>CM050654.1:13835641-19773208 GCA_027574665.1 Rhynochetos jubatus | reverse complement strand
TTTCTGTAGAGATCTGCCTCTCTCGTGCATGCAGACCGCCTCTGCGATGCGGGGAATATAGCCGTCTGCTCCCTAATGCGCTGCAGCAGCCAAAAGCAGCCCATACCTCTAAAAAAGCAGGTCTGGAGGTTGTAAAATACGACCAGCTCAACTTTTCTCTCGTAATATTTCGCTGTTCTTTTTCTTTCTTTCTTTTTTTTCTTTTTTTTTTTTCCCCTCTGAGCTTTACTGCGGTTTGATTGTATTTAAAGTTAATTACGATCCTATTTAAATAGGTGAGGAATAGGTGCTACCAGGCTGGGTAAAGTTGGAAACAAATGCACATGAAAGCAGCAGCCCGCTATCTGCCTGTCCAAAGGTGAAATATTTCAATGTGGTGCTTTAGATAACCTTGGGTTGGTCTCCAAAAGCGCAACTGTATTTTGAAATACGATTGAAAGCTAAAGGTGGTGGTAATCTGTTTTTATTTTCCTTTTAAAAGTGCACTAAAGCCTTCCTTTCGAACGGCTTGTGTCAAAGAATGCCAAAACGGGAAATTTTCTCCTATCAAAATGTACTTTGCAACCTCTAGGTCGATTTTTACCCTACGTGTGCATGGAAATTCTCTGTATCCGAATTAAATTTAACAGTTCAGGTCTAGATTGATGTGGGGCATGTTTTTTTCTGGTGGGGGAAAAAAAAATCTAAAAGGAAAATGGGGGGTGGGGGAAATCCGAGGCAGAGGGTGTTAATTTCTTGTGTATCTGTTTTTTGGCTGGGAAAAAGTCTATGCCTGTTCCTAGGTGTGTTTGTGTAATTTAGCTGATGGCTGGGGGGTGGGGGGGGGAGGATCTGCTTCAAAACACAGTGCGAGGGCATTTTGTAATTGGGATATTTTCGTAGCAAGTGTCGTGGGAGCCCGAGGCGGCCATGGCGAGGCTAGACCCGTTAAAATGCGGCCATGGGGCTGATGGCAGGTTAAATCCTGCTGAAACGCTTAAACGCCAGCCGAAAACTTGAGAGCCCGTTTCTGGCAGGGGCAGGAGAGCGGGGCGGCCGCGGGGCAGGGTGCCGTTGGCGGGGACGGGCGAGCCCAGCCTGGCAGCAGGTCCCCTCTCTGTGCCCACACCTCACCCGGGCTGTGTTTAATGCCCACGTCCACCATATCTGCCAGACACTGCAGAGGAGGGGTCATGGCCAAGGGTACACTCTAACAGACTGAGGTATTTTTGATTTTTTTTTTCTTCTTCTTTGATTTTGATAGAGGAAATCAAGTCTGATACTCCAACAAGCAATTGGCTAACTGCAAAGAGTGGCAGAAAGAAGAGGTGTCCTTATACTAAACACCAAACACTGGAATTAGAGAAAGAGTTCTTATTCAATATGTATCTCACTCGAGAGCGCCGTCTAGAGATCAGTAAGAGCGTAAACCTCACTGACAGGCAGGTCAAGATTTGGTTTCAAAACCGCAGAATGAAGCTCAAGAAGATGAGCAGGGAGAACCGAATCCGGGAACTGACCGCTAATCTGACCTTCTCTTAAACCCTAACCCCGGGGGGGGCACCAGTGAGGAGTGGGCACAGCACCGCCACTTGCTAAAGGCAGGAGAGACTCTGGCAAAACCCGGCATTTTCCAGTTTTGTTTTGGTTTGGGTTTTTTTTTTTTCTGATAGAATGTGACTCTTCGTCCTTCTTTTAGCGCTGCAAGTGAATATGTATTACTATGATGAGTATATATAAAACCTAGCACGTGTAATTTATTTTTGTTCTCATCGTAATGCAGGGTAACTATTATTGAATATTATCATTTGGTCTTAACTTATTGGAACTGTCGAACATCCAAGCAATGTGACTTTTTCATGTTTTACTAACAAAATGGTATTTATGTGGGGCTGTTACACGGGCCATAACGTTTTGAGTACATTCAATACTTTAAGAAAAGGGGGGGGGGGGGGGGGGGGAAACTTTGGGGGCGGGGGGAAAGAGAAGCACATTATAATGTAACTATCCTCGCAAATGAACTTTAGAGATTGTCCTTCGTAAAATGGAATATTTCCTTCTTCTCCATTGTAGACATCTCCTTGTGGTGCATATGTGGAATAGTAGTCGTTCAGCAGCAATATGTCCTTCTTGTGCATGTTCTGTTCGCATGTATAATGCAATAAACTCTGTAAACTACTGCGGTTCCTTTGGTTTTCTACGAATGTTTAAAGTACGGATGCAGGTTGGTCTTTCTCTGTCGGCAGCTCTATGGACTGATACACCTTCTTTGCCATTTTCTGGTCTTTGTGTGTGTCTGCCTGGTTTTCTTTCTTTCTTCCCCCCCCCCCCCCCCCCCCCTTTTCCTTTTTTTTTTATTTTTCCTCCCTCCCTTTTTTTTAGGGGTGGGGTGGAGACTGGGGCGGAAAATGATGTAAACCTAATTCATTTATAATTGTGCCTGTAAACAAATGATTAATTGATAAAATGTTGTGTGATGTCCGCAGTCTGACAAACTGAATGAAAAAAAAAAAGGGGGGGAAAAAAAGAAAACTGTAGTAAAATATTATTACCTAAACTGGACATCCTCATCCAATCAACTCATAAATGGTAAGTGATAAAAAATCTTTCTACTACAAGCTGTCAGCAATATGTGTGTCATTTTATTTGACGTTCCTATGTTGATTTAAAAAATATCAGTCACTGCGTGCTTACAATGTGTAGGCTTTGATTTCGTGTCTTTACTCGCTTAAAAAACCCCATCATACCAAATGCAAAGCTGGGTACAAATAAATGTTAAGGAGTTCGGTTCTTGGTCAGCTCAATAGCTTTCAGAAGATGGTGGATAGCAAAGTATTCCCTCAAACAGCTGGCCGGGTTGGCTTTTTTTGAGCAGAAACGCTCCCAAGCGTGCTTACAAAAGTACACCAGCCTCTTCAGACATACTTTTGTCACCCTGCACCGTTTCTGTTTGCTCAGAGATCGCTTTATTTCACGCAATTCCATTTTAGTGGCACACATCCCCATAATGAAGTTCACGACTCTTAACCCTTTCCGTACATAGCTGAAAAATGTTATTAGCAGGGCTCCGCACTGGAAGCGGAGGAAGGGCGTGTGTGTGCGAGAGCGGGTGAGTGCCTGTGTGAGCAGAAATACTAAGCAGAACTGCAAATGGCTTGCAAATGAACATGACTCCAAATTGAAGTGCAAATACTTGGGCATACTTTCACCTTCAAACAGTACTGGACAAGTAGCATGGCTACTGTTTGCGCTGGGAAACCAGCTTGCTCACAATCAACGCCCATTCCTCCCCTACGCAGTTTCTAAATCAAGAAATTAAACGCAAGGTAGTGCCAATGTTGCCTGACTCGGTGACACTGATACTGCTCATATTGCAGCTGGTGGCGTTGTGTTTTGCTCTCTCGTCGCTGATATTTAATTCAAGCCAATACTTTCTCATGTGCACGTTTACTCGTAGGGAAGAGGTATATTTTCCCCAAACCGAAGCATCACCATTTTGAAGCTGCGGGAGCCAGTACGTAGGTATCTTGGGCTTGCTCTCGTTTCGAAAATAAACCACAAAACGGTGCTAAACAAACGCCAAACTCTCATGAAATATTGTATACTTTTGAAAACGTCTTTTGTTTCCTTAAAAGATACTCGCTGTATCACCAGAGAAGTTTCAGCAGTGGGAAGTAATTACCTGGCTCCAAACCAAGTGTTTAACGTATATAAAAAAGGAGGCTCACTCTAATCTGCCTGCTTTTTCAATTTATGTCTGTGTGAAGCGAGGGGCAAGTCTTCACCATACCACAAACCCTGCTTCTAGAGAAAAATATAAAAGAAATATGAAAACGCCAAAAAAAAAAAAAAGCTACACCGAGACGGGGAAAAAAAAGGAAAAGAAAAAAAAAAAAGAGGAAAAAAAGGAAGAAAACAACCTAAGAGAGTAATAAATCATTAAATAAACAGGAATTTCAGTCCCTTCCTCACACCGGCCAGCGAGTAGGAAGTGTTTTCTCAGTGCTGTTGTTTGTGCCCTCGGCGGGCCGTGCTGCGGGCTCTCCACTAACCCTCTGCGTTTCCTCCAGATCCCGGCACAGCCACCGTCCCTCGCTCGGGAGAGCAGGCGTGGGCAGAAGACCATGGGTAATCTAGTTTTCCATACTAACCGGGCACCGTTTCGCTCGGGGAAGGATAACCGGGCCGGGAGGGCGGGAGGGCAGAAAAGGAAAAGAAAGCAAAGCGGGCAGAAATCTCCCGTAGGCATTGAACGTGGCCAGCGCGGCCCGGCCCGGGTCCCCCTGAACTAGGGGCAGCCTGCCTGCCTCCCTGCCTGCTTTCCTCCCTGCCTGCTTTCCTCCCTGCCCGCCCGCCCGCCTGTCTGCGCGGCCCCTGCGCCCCGGCGCTGCCCGCTGCGGGGCCCGGCGGCCCTCGGGTAGCGCCGGGTACCGTAAGGGGGGCTGTATTGGAGCCCCAAAGTTTCTCAGATACAGGAGCATGTGTTCAGCCACACGTCAGTTGTGCTCGGAGACAGAGGCTTTGCTGTTTCCACCCGTCCATTTTATTAGGGACACATTAATCTATAATCAAATACACCTCATAAAATTTTTATTGAAAGGCATAAAATCATTACAGAGGTCTTCCACCTGTTTAAAAAAAAAAAACACAATGGGCATCTCTTTTTAAACGTGTATCCTTTCCATGGAAACTTTCTGTCCGGGGCGGGGAGGGGGGAAAGCGGATAATAATACCCGCACATGCTCTGAAATATGGAAGTACCGCAATGTGCTTTTACTGTAACATTTTCCTGTTTTATGAGAAGTCGTTACAGTCCCAGCTTGCGATGGTTTGTTTTTACAGGCAAGAATCCCCCTTTCCCAGCGGGTTTCCTCAGCAGCTTGGAGTGTGATTAGCAAGCCAAGGCTGTTGGATTTATTTAAACACCCTGCCTCTCATTGATTAAGAAATGAATGGCAGAAATCACTCAAAGGAGGTGAAGAAATAGTCCGCGCCCGCCGCGGCCGGGGGCTGCCAGCGCGGCCACGCCCGCCGCGCCCCGGACTGGCAGGGCGGGCGGGCGAGCAGGGCGGGCGGGCAGCGAAGGCGGGCAGGGCTGGCGGGCAAGCAGGGCAGGCGGACAAGCCGGGCAGGCAGGCGGGCGAGCAGGGCAGGCAGGCAGGCAGGGCAAGGCAGGGCAGGGCAGGCAGGGCAGGCAGGGCGGGCGGGCAGGGCGGGCGGGGCGGCCCCGGCGCGGTCCGGGCGCGCAGCCGGCGCGGCGCGCTGTGCGGGGCCGTTGTTGATGATGATTTTTTTTTTAATCACAGCAGCCCCAGTTTAGCGGATTGATTTACTCGCAGTATTGGTAAATATGATCACGTGGGCTCCGCAACCAATGGTTGAGGGTTGCAGTCTGCAAAATACTACGATTGTTCTCCAGGAGGGTATCATATACAGTTAACAGTGTAACCTTTTATATGACTAAGAGGGGAGCCTAAAATGTCGTCTAGTGGCACCATAAGTAACTATTATGTCGATTCTCTCATAGGCCATGAAAGCGAAGAAGTTTACGGGAGTAGATTCGTCCAGGGAGGTCACAGTGCGACCTCCAGGCCATCAGGTGTTGCAGAGAGTTCAGATTTTTCCTCCTGTAGCTTTGCACCAAAATCCACCGTGTTCTCCACTTCTTGGTCCACGGTTCACCCTCAGCCGTCTGCGGCAATGACCGGGATCTACCACCCCTACATGCACCAGCCCCACTTAGGGGCAGCCGACGCCGGCCGCTACGTGCGCTCCTGGATTGAGCCCTTCCCGGGCTTCCCGGGAGGCGGCGGCGGCAGCGGCGGCGGCGGCGGCAGCGGCGGCTCCGCGTCCAGCTCCGGCTCCTCCAACGGGCGCCACTACGGGATAAAGCCGGAGACGGGAGCAGCCGCCTCCTCGTCTTCCTCTTCCTCCTCCTCCTCCTCCAAAAGGACTGAGTGCTCCTCGTCCCGGGAGTCCCAGGGGATCGGTGTGCCCGAGTACACGTGCAGCTCCTTCCTCCAGGAGCCCCGGGAGAAGGCGGCTGCCGGCAGCTCCAAGGACCCCGCCGCCTGCAGCCACAACCCCAGCCCGAGCAGCGATCTGAAGGAGGAGAAACAGCAGCAACTTGACCCAAGTAAGTAAAAAAAAAAATAACAAGGGGGGCGAGAGAGAGGGAGAGAGGCAGAGAGGGGCAGAGAGAGGGAGAGAAAGAAAAGGAAGAAAGAAAGAGAAAGAAAGAAATTGCCCCTTTGATTTATTGCCGAAACCTGTAAGGCTCGAATGTGCAAAACTGATAGTTTTACTAACCTATAAAAACGTCTAGACGCCTACCCCAGCGCAAGCAGCAACAAGCACCCATAAAAGACTCCACATAACCACCTACCATCAAGACATCATTTGTACAGTAAACAGACTGGGGCATTAAGGCTTTTATGATAATTCCTCCAAAGTTGTGAAAACAGTCCATCCTTCGTTAAATTAATTTAACGACCTTTCTCTCCCCCCCCCCCCCCCCCCCCCCCCCCGTTCCCCTATATACCTCCCTTCTTCCAGATAACCCTGCAGCAAACTGGATCCACGCTCGTTCAACGAGGAAAAAGCGTTGTCCCTACACAAAATATCAAACTCTGGAACTGGAAAAGGAATTTCTCTTTAACATGTACCTCACCCGAGACCGCCGTTACGAAGTAGCTAGGATTTTAAATCTCACAGAGAGACAGGTCAAAATCTGGTTTCAGAACAGAAGAATGAAAATGAAAAAGATGAACAAGGAGAAAGGCAATAAAGGAGACTAACGCTGGGGTAGAAACGCAGTTGGGGAATATTGCTTTTAGTTTTGAGTCTGGGGCTTTGGGGGTTTGGTTTGGATTTGGGTTTTTTTGTTGTTGTTGGGCGGTTTTTTTGGTTGGTTTTATTCTTCCCCTGCCCCTGCAGCCCCCCATACGTTTCTTCTCCTCCTCCCGCGGCCCCTCCACCCCAGGAACTTTAAATCAATCTGGTCCTTTTTTTTTTTTTTTTTTTTTTTTTTACTTTAGATAGAAGTGAAACGTGGTCTATGTCAGGTATTTTGGGAAATTTTGTCTTGCTCGCCAACGTGTTTTGCAGAGTCGCTTCATCCCACCCTCCTCCTTCCCAGACCGTTTGGTTGATGATATTGTGAGTGCACGTTAGCCTTGGGAACTCTATCTGATGTTAAATGTTTGACATGCTTCTTAAAAGTGATGTAGTCTAGATAGTTACTTTGCCAAAATAAAGGTAAGGAAATTAATTATAATTACGATAATAAAATATATATTAAATTGCAGTCGCTTAAATCAACGGGGGTGCTGTGTTGTCCAAGATCTACTAAGAGGAAACCTTACCCAAAATCTCTGCTTTCTAGGTCTGAATTTCGCTCCTTCGCTATAGATACCACAGCGAGGCCACGAGCTTCCCCCCCCCCCCCCTTTAGTGCACTATTAGGAGGTTGTCTCATCCTTGAAGCCGTTCGCAATAGGCCTAACGTCTCCCGATCCCCCGGCTAGCCGGCGTCCCTGCCCCCGGTGACTGTTGTATTAATTAACCACCCCGTGTCTCGAAGTACGGACCTGTTGTAATTGTTGTCAGTTATTACACAATAAAGTCTGCCGTGACCGAACGACAGCGCTGCGGTGAAAGGAGAAGTCTGTGCGCCCCTCGCGATGCTCTCCGCGCCGCCCAGCCCACCGCGCAATCCCCGCGCAGCCCCCGCGCAACCCGCCGCGGGCCGAGCGCCGCCGGGCCGCGACCGCGGGAAAGCCCGGCCACGCGCTGGCGGGGCAGCAGCACCTCTGGCAGCCACAAAGGCCGGAGTAAAATCCCTTTGCCCCCCTCCTCCCTCGCCTAATTAGACGTGTGCTCGTGGCGGTCCGTGGCGGACTTGGGCCGCGCCGTGTAGGTGCGCCCGCCGCCGTGCTGCTCCCGGGTGCCCCGCGTCCGAGCAGGCTGCGAAACACCGGCGATCTCTTGGGATGCCTTAGGAAATATTTCCTCAGAGCCAATGAAACAAAATTATGCTTATTCGCTTAACCGTGTTTTAAGTTGTTGTTCGGTTGGTTTTTTGGGGAGAGGCGGGGGGAGAGGGCCGTTTCTAACCTCTGCGCTTTTTAATCTGAAGGTTGGGAAGGTCGGGGCGGGGAGGGGGGGGGAAGACACGGCTGGTTCCAAACGTTCAGCTTTGTTGGCCGGAGCTCATTTAGCAACGCGTCTCATGCCTTCTGCATTTATAAACACACATGACTTTATCAAGATAATTGAGATGAAGTTCATTGTAAAAAATGCTTTGTATAAAGAGCAACCATTAAAATGAAGGACCCGTAAATATTTACGAGCAGTTCGGTTAATTCAAGATTAAGGGGAGAGCTGAGAGACCTGGTGTTTAATGTTTGGGGTGTTTTTACCTCTATTTAAAAAAAAAAAAAAAAAAAAAAAACCAAAAGCATGCAGTGCCAGGAAAAGGTGTTGCATTGCTTCCCATCCATTGTCGAGAAGATACCTATAATTCTTTTAAAACAGGAAGAACCGTGGTATAATAAAACCATTGAGATGGCTAGACGTCTGGACCTAATGAGTTTACGATATGCTATGGCGCTTTTCTTTGAAACCACCTTATTTTGATGTTTGTGTTTGTTAGAGGGAAAAAAAAAAAGCTAAAAAATGCAGACAAACTAGGTCTTAAAATCTCGGACTATAAATTTCAGTATGTCAGCGTTGGGCGAAGGCAACAGACTCGAAAAAAACCCGAAGGTCATGAAACTGGGAGATTTTACAAAGTCCACTGATTTGTTGAAATGTATTTTATTGGATATTCTCCTGCGATGAATCCTAGGATGTTAGCCTCCATATTGTCGAAAGTAACCATGGAGGAGGCCGCTCTATAACTAACAACATGTAAACAATATTATTGCCACACAACACTTTATAATGTTGAATCTAGCAGATGCTCTGGTAAGAAATGCTCACCGAGCTCACACCATTTCCTTTTTAATATTTTATCTCAGACATATTGACAGATTTTTCCTTGTATATATATTTTTTCCTATGCCTTTGTTTACCTCTTTCTAATATTGTGTGCGTTTATTTCAAAATGGCAGAAACAAACCCGAACGTCTCGGACGACGAAACGCAGTTCTGCCGTGGAAATTACTTTTCGTGTCAAACTGAACAACAATGTAATTCCTACCCGTTGGTTGTGTTAATATATGTTTGTACATCTGCACAGTCGCGTGCTCACGCACACGCATTATACCGAATAATTCACAGGCTTGTGTGATGAAGGGGGGGTCGAACAAAGATTCATCTTTACTTTCGTTTACATAAATCAATCCATAAATACATAAATGCACGGGCAAACAAAATAACATGTTCAAGACAAAAACGTAGAGCTCTGAAACTACCACACATGGAGAATTCGTGGTGTAAGATGTGGGGAAACACGATCGAAAATGCGATAGCAGCGGTCTTCAAAGCTCAGGCGTCTTTCCTGGCTGCCATGTGTAAACGAGGCGCATTCTTTGTATGTAGTTAATTATAGCACTGGCAAAAAAATAAAAGGGGGTCACCCAAATGTGCTTGGAAAATGGCACTGTAAACTCCGACTGCCAAAAAAATTGAAAAATGAAACAAGGGAAGAAAACCAACTTAAAAACAGAAAGGAAAGGAAGAGCGTCTCATCAGCGACCGCCCTGCCGGAGGAGCGCAGAGCCGCGCCGCCGTCCCGCAGTGGCACCGGGCTCTTGCGCAGCCCGCTGGGTTTCTGGCGGAACCACCGGCGGGGGCCGGGGCCGGGAGAACCGCGGGCAGCGCGGGGCGGGCCGGCCGCCGCCTGCCGCCGCCGCCGCCTGCCGCCAGAGGGCGCCCGCGCTCCACTCTAGCGCCGCCTCCGCGCCCCTCTCCCCACGCGGCGCTACGCGCCCCGCGCAGCACTCTCCGCGCCCCCGGCCGGGGCGAACCGCGGTTTCTCTGCTGGCACCGCAGATCCACGAGGGTGGCGGTGCTGGCCCGCGGGACTGGGGCCCCGGCGGGATGAACACGCGGAGGAGCGGGGGGCGCCCTGGCGCGGAGGCTGCAGCAGCCGCTGCCCCTCCGCAGAGCGCGGCGGTGTTTCTCTGCCGCCACTCCCGCCCTGGCCGGCCTGGCCTTCCCGCTGCTCTCTTGCGATGGGCTTTCACTGCTGTCTGACCTTGTAGCACCCAAAATCCCCGTGCCCGCCTGCCTCCGGCCCGCACGGGGGTCCCGGAGCCTCCGCCGGCTTCCCAGAGGCGCGTGCCCCTGGCAGCGTGTGCCCCTGGCAGCGGGACCCCTGCCCGGTCAGGGCTGTCGCTGCGGACCCAGGGCCCGTCCGGTCGCTCATATGCGGGGCAGCCGGGCTGGTCACCCAGACAAAGCCAGTTAACGGGCACGGAGGAGGGGGAGGGGAGTGTGAGGGGAGCGGGGTGTGGGGGGAAAGGAGCCGGAGATGCCTTTTATGTAACCACAAATATTTTTTGTCAATTCACACCAGACGGTCACACGTGCTCTGGCGGGGCCTGTATTATATTTCACCTACATTTTTCGTCTGTCTTCAAAACAGGGCGGACTCGAGCTCCTGGCGGTGTCTGTCCGAAAAGCTGGTTCCCACTGCAGGACGATGCGGGGAAGAGAGGACTGGAGACGGCGCTTCCCGGAGCGCGGGCAGCGGGGCCCGCGCAGGCGGCCGGCCGGGGAGCCGGGGCAGCGCCGAGCCGGCCGGGCAGCGCCTTCCTTCCTTCCTCCCGGAGAGCGGGGCTGGCTTATTTCGGACCGCGTCCCCGAACGCGGCTAACCGCTCACCCACACATTTATTTTTTTTTCTTTCCTCCCTCTCTCTCTGCCTCGGTAATGACGTCCACCAAGGGTGAAATGATGGAAAGTACATTCATAGGCATGATTTCCATTAAGTATCAATTAACCTGGAGCCTCAGCCATGCGTGCACGGCGTCAAGGGTAAATGTGCATCTCATTTCCCAGAGCTTTGCTCGCCTGCAAGGAAATAACTCGGAGGCCCGCTGGCACCACGGCTCGGCCGCTGCACGCTGCCGCCCTCCGCCCCCCCCCCCCCAGCTGCCCTCGCCGACACGCCCGGCTGCCTGCGCAGGGCATCGGCTCCCTCGGAGGGTCTCTGCCCTTCCCGGCCGGCGGGGCAGGCCGCGCTGCAGCGCTTAGCCGCGGCCCGGAGCCCCGGGCAGCGCAGGCTGGAGGAGGGAGGAGGCGAGCGGCCTCGCCCCGGGCAACGCGCCCGCGGTTATCGCGCGGGATCTGCGCGGCCGCCGCGCCCCTGCGCGGCGGGGGTTTCGGCGGCTCCTGGCGAGCGCGCACCGGCGGGGGGAGCGGGGGCGCCGCGGCTGGGGTGGATCCGGGCAGGGCTGACCCGTTTTTTTTTTTTCTTGCCTGAGGAGCGGCACATGTAAACTGAAGCCAAAAGTCCCCCCTGAGCTCATGAGCGTGTGTGTGTGTGCGCGTGTGCGTGCGCGGGCTGCTGTGTGCCTAATAGGAAATAGTAAAAGCAGTGAGGCAGGTCATTTTGAGAGCGATTATATTCCAGTCCTGGTCACCACATACACGGAGAGCAGGAGCGGGGAGCCAGCGGCGGCGACGGCGGCGGCATGAGCGCGGCGTAGAGGCACCGGCGGCGGCGGCGGCGGCGGCGGGAGCAGCGCCCCGTGCCCGCGCCCGCGCCCCCGCCCGCCGCTGCCCCCTCCCCGATGAGCTCCTACTTTGTCAACCCGCTGTACTCCAAGTACAAGGCGGCGGCGGCGGCGGCGGCGGCGGCGGCGGGGGAGCCCATCAATCCCTCGTACTACGACTGTCACTTCGCGCCCGAGGTGAGCGGCCGCCACGCCGCCGCCGCTGCCGCCGCCGCTGCCGCCGCCCTGCTCTACGGGAACGGCGCGGCCGCCGCCGGCTTCCCGCACCCCGCGCCCGGCGGAGCGGGGGGCGGCGGCGGCGCCGCCGCGGACTTTTACCACCCGGCCGGGGGGAGCCCCACGGCCGCCTACCAGCCGCCTCCTCCTCCCCCCGCCGCGCCTCCGCCTCCTGCCCCCTGCAGCGGGGTTACCTGTCACGGGGAGCCCGCTAAATTTTACGGATACGATAACTTACAGAGACAGCAGATTTTTACGACACAGCAAGAGGCCGAGCTGGTACAATATCCTGACTGTAAATCGTCCAGTGCTAATATTGGCGAGGAACCAGACCACTTAAATCAGAGCTCGTCTCCTGCTCAAATGTTTCCCTGGATGAGACCACAAGGTTGGACGCAGTCAAAAATTTGCTTCCATCTCACGTCTGAGTTTGAAACTTTCTTTTCCTCTTCCCGCTTCCTTCTCGCTGCCTCTCGCTCCCTGCCTCTGCCTCCCTCTCTCCCTGCCTCTCCCCCCGCGATTCCTATCGCCGCGGTGGCTTGCGATAATAAAGCGATATAGTAAGCAAACAGCTCTGCAGAAGGCGGCCGCCACCCCAAGAGTAGCCTTGAAGTCGCCTCTGGGACAGAGGGGCGGCTGACACTCTGGCCCGGCTCCTGCCGCCGCTGCAGTTGGGGGGTGCCGGTTACCACATAGTAAAGTCACCCCGTTAACTCGGTCCCTTAAACCCTGGCGCAGGGGGAGAGTTGGGGCGCTTGGTGCATCTGCTATCGCTGCTTTTCCCGCACTCATGTGTAAAGCTCTAGGCTCCTCCGTGCCCTCTGCTTTGTCTCCCTGCGTTTCTGCGGGACTTCTCTCGAGGGATTTCCCGAGGGACTCGAGCCCTCGCTGCCTGCCTGCGCCTTGTTTTGAACGAGCACACCAACCTCCCAAACCCTGTGTTTTTGTTTTAAACAGCAGCCCCGGGTAGGAGGAGAGGAAGACAAACATACAGCCGATTCCAGACTCTAGAGCTGGAAAAGGAGTTCCTCTTTAACCCCTATCTGACCAGGAAGAGGAGGATCGAGGTGTCCCACGCACTAGGACTCACGGAGAGGCAGGTAAAGATCTGGTTTCAGAACAGAAGGATGAAATGGAAAAAAGAGAACAACAAGGACAAATTCCCCGCTTCCAGACAAGAGGGAAAGGAAGGGGAGGCCAAAAAGGAAGCACATGATCTGGAAGAAGACAGAGCTGAAGGCCAGACGAATTAAATTTTGCCCTAAAATATAGCCTTTGTGAAAGGCTATATTTATAAAAAAATAGCCAGCGCCACAGTCTGACATCTCGGCCCGTCTCCCCCTGTACGTGGTCCTGCCGTGGGACGAGTGACCCCGTGTCCCTCCGCTTGACATTTCTCTGCTTCGGGTGCTTCAGTTGTCTGTGTTTCTGTTTTGTTTTGGTTTTTTTAACCGTATCCGGGACAATCTCTAGATTGAACAGTTAATCTACTTCTTTTGCAAATTTGATACAGAGTTTGTAGCAATACATTCCTAATGATATATAAAAAATTATATATTTTTTTTGCAATCTTAAAAGACGGTGATTGCGGTAAACGACATAAACTTCCTAATAATAAATACCAATAAGCCAGACATTTAACAATGCTTTATTAATCAAGACAAGTGCACTTGTACTATTTTAAATCTTGTTCTTATGTTGGATAAATTAAGTAAATTTAATAAAATTGAAGAAAAGATCTTAGAAATATATTTAACCTTCTGCTATTGATATTTGATTAAAATAAACCAAATTTATTCAAATACAAAATGTATCGGCTTCCCGTTATCCTTTTTGCAATCCTCCAATAACCTTCACAGTCTCTCTGCATCTGAACTGTCCCCTGCGCCTTTCCCCCGTCCTTCCTGCGATTCTGTGAGATCTGGGAATGCCACATCGGATACAAAACCTGGGTTTCGTTGCCTGCCGCCTGCTCACCCGGTCAGAGCCGCCAGCCACGGGCTCTGCGGGGCCGTGGTCCAAGCAGCGACCAGTGGGGACTGCGGTCCCACCTGCGGGCTGAGCCCCCGCTGCCGCCCGGCCCTGGGAAACCCCTCGACGTGTGCGCCTGGGCCCTGTCTTCGCCTTTTCCTGTGCCCGTCCCCCCCTCCTCGGGACTGCGGGGCCCCGCTGCCGGCAAACACGGCCCCTTATCCCGCAGAGCCGTTCGCTGCCAGCCCGGCCGGCGTGGGGACAGGACGGACCCGGCCCGGGCACACGCCGGGTCTCAGCCGGCCCCGAGGGCTGCTCCATAGCGGTGAGGGGCTTCCGCAAACCGCGGCCAAACCGGGCCTAGCCTCCCCTGCGGATGGCGGACTGCATAGAAACGCAAAGCTTTTGTGGCTCTGCGCCTCGGGAGCTGCAATGGTCTGTGGTCCTAAACCACGCGTAAACGGGAAGAAGGGCACTTTCCCCGTTCAACGTTATGGCACGACTGGGGTGCGTGGCCCAGCGGAGGCCGCAGCCCGGCGAGGGCAGGGCGTGCCGCATGGTTCCCCGCAGCCGGAGGAAGAGAAGTGGGCCCTGTGCAGTAAAACGGTTTTATTTATCTACGCCTTCCCCACACCCCCTCCCCTTTCTCCCGCTCCGCGGCGGGGTCCCGCAGACCGCGGTATCTGAGAGGACGGCCGAGAGCAATCCTTTTTAGGAACAGCAGGCAGAGGGCTGAGGTATAAATCCCCACCGAGACTTCTGCGTCATTTTTTCCCCACCGCCCCACGCCCCCGTGAGTGATGGTTCCGTGAAGGGAACCGCAGGGCCGCGCCAGCCGCTGCTACAATCACGACAGATTTGTATTATCTGCCCAAGAAACGGGCGAGCTCTCGACGGAGCTGGGACAGGGCTGGGGCCTCGGGAAGTGCCGTCCCCCCCCCCCCCCCGGGAGCGGGGACCCGCATCCACCGCTCCGCTCCGGGGAACGGACCGCCGCGGCGGCAACCGCAGTCGCCGGGGTCGGGATTTGTACGGCCGGTTTAGTTCATTTCGTTTTCCTCCCTCTCCGCCACGGAGCCAGGCACGCTTCCACTCCTGCGAAGCGCCAGCTCTAGAGGGAGGCACGAGCAAGCGGAGCTATTGTTCTGGGTTTATTTTAATCGCGTAATTGGTTAAAGGCCGTAAACGCGGGGAAACTGCAGCAAAGCGGGGAAGTAAACATGTTGCTGCATGGATTTGCATAAATACACCGGTATCCCTAGTGTCCGGGAAGGATGTGGGGCTGGTGGTGGCAGGTTTATGGAAAGCCTGACGCGGAAAAAAAACCCTCGCTTTTCAAAATAATCACCGCTGCCAGCGGCACTGGCGTGTTGGGTCTCCGGGCAGGGAAAAAGCCTCTTTCCGCTGCTGCGTTGCGGCCGAGGCTGGGCGCAAGGGGGGCCGGCGGGCCCTGCCGCGGGGTACCCTTGCTGCTGCCGGCCGCTGCAGAGCCGGGGGAAAACCGTCACGCCCGAGCGAGCGCTTCCTAGGCTAATATTGCTCTGGGAAAGAGCTGCTGCCGTAGTTGTTCCTAATTTTCAGGCAAAGAGAATGAAATTAAAATAATCCTGGAGAAGTTTCCGTTAGCGTCGCTCGCCCTGGGCAGACTGGGAAAGCAGCCACGCAGGCAAAAACCGCCTTCCTTGTGCACACATCATTTGCAAAGGCCTAGTGGTAACTGAGACCGTCACCGCCTTATTAAAAAAAATATAAAATCCTGTAGTTGTTGAGGTATTTCCCCCCGTAGCCCGGCAGCTGAGTGTCTCCCTCGTTCGTACTCGAAGTCTTGCTAAGAAAAAGAAAAGCGGGACAGAAATTGTCCTGGGCGGTCACTAAACCCCGTTACAACAGGAGCCATCGAGCTCCGGAGCGAGCAGCGTTTTTTGGGCAGGGAAAAGCCGTAGCTGCGCGGGTCGCGGCGCGAACGTACCGCGCCTTTGGTTTCCGCAGAATTTCTCCGTTCCCACGTCGAGCAGCTCCGCGCGGCCGTGGGTGCTCCAGAGCCACCGCGGAAGGTGCCGGTGCCTCGGCCGGGGGACAAGCTGCGCGGGTGTGATATGCGCGGGTGTGCCGCTGCCTGAAGCAGCGTGTTAAAAAGATCCTACATCTTTAGGACTGAGGGGTTTGGTTAGCTCTGTTTTCGAGGCAGGTACGATCAACACGGATGCCATTGACGGAGGGCTCTGGCTATGTCCTAAACCAAAAATTGAGCAAGGAACACCCACAACATTCCTCGCTGTGGACACGGGGCCTTTTTAAAGCTTTTCCAGTACTTTCTAAGAATCGGATTTTCCCTGTTGGTGCCCCGAGTTTTATCGGGGGCGGAGGCAGCCCCGCCCGGGGAGGCTGCGGGCAGCCTGGGCGCGATGACAGCGCCCGGCGCAACCTGTGGGAATCGCACACTTCGGGGTGGGGAAGCGCCTCGGACCGTTTTTAGGTCAGCGAGGGCTTCGGCTGCAGCAGAGTGCTAAAGGAAATGCCGTTTCTTTTAGGGCCCGGCGGAGCGGGGGCGGGGGAACAAGAGGGTAAAGCCCCCTTTCGTTGGGGCAAGACACGCACCCACGGGCACCCACGGGCACCCACGGGCACCCACACGCACCCGCGGCCGCTGTGCGGGGGCTGGCCCCGCTCTCCGCTCCCCGCGCGGATCTCCCGCGCCCCGACCGTGCCCGCGGGGCCCCTCCACCGCGCTCGGGGCGCGCAGGCCGCGGGCAGGCGGGACCAAGGACTCGGTAAAAGCGCAGCGCGCAGGCGAAAGAAACATGGCGCTGGGAAGCAGTATGTGCAAAATCCGCAAGGAATTGCAGTAAATTCCTTTTTGTTTGAAGAAAATTTACAACTTGGTAATAGACCTTTTTATGACCTATTTGGGCTCGTCATTGGCTGCGGCTGGTCATGTGCAGGCAGCGAGCGCTTTCATGGCCTTTTCCTGATTTCCCTGGCGAATTTCCCCCTGCATTCTGCCTTCAGAGAGCCTCAGCCCCTCTTTTCCTAACCTTTGTCTAGGCTGAGGTGTATGCCAGTCGCCCTCATGTTTGTGTCCCGCTCCCCGAAAGCCGCGGCCGGTCCCGCCGCCGCCGTGCTGACACTTCCCTGGCCCCGTGACGCCTCCTCTCCCGCGCCCGCGGGGGGGATGCGCGGAGCCCCGCGCCCGCCGCCGCGCCTCCTCCAACCCCCCTCTACTCTCCCGCCGCTCGTTCCCCCCGCTGCCGCTGTCTCCTCCGGCACACGGATTGCTACGCGGGCGCAAAATGGATTACAGCGACCCTCCCGGGCTCCTCCGCAGGCGGGCAGTGACGCGAACCGGTAAGCACTCGACACCCCTCGGGCTGGCCGCCGGTTCTCCGCGCCCCGTTCCGCCCCGCGGCACGGCGCCGGCTCCCCGGTCCTCCTGCCCCGCTCGGTCACCTATCCCTCGGAGCCCCTCGTTCTTGCTGTTCCCGTGATTGCTACCGTTAGTGTTGCTGTTACTGCTGTTGTAATTATCGTTGTTCCTATTACCAATAATAATCGTGGGTACGCCGCGGGGTGCGTGCGGCTGTGGCGCGGCACGGCGCAGAGAAGGCTCTGCGGGCCGCGATGGCGCAGTGAGCCGCGACCCTCCGCGCCGAGCGGCGGAAGGCTGGGGCGCAGTAGGCGCAGGCAGAGACTCTCTTTTTTCCAGCAAAAAGCCTTTTTTGGGGGGAGGGGGACACCACGCTTTTCCCCCTGACAACGTGAAGCGCGGAGCGATGATGCTGTGGTTTGTTTTCTCCATGGCGGAAGGGCGCTCGCGTAACTTCGAAGCTTAACAGGTGTTTTCGCTAGAGAATCGGGGTCGGTGCTCCCGCGGGGGGCGGAGGGCGCGGGGCGGCCCCTCCGAGCCGGTCGGGCCGGGGGCCGTGCCGAGGGCCAGCGCCGGGAGCACCCGCCCGCCCCTCCGGGACGGTTTAGCACCCGCTGCTCCGTGCGTGGGGCAGGGCTGCGGCTCCGACCTGCTCGGCGGCAGGCACACCGGCCGGGCTCGGCAGCGGGCAGGCGGCTGGTGCCGGGGCAGCCGCGGCCACGGGGCTCCTCCTCGGCGGGCAGCGCGGGACGGGCTGCGCGAAACCGCGGCCGGGAGCGCAGTCCCGCAGCACGGCTACTTACCCACGTGGAAATCACGGGGGGCTAAATCGAGGACGAGTTCTCGCAAAAAATCCCCAGGTTTATTTTGAAATACGCAGAGGAGATGGAACAGTCACGTAAATTTTATCTGACTTACCTATATTATATATCTATATCCGCATTACCTATACACGTGTATATACGTAGGTACTCCTCTACTTCTCTCTGTAGGGCACATGTTCTTTGGAAGTACATTATTTCGAACGTGTATATATATATATATTTTACACACCTCTTCTCCTTTTTCAAAATGCTAATGCACCGTAGAACACCCGCTGCCTTGCATTTAGTGTTTATATCGTTGGTCAGTGATGGAAATGCACCGTGCCATCGCACTGCAGGGATTTACCGAATGGCCATTTACCTCTAGATCACCTACTCATTTAACGGTAAAGCAAATTGCCTGATTAACGGATACCCAGTGAGGTTGGAAAGGTGTGGGACGTGCCCCAGGTACATATTTTGAAGCCGCAGAAGTAATTTTCCTGTAATCCAGCCCCGAGCACCTCCCCAGCCTGCTAAACCCAAGCCCTGCGACCCTAAGCGATAGGATGCTTTCCTCATGCTTTGGCTGTTTGCACCAGCCGACCACCCTGCGCTGCAGAAGGACCTGGGGATTATTTGAGAGGAATCGTTTTCAACATAGCAACAGCCATCCAGAGTAACTTGGAAAGTATGTATTGCGTTAGGTTTCGCTCTCAGAATCCCTCTCCTAGCTGACATAGTAATTATAGCTCCTTGGCTATAAATCCCTCCAAAAACTTCGAAAAATCTCATCCCTGAGCTGTTTTGAAATTATTCGGAGCCTGGGGGAAAAGAAGAAAACAAAAGCAGGATGTTCTATCGAATTGCAATGTGCGTGTGTGTCTGTGGGTCCATATGCTGACACATGCGGGTACACATATGCATTTATGATTCCATTGGTTTATGTGGGAGTTCGGCTTTTTTCCCTCTTAAACGGCTTCCTTCCTTGCTTGCTTTTGCTCTTTTTCCTTTTTTTTTTTCTTTCATTGCTTTC
Organism: Rhynochetos jubatus; assembly: GCA_027574665.1. Taxonomy (NCBI): domain Eukaryota; kingdom Metazoa; phylum Chordata; class Aves; order Eurypygiformes; family Rhynochetidae; genus Rhynochetos; species Rhynochetos jubatus. The sequence continues at coordinate 19,754,155 of CM050654.1, read as the reverse complement.
ATTAACATTGAAGCACACATAGGAATGTGTGAGCTCTTACAAATACCCATGTGTTTGTGACTATTCATCACAAACTCTGTATGTATGCGTATATATGGCACATATGAGGACTGTATTTTTATATATATTTATACACCCATGTAGGGTGGGCGCCTGTTTGATTGTAGATGTATTGGTGTGCTGCAATTTATGGAACACAGAATTCACATTCACGTTTCTCACACCTGCTTCGGTTCCCGACGTGTTCGACAGAATTTATGACTCATCCCCCTTTTTTTTTTTCCCCTTTTCTCTCTCTCTCTTTTTTTTTTTTTTTTTTTTTCTGAAAGGAAACGGCCGATCCCTAGCCCACACTTACTGACGCACGGGCAGTAAAAGAACAACACCAGAAAATAACCAGCAGGAAACGGCAGCCTGCGCACCCTGGCAGTGCCCAGGTATCGCTGGCGCCGGCTGCCATTTGGGAAGTCAGGGTGGGCTCCCGCTTAGCTGCTGCGAGTTGCCGGGAGGGGAAGCGCAGCCTCTGCTCCCCGAGTCTGGCCGGGGGGGGCTGGTGCAAGGAGGGGAGGCGATGTGGGCTGCGGACCCGGGAAACAGGGTAAGACCGAGCGAAGAAATACACGTTGGTTTTGCGCTCTTAAGAACCGCGAATCCCGCCGATTCGTTTATTTCCCAATAATGTTTCTCTTTCCCCAAACAAATATAATTCTCACGGGGTGTTTTATGAGCGCTGGGGGCAGAAAAAAGTCCGAACAAAGACAGTATTTCACCCCTCGGTTGGCAGGCAGCTGTTAAAGGTATTTACGGCTCTACTGCAGTGCGGCACTCAATGCTGCTGGAGCGGGAGCGGAAAAAACAGGAAGCGAAGGGAAAAGATGAGGCACAATAAACATTGCAGCAGGTCGCGGGGGCCGGGCGGGGCGCGGAGGAAGGGTCTCTGCCAGAGACAAGGGGCAATAAAAGTGCATTCAGCGGCAGCAGGCTCTGCCCAAACCCTGCAATAGCCTCTCATCACCCGCGGGGGAGGGGGCGGCGAGAGGGGGGGGAGGCAGCCCCGCATCACCCACTCAGCGGGGGCGACCCGCGCTGGACCCCGCGAGGGTGCGCCCGGCCCCGCCGTCGAGGCCCGGCTCCGCCGGCTCTGCCCGCGGGTGGGCGCCCGCTCCGACAGCCCGGGCCGGGGTCACCTGCCCGCGGCTCCCGCCCTCGGGGCGGCCGGGCCGGGCCGGGTCGGGGAGCGGAGCGGCCGCCGGGGGCGCGGCAGGCCCTGGCCGCCGCCACCACCAGCCATTTTGACTCCACGGCCTCTTCCAGGAGAAGGCGCTGTAGGACAAGCCTGGCCGCTGTCCTCGCCTGGGCGAGGGGCTCGCCGACCCCCGCCGCCCGCCCCGGACCCGGCCGCCCGCCTGCCCACGGGGCAGGCCCACCGGTGGGCGAGGGGCACGGGTGCGGCTCCGCCACCCTTCTCGGGCGTCCCCGAAGCTCTCCCCAGCTGGGCTCCAGTTGTCCCACCACCTCCAGCTCTGCGGCCTCCCCTCCGCCTCGGACCCGCGGGCCTTCGCGCGCACCCTTGCGCGCCCCTCCGCACTCCCTGCCTTCCCCGCGGTGCCGGCGGGGCTCACCTCGGGTGCCCCCCGCCCTCCCGGTCACTGGCCCGCCCTTTGATGTCGGGCAGCCACCGCTTCCTTCCTTGCCCCTTTGATGTGGGTGCCAGAGCACCGTGGCGACCCGTATCCTCCCTCCCCGCCGGCTCCCTTCCCTCGGGCAGAGCCTCCGGCCCCCGCACATCCCCCCTGCAAGCCGGGGACTGGCAGACTTCCCCGCCTCCGCCTCACCTGTTGCCTCCAGGCTTCATCTTCCCCAGCCGTGCCCGGACACGACCCTGGTGGACCCCGGCCCGTGCCTGCCCCAGCTAGGCGCTCCCACGGCCCCCGGGCTCCCCTCCCTGCCCTGGGCTCTCGCCCTCTTCCCCCGCGGACCCGGGGTGCCGCCGCCGCTGCCCCCGTTTGATGTCGAGGCGCGGCTCGCCGCCGCCCTGCCCGCTCCGGGGCTCTGTTCCCCTCGGATCTGCCCGCGAGCGCAGGTGCTGCAGGCAGGGGCCTTTGCATGCCCACATCCTGCTCGGCGAGGGCATGGGCGGTGAGGTGACTGCTGAAAGGTCGGGGGTATGATAAAAGCAGGGAGGGCTAATGCGTTGGACGCTATTGAGGCGCTGGGTAGGTCTTCAAAGTCAGAGATGGAACCTGTCATTTTCTGGTGGTGTGGTCCTCGGGGTAGGATGCTGGTTGTCGTGTCTGTCAGGTAGCATAGAGAGCGATGGTGGTTTATACATGCGATTCAGTTTCCCCAACCCTTTTATCGCAACAATTACCAGAGGGAAACCAATTGTTACTGGGTTACTTCATTCCACATCTTATCCATCTCCAGATCGTCAGCTCTGAACATGAGAACTCTCCTAAAAGCCTGGAGAATGAAGTGGCCACAGCTTCAAAGTCAACTTTCACATCTGCATTTTAGAATAGGAAATGTGAAAATCCTCCTAATTCCCTCTTCAAAATCTCAGGGCTAGAATTACTCAGTTCCAGGAACATTTATCTTACCCCTAGATCACAGGGAGTTTTATCTCACTCATCAATTCCTCACTGTGCCACAGCCTCATCTTTCCCAGCCCCAGTCTCACGGACATGTTTGCCCGAAGCCCATTCACGGCCTGGGCCGTCACTCCTGCACTGTTTGCCCAGGGCTGATGCTTTGGTCAGGCAGACAGTGTACTGCCACGCCGCCTGCTTCGCCACAGCTCCTCTCCCTTTGCACCCACGGGACAGTACCCTGTGTCCAAACTGTGGGCTTCTTTTGCCTACGAGATGGGCCGAGAGAGCCAAAGTGATCACAGACACATGGGGAGGGATGTGATGCTCCCCGTGCCAGCATAGGGACTGGACCCATCTGTGACCCCCGCTGCCTGGGACTGTACCTACGCCGTACCCAGCACCCGCTGCCAGGCCCTGGACAAACGCATTTGACTGCATCATGGTTCTTGTCAGCCCAGCCCCTTTGCCCCACATTTTGTTGGACTTTCCCATTGCAGCTTTCCCCTCATGTCCCGATATGTAGCCTTTTCTCCCAACTTCCCAGGGGACCGGCACCATGGCTTCTTACAGTGGCCTGCCGCTGAAGCTGTTGCCCCAGAGTCCAGTGAGGTTCTGGCATCTGGGAAGGGTATGGGGCTGGAGGCTGCCACCAAGCCTGGTCCAGCATCTGCCCTGCCCAGGCCTGGGTGCCTGAGCCAGACACGGGATACAGTCCCATGGAGCTCTTCCCTCTGCCTGCCCAGGGTTGGGGGCACAGGCCGTGCTCCATCTGAAAGCGACCCAGGTGTCAGCCCCACGCAGGGCAGCCCACCCCTCTGCCGGGAGTGCCTGGCTGGATCCCCCTGGGCTTTCATTGGCTGCCTGATAAAGTTTGTCAGACTACTTATTCTGGTTGAAATGTCACCTTACCCACTGCCCCTGCCAGCTGTCCTGGGCAAGGGAGGGCACAGGGGGAAAGTGCCATTCCCCAGCCCAGGCCGTTAAAAAAGCACGAAGGTGATGCTGTATGATTAAGGCACTGACACAGAGTGAGAAAAACAGTGGAATGCAAAGTAACCCTGGGTCGTAAAGAAGGAGCAGGGCAGGAGCTTAGGATGCCTCTTGCTCTCTGGAGGAAAACTAATTGATCAGCTGTGATTTGAGTTACCTATAGACTTCGGCGGCATCTAAGTTGTCCCTTTTGGGCAACTTCAAACTTGTATAGTCAGATTCCGTAGGAAACGGCCAAGTAAGAGCCGACCAGGAGGGATCTAACTCAGGCGTTAAACAGGCACCACGCAGCTGGTGACAGCTGGTGCCACCACCCAGCAAGGAGCTGAAGCTGGCTCGTTTTTCAGAGCTGAGCCCGTGGGCGGAGGCACACCCGCGGGTCCCCTCTATCCGCGGCTGGTCCCCGACGGGGCTGACGCGGTTCCCCGCCCTCTGGGGAAGGCACAAGCCCCTCCTCGGAGGCACCAGGAGCTGCTGGCTGCTCCGACTTCCTCATCTTAGCCATGATAGATTGGGAGCTGATGTCCTTTATGCTGTGTGACTGCCAGGGACATTTGACTTCCTGTGCTCCCGCTCCTTGAAATTCTCATTTGCTCACTCACACCCTGCTCCCTTCACACCAGGGCTGTTTTATTGTTTTATAACCCTCCTTAAACTTCCAGTCCTCAAAGATCTCATTGTGGCAGGCTTCACACTTTCTCCCTTTCCAAAGCCTGGTGCCCTCGCTGTCTCCAGCAGTTTGGTGGCTTGCAAAGGTCCGTCGGGTGCCAAGGCGAGCCCGCAGCCCCTGGCACAGCTCGCCCGGGCAACAGCTGAGGAGAGGAACGAGGTGAAAACCATTTTCCGGGGGCGCCTGACTGAAACGCCATAAACATTCCGGGAAGGGAGAGGGACACCGCTCTCCCCTCAGGAAGACACCTCTGGGTGTTTTCCTGACGATGGGCTTCCCTGTCCCCTGAGAGATGCAAAGAGAGGTTTGAACGGGTACCCGGTGCGGAATGCAGCCGGGTCCCTTCTCGGGAGCAATCTGGGAGCGCCAGCTTGCCTCTGAGCAGCTTTCCTTAGCACACGCTCCTCAAAAAGGCCGGCATAACGCCGCGGAGCTGACCTTCCACCCATACCCTCTATTCCGATCCAGTCCCGTTTTATAGGACAGATTCAGCGAACCTTTATTTAGCGAATAAAAGTTTAAAGCTGAAGGTTATTTATGGTTCCACAGAGACAGGTCCTGAGTGGCTATTTAGAAGCACGTGATTCCAATAAACTTTGTTTTATGGCTTGAGAGTTGACAAGCCAAAATATAATTCCCACCATAAATTAGTTTAAGAGCATACAAGTGCAGATGCTTTCGTTCCTGGAAGCAGTAATCGGGAAAGTGTTAGCAGGGAACCGACTGCGGGAATGCGGCCGTGCAGGCACCTCTGCTCCCGGTCCCCCCCGGCCGGGGGGGGAGCGCGCAGTAAGTCCGCTACCAGCCTCCCCACTGCCACCGCCGCGCTCGGGCTCTCTTTGTGCCCCTGGAAACTCCGTGGGAGTGAGGTACCAGCCCTGCTCCGCCCGGCAACGCGGAGCAGCTTTGCTGGGGCAAACGGACAGGTAGAGCTCAGGTGGCCAGGGCAGCGCCGGGAGGAGCAGGCTGCTCCCCGCCCGAGATCTCTCCGTTTAATGGGACATCTTATTTGAAGCTAACCCTTTTTATGATTTAAATTTTGAAAATGAAAAGGTATAAAAGAAAGGAAAGGAACGGTAAGGGAATGTTTAGTGCCGAAATGCTGATACTATTGCACTGTCCTCGAAAGCTCTGAATGCGATCCAGACCAGGCAGAACTAAAAGAAATATATATTCTTTTAAACAAAAACAGTCTTGGGAACCTCTGTCTAGTGAACTATTGATACCGAGGCAATTGCTCTCTGTGTAATACAATAACTCTCCAAGATACCGTAGAAAGGCAATAGAGGAAGTGAAAAATCGCTTACAGAAAAAAAAAAAAGATTAAAACATACGATGCGTTTCAGGAGCATTAGACTGAGCGCGTGGTCTTGTTTTCCTTAGTGTGAGCTTTAAATGTATTTATTGAAATATTTGAAGGAAAATTCAAGTCAAATCTATCCTTCTGTAATGCAAACAAAGACGCATGTCTCGTGGTTACTGTTAGGTTAATTAGGTGATCTTAAAGGGGACCTATCTTGGAGTAATCCGAGATTTATTCTTATGAAATTGTAGTTCTTTCTGTGATCAGCATCGATACGATGCTGCTTGGCATCTTGTGACATTTTGTGGGTGATGGTTTAGCAGAGATGATCTCAATATTTCATTTGTATGTGACTGGATTGCCACAGAACAAAAAAAAAAAAAAGGCCTTTGTTATTCTTCCCCCCCCCCCCCCCCCCCCCCTCAGTGAAAGAGGGAGGTCTGACTTTTCATCCCTTTAGAAATTATCCGGTATAAAATCTAGACCATGAATATTAAAAGTGAAAGATCACACCCCAGGCATAGGGAAAGCATGTGTTCATAAAAAACCCCAAACTGTCTGAATGCAACGTGGTCCTCATTTGGAAGGGGCTTCCACCCCATCACTTCGCTGCTCGCGGGATTTACCACCAGCTCCTCTCTGCCTTCATCTATCAAACTGTGTTCTGTAACTGTTCTCCAGAAATATCACCCGTATGTGGAATACAACAGTAACAAACGTTTTTGTTGCAACAGGTTCGGCAGCATGGAAGAACATCCACGGTAAGTAATCTCTTAATTCTTGTCGAGTTTGCGTTGCTTGAAAATCCTGTTTCTTCTCTTCAGACTGGAAGAATTAAAATTGGTATATCCCTGATGAATATTGCTACCCCAAAAAAAAAAAAAAAAAGGAAAAAGGACTGTGTCAAAGTGTGAAGGCTCTTGCAGAGTCGGTTTGCGGTACCATGTCATAATCCTGGCTGGCGTTAAAAGTAGAGGTGCGGTCTCCCGAGGGTTTATTACGGGGCTGTACAGGTATCCTCCTGCTCCTAAGCCCCCTGAAGCGATGCGCAGCGCTTCCATTTTAACTCGGCGGGACTGTACAGCGCCTCCCCGTGCAGGTCCCGGGCGGATCACGTCGTGTCCCAGCGCCTCATAACCTTGGCTACTCCCCCTCTTTGCTCCAGACGGGATTCCAGGCAGAGCTGGAATTAACCCCGTTCGGCATAGCCCGGTGACTGGGTGAAAGAGGCGGTAGCCCCGGGGCTGCCAGCGCTGGCCAAGCCGGGCCAACCCGCGCTGCAGCCGGGTCGTGCGGGGCGGTAGCGCTCATCCTCTGCCCTTAGGTCTGTCCGGGCAAGGGGAGATTCCGACGTGGATCTGAGTGCTGAGCAGGCAGGGAGGGGAATGGGTGTCTGAGCCCAGGAGGGCAACCTTTCACTACAGGGGCTTTCGCACCCGCGACGGTCCCGCGTGAGCTGCGCTGGGGGGACGAGGGGAGGGCAGCAGACCAGTGTGTAGCAGGAAACGCTGTTGAACCTTTCAGGCTGCACTCAGGAGCTAAGTGCATTAGTCCTGGTGCTTCAGACTGAGACCGGCTTGTCTCCCAAGGAGGAAAAGAAAGCCTGCGATGTTTGGAGATGCATTAGGTACTCATTGACCGCCCCGCTGCTGCCAGCTCCGCTCTGAACGGGAGCGCGTAGAGCAGCGGAGCTGTGTTTGTTTGTGTTTCTCCCTGTTTCCTCTCCCTGCTTGTTGATAAATAATCTCTTCCACTGCTTGTGCCAGGCTTCTCCGTCTCTTTGCCTTACTTGCGATATTGGTTTTCGAGCCCTTTAAATACGAACTAAAGGATCGCCTCCAGCGTTGCAGTTTTAATTGTGTTCCATAGGTAACTTTCCTCCCCCCGTAGCTCAGCCCCGCGCTACGTAGATGTCCTTGGCGTTTTATTCCAGGGCCGGCCCTAAATGTATGGATTACTTGTTTTCTGCCAACGTACATTTAGCATACTGATTATGAACCAGAATACAAAAAGCCTGATAGATCAAAAGCATTTTGTATGGGCAGTTGAACAGGAGGTGAATATATAACGCTTCTGTTCATCAATAACTCTTTGGCTTTGACCTGTCTGAGCAAGTCGTGCAATAAGGTGAAACGCAGGTCACAGCGTCTAACAAATATGAAAATGTGTAGTATTAAGCAGAGCAGGGAGCTGCTGCTTCCCCAGCCCCATCGCTTCTCCCTGGGCAGCCCTCGGCGGGCTTGTCCGCTCCCGGGGGCTGCCCCAAACACGAGCTCGCTTTGGGAGGGGTGTGCTACCCTGCCAGTTCAGCCGGGTGGGTAATACTCCCCCCTCCCGGGGGCGAAGAGGTATTCCTCCCTCCCCTCCCCTCCGAGGAAGGAGGAGAAAGAGGGGCGAGCCGCTTGAAATAGTTGGGTGGAGATTTAAATAATCCGGGGGGAAAGGGGGAAGAGATTAGGGACACAAAGTCGTTTCGAGTTGCACTTGCTGTGAAGAAGACACCACCGCAGTGGTAAGAAAGCAGATGTTTAAAAATAGCATCCCCTAGATCAGGCAGCTGGGAGTTGGAGCCAGGCAAACAAACCGGTGCACATCGCTCGGATAAACACAACACCCCCAAATCTGCCCTCCGCAGCGGTTGGATGTATCACACCCGCACCATTATTTGTCCTTATGGTGCCTGTTTTAAATAGTGGAAGGAGAAGAGGTTGACCGCAGGACAGCAGTGAGGAGCTGGGTCAGACACAATTCATGAACTTTTGTACTCCTGTGTGCTGCTGTCGACAAAGTAAAAATAATGAAACTTTGTGATATGTTTGTAAATGATTTCGGCTGACCTCTCGCCCTGCCCTTCACCATAAACGCTACGGCGGGGAGAACCTGGGAGGGTGCGAGGCTGCGGCTCGCAGGCAGCTCGCGGGGATAATAGCTAGACCAGCATAATGGGATGAAGGTAAATTTGGAAACTCTCTTCTTCCCGAGAGCAACTAACTCCAGCCTCTAATCTCCTCTTTTTCACCAATTGCTGTTTCTGTTGTCGGCTGTTTTACTTCTGTTTCGATTCTTTTTAATTAGTTCTTTTTTTTTTTTTTTTTTTTTTTGGTGGTGGTGGTGGTAATTTCTAATTAGGGAAAATCTCTTCAGATTCCTGTTAGCCTAAACAGATAAAGACTGTTTTCTAAATTATTTCAACTATTATTGTTCTAAATAGTGCAATTTGACCGGTAACGTCCGTTTTCGGTAGCGAGGACGCAAGCGGCAGAGCATTTAAAGTGAGCAGCAGGTCTTTCTGAGAATTTGGTGGGCGAAAATCGTCGTTATAAATTGGTGGAGAGTCGTATAGCTCTATCGCAGCAATGATAACAAGCGTGAATCTTTTCTGAAATCCCACCTTCCAGCAAATCAGTATTTCAGAACTGAGTCCCAGCAGAATAGTTTGCATTCCTCAGAAGACAGTAAGGAGTAAGAATTGCAAAGAGCTGCTATATTGTAGATGAAAACAGAATGTTATTACGTTGTCTATATATACCCTGTAGAACCGAATTTGTGTGATATTCATATAGTCACAGATTCGATTCTAGGGGAATATATGGTCGATGCAAAAACTTCACCTTTCTGCAAATGGTTAGAAGTTTAAATACTGGCGGAATCAAAAGGCATGTGCGTGTTGAACACTCAGAAATCATAAAAGTTTTGCTGCCTCACTCCTATTTGTTAGGTTTTAGGATGTATCTTATCGTTTCAATTGTCGTTCAGTCGTAACTCTCACTGACAGACTGTGAATTTAAACAGACAATTTCACCAGAAGTTGCAAATTTTCTGGGGGAAAAAAATAAATTATCTACCAATCAGTGAATGAATCTTTAAAAAGATACTAATACATTAGCTAGATATGCAAGACGTTAGCAAAATTTTCCTGTCAAGGGTCCAGATCGCATCAAAATATTTACGGCAGCAGCAAAAGCAGCATTCGTCTCACTGGAATGTATTTACTTGTGCTCCAGGAATGATATTGATGAATGAAGACCGAATTTATCTCATTAAGCCCATGATATTTTTAACCTAATTAAATGCCGTCTCCAGTTCAATCGATTGAACTTTAGTGGGTAAAAGTGAACGGTTTCTTGCCATCTGTATGATTTTACACACATACGTGTATAGAGTTCCACGCATACGCGTGCGTTTGCATCTGTGCACGCATACGTACGCACACATGTATGTTGAGGCTTGCAAAGTGAATGAGGAGTTACTGATTGCCTAATTTTATTCAGCAGAACTAAATTCTGGTAACTTTTGGATGACCTCTGCGAGACAAAGACAGGACAGATCTATTGTACATCATATTACCCTCTTCTTTGACGGCTTTTCTTTTCCTCGCCTCCTTATCCGTTTCCTCCCTTTTCCTCCCGCTCCAGCTCCTCGCTCCGCACATTTCTTTCGATATTTTATTTAAGGCGAGGTGAGGAGCCCCGGCGGCGGCTGCGGCCGGTGGATCAGGCGGCGGGGGACCATCCCGCGGGGCTGAGCCAAGGCAGCTCAGACAAAAGGCCGGCTCTACCTGCGGGCCGGGGAGGCGGCCGCCGCCCCAGGAGCATCCCGACACCTCCGGGACCTGATTTGGGGGGTGCGACCCGCCGGAGAGGGGGGTCACTCGGGTACGGGGATATTATTGAGTGAAATTGGTGGAAATGCTGAGCTGCGGAGAAATCCGGTGATCGGCTCCCGCCTCCCCATTGGCCGGGCCGGTCACATGCCCGCCTAACTTTATTCAGTTGACAGCAAGTAGGAGGGCTCTATGGCAGGGGAAAAAAAGACAACACGAGAAAAATTAGTATTTTCTACCTTCAGAAATTAATGGCCATGAGTTCGTATATGGTGAACTCCAAGTATGTGGATCCCAAATTTCCTCCTTGCGAGGAATATTTGCAGAATAGCTACCTAGGCGAGCAGGGGGCCGAGTACTACAGTGCCTCGCAGGGCTCTGATTTCCAGCACCAGGGACTCTACCCACGGTCAAACTACAGCGAGCAGCCCTTTAGCTGTAGCAATGCCCAAGGCTCTGCCGTGCAGCCGCGGGGTCACGGACAGGAGCAATCCGGCCCAGCGAGCCACTTCCCCGGCCAAGCAGAGCATTGTCCACCGCCTCCAATGTCCAACTCGCGAGCCTGCAGCCAGCAGCCGGCCCTCAAACCCCCAAACGGGTCAGCAGTTAAGCAGCCAGCAGTAGTTTATCCCTGGATGAAGAAAGTCCATGTTAACTCGGGTAAGGATCCTCTTCTTACTTTGCTCTTCTACCCTGCTTCCGATCGTCCTCAGCGATGCTCGCTCGAGTCCCTGCCAGACTCGTGGACGAGCTTTTTAAGCCGAGGTAGCCAATTACACTCGTCATAAATTTTTATTGCTGAGGAAATAGGCCGTTGGCCATGCGGGGCTTTGCCGTGCAGGAGAAAACTCCATTTTAGGAGCCTGCGAGAGGCTCCCAGCCTACCTAGCTGCGTGTGCCTGCAGTGCCTGCCTTAACTGAGGGGGAGAGCAGCCCCTCCATTGTAAGCAACTGGGACGAATCCAGCCCGGCCACATGCTCGCAGCTCGTAAGGTTTTCTTTTGTAAAGTCGAACCGGCAAGTGAAGATTAGCTTTGTAAAGTTCTCCGTATTTTCTTCCCAGTGAATCCCAATTACAGCGGAGGGGAACCTAAACGCTCCCGCACAGCTTACACCAGACAGCAAGTCCTAGAACTGGAAAAAGAATTTCATTTTAACAGGTACCTGACCAGGCGCCGCCGTATCGAGATAGCCCACACTTTGTGTCTCTCTGAGCGCCAGATCAAGATCTGGTTTCAGAACAGAAGAATGAAGTGGAAAAAAGATCACAAACTGCCCAACACGAAGGGCAGGTCGTCTTCCTCTGGTTCAAACCCCCATTTACAGACTGGTTCCAAGGACCATCAGACTGACTTGACAACTTTGTAGAAGAGGTGAAATTTTCCATTTCATCCTTCGCTTCTGACCAGTACTGTACATAACTGACACTGCCCAAGCAGAACCTGCATGTAGCAGCTAAGGACTCGAGAAACTGTCATCTTTCTTTAAGGTACTGTTGTACAAAGGAGAAAAAATGACGCTACTTTGGACTTTTATTTTGTTTGCCTCTGCTAGCACAACCTAAAAAAGGAAAGAAAAAAAAGGGGGAAGGAAAAAAAAAAAAAAAGAAACATCATGCAGGCAGTGGGAATTGGGAAAATATTAAACGAGACCTTCTGTCCATAAAAAGTAATAAATCATTGAAAATGAAACTGTCCTGTGTTTCAGTTTTGAATTCGAAAGTGAAGGTTTGATGCTTTATTCTGGGATTCTTGCTTTTAATTGTATCTTTATCCCATGCAATTTCAGGAGGATGCATTTGGGCAAGTTGAGGACAGGAAATTTATAGCATAGTCTTTTATTTGAACATAAAGACTAGTAATTGTGAACTTTTTGTGCTGCTTTACCTTTCTTGGTGTAATGAAAATACTTGCTCATTTCCATAACGTCTCAGAAGGTGTGCATAGGAATTAAGTGAAAACGGGTTATTTTATGTACTGATAGTGTTAGCGTATTTATTTATTTGTTATGTAGAAGAGTGAAGATAAAAAGAAAAATAGTCAAACCAAAAACGGGGAAGGGGTGCTGGAATACGGTATTATTCCTTCCCAGTCTCATGAACACATGTGTAATGTTTACTTGTCTTGAACGTACACAACTTTCTTGTCCCTTTTTTTGAATTTCCTTCTTTGTGAATAGGAAAAGCGTCCCTGCTCCTTACCGTGTGCCATCCAGGGCTAACAGGCTTGAAATCTGTTTCCAAAGTCTGCTCTGCTCAGTGCTCTGCTTTAAACCATCGATACCTCATTTTAAAAATGGAGGGGAAAAAAAGAGAAAGGAAAAAAAGACCACAAAACCCCAACCCCCCCCCCCCTCCAAAAAAAAAAAAAAATAGAAAGAAAGCCCCAGAGTGAAAAATTAATGCAATTTCTGATATAACCCGAGCCATCCAAAGCTGAAAGCTGAATGCATTATTTCAATCAGATTTATATTTCTTTTCTGCTCAAGACAGAGACAGGCTATGTGGGTAGATGGGTTCATGCTTCGTTTTGTTTTGGCATTATTTTGCTCCGTTGGTTGGGTTTTTTTGTTTGGGTTTTGGGGTTTTTTTGGTTTTGGAGTTTTGGGTTTTTTTTGAACAGTGGTTGTTTTTAAGCAAACCACGACACATGAATGCAATGGTTAGAAAGCAAGTTGCATTCAGGGAAAGGGAAAAGATTTGGATGGAGCAGAACTGGTCTAATACCCACGGATTTCTCCCTGGCTGCTGACTGCAACGTGCCAAAGTTTTAGTGCGCTTATAACTACCAAACCCAGCCAAACCAGCTCCCTCAGCCTCTTACGCCTCCGCTCAGGCCATTTTAAAGCTCAGCCCTTATCTCCTGTACCCTCAGGGCAGCCTGGGAGAGGGACCATATCATCGAAATTGCAAGGAGGTGATCCCTTTATTAAAGAGAAAAGGAGCAAAGAAGGAAAACCAGAGCAAACGCTGCAGGGAGGTGGAAAGAGCAGGGAGAGAGTTAACGTGCCCATCTCCAGGCTGGGTGCTTCCCACCGAGGGCTCACCGCTTTCTGGGTTCGCTCTGGAAAACACTGGCCAAAATGAGCTTGAATGAATTCGAAAATAAAAGGCGAGCTTTTCAACAGGAGTGTATTGGGCAGCGTTAACTGTGGCCAGCGGTTAATTTCTGCCCTTTTCTCATCCCTAGAAGTCCGCAAAGTGTCTTTAAGACTTCGTCTTTTGTTTTAGAGCCTGGAGAAAACTCTTTGTTCTTCCTTAGGGTTAGCCCAGTTCTCAGACTTGCACATGGCAATACTTGAATATCTCCACGTCGTGATATTAAAGATGGATATTCCCGCATTATTCGCATCATTGTTTCTATGACAAAAAGCACCGAGTTCATACATAGTAAAGACGTCTTTTTTCTGACGCCTTCACGTTGAGAAGCTGAAAAGGTATTTTACTGAAGTTCGGCTAAATTGCAGGAACAGGTTCACCCAGAGGACAAATTTTCTATTCGATTAGTTGTATTTCAGCCGGGAAGAGTGACCTCTAAACCCTTAACCTTTTGGACCCAAACTACCCTTCCCTTTCTCTGGCATGGAGAGCAGCTAGCAGCAGCGCTTGAGGAGGGAATTCCTGAGACAAGTTTTCAAGTTTTGTTACACCCGGTTCTTGCGGTAGCGGCCTTTCGACTCCAGAGTTGTCCAAAGCCCTCCCTTTGCTCTTCATACGAATCTAGGGAAAAAAATAAAAAGGGGAGGGGAAAAAAAAAAAAAAAAAGGAAAAAGAAAACCCCTTCTGGCTGCTCTTCTTGAAAATCCCCCTCCCGGACCCCCGCTGTTTGCTTAAAATCTGTGATAAGTTGGCTGGAGCAGGGCAAACGTGTTGTTGGAAAGGGAGCTACCAACTTTGGCATCTGTGGTACAGTTCTGGAAAATAATTGCCTTGGATAAGCAAATCCTTGCTTTGTGCTTCTTATCGACTGAGATGGCTCCCGAAGTTAAAGGACCAAATTCTGCTCCCAGATTTCCTTTCCCCGCCCACTGTAGTCAAACAAGGATGTAGCTGCGAGCAGAATTTGTCTCGTTGTCTTTTGAAATGTTAATATCTCCAGGACGAGTGTTGGGTTCAGCAGGCACAGCTCTTACAACCCTGTTTGCAAGTCCCCTTTGAGCGAGGCTGGGGCACTGTAAGTTTACGTAGTTGTTGTTGCGCTGGAAGCTCGGAGAATGAATGAACTGGAGACAGAAAGTACCAAAAGAAATAGTTTTCAGCTGCCAATGCTCTGAAGGGTGAGGAATGTCTGTAAGAACGACCAGGAGCACCCACTGGTCATTATCTCCCGTGGAAAACGAACCTTGTGTTTATTTTTTATTGCTTTGTAAACCTCCTCCAGAGTTACTTTGTGTAGGAAGGGAAGCTGGTTATTTTTGTTTATCCTGGGAGAAACGTTGGGCATTGGAGCCTTTGTTAAGCGGTCGCATTGTCCAGCAATATTCTTGTCTCTGTTACAGTGTGATGCTTTTTATAGACTCTGCCAATGTTTTGCTGCCATTAATTAAAGCGTTATTTATACTAATTGTCGCCTGTAGTTTTGATGTAAGCCCTCTATATACTTTTGAAATAATAAAAGGTGTAGAGAAATAGATTCTGGTTTGTACCTTGACCAAACAGTCCTTACGAGGTGGGTCTCTCTTCTTTGAAAATAATGGTCTCTCCCATCATTAGAGTGTTAAAAGATGAGTGACTCTGCATAGCATCCTTCCAAATGTCCCTTTGAACAGGTTAGCTGATTGCCCCAGCCATAATGGTGTGACTCTAGGCCAAGCTGGAGCCTATATTTACATTTAGGTTGCAGTTAAAAGCCTGTCATCCATTTGCTACTGCTTTGCATTTAACAAGCCTTCCTAGAACGACTCCCGGATTTGGATTTATGCATGTGTGGTAGGAGGCCAGGAGCCACACCTGAAGTCACCTCTGCCCCGCACAGATGTGTGCCTTTTAGGTGAGTCCTGGAAGGAATCAATTAAAAAAAATTAAATGGAAATTTGAAATTGAAATGCGGTGAGTGGCTTTCCATGAGCAGTAAGCTTCACTTTTTCAGCCCATACAAACCAAAGATCACAAGAAAACACGAACTTGTAGAGTTTAAACTCGCACCTCCTGTGCACCTAAGGCAACCATCATTTTTTTTGTCCCTTGCGTAAGTGCCTCAGACAATAACACATACCTCTGGCCAGGAGAAGTCGATTGCCCTATTTTTATCATAAGTATTTGTCACTGAGGACTTGTCCTCTCCTGGAGCGTGGTCAAGGCACGAGTCCAAAAAGACAGACTCTTGCTCAGCCCGGGAAGGGAGCGTGGTGCACAGAATAAGGCATGTGCCCTTGCTGCCTGGAGTGCATGGAGGGGAGAGTGCGGGTGCGTTTCTAAGCACACACTCGCTAAGTTCAAACGTCGAGGCACATTTTGTGATTATACTTTCTCTCGCTCCTGTTTAATGGCTCCTCCTGTTACTCCCGATACATCAATACAGTTCTGTATATTATATCACCACTAGTCGTTAAGGTAAGAATGAAGAGGAAAGGCAGAGTCAATAGCAAACCCCACTCACTGTACAGTACAGTAAAGAGGGACCTCTCGGTGCAGAGCCACACCGCTTCCAACGGCCATGTTTGCCAGCCCTAGCCCTTTCCCCTGATTCCTTTTCCTTTTTTTTTTTTTTTTTTTTTTTTCCCACCCCCAAGCCTAGAGACCAAAATAATCTTGCTAGGAACAGTCATAACAGGCAGAATTTCAAAGTGCAAGGAAGATGATAAGAATAGATTTCTACAAGTCCTGACCACGTGATTTGCGAAATAATTAATTCAGCACGTCCCTTAAGAAACACGGAGTCGTCATTAATCTGCCAAGCAAAGGACTCTATCAGACTTGAAAACTGAAGAGATCCCAAGAATATAATATACAAAGGGTGCAGTCCCTCTCTCTGCACACCTAGCTCTTTGGTAGCTGCCGAAAAAGAGACGCCCGGTACGTAAACATTTTTTACTTTTATTCCTTCTTATTTAAGCCTTAATGAACTCAGCTGTCAAACGCTTGACAAATAGGGCACGCTGCTTCCTGGTTTCCAGCTCGGCAGCGGCCGGGAGCTGGACCGGGCGCAAGCGGTGACCTTTGCTTCCCAGGGAGCGGGGGGAAGAGGGCGAGCGCGGAGCCCCGCGGAGCCCCGCGGAGCCCCGCGGAAGGAGGCAGGCTGACCGCCTCCCGGGGCGGCTGCGTTGGCGGCGGCCGCCTGCGCGAGGAGGCGCGGAGCGGCGCGGGGAGGCGCGGAAGGAACAATGCGGCCGTCAGGGCAGCCGCTGCCCGCTCGGCGCCGTGGGGAAAGGCCCTCCGCGCCTCTGCAAGCGAGGGGTCGTAAATTTTGCCGTGCGTCCCGACAGCGGGACCGCAGCGGGGCCGGAGCCGGCGCCGAGCGTGCCTGCCCCCCCCCCCCGCCGCCCGCACAAAGGCCGGCCCCGGCCCCCGGCCCCTCTCCCCCGGGTGCCCTGCCCGCTCCTGCCCTGGCCGCCGACCGCCTCCGCCCGAGCCTCGCCGCCCCGCGCGGGGTTGCGGAGGACCCCGGGCGCATCCAGCCCCCGAAGCGGGCACGCCGCCTTTCCAGTCCCCGATCAATAGCCCGGACCAGGGGGAAATCGGATTTGTATTTTTATTCAAAGGCACTCTCCACAAACTCCGTAGAATATGGACTTCGAGGCTGAGATTTCTCTGCGAAAGCCCAAAGTCAGCTGGAAACACTTTCTGCAAACAGGATATTCTTTATTATCCCTTGCTGGAGTAATTTCTAAAAACCCCTAGATTGTAGCTTTTTATTACTTCCGTTTCGGTGGCAGGACAGAGACAAACTTTCCTATGTTATGAATTATACATTCAAACAATAACACATTAATTCAATTATTCAAAGATGACAAATGTTTATGTGCTTTGGTAGTGACTAAGGAACAGATTTGCTACTTCGCGAGAACTCCTACATTTTTATCAATGAAGTCTTATATTATCCTGTTGGTCCGGGAAAGAAACCAAACTCTACCAAGATACGCAGTAAAATGGACCCGAACATAAATCGCAGCCCTTTCATAAGAGCGTTTATTCCCGCATATAGCCCGGGCTATTTTATCAGTTTGACAATTGCCGGAGTTGTTGTTATAAATCATCATAAGTAATTCCTGAAAGGGTGCGAGGCTGCTGGGGGGCGGGCGGAGACTGTAAATCTTTCTGTTTTATTGCTCTATGAACATATGCTCCGATTGAAGAAGTCTTAGATCCTTTACCGGAGACAAATTCGCGCAAAGCTGGAGTCCCACCAGCCAAAGGACTAACATTTCCTTACTACTTTTTCAGTCCCCTTTACGATGTCTTAATTCTGCTGGCGGTGGTGAAGGTGCTCCTTTCTTTCAGCCGTCCTCCATTTTCACATTTAAAAATGTGAAATGCCTTTTTTTTTTTTCTTTTTTTCTTTTTAATTTTTTTTAGCCCTAGACTCTGAAAAGAGACCCGAGGGCTGTGGGGCTTTTTGTAGGGGGTTCCGAACTGCCCTCCAAAAAGGCATTTTCTTTCTGAATCCTCTTCGTGCTCTTTGCTCGACCGGTACCCAACTTTTCCCTCGCACTTTTGTGTAGGAAGCGAAAAGACCTCTCCGTCATCCAAAATGTCTAAACAGCGGCCAGAATTATGTTCGGCTTTGTGTGTATGTACACAAGTATGCAGAACACGCTGTGCGTGTAGGGGTTGCTGTATGTACACACAGACACGCGAGCGCGGGGGGCTCTGCAAAACTACCCAGGCGCCGAAATATATGGCTGACGGAAAAGGATATAAAGAACCATTACCTCTTACTTGAGGCGAGATTTAAGTGCATCATTTCGAAGAAATATAGGATTATAAATCCGAAGCCGCACACAATAATTTACATTGAACTTACGTTTCCATCACTGGACTCCAATCTTTTCATAACTGGTTTGCAAAGTCAGGAAAAGCAATGTAATTTAGATAAATGTTACAACGCACTTACGGTTAGTATTGTAAGGTAATACGTTACTGTCACATCCCCATGCTTTGGATGGTAATGAAATCACAGCAGATGTTAGATTAGGTGTGGTGTATTTATAGCTACAGATATGTTAGAAAAATCAAACAGAGGAGCTAATATGGATTTCTTTTTTTTCTGCCGAACTGGAATTGTTGGGGAGCTTTGTGGGCACACATGACGGATATACATCGGGATTGCTCCGTGTCTCTTCATACACACAGAGAGGGGAGGCAGGCTCAGGGCAGACACACACACGCACAAATGTCATGAGGTTTTTTTCCCCAACGCTTCTTTAGCCTCCAGACAGGGGCAGTCCCCGCTGCCCCGCATCTTCCCGGTACGGAGAAGGAGAAAACAAAAATTCCCGCACGCCAGTGAGCCCCAGCGCCTTTCCGCTGGTGCGGCGCGGCTGCGGAGCTGCCCCGGCGCAGGCTCTCGGCTGCAACCGGTCCCAAATACCTCCTCTTTCTCCTTCGGGAATTTCTGCGCCCTGGGATCATCCCGCGGAATTCACCTTTTCCCCGGCTCCGCCGGCCCCGCGGGGCGCGTAAGTGCGGAGGGACGCGGAGCGGTGCGGAGAGGAGCGGAGCTCTGCGGGAGGAGAGCGGGCACGGCAGCGCGGCCGGGCGGGCCGGTGCGCGGAGCGCGGGGGGCGGCCCGCCCCGCGGGGCCTGGCGGGGCAGCCCCGCTGCGCGGGGGCGCGGGCGGCGGCGGGTAGCGCGCCAGCCTCGGCCCCGGCGAGCGGCTCCTGCGGTCACGTGGGCCAATATGCCTGTATTTTAAGGCAGTGCCTATATTTCTGATTATAAAGGGGTTTCTCCTGCTGGCCCCCAAAATTCATCAATGGCCGCACGACTTAAAACCAAAACAAAACACGAGCCGGCCAATTGCTGCCTTTGGTTCCAGGAGGCTGATGGCTAAGGGGTTGTTTGTTGATTTTTTTTTTTTTTTAGCCCAACAAATTCCGATTTCCACTCGCTCTCTTTTATTGGTAGTTGAGCCTGAGCCTGTTTTCGTTCTATCGGGAATTCTGGTGTATGGAAATGTCTGTAAAACCGCAAGATCAGGTTTAGGAGAGTATTGTCTGCAGACAAAGGGTGAAGGATATATTCTAAGAACTGCAAGCGCAGATCCTGAAAAGTGAGGAGCCCAGGTTTATGATAAATTGATATACAGGTAAGCAACTGCATGACAAAATGGGACCTTTAACCACAGGGGCTGCATTATCGCCTTTACTCCGAGACTGTCTGGAATTTGTTTGCAATCTCTGCCCGTAACAGCTGCAAATGCATGGAGTGGTCTCCACCTCCTTGAACGTTTTAAGCTGTACCTTCCTTTTTTTAATAGTCTTTAAATAAAAGAAAAAGAAAAAGTGGACTACTTCCCAAAGGCTAGAGGAAAACGTTTATCCCTACCCCATTCCCAATTTTCGGTGGAAGGGAATTACAAATAAGCAAAGAAACGAGGAAGAGACCACTTTGCTAGATGCTCCCATTGCTAAAGTAAGATTGAGCATCACGTTAATGCGTTGCCGTGGATAGCCGAGCAGGGGGTAGCCGCGTTGGTTTGTAAAGGGCAATTTAAAATAGGCTACTCGATAATGTAGCCCCTACATAGGGTCTCTGAAATATTCCTGTCAAATATTCCTTCCCCTACGTCTTCCCCTACCTCTTCCCCTCGCCGTGCATTCGTGTTCCTCAGTGGCTGTTGTTTTCCTCCCCCAGTTGTTTCAGTGTTGATATTTATGTTCATGCCTTCGAGTTGCACACGCTGTTTGAAGCACGGTTTGATATTTATCTACCGAGAAGTTTCTTGCCCTGAATTTGTGCGGTTTGATCAATAAGGCGGTGGGAAGGTGCCTGCGGGGGACCGGTGCCTCTCTGGGCGGACTGGGGGGGCTGGAAGCGGCCGCACAGCCTCCCCGCATACATTTGCAGCTCCCTCTTGAGCTGTCGCAACCAGCCTGGCTCTCCCAGGCGCTCCTCTTTCCACTGTCTTCTGGCCTGCCCGGAGCCTGGGTGAACTCTCGGTTACGCTTCTCAGAGAGCCTCCACGGACAGCCCGGCTTTGGGATGGCGAGCGGGAGCGGGCGGGAGACTGCCCGGCCCCGGCCCCCGCCCCGAGTCACCCGGCGAGCCCGCGGCGGGGGCCGGGGTGCCCCGCGGGACAGGGAGTGGAGGGGAAGGGGAGAAAGTTGGGGTGTGTGGGGGTTTTCCTTCTGTTGCGGGTTGCTCTGCTCGATCAGAAGTTAAAGGCAGGGAACATTTTTCTTAGCTGTATGCCTCCGAGCTGCTGGCCTGCCAAGTTAGTCAGCTGAATCCAATTACTGCAAGCAGCATTTCATTGGGCTCGATGGAAGCACTCACTTATAACTTCACCTAAAATTTCAATAATACCTATATTGGGCCCACGCCTGAATAATTCTAAAGATTTCCCTGGGTTTAGCTTTCGTAACTTCTCTGGGGTCGGCTCTGCAGGAGTGGCGCTGGGAGCAGAGCACAACCCCGGCGTTCCCGCACTCCCCTCTCAGCAGAACAAACTTCGGGGGCTATTCCTGTGGCTGTAGAAATCTCGGTGTTTGGCCAAGCTCTCGCCAAGTAAAGCATATCTAGAGCAAGAAGGCTATCGCTTGTGAGGCTGAGAAGCCACTTCAGAAAGGGATGAGAAGTCGATAATTAATTAGACACAAAATGAAAACTTACCCGTGTTAATCAACAGCGGCTAACAATAATTCGGTTTGCAATGTTATGATCTCTCCACTCAGGGGCTGAGGTGCAACCCTACTTATGCTTCACACACCCTGCAAAGTGCTATTTCTAATGAACTCTCTTTAAAAACATAAAGCACTTAAAGTTGAGGTACGCCCACGTGAATATATTATATAAGACGTTACCGGGACAGGCCCGGGCCAAGGACCTGAGCGAGCATCATGTGTAATCATGAAGCTCCACTTCCCTAACTCCAGTTTGCCAGCATAAATTAAGGTGATTTGGAGGGGGAAAGTTGCATCCTACTGGGTTTGAGTAGGGAGAGAGAAGACTTGGTGGAAAGTTGTGAGGTCTGTTGTGTTGTGAGCTATTGGAGGCGCTTCCGTTGGTTGTTCATTAAGTGGTGAGTTATTGCTATACGAGCCAAAGGTCATTTCAAAGGCTTATGGTGGCTAGATATCGTCTTTATAATGACCTGCGCTTCTTTGTGGGGGATTTTCTGGCACTCTTAAGTTCTTAAAGTCCTGAGTCGACACCTTACACAGCCAAATGTAAAACGCTTATCTCGAGCCGCAAATATTTGCGGCTTATTTTCGGCTCTGGGATTTCTTCGCTTATCTTTCTCTCTGTCTTACCCGGGGGAGCGGGGCGAGGCAGGGAGAGAGAGACCCGCATTAGCTTCGCTCCCGCGGAGCGCTCCGCGGGCCGTGAGTGCGAGCAGCGTGTTGCGGTGGCTGTGGCCGACGGGGTGACCGCAGCTCCCTCGCGATGGCGGTCCCGTCCCGTCGTGCGCTGCCTCTCCGCGCCTCGGCCCGGGCTGGGCGCTCGGGGGGGCAGACGCGGCGCCGCACTCCGCGGCCAGTACGCGGGGCCCGGCGGAGCGGCTGCCGCAGGCCGCCCTGCCCGGCTCCGACCCGCAGCCAGGGTATTTTGCTCCTTTCTGCTGCCCGCCTCTCTCAAAGCGCTATTAATAAATGAAGAGAAGCATCTGCCCTTTGTCTGCTAAAAGATCTGACGCGGACGGAGAGACGCGGGGCTGCGGACGAGAGGTGAATTTATTAACAAAGTCCTAAGGAAGAAAGTCCAAAACAAAGCAGTTTCCGCTGAGAGTTCTCACTTCTGTTGCAGGTCCGTGCCCACGGATTATCCAAAGGAACCTGAAGATCCTACCCACACAGTTAAAGTCAAAAATCAAGAAAAAACATAAGTGTGGTGAGTTCTCTAAATTTCCTTTTCCATCCACCTCCCGCTTCCTCCAGCGTGACAGGCCCTTGGCGGTGGGGGAAAGCCCGGGCCCGGCCGCCGGCCCGCGGAGCGCAGCTCGGCCGAGCCCGGCGCCGCAGATACGCGGGGCGCGCCGCCGCCCGCAGAGCCGGGCAGGGAACAGCCCGCAGCAGCCCCTGCTCAGGGGGAGCCCGGAGGAGCCAAGCCCTGCACCCAGCCGGGGGCAGCGGGGGGCTCCCCGGGGGGAGTCCGTAGCAGGTTTAAGAGGCCCCACGGCGGTCACCGCTCCGTGCCGGTGCCCACCCCTCTGCCGCCACTCCTCCGGTCGCGGGGTTCCTCCGCGCTCCCCAGCGCTCTCAGCCCCCCCAGAGCACAGACCACGCCACCCGGCTCTGGCGCAGCCCAAGCAACCGGCTCGGGCGGCGGCCCCAGCGCTTTCCTTATATACGGGGCTGCCCCGGGCCGGCGGCCGGGAAACGTGCCGAGCGGGGGGATTCTTTTGCCGGGCTCCCTCCTACGCGCCGGCTGCTTTGCACTTCTGAAAGTGCCGGGGCTTGGGAAGTGTTTTCCTTTTCATTCCTGGCCGGAGCGTTTACTGCCACGGCGCTAGCAGTCATAAATTTTGTTACAAACCGCAGTGACAG
Source organism: Rhynochetos jubatus (assembly GCA_027574665.1). NCBI lineage: Eukaryota > Metazoa > Chordata > Aves > Eurypygiformes > Rhynochetidae > Rhynochetos > Rhynochetos jubatus. Next base: position 19,731,353 of record CM050654.1, on the reverse strand, counting down.
GTGCATTGATATGCACCCCGAGAGCTCCGGCTGCCTTAATAACCGCTCCGCCGGCCGCTCTCACCGCCTCTTAGTTATTCGGTATCATATTAGATATTGATCCTAGGCAGAATTAAGTGTAGTGGAAGTTTTAGTAGAGAACTGCTTAATATGAACGTGTCGGAAGGAAAGCGGCTGGCAGTGCCGGGCCGGTGTCAGCGTGGGCCGGCCGCGCTCCGCGTACAAGCGCGGGGTGGGAGCGTGGGCTCCCGGCTGCCGCCCAGATAGAGCCGTGAGAGGGTCGGTAACCTCCAAAAGCGCTGGAACCGGTGGCGGGACAAAGAGCCCCATTATCGTGTGCAACGCCTAACAGTTCAGACGAGGTTAACCTTTCTGGAGTGGAGGAAGGGAAATCTGAAACACAGACACGGATACTTTGCGGTTTCCTACCCTGGGTGCCTCCGAGCCCACCTCCCACGGCTCGGCCTCACCATTTGGATGTCACTACTTTTTTTTTTTTTTTTTTTTTTTCCCCCTGGAGGCTGTTTCTGGCCAAACCACCAAGTGTTGAGCCCCTGCTTTGGTGTTACCTATAAAAACATCACCCCGGGCCTTGCACTCGTGGAAAATCAAACCCTGGAAAGGTCTCCCTCTCCCTCTTTCTCTCTCTCTCTTTTTAAGATCTAAAGATGAGCCACCAAACAGTTGAGCATTGTCCATGTGATTTATGGCCCATAGCCTCCTTTTTAGGTTCAAGCAGAGTTCACAAGCAGTTGGTATTTCAGAAAAGAAATAAGGCTTTTAACAGCTTAACAGCAATATTCTTTCTTAAGATTCTGCGTATTCTTTTGGGAACTATATTTTACAAGGCACATAAAAGCCTATGCTTAAGGCGGTGTTGTGCTAACAAAAGTCCTTAGTCCAGACCGCTCCCGAAAATGTAGACGATAGAAGTGGAAAACGAGCGACAGAGTTATTTTGCAAAAAATTACTTTCAAGGCTTTTCAAGATGATCACACCGTATTAAACCTCATCTGAATCGCCACCGTTCGTTTACATAGGGTTTTTTTTAACTAATTTTTTTCAGGGGACGAAAATAGCTCTTTTCCCCTTTCTATCAGCTTCGCACATCATCCCAGGCTTTTGTTCAGGGAAGAAAGGGACGGCGGCGGTTTGTAACAGGGGATAAACCACCGACAGCGGCCCCGGATCGCAGCTCGGTGAGGTTATTCTGAGTTAAACAGATGGGTTTCCCAGTGAATTTTAGAGAGCAGAGCAGCGGTACTCGACGGTACCCATTGCCGCTGGAGAAAGTACTCTGGTAGCATTCAAGTACAGGGTGGAGAATAATAACTATCGGCCACTGGTCGAAAATGTGTAGGTACTCTTTTCTGGTATGCTAATAGGCTTAAACCCTGAAGAAATACAATGAACTCTTATAGGTAGGGCGAACTGCAGGCTTATGTTGTCAGGTGAAGTATGTGCTAATTTACAAAATTACTAAAAATGTCGGAGAAACACCCTGTCCCACAAGAAAAATAAGAACGGGGAATATTCAAAAACTGCAACAAAATTGTAGGCGAGTTTCTATCTGGCAACGAGAGCAGAGAAGTTTCGGGAGCAGCAAGGGGAAAGGTAACAGCACCCTCCAAACCCTCCGCCCTAAGGGATCGTGCGTTTTCAGTCTTAGCAACCTGATAGGGGGTCCAGGGGGGGCGGGGAGGGGAGCGCCATAGGTTTGCAGGCTGGAAAAAGAAGAGAAACCCCTAAAACCGATCACCAGTGTCTCAGGTTCTTTCTACTGGGGACGAATAAAAGGGACGAGAAACGTTGGGTGAGGGAATTTAATTCATCACAGAAATAAAATAGGGGACCTGACCTGCGACTTCCTTTATAGTGCAAAGTGAGGGGAGTGAATGGCGCCGGTTATACTTTAACTCCGGAGGAATCTGGGGGAAGAAGGAGGCCGGGTTTACAAAGGGGAAGGGATTTTTCTGCCTCTGCCCGGCCGCAGCCCGGGCTCCATCCATCATGTCAGCCGTGCGCGGCCGTGCGCACGCGTGCCGGGCGGGCGGGCGTGGGGGCGCCGGGGGGCTCTCAGCCGAGATGGGCCGGTGGGGTCCCGGGGGACACCACCCAGCGCGGCCCCGCATGGCTCACGGAGAGCCCTTGCCTGCAACCGCAGGGCCGATCTGGCAAAATTCGTGAGGGAGCGGCCCAAAGACAAAACAGAGCAAGAAAACCCCGTAAAATGCCTCAAAAAGTGGCCTCTGAGAAGTCCTGCCAATGTGTTCCCCCAGCACCACCGCTCTTGAGTGGGTCCTTCGCTGCTGTCTCCCGGTTCCTTCCCCAGTGTGCCCTGATCTCTCCCTGGCATGCCCTGCTCCTTCTCTGGTGTCCCTTCTCTGCTATCTTCTGGTCCTTCTCTGGTGTCCCCTGCTTGTTCCTTGATATCTCCTGCTCCTTCCCTGGTGTCCCTTGGTCCCTCCCTGTTGACTCTGGTCCTTCTCTGGTGTCTTCTGGTCCTTCTCTGGTGTCCCTTGGTCCTTCTCTGATGTCCCTTGGTCCTTCTCTCATGTCCCCCGCTCCTTCCTTGATGTCTTCCGGTCCTTCCCTGGTGTCCCCTGGTCTCTCCCCCTGTGCCCTCGCTCCTTCCCTGTTGCCCCCTGCTCCTGCCCTGCTGCCCCCTGCTCCTGCCCTGCTTCCCCTGGCCCACTCGCCCAGCTGAGGCCAGGGGTGCTGGGGTGCGGGGCGTGCTGGGGCCCCCCCACTGAAGGTCTCTTTTTTGTCCCTGCTGTCCCCCTTCCCAGGTGGCTGCGAGTGGCCCGGGCCGACGACGTGAGGCGCGGGGCGACGGTCAATGTTATTTGAGCGGGGGCCGCGGGCCTCGGCGATCGCAGAGCGGAGGATGCAGAAAGCCGCCTACTACGACAACGCGGGGCTCTTCGGGGGCTACACCTACAGCAAGGCCGATGCCTATCCCTACAGCGCGGCCCACCAGCCCTACGGCCAGGCCAGCCTGGACGGCGAGTACCCCGGCTCCGCCTGCTCCATCCAGGGTTCGGCGCCCGGCCGCGCACCAGCCCACAAGGGCAGCGAGCTGAGCGGCAGCTGCATGCGGACAGCCGGGGGTGGCCCCGGGGGCAGCCAGCCCCCGGGCATCGGCGAGCAGCAGCCCCCGGCGCTGCCGCCCTCCTCCCCGCCTAACCCCCCTCCCAGTGCGCCCCCTCCGAAAAAAGCCAAGGGGGGCCCAAACTCCTCGGGCTCGGCCACCGCCACCCTCAGCAAGCAGATATTCCCCTGGATGAAGGAGTCCCGGCAGAACTCCAAGCAGAAAAGCACCTGCGCCCCCTCAGGTAGCCCCACACCCCGCCCCACACCATTGGACCTGGGTGTCGCTCCCTCGGGCTGAGGCCCCCCCAGCCCCGCACCTTGTCCCCTACTCCTCCAGCTGCCACCGCCCCCACGCGCCGCTCGGGGGTCCCGGCCCCGCCGGGAGCTGCAGGTGGGGCAGGCTGGGGGCTCCCGCCCGGCTCCCCCCGCCAGCCCGGCGGCGGCAGGCGCGGCCCCGACGGGTCCCGGCAGCGCACGCACGGGCGGCCGCTGGGGGCTCCTGGGGGGAGGCAGCTGCGGGGGTGTGTGTGTGTATGCCGAATGGGGAGGGATGGGAGACCGCCCCCGGGTCCCCTGCGCCCCCTCCCCGGGGCGCCGGCACACCGAGAGGGGGCGGCGGGGCTCTGGGGGACCCCGGCGGGGGGGGGGGGGACGGGGACTTTCGGGGGGGACCAACGGCTCTTCGTGCCTCTTCCCCGCAGGAGAGAGCTGCGAGGACAAGAGCCCCCCCGGGCCGGCCTCCAAGCGGGTGCGCACAGCCTACACCAGCGCGCAGCTGGTGGAGCTGGAGAAGGAGTTCCACTTCAACCGCTACCTGTGCCGGCCGCGCCGGGTGGAGATGGCCAACCTGCTCAACCTGACCGAGCGGCAGATCAAGATCTGGTTCCAGAACCGCCGGATGAAGTACAAAAAGGACCAGAAAGCCAAAGGCATCATGCACTCTCCCGTCGGACAGTCCCCGGACCGTAGCCCCCCCCTGAGCGGCCCAAACCACGTCGGCTACTCCAGCCAGCTCCCCAGCGTCAACAGCCTCAGCTACGACGCGCCCTCGCCCACCTCCTTCGCCAAATCCCAGCAGAGCATGTACGGGCTGGCCGCCTACACGGCGCCGCTGAGCAGCTGCCTGCCGCAGCAGAAGCGCTACGCGGGCGCGGAGTACGACCCCCACCCCATGCAGAGCGGCGGCGGCGGCGGCTTCGCCAACCCCAGCCTGCAGGGCAGCCCCGTCTACGTGGGGGGCAACTTCGTGGACTCGATGCCGGCCTCGGGCCCCATGTTCAACCTGGGGCACCTGCAGCATCCCTCCTCCGCCAGCGTGGACTACAGCTGCGCCGCCCAGATCCCCGGCGGCCACCACCACGGACCTTGCGACCCCCATCCCACCTACACGGACCTTTCCTCTCACCACACCTCTCAGGGACGGATGCAGGAGGCGCCCAAGCTCACGCATCTGTAGCGGGGCGGCGGCCGGCGGGGCCCGCTGCCCTCTCCATTACCTCACTTTTCTGACGGGACAGTGTTACTTTGCTCTCGAGTGCCAACAGTGTTAGCGGATTTGCCTCCCCTAGCAGCTCCCTTCTTTCTTCCGCAGCCCCGAGTAGGTCCGTGAGCAGGAGCCTTTCTCTTAGAGCTGTGTTAAGCATGACAGTGCAATATACTGCAAACCGAGGGACTGATAAGCTTGGTGTACTTGAAGGTAAGTCGTAGAGATGCCGTAGTGTTAGCAGCGCGTCATGCTGAGGTGTTGTAGACCAGTCGTGAGCGGTGGGAACTCGCCCGCGCGCAGGCTTATTTCAGAGAAGTTAATTTATGGATTCTTCCCTAGCGTAAGGATCGCATTGGACTAAATGATATGTATTTATTAATTTAAGCGAGACATTTTTTGTATCACTGATTATTTATCCTCGTCTTAATGTATTTATGTGGGTATTTGTAGAGTTTCTTCACCAATACTTCGGGAGAGCGATTCAGGTCCGTGGTGACTTACATTTCACCTATTTAGTATATTCGGTCTGAGCTAGTTGAGAGAGTAGTCTTGAACAGTTGTAACAGTGGCTGGTGTTTGTAGTTTATGTAAGGGTTAATTAAGACAGCAAGTCGTAAGTCATTAATAGAGTAAAACAAACTGTGACATCACACAAAGAGCCGTTACACTTAACAAAAAAAAAAGCGAAAGTATTTTTAAAGTATTTATTTCTAACCGGCTGGCCCCACTCGAGCTCCTGGGTGGCGTGGCTGGCAGCTGGCTCGGCCGGGTGAAGCCACCTTTAGTTGGAAGCGCAGCCGCTTTGAGGAGGGGACCTACAAAGCGGGGTCTTGGCCATCTTGTTTCAGATCTAATCCCGCATACAAAAGCCTCGTTGAGGTTCACATTTATTTATTGTCTGGGTATCTATCGCACATATTATTATTTTGGTGGGCTATTTTATTTTCTTTCTCTTTTTTTTTTAATTAATAATTACATTCTGGCTATCTGAAATAGGAAAGAAATTAGAAGCTTAGAACGCAAAAAAATTAGAAACCCTCTGATAGTGCTAATTTCATTAGGGTCTCCATAGCAATCCGCGCAGCAGCTGCCGCCTCCTTTGTTATTTATACTGTTGTCTTTATACTAACCATAAATCATTTTTTTAGACATCTTTGGGAGCCCGAGCTTTTCCTCTTGTTTTTCATAAAAAATAAACTTTGAAAGAAAATTGACAATCAGACACACACAGCCGAAGGGGACCCGCCGAGGCGGGGTGCGGGCAGCGGCCGGGTGTGCTCCCCCCACCCGGCGCCCGGCGAGGACGGTCCAGTCCCCTCTGCCCGCGGCAGAGCGGCCCCGCCGCGCCTCTCTGCCACGAACGGGACAGCTAACCCGGGGAAGAAAATAACAATACTAATAATTAAAAAAAAAAGAAAATGAGAAAAAAAGGAACGATGCTCTGAACCCTCGTGTTTCCTCCTCTCTAGTTACACGGCTGTGTTGAATCCCTCGCTGGATTTACAGAGATACTTCTTTTGTAAACGTTGTCATTAAAGTCTCTTCCTGACGGTACATGTCGCTCCGAGAAGACTATTCTTACCTCTTTCTAAAAGTATCGAGTTACAGATTAATCCGAACTTCTGCACTCCCCACCAAACCGTCTGAGAGGCACTTCCCAGTCTGACAAACACTGCAGCTCCTACTCCATCCTCTAATGACAGGACCTGGCATTCCTATTGTGAGAAATATTTTAACTCCTCCAATTCTGGTCAACACAGACAAGTTTTCTTTCTTTTCTTCTTCTTTTCTTTCTCCTCCCTGCTTTCTTCCTCGCCATCTGGTATTTATGTTTGTCTGGACAGTAACAATTCAAAATATTATTTAGGGTTTTATTTTCTCCTTTGTGCAATTTTAATAATGTCGTGCTACGTTGAGAAGTGTATCTTCTGTTAAATTTCACTTTTACCCAAGCAAGTTTGGATATATGTGTTGTAGATCTGTAAACAAAACAGAATAAACTACTTTGTTTGGAGACATATTTTAACCATTTTGAGCCCTAAAATTGTTTTCTATGGAAGTTTTCACACAAATTGTTTCTTGGAAGCTCCTTAGAAGGAGTAAACAAAGTACAAACCACGCAAAAAGTAAAGCTAAACACCATTCATGAATTATACTTCTATAATATTCCATAAATATATATATATGTTTGTATCTCCAAAACTTTCTGTAATCAATGTATCCACGACTGAAATTGTCCATGTAGGTTTTCTTGTGTGTTCTTGAAAACACGACATATTTTGCATCACCTGCTTCTATCTGCGAAACGGCAAGGCACCACCATTCTGCAGGGCCATCCCTCGTGTAACCCAGTGTGCTTTTCCCAAGTGTTTCCCACCTTCGTGCTCTGTAGGCTGTTCTTCAAACAGTCTCTGCTCTGACTTACACTATTAGTCCTTCATTAAATCTGTTAAGAAAGAAAAGGCCGTTTATAGATAGCTCTTCCCCAGATCTGAGGAAGAAGGAGGTTTCAGCAGAACGCCCACCACAAACATGGTGTTACTGAGGCATGCTACCCAGAATTGTTTTCATATTGCAGAATGATGGGGTTTGCAGACTTGGTTTCCAGCGGGGGAGGAGGAGGAGCATGTGCGAGGGGGAATCTTCTTGTAAATAAATTCACTTTCTTCTCCGTGACTCTGGCAGAGGCGTCTCGTTTGTAATGCGATAGAAGTCCATGATGATAACCTAATTATTAGAAGTAATGTTACTTTAGCGAGATCACTGGCATTTTTACAATGTTTGTACAAGCATCAGCAATCTAGAGGAGAGAGACACTTTGGCACAAGGCAGACTTTTTCTTGGCCCATCATTTAAAACCCATAAATTATTAACAACTGCCTTTCACACTCAGTGCTTTCACAGTCAGCTCCTTTGCAACAGCATCTGATGTGCTGAACTCTGGTCACCCATTTAAAACACAACTTGTCAGGCAAGGCCAGGTCTGAGGCTGATCCCAGCCTTGCCTTTCTTTGCAAACAGGAGCCATAGCATTCCTTCTCCTCCTTCCCTGCTCCCTCCATCTGCTCCAGACCCGTAACAGGTTCACTGAGCCAGGGCCTCTAAATGCTGGCAGCGCTGGAGCAGTGTTTGGGATAGAGAGCTGACAACAGCACCAGTTGAGAAGTGTTAGGGCTGCACTGAGCTTCAGTGAGGTCATGCAAGCTGTACTGTTCAGATCAGTGCATTTTGGGTCTCCACCTGTTGGTCTGGCCCTTACAGTAACCCGCTGTTTAATGGGGCCACAGCAGTTTCCCCACTGCAACAGAGAGACAAGGCTTTGTGTAAGCAGTCAGTGCAGGGCTGAGCTGCCCCTTTGCACCCTGTTTCCTTGGAGTGGGTTCCCATCCATATCCCTTTATCTAGGGCCTGGTGAGCACCACCAGGGCAGGGGGACCCAGCCAGGCACAGCCAGAGCCCCCACTCTCTTGCAGATGCTGCTTGTGTGGAGCTGGGAAAATGAAGTTAAATGCCTCCAGCTTCATTAGCCAGCGCTGTCTGGACAGAGCACTGCAAGCTCCCAGCCCTGGTCCCTGGGAAGGCATCCTGGGGCACCCTGCATGGCTGCCACCACGGGACCGTGCTTGGGTCACCCGGGCTGCAGGGAACCCTGTCCATGGGTAAAGAGAAGGCAGCCAGTTGCACATCCAGGAGGCAAAGACAGGCAGGGGTGAGGCTGACTAAGAAAGAGGGAGCACACCAGTACTTACTGGAAGCCCCCTGACTTTGCTGAGCACCAATGGGAGCTCCATTGCAGTAAGTCTGAAGGCAGGATCCACCACTGGGGTCTCTGCACCCTGCCAGCCCCACGGGAAACCCTGTGAAGCAACATGCAGGGAGGTCCGGGCACAGAAGGGGCTACTCTGTGATGGAAAAAAGAGGGTAAAGGGGATGGAGCTGCTGGGCTACTGCTGGATGGATGCTTCAGTGACAGCTGTCAGACAGGGAGGGAGGGAAGGAGCTGCAGATCGAGATGCCACCCTTATGCATGCCAGCCTGCCGTGTGCGCCCAGTGGCTGCACACAACGGCAGCCCGGCGAAGCCGCAGCGTGCTGTGCGGCAGAGAGTCCCAGGCATCCGGCACCACCGTTGCAGACCTGCCTGGGAACAAAAGCTGGAGACGGGCAGCACAAAGGGGCTGGTGCTGCTGGGGCAATTAGGGCTGCAGTGGCTGTCTGGGCAGCACGTGATGTTATATACTGATGAACAGCTACCTCTGCTCTTAAAAGGCACGAGATGGGCTGAACCAGGGCACAGTTGGCCACAGCCACTTTCCAGGGACTGGGAGGCAGGTTAATCCCTGAACGGGCAACAGCTCTCCATTCTCACGTGAGCAGGGGCAGGGGTTATACTGTGGTCCTCGCTAGGAGTGGGGCTGGTGGGGGAAGGAGGGGGCTGGCTCTATTAAGGGTCATCAATCACGATATGCACTTTTCACTCGACAGCAGTTCCTCCTACTTCAACTCGGGCCTGAGCCAGCTGGGACTCGACCAGAAACCCAGGCCAGCAGAGGCAGAACCCAGTCTAGGAGCCCAAGAGCCATGGACTAACGTGGCTTCCAGCTGGCAGGACCAGACCAAGCCCCTTTGGTCACAAAGGCTGAGATGCAAAACAGGATGCTGTAGCCAGCAAGGTGTCTGTGCCTGCACACACACAGGCCTCTGCAGATGATGCTTGGGAGCAGAGGTGGGCCATTGTCTCTGTTTTCAGAGCCCAGGGTCCCAGAACTCCCTGAACTGCTCTGGGATGAACCCCAGCGAGCCTCAGCTGCAAGGACCATAAGCACAAAGCTGAAGGAAATTGGCACAGGGTCTGTACTAGGCAGGGTGGAGGTCTTCTGGGTACAAATACTCATAAATGTACAATTTGAACACTTGGGTTCAATTTAAAATTCTATGATTTTTAATTTATTTGCTGGTGTCCAGTTTTCCCTGCAACAGCAGATGTTTTGGGAGAGGGTAGACAACCCCGTGCTGAGTGAGGTGTGTAGCCTCGATCTTTTCTCCAGGGAACCTGGGCCACCTTTTAGGATCTTTGTGATCAAGAAGGGATAGGCAAGGCAGACATCTTGGCTACAAACCCTTTGACATCTCTGTTTTGCACACAGTGGTATGGCTTGACACCTCTTGGTTATTGATATGCATAATTTTTCCTTCCTACCAAATTCACTTCCATGGGACAGGAAACAGGGCATTACATGACACAGCGGTCTGTGTGGAATCACTCTTTTGGGAAATTCCTACAGAAGGAGGGAGAGACTTTTCTCTGTGTTCATACAGACAATCTAACTATCCCACATACTGGTAGAGCAGAGCTCCTTGTCCTAGGTCTGGTGAAGCTGCCCCAAGGGTCAGCCAAGAAAAGGGGAGCTTGTGACAGGGAAATATCAATGGCAGGAGGAAACACACCTTCCTCAGGAAGAGCATGAAGTGCCCTGCCTGCCTGGAAGGGCTGTGCTTGTGCTGGAGCTGAGCCTGGCTCCCCCAGAGTGGCAGGATAGTTCCCCTTTTTTACCCTGGGGTCTCTGTACATCCCTGCTTTTATTCACAATTTACAAAATAAACACCCCAGAGCTTCTCCTTCTTCTCTGATAGCCTTCCTCCTGGGGGCCTTTGGTGGTTTGCCTGTGTTAACAGGGCCACTGCTTAAAAGAGAGGTGTTTGCTTACCTCTCTTTGGGATGCCCACCAACAGTCTGGCTGCCTCCGCACCATGGATGCACATCCCTAGGTACTGCTGAGAAACAGTCCTTGAACCAGACCTTTCACATAATTTTCCTGAGTGCTGGGTCATGATCTGTTGAATCTCCTGTGTGTCAGTTATTGTGACAAGCTTGGCGAATGGAGGCTTGCTCCAGAGGGGAAAGGCAGTGTGCCCTAACCTCAGAGTGGTACCTCTGGCTCAGGCCTGCCATTGCCTTCAACACATGTGCTGCTCAAGCAGCCTCCCCAGGGCACTGGGTAAGTATCTGCACTCAACAGGGCTTGGGGCTTTTTGGCTGGGCTTGTTCCTTCATCATGTCATAATCATGGCTGTCTCACGCTTTGCAGTGGCACACATTTTCCAGAAGTGTTGTGGCACAGGGGCTGGTTTGGTCCATTGTTCTCACAGAGGTTTCTGCCCCAGCAGCTCCTCAGTTTGTGCCATTGCTGCACTGCTCTTACAAGATGTCCCTAAACCTCCCAGCCATTCTCAAATTGCCTTGGACAGCATCATGTTCCTTCCACTCTTCTTTTTAACATGCTTTTCTTCTTACTCTTTCGACTTCTGAGGACTCTTTCCCATTACACCTTTTTCAAAAAACAGCTGCAGTCACTCAACTTCTTATCACCGGGACTTAGCTCTGTGAGTCTGAACACTCTGAAATTCAGGAGCACAGAACATTGCAACCTCCTCAAAAGCCAGACCAGCAACAAGAGAGGCTTTGCCTGTGTTTAGCCACTCATTTCTGCTTTTCACATCCTTGAACAATCCTGCAAAAACCAACAGGTAACGAACAAGAAACTTGGCAACAGAATCCAGCTGGGTGAATGGAAAGATGCTGGTGTGAACAGAGACAGCTCTTCTGGTGTTTAAAACACAGCTTTAGGTGTAATTAAACCAGTTGTGTTCTGCAAACGGAAGACTCAAGTGAGGCAGCAGCCCTCCTTCGGAGCCAGTGCTGTTTGCATCGCTGCAGGCAGGAGTTTTTACAGCAGGGGAGACTGAAGAGCACAGATGCTTTCCTGTGTGGACAGCCTTTTTCTGCTAAAGAGAAAGCCTGGTGTTCCCAGGCGTCTGCTTTGTCAGAAAATGACTTTTCCCAAACTGCTCTGATTGCTGTTGGTGTGCTGAGCAAGCTTGTACCATCCAGAATTTAACTCCTCCCTCAAAATGTGGGTTTCTTGACAAGGTGTATTTGATTTAAACTGTTGTTCTAATTTATACCTGCATCCTCTGCAGATGGAAATGTAGATAAAACCCCATTATTCGAGCAGCAGGGTAGCACAGCCCCGAACAGTGAGCAAGTCTGTGTCTGGAGGACACCTAACTTTAGGTCTCTGGGCTTACAGCAACTGCTCTGTCTGTAGACTGTGCGTCCCAAGCACATGAAGCAGTTACCTGTATAGCCAGCCTTTGCTCTGTAATAGTTGCTTTACAGCAGAGGGGCTGGATGAGCTGGGGAGAAAGCAGCGTTTATGGAAGGCCATGTCACTGGTCAGAACCCACATGCAGGGAAGTGCTCCCGTGTCCTTGCGGGTTCGTGTCTGCCTGTCCCAGGGATGTGTCCGTTCAAGGTGCCTTTGCAAGAAAGAAAACCAGGCCTGCTATGAACCATCAGTGGGGTGTAACGGTGGGGCAGCTGGGGCTGAGCCACAGGGCACAAATCTCCATGGGAAAGAGTTCAGCCTAAGCCAGTGAAATGGCATGATTGTGCCTCCCCATGGGGCCCCTTCCCTGCCACCAGCCCAGCCCTGTGAGATCCACAGAAGACCCAGTGGAATTTTTCCTTCTCTGAGAATCTTGGTTGCCCTTGGGTGGCTGGCACTGTGTCTAGTCCTCTCAAAACTTGTGGCCTCTTTCTGACCACAGTGAGCAGCACTTTGGCCATGAGATTGTATAGCTCTTTGGGCTGTTGAGCGGAAGGCACTGGATGATGGATGGAGGCATTTCAATTTTATGTTTTTACTTAGAAATAAAACATTTTTTGTATATTTCCCTTCCACTCCCCAGCTGAGTCCACATTCACCTCCTAAGACTTAGAAGGTTACATGTCTAGTTCGAAGTGGCATGATGTAGCCCTTCTTTGTTTTCCTTGTCTGTCCAGTCCCAAGTCACCAAAGCCCAAGCGTTCTCTGCCCAGAGCACCCTTTTGCTGTGCCAAACTGTATTGGCACATGGTTGTCAGTTGGTGAGTTGGCTGAAACCCATCATTATCCCAATGATGCAGCTCATGTGTAGCTCAGACTCGAGGGTGACTTGGAGCCATTTAGGGAAAGACGATCACTTTTGGAGTCCATGCTTCAATCCTCCACACTTGTTCCTGTTCCCTGCCATTGCAGAGGGATGAAATCCAAGAGAAAGTTGGAGGGTTTGGCTGGGCATGCAACTTGCTGCACTCTGCCAGCTGCAAACGCTCTGCAAACAATGCCGAATCGCCAAGGGAAGAATGAAAGCCCATTAACGGGGTGAGCCCGGGGATTCGCTTTTGAGAGGCTGCAGAGCACTTATGTGATGGAGCGAGACCATTAAGTGCCGCGAGGTGCAGCAATCGCCCCCTCCCCACCCCGCCTCGGGTGCGGACAGCCTGGGGGTGCCTGCGCAGCCCGCCGCTCCCCCGCCTGCTCCCCCGTGGGAGCCTCGGGGGCCTGGCTGGCAGCAGGGCAAGCGGAGGGGGATGAGCTGCGCTGGGACGGAGCCCGGGTAGCGGGAAAGCGCCGGCCCAGCCACCCTCCCAACTCCGGGCAAGCGGCTCCGAAGTGCACAGCGGCTCCGGCGAGTCCAGAGCGAGCGGCTTGCCCCGGAGGGGTCGCAGGAGGGCTCGGGGGGTTGCCCAGCCCCGGCCTTGCGCCGGCCTTGGGCAGCCCGGGACCCCCGGTGCGGGCTCCCCCCGCCGGGCTCCCATTGGCCGCGGGGCGGGACGTGCCGCCCCACTCCTGGCCCTATATTAGGGCAATATTGCCCCGGCGGGGCGCGGCGGTGCCCCGCGGGCCATGGACCTGGGGTACTTCCCCCTCTCCTTCCCGCCGGGTCTGTGCCGCGGGGTCCCGCAGCCCCTTTACCCCCGCCGGGGGAACGGCGAGTTCTTGGCTCTGGGCACCGCGGCCAGCGCAGCGCCCGCCTGCGCGGGGGCGGAGGGGTACACGGCCGCCGCCCCGGCGGCGCCGGGCAGCGGCTACCGGTCATCCCGCGGAGCTGGTCCACCGGTCTACGCCACGTCCGTCTTCCCCGGGAGCGGCCGCCCGCCGCCGCCGGAGCCCGGCCGCCCCTGCCCCGGCGTGGGCGGCGGGGGGCTGCGGTACCTCTCGCCCTGCCACGGGGCCGCCCCCGGCTCCCCGGCCCCGGCGGCGGCCCCGGCGGCGCCCCGCACCTTCGAGTGGATGCGAGCGAAGCGGAGCCCGCCCGGGAGAAGTGAGTGGGGCGGCAGGGCGCGGGCGGGGGCTGCTCCCATCCCGGCTCCCCATTGCCCCGACCCCCGCCCCGCTCCCTTCCCCTGCCCCCGCTGAAGCGCGGTGTTTTTCGGCGTTGCAGGCGGCGCGGCGCCGTGCGGGGGGGAACCTCCCGCCTACCCCGCACGCACCAGCTTCAGCACCCGGCAGCTCACGGAGCTGGAGAAGGAGTTTCACTTCAGCCGGTACCTGTCGCGGTCCCGCCGCCTCGAGGTGGCCCGCTCGCTGCGCCTCCGCGACGCCCAGGTGAAGGTCTGGTTCCAGAACCGCCGCATGAAGCAGAAGAAGCGGGAGCGGGAGGCGCTGGCCGCCCCCGCCGCGCCCACGGGTGCCCCGGGCGGCCCCGCATGAGGACCCGCCGCCCCCACGGAGGGGTCCGTCGGGTACGTCGGGGCTGCGGCCGGCGGGGCACCCGCGGTGTGCTTTCGCGCGGGACCACGGCGATGCAGCTCTGCTGCTTTTTCTATTGCAACTGATTTACCGGTTTATTTACGAGGGCTCAGGGAAAGGTGCCAGCCCGAAGCGCTGCTGCCGCTGCTCAGTTTCGGGCCGGGCCGGGGCAGCGGGCTGCCGCAGCTACCGGACCGCCGCTCGCCCCCGGGGGGAGCGGGGGCAAGGTTGGGGGCTGCCCCAAGCTCCCGACCCCTTCTTCCTTCTGCATTTAAAACGGGAGATCCGCAAGCTCGGGCCGAGTTCGTGCCGAAGAGGGGGAGAAACCCCGAGAAGGCAGAGGAGAGCAGGGGAAACTTCCCTGTCACGGGAAGGGCAGGGATGGTCACCGCTACCAGTATGAGTCCAAGATCCCCTTTTGAAAAAAGTGCCCTTGACTTCTGCCCTGCTCTTTGCAAAATTGCTGCAAAGAAAGAGGCTGTTTTATGCTTGTATTTATTTCTCATTCGTTCCCATTCCTTTTCATGACGTAGCTGATTTAGTCCAAAATCTGTTCAGTAACCGTGAGGGAAAGGTTTAAAAGAAAGAAAGTCTTAGGAGGAGCACTTTTTCCCATTCAAACTACAGAGGTGCTGAGATGTTTCTTCTGAGGCTGTGGGCTGCCCAGGACCGGCCAGCGGCTGCTCTGCTGGCTCCCAGCACCTCTCGCGTGTGCCTGGGCAAGGACAAGACGACATAAAAAGCCGCTTACAGCACTTAGGACCAGACTCTCAGATCATCCAGCTCTCCCAGGCTCGATTGTACCTTAGGGTTAAAGAAATGCACCATACTAGATCAGTTTGCAACAAATCTTACCACATGCAAAACCTCAAGAGCTGTTGAAGTGCAGAAAGATGCTTGGGTTTGACCACAGACCTCTGCCAGCAGAAGACCAAGACGATTCCTGGGTCTTTTATACTTGGGATACTTGTTCAAAAAGAGTGACAATGACTGGTTACCCCATACATGTGCAGAATTCACCAGTGATCCTCACTTCTCCCGATTTCATCTATCCTAGACATAAAATAACAGTATCAGAGTGGACAAAGGAGCCGAGTGTAGATTCTTTTCCTGCCTGTGACCGGCGAAGCATAACAACAATGAGGAGAGGAATGACATCTGGATTTACAGGAAGGTGGTTTTATTTATTTGTGGGACAAAACAATTCTGGATAACTCTCCCTCTGCTCTGGATTTCTGCTGAGTGTTGGACTTTGGGGTGAAGAAGACATTGTAACACCAGGGGAGGTGGATCTCAGGGGACCTGTGGGCACTAGGTCCCTGTCTGGAAGCCAGCCCCAGCGGTTGGTGTTTGTTGGATGCTTGTTGGGCAAAAGAAACCCGGAGAGACGATGAAGATGCATGTCTCAAGGCAGAAAGTCTGCAATGTAAGGGATACTTATTCTCCATAATACCTTCCATTCCCCAAGGCACCTCTCTGCTCACAGGCTTGCTTACCAAGACTTGTCCTCTGCCGAGGGACTGGGAAGCCACTGCTGATGTCAGCTTCAGCAGAGGTTGGTGGGAGCCCCGGGCAAGATTGTGCTCCCAAAAGCTGGGCAGGCATGTTGGGAGGATGCTGCAGCAACGGGCCCACAGGTGAGCTAGACCAGGAGGCCTCCTCGGCAAGGAGACTGGTCCCCCCGCAGTGAGCATCTGAGAAAGGGGACCTCCCAGGATGGAAGTGTTCGGTTACACATCATATCCCAACTGTACCCGGAAAGTACAATAAAGCTGGAGGCTTGCGGTTGTGCATGCACACAGGGGTGGTTTTGTTCTGTATATGGTGTTAACGGTTTGTGGCCCACTGGCTGATTCACTTCACGGGTTATCACTGAAAAATTCTCAGGGCTGAAGTACTCGTGTGAAAGCAGTTGCAACCAAAATAGGTAGTTTGCAGTTCCTTGTTAAAGTAATGACACCAAACAAGCATTTATACTGCAGGCTGATCATTCATTAAAAACCAGGAAATAATGTTTCTGCCACCTGCTTTTGAGAAGATGTTATTTAAAGCAGAATAAAGCAAAATCTGGTAAAATTAATGAAAATTCAGGTAAACAAGATTTGCTTTGCAAACTGAAAAAGGCAAGTCAACTACTAACCAAGCCTTTTCAGCTGCTTTTAAGGTACATTTTTACCAAGTCTCCTGTTAGTACTCCTTGTTTTTTTAAACAACAAATAAGCACAGACATGTAGCCAGAATAACCCATCTTTCTAAGAGCATATGGTTCACATGCGAACTTCAGAAAACAGCTGTGTTTTCAGTTGCCTCCAAACTTGTCACATATCTATGGGGTTGCTGGTTTGTCAGCCTTTTATTTTCCTAATGATTTTGACATTTGTGCTAGGCTCTTCAGGCCAGAGGAACGTTTTCCAAGCTGCTGGCATGCTCTTGCATGGCCAGCATGGAAAGAAAGATTCTCATTGATTTCAGTGGTGCTGGATAGGGCCATTAGAGCACACTAAGTCTTTTATAATGAATGTTTTCATGCCGTATATTTTCCTGAATAAATAAATACATGTGCCGGCCTTGTAGCAGTGCACAGTTCTGTATCCATCAAAATGACACAGCCTGCATCTATAGAGATTTACTTGCAAATTAAGATGAAACCTTACAACTCTTTTATGGCAGTCTGAATCAATTTGCTGGTATGAACACAACTGTATTCTGTCTTAAGAACCGGTACTTAGTATTAAGTGTAATTTCTGCTCACATGACAGGGCCAGTTTAATAGGATCTTTCTTCTTCACAAACAGTTTTAGCTGTATGAGGATTAGATATTGCTCTCTTGCACCATTCTGTCAGCAAGATACCTGGAGGAGAGGAAGCAGCTAATGCAAGTCGTGCCAATTCCTGAATAATTAAATAAAAATGCCTGTGATATACGTGGGTGCACACATGAGACAAATAAATGATAGATAAGGTCTAAGATTCACTCATTTAACATTAATCCCAAGAGTTGTGTCTCATGCATGTTCAATTTGATGCCTAGCCGTTGGAAACAGGTTTTAGGTTAGGCAGATAGAAGTTAGAGCACAAGCCGCAGTTCTCACCGCAGTCAGAACAAAGTATTCCAGACGACCTGCCTCAGTAGATACCAACCACCATATAATTTATCACAAATTCTTAAAATACTATTTCCTGGCCTTATTTTCCCTCAAACATCATTAGGAATGACAGAAAAGACCATTCTATTTCAGTCATATATGAATTTTTGCTTACTGACTATTGCTTAAAGGGCCACAGGCTACAAAGGGATCTGAACAAAACAATTTTTTTTAATGTGTTCCCATTTTTTCTGAAACTGAACAAAAATATTGATTTGGAAAGCTTCCAAGGAAAAAAAAGTTGTAAAGTTACTGTTCCTAAGCGGTGTATGTGAATATAGAGATTTCATATCCTTTGGATAGGTAAGTGATAACAGAAAATCACACCTCTTTGAAAACCAAGCAGAGGCAAGAGCCCAGGCTTGCTTGGGTATCTGGCTTCCCATGCAGAACTGACTGAGTGTGTTATCGCTTGCAAATACAGCACAGGGAATGCTTTGCCGAGGGTCAAACCAACGACTCTGGTTTATGGTATGAGCTTCATATACAGGTTTATTTTGAGCATGAAAGAACACAGCAGTAAGCCAGAAAACAAAAAATATGCAACCCAATCACCACATTTGAATCTCCTTTTAAAAGTGTGCCATTTCCTCTATTTATTGGTAAAACCTGGAGCGGTGGCTTACACATAAAACGGTGCAGATTATTAGTAGAGGAGAACAGACTATTACCTCTTTTAAGAAAAATCTTTGCAGGCAAAATTGCAAAATGGAAGGACCTCCTTGTAGTTCCAAGCACTTGTCTCTAACAGCTAATAAATCATACTTATGATTTGTCCTGCACTGCTCTGTTAGCCTAAATGCCAAGGAAATTCTGAGAACACTTGCAAATCCCTGATGACCAAGGAGAAAGAGGTGTGAAGAGAGACCCCAAATAAGACATGGTTGATACTAGTTTATCGTTAAGAGGTGACTGAGGTTTAAGGGAAATACGTTCTTTTCTATTGGTGATATATGGGTACATAGCTATATGTATTTGTGACTCAATCTCAACCATCATTTTTTATGGCTTCTCCTAATGCTGGTGAACTAGAGGAGCCTGAGCCAGGAAAAGTCATGCTGTTGAAAGAAAGAAAGGTGAACCAAATGACAAATCATTTTGGTCCCTATTGTAACTATGTCTGTTATTCACCCCCCTCCCCAGCCTTATCTCTAAAATGCCCTCCAAATGATTCTGGGCAGTATATAGGAAAATATACTTCCCAGAGCCAGTGTCTTATTGTATTTTAGTTTTATCCAGAAATCATTTGCTGTTCTTGAGCTCCAGCCAAGTGAACAAAGTAACCCTCAGCTGCGCAACACGTGAATCTTCTTGGCTTAAATTTATGCCTGCACAGAGTGCTAAAATCACAGATAGAGATACAGTCCCGAGAGCTATTTGTAAGCAGGACAAGGCTTCCTTTATACTGAAAAAATTTCATCTGGCCCAGAAAAGAGCTTTTCATAAACAATTTTGTTTTTCTTGTGGTTTTCTTTCCTCAAAAGGCAACAGCTCCTGGTGATTAGCAGATTGAAAAACAGCAGTTTAAGTAAACAAATAAATACTTGAACAAATACAGTCAGTTCCTTCCCTACCAGCCTATCAGACTTCCCACCACCTGGAAAATAGATCTTTTTACTACCCTTCATCAGAAAGCATAGTGTTAGAAATAGTAACCCACAAGAAATTTCAGTTTATTCTGGAAACCGAGGCATTTGGAGCCAGGATGGCATGTTATGCCTTCTGAAAATCTTTAACAGGTCTAACTCAAGCAGTCTGGTCCGTGGCCCTGGACTTAGAGTGAGAGCCCCGCGCCCACCAGCGTGGGTGACATAACTGTCCTGGGTGCTTGGGCCCTAACGTGGAGAACGGGTTGCAATGCCTCGGCCCGTGCCACTGTGAGTGTGCATAGTATTACACCCACGTGTGACTTCAGTGTATGAGGAGAGCTGCTTCTGCTGGGCAAAAGGAACCCTTCCTTCTTCCCATAGAGCCTATGAAAAATGCCCACGTCCCAGTAATATGATTTTGGTGGCGCTAGTACAGCAGGAGAACCTGAGAGCTAAGGCTTTCCAGCCATTACTCTTCATCTTAATGGTTGTGCTACACTAAATCTACATCCCTAATGCCTCTTTTTATGTTCCTTTAACAAGTAAGCTAGATTAAACACAATAAAGTTTAGAGTGGTATTTGAAAATAGATAAAAATCTCTCTAAATTTTTTAATGACTACTCAGATCAGGTTTTGCCCAGTTACTGCTCAGATAATGGAAACCGTTTCTAATCCTGGCAATTTCTAGTATCAGAGCCATATGTTAAGCATAGATATCAGAATAATTATTTTTAAAACCCACACATTTATGGATTTATAAATTATAGCGTTTATGTGGGGTGACATTTTCTTCAACATCTGAGTGTATCAAATCCAATGATAATTATCAAACAGTGTTAAAAGCCTATCGATAAAACCCATCTATCCCTTTAGGAATTCAGCCAAGTAAAAGTGTGGCAGGTACATGACACCAACGGATTGTCAAACCCGTTTTCTTATGCTGGGGAGACTAGCCCCCATAACACAGTGCATGCAACAGGGTGAGCTCTTAGAATAGGTCCAAGATTTTGTAAAATTTTGTATTTGTAACCAGCACTGTGAGCTCTGTGACTTTCATTTTAATGTGACCAGGCAGACGGTTCAAAAAAGTGGTACAGGACTGTTGAACACTCTTAGTGTCACGTCTCACTTAAGAAATGGACCACCTGGTGCTTCTGGTTGCTTTTCAAATGTAGTACCAAATTAAATAAATTTGGTAATCTGATTTGGGACTTCACAGGTGTGAATTGTTACAGTAAGAGCCACATGAGAAAAGGACTATTACAACTCTGGGGCTAATCATAAATGTGAAAGAAAACGAGAGGGAAAAAGGAAGAAAAAAAGCATTGCATCCTGTCTGCATGTTGTCAGTGTCATCTGTGGTGCTGCTGTGCCTGTCACCTGTGATCTAAGGCCTGCAGCAGGGCTCACCCCCCAGGGGCAGACAGCCATGCTTTCAAAGGCGTGCACATAGTAAGGTCTTGAAGACCACGGCTCTGGACTGTTCTAAAATTTTTTTCCTAAATTCAAAATCCATTGTATTTAATAAAGAATGATGGCATATCTGGGTGTTGTCAGCAGCGGTCACATCCAGACAGGGACACCCAGATCTCCTGTTACTGCCAGCCTGTCAATTTGTTCCCTAAAGCCTTCATCAGCCACAGGCTAGCCTGAGCCTCACCCGTGGCCACGTGACATACAAGCAGTGCCACCAATTGCTCACATTTGCTGGGTTTGTCAGTCTTAGGCCTTGTTTGTGTTGGTCCTGTCTGCGTTCAACTATGCTGATAGTTCAGACTGACTGGTCATCTGACGCATCAGTGTAAGTTTTCTGTACCAGGGTTGAGATACGCTGGCAAGCCCAGGCACTCATTTTATTAAACACATTTAATTCTGAACATCTGACTAAGAAAGGCTTCAGATCCTAACAACATTACTCTTGTAACTTTTACCAGCCTTGAGGGGATTGAGAGGAGGTAATGGATTGGGAATGTCACGCTTACACATGGCTGCTAGCTGGACTAGGCTGGAATTTATCTAGCCTGTACTCTCTGCACACTCATGGAAACTAAAACTGACGCATGTGGCTCAAAATATTTCTCTATCAGGCATTCCTTTTCCACATCCCAGTGTTCAAAAAGCTTCAAAGTGCGTATTCTTTGCAAAACGTTCTGAAATCATTGCTGCGCTACTTTTTATTTCTGGCTGCATGGTCTCAAAAAAGACCAAAGGAGACACCTGGCGCTCTTCTCAAATCCTACTGGTGCCAAGAAAAGGATCAATCTCATCTGCCACATCTCCTCAGAAATCTCAGGAGGTACCCAGCCTCACCAACCCACACTCACTATTAAAAGACCATATGTTTTTAATCTATATACATTCAAGATATTTCAGTCAGCATAATTCTTTTTCCTTACCACAGTTGTACCCTGGGGAGAAACTATGTCAAGTATGAACTTCTACAGCTGTAATGAAGATATGGCAAAGCTTTCTTGTTCCTTTTATGGAACAAGACAATGATTTTAGATGGAATGGATTCAACTTCTGAAGTTTCTGCTATGTCATGTCTAGTGAATCAAACCTCAGCCTCCCTTAAAAATATAGCAGGGCACTCCTGTACGGTCAGGCTACATGTTTCTTGGAAGTGTTGACAAAAAAAAAATAGAGAAAAGCTGCTTATTTATGAGACATGTAGGGGAAATGGTTCAGAAAATAAAAAGTCACTTCCATGTAAGCTTTTTAAAAATAGGAGGTTTCCCATCTGGAGGCAAAAGGCTTATAAAAGGTCATTCAGCTCTGCAGCATTTAGCTGTAAAAACAGAAAAGTCAGTACAAACAATGGAGTGCTTCTCTGAGGACCCAGCAATCAGGTAGAACCAGTCACCACTCTTCATCTGATGTGAGGTGGGCAGCACGAAAAGCCATGAGCTGAGCCCCATTCCGGCTCAGCAGAGACAGCATTTGTGTGAGAACAACCATGTCCATGTCCCTGCTCCAGCATGATGGTTTCCTCCCTAGAGCCCTCCCCAAGGCTATGGAGGTTGAATGGGATGGTTTGGACCCCATGAATTCTCTACCATAAACTTCTTAGGTGTTAACATTTTCTGCTGGGCTTTCATGTTGCAAAAGGATCCTACACATATGACTGAGGAGGGTTTTTTTGTTGGTATGTTTTGCGCTCTCTTTCTAAGATCTTTTAAAGGGGCTTTGGTTTTATACCAGTGTGGAATAGCAACACATTTTTAATCTCAAAAATCTTTTGGGACAAGGAAACCATTTCCTGCCCAGCTCTACAATTAATCACAGCACATCCCTCTTACAGTGTGCTGCAGATAAATAATTCATTACAGCTGCCTTTTCCCTCCATGCAGGGTAAGCAGTTGTGATCATTTCTACAGGAAGAAGGAGAAAGTTAATTCTTTCTATGCCGGCCTCCAGAGAAGGATTTAGACCCTCTCACAAGGAGCTTTGATGAATTAATAAACCTCCTCAGTATTTACCACACTCGTCCAGAAACTAAGTTCAATTGCAGCTCCTTAATTTTCCAGATAACATCTTTAGAATTTGAGAGAACTTGCCTAACCCGTGCCTAGAGTCAAACTGTGAACAATTATCCTTACTTTCGTTAACAACATGGATCAGGATTTTGCTGCAGTATGAGCTATACAAATATCAAGATGAAACTTTACAGCCATCACTACTGCAAGCTGGACTCATGATCGCCGCTTTGACATTCATGCCATTTTGACAATGCAGCCCTGATCCATTCTTTTAAAAAAAAACTGTTGGTGTTGGGTCAATTAGGGATTGAAAAAAGGTAGACAAGAATGGAAGCAGCCTATTGACATAGGTTGGATCCAAGGGAACCAAAGATAGAATCAGTTTGGCAGTGAGGGTAGAGGAAGGCAGTGTGGACCTGTACAGCAGCATGGGCAGGGGAACCAGGGCAAAGTCCCATTGAAGCTGTTGTCTCCCTTCTGGGAGCTCCTGTTTGCAGGCCCCTCTAATCTAAGATTTTTTTAAAAAGTCAAATCCTGGTCCCATATAAGCTATGTGAAACCTGTTGCTCTAAATCCACCACTTGTGTGGAGAAACATGCTCCATGTGCAGCTGAGGTACCCTCAGGGTCCTGAGAGTACTGATGGGCCTGACCAGCCCCACCTGTGACCCCCACCACACGCTGCCCATCGGCCCAGGGGATCTATTTGAAGCTCAAGCCAAGGCAATTATTCTCTTTGCTTTCTCATGGTTCCTGCTTAGTTGGATCCTAACTCCTGATTTGATGTCCCTGTCCCCATGGAGGTGTGTGGTGCCCTGGGCTGAAAGCTGTGGGATGGGCTGTGGTGGTAGAGGCTCTGCCCTGCCAACCTGTGGAGCCTCCATGTGAAAGTTTAGGTAAAGCTGGAAAGATCAAGGTCTGACTTCAAGATGTTGGGTATTTCAGAGCATGGGGAAAGCTTCCTCAGCAGCTGCTGTGAATGACAGGGTTATGCAAGAGCCTGGGGGCTGGTAATGCCTGCAGTGAGTAAAACAGTGAAGTTGGGATTTGTGCACAACTGCTTTGATGCCTGCTCAGTGCAGCTGCAAGGATGACAGATGTTGTAAAACAGACTTGGAATGCCTGAAAATCTGACCCTGCTGAATAAAAGAAGGCAAGAAAGGAGGTAAGTGAGAAAGGGAGAAGAAAATGGTTAATCGAATGACTTTCATACACAGTTTGAGATCCCTTGTTTGCTATTCTTGTGCCTCTTAACACTCTAAGAAAACTCTTTCTATCCTCATGTGGGTTGTTGGAAATGCATCAGCATTAATGGATTTGTCAATTAAGCATGTAGTATCTTCCATAAGTGCAAAGTGGTTAGTGTTAATATTCTGATTATTGCATTTTTATAGAAGCATGTTCCTAGAAATTATCTTGTTTACACAACTGTTAGACCAAAACTTGTACCTGCCTGATTATGAAGATAATACTGTCAGCAACATGCTATTGATTTTATCATAGTGTGAAAATCTAGTGTAAGGTACACATAATTCCCATAAAACCTCCTTCATTTCTTACTCGGTCATGGATGCTACCACAAGACGTGCCAACTTCCCAAGTAAGTGCATAGGAGCTGCAGAGGTGAAAGTTTGCCCTCAATTTGGAGTTCAGATTCTCATAAAATGTTAACCCCTTAGTAAACTCACAGGACTGTGTGACTGAAACTTGCAACTTGGCTCATACTTGGGCAATTTTGGCACCATTCTTCACACTGAACAGTAGGGAGTGTGAAACAGCTGATAAGCAAACACTTGCATTAAAGATATACTGAATGCCTTGTGAGATCCATTTGATCACATGAGTCCAGATCCATCTGTTTTTGTTGCTCTGTGTACTTTGCCAGACTGTTTAGTGTACAGAGAACCTCTGGCATGAAGTCCTGCTTAAAACACCCTCCTGCTGCTGCCTGGCACTGGATGTGTTGGCATGGAAGGACTTACTCAAGTCTTACTTCATTGCAGAGATTCCCAGCAGCTATAATAGCTTTTTAAAGACACTGACAGGCAGCATAATGCAGAGCAGCCTCCAGGATGCCCTAAGTTACACCAGAGGGGCAGCCTGGCCATGGGCCAGGTGAGAAGCAGGCGTTTCAGTGCTGGTTTGTTTGCTGTCTCTTGCTACCACTTGGCCTATGCTCAAACACCAGCCATACCACACAAGCAGTCTTCAGAGGTTTAACTCATCAGTGAAATTTCCACACAGCTCTCTTTCAGAGAGAACCATTCCTAATTGAATCTATGACTGTCAGCACTCCTGCGTCTTAGAAAGGCCTGACTTGTTAGATACCTGCTCCATGGAAATGGAGAACAGCGGTTTGGGCAGAGGTCCCTAGTTGTGTGCTGAGAAAGTGCTCTGATGAGGTCTGTCGAGCAGCATGTGGCCCCAGACGGTTGTCTTGGGATGAAGAAAGGTCATACTGCAAGACCAAACAACTCTGCAGTATCCTCTACCACCTCAACTGTGCTCCAAAGAGGAATGTTTGCAATTAGTATTTGGCAGACGATACAACTGTATCCACCTTAAATTTGGCTTAACCTACAGTGTGCTTCGTGAACTTGAGCTGCATGTGACACCTAGCAGAACTCAAATTTGGAGAAACTCATTCAAATGCCTCTGCTTTCTGGTGATTTCTTTAATTGTATGTCCTGTCATACACTTGGCCAGCTGGACTGTAATTTGAATGGCCAACAATAGTGGATGTCTTAAAAAGCAAGCAGCTTTAAAAAAGAAAAAATAGGGTACCAGAAGTCTTTCATTGCCATCTCCCAGTTCCTCTTGTAAAAATATTCCTTACAGTTCTGTCTGCAAAGGATTTATACTGCAGGTATAGGTATGCACTCTTGATAGTCATATATTTTATTAAATATTGACATGGAACAAAAGAACAATAAAAATTAAACATACATGTTAAGCTGTCTAAATAGTAAGGGAACTAGTAAGAACAGTCTTGGTTTTTTTTCTAGGGAGAAAATTAATCCTATTCAAATTCCATTCTGTTTAAAAGGAGCATGTGTATATATGGCCTAGTCCTGTTTCCCCAGTGGACAGTTTAACCCTAGCAATTAATACCTTACCTGGTAAAGGCAGTCCATGTGGAGAGATGGGCTGTGAGAAAACTGTACTCCATCTTTTGGACGTACCTATGTAAGATGAGATCCTTATTCAGGGGTAATGGTTTGCTAGATCTACTCTGGTTGACTTTCTGAAAAGCAAGCCCCAAGGGATAGTCTTCTGCTTTTTTGTTTCCCTTGAAATTCTGTCTGAAAATGCATCCTTCCCTCTGAACTGAAATCAGAGGGACTAGCACCTTGGGGTCTGCTGTTATGCCTTTAAAATCTGTGAAAGCTGGGGAGCTTTCCATGGTGTGGAGCAAGAATTACCAGGAAGATATTTGTTAATGGGGTAGCCAGCTGAAGAAACGATTTGCATGCAGGCCCTGCAGGAAGCCAGGCTCGCAAGAATGATGCCTTTCCTCAAATTGCTGCGGGAGGAGAGAGGGGCATATCGAATAAAGGTGAAGGTGGTGATGGAGTTGGTTTTTTGCTGCTATCTATCATCACTGGAGATGTCCCTGGAGGATTTCCTATGAGATGCTCTGCTGAAACAATCCGTTCCATGGGAACAGGGAGGAGGACTGGGAATGCAGAAATTAAAAACACTGCCCCAAATCTCCTGTCCCAGAGAAAGGAGCCTGAGCATCTGTGTCCTGCCATGTTGGAGGTATGGGCTGAACTCCACTCAGTTTTCTTCTGTTTTGGCTAATTGTTTGGGTTTGTTGATAGATTTCTGTTGGTACGCATTTGTTAATACTTGCTGCATTACTTCTTGATTTCTGTTCCCTGACTTTGCATCATACACCTCCATTTCTGGAGGTCTTTGTGTATGAGCTCTACAGAGAAACCTTGCTCTTTAATTAGGTGCTGCTATGTGGGTTTGGCCTAGGTCACACTCAATCTTATCAGGGAAACTTTTGCATCATGTCTTGTTTTTAGCCTTGTAAGTATTGTTGGTGATGAAAGGACTCAAACAGGACACACCAGTTTAATTTAAACTGTTTTAATCTCCTAATACAAAGCCGCTCAACTTCTCAAGACTGCCCAGAGTTTCTGTAATTTTGGTGCTATTCAACTTGCAACTGTAACTAGAAATGTAGCTTTCATCAGTATTTGAAAATATTCAGTCCTCTTCCACAGCACTGTTTTCAGTCCTCAGTCCATTGCTGAATGTATTTACTGTCTCTTCTGCTTTTGCTCCTGCTCTAATAACATGTTTCCACTATCATGTGAAGAGTATATTTAGTAACGACGCTTAGTGATTCAATAGTAAGGGTCACCAGGGGACTTTCACATACTTTGCAAACGTTAATACATTTCTGTGTCCCACATCTTCTAGTACTTATAAGATTTAAGATCTTATCTTAAAGACTGAAGTATGTCCTTCACAGCAGACTAGGTGTTTCTGATAGAATGAGATATACTTACAAGTGTGGCTAAAGAAATGAGGATCAAGAGGCACTGTAGAATAATGGAATGAGTCACATATCCACTATCTTCTCTGCAAGCTACATATTGGATGCATAATTTAATTTTATGGCATTTTTCCAAACTTTGGATAGTTTTTATATTATAGAATTAAGGCTAAGAAGTGAATGGGTGTTTAAAGGCAAGGTGTCCATCTCAATGCAGAGTTTGTCTTCTGGAATTTTAGCTTGGGATGAAGAAAAGGCAGCTGTACCCTTTACTGAAGTCCCTTCAGGTATAACTTATTGTCCCCAGGACACTGATTCCAGGATATTGAAAAGAAGATAGTAAAGAAAGCCTGCAAGATTCTCAGAACAGCCCCCAGTCAGACTCGGATCCTTTTGCTTCCCCTCCTCCGTTTGTTTCAAAAGTCAAAAAAATAACGGTCCAACTGGTACACTGTTGTGAATCCAGAGGAGCAGTATATTCCAAAGCTGGATAGCCAGAACTAACACTTTTGTTCATGTTTGTATCAGGGAAGAATTCTATCCTGCGCTCAGTGTGGCACTTAGAGGCTGGCCTTTTTTCTGCTTTCAGGCTCTAAACATATTTAGGCATTTGTTATTTTCAGAGAACTCATGGGATTAAACCCTCAAAAAGTGTTGGAACTCCACATAGATGAGTGGCAGAGGAACTGAAGATGGTTTGAGTCACCTCTTCTTGGGAGACACTAGAGCTCTTCCCAATACCTCTGTCTACACTGAATTAAAAAAAAAAACCACCAAAAACACAAAAAGGAAAAAAAACCCCACAAAACGCCTGCATTGGGATGATTTCATTAAAAAGCAATGTGCAATAGCCTGAACTTGTCTTTCAGCTCCTTATGATACTGCCTCTACACGTCCCGTGCAGCGTGGTAAGCTGACTTTCCATCAGCAGCAGAGAATCCCTGTGACCGGGGACTTTGAGCCACAGTATTTTTAGGTGGGGTGTTTCTGACGGCGCTTTACCGGTGCGGCGCACCCTTGTCCCCGACTCCGCGCTGTAGGACCGCAGCCTGGGCTGCACACGCGATGCACTACCCAGGGAGAGCTGCGAAATGTCTGCGGCTGTCCTGTGTGTGCTGTGAAACGGGATGTTTCCCCCAGAACAAAGCTGCAGTGCCTGCGATGGTGCAGGGGCCAGCCATGCCTCTCCTGCCGAGGGGACCGGCAGGTGATGGCAGTCCCGTCGGGAATGCCACCGCTGGACGGCAGTGGCTCTGCCTGTCACCCCACGGGCCCGTCGTGCTGCACAGGGTTACAAGCTTTCTCACCTACGGGGATGTGGGGCACCGTTTCTTCCTCCCGTTTGGCGGACTGGAGCTCTGTTCCCGCCGCCCCGTGACTGAGCTCCAAGCCCAGGGGGGTTACTGCCCCGTGGCTGAACCGGCAGTTGCGCCCCTCCCGCGGGAGACGAATGCAAAGGGTTTCCGTCAAACGGGGTTACTGGAGGAGCCGGAGTAACTCCGAGGTGCCCTCCCCGGCCCTTCGGCGCGCTACGGGAGGCTGGACGGCTCCCGGCGCGAGGGGTAACCCCGCCGCGCGCCGGAGGGGGCGGGGCGCGGGGGCGGGGCAGGCCCCGGATGCAGTTGTTACCCCGGCGGCGCGGCGCCCCGTTCCTGCGCGTGCCTTCGGCCTGCAGCCGCCCGCCCGTCGCGACATGTCGCTGGTGGCGGAGGCCTTCGTGACTCAGCTGGCCGGTGAGGGGCGGGGGCGGGCGGGTGACGGCCCGGAGAGCCGCGGGCGGGTCGGGTGAATTTCGTGTGAGGC
Organism: Rhynochetos jubatus; assembly: GCA_027574665.1. Taxonomy (NCBI): domain Eukaryota; kingdom Metazoa; phylum Chordata; class Aves; order Eurypygiformes; family Rhynochetidae; genus Rhynochetos; species Rhynochetos jubatus. The sequence goes on along the minus strand of CM050654.1, from coordinate 19,702,670 downwards.
GCCGCGCTCCAGGTCGCGGCCTGAGGGTGGTGGCGGAGCAGGAGCCGCCCCGCTGGGGCGCGGAGCCAAACCCTCGCGGCCTGAGTCCTCTGAGTGACCCCTCAGCGCGGGACTCAGGCGCCGGGGGGGCGAGCCGGCCACTTGTGGCTGGGGAGGGGCGGCTGGGGAGGGCTGAGGGCGGGCCGGGGCGGCAGGGTGCTGCGCAGAGCTCGGCCCTGGGCGCCTTCCCCTCGCGTCGCCCGCCTGGCACGCTGAGGCGATGGCGGGTCACCCTGCACCACTCCCCACGGCGGTGCGGGTTCACCGGGTGCCCTCCTTTATGGGGTCCCTGGCTGTGCTAGGGCACACCTTCACTTGGATTTAGTAACTTTACCTTTAAAGCTGTTGACTTCAGCGGTGCGAAAAGCTCCACCGTGTTTATAGTTTCAGCAGCTGGAGTTAGGCCCTTGCTCTGTGGGAGGGCCGAGTGCTGTGCCACCCTCTCCCTGCACCCCACAGGCGTGTGCCGCGTTTCCCGTGTCGCTCTTGGGAAGCTGAGACGTGCAGCTGCACCTCTGCTACTCGTTAGTGCTCGTGTGATCTGCTGCACCTGGGGCACGTCAGCTGGACATGAGCCTTGTCATACGGCGTGTAACTGTAGGGTTGTTCAGTAAAATGTGATAGTAATCTGCTCGCAAGGAAAACGGAAACGTGCACCTCGGATAATTTCTGGCTAGGAAGTTCGAACTCCATTTAGTACATTTCGTGCTGAAAATCAGCGCATTGGTCAGTTTCGCCGTGCTTCTTACTCCCTGTTCCTGATTGCTGCTGCTACACAAGCAAACAAACAATAAATACTGCAAGGAGACAGCATCTTAATGGCTACTGACCTGTTGAGGAGGAAGCTGGTGTTTTGTCCCAGGAGCTGGGTAGAGGCCCCAGCGTAAGAGTCTGAGTTGGATTCTCTACAATGAATGTACACCTTCCAGAGCAGGCTTGCCCCTGGCGGGTAGGTAAAGGTGGGGGATCTTGAATCTGGGTGTGTAGAGGTACCCATAGACAAGCTTGAAAGCTGTGCTGGGCTCTTGGGTTGGCGTTCATTAATTCATAGGCTTTTGCACAAGCCGTGCTGATGTTCTAAGGGCCAGAGCCCTGGATCCTCAGGATATGGAGAATACAGTTATGATGAGCATAGCTTCATGTCAGTTACTAGCCTTTATAATCTCCTAGTATATTTTATTTATATTGTGAAACATAAGGGTAATGACATATGTGAGTAGGTGTTGATTCTGCTGCATTCCTCTGCTCTGTAACCTTTATGAATATTCTAGGGGGACAGCTTGCTGATATTTACTTTTTTCTGGAATTACAAATGCGAACTCAAGACTATACTGTATGTCGGCATCTCACAGCTTTCTTGTGCTTTTTTTTTTCCCACAGCAACTTCCCACTAAACAAGCAAATTGTTGTGGAATACAGCAATGACAGATCAAAATATGGTGTATTTATACAGAAGTACAGTGTAAGGAAAATGTGTGGTTGAAAAACTGCAAACAAGAAGACAAAGTTTTGCAACAACTGACTCTTTCCCTCCTTGATGAAGTGTTCTTCCTCTCTTGTTGGAGGGATTCTTGCCTCCCCTTCAGGGTAGTTGCATGTTGCTTATACTAGTCTTGGACTCTTGTGTTAACAGTTGCACGATTAAGGTGGTATTTTGGGGGCATCAGAGCTGCTTAAGTACTTCTGGATGCTCCTACAATTTAATGAGCTTAAAAGAGTGGCACCTCATCTTTTACCTGTCAGTCACAGGTTAAACGATGCTAATTTTCTTTTTAGAGGTAAAGTAATATGTAGGCATCTAATAGAAAAATACTTGCAGTGCTCCTCTATTTTTGCAGAGCAGAATTGGTTGGTACTTATGTTATTAATCCTGTACTTCTGCTGGATACGCAGCTACTTACTGTGACTCAAGGTACGGTACAAATCCATGTTGCAGACCTGTCCACTGAATCATTCTTTAGAGCAAAATTATGACATTGCCTTTGCTTTCCCAAAAGCAAATCAGTGTCAAAAGCAGTTATCTGCCTTGAAAATAAAAAATACCTTTGCCAGTGGGTCGTGGCCTTCCTGGCTCGTCTGTGTTATGTACCTGTTCCAGACTGAAACTAAGTAACAGCAGAATCACCCAATTTGTTCATATGGAAGATTTTTCTAGGGGAAAAAAAATGTTATCGGGGATCTTGGCCAATACCCACCACACATCGAGATTTCCTGAGACGTTGCACAGACACAGAGAATATTTCATTCTGGTACCTGGAAGATAGAAGTATCCCGCAAATGTATTTGTGAGGAAGAAAAATGGTGTATCTGCAAGGAAAAATTACCACTTAACAGTAACACTTGTTTTAATAGCATCTTATCCTCATATCTGTGGTTGTGAATACTGCCTTTCTGTTATGTAGCGATGGAAATGTAAGAATGATTGAGAACATTTTTCATGTCGATGAAAGTGAAGTTTGACTGGCTTGTCATCAAGGGTCCTGTTCACGAAGACGGTGGCTTTGTCATGGCAGTTGCAATGAACTACTGGTGCTCTAACACCTAACAACTATAAAACACAGGTCTTTGCATGCAGGTGTTTAAAGACTGTCATCCCAGCATAGTTTGTTTTCTAGAAATGTTTTAGAGGCTGAGGGGAGGGTTTTAGTTAAGAAGAGGTTCATAACTTTCTTTTACACACTGGCTTGCTTGTGTATGTATTAGAATTGTTTTTTTAAGTGCCAATCTTCCCCTTTCATAGAACCGTAGAATGGCTTGGGTTAAAAGGGACCTTTAAAGGTCATCTAGTCCACCCCCCCTGCAGTGAGCAGGGACACCTTCCACCAGACCAGGTTGCTCAGAGCCCTGTCCAGCCTGACCTTGAATGTTTGCGAGGATGGGGCTTCTACCACCTCTTTGGGAAACTTTCCTGTTACATTCACTTCTGACGTGCCTATTCTCATCTTGGCAAAATCTGAAACACAAAAAATACCGTCTGAACATAAGAAGAACTTCTTGTAATATGAGGATGGTTGAACACTGGAGCAGGTTGCTCAGAGCAGTTGTGGAGTCACCATCCTTGGAGCTGCTTAGCACCAAGCTGGAGATGGCCCTGGGCAACCTGCTGCAGCTGACCCTGGACCTCCAAAAGTGCCTTCCAGCCTCAGCTGTTCTGTCACCATCGGTTGCTCAGCCTGCTTGCACTGCTGCAGTAATTCAGCACCCTCCCTGTGCAACATGCATTCACCTGAACGTGCTGAGCATAGCCTGCTGCGGGAATGCGTTGATGATTAAATACCAAACGATGGCTAAATCACTTATGTGGAGTAAGGCACTTGCTTTAGTGCCATTCAACTGTTCGCTTATTCAGAAATATGCAGAGGTTGATGCTGTGTCTTGGGCAATAATAAAGAAATAGTTCCATAGCTTCATGAGCTGCAAGCATGTTCTGTCACATTTCAAATCATCTATTTCTGAACTGTAGAAAATATTAATTGGGTAATATTGTAGAGAATTTGTTTAGAGTAGCTCAGCATCAATCACATACTAACGGGGTAGGAAATGAGTGTTTATACTGTAAGAAGAATTAGAGTGCCAGCTTTCAAGTGGTCCAGAACATTAATCTTTCTAACTCCAGTAGTTTTGAGAAGCTGATTGCTCAAATAATCTATAAAAGATTGTTGAAAAGATGTTTAATTGATCACTAAATTACTCAATATGCTTTACTTTTTTTTTTTCCCCCAAAAACATTAGTTTTAGACCAGTGATTAAAAGAGAGAGAATAATATTCTTGTTTGTCCTTTGATCTCTGAAAAATTACTTCTATTTATTGCCGTTGAGTTACGTCCAAGGGTCTTAGGCTAGTTTTAATACTAGGGGAAATGAATGCAGTTTGAAAAACAGATGCCCTTCTGCCTTTAGACATTTTACGTTCGTAGTGAGTCTACCTCCAGCGTGACGTGCCAGAGCAAAAGTAAATCTCCAACATGCATGTTTTATGTATTGAGACAAGCTGCAATTTGACTGAGAACAAATACACGGTGGGTGAAACCTGACCACCTAAATTGTTCCTGCACATAAAGACATAAAATTTAAACCAAGTATGCATATTGTGCATCAAAATGTGCATAGGTAAATGTTAACATGTCCTACATGTGAAGGTGAAAAGAATAGTTATTCTTGTTTGATAATAGTTTGTCTGCAGTACAGATTGTTTAAGCCTGCTGCAGAACTGCTTGTAGTCAAAAAGAGGTGATTTGAAAATACCAAATTGGTCAGGCTGTATGATTTTATCTTGTAGTGTTCTTTTACATGTGCTTTTTTATGGTAATCAAACAGAAAGGAATCCCTTTAACTCTTACTCAGCTTCAAAAAACAAGTCTCTGTCGCTGCTTTTGTCAGTTTGTGCTCAGACACATGTTTTATGACTTGATTTGAGCCAGTCCTTCGGGTGGATTGCCTATCTAATTTTTTTTTTTTTAGGTCAGGGGAAAAATGACTTTCTTCCACAATTATTACAGTACAGTTCATATTTCATTTTGAGATATTGTTATTTCTTGTTTTCAAGAAGCAGTATAATTACAGTTTATAATAGAGTATGCGTCTATAGTTGTTTCTGGCTCCATTAAGACTAAGCAGTCTTTCTCTAATCAGCGTTTTATGTTGCATGTTTTCTGCAAAAGTATTATCTTCTTTTCTCATGCCAGAAATGAGATTGCTCTAGAAATAATGGCAATGAAATCAGTAAATGAAAAGTAACACATATTTTGATACTGTCCAGTTTGATTTGCAAGTGAGCTTTTATCAGTTGTAGAATGATTCGGATACGAGTGCTGTTCGGGAGCTGAACTGTTTACCTCACAAGAAGTCATAGAAGAACAACTTTGGAGAGGAACCAGATTTTTCTTCTCTTTCTCACTCCTTTTTTCTCTCTGGTCCTTGGATGCTCTGTTCTCTGGCTGTCCCTAGGCCTGGTCTCTTGTAGGTTTGGACCCTTTCGAAACAAGAACAAATGAAGGAGCGTGGTTGCTGCCCTCCTTTGCTCTAGTTGAGCAGGTGTCACGTGTTGCTGCGTTGCTGGGCATGTTCAGCTGTCTCAGGAAAATGAGGGAAAAACTCTAGCTGCATGAAAGCCACAGGGAGAACAGAGAAAGTCCAGTTATTATGATTTTTAAATTCTGGTCTTTATTAAGAAGATGACAGATGTCACGTGAACATGGATGTTTTAACAGAAACTAGAAGTCGTTACATGTAGTAGTAAAGCTACTAAAGTAAAGCAGAGGATCGGAAACATCAAAGGAAAAACTTACAATGGGGCTGCAAAGAATGCAGGAAAAATTGATACCAGTCTCATTTTGGGGGGGAAAGCCCAGGCAAAAAACTGGTATGTGCATACTGAATTGGAAAGTAAAAATGCTGAGAGAGAGGGATTTTTAACAGTTCTGCTTTCTAGCTGTTGTACAGTGAAATTGAAGCCAGTGTACTGGTTGCGTCCCTAGCAAGAACTTTCAAAGTCCAACTGTGTGTGGGTTTTTCTTTTTTTTATTTGGTATTAGATTGCCATATTGGGGGAGCTCTGGATGCATTGCAGTGTGTTCACTGAAAGCCTGGGAAAAGAAATGAGGAAGACTGTGAGGATATGATTAAGAGAACAGCATAGACATTTTCATGGTTTGAAGTAGGGAGTGTGCCGTGTTTCCCAGAGGTGAGGAAGAGCCTGAGAAGCTGATACCTTTGATATTGCAAATCCCATTGTCACTTTTGGGCCAATTTGAAGACTGTGAGTCCTGAAGCAGCACCTTCCCCCTTGCTAGCGGCAGTGCTTGGCTGGCTGACTGCACCAGTGGTAACTCTGTGTTTCTGCCCTGTAGAGCTCTCCTGCCTCGAGATGTCAGCTCTTCCCACCCCTTTGCAAGACTTGTACAGAGTCTCTGTTGTCATCGTTTTGTGTCTCGTGGTACTGCTGCGCTCAGGGCTGTGGGCAAGATAGGAGAGAGAGAATGAAGTGGAGCCTTAACAGAAGGCCAGAGGGGCCAGGCAGGGCTGGGTGAGCAGGAATTGTGTGGGGAGTAGCCTTTGGATCAGGTATGGGACACTGAGGTCCTGTCTGGTGGGACCGATGTGTAGGATCTCCATCGTGGAACAGAGTAGGTGTGCTGTGGGTGAGAAAGCAGGGAGGTCCTTGGGGCACTTTGCGGAAGTGGTGTTCAGACTGCCTGCCAAACATCCTCAGGGGAGAAGTAGTTCAGACTACCGCAGGGAAGAGGGAATTTCAGCCTAAGAGGGCTTTCAAGGGACTGATTTAATGTGTACAGATGTAGGTAACATGGTTAAGAATTGTCCCAGCCCAGTAAGGCCCTTAAGACATTCATGAGTATCATACCTCCACTGTCCTACTCTGCACAGCTCCTGTGCTTCAAGTTTCACTTCTTGAGTCAGAGCCAAAGAGGGGCAAGGGACTAAGTAGCACAAAAGGAATGAATGGATTTAGAGGCCTATAAAAAGCTATCATTAAGAATTACAGAGCCTCTTCGAGATGGAGCATTTATGCTGAATATCAGGAATAAGTAAAATACCTCCAGCTTGTCAGGACTTTATAAATAAATCTTTTGAGATCATTTAGCTGGCACAGTCTCTGATTTTTTTTCTGAAGAAATCCAGATGTTGATTTAGGAACAAATTTTATTTATGGATTTGATTTTGTAGAGATTTTTTGGCCTCCTTTCCTGAAGGGAGGCGTGATTCTGCAAGCGCGGAGATGCTGAGCGATCCCCCTCCTGTGGCCTCCCCTAGCAGTGAGAGCGCTGAGTACCCTGGAGGGTTGAACCGCAGATGTGTATGCTCTGGAAAGGCAACTCAAAGTCGGTAACAGAATTGGACTAATGCTTAAACACATGCAATTAATAGCTTTCTTGGAGGGTGAGGGAGCAGATTGTGTCATGCTGGATGGCTGCTGCAGTAATGTCACACGCTGACTCTCTCAGTGGCGCAGCCACAGGAAACTCAAGTTTGAGAATTGCTGCTGAGATTGAGCCTTTACGTTGACAGTCTGCTTGATCAATAATTACTGAACAGTCATGATTTATCTGAATTGTAATATCTCTACGAAGGAGGCCTGGGATGGGTTTAAGCAAATGATGTAATTATTTGATACGTGATTTAATGCATACTGTTTAACTCGTGTGAAAGTTGGGTTTCATTTGGCAAGGCACCATGAAACACTGTCTGGTCCTTTGTCAGCAGAGCCGGGGAGTTGCTGATGCTTTCACTTTTCCGTGGCCCTTGTTAGTTTACAGGATCGGGCCAATTACATGAAATTGATCTGTGCTGAGTGTGGGTGGGTTGAACTGGTGGGTCTGAAGGCAGCTAATTCACAACTTTCTCGTACTTCCTTTATTGATCGCCCTTAATGCACGAGATGTATATTTTTAACTGCTTGGGTTCCAAAGTGGCTGCCACTTCACTGTATTAATCAAAGTTTGCCCCTCCACTTACTTCCTGTAATGAGGGTATAGAAACACATCAATTCCTGGCATTCTCTTTTTTAACTATGTATTGCTACTCGAAAACATGATCGATTTGTATTATGTAAAGAGAATGAGGTGATCGTCTGCTTCTTTTTGATGCATCTTGACATCAAACTGCTAATAATCCTCCTTCCTTCTGGAGTCTGTGGTATACCTTTCCATGTGGTTTTATTTGGGTTACTACATCTAGAACATAGTGAGCAGCAGGTCCCCTCATAGTACCAGCCTTGGGAAGCCAAAAAGGGTAATTGTTTTCCTGCTGATTGTTACGATGTTTGCAGCATAATGTTTGGAGACGTGTAAGTAATGGTGTTGGATGTGGATGTTGCCCAGATGTAAGACTAAATTTCTTTTTAGAGTTTACTCTTGTGAGAAAACAGTTTTAAGCTATCTCATTATAATTTAATCAAATTTGTACCTAGGGAGAGGCTGAAGGAAACTATGTGGAAATAATGTGTAAGTTAATCTCTCCAGCTGTAATCTTGCAATACAGTGATTCAAATTAATGCCAACTTTTTTTCTTTTAAATAGAGGATATCTTGCCTCTTGGTTGTTTTAACAGGCCTTTAATGCCGTGTGAACCAAACTGGTAAATATAGATGTTTTAGCTTTCTTCCTTTTTACACGTTTAATACCAAAGTGTTTAAGTAGTATGTAACAGAAAGGAAATGGATCGATTTGAATGTGGTGACTTTAGAGAAGGAGTAGTCTTTATTTCTATATGATCCATAAACAACAACTTAATACTTCAGGAAATTGCTCTGAGAAGATCAAACATTCCTGGGCCAGGTCCTAGCCTCACCTACACAACAGCACACAGGGAACTGCATGGAAGAGATTGTTATGTTGACCAAGTACTTCATTTACAGAAGCAGAAAGAAGATCTCAAAGGACAAATTGTGGGCATACTGAGAATTCAGTAAATTTTAGTTTATAGGAGATTTGGGACAGAGATTGTTTTCATTTACTTCCCACTGTTTAGTTTCAGTACTTGAGAAACAAGCAACAGGATAGTAACATGCGGGGTTAATTCTTTAGCCTTAATTCTCATTAGGCATAGGCTAGTTTTATAACAGAAAATTTTTTCTGTCTGCTTGGCCTTCCAAAAATATTCCTGCCCCACTGAAATTCTGTGGTATTGCTAAGAGCTGGGAACAACTTAATTTCAAGTTGAGTGTTTTCCTACAAAATCTTTTAACCTGTTGATGACTTCATTTCCTGTGCAGGAGGGAACATCTTGATGCCTGCCTGGATCCAGAGGTGTCTGGCGTTTGTGGCTGGTACTCAGGAATGCTGCAGCTTGACAAGTGTGCTAAATGAGTGGCAGACTAGCAGGGCAAACCACACCACATATCCAACTGCTTGAATCTGGCTATTCATACTAGACCTCTGAAGTGGCTAAATTGTTGTTTAGCATATTCCACGATTTAGCATGCAAAGTATTTGGTGTCTGCTTATTTTCACAGTCAGAGCCTTGTTTTTTTAAGTAACAGGATTAAAGTCCTAACTGTGAACCGTTTATTTCATTACATCTCTTTCATCATAGAGAAGCTGCTTGGGGAAAGTGGATGAAAATGTCTGTTTCCCCCATCCATCCAGGCAGCACTGCCACAGGATGAATAGTTTCCCAGTAATTCAGAGTGTAGGAGTTGAAACTGAGTTTTGCACACTCATCAGGAGACTCTGGACAGCCTGGCAAGGAATTGCTGGGGCTGAGGCACTGCAGAGCTTCTTGGGAATGCGGTGCTTCCTCTTGCACAGACTTCACTGTGGAATGTTATTGCAGCCTCTCGTTCTTTGGCTTGAAATTCACCTCTGTGTGAGTATAGTATGTCATGTTTTGAGAGCATTTGTTGGAGCCGAGATGTGTTTAGGCCTCAGGTGAGCTGCTGGTCCCCTGCTGATAGTAGGGTCCAGTGCTCTTAAGTATCTTCTTACAGCATATGTGCATTCTTCTCTCTTGCTGTCCCAGAAGTATTTGGGTGGATAAAGTCTTATTATTGAAATAACAGTCTGAAACAGCTGGAAACGTTGAAATAAAAATGCTATTTGAATATCTGTCTCTGGCCTTAATGTTGCTCAAGTGAAACATTTCACCACAAAATCTGAAAAATGCACCTAATGCAGTATGTTTTTAGTGGCAAAGAATTGGATGCGACTGTCACGACTCATTCTGTGTTTTGGAAGATTTTTTTGTTAGAGCAGAAATGGTGTATTTTCTAAGCCATTTTCTGATGTGACAGGTGAGGAGTCAAGGAATCTGTTTTAATAGATAGTTGCAAACCTTGGTAATTAAAACTCTGCTGGGAACATGCCACACACCAGTTCACAGAATTTGATTCTAAAAGTCTAATTTGACACCTAAGAACCCTGTCAACACTTTGAAATCTGCATTTTCTATGCTAAACTGTTAATAAGTAAACCACTTTGACTAACAAACGCGTTGAGCTTAGTGAAATTCTCATGCGTTTGTAGCCATCCACAAAACCCAAGGAGATTTTGTGTAGGAGGTCTACTTGCCGAGTTCTTCGGCTGTTGTGATGCTGCATCTTCTAAATTCTCGGCTCCTAGGGTAACAGGGCTTGTGCAGTGATGCCTTCTGTGTCCACCTCCCTTTAATTGTCACTTCCCAGTAACTTGTGAACTCGATGTTCCTTTCAGACAAATGTAGCGGGAAGGACTGATCCTGCAGATGGTTGTTTCCTATAACTGGCATTAAAACAAGCAGTGTGGAAAGACAGCAGTATGCAGTTTGCTTCTCCTCAACAAACAGCAATCCACATGAAAGACAAAATATTTGAATTTGTTAAACATGGGAAAAGTTTCGGTAGGGTGGGAAAACAGCTTTTACTAAAGACTGCAAGCCTGAGAGCCCGACCCATTGAAAACCACACAATAGTAATTCCTGTGATTATGGAGGCAGAAGGAAGAACCAAATAGTTCCTTATTCTGAAGGTATGTAGAGAAGCTATTCCTGTAAGGCATACTTCCAGGCAGCTATTTCATCCCGTGAGCCGCTAATGATAAAAACGTCTGTTGCGTAGGATCTAACACATAAATGTGATTCTGTGTTGAAAGCTTCTGAAACTGAATTGACATCACATTTGTTAATTTTCTCTTTATATACATAGCGCCACAGTCGCCGTGGTTAGCAGGGAAACGAACATCTACCGACCAGAAGATTATAGTTGCCGAAGGATAAACTGGATTTGACTTCATTAGTGCACAAATGATAAGTTTGTGAGGAGTTATTATAGCATTAATCAACTTGATGGATTGGAAATATGACAGAACTGAAGCAGCGTGTAATATTAGTGCCTATTATTCTACAAATTATGTCTTCACCTACATTCATAAGGCAAGACTCATTGCTGTGCGTTAAAGATGTTACACACTTTCCCCTCTGTGGAGGCATGTGACATCCCTTCAGTGATTCCTCCTCCTGGCTTCCCCCAGCGGGGTTCTGGTCTCCTTTAGCTGCATGTTTTCACCTTACACCTAATCGAAGGTGGCTTCCGAGCTGGTATTTGAATTTAGCTTGCACCTTACGAACCCGGGCATCTCTTTTAGTAGTGTGTATTTAAACTTCTTGCTCCATCAGAAAAAAGGTATTTCGTGCTCTAAACATCTAGGAGGAAAGCGAGTGAGTAGAAATTGGAAGATGGGGGACAGATAGTGAATGGGTATTTAATTCTTTGGTTTCCAGAGGCTTGCACAGGCTTTGCGTATGTACCTCCAGTACTGTTGAACAGTCTGCTGCGTGCAATTCTGAATGCGTGCTCCAGAATATTTTTTCTAGGATATGATAAATAATATGTGGATCTTAACATGAAGATGGTTATTTCAAAATCCAGTCTGTACAGTGTTAGCAAAATCAATTAACTGTTGTCTGTTCTACGGACGAAGAACTGAAGGCCTCAGTTCAAGGCTTGTGAGCGTGTGTCCACCTTGTCCAAACACCGTCAGGATTGTGACCTCCCTCTGGAGACCATCAGGTGCCAAGTGCGGGGGGTATTATTCAATCATTGTCTTACAACTGCTGAAATTTGGAGTTTTAAGGTGTATTGATAACAAAGGCTGAGATTTCCATGTGGCTGTTTGTCCTCATTTCGTTTACTTGTCAAAGGACAGATATTAGACTAAACTGTGAATGAGTGAATGCAAAGATTTTAAACTATCCTTGTCCTTTCCTTCCCTCCAGTTGGGTGTCTGCTTCCGTGTATTAAGACTGTGGCATAAAGGCTTCATGTTGTGACTGATGAAATTAGGGTCAGCAGTACGGTTCATGAAAATCTGTGTGTGATGAGTAGAATGTGGAAGGAAAATTTAAGCCAATAAGGGTAAAGAAGTTGCAAAATGTATTCTACTTGTGTTTTAGTTTGTAGCACGAATACGACATGCCTTAGCAGTGGTGTAGCTTTGGATTCTGTGTGCCAAAAAGCTGTTTATGTATGTATTGCTCTCTCCATGGCTGCACATAGCTTAGTGCCAAGATCAGACTGGAATTAGTGTTTGAATTTCTTGAAACACACCTAGCTCTTGTTGGAAAATGAAAAGTTCACTTGATTTTCATGGGCCTGAAACATTTCAGCCATGTGCTGGTGTAACAATAGGCCATTTCCAATTTGGGCTGGAATCCAAGAATTAGATATAAATAGGACATTTCAGTCTGAAGAGGGTCAGGCAAAAATTTCCAGTAGAAATGGGCCCATGCAATTTGAAGTTCTCTGTATCATTCTGGGCATGTAAAAAGGATGTTTTCACGGGTTGGCTGGAGCATTTACGAGATCAATGTACCTTTGTGACTTAGTTACTTCTTTATGTACCTCTGAATCCAGCACTGGTAAGTTTGCTAAAGTACAGTAATAACATCGTTAATTTCCTCATTCCATTTGCTCTTGCAAGACTTCAGTGGACCAGAAGAGATGTATGTTAGATAAATTATTTTAAACAGTTGAGGCTGACACTATTTTAGTTTAGTTTCTTTTTACTTAAAGAAGTGAATGTACTTCCACCTCAAGAATTTTTACTCCAGGGCAAAACTTTAATGGAGGGGTGTAAAACCAATAACTGCTACAATAAAACATAAAACATTTTTTCGTGACACTTAAATGTGATTAGTTGCTTTCTCATGCCCATACTAGTATAGCTTCGATAGTCTCTGTGCCTTAATGTTAGAGGCAGTGACCTTTGCAAAACTGTGTACAGTGTTACAAGCTTTTAGGTCTGTGAGACTTCTGTAAAAGTGAATAGTTGATGAATATCCAAAAAGCATGATAGTTAGAAAATTGTGCATATATTTTTCTTTGAGTTCTGAGGGCAAAGACACAAAGATGACCTTACTGAAGCCACTGACACATTTCTGTTTGGACCACAGTTATGTATAGACACTATTGCTTTTAAAAAGGATTATGAGTAGAACATTAATTTTGTTTACAAATAGCTAGTTTGGGTAGAATGCAAGGGCTGAATCGGTATTTAAAAACAGATTTTTAATCAGACATTAACAAGACGTAATGGAGACAGAACAATGTGATGACCTGTTGTCTTAATGCTGCCATTAATGGTAAATCAGTACTGATTATTTTTGCCTTCCCCTAACTTCAAGTGGTGTGATTGATTAAGTGCAATGGTTCTCAGCTGGAAGATGTGATTGTTTTTTATTTCCTTGCCTTTTTAAGTTTTTTTTTTAACAACTGTTCAACTCTTGAACAACTGATGATGCAGGTTTTTTATTGCATATTAACATTCCCTTTTTAGGGTTGATCAGTGCATCATTTAAAGCTATAGGTAGTCCCAGTTTTCCTGGTGTGTAGGTTTCTGACATGCCCCAGCACCTAGCTTTGTGGGTGTTACATAGGACCAGTGAGGACACAACTTTAAAAGGCAGAAAGCTTTTCCATTTCCCCAAAGCATTCTTCACACTTGGTTTGGAGGTTTGGGCTTCTCTCCTCTGTGTCTTGGTTCTGTTCTTTCCAGAAATTGTTGTTTAGTACTTTAATAAATAGTTGCTTTTGACAGTGCCCAGAATTGTGATGGGAGTGTGCACAAGGATGCCTTTATGGTGGAGGGAAAGTAGTAGCTTGAATTTAGTTTTTCTTGCAACCAGTGATTTGTCACTTATTTTTCTGCTCTGTGTTGTCCCTCTGTGAGCAGGAGAGAAGTATGGGAGAAGAGAGTGACAGTGGGATGTTTTTAGGGCAGGTTAAATCTTGCATCAGCATCTTTGCAGCTTGAGTTGAGGCTCTAGGTAACGTTTGTGTTCACTTAGCATCTGCAAGCACATTGTTTGACTTGCTTAATTAATTCCTCTTCTTCCCACAGCCGCAGAGCCTTGGCCTGAAAATGCTGCGTTGTATCAGCAACTGAAGGGTGGGTACGCTGTTTTTTGCAATTAATAATGACTTTATTTTTAGAAAACACATCAAATATGCACTAAGATAATTAACTGCAAGGAAGCACAGAAACTGTTAAGAGAGCCCTTTGTGTTGTTTGTCTGGTCAGAGGTTTAGCTACGCTTGCATCTGCCAATATAAACCAGCTATTCATGGCCTATAAGGTCCTTGGTTTATTATTGACTCATTATATTGGCTGCTGTAGGCAGTGTAAAATGATGTGGTTGCAGGCACAGTTGGCAGATTTACTGCACCAATAGCTGAGGCAGCAGATTTTTGAAGTCTTGTGGTAAAGTGGGCTCTCAGTAAAAAGGAACTGTTAAAATGTATAGGCTAGGATGGTTCAGGCTCCCTTTAGCAGCTCTTCATATATCATCAGATCACATTATGGCCCCCATTTGGGGCTCAGCAGCCTGCTACAGTTGTCAGAAGACTGCAAAGTAATGAAGACTAATAGGTAGCAGCCCTAGTCTTCTAAGCATGGAATTTTTATTGCAGTGAACTTGTCATCTTTCTTTTGTGTGACAGACCTAGACACAGTGTGCAATATTAACTGCAAGCTGCTTTTATAGGTTTCTGAATGCTTTTACTTTTTAGCCAGAGGAGTTATGAAGATGCGGTTTTATTTAACTTTGATTAGAAGAAGAGTAATTGGCATAAAACTCAAGCATTTGGCTTTTAGTTGTTGAAATTTTTATTGTATGTTGGTGGTAATGTATGATAAATGCAATTACATTTGCAGCAGAAGTATTCCTGGTGTTCTTTTTTTCCTTTTTTTTTAATATTCATATCACAGGTTTTCTAGTCCAACTACATAACAATTATATATGTGCTCCTTGTTTTACGCGTAAGAAATGCAGCCCAGAATGACTTACGGTTACAGCTCGGTAGCTGAATGAGCACTGTTTTTTGTAATTGTGTGTTTTGTTTTTTTTTTTTTCTTTCAACAGAGGAACAAATTTTGCTTTCTGATAATGCATCTTCCCTTGCTGTTCAGGTAAAACATCATCTTTTCTAAACTAGAGATGTTAATTCCATTTTATTTTTTTGAATGATTATCTAGCTAAAGTAACTGTGTCTAGCTAAATGAATAATTTAAGAATTATTTCTGTCAAAATCAATGACTTACTTTCTGCATCTGATGTGTTTTGCATTGTCATTGAAGTGCCAGAGCCTAAAGGACATGAGGATTTTGAGAGTCCTGTAGAGACTGCTTGTACTCATGTGTATATTGGTCTATGTGTGTACAGTATCTGCTTGCCTACCTGCTCTGGGGACTCTGTATGGTTCCCATCTTTTGTCACTTGGTATGCTAGTTTGCCTTGTAACATCTTGCATGATGCTTGCTGGGCATTTAATTCTCAAAGCTAATATGCTCCAGACTCGAGGCGTGTTTGCTTCATGCTGCATGCATCAAATCTCTATATGTCTCTGATAGGTTTTCTCAGTTTCATCGTGTATACAGAGTGGAAATCCAATGTGGGTTTTAGAAATAGTCCATATAATTGACAAACCTGTATCTCTAATTGACTTAAAAGCACCTCTGTGGCTGTGAAGTCCACGTAAACTCCATTAACCTGTTAAGTTTGGTAACCCCAAATCTCGAGGGGATGTTTTCCTCATTAGTAGAGAGGGCCTGGCTGTCAGAAGTGGTGGTGAGCAGGATGTCTATAAGGTTCCTGTTCTTCAAAGCAACTTCGCTGCTGCATTCCGTAGTAGAGAGTTAGACTGTTCCCCGGCTTCTTGCTTGTTGTGTGTGGTCTACCTCAGAGCAGCTAGGGCAAGCAGTCTTTGGGTGCTATCCAAAAAGTCACATCTCACTTCGTCCCCAGGTGGGACACTTGGAGACTGTAGCTGACATTACCAGTAAAAAGGTTAGGATCATTTGATCATGGTAACTACTTCCAGGATCTCTAACTTTTATCCTATCAGTCTGGCAGTCCAGGAAATAGCTCTTAAGAGTAAATTGTATCACAGCAAGGAGGTACCTTTGTCCTTTGCTGGAAACATGACTCATCTTTGATACACCAAATAAATAAGGCAGTGTTTGTTTGGGCAGTGTGTTTTCTATCATGTCTCAGTAATGCAAATAAGTGTTTTTGTTGCTCATGTGATCTCTGTGTACTTTTTACTCCAGCTACTGTATTTTTTGTGGTTCTCAGGAATTTCCTTACCATATAACAATATGTAGAGGTGTGGCTTGTATTTAAAACACAAAGAAAAAAATCCAACAACATAACCCTAAAATTTCCTTTTCTAATGCATCATTTTGCTTTACTGTTTCCAGTCCACTGTTGTCCTACACATGTCACTTAGATGATAAATTAACTATAATATATTAAAAATGCTTGTTTTTCTTCAATATTCTCTAGCTGGACAGCTGATAGTAGCCATGACTATAAATATGGCTCTGGTAGATATCTGATCTTAAACTTTATAGAATAATTTAGTATTGGGGAATCGTATCTGCTTTGAAGAATCTGTGTCACATGGTTGTGACTGTGAAAGAATAGCTATCCTTGGTGCCTTTGGTCCATTTTGAAACGGTACTAGGATCTGTAGTTATGTATGACTAGTTAGTGATCCAAAAGCTTTAAATACACTGGTGTGTTTTGCATAAGGAATTGCGGAGTTCCTCTGGTTCAGAGTTTACTTCTTACTCTGATGACAGCCTCTTTTTACTGTTTTTTTCTTTGCCTTTTTTTGGGGGTGTGGGGTGGGAGGTGGGATGTCTTTTCCTGAGGAAGAAATGGGAATAGGAAATAGGAGGAGAAATACAAGTTGGTACCAGGGATTTATTTGCCCTCTCTCGCCATGCCTTTTCCCTCTGTTACTGATTTGGGGCACATGAACATCACCAGAGCAGATACATAGCTTGTTTGTTGCTTGTTGAACTTCCATGTGGTGAAAATACATCAGAATTTCGAGTCCCTCTGATCAAAATAGCATGTGGAGTCAGCCGCCATCAAATCTTTAAGGAACATCGTTCGCCACAAGACTTTAAATGTGCTGCAACTGGTCTTTTGGATCTTTCTCAAGATCTCCTTACAGCACTTTTCATAATCTGCTCTGGGATAGCTCTCCGAGGACATAAATACAGATAGCCACATATAAAATAAAGAATAAAATCCAATGCCACAGTAAGGAATTAGGGAGAGCAAAAATTGACTGTTCTAACGTTGACGATCCAGCAATAGAGGTGGCATTTCACGTACCTCTGGTCAGCAGGGCAGATCAAGCAGACAGCAGAGCAAGTTACTTTTAGTGCAGGTGTAACAGGCTGTTGGAGGTAGTTGGTTTGAATTAATGAGTAGTGAGGGCTGCACATCGAACATGGGAGGGTGGCTGGGTCTTGCTGTTTTAGTAATGATTTGACTTGTGACTTCTCATTGTGCAGTGAAATTTGGACTCCCAACTATAGCTGCTTGTCAGGCAAGAGAGGGGAGGACAGTCTTCTGGGAATTGCTACGTAACAGTGGTGGTGCCTTCAATAGTTAAAAACCAACCAAACCGGCCAAAAAAAATGCCTCTTATCTTGTGGAACCTCTCTGCTGACTCTGATAGGGGTTTTTTTATTGTTGTTGCTTGGTTTTTAATTCCTGTCCTGCCCATTGTTGTTCCTGGAAACAGGCTAAATTAACAATTGCTTTGTCTTTCACTGGGTTCAGATTTTTCGTATTTGCTGAAATGCAGCGTAACTTGAAACGAGCTACGGCGTTATCCCTGCTGCATCTTGGTGTTTGCACTCCTGGTTCGTTAACTTGAAGTAGTGCGTTATACAGTCCTGCTGAAAGTGAAGCCCATTTGATCTTAGGCTGCAAAGTCTTGATTGAATGAAGTTTTTTTTCCACTGCAAAGGAACTAAAATCAAGGGAAAATACTAACCAGTAATGATTATCCAGCTACAGGAAAGAGGACGTTGTACGTAGAATGAAGGCTCTGTTCTTCTTGTGAGATGTTCAGCCCTGTTCCCATTAAAGTTAATGAAAACACATCTGCCTCCTGGGTAACATGACTCATGGTTAAAACCATTCTCTGCTTATTTATTGTACAGCATTCCTCCTTATCAGTGTTATCATAGTAAAGAAAGCCACCAAAAGCTGGAAGTGAATACACAACTATATTTCAATAACAAAGGAACTCCCTGACTTCAAGGAGGGAAAAATGGAGTTTTAAATAGGATTAAAGCTGGATTACCACAGGAGACTATTTCAGTCTGAAGCAGAGAGCCTGTCCAGTCTCCCCGTTGGTGCCTGGTGCAGGTAAAGCCTTTTTGTTTAGTGCCAGGGTGGAAGTAGTGTGGCTGAGGAGGAGCGAGGGGGTTAATAGAGCAGTGCAGTGCCAGGCCTCTTGCCTCAAATGGCAGCGTGGAGCATCTCTGTGCACTGTTCCAACTTGCAGGGTGGAGGAATGTGGATGTTGAGACTGCCTCTGTTATTACAGGTTCTTCTGAAATCTTTATGCAGGTATTCTCAGAGTCTTGCTTAAAATGCTGTCTAAATTGTTCAGGTTTGTGGAAATTCTCATAGCTATCATGAGGTTATAGAGCCTGCAGCTCATTATGTTAAGATATGTATTAATTGCTTGTGCAATTGATGTGCTTGTAAATGGTCTTAATATATTTCAGGAAAGTGCATTTAGAATTGTCTGTTCTTAGTCCTGAATGACAGAAGGATGTTTGGGCAATTTAAAATTGTGTTACACAGACCAACTGCTTATTTACTCAACAAGTAATCAAATAAATGTGTAAATCACGTATGATTAATTGCCCTCGACAGAGCTGTGATTTTGTGTGTGTGTGTGTATGAATTGTGGTTTGGTTTTTCTCTAGATGAAACATTAGCAGAAATTTGAACTTGTTGCTGAGGCTTGAACAAAGGCTTAGTACTGAAATGAAAATCTGGCAATCTCTTTTTTTTAAAGTGAATAAAAGCTGGAATTTTTCATGATGAGAAATGCAGTATCAACATAATCAATCTAGCAGCATTGTGTTGTAGCTGAAAACATGCTTAAATCCCAAGCCATACAGGTACTGTTTGTGAGTGAAACATCTTTCATATAGTTCTGAGATGAAATTACCCCTGAATGAATAGCATCTTCATTTATCTTCAAAACCTCTGTGCTACCAGTGAATCTGCTCCTTCCGCATTCTACAACAAGAATTACATTATACCATTAGAGCGGGGTTGTGCTGCAGTGTAAAATAGATTGTTTTGGAGAACGAACGTGGCTTTGCTATAAATTACGTTCACAGGTACAAAGGAATTTGTTATTTTGTTTAAAATAGTCACAAATATAATTAAGCTCTTAATTTATGTTAAACTACAAATGTGGCCATTACCATAACTGGATTAGGAATTTAATCTGTCACTCAAAGAATGATACTGAACAGTTTTCATTTATAACCTTAGACACACTATTTCAGTTACAGGGTCTGCAGCTGTTTGATATGAAAACTGAATTATTCTGTAGATTTGTTCATGGTTTTTAATTTTAAAATGTGTTCCTACAATAAAGTAGAGAATAACTCTTTAGTTGTCATCACATATTGTCCTTTGTATGCTCATGAAATAATGTAAAAATGAAAACAGAAAACGCCTTTCACTCTTTCTTCACGACAGTATTGTGCGAGTGCTTGTAGAAGTGCCACTGAGTAAGAGATGGCCTGGAATCACTCGTTCTTTATTAAAAACTAATCATGAGTGTATCTTCTTCAAATGAAGCCCGGAGTGTGCCATCTGAAAATAGTGTCCCTCATGTGGGGACGTAAGTTGTGAACTGTTTGAGTCCTGGCATAAGTAATTTCATTCTTGCCTCTGATCTCAGAAACTGCAATCTGGATATGATTTACATCAAGTTGTAACTCATTTTTAATGAGTATTTGTGTTTGCTCACATGTATTACTCTGAGAGGGGACTGGAGAAGAAGAAGAGAGTGCTGTGATGGAGCTCTGACAGGGTGATTCGCTGCCTGATGTGTGTTATGTTCCATCCAATGGTGTCCAAACAGCCCTTCCTTAGCTGGGGAGGGCAAAGAGGAAGGGAGAGCAAGAGTAAAAATGGCACCTAAAACAATTAACTGTAGGAATAAACACAAAACTTGCCCCTCCCTTCTCTTGTTCCTTCCCATTGTATTTCATGCACAGTCATTTTCCATCCTTGTCATCGTAGGAAGACACAATGGCATCACTTTCTTGCATTGTTTCGAGGGCGGCAGCAGCAGCAGTGGAGATGAGAACGTCAGTCCCGTGAGAAGAGGAGGAAGGGGGGGGTGGGGTGAGCTGCACCGTGCCTGGCTGTGGTTTCTGGGCTTTTGAACTGTCCTAAAGCAGCACAAGGGTGATTGCTCTGATGGGGTTTTTAAAAATAATTCAAGTCCAATGTACTACCTACAGTCTGAATTTTAAATTGGGCAGGCTATGAGAAAACAAAACAAGCCTGAGGTTGATTGTGTCAATGCTGCTGTTGTAACTGTACTCCGTAATTCTGGCAGGAGGTGTCACCTGCCGTGATTGAAATGAATGATAGGCATAAGGCTGCTGATTAATTTTGTAACAAGTGTCACCTCAAAGCTTCCTATCAGCGCTTTTCACATAGCTGCTGGTGCTTCGTTGTCTTGCAGCAGAAGTGTGAATGGGCTTGTTCGTGCTGAGGTTGAAAGCAGAGTGGCTCGTGCTGCTGCTCCCTGGGAGGAGAAGGCAGTGCAATGCTGACCGTAGTCCCGTGTGGGTCAACACGCGGTAGGGCGTGAAAGGCACCGAGAGGCTTCTCCGTGCTTTGTCTTCCATTAGTTGTCCTCACTCCCACACTCTTTCTTCCCTGGCCTGTAACAGGAAATATTGGGAAGGCAGGGAAGGACTTCATCTGGTAGCCCCTTTTTTCTCCCTCTCTTCTCTTTCTCCTCATGGGTTTGCAGCACCTCTCCACCTCCCTGTCTACACCAAAGTCTCCCATTAAAAACAAGGTGCACAGAGACAGAAGCAGCCTTAGGTTTTTTTTCCCCCTAATTTTTTTTGTAGACTCGGTGCTTTCAGTCTGGAAAAAGAGAGGTACAACAATATGTTGTTCACATTTCTCCCTTCCCAGGTGTGGAAGAGTAGGTGATGCCCCAGGTAGAGAGGCTGGAAGAGCGTGAGAAGGGGAGACTGTTAGCCTGCAGGGAAGAGAGACAGAGAGCATGTGTGGGAGAGAAGCTGGCGAGACGCTATTAAGCCAAATCTTTTTTGTACCTTTATCTGTTTCTCACATTAACCTCATCCAAACAAAAGACACACTTTGTTCCAGAAATAACTTAGACAAAAAGAAAAATGTTTGTAGCAGACGTTCTATTGAACACAAGTTACTAAACTGGACAGTTTTCCAGGCATCTGCTTCAGTCCGGTGCTGACACTGCACAAGAAATCGGGCCCCTGTTTTTAACATTCTAGAAATGCAAGTCATCAGTGGAACGTATGGATAAAGGAGGCACTCCTGCTGCTGCCAGGGGAATAAACCCAGTTCTTCCCAATCCGAGCTTTCATTACCCTTGTTTTATGCTGCATTAACTAGTATGAGCCATGAAATGACTCGTTCCTTTTAAAAGCCTGAGCGTCTTGTTTTGATGTCCTCCAGTTGTAGCGAATCCTGTATATTTAAGCTTGAATGAAGTTTCCTTTATTTGTGTAAAGTCTGTTGGTCATCTCTTGATCTTCTGTAACATGGGCAAGAGGAAATAAGAATGTTAATCCCTCCTCTTCATGAAATGATCCAAATAGTGAACTCTTTGGATAGGTGTTAAGTGTTAAAAAAAGAAACCAACTTAGCTTTTCCAGCAGGAATTCAGTTCTCCTTCCCCTGATTAGAGTTTGTTTGGAAGAGTTGTTTTCAGAGCATCAATAAACATTTTTAGTGAACATCTTTACAATTACTTTGGACCAGAAAGCTGTAGATGAAGTAATGTGTACCACTTTTACTGCAGACATGAGAGCAAGGTTTTTTTGCTTTTCCTGGTCTGAAGAACTGCAACTGCTGTGGTATTACTGCGTGAGAATGCGAGGTGTGGGAGGAGATCGAGGTTGTGGCTTACAGTAGTCACCCTGTTCATTCTGTGCTAGTACCTTTTTTTTTTTTCCCAGAGGAGAAGAGGACAGGAAATTTCATGCTGCTCTTTGGAATTACAAGCATCTTAGTGAAGTAGGACAGTTGGGCTCAGTTAAGTGTCTTGTTTCTAGCTTTGCTGTCACTGTCTTGCTTACCATTCTAGCTGAATTTTCACAAGGGCTTGATTAACTAGCTTATGTGTTACTTGAAAGTCAGTTGCCCCCTTTCGGTCCCTTTTTAAGTTCATCAGCCTAATTTATGATGTTAACGATAATCTCTGCTGTACTAGAATAAGCCTGGGCCCCTGATCTTTCGGATTGCTCAGCTTTTGATGCCGTGTCTTTGAAGGGGTGTTGATATCTTCATAAATCTCAGCAGAGCTGCACCGGGGTGGTTTCAGCCTTCAGTCTCTCGCCCTTTGCGCCAAAAGCACTCGGAGGACCTGAGCTCCCTCCCGTTTGCTGGTGGTTTCTCTCACAAGAAAAGCAAGGGTTTGCTTGCCTGCTCAAATTACGTATGTGAGGTGCCCAGAGGGAATCGAGATGCTCAGAGCTGGAATGGCCAGTGCTCCACTGCATCTTCTGTCAGAGCTGGAAGCTATGGCAGCCTGATACCATCTGCACACCAAATGTGCTGGCTCTTGACATTCTCTGTGGGTGCTCAAAAAGGGAACAAATCCTCCCTTGATCACTGGGCTAAAGCATTAAATGAGGTAAAGACTCACAAAAATCGCTGCTCTGTCCTATATTCTCTCTGTAGGATTTCTTTGATCTGTGCCAATTTCAACTATTTTGGTAATAGTTCGTGCCACTTACTGTCTAACATCACTTATTGTCTAAAATCTAATTAGATTTATTAGACAATTAGACAATTGAGTGCATCAGAAAAAAAAATCAGGTTTTCTGGCAGCGGACATTTGTAAGAATGTGGTAGTCACGATCTTTGTCCATCTCTTTTGCTAAAAGAAACCATAATTTCCATAAATATGAAATGCATTCACTGTGCTGGAAGAGTCAGAACCACCTGTGTTGTTAGTACTAATGATTTCCAACTCGTGTCAGTCACGTCGGTGAAAGAAGGTAAGTACTCTCGTGGCAGTGCGAGTTGTAAGGCTCATTGCTTAGGCTGAGCCCTCCTAGCTTGGGAGAGTACTGTCTCCTCTTACCAGTTGCCAGGCGTTTTTAGTTAGCCTGAAGGTGAGCCAGTGGACCATTTGTCTGAGCTGCATCAAGAGACGGATACTGGCCTATTTCTGTAGGTAATGGTTAGTTCAGCCGGGTAGAGCTGATCAGCGTTAAACTTCTCTCATATTGTGGAGCTTCCCTTCATTTTCCTGCTGAGTAATATGCAAGGAGCGCTTCAGATTGAATAGGGCATGCTTTGGGTACAGATTACAGCTCAGCATACTGGTCTTTTCATTCCCTGGGCTTCTGTCTTTTTAAAGACGTAATAGCAGTTTTTAATTTTCATTTTTAGCTTTATCATGTGGCATTAGATGATTTTGTTGTCAACTGTTTCGCCGTTCTGTTTTCTCTCGTTTTTGTACTTCATCGCTGTTTCACCGCTCTTATTAAAGCTGGTTCTAGTTGTAGGCAGAGGCTGGAGAGGTGCTGGCACGGGGGCGCTGGCACGGGCCTCGTAATGCTGCCAGAGAGGCAGCTCCGCGGTCAGCGTTTGGGAGCCTCGCGGGAGGGCTGCTGCGGTGACGCACAGCCGGGGGGATTTGCCCAGGTTTAATCTTGAATCACTCTTTGGTTTCTCAAACTCCTCAGCTCTGGTCTCCCGTGTACAAAATGTTCATCTGAACCGGAGATGGCTGTTCCGGGGCAGTTGTCTTCGTTTTTTGGTTTGGTGTTTGCTTTAGGGTGTCTTTATTTTTTTTTAATCTCGTTGAGTGTAGACTGACTGATTCCTGAACTTTCTAGAATTTGCTTTTTATTATGCAGAGTAGTGAACATTTTTATTTAGTTAATCCTAGCTCAACCTCCTCTCTCTTTTCTTTATGAAGTGCAAAAAAGGCACACGGACCCAGCGTGGTTGCGTTTCCGAGATGCCGAAACGGCAGCGTGTTCTCAGTCCCCTTTGCGCCAGGCCAGAGGCTGAGGTAGAACTTCCCGGCCAAGTGTAATAAAGGTTGATATTTCTTGTTCTCTGGATGTGTACTGGGGAGCAGGAGAGAGAAAGGTCAGATTCAGATTTGTGATGGAAACTTGGCTGAACTCTTCACACTGAGAAGGTTTCATTTATAGTTTAGCCTCTGTGTTGAGGACTGTTTTCACAGTCCCGAACTGCGCGTTGGGTAGCAGCCTTGCACTGTGTAGGAGCCAGTGTACAATACAGTGTACAGCGGCCATAATTTGCTGAAGCAGCTCATGTAACCTAAGTGTTCTGTGCCAGCATGGCTCGTTCTTGACAGCCCGATATGAGAAGGTAAAAGCAGTTCTCTGATTCACCTCCTTTGCCTTAAATGTGCCTCTGCACTTAGAAGCTTCTCCGTTATCTGTGTGCTGCCCTAACTCCAGTGCAGGTCAGAGTTTTTCTTCTGAACTTGCAGTGAGACTAGCACATGCAATTAACAAAATTAATCTCTAGCTTAATGCAGAACCGCAGCGTTCATTCAGTGCCTTCCTGCGAAGGATGTTCATTTGGTAAGCCCAGACCAAACGCAACTTCACTTACTTTTGAGATGAAATGCAGCAGCCCCGGGTACATGTTCATTCCACTCCTTCTGCCTAAAGATGAAACTCTTTGAAGCTGCTGTTTGATGCCATCAGTTCCACTGGTAAGAAGGTGTGAGCTACTGGTGTTGCTTCCAAAAGAACCAGCTCTGTGTACCCGCCAAGTTACAGCGTATGTTTTTGGTGGGCTACACCGTGTCCAGCAGTGGCACAGGAGTATGTATGTAACGTAAACCAAAGCCTCTGCATCCTTGGCTCCTGGCTATTTAAAAAAAAAGTTGCATATGAAGCCCCAGTTTGGGCAGAAGACACGAGGCGTACCGCAGTAGCTGGGACAGTCTGGACATCGCTAGATCCTACAGAACCAGCAGGCAAGGGAAGGGATCTAGGACTGAGACCAGTGTCTTAAATTCCTGTTTAAGAATCGGCCATTCGGGTATTCCTGTTTGCAAGGAGTTTGGGATGCTAAGACAGCTAGTGCGTGGCCTTCTGGGGGAGTCTGGGGGACTCAGAAAGCGGGGTGGTGTCAGATGGGGCCAGTGCCTTGTATTTTCTTTGGGTCTTAGTTGCTCCATTAAGCAGTGATAGAGGTTCTGGTTGGGATGGTGCTTTGGCACTACAGAGACCAGTTTATTGCTAAGCAGTGCAGGACTTGTGGTGTTGGGTGATGCCGACCGTGACTAGTACCCTCTCTTTCTCTCTCCCTGTCTGTATATATATCTCTGCACGTGTATGTGTAATTGGCTCCTAAGCAGCACTTTGAATTAGAGTTAGGCTGAGGAAATCAAAAGCTGTAGAAACCTGGGTTTGTGGTGGGTTTTGTGCGACCGCTGCAGTTCTGAGGTGGGCTCTCATCAGCTGTAAACAGTACCTTGCCTAGCAGCTTGTGACCACAGTTCCTTGCTTTAAAGCGGGGTTGGCTTTGAGTTAGGTCATCCAAACCTGCAAGAGCCAGGTGCCATCACGGACTCTGCACTTCTTGGATTTGGTTGGAAAAAGACCAAAGATGTTGGATATTTTTTCCCCTGGATAGTTAGTATCGGCCCTTGGATTAGGGTTTGGGAGTAAGGATTTGAAGAGCGCAGGGGAAAGGAGGGGGGCTGTTTGGGTTATATTTCTTTGCTCGATTGGTACTGCAGAAGCCCCACAGTTAGGAATGGGGCTGGTGCCAGTGTTAGTTCATGCTGTACAGTCTCATTTAGTGCAGGGATGAGGTTTGGGTTATGTTCACGTCTACGATTAGGGTCTGAGCGTGTAAAGCTGTGAGCGTGCAGCTTAGCGCCAGGTCCAGCGACCTGCCGAGCTAGGAGGAGGCTTACGTAGAAAGCGCCGAGTCACAGCAGCATTTTTCTTCGCGGTGGTACCCTTCTTGGTGTAGGCTGTTCTCACCTCAAGCCACTGTGCAGTACAGTAATAAATAGGAGTAATTTTGGAATTTGGCATTCTGGCCTAATTGCAAAAGCAAAATGAATGGTGAGACTTCTGTGGAGTTGTGAGAGACTCTAGAGGTTTAAGAAGTTCCTTATTTTGCCACGTTCTGTCCAAACAGCAAGTATTTTTCTTGATATTTTGCTGTTTCAACAGAAACACACTAAGGGGGTTGTGGTGATGGCAGGTGCTGACAAGAATCGGTATCCTACTGAGGATGCTTTGAATCTAAGGTTACGGATAGGAAGAAACAGTAAATCGATCACTTACGCTCTCCATGATTCACATAAATTGCAGATAATAAATACTTCCTCCCAAAGCAGACTTGTGCTCCGACAGCATCATGGAGCAAAACTCGTGGCAGCTGTGGTAAATACACCGTGGGAAGGTGCTGTGTGCGTTTGCTGCTTTACACAGCGCGAACTTGGTTCGCCAGCTTTAGCCAGAAGATCTAAGTACGGTGATTTTCAGGAGGGGCAAAATGTCACTTCATTTTGTGCCGGCCCGGCGCTAATTGTGTCGGTCAGATGCTGCTGCTTTGCTCCCCGTGAAGGAAAACACTGAAAGCAGGTGAAATTTCATTAAGGAATTTCAGTCGATGACTGGATGCTGAACAGTTGTCTAAGGAAGTTGGTAAGCCTCGTTTTCCTTTAGCCTACCCTCCTCTCTTCCTGAGAGCAGTACGCGAGGAGCTGTACCTCACTAAGGGGGTGCTAAGAACCAGCCAAAACAGACGTATCGAGAAGAACGCGCTTGTTTGTCACTGGTGCAGTAATGCTTTTTAAATGCGACTCTTTGTTTCCAGGCCTTTTTGCAAATGTGCAATCTGCCAATCCGGGTGGTTTGCAGGGCAAACGCCGAGTACATGTCCCCATCTGGTAAGTGCGGCTTCATTTAGATTACTACGTTATACCTCCATTTTGGTACCATGGCAACCGCGCCTCGTCTTGCTGATAACGGTCGGCCGGTGCTGCCGTGCGCGGGCTGCCTCCCCCCTCCTCTCTCTCCAGTGCAGCATCTCCTCTGAAAACAATGAAACGCTCAGATGCAAAGTACCGTTGGCACGATGCGTAAGCGCGCTGGTGCCGCGGTACCTGTGTGTGCCATTCGCGTGTTCAAATGCCCGGCGGACACCTCCTCTACAATGCCCGAGAGTTGTCTTCTGGAGAAGGAAAACGTTTCCAAAAGTGGCTTTATTCTGCACCCAGGGACTATTCCAGTGAATGCTGTTGCATTTTCCCATTGCTGGGGCGAGACAGCACCAGAGGAGTATCTTTTGTGACCCTGTCTGGGAGATGATAGCCAGGATGTTGATAACAGAAGACAGAAGGGTGCACTGTCACGGTTAAGGGTGACAGGTGATTTTAAATCTTCCTCTGGTCCTTGAGACTGCCTGGAAAACTAATCCAAACCCACCAACAGTAAATTGTTGGAAGGGTGCAGCGGCTACCTCTTGCTGGAGATGACTGCCGAAAAATGTCCAGAGGCCAGCTCCAGAAGGTCGCCTGCAAAGCAGAGAGAACTGCCGAACGCAGGGCGCGGAAGGCTGGCAGTCCGCGCGCTCTGTCCCACATTGTTGCTGTGTGAGGCGGTACCTACGTACCGGTTGCCCGGCTCTGGCTGAGGACTGCCTGATGGAAGCGCCTGTCAGTGTGTCTGCCGGCGCTGCGGGTGCTGCTGTGGAGACCTTGGTCAAAGCAGTGGAATTTTGCTGTTTTTAAAAAACCAGTTGCGGGGCAGCCGTGAGAAACCAGCACAATGTGGAGGTATATAAATTATTTGTTAGTAAATAAAGGTAGCTTTGACATGCCGAGTGCATGCACAGGGGAGCCTCATGCCTGCGCAGGAGTGGGGCTGGTGGCCGTTGCATGCTCTCGCCTCTCTGCCGCTCGCACTCCGTGCCTGCGCTTCCTGGCGTCGGATGTTGTAATGTGGGTCTGAACGCTTCCTTCTGCTGCAAACAAGGGTCACGGGGGGAAACGACGCTGCTTCAGTTTTAAATGTAGGTAGAAATGCATGTCGTGGGTTTTCCCATACTTCTGGATTCCGTATTGTTTGTATTCACTTGCCTTTCTTCATAGTGGTTCTTCAGCGATAATTCAGACAGGGTTTTAATTTGGTCCCTTCCCCTCCCCACCAGCCTGTGTCTCACAGTGGCAGCAGAGAGAGATCTGCCTCTCATCGTTTTGGGGGGAAGGTTATGGTTGTTTGTCTCACGGTCGTCGTGATGCCCAAACCCATTCTGAGGAATTCGGAAGTATGATCCCAAAGGATTGTCGTGGTGTGTGAAGTACAGGCTGACTGAAACCACGGAGTTCTGCAGCACGGGGAGGCCCTTAGCAACGCGCAGCGTGTGGATGCAGATGCAGCCTTTGTTGGTGGGATGTGCTTCGTTTATTACCCTGAGGCTGGTCGCGCTGGTGAACAGTGAATCTCATGATAACAGCCGTGACTGAGGCTGCTGCTGGCATGAACCGTGTGTGAGCGAGGCCCAGCAGCAGGATCTTGTGTTTCGGTGGAAAGAGTGAGCGCATTGCCGATGACAAGCTTGGAGCCAGGCAGGTGCTGATCCTGGGCTGCCTGTCAAGAGCAGAGTTTGCCCGCAGTGCGAGGGGAAAGGGTGCTGTGCCCTGCTGTGCGGGGCGGGCTTGTTTGCCGCCCTTGGGCATGAGTGGGTTTTCAGCGATACAGAACATCCAGCATTTGTCTCCGTTTCATGGATTATTTTGGTCATGCCCGTAATCCCAAAAGATTCAGACTGAAACACGAGGTTGATCTGTTGGTTGCGCTGGGATGAAGATCTGCAGGACGAGCAACCTGGTTAGGGTGGATTGGAGCAGGAGCCCTCGGCGTCACACGTGGAGAGCTGGGGCAGAGGGGCGTAAGGCAATGTCTGCCATTCTTCGGGGCTTGCTGGGTGTGACAGGGCTTCCTCTTGCCGGCCTTAAAGCCTTGGCTCAGTTCTGTATGTGACAAGAGTTAACAGGCAGAGGAGGTCGTGCGTACGGACTCGGGAATCCGTCACACCCCCACAGGTTCCAGCAGCGACACAGTCATTTCCCCGTTCCCGTGTGAGGACTGTCTGATTCAGCCCTGCTCCACGCTGGACCCTCAGGGCCCAGCTTCATAGGCTGAATGTTGAGCCTTACTAGTACTGAGCTTCAACCCCAGTTTGCTTCCATGATGATGAAGCAGCTCCTTCCCTGTCCCAGCCCTTGGATCTGAGAACCTGTTCCTGACTCCAGGACCACGGAGGCTCAAAAATACCAGCTCACAGCTAGAGGGTGAAGTCTGGGGCAGCCAAAGGAGCTGGCTGGCCCAGTCACTGGAAAGCTGAAGGACTGGAGGAGGGAGAGTCAAGATCCTGCCTGGCTGGGCGTGCGTTTGCACTTCCCCCCGCTTGCTTTTCTGGGCACACTGCCACATCTCCCCAGTCCTTTCCCTGCTAGTGGGTTAGAAGGGAGGGTGGGAACGCCTTGTGTTGTAAAACTAGCCCAGGGCTCTGTCTGTTTTCCTGGGATTTCCCAGCTGTACTTCAGAGAAATGTTGAATTAAGTCTTTCCAGCAAAGCAAAATCCATTATCAGTCTACGTGTCGATAGATCTCAGTACCTTCAAGTACACGATCGCAAGTATCGCATGGAAAGTAGGGTCAGGAGGAGGAGGAGGTTTGTTACTGCCAGCGTTTGCAGGGGGAGCGGCGTACGTTACAGCTTTACCTGCGCTCATGCAGCAACAGCTGACGTTCAGGTGTACCTGCAACGCTTAATTGCTTTGAAAATTGCAAATGATGCTTTCCAGGTGTAAAACGCCCTTCCTGAAATACATTTCTCGTTTTCCAGGCAAAGTACCCTTTATTCACGTGGGAAATCAAGTAGTGTCCGAGCTTGGGCCCATAGTCCAGTTTGTAAAAGCCAAGGTATGGTCCACTGCTTTCATCGGTTGCCGAACGGCGTGTTAATCCCGCTGGGTGCTGCTGATGGGGTGTCCTCTTCTGGAATGCTGCGTAATCTGTTCAGACAGTGCAGCGATCCGGTGCCGTTTCAAAAGAAGGACATCCCGTGGTAGGAGTTTGTCGGCGTGGAAATGTTTTTGTCGCTTACTCAGATTCTGGACGGGAGTTCGCTGTGGGGTAGCTGTGTACCAGTGCCACCTTCTGAGGCTGTTTTTCCACGTGCCCTGTCTCTGGGCCTCAGAGCTCTGAAACCCAGGACTGACTGCTTTCGCTCCTGAAGCAGCAGATACTGTTCAAGTTTGCCATTGCCCCCACCCCCTCACAAACACTGTCTTGTCACCGGGCACTTGATAAAGCTGTATCCCAGGTGCACGGCTGTGGTTACCTCTGGCCACAGAGGAGCACGAGCCAGGAGGCTGAGCGCGCACACCGTGCTCGCCGGTCACTGCTGACGGACTGCTCTCCTGGCAGAGGGGCTGTGCTCCGAGGCAGCGGTTTCTTGTTAAGGGTATTTATGGAAAAATGCCGGTGTCATCTGTTCCCGAACTGTGTAAGAGATGGGGATCTGAGCCAGGGCTCATTGACCTCAGAGGTCCTTGGGCTGGGCATTGCTGGATATTCCAATATCCTTTCTCACACGTGTGTCTCTTGTTTCTTTTCCCCATTAGGGCCATTCTCTCAGCGATGGGTTGGATGAAGTCCAAAAAGCCGAGATGAAAGCCTACATGGAGTTAGTCAATAATATGCTCTTGACAGCAGAGGTACAGCAAGCCGTAGTAACTCCACACACTTACACACGTGGTTATAGGCAAGGAAGCTTTAGGAATCTTCCCTGTGCTGGAACTACTGCTTGTTCTTAGATTAGGTCATCAACTTTTGAGGTGAAGGGAGGGAGGAGTACATTCTCTGGACCCTATGGATTGCTTGCTGAAATGTTCCTACAGACGTGAGCCACAGGTGCGACTCCCCTGACCTCCCTGAGGTGCGTCATGCGGCTGTAGTCGTAACAGGTGGAAAATGCCAGTGGTTCCTGGGATCCTTCCTGGTCCCACAGCTGGACAGGCACCCCGCCGTCAGCTTCCACGGTGCGCGCGCTCACGCGCCTGGAGAGTGGCTGGCTTCCTTTGCGGTTTGTGTCCGTGGCCAGTTAATGGGACAAGATCCCGGCGTAGGAACGGCGATGGAATTGCTGGCAGGTTGCGGGTGGCCGAGGGCACCGAGCTGGGTGCCGCCTGGGCGACGGGAGCGGGCCTCCAGTCTCAGCCTGCTCCGGGTGCCGGCGTAGTAAGGACATACGGCAGGGCTTTGCCGCCCAGTTTTAATCTCTCATCTACAGTCAGAGGCCTAAGGAAGGAATGAAATGGAAATTTAATCTAATACGGGAAATAAAATTCTGCTGGGGAGAAATCATTGTCTCTGTATTCTCCTCTGTGAGGAAGTTGTAGTAAGTGTTCTTTCTGTTCCCAGCTCTATCTCCAGTGGTGTGATGATGTTACGGTAGAGGAGGTGAGTGGTTCTGCTGC
Organism: Rhynochetos jubatus; assembly: GCA_027574665.1. Taxonomy (NCBI): domain Eukaryota; kingdom Metazoa; phylum Chordata; class Aves; order Eurypygiformes; family Rhynochetidae; genus Rhynochetos; species Rhynochetos jubatus. The sequence continues at coordinate 19,671,070 of CM050654.1, read as the reverse complement.
ATTTATCTTAATTAAAATTTAATGAGAAAACACTTTTGCTCACAATTGCGAGTCCCTACTCATAAATGAAACATTGAGGCTTCTGCCGTTAATGACACGGCCTTTTCGCTTGAGCTTCACTTGCGCGCACGTTTTAGGGACGTCGTGTCGTTACGGGGGGGCTGGCTGCAGAGCAGGCAGGGGTTTTGCGATGCTCCTGAAGCAATGCTTTCAAGTGGCTGCGCTGTGACCGACAAATTCTGTGCAAGCACCACTTGCTTTCTCTCTTCCAGCTCCCTTTCCGAGGGAAATAGGCGCGTACTGGCTGTTTGGGGCGTACTTTCCTACACGGTAACACGGTCCCTTTCTGTTTCTAGATTACCCACCCGCGGTACGGCTCCCCTTACCCCTGGCCTCTTAACCGCATTTTGTCCTACCAGAAGCAGTGGGAGGTAAGGCGAAAGATGAAGGCCATTGGATGGGCTGGCAAGACGCTTGAACAGGTCAGTGCGCAAAGTGGAGCTGTTGCTTTACCCCCTTCTATTCTCTCTTTTTTTAAGGCCCTGGGGGTAACACTGCTGAAAGAGATGGCGTAAAAATGTATTTTGTACTTAAAACGTTACCTGGAGTCAGGTATTTGCCTTCAATAAATCTGAAACGACGTGCGACCCGATGGGGCGGGAGGAAGGATGTTTTCCCGTGAGCGTCCGTCTCCGGTGTTGGTTTAGGCCGTACTCCTGAACGCAGGTGGGGAGTTACGGCCCCCACCCCTGAATGGCGATAGTGGGGAGGCGTGCGGCTGCCCTTGTCAGGGGTCTTGGAGAGAAAAGAAAAGGCAAAGCAGTTTTGAGGTGTACGTTAGTACCTTTAATGAAGTTACAAACGTTATGGGAAGCACTTAATCAGAACTGCTTTACATCACGGGTTTCATGAAGCAGCACGTGGCTACCTGCCTGCTGCCTAGGGTTGGCTGACCGTAACCGTTTCTGATGTCCCGGCCTCGTGTGTGCCTCGTTCCCGCCGTCAGTACAAAAGCAGAAGGGAGGTTATTTTTTGCAGTGACGGTGTTTCCTGAAAATACAGGTGTTTTCTCTGTTGTGTGTTCTGATAGGTGCTGGAGGACGTAGATCAGTGTTGTCAGGCTCTCTCCCAGAGACTGGGAACACAACCGTATTTCTTCAACAAGCAGTAAGTTGCTCTTCACTGAACTTCTCCATCCAGGAATGTGAGACAGAAATACATCCGCGCGTATGGGTGTGGAAAACTCACGTTTTATTTTAACGCTACGTGATTAGTTGAGGAAGTACAAATGTGTGACTGGAATGTAAACGTGGAATTTCAGAAACGAGTAATCACAGGTTCTAAAAGGAAAGTTTCTGTAAGTTTGGTTCTTTTAAAAATGTATGATTTAGCTTTACTCCTGCTTGTCTCCTCTGCAGAGTCTACCAGTTTATGTAGGCTGCAAACGTACACCCCTCTACAGGTAGTTTCCTGCTCGAAACGATCCATTTCAAGCTTTCCGTGTATTTCCTGGCGGGTGCCGGGCCGCGGGCGTGCGCCATGCCGTCCCGAGCAGGCTGGCTTCTCGTGCCCTTCTTAGCGCCAGGGCAGCTCAGAAGGAGCTGCGTTGGCGTGAGGGTGGGTGTGAGTCGTCACAGCTGGGGGAGGAGCTAGCCTTGTATCGGCAAAGGGTCAGTTGCAAAGTGAAAACGAAGATTCACATTCCCAGGGGAGGAAACCGGAACGACCTGGCCTCTGTGGGATGTCCGCTGCTTTCACCCCTTTCTGCCAAGTGCAAAACGCCTTTTTTTTCTCTGCAATAATTCAGTGGTTTTGAAATGTTATGGGTTTAAGTAACATCCCGTTAGCTCCCCCTTGTCTCCTGTGCACAGACCAGACTAGAAATGCTCAGGTCTGGGCTCCAGTTAATGACATTTGGACAGGGCGGTGCCTTCGGAAGGCAGCGTGTGGTTTTGGTTACTCTCCTGCATGTGTCTGTGCCCCTTAACCCTTCCCAAGCTGAATGAGTTGGGTGGTGTAAATTGAGTGGATACAGAAATGATTGATATAGAAGACAAGTTTGAGTTGTGTCTTCTCAAATCATCCTTAAAGTCAGCATCTCCTAAATTCCCTTTCTGTGTTTGTAAAGAACTGGAGCTTGGGGACGTTGACTAACCAGGCTTTCTTGGTGACGTGGCAACCTTTAAGCTTTTCAGCTGAAATATTACCAAGAAAGTATGTGTGCTTGGCCCGTGTTCTTCAGCCTGTGACTTCTGGGAGGCTGTAGGTGGTAAATAAGAGAAGCAGCCCCTCAGGGCCAGATTTCCATTCGTTACGGAAGGGTCCACATCTCCCCTGGAGAGCTCCTGGTGATTCACAAAGGCCCACAGAGTATCAGGTAAACCCCCCTGATGCTGCTTCCCTTGGACACTGGTGAACAAGGACCCTCAAGTTATTAGCGCAGTTAGAAAAAAGCTGATTTGCACTTGGGCTACTTCCATACGCAGGTCCAAGGTGACAATTCCGGTACAGGAAGGCTTGTACCTAATATAAAGTAGGATGGAAAACATTCAATAGGCCACTGTTTCCCCAAAAATCCGTTCACTTCTGTGTAGTCCCGTTTCAGAAAAAGATGTTTTCAGCTACTGTCTCCCTGGACCTCCTTATCAGCCAGTTCCTGACTCCTGAAAAGCACAGAAAGGGAGTAGGGGTTTTATGCTGTTTCTCCTCTCCCCCCCCCCGTGTGATAATAGCGGGGTTTTACATACCTCTGCAGAGGAAAAGGGAAAACCTCAGAAAGACCTGGTAAGCATTTGCCCTTGTTACAGCACTGAAAGGTGGAGTTTGATCCATGGTTTGATATCAGATCAGTCACTCTCCCCCTCCTAAGAAGCGTCATTTCCCCACTTCCCGGTTGCCACTGACAACGAGCACCGTGCGTACACACTGTATGCCCAGCCTTCACCCACCTGGTGAGTTCGGTGCGGTTTCTTCCCACTTCTTAGGTTGCGCGGGTTTCTAGGAGGGACTCAGAACTGCAGCGTCTTCTTGATCAGGACTTGCCTTCCAAAATCCCTCTTCTTTTGTCTGTTTTTGCAGACCAACGGAGCTGGATGCTCTGGTATTCGGACATCTGTTCACAATCCTCACCACTCAGCTGATCACGGACGAGCTCTCGGAGAAAGTGAAGAACTACAGTAATCTCACGGCGTTTTGCCGGCGGATAGAGCAGCAGTACTTCGAGGGTCATGACAAAGACAGCGCTGCTGCGGCGGCCCGGCCTGCCAAGAGGTCCTTCCTGAGATAAGCATGTTCGGTGGCCGGGCGGATGGCGTTTCGCTTTGGGGTTTGTCATTCCGCGGGTTGGTTTTGGGCCGGGACACGTGTGTTGGCTTTTTGAAGCTGCCAAATCATTCCGGAGCGAGAAAACAACTCTAAACGCAGTTTCTGTGTGGTAGAATATAGTGTGCACGTTTGACCCGGAATGACTGCACGGGCACTTCCACTGCAGGGGCCTGTACGCCACTTCCTCTAAAGTGACCTTGGAGAAGCATTGTGTCTGGATGAAACCAAATAAACGGCGATAAAAAGTTTCGCTCTCATCTTCCTAAGTGCCTGTCTTACCAAGTGTTATGTCTGTGTAATTAATGTCTGCATAGTTAACGAGTGGGATTCTGCTGGCAGGACAGCTGAACGGCACTTGTATGGTAAACTAGTTAGAATTACTAAGTTGGGAATGAAAGGACTCATTAGAGAGCTTAAATTTGCCTGTCTCAGCCAAAATTGATTCAGGAATTGGGTCTTGGAGCTCTGTGGCACAGAGTGGTGTGCTCGGTTTAGTCAGTTCTTACTCTGTGTCACAGCAGCAGTGGGCACGAGACTTTTGGCTGCCCATTCCTTCTCTCTGAGAAAACTGAGGCGAAAGCAGCTGCATACCGTGGGCCGGCTGGGTCTCGCCTCCGCGGTCCGTGAGCCGCCGCTGCTGACGCACTCCTGCTGCGGGAACCACGCAGTAGCTCCACTGGAAAATGGAGCTGGACTCTTCCCGCCTGCTTTTGGATACAGGAGTCCCTCTGGAGGCACACCCACCTAAGTAGGGGTGTGTGACGGGGTCTTGGCCTTGTATTAGAGCACTCGCGCCAGGGGAGGAAATCTGCCCGCCCTGCGTTTCACACACGTACGCTGAATAAAGCTAAAACCCACCAGCTCCTGACTCTTAGTGGCAGTTTCTGCTACCAGAGCAGTCGGTAGCTGCGACCACAGAGATTTCTTTGGAACCTGCCTTTCTGCATTAATGCAACTTCTGCAAAAACTGGAACATGGTTTGTTGTGGTTCTTGGTTGGAGACAACAGGATGATACACACTGCCTTGCAGAGAAGGACTCCAGGGTTAGCAGCGTCACGGTGGCGGGGAAACCCCGTGTGAAAACTGAAGTCTCTTAATCCAGCACGGTTGAAGTTGCCTTTTACCCTGCTATTTACAGAGCAGCACTGGTGAGTAAAGATTTGAACCTAGCTCCTGTGCTCTCGGCAGTTCTGCTGCTACCGCCAGACTGACCTACAGGACTAATTTACTTAGTGGCTTTCTGAGCCCACCTGTGCACTGGCATTAACTTAGGCGCAGTCTGGAAGAGTGCGAGCGGGTGCACGTCCCTCCTCTCGCGGGGCTGCAGCGGCCAGCAGCCGCCCTGTGACCGACTGGCAGCGATTACTTTGAACTAAACCGTGGTTTGTATTTGTCAGGGGTTCCGTGGGGCAGAGCCGGCACTGGTGCCGCAACGCCCTGAATGGCGAACAGCGCGTCGCTGCAGATCGCGGGTGGGAGCGTGCAGCGAGCTCTGTAACTCAGAGGGTGGAAGAGCCCCGCTGAGGGAGCCGCACGCACTAAGCAGCTTTGAATGTCTCAGCCAGAGAACGGCCTCAGATGCTGCGGCTGGGCAAAGACGCTGATCTGGTACAAACCGAGTTTATGTCAGTCGGACTGCACCTACCCGTACAGAGACCGGCAAATCACAGACCTTTCGGTGCTGAAAGACCTGCAAGACCTTTCAGGCAGAGGCTGAGCTCTGGAATCAAACTGGTTTCGGAAAGTTTAACCACCCCTGGTTCCTGGTGCGCGCCTTTGATAACTTCATTAGTAAACCAAAATGTTAAATGGGAAAAAGCATTCCTTACTTCCTCGACTGAAGCACGTACTTTGCCTGCGGCATGTTTGCCACGGGGCTGGTTTGCGGTTCAGGCTGCGCCTCGTTCTTGGGGATGCCTAACCCCCACGAGGAAACTCTTACCTTTCCTGCCAGCGTTGAAAGCAGCTATTAAAGTCCTAGCCGAAGGCGGTACTCTGCGTTGCAGGAATACAGGCAGCCGCTGTGCTTTCTGCGAGCGGCACTGCTCGCAGAGCAGCCCCAGCTGAGCGCTGAGGACCGAGCTGGCCAGCCGTGCTGTAACTCCTGGGCAGCTGCAGTCCTGTAAGGAGACTTGCTGAGAGGACAGTGACGCTGGTGGCTCCTCAGATGCTGTTCACAGTTCAAGAAAAAGGGTGGGAAGTTGGAACAAGACCAGGAGTAAAACCAGGTAAGGGCAGAAAGAACCAAACCCCACTCAACCCCGCAGTAACCTTTCCAGCAAGGGGCTGAGCAAGGCAGCACCCAGCCGTAGCCAGCGCAGAGGGCGCTCTGTGAGCCCCAGCGGCCCTCCCTCCAGTAGACGAGGCCGTGCAAGTGCCGCCTGTGAGAGCTTTACTCCGGGGTTGCGTGTTTCTCTGGAAGATGTCCCACGGCTGACTCACAATGGAGTCAGGAATCAGGCCATGGCCTGTCTCATGTAGCAGGACAGTGTGGAGGATGAGTTTCTGTCCTAGCTTTTCAAGCTCAAAACCCCCAAGCTCCCAGAGGCTCTTTTGGGTGAAGAAAGCAGACAGCTGGGACTTACTAAGTTTCCCAAAATTCATCCAGAAATTAGATTCTATGGAGCAGCTGCACCATGGCTTAACCTCTGGCTGTGCCCCACCCGGAACTGCAGGACTTGCTCAGCCAAATCACCCCCAAAGCTGTAAAAGCTCTCACAGCTACAAGCAGAGAGGTCGTTGCTGAGGCCCGACAATGGCGAAATCACTTGCCTGTGGTGGTTGGCTTCTCGCCGTCCTTGCGTTCCAGGAGTCAGTACCTTCACGCCGAGACACTCAAGCTGAGCTACGTGCTGGCTGGAGAGTAGCAGATGCTTTTCCTTGCCTGATGGAGGTAAAGCAGTTGGGAAGGTCTCGGTGAAGACGGATGCTCCTGCATTCCCAACGTGCTGCTTCGGGGTTGTGGAAGGGACTAATCTTGCTCAGCACACTTACCTGCTCGTGTCCTTGCTGGATTCTGGTGTCTGCTCTGATCAGCAACGCCTGGTGCCGGTTCCAGATGTCGTGGAGGCCCCGTTCGCCTGAGCAGCACGGCTGAACTGTGGATCAACGTACAGCACAGAAAACAGAGCAGCCATCCTGCTCTGCACAGGCTGGGGCAAACCAGCTGGTGATCCCAAAGCAGCCAGGATTTCAGCCACAGGCTAGTTTTTATTATTGGATCATTGTTTCCAGCTGGCAGCCCTTCCTGAGCCCCTGGTTTTCCTGTCCCTCTCTGACCGCAGAGTCTGCGTTTTGTGATGAGATTTCCAGACAAGCGTGATGTGAAGGAGCTTGGGTGGGAGCAGCCTTTGCTAGGAGCCATCACTCTTCACAGACCAGTTGGTAAGAATGATGGCATTGAGTGGTGTTAATGAGTGAGTCATCTGCCACTTTCTCTGCCTTTTATTTCCCCTCTTCCTTCCCAAGGAAAGAGAAAGAACCTGGCAGTCTCCTGCTTCTGAAATGTACTCGAAGCTCAGTGTTGTGGAAAGAGTGAGCCTAGCAGGGCCCTGCACGTGGAGAACACTGCTGAGCCGCACTTAATGACGCCTCTTAGGATCAGCTGTGCTGCGAGCAAACGCTTCATTTCCTGTGGCTGGCTTGCTTTCCGAGCAGAGCGCAGCTCCAATGGCTCTCGCAACAATTAGCAACCACTTGTTCTGCAGGTTTGAAGTTTTTTGCATTAGTCAGGTTGAGAAATTCATGGTATTAATCATGACTGAGGTTGTTATTTATCACCTGCTGGGTGAGAAATAATAATTTTGGCACAGCTGGGGCAGCAGGCCAGAAGTACCAAATTAAGTAAAACATCTAAACACTAGCAAGGATCATTTCTCTGATTAATGAATTGTTACAAAGAGAAAGCGCTACTCGTTATCTGATCTTGGGATAAAAGTAGGAGTTGGAAGTAGAAAGATTAGCAAAGTCAGGCCCTACCCGGATGGGGTTTGAAACTTTCCTGCCTGCTCTGTCCTTCACTAATGGCTAACGTGCACTCACTGCGTCACAGCTTTGCAATCCTTGGCTCCCACCCCCGTCCCCTGCTTTGTAAAAAGTAGCACTTGGCAGGGAGCTCGAGCCCATTGTGTAATTGCCTCCCAAGGAACGTTGCAATGCCTTCAACCTTCCAGGGCTTGTCCAGGCTGGAAGGTTTTGCCATAGGAACAGTTACCAGCCGGGCAAAACACCATTGTGCAAAGGCAACAATAGGGGTGCAGGAAGCAAAATCAACATCAGGAGGATTAGGTTTACACCCAGGTAACTCTCTGTACTGGGGCCAGGGATCACCCCCGGGGTTAAGAGAGCCCACGCATCCCAGCCGCCCGATCAGAAGTGTTTCCCAGGTAAACACAAAAAGGGGTGGCCTACACAGAAGTGCCTGCACTGCAGCGAGGTCTGCGTGTGCTCTTACAACCCAAGTCCCCGTAACATACCACGTCCTCTCCCTGCAAGACCATCGCGGGGAGCCGAGGAGCTGAGCGCGTAGCAGTGCCCACAGAAACGCTGTTTTCTGGGTTCGTGAATGAGATGTAAAAACCGACTGTTGGCCTTGAGTGTGGGCCTGGGAGAGAAGCACCACCGCCACCGAAAACAAGCAGAAGCTTAGGGTGCGATTTTGTTTGCTTGTTGAGGCTTACAAGAAAAAAGAAAAACAGAGTTTGAGAGACCCTTTTTGGCTCCAAGTCATGCGCAGGAAAGAAGGCCCAGGCTTTTCCCATGGGGAGCATCAACCATTCCCACCTTTTGCTGCAGACTTCACATTTGGTACTAGTGGAGGTGACGAACTTCCCACTGTTGACAGAGACCTCTGTGGCAGCCAATGTAACTCACTCCTGCCCACCAACAGCCAAAAGTACCTCCTGCCCACCAAGCCCAGAGGCTGACTTGTAATAGAGAGCTGACACGAGAGGCCAGCACGAACACATGCCTCTCCTGTCTGGCTCTGTTGACGGTAAGCCAGTCTGTCAACAGAGACATTTTTTAAGCAAGCTTTATGTCACACAAATGCTCTCTCATCTAGATTTTTTAACCTAAAATGTTATTCTGCATGTAAGAAGAAAATCAGACCTTGAGGGTATAGAGCATGATGATCACCTTCTCCACAAGCACTGCTGAAATTGTGAGTCTTCCAGGGTTTGAGCCCTCAGTTCAGTGACAGAGATTTAAAACAGGGAGGAAAAGGCTGATCCTTCATAGGAAATAAAAGCAGCAGCAAGGGGCGTGTTGCAAGCAGACCGTCTTTCTAGGCTAAGCAGGCAGCCCTCAGCGGGTGTCTGAAGGAGCCTTGCTGCAGGTGCTGTGGGCAGGAACCAGTGCAGCTTTAGCCATGACAAATTCTGTAGAGCTGGACAGACGACCACCCATCACCCAGCTGGTCTGGTCAAACTAAGGCATGACCCACTCTCCTCTGGGCTCCTCTTCCAAGTTTCTCGTAGCATGAATTTACACTTTTACCACGTCTTCCTGCCAAAGATTTGGCAGCAGCCAGTCCACCTCCCTAGTCATACGCCTCAGGTTGCCTCTGTCATCCTCGCATGGCTGGTGACACACTGCTTTTGGCTACAAAGTACAATTTCAGCCAGGTTTTCTTGGCTTTGAAGCTCTCTGTTGCTGGTGATGCTGTTCTCACCGCTGAGATCAACAGTTTTGTCACTGATACGCAGGTTTGTTGTCCGAGATTGCCTTGTGAAAATTATCCTTCATCTCTCAGATGTTATCAGCTGGACTGCTGGATTAAGAGCTGCCCACTTTCTTTTCTTGTCAAGACAATAAAAACTTCCCTTTAGGTCTGCTGCTGAATTCTGTCGTGATTCCTGCAAATTCCTCACTCACATTCCTTTGCAGTTTCTGTCGGCTCCTTCCCTCAGAAGTGTGTAGCATCTTGATCTAGGATGCCTTCTAGCAAGGAGCATATAGCTGAGATTGCTATCTCCACGATCTCTTTCATTTGCAGCTTCAAGTCTGTGTTGTGGCACGTTTAAGGAGCCAGTTGATGACGACCGGCAGTTTGGGGGCATTATGGGAAGGGCACGTTTTTATCTACTTCAATAAATTCTCTCCAGCACAGTCTGTCGCAGGTGATCACATGCGCAGGGCGGGTGGGTTTCTGCATGGGTGTGTAACGATCACGGACCTGGCTGTGTCCCGTCAGACGCAAGCCCCAGTGCGAAGGTCTGGCTGTTACGCCCAAGCACGCTTGCAGCAAAGCCTAAACACGCTGCCGTGCAAACCGCTGCCCGTCAGCTGGTGGAACCGCTTCTGACAGCTCCTGCAGACCTGCTTCTGTGGAGGCGCTTTCATTTGGTTCAGTGCACCTTCCTGGGGCCCGTCCTGCTGCCCCTTCTCCCTGACATCCTTTCGTGTTCCCCCTGCCTTTGCTGCCGCTTAAACCCTCCCTGGGGAAAGGAAGGGGCTCAGCCTTAGGAAAGGTTTCCATGCACACGGACTGCATTCTTCCCTCGGCTTCGAAAGAGATTCCTTGTGCCAGCAAAATCCCCTCGGTGGGAAGAGAGACGCCAGCATGCCTTCTAGGATTTGTTTAGGCAGAGAAGCATCCTGCAAGCTGACCACCACCTGCTCCGCGTAGCTGTAGCAAGTCCAAATGCTGCTGCCACAGGAAACACTGTGTGTTCCCATCGACTGGGATGCCTAAAAGCTGTTTTCTAACTCACTAATCACAAACAATTCCATGGTGTTAATTCATTAACACCAATTCAACGGTGGTAATTTTCTTTCTCCAAGTTTAACAAAACTCAGCGTCTGTAAAGGGGAAAGTAAGGTTAAAACCCATGTGGATAATGCGGTTCTCTGAAACCTCTTTGGCATTCTTGTGCTGTAATAATAACAAATCATCGGGGTGGTCATAAACTGATTTACCGAGAAGCAGGCTGAGAAAAGCTTGGAAGGACATGGAGCAGATTCCTCACTCCTGAGGGGGTAGAAGCACAAAACGCTTACATGAGGCTTCCAAAAGAAGGAAAACCGGTAGCAATGGGAGAGGGGAGTTTCCTTTCAATCCTTAGATCAGCTCAGTGAGCTCCTCAGTGCAGTCCTCCTCTCCGCAGTGAACTGGAGACATCTCGTGCACCGGAGCCAGCAGGAGCCGTTTGATGCATCCCATTTGAGACATCACTGGTCTGCAAGCAAGAGAGTGATTTCCAGCCAGAGGTTACGGAATACTTGGCTAAGTGAGCCAAGCGGATGAGTCAGACACAAAAACCTGCCTGACAGAAGAGTAAGTCAAGCCACAGCAGTTGCAAGTAATTTGTCCCAAATGTGAGCAGGGCGAGATCCAGAGCAGGAGGCTGGAGCCTGGTTTCCCAGCTCCACGCTCCAACCACTGCACCGTGTTCTTTGCTGCCTTTTTAACCACAGCGGGCTCAGAAAATCACCCTTCAAAGGCATTTCTTGGTAGTAATAAATGAACCATCAAAACCTAAACAAAGAACCCAGCAGCTGAGATGATGCAACTTCACAAATAGAAATGACTAAGATTGCCTTGCCCTCTGCTCATTTCCAAAAGAATAAAGCCCAGGTCATTTATAAAGCCTTCCCCCTTCCCCTCTCCTTTACAGCCCCTTGGGAGTCACCCAGGAGACAGCACCACTTTCCTCTGCTTCCCCATCTTTAAAATACATTCATTCCAGTTTTCAAATTGCTATTTTGTAGTGCTAAATCTCTACCCACACTAATTTCTCCAGGTCAGAATCTGACCCTGATTTGAACAAAACCTGGAGTCAAATATTCACACCAGAATGCTTTTGCCTTGCTGCATGTCAGATGCCATCTCCCTGCAAATGTTTCACACACCTTGGAGTGCAGCTTGTGGAACTGATGAGGTGAAGAGCACTGCAGAGCAGCTCTGTGCTGGTAATCACAGGACTGAAGAAACACATACATCATCTGCCACATAGGTTGGCATTTCAAGTAAAAAACCTTCACAATGTGTAAGATGTTGGACAAATGACGGCCATATGCATGTTTGTCTCTGCGCAGATGTCTTTGCATTCTCAGCTAGCAAAAAGCTGAGGTAGGCTTTTTTTGGCCGACAGTTTAATATTAGTGACACAGTTTATGTCCTCTGCAAAAACAATAATGGAGGATAAGGTGACATAAATTATTTGCAAATCGTTTGACATATGCAGGGCATTGTCCTTGCAATAATCACCATCAGTCTGTCAGTTTAAGATATGAACCGTGCCACTGCCATTTTATATCATTGTGTTAAGCTTTCACATGTTGTAATTTTACAGATTTGTTCTTTGGAGAGCACTGCGACACAAATCAAATCGTATTACGTTTAGTCATACGCTGTGTGGAGCGCCTCCCTGCAATTAGGGGCGGGGGCAGACGGGGAGCACACAAACAGCCCTAGATAAGAGGCAGCTCCTCAAAAGTTAGGGTATTTCCTAGGTACCATTACTCAACTTTCATGGTCATTATTCAAGGCAAGAGGAATTATTTAAATTCACGCTAACATCAGTTGCTGGCTGCATGAACAAAGCGAACACCCTACTGACAGATCAATTTAAACCACCCTTGTCTGGTTTGTTTCTCCGTCACAGTCAGGCACAACATTTGATTCTTATGAATAATGTGGGTTTTTCTAAAGTAAATACACTGATTTCTTCCCAGCTCTCAGAAGATCCCTGCAAGAGCCGGGAGGTGCCTGTAGTATTACCTCTGCCTTCCACCGACATGCAGAAGGGTTCAGGAATAGCAATGAACTCGGCATTGTCTCTTATTCCAGGCAAATGAATTCCTGTGGTATAGTTTAAAAAAAGACCTGAACTCTTTATTTTTTTTTAAATATGAACTGCAGGTTACTGTGGAAGTCATTCACGAGGGTCTTCTGGGTGTGTCCAGGGCCAGATACCTTATATGAACCGTTTGAGAAACATATATTAGTATGCACGTGTTGTCTTAATTGGCAACGGAGCCAGGCAGTACTGTAACGTGCATTCTGGAGTACCACATTTCAGTGACTTTTTACTATATTTTGAATAGAGAAACATGATTTGTTTTCCCCTGGGAAAGTTTCCCACATTCAGTTGTCAGCAGAACAGAATCTTTCTGCTTCCAGTGAGCCCTTAAACTAGAAAGATTTATTGCACTTACACCCTTGAAAGAACATATCTTTTTCTTTGAAGGCAGCCATTATCACCATCCCATTTTATATCTTTTCTGATAAGTGCAGGCAGTAAAGCAGATAAACTCCTTGCATACCAATTAAAGACACATGCACACCAAGCCACTGTATACTATCAGAGATGCTCAGAGTAATATTCTTCCTAGCACAGTAGATATATCTAAGGAGTCTGACTTTTATTATTCTCAGCTTTACACCTCTGACATTTCTAAAAACATGGAGGAAATTAATGAATTCTCGCCCAAGACTCTATTGTCTAATCTTGCCCCGGTGCTCATGAATTATGGAAAATGACAGATCAGCTGATGACGTACAACGGGCTATTTTAAAACTACCCTTTTAACACAACGCGAGCCGTGAAAGGCTCACCACTGACTTTCATGCGCTCACCTGACAAAATACTCGTCTCGTGTTAATTGATACTTTAGACAACCGCCTCTCCTCCTCGCATCCAGGATGCTGTGATCATTTCTATGCACAGAAGGCATGAAAGCCAGACCCCTGAACCTCAGGAAGCCTGGTTTTTTGTCTTCTCAGCTAGGATGCTGAAGTGCCATCCTAACTCTTGGCAACCTGCCTTGGATGTTTCCATTTTGAGATCTCCACAGGCTAAACGAGGGCTCAGGAACACTTGGCGATTAAGCACGATCTCCTCTGCCTACCTGTGTAAGTGGTGCTTCTCCTGGTGCTTTCTCCCGGGCAGAAGGGGGGCCTTTGCTCATGCTGAACGGCGAGACCAAGAGGATTTGTAGAGATCACTGCAACGACCAGGCTGTAACGACCGAGAGCCGTATGAGCAGCTTCAAGCCCCAGGGCTGCTGCCTGATGTTCGGCTGGGCAGTAAGCATGCCCCCAGGCATTACCGTGGGCAGAGGATGCAGGCACCGCCGGCCTGCTGGGAGGTGCTGTTTGGACTGCCCTGCCCCGGTCAGACAGCCGTCCAGTGAGGGGCTGCCCTGCTCCCCTCCTGCAGCTTCCCCACCCCGAGCTCCAGACAGCTCCCAACCACCACATGCCTGAGGAGCCCCAGATGCTCAACTCCTTTTTCCTTCTGCACTCCAATTTAAAATAAATTACTATATTTACTCACGATATTATTTTTGGGTGGAAGATTAGCTGTCTGCAGTATTATCTGTGAACTTCTCCCCAAGAATTGCACCCAGGGTTTCCCCTGAAGTACAGTGGCTGAGCTCAATGACTTCCTTGTGTACAGTGGCCGAGATACCAGTTTTCTGTCAGGGTTTCCTTCAGATAAGGAGCTAGGGAAAGCAATACATCTCATTCAAAACATCTGAAAGAGCTGAAGATAGAGAAAGCACTAATCAGTAATTAATACAAATGAAAGAAACAATCTTTCATGTAGGTGGTAATAATAACACTCCAGAGTTTGTTCTAATCCATCTTTTTGTCAAATGAAGCACCAGGGAATTTGTCTGCAGCAATCAGAGTATTTTCAGTCTCTGCTCTGACTGGCAATATGGGGTTTAGTCCTGTGTGAACACACAACTCGGAATAAATAATCAAAGGGAATGGTTTGGAGACCGATAAGCTAGGCTTTAATATGCAGAGGAATTCTGCTACACTTTTATACCCAGCTTACAAGTCAGTTTTCCAAATGAAAACTTCTCACTTTATATAGGAATTGCCAAGGAGTACAATATCCTGCTGCACAAATCCTGATAGCTACCTTTCCTTCGTATGCAACCATTGAGAGCAGCTGGAATAAGGGGTTTCTACCCTTCCTCTCCACAGAAACAGCGTCTTCCAGAACACCAGACAATCCTGAAACTCTTTAAATAGCCCCGTATCCATTATATTTAGTGACAATTACACAAGTGACTTCCTGGCTGCAAATATGATTCATTACTCTGCAGCAGAAGTCATACCTCTAATAGACTATGCATTGAGTTGACCCAAAATAGCTGCTGAAGAAGAGTTGTTCCTGAACTACTCCATGGATAGACTTTAAAGAATGATTATAACCACATATAAGAAGAACAGATTATCCTGCCATGTAATTATTTAGCACTACCCCTAAATCTTGATGTAAACTAAATTTCAGTTGTGGACAACAATAAGCAAAGTTTAATGAGGAGTTTTTAGGAACAATGTGCCTGGAACTTGCTGGGAGGTTATATGCCCTATTTTAAATTAAACAATTGGCATTTAGTCACCCTTTAGCTCAGCTATTGCCATCACAAGTCCAAAAAAAATCAAAAAAGAAGAGACAAAGAGATAAAAGCATTTTTTTCTTCTGAGTAAAGGGAGTAGAAATTGAGTATTCCCAACATTGCTAGATGTGAGGATGCAGCTCCAGCTCCCTCCCCAGTCTGGAATAATGCAGACAAGCACCCCACTGCGGACAGCACTACCCAGGGCCTGTGAGCCTGCCTTAACAGGATGGTGCTGCCGTGCTATTGATTTTGGTGCCTACATGGCGCTGAGCATTAGGGTTTCAGCACATACACAAAGTAGGAAGCCTGGAAACGACCTTGAAAGAAGCTCATGTGTCCACCCCGCTACTGCAGTGCCCTACACCATGAGGACAGCCCTATTTTGCTTGTGTGCTACCGCTGCCCTCCCGGGAAGAGATTGCTCAGCGGCCTGCACTGAATGCTTCAGGTCATCCTCAGCGTCCAAAGCAGACCCCAGCACTGCCATGTGCCACGCCAGCTCCGTCTTGCTGACACAGGGCTCCTCAGCACAGCCCTTTCCTAATTTCAGCGCCGCATAGCGAGACAGACGGGTGCCCCTTACCAAGGGGAGTTTTGACATAGCCAGATCCATGCCCTCGCTCCCAGGGCAGACAGAAAGCAAAGACTAGGGGAAAATCGGAGTCTCACCCCCTCCTTCTCACTGACGCCAAAAGCAGTTTATCTGTGAACTTCAGAGAGGCCACAATTTCATCTGCATTGTTCAGGATTTCTGCAGGCAAGGCAGCCAGGTATGCTCAAGGGGAAACCCAACCCTATCAGCTTTCAAAGGAAGCCACAAAAATACTCTGTCGCCTTTACAGAGCTGATACTAAACACATGTGCAGTAATCTTCTTTCAGCTCCTTTTTGATTCCATTTCATAGCAGTCGCTTGCCGTAACCTCCCAGACAACAGCTGCTGCCAAGGAGGAAGGCTGGGAGGCCTGAACTGCGCTCAGTGCGAAATTATCCAGGTGGGTGCTCTCAGCTCAGCTTTAAAATTTTTATTATATTTTCAGCTTCCTGTCCAAGCGTGGTGGCTGCTCCCTCGATTAGAGCAAGGGCAATTGAAACTAAACCTCATGCCACACAACGGCTGACGTTACTGCCGAGAAACCCCACTGATGAGGTCTCAGGGTAGTCCCAGTGTCCCAGCTTACTGTGCGTCTCTGTTCTGGCTTGTAAAACGACATTCTACAATGCTGGTATATGTAATCTAAAGAACATAAGTAATAATTAAACATTAAATCAGATTAATTCCAGGCTTGTTTGCCCTTGATAATAATACCACTAATTCTCTAGAGACGAAAGCAAGACAATCATGTGAAAACAAAGCACAAATAAAGTCCATAAAATGCAGAGGAAATATTTTCAATATTAATTTTGTAATACGGAGTATTCATTTTGTACCATGGTGGTGACATAAAATATGCAGCAGCAAGAAACAGAGGAAAGTTGATGGACTGCCAAAGCTGTTTCTCCTTAAAATGCAGATTGCTCTGGAGTTAGGCTCGGCGCTGAGATGAGACTGCCTACACTGGCATTTTCAAAGAGCTCTTTCAAGGCTCATGTGCCACTTTCAGCTCCGACATGGGATCGAAATTAAAGCTTGGGAATCACATGAAAACCCAGCCAGGCTGTGTGGGACAGCCTCAGAGAGGAGGGCTACAAGAGCTATACCCGTGGTCTCGCAGGGTGTTCCCATGCTTGCTGTCTTCATATCAAAGGTGCTCTGTTTATAGACAGCAATCTGTTGGTGCCAGGCAGCGGCGGCCGTGTGATATATGGCTGTTGGCAAAATGAGCCGGTCCGTGGGTTATCACTGGCTCTAATTAAAGGAAGACACAGGCTACTGAGTCGGGGTCCCTTTCATCGGAGCTGAGAGGACAGCAATCTCCACGAGAGCCGCAAAGGAGGACAGGTTCATTTGACTGATTGCATGATGTCTGAATTAATGGTCAGGAAAAGAGCTATTATTGTGCCCTCGCTGGTAGGCTGCTTCCGAGAGCTTTGCTGCACGGTCTGCCTGCGTGTGGAAGCACAAGCAGTGCACTCCTCAGCACACAGCCAGCAAGGCAGGAGCCCGGCTGAGGCGGCGAGCCTTTCCTGGATCAATTTTACAAGGCTGAGTGTCCGATACATAATGAACGTTCAATAAGCTCAAATACAAACACTTTGCGAGGAGCAGGCTGTTAGTCAAACCAACGCTGCTCTAACTTTTAAAGCAGTTTTGTTGTCTCATTGACAAGGCGGGCGGCAGAGACAAAGCAAAGCAGGGCACATTAAACCACAGCACCAAGCAGTGTTGGCTCCTGGTCTTCCTTGTGTCTCCGGGTTTCTGGGGCTGGGAAAAACTCCCTAATTAAATCCTTGAAGCTAAGCTGGAGCTGCCGGGAGGGAAGGGGTGAGGAGTAGTTGCTATCAAATAGCAATGACCCAGCACATGTTTGACAGGTGGGAAAACCTGGTTTAAGCTCTTGGTGATGGGGGGCACTTTTTGGGGAAGGCTTAATTCTTAAGAAACCACTGTCATGCTATTCTTGCTGCAAAGTAAGAAATCTGGCTTCTCTCAGGGTTTCAGTAACCTTACAAAACTGGAGCAAGTTCCAGAGCTAAAATTAAATTCACAAGCTGTACCAAGCTTGCAGGCTGGAACAAACTTGCAAGCAACAACCTGCTTCCAGCATCATATTTGAATGTAACGCTTACATTTCTAAGCTCTTCAGGATCACAACAGACTTCTAGCTAAACGGAACTACCTCCAGAGTAGAATCTGTTCTACGTGGCTCACATCATCTCGCCAGCTGATGCGGGATCAAGCTGTAGAGGTACTTCAGTGTGACCCTCTGATACAAGGGAGACACATCAGTCTCACCCCACTCCAAGTGCAGAGTCTAGGTTTGCTTCTGCAGCAAACTTTCCTGCTTTGGGGAGACCTCTGCTAGTAAGTGAAAGTCTCAGAAAAGACAAAACTACAGCAACAAAAATGACAAACCATCCTGGTGCCTGGTTTCCGATTTGCTACTTCTCTTTGGAGACAGGAGACAATCTGAATAGAAATAAATGACAAACCTCCACTGGGCTGCCTGGCAGTGACCTCCTTGGGCCTTCGGCTCCAGCTGAGCACACTGGTGAATACCAGCGCTGGTACATGTCCCCTGGAGGCGGTGTGGCACCGGAGCAGGTCATCCAGGGAGGTTGTCAAATCTTCCTCCTCGGAGGTCTTGAGACTCGACTATACAAAGCCGCAGCTGGCCTGATCTGGAGTTGGCCAGGGTCCTGGTCTGGGCAGGAGGAGGGACTGCAGCCCCCGGTGGTCGCCTCCTGCCAGCAGCTCTGAGGCTCTGACTCTCGGTTGGTCCTTACTTGCTTCAGCGATCTAGAAGTTTAGAAGGCAAACTTCTTGGTCATGCATCTCTTAAGAAATTCTCCCTAGGGAACACATGCACTTCCACGTTTCCCAGGAAGAACCACGGCTACTTAGCCAACAAAAGAAGCCCCTCATCTTGTTTTCTGGAGTTCAGACCACAGCCTTTGTGGGTGGATATGCGAGAGCTGATACAGACAAGTACCCTGAGAAGCTTAATCATATAATATTTCACTGTGATCAAGATAACCCATATTAAACTGTTAGCAGTCATTTAAATACTTAAACCACTAGATCATACAAAGGAGAAGGAAAGATAAACTTTAACCACGTGGCTCTGTTCTACTGAATATATCTGTGCAGTGGTATTTCTGGTTATTTGTGAGTGGAAAAGCATTTACTTACTAAATTATTTCTCACTTAGAGCTATCACAGGTTTAGGATTCAGTGATTTGTATGGCCAAAACCATTAGATAATCTGTCCAATCGTGTGACGTGCAGGGAATCTCAACTGCCAAGCATCTTCTCAAGCCCATAGGATACACGGATACACGCTGCTGTAATAAAACACTGCAATTTCAGAAATGGTACCTGTGTATTGCTTTAAGGTACATTTAAGGGAATGCAAGTAAACTTGACTGAGATACTCCTTGGATATCTATTCATGTTTGGCAAAACATTCCAAGTCCACTTACAAAAATTCCCGTTAACTTCCATGGAAGTTACACACTTCAAACGAAGCACACCGGGTAGTGCTGTGCTAGTTGAAGATGACACATATACACAATTTTGAGGACTATTGATACAGGATTAAATACATCTTTCTGTGCATTAGAAACAGTATCAAAATGCTCTGATTTCACTACATTAATTTCTGAAATGTACCTTTTTATGAATGTCCTAAAAGAATCCAGAATTATCAAATTAGGAGATATTCAGTAAGAACTTTCTCTGTATTTATAGTGTGCTTTTCACTGAGACTTACCAAACACTCCTGAGATATTTATTCACGAGCCAAGGTTATTCCATTCAGCTTAAGGATAGGATGTGTGTACACGCATGTTTGTACACCCGCTCAGTCAATATACGAGGAGCTCATACTGCTGTAACAAACTGGAATAGAAAGAAGAAAACATAATGAGCAATACTTTGGAAGAAAGATGTAAATAGGGAGGAATTACATAAATGTAATGTGCTACAAAAGGTATTTCCCCATCATTCACTTAGTTTTGATTCATTCTCATTAAATGGTAAAATTGGCTTTGCCATCACTACTCAACACCAGTGTGGCATTACAGCTAACTGCTGCTTCCCAAGTAATCTGTTATTATAAAATGAACTTTTATATTGAATATTCAAATATTTATATTGGAATAAGTGCATACTGATGTGGCTTTTCTGTGAACACAAATGCCTTCCTAGCAAGCGGGGACACCATGTTACAATGAAGAAATATTTAGAATCATAGAACTGTTTAGGTTGGAAAAGACCTTTAAGATCCTCAAGTCCAACCGTTAACCCAACACTGCCAAGTCCACCACTACACCATGTCCCTAAGTGCCACATCTATATGTCTTTTAAATACCTCCAGGCATGGTGACTCAAGCACTTCCCTGGATTTAAATTTAAAACTATTTATTTACAGCATTTATTTTAGTGGCTTTTGGAAAAAAAATTACATATTTAAACTGTCAGCATCAGGACATGGAATTTATTTTCTCTGTGCCAATTAAAAGTATTTTTTTTCCCTTTTTTATATGTCATGGCTCCAGGGCTCTTCACAGCAGGACTCTCCAGAGTCAGAAACAAATCATCATTTGCAGCCAGCGTATTCAGAGGTCTTATTCCTATTAACTCTGACTTAAAAACAAGGTCCAATTCCAGAGCTGCATTTTGATCATCTTCCCCTTTCAGCTGGTTCTCCAAGACCACCTGAGACTCCCTACAATCACTGTATACGCCCCGATTTAGATGGTTAATTTCCGTAATGGTACGGAGCTGGCGCTGACCCTCCGTTCACCAGACACCCTTACTGCATGCTCCCCTGGCTACGGAAAATTTCGTGCATACTTTGAAGCAATCTGGGGCTGATTTATTCAGTGCACCTGCACGAGGCTGGAGGGAACATACTGCACCGCCCATCGCCTCCCAGGCGCACGCATTCCCTCTCAGACTTCTTGGTCACGACCCTGCCTCCTTCTTCAGCCCCACACTGCATATCTGAGATGTTTTGCAGAGAAACATGTCCAAAGGGTGTTAGCGAAGCAGTGGGGAGATGGGGCCGGGACGTGCGTGCTGGTTCTGGCGAAATCTGCCGTTTGCACCGGCTGTCCCCTTGGTGTGCTTTCCTGGCCCGGGCACTGTGCAGAAAGGGGGTGAAAGCGCCTTAGGATTTTCACAGCACATCAGAAGATGGATACTTGGACACGACTTCAGGGAGAAGCAGCAGCTTTGGGGAGAAGCAGGAATATGGCAGTTGGTATAGTCCTCCGAAAAGAAAGCTGCTCTTCCTGCAATACCTTGGAAAAAGTAGAAGTGCCCCAGAAACCTTCCAGGTCCAGCACCCTGCTCTCAGTGGAATCTTTCTTTCCTTCGCTAGGACTTCTGCCTGCTTGGGCGAGTCAGAGAGGAGGTCCACAGTTGGGTTACACAGCAAGCCAGATAAAATGGGAGACTCCCCATTACAGCCTCCCCATACAGATCCCGCTTGAGCTAATGCACACATGCACAAGGCCAGTGCTCTGGCAAAGGAAGCTAGCAGTTCTGTCAAGCCTGCTTCAGACAACCTGTTTGAAGGATTAATCATATCAATGCTTGCTCCATGAGGTTGTGTGCACTTCAGGCACTGTTCTCTCCTCCAAACCTTGAAACAAGGAAACACTTCTTTCCTAGGATTCAGGGGTCAAGTTTGGTCCCCTTTTGACACACCAAATCCTTTCAATTTGCCTGCTGTTGCTAAGCTAAATGGTGGCATGAGGTAATTTATTTGGGATCAGGGTTAAAGTGTTAATGAGAACATCACATTTCTCTGAAGCTCAGCAGAGCTGAGAGCAGCATTCTCAGCTGAGAGAAAGAAAAAAAAGAAATCCTCAGCACATACTGGAGCCAAGAAGCATATGGAGCCATTTTAGCCCACGGTTGCATAGCTTCTTCTCAGGTTTCAATGAAGTAAATCTGAAGGGCAGGTTGAATCCTAATCTACGTGCAGGACGGCGATGCATTCAGGATTACTATAAAAGTAGGCTAATTGGAGCCCTTCTCCAGCGAGGTGCTGATAGCATTCAGCTCCACTTGGAGGACCAGTATGTTTAGCACCTTGAAGGATTAGGCTTCTAAATGTTCCTACCGCTGATAGCACATTCGCTAGGAGGATTGATTTGACAAGGGTAGCGATGTATGGCCATTAAATTGTTTGCAGATTTGACCTATCTGTCCATAATAAGAAATAATACCTGAAGTGCCATAACTCTGTCAAACATTTCAAAGGAGTACTTGTTTAAAGATCGAATGCATTATGTAATCTCATAATGTCAGATTAGGACATAAAACTATGGAACATGACACAGAGCAGCATTACCTGACACGCCGTGTCAGAAATTTTATAAACAATTTCTTCTGGACCCCTCACGTTATCAGTTTTGAGTAGTGACTAAGATGCATTTCAAATTTCTTCTGGCAGCTGGAGACAAAGTGACGTGGCAAAAAAAGGGACTGGAAATATCATCCAGGGCCTTTTGAAAAATATTTCTTCCATAGCAAAACAGTATAGAGCTGCAGATTTTGTCCTGGTGTGAGAGAACCTATGGGGAGAACGGGAACAGAGAAAGGAGAGCAGAACGATCAAACCCAAGGAAGGTATCAGAGTCTAGTCCTGCGTGTCATTAAACTGAACCACAGTCCTCAGTTGACAGCCCCCAAATAATTAATAACAAAGTAAATGTAAAAGTCTGTTACCTACAGCCAGCACGAGGGCTCAGAGTTACCCAATACCTATGCCTACCATTTCATAAGCATCGTTTTTCTCCATATGGCTTTATTTTTATTACATGTTATTTGCCTGAGTACAAGATTACCTCAGTATGATAAATATCTTTTACCTTGGAAGGATCTATCTGGTTTCTTGTAAGCATAAAGCACCTCGGAATTTGGGGAAACAGAAAAGCAAAATAAATTCCCACTAACTAAATCTAAAATCAAGACAGGTATAAAAACACAGAGCTGAGAGAAGGAAATAAACCAGCAATGAAATAAACTGATCATTTTTTATGAGACTCATAATAAAGAAAAATTATTTTAACTTTCCTTAAGTGACAACTAGTGGAAAAATAGGAAGCAGCTAAAAAAGTGGCATTGAGCGTGCTAGGCTGGTGAACATCAGCTGGAGTTGCGTTTTCTGTGATTTTCCTTTTATGTTTAATCTTCATCATTTTTATGACCTTATTCAATTCAAAGTGTGTCTAAATGTATATGTGTATATAAAAGTATATATAAATGTCATATGCAGCATTTTTGTGAATTGAAATTGAATCAAACAGAAGCATATGGTGGGCCCCTTCAGCAACATCTGCCTTGGCCAGTGCAGAACAGCAGCCCATGGATCAGTGCTGTGATTGCAAAGGCCAGGATATTCACTCCCATGTCCCACCCCCACCAGCCTGCACCACTGGCAACAGCGGTTAAAGCGAAGCTATGCCAGGGTGGCAGCAGCTCACACTCAGCTCCTGTTTCCCTCTGCAAAGCAGCGTGTGGTGAAGGGACTGCAGCCCTGCAAGAGATCTCAGACATTCAGAATTCAGGCCTGCCAGTGAAGCACTAATGCCCTGCGGGATGTGCCACCCCTTCCTGGAGGAGCCTGGAGTGCAGCATGGAAGTGGCAGCCCAGATACTGCCTCTCTGGCCTTGACATGAAGCTGTGCCTTGGGGAAAGGGTGACAGAAAAAGGATGTCAAAATACGGCTCTGATGGGGACCAGCTGGGCAGACTCTGGGGTTTTGTCTTGCTTGCCTTTGCACTCCGAATGCCAAGCTGGTCCTGCCAGCCAGAAGCAGGAGTTTTAGGGAGAAACACGCAAGTGCTGCTCCGCTAGGCACAGCGGCTTCTGAACGCGTTTGTCTCCCTGTAAGCCTCGTGGACACGCGCAGCACAGGTGCACATCACGCACGGCGAGTGGAGGAGCCAAGCTCTCTGTGCCCCTCTACCCTCAGCACAAGCTTTGCCCCTTGGCTGCCCCCGAATCAGGTGTCGAGCCTGCACTCTTGCTCTTTGCACAGGTAGCATCTTGCAGGCTGAACTTTGCTTCTGCCCCAGGACAAACTGCAGGGAGCTTCTCCCAAGACAGTAAGCAGGCTACAGGCCTGGGACCTGCATTTCTCTCAAGGGACTGATGATTCCCTCTGCCTCTCCCCATCCCCATCTCCCCGTGCAGGAATCGTGCGGAAGCAGGGCTGTCAGCAAGCTGGGACCGAACTCTGTTGAGCAGCATTAGCCTTGGTAGCAATGCCTGAAGGATGTACCACTCACCAGAAACGTCGGCGCTCGGTGACAGCTCCCCATGGATGGCTGCTCCTGAAACCTGTCAGTTAGCCAGCACCTCTGCGTTAGCGGATGCTAACTGGGTCAGTATTGCTTTGCCTTAGATGTAATAACGCCTTGTTCCCTCCTTTTTCTTGCTAATAAGTAGCTGCTTCCTTACATCCCTTCTGGTCAGCCCTGCCTGTCAAATGACATGTCTGTCAAAATATACATTATTCAAAACCAGACCTGTTGCCAGCTCTGTGAGGCTGGGGGTTGGGTTCATGTATCATATCACTCTTCCCTTCCATACATCTCAATTTCCTGCTTTCTGCATGATTAATGCACATTTGCTTTCCTCTACATAATGTAGACAGCAAAGAATGAATTATGCTGCTTCATTACATTAACTGGTAACATGTCTTTCCATACCTATATACGCTAATCACGGCTTTCTTGCGCCTTATATTTGTAAATGAACTAGATAGAATGAGTAAACACAGAATAATGGCATGTTGTGCTCCTGTAATGTAACAGAAATCAAAGAGGGGAACAAGGCGGCGCTTCTCTTACTACAGAGTTAATTTGGTAGGTTTTCATAGTTTTAAAGTCTTCACTGTCCTCATACCACCTACATTCGATCTTTGATGTTGAGCTTCAGGAGTTTAAACAAAATTCAAGGCGCAGACCTTTTCTGCAGTTGATAGAAAACGGATACAAGTGACTGAAAATAACTAACATATACATCAGAAGTGTAGATTACAAGATATTGTTCGCATACAGAGTGGTTAATCTCTGCCTAAACTTAATACTAAATAAAACAAGCCGATATTGGCACTCTCAGACAAACTCCAGTATTGCATCTGGAAATAACAATATTATGCAGACTTGAACATATTAGTAGCTTGAAAGCAGAGAGCAATAGCAGATGCTATAAAATACACAGAATCAATCCTGCTTGGACATTTATTGCATTAATACTATTTTCAATTTATTTAGCAGCAAAGTGCTTTTATTAGACTACTGACTATGTGTAAGTGAGAACGTGTGTGGGTGCCGTTCACACAAACATGTCCATGTTAGCCCCTCTGCCTGGCATAAACAATCCCTAAGAGGACAGCAATAAAAGATTTTAACAACACATAGCAGCATCACACAATACGCCGTAAAGACATGACAAGAATGCTGACACCACTGATCCAGCCACAGTTTAGGTACAGGGGATAAAACCATTATTAACCAAACAGAATCTGATGAGAAAATTAGCACTATCAGCTTATCCTTGAGAAATGCCATGGGATCTTTAGCCAGAAGTAAGAAACCAGCTGTTGGTTGTTGTTTGCCTTTTTCCCCCCCCTTTTACTTCACAGAGCCTCAGAAGCTTATGTAGAAGGAAAATCAATGAAATAAAAATGGACAATGATGAAGAAGTCAAGAGAGCAATTTTAAAATCAATACGTTGCTTCAAAAGAAGCTCACAAGGTGGTTGTAGAATATGGAACAGAAACCTGACGTACCAAGCAGACACAATGTCCAAAGGGAGATCCCACAATACTTTCATATTTATCAGAAAGGATAGCATGGAAAGATTTGTAGTAACCCAAGGTGGTGCTATTACAAGCTCATCAACCCTCTGTTGCCTATCCTGACTCCTAGAGGATAGCTAGTGAAGTTTCAGACACAAGGCCATGTCTTTAAATGGGCAATGTTTGGGTTTGAAGAACCCAAACCTTCAGGAGTCAGCCAAGAATAAGCTTTTGTAGTAGCAAACATCAGCACAAATACCACCAACTTCTGCTCTAAGTACAAGACATAATTCTTCAATTTTCAAATAAACACATGCCATAGACTTTGAAAAAAGGCAACAATTAAACAATAAAACTCGTCCAAAGCAAAATGTTCCATTATGCATGCAATTTTCTCCCCAAGGAGAGGACTGAAGAAAGAACAAACCACATGTGAAATGTTAGTCATGTAGTATGATGCATTTGTGGGTGGTTCTCAGTGTGGTAAGGACAGTACAAGAGTTTATATGGACTAGTGGGGAAATCAAGGAAAAAAATGCCAACAAACGAACTTAATGCTTGCCTACACGCTGGTGTGGGCAACTTTGTGAAACCACCAGAGGTTAGAGTCACCTAAACCATCATAAAGTATGGCGATCTCAAAGTATTTCGAGGGAAACATGATTTCCCTTGAAAAGGGTCCTACAATAGTGAATAACTTGCTGCAGTTAGCTCCCTTTCAGTGCTGCTTCTAAAATGACAAACTGTAAAACTCTGCCCAGAAAATTTCGTGACCTCTTCTGCTGTGTCAAAATGAAGGCAGAATTAAATATGACTCGAGGACTGAGTTGAGAAATTCTTAGCCATATTCACTTTTCACTTCAAAACCATTTCTGTTTTATTGCCAGTCTGTGGTTCTCAAAACATATCAAAAAGACGACTTTAAAGAAATTCCATGTTTTTGTGTGCAAAACATCTGTGTAGTGATATGCCATGATGAGCGTGAGGCGTGCAAATACAACTCAGGGCAACTGGCACTTCTGTCAACACAGCACTGAAAACACTGATGTCATTCGGTATTTGTGGTAAGCCCCAAATATTCCTTTTGCAGCAGAACATTTGTTGTCTTCTTCCTATGGAATTTCTGAGCTGGAATCAGGATCAGCTATCTCGTATTCTATTCCTTCCCTTCTGCAAGTTTTTCTTTTTGGGATTCTTCAGTATCAAATGCACACAAGTTCACATCTGAACTTGAATGTCTGGAAGACCTACCTCTCAACGAAAACATACTTGTTGGCTTTTCTCTCAGCTGTTATTATTTGCAGGTTTCTCATCCCTGCTCATGTTGATGAAACAAAACAATATTGTCATGTCTTCCCTTCAACTAATACAGTATTTTCATTAACTTCAGTCACAAAAGCATTTGTAATGAGATTTTTTTTTTCTTAAATTCTTATTTTTCTGTAAGGTGTGCTTATAGTCCATTAACACTGAACCTTTAATACTGCCACTATGCTTTTAGAAGTTGACATCATCAACATCATGTATTTTTCCATAGGTATTGGCCAAATTCTATAGTCACGGCAGAGAGAGCATCAGCAATAGTGTATCTCCAGCCCTCCTGTGGTTAACATCCTAGGATTCTTAGGGGTTACCATAGTAAAAGCAGTGGCTGAAGGACAAATCTCCAGTCTGCTTCTGTCACTGCTACCCTGAGATCGAGGACTGTGCTGGTTGTGTCTAGACCAGGAAAAGCTGGTATAGGAACATAAACAGGAAAAGTGGAATAAAAAATTTTTTGGGTGCTGTGAGTGCCTAGCTTGTGTTCAGCAGAGGCATATGCTACTGGGTAGGCACTGGTGTGTTAAACCAGCAGCAGCACTACTAGGAAAGCTTCAGTACACATCTGACTTCCTCTGAACGGTGATGTACTGCTGCTCATAAAGGCACTGAGGGCTCACGGTCACAGCCAGTGCTGCTGCCCTGCATGCTGCTCCTCCTCTCATTCTGCACAGAGATTCACATTGCTTTCTAAGGGGACAGAGTAAGGATAACCAAGCAGCTAATCTGTCATATATGGCCAGTTCTGAAATAAACACTAGTGTCAGGGGGCATGTCTTATGAGGCCCCAGGTGAGTACCTGCAGACTGTCTCTCTGCTTTGATGAGCTAAATGTCTGGGAAAACACTGGCCTGGAGACTGAGGAAAATACAAACCTTAAGGAACACACCCAGTTGCAATTTACCTCCACACATCAGCTCTCCTTTCTTACTCAAATTCATTGTAACCCACCAAGGGCCACGTTCTAGTAATGAGCTGTGCCACAGTGAGCCCGCAGGCATACATGAGGCAAAGCTGGGACTGCTCTTTGGGATAGTGTCTTGTCTATAGCTTTGATAGGTATCGCACATTTGGAAGTGTAACAGGTGTATCAGATACAGCTTCATAGGGTTCTGGGAGTCTTTACTGGCTGCTTGTCAGCTGACTTCCTGTCAGGACTGAAGTTTGCTACACTAAATCACCAAAAATACTTTCCACAAAATATAACACTTTTTAGAGTTAATTTTGTAAAACTTACTCTTTTTTAGCTGCTGTCTGATTTACCAGGAACGAACCTCAGAGCTGATGGCTGTGATCTGCTTGTGCAAGCAATGGTTTCTGAGATCAGCAGACTCATGCCAGCAGAAACACAAAGAATTTGAAACAGAAAAAAATCGCCAGTGACAAAACGAGCGTTACATTTCAACATCTACAGTTCAGATATTTGAAACGGACCCTGGCCCTTTGCATACGCATCTGTGACTTGTACATAGGAAACCTAGAAAATCAACAAAAGGAACCAGAATAAATTAATAATCCCCTCCTTCAGCAAATTAAACTTCACTCCGCTAAATTAGCTGACCTTCAAAGTTTGCCCTAGGGGAATGATGTAAGATTGGAGGGTTTATCTGAAGAAACAAAGATGAAAACTGGGATGAAGAATGTGAGGTGGCTAGTGGAGTGGATGGGCCCAGAAAGGTTTGTTCAGTTACCTTAAAAAAAGTTCACTGAAAGGGAAAACTACTGCCACCTCCACATAAAGGCAGATTTTGTCATGCCTTATTGTTTACTGTAAGGGATGTATTGACCTGAGTAAGAATGTGCCTAGGGAGAAGGAAATACTCTTCACTGCTCAGCAGACAGTATGGTGCGCCGGCTTGGATGGGGAACCACAAGAGAAGGCAGTTCAGAAAGATGCTGGTTTTTCAAGATGGTCCAAGTTGAGGTGGAGTGAGAGCTTTGCTCAGCTAACACAAGCAGTCTTCAGAGTGGACATTATTTCAAACCACCCCAGACACATGAACTGAGATGATGGGAGTTCCTAAGAACAGCTAGCGCAGTTCCAGAGCATCTTCCCTCTGGTATTCCAAACACACCGGGTGTCTGTCCAATGAACAATAAGAGAGTTGAACATCTCATGGGAAAAGAACTAGAACAAGTAGAAATGACAAATGATTGTGTGGCTACTTTAAAAAAAATAATCTTGTTAAGCATGGAATGTTAACTCATGCTGGAATTCTCTTGCTCCTGCAGACTTACAGTCTTGTTCCCTTACCAGGAGGAATTCAGTGCCACACCATACAAACTCTTCTGGGACAAACATGTATTTTTGCTTATTTTGTAGGTTTGATTAATGGTGGATGTTGACTCGCAATTTTCTAAAATCTGTGATATGGGCGACCTGTATGATGGTTTATGATGAGAACTGTCTGAGTAGACAGAGGTACATTAGAAAGACTCCCACAATTTCTCGAACTACGAAAGTGTATAGTTAGTCCTGACTGCTAGGAGGATTCGGACACATCTTCTTGATACGACTGTAACTTTGCTAGCTGTTACAGGCAGATTCTCACTAGTATGGTTCTTGCAAAAAGGTGATCTGACTAATATCTGAAAACACTTACATGCTGGCTGCGTTGATGGAGAGCAGGAAGCGTAACCTTTGACCGGCTAAGTAATAACAGTCTAAGCTTTTCTGAAAACAAAACCTGAAGGAATTAGTGTCCAGCATCAGTCACAAAGTGCATTTAGGGCTCTCTATAAATCTCACTGAAGCATTTAATGAAATGGCCATCTTCCTGTGTAATCTGAAACGGATGTAAGAGTTTTGCAGTGACAACGAGGATGCTTAAACTTCCAGAGGACCAGGGCTAGAACCAAAAGAGTATATGACACTGAGGAGTGGGGAACTTTCACAGGCTCTGACCTCGTACCTTGAACCCACATGCAGGACTTCAATGTCTGGAAGAGCAAATGAGAATCATAGAATGGTTTAGTTTGGAAGGGACCTTTAAAGGTTACCTATTCCAACACTCCTGCAATGAGCAGGGACACCTTCCACTAGATCATGTTGAGAGTCCCATCCACCCTGACCTTGAATGTTTCCAGGGATGGGGCATCTATCACCTCTCTGGGCAATGTGTTCCAGTGTTTCACCACCCTCAGTGTAAAAAATTTCTTCCTTATGTCTGGTCTGGAAATCAGCCACCTCCAGATGGGATCTCCAGCATCAGCATGCTGCATAGGGGCCTCCAGTCACTGAGGAGAGCAGGCTTATGTGGTCTTTTAAAAAAATACAGAGGTGTTTCTTTTGTGTGTCCCTTTGTTTTTAACACTCCTCACATATATCACAGTTCACAGGCCAGTAGAGTTTTCTGTCATGTGGAAATGTAGATTCTGCTCCCTTTACTCCCTCCTCATCTGACTGATTCAAAGTATCTGCTTCGTTTCCAGCAGAGTCCCTCCAAGTAGCATTAGAGGAGGACTGCATACCTAACAATACTGAGGTATCCTCACAGCAAAAGGGAGTGGCTTACATTACACACACACCCCCCCACCCCCCCCCCCCCCGCTGTATGTACCAGTACCAGACATCGCATTATCTCATTAAAAAAATCCGCTCACAGGCTAAAGTCCATAAATATTAGTAAATAAGGGATGGATCAACAAACACATTGTAAGTTGGCTTCCATTAACTAATTAAAGATGGCTTATTCTAATAAGGTGTGTGATGTCAGTGAGGTTGTTTCTTTCTTCATTTGAAGAAGATTAATGGGCCTATTTTCTACCTAACTTTCATCACAGTAGTAAATTCTTTATTATGATTTTCTATTTAGTGGGATTTTATAATGATTTTTTAAATCATCATATCTGAGCACCCCAAATGTGATGCTCTTTTTTTATGACCTTGCAAAACTTTCTTTCTGACATCAGAACCCTTGCATGAGCAGGTGTTACATGCTCTGGCAGTGATAGAATTATTTTTTCATAGTCTATAGAAGCTCTTAAGCTACCTTCATCCCCATAGCATCTAAACTCCATTGAGTAGCACATTAACTGACAAGACTAACATCCATCATTTTCGCTTCACTCTCCTCTCTCGAGGAAGTGTGTATGTAGGGGTGCCTATGGTTTGGGTGGAGTTTCCACTGTGTTTTATTTTTAAATGTCCATGTCGTTAGGTGTCTATCTCAGAAAAATTCTCCCCTCACATGGAGCTGAGGCTGCACAAAAGTTTCTAAAGGTCTTTATGTTTGTGTCTCCAGTCAGTCTCTATCTTGCCCAGAAACGAGATTTATCATGACAAATGGTCTAGTCCAAGTGTTAAAAAAGGGATCCTTTACTTGAGCATTTTATACTGATGAAGTGTTTTGCATCTATAGGGGAAGTAGCTTTCCAAACTAAAGATTTCTGAGTGGTTTCCCAAGTATGCAGTAACACCAGTAGCTAGAACCACTGCTCCTTAAATACATAGCTACCAATAAAAAGGCATTCAGTTGAAGTTTCACCAGTGAGTAAAGGTTGATGATTGCTATTGAAAACAATCCTTAACTTTATGGTTTGCTTGTTGTTTTACTCATTCAGGTTGATATTCTAGGAACATCTCCAGGATGAGGGTACCCTAATACTGATGATGAGTATTCTAGTGCAAGGGTACTAAACCTTGGAGAGTTGGACAATAACTCTATTATTAAGAGGTGTCATGAAATCAAATTATAATTGCAGAGTAATGTCTTGGCAGTGTTACCATGTTAACATCAAACACTGTATAGGTACCACTCCCTTACCACACTGTAAAGATGGATTAGGAAGGCAGTATTACTATCCATCCAGGACATGATACCCTGTGACTGCATCCCTTCACCTCACTCGTGGTCCTACTTCTGCGGCACTCCTCGGTCTTGGCTCACTGCCACCCACGCCTCCTCAGGGACAGGAGCTGCTAAGTCCTCTGGTACCATCAGTTACCCTTGAGGCAAGATACACCATCAGATTAAGCATGAGACAGGCTCGATTCAGCATGCCATCAAATATGTAGATGATAAAATGCTCCTGACCCACTAGAGTTCTAATCTAATATGGTCTGTGTTAGTCACAGTCCAGTGAAATACTAACTCATGTGATTTTGTTACCAGTTGTGGTGAATTTATAAAGCTTCAGTTCTCAAACGCTGGTGATTTCTTGAAGAACACATTTTTTTAACATTATCTTTTAGCCCCATGAAAACAGGATTCACGTATATAAAGCATTGAAAACATATAAAGAGAACCCAAAATATATTACTTTAAGGAAAATTTCATTGTCTGGGGAGGACTAGAGTTGTGAATTTTGAACTCTCAGGTTTGACAGTGCTGATGTTGCCAAGTATCACATAGCCCTTGCTGACAGATCTATAAGGAAAACTTGAACTCTGTGAAATTGCCATACCTCCCAATTTTCCCTGCTCTGTTTTGAGCAGGTCAGTTTTCCTCTTCCTATTTCACACGAATCCCCATTAATTAATTCCCCTTACTCTTGCCATAAAGCCACTTACACCATATCCTGTTGGATTTCACCCTCCACCTCCTGCGCAATTAGCAAAGGAGTTTTTATTCATGCTCCGATTTCTTCCCACTACTGCTGTTCTGCTCTCTCCTCATCTCTCGCAGCTCCTTCCCTTTCTTCTGCTCTCTGATTTGTCTCCAGCCCCTCACTCTTGACACTGGCCCTCCTCCTACACTTCGTGCTCTCCCTCTCCCATCACCCCGCTCCATTTTGTTTCCCTGTCAGCCCAGCAGCAGAAATCAAACTGACTAGCATCCCCGTCCCTTGCTGGTATTTCAGAGCTCCGGAGCCAGATCAATTTTGCAGTGCTGCTAGCAGAGGCAGGGGAGAGGTGGGACACAGCTGCTGAAGGGGAGGGAGCAGGGAGGCCGCACAAAGGGCACAGCAAGGAGAGAGGCAGAGAGAGGCTGCACAGCGAGCAGGAAGGTGGCTCCGACATGGAGACGTGCAGCTCCGTCCCTCGATCACCACCATACTGTTTCTCCCGCTGCAAAGGCCGCGAGCGAAAGGCGGCGAGTGCTGCGAGGGGGTATGTGCGGCTGAAATGCCTTTGTGCCTGCAGAGGCTGCACAGGCAGGTCTCTGAACTCTCATCAAGAGCACGGAATGCCTTCGGGATTTTCCCCAGAGACGACTTCTGGAAGGAACTGAAATGTGGGACTAATCCGAGGCCTGACATTTCAGCTCCACAAAACGCAAGCTGCTCCCAGGTCTGGGGAGCGCACAGTGGCCGATTCCTTTGTCCATGAATGCACTATCTAGCTTGCAAATGCTGGGATATCTTGAAGATGAAAGGAACAATGTACACGACATCTACAGTCTTGTAATTAGCCTTTGGCACCACAGAAACCATTGAAAAAGCCATGACTTTCCTTTGAGCAGCTACTTGCCAGAAGTTAGACATTATCTTTGCATATTACTGACCCAATAATGTAAAGAAAACAAAGAAGTGCTTTTATCTTCCCATGAGCTGTGACAGTGCAGCTTGCTGTTCCTCTCCCTTTTTCTGGGGCTCCTTTCTAGGAGGGTCTGTTCACTCTGGCCCTGGGGATCACTGCCACAGGTGTGTTCCCAATACTTCCCTTTCCTTCTGTAAAGAGATCACATTATGCTGAACAGCCTTGGTATACAGCAGCAAAAAGATACATTCCTGAAAACCCTACACTGTAGCTTACCAAACCAAAGGCCATACACCCCATACATCACAGCCTGTTGTCAGTTTCCACACTGACCCATCTACGTCAACCTCTGTGTTGTGTCAACCCCATTCAGTACAACGTGGAGCTGTCATTCACAACCACACAGTTTTCCCATCATCCCATTCAAGTAACCTGCCTACTGGACCACTACAGCAAAGACATCAGGAAAAACTTCTGGAAAACAAAAAGGAGTTGCAGGAGGTAACCAAATGCTTCCATTTATATCTTTGTTCCACTAGAGGTACACAAAACAAACACAGCAGACTTAATAAAGAAATGCCTTCTGGCCAATACCAAATTAACCTGTAGCTCTTGCTGTTGCAGGAGTCAGACAGTATATTCCATGATAATTCTGAAAGAGGTGCCGGGAAAATTTGCATTCAGTAAGTTATTATACATATCCAGTTTACATATTGTTTTCTGGAATTCTCTGTCCTTATGTAGTCCGTAGGGAATCCAACCAGTGAACTGATTATTCCTACAGGCCACTCCCAGTGAATAACCTAAACTCCTCTTAAACCAGTTTTGAGCTTCAAGGTAGCTTGGCCAGGCTTTCTGGAGACCAGCACAAAACTGTTATGGACAAGATCAGTCCTGTTTTGTGGGAGTAATCCTTCAGAACTGAACCCTGGAATGAGCAAGGCAACCCATTATGGTGCTTCTGGACCAGTATGGAAAGGAAGAACTACAGATCCCTTCAGATATTTCCACCATTTCTAAATATGAAACAGTCCTTTCTACCTGGAAAGGCTGAGAGAATGAAGGGGACTTGACACAGGTCTTGCATTCTTTCCATTCTAGCTACTATCAGTATAAGCAGTTTGGTTTTGCCTAGCTCAGGTCTTTCGTGTGACCTTCTTATGTTTGGATGAAAAAAAGTGCCTCAACCGCATGGGAAAACTTGCGGAAATATTCTGCTCTGAATGGCTGTTTCTAACAGTATAAAAATCTAGATGACATGAGAGGGTCTAAACTTTCCCTTTGTAAAGAAACTGTAGACTATTTAGTTTTAGTAGAAAATCCAGTAACTTCTAAGGACAGTTATCTTGGTACGGCCATGTTACAAACTGTTACATGTACTCTTGTACCCAAGAGTTCTTATTGCCTATGCAGATTACAACATTTACATTAACGTTAAGAGGGAAAAATCCCCAACTTTCTTTGAGCATACAGAGGAGTCTGAAACTGTAAATGTATTTTCAGTCACAGGCTTTTCTCTTTATCAAATCCTATTACATCCCACTGTTGGGCCATAATAAATACTGGCGAGAATTTCCTACCCAGCAGTCAGACACATACGGTATCACTGTAGTGAAATTGTATTCCTGCATTGTCCCCAAAGCAGCATTGTTACCCCAACAGGTAAAGGGGACCTAACCACCGACTGACATTTGGAATAGATTTCTTTCTCCTTCCTGGCTGAAACCTCCAGTCCTGGGGAAGTCAGTCACACTCTGCAGACAAAAATGCAGCGCTGCGCTAGCTGGAAATATGTAGTCACTAGTAAACACCATTGCGATGTATCAACACTGTATGTCTCTACAGGGATACAGTACAAACACACAAAGGAAGAGGTCTCTGACACAATTTAAAGCTCATACAAAATATCATGTCAGCCCACAATACCCAGACTTTCTCAAATAGATGTTTTAAGATGAAGTCTTGAATTCTGATTATGTTTGCAGTGTTGATAGGATTGCTCTCACTGCCGAGTCCTGTTCTACTTTGACCAGAAAAACATTTTAGGCCCCATTCATCCTCACTGTCTCTAGCAAAATTAATATAACATCTAGAGCCTGCTCTTGGCCTATATTTTCTTCCATCCCTGTTTTAAAAAATACACTGTATTTCAGAGATAGCTACTTCCTCTACAAGACATAGTCTGATAATGAAAACATCATTAATCTATAGTATGGAGACAGATAGATCTTTGACAAAACACCTTGTAAATGGCTCTAACAGAGTAATATTGACTGATTCTGTCAATACTTACTAAGGAATTTGTTGCAATATCACAGAATCATAGAACAGCTTAGGTTGGAGGGGACCTCTGGGACGTCATCTGATCCAGCCTCCTGCTCAAAATAAATCCAGTGAGATAGGGCTGCTCAGGGCCTTGTCCAGCCAAGTTTTAACTGTCTCCAAGGATGGAGACTTCACCTCTCTGGGCCTCTGCTCTTGTGTTTAACCACTCTCACAGTGAATTATTTTTTCTTACATCTAATAAAAATTTCCCACCTCGCAACTTGCATTTGTTGCCTTTTGTCATATCACTGTGTGCCTCAGAGAAGGGTCTGTCTTCTCTGCAGTCTCTGACCAGTGTAGACAGCAATAAGATCCTCTCTCCACCTTCCTAAGGCTGAAAAAGCCCCCTTCCCTCAGCCTCTGCTTGTATGTCAGATGCTCTAGAGGCCACCTCGATGGCCTTTGCTGGACTCATTCCAATACACCAACATCCCTGTTGTGCCAGAAAGCCCCAAACTGAAGACAATACCCCAGATGTGGTGGGAATAATCGTTGCCCTTGTCTACATGGCTACAATTGTGCTATGATGGTACAGTATGCTGTTGGCCTTATTTGTCACAAAACCACACTGCTATCTCCTTTTCAGCTTCTTGACTATTGGGACCTTCAGATCTTTTTCTGCAACACAGCTCCCATTGTCCAGTCTGTATGGTTTCATTTATTTGTTCCCAGTTGCAAGATGCTGCACTTGCCTTCACTGAACTCCATGAGGTCCCTTGTCAGCCCATTGCTTCAGCCTGTCAAGGTCCTTCAGAATAGCATCCCTGCCCTCCAGCATATTGACCGCTCCCCACAACTTAGTGTTGCATACAAACTTGCAGATCGTGCTCTCTGTCCTGTTGTCTGGGTTGTTAATAAAGATGTTGAATGTTCAGGACCCAGTGTCAGCCTCTGAGGGATACCACAAGGAACCACCTGCTAGCTGGATTTTGCATCTCTGAACACAACCAGCCAATTTTCCTCTTGCCTTAACATCCACATATTGAAGGCAAATCTACCAGTTTTCCTACAAGGATACAATGGGAGGCTTTGACATGGGCCTTACTAAAGTCAAAGTAAACGACTTCCACTACTCTCCCCATGTTCACAGTGCCAGTCATCTTATCAGGACAGTCAGACTTCTGCGAATCAGAATGACCGTTCTTATGCTTTGAAGAGGTTGTCCTTGAAGATAAAATATTAATGTAAATTAAATATATATGTGTGTATTTTGAACACTGCTTAAGAGCGTACACTTTCATCTATCGTAGTTAAATAATTAAGAATTGGAAAGCATACCCTGAGGACGGTTTGCGTAGTGCTGGGTATTTGATTGGTGTGCCTGGCACTATATACTGGTTTCTCGTTCAGGAAGCAGAGAAGTGGCACAAACAAAATCAATGCAAGCTTGTTACCAAAACCCTGCAGATTCATATTGTCTTGGGCAAAGGCAGTTTCTTCTGGGGACATTTCAGTGGCATCACAGGTGCTGACAGCCACCTGGAAAACAGGATGACTGTATAAGCTTTGAGCAGTACAAATTGCACCAGGAATGAATTGCAACAAGAATGAATTGCAAATCCTCAGCTCTTCCCCACAAAAGGGGGACTACACAGATAAGATAAGTTGAATGACAGGCACTGTACGCTATATCCAAATGCAGCTGGAATGGACATTTATTTTTTTATCCCTCCTCTCTCATGTAAATGACCTGTAGGGTCTTTCAGAGGTCTGGCTTTTCACTTGTGTCAAGACCTCATAATTACAAAGCAGATATGGGCTTGAATGTAAATTTTTGGGGAATCATTTTTACACAAAAGTGGTTGTAAGGCCTTAAAAGAGACTCCCATGACAGAAAGATGTTTTAGGAAGTGATTCATGATCAGTATGAAAATGGAATTAAAGCATTTGGGCTACTCTATCCCACCTAAGGAGCACCTGCTGCATTACTAGAGTGACATTAAAGAATTTGATAATTCTGTCATGAAATACATTATTTCTGATTTTGATAAAAATCACAGACTGTTTCAGAAATGCCTATGCAAATCTGGGCACTAACAAGAGACTGAACAATTTGCCTTTTGGTGTGTTCACCTGTGCCTGTGATGAGCTCCTGGCCATCCGGGCAGAGCTAGCGCTCTGCAGCACATCCAGCTGCTCCATGGGTTAGAGTGGGATAACCCACGGGGGCCCTATCGGAAAGCTAGACTTCCAGTTCCGAACAGAGTACAGATACTTTGGAGCACTCCACATAAGTACTGTGCGTATAAATAAAACATGAAGCATGCTAGACTAGCTCCAATTAGGAGCAACAGCACGCTGTGAAATGGAACTGCACTGCCATATAAACCACAAACATTTTCAGGACTATCCAAGAGAGACTTTTCCAAATATTTGCAGACAAACCAAAGGGGAGACTAAACAACATAGGGTGAAAGTAGTAAAGTGATGGTCCTACTTTTTTTGCTAGAGAAAAAAAGGTTTAGAAGGAGCTGTAGCTGTGATTACATGTAGAGGAAAATTCCAACAGTGTGGTGAATTATTAATTAATATTGATGCACTATCAATCAGCATAGTGCATTTATGGAGTATTCAAAGTTAGAGAGAGGCTAATTAGCAGTCTAGAGGGAAGGCCATTTGAGAAAGCATGGCAGAAACTGGTTTAGATTTACAGTGGTATTTATATACAGATTTTATGGACAGCATTGACTCTGTGCATTCAGTGGTTTCATAAAGTTAGTTACTAGGTACTTAGTAGGGAAAAAGTAAATCTGACTAGATGTAACAAGTTTTTCCAGATTAAATGTAATGGAAATGCAGGCACTGGACAAGGAGAGGCGTTCCTCAGACCAATCCATCACACCAGTTCCAGAATTGCACATTTGATGTAAGAAAATCTATAGTTAGGTTAATTAGCCAAGTAAATATTGAATTTTTATTCACCCCAATAAAACATTCCTCTGTCTGGGCAATATAAAAATACACCTACTGTGGTGGTTAAAGACTACAGTGATTTTGAATATTATGTGAAGAGAGATCCACATGCATACCAATTTTCTCCTGACATAACATCTATTGTACAGCAACACAGATTAATTAAAATGGTTTCAGGAGTTCTTCTACACCATTTACAGCATGAGATTCAGCTTTATGCTTATTGAAGACTATAACTTTTGAGAATATTTAGAATGGTAGTGACTAAGTTTCAACATTGCATTTTTGGAGCGAGAAGACTCGGCCACAGTTGGAATTTTACTTATGATGACATAATTTCAAGCAATAAATCAACCATTTGTTGTTCTTGTTAAAACAATGCCTGATGACAGCCACTCTTCTGGGGTGGTTTGGTTCATATTTTTTTAAAGCTTGTCGTCAAAATCAATTTTCCTCCTTTTCTTTAGTATTGCTGTAAGGGTTAATGCCCGCATTATGCCAGTTCATTCATATTTCCTGTTCAGTCTCATTGAGAAACAATAAAAAAAAGTAGATTTGAAATTGTAATTCAGATTTCATTTTAAACTGCTTATCTCTGTTCGCCTTCTGATTAAACATAATTTTTTTGGAACCAAAATGTCACATTATCTTTATGACCACGTTCTCCATCAAAGCAGTTAAAGCTTGAAGGTTTACTGCAAAAAGGGTTCCCCTTACTGGTGACTCAGTGTACTACAGCACTCACGTCCCCAGTATGGTTTTAAACCTCTCAAATGATTTAACCCAAAGCAGCTGCGGGTTGTATGTCTTGATCTGAGGACTCTTCACGCAGTCTTTCTTCAAGGCTTATGCATATGTTTAACAAACATATGCCAAATCATCAATAAATACTGGCTACTGGTTACTAGATTTGCAAGTGTCCTTATGGTACTTGGATACTTTTCTATGTGAGGGACATATCTGGGCAAGTGTGTAAGCAAACATTATGTGCTAAGAAAGCAATCACAGTATTTACAGCTATAATACGTATACATTATAATTATATAGGATGGTTGGAAGATTTCATTGGCCTTTATGTAGAGTGGCTACAAGAATGAGACAGTGACGATTATGTAAATCATCCCCTGCCAGTATGCACAGAGGATACAGAAACCTCATGGCTTCAGGGAGAGGGTGCTTGCAAGTGCAGAGGAGGTCAACACTTCAGCAGTGCATTTTCACACCATCACACAAAGAACCCCTCGAGGCAGAGCTCGGGAGATGGAGCTGTACAGCTAATCCTTCAAGAGTGTCTATCCATTGCTTACAACAGTTCCACAAAAAATGAGTGGCCTAAGTTTTTATGTCATGACAGCTCAGTATTTCCCCATGGCCAGTCACACTCTACCTTGCCAGAATCAGGAATATCCTATTTCTGTTTTCCAGAAAGGCCACAAGAAACACTCTTCTGCTTTCCATTTGGAACACTGGAAGAAATGTTCCTCCATTTCCCGTGACATGCAACTAGGCACTTTACCCTGAAACTTCTGAAACACACCCAGAACATACAGAGAACACAAGGTGGGAAGGTTTGTAGTTCCACCTCCTCATGCTGAAGGTCAAGAAGTAACCGTAATCTGGAAGGCTGAATTATGTATGGCTGCTGCAGTTAGGTCACTGGCTTAGAAAACATCTCAGGCGCCCAGGATAGCCAGGCTCCTCTCTCAGGTAGTTCTTACCATTACAGGGTTAGGCTGAGCTCTGACAGTGCTGGAGGCTCCGCTGCAGCGCAAGATGAAATATGCTCACCACCCATCAGCACTGAAGGGCAGCTGCAGCCTCTCCCACGTTTCCTGTCACACAGAGTGTTTGCATATGGCCCTATACTTATTCCCTGCTAAGCAGGCAGATGCACTTTCATGGGCTGTCAGAAAGCTGGCTTGGCAGAGAAGGCTTCTTCCCCCACAAGTACCCTTCTGTGGCTGGGGTACAAACAAACTCATCCTAACATGTGCTCTCCTGAATTAGTGCTGCATTGCAGAAAGCCATCCAAACATCCCAGAACACAGCCCTTCACTATGCCCACCCTACAGTTCGCACACAGGTCCATGCCTCAACGCAGGCACAAGTCAACTGCCAACATCTACCTGAGACTACAAGGAAAGTGTAAAGTGTATCACCGGTGAGCATGCTATGGCCCAAACCACCGGCATCACAGCTCAGCATGGCTCTTGCTAAGCAGTGAATGGCTGTTTTGGTCCCGATTACAGGCCATGCCACAGCCCCACTGAGGCCACAGGACTACCTGGGATGCAACAGTCACATTAGGCAAAGCTAGACAGATCCGGGCAACCCCTGCTGCCAGGACATCCCCTGATCAATAATCACTGCTGCCGTGGCTCACATTGTAATACCCCTCGCTGTGGTGGGATTCTCCCTTTTAAGTCCCACCTCCAGGTTTTTAAGACTCTCAGTGTTGGGGGTTGGGTTCAGAGGCTGTATTTTTTAACCATTTTCAGTTTGAGTGGAGAAAAGACATTCCACAGTGCCTATGCTTGGAGTATTTTTTATTCACAGGCACCAGAGGAAGACTCAGTGAGCATAGTACCCCATTAACTACCAAGTTGGATTCAGAAAATACACACACTTCTCAGTTACACAACATCCCAAAATCACATTCTTAGGGGAAGTTACTAAACTGTAGATTCCCGCCCATTTTTGAACATTTCCTCTTCTTTGTACGAGGTAGCAAAAGCACTGGAAATCCACACCGGATTTCTAACTAATTCTGAGGCTAAAAGCTGTGAAAGCAAGTCAGGATACTGGAATGCTGCTATGAAATAAACCAAAGCACAACAGCCTGATGTTTCCTTTTCAGTAGTCATTACTGTCATCACTTTTTTGGCCTGTGTTTTCAGGCAAAAAGATGAAACTTCTAACATTTCTTAAGTATCTCATATCCTCTACTCCAAGCACTAATCTAAATGAGAGTGCTGAAAGCTGACATGGAAATCTCCTGACAAGAGAGTGAAGCTCCACTGAAGTAATTTTTAATTTAAAGCTGCGAAATCTTCAGTGACGGTTAGTAGAAAACCTTGAAGTGTAACTGTGCTCCAGCTTGCTTTCAGAGGAAAGAGAATCTATCCTACAAATGGCCAAGCGTCTGAAGCATCTGTCTGGCCAGGATGTACGTTGTAACTAATTCAGGCATCTGCTTTTGATGATGCCTTTTCGGGCTGTTGTAGGAAGCAGCCTGCACTAATAGTCATGTATGCCATTTTTGGCAGTAGGCCTGTTTCCTTAATTAAAGTAATTTCATTCATACAATCAATAAACACACATTTCCTTCCTAAATATATCTTGAAAAAATGTTAATTTAGATAGAGTAATAGAGTATTTGGCCATGCTATAATAATATTAAATCAATATTTGAAGGAGATTAGGGAACATCTTTGAGAATACCAATATCTTCACTAATGGATTAATAGTTTGTCACATACTTAACAATAACTTAAAAAAAATTAATCAATATTTAAGCCATGTTACAACATCTAACAAGAGAAGTCTGGGTTAGGGCTGCTTCTTTTGGTCCAAAATCTAAAAAAACCCACTGCAAAATACATAAAAGCAGAATGAC
This sequence comes from Rhynochetos jubatus, assembly GCA_027574665.1. Taxonomy (NCBI): domain Eukaryota; kingdom Metazoa; phylum Chordata; class Aves; order Eurypygiformes; family Rhynochetidae; genus Rhynochetos; species Rhynochetos jubatus. Next base: position 19,629,363 of record CM050654.1, on the reverse strand, counting down.
ATAAATTAAATTTATCTTGGAACTTAGGATTTCCTGACTTTAAGTCAGGTTTTTAACATTATTTGAAGCATAGTTATGTCTTGAACAGCTTTTAAAAAAAAAATAATGTGTACTTTTAAAATGTAAATTACTTACTTTTACACTTAACTAAGAAGTTTAACCATAGGCTTGAATACCAAGACAGAATTCCTTGTAAGAACAGCTGAATTTTGGGTTAGACCACCCCATCGTACTCTGAAGAGTACTTTGTTCTAAGTAGAGGCAAAGAGGTGTATTAGCTTTCTCCTACTTTATCGTTTCCGAGCACCATTGAAGCCTCTCTACGGTATGATGAAGTCAGGAAAGCCTGTGTGTCTGGGGCCAGGAGAGGCTACCCAGAGCAACCAGTGTGCTGTCTCCGGATGGGCAGGTGGATAGAGCTGCTCTCTAAACAACCCCACCTCCATTCCGCCAGCATCTCTATCAGAGGTGATTTCCTGCCTCCCCTCCCAGGAAAGCCATATATCTCTTCACCTCTGAGATGTGAAGCCATAAAAACCAGCCTGCTGATGCTGTGCTTTGCCCACAGCTCTGCCTTTCCCTCCTCCACAGCAGAGAAGCTCAGATAAGACATTTACTGCAGCAGCCACAGTAGTGGTGGAGACAGGTTTGCCAGGACTGGAAAGCAAGGGGAAGAGAAGGGTCCCTGAATGGGATTAAAAAAAGCTTTACCCCCCAAGTGCCGAGAGGTGATGGGAAGTGTAGAACTATACCTTTGCATAATGAAACCTCTACTCGCCTCTCCTCTTTCACCGGGTAGACACAGACACAACAAGGCCTGAGGTACAGCAGGCAGGACACACTCTCTCCTTGCCATCTCATTAATTTCTCCCTGCACACATACACTGTAAGACCCCTGAGTTGCCTTCTAGCTATGTGCTTGCATAGTTTTAAAGTCTGTTGGGGTGGTGGCCACGCGACTGCATCATGAGGAGCTTTTCAAAACTAAACCACAACGATTACAAAATATCCAATCATGCTGAGTGATGCTTGGATGCTCTCATCTGAAGTGCAAGTTGTTACGGGGATAGGCTATCCAAGAGAGCTCTGCTAAAGCAGGAGATAACGTACAACTCAGGGCAGGAAAAGAACAACAGATGCCCAGGGTGTCTGTTCTGCAGATAAAAGCCGAAGTTCGTCATGCATCTGTGCCCTAATTCTGTGATAACTGAGAGGTGTGAACAGAGAGGTCCTGGTAATCACCTTCCACATGTTCCTGAACTCAAAAGGATGATGAGTGCCCAAAACACACTGCTGTGTTAAGGAGGGAGAATAAAGTATGCTCAGCATTAGAGAGTCCCAGTTACCTGAATAATGGACATTAATCACACAACAGGACACACTTTTCCAGGCTGTAAGTTAATACTTCTTTCTAATACAAATTCCCTAATTTCATGTACATCCTGGGATTTACTGAGAATTGACTGTTGCATGTGCATTCCAAAGGACAGAGTATTTTTGGTTTCATGGCCTAGAAAAGAGATGAAAACCAAAACTATAATTTGGAAGCCAACGTTGTGTCCAAATTACATAGGAATTGGCTGCTCCAGCATCTTGTTAACTTAGCTTAGTGAAGGCATTACATGGCTGGGCACCTCTTTCTACCCCTGACTGGAGGGGTCAATTCCCAGAATAAGACTCTAGACATGGAGTCTTCACCCAGAGTGGAAAGTTGGCCTCCTTTTGAGATTCACTCAGCAGTAGTTTCAGAAACAGACAAAGAGTTAGCGAATGGCCAGGGATAAGCAGCAAAGTTCTTGTGCTGTGCTGTAGATTTACTGCTTTTTTGGCTGACTATAGAAAACACCCTATTTTAGAGTGTTTATAGGAAGCTATGAGAATTTCTTGTTGTGTATATTTTACATTTATTTGAAAATTAATATAGTCCACAGTGTATATAAATTTCCCAGACTCATAGCTGGCAAATATGTAGCACATGCTCTTGAGAAATACTGTAAAAGTCCCCCAAGGTTTGTTTCTTCCCCATCTAAAATCTGCATTGAATGAAGCATCTGGTTGCCATTCTTAATTCCCTGCAAAATGGCTCAGAAAAGACCCATTTCTCATTTCCAAAAAGACCACTTAATTCTATCTGTGTGGTACTGCAAAGCAAGCATAAATTACCCAATCTCTTCCTACTTATATTATTGTAAGTCAAGTGACTTCAGTGCAACTAATCCTGATTTACATCACTCTAAGCCAGGAGAGACATAAGGGCTCTAAATATCCCCAGTGTTTGTTTTCATACAGTATTTTCTCCTTCTGATGGTTATCCATTAGCCCATAAATCTTAGTAGTCCTAAACTCATACAGCTCATTAATTTCTGAAGTGGTTTGGCCTATTCTTAGCAATATACTTGAGCCAACTCTGGCAGTCCTCTCCCTTGATCCCGTTTCCCGACCCCACGAGAAGGCGCTAGTCTGAGGAATTTAGTCTCAGCTTTGCAGCCATGCAGGACCATCCCTGTAAAGTGCCTTGATGTCTGACTGTGCATGTCCTAGGGGTGCCCTACGAACTTCTGCAGCAGAGTGCAATATCTGACTATTTACATTCACTACTTTTGTGACTTTTTGTCATTAACCGAGGTACCAACTCAGAATCCCCAGTCTGTAGCATCTGCAGACATGGACACCAGTGACAGTTAATGGTACCTATAAATAATCCCAGGAGAAAGGACAAACCCCAGAGGTTTCTGAGGTACTCACCCCCTCCTCACTGCTCTCTAGATAACATTTTGACACCTGCTAAGTGGGACAGCTGTCAGATTGAATCTGGACCAACAGTGTTAATCAATTAAGATGTCTGTTAAGAGATTGTTCCAGAGAGAAAATGGAGTATTGGGACTTTTCATCCACACTGTACCTTAGGAATCAAATGACATGAAACAAAACATCAGGAGCACGATATCATCAGAATGATCCTTCCCTGCCTCATCAAGCCTTTATTCAAAAGTTTTAGAAAGTTGGTAACCCTCTCTTCAATCGTTACAGGGCACTGAGCTTGTCTCCAGCAATTTTTCATTAGAGTGGTATCCCTAGAGATTAAAAATACTTGCTACTTTGATCAATTAACGATTATAACACCCCTGCTTAGTCTTCACATGCATATGAACCTCTCTGAAGTGACAATTGCTTGAAATAACTTTATTTGTATTTCCTATTTGTATAGGAAACTGAAATTACTGCATAGCAAAACATAAACCTTACATCCCCCTGCTTATACGTTCCTAAATTATATAGTAATTAATATTTACATAGTTCACATGTTTTTTTCCACCTGAACGATTTTAAACAATTTTACAAAGCATTCTTTGAGCAGTGTTACTTCAGCCTTCCCAACTGCTGAGATACTATTCCTATAAGAAGGAATTCACTACATCGTTCTTTTGCTATCAGCACACCACCACTGAAATTAGAGACTATTATTCCCTTTCTACAGTGAAGCATAAGAAATTGACCTGTCTGAAATTATAAACCAAAAGTAGTGCAGTTAGAAATGGATTTTGGATTTCCTCATTCCCCATTCCTCTAACACAAGCAGCATAGCATGACGAGGACACATGCTTTAGTGATGTAACCTTTCCATGCCATTTTACTTAAAAAAGTGTTCATTTTGTCTTTGTGTAGGGTTGTTATTGAACGATGTCTGCTATGTTTCCACTCCAGAGACACTCGCCTATCATCTGCTATGATAGGAAATTAACACTGTACTTACAATTCTGAAAGTGCAGGGGCTTCTGTGGATCAAAGGTACCATGGAAATGCAAAGTATTTCATAATTTTAATAGAACAGCTTAGCTTCAGAGTTGTTTCTCTGTAAGTAATAAATTAGCATTTCCTCTTCCAGTTGCTGTCTTTTGCTCTCTGCTATCTTTAATGTGAATTTGCAGCTGTCAAAATGAATAATATGCAGCATCAATTTAAACCCTGCTTTTCCATAAGTTCAGCATAATAGTTTCACTTTGTCTCGATTCTGTTGATTGCTATTAAATTCTAGATTGTTTTAAATTCCTTGAGACCATCTTGGAAGTATCAATTATAAACTGTAGGCATTTATTAGAATTCAGTTTGAGATAGAGCACTCTCATTTGGCTGGAAAACATTTCTTTCTGTTCTTTGCACTTAATACAGAAGAGGTCATGGAAATATAATTTGCCATTTAAGAAAGTAGATTGTTCAAAGAAGGAATGTTATAAATTAGTGTAGAGATAAGAAAAGAAAGAAAAGAAGCTTCATAAAGAGCATAGATGGAGGTGAAGAATCACACAACTTGGTTTTTGTCCATCTACACAGTTCATGACTGGTCAAAGTCATTAGAAGAGAAGTGAATTGAAAACATGAAGCTGAAAAGAAACACAATTCTCCCCATCCACAAAGTAAACTTCCCTCTGACATGGCAATGGAAAATGAAGGCATCAATTCTTGCAGGTCAAAAGATTCCTAGAATAATATGGCTTACAACATACTCCTTAAGAAACTTGTTATTTCTGTATGACTAGATGGTTGAGTGGGTCAGAGCGGTGTATGGCATTTGATACTAAAATCTTCCATAAGATCCACCTTTTCTTTTAACAAGTATTTGTTATTCCAAGTGTTTGTTGATACTTGGAATAAACAGCAACATCCCTAGTTTTTCTCCACTGCATGCAGCTGTGCAGGCACATCTCACAGCCTCAGCTATTCATCCAATACTTGTACAAAAAAGATATCCTTGTCCTTCTGCTTTGGAAGAAATCAAATGCTTATATCACTGAGATCAATATTAGAAATGGACTGAGAAAACAGTGCCTATGAATAGATTAGAGTTGGTCTAGAGCTCAAAACTGAGACTGGAGTTAAAATTCAGGCTGGATGATACTGAAATCTTGTTGGCTGTTCTTCTGACATTTTTGTTCAAGAGCATGGGTGATCTTATAAAATCATCTGGAGGTTGTTTATTGTGTGCTTAACAAATATATTCACAGTTTTCCACATATTATTTCTTACTTTACATATTCTCTAGCTACAAACCATCCAATATGTGAACTTCCATCTGACTTGTATGCAAATATTAAGCAACCATTATTTAGGCCAGATGAAGATACTCAGTCTTTTCTTTTAAATCTACATCCTGCTTTTAAATCCTTCTTTGGCTTTTTACACTTAAATCTAAACATCATATTTTCTATTAATTATTCTGAGTGAAGTCATCACTAATGTTGATATAGTGATTACTAAGTCTTCTTGATTAAAGCTCAAATGGAAACTAAATTGCTACCAAATGTGTACTGGTTTCCATTTTTAATTTTTCTTTCAAGGATGCTGACCATTTTAACCGGAAAGATTTGCTAACCATTCCTTACTGCCAATACGAGTCCGGAGTTTCTTACTTCCCTGATCTGGAGCAATACCATATATTTCCTCCAGATCAATAAAGTAGGAAGGGTACAGCCTTGGTTCCTGGCCAGTTTCACCTTGGCCTTGATTCTAGTGTTGCAGGTGAAACTTCATTATACATGTGGATAGTTATTTGTGCTTGCAATTACATGCCTAAATTATCAGGAAGAATCACTGATGTAACCTTTGGCATTAGGTGCAATCCCAGCACGAATCAGTCCTCTTTAATATCATTAAAATGCACGTATCTGAACACTGATTCTTAATACCCTGGTAATGTTTCCAAATAGTGCACTCGATAGTGAAAGAGAATAGGAAATTTTCACACCATTGAGCTATGTCAGTTTAAGGAACTGCATCAACATGAGGTTTAACTGAACTGGGAAAAAAGTGGCAAGAGATTATTATACTTTTTAGTCCCAAAGCCCATGAGATGTAATGGCTAACATATAGATAATATATAACTATAGGTATAAATAAAGAGAAATGGAAAGGGGGAGAGTGATACAGAAGAAGCTAGAGGTACAGGGTAAAATATATTCTGTTGCAAGAAGCACTACATGAGCATCTCTGCTGCAGTTTTAATCTTTCCCTTCCTGTTACCCATGGTCTCTTAGTTGCTTTTCCTATTGTTTTTTTATTCCATCTCAGTTTGCCATTTTCTCTCCTCTTTCCATTCTTTTGTTTGCAACCTTTAGCCCTTGACTACTGCACATTAAATCCTATCTTTCTAAATAATTTCTGTTTAAACAAAGTCTGTCAGAAAACTAGCACTGAGACCCCTTTTTTCTCAGAATAAGAAGCTGATCTGGCAGAGGACTTCTGGAGAGGCTATTTCATTCTTAAACTGAGCCAACTACCTTAGATGGAAGCAGCTAAGTAAAAGGAGATGATTCATAAATAGCTGTGCATGCACACAATTCAAATCTGGGGCTTCCTGCAGTGATGGTATTTATTGTTCTCAAATCTAAGCATTCATGCAAAGGGCAGTGAATCCAGGAAACTGAGCTTAAAAAGCCATTTTAGATTTGTGCACTTTTTTGCCAGACACAAGCCTGAATTCGGTTTGGAGCCTTTGTGCATGGTGGCAAGAGGAGATCGCCTTCTCTTTTGCTTTTCATCTCTTCCTCCGCACCCCAGCACAGCAAGTAATGAAGCAACTGGGGAGAAAATGAACTAGAGCGGACAGAATAGGAGGGTTTCCTGGAGAGACAGGGAAAAGACAGAGGTTGGGGTTTCTACTTCCTTTCCTAGTAAGCTACATTCCAAAATCACTGTGAAATCTCTCACCTCCTTGTGAAGTGGGAAGCTAACCTGTGTTCTGCCTGCCATCGGTGCTCAGCCTCAGCCCAACCTCAGCCCCTTCAAGATACAGCCTGCTCTTGTGCTTGAGCTTATCCAGAACTGGTGACCTCCTCTCACCAGGAACTGGACTAAGCCCATGCCTGGTTGCCACAAATGTTAGAACATTCACGCCACTTATGTTCCCCACAATGGTGATGGGGAAGATGGAAAACTTGCGTGTCATCAGAACCATTTAGCTGTAGAAATGTGCCTCTTTATTCAGTGTCCAGATATCCAGACTGACATTGACGTCAGAACTGCAGTGAATCCCAGCATGCTACTGAAAGCTGTGAAGGCTTATAAAGCTTCCCAAGACATACGAGAACCAGACTGCTCCCCCGGACTCTGTTGGGCACAGACACAACTGGGGAAGCAGAGCAGAAGCCTCCTTCCAGGGCTTCTGGCATCTATACCCCCCTGCCAGGTCAGATAAAACTTTATGCCACTGGGAACACTTTGTGGGTAAAAGCTGGGTTTACTGGGCTGACATGACACAGGCGGCCCTGTTTTCCACAGAAAAGACAGCAACTAGAAACTGAGCAGAGTATTACACAGCGCTATAATGACTGTGTACACTACACAACATTCATCATTGCTATTGAAGACTGACTGGGACCATAATAAATACATGACTATTTGATATATGTCCTCAAAAAGGTCATCCAGAAGCAGATCCTGGGAAGCCCCTCCTGGCATGAAGTGCAAGACTGGCCAAATTGTTTTAACTCACCAGTATATTTTTAGAGTTCATTTAAAACGTTTTGTCGTGTATATTCTCTTTTAAAGAATGATACATCACCACTGACAGTCAGTGCATACTGTTTTCATAGCCTAGCTTTCATAAATATTATGAACAAATATCACAGTGGTATTGTTATAATGAATTACAGTGATGTGTTTCTTGAGAGAGTGCCAATGACTGGTTTATATCCTCCGTGATGTTAGTGTCATAAGAAACGTGGCACAAATCTTTTCCCAAGGTTCAGCGGTATCTTTAGGCCAATAACGCTACACATTTTTTTCTTGTTTAAACAGTTTCCTCTGAACATTGATGTATAGCCTTTTAAAATTTTATTTTAATATGGTCAATGATCTAACAACACTTATTAAGTTTGAAGTTCCTTTATTGTAATCTGGAAATAATTTTCATCTGACTCTCACCAACAGCCAAACATAATAAAATATGTATAAGCCAAATAATGTTACACAGAGGCTCTGGGGACTACATGAGGTTCTCATACAGTCGTACAGTCCTGCAGTATCAAAGTTACAGAGTACTGCAGCACAAGTAGAAAAGGAAGCACGGAGATCTTCTCACCTGCTGGTACCTTACCTGGGGGGGAAGGAACATCTAGCAGCGCTCAGAGAACCCTCAGTAGGTTCATGTTCACACACCTGCCCATTCGAGGCTGGGGACAGGCTTTGAGCTTTCCCTGGGGGTCCCTTGCTCCCAGTCACTCTGCACTGATTCTGCACTAGGACTGGTGCCTTGCCAGCCCCCTAACAACCTTCCCAGATGGACGGCTTCCTTCAGGAATGATGTGCCAGCAGGCACCCTTAGAAAGACATGGCTGGATGAATGTGAAATTCGTTTTTATAAGATCTGTGTGGGGGAAAAAATGTCATATGTTTGCCAGCTGCTTGTCTTGAGATAGGCTTGTAGTTGGAGCCATTAAGAAACATAGGATTTTAAACTTTTTTCTTTTTTGTGGTTTTTAATCTAGCCTACCCTGTGAGAACAATAGTTCATTTAACTCCAGCTGTGTTCCACCACATTCATTTCAATAATGTTTGGTCTACTGAGCATAGAGAATTAAGTACCTGTGTGTTCTGAAGTGGCATCGATGTTTTGTCTTAGACTCTCAGAGAAAGTTCTGCACAAAATTATGCTATCGGGAAATGATACGCAAATGTATACCTGGCTGTGGCTGAAATGGCAACATTTGCTAGCAGACACACTGCACAGCACAGTTAGCTTTTTTTTTTAAACATACAGAGTAAGATATAATAGCAATTACCTTTGCAACTTGGCTACTCTACCTAACACATGAAATAGTACACATTCACAACAGTAAGCCATCCATAAGGAATTCTAAATGCCCTGACTCTTTAGTATCCCAGGCAGTTTTGGATTTCACAATGCTCCTTTTGCTTCCCAGATATTTCTTTCATTAAAAAACCCAAACACCCCCTCCAAAAAAAAAAACCAACCAAAAAAAACCAAGCAAGAAAATTTCCAGAATGATAAGGAGATCAAAAGTAGTGAGTGAAAACAAAACAAGTCTTTGCCTAAAAAAAGGAAAAACCCTAAGGGGCCCAGAACTGCATTTTTTTAATTTGACAGGCATTTAGAAGTGTAATTGATGGGGCGGTTAACATGGCTCTTGACCAAAACAGTTTATATGCAATAGCAATGTCACATCTATAACATGCCAAATATTACGCTAATATGTATCCCATCAAAACACAACTTTACAAAATAGGAGAAAAAAGATCCCATATGTTAATAAATGTGTCAAAAGTTTAAAGTTTGAAGTGTTACACATTTCAGTTTGTTTCTGCAAATAAGAAGCCATTTTGGAAAGCTCCCCCTTCTCTCTGTTGCATTAGGCTAGGCTACCTTTGCTACAAATACGATACAGCAAACTGTCTACAGAACAGGTTTACAGTGGAAACCAACTGCCTCCCACACTGGGGAGAGGGAAGACCAGGTCATTTATCAAAAATCACTAATGCCTAAAGCCATGGGTCACTTTTCAACCCAAAGGATAATAGTTTTTCCTTTCAACTACAAATTCCAGTCTAGACGTGCTTGATGATACCTTTTGAAATGCCTTTTGCCTAAAGTGTGCTCCAGTGTCAGTTACCCTCGGCTGAGGGCTTCTTTGTATGAACCCAGAGCCACCTGCCTTTCAGAGGCAGTAGGAAAGCCTCAAACAAGGAGGTAGAAGAGTTCTTCAGTGCATGAGTTTTCTGCAGGCTGGTGTTCACTGACTATCTTTCTGGCACTTACAGCACTTCTGAATAAAAAAATGTATACACATGATTTGGCATTATTTTACCCTATAAATATTGTTTAGCATGGTAAGCTTGGTGGATAATGAAGCAGAGGAACAGCTCGATGCATACAATGGAGGTGTGCCTCCACAGGTATTCTGTTCTAGACTCACAGGGTGTGGTAAGCTCCAGAAAGCCATATGGGAAGACAGCTGCTGCCACTAGGATCTTAGAGTCTAGCTCTGTCATTGAGCCAGACATGCCATAACTTGATAGTTTCTCCCGACAACGTTAACTCGTTGCCTTATGCTATACAAGAACTTTGGGCACACCATAGTGAAAATTAATCTTGGTGTATCTGTAGCCCTCTGAGGCAGCTTGCTACTAATTACACAGCTTACATTTATTACAGGTGCATGGGGTCACTGTTGACATTTCAGCTCTTAACGGCCCTCCAAGCACACACCAGAGCACAGCATGGCTCTTGTTTAGCACCATGCAGGTCTCACACCACCAGTGGAGCCAGCCAGCAGCCAGTAGTGACAAATTCACTAGTTGCATTCAAAGTTCCTGCTACACGGCAGCAGTTTGAGGTGACTACGTTCAAGTAACCTGAAGGCTGTGCGGTTCCCTCAGTGCTGTAAAGCAGAGCTGGGGTACACTGACAAGGCACACTGCAAGCTCCCTCTGTCCTACTTTTCTTCCCTCTCCTGTAGATAAAGGACTGTAATCTCCAGGAGCTGTCAGTCCTGCAATTTGCATGAACATTAATTTCCCAGAAAGACAGCAATTCTAGCTTAGAGTGGGTCATCTCTCCAGGCTACATACCAGTTAAACAAAATGTCTATTAAAAAGAAAAGAACTCTCAGATACCAGCACGTGGTAGCCGTAAATATTAATTTATGAATCATGACTAACTTGGAAAATATGAATAAAGATGAAAGTAGTGAAAACAGTGACAGAAAATTTTATGACTGAACATGCTGAATTTGATTAGTCATGATTAACGGGGGTCACATTTTATTCCTTGTAAATAGTTGAGTAATTGCTTTAAATCCCTGAAAATATTCACAAAAAGTGAAAGGTTTTAGCACAAACATCAACCCACAAAGGAAACACGTCATGAGTTCTACAGAGCTGTTCAAAACCTAAATTCTTTACAGTTTGTGACATTACAATCAGTTTCCCTGCCGTTTCTGGCATCACTGGCCATTTCTTCACCCAAACATGATCACAAAACATCCCTGCGGCAAATGCAACTCCAGCTATGTGAAAATCATTATTAAAAAACATGCACACATTATTGGCTAGTTTGAATTTTTACTTTTTAAAAACTAATCACTATGTTCATGGACCTAATAACATCATTAGTGTATCAGCTAAAAATAGCTGGTGCCAAAATGAGGATGTGTTGAGGCAGTTCTTGAAAATGGCCTTTGGTGCTTGAACAGTGATGCAAGTGTCTGCGCTGAATGTCATTTGGTTAGAGAAAGCAGGAGGCAACACTGAGACCCACTTTTGTCACAGAAATCTCTATGCTGTCACACTCAAAACATGATCAAATGGCCTACAAGGGTAGAAATGAAAGGTCCCCTTTGGTCTGTCCCTAGAGCTTGGAGACCGCTTCTCTGCCTCTGCCACCCACCACGCTGTCCACCAGCCTGCTGGCCCTCAGTCAGGAAAACTCTTCACATGGCTTGTCCTAGATCTAGTACCCATGAAAACCATGCTTATTTAGACTGAAAGTGTTTCCCTTCCAAAGCAGAAAGGTTTCTGAATGCTAATCTCCTGCCACCTTACCTAATGAATCCTCATGGGCTCTTCAGGCAGACTTTACAGTTGGTGTGTTTTAACTCTGTCTGCAGGAACAGACTTCTTATCCAGAGCCCCAGTGGTGATTTAACACTCTCCTAGAAGTCCACACTTGAGGAGTTCTTCAAACTTACAATGTAACGTGACTGCTGCTAAAACCTGAAGATGCAGCAAGGTGTATTTATCAAAGTCATTTCCGTATTTGATGAATACTGCCGAGCTGTGCAAGCAACATTATCGAACTGTATCTGCCTTAAGTTAAAAATATCAGCCAGCAAATGCCAGACACAGGGTATAAGAATGTTCCTTGTTGCTGCATATTTACTCAATCAACTCTGTAGACAGGAGCATAAAGGACCCACAGGGAATATCTTTCAGCTGTCAGGCAAAACTCGGGTTAGTTTACCGAAGCACCCAAGGTGTTCAGGATCTGAAAGCCCTTTTGTCTGTAGAGACTCTCCTCTAATGAAAATCTGAAACATTTGCATTGCTTTGAAATATCTTCAGATTTTTGTGTTTTCTGCTTCCAGTATGGCTAATGACATAAGTTTTCGAAGTAAACAAAAAAAATTCCTATGTTAGCAGTGAAAATACATTTTCATTCCAAGTAAGTTTGTCTTTTGTTTCTCTGAGAGCAGAATGTCCAACTTTATCCCTCAACTTTTGTTTTCTTCATCTGCCTTGAGCAGACTTGCCAAAATTGTACCAAAAATCCCCCTTTCCATAGTGGACAATTGTCCATATACGACAATTTATCTTTTTCTTGTTCTTTGAAACATCTTTTTTTAAACACATTCCTCCTCAGTATCCTGTGACAGTGGTGAATCCCTGCTTTCCTGCAGAGATCCCCTGAATATGGCTTTCCTTCAAGCCTGCTATTGCTGCTGCTTGCACCAGCCAGGACAGGCTGGCTGGTAGGTAACTTCATGTCCCAGAGTCAGTGGCTCTTTGCAACACTGTCAGCCAGGAGCCTGGGTTAATTGGAAGGCATTGCCCAAGGCTAATGCCTGGCAATCTGGGCATAACCCTCTCTTGTAAGTGCAAACAGAAGCTACTACTATTACCTGGTGGTGTTGCAGTATTAGCTGAACTGAGAAGCATGTACAGGATGCTTATGTAATTAATGACTATAAAATTAACCTTCATTTTAGTCATGACACTGATACAAGGATTCACTGTTGTCTTCTTAATCCACAGTGTAAGTCTCTGTCACTGTGTCCTCTCATGCTCAGGATGCTTCTGCGCCAGAAGGGAATGGCCAAAGATATAAAGAGTTGGCTAGAAGCAGGAGATTGTTTTTTCAGGCACAGACATGTGGGTTTCTGAAGTCCAAGAAGACCCCATGTTAATGTCTGTCAGGTGAAAGGTACAAAATACCCAAGTTGGAGGGGAAAAGTCTATAGTCACTGTCCACTTTGGTACCGAGATATGAAAGGGTTGCTGTGGAGGTTAAAATCAGGCTGCTGAAAAGGAGCTGGGCAAGAGTTCCATGGCCATATCCTCTAAAAAGCCACATACAAGGCTGAAAAGACAAGAGATTCAGAGTGCCGGGGGCATGGAGGAGATGATGGTGTAGGCAGCAGGAATTTAGCTACACTGAGAACCAGGGAGGCATTTGGAACAGGAGAAACCTGTGCAGGATGGATCAGCCACCTTTTCATAAAAACCAGCACATGCCTACCAAAAACTAAAGGAGGCATTGAGGAGCACTGAACCTAGATGCAGGGGACAAGCCAAGAGGTGCAGGAACACCCAGTTCAGATTGTGGCAACCTACGAAGTGGTCGTAACTGAAGTGCCATGCATTTCTGAAGGAGTCAGGAGGAAAGGAAGCAGCCTATTCTCAGTGGATTAGATTGCCTTCCATGCCAGCTGAATCGCACAGGCAACAGTAAGCAATGGTGTAAGGCCAGTACTTGGAAGTACTTCCATATTGATGCTACAAGCCTAAAAAGTTAGAGAGGGGGCTAAAATGCTTGGCACATGACCACCCTGACATAACGGGCTTCTTGGAGTGTGAGGGAAGCAGAATAACTGAGATGTGGTTATTACCTACTTGATAAGTATGATGGAATAGGGGACACAGGTCAAGGAGAGCCACTGTATGTGAAGGGTATTATACAGTGGCACAGCATAAAAATATTATGGGGGAAAAAGCAGCACAATGGAATCCTTGTGAGTGGAAAGCATGGATGTTAGTAATAACAGCATAGTGTGGCACCTACCCTTTGACTGGCACAATGCCAAAACCACTGGCTCAGGAACAGCTTCACGAAATCAGAGAAGCTGCACGGTCAGGTACAAATTCAAAGAGACTACAATTAACCTCACCAGACTGAGTTAATGCTTCATTAAGATACAGAAATTTACATTTTTTGAGACACAAATGCTTACTACTTAAAAAAACATATTGGAGTTGGTCTTAGCTAGTGCACAGGACAACAGCTATTAATGGGAGAGGTGTTCTGCATTAGTGATCATCATACACTACAGCTTAAAAAGAGAGAAGGCGAAATAAATCCTGCCTGTGGCTATTCAATTTCAGAAAAAAGATAATGTAAAAGAATTACGGCTTACAAAAAAAGTAAAAACCAACACAACCTCTCCCCTCCAAAAACTCCAAAAGGGTTAGTTCAAAAGCCAAGAAGTCTAAAGAAAGCTTGATAGCCATGAAATACACTGTACTAGAAGTTTACGTAATGAGTGTGACAGACCAAGAAGAAAACAAAGCAGTCCAAAACCTGTCTGCATAGATGGCTCAATAGGAAAGCAAAGGAAGCTTTCAAAGGCAGAAGACCAGCATTAAAAACAAAACAACAAACAAACAAAAACCCACCAAAACCACCAGAAAACCAAAACAAACCAGGAAGCTTTCTGAAGTGAGGACAGAAAAGTCCCATAAAATAAAGCAGCTGAAATGTAAACAGGAAATAAACAAACCTAAAAAAGAATTTGAAGAGTGACTTGCAAATGATGCCCAAACTGATAGTAAGACATTCTTTGAACACATCAAAAGCAGGAGGCTATCTTGTGATTAGTGGGAGCAGTTGATGACAAAGGCATAAAAAGGATGATAATGCCACTGCAGACACTCACTGAACTATTTGTTTCCACCTTTACTGCTGAGGTTGTTCAGGAGATTCTTCTGCTTGACATACTTCTTGCTGCACATAGGTAAGATTTTTTTTATTTTGTAATTAAGTTATAGACAATTTAGAGAAGACCAATTAAAATCATTAAGGGGATGGAGCAGTGAGCTCATCTATGTAATGTCTTGTACACTGTGTAGCCTGGGACCCTTCTGTTGAGAGGGGAAAGCCAAAAAGATTTGAAGGCAGTATCAGAAAACAATGGATAGCTGAATGCATGCAGGATCAAGCAGAACTACATCCTGCAATACTAGAAAAAGTAGTAGGGAGAGCTCTATGAAACTAATAGAAGACTGATTTAATTCAGGTGAAAGTACTTTCCACAGTGAGTAGTGAACCTCTCGGAACTTGCTGACACAGGAGGCTGCTGAGACAGACAGTATCAACAGTTTTAAGTGGGGATGAGGCAAATTCATGGGAAATGGGTCCACGAACACTAAAAATTAGATTATGCAGGTGTATGGCTGCTAAGATCCCTAATACACTAGCTGCGGTGCCGAGTATGAGAACTGACCATGGCAGTGGCCATGTTTGCATCCTGTCTCTGAACAGTCTCTCCTACTGCCTCTGCTGAAGACAAACTAGACTGATCATGCAATCAGGCATTTTTTTATGAACTTCTGCCCAGCTTCTGCATCTCGGCTTGTGCTGTGTTGCCTTTTTAATTTCTCAGCTAAACAGCCCATCCCATAACAGGCTGTGTCATTCCTACCATTTCCAATAGGTTGCCATTGCTCCTACAGCTCGGGTACAGATGTTCTTCTGTGGCTGATGTATGAGAGAATTCTGAATGATTGAGTGAATATCCAAAACCAAAAGTGATATATACTGTTCCATAGCAGCACTTATAGAGAAAGAACAAACTGTGGTGTGTTGCAGATTTAATTCTCGATGTCAAATACTTCTCTTTTTAATAAAGGGGCCAGAAACTTAATTGGGAAAAATGTTCAGAAAATCATATTAGTATTGATTAACCAGGACACTGCAGAATTAGTACCCTAGTGAGACCTACTCTAAGAGCGATAAGTAAAAATGTAAAGGAGAAGCTGGGGAACATCAGATCACAGTTAAAGGGAGGAAATTTACTCTTGTGCAGCTTCTAACCTACAGTGTTGCAAAGCACACAACAGCAGTAATAATCACTGAAAAGATGAGTCCACTTCCCAAAAGAATCGTAAATTACAGCACATTAACAGAAGTCCCTTGGATATGGTTATTAGTACAAAAAATAATGCAACAAGCAACAGCATCCCCACTGTCCTTCACTAACAATCAGAGGAAACACAAACAGATTCCCCAGTGCACATGTACTGGACTCCCATCTGGAATATCCTGTATTTCCTTTCTCCTCGGAGTTTGATGAAAGGTGGTAACAGATACTACAAATCATCAGCACAAGCTCACTTATTGGCTCGATGGAAATTCTGAGCAAAAAGATGTTGACAACAGTTTCCCAACAATCTCTTTTTCTGATTTGTTGGTGCAGTACAACATACGATCATCAGAGAGAGTTTTACAACCATTGCAATAGTGTTTTCTATTTATAACTATTGGGATGTGAATTTATGGTCTGCAAAAGGCTTCAGAGTTCTGACTGATAGCCTGGGAGTCTTTTATTTCATAAACACTACATGATTTAATAAGCAAGAAATCAGGAAGCTGATTCTAAGAAATGAACCTACAGAAAGTAGTCTTCAATCTGAAGACGGCCATGCTAATAAGTCTGAGGTTATCCTCTTATGTTGTTACGCACAGATGCACATGTGTTGCTGTACAGAAACACAGCAAGTTGCAGGGTTTATACAAACTCCTAGAAGGGAGAAAACGTTAAAACGGCATGCTGGGGAGACAGCCGAATCAGAAACCCAGCATAAGAAATAAATGACTTTTCAAAGGAAGCATAATACATGCTTTTACTAAGGATCATTTGTTAGGGACTAACACGTCGTTTATTTTGAGTACAGCTTTGGAAAAAAATTTGCAAGGGCCATTATGTTTAAATCCGAAGATTAAATTACTAGCTTGGAATTTTCAAAACATTCTGTGCTAGTTTAACCTTGCTCCCCTTAAAGTCAAGAACAGGTTTTTCCAATGATTTTAATGGGAAAGGAACCGAAGCAAGCGGAGCAATTCCAGAAGTTCTGCCATGGAGGTACTTCAGCTTGCTTCTTTACGGAGTATTAGTTACATCTTTATGTGGATATCTAGACAATCTGGGCTGTAAGAGCTGGCTGAGAAGGTTCTTATTAGCCCAGTAGGTCTAGGAGTTCAATCAAACTGAAATGTTTTGTTGAATTAACTTCATACCAGAATTTAGTGCTAGGTCATATCCTTCCAAAGGCAAAAGCTGTTGACAGAATTACACTGTTCAGCCTCAGAAGCTCTCAGTGAACACTGCAATAGTGCCAATGTTAATACTTGCACAGGCTTTCCAAGTGCCTTACAAACATTAATAGTTTTAGTCTAAAACATTCCTAGGGGTGAAGTGGGCTATACTCAATTTCCCTTCCCCCTTCTCAGCCTTTTTATGTTTTGTAATACAGATGAGGGACATAAAATATAGAGGCTGTAGCAAAGAACCACCTGTGTTGCCAGTACAGTCACCCCACATGGAAATTTGTGGCTTCAGGCCATTCTTCAGGCCTGCAGAGAAAAGGAGTTGGGGAATTGCTGGTGAGAAAAACATGGACCAGTGCAGTTCCTTGTTAGAAGATAACTTGCTGCCTGAAAACCCATGGGTTCCAGGCGGCTGGAAGCCACACAGTCACACAGCCAAACAATTACTGACATATTGGGTGGGGGGAGGAAAACAAGCAGTCCTTGAAGGCAGGAAGGGTCTGTAACAAGCTGGACACTCGGAAAAACGGGTGAGCATGAAATAATAATGGGAGTCTGGTCCCCTTTCACCAAGGCAGGGTGAGGTTCACCTAATTTCAGCTGTCTAACAGTTACAGGAGTCCCATCTGAGCTAGCTGCCTGTCCTCCCTTTAACATTAATGGAGAGATCAAAGCATTGCTGAGGTGTCCCTAGTTCATCCCTCCACTTCAGAACATGTTCCAGGACAATACACTCCAGGCAGCTGAAGCTGATGACATGAAACCCACCTTGGGAGCATCAGCTAATAATTATTTTAAGATGGGGCAAATTTTCCGTGAACGATAGACCTTCAGCTAGCTCTACCCAGGACTGCACGTGGTCCCAGACAGCAGAGCTGTACAACCTGTGAGCGCAATCACTAACACGCCGTCCTGGCTATGAGTGTAATTTCTGCTTTTGTCCCATCTGCACAGAACCTAATATAACGGACACCCAACTAGTGTCCCAGCCTGTGATCTGGGCTCGCATGCACCACAGTGCATACAGATCCAGGGTTAGAAATTACTAAGGGACACTACAAGGCTGCACTATTACAATTAGATTTAGCTGCTTAAGTGAATGGCTGAAAAAGTTCAGTACTTAGTGCTGCCAGATTTAACTTGTCCTTGGATTTGCATAGACAAACTTTGCTTCTTCCCTTCAAATTTCTTCTTGTATATGTCCTTAGAATATGAACGTCCACCACTAGTCATAATCAACTGAACATAATATAGCTTCCTCACCTTTAACTTTACACCTTTAGTTGCAGACACCAGTAACTGTGATGACACAACCTCAGAAGTGTTATACTTGCTTTCCCAGAGGACACTGCTATGATTCGCAATGGAAAACCAACTTTGAACGTTTTCCAAAATAGCAAACAGAAATTGCATCTGTCGGCAGTGGGACTAGATCTTACATTTACTTCTTAGGCACAGCTTCCTTTTGATATTATGGAGATTGAAGGGCTTGTTTTCTCAGCAGCAATTTAGAAATGTCATCTAGAAGTTTCAGAAAGATAACGCCTAAAGGTACTACATCCCACACCTTAAAAAGAAATCTGGTTTTAAAATCATCCCTGCCCTACACTTCTCCCTCTGGGCACGCTACACACCAGGCTAACATCTGCACATCTGTTCTTCATACCTGAGTGTCTCTCAAATGAAGAAATACAGAAAATAAACTACTGTCTAAATCAGCAAGATATTGTATTACACTTTGTGGTTGCCATTAACTTAAAGCAATCACAAACTCTTGGAAATGAAACCCTATCATTAATCATATGCATTTAACTTTCTTTAACTTAAATTAAAATTAAGAACCACCTAAACGTAATTGATTGGTACCACAATCTGCAAATCTATTCAGATAGATTGTGTAAGCCTGGCCTGGAAAATGTGCAAGTGGTATTCAAAATGGCTGAAAGTAGCACAATTTTGTTTCTAGCCAGTTCAAGCAACCTGTTCTGCTGCCCAGTCTGCCTCTGAACTGCACTTGGTCCTACAGACTTCCCTTATCTTCTGTCTTTGTGATCACCTAGATGCCCCATTCTTCTTCTAACTTAGTACCTCGAAAACACGTCAGCTCACTTGCTATGTCTGGCTGTATGCTGGGTTCAATGTTTTTAGTGTTTGGGGTTTTTTCCACCTACAATGATATGCTAATATGCTATCTGTAACGTGGTCACAAAAGCTCCCACAAAACCAGTCTAGTGATATTCATTAGGAAATATGGTTTCACATGAACATAACTGACAGGGTCAGTATGCAATACGTGTGTTCGTGCACCTTTTGCTAGGTGTCACCACCACTAAGATAGGTAAGAAAGAAGTAGAGGAAGAGTAATTCTGAAAACCACCCCAGAATAAATATCTCATAAAGAAGCCAAATGCCCAGTAAGCACTGGACTCTTGCATGCTGAACCTACTCACATTTAGTGGTGGATCATTTTTCCTACCTCTCACTGATGTCAATACAGTCTTTGGCCACACAATCATCACTTTAAATTGGGAGAGGCAATGGCCTTTCATGGCCTTCCAAAACCCTACCTGGAAGCAGAGGTTTGATGAAATTGTGTCTGGTGCCAGATGGCTTGTGAAAGAGAAAGAAGACAAATAATTTGTCTAACTAAGACAATAGCATAAAATACTACAACAAGTAAAACCATTTCACACTAAAATCAAGCATCTCCTTCAAACTCCTTACGCAACACGTCCAAAGGCACCCAAGTGCTGTTTGCATAGCCCTGCACAGCTCGGTCTGCAAACCAGTGTTCTGTGCCTGCTGACAGTCGTACACGGATGGCATGCACTAGTATCAGTGTATCAGCGCGTGGGCTACGGGGGCCTGCCCTAGAAGGAATAAATAACAATAAGGAAAGGAACCATTAGGACCTATTGTGACAATTTGTTCAAGTGTCAAAGTACAGAAAGAAAGAGCAGCCATCACAATCTAGATGTGAATTATTCACACAGTAGCTGTGGAAAAGTGGTACTGAAATATTTCAGCTTGAAGACCTGCTGATTTCAAAGCACATACTTCAGTTCTTTGCTGAATCAGATCCTCACCAAGAGAAATGCTGATGTTTAGACATCACAGGGAACAGAAGGCCTTTTTTGGAACCTCTCTCATTCCAGTTCCCCGATCTTTGCAGTTACAACATATAACCACACCAACCCCGTGGCAAGAGACTTTACATTAGATAGCAACGGAACAGATGCATGTCTTAATTCAAGCTAGATACTTCTGCAAAAAACACAAAACACACCCAGAGCTAATATTGCCTCTCTCACTCATGCTAATTGGGACTTTCTTCAGGGACTGCAAATGCACAGGAACTCAAGCTCACTATGTAACTCTGTTTTCACGACTCAATCCCTATAATTTCCTGGGACTGTCCACCATAAAACAATTACATGAAGTATTTCTGTTTGATGTTGTCGAGTTCTAGAAGTGGCTCATATAAAAACCTCTTAACACATTATGCTTAAGATGAATTTTTTCAGTACTCATTACAACAAAGTCGCTATCACTTGTTCACACAGATTACAGTACAGTGGGGCTTTTTGGCATGACATTCCACGGACAGATCAAATAAGATGGTCTTGTTGCTCTGCATGTTTCACATGCCTCTAGTGGCTAGAGGTATGGGAGAAGACAAGCCCTCCAAACACCACCGCACACTTCCTAGAACGGCAAGAATACTACTGCATTTCCCTTTGCTTTGAATATTGGTCCAAACCACCTATCACCTGCACATGGGTGAACAGTAGAATGACACAAGATATCAACACAACAGCTAACAAAAGGGAGAGGAAGTGTCCTCTCCAGCCAAGCCAAATATATAAATTCACCAGTCAACACTACATTAAGTATTAGGAAAAAAAAAAAATCACTTGAACCTCAACTTCCTTTCAACACGCTTAATGATGCTGTTTACAGTATTTTAGCATGTTACCAGGTTTTAATACAATAAATGTGCTCAGCTACTGTTGCAGTACTCAGTGTTTAACCCTACGACACCCCTGGCCCAGCACACGTGACTGCTGCCAAGAGAACGCACGCTCAGGGAGTTTAAATCTCAGCAGCGAACACGCCTGAACGTTTCCTCTCTCAGTACTGCAAATGCTTGCAATAAATTACTTACAAAATATAGGCCTGATTCACTGCTGCTTTACACCATTTGTACACAGCTGACTTCAACAGTTACACTACTGTAGAAGAGAAGTAGGGGAGGGGTGAAGCAAGCCCTGCGTGCAGATAATTAACCATCTTTTTCATTGAACCGTAATATACTTTCTCCATAAACTGGCAACAGAACCAATCAGTGTACACATTTCATTTCAAATACAAAGTAATTTTAGGAGCTAGCATTATTGTACCATTTGAAATATTCTCTGTTCTCATCAAATGATTCCCCCTGTAATTGATGTCATAAAGAATATCTGTGTTAAGCTGTCTTCATTTCCACAGTTTTCAATCCTGATGATGATCAATTATTTATATACAGACTAGATGAAAGGCAAGATTGTAATGACTCCAAGGGATTTAAGAGTGATATAATAAATCTTGAAAGCAGAACTCAAGTGGGTGATGGTAACAAAAGCCAGTACAGGACAATCATATTTTACTATTTTTAGAAGTTCCCCGTCACCCCCTCCCAAAAAATGATCACCAAATCAGCACCTTATCCTGCAGTCCTCTTCTTGGGCTAGCAATAGACCTTCTGCTTCCCTGGTAAGATCCCTGCCACCCTTGCCCCTTCCAGCTTATTCTTCCTTAAAAAGGAAAAGCGCGCGTTTGTTGCTGTCCTTATTAGCCCAATCATTTTGGTTGTCAGGATGACGTCATTGAGCAGCAGGGGAAATTCCTCGATCAGATTTTTTAAGAAATCCTCCTTGTACAAAGTACATTAACACACCTTTATCACACTATCGATGACTCAGGGCTTAAAAGTTTACATTTGTATCCAAACTTTCCAAAAGCATCTGGTTGGCTTTGGTTCAAGGCCACAATAAACATAAGCATTGTCACCACTCAGTATCCATGTGATATGTAACTTAAAAAGGACATACACTTCTTCATATGACTCTCATCAGACTTGAAAAAGAAGTCTGGCAAAAATACCAACGACTTAGCTAAATCAAAGATTGGAACCCATGCTTCCATCTGCCTTGTTTTTTTTCTCCACAATTCTCTAAAGAAAAGATTCAGCAGCTTGGAGTCACCAGCCTATTTTCTGTGATCCCACTGAGCCATCAGATATGTCTAAGCATGTGGGTTCTGGCTTGCTTCCAAGTGTAGCTTCCAGCCACATTTAGGGAAACACATCCCTATTAATTGTTCAAACAATCCAACCTACACTGAAGGATATCCTTTGGATTTCTAGGATATCCTTTGGATTTCTCTCAAAATATAATAAAGACACCGTCCTGGTCTTACATGCCTTCTTCACACTTGCAACAATTCTTTGTAGTAACTTGGACACACGCATTAGGTACTAAATGTATACAATATATTTATAAATGTATGTTGCAACACTGACCAATGATTTGGGCAACCGATTTAGGACAACTGTAAAGAACTTAATTTCCAAATTAGCTCTTTGTGTCATGAACCCCAAGCTCAGTTGAAAGGTCTTCAGTTGGGACAACAAAAACAAAGAACCACCAAATTATTAATAATTTTTCGGAGTTAAGGTCAAAATCTGTGGTTAAATATACAGCAAATTCCAAAGCCTTTAAGTAATGCAAAATTTCTCACTAGTATTTTGTTTCAACAAGCTCTTCAGAATTTTACTACTTATATTAAAAAGATGTACAGTAGGTACACCTTGCAGCGTGATCGTACATTTTTTAGAGTGTACTAAAGAAAGTGTTTCCTATAGTGGTAGAAAAATGATGTGATTAAAAGATTACATATTCTAGGGCCAAGTTTGCAGTAAAAAAAAGTCAGTTTTCCTCAATTAAGACTCACACAATATGGTCCTAATTGATTTGTATAACAATAAACGTGGCCGTGGTTACAATTAGTGCCAAAGCCTTTTCCCAATTTATTTCTCTTTCTCTCCTTTGGGATTTCTCCTTTTCATAATACACTTGCAAGAAACAATAACTCTTAAAATGTCTGCAAGGACTTAATTCTAAACGATAAAGCAATCCAGTCCAGAAAGCAGCTAAGATCGAGCTTATGTCAACAGGTAGAATTTACAGTCCCACAAAAAGAAATGTTTAACAGTCAACTATTTAGCTGCAATAAATTAGACTTTCACTGTGTTCTTCTTATCATTGTGATCTTTAGATGAAAAGCAGTATATAGTAGCTAATTATTAATTTTATTTATTACCACAGGCAGGATTTTCTAGTAGTATTCTGTTCCTTAATGTGAAACTAGGGATCAGAACTTTATGATGACCTGAAGCTGATTTCTTAACAGTTTCGATTTCCTGCTCTTCATAGTCACCATAAATCTTGTTTTCCTCCTCAAAACTTCAGATGTTTCTAACTTCTTATCTATCAGCCTCTAAAGTGCTTCCAGACTCCCACAAATGTTTTAGCAGACTCCGCAGGCTTGCCTGTCACTCTGCTAAGTGTCAGGCCATATATCTCTTCTGGGGGAGTTCCCCACTGAAGAAGCCATACCATGTAACAAACATGTAAGCAGGGAGGACCCAGAAGACACCCCGGTCTCGGATGTATTTAAAGTCTGAACCGAGGCTGTCATCCCAACTTGCCTAGTATGCAAGCTGATTGGACAAGCCTGTGCTTAGGCTCGCCAGGTTAAAGCAAGAGACAAGCTTCAGCAGTTGTTCTCCGGGTCTGCAGTCCCAAGGCCAAGCAAGCCCATGGCCCACGTTGTCCAGCAACTGTTCTGTGATGCTTTGCAGTGGCAGTGCATGACTGATCTCAGCGTGGATACGTGAAACCCAGATCACGGACCACATCGTGCTTTATGCAGAACCTGGATAGCAGAGATGTCATCACATAGGCACTGGTAAGTTTCCAGCCTTAACACCGGTTGTCTCAAAGAAGGAGGGTGGGGATGGAGGAAGGAGAGCACAGACGCCAGGGAGAGTGGTGGTGAGGAAAGGAAAGGAATTTGCAGAGACATGCTTCACCACAGCTTAAGCGTTTGAGAACTAGAACCATAATGCAATAGTTTGCATTTGCCCTGTCTATGCTCTTCACAAATCACAGCCAGCAGGTCAATAGCTCAGACACTTTTCCGTTCCACCTGACTTTGACACTTAGCTGAATCCCTTGGAAGTGCTCTCAAGCAGCAAACCAGGATGCCTTTTTCCCAGCTCTGCTATGAGCTGTGAGAACTGTCACACTTGCAGGGAAAGCATGGGGAAAACTCAGAAGGAAGGGAAAGGAGATCTACAATGCTTTCATAGCCGTTAGAGCCGCTTCTGTAATACTAACAGCAGCTCAGCAAAGCCTTTCTTTTGCCCAAAAGTAATCTTAAAAAAAAAAGGCACGTAATAAAGGATATCCTGGTACTGAAAAACAAGGAGCGTAACATGGAAGGACAGTGTGGTATGGAGTAAGGAATTTTGTATGACACACTGGCTCCTCTTGTGAAAAATGGTCTAAGATGCCATTCATTACTACGGTCTGCAGTTCTTAAAGAATACAAGGTGAATATACAAAAGGCTTCTCCCCTGTGCTAGCATTATCCTTTCAAGTGTGGTGGTACATTTGATCAATGTCTAGCAACTGAAGGGATGAGGTGTCACATTTGCATTGCATGAAACGCGAAATGACACAGGACTCATCGTCATGTTTCCTGATGGTGCCTTCATGTTCGATTATGTTAGGCTTTAAGCTGTTTGTTTTGCTTCTGCTGTTTGCATGGGCTCGTGTGAATAGCTTAGTATTTGGGTCATGTGGCTTTGGTCACACGTGGCAGGAGTTTACAGTATTTGATACATTCTGCTATAAATAGGTGCTGAGAATATCCTGCCTCATCGCTGCATTTGACTCCTGGATGCAGCATTCCCAGATGAAACTCCCTTGTGTGAAGCAGAGCTGAATGTTTGCAGATGTGTCTGCCAGAGCTAGCTTTTCTGCTAAAAACCCTTTCCAAATCATGTTTCTCTTACTAAAATGAGGGAGAGTCCATAAAACAGGATTCAATGTTTGATGGGAAACATGCTGCGAAACATAAGATAAAAAAAAGTGAAGAACTTTTTTTTTGAAGAGAAGTATGATGTCACTGGAGACCATTTTTCTCTAATTTTGTAGAGGTAAACAAATCAGCTGCAGCCCTGTTAATTTAGCTTTCCCCACACCTAGGGCACACTTTCTCAGTTGGATCCTTCACGAGGTGCAAAACGAACGCTTTTCCCCAAGGAAAATGGGTGGTCTTGTAAGGGTTTAAAAAAAATAATAATTTTTTTTTTTAATTCTCTTCCTTCCCATTTGCAACCCCAGACAATAGGAGGCTGCTGGGAAGCACAGGAATGAAACAGCGTTCTCCGGATTCCTTCTCTCCCCACACCCCCTAACGTGGCTCTCTGCTGCCGATATAAGGGGTTGCACTGACAGTTACAAAACTTCCCTTCTGATTCTGATTCTTTTTCCAGACAGATGCCGCTAGGTTGCTTTGTTATATTCGGATGCATACTTCTTATTTACTAATTCACATTTCTCAAGTGCAGGGCCTGCCTAGGATCAAAGGGCAGACCACGCTGCATCTGCTCTCAAGCACCCCCCTCCATCGCTGTTGATTCTCGCTGCGTGCTGCTCCCTCCTTCCCCCTCTCCTGACTCCTCTGTGCCTCAGCATTTTTGTCCACTTTGCCAAGTCCCTCAAACATCTGTTTCCTCCACCCCTGCTCTTGTGCTCAAGAATGTCTCTGGCAAAAGCCTGTGACCAGAGTGACTTTCCCAACCAGAAACCTATTCTTCCTTTTGGTCTCGCCCCAGCGGAACACCTCTCCCAGCACAAATAAGTCTCTGGACTGCAATCTCCAGTGACCTCAGTTCAGATCTTCGCTGTTCTCTAGCCCCCTTTTCACTGCACAAGACACTGACAGTCTCTCAAAATACACTTGACAGAGCGTGACTTGGTCACGCTTATCCGTTTACCTTTGCATTCAGCGATCACCCCCAAGTCTCCTCCATAGCGTCCCTACGGCAGATGCAGACGTTCCCCATCTTCTCCTCCAGCCAGTCCCTGACCACCTCCTGAACTTCCCCCTCAGACTCCTCCTTTTTCACTGTTTTCTCTTAAAATGGAAATACACAACAACCTCTTCCTCCTGAAACACACACACAAACCCCAACCACACAGAAACACAACCGAAAGCTCATTCTGTATTGTCCATACCATTACACAGAGGGTTTTTTCACACCACTTCCAGCTAATATCCTGTCTTCCTCCTCACATTTCAATGAAGATGCTGTCATTAGTTTCAGGTGATTGTTTCCTAGACAAACCTCACAGCCCCTTATTCCATTTTCATCCCCCTCTTTGTAGCATTATTTTCAACATTCTGCAGTGCATGTATTCAAATAAATATTTACCCCTGCACACCCCTAATTTCATTGACATCCTCATACCCCAATTGTCTTATTTCTTCAACTGATCCTTTAGGACTCTCCCATTCTTCCCTACAGTTTTCTGTGAGACTTCTGCTCTATACCACATGTAAACTATGCTATCCTTTAATATATTTCAACTTCTTCTCAAGACTGAAGACTTGTTTGCTGACTCCCTGCATTCATGGCAGGAATCTACTGGCATCACAGAAACCTAATGGATACGTGGCCACCAGCTAATGCCAACCTAGTATAACTTTAGTATGCTCTTCGTTCTTCCTCTGTTTTAAACTCTCCCCTTCCCCTGATTTCAACAACAGTGAACTACCCCACATGATTGCTAGCCTCTTTGTGTTATAAATTTGACAAGATTCCCTTTGACTTCTCTAGTCTCCATATTCAGAGCAGGTCTAATTTTCACAGCTGAAACTTCCATAGCTCTCACTCTTTTGCAGCTTGGCTGAAACCCCTTCTTACTTCATCTAACTGGCATAGCTTTGCCTCACCCTAAAACAAAGCAAGATGCAAAGATCCTTTTTGTAGCTTCATATCTGGGGCTTCTACCTAAGCATCTCTTGAGTTCCTCTTCCTTCCCCATTATATTGCCTTTCCACTTTTTCTGATGGAACAAGCACAGCACTCACTTGACTTCTGAGAGGTTTAGAAACATTGAGATTAAAACAGCCATAAAACACCAGACCAAAAATGACTCACCTCCCTCCTTTTTCCCCTAAATTGAGCAGAGCTCGTGCAGCAGGCAGGAAGGGGTAAAATAACTTGGGAGACCAAGGCAGCTGGTCTCATCAGACAACCGCACCCAGCTGTTTTATATATGGGACAGGAAGAGGAAATTAGAAGCCAGAGTAGGAGGATAATTCCCTGTTCAGAAGCTTAATGTGAAAAGACTGTTGTATTAAAGGCTGTATTTGTTTGTACTACATAAAGATTTGAACATATAGGACATATTGCCACTGTTGCAGGGAAAAAGCATTTTTTTATGTATTTCTCCTGTGGCTTGTGTCTTTTTTCTCTTTATTATGACAGTTTTGAGTGTATTTTACCAGGATACCAAAAACTGAAACTGGTTTTGTTGGATTTACTTTTACAATTTATTGCCCAGTTCTTGTGTGTTTTCCTTTAAACAGTCATTTGTCATAAACTACAAATTCTGAAAATGAACATATTCTCTAATTCCTGTGAATGGTTAATATTTTAGCCTTGAGTCCATGCCAATTTAAATCATTCTTGTGACCTAAACTTTCCCCATAGGATCACATAGCATGCTTGGTCGCCAAAATATTGCATTAAATTTCTACGGCCTATCGAACAGCTGGTTTGGACCATCAGAAGGTCACTGGAGCAAGCACTGATTTCAGTTTGTGAAGAATTTTGGGAAAATATTGTAACTAGATTGAACTTTTTTAGAGCAGTTGATATCGGAAGAAGGAGGAAATACCTGTTGTCCCCTGCTCTTACACTGTGAATAAAATATCCATTTCTCTGTTACAGTGGTAATTCCTTTCTTCTGATACTGGAGTAAATTCATTAGACTGTAGCAAGAAGCCCTGCTCTTAAGGAAACTCTTACCGAGTCTCCTGTCTTTCTACAGTTTAGGATTGCATCATTTTTTCATTAGGCATGGTTTGTATTACAAGCAATACACCGCTTAAATTGCCAATCTTGTCATAACTTGCAGCAGAACTGCTATAAGATGAAGCAAACTCATTTCTAAACCTCATTACATCCTATAACTTCATTCTTATTTTTCCTTTCATTAATAAAAAGACACAGTCCACGTCACATTTTCTATGAATCAATGTCGACTAATGGAATCATACTTTACACACTTGAAATGAGAACTCAGTTGAAAATGAATATGGAAATGAGTACAATGTATTTAGAAATTTACCATTAATGCACTAAAAAACTACAGCGACGTAATAAAAAAGGCCCATAATGGCAGAAGATCTATTTCATGGACTCATAGTTTCCCTTTTTATCATAGAATATAACTTTAAAAAATGTTTGAAAAGTTTAATTTCTTACATTTAGTTTCTAAACTCTTGAAAAACTGTGTCTTTGGCAGAGTAAGAAAGTTGCAATGCCAAGACCATTTGGCATATGTGAGAGACAAACATCAGTATCTGTACCTGTTTCTCACAATCACTGCCTCTGCAGCGGGGTAAGCTGCTATGCTTTTTCTTTGAATTTTGTCACCCTTAAAGTGTAGGAAAAATTTTTATTGCTGTTGATACAACTCAGGTTTTTTGATAGTGGATGTGGTTGGAATGCTGTCTGTTCCACAATATCCATAGAAAATGCTATTTTTGGCTATGATGTTTTTTTTCCTTTTGACAACATTACTAAAATGCCAATGAAATGCATTGCTTCCAAGTGTTGAGCATCCCTGGAGTATAAATAGAGTATGTGAGCTGCAAGTGAGGTTTTCTTCACGTACACAGGGTTGGCTTCTGTGAGCAACCCTGCTGAAATCACTTGAATGGCTGGGGGCTTATGTACATAGTAGATCTTACATGGAATATTCTTCAGATTATTCACTTTTGATGAGCACATACTGAACATGGGAGGAAGGAGCAAAATTTACAATAATTTTAGCCATAGCTTCTAATTATGATATTAAACTAGACATTTGCATTGTTTTGTATGTATATGAAGACTTAAAATCCAAACCAATGTTCTTAAATATGACTTTAAGGACCACCTAGTGGACAACCTTCATACGGCAGCTTTGTAATATGAGCTCTGCAGCATTACACACTCCTCTCTCCTGGGAAAAAACATATGAATCTACAAAGGGGTGTAAAGGAGAGGGGAAGAAATGCACTCAGTTACAGCTTTGCTGCAGGCTACCAACAACGTCTATCCTCCCTTGATAATTTCTTTGCCCAAATAGATATATTAAAAAATTATGTTGACTTTGTTAAAGTTGACTTTTTTTTTTTTTTAACATGGAAAAAGACCGGAACAGATGGGCTGCTTAATGAAAAATGCAGAAAACTGTTTTTCTACTAGATATATGTGCAAAATTCAGTAAAATGCCTGCTTAGTTCTAACAGAACCTGCATTCCATGCAACCACATGTTGTATCTTCAGTCTCCAAACCAGAGTAAATTGTAAAGTGGAAGCAAACAGCATCTATATTAGAAACTAATGATGTAAAAAATGTCTTCAGTAATAATAATCTAAAATGTGAGTAACCTCAGACATGCTGCCTCCCTCCATTATGGAAATTTTAAAACGTATTTTCTCAATTCAAATGTATGCCACGCAGTTAGCAATACATATTCACCCTATTACACAAAGCATACCTTGTCACGGGCAATGTGGAGCTATTGCCTACCTTACAAAGAATAAAGATGTATTTGTTTGTCTTTAGAACAGGATTTCCTCCATTTATCTTCATTCAGATTTGTTAAATATTCATTTATTCATTGCAGAATCTTGCATATTTCCTTATTCTGCACTCAGACAAAGTGTTAATAAGGGACCTTAACTAGAGACGATATTTTGCTGTCATTTGCTTGTTTCTAAATATACCAGGAAGCACTTGAATGTACACTAAATACACCAGGAAGCACAGCTTGATGGAGGTATTTTTTTCCTCTTGTCCTTCCTCTCACTGGCACAAACCAGCATATTTTGTAGAATCACAAAATGGTTTGATGCTTTGTGCTACTTACTCTGCTGTCTTACAGATTCTGGAAATAAGAATCTGTGCAGCAGGAATGTAAATGATGTACATAGCACCTCCACGGCATTAAATTCTCCCTTGTAAAATGAACCCTTCCCATCAAAGCGACTCCCTCTATACGGTCCAGGGCCAACCAGTTCAGGGGACGTGTGCTCCAGAGGAATACGGCCTCAGGGGAATTCACATGGATCAAGTCATTTCTGTACAACATTCTACCGATGGAGAAGCAGAAGAAGAGGAAAAACAGTGCCCATCATGTTTGAAGATGGAGTCCTCGTGTGAGTGGAAAATACATGCTTTAGCAGCTACCTCTTCATAGAAGCTGAAGCAGGCCAGTTCTGGCTGGCAGGCAATTCAGAACCGGAACACAGTTGGTAATGGAAGGAAAAGCTTTCCAAAAAGTAATGTGAATGGGGGTAGGGTCAGAACTGATACACAAACACACATCAGATTGTAGACACAGTAACGATTCATATTAAAATCCTAGTACTCCTCTGCTGGCCACAGTCCTCTAAGGAGGTCTGTCTCTTGGCCTGAATGCTGTTTTCCTGACGGGGTTATGCCACATAGCCAGGACTAACCAGTTACTGATTGATCTGAACCCCAAGTGATGGGAGGGAGAGAGGAAGGAGATGACCCAACCTATTTGAGCCCTACCCTACAGTGGACTGGTAGGACGTCTGGGATGTCATGTCACCTGCCATTTGTGAACCTCACCACGAGTTCATCATCTCCCTTTTGCCTGTGTGACCTTGGCCCAAGGAAGAGTCAGGTAGGTGGCTCCGAGGATCAGGCAGGCTGGGCAGCTGCATTCCTACAGGCTGGATTTTACCTGTGGGATTAGAAAAGGATATGTCACACCCTAAACTTTGGAAAAAACCTTTTCTTCACAACAACATGTAGAATGTATTCCCACTCACTTGAAACACAGTGCTAATAGATGAGAACCAGGAATGAAAACAATTAAGAATAGCCTGGAGTAGCTGCACTGAACAGAAACTGAATAAAGTGGAAAAACCAGGAGGCAACATAGTTTGTTCAAAGTCTGCTTGACACCGAAAGGATTTCTGTATGTATGATCTGCCATTGCTTCAGGAACATGGGTGATGCCAAGACATCTGTCATCCTTAAATAAGACACATGAAATTACTGGGAGGAGATTGAAAAGTTAGGTGTAAAGTGGCTTAAAAAGTTTCCCTCGTGTCCAGAGCCTGAGTTACTCCGAAGGCTCTGGGAAGTCTGTGAGGTTACTGTCGTCACACAGAGCACTGTCTAAATTGCACAAGTGTCCCCCAGTGTAGGGGCCAGGATGCTGCTTGGACTCCACAGCACCTCCTCCTAGAACCCGGGCTCCTCAGCACACATACCGTGCACTGGAGTTTGGAGGATCTCTACAAAGCTTATTCCACCTTCTTTACATCAAAGGAATCCTTTCGCTGCAGAACTGGGACTTTTATGACTCCTTTCTGCTACATTAAAGGAGCCGGATTGAGGATCTTCACCATTTGTGCGGAAGACTTCCTTCTTCTGCACTCACTCGGGGTTAAACAAACAACTTATTTTTATATGACCCTCAAAACCAGCTTGAAAGCACCAGAAAATCAGCTGCAGCAAGCTGTGTTCTGCTACCAGCAGCAAAGCAGAGGAAGACTTCGACATCTGTGATTTTATTTAGAACAACCGTGCCCAGCACAATTGCTACAACTGCTGGTTGACAGGCAAAGAAATCCCACTTGCTGGTCCAAATTCAGTTCCGCAGTCTGAAAGGACTGGTAAGTGCGGTCATCTGACGGTCACCCATGTAAAAGAAGTTTCCAACTCTAATGGAGATTCTCTGGCATAAAGACTGCTGTCACCTGCACGTCTTACTGGCTGGGTCAGCAGAAGATAGCAGCCCTGCCACAGGTGGGTATTTTGTTTTAAATTCAGGAAGGACACACCTTGGGTGAATATTCACATTGCTGCTGTTCACATTTTATTTATTCTATGGATAAATTCACAAATGAGGTTGGAATTAACACTTGCAAGAAAGGGAACAACTCCCTGATGAACTCTAATCTGCTCAGTAGAGAAACAGTTACACATTCTTGGGGGTGGGGTTTGGCTTCAATATGTCCAATTTTGCAGTAGTTGCAAGATGCTCTTTTGTTCTTTATGTCTTTATTGATGTCAGGCCATGACGCGAACTGCACACAGCAGGTTTTGGGACCCTGACACCTTTCCTATAGCAGGGTTTAGAATGTCCATAAAACATGGGATTGCTCATTCCTAAAACCAAGGGAAACAGTAGAGCTGTTAAATGCGGTGGATTAGTCAAAACACAAAAATGAAAGAAAATCCTTGTATTCATGAATTCCTTCTGGTACTTGTTTGATGTTTCCCCCAAGATGTTAGAGCTATCTGCACTTCCTGATTTGTGTAAAGCAGCAGAGACACTCGGTCTAGCTGCCAGCAGCTTTTACCGAAGGTTGGCGGGCTGGTGGCCACCCACTCCAGCTGAAGAGGTTGGTTCGTTGGTTTTATAAAGACATTTTCAACTCGCTGATATTTTAGCTAAATTCTAGCTGGAACTGGTAAATTTCATACTTTTAATAACCATGAAAAGTGCATGGGTAAACCAAGAAGGGTGACTTAAGCAAACTTTTAAAGCTGAATTTACACACCAGTTTGCTGTGACGAGAAGAGTTCCACAGTTCCCCTCAGTCCAAAGGGGATTTGCAGCACTCTTCAAAGGTCTCATTTTATCCAGGAGGTACAAGTCACCTCTCCCTGTAAACTCAGGTGAGGGCCATAGTCATCTATTTTGAAAAGTTCATGGACTAAGGAGGAAGGGAGATGGGCAGAAGAACATGTTCTTGTTCATACTGTAGTAACAAACGGTCACTAGTCCCTTCCACAACTTGCTAAGGCATCACAGACCAGAAGCCCTGTGGTGTCTGGCTGGTGACAGCTGTGGCTGTGTAAGAACCCTCCAGGGCATTAATGAGGGGCTGCGTTCTGCTCCCCTTCACCTCAGTTTTGGAAGGAGGAAGGGCATGAATCCAAGGACCTCTCCCATTCCTGCCCTCTAACGGTGGCAGCGTCCCCCGAGAGAAAATCCCAGCGAGCAAGGGTGAGAGCCCACCTCTAAAACTCCGCTTGAGCTGAACGATGTGGTTTTGCTGTAGCTGTTCCATTACTTTGAACAATTCAGAAAGAGACACCTAATTCCTCAACATTCCCTCATTCAGGCTGAGCAGTTTTCTTGTAACAGCTAAAAAGCTTGGTTCTGTACTGGTTTGCATTGAGTCTACCTTTTTAAATTTGAGCAACCTGGTCTAGTGGAGGGTGTCCCTGCCCATGGCAGGGGGGTGGGAACTGGATGAGCTTTAAGGTCCCTTCCAACCCAAACCATTCTGTGATTCTATGATCAGAGTACAATTGGGCCTGTCACTGAACAGCAGCCGTAGCCAGAAAGGCCCCTGTCACCGTAATCCTGAAGTATTCCTGGAGAGGGATTGCCAAGTGTGACACACAGTCCGGTGAGGGACCTGCCGCGTGTTGCTGTGGGCACTGTCCCTGCCCCCCTTTCGGTGGAGGGCCACTGCGGGGGGAGTATCAGCCTGACACACCGGGCTGCCCTGGGGGTGGGAACCCACCTTCCGCTCAGGACGAGGCAATGCGTGTTTATGACCAGCATGGCATACACCGGTCTCCAGGGACAAATTCCAGGGATAAAATGGAGGAAGGTGTAAGTTACATGGTGAAAAATGGCTCTCAACGGGGCCTTCCCATGAGGGACCAGGAAAGCGTGTACATTTCCCCAGTTCTGACTTCCCTCTAAATGCGACACCAGGGTTAAGAGGGAGATAAACCCCCAAAGCACCTGCTGGGCATTTACACCTTACAGCTCATGTCCTCCCGCTCCTCTGTGTCGGGCAGCCCAGCGTGCTCTGCCGTTCTACAGCACTGAAATCCCTCTTCATCTCCGATTGCTCGGACAATCCCTTGTTCAGCATTCTTATCACTTTTCTGTCTCTGATTTGATTTCCTCTTTGCCCCCAAATTCAATTTTCCAGTCCGCCCCGACCGCAGGCAGCGGGCTGCGCTCCTCTGTGGCACCCGCTGCTCACGGCACCCGCGCAGCCGCCGCCCCCCTCAGCGAGGGGCCCCCGGGAGCGCGGCGGCCCGCCCGGCCCCTCCGGGAGGGAGCTGCTGCTGAGGAAGCTGCGGCTGAGGGAGCTGCGGCTGAGGGAGCTGCTACGCCGGGCCTCCCGGCAACCGACTAACCGCGGGCTGGGGGGCGGCAGCGGAGGGTGAGCCCCTCCGGACACCCGCCCCGCCGCCCCTCACACGGCGGGACGCGGCCGGAGAAGATGGCGGCGGCACGCGCCGCCTCTTGCATTGTTGCTGCCCCGGCCCGCGGCGCCGCCCGGCAACAGCGACACCCAGCGGCGCCGCGCGCCGCCGCCTTCCCCGCCTTTGTCCCACCCTCGCTCGTCGTCACGTCGGTGACGTCAGAGGGTTGCCCCACCCTCCCCGCTGTTGTATGGCGTCAGAGGGAGAGGGCCGTGCTGTACGCCTGCGTCTCGCAGCGCGGAATTGCCCCTCGCTCGCCCTGTGAGAAGCGTGGCCCGCGGTGCCACCTGGGGCTTCGCCAGCTCCCCCGGCCCCGGCACTGGCGTGGCCTGTCACAGCCTCCTACCCACCCGCTGCCCAGCGTCCCCCTTGCGCAGGGCAGAGGGCCTGTGCGGCGGGGGAGCGTGGAGAGGGTGGCCGGTGCCAGCTCACCCGAGAGCCGCGGGGGCTGGCCCCTCGGTGCCGGCCCCTCGGTGCCGTGGGGTCCAGGAGCGGGGGATCAGCGCGTGCCTCGCGGGCCTGGCCCCGCGAGCAGCCGGCTTTAGGCAGCGAGCGCGACGGGCGGGTCCTCTGCGGGAGCCCTGGCTTACCAAAGAGGGGCGCCGGACCTGCTCCCGAGTCTCTGGGCACTGCTGAAGGCCACCCGCCGGCGGGGCCTGCCGTCTGCTGCTCTGGAGGGCCGCGGGGGATGAGCCACGAGAAGGGGCGATCCTTCTTCTGTGTGCTCTCTGCACTTCGTACACCCAGCTGCCCGCTTCACCGTTTTCTGGTGGAGCCTGTGAAAGGCTGTGACCTTGGATACCAAGGTTATTTTCCTTGACCTGCTTAGGTATTTGTGTGTTTTACCCAGCAAAAATACATTGTCAGTTGGATATTTATAAAAATAAACCCACTTTGGATCTAGACACTTTGCCCAACCTTCCGATTAGCTGTTTATTTCTGTAACAATTCAAAAGCCCCGCAGAAACGTCCTTGAAAACACCACAAGCCCTGCTGTACGTACATCAAACACCTCACACCTCACAGGTTCCCTGTCCCAAATACACGGCCTTGCCCACGTGCAGCACCTGGGAGGGCCCCAAAGCAGCACACACGGCGGGTTTGCACTGGATGTGGGACTGACCCTCTTCACGTAATAGCAACGGAAACCCTCGCCTTTGGTGCATAGCGAAGAGCAGTGCTGCAACACAAGCCGACAGAACGGATCGGGGCCGGGGGCTGACAACCAGCGTACGCTGCTGCAGAGAGTATGGGGAGGACGCGTGGAAGAAAGTGAAGGGATTACTTATACAGCGGTTACTGTGAAAACACACAGCTGCAGGAAGCTCAAAACCCCCCCAAAGTGCTCACCCTTCTTCGGGGCGGAGATGAAATTGAGGACATTGAGTTTAACTGAGGAGTTTGCTTTTCCCTCTCACCCTCCGTTTCTACAAGTCTCCTGTGTCTAATAATATAGCTAGTCTTGATTTCAGCGTTCCGTAGGAAAAAATGTCCTCGGGTGACAGCTCCATGCATCACTGGTGCTGCTTTGGAACTCTGTTATTCTAAATACGGATCAGGCTCTGACTCTGGGTGCTTTTCAATAAGCTTTTTATGAATCTGGCACCATTTCTTATCAAAGTATTGGGTGGGAACTGTTCCATTGGAAAGATTATGTGTAAGTCTTTACTTAACGGCAAACTACTTATACTAAATAATGTTGCTGTCAGTTGCGGTTATGTCAGACGCATCACAGCTAATTCCGTGCTTCTGACACATACACCCGCCTGTAACATCTCTTTGGGCTAGCTCGGAGAAGAAAGAAAAATGGCACAGGATATATCGCTTTTTCCCAGCCTACCTAAGCCAATGCCTACTTTGCTTTTGAGGAATTGTTGCTTTCGGGGCTTTTGCTTGATTTAGTTTGATTTTGGCACAAGTGGCGAGTCTTACGTTTTCCCCAGTCCGCTTCCCATTTTCAGGCAGTGTAGGACGCGTTCAGTCCTTCTCACAGATTCATCCATGCCTAACTAGCCTTCCCATGTTCTTCTTGGTAATTTTAGTCAGTACAGGCGAAAACACCTTTCTAGTACCTTTAAATGAAATCCCAGATATATTTCTCCTTCCTACTGTCAACAGGTGCTGGGAATATGCAGCACCAGCCACCTTGTGCTAAAAGCCAGACATGCGTTTCCACTGACTTGCATCTTAGGGTAAACGGAGAAAGATAAATATGTACCACCGAGCCTTTCCTTACCGGAGATACATGTAAGGACTAAAAAACTGGAAAAGGGGCAATTTGTCACTATGCTATGGACAATATCCTGAGAGTTTTCTTGAACTGTTTTTGTCCTTTGCTTCTGCAGTGATGATGTTTTCCTGAGAATGCTGTAGAACTGACATACTTTCACCCAGTAATAGACTTTTGTCCTGTTCCTTTGGCGTTTCTGTTACTGTGAATAATTAGGATTCCTGTACTGCGTTTCTCTGTGCATCACTGTCCCGCCTGAAGAAGCACACACTGCCCTTCTGTTTGGTAAACACTTCTATTGCCATCAGCTGCAGCAATGTCGACTGCTCTGCTGAAGAGTTCAAAATGTATATGTTCTGTCGTAGCAGGCATGCTCTGCCAATGGCCCCATGCGCATTTCCTCTGGGCTGGCACCTCCCTTGCTGCCTGCTGCTCCTGTCACAGCAATCACTCCTGTAAAATTGCCTTTGGATGAGGTGAGGTTTGTTCCTTCATGACAAATTATAGTTATATATAAAAAAATTAATTCTTGTACTGTTTCAATGAGATTTTTGTTCCAATTCCCAGTCCCTAAATCTTACCAGTAGCCCTCCCCAAATGTCTCTGTGGCAAACCTTCACACACTTCTGCAGCAAACTCTTCAGTCGTTCCCCTCAGAAGGACACACAGTCCGAAGGGAACAAGTTTGCCCTCCGAGCCCGTGCTGGATCCCATATCACACCGGCAGGCCTCTGGGGTATGTTAGCTTTTCACAGCACCGAGCTCCCTCCAACCAGCACCCTGAGCTGATTAACGAAAGAGGACCCCTGCCATGGCACTAATGAATGAGCTTCCAGAACTGCAGCAGGGGATGCAGGACGGGGGTTAGTGGAGGGGTGATGGAGGCCAGCCCTACACAGGGGGAATCCATGGCTGGGGTTTATAGCACTTTCTTCTGAAAATGTCAGCCTGAAAAACTGTAGCCCGTATCTTGGTCACGTGGTGGGGTGCGCAGTCTTCACAGTCTGTCTGTGGGGTTCATAATTAGCCATCTTCACCCAGAGTTAAAGGAAAGCTGTTGAGAGTATGGAAAACTTCAGAGCCAGAAGTGAAACCAGCTTGTCTCCCTTTTACTCGCAGGTGGAAGAGAATTCGCTCCGTTTCACTGCATTTGCGTGGGGGGTGGGAGCTGCTCATTGCTACACTCCTCCAGGTTGAACGCCTTTTAAATCCCCTTTTACTCTTGTAACCACGGCTATTCAAGCCCAGATAACAATTGTCTTCACACACCTTGGCTTCACTGGGAGTAAGGTACCCATCGCCATTAGATCTGCGATGCAACACCGAAGGGCATTTGCAGGAGCCCCGCGTTGATCAGGGTGCAGCAGAGCATTAGAGGGGTCCCCTCAGGCTCAGGGAAGCGCAGCTCTGCAGCAGGGTGCCCGCACACAGAGCACCCCTCAGCGCCAAGCACCCCTCTACACACCCCTTACAGCTCCTCCTCAGCCCAGAGCCTGCTTGAGGCTCGGTGTTGACACTAAGGGTTGAAGTATAACCCTGTCTAGTTCTAGGTCACTGGCATTAGCCTGTTAAAAACTATTTCAGTACTATGACTTGAGTGTCTGGATGCTACTGTAACTTGATAATAATAGAAAACAAGGATACACGTGAGTGTTTGAATTATAGGAATTATTTCAGAACGGTAGGACAGAAATGGTCCTCTTCTCAGCCCTTCCAGCTTATTGAAACTGGTTGTCTTTTTTTTTGCTTTTCTTGGTACACAATAACTGCTATTTACATCTAATTTATTATAAGCACATGTTGAGTAATAGACCATAAAGCTTTTGGAGCTTCTATTTTCAGTAACATTGTACCGCTGCTGAGTAAGAAATGCAATTGCTGAAATTTGTTTTCAATGGTATGTTGATTAAAAGCTGCTTGAGTTTAAAATTTCCTACCATCTGAAATGAAAACCCTTCACATGCTTCATATCCCCGGCCGGCCAGAGAGTTTATTTTCCTACAGTGTATAAATAATGGATTTTGCTGTTTATATGTATCCATCATCAAACTAGGTTGAATTCTCAATTGGCAGTGTGAATTGTCTTGCAGTGAAGCTAACTAGCTGGAACTAATTTTGAAATGGGTATAGTGCATAATTATGGCAACCTAGTGTACAGGGACTGATCCACCTGAATCAGTCATATCTGATGAAATATATGAATAAAAATGACACTGAAAACATAGCTGCCTGTTTATACACTAAATCCATTTTTGTTTAGTGATTTAAATCCCTTCACTTAGCAGAAAGCAAGTGTCAGAGTTGAATATATTTCACACTCGCTTCTTCAGTGAATGCTTTAAGCATAACCATTGGTAACAGTGTACGGATAATCTTGCCTCTGGAGAGGGAGGAAAGATGTCAGCAGAAAAAGTAAAACCATTCAAACAAATTTAATGGTTTTAGAATTCACTTTGCCTTTGAATCTTTTAGGTTTCCAGTCCCAGGGTGGTTTGGAAACCATCTGGTTATACCATTCACAGGTGGCCTGGTGGCTGCAGGGAACTCCCGAAAATAGGTGTATTCTGAGCTGAGCAGCACACAAGCAGGTGACCAGCAAGGTTGAAAGATGTAGCAGGAAAAAAGAAAGTAGCAATGTTGATTTCCATGATGGGAAAGTTTTTGGTAGAAGGGAAGTTGCCAGCAGAAGGGTTCGGCAAGGACGAACTGAGCAGGTGAAGTGTTGGAAGGAAATTGGTGGAAGACATGGAAAGGAGTATGAAGGGGGAGATAATTTCAGGGGATTAAGTACAGAGGCTTGCCAGTCGTGCTGGAGTTTGAGGATATCTGAACTAGAGAGGGACTGGGGGAAGGGATCGAGCCTTTGAACACAGAGAAATTTATGGACCTCTGAAAGCAGAGATAAAGATAAGGCCTTTCAGAGATGGCTGAAGATGAAAGACTCACAATTAATCTAACTCTGGAAGATATATCTAGCTAAGGGAGCTGCAAGATTTAAAACTTTTGTTGCTGCTGCAAGACACGTGTTATGGCACTGTGTCTCCCTGGATAACACCCCGTGGCTGGATGAAGAAGGATTCCAGTTACCCTCCAGCTCCATGCCTTGCAAGGCTCATATCACTTCTCCAGTGTTATTAGCCAACCATGAGCTTCCTGACGTAACCAGAGTAGTCAGACTTTGGTATGCAGTTATTTTTTCACCTTAAAAAGAAGGAAGATGCACTTGCATCTAATATTTGCTTTGAATGTAGCTCATCAAGAATCCAACTGAGTCACTGAAAGGCTCTGTGGGTATCAGAGTGCTGATCTGTTATCTGCACGCAGTGGGAAGACAGGTGCTGAGACTTCCACCACAACCCTCAAGTAATATTTTATTACTTCTCTAACAGCAGCTATTGTTTGTTTCAGTTTGATGAATGCCAAGGTAGGAAACAGCACGGGGAGAAACACAAATAAGAATGTAGCATCTTTACAAATACAGCCATTTCTCCTATGCCCAATTCATCTCCTCGGAGAAAAGGCAGTTGTAGACTGCACCCAGCTCGGCTAAACAGGGATGGATCAGGGAGGTCACTGTGTCCAGACCTTTGCAGTTGTGGACACATATATTTCCTAAGGGATTTTTCAAGTGTGTGTTTCAAAGCCACAAGTAAAAGCTCCCTGTCCCTTCCGCTAGGGAAATTATTCCACAGATTATCATAATTCATGTTCAGGAAGCATTTCTTGATACCCATAACATGTTTTTGCTTCTTAGTCACTTTCTGGGCTTTTTGCTGTTCCCCGTGAATCCCGCTGAAAAATGCCTTTCCTTCACTGGTGGTCCTCTTCAAATATTTGTAGGCTGTTATCATGTCCCCCATTAATCATTTCTTAGCCAGGCAATTTATATATTTAACTCTTCTAATCTCTCCTCATAAATCAATCCTCCTAGTCTTTGGATCATGTTTGGTGCTCTTCTCTGAACTCTCTAATTTGTCAATATCCAGAAATACGTATAATATTCCAGACGGAGCTGTACCAGCACCATACAGAAAGTGGCTATTGCTTCCCCTCAGTGATGTGATACTGTTTACTCTGTCCAATATTGTACTGGCCTTTTCACACCATATCATGTTGCCAATTCATGTCATTTAGCATAAGCTATCTCCCTTCAATCTCTTTCATCATTATTGCACCCCAGATTTCTCCTTCCTGTTATTCCTTCTCAGATAGTCTCCCAGCCTGCATTTTTTCAAAGCTGAGTCTCATTTAGTTATTTTCTTTCCATGGTTCTATCTTCTCTAGGAAATTCTGTATTATTTTCTTTGTACACTGATCTT
The DNA here is from genome assembly GCA_027574665.1 of Rhynochetos jubatus. NCBI lineage: Eukaryota > Metazoa > Chordata > Aves > Eurypygiformes > Rhynochetidae > Rhynochetos > Rhynochetos jubatus. The sequence continues at coordinate 19,588,149 of CM050654.1, read as the reverse complement.
TCTGTCTTTCATACTCGTATCTGTGAGTTTCATCAAAGTGCTGTGCACTCCCTTTTCCAGATCATTAATAAGTCCGACAAAGACTGTTCCTAGCAGTCATCCACATGGTAGCCAGGAGACACTTCCCACCACCTCGCTACATTGCAGCTTATTTCCTGTGATGTCATTACTTCAGCAACTTGAAAGCCATATGGAAATGGCCAAGCCAATGTGAATGACTTTTTCGGGTAAGATCCTGTGAGATATGACATCATACCTCTATTAAAGCTCACGTGTGCTTGCGACAGTTCCATGCCCTTGCTACAGGCTCTGTACCCCAGGCTCACTGCAGTCAGAAGTGACTATTAGGAACAGAAAGTGGATTGACGAGTGTCTGGCTGCAGTACCCTTGCTGTTACTAAAATGGTAATGTTAAGCTTTTCCTCTGCTGTAATTTTTCGGTTATTTGGCTTATGCAGAATGAACATAAATGAGTTTAGCTCATTCTTTCAAGTCCTGTAGGATGCAGGTTGTCCTTTTTGGTTTTGTTCATGTTTCCCCACCGTGTTTCCTTGTGTGTCCTTTACCAGTTGTTGCAGTTTCTTTCCAGAATCCTCCTCCCACCCTCCCTCAGTGCTCTAGGCATTTCTTCTTGGTTTTTCCCACTGAGGAAATACTTGAAAAGGAACTTGGTGTCAGAGCCACTTCTGAGTCTTTCGTTTATTCCTCTCATGTGTGAAAGGATCTGTTCTCACTAGCATTTCTTTTCTTCAAAGAATACTTATAAAAGCCCTTGAAAGAGTCAAGGTCAATCTCCTTGAACTCTTTGGCTAACAAAGTTTTGCAATATGGGTTTTTTTTCAGTTGGTTTGGGAGACTTGGAGGTTTTGGGGAGGGGCGTCTTGTGGCTTGGGGATTGGTTTTTAGGTGTGCTTTTATTTAACTTAATTCTCAGTTGACCAAATAGTCAGAAGGGACTAATTTCTTTTCACTATAGCTCCACCATCTGCACAAGGAAAATGAAAACCTTGTTGTGAACAAACATTTGCACCATAGCTTGATGCCAGTCTTATCCTGAAGCACTGGGGAACTTACACTGTTTGAAATGAGCGTAAGTGACCAGGATTTCTTATGTTAGACCCCAAAAGTGGATTAGAGTATATCTAGTTTTTCTTCATTTCATTATTTCCATGTATAATTACAGTTAGTGATCTCCAGAATAAGATGAAATGCAGTGATTTTACACTCTTTTAAATTACACAACTAAAAAAAATAATTAGAAATGTAACCTTGGATAGCAACAACTTTTTCAAATAATTGATGAGAGAAGGAGCAGAACATGATAGCTATCAGAAACAATTCTTGGCTCTCAACACAAAAAGGAAGTAAGAAAAACAGTGAAAGGCCGAATTATGTCTCATATATGCCACTGTGACACATTGTTCAGTCTGAAAGATTTGCTAAGTGCTAGGAAATCAGCATAACTATCCTGGGGAATAGACAGGTATTACCATCTCTCTTATTTGTCGTGGTTTAGGCCCAGCCAGCAACCAAGCACCACACAGCCACTTGCTCACTCCCCCCCACGCCGGGGATGGGGAGGAGAAAATACAAGGAAAAACTCATGGGTCGAGACAAGGATGGCGAGGGATCACTCACCCGTTAAGGTCATGGGCAAAACAGACTTGGGGGAAAAAAAATCAATTTAATTTGTTACCAATCAAATCAGAGTAAGATAATGAAAGATAAACCCAGATCTTACCCCCCCCCCCCCCCCCCCCCCTTCTTCCTGGGCTCAGCTTTGCTCCCCATTTCTTTACCTCCTCCCCCAAAGCAGTGCAAGGGGATGGGGAATGGGGGTTGCGGTCAGTCCATCAGACGTTGTCTCTGCTGCTCCTTCCTCCTCAGGGAAGGATCCTCACACTCTGCCCCTGCTCCAGTGTGGGGTCCCTCCCACGGGAGACATTCCTCCATGACCTTCTCCAACATGAATCCTTCCCATGGGCTGCTCCAGTGTGGGTCCCTCCCACGGGATGCAGTCCTTCAGGAGCAGTCTGCTCCAGCCTGGGCCCCCCGTGGGGTCACAAGTCCTGCCAGCAAACCTGCTCCAGCCTGGGCTCCTCTCTCCATGGGGCCACAGCTCCTGCCAGGAGCCTGCTCCAGCGTGGGCTGCCCACAGGGTCACAGCCTCCTTCGGGCATCCGCCTGCTCTGGTGTGGGGTTCTTCCTGGGCTGCAGGTGGGTCTCTGCTCCATCGTGACTCTCTATGGCTGCAGAGCACAGCCTGCCCTCTCACCAGGGGCTGCACCACCATGGGCTGCCAGGGAACCTCTGCACCGGCACCTGGAGCCCATGGTATGTTGTCCTTTTTCCATCCTGCTGGATGCAGTTGAAGTTCAAGACCGCCTCCGCGAAGCCTGCTATTGATTTCAATGTGCTATGGATTCATCGTTGCTTATGCTGAATGGACCCAAAGTAAAGCGTGTTTGTTCCACGTGTCCAATGATGTTCTGCTACAACCTCGTGCCTTACACATGAATCTTGTGAAAGAAATGGATAAAACTTGCAAAAGGTAGACATTAAGAAGGCCAGGTCTCTGGCTTTCATTTGATTCTATCCTTCCAAACAGAGGAATGTCTAATTTTATATGGAATGCAGTAAATATTGATGTTGAGTTAGAGGCAGAGTTTTAAAAATAGTATTCTTGGCTTACTCAGAGATGAGGAGGAAAGAGATGTCAATTAATAGTATTGGCTGTTGAGAGCCTACATGTAATGAACAGCTAGTTTCAGTCACGTTGTAGAAAATAGATGACTTCCTTATAAAACTTTATCCTAGTTGGCACTCTTTCTCTTATTGAAAAGAAACAAAAGACTGATCTGGCAGGAAGCCTATACTACATTTTACCTTTAATGGAGATCTCTTCAGATCTGTGTTTTAGGCAGACTCATGGGTTATATTGCAGCAAACTTCCACCTTTATTGCTTGCTATGAATGTGAGTGTTATGGGAAACAGGACTGTCAAGCTAACAGCTTTGTGCACTTATTAAAATGTAAAGTTTGGTTTGTTTTTTTAACCTGGGACTAGCTCAGTATTTTTTCCACACAGTGTACAAGCTCAAGAAGTGAAAGCATCTGAAAAATAGTGTGCATATAGGTGACTGATGTCACATGTATGTGGTCTGAGGATGGAGCAGTCAACATTTAAGTGTTGGCTGTTTTGCCGGCTGCTTTCACTCAGAATAGGTGTCATGTGGGGCTCCTTCCCTCTTCCCTTGCACAGTTGCTCAGGAGATGCCGTTGCTGCATGCGGAGGCATAAAGGTTTAATGCCTCCCAGTCGTGGGCTGCCTGAACCTCCTGGCTGGCTGGTGCCAGCAGCAATATTTCAGCCTGCCCTCGCTCTCTGCCGGGAAGAGGTCGATGGTGGCTGTAGGCACTGGGAGCAGCCTAGGGGAGGAGCAGGGAGGCTCTGCCTGGCCCCCGCCCAGCAGCATGGCTCTCCCGTGTGGAGGTGTCGCCAAGGTGCTTTTGCATGTCCGCAGCGGCTCTCCTGCTTGTCTTTGTACCTGTACTGAACTTGAGTTATCTGAATTTATTGGTAGAAAACCCCCTGTTACTTGAAACCTGTTCTTCACGCTTTCTGATGTTTATTCATTACACTGGGGGGGAATGTGGTTATATTAACATTTGATTATCTCCTGTGTTTCTCCTCCGCTGTTGCATTTCTGCAGCTGATGCTTTCCTTTTTTGGGCGGAAATGCTGTTCCCCACGTTGTGTGGGCCCCGGTCCCTCGCTGTGTGCACCGTAACCCGTGGCAACGCCCGGCACCTCGGCACAAACACGATGGATGGTGACTCCCCGCGTACGTGCGCACGTCTCTGGCGCCCACCCGGCTGTGGACGCCACCCTGGGGGGCTGCAGCGGCCTGGCACGCTCCCCCGCTTGCTGCCAGCCACAGCTCTTAACCCTGGCTGGGCTTTGTTCATTAGCAGCAATGCAGCTAATGAAGTTGCTGTGAACTTCTTCGTGGCTTACAACATGTGAGATTTTCAGACTCGTCCATCATTGGGTTTATTTTGTTTCAGCGTGTTTCGCTGACATCAGTAGCGACAGAATGAGGTCAGCACTGAATTCTTCTGAAAATCTGTCCTCTAAGGAATTTGTTTTTCTCCAGTAAACCAGTAAATAAATAAATCTGGTGCTCTATAGTGATTTAGCTTCTTGAGAAACTTCAGCTCGGCAGCGGTCTGTGACGTCCGTAGAAGACCTGGTTTTGCCCGGCTGGGTAGCTGGGTTGGCAGAGGAGCAGCGAGGTCAGGTCATCTGTCCAAGGGCTTCACCAGGAGAAGGATGGATCTGGGCTGGACCCAGGCCTGTCCTGGGTCTGTGAATCCGCTTCAGCTAGAAGTGTTATTTTCTGTTTTCTCTCATTGTGCTCCTGCGTCCACAGTGTATGGAATAGCAACGCTGGTTTCAAAATGCTTCTGACAAAGTGAAGCAAGGAAAAATGTGGTGATCTTAAGGAAGGGTGGGCAGCTATTTCTGTTCTTGTCTGTGTCTGTGCGGAGACAACCCGAATTAATGGAAACCCCTGGGAGTGTTTGAACACAAAAGTTGACCCACTGAGTATTTTGCCATCTGCTTTCTTTTGGAAGAAATATTCCCGAGAAAGTTGGGAAAAAGTCATGAGTGCTTTAGAGCTAGCATTGTGATATTATTTCCTGAAGATTTATTGCCTTTTGATGGCAGTCTTTCAGCAGAAACTCATGAGTAGTTATGTTGTGAAGGAATTAGGAACTTCTGTGGCTTGTCTCTAATTTACAAATCAGCAAGGCTGTATCTCTCTGAGGTGACATGCGTTCTTGAGTAATTTACATTACATGACACGGCAACTTTCTCCTGTGTGCAAATTGCCCTCCAGGAACATGGAAAAATGGCAGTCACTCATGTTTAAGTGTTGGCTTACACCAAAACATTTAGCTCCAGCTCAAGTTTTTTAGAGTTGTCAGTGGTCCCATTAGAAGAGATCCACAAGCTGAATTCAAATCAAATTGGAGTATCGTCTGTAATTTCAGTTTGTTTGGATGCAGGACTTCAGTTGGCTCATCTTGTCTTTCAATACAACTTCAATTTTGCTAGGCCTTTTTTGTTCTGTATTCCTTTGTTTAGAAACATCCTTTTTGCATATTTAAATCCTTCCATATGTCTATGCACTTTTTTTAAAAAATATTTTTTTATCTTATTTCTTTTGCTTCAGGACCTGGATAGTACATTAAATATGCATTTGTGTTGGTTCTCTTTGCCCTTATTGCCTAATTAGGAGAATATTTTCCTATTTGTGCCTGGGAATAGCAGATTTCTAAAACAATTCCATAGATCTTGACTTACTGTGGGGTTTCATTTTGGAAGGAGTTATTCTCCTGATGAAAATACAACCATCACATCAATTTAATATTTGGTCTAACACCCTGAATCCTATGTTTATGGCAAAGGATCAAATCAATAAGGCTTTATGACTTTGTCACAGTAGAGTCCTTTCCTCATTCAAGGAATAAATCCCAGGCCACACAGAAACCCATTAGGTATTCTTGATATGTAAACCATTCCAGAATAAAATTTAATAACAGCAATGAAACTAAATCAACATGACAAATTTCAAATAATGCAGTGGAACTTTTTTTTTTTTTTAATCCTCCAGCTGTTAAGACTAACTGAAATGGCAGAATCATGATGTGCAAAGTCCTACAGAATAATGCTATGGATTTTGCTGCCGCTGCTGCAACAAGAAACAACCTTTATCAAAAAAACATCTGCTGAGTTCCCTTTGCAATCACTGGCAGCTGAGACCCAGTGCACAGTAAATTACTCTCCCTGCTCCATCAGCCGCCTTCTTTAATGCTCTGATACAGCATATACCGCACCACCAGTAGTTGTTAGAAGATTTGTGCTGTGTGTAGGCTTGCTCTTATATTTAGAAATAAAGGGATAAAAAAATAACAGGGAAAGTCCACATACATAAGGTTTCTGTTCAGCGCTCCTGCCCCTTGCAGATGTTTAAAAGAAGATGAAAACTAGAGTTAATGGGCCTCAGTCTCCTTTCAATCCAAAAGGTAACCTGCCTCAGATTTGGTGGCAGGAAACATGATGTGGATAATAAATATGATTGGCCAGATTTTTGATTGATTCAAATCAGTGTATAGTTTGGACCTGGCCTAGTTTTCGCTAAGCCCCTTCCTGTGTATTGTTGGACATTTTCTGAAAGCTGTAGATCTCCATCGGTGTGCGCTACTGGAGAACTAGCTAACAAAGGCTGTGTTAACTAACAAATCATGTCCCCAGAGCTGTGGTGGTTTCTGACATGATGGATGGTGCTGCAACGACAGGTAGGGTCCTACTTAGTCCCCCTTCAGAGACTCGGGAGACTTCAGAAGACCTTGTGCATTGGTTGCATGTCAGGGCTTCCTATGGAGAAGGAAAGTCAATCCCAGTTTGCAAGGCCCAAGAAAAAAAGCAAAATAAAATCACAGCTTTCCACTGTGCAGGCAGATAGCTGCTTTGCATCGAGCCTGTCTGCATCAATTCCTCATATTCTCTGTCCCATGAACCCCAGTCCTACCTCTGGTAATCTTCCCTCAACGAAGCACCAGCAGTTACTTTAGCCCTAAATAATGCAGGAAGGAGAGGTCTGCGATATGATCTGGGGGAAACAGCCAAATCTGGGTCTTTAATGTGCTGGCAAAATCAGCAGTTAACACCTTCATCCAAGATGAAGGTTTCCTACTAAGAATTCAGCTGTGTTATGGGCGAAACCCTGGGAGTATTGTAGGGCTGTTGCAGAAGGGTAGCACGTGTGGTTGGCTTTGCACTACCTGTGGGTACCACCGAGTATGGAGAAACCAGACCCTATGAAAATCAAGCAGTCATGGTGTAGATAATGGTCTAATAAGCAAATAGATAAATGAGGGGGTGGTGGTGGAGGCTCCAGCTGCGTATCCAGCCCATGCCCATCACTCTGGCAGCTCTAGGTCCACTGGAGACTACAGCAGCCAAGAGCAGTGCGGGGCCGGACTGCCCAGGTGGGTGGTACTGGTGGATCTGCAGCTGTAGGAAGGGGACACATGGCTTACGTGCTCTTCAGAGGGGTGACAGAAGCCTGCTTCTTCCTCGAGGGGAAGTGGGGAAGGTGGGCCGGCCTCGGGGGGGTTTCTGTGCGTGGAACAGACTGTTCCCCCTTGCACCTTTACCCTTCCTGTTTATGCCTTACTCCCATCAGTGTGATAGTTAAAAACAACTCAGATCCTGATAGTAATTTTAATATATATGGTCTGTAACTGTACAGGGCTATTCCCTATTTATATCATTCAATATTTTTTAATTACTGGATGTTCTTTCGTCTCTGTGGAGCCTTCAGCTTGTTGTGCTTGCAGAGCTATTTATACTCTGCCTTGCCTTGGGACTACTTTCAGAACAGTTGGTATTCAACCTTTCCTAAGAAAAGTCTTTAAGCTCTGGAAGCCGGCAATAAAAAACTAGAATGCACACAACACAACAAATAACACTAGTTGCACCAAATCCTATTAATTATTTTTAAATGTCCTTCAGCTCAATTACAGAGGAAACTATTGGCCTCTTGGCTTAGAATAAAAGCATAGAGGCTGCATGATGGGCTGTGGTCGTAAGCGTTCCCCTGAGCTCTGATGGGAATGGAGAGCAGGCTTGTGTTCACTGCCCTCACTGTGTACATAAGGTCAGTGTATCAGAAAATAGCCAGTCGAGCAGCTAGTTTCAAGAGCTTTCAAGCACTGATTATGAATCTTATTTTATTGTTAATGTTCCTTTTAAGCTTGACATTAATCTCATTATTGCATTATGCACACAATGCAATGAATTATTTTTTGGATGTATAAAGGAAGATTAAAAATAATCCTCAACTGTTTATCCACTTCATGGAAATTCAAGCAACAGACCCAATGTGTGACAAGATGGGAATCCTCTCTCACTGGGATTTCCCAAGGGAATAGGGAGTCACACGTAGTCTGGTCCACAGCTTTGCACGAGAAAACAATGGTATGTTTTCTCATAAAACCAGTGAGTCATTGCAACCAAAATGATTGCAAGGAAAAAAACAGTTTCAAAATTGTTTTATTCAGAAAGTGCTGGGAAATTTTTAAAATTTTTAAAGGACTTGTGTCAACATTTTCTTAATGGAAAACCAAATTGCTTGAAATAATATTTTCCTTTGAAACTCAGGCTAACTCAATAGAAACTTAAATGATCAGAAGGGAAATATTTTGAAATGGATATTTTAAAATTAATGAAGACATATTTGATTCACCATCACCCATTTTATTTTCAATTTAATGAATTTTGATTTCTCGTATTTTTCTAACACAAGAAAGCCTTTCTTGACTTGTTGTTCATGGTTATATAGACTGAGACAAATTTATTTGGAGTAAATATACAAAATCTTATTAACCTGACTGTACTTTGAGCAAGGTCTCCCATGACTGACCACAAAATAAGAGTTAGACGTTCACCACTCACACTACCTGCCTCTTTCCTGGGTTGGCTCTGAGATAGCCATGTGTGAGATGCTGGCTCTGAGATGATTCATATATGCATGCTCCCTGTCCCTGAATGACATTAAGGAAAAATGAGTTCAAAAGGGATCCTTTTGGGGTGTTCAGAACATCCAGGACTTGTTATACCGTCTCTTGGTTAAGAGAAGCAGAGAAGATGCCGTCCTGCTCACCTGCTTTCACTAGATACATACATGTTTTGTAGGATGAAAGAGGTAGTAGCTGGTGTAATGTATATAGGGTAGTCGGTAGCCTCAGTATAAGAAAAGGTTGTTTTTAACTGTGTTGAATCACACATACATCTTCAAAAATATGTTTAAAATGATAAAAAATTGCACCTATTATGTGTCAATGTCGTCACAGTCTAACCTGGTGATTTTTTAAATCCTACTTCCCTGCTCACTCAGACACGTATTGCAGTCACTGTCTAACGCAAGAAGGACTTGTACAGGTGTAGTGACTTCCCTGGTAACTGGTATTCAGCTAAAGTATAACACACTCTTGTGAGCTGGCAGTATCAAATTTCACTGCATACTTTGCAATCCCTTTTATAGCCCATCACTTTGTTTTTACTAATCTTATTTCGATTTCCATGCCATAAATACACAGGAAGGCAGGGCCGTGTTTTCAAGGGGTTGTCTGAGAGCTTTCCCATGCAACAGGAACTGCCAACCCCCTGACCCAGTTACCGCGTGCTTGTGGTGGAGGCTTTCTGTAACTGGGGCTTGTGACCAGGACAAAACTTTCCCAAACTCCTCAGATGGCTTAAACCGCAGGATATTTCATTTGATTTTGGCCAACCCTCATTTGAATCTGGATTTCCCAAGAAGGAGGATAGCAAAGGTGGGGTGAAGGGAAGCGTGCCGGGGGGCAGAGGGTCGCTCTCTCGCTGGTATGACATCCCCGCCGGGACGGGTTGCTCCATCATGAGAAAGACCGTGTCCAAAAATAAATGTTCTCAAGCATTCCTCTAGCTATGAACCGTGAGGCTAGCTCAGCCAGGCATCGATTCCTGGACTCACCCATCCCTGTTCTTCAGAATGTCTAGGTTTAACTTTGAAATTACTTAAAATTAACTTTATCTCTAAGTGCTCTGCTGAAATAAGGCCTCCTGATTACCGAATAACAAGAGGTGTTTTATAATTTGCAGTAAAAGTTGTGAGAGTTAGAACCTTCATTTATTTCCCTTTTAAATAAAATGAGGCCATGTGCATAATAAAGGTTAAAAAAATCCTTGTTATCTGAATTACTTGAATACCCCAGTTCTATCAATTTCCCTACGAGTATGTCTGGGTAAGAGTCACTCTCTTGTGACAGTCATGACTAAGAGGCCTGGGTTGTTGCAATATGTGAGCCATATTGCAGATATCATAACAAACCAGAGTAATTTAGCAGGCTCTGGTAATATTCAGCCTTTCCTTCACTGACCTTCTCTGAAGAAAATCAGGATTTCTGGCTACATGTTCTCATGTTTGAAAAATCCAGCGTAATAGAGTTGTTGTTAGTTACAAAAATCCCCAAATGTTGTTACTCTTGTTAAAATATTCATTAAAGAGTGGCTTGAGGTTTTTTCTTAATTATACTGTTATTAATCTTTGAACTCTTTTTAATGGATGTGGCTTTATTGTTCTCTAACCAACTGAGCTTATAATTCTATTGCTATATTTGTGGTTGGCCAGGCATGACACATTGTACCACACTAACTTTTAATTTTTTTTTCATTCTGTTATTAACAGTCTAGTGATTTTTTTTTTTTTTAATAAGCAGGAGCCCTATATAACGTGCTGTAGTCGATTCTTGCAGTACAGAGGAGAATTAGCATGTGGCAGTAAAGATCTAACCTCCTGCAAGAAAAGGAATATAGAATTATGAAGCAAAACTACCATTCCTTACTGACAGGCTTCTAAACCAAGAAGTTAAATAAATGTTAAAAACATAAAGGGAAGTGAATAATTTTGTGGTTGGCTTCTGTATGCAGTTGCCTAATAAATTAATGTATGCCGTTTAATGTAACCAGCTCAATTTTAACTAATTTTTCCATTATTGCCATAATGACAGTACACATTCTGCCGTGGGCTGAAGTTCTGAAGTGTCTACATCTGCCATTTGTGCTTTAGAGAACACGAGTGCGGGTGTGGCAGTCAGATTTCCAGCCGCAACAATGCAGCTGGACATTTTCAGCATCAGTGTAAATGCATCTCACTCCTCTTCTGCCCTGATCTCCCATAATCTGGTTTTAAGTGCTCTAAAATTTAGGCTTTAAGTGCTCTTAAAACTGTGGGGTTCTGCAGTCGCACTGAACCCCCTAGAGGCAGTGACACAAATTATTATGGGCGGCGGTAGGTGCTTAAAAAAAATCAGTTGCTTCCAATTGTCGTAAGAATTTAACATCCTGTTTTTGTCTTTCTACAACCTCGGCTCTCTCAGTAGTTCCAAAGCTGCATTCCTGCATGTTTTTAACAGGATGCAACAGCCATTTCCTTATTTTGTACGGCTATTTTTATTAGATTACAATTACTTCACATTATGATTGATTGAAGGCTAAAACTCAGCTATTCATTTGATGTTCCTATAGTCAAAAATATTTCTTTGAAGTCAGAGTTCTTTTAAAAAAATATTTTCCCTCCATTCTGTACACAGTTCGGTCAATTAATGACCAAACGCTATAGCAGAGAAGAGTGTGCATCCTCTGTGTTGTGTGTACGCACAACCTTTATTGCTTTGCACAACCTGAGCTCATGTTAGAAGGGGAGGAAAGCGTTTGAAACTGTGTGAAAAAATTTGTGTTGTTAAAAAGACATGCTTGCTTTAAAGACTACATAATGCATTGTATGCACACCTCATTTATTACACTATGCTTTTCTGCTGCTGTAAAACTGCTGTCAAAATACATCATGCTGGCAAAAATATTCTCAGTTTCTTGGTGAAGCTAAATGAAATCAAATATAAAGTTTGTGATACATTAAATCACAAATATAAATATATTTTTTACAGCCAGCTGTTATCTCTAAATGTGCACATTTTAAAATGGAAACATTTATCCAACATGCTGATTAGCAATTTCAGTTCTGAAAAGCCTGATTACATTTAAGATGCGAAAGATTAAAATGACTAAACAGATAATGTTAATAGTTCATCTTCCTTGATGTTTTTATACGTTTAAAATAGCAAAAGTTACACCAGAACTTCTTGCACAGTAAACTCACCAGAGATAGTACGGTTGTAATGTATCTTACTGCAAGTTGTAACCTCTTACGGCCAGCGTTCGAATGAAAGATTCTGGCTGAGAATGCCTGTCTGTGCGTCTTTTATGATATTTACACACACGCACGTCTAGTTTCAGCTTCAAAGCTACATAATAGATGGTTGCACTAAAAATGCCCGAAAAGAATAATGAACGGTTATCTTAATTACTAGTAGAACTCTAACTTCTGTGAAAGTTCATGTTTGTTGTTAATAATTCATTTTTCAACTATTCTTCTGCTCTGTGAATACAATGAGCTAAAAAATAAAGAAAGTCTGGCTTTGCATTTTGTCTAAAATCCAGTCCTGTGGATTACAGCTTAATCCTTCCCGTTTTGTTATCTCTTGCTTATACATTTGAACACGCAAATGCAGAGGTAAAAGTATTACTAGCCTTTTTTTATACATTGGCAATCAGTGGTTCAAAAGTTCACGCAATACCATATGTCCTAATAATATTTATCTAAATCTAAAATAATATGGAACTGTCAAATAGGATCCCACATGGTAACAAATGATGGAATGCAGGGGAACTCTTAGATTTAGCCTTTTCTTTTTTGTTCAACAAGCTAATGCAATAAGACCAATAATAAAAGGTTGTGTAGTAGGCCAAAAGTCTGTGACAGATAAAAAAGAAATGTTGGAAACCGATGAAGCTTTTGCACAATTAGATTTTTTGAGGCAGTGCTGTAAGGATTGTCCAGGGCCTGTTCAGTTCTGATTGATGGTAAAATCATAACTACATCATATTAGCTGTAGAGTTCACTGACAGGTTACTGCAGATTAATATTGCTACTGCTGTTCACTTACCATCAAACTGGTGGAAATATGAATTGAGCTGCTCCTACAACAAACCCTGCATATTAAGAGGGAGGGTGTTTTACTGAACCATCTCCGCTCTGTCACTAGGGAAGGAGATGCAAACAACATTTATCTGCAAGGTATGTAGATATATAGTAACACACTAATTACTTTTTCCCGGAGACCTTGATGATGCTGACCAGGTAGCAATCACGCACGCTTAGTGTTGCTCTGAGGTTTAGTTTGTGATTAAAATGATGCTTGCAAATGATAATGAGCAATATTTTTCTCTGATTTAAGTATTTAATCTCATGCAAACAGCAATAGCCGTGTAATGGATACATGCTTGTTCTGGAAGATGAAATGAGAGATACGTTTAGGGCCCAGGCTGAGGGAGGTGCTGCACCCCTCCAATCCAGGCTGGAAACGGTGGGCTGGGGCTGCTGGAAGGCAGCTGGGGGTGCCCGGCCTCTCTGGCCAGCACGTGCAGCTCGAGGTGGTGTGGAGAAGCCCAGGACTGTGCCTCGCTAGCCGCAGTGGTAGAGGCAACACTGTGTGTGTTTGAAGTCACAAAGAGCCCTGTGTTTTTTGTTTCTTTGTGGGTATTGGGACTTTGTTCTGCCAGGATCTCCTCTCACCAGCATCTCTGGCACCCACCAAGTACTGACTGATATGTACCCTCTGCCCTGCAAACCTTGAGAGACGAACTTTCTTTTTCCTTGGAGGAAAACACAACTCTGGCCATCCCCCTGCACACCCTGTAGCTACTGTCTTCCCTCTCCCACTGCCAGTGACCATGACAAGTACTGCTCCTCACCATTCCCAGCTGTGACAAAAGCATACTGACATCCCATGGTGGGCACCTCTCCCCTTCCCCCATCCCAACAGCTCTGCGTATTTCACCAAAATCTGCACAAACCCTCCTGTTTCTTTCCTCACAAAACCACACCCCATCAGAATGTCTTTGGCTAGGGAAAATGTGTGTTTCCGTAACAGACAGCAAGTCTAAAAAGCCCATTTGGTCTGGAAAAGGGCAGTTAGGGGAAAGGTACTGCTGGGGGTAGTCGGAGTGGAAGTGAGCTGGCAACCATGGAAAACAGGCGCAAGTTGCCCAAAGCAGTGTTTACTCCTGCCCTCTGCACTGATCTTCACTTCTCCCCTGGACACCTTAGTGAGCTCCTCTGCCTCAGTTTTTCCATCTGTAAAATGAGGATAAGCCTTCCAGGAACGTGGCGAGAAGTAATTCATTAGTGCTCTCTGGGACTCGCAGTGGGAAATGTACTACTGAAGTGCACAGGTTTACGAAAACAGTTCCCCAAGTGCAACATAATAGCATTTGTGATTTTAAAAATGTAGGCATGAATCTTTCCTACAAATCTCAGCTGAGTTAAATATATTTTTTGTCAAGGAGACATTGTTTTTTTTATGATAGGTAGTCTGTGATTCATGAGTCAACATGCTATACAAATACCAGAAGGCATAAGTGAGTTACAGACATTTCTCAGGAGTGGCACAGCAGTTCTCCATTACCCAACTCAGTTAAAATGTCCTATTTATTATACTTTTTTTTTTTTTTTAAATGGATGAATCCTGCAATTTTTAGTTAGGTGAAAAATCCGTGTGAGGGACCATGCTCTTTGGCTGGAAATGAGTTTGGATAAGAATTACAACTCATGTTATAAAAACAATTTAAGAAAATGATATATAATAGTCTTTCTGTAAATTATACATCTTCAGTGGCATTTAATAGCCTTTCATTTCGATCAGTTGCTCATTTATTTTACAAGACACCTAGATTCTTGTATCTAGGTGGTTTTGGATATTATTTCCCCTTGACACAAGTAACATTTAAATTAAAGTGTATCATCATTTTAGAAGTTCTGAATGTGTTTGAGGATATGGGAGGTTGGCAAATTCGTGGTGATACACTGTTCGTTGACAAATACCTACCTGGCAGTATGAGAAATGCTTTGTGGATATGCAAAACCTTTCAATGAGAAAAGTCGGGCTCAAAAGAGAATTGCTACTTTAGTTCAAAAAGAAGCCCAGGTGAGGCCAGGAGCTCTGCCTGAGACACGTGGAAAACCCAGGTTCAAGTCCCTGCAGGAATTTGAACCTGGGCTTTCTGCATGCAGGTGAGTACCCTGGCAATGGGGCACAGTTAGGCCATGCATCAGTGGGTTTGAAAAAGATCAGAATATTTTGCTTTTCCTTCCAGGGCAAGATGAGAACTCTCTGGGGACTTCTGAAATTTTCCAGGGCAGATAAAGCTGTTTCTTTGACATCACTTCTCTGCAGTCCATGTTTTTGGAAATTTTTAGGAGACTGGATATGCTTAGAGTCACTTAGAAGTTAAATGGATCACAGGGACAAATTTAGCCATGATATAAACTTGTTGACTTCCAAGTTGCTCTTATTACCAGCAGGACTGAATTTGGCCAGTAGACAGCATTTATGCAAAGAAGCAACAGATTTAGTAAGGAGAGGATCAAATGCTCAGGGGGGGCAGCAGGGAGGAGGACATATGGGGGTGAGATGGAGAGAAGTGAGGGGGAGACAGAAAGGAAAAAGGTCATAGCGTGAAAGGGTGTCGTGAATTCCAAAAGTGTCTAATTAGGTTTCTGGCTGTGGAATTTGCCTTTGCCCCAAGCCAAGAAGCCCAGCTGTTTTACAACAGGCCTTTTGCCTCCTAGCAATGACTGCAGACAATGTGTGACCTAAACTGCAAGTGTATTTATAAGGACAACTTCCTTCACTCTTCACAACAGATTCCATAAAATATGTTCAAATGTTATTTAGAAGGTCACATAACTGTTTCAATTTTCTGATGCACTTCTCTTGCTTTGGTTGGGTGTCTAGATGCAATTTTGAAAAGTCCTAAAAAGAAGGGGATGAATTTCATTAACAGCACTCCTCTGAACTTGTATTTCACTGGATTATTTTAAAAAGTGTCAGTCTTCAAAATGAAATGTTTGATGGAATATTAAATTTGATGAATCATTGCCAGTTTCCTTGTTTGTTAGCTTTTATATACCACATTAAAGCATTCATTAATAAAGTGTCGCACAACACCGCTTTGATTGAGTCCTAAAAGGTTAATGACTTGATACAGGCTGGTATTCTGAGCTTTACTGTTTGCAGGCGGTTTGTGGTGAATGCGAAGTGCTTTGAAACTGTAACAAAGAGAAATCTTTTATTTTCCTCTATGCAAGTCCAGAAAGCGTTCTCAACCGATCTGGATGTGCAAGACGAGTTAGACTTATCACCATTAAAGTACACTAATTAAACAACAGGAGGCACAGTCATGAGGAGCAGGGGTTTTGTTGTTTAATTTTTTTTTTCCTTACAGGACTTACTTATATTTAACAGTAAAAAGCTTCATGTTCATACAACTCCTCAGAGAAGGATGGGGTAAGATACATATAACCCCCATGTTTGCTGTCCACCTACTCCTGCTTGTATCTTTAAGCCGCCTTGTGAGTTGATTTTGGGGGCTGCAGCTACATTTCTTGCATTTTTAAAGTGATTAGCCAGTGCAGAATTATTCCCTATTTTTAGATGTGCCTAATATTTTTCAAATCGCCAGAAGCTTTCAAGAAGTGCCTTTTAAGTGCGACTGCCGCGGACATGTCCATGAGGTTAGACTCTGAACGAGTCAGAACGTAGGTCGGAGGCACAACCGGTATTTTGCACAGTGCCCTCTTGGTAATGGCCGAGCTGGGTACCCTGGTCAAGTACAGGCATCCTTACACGCTCAGGAAAGTGCTGCATTTACGTTGCCCGAAAAAAATCCCCGGGTGAATGGGCAGTATGGGCAGCAAAAGGAAAGGAAATAACACTTCTAAAGCCTGTCCTCTTAACTATTCTGTGTCTGGATTTTATGAAATTGGAACTCTCCTGAGAAGGAAATAAGCGTCTTGACAAAGTCATGTGTGAAGTTAATTTTGTTTTAAGATAGTACTGAGGCTCTGCTCTGAGGGGAGTTGTTAGTAAAACAAACGACTCTAACTGTTTTAGTATGGAAGACAAATCAAAGCATTTCCATGAAGTAACAGGGGTGACCTGCTGTAACTTAACCATTTCCTGAGCAAATACAAGCTGCTCTATTGGATGGGGGATAGTTCCCATGTTAGCCATTGTACAGAGAAAAATAAAAGTTCATATAAAAGAGCCCACCAAGGGTTATATGGCTGCAATTGTTTCCAAACTGAAACAACTTAGTATCTGTTTATGATTGTCAGTATCATGTTATATTGTTCTTGTAGAATCCATAAAACCTAAAAGTCTGCAGTATTGCCTCTAAACACCCAGCGGCTGCAGCTGGGAGATTTCAGAGCCAATGCGTTTAAACAGAGGGGAGGTAAACCCCAAAAGTTAATAAAAAGTTGACCTTGATTTTATTTACCAACTTAATCTAATTTTGATGAGGTGCTTCATTTGAACATAGAAGAACAAAAATCCCAGCCCAAGCTGATAAGATTAGGGCATTGAAACTTGCGTCCTATAAATGTTTCTTTCTTTTATTCGAGAAATGGAGATGAGAAGGAAGAAGCAGTAAATCTGAATTCCAACTTTCTCTCCATGGCTCACGTTTCCACAGCTCTGAATGGTGCCCATTAATTTTCTGAGCCATTCAGATGTACAGCACGCTATCATATTAACAGTACTTAGACAAGGATATTCATTTGCATTTTCATAGTCACTTCTTTTGCATTGTGTATGACAAGTGATGCAGAAAATGAGTGGGTAAAGATGTGGTTCTCCACTCAACAAAACTATCCCTTGGAAGAAGCTACAAAACAATTCAGCGTTTCAAAAGACAGAGATGTTGTCACTCTATGCAAATATAAACTATTCTCTTTTTCAGACAATGCCAAAGTGTTCTTGCTAATGAAATCATGTTTCAAAAGCTAATGATTGGAAAACAATGCATACTTGGACTTGAAAGCAAGCTGATGGAAAGACAGATAGAATCAGTCATTTGCTGGTAAATCAGATGTATTGTCAAGCACTCATACTGGCTAATTGCAGTGACTTTTTGCTGTCTGGTTTCAGCAGTTTCAGATTTCTCTGTGTTATTTCCAGCAGTTCAAACATCAACCCATTCAGGGTAAGATACAGACAATCTGCTCACAAGGTGTACATATGTCACATGGGTATCTGCAGTCCACAAACCTTTCTGTAGGAACAGGACCATGATGACGATGACAAGAACAACAACAATGAGAGAAAGAGGGAAAGAGGGGGAGAAAAAAAGAGCACATCATCTGGTTAATCCTATCTCAAAGATACTTCAAAGCAAATTATGCAGAGTAGTTCTTATCAACTGCAGCTGCTTAGTAGGAACATCGTGTGAGCACCACAGTTTGGGAAGATAATGGATTTATGTCTAGCAGGAAGTCAAACGTGTGATGACTTCATGCCAACTCCATTAGGAATCATACTGCTAATATTTTTTCCCATCCCAACAATGTCATATAAAAACAATGAAAATTTTATATTTGAAGCCCATATCAGATGACACAGGGAATGCAGATGAGAGGGAGCTTTATTTCAAGGACAGATCGCATTAGGAATGATTCCTTTTAGACTTGTCCTTGCCAGAAGCAAAGCTCTTAGCTTGCCTGATTCAAAAATAAGGGGCACATCCTCACATGGGGTAAGTGTCATTGTTCTCTTAAAGCCAACAGTGAGATGGTAATTTATGATTTGGGCCCTGTACTGATGAGTCTGATAGATGAGTTTATACTGCTTGCTCATAAGCAAACCCAGTTTGTTCCAGTTCTCACATTAGGACTCTATATACTCACAGGTGCTCAGAAAATGAAAACAAAAAATAATCATACTTGCTGAACTTGAAAAACTCAGCACTTCCTATTTTAAACCAGTTGTTATGTCTCTCACAATAATTTCATATTTTATTATCCTTGCCTACAGTAGTCTTTTACCATGTCTATATAAACCTCATTTCTAATGGTCTCAAAGGACATACTTGGTATTTCCAGAACAAAACAAAATTAAAACATACACCCATAAACCACACACGCAGACACAGTCACAAAGTACTATGAGTTTAGGGCTTGATTCAAAGCCTGTGGGGGTTTCAGTGTGGGATCTGGGCTGTGAGACCGACAGCTTGGGCTAACAGTGCTGTGACATGCTGAACGGCAGCTGAGCCTCTTGCCTTCTCCCCGGCTCCCCTAGTCAGCAGCACTTGTGGGGTAATTCGGAGAGATGTTCGGCCTCTGTGGGGATGGTACTTTGTGTCATCCTGAAACAGCCTCATCTGGCTACCATCACTGGTGAAACACACCCCGGGGGGTGAAAACGCTGCTCAGCCCAGTAGCAGGCTTCAGGGAAAGGAAGACTAAAAATGGCGCGTGGAGAGAAAAGCCCTAGAAGTTTTCTTAACTGATGGTTTGTTTTCATAAGCTTATGGAAAGAGGAGAAGTGATCCAACAATGTAAATGGCAAAATATGTGAAATGGCTAATGAATTTAAGGACTAGACAATAGGAACCTTACTGAACTGTTGAGACTGATTCCTAATTGTGCTGTAGCAGGTTTACCTGGAATCGTACGGCCATAAACCACTTACTCCACAGAACTCCCATTTCTAATTGGAAATCCGTCATATTCCAGTGGGAGGGAGTGGGGTGGTGGTGTACACATGCAGCACGCACGCAGACGCACGCAGAGCACGCACGCAGAGCACGCAGCCTGCCCGTGCAGCTGTGCTGCCACGTTCGTTGGCATGCAGCTAACAAATTAGCAGGTATATCCCTATGCATTTCCATTTCCTCATATGCTGTCTCAAGCCATGCTACGTGTATTACATATGCTTAGGTCACAGAAGGGTTAGGGACATAACTACTGGGTCCCAAGGGACAGATGGAGCAAAGCCAGCATAATCTCTGAATCCAGCTCTTTGCTATTACGCTCTGATCATGAAAAGCCCGGTGAACTTGGAACAGACACTTTCATCCAGCAGCTGTTTGCATGTCAGAGGCTAAAACCATACATAAAATCTGAGGGAGCAATTTTTTCACGCAGGCTCCAAGCAGGCAGGGAACCAGCGTCCTTTCTCTGTCATGGCTGCAGCCCTGAGAGACCAGCCCAAGTTTTCTGTGCAGGCTGCTAGAGGCTTTGGGCTACAGCACTGTTCCAGCCCGTGGATTGTCCTCTCCCTCCCACTTTTTTTCCTGTGTTTGTGCAGCTCCCAGCACAAAAAGGGTCCTATCAAAACAGAGCACGACAATTATATAAATGCTTAGTGATATTACTATAACAAGTAGCAAATATCCTCATGTACTCCTGCCCCTCCCCGTGGGGGTTCTGGCCATAAACTTAGGCGGTCTGAGCTCCGCAGTGTAGCCGTGGAATTGCACCCGACGCGTTTGCTCTTTTTGACATAAGAGCTGTATTCTCTCCCATAGGCTGGTGTCTCCCTTTTTTCTCTGTAGGAAACTCAAAGTGCTTCTGTTTTACAGATCTCTTTCAGGCATGATTAAATTGGCCTCAGAGGAATGGGATTGAACTGAAAGAAGACCAACTGGTATTTTTTAACCATGCCTAAGAATCCATGCTTCATAAATAACAACCGGTGAGCCCATCACCAGGCACAGTCAGAACTCCACCAGATCAACTTCAAGCAAACAGCGTGCCTTCAGCACACTGTGTTTAAAGGACAGAAGACATATATTTTAGACAGAATACCTTTTTCCTTTCCCCACTCCACTTCTTTTCCATAAGTTTGCTGCTGTAAATAGCTGTGCGAGTTTAGTGACAAAGCACACGAATCTGTAATGCTGCCCTATAACACCCCACTTAGTCGTCTTCACTATGTTTTCCACCGAGCTGTATAATTTAATAGATTTTAAGGA
This sequence comes from Rhynochetos jubatus, assembly GCA_027574665.1. Lineage (NCBI taxonomy): Eukaryota > Metazoa > Chordata > Aves > Eurypygiformes > Rhynochetidae > Rhynochetos > Rhynochetos jubatus. Next base: position 19,567,662 of record CM050654.1, on the reverse strand, counting down.
TTGAAAGCACCTAAATCCTTGAGTAATTCAGGGTATAACCCCCAAACAGCAGTTTCTGCATCAGATGCAGATTTTCTGTTTGAGAGAGGGAATTTCTTTTGTAAAGATGCAGTCTTGATTTAAAGACTTCAAATGATCTACCACATCCTGCGGTAGGTTGTTCCAATGATTAATGGCCCATGCTAGGGAAAGTACGGCTGCTTCCAACCACTGGATCTTATTGTGCCTTTTTCTGTTAGACTAAATAGCTATTTGTTATCAGAAATCTCTTCCTTATGTAGATACCTGCAGACTTTGATTAAGTCACTTTTTAACTCCTTCTTGGATAACCTTAACAGATTAAGGTATGTTTTCCTGACTCCTTTTTTCTTTGAACTTTTTTTTTTAAAGCTTTTTCTAGTTTCACAATACACTTCACGAACCAACCCAGTATTCCCACGAGCATTTTCACGACTGCTATACGCAGGTATAATAGCACCTTCTGAAATCTGTGTATCTTCTTGTCTTCACATCCTCCTCTGTATAGTGTACTGAAAGTCCACGTTCCTTTGTCTAGCTACCATTATTCCCACATCCAGGCTGGGGCCCTGAGTTGCTCTGCAGGCTCTTCCCCCCGCAGCCCTGCCGTGGCTTTGGCTGCCTGCACTCCAGGCTGCTCAAGCAGGGTGCAGTTGTGTAAGCCTGGATCAAGCCTTCAGGAAAGCAGCTAAGCTGTGAGAAAGAGCTGCCCGAGAAAGAGCTGGAGGAAGCCTCATGTGGAGTTTTTGTCCACTGGCTTGAAAGCTACATTTAAGCTCAGACTTCTGCCCTTGGTCCTTGCCCATGTTACCTTTTGGGTATGCCTGTGCCAGCCTTGTGCTGTGTGCCGAGCCCGATCTGGCCTTGCTGACCTGACTGCCCAGCTCGACTTCAGCCCTGCCTTAGCCCTGCGGACTTGTCTGAGATGGGTGGCTTTTTGACTGACCGTGGTTACCATCCCTGGAGCTGCTCTGCTCTTGTCTAGGTGGTGTGTCCCTGATCCTGCCTTGCTGACACCCTCAGCTATGGATCAGGAGTGGAACAAGCGCCAGTGCCTGTGTGGCCTCAACAAAGCGTGGTGGCTTTCAGTCCCCAGTTACTCAATATCATCTGTTTGTTTGGTTTAGTCCATGTCATGTGAGTATGTTGCTTTGCTGGAGTTTTTAACTTCATCAATAGAACTTGCTGTTTCATCAAAAAAACTAAGATCACCCTTGTCTGACCAGACTTAACTTCCCTGAAAATGTGCCGAGACGAATGTTCTGCTGCTGCCATTTAATTATTTACTGATTGTCTCCAGTGCTAAGCTTCCAAGTCTGGGACGACACTTCTTTTCAGCTTAATAGGTTGAATGTCTATTAGTCATCACGTTTACCATTTTAAAACATTTGCGTGACCTTAGCTTCTTTTATAGTCCTCTCAGACTCTTCCAGCTTTTTCAAAAGTCAGTGTACGCAGATCAGAGTGTTCCCTGGCAAGATGCTTTCATACCCCCAAGTAAAAGTTGGCCAGTGCCGTTTATTTTCTGCCGGGTAGTATTTCTCAGCTGGCTGATGGGACAAGAAGAGGCTCCAAGCCACTTCAGGATCTGTGAGGGCTCCCACACCCAGCAGTGCTGGCGGGAGTATGAAGTAAATGCTGTCATTAGAAGGACTTTAAAAGGAGTTAAAATATTTACAGAAAGATTAAAAGATCGGATTTTCCATTATTCTGCTCTGCAACAGAGACAGAAGAGTAGCCCTGGCTCTAAGCCCTCCCTGTATTATGTATATTAAATACTGCCTGCAGTGAACTTGTCTAATTTATGCCCTGTTTCACCATCCCAGCCCGAGCCTCCTCCAGAATTACTGTCCAGGCCATACTCCCCAGACTCCTTCGTGGAGAAGCTGGAAGCTTTGGGCCAGCTCTGCTCCAGGCAGGCAGCTGCACACACCAGGTCCCGGCTGGTAGGAGCTGCCTTCCCACTGCCGGGGCAGGCACAAAGCAGGCTCAGTGCTCCCGCAGCTCCTCGCTGCTCTGAACAGCACTTCACTTCTCAACGGCTGGGCAGGAAGGGCCCTGGAGCTGCCGCGTTTGGGTCTCACAGGAACATTTTCACTCAGACTCTAGTGCAAGACTGGAGAACGAATCCAGTTTTGCTTTGTTTTTTGCAAAAGAAAGCACAGTAAAACTAGCCCCAGAGTGAGCAATTAGTGGTGAAAGAGCATATGTTTTAGGAGCTAAAAGACATAGGTAAGTCGTCAAAATAATCCGTGTGACTCTGAGAAAGAGTAAGGGCAAGGAATAATTGAAGTCACCGATAATCACGTATGGGCAAAATATTTTAAGTTTTTTCCTTTTACTTTCTTTAACTGGTGAAGACTGTCTGAATGGAAGGGTACACTGAGAATTTTCACAATATGTTAAAGTGTATCGATGAGCCACCTGCCACTATTCAAGTACCCTATTGGAAGCTAAAGGTATCCTTTCCAATCTGTAACCTAAATTTCACATCTCTCTAAACCTTCTTGAGCTTCACTCGTCATTTTCTGTAAGTGGAACTTACTATTTGCATTACTTTATTGGACTGTGCCAGTGAGAAAAGCAAAGGCAAGGGGAAACAAAATAATATACCCAATAACTCATTTCTTAGAACAAGATCTTCTCAGCCTGCTGTAGTAAAGACGCTCATAGGGCAGGGGCTTGTGCTTCTTCTAGGATACAGCACTTGCTGTGTCTGGGTTAGATCAGGGCCCCATTGAAGTCAATGGGAGTTTTGTGCTAAAACGTCTCTCGTATGCTGTCACTTGGGCAAATGTCCACCTCAGGCTACAGCAGAAGCAAAATCACCACATTTGTTTTCACTTCTGACCTGCTGAAAGTAGGATTATATTACTCGTGTATTTCATTCCCCTTTTTTTTTTTTTCTTTCCTGATTTAAACAAAGATGCCACTGTGGTATAGTCTGATACCAAGTACTGTATGAGAGGCTGGAGAAGTCAATTGCAACTGAAATTACAGACTTCGTTTACTGTTGCCTTGCTTTTAACTCAGTGTTTTTCTTCATGGGCAATCCACATGTAATTTCCTTTCTTCAGCTCATACTTCCATGTCTCACAACACGAGCAGCGGCATGGCTCGCTTTGAATTCCCAGATTCTTCTCATGTTGTGCCACTTTCTTCGTATTATTTAACTCCATCTTTCTCCTGCATAGATATATTACAGGGGGAAAATGAACATAACTTGTAACAGGCTGTCAAATGAGTGTAGCAAAACTGAGCCGTGGTGAGACGGTAAACACCGACGGAGCCAGATTTTCACTATGCAAAATGCCGTTATCAGTATTTTGCTCAGACAACCCAAGAGCCCAGAAACACTCTCCCAGTGACTGGCTAAATCGGATTTTTGTTTGTGACCAGCGTGATTGCTGACCTTTGCCTTCTTGACTGATCTTTGCATCTCCTAGGAAGTTCACGGAAAGGTCACAGAGCGGCACCGACTTCCTCCGCGTGTGTGCGTGCACGCGTGTGTGCGCGCGTGCGCGTGCCTGCGCCTGCGTGCGTGGGGGCACCCTCCTGCCACCGAGCCCATGGAAGCGCTGGCCTTGCCCACTGATGCTTTAGGTTCATTTTGGGGGAAATCTGGACCCACCGAGACCAACAGCAGCAAAGTCAAACCAGGCAGAAGGGCACATCATTTTTTATTCACCAGCACCTTTGTTTGCCTTGCTTTTCACTGGCAATTGCTCCCTGTTTAGTTTAAAAGTTTTGTCTCAGTTCTGATACATCCTTAGCTTAAGGAAATGGTACTACACAGCATAGCTGGCTTTGTAAAATGAAAGGACTGAAGCATGCCTGGAAACAACTGCAGGAGAAACGGCTAACGCGGCTTTTTCTTAAATACACGCGCATTAAAGAGAATGAGTTCTTCCCTTAGATTGCTTTGGCATAGGTGCGTAAGAGAAATAAAAATGATTTCGTGTATATCCTTTAGCTGATTCCTTTCACAGATAAGTTCAGCGCTGCTTGTCACTGCAAAAGAGGGCCATGAATCTCACAAAAGCTGCTCTGCTGACACCATCAGCTGTACAGCACCCGCTTCCAAACCAGACCTCGGCAAGCAGCACCGTTAGAGGGTTTTAAATCTCTGCTCAGAAACTCTGTCTATTTACAAACAGCAAGAATAGCTCTGAAATTGTGAAAAATGCACCGGAGTCATATTTAGAATGATTGTATGTGGGGGATATAACAATACTTTTCAGGACTGTAAGCACTGTGTATATTCATATCTCGTGCTATTTATCTTGCAGATATACAGCGCTGGAAGTTGCTGGCTGCAAGCTGGTGAGCTTGTAGCGGTGAGAAGGAAAGATCTCTCCGTTTGTCACTGGCCGTATATCACCGCAGCTGTGCCCTTTGATTACACAGAGGGCTCCTCCAGCCATTAATAATAGGAAACACTTTTTGTCTGGTGAATGCATCTCAATGCCGTCCTCTAACACCTAGGCTTTGCAGTGAGGTAGAAGAGGTAAATTAAGGATGGAGCTTGTTCATTTTACATTTACACTAGATGTGTAAACAAGGATAACCTTTGTTTTCCTCGGGAGAGAAAATATGCCATTCTTTTTCCTACCACCACAGTGGCTGTTTCTTACAGAACCAATATAGCACTGCCAATTACAACTTGCTGAGGAAGTGACACTAATGAATCACAATAATGCTGCCACAGCATCATGGAAAGCCCTGTGACGCCAGCCTTCCAGATTAATTGCATCACGTATAATAGCCGAGCCACATCTGCTGGCCAGGTGTATCAGTGTAAAGATTTTCCCAGAAAAGCGGAGCTTAGAGGAAATCAATATATAGGCTGAATGAAGCCCCAGGTAGGGACACTGCATTGCCAAAATTAGATAGCTATCTGAAATTGTCACAAATAATTGATGCTAAGATTGGAAAATTCTAAACTGGTGTGAATCGTTTAGCGCCAGAGAGCACTACAAAAGGCATTTCATGCTTGATCTGCAAGATGAATCAAAATTAATGCTAAGCTCATGCGGCATGCTGTTGCTCTTGCCTCTTGCAGCACAGTGTATCTGAGCTGCTCCAGAGAGGTGTTTGCAGGCAGTGGTGCGTGGAATCTCTCCGGGTCTGGCCTACATTGATCATCTCCAACAGCATCTTTGACACAATAGGCAAGAGCTAAAGACCATTCGTCTTAACACTCCTTTTAGTCATGTGTCAAACCCTTGCTTTAACCCATCCCAATTTTTATTTAAAATGAAGACTTTTGGTTAGCAAATAAACCCAACAAAAAACCCATGAGCCCTTTGAAACAAAGCCTGCTCTCGCTAGCTGTTATTTCACCTCCTCTGCTCTTTGATTGCTAGAGATAGCTATCCCATCAGTCAGGCCACAACTAGATTTGCACCAGAGGAAAGGATCCTGCAAAATGCAGTTGTTTTGGAGGTATTCCAAATATCACACAGAAAGGTATCATTCCTGTCTCTGCATTCATCCCCAAATGGTGCCCTCTATTTATATTTTGGTAGAACCCACAGTTGCTTCATTGATGGCCCTGCGACTACGATATGCTCCTCTTAAATCTGTGCTGACAACTTATTTAGGTCATGGAGTCAGAGTTTAATTTCCTCAAGTGAGATTTATTCCCTCAAGCTGTAAAGAAACACGAAAGCGCATGCTTGTGGCTGAGTCAAACATGGAGCTGAAAATTTCCAGGGTGGAGGCTTCGGCCAGCATGCCGCACCCCTTTTCCCAGCCTCAGTTACTCGCTTTGCGATTTGAGAATGTGAAAACTGGAGCAATTGCAGGATGCTGCCCGGCCTCAACAGTGGGCACACACAAGCACTGCTGCCCACCTCACTCCATGGATGCCTGGCTTTATTGAGCCCTGTCTGCTGGCAGTGAGGCAGTACATCATTCTAGAAACTGCAGTAAATCCTTGGTGAGAGAACCCATCCTGAGTTATGGGAATAACACAACGTGTATGAAATAATATAAGAATTTTATTTCTATATAGTGCTGTTCTCCCACAGACACATAACAGCTGAAAAATACCATCTATCTATATCAATGCCCAAGCAAGAATTAATTAGATGTGATGGGCTAAATTTCACCAAGAGAACATATCAGTAAGTTTAAAATATTTTTCTAGAAATCCAGAAAACTATACAAAGCTTACTTTTTGCTATTCTTTTAGTTTATCTGCCCCAAATACAGTTATTATATTGGTCACTGAATTTAAACGATGAATTTCCCTGCTTTTAAAGCTGAGAGGAAAAGATCACTAAATTTCTTATCAGGAGATAGTGATAGACTTTTCAAAAATGCACAGCATCTTGAAAGTTTGGTTTCAGATCACCATTTATATTCCTGAGAAATAGACATGTCTCACGTTCTGTAGCAGTGTTTTGTGACATTTGGATTTACAATGCTCAAGTTTAAGTCTCTAGCCCTTTGCAGTCTGTCAAAAACAGCTTCTCTGTCCATTTATTTTTGTCTTCTGAGCTCAGTCTGAATATCTTTTGTAAATTTATACTTGACAACCCTCGTATTTCAGCAGCTGGCTTTGTTTCACAATCTACCTTGCTTGCTCTGTTGCATTAGCTGAAACAACAAATTTAATCTATGATGTCAATAGTAAATTATAGTGGAGATGTAATATATGCCTGACATCACTAAGGTCAAGGCTATGGTGAAAATATTGCAAATAATAGATCCAAAGGGTCTCCTCATAGTGGTAGTTGCTTGCTGCAGGTTTAATGTTATGAGAAACGGATTAGTGCCGCACACTGCATTATGTTGGCCTTTTAGTTACAGCCAGCATAAAACTCCGGCTAATGTAAGAACGCTCCCCCAACATGAAAAGAGGTTCCAGAGAAGTTTGCTATGTCATTATTTTTCATATTTTCTAACTGATAAATAATTAAACAAGAATTACTTTACTGAAAAGATTCATTTAGAGCACGCATTTCCCATTACTCTAACTGTTTGGAGGGGTTGGGGGAAACATTTATTGCATACCTTACCTAAACTACCTTGCCATTAAAGTATCTAAATTACCTCAGTGAATTCTGAGCACAGAAGTGGTTGATGAATTGCTTTTTGCATAAATGCACTTTCCCTGTGCTAGAACCTAATTTTGTGTATAAACACACACACACACACACACATACAGAATAAAGCAACTACTGAACTCTCTCAAGAAGAAAAATTGAAGCCTGGAGTTTTCTCTGTGTAATGAAGTTTTTCTAAACGTTGCTTGTATTATAAGCACCCTTGGACTCTCTGAGGATAAGCCAAAAATGGGCTCCTCTACCATGGCGAAAGAGCAGTTAATGAATCATTTTCTCCTGTGTGAATGTGCTCGTTCCTGTTAATGTGTCCATTTTTACATCCAGACCTTTTTTAATATCAAAATTCACCTTCAGTTTAAAATCCCATTTAGTGCCAAAGCGGAAAAAAAATCATGCCAAGTGAACCATAAACAAATTCAATGTATGGCAGAATATGGAGATTTCCATTCCATCAAGCTCTATTTTTTGTTTTATCTGGCATAAAGAACATCAACAACCCAAGGACTTTCAATCTGCAATTCATGCCTTTAACTTGGCTCTAGAGTATTTTCATTCCTTAACGAGAAAGGATTGGCCAAGCTTGGAAAGCTGCAGAACATCCCAGAGTACAGCTACGGGGCTCGACTTGCCCCATGCCCTCCCTGATATGTAACAGGTTTCCGGCTCAGAAGAGTGGGTCACCTTTTGCTCCTGGTGTTCCTACCACCGAATGGAGGAAGGCTTCTGTGGGTGGTACCTGTTGGGCTCCACTTCAGCTTAGTTTTAAGAACGTGAATAACCCCACGGGGTGCAGGAACACACAGGGGAAAATGCTTGAATCTAGGTATTTACATACAAATCCATGTTCTGGGAAATCTGGGCATTAACAACCTCTGCAGGAGCTTGGATCATCACATGCCTTTGCCTGTGTTCTTTACTCCTTCATTCAGGCTCACGTCAGACGAGAGTGACCCAAAGTAACTGTCGTTTTCTTGTCACTGTAGTCAGTGCTCTACGTGCAATGAGTTGGTGGGTTTGGTCCCGTTTCTGTGGGCCGCGAGTCAACACCACTTTTTGCCCATCGTAATACATTTTATTGGTGCTTCTGTTGGTCAAGGCAGCAAAGAAACGGGGTGACAGCCCACACGATAATCCTTTCTTGAGGTTGTCCAGCAAGCTTGAGCGAGGCAGGATGACAGAAGGGAATTACTGCATCTTGTGCTTTATGACCTCTGGTCCTCTTGGAAGGGCAGTTTTCCTTACTGATAATCTGGTTGTCGACTGCCATGAAGGTGTTCCTTTACGGATGTAAATATTAATGAGAACGCCAAACACTGAAGTTCCTGTGATAGTCACTTGTACACAAACAAAAAGTAGAAAAGGGAATCAGTGGCTGTTGGAACCAATCAGCAGTCTCAGTATGGGCTGCTTTGATGACTATTTAATCTCACCCATAAAAGAACTTTAAATAATGCTGTTACGTGCTGATGCTCTTAGCACTTGCTTTGGTGCATGATGTATGGCCAGTGTCTGCTCCAAGAATCAACAAATGTGCATTATTCCATTAGCAGTTTTCTGTTTTCTACAAAGCTTTACAATTTATTAGAGTTATTTATGTTAATGTACTAGTGCCTTATTTTACATATTTATAGGATCTTCTTTCCTCTCCCATGAAAAGCAATGGAAAGTTTAGGTATTGCAGATTCGTTCAGCCTACATAACATTTACAAATGTTCTGTATAATCACAGTGTCATAGAGAGTCCTTTCTATGCTTGGAACTGCTGTTTTAACTTACGTGAAACTCTTACTGACAACAAAACAAGACTGAGGATTTTCTAATCCTCTGCTCCTTCTTCCTTGCTGTTTTTCAGAAAGGGGAAGAAACTCCAGCCGTATGAGCAGAGATGACACTTTTTTTCCAGTCAAATTTGGGAGAAGTGTAGGAAGAGGAGGAACATCAACAAAAGGTTCAAGAGGTGGATAAGGTTTCAGTAGGAGGAAGAACTCACAGGGAGCAGTGTGGTGGAGACACAGAGGGTTTCCAAATGCATATTTATTCAACAAAAATGCAGCTGTGGGTTGGACTAGATGATCTCCAGAGGTCCCTCCCAACCCTGACCATCCTGTGATTCTGTGTGATATCACTGACTACCCAGCAAGTGATTCCTGTGCTGGCGTTACGCAGCAGGGCATACAACTTAGACACAAATCAGTTACTTCTGCCTGTCGTTCCTTGATTTCCATGGCACACGGTCTTCATGACACTGATTCTGAACATTGTCAGCATCATGGCTGCCTAACAGACTTCCTAAATATGTCCTTCTAAGGCGTCTCCACTACACCCAGCACCTTAGCTCTGCTCATACAAGTAATTTACCACGATGATGTCACGCTGGGCTAAGTGCAAGCAAAGGCACCGTGTTAGTGTCATGCTTCTAGTTTTGGGGGCTGACTGTGTTGGGTCAACACTGGGTCAGGGCTAGTTCCATCTCTGCCCAGGATTGCAATTTAAAAGCATGTGCATGGGGTGATAAAAGAGAGTTTCATATTTCAGGATGCAAATTATTGGTTGGTTCCCCATGTGTAACTTCAATTTGTATTTTTAGCAATGTTTGTGTTCTCTAACCAGGTTTCATCAATGCTTTTGGGTACATTCTGCTCATTCAGTGACGCCCTCTGTTACATCACCTCAGCAAAGGTGAAGTTCATTAGCATCTGATGTCTTCTAGACGGTCTGTGTGCAGTGAGTTGTCAGTGTTGATGCAGTCTGTACATATTTTCATGCTGAATTTTCAGACGTTTTTAGCTGCACACCTGCTCTTGCAAGTGGACATGCCCCCAAACACGACAGTGAAAGGGTATTTTAGTAAAAATGTTAATACACTGTTTCAGACATAAATCTGCTTTATCTATAGGAAAGTTTCAAATGCCTTTTGATTAGCTGCAGGACACATCTGACTTCCCCCCTTCTGCCCCCACAATGTGACTCAGCTTAAGCCATGTAAGTTCCTAAATTCCTGTGTAAAACAATGAAGGATGCCATGCCTTTGATAACCCCTTATTAGATAAAAACTGCATCAACACTGACAACTCGCTTCACCCAGGCCACCTAACAGACGTGAGATGCTAACGAGGTGCAGCCTCTCCTGCGGTGACATCGATTCATCTCAGTGATGGAGACGTGTGCTCTGTTTCCAATAGCCCAAACACTCCCAGTCCCAGGAAGCACCTGTGGACCCACATTCCACGCCTTCCAAGAAATTTTCATTTATTTGTCTTTTCCACAGATTTCGTTACCACTCTTGACATTTCTGAAAGCATTTCTTGGATATAGAGAAATCCTTCACTTTCCAAGGGTGTTTCCAAGGCTCTGGATTACATAGGGCTCAATTGACCCTGAGTATTATTTATTTAAAGGTAAATTTCTCTAAATCAAAACATTTAAGAGGATTAGAGCTTGTAAATGATTCCTAAGCTTCGGTTAACATCAGCTTGTCAGTTTGCCTTTTGTTTTTCCTGAATGGTCAGAAGGGAGAAATTTCACACCAAGCCCAACAGTTTAAAATGATGCATCTTATGCTACCTAACAATGAAAAAAACTACCATTATCTTACAAACCCATGATGTTCATGATTCTCTTTTGAGTATCAGAAGCTTCTTAAGAGTCCTGATGGGATATCATACCTGGCCAGGATCTGTTGATGGGATGACAGGGTTTCGCGCATCAGACAAAATCTGAACTACAAAGGTGAAGTAACAGTGCAGAGCAAAATGTTCACCTTTACAGAAAAAACCTGTCTACACTGAGGTATTAATGCTGCTTCTACCCTTTTAACTAAACAGGAACATCTGTACTGATTTCAGGTCTCATCTACAATGTCATAGTTGGGATTAATTTGGTGATCCTTTAAGACTAAAATGCTTGCTTTCATCACCTGGCTTAAATATCCTGCCAACAGACCCCCCAGAAAGTAGTGTCTGGGTGTTTAATTTTCAGAGGCCTGAATAAGAAATGAAGTTTCCTAAGTTGTGACTGTTGGTGGTAAAAAACAAATGCACATTATTAACAGAGGCTAGCCACTATTTTGGTCCAATGGTTTCCTTCTGCTAGAGTCCATCCTTCTGCACGCAAGCTCTCCCTATCAGGAACACTTCTGCTGCTTTCTCTGGCTGCAGCAAGAGCTTTCCCTGCCTGACATGGGGTCTCTCTTGCTACCGCTTGTCCCTCTCCCAAGTAACGAAGACCACGGAGCTGAATTCCTCCTTCGTGCCACTGCACTGTGGCCAGTGGATTCACTCCAAAGGTACGTTGCACCAAGAGCACGCACAGGAGCAGAGGGTGGATTTTTTGATTGGGAAAGAAGTGCAAGGATAATGCTTTTCAGAAGAGCTTGTATCAGGACCCAGAATGTCAGTGGCTCCTCTGTTCAGAAGGAAGCCACTGCCCATACTTCTAGTTCCTGTCCCAGTGCTAGAAAGTACGTAACTGTCCCAATCACACAGGCTGCAATCTTGCTCCTAGAACTTCTGCTCTCTCCAAATGGCAACTTTCCTGAATTAAAAAATAAATATGTTCTTCTATAAAAGGCAAAGAAAAGGAGAGTCCTGTATTCTGCAGAAAATCCAGCTGATTTGAAAATAAATACAGGGGAAATATATAGCAACCAAGAGTAAACGTTTCTCTTCAAATCTGTAAAGCTCCAAAAACCAAACAGTCTCAAAATGTGCCCTCTGTTGCTGGTCCTCCAGCAGCAAGATCACTCAGAGTTCAGAGCACTGGTAGAAATAAATTACAAATCAGTTCACAGGAAAAAAAATTTGTAGCAATTTTTGTCTTATTTGCAGAACTGTATCTTGCTAGGGCTTGACAAACACTGCTTTGGATTTCTCTTACAGCAGGTAACTTCTTTGGGGAAATTAAGAAACAAATTAAAGTGCTGTTTATGGTCGCAGAAACACTCTGACAGCATATACTAATTATTATGAACATGTTATTCGTATAGATGTAACCATGTGCTGCTGTCATAAATTACTATTTGCCCCGAAGCAGCCCCTTAGGCCATATCTGAAAGAGGAGACCCCGGAGTATGTCTGGAATGTGCACCCAGCGGTGGGAGCGCCTGCTCCTAAGACTCAAATGTGCTCAGGTTTTCTTTCCCCAGCTTCTCCTTGACTCTCATCTTCCCATGGAAGGGAAGCTGAAGGGCACAGCTCTGATGGGGGCCCTGAGTCCTCCGAAGCTGCCTCATCAGGGTTCCTGGGTGCCAGCTCCAGGCACGTACCGTCTGCTGCCCCAGCCCCGAAAGAGGCAGTCGTGAGCTGGTCCCCCTTGTACTGGGAACCACACAAACCCAGAGCAGTGTTCAAAGTCCCTGCATCAATGCTTTACAGTTTTACGTACTAGATGCTTCACACATGAAGACTAGAGATCTGCGTTCGAGACGGTAGAGGAGTCGAACAGAGGGGATAAATACAATCAACTTGAGAAAAATTCTGTTCTTTCTGTGAGTTCAATGCGTTTGTAAAATTAGCTTAATACTTGGGAAGGCAGCAAAGCCCAAGGAAGTTCAGACACTTTTCTATGGCAACCTTGTTTAAGCGAGAGTGAGATATCATGCTTTATTCTACACTACTACTTCGTACTGTTCCTTGTCTGGGCAAAGTGAAGCAGGTAACTAGCTTGTGCTTAGTGCTGGGGTGTCACGTCAGCTCCTGTATATTCAAACACGTATTTTGTGAGTTCTCTCTAGCAAGGCAATCCCTCCACTCTATTTAAAGTTGCAAGGTAATTTTGTGGCAGCTAGGGATCGGTCTTTGCCCTCCTTCCCTGCCCTGGGCATAGGTATTTAGAGCTGCTTAATATTCACTTGCAGAACTACAAAAATTCAAGACCCTAATTATAGCATGTACAAGATTTTCGGGAAAAAAACCCCCAAACCCTGTAAAGAGATCTTACATTTCGTTCATCCTGGCATTTGCGTCCGCTCTGCTGGCAGAGCTCTAATTGTCAGGGACACAATAGGCTGCGCTCTTATCTGTGATTAATAGACATGATCTTTCCAGAATGATAAATGCAGGTAGGTAGAGTCTCTGACTGTATCTATGCTACATCATAGATTATCAAAACCCCTACAATGTGGACATGGTAATAAGCATCCATGGTGTCTAAAAGTGCTGGCTAAGAGTTCCTAATGTCTAGAATGTGATTTTTATGATTTTAATGAGGCTTTGTGTGGGAACGTTCTCCACAACATTGAAATTCAGTGTTCACCTTTTTAGCTATTGCTCAGCTGTCTGTTCTGGGGATTTACCTCTCTTTTCTCTTTGAGATTCCCTTTAAGCAGAAGGAGGGATCAGTGCCCCGAGCAGCGGGACAGCCTGTAGCTGCAGGAGAACTGTGAACCATCTCCAGCGTGGCTCTTTCTGGGGTGCAGAGGGACGAATTGACATCCCTCGCAGCAGCTAGCAACCATGCCCTTTCCCCCCTTGCCAGGGTGGCACCAGAACCCTCGTGCACCTTTTCAGCACGCCACTGGCTGCGATGGTCATTGCTGAGGCAAGGCCCTGCCCCTTCCTATGGTATCCCCTTCTCTTCCCTATGCATCCCGGGGCGGCATCACCCAGCCTGCCTCCTGCAGGCTACGCTGTGGCTGGAACAGGAGAGGCCCCACCACAGAGGTGTCCAGAAGTTCTTTGGAATGGTCAACTATGGGCTTACTTCTGCCGGGAGATGGGGTGCCATGCAAGGCCTCCCTCCTGACTCGGTCCCTGCCGCAGACAGAGTTTAATATTTATCACTAGAATTATAAAATACAGTAAGTAGGAAAACTGCACACTAGATTTGGCTCATTCAGTGCAGTGTGAAGCCAATGTTTAAATACGAAGTAGAAGTTTTGTTCTAGACCATAGTCCTGGCCTTTGCCACAGCAGAGGATCTGAGTGCTGGGAAGCTTGAAGGTGCTCATCCCGATGAGCCACAGCCAGCATTTTTGTTTTGCATTTGCAAGGCTTTTCAACTAGATACAGGTGTCACAAACGGAGTCCTTTGGGAAACTCACACCGTTACAGACCCTCAAGGCTGGAACAATGTTTTGGAACAATATTTTTGGTTTTTTCTGTTTCAGTAGGCTGAGGTCCTCTGAAAGCTGCTGCAGCGATGGACTACCAACATTAGTATCATAGGACGGTTTCGGTTGGACAGGACCTTTAAAGATCATCTAGTCATGCCAGGCAATCGTGAGGGGAAGAACGGTGGTTGCTACTGACAACCAGCATGATTAAAACGACCCGTTGAAGAGAGAAAGAATCTGCAAATGCTGTGGTGCAGAAGATGCAGAGCACCATGCTGCCATGCAGATGGAAACAACTGTAGCAGGGATGTGACATTCAGAAATGTACAACAAGTCTTTCAGACGGTCTTGCAGCCTGAGACGCAGGCCACACACTGCGAGCAGATGGCTCCACTATGCTTCATCATACACAGAAATATTGATTTGCTGTCATGCTATGGTGCAGATTTTCTGTTGACAGCAGGTTAATGGCATTTGGCAGTAACCACTGTGCAGCCTTTTTTCCCCTTTTTTGGTGACGTGGGTTATTTTTCCACAGAGGCACACTGTGGTGCTGAGATGTCCCCTCTGGTATTTCCTCAGACCACCTTGGTAGGTTTGGGGAGTTTGTGAGGAGGGGAAAGAAGCAGCTCAGCTCTTCTCTAGTTGCATGGGAGCCAACGACCAAGCAGGATGTTTTGGCTTGCGCGTAGCTGTCTGAGGAAAGCTTTGTGATGAGGAAGTTTTCAGTACTCAGAACCTGCGAAGGGTTACTTTAATTGTATATATTCTGTACCAGTCAGCCTATGAATGAAACACAGTGGAGAAACTTGTATAAAACCGACATGAGAGTGGTATCTGCCTTTTTATCTCAAGTTTGTGATAAACTTCCATCCAGCACAGTAACGGCCAGCAAAGTTTGCAGTAAAGACTGGTCAGACTCTTACACCTCTTCCTCAGACACAACCCGGAGCGCAGGGTTGTGCCGTCTGAAGCTCCAGCAGAGCTAGCGTGAGGGAGGCAGCTTCACCCAGGGGTATCTAACCTCTGCTCTGGTGTCCCTGACAAGTGGCACCCTCCTAGTTATGTTCTGTCTCCTCGCAGCCTTACCTGCTTAGCTGGCCAAAGCCTTTCTTGTCCACGGGGACAAGTCTGTTTTACCAAAGTACTTAACCTGGCAGACCCAAATTGGGAATTTGCAGGAAAGAGGAGAAAAAAGGTCCAACAAGGATTGTCCCTCAGAAAAATGCTTGAGTCCATGACTGGCTATGTGTGCTTTATAAGTCGTCTCTTAAGTCCTTCTATTACAACAGGATTCATAATCTAATTGCTAGGTTTCCTCCAAGACTAATTGGTTGCTGCAGATATCCACTCCCATTTCTGTACATCTCTTAATCTTGTAATGCATACCAAGAAAATATGGGGAAGCCCAGCTCCTAAATACTGATGGTAATGACCAAGATGATAATATTCAAACACATTAATTTAATCACATTTATTCCCATAAAGAGCACAAGCCATAGAATCTTTAGGTACAGAGATAAGATATATAAACAGTTATATTAACATGCATGAAGAGTCTTCTTCTATTTTTAAATAAGAAAAGTTATAAAGAGTGAGAAGATGAATTATCAACAAATTGAAAATTTGGCAGGCAGAAGTATGGTCAAAGAATCAATGGGAGAGAGGAGTCAAAAATATGAAAGAAATTAAGGGACAGCTGCAGAAAAACGCCCACCTTGAAGCCATGTGGGCATTATTGGGTGACATACGCATGAAAGACCAAAATAATTACTTTTTTTTATTAGCTTGAGGAGATTTTAATAGGTTGGACAACTGCAGAAGACATTTCAGGAGAACCTTTACACTAGTCACCCAATTAAACAAAGTTAAGCATGCATTTAAGGGACTTGCTGCCTTGGGATCTTAATTATTACGGACAATTTCCATGTGAGTGTTTGCTTTAACATTGTCTCCTGCTGGAGAACAGCTGGCTGCAAATGGGCTGGCAAGGTAAACAGAAACAGGCCGGCAACGCTCAGCATTTCAGACAAGTCTCGTCACCGGCACAAAGCTGTTGCCAACCTGACAAGCATAAAATGTCTTGGAAGGAGACACATTTCATAGCCGTTGTGCCTTGTGGACTGTGTCAGAGTCCAGCAACAAGATATTCAGGGCTCCATGACAGTCATTGTTGCATGTCAAATGTTGAGGAAAGCACATAGATCCTTTACCAAATAATTTTTCTTCTGAAATATGTAGGTTAATTTGGTGTTTGTGAATGAACCAATGCTCTGTTAATCTACAGTGTAATGCTGGCAGAACTGGCTGGTGCTGCGTTAGTAAACCTCGATAGCTTACTATTTTTGAGTTAATTGCTATTTGTTCAGCTCCAAGAGTGATCCTGGTGATTCACAGGCTGGCATATAAAGAAATAAGATATAAGACATATATATGGATATAAGACAGTAGAGCTGAGTTATGAACTACGGGCTCAGTGTGTTGAGCTTTCAGTATGGTCAGTCCAACAGCCAGGGATGTTGGTTGTTCTGTTTCTGGTAGCTGATGTTCCTGTGCTGAGAAAAGAGGAGAACTTAAATAGGAATGGTGATGGTTTCTGTAGTTTCCTCCCAGAAGCCTTGTGTTTGATTTTTTTGGTCCTGGATTCCCCTGCACTGCTAACTACTAGCATAAGGACCTAGCTGCAGTGCGTACCTGTGGGACACTGCTCCAGTGATGAGTAGCTAATAAAAATCACTCTGAACAGCTCCCACAGTAGCTGTTTTGTCTGTTAAACAGGGGTGCAGGTCAAACCACAGATGGCATACTGGCCCAGATCTGGTGTGCACCTTCATTGCCTCTCACAAAGCTAAGGTGTGTGCAGCTACCACTGCACAAAATAAGGCCATATTCTTCTGCCTTGGCCTCCTGCTCTGGGAACACAGGTTGATCTCTCAGGCAGACCTACTCATCTCTCTGTCTACATGCCTAACTTTTAAATTACTATTTGAGGTGAATCTCATTTAAACAAATATAAACATAGCCATGTGAAGAAAAGGCTGGATAGAGCCCAGTCACTCCATAGTTTGGACAGAGTGAAGATGTACAGGAAGAGATGAAAACAGAGGTACTAGGGAAAAGTTATCTATAATACTGAGCAGTGGAATAAATACTGGCAAGAAAGTGCAAATACCTAATGAAGGTGCCAGGGTTTTGAGCCTGACAAGAGAGCTGAGATGACTGAGGAGACTGATGGGATGTGATAGAGAAAATTAAGAAAGAAAATACCATACTTTTGCTTTGGAGAGTGACAGTTTAATGTCATCTACAGCAGACAGCAGAGAAAGCAGCAGGGCGCAGGTGCTGGATAAAACAAAGAAACAAAAAGCAGACTCTGAAGGGCAGTTAGAGAAGATGGAGAAGTTGAAAAAGAAGTGTGGAAACAGAAACAAACGTATAAACAGAAAACCCAAGTGCCACAATGGGGTA
The DNA here is from genome assembly GCA_027574665.1 of Rhynochetos jubatus. Taxonomy (NCBI): domain Eukaryota; kingdom Metazoa; phylum Chordata; class Aves; order Eurypygiformes; family Rhynochetidae; genus Rhynochetos; species Rhynochetos jubatus. The sequence goes on along the minus strand of CM050654.1, from coordinate 19,550,053 downwards.
AAAGGCATTAGGAGACTGTAACTATCTCACATTTCCCATATCTACTTGCTCATGAACTGATTGTTACGTGCATTAAATTACACAAATAAAGAGCTTCTCCCCATGCCCACTGATAATGAGCTAAGCATGAGTGATGGAAGCCTGTTATAAATGGCCTAGGACATGTACTCAGCAGACGAAAATGTAGTAAATATCAAAGTTAAAACATCAGCCTTTGAGGAGTGGCCCAACTTGTCAATGGCATCGGCTGCTTGATGGTCCTGTCCATTCTTCCTCCATGGAGGTCACACCTGGGAGGCACTGTCCTTGAAGCCTCCCTTTTCACAGGCAGCAGGACGCCTCGATCTGCATGATTCTGGTCTCAGCAATCATAAAGTTGCTATGGACTGGCCTGCTTGGCTGACAGGGAGGAAGGATGAAGTGGCAAAATCTGAAATTCTGTTCAAAGAGCAGAAATGGTGGTTTGGACCACCAGGGTTCACAGCAACTATACAGCAGCAATGAGATAAGTGCAATTATGGTTTTTACTCATATTCCACAGAGACTTAATACTTCCTAGCATATTGCCCTACCAATCATTAAATAGCCAAAGTTTTCCTTATTTCATTGGTTTCCAGATTCATTCTTTCATTCCAGGTTCCCAGTAACATACGCCAAATAAGAAGTTTAACATTTAATCACTGCGATGGGAAGATCAGCATCTTTGGAAGTTATAACACTCGAGTGCAGTGGGCTTAACACAAAGAAACTTTGAGTTTCCCTGCTTATTGCCATGTAAAGATGGGTCATACTCTGCCTCAGTTTGTCATTCTCTGGGCTGGCTTCACCTAGCATGGATGTGGACAGACCTAATATTTACAAAGCATTCTTGAAATCACAGGGCCAAAAAGCATCATGAAAATATGAGTCTCCATTTTTTTGGGGAGCAGTGCATGATCCGGCAGCAATCCTAGCATGACCATGCACTTGCAGACCTCTCAGTGACTGGAGGAGTGTGCTGTGTAAGTACCAATTACGTTGCTACAGCTCCTGAATGGCACCATTTTGTTGTTAGAATGAACAAAGGATGCCTACAAGGGAGTGAAATGTAAGGTGCTGAGAGAGGAGAGTTTTCTGTGGCGTGCTGGGGGAATGTGGGCAGCATGGCTAACATGACAGGTTGTGATGAATGATGGTACACGAATTGAGGCTGGGCCAGATGAGTGCGTGCAGTGAACGTCTCTCCACAAAGAGCTGGGCAACTTAAGGGGAGCCAGGAAAGAAAAGCTCCTTTCTGTGGTCGGATTTCATCCCCCTCTCTTTGTCAGGACCTTTCCTTTAAAGATGTGACTCTAGGAGCAAGGATGGCCATGGGCCACACTGCATTAACCCGTTTTGACACTAGGTAACACAGTGGGACAGCTTCATCTTCAGGCGGGAGTGACACAGGCTCCCTCCCACTCAAACACTGAAATCATGTTTGCTACTGATGACATAATCACCACCTCAACTCTCGACAATTAGCACAAGCAAATTTGACTCTAGCTACACACTGCAAACTCACTGCGATCGATACTAGGTATTAGAAATGTTGCACAATTAGAAGTGCCTTGAATGATCTTTTAGAACTGAATATAAGGACAAAGAAGAAAAGTTTCATTTAAAGACAAAAAACCAAAAGAGTTTGTCTAAAGAAAAAAAAATCATTTGGGGTATTTTAGAAAGTATCTTTGTTTAGGCCAAATTCTGGGTACGTAGACTACTTGACTAAAGCATCTGCCTGCCTCTGGTTAGCAATGCTCTACCACTGAAATCTTCTGTAAGCGGGTAGTACTCAGTGCCAGAATGCAACCAACATCATACTCTGCTGACTACATAAATATGTATTATTGACAGTGATATGTGGAGTAAGGTTGAAGTGGTAATCAGGTAGAATTTGGCTCAGTAATCACACTGCTTTTAACACCAGTCATCCAGAAAAGAAGTTGAGGGAATGACCGGTCTCCTCTCAGAAGAGATTTCCTTTCCACTGCCGTTTCCCCCTTTGCTAATGAAACGTACATAAACACGAGCCAGTAGCAAGGACTTCTTTGTGTAGTTTTGCACTGAACTATCCCACGTTGGCATCTTCCTGTACTGAGAAAACCTTTTTATGTCAAACAAATGTTTTTCATGTTGGGAAAAAAACACATCATGAAGGGAGGTGTGGGGGTGGGCGGGCTCAAGACCAGAGTAATGTGACGTTGCAGCCCACAGTGGAGAACTATAAATGTTAGAGGCAGCAATGTAAAATATGGATAGTCGGCGTGGTACTAGGCTGAAGAAAAGTGCATAAAACTTCTAAAGCATTCTGCAGCTTGCTGGTGATCAGCTCTCTGGAAGAACAGCATTTTTGTACAGTCAAACTCTGGATAAATTGGGTGATTGTGTACCTTTAAGGTTTGGTTTTTTTTTTTTTTTCCTTTTGGCTGACAAAATATCAAGCAGGTTAACGATAAAATCAATTAATGTAAACTTTATGTGACTTTTCATTAGCTGTCAACTAGGACCCACCTGATGAAGAATCATGTTTGCATCCTGAACCCATTCTTTATCTCAGTGCATTACACTGAGTTGTTCTTTCAGTGGATGTTTGATGAGGAATCATGTTTTTCTGAGCCTTTTATAAGACACACAAAACTGAATTGGTCCCACTTTACTGACCTACGTCAGGCAATTTATCTAAACAATGTAATGTAGTGATATATAAAAGTTATGGCAATTCCTTCACTGCTCCAACCATGTAGCAATTAACTTTATCTGTGTATTTATTTCAACACGCTAGAGATGTCAGTCGTGGGGCTATACTTAGAAGTGTATCAGCAGTTCCCTTTTTCAGGCAATTATATTTTAGAAAGCTTTAGTTTTGCTGTACCTAGATGTAATCACGAGAGGAAATATGTCTTTGACAATGAATTTAAATGGTTTGGATTTATTAAAGTCAAATATGAGCACAAAATTGAAACAAAAACTTATCAGTAAGCAGCTTTTTATTTTAGTATTTTTATGTGGGCATACAACTATCAGCGGATTTTTATTTCTATTTTCTTTCTCTTCCCTGGGTCACTGGGCAGAATAACAGGTGAGATTTGTAGCTCTTTCCCACCTACCATGCTGTTAAATGTTCTTGCAGATATGCCTTTGATTTCCAAGGTATTAGCTGATACAGACTGTTACAAACTAGCACTTCTATGTACAAGAAATGGGAAATGTGGGACAGTACCAGAAGAAAGCCTCAAAGTACTTGCAGTGCTTTGAAATAGAAAAATAGCAAAAATAATGAAATACTAAGTAAATCTTACTATTTCAGCTACAACACAAGCCAAGGCACATAGTGATGTCTACCCCAGCCCTTTGATGGGAACCAGTGGCCATGCACAGCCTCACTGTGTTCACTGGAGCTTGCAGAACTAGGGGCAGGACCAGGGTTTCACGTTCTCCTGGGTCCGTTCCTGCTGAGGAGTACCTTTCCTACTGCAGTCAGCTGAAGAACCTCCTTATTTAAGTCAAAAAAGCAGAATCTGGCCTTTGGCAGACAGTCTTACCTCTTCCCATGGAACCAGTCATGGTCTAAAATGCACAATAAAACACACACTAAATAAGTCATGGAGTGAATGTCATGATTGTTACAAGGCCCAGACACAATATACTGGGGAGCGAGCACAGCATCCCACGTTCTCAGTCCACATCAGTTGTAGGAGTATGTTGTGCTAGCGTTTGTTGTTGTTACCTCATGAGGAGCTTGTGTGCAACGGTCAGAGACACTGGCTCAGAATGGGGTCTGCCAGCCCTGGATTTCGATCCTGTTCCCAATCCTTACATCACACCTCAGAGCTGAGAAAGCTAAAATTCACCCACACGGGTATTTCCTTACGCTGGCTGGCAAAACTGGCCAAGCAGATCACCAAGGACTATACTGGCCTTCCTAAAGGGGGCATGGCAACTTGCAGTCCCAGTGTAGGAGCCCCAGCGTCTCAAGAGTGAGTTCATTAAGGTTGAGTCCACAGCCTTTCTGGCCCTGTCTTGCATGGGGACAACAGCGATCTGAGCGGAATGGGAATGAATTAAAATCAGCAAAGTTGTGGTAGATTTCAAAGTGATGGTATCACTGACGGACGGATGAGGATGAAAAATGGTGGTGACACTTTAGAGTGATCAGTGAGCCACTCCACAGTCAGGCTCACCATCACGGTTCACACATAACTAGGTAAAAATGCACTTTTTGAAATACCTCTATGTTGGCGTTTGGCAAATACTTTGTGGGGTTTTTTTGGCCTCGAAAGTAAATAATGCATGTTTCATAGCCATCAACAAAATTCTCTGCCTTCCCCTCTTCACCTCAGATCATCATAAGAAGAAATTACACAGACAACTTAAATCCTATTAAATTGACTGACTGATGCTTTTAACACTGATATTTCTTTCCTTTTTTTTTTCCCTTCTGCATTTGGAAATCATAGAACAGAAATAGGAGCTATACAACTTCAAGGCCCTTTCTAGAACTGGATGTCATTAGAGATATTTCAGCTGTTTTTCCTGCTCTGACGGCTCAGGCTTTCACAGGCAGCATGCTCTAAACAATAGTAAGCAGAGAACAGTTTACTCACACAGAGTTTTGGTGTAAGTATGCACCAGAAGGGATGTCCCTTCCAATTTGATTTCAAAATTCTGCCAGCTTTGCTCACATCACAGTCATGTGAACTTTGAGGCGACCCAGATGCTTCCCTGGTTACTGGAGGGAATGTCTAGCCATGAAGCAGGGGTGAGTCTGTGCTTTGGTGGGTGCTGCTGATGAGCCCTGAGCGAGGGGAACTGCAGGGTGGCAGAGGGGTCCAGCCCATGTGGCTAGATCTGTCCTAAGGCCTTGCTCCCAGGGTCCAAAAGTTTCAGCATTTCAGGAGGAGCTCTTTAGCTCACCTGCTACAGGAAACGTGACACAAGAAGAGGAGCCCTTAGTGCTGAGAATGACCGGGACATCATATGTTCAGCTTAATTTCTGTCTTAGATTGCCAGGTACCCTGATGTAGCTGGCTGGATGGCTTGTGTAAGAAAATGCCCTTTCCAGACAAAGCTCTCCACTGACAAAATATTCCAGTTGCTGTTAGAAAAAAAAGTGGGACTAATGGTCTCACCATTCATCACCCATACTAGGATAAGGCCAAAGCAGGTATCTGTCACCCAGTATCTCATTTTGTGTCTCTCTTGCTAATCATCAAAATGTTAACCCTCCTAAACGTATCAGGCTTCTTCCCATAGACTCCGCAACATCCTGTATCACTTCATTCTGATGTGGGCATAAGCCAGATTCTTCAGTGAAAGACAGAAATACTAGATCCACCTGTATGCCTTCTGCTTATTCCCAACCTTACCTCCCTCACAGGGCACACCAAGTATGTGCAGCTTCAGCGAAGTCCACAATGCGACACAAGGAAGCAAGTGACAGGAATGAGATGTCTTGGTATCAAACTGTGGCATTCCCTTTCCCCAGGCCTGCTAAGGTTGCATTTGCTCTGCACACGGATGGATTCCACCAGCAGGATAAGCAGTTTAGCCAGTTACTGGTGTTGACGGGGCTTGCCATCTAACAGTTAATGCTGTCTTGCACTGAACGCATTGTTATCAGGCCTCCAAGGCATCACATTTGAAGGGCACAATTCACACTTCTCAGAACGATTATTCCAAGGTTCCTGCCAGCTCCTTAGTTTACTCAGGCTTCACATTTGGAAGGTTATTTTTGCAGCGACAAAGGCTGGGAACGTAAGGCGCGATCCTCTGCCAGAAAGAGCTGGCACAGCCCTGCTGCCTGTGCCCCGCTGCCGGTGCTCCGAGCTGGGGCAGCGCTGGGCAGCGGACAGGCTGGGGGAAAACCAGCTGCCCCGGCGGGAGTCTCTCCAGCTCCGCTTACAAGCAGGAGTCAGCCGCTCACCCTGACCTGCCTCTCCTTCAGGTTCATGGGAAACCACAGCTACCAGCCTGAAAGCCGTGAATTTTCTTACCCGGCTTTTCACAGTGAAAATCTCCAATTCTTTTTTCGTTACTGCCGTAGCCAGGTGGGTGTCAGGCTCCCTCTCCACCTGGGCTCCGCGACCAAGGCTTTACTGTACTGCCAGACCTACAGGTTCCATATCCGCAGGCAGCGGCTTGTGAACATGACTCACACAGCAGCTGGTAGCATTTTATTGAAGGTGGGTAAATACAGGACCCAAGACGCCAAGTGTCAAGAGCCACAACCTGCAGGGAAGGCGGGGAAGCTAAACAGGAGGCAAAAACACTGCTCTGTACTTCAAAGTCAGGAAATAAGGACATTCTTCCAAACCAGCAGGTTATGAGTATGGAAAATTACCTACAACCAGGAAAATGTGAAGCTAGTATTTTCAGGATTGTATTTGTTCCAGTCTAATGGACTGTATCTGGTATATATTAAAGCAGTCCTAAGCAAGGCTGCTGTAGCTAAAGATAGGTCAGTTGTTTTCATTGTAAACACAAATTTCAGGGCATATATTTCAGCCGTGTAAATCCACACCAGCCTGAAGCTTGTGATATAACTGCCATGCCTGGGTGTGTTTACTCCTTCCCTACACAGGACTATACAAACCAGCTACCTTGTTTTTACCTAAAGAACAGTGAGTAAAAGGAAATTTATTTGGGCTCAGTTAAAATACTGCCCATGTTCCCTTTGACAAGAAAGAGAAGGATTTAAGGTAGAGATGGGATTTTCAGAACACTTTCTTTCTCTAAGAATATCCACTAGTTGCTATGGATGTGGATCAATTAATTTCCATAATTATTTCCAATACGGAGTTCTGTCAGCATCTGGCACTGACAGTGGGATATTACTGGAATACACACAGTGAAGAGTTTAGTCCAAAGAGGATAATAAGTCCCAAAGACGTTAGTGTGGCTTTCCACTTTAAGATATGCATAGTGCAGACTATGCTGCTAAATAGTAGCAACAGATCTTGTCTACACATGGAGTTATTCCTTCAAAATCATGTCTGGATCCTCCCTATTCCAGGAAAAAAAGAAAGTGTGTTTGATGCTGTGCTTAAATAATTTTCACTGTAAATTAAAATAACTGGAAGGAAGAAGTTTTATTCTACAGTTGAGTCCATACACAGAGTTCTTTAAATACCTTTTTGCATTATAAAGCTACATCCTAGCATTATCTACAGATAATATTGTATTTATAAAGTACACATTCTCAGGGGGTGAGAAATATTGCTTAAAACGCCACCCAAATGTTGAAAATATAATATTTACACTGGATAGGTGCCATCCTTGTCTGGTAGACTGATGGATCAGAAAAAACTGTCTGTGAAAAGACGACTGTGGGAGTGGCTGGGAGCCCAGCAGTTCCACCCCCCCTCCATTTTTAACAAAATTGTACTTCCTGGTGTTATGGTTTAAATCAGATTTTAAGAAGCCTATTATGATGCATCTGTTTGAAGTATCGAGGGGAAGCACAATTCAGTAACACTAAATACACAAAAGTGAGGGCTGTGAATTAAAACCGTCTCTCTCCTGCTGAACTAACTGCCTCTTGTATTAAAGCATCACTGCCGTGCAATTTCACATCTCCATGGTCCTGAGAGTGTCGTGAACTGTAAATAGCCAGTTGTGCCTTTCAGTGTCTCCCCATGCCCTTGCATGGTCCAGGTCAGACTTGGTGGTCTTACACACAGTAATACAACCTTGTTGAGTATAAGTTAGTATTTTAGTTGAGTTACGCTGTAGTTACAGGAAATCAAAATGTCATACAGCTATTTGTCTTTTTGGCAGTTTACACTTAGTGTTGCCATTTATATTACCTGGAGAAAAAAACAGATAACAACCCATGCAAATCATTTGTAGAGGAGCTAATTTCTATTTCTTCTGAAGCCAATTTTAAATCTCCTCCATATGGCTGATACAAAATATTACGACGCAGTTGATGAAAACGTGGCTCCAATGAAGTCCATGAGTTTTGCGACTGACTTCAGGAGAGCCAAGGTTTCATCCATTATCTATTTCTGTAGCATAGGGCCCAGCTGTATTACAGTAAAAACAAAAAACAGAAAAAAAAATATCCAACAACAAAAGCCTTAAGCCATTAATCAGCTCAGAAAGATCTGGTTAATGTATTGCAAGATAGGCCTCCGTTGGATGGTGCGTGCCTTTAAATTCTGCAAGCACTTAAAGAAACCCTGCAAAAGAAGTGACACATGTGCAGCCCCAGTCCCAGAGCCCAGACAATATCTATCCTGCCTGCTGCAAGCATCGTGGTCTGCTGGAAGTGTGCTTTTCTTCCTCACCCTTTGAGGCCCTTCTGACAGGCGGACTGCAAACTTCCCTAGGCAGGACTCTTGTGCTGGCTTGTCACAGCTGGAGGTGCAAGGCAGGATGTCGGATACTGAGAGGGGCTGATGCTGGATGTAAACAACATGAGTTCCAGCCTTGCCCATGCAGGGGCAGACATTTACCCATCGGGCCTTGACTGTGTCCATTTAAACACAACCTACTGTCGCCTATCATAACCTTTTTTTTTTTTTGAATTTTACATCACACTAGGCTGATACAAAAATTCCATTGTTGAAGTAATGCCGTATACTCAAAACCACCCACCATAATCCAGAGCGTTAAATTTAGGGAAAAGTTTCTCTCACCACTGACCCGGGTCCTGCATCCATAAGCGCGTACCCTGATTCATGTTCGTAAACTCCATGGAGCAAACGGGATTGTTCACGCAGTGATGTTGTACGCACACTTGCTCAGGCAGAGTGCAGCACAAAATGGCAAACAGCTGATCAACCAGATGACAGAGTTAGGTTTTTAAAGAATGGATTAAAAAATAAAGGTGGCATGGCCCTGCACACCACAGCCTAAAGAGAGATTTCCTGGGAGTGTTCCCAAAATCCAACAAATACTAGAACTGATCCTGAAGAGTCTGCCAGTAATGCAAACTAACTCCCCAACCTCTTCATTTCATTTAAAAACTCTTCAAAGTTATGCAGGCGCGCACACACCTTGGCCACATGCATGTGGAATTCTGTAAGGCTTCGCTGACTTTTTAATTCATTTAAGTTCAAAGCTTTGATCACGCTGCTGCTATGCTTTCTGTTTGAATTTTTGCAGTCTTTACATTATATCTGGTGACAGAAGACTGAAAATTTCATTAGAGGGCAAAGAAAATAATTACTTAGCATTCATTGAAAACTTGTGCATTTCCATACACAGTTCAGAGCTCAGATTTCTTTTAAAACACAGCAGACTTTGTGATGTGGTCATTTTCTTCTGCTTAAAAAGTCCAGCTTCTTTCTGTGAGCATTATTAATTGCAGCCATTACTGTAAAATTATTGAAGATTTATATAAAAATCTGAGATGATAGAAAAGCAAAGTTTTTTGCTATTTATTTAGATGTATTTTATTTCTGTAATTTGTCAGTAAATCTATATATATGAACTACACAGTAATATCCTCATTCTTTTAATCAGAGGTGATGAGCATGTAAAACATTACAAGTTTTGAATCAGTGAGATAAATATACGTTTTATGGCTGCATGGTCCGCATATGCACACAAGTCTAGCCAACTTTATGTACAAACAGAAATACCTATTTTTAGAAACCAGTCTTAATTTAAGACAGTCGAGCTAAGGCAAGCACTACTTTGCACTCTACCTACAACTTTCCCATTAATTTATACGACTCAAAAGAAAGAAAAATACCGCATATGGTTTTTCTTTTTAACCTACAGTGTATAGATCCAAATTTACTAAAGTGCACTTTGTGAGTTAGAACTTCTAGTAGAATTCACTTTATTTCCCCCCCCGCAGTGAGAACCGAGCTCGCCGTTCCCGCTCACACACTGTGTATCTTTAAGCTAGTTTTGCCTAAGGCTCCCTGGCTGCCGGCTGGCCGGCGGGGCTGGTCCGGCGGCACCCCCGGGCACCGTGTCAGCGTGCACCAGCCCCCGCTCCCAGCCAAGCCAGGCTCAGGCAGCGAGTCGCTATCCTTCGTACAGTAGTTGGCCTTGAACATCAGCCTTGCCACATGAGAAGCAGTTATCCTCTTCACCTGAATGAAATGAAACTTGAAGTATTTTCTACCCACAAATCTGAAGTCAATTTCCTTGTTTTATTGCTATTTTATGCTCCCCGCCCCTCCCGCGGTAAGTGTCGGGCGGCTTTGCCAAGCGGCTCCATGTGACGGGAGCACGGGCGCTTCCTTCCCGGCCAGCCGCAGGTAACTCCCGCTGCAGCCCCACCGGACGGACATCCCGGGAGGGCGGCTGATGCGCTGGCACCGCCACCTCACCGCTTCCTCAGCCCACACCCCAGCAGCGGGGCGCTGCCGCCGCCCAAACCCGCCCGGATACAAGCGGTGTCCTGTTCCCGGCGCACCGACAGCCGGCACGGCACGGCACCGGGGGAGCGGTGGCAGCCCGTCCCGTCCCGCCGGGTGCCCCTCTCCGCCACGGCCGTGTGCGGCGGAGCTGGTCCCTGTCTGCCTCCGCAGCACCGACGGCAGTGCAAAGGTTGAACTTACTTGGCTCCCGCGGCGGGCCCCCGGAGGGCGAGCACTCCCTGCCGCCTCGGCCCCGGCGGGACACCGCTGCCCCTGCCCCGGGCGCGGGGGCGCGGAGCCGGGGCGGCGGCGGGGAGCGGCGAGGCCGAAGCCGCCGGGAGCCCGCTCCGCCGCTGCCCGCCCCGCCGGGCGCCTTCCAGCCCGCTCTGCCCGCATTGTTTTCCTCGCTCTATGGTGTTTTGGTTTTGTTTTTTTTTTTTGATTTGCAAGAAAACGCCAAAATCCCTGCAAACGGCTCGTTTCGGAGGGGGCGGGGGAGCGCTCCCGGCGGCCTGCGGGGCTGCTCCGGGGGTCGCGGCGCGGGGCCCGCCGCATTCCCGCTCCCACAGCGCCGCCTGGCGGCCGCCCCGCGCCCCGCCGCGCCCCCGCCGCGCCCCGCACCCCGCCCGCACCCGGCCCGTGCGCTCGGCCCCGCCGGGCCGCCCGTAAACCGCGAGGATCGCCATAAACTAAACCCCCGTGACCCATATTTAGTTCAAGTGCAATCTCTCTCCCCCCCCCACCCCTTTTTTTTTCTCCTGGATCCTCTTTTAAACCCACTCCACACCGCCGCGCTATTACATGCTAATTTAATTTTACTATGGACGATATTTTCAGCATTTGCTGAGGACAGTAAATTTTGTAGTTTATGTTATTTCACTTTTTATGACTTTTTAACACTTAATAAAATTTTATTAGAGCACTTTTGTGTTTACAAGGCCACAAAACTCTTGGCAGGTTGTCAGAAGTCCTTTTTATTATGATCCTACTGATATACTGCGAGTAATGAAATAATCATGTCCAGAAATGTATCAAAGGCCAGAGGGATTATCCAATTTAATGGCTCTACAGATGCGCTGTGAGGGATACGGACAGGCGCCGCGTCGACAGGCTGAAAAGCGCGTGCGAGGAGGAGGCAGACCTGCTCAGTTTCTTCCCCATGGCGGGCTGGCTCTGCGCTGTCCTGGAGGCTCCGGTCATGTGATGCCGGGGGCTTTCCAGAAAAAGGGATTTATTCTGTTGCAAAAAGCCCTTTTCTTTTTATTCTTCGTAGCTGATGCGCTCGCTCTGGTGCGCGCGCTGCCTGCGACGTTCATTCGAGCAGGATTTAGCGGAACACGCCCCATGTCATCGTGCCATTGTGCGGCGCGCAGTGGCTCTGGGCGTTAGGATTTGGTCTGGCAGCCAACCACCAAATAAACAGAAAAAAGAAAGACCAAAATAAACCAAACATAAATAAAAACGCAGAGGCAGAGCAAGCTGGGGGGATCAAGTGTAAGCGAGACATTTTACAGTATTCTGGGACGCGGCTGCTTTTCGCCTTTGTCTTTGCAAGGGTAGGGTGGCGGGAGCGCTCTCGCTCGTGCGTGTGCCTCCGTTCCGCAACGGGCTGGTTTGCTGCGCTGCTGTCGGTGCTCCAGCCTGAGATACTGCAGCTGCTTTTAAGGTCATTTCCTTTTATTTTAAATAATTGTTCATTTAACGTATGTTGTTAAACTCATTCTTGCGTCAAAAGGAGGCGATTATACTTCCTGACCCTGAAAGCAAGGTGGGTGGCTTTGTTTTGTAATTAAATTCGCTGTGTTCAATTCCATATTTTTCTTTCTCTGCTGTTTCCTAAAGAGCATGCCAAAAAACGATGAAAGGCAGCACTGACACCAGGAACACTTCGATGCCAATCTTGCCTCTTCAACACACGCCGGTCCAAAGTTTTAAGCTTCACGGGGACACCAGGAAGATATTACTTCACCATTTTGCAATTAATTGTTTAATTCACTGTGATTTAAAACTTGCCCCACGGCAACTAGAATGTACTTCACAGTTTCCAAAGTAGGGCTTTTTTCTTCCTGCCCAAACAGATGTAGTGTATTCCAAGGCATCTCGTGATACTGCCAATAGGGATTTCTTTTAAAGAAAACAGGTACTGTCTGTGTATTTTTAAAATACATTTGAACAATTTGCAAGGACTTTACAAACAGACCTGAAGACAAGGTTGGAAATGATCAAAGAATTTATCTTTGAAATCATGACAGTACAGTAGCGGACCACATGTTGGTGTATTTATTCATATTGTGATCTGCCTCACCTTGGAAGAGTGCCTCCCAAATCAGTGGGGCTCCTGGAGGAGTTAAAATAACGTACCGGGTTAGTAAATACACCAGAACCTGGCCCAGGAGAAGTACTATAAATCATTAAATGCAGTTTAGCTTCAGGACAGAAGTTCTGTTTTTCCAGAACAGTATCATCTACTGTAAATCTTATGTTTGCAGGTCAAGGTCAGTTTAAACTTCTTAAACCTTTAACAGCCATCAAACTGGAGACCTGCAGGATGAAATGATGTGATGAAAGAAGTGATGGACTGGAAACTGTTAACCTTGGAAGAGGAGCGTTTGCTATTGTTCTTCTGAGAGAAAGAGCAAACTTAGAAACGCCTTGAGTATAAATATGTAAACACGCTAGAGGTTATTTAATCAGTGAAGCATCTAACTAATTTAACCCTTTCCTGAGGGCTTCCGTTTTTTCCTGGAACATCAGGAAAGGCAAGTATGCCGTTCCCACCACCATGGAAACACAGAGAGGCAGGATTCAGAAACCGGACCCGGGCTGAGGTGTACAAGGCTGGCAAGAATGTCCCGGCTGAAAGAGTGCAACCTTGGTGGAATAATTTAAGGGAGCAGCATGACTAGGGATGGCCCTGTCCCCAGCATGCACAAGTCCCAGCCCCAGGAGTGGTCCCTCCGACCCCAACAGGCACTGTCAGGTGAGTTACGTGGGGAGGGACATTCCCCCGCACTGAGCATGGCCAGAAGATGCTATTAGAGACAGGGGGAACGTGGGTCTGGGGGGAAATCTGTGGACACTCTGTTACAGTATTTACACAACCCCTGTTTACCGCCCGGTTACCCTCTGTAACAGCCCATCACGCTGGCACACTCGTGAAGTGCAGCATGCTCTCGGCACACCGTACATTGCCGAATCTACTGATGCTCTGGTGAAGATGAGAAGGTACATTTTAATAATTTTAATGGGCCAAATCCTAGACCCGTTCAAGTCAGTGGAACCTGTGCCATTGTCCAAAAAGAGACTAAAAGTGCTCACTAAAATGGACTAAAGAGCTTTGTAATGACTTTGCACTATCAGAAGCACAAAGCTGGGCCATGGTCTGCTGGAGACTGATGGAATGAATAACAGTAGCTTCACAAGCTGTCATACGAATATTTACATGCAACATGCCAACAGCCTCTTTCATAAAGCAACAAAAACCCCCCAATATGAAAACAATAAATGATCAAAATAATTCCAGAAGTCTTTAATTAAAGAAGACAAGATATTCTGTGTGAGCCCTTTGGGTTTTAGCCCAGAACTCCTATGGATTACAGTCGGATTTGTGCAGCTATATCCCATCCCAACCATAAGGCTGGTGATGAAGCCACAAAGTCAAGTACACTGGCTTCTGAAATCGACTAAAGTGACTTCAATCAGGTCTTTAATCTTCTTTTTTGCAAAACAGCTGGCAAAATAAGCAATAGGTACTTTTCCAGGACCGTTTGTTATTTTTTTGTTGGAAAATCATTTGCTTGTTGAAAGCTGCCATTGCACATATCAGGGTAAAATGTAACAAAAACCATGGATCTCTCAAAGCGATGAAAACATTTCCAGGGTCTTGGTTACTATTACTTGAAAAAGAAGGCCAGGTTCCTACAGATTAGATATTCATATACTCCCCTGGTATTCAGGAGACCATGTCAAACTCTTCTCTGTAAATTCAAACATGGACTGGAGCCCAAACCTGTCACCTTCCACGTGAGTGCCTAATGCCTAGGTGATGGTTCTTCCAAGACAGGTCTTCCAGTGAGGGCACTCCAGGGGAAGACCGCAAGTAAGAACAAAGTTTAATTAACCTCTCCGATGAATTTTTATTAAAACTCCTGAAGTTTGGGGGATCTGTGGCTTGGGAATGAGGCTGAAGTTCCCGACTAGGTCATCAAATGGAGAAAAACACACATTCCTATCAAAACTCCAGCCTTTTCTTTCCCATGTAGTCATCTGCTACAGACATTAGTATGCTGTGGATGTATAAAAGAATGGAAGTACATGAAGATAATGATATAAACTTAAAGTACATAAAAATAAGACAGTTGAAACGCTACCTGCGTTGTAGTTTTATTATAGTTTAATGGACATACGCCAATGAGCATTGCGCCTCTGTGTCCAAACTGATAGATGTATCCCATAAAAGCTTTCCTCAGAAGAAAGTCAGATAAGTGAAACTCGGTAGAAAAATAGCTGTACTTTCTGCAGCTATAGATTATTCAATCAATGAAACTCCTATCTAACTCAATACTACCCATGTCCTTGGATTTACTTTCTGAACTCTGATCTGAAGTACAAACTGGGTCCCAAATTCCTCAGATAGCTGTGGTAATTTTGAAAGCCCAGAAACCCTTCCTGGGGAGCAAGCAGCAGCTCCAGACTATGGGGTTTATGGCTGAGACCAGAAAGTGATAGCATTTATGGTTCTCAAGGCAGAGCTTGGGACAGTCTTTCTTGCTTAGGAATATAGTTATCATTTATAATGCAATGTCACTTAAGTTCTTCATCTGAGTGGTAGTTACGGAATAATTTCATGTTCTTTATTATTTTGGCTTAGTCCCATTTTTCTTTTCCTTTATTTGCACTCCATATACATCTCATTACTGGTTCTCAAGAAAACATTAACATTTCTTTACTGTCTGTTTCCTGGTAACTTATGAAGACAACTTTATTAACAGTAACCATAGTAATACAGAAAGAGACCCTAGCCTGACCACCCTGAAACACCTGACTCAGAGTAACTACAAGGAACCCGAGCCGCAATTCTTAGTTGGAGGAATTATATATACTGGGAAGTCCTGCTAAACTGCTGTACTCACCCTACTGAACCCTTAAGGATTAGGAGCTGGTTTTAACACCCCTGTGCCTGCCCTGTGCCTTCTGCATGTCAGGCATTGGCACGAGCAGCAAACGTGGCAAGGGTGCTCCCAGAGCCACTAGCAAGTCTCTGGCTGCCCAAGTGCTGCTCTGGTCACTACCGCAGGACAGCACCTTGGAACTTGATGGGTACAGAATTATCCTAATAACCGTTTTCCAGAGGAGAAACTGAGGCACTCAGCTTGAAGGGATTTAGGTTGCTAGGGAAATCCCACTAGGTGCTCTGTTCTCACAGGATCTGCACGGCTTCTGTTTTCATCCTTGCCTGCCTAAAACATACTTGAGTTTAAATACTATCTCCAAGTTTTGCAGATTGGAATGGCAAGGGAGGAAGACGAATTCATAGCCGTCATGTTACCAACCTAGCCCTTAAGAACGGCAGGTAGGAGAGCACAAAATCTCCTACAGAAAACTGCCTGCACCTTCCTGTGCAAAACACGGTGTGGAGGGGATTGAGCTTCTGCGGGGGGGTATATACGACACAGGTCTCACGGGCAAGCGGATGCCAGGAGCAGCTGCGGCAGAGGGATTAAGCTGGGGTGTCACAGGTGGCCCAGTGCGGTGCAGGCGTCAGGGAGTCAGGTCTTTCAGGAGCAGCGCTTGCAGTGCAGCTGGAGCACAGGGAAGCCTGGGCAAATGGCTCTCCTCTCCCTTCTGTGCTGGGCTGGAGAGGCAGCTCTGTCATCCTTTGGGTGGCTGGGGACAGGGGCCATTTCAAGCATCATCTTTTTGGCCCAACTTCCACTTTTAAGGGAGCATTATGGAGATTTTCTGCAGCCCACCCTGGTCTCTCAGACCACGTTGCTTCTCCCTCTCTCCTTGCACGGTCCCAGCCACACTGCTGGGGTGGTTTGCAGAGGAGAGGCAGGGCTGATACTACTTGCTGGCTTTTTTTCTCCCTCCTGATCTGTCTGCATTGCTTTCCTGATGCACTCTGAAGCAAGGGTGAGGAGATATTTATATCTCTCATATCGATGAGAATTACCAGGATCTTAAAATACCGTTTAGAAGTGCTGTAACAATGAATATGTTAAACCAGCAGTAGCTCTTTAAAAGTTTCCCATGTAAATAAAGACTGTCTCCAAGACGAGTCCCATACATAACATTAAACAGTAATCATTAGCTTTAAAAATTATTGCAAACGAAATTCACCACATCAAAATGGATTTGGGCTATGTGACCATTTGAAGCTTATTAAAATGACAATCTTGAAGAAGAGACTGGAATGCTTAAAACTCAGCACTTGTTCATGTGCTGGTTTGATTTAAAGAAGACTCCAGAGGTTTTCTTGAGCCTCTCATGAATTATTTCCCAGACTTCAATGCTGGCCAAAATATGGCCATCACTAGGCCCCAGGTCCCTCCCTCTGTGCGATCTGGGTTTTCACAGAAGATTCAGACCCAACAGTCTTTCCTCTCACCCCCATACTCTTGGGAACTCTTTATTTTCCTTGAGGAAATCTAGGGCCTTTATCTTCACTCACCCTTAAAAAAGATGTGGTTCGCAATGCTTTAACACTTCTACTAATGCAGCAGTTTCCTGGAGCACGGCGTAAGCTAGGGGCCTTTCCTCTTGGTGTGAAGGTGTGTTAGGGCATGTCTGTGCCGTGGGCCCTGCAGAGGTGCCTGAGCTGGCGCGCCACTGCCTGGCCTTGCTGCTGTGGGCCTTCACAGGGCAAAGTGCCACTTCTGCCATGTGAATGTGGCCAAGGTGTACCTCTACCTTCTGCAGAAACTTGAGTGTAGAACTGCGTTTTAGCTTCTCAGATTGTCTGCTCTCTACAACTGCAGCGGGGTGGGTGAGAGTCTCCCACGTGACAAGTGATGAGAGGAAATGGCCTCAAGTTGTGCCAGGGAAGGTTTAGATTGGATATTAGGGAAAATATCTTCACTGAAAGAGTTGTCAGGCATTGGAACAGGCTGTCTAGGGAGGTGGTTGGGTCACAGTCCCTGGAGGTATTTAAAAGATGCTCAGGGACATGGTGAAGTGCCAGACTTGGCAGTGCTAGGTTAATGGTTAGACTTCATCTTAAATGTCTTTTCCCACCTAAACGATTCTCTGATTCTACCTTAGCTCACATCTTTCATGCCCTAGGGGTAAGAACAGTGTTTTTTTCAAAATCATTGCCCATACCGTGAGGACTTTACAGCAGTATGCGTTGGACAAGTGAACTGCAGGAGAGCCCCAAATGGTGATGTCCAAAAAACCAGCGCCTGTTGTGAGAATGGTAGTCAAGGAGGAGGGGTAGAGAGCCATGGAGGGAATGGAAGCTGCAAAGAAAGGTTTTGTTCATCCTTCACCATAAAGCCCATGAAGGAAATAAGGCTCAAGGAATGGGTAAGGGTCTGGCCAGTTTTTAGAGGATTTGAAAGGAGTCTTCTGTGAATAAAAGTTTTGGCAATTCATCCGGCAGGACAACTTTGCATATCAGGTTGCTGTGATTTAAGTGACATCCTTTTTATCACAATGACATTGAACCAAACTGAAAAATGTTTCAAGATCCTAAATCCTTCAAGCTTGATATTTGGAATGGGGTCCTCTTTCACAATTGGAATTTTCCCATCACTGATGACATCTTTGTATTATGGAGTCCCTTATCTTTCATTCTAATGATATTGCATAGACCTGTCTTTTTGACACACTGAAGACCTGTGATAAAGTGATGCAGTGAATTTTCTCACTGGGATGTAAGAGAAAGATGTCTCTTGGACAGCTTCTGTTCTTTTTTTTTTATAACTTCTACAGAATCGCGTTACAAAACACAAGATAATTCAAAGCAGATAAAGGTTTTATCAGGTACTGGGTATTTCAAAAGGACAGTAACAATATCACAGGAAAAAGGCAATCATAAAAGCAAACCAAATATAATATTTATTTTTAAAGTGTCTAAAAAATTAGCCTATGTTTTCTTCACATTATTTGCATGCCTTCACTGCTTCAAACTGTTACTGTGCAAACACTCTTCGGCCATTTCCCTGTAGGCTAATATTGTGATACGGTGAATGCATGTCAGGTTAACAGCACATTCTTTTAAAAATGTCACCAGAGCCAGGTAGGGCCTGATCCACTGCCCGTGGCAAACCAATGAACACTTTTCAGTTACTTCCAAAGCCTTTGAGTTGGTTGTTCTCATAGTGAATGTTGGTACAGGACATGAAGATAAGTGGCTTCTGCTGATTTCCCAAAAGCTTTGTACAATTTTCAGCATGCTCCCACGCAAGTCAGAGCTCACTAAGTCAGTAGGTCTGTGTGCATACCTCAGAAAAGATACATGAAATAGGATTCTGTATAAAGAGAGAGAAATCTCTAAAAATTCCTACAATTACTATAAAAAACGTACTTTGACATCAAAGCAGCACCCCGTATGCATAATAACCAGTTCAGACTGTGGAAAGAACAGGGTCCATTTTTAGTGTTAGTCCATTTAGAATTGTTGTCAGTAGGTAATACACCAGGGGAACACCCCATATGATAGACCTCGCTGCAAATGCTCCAGACATAATTTAATCAAGATATCAAACATCTTTCACTACAGTCCAGTTAACCTTTGTAAACTAAACAGTTACTTACAGGACCTTCCTCACAAGACAAACTTCTGGCAGCGTGTATATAAACACACTTTATGGTCTGAGTCCTTTTCCACTAACATACTTTGTTTTTGGCACAGTAAAAAATCAGAGAGGGGAGGCCTGAAGGGTCAGCTGCTTCCCGACGTCTTTATCTTTATCAGTACCAGCAACTCCTCGGCTGGTGTCAGTGATTTGTGGTATTGTTGTTTATCTGTGTATCACTCACTCGGACGCACTGTTTAGATCCAAAGGTCTCAAGACCATTTGCAATCTCTTCTAGGCTCGCTGTACCAGACAAGGCAGACATCTGGCTGTCAGTTATAATTGCATCCTGCACCAGAAGTTGTTTTTAAATACTCCTGATTCCCTTTGAACGCCAAACTGTGATGCACAACAGTTTCAAGCCATTACTGCAAGAGGCGAAGTCAGTCCATGGCTTTAGCCCAGTTTGAAACAAGATTTATGAGAGACGGTGGGGAGGGGGGCCATTTTACAAACGGGTGGGTGTTTGAGCCTGCTCAGGTTTTAATGATACAGCAGTTTCCTTTCCAGGCCATACAACTTATTCTTTGAACGCTGACAGGAACAGTGCATCAGAAAAGTATATTTGTGGTGTTGCCATGTTTACTGTTTCCTGTTGTCTTTCTTTGGAAGTATTTTAACAGAAATTAGGACTTCACATAAAAACCCTACCGGCTCTGGGATGAAAGGATTTACTATTAGGTTTCCTTCTCACTCTAACATGGTGGACTGTGATTTAAACCCTACAGACTCACGACAGGATATGATGCCAATTAAAAACATGAAACCTAATTTTTTGACAGAATAATCACATAATCCCCTTTCTATTATCTGGCTAAAGGGTTATTGACAGCACCTTTACTTCTCAGCCCAAATCTTGGATTTATGAGGCTAACAAACTGCTCTTGTTTAAGTTATATAGGCCAATGAATGTTGTTGAATGTCCAGGCACAGGACTGCATCCAATATTGTAAAGGGATGTTTTTCCCCTGGTAATTGTCACACTGGGTCAAGAATGCACAGAAATGTAAGCGGACAGCTGGTTTTGGTTGAAAGCAGAGTTCTGATTTGCTGTTTAATACCAAATCAATTATAAAGCAATTTAATAACAAATCTTAAAAGTGAAACATTACAGCAAAAAATTCAGCTCAAGTCTCTTCTGAGCTCTGAATTCACTTTGGGCGGAGTACATAGGAAGCTTGACGGAAAACATGACTGGATTAGGGGCAAAAAAGAGGTTAAGTTCTGCCTCTCTGAGTTGCCAGTCATGACTGCGTGAGCCCAATACGTGAGCTACGTTGTTTTTGTCAAGGTGAGACTTTTGGTAAGATAGACCACGCTGATGCACTGTTGGAAGGGGACGATCCCCCTCTGCTTTGACACCTGATCTGACACCAGTGAAGAGTCCAGAGGCCAGTATTCGCCATGCAGTTCAGCCCCTGGTGGACCGCTATCTATATTACATACGGGCTTTCCCCAGAAATGCTTCATATTTACACACATTTTGTGCAGCAGTGTCTGAAATGGGAAAGAATCTCTCTCTTTCTCTCTGTCTCTGTCACATACATGCTCACATAAACTGGAGCCTGCAATTTCCCTAATCACTAAAATCCCTTCTCCCCACGTGTAAGTTGTTAACCTTCATTACATCCCCAAGGGGACATACACTAAGCAGAGGCCTGTTAAAATGAAAATAACCATCCCTCCAAATTGCCAAATCATCATATTAAAAAGTCCCCTTCTTATAAAGCGAGCGCATCATTTGCAGTGCCAGGTTAATTCCTGCTTGAGTTGAATGTAATTATTTCTCCTATATGGTTTTATTTTTTAAAATACTTCATTGGCTTCTGCAGTATCACAACAGCAGATATTGTGCTAAATCTTCTTAAAGTTACAAGTTTTTAAGACGAAGATACTCCTTACAGTTATTAGAAAATTCATATGGAGACTGCTTTCACATGTATACATACATTGTTTTCTTTAAGCTTCAAGGTTAATTTTTACCCTGTGTGTTTTCCAGATGCACATAGGATTTTCCTCTCATTTCCTGTCTCATTCCTAATCTACAATCTATTGCTATTTTGTAATAATTAAAAAAAGAGCCGGGCTGTTGAGTGAGCAGAGGAACTCCGGTGCTGAGTCGGGTTTGCTAGCCCTTCTGAACCACCATTTTATCGCTGTTGCACGTGGACTGCAAAATGGTGGTTCCTATGATTCTGATGAACAGGGACCTGCAATACACTCGTCGTGCGGTCATGAAAAATGCCCTCGGCCCCGCTGAAAGAAGGCCGGCTTCTCTCGCTGGTGCTTGCCTTTGTGCTTGTCTCTCTGTGTTTTCACAGCCCCCGGTCGCCTCAGGACTGCCCGTAATTCCTCTGTGAGATATACAAAGCCACCAAATGCTGATTTCTAATTTAAAGTTCCTCAGGAGTAGCCACAGTGCTGTGTGCATGACTTACCACCCCAAATAGTAAAAGGACACAATCACAGTAATTTTGTGCCTTGTGTGTTTATTAACAGAGGACCAAAGATCACACAGGCAATAGTCCCAGGACCAGCTTGTATGGAGAATGAATGTTTTGCTCACGAATAAATGGTCCCTCCAGATCAAGGTTGAGGTCATTGGCAAGATCTAGGTGTTAGCTCACTGCAAAGCTATGTGCATATGCGAAAAAAGGAGTTAATACTTGGACTGTCGCTCGCTCTCTTTCACAGGAGATGTGTTCAGCCTGGTTTAAGTCGGATACAAACAGTTTATCCCACACTCCAGCGTAAATACGTTGCTGGCAAAACAGCAGGGACAGCAGGCAGTGACCTTGGGCTGCCACTAGCTGGTTGTCAGAGCACCACGGAAGAGGGCTAGGAAACCGGCACCGAAACGGCAGTGGCCCGCGATCCCCCCCAGCGGGACGAGCAGGCTTTTGCCTGGAGAGCGGGCTCCCGTGCAGCCAGCGACAGCATGCTCCCGCCGTGCCGGTACCGCCAGGGACACACAAGCACGCCATGGCCGTTGGGGATGCGCGTGAACTCCCCGCGATGAAACACAACCACGGCAACGGAATGGATGGTCTACACAACACCGTTATTTTGGCTTGCAAGGGTAGTAAACAGAAAACGAACCGGCTCAGCTGCTAAATCTGGGCATAACAAGGCTCCTAACGCCGGCTTTGTGGCGGCGCGGGAGGTGACGCGCAGGTTTCAGGCCCTCGGGCTCTGAGCCCCCCCCCGCGCCGAGGCTGGCCCTGCCGGGAGCCGCCACCCGTCCTTCCGCTGCCGACGCCCCCTGGCGGCCGGGCGGGCAGGCGGCGGGCGCCCCGCGGTGGGCGTGTGTTGCGGGGAGGGCGGAACGGAGCGGCCCCGAGTGCTTTCGTCTTACCGACTTCTGAGCGCGCAAGCCGAGTGTTACCCGATTTTCCCCATACAGGCTGCTCGGAGAGCTAGCAGTGCGTTTCCAAACGGCTTATTTTGGTGACACGGCCGTAATTCTAAATAATTTGATTTCCAGATGCATACATCATGTCGTGGCCTTGCCAGGCAAGCGTCCTGACAGGCTTCTGTCCTAAGGGTTACGCGACACAAAGGAGGAACGAGTGCGTGATCTAAACACCTTTCTGGGGAAGGGGGGGCACGCTGCTGTGTGCCGGCAGAAAGCTAAACAAAGAGAATGTTTTCCAAACCCCAAAGCTTCTTTCTGGGGGTCATGACCTGGGGACACCGCGGGCACTGTCAAAAATGCAGAGGGGAAATGAAAAATAGCTCTTGCTCCTTCCCAACGCGTGCGCGTGTTCTCCCGTGTTGACGGCTGGAGGAGGCTGCGTCCAAACGAGGTTTCTCAGCACGTCAGAAAATGCAGAAATACGCCATAATTCCTTGGTTCCTTCCAGCTGAACCGTCGAGGAGCGTGTCTGACATCCAAGCACTCTGTGTGTGTATTAGCTTGTGCCTGCAAAGCCGGGCTCCCATGTAATGTATGTACGTATGTATGTATGGCGGAATTTAAATCTGCAGCCTCCACTGAAATTGTATTCTGTAACAAAACTGCTGCACCTTGACTCCAGACTACACTGAATCCCAAATTAAACACCCCATTTACTCCACTGTAACAAGCAGGAAGGTTTGCCACAGCGAGCACTGTTACAGACAGGAAAGGCGTATTATCATTCTCTTTACCTTCTGTACACACGGCAGCAACACCTACGCAGCCCCTGCGAGTCGTATTTTTCTCTGGTTCCTGGTTCCTCTTACAAGAAAGAATTGGTGAAGGGAAAAGACAGAGTGAAATGTGATATTTAATTTCACATTGCTCCCTTAATTATTTAGCTAGCTGGACGGACAACTACAGCAGTTTAAAAGCAAGCAGGTAGCGTATTTTACTACAAAATGTCTTCCTGGATTTCATGAATAACTCGGTGTCATAAACAGAAACAGCTGGCATGCTGAAGGCTGTATAGATTTCTTTATGCATTATATATAATGTAGATGCTTCCCACATAATGCACACGAGCTATCCGCTTCATATCAATGTTTGTAGCCCACAAATGCCATAAATAATATACCAGGCATATAAAATTAGGGGACTTAAACTTGTTAATCCAGGCTATTTATGAAAATGCCATTGTTTAGTGGCCATTTGTCTATTGTTTAAAGGTCTAACAATTTCAGCTGCATACTGCTCTTGGGTGCTAATTTTCCCATCTTTCGCTAGGATAGTCATTATAGAATTTTGATGTTTTTGTTGTGGTTATTAAATTAGAAACCGGAGCTCACTGAGGGTAACAGGAGGGGAGAAAGACCGTTAATGCTGCTTTGTCACGTCAAGCGAAGCGCGGGTGAGCCTGGCTCGCAGTGCCTGGGGCTGGGCTGAAGGCTTTCAGCTGCGATCGGGGGGAGCTACCCTCTAGTGGGCTGATGGCGAATCTTACTCCCCTTTTCATGCCCCATCCTGCTCTTCCTTTATTAAATACAAGGTACCTTCTCTAAGGATATTCTTGGCTATTAACCTTCATACATGAGACAGGAGCTGAAAGTTAATAAAGAAAGCATTTCTGATCAACTCCGGTGATGTGGGGCATGGAGAAGTCATACGAGTAAGCCAAGAATGTGAATCCCCAGGCTTCTCACAGCTGAGGTTAATCTGAAAGGAGTTACAAGTTTGAAGTTGTTTTAGATCAGATGTCTAAGGCGAAGAAGAAGGGCTCCATTCCCAGACATCTGATCTAAACCCTTTGAGCCTTGGGAATTGTGACTCCAGATGCAGGTTCCAGCTCTGCAGATGATCCTTATCTTTAATGGGACCAACTCGAACAACCACATACGGATTCGTTGCCATTGCAAAGGACCCAAAGAAAGAAGCTGGCTCGCAGCCTGTAGCTTTGGGGGGATTCATTCCTCAAGCACAAGTACTCTGATTTTGGCTCACCTCTGTTTAAAAGTGGAGTAACCTAGGAAAAAGAGACACGCCAGGGAGTTGGAAAGCCGAAGAATAAAGGATGTAACTGAATTAGAAGTTTTTCTGGGCCCATGCAGGCGTTGTGTGTAGCATTGCAGGGCTAGAGCCTCTATTAGCATCTACTGTAAGTTTTGTTCCAAGGGATCAGATTTCTGGAGCCTGAGACCAGTTACGATACATCAGAGGAGGCCTCGTAATAGGAAGCTTTATTGCCTTCTGCTAAGTGAGCCAAAAGTCAGGGGCTTTCCCTTGTAAGCATAAGGCTGGAAAGGGGGGAAGGGGAGGTGGGAGGGTTTTTTTCTTTTTGCCTGATGTGTTTCATCCTTCCCCACCTCCGACATCAAAGTGTTTGCTAGGGCAAGTCAGCCCTGTGATTCTGGAGCTGTGTATTTCCCCTCTCCCAGTAGTTTCCATGCCCATTTCCTATGGCCCAGCTGCCAGAGCACTAACCCTCTGCTGCTTTAATCACTCCATTAATCAAGCCTTTGCAGTGATCACAACACTAGCTCTCACTGCCACAAGGAAGCCTGTTACTTCTTCAGGACACATAATCTCCCACTAGCCCTCCAAGGGTTTTTACCCAACTGAGCCATATTGCTCCACCAGCTGAAAAGGGTATTTCACTCCATTCTGAAGTAGCTGTGTTTTTAACATAACGTAGCTCACATGAGGCACAACTCAAGGATAGTTGTTATATTTTGGGCACTGCGAAGGTGAAAAGACATACGTAGCTATTTCCTATCTCAGCTTCACAGACACTCTGATTTCATTAAACAGACAAACACTGTCATCAAAACAAAGATCAGCAGATACAAACAAGTCATTTCTGCTGGCTCCTAGAGAGCCATGATTGCATCCCATGGGCACGGGGGGGCTGTCATGTATTAAGGCATGTGTATAGACAGTCTCCTCCAGTCCAGTCACAGCAGTTCATTAACTATGTTTTGTACTGGGTAGTGCCAAAAGATGGCAGATCCTATTATGCTGGGAGACTTTGAAAAATTTAAAATGTAGCCATAAACCAAAAGATCACAGTAAAGCCACAGACGGAGCAAAAATAAATGAAAGGAAAGCTTAGTAACCTTCAGTGGCCTCTCACACTTCTGACTCTTGCAAGGGGAACTGTGTATCGCTTGAAAATTATTTTGCAGTGTCTTTTGCAGAGTGAAGACTGGGGACTGTGCTGACTTGCAGGATGGGGATGTCATTTCCGAAGGTTAAGGGGAAGCGGGGAGAGTTCTGTGTGCACAGGGAAGGTGCAGCTCCTGCCTGGTGTGAGGTGGGGCGAAGCTTGTCGCCTGGTAGCTCTGCCTGCCTTTGGTAGCACAACTCTCCCCGCGTGTCTGTCCCCCAGCACGCCCTGCCTTTTCCTGAGCCATCCATTTCTGAAGCCAGGAAAATCAGGGAAAGGAAAGGAAGAAAAAAACCCCAGAGCTGCACTAGAAGGTATTCACATCCCTGCCACCATCATTCCAGCAATATGTGAGAGCAAAGGCACAAGGGTGGGATGTGAAAACAGCAGCAGAGAGGAAACGAGCTTGGAGTTTGAGAATCCCAGCCTGCTGGGAAGGACAAAATCCTTCCAGTTGTGCCAAAAGGTTCAGCAAAGCGCAATGTGTGAAGGAGCGGAGGCTGAAAGAAGTGGAAGTGAGACCAGCCGGCTTGCTGACGGCAACGGGGGGCACGAAAAGCATGCATATTGCCATTCATCAGCTTTGAGTCCTCAAGCATAAACACGCTCTAAAATTTTCACTGTCCGGTTTATATAGCTGTTCATTCCCTTCCCGGATCCAGATTTGAATTCTGCAGCTTGGGCAATTGGTGACTGCTGTGAGCAAAGCAGTTCTCCCACATGAACACACACCCGCGCACAACCACCCACACACTCCAGTGGTAGACATCTGCAAAAATACCAGCAGCAAATAGAAATGGGAACACCTAGAACAGTAACAGCATCGGAATACAACACTGATGCAGTGCAACCCGTACAAGAGTTCTGCAGAACCATTTCACTGAAGTATTTACTTTCCTATCTGCCGTGACTGCACGTTTAAGCTTTTCTTCCTGTATATTAATGCTTGTTTTCCCTTTCAAGTTCTCTAGCTCTGGCTTTGTAAACGTGCATCAAATCCAAATGACATGTTTGCATGTGTATACTCAATGAACAACACAAATTATTTATCCCTTGGGATAAAGGAACTGAAAATACAGATGGTCTTGATACAGTCTGGTAAGAATGTAAACAGGAAAATATCTTTGTTGACTTATTTCTTAGTAATCAGTAATAATTAGTTATTGCCTAGAAATGAATTATATTATTTTATAAACCTTGCAACAAACAATAGCTAAATGAAATCAACTTTGATTTTCTTAGGATTACTAAAGATAACATCAGATAAGGTCCTTAGCAAAGTAACAAAAGCCCATGCTCCATTTTCCATTGTTTTTTGGTCTATGTCAAATTTAAAGTAAAAAATCAAGATAACGAAAAATGTCCCAGAATATTATCTTTCCCCTCACTTCTCTGGATTCATAACTGAGATTTTCTTTTCTTTCTTTTCTTTTCTTTTCTTTTCTTTTCTTTTCTTTTCTTTTCTTTTCTTTTCTTTTCTTTTCTTTTCTTTTCTTTTCTCTTTTCTTTTCTTTTCTTTTCTTTTCTTTTCTTTTCTTTTCTTTTCTTTTCTTTTCTTTTCTTTTCTTTTCTTTTCTTTTCTTTTCTTTTCTTTTTTTTCTTTTCTTCAAATTACCACCCTCATCAGATGTCAATATTAAATCTGTTGAGCGGTTTTAGTTCTTGTGAAATAATTTCTCTTTCTCACCACTTTGACCAATTATTTCCACCCCAGGGACTACGGTTGGTGTCTTGCCTTCAGTATGTTATGTTCTGCTTCCCCACTTCAGCTGAGCAAACCCAAACAAAATCTTTTTCGCTCTTTGTAGTTATTCCATAGGCTGATTAGATTCCAGACAGTCATATCTATCTCTTGTGACAACTTAGCAATTTTTCAAGAACGTTTCAATTTGAGGATTAATATTGGCATGAAACTCATGGGCTGTATTTGGCTTCAGTAACGCTACGTTGTGTAATGCTAATCCTTTCCCTGACTCCAGTGTAAAGGAATCACAGAGTTCCTAGGAGGTCTGCACATACAGCTGTCTTCATGTCAGAGCAAATCAAATGCAAAAATGTCACAGGGAGAAAATGCAAAAGGATGTGAACATGGCTGAATTGATATAAACACCCAACGGATGTTCTTCTTTCAGCCCTTTTTGCAGAGCTGTGAACTTGCACTGCCACAGACCGCTGTTAGTGCTTCTGCACCTACCAAGCCTCTCCCCTCTTTCTGCCCTGCTTGCTCTTCTGCCTTCCCTCTGCCTAGATCTCTTTGTAGATCACCCGGTAGCCACTATTCAGTGCTCCTCCACCAGCCTAAGGCAGCCCTCAGACAGGTTCAGTGTCTTGTTCTTACTGTGTTTCACGTATTGGTAGCGCACGTTAACAAGAATGGGTTAACCAATTGGTCAAGTGCGATGATGACTATCTATCTTAAGGTTGTTGTTATTACTATTGTTATTATTTATTTTGGTATAGTTTCAGAAATACCAGGTATGTGTTTTTATTTTTCCAGGTGAAAGGCAATTAGATCTTGGGTTATATTATCTAATGCATCTGCTAGTGTACATTAAAATAAAACAGAAGGTAAATTCCATTTCCCCTGGATAGTCAATGATGTAATGCAGACTACTGTATTTCTGAGTGGTCACCTGACTGCAGAACTTGCCGGAACCTGTGGGAATTCACGTATTTTCTTTGTAGTGAGGTGACTGTGATATAACTAATTTTGAGCAATCAGTTGTCATAAATATTTGTTAATGATTATCTGAGATAGGTGAAGCTACCTGGACGTCTGTGCTGGTAATAGATGGCTCTGAGTCAGGGCAGGTGGGGTTTGCCAAGGCTGGGATACGAGCCTGATTGGAAAAAAGACATTTTCTATTGCATATAAGTTGTCTGAGGATGACTCAGACGTTGTTATGGAGATCTCTGTGCTGTTGCTGTACAGCGTAACTACCAACCGCCAGAAACTATGCAGTTTGCATTACAGCTTTTTTTAATACAAATTGAAATAATCTCTTTTTAATATGGGAATAATCAAATTAGCACCCTACTGGAAAAGCTTAACTAATATAGAAAAATGTAAAGTGAAATTACTGAAAAGATATTACATGTTGACCTGTGGATTGGTATTGATAGACAAAACTGTTGTGCTAACTGCTTGTCTTGTACAGCTGTGCTTTATACCTTACTCATGTCTGACCTCTTGATAGATGGACTCAGCACAGCCGTGTAGACTTGTGGTTGCGAGGGGTCAGGGTGTGCTTCAGTCACTGATAGCAGTTTGGGAATGTTAAAAAAAGGAGGGGAATTTCTCAGGTCTACCAACTAAAATGTCACACAGGATGGAGATATCTTCACCTAAGAGCCAGCCTGATATAAGTAAATGTAATCTATGGGGTAAAATCACTGTGAGATTGCCCTTTTCTGACAGCTTTCAGAGGAGACTGACCATATCCTGGGGAGAAATTACAGGACTCACATAGCAAGACATAGCAGCCCCAGTTGGACTTTCCATCAGCCCACAGCAAATAGGCTTCCATCAAGCTGCCTGTTTCCTAGCTGGTTCTGCTGACAGAATAGGGCCCAGGAGTACAAGTTCACTCAAGGCAAAATTAAATTTACCTGCATACTGCCTGGTAATTAAGTCTACTACCAAATTGGGCTGTAGTTCATCACTGACCAACTAGAAGCTGTGAGCTCAGCACCTGGGGGATAACTATTGGGGTGCATTATCTATAAAAGCAAAAAATTACTTGGGTGAGTAAGGCGCAGACTTATTTGCCTTTTGTATTAAATAGATTAAAAAAAAAATCACACTAAGAAAGAAAGGACGACCTCCATATTACAGGTATTCCTTCCTAATCTCCACAGCATTCCTTCAGAATTCAGGTACGGGAGTGTGGAAACAAATCTATCCCCTGGATCTCAAACCCACAGCATCTTCAATCTCTAGCCCAGTCTGCCATGGATTCTATCCAACACACTTGTCTGTCTCAGTCTCAGCATTTTAAGTGGGGGTAATATTAATTCACCTTTGTAAAGTGCTATGAATTCTTCAGATGGAAAAAGGGCTGTGTATGTTGAACCCTGAACTCAATTTTGGCAGGTAAGTGAAGAAATTGATTTTGAGCCTATATTTATTTGCAGTTTTAAATTGCACGAACTTCCTTAGGCTTACTCCAAATGCAGAGATGTGTAACTGACAGCAGAATTCATCCCATACCTTCTTTTAGACCACTTATCTAACCACTGAACTGCAGCAGGCTAGCAGACAGCAGAATCTGGCTCCTTGTACCTCAAGTTGTTTTATAAAGCTGATAAAATCAGCTTCACTTTTATAGATTTTTTTTTTTTTTTTTTTTACAAACTGCTAAAATCTAGCCGTTTTTTTAATATGCAGTGCAGAAATTTATCCATGCTGCAATACATTACAGTAAGGGCCAAATTCTACTCTCCATTATTTGAGGAGGTAGATAACATAAACCCATTGGTATCAAAAGTGCTTCTTTGGGTTTATCTTTTTGATCCCTTGCAGTACAGGTGTGAAATATATTTATTTCATTTTGCAACAGCTGACTTTTTTTTGTAATGGCTGCTACAAGAAATATTGACTTTTTATCTTTTAATAAATAATATTTATAGATTTAGAAAAAATCATTAGATATGAATTATAGCTACTGTAATCATTATAAATACATTAACAACAAATGGTCAAGCCAAATTAGAAAAGCTCTATTAAAAATTAAATAAAAAAGATCTATTGAGTAAACAGATGTCTCTTCACAGCAGACACATCCCCACAGTTATTGACTGAAGCACTTCTAAGTATTAGGAAATGACCAACCATGACAAAACATTACTAAAATAATGCTCCATAAAATACAACTTGCAATGTTGCCTTGATCAGGGACGATCAGGAGGCTAATTAACAGATTTGTGTGCAATATTCTCAGAAATGCAGAGGCTTCTATAAGGAGGTCTAAATGACATGCTTAGAAATAATTAAAGGGTTCAGGCAGCAAATTTTTAAAAGAATAGCTATCATCCAAGATGAGGGCACTTTAAAGGTGACCATCTGTCTGTTGAGGTCCTTTTTTTACCTTCTGCAGATAAAAGGTTCAAGAGAACAGTAGAGAAGAAAATTGCAGCAAATGGACCCTGAAGTTTAGCAAGGTAAAGCCCTCAATTCTTATTTGAATCAACTCAAACAGAGCAGGGAATGTGTAAAATCTGGTAGGATCAGCCCCTCAGTTGCTATTAGCATGTTTTAAGAAGTTTTTCAGCAAATAAGAATATGACATAAAAGGTAGGTGTCATCCCACAGCGTCGATGGCCATCTTTAAAAAGTACATAAACAAGCTTATACTTCATTATGCTACTTTGCTTTTACAGAGGGCTAAATCTTATGCTTTACATTTAAAAGCAGTGCTAACTTCCAGGCTAAACCAAAGCTAATTTAAGGAATTGAAATGGCTCCAGTCGTTGATTTAAACCAGGTTTTTACTCTCAGTAATCTCTGGCAGTAAACACACATATTTTTCTTTTCAAGATGGTTTATGATCAGTGATTTCAGTCCACTCCACATTACCCTACCACATGTCCTGAACTGCTTGGGACAATCCCAGATTAGGAAACGCATTCATAGGTCTCACACAAAGACTACTTTATACAGAAATAACAAAATGTCCTAACATCTGTTCACAGCCCATTTAGTAATAAGCGCATGTACCTTGACACTTTCAAAGAAGGTCTTCCTAGAAGTTACCATTATCTCTGGGAGACAAGGGAGCCAGGTGGGCTTTGCACACACACCTTCTTCTAAACTAAATCTTATTGCCACTGACGTTATTAGAGAAGCCATTAAATTCTGTCCTTGCTTCCAAGGTGGAAGACCTTAGCTCAAGCTGAATGGCTCATTTGTGTGGCGGATCTGAAATACTCCGGGGCAGGGGTGAACACTAACTGCCTGCCATGAAGTTAGAGTTACAGAAAATCATCATATCCTGTCATATGGGGAAAGGAGAGCGGTGATCCAGGGAAAGGGAGACCGACGGAGCTGTCTCTACACTAGTGTCTCTACACTGGCAGTTGCATGAGAGACCATGAGTCTCCCCAGAAAGAAAGATGGGGGTGGTACGAGCTATTGCTCTTTGACATTTATAGCTTCTATTTCAGAGCAGAAGGAGGTCTATGCACTCAAAAGTTTGAATGTCTTTTTTCTCAGTGGTGGCAATTCCTCTAATAAAATGTCACTTCTCCCTGTGAACTTGCGGTTCTGATTCCCTCACAGACTCGCAACAGCAAATCCTGGCTGGTGATGCCTGTTAGGCACTCAGGTGACCACCATCCACGATATGGCCTATCTGGACGGCAACAAACTGTTCTGTAATCTGTCCCCTTGCTTTTTGTAATACTGGAATGATAATGTTTATTGCAGTTTTAGTGCCCATTAAGAAATTGCCTTCCCGCAGATACCCTAATTTCATGTCAGACAGTTGTTTTATTATGAGGCACAACGTGAATACTTGTTTTCACCTCCTTCCTGTCTCCACCCCCAATTCCCATGTGTTCTGGTTGAAAAGTTCTGCAGCTTATAAGTGCCATCACCATCAACACATACACTGCTCGACGCTCTTTGTAAGGGTATCTTTACACTAGAGTGCTGAAGCCTACAAGCTTTCCAGCGTGAGCAACCTAAATGTGTCAGATGAATGTTATTCTGGGATATATGCATGACCTAAAGTGATATTTTTCATTGTAGTAGAGATACACCATTATAAACAAGAGACACAAAAAATCCAGTATTGTTTGGAGTGCTTAATGCTCAGAAGAGTTTCTGATTTGTTTAAGGCAACTGCTTGAAGAAAGAGGTGATACTGCAAGTAAAAGTAGTAAATGCCTCCGCAAAATCATTCGTGAAATCAACAACTGAAATGTACATATTAAGTGAAACAATTGACATGCATCTGGGTAATTTAAATCTATTAATACTGTAGGGGAGAAAACGCTCACTGCTGCTGCTTGGCCTGATGCAGATCAGATTAACAGCGCCACGTCATATAATGTTGTGTTGTGATTGTTACGCTCCCTCTGAAAACACGTTAGAGATAAATAAGAAATAATAACAGGAAAGAAAAATCACAAGGTATAATGCAGAGGAGAAGAGAGATGTTGTCAGCTGAGATTTAAAATCAGATTGAGAGTCAATGAGGTAGAGAGATAAAGAAAGGCTGTTCCAGATGGTGGGAGCTGCAGAGCAGAAGGCTGTCTTACCACCAATTAATTAAATGAAACCCACCCACCAGTTTCCCATCCTGACTTTTTTTCATGAACCATGTTAGGCTCATGCCTCGTGGTGTGAAACCACAAGAACTCGATGTGAAAAATTCCATGCTCTTGACATGCCGTGGTGAGAAACTCCCATGTGCAGATCCATCTGCAGGAAGGCCTTGCCTTCAGACAAAGGCCTTTGTCTCCCAGATGTCCCTGTTAAGTCCAACAGATGATCCCACAGGAGCCTGTGCCTGCATGGCGATGGGCAGTTCCGCCCCCAGATCGTCCCGCACACCCTGGAAGTCGCCGCTCACCGTGGAGCGAGCAGTCTGGTACAAGGGATAGGTGCTGCTCTTCACGCAGAGCGCAGCATGCAAGGAAGGGCGTCGTGGGTGCGCCGGGAGGTAGTTCTGGTGTAATACCTCTGTGTGGCGCAAGGCCACGCCAGCTTACGTGGCACACCATGGTGTGGCTGGTTCAACCTTCTACACAAGCACAGGTACGCCTGAGGTGCAGATGGCTAATACCACCATGAAGCAGCCCAGCTCTGTGGCTGAGCCTAAAGGGAGTTCTTCCCATCCAGGGCTGGGTACGCACACATCATACTAACATGCTCCTTCAGAGGACTCTTATACATCGGAAGTTTAACGCAACATAAAACGACCACTGTGATAATTACCTTTGCACAGTGGCATTCACTGAAGTGAATGTAAATATTAATCATGTGATCCACATATGGTAAGAAGAGTAGGCCTGCGTCAAATAATATTTCTAAGCACAGCTAGCCAAAGTACGGTAATTCCTGACAACTAATCTAACAGGTCATCTAACGGCATCAACAGATCATCCTGAAGAAAAGAGTTTTGCCCTGTCCTATGAAGCCCATCAGAACCAAGCTATTTCAGCTCAGACACAGAAGCGGAGGGGTGAAGTCACGCTCAGCCCCACCTGGCTCCTTCGTACTGAGGAGCTTTTGCTGATCTTACCAGCACAAAAGCAGGGGAAGCAGTCTTTCAGACATTTGGATCTCAGGCAGAATAGGGCGTTCTAGGTTAAAAGTAGTCTTCATTTTAACACAGAAACTTACAGGTACCCCTTATAGGTCAGCAGTCAGTTTGCAGGAGGGAGCATCCCCGAACCATCAAGATATTGCGCTCTCCTTCAGCTTCAATTTCTGGATAATTTCCCCTCCATGTCTGGAAGATCTGATTTTGAGTTAGCTGCTTTTAAAGCAAGCATAATCAAAAAGTCTGTGGTCACAAACACGAACTTTTGACTGTATGTGAGCAAAAAATATAAGATGATTTAGTTATGGCTGCTTCCTCATTTGCCAGCAGTTAAAAGTTCTGGGATATACTTCCACGGAACAACAAAGAACCAGTACATGCTATCAGCTAAATCCACGACCTTCAAGTTATTTTGGGGTAAAGCTGGAATAATGCATGAGTGAGTCACGTCCTGAACACTGTAAACGTAGACTCACAATATTATTTGATTTTATTCCTTTGCATAATTCTACTTATCACAACTCAAAAAAAATCT
Source organism: Rhynochetos jubatus (assembly GCA_027574665.1). Lineage (NCBI taxonomy): Eukaryota > Metazoa > Chordata > Aves > Eurypygiformes > Rhynochetidae > Rhynochetos > Rhynochetos jubatus. Next base: position 19,515,550 of record CM050654.1, on the reverse strand, counting down.
AGATAGAAACTATTAAAGAAGTGATGACAAAAATGCCATGTTAGATTTCCATTTATTTTATCATTAAAAAGATTTACAGCCTGTACTGATATCAGATTATAAAAATTAGGGCTCTCCATAAATTAAAAGGGCTTACTCTTGCTGAGCTATAATAAGGGAACTAATATGTCAGATTCGAAAGGTCTAAGAAGCAGAAAAACAAGCAGCAATGAAAAGTGAGATCTTAAAAGCATGTACAGATTTAAAAAGTAGATTCTTGTAGAATGCCAAGAAATATTAGTAGAAAAAAGTAACTTGCTAAAATAGCTGTGCTAATCCTCATTTATAATAGCCATCATGGCAGAATTAGTATTTTTTTTTCATTAAACAGGCTCTGATATAATGACACTGAATTCCATGCAAATATTCTACTTCTTTGGGAATAATTTATTGTAGCTTTACTGGAAAATTTTAGCTGGATCTTAAAAGGTTTTATGGCCTCAATTATAGCACTTTTACTCCTAATAATCGATATTGATTTTACCCTATCATTCTTTTTAAAGTTTCTCTTGGTTCACCTAGAATCCAAATATTGACTGAGTTTATAAAGTGACAATGTTTTCATTCTAAAATCTTACTGGTTTAGATAATTATTCCAGCTCCTCAATAGCTAGTTCTGCTATTGACTAAAAAGACAAATCAAATCTCACTTGGTTGGTAGGAGACAAGTGTATTGTCAGGCAGTAGGTGAAAGACAGCTGATTAGCAGGACAGTTCAGTGACCTGCAGTTGCGCTCACCCCGTCACATTTTCACTGTGCTCCTGAGCTCCATTCACCGTATCATCTGCAGTGGCAGCCTACACCCCTGCTGCAATGCCCCAGAGAGAAACCTCAGGAAACACTACACACTGACCTACCTACATGGAACTTTCACTGTACACTCCTAGGAAACAGAGCCTTCTGAATCGGCTCGGTGCATCCCAGGCAAATGCAAGGGGTCTGTCTCTCTCCTGTCCTCTGCCCAACCAGGCTTTTCCAGCTATACAGTTCTTTCAGGAGCTGTAACACTGCCAGCTCTCAACTGTGACTTCTCAAGCCAACATCACCTCCTGCAGATGCCTTGCCACTTTCCTGAGCATTCACAGTACCGTGTGTGAAGACTCTAAGCCACGGTGTGCCTGCTCTGCAGGTCTGCTGCCCCTGCCCGTGCTTCTCCTGGTGATGGACAGCGACAAGGTGCCGTCACGCAGGGAGTCCCAGAGCTCGCCGGAGATGGGAGCTGTGGAGAAGGCTGTGATTCAGGCAGCCACCTGCCTCCTTCCAGACCCACAGGGCTTAACTTCCATGTTCTCTCCACTGAGCAAAACGATGAGCAATAGACGCGGTTGGATTGGTTAGCCCCATGTTTTCTTCAGCTTCAGAGATAAAGTTTGACTCACATTCCCTGGAGGAGGGCAATGCTCATCTGAGGCCCTGGAAGGCTCTGTCTGCAGTGCGCACGTTTGTTTCTACTTGCCAGGAGGATCTCCATTTTCCACCCAAAGCATAAGCCTCCTTATTTTGCCCTTGCCTTTTCTAAGATAATTACATGGTGGCACACACGTATGCACATAGTTTACATATCAACTTGCTTTTTCAGCTAGGAAGAATAAGGAACAAACATGACAGCAGTTATAGGAAAGGAATAGTATAGAAAAAATTTATGTGACTGTTTTTATTGACTTATACACCTGCTCTGTAGGTCCTTTTACTCTGTCCTTCTGCTCCCTTACACTAGGTTCACTTCAGCATCTTTGGAAATGAAAAGATCCCCTTTTGTTTCAGAATTAGTATTTGACTGATGAAAAGAATGAACCCCAGGGGCTGTCTTTTCCAATCAGGCACTGTACAAGCACTTGAGCTGACTATGTTCTGCAGAACACTGAAAACATGGCATGCCCAGGAAATGTTTGCCATCACATTAGTGATGCTGTAATGGGCACCACAAATCACCTGGACATTAATAGAATGAAATCACTTACTGCCTCTGAAAGCAGCTTTATTCTCAGTTGGTGTCCTGAAGGCACCATGTGTGCAGTCTAGAGTTTCTACCACAAAGGAGAAATTTTCGAATATCATAAAAGTCCTGTTTTACTTGCTGCTTTTGGAGTTTGTTTAAGCCTCCGCTGATTGTTTCTGATGGCAATCCTTTAAACATGACTCATGTTGGAAAAAAAACCCATTAAAAAATTAGTTGTCTTACAAACGTTAAGTGATCCCTGACTTTTCTAAAAGCTGTAGCAGGACAGGATACACATGATTTCTAATGACTGCCCTTGCTCTCACACAACTGCAATAACGCATCCAACGTGTTTCTTTATCCTGTTATTGCTGGTTTGTAATTTGATCATCAGACAGATCTGAATTCTCCCCAAGCTGTTCCAACGTGTCTGTAACAGAAGCAGAGGTACCTACGTGCACTTCCCATTTTGCTCAGAAAATAGAACAGCTTCAATGATCACAGCCCATGTGAAGCAGACAGCAGTGGTTAAATTAACTGTTGTGATCAAAGAAATGGGCTGTTGAAAATACCCGATTTCCTATTAGAGAAGACTTTTTAATTGTGCTTCTGGTGTCTAGAACACATTGGATTTTTTATGAGATAATTCAGGTAACAGTCCATTAGAAAGTGTATTTGATATAGCCTGAGGAAGTTTGGGAAAAAGAGAGAGCAGTCCTGTGTGAGCGGCGGCTGTCCAGGCCCCTGTCCCGGGCAGCACTCCTCTGCCCACACACTGCCCAGCCAGCTGCACGGGTGCACACCCAAATCAACTGTACTTGATTCAGGTATGAGCTACAGCGACTGAAAAGCACACACTGCTTTCCTTGTTACAGGAGCAGCTAAATTCCAGAGCTCTCTGGAGTCAAATCCTTTACTGTCCATAGCATAAAATATCTGGCATCTCAGCCTTCTCTTTCTGCTTTTAACTTATTTTCACTTTGTATTAATAGAATGTTTGTTATACCACGTTCAAGAAAGCATCTAGTTTCTCCAGTGCTACTCTAGCAATCAAACTGATAGCTGTAAACCAGATAAATAGGAGCTGTACACCACCGTTTCTGCTGGCCCATTTTTCATTTTTTGAAATAAACCCTCCAGAGTCTTTTTGCAGAATAAATTGAAGATAAAAAAGTTATCTTTTGATGCGGATAGTTTGAACATGTCAGATTTGTGAAGCATTTTCTTCGGGTAGCTTAGCACTCTGCCTTTTGAAAGACACATAAAGCAAAGCACAGCTGTCAGAATTAAAAAAAGAATAGTTGTATAAGACAAAATTAAGTAGCTCTATTAAAAGCAGAGGATCTAGAAAGTCAGGTTCCACTCTTCTTGTTAATGCCAAGCAGCATTTCACTCCACCATTCTTCCTTACTGAAATCAATGAAATTACTTGGGAAAGGGGGATAATACTCACTACAAGGAAACATGCCTAAATCTAGCCTTAACTCTTCTGTTCTTGGCAGTGAAGCTGCCCTTACAACCTAGGATCCAGCAAATGGCCCTTGCTCTGTGCCCTTTGTTCCAAACATCAGAGAAGAACAAAATAATCCTACACAGATCTGAGCAGTGGGCTCAGTGGTTACTGGGGACCCATTTATTTTGAGCAGTTCTTTGGCTTCTTTAAATTATGGGAAGCTTTGGCTGAGAGAGAAGCAATAAGGAATCCTGTTTTCCTTTCTCATCCCTAGTTCCTCTGCAAAGCTAAAAACTGAATATATTTTTTTTCACTGTGTTTATAAGCAAGATATAAATAGTTTCAGCATTGCAGAAGAGAGTATTTTTGTACACAATTTGCTTCATGGTAAGCTATAGAGACTTAATTACTTTCAGCTCTTGAAAGGCTGGTCCTATCTGCATCTGAAATAATAGATTTGAGAGTATTCAAGTAAATAATTCTCAGTATAGTTGCTGCTTGATTTTAATTTTCCATGTAGGTCTTCAACAGTTCAGACCAATATGTGGCAAAGATGATTTTACACTTCACTGACTTGCTTAAATGTTCTTAAAATCTACATTTGCACACCTAAGCACACAAACTTGCAGATTTATTCTCATGCTTCTAGACCATGCAAGTACTGATTTAATTTAAATTACTCCTGACTTACTCATTACATAAGTTAGGAGACATCATATTCTCCATCCTGTCTTCTGAGCCTGTTTTATGGAAACCGAATAATGGAGGATAGGGACATAGTGGGATCAAGGGATTTAGGGAAATACTGAATTAAATCAACAGCTTTCAGTCTGTTTCTTGCTGCAGTTCCTAATAGGTGATTAGTATATTTGTTCCAGTGTGCTTGCATTTCTGACTCAGTGCAACCCCTTAAACACCTCACAGGAGCAATTACTGAGCAGACAGAGTTCAAAAACACCAGGAAGGATAGGGTCCGGTAAAGTTTATATGTTTTTATCAGTGCAGGAGTGGGGTGGGGAGGGGTGTAAGACTGGTAATAATCTTGTTGAAAATACCCATTTCTTTGAGAAAGTAGGAAGTCTCAACAGTTCTTACGGTATAGTCATGCAGAAGGAAAATCTCTCCAGTTGTAATGCACTTGTAGTTTTAAATGTTCCCACATTACAGGAAAATGTATATTAAAAAAAAAAATCCTCCCTTTGAAAAGCTGCTGCACTGAATTCTGTTCTTAAAGTCTGCAATGAAGGCTTTTATTTTCCCCTGATTTGTAGGCATGTCAGTGCAGCCTTTTATTTAGAAGCCCCTACTGAGGCTTACTTATCGTGTCATGGAGTCATACAGGTGCAATATTTCCCCACCGGTGTGCTGATCATCCTCTGCTTGCCCGCACAGCCCCTAACACGACGAGCTTTAGGCAAATGAGAGCTTGCCCAGCTTTGCCTGTGCGACTAGTCACAACGATTTCACACAGGGAAGTGATACATTTAGTTCAGGTGCACACGCCTGCTTCATCAGAGACTTTACTAGTAAGCCGCTGTGAGTTGGGTTGTGCCATCAGTGTGACAAGAAGCACCAAGCACAATAGGGCTCTGCTAGAGCGTTTAAAATCCCCGAGTTAATAGCAAGAACAGTAAACATGATCAATTCTGCTCTGTGGTATAAATTAGACTAGTTCTGTTCAGGGAAATGAAGTAAATTTACTGGAGTAACAGCTAAGAATTTTGGTCAATGACACTACCTTGAATTTCTTAGTAAAAGCTGGACGTATGGTATCACGGCTTATTATGGTTAAAGAGATCATCCCTCAAAGGGTGAAAATGGCCATATCTCAAATAACAAGTAGTAGGTGAGATGGGAAGTTATGGCCTTTTGATCAATGTAAGAAAACATCCCAGTTATCTGTGAAAGTCTGCTGCACTGTTCAAATGACAGAAGGTATCGCACGGCAGTGCTAGAAGGCATTCATAAGGATCATTAGCATAATACAACAATATGGATTCCACTCCTTTCATCCTAAATGTGTATTTAAACTCTCTATTACTTTTCAATGATGTAGATTTGTCTTTACTATATGTAATATTACTCTAGGAAAGCCTATCTCACAGGAAATAAAGAAGGCAACTAGTCAAAGAAAATAGGAAAGAGGCATAGGGTGAATTCCCAATCCTTCTGAAATTTATGCCAAGGACATATCATTGATGACTTGTGATGTTCATCTCCATGTGCTTAGATATGGAGACTCTCATGTTGTTTCAGTAAAAGAGGAGGAAATATTTGAGTCAGAGAAGCTTTATCAATCTGCTGATAGTCTGTTGATACTATGGAGTGCATGTAGTCAAACTGTCACACCATAAGAATACTAAAGGTAGACTGAGGCAGTTAATCAACAGACCGAATTTGAGGCCTGTGTGTAGGAACATCCCCATTGCCATGTACATAGAGCTGAACACTTCAGATAAGACATGGGATAATGGCTAGAGTTGGGAAGAATCAGGATTTTTGCTTCCATATTCATCCAGTCTGTAGGAGGGTGAGATGGCAATGGAACATGACTGGTCTGGTAGCAAAAGAAGGTCCCAGAGAAAGGGAAAGAAGTCTGGAAAAAGGGTTTAGTTGAAAGCAGTGGAAAAGGATTTAGTCTTGGTCTGAATGTTCCCACATACAGAAATTTGTGAAAAAATAAATGGAACTACCCATGTAATGGAAATTGCCCTGCTTCTTACAGAATCTGGCCTTAAAAAGGTTCCTCCCTCAACTGGGTGAAAGCCATCATTTTCAGCTTCATTTTCCCTCTGAACATCAGATTGAGCGTTAGTGAGGCAATGTCCTGTGAAAGGAATTTCCCCTCACTTCAAAAAAAATCAGCTAAAATATCTCCTGACAAATATATTGAGTGAACCCAGTAATGGTTTTCATTTGCTGATGTTCACCCAGTAAAGAAAGGAAGCGGCACCCTTCCTCTCAAAGGAAATGAAGAACTCTGTTCTCAGTATGGGGGTGTACGGGGAAAGCTAATTACTTTTTCCATGTCAGGAGAGAAATGACATGTGGCTAGAAAGAAATGTGAATTCTGGTGACCCCACGACCTCTGCAGAAATGTGACCTTGGCCTATAACGAACTGCACTTCGTGGTGGGGCGTGTGCACAGTGCAGGGGGCACGGGCTCAAAGGCAAAGAGAAAGAAGCACAACTCGGGAACCAGAGAAAACCAGCACAGGGGAAGGGGCATGACACGAATTAGTCCGTGTTTCCGTATGGCCATGCTTCCTTAAGCCAGAAATTCACTAATCAGGCCTAAAATTGTTTTGATTTTTATGAAGGTTGATTGTGGCTTAGCTATTGTAAAAGACCCCTTTTCAAAGTGATACTTAGAGAAACGTATCATAAAGAAGTAAACAAATCACTGTTGTTCTTGTTCCTTTGGCTCTGCAACATTATTTCCAGCTTTTAATCACGATTTAAGAACCTTCTATTTCCCTACCACTGGCAACTGTCATTTGTAAATTGATTTTTTCCCTCTGATGCTCGGCTTGTCGTTGCAGCTCCAGTCCTCTACACCTGGCCCCAACGGTAGTTTTGTACCGGGAAATTACTGACAGACCTGAGAACAGAGCTCTCAACACCCCACTCTTCACCCACTGCTCTGAGTGACGCCTCACCCTGTTCATGCAGTGCGAGCACTGCCGGTATGCTGGTGTTCCTGCTGTAACTGGCGTGCGGCTTTCCGTTAGCGTAAGCGGCTGGGGACGGCTGTTGGAGACAGAGTAGGGCATGTTTCTTAATTAGCTCTTGGGGACTGCTGTTCTTTTTCTCTTAGGTATTTTCCAGGAATATTTTTTCCCCCCAGTCACGGCAAAGATACTTTTATAGTCAGACCCTCTTCTGCCCTCACAGCAATCAAAGGCAGTTTAGTTAGGTTTATCCACCGCTTGCTGGATTATTGCCTTTAAAATTCTAAGAGAACCTATCAACATAGGTGGAAAGCTCCACACAGTAATTAAACAAGTATGTGGGGAAATGTATTTAAACTTCTGTTTAAATACAAAAATACAGAACAAATGACATCCTGAAATACAAAACACAATGGTAACTCCAGAGAGAAGGATGTGGAAAAGAAAGACCGTGGTAGATAAAGGATAATTTAAAAGAGTAAAATCACTATTTTACAGGAGGACAATAGAAATTCATTAAAAGATTTATAAACACCACAAAATCTACTATTCATAAAAGAGCATTGCTGGAATTTTCATACAAACTACAATATAGGGAGTGCATTGCAAATCCTTGTATTATTTATATGCTTCCACTATTCTGTTTGGTTTTTAAGACTCCTGTGTCTCACATGCCTAAGAATCAGACGTTGCAGCCATGTCCTCTAGCAAACCATCCTTATTCTCTGCGAAAGGTCAGTAAGTGAATAGTTTCTAAATGAATTAGGACACAGACAAAGAATTTAACTTTATCATAAAATAGCCTCTGTTTAATTGAAAACAAAATTAAAGCTTCAATTTTTATTCCATGTCATGTCGTCCTCATTAATCCAAATATATTTGACTTTGTTACATAAAAGGCAGAGAAAAGTCCATTTTTTTCTAAAATGAGTAAATATCTCTTTTGCATGTTGAGATACAAAACTCCCTTGCTTATCTCCATTACAGAGAGAGTTAACAGCAAAGTTACTTGCTGAAGTTGCTGTATCAAGGGATATAGAAGATTCACTCCTTGAGTGAACAGCTCTGCAGAAGTCCCCTTTTAGGCTGATCTCAGATATAACAACCCTTGTTTTCCCTTCCTTTCTTTTCTGACCTTCAACCAGGCACCTGTTGGGGTAGCAAAACATCTGTCCTATTGACCAAAGGCCTTACTGAGTTTTTATATCTTGAAATATATATTCTTGCATTTTTATATAGGCCCTATGTAATACTCTGCTGAACTTAACTCCTGAGTTTATAGTCACATATACCCCTTGCTAAACAAAAAAAACCCCTACCAACCAACAAAACCTGGAATAAAAAGGAAATATTTATTTGTTCCTGTATTCTGAGATAGTTATTTTAATTGTGTTTGCCTGTTTTTAAAATAGCATGAAAATGTTCATGATAAATTAGACAAAAAGCTGAAGTTTAATTCAGAAAAATAGAAACACAATTGCTAGGCCTGTTTGGAGGTGGTCATTCAACGATCTAAACCTGTAGGACTGAGATAAATTGCTTGTGGTAACATTTTCCTCTTGGAAAATCACAGATGAGACTAAATGAGACGTTTTATATATATAGTAGCAAACAGTCATAGGTACATTTCATTTTGAAAGTCCCATCTGTCTTACAGCTCAAACAGTTTTTGACACCATAGAATGATTGCTGCACTTCACATTGTATGAAAAGGCAGTAAGAGTTGATATACACCAGGGCTCTAAACATCAGAGCTCCATTTTACTATACTGAGCATTTATTCTAAGGAACTGGATTAAAAAAAAAACAAACAACAAAAAACTAGAAAAAATAGATTAATAATTTATATTCATTGCCCTAAAAATATGATCAAGATTTGATTTCAAGCCTATGAGTTACCGAATCCCTAGAAGGATCATCTGATTCATAAATTCAAGCTGTTGCATTTTTTTTAATAGAAGAGTAAACAAAATGCATGAATGTGATTTATCATTTGATCACATTTTAATTGACTGCAAATATTAAGGGAGCTCAGCCTGTGTACTTGTTGGAGCCTGATTCAGCATGAATCTTAAAGCTAACTGTGTGTGGCAATCCACAGTCAGTAAGGTTTAAATTAATAAAATAGACTTAAATACTACCATCAAAGCAAAGAGTTAATTGGTTTCCTATTTGGAGTAAGACACTGAAATGCCACAAGGGCTCAAAATGATTGTAACCATCACCAGGAAGATAAGTGTAGAGTTTATCCAAGATTAAAAAGGAATTAGTGTGCTGTCTTATTGCTTAATAAAGAGCTACCAGCAGTACGCTCAGTCACAGCCACAATCACCTTCCTTACCACGGCGCTCACAATTACTATATCTACAGTATGAAGAAACACTTATTTCTAAGATTCAGGTTACGGCTCTGAGCAGACACTGGTTGGACCTTACGCATTCCAAAATCACGTACGACACGCAGAAGCATATTAGCTACGATCACGCCAGAAGGATCACTTACATGACCATGCAAGGCAAACAGAACTGATGTTTTTCCTTTAAATGATTTGTAAGATTCCACCGTAGAACTGAATTCATACAGGAGACCATTGTCTATACATGGAATGTGGAAGATGATTTTGTGTCTGACAAAAGAATGACATTTTCTTTGTAACAACGGGTACCTCTGGAATGCTTGCATGGTTGTAAAAGAACCCAAGATCCATTCTCTGGTACTGGTCAGTTTGCTGCAGGACGAAAGTCAAGGTCTTGTCCCGTTCTACCCTTGTGTGGCTTTGGAGGCTTCGGCTTGCCTCGATATCAGCAGGATTACCAGGGATGATGGACTGCTGACTAAATGACACTTGATTGCTCCCTTTGGTCCCCATGCTGGCATCTGGGGGGATTGATCAAAGCAATTTGGACTGGAATGAGAGGGCAATTGCGTGGGCCTTTTTGAGTTCTGAATTGTTGCTTCTAGTGGTTGTTGGAACAAGGCTTTTCCTTTGAAATTTTGCCTGCAGATGCAAAGAAGGATGGTAGCTAAGGAAAAACAACAAAATAAGTCTGCCTTAGCATTCTGGTTTTGCAACAATGCCGTGGAAGGGCTGACATCACCATAGAAGAACAGAATAGATAAAGATGAATTTTAGTATTTGATGTAATCCAGACCAACGTACTGTGCTACAGCTCAGCACGTCCTGGTAGACTATAACAGCAAGTTATAAAGGAAGGCAGATACAACATCCGTTTTTCACATTCTTAATGAACAGTGTGAATTCGTTGCTTTCAGAATAACAGATGATTTAATTGAATCTGTATAATCTAATGCAATCAATCTCATTTAACTAAATGTCACACAGCCCTTTTCACCAAGAGGCAGTTTATGTACACACACCAAGGAGCAGGACCAATTTCTGAAACCCTCACTAGTGTGAGATTAGTTTTCCTGGGTTGCCCAGAAGAAGCAGTGCACTTCTATTTTGTTTCTGACTTAATTGCTAAAGACATTGCCTTCAAGAAACATTCAAAAGGCCATGGTCTAACAGCAGAGAAACAGGGAATTATAAAAAAAGAAAGAAACCCCCCCTCTACTTACTATGCTCAACCTGAGCTTTAAGCAAAGCAAAAGATAGGACTGAATAGACTTTTTTTTTTCCCCGATGGACAAATTGCAGTTTTCCAGGGGTCAAGCACAGTTTTCAGTTTTGGTATATTGCTAAAATTTCCATCATACATTTCCTACATCTTGCAACAGTCGAAGCGCTGTTATGAATACGGCCAAGCATTCAGCACTCCTAGATCAAATCCAGATGTTTACCTACATAGGTCTCACATCAGCAGTGTTTGCAGTGTCTCCTGTCTGCCGGGGTGTAGGGCCTGGAGAGCAGCACCTTCCCTGGTCCTTCTGCTGCGGCCTCTATCTGCGGGGCTGCCTGCTGTTCACACACTCTCACCACTCACATCCTCGGCTTCTGTTACTGAGAAGCGCAGATGTTTTATTTGCTAAACCTTTCTCAAAGACACACTGCAGGACGTGGGATGGAGGGTTCTGCCCAGGCAGGCAGGTTCATGGCCAAGGCTCTTGTCTCTAGCACAGGAATAACCAGGCTTTTGATGCCAGCGGGAAGCAATGGGAGTTACAGTTTTTTCCTTTGCTGTGCCAGATTTATTATAAGATGCCAGTGGCTGAGCACTGGCTTTCATCTAGCATGGACTCTTGTTCAGAGTGCTACATAGATGTTACAGATGCACCGTCCCCTGCCTCAGTAGACAAGCGTTAATATTAAATGAGGTTTCCAGAGCACATGAATGTGACTGACTTTTCTGCAAAGAAAATAAGGAGTGTTTCTTCGTTGCATTTTCCTGCAAAGCAGAATCTGTAGGATGTAAAACTTGAAAATGAACTTGTTTAGCTGTGCTAATGCACCCAAAGGATTCCACTAAGTATTCAACGTGGGTTTAATATTCATCCAGTTTTAACGGGAAATTAATCCTATCCAAAGGATGTGAAGGGAGGGAAAATCCTTAAAAGAGAAGTGACTTGGGAGCTTAGATTTCTGGTCTCAAGAGTTAGGTAGAGTGAAATATTTGAAGACATTTTGGCACTTAAATTCTCTTTGCTTTAAAGATATGAAACCTACATTTATGTACACTAAAATGCAGTAAAAGTGCATAAGTTGTTTTCAAAAGAGATGTTGGAACCTAAACCTCATTATGGGAGAGAGTTGTTTTTGAAAATAATGCACAGGATTCTTAAATCACTTTGTCATTTTGAAAATATATCTGAGATCGTAAGTGACACCAGTGGCCTTAAACCTCAACCTAGAGAATGACACCACTTGTTGCATTTTACAATTCTCCCTAATTAATTATCATTTTGTGTCAATTCACAAGGAAGAACAAAACTCACAGAAGTCATAATTTCTTGCCTACGCTTTACTTAAAAGTTCTTAAATTTTCCAATCCCTATTTACCTTTTGAAATTGGACAGGCTCAGAGACCAAGAAAGTAGGAAAATAAGTGATCAAAAGATGCTGATTTATGATCTAAAGCATTTGAACATTTTTAAGACCTTCAAGAGTACAATTTAACATGTCCCCAGGTGACTTTAGTTTACACAGCCAACCCTTACAACACAGATAATCTAGGCAGACGTTGTCTTTGGCAGCATTACAGGGCTACATTTCACAAAACTGGCCTGTTTGTTAACTGTTTTTCACTGTTTCAGACAGGCACTCATGCATTATTTATGGAGTCAAGCATTGCTATATGTTTTCTTTCACCTTCTATTTGATTACAGAAACGTAATTGTGGCTAGCAGAAAAGCAATGGAAATACTGCAAATATAGATTTAGTTCTCCTTTGTGTGTCTTATCTTTTTCAGGGTGTGTAGGGATATTTGGTTTGGAGGCTTGATTGGGTTTCTTTTTGGCTTGGTTCACTATTAAAAGTATAGTCATACAATATTTGATTCTCTGAAAGAGCTTCTGAACCCCTGAATAGTTCCTGACTGAACAGGCTATTAACCTATGGCATGCTGAAATCTGGGATGTTTGCCCTGTAACCACCCCCTTGTTTACAGGTTAGGTTATCTGAATAAAATGCCTGGGATCTACTTATTTTCTTGCAGTCATTAACACTCCTGCCCTCCCCCCAGCATCCCAAAAATATACAGGGAAAAACAAGGTGCTGTCATTAATCTGAGGAACACCTAGGCACTATTAGCACAAGCAGAAGGAGCACTTTCGCAGGCTATCAGCAGAATGACTTATCCATTTTTATCTACTTACCCAGTTTGTCGAGAACAAATTACACTGGGGGTGGGGTGAAAACTGAGTAAATTTGGGTTGATTCATCACCTGTCCTACTTCGCAGATCAATCAGTTAATAATTTCATTGACCTGGAGGATCATTCAGAACAATATATTTAATTCAGTCATGCATTTAGTTTAATTAAGGTTTGAAGTTACAGTGCTCTGCTGGCAAAGAGATATTAAATCTGTTTTCTTTCTGCTTTCCATTCACAATGTGAATTTCCTCTGCTGGATATCATTCATAAAAGATCTTTTATTTTAATTTATCTGAATTGCCTGCTGCTTCTGTGAAATTCTGCGCCTTTCTTTGGAATAAGAACCACCTGAAAATCTTTCTGCATCGTTTGCTGAATGTGCTGGGTGTATTAGGCCTCTTGGACACTTCAGCAAAGGGGGGGGGGGGGGGGGGGGGGGGGGGGAGGGGACACACACACACACACACACGCAAATCTTGGGAAGTTATTTGAATGCTGTCTGAGAGTGCAAATGATGGCAGGCAGTTGGAACTAGATGATCTTAAGGTCCCTTCCAACCCCAACCATTCTGTGATTCTACAATTCTATGATCTGGTGCAGAGATGCAACTGAGAAAGGACACAAGTGCCAAGAGGCTGTTAGAGAGCAGGAACTACAGAGCCAAGGGTTTTCCATGAATGTCTCTTGCAATGGTGTGCAAGGAATAACCCTCACTAGCAGGCAGCTTTGTGGCCATTTTCTCTAAATGGTACAAGGGCTTTACATTTAGCTTCAGAAAAAAATATTAAAAATATATTCAGATTACAGTAAATTAAATAACCAACAATTAACATCAATCTGTTATTTAGCTGATCTGGAAACTGGAGTTACGGGTCTGTGATAATCAACATGTACAATGACTATAGACAGAGCTCCTGGCAGTACTGAATTTGGTCACACAGATTATGCTAGAACATCTGGGGATACTTTGCTTTATTTTTTTGCGTGCTTTTCTGATGGTGCTGCTTTCCTGGCAGCTACTACCTCTTTCTTCACTTGTGTAGCTGACTCTCATGTTACAAACCCCCACCAGTTTGCTGCAGGTTGAAAGTGGTGTTCATCTTGTGCACTGCACTGTTGAGTGTCAATCCAGCCTGTAGCCTCTGTGGTGTGTCCGTGCAAGCGTTCACACTGGCACAGAAAAGCTGGATTTACACCATTTCTCTCTGACTATGGCTATCAAAGGATGGTTCCTCATCACCTTTATGAGATACAACTTCATTTAATGGGTTACGGGAACACTGGTTGGTATTGCCAATGCATCTTAACTTTCAAGGGGCAATGGTTTGAGCTTTGCAGAGAAATCTTTTAGGTCTTGAGGTGTGAACAGTTCAGGCATGTTGCAGGATTATGGTTAGCAATAGGACATTTTTCTTGCCCCCTGATCTCCCAGCACAATTTGACATGCTCCAGGAGGTTCAGTCATACACTGGGCTGCCAGTCAGACATCAGCACATTAAGATTTTCCTCTGCTTTTGGTTTCCATATAACTGGCCAGCCCCTTTTGGTAAGTTGCCAGGTTTGGAGATCCAAAAATGCTCCAGTCGTGAGCGAATGATTTTATTACTTGTGCTAAGGCCATTACAGTCTGAATTGCATGTGTGCTATGCAATATGCTTTCAAAACAGTGAATAGTTGAGATGCATATAAGTTCCCTGTTTTAGAGAAGATCGGGCACCTCCAAAGGGGGGAGCGATCAGGAGGAGGAGTTGCATGGGACAGCTAGCCATTTCACTCGTGTTTCCTCAGTGTAGTAAGTGAAAAAATCTAGACACCAGATCTTTCTGTTAAGAGATAGTTATCCCTCTGGCACAGAGAGCCAGAGGATTTGGGAATTAATTTGCTTTGAATTAAGGCTTTACTTCAGCAGCTATGGTTTCAACTAGCAAATTGGTTTAATGGCTCTGTAGGCAGGCTCAGGACTCTGACAAGGGTCAATACACGTACCCATCATTCACTTGCTGTGTGATTGAAAGCACTTCTTGTTCTGGCGGTACGACACACACTGCACATGACTTGATTATGCTACTTTCTTGTCTATAATTTACTTGTAGAGGCTGTTCCAACAGTCCTGGATCCCCAGCTCTGATATGGGTGACAGCATAAGGCACTGGTCACATGTAGGCTTTGGATGTCTGAGGGGCTGTATAGTGAAGCTTGTAGTCACTTATTCTTCACTTTGACTTATTTAGGTACATGTGGAAATCTCCATCATGGATCAGCCCCATTGTATTATATACCTATATCATAAAAAAATGACATTCCTGTTGTTCTCAAAGTGTTATCCGAGAAATCCCAGGTGACTAATTGCCAGCTGGAGAGTTGCAAAATAATTTCATCCAAATGTTAGTGTCTTTACTGTTCATTGCTAAAGGATGGATTTTACCAAGAAACAGATAATTCTGATATTCATATTTTGGTTTCAGAAGGATAAAGTTGGAGAGATGCAGATCTCATTTGAGAGCGCATCCTTGAAAAGCCCATTTTTGCATTGTTTGGAACGTTATTTCCCTCCATTGTGGAGAAGGGCTAGGCAGCACACGATTCATGCTGTGGCTGTCATGGCACACAGGGTACATGTCTCTCTCAGTGACTGTTAACTTTCCCCTTCATTCTTGTATTTGGTCTTTTATTTTACTTGGCTGAAAAACTGATTTGAGGACAGAGACCATGGTTGAAAGGTGTATTGCTGTGTGTGGAAGCACAGGTAAAAAACACTCATTTTTTTCCCTCTGCAAACTGTGCAAACCCACTATTCTCAATTTTGCAGTCTGCTCCATGAAAAACTATACTGGGTCTGCATTAGTTCTGTCCACTAATATCTGAAAAAGCACTAAATATGTTATTTTAGTGGCTTTCACCTTTTCAGGTAAGTCTAGTTTTCCTATTTCTGGAGTGCTTAACTTTCTATTTGAGCTAGGTATTTCCTCGTTCACAGAACACTTCTTTGTCCTTTACATTTTGATGCATGCTTCTTCCAAAAAGCCTCCCACTGTTCAAAAGCAAAGAGACACTTGAAAGGAAAAGATGTGTCTGGAGTGCCTGGAGTACACCATGTCTCCACAGGACTGTGCCTGGAGTACACGATGTCTCCGCAGGACTGTCCTCCAGATGTGGGCCTCTGGGCAGAGATCCTCTCCCACTCAGGGCGTTGTGCAATGCAATGCAATGCGATACAATGTCATTGCTTCCCAATTAATGACCTCACTTCAGTCCTGCCTCAATATCGTTCTTACCTCATCTCGCTGTGAGTTTGTTCTCGTTAAGGGCCTGATCCATCAAAGCACTTAAGCACATGGTTGCGGGTTATAAACCCAGCAGGGTAAGTACCTTGACTTTTTATAACCCCGTAAAGTGTGTAAAGTGTGTACCTATGGCACTATAAAAGATGGGTCTAACTGATGCCTGTGATAACAGCTAACCTCTTGTGTTCAGCACTTACTCTCCTCCGTAACACAAGAAGTTGCTGCAGTTTGTGTTGCATATATTTCAAACAAGGCTGGTTTTGACAAATTGACTGTTTCTTTTTCAGTTCTGTCTTTTTTGCGCCTGTCTAAAAGAGCGTCTACACCTAATAAATTTTCAAGATATTCTTGCTTATCTGTATTCCTCAAAAAACTGTTTAGATTCTGTTAGACAACCTGAAGGATTACTTAATACTTAAAATTTTTCAGTTCAGCTCCTTAAAAGACCTAACGCAAAATAAGAGAACAGGACCATCGCAGCAGGCTCAAACCCTTTCCCTGCAGGCACCACTAAGGATAAGTCTTAAGTTATATCCTGTTTGGAGAACTGAATTTGGTCCAATGCAGAATTTTAATTTCTGTAAGCACTGGAAATAAAAAGTAATTAAACCTCTGCATATTCCTTGTGTACTATAAATACATTAATAAAATAGGCAGAGGAAATCAACTCCTAAATTATTAGCAGTAGTAAAATGCTGAATATTGAAACACGGTTTAATTTATTCATTTATAATTTTTATCAGGCTAAAATAGGCCTCTAGGAGCAATTTAAGCATTACAATAATGCAATTGTTCAGTATAGTCAGCAGTTAGATACACAGCTATCTCTGTACAAAACCAAATAGCAAGCTAGTGGCAAAGTCCCATGTTTCAAAGGAAATTGATGGTGAATTTACACAAAGGCAGCAGATATTGTTCTCTCATCTCTTTTATGAGCAAGCACCTTATGTATTTGAGTATGAAAACTACCGGGCAGTGAACCCCTGCAGCTGATCTGGTTCAGTGCCCAGAGAGATTCCTGCTCTAACTGTAAAACTTTTAGGGAACCAGTGTGTCCTTAAGTTACCACATATAAAGCGTAAACCTCCTAACCCCCAAATGAACTTAGATGCTGACTATCTAGTTAAGCCCAAGGCAAAACATAACAAATACATGTCACATATTAATAGCAGAGGCAATTGGAAATCTTTTAGCCTATGTATTAGGTTGTACATCTGCAAAAGAAAGATGAGTGGGTAGACATGTCACAGCTAAGACTACAAGGGGAAAATTTTCCCTGAGTATTTCCTTATATGAAAAAATGCTCTCAGTTCCAGCCTGCTGTACAGGGCAGATGACATGCCTCACAATCATCATTAAAGTAACGTTAAGCCAAGGAGAAGTTCCACAACTGCTGTAGTACAGATCCAATCTGTTTGCAATTCAGCAACCTTTCTCAACTTCCATTTGCAACTACCAGCAGCACCCATTGCTGAGGAGAAAACCTGAAACATTGTGTGTCTAATCCAACATACTGCTGCTTTTCACATCTCAAAGGACCTCAAGCATTACTTCATTTCTGGAGCAGTACTCAAAAGTACTGAGAGGAGTGACCTGCTCCTGTTATACTCTGAGGTCTAACCATCTTTTAGAGGACTTTTGATATCCAAGTAGGGAAGAAGTGAGTGAACTAGACATCTGAATAGTCCCCTTGGTGAAGCTATAGCTTGATATCCAGCTTATGTCCAATTTAGGAGGGTTTCCTCCATAAACATAGGAGCATAAGACAATGAAGGGTTGAAAGGGACATCAGGAGGTCTCTAGGGAAACATTCTGCTCAAAGCAGGATCAGTTCTAAGGTCAGGCCAAGGCTGTGTCTGGTCTAGTTTTGAAATGTCCATGGATGAAGCCTACACAATGCCTAGCCCACCTACTCGGCTCCTTGACTGTCCTGATGCCATGTGAGCCCAGGGCCACTGTAGGGAATAGAGACAAACCACAAAGTTACTGATCTAGGCCTTAATCTGATATGACCTCAAGAGCATCTGCCTCTAATGAAGAAAGCATAGCAGTGCCTGGACATTAGCTGAACTCCTGCAGAGTCTGCTGAGGGTCATTCCGTTTCATGGGTGGAACATGGCCTTTGGACATCGCTCCAGTGTCATCTTCAAGGAGCTGTTTATAAGATACATAAAACAATATTTTATAAACAGCTCTTTTAAGATTTTATTATTCTTTTAGAACATGCTTTTAATTCAAGATTTATTAATTTATTTTCTATCTTATGTTGCCTACCAGTCAGCTGTCTCTCTACTACAGGTTTATTACTCAGGGCCCAAAGATAGAAAAACTTAATATTAACAATTTGCTGCCAATAAAGGTGGCATTAAGCTTGTTTTTAGACCAAAAAATCTCATAAAATATATCGTATACTCATGGAATATAAAGCATTAAATGGACTTTTAACTTGTAAGATGTCAAGAAATTATTTAAAATCTTAGATGCCTATTGCACACAAAGAGAGGTTTGTTTATCTGTAGAGCTTGCATAGTTTATTTTTCAACAAGGAATATAATAAAGCCTAACTGAGAAGGGCAATCAAGAAATCTGTGAAACCCTGTTTCATTGTTTCCATAGTAACCTCCTTAATAAGCTAGTAACCTTGGTTAGGGACAACCTTATAAGCAAATACAGTGTAAACATTTCTCAGTCATAATGAATACACTCTCATTGTTTGGCTTTTTGTATTGCTTTCACAAATATCTTGCTCCTTTATTAGTTTCCTTGTTATTTTTAAGAAGCAAAACCTGAAGCAAAATATAACAACCTGCCCAACCCATCGCTCTCAGTGTTTAAAAAGGCATGTTTCAGGTACAGTCTATTTAATTAGGATGAGGAAAAAAAATTATAACCAAAGTCAAATAGTAATGGAATTGACTTGCATATTTGCCCAGAAAATGACCAAAGCCTTGCCAAGAATATTAAAACTGCAAACTGGGAGTTAACGCTAGCTGCCCAGCTCTCTGCTCCGAGCAGATCTACCTTTCCATTTCTGCAAAGGCTGCAGCTAAGAAAAGACAGAGCCACTTGATTTGGTTTTACGTAGGGAGAGGACTGAAAAATTATGATTTGAATCAAAAGTTCTCCGAGTTCAGGGAAGTAAATGCCAGGGTTTGGGTTTAAACTGTTTGCAGCTATTTTTGTACCTGATGAGACGGGGTGTGGAGTGCCCTTCTCTAAGCAGTTTCTCAGACTGACCTCAGAGCCCTGGCCATGGCCCGCAGCCACCCAAAGACACAGTTATGTGCAAACAGACCAGTTGTGTGCAGCTGAGTGGGGGGTAGGCACCCTGAGTGGGGCTGGCTGCACCAGGGCCCTGGGGGGGCTGGGGGTTCCCACCCCCCAGCCAGGATCAGGGCAGTTAAGGGGGCACTGGGGCAGCCCCAGCCCTGGGCATTGGGCACTCCTCTGAGTCATGCACAGGCAGAGGCTGTGCTGGGATCTGGGCCCACTGGAGACCAGCCCAGCTGTGGCACTGCTGGGCAGGGGCTGCCGGGGCTGGGGGGCTGCCATGGGGTCCTGGGCTGAGGGCCAGGCAGGGCCAGGCAGGCCCATCAGTGCCCTTACAGGCCTGACAGACTGTGGGTTTTGGGCAAAAAGTTTGGAACCATTAGCTGAAGGGGAAAAAAGCCCTACCCCTGGAGCATTTTATCACACCTAGAACTAAGCAGCATCAGAAAAATAAAAATCAACATGATATTTTTATGATCATTACAGAGTCCTGCAGTACCTGAGTGCTTTGTAGTAGGTGCCAAGCAAACACAGGACGACAAAAAGTCCTCACTGAGCAGGTCATCCAGTTAAGGCCCCAGTTCTGCACAAAATGCACATGCTTCACCGTCCTATAGCAAGGCTGTGCCTAAAGGCTATGTAATTACCTTTTTTTCTTCTGAGTAATTCATAAATGGATAATGTACAAATGTAATTTCATTGGAGACAAGATAGACACCAGCTTTGATACCAGGTACAATCCTTTTCAGAGTTAACGGTAATTATTTTTAACACGTCTTACTGACTTCTAATAATCTCTGAGGGGTTTAATACCTAAGAAAGTATGTATGTGTTGATGATAGAAAGCAGAATGAAGTGTACTGATTTATTGCAACTCTTCATTAAGTTTAAAAGCATTCCACTGTGATGAAGACATCAACCATAGGCTGTGGTATTTTCACACTGCAAAGGAATAGTTAAGGGCAGGAAGACAAAAAAAGAAAGCAAACAATGTTTTAACTTGAATTCAAGCCAGGTTTCACAAAAACAAGACCCTATTCAAATCCAGTGAAGTAAAACGCGTTAAAAGTATCCACCACTTTTCCCTGTTAAAGGCATGGATGAAACGTACCTGCTTATGTGCATGCTAAAAATTTTACTAGGTAAGGTAATAGCAGTTTATGATATTGCATAAAGATAAGGATGTAACTGAATTTTGTATAAATGCTCAAATCTGGATTATCATTCTCTATTACCTACAACGATATAATTCTATTGATTTCTGTGGAATTAGATTTAAACCACCAGTATATGACACAGAACAAGAAGGACGTTTTCATATTTTTTGCTCAGTAAAATTGTTTTAACTTTTTAATTAAAAGGATCAATTCAGACTCAAAAAATTAGATTAAGAAGTAATTTGAAGTTTTAGGTTATATAACAGTTATGACAAGGTTTCTTTCGGAGCTTAGTTTTAATGGGTTGGCAGAGGAGAATTACAGACTGCAGCTGTAGGTTTTGGACACAGGCAGCACAAAAGCAGAACAGCAAGCTGACCGCTCTTTACCTGGCAAAATGGAGGCACTCTAAGCCTCTAATTCAAAAGGAAAATGCCTCTTAACTCCAATGGGATCAAGATTTTATCTGTGTTGCTAATTATTTCCTGGTGAGTTTTACACACGCGAATATTACTAGCAAAAGTCAGGTCATTAACGTGAGTACCTCAACACTGAAAAATACTGAATGCATGCTTGTTTCCCAAATCACACGTGGCCCTGCAGTCTGTGCATATATGTGTCCCCATGTAATAGAGCTGAAATTCTTCATAAGCATCATCATCAGTCATCTTTCTCAGAGGAAAATGAGCACAGTATGTCATTATGTCTAGGACTGTATCACAGTTTGGCTACTAATGGGCATTAAGCCAAACTCCAGACAAAAAAGAAAAGATGGTATTTGTTTTGGAAGCCTCTCAAAACAGGGTCTCTCTCTTTTGTGGTACTTAGAACACTGTCAGCACTTACAAATAAAAAGACATAATTCAAGTTCTGATATTTAGTTTTGGCAAAATGTTCTGAATACTTTTCTGAAGAGGATTAATTAGACAGCTGCATCTCTCCTGACTTAGAGCCTGGGTTGCTCCTGCCCCCAGCTTTTGACAGCACTTCACTGGGCCTCCTTGCTCCAGAGACCCTCTCTCCAAAGTGCGAGGTGGCATTTGCAGAAACCCCAAATATGAATAATAGAATAATAGAATGGTTTGGGTTGGAAGGAACCTTAAAGCTCATCTAGTTCCAACCCCCCTGCCACGGGCAGGGACACTCTCCACTAGACCAGGTTGCTCAAAGCCTCATCCAGCCTGGCCTTGAACACTTCCAGGGATGGGGCATCCACAGCTTCTCTGGGCAACCTGTGCCAGTGCCTCCCCACCCTCTCCATGAAGATCTTCTGCCTGATATCCAATCTAAATCTGCCCTCTTTCAGTTTAAACCCATTACCCCTTGTCCTGTCACTACAGGCCCTTTAAAAAAGTCCCCCCCCCAGCTTCCTTGTAGCCCCCTTCAGGTACTGGAAGGCTGCAATCACGTCTCCCCAGAGCCTTCTCTTCTCCAGGCTGAACAAGCCCAATTCTCTCAGCCTTTCTTCATAGGAGAGGTGCTCCAGCCCTCTGAGCATCTTCGTGTCCTCCTCTGGACTTGTTCCAACTGATCAATATCCTTCTTATGTTGAGGGCTCCAGAGCTGGACGCAGCACTCCAGGTGGGGTCTCACAAGAGCAGAGTAGAGGGAAAGAATCACCTCCTCTGACCTGCTGGCCACGCTTCTCTGGATACAGCCCAGAATACGGTTGGCTTTCTGGGCTGCCAACGCACACTGCCGGCTCCTGTCCAACTTTTCATGCACCAGTATCCCCAAGTCCTTCTCCTCTGGGCTCCTCTTGATCCATTCTCCCCCCAGTCTGTACTTGTGCTTGGGATTGCCCGGGCCCATGTGCAGGACCTTGCACTTGGTCTTGTTGAACTTCATGCGGTTGGCAGAGGCCCACCTCTCCAGCCTGTCAAGTTCCCTCTGGAACCTTGTTTATTCAGACAAAATTGTTCTGAGACTAGGTGGGATCTCATCCACATACGTATGCTGCTCCTGACCATCCCTATGGTTATCTCCATCTTCAGTCATACCTTGTTCTCACTGGCACGAAGGGAACATTCCATCCCTCCTCCAGCTGGCCTCTATTGCACTAACAGGAGGATCTAAGCACACCTATGGGGTAGAGCTCAGCTTCATGGTTGGACTATTAAAGTCACCATATTGTTTTGTTGTCCAGGAACCTTAATAGGTTTATCCATGGACTAGGATTATTTAGGCAGAAGAGAACAGCTTTCATATTTTCTTCCCATCTGCATATGATGTAACTTCAGCATTACTGCCTGAATATGCATTTTCATTTCCTCTAAATCTTTGTCAAAGTGTGCATTTAAAAATTATTTCTGTGTTCTATTTACTGTCAGGGCTAACAGCCCCTCTTATTTCTGTACATGAGTTCAGAAGAGAATTTTTTTTGACTCTTAGGTCACCCTTAGGTGAACAATGGTTGCTGGGGTTACTTCATGCCCTATACAGGCAGATGCACACTGACTGAGGTTTTCAGAATTGTAATAAAGTACTTGTAATATGGCAGTACCATCCCAGATTTCAACTACAGACTGTGCATCAAAATAGATATGAAGTTAATCCCTCCATAACATTCCCTTGGAAAACACTAGATCACAAAAAGTATTCCCAGTAGAGCAATCTTCCAACTTTTCTGCTGCTGTAGATGCTGTCTCAGTCATACTGTTGCTTCTGATTAATAAGTCATAAAGCCTGTCATGATAAGTGCATATGTCTTCTCTGCCAAAACAGTTTAATTATAGCTGTCAGAACAGAAGAAACTACCACGTGGGAAGTTGCTGTAGAAGTCCTCTTTCAGCTGAACCATGCTCTTCAGTGGCTTCAGAGGAATAAGCCATCACAGTTCTAGGCTGGATCTCTTTTTCCAGGCTTACTGCCTCAGACTTGCTTTTTTCTGTTCTTTCTGTGTACGCTTACTAAAATCTACTTTGTTATTGATCTTCAGTACTAGATTTCCATCCCATCTTCCTTTTGGTCCACTTTCCTACAGTTTCTGAGGCCCTAGTGAGTGGCTAGTGAGAGTCCTTTTTTGGCAACTTCAGCAGATTCTCAAGTGGTCTATCTCTGTATGGAAAAACCTCAATTCTCTTCTTCCGAAAGCATATTTAAAAGAATACTGGATTGTATAGCTATGTAGCTAGTATAGCTATATTAAATTGGCTTTTAGGCTTTTATAAAATTGCAGATAAGGAGTTTCCATCCCTGCAGGTCCTTAAGAACAGTTTAGGCAAGCATCTATTAAAAATGACATGGATACTCCTGCTTTGCAGTAGGACATTGGACTCAAACACCCTTTTTTCTGTGTTGTAACCATTTTGACCAGCTCCCTGCACCAATAACCAGCTTTTGTTCCTTCGCACAGATTGCTCCAACAAGAAAGAAACACAGTACTTCAAGAGGAGACAGTGAGACCATACAGTCCATGACAGGATTCATAAAATGCCAAGGCAAGTATTAATGCTCTGCCCAGTCACCGCTAACATGGCTCAGACTTTGAGTAATGAATACTTACAGGAAATTTTTCACAGTAAACTCACCAGAGTTAAAAAGAATTCCTGAACACATGTAAGTAATGAGTACAATTTAAGAAAATCTTTATTGGTGGTGGTTGTGAGCAGGATCATGTTCAGAGGAGAAGTCTGCATTGGTGATAAATTTCCCATTCTATTTTACTATGAATAGCAAGCTATTCTTGCATGAAAAGAGAAAACCCTTAGGTTTACTCCTTAAAAATATTTGAGCTAAACAACACAATAATAAAAAAAAAATGAAAAACTGATTTTTTGCCTTATATTGTATCAGATTACAAGAGGCCATCAATTAAATGTTAATTCCAGCTAATGAGAGTAAAGAATCGAATCTCTTATACAGATTGTGATTGCGTGCTTGTGTGATTTTGCTCTAAACTCTGACAGTATTCTGGACAAGCAAAGTCTATCATAAGTGGAATGGAAACTATTCATTCTTCCTCTGGCCTGGCAGATAGTCCATTAGCTTTAAATTAAATAATTATCAGCAGTAATATTAAATAAAACTTAAATGTTGTCATAAAATGTCAACTGTCACTTATTTTATGACTGCTACTCAAAATAATGGTTATTGTTATAACTGTATCTGAGGGAGGTATTTCTCTCTCTGACTTCTAATTTGTATCAGTAAGAAACTTCTAGTTTATATCATGAATCAGTTGTCATTCCTGATCAAGAGCCTTGAGCGGGTGTTGGACTTCACGATCTCCCAGACTTCTGGCAAAATTATTTTAATTAGCCTTCTCCTAACAGCATGTAAACAAACCCTATGCTGCCAGGGAAGGAAGAAATGATTTCTCAGTCAGATAGTTTACTTAGGTTTTTTTCTCCATTGTCATAAATCTTGGTGTGGAGATTATTAGTGACTTAAGACCACTTTTTTTTTTTTTTTTTTAAACAATGAACTGTGACCACTTTACCCACTGGAAAGCTCACACATCATTCAGGTATAAATGTCCTGTTTCTGCATGGTTTGTTTTCACACCATTGTTGGGTGCTAAAATAGTTTTACACCATTTATAAGGCATGGACATTTTAGCTAATCTATCCAGTCTGTTACAGGTATGCCAAAGTAGAATAATAGTAGTAGTAAGCACGTGTATATGCCGTGCTGTAGGTACATATATTGGAGCCAGACATGTTTGGCTAATCCTAACACATTAGTTGCATGTTGAATTAACAGGTAGTCATGTCCTATGAATTCCATGATACATAGGTAAGTTTAGAATATACCTTAAATTCAACATGTGAACCGATCAAAAATATATCTTCTGAGAGAAATTTACTTAGATACTTGTTGGCCAAAATAATGTATGATTTTTGTCCACATCTAGTGAGAAAGTTTAGAACACACCTACCTACAGCCTACAAAGACCCTGCATAAGGTTTGGCTTTGGGCCTTGGATGCTTTCTGCACAAAAGAATTGCTGTCTGTTTCCTGAGTGCGAACGTGAACTCCTGCGAGCTCGCTCACGATGTGCGTGTGTGCGCGTTGCCCCAGCATTTCTAGCCGAGGCAGCCCAGCGCTCCATGCGGTTAAGTAAACACAGCATGGCTGCTGGGGCATGCAGCCAAGGCTGAGGCCGGGAGGAGGGGATGAGGCTGGGAGGAAATAAGAGCAAATTCCTCTGAAATGATCTGACAGGAAATGACAGAGTGTCAGCCTTATACAACCACACTGCGCGAGAGAGAGAGGGCGGGAGAAGTTCTTCCTAAACACAGAGTGGTGCCAGATCTCAGTAGGTGAGGATGATGAAATAATAAAGCATTTCCCGTGTGTGTTTTTCATTAGTCCTGTTTTGTTTTTCTTCCAAGTGCTGTGGAAACAGAACAGAAGCCCATGTTTCAGCCAGGACTGCAATGGCCTCCTCCCATGGGAATAACAGCTGCATAAATAGGAGGGAAGCCCTCAGTGGAATTGCTTCCAACACCTTTCTAATGGAAATAATGATTTGCAAAGCCCAGTTTATACCTTTGCCACGTAATTAGTAGCCAAGATTAAAAACATTGTTCCAACTCCCAGCATCCTTGAAATCTGGCAAGACCTTAAATATTCCACTGTGTTCCAAAAAGGTAGCCCATAAGTGATCATTGTAAGGACAGTCTTGGCCAGTGGAGTCAAGCCCTTGAATCAATCAACACTTATTATATGGAAATTAACCAGTTTGGTGTCAATTAGTGGAAATTTGTTAGCAGACATAACCTATGAGACACTTTATTTTGAATTCCTAGCTCTCCTCATTGAAGCTAGCTAAGATGGGGCTGAGGACCAAGCCACACATTTCTTAAGGCCTGGAGCTGAATCAATTGAAAAAGGGCGTGGAGGGAAGTTGCATCAAATTACGCCAGACTTGTCCTGTTTATTAGGCACGAGAAGCACAAGGAACTGGATATCAGATTTTACCCGTCTGGCCCGTGGGGTGGATCTGATTTTGCTGTGAATTCCACCTCTTGTTCAAAATTAATAAAGTACCCTCACATAACATTTTACCTGTATATAGCAGCGTCCAGCGTGACAACCTGCGGCTCTACCATTCAAATTAAATACTAGAACGATGGGTTCAATCCCAGAGCTTTACAGCAATCCTAAAACACTCACAGCTGAGAAGTGAATACAGGATCAGAATCTTGCTATAAAATTAAAAACTCCTGTCAGTGTTGAAGCCAGGGTTTCCACACAGCTTTTGGAAACTCCTCTGTAACTCCTATTAACTGACCATGACATATACAGCATGTTACCCTCCCATACAAATGGGTGTTCCTAAAAAAATGAGCTTGATGTTGCCTTCTAGAGTGCACGTTCACCAATTCATTATTTGCAATAACATTGGCCAACGTTATTGCAATACGAGAGTTCCAGCTTTTACCTAATTCGAAGTGTCTCTTAAAACTAAGTGTTCTAAAAATTCTCCCGAGCATTTGAAGTTGCTAGGAATAATTTTTCTGCCTGTTTAATTTATAAACAGTTATTAAATGAGCCATTCAATGTAGCACAGTACAATACTTCCAGAAGTTGACAATGGAGACACCACTGTCAAACTATAATGTCTTTCCTTTGATACTGATAGGGGTTCTGTAACCTACATGATCAATGCAATTCATCACCAGATTCAGGCAGTGACAGCACTTACTTGAGAACAGCCCGATAAAGTTGCAATTATTTCTTGATACCGTTGGCCATCCAAGCTTCTATAATTTCACCAGTAAGAACTGCTTCTAAGGCCAGCAGCCTTTTTCGGATGGGTCATGTTTATGCATGATCACAGAGCTACAGTCAGTACCCTCCAATATCATTGGAAAAAAGACACTAACATAAAATAGAGTCTTCCTCTGCCCTGGTTTAGTAAATTTAAAGCTTAAGAATAAGCATTGTTCATGTTACACATTTAGTAAATTAGCCACATTATTTTAAAATACAGGCAAACCTTGCTTCTCTCAAAATCAAAGATAGCTGTGCCATAAATGTTAACAGATTAGAAATGTGTACAATTTATTACAGGGTGCCTAGAGACTGTTCATTTAGTAATGGGTAGGTACATGCTGCTGAAACAGATGCATAAATGGCAGTAGGGTAAAATCAATTTATGAAAGAATGTATTTCAATTATGATCAGTAGGTTTTGCATAAAAGTTTTAAGTATATGACAAAAAAAGTATAGATTGCACTCTGATACCACTTCTCCAATCTGTAGATGGTGTGAGAGACTACAGTTAAACTCCCATTTGGAGATTAAGTATCTGGATAAATCTTTGACTCTCTTGAACTACGAGAGAGCTACATCCAGTACCCTATAATATCATTTGAAAATGGATGCTAACATAAAATAGAGTCTTTTTCTGCCCTTGTCTATGTGAATTTAAATCTTAAACAATAAGCACTGTTTAAAAAAAATGATTATTTATATTTGTAGAGAGCAGTTTATTCATTCCTGAGATTATGAAAATGGCCGATATGTAGGGGACCAACTTCTAGCAGTATATTTTGAGATCCTCTGGGGAGTAAGGCAGCTCTTAGGAGTCTTCCTAGGCATACAAATCCATGTACGAGCTTCAAAACTCAGGGGTAGAACTATCATATTATCAATCTTTTCTGTTCCAGTTTTCAAACTAGCCAAGTACATTAAGAGACCTTAAGAACCTTCAAGACCTCAGAGTACAGACTCAGGACCCAAGAGGCATTGCTAACCATCAGAAACAGACCCTTTTCTTTCTTCTGTCATGACATCAGGAGGTACTGCAAATGATTTTCAGAAGCTGTTCATATAATGAAAGAACAGAGCTTCCTGTGTCCTTTAGTGCTCATGCTAACTACTCCTTGAAGACACAATACTCGGGTTTTGAGACAGTATATAATTTTCTCTGACACTTAAAAATAGTTTTTCTATTTATATGAACTAAGATAACAGGAAGCTGTGGAACTCAGTGTATCTAATGGTTTTATGCTGTACAATTTGCATGTTTCTATAATTTACAGTTCAAATTAATATGTAAATTGTAGACACAAAGGCAAACTAAAAACCTCTTCTGCAGTTCTTCATGTGTAGAAGCTTGATAGCAATGAAAAGAAATACAGAGCAAAACTGCTACTGAGCACCTACTTGCCACGGTGGCACTGACATCTCTGCATCAGCTGAGTGAGAATACGCAACACTAAAAGTAGGAATCATTTTGGGTTAAATTATTTTAAATTAGAATATCATTGAACACATGCCATTTAACTGATATATTAACTTGGAAATATTAAAGAAGCTGTGTCTTTTCACTGGATCTTCAACTCTGATTAAGCATTTCACTGATGACTGAACCGAGTTTAGGTGAACTTAGTGGCTAATGCTTAGTAAATAAAACACTTCTGGTAGTGCTGCTGTAAGCTAGGCTGGCTATTTTACTTGTTCCAGTCTCCACAACTGCCTCCCATCTTAGAGCACCAGCAGGAAGACTGACATTTCGTAATGGTCTGCAGCTTTTAAGGAGAAAACCACTTGCAATATCAATTGAACTGTGGGGGTGTTGCTGGCACTACGCAGAGGTAACAGGCCTCTACATTCAGTAATACATGTGTACATTTATTATATATGCTTTCTATTAACTGGAATAAGAAAGGAAATCTCTAACATTTCATATTCTAATTGTATGGGATGTTTTCCTGAGGACGTAAACAGCATGTCATTGATGGTGCACACAGAAGATCTTAACCTTCTCCTGGTGTAATTTGAGTGGCACTTCATTATATTTTTTCAAATGAAATGCCACTTCATTATGATTTTTTCATAGGGCAGGTGTTTCAGGGCATATCCATATTGCATTAGAAGAAAACATACAGATTCTTATGGATGATGGCTGTTTATGGGTGAACAGCATCTCTTAAAGATGTAAGTCTTTACACAAGGAAAGGACAGATGTTCTGAAGGGAGAGAAATGTCATGTTTGGGGCCCTTAAGATGCAGGCTAACAGCCCTGAGATATCCTTTGGCTTACTCCCATCCTTATCTCACTTCTGAATTTTTGTCATGGCAGAGTACAGAAGACAGGCCACCAGAAGTTGTGTGTCTGCATAAATAAACAAAACCTACAAAAAATTTCCCAACACATATGCAAGACTGATACTGAGAAAATGTACAGATATTTTTCATACTCATTTAGGTATCTGCTTTGACAGCTGTTTTTATTTGACCCTATACTCATTGCCTCAGATGGCAGATAACAAAATATACGTGTGGTCTGAAAAATTTGATAGATTATATACCTCAGAGCATCTTCTTCTGTCAGTTTAATGATTCCTGTATTTTTTTACCATAGCCATTCTGAATGAACATTTATAAGGTTACAAAGCAAAGGACGCCGAAGTTAAGAAACCAGAATAATGGAAGTCTCTACAAAGCTAATTCAAACCTCTTGCATGTATGCACCTAACCAAAGCCTTCAGTTACACGACTGCTTGCTATTTTTGTCACGTTCCACAACATTTTCCTCAAGTTCCAGGACACGGTAATAGATATACAGGATGAGCAGTGACCACTAAATAAGAAGCTCTTGAATCATCAGTTTTCCCCTTATTGCCCCTGTATGGTCCCATGCGCTATTCAAAGCATGTTCTGCAGACAGCAGTCCTCATTTTATCAGGTGGATGCCTGTGGTCCGTATCAATACAGCACTCACTTTCTGTGAAGCACCTATCCTCCTACTATCTCTCTGTGGTAACCTATCTCTTTCAGGCACTACTACCTCTATTTCACCCGAGTTTACTTAAGGTAGATTGATATAAAAAAAGGAAGTTTCCAATAAATTTGCCTGCCCATTTTAGATGGCTAATTTTTGCAAGAGAGAAAGGAGTGATGAGGAATATGTAGGATTTCATACATTCAAAATTCAGCTGCCAGTGACTTTTGCTGTGAGCAATCTTTAATGTGAAGGTCTCAGCACATAAGAGCTGTTGACCACATACAAAATTGCTGCAGGGAAAGATACAAGGCATCACTGTGGCAGAGATGAATCCAGAAAGATCCATGGAGAGTTTTTCTTTGGTTGACCTTAATTTTAATTCCTAATTTTTGATCAGTGTTTTCAGAGATAGTCCAGTTCTGCCATAGCCCTGCTCTGGAGCCCTTGACTTGGGAGAATTATATCAGCTGTGTCTCACTTGCTCCAGACATCTGAGCTGAAGGATTGACTAGATTAAAGATTTACTATTCATCTGAGCTAATTGGATACCAAATAAATAAATTTCCACAAGGCCATTCCTTGAGCAGTAGCAACAGCCCCTTGTGAGTTCCCTCACCCCCAGGACACACCATTTGCCATAATAGCAGTTTTCATTCATAGCTCAATGTACCACATTTCCAAAGGTGAGTCAGTGTCATTCTCACTTTTTCAGATCCCCAGAGCAACTGGGAGATGGTTTGCAATTCAGGCAGCAAATCACTAACTAGTCAGCAAGTGAGGGCCATGGACCTCACTGCAGGGGTCTGGAATTCAGGTCTGTTAGCAGACAGGAGAGACAAAAATAGCACTGTATCACTGGTGTCTTGATGCATGATATCACTGAACTGAGCATTCTGTTAGATTCAAAGGCATCCAGATGTCCACAACCTTAAAAGCTATTGCAGTAGTCAAGAATTTGCATATTGTTATCATTAGTCTGAGCTCATCATGTTGCATGGGGGTAGTTCTAGCTCTACGTCCCCTGAGGTTTTCTCCTCTGCCCCAGGAACACACTGCTGCCCAAGCCCTGTGGGCTAGGAACCCACCCTGCCACATCCCCGGGCGGGGAATGCAGAAGACACACAGCTCCTTTAAGGTGGTGTCAGTGTAGGACAAGCCACGCTGAGTTTTCTGGTCTTTGGGGGAGGGTATACAGGTTCTCAGTGTTGGCAGCTTTGCACTCACAGTAGAACATTATTATCCTTTGACACCAAAGTACAAGTAAGCTCAGCCAAACAACAAAAGATTTACTGTGTCTTCAATTTGTTTTTAAATACAGCTTGACAAATTTCACCAAAGCCCACATACTAACAGAATATCTTATGGAAAAATCCTCTAAAAGCCTTGGATTTATTAAGTCTGTGTGTTAAATTAGTCAGAAACAGCAAAACAGAGGAGCTATGTTTGAGTGCTAGATATTGCAGTCTTTTTTACCACTGAGCTAAAAGGGTATTAGCTATTATACCAGCTAATATTAATTATTATAAAGTCAAACTCAATCTCCTGTATTTTAGTTTATAGTCACCATTCTTATCTGCCCCAGAAGCTCAAATATATTTTATGTTTAAAGCACCACAAGCTCAACAATTACAGTAGTGCATTGAGCAGGGAACAAAATATCCCTGCTTAGCCCTGATGTAGGTGCTTAGACCTAGATGGAGCTGGTGAGGGTGTGAAGCAACTACCTATCACGCTGATCTACATGCTGAGATAAAGGCTCAATAAAATACCAGTTATGATGTCTGGATGTTACAAAGGACAATCCATTTTTTTTCTTTTTCCTGAAAATATAGCAGCAGACTTTTGACATGGAAAGAACTAATAGCTTCATAGCTACATATTCCAAGCAAATATTTAGTGTAAATATATGAAGAGTGGTGAAAACAAAACGAAGTAGTCAAGTGATGAGAAGACAATGCAAGAAAGAGAAAACAGGCTTAAACTGTCGCAGCAGGTTGTTCTTAACCTCAGTGGATGGAGAGGGGGAAGACATCTGTAAGGCTCTAAATATGATCTGTCATGCCTCTGAAAAAGACCCTGAAAAGCAAAGAGCTGAATCCTTTTCTGCCTTGTAAACCATTCTTACAGTCAGCATCAAGTGCAGCATCAGCTTAGAGCTGTGTCTTTTATTCTGCCAGCAGCACAGTGAAGGTATGAATAGGATGCAGAACAGCTATACACACACTGCCACATTTGGAGATTACTCCAAGCCAGAGAAGCTTCCAAGCTGCGAGTCTACACCTAAGGTGTTTTCTTCAGATAGTGCCAAGCATGCTGAGCAATGACCAGGTTTTTCCCAAAAGGCAAGTCTTCGCTTGTGAAGTGCACCCACCATTCCTCCTGCCTGCTTTAATTCCTCAGGGAACATAAATGCTGAACTCCAAAGGCTACTCTACATCCCTGTCAGTTGTTCTTTGGTGCTTTCTAAATTAGGCAGCGAATACACATCCTAATCTGCACATAAAGGATCTGTGGCAAAAATCATATTTCTTTCATGTAATTGGTTTTCTTTTAATCCTGACCTTAATGTATATCATTCTTGAGGAACTGCTTCAAATAGGCTTTGAAGTGGGATTTTTTTAAAATGTTAAATAATGAAAAAATGCCATCTTATTTTACTGCTTACATCAAGATTCAGAGAGATGAAGAACAGTGACAGCATGGCTGTTCACCCATAACCCTGGGACAGCAGGTAAACTGACAGTGTGTAATTACTAAGAGGTGATATTAAGTTAAAACATATAGCTAAAGTACGGCTATTGCATATGCATCCCTTGGTTTTCAAGGCAGTGTTTAAAATAAAAAACCTTCACTGAGACAGAAAAACTGCTATAGTTATATCATAGCACACTGAGTTGCAAACCTTTTAATGAAAGACATAATTCTTCTGCTGTCTGCATCATACTATATTCTCATGCAAAACACTTTAATGCATCGTGTAAATTATCTAAGACTTTCTTAGTATGTATTACATTTCTTAATCATAGATATTGGGTGTAAAAAAAAGAGAATTATGTGACATGCTGCAAAACAAATTGCTTGGCGTTAGCATATACTAGCTGGGTCTGTATCTGAAAAATGCATGCAGAGAAGGGTTGGATTTTTTTTAAATGTGCAGAACTTGCTTCTAAGTGCATACGTTATCAATGAAGCAAAAAATGACTAATCTGAAATAATGGTGGCCTGATTTTCAGCCAATATCATCAGTTGAAAAGCAGGGGAACTAGATTAGAGTCTGGGTGATCTATTTATTTTGAATTTCAGAATAAGTTTCATGTCTGGAAGAGGATGTGTATAAATAAACCAAATGTTTTCATCCACTTTTTCCATTCAATTACATTCGGTTTAGCTATAGAGGAGTTTGAAATGCAAATCTTGTTTTCAGCAATGAAATGCTTTTGTTGCCAAGTTAGCAGACAGTTTGTCTTGCTGATGTCTCACCACCTGAACACCACTGGAGTGTAAATAGTGCACAATAACACCACCGCTCCGCAAGCTATGAGCTGTTCATAGATGGCCCTTCTGAGAACAGGATCTGATGAGAGATGCTATCTAATTTTCTGTCCAGTTTGATTGAAGGTAATGCTTATTTACGTTATATTAATGTTGAATAATTGGAGTACTAAGCAGAGAGTGGAACTTAGCATATTTTATATTATTTCATAAAATTTCATTCAAATAGATGAGAATCTGTAACCTGAAAATCCTGTGTCAAACGCTATCAAATAAACCAGGATTTGTGAAGGTTAAGCTCTTGTGGCAATTGAAAATATATAAATGTATATTCCAGTTGTGAGCAAAGAGGAATAGGAGCCACCTAGACTGGTAGGCATTTAAGATGGACTTCTGGGAGTAAGAGATTGAGACACTCAGAAAGTCATGATCTGGCATTTAAAAATTCATTGATTGCCATAATCTCATTTAATCATTACAGATACGCTGTTCTACGTAGAAACTCTCTAAAGACCAAGTTTAATGATGTCTTTATATGTGTTCTTTGTTGCTAACAAACAAATAGTGGTGCAATTCTAAGAGATGCTGACTACCTGGAGGTAGTGTTCAAATTATAGTGGCTTTTGAATTATCGTCACAGTCCAGGGCAGGGGAGGAGGGGGCACATGCACATGACAATGACAGTGATACCAAACTGTGCCTCCCATTGTGGTTTATGTCCTATCCCTGTTAGTAGACCAAACAATAGTATTGTGAACTATATTAGTAAATGAAAGGTATTCCCTATTATAAGCAAGCATGGAAAGATATGCAATGAATTGCTAAGCAACACATACACGCTAAAATGCACATTTATACAACAAACAAACCCCCAATATTAATTAACATAGATCTTAAAATAATTGATGCCCTTAGTAAAATGTAAATAGAAGTAATGGTGTAACGAGACAACATCAAAAGACAGTAACACATTTTTAACAGAACACAAAAGGATCTAACAGGAATCGCTTGTATATCTTTTGGGTTTTTATTCATACTGTGGATGAATCACTGGCTGATGTTTGTGGCGGTTATTCATGACATGTCTGGTGGTGTTATGACCTTCCCTCTTTTATTGGTTTATTTGATGTTTGTGGTATTTTATATAATTGATTTATGCCTGGTGATATGTTTGGGAGCTTTCTAGTAATATACAATAGTGATTGTATGTCTGTAAGTGATGTTACATATTGCTGTTTGTGAGCTTTCTTGGTCAGGTCACCATTGTAAATAAAACTTGTTCTCAATAGATTTTTATGTGGTTAAAGATTTTGACTACACGACTGACTGACTGACTGACTGGAAAACACTTTCTAGCAGGACACCAGGGCATCATAGAAAAATGTGTCATTTGTATTTCTCTTTCAAAAACCCCACCATTTTCAATCTTTTAAAGTGAAATAAGTGTCATAGCAGTAAATGGTCACCTACCTTGCTTCTTGGTTGTCCTGATGTGTGTAGATGCCCACAGCATTTCATAGCCTTCTTCCTCTGACTTACGGTAATGTTGAATCATTTGGCATGTTTTTAAGTAATTACCATCCACATGCTTCCTCTGGTACTCTGATGAGTCCTTTACTAAAAGCTCTACAGAAAGTATACTGGAATTGTCTTTACCTCTGTTTCTCTCTCCTTCTCTTTTTTTTTTTTTCCTCCTCTTTTCTCTTTCTTTCTTTCTTTCTTTCTTTCTTTCTTTCTTTCTTTCTTTCTTTCTTTCTTTCTTTCTTTCTTTCTTTCTTTCTTTCTTTCTTTCTTTCTTTCTTTCTTTCTTTCTTTCTTTCTTTCTTTCTTTCTTTCTTTCTTTCTTTCTTTCTTTCTTTCTTTCTTTCTTTCTTTCTTTCTTTCTTTCTTTCTTTCTTTCTTTCTTTCTTTCTTTCTTTCTTTCTCTCTCTCTCTCTCTCTCTCTTTCTCTCTTTCTCTCTTTCTCTCTTTCTCTCTCTCTGTCTTTCTCTCTCTGTCTTTCTCTCTCTCTCTCTCTCGTTTCTAAGACAGAAAAAACACATGAGAATGAATAGTCCAACTACTACAGTGATGGCATTTAAACAGAAACTTGAAATTCCCTCTATAATACACAGATTGCACAAACTGCTCAAAAACTTTTTTTACACGAGCCATACTTTGAGTTTTCTGCAACAAAACCTCTAGAAATTCTAATTAATAGCACATACAAACTATTTTGTACTGTCCAGACAGAGAAAAGCCTGCAAGTTTTCACTTCATTACTATCCGTGAACTTGTGCTAATGAACACACGCAACTTTTATCCAGATGTGGAAGAGTTCAGAGAAGATGAGAAATATCTCTCTTGGTTACACAGCAACCTGTTAGCAGTACCTCTGTTGTAACCCTCATCTCATTATCATTTCCTGAGTCTGATTAACAGATGTTTGAGCATCTTGGTTCAGACGTAGTTTAATTCTGTTTAAACAGTCGAGACCCTGGCTTGGTATCTCATCCAAAAGTAATGCTTACTGTTGCACATTCATTGCTTCTCTGACTGAGTGGATGCTCAGCACAAGGTGCAAGTACAAATTAATACCCTAGCTTTGGCTTTTCAAGGGAAAAGAGGAAGTGAGGGATCTCATCTGACCAGCCATGACCTTCTTTGGTTTAAAAACCTGATGAGATCAAAGCACAAAATCTTAAAAGTAATGCCATTTAACAGTCACTGCTTTCCTCCGTTTCCAGACATCTTGGGTCATATAAAAACACCACGGCTGAAATGATGAAACTTACTGTCAACAAGAGACTGGTGTACACCCCACTGATGTCTCCCAGTTCCATCCCCTACCCCTCCTTGTTCTGTAAGCTCATTCACAACGGGACAAAAATGATGCTTTTTTCCTTGCCACATCAGTTTTCTGCTAGTTCAGTGTTCTAAACGGGCTCACGGGGTGGTCAGGGACTGGCAGAGGCAGCAGCAGAAGGGGACTGTGGCTTCCCCTGCGGCTCTCTGCAGCAACAATGACCTAGAGAAGCTCAGGCATAACTTTGGGTGCACTGACGGGTCACAGAGGATCCTTGTGTAGAATATGGGAGGAGAAAACAAACTCAAAACCAGAAGACTTCAAAATTTGATTCCAACTTATACACACAGGACACTGATGGAGGTATCAAAGCATATACACAGAGGAGAGACAAGCACAGTTCTTATCCAATTTCTGTCTAGTCCTAATTTCCAAGTCAGCATTTTAAAACTTTTTCTATTGCAACCGTTTGATAAGGACTTGGGGAACTAGTATTGCTGCTGTCTCTGCCAGAAATGGGAAGTGGCTCAAGTTTAGGATTTCATGGATCCCAACAGATTCGATTTGATTTTACTTTGGTTCTGAAACAGCAAAGCAACAGAAGAGGGAAGACAGTGGGTTAGTTGTTTTCTTGACACAGGTTTAAGGCATAGAATAACAAATTGTCTGAATTCATATGCTTCCTTACTGTCTGTGAATTTAGAAGGTTATAACCAGTTGGGACTGTAACAGAAGAAAACTCACAAGGAAATCACCTTTAGAAACTTTGCCTTTCACATGAACTATCTAAAAGTTAACAGGGAAAATGAAATATCTGCAGAAACTTTATCTTGTCTGTAAGCTAACATTGTTTATTTTTTCCCCTCAA
This sequence comes from Rhynochetos jubatus, assembly GCA_027574665.1. Lineage (NCBI taxonomy): Eukaryota > Metazoa > Chordata > Aves > Eurypygiformes > Rhynochetidae > Rhynochetos > Rhynochetos jubatus. The sequence continues at coordinate 19,478,137 of CM050654.1, read as the reverse complement.
GCTCTGATATAAAGCTTTAAGCAAAGAAAAATCAATTCATTTCCCACCTAACTTTGGAAAATCTCTAACTACTCATGCAGGTGCTGGCCATTTCCATTCCTGGCATACACAAGCTTCCCTCTTCCTTCTCACAAATGCAAGATTCTAGCCAGAGCCTGCATTTTTGAACAAAATCTGGTGTGCAAAATGATGCCAGATTTATCTTGACACACTTTTCCATCCTTACCTCTGAAGGTGTGCTTTCTTTGCTTACAGTGTATGTATGACCATTTCTGACGCTGTGAAGCGTGTCACAGGAGCTTGTCCCTGCAAAGGCAGGAGCTGGGCTAAGCTCACTACCCTTTCCTTTTGTTTAGCGACCTTTCCCCTTCAGGAACAATACTGTGTTCGCATTTGCCTCTTTAAGAAAGTGTCCCTGCAAGCAGTATTCCAGCACGTAGGGGATGCTATGGTGGTGGGAAGGTGAGCTGGCAAGGACCAAACAATAGAAGCATGCCTTAACATATGACAACCTGAGTTAGCAAAACTGACATCCAGCATCCTTAAGAATAATGCCCTGCAAGCAGTATTTCCCTACACTATACAGCCCTAAAGGCAGCCACAGCACTGGGCAGTTTTAACTCGTAAATGTGCCGACACAAGCTCCAGAAGGCCCACTTTCTGAAAGAACTCATGTAATGTGTACCTCTGGCATGCTTGTAAGCAGAAAGCAAAATGAGAAACTCAAAAATACCCCATCTTCGATCTGAAGAATCTATATTTTAAGAGCCGACAAGTGAACACAGAGTTACCAAGCCAGATTGGATCAATTATCCTTCAAGCTCAGAATCCTGCCTTCGCCAGTGGCCTATGTTAGGTGCTTCAAAGAAAACAGCTGGCTAATTACGCAATGTCCTACATGGCAAAAAGGGATGAGAGGACTGTTTCTTATCCCTGTGATCAGCTAACACCCTGGAGTATGAATTTGATGGCCCCTCCTAGTACATAAAATTACAAATGATATTATTGGTCATAAAATTAAGAAGTCCCTTTAAAAATCCCATTACAGTATTTAACTCTTTGACCTCTGTAGGTTAACTACTACTCACGCTGTGAAAAGAACTATTTCATGTTTATTTTTTAAATAATACAGTAAGTTTCTTAAAGCCATTAAGGCTAATGATGGAAATACATTCTATGTGACACGTATAAATGACACTCTTAAGTTCCTGATGTCTTGAAGTCTTGAAAAATATTTGGCGTTATTAAAAAAACTTTAAACAAGAGAAGTTACGTAAACAAGCTACTGACATAACTAAGCACTATGGCAAAGGTGAAGTTAATTTGTTGGGGCAAACCACGAGTTGATAGGCTTTGATCCAATTCATGCTAGCTTACCTTTAAAGTGTGCTTACTCCCTCATTAGTCCAAGGTCTTTTTCTTTTGGCCCTTCCTTTATTTTTAGTGCATGTATTTTAGGCACTGCAAGCAGGCAGATGAGAGAGCTCTCTAGGGCTGGAAAGAGCAGGGCTCTGCTTAGCTCTGCTAAGCTGTGGTGCCTACATGCCTGCCTACCCTGCAGTACCTGGGTCTATCGAGTCTATCCTGTTCACACAATAACAATTATGCAAACATCAGTGACGATTTTGGAATAGAAACAAATGCCCATGGAATGCTGCACTGAGACCGTCGAACTACCAGACACCAGGGTTATTTTTGCTAAAGCTTTAGCCTTTTGAATCACAAGGTTTTCCTGAAAATTGTTTAATAAGCTTCTTTTACCAAAAGAGAAAACATGAGGAGGGAAAGAATAACACATCTTTAATTAGAAAAATTCAAATCAGTTCTTAATTTAATTCACCATACCAGCAGCCATGATTAGATCTGCATCATGATATATCTCCAATACTATCAATTTTCATAAATGCAAACTTTCCTGAATATGGTTCTGATGTATCCTGACATTTTAAAATATGTCCTATTGTCCTTTTCTGTGCAGCAGACCAAGCACAGAGTGTTCAGTCCTATATCACTGTCACAGTGGTATTAGACCAGATGGCTGCTTCCTCGCAGAATCAAGAATTAGAGATAATTTATGCTGTTCACTGTTATTAGAATGTAAAAATATAAAGAGTTTGCAGCACGCATACATGAAAAGCTGCTCAGATCCATCAGTGACACCCTGGTGAAAAGGCATTCACACTGTTACTGCACTCTTAAAGGTAAAGGCTTATTTTGGTGAAGCTATGGACTTTCGCAAAGCCTACTGACTACTCTGCATGGGATACAGCACAGGGTACTATCTAACCTAGGTTACAGTGCTGCTCTGGTGAGGAAAGAATATTCTGAGTTGGGCAAAAAGTCCAAGACCTGCTTTCTTCTTTACTGTAAAATAATTCTGCCACATGACTGTCCCCATTAATATATGTGATAGTTACTGTTGTGTCATGAAGAATGAAGTTAGAAATGGAAGCTTGCTTTATTCAGTCTGTTAATCAGTACAGGAGAATACTTCTCAGTGAGACCTCATACCACAGGGCATGAGAGTTACAGAAATTTGGTCCTGTGCCAGTGAGGGCAGCAAGTTTTGCTTATCAGGGCATCACTGTAATCTGTAAATGTACTTGCTCTACCTGTATGTATGCATGCACCGCAGCGTGTCACAAAGTACTGAAGAAAAAGGCTGTCAGACTACCCATTTATTGAGCCTGAGCTCAGTATAGACAAAAGTCTTGTTCTGTGTATTTCAAACAGCTGAATCATTTAATAAAATAAATCTTACTAATGCAGCTGATTCATTTGAAGGGACCTTTCAACCTATTCAGGAATTAAAATGCCTCACGTTCCTAAAACAAGGAAAAGAAATGAAGGGGAAGAGAAATTAGCCAGCTTGTCCCTGTTGCTGCAATAAATCGTATAACAACAGAAGTAAAAAGGATGTTAGGACAATGAAATGTCAAACACTGTATGCAGGGAGCAGTAGTTTGTTGCTTTATCTTTCCAGTTCAGGACGTTTAAGGCAGTACTCTCCATGTACGATGTCAGAGTTGTAGTCAGATTAAAGACAAACATTCTCTCATCAGTATTTAGGAATATTACAAGAAAAGAAATTTTACTGACATTCACTGAAACGGCACACCTACTCTATGTGATCTTGGAAAATGTGTATCACTGGGAGAATGATTTGGTTCGCTTTAGGTTAATCTTTATACTAAGAAACATTACTAGGGACAGAATTGCTTTCAGCTCTCTGTGAGCATATAATTTGTATTTATGGCATACAGTGAAAGTATTGTGACTTTGAATGACTGACTAGCACCTTATGAAAGTCATTACTTTTTGTATCAAGAACAATATTTGTAACATAATGTGTTCTTAAACTGATCAGGACAGCAGGAAGCAGCTAAGTGGATCACTTATCTTTATTTTGCAATTTAACCTATGTTGTGACAGGGAACAAAAAAATTAGATAATTTATAATTTTCTGTCAGTGTTGCATACTTTGGGGTAAGCTTGTAACTACTTGGTATAACTGGAAAGTAAGGAGATTTGGCTGCCAAATAAAGCAGCAGAAGAAAGATTAGAGCATAATGAATTACTAGCTGACTGTTAGAACGAGATCACAAAAATTTCTTGCATTTTCGTTTCCTGCCCAGTGTTGTTGATGACTGGATTTTTCTTCTGTAAAAATCCTAGAACTAGTTTTATTGAAATAAATTCCATCAGGATAGAAGATAGTTGTTATGCAGGAGCAGTAACTCGCATAATATGAGATGGCATTTCTTTCCAGCTCTTGCTGCTCCGCTGGTTCTAATAGCAACCTGGAGCTCAATTTCCTCCTCAAGAACATTGCATTTCATGTGGAATGTCAATTATGAAAATGCACTGTCCCGTGTCTTACTTTTCACTAGATGAATTCATTTGCAAATTTGCTAATTTATGTAAATGATCCTTAACCTGTAACTGCCTGGTATGTATTTTTCAGTGCCTCTTTTCAGAAATATATACAAAGAATATGGTGCCAACAGCATGTACGTTAATTACCTTGTGCCACTGTTCCAAAATCCAGAGCTTTAATTTCTGTGTAATCCAGAAAGAGTATCCAATGCTTCTTTCCACTGTTGCGTTTTTAATAACATTGGACCACTCAAAATAGGTAAATGATCTTTAAAAGACCACCTAAAATACCTCTAGTCATTCTTACCGGTGGAAAGTATAGTTTTAGTACAATATTTTTGTGAGAAGACATGAGCTGACACTCGGCTTTTTAACTTGATTTTCAGCTTTCAATTTTTTTCAGGAGGTCACTGTTACTTACAGTGGGCCAAATCACAGCTCCTGAGATTTGATCATTCATAAAATTCAATTTTTTGCAGCTAAGACTCTCCTCTGCATTTCAGAAATTAATGAAGACAGACGGGGAATTTTCTTCAGGTAGTCAGTGGTCCAGCCACAACTAATCTTTTCCTGATGCTCTACGCATGGATGCCATGCTGGATATGTCACTCCATGTCTGGTTCCGTTGTGAGCACAGCCACTGTGCACCCATAAATGTTCGTTTCACTCTCCGAACGATCTCAGGAAGTTCAAACTCCTGCTGTCTGTTTGCAGTTCTTAGGAATGAAGGAACATCCAGAAAAACTCAGCTGAAGATACTGATTCTTGCCTGGCTTCTCCCTGCTGCCACCCAAACCCCTTCAATGGTCTCAGGCACCACTGATGGTTTAGAACCTGTAGAGAACCTGGTCCAAGGTGGAGATTTTAACAAAATCCAATATGAGACAATTTTCCCCGGTTACTGTTCAGTAACTTCGCCCAAATAAAACGATGCAGATTGCCTGTGGTGTAATTTCAGGCACAACTCCATTGATTTCAGTGACCTGTGAATGGCAGCGAGGACTGTGGCCCAAGGTCTCCTCTTGACAAACCAGCTCCAGCTTGCTTTCTCTTGATTATTATCTGATTTATCTGTCCTTGTTTTACATGCCCCCCCAAGGGGTAGGTGAACAAAGCTCCGTTCCACAGCCAGCCGCAGAGATCATTCCTGGCCAGCGCAGAGGTCCCGCAGCCAGGACCCAGCTCCGGGCCTAGGCCACAGGGCACATGTCCCTCGCAGCGGTCCCGCCGGCCGGCCACCCACCCCCAGGGCCCCCACAGGAGACTGTTCCTCTCTGACCTTCCCCAGGTTTGGCTTCCCAGGGTGCTTCCTGGGTGCTTTCCCAGGTGTTTCCCAGGAGGGAGAGAGGGAGGAGGCACCGCCAGCTGCCAGGCCAGGCCCAGCATGCTCTTCTGGCACTCTAGCGGCCTTGTGTCTCGCTGTTCAGACTGGCCGTAGAAAGCGCCAAGCCAAGAAGTGTTTGGCTGCTTTACCCCTGTCTCAGCACTCAGACCGCTAAGAGAGAATGTCCGGCGGCTGCTGGCTGTGCCTTCTGCAGGCATTTTAGCACAAAGTCGGCATCTCCAGTACCACCCGCTCACACTACCCGGAGGTCTCTGGTATTGGATTTCATTTCTGCTAGGGTAGCAGCAGGGAAGACTAACTACTACAGCTGTAATTTTGGAATTAAAAAGTCTTTCACTGTATTTTGTTCACTGCTTACCTGCAAAAATTCCAATATCTGAGATTCAAAGTAGCCTTTAAGCTACTGCTTATTTTTCTCCACAAAGGACATACTTTACAGGACAATATCTCTTTAAATCTACCCTGAAGATATTCCTCCTGGCCCAGAAGATGCCAAAATGACTTGATGATTTATTTATGTGGAGCTTGGCAGACCATAGTCCAGATTGTGGCGGAGGCTGAATTTTATGAGCATTCCCCCTTGTGAGTGTATTTAAAAATTAAAAAAAAAAAAAAAAAAAAAAAAGAAAAGGTCTTTATAGAGCTTGGCATGAGATTCAAGCAAATATTATCAGGAAGAAGAATGACCAGGAGAAGGGTTTTAGAACAGAATATAAATATTCATTTATTAATAGTATTTTGTGTTTAGAGAATTAGAATTTTCTCTTCATCTTCAAAATATTAGAAAAGTGATGGAGGCATTTCTCATCTCAGCAGAAGCTGATGTTTGGTCTGGATTTTTTTAGCCATATACAATTTGGCACTTTGTACTGGAAACTGGCATTTTTGTCCACAGAAAGATGGATGTCTCATTGTCATTCCAGACCATACAAGCGGCATGTTGGTGCAATGATGTAAGAAAGCAATTTTCTGCCCTATTTTATTGATTTATAGTATTTTAGTAAAGTGATAAAAACTTAATGCCAGGGATAAAAAGGAGACTCATCTTATGTAGAGGCAGTAGAAAAGAATAGAGGATGAGGAGGATCCAGCATTAATACTTATTTGCCATGTTTTCTCAGGCCTCTCCTGTACTAGACCATTAAGTAAGTTATAAAACCGTGTCTAAACTCTTTGACTAAGACATTTTCTAGGCATTAATCCCTTCTTGCGAGGCACAGCTTGGTGCAGGATTCTGGCTTTTTGAAGCACGTACACAAGCACAGGCAAATCCTACAGGCCACAGCAACAAGGACAAACGTCAACAGCCTTGGCTCCTCCGGAAGGGGAGGCTCAGTGCTGGGGGGACAGACTCAGGGGCACTTCTGCAGAGCAGGAATCAGCAAGCAACAAGCAGGAATGGGACTCTGAGCACCTATCTGCTTGATAGAGTTCCTGGGTGGCCTCTCCAAGGGTGTTACACCAACTATGTGCTAAATTCACATTCTTGCTTGCTGCAAGGGAGTTGCTGAAGCAGACAAGCCCCGGGGCAGAAACTCCTACATCCTTTGGGGAACCTCTTGTTGGGATACTCCCTCATCCTTTCGGGCTTAGCACAGGGGCTCTTGCTACACCTATGCAAGGGGCACAGCTTTGATCCCCTGTCTCCTTTCCTAACACTAGGTGCCAATTTACAGGTCAAACTGTGCTGGAAATCAGTTCAGCTGAAACTACACACTGTTCTTGGATGTTGCATACAAGTGAATGTATGTGGGATGTCAGTAAATGAGAGCTGGAACGTGCTAGGAACCAACATTTTCATTCACAATGGCATCCCTCACTTTTCTCCGGACAAGACAGGGAATATTCCTGAAGCTCCCCTCAAAGGGTGCTTCTAAGGAAATTTAAGGCTTTTGGGACATTCATTATGCTGTTGATAAATCCAGGCCAACAGGAAAAATATTCACATTGGCTACCCGCAGGCTTTCTTGGGTTTGTTTGGTTTTTGTAGTTATAGTGGAGAATTCCTCACACTGCAAACATAACGGGAGAATGGTATTTTACATCCAAGCACCAAACCAACCTTATGAAGCCTCATCTATTCTAATTCACCAAGTGAACGATTTATTTGCCCTAGGAAAGCCTGGGTATGAGCTAAGCTTTATATAGCATGGGTGTCTTCAGGACTGGGAGTCTGGTGTGAAACCAAGGGATGGCAGTATGACAGCCTAGTGCAGCCCCATCACGCAGTATTAAAGCTCCTACAAGGAAATACTTGCTAGATCTTAGTCCTTCTTGGAAACCCTGATCTGATGCACTGAAAGCACTGCTCCACTTCTAACCAAAGTTATTTCTAAAGGATCCACCTGGAGTGGTGAGAGTGTATGTCTGTTGCTGAAAGGGTTTCAGAGGATTGAAAACTATGTCAAAACTTGCAGTCAAAAAGGCATAGCGTGGAACACACACAGCCGGTAATGCTGCCAGGCAAGCAGATTTAAAAGCCAGAAGGAAGCGATAAATGGCATCTTTGACTTAGTAAACATCTTTGACATAGTAAACTGCCCAGGCCTTTACCTCTGGAGAACAACACTGGGTAAATTCTGCTCCCAACACCAGGTAAGGAACAATGGAAACAAAACCAGAGTTAATTTAACTTCAGCCTCACCATTTTATTTCACTCTGTAATATATTGAAACTAGTCTTTGTACTTGACTCAATTTTGTGTTTTTAATGACCTGTCAAAAGCTCAGTCAGGGCTTATTGTATTTATATTTTTAATTAGTTTACTAAGGAGCCAGTATGCTTATATTTGATTTTTTTAATTAACTGTGAAAATTTCTGCACCAGGATGATATTGTTCACATTGATATGTGTGCTTCTGCTATGTTGGGTTTGCTGTGTGATATATTGGAGACAGAAGAAGTGTCACAGGAAAGGCATGCCTAAATAGGGCTTCACAGATTGCTGGAGCACTGATGGGAACTGGTTATGTATCATGTAATTAATTCTTTATATTCTAACATGCAACTCAGACCAGTATTAAAGAAAATCATGTCAGGTCAGGCCATGTCCCTAGCCTTTTTTATCTCTGTGTTACACTGTGGATATGTAGACTTTACTGCTTAGGCAGAAGCATCACACCTTGTCATCTCTGGTGACTTGAACTCTCTGACCGCAGAACAAATACTACATTGACCGTGGCTTCTGGCTGCCTATGATTGCTATGGGATGCCTCAGCCATAGCCTTCTTGAAATCCTGCCCTAGGCCTTTCACTGTTCCACCAAACTTGCATCTTACTTGCTCAAAATTCATAACTCAGAAGAATGGGAGTGAATTGAGGGTGTTTAATACATTCCACAAGTCCCTAAACAGCAACTGGGTGGGAATGAATTTTATTCAATGCATTATTAAGCTTGATTTCAATGAGGGTGTTAAAAACAGAGGTATAGCTACTCATACAGGCAATTTAACCTCTGTCCCTGTAATCAGTTTTCTGCCAATAACATTAAAAATTGGAGTTTCTCATACAAAGCAATGCATTGCTCTAGAAGGTTTAGATCCTCATACCCCGCTGAGATACCATCAATGTTCTAATTCACTTGCAATTGTTACAAGAAGGGAGAAGAGAAAAATTACCAGGCAAGTTTGATTTGCACAGGTGACCTGAGCAAATTACACAGTTACCAAACAATAGCACAGGAGGATTAACACAACTCACTTTGTAATTACCACTGCTTCCAGTGAAGTTACCGTGCGGTTAACCATGCAATAACATGCATTATTTCACGTAGCTATGCAGGGGCTCAAGTCAACAGAGTATGTGCACAAAGGGAGCAAATCACTGGTAAGCTAAAGAGGTCTGAGTGTTTCAAGGAGTGACATGAGTTTTATTAGATGGATGATTTTCAAGTTTTTATTTATATCCTCAGAAGTTTGGAGCAGAGCCGTAACACTGCTGGAGGAGCTGAGGGAGAAGCTCTCAAGTCTAAGTCCAAGGAGCTCTCAAGCACAGAGGCATTGGCTCTCAGGGGTACATTTATACCCCTTTTAACTAGTCCCACTGCACAAGGCAATGCAGAAAGCAGCTCGTTGTTGTGTTCCCTCAAAGTAAGCACTAAATTGTGTTTGGCCTGTAAACAGCCAAAGATTTGGAAGATTTTTAAGCCCTTGTCCTGTGCAGTTAGCAGGACCAGCTTCAGAGCTACTCTAAATAAGCCATCTTGCCTACAAAACACACACCTTGTACTCTGCTTAAAAACCCACTGACTCGTGCTCCAGACACCAAGGACATGAACACAAAGTGCCAAAGAAAATGAGAGAGATTACTCAGCCAATCAAGCATAGACCATGGAAGACTTGTAGTCCAGCACACTGAGGCTGCGTTTCTAAACAGACTTGGACAAAGAAACCATTAAGAAATACAAAATAAGGAGATATTGCTCTATAGTTAATGTAACGGAGAACAATGTTTTGATTAATGCCTTCCCATTAGCGTATGGACAAGCTAGATTGTGTTACAGGATTATGGGCTGAGTTGGTAATGCAAAAGAAAAAACATGCTCAAAGCTGCAGTAACAACAATTATGGTTCATGGGTGACACCACTGGAGACAGCTTAGAGACAATATTATGAACTGGAGCTCTCTAAATAATTATTAATACCTAATTGTTCATATATATTTGAATTTGTAAATTAATCTCTTTTCATGCTTCCATTTGTGCTGAATTTCCACACTGAAGTAATGGCATGTGTACTTGTTAAAACATTCACAGAAATAAGCCACATTAAGAAACTGGACTTGGAGTCTCAGATACTGAGCATTCAGGACCATCTGCTCAGTCTGTGGGGCAGAAAGTTACCGAAGCAATTTGACAAAATTTCCCTCAGCAATTAAATTTGTGAGAATCTCAAGACAACTGACCACAACCTGCAAGCTGCCAAATGTGGCAGCTTAACAAAAGAAGGCAAGATTTTTAGGGGTGTTTGACTACCACAGGAATGGACCCAACATAATGACCCAGGAGGTCCCTGAGTATCTTATGTCCCCATCGTCCTGAATTATGGGCTCTGCTCTGTATGCAACAGCACACATGGCTGTATTTTAAAATGCTTTTCTTAATCTTCTGCAAGGGAAGCGTCTGCCAGAGCATCTAAAACAAATGGTTCTAAATCTTGCTTGATTAGACTTAAATGCACCTACAAACTACCTCCCCCTACGTTTCTCTCTTGCTGTTTAAATCTGTGTACATTATTCTCATTGCCGGAAAGACAGCAATGCGTCACGATGCTCTTTTTCTATTCCAGTGCTGCACGGCAGTTGCTTTCTTTAGGCCCCAGCTCTTACCTACATCTGTGCTTACTGAAGTGAGACTTTAATTTGCTACACCACGCCAAGGTATTAATAGACAATTATTTATTGCAAATCTGAACCATTTATACTGTTTACTGGCTGACACAACGTAAAATTTTGATCCAAATGTTAATGTGTCCATGACATTGCATAATTCTGTTCCACGCCAAGGTTTTTTCTTTTCTAAATGAATCGAACTTGCAGAATGAGGAAATAGAGTTTTTAATGGATGGATGATTTACAGTCTCAAACTTATAAGACTGCTTACTTGTACAAATAAGGGAAAATTGACTAATTAAAATAGCACAGCAAATTAGAAAAATTTAGGATTTTACTGGAGGCAAAATTAGAGGGAGAAAAATGGAAATAAGTTGCAAAGTACTTAAAGGGTAATTGAATAAATCTTATGTTAGTCATTTTAGGATGATTACATTTTTTTAGCAGGCATCTTTAAAACCGGAGTCTTATAAACATCCAGTTGAGTAGAGCACAGATAAAAATTACCTATTCATAATGAACCATACGGACAGAAAACCACTTCAAAGTCTCCAAATGCCTTGTGAAATAACCTTTACAAATATCTTTTGTGGTAGAAAAAAAAAAAGACCTTTATAAATAGGTAATTTTCATTATACAGAACACACAATTTCAAGTGTTTACCTCCTCAAGTTTAGACATCATGCCTTTAATGCAATCTGGCCATGGAACCTTATTTAACTGATAGCTGTAGGAATCTTTGAAATACAGATGTTTGAATTAAAGTAGTATTTTTCCAGACCTCACTCCTCTGGCTTTTCCTACTGAACCATGCTATTAAGTTAATCTTTTTCCAGCTTTGCGAGCAGAGAGATTGTTACAATGCAGAGTTATAAGCCAGTTCTAATTAAATCTCACAGAACCATATACAAGTAGTAATACTCAGAACCTGTGGTCAACTCAACCTACGAAAGACATTTACAGCCTTTGTAACATTTCAGCTTATATGGGCAAAATTACACTGGAATCAGCACTAGCAGACAGATAAAACCTAATTTAGTAGTGGAATACATCTGACCAAGAAAAAATTAATAATAATTACCATTTCGTTCACCCTGGAAAGCTGCCCTTGGAAGCAATGGTAAAAGGTAGAGGTAGGGAAACACATTGGTGTACGTTACAGCAGAATACAACTAGCCAGAGTGACTTTGCGTGCTGGAAAACAGACACTCTGCACAGGCCTGAGATCCGAGAAATAAGTGGAAATAGGAGTACACCTGCAAGACACAGGTCAGCGTTGACACAGATGTTTTCCAGGAACATTGACAGTGAATTTTTGCACCTAATAATATATAACTGTGACTCCATGTCTGAATGGCCCCATCAACCTAGCCCCTGCATGGGGTTGTTGGTTAGAGTCTAAGCAAGGCACTGCGGTAGCAGTTAGGTTGCTCAAACACCTGGTGCTTCTTTGGAGTTATTTAGACAACAAATACAAGAACGGTTATTTAAAGGCCTCTAATAGCACTTGTAAAATACGACAGTGATACACAGGACCTAGCATGCAGACAACAACTCCAGGGGCAAAGGTAATGCCATTGTGAAGCTGAAAGAAATGAAGAACAAGCAGGATTTTTATTACCATCCCTCGCTCCAAGTACAACCAACAGAGCTGTCCCAAACAGTCCCCGTTCCTGCTATGACTTAAAGAACTTTTTATTTGTGTTTAGCATGCATTCACATTGAGATGTCTTTCTGAGCTACCAGGATACATGCTGTTGGGGCATATTAATGACAGGATGCAATTTTTATTATTATTGTTCTGTAATACAGAATATGTCTAACTATGTTTTGTTTATTATTCATAATGCACAATGAGAGAAGACACCAGAATGGCTCCTTTGGAGACTTCACATGCTAGGCTGCAAATGTGTATTAACAATAGTACACATTTCTGTGTTATGGTTTCATAAAAAGCATTTGCATAATATGAAATCATAATCCCAAATGTGCCGTAAAAAGCCTATGAAAAATAGTTACTTCTCATATACTACACAATGGTTGATTTTAATCTTCACTGTCTCAGATGTGGGACTGGTTATTAGGGATTTTTTATAATGGGGAAAAAGCCTAGCCCATCCTACAGAATTAAGTCTTGCAAAATAAACCAATCAAAGAAGAACCTTCTGTAAAATGGAATAGAGAGTTGGCTAGTAATTTGCATGCACACCTCATTTAATATACTTCCAGGCTGAGATGTTACTTCCAATATCATACCAGAGACCGAAATAAACAGGAAATGCCGTCAGGTCTGGCTGCACAGCACTCCGGGGGCCTATGCATGCAAAAATATGCAATGGGAGTGGAGCAGAAATGAGCTCAGAGTAGAAGGCACTAGCGCTAGGAAGCCATCCTTCGGCTCTGAGGGAACCTTTGCAGGAATGTGATGCTTTCAAATTCCACTGTCCAATGAATCCCAAGGCAGTTTTCTCCTAGTTTGATTGCAGAGACGGGTAAGTCTGTTTTAGTATTGCTTCCATTTAACAACAGCCACTTGCAGGAAAAGATTGACTAGCTAGGTGTAACTCTCAGGTGTCGTAACTAAGGCTGTATGTATGCCACAGCTACAATTTCTGTAAGGGGAAACAATGATTTCTACTTTTCTTCTTTATAAAGAAGCATGGGTTTTTTCACATCGACTGGCTACTGTGTTATTTATTTAGACAATTTGACTTTTGAGCTGCTTTTGCTACATATACATTGTCAAATGATTAATTGTTAATTAGCATTTTGCTAATGGAAAATAAATTTCATAGGAATGTGTGTGTGTGCCATTACATTTTCCCTTTTAGCTCAAATTATCACATTTGCATTTTTATCAATAAAAATCTATGAGTTTTCTTTTTGCTGTGCCAAATGAACAGTCTTAATTATGTTTAAGGCTCCAGTCCTTCGACAGATATCATCTGGTACCCTGCTGCACCCACACCTGTCCATTGCACCTTGCCAGCTCTGAAGATCTCTGCCCTTCCTTAGAGCATCGTTCCTTGGTATATGGAAAATCTTAGTACTCGGTTATCTATCACAATTTCTGAGCTCCAAGGCCTATGGTGGCTTGTTCAGACACTTAGTTCTTTCCAGATGAATGTATTTGGAATTATCGGGATTTTATTTTTGATGGGGTGAAGGGGAGAAAAGACTCTTCATTAACTTCATTAACACTAGAGACTATCATAAACTTTTTTACAGAATGAGGTGGCTTGAAAGCTAAAGGAGGTGGAAGTCTCCAGGAAAATAGATACGAACCTATTTTTTCACTTGAGACTTCCACTGATTTACAAACCATCAGGAAAATGTACTTTGTGTGGCTGCTAAGAATCACAGCTTGTCTAGTCACAATCCGGTACTCCTGATTTTGGCTGAGACTGAAAACAGTAAAATAAACACTTCCTACAACAGAGAATGATAGAGAGTTATTCTTTTCATTCACCTCCCCTTTATATCAACACAGACAGCTAATCCAGGTGAATCTACCTACATTTTTCACCACCAGCGAACGCAAAACATAAAGAATTCACACAAAGGAACTTAATTCCACCTTTTTTAAGTTTTATTGTGCATTAATTTATCTGAAAGGTGGCAATTTCAGACACAGTTATTAATGCCATGCTGAATGAGAAGGAGAAAGGGAAGAACACACTTTAACAGTGATTGTTTTTTATGGTGAGTTTGTGCTGCTCACCAGAGCTGTGCCAACCTTTTTTTCTGAGCAGGTCCACTGTCATCTTCTTGTCATATGCAGCAGATCAAAGAAAGAGAATAATTTCCAACACTGGAAATGGCAGGTGAGTAACTTAAATACTTAGTGAAAATCAACACTTTCAACAACTCCCCCCTCCCAAGTTTCTTTCATCAGTTGCTTTGTTTGGGGGTGGATGAAGACAGACACTGCCCAGCTACTGGGAGCATTCAGTTGCATCAATATTTCATCCAGATTTTCACAGCTGAGAAAAGTGACACATCAACTGAGCAGCACCAGGGAAACGGCATCAGCCAAAGTTTGCAAAAAGCCTGGAACCACATTGAACGAAGCGGGACATTTCTGCCTGTCAATAGGGGGGACCCTCTCCTGTTGCCCAGGGGGAGGAAGAACGGGTGCTGCCCATAGCTGTGATTACTGGGCGATTCTGCACTGCCTGAGCTCCCTCTGGAAGCACTGCCTAATGGAACTATTGTTCCCAAGTGACACTTACACATGCTTTGTAAAAGGATGATATCCTGTCCGGCTACTGCTCCAAAGAGGAGACAGAGCTACAGAGGTAGAGGGAGGAGGGAAGGTGTTATGCTGCACCCAGATAACCTTTCTCCTGCCATTGCCTAGGGAGAAAGCACTAGGGGAAGGGGATGCAATGAAAATGTGATTTAAGTAGTTTAAAAAAAGCCTGAGGGAGAAAAGCAGTTCATATTTTTTCATTGATGCTGTCGTTGACATCAGGAACTGGATCTGTTTCACTGAAACTTCTGTATTTTGTCGTGGGACATCTGACTTGGTGCCAAATGTGTTTCACATGGTGTTTCCACCACGATTTAGCAAAGGTGTTTCTTCCTCTCCAAGAGTGGTAGAGCTGCAGCAATGAGGGTAATTCTGGTCTGCCTCACTGGCATGCAACTGTTCTGAAGTCAGCAGAGTTTCCAGGAAAGCAGAATTTGGCTCTACAGCAGACAAAAGCGTTGCACTTTCAAACCTGATGTTCTTCAAACCTACTGCCAGCAAAATTTGGAGTTTGAAAACCCAGGCTCCTGAAAACTGTGGGAGCAATTAATGGCACCTAGACTTCCAGCTGCCTCGTTTGTAGGCACAAGCAGGTAGTTAGACGTATAAGTAGCAATAACCAAGAGCACAAAATTGCTGGCACAAAAGGGAGGTTTAAAAAAAAATCAGGCCATTAAAATACGCGACAAAGACTCAAAAAGAGGGAGATGATTAAAAATGGTAGACAAAGAAGAACCTAGAAATGGATGAAGTTTTATATAATCTCAAGTTCTATTTTTTAAATGGCAATGATTTACAAGAATAAACAAAAGGATAACAGCAGGAATGTGATATACAGAAGTAAATTTCAGCCTAAAATAGCAAATGAACTTTGTAACGAACTACAGTTGAGAGGTATATTGCTACCTTTAAATATTAAACTATTCCTGTAAGGTACCTTTTTAAGGTGTGATAGAATATTTTTTGCTCATTTTAATAGAAATAATAAAAATGACATACTAAAACGACATCATTACTCGGAGGAGTAAGAAGAATTTAGATCTCGTACTGTTAACAGAAGGGAACACTATCCCAGCACTGCTGCTGCACCTGAATAGCAGAAAGGCGCCATTTATTTATTTATTTTTAACCACCTGGGGTGAAAGGCGGTGACCTGCGTTTCAGGTGAGACTGATATACATGTGAACTCTGCATGTGTATAGTTAAAAACTACTTTATTTCTGGCAAAAATAAATAGCTGGCAGTAACTGAACCCTCTCTTCATCGAAAGAATGCTATAGGGCTGGATATAGCCACTGCAATAGTGCAATAAAATGAGATGAGCTTAACACTACCAGATGGTACCCTGTACAGTGCCTGAAATAAAATGGAGAATTAGGGTGCCCTAAGGTGTGCACGGGGAAGGCAATTACATGAAATAAATGGGCCTCAGGCCTAGATGATGCTCAAGTATGCTACACAGGAGACAGATAGTACATCTGGTGAACAGATTTTATCACACACTGGAAAGCTATAAAGCATGCCGTTGAATTTCAGATCTGGGTTTCACAGTGACATTTTACCTGTGTTGGTATTCGGTGCTGTTTATTTTTAAAGGTGCTGTAATCTCAATGATGTGTTTTAAAAGCCTTCTTAACATTGTTTTCTGATGTGCCCCATTTTTTGGACAGATTGATGTAACACAATGCTTTTTCATGGACAAAATACAAACTACTTTGGCTGTAGACGATCATGTTTTTATTTAATATATCACGTTGCTGATGTGATTTTAGTAATATGGTTATACTTGTCAGCACTCACTGCTTGGGAGAAAGCCAGTACATTTTTAAAGTTAACTCCCACTTCTCCATTTCATTGCAAGGTCTCACTGTCTATAAACCAGCAGAAATTCCTTGAGGTTTAAAGCAGATAGATGAGATTATGTGAGGAAACCTACTAGAGTGAATCAATGCAGTATTTTACTCTCATCTCTAGAAGAAATTTCACTTTTTTTTGTACAATTCCTGCTCCATTTGACATTAAGATCTTTTTAAGTTTACATTTATCAGAGCAGCATTCAAATTGTTACAGGCACTGATGAGAGCAACATTCAATCTGTGGCTCCGTGAGTTTTTTTTAACGAGGAAATCATTTAGAGTTTTCCTCTGACTTCACTGTTTTTGGTATCTCTCTCTCTAATTCTTCCCCTTTCACCTTTCTCAATATAAAGCTATCCAAGGGAGTTAAAAATGCTACCAAACTTGCCAAAAAAGGAACAATTTGAGGGACTGTAAGGTGAATATTCCTGACAGAAAGATCTATGGGTTGTGAAACAGTGTCTCTATGGAAATGGTGGAAGCTCTGTTCCCTTGAGACATTTAAAATTAGAAGAAATAAAGCACTAATACACTCTGAGGATATAATCCTGTTCTGGCCTCCTGTGGATAGACTAAATATTTCTAAATTCTGAAACTCTGTATACTGTTAGGGTTCATAATGCAAAACTTCAGCTTAATAATGTTAAAACTTGAGTCTTGCTTAAACAAGAATGTTTACTCATATTACTATACCGGTATATCACTCTAGTTGTACCAGTACAATTGATCTATCTCAGTGCTACCTCTCTAGTAAGTGCCTAATTTGGGTTATTGTATACCCGTTTGGAAAACTGCAGAAGTACAATGACACTGGTAAATTTTCTACACTAAACTCACCCTCCCAGCTTCTGAGAAGATGGAAATCTTGTAATTATTATGTTCTAGTTGGAGAAGAAATGCATAAATGCAGGCACAATGCACTAGACTCCCACTGAAGTTTATTGTCAGCTGTGTATGCCACGGAAGGTGGGTATTGACGGCAGAAGCAAAGTGTCACTGAAAATTTACAACAATAGCCTCACCTGCGAAATGCAAACAAAACCATCTTGTGTTCAACGCATGGACAAACTCACTCTCTTCTTTGCTTATGCTTAATCAGCCTCAAAATAGGGTTATTTCTAACCCCCTCATCAACGCTTTTGAATCTTCTTTAATATTGTAAATTAGTATGAAAAGACAGGAAAATGATGGGAAAGTTTTATGCAATGTTCTCTAAAGTAAACTAGTTACTGCACCAGCGTCCTGCCCTGGCAGTACATCTACTGCGTAAAATCATGCAACATGTCTGGTCCATAATTTGAAGCAGTATGCAGCAACATTTTGAAAAGACCACTTGGGAGTTTTCTTAATTGCAGGGAATTTACCACGGTCACTATTGAGAGGAAGCAGGGGTTTTGAGTATTTTCATATTTCAGTTAAAGTTGTGGCACCAACTTTGAGTTTTGGGTATCAGCCTATGCAAATTTTCGGGGCTAACAAAGGGTTATAAAATATATACAATGACAAGTCATTAAATAGAGCAGTGCAGTTGGGCAATACTCTGTGTACAATTAACACTGCCAAACAGGGTCTTTCAACCATCAGTTATTCAAAAGCTCAGCTTGTCCTGCTATGTTTGCAGTCCTGTATTTCACTCAGCGACAGTCCTGACTGGATTTTGAAGAGGCTGCTGAATAGGAACGGTTCTTCAGCTAAGCAAGCAAGGAAGCGACAAAGAAAATAATTGTGGGGAAGGGAAAAACAGAAAGAAGGGAAGAGAAAGATCCTTAGCTGCACAGATATGCTTCCTGGCCAGCTGCATAGCTTTGAAAATCACTCCCCTTGCCCAGGCCCCAGTAAAAAAAAGTAATTTATATTCCAGGTGTCACTGCCCTCTGTTCTGCATTGGTACAGCTACAGAAATCATGAAAGGACAAGAGCAAGACCTCACAGAGAGAGAACATGGGTGAATATGGCTCCTTCGTGATGGGCTGTCTCTAATATCAGCTACTTCCTGATTTGACTCCAGAAGATGCCAACAAAAGACAGAGGGCCAAATCCTCTTGTAGTGTAAATTATGTGAGCTTCAGTACGCTCAGTGGTACTATGCCAATTTACAACTATTAAGGATCTTGTCCTCAGGGCTTTTCCCACTGAATCAATGTTCCAACACACTGAGGGCTAAGGATGGGATTCAGTTGAATATAGTATCCAATTGCCATTGTCGGCATCCAAGTTTACAATGCAGATCCTCAGTTACACACACACAAAATCTCCCAGCCATCAAAACCGCAAGGCACCTGAGCCGTCAGGCTTACCTGTGCCTGAAGTACTGGCCACTGTCATGACCATGCTCAGCACATTAAATCTGATCCTGTCCCAAAGCCCCGTGGGAGCTCCAGCACCAGGCTCACCCCATGCTGCTCCAGCCTTATCCAACAAGTGACGTTACAGTGCATGGGGCAAACAGTACAGGCTGGAGGAACGGGTGATGGGAATCCCCCTGTTTTATCTCCCCCAATGCCTCTCGTACACATCCAGCACTGAAAGCCCCTGCGTCTGCCTGACAACGCTCCACCAGTGACTCAGCAGTTCTCTGCCCAATTTTCGTTTTTTCATCTGTTCAGGTAACACACTGCTCAGCGTGTGAGGCTGATCTGCACTGCCTAGACGTGACTGAGGCTGTCTTACACTTCTGCTTCTGGAGCGGCCAGCCCCAGTCGGCTACGCAGAGCCGTGCCAAACTGAGCCTAGGGCAGAAGACTCTGCAGGTCATTTTACATTTATATGTGGGCCTCCGAGATTCAACTGATTAGTGGCGGCTGATGACAGCGAGCACAAAAGGGATATAATGATAACTGCAATTAGTTCCTGTAGAAATTAATGCAACCATTCAAAGAATTTTTTCACTCATTTTTCATCCCCACCTTCTGGGCTGTTACAGCTGTGCCATGAAGGTACTTCTTTCATTTATGTGATTCATACTTGTATGATTTAAATACAGTACTTTTCACTCAATGGAAAGGTTGGGGCTCTGAAAATGTATTTTGCCAAAAGAATAAGCTCTAAAATAAGTTTACTGCTAAATAAACATCCCAAGTTGCCATAAGCAGAACATTAACAGACACACAGATTAGTTGTTTTGCAGGAGGTGGGTTTTAAACATGATGGAATGGTGTAAATAAAGGAAATATCAATAGAAATAATTTATCTGCATTCAAGAGAGCACTAATGATTATTACAAAGAATGGGCTAACTTTCAGTACGGTTATGGAGAACTGGAATCACTTCACTGTGGTACTGATCTTTAAAATGTATCCTCTAAGGAACTGCAGGTCTATCCATTTGGTATCCACAACATGCAAGATAATAGAAACACCCAGAAGCAAAGCAGAGGTAAAGGGACATTGGATTGCCCTGCTTTCTGAATAGGAGAGGGAACTGAACATACTCCTGTTTATTTGGACTCACAGTGCATTAAAGGAAAGTACTGCTTTGAAAATATGTTTACATATTACTTACAAATCATGATTAACCTATAGAAATACAATGTGACAATACGGCAAAAAGAAATAAATGTGTATTGGTTGCTTTCTGCATGATTAATGCTTCTTTCCATCAGACACATACATTTCATTTTATTAAAGATCACATTTCTGATTGCAAGAACTTGATCATAAATAAAGCATGCAAGTGGAAGTTGGAAATCTTCTAATATTAATGACAAGAAAAATGGATTTATTGAATAGTCACCTGCAGTTCATACATACATAAGCACATAAAATGATAACCCAACAGAATGTATCATCTCAAACTTGGGAGAAAAGATTCTGCTTTTTAAATAGCTTAATAATAATAGCAGTACATTTAGAGAAAATGATCTCTGTCCTCTGTGACTAAAAAAAGCGCAATAACAGCCATTTGTCAGTGACTTCCTACCTTGCCCCTCTATCTAGGAATTGTAAAGTCTGTCTTCACTCATTCAGCTCTAAATCCAGCACTGATGGACTCCAATGCTGTACTTCTGAACCCAGTTATTTTTTTGCCATTCTATAAACTGGCAAAAACCCAAGAGTGGCTGATGAACAAAGAAAAGATGGAGAGCTAATCAAATGGGTTCTTTCTTCAAAGAGCTGACACATGGAAAATTTAGGGTAATATTGAAAACATGTATAGTTCTGGAAAAAATAATTAACATGACAGTAAACGAACAGAATTGAAATGGGGCTAATAATCTTCACATAAGATAGTACAGTGTTGCTGAGCCTGCATAGGTAGCGTAAACACGATTACAGCATCCAGCAAAACTGCTGAGGAAATTTCTGGAGCAGTACAGGGCTGGCTAAGATGGAAAGCAACCCATGTTCAGCCCACGTGGAAAGGAACATCTGAGAACAAATTATCTGCAGCTCTATCCCCTACACAGCACATCCAGGGCTGGTTCACATATACTTGGGCAGCTGTTGCCTCACCAACAATTCACTCCATCAGAGCTGCTTACTGTGACCCCAGTCTTCCGGGTATCCCCCCTTTCCCCATCATCCCCAACTCAGCAGCTCGTGGAACAGTTGGTATCGAAAAGAACTGGGTTACTGTGGACGTCCATTACTCCTGGCACACACTGACAAAGCATAGAACAGAGAGGGCAGAGCTGGGAGATTCAGAGGAGTAAACAGCAGGTAGAGGAAACCTGAGCAAGTTTTGGGATCCCAGTGGTTCCCCAGCCATTTTGGAGAGAGAGCGGCCGTGGCAGAGCTGCGTGTCCCCACCAGGCAGGGCAGCTGCCCGTGCCAGCATGGGGCACATCCTCCAAAGGATGCTTGGTGCATCCAGGGAGGCTGGGCACCGAGCTGAGAAGAGGTGATTCTCACATGAATGTTCTCCCAGGATCTAGCCAAGGCTACTACTTGTCGAATAAATTCTTTGTAAAATAAATAATATCTTTAATAAAATAAATAATAGATTTCTGTTCCCTACAATATTCATAGGAGCTCACATAGAAATTTAAAGACAAATCTACTGACACTAAAGAGGCGTCCTCCAGACAAGGTTACAGCAGTTACGCATGCAGCTGTAAGAGAAGGGTAGGCGCTACCACAGACAACAGACAGTAATTTTTGTGCTCAATCAAAAATAGTTAAATGGGAGATGCTACATGCCTCATAACAATAGCAAATGAACTGAGCAGCTCCTTGAAAGCCAATTAAACCAACTTCTTACTTTCAAGACCTAGAAAGAAATGAATATAACCTTAAGTAAATGACATATAATTAAAACTTTAAGAAGCCATTCATGTAAAAATCATATCATGTTGTCATATAAACCCGCAGAAAATAATTATAATACAAATATTTCCAATTCCAAAGCTATTTCAGAAATTTAGAGTGAGATCTTTTTGTTTCTGAGCAGCTGCTTGCATCTTGCAGACTACAGAGGAGAGTTAGGTCACTCGACAGGTCTACATCCCTGTTTAAAAACACTATCTCAAAAAATGATGCAGGTAGAATCAAAGTTGACAGAACTTGTCACAGTTCCACTCCCCCAAATGAATATATTTTTCTCAGTTTAATTATCCAGATACATATCTTAAATCAAACCCACACCCAAGTCCTTGGTTCTAGCAGTCTCCTTCTCTGATTGTTGTTGACAGGACCAGATCCAGCAGCATCTTGCACGTTAGTAGCCACCTCCACTTCCCTCTTCCAGGCCTCTCTGCTCAGTTCCCGTGCCAGGCACCATAGCCAGGAGGGAAAAGAGAGACTTGCACATGTGCCTGCTTGCATATGTGTGTTCCCACACACATGCACCATCAGATAATATATATAGAGATAAACACTTAATCTCTTATTTTATGCTGTGCCAAAAAGTAGGGAACAGGTGCATTGATGTGAGCTGTTTGTATTTTACTGTACTTCTAGTGAATTAATCACTGCTCTCTTCTTTTTCTTATCTTTTTAAACTAAGTTTCTGGTGCCAAGTCCTTTTTTATCTGCTTTAGACAGCTGTACAGCTATAATCTCCAAGGATTTTTGGTGGCAATTCCAGTCCAAGGAACTCCCTCTCCTCCTGCTCACAACCCTCATTCCTACACCATTCTTTCCGTTGTGCTGACACAACCATTTGTAGGGACACACAGGAACTGGTCCAAGGAACTGGGTTTCAGCTTAAAATAGCACTGAAAAAGTAGACAAAAGCATAGGATTATTTTCATCTGAACCTGCTCCTTCACCCATTTTCCTTCACCTCTTTAAAAAGATTTGTATCCAAACAACTGGAGAGGCAGGTGTGGGTCAGGAAAAACCAGCTGAGGACAGAACCTCTTTAAACATGGTTGCTGAAAAAGGAGAATGTGTAACTGCACAGTTAAACTGTACCAGGCCTTTATTTAGCCAGTTAAAGAAGTAGTAATACAGAGCTAAGGGGGGTAAGGTCAAAGTCCTGTTTGCCATTAACTACAAAGCAATGCATCGGGAGAGTTCAAGTCAATCTTCGAGTGTGCCACTGATGTTTAAAGTGCATTCATTAAACAAAGGGACTGCAGGAACAGTAAGTACATTGCAAATAATTACTATTTTCAATGTTATTTTCCTGAAGATTGATCATGCTTACGGTGAATTTATCTGGTTTAAGGGCTGCAGGTGACTATTTTACCCTCTTTATTAATTATATGTTCCTGCTACAGTGTAATAACACGATTTTCTTCTTTTTATGGTTTAAAGGATCCTTTTCCCCAAAAAAATTATTGTTGCATGATAGAATTACCCACCTGTAACTGTCTAAATCACTTTTCTTGGAGCAAATTTGCATTAAATTGTACTTTAAGATGAGAACACAATCTACCCTTTAAAGAAGGATGAAAATAGTTGTGTGGGAAACTTTCTGCAGAGAGCACAGGTTTTCCTAGAAAATCCTGGTTGCTAAGAAGATCTTCCACTGCTTTCTCAGTTTTCCATATTTCTTCAACACTAATTCTCAGTTAGCAACACTCAGCCTGGTTGAAATTCTCCCAATGACTAAAACAGTAGCTAAAATTGTCTAGCATTTAGGAACTTGTAGGGACATTTCTGTGAAAGGAAGGAATTGATAATATTCAGAATATATTGTTCCAGGCAGCAATGCTTATAAAGAATTAGTGAAAAATCAGCAGCAGAAGAACAAATATTCTCATTGCACATATTTTTCTAATCTGGCCTTCCACTCAGTCCTCTGCCCCAAGGCGTTCTGCTTCCCAGCTCTTTCTTCGTGTCCACCTGCATCTTTCCTTGTCTGCTGGTTTTCCTTTGCTAACATACCCGATTATGAAACAATTTCCTAGAGTCTGTATTTGTGATTGGTGGCTCAGTTTTTATTGGGCATTGCCATTTAGCTCAAATATCAGCTTCTCTCTTTTTAAACATGCCTGTCAATAGCCATAGGTTGGGGTTTATGGTGTTAATGTCTTCCAGCTTAACAAGAGGACGGTGAAGGTTCATAAACTTTACATTTTGACTTTAAGTTCCCATTCAGCTAGTTCCAGCTCTCATGAAAGGCAGTGGCCTGTCTTTATTCAGACATCTAGGAATTCACACTTCCCTTCTCTGCTTATTGAATGTACAAGGATCTGAAATGGAGATTCAAAGCTATCTTAGAGTTTCTCATTACCATCTATCACAGTAGCTTCAAAGCACTTGGGTTTAGAAAGCAGTTTCTTTTCTCATTCAGGAGCAAATGTGCAGGAGGGAGGCAATGCCTGGAGTTTGAATTAACTTTTTTGCCATTATCACCTGGAGTTGGAAAACTTATGTTACACCTTTCACTGCAATACAGGTAAGCCTAAAGGCTTAATCTAATATTACATCCCAAGTTGCACTATAAATATTATTTTATTTGTTGTTTTTGGAGCCTGTATGATGACAGCATTGGTTTTCATTCCAGATTACTCCTAAAATAAGGAAAAGAAAAATGTAGACAGATTTCCTAACAAGCATTATCTGTTTATCACCAGTTACCAAGAAACTGTACAATAGCTTAGAGAATGGAGTGCTTTTTTCTATGGCTTGGGAGTGCAGACCGTTGCAGAAACTTTTGAAATTGGGAATCCATGGGGTTTGTAAGATTTCTGTCTTGGAAATCAAAATTTGGTTTTAAGTTATTTAATACTAAAGGTAACACAGAGTATTTTTTCAGACTAAAATCCTTAACGAGGCATTAATCTAATACTGCAACCAGAAATTGTTTTCATATCTCTCACATTCTTTCTCCATTCACACAACCCACATTCTGTCAGCTACAAGTTCTTATTTATTTGTACACCTCTTAAAGAATACAAGAGATAGCCCAAGAAATAGCCCTTCCAGTACCGTGATCAGGTTGCTAAGTAACCACAAATTAAAGCCATTACTGATGCTTACGTAATAATATTCCTGAGCAGTATCTCCAAAACACTGGTTTCTATAGGAGTTTTGTAAATATGAGATAAAAATAACTATAAAGTATAATCAGTTTATTGAACTCAGTGCAATAATTGATGCAACAAAATCTTTCACCACAAAAATGTGCAGGTTAGAAGAGCAAATATCTGAATATAGGTCAGCAGTTGTCCTTCTATTTTCAGCAAGTGAACCATTTCTCTAACTCTAGAAATAAAGAGGAAGCATAGAGAGTCAAGAACTTTTCTATCTGGCAGTGTAATCACATTTAAATCCCAGACAGTACCAAAGTTAATCAAAGGAGCAGGCTTCATTACAAGAATTAACTGTAAGTTTAAATACCTTGCAATAAAATCAAGAGTTAACTTTCAAAATCTTGCAAAACATGTCTATGCCACTGGAAAAAGTTACATACCTGCATATGCAATAGCTAAAACTACTTAAATAACTGCATTTATGGGCTTTTTGAAACCATTGTGATATTTGATGAAAAAATAACTAAAAATTATTTTCTCCATAATATGTTGATCCTACTAGTATAACCATAAGATTAAAAAAATGCATCTATTCTCCTATCAATTTTATTTAAAGTATTCTCACAGATGATATATAAGAAACAAAACCAGATAAACGCCAGTGCCTAAGCAATGTTGTCAGGACTGCATTGCGTGAGTAGATATAAGTTTAGCAAAAGGATTGAGAAATTGTCCCTTGCCCCCTTCAGGTCCTGAGGGTATTCATATCTCCTCTAATCAAAGTGCTCACTTATTCTGACTCTGAGGTCAGATTTGGAGTGGCTCCTATTCACTCAGTCTGCTTACCCTTTAACTTCCCAACACAGCTTTCTTTAACATCAATAAACATTGATACTGCTTTCACATTGCGAACAGTTTGCACCCCTAAAAAATTCTTATGCTGAACTATAGCTTTATTCAATCAAAATGTTGCCTCTGGATGCTGCTAAGTTCTGCAGTTAACAACTACAGGATAAGGGCAAAAATCTGCAAGTTGATATTCAAGATTTGCAACTGGCTAACCTGCCAGTGATATCTTGCTATTCTTTTTTTTTTTTTTCTCCTTAATTATGTTTCATTTACTATATCATTTGTAAAATGGGATAGCAACCTCTGCCCCAAGATTCTTATATGGGAACATATCAGTGTTTTTCCTGTAGCTGAATCACAACAGTGACCCTACACAGAAGCAAAGAAATCCCCCCTCCATGAGGAATTCTTTCAGTTTAGGCATGCTTAGAGCATCACATAGGTGAAGCATGTGAAATATCTCAGAAAAGGTAGCTCAAAGCAACACTGTTTCCAGTGCGTGTCCAACGCACGCGTGTGGCCATCACAGATGCCATGTGCATGCCGCTGATGTTCCCAGACTGCTCTTTCTGTTGTCAAGAACCTAGTGAGATTCGACACAAGTGATGGATCTCTAGACAGAGTGAATGGAACAAATGAAGCAAACATTATCATAGCATCATAGAATGGTTTGGGTTGGAAGGGACCTTAAAGACCATCTAGTTCCAACCCCCTGCCACGGGCAGGGACACCCTCCACTAGACCAGGTGGCTCAAAGCCCCATCCAGCCTGGCCTTGGACACTTCCAGGGATGGGGCATCCACAGCTTCTCTGGGCAACCTGTCCCAGTGCCTCAGCACCCTCTCTGGGAAGACCTTCTTCCTGACACCTGATCTAAATCTCCCTGCTTTCAATTGAATTGTGATTAGGGTTTCCACAGCCCTAGGTAAATTTGAAAATTGAGATAACTCAATTGATAGGAATTGATGGGAACATTCTGCAGATGTTTTCTACTCTCTCTTTTGAATTCACTGAGTAAAATTTAATTCAAGGTTCATCTTTACATATTATTCAGTGTTCAACAGTACTGCTTTTTCATCTTCAGTTTTGTAATTCAAGATTGTGGGGGTCCAAATTTTTAAAAAAAAATGTAACTAGGATTAGAATTTCCAAAGTATGTACCAGTTTTTCAAAAAAAGGTAAGTAGCTTGCCAAGCATACCTGAAAGCATGTTCATATATGTCCATAGGTGAGACATTAATAGTCTGGAAAAACTTCCCCCAGTAATAGGTATTTGGAAATGGTTCTAATGGGTATAATAATGGCCTGATGAAGCTGTCTCTCAACTGAGGCTCAAATAAAATCTTCACTTTCCTCATGCAATATGCAATTGCAAGCAGATCGGGATGTCTCCTGATCTGCCTTTCTGGGATTCTCCTGAGCCAGAAAATTACTGTCCAACTTATTTAATAATAACAGACAACAGCTAAGGAACAGATATCATACAAGAGTTATACTGGCCATTTTGAGCAAATCAACCATCTCTACAAACTTAACGGAGAAAGCCAAATGGCACATAGTCAAACACAAATTATAATCACTGATAGCAATACAGCATAAAATTTCAGCTACTCATTCTTTGAGACTGAAGAGACCTATTTTTTACTCCTTCTTTAATATCTGTTGTCTTGATATCTAAAGACTATGTATAAAAATACTGTCTCTAGACTTTTTTACCAGGATGTCACCATAGACTATTTGCTGCTCTTCTCACAATATGTGTTTTAAGTGTTTGAGTCCATTGGTTTCACTTCTGAAAGGCACAGAGAAAGCCAAACCCACAAGATGGATTTTCACTTTGTTCTTTTCATTTCCAGTAAAAAAAAAAAAAAAAAAAAAAAAAAAAAGCACAAATAAAATGTGCCAGGCCCAGGCCCTTTGAAGTTCTTACAGGAAGCTGATATACATCCTCACAAACTCTCACATCCCTCACAAAATAGGGAGAACAAGTGAATAAGGGGAGCTGTGGGCTGGGCAGCTTAATACCACATCTGTCCTTAGCTGCTAAAACATCCCCATGAGGCTACAGATATAGATGGTCAAGAAGTCTGAAGCTGCTCTGAGTTGTGCCTGGGACTCGCTCCAGAAAAGGAACTGCAGAAGTGACATGAGCTGTCTCTCTCCTTCCCAGATATGCCTGTGATTTCTCTGTTGCAGGCTTATTCTTACTGGAACTCCCTGAAGAATCCCAGACACACAAACACAGCATGTTATAAAGGAGAGACATTGTTATCCCTCGAAGAAGCATCAGACCACATCAGCTTTGTCTTTAAGATTCAAAGTAGAATGTTCCCATTGCTTTCTGGAGTGACATAGAAGCAAGAATACACTTCAGAACACTACTTCTGAAATGAACATTGCATGCTTGCAAATAAGACCAGTAGAAAATGGAATTAATAAGAGAAAATTCAGTGTTTAGCCTAACTTTTATTTGTCAGTGGAAACTGATGTTGCAACACTAAATAATAATGTTTTGGAATTACAAAAACAAAGAGGAAAAAGCAGTGCTGTTGATGTTACCTTTATGAACACTGAAGATGTGAATTAAATTTTACACAGTGAAGTCAGAACAAAAAGCAGAGAACATGTGCAGAATGTGCCTGACTCTCTCTTCTCCTTAGCAAAGTCAACTGTCCTTCAGCTACCCATACAAGTAGGTTTTAGCAAGAGACTACAGCTGCAAACCAGCTTTGAGGAAAAAAATGATTTGTAAAAGGAAATTCTCCTCCATATTGGCGTACTCATTCCTTTAATAGATATATTGGCAGGCTTTTGTCTTACTACTAGTTATTTATCACAGCCCACATCCATTTTGTATAATCTATCTCTAATTTCTATCTTAAATTATTAGGAGATATCTTCTCTGCTTCTGTATTGACCACCAAGGATCTCACAGTATTTATTTTATAGTTTTGTAAACCAGTTGCAGCAATGGAAATGAAGCCTGATCAGTACATTTTGTGTAGCAGGTATAAAGTCCTTCGTTTAGGCAATATTATTGAAGTGCCTACCATGAACTCTAAAGCAGCTGGGAGTTTAATTGATTCCTAGAAGTGCAATGAAAGTAGAGCAGATAAAAAATGACAGAGTTGTTGCTGATGCAAATGAAAATGTTACAGCAAAGCAGCTGGGGAGAATACTGTAGATATTTACATTTTCCCAACATGCTTACATTGTTTCTTCCACATTTTCCAGGCAAAGCTCACCTGGTTTTGCTCAAGGCCTGGAATGCAGTGAATTGTGTACAGCACCTAATATTTATTCATGCCATTGTCAAGAACATCTTTGCAGCTCCTGCCAAAGTCTGTCATTGAATGTGTTTGTTCAGCTGCATGGCAAAAACATAATACACAGTCATCATTTTTACTTCGTCACCTACTCAATATTTTTCTTCTCTGATTAAATTAACTCATAAATACTGTGCTTTTCATGTCAGAAAAATCTTACTACATCCATTCAACTAATACCCATTTGTACATTTTATGTTCTTGAACATTTAGATACTTCAATAAGTTCTGAAACAATAGAAAAGCCAAATGCTTTAATTTACCTGGGACTATGGAAACCCTAATCACAATTCATAGAGATTACATATTCAGCCAAAAACTAAGCTAAGCTAAATTTCATCATTAGTCACTATCAGCTGTAGAAATCTGCATATGAATGGAGAAAACACAAGGACAGTAAAGGACTTGGTAAAACCTCTCAGGTTTAGCACCAATTTGCATTGACTGCAGCACAGGTGACATAGAATAACGTTAGCCTGAGTCAAACCAGAGGGTACCAGGCACTTCTAACCCAAGGGGTGTCATCATAGCTGCTGCTGACACCCATGGTAGGTAAAGTATGGATACTCGTGTGCTGTAAACACATCTCCTACCTTGGATGGGACAGAAACCACAGCTTACAGACATTTGACTGTGTCTGGGAACCACTGGAAAATAAGACTACCCTGGGAGGTCTCTGCCCTCTCTCTAGGCAGGTTTAATTTATGAGAGATGTTCCTCTTAAACCCATTCTGAAACATTTTCAGTGATGAGGACTCCACAGCCCTCTCAAAAAAATCAGTGTTTTGCCATGTTTAGAGTCAGAAAGCTTTTTTCCTAAGGTGGAATTTGAATTTGCCAGAGCAAATTTGTTCTATCTACCAGAGAGAACAAATAATTCCTGTACAAGGCTGCTGTAAATAAAATCAAAGGCTGTTCTCATGGTCCATCGGTCTTCTTTATTCCAGAGAAAGAAATACAGTACTTCTCTCCCAATTTTTCATATATGTCATGTTGATGTGACCTGGTTGTTCTCCCTTGGACTCTAACTATTTTGTGTCTAAGAGTTTGGTGCCCCAAAACCAGACATCATACACCAGCTCAGGCTTTAAACAGTGCTGAGGTGGTTGTTCAAGACAATGTGATGCAACACTGTGCCAAACAGCCAGAATACCTCTGACATCACTTTTCTCTTTACTTGCGGTCAGTTACCCTGCTTTAAGAGGAAGTGTAATTAATTTGACATGATTAGTTACTGACAAATTCCTATTCATCAGGTGGATGAATTTCACAAATCTGTGTTGGCTGCTACTGATTTCTTTATTATCTTTTGGCGCTTAAAAATTCATTATGAATTACGGAAAAAATGTTTGGATAAACATGCCTGTGGCTAGCCAGAATTTCTTTGCTTTTCCTCTCCCTTTCTGAAAGATCTGATATTATATTTGACTTTCTACAGTTTTTCTCATTGGTCTTCCCTGTGTCCTCCAGAACAATTCCTAGCAAATCTGAGGTGTCCATGATGAACTTCATGCTGGGATAATTAAGAAGTGTGTAAAAAAAATTAAAAACATTTGTCCTGCCCTTATTCTAGGTGGAGGTTTTACCCTCTTAGCTGGGTTAATTATAGTAGCCAGCTGCTACAGTTGATGCATTTAGTAGAGTCTGATCCAATAAAAGGTACAAAATATTTCAGCTGTCACAGCACTGTACATCTTTTTCTCTTGAGCTTACTTCCCAATTGTCTAACCTCAGAAGAGTTTATCTTCCCGAAGACTATTGTTTTACTTTTGCTGTTCTACCTTTTTCTCTTCCTATGCATTATAAGTTATGTCTGGAACAATCACATCACCCAAGTGATGTTGTCTTTGATGTTCTACAATGGAATACTGTCATATTTTATGCACATTCCTCAGACCTCAGATTCTTACCATTCACACAGAGGAAAGTATTGAACATTTGTTCAGGTCTTTTCAATGTCCATGAAAATCAGAAACAAACACAACCTGACTGAGCGAAACAGGAACAAGCACTCAGAATTAACTTCCTGACAATGAAGTCCATTCTTTGTCTCCCTGAGACACGACACCTGCCAGGATTTTGAAGACTCAAGGCACAGTCACAACATGCACCTCCAATCCCAGTGTACAGCATTTATGATGGCAGCCTGAAATGTGAGCAGCAAAAAGGAAATAATGTGGAACAGGCCCCTAACCAGCAAATTGAGAAAGATAAGTTGTGACTAATCTAGGCCTGGCTGAGAGGTCCAGTCCAGTCATGGGGCTGAAAAGCTGTCTGACAAGACTATATTCTCTGATGAATGCAACCAAGACCAAGTCTGGCTCTGAATTCAAAGCCCAAAGAGAGGGACTCTGCAGCTAAGTTCAATCAGGATTAAAATAAGCCTGATTTTCATAGAGCTTTAAACATGGTTCCTACATTTTCATTATTCATTACAACAAGGGAAGGTCAATTCCCTGCTGATTTTGCTGTCCTTGCTTTGAGAAAAGCACAGACATCACCAGACCTGAGAGGATGCCTGGGATCTGTTCAGCAAGTCCAAAGGATCCTGAAGTTCACCTTTTGCCAAGGGAAAGCCAGAAAGTGAATACCTGAGGAAGCCTCTGAAAAATTGGAAAACAGACTCTAGAAAAAACACCTAAATTCTTTTGGAATAATTTAACTGTCAACAATTCTTTTAACTAGCATCAACCAATAATTTGCTGACCAATGTGTTCCACAGTATGCCTTTACCAACAGTTTGATAGTTAAATAGACTACAGGCCTTGGAAGATTCTGCTGCTTAATTACAAAAAAATATCCTTCACTTGATCTTCCAGATTTAATGCCTTGTAGTATACCCTAACTGTGAGATTGTCTATGTCTGTTTCTTCTTAATCATCATGCATATGTGTTGAGCTCCACTTTAGACATCAGAGGATGATATCCTTCCCTGCTTTTAACCTGCTTCTCCTTCCTGAACAATCTATATCCTTTATATTAATATTCCAGCCATATGAATTCTCCCACCAAGTCTCCGTTATTCAATTCAGCTGTATTCATGATCAATGACTAAGATTTTCAGCTTTTCTTGTTTATTCCTTATATTTTTTCCATTAGTGTCATTGGTAAAGATACTCATGACTGACCTGCTGGTTTGTTTCTTGTACTTGTGACTTTATTATGAATAAAAATGTATTACTTGTTGGGTTTTGACCCTAGAGCAAGTTGGTGGTGTTTATTCTAGTATATGGGGTTTTGCCAGCTCTCCCCATAACTCTTAGATTAAAGCCATTCTGTCCAGGTTAGCAAATGACTGGTGAAAGATGTTTTTCTTCTTTTACTGTGGGCTCAGTATTTGCTCAGCAACTTAGAGAATATCACCAATAGTCAAGGTAAACTAACACCCTACCAGTGTCGCAGGCATAGCTACACGTTCATCTTCAGTCCACGGCTTGACTGTCAAATGGGAGGTTTCTTGGGAGTCCCACCCCAGTTTCTGATCTTCATATCTCCGCTCCCTTTCTGCAGATCTTTTGATCTGCCCACCATCGCTTCCAGCAATATCTTTGTGACAGGAGAGGAGGATGCAGTAGAGACCAACAAGGCAGATGAGCTGCAGAAACAGACACTTTGACACAGATTTCTTGGAAGCAGTATGTCTTTAGGGACAGTCAGGAAATGTTAATGCTGTCCTGAAGGTGGGGACAGCATTAACTGGGACTTATTTGCCACCAGTACTCCTCTCCTTTTGGGAAAGTGGCTGCCTGACCATGAACCTCACAGTTCTTGATGGTTTCAGCTTCTCCCTCATCATCACTGAGGCACTCCATCTTAATGTGGTCAGAACAGGTCTGCTCTCAGTGTTAGCAGGTGGCTGGCATGGGGTCAGACACTTTGCCTACAAAAAGGAGTAGACCAGACACTGCCCCTTTCATTACTGGACATCACCTAATCTAGTTTACAGTTTCTATTTTTCTTCAGTGGTGATTGTATGTATCCTCTTTTATGATAAGAGATGCATCTCTGCCTGACCATTTGCAGCTCTCTTCCCTGCTTCATAGGAAATTTTACTAGCAACCACAATCCAAACCAGATGTCCTTTCCTACCCAGCCTTCTTTGGAAGAGAACATAGGTCACACTCCCTACAAATCTAATGCAGGACCAGAGCCAAGGCATACAGGATCAGGTCCCCATCTGGGCACGGCATTCAGTTTCCTAATTGCTTGCACAAACCAGGATGTTATATGTATAAAGAATTACATTATTTGCTGCACTTCACCAAAGCATAGTAGAAAACCTGTAGTTTCAGGGTGGAAGGGAAAAGGGGGAGGAAGAGCAAGACAGAGGCAGCTTTAAACCATGTATGTGCCTCTGGGGGACGTTTCAAGAGACCAAGTAACTAAGTTATGGTGCACCCTGAGGTGTTAATGGGCTGCCCCAAAGCCAACAGCAACTGAAAATCCACATAATTAGGCAATGGAAACACTCCCCCTGTCTCGACGTAGCCCCATGCCAGTCAGAAGCTTTTTCCTCAGTTACTGAGCAGGAGGAATGTTACCCTGCCTAGATCTACTAAACTCTTCCTTAGACCTCTGTAGCCGGAGCACAGGAACCACAGCCCAGGTAAGATGCTGCTTTTCCCGCAGAAGGCTGGAACTCCCTTTGTCAAAGTCGGAATAGTCTTTTCTTACCATATGACCAGAACATGGCTATCAGCTCGGCAAAATGCTGGCTGGATGCACATGTACCTACCACCTGAGCAGCGCTCCTGACATGTGGCGGCCATGCTTTCAGTCACCTAAGGGGAGGCAGTTTTCTTGCCATATGAAAACTGGAGGTGACTATGCAGCTGCCAGAGGCAGGGCAGAAAACTAACGGGGGAAGAGCAGGTACTCGATCGCTTTCTCTTTGAAGTTTTATTACGGCAGAATTTCTGAATCTTCAACTGGCTGCAGCAGGAGTCCTGCACTTCAGTGGGCCTCTGAAAACTCCCTCCGATGAACATTACCATGTAGGCTTGGGGAAAACCCTCTACCTCCAGAACACACCAGGATCTGCTAAATAACCCGAGACTCGCCTCTGCTAAGTGTTGTACATACCGGGAAAGGAAGCCTTTTGTTATCAGTTTTACAGCTATTATTTGCTTTGCGTTTTGTTTTGTTTTCAAAGAAAGGAAAATAAAATTAATTTAACAAGTAGGTTTCAGATTTTTACAAGATAAATTGATAGTTTTTGTGCAGTGATTCTCATGTTTTTACATTATAGCACCCATTTAAACTACCCTGTTAGTCCTCAGTGGTGGAAAACCTGATGAATACATATGGAACCCTTAACTTGCCTTTGCAACTATTTGAAGCATTTAGGAATCTATCAGCCAGGGAAGGGAGAAGCATATTGCAAGTACCATATGGGCATTAAATGTGAACTTGTCAAAGGAAGAAAGAATAAACCATTTTTCACATTCCTCATGGCCTGTATTTTTTCTTTCAGAATATGAATTGTTTCTAACCATGTTTTGTCTTTAATACTCATTACAAGCCAAGGAAATATCCAGGTTAGTAAAAA
Organism: Rhynochetos jubatus; assembly: GCA_027574665.1. Taxonomy (NCBI): domain Eukaryota; kingdom Metazoa; phylum Chordata; class Aves; order Eurypygiformes; family Rhynochetidae; genus Rhynochetos; species Rhynochetos jubatus. The sequence goes on along the minus strand of CM050654.1, from coordinate 19,443,396 downwards.
ACCTTAGCAGGTTTATGGTCTTCTCCAGTGATTACCTAATACGTTTGTCTCATCTGCTTTCCTTGTTGTGTGAAAACACACTGAGGAAACGTGTAAACGCAGTGAATTGTTCCCAGTGAATTGTTCCCAACCCTTTTATTCACCTTTCAGCATGCTAGTTCCTTCCCTTGGCATTGATATCATTATGCGTTTGTCAAAGATAGACTGTCACTTTAGAGCTTCTATTATGTGCAAGATTTGGCAGCACATTTTACCTTTGGGATTTGCTTATATCCTTTGCATGTTATTGTACTGCTTTGGCATTCAGTAAATTCAGTACACCCATTTCTTTGATGTTCATTCCAGCCCCTAAATGTGGAAACAATGACTGAAATTTTGGATCAAAGCATCCCATAGATGGCAGGCAACATAATTTTGCGACAATTTACATGAACAGAAAGAAGTCCCATAGCTAGAGTCTAGGTCTGTAACGGTTCTACAATTTATGTACTCTAACAGTCAAGAAAAAGAAGAAAAGGAAAGGGAATAAAGAACACAGAAGTCCAGCTGAATTCACACCATTGTGCAATTTCTCAATATAATTAAAAGAAAACTCTTTTTTTTCCAGTATCAAATGCACATTCTCATAGAAGTATAAGAATTCAGAGGTTAAAAACTGAACTGAACAAGGATTGCCAATATCTGCCTCATATTTGTTCTAGAATTCAGGAATAAACCAACCTTTCCATTTTCTACTGTTTCCTAAAATGCAGTAGCCAGTACAAATACAGTAGCCAATCAAGTTAAATACAAAATTTCATCTTTGATTTAAAATAAAAGATGTAAAAAATTTTAAAAGAGCAAATTATTTTTAAAACTAGCAGTTCCATATTTATTTGTGGTGAAAATGAAAATGGTTTGGTCTAGTTGGTTTTAAATTAGGCCCCACTGACAATGAGGCATCAAAAGTCAACATCCTCACTGTTTATAGAACTGTAGAATCACTGAGGTTGGAAAAGACCTTTAAGATCACCAAGTCCAACTGCTAACCCAGCGCTGCCAAGTCCACCACTACATCATGTCCCTGAGCACCACATCTGCATGTCTTTTAAATACCTCCAGGGGTGACTCTGGCAGATAAAAAGGTGTGTAGAGGAGCTGAAATATTTGGTTTTGCTGGTATTTCATTTTATGTAAAAGTAAAAAATAAAATAAAATAAAATAAAATAAAATAAAATAAAATAAAATAAAATAAAATAAAATAAAATAAGCTATGACAAAGCCTCAACCACTCGGGCGCGGACGAGGCCCCCCGCGCTGTGCGTGCGGCTGCGGGCCGGGCCGGCCGTGCCCCACCCGGCGGTGCGCGTAGCCGCCCCCCGCCCCGCGCCCGCCGACCCCGGGGCAGCGGTGCCGCCAGCCGCGTACAGCAGCGCCGCCCCGCGGCAGCTCCGCACCCCGCGCCGCCGTCCTCCCCGGGAAGCCGGCGAATTACTGTTTACAGTAACATAAATAAACGCGTCCTTTTTTTCCTGAAAGGTAGCAAGCTGCGTTCAGATTAAATGTTAACTACCGAGCATCACGGCAGTGCATCTGGAGTGCTGTAAAACCCTCTCGCTGTAACCACGGGCAGATCTCAGCTGTGCAAAGCAGCGTGTGCTTCTCTGCGTTTGGGGGGGCTGTGCAGGGGCTGGGGCAGTTCCCCCCGTGGAGGACAGCCCTGAGCTCCTCCGTAGAGGCTCCTGGAGTATGCACAACTGCACAGGGCTGCCACTAGACCATGCCTTACCTGAAGTGTGAACCACCCCTGAAGCAAGACTCCGACTAATCTGGGCACCAACTGCCATTTAGGGGTGCTGGTTTAGGACCCTAAATTCCCACCCCTCCTTATCCGGTGTGGCACTGAGTTTCTTTCAAGTGGTAGAAAGAGCTGTACTTTGTACTAAGGTAACGCTCTATTGCCACATTAAAACTCTTCTGTCTAATACTGATATGCAAATAAATGCACCCCAGACCAATACACAGGTATGCATGGTATATAGAACCATGCAGAATGAAGTATTGCCATAGTAACTCATTCACAAAGAGCATCAAATATCCCCTATTGCCTTAAAAAAGGTATATGAAGATGCGCAGCAGAATTCGTGCGTTTGATAATTCTCAGCCTCGCACAATATCCTTGTTTTGTCACAACCTGCCAGAGGCCTGTAACTATTTAAGTCCGATGTGATAACTGCTGGCTGATGTGCTGATTATTAATCGCTTTAAGGATGGACAGCCTAAAACACAGAAAGTTTAAATTACTTGCCCAACAGCATGTCGCAGAGCACTGACACAGCCAAGGACAGATCACGCAGGACTGACCTTTAGTCTCTAACCCAAAATACTAGCCCACGATAGATAAAGGAAGGGTGGTTGTCTTTTTTACTCAAAGCAGGAAAAAAAAAATCTCTTCTTTTAAAAGTAAGAAAAGTCACAGAGTGTGTTTCAGGGAAAAAAGCCAAAACGGTTCAAGTTTCAAGGCTGAGGGAGCATCTGCTCAGGGGACCAATCACATTAAACTCTCACCTAAAACATCTATCAAGGAAACAAAACCAATCCCGCTCTTCAGAGACCAGATGTTGGCAGGGCTTGAGCCAGTGATCAGCACAGAAAACTTGCTCGTTTATGTGCCGGCCCAGCAACTCATGTTGCAGGAGTGATGCTTTAGCAATACTTTGGAAGTACCCAGCTCCTCGCCTAAAGTTATAACCATGTTCAACCGCTCCTTGGAACAGGAGCCTAACGATAAACGAACGCGAACACTGCAGTGCCTTCTCCGGAGAGAACAGGGTATTTGAGGGACCGGAAGGCAGTAACATGCGCTTTGACGCAGAAGCCCTCCACGCACCGGGTTCAGCCGCTCCTTCCCCGCCAGCGCAGGGGAAGGGCCACCTCGGCCCGCGTGGGAGAACCTTTCGGTACCCTCCACTCTCCCACCTCCCGCGCCTTGCGCTCAGGCGCCTGGGCCGCCCCTGGAGCCGGCACAGCCGGGCGGGCCCCCCAGCTCCCCGGTGCCGGCGGCTCTCCCCGGGGTTGACCCTGGGCTCTGGCCAGCACTACCGGCGCCTGCCAGCCCGAGGAGCAAGAGACCGGCCCGAGGCGGCGATCCGCCCTCCTCCCGGCTTCCCAAAGCCCCGGCGTGCTTCGGTGACTTACGGCGGGCGGGATTTTCGGTACCGTAAAGACGCCCATGGTGGTCCGCGCGTGCTCGCGCCTAACCTTCAGATAACCGTGTGCTTTATGCTTTTGCCGACTCCAACACGGCATTACGTTTCTTGAGGGTACTTTACACTTAGAGGCAATGGTTTGATGGGATCACGCACAATAAACCTGTCTGACCAAACCCAGATTTTAGAACACAGCAGGAAAATTTGTTTTACATGGTCAATTGGTCATTTTTTGTATCTCAGAACATATCAGAGCATCCACAGGAAAAACATAACTTCTACAAAATGGTACCAGGGTTTTGATTTACTAACAGTTGCTGGTTTGAGTTTTCACAAAAATATTTAGCTATAGGACAGTGTATTAGGTGTATTCTTAAAGGTAAATAACTGCAGCCAATAAAAGTTCAGCCTATAAAGGGTCCCATCTTCTAGGAGTTTTCTGCACCGAGAATTACTACCAGCATAATCATGGCTCCCTGCACACTAATATTTCCTCTGATACAGTATGATCAATGTTGTGGAAAAACATTTATTATATTTCTTCTAGCTACTTAAAGGCATTACTGAATTATGAGCATCGCAAAACGAATCCACTGTGCATTTTTTCTTTATGTGACGTTTTTACAATCTTCATTTTCTGCTTTGCAGCCACTGAGCTATAGTGATCGCGCTGTGCACCCTCTCACAACTGACACAGGGGCCAGGAACTCCTTTCTGCTTTATTACATTCCAAATGCACTTCATATGACAACATTCATTCTCATTCTACACTGGACCCTTATTTAAATGGAGAAGCCATTTCTTACTGGACCTGTACTTAAAGGGAGAAGTCATGAAAGAAATTAAAATGAGGGAAGAGGGTTTAAACAGCTGTTTCAAATGTGCCTTGTTAACAAAGGTGACAAAGTTTTGACTCAGAAGAGGGAGAAACAGACAAGGAGGTATTGATGCACTGAGCTGTCCCTACAATGCTAATAGGTGTACAGGTGACACTTTATTTTCTTTTATATGACACAGTTTTGAGACATGGTGCATTACTGGGGATATTTTAACTTGACTGGAACAAGGAATAACCAAGGAAGGAAGGAATAGATGAAAGCTGAGTCCAGAGTAAGATATCCTACATGGGATACAAACTTGCAGAGGGCAGTTCACCTGATGCCTACTACTCACAGCAGCTGTAGACTCATTAAAACCTTGTGGTAAGAAGTCAGTTAAAATAAGATGGAAATAATAGCAGGTTCATTTAAATCAGAATTTCCTTTGGTAGAAGAAAACAGAACGTTACTCTTCTTCAGGAAATAATCCTAATAAGTCATATGTAAATGCATTCTTCTCTTTAGGGATGAAATAATTATTCACTCTTCCTGCCTTTGGATTCAGTGAAAATTTTCATCCAAATCAAAGTCTTAATAGAAAGAGAGTGTGAGGCAAAAGAGAAATGTATAATAAGTTTGGGCACTTGAACCTGTGATTTATGGCCTAGATCTACAGCCAACTTTATTACAAAAATGACTTCACCTATTACAGCCTTACCCAGGGCTCTCTGGAGATGGAAGGGGGCTGAGCAGCATTAGAGTATCAGAGGTGCTCACAAACAATGCCAGTCTCATTCTCACTTCCCTTTCCCCTCTCGCCCTTAATGCATACATATCGTCTGTTGCCTCCTTTCCTGCTCCTTGATGTAGGCAGATCACGGTACTTCTCTCTCTTCCTGTGGGAACTGGCCATGGCCTCTCATTTGTCATGAGCTCTGACTGAAGGGTTCCTCTCATACTTTTCTCTTTTCTTGCCTGAAGGACAGCCCGATTCTGAGAGTGACCCCGTTGGTAACCCTTGAAATTTGGTAATGCTGGTTGTCTGCGCACTGCAGCTGATGATGCTGAACATTTAACCACCACCTTTGAAGTGCTGCATAACATACCAACTAGTCTTTCCTTTTGTGAAACGATTGCATCAATTTCCAGCAACTGTTTTATTGAATATAGATCTGTGCATGTTTTATGGAGATTGCATGTCCATTTGCATTATTCCAGGGCTCTGTCTTTAAACTGTCTAGCGATAATCTTACTTAAGACAAATTAACAATCTCTAAATGGCACGAGAAACAGAATTTCGTTTCACAAATGCATCCAAAACACGAAAGCCCACAACAGGTGGTTAGCAAAGGCAGTCACACCACTGCTTATGGCTTGTCACATAGGAAATCTGAAGTCATCAACAGAGGTGACACCTCTTCAGGTGCACAGAGATTTATTGTAAAGATCTGCTGTGTCAGTTACGACACAGCTTCCTCTAGCACGAAGGGAAGTGACACAGAGTGGCTGCTGGCATCCTGGGGGTCTGCAAATTACACCAAAGCTGTGTATTTAGCATGAGGTGATCAACATCACAGTTACAGGACATGGCCTCTTCAAGCAGTGCAGGTTGTTTCTCTCCAAACTAGTTATTTTAGTGGTATACAAGACACACAAGACTGGCTGTCAGCCAGATTTCGAAGCATAAATAAGCCATGATCTCATTTACGTACAGTCTTTATAGGTGACAGTAATATGTATGAGTGACTACTATATTTAGGAATGACAAGATGGGCATTATTAATAGCTTAATTGACATTAATGCAATTACCCCTATCCTTATTACAGTTAGTAGAATTACACAGAAAGCACTGGCTGAGGCCTTATTTTCCCTAGAGCTACCCAAGGATACGACATTTTCCACAATGCCATATCTAGTCTTTGACATTAGATACTTAGCTACAGAATTATTCCAGTAAATCATTATAAATGCATTATAATAAAGATGTTATGAGCTATTGGATATTAACCCCAGCCCCTGAAGAGAGATAAATACACTGGTTGCAAGATTTCTGTTTTGTTTTGCAATGGAAACAGGGTTTTGCTTATAACTAAAGAATTATAAAACGTTATGCTGATAATTAAAAACCAGACTTCATCCTCTCTGGTCAGATTAAAGCCAAACACACCCTCAACATATAAAAGAATATATCCATAGAACAGGAAGAACAAAATTTTTAGCCCATCACAACCAAGGTTCTCATTTACAGATGCACATCGGTGTGTATACTGTTTGGAGACACAGCTATTGTATTTGTGTGTGCAAGCGTCCCCATTTACACATCTGATTGCTGTGTCTCATCTCCAGGAAACTTGCTTCCTTATTTTTGTTTCGTTTGTTCTTTTTTTTCCTTACTCTGTCTCTCTTCAATATAGAAACGCAAGATTTTCTGTCACTCTCTGATAAAGGTGTACATCACCCACATGTTCCACGCCCAGGAAATAAGCATAAATTTCAGGCTCAGGACTGCCTAAAATTAAATGTTCATCAACTTTGCAGGAGTCATGGATTAATTCTGTTTCTAGCACAAACAGAAAATAGAGAAATAGAAACATCATGACCATACATTAATTATACTGCAGTAATATACGGGAGCATTTAGGACCTCCGTAATAGGTACTGGACAACAACAAACCAAAGGAATGGTGCGTTGTTTCCTTCCCAAAAAAACTGCATTACAATACAAGCAAAGTAAACACAAAGCACTGATGAGTACGTGTTGGTCCTTAGGAAAACCAAGAAAATAATTATCACAGAACAGCATACAGAAAACCAGAACTGGGATTGCAAAAATAAATTTTCAACCCAAATATGAAGTTTCTCCATCAAAACGTGTTAATGTCTGTATGGTTTCATGGCTTTGCTGGGTTTTCTTTTCTCCAATTCATTAAACCCAGTTGATTTGGGATTTTGTGTGATTACGACTGAAATCCACTGTAATAAATACTGAGATATGTAATTATCATTATATACACACGAGAGTTTTTATGTCTGTTAGCATGTGCACATGTCGGTATGCACATGTGTAGGGGAAGGCTGTGTTGTTTTCACTCTTCTTATTACCTCCTGACAGTAACCTGTAGGCACATAGATTATGAACTTTTAAAAGTCATATATTGTGGTGCATTCCATTTTTAGCAAGTCTCCTTGGAGGTGACTGGGAATAAATTCAGCTTGAAGTAGTGCCTGAAAGAGATCTGTCTCCAGGATAACTGAACGCTGAGCTATGCCAGTTTGTCAGCTTGCAGGACAAGGTGCATGTGTCTTGCCTGTCCTGGCTGGGCTCTGGATCAGAGCTCAAACTCCCAGAGAGAACAACTCTCATCACAAGGAGTGAATTAAAAATGAAGCTTTAACACCAACCAGGCACTTCCTATCTTGCAAAGTCCTAAGTCAGGTACTTCATTACACTTCAGCTCTTCTAAAACAAATACAGATCTGGTATCTGGTGAAAATACTTCCCGGGAAGGTTTTATCTGCTCTTGAGTGAAACTCGTGACAAGGCTATAGGATATAAATCAGTGTTGTAAACTAACTCTGAGTTTGCAATATGCATGGTGTATTTTTGAGGATAACATTTACATGTTTGCAAATTCAGTGTATTTTTTTACATAAAACATTTATTTTTGACTACTGAGTGGTTAATCACTGAGGCTTAGCATCTATAGGGGCAAAATACTCAGGACAGTAGTGGATGTCTTGCCTTTTGATCTCTCCAAAGCAAAGCTGGAGGCCTATGGAGTAGATCCCAAGGTCCAGTAAAATGTGTGAGACAGAGTCAAGAGACCCAAAATGTTTCAATCTATAGAACTAAACAGATGATCTAAAGGCCCTTGTCAGCCTTCAAGGCTAGCACTGGTTAGATATCTAATATGCTCAGAAGGTTTTAGAGGAGAAAAGATTAGTCTGTGCTATTTTCTTCATTATTTCACATCATGAAGCCAAGAGAAAAGACAAAAGTAGCAAAGTAGTGCTACTCAGGTACCACCCTAAAGGGCTGAGATCCAGCAACATTATGAATCCCTGTCCTCTGCTCAGAGAAGAGAACAGGAGCTTCTGCAGCATCAGGAGGACTGCAGTAACAGCTATGGAGCCGTCCAAACTGCCCTGCATTGATTAGTTTGTAAGCTGTGTGTCAGAGAATTTTAAATTCTGGCTCAACTCATTGAATTCAAGTCTGGCTTTGGAAGACAGCTCTAGTATTAAAAAGGTGTAACATAGCTCAGAAGACACGGATACATTTCCTGGCTCTGCTTCAGATTTCCTGTGCAATGGATAGTATATGGAACTATTTCTATAAGGAACTTGGCTTGAAAGCATAGGATTCTTCAGTCTTTGTCCAGATGACCCGTTGGCTCTGCTTCACAGTCCCTTCTGGAATACGCCACAGCAGCTAAATTACTACTCTGTAGAAATTATTGAAATTACAACCCACCCACTCCCTGAAGAATGTGTGGAACCCATAACAGAGGCAGAGAGGGGTGGTGTGTAAACTTCCCAGCTGCTGCAATTCATGGCCATACATGTTAATATCAATTATTATTTTTAAAGGTAATTGAAGTGAATATACCAGGCTGTGAACAATGGCAAACAAAGGCTTTGATTCACAACCCTACTTGGACTTGGCTGCAGCAGCGGAAGAAGTTACTGCCCCTCTTCGGCAGTTACTCAGTCCCTGCAGCTAAAGCAGTGAAAGATGACCAGCCTATAATCTAATTCTGTTTTCCAGGCTATAATCTAATACCTATTTTCAGCCAGTCATGGAGCTGTCATTACCAAATGTCTGTGCAGTGAGTGACCAGACGTTCCAGACAGAAATGAAACCTGACAGAGTTAAAAAAGAAAAAGAGAAGTCGCAGAATGGATACATTTGAAGATTAACTTGATGGCACTTTTTCCAGAACAGAGAAAGGAGGGTAGTAACAGCCTTAAAGCTTGCCACCCCACCTGAGTATCAGGCACCAAGAGCCAAAGACAAGCGAGCCCCAGAAATTACATCTCATGGTTTTCTGACAACAGCTGAATGGTTACAGTAAAGCAGACTCACTAGTCAAAGCCAACAGTGAGGAAGTTACTGGATACTACCTGTACATTTAGTCTAAATTTTGTCTAAGAAGGTCAAACTTTGCTGTTGTGGAAACCATTCTGACAGGCTCAGCTTTCAAAAAAAGCTGGGAAGGGGCAGAAGAAATTTTTTTTTTGTTATGTTACTGTCATGAAAATAATGACCATCCTTTCCCAGCTCCTAGGGTACAGGACAATTCCTGAGCATCACCTTAGGAAACATGTTCATACTTCTGAGGAATGTTCAAGCTCCTTTCATCCATCTGCTGTGAATTCCTTGATTGGAGGCGACTACTACCTTTGGTAATAGTCTCAGCCCTGACTTGAGGCTTCTCAAACTTAACATAATAATAATAGCAGCCTAATGTACGGCTTTGCATACTAAAGAATAAAACCGTGAGTATTTTATAGGATTTAAAATTTTTATATATGGGAAGTATCATCAGCATGTACTGAATCAAAATTACTGCTTTTTAAAACAAGTTAAATGAGAAGTAGTGCAGAGGGCAGGGGGCTACTTCTAACCACTATATTCTATCAATTACATCCACTCCAGTTTTATCACTGTTCCCTGTTTTGCTTCTTTTGAATGTTAAGGCATGGTTCATACCCAGCCCTTTATGAAATGACACCCTGATACCGCATCAGGCTGTTCTTGCCAACAAAGTGACTTTCATACAAGCTCCCTTCCAACTTCAAAAGTAAAACATTTTTGTAGTTATTAATGGTCCATTCTTGTGATTATCCATGGGTGAAGGGCATTTGCCTCACTCACATCTTTAATAGCAAATAATTAATGAGGTGTTGGAAATTAACAACAATTAACAATGCCTGGGAACAACAGCAGAAGGTGTTTGATCCCCTTCAGATGAAGTTGAGAGAATTTGTTTCTCAGGCAAGTGCTTTTGCCTGCGAGGAGGGAGAGATGGAGGAAGATTTCTAATGTGATCCTCCTTCTGCAGTACCGTGTTGCAAGTCACTGAAGTGACTCGTCAAGTTGAAAAGAGAACAGGAAGGCCTGGGTCTCTGTGATACAGGTACGTCAATCCTGACTTCCACAGGGACTTTGAATCTTAAGTTCAGAGTCTTCATGAAGACAAATCAGAACTTTCTAAGTGGGTTCATAATTCAGAACTGTGCTGCTCTGAAAGCTCAGACTTTCTGCAGTAAGTAATTTCTGTAGTAAACACAACATTCTGGTCTTGTATATGCAATTGTTCCTGCCAACAGCATGGTTGCAGAATGTTTGCATGTGTTCAGAAAGGACAGATAAGCTCATGGAAGATGTTGAGCCGCAGCTCAGGCAATGCAGCAAGAACATTCTGGGAATATTCACTGGATGCTTGATTTGTCCTTTTGGTCTTTCCCAGGCATAGACAAGATACTGGGCAAAACAGACCCTTGATATAATGTAGTACAGGCAGTACTTTTCCTCTTATATGCAAATAAATCACACTAATAAACAAGCAAAATCATCATAAAAATGTGCACGATAGTCATAAGCACACATAGGAGGAAGAACAGGACAATTCCCCTCTCAGTGCTATATTTTCCATGTTCTGCAGAAACAAAAAGCTGATGAAGAAATTCAGTTAGGCTTTTCCCTCGCTGCCCATGTGCCACTCAGTGCAGCACGGAGGAGCAAAGGAACTGTAAGATAAGCAGACAAGTCCCCACTCCAACTCCTCATCATGATCTTGCAGAATTATCTACTATAATTGACCTGAAGAACGTAACTGTGTCTGTTTCCTCTCTAAATGTGAACAAGCAGCTGTGGAAACAGCTAGGCCTGACTGAGGTGATTTCTTGTACCTCTGTGTGGATCTCATGATCAGTAACAGATAATGTGTATACATACCATTTCTAGGTATTATTCTTACAACTTTGTATTTTGATCAGGCACTACCAGGTAATACCATTTATCACCTATATTACTCAGATTTGTGATAGGAAAACCTTAAAGAACTGTAACAATCTAAATACTGTGGCATGATAAAATAAATAATGCATAGAATGCATACCCTGAAATACATTAAATGATACTTAAAGAAAATGAGTTTGTTCGACTGAAGAACAGAGTAGCACAAACCCAAGCAAAGTACGGTGGGTGTTACTCCATCTTCTTTCTCCAGAGCCACATAATGGGAAAAACACAAAATCAAGAAAAGCGTAACAGAATATAAAATCCAGAGAACAGGCCTGCAACCATAGAGTCCCAGGAGCCTTGTCTGTCATGAGTAACATGGGGAAAGACTGGAAGAACGTTTACAGAGATAAAGCAGATGCAAGAAACTTCAGAGGCTTCCGTGTAAGGTTAAGCCTCCACTTTTCAGGTCAACTGCTGTGGACAAATTTGTCATTGAGTGCATCGTGACTAAGTGATGGGAGCTCTATTTCATTTATATCTACAAGCAAGGGTCAAACACCGAATGCCCAAACTGATAGCAGACAGTTTCATCTGAGTGAACCAGGTAGAGAAGGAATGCACTTCAACTGTTTTTAACATCCCATTGGCTTTATCTGTCCTTCTAGGCATGACAGCATGCCTGGTATTTATGGCTTAAAAGAATTTCCATCTGTAAGTTTATCATCTTGTAAAAACCAGTGAGAAAACAACTTACATATATCAAACCCAGCTTATAACAGGGCAGGTAGATTTTATTCTCGCTTTGTACACCAGAAAACCTATTAGCATGTTGCTATTTAAAGGTTTAATTATTAGAGCTCCACTGTGTTTCAGAACAGCCATACAGCTTCAGCTCAGCAGGTCCAACTACTGTTTTACTCTGCCTCCAAGGTCATAAGCAGATGCCTGTGGAAGAGTAAGAAGAGAGCAGACATACTTCCCTCTCATATTATCCAGCCTCCTCCTATTTTCAGCTTGGGCACATTCTGCAGCAGAGGTGGTTCTTACACATTTACTAACCATGGATGAATGTTTCTCCCATGAACCTTTCCACTCCCTTTTTTAGCCACCATAAACTGTAAGTATCTCTAAGATGAACTGGCAACAATTTCTAAAGATCTGATATCCATGGTATAAGGGCCCCCCCCCCCCCCCCCCCCCCCATCCTTTGGCTTCTACTACACATATTATTAGTAATCTATTATCCTACTAATCATCTTATAGTTTTCTTCATTATTTCATACAAAGCCTGAGTGTACAGGTCTCCTTCAAGCAGCGTTTTCACTGTCTCCAAGTACTGCAAGTTTGGGAGCTGAGTTGTGAAGCCTGAATATGTCACTAAACCAGCATCTTTGTGTGCAGAAGACCAAGTATGTGAAGCTGTTAGTGTAAGATGAATAGAACAGTCAGAAACGGTTGCCACCACAGGCTTAGCTTTCTCATCAACTGCTGAGCCTCTGCTCAAAGCTAGGTGTGTGACAGATGTAGATATACAGCAGAAAAGACCATGTATAAAGAGAATACATTAATTTAGACATACAAATATGTAACACTCTGGAAATAAATGCAAAGATTATTAATATAGACCTTAATTTTACAGAATCTTTTTGTCCTGTCCACAGGCATCCAAAGCATCTATTTCCAGAGCAACTATCCACAGCAGCCTCTGCCAGAATCGCTAAACGGGATTAAGCTTCAGCATGCCATGTGGCTTTAAAACCCTAGTGATGGGCAAACCACGGGCGCAGATTCTTCACAGGACAGGTTCCAGCACCACTTGCACGGTGAGATCAGACATGTAGCAGGGTGTTCTCTGTGTGTCAAAATTACCTATAAATTACAAGATATGTTGAAAACTATTTGGACATCAAACTGACAAAAGAATAAAAAACAAAATACCTTCCCATCCTAGTCATCCTAGTTGTAAAGAGTGGAAATGAGGGAAATCAACAAGTCATTGCAAAAATACAGATGATAGCACAGTACTAGGCACAGGCATAATGATGAATTTCTAAACCATTATTAATCACTTGTAAAGTCACTAACAGAAGGATGAGTCAAATAGTAATTAAATAATAGGTCTAGGAGTCTGCTTTTTAAGATGATTAAATTAGTATCCTAAGCCTACAATAAGTGCCTAAGTGGTCTTATTTTCAGATCCCCATTTCAGATACTAAAAAGACACTGCTTGCCATAAGCTTTTGGTTTAAGAAGAATCACATTCTCCAAAATGTATTTGGCAAATGGACTAGACGATGACTATACATCTACCTTCTTCAAGAGGTTCATCAACACTTTAACCCTCCAGTTGGATACTAATCAGGACTAGCTAAGGCAGAAGAGCACTGACACGGGTTGGGCCACCATCCTGTAGGCTGCATGGATGGTTACTTAAGGTAGGTTTAAACATCTGGCAGGGAAAACACAATCTAAACCGAGGAAAAAAGAAAACCTACTAGGAACTAGACTGAAACATGACCAAAAAAATCAAAAGCACTGGGGACGCTACTTAGAATTCTGATACATACATCAATCTGTTCTTCTCCGTACAGCTCCTCAGGGCTGGCATTCCAGGTTCTTTGGCTTCTATTAAAGTGGGTTTTTTTCCCAAATTAATCAACACCTATTTCTCTTAAACGATTTAATTAAATTTTGCAAGAGAAATGCAGTCATCTGAGTACTGAAAAAAATCTTGTTCTTTTAACTCCAGATATTTTTCTTAGGAGGATTTTATGCCATTAAACGCAGCAACATATTGATAAGTTCTCATGAATATATGGGTTTCGGTTTTGCATGATGTCAGCAAAAATATACCACATTTCATTCACTAGAATATCTAGAGATTGTAGTAAAGGAAATATTCTTAACTGGAGTTCACAATTTGTAATTTAAGGATTCTGTACATTTTCCACAACCCAATGGATACCTAAATCTCCCTTTAAACATTCTACATTCAATCCCCAATTTGGGTTTCTGCCTCCTTTATGTCCGCTGCTCCTGGATTATGCACTCTGACCTTGTTTCCAGCATCCCTCCTATTACCAAGAAATCCTTGGCCAAGAGGATTGTATAGTACTATCAAGTTCACTGTACAAGCATCCCATTTACAGTCACAATCCTCAGATCTTTCTTAACTAGGCTGACGAATTTGTACCTAGGCTGTTTGTATGTATACAGCCTTCATTTATTCACCAATTTAGATGACTAGAGGACTCCCCATAACTGCATTTCACACACAAGAGCTTCACCATCCTATTTGAACTCCACAAATACCTTGGAAAGCTGCATGCCCTGAAATCACACCACCCTTAGCTGCTTCACCATGGGCAGATTTACAAGGGAGAAAGAAAGGACTCAGAAGGGCTGTAGTTCACTCTTTAGTGCACCATGCAGTGGTATGGTCTACTTTTTCCCCATTTCAGTTGGAACTGCGTTCCAATCGAGAGACATCCTTTCCTTTCTAGGAAATTGAGTAAGTAAACGAAAAGTAAATTAACAAGTAAATCCAAAACAAGTTAATTCACTTTCTTCATTAACTAGTTAGCAAAACGTTATCCAAGTTTTGTTTATTGCCTCATGGCCCACTGATAGCTACATAGGATCCCCAGTTAAATGTATTCTCACACAAGTTCCTCCAGGTAAAATACATACAGAAAGCAGGTAAACATAGCATGATATGCAGGGTACCATAATGGAAATGGCACAAAGCCATCTGTTAGTGAACTGTTCTCCCATCTGATGGTATTGATGATGTCATTCACAATAAAAAGGAAATGAGAGGATTGTCAACAAAGCTATAAACGGAAATGATAGTCCCCCAACGTGAAGCGGAATCTCATCGCACCCATTCCCTGTTCCTCCCCGCCACTGCAGCTGTTTGCTTACCATCACGGGCAGATGGTTCAGATTGTCTTGCCTCCTCCAAGGCCTCTCCTATTCCTACCCACTCTGCATCACCCCTTTTCATTCCAGACACTGATTTTAAGGATACTGAAGCTGTTACACACTCTTTGCATGAAGAGAATGTGTTGCCAAAGTTCAAAGCACAAAAAGTGCACAAAGTTCACTGCACAAAAACTAGTTTGCATGAGCCAAACTCTGGGATATAACTACTCCCTCACACTGAAGCCTTACACCTGCTTGACAACTTTTTACCATCAGCTGGAAGATTCTGAAGGAAAAAGCGGAGTGACAAGAACCTAATGAGGAAAAAGGGAGGGGTTTTCTATATTTATGAGGAAAACCTACAGTAGCTTGCAAATTACAGCACAGATTTATATTCCCCAAAATATTTGGACAAAAAGGAAAGGAAACCACCACCTTGCTTTGATTTTCTATTTTGGTATATCATGTTCTCAACTGTTACATTCAACAGGAGAGTTCTCAGTAATAACTAAGGCCATTCTTACCATTGCTACCCATTTCTTTCTGTCTTAAGCAAGAGTTAGTAACAGCAAAAAGTAGCTGTATTCTAAAATATACTGAGCTTCACACAAGTTGGAGCAAAGTTAATTGACTTAGTTTTAAAAAGGGTTGACAGTAAGGGGTCTGTGTGCCATGACCCTCATAGCATCTATGTCACGGGTGCTGAAGAATTCTGAATTCTCTTGAATATTCTAAGCAACACAGAGGATGTTCTCAAGGGAGGAAGAATGAAGTACATTCATTTTCCATGAATGGGAGTTTTCCATGACTAAGGAACTGAGTAGACAACAAACGGAAACCAGACAGCATCCTTGCACCTATCAATCAGGAATCACCACCTCAACGTCACCTACCTGCCTCCCATTACCTACAAGTAAAGCTACTTAGTGCAACTGCGATGTAGTCTTCATTCCCAGTTCCTTCCTTCCATCCTGCATTTTGCAATGGTCTGTATCACAGAAAAGCAGGTGGGCAGAGGATCAGGCTACACTGAAAAAGATAGCTGAGGGAATAGCATTTTCCAATGCTCTCTTTTTTAAATGGAAAAAGGAGGGAGAGAGACAAGGTAGGTATCTCTCTTCCATGTAATTTAAAATATTTTCTTACCACTAATATCAATTATAAATGTTTATTCTAATTTATGAACACCTGCTTGACATCAACTGAACCGACACACCCCTCCAATTACTTTTCTTATAAGATGGCATATTTATTTCACTCTGATGAGATGAGGCTTTTCTAATTTCCTGTATAACCACCCCCAGCTCTCTGTATATCTCCCATTAAATTGTGAACAGGCTTCACACATATTTTTAGATGTTTGAAAACGGCAGGAAGAGCTTTTTGATGTTGCAGAACATGTTCGGTCCCAGTGTCTCAATACTGCCTGCTTGCTAAGTCCTCAAGCTTATGTCATCCATATGAATGGACTTTGGGCTTTTGAGAAAGTTTACCATATCATTAACATCTGTCTAAACTGCTGCAGTCAGAGGTCTTTCCTTCTAATGTCAATGCCACTTTGAAAATGAAGTTGCAGGATGCCTCCATGTCTTGGAACATATTTAGGAGTCAATGTCTTATTTTCTATGATTACTCTGTAACAATGTCAAGTGTGAAATTTAAATTAATGAGCGCTTCACTTATTGAAATGACTTCAGCACTTTGCTGCTTTCATTGATTTCTATTTACTTTGGCAACCACAAATACGAAGAACATATTTCTAGATGTGACTAAACAGACTAATAATATGCTAGTACAGCTGCACCTAGTGATCGAACTTTACACAACTTTAAGCTTATTTTGAAAAATTATCATAATAGTAGAAATAAATTATTTATAAAGCACTGCTCGTTTCCTGCATTTCAGACAGTGTCGCCTTTGAGTTATTTTCTTCCCACTCTCTCAACACTAATGATTGGCCTACACTACTGAAACACAGCAGTAAATATAGTATCAACATTACCCCTCCATAGAATCAATTTAAATTTAAACTAATATATTCATCATCCAGTAAATACCATCACAGCAGCAGATAGTGCTGTAGCTAACCTTCAGGGCATTTCTGCCTGCTGAGAGAGCCCAATTTGAAGGAAGAAGCCGTATTTGATTCACAAGAGGTAGACACACATGTGAAAATCTTTCCTTCCCCTCTGCCCTTCCCCACACATCAAATAGTCTTTTTTTTAACACTTGCATTTCTCGTCAGTATTTAACAGAGTACTAATCAGTAGGAAAAGCCGAAGGGATCCTTCCTCAGAAGAGAAAGCCAATGATTCTCTGCCTATAGGTTGGTTTGGGGTTTTTCAAAGAAAAAGGTAGAGAAGGAAAGTTAAGTGGAAAAGCGACAACAGTGTGTCTGTAGGCGGCTCAGAGACAGTATTGTGCCGGGTAGAGCTCTGACCCTCCGCACAGGGTTACCCTCGCCCTTCTCAAAAACGTGTGTTTTCGTATAGCACAGCCAAATCCACAGCTATTAAAGCTTCATCCTCATGTCAAAAAACAACAAAAATAAAGTAACTAATCATGAAATCTGGCCTTCAAACAACAGAATAATCACCAAAGCAAATCACCACTCCGTGAAATGGATGTTATATGGATTTTAAAAAAAGGAAAAGATTAATACAGTAAAAGAATATGGAGGGGTTGATGTTTGGTTTTTTTTAAGCAAGACTCTGCAAGCCCTTAAACTTCCTTAAGCAGCTGTAGTTACACTGATCCTTGCAAAATCAGTTGTTCCAGCGCTCTAAACATGTCTGCCAATACAGAAAGTCGGATAATGACCACTGTGCCTGTGACTCTAAATCTGAAACCATTTGCTCCTGTAGAATTGCACATCCTGTGGGCATCACTGGAAGATGGAGTGCAGTACCATGTATAGTCCAGAAAATTCAGCATGGCAGGCTGTTGATGCAGGGGATTTATGAATTCTTTCATATATGGAAGATCCTGCTAGCATCGTGCTACTTGCTCCATTTCAAATTTGAAGATTAACTGATCTCTTTTCTTTTGCTTCCATTTTTCAGCAAACCCTGTTGTGCCTGGAGAATTGCCCCTGGGGATGCTTGACCAGTAAATGCAACAGTTGTGGAAATAAAATGGTCTCAGCCTTCATAATTTCATTATCTCAGCTTCTCTTTTGTGCTTCATTAGTTCCTATCAATTTATTACACCAAAGCCTTGATTTTTGTAAAGGGCCAAATCTGAAATATTTCCTACTAAAATTCCCAAATAAGCATTCTTCCCCCAGACCCCACCTGTGATCCAAATCCCTCAGTTACTCTCAGGTAGAGTGCTGCAGCATGATACCAGTGTCTGAGGGGCTTTAACACAGTTATTTACTTTTTTAAATGGTATATTTAAGAGCAAAAAGGCCATTTATTACTTAGGAAAAGATCATCCATATAAATATGATTGCACAGAAAGAATTAAGCGTTCTTATCAGAATAAGTGACTGTACTTTTCTGTGTAGAAGAGGCTTCTTAGAGCACATGACAAAGAAAGAATTTTTCTAGCAAGCATCCTATAATGCACATCTGCCAGTGTTCCTGCTCCCTCTCTGCAACCACTGCTACACGTGACTGTTTCAGCTGAAATTAGAAAAGCATGTGAATCAATTTTGGCTTTATGGTTGCACTGTTCTTGACTTCTGGATCCAGACTGGAAGTTATATCTTGGTTTTCACTAATTTATGTAGATATTCTGAGGCTATACCGAAATTCCAAATTCACATGCCTACAAATTAATATGACTTCTTAATTTAGGGAAGAGAAGGATATGTCTGAGCCTATTAAGAGGGGCAAGAGGCTTGCACACTGAAGTGAGCCATTACAGCTGAGATTTGAGAAGGGTATAGAAAAACGAAACTTTTGTGAAGGATGACACAAGCTCTTTAATGAGCTTGTAAAGAATTTTGGAATCACTATTGGTGGACAGTGTGACCAAAACAAAGGTCAGTTTCATATCTGATTTTTAATTAATTTCAGCTATAAAGGTAACACTATTTTTCTGTCATTGATCTCATAGATCAATATTAGAGAAACAGTGAAAAGAACTCATTCACTTGATAAAAAAAACCCCAACCAACCAACCAAAACCCCAACAAGTAAAATCAACCATGTGGTTTAACGGAGGAATGCTTAGTCTCCGTGAGATACATACACCCTCACGTGAACGAGCCACGTCATCAGACATAGGTGGCATGACAAGGCTAGAGGCAGTTCCTGTAAACAGCAGAACGCTCAATGGTGTAACTGCCAGCAAAGCTTTGGGGCAAGCACTCATTTTCAAGCAATGACAAAGTGATTTCTTTAGTTGTTTCATATGTGGGGTTGTGGAGAACAGATCGCTGTACAGAAAACAGGCAACCTGGCTGTAATGTCATTTTTCAGGCATTCAGGGCCAAAATCAGTCCTCAGTTGTAGAAATCTGAAGTAATTAAATCCACAAAAGATAGCTATAGCTTTCTGGGTCTTGCACTGCATTACAGAAGTCCGACAAAAGCTACCAGAAGAGTGATGTGTTTTAATGAGAAGAGCGAGTGAGACAGTATTTCCCAAATTTGATTCTCCTGTTATGTTTGATGATGAAGCCAAGTAAGTTGCCCAATATACCATGCTGTCACCTTCACCCCTACTGCTCTCTCCACTGCTCAACTTTGAGTTTTATGACAAGACTACAGTGAGATTATTGCATAATGAGAATATCTAGGAGGGCAAGGGCTCTTCTGATGAATTATGGAGAAACTCATCTAGCTGCATGGTGAGAACACAGAGAAGAAACAAAGCAAGGACTGACGCAGGGGGAAGATTAAGCCTCAAAGTGTTGTGCCAGAGTGCTCCACAGGTAGTGCTACAGCTGCGCTGGGAGGAACCAGTGGTTCTTGGAAAGGAGCTCTGTGAGGAGTTGTGTGAGCCAACCTGGCTCAACAAAAGCAGGGCTAAAACAGAAACCAAGGCTCTTTGGGGTCTCAGGGTATTTTACTGCTGCTTTTAATGAGCTGTCCTGTGAATTCAACCCATCAGTGTCCTAGTGACCCAAGAACAGTCTTCACTAGGTCCTTTCTGTGCTTTCTGACCCTGTCATAGTCATAACACTAAACACATAAGAGTTTTGAGAGCACTAAGACACGTAGCAGTGAAGTATAGACACTCGGCATTTTCCCCCTTACACCATCCAACATAAGAACCTCCAATTTCTAGAAATACAGAGAGTAGATACGGCAACTGCTCAAAGTTTAAAGGTCAATTTGGTACTAAAATGGTATTAGTACACCATTATTTTTACCTCTTTCACTGTGCTACTTATTTGAAAATATATACACTGATTGCTGTCATTTAATAATTGTTTTGCCCCACACAATGCAGTGTTTTGCATATTTGCTGATGTTTCCCCAAAAGCACCGGGGGAATGAATCATTACTGAAACAATTTACTTTCAGTTAGTGCATGAATGCCTTCCCATGATGCTTTGATGCTTTGTTTGTCCTCCTATAAAAATTATTTATGACCCAAGTGTGATCTTTTAAATCAGAATACTTATTCAGAAATCAAAGCTCCAGCATGTTAATGCAAGTAGAAGCCCTGACTAATTTTTCAAAGCCACGTTGAATATTCAAAAGCTAGAACTGAAGGAAAGGAGTTAACATTAATTAATATTTGAAGCAGTAAAATAAAAGCAACAGTGAAGCTAATTTTGCAGGACAATTAATCATGAGTCTTGCTAATTACACATGGGATTTTGCAAATGATTTCTTTCTCAGGTAGCAGAGTAAAAATGATAATCCACTACCCATCAAAATCATTGGCTGCTCACCAATGTCCCCAGCAAGAGCAATTAGTGGGAACGGCAGAGCCCTAGTAATTGCATGTCAAGAGAGGAGAATGTTAGAATTTTAATTGCTCCAAATAAAGACCACTTGCTCATACCTACACCTGACCATCCAAAACTACTTTGCAAGCTGGAGTGAGTACATAACCACTTCCAGGTGTCTGCACAAAAATAACTCTGTGGGAGAAGCACTCTCTAAGCAACACATGCCGTTTCTGGAAGAAAATATCAATATGCACTTATATTCTGAACTGCAGTGTCATCACTTGACTATAAGAACTGGGAAAAAAATATATCACCCACTTGGGAAAAATGTGCATATTCTTTATATTTGCCAAATATTTATTGCTGACATTTTTTGAAGAACTTTAACTATCTTCAGGGTGCCAAGGGCTTCAAATTTACTGAATTTTAGGATCACCAATAAAATGTTTTTAACAAGACATCTCAAGAGGACATAAAATAAAAAATTACCATATTCATGAGAGCAAGCCTGTAAGATTGCAATGCTATAAACTGGATGTCTATAATTTGCTTGTGGCTTTCTTAATTAAAAAAAAACCCAACCAAACAACTAGTAATTAGAAACTCCAGTTCCATTTTTGCACTTTATCCCAATCACTGACATGCTACCATTACTTTTTTGTTTAATATACCTACACATGGATGCACACAATTGCAAATAATCAATAATATTTAAGTATGTGTCCAAGATCTAAATGATGATGGATATATTTAAATATTGCTTTCCGGGAAATTATTACTTTACTGGTCGTGTAGTAACTTTAAAAATGTATATGTTAAAAGAAACCCCGCTTTCCCCCCCTATTTCTCTTTAAGGTATTTACCATTTACTCTCATTTTTAAACCAAAAGAGTGCATTGCCTTCCAAGTACGACTAGCTCCTATTGTCTTCAGCTCCCTCCTTCCATTTCTATCTGTGCCATATTGAGATGCTAACCCACTTTCCTTTCTGCTGTTAGCTTTGTTAAGCATTAAAGCAGGAGCAGTAGCCTTAACTTGTCTAAATATATTCTTTGCATGTTCACAATCGCTGTACCCTGTTTATTGCACCATGACTGCTTGAGAGAAAAAAAGGAGGTCACGCAGAGTGCTGCTTCCTTTCCTGAATTACCAGCAGATCACAGGTGTTTATCAGACTCCCGGAGGTGATTCAGGTAATAAACACCAGGATGGCATTTTAAATGGTTAGAAGCTTTTCCATCAAATACAGTCCTTGCAGTCCTATCGTTTTGCATATATTGCTCACAAATGGCAAATTATTTATGCAGCCTCCTTAAGTGGTTCCTTATGGTTTTTACTTTATTTTTCCAAAGCAGGAACCTTTTGAAGATGTGTGTTCTCATGACAAGGCAAACTATCATTCCATCTGTAAGTCTGACTCATTTCTTAAAGCTCACTGTAGATACATAATGCCAGTGACCTTGCTTTGCCCTTCTGCTTAGCTCAAATGTCTTTCCTCAGAAAGTGCCAGTGTCATAGCTGAAGTTACTGTTCTGTGCTTGTACAAGGAGACCAAGAATAAAGTGTGTGCAGTAGAAACTGGCTTTTAAATAGGAAAAGTTTTTTAAAAGGTTTTCTTTTGAAAATAAAATGACAATAAGCGTTGACTATGATTGCTACTTCTAGTGCAGGTTTCAGAAGGATTTGCTGTAAATTATAATAGGATGAGGTTTTGGGAATAAAATGTTTAAATGGAGTTTATTTTTGTCTAAGCTGAGCAACTTCAGAGATGTATTTATGTACGTTTATGCTACTACAGAAAGTTACTGAGACGTACCTCTAACAATTGCCCATTACCTATTAATAACTGGAATTTGTTTCAAGGTGCTGAATCATCAAGCCCATAGTTGTCACATGAACCAACTTACTACTAAGCAGATCACCTGCTTCTTCCCTTCTTGACAAACAGCTCTGCAATAATAACTTAGAAATTCGTTATATGCAAAGTAGATTTCTGGAAAGGATTTATGGTTGTTAAACATAATTTAGCACCGGGAAAGAAAGAGGAAAAGTCAGCCCAATATTAAGTTTCTAAGAATCACCAGATCATAATTACTGCACCAGTGGTATAATTTCTGTGTATCTCTTAAAATTTTATCAGTTAAGTCCTCATCTTGTGACATAATACTGACTTCCACAGAAGTGCTATGGAATTGAAGGTGTTAGGAAACACCCAGAATCTCCAAGACTAGTTTCTGCTATTTTCCTACAGTATGACAGGTAAGGTCAAGCCATGGACTGAAAATGATGGCTGCATCACACATACAGGGTAAGCAATACAGTATCACCACTTTGGTCATGGCGGGTAAATGTAGAGAGAAAACGAGTATCACCGTATCTCCTTTTTACAGTACGAAAATTAGCCACACAGAAAATAAGCAACTTGCCCAAGAACGCATGGCAAATCTATAGCAGAATCAAAACCTAAATTGAAGTCTACCAAGCACTAAAATCCTGCTAACCTCACAATTCACCCTTCCTTTGTGACTGAATCTCAGAAATAAATGTACTGTTACATAATCTGTATGTTTTACAGCTTAATGAAAAGTTACTCAGAAGATACTAGACATAATGAGGAATGTAAAGTATTGTGCTGTCCAGTATGAAATTCAGATTGAACTTCCCCTCTTTCCTGCTGTCTACTCCAGGCCTAGAGTGTTTGTTCTCTAGCACTGTCCACATTTTCATGCCATTTCAGACTGTCACTGCAGTCAACCTGATCTTACCTCACAGGGTGTGAAAAACTTTATAGGACCTTCACCACTGCACGTGCATAAAATGGAGGACAGCAGACAATGCCAGTAGGTTGAAAGCAGACAAGAAAGATTTTCTGTGACTTCAGTTTCAGAATTCCAGATACTTCAGAGGACAATAATTTTCATAAAAAGGGAAAGTGGTTTTACACACCAGCTCTTTTTTAAAGGAAGAGAAACTATTTCAAAATGAACTCATATCAGAGGAATGTCCCACATGCATTAGAAAAGGAGGATTCCAAAAGACTGGCCTGCCCAGAGAACTTGTCTTTTTCTAATTATTTTGAAAGAAAACTAAGAAGAATTCATTTAACTTCAATAAGTCATGACCTAATCAAAGCCAATGAAGAAATAAGCTAGGAGGTGAAATATATTTTTAGACCAAACAAGTGGGTTGGATTGTTGAAATGAAATATAAAGAAATAAAAAGTCTGCAAGTCAAAAATTCAACCCTTGTGTAATCTCATGACTTCAAGATACTGATATCAGAAAGCTTTACTGCAAGTTTTGTTCTATTGCATTGACCTTTCATCTTTGGCAAAAACGTAATATCCCAAAACACCTTAAAGGAAGCAACGTGACCAACTGGTACTGCATATGGCACGCAAATTGCAGATGGGTTAAATAATACGCATACAGTGCAGCTGTCTTTCATCTGGCAAACAGGTGCTAGATTTTGGATTTGCTGACTAGCCGCAACTTTAATGACTTTTCAACGAGAGGTGAAATGGGGATCTGGGGAGTCTTCCATTCATGCTTGACTAGCTATTTTGGTTTTGTTTGTTTGCTAAAAAGTTTCAAAAGGACATAATATATGAGTATGTCACAATACTCCTCCTCAGAATATCTTACTCTGAGTAGAAAACTGGCAGTTCATAAGCTAGAAACTAATGTGCTTAGATACTGAAGAAAAATATAGCAGGTGATGTGGCATAAGTTTTAAACACATCAAACTGAAACATCACATCATATAGAGTGCTGCACATCAGCGAAGGTACTTTAAATTTCAAGCTAAGAGTCTGTCCCTGCATATCAGATACATAAGAAGCTGGCTAAGTATTAAAGACATGGGGTTCTCTCTCAGGTTTGGAGAAATAACAATGCAGTGTAGTTCCTACAGCTGCCCCCAGGTTTCTTTGGTTCTTCTGACAGTTCTACCCCATAAACTCTCCAGCATGTTATGGAGCCATATTTTTAAACACTTCAGGGCAGGAGGGTTCGAGGGCTTTATGCCTGCAGAGCAGAATGGTTACCCAGACTACAGAACCATAGTGGTCACTGCATGGAGCCCTGACACTTCCTCTGTCCTTACAAGAAAACTGGATACACTGTTATGCTACAAACTGTGTTTTTTAAAATACTTTGACCCACAAAACATACATGTGAATACATTAATACAAATGAATACATTACTATAAACTAAAGATCGATATTTGGTTTGAATGTCCAAGACTGAGGCACAACCTAAAATAAGACACTGTCATTAAATTCAGAGCTTAACTATGACCTTCCTTCTTCAGGGGATGCGGAGTGTAGAATCAAGTCCTATCAAAACCAATGGCCAGAAAGGACTATCAGAGTAGTAATCTAAACTGAATTAAACACCTGAACAGATATTACAGAGCAGGATCATTAGCTAAATGATTAGACAAAGCTCTTGGGCATCCTACTTATCCTCTCAGTTATAAAGAATGGTAAAACTATTGCTCTACTGAGCACACAGCAAGAAGAAAATGTTGAGTTTTGGAACAGCAGAAAAGTTCTGACTAGAAAAGAAACTTGCCTAAGGTTAATACAATTGTCCAGTTTCAGGTATTTTACAGTCCCTCTCTAATATATCACCACACACTTGCACAAAATCATATAAGCACAGTAATCCTGCCTACTTATTAATTATGCCATCAGTCACCTATCCACACTGTAGCTGGAAAGAAACTGCAAGATGCCTCTTCTTTTGCTCAAGGCTCTTTACCTTGGCCCTCGGTCCGTTTTAAGTTTCCATCCACGTTTCTCCTCTCCTACAGTCTTTGACCTATTTAGTCCATTATTTGGCATTCTTTCAAAAACAGAAATCTGAAAAATGTACAATGAGGGAGAGAGAAGAGAGACAGGGAATAAGCCCAAATCCCAGAATCAACAAGATGTTGATAGAAGAGATCCAGAAGTTCTTTCCTACCAGACAGATCAATGAACAATTTTCTATAAAGCACAGGGCTAGGCAGCAGGGTTCAACACTGCTCAGAATTGTTTACTTCTCCTGCAGTTTTAAAAAACTATTCTCCTTGCCCTTCAGCATGAAATATATGTTATGGAGGGGCTCTGAAAGCTGAAAATTCATTAGATGAACTAGGAATGAGCTAATAAAGCAAGGTCCCTGTAACACTAATAAGTTGGAAGGGTGGAGACCACTTTCCTGTAGACAGAGCACCTGCATATGACTATAATCAATCTGCTATTTGTCACAGCAAATATTGGTACAGAACGAATCAGCCAGCAGTCCCTTTTCATTAGGGGATAAATACAGCTTGTCTTTTACAGGAATACAGGGCAACTGTGCAAAGAGATAGCAAACTCTGTATCCATACTGCAAGACACGCACTCACGCAGTCTGGACTACATTGATTTAAACCCCAGCACCTACCCCAGAAAATTTTGTGGCCTAATTGTTCCACTGTGTCCTCATGCTCTGTGAAATGACAGTCTCCAGTGCTGTTTCAAAGGTGTTACAGCTGAGACAACACAGATGGCCATATTGATATAGAGGCCACCGTAAGTTGCTCACATTGTACCGGCAGCAGCTATCTAACCAGAACTGCCATCTGGGCCAGGGATGAGGCAATGACCTTCTTTCTGTTCAGGCACCAACACATGGGTTCATGCTTTCCGTAATCTGCCCCACAGCCATGAGGGCTAAAATCCGCTATACCCAGATGTCTTGGTAGAGATACAGGCAGCACTAGGACTGGCACAATAGTTAAATAGCAAAAGGAGGCCTACAACAGTGAAGCCAAAGACTGGGGGTAGGGAAGATGATAGCTGTAAGCTTCTGCAGGGAAGGAAGACAGCATATGACCCTCATGAGCAGTGAATTCAAGGATACAGAGCCCATCTGAGAGAAGCCTGCTTCTTTTGCCCCACCTGCCTCCTGCACACACAGGAGTAAATACAAGTCAAGAACCAGGGAGAGTGTTTCTGGTCATCTCTGCCTAAGCAAGGAGAATGGAGATGGACTCAT
Source organism: Rhynochetos jubatus (assembly GCA_027574665.1). Lineage (NCBI taxonomy): Eukaryota > Metazoa > Chordata > Aves > Eurypygiformes > Rhynochetidae > Rhynochetos > Rhynochetos jubatus. The sequence continues at coordinate 19,416,618 of CM050654.1, read as the reverse complement.
CGGTAGGAGACTATACCATGTAGTCTTTGGGCACCAGCTATGCAAAGAGGGAATAGGGAAGAATTGATGTTTGCCCTTACAAGCAAGTTGACACGAGTGTCTTCATTCTTGCTGTACAGGCATGAAGCACTTTTCCCTGAATGGCTTACAACACAGAACTCCTAATGCAAGCCCTGAAGCAGCACAGGGAAATGCCATCTACCATTCACCTCCTGGCAGGCCTTGCACCCTTCCAGTGCTGAACTGGAAAGCAATGAAAGTCTTAACATGGTCTTTTTGCAGTGGAATTATATCAAGTGAAGCCTGAGACAGACCTGGAAATTTCCCACTATCTATTTAGATGGGAATGAGGATGCAAAAGGCAGGCTTGTGGCTGCTCCAGAAAGGACTCAGAAGGACTTGCAGCAAGCACTGAACATAGCTTCTCTAGAGTTTGGGCACCAAGGCAGATTGCTTCATCAGCAAGTGTCCCTAAGAACACTTATGCATGCTGGAAGAATAAGCAGCAGAATAATGAGCAGCTCCAGGTACTGCCATGGAGAAGAGCGTGTGGTCCTAGTCACCAGCTACAAAGGAGGGCTCCCAGCACAGATGCATTTGTTCCTACACCTCCTCTTGCCATTGGAAGGCAAAACATGCCCAGAGGTGTTGTGCAATCTAGCCAGGTGGGAGGCTGGAGGGGGTAGGCACATCCCAACTGAAGTAATTGGCCTGGCATTGGTGGGATAAGGGTGAGACAAGATTAAGTTAGCAGGAACGCTGGCAACTACAGCCTGAAGGAAGCTAAAATACATGGTTTTAAAAAGTGTATTTTGGACACAGCTTATCTAGCCTCCTGTAAAAAAGCTCTGTCTCATCTTTACGATTAATCATAAATAGCTTATTTGGAAATACTCGGTGGAAGCTGACCCAGCTGGACCTAACCAATCACACAGAAAGGCTGGGCCCCATGTCTGAAGTCTCTCTGGTATGTTTTTCTTCTGTTCATCAGGCAGTCCCTGGGTGTTGTCTAAACTGTGTACTAACTTTCAGGGTGTTCTGTTTGCCAACAGCCTCTTTCTGTGAGGACTGCAAGAGATTTTCTCATGTTTGACAAGCTTTTACACTTGAAAATACCTTTTTTAAGAAATTTAACAGTAGCAAGTGTCTTCATTCTTGACTTGTCATGAGATTCTTAGCTTTGCAGGCTCCTCTTGCTGTTTCCCCACACTGAATTGCTGTGTTGCAACCTGGGAGGTGTTCAGTACATTTACCTTCCCAAGAAAGACACTTGTTTCTGCTCTGAAACTACTGTCAATTCATCATACAAAAACATGAAACTAGCCTCCACATCTGGAAATTAGCAGCCCCCTTCTCATCTAGAGAACAAAGTAATCCCTCTAATGGGCTACAGTGATGCAAGGCAGATTGGAGTGACACAGCAAAGTTCAAAGGCATCAGCCTCCAACACCTGTGCCATGCACACAATGTGTTGGGAAGCGTTCAACCTGAGCCTGATGCCAGTGCCAATTGCACCAGTTTGGCACCTGCTCTGGGTGTCTCTGCCAGGATGCTTGACGGGGAGCCAATACCTTTTTCCAAGAGAGGTGTTAATTCATGGGTTCACAGTCTAACCACCTCCCAGAAACAGAGAGTATATGGACAAGAAACATGATTTATAAAGTAGATCTACCAAGTGGACCCTCTCTCTTAAATCCTGTTTTGCTTGCCTACATAATGTAGAAAGTCTCTGCCAAACTGCTATTTAGTCTTCATCTGTGTAAAGGTGACTGGAGATAATGAAGCAGGTTGTAATAAATTTCTTTCCTTAATTAATGCCTCCGAATCTCAGAAAGGGGAAGTCTGCTCTGTAATTAGGTATGTGTTAAGCTTTACATCAGTCAGGCTCTCCACTGCAAAGCAGCATATCTCATCCCAGTCTCTGAAAGAACAGGGTTTGTTTTCTACAAATACAGCTGCATCTAATGAACATCATTTATTACTGAACCTGTGATGCAGGTCCAACCATACTCCCTAACACATAACTTTTCTCAGGGCATCAAAAGCTGAACTAGTATTGTGGCTGTTCTAAAGCCTTTCATAGCACCAAAGCAGATTGACAGTGCCATATTTTAACACTGGGAATGCATGGCTGCCCAGTTTCCCCAGCAATGATTAACCAGATTTGTCCGAGTTGCATCTTGAATTCGTGGAAGGGATGAAGACGGAAGTAAGTAAATGTACTCAAGAAAAAAGGCCATCGTGTTCTCTGTAGACATGGATCAACAGGAAGATAGCCCACCTGAGCAAATGCTTCAACACATCCACAGAGATTCCTCCATCTTGCTAGAACATTCCTTCTACTACTTTGCCTCTACTGTCCTTATGACAGGCTTGTTCTTTCCAACACTAACGAAGATTATCATTCTCCTAACTAAATTCAGTCCCTTTTGACACAGTTCATATTCAATCCCCTAAACTCAAAGCATCTCTGTAATAAACCACAGACAAGGAAACCTGAATTTAACCCCGACCAACACTGCCTTCTAACACAGACTTTCACACATCTACTCTCAGAAGTTCTTTTCTGACAGTGGCAATAGCACAGTGCATTTTTTCCCTGTGACATCCATGGTGCCACTCTAGACATCATCAGATTAAATTACAAGCATGGAACCTACTCTAGCCCCCTTGTTTGGGGTTTTTGGAGGTAATTTTTTAAACTACAGTTATAGGCCAGTCTGATTTGTAACAAAAATCAAACTTAAATGTTGAGAATATGTCCTACTGCACTGAGCAAATAAGGCCTAACTCCACCTTTTGGTAATAAATTGCATATGTAAGTGCTAAGTATAATTTCCAATTAATAATTTATTATTATTATTTATGTTATTTAATAACAGCATAAGCATGGCCAGGAAAGGAGGCAGCATGTCCCACCACTTTCTTAAGTGAACAAGTTCCTTCCTCTGGATAAGTATTCCGGCCCAGAGGTGCTTTATGTCAGCTGAACTGCCCAGCCCTCCTCTACTTTTTGCAAGGGAAGGAAGCTCCAGTTAAAGGAAAGAACAGAGATACACAATGGTGAAGACCATAATGGCATCTAAAAGCATTTCCAGTAACACAGAAAAATCTTTATTGCTTTCTGTACGCTTGTTAATTACACTAATAATGATGAACTTTAATATTATCTACCAATAATCTTACATTGATAGCAAGGTAGATGCAATATATAATACTAAAGGAACTCCACGCTTGTCTGCATGAAGGACAGATGGAGTGCATTTTTTTCATTACAGTTTCTGCAGTATTTTCCTTCTACACCCTGGGTAAAGTCAATCATGTATTGCCATGAAAAGAAATCCATAACTCACGCTGTTTTGAGGTCAGCATTTCCTATTTTGGGAATGGAAAGGTTCATTTAAGTATAGACATAAAGGTTGTGATATAGCCCTGGTAAAAGGATAGTTAGAGATTTACATACTCAAACCAAAAAAGCATTATGAATGTTAATACTACCTGCATAAAAGGAATTTGCATATGAAGATTAATTTATCATCCATTGCCAAACAACAGTTTACATTGGAGTGTTGAAGAAGAAAGTTAACTCATGAAATGGCCGCTGCCAATAAAAATGCTTAATACTACTTTATATCAAAAGTACTTACATTTGTCATACCTTGTTACAAGGCCAGGCTGGATGAGGGTTCGAGCAACCTGGTCTAGTGGAGGGTGTCCCTGCCCATGGCAGGGGGCTTGGAACTGGATGGTCTTTAAGGTCCCTTCCAACCCAAACCATTCTACAATTGTCATCACCAGAGAAGATTGACTGAAAGCTACCCACAACTAGAATGTCAAAGAAATCCTTTGGAGAAAAAAGCACTGTGCAAGAGAAATGGCATTGACAGGGATTGAAAAAAAGGACTCCTGTAAGGCCTTAATAAAGAGATAAAGAAAACGCTGTGATAAGGAAATTTTAAAAATCAAACCACAAAAAACCTGGTTGCACTGGGGTTTTTTGTACTGGATTTCTGAGTGTGGCATAGAACATACCAATGCTAAAGACCAAAGAAATTATCTCTGTATTAGACAGCCAATGTGCAAACCGATGCCAAACAACCTATTTCCCTCCCCAACTAATATGTTGTGCTGTGGACCGCTAAGACCCAGCTCTGAAAACATGCCCGCCTTTCCCTCATCCTACACAGCTAGGCAGCCCCAGGCCTGCAAGATAGTCCGAAGCTATTCCCATCATTGCCTCCTCACTTCCCCACCTGATTCTTGCTTCTTCACAGCTTCTTACTCATTCATCATAGCTGTCATGACTTTCTTCTGTAAAAGACCTTGAATGGACATCCGCACTCTCTGCCTCTGCTCAGACAGCATGACGCAAGGGCTCAGGAGACAGTGCTGACTGAGGGGAGGCACTAGGACGTAGATGCTGAGCTATGCCCAGAGGCAGTGATAGGAACCAGAGTGGACCAGAATGCCTGGCTGAGGCTGTGAAGCCCAAGACATCCCCTCTGCCCTGCTTGCCCCTATCCTTCTGGTCTCAGCACAGCAGGAATAGAGGAGACAGTCATTACTTCTGTGACAAAAATGGGTGAGAGCACCTAGAGGAGTCAGGGCTCAGCATCTTAGACATAGAGGACGCACATGGCTTCCCTGCTTTTTAAAGGCACAGCCCAGGCAAATGGCACAGACTCAAGAATCCCCACAGAACCTGATTTATCAAGAGATTTCCATTGTAACACACTCAAAGAGCTGTTGCACAGCCCTGACTTGAACTTCCAACACTATCTGTCTTGGGAAGAAATCTTTTGCCCCAGGAAAGGGCATTTAGCAGTCTTACACCTAACTAAAGAAAGTGGAGAGAGGAAGTAAAAGCCAATTGCCAGAACATGGAGGAGACATCTTGGCCAAGCCCCAGAGACTCATACCAAGGAGATAGAAGCTAGAAGTTCAAAGGGAACTTAGCCACATGAAGACCCTGGCATAGAGAAAGCATCTATTGGAAACAGCGGAATTAAAGGGTGGGGCAGATCTCTGCACCGCTCACGTGCGTTCAGTCGCTACCACAGCCAGTCTGTCATGGCAGTCAACTGATCAACAGCAAGCTGGTCAAAGTCCCCTCACATCAGAGATACTGGATCCCCAGAAGAACTAGTGTTAAATCACAGAACAAGCCACAGCACATGAATCACAGAATGAATCACGATGCAAGAATTCCTAACCTCAAACCTCCTAGATGGGAGGGAAGATGAATCCTTCTCAAGAGCGTTTTACCACCACAGGCCTACCAGGAAACTGTCACGGTGTGTGCTGGAAGTGTGATCCCAAGTTGTACTGACAAAACTCTACTTGTTACTGGTAAAAGACCCTACCCCTTATAGGCAAAATAAACCATGCCAGTCAAGGGGTTTGTAGCTACACTAGGGATTACTGCTTCCACAGTTCCATGATTTAGACATCAAACCTATTCATACTGCTGAAGCCATTCAGAGAGACGTCTCTTGCATAAAACACACCACCATAGCTAATGGCAGCTTGGATATAATTAGTCATCTTTAGTCTTCCAGGGATATATTTAGCAGACATTCAACATGGTATGTAGAACCTTCTCCATATTTCTCAAAACTAATTATTTTTGGGGCCAGCATTTGCCAGGTTAGGAAAAACCTTCTGAAAAATAATTTTAAAAAAATCATGCAATTAAGGAATCTGCATACTTTTGATCAACATTAGGAAAGAAATTTAATGCTGGCTGTTTCTCCAGGATGTGGACATTTATACAAGATCCTTAACATAAGTAGTTGATCTCTCTAACTGGTCTTTTTTCTCACTGAGACAAAGTGTTTAGTAGCTTGTGTTGTAACTAAGTGCATAAATATAGTAATACCAGAGCTCTCACTGGCTGCATTTCTGACAAACAAATCAAAATTAAAATGTAACAGCAGTACTGGGAAGGACAAGGTGCCAAAACAAGAAAGGAAAATTCCACTGAAGACAATGGAGCTGATTCTGACTTGCCTTAATCACACTGTCTATCAAGAGCAATTGACGCTGAATTCAGAGAAGTTACTCAGGAGGAGGGAAAGGGGATAGAGAAGGAGAGGCAACAGCAGCAGAGCCAAAAACGAATTCCTTACAGTCTATTGCATTCACATTTTGGAAGCAATTTCGTTTCTTTCCATAAGATCTTCGTATTTCCGAAGCTTTTTAAAGACAAAATATTTGGTCAAGTAGTTAACAGAGCAGCCAGTAAGGAAGTTGTTGCAATGAAGCGTATCCACTGCAGAAAGGGTCACAACAAGGAGAGGAACAAAACTGATCTGCCACGTCCCTGTTCCAAATCAAAGGACACAGGGCTGAACGAAGTTCAGTTAGGGTTCATTTTAATCAACCTGTGGGAATTCGTTACACAGACTGTAAGATCCAGCTTTGAGAATTCAGCTCTCCTTCTCTAGGCCTCCATCTCCTGAGAATCCTACCCTCAGTTTCAACCTCTTCAGCATTCTCACTGAGCATAGCTGTCTCTGTGGGTCATGGAAAGTTTATATACGATGCTGGCCAAAGACTACTGGCAACCTAAGGCTTTCTGCTGAGTATTTCACACACACATTTGTAGAGCTCATCAAACTTCGAGAGCTGTCCCTTGGCTATACTGTGCTCACGGCTTACAGTCCTGGCCTGCCTTAGCACAGCTGATGTATAAAATACTTCTTCCTGCCCCAAATCCTGCACTTCAGCAGAGAGGCTGTCAGTACTGCGTCTGCGTCTCTCTGCCAGTGAATCATGAAGGGTACAGAAGGATACCTGCAATGACAGCACTATCACAACTCCTTGTACCTGCGCTACTGCTGCTTCTCTATGTCCACTGCTCTGCCCACCTCTCAGCATCCCGTATTTTTAACTTGTCCTCACTGCTATGTTGCTCTGGCCACAAAGCACTAGCAGCTTTCCACAGGTACCAAAACAGTGACATTCTCATCAAGTATGCCTGTACATAAATACTTCTTTGATCTCCTTTGTGTCTGATGATGCTGCCACAGTGTTCAGAGTTCACAACCTGCCAAAGTTTTTCAGAATTCGAGCATTTCCACAGTATTAGAATGTCCAAACACAACTGCCATCTCCATCTCATCTCTCATTTTTATTCAAGTTTTCCTCAAACCTATTCAAAACCAGTCATATGCACTTCAGAAAAGACTACCTCATCTAACTAAGCAGCCAACAACAGCTACCACAGTGGAAGCAAACCAAATTCACAGAATGCTCTGCTCAACCCAAAAAGTGAACTAGACCAGAACCAAGTAACAGCTGACATGGCCACCCAGAAATAAAACGAGAACAGTCACCACCAGACCTTCATCTCTACAGTCTCTGAATACTAAAAAAATGTTTGCATTTGGGTTCCAGTGAAAGATTTCTTAAATGTATGAACAGGGCTATCTTCTTTTTCAGCCATTTGTGTGACAGGGTCACAAAAACGGTGTAACATTAGTGACCATTCCCTTTACCCCAGAAACGTTACACAGCTTTCCTTAGGAAAAAAGGTGGATGGGTAGGGGAAGAAACCTGTGTTCAAAACTGCAGGAAAGAATGCAGCATTCTCGGTTCTTCCCTGTAAATTAATTTTATTGCGCTTAAATCAAAATGTCAGCACGCACCATATTTTCAGTTACTTTTATACACTTTATATGATACAGCTGTGGCTTCATGTTGCAATTCAAAAATATGTTCCCACAAATTGTATTTCTAAATAGCAGAAAATGTCACAATTCTTTCACCTTAAAACACGGGCAACACCTATGGCCTAATAACATTCTGAACCATTCTAGTATAGAAATTGCTGTACCAATGGTGTAATTCCCCTGGATTTTGTACATAACAGTAAGCAGTAATAGGAGTTTCAGAAAAAGATCCAAGAAAGCCTGAAATGCCCTCTGGGTAGACTAAGGAGAATTCCTTCCTTCTCATCAGATAGATGTCCTAGAATATGAAAATAACCTTTTTTTGATATATCCTATTTATATAAACATTACTTTTAAAAACAGCGCTTGCCTGTTGCATTGTTGCTGCTGGCTTTTCAGAAAGGCCTTGGAGGCCTTGATCTCTTGTGGCTATGAATTTCCGTTACTCAGCCATGCATTATCATAAACAGGAGCTCACATGTGCATATGGCATTTTGTTAAAGAAGAGATGGGTGTGAGATGCTGTGAGATTTCATCAGCACTGTATTTTAAAAACCCGCATAACTTAATCTATTTCCTCTATAGTTACAAGTATGTGAGGCCATTAAGCCTATATATCATACCATTAGCATAAGCAATCATATTCATTTTACATTTTTTTCAGTCTAAAACATGAAAGCAGTGTATATACATGCAGTTATAGGCACTGGAGACTAGCTATTTATGCCTGAAATTCGGTAGCTTGTACATACACAGTAATTTTGTTACTGATGTACCACAGAATGTCAGTCTATGTGACTGACTGACAGGTCACTACATTTATATTTACAATACAGAATGTATCAGGTTTGGGTAATTATGGTATCGCATCAGATACCACTTTTTAAAAAAAAATACTGTAATATGTATTTTCACAGCAAGGTCAACAATTTGCATTTAGAGAGCTTCTAAGTTAGACATTACTGAGGTTTTCCTTTTAACTGCTTGGGTGCTACTTGACACTGCAGGTGCTTTATAACCTGATCTCACCCTTCCATATAGCCACCAAGCATTGCAGGGAACGATGATGTTCCACCGGCTCCAGAGGAATCATTCAGAGAGCACAGGCTGATGTAACAGGGAAAGCACTAAAGGAGCTTATACAGTGCCTACTTTAAAACCTCTACTCAGGTAAAAGTTTGTGACATGAGGGCACAAAGGTATTTAAGCACCTGGATGACTTTGTGTTTAAAAAGTACATGTAAATAACACCTAGGTAACTGAAAAAAGGGACCTTAACGATTCAGACAAATTCTGAAATGAGCACTACCTGCAGATCAACATGCTCTACTACATCTGAAAACAGAAAAAGGCTCTCCATCCTCAACCCATTGCCTAATCCTGTGAAAATGTGTTTCTGTAACATCTCAGTACAACACGGGCAGCATTTAAGTCCTGCAATCAGTTTCAAAGATTCTTGCTTTTACCTATGCCAAAGGTAACACTTCCAGAAGTCAAAAGTTGTGACAAAGATATATCTAGCGTAATATTTATATTATACAATTGCTAGATAAAGTTTATTAAAACTACCCTTCGTGCTCCAGAACAACGCCACTGCATTATGTAGCTACCTTAATGTTCATCCTGTTATATCTCTGGTTGCCATGGCGATATCCTCCTAGGTATTTGTAAGGTCACAAAAAGAAGAGCTAACCCTCTTACTCCCAGAATAACTAATGCAGCTCTGTTACTGGCTTGATGTAAATAGTCTCAGGTGACAGCAAACTGTACATATAGTCAATTACAACTGCTCAAAGGAAATGATTTGTTGTAAGAGCCACTGTTCAACCTCGGTGACATCAATGTTTCTATGGCAACAGTTGCCTCTTGCACTGCTTAGAATTGAGTATTGATCAAACTAGGGCCAGCACTATTTCAGAGACTTGCTACTTTTCTGTGTGGCAATTTACAATAGGAACTCATAACATCACTGTATATTTCAAGCCCCAAGGAACCAATTTAGCAGACAGTTACAGTAGAATATTAGCAGAGGTCAATAATGGAAGTCTGATTATAGTCCTAGGACAATTATTCAATGCTTTTGTTGTCTGCCCTTTCAGCATTCCACCAGCTATTAAAATTTTCAAATAATAATATTCATCCCCGAAGAAAGCGCTGAATTCATTCATCTTCCATTTTAAACTTTATTTTTCATTGTTATGCTATCTATCAATAAAATTACTCAGCTATATTAGCCAAGCTCTGACCTCTCAGAAGTAAATAACTATTGATCAAGAAGTGGAGCTCTGATGGCATACTACAGACTTTCCATTAACAGTCTCATTGGTCCAGCAGATAAGGTGATTCTTGCACGAGAGCAGGCAGTGTCGAAGCAGCAAAGAGCATGGGGCCGTTCCCAGCGGTGAGCAGTCGGGCACACCCCGGCTTGGTGTAGCGGCATGATGGGCTCCGCTCCCAGTTCTGTCAGCTGTGAGTTGGAAAAGCCTTCATAAGATGCGTGGGTTCCAGAGATGACACTAAGAGCTCTTTTACACCTCTCGCACACAGTCCCTGCAGCTTGGCACTCTCTCACCAGGAAAGTTTTCACGTCACTCTGCTTTCCTTTATGAAAACAGATAAGGCACAATTATATTTGTGCGGCCAATCTCAGGATTAGTTAAGAATTTGTGATGAGTAATAGTGCTGAGAATATCAAGAGAGTGATGTTAAGAATGTTCCTTCTTAATTTCTTGTGAAGGGTTGCAGACTGAAGAGATTGCTTCCTTCTTAATTTTAAAAACATCACACACAACAGCCTATGGTTTTCACTACATTCGTTCCCGCAGTAATTTTTCTTTATGTTTGAAATAGGGAATGTGTTGTTTACAATCATAAAGAATTTACTGTATTTGATTTGTCTAACTGTATCAATTCACGGGTATTCACAAAATTAGCCTATCTATTAACATGATGATACACTTCAAAAAATACATCCCTGTACTTCCCAGCTATTTGCAAAACGAGATGTTTATGAGAAGCGAAGTTAGTCTCCTGTTCTTCCACCTAAATTAGTAGGTCAGCCCAGAGATTTTAGTTCAGGCCCTTCTCTATGTAAATTGTGCCTCAGATGCACATACATTTTCATTCAAATCAATAGGAGTCAGACATATCAAAGGAGGAAATTATCCCCTTATTGAGTCTTTTTCTCCCAAGTAGATTTATGTAACTCCTACACAGAGATAATGCAGTTAATTACATTCCTCTTCTAGTGCATCAGTGGGAAAATAAGATTCAACCATCAGGGATGTTAAGTAGAAAAATTCACCAGGAATTGAGAAAATTCCTTTCTCACCTCCAAAAAGAGAGGGAGAAACTTGCAAGCTCAGCAAGACCTAAGTGACAAAGCAGGAGGGAATGAAGAGAAAATGAACAGATCATTAAGGAGGACAGCAAGATCCTCAGTTTGTCACCATTCTCATTTAACTTGTTTGTCACTGTCTCTCCAAAGCGGGTCAAAAAGATCAGGGTGTGATGTCACCAAGATACCCCTGGCTGCTTCCCCATATTGTTTTCATTAGGTTCAGGCTGTGTTGTTTCCTGTCTATCTCAATGTCTAGCCAAGACTGGGGCCTGGATGAAACTGGTTGGCTGATACAGAGTCCAGAGCAGGCAGATGTTAGACTGGAACCGGCAAACTGAAAGGAGGTGGAACACATCGTAACAACCTAAAAGATTTTAGGGAATCCTCACTTTTTGCTTATCAAAGACAATAAAAAAGAAGACATAAGTGCCATTCAAGTCTAGTACTGATCAAGGGTAATGGGAACTTGCCATTGAAGCTGCAGAAGTCTTTCAGGTTCCTGTTTGATGGAAAACAGTTATATGAGTTGTATGCAAGTGTCTAAGGACACTGTTGAAAAAATGTGATTAATAACATGCAGAAACAGTTTGTTACTGAACGTATTGCAGAAGGCATAGTGCAATGGCTGCCCCACTGTTTTCTAAAAAAGCAGGGTAAATCAAAACTTTGATTTGTAACACAGGTAGCTCCCCTATAGTTTGGGCTTATTTTTTTGTATGAATGGGCTAGGGCAAACTGCCCCAGTGTTCATGTACGTTGACTGTTACATGGTGGAAACAAAGGGCATTAAGCAGAAGCATCAACCCAGCAGGCTTCTATTACCATTTTTGTGGACTTTTGTGGGGTTTTGCTTTATACACCGTTTTCCACTGCACATTTGAAGCATGTAAGCTGTACTATTCACTACCTGGTATTAAAGTGGGTAAAATTAGAATGGCTCCATACCTTAAATAGAAAATGGGATAGGGTGAAAGAATCAAGGAAAAAGAATTCACAAATTCTAACACTATTTTAGGGTTAATACCAGCTGTTTTCTACTGGAACTAACAACTATATCTCAGCTGAATTTTAGGTTATTGTTCCATTTAGGCACAGTCCCTTTGGGCATCCTGAATTGGACCTTGAAATGATCAAGGAATAATTGACTTCAGTGATTGCAGGGACAGAGTTTTAAAGCAGTTCTGTGTGGTTCTGATCAATAAGTACATGGGTTATGTTCTTAAGTACAGCATCTTGATTTAGAGAGCTTTCTTGGTGCCTAAGACATAGTACTCCGGTACTGGGATGAGCTACAGTGAAACAACATGGAGAACACGAGCTCACCTATCTATCATTCCTCACCACAGTCTGCAGGTAAAAATATAACAGCTCATCCTTTTTATCTTTCTGTATATCACTGTACAACCAGCAGTACTTTCTTTCCACCAAACTTGACAAAAATTGTAAAATGTGAAAAAGCAGTAAGTCTTTCATGTTGCAGAAATACAACCCACATCAAGCCCAGCCTTTAAGTGAGCCAATCATCCAACTGGAAGATACAAGCTGCCAGAAGTGCTTTAGACACACTGCTTTCCAGTGGGTTTGAATTTCTTTGTGAGCTGACATTACACAACAGTCATCGGTATCGGCATCAGAAACTAGCACCAGAGATGCACCAGGAGATACCACTTCTGGATAAATAAAACTACCCACATACTAGCAGTTTTATATTTGTGGTATTCAGTCCTGTTCACCAACTAGAAAGAAATGGTTAAACACTGAAAATGAATTCTGAATTCATATTAGAAAGAAAGAAACCCTAACAACTCACAGTAGTTACAACTGAGGAAGGATACACCTTCTACCTTAACAGCCATGCAAGAAGAGTAGTCAATCTTCTAGTGTTCTACAGTAAGGACGACTCTTTACTCTGCATTTCAAATCAGTGTAACAGAGATGGACTTTTACCCTTTCAGCTGGCACAACACCAGAGCTATTTTTCTCACCTCTGAGTAGTTTAGAGAAACAGCAGCTAAAAGCCTGAGAAAGGAGGATAGGAACGGCTCTTTTATACCTTTGCTTGAGGAGGTAGCAGAAGGGAAACATCCCGAAAACTGATAAATCAGAACAGCCAACAGCATCAGAATTTACCTTTGAAACAGATTCCTAAACTTCAGGGTACAGAAAACAAGTGACATAACAAGGGAACCTACACAGGCAACTATCAAGAACTATGAAATGGGATCGTACATGCATGGTTGTCAATATCTGACTTGACATATAGCTATACCTTCACTTTCTACTGGAACTCTTAACTGATGCCAATTCCTTTGCTCATCACAATAAAAGGGTGAAAAACCCCACTGTTGTGCCAGACACTTACTGTTAAGCATTGTGCTTTAAAATTCTTGTGTATCAAAAATAAAAACTAAACCTCACATTTTGCCACTGCATCTCAGGAAAAAGGAGAGAATCTTGTGGAACCCTGCCCAGTAAGAACTCCAGAACAAGCCTTCTCATGGCAAAAACAATATAAAACCTTACCTTTGAAATAACAGTATTACAGAATTGTTTTAACAGAAAAAAAAAAAAAAAAAAGCAAAGCTCAGTTTCTCCATCTATAACTAGAAACAGTAATAAATGAAAGGTGGAAAATCCTAGGGATATTCCATGTGTTTGATTTCAAACATTCTGTATTTGTTACAACAAGCCCCTCAGAAGTAAATGCTCCAGCTAAGACCATGCAGGTTCTGTAACATTAGGAGCCCCTAAAGGGCTTGCAATATGAAAACTTTGAGAAGATCTCAGAAAGGCAGTTAGAAAAATCCCCCTGATTAACTGTTGGGTTTTTTTTTTTTCCTTAACACTGAATTGGGCAGGTGATCAAGTACCATCAAGTAGTTTTTTTAGGGCTTCCAGAGAAATTGTTTCTTTTGATTAGGGGATTTGCTAAAATTAAAATTAGAAACTGAGCAAGCTTTCTATGCTAAAAGCCCACATTCCTGTGTTGCTCACTCTGGCTTTGCTAACATATGTTAACACCCAATCCACATATTTCAAGCTCAGAAGGGACCACTGTGATCATCTAGTCTGAAGTGCTGCAAAACACAGACCATAGAATTTCACTCAGCAATTCCAGTGTCTAGCCAAGTAATTTGTGGCTGAACTAGAGCATATCTTACGAAAAGTTAGCCAGCAAGCTCTTCGGCATTTGTGGAACTTCATTCGATTGAGTATGTTCGTTTAGCTCACTTGAGTAGATTTAATTGCTTAGGCTTAAGAGTGTTCAGGGTCAAAATGCCAAGCAAACAAAACTCAGCTGCCAAACTCCAAAAGTTTTCCATTATTAGTGAAGGAAAGTGTTGTTTTGATTCACAAAGCTCTGGGTCATTCTTGCAAGTTAGAGATATATATATAGATATAGATATATATTTATATAAGGTTTCTTGAATTTGAGAGGATGTAGACTATTTAGGGCTTAACAAAATCCATCTCAGCAATGGCAAAATCCTTTGGCTGACCTCACCGGCAAAGGCACACACACAGATCATCATTTCCACAGATTTTGGAAAGAGCAAACACTCTTTGTTTTGCCAGCCTCTAAAAAGTAATCTTGAAAGTGAAAAAAAAAAAGAAAAAGGGGGAAAAAATACTCAACACATCTTTTATCTTTGGATATACAAATAAGGGAAACCTCATCCATCTGTTTAAGCCATCACCCAACCCATTTGCACAGACTGAAACAACTTCATTTTATTCTGATTATTTAGCTGTGTTCTCAAACTCCTATTGAAGAGGAAGGATCAAGCTACAAAACAGGTCACATTTCAGACAAGCACTTCATAATCTGAATACAGTTCCAACTAGGTCTTTGGTATAGGCACAGATCCGAGTGCAATGGAGCTTCATTTCAGTAAGTCACGCCCTTGCTTTGGTAGAAGAGGTTTCACAACAAACATGTCACCTTTTCCTGAAAGGCAAAATGAGGCCAATTTCTTCATGGAAAGAGTGGAAGCAAAAGAAATACCAGTAGCATGACAAAGTAGTGTAATAAGTCAAAAGATATGGATAGATTCTCTTTCCAACCCTGCACCACCAATGTGGAAAATCTCTTCCTTTTCTCCATGTCCATTTCCAAGGTTTCTTCTGGAGACCTAATTAAAATTGCAAGCCTAATTAAAGCTGTGAGCTTTTCAGAGCAAAGCCTATGCTTGCTGTCAATGTGCTTGCATGATGTACTAGTAAGTGCTAGCACAAGTATTTTACTGTTGCTTGCTGTTACATGCTACAGAACCAAGTCCGATGAGAACAAAGTGAGGAGGAAGGTGATAAAACCTTCTGAAATAGGGTAATATGAAATACCTGAGGGAGTAGGAAGCTAAATTGCTAAGAACAACAGAAAAATGGGAAGGAGAAAAAGATGGGGAAAATGGCAATGGTGTTGAAGAGACAAATGTGAGTGGAGATTTTTATTTTAAAAAAATCAAAAAAAATCTAAGTTTGAAGTCAAATACCAGAAGGGTATTTCCTGACAGGGGTCATTTGCAATGTGTTGCATCACTGTGCCACGGTAGTAAGATGGATATTACATAGCTCAAGCTTTGAAGACAGTGCTTGTCCTGCCAGTATGGAGCCTGCCTTCGCCTTTATTACTGAAGGGGGATGTTTTTATTTGCCTAGTGCATTGCATTACACCCATAAATTCCATCCACTCCGCAAGTCAAATTAATGCTAACCTACAAGATACATTAGGTATGGGTTTAAATCAGTCACTTTTTAAGATATACTGCAACCTAGTTTCTATCCAGGTTTGCAATATATTCACCATTCAAAATACCCTGCAAACATTCTTCAAGATGCATTGTTTGTTGAGGTGTCTCACCGTTGCCAGCAACGTAAAGGTGTAAAGAATACAAGATCTAATTTGTGTTGCTGCATGATCACTACCAATGAAACTGCAGGCTGCCAAAACATTCCAGTGCCATGGGAAAATGCATTCAGCTGAAACGCATTAGTTAGTCACACAATAGTCAAATCTACTGTTTCTCTCATGAGTAGTTTGCACCGGGATTATGGGACAATGGGAAAACTTTTCAGGGATAGCAGAAAGAGAAAAGCTGATGAATTATGTGTGAATTTTTAATGGCATATGGCAAAACTAAGGTTGACTTGATGGTGATGTGCAAACTTTCTCCACTTACCAAATTGTCCTATGTTACATAATATTAAGCATTTGTGTGCACAGTCATGCATTATAACGTGTATGTATCAAAAATAATTTAAAAGTTACCTGATTCCTGTAGTTGCAGAGCTACATCTACTGCCATCAGTTTAAGTGAGAAAGGGTCAGGAAAGACAAAAGAAAAAAAAAAAAGTAGGGAAAATTCAGAATACAGAAGTTTCCCTAGAGGGAATGTAGGATGTAGATACATTTCTACAGCATGTGCCACTCCTTTGTCAATATTTACCCAGCAAGTGGAATGATAATGTGCAGTCATTATTAACTCAGCCCCCTAAAAGAACAGTTTCTGGCTCCTGATACAGTTGCTCTGTGTAAATTATACCAGGGATTCTACTTGGATTGTGCCACTGGCACAGTTATTTCAGATCTACGTCTTGTTTCCAGATGGTTCATCTGTTTGTTTCTTTAATATATTCAAGATTCATTGTGTTTGCCACAAATTTACACATTTTTAATGTTGGTTAGTCAGATAAATCTGATCTTAGACAAAGGATAAAGAGCTAACATCTGTAGGTTTTCATGCTAATGCTAACCTAAAAATTTCCCTAAACAGTGAAAGCGTAATGAAGTTTTTGAAAGATTAACCAAACATTAGAAGTTTTTCCTTGTAAGAAGCAAAACAGATCTGCTCAGTTTTACCAATTTCGTGTAGTGCAGGAAGCAAAGACATGCATGAAACTAGCCATAGCCCGTATTTTTTCCTGCCAAGTTTCAGAATTTGGTTCCTACTCTTGAAGCAAACAGTATTTGTACAACAAGGCATATCATATCATTACTCCTTCTAAGCACGTCATGGCATTTATTAGTCCTTTTCTGCAAAACCAGCTACTGCTTTCATGGACAGGGTAAAAGGGTAAAAAACCCAATATGTTTCAACCCCAAGCTGCATTTTCAAGCTTTCATAGTGGGTCCTCATAGTGTCACCATCTTTTCCCTGGATAGCTTCCATAGGTTTCCTATGAGACTGTTCACAAAGGACAGAAGAGGATCCATCATTTCTACAAGAGTTTTGCAAATTTTTAGATATTTTTAGGTACAGGAAGTGTTAAAAGTGTCTACTAAAATAAGGATACCATTGTACTGACTACTGTCTATGTACAACTTGGATTCCCAAGGCTCATGGTCTAGTCAGGTAATTGAAGCAAATAATTCATATCCCCAACATACAGGTACGAAGTGGGCATAGGGGGGATGACATTCATGCGTCGGAGACATTCAGTTGGAGCTCAAGTCTCGTGAATTGCAGTTCAATGCATCTTACTTTCGTCCTAGATTACACTAGCAAAGGAACGGGGAGAAGTGTGAACTGGTAAAAGCTTTCTCTGATGGACAAGAATATACTCAGTAAAGTGTAGTGGCAACAACATACTCTGAATGCTGAGTTTTGTGTTTTGCAAACAAATTCTGTTGCATTACAGAAACTCAAGAAGCAGGTCTTCATAGCACAGCTATTTGTAGAAAATACTGAGCCATAACCTCTGATTATCAAGTCCCCCAAGTTTTGTTAGCTGTGTGAAATGATATTTATCCACAAGTCGTAGCATTCCCACTCCTATTTCATTATTAACTAGCACTGAATGCTGATAAGAAGCAGAAACCAAGCTCCATGTCCTGGACCACAGGTCAGAGAAAGGATTATATTGCAGCACAGACCACAGGTTAATAGAGATCATTTCAGAGAGAACTCCTCATATACTGCTGCATTTTCATATTCAGCTCCAATGCAGCCTTTGCTAATCAAGGCAGTGTCCTCAAACTGCAGCAATCTTCACGTCCATGCAATATATAATACTCTATGGACCACATACTAGGTACGCATTTCTACTCCACAGCTAACGAGCAGTTTTGAGTTCCAACTACCAGCTCTCGTATCGTATTTCCCCCTACAAGCCCTGTCACCTCCAGAAGCCTCTCACCTACCTGACTACCTCATTCTCCCTAGAGAAATGCTACTCAGTAAACCAATTTGGCAGACGTATTCTCTCACAGCTTTCCTTAACTCTAGTCAGTTGGTATCCAACAACCCAACCTCCTGTTTAAAAGTAACCGCCACCCCTCAAAACCAGCTAGGCACCCCAGCAGCAATCCCCAAGGGGGGAAATCTAGGCTTCTCCTCAGTGCTTTTAGCAGCGTTAGAATATATTTCTATCACTGGAAAGTCTGGTCAGGTGTGGGAGCAACCAAAGAGGCTGGAAGGTTGCTTAGCCACCACCCCAGAGTTTATATGTAAGTTGTACAATGATTATAGTAAAAATCTACAAAATCTACCAGGAAAGATTTCCTGTAGTAACTGTTTTCTGGAAGACAAGCCTTGTTCTTCTGGTTAGAAGCCTCTAGTTTTAGAGGTATACTTTAATTGTTTGGGGAGGGGCTTGCTGGTTTTTGTGCTTACACCCAGAATAAAAGGATTTTGATGTGGAGTTTCAGAACGCTATAATTCTGAACTGTCTTTTCAAGTCAAGTGTTAAAGCCTCCTCCTGACTGAAGAACAACTGAAAATCCACACATAGCTCAAGTTCTGCTATTAATCCAGAAGTAAAAACAACTTCCTCCAGTATAAACAACTTCCTCCAGGTGATCAAGAACCTATGGTTAAGTGGCATATAGAGCCAGCTAGCTTTTCCTGCAATTCCTGTATTTTCCTAAGTTATTAAATTTCAACCCTTCTGCTAGAAACACTTTAGAAAATAAGAAATAACAGCTTCTTGGAATCTCCATCCTCCAAGTCATACCAATAGTAGAAAATGTTGGACAGGACTATCAAAATTTCTTTCATACTCCTGAAAAACCCTTAGGTTTAATTGGCAGAACCATGTTTTTAATCTGTTAATATGGAGTGGTTCTGGAATTTTGTAATCCTGACAGGTTTGTTAAAAGCCAAAGCCCAGCTGCAGAGGAGTGAACAGCTGTAAGTTCAAGTAACGCTGTTCCTCAGTACTTTGGTACTAGAAACACTGTATTAAGCAAGGAGGTGATACCCTTGGGGTTCTGCCATCTAGAAAGCTTCCGTCACCCATACCAAAAATAAAACGCCAAACATCTGCAGAATACGTGTGGAATCTGTGCAAAAGGCAGTGAACGTAACTTTTTTCTTCCAGCAGTATTTTTAGGTCTCTATTTGAGATATAGAAATGAGGCAGAAAAACTATCTTCAGCCTTTTAAAACGGCTACAAGTTCCTAGAGCTTATCTGTATGCACATATTACTGATCAGGGGCATCATTAAGGGTTGCATGTAAAGTTACACTTGCAATTATATTGATGAAGATTTGGGTCAGTGAATGGGAGATTAAATTAAGGTCTTGCTAAAATAATTCAAGTCACAGAGAAAGTTTTGGACCCAAAACAATGAAAATGAAGATCTGCCCTTCCCCTGTCCTGGGCCTCAACCCCAGGAATCTTTGCTCTGTACTTGACAGTTTTTTCAGAGCTTAAAAGAAGAACAATATTTGCAGCCACAGAAACATGCTCACTCTTCTCCATACAGCACATTTTCAACTTATCAGTTAACATTCTGCGTTAGATAATGAACCATTAACATTGTCCACCTGCACTGTGATGAAAATGATATTTCCACTTGCCATTTCAATAAGGCAACAAAAGAAACAGAGCCCACGTACGGTTTTAAATATCCATCTATCAGCTCACAGTGGCATGTCACAGCAAGAAGGCTGAACAAATATGCAAAAAATTGCTGTTTAATGGAGAGAAATATAGTAAAATTGTTTATAGTGGGACAGTAAGTTCTTGCAGGCAAAGTAAATTACAAACAGATTTTTCAGTGACATTTTAAGACTTCATATTAGATTCTTACATTCTGTTCAAAAATCAATTTTGCATGGAATTTCTGTGAACGTTCCATTATTAATAAAGCAGCAGTAGTCAACCCTGGCTGCACTCTCACCACAGCAACACCTGACAGGAAAGAATGCCGCCATGTATAAGCCTTGCTTTCAAGGACTCAGCCCCACATTCCCTGCACAGAGAACCTCTTCCTGGGACTGGGCCCTCATGCCATCTGTAATCAATAGAATGTCAAAGGCTGGGGAGGAGGTGAATAATTGGTACATCTCTGCAGGTCTTCACTTTACCTGACTCTACGTAATTTAACTTCTGTGGGCATTAATTTCATCCACAAGCTTGCACAATTAAATTAAAATTGAAATTCTCATAGAAACCAATTAGAAAAGTACATAAGAATTTTTTAATTGTTTACATAGACACAGAATGGGTCTAAATTATTTCCTGTTGTTTATATCATGCAAAGACAGTCACTTTTTTATCAGAACAAGTCACCTTTTTTATCTAACTCACTCTGGCTGCTGCATCTTTCTGTATCATTTATGTAGATGTCATGGGTTTGATTACATGAGTAATAGTCAGAACTGGGATACCTTTATCCTAGTAATGTCATGTACTCCATGTCTATCTTGAAGTATAATTCTCACTATGCATCTCATCTTCAACTTCTATATGCCTGGGAATACCGCAGATTTCACTTTAATTTAGGACACACTGAAGCATATGTTTGACTTTAAGCACATGTTTAAATGCCTTCACAAACAGACCTGGAATGAAGCTTTCACAATGAGGAGATGAAATGCAGAGCTAGATCCAAAATATTGCAGATGAAAGTGCTTTAGCCAAGTTAGCAGACAGGAGACTGCTGTTGCCCTCAAAACCAACACTGCTTAATTGCACAAGGTTTATGTTTTCTAACCTTTTAAATGAAGATTAAATTAACAACTGTGAAAAGGAGTAATATTTCCATACTGACCTTTATGTTTACAAATTAGTAATGAAAATTTTCTGATAAAGTCCATCTGAATAAGAAATTTCACATCCCAAAGAAAAATCTCATAGCCCAACTTTATTATATACTACATTAAATAATAGAGAAGTCTGTGTACCTTGATTGGCTAACAGATGAAATCTGAATAGTGCCTAATACAACCTAATTCATTGTTCAGAATTTATGAGACTCATCATCGTTTAATTAACAATATAAATATTAAAAAACATTTTCTAATAAAATTTTATAATTGTAATAAGACACTCCACCACATGAATTATGGAGTATTAATTCACACCCAGTTGTGTTGAAACTGGGTATGAATGAATAGATCATAATTCACAACTTGTCATGTCCTAGTGCTGAAAATAAAAACGCAGACAAAATAAAATGGAATAATACCTTGCAGAGACAAATTAGCTAAAATTCAAGTTATTAATATAATTTATTGTTCCAGCTCTTTATTAACTAGCTTCGCACATATTACATGATGCCTAATCTCATAGTCCTTACACATGGAAAACGTCTGCTTCAGCAGACAGTGATGTGATGGTGATGACTTCAGAGATCTTGCCAGGAACACTAGTAGAGATGCTCAGATTTGCCCCAGCCAAGAACTTGGCTGATTAGCTTAATGAGCAATTTTTTCTAGTGAAAGGACTCCAAAACAATGGATCTTAACAAGTAATTAGGCTGAGTGACACATTTTCATAAATTCAAATCATAAATTGATTTGTCAAAACTGCAATTTAACCAGAATGCTTCAAGAACCCTAGTTGAACCAGACTCATATTTATGGTCAAGAAAGGGAGCAAAAAGAACAGGAAATTCAAAATGTCTTTCCAGTTTCTAACTGGACAGTTTTGATTTTTCATTTCAAACTGATGTTTCTTTTTAATTTGTGAACACTTTTTAAAGTGTGCAAATACAATATTTTCATTAGTTCTGTGAGCCAGAATGTCAGTTATTTCCTAGTCCTGGTAAGAAAACGGAGGTTTTGTTCATACATGCTTAAAATACTCAATATGCAGAAAGTTTCCAGAGGCTTAACTTGTGTGGATTTTAGGGATGCTTGAATTTGAATCAAGGTCAGTCCTGGAAATTAGCCATCCACTTCTGGAATGACTGATATTAAGCTTCATCTAACTCAAGATAAAATATAGTGACCCAGCCAGTTTCACTGCAGCTACTCTCAATATGCATCCGTTGTCTATGTGCAAGACAGAATGTTGGAGTACTGTAAATCCAACAGAGAAATTAAGAGGAATTCAAGCTTTATCCAGGTTCTTGCTGAGTGCAACCAAAGTACAAGGATTCTGCCTCTGCTCCGCATGGGCCACAAGAGATTCCTGCTTTCCAATAACGTGGCCTGTTTGCACAACACTCATCACGTGAGTCAAACGTCGGCACTGATGACGGATGCTGGGACATGCATCCATCCCATAGTGGACTGCATTTTAGCCACATTAGGAGGGCATTCCCTGTCACACCATAGAGAAGTGTGTTAGGGCCCCTGGGAAAGGAATCAGATAGCAGGAACAATTCAGCTGCCTGCAATTCACTTTCTACACATCTGAAGAGTTCCAGGAAGGGCCACATAGAATGATCAATGGGTCAAACATCATTTTCTGTTGGACTGGATCCAATCATGACCCATAGACTGTGGGAAAAGATGCCACAGACCCGGTTTCCCTAAGATATGCTTCTTACCACTGGAAAGCTCCATACTGCCCTTCTTCTCCAGTCCACACTAGTTCTTATGTCATTCCCAAGTGATCTCCTCCACTTGTCTCTGCAAAGTCTCTGAAATAGCTGGCACTGACAACTGTGTGGCTACTATAACTGTAAATCCGCATCCCTCTCACCCCAAGCAAAGAACTTGATGCAAGCTAGAAAACTCAGAGGAATGGATTCCATTAAAGCAGCGATAACTCAGTTCTTGCTCAAACTTATCTGACGTACGAGAGAACAAGAGGACAGGATGCTATTTCTCAACATTGGCTCTTTGTATTATTGGGGTGGCTGAACATCAAGGGTGAAATCTTGGCCCTTGCAAAATTAGTGGGAAATTTGCCATGACTTCAATGGAGCCAGGATTTTACCCTGGGTGAGCACAGTTCCCATATGTGCTTCCATAATGAAAATTAGGAATGATTTGTCTGGTAGCATATGGAATCCATTTATGCATTATGAATAAGATTATTATTTAAAATGGAAGATAAATGTAAATTAACTACTATATTCATGCATGCCTTGCAGATACCAAATATAGAACATGGGAATGAGAATCCATTACATTATCTTCTTTTTATCTGCATTAGGTAAGAGTTTAAAGGGTTTGTTGGGGAAGAGACTTACAGGACAGGGGAAAAGTAACGAGCAACCTACCAAATTCTTTGATAAGTTTTATAATGACACAAACCAGGTTGCCTGGGTTCTGGACCGCCTGATGCCTGTCAGTATAAATGGATCTTTAACACTGCTTTAATGGCAGGTTTTCTGCTTGTGAATTAATTTTACTATTAAAAGAAATATAATTGAAGGAATAAGAATGGAGAAAAAGCCGAAAAAGGGAATCTCATCCCTCATGGCTCTGTACTGCCTGACCTTTCCCACCAGAAAAAATATTCTGCCTCTTTGGAAACATGGCTCAGTGCCATCCCCACTGCAGACATGGTTTCAAACTGCCTTGGAGCTTTGCCACGAGGAACCTCTGGCTTATTATACAGGACGGATGCCAGACAAACTGGCTGAGGTGTGGTTGGGTTTTATGGACTTCCAATTTGAAAGTTATGCTATACATAATGTGATTAGATCTGACTGGAATGTTATTCCTTATTTTCTTTTATTGAAGTTTAATTGTTTCCTTATTCCACTGTCATCTCTCCATTTGACTAACACTTGTGTATCACTGGTAAGATGTAATACTCAGTCTGGCTTTGTCTTTATACACCACTGTTCTGTGGACCCTTTTATGTTTGCTCAAAGAAAGAAAGAAAGAAAGAAATTATACAAAAAAAACCAAATTTCTTTTTAAGGCTCAGGCCTAAAGTTTTGGCAGAAATCCTGCCTGCAGCAAATGTTTTACCTGAAGGAGGATAACAAACATAAGCCATGAATTATACAAATAGACCTCATTCTCTCTAAAAGATGTATGTGGTTAAGATGGCCATCTCATTCATTTTTTAGCCCCTAGTTGTGCATTCTGATCTGCACAAGCAGATTGCTGCACACATCCCATAGAGCTCTGTTCCCTCGGAATAGGTACAGCAACCACACAGTTTGATCAAAAGAGAAGGACCTTCATTCACATGGGTTTTTATGTTGGGATCAAAACCACCACCATTCAAATATTTTATATTTGCCATATTCCAGTTTAGCAAATTGGTTTGGCTAAATAAGCTTCTGAGGTGAATGAATCCCTTCCATGTGGTTTGGTGCCAGGAACATGTTATGAAAACAAAATTTGTAAGATTTACAGATATTCACATTTTCTAAGGTCAGAATGAGTGACTAATTATAATGTCTTTGCCTAACTCAAGTGGCAATTTACCTCCTGTGCTCTTCCTACTGTTAATGATCAGTTGGACATGCCATCACTTGGCATGGTTTGTCTCAGGGTGCACCACAGCCCTCTGCCTCTCGTAAGCTCAGGTCTGCATCTGCCGTTAATGTTTTACCTCTACATATGTCCTGTTCCATTCCACCTTAAGTCAATAGCATGCAAGTATTATTGCCAGGTGATGCCAATGTAAAACTCTGTGGTGTGGTCTAGTACATACTGCTCACACTTCCAAACCCCTCAGATCATGAGAGGAGGCCACAGGCTTTGTGGTTACACAACTGATCCTCACCTCTAAAGTTTGTTCAAGTACATCTAAACTTGGAAGCTTTTTTCCCAAGGAGACTAGAGAAAGCCGTCATGAGGATGTACATTTTTATGCCTCTTAGCCCCTTGTGTCTCATAGGCATATGTGTACTTGATTAATTTTTGGGAGAGGTGGGAGCTAACTGGCTCAATAGCTGTAAATAAGGCAGACTTTCCTTAAGTCCTTACCTTTCCTTACCATTAATAATAAAATCTCAAAGATGAAATTTTCTTTTATAAGAAGATAATAATTTGAGAAAGCCAATATATGACTAAAGAGCTTCAGACAATTGCCAGCTTTACAGCGCCACTGGAACAGAAGTCACAGAATTAAGCTGGGCTGTCCTTGACTGTGTTTCCTCAAGAAGCTAGTGCTGAGCTGGGGGTGGTGGGAGGGGAGGAGATGACACAATTTTACTATTTATGTTTTTGTTTTGTTTCAATTCAAAGATGCTTTTTTGACTTCTATAGCACTATAGATGCAATAATGTAGGCATTTTAAAGTCAAGTTGTATGCTTATGTCACAATTTAACCTACTTAGTCACATACCATATGGAAAAATCCCTTTATTCAAGGTGTTAATATAAAACACTGCAAAGCCTTTCTCTGAACATCCAGTGTCAGCACTAGCAAAACACAGGCAGTCCTTGCCATTGTTCAGTTCAATTCCTAATAATACTGTTCCTTGCCTGTAATGTCCATGACTCTCATATCATTGCTTTTCTATTTTCCCTAGTGCTCTGTGACCTTGCTTTTCTACCCAACAACATAAGAGAGCCAGCAGGATGTGTTATCAGCAACAATCGTTTCAAATGAATGTCAACATACCTATTTCCTGTCCATCCTGCCCTCTTCCCCCCTTTCCCTTCGGCTATCATTTATTAAAATTATTTTGATTGAGTGCACATGGACCCCGCCTTCTACTGGACAGTATCAGAGAGGTTCAGCTGTGTGTCGTAAACCTCATTCCTTCAACAGATACAAGAAATACTTGTCTTCCTTGAAGAACCAGTCATGGTTGGGATGTAGAAATGTCTCTGCTGGGGCTATGAAGTTCCAAGTAGCCTTGGTATGCAGCACAGTGCCAACAGCAAAATTGCTACAAGGTCATGGATTTGTTAAAATAAATGTTGTTTTCTATCCAAACCTCAAGTGACATTATAACAAGATTTTACTGTTCTTGCTGTCACTTTGCATTAGAAGTCTTAGACCAGTGAAGAAAGGCAGAGCTGAAGGGTAGGGAAGTGCAGAGACACTGTGTAAGTTCATTTTTGGTGGCAGAGCAAAAAAATATTTCAATGACTGGACAAAGCTGAGAAATGCAGATTGAACTGTAAACTCTAAGGTTCTGTCTCAGCCTTGAGTGCAGTAACCAATCTTAACAGCCTCACCTGGGGCCTCCACACACCCCTGCCCATGGGCTCAGGAGCCTCATTGGAGCCCAGGCCTGAGCACCCACTCCTTGCCTGAGGCACACTGTAGGTGTTGCTTGGCTTTTCCAGGCTGACTTTCAACTTGACTTGTTACTTTGCTTTTGCCTTGGCCATCACTGGCCTATCAATGGGAGCTGTTACTGTCACCACGCTGCTGCGCTTTCCTGGCTTGGTGTGCATGACATCACTCTGCCAGTGAAATCACTGCCTGGCCTCTGCTCTGACCACCCTTGGCTTCCTCCTCCCTGAGAGAGCCACTGGCCCTCTCTGCAATAGAGAAGGGGGAGTTCTCCTTGGGGAGTGCATCTTGGAGGAGAACCAATAAAGGAGTGCTACATATTTGAGAAGAGGAAGGAAAAGAACTGTGCTTCCCACTCTATTTCACCTCCTCCAATCCCTATTCAGAGACAGAAAGATCTTCCCTGCAAGGACGGGAAACGTGTTTCATGAATTTCTGAAAGGAAGGCAAAGGCAATTGTAGACTCTTGCAGTCTCCATATTGCTGGCAGCCATGCAAAAAGGTTGCTGGCAAACTCCATGGGAAAGCAAGTAGGAAAT
Organism: Rhynochetos jubatus; assembly: GCA_027574665.1. Classification (NCBI taxonomy): domain Eukaryota; kingdom Metazoa; phylum Chordata; class Aves; order Eurypygiformes; family Rhynochetidae; genus Rhynochetos; species Rhynochetos jubatus. Next base: position 19,389,733 of record CM050654.1, on the reverse strand, counting down.
ACATGCCAAAAGGTAAGAATAAAAATAATGACAATTCAGACTTATTCAGTTTCCATAGTATCAGAAATTTTAGCCAAGACATCATTATTTATCTGATGCAGGATCTCCAGTAGCATATCGCCTTTTTTCCAAGCCCCTGTCAAATAGTACCATAAAATAATCAGCTATATTAAAAAAAAAAAACCAACAACAAATCAAAACCAAAAAACCAAACACAATAAAGCCCCCCCCCCCCCCCCCCCCCCCATGATTTGAGGTTCATTGCTCTCATAGAGGGAAGTGAATAGTCAGGAAGATGTCAGAAACTGCAGCTGAATGAAGAACATATTCTTAACTAAAATCTACAGGAGACCACATACAAACTGGGAAGGGGTTGAACTTGACGGCACTGAGAGTTCTGCAGTTCTGATTTGATGCTGAACAGGCTGACCATAAGTGAGCATGTGGAATCCTCATAGGTTATTATGGATGAGGAAAAATAAGGTCCAGAAGATGGAAGTGATGAGAGCGCTCTGTCTCTTTCAGCTCAAGCAAAGAGGCTTTCCTTTTCTAACTGACGGTAGAATAGAAATGGAAAAACGTTTGGATCACCTCTTAAGACCGGAGGGGAAAAAAAAGAAAGGATATTGCTTGTGTCTTTTGGCACAGGTCAGACCGGCAGAGTTCTCGTTCACTGAGATGTGGAATGGCTGCACAACTACTCTGAAATAGTTTTTATAGCATCTTGGAGCTGTTCTGAGACGTAATCGCCTGAGGGTTGATGCTTGGTCTGTGGCGCTCCACTGGCATGGAAATACTGGTCATGTCTCTCCTGGCCTGTTCTCATTCCAAGTATCCCTCTATACATTCAAGGGACACTTTGTTCCATTCCATTTATTTTGTAAAAGCCAAAAGCTTTAACCAGGGTGTGGGAGGACTCTGTATTTCTACCCTTCTCAGATCTCAGCACACAACCCACAGGAAAGAAAGAGCTGAAATAATTTGTTTGCTTCTTTTATTAAAAATTTAAAAAAAAACCCACAGCTGTTGATCTGTCATTTTCCCTCTTAAATGTCTACATACATCTGAGGTTACTAAAAACGCAATATCCAAGTAAGATTCAAAAGAGAAAATAAATAAAATGAGCATGTTTAACTGACAGTCCTGATTTGTTTCCATCCTCCTTAAAGTAGCCTTTTTCGTCTCTCCCCAGACCCTTCTCCTCTGTTGTTCTCACTATCACCTGCCTATACAAACACAAACCCTGTTTCCTTTTTCACAGAAGCTAAAGAAGCTTGGTTAAAAAGACACTGCTTCTGAAAACAGTATTTCTAAGGTGTACACAGTCTCTAAATTAAGATTCCATGTATGCAGAGCAAGGACTAATGTAAATGGCAGTGACAGGGAGACGCTTCTGCTCCTGGCTAGGGCCCGCTTTTCCTACAAAGATAAATAATCCAAAATTTATTCCCATCTTTATGATTGTTCTGATTAATACTTATTGCAAGAGAATGTTGCACTGAGTGCAAACTGTTTGGTTAGCAATACAGCTTATACTGTAAAATAGAAAACAATTAAGTAGCCAAGATGCTCATCTTTCAAACAAGCATACTGGAAAGATGTTCTAGCGCATTCTGTTCTCTGCAGCCAAATTAATTGGTGTTTTGAAATAATGAAGGCTTCTGGTAATTCCTGTGTAAATTCTTAAATTATTCTACAGAACATCTAAAATGTGCACCGAGGTCTCCATTCACGTTCACATGCTGGGAATATAAAAAGCTCTGCATACTTTTTTCTTACACACACTCACAGTAGATTTGTCACTCTGTTCAGTTTGTCGCAAACCAAGAAACCTTGTCCAAGCAGTTTCTCACGAGCTGAGGTCATTGTGAGGTTTAGGTCTTACCACACAATACGTCCGGGTTTGTGCCTTCCATTTACTGTATAGTGACTTTGGTACTTAAATATCAGACTATCTCAATGTAGTTGTATCCATTCCCACTCTAATAATTCAAATCAATCAGTTACATATTGCTTTTTCTATTTCTCCTAAAAAGATTACATTTACATGCCACCAGTTCATTAACAGAACTCACAAAAGCAAGAGACTAGGGGGAGAAATTGATTCAACTAATGAGACAGCAAGAATGAAATCATTCCCTCAAAGCACTGCATTTTTTGCAAAGTTTGGTCTGTGGTGAAACAAAACTACAGCTGTCGTTAATATGGCATCCTAACCCCTTAACAAATTTAAAAAATACCATCTGCAGGCAATGCAACGCAGATAAACAGATGTCACAGAAGTACAAAGCCCAAAGAAGAGAAAACGGTTTGACAGTTCCGAGGTTGATATGTCTGAAAAAAGATAACATATGTTTCTCTGCTGAGGAGAAACCGCGCGATGTAACAACTGCTAATGTGTATAAATAGCTAGAGAATGGCTAACACGCAGTTAATACCTGCATTCATTACTGGTTTGGGTTGCCTTAAGAACAGTGAGTAGATCAATTAGGGAGGACTACAAGTTCAGCATCTTTCTGTGTAGCATTAGCCGTTTAGTTTAACTGGAGAAGGTCCCTGCACTATCTTTAATCTGCTTGTGGGGCTTTTCTTCCCCTGTCCAAGAACTCCTCTCATTAAAGCGAACTCTATTGAAATATGCAACACTGGCTAGCTTAGTCCCACTCACTAATGGTCCTGAATTGATTCTTAATTAGTTGCAGTTTTGGTCGGAATGCCATTAAAACAGCTGAGCGCTCCAACAGGAAAGGAGGGACTGGCTGGTGTTGTGCGGTGAGCTGCTGAGGCTGGGGGTGAGCCTGCACCCACAATGGCAGCTGTGCAAAATGCAGGGAGATTCCAATCACGCTCTGTGTCCTGGTTTGAACACAAACCTTCGTATGGTAATTTATCCTCCATCTATAAAATATGACGAAGAAAGGCATCCAGATGCTGTTAGAAAAATTGCATTCTTCCCACACTCTTCTCGTCTCTTCTTAAGGAAAAGAAAGGATACTCACCCAGAAGAGTATGAAACCTTTTCAATAAATCACTGGGGGGGTGGGGGGGTGGGGGGGTGGTTTTCTGTATAATTTTATTTGCTATATATTTTCTAACATTCTGTTTATATTCTAGAAAGCCTCTGGGAAGCTAAAGATTACATTATCATGCTCTCCTTCCAAATGACTATTTGCTATGAACTGAAGCATATTTTTGTTTACGCAGGGAATCAGTGGTCCTTGTACAGCTATTGCTTTATGATTTGAGTCTAATTATAGAAAAGTGAGGTATCACTAAAACACGCTCTCCTAAAGCACTATCTGGAGCAAGCGTCCCTGTTGTTAGGGGACAGTGGTGTCACGTGAGCAGCTTTTGTATTCAGCAGTAATAATTCATTGCCTGCATGGGGGGATTGATCCCAGCTATGGTATCCCCAAAGGAGCCTCCACTAGGAATGGGCTCACATACTTTGATCTCCAGATTAACATGAGCAGGTTCACAAGCCTTTGTCTCTTGTAAACATCGTATGTCCCTAAATTTGTATCCAGCAAAAGGCTGAGTCTTGTGTTTATTTGGGTAATGAATTGCAGTAATTAATGCATGCATTGATTCCTCTACTGACTCTCCCCTAAAGGCCATTTCCATTTTTAATTTATAGAAAACGCATACGATTCCTTTAATCAGAGCACAGCCTGGAATCTAAAATAAACACTCAAGCAAAAAATGTAGTAAATAGAAGTGAGATTACTGAGCAGAATTAAGGTAGGAATTTAGGTAAGCAGAAGTGGTATTTAATATTGTATTAAAGACAGCTACATAGCGGTGAGTATAAGAATATGCTTTTGCAATTTTCAGGGCAAATCCAACCCTATAATCAGAGAAGCACAAATACTTCTATTTCATCGAACAGATTTCCACTTACTTCAGGGCTCAGTTTGGTCCCTAACATGCGCATGTATATTTATGTCACATATTTCCATTACAAGGATGTTTTGATGCTGTCTTTTTCAGTCTTTTATGGCTTTTGCATTAAAAAAGACCCTACCATTTACCAAATATTCTTGAGGGGGGAAGGTTCAAAGGAGTAACGCGTGCTTCCTTTATGAACTGTCAATATTTCTTATTTGCTAAGTGCCAAAACTGTACTCAGCATTGTACAAGATGCAAAATGCAAACAGCCTTTCCCTCACAGCCCTTCAGCCCAAAAGCAGTTTCTAGCATTCCAAACATTACCCGGATCTTAAACTGGACCATTCACAAACAACATGGCTTCAGAACAAAGCAAAAATCAAGCACAAACCAAATAACACGGTTAGAAATAAATAAATAAATAACCCCAAACAAAACACCAAATTATGTCAGATTTTTGTTTAATTCCTGCAGTACTTTCCGATACTAAGATTATCTTTTTCCTTACTTGGGAAATGTCTGCCTTGTATCGTACAGCTCTTAGTATATACAAGATTTCCATATACATATTGAAATGTGTGTAAACTACGCCTGGGGAAGTATGAAAATCCAGCATTATAAATACACAGCAAGGCAGATGATGCTGTGCTGAGGAATGCAATCTAATATTTTTCTGAAACGTACAGGTAATATAAATTAGAAAATACCCCCCGGTACACAGGCAGCATAAAGGACACAAAAAGAAAGACTGATTTGGAAGCACACACAAACTAAAGGAATACCTGATTAACCTTTCACTGACTCCTGGGCCACGTGATGCAAAGCTTGCCTTCCTCCTAGAGTGATGGCTTTAGAAGAAGATGTTAAATTTAACCTCTGGCGCAATGATAAATTGACAATAAAAAATTCAATGGCTTGGTAATTACCAATCACTTTGGACATCGGCAACATTTTTCAGTTCTGTCAGTGCTCATTGCACAAAAGCTTCAGCTGAAATTCTCTCGATCTCCCTCTTTTTAACTTTGTTTTCATGATGCAGATTAAATCTGCCACCCTATTACTGATTCATTTTCCTAATTTTTCATGTCTGCACCATGCCCCAGCTGCACTAGGCTGATAATTGTGGAGCCCAGCCCTGATGATTAACATCAGAAGAATTAATTATGCCTGCCATTAAAATTCCAGGTTGCACATGGTGATCAAGAAAAATTAAGTTTCTCTAGGCCTCTAAATCATTTCACCTTTGAGGAGAATGATAGTGCCTCGACAGCTAAACTGCAGCCTGCGTTCCAGAAAAGGTCTAAACCACACACCCTTTGTGTAATTCACTAAATGCCTTCTTAGTTATCCTCACTGGTTTATTCCACTTGCTAAAAGGATTTACCGCTCTCCAAATAAAGACAACTAAAGTATCTAGCTGATTGCTTGATTCCAATATAAAACACCTTTTTTTCCTTCTTTCTGAGACTCTTTGAGGACTATCTGTTATATTAATTTCCAGATTAAAGCATCACACAGAGAATGAAAGATCCAGGCACAGAAGTACTTTCACAGAATTGGCAGATAATTTACCTGTGCCCCAGTTACAAACTGAAGGGAAATTATGATTTTAGTACTAGGGAAAGATAATGATATTTCTCAGAAATAAATTGATAATGAAACAAAAACAGATTCCTGAGATCTTTAGGCTAAGTAGTAATGAGTAAGGAAAAGCCTGTTGACTGACTCGTTTCGAAAATGATTTTTGCATGGGAAACTCAAAACGTGTTCAGTCTAGCCTAAGGTGTGACATTTACTAGGGCCATAAAGAGTAAGATGATATGCATTTATCATGTTCTTTTTCTAGACTACGCTTCTTTGTAAAATTACCGTAATCATGTATATTACTGATTTAGCTTCCGAAGACTTTGATGAGGAGTCTGATGTCGATGAACGGATGTAAATACCTTGTGTCAAATGTCACAAAGAGCACGCATAAGCTGCGCATCGTATCTGCCTCCCTTGTTGTTCAGGGAGTACCACCGTAGCAAAACTATTTAGATGCGGATATTCTTGTTAGCTTTTATAGATGACAGAATTCTAGAATAACTCACCAGAATCAGACCAAAGAGCAACAGAAGAGCAATTATCTTTCTCTATAAAATATGTTGTAAAATGGGAGACTCAGTGCATTTAGAGATTAACTTGTACGGGAAGTCATGTGCATGGCGAAATAAGAGAAAGACCCTTCAATTTAAAACTTAAATCCTTGAGTTTAACGTGAACATCACTGCTATAGCTCAAGGATATTGTATTCTATATAAAATAGGCCATTTAGAACTTGTGAGAACTTTATTGCCCTGTCTCACAAATGACAACTAGCATAGTATTAGTGATTAAATGAACATATATTGTATTTGTAACAGTATTCCAGGAATGCCATAAAATGAAGCATGAAGTCATCCATTTAAACATTTTTAACACATGTCTTAACTGAAAGCGTTGAAAGTATCTCCTTACAAGACTTTTGGTGAAATCCAAAACCTTTTTCTTTCTCCCTCGGGACACAAGGGATAACTCAAAAGTACAAGATTTTTTGTCAAAGTCAAGAAAACAGTCAAACACATTGTCAAAAGCCTACGAAATAAAGTGAGAGAAGTCTGAGTATACTTACTGGTCTTGTCCGTTTCTAACATCCGTGAAGAGACAGCAAATGAAGTCCTAAAAAGAAAAGACATGAGAAGCAGCACAATGAAATGGGATGAAAACATTGGTGTAACATTATGTCAAACATTTTCTGAATTAGACCAGTATTCAAAACCATAAATTCCATTTTTAGCAAGCATGGCTATCAGTCAATATATTTATGTGATAAAAGGTTAATCACAGATTTAATTTTAGGACTTCAGAAAACCCAAATCTAACAGTAACAGGATGAAAATTACTGGGTTTTGATACACTTAAAATTCAAGTAGATTTACTATGTAAATACATAAATGCTGTATCAGAATTACAATCAGCACATATGAGCTTTGGGAGAGGATTATTTTCACTGACTCTAGTCTTGAGAATGCCAAAAAAATAATTCATCTTGACAGTAGCTTGAAAGGTTATTTTGGGATTAAGCTTTAGGCCAGGGAAGACAGGGGTTAATATGTTCCATTTCTCCTAAAATAACCAACAGCCTCTGTCCAGTTTATTCTCACTAGTTCACAGATGACTCTCGCTCCTACATGGGTGCACATAGCACTTTATCTACCAGGCAACCGAAATACAACAGATGTTAAAGAGTACAAGAGTACAACAGCACTAGCAGTGTCTCAAGTCACAGTTACTGCCCAGTACAAATCCAGGCTTCCTCATTTATGGGAACTTGAATATAATATCTGACTAATTATCGTAGTGACCAGACAGAAAAGTTCAGTTGTAATCTTACATAAACTATTTTGGTTTTAAGAGATTTCAGTTCTGAATCTCTACGTTTTGGCTAATGATAATTTCTATTCAAAACTTGGCACATTAGCACTGGTAGGAGAAAAATAATGTGGGAAGGGAAGGGAAGGGAAGGGAAGGGAAGGGAAGGGAAGGGAAGGGAAGGGAAGGGAAGGGAAGGGAAGGGAAGGGAAGGGAAGGGAAGGGAAGGGAAGGGGGAAGGGGAAGGATAGCAGAAAATCCACTTGCAGAAAAGAATTTTATATAGGTACAGAAGCATTGATGTTGTCGTCTGAAATCAGAGAAAATTCAGTCAGAGCATTGTCAGGCTGTGAATTCTTTCAGCCAACTGGAGAGCAGCTACAAGAAGTGACACTGTTTCTTGTCAAAAGTGAGATTCACAACCTGGTTTGCAAAACCCCTGTAATACCTGGATGGTTAGGATGATCAGTACTAAATAAGAGAAATAAGCCATACCCCATTTCCAGATAGCTTTAGACAAACTAAAATTGAGATGTATTTATCAAAGGTATTAGATAAAGGGATCTCTGATGTTTTAAGAGTTTCCAGTTTTTAGCTGCTCAGCCTTTTTTCTTTCCCTAAAAAAATGATCCCATCCCTCCTAGGCAAACACCATCTACCATCGGAAAAATCCCCATCACTTTGCATTGTCATTGATGGTCATCTTCTGCCATCCTTTATCCTGATTGATGTTGCCTGTTCATTCCAATTGCACGATTGGTGAAATAAGTTACTACTGGACATCAGTAGAGTTTGGCCTTTAATCTTTTCTTGGTAATTCCCAGCACCACAGCTGATTGAAAGCCTCTGCATCTGCCATCCAAAATTTTGCTAATGTGGTTTTCTACAATACCACATGACAAACTTGTATTAGATACACGATGTGCTCACCTTTGGCATGAAAATTATTCCAACAGCTATCACGTGTACAACATCTGCCGAAGGACAACGCGGCCTTCAGTCTAATCTCTTGTGCACTTTCTTTTTGTGATCTTTTTGGCATGACTACTATTTGTTGGTTTGAGTATCCACTTGAGTATTGTCTATTAACAGATTTTAATTTTATTTATTATATACTCGCATTAACGTGACCATGAACTTGAACCCACTGTGACAGGTGCTGTAAAACACAGGAGGTCTTTACTCAGACTTCACTTTCCAAGACAAGACAACTGACAATGACAGACCAACAGAGGACTACAAGAAGCAACGAGACTGAATTTGTCAGCATGTTGTTCTGAAGTCTGTAGGCATCACAAAAAAAGAAAAGAGAAAGTTTTGAAGAGAATACTGTAAAAGCATTCCTTTCAAGCAGCAAGAGGTGCTTTCAGCGATGTTTCTTCTGTGATATATTCCTCCCTTCCACATTATTTAGCTATTTCCTCATCTCCCAAATCTATACCTATTTTTCCCATGCTGTCAATGTGAGACTCGTCATCTCCTAGTCTTCAAAACCAGTGCTAACAACACTGCACGTGTATGAACACATACAGCACAGCAAATAGTTCATCTTGAGTTGCTGCCTGGTGCATGAACTCCTGAAGCGACACACAGGCTCCCATGTTTCACTGCAACTAGTACAGTGCCTACCAGTTAGGCCCTATTAGCCAAAGTGTGCTTTTCCAGAGGAAAGCACACCTCATGACCATCAGCTTTGCTCCACAGCTTCGTCTGTCAAACAGTCTGGAAGCAAACTGGCAACGCCAAGCCACTGCTGCATCAGTCATGTATCTCAAGGCAGCTGATGTCCCTCTGTCCCCACATACGAGTCAGGTGCACCTCTCATGCACTAAAGCGAAGGATCGGCAGGTCTGATTTCAGCATTTTTCCTGTCGATTTGCCATACTTTTAGAGTTGTATCGACTCGCTAAAGATCAGAAACAACATTCTAGTGTTGTGTGAGAATCATGGAGGGAAAAAAGAGAAATACTTTGAAGTATTTTCACTTATATAACACTTTGAAGTGTTATAGACTTACAATTATATAGAGACATTGCGCTGATGCAGCTAGACATATCTGTCTTCTATATGAAATAAAAATAGCTTCATAAGTACAGGCAAAGGAGAGGAAAGTCCTTTTTCCTTAATTGTTGTTGAATGAGATATCAGTTGAAGAGCCCTAGTCTTGCTCACATGAGTAACCACTGACTCCAAGCAAATGCATTGTGTTTCTAAGGACGAGCTGTATGAACAAGATTTGTAGAATCAGCCTCCAAATTTGGGGAGTATCACAGTAAAAGCAATTACTAGTGAGGAATGTGAGAATCCAGGGAGCATTGTACAGCTCAAAGTCATAAGTGATAAAATGTTTCTGTACTGTAACACTGTTTTCTGTGCTGCTGGGCCGGGACACTGCAACAGATCATTTGGGTTCCTTCTCTTCATATACTGGCAAAGGCACTGTTGCCAGCCCTCATGCTGTGATCCACGTGTTGCTTTGGCACAGGCTGTAGCCTGTCTCTGGGGTGACAGGACTATGTCTGCTGTCTTCTGCACATGCCATTTCTTTCTCAGCAACCACGCACTGGGCTACTGCTGTGTAATGCACACATAAGCAAAGACACAGCCAAATGCAGTGTATGCAGTTGTGTTCATTCTACTTCACACTGGTGCACATTGTCTCTTTTTCTAGTGAATTAATGGTCATGACTTTTGAACACTTAACTGTATTACAGTGAGCAATATTTCTATGGAGACCCATGTACTATTAGAAAGATAAAAGGAACAACTAATATTATATGCACACATTATATGATGTATTTATCCTACCAATTTCAATGAAGTGTACCAGTTTAAATAATTCCAGACTTGTTTCCAGTTAACTCTTAAACAAAAAAAAAATAGGATGTTTTACGCATACATCTTCAGTTCTATGCTTATCAGATCTGGGCCCAGTCTCCCTTGCTCTCTGTCACTGTAATTTCACTTACACCATACCTGCCTAAAATAGAATACCATGCATTCAGCACATATTTTTCTATATGCAAATCCAGAAGCACATATACTCTCAAACACATATCAACAAGATTTTGTCACATGTTTATGGGGTATTTCCTATTACAAACTCCCTGAGGATGCTCAGGTTTCAGGTCCTTTCCCAATTATGCTGCAGCAGGCCAAGATGCTTGCCTGTCCAACGTAAGTCACTAGAAGACATCTCTTCCACACCAGTCCTGTGCTGTGGAAACGGGCCCACGCAGTTTGTGGTGCTGCGTTACCATTTCAATACCATGGGCTGGTCACTGCAAGAACATTCCAGCTCTACGGCTGTCGCCCTACGTGTTCCAGCTGTTAAACTGTCAGGTATACGCAGGCTTTCATATTACACATCTCTTTCCAACTCTCTGTTCATGGCAGAGGATCTAAATTTGGAACGCACCTTTTTTTCATCACTCAAATCCATATTTATAACATATTCAAATTCAACCCTTCCTCAAGGATTTCTTTGTCTTGAAACAAAAGGAAGTTTATGTCTTCCTGCTGCCAGGTCATTGTCTCTCTCCACTACCTTTCACATGGCACATCCAGGAGAACTCCCAACCAACTCAGATGGCAAGCAGAGCTAGCCAATACCACTCCAACATTTGCTCCAAGCGGACTGTTAATTCTTTGGAAGGCAGATGCCCATTTCTGCAAGGCAGGGCAATGTTCACATCCCAAAACAAAGGTTTTACCACACAGAGTTAATCTTATGCTCCAGGCACACATATAACTTGCTAATCACATTTTGTGCAATCATATTCAGGTTCATGAAATTGCATGTAATTGGTCAGAGGCTGGGTCCTGCTGCTCTGGGTTTAACAGCTATAAATTATATTAAGGAATATGATTTTTCTTCCAGTAATAAGTTTTACTAATTTACTGTCACCACCTGCATAGGGGTCTCATTCAAAATATAAAAAGTAAAATTGTGTTTATTTGGGTCAGCCCAGTTTGTCAGCAAGATCTGGTGGGATGATTCACACAAATAAAGATTGGGCAAAATATTCCCATGACCTTTTTAGTTTCAGATCTCCAGGGAATACTTTGGAAATAGCAAAATATGATGAATTAATTTTTTTAGCAATAATCAGAATAAGGATAATAGAATTGGCAAAAAAATCACAGTCATTTTTACAGAACTATACTTACAATAGTGCATTTCTCAATTAATGATATTGCTTAGGCAAAAAAAAAAAATCAAAGCACACAAGAGAAGTAGTGATTAATAGCATTCTAGTTTGTTACACTTTCATTTGATGAGGACCTGCTAGTTTGGTCAATATTTCATCCCTGGTGATTTCCCTTTTCACGTGCTACTAATCCATGCTCCAGGTTTGGAGAACAGGCCGCTAGTTTTAACAGTCTCTAATTCCTTCTGTCTTCAAATGTCAGCTATGTTTCATGTTAAGATACCTTAATATTGAAAAATTTGTAACCATCCTCCATGTTATGTAAAATAATAAAACTAGCAAACCGACAGCAATTTCATAGAATCACAGAATCGCAGAATGGTTTGGGCTGGAAGGGACCTTAAAGATTCCAAACCCCCTGCCACGGCAGGGACACTCTTCTCTATACCAGGTTGCTCTAAGCCTCATCCAGCCTGGCTTTGATTTAATATTTTCTGGTTTAAAACAGTAATTTACAAAAATCTGACATTGACCGTCAGTGCATTTTTCTGCTGTAAAGAAATCCACATGACCTCCGTACTAATATACCCTTATCTGACCTTAATGACAATCACTTTTTCCTAAATAATACTTTTTCATATTCTTTGCAGTGACAGTAAATGTTAAAAACATCATTTGGAATGCAAATAAATCTAAAAACTTACAAAATATCCTCACATTTTCTGCAGTGACCAGGCTCAATTCCTCAAGGGACTGATAGAGAAAAAAGGACACCTTTCCCATGGCAGTTTCCCCTCCTTATCCTATAGTCAACATAACCAGTAGCAGTCAAAGGTCAGGGGACAAATGAGAGCTACTCAGCTAAGTGAGGCTCTGCAAGAGACAAAGATAAATTGATATGGATGTGGGAAACTGGAATGAATGAAGAATTAAAAGGATGTTCCCATTTGTCTGGCACCTGTAACAGAAGACAGCAAACCACATACCCTACTATCTATGTCAAAACTGTTCACAACATTTCAGCTAAGATTGGCTGGGAAAAATGGTGTGACATCTCTTCAAAATCACAGTTGAGCATGTAGGTGTTTACACAGGTTTTACTCTGACACATAGATCCCAGATAGTAGGATATATTGAAAGACAGGTCACACACTTGAAATATCATTCTCACATGAGGTTCTCTGTTGAAGAACTGGATCTTTATATGCAGACATGCTGCAGCAATCTTTATGCAAGCAAACCCAACAGAGCACCAATGTTGGAAATCTCATGTAGTGTATCTTTTGATGAAATTTGCAGCACTTCATGATTTTAATAAGGTCAAAAAATCCACAACTCCTTTGAAACTCAAAAAAGTTTGCCTGAGAGACAAAACCTTGTGGAGTCAACAGTCTTCAAGTTTTGATTCTGCTTTGATTTAGTTCCAATAGCTTTGCTCTTCACAAGCTTTATACTAAGGATTGCCTCTTTTTGTGAGGGGATTTGGCTTCAGTAATATGGAGAAGACTCCAAATGATAAATAACCTCGATATTGAACAAATGGCAACATTTCATTCATGCAGAGCAGGAAATTTTAGCCCCCATGGGTTATGTTACTGGGAACTCCTTAAATCAAAATGTAGAAACTCAATATTGAGGTACATAAACTATAAGCTTTATTGATCATGTCTCTTGTGACTGGGCATTCCTACCATGCTAGAGATATAATTCTGCATGGGGCTGATTTCCTTCATCCGTTCCATCTTAAGGATGCACAGCATCTAAAAAATCATAAAATCCTGTTTCTGCATACATGCACCTCAGAACAGACCGTAGAGGAATTCTCAAGGGTCTTCTTTTTCTTCAGGTTTTCTGAAATCCTGGCCAGGCATCTAAGAATCCTGAAGGAAATTAATGGATGTGCCTTCCAGTGGAGGAGGTTGCCTATTTGGCATAAACTGCAGTAACAGTATGAAATGCCTTCTGGTAAGAGGCCAACGTCATTTGGTTTTCTGATCTCGTGCAATGCTGGTAATCCATTCTTACATATTTGCATAACTTTGCTTTCTATCAATTTGAGTGAGTAGCTACCTGTCACGTACGGTGTGATACTGCGTAGGTGCTGAGAAGGACAGCCAGTGGAGGGTGAAGGAAGATGCCAAGGTTATAAGCCAGTGCACATATTTACAGTCAAGCTTTGTTTTCATGAGAAGCTTCTCCAGCACAGAGAGAGATGCAAGTGGAGAACATCAGAGTTCTCTATCAGGCAATACCCTCCCTGGCCCATTCCTGTAAATTCTCCTCAGTGGCATGTTTTATTGCCCCGGAGAAACCAGATGATGGCTATTTATTTAATTGCTCGGAAAGCCCAGCCACAGAAGGGTGTCTTAAGTCTGGCATGTTAGCTTCCTGCTTGCAGATTTACAATTTAGCACCGTTTGGGTTTTCAGAGTCTCCTTGTTAAAAGTGCGAGGGGCCCATTTCAGCAAACGAAGTATAACTGCTTTGTCTGCCTCCAAACATACGAAATCCCCCAAAAGGCACACAGCAGAAGTGCAGTCTGCTTGGAAACTGGTATGTGCCGCCCCTCCAGCCACTGATTAATATTTGACATATTCTCCAAGCAGAGCTCTATATCAAGTTCAGTGTTTTCTCTGTCCTGTCCTTTCCTTCCCTCCTCCTGCCTAATTTTGTAGACAGACAGCCATAATACGCAATAGAAACATAACTCTTTAAACTGAAAATGTCATCACTTAAGAATACAAGAGAGTGGTATGTGTCATGTATGTCTGCAAAATGCAGTTGCTGTCTGTTACAGTCTGTAGCAACTTTTAAATCTGTCATCACGGCATGAATTTCATATTAAGCTCCTTCCCAGTGCTTTAGCCAGGAAGTAAAGGGGGGAACATACTGTATCATTTATGGGCATGCTGGTGCTGGGTCAACCATGACATCACTCTCCACTCCGCTGAGCTGTAATGAGGTGAAAAGGCAGCTTTAGAACAACATAGCACTTTATTTATTAGGAAAATTTAAGTGTGCGTGTATTTCAATTTATGATAAAACTGAAAACAAAGGTTATGGACTATAGCTCTCCTACAGCACAAAGTAAGGAGGGGAGGGAGGGCATTTTGTAGATGGTGAAAGATTTAATGCACATAAAGCGCGGAAGATTGAGGGCTCTGGGCAGGCTAAAATCCTGTACTGACAGCCCAAGCAATTAGAGATGGTACACAATGCGTTTTGCTGCAGTCAAACTGGACTATATACTTTGATCAGAGGGTGTCACTGAGGCAAGAGTCTAGTTGAGACCGTCTAAAAATCTTCAAATTCAAAAGGACGTTGGCATATAAACTGAGCAAAGAAGAAAAAAAATTTGGTAAGGGTTGGAGGCTATAAGAGCCCTTGATCACAGAAGGTTCTCTAGAAACCTGCAATGGCTTTTTAATAGCATTGAGAAGCTGTGCAGTTCATAGCATCTCTCCAAATAAATGCTTAAAATATAAGATGGACGTTAGTATTTTACAGTAAGGATATTTTCTGCTCACAGCTGGAGACGGGACAAAAGAGGTACATACGGAGTAGAAAACCACAATGCATAACAGGTCGGACCAGACTTGCAATTAACTGCCCTTGTTCCTTTCTCCTCAGCTACTTCTAGTGTTCTGTTTTATTTTTAAGGTTGGCATACTTATTTTTCCTGCTTAAGTGAAACAGTAAGGAACATATTATTTTTACTGCAAGCACGGTACCAGCAGTTGGCTTTTTCTGGAAAGCACTGGAAAAGCACCACTGCTGCTTGCTTCCCTATTTTGAATCTTGCCTTGCTTCTAAAAAGGTCGGCCCACTGCCAGCTGATGCCCAGCCTGGTGATCCTGTCTTCCTGGGTGCTCACAGGAAACCCCACACCCACAGCGTTTGAAAACTACTTTTAAAACACTACATGCAAGCTGGAGCTTTTCTGCCTGTAAGAACTGAACACAGCAAGTACCAGGCCTATGACATGAATGTCTAGGCACTATTGTCATACAGATAATAAATAATTTACATAAATTCACTGTTACATATGCTCAAATAGAGAATTATTATTATTTAAAAAGGAAATGTAAAGTTTGATACTGAGATTCTTTCCCTATTACAAGATCTTACTTTAACAGCTCTGGTCCCAAGCAACAGGCAGCCTTAAATTGGTCTGTAGCCAGAATACCTAGGGTTCTAACCTTCCTAAATCTCACAAATCTCTAATCCCTAGCAAATGTCTGAACAGATTTTGGCTGAAAATACTCCACGAAAAAGCCATCTGGAAGAGTCAGTGTCAGCCTGTGCAAAGGGGGTATTCTTTTTTTCAAATTAGTGGTAAGCTGATGTCTCAGCATGGTGCTAACATACAATGAACTGCTGGTGCTGTAATTTTTCAGATGAAATGTAAAACTACATTCCTCAGTGTTCAGAGAGGTTTAGGAAGCCATTATATTTTTCTCAAAGCAACTGTATTATTACTGTCCAAACACTCACATAGGGGAATTAATTCTGCAGAGTATATTTATCCCAAGGAGGGAAAATTGTTGCTTTCTTCTTTTTTTTTCTTTCCCTACATATATCAGGCAAATGTCTCAGACATTTTTAAGATCATGTTTCAAAAGCTAACATCAAACTTTCAGAAAAAAAAGGGACAAAGTAGGCCAAACAAATAATTTTGTATATGTTGTTATTTCTGCCAAAAGTATCCACTAGACAACACCAAATATTTCATAAGCTGCAAGTGCTACATTTCCAGCTACGCTCCGCAATGTGTATGTAACAGAAAGAACTGAATGAATGGGGCAACTCACGCAGTAGGCAACACCCCACTCCAAGTGCAAGCAAAACCTAGACATCTTTCACAGTTTCTTTGTTCTTTCCTGGATTTTTTGGGGTAAGGTTACACTCCTATATTGTCTTTTTCTGTTTCCTCCCCATTCTAATCAGGTTTGATCTCTCTACAGACTTCCTTGCTTAGGAAGAAAGGTCTAAGGAAATGCCACAAATATAAATTCCCCTAGCCCATCACCCATTCTTAAAATACCTTTGTCTGCTTTCTCAGTGCACATTTGAAAAACAGTTCCGGAGCACTATCCGAGGAACCTATTACTTAAAATATTTTTATTTAAATTTGACTTGTAAAACATTCTCTCCTACTTCCCCTCACATGTGTTATTTGTTTCAAGTACAGCATGAACCAACAGTAAACATTGTTTTCCATCTCTAGCTGTGATGGAAAGCACCTGGAAGACAAAAGATGATGGAGAGAATCAAAACCAAGATTATACAGCATGAACCAAATTCATTCTTCATATGTTTCCTCAAATGCTGACCTAAATTGAATTACACTCTGAGTGAGTCTGGCTCTCTATCTGCATTTCTTATTAAATTGCTCACTGTTAGCATCTGCCTTTTCATTATACCTTGTGGCCTTTTCTTTCCCATTAATAACCTCACCATATGCCCCAAGATCAGTACTTCCTCCACTGCATTTATTTGGTCATCTACAGATTCTTTAAACCGTTTCTTTCTTCCGTATGTGAAACATCTTAGTAGAAGACCAGCAGCATAGTCTCTAAATGACCCACTACTTGCATGATGCCCTTTTCAACAGGTAGCCCTCTGTACCTTCCTTATTTAGTAGTCCCGTTTCGGTCACCCCCAGTCACACTGACTAGCAGGAAAAAGCCGAAAACATTACTCTGTCACTGTATGACTCCAGAGTGAGCTACTCCTGAGTACTGAATACAGCCTTGGTTTCTTTAGCTCAAAAGGCTGTAGCAGAATTTGAAAGCAGAAAGGGCAGCAAAGACAACTGGGACTTGGAGTGACTTCTACACTGATATGATAAAATAGAGCAGGACTCTAGCTTAAAGCCCTGCCTCTGGAAGACATGACTGTAACTATAAAAATCAGAACTTGCATGAAGAAGCTGAAAGGTGTTTTCTAATACAAGAGTTAGTATCAAATGAAAACACTTGAACCAATGCACAGTTACATGAACAAAATTAGAAACGGAATGCTGGGAATGCTGAAGATTCGATGTGAATTTTAAAAGCTGTTACATATTTCCATGAAAGAAAAACACACCCAGGACTATTAAAGATATCACCTTGGCTTCCTGAAATCCTACAGCCATACATCAATGAAGACTAGAAGAACAGCAAGGGGATTATCACTGTATGTTTGACCTAATCTCATGCCCTTCCGTAGGCAGCTATTAGTGGCCACCGTCAGAGGAAGAAATGTGGGCTTGCTAGGCTGATAGATGAACTCCAGAAACACTAGCAGCAGAACTGTAAAATCTTGTCATCTGCCACAGCTTAGTGTCTGCGCAACAAGAGTCAGTAAGCCAGAACGTGTACTCCTGCCCCAGCTGCTCCAGTCCCGGTTTCAGTTAAAACACTAACCAGCTCTGGAACATAACACAGATCTCGGTCCACTTTCTCCTGCTAGGGCAGTGGCATTCAGTTAGTGAGGAAGCAGCAGACAGCTGCTCAGCAGTGCCCTACACTGCTGTAGTAAGGTTCACAAATGCTCTTCTGATAATGTCTGTGTCAGCTGCATGTTATACCGCATGCCAGTTTGGCTCTGAGGTGTGATGGCTGTCGTGCTTGCTAGCGGACACCACAGACCTCCTAGAAATCCCTCATCTACATCCTTCTGTGCCCACAGATCAGAGGGTTCTTTTCCATTTTAATTTTCTAATATTTCTCATGGTGCCTTATAATCTGAACAGGAAAAGCTGAATGGGAAGAAACAGACAATGAAACACAAAGCAGGAAGATGCCGAATCAGCCTGAAACCCCCACTCTATCCACACACAATCAGTGCCAGCTGTAGTCCAATTAAACTTAATCTAGTCACATGCTCATGTGTTCCTCAGAAATTAGAGGAAATCAATTCAAATGCTAATGAGAAAACCCATAATTTATTATCTGCTGAGGAATGCATGTTACATTAATTTTAACTGTAAACAATTATTTTTATTGCAAGATTAATTACACTACCCTATACAACTTCCTTTCTTCATATTTTTTGAAGGAATTACTTTTCTGCTGTTTTGTTGATCTGTCACAGCATTTGAAGCCTGGAAAAGTATAATTGATTTAGGAATATTACAAACGTGGTTTTCTATTCTTCTGTCAAAGGAAAGTAGGACAAATGCCTGGGGCAAAACACAGAGGTTTAGGCTGAACCTCTTGGCCTAAACAAAAGTGCAAGAGCTAGAGAATGGTGAATTCCTTACTGGGAGTCAGGAGCTAAAAATGTAAAGGGGAGAAAAGAGAGAAAGTCCAGATAAAAGCAAAAGTGAATTTTCATGGGCATTGGCCAAAAAAGAATGAAAACCAGAATTTTTAGTTAACCCAAAATGTCATTCAGCTAGCCCAGTAGCTTGCTTTATTTATAGCTGGTCCCTTTTTATGTGATGCTTTCTTTTCCTCTGTACATCAATTGTTTTTTAAATCAACTTCAGTACACAGTCAGGAAGCCGCAAAATATTTCATGACTAAAACACAAGGAAGCGGTGGAAAAGGAGAAGCATTTCAGGAAAGCCTATCTTGTTTGCTGACCAGAAGTCTTACTGTTCTTCTATAAACTGTGTGTACAGCGTGAAACATCTGCATTATAGCTGAAGTTTATTGCAGTGACACAAAAGCAGAGAACAATAAAATAATCCAAACAGTACTTATGTTTTCAGTTCCCAGACTTCTTTTTGTTTGAAAAGCCTGTTCTAATCTTAGAAAATGTCAGTGATAAAATGCCTTATCCTAAGCAGCCCATTATTCTTTTTGTGTTTGATTTTTAACACCAATAACAATTCAGACACCCTTACCAAAACAAAAGTCAAAATAAGAAATGCATTTAAAGAGTTAATTTAATAGCTGTACAAGCAAGAAGGACCATCCAAAGTAGCAGTTTAATTTTACATTAATTGCTACGAGTTTGCTCAATACAACTAAATCTGAGCCTCAGGTTTTTGGGATGATTGTGGGGCTCAGGTTTTGGGGCTACAACGAAATAGATTTTTCTTGACAAGTGTTTTAGCACTACCATTGGTCACACCACTTTAAGGGAAACAGGACAAATGCAGCTCTTTTCCTCCTTGCTAATCCTTTGCAAAACTCATTTGCACTTTCATTAATTTATTAGTTACTCTTAATGTATTGCAAGAAGACTTGAAACATATCTGACTTTATCATTAAAAAAAAAAAATTAAACTGCTTTTTATTCTTGGCATGTGCCTAGCAAACGCAATCACATGCTTCTGTTTGTAATAAATGGTTAGCACACCTTTCAGCCGAGAAAAAGAAAGTGTAACATTGCAAATAACAAAACTCAAATAATAACAGATAACACTGTTTTGCACAAATAGCCTTGTTCACATGCATATAGTGAGTAAAATATGATCATATTCAACCTACAAACTGTAGTGCAGACAGAATATGTTACAGCAACAATTCACCAAAGGCATCTGAAAATGAGTTTCAGAAGGTTGGGCAGAATGAACTGTTTGTCCTCAAACTGTGTTTTAGTATTAAATCAGATTATAGAGGAACAGGGGACCAGTTTACAACAACTAACCAATTTCATACCTGAGGGGAACAGCTTAGCAAACCCAAATTTCTTACTGGTTCATTCGCCATCTTTACCTTTCTCATAAAGGCAAAAAGTGTACTGCACATATGCTCACTCTTTTTCTCCGTCTTTGTGTCAAATGTATCCTCTTTAAGAATCTGTCACAGAGGATTACCATTAGCTATCGTGAAGACTTGCTCACCATGCAAAGCTAAAAGGAAACAAAGGGCAAGGGAACCTCCAACATCATCAGTGTTTGAATGTTGCTGGACCCCGTACTTCAGCAGACCAAATGGTTCAGCAGCCACCAGAGTGTTCCAGAGCACCCTTGGTTTTCTGAGCTCAGCTGAACGGGGCTATGGCATTTGTTGCCTTTGTTAAAGGAACTCAATGCATCGTAACATTCACTAACATCACTAACACTGGTTAAAGTGTAAACCTCTCTAAAAGTCATACAGTAAATGGAGCACACTAGCACATACCACACACACATTAGGAACCAGTGCTGTCACAAAGCTCTGATTGAGCAGTACGATCTTCAGTCAGTGGTCAAGCTCCAAACCCACCCAATTGAACCCCTTCCCAATAAAACTAGAGAATGTGATGAAGCTACTCTGGACCCCTTTGTACTTCACATACTGATGGCATACAACGACCAAAGGAATTTTTCCTTGCACAGGGTATTACGTTGCTGTACTCTGTGTGTGTACCAACAGCCCTTCCACCCAGTTTGCTCCAGCACACTTCCGACTAGCAGAAGCTTTGACATCTGTCTTTACTGACACTTCTCACCAAGTAAAAACAGTGCTGACAGTTTCCAGCACAAGGATGCCGGATTTTTCAAGAGGTAAATAGTGGGACAATAATAATCACTAGAATTTTAAGAGTGTCTTTAAAGACAACGTAAGGAGAAAATGGAATCACAACTCTAATCCTCATTATACCGTATATTTCAAAATGTTATAGTTCAAAGTCAGAAAGATTTATTAGATGATTCCAGCTGAGCACCTCTTAATCAGAAACCATCCAGTTTCATTCAGATGGCCAGCATTGATTCCCAAAGTTTCTAGTTAAACTAAAATATTTGGCCCCATTAGGGTATTAAATTACTTGCTGAGGCAGAAGGTAGAGGAGCACAAATAAGAGTCCAATATGCAAAACTTCAGCACCCGCAGGAAACTGATGAGGTGAGATATGGCCAAATGATCTCAGCAAAGGAACTCTAACCTCCACTACTGACAGCCTTCCACATCTGGGCTGCAGGTGTATTCCCTCCCAGACAGCAGCCAGTCCAGCACGACGACGTGAGCACGACAAGCCAGCCACATCTAAGAGGCTTCCCTGTACAACGCACAACACTGGCCCACATTAGCTGATGTCGCACGTCTAGTTATGGTCAGCCTCTCCTCTTTCAGAGGAAGCTGCAAACGAACAGGATCCCTGAATCTATAGACTTAATTGGGTGTCTGGGGAAATTCCTTCTTGACTGGCTGAAGCTCTGAAGCTTGAGAACTCTTTATAACCATTGTCTTAATGCAGAGCTGGCTGTGTGACAGAACAATGCAAAAGCATTTAGGAGAGAGCAATGCAAGCATTTCAGTTCTTGCTACAACCAGCCAAAGAAAGGAAGAACTCAGATTTGCAAACTCCAAGGACAGAAAAGACAACTGGAAACCTCCAGCGATCTTCTTTCATGCCATCCCCACATTCCTTTCCCTATAAACACACAAGTATTAGAATTTTGTTTTCATTCCCTTCCTTAAAAATCTAAGTAATGGTGAGTCCTCCACCTCACCTGGCAAGCAGTTCCTGCATCTAATTACTCTCACAGCTTCCAGCCATTTGATATTGTTATGCTTTGTCAGCAGGACTGAAAAGCCCAATTATCACATCTTACTCCATGGAGGGGTATCTGTGTGCTTCTTGACCTTATCTCTAAGAAGCTGTGTAAGTAGAACTCCTTGCTTCTTTCTTGGAAGAATAAGGCTTGTTTTCTAGCACCTGCATAATTTTTATGGCTTGCATTTAAACTCTCTTACTGCCACATCTACCTCTTGAAGGGCAGTCTCCAGAAACAACGCAATCTTATTAGCCATCGTGCCAACATTGTTTGTACTTCTTCACTTCTCCACTTTTCTTCTCATGCAGACAAGAAACACTGTGCCTCTTCTAGCTACTGCACTCACAGCTCATATTGAACTGAATATTCATAAGGCACTACATTCTTCTAAGGCAGAATTACTGCTTACGTTCTTAACTTCTAGGTATAGCATATCTTACTATATTATAGCAAGTGTTTACAGTATAGTATGTTATCTATAGGGATACTAACATGCAGTTGGAAATAACATGATAACTGGTCTGTGACCATGTCAATAGGTCACTGAGATCCATTAAAATTTGTGCTTTTTCTTTATTGTTACTAACTCACTGTTTGTCTCATCTAAAGACTTCAGCAACTAATGCTTTTCAGCATTGCCTAGTTTTTTTGACAAAAATGTTAGTATCAAAACAAGCACAGATCCCTGGGAGCTCCACTGGAAATAAATCTACCAAATTAATTTGTCCCTATGCACAAATATATTTTGATATCCGTCATTAGCCTATTTTTATTCCTCTTAATAATTGTTCTGTTAACATAATACAAAGGGTTTTTTCTAATCAAAATGGTTTAAAATGCAAGATATTTGCAGACAACTGCAAATAGCAGAGTCAGCCTAGCACTTACAAACTGGCTTACAAACTGGACATGTATATGGTACTTGCCTGTTCCACTTGAGAAGTGAACCAGGTTAGCAAAAGTGGCTTGGCTAGGGCAGTCACAGCACAATTGCAACGGGCCATACTTGTGCAGCGTCACTTGATGCCACACACCCGATGTGTATGGCAACTCAGATTGCTGCTGCGCTTCACCAACCACATACAGCTGGACTGAAGACATTCCCCCTAAGTGCAAGGTTCTGCATGGCTTAGATGGCACCGATGATGGAAACACCATGTAGAGCTATATGGGATGCTTGTACAAGCTACCAAAGAACATCCTCACTAATGATCTGCAGCCCCCAGCTTCTCAGAATCTCCTTCCTCAGACAAAGTTCAGTGGACTGGCATAGCTTCTTGCATACAATGCTGTGCTTTCTAAACATGGCACAGACCAGTTTTCCCAGTAAACTGATACATGCCTCATAAAGATGCGTTCTTTCTGGAAGCTGTACTAATTGCACAGGATGTGTCTGGTACATTTAGCCTTGTTCCTGGTCTACATATGTCTCAATTGCAAAGCTTCTCTCAAAAGCTCAATGATCAAATTTTTATATACTTATTGGATGGAGTTCAAATACTACAGCTGCCTGTAAACCTAAAAACTAGTAGCTGATTACACCCGGAGACTTAATTGCTCTCTTTCCCTTGAAAGACTTCATAGTTTGGAATCTCATCATTTGGGTAAACATGTGAACAAAAAGCCTGAATCTTTGAGGGTCATTTACTGCTTATCAGAAGCCATGATGAGTATTTGAGTAGCTGTACAGCCTTAGATGTGACAGTTACCTGTGTACAGCCATACCTTCATCACAGATAATGTTGTAAGCATTCCCAGTACCAACTCAAATGTTATCCTATTGCGGGCTGATATCAGACCATCTGTGAGTATAAACATTTGTGCAGATGAATTCCTGCTGCACATCAGCTGATGAACATATAGATGAGTTTCCTCTGTGTAAAACAAACTCTTTCTGACTAATCAACCTTTGCATCTTGACACTTCAGTGGTATAGTATATACATCCTCTCAGCTCTGCCATCAGAATGCAATAAATCATCTGGCTAGTGTCATAATATTCTTCTCAATATTTATAGTTACAAAAATTTAACTCTTGACTGCATGTTAAAAAATGTAGAGAGGATTGATTGTTAAAGCAAAAATCAATCTGAGGGTTTTGATGATTTAACAAGCCGCAGAAGCATATAAATGTATCACAAAAACTTTGATTGATTTCTAACTTTGTAATCCATCCCTCCTCATCTATTATCCTGTAAGTACTGTATTAGCAATCATTAGTAGCAAGACGAGATAGAACACTGACATCTTCCTGACACAATATGACCATAACTGGAATCTTCTAATACACAAATGCTTTTACCTGGCTATTAATAGTGCCCTTCACTAAAGATGGACTGGTGTTGCCAGCGTATTGAACAACTGAAGTTTGCTATCAATCCTGGAAGTGTCTGCTCCGGATGGTTGTACCTACCGGAACAATAGTGGAGTGCCAGCCAGACTACTGTATTACTGTTCTTACCAGTACTTTCATTTATCGCTGCAGAAAGACAGTCATTTAAAATTACATCCATAGTAGTAAGGGAGAGGTGGATATTTTTCAGGATCTTAGAACCAGAATTTGACTCAGATCTCCATGTAAAAATGTTTTTGATTCTCCCGTATGCATGAGACTTCAAGATTATGGCCACAGGCTAGGACCAGCAGTGATGTCAAATAAAGATCAGAGCTTACTACGTAACAACTCAGTGTATCGTCACTATGATGGTGCTTCTTCTAAGGTTTTATATTGGAATTGGGACATGGAATCCCCTCTAGTTTCCTCATATCTCTTACTGCTGTACATTTTCACCTTATAAATGCATGCATTTTATTGCTAAAGTGCCTACCCTTGGTCAGTTTCTTATCTTCTTTATACTACCATAAATCTAGTACAATTCCTTTAATGATAGTGGGGTCATTTTGCATTTATGCTTGTGTAAATCAAATCAAACTTTGACATTTCTGTCTGCATTTTTAACACTAAATATTCCCATTAACTTCAGTCTTTTTTTTACCCGTGTAAGAAATCCATAACAATGGCAATAGGCTGTAACATGTTTAAGACATTTAGAAATACATGGCAGTAAATACTATTTCATAACACTGCATCTATTGTTTTTATATACGTAATTCCTAAAGAAATTCCTGCTGTACCCTGTTGAGAGCCCAGTTGTGGATAACTCAATGTCAAAGGACAAGCTCCATAATTTCTCCAACAGGGTTTTGTCTACAGCAGCAGGACTGTGAACTGGCTCTTCATGCCAACTTTTTGGTGACAATGAGCCATTCCAGATTCAAATCTTTTGTTAAACTGTTGTCTTACACTTTCATATATGGTTTTAGTGCCCACCTGCGACACATTTAAAACATAATTGCATTGGGTTTGCATGGCAAGGTTTTGTTAGTGGAGGGGCTGCAAGGGTGGGTTCTGTGAGAAGCTGCTAGAAGCTTCCCCCGTGTCAGCCACAGCCAATGCCAGCCGTCTCCAAGACAGACCTGCCACTGGCCAAGGCTGAGCCCATCAGTGACAGTGGCAGCACCTCTGGGATAACACAGTTAAGGAGGGGAAAAAAACCTGCAGAAATGCAGCTGGAGAGAGGAGCGAGAGTATGTGGGATAAACAACCCTGGTCAGTGGAGAAGGAGGGGAGGAGGTGCACCAGGCACCGGAGCAGAAATTCCCTGGCAGCCCATGGTGAGGCCGGCTGTGTTCTGCAGCCATGGGGGGTCATAGAGGAGCAAAGACCCACCTGCAGCCTGGGGAGGACCCCACACCAGAGCAGGCGGATGCCCAAAGGAGGCTGTGACCCTGTGGGCAGCCCGCGCTGGAACAGGCTCCTGGCAGGAGCTGTGGGCCCATGGAGAGAGGAGCCCAGGCTAAAGCAGGTTTGCTGGTGGGGAGGAGCTAGAGAAACTGGGAGCAAAACTGAGCCTGGGAAAGAAGGGAAGGGTGGGGGGCAGGTGTTTTAAGATCTGGTTTTAGTTCTCATTATTCTACTCTGATTTGATTGCTAACAAATTAAATTAATTTTCCCCAAGTTGAGTCTGTTTTGCCTGTGACAGTAATTAATCCTTCCCTGTCCTTATCTCAACCCCTGAGCTTTACCTTGTATTTTCTCTCCCCTGCCCAGCTGAGGAGGGCAGTGACAGAGAGGCTTCGGTGGGCACCTGGCCTCCAGCCAGGGTCAGCCCACCACAATAATATTTGAATACTAGTAAGTAATATTAATCCCAATCATGAGACAGTCTTTCTGCATTAGAATGAGTCCTCTTGAGCCCTGCATGCAGTCACTTCAAGGGCATACCATACCTTTCACTTACAGTACTAAAAAAAAGGTCTCTGGGAACTCTAAAATACTGACTTTTCCCCTTGGTTCCAGTGGGCCAAGGTATTCTTATGGGGAAATGAGTACTAGAAATGGCTAATGGGAACAAACTGTAGCCCCTGCTGTATGTATATTCATTTTCTGAAGATCAAAACAGCTTCAGGCTAGATTATAATTTTTAAGACCTTCCTTCATATCCCTAATAATATGGAGGAAGTTGGAAATGTCAGTGCAGAAGATTAGTATGCAGCTTGATGGTGCCACTCTACCAGGCAGTAAGAGGGGGAGTATAGAGGGTTATAATCCCATTGAAACTGGCAGTAGAGCTTCCATAGATCTCAGGGGTTAATTAAAAGAGTGTCAGAAAATAAATCAAATGGGAATTTGGGACCAGAAAAAACAAACAGAAGCATAAGACTTCTTTGATATTTGCAAGAAGCTCATACACCTTCCAGTGTGAATACGCGACAGAACAGAATTGGATGAGAAAACAGCAAATACATATAAAATTACACAAGTACTTTGCCCTGCGAAGTAAGAGGGTGTAAAGCCCCTCAGTGAGTCAACATGCCTCAAAAGTTGCCATCTTTAAATCCAGTATCTCCATATACCTCTCGTTCTCAGGTCCTTCATATTCAGGCCCAGTCATGGAATATTTCCAGACTTGGCCCAATCATAATATTTATTTTTTTATTTCAGAGAAATAAAAATCAGACAGGCAAAGTAGCATAAGGCACACAGTCATGCTGAGCACTGATTTTGAGTGAAGCGTCATGTTCGTATTTGCGTGTTAGCATATATTTTCCACTGAGTGAATCTGTAGTATAATATAAAGGATCAGTAAGACAACCCTGGAGCTGTAATGTTTTCACCAACAGATTTTACCAATAGATCTCACCTTAGCCCTTCAGCAATCAAACCAGCATCTGAAAACTGCACCCTTGAATATTTATGAAAGATCTTCCTAAGCTGCTTCTATAGATGTGTTTTCCTTCCATTGTGCTTTCTTTCTCCCAGAGAGCACAACGAAATAGACACTTTTAAGAGTACTTTTAAAACATTGATTGGTTTAAACATTAACCTGTCCAAGCCTAAACTAAAATTGTATTAAATTATGACTGTATTGAAGACCAAGGCTCAAACCTGAAGACAACTAAGTATATTAGTAGCATTACTGCATGATTAATCTTAGCAAATTTACGAGATTATCTCAAGCATCTGCAGGAGCATTTCACCACTCAAAGGTGCACCGTAGTTGGTTAATAGTTCATATTACACATGAATATCTAGGCAAGGATTCCTTAAAAATTATTCAAACACTTGTCTTACTCACGTGAGTAGCCCCATTAATATCTATAGAACTACTCCTATTAGCAAAATACAGTTCATGGGTATTTCCAGGATCAAAGGTCTGGGCATCCATGGAAGCTTGGAAGGAAATCGGCCGTGGAAAGAATCAGCGAGCTGCCGGTATGTTCACAGTGCTTTACTCCTGCAAGTGCCTGCAGAATCAGGGGCCTTTATTCATAGTAGTAGAACACATTTCCATTGCATTCTTAGTCCAGGTGTTCTTTGCATTTTGAAATTCCTTAGAAAATATTACTTTTGTAAATATCAAGTTTTAATTTATGAACTGTACTCATATTTTAGTACTACACTTCCACTCCTCAAAAAAGGATTTTTGGTTAAAATCCCATTTGCATTGTGTTATTAAGTTGGAGGTATATACCTACAGATAAATACATAGTCCCTTCTCGACAGATATTTCTGGTTTTCTTTCTCTCTTTTGGATGGCTATTAAGTGGTTATCTAACACACCAAG
The DNA here is from genome assembly GCA_027574665.1 of Rhynochetos jubatus. Lineage (NCBI taxonomy): Eukaryota > Metazoa > Chordata > Aves > Eurypygiformes > Rhynochetidae > Rhynochetos > Rhynochetos jubatus. The sequence continues at coordinate 19,361,754 of CM050654.1, read as the reverse complement.
AATCATTTCGCAGGGACAGAGTTCATTGTTTCCAAATGGGCTGTTTTATGTGCAGCAGATTCTGTCATCCTTAAACAAGCAGTACATAAACGCTCTTATTTAGCTGACGTATAGATTGGAGAATCTTAAATTAGCACAAGGATAGCACATTCCATGCCTTTGTTTATGATACAAGGAAAAATTTTGTCAAATTTAAATTTACTAAAAATATTTTACACATAGGTAAAAGAAAATAGAAGCAGTACTCTTACTGTAGTCATTATAGACCTGATCTTGTAATCATGCGAGTGCCAGAAATTCTTTCCTTCTGACTTAAAGTCTTTCCAGAAACTGCCTCTATGCGAGCACACTTTCTGGATCTTCCACTAATTATGGACCTGATCTGCAAATACCAACCCACCAAAAACTTGTTATAACAACTTATCACCACTTATGAGTCATCCTACAATAATTTACAAGGTTGGATTGCAATTTTATAGACATAATTACCACAATGAGTACAGTAATGCACTCTTCAATGTTCTTCCCATCACGTTGCAGAACTTTTCATTCTTTAACTCCACACTACAACAGGCAGGACTAGTAAGAATGGTACCGACAGCTACAAGTACTTTAGGACTACAAACCAATACATCTTTTGTATTTACATACTAAATTCTCTCCTCTTCCAGCCACAGAAATTGCCCCTTCTGTGTGAATGTTAGGCCGAGAGCTGGAGAGCAGTGAAGCACCACGTCAGTGTGACACCGAGGGCGGTGCATGCATACAGCTCTCCGCAGCCCCAGATACCACATAGCCAAAGGCCACAAAGGAAGTCTGTAACAGAATTCCTTCGTTACACTAAGCACAAGCATACCAAAGATGTTTTCTGGTTTTAGCTGAATTTCATGTTCAGAACTTCATGTTCAGAAGTTCTTTTTGTTCCAAAGGCTCAGAGGTAGCTCATTCAAAGCCATCTCAAGCATGACCACACCCCCAATTTTATCATGTACTCATTTCCTCAACAGCCTGGACCCAGAGAATATAAGAAAAACCCCTCAAGCTCTAAGTGGAAGGCTGTTAACTGCTACACCCCTCCAAAACAGTGGAACACTCAACAACAAATGATGGTTTGCCTACAGAACATGGATCTTCCTCAGCTCATCCAAACACAGGGAGCGAACTCCCACAAAGAATAAGGACTGCTGCAAAGCTCATGCCATTCCATTCCCAGCACAAGGCACATTTCTTTGACATTGCTGTCCCTAAAATAAGCCCATGCCAACTTGTAAATTTTAAAATAAAAACTTAGATCTCTAACAAACCAAGACATTCCATTGCATATGCTTCTTCCTGGGGGAGAAGAAGAGAGAATGACCAACATGTGACAAATATTAGTCACATTCCTTCATGAGCTGCTGAGCCCAGAACTACGATGGCAAACATCATTTGAGAACCTAAATCTAATGGAATCTTGGAACTAAACCTGTGTCTCATGAGAAACCCAGACAGAGAGCTTTAATAACAAGGCAGTGTCTTAATACGAAGATGTGTACAGGCAGAAAACACACCTGTGTGATAACTGTTGCAGGGAACTGCAATTCACCCAACAAAATACATTTTAAATATTGATATATATGGAAAACAGCAATCTCCATTTCCTACTAAAATTAACAGAATGTAAAAGGGTATTTCCTGGCTTCATATTCATAACCATCTCTCCAGAACCATTTGTTCTGATGACAACAGGTTATTTAGGCCTATATGCATGAAGATTTATGACTAACAACAGTAAAGACGTAGATCTAACTTGTTAGTCTGAAGCAATTTATTTATCCTTGATCTGCACATGCTTTATGCACAGTCATGTTTAAGGAATGCACCCAGTGAATCTTCCCTGGAATATAATACCCAGAAGAGAACAGGACACTCCACAAATAAGAAAAGGTACTTTATTCAGAATCACCTTCAAACTGAGAAAACCTAGAAAGCAGTCAAAATATCAATTCTTCCTTAAACTAATGACTACCCATACTCGCCCTGTTTTGTTGTAAAAGACTGACGTATTGTGGCCTCTTAAGTCTAACACTTGCTGCCCTAGATTTATGTTACATCCAAATAAAATTAAATCTCATATTTAAAATGAAATGTATTGAAGTATTACAGTGTGATTTCTATTAGAACAGTGCTACTGGCCTGCAGAAAACTCTTTCCCCCTTTTATTTCCATGTCCTTACACTTTTTTCCAATGTTTTCCATTTAATCACCCTGTCTTTTAGCATAGTCTCCCTGTGAAGACACACCACACTTTGTGGTCTGCGTACCTGACAAGACATATGCTTATAATATCCTTCACTGCATGGGGATACATGCTACAATCCATTACAGGAATTACTCTTTTGTTAAAACACAAATATATAGAAAAGAAGTATCACCTGAAAAAGTCAATTGTACAGCACCTAAGCTGAAGGTGTAATTCTTTGACCAACTCTAACCAAACTGAATTCATGGATCTGGATGATGTTTTAGTCTATTGCCATTAAAATCAATCTTATAACTGAAATGATAAGTGATACTTGCTTCAGGCCACCCTTGCCACACCAGGAAGTTAAGAGTGAGGGTGACGGCATCAGGGACAACAGGTATCACGGCATCAGAAACACATTTGTTCTAGTTGCAATCATAAACAAAGTAAAATTAAGACTAGCAGTGGACCAGAATTAAACTTCTAGTTCCAAATGTCACTGAGCTTTAAACAATAGTGAAGTCCACATTTAAATTCTGTGGATAACTCTCCCCGCTCTGGCCAAGCCCAAATCCAAAGCATAAACACCAGTGAACTTTATTTAACCGAGTGTGGCTCCAGATAGAGTGGAGAACATGAAATGTGTGGCCTGCTACCATGCAACATACTTAAATACAAATTAAAACAAGCAACAGCCCAACAAATGCCAACAATAATACTAAGAATAATACTAAAAACATGCTTATGGTACCAGTTTATAAATTAAAAAGGGTGCTGTAATTGTATGCCTCAGGTTTCTGGGGGGAAAAAAAAAAAAAAAAAGGTGAAGAAGGCTGAAGTAAAGTGGCATTTCTAGGCTAAGAAAGAATCACAAGCATTTGGGAAAAATAAACAGAAGAACCAGCAAAAGGCACGTAATATATGTTTAGGGGAAGGGAGGAAAAAAGGAGTTCTACCATTTTGTCATTTTCTGTTTTGAGTTATCTAACAAATGCTGGGATTACGGCAAAGAAATCAGCTGGATACAATTATATTATGACACCATGCCAGCCTCAGTAATGCCAGAGCTGTAAAATAAGCTCAGAGCTCCCTCTCAGCATAAACAGTGTTATTACATGCACTTGAAAGATTCTTCTCAAGCAAACTTCATTACTTAAAATTGATGTTACGTGAGCACTGAAATGTCCAGAACGTATTTCTACCCATGCACATCTTCTGATCATTATAGTAAGGCTTTTACACTTCTTCCATTTGGTTGTTTAGACATACTTTGAATTTTTGTCAGATCACTATTTCACTCTTGTCAGGCCTCCATTGCATTCTCTTCAGAGCAGATTCTGGATTTCCATACAAACAGAACAGATTTTTATCTGTGGACTATTCAGGATACATTAATGAGATTTGGTGTCATGTATGAGTCATAATTCCGATTATGAAAGTTGACATAAAACGGCCACTATTAACTCATCGTGTGTGTGCAATTGTAGTGTACAAGAAGAGCTAATAGAACGCGTGTTCCAGATAAACAGTTAAAAGAACTTACTGACATTCAGAAAATTCCCTTTACCACATATTTCTTAGGCAACTAATAATGTGCAAATCTATACGTATATTTGTACATCTGCTATCTAAGAAGACTGACTTCAGCAAACATTCTAATAGATTCTAGAGCAGTAGTAATGTTCATAGTGCATAGGAGATCAGACTATGTCTGGGTATGACAGCATATGAAAGAGAGAATAAAAAAACAACTTGGGACATCAAGCATGTAGCAAATAGTAATATAATTGTTCTTTAATGGGGATTTTCCAAATATTCTATTGCTTTTAGTAGAATAAAACTGAAATATCACATATGGATAATTGCTTTTGACTTCAAAGGAAGCAGAAATGAAGTTGATACACGAAACACAGACAATGTTCCTGAAGGTTGTTCATTCCCCAAAGGGGTCTTTTTCCTTGCAAAAGTGCTGTGTATTACCACCATCTAAGTCTTCTCAACTTTCATGAAGAAACAAGCATATTAATGGATGGATAAGTTCATAATTGCCTTGTTTCAGACCAGTTTTGATACTAAACAGAATGTGCATTCAATGAAGAACAGATTACAGAAAATTCCCAAAATTCTCAAGGAGTAATCAGGTAGCAGCTGTGAAAGAAAGAAAAGGAAGTACTATTTTTAGACTGCATAATTAAACTGTAGAACTCACAAAAATATATGAATCTGAGATGAATTAGATAAATTAATGGCAGATAGTTGCACTGATGGCTAACAAACAGTGTTGTAACACAGTGCTAAAGGGGTTCAGGTTTATTAGTTTGGCCTTCACATCAACACGGTAAGGAGAAGGTGGGCAGCAAAAAGAAAAGCTCAGCAGGCGGCCAGCAGATAGATAAGGGAGATGCTAGCAGACAGAAAGGGACCTCCAGTGAGTTGGTAATAAAGAGTCACCAGAAATCTTGTGGCAGGAGGTGTTAAAACAATGACTCACATTCATGAGAATGCAGATTTCTTTATATGCTGCCCCTTTACCACATTTTTATCATAAAGATAGTGGTTGCAGTACAGAACAATGAGAAGCCAGGACGTAAGGCTCTTTGAGAGCAGATATTGAATGTCAAGCTCAGTGAAAGTTAGATTGACTTTTGTATGTCATTTGTTAATTCTTTTGTTGCCCCTTTACTTCATATTTGCACTCATCCCTTTACCCTGTTTCATTATGAAAGCCGTTGAGAATGAGGGACAACTGTGGATTAATGTACCATCAGCACATAAAAAAACACAGTCAAACCACAGAAAGCTCTAAATTACAAAGCACATATTTATTAATATCTCTCTCATTCATTCTAAAAATCAGAAAGTGCTTCTCTGGGGATCTTTTAACCCAGTCAGTCGTTACTTCATTTGGTGGCATGACTTGTCTGAGCATGCTCAGGGCTAGATAACCCAGTTAAATCTATAGCTCTCTAAACTGCCACTATACAAAGACCTTTAAGGAAGAGACTGGCTCTTTTGCAGCATTCTGGGAAGCAGCTGATGGATGATATTATATCATGGTGCTGATGTTCAAATTATGATTCGCCTCTGTGGAGGTGAAAAATTTTGTAAAAGTCCCCTTTCGTTATATCTGGTTACAGTATCTGAATACATTAATTCCTGTGAAATGGTATAAAAATGATGTATCATAATTTCATCATAATTTTGCTTGTTGTTAAAATGAATAATAAATAGGCAGTCAGGGTTTTTTTCTCTGTAACTCAGAATGCAGAGGAATAAGTCACCTAACATTTCTCGAAGAAATTACTGAAAGCACATACCCAAGCCTATGGAAATGTGAGAGAATCAACTTCTTATGGCCTTCACCTTCATTCCTTCAGATATATGTGAAGGGAGGCATGAGTCTGACCTGTGAAACAAGTCGTGAGATGAAGCCGGCATATCTCAAAACCACACAAACAAAACCCCAAAATACAGTGAGGAAATAGATCTCCTTGTGCCTCTACAGCTACCAATCATTCTTCACTCTCCAGTTTTCTCTCTCCCATAGCATGGACTCAAGAGTCCATTCTTCCTCTAGGGAATACGTGCTGGCTTGGGGTAAGTGAAGTCCTGCCGGACTTTGACTCAGAAATTGGCATGTGAAACAACAGAAGGGTCTCCAGAGCCCAGAATCAGGAGCTGAGGCAGTATGAGGAGCTCTTGCAACCAGCAGCAGCTGCCCATATTCACAACTTATCCTTGGTTTTAAATTACTATTAAAAGTACCATCCTATTTCTTTCCGTCCTTGCAGAGGTGTAAAACAATTGCTAGACTTGAAGACCCATGCGCTTCCCAGGGTATCTGAGGGACAGAGTTGCAGACAACACGCTCCATGGCATGCCCAGTGTTGGGCCTGGGCAAGCGGGTGTAATAATACGGACCACATTGCTGCTGCTGCTGCTATTGGTATCAGTCAGGGAGGGTTGGGGCAGGCAAGAGGCAGACATGGGAGTGTTCATCACTCAGCCATGCTGCAGACCACAACCTTCAGCCACCTTGTTTCACAGGGATAAGGCAGTCAGGCCCCCTCTGCCTGGCTGGCCATCACCTCTCTCCCACCAGCTGACATTTGCCCCCAGTCTGTGTTTACAAAAAGGCGCTGCACGTGCAATACCTATTGTGGACCTTGTCACATAACATGCTTTATCAGTCACAAAGCATCGCTACTACCTCTTTAGTAGCAGCCTAACCTTCCCACTCAAAACCATAAAGAAAAAATACAGCAAGAACGATCTCACTTTGAATGCACAGTCTAATTAGCTGGGACCTGAGCGTAAGATTTGAACGTTAACACAGAACTCTGACTCAGTGAATCCTTACAGCTGTGTGGAGGACTGTCATTTTCAGGTGTGAAGAGCACCAGGGAAATTTGATTACAATTTTAATTAATACTAGCAACCAATATCATGATAAAAACACATCTATTTATACAACAAAACATCCATTCAGACAAAGAAATTCCCACTGGTAGCCTTTTCCCAACTATGTGTCAGCCGTTCATTTTCATTTTGCTGATGTTTCTCTTCTCCCTTTGGTTAACACATTCCTGGTTACGCACTTTATCTCATTTTCCAAGAAGGCCTCTATTTATGAAGAGTCACAGCCATTTTCTTCTGGATGGAAATGCTGCCCTCAAGCTGCCATTGTAACCTGAAACAAGGATGCTTCATTGCTTCAGAAAAGACCCCGGGGACACTTATTCATATACATATTTATCTTCTTCATGATGTACACGCAGATTTCCATTGTGAAGAAAAGCTGTGTGATTCCAAAAGACTGTGCCTTTCATGAAACAGCGTTTCTTCAGGATTAAGATTAAACTGCAGCATTTTGGGGAAGAGAGAAGAAATCTTAACAGAAAAGCACTTCAGCTGCCGTAAGGAACTGGACAGTCAGAATACGGGGTTTGCTGTATTCCTTCCTCCTTATTTCGTTTCAGGTATCTTTCCCTTCCAGTCCGCCACCTCTGTCCTCTAAATTCTGTTGGTTTTCAGCTTCGATCTTGACCCTCAGCCATAGTCCTGTTTTCCTGCACACTACCCAAAACGTTCACCTACATCCACTTTTTAATAGCATTGTTAATGATTTGAGGGGAGTAAATCACAGTCAAGATAATGGCTGCAAAAATGAATAGACATTATTTTTATGATATAATATACTAGTACACTAATAGTCCGAACAGTTAATTGAAAAGCACTAAATATTTTATTATTCATTTGGTATTCCTTCTCCTTTTACCATTCATACTTCTGTTTATTTTTCTCCCTTTAGAACTTTTTAGCCTACAGTTCCATCCTAATTTATCTTTAAAAAAAATCACACCCTGCTGGCATCTAATCACAGCTTTTCAAAAAAATGCTTAAGAAACTGCAAAATTTTTGGACACTGCTGCAGGTGAGATGGGGAACAGAGATTCCGTTTCAGTATCCAGAAAGCCTGCTGTTGATGGAAGTCCTATTTTTTCAATCATTTTAAATAGAAAATAGGAATTAAACTACTGTCACGCTGAAGTGTGCAGACTCTTCATGACGATCAAGCTTACACTCTTAAAGGGACAGAACACTTGCCACTCCATCAATATCTCAAGGCATCTATTTGTCTCCAACACTGTCCAACAGCTCAGAGGACAATTAAAAAAAACTAAGACAATGGGATCTACCATAAGTCAAGGGTTTTTTCCAAAAAGGTCATCACAGTTAAAGCTTGTGTTATGTGTAAATTCGTGAAAATGAGCTTTTTTTTTTGCTGGCAGAGGTTGGTTTGTTAGAGATTTTGCCTGTAATGTTAGCATTTCTGTTATAGTATGCGAAAAATGCAGGGCATATCCTTTACACAGCCAATAGCTAGCAGTGTAATACATGAAAAATGATTGTGTTGTTTGGTATTTGTAAACACACCCAGGGGCTTGCTTAAGTAACAGACTTGCTCCTTTCATAAATAAATGCATTGACTGAAACAAAATCAGTGTTAATTCTGTTTAGGTTTTTTGGGGGAGGGGATGTTTTTAAATTTTGAGTGAGATTAGCAGTTAGGAAAATATTGCATATACAATTTAGCAGGCAACGAAAGAGCTGTTACTATAGTAAACCGCATTATCTGTAACACCAAAATCCTGTGATACCCACGCTGTTACAGGCTTCCTGCAAGAACAGTCCCACTAAGCTCTCTGGTGATCTTGTGGTGGTTAATATAGTTACATACTTAGACAGCTATGCAAAACTGATGCTAAATTAGCAAACCAGACACTCAAAGTTTAGCAGGTAGCTCCAAAGAGTCTGTGATGAAGCTTTTAATGAGATGACTGCAGGCGGTATTTTTCCACAGAACCCCGCTTCATTCGGCAAATGAATACTTTGGCAGTCTTTTCTCTGTATGCTCCACGGAACATGAGGCTCCACATACAGAATTTTTCAGTGCAATGTGGGCCTCTCTCTAGAGTTCCTCAATAGAATACAAATGCATTTTTCTTAAAAAGCAAGAACAAAGTCAGAATTGATGAAATGAGGCTGTATTATTATTATGTGTGGCACTATTTTTTCATTTTCCTGAAAGGAGAATAAAGAAGTGGGAAATAGCTACCCGTTACCAAAAATATCACCAGTCATTTTGGATGCTCATAAAAAGCTGCTATCACCTGGCTCTCAGATCCCCATCCATTGCACTTCATAACTTTTTACATTCCAAAAACAATTCCCTTTGACGTCCCTTGCAAGTGCTGAACTCTGGGAACCGTATGTCTCTATAAACTTCACTCCTTCAAGGAACGCTATGCCAACCAGTGCTTGAGCACATAACGAGGCTCTCCACACTGCAAGGATATGTCCCCGGGACATGAGTTGCAGGTTTACATGGGCATGTAAACCTCCAGATCTAGTCTGACATATGTTCAATATATTGCATGAAACTGCAAATAATATGAAAATAAGGGATTTAATTTTCACACGGACATTCTAAAAGACTTAAGTGTGCATATGAAAACATAATGCAGATGTTGTTGTTGTTGTTTGTTTGCGGATGGGTGCATACTTTGGCATATTTTATACTCTTCCCCAAATACACAGACAGCCACCCTTCAGAGAGATCTCTGGCAAATAACCGAGCCCTGAATTTTCAGACGTGCGAAGCACCTGCAATTCCTGTTGACATCAGCTGGAGCTGCTAGGCTCTCAGCACTTCTGAAACTCTGGCCTTAGTTTACAGACCGCCACAGGCAAACTCATTCTTTAATGAGCAGCTAGCATTTTGATATGCTTTAATGAGATAAAGGTGCAGATAAGGGAAGCAGAAAAAAGGTGGAGACAGTTAAAGTAAAACTATGCAGAAAACCTATGAATGCTGCTGTTGCCATAAGCCTAACCAAGCCTGTGTTTGACACTGCTCAGCCTAGCCAACACATTTCAAGGGTAAGTATAGACTGCACATAAAATGTACCCATAACCACCTCTTCCCCTCACATAAAACACCTTGTTTACCTCTGTGGAAGTGCAGCTTCTCGTAGAACAAGTCCATATGTTCAGTGTCACAGTGTGACTCTCTTGCTCAGTGTAAGGATAATGAAGGCTAGAAGCCGCTGAAAAGGCAGCTCTCCTGAGAGCTGTGGGAGCCATACACTACCTGCAGCTACAGAGACAAATGCACAGTTGGGAACAGCTGACTACCTGGTTCCAGCACGGTGGCCCCCGCTCTCTGTGCTGGAGGAAGCCGGTGGCTGGTAGATTACAAAGGAAGAGCAATCCTATACTCTCTAGGAAGTTTTTTCTGTGCTCAACTGTATTACTCTTCTCATTTTCCAACCCATCAGCTAAATCCTTTCTTTCATGATATGCATCTTGGGACATTTTGTGACCTTATGACCACAAAAAATGACCTTCCATTTGCCCAAAGCTACTGTGTACATTCAACACTACTTTAGCCAGCCAGTCCTCACCTTTCACTGCCAATACCTCCGCTTGAGTTCATACATATTCACTTGACTCTCGCATAACAAAAAATGTTGAACTGCATCATCTTAGAATATTAATTTTCTAATATTTAGTAACAAAAGGCAATCAGTTCTGTTTCAGGCTGTAATGGATATTCTGTGCAAAAAGGACAGTCTCCTGCTTTTCTGAGGAAAAGAGACTGTCTCCTTATTCTTACAGCACAGGTTGTACACTTCTCTGAGGCTGCTGTAGTAGTGCTTCACAGACAAGGCAAGAAATAGCAATCATCCCAGCAGTTCCTCCAGGAACAGCATCAAAAGTGTCACACAGGACCCTCCCAATGGGAAATTCACTCCAGTTCTAAAGACAAAACATCTTTTATGCTATTCCTGAATATTTTGGCATTTTAGGAAAGACTTAGAAGGACTGGGTGCTACATTTATCATCTTATGGAAGAGTAGGCCAAGAGATAACAACTCCATTGTGGTGGAACAGAACAAAGCAAATAGCAAAGGGAATGGTAGGATATTTGCTTTTGTGCACTGTGTTTTGAAAGCACTTGTATAGTGAACCTATTTTTGTTGATTTGTATCTGGATAATACAAAACTGTCTCTCATAGGTTCAATTTTGAACCTACATTATAGCTTAAGAAAATCATGTCAAGTTGTGCTGCTGATCCAGCTAATTGATTTTATTAGTTACAACTGTTGAATTTAATCCTTACGAGGTGACGACCTTCCATTCCTTCTCAAGACTGAAAGTCCCAGGCACAGTCCTTTTCCAAAGTCCATAGAGACTAACCTGATAGACATAATGCAAGCCTTGGACATCATCAGTCAATGTTACGACTTGAATGTCACTTTCCAATGACCATATTCTGTGTTGTGCCAGCACTAAGACTAAGCTCTTACCTATTTACACTGGATAGAAGGGCTGCTTTGCATCCTTTGAAGCCACAGAGCTCTCATGACAACAACTCCACCAGCACAAGAACTGAAAGCCCATAGGGTAGGACTACCAGGTCTCACAGGGGTACTGTGCAGATGTATCTCCTGCCTCTAGATCTGGAATAGGCCAGAGTGCGATACTGGCCCTTTCAGCTTTCCTACCCACAGGTCTGCAAGCTGGGATCATTTCAGAGTCTCAGTTCAGTTTTCTCTTTCAAAGAGCTGATCCATTTAGATTTCTTTGTGGCTTGTGTGTATCTAAAGATGCCTTTATTTTTGTCATGTTCTGAAGATGAGTATGCATTCCAGCATATACACAAAGACAGCAGACCTGCTTGTTCTAGGAAAATTACCATTCCTAAAGTCTTATGTACAATAATTATTTAAAAGAAGAGAAGGCACCCGTTCAACTACATACTGAAGAGATACCATGTATGCACAATTAGGCTGCACAAACTGCTTCACCAATGAGTTCAAAACATAGACTACCTGGACGGAAAGGGCTGTGAGGGTTGTTACCACCTTTCAGAGCTTCTGATGCAGTAACACCCCTCTCCTGTCACATGTCCACAGGTGACACTCAAGAAGAATCCAAAATACAAGAAACGTCGTGTTTTGATTCACGATTGCCCTGAAGAAGGACAATATCATATGACTAAAGATGAGATGACTAAAAGTCATGAAGATTTGATAAATAATTTCTGCCTCACTGTCATGATTCAATATGTTTAAGGGCATGTCAGTGTAATGCTATAATGCATAATGATAGTTAGGTTAATGCTATACAACTTCTTTCGCTTGAAAGACTTTTCAGATGCTAATTATACTCTCCTGAGTTTCACAGCTTGTAACTGAAGTTTCCCTTCCAAACATGACTTTCTCCCCTCCAGATAGATGTTTTGCCAGCATGCATCACTATTCTGCATCCCTGTTTTTGCAGAACACTTACACTTTGTGAAATAAATGCAAATATGAAAATTAAAATTGAGGAGCACAATGCTAAATAAAATTCATTAAGTAGAGCCTTTTCAGTAGAAATGGACTCTCATTTTAAACTCACCAAGAATCTTAACACTCAGCTAACGAAAACTCAAAAATAGTTTCTTAAGTTAGGTAAACAGAGGCACAGGAGCTGAAGAATTCCCCCAAGTCACATAAGGAGGCAATAACAAATAAGAGCAACGCCCATAAATACTGACTGTTGTGATTCTTAGCAAAGACTGATGTCCTTGATATTAGTGCAAATATCAAAGAGACAAACAACTGTAAGAATAATTCCTCTGTGACAAAGGACTAGTGCTGTCAGAGTAATGATATTACAGCAGTGTATCAACAAAAGAACAGCCATACCAAAATCTATCTAATCCCCCATCCTATCTTCTGTTATGGCCAATAAGGATGCTTCGGAAGGATTATCTATCATACACTGGTATTTCTCCAGAATAGTCTTTCCCCTCCTAGCAACCCGTACGTTGGGGACTTTCTGAGCCAAAGCAGTACATTTGTATTTGACATCTCTTTTCTCAGAGATTTGTCTAATAGTTTTTTGAATCATAATTAATTTTTTGCATGTTCAATACTAAACCTAAACATTGAGGTCAGGTATTCCACTGCTTACTTTCTTTTGTCTGGAAAAGGATCCCTTCTGTTTGCTTCAAACTGAACACCCGATAGTTTCCTTTAGATTCCCATTCATATTAGAATAATACTATTTTCATTCTAATTAGTAGACAAGTTCCTGGTACTTAAAAACCTATTAGCACAAGGGGCGGGGGTATGTTTATTTGCTTGTAAGTAAAGAATCTATTTTGGCTTTCACAAAAATTTAACGATTCCAATAGATTTGGTAGGTGGAACTGAATGGGCTCAGGACACCGTTTTTTTTCATGGGTTTAGCCATGAATTCTTATTCTGAAATTAAAACCTTCTTTGTTTTAGGAAATCTGTGTATCTACCAGAGCTGAGAGCTTTTTGCCAACCTTAAAGCTTAACACTGAACACCTAAAGCTCTTTTCAGTGGCTTCAGAGTGAATGTCCTAACTTTCTACCTCAGACTGACTTAGGAGGGGAAAAAAGAAAACACAACAAAAATAATTCAAAATTCTTTCCAGCATGAAGCTGTTTACATTCTTCTTCAAGTACTGAAAGCTGTTACACTGGAGTAATAATTTCAGATTTGAGAACTGAGTCATCTGAAATCTGAATGCTTTACAGAAGTGGGACCAGAAGGATCCTGCATCTCCAGAACAGAGAATAAAGCATTACATTCCTTTGCTGCAGTACACAGTTCAGTAACAAAATGCTTTTCTCCCCCCCACCCCCCCACCCCCCACCCCCCACCCCACCCCCCCCCCCCCCGGTACAGTGGTGTCTCTGAGAAAACAGTAACCTCTAGTTACTTCTAGTTTCTCAATTAACTTAAGCTACAGAGATCTATGCTACAGACTCGCCATCCTACCAGAAAGATTTCTGGAGTCAGTCTATGCAATGGAATTTCCGTTTTTATCACTGTGCTTCTGAAAAATATTCTGGCTAATTAAGTACCTGCAAAGCCTGTGTGTCACTGCATAGTTCAGTATTTTTCCAGCATTCATTCAGACAACCAGATACTGCTTTTTTCATACTCTACACCTTAACACAACTCTACATAGTATTTTAGAAACAGGTCAGAGTGCATTTCTGTATTACAGTTTAAAAGCAGGTTTGCAATCCACACAGGTATATCTGAGCTTGCTTTGAACTATTTAATAAGACTACTAATAGTCCCACAGCAACACGGTAGCCACAGCAACATGGGAGTTACTACGGGCAAGCTACCACATACTTACTTAGGGCCTAGGAAGGTTTGGTAAGCCAGACGGAAGTTTTTTCCCATGTAACTACACAAAAATTGTTTGCCAAGGAGGGCTGCAGGGACTGAAACTGAATCAACCCTATGGTACTACAGATAACCAGATTAGCAAATAAATGAAATATCTTCAGGCATTTTGGGAAAATGCAATAGACTCCGTCACAGAGAATTTAGCAATCTCTAGAAGCTCTCAGTTTGTTTTTAAATAAAATATTTAGTAAAAAGCAATGTTTTGGGGAAAAAGAAGCTGTTTGCTAGAGACAAGTAATGGTTTCATGTTAAGGTTTCCTTCCCAGTCTTCACTTTTAACAGTGTGACATTTGCCCCAAAGATAGTACTCTAGTTTGTGTTACCATCCCTGGGAACTACATCCCCCAGAGAGCAGCTGTTTAAGGAAAAAGTTTTTATAATATATTCATGTAAGTTAATGGAAACAAATATTATGTCCTAGTAAAACATAACCTTATCATTGCTACACAAGTCATTCATCATTCCACTGTAAGGGAGTTTCCCAAGAAGTCACTCCAACAACATCAGTAGAAAATAAACGCGTACGTACATACAAACACACATAAGAAGTTTGGGGTTTTTTAAAGGCTTATCACTGAATGTGGTTTATAATGGAGGTTGCTGCTACATTAAAGTCTACTCCCTCAAGGACTCTCATGTCTCTTTCAAAATGTTTTTAAAGCATTTTACTCTTCAGCAGATCACTGCAACGCCATGTAAATAAAACTGATTAATAAGAATTCAGTGAGGAGAGAGAGACATTTACCATAAAACCAGGAATGCTTTGAGCTCTGTAGAGATTCCTTTCTGCCACACACAGCTCGGCTGGAAACATTCCACTGGTCCCACAATGCACATGTTTTCAATTACAAACTACAGATTTTATCAGAGTTTAAGTTAATTATTTTATACCTCTGAGATGAAAGCAATTCATGTTTAAAAACAAATGTACATATCTTCCTATTTTAAAGCAAAAATACTTCTCAAGAATGGGCTGTGAACCCTTTGGTATGATTTTTTACTTTTAACATCACCATGATTAAGGAATCCATTCCTCTCTGGTGGTTTACCTCTCTTGAGTTATCAAGCCTTCACAGCACAATGAGATCAAAATTGTGTCTCATGGCAGCCTATTATGCTCTTGTTATTTACAGGCTTTTTGGAAAAAAAACAGCCCCTGCACTAGCTTTTGTAAAAATGATCCAGTGTGCATTTTCTACCCACTGGTGTTTTCAATGTCCAAACTGCATCAAAGTAAAACAACCCAAAGGAAATGAAGCAGTTTCTGTCAACATCCCCAATATGCCACATGAAGTATACATCCAGTATCATACTTGAGATTTATATGTTAATAATATCAGTCTGTATTTAATAAGTAAATCATATATATTGTTTTCTAAAATGAAAAGACTCATCAGTTAGCACAGATAAATCTCTAAAATATGTTACTAAACTTTATGCCAAAAACAAAATTATAACAGTGCAGAAATGTTGTATTTTCAAAATTCAGTATTAAGACATATAATACCCTGTTCAACAAATCAATATGTTTTGGTCTCTCTTCTCTGAGAGGAGAGTACACACACCATGGCATCCCACCGTTTAAAACTAGTCAAGGGACAATTCATCCAGCATGGTTTTTAATGACTGCACAAACACCAGAAAAGAAGATGAACAAGAATTTATGAGGACTCCACTTCCATTGCCCAGAGTTTACTTTCTTTAAGGGTTTTTGGAAAACAAGATCTTCATTTTTGTGAAATAGAAGATACCAGAGGTCTGTAAGATGGGGAAAAACCCCAGAGACTATTTTCCTCTCTTGTCATGGAACAGCCACGCAGCTGCAGGGAAGTCCTCCCTGCACACCACCACCTATCAGTTCATCACGCTTTGAAATAGGAGGGATAATGTTTGCTGATCTAATTTAGTAAAGCGCTGTGAGATTTACATTAAAAAAAGTGTTATGTAAACACTTACATAAAGTGAGTGTAAAACAGACAGTAAATATCCAAGAGCAAAGGAATGACTCATCAGCAATGAGATAATTTGTGGCAAACACTCATTACTTTAGCTAATTTGTTGCAGAAAGCCATAACAAATATTATCTGGCCAAAATAGAAGGAACACAAAAGGCATCCTGGAAATAATTTCTGCCCTTCTCGTTTCATGCTAATTGTAATGTAAATTAGGAGAGCTAAAATTACACCAGCTGGGAAAGTAAAAGGTGTCTTTTGTTTCTTGAGTGACCCTCAGAAAAGTCTTCCCCACCTGATTAACTAACATTGTGTTTCTTCTGTGGACAATAAAATGTAAAAAGTTTTCTTTCCTGTCAGCAAATGATGAATACATGTGGAACAGATTATTTAATACCACTAGACCACCAGGGAAGAAGATTTAGGTGAGCAGCAGCAGAGCTGTACCATTTATTTTTATTACCATGCATTAAAAATTACGTTTACAGATAATTGTTTTTCTCTCTCCAATAAACCAAGATAAAAAAATCAAGGAGAATATTTAATAATACCAGACCACCAGGGAGGAATTTCAGAAGTTGCCTTTTTTATTGACAAATCAGATTTTTTCTTCCTTTTCTTCTAAATTTACAATTATTTTTAACTGCAATTTGAGGAGAGAAAAATGAAAATAGAATGATAAAATGAGTTTTCAGCTGGGGGAGTTTCACACAGATTAAGTTGTCCCTTTATAAGGGTAATTAGCTAATCAAATAGTCCCTCAACACCAGCAGTTTTATAACACCTGTGTAGCTGCCCACATGTTGGATAATGTTTTGCAGATGTAAGTCCTCAAAGGTCTGGTCACACAGTCCTATTTCCTAGTATTCTTTGTCATTCCTAGTCCCACTGAAGTCTGATACTACTGCTATCTGTTTCTCGGTATAAAGTTGTTGAACTTACTTCACTTTCCTGACAGGAAAAGTGCATTTTATATAATTTTCTATTATAAATTCCCAGTTTCGTTTTGAAATAGAAAGATGGTGAGAAAGGTCATTCGCTTCTGTCATGCTCCTGATGCTAGGAAACCCCAAAAATACTGGAAACATAAGCAGTCAGTTTGCTTACGTGAGAGCTCCAGATGATTTATCTATAAAAGGAATTTGGGGCCAAATTCTCAAGTCAATGCTCATTAGCTAAACAAAGCTGATAGGGGCTTCAAAGTCAGTAGTGATTTTGCCTAAGTAAAACCAGCAAGCCTGTCAGGATCTGATAAGCATCTGAATGCCTCAGATTTAGAAAAAGAAGAAGAAATTAAGCCACTGAATGTTTAGCTGTTTGCCTATTACAGTATGAAAGGAACCAGATGGTAGAAGAGGAGACTATGCTGTTATGTAGTGCTGGTCAGGTTCACACTATTTTCTATTTGAAGAAAACACACAATTCTGCATGCACAGCAGGGCCATAAAAACATGCAGTGACACATAAATGTGCAGTGAACTTTTTCAAATGTGCACTGACTTTTTGAAATATGAATGTTGGCTACTCAGCAACCACCTACAGCTCCTACTGCCACTGCTTGGATCTGCATTTGCTTGTTCACCAAGTGGCTATAGAGGGTTTTTTCTTACATACAACTTTACAAAGAGATATATATGCCTGGAAGTCAACGTTTGCTACATACGTCAGTTCTGTCCTAGTTGTTTTATCATCAATATACCCACCATCCAACCATTAGCTTAAACAAGAACTACACACTCTCTAGGAAGAGCTTACAATCTTTCCTATGTTGCCCAAACACAACCAGAAGACTCAAGCAATAATGTAGAAACACCCTACAGTGACATACTGCTCACCATGTTTGTGCCTAACAAGACGAGACCCAGCATGAACCGCTTCTGCTTTCACAGCCAACTGCTCCTGCCATTGCTGCCCAGGAGAGTGTATGGCATGGTGTTTGTCACTGCCTGTTCTCACAGTACCAGCAGATGTTCCTAGAAGGAGAAGAAAGCCCTGCTCTAGTGAGCACAGTCCATTTCTCAATTCTTACACTGTCCTTTCCCAGACCCGTTTCTGGTCTTAACCTCCCACACACAGGAAACTCTTTGGACCTTGCCTTCTTCCTTTTTCCCTTCCAGGAGACTCAAAAGGTGGAGGAACAGCTTCTGCTTGTAAGTTAAAAACGGGTCCCCAGAAAGGCTGAAAGGGACAAACAGAACCATGTACCTGCCCAACTACCAACCACAATCTCAACAAAGATGCATACCCTGAAACATACTGAGTATTTCCATTCCCTCTTCCCTAAATAACCCTTTCAGAGCGCTCGTTGCTCTTACATGACTAAGCTCTACCCCAAAGCTCACCTTCACATTGTGGAGGTGATTTCCTATGATTTCTCAAACTGAATGCTATGATTTCTCAGACCCCAAATTCTCCAGAGCTCTACTGACTCCATAAAACTTCATCCCCACCTACAACTTGCTAAAATCCTCCCTCTGAAGCCCTACTGACCAGTGTCTGCTTTAAGATCCCCAGCAACTGAACTTCCACTTCCCCCCAAATCCTTCATCTCCTCAAATCCCAGCCTTTATTCTCTTCCTCCCACAGGAGTCTGTACCACTGAGGACTCAATCCAAAGCTCACTGAAATCACCTGAAACTCTCCCAGAAAGTTTAGGTTTGCTTCTTATTTTTTATTTGGCCTTTAGCTTGGATTCTAACCTTCCTATACTGGTGAAAAGTCAGTTACTCGTGCTTTTTTTTCTATACTGTTTTCAAAGCCTAGAAGATGACAGGGGATATGATGGCAAAATATCACAAAACTTCACATTTAATTTGTAGGCACATCAAAATATTATATCTAAAAATATATGCTTTTTCTTAACTTTTTGGCAGCTGTAGCTAGATGACAAAGCAGTAAACCCACGCAAGTTCACAAGCCATTGAGTACTACTCTCTGTTTGTCTATACATTTTTTAAATAACTAAGTAAGGGACTTAAGTAACAAACAACAGGAGAGAGAAAATACGTTCCAAATGAGGTTTGAAATGAGAGGGAGCATCAATGAAGCAGAGGAATGGGAGTTACGTACCTATATCAATTGCAAAAAAGGTTTAGTTAAGAACATGAACAAGGAGGAAAATACTAATTTCTCTTCCCTCTCTGGATATTATTTGATCACAAGCAGCATTCAGAAATTATTCAAGTTCTCTAACAGCAGCAACAAACCAATTTTTAAAGGGACACCACAAATGCTATTGTAAAATCAGGTTCAGCTACTACAGCTACTGGAAGTTGTTGTCACCTGCAAAGTTAAAAATTAAAAATCAGCCAAGTCAAAAGGCTGGGCTCTTCCCAAACAACTACAAATCCTAGGGCACAGAATCCTGAGGCTTTCTGGCTCTCCAAGTCTCGTAAGGGTTCCATTTCAGATTCCACACAGAGCAGCAGTCTCCTTTGCCTTACTGCTCATAGCAAGTACAAGAAGCAAACAAAAGAAACACAAATCTTTCTGGCCAAAAACCAAGCTAAAACCAGGAGAGGCAAATAGCATACCAGTTGCCCAGAGCAACACCTAGCTGATGAATGAAATAATGATGATGGACACAAGCTCATCCCTATTCCCAAGGTAAATTCCCATTCACTGAGTAAGTTAGTAAAATCCTCAATACTGTTACTGCATTTACCTTACACAGCAGCTGCACTGCCCCTGCTGCTATATTTATTTGACTACTTTAGTAAGTAACCAGTAGTTATTCAGAAGTGTAGGCACAAATATCAAGGGAGAAAAAGCAAGGTGAGACATGGGAAATGGGCTTACAAGATAATTCTATCCAGCAGTTGTACAAAGTGGATACTGAAAATGTTTACAATGTTGACTCTACTTCCTTTGCCCCTTGTCTGGAAATGCAGTGTCTTTCTTGGCACAGGAATGGTGTTTCTAGTACTTTAATTTTGCCTGATGAGTGATTGAACATAAGAAGTCCTGGCACTGGAAATAATTTGTTTCTGAATTTTTAATGCTAATGAACGTTTATATAATATTGATGATGTCTTGCACTTAGCACAATTCCTTAAGATTCAAAAGCACTTTACAAACAAACATAAAAATTGTATGTAAGTGTCACTCACACCATTCTCCTTAGAGTATCTGCTCCCTCTGTCACACAACAGGTCATATTTTGAACAAGTCACAAATAACATGAGTGAAGTAGTATTGTTTGAACTGAATTTGGACATTAGACACCCAGATGAACACATTTTCCTTACAGCAACTGTCATAGTAGTCAAAGCCCTGCATTAAATATTCCCCAGAATAACAAGACGCAGAGCCAGAGCACCTCAACACAGACTTGTTCCCGAGCACCATAGTTCAGTACTAGGGAATACTACCAAGGGCTGACAGCTTGCTTCACACATTTCCCTCAGTACTGTCCCATTTTCCTCCTTTTCAGACATTTGTACCATGACAGACAAGCCCACAACCTCTTTCCATAATTTCGAACTTAGTTGGATACAGGTAGATGAAGTTCAAGACAACTTTTATTTGCATGAATAAGCAACATCTCTGTCAGTTTTGGACTGTATTCCAGCTGAGATCAAAAGTACCTCTTTTCCTGTTAAGGCAAAAATTATGGCTTAAATCCCAATTGCCAATGTTTTCTTTACTGGCTACTGTGTTCCCTGCAGTTTGGAAGCATCTATTGCACTGCATTTCCTGGGACGGTATGGAGTTTCACCTGTAATTTCTGTAATGCAGTATATGTAAAGGAGTTTGATTCACGCCTGCTGCATGAAGAACTCTAGCCATTCCAATGACTTGTTTTCAACAACTTACCAAGGAAACCATATTTGGTAAATTCAAACCCTTTCCCTTGTTTAACTGCTTTAACACAGCAACAGCTGTGTACTTTGCCAATCACCTTCCTAAAAGCTAAGAGGCCTCCAACGGACAAAACTTCCATTCTCCTGCTAAACTTGTTTTTAATTATATTACAAGTAAGAAAAAACAAAAGGCCCAGCTGTTAACACTGACTCAGAGAGGCCAAAAGGAGATGTATAGCAGACTTTATACTTTAAATACTTTAAAAAATACTTTAAATAAATACTTAAAAAAATTCTTATAGTTCATGATGTTTTAGTAACAGATATTTCTGGCCTTGAATGAATTCTGAAATATCCTGAGATGACAGATTAAACAATACTCTGACGATTATTTTCAGATTTTAATGCCTTGAATTCTGCTTCAGAAACACAGAGTATTAACTCTGTATTTGCAGGTAAATAGTAAGTTATTTGTCATAATAACTTTACAACTTCGTGTTTCACCTTGTCCTGCCTTGATTGCTGAAGGTAATAGGGCCTGCTTTATTATGCCCATAAATTGAGTCAATTGACTTATCCTTATATCCTGTTTCCTGAACTTAATGAGAGATTCTGCATCATTAGGAAAACACATCATCCTACAACAGGATCAAAAGCAAAGGAAGCCTGATAATAAGTCATTTGGATTTCAGGGAGCATTCACAGGCAGACTTTCAGTGTTTTGACCTGAGCTAGGACAAACAACTGGCTTTGTAAGTAAGTTTGCTAATTCCTGTGCTTACTTTGCAGATGGCCCAGAAAACACAAACAAAACTGAGCTTTTTCTGAATGGACCTTGCATTCAGCTGAGTACAAACGCCATGTGTCTTGTATGAAAATATAAACAAATTCAGAAGTCCAAACAATCAAAAGAAGAAATCAAAGCAACAAATTAAAGGAGCTGCTTCCAATAAAGTAATAGATTTTTTTTCAGCTTTAATGAAAAAATTTCATTTTCACTACCAACACAAAATGTCCATTATGTATTACATTACCATCATGATACTTGAATGTAAAGGCTCCCATTTTATAATCAAAATAGGAGGAAAAATCTCTTAAATGCCAGCAGTTTGAGTTCGTTGGGTGCCTGGGCACAAAACTAGCACACTGGTACCACATCTGGGTAAAAGGATTCACTGGCACAGAGCATGTCACAGGAGAATGCAGTCCCCCTGCTTGATTCATCACTGATGTGCCACTGGGCAGGCACCACTGTTTTGCCCATGTCAGTGCCCACAGAACATTCTGCATTCCTAGCAGGGTTTCTGTGCTTTAAACAAATAAATAATGTATTACAAATAAAGCTGTTTCCATGCCCTTTCTCAGCTCATTTCTGATTTTTTCTGAGTAGGAGATTTATGAAATTTCTAGTGCAGACATTAAACTAAACCAAAACGATGTCTTGTTTCTTCAGTATTATTTGAATATGCATCTGCAGTCCCTTGAATCCCTGTCCTTGGGAGTTCACGCATTACTGACAGGTATTTTTCATTTACTGTTATCTTTAAAGGATAAGCAGCAATTTCCAGATGAAAACATGTACAATTTACATAATACATCAATTAAAAGGATACATTATCTATAAATTTAAGGTTCTGAGAGCTTGATGTACTAAACTGAGTACACCATACCTGACAACTCAGTAATATTTATGCCTGTTAATTATAAACTTTCAACCTTAATCCTGTCTTTGCGCTTGTGTATATATACTAATCCATTGTTAGAATCTATCTTTTCTAGAAAGGTGATTATTTCCTTTAGAAAAGATGATTTCTATTGTGATTGAATTCAGTTATGAAATAAACAATCCCATGGTGGAAAAACATAAAAATGCTATGCATATTGTCTTAAATTAATCTAAAATCATGAGCAGGAAGTTTTTCCTACAGTATGGAGTTTTATTGTCAAATGGAAGTTCCAAGAGAATACTTCTGAGACTCAGTGATCCATGCTATTTTCCACTGCAAAGCACTTACTAAAGAATTTCATATGCATGTTATCAATATGTGGTAGCAAGAGAGAATGTAAGAGTTGGATGTGACATGGAGCAGTGCAGGAGACTCCAATCTACAGACTAATGACTTCTCTTCAGTATCCATATTATTGACAGAGTAGACCACAACAGTCAATTGTGTCAGGGTCTACTTAGTCTCTCTTTAGTGCACAGATAATTTACACTAAAGCTCATAAAACCTCCTGTAGAGTTGTTACAGTCTCTCAATAAAGACTTTGTTTCAGATCATTCACTGTCCTGCAAAGTTACCACGTTACGGTGATGCAGACATATTTAGGTGTTCTACAACACCTCTCAACTGTGACTATCTCTATTCCCTAAGAATTATGCATTAAAAATATATACCCTGCAATTGTATTTTTGCTGTAGCTCTTTTAGGCACTACATAAGAGAAACAGAAGTTACAAGACAGTCTAAGTGCTTCCTTGGCCATAAATACTTACAGTAAAAGATTACAGCTGAGAGAGATATTGCTCCGAGTTAAATAAAGATGAGTAAGATATATTAATTGTATGCCCAAATATTGCACAATCTTGGGTTTTGACCATTTTAGTGGTGCTGTGGTTAAGGTTATTGACAATTTTACACTATGCAGCATATCCATCATGCAAATGGCTTCAACTCACTGTACAGTTTTAGTCTAGCAAAGAATATGTCCCCTTTAAGGAATGACCTCAGATTCTGAGTGAATCCATGCATATCATTTAGATACAAAAGGTGAATTTTTTTTTAAGTGTTTCATCTAAAATTAAATAAATACAAATGCCAAGAGGAAAGTAAGAGTTAATCTTCCTTTGGAGAAGCTAAGAGCTTCATAAGTACTGTGTGCACCAAAAAAATCAAAATTAATACAGAGAAAAATAGCTGTAAAACCCTACTGCAGTAATTTACACGCAACAAAGTTTGAAAGCTAGAGGCAGAAATTGACTCATGGCCCTTACAAAGCAGTTGTGCAAAAGTACTCTGTTCAACTGCAGAAACAAACTTCTACTTGTAAGTCCAAACCCCTTTCTGGGATGTCACACATATCCCGCTGCTCTTCTGATTAATTCCACTAACCTGCAGGACAGGAGAACCTCACCTCCAGCCTCTTACAGCTTCCAGAATCCACTAAGAGGACGCAAACCCTGGTATCCTCTGGAAAAAAGGAGAGCACTGGCTTTCCCTAGAGGTGGTTAGTGTATCTCCTCTGGGCTTATATATTTGGATGTGGATTGAACAGAAGGCAGTTATTTCTGCAATCATCATACCAGGACCCTTCAAGGAAAAGAAATGTGCTCCCTGTTTGTCATGACAGAAAACTATGTAAGTTATGTAAGCCAACTGCCTTCATGAACCCCATTCTGTTTATGAGACTGTGCAAGGAAAAAAGGGGTTCAAGCCTATGAATTGTGAACAAGTGGTGTGCAAAGGGTTCATAAATCAGGCCTTTCTTTATCAGAAATGCTAAACATACTCTGTTATCTTTACACTTGTTTCTTTTCTTGGAAATACTTTACAGATGTTTAAAGGGTGCGGAAAGGAAGAAACTCTTTCCCTAAAACACTAACATTGGCAGGCTTTCAACTTGCTGTGTTAACTTACTGTAACCAATTCTAACAGTCTCTTAGCTATTATTATGTAATATTTCATATAATACCTCCCAAAGGGTTCAGAGGGGAAATTCTAAAGTAGAAAGACTAAATGGCCGGTTTGATTTTTGTACTGAACTCTGAAATAGTAAAGTCTGGGATAATTCCTCCTCAAATAGATCTGTGGTACCAAACCCATATCCAGCTTTTGCATAATGCTTTTTCGTGAACTAATGGATTTCTAAGTCCTCCCACACTGCCTGACATGTTCTTGGGCTTTATAAATGGCCATGGACAAGTTTGTGCTGGTGAAGATGTAACTTTTTCAGACTGCTATGGTCAGGCCTAGAGACAGCTTGAATATTGGAACTGAGCTGCAATCCATGGGGAGCTGAAACACAGAATAACTGGGTAAAGTGTTGACAGTGTTACTAGCCAGACCAACCATTATAGTTTAATCAGATAAAGCTTTTTTCAGGGTTTGTCACTTCACTGCTAGGTATAGTATGTAATAATACTTGCCTGATGCCATACAAATCTGATGATTTATTAATGAATAATAAGCCTCATGAATAGTGAATAATTGCATAATGATAAATACCACTAGCTGAATTAGCATGGATCACTCGGCTGAGAATTTCCAGTTCTGTTTGATAAATGCGTAAGATTCTTTCCCTTTTTGTAGAAGCCGGAACCATTTCCCCCTCTGCTGTTTGTAAATAACATCCTCTTCTCCCTTCCTATGTTGTATTTATAAAAGCATATAACTTTCAACTGTTTCCTAGAATATAAGGGTTGCAATAAGCGTCACAGTTCACAGAGATACTCGGGGAAAACTACTACTTGTAGTATGGCTTTCGGAACAACTAGTCACAGGCAGATCCAGAACTTTCAGCAAAGCCAATCTAATTGTTTTGGTTTTATAAATTACCCCTAGTCATTTGTACAGCTTTGTTTTCACCTTTTTCCAAGCTAAATGATGCCAAATAACAGGTTGAGACTTTCTAGTCACACAGTACAAAGCTTTCACATTAATTACAAGGTACACAAATGTTGCTTTGGCTTGACTTAGGTTCTTTTCTTAGCCACAGAGACATTTTTAAATCTCTGCAATATAACCTGGATACCTTCCTTTGGCCTGACTGACTATAGGAAATAGCTTTTAAATACCAAGAGTGCACTAGAGTTGTCCAAGCTTCAAACACTTGGATATGAGATTTGTAACAGTTTTTATCATCTTCTAACATGTGCCAAAGAGGAACACATTGAATAGCTTTGCAGCATCGGAAAAGGAGAGAATGTGAATCAGCGCCTGCACTAGGTCCCGAAGCTATGGGTGAATACCGGCTATGAAGAATGGTCACCTGCTGAAGATTTACATCTTGTTTAACTAAACATTCAAAACAACTGCACAAAGGACTTCTCTCTCATTGCCCTAAAGTGCATCCTCTTAGCTACACGGAGGTGGATCTTCGTGTGTGAATTTCCACTGTACCATTCAGTATTCCTTCTTGTGGAAAGACTTCACCTATCCGCAGCAGCAGTGTGAACAAAACAGCTTCCACTCGCCAGGAAACGGAGAGAGAGGGAGCTGGTGGGAGAGGTCACTTGAAGTCCATTCCCAATGCTCTGTTACTATTTTGCCTCTCGTTAGAGGAGGGAACTAACACTCTGAAATACTGAAGGATTAACAGAAGATTGGTTACAGACATTTTACTGTTTCAATGGATAGAATAAAGTCTCATCATCATCGTCATCATGAATATTGCAGCAGTACTAGGTATGACCAGCACACCTTTTATCTCCCCTAACTGAAACTACAGAAGAATATTACCTTGTTTTTCAAACTGTTGAGAGCATTGGAGCAAAGCAAGTTACCTGCTCTTTAAGATCCTTACCTATTGTGTGAGGTTACCTTTTTTCATTACATTTTTCATGTGTGTTGAATTTCTGTGGTTTACTGAAACTTCAGATTGTGAAAAGAATACAGCACCATTTGTCATCAGAAGAGGTGAGCAGAATGCCCAGTTGTGGCCAGAATAAATTACCACCTACTGCTCCATGCAGCAAAGACAACTACTAGATTATCAGCTGTATTAATTTCAGAGAGTAGGGTGTTGAAACTGAGTAACCGGAAAAGAATGGGAGGGGGGTCCTTTTTCCTTTTTTTGGGGGTTTGGTTTTGGTTTTTTTTTTAAAGAAAGCCTACTATTTTAAATAACCCAATTAGGAACTTTAATTGCAGTCTTGATTTTGACGGCTGACTTGTGCATGGGGTGCTCATCTGCCATACTCAACAAGCGGCATAAGAAAAGTAAGAGCGAGCAAAATATAAGAAAAAGACAGGAATAAAGTAAAAAATAGCATCTGTACCAGAAAGCAGTTCAAGGAATAGGAAATGAGGGAAATTCAAAATCAAAACTTTCTAAATAGTGAATATGCTAGGTGGGCTTTACGAAATAGTTTCTCATCTCCCTCCACAGGCCAGACACCGTGAGATAACATTTTTTAATTGCTGCTGATGACATTCTCAGTTGTAAGAAATTTTAAATGAAATACCATTATCTTAAATAACATTTTGCAGTATTTCACATTGCTTTTACTTTTAGCACATATATTGCTAAAATAACAGAAGAGTATTTTTTCAAGTTAAACATTGGTTTAATTGGTATGTAGTGTGTTATCCCTGAAAAGTTAGTCACCTTCTCCGATTTGTGTCAGTCTTCCTCGAAACTCAGAGGAAAAAGACATTCTAATAAGAGGTCAAAAAAGGTCAATTAGCGAAAAAGAGAGGTGCAATTTTTTTTTAACGTTTTTTAAATTTAAAGTGTTCCTTTGAATTGTTCTGTGAAAACTGTGCAAATATTTATTTAAAGAATTGTCATATTTAATCATCATATAAAGTGTAAAAAAACCACCTGGTTTGTGTTATGAAAATCCAAAAAAAGCCCGGAGAGCACCACTGAGCAGACCATCAGCAGAAACCAACTGCCTGCAATGGCAAGCCTTACAGAGAATCCATACAGCAGCTGAACAGAAAACAGCAACTCCTGGGCAGCAAGCCAGCTGGATTTCTGATGCCAGCCAAAGGGACAGTCGTTCAGTCACAGTAACCACACCTCAACAGCCAAGAAGATGAGGAACGAGGCACTCTGTGGAAATGGCATTTGAAGAGCTACATAGAAGAAAGGAAGAAAGCCAGTTAGCAAGATGCTTGGAAGCTTAGGCAAGCCAGGAGCAAGCTACTCTGTGATCCATGCAAGCAGCCAGAGAAAGAGCTGGCTGCCCATCAAGTGATGAACTGGGATACAGAGGAGCTTGAGAACTTGCCAGATCAAGAGCTTAGAGAGCCTATAAAAGAGGTCACATAGCTGTTGACAAGCCGGTTGATTGGTACAAAACTGGGCAAAAAAGAAGAGCTCACCTCCCTGCCCGGTTTCTCTTGATAGCTGTGACAGAACGAACATTCCTGTGGAACATTTTTGTTCCATCAAACAGGCATTGTTCTATTGGAAAAAATTCTGCAAGCTCTATTGAAGGAACATTCTGTCTTTCTTCTAAAAATACCTATTGGTCATAAAAGATGTTACCCTCCTGGATAACTAACCAGTCTGTAGGACTGCTTCAGCTGCTTTCTTCCCAATAATGGAAGAAACGTCTCTGCCAAAATTGAGGCATTGACACACAAAAGTGAAGTTCTGGATTTCAGCCCTACTGACCCTAAAAATGAAGGACTTTTAAGTCCCAGATACATGAAAGCAGATAACAAAATGATGCATTACTACTGGAAAAATAGCCAAGAACAAATGGGAAGGAGCTAAGATACAGGAGTTCACTACAAACATGTACATCCCTGTTGTTTGCATTTTCTCCTTTCTAGAATATTATCTGCAAAGAGGCCTAGATTGCATTTTGTTGCAGAGCAGTGAAGACTGAGTTAAAATAAAAAGCTGGTTTCTGCCAACTCTTCACTTCAGCAAAAACAATAGGAACATTTTCTGGCTAAAGTCCAAGGTTTTCCTGCTTTCCTGAACCAAACAAATATACAGTGTTAGCAAGGAAGAGAAAACTATTACTATTTTGCTAGAAACAGATTTTAAGTTGCATAGAGTAGCTCGGTTAG
Source organism: Rhynochetos jubatus (assembly GCA_027574665.1). Lineage (NCBI taxonomy): Eukaryota > Metazoa > Chordata > Aves > Eurypygiformes > Rhynochetidae > Rhynochetos > Rhynochetos jubatus. The sequence continues at coordinate 19,333,238 of CM050654.1, read as the reverse complement.
ATAGTAATACTTCTAACACCGTATAGGTTTAATTGAACTCAATATCACAACATGTGATAGGCGAGAAAGGAATCTGGTGAATAAAGACAACATTATTAAAGGTTGCTGAACAGATCGACTATTACAAAGACACTCCTGTATTCTTAAGGTAGATATATTTTCCATGCTCTCAGCCAAAAACATCAGTGGCACTGGGGAGGTGAAAGAAAGAAATATGCTTATCCTTACCTTGGCAAGAGAGGGTGAGCTGTGTTCCAAGCTCATATTTTTTATTCTCATTCTGACAATCACAAACACTTACTTAAGCTGAAATACTGGATCATAGTGCACATTTTAAAATACGATTTTTGAAACCTGAACTCTTGACTCATATTTACATGAGAATTATGACATTCTATCCCTTAATGCTAAGGCTTGCCCGTTACACTAATACTATAGTTGTGCTGTTCAGCTGACCAATCCCAGAAGAGAAAGTCCCACCACACGATGTAAAATGAGTGATAAATTTCTTATCTCTCAACACCATTATAAGCCATAGCAACCAATAACAGATCTCAAGCTATCCAGTTCCTTATTTTCAAGAAGCAATATAAACTTTATATTTCCCAATATGAATTTATTTTACAGTTTACCAATATAATGCCTGTTTTGTCTATCAGTCACCGAGCCCAAATTCTCTTCTCCTTCCTTTTTTTTTTTTTTCTCAGCTTCTTGTAGCTTTGAGCCAAAACTTTTAAACTTTCTATCCACAGCAACCATTGTAGCCTGGATTACATCCAGCCTTTTACTAACATCTGTCAGGTTCATATTTGTGGTTGCAATGGAGTGGAATAGAAAATAAAAATGGATGGCAATGGATTAACCCTAACACTTCTTTATTACACTGTAGCTATTTTATATGTCTCTACTGCACTGAGTCTTACTAAAGTTTCCATATGTTATCTCCCCCTACATTCTTTATCACCCGATAATTTTTGTCATTTAATGAGGTAATTCTTAGATCAATATTATGTGACAAAATTAAGATTCTTAAGTCTGAAATGCAACCTTTTGCCAATTCCACACAACTACAACTGCACGTGACCTTTTTTCAAACATGCTGAAGCTCATGAAAGTACCAAAGAGGAAAATACTTTTGCCTATGAAGAGTAAGAATAAAATCTATATATAAAGATTTTATTTTCAAGACTCCAAAAAGTACTGATAATTTTCACTTCTACTATGAATTGCACCCAAAAATCTCACTTCCTTTTACAAAAATTAATAAACACTTATAAGGCAATTCTTACAGACAGTAACTAAAGATGACACTAAACAACCCACACAAGCCAAGCAGAAGGCAGATCTCCTGACATTTGCTTGTTTGTCAAACTCAAAGCAAGGAAAGAAGAGTGTAGTTCTTCGATGTGCTTTGATAAAAACTATTATTGCAACAGCATGAGGATTATTATTATTTTAATGTCTATGTCTGTAGAGTTCCAAGTGTAGCTTTTCTTCAGGCCATCTCAGGTCACTGAATCCAGTAGGTGCTTGTGTGCAGCCCTTTTACACAATAAGAAAATCCTTCCTTGAGTGCGTGGTGTAATCACTGGGGTTTTTATCTGAAGAAGTCATATATACTTGAAAACTTGAAAATTCTTTAGCTCTTTTTAATTCACAGTAGGGTCTCTATACTTTTCACAAAGCTTTGTAAGAGAAGAGCATTAACTAAACATGCAGATATGACACCTAAGATGAATATGACAATGAATTACAGCTGAGTTGTTTACTGACACTGGAAAGAAACGAGCTTAGAATTAAGTTTTTTATTGATTATATTCCATTCTGAGCATAAAGGTAGGAAGTAAGATAACAACCCAGATCACAGAGTATAACGCATGATAAAAAAGTCCCAAGAGGATTATTAAAAAGTACTTTGGTATTTAAAATTGTTTGGTTTCTTCCAAGATTGGTAAGACACTCTGCCTATTACTTTCATGAAGCGTGTACAGAAATACAGCTTAGCCTAATGTTCTGAATAAATGTATGTGAAAGACAGAAATTGTGCCCAAAGTTGGTTTCTTATTTAAGTGCCTAGGGGACACAAAGAACTTAGTTAGTCAATGTATATGCTAGATTTTCATCTAGAACCAGCTGACAGGAAAGAAAATGCCTCCTGAGTTTGTTCTAATTCTGGGATAACTGTATTTGAAACAGAAGCTGCAGTGGTGTCCAAAATCTGCCAAGATACAGTGACAAAAGAAGACACTAGAGATTATGTAATTATAATTTGAAAAAATAGAACAGTGACCAAACACTACCAGGCTAATGAGGAAGAAAAAGAACATAAAAGAACAAGAAAAAGCTGAATTGCTTTAATTTAGTTAAATCTGATAGAAAGATAAGACAGTCTCGCACCTCTAGGTTGAAAGCCACTGAAGTAGTTAATAAATTCTGTCCTGATTTGGGCCACATGCTTCTTCCCTCATTTCTTGCCAGGAAGTAAGTGTCATGGATTTAAAAGACTCTGTAAATGGAATGTAGATGCTGGTGGCGTCATTGACTTTTTAAGCATTAGTCCCTATGATAAATATATCAAATGGATTTATTTGCTTATTATTATTATTATTGCTTTTCCTAGTAATGGTCAAGCCAATCTTGTTGATGTATTTTTGAAAGTACCAGATAGATAGGCACATCAGTAGAATGTGCAAGATTAGGAGGAAGCTACAAGTAGGATTCTCCCAGCAGGACAAGAGATCTGAAGCCTACATACTATGGAAAGACCGGGCCACATAAACTTCCCTTACACTTGTTGACAGTCTGTCTTCGCAGAAAATGAGGTAGAATGCTCCCCCCAACCCCAGAAGTCATGAACACATCAAAGCAGTTTGTGGTCTCTCAGCTTACCCACAGCACTTCAAACAAGTGCCTCCAGGTTCCACTGATGGCCTTCTGCATGAGTGAAACGGGAAAAACCGCAGTCCCTGGCAGCTACCCACCATGGCCGGTGCAACTCCTCCCACCATCAGTACCTAAGGAAGCTGTTCTTTGGATGAATTTTAGGAACAACAAACATGAGAGAGCAAAGTTCCTGAAGAAAATAATGCAGAAGAAATGGCAACACATTAAAAAAATTAAATTATTTCCTGTTTTATGAGATGGAAGCACTCTTCCCCTCTCAGCATGTGAATGTACAGATAGACTGTGCATGCTCACAAACGCTTGCGGGAACAATCTCACAGCTCCCAAATCTGTAACTTCTGACAAGTATGAAAGATTTTATTTTAAGTTGCAGAAATCAAAGGTCTTCAGCAGTCTGTTCTACCTAAAGCTTTGTGAGTTCTGTGTGAGCCTATGTTAAGGAAGGGAGCAAGGAAAATAAGAATTGCTAATGCAACAGCAGTGAGATCTAGAGGAACTCAAGTTGTGGGCATGAAGAAACCTGCATAGACCCTGCACTTCTCAGAAACATTACTAGATTGATTTTACCACAATACTAAGTGATCTATCTTTGTAAATTATTTCAGAGCAGCACTGATAGTTGTGTTCTTCACCAGTACATAAAGACCACTCATAACCCTAAGTAGCTTTTTAGGGTCTTAAAGGAAGTAAATTGTCTCTTCAAAGTCCTGACACAGGATTTAAAAAGGAAATAACTTTTTCTTGCATCAATTTCGTAATTTGTTTTGACATCTTCTGTACTGATTTGAAGGTTAACAGATTCCTTCACATCTAGTTATCAGCTCAATCTGATTACTACTTATTATATGTTTGCTTGTTTGCCTATTGTTATTTTCATAACCTCCATTTTAAAGTGTGTTAAACTAGATTTTTCTTACAAATTTTCAACCTGTCCCATAAATGTAAAATATATCTGAGAACTTGCAATACTGTAAGATCAGATTTCTCCTGGCAGATACCTCAAAATAATGAAACTGTTTCATCCACTTCTGTGCTTGTATAAATTGATGCGTTCTACATTTTAATTAAATTTTAAAAGTCTCCAGAATATTTCATGTTCCATAGATGAGCTGGCTTTTTTTCCTGAAAGTCTGAGGTAATGCTCACAGAACCAGAGAGATTTAGTCACATCTAACCATCACAACTAGCTTATTTCTGCCGTTCCCACCTCCCAGCAGTGTGGTACCAGTTCTACAGCGACTCTTATCTCAGAAGTATGACTCACTCGAAGGAAATGATAGATCGTCGTAACTACAAAGCAAGACAAGTTATTAAAGGGGACCTCTTCCTGGCCTTCATATCAATGAGTCAGCTAATATCCAGTAGTACCTAACTCCTTATACGTTCCTCCTTCAAACTGCAGACTTGTTATTCTTCAGTTATTCGCTATTTAGAATATTTCAGCTGTCCACTATAATCTATTTCTTTTGCTATAATAGATGTATATGGTAACTCTCACTGGTCGTGCTTCGGTTGTAAATTGATGAAATTATTCCAAACTTTGGAAAGCCAACTCTTCATCATTCTCTGCAGAGCATTTTTCTTCTTTACAAAGTTGGGTTATTGCCAGGAAGTCTATCCTCCCTGCAGCATCTGGCCTCCAGGTTCTCTAAACCAAGAACCAGCCTGGCAGAATTAAAATAAGGCGGCTGATATTTATGAAGTTCTCTGCATGTGAGTATAACTTCTTCAGTACATCTCTGCCTGCTTCCAAGTATGACAGAAAAGAGAACACAGAACAGTCAGTGATATTTTTCTTCACTGTATTTTTTTAACCAGAGTGGGTATGGCTGGCTGTCCTGAAGCAGCTCAAACAGCAGCAAACAGATCAACCATAGTCATGAGCCAGACCAAGGGTACACATAGTTTAAGGCTGGCGTTATTCACAGTTTGCAGTAATGGAAATTGCTCTGTAAATATTTATCTTGCTAAAACAGCTTCCTGATGCTCTTAGCACCAAATCCTTAGATAAGGGACACTGCTCTCACAGTGATGAAATTCTACCAACTGAGGTGCAATTTCTAGTTCTATTGTGTGGAATTCCTCTGCTGACTTTCCCACTGCTAGTCAGCAGTGTCATGCCTGTAAAAAAAAAAAACCAAAAACAAAAACGCAGGCCCAAGAGGAGAAATTAAAGCCAATGGATATTCAGAAAACATCCTTCCATGCCCCACTATTCTGCCAAACACTTGGTGAAGCAACAATTACTCATCAAAGTTACATCCCACTTTTGGCAGTGAGGACTTTCATTTTATTCAGTTATTTTAATTGAGTCACCTACAGGAGGTTGCTCAGGGCCATGTCCAGGTTTCTAAGTATTTCCAGGGGGGTAGACTCCACTACTTCCCTGGGCAATCAGTGCCAGTGCTCAATCACCCATATATTCCATCTCTTGAGCTCCTGTTTGTGCCCACTGTTTCTTGTCCTGTCATGGGACACCACTGTTAACAACTTGGCTCCACCTTTACATCTTCCCTTCAGATATTTATATTTACTGAAATCCTCCCAAGCCTTCTTTTCTCTAGGCTGAACAGACCCTCCTCTCTCAGCCCTTCCTCCAGTCCCATAATCAGTTGCCCTTTGCCAGAGTCTCTTCAGTATGTCCCAGTCTGTCTTGTACTGGGGAGCCCAGAACTGGACAAAGTACTCCAGGTGTGGCCTCACCAGTGCTGCGCAGAGGGGAAGGATCACCTCCCTCGAGCTCCTGATAACACACCTTCTAATGCAGCCCAGGATACTGGTAGCCGCCTTTGTTGCAAGGGCACGTTGCTGGCTCATGTTCCACTTGGTGTCCACCAGGATCCCCAGGGCCTTTCCTGCAAAGCTGTTTCCCAGCTGGTTGGTTCCCAGCATGTGCTGGTGCATGGGGTTATTCCTACACAGCTACAGGATTTTCACTTCCCTATCTCAAACTTCATGAGGTTCCTGCCACTTCAGCCTGTGGAGGTCCCGCTGGATGGCAGCATGACCCTCTGCTGTATCAGCCACTTCCCCCAGACTGGTGACATCAGCAAACTTGTCGAGGGTACACTCTGCCCCATAATCCAAACCATTAATGACAATATTAACAGTATTTGGCCTACTGTTGACCCCTGGGATGCATTGCTAGTTATTGGCCTCCAGCTGGACTTCTACTGCTGATGCTGAGCTCAGGCTTAAGTTCCTATTTACATATGAACTACTTCCTGTTACTAAAGACATGATCTAAATAACACTGGAGGCAGGCAGGATCTTTCTTCTATAGAACCATGCAAAAATGAGCAACAGCCATAAATCACTGAAAAATAGAATTTACTAAACCCTCTGAGTAGTGCACAAGTTTGCGTATTAGTGTTATGAGATACGATGACGAAGGTATAAAAGACAATGATGCACCAGCAGTGATGCATTTTTAGTCTGAGAAAGTGATTTGTCTTTCTTGCATGAATTTTTAAATTTGCTACAGACCATTTCACTAAAATGCAAATAGCACTTTGGGAATAAATCTAACAGACATTTTTTTGCAACCATAAACACTGGTTAAAATACATTTCCAGTTACATGCAACTAACTTGGGGGGCTTGTGAATGTCAAACTAAAACTTTAAAAGCATGTTATTAGGAGTCACACATTCTTAAAGTGCCTTATTAAAATGGAATTATTACTGTTATTGAAATAAAAATTATAAATATATTAAAATTTAAAATATATGTTAAATTAAAGGTATCTCAATTTAGATGCTTAAATACTTCCCAGAATGGTACCTCTATCTTGTCAGTAGAACAGGACTTTCATATTCACTCCGATTCTACCTCCACAAATGACATCTGGTAGTCAGTTCTTTAGTACTGAAAGAATGAGTTAGCATGCAGTGGTAATGTAACATGTAAACTACTTCATTCTGCAGCGTAACTGAACTCAAACTGACCCAGTGGTGCTGAAACGAAAATTTACAGCTTCCAATCAGAGTGGGATTAACACACACTGTGTGCTAAGCTCTGTTGCTGAGTTTACAGTTAAGACCTGAAGCATTCAGAGTTTTAAGATTTACCTTTGGATTGAGTTGAATTTCACATATAACTTATATGCCAATAAATATTTATGGAAAGTTTAGCTAATTAGGTGCCTAGTCAAAACAAAGTAAATACCAATCATTATGAGCAGCCAAAACACCAGAAAGTAATATGGTGATAAACAAATAAACCATGCATCTCCTTCCCTTTCATACCAGTGGAAAATGGGCCAGGATCTCTGCATTTATTCACTTAAAATTACTACAGAAGGAAATACAATTTGCAATAGGCTCTGCTTCAAGCAATAAATAAAATAAACATTTCACAGCTTATTGTACACGTACAGCACCAAGATCAGGAGGCTATACAAAAAGCATTTCTTAGTGAATCTGTTCTCACTGCTTGTGACAGAGGGGAAAGGAATTACTTCTGTTGCATCACAACACTCAATGATTTCTTAGTGAAGCAGAGATGGCAAATTCATTTTTGAAGATTCAAGTAATATTCTTTCTCCTCGGTGTTGTAGATTACTGTTTAACTAGTAATGATCATTTTGTATAGGCCTTGCCCTACTAAATTAATGTAACTAGCTTTTGCAGATGTATCCTTCTGGAAATATTTTACACGTAAACACATGGGCACACACTTGAAAAATATTTGAGACTGCAATCGTTACCTTTCAGGTCAAGGAATACAGGCCTGAACGTGGGAAAGAAGGCTTTTGCTGTCCCTTGTAGAGGCAGGTTCCTTTTACCTTTAAGCCAGCCATTAGAAAACAGTATGGCCCCAACGTATACATTAATATTCTTCTCCTTGAACAGAGATTATCCTTAACTTCTGACCTTTCTAAAAGTCCAAAAGCAACGTCAAAAACAAGTCCAAAATCATTTGTCACCATGGTTACTTTCAAGTATCTCCACACTATTGGGAACTTCACTCATGAACTGAGTGCAGTCATTCATGTTCCATGTTAGTAGTCAGCTACGTATGAAACTGACGGCACCAGACATTACTAGTAACGCTATCACAGGGTTTTGGTTGATACATATAAAAAATGAAACCAAAAATTATCAGTGACTCAGGAGTATAAAATCAAACAGGTATCACATGGTACTGTCACTCGCTAGTTTGGATGCCACATGAAAGTTTACTTCTTCTCAGTTACATAAAGAGCAATAATATGTTCACATGACTGTGATTCTTTCTTAAAACTCCATCCTTAAAGACAATACCAGTTTCCACAATTGTTATCTTCTCTTCACTATAAGTAGTATTTCATTGATTTGAGCAGTATAATTTTAAGGAAATGTTTTCCCATCAAAATCTTGCCAAACGGAGTTCCACTTTCCTCATACCTGGTAGCTTTGACAAAGAAAACTGCACTCATTTCTAAGGCCTTGTTTCCTATCCTTAGCACAAAACCACCAGAAGTGGATTTCAAACACTGACAGATGAATTGCTGCTACACAATTATCAACACAAATAAGTTCAGTTTACATACAGCTACGACATTCACTGCTTTCCTTGCTATCCCTAAAAGCCCACGGGTGTCTGTATCATATCCTCTTTAGTATGAGGAAAGTATGTTTATTTTTTCATATTATGCTGTTAAGAGGGATTTCCTTTCAGGTAGTTTCCCCATTCATTCAAATCTCATTAAACGTGTTGGAAAACACAGCATGCATTTAAATACTTTAAAGGAGGCAGTATTCTGAGGTGAGTGAGTGGACAGGACCAGAATCAACACACACAAAGGGATTTTGTTACCAAATTATCATAATTTCTTTCCATTTGAGTAATTTACTACTCTGTGCTAAGAACTGCATAACGACAAATTATGACATAAACCTCAAATCCTCGTGTATTCAAACAGCAGTAGATAGTATGGAAATATTCAGGAAATATGAGAAAACCATAGAAGGTGCTTAAAGATTATAATATGAAATACAAAATGTGCAAATTATTCATATTCTGTTAGTACCACCTTCCTTTAAAATTTACTGTAGTTCAGCCACAAGTCATCAGAGTCAATGAGGAATCACCAGGAGAAATGGTCTACGGTCAAACTAGATAATCATAACCATGGCTTTTAGCCTTAAAACTCTATGAATCCATTTTAAAGCTGTTATAAATCTGGAGAGTTGTATTAAAACTTCATGTCTAATAAACACAAATACATCCATTTAATTCTCTTTTAATACATTGTAAGTTGCTACATATTAAAGAAACCCAAAATGAATACTAACTGAAATAAAAAGAACTACAGATATAAAATTTAGATATTTTATCATGTTTTCAAAGCAAATTCTTCCCTTATTAAATGTATTCCACATAGCAAAACTCAGCACTCTTTAATTGTATGTGAATTGTCTTCCGTTATAGCTTTTTCCTTTACTTGCACATCATGATCATTTTACAGAGTGGAATGAACAGGGTTCAATTACTGATTCCTATGGGAAGTGGCTTCTATTCGACTGTGAACAAGCAATAACTCTGGTGAGCCTGATTTCTGCTGAGTGTCTCTGCCTCTACATTTTTAACCAATTATTTATTCACAGCATTTGCGCAGTGGAACCTTACCAGACCTGTACAAATACTTTAACATGGGTACCTTGAATTCTTGTTGTTGCAAGTTTAATCAACACCTTGTCATGTGGAATCACATTCGTTGCAAAAGGATCTAAATAAACACCACCATTTAATTGTTCATATTACCAGACAAGCAACTCTGCTCATCTAATAAGGAGTGTATATCTGTGTTCCTACCCTCTTCATTGGGTTAATGGTGATTCAATATATTTAGAGCTGGAAGCTACTTCTGTAAGCTTGAACATTTAAATGAAAAATGGGCAACTCAGCTACATCTCCCTTGGCAAAACAATCCATTTAATCAGTGTTATAGTTTGTATCTAGACAGTAGGCTTTAATCGGAGTACCCATCTACTAATTCTAAAGGGGAGGAAGTAGCAGGAGTAGAGAAGGGAGTGAGATTCATTGTATCATTGCTGAGTCAGTTTATTTCCTGTAACTATCCATCATAGCAGGAGAAGCAGCAGGCAGATGCACACTTACTTCAGAGGAGATTACTTTTTTTCCCTGGGGATTCTAGTGCTGGATCCAGACAACATCTGTTCCACCACTCCAAAAAAGGTTTAGTATCTTCTTTTGTTTCTCTCTCTATAACTGTGCAACTATTGTAGTCTATCATGTGGCTGTATCCTCTAAAAGATGTTATAGGCTTGGCACTGAAACCATGGCTTTCAGTGGCAGGTGGAATAAAAGTCACATGACTTACACAGGCAGTTTGGATAAATTAGTAGGATGGTATCTCCTCGTCCTGTACAAACACAGAGTCAGCTTGTGAGGAAGGGCTTTCAGGACCAGTGTTTTCCTTTGAAAGTCCTTCTGTTGGGTCAGGGTATGCTATGCTGTGTCACGGTTATCCGCAAACATACAGCTGCACACACATACATTCACGCATCACATTATTATCCGATTCTCTGATATTGTAACAAACAATGTAAGAAAACCTAAATCAACCATTTTAAAGTCACTTGCTCCATCCAGACAACTTTAAAGCTTAGTTTCTTTCAGTAATCAACTCATGAAAGTGGTTGTCTCTTCCCATTATGTCTGAAGAGAGAGTCGCACTACCATACTATTACAGAAGTGCCTGAAGTGAGACGCTATGAATCCTGACCAAACACAACAAAAGGCTAAGATTTGGCCTTCTGGCCATTAACTAAAGAAATGAAAATCCATTACTTATTAAAACATTTCTAGGACAATAAACATCTTTTGATAAGTGGAAGAATTGAGCTGAATGTAATGGAAGATGCTTCCTAAAGCTTTGTATTCTAAGATTATTTAAAATAAATTTTCTTAAAATACAATCCTGACATCATATATTTCATGTGAAGACTCCCTGGTCCTCATGGGGGACTTCAACCATCCCGATATCTGTTGGAGGGACAACACAGCAGGGTACAAGCAAGCCAGGAGTTTCCTGGAATGCGTCAACGACATCTTCTTTCTCCCAGTGATAGAGGAGCTGATGAGGAGGGGTGCCGTGCTGGACCTCGTTCTCACCAACAGGGAGTGGCTGGTGGGGAATGTGATGCTCAAGGGCAGCCTTGGCTGCAGTGACCATGGAATGGGGGAGTTTGAGATCCTTACGGAGGCGAGGAGGGTGTGCAGCAAGCTCCCTACCCTGGACTTCAGGAGAGGAGACTTTGGCCTCTTCAGGGAACTGATTTGAAAGGTCCCTTGGGATGAAGCTCTGGAGGGAAGAGAGGCCCAAAGAAGCTGGCGAGTATTCAAAGACCTTCTCCTCCAAGCTCAGGAGCAATGCATCCCAATGAAGTGGAAGTCGGGTAAAAGCGCCCAGAGGCCTGTGTGGACGAACAAGCAGCTCCTGGACAAACTGAGAAAAAAGGAAGTCTACAGAGGGTGGAAGCAGGGGCAGGGAGCCTGCGAGGATTACAGGGAAGTTGTCTGAGAGGTCAGAGATCAGGTTAGGAAAGCCAAAGCACTGACAGAATTAAACCTGGCCAGGGACAGGGGGCAACAAGAAGGGCTTCTGTAGGTACACAGGGGATAAAAGGAAGATCAGACAAAATGTGGGTCCTCTGCGGAAGGAAACGAGGAGCTGGTTTCTCAGGGTATGGAGAAGGATGAGGTGATTTTTTTTGCCTCGGTCTACACTGTCAAGGGTACAAGCCATACCCCCAGAGTCACGGAAGGCAAGGGCAGGGACTGGGAGAATGGAGAGCCACCCATGGTTAGAGAGGATAAGGTTCGAGAACACCTGAGGAACCTGAAGGTGCACAAGTCCATGGGACCTGATGAAATACATCCACAGGTCCTGAAAGAACTAGCAGATGAGGTTGCAAAACCTCTATCCATCATATTCGAGAAGTCCTGGCAGTTTTCATACTGTCATTTTGTCCCAGAGATATCAAATAATTTAATTTAAAAATGCTGAAACTATATTTTGAGGTGACCCTTTCAAACAGGTTCTACTTGCTGCAGAACATTCCTCTAAATATCCCTTGACAGCTTTTCTTCAGCATCAGGACCATTGTTACCACAAGTCCTCATCTTGTATGTTCTCAGAGCAGCAACAGATACAGTTTATGCTTGCACATGAATGACTGGATTTTATCAAAGGAGTGGTTAGGCAGCTGTGACACGCAGACACCTAGGGCCTTGTTCTCCAAACTTTCACTGATCGAACAGCTAAGTCAATGAAAAATATTACAAGAGTTTGCTGGGTCAGATTATAAAATTGGCCAAGGCTAAAGAAAACTGCACAGACAATGTAAGCCAAAAATCATGGTTATTTAGAAAGGCTTGAAAAAATCAAACTGAAAACTGATTTGAAATGTTTTTACGTCTAAGGAAAAGAATTAAGCATGGTAAGAAAATATGGAAATGGCGACTAACAGTGGGTCGCTTTACCTTCAGTAATAATAACACCCAGTGTACATACTCATACCCTACTTCAGCAGAATAAAAAAGCTTATTTGAAGTCAATCAAGCACACCTTTATGAAAGCTGTTGAAGAAGCACAAATGTTTAAGATCATAGGATAGATGAAATCAGTGACAATAATATTATGTATGTAGGTGTATTTGCATGTATACATACATGCATACATGTGTAAACACACCCATATATTTATATATCTGTAAGCACACACAAACATTTAATTATAGGACATAAAGGTACTTGGTAGATAATATTTAGAACCATGATATCTCTGTGAACTAGTGTTATTCCCATTGTGAATATACCGAGTTTTGAGTTTCACTGGAAAATACTCAATAGGAATGCTTGCTATTTTCAGGGCAGATCGTAAAAGTAGCCCTGGCAGATCAAAACAAAGGTAGCCTGGTATCCTGATTCCAGCAAATGCCAATAGTAAGTGCCTAGGGAAGAGTACTAAACCAGAGCAATAATATAACAATACTTTCCCTGGACATGTTTCCAGCTCCTACCAATTTGTGGGAGGTACTTCCTGAACTACAGGTAATATCTGTGTTTAATAGCCCTTGATGCATTTTTCTTCCACATTTTTATCTAATTGCTGTCTAAAGCAAGGTAAAATTTAGCTTCCACAATATCCAGTGACTAAAACTTTCACAGCCAAATTAAACTTTTTGGATGTGCATTGCCTTTGTTTAAAGTCTTTTTTTTTTTTGCATTAGAAGAAACAAACAACTCCTATTTCTCTTCTCTCTGTCTCTCAAGATTTTACAGGCATCTATCATATTTCCCTTCATTACCTGTTTTCCTAGCTGAAGAACCCTAATCTATTTAGTTATTTCTTTTATTGTCATTGTCTTATTTTACAGCTTTCCTGGGTTTACTGTGTGAATTTTAGCTGAAGGGGTCAGAAGTGCAAACATATATTGAAGATAAAACTGCATGATGATTCCTACTCCTTTCCTAATAATTCCTAATATGTTATTCATTTTCACCCTTACCCAGCACTCAACAGATGTACTCACAGAGTTAGCTATCCTAAGTCTAGTATCATGGAGCTAAAGTTATGGAGTATATATAGTTACCTCTCTCTCGTATGGTAATAATCAATGCAAAGATCACCCCTGCATATATGAAGCTGGAAATGCTTTTTTCCCATGTTAGTTGCTTCACTTTTATCAGCATTTCATTTCATCTGCCATTGTATAGCCCAGCCTTTCAATATCATGCAACCTTTTACTAAGAGATTTCATTTTTAGTAACATGAATAGCAAACCTGTAGTTATACACAGTGCCACAGACAGATCAGCAGGAGCAATACATGAAGAACAGATGTTCTTCAAGAGATCCGGCATATGAAAAGGAATAATCAAGTCTAAGTTAGATACAGGTGTCAAGATTTGAGCATGAGAATTCTGGAATCTCAGATTATTTAAAAAAAAAACTTGATTACACTTCTCAAGCAGAAGCCCCTTATTGTTTATTGAATTTTGACAGCCAAGGAAATGGATTCAGTTTCCTGCTTTACCTGATCAGCATAATGTAACATAAGTCTTTGTAAAACCTAATTGGTTTATGTTAGCAGAAAGAGGTCCTGATATAGTGTTCCCACATTTTTTTTTCTTCACGAACACATAGCACTCAATATTAAAACAATTCACAACTTCAAAAGTTTATAGCCAATTTCTAATGATTGTCAACATGTTTAATTGGTCTCTGAGGATCTGTTACACAGTCCACATCTCATCTGAGATAAGACAAGTATTTTTTAATAAATGGGTATGGACAAAACATAGTTCTGGACTTTCTTCCACAGATTTTATATTTTCTAGAGAATATAACCTCAAATGGGGTTAAAAGATCCTGATATTAACTTGATTCTGGTCATTGGGTCGTTTTCTGGTTTGGGGTTTTTTGGTTGTCTTGGGAGTTTTTCAGAAAAAAAAATCACTATTTTAAGGTAATACTCAGGAAAGGCATATTTCATATTCAGTTATATATCTGATACAAACACTCACATCATAAATCTGACCATATAAGCACAATAGGAAAAACATCAGATGAAACTTCAGTAGCATTTTCCTTGTTTTCTTAGGTTTCCTAAAGAAAGATAAATTACTTTTGCATAACAGTATTTAAATCAAAGCCCATTATTGTCAGACTTCCCTCAGCAAAACGCTGCTGAGCCTATTGTTTTCAATATCCTACGACTATTTTCTTTTTCCCGTAAAATTAAAATGTTCAGGAAGTGGTCTCACTGACTCAGTAAGTGGTTTCTTTCTCTTACAAATCAGTGTTGAAACAATATTTCAGCAATGCTAGGAAAGCATTTGGCCGATGATGATACCGTGATTTGAATGAGACTTAAAATTGAAGTTGCTACTGATCTGAAGTACTTCAAAATCACAGAAAAGAAACTATTGATTTCAAAGGCTTTGTATCAGCTTCCAAAATAATCCCACCTTCCATAAAACTTTAGTGTCCATACTGCAACACAAATAACTTATTGTTCCTTATATTTCTGGGTTTGTTCCAAAACGTGTCCCTAGGCATTTATATTGGCTTTCGCTGGTCACTAGGGGTACCTGCACACTGCTCTACACTACGCTCAATCTAAAGACTTCAAAGGTGGATACAAATGTAAACCATCCTCTGCTTAAGTTTTCTACATACTGTCCAGCACTATTTAAATGGGTAGAAAAATGAAATATTGTTAGTGCCCAAAGCTGCTCCGTTTTTCTCAAACACGTTCTTGACAGTCCAAGAACAGTAAATTAAGCGTTCAGTTTTCTGTTGTTACTTTCTCAGAAGAGCAACAGAAATGTAAGATAAATATTACCTCTCCAGGTAACACCAAATTTATCATTTACAGAACAGAAAAAAGAAAAGATTACTTTTTAGTAAATGTTGTACTGTAACCCTTAAAAAAGAAAGTGGGGGGAGGGAAGACTGCAGGAGCACTGGTGTTAGAAACTTGCCATTAGGGCTAATGAATGCATTTTGCAACTATATGCTATCGGCTTTCCCTTTAAAAAAAAAAATCAATACTGCAATCCAGGTGAGTATTTTCTAAGATAACTACCTTTTGACCTTGTATTTTTCATTTTCTAAAGGTTAAGTCAGAGTTTAAAAAGCCACATTCATAACACAAAGTGGTTTTTTTTCTCCTTTGCTTCCTGAAAGGAATAAGTGTGCACAGCTTTTATAGAAAAGCTACCATATAAACTCACAATACAAAAGGACTTTTACTGTACTTTAACAATAGCATTATAAGTGAACAGGAGGAAAAAGTGAACCTTGCCACTTGATGACGTCAAATGTCCAATAATTGTATGTTTAATCACTTAAGTTTGCTTTGATATCATCAGAATCAGATGATACGGTCAAAGGGGAAATAATTAGCATCTTAACTGATAAGGGTACAATGCTAGGACAGTAGAAAGCTATGAAATTGGATTGGATTCAAGCTGAGAATTGTTTTACTGTGGAAGTGTAGTGATCTCTAGAGACCACTCTTCAATTGAAAATGATTTTCCTGTTTATAAACATACATCACTTGAGGTTGGGTTGTTAGGGGTTTTTTTGTTCAAAGTTATTATCTTTTGAAAATTATCTTGGCTCCCAGGAGTTATTGGACTTATTTAAGATGACAGCTTTCTCTTTAAATTGAAATCCAAACCCATTTGCAATTATGTAGTTTTACTCCCTTTCTGACTTCAACAATTAAAAATGGAAACATGGGCATTTCATTGAGATGATTTAGAATTGTAATCCTACAGTACCAAGGCATCAGTTTGCTAGGAAAACACATCTTATTATGGGAAACTTGAGTGTTAACTGCCAGGAAATAACCAATTTTATACCACAGCTGTTGACAATTTGCCTTAAAAATACAGGAAAAGAAAAAAAACTATTACTTATCTGTCAAGATGTTCTATGTCCTTTCATTAAAAATAATGCAGTAATCACTGAAACAAAAAATTCTTGGATACCAGTGGACAGATTCTGAGCCTAGTTACAGAGTACTGACTGTATTCACATGCACTTAAATACAACATAATAGTCATATTCTTTTATTCTTGTTTAAATAAAAGCAAGAATAAAAGTTGTGTGGTCATTTGCTCCCAACATTTCTACCATTTCCCAAAAAATACTGCATCTTAGCCAATTATCGATCCGATTAACTACAGGTGCATAAGCTTGTAGACAGAATAAATGGACTGTCCTGCAGTTTAGACAGAATGAAGGTCTTAAGAAAGGCTTCAGGTCTTAAGAAAAGCGTGTACATATAAAAACATTTGCTGCAAATACAGCTTGTGCGTGACAAAAATGTTCTGTTACATATTAAAATAAGGTGTTGAAGTAGTATAATCTGGATCCACAATGTGTATCAGAGACAGGAGTGGTGCAAGTCACGTGTATACTCAGCAAACTCAGAAGTCTACCTTCTTTCAAACTCCCAGGAGGAGAACAACACAAGCCTTAAAAGCAGACGGATTTTTTAGTGTCTTGTAAAGAGCTGAAAGGATCCTGTTTTCACAAACATTCAAAACCCTGATAAAAAAGAGTGCACGTGCTGCATTCAGAGAATTAATTGCATATTATTAACGCTTCATAGAACACCTACTGAAGAAATGCCCAATGGAAATATTGCTTTGGATTTTTAGCTGTTAATATTTTTTCCACAAGACTCTATTTTCTCCATATTCACACACATAATAACCACAGTGAATCAAATTCAACACCAATTTACATCCTGCACTAATCTGCTGAATTGAATGGCCCAGTTCCAGACCTGTTATAACTGAATGTGGCCAGTAGAGTTCCATATATTTCCATCAGGACTGGATTCAACCATTAGTCTATAAACAGTTCCTGCAAGACACATTCATACAACATTTAGTCACTATAAATAGCCAGATAAAAATAACTGTTTGACCCAAATATCCTTTGTGGATTAAATTTTGGATAGAAACATTTCCTCCCATTCTGTTTGTGACTGCTTGAAATAAACAGATTTTAATAGTTTGTGTATGCATGCAGAAAACCAATTAAACAGAAGCCAAATAGAAATAAAATCTACGGGCTGTTCCAACCCACCACCAACACTGATTTCATCAACAATGAACAGTTCTTATGAGCGTGCACAGGTAGCAGCCAAGATGATAAAACTTGGTACACAAGGCACAGATCCATCTGACTGTTATTCACTGAAAAGTGTCATCCTCCAACAGTAAAACAAGACTTTGAACTTGCAAGTTCTCCATAAACCTAGCTAAATCAAAAGTCATTGTAATACCTAGAAGCAATCTGATAAGTAGAGAGAATGAGAATCTCAAGTGGGAACTAGAGAGGACGATGAGTGAAAGAAAAGGACTTCAGATAAATTATTCCACAGGATCCCTGTCTGACTGCACAGTTTGGAGCTGCTCTGTGCTAGAATTTCGTTAGAAGACTTTTTAGACTCCGCTACTTCATTTGCTGCAGAAGGGCGCAGGTGTATTCTTAATGTGGAGTTACAGTGGAAATTCATGTGCAGTGCAACTTCGGTACTTAAGAGTCCAGCCATTATGACTGTCACTACCATTCATTTTAGTGAGTCAGACTGAATGTGACGGAACTCAGACTGATATTTCCAGAAACAGCTTCAGGACTTCACCAGTCTCCTCAGATCAGATTCTCCACTTAATATGCTTGGAGTCAGCCATGAAACAAATAACCACTTTAATGATGCTGGGTTGTTGTTTCATAAAGCCTTCTTATAATGTTTGGCATCTTTCACTTCTGATCTTTCTATCTTCTTTGCCACAACCAGAAATATTTGTTACGTCATGTGGGCTAAGCTATGCAACTAAAAGAATTAAAAGTTAGTAGAAACAGAATGGATGAATTCTTGACTAAGGCAGTTGAAACCTGCCCTAAAATATTAGATGCTATCACTGATTTACACGGTCCTTATACACTGGCCAAGTCCCTCAAAGCAAATTTTTGGTAAGTGAGCACCAAATGTGTGTTCTTCATGCCCGACAGGAGTAATTTAAATCAATGGAAACAGTGCTTTGAATGTGCTACTGCATTACTACTGCTGTTATACAGTAGAGTGCTCTAATACCAGACACTCAGAAAAAACCAAGCCAGTACTGTCAAGCCGTGCTCCTAGAATTTGTAGATTCTTTAATTCTTGTTTCTCATGCCCCAGTTTTGCATCTTTAAAATTGAGATTAAGGCATTTTATCTCCCAAAAGCTTGGTTAAAATAAATTATTATGAAGAACACCAGTGTGATAGGAAAGAGCATTGCGTGAAGCTCAGGAGGGCATTGATGTTCACATAAAAAATCTAGTAATGAGCTGCAAACAAGTGTGCCTATTGAACAGCAAGACAAAATTAAAATTGCTTATTAGCTGAGTGCAACTGAACTGTAACTTAGAGTAGGCTGTTAGAAGGGCAAGAAAAGGTCCAGGAGCTGGCATGATAGTACAAAACCACCCTGTGAAGACACAAGGGCACACCTCAGGATGTAAGGGTCACAGACTGCAGCCTTTCTGCTTTTCTTTTCAAAGGTGCACACTTAAAATTCAAATGAAAACTGAAAAAAGTATACACATGCAAAGTTTTCATATTTCCAAACAAGAAAACACCACATGCAAGACTACTTTGCCTTTCAGTAGAGGCGCTTTTTACAGATGCAACTTCCAGCTGCGCCTTTTTCCAGTCTCTTTCCCCTATTTCCTACATGTGTATTTCTATAAAATATTGGCTACCAACCAAATCTGACACTTGGATAAGATTTCTACTTATTCTTGAAAACTTGCCAGAAAAACTGAAGCCAGGGGAAAATTTACTTCAGAACTGAATACAGCCTGCAAGATTTGGTGTTAGACACGTAAAGATTTTCTCATGCATAACTCCAATAGTTTTTAAGTACACTTTGCTAAAAAAGTTTTAAGTAGCCTTTGCTAAAAAATCATTAACTTCTATAGAACCTGTTAAGTGACAGTGAAGCCAAGGTTTTAGATGGGACAGTCTAGAATCTTGTACTGTATCTAGCATTAAAAAGGGAAATCTTGCCTCCCCTCTTGACCTTGCACATCTCTCTGCTTCCTTCCCTGAGCTCTTGCAGCTTGCTGCATGATCCTGCCTCCTCCTATCAGCTCCAGTGCTTACTTCTTACTTGAAGGCTCAGCAAGGCCATCTAACTCACCATCAGCAACAGACAGTTCCTCACCAAAACCTATCCTTAGTTACAAAGAGATGTGGAATGAGGATTTCAACTGCCACAGAGTAAGGAGTGGAAAAGCGTGTTGAAGTGGGGAGAGAAGCTGACCTGAGGCACAGACGAAGAACATCTCTTTTTTGACAGTGGTGAACTGGTATGTCAGGTCCTGCTCCACCTCCCTTTGTTTCACTGATACTAACAGCAGGGTAGGCGGACAATACCAGTCTCGCCTGCTGTTAGGCACGTGGTCACCCCTTATCATTTTGCCTGCACAGGTAAAATTTAATGAGTATGCAAATTTATTTTATGATTAAGTGCATTAATAATTCAGATCAAAACTAAAAGCAACTTAAAACTAAGCTCCAAGAGAAAGAAAACATTATGGAGCAGGGTTTGGCTTCTAGCTTTTGTGTTTGATTTCCAGGAAAGTCCATGGGAAAACTGTTTCTTGGAATGGGTTATGGCTTTGTATCAGCAACCGTGTTACTAATGACTGTTTTTATAATAAACAGATAAAAGTCTTCCCACAACTTTAGGACAGTCCATTTCCTATTCACCTGCAGCAGAGGACCCAGTAAGAAAGCAGGGGAGGGAGGGGACTGCAAGTGCCTCAACATCAGTATTAACCCTGTAGCTCATGTCGGTTGAAAGTGTTCTCTCCAAGATATCATAGCAATGGGTATTTTGCTTTTCTTTTTGTATCTTAATTTCTAGAAATAATTCTATTTTGCATCAAAATTGCATCCAATTTCCATTAGCTTACACATCTTTCAGAAAATATAATTGTATTTGTACATGTATATATATTACAGAGTTAATACTGTATTTTATGTGTATGTTTTTGTCTGTTACATACATGTATACATAACCTAGTTCAACAAATACTTGACTATTTCTAAACTCTAGACACTCATTTAGGACAAGAAATAATGAGCTGCATTGCTTACAAAGGCTCCTACAATACAACAGACAACAGTCTCATTAAATCTTGCCTCCAGTGACTAAACAATCTGCAGACAAGTTTAGTCATTTCAAAGGTCTTGATTTTGGTGCTATGAGCAGAGCTACCCAGTCATGCAGAGCCATATGGGGTTTTTAACCAAATACCGTGTGAAAATGGATGCCACAAAATCTGACTGAATGAATCAGCAATTCCTGTATTGCAGTAACAGAGCTAGAATGGCAAAACAGGCAGCATAAATACAAAAACGTGTTGCCGTCTACATGAGCAGTGGGAGAAAGCACCAAAAAATCAATCTATCTTAATATAACTCTTTTGAAAACTGTAAGTAATTGCACATTGCAAATTACTACTAACCTTAAATTCTTAGGGTTTTCTCCTCACTGCCTAAAAGAACTGCTGCCATTGTTTGGGTGCGGGCTGCTTACAGAAATTAATACATCCTACACTAAAAATACATATAACGTAGGTAAAGTCCTTCATTTTTTTAATCAAGAAAACTAGGTACAGACAGCAAAAACAATCTGACATCACCTGATTCACCTGGTGCCTTGTTTGCCTTGTGTCTCTTACCTTTTCTCAGCAGCAGATAAGAGACAAAGCATGCATGATGTTCAATGAACAAACCAGATGTGTTTCAGTCACTAAAGCTCCTGCGTGAGTGAGTCAACACACAGAATGGAAAACAAATGCCAAATGGATCAGAGAAGCATACAAAGAAAAGGCCAACTGCACCTGAAGCAGCTGGTGCCCTCACCACACACATGGCTCAAATACTACTGGAAGAAAATCACTAGAAATGATCGTGTCACAAACAGAGGTAAGCACAAGGGACCGGATGGAGCTGGATCATCACTGCATCAAGGGGACTTTCGAATACCCTTCAGTTATGTTTTCCTATCTTTCAATATGCTGGTTCTTAATGTGATACACTGTAAAGCCATAGGGCATGATGGCTACAACAACCACTCATTCTGAAAGTCTGTTCACACCTCTGCCCCCTCCTTCTCCACTGACCTTGGTGTCTCCAGAATTGTTCCTCACACATCCCACTCCTCTCTTCACTGCAGGTCCCACAGCAGGGTTTTTTTTCCTTTCTTAAACACATTATCCCAGAGGCCCGACCACCTTTGCTGATGGGCTCAGCCTTGGCCAGCAGCAGATCTGTCTTGGAGCCAGCTGGCATTGGCTCTATCAGATATAAGGGAAGCTTCTGGCAGCTTCTCACAGAAGCCACCCTTGTAGCCCCTCCAATACCAAAACCTGGGCACACAATACAAGCATGTTGCATAAGAACATAGTGCTGTGGAACCCTCATTCTAATTAAGCAAAATACCAAATAAAAAATAATTGAGGTCTTTTAACCTGGCTAAAAATGTAAGAAAAATTTTCTTTTAAAATGTACTCTTCATCTCAAGGTCCAGGTTCTAAACTATATACATGCCAAGAAAGAAAACTGCCTTAGAAAGGCAACTGTGGTAGAGAACATGGACACTGGACTAAATGCACTGCAGAGCAAAGATGAAAATAATTACAAATAACAGCTACTTATGGTTAGAGGAGAGCCACGGTATTAAGTTTGCCAATTTCAGAATTGCACAAGATTTTTTTTCCAGAATTTTACATTCTCTATAATTAGAGATTCAGATAATTTAAATACCCTTGAATACCACCATTGCTAATATGCTATTGCATTGTTCGTGATACTGATTTAAACTCAATTCTCTATAACAGCACCAGGAGATAGCAGGATAGGTGATCCTCATTGTAAAACTTTTTCTATGCTGCTTGGGAGCTTTTAACCAACAGTGGTTCATTCGCAGTATTTACTGCATATATGATTGTTCGCTATTTTTGTCAGCTTTTTTATTGTTTTATCAAATACTCCTCAACCACAAGAATTTTTAGGGCTACTGCCATTAAAATTATGAACTTCTCTAGAAGAAAAGGCTTTTCTTAAAATATCTTGTGCTGGAAATAAAACTAAATTATCTTTTATGATGAATAAAACAAGACTAAAAAAGTATATCCTCAAAATATGAGGAAACAAAACACTAAAAGAAGACATAAAAATTTTATTCTCTCTTGACAATTGCATATATTGAAACAATAGACACTAAAAGTTGCCAATGATACCCTCCTGGGTCAATTCTGCTCAGTATTGTTAACTTCTTTTACCTGAACATCTAATTCATTAAAACTGTTGTATTTCTTGAAATCTGTAACTATAATTTACTAAAATATTATCGATGCCATGAATATTTCATATTATTTGCATATAAATAAGTGTATATCTAAAATAAAAGGTTGGATTTCTGTTCAGAAGTCTCAGTCACATTATATCCACATAAGTCATTACGAGGTTATTTACAGCAAATATGATATGCTGAAGACATGTTGATTTCATATTGATCTTTGACACTGTTTTAAAAAATCACAGATTTAATAAATGGGTATTCTTTTAAAGGTTTGATGTTCAAGTATAAATTCAGAACACTTAGGCTTGATATGAATTCCTTGCAACTCTGTGTGTCTTCCAGATTAAGAACTCACAGTACTTTAATTAAATTTCACTAAAGCCCTTCAAGGCAAAGTATCATTACTTCAGCCTTCACTGATGACATAGAAATTATGTACAGATCAATGGGGCACCTAAAATAATTCATACATGCAGAGTCACTCTTCCAGCTGGAGTCTTTTGGCCAGACCAGTTGATTCAGCTCAGCATAGGCCCATTCACTTCAAAAGCCGGGCAGTTATTAACACTACCGAAGGGTTTGGCCATCTTGTTCAACAACAATGACACTGATGCATTCATTAAATATGTGAGTAGGACACATCTCCCATTCAGGCATCAGATTTGGCTGACTGTTCTGTGGGACATCCTAATTATCCCCACTTGCGATTTTAATAACAATTTGTTTAGAAGTGAATGTAATCTGACACGTCCCATTGGAACACAGATGAAAGCTGAGCTGCATACAGATCTCCTGCAAAAGTACTGCAAAATACAGTACCTCATTTGTTTTGAGCGAGTTTTCTGATTCTATTTTTACTCACTGTGATTTACCACCAGTATCCTCTGGGTGATAGTTAGGAAACAGATGCTGGGAATCTCTGTCCCTTCAGTTCCTGAGGAGAGCTCTGACTCACAGTTGTGCCTAGTCTCTCCTTTGTACTCACACATGCAAAGGGTGGTTGTGTGAAACTTCAATTACTGCTTGATTTCCAGTTTCTCATTGCCAGTTTCCTCAAAGTTTCCACTTACGTATTTTACAGCTTTACCAGTTTCATTTGACCAGCATTTTATTACACGTTTCCCCTTCCAAAACCTGAACTGCGTGTTCCCAGGATAAAGTTAAATTCTTTTATTTTTAAGTGCTCTATTTATTTGGGATTTTCCAATGAAACGGGATAGAAAAAATGTACAAATCTGGGACAAAGTTGAAATTAATTTTTAACAGATGTTTTAGTCTGAATTTTTCCTCTACCACTTCGAATAAATGCATATACAGCACACAGACAGAACCACTGAATGAAATAAATACAGTCCCTGCCTGTTTACAAGGCTACCATGGAACTTTCCATTGTCCGAGTGCAGATATGCAAAGGCTTGCTGGCTTTCACGGATAGACTGCAGTGCTTAGTACCCAGCAGGAAGAACACCTCGAGACTGAAGGTATGGGTGAGACAGCAGAGTGTTCCTCCTGGGTGAGGAAAGGTACATATCATTATGACCTACAATGCAATTATTATTTTGAAAATGTGGCCCAAAACACAGCCTCACAGTAATGAAGGAGTTAAATGACACACTCAATTTCATTCATAGAAGACTTAGATTTGACTAGGATTAAAATCATAGCACAGTTCAGAGAAGGGTTCTAGTGTCATTCAGCAATAAGTTGCCCTGGCTGAGTTTCTAGGAGAAATAGTCACAATATAATTAATTTGGTGGAACAGCTGGATACACAGACTGCAATTAATTCTGCTCTGAATATTAACAGTTCCACAGCAGTTGAAAAGAAATTATATCAGTCAATAGATTTTTGAATTAAGTAGGTTGTGGGCAATAAAGCAAATTATTGTTGATATTGTAAAACTTGTTTAAATCAACTGAATGATTACAGTAAATCTGTGTACTTAATAAATCTGTACAAGTACTCGTTTATAGAGGAAAAAAAAAGATCAACATTTCAACTTCTAATTAAAGAGGCAAGAAAAGTTTTAAATAAACGATCAGACTACTTCACTCACTGAACTGAACAAATGTGGACTGTTTACTGTTCCCTTGTTCGGTATGTAAATGGCATATCAGTACAGCGCATAACTAATATCCATACATCAGAAACTTGCTTCTTGATTACCCAGCAATATAGGCAGTATCTCTTTAACAGTTTCTTTCACGGAATATTTCGCCAATAAGAGCTGGACTTCTAAGCAGCTGGTCACTGCACAAGAAACAGTTGAACAGTGGCACCCAGAGGTAAGAAGTGTACTGCTCCTGAAGAGTTATTGCATTTGTTGTAATCTATTTCTCATCTTTTCCTTCTGTCATTCCTATCCTTTCTTTTCCAAGTAACCAACGCCAGAAAAAAAATGCTGCAATTTGGAAGAACATATTCTGGAGTTTAAAAAAGAAAGCCCCTGCTTTGTAACAGCTAATACAGCTGGGAACACATTTTAGAAACACATTTTTCCTGCATATTTTCTCTAACAAAGAACAGGATAAAAATAACCACGGAAAAGAGAATATTTTCAGATGCATCTCCTTGGATGGAATTCTGAAGCCACAAAGCTTTGAATTCTCCCTGAATTCTCCCTAAGTTCTCTAGCTGAATTTATCATGCAGGATTATAACAGGGACTTGAAGATCCAAACACAAAAGTTGGTGAATTTTAGGAAAAAAGGCTTGGGACCAGAGTACAAATAGAATTATAGTGGACACAAACTGTCCATACTATCTCAGACGGCTTAACTTCAGATACTTGGTAAGATCAATTGTATCATAGCCCTAAAGGTACCAGGCTGAGAGCACCACCCCACTGTGATAACCTCCTCAGGCTCCTGGGCTCATATCTATACTTACACATGCATAAATGCACATATGCATTATATGCATGCCAGCTATTTATTTTACAAAAGGTTGAATTAAATACAAAGAAATGGTGTGGCTACCCAGCATCCAGCTCAGAAAGGCCCCCAAAAATGAGGCCCATCGATTTGTCATTAAAAAGTCTGTACTTTTGCAATTTGCAATGAGTGCCTGCATCTTTCAGTTAGTGGGACTCTGCACCTGGGCTGAGCTGCAGCAAACCACACCCACACTCTCTAAGGATCCTCCAACCAACCTTCCACCGAAGGGACCATAACAGGAAGGGCTTTTAGCAAGGATCTACTCAAAAAGGAAGAGAAAAAGAAACAGGTGTTTGTCTTGCGTGAATTTTAAAGGTTATTTCTCTGGGTTAAATGGGTAGGGTGAGGTGTTCAGAATGTTTCTGATGATTTTTCCTAGTACCAAGCCCTTTTGTCCGCTCTGTTCTTCATGCTGGTTAGTATTAGTATTGTTATTATTATCATTATCATTATTATAAGTGTCATTATTTATTATTATGTAAGGAGCAGTGGTAACGTGGTGGGCAAAAAAGTGAAGTTCACCTTTCTCTGCTGCATCCCCAGCCCAAGCACGAGGAGTTTCCTAAACTGATTTCTATATCCATTGTGTTCAGGATTGTCCTTAAACTACTAGACATACAAAACCCATCAACTGAGGTCAATTTCCAACAGTTTATAGGCCAGGACATTTCTCTGCATCTGCCTTTCAACCAGGATTTTAAACAAATACAGGACAGCAACGAAGGAAGGGAATTATGGCTATATGCAAATTGATAACCTTTCTCCCTCCATCCCACCCTTATTTTCCTATCTCTATATTAAACTCAAGGCTACTTGCAGAAGGACTTTATTGCGGGGGCTGCACGGCCGCGACCCCCTGCCGGGATCAACCCCGGCTGCACGCTGCCGTTGAAGGGGCAGCGCAGGGCGCAGCGCTGCTGCGCGGCACGGACAGACAGCAACCCCGCTTTCAGGACGGCGCTCCCACAACGGCCGCTAGCAAATGGCCGTATTACAGGAACCGCACGGAGCAACGTCACGTTTACTGCGTGCTCTATGTCAGCGTGACTGCCACACACCCATCACACCGCCCGGCGCGCCCGCCGCCGCATCACCCGCAGCTGCCCCCGGCCCGGCGGGGCGGGGCGGGGCGGGCTGGCCGGCGGCGCCCCCTGGCGGAGGGAAGGGCCGCCGCCGCCGCCGCCTGCCTCCGGTACGGCGGGCGCGCTCCCGCGAGCGGTGCCTCCGCAGCGCCACGGTTCGGCTCCCACGTATCGCTCGCTGCTTGCGCGGGGGCCTGAAGGACGGCACCGTTCCTGGCGAGCGTCAGCAGCAGCTGAGACCGGCTGGACTCTTTGAAGCCGTTCCGCAGGATGCGTCAGACCCACAGTCCCTGTTACCGCGCAGGGTTTTGCCTCATGTCCAGAAAATACTTTAATGATCCCAATGACGGTCATGTTTGCCTGTTTCTTGTGTTCAGTTCACACTCCTCCTGCACACACAGGCAGGGATTTGGCTACATTCTTTTTGAATTTTACGTTCTGGTTCCCAGAAAATGTCACCTTAAAAGTGATCTATTCCTTCTGAAACAAAAGTGACTTCAACGCATGGCTGGAAATACAGAACTCAACAACGATGTTCAGCCCACAGTCCCTCTTGCAGGGCTGGGCTGTAAAGAAGGAGGGGTAAAAATCAATATTTCCTGCCAGCCAATAAATAAAGGCAACATTTTTTAATTCCATAAAAATACATCGAAGGAGGAGAAACATTTTGTGGAGGGGCAGAACAGAAAATCAGCACGTACTTCCCTCCACAAAAAGTCGAGAGTTTCCTGTGTTCTATAAAAGCACAGGTGTGCTCTGTGGGTGGACACGAAAAAACCCCACAAAACAAAAAGAGCAAAAGGAATCAGAATATCAGTCCTACCCCTACCGATAAAAGGCACTGGGACAAGAGCCGAAAGACAAACGAACGCTCCCGTTTCAACATCTGCATGCAGGTAAGCACTGTGCCGGGGATGGGGAGGGGGATTCACCCGTCCCCCACCTAACCTTTTAATTTACAGACATCCCTTCAAAACGGACCGCCTTGAAAAACCTCTCCAGGAGAGGCATTGCCTTACCCTCTGCGCCTTGCTTGCAGCACCCGGCTGACGGGGCATTCCTGCACGTTACCCCCCAGCCCTCGCACCGTCACTGAAGAGATCTCTTATTTAATCGCACGTGCTGTGCCTCACAGCCCAAACACACGATCTTCTGTTTAGCAAGCACTGCGGCTTATTCTGCTTGGTTGTGACAATACAAGAAGAAAACAGATATACAGCTTTCCACTGGGGGGTTAAACACTGAAAATTACTCTTCAGAATCGTATCTGCTGCTTATGTGGGCAGCTAGAAATAAAATATCCTGAGTGTCTTGTACGTATACCCCAAATGCCTTATCCAGAGAGCTAAGGAGTAGCCCAAACTTCTCCTGTTGTCAGTGAAAGAGGGAAAGCATCAATGGTCTGCATAGATCACCGGTATTAATATGTGGCACAGATTTCCAGCATTTCTGGCAAACTAAACTGCCAAACAATCTAATCGACGGTCTGCCTATCTAATCTAATTTCCCACCGCCCCAGGGGCATATACAGAGGAGCTTCCCAAGAAGTACAATTCTAGAATAAGCTATCCGGCTTGACACAGCAGTTGGCAAATTTTCCCCCAAGTATGACGGATTATATCCCCATCCGCAGCGTTGAACCTAACGTGACTGTGAATGTCATTATCCCTACTGCTGGAGAATATCTTGTTTAAAGCTTGATACGGGAAGGCATTTAGTTTTCCATTAGAAACTAAACACTTTTCTGCGACAACGGTTGATAAAAAGGAACTCTGCAAGAGGACTAGCCCGGTAAAACGTCCTACATCACGTATTTAGAGCACAGACCTGAACTGGCTGTGCCCTGTGCGTTCGAGGAGATCATGTCCATTTCTAACTTCAGTGACTCTATGATTAAAGGTTACAGAACACTCCAAGTCATTTGACATAATTAAACTATACCAGCACCACAGAAGCAAATTAAATGGTATGCCTGGACATACATGAGTTTTATAGTAAATAAGAAAATATTACAGATTTTGTTACTATTTAGAAAACCATATTAAGCAAAGATCATTACATAAAGTCTAAAATTTGAATTTGAATCTGCATATTGGTAGATCCTCAGCCTGTGCATTATGTAAATGTATATAAGAGCATTTATTTAGTAAAATCAAATGATAGTAGATCATTTGCTGCTGACCATTTGATTTTAACTAACCAATACACTTATCAAAATGACAGTATTATTTCCATAGCTGCCTGAATGTAAAAATAAGTCCCATTTGATATATAATGTTTATATTAATCCTTTTAAACATTTGCTGCCTTTCACCCCATAGGTGATCCCTGCAAAATGTGTTGAGTGATTTATTAAGGTCTGACCCAGCAAAGTGCAGAGAAGGCTCACATCCCACTGGCTTCAGGAGCAATTAAGGGCTTCTGCATGCACCTTCCAGGATCAAGCTCTGAGGATTTGTCAATCCTTTTGGACTACGGTTCTGTTCAGATTTTTGTATGCTAACTGTCTTTACCATGCTTTGATTTTGCACTGAGGTCAAATAACAGCTGTATCCAAAACACTCTTACTGAGCAAAATTTTTGTTAAGTCAACATGAGTTTGAGTAAGAAAAGAATGCAGGCACGAGTACAAAGTTTGTCACAGCTAGCTGGTACATGGCAAAGATTACTTAAGAATTTTATACTACAAAGGTTTTGCAATCTAGACCTGAAAAAGCTATAGCTATAATAGTTAATAAATGAAACATAGCACAAATATTTCCACTATGATGAGTAGTTCGTAGAGCTAAAACTAACATTCACCAATCCTGCCTGTGATTCTTTCTTGAGAATTTCTCTACCAAAAACCAACATGTAAATCAATGGAAAATATTGGAAAATGTAAATCAATAATAGTTATTTTACTGCTAAGAAGGAAATCCATTACCCTATTTTATCTTATTTGCTTTTTGTTTTCTCTTTTTGATACTTTAAAACCTGGGTTTGGGCAGACTGTTAAGTAACAGTGGTCATGAAAATCTGCAAGGCATTTGAAAGGATCCAATGGATTTAAGTGTGTCTGACTGAACTGATTGACTAAGTGAAATAATTCTTTTTCAAAATATATACTGCTTCTTCAAACACAATATAAGAGCACTCAGTGTTATAACTGGTAGCCTAATTTGAACACTAGTAAAAAGACAGCACAGCATTCTTAAATTCCAGGAAAAATGTGTTGTTCTTTCAGTTGTGTCTTTGCTAACAATTTGGAAGCATCCATTGTATTACTACTGCAGTGTTATTGAGCTAGTTTTATTAAGGCAAATTTATAGCAATGTTAGAAATTAATACCACTCTTATTTCCTCCACTGCCTGGCTTTATTGAATGCCATGGGGCATATTAATCAGTAAAGCCAAGTAGTGCATGAAATAAAAGTATAAATTAACCTGTAACATGAATGTAAAAAGGGGCTTAATAAAATAGAAATAAATAACAGTTTAATGATAATCAACCCTGCCTGGCTTAACCAAGCACATAGTGTAATCATGCTAAATACAAAAAAAAAAAAAAAAAAAAAGTATTTAAATAAAGTTTAAATCATGATGCAAACAACATAATTTACAAAGTAATACTTAATTCACTGTATTGTTTAAACACACATAAGATTGTACAAAATCCACCTTTCTGGCCTGACAATTCTTCATGTAAAATTCCTGTCAACTTTGGGAGTCGGGCCAAGGCACAATGGCAATGAATGTGAGACTGATTTCAGAGCAATTTCGCATTCTAAGGGTCTATGCATTTAGATGTAACCCCAAAAGAAGTCTTTCCACAGTGTATTTTGCATACACCCGAATGTTTCTCCAAATATCAGCTAAAACCAGAACAGTCCCTTCAAGCCTACTTCACACAGGTGAACGACGGACAACGCCTACAGTGATTAAGGGCTTGACCTTGCAAGTGTGTGAAGTCATTTTAACCTGTTCTTTAATTTATGTTGTAGTTTTTCTAAAGACGGTGTGCTCTGTGGTGTAACAAAAGGGTTTTTCGGGGAGGAAGGTTCTGCTCTCCAGGGTCCAAACCAACCCCATCCAAAGAATTACCCCCAGGACCCAAACTGACGTATGCAAGTCTTCCCAAAACCACGGCTAAAGCCTGACCCAAGACACAGCTCCGCATTTCCCCACAGCCACTGCACGTCCAGAGCACAAACGTTTGGCCACGTTGCCGTATGCAATAACCACATACATGAAAACACGTCTGTTTGCCAAACCGGGGGGCAACGGGCCCGAAGCGGCGAGCCGGGCAGTCCCCCGGTGCGGGTGCGCCCCCTGCTGGCCCCGCCGCAGAGGCCGGCCTGCAGGCTCCCGGCGCCCCGGGCGGAACCGGCTGACCGCTGTGCTGCCAACTGCGGGCGGCGAGGAGGAGGGCAGGAGGAGAAGGCCTGCGCCAGTGGCCGCACACAGCACTACGTAAGCACGGTACTGAGCAAGGGGCTTACAGATCCAAGGTGTAAGGTAGCAGAACTGCGCTGGCGTCCATGGCATCCCGGCTGCGGGGTCATTACGGAGACACAGCAGTGTCTGACGCAGCCAGCGACTAACACACCGAGAGCTCTGCTTGGGACACCCTTCGGGTGGCCCTGTGCTGTCACCACCAGTATCAGTTCAAATGTTTCACTTTTGCAAATTGTATAAAACAGGGTTGCAGGCCGGTTGCATTCAAGCGCATCCAGGGTCCAGTAGACATGGCTAAGGATCTTATTTGGCAGAAAACAACGGCACCGAAGAGGAGGCAAGTTTAACATTTAGTCCATCCCAGTGAGGTTCCCGTGCTGCTGGATGTTGTTTGCTGGGGGCACTGCCAGCTGATGAGTTGAACCACCTGTGCCAGTCTCCTGACGGATGTGGCCCACTCCCAAACTGGGCCACTACCTCTTCTGACACGAGATCTATGGAGCGCTGCAGTGGCAGCGTTCCGAGGGAAGGGCCGGAAATGCCGCCACCAGGTACTCAGGCATGCTAGCTCTTTGTAAAGAACACCTCGGCTGGTTTTGCCAAAGGGCCTTCCAAACACCCTCCTTTTGACCTCAAAACTATTGCGAACCTCAATTTCCCCATCATCAGCCATGGTATCAAACTCAGCCCCACTGCAACATCCATGGATGTAAAGGAATTACATGACAACGCAATTTAGGCAGGTTATTTCTTCTTTAAAAATCAAGGTTTATGCTTAAAATCTGTATTCTTCTAAGTTAACTGAGCTTAACCTATTATACAGATTTTAAAATGCATATATTTCAGAGAGCTGTATGAGATGCAAAAGGCATTGGGTTTAGAGCACACTAACTGTATATTATCTCCGCGCTATTATAAGACGTGTTCTACAGTAGTAAAGAAAGAAAACTTAAATTTATATCTTACCCCCTAAACATGTGAAAAATAAAATCAAAAATACCTTTAGGAGTGGTTTTTAAAAGAATCTTTTTGTATCATTTCTGTCTCCTGTATAAAGTACTTATTCTGGACAAGAAATACATTTGCAGTATAGTACCATGGCAGCTGAAGGACTGCCGATCCAAACGGTAATTTTGTCATAATATCAGTCACTACGTCTAGATCATTGAACCCCACGTTATTTTGTTTGGAAGTCAAATACCTTGGCAATTTAACCTCAGTGCTGACAGCATTATAGTCATTAGTCCAAATAAGGAACTTCTTTTAAATGACAGTGGAATTCCAATAAAATAAAATAAAATACAATAAAATAAAATACAATACAATACAATAATATAAAATAAGGTTTAGTTACATACCAGTGCAACATTTATGGACAGTTATTTAAAGCACTAAAAAGAGAAAACTGAAGCTGGAGAATGCCATTTGCCAGTCTCAAATTCAAAGTGTGCACCTAATTTTCTACAACTGTTGAGACTGGGCAACATATGTAAGTTCTTTGAAAGGCGAAAAACTTACGGAATCAAAATCTCTTACATTTTGTAAATGCCAAGAGACTACCAATTTGCAGAATATCCCAACTCATTTAAGTAATAAATTAGGAAAGAGCATGAAAGACATATTATAAAACCCACAGTTAAAAGAAATCAGTTAAGATTCATACTTGCATTTTAGTATTTTAAGAGATACAGGTTTATTCATTTAAATATTCCCTGCAGAACTAAATTAAACAACTGTGTTGTAACAGCACATGAAAACAAACCCAGCAAGAGCACATCTGTCACAAACACACCGTCTGTGGGAAGAGGACCAAAAGGAAGTGTGTGATGGAAAGATGACAGTGTATTTCAAGTAGTTACATGCAGAGAAACAAACATGCTCCATGGGCCCTGAAATTCTTTCACGCCTAGTAGAATGCAAATTATTTTAATAACAGAAGACTGTTTCTTTCATAGGTTAATGTCTCAAGCATCTTTTTAAAATAAATTGCTTGTGTGTCTAAAGCAGTTGATTAAATTTAGTACAAAAACCCATTCCATTTTCTTTATTTCCTTGGATTAGAAACAACCCTGTATTTTTACACCAGTGTGTCTTACTGGAAGGGAGATTCTGACAGCTCTGCCTACTGCCTGCAGCTGTCACTAACACTAGATCTATCTTCACAAATATTATTACAAGTGTGTTCATCTGAGGTGTCCTTATTCACAATAGCTGACCTTCATGGCTGTGTCTGACATTTAAAAAGAAAAGTTCTGCTTTACAACCTTCAGTGTGCCTTCCGTTATAAATTACTTGTAGAGTATTAGTAATAATAATTGATTTTAGCAGTAAGTAATAGAGTTATAAACAGCTCCTACTATTTAATGAAAGAAATGCTTCATCTTCTGGTTTTATTTATTAGTATTCAAGAGCCTTCCACAACCTCACTGAGATCAGTTATTGCTTAATTAAACTAGAAAAGATGGCCTGTCAATGACTCTTTGTTCAAAAAACATTAAAAATATTAATTATTTTTTACGTTTCTTTACCAACGGTCTTAAGGTTTGTTTATTTTTCTTTTCTGTTGTGAGCTTATTTGAATACATAGTGCATGTGAAAAATTAATTGTTTGGATTTTCCTTACATGTTAATAAAATACAGGATTTTCATCTTACTGTGGGGCGTCAGTTACAAGTAAATATGATCAATGAAGAGTTTTACCCTGTACTGCCCACACTAGAGCTCTCCTCGGTGTTTACATGTGAATCAATTGCAGAAATCATCTAAGCAAATAAACTCTACTGCATTTTTTAAGCAATTCAGTTTTCTAGCAAAGCAATAGAAGACCTACAGGTTCATAATGCATAAGAACTGATGTTCACACATAAGAAGCTAAGGACTGAAAGACTTCGCTGGCAAACGGCCTGACGAACGATGCAATTACTCCATCAATAATGGCAGGAAGGTTTCAAATAAACAATACCCAGCTAAAATCCGACCGGGAATTGATAGCAGCAGCTGATTTTATTTTGCCTTATTTGTCACAAAGTAGTGATAACTGACAAATAAAACTTAATGCCACCTTATCATGATGCAAATAAAAATATACTGTACACTTACATCAATGTCAAGCTTGAGATCCCGTCTATCACCTCTCACCACTAGCTGGCACCATAGCTTTAAAAATGCAGTGATGTTTCTCATTTATATCTTACTAATTAACAAGCCAGCTACCTAATTTTCAACAGAAAACAATTATTCAAAGCAAACGAGAAATATTTGGGGCTATAAACTAAAATGAGTCTGAAAGCAATATTCTCAGTGATGACTGCTAAGATACATCCTGCGAAGGGAAATGGGTAATAGTTAACAGACTCAGGGCTTGTTTTTATTAGATGAAAACAAACGGTACTGTGCACAGATGGGAGTCTGATATTTTTGCTACTGGCTAGGAGATCGTAGAGGTCAATATCTTGGATTATGTAGAGGATGAACCCCAATAAACTGCCTCCCTTACTAGGCATTTTATCCCAAATAAACTCAGAGGCCACTTCAGGTTCACTCCGAAAGAAGCTGCTTTATTGCACAAGCTAATAAATCTCAGAGAGTCTGCCTCCTTCACTACCTTCCCTTTTCTCATCACAGCCTGCTGCTTTCACTGCCTGCTGGCTGGATACAGATGCCCTAAGAGGCAGGGACTCAGCTTCCCGTCTCTGACTGCAGTGGTTCTGACATGGCAACCGACTTCTCTGCTGTGTTCTGCTCTGGTTCTTTCAGACTGGTCGCTATGGGCTGCCCAGACACATGCACTGGCACACATGCCCACACCCCCACAAGTTCCAAGCAGGGGCATTACAAACTAGTTATCTACTTCTCAGCCTCAGCAGAGACCGAACAAAAATTCCAGCACCTGTTACCAATGGCCTATGAATTTTATATATATTTACCGGTTGGGCAAAGAAATCCAAAAATGTTCATATAATATCAATAACAGAGCACTGTTCATGTACAAATACATGATATTTGTGGCTGATCTGTCAGCTGTGGTCTGAATAGGCACTGAAATACTTCTATAACATAAGGAAATCCTCCCTAAGAAGAAAGCAAGCTTTCTCCTGTTATGGGGCAGGTTCTCTGCAGCTGTCCAACAGAGGTCACTCTGAAAGCTGGGACATCCAGACAAGATTTCTGCATCAGTAATGGCAGTCGCCTCCAGAGAACACAGCCCTTCTGGCCGTGGCACCATTACACAGTATCGCTCATGAAGTTTCTCTCTTACAGTCTTCCATAGGACCAGAGAGAAGATAATGTACACTTTGAACAACAGTGCTACACGTTACAGATTCTGCTGATAGCTTTCCCCTACAAAAAATAAAAACAATCACAGAATATAGATTTCAGATATGTAGGGAAAAAAGCATTCTAATTCTTACTCTGAAAAAGGTCCCCTCCTGCATCATTTTGTAGTGGTATTTTTGCCCTACCTAACAGGGAAATGGTGAACCTCACCTACATCTTCACTATTATCTAGACGGGTTAGATTCTGCCATTTGTATACTGCAGTACCACTGCCAGGGCAGTCTTCAGCCGGCTCTGAGAACTGCCCTTCCATCCTGCTGAACAGCAGAGCGAAGAGCAGCCCCCACACCCCAGTATGGAGGAGGTTACGCATACAGACTGCACCTATGCTTCCAGCATACTCACTGACCTCACGGAAGTGCTGTTGTCTCAAATGACACCACCAGTTCTAACCAACACACTGATTTGGAAGACTTTGGATGGAAGGACTTGGGTTAATAAGCAGAGATATGACATATATTCAAACTGGTATGGCACAAATTCTTACCTTCCAAAGGAAAAACAAACAAAATAAGAGACTGGAAAGTGATGAAAAGAACCCACCTAAATCAAATTCTTTTGGTGTTTTAAATCTCTGGGAGTGGCTTCCTATTGCTAATTTTATCCTTCACTGACACAGCTATGTTGTGGCTTGTAAAGCTTATTTCAATCCCATATTGGCCAGTGTGTATATCAACACTTCTTTGCTAATTTTGTCTTGGAACAGAAAAGACCAATTAAGAGAGCATACTTGTTTCTCTTCTACTTCAAAAAACACCATCTAAGAAACAAACATTAGGATCACATTTGCTCTTTCATGAGAGGAAAGTTTACACGGCAGCATTTCTTCATTGTGCCTGGACTTCTCAGATTGCTGCCGCTGGCAAGTTACACTTGCAAAGTTCACCCTGTAGCCAAAGGTTTTGGGTCTTTGTTTTGTGTAACAAAAACTGTCAATAAACAACAAATTAGTTGCCCCTAGTGCTTTAACAAAGCCATGGGAGCCCACACTTCTTGCCTACATGCTCCACGGGACAAACATGCTGCCAACATCAACTGATCATAATGCAAAGAATGTGGTGGGTTTGCCTTGCTCCAAAGTGATTTTGAGGTCATTTTGGTGATCCTGCAAATAGTCAACAGAGCAGCCCCTTGTAACTGAGTCAATTCCACAGAATTCAGGACAGACAACAGTGTGAGATGAAAGATCATAAATTGGAGCAAACCTAGTCTTAGTGAATGCAGCAGAGAAGCTTGTAATGGCTGCAGTATAATAAAGAAGTGTTAGAGTTAATCCACTGCTATCTGTCTTTATTTTGCTAACCCACTCGAGTGGACACCACAGCACTGAGACTACATTAATCAAAATTTGGAATGACCTGCTTTTCATTGCAAACTGCAGTTATCTTTCTTTACTGATTGGCCTTGACCTGTCAGCTGCATTTGGTACTGCTGACCCTGGGGGTTCTTTCTGCAAGCCCAGAGTACTATGAAAGGTTGTCTGACTCTGCTCTTGCTTGGTTTAATTCATATTCTACTCAACATACCCATTTTATTTCCAGTAGAAATTGCTCATTTAATTGCATTGTAAGTTTTATGGGGTATGCCCCAGGCTGCGTTCTTTATGCCAAGCTTCTCAGTATTTATATGTGGAATGGTGGAAAAGACAAAAAAAAAAAAAAAAAAAAGCCACTCACTCACAAAGATAGACCAGGCTTCATAGTGCCAGTAATTTTCACTGCTTTAAATCGTGTACAAAGCTATTTTGGGAATAAACCAAATGTATATACCACCATCTGAGGGTTTTTGACAAATGCATTGTTTTTGACTAAACACTTTCAAAACAGGTTCACCCTCTTTTTAGGAATTTAGCAACCTTTTCTTCAGTGCTAGTATATATTAAGCCTAGTGAGAGATGTATGTAACAACTTCATATCAACAATCCCATGGATTGGTTGGATGAGAGTCTTAGTACTACAAGCCTAAACAGTTCATACTCAAGAAACCAATATTCCGTCAGATAATACTACTATCTGAATTTATGTTTCCAAATATTTTACTTTGCAATACAACTGATATATTAAATCAGTATCAGCATTATTATGAAACTGGAAAACTTAGATCCATCACTGAGGAATAAGCAGAATCCTGGGCATCCAATCAGTCTTGTAAAGAACAGCTCCTTCTTTACCAAGGACCAACTGCCGTGGAAGCTGTGCAAGGATTAGAAATCTGTGTACAGCGACGAAATTCCCAGGTTCAGACCTCAGAGCAAAATACTAATGTGGCACTGCAAGTAAAATATACTTATTATAATCATTACTTATTAACATCTAATTAAATTTCCTCTGTGCTATATCAGTCATTCTATTTTAAAAAGTAGAGACTAAAGAAGAACACAAATTATAAATATAAAAATAAAATTATTATTAACTTTAAAATTTTACAACATTTTTTAAAAGAGAGTAGTAATAAAAATGGAAGATACAATAAAAAATTGAAAATAAAGGGAACCTAATAGAGACCAAGGCTGCAGTTCACTCATGAGTAAAAACAAAGTAAAAGACAACGTCTACTGAGTAATCAGAAAGCAAACCTGGAAACAAAACATCCCCAGATTGTGGAAAAATGCTGCTCACAATCTGACTTTTGTGAGCTAGGATATACTACTGGTATAATGGATGTAAGCTCTGGCAGAAATCTTTAGGCCTATTATAAAGATATCTGAGCAAACTATATGGCCTCAAGTGTTGATTCTGTTGTTGCGTGCTCCAATCCGATACTAATTCCAGCTGAATTAGTACCAATGACTTTATCTGTAAACACAATCACAGCAAAGTCTGCATCTGAAACTGACCGAGTATGTCTGGAAAGAAAACAAAGGGACTTCCTCCTTTTCCTAAGGCCCCCCCATTCAGTTCATCAAGTCCCTTCTGTCTCATAGCATTTTCCTCTGTTATATACAATTTTTAAGAGCAACAGAAAATAATTAAACAAGCAGACAAAAAAAATCAAGGTATTCTTTCTGAATAGCTAGGAGCTAATGACTTTTTTTCCTTGCTGTGCCTCACCTTGCTTTTTTTTCTGAACAAAGTCTGTCTGCTGAGCAGCTATTGCTAGGGCAGTACTGCCAAAGCGTTAAAACATTCTGCATTAATACTTTAACATTCAGCTTTACAGATAGGGTAGCACACACATGACAAAGAAGGAAAAGCACACCATTTTTTTTCAAATGAAACCAACACTGCATTCCACTTGTGATGAATGTCACAAATTACTGATAACAACATGTGGCACCAGAATAGAAATGAGCCAACAGCTGCAGAGATTTAAGTCATTTGCACACTGCCTGTTGTCTGGTACCTCCCCTGCTGGAAGTGGCCCTCTCCAGAAAACAGTAAGCCAAAGGGAATGTGGGCCTACACTTCAGCTGCCTCAATTCATAATCCGACATGTTAAATCATGGGATGTAGGAAAGCATCCTCAATTACCATAGCGGAAGTCATAACCAATCTGCCAGTAGTAAAAAAAAAAAAAAAAAGTATTCAAATTCAGCCTTATGAAAGCAGCATTTTGCCAGATTTTATTAGAAACACATACGGGGGTTTTTTCCCCCCAGGAAGTAACAATGAGCAATTATGCATAATTTGTTTTTTTCAAAATACTCAAAAATCTATGTATATTTATAACGCAGTTCTCCCAGGATGGTTAAAGCACAGCTGATTGTCACAACAGAGGTAGAACTCCAGTCTATTCCTCTTCCCAAATCATCCTACCTAGACCTGGACCTTACAAGACTGAGCTGTAATTCAGAAGTAACAAGGTGACCTACAGTGTTACGTAGCAAATTTCCTATATGGTCCTCAGCGGAAGCGGGAATGCTCTGGAAAAGCTGCAGTGTCCAGGAGAGTCTCAGGAAGGCCTGAGACAGTTTTGGCAAGGTCTGAGGAGATTTTCTGCCCTGGTGGTATTCATACAGTGGTAAATAACGCAGGTTCTGTGTTTCATGTACAGAAAGCAGACAACAAAGGAACATTGTCCCTGCTATGAGAAAGGTTTGTGGGACAGTTAGCAAGCTAAGGTAGTATCTAGCAGCATGTAGTAGGCACATGTGCATTCCAAAAGAAACTGTATTTAATACAAAAATATTCCCTTCTCCTCATTACCCTCCACAGAGAATTAAATCCGCAACAGCTGGTTTGGTCTGGTGATTAGCTTTCGTTAGAGTGAGGAGTTTGCTACCACAGACCTACAGAGGTCATGCTAGAAAGGACTGAAGTTTATGTTCTAGTCTTAGTGGGATACCCCTAAAGTAAAACCCTAACAACAGGGTGAAACATGTACAGACGTTTTCCAGCTTGCACACTGCCAATTCCCTCAGCATCCTAAGACCAAAACGCATGTAAACCACTTGGAAGCACCCACGCTGGTGATTCAGTGTAAATGGGATCTCAGATACAGATTTCACAAAACATAGACTTGGGTTCAAAAGATGGACTGTAGGCAGATTTTAAAACCAATATTAACAGATTCAATCCAAAGGTCAAAACAGAAAAATCCACCTCTTGTCATTGTAGCGAACAAAACAGAGAAAGGAAGAGCTTTGGGCTGGTGGCTGGTGTTTCGGCAGCGCTGCAGTCATGTATAATTTAATACTCCATGACTGGCTAATAATACCCTTCCCTGAGTTCCTATCACAAGTTTTGCAATAATGGTCAAGATTTGTGCTTTCCAGCCGTCAGCTTGGAATATTGCCTCGCTGCTCCAGGCCTCACACAGCAGTCCTAGTTTTCCACTGGGATGTGCAATATAATTGCATCAGTCTCTGCTTTCTGAAACTCTTGGGAGGGTGTTAAGCTAAAAGAATAGGCAGGACAGAGGTGTTGTTTGGGCACAGGACTACATTACCGAAGAAAACCCACCTAATTCAGTTAATCCCATAGCTAACTTCATGAGAGGGAGGGAATAAAAGCAACAGGTGTACTGGAGGGTTAGCACGTGTCCCTCTGAGGACGTAAAAAGCAGTTAATTATTGCTTAGATAAAACAGCAGCTTTAAATTACAGAAATAGCCAGCTGCGTCTTTTCTATGTTTAAATGCTACGAGCACCTTTCTTGATTTTTAAATAAAATACTGCATACCGACGGACACAGAAATATAAAAACTATTTTTATCCTTGGAAATTCTGTGGTACACCTACAGCTAGTATTCAAAATGGTACAGCCCTCTTAGTTGACCGAACTTAGCAAGAAACTCCAAAGACACAGAGTCCCAGGTGATACTGCTTCAAGCTGGCCCCACCGAAGTGAATAGACCCATTTATCTGCGTGTTTTGAGTAACAAGTCTCTGAAATGGCACCCAGCAAGGGTATGAAAACGGACAATATCGGCAAATCACTTAGGCCCGCTCAGACTGTAGGCCTCATCCTCAGCCACCATAAACTGCAAAGAACGTGATCACAGAAGAATCTGATTTCATAACTCTAAAGCCTTTATCCAGTACTTTTTGTAGGCTTTGGGAACATTGTTAGACAGTATATTAAACCCCTCAAAGACCTTAAAATCAAACCACGTTTGAACTATACCTGGTACAAGACATTGTGACCAAGTCCTCTGACATCTGGGGAACGTAGGCTGATGAAATACCTCAGGCAGATGATACAACTCCCACAGTGTTATGGTCGCCAACATTACAACAGTACTAGTTTTTATATTACATTTCACCAACGACGATAGGTTTCAGGGGAAAACACCACAAAAAATACTTGTCTGTCATTTTTCCCAAAGCAAAATATCGACATTTTAAATCTGAATTGTTCCCGTTTACACGAGGCAACTTCTTTGAAAGTTACCGCCTTAAACATTAATACATTTTTATGAATTAGATAGTTGACCTTATGTTAGATTTCTCTTGCATAATCTATCTGCTTATATTACCATCATCTTATTAACACACAGAAAATGATTAATTATATGGCCAATGAATTCAAACCATGTGCGTCCTGAAGGCAGAAATGTCATCAGCTTATATATTGCCATAAATATTTCCACTACTCAGCATTTTCGCACTGCGTTTATTGCAAATCACCTACAGTGTTCGGTGAACAAGCGTGTGCGGCCATTTCCAGGGCAAATATTCCAGCATTACAGGGCATTTTTTAAACCTCCTAACACAGTTTTCCATGGAAGACATCAGTTCATACACTTGAGGCCTCTGAATGTACGAATGACTGACTACCAACTGCAGCTTCCTCACCTTTGGCTATATTCTCCCAGCAGTTTCAATATATTTCTCTTAATTAAGTGATTTAATCAGCCACAATGAGTAGATTGGCTCTTGACATTCTCGAGAGTGCTATTCTGCTTGCCCAGCACCTCCACTGGACTTCTGGTATTGGTCGGCACAATGATTTTAAATGCAGTGAGAAAGAATTATAAGAGACTTAGCAGAAACTATTATAATGCTTATGCTACCGGTTCAAACCACTCGTATTTTAGGGCATAATACTTTTTATTTAGCAATATCTGTTTGTAACTAAATATGCCATCTCTTTGTTAGGAAAGAAAAAACTTGTATGGAATTCGTTACGAAGACTTGATTTTTTTTTTAACAGATATGCCTTAATGTTCCAAATGCAAACATTAGTACATGTGGTATTACCCTCTGGAATTTAAATTTATTTTGGCAGCTTTTGAAAGACTTAACCTTATTCACATATGTTTCAGGCTATATTTAAAGAACTGTACACATGTTCTTGCATCACAGTAATCTACAAATCTCAAATATATGTTATAAAATGAATAAAATATTTTTCAGCAGCAACAGACCAGAAAATAATTATGTAAAAAAAATCAATGTATTTTGAAATCTGACTTGCCGGGGGGGGGTGTGTGTAATACTTAGAAGGGGAGTACAATTTACTATCAGATTAAAACAGAGCATGCCATCAAAAAGCATGATCCTAGAAGCTTAAGCATAGCTGGGAGAGTAATTACAGGAAAGAAATCATCTATGTAGCTATGTCTTTAGAAAAAATCCTGTCTGTGACAGTCATAGGCAAAGTAGTTAGGGTAGCTACAGTGTACACGGGATAAACAGTTAAAATTATGTTTGATATAAATCACAGTCTGAAGAACGTGTGCAAATTCAATTTAGGAGAAAAAAAAAAGTGAGAGGTTTCCATGTTTAGCAGTCAGAAAAGGCATTTTGAGCCACACAAATCCAGTGCCAGATGTAAGGCTAACTATTGGCTGAACACTGACCATGTGTTTGAGCCGTGCAGATATGAAAACCCCTCCCAGAGCCAGATCTGCATTGCAGTCAAAGAAAGAACAAGATTTATTTCCCCCGCCCTACTCCCTTGCACAGATACGTAGGCAAGCAGGAAACCCACCACCAGTTCCTCGCCCTAATAAAATGTGCCAAATAATACTTATTATTTAGCCAGTTGTACAATTACTGCCAACTAATGCTTTCCAGATCTTAAGAACAAAGAATGAACACTAAGATCAAGTAAGATCATATACTACTTTTTACAGTTTTGATTTCAAGAACAGCAAATATTACCTGCTACATCCTCCATTTTTCTTCTTTCTTCTACATCTCAAGGTATTTTTCTTCCTGTGGAGACAACATGAATCCCAATTAAAAACTATTCTAGTAATCCTGTATTTTTTACCTTTTATTAGTTGTGACAATTTTATTACACAAATTTTAGCACGGCTGACTCATGCATTGGCATCGCTAACGCAACATACTGAACTTCATTTTACCTGGAGTTTTTAACTGTAAGTGGCTATCACATTCTTTTTTTTCCCCCTAGCAATACATATACTCCTTTCTGTTTGATCTACATTTAAAGAAAATGTATGTTTGCTAACAACAGCAACAAGATCTAGTATAAACAGAGTACACTGCTTTTAAGAAAGTCCTAAATTTACCCTAGAGCCTTGTCTAAATCAAGCAGCATAGGAGGTTGGGCTTGCAATAATTTATCTCAAGTAAGCTCTTTAAATACGATTGTTGACACTTAATATGACACCTTTACGCTTTGTCTAGGGCATAATATTGCTAGTAACAGAATTCCCCCTATCCTAAGATCTAGGCAATAAATGTGAAATTCTTGTACAAAGTTACAGAGCCACCTGTGTTACCATGGCATCTCAGCAAGCTATCTTTCCTTCACTGCTAGAGGTTTTATTGTTTGGTTAGTCCTAACATCATTCCCAATGCACACACCTTTCTTTAATTTTTGTCAAAAGGGTTCAAGCAAAGAAAATTTTTAGAAGAAATCTCAGATAAAACATAGAGTAAGTTATGAAATAAAATAGTCTAATCAGTTTTAGTTAGCATCCAAAGAAGAGCAGAATAAATGGTGAAAAATGTTTAGGAAACTATTAATTATTATGGCAATCCAAAATGCAGGATCATTTTCCATATTACATACCTGGTACAAATAGAAAATACTGTAAAGAATAAGTATTTAATATATAGACTTTATAGAAAGAATTAATCCCGCATCTCTTAATGAAACAAAGATATACAAAAGGGAAAACAGTTTAAAAGTACTTTTAATTCAGCTAGTTAATAATTGTTTGATCTCTCTAATTTCCTGGATCACATCTCTGAGATGTAGC
Source organism: Rhynochetos jubatus (assembly GCA_027574665.1). Taxonomy (NCBI): domain Eukaryota; kingdom Metazoa; phylum Chordata; class Aves; order Eurypygiformes; family Rhynochetidae; genus Rhynochetos; species Rhynochetos jubatus. Next base: position 19,289,031 of record CM050654.1, on the reverse strand, counting down.
TCTTGAGGAATATAAGTAATGCAAAATTGATCTAAGGTCTCTGACAGATGGCGTCTAACGGGCACAGTTACAAGAGCTTGGTGTTATTTCCCCCAATGTTTGCTGGAGTTTACTAAACCTGTACTAGGCTGATGGACAAGTATGTGTGGTTTTGCTTCAAACTACCTCACAGACTGACATATTGCTTCAAACACACCTTTATCAATTATTAAAGTTAATGTAAGAGGCTGTAAATCGTAGGAGCTGACATATCTACACGCATTCAGTGCCTTCTGTGGGGAAAAAAAAAGCAGACAGAAAAGGGACATGCAGTCTCAGACCACTGCAACTATGTCCTCTAGAGACTGCCAGAGTTCTGGGGCACAAGACACGTGAATTGGCACGATCTGAAGTGGAAAGGATCTTTAGGATTTGTTGTTTCTGGAGCATGTGTATATACAAAAGTATGTATGTATGTATGTATACATGTGTGTATATAAAAAAAGAATATCATTATCCATTTCTGAAATAAAGCAAACACTGTAGCATAATCACACTACTAATTCTGATATCAAGAATCAGGTTGTCGGTTCTATGGATTTTTTAATTAATTAAGTAAAAGGTTTTTATGCAGCCTGCACTGCATACAACAACAAGAAGAATTGCCAAAATGTTAGCAGACTTCATACTAATATCCTGTCTTTGTCAGCAAAACTCGGGAATTTAAATCAAACTCAGAGATGGAAACAACTGTTCCTAAATGAAGAAGATAGCAGAAGCTGCATTTGCTTGCACAACAATCAAGTGTCTGCAGGAACACTTGCCCGCGTTTGAATATACCATATTTCTACGGCGCAGAAGAAAGAACTGAATGTTAAACAGTCTTTCGTTCTGAGGCTGACACTAGCACTCAGGCCTTCTTGCCAGTAGTGTAGTTTGTGTCCCTTTCAAAGTAGGAAACGTAAATATATTTCAAACAAACCACACTCGCAAAACTATCATCGCAATTCTAACATTTAGTTAACAATGAGTCCATTCGTTTCTGGAATCTATGAGGCTGATGCCAAATGTATTTGGTTCAGTGCATCGGCTTCATTAACATCATTATTCCGGAGACTAGAATTCAAGATCAATTTCATATTTGCATCCTAATCTCTGTGTAACACTTTAAAAAAAACTTTGGACAATTTCACCAACAATATTTACATATCCAAAGATTCACTTCCCAAACAAATAAACATGTAAGGATCAAGCAACCAAACCCTCAACAAAAAGGGACAATGGAGAGAAATTGACAGTTCAGGCACAGAAATATATAAAAGCTGGAAGCTTTTCTCCCTTTTTTTTTTTCAACCAGGTGGGGACTACTGTTCCCTTGGCTTACAAAGAGGAGACTACACGTCTGCAAACACTGCTAGGGAAAAAAGGAAAGCATGTTAGTCATCTGCATGGATCACCGACACTGCATCTGCTGCGTAGTAAGGAACTACATCTGACTGAAACTACGGCTGCCGGAATAGATGCAGGTGTACAACAGGCTACGTTTTCTCTTAAGAAAATGGGTGATCCAAAGTGGGAAGCAATATTCTACTAGATAACAACCAACCAGAAGACACTTTACTAGCAGAAAATTCTTTGCCAGAAATAAAAATTATAATTTTTCATCTAAGACCTCAAGCTTGTGGATAATTTTCATCAGCAACTGCGAATCTTTGTAAAATGTGCATCTCCCTCATTTCCTGGCTTGCCTTTCATGCCAGTGCAATAAGCACCATATAATAAAATTATTACATTCTCCACAATTGATACACAAAAAGGAGGACAACCATCAACTGAAACTATAGAATTCAAATGTGATCCGCCTATGGCTGTGCAACCAAATGAGACCGCAAGACAGTCAGCCTCCAGGAATGGCACTTAACTGTGAAAGGAATGACAGACCCATAAAGGCATGGTATTCTTCAAATTCCGTGAGGCAGCTCCTGAGTTCAACAACCTTTGAAACTAACACTGCTGTCTGTCTCAGTACTCTCACCCTGTGGGTAACAGGAGCAAGAGAACCAGCAACAGAAGCAACACCTACATAAAGAATTGTATTTGAAATAAAACGTTAAATGTTGTGGTTTACTTGGCTGGGAGAGGGAAAATGAGGACTTGTGTCTGGCCTCAATGTACTCTTTACATTACTATCTGAAGGCTGCTGACATTTCCACTGAGTTTTACTTTCTAGGAAGTCACCTACCTTCTCACAGAGATCAAAATACAGGAATAATCTAAAAACTTCTTTCAACTTCTGCACACAATAGTAGCAAGAACATTTCTAAACACATATTAGGAAAATTATCTTTAGTTAATTACACAGGTTTTGACACTTTTGCATAACTGAAAGATGCTAATCTGAAACTCAAATAGTGTATTTTTTTTTTTCTGTATAGGAACTGCAGCGTAAAGGTATAAAGAAATGCAATTAGCAGCAAATACTGAACTTCCAGTGATTCATAACCCTTTCGATCAAGCATTTGATATGGGGGGCACCCACAAACCTTTCACTAAAACCGCATCAACTGGTTTACTCCTCTATATAGGACAAAGGTATTTTTAAGGGGGGTAAGTGCCAACACCTCCTGCCTAGGTTAGGTCATCGCACTGAAATAGCTACTGGTACTGTGGGAAGATAACCAAGGCAGAACCACCTTTGACTTTAAGGGCAGCTTTGTAATAATGCTGTTTTTCCTGGTGTCATTTTCCAGATATGGAAAAATTTGTTATGTGCTTAACTGTGCTTTGTTCTATGCAAAATTACTGCCGAAGACCGTTTCTTTTAAATTCTCCCTGCTAGTTTACAGTGACAAACACCATTAAAATACACAGGCAGTGCCTCTGCTGAAGAAGCTACGGATAAGTTTGTGAAACTGAATGCTTGGACGTGCTTGTGTACTCAGAAATACACTAACCTACCCTTTCAAAGGGCGAGTGCTAAACCGGCCTCCGGAAAGTAAATATTTTCGTTGCTTCTTCGCAGCGTCTCCGGGATAGAAACAACGCGTGAAGACAACTGGTTTTCGACGGTCCCGGGCGCCTGAGGCGTACCCTGACACTCCTGCGGCAGTCCTCGGCAGGCCTAACGTTCCCGCCTTCTCTCCTACGGGGCATTCCACGGCTCTCACTGGCCGGCTCCCTCACGGCCGCTGTTCCCACAGCTCCACTCTCACAGAGCAGCCGAGACACCAACGGGCGGGCGGCCGCGGCGAGGGGCAGGCCGCGGCGAGGGGCAGGCCGCGGCGGCGGGGGCAGGCCGCGGGGCCGGCGGGCGGCCTTACGTGGGCGGAGAGGCGGGGCCGCCCGCGCGCACCAGTCACGGTTGTGCGCCGGCGCCGCCACCCCCACAGCGGTTAGTGCGCCAGGCCGGCTGCCGGCGTGGGACCGAGGCGGGCGGGAAGACTCTTGGCTGGGCGCCGGCACGGTTGTATCTTCTCTTCTATCCTCTCTACTACCCTGCCCCGACCTTCGCTCGCCCTCTGCCCCGTCCTTTTCCGCCCTTTGGCCGGGAGCAGGTCGCTCCGCCGAGCGAGGCCCGGGGCGCGGGGGGAGGGGCGGCGGGCGCTGAGAAGAAAGCGGTAACGGGCACTGTGCGCATGCGCAGCTACCTGCCCTTCCTCCCCCTCCCGCGCGGCGCTTCGAGCCCGCCTTCCCGCCACGTGACCCCCCCGCCTTTTCCTGCCGGCTCCATATTGCCGTAGTGAAGGCGGCGAGCCGGGCCGCGCCATGGAGGTAACGCCTGCCGCGCGGGGGAGCGGGCCGCGCTGGGGCGGGGGGCCGGGGAAGCGGCCCCCTCCTCCCCCCCGTCCTTAGAGCTGCCTCAGCTCTCCACCAAGGCCCCAGCGCGCGGAGGAGGGGCGCTGGGTGCGGCGGGGGGGCGTAGCGGTGCCCCCCGCGGGTCCTGCCGGCACCCGGGGGGCTGCCCGCCGCCTCCTCGGAAGCGTCTCTGCCGCGCTGCAGCCCCGTGTTTCCGTGCGGCACGGCGCCTTGGCCCGCCGCGGCGGCCGCCGCCGGAAGAGGGAGGCGGCGGCAGGGGCTGCGGTTCCGCCGCGCGGCCCCTGGGGGCAGCGGCTGCGGCCGCCATTTCGCTGCGCTGCGGGAGGAGGAGGCCCGGCCCTCGGCTGGGGACGGGGCTGCGGGTAGCGGGGGCCCCTCAGCTGTCCCGGGGGACACCAACGCGTTCCGGCGCGTATTCGGGCGAGAGCGGGGAGAAGCGAGGCCCACGCGCGCGCGTGTCGTTGTCCGGCCCCCGCTGGGTAAGCCGCCCGGAGCACGGCGCTGGGGAGGTTGTTTTCCCGGTGCCCTTCCCGGGAGCGGGTTTCTGAAGCACACGGCTGCCTTGCCGCGGCGCCTGCCTCCTGCGCGGCCCCTCGCGGAGGGCGGTTGGCGCGGGGAGCGAGCGCTGGCTGCCCGGCTGGCAGCGTGCACGGCTCTGGGATCGCTTCCCCTTTCCCTCCTGCCCCGACGGCACGTGCACGAGGGCCGCGACACTGGATGTGGTCTGGCCTCCATCCGCGTGGGCAGCGCAAAGCAGCAGCCCTGCACCAGCCTGGGCCCAAGCGGTGCCCGGCCGGAACGGAGCCGGTGGCACAGCGGGGCAGCCGCCCCCCACCCTGCTCCCGGGGGAATGCTGGCAGGATAGCCCACCTTGCTTCCCTTTATCTTCAAAGCACAAGGTTTTTTTCCCCAGGTATTTTAAGTAAGGTATGAAAAGCAAAAGTGGTGCAGGGTTTTTTTTATCTTGACCCCCTTCACTGCCAGCTGAAACCTTAGAGAATAGAGAAACCAACAGGTCACACAAGTTTTGTTCCTAATTAAAAGCAGAGAAGAAACTGGATCCCTTAGCAAACCAGCTAAAAATAACTCTTTTTTTCCATGTAAGCAATTGTTTTAGATGCTTTAGGGTTGTTGAATAGTTGACAGAGGGGAGGGATGATGAGTTGGAAGCTTGGAAACCCATCACATAAGTTATTAAGCTAATATCTTTTTTCTTTTCCCAGCAGACATTCCTATTGGCGTTGTGAATAAACTATCAACACGCTTAGAGCTGAAAAGCTGTGGTTTTGCTGCTTTAACTCTTAGGTTTGTCAAAATATATTCTCTGCATGTTATGTCCAAATTTAGCTGCTTAAGAAAAAGAACAGTGCATCTTCATGCTATTTTCTGAATGGGCAGGCAAACTTCCACGTTGGGAATGTTTGTTTTGCCTCACCTACCTTACTGCTTGTCTCTGTAGGAGATACAGAGGTACTAGAAGCTCCTTGGAGTAAGGAGGCATCTCCTAGGGACTTTATTCTCATTCTGATGGATTGGTTCTAAGACTGCCTTCAGTTCTAGCTCAGTTGCAGTACACAGCTGTTTCAGTGGTAGTTTAACTCCGCTCATAAAAATGTTCTGAATATGTTTATTTAGAGTCTTTTTATTGATGTTGAGTATATATAAAAAAAAATGTAATATTGACAGCTTTTTTTTTACCAGCTTTCTATGGGGCAGAGCAGGAATAGGGCTGAACAGGGCCGTGTTCCCTTTCAGGTGATGGTGTGCATTAGCAAGCAGACCGCTCTCTTTTTGACCATCGTGGCCTTCGGTGGCCGTTGTGGCAATTCCATGCCTGAGAGCTTAATGTTGGCTGGCATGGAGCCTGCCTGGAGAAAGCAGCAGGTGACAGAATCAGGGGGGGATTGCATACTTTAAAAAAATACTTAAATAGGCTTATCCCTTTTGTCCCTAACAGTTCCCAAGTTTCTATTTTTGCAATACAGCTACTTTTAAAAAGAGTCCTTGAGTTGTGTATGGTCTGTTTCATACCTTTTCTGTATGACTGAAGGAATGGAACAGCTCAGTTGAAACATTTAGTATCCTTGCACTTCCAAAGTCAAACTTAGGTTAGGTTTAAAGGGTTTCGGGAGCAGGTTTCACGTTGTGTGGAGAGGAACTGAAACTCGTACAAACACTTTGATGTTACTTCATAAATCCTTTAGTTGATGTGTTAAGTCACAGTGCTCATCGTCTCACAGCTGAGTTTAATTTGAAGCTGGAATTTAACATGAAATTATGGTAGATGATAATTTTCACTGTGAATAACAGTATGGATGGGCCATTAGTGGAGACAGGCCTGCCTTTCCCTCTGTGGTGTTTGCAGGAATGAAGCTTAGAAAAGGAACCCCACAACCCAAACGCACAAAATGCATTAATCGATATTTACAAGATTAGGTGTAACACAAACAGCGTTACAGAACTATGTTATTTAGCCGATAGTGTTCTATTTTGGCCAATGTTAAAAAGTTTCAAGAAACATCCAAAGTTGTGATGCATTGCAGCCAAAGATCTCACAGACTTGAATTTATTTTTGTTTGAATGCTTAGATTCATTCACTGGGCTTGTCTTGTGATGAAATGCTTGGGTTTTGTAGTGGTACCTACAGAACCAGTATTTATTTTGGAAAAGTTGGGCACATAAGCCGAGTACAGGGTAGTAATCAAATACATCCCTTGGAAGCAGAAGCACGGGGGATGGCTGGTGCTACAGATTGCTGAGGGTCACGTGTTACAAGTTCTGATCTTGCAAGAACAGAATGGGTACAGGGTTCTTCCCTGGGGGTAGTGGAAAATATTTTTCAATACAGAAAACGTTTAACACATCCTGGATCCCTGATCACAGTAGGTTACACGTAAGATAATTCTAATAAGGACTGTTTGCAAAATGTTAAGTATTTTGGGGTTTAAAATCTAGATAAGTAGAGTTTGATTTATTTTGTGGGTTGGGTATCAAAGGTGGAGTTTGCGTTCCCTGTACAGTTGTATTCATGATAGTTATGCAAGTCAGTGATCAACATGGGCTGTTTCCTACAGCTTTTAGCTTTGGTTTGTACCTAATTATTCCAGCAGTCGTGAAAGGACCTTTACTGGGATAGGTGTTCCTTCTGCAGCCCTTAATCGTGAGCAAAATGGGCTGGGGATTTTTACTCTACCCTTTAAATCCTTGCCCCCTTCCTACCCTCAGCCCTCTCCATTTCCTCCTGCAACGCCCCACCCGTGCCTTGCAGCCAGAGAAGGCCCTGCCTCGCGGGACGGGGGTGAGTGCTGACTTATGCAACCTGTTTTCTAGGTTTCCTAGATCTAAGGGACAGGCTGAGTTAGGATTCCCTTCCAAAATGGCTGCTCTCAAGGAAGAGAGGGACGTGGAAGACTACAAGAGGAAAGGAAGGCGATCCTCACAGGTGAGGGGATTGCTTTTTTATTATTTCAAAAAGTAGCTTTAAGGGGAAAAGATTAAAAAAGTTACTTCTATCTGATATATTAATTCATAGCTGCTTTTCCTGCCTTCTTCATCCCCGTATTAGTGGAATAACTTTAAATTGCAGTATGTTACTTGGCGTTTTAAGGGGTGGGGTGTTAAGCATAGTGGGGAAATTTTGCTTTTCTAGTTTTCAGTTAGAACTGATTAAATGTATGTTTGTGATAAAAGCAGGGTGTAATTCTTTTTAAGAAACTGATGCATCCTCAGAGTATCAGCAGGAACTTGATTCCTTCCTATCTTCAAAATCCTGTTTTTAGTGGGAATGAAGACAGGTTCTTTTTTCTATCTTTTTTTTTTCCTTTTTTTTTTTTTATAAAATGGTTGCCTGATAGTCACTGCAAATGAAAGCGAGGCTGTACTAAGTAAAAATAACTGTTTTCTTTTGCTTCTAGCAGAAATACCGTAGACTGAATAAGGTGCGTAGTATAGAGAAGATGCTGGGGCTGTTCTGGGAGGAGGGGAGCTAGTTACTTTGGGGCAGGGTGTGGAAGTGGGAGGGGGGGATAAAAAGTCTTGATACCCTTCAGAAAGTAAACTCAATTTTACGATGAGCAAAGAGGGTATGAAATACGCTTGCGTAGCTTGTACCTGAAACGCTTTCTGGTTGTTACTGGGGTTTGTTTGCTGACATGAGTTTCCCAGGGTGCCTGGGCATCTCAGCTAGTTGGAACCAGGTTTTTCTGGGACGATGCAGGACTGCAGTGCGGGAGGGCCTGTACCCGGCATTAAGAGCCAGCCCTGTGGGAGTTGCATGTACCTGGTAGCTGGTGGTTGGTTTGTGCTGAAGCCTGGTGTGTAAAGTCCTTCTGGAAGGCATGTTGCAACTGTCTCACTGCTCTTGGACTTTGGATAGAGTGTAACTGGGGTCGCTCAGGCCTCCACCATCCACTCCGGCAGTTTACAACAGCAGCTGCCCAGGAAGGCGCTTCCAAGCTATGAGGTTCATAGAGAAAATGTTTCGGGAAGCTGAGGAGGCCCCAGCTGTGTGTAAGCTTGCTGGTTTCTGGGGACAGAGCAGGCCCACCTAGCAGGGCTGGCCGCAGGCAGGCCTGGGTGCGGTGCAGACCTTCACAGGGGCACGATGCACAGGAGCTGCGCCTCAGAACAACGCCTTTAGGGAGAAATGCTGCATCTCCAAAAGGCTCCTTTTTCCAAACCCTCGCCATATGCAGGTTGAGTTCATAGCACACAGAACAAAGGCAGTACCTGTCTGCAGCACCTTCAGCCCTTCGGGCTTGGGATTTCCGCAAAGATGAGATTGTTGCAGGAATCCCCGGGGGTGCTCGTTGCTGTTTGTCTTCCCCTCGTGAAAGAGTTGGGGTCAGACCATGCCAAGCGCGCGGGTTTTCAGGCCGGACGCAGGAAGCAGCGGTTCGCCTTTGGCCTCCCCCCTCACGGCTTGGGCGCGCTGTGCCTGTGGCCCCGCCCCTCCGCCGCCATATTGAGGGTGGAGGAGATGCGACCGCTCACAAAATGGAGGCGGTCGGTGCTGCGTAGGGCTTTGGCTCGAGGAGGGGAACCGCTGGTCAGAGCTGGACAGAAAGTTTCCCGCCTCCTCTGGGCCCGTTAATGTGTTTGGGAAGCCCCTTAAACTGCCTGGGGGAGAAATGAGGCTTGTTGTTGGCCGCAGGCAGGCCGGGCGTTTGTACCGCTACCCCCGCCCCCCCCAAAGGAGCGCTGCAAAATGGCGTGCTGGCCCGCAGTATCGGCTGAGTGGGAGGGAGCAGCCGCGGCAGTTACGCTAGGGAGGGAGGGAAAGATGTGTTGTGCAGGGTTCGCTGCCCAGGGGAGGCTGCTGTTACAACCAGCTTCCAGCAGCAGGAGTGAGAAACGACATTCTGCGTGACAGAGAACAGCACTCTGAAAACCCAGAGATGCTTACCCCAGTGAGAAGAAAATGCCAGAAAAACCCCAGCCGATTCCCTAAGAAAATGTTGCCTTTTGTCTCCGTGGAGTTGTCTCCGTGGAGAGCTCTTATAACCTGGGCATGTCCCGAGAGTAATTTCTCGCTGACAGAAGAGAGAAGCTGTAACAGCGGGTGGTTTTCCTCCCGCATGAGAATGGCAGTGCGTGTGTGCGTAATAAAAATAAGCCGAAAAGGACTTCGCTCTTCCTTTCAGGAGTGACCTGTAGAATTCTGTGGTCATTCTTGTAAGGTGAGAGCAGTCTTGAGTTGCTAACTGAATCTCCTGTAGCCTTGAGGGGTGTCAGAACTGTAACACATCTGTCTGGTGTTTCCTTTTATAGGTTTTGGGGTTTGGAGGAGTCTAAACTCCATTGTTTCATATAACAGATTTCCTTCAATATGTGTAGGAGAGTTTGAAACACTTAATGTTCCCAGCTTTACATAACCCAGCTAAAAATTAAGCAGTGTCAGCAGATTTAAAAAAAAAATAGGCAATTAGCAACAGAAAACAGTATTTCCCTTAACCTGAAGCAGTTTCTGTAAATGGTAGGTGTGTTACCCTGCAGGATTTTAAGTTTAGAAGTAGTTAGAAGATTTTTTAATCATCCTGCTGTAGTCCGGAGCACTTGGAAGATGGAACAGAAGGCATCATTTTGGAGTCAGGTGCCCAGTGACTGTCAGTCACTTACATAATGTTCCTGCAGTAACAAAGTTAATGCCTTAAATAGAACGTTGTTACCAAGAATGCTGGGGCTCTTCCTTGGTAAGTTCAGTAGGTGTAAGAGCGGGGATCCGCTTCCCAGCCGGCTTTTCCTGATCTTAGGCATTGTTTCCTGTACTGCGACCTGAACCTTATAAACCAGGGGTTTTCTAAAGCAGTATATAATTCAGAAATCCTCTTTTTCCATGTATTGCCTCCCAACACTTGCTGCTCCTTAGGGGGGTGGTGTTGCCCTCGAGGGATGTATGCTTTTCTCACCAACCCTAGCAGCACCCCCCGCTTTATTTAAACCGTGGCAGAGGTTAAAGCAGCCACCTACCTGTAAAAGTCTGGCTGGCTTTATGGAGTTCAGCTGTGAGGCGGATGCTGCAGCGAGTAAGGTTTTAACCTGTTCGGGTTTTGTAAGATTTCTCTGTCTTGGGGATGGGAGAAAGTTGTAAAGTAACTTTCCATAAACTCCTGTCACGTATGAAGATATTCCCTGCCTGCCTGATCTCCGCGCGCAGCGCTGAAAGAGAGCAGGAACGCTAATGTGCTTGTGCTGAAAATGAGCGCACCTGAAAGCGTGGCTGCTCTTATGTAGGTGACATTGTCAAGAGCTTCACGTGGGCTTCGGTTTGTTATACGATGCTTGTCATGGTACCAGTTTGACTCCAGTCGCTGTACCCACTGCTGGTCAGCGGTCGGTTATTTGAGACATTCTGTCTGTCAGACGCAAGTCCCTGCTGATTCACGTCTCGGAGGTGTTTCCCCCAGCACTGAAAGCCACGTATGTAATTCGGCTTTCTGGTTTGCGAGCACTCAGCTTACAGAGTTACCCGAGTACACATTACAATTTATGGCATTAAGAATTGATAGATTTCTTCTTGAAATAACCTTCCCCAAACGGAGAGCCAAAAGACTGGACGCTCGGTTTGGACTGTAACCTTTTTTTTGTGCGCTGTCTTTTAAGATGTTTACAGCTCCTATGAGTATGGTTCATGAAGCGTTAGGAGCCCCCGTTGCCCAGCAGCGCTTCCCTGCGTATCCCCGCAGGGCAGTATGCAGCCCCAGCATCAGACAGGCGTAAAAGGAATGCGCTTCTGGGGGGGTGGGGAGCGACCACGTTTCTTGGTGTCTTGAGATCTCTTTACTGTTGTTTGCATTTGAGCACTCTTTCGTTGCTAGTTAGTTAGCGTTTTAATTAAAATCACACCTCATTAAGTGTTTACTATGCTGCTGTCTGAGCCCATTAGAAGTCATTGCTTTTATGTACGTGTATTCCACCTATTTGTAGTTACAACGGGCACAGATAATTATTAGTAATTCTGTGAAATTTCAACTCTGTGGTTTGTATTCAAAATCCGGTTTTGGTTTTTGATTTTGTAGGGCCATGAGCCAAAGGAGCCAGAGCAGTTGAGAAAGCTGTTCATTGGAGGTCTGAGCTTTGAGACCACAGACGATAGCTTGAGAGAGCACTTTGAAAAATGGGGCACGCTCACGGACTGTGTGGTAAAGTCTCAAAATACTAGTTTGTGCTTTTGAAGGGATAGAGGTCCTTAATCTTGGACAGAAATGCAGAATACCCCCTGCTTTTTTTTCCACAGGTGATGAGAGACCCCCAGACAAAACGTTCCAGAGGCTTTGGTTTTGTGACTTACTCTTGTGTGGAGGAGGTTGATGCTGCCATGAGTGCTCGACCGCATAAGGTTGATGGGCGCGTGGTTGAACCAAAGAGAGCGGTTTCGAGGGAGGTCAGTGGTGTTTCAGTTAACCCTATCTCCTGATCTTTACCTGGTTTGAGACACTGAATGTCACTTCTGGCATTGCAGGATTCTGTAAAGCCCGGGGCACATCTCACAGTAAAGAAAATATTTGTTGGGGGAATTAAAGAAGATACAGAAGAATATAATTTAAGGGAGTACTTTGAAAAATATGGCAAGATTGAAACCATAGAAGTCATGGAAGACAGGCAAAGTGGAAAGAAAAGAGGCTTCGCTTTTGTAACTTTTGACGATCATGATACAGTTGATAAAATTGTTGGTATGTAACTCCAGCGAGAAGTATAGATTCTGGAACAGCAGCGTGCGGGATGTAGGATGCCGCCGTAACCAACTGCTTGACCATTGTGGGAGATGGGGTGGGCTTAATGGTGCCTTTAAAGCGTGGTCACGCCTCACAGCAGCCTTCTGTGAGGGCTCTACAGCGTATCGCTCTCTGGTTTGATTTTCCAACTCTTCCTTTGCGCTTCCCTCTAGTTCAGAAATACCACACTATAAACGGACATAACTGTGAGGTGAAGAAGGCGCTCTCCAAGCAAGAGATGCAGACTGCTAGCTCCCAGAGGGGTAAGTTTGGGGTTGGGCGTGGTTATGCGATGTAACTAGCTTTCAATAAATATAATTTAAGTGAAATATTTCGTAGGTCGCGGGGGTGGCTCAGGCAACTTCATGGGTCGTGGAAACTTCGGAGGTGGTGGAGGGAACTTTGGCCGAGGAGGAAACTTTGGTGGAAGAGGTAAATGACTGGGATGTTCGTCGAGAATGTGACTTCTGTTTTCTTATTTCCTGTGTCAGTTGGCTTAAACACTTAACACGCGTGTTGAAGAAAACATTCTCATCTGTTTTGTGTTCTAGGAGGCTATGGGGGTGGTGGTGGCGGTGGTGGGAGCAGAGGAAGCTTTGGGGGTGGTGACGGATACAATGGATTTGGTGATGGTAAGTGTCCTGCTCACTCCCCCCAGTGTTACAGTTAACTGAGTCTTGCCTTCACCTTGGAAACCAGTCTGCTCTGGCGGTAACGGTTTCTGCGTTGTAGAGCTGTGAAGAGGGGGTGTTTTGGGTAGTAGTGTCAGCTCAGTAGTGTCTTTTCCGTGATGGGGTTTGGGTGAGTATCCAAAACGCATCTGAAGAGAACTGTGGGAATCACCAAATGGCTGCGGGGGGTGTGGTGTGGGGGAAGTGGCGTGTAGTTACCGATGTCCTGATTCTATAAGCAGATGCCTGTAGTGATGTTGAGCTCTTCTGTGATTAAAGGAATGTCCAGTCGCTTTGAGAGACGTGCAGGTACAGCCGTACGTCTGGATAAAACCAGCAAACCGAGTTCTTTGAGGGCTTTGCCCGCCGAGCCCTTTCGGCTCACGGGAGCAGCGGGGGTGATAGGCCGCGCTGGCAAAGCCGTTGGTGTAGAGGCACTCCGCGTGTAACGCGTGGTGGTGACGGCAGCGGCGTGTCGGTGCGTTTTCTGCGCGTCGGAACAAACCTCTGTGTCTCGCCTTGAGGGTGCGCAGGAACTGACGGGGGTTTTGTTTGCATTCAATGGGTTAGATAAATGAAGGAACCGAACCGCAACAACTGCAATACAGGGAAAACACTGTGGGACGTTGTGACTGTGTGGTTTTGGTGGCTCTTTTTAAACAGACCTTGTCTGAGCGATGTTTGGCTTTGCTGTGTTCAGTTTGACTCTTCTGTTCAAAGGTGGCAACTATGGAGGAGGTCCTGGCTATGGCAGCAGAGGAGGCTATGGTGGTGGTGGAGGACCAGGATATGGAAACCCCGGTGGTGGATATGGAGGTGGAGGAGGAGGATATGATGGTTACAATGAAGGAGGAAATTTTGGTGGCGGTAAGATGCCAGCTTTAATTAGACATCTGTATTTTCAGTTAGGTCTGAGTTTCACAGTGCCCAAAGTATGTTACTGCATAAAAGGAGTTGTACGTACAGGGAGGTTCTAATGTGGGACGCTGTGTTACGGGAGGAGAGTTCTTTTCCTTCTGGATCAGCTTTGCTACACCATGCAACGTTGTTTTGCCTGGAACTTCTTTTTCAAAAAGCAGAACTACAAATCCATGTGGGGGAGTAAAGTAGGAGAATTGTGAAGCTTTGGACCCTTTGAAGTACGCCATCGCTGTCAGACACCAGTTCGCATCACGTAGATCTCCTCCTCCTTTGTGAGGACTTCAGCTTTTTCATTGCCTGCCTGGCATTTGGGGCGTTCAGCTGCAGACTGTCCTGCACGCTTCGTTACGCCCTCGGCTGTGTATGTGCTGCACGCCGTACGCCACTTGGAGCAGAGAGGTTGTATGTAGGTCACGTACGTGCAGAGCGTTGGGCAGTGGAAGAACGGCAGCGAAATGTGCTTTTGGGGGTTTGGAAGCCTTAAATTTGGCCTGTTTTGTTAAATTGCCAACTCGGATCTGCGTAAATTTTCTGACCTTGCGTGATGTTCCTATCTTGGCTGAAACACCAGCTCCTACAGAACGCTCAGGGTCTTCGTTTGGCCCCTGTGCGCAGAGGTGGCACGCAGAGCGCTTGCGGCTCTGTTTTAAGTTGCTTTCAACACTTACGACTCCCGTTGGCATCGGCTGTCGGTACTTGGCAAGCTTCGTCTGCTGCGCGTTGGGCACGAGTGGGTTCACACACGTGTGTTTGTTTCAGGTAATTATGGTGGGAGTGGAAACTACAATGACTTTGGCAATTACAGTGGACAGCAGCAGTCCAACTATGGTCCCATGAAAGGTGGCGGCAGCTTTGGTGGCAGAAGTTCGGGCAGTCCCTATGGTGGTAAATACCGTTGGGTGGAGGAGATGCTTTGGGGGGTTCGAGGTTGCCGACGTTCTCGTGTTTCAACGTACACCCTGTCTTTTGTAGGTGGTTATGGATCTGGAAGTGGAAGTGGGGGCTATGGTGGTAGAAGATTCTAAAAATGCTACCAGGAAAAGGGTAGGTGTCGTGCATATTTATAATGATGCTTAATAATGTGCAACTGTTCACTGAGAGTAATAATTTTCTTATCCTGTATTCAACAGGCTACAGTTCTTAGCAGGAGAGAGAGCGAGGAGTTGTCAGGAAAGCTGCAGGTTACTTTGAGACAGTCGTCCCAAATGCATTAGAGGAACTGTAAAATCTGCCACAGAAGGAACGATGATCCATAGTCAGAAAAGTTACCGCAGCTTAAACAGGAAACCCTTCTTGTTCAGGACTGTCGTAGCCACAGTTTGCAAAAAGTGCAGCTATTGATTCATGCAATGTAGTGTCGATTAGATGTACATTCCTGAGGTCTTTCTCTGTTGTAGCTTTGTCTTTCTTTTTTCGTTTTATTTTCCCATTACATCAGGTATATTGCCCTGTAAATTGTGGTAGTGGTACCAGGAATAAACAAATTAAGGAATTTTTAACTTTTCAATATTTGTGTAGTTCAGTTTTTCCACATTTAGTACAGAGAACTCTATAACAGAAATAAAATGTAGTTCAGGGTGTTTCCTTGTTAGTTAATGGAGAGGATTAATGCATTTCTCAATTACTCTTTTGTATTAATTTAAAGTTAACGATAGAAACACCTATTGATTTGCAGTCTTAAGGGGTCTAGTCTCAGTGTGTGTATGTACCTGTCACTGACATGAGCTACGTAGGCATACGGAGGGAAAACACCTGTTGCGTTACAGTTTGTTTAGATGTATAACAGGATTGAGTTACTCCAATTAGTGTTTGTGAATTATAGAACTAAGCTTTACCTTAATGGAAATTTCAAATTACTTTTCGGTTTGTGCATATTTTTTTAATTTGTAGTTCTGTATTAGTACTAGCGCTTCAAGAAAATAAGGCATGATAAATATTTTAACAAGACCAACTTTAGACACATTAAAGCTGTCTCCCGTCTCATTTGAGATGTCCAAGGGATAACTGCAGTTGCTTCAGTCTTGGGTGAAGAGAAAAACTTGCTTTTTACCTTTCTATTTATTGTAATTCCCAAGAGGTTAAGGTGGGGGGAATCAAGTGCCTGTTTCCTTGGGATATACAATGACTGTTTCAATAAAACGATACTCTGGGGAGGGCGGCTTGGAATTTTCATCCCCTTCCCGTGTCCCCGTGTCCCTCTCCCTCGCACCGTCCTGTGCTGTTTCGATTAAATGAGGCGGGATAGCGAGAGCAGTAGGCGTGTCCCTCAAAAACTTCCTGGCTCTGTACTCTTGCACGCACCCCAGGCAATTTTCTGGACGTGTTCTCCTGACTGGGAGCCGAGGGTAGCGCAGGTGTAACCCCTGACAGTCCCAGGTAACGCGTTCCAAGGGCCCGTGCGCCCCGGGCTCCACGTAGCGTAGTTCTCGAGCTTTGCCCCTTGCCAACGTCTGCGCTCAGCTGAGAGCTGGGAGATAAACCGCAACACGATCTGGCGGTGCTTTGCCGACTAGAAACGCTTCCCGCCCCGTAGAACGGGGCAGCCTCGGGTTCCCCAGGTAGAAGGGTAGAGCGTTAACGGTCTGATTGGATGCGCTGGGGTAGCAACTCTGACCAGCACGTGCGGCTGGAAACTGTACCTGTTCTCACAGCTGACCTCCACAGTAAGGCACTGCAGTCTGTCCTTTCTCACCTGACTGATTCTCTCGACCGTTGCCAGGACAGTGCTTTCTGTCAAGTCAGACTCAGAGGAGTAGGGACGCAGGCAGTAGAAGAAATGCTCAGACACTTGGCAGTGTGGTGTTGGAATTGCTCACGCCTGTTTCACTTCTGGGTCAATGTGCAGTATCAGGTAAATGCGATTCCAGTGTAGGAATGACTCTGCAAAGGTGTGTGAAATGGCTCAAGGCATAATCAGTCGTATCAATAATGAATTATAATTTTAAGAAGTAGTAGAAAAATGAGTGTGTTGTTTGAAAAAAAAAATTAAACACTGTTATTTAACCGATGTCATTGGAGTGTATTTAGACTGCAGTGCACTGCCGGAGGAACTGTCACGATGGCAGCCTCCAAGTGCACTGCAAAGTCTGCTCATTCTTTTCTGTGGGGTTTTGCCTAAAGTTAAAGCAAGAACTGGTGATTTAGTGAACGCTTCTGTTGTTGTACATACTAATTTGGGCTGGGGGGAGGGGGAGGGAGGCTGGATTTCAATAAAGGCGTTTTTTAAACAACCCATTTGGAGTTTGCAACCACTGGAAACTAAACCACAACTCACTAGGGAGTGAGCCACCTAACTACGACTTGCTTTGTACCTCACTACGCTTAGAAGATGTGTAGACTTGTACCCGGGGCCTGCATCTGGTGCAGGGACAACTGGAGGACGGGGTTGATGTCCCTTCTGACCGATGATCTGGTGTTTCTAAATTTTTTTAGAATGTATTGACAGTGTTCTTTTTAACAGGGCCTCTTGTAGCTGTACTGTGACAACATGTTAACTTTGAAACTAGTGTCGTAATAAACTTTATGAACAAGATCTGTATGCAACCTCTTAAGAGCTGGATGTAAGTGACCGCTTTGTAGGTGGGCGGGGTAGCTTAGCTGCTGTCTGTGACGTGGAAAAGCGTAAGCCGTGAGGACAGTGATTGACCAGCTTTTAAGATCCTAGGACGTACTGCTCTGACCCCTACTTTGCTAAGGAGACTCTTAAGACAGGACTTCAGCAGCCCTATTGAGTGGAGAAGTCAGCCTAATTGCAGAATGACAAGGCAGCAGGAGCGAGCGACAGCTTCAACTTCCAGAGAAGTGAAGGCATACTGATAGTGAGCAGCTGTCCAGAGGCTAGTTAAATCTGCTTGTCGCAGCTGGCATGGCGAAGAAAGTCTAGCAAGAGTTCTGCACCTTTTGGAACCTCCCTGAGTGATAGCTACTTGAGTTGACCCAAAGTCACTAGGTCTAGCATTTAGACCTGAAAGGAAGGGCAATGAGCATAGGTAAGGTTTGCCTTTAACATTTTTCATGAATTCTAAAGAGTAGCGGGAGGTTTTTAAACAAGGTAAGAGTAATTTCTTTAATTTTCAGGTTGAATGAGAAGCTGCTGCTTGACAAAATGGGGAATGTCTTGCACATCCTCTGCAATTGAAGGTTTCTGACGGGGTAAGATCCGTAGCGTATAGTCGAACACTTGTCTAACCCTTCTTTCCTTCTGGGCTCTCCTTGGCCAGCCTTTTCACGCCAAGGAAAGCCTCAGGCGTTCAGGAGCAAGTATTCCAGCATACATCGCCCCGCGCTCCTGTTCTGGACGAGGGTTGCTTGCTGGCATAGTTGCTGGTCGAGTCTTTGTTCCTGGCGGGTCCGAAACTGCTGGGTGTGCCGGCTCGGCGGGACAGAAGGGATGGGTGGTTTGAAACGCGTGCGCCCCTTCCTTGGGCGGGGGGGGGGGGGGGCGGTGGTGAGAAATGGTTTGCTGCCTTGTGATGGGAAGAGACGCCTTACGGGAGCCCGGAGGCGAAGAGGCTGGAGCGGTTCCTCACGGTAGCGTGGGACAGGCAGCTGCTGCAGCAGCTCTGTAGTGGCGCTGGCTAGAGCGGGGGGTCCCTCCCGGGAAGCAGGGGGGGCCCGGTTGCGCGGTGGGTTGTGGCGGTGTCTACGGATCCAGGCCTTGCGCTTTCAGGGAGGGCGGTTCAGTGGGGGCTGATGCTGCCGCCTGGTACCCAGCTGAGAGCACAACTCTCTGTGTGCAGGTGAATGGCAAGAAAACAACGTGTCCTGGCATCTGCCTTCGTGCACAGGTTCTTGACTCTTGGAACGTGTGTCTCCTCCTGTGCATCACTTCTGAAGTCAGCTTTTATTCTGGGGTCGGCTGTGCTTCCCTCGCTCAGAAAACAGTCGGAGCCTGCGGATTTCGGTTTCACTTGGGGCTTCAGCTTGTTCACAGACCGATTCGGGTATTCAGACTTGGTACCTGCTGTCTGTAAACATCCAGAGGGCAAACTCCTGGCACTGCAGCGGACAGTTGGAGGTTAACTCGGAAGTAATTCACAGGGGCAGTGCGGAGACTTTCACGGGATCAGGAGCTACTTAGTGGAAACGTCCCTGGGACCGAAGAGATTTTTAAAAACGCGGACAGGCGTGGTTGGTTAGCCAGAGCTCAGCCAAAGCGCAGGCTGCTGCAGTGAGGTCGCGGTCTCTCAGAGCGGTAGGCAGGCGGCTCGCTCCTGAGCGAGCTCTCCCATCTTCGCTTTCCCTCTGCCCGGCAGTCGCCTTGTGAGCTCCCCCGGCAGCTGCACGGGGCGACGCGGAAAAGCGTCCATGTGGCTCGTTACTCGGTCGAGGGCGAACGCTTTGTCTGGGGGAAGGGGGAATTACAATTTTTTTTGAGAGTCAAATCCTGAAAACATTTGAAGCAAGTTTTAATAAAACCCCTTTCTAGTTGGCATCCCCTTCCTAGGCCTGTGCGCAGAGCAGGTCTCTACCCTTCCCTGACGCGGGGGGTTGACACGCCTGCACACTGACCCTGGCGAGTCCTGCGCCGCGCACAGAACTAGATTCTCCTGGCTGCTAGAAGGATTGTCACTCTTGGGACTGCAGCGCTCCCGTTAGACCAGTTTGATTGTCTCAGCTATTCGCACCCCTTTGTTCAGAAACGAACCTCGTCAAAGACATCCTGACGGGGTCCTGGGTCATGGGCACCTTTGCCCACGAGGCGCTTCCAAGAGTGAAGACGGCTGTTCCCCGGGTGGGTTTTCCCGTGGTGGCCGCTGCTGAAAGCAGTGGTGGTGGAACGCTCGCGCGGCCCCGGCCCCTCCGCCGCAGCTCTGCGGGAGTCTGCTACCCGTGTGTTAATGGCGAAGCGCGTGGTGGCTCCGGGCAGTGCGTGTGTGTTCCCCCCGGGTTGGCGCAGACGCGGGAAGTGTGGGAAATTAAACACAGCGCCTTGACTTTGATCCCTTCCTAACGCTGAAGGCGGGAAGGGGAATGCTCCCGGCCTTTCAGGCACCGACGTGTCACGCGCTGACTTGCTCCGGGTCCTGCGTTTAAGACGTGAGCGTGTTCGCGTGCCGCCTGCGCTGCGGTGCGGTGGTCACCTGTCTGTGGGCTCTGAGAAGTGTCTGTATCTGAAACTGCGTGGAGCGTGAAAGGTCTTGAGTATCGCTACAATTCCCATCTGATGGCTCATTCTTTCTCTGCTGTGGGTGCTACAGGTTGACATCTCTCTAAGATTAGCTTTTCCCTCAACTAAAGCAATGCGAGTGTCTCCGCAGAAGAAACGCGGCCTTCACGTAGAAGATAATGTCGCAAGATTGGAAACGGAATACTGCGCTAAAGTAACTGGCAAAGACTTCAAGAGCGACGGTGCTAGTGCGCTGCAGTCGGACAGCTTGTGGTCAAACAAGTTTAAACACAGCGTGGAAATGAAAAAGCTCCGTATAGTCCATAATGGATTGAAATGTGTTAAAGTACCTCAATTTTGTATCAGAATAAAGTGTACGTTGTCAATGACTTACAGTCCAAAACGCGTTGCCGTCACCTTTTTTCAGTGCTGCGAGGAACACGCAGCGCTCTTTAATTCCTGCGACGCGCTCCGAGTTCCGGGATCGCCTTTCCGGCTGGGGGCCGCGAACAGCAGAACGCCTGGGTCCCGCCCCGCGCCTCGGCTTCGCTCTCGGTGGCTTTGGACCGGAGCGTCGTGGCCAAGAAAGGAATGGTGCCGGTGTGCGAGCTCAGCACCGGGATGCGTCAGCCGTGGCGATGTCGCCAGGCGCTCTCGGGTTTGGGGACGCGCTCTGTACCTCGGTCACGGTAAAACGAAAGGTACAGTTGGCGATCTGGTGTGTTCACATAAACCAAATCACCCACTGCGGAATGTGTTTATCCTGAACGGTGCTGGGGGTTCGGCGGGAGCACGGTGCTCGCTGCGTTCGTGGCGTGGGAGATGCCGCTTTAACCTGCGTGCGCGTTGTGGTCCGGGTACTGCAGACGGAACCTTGGCTGGTGGAATTGGGACAAGGCTCCCCCGTGAACGGCATCATCTTCGCTGTTGCTCTGTCTGGGCACTGGAACAAGCATCCCCGTGTTAGGTTTTAGGGGGCTGTACAAACGCGATGGCCCCGGAGCGGCTGTAAGGATGCTGTTTGCCCTCGGCTTTTGCACCAGTGAGGAGCCCGCTGAGGCGGAGGGCAGGGCTTTACCGAGGCCTCTGGTTCACAGCCAGTTTGTAACGGAGGTGTTTGTGTTACGGCGCAAGCCGGATGTCCGACAGCTGAGTGAATAGCGGGGGGAACCCTGGAGCTCTTCCTCTTTGGGTTCCCTGTGCTTTGCCACCAGCCCTACCTGTGCGTGGCTGCTGCGTGCGGGGGTGGACGCTGGGCTGCAGCTCACTGTGCTGCCTCAACACTTGTGCTCTGGAGCTGCCGTCCTTCCACACGGATCGGCTCCCCTCGCTTTCAGCGGCAGCAGGGTCTCGTGTTCCCGTGTGCGCCAGGGCTTACTGATCCCCGGGGGCCTTTTCCTGCCCTAAGGGCAGTGCTGCTGGTAAAGGCGGTGGAGGCTGTTTGAACGGCAGCAGCAAGGAAACTCCCCCTCCGTGCTGCAGTATCCCTCAGTTCAGCTGCTGCTTGGCTGCCCCGGCTGCGGCAAATCAACCTGCTTTGTCCCTCAGAGCCAGCCTCCAGGCTTCCAGCCGCGGGCTGACCACCTGCTCCTGCCCGCAGTGCTGAGGACGGGCGGTGGGATGGCCCGGCACGCTGCTCTGCCAGGAGCTCGGCACCACCAAGGTAAGCAGCCTCGGCGGCCAGCCGAGTTAACGGGGAGGTGACTGACAAGGTGAAAAAGATTGGAAAGAGAGGATTATTTGGGGTAGGAAACCCAAAAGCAGGTTGTGACCTTACACTCATCCTGCTGGGACCAAGGGGCCAGTAAAACAGCACCTGAAATCCCGTGCGTACAGGGGAGCTGGGAGCTGTTAACAGCAGGTTCCAAACCAGTTGCTGCTCTTCGGGGGGAGGGCTCGGGGCACTGGGGTGGTATGGAAGCAGCAGACGGCACAGAAGGGTGGAAAACGGGCGCCCTTCCGTAGCATCCTGTGAGAGGGATACTCGCCAGAGCGACGGCTGCGTCAGGCCCCTGCCTGCCTCTTTTCGGTGAGGGCACTCGGACGGTCCGTAAGTGACACAGCACGGGCGGGGGATTACGAGTCTAAAATCCCTTTTGGCATTCGTGCCCTGCACCGGCCGAAATGCTGCCTGCTGGATACGCGACGCCGGCACAGTTACAAAGGCGTGAAGTACAAACCTCAGGGCCAAATTCACCGACTGCCGTACGGTATCCTTGTATGCAGCGCTGGCCGAGTCGCGAGCTAAGGGGCGGCTGCCGTCCTACGCCCGCGTCCCTCTTTACACCCTTCCCCCTGCAGCTCTCTGGGTCCCGCTCTGCTCCTTCAGGCTCTCCAGGCCCTGCTTTTGAAGACGCGTACCGCAAGGTCTTGCAAAACCACTCGGGGTTTGTTGCGCTACGTGAAGTTACGCCTCAATACTGTGATAGACAGACTGTTCTCGGATGACAACGGCGTGCTTCGTCTGAACGGGGTTTTCTGCCACTGGCAGAAGCTGGAAGTTTCATGGGGAAGTTCACTGGAAGTTTCAGAGGGAAGCTGGAGGAAGACAATAGTTTTTCGTGTTCAGATCAACGTGTGTATTTCAACTCCTGCATTTTCTGCCTTCAAAAACTCCACTGATCAAGTACAACGAGTCTGTTTGGAGTAAACAAAGCAACGCTATTCACTTGCCCCATCTTTAAATTGTGGTTTGTAAGAGAATAAAGGGCACAACTCCCTTCAGTGAACTGAGCTCAGGCGGTGGCAGGCAGCTGGCCCCCTCCCTAAGCTCCGAAGCCATCGCAGCGGCAGGCGACGCTCACCAGCCGGGCACACGCTGCGCTCCTGGAACGGCCGCTCGGAAGCGGACGGAATTTTTAGTTGGAAAAATACGTAATGCTGAGACTGTCGTAACGGACAGTCGGTGCCTCTGAATTCCAGTAGCGTTCAAGGAGCAAAACAGAGGCGGTGTGAACGTGGCGCGGACTTGAAACTCAGAGAACCCTTCCCCCTGGCAGCGACGGCCCTGCGGAATGAAGCGTTCCTAGTGCTGGCGGCGCTGTGCCGTGTGTCTCCAGTTTGGTACAGGAACACTTAGCCTGGGAAAACTAGTGTGGATTTTCCCTCCTTCAGGGAAATAAATGTGCATGAGTAGAGTTAAAAAAAGATTTAATGAACTGATAAATCAAAATCCAACATGAAGTATCAACTTTTATATTAGATTACAGTCATATATTAAATAAAAAGCAAGTATAAATGTGTAAGAAAAATGGGAAACAAACATTATTGCATATTTATAAAAATGTATCAGAAGCCACTGTTTGTCTTGCCAGAAATTATATTTAGAAGGCTAAAATCATTTATATATATATATCAAATCTATGAATATAACAAGAGATAGAACAGTATATAAATACGGTATCTTTAAATATTTACACGTAGATGGAAACTAGTCAAAGTGGTGCTACAAGAAGGACATGTCTGTTATAAAAGTGAGAGTACAAATCTTGCATATATCCATCCGCATTACGCTATTAGTTTTAAACTTGCACCTTCCGTAAACTAATTATTAACTTGAAAATTATCATTGCATAGAATTACTTGAAAAAATATTACCTAATTTCCACCTCACAGTAAAAACTATCGGCATAGTGATACAAAAATAGTAACTCGGGGGACAGGAGCCAGCTGTGCTGCCCTTCAGAGTTTAGTCTCTGACTTCTTGCTTTTCGGAACAAGAAAGATGTTGCCATCCCTGGTCTGCTGCAGTGAGTATTCACTGGGAGAGTAAGCCTTCCCCTCTTCATCGCACAGCATGCTGAAGACCTCGAGGTACAGGCTGGCGAGTTGCTTTTTCATCTGGCGGAGGCTTTTGTCGTGCTCTCCCTTCTCCTTCAGCAACTTCTCTTTCTCGCCTTTCAGGTTACTCAAGTCTTGCTCCAGTTCCACTATGTTTTCCAGTTTTCTCTTACGGCAGTTCTGAGCAGCCACTTTGTTCTTGCCTCTCCTGCGTATGTCTCGGATCAGCGCCAGCTGGGCCTCACTGAACTGCTCCTCAGACATCATTTCATTGAAGTCGTTAATGGGCAGGTTGATGATTTTTTCCACAGGAAAAGGGATCTGCAGAGCTTTTGCTCTTTGCTCATCTCGCGTGAGATGAGCGTCCAGGCGGCTTGAAGCTTTATCCTTCGCGAAGGGAGCTTCGGGGTGCCCTGGGCTGGCGGGGGGGTCTTTCTTTGGTGTGTTTGGAGACGGCAAACTATGTGTTTGAGAGCTTGGCCCCGCGGAAGAGAACACTCGATCCTGGAATTGCAGCGAGGAGGCGCTAGCGTTGCTCTGCGGCACGCTGCCCGGAGCACTATCCACATCTTCCATTTCAGAGTCGCTACACCCCGAAGTCTTATCGCCACAGGCAGATGATTCCGCAGAGTGTTCAGGCGATGCCGCGCTAGAATTTGCATTCAGGGAGATCCCAGAGTCCGAGTCGTTCCATTCCAGTACGGTTCCTGAGTGGCTGCCGTTAAAAGCTTTACACAGCGAGAAATCCGAAAGATCAATCGGTTCGCTCAGAACCTCTGTGAGCGACTGACTGATCGGGTTGGCGGCTGCTGCGTCACCGTTCGCCTTTGTGTCAATAAAGGTGCTGTAGAAATCCTCACAGAAATCCGAGCTGGAAGGGGACGTGTCATTTAAAGAGCTCACGCTCAGCGGGCTGGGGTCCTCTGCTGGCAAGATGCTGGGGAAGGGGCCCTCCATGCTCTCCAGGAAGTCCGGGCCATAGTTAACATCTTTTCTCACGACAGGTAACGAGCCGTAGTAATTAAGGCCACTGTGCGTCTCCGCTGGCTTGGTTTCGGGGCTTGGCATCGTACTCACCTCAGCCAGGTTGTCATTCTCAATGTTAAGACACTACACGGGAAACGTAAGAGAGAAGTTGAGCAACTCGCCACCAAGCGAGGGTAAAGCCTTTCCCCGCAACCCACAGCCACTGCACGGTTCAGCCGTCGGCACGCATGTCACGAGGGGGCCGCAACACCGCTGTGACCTGGCTGACCAGGACGCGCTCGCTAGGGAGAGGCGGTTCAGGGGGATTCGCCAGGCCCAGGAGTGCACGGCGGCTGGTCCGGGACAGAGCTATTTCCGTTAAGAGAGCAGAGCCTCTCGGACTCGCAGCAGGATGCCAAAGGGAGCCACTCCAACGCACTCCGTGCCTCACGGAAGCTGCACGCAGCCCTCCCGTTCTGGTAAATGGCTAGCGGGGGTCCTGGAGCTGCCAGGCCTGAACTCCCCCCAGCACCCCTGCTAGGAACGGCACGAACAGCACGTGTAGGACGGCTGGACGAGACTGTGAGCATTACGACCAAGCACCTACCGTTAGCGCTCGTCTAGTGTTATGTGACAGAATGTCTTTTCCTCAAAGCCCAAGGTTGTTTTAGACCCACTGAACGAAGCAGCTGTTCAGTGCAGCGAAATGCAGTTCCCCGTGAAGAGAGCACTAACACGAAGCCTTGCAACCGTCAGCTCACCCCGCCTACTTTCAGTTAAGCTGGCTAACAGCGGCGCCGAGGACTCCCGGGCTTTCACTGGCTGCACGACCAGCGCTCCTTCCAGCGGGGTGGCAGTTCCTTAAGTGAGCCTGAAGTAAGCGTGCCTGCTGTCCCCACAGAACGAGGCAATTACCAAAACGATTGTTTCTCTTAAGAAGGGACCCCACACTGATTATTTAACCAGCGACCGTTCAAGGCTGAAGCTAAGGTTCTGAACCTGAGCGCTTTCTGCTCTTCTCTCCAAAGGGCGTTCGTAAAAGGCGGTGCCCTCGGTGTAACTTGCGCACTCTTTCAGAAGATTATTCCGTTACCATTCGGAATTACTGCAACGGACAATTCTGGTTTCTAAGTGTATTTTCAGCATCACTGCTGCCTCTTCGCAACCAACTGCCCGTGTTGCTTCTGTGGGGCTTTTAAGCCTACCACAGCAGGAACGATTAGGAAACCAGGACAATTTTGAAAAATATAAAAGGACAAAGGGAAAAAGCAGGGTGGCAGGAAAGACTCAGCTCCTGCAAAAACTGACTTGTTTCTTAATTCGCTTTGGATTTAGAGGCGTTCCACCAAGCAGTCATCTCGTGTTAAAAGCATGAAGTAGAGCAGCATCACGCTGCCAATAATACACTTGAAAATAAGTTTACTCAATTTTACAGTCAAATCTAGGGAAAACGTAAATAGAAACATACGGGTAGGAGAGGAAAAAACCCCTCGACGTCCTCTGTAATGCACAACGTAGTACTAGAGAAAAGTGATTTTTTTGTTCCTTTGGACTATTCCGTTCCTAGTTAGTTCTTCCTGAGCACACATAGAGTAGTTATATCGCTATGCCTGACTCTTCCATGCATCTCGATCTGTGTTACCACCTTTACAAAACCTTGTCCTCAGATGAAAGTTCAATGTAAAAGTCACCACTCGTGACTTACACAGCCTAGTTAGACACAGCAAGCCAAAGCCCTTTACAATGACGCTTGCGGGAGCAGTTCCGGCTGCAGATCCGCAACTCCACGTGTCCATTTTTAAGCACGAGTTGCACACAGACACAAACAATGAGTTGCTAAACATGGGGAAGTTCTGATTGGGAAGGTAAGTTGTGTTTTATTAAGGCCTTCTGGTGAACAGTGGATTTCCTTCCTCCTGCATGTTTTTCAATATACTATTTTTAAACAATTAAAGCTTATATAGAGTTATGGATGTCCTACAGGTGTAGAAACCAACATGACAGCCGTAATCACCATCTGTTCAGGTGCTACTGCACTGCATTCCCGGGAATACCACGCTCTCCCACAATCTGCCACTGTGTTTTTCAGACGCTTATCATACTAAACCTTTTACCTGTAGCTCTGGAAGGGACAGTAATTCCTCCCAAACTTGCTCTATGTTCTGCATATTCTCCGCATCAGTAAGTGGAACTAGACCAGGTGATTCAGGTGCCGGAGTTTGATCAGATGAAATGAAGACTGGGTTGCTATCGACCTGAGTGGGAACCAGTGACTGAAATGCAGCTGAAGAAGCCTGGATTAAAAAAAAAAAAAAAAAATTAAAAAACCCCAACAAAACAACAATAACAAAACCACCACATTAAAAAACCCCCCAAAAACCCCAACTTTGAATTTTCCAAAGCAAAAATCTGTTTTTTGCTGTTCTACCACGTCTAAAGAAATACAGGTATTTCCTACCAAAAGCATTTTTGTACATAATGGGATAATATATAAATACTCCCCATGAAAGGAGTTTTCATATTAAGGAAAGAAATAGTAAAATCCCTTAGAAAGGGACGGTGAAGGGCTTGTCTTTGGACATCACACAGCCTGGATGAGCACCTGGAAATAAAGCACCTCAGAGGCACTAACCCTGGAGAGCTGCACTAAGCTCCCCGTGACAAACCGCCACCACGCTGCAGGAACTGGACGGCTGCCGTCAGCTGGCGCTGCACAGCCAGTCCTGGCCGCGGTGCTCCGTAAGCGGCAGGAATGCCAGAGTACCACTCCGCTGCCTTCGGATGCGGCCCCAGCTTACGCCTACTGCACTGCTTTATTCCAGCGGGAGCCGGCTAATTTTACGGTGAAGACAGAGCTTAGTAAGAGCAGCCACAAGGCCGATCCCCTGGAAGACGGCCCGTGAAAGCGCTGTATTGAGCATTTTTACCTCATTGTCGTCTATAAACGGGAATGCTTCGGCCAGGAGCTGCATGCAGTCATCAAAGGACAAGGCCTCCGCTTCTGGTTTTGAAGTCTGTGTGGTCTAAAGAGGAAAGTTATGAAAAAAATGTTACCGTGCCTTTGAATAACTGAAGAATCTTCCATTACAGCAACGAATGCAAATTCATTTTAGGTAACCACTAACACCGTGTCTTCCTGTGAATGGAAAAAGGTTTAATCACGCTGACGAACAGAGATGAGTTTACCTGTGAAAAACCGATTGGTGGCTCGGTGTTTTCTGACTGAACGGGCTGAGCTGGCTGCACTGGAACAAATTCGCCCGTCTCTTCGTCTAACTCCAGCTGAGCCAGCAAGGCTTTCTCCTGCTCTTTCTGGAGCTGCTCTTGTCTTTCCTTTTCAAGCTTCTTCTGTTTCTCGAGCTCATACTCCTTCTGGCGTTGACTAAGATCAAAAACTTCGCGCCCTGCCCCAAGGTCTATATCTTGCCTCCAAAGGATGTCAATCAAGTTCATGTCCTGTAATAGAAATGCCTTTTTTAAGCAAGCGTCCTCCCCAGCCAAAGCGGTCTAGAACAACAGCAAAGCTCTTAAATTCTGTATCGAACAGTAGACTGGTGTAACTGAGGCTTCTTCTCTTAATTCTACAGTCACCTCAAGAAAATATGGCTCTAAGACCTTTCTGAAACGTGAACCGATGGTTTGGTTGCTGCGGCCTGCGCACACGCTCACAAAACCTCAGCAGTTTCTTACAAGTGGTAAGGCAACACGTGAGCCAGGCAGAGGATAAGTGCATTCTTCCTTCCTAAGTCACTCATGGAAAACGAAGCTATAGAATGAATTATGTCACATCAAGAAAGTCCTAAACTCTGCCTCACGACAGTCAGTCGGTATCAGGCAGCTAACGGTAACCTACATGTCTGAGAAAACAGCTACCCCTCGCACCCGTAGTATTTCAGAAGACAAACTCTGCTATTTAGGGAAAAACACCCAGTGAATATTGTTTGATTTGGCTACATTTCTTTTGATTTCTTGCATAAGAGGGGTTTGGGGTTTTTTTACTGTTCAAATATTCAGTATTTTTAAGGGCTGAAGTTTGAACTACTTTCTTCTGTGAAGAAAACCTAACACTCAGGACTCATCAATGCGGGTGTTAGCTGGTACAGGATTTTAATACTCGGTAGCCACATTTGTCAGATGGGCAAACGCCAACAGCTCCTACCTGCTGCCTGGGAATTTTGATTTTATGGCATGTTTCATTTCCTTAGAACTACCCTTCGGCGGCAGCACACAAACATGATGTTCAACGCCGGGCACTGTCATCAGGCCAGCACGCTACAAACGGTAACCAAACACTGCATTTCAGCTGAACAGAACTTCACGATTCAGCTAGCCGTTCTACAGCCAAGAGAGATACCTTCATTGTGCCACCCTGTCAACTTAAAACACTCCCTTAGCTCTAACGCCTATTTTCAAGAAGAAAAGCGAAGTAACCCGAGCGCCAGGTCGCGTTGCCGTTCAGAACGATCCCTTCTGTACAGCAGTTACGGCACAGAGCGTTAGGCCACGACCACATTTGAACAAACCAATTCAGTTTTCTCAGTTCTTTGTTCAAAATTCTATAGCACCAGCGCTCATATTTACAGATGGCAGGAACTACTTCTACTGGTTACTAAAAACATTACTTTTCTCTAAAAATCAGGCAGTTACATAAAATACCTGCATGTAACCCAATGCAGGCGTTCCCAAATCTCCGACAAATTTAACATACCTTGCTAGGAGAGACCAAACTCAGCTTTTAACGGCCAACAATGAAGAATCTGAAATAATTACAGTGGCTGCCCAAGACAATGTTTGGTCTCTCCAGATTGGCAGAGTAAAACGAACTAATTAAGTTCTGCAGTAATTGGAGATATTGCAATATGGTATAGCTTCATTAAGGGCCAGTAGTTTACCAGCTGCTCACTGTCTCCTTCTGCAGCAGAGTCAAAACTGTTTCCGAGGCTCAGAGCATTTGCAATATGTTCTGGATAAAACTGCAGGATCTGGATTTTAGGGCTCACGTCTGAATTATTCATTTACAAGGCACCATTAAAACTGTGACTCAAAAGATTTATTTTTTCTGGTGTGTATAACGCACGAGGCTGTGAATTAAACAGAGCTGTTTTCCTCCCCGAGCCGCAACAGACTACAGCACAAAAATAGCAAAACTGATGCTCGGTTTCAGTTTAAATCACAAAAACCAAAAGTGATCAAAAAAAAAAAAAAGTACTGAAGGCATAACCTTTTCCCTAAGAAGAAAAACCACACTGCCTTAGTGCAAGAAATTACGGCACAGCTACTAAATCTTTCAGCCCTACTACGGGCTACGTTCGTTACCAGAATGAGGAGCTCTGGGTGCTGCCCCGTTTGTGGGACGAGCGCTCTCCGAAGGCCCCGGCTGGCCAGAACACGCTGCTGGGGCTGTACACCACCGCCTCCGCGCGCACGCGGCAGCCGCTTCAGCGGGCAGCCTTCCCGGCTGGATGGATACGCTCGCCTGGTTTTCAGCATCTCGGGCTGTTGTTTGAGAAACATGACGGCATCGATTGGCTCCCATCCCCATTTTCCTAGGGACCATATTTAGCCCAGCATCTCATCTCTGGCAAAGGGCTGGGCTTTGCTGAACCGGGTCGGGCTCTACCCCGGAGAGAGATGCCTGTCAGAGGCTCCTTTTGTATTTCGCTGTTGTGTTTGCGGCACTTAAAACCAGACGGGTAAGGGTTTGGGCTTTTTCAACAATCACCATCAATTGGCAAAGAGCCCTCCTGCTTTCAGTTGGAGAAGTGCTGTACAAATACAGCAGCATTAGGCTTGACTGCAAGGAACAATCTGAGTAATTACTCTTCACGTGAATGGGTTGCATGGAAGTTCTTCTGTTCAATATGCTAATACCATCACACAGCACACCGATTTAAATATTAACCTGCCATACAACACTTACCTATAAATTCAGCCAATGCTTTCAGTAACACAGCCCTTTCAAGAAAAAAAAAATAGCAGCCCTGGGCCTTAGTCCAAAGCCTCAGGTCAAAGTTAATGGAGTCAGCACTGACCAGTGAGTCACTAAGGAGTGAATCACAGCCCCCAGCATGAGCTGATGGCAAAGAACTAAAAAAAAATATTAAAAGATTGCAGCCTAAAGCAAATATTTTGCAATTTTGTTCCTTCAGCCTCCCCTCCTTCCTCTTCAGGCTGCTTCTCTGCCTTGCTGAACGCTATCACACACACAGAGATAGCCACAGACACAGGCGGGCACTCTTTCAGGTTTATCACTGAAGCATCTTTCCCTTTCCACTGTGAAAGCATCACAAAAATACTGTATTTGATGCCTGGGGTGTTCCACTAGAGCCGTTAAAAGGCATTTTACTTCTTGCCAGCGCAACAGCTACGCTCTGATTTTTAGATGCCTCAACACAATGTGTTGGTCTCGGAAAGATTCACTTGGAGGGAGGAGGCAGCACTGGGGCACATGCACAGAGAGTCCTGTGAAAGCTTCACCTGACCCGGGGCTCCTCGCGGCCCTTCGGAGCCACGCAAACCACTTCCCTAACATCACACGTATTTACTGTAAAGGCGCCAGCGGTCCCTCATGTGACGGAGTCCACAAGCGCCCGTTTGTTCTTTCCTGCCTTGTGCAACTTCTTGAATTGCATCAGAGGAAGCGGCGGGCTGGCAGAGCCAAGAGGCAGCGTGGGACGAGGCAGGTCTTGCCTGCAGCAGGAAGGACCCACGCCCGGGGGGCCACGCTTCCCCTTCGTGGGGAGCTGCGCTGTCCCAGCCGACCCCGACCCCTGTCGTGAGGGGAGATGCATTTAACGCGTGTGTTACCATTTGCCAGCAGTCAAGTAATGTGTTTTTAATATTTTTCCCAAGCAGACAAACAGCGATTTGATTTTATTTATACTAGTTTCTTCACAATTTTGTGATGGAGAAAGCCCTCCTCTCAGAGAAGGACCGGCTTTGCCTTCCATGATCCGTGTAAGCAGGAGGTGCCTCGTACTCGTGGTTTGATTTTTCTCCTGTTCATTTAGTGATATGCTTTTCCAACCACACTGATGGCTTAGTTTGGACATATAAAGGCACTTTTAATAAGATAAACATAAATGTTAAACAATTCACATTAAGCCACCATCTGGCCCCCAATGGATATTTTCATGTTTTAGATTTACATATCAGCATTTGCCATCTGGGCAGAGTCTGTTATACATTTTATGAGAAAATCTCTGACTACATTGTAAAGTTTGACAATTAACTCTTATCGCTCCTAAGCAAACACGATTGCAGTAGGGTAAACAAAGGTCAGAAACCCTGTTTCCATGTTATTTTCACAGACCGACTTTTGTGCTTTAACCAAAATGCTCATCTTTTGTTTCATGCCTGTTTGGTTTATCTGAGTGGGTTTGTTTGGAATATAAGCCATTTACAGGTGGCACTGGTGAAGCAGAAACATGCAGTGGCTCAAGTGTCAGAAAGCCCTCTCAGACAGTGCTCCAACGCATTGTTAAGTATCCCCTTAGCGCACACCAACTTCCTAAAGCCATGCCTTTTGCAACACAAACTGGGATAGCATCAGCAGTACCAGACAAGGATTCGTTTTGCTTTCCCATGATCTGTTAGCACCTAACTCCCAGGGTAGATTTCACGTGCCAGCATGACTAAATCGCAGAGCAACAGCAGGTCGTGCATCTCGCTGGGGAGCTCAGACAGGAACCCTACAAGCAGCAGGAAAACACACCTATAGCTTATTCACAGAAAGAGAACTGGCAAACTACCCCCCAACTCCTACTTGCTTTTCAGACAGGGAAAGGAATTAACAAAAAGCACCTTAAGTTTTTTTGCTGTGTTCAAAAACAACCCGTGTGGGAAGTGAACCCATGTCTTGAGCAAAGACCTAAGACACTCCATGGCAAGAATGAAAGGGAGGGGATCAAGTAATAGAGGAAGTGCTGGAGAAGGAACAGGAAGCATCTCACCCCTTCAGAACAGTGCAGGCTGTGGAAGGAACCACTGAATGGCTTCTCATCATCATCCTCAGGAGGAACTGGGTTTGTTCAAGCAGGTTTTACAAATGATTTATAAATCGTTCAGTGTTTTCAGGTGACCTCTGAAATCACCACAACTAGTGGCTTGTTTTCTAAATCTTTTTAAAGTTAAGTTAATTACAATTCGTAATTACAGAAAAATCCTGGACACGGATTTTCAGGGAAAGCACAGAAAACAGATAAAGTTATCCCAACACTGCAACTTTCAGAAAACAATTGAGTTCGAAAGCAGACCCATAACTGTCAATCCCTTACCACTGGAAATTGAAGAACAAAAGTTAATTCAGGACTGCGGAATGGGCAGTCTGGACATGAAAAATTTGAACATGCAACAGCCCTTATGAGAAGAACTGGGAAAGGGAATGGCAGAAACTATTTATGCTGGAGGGCAGAGGGGTACACCAGCGACTTTAGATGTCTGCATTTGGAAAGAACAGAACAGACAGCTGTCAAACAACGCCACGTGACAGCAACCTGTGACTTGCGAACGCAAGGTCAAATCCCTGACGGCCCGTGGAGCTGCCTGCTGCCCCACATTCTTCACCACGACCTTCCAGGCAATCTAGGAGGAAACAGAGTGCTTGGGTGGGTGTGAGGGGATGCTGTATCTTCTTACATACCTGTGCCACTTACTACTGGTGCGACTGGCCTGACACGAAGCCAGCCTGCTTCTGCCACTTCATGCCCATTTGCTCTCCTGGCGCTAAGAGCCTTTGGATGCCCAGTATCTTGGTCTGCAAACTCTTTTCAAGCCCTGGAAGGCTAACGTGCCTGAAAGAGGAGTCTGAAAGGGTTGGAAAGCCATAGTTTTAAAGAAATGATGTCATAAGAGAATTTCCACTCCATGTCTGTATAGATAAGCCAGCTGAAAAATGCTGACCATTGTGCCTTGGGACATTCTCCTGCCCCGACAGACACATGAGATAATCTCAGTCCCTGAAATATAAGTGTTTGTAGAAAAATTTCATTTTCTTTCTGAAGACAGAAATTTCTAGAATGCTTTGCCAGGCCAGGAACATAAGAAGTCTTGACATATCATTAGCTAAAAAGAGTTTAGCCTGTTTTCTCCTCACATACATCTCCTATTTCAGACTGTACCTCCCACTGTATTCCAGCAGGCTCTCCTAATAAATCCCAAATTGTCAGGATCTACTCCTATAAATTAGATTAGTTGAAAAACTCCTTGGCTGGATTGTCCAGAAAAAGGAAGTTTCACCACCAGCCTTGTCTAGGCATTACTCTGACAAAGACAGGGAGAAGCTGGCTGGAAGGACAATCTTCCCCCACAAGTGCAATTTTGGACACTACCCACCCACTCTCCCAACCCTCACTCCAAAAATAACCCCTCTGGGAAGTGGGTGATTCATGTCTTTTACCTGAAGTGTCATCTTCCAGGAATGGTATCAGTAAAGGCTATGACTAAGATCTGTACAGCTCCCTACATGATGGTTTTCCTTTATGATACATCCTATGGCAAGCAAGCTTTCCAAACTACCAGGGAAAATACATGCCTCGTCTATTCTTCAGTGACAAGACAGGTTTCTTTAAGCCTGAAGAATGTAAAACGAGCAAGACTGTAACTGCAATAAAGAATAGCAGTTGTAGGCTGTTCATGGTCATTAACGTACTACATTCCAACTCCAGAAGCTGCAAAATCCTAACGCTACAGCAGAGCGAGACCACAGCAGGTGAAGAACACCCTCATCATCAAGACAGCAAAGAGAAGGAAAAGGAAGGACATAAAAACCAGTTTACTACTTCATCTTCGACAACAGTTTTCTCTTTTTCTGCAAAAATCAATCAAACGCCACCTCCCTGCTACTCCTTACAGCACCAAGTGTGTGCAAGAGCCACCCAGCACTCCCTTCCAGCCTGGGACACAGTAGCAGGAGCCACATTCTCCTCCCTGGCTCATTAATCTGTGGAGTCAGACATGCATACATACATCCCTTTCCCACCACATCCAGTCTGCCTTGCAGTGACCATTTCTGGTCCAACAGATCAGGGGATTCTTGCTCAGTGCTGCAGATCTTTTCACAGAGGATTGCTTTGTGCTCTATCTCAGACACTCCACGAGTAGCTATGGTTTTCTAAACTGTTTAATCAATACATCCTTTAGAAGGTACCTTTAAAAACTGTAGTTTAATATAGAGTATGAGGTTTCCAGGGCCTGAATGGTCCCAGGACTGATCCTGCCCAAACATCTTTAAAAAAAAAAAAAAAAAAAGGAAGGGGGGGTGGGCGGAGCTCAAACCCACGGTCTCATTTTCAGGAGCTACAGAAAGCAATGTCTTAAATCTGAAATTGGTTCTCATTTTCTCTGTACAATATCTAATTTTTCAAAACTTATTCTCTAACACTGATGGCAAAATCTGTCATGCACTGTATCTGCTCCAAATTCCCATATTTCAGCCTTAGCCCAAAGGAAAAGCCAAACTGAGATCTAATGTTGTGAGCTGATGACGACAAACTGCTCGTCAATAAATTTAACTATGCCCGTATTTACGAGCACTATCCTGGCTACTAAGTGAAAGCCAAGAATGGTATCATGGGTGTCATCCTGCTTCTTCAAGCTTAGTCCTAGACCTCCTGACATCCCAGAGTGCTCTCTGGAACATCAGTATCTAAAGCAATGAATCACATGGTTTCACAGCTTTGCTGGTTCAGTTAGATGGGCTCCTAATTACAATGTGCTCATCTACATTTCACTTTTCCACAGTGTATTTAGCTGGTATAAAAGTGTTGTGGTCCCTTCTACTCAAATTCCGAATCCCTCTTTCAGCTTAACAGAGCCATTTACTTGCTGCTGCTTTTCTCTGTCTTGCATCAGCAGCATTACAAAATGATTAAGTCAATAAGCACAGAAAGCGAACGTATTCAAGTTACAATCTATTACACAAGTCGCAT
This sequence comes from Rhynochetos jubatus, assembly GCA_027574665.1. Classification (NCBI taxonomy): domain Eukaryota; kingdom Metazoa; phylum Chordata; class Aves; order Eurypygiformes; family Rhynochetidae; genus Rhynochetos; species Rhynochetos jubatus. The sequence goes on along the minus strand of CM050654.1, from coordinate 19,253,648 downwards.
GGAACTGGGAGCCCGGCAAAAATATGGGATTGTTTTATAAACGAGTGGCATAGTCTGTCTGTTTGTTTTTACATGCTTGATACATCAACAAAACTCTGCTGTGTTGCCCCAGCAAGTAAACCCAGTGATTCTGTTGTGGTTGACTTTCTCGCTGTTATCTAATCACCCACACTGAGTAATGGAGTTGCAATGAATAACTCCATTTCGAAAGGTATTCAAAGAGCAGCCATCTCGGACAGAAACCTACTTCATTTCAGGAAAAGAGGGTCTTAATGGCTTTGTGTTTGGGGGGTGGGGGTGGGGTGGGGTGGGGTGTTCTCCCCAAAGTTAAAACTGCATCATAAGAAAATGGGCATTTATTGAATCTTGCCATTTATACAACAAAAAAATCCTTACCTACATGTAAACGAGTAATATAAAAAATATCCAGCATCTGTAAATACTGCTGATCGTTTAACTACGGGAAGGCAAAAGCCTCTGTGTCCCAATGAATTTTATCCACTGAACCTGCAGTACTCGGAACACAATTACCTGTTAAACAACTGCCTTCGAGCTATCCTGCTGCACGCAGCCAGGCACGGACTGCGTGCGGACACTGCCACGGGCTACTCGTTAGTCTACCTACGAGAGGATTTGTTTATGATAATGGCTCAGTCATCTGGGAAACACAAGCCAGTCAAATTATAGCACACTCTGATGTCCAATGAAACAAATCAGGAAGCAAGAAAAGATAAACACAGAAACAGAGAAAAGGACCTAGCAAACCCACAAATAACGTATTTATTAGGTTGTATTAACCTCGCATTATAACCTACTGGCCACTACTTTGATTTCATCGTTTTTTGGAAAAGCGTGTTTCTAACCTAACCTGAAGAGATGTATTTGTGGGCCAAAATATTCCCCAGGATTATTCAGAACCCTTCTCGTACTACATATTTTCACTGCACTGGGATCTTACTGTACAGCCCCATTTCTAGCTGTCGTTTTGCTGATGCCTGGGCAAGTTACGGGGACAGGCCGCATCAGGGCCACACTACAGCCTGGATGTGGAGATGGCATGCTCTAGGATTACAAGGATCATTGTCTCACTACAAGGATCAAGTCTCACCGAGCTGCGCTTCGCTGATCTCACGAGCAACTTACGCTGCTGTTGTTCGTGGGCCAAACCACAATGGCAAGCAAGCGGGATATCCATGTGGGTTAGGCAGCCATAAGGATGCTTTCAAACTCAGAGAACTTGCCCCACAGACACCTCATCAGCCTAGAAATACTGTTTTAAGACTAGAAGTGTAAGAATACGGTTGCATTGCAGGGAAGGTAGCTGCTCCAGAGGTGGCCAGTGTGGTTTGCTGTGGTGACACTATCTTTCCAGACAAGTAATTCTCAGGTAAATGGTTTATTGGACACCGTGCACAGCCTTCATTAGTGACATACTGCAGAAAAGCTTCAGTAAATAACAACAGTGTTCCACTGTGCACTGATGACCAGAAACGTTCTCCCTAAATTTACATGAAACACCTCAGAAATCATTATTTTATTTGCATGAGAGGAGTTTGTATAGCTTTCCCCCTTCCTCACCACACGAGTTGTTTTTCCATAGAACGAGGCAAGGATAGATTTTAGTCATTTCCTTAAGCACTTGTAATTTACATCTCTCAGCAAAAAGCAATCCTCAAAGTCATCAACCCCCACAAAGGTTTCAGGAAGCTCTCCCACTCCAAAGTCCTGCAAAGTTAAACAACTAAACCAGAAAGCTCAAGAAGGGCCAGCATGCCAGGCGTCCACATGCCAATTTATCGATCGGTGGTGTACACAATGACAGCTTTTGCTCGGAAAGGTAAAGCCACTGAGGGACTGAACAACGCCGCGTACAAAAGGAAAGCTTTGTCTCTGTGCGGTCCAATCCAGCCCACGCTTTTTTAAAGTCCTGTGTGGTATCCAGTTTATAAATTCTGAAAGCAAGAGGAGCTAATTCATCTCCCAAGGCATGCACCAGAGTAGGTAAATGGTTTTATACCCCTTACCAAATTATATAAAAGCAGCAATTCTCGATATCCTCAACAGAATAACAAGCCTCCTAAAATTAACCATCAGTAATTGTGTCCTTCCATCCAAATCTAGAGCCTCCACCACCCACCACTTTCCTTGGGTCTTTCATGTCTGTCCCCGTGGAGTAGACAGAAGGCTCACAGCCTTTGACCAACACACTTTACTTCCTCATGCCTCAGTAAACACTTGGGGAAAAAATAATTTTAGATTATAGCAAATTATCAGTAAAAATGGCAAGATTTCTAAATTTCTAAATAGAGAAATTCTAAAGTTTCTCTATAGCACAATTAATTCAGACAGTGAGAGAGAGAGAGATCTTGTTAGGGTTAATCACTACTCAGTCAGTTGTGAACTGTTAACTGTCATTACTACCTGCATTTGATAAGACCTTGCTCATCATCTCTGCCACATACACATAGAGTTTATCAAAAACTCTTATCCCAAGCTTGAATTGAATTTATTCTATTTATTTTGAATTGAAAATAATCCTATGGCTCTGACCTTAGTAACAGTTTGTCAGAATAATTTAAAGCACTCCATTAACAGTTTCATTATTTAAGTGCTTTTTACTCTTCATTTTGCCAGCAAAAAGAAACTTTGAGAGATGAGGGATGTTCTAGAGATGTTCATACTAGTTATCAGCTGAGCAAGGATTCCCAAGAGTGGGAGGTACAGACTGATAATATTCTAGTTCGAATACTAAAACCAAATTAGAAAGCACGGTGTCAGAAGTCACCAAGTTACGACTTAGTTTCAAATATGAGCTCTGTTTTATCATATTATGCTATTGTAATAGTACCATTTTTGTTCCTGAAGTACTTCCATTCTCATCCTTAGGTATCTTGTATCCTATTTGTTTCAAAAGTTTGCTCAGGTTTGATTTATTTTTCAAATATCAATGGGACAATCTTCCAGAAACTCCTCAACTGACACAGATCTGCTCAAGACCCGTCTACAGTAGCAAAAAAACCTGCAAATATAATTCAGTATTATAAACCAGAAAGTATGTCAGTGAATCTCGTGTCAAATAACTCCGAGAAGATTGCACAAGAGCCCGCAGTACGCTTGTTCCAGGGCCATTTAATGACTGCATTATTTGCACTGGCACATACGTATCAGTCACTACTTCTGCGATACGGGTGAAGATAAGCGTTATCGTACCAAGCTGGGGTGGAAGGCTCCCGTTGGCACACCTTGGACGACCTCTGCCACTTAAGTCTCCACGTTCTCCTTCCAACCAATGAAGCTTCTGAGGAACTGTTACCCATGTGGGCTGCACCAACCTTCCCAGCTGCTCGCCCACCCTGACACCCTCTTCTGCCCATCATTTTATGACCCATCTGAACGCAGAAAACGTCATCTGGTCACATAACCGCACACAATCTAACTGGAAACACTCTGCGTTGGGGCAAAATTCAGCCTTCTTACCCAACAGCACTTAACTCGAGCAAACACTTCCTGAAGACAGAAAGAAGAAACGACCGAGCGTCCAAGCCCCGGCAGCACAAAACGCAAATGCCAGCTGCGGGGACAGACAGACTGGCAACCCTACACAGGAGCAGGCAGTGTTCTGCGTGGCAGACCGGCCTTCACCGTGTGCTGCCTAGGAATTCTGAATGGGGATCTTCCAACAGTCCGAGCAGCACAGGAATTGCTCCACTCTAATTACAGCAGTAAGTGGGGAGGTACTAATTTTACCACAAAGGTTAAAACAAACCACCACCCCCAGGAACTTTCTAGCATAGTTCTTGATGGCTTAACAGTGGTGATGATTGGAGCCGGAAGCAAATCAAGGTCACAGCAGCTTTTCACATAACTCAGCTGTAGAAAAGTCTCTGCTTCAATATTTAGTGGGCATTAATTTTGAACACAGTGAATAGGCACACCCTTAATCATAAAACAAACCTCTTAAAGGCAGCCTATCAACCAAGCTCCTCCTGAGTCAGTTTCTCAAGTATGCAAACCTGGGTTCACAAGCAGCTTCCAACAGCGGGATTTTTTTATCCTTACAAGGGACAGCACGTAAAACCAATCCAGCAAACAGCAATAAAACTTTGAAACTGCAAGGCAAGGGTAGGGGCAAGAGGGGAAAAGTTGGTATCTTTATGTTTCATAGTCACACAGAAGATACTTCCTTAAAAGGTTTGAAAAGACATGGTTTCAAACTGGTCTTACACAACTTGTTGCTGCAACATCAACTTTCTTTTCCTTTCTCTTCTCTTTTTCAATTGCACTGCTCATAATAATACTGCAGAAGATGGACTAAAAGTCTTCAGACTCTGCAAGACAAGTACAAGGTTGGGTGGTCTCAACTCCCTCAGTACCCAACAACATCAACAACGAAGACATACTCCTAGGAACGGTTTAGTTTAACTGTAGATAAAACACACACAGTCATTTACAGCACCCTCAAAATAACTTACCTAAAAATAAATACTGTTTCATATTCCTTCTTCCCAGTATAAAAACTGCAGCTAATCAGGCTAAAACCAGAAACCTGAACTGGCATAATGAAAAACTTCAACCACATGTGTAGTATATACATTGCACCCACGTAAGTATTATTTCTAAGCCATACCCATTCTGCTACAGCCTTGCCAGTTAGTACTCGTGCTAGGGATTAGCAGTACACCACTGAGCAGCGGTTATACTCTGCTGGTAAAACAATGCTAACCTAACTGAGTTATTTCCTACTGGCTTTCCACCATCTCCATGATCAACATATCAAAACACTTGCATTGATTCTTTTGAAGTGAATATTACAGAAGAAATTAAGAGCCAAACAAAGCCCTTGTATCAATGTGTAACATTAGAAAATCAATGCATCCATTAAAGAAAACTGAATATTTTATCAAAAATTCAGAATGGCTGAAGACAGAAAAGAGAAGATGCTTCATAAGATGAAAGCAAATCCTCTTCTCCAAAGCAGGCAAATAATTAAACATTTTTATCTTTACTTGATGTTGTTACAGACTGCTGTGTTATGCAAATTCGTATTTAATTTAAATGCATGGTGCCAAATTAATATTTAATTTAAATGTATGGTTCTGAGAGACCGTTTCTATTTGAAACACGTACTGTTGGGCTATGCATGTCCAGGTAAAACTAAATATTAAAACAAGATAGTCTGCTGGGGAACGTATTTTTTCATTGCCTTATTTTAAAAGATGGTAAAGAAGAATTAAGAAGTATATATCTAAAAATCACTGAAAGAAATCCTGAGGCAGAGCTGCTTCTGTGCTTGCTTCAGTACCGTGCTGCACACAGCAGTAACACTGTTCTTCGGAAAACTTAAGTGCTACACGAACACCTAACGTCTTGCTATTGCCAATTAATATGTCACTGTCACTAGCTTTGGTTTTCCTGAACAGAAAGCAGTTGCTGGGTAGGAAAGATAAAAGTACACAATGCCTATCTTGACTTGAAATGTATTTGCCGGTATCTTTCAGATAAGCCTCCCATGGTTTAAAGCAGTTTTATACACCACAGATAGCATTGCTGGCTTCATTTCTTACTGGCTGGTTTGTTTACCTTAATAAAACAAATACGCCATAAAAGTATTACTATTGAGCAATCCTGCACAGGATTCCAGTTTGCTGAATATCAGTCATCTTTGGATAACATGAATCCAAAGTCGTGACTTGCAACTCCTCCTACCTGACTTTCCACTGACCTACGTAGAAAGACTTGCATAGGTGGCAGATGAAGTCTTTCCAAAACCAGTTAAACTAGATTATTACCGAAGAACTAATCTGGCCAACGCACTGTATTCTTTCCCTTCACTCAAAGCTGTATCCTGTGGCACAAAGTCCAACTTTGGCACAATACACTGTGTCAGACAACTGAACAGACTTCAAACCCTTTCAAGTCCTCTAGGAATGTGCTATAATAAAATAATAGGTTACTTCGGGTTGGAGTGAGATGGAGGCCAAAGCAAACTTTAACTAGGTGATTAACCTGGAGACTTTGGAGGACTTTTTGCTGGCTGCAATTCAAGCACAGCAGCAAGGGATTAATATTTAATTCACGCTGACAGGTTACTGCCTGGACTTGTACTGCACTAGCCTCAGCCAACACAATCATTGCAAATACATCACACTTTCACAAATTGGCCTAATTTTAGTGAATGGTTTAGTTATTTTAAGTCGCCTTAAAGCTTATCTTTATAACGTCAAAGGGGAAAAAGGGAAAGAAGTAGTGTTGTAGCTACAAAACTCAAACCAACCTTTCCAATGAAGCGTTACAGGCACAGCTGGTGTCGCTTGCTGCCATCATCTGAACTTCCCTGTTCTCTCTTTCCCCTCCCAGCTCTCTCCTTTATGGGCTTGCAACTGACTCTTTTCCCACTCTCCTTTGAAAGTCTAATGCATTCCAAAATTTTTCAGTCCAAAATTGTCAGACTCTGACAGCTTTTACTGTTTTGGGGGTTGTTGGTTCTATTGAAGGACCAAACGTAACTAAACTTTACAATTGAATAGGAAAAATTACATTAAAAGAATAGTATGAATTTATTGTACTGAGAAAGTGCATGAACAAACATTTCACTTAGCTCTTTCCACATCACCATCTCACACAGCCCAGCATATGCCACAAAGGTATCCAAGATTTCTTTCACAAAATAAGTGTAATCGTTGATTACTATTGCTACATTCAATTCAGTCAGGATGACAAAAGTAGCAATACCTTTCAAAGAGGTCTTTTTCTGCTTTGCAAATTTAAGATACAGAACTCGAGAAAAAGGAACAAGAAGAAATCAAAATGGTATTCAGGTGCAACACCAGATAAAACAACCTTACATGTTTTTAACAATATCCTTGTCCTTCAGGATTATATGTAACCTCCTGTGTTCTTATTCAGGGTAAGTATTATGCTGTCTCTATTTTTTCAATTTAAAAAAAAAAGGGTAAGGGACAGAGGGCAAAAATTTATTCCTGCCTATGAACATTAGCGGGAAGTGTACACAAACCTTCCTAACCACCCACACAGCGCTATAAAAATGTCTCGAGTTCTTTAAAGCTCACAAGATCATCCAGCTGCCCTCTGCTTACGCTGAATGTTCTTTTTTGTTCCAGTTTGGCCTCCTTCAAGTATTTCCCAACCAACTTTGAAAGCCAAACTCTTCTCCAGCTTTGAGTCCTAACCACAAACTTCTTCAAGCTGGATTTTCAGAGGCAATTAACTTTTTGCACTTCCATCAGTTTCCAACATAACTATAAATTCTTAGCGTATTTTAACAACAAACTACAGCAAAGTCTTCATACGATGGATATTTAAAACAATAATATCCAATTAGCTGTTCTCCTGAAGGAACTGACACAGTCAGCTCCTATTAGTCTACATTTATTTCAGTCAAACATACTACACTGCATTACATCTACCACTGGCTTAACTGAAATATATTCTTTTGTGAGTTTTGAAGGAAAGGAAGCTGTCAGTGCAGCCCGAGATCAAGGTGAGCACAGAAGAACCGAGATGGTCAAAATACATATATTTTTACTCAAGACACAGCTTGTGATACTCTCTCATCTACACCCTCCAAGCTAGTCCATAATTTTAATAGGCGACATCATATATCAGAAATGTGGATGTTTTCTTATATTGAAATTTATCTACATACATAGGTAGATAAATAGATACTTCTACAGGTATCTTGATCAGCTATTCCTATTCAACAGGGTTATTAAACCTCATTATCAAGAAACAAAAAAACCAAACCAAAATTAAAAACAAAACAAAAAAAGCCCCCAAAACCCAAAGACTTGTTGCCAGGCCCAAGCAGTGCATTTGTTTGTCTTTGCCTGCAGAATCTACCTCATGTGGAAATGATAGGCCATTAGGGAATAAAAAATAAACCCATTCACTTGACAAGTTAATGCAGCATGTCATAAAAAAAAGTACGTGTAATTCCTCGTTAAAGCCCCTTTAGACTGAAGGGATCACATTAATTGAGTTGGAGACTCTTCAGGGCAGTTCTCTAGGCAGGAAAGCACTAACAGATACATTTACAGAGGCACTCAATTATTTGCTTACTTGGCTTTGCCTGTTGTTACAACCGGTCTTACTTAGCCTAAGTGCAACCCACAGCTTCATTCTATGTGTCAGAAAGGGCTGTTTTACAAAGTTACAAGCAACTATTTCAATAACTTCAAATTTACTGAGAAGGGGAACAGCTACTATGAGAATAGCATGCTCTCAGAAGGGTGATTTGAAACATCCTGACAGCTGTTCACTGCATTCTTTTCTCCTGGGTTGTTAGTGTGTACTACACAACACCCCATGTCACCTCTGCATAGAGGTGCATCCTGTTTCCAGGCAGAGAGGTGAAGCCAATGGAATACTTGCAGGCAATGGCACTGCTAACTCCACAGGACTATGTAGTGGGAGGGGGCGATTTTACATTTTGGTTAAGGAGCCAGATCAACCCCAGTCCTTCACATGCACCTTTGTGACTATGACAATTGCTGCCAGGCACATAAGAGACTACAAGCTTGCACTGTATTTGCACAAGCACACACCCTTCCCATCCACTGGCTTGCAAAAGCTGGGGGGCTAAATGAAGACTGTGCTCCCCATCTCTCATTTCAAGTGAACATTTTATGGGAAAGGGTGTTTGAATATTCCATTTAACAAATACATTTAAAGCTACATGTCAAAGATGGTAATCGCTATGTAAAAAAGGCAGTGCCGTCTCAGGCGAGGTCTGCAAGAGAGGAAGCCAGCAGCTGGTGAGCTCAGATAGGAAAACTCCAACAGGTGGCTTGGTAGACAGGGGGTGACACAGTAGGCAAACGAGCAAGGAAGGGCAGGTTTGCTGGCACAGTCATGGTGGATTGGGCAAGAAGGTACAAAAGCAGGTACACAGGAATCCATCTGTCAAGATACTCTCAGACATAAAAGCAAAAATGCCATAGCTGGATACTATAGGGAAAATTCACAGGGTGTTTATGCAGCAGAGGCCAGGAGCCTGATTTTCGTTGTGGTATTTCCCATGAAACCGAGGAGGCAAGGTGGAGGTCACGGACATGCTACCCAGGGCTAGAAAAACAGATGGGCCAGGAAAAGCCATGAGTGGCCTAAGACAGAAAAGTAACAGCACACAGTGAATACAAAAAGGTATATTTAACACCGTTAGAGATGTCACCTGCAGGAAGCACCCTCTTATATGTCCTAAAGGGTAGACCATGTTAAAAAAACCTCTACTGCCCACCATATATTGTACTGACATACGCTGAAAGAGCCTCAAAACGAGTCTTAAATTTGTTGTATTAAAAGAATTAAAACAGCCCCAGATAAAGTTTCAAGTATTCTTTAAACCTAATACTTAGGTGCTAAGGGTATTTTCTGTTTAGAAGCCCAAGAAACGCATGCCCTGATTACATAAATTTGAGTTCAATTATGTTTTCAGTTATTCACCCCACTCCTGTGCAACTATTCTGCAGTCCAGGAGTACTGCACTTCCCCTGGCTTTTAGAGACGGGACTTCGTAGCACAAGAGTAGGACACGCAAATACACCCCCCTACGCCTAAGCCTCCAGGAGATCTGTCTTGGAGGAGACCACCAGGCTTTAATTCCTGCACCAAAGGCCCAGGGAAGCGCTCCGGCTCAAAGCCCTCGAGGCGTTCCCAGCAGGCGGAGGTGCGAGGGGCGCACGCCGGTCACAGCCCCTCACCGGCAGCCTAGGCCCAGGCCGGGGCCGTCCCGGTCACGGTTCCCCAGGCTGCGTGCGAGAGGCTTCACCGAACCCAAAGCCGCCCCAGGGAAGCGCATGATTGTGCAAGAGCCGCCGCACGCCCGGCTCGGGCCGCACGCTAGTGGGCCCGGGCCCGGCGGGCAGCCGCGCTGCAACAGAAGGAAACCTGCGGTAACTCACCCGAGTACGGAGCGAGAGGCGCGCAGCCACGCCGGGAGCAAGGCCGCGCCGGCGGCGGGCAGCCCCTCCGGCGGCGGGCGTCTCCCCAGCCGCTCCCTCCGGCCCCCTCGCCCCCCCCGGCTTCTGCGAGCTCCTGCCCGAGGCAGCAGCAAGCGGCTCCTGGAGGCCCTGTCTGACCTTCCACGGCCGGGAAGACGAGATTCGATTCGACCCGACCCGACCCGGGCCGGCCCGGTTCCCCCCCCAGAGCGGGGCGGGGGGGTACGAGGGCCTACGCAGCCCCGCCTCAGCAACGCGGCCCCGCCCCGACCCCGCCGTGACTCAGCGCGTTCGCAGGGGCGGGGCGGCGCCATGTGCTCCGCCGGACTCGTGACCGCCCGCCCCGCCCCTCGCCCGGATACCGACCGGGCCGGGCCGGGCTCCGCCGGGGGAGCGGGTGCCCCTGCCCGCGGCCGCACCCGCCGGCCGCGCTCTCACCTGGGCGGCGGGCGGCAGCTCGATCTCCATGTCGCGGGGCCGGCGGACACGGAGAGGCCGGTACGGCGCGGTGGCGGCTAGCCCGGCACCGCCCGCCCGCTCGGTCCGGCGTTGTTTGGGGACGGAGGCGGCCCGGGCCGGGCCGGGCCAGCGGCCGCCCCCGCGCTCCGCCCCGCCGCCGCCCCAACCACTCAGCGGCTGCGGGAGCCGGCGGAGGCGGCTCCTTTCCCGACAGCGGCGGCGGCCGCGCCGGGAACCTCGCACGGCCCCCGCGCTTCCGTGGCTTCGCCGCCCGAGACCCTCTGCCCCGGGGCATCCCTCCCTTCTTCCCCACCCCTGCTAACGGCCAGCAGCATCTCGGTCCGGCCGCACCGGGCAGGCGTCGGTATTCTGCGCGCAGCCCCCCGGAACCGGGAACGGCTCGGTGTGTTCTTTCTGGTGCCTTGGCGCAGCTGCCCATCTGCCCCTGTAGCTGCGTGGTTCGTATTCGTAGAGCGCGTATCGCCTCTGTGCTAACCGCCCAACGGCGAGCTCGGCGCTGGGGCGGGAAAGGTGGAAGCGCCGGGAAAGCCGGCGGGGAGCACGGCTGGATGGCACCGGGGGCGGATGCAGAGGAGCTGAAAGGCGGAGCGACGCTGAGCGGGGCAGACCGGCCCGTGTACGGAGTGCCGCCTGCCGAGCAGCGCAGCGCCCAACCTGCAAACCGGCCGAGACAGAAATCAGGGCATTTGGGTTTGGATACGCACAAATAGTTTGGAATTTCTACCCTCCGGCGAGGTCCCTCACAGAGCAGTGATGCCACTGGTGCCCATCAGGCTTTGTCAACTCCTGACTTCTCCAGCCACGTAATACTCGCCCAGCAACAGACCCTGTTCCTCGGCGTAGCCGCCTGCAGGCAGGCGGGAACGCTTTAGGCCCGGGTCCCTACACCTCCGTCGTCGGTACCGAACGGGCAGAGTGCCTTGTCTTAAAGCACTCGCCATTTGGTAAATGACATTAATCACAGAGCAAGCTGAATTCCCCTTGGAACTGCAAGTAGCAGTCAAACAGTTAATCCAGTGCGTTGAATTAGGACACTTCGGAGCCATAACCGAGGGTCCAAGTATTCCCCCGCAGGTGCCGGTTCGGGTTCTGTGGCCCGAAGGCTGAGTGCTGCTGTAGTCTCTCTCGGGCCGGCGCTGAGCCTGCTGCGGGTATGTCCCTGCGCCTCGCCAGTTAAACCGGGCCAGCGTGAAGACCTCATTCTCACGCTTGCCCGACAAGGCACAAGAGTGTGACGGAACCTGAGTGAAAGGACTCTGCTGGAGGCTGGAGAAACGGGAGTGGGCTGGCACAGGTTAAAAAACCCTGGGGTGCCGCTGCTGCCAGCTCCTCGCAAACTGTGTTATTACTAAGGACCAGCTTTTGACTGTTTCAGTACTATAACAGAGACAGCAGGCAGACCCCGCTAGCACAAACTGAGTAATACAACATGTCAGTTCGTGAAAAATTGCCCCGAAGCTATAAAGGTGTCTTTTCTACGTGCTTTGTTTAATAGAAAGTGAAATCAAAGCAGACGTGACTCTTAGGCGTCAGCACAGATTGTATCACAGCGCACAAACAGTACGCAAAGCTAAGCAGCTTGCTCGGAGCCTGAGGGGAGAAAAAAGGCAAGGACACTTCCTGGCCAGGCCAGATAAAAGAGCACTGACTATATATTTCATTTCTGTTCCTTGCTTAATTTCTTTTCTCCTTTCCTTATCTTCACACCTTGAGCTCAGGCAGAAAAAGTCAGCCTAATGGAAATGCTGTATCTCGCGGCACTGTTCCCAGCGGGCGCCGCCGCTGACGAACGCGGTGTGCGGCGTTGGGAGCTCTCTGAAACGGAGCAGTACTTGTGCAATATTGGGGGCTGTTGTTACTTTCATTTCACTAGACCACCTGAAATACCTGGAAACACAGGCGTGTGTGTTAGTTGCCCTTTATAGCTTTTCGTGTAGTAAAGTTTTGGAGAGAATCTTTTCAATTAAGATTGCACCTTTCTAATCCTGGAGTTTATCTGGGATGTGGAATATGGGCTCACGTGTAATGCTTTGGTTTCTCCTTGTAAATACAAACTTTTGGCCAAGCACAGAAAAATCCAAATGCTTTTGCATTTGCTGTGTTCCTGTTACTGTACGTCCATTCACCTTATAAAACATACATACCTGGTCTGTATGTATTGACACTGATTGCTGCAATACTACAGCTTATATGCAAATGAGATAGATAGCATTTCCAGGAACTATGAAGTAGCTGAAGTAGTGTGTTCAAGAACAACCCACCGTGGTACTTTCCTGAAGGGTAACAAACAGCAGAGAACTTTTAATGACACACACAATATTAAATCCTATTAGCTGCCTATTTTTATATTAGACATTCTCATTATTCCTCTTCTTGCATTAGACCTTTTTTCAATCATAATATTTAGAAAAACATTTATTATCAGAATTTATTCTAAAACATTTCCATCCTCTTTTGAAAATCATAGGAAAATGGAAAGACCTGGCCATATTTTCAGTTAATGGGCTATTAGCATTTTGATGAAGTTCTTTCTAATATATCTGCGTAACATTTAATATCATTTTATGTTTGAATAATTATGAAGATGGAAACTTCATAGTGCCACCTACTGCTGAAAACACACATTTTAAAAGCATTGCGAGTTTGGGTACATTCAAATAATCGGACAATGGAGGAAAAGATGTGTTGGAATAAAATCTCTCAAACTTCCGAGAAATATTGGAGACAAGTCTTGCCTTGCTGAGTGAATTTCAGTCACACTGAATTTCTGCACTTCGAATCAGTGACTGTTTAGACTGAGACTAATGAGGAGTGGCTCTGAGGATCTGGGATTTTAATGAAGGGGTTTTTTTGATACTACATTTTTAATAAGAACTTTAATTTTAAAATGAATCACTGTGTTATCACTAGAAAAACACTGATGAAAGGATTCAATGAAACAAAATTTATTTTTCACTCAGTGATAAGGAGATGTCCTCTGTTTTACAGAGAGCTCTGCATGAGATGTAAACCAAGGGCCCTGGGATCAGCATCACATGCGGCACAAGCTCTGTTCCCTTTTTACATCACAAAGCCCTAAGGTGGACCATGGATCCCTGCTTGGTTGTTGACATAAGACGGTATGTCCTCAGCCACAATGGTTGGAATTCATCTTCCCTAACCCTTACCATCTAAAGGTTAGGTGAGGCTAGCGTACAGTAGCTGGTTCCTTCTTCACTTCATGGACAAGACCCTGCCTCTAGTTCTAGGGGAACAGGAACCATATGCCCACATCCCAGATGTGAAGTATTGGTTATGCTCATTCCTAGGAACCACGGAAATACAGGAAGTGATAGGACTTTGTACATGAGTATGATCAAGTAGAATATAGACCTTTATTCTTCCGGAGGAAAGTTCAACTTTAAATTTGGCTCTGAGGAATCAGGAATGGTTTATCTTCTGCTGGTACTACTCTCATCCTGTAGAATAAACACTGACATGCTTTGAATTGACTGTCAAGAGTTTCTGTCTTGTCATGGCTTGATGACTTAAACTTAGAAATTAATTTGAAGTTGAAAAATTTTTCAGAACAATGCATTTAAAACAGGCAAAAGAGCATGTAAGGATGCTTTAGCTACTTTTTGTCAGTATTTAAGAAGCCTTTGGAGGCACTGGTCACACCTCCCCTTTTTATTCACAGAGAAGGACTGCTGTCGTGACAGTATCACTCTGTGGTACTTTATTTTGCAGCAGCAGCCTGATCTACTCAAGAGATAACGACTTTTAGAAGAACTTTTTGTGATGTACAGATGCTTATGTACAGGCAATTCTGGGTGCACATTTTACCAACATTAGACACTAAGAACTCACTGCCTATTAAGTTAGCTTAATAAAAAACAAGATAAAGGACATTTCTTAGTTATTGAACTTATTGTGTCTTTCACACAGTCAAAGCCCATGCTGACTTTTTGGTCAGTTAAACAGTTATTGGGGTTTTTTTATTTACCGAACCGGTTTTGGTTGGGATAGAGTTAATTTTCTTCATATTAGCTTGTATGGGGCTATGTTTTGCATCTGTGTCAAGAACTACATCAAGCCACAAAATGAGGATGCTTTAGCTATTGCTGAGCAGTGCTCACACAGCATCAAGGCCCTCTCTGCTTCTCAGGCTGCCCCGCCAGGCTGGGGGTGCACATGGAGTTGGGAGGGGACACAGCTGGGGCAGCTGGCCCCAACAGACCAAAGGGCTGTTCCATGCCATATGATATCACACTCAGCAATAAAAGCTGCAGAGAACAAGGAGGAAGGGGGTATGTTCAGAGTTATGGCATTGGTCTTCGCAAGTCACTGTTATGTGTGATGGAGCCCTGCTTTCCTGGGATGGCTGAACTGCCTGCCGATGGGAAGTGCTGAATGAATTCCCTGTTTTGCCTTGCTTGTGTGCGCAGCCTTTGCTTTAGCTACTAAATGGTCTTTACCTCAACCTACAAGTTTGCTCTCTTTTACCCTCCTGATTATCTCCCCACTGGGGGAAAGTGAGTGTGTGGTTGTGTGGGGCTGAGCTGCCCACAGGGATTGAAACAAAACAGTCCTTTTTGGTGCCCAACATGGGGCCTGAAGGGTTCGAGATAATGACAGATTTGACTGCAGTTTGCTAGACCAAATTTATAGCTGTTACTGTTTTTAGCTATTAAGTGGCAGGCTCCTGTTCTTGCCATGGGGCTTGCTTGCCTTAATGTACGTTAGAGTCCAGTGCTCCTTACTGGCTGCTTTTTACTCTTGCGGTGTGAGTTAGGGCTTATCATCTCACCCTGTTGTGCCTGGGAGCATTTTGATAACAGCAGTGGGGATGCGCCTAAGCTGGCAGGTGGCCAGCGCACCGCTGCTGTGTCTGTGCTGCTGTACCGGACAGGCTGGAACTCCAGCGTCAACTTGAGTCGAAGGCACTGTGACCTGTGGATAAGTCCACACTGGAGCAGGTACATCCTAAAGCATCTGTGCCCATGGATAAGTCCAGGTCACAGCAGGTGTACCTCTGAAGAGACTGTCCCATGAGTAAGTCCATGCTGGAGCAGGTGGGACTGTGGTCTGTGGAGAAGTCCATGCTGGAGCAGAGGCGAGGGGACAAGTACACTGTGGTGTCCAAAGGGACCGGGGTGGAGATTGTAATGGATATACCTTTAACTTGCTGTAGCCCATGAACTGAGGTGCATGTTATGGGAATTACTATAGCAGGAACCACCCAAACCAGTGGAGCAGAAGCCTTACAAGGAGCAGTGCAAGTGCAGCAGTGACGTGACCTGAGCTGGCTTTGGTACTCAATAGCTTCACGGAGCACACCCCTCCTGAGTGACCCCCATAACAGATGGAGCCCAAAGTCATGGACTAAATGGACTCAGTTGACATGTATGGACATTTTACGGACATTTTACAGGGGTGGACCATAGACTAAGAATGATATCTGTGTATATATCAGAGGATGGGAAGGGGGAAAGTGGCTGATGAGGATCTACTGAATAGTGTGGGACCTGAGCATGACGTAAATGTTATGGAACAAGTGTAGAAACTGTACAGGTTTTGGCTGGGATAGAGTTAATTTTCTTCATAGTAGCTTGTATGGTGCTATGTTTTTGATTTGTGGTGAAAAAAGTGTTGATAAAACGCTGATGGTTGTGCTTCCTGGTGTGATACAGGGGATGCCTGCACAGTGTCAGAGGAGGGATGAGCACTCTCACTCTTGGCTAGGTAATTATTTTGCTTATAGGTGCACGAGTTAAAAATTACGAGTTAATGAATTGCAAGTTATGAATTAGAGAATTCGTGAATTAGAAATCTCATGACTTAAGTGATGAATTAGTGAATTCACATGCTAGACTAGCCTGTACAAAGGGGACTGAGCCCTCGTTTGTCAGGTTTGTTTTCTTTCCTAATGAGCTCATAAAAGACAGTTTAATTTACAGAGTATATTGTTCTGTAAATTTGAGAGATCCAAACACGGAGTGAGTAGTCCGTGTGAATAGCCTTTCTCCCTGTTACCTGTCCAAATACTTTAAAACTGCTTCTCTCCAAGAGAGTGAGCAGACCATGACTAGGGACGCTGCTCTGAAAGGAGCAAGGGAAATCCTTCACAACACGCAACTTCTGTGTTGGTTGTCTACCCCAAATTCCTGTTCTCCTGTAAGGGCCTTGCCAAAGACCTCTGGTACTTGCCCCTCTTCCCGGGCAGTTATAACCCACCCGTCCTTCCCTCTTGTTTCATTCACTATGGACTATGGAGTTTTAGCGTTAATGTGTGTCAGCGTAAATAATTAAAAGCAATGCACACTGTGTCCCAGAAAACTAGAAAGGTTGAAAATGTGCTTCTTCCTTCTCAAAGAAAGGTGCAAGCTCAAATCACATTCAGCATGAAAATGAACAAGCTATTTAGTGATACCATGTACAACAAAATAGCATCATAAAAATGAAATTATTTAAAGTAATATTCAAATCACACAGTCATCGTTGATTTAGTTTCCAATTATACAGAGGTAATTGTATTAACGAACTGCCTCATTCAGTTTGGTGGGAAAACAATTGAAAGTTTTAATGTCCTGGCATCTGCAGATAATAAATGATATGATCTGTGCTCCTAACTCAACTAGAATCCTAATTGGTGTTTTACCCAGGGCATACTATAATACCAATATGTCTGATGAAAGATGACCTTCTATGACCTTCTGGAGCCAAGACACTTCTGGAATAATTCTAGAATAGAATAACTGTTCTATAATTAAATATTGAAATAAGCTAAAATAGATGAAGGAACTTACTCCAGAATTAATGACCCTGTACATACACAGTGAATTAAAATCCCAGTTAAATTCTGCTAATAGAAATGTTTGCAACATGCATTGCACTAAATATAATGGGAATAGTTTTTAAAGACTTTGTTTTGTGACTTCAACAGCTGAAGCCAGGCTAACTATAAATAAACATGTTACAGAGTCTGATGTGCATCATGTGCTGTGGAGTCAGAAGCCCATGTCTGATACGTTGTTGAACTCCCCACTATCCTCCAAGTGCTGGAACACATTTATGCCATAGGTGAGCTGACCCAGCTCCTGCCTGCCTATCTTTCCCTTTAAAATCTCCAGTGTTCCCAGGAGCTCCAAGAGCCTAGACGTTGTTCAAAATCATACTATAATCGTTCATGGAACTTTTGTTGTCCCTTCCACACTCAAAAAAATCCAGAAACTGTGAAAGCAAGAATGATACTGAGGTCTCTTACTTTCATTTGGTATACTAGCAGTATCTATACAAACAGAAAGAATAATTCAAATAGTGTTTAATCTATTATACATTCATAATCTCTTCTAGGAAATACCTTCCTTGTCCTCTAACATCACTCTGTGTGTCCTCTGCTATAATAAAAGCTTTTGCTACATAGGGGAAACCACAAATTATTTCCCATTCTGATTTTCAAAGAGAAAGGGAGAAGCTGCTTTATTGCCACTTTTGTTCTTGCCTCATCTGTTTTTTTGAGATTTTCCTCCTGATAGTCACATGACATGGGAACAAAATATGCTGTTTACTCCTTCAGCCTCTTGTCATGCCCCATATATTCTGCTAATCCAGCAAGCAGTCCTTACTTACCATATTTAAAATATAAGCAACCTGCTGACTCTGTTCACACTGTTCTGCAAGAGCTGCTCTTGGAGCAGCCACATGCACAGGATGCTCTGCTTCTCTTCCGCAGGGCTGTTACGCAGGCAGCCTGTTAGCTATCGGCAACTGTCAGTGCTGAACCTGTCCTGATGTTTCTGGTGGGGTGCTAACTTCCAAATGTGCTCAGGGTTGTGAAGATGGACATAGGAAGGAGGGCAGCTGCCACTGCTGCATAGGAATGCTCATGCAGCCCCACTGCTACCTGGGCAGCAGAGGTAATACCTTGACCAAGTTGCACAGTGTCAATGTGTCCTCTATGCCTCAGCATGAAGGCAACAGTCAGAAATGCAGAAACCCTGGAGCCACGATGTTTCTGTTGGTATTTTGCCTAGTTCTTCTTTCTTTTTTTTTCCCCCTAGCTTAACTTGCATGTCTTTCTCCTTTCCTAAATATGTCTTTATGTAGATAGGGTTGCTGCCCACTAGCCTCCCTCCTAATCTCATGTCTGGTAGCGTGCCGTAGGGAGAGGGTAACACATGGGCCTAGGGATGAACAAAGACTGTGTTTGAACAGGAAGCAGTATCAAGCAATCGGTGTGATCCTCACCACTGTGCTGTGCTGTGAGCCTAGTTCTTATTTAAACATGTGCTAGGAACAGGGAGGTTTGTCTCTGGAAGTGAGTTTCTGAGGAAACAAAACTAAGCTTGATTCTCATGATATACATGCAACCCTCATTTTTATGCACTCTTTTGGGATCTGCTACTAGAGTAATTTGGTGGCTGCTCAGCAGCAGCTAACAAAGCAGTGTTGGGATCCCTGGCAGCCCATGACCTGCTGACCCTTTTCTTTCTACTTTGAATTTATAAGTACTCTGTTCCAGAAGAAGTCGTCCATTATAGGTTCCACTCAATCACCCTTAAAGGTTTGGACAAGGTAAACATGTACACCTATTTCCAAATAAACCTGATCTCCAGCCATTGGTTGTTTTTCTGGCTTTTTTTCAGAACGCTTTCTCATTTATCTTTTGGGTTTTTTGATAGTGCTGTGTATAGCACTGAATATTTTGGGCCAAAATCATTAAAAAAATGACTTAACCTGATGATGTTACAGCTCTTCATGTGGAGTCCAGAATGACATTGCTCTTTTGCCTTGCCGTATCCTCTGCAAACTTACATCTAGTTGCCAGGGGAGAAGAAGGAGAGCTTCCCATCATTCTCATTTCCAACCATGCTTTTCAGACTATTTCTTCCACTGAAAAATTATTTGGATTATTTGTACACTGTTTATCAATTTGCCTTATTCTAGACCAAAGCTATTACTTTTTGAGGGCATCATTTCTTTACACCCCATCTATAATTCTCTCTTCATTGGTGTTTGCAGCTTTTTGCGATGTACAATTGTAAATGTCAGCAGTGTGCAGAAGTTTAGTTTCTTTTCCTGATGAAAATATTAAAAAAACCCCAGCCCTCACCCTCCCATTTATCATTCAATATATCATATGTCTTTGCAACACTGTACTGAGGATCCCAATATATCGTGGGGTTTCCAGTGTGCTGTAAGCCATTTTTGAGAGGGAGAAGCCTGCACGGGAGCCAGAGCAGCAGTTCAGTAGCTGGCAGAAGGAAGCAGCTGGGCTGTAAGCAGCCTGAGAGCTTCCCAGAGAAATAGCTTGCTGCTGGCAGGGTGTCATTAGTAGCAGCAGGAGGACATAAGGAGGCAGGAGACACAACAAAACTGCATATGTGACTGGCAGAAGACTGGTGTCAAATGGTCCCAGCAAGGCCCACCCCATACTATCATAACCCTCATCTGAGATTCAGCTGCAGGTCTGATGACACTGCCACTGTTAGGAGTTAATCGTGCCCTATTTGTTCCAAGAAAGCCATAAAGCAGTCGCGTTACTTCTGCAGACCCTGTGTGTTCAACGAGGACAGCCTGGTAACTAGAGCCTGCAAAGCCTCCTGCCTCCAACACCTTCAGCGCTTGGCACTGAGCTGGGGGGGCCTGGCTGGGAGGGGGTGTCCTCACCCGCCATCAGGGGACGGGCGCTCCACAACAAACTCACAGCTGTTGCAGGAAAGCCAGCTGGAGTGCACTTTTCAAGTAAGATTTTTATGGAACATGATTTGAAACCTTTAAAAAAAAATCTACTTCTTTACATCTGCTGCCTTCTCTTCAGCCATTCCTTTTATAAATCTGCCCAAACAGATCACTCACGTTTGCACAGCAAGATTTTTTTTTTAATAAGACCACAGTGTTTGCTGACTGTGGCTCTAGAACCTTCCAAATGTTGAACAATCACTGTGCAATGTTTCTAGTATTACTCCCTAGAAACAGAAAGTATGCTTAAGAGAGCCTGATGCCAAGTACCACTCCTTTTTCTCATGAAAATGGGTGAGATGTTTGGTTAATAAATCATAGAATCATAAAATCATAGAACGGTTGGGGTTGGAAGGGACCTAGTTCCAACCCCCCTGCCATGGGCAGGAACACCTTCCACTAGACCAGGTTGCTCAAAGCCTCATCCAGCCTGGCCTTGAAGACAGCCAGGGAGGGGGCATGTTCCTCAGTTTCCCATATCTATCATGATTTATGCTGTTAAGTGTATCATACGCATTGCAGAAACTATAACAGAATCCAGCTGACACCCCTTGACCCCTGCAGCAAACACAAGGGATTTCTTGTGTTCGCTTACAGTTTCTTAATCAGTTGATTAAGAATCTGGTTTTCAATCAACCTGCCTGTTTCCAAGGTCACAAAGACTGGTTTATTAGTGTGTGGTTTGTGTTACCTTAGCTTGCAGACTGTTTGCAAGTGCAACAAGAGAGCTGGAGGTATGTTGCTTGAGGAAAACAAGCCTGCTGAACACTTAGCTGACAATACCAAGCAGAAAAAGCAGGCCTGCAGTAGCCCACGTGCTATAATTTGTGATGTTCAGAAGCTCTGCAGGACTTGTTAGGTTATGATGCAAACTTAACAAGAATGAGAACTTTTCAGAATATGAGATTTTTACTGCAGTTCATGCATGCAATTTTTTTCTCTGCTCATAGGGACAGTAAGTTGGCTATATTAGTTGGCCAGCTTTTCAACAAACTAAAACCCTGGGACTCTGCCTGACTTCCTTGGAAAATTTGAAGCTGTTTCTAAGGAGGTTCTGTGAGAAAATGCAGCACAGTGAATTTCACTAACTTTGGCTGGCTGGTAAGGGAAAGGCTTGAAGTTACCCTCAGGCATGAACTTGATTACATAAAGAGTAAGAAATACAAAATAAATCATAGGCTTTAATTCTAAATTACATTATTTGATGTAATAAGAACTTCCATACCAGATCAAATCTAAATTAGTTGTCTGCCAATAGTAATTCCCAGATGCCTCTGAGGAAATTGCCCTATTCTTCAACCTCCTTTTCCCCCTCCACAAGTATAATGGATAATTGTATAACAACCTGACTACAGGGGAAGTTATTTTCTAACCTCAGGCTGGTGGCTGATTTATGCCCCGAACTGTGAACATTTATATCCATTATGAATTTTTATCAGGTCCAATCTAATTCCCCACATAAATGTATGAATATGTATGTATAACCTTTTACTGAAACCTCCTAAGCACTTGGCCTCCATGATACCATTTTCCGGTCGGTGTGTTTCGCTGGAGTATTGCTTTTGCCACTTTTAAATATATTGCCTTTTACTTTCATTATTACAGACAGTGTTTACTTGAGGAAGGTACCAGTGGTAGCAATACCACCCAGCATGCTTTTCTCCAGTCACTTCCTTCCCTGAAAGCTCTGAAGGCTCAGCCGGAGCCTGGATGCCTGTGCTGGACCAGGAGGTAGCAATCTCCAGCCTGCTGACATTTCCTGCTCCATCCCCTCAGAGACCAGGCTCGCTGTTTACATCATGGGCTGGTGAAAGGCAGAGGGATGGTGCTTGCAGTAAATGAAAAGGTTAAAGTGTCTCTAGGACTGCTATCATTCTGCAGCACTATGGCTTCCTGAATTTGCAAGTGGCATTACAATTTAGTGTCAAGAGTTTATTTTGGGGGAAAGAAATTGTTTTGGACTATGGGAAAGAAATTGATTTTCATTTGTGTTGGATCAGGTCAAAAAGGTGCTTTTGTGAAATACTGGGAAGGGAGGCCTTTCTCTTGGGGTGGGCTATTACAGCTACATTTTATTGTGGGAGGAAGGTAGATTATCTTTGATGACGGGGAAATTGGTTATACCTTGTAAAAGAAGGTTGAATTAGGAATGATTCTGAATAGAAAAGTACAAACTATTTTACTTGAAGAAGGAATTTCACTGTACATCTGTGTGGGCTGACTACTGGCTACCCAACCAAAAAGTTGTTGGGTAGAAGCAAAGGAAGACAGGACAGACTGTAAAGAAAACCATGCAGAAGCAGCAAGAAAAGTCAATGTTTTCCTTTCTCCTCTCAAACCTGGACATTACTGGTAGTATCTGCATTCATAGAAAATTGAAAGGCAGGCAATTCCCAGGATTGCCAAGGGAAAGAGGCACACTTGCAAATCAAACCTTGAGTAAGTACCTGCAGTGAAAAGAAGGGCCATGAAACCAACTTAGCAGTCCATATATGAAGTATCTTGAGTTTGCGAATCCTTGAAACGTACTCTCAGTAAGGAAATATTATGGTGCTGAAAAAGTTTTAAAGAGAATGGGGATATATGCAAAGCCAACAGAGACATTTGGAGCGGTTGTAATGGAGAGCAGAAGTCAAGAGGCAATAAATGCACACAGAGAACCTTGGTGATTGTGGTCAGTGTAGGGCATCTGTGGACTTAGCCACGCAGTTTCAATTTTAGTGTAAATTCTTTAGTTTGGGAGTGCTGAGACATGGTCTCTTGTTGGTTCATTGAATTATATAATGAGCAGCTGTGAAGTTTTTATTTGGATTAAAATTTCCCTGGAACTCAAGGTAATTTAGATCTGAGCTTTTGGCTCCAGTCCCTTCCCAGCTTGTACTCAATATAAATTACTGCCCTAGAACCATGACATGTTCAATTTATCCTCCATTTTAGATGGCTGAGAAGTGCATGCATAATTCTGTGCATACCACACTTTCTGTAATCTCCTGTGACAAGGAGACCAAATGACTGAAACTGCTAGGTAAGACACTTAATTTTAGTCATGATCCCACACCCAGCCTTAGTTTAAATACCGGGCAAAAATGACACTTGAATTATTTGGTTTGAATCAATGCCAAATTCAATCTTATGCAAACTCAGAAAGAGAGAGGGAGGGGGAAAAAGTCTTGGAACAAACCCAGTGATTTATGCGTGGGAACATAAGGCAATAACAAGCAGCAATCGATTCAATTGTAATGGCAGGAGTGGACCACCATGAAAAATCTGACAACTTTTCATTGGAGCTACTGTGACTGAGGGATTGGGATCAGGGCGATAGTTTTACACACGGATAACGACTACCAGAAAAGCAGTCTTGGGGACCAGCACTCCCAATTCCACCTTCTATCAGGAGCACTGGCTGAGCTCTGTATGCTGTGCTGTCATCACACTGCTGTGAGGTTCTCCATTGCCCAGTACAATGGAGGATGAAAAATATTCCCAAAATAGAAAATAGTTATATCACACCTGCCTGAGAGAAATATATATACATATTCACGATCTAATTCCAAATAACTGTGTTATATTAACAGCTGTATCCAGAAATGATGAGCCTTGGTGTTGAGTTTTGATTTTCTGGGTCAGTCTGATTTGCCTGTTAGTGCCATGAATGCAATGTCACCTCGGCATCCCCATGGGAGAAAGCAGGACTGCCTACCATTTCGCCAGTGTTACACATCCCACAAGGAAAACGTTTGCCAGGATTATTTTATACTCTGAAGTACTACTATTTTTCTTAGGGCTTTCTTTACTGTGTAGCAAGACTTTCTCATAAGTCTATGTTTGCATAAACAAATGCTAGGAGTTCAGCTCAGAAAGGCAGCCAAGACAACTTTTCAGCCACACCTACTAATTCCAACATTCACCTCAACCCCGGAAAAGAGACTGGGGGTAGTTGCCTAGAAAGTTCGTTACTGCAGTCCTCTTTGGCCACTGGCACCCAGAGAGACTCTGAGTGAGCTTTCACTGAAGTTACGCTCAGAAACACCTGACTCTCTAATCAATTTTGTCCTTAGCCAGAGACCGATCCTCTGATTTGATGCCCAATTGTCATGCCAAAGAGTTGTCAGCTTTGTTGTTTTTTTCACTGAAAGGCACCTGTTCAATTCTAGATACTGTTCAGCCTGTTCCACTTCAGTGGTCTGCACTACTCCTCCGAGAGCCCTGAGCTTTTCACATATTTCAGGCTGCCAGCTCTCTTATGTGCTTCTCCCCAGCAGCCAATTTTGCTCTGAAGCTCTTACGACTGAGCCAACTTCCATTCCTTCATAAAGGGATACCCTCTTGTTATTGCAACTGAGGAGTTCCATAAGAGGCTTTTAACGTCTCGAGAGTGCTGTTATGTACAATAAAATCTTGAATTAAGCTTTACTTAATACTTGTTCATGCAATATTCATTTATGGGCAAATTGCATTTGTTTCTGCTGTTGACAAATACTTCTAGGTTTATGTCTAATACCACAAGTACATGATCTGATGAATACATGACTGAATAAAATGTTATATGCTTTGTTTGAGTAGGAGGAGCAGCTCCAAGTCTGAATTCACTACAATGTACACTGCCATCTTGTGTTCTGAAGTTCTAGATAATCTAAAAATGCACACTGTACATATAGCTTTTCACAAAACAGCAGTTGGCTACATGATTGGAATATGCAAGGTTATCAAAAGATTATTCCTGTCATTGTCTTTTCTTTAGTGTAAAACATAAATAGTCCTTAAAATAGCAAGTCTCACTGGTAACACTAAATTCATCTGTTCTAAGAATCCATTCCTCTTAATTAATGATTTGTGGGTAGCACAGTAAAAAAACAAAACCAAAAACAAACAAAAAAAAAACCCTACAGAGTAAGTTCGGCTACAGCCAAGCCATTCTCTTTTTCCAGCATTAAGGCCCAGTATGGAATCCAAGGAATAGCTCTGTTGCAAGGCAGTCTCTGAGCTGGTGTAGATATGCCAGAGGAGTTGTATGCCAAATGCTTCTCTTCTGTAAAAAAGGAGAGAAGCTACTTTACTTCTGTAAAAAAGAAGAGAAGCATACTCTTTCTGTATGATAGAAAAGAGGGAAGACTTGTATCCTTAGCTGGAATCTCTGTCCCTTTGCAACAAGTGTAGTCTGAGCATAACTAGATAATGCTTGAGGCTCTTCCAGTGTCACCAGAGTACTGGTCAGTTGGTTGGAAGAGGACCTAAAGTAGCATTTACTTGCAAAATGAAGAAAGCAAATTGAACATCTCTGCCCCATGCTGCTTACTCAAAACGGATTCAAGACACAAAACCAATGACAGGCCTTGGTGGATGAAATAAGTACTCCATGCTCTTACGCTAAAAACGAACATTCCTTCATAATGTGCTAATCAAAGTCTTTTTGTACATGCATATTTCCAATCACTTTCACTGTATAACAGTATTTAGCTCTGCCTTTTTATTATGTTTTTATTAATTCCAGCTTCTCTCTATAGTTGTTTGCTACTGCAAACATGTAGGGGGACTCTTAAACATGGCTTTGAACAATAGCTCTATAAAATCCAAAGGATTTATTTCATACAGCTGCTGTTGCCTGAAAGAAGCATAAGTGTGAAAGGGAAAAGGGTGGCAAAAATCAAATATTAAGCTTAGAGACACCTGGGGCAGGGCAGGAGACAGTAAAAGCGTATCACGGTAAGAGATACCAAGGTGGAAGGGCAGAATGGCAGAGAACATTAGCAGGGGAGAGAAGCATACACAGCCATTCTTGCTCAGAAGTTCCCCTCAGGTTAGTTGCTTTCCATGCCAGAAACATTTCCTTCCATCTGTTTGGCATTTCTTAGCCCATTTGCACATACTTTTGTGTGTGAACTTACAGTATCATTTGCCGCCTCTGAAAGGCAAACACTTCTGGCACCCATTACTGACCCGTGCAGGCACTGTCTCCCAAGGTTACTTTTTATGGCTCACACGTGTAATATACCATGGCACAGTTTAAACAACGTCTCTTTCTTGTGAAATAAGCAGTTGGAAAGAGCTTTTGCTCCTGTAATGATACTCTGATAATACTTTACTGCTTTTTAAACTTGTCTTCAAAAGGCAACGTGTGCATTACGGTCTGGTTGCATAACCTCCTGTTTCAGTAAGAGGAGAACATGAAAACTGTTTGCCCAACATGTTACAGCCAGTGTTTAAGTAATGCAAAAAGCATATTGAAAAGGACTTTGTCATTTCAAAATCTGGAATGCTTTGCAAAGATTATGAATGTTATTTTATTTACTTTATCTGCCTGTAAGAGTCCTGCCAGTTTTCTTATTTTTTTAGCACAGAGTCATACTTTCTTAATTTGTATTCTTTGCGGTGTCGCCCTCTGAGAGATTTTCAGAAAGAAAAAGTTAATTGGCTACATATAAGGAACAATAAACAGTAACTCAAATTGTGCTAGAATTTATATCAAATAAAGCAGGAAACTTTTCTGTAATCTCTGTACTACAGTAATCTGACATACACCTCCCTGGTGATCTAATAGCGCTGGCTGTAACAGTTACAGGAAAAGCAGAAGAGGGAAAGCTACTGCAAACAGAGCAGGCCTGGGAGAAGTGACGTTCACTGTGTCCTTGCTTTCTGGAGACGTGGGTTGACAAAGCCTGTGACTGTGGTCAGTCTAAATCTCTTAAGCACCCCATGCTTCAGCTTTTGAGTGTCTGCCAACAGTTGCCATGCTGCATTAGACTGCGAAATGTCCTAGCAAGGGATGAAAATTTGTTGTTTCCATTAGCTAGTTCATTTTGGCGTTGTGAGACCTTTACTGAAGGTAGAAGATGCTTGTCCATCAGCCTGCCTCTGCTGGCAACTACCTACTGTGTAAAAGTTAATGGTGGGAGACAAAACGTCAGGGATAAGTCTAAGCATGTGAGTTGAACCTGTCCCCTCCAGATGAGTAATTGTACAGTGCAGTACCATGTCTGAGCTGTTGGGTTAATCCTGAAGGAGAACTTTAGCTCAAGTTTAGATGTTCACGTTCCCATCTAGAAGTGCCCTTCCGACCACCTAAATTCACCAGCATTTTGCAGAAGAGCAACCACCAGGTCCAGCTGGGTCCAGCTAAACCTGCAGTGCCCTTGGGAACAGCAATGAACTTTCAGAGAAAGAACAGAATCAGGGAATGGCAGATAAATCTTCACTGAACAAAACTTCAATGCGTTTATTTATATTTTCTCCTTTACTTAAGCTTAATATTTCTAAGCTTTTCCAGGGATACAAAGCCTACTGTTTCTGTTATTGCAGCCTTTCCCACTCTGGGCAGAAGTAAACCACCACACATCCCTGGAGCACAAGCTACACTTCCCAGAGGCCTTGCATGTATTTTACTACTCAGTGAGAGTTGTCTGAAGAAAAGGGAGATCCATCACAGAGCACAAAATAATCAGGCCTTGAATTTAAAGTTATCATAGGTTTTTTCTTTCTGTTTTAACAAAGCTGTCTTTCCTTTAAGGTGTCTGTCTGCAGGGCTATAAATGTTAGCAAGAAAGCCTCTGCTTAGGTTTATTTTCTGTTACCCAGAGCAGTTGGCCATCTGCTGGGTAAAAGGAAAGTTGTGCTTTGTTGCATTTGGAAGCAAAGGTCACAAATGGCACACCCCAGTCCTTTGCCAGTGACATGTTTAGGCTATGTCTGATCGGAAGATGTCTTGTTAGCTCACCCTGCTCAGCTTACCAGATCTCCTTAGATCAGAACTCAGAACTGTGCAATTTTAAGTGGCTTTCACATAGAGATGCTGTCTATGTAAGACTCTTCCTGCCCCATGATGTGGTAGGCCATGGGAAAAGGTGACGCTTTTTGTCACCAGATTTGGGGGTACAGCATCAGCATCTGCGTTCCAGCACATGAGAGGGGGATGTCTGTGCTGGCTGGGGACTCCAGGACACACTGCCTGCTCTGTCTGGCCTGTGCTGGGACTACCTGCAGGGATTTGCAGGGCTGAGGACACTGCATCAAAAGCTCGCCATGGAGGTGCAGATTTGTATCAGCTCATCACAGTCCATCACTCCAGAAATCTGGGAGATGTTTGTCCACAGGGGCTGCCGACTCTGGAGTCTTGCTCCAATGTTTAGTACATTTTAGAGCCCTGGGGGCAGTGTACAAGGTAAGATGGAGTGAAAAGTTAAGGGTTGATAAGGGGAGAAAAAGAAAAGGAAAGCTTTTCTGCTAAATCCAGTCAAAACATAACTGACTGAAATCTTGAGTAAGATTGACAATCATAAGGATCAAGTCTGCCTGTTTTAACACAGCCAACAATGGCATACAAGTAAAGTAAGAGTTATGGAAGGTAGGAATGCTTGGCAATTGCAGGATATATGGTATCACCAGGAAAAGAAATCTAAGGCAAATAATATTTCCTTTTAAAATTGTTAATCATGGTTAGAAACTGGTTAGAAGCTACAATAAAATATGTTTAGACACTATAACAAGTGTTTAGAGAATATTTTGCTGATAAACGAATACACAATTCAGTTGACTACAAAATAATTGCTAAAAACCTTTCTGCAGAAGGAATGTGCTACATCTCTGCATTCCTGCATCAGGAGCAAAGAACTCTTCACTGAAGATCCAAAAGCAGTGCTTTCTGCTCTGAGAGTTGGAGAGTTTGAAGGATGTACTCAGCAGTAAATGAGGTATTTAAACATCTTCTTGGAGGGATAAGACAGAAATGATCTCTAGCCATTTAAGGAAAAATTCAAACACAGAAGACTCAAAGTAGGGACTCAAGAAGAGGCATTTCAGCTCTGTCTTGCTTTTCTGTGTACCAGGAGTCTCACCCTCTCCATTCCAGATGAAATTTGGCATTTAAATAGGGGTAAGGCAGTTTTAATGCTCTTGGCCCAAGCTGCTTTGTACCAAAATGTCCGGGTAAGTACTATCATTGTCACCACAAGACAATCGTCCTGATAAATGTCTCAATTTTCTAACTCTCCCTCAGCTGAATTTATTATCATGGTTTTATTCTTCCTTCAGTCAAAAGGTTGTACTATTATCCTTAACTCTCCTCTTAAAACTAATCCATACATTGGCCGGGAGGGAGTGCTCTAGCAAGGGAGCCAACACCATTATCCTAGAGTCTTGCTGTTCCAGCAAGCTTGGGAATGATTGCCCTGAGGTTTCTCACCAAGCTGCTTTCAGTTCACAAGAACATGAGGAATCACTCAGTACTCCTTTTTATGCCTAGTCATTAGGTATATTTACAGTAGTACTTTCTCCCTCAAAGTTTGGCACTGCTTTCTTTGACCCCACTTTCTGTTTTACAACTGTTCCTTTGCCCCTAAACTCCCAGTGCTGCACCATGAACACAAGGACAGTTTGTTTTTTTACTTCTCAACATACAAAGAATGTTGTGTTGAAGAGAAAATAAATTCTGTTTTTCTCTCGTTTGAAAATGCCTACCTCCTTCAGCAATATCATTGCATGTAATGGAGCAGTAAGCTGGTCCCCTATGAAACAAAGAAAGCAGTAGAGATTAATTATCTCACAAATATTTTGGAGAATCAAGCAGTTCACCCATTTGTGCTGCTCCATTTCCCATGTTTTCAGCTGAAAGAGCAGGCTGCTGTCTAAATTGATGGCATCCTTTTCAGCTGAGACCAGCTTAATCTATTTTGTGTTCTTCAAAAAGGAGCTGCCTTTGTTATCCCTTGTATGCACCACATTTCTCTATTGAAACAAAGCACTGGTGAACAGCATTGGCTTGACAGTGCCCGAGACTGGAGTCCTCAGGTCTGGCAAGGCAGCATCAGTAAGAGCATTTAAGGTGTCCTGCTGGTCCAAATCAGCAGGATGAGCCAAAGCTATGCTTTATTTTTATATAGTTAATTAAACTTCTACAATACAATAATCAAATATGCAGGTGAATTCAAAGCACATGATCACTGGGAAAGAAACAAAATTTTTAAAAGTTCAAATCAACAACAACCAATAATTCCAGGAGCAAAGGGAAGAGTCTGCTAGGCTGCCTGCTAGTGACTCACAATTCAGTCTGCTCTAGCAGTGTTTGCTTACTTATAGGTAATTATGCTTTTGAACGGTTCTTTCCCATGGCTGTCCACTCTACCCTTCTCCAGTAGGCTCTTGCTCTCATCACAAAGACAGTTTAGCTGCCTGTGGAGCAGCTGCTGAACTGCTCTGGTTTATAGCCTTGCATATTCAGATAAATTGCCACTCATTCCTCTTAATATACTGTGCTGTAATTTGCAAAATCCTGAAAATCATCCCTTTTACTAGCATCTCTGATGTTAAAGCTGTATTTTAAAAACTGCAACAGATTTGCATCCAAGCAGAAATGTTGCTTTTATTCATACAAATATTCTGTTCAGCTGCCTTTGACTCCCCAGCCTAAATTACAGTTGAATCAAAATTTGGTTTGTTTCACAGAATGACAGGATTAGTTACATTTGTTCAAACTTCCTTGAATTCCTACTTGATCTCATTATTATTCCTTCTGTTTTTTGTTTCTCAGGTGGGGAAAAACTGAAGAGCTTTAGACCCAGTTCTGGGAAAAAAGTATCAAAACAGGGTGTGGGAGCTGCATGCTTCTGCCCACACCAAAATGAAAATGCTATAGTACCGGCATAGTGATAATTTAGCTGAACATAAACCAGGAACTCACTCCCTTTCAGCTGTTTTTAGCCATGAGTGCAACACCATGTGGTGAATGGTGCTCACCAGCCTGGGGTTAAATTCCCTGTTCACAGCTCTGTGCCTCTGGTTCTTCTTTCAGTGACTACAATTCCCCCTTCCTATTACTCCATTCCTCGAGGAACAGCAGAGGTACGGAAGACACATAGTACAAGGACACAGAAGATCTTGTGTTCATGGCATTAGCAGTCTCCTGCTGAAGCTTTCTGCGGCACAAGCACATAAAGGGCCATTGCTGGATGTTCAGTTTGCCTTCATTATCTTGCCATATAATTTCTTAGGGTGCTTGATGCCCTGTTGGCACAGCACATGCAGAGACCACTAAACGCCTAATAACACCACCTGTTGCTGTCTACGCTCTGCCTGGCTCTTATCTAATCTATCCTCATCATCTTTGCACGTGTTCTTGAATGTCTAAACTCAGGATCCTGAAGCATGTCTAAAAATGAAGGGAAATTATATTAGTCCCCTAGATCTAGTTACCATACAGTGGGAAAGTATCTTTGATTTGTCAGAATGTACCTCTGATTTGGCAATGCAGAGGGAAGCTGGGCCAAACTAGGAGGAACAATACAGCAATGCAGGAAACTTTGGGGGAACAGACTAAGAGGGAAGTGAGTATCACCAAGGGCTGAACAAAGATACAAGTGCAGTGGATTGGGAAAACAGTGGCACTTTAGGTAAGAGTGCATGTACAAACTGCAGATGTGCAGCAGGACATCAGGACGCAGCTTAACCCGCACCCCCAGCAGACCTTAATGGCAGGCATAGTATTCTCTCTTAGCTGTGTGTTGAAAG
Source organism: Rhynochetos jubatus (assembly GCA_027574665.1). NCBI lineage: Eukaryota > Metazoa > Chordata > Aves > Eurypygiformes > Rhynochetidae > Rhynochetos > Rhynochetos jubatus. The sequence goes on along the minus strand of CM050654.1, from coordinate 19,221,990 downwards.
ACTATGGATCTGAATTATAAAAGGATATGGGTGCCTACATATATCAGACAAAAATGCAGAGGCTCCAGAGTAGATGTATTCTGCCTGCCATTTTCACAAATCACCTATCATGCACTGGGAAATTAAGATGTTTAATAAAATTCTCTCTTACTAGTTATAAAATCTTAACTTTCCATTACCTTTACATCTACCTTTACAGGACAGTTGTACTATTGTATGGGAGATAATAATGGAGTAGTACAAGATTGTATGAGGATAATGTAAGTATTATTGAGGCAGAGTTAACAGTTTTAATCTAAACTGTAGATGTTTCATTCTGCTTTGACATCTAGTTCCTTCACGATCATGGAAAAACTTATCCTTTTAAGCAAAGGGGGAAAAAATATGAATTGTTTCGCATGTACAGTGACAAAACAATGGCACTATGTGAAGGGAACCCTGAAAGTAGAATCAAGCACTTCGGTCAAATATAACTCACATTTAAAGAGTATTTTGTTAATTTTAGAGAGTCACATGATTATTTATCAGCTTCCATTTGGGAACAGTTTTTGCACGGTCTATTCAAACACTCTGCCTGTCCCAAATACTGTATTTACGCAATTACTTTGCTTAATTGTCTGTCTGATGTTGCACACCTTGCTATTCCCCAGAGCACACTCAGGTAATTGTCTTAAAATGTAATAGGCACTAGAAGAAATTGTTCCTTCTCATTAAACTCTGAGGAAGGATTTGCAATAGCTGAATTGTTTGTCAAGCTGCCTTGCTATCTGATCTAGCAAAGGCGTTTTTCGAGTTAGCCACAACAGTTCAGTGTTACAGCTTTAACTGAAATATGATGTCAAACATTTCTGCTAAGTTATCTGGTACATGTCCATTTTCCAGCAGTAAAGAATTCTGTAGTAAGATTCAGTCAAGAACTGCACAAACACACCAGGCTTTTCATCAGCACCTTTTTCTTATTTTAGTTAAGCAAATAAAAATCCAACAGACTTAAATTGCATTCAAGCACAACCAGCCCTTTCCATGCCCTTGTATTTCTCCTCCTCTTGAGACACTATTTCTCACCCAGAAGTTGTAGACCTCTTGTCATACCTATAATCTTCTCAAAAGAATACACAGGGATTGAGTTCCTAATTAAAACCCCAACAACATTCTCTTCCACAATACAGTTTATATGGTATATGCCCTTGGGCGTAAAACAATGGTTATTAGAAACCCTAATATGTCTAGGGACATAAGCAAGGGAAATACAGAATTAAGCAAATGCCATTATTAGGTCATTTCTTCTTCCTCCTCTAAATTCGGAGAAAATGTGGCAGATTGGGAGAATTTTGGTTCAAGAATTTTAGTGCATCAGACTACATACGTAGAATGGAGTACTTAACAAAATGCTGTAATACAATCCAGCTTCCAGTATCTAGCCGGAGGATCGGATGTACATGGAGATCCTAGCAGTATCCTGGGTTGATCTCACCCTCCATGCACGTTAGAACACAGAGGACAGAAGGGTGCTAGCATATAGGATTATCAGGACAAATTGTTGAACTTGGTTAGTGTTTACTACATCCAGCTTCTCCTGCCTCAGTTCCCCACGGAATGTTTCTCTACTGGCTGCTAGCTATGAAAGAAATATATTTTGGGAAAATATAGAAAGCCGTATTTCCCTTCCAAACATACATAACTATCCAAACGAGAAGAGTACCATAATTATATGAATTAAATGTCTCAAAAGGAAACTCCCAACTCTATTCAGGAGAAATTTATAAACTGGGCTGAGAAAGGCAATGCTTCTTCTCAAAAGGGGATTTTCAGAGTTGCAGCACTTCCTTCCAGGCTCTTCCACAGGAAGGCATAAACCTGGAATTAAAAATGGAAGTTCTGAAAGTAAATTAAGAGAACTGAAAGTAGTTACAAGGTGAAGTCACCAAGACAAAATGTAGGTGCACAGGACTTGTAACAGGCAGGAAAGGGTAGAGGCAAATAGTTTCTACAGAAGCTCCCTTGTCATGCTGGGCAGTTATATTTCACTTTAATTGACAGCTCTCTTAAAAAAGGGGAAGGAGAGAAAGTCTTGGGGCAGTAAATAAGAGTGTGCAGACCACACTTGAGCTCCTTTGGGATACATACCTTGAGAGCTAACTGTCTGTAAATGTCAAATTATGCTTACTTTCACTGACAAAGCTGCAGGAAGCCATATGTGGTAACTATGTTTGGTTTTACTGAATTGTCTCAGTAAATAAATGTGAAAGCTTTTTTTCCGTGACATATGTTGCGGAAGAGTTGCAACTGGGCAGGGCTATACATCTCTATGCAGAGTTTTCTAGGAAGATTGCCTTTTTTCCCTTCAGTTATTTGGATGCAGCAGGACCGTCATTACAGTAGAATGAAGAAGGTGAAATGAGTTCACTGGGAACCTGTGAAGCATGTACATTGATAAACATATCTGCCACTATTGCTACCAGAGATAGAGTCTAACTGGTTTTACTACCAGAAATAATCAGAAGAAACAAATAGAAATGTATCTTATTCAGTTTGCAAAAGCCAACCTTGAATTGATTGATGCACAAACTCCACCGTTCATACAGCCAACAATTTAGCAAGCACTTTTTTTTCATGCAAAATGTAATATACAGAAAAGTCAGATCTGGAGTTATTACTAGTACATAGATAATAATGATATATTACTAATAATTCTGCCTTGGGGCACGAGTGGAAGGCTTAGTCAAGTCACTTCAGTTTCACAGAGGAGTTGATATTCATTCTTTAATATTATGGACAAGGATTTAGCACTTGTTTCTTAGTCATCAGCTCTTGTTCAGATACAGACTTACTTCTAAGGTCTAGCATTTCTAAGCTGTTCGGATGATCTTGTTGACTGAAAGCTGAAATAGTTATTATCTTTGACAATTTCTATCATTTCAGGAGAGAAATGACCACCATGTACAAAAACTTCTGTATTTTTTGTATGTTTAAAGACAGAACATGCTGCCCAGTAACCGTTTCCATATAAAAAAGGTCAGCTTCTCGTTGGACACCCCTAGACAGGAGTTTTCATTCATGGTCCATGCTCTGCAGGCTTTTATCGCCTTTTTCCTAGTTTCAGTTCCTCCTATCCTTGTGTAACCTTTCCAAATCCGGGCTGATCCTTGTCAGTGGCTTGAGTCCCTGCTTGCTTCTCCCTAGCTGTAAGCTCTAAGACTTGGGCCTTTCTCATTCTGTGGCACGGAGGCCTGCAAGCTGAGCCTTACTGCCATGAGCTGGGGTGGGTGGGTGGGTGGGTGGGTGGATGGATGGATGGATGGATGGATGGATGGATGGATGGATGGATGGATGGACGGATGGGGTGCTTTTACCCCAAGGTCTCTGCTGTCTCTATAAAAATGTCATAAGGCTTAAGTAGGTCTTAGGCAAATTGGCTTTCAGGAAAACTTCTTGGCCTATTCAAAGAACAACAGAACTCCTCCCATAGCATGAATTACTTAGTGCTGAATGACATGTTCATGAATGGGTGTAAGCTTTCTTTTTGTTTTTTTTTTTTGTTTGTTTGTTTTTTTTTTTCTCTGATGAAAAAATGACTAATCCAGAGGTGGTATCAAGGGCTTATGTCCTTGCCCCACTTCTATTGCCTCAACAGCTTTTTCTGAGCTCATGATTCAGCTGTGGATGTCCCACACCCATCCTGTATCTAGGGCGGCCACAAGCCCACCTCTTCTGTAGGTGGTGGCTTTTCATATAGGGCTACAGAACAAAAAGGTGTTCTAATACTTTAGTGTCAATCACAACTGAATAGTAGTTGAACGGGAGAAAGCAACATTTGTAACACACCTTATTCAAGTAGGTGTTTCCTTCTGTTTTAACCTTGCAAGTAGTGCTATGAAATGGACACTCTTGAAAAAAATTGGTTTCTAAGTGCCCATCTTTCTAAAAAAGCAAAGGATTCTTTATGTTCATTTTCTCATTGGTTGCTTATGATAATGTTCTTCTGTCACCCTCAGAAGCAGTGAGGTGATCTATCACATAACTCAAAGCTGTGCTACTTTAAGAAAAATCCCATGGCCTTTTTCTGCTGATTAGTCAGTAAAGGAACAGCACAGGCATGTACTACAGCACTGGCAATTCCTGCTGGTTTCAGCTGAGGCCAGGAACTTCCTCAGGTTTCAGTAAAACTTCTTTGAAATTTTTCAAAGTCCTTTTTACAGTTTAGGTTGAATATAGTATCCTACCTTCTCTTCTAGATGTGTGTACAGTTGTTATTTCAGCTTGTCAGTTGATGAAGCTTCTAGGGCTGGATGTGTAGCCCATCATTTTCCACATCTGATACAGACATCTCAAGGGGCCTCATGCTACTTTAGGTGATTTTCAACAGTCTGATGAAGAACTTAATTCAAGGCAAGAAAAAGTACCAGAAGAGTCTTTTCTTTTCACAGTCTGTGTAGTGGTTGCCCAAGAGTGTAGCATTGTCCTGAGGAGCACATTGCCTTGGTGCTCTCCCACAGGACTACTGCGTAATAGAGCTCTGAGACACCTTGTTATGAAGACATCTCTGAAAGCTTAAAGAATTTTAGCTACTTTATTTTGTGTTACACTGCAAACTCTGAAGCCATGTATTGTGAAAACAGCAACATGCGGAATTCTGGAAATGCAGGTCTTTGATGACAAGAGTCTCACATTGAGCTGGCATCTCACGCTTGCAGATGCACTTAGGTATGTGGGAAGGACAGCGCACAGAACAGTGAATGCCACCACTGACTCACCAATGATCAGCATACTTCAACCAACCACATTGTAGGTTTTCTGGAATTTTTACTGAAATACTATTTCTCTCTGGTGTCACAATTATATTACTTTCAAAACAGATGTGTTTGCTAAGTTTTCTCTTCAGCGCTTCTGCTTATCCAATAGACTTCATGCGAACTGATATTTTTTGGAAAAATACGCCAGTGGTTCACTTCAAGCAAATGGTGAGATACAGCGACCTCACAGTCCGCCAGTACATTGTGTAGCCATCCTTCCAAGGGAGCTGAGAATCGCATGCAGAGCACTGGCAGGAACTCAGCATTCTTACTGTAAGCAAAGGCCCCTCTTGCACAAAACTGAGGTGTTGCTTAGCTACACCTTTGCTGTGCTTAAGACATGGGCTCTCAGTGGTTACCAAACCATACCACCATGCCTCTACCACCCCCAGTTAAATCTCCAGCCACACACAATCACTTGAAAATTAGTTGGGTATTTTCTTGAGAATTAAGTTCTGAGGTGGTGACAAATATTGGTTATCAGATACTACTTGAATTCCATTTTTTAATGGGAGTGACTGTGATACTAATATTCTAGGAGAACCTGGAGCCTGCTACAATGAATCTATTATCTCTTTGCCCATGTTCAACAATGTGGAAAGATTTAGGTAGCTGACTTAAAGTCCCTCCAGCTATATCCAAAACTTCAGTAAACAATGTGAATGGAAACTCAGTCAAGAAACCTGTGTTTGTTCCCCATAGACTGCCTCCACAGCAGCAGACACTTAAATGTGGATATGCATTAGTTAATCCAGAAAGTAGTATACAAAGTATTCACAGGGGGGAAATTTAACTCCATAACCAAACTATCAAACTGCTGGAACAGCTGTTTATGTTGCAGTAATACTAGAAACCTAACCTAAAGCTGAGACCCCATTGCAACTAGTGCAATTCCTGTTCCAGGAAAATTACAGACTATTTCCTAGTCAAAGTAAACAAAGGGCATAAAATCAATTAACAACAGTGAGAATAAAAGCAAAACAAATATAACAATACCTGGGTGGCTTTTAGGTACTGCTTTTCATCAGCGAGTTTTATAGGGGTTGATGTTGTATTGTTGCATGGTCCTTAGTGTAATTATCTTCAAATCAGCCTCTCCAGGGGGATACTGTTATCCCTGGTTTATATATGGGGAGCTGTGACTCAGAGGCATCATACTACGTGTGAAGTAGGGAGCTGAACCAAAGTCTCACTGCTTGCGCACTACATACTGCTTCCTGGAGAACTTTTGGCTAGATGCTGCTCCCTGGAGAACTTTTGGGTAGATGTTGCTCCCTGGAGAACTTTCTGCTAGTTGTTTGCCTAATGGAAAGGTATCATGTGGAAGTATCATGGGAGAAATAGGTCCCTGAAAGAGATTTGAAAGAGGGTAAGAGTTTTATGATTTTTCATGTGATTTTCTTTCACATACATGATAAAACAAGCATGGGGTGTATGAGGAAGGAATGAACAAATAATGACAGGCAAAATGTCATTAGAAAAGTGTTAGTAATCACATAGATATCAGTATTCCACTTCAAGACTTCCAAAATGCTAGTCAGTGCCATCCAGCTGCGAAAGCTGATAATGAAAGTAGGTCCTGTGTAGACAACTGAGTAGGCCTCAACGCTGTGAGGTATTTCATGTCACAGGGAGAAAGTTGGAATTAATCTGAGTAGGTCATCTAGCCCATCACCTTGCCCTGAGCAGAACTGCTCATAATGATACCAGCTCTGATAGATGTAACTTCTCTGTTCTTAACGCTGTTTAATGAAGGTGACTTTGTTCTCTCTTAGGCAGACTACAACAATTTTTCATTTTTGCTGCCATCAGAAAGTAGTCTAATGCTAATACTTAAGTTATATCTTGCAGTTTGAGCTCATTACTTCTCAACAACATAGATGGGACATGAAAGGCAGTTTGATTGCTCCCTTTGACTTCATAGCTGGACACAGTTTGTTCAGCCTTTTTTCATTCTCTGATGAATAAACCCCCTCTTCTCATCTGATGTCCTTTAAAAATCTTTCCAGTTTCCACATCTTTTCCTGAATGGAAACTCAAAGCTGACCAAAGTACTCTGGTGCATGATGGTAAATTCCTAGTAGCAGGCAGCACCTGGTGTTAGAATCACATCTCTATCTTCCCTTCAATCCCGATTCTTTTCCCCCTTCAAAGTGATCACAGAATCAGAGTGGTTTGGGTTGGAAGTGACCTTAAAGCTCATCTAGTTCCAACCCCCCTGCCATGAGCAAGGACACCCTCCACTAGACCAGGTTGCTCAAAGCCCCATCCAGCCTGGCCTTGAACACTTCCAGGGATGGGGCATCCACAGCTTTTCTGGGCAACCTGTTCCAGTGCCTCACCTTGCCTGTGATGCTACGGGGTGAATCCCAGCTGTTCCCACAGGGCTCAAGCATGGCCACAACTGTCAGTTCTATACCCAGCAATGGCGGTCCTGGCTACAGGAAGGGATACATTCCCATCAGTCAGTCAGCATTCATTTCACGGTGTGGGTTTACTGGGTGAGGGTGGATCACTGCGAGCCTGGAGCCTCTCTTCTAGCAACGTATGGCGTGGGAAGAACAGCCAGGTTACACAGGCCAAGGCACCTGGCTCAGCAGCCCTCCGCTCACCCGGGCCTTGTGTCCCTGCCAACAACGATAAAATCTGTACCTCCTGTACAATTATTTGTCACCTCACCAACCCAAGTCTTAAGTAACCCAGCTAAGTTACTGCCATTAATTAGCATTGCATCATTAACTTGGGCAATCCTCATCTTTAAAGAACGCGCACCTTTGTATTCTCTCGTATCTGTTTAGAGATCTGAAGGGGTGATAATTATAGCACGAGACGTAAGAAATCTCCAATAAAGCCTTTCTTCTCTTTTGTTCCGTCATGCAAGCCCTGAACTGCTGAGGCAGGCGGCTGTGCCGGCGGGCTGCACGACTGCCGATGGAAACAGGCCTCGGCTTTCGAGCTCTAGCAATACGCGCGTTCCGCACTGCCGCCTGAGGCAGGGAAAGGAAAGCCGAGCGGGCTCGGGTCACCGCACCGGCCCGGCCCGGCCCGACCCGGCCCCGGAGGCGGCGCCAACCCCGCGCCTCCCGCAGCCAGCGCCGCCTCAGGGCAGCGCGCGCAGCATCCCTGCCCGGGGGCGGGACGGGGCGGGAGGCGCGCGGGCGGCGGTGCATGCCGGGAGGGCCCATATGAGGGGAGCGGCGGGAGGTGTTTTCCGCTGGCCCGACCTCTCACCCGGCGGCGATCAGCGGCACAACACGGAAGTGCGATGGCGGCTGCGGCGGAGGAGGGAGCGGGAAGCGGCGGCGGCTCCCCGTCCTCCGCCCGACGGCGGCTGCGCATCATCTCCGGGCACCTGCGGGGCTCGCCGCGGGCTCCGGAGCGGGAAGCGCTCTCCCCGAGCCCCTGCAAGGCGCAGGGGGGCTCCGCCGGGCCGGCCTCCGGCTCCATCCCGAAGAAGCGGTGGGTGCGGGCGGGGGTCCCCGCAGGGTAGCGGGTCCCGGGCTGCACCGGGGGTCCGTGCCGGGCTGGGCGAGCTCCCGGAACGGCCGGCCATCGGTGCGGGTCGTCGCTAGGGCAGCCGACGCTGCAGAGAGCGGTCTCGCTGCCGCCCGGGGCCGGGCGTGAGCTAACGGCGCCCGGCGGGGCAGCGCGCGGGCTGTGCGGGGAGCTGCGGGGTTAGCAGGGCCGGGAGGTGGGGGGAAGGCCGCGGCGGGGAGGAGGAGGACGAGGACGAGGCGCAGCCCGGACGCGGCTGAAGCGATTTACCGCTGTGGGGACTGGGTGAAACCGGAGGAAGGTGGTCTTCAGCCTCCTACTTCTTTATGTAGTAAGTGGGGTTGTATTAAAACGGAAAGTCGTTCACAGACACCTTAATAACTGGAGAAGAGGCTCAGTGTTTGTAAAACACTTGGAGGCTACTGTAATGAAGAAGGCAGCACGTGTGAAAAGCAAGGTTTGCGTATGGGCTCTCAGTCCTCTGTTCACAGACATGTGAAACCGTCAGCTTATGCGGGTGCTGCCCAAAATGTACATCAGGCTCTAACTCAAGTTTCTTAGAAGTGAATAGTTTTAAGCATATTAACTACCTTTTCTGTTTCTTACCATATTCAGTAGTAAGGAATCTCAAGTCACGTGAGATCAAGGGAAAACAAAGAGTCCAGTTGTCTAGTTCAGAATTGTTTCACTGGCTCTTGGATTTATTTTTCTAGTAGGCTATTTTAAATGCTACAATTATGATACCATGGTGTAGTCTCATGTAAGTTATCATCATAAGGCCCACTTTTCTGTAAGGGCAGACATATATTTCATAGAACCATAGAATTATTTAGGTTGGAAAAGACTTTTAAGATCATCAGGTCCAACTGCTAACCTAACTGCCAAGTCCACCATCATACCATATCCCTAAGCACCACGCCTACGTGTCTCTTAAATCCCCTCCAGGGATGGTGACTCAATCACCAGTGCAGCCTGTTCCAATGTTTGACAGCCCTTTAGGTGAAGAAATTTTTTCCTAATATCCAATCCAAACTTCCCCTGGTGCAATTTGAAGTTGTTTTATCTTGTCTTATTGCTGGTTATCAGAGAGAGGAGACAGACACCTACCTCGCTGCAGCTTCCTTTCGGGTAGGGAGTGATCTCTCTACAACTCATGTCTCCCCTGAACCTCCAGACTGAACAACACTGGTTCCCTCTGCTGCTTCTCACAGGACTTGTGCTCTAGACCCTTCAGCAGCTTTGTTGCTTTGGCATTTCCGCTTTCTTGGATGTGGCTTTTCTGTACATGTGTGGTTTGCTATCCTGTAAGAGCATTTTAAGATTTAGGTTGGAGAGCAACGCACTGCTCTCCATCAAGCTGTGTACTGGGACTAGTATGTTAACGTATGGAGGTGGTAAAGAGGCAGGTAGGGTAAGTAGTGCATAAGAGTTATTACTCATTGGAGGAAAAACCATTCAGTCTGTGGTTTGCTCACTACTTTTTCCAAGGAGAGCAAGGGACACTGAATTATTCTAACAGGCCACTTGTGACCCAGGACCACAATCTGAGCTTGCCTTCTTTGGGAGGATGGGGATGTTGTGGGCATGTAGTCAGATGTTAACAACTTTGAAAGCCTTTAGCTCTCACCGAGGGGGTTTTGATGCTCTTGCAGGAGGTGTGTCAAACAGTGCTGCCCACTGGAAGAAGTGGGTCATTCCAAAATTGTTGCCTTCCATATTGAGGTTTTTATTTGGTTTGAATTTAGGAAAAAATCACTGTTTCTGGAAAAAAACCAAATCAGTTAACTGAATCCTGGAAAACTATCTTATATGGATTATTTTATCATTTCTATAGCCATTTATTGCATCCTTGAAGAGCAGGAGTCACAGGCTTTTGTGGAGATGCATGTGACCTGAAGGATAGCTTCATTTTCTGTGGAAACAAAGGCATAGTGAACTGAACGTGTACTTCTACAAGTTAATGACATTGCTCTCCTGTATTAGGATTTGCTATAGAATCATCATGGTTTGCTATTTTTACTCTAATTTTTATTCTTAATCCAAAACAAGTTATGTTACTTCAAGGAGTTTATGATCAAAATGATAGAACTGCTGGGTACTCTGCTGTGGGAGTGGAAGGGAGCTGCTGGAAAGCCTGGTCCACACCATAGGTACAGCTGTCTTGATGTGCCTTGGCCCTGGCCTTTTTGTATGCAGAGAAAGAAAAGAATCTTAAAGGGAGCTGTATCTCTGTCTTAAGGTTCCCTCTGAACATCTGAAGTGTGTTTGCAACGTGTTTGAGCTGTTGCATGTGAAAATTCTGATACTTAAATATAGCTTGGATGTGAGGATCTAAGCAGAGTTTGTTTGAAGATAATAGCCAGGTTTTGATGTGAGTGATGGAGGAGAGACAATTCTGTTGCCTATACTGATTTGGAGGTGCCAAGTGATAAACACCTGAGTTGTGTTTAGGGACTTCCAGCTAATCTGGAACTGGTTAATCTCTTCATGAGGGCTAGAAGGTTGATTGAAAAATCTGGTAAAAATAACTGACCTGTAGATGATATAGTGATGCTGTTTGGCTTTTATCAGCAATATTAGGACAATCCAAACCCAGAAGCTTTTTTCTTGTAGTCTTCTGTATGATGATTCAGCTTTTCTTCCTCTTTTGAACTATAATTTTTTTTTCCTAGCAAAGCTGCAGCCAAAAGTACCTTAAGCAAAAATTTTGTTCGTTATGCCTGTTGCATATTTCCTGTAATGTTTGAAATGGTGTCAAAGCTACAGACACTGTGGTACCAGATGTAGGTGCACTCTCCTCATGTTGCATTCTTTCCGCAAAGCAGGCGGCTTCCTATGATGCAAAAACCCCTTTGTAGTACTTCAGGTGTATGTCTCTGATCACACATTTTTTTTGTCTGCTCATGCAATAGTCACTGGGCAGGGACTATAAACCTGGCTTTCTTGTTGATAGTCCAAAGGCCAAACTGGTAAGGATCTTACCCAGATGTTTTTCAGCACCATTGAGGAGAGGAAAGAGAATATGTGGAATTGACTGAGAGGCTGTGGGTGCTCATCTAACTCTCACTGTTTCCACATAAAAATGCCTCTGAAGACTAAACAATATATTGGCAAATTGATTTGTTTAAAAATTGCAATATGCTTCCTAATTTTTAAAATGACAGTTATGGGGATGGGAAAATTCCTCAAAAAAAGACAAGCAACTCTATTCTTAAGTGAGTATCTTCTTGGGGAAATTCTTAGGCACTATGAGAGTGGAGAGATGTTATTTCTTGGTGGCATTCCTGGCTTGAATTTCATATTTTAATTCAGTATTGCAGTGGAAGATAGGGATCATAATTACATGAAGCCTTAAGAGGATGATAGGCATGCTGAAAAACTTACTAAAAATTGAGGGGGGGGGGGAGGGGAACCTCTTCCCTGAAACTACTTTTTCTGAATTTTCATGTGATGCTGTTGACTGGTGATCAGTAAGCTCAATTTGCTGCTGAGTCTCGAGTTAAAAACCTAACAGTTATTTTGAAGATTAAGTACATGAAGTGTTCAGTCTGTACTGCTTTGAAAACAGTAAGGTACTACAGCTCCCTAGGACAGATTGCACCAGAGTAACTGTTGTGTATGCTGGAAAATAAAAGTGCCTCAGAGGAGGAGCATGCACTGATGTTAATCTTGCCATAATAGCTTGTATTATAATTTATTCAAATCAAACTCAACAATTTGGCCCTTGTTAAAAGGGAGTATTGATTGAGTGCAACTAAATGTTGACTCAGTAGCTCGTAGGCTTAAAATTTTTTTGTCCTGGAGCAAGAGAAAGCAGGGCAGAACTTTCTGATTTTCCTATCTCTTCATGGAGAAGCTTATTTCCTGTGGCATGGAGAGAGGCTTGTGGATCTCTTTTAATTATTATGGGCATACTGTTATCCAGTGTAAACTAAGGGAGGAGTGTACTGCCAGCTGCCTGCTCTGTATGGAATTCACACCCAGGTTGCTCAGGGTAATGTGTCAATATTGCCATACCTTTATATACTCTTGCAATTCTTGCTGTAGTTGCTGGTAATGATTGTGGCTGTATTAAGCAGCAACATGAATTAACTCCTAGAGAGTTAATACTACTTGAATTTAACAAGTAACATCAGAGAGGTTTTATATCTTACTACCAATACTCAGAGCAATCTTTATAATAAACACTTAACTCATTAGACAACAAGTGTTTAAGCAACACTTTATGCTAAACTGAATCCTGATATAGCTGACTTCTAAGTTTATGGTGGTGGAAACGTGGGGTGAAGAAGGAAAGGGCTGGCGCTAGTAGAGAGTCTTAACAAACCAGTAGAGTTAGAGCCCGTTGTGTTGAGGAAGGTGTAAAAGCAACTAGCTGTTTTCAGCAAAAACTGAAAAAAAATTTTGTAGATTGACTTCTTGATATCTACTGAGGTCTGAACTGTTATGTACAAGAAAATGTCTGAATATATAACTATTTATTTAAACTGCATTTGTTTAACAAGTCATTGTATTCTGTTTATGTAATGCAATAGACTAATTACTTGCACTTCCCAAGAGCTACCTTGAGCTGGAGCAGTGTAAGGGCATCTGTAGTGTAACAGGTTGTAGCCATCTGGGCTTTCCTGAAACATTACTGTACCTCTTACTAGAGGACAAATAATGTGAAGTACTAAAAGTCAATTGTTGGCTCAATATGATGGACAAGCAGAATGCCTCTGTAGTGTTATATCCAAAACTGGACTGTTGTGTGTAAGTCTTCAGGATTGATGGTATACGCCAAAAAGTGTTTTTCAGCAGTTGTCTGATATATTTGCTACAGAAGATGCTAAAAATTGTCCATGGAATAGGTAAAACAGTGTTGTCCAGGAACTGAGCTTATTTTGCTTGAGCAAATAAACAACAGATAATTGATTCCTTCATTAACTTGGGTTTTGTTAGAACAGTGAAGCAGATTTCCTGGTTTTGCAAGCTTTTAAAAACCACTCTCAAAGGACTGATCTATACTGCTTGAAAATCCTTTCAGTGATTGTTCCTTTACTGCCTGGAAGTATCCATGTGTGTGCATTTTTGTAGTAGAGTAGTCTTCAATGATGAAACTGTAGTAACATACACAGACATAGTGTAGTCTGTCTTCAGCTATGAAACTGGTGTCAACTGAACTAGCAGGTGGAATAGAGATAGCTTCTAGTCTAGTAGAGTATTCTGTTGCGTAAGAATAACTGTTTGGCTAACTGTATACAGAGAAACACAGGTATAATGTCTTGGCTTTCCTGAATCTTTAATTCACCCTAATTGATGTCATCTTTGAATGAAAGAACACTGTAGAGAAACACTAATTCCCTTATTCCTTGGGGCTTTGTTTGTTACAACGTGGTGAAATGAAGAATAATGAAATAGTTGAGGCTAGGAACATGTGTAAGGAGAGTTACCGTTTGTTTTATCAGAACAGTTGTTTAAAAAACATGCTGTGCTTTGGAGTGCCTAAACACTTGAAGTCTTACACTTAAATCTTCTGCCTGCATTAGCCGCTTGCTGTAAATGTAAACTGCACATATGAACCCAGGTTTGTGTTGCTGTGTCAGGTATTCAGCAAACAGAATAGCAGCTGAATCAGGTGTATGTGCAGCTGCAGGGTTTTAACTGAAAGGGTGTGCTCCAGAACCAGAATGTGTCAAAGGTTATAAGCCAGATGTTATTTGACTTCAGACTTGAGGGTGATTACATGTGGTGTGCTGCAGGGAAGATCCTCTAAGAGGGAAGAAGTAAGAATGACAAACAGCATATACTCCCTGCCTGCAGCATGGCATTCTTCTCCAACTAAATGTTGCTTTGGCAAAGTAGTTCTCAGTTTCCTTGGGCTATGTTCCCTTTCCTAATGTCCAGGCACCTGATGCTAATTTACTACTGGCTTCAAAACCACTCTGGAGTGACTTCCTTACTTTGTTGAGAAGTATGACTATGTAACCCCAACAGACTGCTCTGGAGGGGAGGGAGAGCGACCTTCCAATATCACCTGTGGAAAGAGTTGTGAATTTCCAGCTGGTGGCTTGAGTTGATAACCAAAAATCCAGCAGAGGTGGGCTTTGAGGAGTTACGGTTTGGGTAAGGTCTTCTTGTGACTCCTTAGCACCATAATACTGCTTCAGCCTTACTGCACACAGATGCTGAGTTTTGCAAGAATTCTACAACCTGCAAGACTTGTTCGCATTAGGTGAATACTGGTACTTTAGCCCATGTGGTAGCCCTTAAAACTGCCACTTTAATTTCCAAGTATGTGCTGATTCTTGGATTGTGGAACAGGAGTGCCTGTGAGTATTCTGTGTATATGTTTTAATGCTGAGCATCAGCTGGTGATTGAATTGAAAATGCTGGTGGTTATTGTGAGGAGATGCCTCTTGGCATTGCTCCACCTGAGTTTCATTGATTCTCTAGTTTGAACCGCACTTTTATCCTGCTTCTGTGATGAAACTGTCACTTGTTCTTTGAGTAAATTAGCCTGTTTGTCCAAGTTTTGTGTATAATGTAGCAGATCTTCAGAATGTTTTGGAGAAGATGGAAATTTTGTTGATATTTATGTGCTTAGATGGTATGTTTGTGTAATGAGGCAATTCCATTCTTTATTAAATCACATGATGCTAACGTTTGGAGTTTATTCATTACTTTATCTTCGTTCTGATATTTCATTGAACGTAATCTCATAACTTCATCATAAGTGAAAAAACCTTTGGTTTTACTTCTGGTGTTATATCAGTGTGCTTTAGACCTTGGAAAACAAAAGGCTCAACTGCTGGTGATACTTTCCTACTGCAGTGTAAAACTCCTCTCAGCAGGCAGTTGTATGTATTGTGTAGGCAGATGTCTGATAATGCACTTGTGAATTGGAAACTCCTGAAAAATGGTATCCATGGTATAACTTCCACATGTTTGAACTTCAGATGCTGAGATTAGATACCTGTGGGAGACCCTGTCCTTGTTCTTCAATAACTTTTTCAGCCACTCACCGTACCTATCCTGAAAACATGCAATTTGGTAATTGCTGGCAGGTACAGTTAGTTGTGTTGAAAAAGCATGTATCTGGAGGCCTCTGCCTGCCCATCTTGAGTGACCGGATGCCTTGGGAGCATCAGTTCAGCCGGGGGGTGGGTATCCCACCCTCCTGCACCCTGGGGGTGGGCATACTGCCACCTCGCAAGCTTCTGCCCAGATTGTAGGCACTGTAATGCTTGTGAGGGGGCTTAATGTAGTGCCTTGTGCTGTGACCTGAACAGCGTCCTGCCCAGTCTCCCCTCAGTTATTCCATAGCCAGTTTTCCAGAAAAAATGCAGAAAATGCTTGACTTATTGAACAAATATTTCGCTGTAAAAATCTTCATTGCATTGAGTCAAAGCAGTATTTCAGTATTGGGCAGTGTAACAAAAGTGAAATACTTAAATTCACATAACCTACTCACACTGTTTTCAGCCTTTAGTGTCACACTGTTACCATGGTAACTTGTTTTCTTCCAGTTTTTTTCCCTTCAAGCAATATAATTTTGTTTGCATATATGAAGTATATTAAAAAGTGTTAAGCAAGCTTTGCTTTACAGTACTTCATACATATCAGTAGTGAATTTCTGGCTTTTAAGTTAGAAGGCAAGAAAGAACTGGTCATTTCCTGATATTTCTGGATAAAATATTCCATATTTCTGTCAAAGATGAAAGAGTTGGCTTCATATTTTGTTGAAGCCAAGGTACTGAATAGGAAAGGTGGTGCCTTTACATGAGACAGCTCAGGTACAATACAGAGCTGGGTAACTTTGAGTTTAAAGCAAGAGTAATACCAAATGTTGGTGAGCCTTTGTTACATATATTTTTGGAAAGGGGCCTGGGAAGAAAAATAAAGGGTGTGTAAAATAGGTCTTGCTACATGTAACATGCAAGTGTTAGTTGATGAAGTCAAACTAAGCATACTTTTTTCAGGCTGTGGCATGAAAATTTTTAACATGTTTTGACATGTTATTAGAGTATTCAGATATTATACAGGATATTGAGGTGGTTTGTTGTTGTTTTATCATTTAGCAATCAAATTCTTGGATTTCTGAAGAATGAGGATAAAACTATTACTGTAAGGGAAATTGTTTGAGATGGAACAGAATATTGAAGTGTTAGAGGATCTGTAATTTGTAAAAGCCTAGACAGGTGTAATGGTGGTGCACATTAGTTGCAGCTCAATGTGTAGTTTGAGTCCCTTGGTCTCAGAGCCAGGGTTGGATACACGACATACTTGTGCACAGAGGGACCTTTTAATGTGTTATTAAATCTGCAGATGCTCATTATTTCTTTCTGCCCTGCATCCTCTTCTGGAATGCTAGTTTAACACTGAGGTTTTGGGAATGAAAACCTTGGGAAACGTAGAAGGCTACATCGATTGCTCAGTCCCATCTTGGGTCATTCTTGAGAGTCAAGGTGAACATGATGCATGATGCTAATCTGCCAGGCAGCTCTAATTGCTGTACCAGGGCATTACCGAGGGCTGTGGGAGTACTGCACTGGAGCTGGGGTGTGAAAAACTTTTGCCGAGGAATGGTGACTGTACAAAGAGCAGTAAGGGAAGGAAGAAGAGGGAGGAATGCTGTTACAATGCTTATGATTAGAAAAAATACTTCTTTCCTCATTCTCCTTATGTTTCTTACACTGTCAAATTACAGTTTTAATTTCCAAATGTAGTCTGGAAAGACAAGGAAGTGCATAGTAGGCATGTGTTATTGTGTAATTCTCTTACTTTGAGGGAGCTGGGGTGGTGAGGCAGACCTGGGGAAGAACAGCATGCTGCTCTGGCCTCTGTCTTGCCAAGCTGCTTGCAGGTCTTGTAAATATGTCAACTAATATGTAACACTCTTCCAAAATACTCTGCTACAGTCTTTGAATTGTATCAGTGTGACAGTGACTTTGCCTCAGTAGTCCAGGAGGCTTGCAGAACTCCTCTGGATGTCTCCTGCTTTCCTTTGTGCTGAGGGTCATTCTCTTGAGTCTTGAGGTTCAAGAGCAAGCCTTTCATGTGGTATGTGAGAAGATCTAAACAGCTTGGCCTTAACTGAAGGCCATGTCAGTGACAAATAAGAGCTGACTAATCAGTCTTTTAAAACCTGGTCTTTTTAGGCTTCTTTTTTAGGAATCCACATGCAGTATTTCCACTGACATCCTTAGTGTGTAGGCATGAAGTGCTAGGAACTACAGTAGATAAATGAAACAGCAGTTCTCAAACTGACAGTCTCTAGTGTGGTGAAACAAAAGACAATAATTGTAAGATGACTTGTAAGAAAACCAACCCTTCCTGTCTCCAAACAGAAACTCAGACTTGCTCAGTATAGTTCTGAATACTAAAATGCTGAACTTTTGTTGTGGTGTTTACCTGTCACATGGTGTGGGGAGGGGGGGAATCTCCTGACTTTGTGTTAAGAGGTAGTGGAGATGTTTTAGAACCAATTGTTCTTCTACAAATATGCAAATGGTTAGATTTTAATTTAATTACTCTCATCACACCAATAACAAGAGCTACATTGACTGGCAGAGTAAACCTTTGTGTACTTATTTTATTCAGGAATAGTTCAGCCTGAAAATAAGAGTTAAAACTCCTATCCTCTGTTCTGTATTTTAAAGCCTGGTGAAAGCACCAGGTGGTTCAACACCAAGCTAGGAAAGCAGGCCTTTAGAGAAGGCAAACAGGTGGGAATGCAGAAAGACCTCATAGCTGGGTCTTTGTGCAGTGCCTTAATGAATAGTACCTCCCCTGGATTTTGTGCAAAGTCTCTATCTGTACTGACTTCAGGACTAAGCATAGTTTCAAAGCTGTGCTTTATCAGTTATCTCATGTCACCTGTTCCTTTAGAGCCTGATCTTTTGTGTCTTGGGCTGTCTCCAGCTTTGCAGCTAGTTTCTCTAGCCTGTTTCATGCATCATACCTGGCATACCTCTTGTGGCACTGCCCCTCTCTGAATTAGGGGGGAAGCTGCTTGAGCCTTCCTCAAATTTTGCTTATCGATAGCAAGTCTGTTCTGGCTTAACAGGATTTGACAAACTGCAGATCAGGTATATAGAAATACTACATTTAGACAGCAGAGGGAGAAATCTTACCTTGAGGCGTACTGCAGTGATGGGGGTGTGAGGGGAACATTTAATAAAAAAAAAAAAGGCACCTGAGTTGACCAATTCTGTGTCAGCCTTTTTTCAGCTGGGAACAGCTCAACTGTGTATGACTGTGTCTTTGTAATTTCTTGTAAATACACACTTTATAAATACACCTATATAGGAATACATGTGAAAATAGGCAAGACTGCATAAGATGCATTAAGAACACTTAATGTCTGATTCAACAAAGAAAGGGGCTTCTGTATCTGAGTAGCTGCCTCAGTCAGTTTAATTTAGGCTGAAATTTTAGAATCGGTTTCTCAATGTGGAAGAACAACATAGGCTATTTCACAAAACTGTACCGGTTACTGAGTATTGAAACCACCCCATGAAGTTTCTTTTACAGTACTAAATGTGTCAATGGCTTGTTGAAATGTCTGATTCAAACAGTTGTAGTGAAATACATGTTCGTGGTTTTTTTCATTCCACTAATTAAAACTTTGTGTACAGGCAGTTTGAAGAAAATGAGTTTTAAGCCAAGTCCATTTGATTACAACACTGACAGTATGTCAGCAGCCTATCATAGAAATATTATCTTTATAATGAAGGCCTTTGGTAATTGGGCATCGCCCAGTTATCTTGTATGTCATGCTGGAGGCAGCATTACTGACTTGAGGCAGCGCTTGCTCTGGATTGCGAGGTCTTTTTGAAATGGTTGCCCCGACCATCTTATTCTTACATTACGCAGTCAAAGAGCAAGAACTACGTTTGCTGTATATAGTGGACTGAGGTAAATAAATCTGTTCTATGATGCCCATTTATTAACTAAAACTCAGTTTCTTGTGTTAGTACTTCATTTCTAACATAAATAAATGGCAAACTTTTAAAGCAAAGTTAGATTAATGTGTAATTACTCTTTGTATCCGAGTCTTAAATATGCTTACGTTGGTATACTTCTGATGACTTTATCATAATTAAGAGATACTCTGTTTTGGTATGGTTGTGCTTAAGGTATTTCAATTTCGTGGTTGTATTTTGGCAATTGAGTGTTGGGTTTTTTTTTTATTACCTTAAGGTGGCATGCTTTGTCACATCCAGATTATGTGGTATGTTATTCCTGCGGTTCTTGCTTTGGTGGTTGGTTTTTTTTTTTACTTTTCCAAAATATATTTTCAATCCAGATGTGTCTCAGTGTTAAGAATGCAGTGGGATTGCAGTGGTGATGTCAAACAACAAAAACTTATTCTCTCTCTCTCTTTGTGTGTTCGTATTTATGTATAGATTTAAAAACAAGCATCCTTCAGTCATTGCTCTTGTCAGTTTGAGAATATCACCATACAGTGTGCAGTGACTTAAAGTGGAGGTTGTTTCCTATAAAGCACCTTGTCTTTCAAGTGTTAGGATGCAGTCTGAAGGAGTAACAGTTGTTACTTTCTGGCTGCAGAAAGACTTTTTGCTCCATTAAGATATGCACTTTTGATGTGTACTTGATTTCTTGAATTGCTGTCTGATAAGACTTTTTTCCAAAGCCATATAACTGCTAATAATTTTGAGCTTACAATAGGCTAACATTCTCCCTTTCATATTTTTCTCTCTTTAAGGCAAGAACTTCTGAAGTGGAATGGATGGGGATATAATGACTCCAAATTTATCTTCAATAAGAAGGGTCAAGCAGAATTCACAGGAAAAAGGTAAGTTGAAAATCTGTATAACTGAAGTGTTCAGTGATTTTTTTTAGGAGTTAAAACTGCACTGTTCAGTTAATCCAGATAAGGCAAACTTGCTTTATCTCATAGAATAGGTTACTAGTAGTTCTGCATTTAACAGGTTTACTGAATTCTATGCACAGTGGTCTAGTGTAGTAAAATAGACTGTGTGGCTTATTGGAAGGTTTATTAAAAATGTTATAAAGACAAATTAATGTGAGTCTTTCCTGTAACTTTGTTTACTCTTTGCATTAAACTTCCCTTGGAGAATGGAATCAGACTGAGAATCTGCACCATGTTCTAAAGCTTTAGATAACATGCAGCAGGTCAGTGCAGTTTTGCCAGTTTTAAGAATCTCTTGAGCATCAACAAATTGCTTCATTAATCTTCCAATTTGTGTTTTAGGTTTCTTAACCATTGTGTATAGACCTACTTTATCCTCTGAGCTTAAATAAAAACTGCTATTCAGTTGTCTGTAGTGACAACACTTCTGATTTACTACCTACTAGCCCTTTGTACACCAAACTTGTTTTTCTGAGAAATATGGGGTTTTTTGAGGAGGTGACATTAAAATTAAGGCTGTTAAGAATCTCTTACATTTCTTCCAGTGGGATTGAAGCCTGTCACTTTACATCTTAGTGTTTTCTTCTGCCTCAGTGGAAAGTCTTGCAGTCTCTTGTTTAAAAAAATATACTTTTTTTTTGTAAGGGGAAAGAAGAATGAGGAAGAGAAATAAGTTTGAAATAAATAGTGTCCTTCAGAAAAATTCATGGTGTGTGAGTTTGTGTAAACTAGCATGAGCTTGAGTCAAAGCTGAAAAAACCTAACTGGAATGCTGAGCACACTTTAATCCTGAATTTCTTAAATTTCAGGCCCAGATTAAAATGGAAAGACTTGTTTTAGGCACTTGAGTTCACTGAATAATATTTGGGGAGATCTTGGTGATCTCTCTCCTTTTGCCAGGATTCTGACTCTTGTCACTTTATTTTCATCTGATATTTTTAGTTTATCAGGGGTTGACTATGCTACACAGAAAATTAATGCAGTGTGCTCTGAAGGAAAAAGGTAAAGGGCTGGACTTTGATCACGCACCCACCCCTGAAGGAAGGATTAAGGCTGCTGTTTGACTGATGATTACCAGTCACTGTTGTAGAATGGGGGGAGAATGGTATTTTTTCCCCATCAGCATTCTCTCTCTCTAAGTGATAATATTAGAACTGCTGTGTTGGCCCACACCAGTGTAGTTTCCATGAAATAGTTTCACAGTGGCAGAAGGAGAGTGTTTGTGAAAACAGGAGAACAGGCATCTGCAGAGGTTGTAGATGCCTCATCCTTTCAGTATCCACTTACAGATCTGTTGGCCCTAAGTTTGTCTAATAGCTTTCAAGTCTGCTGATACTGTCTGCCTCTACAGCATCCCCTGGCAGCAAGTTCCAGGTTGCTGTTGTGTAAAGTACCTGTGTTTTAAACCAAGTATTCCTTACGGTGTTGCAGGATTCGATGAAAGATGGTTCTTCAGCCTGTGTACTGCTTTTTTGACTATATAAGACTCAAGTGTATCATCTTTTCCACTTTATCTCTGTGCTAAGGAGTCCTGGACCTTTCAGTCTCTGCTTGTAAGGCCCCTTGGTCTTTACAATTGCTGTTCTCTGAACCCTGTCTAGCTCCACTACATCTTTTTGGAGGCACAGGGACAAAAACTGCATGGATGCACCAGGGTTCAGCAGCAAAAAGAGATGAACTGCCTTCTATCCTATGCCTGCCTGGTTGATGCATAACACTGTTGGCTGCTGTTGTATGTTGCCAGTGAAGATTTTTCCTATACTGACTACCAGTCTGATTCTGCAAAATACTCAATGTGGTTTTTTTCTCCTCTTGCAGATGCCTACATCTTCCATCTTCATTTGTCTGCTCAATTTTTATAAGGTCTTGAGTTTCTTCTGGTCACTGTACCTATCCATTCAAAAATGCTTAATATTATTTACCTGGTTAGAGTGTCCACTGACTAATCCAGATCACTGATGAAAATGTTATGTAAAACTGGTCCCAGTATGTGACAAGATGCACTCCTGAGTCTGTCTTGGACAGTGATCAATAAACCCTGTCCTTTGCTTCTTATTTGAACTTTGTCTTATCCTTCAGCCTGTAGAAGAACCTTTCCTTCAGTACTGTAGCAATGTATTTTCTTAAATAGCTTTTGGGGTGAACACCTCTGGAAGTATAAGGAGTGTGGAATTCAATGTTCATTTTATCCTCTTTATTCACTTTCTGTTTTTACACTGATAGAACTCCAAGGGTTAGTGAAACAGGATTTCCCTTTATGAAAGCCATGTTGACTTTCCCAACAGACCACGCTTTTCCATGTATCAAATGATCTTTTAATTACAGACTTTCCCATCTTGCCAGGGATAGATGATACTTGCTAGTCTGAGCAACTAAACCTGTGTTTTGGGGTGTGGGGGGAGAGGAGGTCTTTTGGGGACCTTCTTGCACCATCAACGTACATACTAAACTTGATTCCTGAGCAAGTTTATGTTGCATTCTGTGCGTTAGACTCACTGACTCTCTATGCTGTGTCTTCTGGTTGTATAGACTTAAATGTTGTTACCGATAGCTTTAGTTTGTCCTTTGAATAAGTGATTAAGGTTACCCTTGTACGCTAGCTGTAGTCCTAGGTTGGCATACCAAAAAGCGTGTCTGGAGAAGAAAACACATCAGGCTGCCTTGAGTCTCTCTGTCTTTGTTGCAAACTCCTGATGCAAATGCATTAAACTTTCATTGTGTAATGCACTTTGCTTTTCATAGAATTCACCTAACTGTTTTGTATGGGTGTGATGAAACAGTTAACAGCTGTCACAGGAGGAATGACTGAATTCTGTCTTCTAAGCTGAAGAGTCTAATTAGAGTTGAGATATGGTTGTAGCCTTTTATCTCTAGGAATGGAGTAGGGTTTTTGCAATAGGACAACTGGGAGGGAGTTGAGGAAACAAAAGGAATTGATCTTCCTGTGTAACAGGTGACTTAGTTGCAGAGCTGGTTGCAACAGCTGTGAAGGACAGGGTCATAATTGGATTAACAGTGGTTGAATAGTCTTAGAAGGAATACCTGTTAGGTGTAATGCAGTGACCCATGTGAAAGCCACAGTAAGGATTCTCAGCTGATGAAACCTCTTAATACCAAAGAAAGGTCCTTTTCCTCACAGAATGCTTGTGCATGCATAAGCATGCATGAGGAGTGTGTGTATATATATGCAATTAATACTAGTAATTTCTGTCTGAGTGTTCCCAGCCTTACTTGTTTTCACGTGGTACACGTGGTCACCAACAGCTTCTCTGTCCCTTGTCTGTAAGTTTTCATTTGTCACGTGGCTCAGCTTGCCAGAGAGTTTGTGATAGAAATAATTTTGCGTTGCTTGATGGATTCTGATACATTCTGATGATGGAGGAACCTGTAACGCTGTTTCTTGAAAACATGTAAGGTACTCAGCTGGGTTTGTGTGTCTGAGACTGCTGTTTATGTTGCAGTGCGTCCATGCACCCAATGTCCTCTACCTGTAAGTGGCATGTGAACTGTGACACTGCTTTCTACACTACTGAAGGGAGACACCTTTCTTAAAAGTAAAGATGGGAGGGGTGGCAGTTCTGAAAGGCTTTATGCCACAATTCCCAAAGGTCATGAGTAAAAGTAATACGTAAGATGTGGGCAATTGATTCGGTTTTGTGTAAGTACAGAACAATTAAATATAATGAAATGTGCAGTTGTGTGAAAACTAAATGTGCAGAAGCTTTGCAAACTTGTAGGTAAAGAATTTGTTTAAAGCTTTTGTTTGTGCTTATGTAGAATCGAAAGAAGTATTATCTGACATACATTCTTATTTTAAATGACTCTATGCAATATTGACTTTTCAGGTACAGATTAGGTGGTATGGTATTACCAACTTTTAAGGAATGGATAGAAAAAACCTTTGGAGCAAGTCTGGAGCACAAAACTACCTCTAGAGTAAGTAAATAGCTGAACCAGTTCCTTTGAACATTAGTCTTGGTGGTAATCAAGACCACACTGTTAAAAGATGATTCAGCTGTTGTCCTGAAGGTCATGTTGCACATAATTGATTTAAATATAGTGTACTAATACCTCAGAATTTTTGAAAAAATATTTGATATAGAACTATTACATGAAACCTTGGCATGACTTATGGTTCCAGGTTAACTGGTTTTACTTTTATTGGAATGAAAATTTCCAACACAGGGAGTTTTTTTTGTCCTTGTTTGTAGGTTGCTTTTCAAGTTTGTAGAAACTTTTAGCCTAGAGGGAATTGTTTATACAACTTCAATGTTGTTTATGATAACAAAAGCAGAAGATACAGTGAAGTTAAATTGTGCTGTGTGTTCACTGTATTTAAAGATATCAAAGCTCTCATTTGACAGTGGTTTTTTTACATGTCTCGGTGCTGAAAGCTGACTACCAGAATACTTAAGACTGAGCTGTAAAACTACACATTTGGAATGTTCTGGGTTTTGTGAAACATCCATATTTTGCTTTCCACGAAGAGTAGCTCATGTCAGAGTCAGGAGACCTGACTGTCTTCTCAGAAGAATTCCTTTGAGACTGCAGGTTCCTCACTAGGTAGCTGCTTAAGCAGTGTTGGAAGCAGGCTGTGCTTGTACAGTGACTGTAGCAACCCTGCTTTGGGTAAAGAGTTTTAGCCATTTCTTGAATGAGTTCAAGATTGCATTTTCTCTGAAGCAGGTAATTTCATACAGCCTGAAAACTTTAGTTTTCTGTTATCAAGACATTCTTTCATCTGCTGTGACTTGCAGGATCACCATATGCCAATATATTTTGAAAAAACCAATCATCTTGATGTGTTTTCTTTGGCCAGGAATGATCTTAACTGGCAGCTGCTTTAACTTGCTGTGACCAGAGGTCCTGAGAGCCATGGTTCCATTTCCACATGTAAAGGAAATAAAGAACAAAGTAGAGTTGGGGGACAAGGGCAGATTCTTGAATAGTATCTTGATTCCACAGCACACCTTGCAAATGAGGTTTTCTGGATATCTGCCAGCAGTGTTGATTGCTTTGCTGTTATGTTGTGCCCTCTGGTTCTGATATCCTTGTTGCAGTCTGTAACAGGCTTGACACAGAACAGGACTCTTCAGAATCTCTAGTTTTTATCTGGCCTTCTCATAGCTATTCTCAACTACTGCTGCAGGTCCCCTATTTTCCTGTCTTGGTGTTAGTTCCTAGTTTATATTTCAGGTTGTCATGCTATATTGGTTTTTCACCATCTACTATTGTCAGAGCATGAAGAAACTTGGGTATAGCAACATTAGGAGAGGGATCTCTTGGTCCCTTTGTCTTTGTCTCATCTCTTCCTGCCTCTAGTGTGTCAGACTGGAGGTTTCCCTGTTGCATGCAACTTCTCTGTTACAATTAACGAAAGTAAGTGTATCTGCTTCTGTGGTGCTCAAGGCCTGATGACGATTTTTCCTTTTTCATACTAGACTTGCTACAGACAACAAATCAGACCTAGTTCATGTAGGCTTCCTGTCTAGCCTTTCAGTGAACAAATCTTAAAATATTTCAGTCCCATAAGAATAAATGTATAGTTTTGTTTGGCAATATGTAAGATTTTTACAGATGAATATTCAGCTTTTCAGTCTTCAAGATGAAAATTAAATGATTAAAATACTTGTGGAACAGATAAAAATCAAGATACTTAAAACCATCTGCAAGGAATTGTTATAGCTTTTAAGTAGTTTGTGTCCCTCTTATGGAGTCTTCAAGCCCTTGGTATTCAACTTGAAATGATATGAAATAGTTCTGCCTATGGAAATTCCTGAAGAAACCAAAGTTTAAAATAGAAAACGTAAGCACAGCTAACAGGGATTTAAAAAAAAAAAAAGTGGTTCAAAGATCTCTTTTTGGTACTTACTTGTTTCTTGTTTCCCAAGTTTCTGTCAGAGCTCTTTGGTTTAGCAAACTGCACTATGTGAATGTGCTTTAATAGCAGAATAATGAGAGTTAAGAGTAGCAATCAAAGATGTGACAAGTTTTGTCACCGTGGATCTTCTAACTACCTGAAAACTTTTCTGTTGAAGTTTAAATCTTTGAGCAACCTGGTGTAGTGGAGGGTGTCCCTGCCCATGGCAGGGGGGTTGGAATTAGATGATCTTTAATGTTCCTTCCAACCCAAACCAGGATTGCCTTCAGCTGTCATGACTTTGAGACTCAACCCATTCAGAATAGACTGCCATGGTGTCAGATGGGAGACTGCTAATCTCTTTTCCTTGCTTTTAGCTTGGTAACCAGCACTATCCTCTAAGCTTATATCTTAGGACACATATTGGCAAAAAGTATTTGCTGTTCTGGAGTTTATGTAGAGCAAAGATAGGCAAAACTGTGTTCCAGGAAAGAAGACCTAGATGGGCGAGTACACATTTTTGTAGAAGGCTGAAACTTCAGAAAGTGAAAGTGGGTTAATTTCTGCTGGTGTAGTACTTGTCAAGAAGCATAGGTTAGACTCGTCAACAAAATGTTGTCATGGTTTAACCTCGGCTAGCAATGAAGTACCACACAGCTGCTCGCTCACCTCCCGGCTTATGTACCGAATGGGCTGGTAAATGTCTAAAGTTCTTTGACTGTGGAACACTTTGCACAAAATACTTCATATGGTAGGGCTGTAAGCAAGCTTTTCCTGGCATCGTTAGGCAGCCCGTAGTCTTCCCTCATAGCTTTATAATGGAATTGCCAGTATGTTCTTCTATTTGAGTTGAAGGTGGTATTGGTTAATTTGTCAGCAAGGTTTTCATGACAGAAGTTTGAAAGCACTGCACTATATTTTAATTTTTATGCAACTCCTAATTTTTAAGAGTGTATTTAAGATAAAAGATGTGGTAGTGATCTGTTCTGTTCTCCTGATCTCAAACTTGAGGGACTTTAACTAGAAACTTGATGCAGTTTCTTTCAAAATAGGACTTGAAGTTGTTAGTTTTTAGTCGTGAGATAAGCTGTATATCTAATTAAAGGACTCCTTAATTAGAGACAATTTGTAATAGAAAACATTGCTTTAGGGAGGTTACCCATAGAGTTTATTAGCTCCATTTTTAAGGAGAAAAAAGGCACAATGGTTCTTTGGAACCTTTAAAGCACTTAAAATCATTGCATTTAATATCTCCAAAGGCCTTATGTTTTTTGTAACTGGATCCTGTAAAGAATCCTCGTTCTCTATGTTTAAAAACTCAACACATGAACTACACTTTCATGTGCCTGATAATAGTAGATTTTAGAAAAGATAATTAAGTGGCTAGGTGTGCACTTCAAGAAGCCATAAGAATACTATACAAGACAACTCTCAAAGACCTGGAAGAATGGGTTGTTAGAAAATCTTAAGCAAGGGGGTTCTCCCTCTAGACTTGCAGAACCTTGATTCAAAGCCTGTTAAGCCAAACGTCGAAAGAAAACTTTTTCCAAGGTGTTGATCAGGACTTCTAGCTGGAGATTTTCTGGAAACACCTGCATGTTTATGACTGAACATGGATTTGATGAAGTCTTTCTCATGTGTGACGTCTACTTAAAACATGCCAGTTATGTTAGAGCAGTCAAACTTAGTTTTTGCCATGCTTTGGACTTCTCAGACTAAAGCTTAATCTGATGGATTTAACTTCCAGTACATGACAGGAGGTGGGGAAGTGAGTTGGTAGAAAGAGAACTGCAAGTAGAAGAATTTACAAAGTGGGTAGTGGCTTTAGTATGTATTTCACTATACTGGAGGAGGACTTTATAGCCAAAAAGGAATTTAGACCTTCAATCTCTACCCCTTTATCAACAGGAAAGTTGCTAGTTCTGTTCAGGCAGCTGGTTTTCTTGGATCTTGGGAAACCTTTAAAAAGGTATTTTGTTCAGTATGCACTTGTAAGCTAGTACATTTCTCCAAATTTGTCAGGAGGCAAAAAGGTAAGAATGTGCTACTAAAATAAAACTTCCTGTGTGCATCAAGTCAGCTGAGTACCAGGTAGGACAAGTGGGATCAGTGGTTGAAGATGAGGAAGACAACTTCTGTACTTGTGATCTTATACTGTTGTGTTTTGGGTATCAGTGTTAAACTGTCTTTATTTCTTGTTGTTGTACAGAAATGCTGTAAGAGTGAGCCTATTTTTAATGAACTTTTTTTTTGTATTGTAGGCATCCTTAAATGTTAATGATGTACCTCCTTCCATTGTAAATGAAGAATTTCTTCAGGATCTTAGAGCCACTAAAATCTCCTATTCACAGGATGCAGAAGATAGGGTATTCAGAGCTCATGGTAAGAGAACAATTCATTTATGTAATTGTGCTGCTTTTGATGCTTCCTTGTTTGAACTTGTTAACTTACTGTTTGTGTTTCAGGTCACTGCCTACATGAGATATTCGTACTCAGGGAAGGAATGTTTAAGCGAATTCCTGATATAGTTGTATGGCCTGGTAAGCTTTAATTGTCTTTGTTCTGATCTGGGAGGCTATTGTTTATTAAACTCTGCTGCTTTCTTGTCATGGGGAAGCTGTCTCTTGGTTTGCTGACTTCACTCCTCTTTACAGAAACTGAATTTTTCTCATGAATGGTAATCATGATTAACATCTGGATTGCAGGTTGTGCCTGTGAAATCCCATCACTTCGTTGGGAAGTAATGTTAAATATAGCTGAAGCTTCTGTTGACAGCTGAATTCATGACTTAACCACAGTGTAATATGAATTTGTATGTTCACCAAGAATAGTTGTCTAAAGGGCACTCTAAATCTTGTTTTTTTTTAAAGGAGTACATGATGGTAGAAAGGCAGTGAAATGTTTGTATTAAAGCTTTGTTTTATGGCATGCTGTACTGTAATAGAAAGAGTATTACACCTGTAACTGCTATCAGAACCCTTTACAAAGGATCACTGACTTGAAGAACGAGCTGTGCAATCTGAGTACAGGCTAGGCCTATGTTAAATAGTAATAATACGTCACAGAAATGAATACTCACCGATACAACTTTATTTGTGTGAATTTTCTACTTGTGTCATGTTTCTCCAGTTGCTAGGAACTACTTTCCATGTGCCATTCTTCAGTAGCTAACCAAAGTCATTTGATCTAAGTACCCATCAATTTCTGTTCAGCTATATGAATCCAACTCTTTCCTTGCCTCAACTTTTTGATACTTTCATAGCTGCACTGGAAATCTCAATTTCTGATAAGGTCTTAGCCTTAGTTCAGTTTTGCTTTCATGAGTTAGGAAAAAAAAAAATTGCATATGGGAAGCATAAAACGAGGCACTATAAGGTGCGTCTCATTACTTGAGGACAGGTACTGACATGACAGCACTGATGACTGTGAATAGCACTTGCCACAGCTTTATTTTGTGCAATTGAAAAGCAGCTGGAATAAAATGACTGACTACCTTTGTTTAAAGCTGCTCTGTATGGTAAGAGCAAAGTAGCCAGAGCTCGTAAGCCTCTTTATTCGGTCCTGCTCATTCTCTGCTGTTTGCACTAACCCATGTATGCACTGTATTTGGTATCTTTTTTCATCCTTTTCCTTGTCTGTGCAGAAGCATTTCTACTTCCCTCTTTGATCAGATACAGAATGCCTTCTGTAAAAGTAAATTTCACAGCAGTTCTGCTTTTGAAACTGAATGTCAGGCAGGAAGAAAAAGAGGTGGTGCTCAGTGCCCAGCAGAGACTTATTTCTCGCTTAAAATGGACAGCCTATTTTAATAAAAGCTTTAAACTTGATATGTCCTCCATACCTAGATTAATTGTTAACTGTTTGGTAGCCCATCTTGCCCTGAGAATTTGCAGGAGGTCTTAATCCATGGATAGAGCAGGAGACTAAGGCTGTAGTTAGTTCTTCAAATGTAGAATTGTTTCAAGCATAAATTTTACTCTGGAACTATGATACTTCTGAGCCCAGCTCTTTACTGCCTAACTTGGAAATATCTTCCTTGCTGCTGTCAGAAAAGGATCTGCTGCTTATTCAGACTGCAATATTAAGTATTAAGCACAAATAACAGTACTAAGCACCAATCCTGTTTAACTGTTTTGGACTTTTTTAGTTTGCCATGAAGATGTAGTTAAAATTGTGGAATTAGCCTGCAAACACAATCTCTGCATAATACCATTTGGTGGTAAGTGTTATGAAATCTCAGTTCTGTAACAGTACTGGTAAAAATTGCATTCTACTTGAACTCAGTTTAAATATGTGACTGTAGTAATATATTGTACCAATAATTCAATAGTTAAATTTTTATTTTTTAGTAGCATTTTAATTGTGGTCTTAGGTTTTTTTTGATCTTGCAGCTTTAAAAGCTGTTATATTCAATTTAGTGTAAGCCATTAAAAGTATGTCAACACCTGAATATTGAATGTGCAAGAGGAGTGATTATATGAGGCTGAAACCTACCTCTGTGCCTTGGAAGTCTCCTGGGAAATAAGTCAAGAGATTCAAATACCTGTGTTAGAGGTATCATGTTTTTGGGTGTATTACTCTGTTCCAACAAACATGTATAAGTTAGGGTTTTTGTATTGTTGAAGCTCATAGGTCCAGGGAGGATTGTGGTCAGACACTGTTCTGCAAAATCTTTAGCTATAGTTCTAATTTCCTTTTAGACATTGTTCAGTTCGAAAATTAGACTCCTGTGGCAAGGGGGTTTCAGGAAATGTTCCAGGTACAGAGCACAGGTAAAGCCTGTATAATCTGTGTCCTCCTCAGCCTAAAGAATTTCTAAAGGACTTCAGGTTTTTAATTGTGGATGCTTTTTCCTCTAAACCTGCTGAAGTGGAGTGGTGAGCATCTTGTTTTGATTTAGAGCTCAGGAACATGGGATGTTGGCTTTCATGAGCTCATTTTGTGAGAATCATTTCATCAAGAACTCTAAATTCTGTGGGAGAAATCTGTGTTTTACTTGGTACTTGCTTATGCTGTGAAAGCATAGCCCCTGTAGGAAGGGCATTTACTAGTTGAGAAGATGAACATGTCACTTGAAGACAATACCAAAACAGTGGAGCTGATTTCTCCCTAAAATGCTCTCACCCTGGCCAGATAAATCTGGAGAGCTGTAAGACACTTGCAAGTCACCTTTGGTACTAGTAAATTGGTATAGCTAGCTGAAAGCAGCAATATTGACTCTCCTGTTCACCGACCAGGGTACAGAAAGATCTTCAGATTGTTTTTCTGGTCTGTTTATACTGAACTACAGTCAACTTCTGGAGTTATTACTATAGGTGTTGGTATTTAAGGAAAATACCACTCTTATCACTAGAAACTGGTTTTATTGCTCTTGGTGAGTGTTTTGTTAGTTGGCACTGTCTCTGTACTTGCCATTGGTTGTTCTGGTAGCTTGTTGTGGATCTCTAGCGTCATCGTGTCTCTTTTGCTATGGTTTTGTGGTCTTTGAGAAGCCAAAGGCTTCTTGGAGGCTGTTCTGTGACATCCTATGGAGGTACATGAGAAACCTCCAGAAGTTTGACATTTGGTTTTATCCATCTTTTTATACTTACACCCTTCGAGTGTCTTGCTTTCAGAGACGTATTGCATTTGTGTGTTAGGTAGACTTCTCAAGCTAACTTTCTAGGTGGAAGTGGCTTCCATAGTCGTCTCAAAAGAATCTATAGAAAGCATAGCCATGTCTGTTTCTTGTATGGCTTTCCTATTTCTTATCCTTCCTTGTTTTAAAACTTTATTCTGGACGTAACAGAAGCAGCTGAGATGGTCAAAGGATTTCATGGTTTCTTATTGAGTGCTGTGACAGCATTGCCACCTCCAATGCTGACTTGATTTTGTGAATCCTAGTTTGGGAGAAGGGACAGCCTTAAGAGGCTAGTCACTAGCCTCAAACAGTTAACTTCGGTGATCTTTAGGTTCAGTATCAGAAAGGAGGGAAAGAGGGATAGTATGTGAAGAAAAGCTACCTGAGAATTCTATGATCACAATGTCACTCCTGTATTTGCAGGAGGGACAAGTGTTTCTAGTGCCCTTGAATGTCCTGAAGAAGAAAAAAGAACAATTGTCTCACTGGATACATCACAAATGGTAAGCCTCTCAAGTTTTATTTTTTAATTATCCTACAGTTACTTTGCATGGGTGATCACCAGGGAGTGACATTTCCTTCTCTGCAAGAATAAAGTAGAGGTGGAAATATTGATCTGTACCATGCATGACTAAATTGGTACTCCTTCAGTGTAAGGTGATATTTTGCTGATATTAGCCCTGTACTACTTCACATGACCTGTATATATTTAGTAAGAAAAAAAATCACTGTTAAACCTTCTTAAAGCAGCTTTAAGTGAAAATCAGAGGAATGTACTGTTCTTCTACAGTGGAACTTGTATCTGAGTTTAAATGAAATGCTAGGAGGAAGTTATTGCAAATTTCACTAGTTTTTGCAGACTTAAAAGTACTTAAAAGAGAGGTGTTGGTAGGGTGACCTAATAGCTGTAAATCAACTTGAAGGATTAACTTTAAAGAAAAAAACAGGTTTTTGTGTAGCTAGCATCTTGAGAAAGTTAATAGCTTTGTAGCAATCTAGAAATTAAGTTCTGTAAAATTTAGTGGTAGTTTTCATCTTTCCATTATGAAGGAGCTTTAGACTTTTAAAATGATAGTTTTATTACTACATGGTAATGAGATGCTTCAGAAACAGCTCTGTATCTTTGATGTAAGGCTCTACTGCCTCTGAGCACCTGGTGAGCTTATTAACTCCTTTAGCCTTGAAGGTAAGACCTGGGTTTTGTCTCCATTTTCTCTACTTGGTCGGCAGTACAGAGTAAAATCCAGAGTGTAATATTGACTCAGGCATTTGAACTCTGATTTATACCCCACAGCTTTGACTTCTGTCTGGTTTAGGGTGGTGGGGGGGAAGAAATGTGGTTAACTCTTACTATCATGCTTTTGTGTCACCTAGCTATGTAAGTATACAGTCAGAAAACAGACCACTTGTAAGAGTCATACAAGACACATGAATTCATTAATGAGGAGGGAAAATAAGGAAATTAAGGTGAAAAGAAGCACTGTCAGTTAAAACTTCCTTGTCTCGGAGCAGCTAGGATGACTGGCTAAGCTTTACTGACTTGTTTTAATAGACACTTAATGGGTATCTTCATCTTGTATTTAGAGTTTACACTGCATAAAAAACTTATCTACATAAACCGCTCAACTCAAAGATACTTATGTTGAATCTGAAGGTGTCTGAAAGGGACTGAAACAGCTGGCTTTGAGTAATTAGTTAGCCCAGGTGCTATGGTGGAACAAAATTGCTTTAAAGCATAGTGGGACTAAGATGTCCATATTTCTGTCATTTGAAAAATCAAGGCAAAGGGCAGGTAGAGCTGTTCTCCTATGTAATATTAATACACAAAATCACAAAGTACACTGAAGTGTACTTAAGAATGAAGAGTGGAAGTTGAAGCTTCTGGAGTGCCTTTACTATAAACAAAGCTAGAACTGAATGTATTAAGTTTCTCCTTCCCATGAATGGTCCTTGTTGACCATTGTGTGTAGTGCAGCATGTAACTCTTGGTGTGTTCTACTAAATGGGAAAAGTAGTACAATCGTATCTTATGATTGTACTCACTGTCCCATCAGAAACAATTACATAATTCTTCTAAGTAACTTAAATTTCTACAGTACAAACATACTCTGGCATCCTGTAGTAAGTCAGTTCTAGCTTACTGTGTCAGAATCCAAGAGCTGAACTGAAGTAATGGAATGCAGTCTATTTTAACCCATGGGGTATGTCGAAGAATACTTTCCTTGGTGTATACTTAATGTCCAGATAGTCAGATTCAGGCACCTTCAATCATGTTAATTGTGAAAATCACTGTATTAATTTCTGTAACAAATTTGACTAAATTCTTTCTGGCTTTTCTGCATTGTTTCTGTAAGCATTCCCAGTATAAACTGACTAATAGGTGTGTTGCTCTTACAGTGGTGACTTCATATATTGTAGCTGTTTGAGGGAGTGAGGGGGCTCTGTGGCCACTGCTTTCATAACTGAAGTTGTATTAATAATAAACTGTATGACCAAGCATGTTGATCCTGTACCATTAGGGAAGGAAATAAAAATCTTTAAACACTGATCCTTAGTTTTGATTGGTTTTTTGACAGAATCGGATTCTCTGGATAGATGAGAAAAACTTAACAGCCTGTGTAGAAGCTGGCATTATTGGACAAGATCTGGAAAAACAGGTATTTTTAATTTTTCAGTCATCTAGTATTTGTCCATATTTTTCTTAAGACATGAGGAACAGCCAAATGATTGAATTCTAGTGTAATTCTTGTGCGTTTTCATGCAGAGTGGTGTGGTAAGCATTACATGGAAGTGACTTTCAGCGATTTAAGTTAGAATCACTCTGTCCAACAGAGCATAGTTAATGATCCGCTTTATGTGGTATACTTAAAAACCTATGGATTGTTATCAGTTGGTCAGTGCAAATTGATCTTCTCAAATGCACTAACACTGTTACCGCTTAGTGCGAGACTGTTGGGTCTTTAATTCTTCCTGTCTGACAGCTTTGGTGTTGCGATTCTGAGGGCATCCCATCAACCTCAGGTGCTGTGCAGATGGCAAAGCCAAGCTAATACAGAAAAATGAGAAACAAGTGACTACTTAATGTACAGGAATGCGTGATCTGCATCACAAATAGTTGACAGCGTTGCATACAGGAAGCCCAACCAGATGGCTGTATATTAAAACACATCACTCCTTGAGAAAATTAAGTACAGACAATTTGCTCACGTTTTCTGCAGACCTGCTGCATATCACATTAGGGTAGAAGGAACAAGAGATTAAGTGCCTTATTTATTGGCAGCATTTGTGCAAAGTTGGCAGTTACTTAGTTATAATTTTTTTCCATGTGTATCTGAATTGTCACCTTCTTATGAACAATAGAGGTCTTAGTTTAAAATAGGGGGGGAGGAGTATTATAGGTTGATATGTAGCACGGCATATGCACAGTAGAAGCAGAATAATTTTGCATTTATTTACATATCAAAGACAAAACTTGTGCCTGAATAAATGGATGTGTGGTCAGGATACTTTTTTTAAAAAAAGAACTTAGAATATTGAGAATTGGAGTACTAAGCAAATACAGGCTCTGTAGAATGTATTTTTCCTTTCTTTAGCTTGCTGAAAGCGGCTTCTGTACAGGCCATGAACCAGATTCCATGGAGTTTAGCTCGCTAGGAGGATGGGTAGCAACACGAGCATCAGGCATGAAAAAAAACATCTATGGAAACATTGAAGATCTGGTAAATAGTTCTAATACTTTTTCTAATTACTTATTCTTTTTGGAGGTTTAGCCTGTATGTTGACTAACAATGAGAGGGAAAAGGGATAGTAAATTGTGGTTCTGTTAAGTGATACAGTTTTGGCATCAAATCTTGGCTGAAATGCTTGTTTGCTTGCTTTAGATATTACTACTGATAATCCATATCACTGATCTAAAGGTCAATTTCATTTTGGTACTTGCTAGATAGCTTAAGGAATTGTTACTGTGTCCTGACTCTGGTGCCTTCTTCCACTGTTTTGTGCTCTCTATGATCCAGAGTAGTAAACCTGTCAAACTTTTAGGGTGATTCCAAAGGGCCAATGTTATCTCCTACCTGTTGTGCGTTCCTGAAGTTGTCCAGTTGGGTCATCTAACTGACAGCAAGCTAGCTCTATCACCTTTCTATCTTCCCCTAGACTAGTAGTGTTCTCAAATCCTGATCTAATTGATCATGGGGATGCACAATGGTGAAATCTAATGCCACCACGTGGTCTGTAGGAACCCTGAGGAAGGAAGCAATGGACTGCGAATGGCAGTATTCTACTCTTGAATCTGTTTTAAGCATTAAAATGGTTCATCTTTATATTAACCAGGGAATTTGATTTTTAAAACATACTTTTTGATTTAAAAACCTACCTTTTCTGATATAACAAATATATTGAATTTAAATCATCCCTGTTCAGACTTTGCCTGCCTTTTTGCTTCAACCTTCCAGCTTTCTCTGAGTTTGTACTATCAGTGGCTTTGTGTCTTTACTGCATGAAGTGTTATTGAATGCTGTAGTTTTGCTTGTACTGGGAGATGTGAAGCAGAAGGCTTTTCTATCGTGAAAGCATAACTTCAAGCTAAAACAGCTTCTGAAGTTTTTGTTAGGAGGAAATAGGTTTGAAAATTGATTCAGAACAGTTCATGAGTTTCAAAATGCCACAGTGAGGAAGTTTCAAGGAAGTGTTTGCCTTCTGAGGAAACTATATATTTGGAAATGGTGTGTTATATAAGCTGTCTGAAATCTACTTATTGCAGAATCAACAGTTTGTAAAATGCATGTAATGAAATTCTTTAACCACTTGGAGCAGGATGAAAATTACTTAGCTACTTATGCTTGAAAGTTTTAAAGCCATTAGTTGAAATTCAGTGATTTTGCTTCATTTAAAGACTTAAACCCCCAAACCCACCCACCCTTGGTAAAAAAAAAAATAGGGTAAAGAAAAATACCTGGGCTCTGTATTGCATGTGGATGAATAAAGCTGGCAGCAATAGCACTGAAAAATATTTTACAAAACCAGCCTTCTAGCCAAACACATGTATTGGTCTTATGGCAGTTTTAATATTGATAATCTATTCACAAAGCTTACTTCTGTCTTTCACCCTAATAGAAATATTTCTGTAGCAACTGATGACGAGTTATATTAGCTTTATCAAGCAGCAGTTCTAAAGCAAAATTTAAATGCTCACTTTTTTCCTCTGAATTACTATGTATATTCTGGATTAAAACCCTAATACTTGTAAAGTATTGTCTACACTGAGAAACAAACCAGTTTTAATTGTTTCTACTTCTGTGCCAAATCAAATCAGCTGTTGGCTACACACTGACATTACCAATCTGTTGTGTGGGCAAACCATGCTGTGTTAGAAAGAATTGTTGGTAACAATCCTCAGGTTATCCCAAAAGTTCTTAGGGCTGCCTACAGAGTGCCTGAAGACTACAAAGCTGAACTGTATCAAACTTGATGTTTTGTAGAAAATAAATATCATACCAATAAATCTGTGCTTAATGCTAATATTTATAGTCATTGCATATTGTTTAAACAGGTGATTCATATAAAAATGGTAACTCCTAGAGGAATAGTAGAAAAAAACTGTCAAGTACCTCGCATGTCAACAGGACCCGATATCCATCACTTCATTATGGGATCGGAAGGTATAGACACAGTAATTTCACATAACTGCATCCTAATTCAGCTTCTGTAATGGCTTGATGATTTGAGCATCCTTATTGCTTGTGGCTTCCAGTGTGTCCATGGGTGGCATTATGCAGGCATGAATTTCTTGTGTTAGGATAATACATTGAGACCTTAATTTGGACTGAAGTTAAGCAACTCTGAACAGTGCTTGAAACAGATCTGTGGAGCTAGCCTAAAGTCTAGTAACAAACATGATTTAGAGGATATCCTGTAAGAATTTACCATGTAAATAGTCAGGAATAAATTACTTGCTACGGCAATACTGAATTTGTGGGATTTCTGATCTGTGTTAACTAACAGCATCCTGGTAGACAGTTAAGTTGAGTAACTTGCAAGAACTATGTCTTGCAACACTACTCAGTTGTGGTTTTTTCCTGAAGGAACTCTTGGAGTGGTTACTGAAGTCACGATAAAGATTCGCCCAGTCCCTGAATACCAGAAGTATGGCTCTGTGGTCTTCCCCAACTTTGAGCGAGGGGTGGCCTGCTTAAGGGAAGTGGCAAAGCAGGTAAAGAAAAGTTGGATTTTTTTACTTCACTCAAGAATACAGATTCTAGCATTAAGGGTACGCTGATGCTCTAGTATTTCTGGCAATTGATAACCAAGGATTTGAGATGAACCTTGTAAGGGTGTATGGTCTATGAGGCTTTTGGAAGTTAGGCATCTGAGAATTGAGCATGTTCTGAATTTGCTTGATATTCTGAGGCAAATTATGGATGTACCTTTTGATGGCTTTTTTTTAGTGGGAGTCTGCATATCTCAGCACAGAAAAATTTGGCTTTTCATCTCCTTCAATGGAGAGCTTTATCTTCAGATTAACTCAGGACTATATAAAAGAGACCAGTATTTATGGGAATTAAATTGCAGCATACATGTAAAAGGCAATTCAATTTATGGCTCTGAAGTGACAAAGAAACAGAAATCATGCAACAGAAGGATTTGGCCTGTGTTTAGAAAACAATTCCTGAAGCACAGTGACATGTTCAGGGGAGCTGGCTATTTTGAGGTGGCATTGTGCTTACACCGCAGTATGTCAATAGAGCCTTCTGAATAGTGCAGGTGGCTTCAGGCAGCAAAACTCAGACATGGCTACCCAACCTGGGTAATGCTTTTCTGCATGACTGTGCTTCCAGGCAAATCTTATACTGGCTAGCCTCTTTCTTCATGACCTTAGACTAACTTTTCTTTGCTCTGTGTAAAACATATCAAATCATTTCTATGAAAGGTGGAATATACCCTGAATTGGGGAATTTTAGTAGTGTTTTAATTAATGCCAAACTAAACACAGCTTTACATTTTTTCCCCTGATTGGTCTAAATTAATGACTTAATGTTCCAAGCCAGATGTTCAAACTGGTATGTGAATGACATATATATACTAGTCAGCAGCACTTGCCAGTTCTGTTGTGCTTCTACTGCTAGTGCTTGTTCTTCCTGTTAAAGGTACCTAAGCAGACTGTTGGGGAATGCTTAATCATATGGCTGATCAACACTTGAAGTTAATTAAGGAACTAGTGTCTTTTCCCTAGCTATGGGCTTAGTTAGAAGAGGAAAAAAAGGCACTATTAGCCACTTAGTGTTGCTCCATTTCTAAGCTTGTCGCTGCTGCTGCTGTTTCACTGCTTACTGGAGCCTGAGCTACTTACTCCTCTCTTCTGTTGTCCCTCACATCAATCTTGGTATTAATTACAATGATTGCTATCTGACAACTGTTTCTTCTCTGTATTGGTCTACTTTAATGTAAGAATAACCAGCCTGCGGGTTGCAGGTTGTTGGTCTCATTTAAAACCACTCATCCGTCTGCCTTCTGTCAACCTGCCTGGTGAACATCTTAGTTCTTTCTTCCTATGGTGTGACCAAATACATGTTAGCGGTATGACAGAAGGTAAACATGTCAAATCAAGTGAGGAGTACTTCCGCATCCTTGTGATTTGATGGTTACCCTAAAATTCAGGCTTTGTCATATTCTTCTGGCCATAGATGTCAGTATGACTGGACAGCGCCATCACAGGTTACGTGTTGTAGGCATGGGTATGACCAGAAGCTTGCCTAACTGAAGGCTTTCAGATTTCTGTACAGTGCAGAATCTAGATTGGACCTGATACGGATTTTAATTGCAGTCTGATGGCAGAGCATTAGTGTACTGGGTCTGGCTGGGATGGAGTTAACATTCTGCACAGCAGCTGTGTGGTGCTGTTTTGTGTTTGTGACCAAAACAGTTTTAAGGCCTTAGCTTTAGTGTTTTAGCTGTTGTGGAACAGTGTATACACAGTGTCAAGGCTTTCTGTTTCTCACTTTCCTCCCACCAGTGGAGGCTGGGAGGGAATGTGGTTGGTTTGCATCTGAGTTTTCCAGGGTTTGCCATTGCTTGGGGACTGGCTGAATATTGGTCAGCTGATGGTAATTGACTTTCTGGTGGTTTTTTTTCTCACTTTGATTATCAAACTGGCTTCATTTCAACCCATGAGTTTTCCCCCTTTTGCCCTCCTGATTTTCTCCCCCATCCCACGGGGGGGAGCGAGCAGCTATGTTGTGCTTAGGTGCCTGCCAGGGTTAACCCACAACAATTAAACTTATCAATGGATTTGTAATGTATGTGTGTCTTTGATTACACAGCAACATAAACTCGATATTCTAATGAAGTATGGTATCTTTAGGGCATTATGGCAGTTCAGAAAAACACTTGATACTTGAAAGCCAAAGATCTTTGGTCTATTTCTTTGTTGGCCTGAGGTTAAACTGAAAGTTACCAATGCATTATATGTAGACATGCCTAATAGATGTTGCTGTTCATGTGAAAACAAGCTTAGTCACCCCTTGTCAGTGATGATGTCCACAGGTCTCTGATAGCAAAGTGTGCTTTCTTGTATGATATTTTTAAATGAAAATTTGATTGTCGTGAATTTCAGCAAAACAATCTCTTTATTGTTCCTTCCTCTCATTCTGCTAACTGCCTCCAAGAGATGTGCTCCTGCATCAATTCGCCTTGTCGACAATGCACAGTTTCAGTTCGGTAAGTGTGTAGATCTTGTATGAATTTCTGTTTCCAAGGGGTTTGATTTTTAGTAGCTTAAGTCTGGTTTAGGTGGTAATTCTTTTGCTGTGAACTAAACAAAGAAGGCAGTGAACCTGAAGTTCAAACTCCAGATAGTGCCAAAATGTGTACTTTCAGAAACATAATCCTGTCTTTGTCTCTGGGAAAACAGTATCAACTGTAACAGTCAGTAAAATCCATGCTTTAAATTTCATAAAATCATCACAAGTGGTATACAGATTCCTTAGAAGTAGCAGGTGTTCTGAAAATATTGTGATGTGGCAATGATTGTCTGGGTGAGAGAGGCAATGACATGCTTGTCCAAAGTGAGCTGTCTGATTTTAAAAGAAACTCAGGTGTAGTGAGAGTCATAACTGTACAGAAATAGAACTAAGCTGTAGGCTTTAAGTATAGAAAGTCAATGAAGCTACTAGAAGATTACTGACGACAAAGATTTTGTGAAATTTCAACTAGTTCACATACCTAAATAGGACAATATCAGACATGCAGAGCAATCATTTTTGAGCACCTTGTAAGGAAAGCTGTCTCTTTAAACTGTAGGAAATTTGGTAAAAGTTGTGTTCTGGCTCAGGACACTCACAAGGAGAACCTGAAGTTCTGCTACCCAAGAGCTACTACTTTACTTGAAGGTTTTGCTGAGATGGTGTGATTTTTTGATTGTACCCCGTAGATGAAAAGTGAAGGGTGACTTTTCCTGTAGTGATTATTAAATAGGCTTAAATCCAATAGTTTTCACAGCTTGTGGTGTAATGAATTCATGTTCTTTTCTTATTGGGTGCTTTTTTGTGTGCTTCAGTGTGCGTGGAGGTGTGCTCCTTGGGTTGTTCGTATCTTCAGGAAGACTCCCTCTTTACTGAAGAGGGAAGGAGACTAATCAATTGCTGAAGTTCATGCTTTATGTAGGAGGAAATACTTTGTGAAGTATTTTAGAAGGAAGTATCATGTAAACGGTGCATAACTTTTTTTATGAATTGGGCTCACAGCATGTAGGCCAGATGCAAGACTGTTAAAGCGAAACAGTAATGGGAGTTCAGAAGTTGCTTGTGACTGAAAACAGTGGAACAAACAGTAAAAGACTTTCATCTCAATTAAACCCAGTCCTGAGGCAGAGATGTTAATTTAACAGACTCCAAGACACCATTTATATATCCTGGTAATTTTAGTTCCCCGTATGTGATTAAGGAAGCAATTACTAGCTTTATGTAGAAAATTTTGCACAAGTGACATAACCGTTAAGGAAAAAATCACTTAACTCCTAACTTGCACTATTTTTGGCTATTGGTTTCAGTGTTTTTGGCATAACTTTAAAAAAGGTCACTGATTTTGCTTAGTTTTGTAGTGTAAAAACTAATCAAGCGCTCTCTTAAAATTTTCCATGTGCCATATACTAGTGAAGATATAAACTAGGGCAACCTTAATTAAAGTGGCAAATGAAATATTTATGAGCTTGTATGTATGCCTTTAAGAAAATTAATAAAAACCTTTTCCTAAATCATCTTCTAAACAAGTAGAGAGAAATCTCTTTACCATAATCAGTGCTCCAAGTGATTCTTGCAACCTTTTCCATTTGCCCATTGAAGTAGGAATTTTAAGAGTACTGTCTGCCTTAACACACCTTTTTCTGCTTTTTCCCAAAGGTCATGCTCTTAAACCACAAGTTGCTTCCATTTTTACATCATTTTTGGATGGATTGAAAAAATTCTACATCACAAAGGTAACTTTTGGGGTTTGATATTGTTTGGAACTTTGCATGCTAATCATAAAATTCAAGATTGTTTGGTATGCTGTCTCTAATGCAGCTGAGTTGTAGCATCATTTAACTTAAATTCTCAAGGTGGCTTAATGCAAAATGAGATTATCTGTTTGAGGAGTTATTCCATGACTATTGTTCTCACTGGCCGTATCTGTAGATGAGATTAATGTGCCTTGTCTAACAGTGAGTTGGTGACAGAGCAAGACTGGCACCAATTTATCTAGTTTGCAGACCACTGATCATCAGTTAATACCGATGAAGCGAGGCTAACACTTTGCTATCTTCCCTCATTTTGTCAAGGCATGATCTAGCTTGCTGTTACAGTGAACTAGAATTTTGGGAGAGCCTCAAGATACTTGTCTTGAATTGCCATATAAATTGGGTTTTTGTCTCTCTGGAATTCATCCCAATGAATACCCTTTTTAATCCAGGATTATCTGGTGCTAAAATTATTTCACTTAGGCTTTTGCATTAAATAATTTGTTTCATTGCTGACTTTTCCCTCCAAATTAGCTAACTGGACAGTTCCTGCAAATATGGGTGTTGAAGCAACAAGTAAAGACTTGTTGCTTATATTCTACAGCATAAGCTATGATATAATATAAAGTTTTCTCTTTGCAGTTTAAAGGATTTGATCCCAACATACTGTGTGTCGCTACGTTGCTCTTTGAGGGTGACAGAGAGAAGGTTCTTCAGCACGAAAAACAAGTCTATGATATTGCCACCAAGTTTGGGTATGCTTTTCAAAGAACTTTTTCGTATGAGGCTGGGACTTAACTGTCCAGAGAAAAATAGGATTATTGTATTGGTATAGGGATGACTGTATGAGTATGTTCTCAAATTACTAGTTTGAAGTGGCAATAATCAATTAGCTACTGAATGTTCTATTTGATAAATACGGCTTGTGCTAACTCTTAATAGGTAACTTGACTGAAAAACTTCAGCTGTCTGTGTATTGCAGAAAAATAAGTGTTTGACTAAATATAGAATTGATTTTATTACACTGGAAACAAGGCCTTGTAATTGCTTATAGGTATGGAATCTGCTTGTTTTGCAATACTAGACCCTTCATTTTATCTGCAGAAAGGGAAGACAATCATAAGGGTAATGCTAAATCTTTGCAGATTTGATGTGAGCATATGAATACAAGAAACTTGTCTAAAAGAGGAGCTTGTGTTTTGTTAAAGGAATGCAGTGAATTTCTGTCCCACAGCCTGTTTTCTATTCTTGTGAAGGAACAGAAAACATTTGGTGTGGCAGGCTGAGTAATGAGCAGGTAGTTTCTGTCTTTCTGCTTTGATTAAGCACTATTGATGAAAACTGTCACTAAGTGTGATTTGTCAAGAATATACTTTTTTCTTTTTAAGAAAGTTATTTCTAGTATAGTAGTCTCAACTATTCAAATATACATGCGTCTTGTTTTAGCAATTTCAAGGCTATGCTTTTTGAAATTTGTGCTTTCGATCCATTACTTAAAGTAGCTTATAAATTGGGATTTCATGTGAGCTTGCTAACATTCAGTGATAAGAATAACATTGCTCTTGATCTTAGAGCATTTTGGTTATTTTGATGTTTCATGCAAGGAAAGGCTTCAATTGTGAATCCTTTTGTATTTTGTTATTTTAAGATGGTGTATTGCTAAGAGGGGGAAACTTGTCTTAGAAGATGATGTCTGTGCTGTTCAGTGAAGGCTATTAGTTGTGTTTAACAGTTTAACCTGGTCCAAAATGCTAGACCATTTAAGGGTCTAAAATGCTTTAATTCTGTCCTTCAGGATGTCTGACTTTTTTAGTCACACACACCTCTTGGATTTATAGGAGCCTCTAGGAAGACTGATTAGACACACAGCACTTGTTCTCAGAATTCAGTAGCTTAAAAACAGACTTTCATAATGCTCCTAACTCATAGATTAGTGACAGCAAGACTTCCTTTTTCTTTAGTGCTGTCTTTTTATCCATTCACATTCCGTATGCTTTTTGGGATCTTAAGTCAGTAGTCTTGTGTGCTTACAGGTCATGAAATCCAACGTGGTTACATACTCCTGTAAATGAACATTGAGGATATATTATGTCTAGTTCTGTTTCCCCTGCTCTTTTGTGACATTTGAAGACTTATTTTAAGATTGTATCAAATGCTTTGTTACTATTCATCTCTTTTCAG
Organism: Rhynochetos jubatus; assembly: GCA_027574665.1. Taxonomy (NCBI): domain Eukaryota; kingdom Metazoa; phylum Chordata; class Aves; order Eurypygiformes; family Rhynochetidae; genus Rhynochetos; species Rhynochetos jubatus. The sequence goes on along the minus strand of CM050654.1, from coordinate 19,177,674 downwards.
ATTCTGGAATGAAAAGAGAAATGCAAAGAGTTAAAGGTCTGGTCTGCACTAACTTCTCATTTCTAGTGAAGAAAAGACCCTACTCAGCAATAACTAACACAACTTAGAGACAGCTAGACTTGCACTTGTGTTTGATAATTGAAGTAGTGTGTTAATTCTTTTTGGAAACCAGTGACTACTTTGCTGGAAAGTTAATTAAATTCTTGTTAATTGCAGTGGCTTGGCAGCAGGAGAAGATAATGGACAGAGAGGATATATGCTGACATTTATCATTGCTTACCTTCGGGTAGGTCACCTTCTGTCTGCCTGCTGAAACTTCTGTTAATTAATATAACAAATCATAGAGGTGTCTCTTTGAAGATGTTTTCTGTGAAATCTAAATACAGGTTTCTGGAGTCTAAATACAGGTTACCATGGATGATATCTCAAGCTTCTCCCAGAGGTTGTGTATCTTCTGTTTCTGACCAGTGTTTACTCATGGAACTTCATCTGCCAAACACCATAGGAACATTAATTTATGCGCTTGTTAAGAAAATAATTCCTAATAAAGGGTAGAGAAAATTGGACTCAAGAGTCCATTAGCAGTTGCTGAATAACCAGGTCAGACTTATGGATCTATGGGTTTGAATGTAATCAGAGGCTGGGAGAATACTTTTGACATACTTGTGTGCTCACTCAGCTCTTGCTCTTCTTTGGACATCTGCTTATGACTGTGGTTCAGATCAGAATTCCAGGACCAACAGACCTTTATTCTGAACTGCTGCAGCTGTTCTTACGAATTTTATTACTTCTTTTTGAGAGATCTTGGCTTTTTTTTTTTTCAGAAAAGTATGCACATCCCAAGTGCTAGATTTTATTTGGGAAACTTCCCTTTATTATAGTCAGGGACAAATCACTGAATTTCCCTTTATTTCAGCATGATATGCAAAATGAGCAAAACATTTGTCTTTATTCTATCTAGATAGGAATTGCATTCCAAATAAATGTTTCTACTAGGTATTATATTGCTTAGCACAGTGGAGCTATTGACTTGATGCTATGGTGATACAAATTTGATTAATGTAGGTATACTGATGGTCTGACAAGCTACCTCACTTTAGCCATGACATCAAGTTTTGTCATCTGTTCTACCCTTTTTCCATAATTATAAACTAATGTCCCTGGGGTAGATGAGTTTTTTTGTTAAACAGACTTCCTGTTTTTTGTCATACAGTCTAACTCAAGTTGCTCAACTGCTAGCTGGGTAGCACACACTGGAATCCCAGATGTTGATGCTGAATGTTCCTGATAATTTCCTTTTTCTATTTATTAGGACCTGGGCCTGGATTACTATGTAATAGGAGAATCATTTGAGACATCTGTTCCTTGGGATAGGTAAACTGTGATTGTTCTTTAGAATTGCTTAAAACTTGTACTTGATTTAAGTTATTCCTAACTCATGCCTACTCATGGGGAAACTAAATGTAATTTGGGCTGTATGTGTGTTGGAGGCTCCCTGATGTACCTCAAGTCTTGCACCTATGTGTTCTTGCTAAAGTTGTTTGTAAATTGCACATCAGGATTTTATAAATGCAATGTAGGCAAGCATTCAGTATTATTTCTACTTAAGTTAGCCTACTGTAACAAATTCAGGTCTCGAAATTGCCTAGTTTAGAAAGCTGGACAATTGTGACTATATTGTGTGATGAGCAGCCATATGCATAGGATCAGCAGTGTATTTCAAACAGAAAAGTTTGTAGTGAAGATAAAAATATTTATATTTAAGTTTTTTCTTTCCCCAGTAATGCAGGAAAAAAGGAAGAACCGAAAAGTTAACTTTTGCCCAAGATAAATCTTTTTCCTAAGCTTATTTTATCTTTTAGCTATGGTTGAGAAACACTTGACCACAACAGAGTTTAATATATGAAATCATTTTGGAAGCTTCTGTCCATTTGGTAAGCCAGAAACCTCTTACACAGGATCTAAAGTGATTTGAATCAAAGCTTTACAGTACTTAATGCAAAGTGGAAAGTGTGCAATGTGTGATGACTTAAGCTGGCAAGCCTCTATCTTTGCAATTGAATTTAGTAGCAGTGGTATGTTCCAGCTTCTGCTTTGAAGATTGCCACCTGTTGATGCCAGAAATTTGAGGACAACTTTAAAGCAAAATTGCTCTTACTTTAGCTTTAGAGATCTTGAAGTCTTAGTTTGTTTTGCCTTCCCCTCATTTCAGGAGAGAATGACTCTTTAAGAATTTAAGGAAACATTTAAAATAATATTTCAAATTTTCCTCACCAAAGCAAAGGCTTTCAAAAAATTTTTCTACTTTGACTCACAAGAACTGTGTCATTTTCCATAAATCAGGCAGTTACCTTGTTCCTGACTGGTTGAAGATAGTTGAATAAAATATTTAGCTGTGCTTGCTTATTTGCTAAATGGATAAAAATTTCTTGTGTTTTACTTCTGTCAATCTGCAAAGTAGTTTTAATTTTGTGTAAAATATCTTCAAAATCTGAATTGTGTACTACAGCACCGCAGACCTTTGTGGGAGAGCATATAATGAAAGAAATGTTTATTTGAAAAACAGTGATTTCTGTCAGTTGTTGTAGCACTTTGGATGTGCTTGGGTCTGCCGTGGAAGGAAAAAAAAAAAAGGCTAAACATGTATGGCTTATGACAAGGTTTAGTAACTCACTGCCATATTAGAACTCTAACATTTCAAGCTGGCAAACTTGCACAGCTGGAGTATCTCCAGTTTTGGCCTTGCAACATAGCAAAGGTATGGTATTAGCAGAGTATACAAGGCCTTGGTGTTTTCAAGCTTTCTACAGTGAGCTGTATTTGTCCACTACTTTGCCAAAAATTTGAGACTGTTTTGCTGAGAAAGTAAAGATGTTCACAAGTGGGTATCCTCTGTTTTCTCTTAAACATTTTTGACTCCTAGTCCTTACGGAAAAGAGCGTTCGCTATGTACTGTGCTTCAGAGTAAGCTTGCTGTTCAGAAAAAGCAATACCAGTGAAGTCTTGATGAGGACAGCTGTTTTACTCTTAGAACAAAGTCCAAGCTATTTAAAACTGATTCTAGAAGGCAATCTTCTGTTTTGTTAGATTTTACTTTTTTAAAAAATGTTTACCAAAGCTGAAGTTGTGTTTTTAGGAAGTTGTATAAAATCACATACTAAGGTTTTATATTTTAATGTGTTTTCTGTTAGAGTTTTGGACCTTTGTAGAAATGTAAAGGAAAGGATAGTAAGAGAATGCAAAGAAAGGGGTGTTCAGTTTGCTCCTCTTTCCACCTGCAGGTAAGCCATGCAACAACCTAATCATTTTTCTTGAACCCTTGATTAGTGAGAGAACTAAGGAAGAGGTCATTAAACTTGCTAGCTAGTAGGTAATGTCCATCAATTAAAAATATTAAACACTAGTGATTTTGACCTCAGCATGCAAGTTACATGTAAGAGCGAGTAATTCAAGGGAGAAGTAGCACTTGATTAAACTTGACACTTATTCTTGTATGCAAAAGTCAGTTGTAATGACTCAAGAGCTTCAACTTAGTCATAACATTGAGTTGCTCATGAAGTACAGCTAAAAAGAATGTAAAACTAATGTAAAACGGTAGAATCTTTCTTAAGAAAAGAAATAAACTTATGAATTGTGTAATGTCACATAGTGGCTGGCTTAATACTATAAAGCTTTGTAATGCAGTTCTCTTCAACAGGGTGACACAGACGTATGATGCAGGTGCATGTGTCTACTTTTACTTTGCCTTTAACTACAGAGGAATTAGTGATCCTGTTCATGTCTACGGACAAATTGAGGTAATGTATGTAAGAGTGATAGTTAAGGGGGAGAAGCTGATGTCTCATAATAGTGTATAATGAAGCCATTGGCCAAGCCAACTGAATTTTGCAGGAAAGAGCTCAAGAGCCTGTTCATAAAGCTTTGGTTAGCAGCAAGGGAAGGAGGTGTGCACTGACAGTGCACCCAGTAGAGGAAAGATTGCAAGGTGACTATTAGACATCGGTAAATGAACACTCCGGACTAAAGTACAGGAAAGCTTCAATTGGAGTTTGTTCCTGGATGGCAGAAACTATCAACCACAAAACCCAAATCTATGGGAAAGACCACTTCCATAGTTCCATTATTTAGAAATCTACTTCTTTCACTTACTACTCAACTTCTCTTTAAAATACATGATAAAACTATCAAGACCATACTTTATTAATAGTGCTGCATGTGGAGAATAATGAATGTGAAGGTCTCTCTCATGCTGTTTCAGAGAATTAACTGCTGTGGTTATTTCTGTTCAGGCCTAGATAAGTGCTGGTCTAAGTCTGCTGTATTTGACCAGTTGTAAGCTGCTTTGACATTTACCAAAAAGCTCTGGAATAATACTCCACTTTTACACTTTGGCTGGTGAAATATGATACTTAACAATATTGGTTTCCCCTAACTATGTTATTACCTTGAAGATGTAGTGCTTAAATATAGAAGGACTACGGCCAAACTACTTTTCATGCCAGTTTTTGATTCATATGTTAAAGCTTTAGCACAAAAAATGCTAATGGGACTGTGGAGAAATAGTCTATAATTAAGGTATCATTCTCCTGCTTCTTATTTAGAAATTTCTCTTGAACTTGGCAAGCAGATGTAAAGGTTTATCTACAAGTTCTGAGGCTCCTGTGCTGTTGAATCTAGGACATGGAGAATGTAATACTTGAGTAATTATTTAATGAAACATTATTAATACTTAGATATTACAATTTACTGGAGTTAGTTAGCAGGGTGATCACCTGTGTGCGTGTGTTCCATTATAGGTGGCTAGATTTATCCTAACAAAGTGAGTTTGATAATGTATATGCACTCAGTAGCAGGCTGGAATAAATCTCTAACTGCATAGGGATGGTTCTATACATTATTCCTGAAAGTATGGGGTTTTTTTAAATTAAAAAAACAAACAAGCACAAGGACTAAATGTGGGGGTTTGTTTTAGGAAAGCTTGCTTTGTTAAAACTTTCTAAGCTGTCTAACTGTTCATAGTCAGAGCTGGATGGGAAAAAAGATTCTAGAGTTTAAAAGTGTTCAGGTATTTCTTAACATAGAGGTCTAAATTTTGTTTTCTGCTACAAACTTCACCCATGAAGGAGTTGTCCATTGTGAAGTACCTCTCTTCCTCAACTAGATTCTTAGAGATCTGGGGCTAAGCTCTGGTCTGAATGGGGATCTTGAATTGCTCTGCAGAGCCTGTTTTCAAACTTTATTACAATTTCCTTTTCAGTAGGCACTTAACCATCTTACAGCTGATGATCCCAACCACCAGACTGTTTGTTTTGTCAATGGGGAAATGATCCAGAATATTCCATTCTGAAATAATAGGTTGGTTATAACAGAAGACATTTAGAATGTCTTGGCTTTAATGTTTATTTGGAAAAGTCCCACTTACGTTTATCTGCAGACTTAAATGAAAACATTTACCTGTACTGCATACCCTAATTACTTCTGAAACTTTTCATACACCTGCATAAATGAGTACGATGGCAAGCATTTCACTAATAACAAACATCTATTTGCTGTAAAATGAATACCTTATCTTTCTAATTTAGAGGGCTGCTCGAGATGAGATACTTGCCAACGGAGGAAGTCTGTCACATCACCATGGAGGTAATATTCTCAGTCTAATATTAATCTCTGACACTTAAATATTCATGAATATGTGAAATAATTTGTAATAGCACCTTGAAAAGTATTTCATAGGCATTACCTGAAATTTCTGAGGTGGGGGGTGAGGGGGTGGGAATCTCCTGGTGTTCTTTCTAGAAACTTGCCACCTGTTTGCCAGACTTGCAGGGGAAGTGTCCCTAGACCTCCTTTGCTTGGTGCCAGGTCATGCAATGTGTGTTTATGAACACCAGCTTCAAAACTTTGTAGGAGATCTGCAGGCTGTCTGAGAACCTGAAAATATAATTGATCAGTTTATCTCTAAGCAACTTCTACTGCACCTTGTGCAGAGGTGTATTCAGTTACAAATGAGACCTCAAATGAGAGTTTCACAGTTTTAAGACAGTTTAGCGTCCCTTGTGGCTAGGTGAATGCTGTTAGCCCAAATTCCAGAGCACCGGGAGAGGAGTATCTGTATGAAAGAGCTAGTGACTTTACACTGGGCTATGTCGCAGTCTACCATTTGTTGCATAACGGTTATGTAAGTATTGATACTATTGGCTTGCTGTCTGCTAGTTTCTGATTGTGTTCTCTCTTGGAGTTTGAGAATTACCTGAGTTACTGGCCTATTTGCAAGCTTTTTTCTGCTTTAATATTAAGAACTGATGTCATGTATAAGTGATACTTCATATGCCCGATGCTTTACGTATGCTCTTCCCAAATATTCAGATAGCCTCATTTGCATCCATCCTATATAATGCTGTGAACTCTGTTGTTAGGGGGACTTCTTGTGAAGTCAGTTTGATTTGTGCAGCTAGCTGCTTTCAACTGACAAACACATTTCTTTACTCTCTTGGTGCGTTGTCTGGCTGCAGAAATAAGAGCAAAGTTGTAGTCTAATGGTTGAAAACTAGATAAAAAATTTTTAGTTCTAAGAAAGCTCTGTGTGTAGAAAAGCGAAGGGCAGAAACTGTGCTTTTAAAACATGTTGGTGACTTCCTGGAGGTGAAACTTCTAGCTATGGCTGGTTTTGGGCACCTAGCTGTGTGATGGAAGCTTAAGTGGACTCTGCTTTAGCAATATCAGGATATTGAAAGATGTGTAGGTGGTGATAACATGAGTGAAAACAGTTTCAGTATTTTTTGTTTAATATGTTCTTATTGTCCCCTGATTAAATCTTTATTGTGGTGGTATAGTGGACAGGTCAGTTCTTGCACATGGGATGTGGAATTACCCCCTTGATGTACTATTGTGCTCTCCCCTGCTGTGGCAGCTGCATTTTACTGTGACTAGCATTTCATCCATTAACTTGCATGCAGCTGGAGCTTGTCACATGTTTGGATGTATTTGCCCTCACCACATGAAACCTTGCTTTCAGCATATGTTGAACAAGAAAAAACCAATTATGTAGCATTTTCAAACCCTTGCACACATGAACTTTCTGACTCCACAGATACAGAAAACTTAGTTTGTTAGACTTTTTAATGCTCCTGCTGTATGCTTGACAGCCTCTTACACGGGTAACTATTTTCTTCTGCTTTGAGTGGTTATTTTTTTTGTCTGGCAGTTCATTGTGTATGATATTCAAGATCCATTTTTCCAGTGCTTAGCAGATGTGCTGCTGAGAATTAGCCTAACAGTATCAGTTTTGTTTACTGACCTTCAGGTCTTGTCACTTAGTGCTGCTAAGACTGTTTTATTGTGTGGGGTAAAAAAAAATACTGGTGCAGTTTCTTTTAGTATTTGTCTTGTAATTGTGATTAATAACCGTTGTTGTCACTATCTGGAAGCAGACAGGCTGGTTTGTCTGCCTACAATCACACTGTGATAAATGGAGCTATTTTAACTCTGGTTTTGTGTATCAAAGAAAACAGATGCAGTCTGGGACTTGAGGCTATAGGAAGTACAAAGCCTGCTTAAGTCAATCTTCATACATGCCTTGAGTGAAGAAGTGGTCATATATGACAGTTTGAGATGTGTAAAGCTCTAAATTACATCTGGGGAAGTACTAACTGCAGGTAGACACATAGCTATGATCTACAGTGAGAACTGAAATCATACTTTTATGAAGGGTAACTTCAGAAAGACTTTGGGTTCCATTTTAATCTTAATGCCTCTTCTCTCCTCCCCTTCCTCCAGGCTAACGAAAAGTATTGTAGCTTTTAGGCAAGGCTTACTAAAGGTAGCAATACTGTGAGAAGATCCCCCTCCTTGATGAAATTTGAGATTTAGAAGTTGTAAGAATCATAACTTTAATTTGTTAATGTATTACATTAAATATCCAATCTTGCAATATACAAGAACAACATTTCAACAAATTGCCCAAGTGTATCAATACCAGCCGTGTACTGCAAGCTTCTCATGGGCATGAGAGGCTGTAGCAAAGCCAGATGTATACATCTGGGTAGTGAATTTATCCTTTCAGTGTAACTATTGCATCTATTTTGAGGTAGAATTTCTGGGTTTTTTTGTTTTTATAAGACAATATAATTTCTGTGATACTGCAACTTAAATGACTTCATCCTTTTAATCAAACTGTATTTTCTTTTGGAAGTCTTTCTCTTGACTTTCAAATATTTAAGTCTAATTGGTAAGCATCAGGAATGGCTTTCCTACTTTAAAGTTAGTATTTAACGCTTTATAATGTTTCTGGATTATGTAATAAAGTGGAAGTTACACTTAAGAAGCTGAGGCATATCTGATGCTATAAAAATTCACCCAAAATATGTAGCAGATCAGACAGGCTCTTCTTGTGCAGGTGCAATTCAGCCATTCTCCAGTGCATCAGCAACTGATCCTTAGAGGAGGTTATCAGATCTTTCTTTAATGGTCCTGACAGATTTGTCTAAATGTGGTAGGTCTGTTTCTCGCTAAATTGGTTGTGTACAAACTGCTGAAAAGCTTCTTAGTGGCTTTAAAGTAGTTTTTAATGTGTGACTTAGAAGTGGTTTCTTATGCCTTTTTGTCCCTTTTAACTACTGCTGTGACCTAACTTGTGACTTAGTAAAGGTGTTTGAAAGATATTCAGGCATTGGGCATCCTAGTTGTAGCATTCCTTGTCTTTGTTTCTTACATGAGATACTACAGTCTTGATTATGGTTTTTTGCCTTGCCTATGCCCTACACTTAGAAAGGGGTAGTATACGTCTTTGCACACAGCTTTGATCCTTCTGCTTTTTCTGGCATCTTTAGATGCGAGTTGCTAGAGCTGCAGTTAGCTTCTAGAAACTTGTCACTCCTAATGCTGCTTTTTAAATGCTGATTTAATGTAGGTGCAAGTTTAAACTTAGGTAAATTGATTCTTCTAATCATTTAGGGTAAGCCCTGAAGCCACCCATGTGATGTGACACACCTTGTGTTCTGGAATTCCTGTTTCATAAAATAACACAAGCTGAGGAAGTATCAGTAGGTATGACTGGTGTATAAATACAACTACAACCTCTTTGGGGTACACCATCAGGAAGGAGTTGGCTGGGTTTGGGCCTGATCCCTTCTGTATTACCAAGCTAAGCACCCATGTAAAACTAAGGAACAGTGTAAAAAAATAACAATAGATTATTTCCCTTACAGGGAATGTTCTAACTAAAACTGGTTGCTTAAGGAAACAATTATCAGCTTGTGGGTTTGATGAAAAAAACCCCATTTAGCCACTTAACATAATAGAACTAATTTTCTTCTACTTTCTGGACAGACTGACTAGAAGAAAGGTTAATGTAGTCCAGGCTCCATAGGTTTAGGTATAGTATCAATTTCCTGGAATTTTATGTAGGAAAATGAAAACAAATAAACCTCAAAAAAACCACAGATAAAATCCCACCAAAAAAACCCCAAACCCAAACAAACTAAAAAAATCCCCAACATACCCTTTGATTGTTTTTTCAAAGGGTGGGTTCTATAGGAGCATCATGGAGTATGGTTGCACTTCATCAAAGTATATTTTATTCCCTAATAGATGGAGGGTACTGTAAGGAAGCATGAATAACTTTTCTAATGAAACCAGCTGAGGGCTGGACCCACATGGATCAGAACTGGGAAAAAGTTACTTATCCAACTCACATGTTTTTCGTTCATACATGAACTGTAATGATGATAAAACTTGAATGTACTGGAAAAATAAAACTGCTGTTGGACTGTCTGAGAGTTGTTACTGAACAAGTGTCTTGTGTTTCTGGTCTGGAGTACTTGTGTGAAGCAGGCTGTCGTGCTAGGGTGTTTGTACTCTGTGCAATAGGCTGGGCTTCAGATTGGAGACTTCTGGCTCCCTTGCAGTAAATGTTTTAAGCATTAGGCTGCTCAGCACACCTTGGGAACAGGGCGCTTGCCACCTTTAAAATTTGAAAACTAATTCTATCGTGCTTCATCTTGCACAACTAAGACGCAAGATTAGGTGTCTTCAGAGGAGGAAGAAACAAGAAGGAAGGGCTGTATTTGTTTCCAACTGGGGCAACGAGGATTGTGTCTAATGGTGTGTATAGCTGAGCTGACAACTAGTCACTTAAGTGACTACAAATTAACTGTACGATGCTAAGCTGATTTGAGAACCTTATTAATAATGTTGTTGTGATGTAGCATATAGAATCAGGTGAATTTCATCTCACTTTTTAGTTGGCAAAAGTATACCAGGCTGAGAGCCTGTAAGTGGTAGATGCTTGGATAAAATCTGGTTCTGTGCACTGTCTCATGTCAGTTCTGTTTAAATGGCATGATCTAGGCCTAAACCTGAAAGATGTACTTTCTCTGGGCTAGAAACGGAAAGGTGGCTTTCTGTAATCTGTATTAAGATCAGGCTTAACTGAGACTTTTTACTGGGGAAAGTTAAGGCCTCCTTCAGCCCAGAGCGATTCTTTGGCTAGGCTTAGAGTGGAGTTAAGCAACTTTGCCACTTAGAGTTATCCTTACGTTTATGGTAACATCTTTTACTATTATGGCATTTTCTTCTTCCTTCTCTCTTCTCATCCTTGAAGCTAATTGGATCGTCCTATGGAGGAGGAACAGAATACTTAAAGGGTAGCATGAACCTGAAGTGAAACAAGTATAAACATTACTTTTCTAAACAGTGCTCTCATCTGCACAGAACCTTTCCTTCACTTTTGCATTTAGTCAGCTTAGGACCAGCGTAGAATTCTAAGAACAAGATTGGTTCAACACTTTTTTAACTCCAATATGGAAACTTGAGTAGCTGAAAAATCTGTATATCTCATTGATACGAACAGTAGGAGCAGGGGTTCAACCTATTGTTATCAAGGGGTTAAACTCTTCATTGAACATGTTTACGAAGGACTGTTGGTAACTATAGTACAGCTTTTTTTCTTTCCAGTTCACTAATCAAATGTATGTTAGATTTATTATTGCAAAAGTATAAACCATAGAAAATTTGACAAGATAGATGTGTAAATTATCACTTTGACAGAACTAATGATGCACTCCAAGCACCTTCTGTTTTCCAGCACTTGGTGAGCGACTTCATTAAATATGCAACGACTGTTTGGTGCTGCTCAGACAGTAGTTCAGTTCCTTGTGGAATTGCATTATTACTGGAGGTGTAAAAGAGGCAGGCATGCTAGCTGTTGGGCATCCTGCTGTGATTCTAATGTGCTCCATCTTGTTGGAGCAGTTGTTTGCAGTCTTTTCAGGACAATTACATCCATAACCACAGGACACATTCACTGAAGCTATATTACAGATAACAGTTGAGAATGGTAATGACTTCTTCAGCTGCTTGTGTAAGAGTCGGTGTGAGTGACTTGAGGTGATGGTCAAGCCACATCCATGATTCTTTTTTGTAGTAGTATTAAAGTACCCCCAGATAAAATTCAAGTACATAAACTTGCTCAGACAGTCTAATTGTAATGATGGTATATTTACAGATGGGGATTTTTTTTCTTGAGCTGGGCTGCAAAATACAACCACAGTTCCTACCACATGACAAATTCTTTTGTCCTTCAGTTGTGATCTTTGCTCTTGACATGCATGCTGCTAATAGTTGTGTTGTAGCAAACTGCAAATTTCATTCTGTCTCATATTATTTGCTTTTTCAGTTGGCACTGTGACTAGCTCATATTCCTTAAGGTATAAACAAATATATTCTGTTCTCCAGAGGTGTCCCTGTAATTTATTATTCTGATGACAGTTTGATGGTTACCCTGAGAACAGGGCACAAAAGATGGCTTGAATTTAGCTTCAGATACTCTTAAAGCATCTGTCTCTCAAACCTTTAGTATATCACATCATACTGACAAATGGATTGTGTTTCAGGCTGACAAGTTAAATGCTGTAGTGTTTAATGAAAAAGTGTTCTTTATTTTGAATGATCTGTTAAATCAGAGTTGATGACTGGGTTAATTAGTATGTGAACACTTGGCCATTTAAGAGGACTATTGTGAGGCTAGTGAAACGATTTCTTAAATGGCTGGTGATCCAGCTTTGCTTCGTATTTGGAATATGTTGTGAGTATCTGTGTTTTTACATGGGAAACTAAGCTCTTGTGTAATGGTATGAGCATTACCAGCCCATGTAAAAGTGTTTGAATGAAATAAGGTACTTAGTTGATTTAAAACTAGGCTTTAAGCCTTCTCTCCTTAGAAAGCAACCTTTGCTATTTAAACCAATACTGGTTTAACTTTCTTTGATCACTGAATTGTTTTCACTTTAAAGCAATCGAGGTGTGGAGTTCTGCATTTTAGTAATCTCCCCTTCAGTTTCCTACTTAAAGAAATCCACCAAACTCATTTTAAAACTTACTACCAATTCCCTATTTTAATAGAACATGTGATGTCAGCCTAAGCTTCATCTAAATTTCATAGTTTCTAAAGAAAGTAGACAGTGTGGAACACAGTCTTCCTCTGGGAGTATGCTGGGCTTAATGAGCTTGATAGTCTGGTGGGCTCAATAAATCAAATAAAGCAAAACATTCCTCATTTTTGAATAAAAGCATTTATCACACAGTGTTTATTCATTCATGGTCACAAGATTGATTGGCTCCTAGAATCCTGCCATATATTGAAACACTTTGTTTTTGTTTTTCCAGTAGGCAAATTGCGGAAGCGCTGGATGAAGGAGAGCATCTCTGATGTTGGCCTGGGAATGCTGAGATCTGTTAAAGAATATGTGGACCCCAATAACATCTTTGGAAACAAAAATCTTTTATAAAGCCCTGCACAACATGATGTACTAAAACTTCTTCAAAATTACTGTTGAAATTCCTCCACTTTCATTGTATTGATATCCCAGTAATCAAATATAACATAGACTAAACGTTAAAAACTAGTAACTTACTTTGATTTTTGCCACCCCATCCCTCCTCCCACCAATAAAGTCTAAACATCATTGTTAACGTTTATGGATTTTTACTTACAATGCTTTTAACCCACTGGGCACAAAGTGTATTACCAACCAGGAAGCGCAAATTTGGTTTTCAAAGTTTTGTTAGGCAACACAGCTGACAGTATTTCAATGCTGGATACTGCCAGATGTTCCGAACTAAAGCATCCCCTGCAAGGAGAACAAAGACCGACAACAGTGTTTTCTACAGAAGCAGCTGCTCAACCCAGCCTCTTGCTAAAGGAAAGCTGCTAGGAGACAGATGAGAGAACACCACGGAGTACTTCAGTGTGCTGAAGGATGAAGTATGTAACAGACTTGTAACCAAGCGAACACTTAAAGTACAAATGTAGGCTTTGATCAAAACAGATGATGTATGTCAAGCTACTTCTAAAAACTCAGTCTCCCACTGTAGTACTATTGGGAAAACCTACACAATTGGGCTGTTCTGAGTTGTATTTGCATTGCTGGGATAATCTTAAATTAATCATAGGTCAGTCACTAAGTTTTGTACAATGGACATTTCTCACTGTGTTGAAAACACGTTTGTAACAAAACTTTGCCTTCATCTGTACTTCAGTCCTAGTATGTGTGGGTTTTGATCCTGTTTTGTTTGTTTTGCAGAGATGCAAAGTATCTTTTTCAGTAAAAAAGTTTTGGCTATTCAAATGAAACTGCCCAGCACTGTCTTTTGAAACAGTCTCAACAGTTTAATAAAACATGTTGACATACTGTCATCCTGAAAGTGAGATTTCCCATTTTGGTTTTGTACAGTTTCCTATGGCTTTTATGAATAATTTAACTTCACTAGTAGCCACAGTTCTAATTGTCCATTTAACTTAAAAAAAAATCTTGATCAGTATTGTATGAGAGTAAGCATTTTTACATTGAAACTTGAATCTTAATCAGTAAAACATACTAACAGTATTTGTCAATACTCATGATCCATTTTTAAGGTGGGTTCTTTTCTTAAAGCAAATTATCCAACTTTTTGATAATTAATGTATATGATTGCACAAGATAGAAAAAAATGCAGAGTATCCTTTGCGGACACTGTCTCTAGCCAACTGCTTCACAGCTCTGTAGTGTCACTTTGGACACCTTTTTTATTGGTAGTGCCCTTAATGAGCAGAAGAAGATGAAATTGCATTTTTGGTTTTTAAACTATTCTAGAATACCATCTAATTAGCTCTCAGTTTTGATAATATACCAAAAAGAGTATAAAATGCTTAAAATACTGCATATCGGACATCTTTGAACTTGTTTAAAGATTAATTTCAGTTCTATAAAGTGATCAAAAAACCCATGAAGACTCAAAACATCCCTTTAAAATGCATGCTGTCGAGGTACTTAAGGAAAACTTTCTATGATCTGCAGGTCCTAAAACAGTGTTAATGGGATATTTGCAGTGCAGCTAGATTTATTTTGAATGTTCTTTGTTTCACAACATTTCAACATAAAAATCCACATTTTTTTGATTTTGGCCCCCAGAGTTTGTATTTCAGCAGCAACCGAAACAATAGATGTAGTCTGTTTTAGGAAGGTTCTCTTCGCACTGGTTAAGTTTAAGTACACAAAGGTGTCTCAGCAAAGTGAATCTGTATGTGTTTGTGCAGGGTACTTCCTCATCTCGTGCTGCATGATGGTGACTACATGGCCACAGCTGACATCCTGCTGGTGACTTGTATCACTCTGAAACAGAAACCTTTCTGGGAGTTGGTGAATATGAAGGGTGTTTGTGTCTCAGTGAAAATATGTCTTAACTATGAAGAATCAATTTTGAAGGAAAGTATGTGAAGCCTTTTTGCAGAATTACAGCGCAAATAAAACTAAAGCAAGTAGTCACAGCTTAGTAATATCAGTCTCTTAAGATTTTTGAGTATTAAAGTACTACACAGCTCTACAACATCCTTCCCAATTCTTAATTTTCTGAGTATGGTTTCCTTTTTTCATAATTGAAGTTACAATGGCAAAACCTCTTTATACTCTGTTTCTAACCTTTAAATAGCCACTGGCTCCTGAAGTGATTTAAAATGCAGTAAAGATTTTTACTGCTTGTCAGTTGTCCTATGGGAAGGTGAAATAACAGGCTATAAGGGTCCCAAAAGCAATGTCACTGGATAGTTCTGAGGAAAAGATTAACTACAAATGTAATGGTATTTTTTTTCTAATGGCTGCCCTATTGCTATTTTCATAAATATTTTTCTCTTATGAACTGGTTGAAACTTAGTGAAACTGCAGTTGAAGTGTGTGTGTTACTGACTGTCTTTGATTTCCTATTTTAATTCCTAATGAAGATAAAGTGTAATGTAAGTTCAGAAGGCCTAGATACACAAGATCATTGCCCGTTTAGAAGAAATCTTCCCTTCTCTAATACTGATGTCTTCCACCACTCTTCCTTCTGTATTCTCTACTTTCTTTCTAAGGACTTCTTCCTGTAGCTGCAGCCTGTTCAGAGATGGAGTTTGATCCATGCAGATCAGAAGTGCATTTTTGGCATAACACGCTACTTTTGTCATTTGCTTGACTATTTTGTCCATACAAGTTATAAGCAGCTTTAATGAAGCTTGTCATGACTTCCAGTTACAACAGCTTCTCTTTGAAGGAGGAAACTTGCAGAGTGAGTATGGCTTGACTATCAAATGTATTTACATTAGAGAGACTTATTTATAAATGTTTTGAGGGGAAAGAGGAAAATCTGTTAGAAATTGATCCAGGGTCTAAATCTTAAAGAAAAACTTGTCTTGTCTTGACTTACAGTATATTGGTTGAATTATAAATGTCATCTTTGCCTTACAGCTGTGAACAGAGGCCAAGCCAAATAGTTCTTCTGTAGCAATGTTAACTCACTGAAACCGGTTTCAAAGGCAGGGATACATTAGCACTGAAATCCAGAAAACACAAATTGCTTCTCAATCTTGGAAATGTATGTTTATCATGGTTGTAATTTAACTTCCTGCAAATAAAGCCAAACAGTGTTTGTCATTTTAGTGTGAGATTAACTGTAAAGCTTCAGTTGTAATGTTAAGAGATTATAAAACCTTATATTATTAATAAAAAGAAAACGGGCCTAAACAATTATGTTGTTTTGTGCTGAAACTAAACAAATATATTCTACTAACTTGTTATCTTTGGTTCACTTTAATTTGGCAGTGAACTCTTACCCAAGGAAAATTATTAGGAAGGCTTTGGCACTTGCAGAGAGAAATGAGATTGAATTTGTAAGCGTTTGCTAACAGATGCTCTGTTTTTGTGTCCCATTTAAAGGAAAATAGGAAAATGAGAGCATCAGCAAAGGAAGGGCAAAACAACACCCAAATACCAGCCTGCTCAGTTCAGAAATTTCATCTGCTCGGTATTCCCAGTTTGGGCAGCAAGGGGGAGAGTGTTCAACTGCTCTTGGAAAGTTCTCCCCATATAATAAAGGAGCATACCTTGTCTTTCTTTAGTTTTCCCGTATTTCAAAGACCTGTTGTATTAAGCTATTGTAACAGGTATATAATTTCCTCCTGTTGCATGCATGTCTCATTTAAAACCTCCTTGTTACAGGTCCTGGAATCTACTTGCAAGTGCTTTGTTCAAGAATGCATTGCATATGAGCAGAAGAGGTATTTCTCAGTTCTCTGCAATACTGCTGTAATGCCTTTATGCCCTTTAAGCTAAAATGACTGAAATTACATTTTGGTTGAAAGAGCTGTTGAATTGTCTAATGTTGATGCAGTTTCTTCAATGAGTATTATTCAGAAATTACAGAAGTTGTAGCATGCAGGGGACAGGAGAAGTAACGATGTGGTCTAATTCGTACAACTATCACTGTTAATATTATCCAGGTTTTTTGTGTGCTTGTTCAAAAAAGGAGAAAACTGCCTGACAGTCAAGCATTTTATTTGTTTCCCTTAACAGCGTAAAAAATGCAGTATTTTTACTTAAATCTAGATAGCCTCAGTTTGAAGGAGATCTTAGATGATGGTATGCTTGTCTCAGGATGACAACCAGATCTCATCAGTGCTCCCTTTCTTTACAACAAGTAAGCTTTCATAAAAAGTGGACCTAAACTCGCAGCTGTGTAAATACTGTAGGCTCACTGTTTCTAGTATTGCAGTCCCAACACTGACTCTGAATTCCACATTACCTTTAACATAAATCGATGGCTTTCCCTGGGCTCTTTATGGAGACCAGAATTGGCAGGTGGTTGCTTTGTTAGTGTTCAGCTTTACAGTCTGCCATGGTGCTCAAGAGCAGACGTGGTCAAAGATGATATTGAAAATGTTTGTAGTATTGAAAATACTAGCGCTGTCGTCTTGAAATTATAAATTCAGTCTCAAAAAATGTGGGATATAATGCTTAATCTTATTGTTACTTGCAATATTTACCAATACAAGTTGGAATATTAGGTACCTCTACTGAAATGTGAAATGTTTCATTTATGAATTTGTGCACTTTGGAAAAACAAAACATTGGACTTCTTATGGGAAACCATGCATTTTTCATTTTGATTCAGAATAAAGCTAAATTTGTTTCAACTGACTGTTCAGAAACTCCACTGTAACGTTCCTATTTGAGAAGCATTCAGCCTATTGCTACCTTCATGGTAGTATGCAGAGTCCCAAACTATGGGGATGTAACAGCTTTCAAATTATTTATTTATTGTAGTGCTATAAAGTATCATAGCGGCCTTCTAAAGGGTAAAATGGAAGCGTTGATCACGGCAGTGAAGTTGTAGGTATACAAAAAGATGATGGACAAAATCCTATGATGTGACTGTAATAATGTAAAGCTTAACCTGATGCTTTTAGGACTTCAGATCACATTAAGAAATAAGAGAAAAATGTTTAAAAACTGCATTTTAAAATTAAACTGTACTTTATAATGCTGAAGAATATCAAATGATTGTCATAACTTTGCAGTTCAATATCGTGTGGCCTGTCCTAGTGCGGCAGACCTTCCAGGATGCTTCTACAAAGCAAAATACAAAGTGGATGGTCTCAAGACAAGGCCTTGATAAAGCTACTCCCGTTTGAGGCTGCTGGAAGGGCTTGGCTCTGTTCCCATGGGTATCACGGACACTGAGCACATAGATACCTGCACCAGACAGTGCTAGCTCAGCAACATAATATTCAAAGCAGTTTGAAGACAATGAATGTCACTGATGTTATATACTCAGACAAAGTTCAGCAAATACTGAAACCATAACATGGCAACTTGATAAGTTCAGTTATTCATAAATTGGTCATCAATAGTGGCATTGATGAATGCCACCTGACTAGACACGAGCCTGGGGATCTGGGAGTAATGAGAAGGTCCAAACACAGCCGTTGACCTTTCTCCCTCCTGGCCCATGGCAGCAGCCAGCAGTATTTCCTGTCTCGCTCTGTTCCTGCTGCTGCGGAGCAGGAAATCCTGGCTGCCCAGAGGCGAGGGTTAAAAGCCCTCTGAAACATGAAGTGACACACATGCTCACCCAGCAAATACATAGCAGCTGGGTAAATACATGTAGAGATGAGGCAATAAAAGCCAGTCATTAGGGAAAGTAAATCTGGCTAATGTTAGAAAGTAAATGTAGGGAAGATGTGGGTGAGCCGAATGCCGTATAAAAATCTCAGGTTTAGAATGACACTTGTTGATGTGACACTCAGGTATGATACTGACCACACTATGGGCTTAGAGCATACTCCTGGGTATACTTGAAGTATTTTCCTTGACTTGCTTAGGATAGAATTCTGGGCTTAGCCTAATTGGGAAAACAAAGCAAATGCAATGTTCCTGATGCTTAGTTTGCTCCTCATTCTTCTCTCTTTGTCCCCACCAAAGCTTCTGAGCTTTGTGGACAGCTTCAACCAAACTCAAGTAAGGTGGAAGTTTCAATATATTAAACTATTGTAGGTTTTCATGGAAAATACCAACCTTGATTTGAGCTGGCAAGAAACATTAAAGCTGCAGCCTCACCTCAACCCTTGTTAATATCAAAGAATCCATGTGGTAAAAACCCCAAATGTTAGTTGTTGTGCTTCCACTTTAGATGGTCAGTTTGCTCTGCCTTGTGGTTCTTCTTGGACCCTTAAAATACTTTGGGTCAGCCACAAGGCAAATCATCCTTTTTAGTACTGCTGCTCCAGGAAGTGCAGGGCAACACTTCCCAGCCAGGTGGTTTTTTTGTTTGTTTGGTTTGGTTTTTTTATTAAGATTTTTTTTTTTAATAAATGAAGGTTTTGTCTTTGTTTGTGCTTGTAACTATGTTGTGCCCAAGTTCTCAGCTGTGCTCAGCTTTACAGTTTAGCTTATTCTAGTACGGTTATATGAAGAACAGAAGCTGTTGGCTTCCTTGAGATGATATTGGAGCTCAGTTTATGTGTGTGGAAGTGCCCCAAATGGACTGTAGCTGGTAGCTGCCTCCTTAAGAGGTGAGATCCCTTTAAAGCATAGCATTAAAAACAGACTGCAGGGAACAAAAAGGAGCTGTGAAAAGGGCTTGGGAGAGAGCCAAGGGGAAAAAGATGTTGGGACAACAATAAGCTGGGTCTGTATTGGTGTTAATAAAGTTCTGGCCATTCTGATGAAGAGTTGCTTCAGTTTTACAAGCATGGAATCCTTCCGTGTTGTTACCCAGTGTGTGGTTGAGGAAGCAGAGTTTACTGCTTTAGATGGAGGAGATGAGTGACTGCTGCCCAAGGGGTAGTGGAGAAAGGCTTTCGAGAAGGCTTTTACTTCTGTGCAGTGTGAAGGTTAGCACTGCAACTTGGAGCGCAGAGGCTGTCCATCTGCAAAGCTTCAGCAGGCAGCACAGCCCTTCAGCATGCTTAATAAAAACTTCTTTGTACAACTTCACCTGTCTGCTGCATGACTCATTGCTAATGAAATGGTGACCAGGAAGCAAAGAGAATTGCTAACGGGGAAAACAGATAAAGGGCAGCGCAAGCCAGTGTCTTGTGTGTATGGCTAAATTGCACTGAAATGAACATCTGGCAGCAACAGCCAGGCAGAAGGGACCTGGTTGCTATAGAGAAATGATAAATTTAGGACAGTAACAAATCTGCTGCCTTGGTTACAATTTAGTACTTTTATAAGGCTGATGAGAGGAAATCACTATCTCTTCATTTGTAGAGCTGTGTGCTGCTCTGCAGACATGAATAAAACATGATATTATTTCCTGTTCTTTTCAGTAGCTCACTTAAGTCTCCCCTACATAGCTGGGCTTGAGTAGTCTGTTCAGGTGTTTACAAATGAGTGTTTGTGGGCTGGCCTGCTCAGCTGTGCTACAGTGCTTTGGGTCCTTCCACCCGACCTCCATCACAGCATGATTTACATTACTAAACTCCAAATTATCCTTTTTGCTGTTGCAGAAAGGATAGGCTTATTATTATCTGCTCCTTCAAAAAAATGGTAGAAGAGCAAAAGCATTGCTTTAGTTTTCTTTTGTTTGTTTTAAAACCACATGCTGATATGCTACAGCTGCAGACCAGTCAGCACACAGCAAAGTTAAAACAGCTGTGAGGGGTAGGGATCCTTGTGATGAATGATGTATTTGTAACGAGCTACACCATTGCAGAGACACTGTAGCAATCAGAAAGACCTTCAGCAGCCTGAGCACAAATACTTACCGCTGAAGTTAAATGCGAATTCCCTTCACAGGGAGCTGAGCGGGTTGTATAAACATGGGAACTGGTGTCTAGGAGTAATTGTGCTTGCGCCCATTAGCCTCTGCGTGCGGAGCCGTGTGTTTGGGGATGATGCTTGGCATCTTGAATCGTAACTCTGATGTTACACTTCTACTGTGAGTCTGCACGATGGGATTTGCGCATTGCTTACAAATAAGCTGTTCAGAAACAAAATGGTTGTGTGTGCTGACTTCCCGGGAAGGTGGCTGGGGAGTCGCGTGCCACAACAGCAGAGGTTTGCTGGTATCCCACCGGGCTGGACTGCATGAGTGTTTAAAGCGGAGAGCTTAGCCACCTCACGAGGGCTGTGTTTGTTCTCTGTGTTTGTTCTCTGTGTTTGCAAATGCCTGCCGTTTCATTCCAGACAGACTTTTCTTGCTCTGGTTGTCTATTCTGGTCCTGAGAGAGGCAGCTTTGTCCTTCACGTGGTTTCCAGCCCTGCCCGAGCAAACCTCACCTGCCGTAGCCACATGGCGTGTGGGCACATGCACCTCAGCGGCCCTAGCAGCCCCCGAGGGAAAGGCCTTGCCTCCGGGGCAGGAATATTTAAGCAAAGGAGAAAGAAGCCAGAAACTGCTCTCTGAGGGCTGCCCATTTGAAAGATCATAGTGTGCCCTTTCCCCACTCCACCTGTTTCCCCCTCCTCCTCAGTGGTACTAGTGGGCTCAGCTGTGTTTTTGGGCCAGGTGAGGAGGAGATTGGTGCACCTGGAGGGAGGCAGGGTCCGCCCTCACCCCACCCCTTCTTTCCTGCACAAAGGTCTGCTTGTGAAGGGTGGTCAGCTGCCCCAGGTGTGTGGCGAAGCGGGGCTACAGGCCCTCGGGTGGCTGCTCTCCACAGAGCAACATGGCTGACCGGAGCAGGCAGAGGCTGGTGGGAGGCTCCCTGTTGAGGTAAGAGGATATGCTTGTGAGGACTCTGGTGATGTTAATGCTTCCCTGCCTGCTTGCTGATAGTAATGCGAGGGCTTGGAGCAGGTGGCTGGTATGGGTTGGGGAGGGAAGAGTCGGCAGTGGGGCTGCCCTTGGCTGGACAGGGTGCCGTGAGGAGGCCCTGTGGTCAAAGGGGCTCAGAGGAGACAGCAAAGCAGTAAAGCCTTCCCTCCCTCGGCCAAAATGGAGCTGCATGAGGTGCCCCCTCAGAGGGGGGCTGGCAGAGCCAGGTTTTCCCTGGAGAGCTTAGCTAGGCATGTAGCTGTGCAGAATCTGGCTCCCCTCAAGGTGTATCTGTGTGTCCATGGGTTCCTCTTGGCTTTTGCTTATGTTTCAGGTGTGTTGTAGCAAGGTTTGAATGTGAGACCTGTGAGCCTTGAATGACTTAAGGAGGCTGTTTCATTTCTGTGCAGTTATATTAGTTGCTAATGATATCCATTCTGCAAATCATGTTCTGCCCTTGTTTATAAGCAGCCAACTTGTGTGTATCCAACCTGACTTTGCTAATGGGTCCAGTTTTTGTGTGTTGAATGAACTTGAGGTTAGCAACTGCTCAGCTGTGGAGCAGGGACTTTAATTGTTATTTGCCTTTTGAGCTCTGAAATCACGTGGTAATTTTTAGAAGAAAGAAGTAAAAAGTATAATCCAAATTTTGCTTGGTATGCTGAGGCTTGTGAAAGCAGGAGGCTTCTGTGGCACCACTGCGGGTCACTTGTGTGTTGCATGCTCTGTGTTTGGCCGTTAAAACACCCGTCTCGGGTATGCCATTTCTGTTGCTTTTGAAACGTGGCTGTGAGATGTTGACGCATGTGCTTACGTGTTTTGATGTGAAGAATGGCTGCATTTCAATATTTGCTGCTTTCTCAAAACAATACATATTGACACCCCACCCCCACCCCCCCCCCAACATTCCTATACAAGCTACAAGTAAATTTGCTCTTAACCACTGTACTACAGTGACTTGGGTATAACCTGCCTGTAAAACTCCCCAGCTGCTCTAGCTCTTTTCCTGTCAGAAGGCTGGCCATAGAATAAATTAAGAGTACAGAACTGAAACCATGATGTGAAATTAAACTTTTATTAAAGTAAATCAGGTCCTGGATTTATTTTAAAGAGTGAGGCAATAAAAGTGAACATATAAAAAATGCAATTTAAAATAACGTACATTCTTTTTATGTCATTTCTCTGTTTTCAATTTTATTGGTGCAACTGAGTTGCATACCTGTGTTTTTCTAGCTGCGATGGTGGCTTGTGTGTTTGATGCCTCTTGCTTTTGAGATGCCATGGAGGAAGAAGGGGGAATACAGTGTAAACCACAGAGAGTTCCTTACAGCTCCCTGGTTTACAACCATTTGGCACCACCGCAACATAGGGTTGCCCAGAGGTATCCTTGTTTTACCACAGGGGAGGAAGCCTCCGGCTTCTGCCCCACCACGGGGTGTCCTGCAGCTCCCAGGGCTCCCCAGCCCTCATGAGGAGGCACCTGCCTGTGCTGCAGAGCTTCCACTGCTGTCCTGCAGATTGGCAGAGACCCGGCCCCCTCGGAGTGCTCTGCACATGGTGTGGTGCAAGGGGGAGAAGGGATGACCAGGTGGGCAAGGATGCTGTCTGCAGGCATCCAGGCTGTTTAACGATTGAGACTCAGTGTCCAGAGCACTGTTTCTCTGTACTTCAAGTGAGCAGGAGTGAAACATTTGTATTATGTTGAATTGCATTACCTGTGGAAGTCATTGATGTGTAATGCTTGAGTTCACTGAAGGTAAAATAGAGGGTCTTCCCTCTTGCCTCAGGATCTGCTGGGAAGGGAGAACCTTTTTTTTCCCTTCTGTATTATTCTGAATGAATTACCTTTGCATTGAAGAAACTCCTGTAAAAGAGCATTTCTATAGTGTGCTCCGTGGGGAAGGCTGGAGGATGGGGAGGGGCAGGCGTGTAAGTGGTCAAGGTGCATCTTGTACCCAAAAGGGATGTTGTATTTGCCATGGATGCAAAAGGAAGAATCACCCGAGTGGAACAGAAAAATGACTTTTTCTAAAGTATTTAGCTCTGCTTGCATAGTTTGCTCGTTCTCTCTCTCCATCCCATTTGTTTGCAGAACTGTGGTCTCAGTCCTGCAACTACCAAGCCCCTTCAATTGCCATTGTCTTTGAAGGCACACTAATTGTAATGGATCAAGCCCACATCTCACAGTCAGTCCAAAATGCTGCTCTGCATCTATAGTGGTGCCATCCACAGGTGGCTGGCGAGGTTAGTCACCTCTTTAATAGGTACTATAGTTGCTTTCAAGTACAAAAATCAATTTTTCACCTGTTGCAGCTGAAAATTGCCCTGTTTCTATGAAGTGTTGGCTGGCAATGACTGCAGGGACAACACATTAAGGTAGCAGGCCAGGCTGGCTCAGTGTGGATACAATAGTACATTCTTCTGAATTCCTTGTGCAGGTTACATAAACAGCAACAATTTCTGTGTTTCTGGTGGCTGCTTTCTTTTTCTGGATGAGGGGGACATTAACTGGGTCTGCACTGGCGAAGTTGTTTTCATGCAGGACAACGTTTTCCTCTAGCATTGGTTCTGGTACTTGATACATTCAAAGAAAACGATTTATCTGTTTTACCCAGTTTATAAAGGTGGAGGGAAACAGTTTAGGTTATTTCAGCCAGACAAAAGGTGAGACTTATAGTCAAGCATCCTGAGTCAGAACTCTCCACTCTGGAGCACTCAAGATTCAGCAGCTGGAAAATGAACCTACAGCAGATCTATGCTTGTGCTTCCTGTTGCTCCCCATGTAGACCCTTCTTTTCTCAAATCTGGGGTAAGCTGCATACTTAGTGGTGGTCTTAACTCACACCAAGGTGGTCTACATGGAGAATTAGTACAGATGAGCTTCTGTAATGCAGGCACTGTGTTGCTCATTCATCCTCTAGTTTACTAGGCATGGTTAATGTCTCTGGATAAAATGCTAAATTATCTATCCTGGGGCTATTGTTTCTCAAAAATTGCACAGTCAAGCAGTAGCCTGTATAGCTGATATTCCCCTCTGGCATTTGGGAATGGGCAAGGTTATTATTTTGGCAACAGGATTCCATTCTTGCCTGCCCCATTGCCCTCTGGCCCTTCTCCTTTGGGACCAGAGAGAGAAAAGCTTCATCTGCTGCAATGCCAGGGCAGAACAGAGGGGGCTAAAGCTCTTGCGGTTTCTCCGCTGTTACCAGTGTATTGCCATCTGGAAATCACTGAGGGAGCCTGTTAATTCAGTTTTATTACTGTATATTTTAAAGACTGTCAGAGAAGCCCGGGGCATTGGGACAGGTCTTGGTTTTAGTTTAGTCTAAATCAAAATAAATAATTAAAATCTTCATGAAGATGTACAGGCACTGTGAGATACTTATCCAACCTGACATGATGGAAAAAATAAACTAATGATGTTTTATAGTCTCATGAAAAAAATATTTACTTACCTCATATGACTGTGCCAATAAAGTTTTAAATGGATTAAAAGTGGAGACAGATGCCAATGTTCATACCAATCACTTTGCATATGGAAAAAAAGCCCTAAAGAAGTAAACACAATTATCCCAAATATAAGCTCACCAGATACAATTTAAATGCATTAATGTCTAGTGCAACATGTACCTGTTTCTCTTCTAAGACCAAACAAGTTTTGCTGTAAATTTGGCAAGCTGCTTGGGATGGTTGAAGAAAAATGGTACAAATGTACGTTGGGTAAGATCTTGGATCAGAATATGCAATTTAGGAATTCAACTAAGCTTGAAATTAGGCTATTTTGGTCTGTGCAGTTATGTTTTTAAAGATACATCTGATAGAGCAGTGGGTGTTAGAGTAAGGTTTTGTTCACCAAAAAGACAGGCGCTTGCAAAGCAAGCATGTGAACCCAGCGGAATGGAGCTGAATGCTGTGGCGACTGCAGGTACATCTCTAAGGGTTCAAGTGTTTTAAAAGTTTCCCCAGGAAGTAGAAACACCTAGGAAAATTGAGGGACACAAGCAAAGCCTCTACCTAGCACAGTATTCATAAAGTCTACGCAAAACTAGCTAGTTTTGATTGGACATGTGTTTCTTAGAGGGGGAATTACTTTTAGTACAGAGCTGCACTTCTGCTGTGATTTGCATTCCCTGCTAAAAAAGGCCAGGTTGGTAGCCCTAACATTAGAAAACTTTGGACTAAAAACTTTACCACCTGGATAGGTCCATAAGGAGAACACCCCAGTTTATCTATACAGCAGCTGCCAACCCACCCCCAGTGTGGGCAGTGACGAGGCTGGTGAGGGCTCAGGGTGGCTAAGCAGGGCAGACTTCCCACATGTGTGCAAACATACACATGTGAGTATTGGTAGATGGTGCCAAGCAGGGGAGTTTTGAGGATGAAACAGTTCACAAGAAAGATGGAGATGTCTAAAACTTACCATTTCAACACGTTTGTGGTACTGACTCCCATACAATCTTGTATCTTGCCTTGCAGTGTTCAGCACTATGAGCCTTTCTCCCACAGGCTACAGAAATAACTAATGAGTTTACACACAGCAACAATTCTCAATGGCTCTGAGAAAGGACCCCTGGCACTCTGCCATGTCCTTACTGAGGACTGGCAATGTCCTACAGTCGTGTAGCACTGCCTTTCCTCTGTTTTTTCCTGGGTGACAAACTGATGGTGCATTAAGAGGCCATTTAAAAATGTTTACTTTTTGCTTTGAACTTGGTTTCCCACAGAAGTGAATACCTGATGTGCAAATATCAAAAATGTAGAAATCCAAAAATGGGAGGGGATGTGGTCTGGGCATCATGAATGAGATTGGACAACTGCCTTGAGAGGGGCTGGGATTCACATTCAGACAGTGGTGATCTTAACACCACGGAGAAACATACGACATACTGACTGGGAGCTGAACTTGAACTTTGAATGGGCTCAGCTTCTCTTAGCAGTGTACTTGGGAGTGAGCATATCTCAGCTCTCCCAATCTTCTCTGGATCTTAGTCCTGGCTGGGAAAGACTGCTATATCTGATTTATATCTGGGCTGAGTTTTTCCTAAGTCAACACACTTTTGAGAAGGACTTTTTTCCCCCTAACTTGTTTATTTATTTGAGATTTACAAACTAGCTTGTAAAACAATGTGCAAAAAATTGCCTAACGTATTCCTGCCCATGGGAGACCTGTAGTTGGTTTTTATCTTTTTATTTTTGGATTTGAAAATACCTGAGCAGCCAATGAGCGTGATCAAGATTAATTGCTATGCAAAATGACTGCTTTCAGAGAAGGGTGCTGACCAGAGCCCAGCAAGAATAGGAGGTGTGAGTGCTGCCAGGTGATATAACTCTGTTGTGAAAAGACTGGCAATGCTTATGAACTTCTTTTTTTTTTTAACCTCTTTCTTTCCCTTAAAACAAACAAAAGCCACAGCCAAAAATAAAAAATGTAAACGAGAAGCACAACAAGATCCATTGGCGTATGTCAAATTAACACAGGAAGCAGTGACTGGGGCAGAGGGCTGCCTGGTGGGCTCTGGGTCAGGACTGTAAATCAATGCAAAGGGCATTCAGGGTGGCATACGAGCCTCTTGGTCACTCCCCTCCTTCATATGCATTTTTTAAATTATTTTCTAATTGGCCACCCCCTGGACTACAGTGGATGTTTCTGGCCCCTTTTCCCGGCATGCCCATTAGTGGAAGTGCTACGTGACTGGGCAGTTTGGGCTATTTCTTTCCTGAGCAACTTTCAGAAAGACTCCAACCTTTTTGTCGTTCAAAGCTATAGTAAAAGCTGTCTACACGCTCACTGGCAGAGTGAGCAATCCAATGTCCTGGTGCTTAAGCTAAGCACTCACTGACTGATAAAGCTGCTGCTGTCTCCTACCAGCCATGCTGGAATGACATACTGAAGAAGGAAGCCTCTGCCTCCTCTGACTTTTCCAGTACTAGCCAAAAGCAGTCTGAAAATACAATAAATCTTCATTCAACTCTAGATCAAAGATCACCTTATGACTGCAAAGAAAGTTAACTCTCACCTTAAAGCCGGGTGAATGCTGAGCAAGATGTTGAAAAAGAAATGGATGATGGAGTATTTGCTTAGAGCTGTTGGACTTCTCTGTTCTTAAAAAGCACTTGCAATTGCTGCCATGCAGCTGACCAAGGTCAGTCTGATTATTTCAGTTTTCTGAAATGAGTTTAAGGTGTTTAACACAAAAGTTTTAATCACAATTGGCAAGCTTTTTTATTTTTTTATTTGAGTAAATGTCTTTCAAAGTTCTTGTCTTCATTTTCCCATTGCTTGCATACTGTACAGCAGTCATAACATCTCCTAAGAAAAACCGAGCAACCTGGTCACTACTTATGTCAGCGTACCCTAGAAAAGTACCAGCCGGGGTTGGCAAGCTTCTTCCCTCAGTCTTTACCTGTGCACATCATGATCGGGAGAAACCTTGGTCAGAGAAGGAAGATTCCTGGTTCATTTAACCTTTGGGCTCTCTGGAGGCATAACAACAGGAGTATTTATTACTGCTGTTCATTTTTAATGGCTGTACTAAAGGCCAGCAACTCCTCAAATGTTTGGTGGGCCCCTGGCCCAGCCATGAGTAATGAACTGCCTGTGACAAACTGATGTTAATTCAGCCCACACAGGGCAGTTCACTATAAACAGGAATTTGCTGGCTTCCCTTTTGACAGTTATCTTTCTCGTGGATTGAGCCAAAGGATCTGCTCCAAAGATCCCAGTGTGTAAGACAATCAAAGTCTCCATACAAACACTGCAGTTCAAGACCATCCCTTAATCACTGCTGGCCTAGCCAAGAATTAAAGGGGTGTCCACAAGGTGGAAGGCTGCAACATCAGGAAGGATCGTTCTATTTCCCAGGCGTTTTCCAAAAGCTTCAGTTGAAAAGAAGAACTATCCTATTGGGTTGCCCCCCCTCTCCCTGTCACAGGTAGCAGGATGCCACCTCTATTGAGATGACCTTCAGCCACACTGTAGTCACTTCAAGGTTTGTTGTCCCCCCCCCATATTGCAGTCTCACTGCCAGCAAGGCACGCAGCCCCCAAGGGATTTCCTCTCACAGGAAATTGCCCTTCCCTCACAAAAGTACAAGTCCAAGTTGAGCAGCTTAATTGGCTCTGAAACAAGGACTGTCCACCAGTTTTTCCAGACTGACCCTTCCAAAATTTTGGGATGCCCTCCTCACTTCATGCTACCTTTTTTTTTTTTATTTTAGATAATTGAGTCCGGCTCCTGTTAGCTACTCTGATTTACCTTTTGGTTGGTTGCTGAGCTTAGCATGTTTTTTGTGGTGTTTGATGTGAAAATATAGTTCTTTCTGTGGGCGCTGGGTTACAGTTATGAGGTGTTAATGGGCCCTGGCAAAGCAATCGCGCATCCTGGAGCATGTTAGGGTTTGATTAGGGCCTTTATTTCATTCTCTCTCCACTACAGCTTGAATATGTGTTTGTTTGCGGTTTGGTTTTACCTGTCCCATCGCATTCGCTGGCTTTTGTTTCTGTTTTGCCAGGCTGAGAAGTTTAGCAGGACTTCTGCCTTGCAGAAATACAGCCCTGTGGAGTCCTGAAGCAGTGTTGCTGGTAGTTTGCTGATGAATGTTGTGTTTCAATGAGCAAAATCCTGGTCCTAACTTTGTTGTCTATTTGAATTTGTTAACACCAATAGATTTTACTGCTTCTTTGTTCCTTCTCGAGCTGCTTCTTTTTGTTCATCAGAAGGATATGCTCAAAATTTAACGTGCTTGGGCTGTCCATACTTCGTGCTTTGTTCTGATCTGTGTTGTAACTTCCTGTGATCTATGGTCCCAGGCACAAGGAACTGGCAAGGAAGTGCCTGAAATTGTAGTTTGGCTGCAGATACCTGGTTTAGAGTCCCATTTCTCTATTAATCTGCATTACAGGCAATAGTCCAGATCCATGCAACCCCAATGGGCTTTGATTTAGTGACCCAAAATTTATGCCAGCTGAGAATCTGGCCCAATGTCTTATTTATAACTGAGATAAAATTTGCAGAGAATTAATATTTTTAATTAGATCCCCTTGATTTCTTTGAGGAGAAAAAAAAAGAAGTAAAGTTTTGGGGCATGCAAGTCCCTTTCAGGGTGAAGTATCTTTGTAAGGATGTCACAGAAATCGTTATTGCAGTCTATCCATAACAACAAGACTTACATGTGCATGGGGGTCCTGGGTCCTGCACTCTTCCCTGCTCTGTGCCCTCCCCTTTTGTCTTAGCTGTCTTACCTGAGGAAAAGAAGGCTTGTGGTCATCTCTCCCCACATGTGACTGTCTCCCATGCAGCTGACCCTATTTCTTCCTAGAGCTGATCTGTTCATTAGGGTTGGTGTGGGACCTGGCTGTGACAAACAGCTATTAACTTATGACCTCTTGACATGGGACTTGAGAAGCAGATGACCGAGACTGAGTGGGCAGTGGCAGGTCCCCCCTCTGTGGGCCTGGGTTCAGCGGTGGTGGCACCACAGAGGGCTTTCCCTGAAGGCACGGTTAGGTGAGGGCTGCTGTATGTTTTCTCCAGACAGACAGAACTGCCAGCTCAGCGTGTGTGAACACCAGGCATAGGGGTGTGATTTTGGCTGCGAGTATAACCAGTGTGACAGACCCACGTGAAGCAGAGATGGCAACGCCACCTTTCAATGCTTGTGTGCACTGGGTGCTCAGAGTCCCATGTATAAAGTAGGACTTTCCTAAACCCCCTTGAGCAAGGAAGCAATTTCCTCAGTTCCCCTAAGAGCAAGAGAAACCAATGCCTTGTCTGCGATCCTCATCGGCTGCTGCTGGTGGGTGTCCCAGCCGTGCCTGGGCCAGGGCCCAGCTCTTCTGAAGATTTACCACTCAGTCTGTCAGCGTGAACGCATCCCACCTTCTTCATTTCCGATACCCTGGTGGGGTTTGCTGCAGAGACCACGCTTGGATGTCTTCTCCAAACTGGCTGAGAGTGTAATAGGTGAAATGGTGGAGGGAGCTCAGGCTCAAACGCGGGGGGTACAGGGTATAACAGAAGGAATAAATCTTTGTCTCCCCTCCCTGGCCAGATGCACCATGAGCCTGACAGACTTATGATTTTATATGGAGAGCAGCATATGCTACAGTTTTTATTTCTCTAGCCATTAATCAAAAGGTATTTTGTATAAACAACATAATTGCCAGCTCTGGCCAGCATGGGTGGGCTGACAGAAAGCCTTTGCAGTTCTCTACAGCACAGATAAGCTTTGCCAGACACTAGCCCTGGTAGCCAGCAGCAGCTGCAAGGACCATATGCCAGCGCGGGCGGGTGTGTGTGGCTGCAGACTGGCCTCCAGCCTCAGCGCCGTCAGGGCCAGTCAAAGCTAGACCAGCAAAATGCTGCTAGGACTGAGAATATTAGTGTTTCAGCAGAGACAAACCCTCTTGCATCTGTCTGGCTTTTTGTCTTCATGGGTTATAGCCTGGGTTGTATCTGCTCCTTTTGGTGCCATACCAAACTTGTTATTTTTCTTTTCATAGTTGTGCCAAAGAAGGTAAAACTGCAGACAAGACAGCTTAGTGCGTGTTAGCAGGTGGCTCCTTGTCCACAACTCAAAATATGTCTGAAAAGTAGAAACGCTAAGAGGGCTTTCCTTTAGTGCAGGGGGCCAGGTGGTGACAGGAGCCAAGTGCTGGGTGTGATGTTCGGGCAGCAGGGTGACTGCTGGTAGTGAGCTGGGAGGGGAGTGATGGGCTTGGAAGCCTTTTCATGGGTCTACAGAAAACCAAGCCATGAGTCCTTTCCACCTCATGTGAGTTTGTGGGAGAGGAATGGCCGCATGGGGCCGTGCTGCTGCATGGATGCTCAAACACCTTTCTCTGGAGGTCAGGGAGCTTTCAGGCTCTGCAGGGGTGCCTGCTGTGAGTAGACTGTGCTCGGACAGCTTCTGGGGAGCTGACAAGAGGACAGCAAAGCTTCACAGCATAAGAGTTATTTCTTGAAAGGTAAACGTTTTATTGCTCAGTTTTATGCTGCTGTTTGGCATGGTGGTCATTTATCTCAAAGGACTCTTTCCAGGCTACTGATGCCAGGTGATGTGAAGCTGCAGCCAGGCCAGGACTCTGGTGCCAAGGTGATTTTGAATAGCAGCCAGCATGATCAAGAAATGCCAGGGTGATAATAAAATGCTGCTTCTGAAGGCACTTCCAGGAATTAGCAATCTATTTTAGTTTTAAGAAATCTGACAGTTTTGTAAGGGTAATTTCTAGAGGGCTGGAATAGATCTATGAAAGAGCAAATGCTCTCATTCTCTTCTTCTGGAAATATTCTTTGAGGAATTTAAAATACCAGACTTATGGTAGGGTTAATGCACAGATGGCACCAGAAACTAACACCCGTATTACAGCGCCAAAAATCATGCGTCTTTGTTATTGCTATCTGCATCTATTGGGAAGGATCGTATCACTTACAGATTATCTCTCGATTCCTGTAGTTACCAAAAGTCCATCAGTGGCAAACAAGGCCAGTGTGAGATGTGAAATATGCCCCAGGGTCAGCAATCCTCCCCCTGCCTAGTCTGTTTTGGGAGTGGTGGTTCTGCTATATTTAATTTCCCTAGAAATCATCATAAAAACAGGGACAAAGGGAAATTAAATCAGCTGTACAAATTGCTCCAACACAGTTGCCCTTGCATGTTTTCTGCTTAACTTGGTCAACTTTAAATGGTTACAGAAAATATACCGAGAGAGATCAGCCCCAAGTAGCAAATTTCAGAGCCAAATCTTGATGCCCTCAAACTTGGAGATTTTTAGATCTGGAGTTTTGATTTAGCCAGTTCTAGAAGTAAATTCCTTTCTTCAATACTTGCACTGGAGCCAGGCTTGCATTCTTCACCATCTCAGAATTTAGTGCTGGTTACTTTGTGGTGAAAGCAGATTTATATTTTGCTGGTCTTGAAGTGACTGATTTGCTGAACATCCGATGATAGAATTTGCTATAACAAATTGTTGGATCGATGATCTAACACGCAAGTATGCTGTTACTGACAACATGTGATGATTCAAACGCAACAAACATATCTTGCTGTGCCATATCTTAGGGGAATAATTTCTTCCTGACACTTCTAGTGATCATCTTACACCATGAAGCGTGAGATTTGATTACTGATACTTTAGCATGCATAACTACAAAGGTTGTTATTTTTAATGGAGTGGACAGCGTGTCTCACGAGAGTTATAAACACATCGTGCGTGTTTGAAATGTGATTGTTGTGATTTGGCCGATTCTAATACAGAAGGCTTTGCACAATTAGATTAGCTGGTGAAAACACAGCATTGCTCAACAGATCAGCAGGATTCACAGTTAACATTTGTCATGAAGTCTCTGTGTAAGGCAGTTATTTTTCCTCGCAGTAATATGTCTCTCTTGAGTAGCAGCAATTTCTACTTACAATGCCAAGGTTGGTAATAGCAGTATGGAGTTGGATGGTAGCAGAAATGTCAGTTCTGTGTGTCTTGAAGTGAGAATTGCAGTGACAGGGCAGTGTGATTTGGAGTGACCCATCAATTAAGTAATGAATTTTCCACCACCTTTTTGCCCATGGTGGTAATTTTGGCCAACCACTTTGCCAGTCAGAAGGACTGGTCTTCCAAGAACATCATCTCATGCTATTTGTAACTACTCCTTCAAAAGCCAGTATGAGCTGACTTCAGTCTTCGATGCATAGGTGTTTCAGAACTAGCAACATGCTAGAATCTCATGCATTGCCTTAGGAATTTTCTAGTTTGCATGTATGTATTGTACAAATGCCCTGTCTCAGATTAAATAAGCAGACTTATTCTAGGCTCAAAGGCTGCACAAGTGTGCTGGGTTCAGTCAGGAAAGGGCTAACTCCCTTTACTCTGGTTGCCAGGGACAGTAAGTGAAAACATTGATAAGGCCTCAGCTGGTGCTGGGGATGGCCTGTACTGGACTCAAGGTCTTTTGTCCGCTTCGGATACTGTAGCTGACCCAGACTAACCAAGGAAGTATTTCATCCCATAGTACGGCATGTTCCGGTCTCTTGGGGTGGGGAAGAGGGTCCGGTAGCCATTACTCTGCCCTTCTCTCTCTCTCCTTTACTCCCTTGCTCGTCTCTCTGGGCACTTGCTAACCCTCCTGTGTTAGCTGCTTTGCCAGCTCCTGTGCTGGCTCCTTCGTGTGGGAGCTGGTGGATTGTTTTGAATTTTCTGGCCGTGTTATCAGGGATAAGGTTTGCTCGGAATCTGCTGCGTAGGCTCCCGGGCTCCGGCCTTCAGGCCGCGGCTCTCGGGCTGCGATCGTTCTCAGGCTGTGGTTCTCGGGCTCTGATTTTCATCCCTCAACATCTGGGTGTGCAATGATCAGTGGATGGTGGGAAATTGTATCATATTGTATCATATTGTATATATTGTACTATGTTTCATTTTCTACTATTTTAAGTATTTATTAGTAGTAGTACCTGTATGTATTGATTTAGATTTAATTAGTAAATAGTTCTTATCTCAATTTTACGAGCTTCCTTATTTCTTTTTCCTCCGATTCTTCCCCTCCACTGGAGGAGGGGAGGGGGATTTGTGAGAGCGGCTTCGTGGTATTTTGCTAGCCGGAGTTAAACCACGACAACAAGAAGTAACCTTCCTCTCATTGTTTTTCATTTGATTCTGAAGTCTCACATGAAATAAGAGCTAAAATAACTTCACAATGGGCTATTAGCACAAGCTAAACCTATTTTTCTCAGAGTGTTTATGAATGATTTCCAAGCACAGGCTGTGTGGGATTTGCTGCTGAGCTGTGCTCTCTAGACAGGATGACAGTAAAGGTGAGCATTTTTGTCCCCCCTGGTCCCATGCCTAGTTCTGTAGTTTGACTCCCCAAAGCGATCAATTTGAGGCTATTTACAGCCTGAGTGCTGGATTTACACCCTATCTGGTGTCCCTGAACATAAATGTACACTGCATCAGGACACACCTTTGTGATTAGGCTTTGTGTTTTCACAGTGGATTGTTTCTCTGAAGCCACTGTTCCTGTTACTGGATGGATGCTTTTTCCTCTCGCGCGACAGCAGCATTGAAAACCCCATATAGGGTTATATAGCGTGTGTGTATACGTGTAGGCTATACAGTCTCGATACAGGGCTATGTTTTGACAGACACATGACTGAATTCTGTCTTCCCTTATTTCAAGATACAAGTAACTTTTAAGTGATGCCAAACGTTTGACTTACTCTGCATAAGCTGATGAATGCATAACACAGAGAACAGGAAAACTAAGTTCTTGTTAACACTGATCCTTCAAAAAGTGGGAGGGCTGCTTCTTCACAATGCTTTCTGTTTCAAATGAGCTTTTGAGTTTAAGTGGCACTTTAACAGATAAGCTCAAAGAATATGGGGAGAGATGTTTACTAAAAAACCCCTTCTGCTAAAGATAATATTCTCATCAATCTTCAACATAAGGTAAAATCCTTTAGCATTTACACTAGTTCTAAGCCCAGAGGGATGTATTTCTCTTTCAGCTCTTCTTCTCAGACAAATGATCCAAATGGGAAAATCCTATGTAGTCTTCTCCTGTCCACTCTGATTTCAGCCACAGCCTTAAAGCCAGCCATGGTTACTGTGACTCCCAGCACTTTTTTCATGGCCCCTCTTCTGCTTGGCCAATCCTCAAAGACTTAAAACATCTGAAGAGACAAAGTTATTTAAAATGTATATATTTGTATTAAAAAAATCCCTTTTTGCTTATCACTGGACCATGCAGCAGAAAAGGAAGGTGGTGTTCCACAGCTGAACCCTTTCCAGAGCTGAAGGTGTGTGGGTCTGACTGTGCTCTCCACCAACACAGATTTTTGGACCTTCAATTTCAGTGAAACTAAATAGAAGTTACAAGCTGCCTACTCTTAAATATTTATGTAGTTTTAACAGGCAGTTTTTTCTCTCTCTTCACCACCCTCCCCCCTTCTTTTTTGATGGCTTTTTTGTTCAGTGCTTTTTGGATCCAGTCCCTGCATTTATAGAGCCCAAGGGAATGTTTTACCCACATGTCTGCCTATCCACCCCACCTTTTGATTTTTACGGAGACCTGTAGAAGTGACTGCATTTACAGTGTGGCAAAACAGAATTTAAAAACAAATTGAATCACACCTCGTGGCCACCACAACTCAATCCAAATGCTGCAAGTATGAGGACTTTAAGTTATTATGCAGAAACCCTTCTTTTCTTCAAATATGCAGACCAAATGTTCTGTGTCTGTTTCACCTTTCCTTTGTTTCACCTTATTTGAAATTAGAGTGTCAATGGACATAGAGCATGCCTGTCTGCCTATGTCTGGCAGGATTTTCTTCATCTATGAATTCATATTGGTTTTTAAATATTGTTGACAAGTCATAGCTTTATTTCTAGACCATCTATGGGATACCAAAGGCGCATTAAGCCTTACAGAGTATAATCAATGCAGTGGCTGAGCTCCCACTTGTATGTATATCCCAATATACGTCTGACAACATCAGTTTGCAAAGAATTAGGAAAAGCCCAAATTTAATATGTCCTGTAACCAGTTTTCTTTTCCAGATTGGATGCTGAGGTCGGGTATTATGTGTTATCTAAAATAGGTGAGAAGTGAGGTGAGTGGTGTTAAGACACACTACTTACAATGCCATTCTAGATACTGTTTTAGTGGGGTTTTAGTGGGCAGTGGGTTGCCTATTGGAGAATGCTGTGCTTTACTTTTGAAAGGAGACTTGTGTGCTTCTGGACCACCAAAGCAATACTGGATGGCAATTATTCTCTCTTGGATAGAAGTGCTGTTGAGAGAGTGCTAATATGAATCATCTCGCCCTGTGCTATCAGTCAAATCTTTCTGTTCACACCAATAAACATGCTCATGCTTCCTATGGCAACACTAGCAACCACGGGGGGAAAAACCTGGCTTTTGTGCCGGAGCATAGCTTTATAAGCAACGTGCCTCTCTGCTGGCACCCGCGTGGTTTAGTGTTTCAGGCTGTTCCATTAACCACTCTTCGACAGCTTCTCAGCTTAACAATGGGTAAGGCTACAGCTGCAGTAGGTGTCTCTTAAATTCTTCCTGTTGTGAAGAAATCATACAACTCCTCTGCTGTCTTCTTACTATGAAACGCTGCTTCTAATCCCCAGTAAGCCAGCTGATTTGCTAAAAGAATTTCTAGTTATTTATTTTTATGTCTTTCATTATTGGCTGTTCATAATCACTCTCAGCCTTCCTAACTTTTATGCCCTGACATTTTATTTGGTTTAGTTCATATTCCTTTTCTATTGGCTTCAGTTGAGCTGGATTTTCATTTTTTGAAAGGCACCTGTTTGGCTTGAACAATATCTTGCCATTTAACCATTTTATTGCTTTCCCTCATACTTTCCCGCCTCCTTCCCCTCATCCACACCTCTTTTTTTTTCTTTGTGTGTGTGCTCTCCATGATTATGTTCAAGTTTCTTAAATAGCTTCCATGCTGAGTCTAAAGATTTTAATTTCCTTACTTTTGAATTTAAAGTCTTTTTAATATCTACCGCACTTAAGCACAAAGTTTCCCTTCCATGGTGCCTGTTGATGCGATGAGCTCCTCCTTGGGATGCTGAGTTACAGCGTGGCCTTGGCCACAAGGGCCAGGTCCTCCCTGACCACCTCCTGGTCACCTCTGTCCTCTGCTCCAGCCTGGCTCTGTGCTTGGATTAATGACCCTGGTGGAAAATTGCCCCAGGAAGAAAACAAGAGAGTTTTCCACTGGTCTCAGTAGAAGGCACAAATTGCTCCTGAGCTGCAGCACCTGATGCAGGATTTGAAGTAGCTCAGTGTTTCTTGCCTGACTTGCTGGGCTTGGTTTGGTTTCAGGTCCTGCCTGTGCCTGCACGGTACTAGAAGATGGGTGAAAAGGTGTAGGACCATCTGAGGTACTTGGGAACAGAATGAAAATCGTTTAGCCAAAATATGTATTCCTATTTAAGAGCTGCAGTTTGACTTGGTTTGAGGAGAACTGGAAGGCTTTGGAATAGGAAATTCTGTGAGAAACTCTGAGCTGGCAGGAGTGACCTCAAGCCTGGCTGCAGGGATCCCACCACTAATTACCTGCATCATACACAGACCATAATGCACTTTTATGGGGACACAGTGAGCCAGTTGTGAGGATGGCTCCAACCAATAAAATCATAAGAGATCTCTATAGATTTGCTGGCAGACTAATCAGGATTAGAAATTCTGGAAACAACAGAAATCAGGGACGTGTGCTGGCTTTTTGTTTTGATCTTCCTTTTCTACCAGTGTCTTCTATTTTTTCTTACTACTAGACTGTGATTACCCTCCAGGGAAAAGCCAAGTGTGTATTTTAAATCTCCTTTTGTATTATGCTTACACCCCAACTTGTTTTTTCTCTGGATTGGGATTATGCTCCCATCAGGCTGAAATAAACAACCCCTAAATCAAAATAACTGGGCACCTGTCAGTTCACACCAGTTTCCACCAATAACGTCCTGAAACCTGGTGTTACAGAGTTTGTTTATACCATGGCAACATGCTGTACTAGCAGCGCACCCAGCTGTACTGACACTGTATGCCCATGGGCAGCTGCCTGTCTGGTCCAGGCTGCCCATGGTACATAAACTGCTGGCAGCAAGGGAGACAAATTTTCTCAGCAGGTGCCTTGTGCACTGTCCCTTCATGTGCATCCTTTAACACAGCAGAGGCTGTTTACAATCACATAAGTAGCAGCACGCAGACTCGTTGATGTTTGGGGCAAAGAGGAAATCCTGACTTCTTGCTTTGGAGTAGGCACTTCTGTTTTGTCACCAGGCTTGGTGAGTCCCCCTGGCACCAACTCAGGAATGAGATGAGTGGTGACACCTGAGGAGTGGATAACTACTGTCAGGAGAAATGATTGTGGAGGGAAACCCTGTGGTGGCTTTTGTAGTCATCCAAGATTAGCTCAGTCACGCGGGTGGGTAAGTAAGAAATTATTTGGTAGGGTTGCTAGGTCTGTTGTGGTGGTATGCTGCAGGCTTTGGCTGATCTTCACTGGTGTCAAAGAACTCAGCGTGGACTAACAGGCTGTGAAAAGACACTTTAAGTATGTGCGTCTGTATGAAAGAGTTTTAAGCTGCTCCTTTCAAGCTAGGGTGCCTTGGTTTCACACGTTGCTGGTGTTTAGTGAACAGTAAGGACTGATACTTGGAGGTAGAACATGTGAATGTAACATGGTGGAAGGAGGACATCAGCTTCTCCTATCCAAAACACCCAGAGACTTTTGGTGGGTAAGGACAAACAATTCTTTTAGTGGCATAACCTCAGGAAATTCGGGAAACTCCAACTTTGGAGGGTGGTGGTAAAATTTAAACAAAGATTTCAAGGTACAAATTCCTAAGGTTTTAAGGCAGGCTCTCTTCTAGAGTTCAAGTCTTTCCTGTCAAGGACTGAATGAAGAAAACAGAAATCTGAGCTTTGCAGAACTGCATCCAGATTGTGCAGTTCCAGCTCGGCTCTGTTTTCCTTCTCTCTGCATCGTTACCTTGAAACTGTCAAGCTCTATTTTTAGTTATTAATTTATTTTTTGCCATTCTCTAGTGTCAGAGCGCAAAGTTTCAGCCTCAAACACATTTTTATAATCAGGTTCCAAACCCATTAAACAAGTTATTTTATTGAAAGTACTGTTAGGCCTTTGACTGGGGCTGTGCTAGCAGGGGCTGCAATAATACACAATGGCGCTATGAGTGCTGTGGCTGCTCTCTATTACTACCCGAAGGGAATCCAGAGTGTAGGAGGAGAAGAGACTTCAGCAAGTGAAGATTTCCCCATGGCCAGTGGCACTGTGCTTGCTAGAAGGGTCCCTTGACCATTCTTACAAGATAAGACATGGAAAATAAATTACAGTTATTTGTATGACTCTCCATCATTGAAGCAAAGCTGTGGCCAGTCAGAACTGGCAATGAGTTTAGGTGACTCCCTAGTTTTGTTACATTCCTATGCCTGGAGAGTTTATTTAATTGAACTGCTGCGTTTTTATTACCAAACTTTCCAGGCTTCAACATAATACAAGGCAGTGCATGGGCAGAGGTGTACTAGGAGAGCACGAAACAGCTTAATTGTTTCAGATTCCCATACGTTGTCCCCCCTCCTCCACCACCGCTGTCTCTCCAGAGGTGCCTCTGGGTTGAAGCTGAAAAGTCATTTAACGTAAATTCTTTAACGTGCCTTGGTCCCACCGGCAATGGGCAAGGTACCAAACTTCAGACATTTTAAGAACAGCCTGAGGATGGTGTGCCATAGCAACGTCGCTGCTGGCTGCAATCATGGCTTGCATGCTTTTTTTCACCAACACTGTAATTCCTGCTCTACTTTAAACAAGAACAGACACTATCCTCTAGGTTTCTCTCCATAAACATATACAAACTGGGCCAAGCTTTTTCCTCAGTCGCACTGAAGTAAATCAAATAATTCCAGTGACAACTGGGAACGTTGCAGGGAAGTTACACCAGCTGAAGGCAGAAGTTGCACTGCTACGCCTGCCTGCCTGTGTAAAAGCTGTCACTGCTAGCCAAGCCAAAACGCTCATTTTCTGCAGCACATGGATAGCATTATTGTTATTCAGACTTTGTTTGGGTGGAAGTCAGTGGTTAAACACCTGAAATCTCAGTAGACAAAAGAGAAGACTATAAAGTTTTATGACTGTAGAGTAGGAGATTGCAACATGTAGGTTCCATTAAAAAAAATCAGAAACTATGTTATATTGCATACTTTAGCGGTTTTGTCACTGAGTTGATTAGTATGACTTAGTTATTAGCTGTTACTAGAAGCTTTCCACTGAGAAATGGAATTAGAAATACCAGTTGCTGTATTTTTATTCACAGTCTTGTTGAATACATCTCAGTCTCACAGATGCACAGAGAATGAGTCTTAAGGCTGTTGTATATGTTTAAGTATTTGCTTGTTTCTTTGGGGCGGGGGGGGGGGGGGCGGGGCGGGGCGGGGAATGCAATCTGTGGAGAGAAAACCAATGTTCTGTAACAGCTGGGCTTCAGATGCACATGCCAGAGCAGAAAGGTGCAAGGGCTGTCAGCCACCTTGTACTCAGGCAGCTGTAACTCTGGGGTACTTACTTTCCCAGGCTAGCACTAGTACCCTAGTTTCTAACTCTCTCCAGCACCCCCTGGCCTTCTCCTATCCCTTTGGTTCCTCTCTTTTCTCTGCCATCCCCTGTCCAA
Source organism: Rhynochetos jubatus (assembly GCA_027574665.1). NCBI lineage: Eukaryota > Metazoa > Chordata > Aves > Eurypygiformes > Rhynochetidae > Rhynochetos > Rhynochetos jubatus. Next base: position 19,136,934 of record CM050654.1, on the reverse strand, counting down.
GCACTGTGATAGCTACCCTGACTATTAGAGAAGGGCAAGGGATTTGGTAAGAAAGCAAGGACTTGGCCTGCTGCTCACATGCACAAGAACTCATAGGTAGATGCAATATTATTGCTCATTCCTGAGATATATTGAATCTATTCATGATTTTTTTTTTCCTTGCCTTGCAGCTAGATCATGTACATTTTAAAACAAAGTTATTTTTCTCTGATCTCTGACTGGGCAAATACAGGTACACTCAGTGCCAGCACAAACATGAGAGTATTCTAAATTGGTGAGGGAGGTGTTGATATAATGTATACCTGTGGACTTGACTCTGAAGTGCAATTTCTAGGTGTCTTTTTAGAAAGCTAAATTCAGTACTCAGAAGGGGCTCACGTCAGAACAGAAAAAAAGCCTTCAGCCTGACTTGTAGTGCATTCATTAGAAATACAAAATAATGTTTTTGACCGTTTGTAGTATCTGTCCAGCCCTGTTCCTGCACAAAGCCCCCTGCTTCTTCCTCACCATTCAATTCCAGTTTTCCCATCTTATCCTATCTATCTCTAGCCAGTGAGATCCTGGCTCTACCTGTATCAGGTGCCATTACACAAGTCCACTGGGCAATGGCATTTAAAGGCAGGAAAAGCTTGCATTTGAGCAGAGAGAATTGAGAAGGCAAGTCTAGAATTAGGATGAGCTTTTGCAAGTGCGGCAGACCCCAGATCAGCCCACCCCAGTGAGTGTGTCTTGTGTTGGTTGCAGTGAGCAAGCCTTGATGTTCCTCCAGACTCTCTTAAAGCAAGCGGCTAAAGCTAATGGTCCGGCTGCAGTGCATCCTCCCCGGCTAACATAGCTAGCAGGGTACTTCCAAGTCTTGCCTTTTGACCTGATCACGAGAGACCTTGATTAGAGCATAAAACATTGATAATGTGAAACTTCCAATTGCTTTCACATTTGTCGTTGAGTCTGGTGTGCCCGTGGGAGACTTGTGGGTGTTCACGTGGTTGCTGGTAATCTTATTTTACCTGGTTTTATTACTGATTGAAAAGTGCAGGGTTGGGGGAATTTTTTTTCTTGTCATGTTTTTGCTGGTGGAGAAATGTGGACAAAAGAAATCCCTTTTGGCATGGGAAATGATAATATATTTTATTTAATAAAGAGTAAATTTTATTGTGCATGAAGCCAATTTATAAACGTGATCTCTGTAACTTGCACTTTTAATTACAAGGGGAAAACCGGAATTAGTTCATTAATGCTGTGAAAAGGAACAGTGACCTACCTGCCAAATGGCAAGGTGGAAATAATTAATCTGGTCAATTAAAAAGAAACCGATAAATTAAAATGCGAAGCCTTCCATGTGGTGCATTAAATTAGGGAGCCACAATTTCCAGAACACGTGTTTATTGTCAGTCTTGATCTTTCCTTTTCTTGCTTGTCTTGATTCTGCGTTTGGCAAGTCCTGTTAGTGAGTCGTTTGGTGTCCAGGGCGAACACACAAATTCGTATGCCCAGGTACGTTTTGCAAAAGAGAGCTTGCAAGTTGAAGCTCTTTATGAAATCCAGCTGATGACATGTCATGTGCCCTGGTTTTGTTATCATATGACAAACCTCCTTATTTCCTTTGCTTGGCTTTCTTTCCCACTGTTAAATGTCACTTGCCTTTCCCTGGGCTTTAAAAGACCCAGGCATGGTGCTGACTTGCCAGGGTCATCTCAATCAATTTATGACCTTAAAAATCTGATCCACATGGAAACTACTGAGCTGCTGGAGCTGAACCCTAAAGTATACAGCATATTTGCTCCACAGAACTGGAAATAGTAAAACAGTTTCTTTTCCATAAATACCAGTAACTCCTCTTGACATTTACAAGTACATAGTATTTTTTTTACACACACGATCTCAAAAGTGCTTAACAGATCAGTGAACTGTGTATCTGCTCAGCATAGGTAACTACAAAGCCATTATGTGCCCTGCACCATCCCTCACAAAAGCTCAGGACATTTACATTAGCTCCTGTCCATCTCAAGGCCATAAATTGCAAGAAGAAATATGGGCTACTTACTGAATGGTTGACCAGTGCTCTGGTGGAGCTTACAGGGAAATATGAATGTTATTGTTTACTTTAACTAGAGCATATATCATACAGAGCCAAGGTCTTCTCGTTTGTTAAGATGAGAATTGCTCTCGTCAGAAATACTTTGGGGCACGTCCTGTTGCCAGGGAAAAAATCAAATTGAAAAGCAAATGTTAGGCAGAGGATGGCCTCAAAGTTTTATATCTGAGGTGTTAGAATTGGCAAGCATTAAAAACGCAGCAAGAGAGCCAAGGCAGACATTTCTGTGACGTGATAAAAATAAGCAGTGGGTGTTGTAGCCCCTTCAGAAGGCATGGGTTTGTCTTGTGAGGGGGAACAGTACAAGATGGAATAAACAGCTGTGGCCAGAAATTAAATTCCTGGCAATTCAGCAGCTCCAGTCCTCCTCCTCCAAAACTACAAATCACCAGGGGGATTCCCCTCACCCCAGCTCCCGCCAACAGCTCTGCAAAATCACCAGGCAGCCCCCACAACACGGGTTTAACTCCTGAACACTCACATGTGTCGATAGATTCCCTTGCTAAATCCTTAGGACGTTATGTTTCAGAGCTGAATTACACACTCTGCACCCGTTTTTCCCATCTAAACCAGCAAATCATTGCCTGTGTCTGGCTGGGAATTTCCTCCCGGAGAGGGGAGACACAAGCTGCTTCTATTGCTGACCAAATACAGGGGTGCAGCTTCAAAGGGAGTGACACAGGAAAGGGACAGGCAAGGGAAAATAAATTTATTTACTGTAAATGAGCACAGAATATATAAAACCTGCCCAGGGGTATGAAACTTGCAAAATTCTGTTAAAATCATCAGGTTTCCCAACACCTCTGCCAGCTTCTGCTGTAAAACCCCTATAAAAACAGAGGTGGGTGTCACTGCTGTGTGATGAAAGCTATCCCAATTAAAGAGATAAATCCTCCAGAAGTAGCTAAAATGTTGCTGAGGCCATATATGTATGGGAGGCTGTCCTGACATGACAAGTTGTACAGGCATTGCCAAAGCTGAGGGAAATCCCAGCACTCGGGTGCCCACTGGGAGCAGCTGTACCATGCTCCAGGCTTTGTCCCGTTGGCTTGCTGGCCTGTCATTCCTCTGTGTCCCCCACTGGCCTACGACCAGGGGGTGTTGGCTCTCATGTACAGTCCCATCTTGGATCCAGATGTCCACCCAAGTGGCGTGACAAGACCTTCTTGTACTTCCTGAGCACGTAATGAAGTGCTTTCCTTGTGTGCCATAAGCTTAGGCTGTGTAAAGGAAAACGTATCTCTCCTCTTGTCCCTGTGCTTTTTGCCTCAGTGCTTTGCTGCCACAACTGATGGTCATGGATTTGGCGAGATTGACCCCAGCGTTGCATGTAACAGCAGAACTGGTGTCTGAATAAACAAACATTGCATTTTATGACAGGACCTGTTTTTCAAACCCATGGTCCCAGGGTGGAAGAAGAGTGGGCTTAAGATGGGTAATAAACCAAGCCATTTAAAATGTGTTGCCAACAGCCCACTGAGCTCAGCTTCCCATTTCCAAGGCCCAAAGCAGGAGATGAAGCTCTACCTGCTTGGTGGGGGTCAGGATGCTGCTGTTTGGCCTCAGGAGCCACAGTCTGGCTGGCTCTTCACTTTCCACAGGGGTGAGCAACCTTGTAACAGCAGCGATGTACCCCTGGCACAGGTGTGTGCTTTCAGGTGGTGTCTCAGCACGCCACATCCTAAGGCGCAGATTATCAAAGATACTTGGGAACCTCTTGCTGAAAGGGCGAGGCTTAGGTGCCTACATGCCATTCAGCTCTTCGCCTGAGGGCTCGGTTGCTTCATCCGTAGTTGCTTCATCCCTGTCCTTGTACCAAAGAGGGAAATGGCAGAGGGGGCATAAAGACCATTGTAAGGCACTTCTGCCCTCAGAGCCCAGCTCAGTACCTGCATGGTTCAGGTCCCACGTCCCCATCCCTGAGGGTGCGAGAAGAGCTGCTACCCACCATGCTGGGGGCCATCCCCCTACTCAGGGCATCCCTGCCATTGTCCCTGGCCAAGGACGAGCCCTGCTCAGGGCCGAAAGAGTGGAGGGGTGCATGGTACACAGCGGCAGCCAAGCATTAGTACAGCAAGTGTTCACCAAAACCTGAGTGACATTTGGCCTTCCCTGATCACGAAAGTTTGTATTTTTCCAACAGGCTGTGCATCTTTATACTGTAGTTTAATCTTCCTCCCTTGCTCTTTCTATCTCTGTCAAACCCACACTGTACTTGTCTTCGTTTTGAAACATAAACGCACGCCTCTGAGCAAGTTTCCAGGCTGTGGCATGTTTTATGCATCTTTATTAGCTGCGCTTCAATGCTGGAGTGAGATTACATGATGTCTGGATTTCCTTGCAGTCAAACTTAATATCCTGAAAAATGGGAAATTTTACTGAAATCCTGCAGCACTGGCCAGGGTGCGGGAGAGCCTGCACCACCGTTTCAATGCCTGTGTTGTTGCCATGGATGCGCAGAATTATCTGACTTGAATTTTTTTTTCTTTCATTTGACTGGGGGGCTGTTGTTTTTTTTATAAGAGTGGTGCAAATGCACTTTAGGTAATTTTTCCACTTCCCAGTTTAAATTATTGTGAAGTTGTGATAGGAACTCAGGATGTGTAAATACAAACAAACGTATAGGGGGGAAAAATTATGGTGAAAACTGACTATGTTGTATGGAAAAGGTACTCAGCTTACTGAAACAGAAATACAGCCTCAGCCTACAAACAGAAATAGCTGTGAGAAATAACAAGGAGGATATGAAATGCACACCAGTTCTTAGCTAGTATAAATATTCATTGCTTCAGGGGAGCCAGGCAAGCCGACATCAGCTGAGGTTATTAGCTGCATGTCATGGACTGAAATATTTCTTTTTGTGTGAAGAAGAAAGGAGGTGGCTGTTAGCAACTGCATTTGCAGGCAGAGCCGAGGCTGGATCCCTCGGAGGCACAGGAGCATGCCCTGGCTCCCTTGCAGCCCTTCCTGAGCCCCAACCCAACTGTCCTGTAGTAGCGAGACTGGGGAGCCCAGGCTTCCTCCATTGCCTCTCGTGGGTGTCCTGTCCTGTGCCAGTTCGCCCACCGAGGGCCTTTATCCCATGCCAAGGCCCTCACTGCCAACAGTGCTCCCGCTCAGCTGGTCTCAGCCCAGGTTTCATTTTAGCTGGGAGAGGCGTCACAGCCTTTCTGTCTGGGGAGCTCGGCACTGGGCTCTGCTGTATAAGCAGGATGCTCGGAGAGGGAAGGTGCTGGAGGGTCTGTGTCGGAAGCACTAAGCTGGTCCTGAGGGCTGCCCAACCACACGGCATTATGCAGCTGCAGGGTTACCGACACAGTGACAGGCTGGAGATGACCCTCCTGTGAGATCCTCACCTCCGCTCTCCAGTGAGAACGGGCAGGTTCTCAGGGAGAAGATGCAGGAGCAAAGAGCTCTCAGGGGGCAGCGTCGCCTAGCTTACTCCCCAGGTTGAAGGTAAAACTCACGCTGAATGAAATCTGGCACAAATCCTCATTAAATGGAGGTGTGGCTATTTTTAGTGCTACAGTAGTGCCCAGGAAGGCTCCTCCAGGACTGCATCAGATTGCAGGGATTCAAAAGCAGGAGGCAAAGAAAATGGCAGTCAGGAAAATGTGTAAGCGAATCTGTCTTTGTTCAGTGTCAGGAAATTAATGCCAGCTTCTTAAGGCATGGGAAATGACATTGGCTGCCAAATACAAAGTGCTCTGGATTTCATGGGAATAATTATGACAGTGAAATATTTTCTTAACTTGACCTTGGGCCATGTACTAAATGGAAAGAAGTAAATTTGGCACTACAAATGCAAACTGAGCCATGGTAACTTATACCTGCGGAGGATCTGGCCTTACAGAGCTTGCTCTGTGGGGCCCAATCCTTCTGTCACTTACACTGGTGTAAATCAGACTGCCTTTTGCTGAACTGGATGGAAGTACTGGGGCTTGCACTGGGTAAGTGCGAGCATAATTCAGCTCTTGGTGAGGATTGCTGCCTCGTGGAGGTCAGCAGTATCCCAGCTGAGCAAATCACCTCACGTGGAGCTCTCACAAGAGAACTGTAAAACAGGAAAGTAGTGGTGAGGCATAAAGTTATTGCCCCAGGAACACTGGATGGGGTTTGACAGAAACGTGGTCTGGGGTGACAACTGGGCACGACAGAGTCCTTACCACAGTTGCATCACTGTTCGTGGACAACCTACCAGAGATTAATGCACAGGCAGAGACACCTTTCTGGAGGGCTGAGCACACATTCACCAACACCTAAAGTGAAATCTGTTTTTGTAGCTCTGCTTTGTACTTCTGGGTGCTTCTGCTGTGTTGATTACCAGTGTAGTCTTGCCTCCCTGCCTCTGACACTTCCTTAAGTTCAAATGAAGAAACAGTTATTAGCATTATTACGTATTTCTTTATATGAGTTCTCACACCAGATTAACACCAAAGGTTCTAGGTTCAAACAAAACGACAGTGCCAGGAAATGAGCTGAGAATCTGTTTTGCATTCTCATTCTGGGCTCATTTCCCCCAGTTTGATTCAAGAATAACTTTAGAGGAATAAGAAAAAATAAAATTATACTGCTCTATTGGTACAACAGGATAAGCAAAACCTGGATGTGGACCAGCTTATATTTTCATCAGGTAAAGGGAGAACATATCAGACAGGAAAAAGTACGTTAGGAAGGGAAATAAAATGTCACAGACCACGTTTGGTTTACTTTTCTGCAGTAGCTGCATAGCAGAAATATTAAGCAAGTCGCGTCACATAGGTTGCCTTCCTCGCCATCCTGAAGACAAAGCTGACTACTTAGGTTAAAACTCAGAAGGAAAGCATTAGTTGCTTAGGTTTCTTGTGTAAATATACAACTATTTGGCAAACAGAAATTAGAGAAATAAATTCCACAAAACTTGATACAGTCTTAAATTATGGGAGGTTAACACACGTCCTCAGTGTTTTCGAATGCGAAAGATAGGAGGCATCTATTTAACATGCCTCCCAAGGGACAAATTATCTGATTTCTAACATAAGAAAACACCAAAGCCGAGGCAGAAGCCTGCTGTTACTCCATCACGGAAGAACATGCTCCTTTGAAATTTCAGCAGCTAGAAAATCAATGAGTAGGGTTTCAGATTTCATAGAGGAATTTTACTGGGGGTTTTTTTAGGTCCAAATGATAAAAATGCTATAAATTCTATCTTGGACTCTGCAAGTGAAAGGTTTAAGAGATTATGTGAGTAAATCATTCATCCCTTCTGAATATCCTGCTGATAAAAGGGATCCCCTGATGTGATATGTACTGTCAGGTTTGAATTTGAAGCAGAGAATTTCTTTCAAGTTCCCTTTAGGGAATCTGTACATTTTACACTGAATATTAGGATCACCTCTCCAGGCATGGAAAGGAAACCAGAATGAGACCCTAAAGCCATAGAGAAATTATCAGAGAGAGATAAACTGGTTTCCTTTTTTATTAAATTCTCCTGTAACCAGCTTTATAACCTAGCAAGTCACAGAAATTTCACAGTACATTACACATGCTCACTCACAGGCATTTCCCAAGATCAGGGAGGCATCTCTGCTTTTTCTGCCCTGGACTGAGCACAAAGGCAGAGAGCAGGGCTCCTGCATTTCCCTTCCCAAAGCCTCCATCCTGCTCTAACAGCTTAGTATTTCATTGACTGTTTCATTGCTACGAACTCCTTACCAGCATTTCATGGCTTCCGAGGCCCTGATTTCAGTCTTGGGCAGGAGCGGGCCAACAGGCATTTAAGTGTGGCAGAAAAGAAGATGCCACTTATTATGCCGGGAGAAGCTGTGGCTGCTCCCTGTCTCTGCAGGAAGGGTGGTCCCTGTCTTGCACACGACTGCAAGGGTTCAGCAGAGACTGACGGGAGGTGGTCTCATGTGTGTAAAGAAGTGCTCCCTGCAGGGAAACCAACACAGGGCTAGAGAAGCTCCGGTGAGGTCAGAACCGTACAAATACGTACAGGTCAGACTTATGCCTACTCAAGGGCAGGTTCTCCTCCAAGGTGCAGTCCGTGTAAGGGTGTTACGGAGGCATGCAAGGGGTGCACGAGGCTGTGGGGGTGCCTGGCATTCCCTGCATACCTGGGGTGAAGGCACTGGTACCCAAAACTGCTCCACGACCCCGGCTGGTGGTGATGCTGAGAGGCAGTGTAAAAACCTCGCTGCCTGCCCACGCGTGGCCTCCCCCTCCTAAGCACGGGGAGAACAGCGGCAGGGAGACCCAGGGGAGTCGAAGGCAGGCCAGCGCTGCACCGAGGGAGCAGGGATGGCTTTAGGGCAGACTACTGCCTTTCACCCTCTGCTTCCGGCTTCCCCTTCTCCCTTCCCTCCGCCTCTCCAGCCAGGAGGAGCAGCGATCTCTAGCGTGGGCTAGGGAGAAGGGATTGCGTTATCCTTCTGTGCTTGGAGTGGGTAGCAGCTGCCGGCATCCGTTCGGTCCCATTCCTAGCGCTCCGGCCGCCACAGGCCCGCGGCGGGGACCCGAGCGGGCGACTGCTGGTCCCGGGACGCTGGCGGGCCGGCTCCCCGCCCGGGGCCGGCTCCCGGCCGGCAGCCCCGCCGGGCCAAACCTGGCCTAGCAGCACCCTCTGTAGCACGGCTGGAGCATGGCAGCGGCCGCCCAGCTCTCTCCCTGAAGGTTACACAAAGGCGTGTGCTGCCAGGGGAAGAATGATGCCGCTCCGATAAATCAGGCGGTATTTCCTAATGGAGCTGTCTCTACACCTGCCTCGCACCTACGGGCAGCTGCGCGGGTGATAGCAGTGCGGCGGCTGTCTCCTTGCTATCGAGGTGGCTGAAGTAGCGGTCAGGTGGCAGCCATCGGGAGACGTGGCTTTTTTTGTTTTAAAAATGCGATGCGCGTTGACCTGCTCTGCAGGGGAAGAGCGAAGGATTTATGTGTGCTCTGAAACCCCCGACCCTCAGCTCTGATGGAGAAGCAGACCCTCCTGCCCCGCACGGGAGCTGCAGTGATAAATACTATTGACAGAGCAAGAAAATCAGATACGCCATGTCAGAGCTCTTGCGTTTCTGTTTGCCGGCTGTTTGAGCGGCCATGAATCAGTGGAGGAGGACACAAAGAGCTCTCTGAGCCACCAGAGAAATGCAGTTAAGAAAAATCCGAGCTGTGTTAATTTTAATTTGGAAGACGGCTGTTAGGAAACAGTTCAACCCAACAGGATCTGAGTGTTAGCCAACTCCTTCTGCCCTCTCCCACGGGAAAGGGGGATATAAAATAAAACAGACTCATAAAAAGCTGTTAGTCAACCTGTTCCCTGCTTGTGACACAGGATGGCAAGGGTCCTAGAGGCAGAGTTGCAGAGAAGGGGAAGGTAAGCAGCAGGAAGGGCTGAAATTCAGAGAAGGGGATGATTTTACGCAGCAGAAGACAAAAACACCACAGAGAAGCTCAGACCATTCAGAGCCAGTGGGTACATTCATCCCAGGAAGTTTAAAAGTTTGCAGTGCTGAGTGATGATTCCCATACTCTAGAAGAAAATCTGGCACTCTTTCAATTTCACTCTCTGAGCAGTGGAGTGGCTGTTGGGATATGGGCATCTCCTGGGGCTGGAGCTGTGCTCTGAGTGTAATCATAGAATGGTTTGGGTTGGAAGGGACCTTAAAGATCATCTAGTTCCAACCCAGTCCTAGGCTGCATGGACAGAAGGCCTCAGCCCTGTGCTCGGAGCCATGGTGGGCTGCATGGGCTGCCAGTGAAGGCTGTGCCTGATTGGTCTCCATGGCGGATCAGGATCCTCTGCCAACTTTGGCCTCTCATGCAACAGCGATGGTTTCTTAACATGCAGCGGTTGCACCATGGGTGACACGGAGCTGGCTGTTTTCTAAGCAGCATTTTAAGTGGGTGGAAACAAGGGGATTTTTGTCACTGAATTTGACTTGACTGGGCTTGTAGCATTTCAGTACTTTGAAGAAACTGCTCTTGGATGGCTTGAAACAGCAGTCTATGAAAATGGATATTTTTCTAAGGTACCAATTTAAAGCTCATTGAAGTCAATGGGATCTTTTTTATTAGCTTCCCTGGGCTTCAGTTTGGGCTATAAACTATATTGAATTTAGAGGAAGAACCCCTAAAATAGAAACTTTCTGAACTGAAGCTGTTGGATTTGGCAAAGTCTGCTGTATGAGTGAGCTTTATTAGTTTAAATTCAGACAAGGTCTAGGATAATGACACTAATTGAGAGGCTCTTTGGAAAATTAGTCCAAATGTCTCAAATTTTCTACTTAATGTAAAAGCATCAGCCAAAAACAACAACAAAAAAAAGAGTTGTTCTGCTGAAAGTAAAGCCTAAAAGTTTTCAGGACTGAAAACCTCTTTTACTTCAGTTAGAAAATGTTGCTTTGAGTCGTGGGTAGGTCGCAGTGTCCAAATGAGATGTGGAGGACTGCAAAACAGCTTTTGTTGTATCAGATACATCTCAGTATTTCCCTGCAGTGTCTCCCAGACTGTGTGCATACTTGGTTGTCCTTATATTACTGATTAGCAGCAAACTGATTGAAGCTGGGAAGGTTTTAACACTAACTTGCTTTTCACCATTTCCACACTTGCGTAAATCCTCCCCGCCACCCCTAGGACATCAGACAAGTTCATTGCAGCTGCTGCTAGCTTTCATTGTCCACGTCCCCCCAGTGGCATGGTGACGAAAGTCACGCGTGTCTTTTCAGAAATGCCAGCCTGTGGTTCGTGAAAGCTGCCATGGCAGCTCGCGCAGGCACCATCAAAGGTGCACAGCACACGAGCATCAGTGCTGCAGCCCTGGCTTGGTGCGCTCGAGCTTCCGCAAGCACGGGCTGCACCTCGCTGAAGCCTCCTCTACTGGAGGCTGCCATGTAGGGGTGGTGAACGTGCAAGGAGAGGGGCACCTTGCTGTGTTTGAGAAAGAAGGGGCTGTTTTACCATTCTCTCTCAGCTCTTTGTGCTAAAAGGTGCTTTTGCAGGAAATTTGTTTTGTGGAAGTAGTTCTCAGTAAACTAGATGGTATTCACATCTTCATTTTTTCCCTGTATGAACTACACATCATGATGTGAAGAAGATGCGCGTTGTCCCATGTGTACTCATTCCCGAAGAAGACAGCAGGACTTGGCAGAAGCCAAAATTTAGAGAAGGTTGTATGTGCTGAAAGGCCAAAGGGAGATAAAGGAAGAGAAGCCTGGGGGTGAGGAGAAGATGGGTCTTTCAGCCCACACAGCAGCATTACCACAGTGGTGCCCCGAATCTGCAAACCATCAGTCAGGGCCAGACTCCACTGCCTTTGCTGGAAGCTAATGGCAATGTGGATGTGTGGAAGTTCTGAACGCAGGCATCTAAAATAGGATGTTGTAGGTAAGATATTGTGGAACAGGCTGCCCAAATCAGCTTTCATTCTTGTAACTTCACCACTTTTAGGGAAGTAACATTCCCCTCCTTGCCCATCTTCTGATGGGGTGTGCTTACCCAGTAGAAACACCCCTGACCTCCTCATGGAAGACTCTACTTGTGCTCCTCCCAGAATTGTACAAGATACAAATCGTCTCATCTTTTATATCTGTCTTACTGTAAAGTCAGCCAATCCTTGATTTCTGAATTTTTTTTATTGGCTCTGATTGCAGAGCTGATCACAAATGTCCCTGGCGTCCACTACTTCTGCTCTGCTGCTCGTGTCAGCAGACGTTTGATTAACTACAGAGATTTGGGCACCAAGGGGATTCAAGGTGGGGCGCGAAATAAATCGCATCTCAGGCCCTTCACGCCTCCCTTGCTCCTCCCGCCAGCGCAGGCAGGCTGCTGGTAGAACTGCTGTTCGAGGCCTTTGCTTGTGCAGTGTGCTTAGCAGTCTGTGCGTATCTGGAGCCGACTGCCCTCTGCATTTCCCGGCAACATGGCCAGCTGTTTCTCGGTAGTGTTTTCGCTTTGCGCTCTTTCAAATGAAAGCAGAGGTTTTTGGTTGTGGACAGAAGAACTGTTCTGCCTTAGGGTGCTAATTTAGGTGGATTTTACTATATTTTGAAGGAGCGTAAACCATTATTCAGTGTCCTCACTTTTCTCCAAATCAACACATATGTGCTTTCCTTTAAAAATGTATTTTTGTGTGTAAGTCACACAGTGGCAACATTAAATGCTGTACAAAGATGGTAATAAAACTGGTGGTAACGTTTATGTTTTTCATGCCCAAAGTGCTTTGCAGTTGGCAGTGCTGTAAATGTGTGCTTGCCGCTGGAGGAAGCGACACACACTGCAAAAGACAGTGGCTGTCTGACCCCAGACCTGCGGCCACGGGGAGGTTGGCTGGCTGTGGTGGAGGTGGCTGTGGTGGGCAGGGTGGAGAATGCTGCTGGGATGGGGAGGAGGCCCCGCACAGAAGCATCCACTGATGCAGCAGAGGAGGAAGCGCCTGTCTCGGGTCTCCTCCTGTTGTGTCTCAGATCTGCCGCTTCCCCCACTCCTGTCAACAGCAGAGGCCTCTCCACGTGGGTGGGGGTCCTGGTGTTCAGCATCACCCAACCTGCTTAGAATCCTTGGGCTGTCTGGGTGCACAGCATACTCTGGGAGGAAAAGCAGATAAAAACAGGGAAAGAAAATGGAAGAACAGGGAAAAAGCTGCTATTGACGTTTTCCATCGGGCTCTCCAGTGGCTTTTTGTACATCTGATCTGTTGCATCTGGGTGAAGCAAATTCCAGACACGCTGACTGCCCTCTGGCCCTGTCTTCTAAACCAGCCACATCTTGCTCAACTCCACGTCCTTTTATGAGGATTTTTTTCCTTGGGGAGTGTGGCTGTTCTCCCTTCTCACCCTGTGGCAGAGGGCCCTGTGCCTTCCCTGGAGGCAGGTGGGATTGGCGAGCAGGTGCCAGAGCTGGCCCGTCCGGTCACCTCTGCTTCTGTGGGGTGAACCCCTGCCTAGCTGTGGAAAGCCAGGAAGAGGCAAAGTGCTTAGTGTGGCTAATTCCAGCTGCAGCGCCCTAATGAAAGTCACGCACCGGTTGCATGGAAAGCACTAGAGCATGTGAACGTCACCGAACAGTCAGCCATGGAAAGGTCTCTAGGTTGTTCTCCGTTAGAGGGCATTCAACATTTGCACAGGCACAAATCTGCAAAGTGAAAATTTTTTTTTAAGCGCCCACTGACTTTTACAGAATACGCACAATGAATGTTAAACACGGGGCTGATGTTCCCTAAGCCATTGCCCATTACTGCGCTTCAGATGCCATTATGTCGTGTGACTTTTAAAAACTTTTTTTTTAAAGGTCATGCTGTTTATGCTGCATAATATATAATACAATTCCACTGTAAATTAGAAACATACTTTACAGCCTGCTGCTGTGCTTCATGGAGGTGAACAAGATTTGAAATCACGGGTCTCTTCCTTGTGGGGAAGCACTTGTGGGAAATATTAAATATCGCTGTAATCGGCGGCTTTATGGGCTAGTAATGAGCTATGGAGGCCTCTCTAGGACACCTTGCAGCATCTCCTGCTTGCTCTCTAGCCTCTCCAGAATGTTTCCCCATTCTTGACACTGTTACATTTGATTTTACTTTACTGTTATAGGAAGTTTTGGGTAAACTGTAACAACACCTAACCCACAGCTGGTTTATTTAGCTACAGAGGATATGCTCAGCCCTGACAGGTTTCTCTCCCAGCAGATAAGCAGAATTGACTTTGTATGTTAAATGGTTGCAGGCCTATTCAGTCCCTATATACACTAGCTCTCTGGAAGGATTAAGTATTCTATCGCTTTATATCAGAGCAACTTTCTAAAATACTGTCCTTTTTCTTTCCAGGTAAACCACAGCATAGAAACTGGAATTTAAGGGGCATGCAGCCTGATTCCAAAATTCTCCCGTGACCACTTTTCAGGGAGCCAGTATCAGAGGTAAGCAAATGAGTTAAAGGTGCAGATCTTTGATCCTTATTTAAAAAACGTCAGGTGACACATTGTTTTAGAAGGCAGAATACACAAAAAGGAGAGCAGCCACAGGGCACAAAACCAGACTGCATAAAAACACTGAAAGGTATTCTGGTCTTACTTTGCTGTGGAACACGTAATATGGTTGAAAAGGTATGGGAAGGCTATTGAGAAAATATACTCTCTGATGCCAGTGCGATAGAGGGGCGAAGTAAAAGAATTAAGGAAATAACCAGGGTTTCAGAGAGGTGTTAGAGATGTAAGAACGGTAACACATGGAGGAAACTGGGAAGCAGATTTCTTCCATCTAAGGGTAGAAGTAGTAAGCTTCACATGAAACGGAAGCTACATGTTTTTTGAGAAATATGGAAAATAATGTAATTTCCCATTTACAAGGTCTCTTACCAGAGACTGCTGTATTTTCAGAATGGTTTTTGGATGAAAGGGGCAGGCCAGGCTGCAAATGGGGGACTGTGTTATTAAGTAAGCACTTGCTACCAAACTGGTTTGCAGGGAAACAGCTGCTGTTCGGATGGCACAGGCATGGGGACGTGGTGGGCATGCAGAAGCTGAGGGGCAGCACTGGGCAGTGACTCTGAAGCCAGTTATGTCCAGTCATAATGAACTTTACTGCCAGGGTAGACCTAAACTGAGGTACCATCCTAATATGGCCTTCCTGGTCCCTGTATTAGGTACACAACTTACCAGAATACTCATGCGTTCTTACTGAGTGAGCAAAAGGCAACGTTAATCTTTGCAGGACTGATTTTTTATTATAAAGCCATTTTTTGTGTTTGAATATACTATCAACATAGTCTGTAACTTATTAAAAATACCTTGGAAAAAGCAGAAGAAAGAAACATTTTACACACAAGCACAAATTAGAGAATTAAAACCACTCTGTGTCTTCAGTTTCTGTGCTAGAAGAGAAGAATAACGAATTATTTTCCACTGCCAACCAATGAAAAGAAACTTGGTCAAAATTTCAGAAGGATAAAATTTACAGGTGAAAACGATGCTATTTCTGTAATGAAGTTCTTGGTCAACACATCTTAAGGTGTATTTAACATGACAGATTACTGAGAATGGCCCTAGTTATTTGGTGCGTGTTAATTTCATGCAAATATTCTATTTTCCACTGAATGTTGTGAAAACCCAGGACAAAATCTTTTGAAGGTAAGCAATCAAGAAAAACCCGTACCACTATGGACTTGCAGGGTGAGCGTCACCTCGCAAGCATAAGAACAGACACAAAGTTCTCATTTCTGCTGTATGGGAACACCATTTAGGCAGTCCACCCTATGATCTTATACATCACTGCCCGCAAAAGCCTGGCTTCATAGGTAACTGTATTCTTCCCACTGTGCATCCTCTTCTCTTCAAGGGGCTGCTCGATGACAGCTGGGATGTTTCTTCCGTACAGCTCACATTGCTTCAGAAACTGTATGCAGTCTTGAATAACGCTGTCACGTAGCATGACCATGTGCTTGGACATGTTCTCTAGCAAGGACAGGAAACACCGTTTGGCGTAATACCACGTATCAGTGCTCAGTTTTTTGTTATACGGCTCCAGGCTTTTAATGACCCTTGAAATCCCGAAGTCATAGTTTCCCTTCACACAGTAGAGGGTACCAATGACTAGATTGACAATGCAAAGATGGTAGATATTTTTATCAGGATTATCATAGGTCAGTAGCTCTTCTCCCTTCTCTATGTTCCTCATCAGTTCCTCTGCGTCTTCATTCTGGCTTGTCAGGATGTAGGAAACGCAGAGGTTAGCTAACACGATGGCGCTGACGTGGAGAATGTTGTCATAGTGTTTTTTAACTATTGGCTCATAGAAGCCAATAGCATCTTTATACCTGTTCTCCTGCATGAAGAGCACATGAGCCACATTGAGCTTCCACACCTCCTGTTCACTACAGAAGTCCATTGATTTGCGGAAAATCTTTTCTACCATTGTGTAGTTCTTCATGTCCCAGTAGATCTTTGCCTGGGCCATTAGGACAGGTATATACTTATCCAAAGTCTCATCATACTCATTAACTGCCTTTTTTACAGCTTCATCATCCCAATTTTGCCTACCTTCCTGTACCTGCTTTGTGAGTTTTCTCAGCTGCTCAGTCAGTGTCCCTGCTGAGTCATCTAGCTTGTGGAAAGCCTCCTCAGGGGCAGTTTGACAAGTAATAACGGCATCCAAGAAGTTGTACAAGTAAGGTGTAAGCAGTTTGTAGGTCAGATGGGCATTCTCTGCCAGCACATCAGCTGCCAGGTCGTAGTATTGATGCTTGCAATAGAGGAGTAGCAAGTTTCCAAATGTCTCTGGCGGACAGGGGTTCTGCAGCAGAAGAAACTGCAGTTTCTCAAACCCTTCAGTGGGCTGGCTGTCCATATTCATTAGTGCTTGGTTGTGCAGCGTGACTGGATCCAGCTCCTCTTCAGCCCTCGGCGGCATATCCGTGAGCGCCTCCCGAGCCGCTACTAAGTTGCACAGTTGGTACTCAATGGCTGCCTTGAGGTTGAAGGCCTCCACCAGGGCCGTGCGCTGCAGGAGCAGAGTGTTGCCGACGCTGCGGACGTCGAGGCCCTCAGTGGTCATGCCCACGCTGAGCTCTGGGTGCTGGTGGATGCCGCGCTCTATGATATCGGAGATGTGTTTGAGGGCAGGGGCATACTGCTTGGCTGTGTAGCAGCACAGCGCTATGTTGTAGGACAGCTCAGGGCAGTAACCCAGCACTTGCATGGCGCTGGCAAACTTGCTGCTGGCCTCTTCGTGCCGCCCCTGCCGGTACAGCAGGCAGCCCAGGTTGACCTCGGCATCAGCCCGCTCCGAGGGGTTCTCGGCTGCTCCGGGGCCGCCGTCCGCAGCGGCGGCCAGCGCCTCCTCCACCAGGCTCTTGGCTGCCGGGAGGTCGCCCTGGGCGTAGTGGATAGCTGCCTGGAGGCGCAGGACCCGGCTCTGGTAGGCGGGGAGGTCCAGCAGCGGGCTGGCGGCCCGCAGGGCCTCGGCGTAGAGCCCGGCCTTGTAGAGGGCCTGCGCCTGGTAGAGCCGGTACGCGTCCAGCTCGGGGTGCAGCGCCACCAGCTGCTCGTAGCACTCGGCCGCCGCGGCGAAGTCCTGCAGCTGGTAGTAGCAGTAGCCCAGCAGGGAGAGGCCGCCCCGGGAGCGGCAGCTCTTCTGCAGCTCGCGGCTCAGCAGCGACACCGCCTCCCCGCACCGCCCGCCGCCGATCAGCCCGTAAATGACGGCCGTGTACTGCCCGTCGGGCACCGGCGCGGCCTCCATCGCCGCTGCCACGGCAACCGCCCCGCCGGAGCGGAAGGGGAAGCCGGGGCCCTCGCTGCCATGGCAACGCCCGCCTCCGGGGCGGAAGCACTCCCCACTACGATGCCCCACGGCGCCGCTCCCCGGAAGCGGAAGCCGCTGGCCGCGGGGCACGCCGGGAGCTGTAGTACCCTGCGGTGGGCTCGGTGTGCGGGCGGCCCCCCGCCGCGCTGCCGGGGCGGGGCACACCGGCCCCGGTGCCGAGAGCTCCTGCTCCCGCTCCGCCCTCCCGAGCTCCCGCCTTCCGCTCCTCCGGCGGCTTGCTGCGGCCCGGCCGAGGGCGGGTGCGGCGGGAGGGGATGGCGGCGGGCGGTGTGTGCCGCGTTCGCGGGCCGCCGTGGCGCAGGGGGGAGCGGGTGTCCGGAGGGGAGCCCTGCCCTCTTGCCCTTTTCTGTCCCCTTCCGTGCTCGTATCTCCTGGGCAGTGAAACTGTTTAGCGAGGCCTCCGAATCGGCTCCTCCTGAAAACCCTGCTTCGCCCTGTCTGCCCCGTTCCCGTAACTTAGGCAGCTGGAGAGAAGGAAGAGCGTGATCAGAACGAGTTCCCTTTCATTTTCCCAACTCCTTTACGGCTAAACCCGGCGTAACTGGCACGGAGTTCTCCTGAGCCGCACGTGGTAGCGTAAAGCCAGCCCTAAGCTGAACGCGCGGTGCTGAACAGAGGCCGGTACTGCACTGGTGTCTTGGGCACCTGGAACATGGAACATCCCCTTTACAGCCTGTCAGGGCTGATGCAAGGAAGGATGATTGTACCTTAGCACAATCGGCCAGCTTTCCCGCAGCTTCAGAAAAGCAGAAAACGTGATTTCCAACTTTTCTGAAACTATTTAAACGACGTAGTTGTTCTTTGGAGGGCTATTTTTGTTCTCGCCGTGGTGTGCGTGCTGAACAATGCTATGTTCGGTAGCGCGGACTGTATGTATAACCTGTGTCAGTTCTGCGCGTGCAAAGAGGGCTGTTAGAGCCGCCAGCCAGGTTTGGCTTCTGGCCATTCCAGGCTGACACCAAGGGTATCCAGTGACGTTAGGTTTGCTCCCAGGCATGAGCGCTGCATGGTTACGTTTCAAAAACTTTTTCTGAGCCTCTCAGTCGCATGAATTGTCACTGCTCGTCTTTTTGGGTGATTCGGGAATCGATAGATACAGTTCTGATTCATCCTGACAAGGTAGTTTCAAAGAAAAATAATAAGAAAAAAATCACAGCAAACCATTAAAAGGATTTATTTTTTTTTTAGAGAGACCAATAAAACCAAGTTGTTAATTTCAAAAACATGCTTTAAAAAGCTGAATCAGCACTGTTGGAGCTACTAAAGCAAAACAATGAGAGTAATGGTCTTAAAATGCAAGAAGGAAAAGGATGCAGAAGTCTGAAGTTACACAGTTTGCAAGTACGGAGGATTCACTTGCAGTAGGAGATACACACAGCAGTTCTCTGTGTGTGTGTCAGTTGTTTCCCGTAGGCAAAGGATCACAGCTTACAATGGTACTCCCCGCACAACTGTAAGATGCAGTGGCCAACGTGCTTATAAATTGGTAATTAAATACAAAGTAATCCAAGAAAGAAAAGGTAACAAGCAATATACAGTATGTATTCAATACCGGCGCGTTCAGGTGACGGAAATCTCTGGGGTCTCTCATGTCAGATGATTTATACCTCCCATTTCGTTGTTATGCTAGAAACCATTCACATGATTTTACTCTTAAAAATCTTCTCATTCTCTGACAAAGCCAATAAAAATATTGCTTGCTCTACGTTTTCTTGCCCAGAACACTCTCAGCATTGGAAGCGTCTGTTGGTATGTTTGACATAACCTTGAAATAAACCTGTTCTAAAATTTTACTCGATACATAAATGATCTATCAATAACTAAAATTGTTTTCATTTTATTAAGGGAAAATAAATATTTGGCCGGTAGACTGAAACACTCCTATTTTTCCACTAGGATTAATTCATCCAAATACTACAAATGACATTACGTGAGGCACTGCTGGTTGTAGTTTTCGAAAGTAGTTTGTGAGCACTAGTACTAGCTTTGCTGATAACTTTGCATGTTAGCAGATCGCAGTGCGCTCTAAGAAGGAGCGATTAGCAAGGTCACCAGTCCAGCCAAATGCAGCTGCTGCACCAAGGACACCATCTGAAGGAATACCTGAGCTAAACCCAGACACGCTCATCTACTCTGCGGCTATTTTCTGTAGGGCACAGACCATGCTAATGACCTCCTCAGCAAGGTCCCTGGCCCTGCAGGTAGCAGCGGCTGGCTGTGACAGCTCCATGGGGAGTTCAGGGTCCAATTGCCACGCAAGGCGTCCAGTTTGAACTTCTGTGAGCTACCGCTGCCTAACCTTGTCAGCGTGGTTCTGCTTTGGAGCAGGGGCAAAACTGCATCCTGACAGAAGCCTATGTCCACATCTTGATCTCCTTACGAAGCTGTTCTGTTTTGCCTGTAGGTTCCAGGCTAGGAGAAGGGCAAAACAATGGGGCATTTTTAGGGAAAACTGTCTGATTTTACTACTCAAACTATGGCGAACTTTCCGCTAGAGTAAGCGTATGTGGTTCAGTTGCGCACTAACAGACTGGCTTGCAGCTTACATCTCTCCTCCTGAGGAGGTGGGAAACCTGTCCGAGTCACAGGACAGCCTCCGTCCCTGGTGCGCCTCACCTTGAAGAGTTGTCTGGGTCACAGTGTTGTGTTGTATGGTAGGGTTGTAATCCGTGAGGAGGATGCACATCCAAGCCCCTCCGGAGCTCTTTCACCAGAGCCTGTCTGCTCTGTGCACCTCCCAGGAGTGAAGCGGAGATTGGATCTGTACCCCGCAGGCGTCCCATCTCCCTGCTGGGCACACGCAAAGGGCTTGGGCAGGAGACAAGCCCACCCTTGTGACTCCCCACAGGCTGGTGGGGAAGGTGCACTCGTAGTTCAAAGCCTGCTCCAGATCAAGTAGGAGTGGAACGCCAGGCTGCTTCCTGGTCACCCTATGCAGTGCTAGAGCAGTTCTGCTTCCCTGGGGGGGTGAGGCAAGGTTCATTTTGATACGGGGTCCCACAGCTGGGAATCCTGAGTGGAATCACAGTATGGCCTGAACTATCTTTGAGGATGGGGATGCAGACCCAGGTCTTGTCCTGTACATTTTCTGCTGATAAAGTGAGGGCTGCTGGCTGACTCCTGCGAGACATGGTCTGAGTGAAGTACTGGGAAAATGTTTCCCTATCAGAAACAGTGAAAAGCAGACACAATTGGTGTCTATCAAGCTCGTAAGCGCTGGCTAAAAAGTGTTTTCCAACATCTTAAAATATGAGAAACTTGGAATATGTTCCTTTACCATACTGCATGCTTCTACAAAGCATCTTTTTCTCTGAGATATGCAAATCTTGTGCAGGTTTCTAAGCTGAGTGTTAAAAAAATAGTATTACAAGATTGTTATTTATTTTTTTTAAGACTTTCAATTTCAGAGACCAAATGCTGTTCTGAGGTGCACTGCTGTGCCCCCTGGTTTGAGTAGGGTTGCTTCATTTTGCCCGAGAACAATGTGATAAAGACCTAGCTGTGCTCTCTCATTTTCTTCCTTGTGATGGAGGAACAGAACCATAACATTAGTCAGCAGTTTCTGAATTTTGACCCACAATAGCAAAGATACTGAAAGACAGGAGAAATAGATGGAGGCAATTACAGTCAGTCACTTGATGGATGGTTGACATTGTTAGAGCTTCAGCTGTATGTCAGGTTGTGGTGGTGCCGAAGCCCCATCCCTGCCGGTGGGTGTTGCTATGGGCAACAGCGCACTGAAGCCAATGAAAAGGAGAGGAAATGAGGGGAAGCTCAACCTTGGGGGAAGCGGTAGGGTATGCACTATAAATTATGTTATACTTAGCAATGTGCACTATCAAAATTCAGGAAAGCTATGTGTACCTGCCAGCAGCACCATGTCAGTTCCTAGTCGCTGTTTCTCCCGTAGGTTTTGTATGGCTTGCTGCTTACTATCCCACATCTGTCTGTATTCAGGGAAGAAAGGAGAGGTAAAATAGTAACAGAAACGCTTCCATTTGGTGCATGTATTCAGTGCTGTGCAGTCTGCATTTCTGCTCCTTCCCTGCTTCTTTCTGCCAGAGAATGCGATGTGCTTCAGTGGCGTACTGCCCTAACAGATTGGCTGGCAGTAGGGCTGAAATATTCAGCTACTCTTCTATACACGCGATGAGCAGCACAGAGGGGTTTGGTTTGGTTGTGGTTTTTTTAGAAGTGATCAGCAGATTCGTTGTTTCTGTTTGATTGTCAGACAGACTAGTCAGCTTCTCAAAGGCGCTAACTACTTACTTTCCTCAGAAAGGAGGAAAGCTCTTTCTAGCATCTGGCCAGCTGGGCCAGGTCATGATTGCTCTGGAGTTGGTGCCAGTTCAAGGTAATTCCACTGAAGTGAGTGGAGTTTGGTACGGGTGTAAAACTAAGCTGAATTCAGCTTTAATTTCTGCTCCCAGACAATCCTATATTTAGAATCACATTTTTCATGGAGTAGAAAGGCTTTGTTTCCCTATGAATGGGAACTCCAAAGCACTGCAACATGACTCCTCCTGCGTCGGGTCATGCAGCAGAGAAAGCACCCTCAAATCACAGATTTCAGTATTGCTGCACTAGCGATCTTTGCACTGACAGAGAGAGACCAACTTCCCGGTAACCACAGTGTCACCACACAGAGCTAGACACGTCTCGTTTTGACCCATCATGTTTGTTAGGTTTTTATGAACCCCTCTACCGCAGGCCCGTGGCTACATGCGAGCCTTGACTAGCGCTGCGCTAGCTGTCGTGAGAGCATCTCAAACTGTACTGAAAGAACTGCAAGAGAAGTAAGAGGTAGTCAGTCCAGTATGACCATATTCTTCCTCTTCACTGTTTCAAAATATGAATTTCAACTGGAAATTATACTAGAAAAGCATATTCACGGTCCAGTTTTCAGTGTAATATCAACCTGAAGCACAAAGGAACAGATTTCCTTTGTTACTTGTATTCTATTTTCATTAAAGCCTATTAATCTTTTCCTTAGGGGACACTGTAATTTAAAAACAAAAGAATGTGTTAAAAGAGCATTTTTTAAAAGAAAAAAAAACCCACCAGCAACCTCTAAAATTACCATGCAGTATTTTGTCTTTATGCAAACTTCCCCCTGCTGAGAAATTTACTGCATTGTTAATATGAATTTCTCAGGGAAGCAGGGACAGGTTGGTGTTTTTAAAGATAATAAAGTTTGTTGTTAAATGTAGCAAAGGTAGGCAATTCTAAAGGCCCTGATCAATCACTAAGAAGCTTTGTTGTAAAAAAATACTTCTTTGGAATACAAAGCAGGCTTTTCAGAACGCTCAGGCATAAAAGAGGAGGGAAGAGTGAGAGAGGAACATCACAAAAGCAGGCATAATTGATTCATAACATGTACTGAAGAGATGCAAAACAACAATGTAATTACATACTATTCTGTTTTCCTGCAGCTCCTTGCATATGAATTGACCAGCTTGCATCCCGGTTCTGCTCTGTATTATTAATTTTATTAAGCTGTAAGTTCTTATATTTCAGTCTGTTGTCAGCTTTACAGATTTTTACAGCAGCATTTGAAATGTAGTGGAGCTGAATGAATGCTTCTTGTGCTAAGTCTTCCGTGTCGCTCCAGCTACCAGCGCAATCTCACCGCAGGCCTTCCTTTCAGTCCCACTAAGCCTCCCAGTAAAAGCAAACTCTGCTGCCATCAAGATAATATCCAATCAATTAAGCTGGTCTGTGAAAGCATTTCTTAAAAAAATGGTGAGCCTAAGCTTACGAAAGCCTTTCAGACAGCTCTTATTGTAAAGCCACGCTGACATTCGCAGGCTTAATTTATGTCTTTGAGCGACATGGCAAAGCCAGAGGAAAAGGAGGACGAGGACGCTGCCTGAGAAGGAAGTCTTTTTTGGTGCAGCTCCTCCCATTTACCTCTGTTTACTGCCACGGAGTCCAGCATAGGCTTCAGTTTTGCATTCAGCTTCACTAGACACTGGAAGGAGATTAAAAAAACAGAGGGTAAGAGAAAAACATACTGACAGTATTTCCACTCCTCTGATGGGCAGTCCAGGGAGTAACAGGGGAAAAAGCGTTTAATATGCACCATGCCCCCACCCTCCTCGTCCCCAGCTGTAGACTCCTGTGTAAGTAGATTGTTGTTCCCATCGGGATCTCTTTATCTTACTCGTTGTACCTGAGGCTTCAAGTAAGCCACCAAAAACGTCAAAAAAGCACGTAAGGTCAGCTTTGTAATCTTAAAGAGGGTCCTTCTGAGGCATCCCCCAGGTGCCTGAGGCTATCTAGTGGCTGGCATCTATGAACAGGGGGTCCACTGGTTCTGTGACACGCTGGACAAACCTGAAATAACCTTCAGATTCTCCCTAGTGCTAGATTCTTATTTCCTTTTGATGAGTAAACCACCACAGTATTGTGCTTTCCAGGGCTGCAAAAAAATTCATTTTGTGTGCTAAAAGTAAAGGGGAAAAAAACAGTTTTCTTTTAGATTGCACTAAAATACGCTCTTTTCTATGTACTCAGTCCAAAGCTCGGAAGCGAGTAAGAATCTTTTTATCTGGTTTCAGCTGGCTTTGAATGAGCCCCCACATCACATAATTTCTGCACAGCTTTGCTAGATGTTTATTTTACTTTCCCCTTTAGTATCAAATACTGATGTGGAAAGACCACAAGTGCTTCACTTGCCTTTGTTCCCTACATTAAAGAGAGTCAGAACCTCATTAACAGCAGCTCCTGGATGTGAAGAAAGGGTTAACTAGTTACTCCTTAGGGGTCACCTAACGTGCTTTTTCAGGACAGAGGAGTATGACTCTTTTGCAGCTTTTCTGTTTAGCAAGAAGTGGGTTTTTCTCAGAGGTGGCTATCACGCTTGCTCTGATACTGTGGAAACTACATATTTGGCATTAGAAATACAGGGTTGGTGCAAAGGAAAAAAAATGATGACAGCAAAAGTTGTTCTAAAACTGGCAAATTATTAAGGAAAAGAAAGAGGAAGCAGGTACTTTTGCAGTTGATCATTTTCATTATTTACTTTAAATAGCAGGGTTAACAGCAACCACTTTAAATAGTCCCCAGAGCCAAGAGCCCGCTGAAGAACTGTATATTTTTTTATAGCTAGTCTGCAAGCCATGGGAGCTTGGTTAGCTACTGAAGTAAGTCTTGGTAGATTTTTAATTGAGCTATTATATGATAATTAAGGGTTAATGGCCTGATTTTAAGATGTGCTGAAAACTTGCAATTTCAGTTGACTTCAGTAGGGAAATATGAAAGCTCAGCACTTCTGAAAAATCACGCCATGAGTAAGAAGCTCATTTGTGTGGAACTGGAAGGAAATCCACTTGCAATTATTTTCTTGCAATACGGCACAGACTGGGCAGATAATTTTGCAACCTTGGGCCAGGGGTAAGAGGCAGAGTTTGCTGCAGTCTCTGCCACATACTTGTACTGCTCGCTGGTGATGGCCATTCATTGGACAGAATGATGTGGATTTGTGACATTCCCATCACCATGCCTCAGAGCTCCCCTTTTTTAGCTGTTTGTTTTTCAGACCATCGTGCATTTCTCAAACCTGATTTGGCAGAGTCCAAAACAGGGGCAGTAATGCATTATAAACACCTGAGAAGCTCGCTGCTGTTATCATTAGCACCTGCATTACCACTGCAACTCTGTGTCTAGAGGTAGCACATTAGATACTCAACTCTTGACAGCAAATCATCAGATCCTTCCTGTGCAAAGCCAGTATCCGTCCACTGGCAGTGAAGCTTGCTGGTATGTCTTAAATCTTGAAAAAGCTTTTGTGAAGTATTTTTCCAATATACACTTTGGAGTTAAAAAAACCCCAAACCAACAGTGTCTATAATAATCAGTGTATTTCAAACATCTCTAAGCACAAAGACGGCATTCTGCACTCACACCCTGTCAGCCCCAGGGTCTGTAAGCACAAAATGCAGTGCAGTCTGTTCCTGTCACAGATGCTACACCAGTGCCCTGTACCCGCTACAGGCAGCGTAGGGGAGAAGGAGCTCATTGGGACGGTGACTCTGTTGCAGCGTGGCTGTGCAGCTTTCGGCTATGTCTGTGTCCCTTCTATACTGTTATTTTTTCCAAGACTGCCCACAAGACCATGATGTTTTCAATCCCAGTGCCTGGGAGCAAACGCCGAGGTCTGGGCATGGCCTAGTGCTGTGCCTGTCCCCCAAGGCCTGGGCAGATGACACACTCCAGTGGTAGGAGACAGCCCTCTCACATACAGTGCCAGCAGGATTGGGAGTGCTTGAGCTGCTTAGATCAATTAGCTTTGCATCAACTACAGCAGAGACCAGATGCCCAAATAGATCGGGAATGGGTTCAAGAAGCACCCACACAGTTCTACAGTAATCACTGTATCCTACGAGCTGTAAGTACATTTTAAATCCAAAAGTAAATACATACATTTCTTGGAAATATACACCTAAGTGCACATTGCAGAGTCTAACAACCCAGGTGCATCAGAGGTTACTAGGTAAATAACAAGAATGGTTAACTACTAACGTTGATGAAATAAATTGAGAAGTGTTTAAGAATGAATAAACCATGCCTTTGATATTCAGTTTTGCTGTAGCCCAAGCAATTAATTCTATGGAATACTTACAAAATATATAGTGTAATTTTAAGAAACTTGGTTTTGTTACACATTAATTTAGATTGGGGATACCTGACAGTGCAGTTTTTGCACTTGGTCTATAAAATGTCTTTATTCAGACATTGATTTGGTGTTTAAACCACTGCTTCTGTATTTAGTATCCTTTCACTTTGGGGCTCTCTCATTCTGATCTAGTCTTTTAATTAAATCAACTACTATAATTCCTATGGAAATGAGCTTTTATTTTATTTTTTTCCAGCTATGAAAGCGTTTCAGTAGGACTTTTCTGATACAAAGTACACAAATTGGATTTTATTTCTGCTTGAGATGTAATTAAAACCTCATTTGATTACTATATATCTGGCCCTGTTTTAATTTTTAAACTCCAGGAATCAATTTTCTTTTATTAAGCTTCTGGGAAATTATCTCAAAAGCAACACATTTCTCTCCCTTCTGGCAGGCTCTTGACCATTTCCTGAACTACTTTCATAGCACCTGTTCCTAATCCGGATTAAGCCACCAATTTATTCCCAAAGCTATTTAAATTTATTTGGCTCTAGCCTAGTCAGGGTTTTCTACCTCCTGGCTGCGCTTTTTCCATTTTACTGTACGAGAAGCCCTTGATGTACTGCTCCTCCCTGCCTCTCACAAACAGCTCTGCTAGGGACCTCTCTAATTTGGTATCCAGCTTCTTAACGCCCCATTCATTATTTGCTTTAGAAGGAAGAGGCTTGGTCTGACATGGGACACCACCCATACTGCCAGAGCTCCAGGAGCCCCCCGTTTCCTCGCCCCGCCTTGGTGTGGCAGGCAGGCTGTGAGCTGGCAGGCAGCCAGCCGTGCTTGGGGGGCGAGGGAACCCCTGCCCACGGGAGTGCCTGTCTCTTCACCTGGGACCTTGATGCCCACTTGCAGCTGTCCTGCTACACAGCAGTAGGTAGGTACAGGACTGGTGACCTGTCCCAGTTTCATCCCCCTCACTGTAAAGCTGTTTGCAATAGCAGGGTGGTAAAGTGTGCTGCAAGAGCAGTTGTGCTGGCGGCCCCATGCTCAGAAAAGACAGATAGGTTTGCCATCCCCTTCTGCACCTCTGTGTTACCTCAGCTCGTGACTAAGCTGCTTCTCAGGAAGTTACTGTAGAGCACCGACTCTTTCTTACCACCTTCAGTTATGGAGGTATCTCCTGTGACTATGTCCTGCTCTGCCCACAGCATACTTTCACAGGGTGTAGCTCCTCTTATTTATGTGAGCTCCTCCACTACAAGAGAAGGGTAAAGGCAGTTCAGCAATACATTGTGTGCACCTGGGAGAGGAGCAGGGCTGCCTGGAGGAAGAACTGAAAAGGGAGAGCATGAGCTGTTTAGAGTGAAGCTATTTATAGGAGAAGGTAAGGAGGGGAGACTGTTTTTTTTTTCCTTTGGTACAGATACGTATTTCTTAGGTATGTTTTGCTAGATAAAGCGCAGAGAATGCAGAAATAGTAGAGGCAGTAAAAAAACCCTTTGGGGAGAAGGTTGTGGGTAGTGTTAGAGGCATTTGTTGGTTGATGTACCTCCTGGGTAGAAGCAGGGGGGGGAAGAGCACTTCATCTGCTACATCACCTTCATCTCTGGGAAAGGGTGTTAGCTGAAACAGCCAAGATGCGGCCAGAGTCTAAACTAGTGCTAAAGCAAATGCAACGTTTTATTGTATTCTAGGACTAATCCCAAATCCTTTTGAAGAGGAGCCACAGTATGCACCAACTTACACTGCCGAATGGCCAGAGGCTATACTCCCTCCTCCCCCGGAGATTCTCATTCAAATATTGACCAATTCTGACCTTGCTTAACTTATGAGCTTTGACAAGATTACAGCTCACGGAAGTATGGTTGTGCGTCTAATATTTGTAAAGTGAGTTTATGGAATAAGCCTACATAAATTCATTTTTATGACTGAGCACATATCAAAAAGTTATAGGTCTCACTGTTCACTCTACTTTGGAACCCAGTGGTTTCTAATGAATCACTTTTATTACGTAGGCAGTTTCTGAGTTGGAAGGGAGGACTAGTGACCGAGAAGCCATAGGGATAAATTCAGGCTT
This sequence comes from Rhynochetos jubatus, assembly GCA_027574665.1. NCBI lineage: Eukaryota > Metazoa > Chordata > Aves > Eurypygiformes > Rhynochetidae > Rhynochetos > Rhynochetos jubatus. The sequence goes on along the minus strand of CM050654.1, from coordinate 19,108,856 downwards.
GGTGTAAGCATATGAAGCATTGCTGAAGTCAAGAGAGTCGTGACCAGTTACAGCACAGCTGAATTGGACTCCTGAGTTTTGCTGAAGTGGCTTTCGCGTGAGAATACGTAGGCCAAAGGTGAGCCATCTGTCTGAAAGTCCTTGAACTTCACATGAGTTCAGAGAAAAGGGAACCCGTACTGCAGCCATCCACAGATTTGATCTTCATCATACAACTACTTGATGGAAATTGGTTTGATAACCCAAAAGTATTTCTGCATATGTATCCATGTACTAAACCAAAAATTATGTGCTAAAATTCTGCCTTCTATACGTAGAATACAAACGATAAAGCGATATAGAGAAGATACAGGGATTACCTTCCATGAACCTTTGGCCATTTATGTATATGAGTTAATTATTTCCCGTACTGATTCAAGGCCATATTTAAACATTATGTTTCAGAAAAAAAATACTGTATTTGGGAGGAGGCTGAGTTAATTACAAAAATTAATTACTCCTCATAGTTGAAGGAGACTTTGTTTATTCTTTCTAAGGCTTACTGAGGAGGCATCCAGGTAGTCAGTACATAATGCATCAGTGCAATACTTTCACGTTGCTGCCAAGGAGTTTTCTTCCGGTGCCTAAAAATGTAATTAGGTGTAATTAATATACTAACTTCCCTGATAGATAACAGGAGTTTCTTTTATCTTCTCTATAGAAATTGCTAGTGGTGTGGAAAAAAAGCCAGTTGTGACTGGAAGGGGATCTGACATGTGCACAAGCGCAGCTCTTCCACTATGAATTAGCATTGTGCTTCTTGCTGGTGATGGTACGCTAGCAGGAATAATGCTGCACTCCTTTGTAAGTAAACGTGCATAATATAGATGGATAATTATAACTTAAGATTATCCACTGGTAAAATGTGCCAGGTACTTCAGGGAGGAAAATATGTAGAGCCGTCCCGGTAGCCAAACGTGCTCTGACCAATATTGAGTGCTAGGCTGTCGAGGGGAAAGAATAGCGCTGAAGGACTGGGTACCAACTGAGGTAGCTCAGCTGATGTGCTGCTATAGCTGCAATGATTCATCTGTTCATAATAATTTCATGAAACCAAAGGTTTGCTCAGAAGAGTTATTGTTTCATAAACAACTTCTTATTTGGCGCTGCTGTTTATGGTTTTGATTCTGTCCAGAGCATGCAAGAAACAGAATGTTTCACTCTTTTCCTTTCAATATTTTAACCAAGCAGCTGGTCAATGTCTTCTGCCTTGCTATTAAATGGATTTTGAAAAACTCTTCAAACCCTATCAGTCTCATATCCTTATTTAGTTCTTTGAATCTGCCCTCAGCTGGGAATTCTGCAGGCAACTGTGATTCTGTTGTGTTAAACACTTACTTGAAGAGTTTCATCCATCATCATTTCTAGTGCTTTTCTGATGCAATGTATTTTGTGCTTTGTCTTTCTTGAAAACTGAATGGCTGTTAAATTATCCATTTATCTTCTTTCAGATTTGCTGTACAGTTTGAGTTCCCTCTATTGGCTGTCTCTTCTACCTTATCTGCCAACTTCTCAACCTACTTCCTCAGACCTTTACATGCGTTTCCATGCGCAACTGCAAGCCTTCGCAACACATTGCGCAGATAATTCCGAATAAAACAGCAACAGAAACTAGTGTTATGAATTCACTTTTTCTCACAGATGAGGCTGAAAGCCTTTAGTGAAGCTTAGCTTCACTAAAGTTAATGGCAAATGTTGGGTTTTCTATCTTCCTCAAGTATCTTTGTTGATGATCTACCCTTTCTGTTGAGACATCTTTGGCATGAGATGACTACCTGAGAAGTAAGTTGAAGTACTCTAGTTTAAAGGGGAAAAGCACTCGTTTCTGCTGTCTGCTAAGCAAATTGGGAAAACCTGTAAATTCCTAAAAATGTTGACAGTAATACATTTCATCAATAATCGCACTAAATTAAAAAAATCCTAGCAAAACTAATGCTCTGTTAATTTCCAAAAGCAAAGTGAACCCCTCCCTGCTCTCAGGAAACAAAAAGAGGATCATGATCTTTGTGCTCACTGTAAAAAGTGTTTGTGATACTCGTAAATCACCAAAATCCTTGCTCTGAAACCCCCCAGACTATGCCTTTCCATGTGAAACTGTGAAACAGTGACTGACTTAGAAGGGAATTGCAAATAAGAGCATTCTTCTTTTCCTCGTTTTCTTTCTTGTGCGGCTCTTCTTTGCGTTTTCTTTCCATTAGTAGCAAAAAAAAGCCAGATCGTCAGGTTAAGGGCATGAGGTAGGAAAAACGGTTTGCTGGTGTTTATTCTGTTACCAGGAGCTGCAATACAGACATAGTATTGGAGTCTTCTGAAAGTTCAAGAGAATTCATTCTGGGCCTCATTTAGGTTCATCTTTAGCCAAGCAACGAGGCAGCAAAAGTGCTGGACCCAGGTGAGTTCCTATTTCAAGGTAACAGAAAGCTCCTTCTGCAGTACCAAACCCTCCTTTCTCTGGGACAAACCCTTACTCCTAATGTAATCCTTAGCCCCCAACTCCCCCCAGCACTGCAATTTGGCCTGATTAAGTTTCCACTGAAGCAAATTTGTTATGAACACAGCAGAATATGTTGCACCTGCTCTTCTTTGGATAATATTACTCCCTGGATTTCAACAGAAAGTGAGACTAATTTGATCTGCCAACGGCTGCACAGCCTCCATTCACGGTGTATCACATGCTGCAGCCTGAGCCTGTCTGCCTTGTCAGCCGGGCGGTCCCCGGAAGCATAGATGTGTTGTCTCTCACTGTGTCCAACTCAAACATCAGAAATAAGCCCTGCCAATAGCGTACTTTCAGTAGATTCTAAAGAACTCTGTACAGGTGCAACCATCCTCTGTTCTCAACGTGCTACAAAGGTAAAGTGGATTTCAGTGAGAATCACAGAGCTGATCAAATTGCTTCCTGTGAACACATTTTTCCCAATAGCTTGGTCCTGATTCCTTTTTTTTTGTCTCTGTCAAAACACTTCTCAACAACCTGTGAATGTATGTCAGGGAACGTCTGTACGCTGCTCGCAGTGAGCAGCTCACTACCCTCCTGCTCTCCCCGCCCCGGACGAGCTGCAAACAGAACAGCAGCGCTCTGACCCTTGTACCAGCAACCCCAGGTATGGGTGACTGGCAGCTAGTGAGCTGTTTCCGCAGTGTTTATACAGATACACTCTTCCTCATTAAATAATTTTAGAAGCTTTTTAGTTCTGGCTGTATAGAGAGGAAAAACATCTGAAGGAAAAAAGTCATTCTTTTGGCTGCATGAAATTACTCTTTTCTTATATGGATTTCTTATACAATACCTCATTCCTTCAATTACAATTTTGCAAAAGGAAGTAAAGGGGTAGAAGTGGAACTGATGAAGGGCTGTGACCGGACATAGCAGGGTAAGCATTATTCTTATACACACTTTTTTCTCATTCTCTGCAAAGGAATATAAAAAGGTTAATCTCCTGCCTTATAATTGTAACTAGTGTATACACTTCAGAAAAAAATTACTGTGTGTGCACATCCAGTTCGGGTGTCAAAGTCAACTCCTGAACCGCAGAAGTTAAAGCACAGGGGTAGCCATGACTGTTGGAGATTTCTGTGTATTTTTTCTGTGCTTTGTAGAGGCCCTACCATTTATGATACGCTGTGCGTTTAAGGTATGCTTACAAGCAGAATAGATGCTTTGGCAGCTACATCATCATACTCTACAGACAGATTTAATTAGAAGGCCAGGTATCATCTCCTGTAGGAACACAGGCGTATCAGAGCTCTTGGAGCTGTAGACAGAGTTATGAGACTTCCAAGTACGTCAAACAATGTGATAAGGACTCTGTCCCTCCACATTCTGTTTGAAACATTTAAAGTACTTGCTAAGCTAAAGATAACTATTTCTACTCCTCCCAGATTGCCCCTAGAATCTTGGGTGGAGTAATGCAAATTCACTTCTGTAGATGCTATTATATGTTTAAAGCTCTCAATACCCAAGAAAATCTTGAATAGCACTAAAAATAGCACTAAACTGGAGCAGTTCAATGGAGCACCAAGGTAGAGGTGAGCAGGGCAGTCTCAGGCACGCATAAGTTGTAAAAGCCGTGAGCTTCTTTATCTTCCACAAAGACATCTCCCTTAAATTTAAATAGCCGCTGTCGTTGTCACTGACTACCTGACTATGTATTTATCTGCCCAGAAGCAGAGTGCACGGCCTTTGGCCCCCCTATTCACAGCGTTACCGTCTCTGCCTAACAAAGCTGTGAACAGAGCTGGGCTTCTGTTAGCATCTTTTGTTTGACGGGAATCGCTCGAGCTTTGATGTTGTTTGTGAGAAAATGATTAAAAAGAATAAGAAGACCTTCGCACTCCCACTCGGTCTGCTCCCCACAGAGAAATCTAATCTGAGTTGGGAAAAATCTGTGACCAATCCTGCTGTAGGTACACACAAACCACGGACTCCAGGAGAGAAACCTGTTAGTGTTGAAACCCTCAGCATCTCTCTACTGGAGGGTCCGAGAGGTAATTTGTCTTAATGATCAAAATTCCGTATCCCGTTACATGAACATGTATGTGCAAATAGGTGCGGAATGCTTTCTCTGTGTGGTCAGCACAGCTGTCAGCGTAGCCATCGGCCTTTATTTTCAGAGGGGTATCTTAGGTTTTCTGCTTCAGTTGCATGTGCTTCCCCTTTACATAATATTCTAACAAAAAATAAGGGGGGGGGAGGGGATGATTAGCTTCAGTATGAAGTACATTAGCAGATTTGAAATGCTTTACAGTTCCAAAAAATGTATTTTTGCTTATAAATTATTATTCTATTAATATTTTTTTCTCATCTCTACTGATGAACTCTTTTTTTGCTGGCATTTCTGAATGGAGAGCAAATGTGATGCAGTAAAGCGTAACTAAAGCCCCTAAAATCAGAGCTTCAGAGTAAATGGATGGTTGTTCTGCTACTCAAGGCAAAAAACTCTGCCGTCACATAAAAATATTCTGATCAGCGATTGCTACTGTAACCAAAAACGTAAATTCAATAAAATTAGAATGTCCCAAGTGTAATAAAAAGCAATGAACAAAAAATTGGGAACATTTTATCTTCACAAACCTTTGCTCCACAGTGTGAAGGAAATAGATTTGATTATTATTTTGAAATGGGAGGTGGCGTGATTCCCACACTGAGCAGCAGATGTGGGAGAGAGCAAGGGAGCAGAGCCATGACTTACCTTGTGCCAAGAGTGGAGCCAGGCTTACAGAGCAAAAGCAAAACGGTTTTGGATTTAAACACTCAGATACGGGAAATCTAGCTGCATATAATTCCCGATTATTTTTTTCCATATCCTCAGCCATCATTATCTATCCATATTTAGCTTCAAGCTCCACATTAACTTATGATGCAGCATTTTTTGTGTATCTTTTACCTTCTTTCTTCTGGGTCACACGGACATTCCAAGAGGCAGTCAAACAGGATTACTAATGGAAGGTGCACAGATCTTGAGGATTTGCTAGTCACTTGCAAACCTCCTCACAAAAAGGGGCCAGACTCAAAACGGTTCTAGCCAGGTAAGCAGAGGGATGTGGTACACATCCCCCAGTAACACACTTCTTCATCCTTGGCTTGGGAGAAGAACTGCACCTCAAAGTGTATCGTCTTGACCTACCTTAAGGAAACGCAGAGAGCAGGGCAGATGCATCAGGAGGAGGTAGAGCCAAATCTCCTCAGAGGACTGATCAAGTCCCAGAGAATGTTTCAGAATGGAGAAAAGACCAGTAAGGCTAGGAAGGCTATAACTCTCTAAAATGCTCTGCAAAACGTATATATTGTTTTAAGTACAAAACGTTCCTTGTGGGCAATCTGGCGCGTAGCCTAGCTCATAAGCTTCAACTGTGGAGAAGGTACAGTTTGTTATAGAACTGTCAGTGGCACTGGGGTGGTGTCAGACCCCTCCTGGAAGTTCAGGCTGTGAAGTTCCTTCTGTATTGCACACTCCAGCCATCCGCAGCAGCCAAGAACAGCCGGCTCTTGAGAACCACTTTGAGCAAAGACAATTTCAGGGGGCTCTGCTGATCTTCTGTCTTGACTTTAATGAGAGTTGCCAGCATTCACTGGTTGCTGGCACTGTCTCTACTCTTTGGGTGTCAAACAAAACAGAGCACAGCATTAGGTCCTGCTGTAGCAATGCCATTGGTATGGATGCACGCCTTCCCCAGAGAGTTCTTCCCTTCAGGGCTCTGGGTGCTGGGATCTGCCCACACAGATTCAGGACTTCTAATCACTAGCACGGAAAAAACTACATGCAAAAGCCTTGATTTGTTCTCTATGATTTACTGTCATAATTTTGTATCAAAATGAGTGTCAAATGTTTATTTCAAACATACAGCTTTTGTAAGCACTGTGCTAGTGAGCTACGTAAGTACCGCTAAGATTTTACTAATTTGTCAGCTGCCACTCTGCCTCTTTATGTTGCATTTGTAATGATGTAACCCATTCTATCCCCACATGCAGTCCCTACAACATATTACAATGGCTAGAATTTTGAAGAATATATATGGAAAGGAAAAAAAAAGTCTAGGACTTGGCTGTTGTAGTAGTGTTCAGCCAGCCCTAAATGGAGGATTTACAATGCCCGAATAAACTGCTGATGTGATATGTGTATTGAGGTTTGATTAAGCTGGATATGAAAATAATAACTGGGCTTTACATTGAAAAGAGAATCTCCCGCAGTGTGATACTATGACATCAAGTTTTCTGTTTACCCCTAAGGCTGGTGCTGCAATGACTTCCAGGTTTGATGGTGTCTCTTTTTTAAGTTGTTGAGCAGCAGGCTAATAGCTGCACAGCATGACGCAAAGACAGCAGAAAGCAGGGAAATCTGATGTGAATATATTCCCCAGAGATCTCCTGCTAAGAAGGAGCTAACTAACCAGAGCTTTAGTGCTCAGATGTAGTCTTCTCATGCAGAGGATGGGCTGATTATCAGCTCTTCCTGCTTTATTGTAGACTTTTGGATTACAGATGCTATAAGAAATCACAAATTCTGGTATAATATGTATTCTAGTGTAATATGAAATATTATATTGACAGGAATATTATTTTTAAAGAGATTTTATCCAAAGTCAGTTGTTATCCAACCCTCCCATATTGTCCAGAATGTTCTGTGCTTGCTTTGCCTTAATTATTTGGAAGCTGTACCTTTAGTTTATGTCATCATGACCAGGCCTGACCTAAGGAAGGGGCAGGATCTACCGGCAAAGTAGTAGCCCACCTCGCTGTTTGCAGGAGTGCACGTTCCCCATGTCGCACAGGAGGAGGTGCCTTTGCTGCTGGGCAGTCACTTTGTTATGGCCACAGCAGCAGCCTCAGATGCCACAGGGCACAGAGGACGGGGGAAGCACGTCGCCCTTCTTACCTCCTATGCTGTTGGTGACCTATCTGGACTATAAAATGAAAAGGAACTGCCAATCCCATTTTTGTTTGCCTGTGGGGAAGCTACATTCAGCCTCAAGTTCATCGGTTTAATGTTAACATGGGAGCTGGTACCTCCTTCCTGAGTCTTGGCTTTTCTCACCACTGACCCGCTCACTGCTTGGAGATGTGAGGCAGTCCGGGGTGCAGTGGTAACAGGGGAACCTGCTGCAGTTCCCCAAGTGCCTGGTGATAACATCCCCGTGTTTCCTCTGCTATCAATGGCCAAACAGGCAGTGTTTAGTGGCAGAAGGCGGTCTGTGGTTTCAGTGAGTAGGAGGCTGACACAGTTATTGATGGTTAAGTTTCTATAGTGCTATTTTCCATTTATCATCCTGCTCGTGTAGCTCTGCCTTCTATGCAGATAAGAGAGAAAAAGGTAAAAAGGTGAAATTTATGTTACACAAGTCAAATTCTGAAGCTGGTTTAATCCAAAAAAAGAGAGAAGCGTTATTCTGGTCATCTTGAGCCTTAATAAAGTAGTACTGGAGAGTTTATACACCCAAGCGGTCTGTGCAGAAGCATGATTAAAGAGTAAGCTCCAAGTTAAAGAGCACACAGGTTAAACCACAAATCATTTGTCACTGACCTTAAAGGCTTGGCCTCGAGTGCCCCTTAGCAGTTTGCAAAGGAGCCAGAAGGGAGTGCGAAAGCTCAGCCTGGAGCTTCCCTTTGGGTCACACACGTTCGGACTGGTTTGACAGCAGCACCTAACGAGGCTGTCCCTCTGGCACCTCTGCAGAGCCCTCCACACCTTGCCATGATGAGAATCAGTTTGTCCCAAACATAACAAACAGCTTTTGTAACTTAGAGAGGAATTATGTTTACAGATATTACCATCTTCAGGGAATCTGAAGATTTCTGCATAGAATTCAGACTTTTGGAGAAGTCAAAGAAAGGTAAGAGTTCAAACAGCCTTCGAGGCTGCACTGTAAGCTAAGTCTTGTTCCCTAGTGAGGCAAGAACAATCTTCCCTGGACTCTACAGGAGCAGTAAGTAAAAATTACCTTATACAATGGCATGCAGATGCTATCAATCCACTCAAGCTGCAACCTGGGTAGTTCATCTTTCCTGTTCCGATCAAAAATGGCCTGAATTGAGAAGGGAACAAAACTGTCATGCTTTATTACACTGGAGTATTTTACAGACACATCACCCAGCACTTTGGAGCTATGATCAAATTCTCACAGCTGGAACATGTTGTGAACCACACGCTTTGCAGCAGTCTTCCTACTGCTTTGTCTGGCATGACAAATGAACTGTTTATTTTCAATTCTGTTTTGAAGTTTGTAGGCTGAATGGATTTGAATTTTGTAATTCTGTGATGCGAAATAAATGCTCCACAGTTGGAGTTGAGCTGGTAAGAAGCTTCCTGTAGAAACACAGATACCCTTGAGCAGAAATTTCCCACCAGCTCAGCAAAACGAACAGTGATGGATCTGGGCTGGCTCCCTCCCTCCCTCCCTCCTAGCTACAGACCCTTCCTGCAGAACCACCCATGTCTGTGAATCTAAAGGGTGGAGAATCAACAGATCCATGTTGGGGCAGTTATCGATTTGTTCCTCTGGAAACAGCCTAATTCACTGCCCACTGCACTCCCTCAGACAGGAAATTACAGAGGTCAAAGCTGATGTTTAAAGAGGCTCAAGTATTGGCTGAAAGGAGCTGGAAGAAACTGAGTTCTGCAGAGTTTACATTTCCTCCATACTCTGCCTGAGATTACCTGGGTCCATCAGCTTTCCATCTACAGGATTCTAATGCTACAGGATTCTAGTGGCCCAGCCACACCATCTACCAAATGCCTTTTTTTTTTTTTTTTTTCCTTTTACTTGCTGGGTATGCCAAGTTTAAAATCTTTCTGTGGAAAGCCTGTTCTTATTCTGGGCCCATCTCCTCAAGGTTGACATCTCCTGAGAAAACTTACTTTCCTTCTGTACCTGCCAGAAACTGCAGCCTATGCCTATTAGATTACATTAAATGGCTGGTTGACTTCTAGTCATAGCCTGCTCTTTCTGACATACACAGGTACCACGCAGGGTATCTAAGTAACACCAGGAGACAAGATTCAAGGACTGTGATCTTAAATGAGAATCTTGGGTTTGATTTTGTAAACTTCTGTATTTCCTATTCAAATAACTGAAAAATCCCGTCATTTTCAGATCATTATGAGCATAATCCTTGAGTTCTAAGACAGGAGAATATCACGTTATCATGGTGTCTTTCTTAGATAAGTAGGAGCAATACCTTACCTAGGTGGCATGTCATAGTGGCTTTTGTCTTTCTCTGCACTTCTACCAAGTCTGCGGTATGTCCAAATTGTAGATGTAATAACCCACCTTAAAATAATTCTTAAGGTTGCTGGAGCTGGGTCCTTTGCACTGGAATTCCTTGTGACACATTAACGTATGTGTTGAATTCAAAATTCCTATTATGCTTCATTAGCAAGAGAAACACACTTTGCAAATTTTGCATAGAAGGCAGGAAAGGCACTTGTATCCCCGTTACACGGAATGGCACTTGCAGTTATTGAGACCCGGATTTGGTCTCAGAACTGTGAATACCATGACTGACTGATCACCCTTCTCCTGGATGACAGCTACCCTTTTTCTGAGATGATGTACACACGGAACCACTCTAGGGTTCACGTCCCAGCCTCCGACAGTATCCGGAGTGGAAAGCCATTTTTGTACCTGAGCATTGTTTACTACAAGCTTTTTCACTTTTCTGACTTCAGGACATCACCACAGGCTCCTGTGCCGGTGTTACCAAGGCGAGAACAAGTCTGAGCCACTGCGATGGTCCTTCTGGTTTTGGATGTGTGAACATGCTTGTGAATGGCTTCTGAGTTAAATTCTTCGCTTTCTGTTACCCTTCTCCTGCTGCCTCCAGATAACGGCTTGTCAACATTTTGAGGTATTTAACCTGGATAAGGCTTTCTCTTCAAATCATTCACTGAAAATCTTTATGAAACATTTTTTCTTAGTTCTTGTTTGACACTTTATACCCACCTACGTTCCACTCAATGCCCCTTTATCCTTTCAGTCACCGTGTTATATGGAGCTGTATACCTACAGAAACGCTTTTCAGCATTTGATACATCAGACAGCTGCAGCTTCAAGTAAATCTGGCAGTTTTGACTTCCATAAGTAGCTGGTGATTTATTTATTTGAACGCTGTGTAGTAAAAACAATACCTGTTGCTTAGAAAATTAACTGACAGAATAAACTTGGGAATTTGTACAGAAACAGGAAAGGGCTCAATGCAAAAGCGACTGAGTTGACTGGAGAGCTTTTATACGTGGCCCTAAATGCATGTCTTGGTTGGACAGAGCTTTTGGTTATTCCGAGATTTTGCTTTACATACGAAATACAGTCAGTTTTTCTGAATGTACCCAATGATGTTATCTTACCCTGGTCAAGTTAGTCACTATTTCAGAAGTGATAAAAACTTACTGAAGGGGTGAGTTTGAGTTCAGATCTTTCTCTGTCTCCTTGTTCAAAGAACTCGCTCGTTACCAGCTCAGCTGCCTAAAACATAAATCATGATAAAGATTAGAGGTCTTGCTACATAATTTTAGGGTAATGAGTTCTGGATCAGCCCGTGACTTCAGCCCGTGCTTAACTGTAAGGAAGTGAATAGCCCCACTTAAATGACTGATGCCAGGCACGTTCCCATTGTCTTCAGGACTGGGCATACGGGGGTTATAAACGGCCATACCCACCAACAGGCACGCTTAGCCCTTTCTCATAGGGAATTAACTGGGGAAATTACACTGCAATGTCAAGGCAGCAACTTAGGTATTGAGAACAGAGCAGAAAATCATAGCGTCTTGTTGGCATCCACAATTATAAGTGTAAAAATGCTTCGTAAAATATGCAAGAGCTCTCTGCGTATTTACAGGCTGTTGCCCTATACAAATAACTTATCAAAGAAACTTAATTAACCTCTAACTGCTGTTGTCATCATTTAATGTGAAATCGTAATGGGGTTTTGCCCCACTAGGCTTTACTTCTTCCCCATGACTGTCATCACTGTAGGATCTGAATATCTAAACATGAACTAAGATTGTGATTATCATATTGAGTCAAAGTCAAGAACTGGTGGGTTGGAAGTTGGAACGTGTCTTTCTGACTTTTGTGAATGAAGATGTTCTATTCATAGCCGAGGTTTGTGCTTCTCAGAAAAACATGAGATTTAAAACCAGTATTAGTTATGGGAACAGCAGGAATGTTAGCAAGTCAGACAGTGAGCAATGCTGATCTAGTAGCCTTTACCTATTGTACCCTTCTCATGTGTGGGGCTGGGAGGTAGGCAGGTGTGGCATTCGAGATGCAAAGAGAGGAAACCCATTGACTGAAGATGGCATTCAGTTCCTAAAGCTCCTACCATGCCTGCTTATTGTTTTCAACTGTTTCCAAGCCAGGAAATGATTTCGTAACACCAAGGTACAAGAGGTTGAACTAAGGAGAGAACCTGCACCTCATAAAATCTCAACATTTCTTGCTGTAGCAACTGCATGGTAGCTAACGTTCACAAACCCTTGTTAACAGTTGAAATAAGGACTACCAAAATAAATTGGAAATAGGTGAAGTGATGATATAAAGTACTCTTAAATCTTGAGCCAGGCTATCACACAGTTTGGAACTTTATTATAATGTATATAATCCCAGCACACTAATAAAACTCTGGATCAATACTCCAGATAGAGGAATAATTTAACAACTTAGCAGCAATTAAGGCTTTGCCAAGTGCATTGTATAAAAATAACCAAGACAGTCTCACCCCTGTCTCTCACTGCTCTTCTGATCCTGGTCTCCTTGTGTCCCTTTCCCTCGTCTTTTTTCTGGCTTCTCCTCCTGAATTGTACCTTCTTACATGTAGCTTTTGTTCCCTTTGATTCATATAATTTAATCTCTTTTCCCTCACTTTTCATGGTGTTTTTTTTCCCTTTTGGCACAGTTGAGGTCCAACCATTTCCTGTTTTCCCTCTGTGGACTTATTAACCTCTCTGCTCAACCTGGTAATGTTTCAATCAATCCCAGGCTAGACTTTTCAATATAAAGTAAACCTCTACATTAGGCTGCAGGGGAATTGTCACCCGCTGACCTCAAAAAGTGATAGCGATAAAACCCCAGTTTGCCAGCGACTACAGCACTAATTCAGCACCACCGCACAAAGATTGGCAACGTGAGACACAGCCCCCTGCCTGACATTTTGGCTGTTAAAGAAAATGGAGAAGTTAACTGGGTTAAAGAGGAAAAATGAGGAGGGATTGCACACACTGCGGCTGTGGCTAGGTGGCCACACAAGAAAAATCTTGTGACTCGTTTTCCCACTGAGGGATACAAGCAACATCCCTGATTTCCATGCGGGGTGACCATATTCTGGCCAAGTACGGTAACAGCCTTAGAAGGACTATTGTCCCAGCCTGCTTTTAAAAGCAAGAAAGACTCATCTGTCAGAGGTGCAGAGGTGCATCTGTCTGAGCTGAAGCCCTCACTACATAAATACTTTTCTACTGATGCCTGTAACTTTCGTAGGCACCTTTCAGCTTCTGTTACTTCTCCAAGAAATCTGGCTGCTCCTGCCTCACTAGCTCTCTGGTCTAGCTTCTCTTTTCCACCCCATCTTCTAACTACCACTGCCAGGCTGATCGAAGGATGGATGCTGAGGAAGGAAAGATGCCTAGAAGAGGGAAAATCGTGTTTTAAAGGACAAGACTTCTGGAACAGGTTGCTTTGTCATACTGTCGTTATTTGCCAGTGCTGGACCCAACTTTTATGTATATTTCTAAAGGACCTACAGTAGCTTACAGTTTGTTTCTGCGTACGTTCTGTTTAGGAGGCTAAAAAAGGCTCTATACTACCCTGGCAGTTTTTTCCATCAGTGTTGAGCAAATGAGCATGTTTATTATATATACTAAAGATTTTATGTTACTCAAAGTTTGCAGATCATCTGCTGGTATTTTCGATTTCGGGAAGATTCTGCCACTGCCAAGGCAAACTCTGGGACAAAACAAGTAAGCCCAGATACATGTGGCTAGCGCTTGTTTGGTTTAATCCATCCATTTTTTGATATGGATTTAAAAGGTTAATAAGAGAGGAGACTGTAAAGCCAGATCTCTTCAGGTACCTACATGCTGCTCACCAGCTGTGTACATGAAAAGATTACGCAATAAACCATTTCTTGCAGAACCCCCCCGCTATTTTTTTATAACATTAATACCACTGTAAATTGATTCCAGTTTTGGTCCTTTGTAAACCAGGGCCCTGGGAATATTGTCCCGCCAGTCCCGCCTCCTCCCAGCCCTGCTATTAATCATGACTTGCCTGTCTTGAAATCTCCCACGGTTTGGTCACAGCTCCAAGGTCACAGGCTGTCATTAGCATTGATCTGAAAAACAGAAATGAACAATACAAGCTGAATCAACCTTTGTTGGGTTTCTAAACAACTCCGCTCTGGATGCATAAATAAATAATACATATATAAAATGTCACCCCTGGCACCTTCTTTTCCTCTAGAAAAGAATGACATGTTTGAAATCCCAGCCATCAGCATGGCTTTTACATCACAATTGTGCCTAGGAAGCCTAATGTCTTGCAGGTCATCAGACGATGAATTTTGGTATTGTGCTTTGTGCACTAGAAAAGAAACGATATTGTGAGGGAGTAACTGCTCATTTTGCAATACTTCTAACACTACTTACGCTCACACCTATAATATACTAGAAAGCATGTGCTTCACGTGATGTAAGGTAGGGTATTATTACATAATAACACCTGCAAACTGGATTAATTTATATGCCTATTTGTAAGCGACTGCTGTAGTAAGACAGCCTGTAATCACAGGAGGCATCCCAGACACTGTTTAAGCAGTTTCTGCTGCTCATCTACAATAAAAATTTAAGATTTACTATGCGCTATACTGTTCCACTGTAGTTTAATACCTAGCTACAACCATGTTTTATATGCATTAGGAGAAAGAAACCATTCAGCTGTAGAAAACGTTTATGTACAGTACATGATGCAGATTAAAGTCTAAGAAAGTTTAAATGAAGAACAAGGGCACTGAAAATGAACCATCAAATATATTGCCTGAATCCAAAATTAGGAATGGGTGAAATGATATGGAAAATAGAAAATGGCCAATATTTTGGTCAAAAGACCAAAAGGAAACAGAATTTTAATGAAATTTCAGATAAAATGAGACATAATCAGGCACGCGTATGCAAATGCACACATTTTATTGTCTCAAAAGCGTGGTGTACTCACACCACCCCCAAGGTCTGAGCCTTTCAATAGGATGCATGCTCAGATCATTCTTGAGGGCTACAAGAGTACTGCGTGTCCGCAGATTCCCAGGTACCGACCGGCAGAGCAGAGAGAAGCATGGCCTGTGAAAGGGAACAGCCGAGAGGAGGAAATGGGAAAAAAAAAAGATCTTTGTGTCCTGAGGCAGAATACTGATGCCTTCTGGAGAAAGAGCAGAAGGGCTGAGCTGCTACTGGTGAGACTGGGAGAAAGGGAAGAAAATATGACGGAGTATGAAGGCAGAAACAGGGATGGAGAAGGTGAGGTCACCCTGATCACAGCCCTGCTGTCCGGTAATGTTTAGAAATCGTACCATATATTGCACATCATGGATCATATTTTTAAACCGAGCTGCCTTCTCTTGTTACTCTGAGTCTTCACGATATATGAAATTCCTTAAACAAATATGGCTACACTTTGAAATAACCAGAAAGCAAGAAATAGTAGTGCTCACCGAAATATTTCTCGGTGGTTTTTTACATTCCAGTCATAACCACCTTTACTGACAAGTTCAAAAAACTCGGTCCTTCTCCTGCAACAAAACAGATAATCAGAGAAGAAACACGACACTCCCCGGGCAGCAGCGCAGCAGACACACAGTTCTCCGGATGATACGAAACCACTGTGCCCCATGTATTATTGTTAAAGTCGTTATGCTGACAGGCCATTTAAGCGAAACATACTAATTTCCGAACGCCTTCTATAAATGTCTGTTATCAATGTCAGAGTTGCCTAGTAAAAGCAAGATTGTATTTACGGTCTTCGCAGATAAGGAAATAAATGGTACCAAAATGTTCAGTCTTCCATGGAAGCATGAAATGTTCAACTCCAGCAGCGGACAGACAATAGAAACACCCCTGAAATATATACACACCTCTCTCTACTCGTCCTTGCATTTTACTTCTGGGTCCTGACGGGTTTCACAGACATGTGCAATTCCCGTTATTTCCAGCACGTGGGACAGCATAGCGAGACACAGGAGCTGCCGATGTCTTGAGTGAGTAGGCTCTTACCGGCTACAAACGAGGTCTCCCTGCTTGGTCCCGTGCTTCGTCTTCTGGAATATCCTGCCTATATCCTCAAAGATGGCCAAACCATGAGCCAGAACATGTTAATGCTTGTTTGGTGCCTTTAAGCACCAAAATTCTGACTCATGGCAGTCTGGAATCTTTTATGACTCCAAGCAACTCTTACTGCACGCAGCGTGACTGCAATACGAAACAGATCCTGCCCCAGATATAGCGGAAGTTGAGATACAAAAAAACAGTGCAACTTGCCCAGGGTGCCACAACATGTTAGCTTCAAAGCTGGAAAGCAAATACCTATGCTCTGAGTGACAGCGCAGTGCCCCATCTCAAACGAGACAGAACCATCTCTGCCAGGTGGAAATGTGGTTAGATTCCCCAACAGGAGCTTGCAAAGTCATTTATTTTCTGTTTACTTCAGCTGGACTGAAATTCTGAACAGAATTACTAACAGCAGCCAGTACAGGTTTCACACACCAGGAGATGCACAATTCCAGGAACACTGCCTTCAACCAACAGGCAGAATTTTACACGGGGCACGTTGCATTGTTCTGGCCCCTGACTGTCATGCGCGGTATGACCGGTCGCTCCTGCTATAGCGACTTTCTATAATGGGTTTCATGACAGCAACTGATCATAGCATCATGGCCCCAGCGGAAATAAATATTGCAATGATGAACATTTTAATGGCCAAGAGTAGCTGGCACATAAACCTTCAACCAGCCTAAACCAGACCACGTCATCAACAACGACATACTCCGGTAAGAGTGAGCAGTGTGGTTTTGCATCCTGTATTCCAGTGCCCAGTTTAACAATGGAACATTTGCTAATGACTTCGTTTTGAAGTACTGGACATTCTGGGCAATTCGGATGTTACTGGACAAAAACCAGGCAAGAAAGTTTAAAGCTGAAAACTCAGGAAGATGGCATCCCAGAAACCTCAAACATTCAGCTTTACAACGTGGAGATCCATAAAGAGTAACTGAAAACGGGAGTCTCAAGGCCTCATGTTCAGCTGTTTCCTGCTGGTTGCTTACACATGGCATCCAAAACAAAGAGCTTTGCTAGTATTAAGGAAATGTAATACGCCAGGATTTCAGAAATAAACAGAATGATAACATCTTTGCAATGCCTTTGAGTAACACTGTCTCTGGTAGTATTTTGCCTGGAAGGGAAAGTTGGCTTGCTATGTATAGCAAATTCAGTTGCCCTACAGCCCGGTGGCTCAAGACATCATTTGAGTGGATTTCTGTAAACTTCATTCTGGTTCCATGCTTTTGCTTATTGTATTACCCCCAAGCATCATTACCTAGAGTTATCTACTAAAGTCAAGTACGTTTTCCATCTGATCTTTCACTGAAAGGCATCTTTTTGTTTGTTTGTAGAAAAGCCGTTCCTTGAGAGGGCCACAAAGCTCTGCCTGGAGTTTTGTTGCAGTTTTGCTAGCTGGACTTTGTGATCAGTTGGTTTAGGCGTCCTAAGAATACCGAGAGGAGAATTTCCTTCTCTGCAAAATTACTGAAGATGTAGCAAACTGCAAAAACACAAGTTCGGTACCTGTGCGGAAACATCTGCTCACACAGGGTGCCTTTAAGAAGTGTAAATCACCAACATTTCCAGGGAGCGATTTTCAGGCACTTTTGGAAGCAAAGTAGCATAACAACTACCCGATTAATGAATCGTAATAACGCAAGAGGAAAAGAACTTATCTGCAGACTTCTGAGCAAAGAGGCCTCATTTGCTAAAAGTTTTCTGATTCACGTAGCACATAAAAATCAATTATGCAAGCAAGGAATAACCATCTTGAAATTCAGCTGATGTCCCTTTGTGGACATTATTTCTCTGTATTAAAGCCTAGAAAGACCACTGACCGCGTAGTTTTTAAGCCAAGGCAGGCGGAGAAGAGAGCTCTGTCACATCTGGGCCTGGAGTGGCTTCCCTCCCAAGGTTCTGCCGCGGGCCCTTTCTGGCTCTTCCAGGGGCTGCAGGGTCCCGGCCCGGGGGAGCACTTGGGGCTGTGCCAGGGCAGCTGCCCTCTCAGCCCCGGCCACTCACCTCTTCCTTGGCAGCACAAAACGTACCTGCAGCACTTGTTATTCGTGGTGAAACAGGGAACCCGTAAGGACGCATCCCTGCGGTCCTTGTGTCTCAGAGCTGTCAGCAGATTCCCGTCATAGCAGCCTCCCAGATAACAAGCGATCGTGACAGACAGCTTCAAGAAGAGGGTGCTTAAAAGGGTTCATTTGTCCTGCTCAGGATTTTCACGTTGGCAAGCAGGAATTTCATCACGGACTAGCGTTTAGAAGTTATTTGTAATACAACTGCTCTTTAAAACCCTTTCCTAATACAACTTCTCTGAGAATAGACCTGCAGGAAGCCAAGAATATCAGTGTGTCTACTGCCAGTACTGTTTAGAAACGGTCCTTCTGGCACAGTAACCACAGGCTGAGAAAAAACCCCAAAGCAAACGTCGCAGCACCCCGTTAGCATTTATACAATTAACAGCGAAAGATGCAGTGTTGCTATCGACAGCTGAACAATTGCAGGGTAAAGACTTTGCCTCAAGTTTTCTGGAAACAGTTTGGGATCAACCATTGGCACAAAGAAGCGGGGGAATCCAGGTATATCCCCCTAAAAGTTGAGAAAAACATTAGTAAATGCTACCCAGCACTGTTTGGGATAGGATGCTAATGGACATCAAACAACTTCCTCAGGATGAACTGCTGCCAAGACCGGGAAGGCAGTACACTGCCCTCTCCCTGGAGGGCAGCCACAGGCCGGGCCAGAGGGGGGGGACGTCAAAAGTGCGGTATGACGGTGACATCACGACTCCTCCTCCTACGCGCATGCTCCCACATATTCTAACTGGGAAGAGCTTGGGAATAACTAACTGTATTTGAAAAACATAAAATAGCACCCACTTGAAGTCTTAGTAGAGATTTGATTTGCAAACAAGGAGAAGGAAGAAAACTGGATGAGAGAGATCCCATTATACCTCTCCCAAGCTAAGCTTTTTAAGACCTGATGTGATGCAAATTGGCATCATGTGTCATCAAAGCAGCAACGTGCACGCTTCCATTAGCCCTGCAACCGGGTTTGTAACTAAATAAAATATTTTTTAGCACACACGTTTAGAAACCCTGAAATGGTGGAAAAGAATTCTACAATGTCATTGATTTTCTACGTGCCTGGAGAAATGAGCACGGAAGGGACAGAAGAATTACGGGACTGCGCTGTAACTGATTCCTGGGATTGCTTTGAAGTATAACCCTAGGATTTCACTTGCTTTTTGTTGATACGGACACGTTACACATAAAAAGCAAAAGTGACTTGGACACTTGAGATATTTCTATTAGCCCCAGATATACTGAGTATTAGAACAAATCTCTCCAACCACAGCTAAACACTAATTTCTCATATTATACACCCTCATTGGTATTTAATAGGTCATTAGAGCAAGTTCTTCGAATCTTCATTTGTCAAATACAAGAAATGCCAATACTTACTCAAAATACAGAGTGAGGTCTGTTGCCAATATCGATTGCTTTAGAAGCTGCATAAGGTCACTGTAGTCCTTAGAGGACAAGTTAGCAAAGATGTTGTGGCCCTATAATGAAAGAGATAAAAGAGGTAAAGGGCTGGCAATCAATATAGGTTTTTAAAAGGTTTCCTAACTCTTTAGCCTGCTGTTTCCCTGTAACGGAGGCCTCTTCTGATTCATGGCGAAACTACGAAAAAATAATAACGTTAATACTGCTGAGATTACCTTGGGGTGGAAGAGTTGACAATTGTAATCAAGCACCTGGGATGTTTTTCTAAACTCTGCTGAAATTATAGCCTCTTGCGGAGAGATTTACTCTTTGCTCTGACCCTGCACAGACTCAGTTTATGGGGGAAAACTACGGATACATCTCAATCTTACCTCTTACTAAACGTTTTGGGGAGCCGTGCATTGCAGCTTCTGAGTCGTGCTCCTAATAGATTTATCTGTGCTGCTGCTCTGCAGGCCCGCAAACTGCTGTTAGAGCAGTCAAAGGCACTAAATCAGTTTCTCATTCAAAACAGCCCATTTGCGCACTCTGCCCATTACGACGGCGCTCGCCCTCCGTACGGGCGTTGCCTACGCAGGCTAAAGAACCGCAGCTTCTGCGGTCAAAACCCCGCTCGTAGGCCCAATAGGCTAGGCTATTTTTTAAGGGATCATGGATTAAGAATCTGAAAGGTGCTCCATGGCCTGAACGAACGGAAACAAATTATTTAATATTGCTATTTGAGAGCAGGAAGGTCCTTTTGTAACTGAACTTCTGAAAAGTAAGAGCGACAGAGATCCTAGAATTCCTCTATGAAATCTTAGAGAAAACAAGCAGAAAGAAACCAGATTAATGGAAAATTCTAAACGTAAGCTAAAGAGCGCTCTTTGTGACATTAGTCACATGTAACTAAATTAATCTGAATAAAAGTACTACACCTCTTTTTTTTTTTTTCTAATCCACTATAGAAAGAATGGGGTTCTAAACAGAGTCTTATTTTGGTGCACACATTCAGAACGCAATGCCATCTGCTGCTTAGGAAGATTAAAACGCCCTTAAAAGCAAGAATTTTCCACTAACAGGATTGCTATAACCATGATGGTCTCAGGACAGAGATGAGATAAGGTCTCAAGGTAGGGATGGTATTTTTTAATAGATCAGCTAATCGTTAGACTAAAAAAATAATTTGCCATGCATAAAAGATGGTCTTCTCTGTGACAATGAAATGATTATTTCTTTTCATCTAAATATTGGGAAGGATTTGAGAATCTAAAGCTTATTTATGAAAAACAACTTTAAACCCAAGTACTCAGAAGACAATAAAGCAAAACGTATCGGGAAAACAGCAGCTCTTAGAACAGGGGTAATTTACCGAGTTGTCTGATATTCTGTACTGTCTGTTGCCTTGCTGACCTCTTCCATGGGGTATAAAAACCATGTCACTGCGACAGTCAAGATCACTTACACTGAGGTTGGCATGGCAAGCGTAAAGGATAAATAGCTCCTTTGTCCAACGTGATAAAATCTAAAGAAATAATACAATACACGATGTTTCCTTCTAGATAGCAAAGGCAGACTCCAGTATCGACATCAGTGGGTAGGATGTAATCTCATTTCAGATTACCTGGGAGAGGAGACCAACTGCTGAAAGTTCGTGTATCCTTAAGTAGATCGGAGGATCCAAATCTGCATTTATTCCAAACTGCAGGGTGTTGTGTTCCATTAGCAAATACTATCTACTGGATAAAAATCCCACAGGATTAAGGTTCTGATCTAGGAATGAGGACCTAGAGAAGAAGCTGCCTGAATGACCTAAGGGGAGGACATGCATTTCAAGTAGTATTTTACATCTCTGAAAGCAGCTGGAGCAGATTCCAAGGAAAAAAGTATTTTCTTCATAAATTTCCTCATTTTTAAGCTGGAAACGATAAAGAAAAGCATCTAGACTGACATGGGCTATAAACTTTCACAGAGTTGTCCATGTCTTGAGCCTGTCCTTAGAGAGACATTCAGTCATGATGAACATTTCAGGAACTAGAGAAAAATGAGTTTCCCAGGAAAGCTGGTTCCAGGGGCTGAACAGCCTCACTGGTTTAGGAAAGAAACCCAACAACAAAACCCTACAGCAACACCTTTCCTTTTTCCCTGTTCTGCTGCTTTTTCTTTTGCCTTTCCCTGGAAGTGCAAGGAGCCATTTAATTCCTCGTATCGCCTTTTAGACAAGCTAGGCTAGGCTAAGCAGACTGAGCCGTGTAAATCTCATGCTGGGGCTCTCCTTTCCTACGCCTACTTTTTTAATACAACGTTGGGAAATGGAACACTGCGGCCACAGTCCCGTGCCTCGCCTCTGTGGCACTGTGCGCAGAGGCAAAGCCACCACCCTGCTCCCGTTTGTCTGTGATCAGGGGACACTCCCAGGTG
Organism: Rhynochetos jubatus; assembly: GCA_027574665.1. Lineage (NCBI taxonomy): Eukaryota > Metazoa > Chordata > Aves > Eurypygiformes > Rhynochetidae > Rhynochetos > Rhynochetos jubatus. The sequence goes on along the minus strand of CM050654.1, from coordinate 19,087,099 downwards.
CTCTTCAGAAGTTACTGCAGAACAGCATGTGGTCTCCAATCAATTTTTCTTTTTATAGATACTGAAAGCACTTTGGAACAACTAATGTGTGTAAATTAAGAAAACACATCAATTGCTTTGTAAGGATTGTGTGTCCATCCTCCTACTTTTCTCACTACATCTCTGGGGTAGCCCATGCTGCCTCCCGTTACACATCAGCTATTCTAGGCAAGAACTATGTCTTTATATGTATCTGCAAAGCAACGAGCGTACTTTGGACAGCACGATGTTGCTGGTAATTTTTTAAAAAAGTCATTTAGTAAAATTATGCAAAACCATCATGAATATACTGATTAGAGAAAGACTATCAAAGCAATTAAGTTGGTCCAGTAACGGTTGACTGTGATACTCCCAAGAGCTTGTCTCACCTACACACAGACCACCGAGCAGGATATATGTAAGACGACGGAGAAAAGCTGACGCTATGATTAGGATACGTTCTCCTTGCCCCCCGCTGATTGAGACAAATATAATCTCTGGGCTCTATGATCAGCATTTGTAGTTGTTTAATTTTGTGCTAGTTGTGACCTTTGTGGTGACCAATAAATAATTCCTCCAGGAGAGGGCATTAAAAAGGTACTGCGTGTGGTATTTCCTTTCTCCGGCTGAAACTGCCCAACAGCTTAGAGTGAGATTAACAGTAATGCTTTCGTACCTCACTTTGGAGAATCATGACAGCATGATTGAAGTGGTGGTGCTCCAGGGTAGCAGAGGTGCCATAGAGCTGAGCTAAGGCCGATCCGCTCCTGAAACAGAACACGGGGAGTCAACAAATGCTGCTCGGCTGCTTACGAGGCAGGTTTCGGAGACAATTTAGTAATGAAAGCCCGCAGCCACGCTCTCCTCCGTTTCAGCAACCACACTTAAGACCGTTGACAGGATCAAAATACTAATTTAAAGCCAGATAAAAACCCATTTATGTTCCAGACCTTGCTAAATATCACCAGCTGACTAACGATTTTCCTGGAACTACGTGGAATTTTGTAACGCAGGTTTCAAAGTGCCTCAGCGATGCAACAGCACAGGCGTATCGCCGCCGTAAGGACAAACGTCTTTGAGCTAGGACTGGCTGTTCTGCTGCTACCTTTTGGTTTTAATTCTTAATAGATACAACCAACGGCTTAGAATGGGTGATTACAGACTCTCAAAAAAACCCTAATCCAAACCAAAACACAACAACAAAAAACCAACTGCAAATGCAGTGAGGTTCTGTCTTTATGTGAAATCATGCACTTAAAACACACTAAGGTAACTGAAGAAACACAAGTGAGAGCAGTGAATATAAAAGTAAAGTTTAGCATCTCGTTAGAATGTATTTTCTCATCGTGTTTATTGCATAAAACAAAATTAGCTCCAAAATGCACCGAGGTGGGTTGTCGAAGTGTAAAGAGCAAAAATCTACAGAGTGCAATTATAAAATTGCATTATTGTGGGAGGTGCAAAGAACGGGACTGGACTGTCAGAACAGTTCCTGCTCACCATTAGTTCACTCCTGTGGCCCAGCCTAAAGTGACAAGAAGGGTTCTCTTCCCAAAGAAATAAGAGATTATGCTAGAGACAAACAGAAAGAGTCTCCTAGGAGCCTACGCTATAAAGCCGCACCACACCGGCACTTAATTATCAGAAGGAGCTACGCTAGAGAGCAGGATGTCCAGGAAACACCATCCCTAGAGAACACGGTGCCGAGATATATAACGGAGCCGTTTCAGACAACTGTGATACTGCCTCCATCACGTACCTCTTGAACTTTCATCGCACAGAACAGCAGCATTGAACACTGAAGATAAAATAGGAAAATGTGATGCTCAAATTTATAAGTCGGGTTAGAGGAATAAATCATAGCTGCTGTTATGAAAACCGCCGCTTGTTTTCAGGGATGTTTTATACACGTGTGGTAATGTTTGTCTTTTGTTAGATGTCTTCAGCAATTTCTTTATGGAGTCGTAAAATGGTAGCCTCCTCTTTGTGCTCCATTGTCAAACAACGCGTGTAAGTGATAGCAGTCCAGTGCTGAAACCTCTACCGTTAACTCTGCCACCCCTCTGTGCAGGAGATACTGTTGTGTAGCGTTACAGTGGAGAAGTGGGTAACTTAATCAGAGCCTATAATGGTCAGGACGTAAACCTTAGGTCTCGTTTTTGTAAATTAGGAACATAAACATCAATCAGCTGAGCTTCTTTCCCGTTGGTCTCGTCTTTTTTGATTGTCTTCAAGACTCAGCTGCAAAAAAGCATCTAGCAGCGCTCGGTAACCTTTGCACCACAGCTCTGCCTTTTGAGCATGGCAATTGATTTTCCTTGCTATGGTGATTGAAGAGCCAGGCAGTGTCATTGTTTCACTGAGACTGTACAGCAGCACCAATAGCTCAGGAAACAGCAGCTCAGTGAGTATCAGAAACATCAGTTTGAGTGATGTTCGCCAAGCCAACTCGCCCCCAGAACTGCAGCAGCCCGTGCAGACCCACGCTGCAGCACAGTATTTCTGCAAAAGGTAGGGCAGGACAGGCCTGCACAACTTCACCCCATCTTTCAAACACCTTCGGACAAGCACCTCACCACTTCCCTGTCACGCTGGAGGATCAGCAGCAATGCAGAACAGGCAAAGCTCCGAGTGCACGCTGGGATCTGCAGTGCAACAGAGCCCCAGGGGCTCGTATTCTGACTAGAGGCACTGGGGGGCCTGAGAAAACAGCACGGGATTTGGAGGAGTCTGTGTCTGACAGCTTTATTTCACAGCTTGGCCAGGATGTTGTCCGGGGACATTTCCTGTTATCCCCCTCTGTTCTCAGGGAACAGATTTTTGGAAAGAATCTGAGCGTGGCCAAGGGAGCTCCCTTACCACCGCAGTAAGATGTAGTACCCTCAGACCTTCCACAGACCCGCTTCTGTGTCAGAGGGCAGCAGCCTCAACAGTAACAATACGTGCAAGTCAGGGCTGCTGAATCAGGTCCTAAGCGCTTCAAACAGAGTAAGATTCATTTCTAGAATTGAAAACCGTCTGCAGATAAAGATTTGGCCAGGGAGGAGGCATCTCTACAGACCAGGGACCCTGTGCGCTCCACAACTGACGGGTATGTGGTGAGCCAGCTGCTCCCGCTACCCAGTGCGGGCGAGACGCAGCCGAGCTCCAGCATGACAGCAATGGTTTCATGCTCCACAAGCTAGGAATTACTCTATGTACTTGCCTATACGATTGTGAAAGTTTTTGTGAAAGCGTGATTTCAGTTTTACCTGTTTTCTTCTCAACAACTGAACAAGGTTTTGCTTAACATCCCAGCCAGCAAGAACCACCCAGACGGGCAGTTTCAGTGTTTCCTGGGTTGAATATCAGAATCAGTAATGCCTCAGCCTGAAAGGAACACCGGGTTTTGGCACCACATTTCAAGATGCGGTGTCAGTTCACAAGGGGTAACCCAATCAGCGGCCTGATACAAACGACAAGCCAGCAATTACTCGAAAGAACAGCAAATGATAAAGATGGATAGTCCCTCACTACATACAAGAATAAGAATACTTGGCCTTGGCCCAGGAGGCCTGAAATTAATGTTTCATTCTTTATCCTGGTCACCTTTGCTCTTCTGTGGAAGAAAACCAAATTAAAGTATTAAGAATTAGAAAACTTACTTGGCTTGGAAGGCATTGTTGGTTCCCCTGTGGTCAAGGTCGTGACATAAGCATCCCACAATCAAAGCTAAAATTTCAATTTCAGTCAGAATCTCCTGAAATCCTGCGGTCTGAGAGCAGAAAAAAACCCCAGCAGCTGTAACTATCAGTAGCAAAAGGGATAAGTAATGTTAGTCCATCGAGCAACAGTCAACTTTGTTTTGATACCATGACGTTTCAGTACAGAGAAGATAAATGCGGTATTGTCATACGCTATTCCTTGCTGCATGTTAGACGGTTAGCAGAACAGATAACGTCCTTGGAGTGATCTGTTATTATCTCTGCTGCATTTCCAGCGTGCCATTTCTCCACTACCCAGAAGGCACTAAAGGCAAAAAGAGCTGAAAACAAACACCGGTAACGACACGCTAAGACAGGAACGGGAATTTCATATCAAAGAAATACAAACCACAATTGATTCCAGTTTGCAATTACTGGTCAGAGAAGTATGTAGATAGATTTCTGCAATCCTGAGGTGACCTTCTTGGTCAGTCCCTACTGCCACAGACAGAGGTGTTAAGTGGAAAGACCTATAAAAGAAGCCAGCTAAAATACACTCTACGGAACTGTTACAACCTATTCAGAGATTTGCTACCTGGGACACGTGAAACGAAGCCGCAAGATTTGAAGAGGAAATGTCTCAAATGGCATATTTCTGCTGCAGGTGCCCACTTGAATTTGGGACAGAATTCTGGAAACTAATGTATTGAAGTTCCCCATGAGCAGCTCAGACCAGATGTGCCTGTGTGAATGCGGGAGCTGATCCCAGAAACACTTTTTTGCCACTACACTTCTCCCCGTGGCTACTTGGCACGGCAGTTGTGCTGCCCGAACTGCCTCACGCCAGCAAAGGAACGCTGCTGTTACTGCTACCCTCAGGCATGCTGATCCTGTCTGGAGAAGGTGCCGGTCGCGGTGTGGGACACCACCTCTCTGGTGCTGTGCCGCCTACTCATGGCCAAAACAACCTGGTTCTTCAACTCTCCAGAAGCACAATGGCATACTGCCTGCAAAAACAACGTGCTGAGCTGGAAAACCCTAAACGCTTGTCTCCCACAGTGCCAGTCTCCAATGGCACTCCTCAGTTAGCCACGGGATCCAGTTAGTCTGAAAGGAAGTTATACAAAAGGAACATAAAATACACTTCTACCGGAGGACCCAACCAACGCTGAGCACTAACAGCGCGTCAGAAATCCTGAATTCCATTGATTTTCAGTGGGGCATAATTTCACACACTGGCAGGAAGAGGATTAAGTGATACAAAGACAGAAAAGAGCAGTGGGACTTGATGTCCTCACCTGGTAGGAACTTAGAGCCCACTCAGAAATGCCAGTCAATTGCTGCAGTACCCTGTGGAAACTCTTACTTGCCCTGAAGACCAGTTTCTCCGCAAAGCAGCCACATTCAAACCCAAAGCGTTCATACTTAGGCCCTGCAGGGAGCCAAGCTCCCCCAGGCGCTCAGGAATGCGTTTCAGTGGGAACGGGGGAAGTGCACGACTTGCTACAAAGGCTTTGGAATTGTGCTCAGAGTTCACGTATCAGAAAAAAATGATCCGATCCGAGGAAAAAAGATTCCTTTCGTGTACAATCCACTGGTGTACAGCGCAACCTGACTATTATGAAAGATACTCCTCATTTCTAGTGCTATTGCTTGTTTCAGTAACAGCTACCCAGGCGCAGGAAAGTCTCTAAAAAATAGTGTTTTCTCTTTTTAGTTTTTAAACATTGCTCTTATATAACAAATAAGCAAGGCCTGGTTTTGAAAAAGGATTAAAACCAGGTTTGTAACTGATGCCATGCCGCGTGTCAGGTTTCAAATCTAGAGAAAATGTTTATGGCTAAGTTAAAACAACTTGTAACACAGAAGTTTTAAAAATGAAATTGATGCTGTAATAAATATTCTTTAGCATAACACAAGCTTTGATTAAACTCCAGGATTCAACCTGTATTGCAAATGCAGGAAAGCTGATTATGGAATTTATTAACGGTAGCAATATCTCAAAAATAAACACAATATTTTATTTAATCGAAAGTCATGGAATATACGAAATACAGCATATTTCACTTAATAAAACCCACTTAATTTAAAACAATGTTATGGCGAGGGGATATCTGCTTTGAACATAATACAAGAAAACAGAGGATTACGCTTCCCCATCTTTTGAAGTTACACAGGGAGAAAAAAATACCTGGTTATAGACGACGGGGCAGTCAAATTTATTTTCAGCAGAAAAGGAATGACCCATAACTCAGGAGCGGCAGAGTCTCCAGTGAGTTATGGAGGTCATTCTTTCTCGTGAGGAAATGAATTGCACTCATTACATGCTGCCCCACGTTTATGTGTTTTGTTATTAGCACAGCAGACAGGATTTTAATTTGGCACTGCTTACTTGAGAATTTTTACTCTTCGAAGTCAGTATCAGCAGGCCGACCCAGGACTGAAACAACCCGGTTACACCCTGTTGGACTGCTGTCGTTGGGACTGCTCAGCCCAGCTGAAATTCCCTTCTGCGCTCCGCGGGAGCGTGGCCGGGCCGTTAGAGCCTACGGCGTTACAGAGCGGACACTGCTACGCTGCGGTAACCCCAGGGCACCCCAAACCACACCCGCTGGTTTGTGCTCGTGGCGCGGGCAACGCTGCCGACTGACGTGGCCGGCTGAGGAGCCGGGGGCAGTGCCCGCACAAAGCTGCGCCTCTCCGACCGTCAAACAATCGTCCCCTTGTCGCAAGTGAAGAAGCAAGGGAGCCGGAAAGGAGAGCAGCCCGCGCGGGTCCTGCGCCCAGCCATAGCCAAGCGGGGCGATGCGCGGCGAGCCCACCCCCCCGCGGGCCACGCAACGCGCTCGGCCCGAAAGCCCAGCTCGCCTCCCACCCGCAGCTGCGCCCCCGCGCCGGCTGGCCCCAGCAGCCCGAGGGTACGCCTTGAGAACCACGGTCAAAGCCGCCCGCGGGGTCGGCCTCGCTGGTGGCGCTGGAGCAGGCGGGACCGCCCCTGGCCACGGCCGGCACCGCCGGCCCGGGAGCTCCACCTGCAGGGCTCCTGCCCGGACCGCCGCGCCGGGGTTGACCTGACTCCCAGCTCGGGCGCTGCCCGACTTCGCCCTTACTTCTCTGAGTAAACCCCTTTGCCTTTTCCGTGCCTCGGAAACCCCCACGTCCAGCTGATGAAACCCTGCGAACGCCCGACGCGCACACACTGCACCAGAGTCCGCCAGAGCTCGCAGAAACGCCGGCCGAGCGCAGGTTATAACGCTGCTTGGCTTATAACGCTGCTCAGCTGTGCGCGAGTTACTGCGCTGCTCGGCCGAGCGGCCGCACGCCCAGCAGAGCTGACCCGTCCCTCCCGCTGGACATCGCCCTCGGCCTTCTCTCAGGGTGTGCAGCACAACTTCGCTCACCTCCGCAAGGGTTCACGCAGCCCAACCCACGTATCTGGGACGAGACCCAGCACCAGACCAACAGCCACCTACCAGGGGATGCTTTCTCTCACCCGACCGACAGCCATGGCACGGAGGCAATGCCAAGCAGAGGAGGTCAGCTGGGAACCCACGCGCAGAGCCACTGTGCCCTGTGAGCAGGTAACAGGCCGCGGGCTGGACAAGCCCGTGTTAACGCAGCGCAGACCTGCGCGGCGAATGGCTGGGGAGTCTCCATCCCTGTGGACAGGGCGCGGATGCTAGCCACGCCGCAGGGACCGGCCGGCAACGAGAGCACAGCCAGCGACTACGAGTTAGGGAACAAGCACGTGATATCCCGGATAAATAAATACTTACATCAATGTTATTAACATGACCACTTTCTATGACTCCGGCCATTAAAACCGAACAGGAAGAAAAGATGGAAAAACTTAAATTCTTACTTTTATCTGGAAAATAAGGCAAACCCAAAACGTAAAGCGCAGTGGAAAGCGTTGTGTGCACACGGCCACGTTGCTTCTCTGTTGCAGTCTTAACCAGGATATGAGACATCCAGGACCGCCAAGCTTTTTACTGATACATTTACAAGAATTAATTAGCAAACATGGATTATTACATGCAGAGGTTGCTGTGGTGTAGGGAGCGAGCGTAAGAGCAGTGATACTTTAAACAGAATTTACTTGTATGCTGAAAGGAGTTACAGGCACTGATGGAGATACATGCAAATAAAACCCAGAAGTGTTACCGTGTCCAACAGAGGCACAAGATTCACTTAGAGCACTGTGTTGGAAGATAATCTTAAAATGTCTTAAGGCAATACCTTCTACAACTATTTAGATGAAGATGGATAAGAAGGGTAATAAATATCAACATAATAAATACTTCTGGGATTCTAATCTTCCCTGGTTTTGCATCCCCCAATTTAAGAGTCTGAAATAAATGTCAAATCAAAGAGTTCCAAAAGAAAAACATTTCTGCAAGATCAAGATCTGTAATAACAAGCTCACTCCAACACTGCCATCTGTTTTCAGTCACTTTAACGTGCCTGTGCTATCACTGTCACTACAACACGAGCCAAATATCTGCTGCCTTAAGTTGAATAACCTGATTCTGTGTGCGTTTCTATTGGAAATGAACGAGGATCATAATAACTAGAGAAGAAATCAAATGTTGGAAAACACTTAGACAGGTAAAGCAGTGTGGCAGTAAAAGCTCTTCCGGGATTGTCTGTAGCTGGATACTTACAGTCAACATGGCAAACATTAGCTGGCAGACGTTGAAAGCGTGCCTCCAGTTGTGATACAAAACCATTCGGTAATTCTTCCTAACCGTCAAAAGCCACCTACACAGCGTCTGAAATGAAAAGTACAAATTGTATCTGGCCTACTAAACGTGTACAAATGGACGGAGCAGTGCCAAGACAAAAGCAGCAGATCTCTCTGCAGCGCAGATGGTTACCTCATAGTCAATTTTAAATTTCTGAACCATTCCAAGTTCCATGAACATCCTCAGGGCTGCAGTAATCATGGCATCCACATCAAGCGAGAAGTCATCAAAATGGATATCATCAATGCCAAGCTCTGACACCAGAGGGATGTTTGCTGCCTGAAAATGCCAAAGGGAAAGGGAAACTTCTCATTCAACACTTGGGTCTTTTTTTTTTTTCCTGTGTCGCTCTTACAAGAAACCACCCATACATCAGTTCTGACCTGCCAATACATCTCCCACTCGATTTGAATGCTGAGCAATAAAAGTCTTCACCTGAGAGGTGCAAACACGTCAAGCTAACAGAGCAGGGGAAACAGTGGGAAGGAGCAGGAAATATGCTCACCATCCCAACTGGAGCCTGAATACAGCCCGTATACAGCCTGTGCAAGCTGACCACTTTACAGCTACTGCAGTAACATAATATATTCCAATGCAAATTACAATGCTGTAATGCAAGAAACATCTGGACAGCCAGCAGCTGTGAATTTTAATTGCTACCATTCAGAAATGCAGAGTAAATATAGTGCCCTGCAGAATGCCTTCATCCAAACGTCCTCACGTTTGTAATCATGCAAGTACCCTCTGCTTTACACTGTTGGAGGCACTTTCACAGAACCGGAAAAGAGCGACACAAGGAATGTCTAGCAGAAGGACTTTTCAAGGTAAAATAAAAAATAATTTTAACATACTGATTATGCAGTAAGCCACTAAACAACAGCCTCACATTTTGCTTTGTCCGTGTAACAGCAGACTTCTGTCTGTGAGAGAGGAACGAGCTTTTCCTGCCCACAAAAACGTACAAATGAGCGTGCAGGACTGACTAACGCCTACAGTTGGGCACACAGGTGTGTAGCGGCTGGCCCAGTGGCAGCACCTGCAGGAACCGGGCAGAGGTGCTGACAACCCTCGCGGGCTTGTTTGCCCTTCCTCGTGCCTCCTCGGACTCGCCACTCCTCTCCCTAGAGAGGGCGGGGGGAGGGGGCCGCATTGGCTGAAGGAGTCCCTGTTCCCTGTCTCCCACAGTGGGAAGGCGATGGGTCAGGCAGAAACCTGAGGAAGGGGCTGGATCCAGCCCACGGGCCACAAGCAGGACCATGCTGAACTAGTGGAAATTGCACAGACTCAGCTGGCATGGCACATCCAGCTACTCGCTTGCATAAAACACCGATTTGTTCGTGCAACCCGAAGTTCACCTTCACAGTTACAGCTTCTCTGTGACCACTTCATGGCTTCCTTTTCGAGAACCTGTGTTTTGAAAGGCTGCACCCTAACTACCACCAGTAATCGACACGTAAAAAGCTTTTTCTAGCTGAAGGGAAAGTGCCACCCTGACAATTACTTTCTGCAGGGATTAAGCTGGTTTAGCTATACCGTGTAGAAGATGGTGTAAACCTGCCGTAAGACAGTATCAACACGGCAGCGTTAACTTCTTTGGCAGTGAGCAGCAAATGCTTTTCAGTTCAGCACCCATAAAGCATGCCAGTACCACAAAGTCACGGTGTCACGCCAGCGGGGTAACTGCCACGGGAAATACAACAAACCCACCAAGGCAAGTGCCACCCCAGGACACAGCTGAAGAACCTCGGGAGCACGCAGGCAGAGGTGTGGGCTCTGTTAACTGCGTGCTTCCTTTGCCTGCGGGCATCCTGACCCAGCTTGGACCCGTTCAGCATCTTCTGTTAAGTACCAAAACATCGGAAACGCTTCTAGACGATGCCCCAGAGTTACACCTTACCACCCTTTACTGTCTGGCTGAAAAGCTACGGATTTACTGCAGTTAGGTGTGACACAGGCGTGCTGGCCCAGAGACTCTGCTCTCCAGACCTTCAGTGGTCTTACAAAAAGCGGTGACTTTTTATCATTCAGTTATTCTTCCGAGCTGCGGGGGACACTCAAGATGCATCCTAATATTTATTCTGTGAATACGCTCGTTGCAGACTAACTGCATGATAAATGTCTCTGAGGGAAGAAGCGCATTTGTCCATCTTACCCGCCTGTTCCTTCGGGACAAGTTTAAATAACAGAGATGCTGAAGCAGAAGCACTTGATGGTGAGTAGGCCTGCTTGAAATCGTCCCATCGAAACTCCCTTTCCAAACCCACTGCTGCATTTTCATTAACTCTGAAGTGGGCTCTGACTAAAATTTTCATGTTTTTTATCCTCTTAAAGGAAAATATCTATTTTCCTTGCTATTTTTTACTGGAAACAAACACTTTTACCGGCCCGTTACAATTCAAGGGAGACCACTTGAAGCAGTTGCTCAGCTACAACTTTCCCCTTTTTCAGTGGAGAAATAACACTATATTCCAAATGTATTACAAACTGAGTAACAGGATATTAACAAAGCAAATCAAACCCAATTTCTTCCCATGTCCGTCTGAAACTTAAATATTTATGAGGTTCTACATTCCTAAATTTAACAGAAGTGCCATAATCCAAAATAACTGCTGAATTAACAGCCAGGAGATAACATTTGTATAAAAGAACCATTTGCTTTACAACGGCAATAAAGAAACAACAGAATTATGAGTGTTGAGACTAATTTGAATAATGTTAAAAAAATGATATGTTGTGGGGCTGCAGCAATATTCCAGCTGCACCTGGCAGTGCCTGCCCTCAGCTTCTTACACTGGAAATGTAGTAGCACAGGGTTGATAGGAGAACAGTAATTAAAACTTTTTTTTTTTTTAAATTACAAAGATATTAAAGATATTCATAATACAGAATATTAAAACAGAACCATCCCTGAGATTTTGCTGCACTGCAGGACAAATTCCAGTGGATTTTTAAAAATAAACAGAAATAACAACACTCTTCCAGGAAAACGGAGGGGATGAACGTACCGCGACAGTAAGAGGAAGGAGCAGGCAATTAAAATTCAAGTTAGAGTAAAATTATTTTTTAAAGCACCCCAGTGATTTAGACTCACTTAGAAGGCTTGCTTCCTTCTGAATGTTCTGAAGTTCAATTTCCCCTTTCTAAAAACAATTAAGAACATTATACTCCGAAGTCGTTTTACCTTGTGGAACAAGCCATTTCAACGCCCTTTATCCTCGAGAAAATTCACGTGACTCCCCTGTGAGCTGATAGTAAATTATAGCCAGACACACGTCCTCTGGTCGCATCTCCATACCCCTTGGTACCAAAGCAAAAATCTGCCTTGAATGGAACCATGAACACAAGCTGGGCTTAACCCACGGAAGGCAGCCCGTCTTGCCAAACAAAGTACAAACTCAGCAGTTACCTGACCAGGAAACCATCACGACGAGCGGTGCAGCTCGAGAAAGAGGATGTCACGCCCCCGAATGGGAGCGTAAAGACGAGGTCTGTGGCTACCCCATACTCAGATGGGCACGGCATGGGGTGGGATGGATACAGGAAGGAGGAAAAGCACTTTTGCACTCAAGTCAGTGCTGGAGAGAGATTCTCCTTTCCTCACTGCTCTTTGCTGCCACGTAAACTGCTTCCCAGCCAGCCTGGCACACGGGAACAGCTAGGAGATAAGCGACTGGCTGAGCTTGCCCTGCATCAGCCGCTGCCAAAGGGCAGCAGGTCATTAATGACCATCATACCTCCCAATACACGGAACACCAAAGTGGCTTCTACCAACAATAAAGTCCCAGTTCTGGCCACTATAAAACACGGCCCATGGGAACAGAAATGTAATGCTTCAGTATTAACAGGTCGTTGGGCTGCCATGGATGAACAAAACCTAGGAAGGAAATCTTTAGGAAACTCTGAAAGGCTAAATACTTGAAACAAAAGCTACGGTTTAATGCTTACACCTTAGCGCTCCTACACCCACTATTTCAGCTTTAGAAGCATGTATAAAACATGCTGTACAAAACGGTTTCTTTATACTGTCAGCACGCAGCTAGGTCAGAATAAAGGGAAGCATCCATTCCTGCTCATTTTTTCTTCTGGGCAGTATGCGTTCATATGTACGCGTACGACAGAACAACGCGTCAGAATATGCGCACACACAGCATTTCACAACATTCTCACGGTAAGGGCTGAACAAAGCGCTCGCAATCAATCACCGCAAGCAAAAGGGGAGACTTGTGCTGCTCTCACTGAACGCATTTCCTGAATGAGAGCTAGGTTTTACATTCAGCTTGGCTGGTGGTACTGCAGGTTGCTTTCCTTTTAATCCTACTTTCAGTTTCTGTCGTGTACCACGTTAGTGCCTTCACAATGCCCAATACTGCTATTCAGAAAATGTATGCAAAGTATATCATTAAATGCTCAACTACAAATTAACCTTAAATCAGTTTGTAGTTATAAATAGTACAAGAACGATCCCTTGAAATGGGCGAAAGGGGGCAAGCTTCCTGTCCTGAATAACCTGTGGGTGCGACAGCTGCTACCAGCTCACGATAGGTGTCTTGCCATTTTAGGATCTGGAAACACACTACCAGTCCTTCCAAACAGGGAAGGCACTTGACAGATCGTTACCCTAACGATCCACACAGTGTTAAAAACCGAACGTCCTGCGTGAGCTGGAAGCCTAGCCTTCGGCATTTGAAAGCTACGCTGAGCTGAAGTCTGTGTTCCAGGTAGTGAGATGTACTGCCGGCGGCGACCTGCAGACAGGTCACATGCTGTCAGCATGAAAAATGGCCAGAGGGAGATAACTCCCTGTGTGGGGAAAAACTGTACCACGTCAGGAACAAATGCGAAATAGCAATTTGGATACTGCATGATCTCCTACAGCAGAATTTGGTTATTGGGCAGGCTGGGTCAGTGGTGGAGAGCGGGCAGTTTCAAGGTGGTGATTACATTTTGTCTCATCTTGCCATAATCCTTTTATTCCATCCTTATTTCCTACAAGTTGGCATGCACTGATAGGCAGCTTAAGGACTTTCTTAAACAGAAGACACCTACAGCTCAAGGGTGACTGTAATACTTTCATTCAGCGTCACATTATATGAGAAAACAGTCTTTGATCCCTTTTGATACTAACAGCGCAGGCCAAAAATATCATTCCACACACCGAGGGAAGGCTTACTAAATGATTTTGCAATATCTCTTCTAATAGCATATTCTTCATGATCTTACGTACCCGTATTTGATAGCGCCATAAAATCAGACATAAGGAAACTGGCAAGTTCATTAGAAAGCATTCTCTCTCCTTGCAAATCCTCCATTACCATGGAAGCAGTCCAGCTGAACACAGAAAACACTGGACTGAAATCCCACTTTGCTGTGTCGCTTAAACTCTGCACTCCAGTTTTACTGCCTGTGTGGATAAGACATCAATGCTTATTGTGTGAGGAAAGCTTTTTAAACCTACCGATCAGTTTATCAGTACGGCCTTATTAACAAAAATAGCACGTTCTACCGTTTAGTATGCTCAGCTAGATGTGTGACATCGGCACTGTTGTGTAACAACTGCCACTACTGAACGCAGTCCGCCTTTTATGTAGCCCTACGGACGTGACACGGTCAGCAAGGTTTCTCAGTTAGAAAATACTGCCGGACTGATGGGAAAAAAGAAGAAACGTGAATGTATATAACAGATATAAAGACATTCCATGAAATAGACATCCCATTGTAGCAGAAGAATGGCAAAACAATACAGTATGCGTGGTACCTCCCAGGGGAATGTTTGAGTCAGGGATCTATTTGCCATGATTTCAACAGCGGGTCAGGATCTGACCCCATTTGTACTCTGAAGTGAAACTGGAGCTTCAGACAACATGACGTACACAAGAAAGTAAGACTACCCTTTCAAGTACCTCTTCACCTGGAATCTCTCAGAAGATGAGGGACTGAAAAGCCTTAAAGGCCGATCATGCAAACCTGCACAGAAAGCATCAAAGTGGAAAATATTAAATGTGATGCCTTCTTTACCTCTCAATCTCCTATCAAGCCACACTGGAGACAGTACTCCTGATGGCAAAGATTTTTATTTGTAAAAGGTTCTTTCTATGTATAAAGCCCTCTAAAATACTTGCTTATATTTATAGCTGCAGGCATCTTTTAAAACCTATCTTTATAGCTGGTTATTAGCAGTAGTGGACAAATTTTGCACTTCAAAGCTGTGGAAGACCGAAGCCAGTTACAGTCCAGTCTGACGTGTTTCTCTCCAAAGGGGAAAGAATCAAATTTTTCAGCTCAGGGATGTTCTAATGCCCAGAACAAGCCAGCTTTTAAAGGCCTCCATCTGTTACTGCAGATTGCGGATGGTGTCCCTCTGCCCTTCACAATGCTGAGTTAGCACCTCCTTTCCAATGACCAGGCGCAGCAGGAGCAGGATAACAGCATTTAAAGGGAATTTTATAATATTTACAGTAAAGGGAAGTAGGTGTGGAAGAGACTTAAAGAGTGCACGTGTATTCTTCTCTGGGCCTTGAGTTTAATGATTTAACAACATGATTATCACAGCAGCATTGCTGCTGCCTTTAGGAGTGAAATCACCCAGAACCACAGAATCATTCAGGCTGGAAAGGAGCTCTCGAGACCAGCTGTCCAGCACCCCTGCTCAAGCACGGTCAGAAACACCCCAACTTTATTTGCCCTTTAGCTACCTTCACCAAATTCCACTTTGCTGAAATATTCCAAGGGATACTCACATAACCACAACTGGTGACTGCATTGAACAGGATGGGATGACACCCAGGAGTGGAGCTTTGGACTTGTCTGAGGGCAGTTGGACAAAACCATGAGATACAGAGACCTCGACGCTGCCGTATAAACATGCTGTGCCACTGTCAGATCTACCAGGCCACCTGTTTGTGTGCCAGACTGAACCTTTTATCCAACAACTGGTCAGATGTAAAAGACATCAAGAGTCCCTGGAACAGGGTTTATGTATTTTAAGCCTGTTCACAGTAACCCAGCAGCTAAGCAGAGGGCTGCAACTGTGCAACCAAACACCCAAACACTGCCCAGAGCCCCACCGTGGGTGTCCGAGCCCTTTGCTGGAAAAGGTCATTCACTGCTTTAGTCAAAGCTTCACACCTCCAAACGGAGAATAATGCTGCTCTTGCAATCAGGTTCAAAGTCTGCAGCCGAAACACGTACACCACGGTGCGCACCGCTTCATCCTCAACTGGCAAATTAACAGCGTAACTTAGACATGAAACATGGAACAAAGAAAGGTACATTTAGTCTTGTTTCAAAAAGTTGTATTTGGGTTGACCGTTTGCCAAACAGAACTACTGCTTAGCGTGGAGACTGGTATTTGCTGTAATTCAAAGCAAATCACGGCACTGAGCTGTTTATTTTGCTCCTTCCATTAGAACAAGAAAAGCAGCCATTAAGCAAAGTATCACTAGCAAATGTAGCATTTAGGAATTTTGTTATCGTACACTGTGGACTTAGGACAAAAATATGGTATTTACCTTCTACTTTTGGTGTAAAGCTGTATGTGCCTGAGAAAAGGATTTGTCTTCTTATAATTTAACTTTTAAAGGGGCAAGGGAAGATATATCATTGCACATGCTGTTTCCAAAGGTAAGCCCAGAATTATAGCTAAAAAGCTGAAAGTATTTTGAATGTTTCTCATCAGCCAATCAATCCTGTCTGAACATGCCACTTTCTGAAATTGGGACCCATCAAAAGGAATAATAAATTTCAGAGATAAAAATATTACATTTAAAATTGTTACAAACTGTAATAAAAAGAGACGCAAAATACATTATTTATGTTGCTAAAATTCAATCCTTGATGTTGAAGTTGTTTCCTAGTACACAGAAACAAAATATACGGCAGCCTATAAAAGGAACAAGAAATTTCTATTTTAAAAGGAGAGAGACATAAAATAAAAACAATTAATGGTCTGAGCATCTATTATTCCTAAGGCCAAAGTCCATAACCACAGCAGCCTAGGACCGGAGTTTTACAGGGCATGCACATTCGACACAATGATCTCCCGAGGCGCGCAGGGGACTGTTCACGTCCTTTTGGCTTACGGTGATTAGGAAATAACCAGTGTGTCACATACTACAGGCTAGCAACTGTCGACTTTTTATGACCACTGGTGCAGATGAGAAGCTCGTACAAAAGGGTCTATTCAGTCTCCGTCCCAGAACTTTAAACAAACACAAGCAGCAAACCTAGGGCAAGTATTTCTCCGTGATACAAAAGTGTCAGGCATGCAGGCTCCCATTTCCCACAACAGCCTTCCTTGGTGTTGGTAGGCAGAGAGTCGGCTTTGTTGCTCCCATGAGGAGCAGAATGGGTAATGCGGACTGTCCCCCTCATGCCTACAAATTTGGGAGGGTGAGGGGAAAAGGGATATAAGGTAGCCTTCTCCTCCACAAGTCTACCTAGGAAGGGGAGGGAAGGCTCTAGCTGCTTCCTTGAAGACTCAGAAGAGGAAAAACCTGACAAGGCTGGAAAGATCAGGGTCAGGGGTCTTCTCCCGGAGGACGTGATGCGAAAGGCACAGAATGGAACGGGCTGTTTTGGTGGCAGCCAAACAGCCCCCCTTGTGCCCTGCGATTCTCAGTTGCACACACGGTGCAAGAGCACGTGAGAGAAAGAAGTGATGGCGTTGCCAAGAACAGACACTAAAAACAACAAAAAAGGAAACAATAAAACCTCCAACCCTGCCCTAGTGCCACAAAGGCACGACGCTGACTGGTGTTACAACTTTTTCCACTGCTCCAGCAGCCCTCGCTGCTGCCCAGAGCGACCTGCAGGCCCACCGGTCACGTCCCGCCGTGGGGCCGGGGCGGTGCTGCAGGAGGGCACAGCAGTGGCACCGGACGGTGCTCCCGCTGGCCACCAAAATTTTCTTTCTGAGCTCCTGCGACAAATCAGGCTGGCAGTGCAGGGACTGGTGGGGAAAGTTATGCAAATGTATGAGTGGGCTACGGCTCCACTGGGAAGAAGGTCCTATTTCAGATCCGCTGGAGTGACAGCTATAGCGGAATACTGTCAGGTGGACAATAAATAATATTGAAAACACCTTCAAACCTACAACATACATTTACAGAACAGCTATAGAGAACCTCGCCGTAATTATCCTTAAAATATGTTTCATCTTTGTCTTGCTCCTTAGTTTTTATCAAGTCCTGATTGCAGGTTTAAAAGTCTACCCATCCTATTCCGACTCCGTAAATCACTCCCTAGGAGCACTCAGGCTTGCCCAAAAGAGCATCCTCCAAAAAACCAGAGCTTCATCTTCCTACAGCGTAACAAGCCGAGGGTGTTGTTATCATGCGCGAGGCTGCTGCAGGGGGGACCGTGGACCCCGAGCCCACCTCCTCCAGCCGCAGCAGAACGTACATCCTCCGCAGCACCCCGCACGGCACACCAGCAGAGAGAGCCTGAGGGCCCAGCCTGCCCAGCGCCACAGACCCCGGGCTCCCACCAGCTCTCAGCCTCGCCATGTGCACCGAGAACAGGTAACACGTACAGACCTGCTCTTTCAACAAAACCAAGTGATCGGCACCTAAATCCTGTATTTCTTTAGCTCTACTTACTACCTATGCCTCAGAGCTTTACGTGTTTCCTTCAAACCAAAGTTGCTTTTCACCTATCACTGCTCTGAAGTGAAAAGGCTGCACACAGCCATACATACTTGTTTCTCGTCATTCATCAGGTCCTTTAAGAAGGTCTTCTATTACGTGTTAACTGGCCCCTACGAAAATACCCTGACGATATTTGACTGGTACAACCGTTCCTTTTCCCCGAGACACCGTGCACCTGCCAGGTTAACGCGCTGAAGGTAATGTCTTGCCCGGTGCTTAGACAGTCCGGCACGAGCCACGGAGGCACAGACCTCAGCGAAGAGGTGTGTCTGCGTGACTCGTTTAGGGACCCTGAGGATTGTCCGTGCCTGGCACAGAGCTGTGGGGTGCGCAAATACCTCAGCCACTGCTGACTGCACAGAGGGACAGTTCACCTGCAGACAGCTGGGAGCTGGAGACGGGGCCTGCCGGGGCCACAGCGCTGTGCCACGCAGCCCCGGCTCACCGCCAGGTTAACAGTAGGGTTTATGAAGGCCGAAGAGAAACTGCTGGACAAAACACACTGCAGCACAGCACCGCAGAAAGCAGGGCTAGTTGAGTTAGGTTTAAGCACACCAAACAGGATGCCGTATGCGCAGGGCGATCACAAAGGCTCTGGAAAACACTGGTATCTGATGTTCTCAGCTTTTTGCGTGCATTCAGGGTGGGGTGTAGCTTGTTGCACAGCACAAGGCAACAGAACACTTCACAGAAATGGCCTCATAAAATATTTAGTTTCCTGGTTTTGCCCGGGGTACAGTCTGCACATTTTCCATGTAGCCACAGCAAGAAAGGCAAGTGCTAGAGTCTACTTCTCAAACATTTAAAGTGTTTACACTTCAAATTTGAAAGACTAAAACCGCAGAACTACTGACAATTTCTCTGTCAGAAAGTATGTTTACTCTGCCTGGGGTTTTGCCCAAGAGACTTTTGAGACCAAAACAATAGAGGAATCCCCCCCCTCCCCCAAGACAGACAATGAAACAGGGTAATAACCTGTAGAAGGTTGTAATCACAAGTATTTTTTACATAATGCATCCTAGCCATAGTTCTGCTTGGATGGCACAGGCCCATATACCCCAAATACAAATTGATGTAGCGAACAACTGTGCATCCAGTTTTTTCCTTCAAATAATCCAAGAGCACAAGCTAACACTGCACAGGAGCACGGTCAACTCACATACTCATATGTGGAAAAAGGTCTTTTGGCACAGCCCCACTCTTATCAGCTGATGGAGGAATGCAATAAAAAAAAGAATTGCTGGACATGAGATTCTACATAACATGGCTGAACACACAAGGGTGTTTCTCTCGAGTCTCTCGGTGACTCGTGCAAGAAGGGCATGCTGCCTGCACTGCTAACGTATCCTACTACATGCACACACACAAACATGACAATGGTGTGAAATTGCACTGGTATTACCTTTTTCAGGATTTTACAGCTCAACAGAAATGCTGCTAGGCGATCAGCCCTAAAGTGGAGCAAGGATGGCACCCAGTGGCCAAACATACTCATCTCAGAAAAACATTCCTCATCTACTTCCCATTCTTCACTTTCCGGAGTTCTAATTATAAAAACGTTCTAGCTCTAATATGAACTCGTTGGAGATGTCATAAGCCATTACAGCACCTTTCAGCACCTGAAGGGGCTATAAGAAAGCTGGAGGGGAACTTTTTACATGGGCACGTAGTGACAGGACAAGGGGCAAAGGCTTTAAACTGAAAGAGGGCAGATTTAGATGAGATATCAGGAAGAAATTCCTCATGGAGAGGGTGGTGAGACACTGGAACAGGTTGCCCAGGGAGGTTTGGTTGCTCCATCCCTGGAAGTGTCCAAGGCCAGGCTGGATGGGGCTTTGAGCCACCTGGTCTAGTGGAGGGTATCCCTGCCCATGGCAGGGGGGTTGGAACTAGATGGGCTTTAAGGTCCCTTCCAACCCATTCTGTGATTTCTTCCTTGTGTTGTAAATACAAGGAAAATCAAAATAATTTTTTCCCCTTTTTAAAATCAGTACAACTACTAAGGAACTCGTTTAATGTTAAGAACCACACTGAAAATATTAATGCCAATTAGAAAACTTCTATCCAAATAAAGTTTGGAGAAAAGCAACTTGATTTTTTTAACAAGAAAATTTCCAGTTGTAACTGTCAGTCTGCTGGGGCTACAAAATGAATCCAAGCACAGATAAATAAAGAATAACTTAAAATGTGAAATATTATGCCATTTTTCTGGATTTCTTTGAAGAATTCTTTCTTCCATGAGTTAAAACCAACTGTGCAATGCTCTTACTGGGCCAGTCTGGGAATGCAGCTCTCAGAACAGTGAGCTGTCACATACAGGGCTAGCCCCAGGGATGTCCCTCAGCCACGTGGGGGATAATTTGGTCCTTACTGATGGTGAGAGAATCATGATAAAACCTCAGTAACTCTTAAAGTACCATCATTCACTGAAGCACCCCCATTTTTAAAATTATTCTGGTCCTATTTAAGTGCTTAAGTCTTTGCTAGACAGATTTTTCTTCCTGTTTGAAAACCTTTCCAAGTATAAATTCCCAAGTCTACCACTGACTGAAGCATACTACTATATCATTTGACAACTATTGTTGGTTGTTTTGGTTTTAGTCATTCATCAGATATTCCTCAGGCCTGCATGACATTTTAAATGTATTCTATGCCTTATCACTTTGTGCTTGGTTGTTGGCTAAATGGTGCAGCAACGCTGAACTCTATTTACTTCTCAACGCCTTCCAGCTGACAAGAGATTCTTGTCGAGTATGATGACCGGTCAGATTGAAGGACAGACAACAGGTCTGTTGGACAATAAATCATTTCACCTTCACTTGCAAAGAACACTATATCCTCAACAACCGCTATTTCTAATTCGTTTTTCTAAACATTCTCAAGTCCAGGACCAACTGTGGGTTTGGATATGAAAACAGATGCAAGAAATGCAAAACTTCACATGTAAATAACAAAATGCAGTATTTGAGAGCAGCAAAGTAGTAGCATACTTTTTTTTAGTATGGGTAGATTAATAACCATAAGTGTTTTATTACTCGTCTGCTGAAAATTTCTGTTGTTCAAGTACCACTGTATTAGTGTGCATAATTACTAAGAAACTGAAAAACAGCCACTGTTAAAGGCAGTAAGTCAGTAATATTTTAAACTACTTAGAATGGGTTTTTTTAGTACTGTAAAATAATTTAGAGTCTAGCAGAAATTCTTAGAACTATTCTCTAAATCAAATGAAATCTATTCAGCTTTACAGAAGGTGGCTTTTTAAAAATACTGTAATGATGGGTTTTCACCATGCATGTAATTTCAATCTTCTGTTATTTTCAGTGAAGTTTATTACTTATTAAGGCATTTAACAATGAGATTTAAGCTCCGATCTACCTATGAAGTAGCTGATCTTAGAAGTAGTCGTTTATTATTTAATATTTCTAGTTACTGTTTGTCTTTACTCTGTACTCAGAATTATCAGTGCTGGTTTTTCACAGTTTTTTAATTCTAACCCTCAAGATCCCTTCTTTTTAACCTGTAGCGTGGAAGTATTCAGAGATTATTCTGTATAGCATAAACGCTGAAGTACACATTGCCTTTGCATATTAAGCCAATTCCATGGTACGTTCCTTACTGACATACGCATTACACTCTTGTCCTGACATAATCCACAGACCAGAACGTATTCCTTGCTGAAAACAGCCTATCCCTTTTAAAAATCCATTTAATGACCTGTGCTAAACTCATAAATTAACAGAAAGAATTGTCTGGGCTTGGATATATGATTAAACTGCAGGCTTTATCTAGCTTCCAGGCCACAGGTTTCTTTCTTTTCCCTTAACTCTCTCAAATCACATATATATTTTCCTGCAAAGAAAGATTCCTTTTTAAAGCAGGATTTACTTATCTTCTACACTACAAAATAAACTGTTTTGTGTGGGCTTATCACATGAATGCAACACAATCTTTTGCAGTCAGAAAGCAGAAACACTGAAATCCTTCAGAGATGTTTCAATATTTGTCCCCTTTTTGCAGATGGGAAACCAAATCACGAAGCGCCCTGCCCTGCTGAGATGACAGGACAACACGAGGGCAAGGAACCTGCCCACTCAGACTACAAATATTCAGGTGGGCATACCAGGTAGATGTACTCCTCATGGCCACGATAACCTCCCTTCACCCTTCTGCAGCCAACACAGAGGGCTGGCCCCTTCAGTGAGCAGCTCCGAGCCTCAGCCTCACCAGGTCAAATTACTCCTTGTATACCACTCCCCCCTCCACAACATCCTGGAAAATTCCTACTTCATCTGCTTCGGAGGGAACAATTTACTCTGTGGGCCCCATGTTTTCACCTGGAAATAATAAACGCAGTCATTTAAGAAATGCAAAAGGAATCCTTTCAGTGGTCTTTTGCAACAATTAAACCTCATCCTGATCAACTATGAAGCCAGTAAAATTCGAATGCTGAGATTTCAATAAAACTGGGTGTTTACATTTTTGAAAGCAAATTCAGAATTCCCCGTGGCTTTTCCTATTAACTGTCCCTAGAACTAAGACGGACACTGTAGTACAACACTAGTCTAGTTGGACAGCTCCAAAGGTAATTTGTAAACAGGTGCCGCTCATGCCTCTGGCACAATGAAGCTGTCCCACTTTCTTCTTTCTGATAAAATGCCTCATGGAAGAAATTAAGGCAAAAAACCCTCAGTTGTTGGTTTTTTTCCCCTCACAAACTGTCATATTTCTCTTTTATAGGCTTCATTCTCAATAACCCCTACCACACTGGAACAGGTTTCACGATGGCAACAATATCTGTATGAGAAGGGCTGCTGCATTAGAAGTGCACCTGAGAATCCCGGCTCCTGGCACTGATGAGGAGCTGAAGAATAGCCCAGCAGGGCAATCCAGAAATGTTTCAGGTGGTTGAGAAAGGAAAAGAAACAGCTCATACTAAACCAAACAATTCAGTAAACTTGGGAGTTTCCATCAAACCCTAATATCTGCAGTTTCTGAGATTTATGACTAATGATCACATCAAAGCACGCTTCTTTTTAAATGCAGAAGGCATGGTCTCTTTTCTGGGTGATCAAGACATGCAAGAAATGTTGTGTCCTAACTATTTTCCAAGCACTGCTCTTGGAAGGCACTGATTAGTAATGTAAGAATAGTCTCACTGTGTCAGACCAAAGGTCCTCCTAAGCCCTGAACCTCAGCTTTGAGAGTGACCAAGAGGAGGGAAGCCTGTTTGAACTAAGAAAACATACTTCCTTGGTGCATTCCTCTCAGCTTCGGCAAGCTGCACGTCAGAGATTTCCTGAGCCAGAGATGACAGTCTTCATAAAACCGCCCTCATTTGCCTTTTCCTTCTGTTAATTCATCAGTTTAAACTCATTAACATCTATGGTAATAGGTCATATGGTATAACTATGTGTTTACTGAAGAGACACCATTAGTCAGATTAGAATCTGCACCCTGACCATTTCATTTGATGCCCCTAAACCTAAACACAGCATGAGAAAAGACCATGAGCCATCTTTCCCTGCCGTGCCATTCCCTCTTTCCACTGAAATTAAAAAATTTTCTTAGTGTTATATATCTTTGAAGTACAGAACACTAGCCTGATGTCAAGAGATGACAACCTCACATTTCAGAAACCAGCATAAAAACATCAGTATTTTATTTTTAATCATTATTTATTTTCTTAATAATATTCAGTGTATGCAATATGTTCCTGACTTCTTGTTTCCATGACAACTGAAGACACAGGCACATGTGAAAACGTATGAAATAATGTAATACAATGAAGACCTCAGTCTTATGAATCATGAAACTCTTAACCTTGTGCTTTAGGTCTTATGTGGGCAGTGCATGTGGCAAAGCAGCGAAAATAAATGGGTTTGCATCTTGTGCACATGTGCGTTTCTCAGAAGGGAAGAAGGGAACACAGCTCAATATTAACACTTCAGCCCTGTTTACCTTCAAGGCTTCTCCTTATGTTTTCCCCATTGTCATTCCTCTCAGTAGAACTTGAGCAGCTGGAACAGCACTGGGGAAAAGCTCGGTGCCAGCACAGACCCTCCTGTGACAGCCAAAGAGCAGTCCAAGAGTCCGTGCGACAAGCCCTGTGGGGCAATCTGAAAAATACTTCAGCGTGTGAGTAACATCATGCACTTACACAGAACTGCAGGTCTCCAAGGAATTACAGACGTCCCACCGCACGTGTGGCTGGGCCCACGGCTTGCAGTACTGACCGCAGCGTGGTTACGTGCCTTCGGCCTGTGGTAAACCCTCGTTACCAGGCAGACTGAAACAGCAGCGTCATCAGCGCATAAAAACCTCATCCTCTAGCTATACACATCTAAATGGCAGTATTTCATAGCTGGTCCCAACCACAAAGGCCAGCTTGCCTTCCTGAAATTTAATTACTCAGGAAGACTATAATGTAATTATTGTAAACCACTACAAATTATTTAATTACCAGAACATAAAAGTAACTAAAACAGATCTAAATTGAAAGATGGCATCGCAGCAGAGAAGAACATTGCCTAGGAATGCTTTCCTCATCCTTACGGAGGCTGGAGGTAAAGCTGATACCTAGAATTTGATGTTTCATTGCACTGCCCACTGTTACGCATTGAAGAGCGGGTACAAAATTGCAACAGCGCAAGACATGAACAACAGATTAATTTTGTATCATACGTGTATCACACTCCAAGTATCAAATTCACCTAAATCCATCATCTTTCCTGATTCAACTGCTTATGCTGCCATATACAGTAACAGTCCTAAAAGTGGTTTCTTTTTTTGTGCAACTCTTTCCATCGTCATTTAGTTAGGTGTTTTTAAGAGACACACACAAGCCTCCCTACGTGGAGGTAGGTCTTAACTAGCCATACCTCAGGCTATGGAATGGAGAAATACGGGAATTGTTATTCACGCTACACCTTGAATTGCAGGCTCTGTAAAGCAGGTGATACATTACTTTGCCTTGTGTAGCTCTCCCGTGTGCTGTTTGACCTAAAAAAAGGGAATCTCTCACTGGGCTATAAATAATGCATCATAGTCATTAAATATTGATCTGACTTACACCATTCACAGCTGCACAACTAGGTTAGCTTTCTAAAAATTGCTTTTGTATATTACCCATAATAGGACAGTGTTTACATATTCTCTTTGGAGACTATATTAGTTACATTTAAAGGTGATTTGTGTTTGTGGGACTGCTTGCTAAGTCACAGGACTTGTTCATTACTGTCTCAGAATTCAATACTCCTGCTATAAATATCCTGCCCTGGACACAATTCTGCATTCTTTACTCATGTATCTTGGCTTTCTATATCTGTCTAAGCAACAACTATTTTTAGGCTCGAAGAGCCTGCATTTCAGATAGAAGAAACCTGGCACTACAGGACAATGCTGTAGGACAGCATCAACCTTGGATTAATCAGACTTCACTAGTCTTACATTTTTCTGTTCCAACAATACAAATGCTTATGGCTAAACACTAGTGCTAGCACATAATGGAAATAATGGAATTGTCTTTTAAGTCTAAAATACAAGAGAGAACTGAGTTCCCATAGTTTTTAAAATCATACCTGTTTTTAACTTCCTAAAAAAAATTAACATTATATGGGTATGATTCATTGGTGCATTACTTCAAGAGCTTATCCTGCCAAAATTCAGTTTGAATTTAGTGTAGTTACGTAGAGGCAAGTGAGGAGAAGCATTGTGTTAAACCAGGCTCAAGATTTCTGACAGACATTCTCAGATACGCAAGAAATGTGTGCACTCTAGGGGTTTTTTTGTTTTGTTTTACTTGCAAATGCCCATGAAAAGTAAAGTTTAATTTTTCTCCCTATATCTGGAGCCATGGTATCAGAAATCTACCAATCACAGCAATGCAGCACCTATCAGAAAAACCTTAAAAATACAACGCAGTTTATATGAACTCAGCAGCATATTGGCTTTAAATGACTTTTCTTGAAGCCATTGTAATTAAAATGGCTTTAAACTTCCTTTAAAAAAAATCAAAGTTTAAAATATTGGGTAGCAAATAAAAATAAAATGACCTGGCAACAGACAGTCTATGTACAGTACATATTATAAACAGTATGTTTTCATTGCTTTTGTTTTAAACCTATAAATCATTCATAAAAACCACATCCTCTTTCTTAGAACCTGGAAGCACAGCACATATCCCAAATGCAGGAAAAATGGTAGATACCTCATGATTAATTCTGATTAATAATTAATTCTGATTCAGTTGTTATTGAAACTCTGCCAGTTCAGCTTCCATGTGTTTTCCCCATCGTAAAATCTACACGTTTTCAGGAAAAAGGACCCATTTTACACTGAACGCCAACTCCAGTTTTCACTTAGCATACATTTTAAACTGGCATAAAAAGAGGACTAGATCTTTTAACTTTTTTCAGAGATCTTGTTCCATCAGAAAACGCAATACAAAAGGCTGGCTGCCATGTATAAATAGATGGGAGCTGACAGAGGGAAGGTTACTGTGCAAGTTTACAAATGCCAAACAAAGCTGAAGACAGTGACATCCTTGTGAAATCAGTGGCAAACCTCCCGCTACCAACCCCGGGGTCAGACTATCACCCACAGACACCAAGGGATTTGCTCAGGCTCTGCATACAGATCTCTGCAGTTCCACTTGTGTCCACCTGGAGGGCCAATCCCCCTCTCATCCCCAGAACAAGCGCACTGCATTAGGGTGTGAATTTTCCATTCCCACTTCCCCTGGGCAGCAGACTGAGTGGGTGGCCCCATCCAAGTCAGCAGAGCTGCACGTGCCTGCGCTGCATCTGAGCCTTATACTGGTCCTGCTCCCGCTGGCCTCCTGAGAAACATGTGCCTGCTAGCCTAAGTGCTAATGAATCCCAAAAGCTTTAATGCAAATAATGAAAAGGACTAGTGACATGAATTTTTACAGTAGTGATTCACATAATCGGATTCTCTTCCAAGAAAAAAAAAATTCCATTCACTAACAGAATAATTTCTAATCAGATAAGCATTTTTAAACTTGTCTTTCAGGTTTTTATTAGTGAAAGCTCTATTCCAGAAGCTATACACACCAGAAGCGTAAACCCTTCAAAGATAGATTTACATGCAATGGTGTTTTTGCCTATGTTGCTGCTTTGGTTTTAGACAATTGTAGAAATCAGATATTGAATAGGCCAATTGCATGACACAGTCCATTGTCACAGAATCACAGAATGGGTTGGGTTGGAAGAGACCTTAAAGCTCACCTAGTTCCAACCCCCCTCCACTAGACCAGGTTGCTCAAAGCCTCACTCAGCCTGGCCTTGAACATGTAAAGGGGTGGGGCAACCAAACCTCCCTGGGCAACCCGTTCCAGTGCCTCACCATCCTCTCCGTGAAGAAATACACTCATCATTCATTGTTCTATACTGTGAACTTAACACTGGATTTTCCAGCTCCACAGCCAGTGATGCTCTGCATTTTTTCCTATCCTAGCATCTGGAGAAAGGTATTTCATTTCTTAAGGGTTTCTTATTAAGGTTGGGTATTTTTTTTTGCTGTTTCATTAATTCTTAGACAGAATTAGTAGCGACAGAAATAAGTGTTATTTATTTTACAGAACGTGCTTACAGTGATTACATTTAACTCTTAAAAAGATAGGTATATTTGTGAATTCATCCAATAACAATAGGAAATTATTGACAAAATTTCAAGTAGAAGAAAATCAACTTTAACTAGTCTTGCTAGGCTTTCTGTAATGCAATAAAATTAACTCACTGGTAGAAGCTGGAGGACAAATAAACTTCAAGCAAACATGAAATTTTTCACTTTGTATCAGAATATTCTTGAGATCTTAGACTAAAAAAATAAGACAACAAAGATGGAAAAAACTCGAGCTAGGAGGAAGAATACATAATTATTTCAAAGCTGCTGTGGTCCAGTTACAGTATGTCTGGGGTCACATGTTGAAAAGCTGTCAGCTCAAATGTATTGTCACTCCAAAGTCATTAACCACTGTCAGGTCACGTGTCAGTCAAGAGCCAGTAGCAAACTACTGGCATTACTCTCATTTAGATGTTTCTATCGTGTCTTTGCTCCTGTTCTGACTGAACTAGAACATCGGGAAAATCATGACGCGCATTTCCTCTGACCTCTGCCAATAAACCACCAAAGGGAGAGGGGATTGTTTCAGCCCCAAACACCCGCAGAGGGAGGAATTGTTTATTAGCCAGTCAAGTCTAGAAGATGACCCTAATATAACTAAGAGCTTATACAAAATACAACAGTATCATGAACAGAGGAAAGAGCAGTGATTTCAGGGTAGGATGCCCCAGGAGACCTCGGCAGGGAGACCAGCTGCCAAGAGGTCTGCAAGGGGGGTGATGGGAGCAATTTCATCCCATGGAGGGATGGCCCTCTCTGGGGATGAGCTCGCTGTTGAAGGCCCACAAGATGCACTGGTCCTCTCTGGGTTTTGTTGTTTCGTTTACAAGCAGTGGTGTAAAGCATTAACAAAGACTACCTGGCACTCATTTTGTCAATAATTACAAGCAAGACAACTGGATAGAGGAAAGGGAAAATTTTTCTGAGAAAGTATCTCAGCTTAGTTTAAGCGTAGCTTGGTTACATCCCTCATTTTCTCATCTATGCTCTTTTATAAAGCATCTATTGAGATTATTAATGAATACATGATTTTCATTTCCCTTTACCTTATCGTTAACCGTTACATGTCTTCAAGGTAAATGGATAACAACAAGACTTGCCGTACTTGGAGACTGGCAAGTCTATTAATGAAGACTCCTGGGGAAACAAGTAGAATAGCTCCTCATCACACTTGAATCTAGGTCCACAGAGTACCATAGCAGGCTTTGATTTCAACTACACAGACCATGACAGAGAATTGTCTTTCAAGGGCTCACAGCAACCAAGAAGTATGGGCCTCTGGTATGTAGAAAGATATTGGTTGAATCCTGACAGCCACAGAAGCTGTATTACTTCTGTAATACAATATTAAGCTGTACTTGCTTATTCTAAGAGAGACAAAAATTTTTAAAATGTTAAAAAAGAAAGAATATTTATGGCCCTTCTTTCCGCTCTCTCAGACTGTGTTCTTTTTGCCAAACATAAGACATAACACATTAAGCACACAATAGTATTTTCTGCTGTCTGCAGTGCTGGAGTGATCTTCAGGCATGTTGGATTCCAGCAATAATTCAGTAATCTAATCTTCAGTTTACAAAAAGGTGGGTAACTGCACCAGTACCTACAACTGGGGGAGAATATTACACCCTTATCACCAGGTATCGACACAGAGTTCTAAGGCACAGGCATCTTTTGAGCAATAATCCACAAACTAATGAACTAACTAGCAGCAGCTGCCCTTCCTCAACCCAGGTAACTCACCAGTATCAGCTCTGCTAAGTCACCCATGGCCTCCCCCTTCCACCACAACCATGCCAGTGGTGCAGAACAGGTTGTAGTCAGTCAGCCAAGTGTGAACACAACAATCAGACAGCTATTTTTCAGCCTGGTAGGTGCAGGGAGCCACAGCAGGGAATGCCAGCAGTGCAGGGTCACAACAGTCCAGATCTCCTTCCAGACCCTGACACAGTCTCCAAAGCACTTTGCGTCCAGGATACCAGCACCGATACCCACCACGAGAGCCTCCCAAACAGCTCTGAGGAGCCCTCTACAACACTGACTCCTCGTAGCCAAGGCAAGTGCCACCAAGTTACCATAGTGTTTCCTCCATCAGAAAAGGGCAAACAAAGCCTGTCACAAAAGCAGCTCTGGAGCGCCGGCAGTGACCAAAGAGCAAGCTCGCTGTTCCCCCGACCCTACACCTTGGCAAGGCAGGATTCAGTGAGAACGCATAGTTACCGGTCCCGAGTGACGCTATGTTCAGCACACACCACTTTACAGTTCTGCCCAGGGCGCTTCTGCCCAGAAGTTAGAAGAGGATTTTCTCACCTTCACGTCCAGCCTTCTGAGCCTAAGCGCAGTCTCGACAGGGAACACTCTACTTGTTTAGTAAACACAGGACCACTTCCACACTGAAAGCATGCGAAGTCTCAAGTTCCTCTCATTTTCCCCAGTCTCCTCCTCACCTCCCACTGTGGTATGTCTTCCCTATGGTCGTTCTTGCTGAGAAAGCCACCAAACCCAGGCTGATGTGCAGGTCTAGCAGCTGGTGCTGGGACAACGGTATTTTGCCACTCTGCACCCACCACTGCAGCTCTTTAACCTTTAAAAGGTATTTTTTTCCACCTCCCCTGCCTAACATCTAATAATACATCCTTTGTAAATCATAAATTATGATCTTCTGCTTTTGATGTAAACATTGTCTCTCAGAAAATCTACATCCATTTTAATTTACTGTTATATCTTCAGAAATAACTAAAACCTTAAATCCTTACCTTAAATTTATCAACTTCTGCCTTCGAACATGTTGCATGATAAGATAACACCTGCCCCAGAATAAAAGACAAAAAAAATTTGTGTAGACTTGACAAGTAGAAATAATAGGGCTCTGTACTGCAGTCTAATCAAGATGTTTAAAAAAAATAATATTGGATGCATGGTAATTCAGTTCTGAAAGTCAGCATATAATAACTAATTGCAGGTTATCAGGTATACATTTGGCATTTATGTTGCAGGGAATTTTACAGGGAATCATGGAGCGTAAGTAATTTAATATTATAAGCATTCCTACATTGTTCTCCTGGAGTTCTACAACTAAAAGTGAAAGAATTTAATGTAAAAATAACAGTAGATTTATAGACTTTAAATAATGCCTTTTGCTATACTGTAAAGCTTTACTGCTTTTGCTAGTGGCACATCACTGCATACAAATTAGCGCCTCTATGCTTATGCCTGGCATTCTCTTCCATAGCATTCTGGAGATGAAAGCATCAAACACAATGCACAGAGTACTGCACACCTCCTCTTTTCACCGGTACGTACGCACACATTTACACGGCATGCATTATAGCCTTATGTGACAATACCAGCATTGCACAATCACCCCAGAAGGTGCAACAGCCACCAAGGTCTGACTGCGCGTGGGATGAGGCACTGGTCCAGGAGGGAGCTCACAGAGCCAGAGCGCTCCTAGCAAGGACAGGTCCTCCTCGTCACACAGCAACACCTGATCTGCTTATGCGCTAAAACTCTGACATCTATTCCTCATTTTGAAATTGTTTTCATCTATGAATGTCTGTTACTCATACAAATACCTCAAGTCTCTCTCAAATGCCCTTGGCTTGCAACCCCTTGTGGCAGTAAGTCCCAAGATGTATGTACTTATATCAATTTTAGAGGTGTCATCTTTTACAGTAACAGGAAATCATTCCTGCACTATAAAAGAATAAATAACAAACACCAACGTACTTGTTCTGTCCCACGCTTTACTTTCTATAACCATACATCATGTCCTTCCTCAAATAGTGTCTATTTTTCTGTCCAACCATATCATAGCTTCTCTCAGCAATCTGTAAGATTAGTAAAATGCCTTCTGCTATGATAGATTATACTTAATACCAAAATTCTCACCAATGTTCTCCTTTAGCTATATTCATTATATCCCTCTAGGTCTTTAGTCTTCCTTAATATTGATTTACTCTAATCTTCTAATAATTGGCAATTTTTTCATCCTTAATTTATAAAACAGTATTTAATCTGGTTTTAAACCATATGGCATCCTACTGTCAACCTTTCTCCAGCATTTATTTACGTTTTAGTCTTCTGTTTATTAGTCAATCTTATGAGAATTTTATATGAAAACCAGTAACTGTACATCTGGATAAGAAACTTATTATGGTATATATCAAACTGATTTATTTGACATCTGATATCGATGTCAATTTTCAAATGCCACTCATTTCCATCCTAGCTAATACATACACGCTAAGGAAGTATTCTGTTAGTGAAAAATGGATCCACAGTCCCTTCAGCATATACCATTCTTTTGTTCAGTACTTTTCCGCTGTATCTTCAATCACTTTACACAAATATCATCATGAGCTGTAGCTCATTTATAGAAAGAATTACTCTTCACTGCAGCATAGTGGCCATTTATCTAACCCATAATCTACATTCAAGCTATATGGCTATAAGACTTTTTTAGATCAAAGAAAGAAGCTAGTGTTTTAAACCAAGAAATATAAAATTCCTTGATTTTAGTAGTAAATAACAAACTTCTTGGATACACAGGGATGAAAGTTAACAAAGTGTGAGATCTGGCACTGCTTGGGTTTTTTGTCAGAAGGAGTATTTATTCTGAGGTGTAACACTGCATAAACATCTGGGTGATAGAAGGACATATAGTCAATTAAAACTATGATATGTAAAGCGTAAGGAATTCTGCAGAAGGCCTGAAAAGTTTTGGACTTTCGCTCCTAAATGAATACATGTACAGGAATAATAAAAAAATAAACTTATAATGTTTCCTAACACGAGCAGTCCTGATGACTTCAGAGATTTAACGTGTCTACGCGCTTTACAGGATAGATCCCCAATACACAGATAAATATCTCCAACCCTAAAGAAAATGAAAAAATATGCCATCTTCATAGCAATCCAGCTTGGTTTGATTTTTTTTTTTAATACAGAAAAATAATTATCTCCATCAGGCCGTTCATGTTGTGATGGTGGGTACTGTATAAACTCAACAGAGTTACAGTTAAAGCGTGCACGCATCAGGGATAGCGAGATCTTTTTCTTCTCTGATCGCATGCAAAGTTTAAAACAATACAGGAATCTTAGCAGCATTACCCTTTCACTAGAGGAATGTTTTAAGATTAATCAGTCTTGCCTAATGCTTTTTAAAAGATCTTACATTTCATTCAAACCATTCTTAATTATTGTTTTAGTAGTCATAGTGTAAATTTGAAAAGCTATCGTAAAAACTCCCAGATTTGTTCTCACCAAGATGATTGTTACTATGATTATGATTAAAATCTCCAGAATCTAATAGAGAAGAGTGCTTTATTATTGAATCAGCTTACAGAAGTTTAAATAATCATATTTTTTTAAAATGTTGTGCCTTTCAGAGTTTGTTTTATGGGAGTTGCTAGATTTCATTCTTCATGAAGGGGAGGTGGAAACAGGAAAAGTAATTCCTACAAAGGCAGTGGGAGAAAAACAAGAGAAAGCTTTCCATCCATTCAGCTACTCTGTATGTATTTTTATAGAAGGACTTGATGTATACATAATGCCAGGTGCTGGCATTATGTATTGGCCTTAACCCACAGCAGAGCTCACTGAGCTGCCAGCCATCCTGCTCTGACCATTCAGCAACACCTATATCTGATAAGGGTTAAGCAGATGTTGCTTTTGATACTAAAACACCACTGTGATGATGACCACTTTTTTCAAATTTTATCCTGTTCACAGTATGTTTTACTCACACTTTACGACACTAGAAAACAAGCTATCCAAAATATAAAATTGTGAGGAATTTTCAGCTACTGATGGACAAGAGAACACAGATAATGCCTAGATTAATCCCTACACTTACATCTGTAAGAAACTACATTCTCCATCATCACTGTCCCTCCTTCTAACGTAAAAAACATAGGCCTCAAATGAGATACCCAGGTTCAAAATTACTTCAGCTGTTCATGAGATCCATAGCTAAGTGTGCCCTGGGAAAGTTTCCCTTCAGCATTACTGTAACAAGTCAACACTCTAAGGTGCAGAGTAGTAGACAGACAAAGTGATGCTAACTACAATAAATTCAGAAGCACTAGGTTCCTTTACATATGACACTTATGAGCAAGAAAAGGTTTCATGAAGATGTACACATACGTCAAGAGCCACAGACTGTTTTGCCCAGGATTTCTTCACTTGGTCATACATGATTGTGTTGTTGATGCCTAGGCCGCAAAAAATAACAAAAGCCTAAAAATCACAGAGAGAAAAGAAAAGAAAATAGATTACAGTTCAATTATAATCCAAAGATGAATGCTGGTTTAATCATGAAAAGGAATTGCATGGAAATACTAGGAAAAATCATATTTAGACAGGTTATGTTGAGAATGCAGGTAAGTCACTGGCCTCAACAAGATGAGAAAGATGCAAGAAACTTATTTTATAATTAGGATGCAACCTTATTAATTGGAGAATTCTGAGAATTAATGTGAAACCACAAATACAGACCACATTCTTTCCCCCTCCCTAGAGTAGGCTGAAGCAGCATTACCCAGAAATACCAAATCCTGCTGAAAAAGTATGTTATTGATAGAAAATAGAATGTCTCTTACTTCAAACAGTCTCTGGTCAGCATCGTCAAAGGGTTTCCCATCAAGTCTGTTCAACACTTGAGCTACCCCTTTAGAAAGAGTTAATATTAATTATAATCTTCATTCATTAATTCACAATGCAGAATATTCCATTCACTGGTAACATTTAAAATACGTCTTTCAAACTGAAAAGCAAAACTGCAAATATTTAATCTTAAAAACCCAATAAACAGACATAAGCACGTGGAAGTCTGATGGTTTTGACTCTAGGACTCTGTTATTGCCTTTCAACCACTCCTCTTTACTCTCCAAATACAATACTGCAAATCTAGAAGTTACTTGCAATGCTTTTCACAAAAGGTTGAAGATCTCTTTGGGAAAGAACTTGAGCACTTTGCTAACAGCAATCATGTAAGCTGTCCTAGCAATCTGGAGTTGCTAATATAATTTGCTCAATCAATGCCTTCATTCCTAAAATCTTAGTTGGTTTAGCATCACCTGGGTATGTAAGTCTCTTTTTGTTCATGACTGGTCCATAAATTTATAGAACCGATTAAAAAAAAAAAAAAAGTAATTTCTGTAAACCACCTTGAAAAAGTGTTCAGCACTCTTGGCTCCAGCTGAACTAACCCTGAGTTCTACTGCAACAAACCATTTCCATTTCTTTTAGGTACAATATGCCTTTAGAAAACCTACCGTAAGAGCTATCAGCAGTCAAGGGTTCAGTTTCTTTCTACTTCTTCAAGCTAACACGCACTTCACAACCATGAGCCATACTTTTAGGAGACTCAATTCCCACATCACCCCTGCTGCATAAGCTCAAAGATCCTGATCCTGCCATGGCACTGAGTGCCTTCAGCACTGATCTCAGCTCTCACTGACAGTCACACCACACAGGGATGCAAGTCTTGCCCTGACGGTTTAAATTGCTATTGCTTTGACTTGAATTCTTCTGTGGAAAGTTACAGAGGAATCTGGCACTGTTATTTACAAACGGCCCTCATTTTTTGTGCCAAAAGCAGGTGTAATGCAGGGCCAATGGCAGCTGTATCATAGCTGAGGAGCACACTGTCAAACAAGCCCTAAAAACCCTGCACGTCCTGATCCAGCACACACCACTGCCACGGGCATTTCAGACAGCTGCCACTGCCTCTTGGGCAAGAGAGGCTTCCCTGGCTGCAGTGTGTCATTAACGAGGGAAATGACCACTTTGCTGGACCGCAGAAACTGTTACCTGAGTTGTGTACAAAAAAGGGAGAGCCCAGAAGAGTATCAAAGCACAAACATTTTTCACTAATGCTGTCAGAATTTCTGCTTTTGTCTCATCTCACGTTTCAATACAATATAGAACTTAACAGCACTATGGGAAAGCTGAAAAAGACCATACAGTATCCGTCAAAACAACCCTTCTTGGATACTTAGCACATACCCTAGGTACCATAACTTCTTAACAATATTCAGCTGGGAAAAGGAAGAAAAAGGAAGGTAGAATTAAAAAGACAGATAAAGTTTACAGTAGCACAAAAATGATGCAGCTCTGGGGAAGGTCTTACCGATTATTTGGTGGTTGCTATTCCATATAGGAACACACAGAACAGACCTTATGTGAAAACCAGAAATCTGGTCAGCCTAAAACGGAGAAATGAGAGCTTCCATTAGTGGTGGGACCCATCTGCAGTGTTTTAAATTCTAGCAATAGGAGTATCAAGGAGTCAGTTTACATTTGCAGATGTCATTCCATATGGATCAACTCTCTCTGAAAAAATTTCTGCTGAAGCCTCATTCACAGAAAGATTAGCCAAAAGTCACAAGGTTTACTCTAAAATTTGAAAAGGAAACAGAAACATCTTGGCCACAGAAAGCTTACACTATTTGACTCTGATTTGGAACCAAAGACAAACTGCAATTGAGGCAATGTCCAGACAATTCCTGGATTACTTACACTGGTGGATTAGTAGAAATAACCTGCATTGAATAAGTGGGCCTTAGAAACCCCCTTCCCAATCGTCAAATTGAAATTGGATTTAGCAAAGCAGCTATAAAAGGGGGCTTACAGGAATTATGCATTTTCAGAAGGCAGGCAAGAGGGAGGAGGGAATTGTGCAGAAGTGCAAGCTAGGAAGAAATGGAAGGATGAGGTAAAAACAAAGTTTTGGGAATTTTTTTAATGTAGGTTTAATTTGTCCTGTAGTTCAGAAGAGAAATTTCTGCCTCATTTATTGTTTTCTATCTAGTATAGTCTAAACCTTTGCAGTTCGTTGTGAGTGTCACTGATTCTCTCTTTTCCATGGTTAATAAGCTTTATTCTTTAGGGTCATTGCCACGAAATCTGCAGAAAAAATATTTTTCCAAGAGAGATTAGAGTGGGATGAGCCCCCTCACAGGAGATGCTCTCTTACTAAAACTGCCAGTGCTAGAGGCGACCTGCAATAGAAGAAAAGGCCAGCACTAATTCATATACCGGAGGCAGGATAGGATCACTGCGACCTCCTAGCTAGCAAAAGATACAGCTTGGGTTTTCCTAGACTACTGCTGATTTGTACATACTCTGAACTCGTCACGAAAATCACCTTGGAGTGCCACCTGAAAACCCTGGGAGTGGGGGACCAAGTGCCTTAGGTGTACACCTTAAAATGAACTCAGTGAAAATACCTTGGCACTAAATTCTTGGTGAATGAATTGCAAACTGAGCATCAACATTTGAAGATGACATTAGTGTTCTGGGAGAAAAAGGGAGAGTGTTTTAAACAGAAGCAGAGAACAGAATATCCATTTCTAACTACAAAAGTATGTTGGATTCTATGTAAGTCATAAGGGATAATATGTTCCTCTTACTACACTTGACTGTAGAAATAACTGATTGTAACAACTGAATTTAAGAATTAAATTTTCATAGGAATCCACCAATAAAAGATGATTACTGCCCTTTGTATTGTTTTCTTTTTCGCCATATAAATTGGGCAGTGCCTCTGCCTTGGAAAGGACTAACAGTGGAGCAAATACATAGTTGAATTATTCAGGACAGGATATATTAAAAGTACAACTGCAAACTTACCAAGGATTGGCATGCTTTATTTCAGCATATCTCTTTGGCAAGAAGTAGACCCCAGGCATTAATTGTACTTTTTGAAATTCTGAACAAATTAGCATCACCACAGTTTTCTTATACACTTTTACAGCAGGCCCCTTTTATTTTTCTTGTTTTGACAAATTCTGCTGGTTTGAGAGATAATCCCTTTAATGACACATGGAATAAAACTGGAACCAAGCAAACTCTCAACATGAAACACTTCCAAGCACACTTATTGTGGTAATATAGTTTGGCAAGCTTGCTGACCCAGGCTGTCCACTGATTAATGTGCTGCCCAACTGCTGGCCAAGTCCCCCGTCGTAATATTGTTTCACTGGACAGAATTCAGTGAAGATTTTGTCCTTCCATATGCCTCTAACATTTATTTAGGTGTTAAATATACACATGTTTTTATCTATATCTACGCCTTCCTAAATGAGACTGGAATTAATACCTTAGGATACACAAGCAACTTTTATGAGGAGGGATATGTATCTTGGAGAAATAACGAATCCAGTGTGTGTATTTTATCTGTGCAAATTAAAAGGTTAGTTGGCTAAGTCAGACCACAAACAACATTTGTCTCTCTAGATATTGGTTCTGTTTACACTCCGTGTACACAATCCCAGTTACCCCAACAGCTAACAAAGATGGTGCTGCTAACACTAAACACCAACAGTGGGATTTTCAGCAATAAAAATAGGTCTTCATAAATATCAAAGCACTTTATATAATACATAAATAACGAATATAAAATTATATTAGGTGCAATGGAAAAAATGTGACTTGTATTTACATTTCTAAAAATCTCTTACTTCAGCATCAAAGCGAGGATCCTGATAGGCATCACTGATGTTCACCGGGAGACCTGTGGAAGCTACGAGTTCAGCAATGCTATTATTTATTAGCCAGTCAGAATAAGATGATGATTTCTCCATGCTGTCTTTGAAACTATCAAAAGGCGTAACAAGGGAGAAAAGAATACAGTCAACATCACTTGAAAGTCCAGCATGTCTTACAGGCATAGTCACAGAAACAGCTGAACAGCCCAGTTACTAATGGATACTAAGCATTATCTATGGAACGATAGTTCGATATTTGTTGAAACGGTGCAGCAAAAATTCTGTCCTTTACACAATTCTTTCTATTGAAAAGTACATTGGTGCCCCAAGTAAAGTAAATACAGCATTTGATATTGAAATGAATCAAGAGTGGGATTATGCTCCAAGTTTCTGAGGGATACAGGACTGCTCATCAAAAGCAAACAGCTCTAAATAATATTTTATGTTGGGCTACCTAAAAGTATGTAGTTTTAAGATTTTAATTTTTAAAATTAGTATAGTATTTTGAGGTATTTTTAAGTCATACTTTCAATAATTTTCTTGTCAAGGGACATGGTTTTTGTTTGGTTTTTTTTTTTTGCATTTTGGTCTGAAATGCCAGACCTGAGTGGTTGAAGAAAGGATCATGAAACAATAATGTGTGTTGCAGCATGTGGATTCAAGTAGACATACATGAATTTTTTTTTTTTTCCCTGGCTGAGCTTCTGCCACAACTACTGAGGGACTAAAGAGCTGTCAATAAATGAGACACTAGAATTATGGGCTCAAATCACTACGCTCCACCACAGCTTCTCCAGTAAACTCAGTATGTACACAGACCTTAAAGTCCTCACCTTATACATCATCTAATCAGCAGGGAAGTTCCCACTGACTTACTGCAGACAGGCTTTTGACATTAGCAAGAGGTAGCTATTCATGTGTGAACAAACAATGAATGTTGTCTCAGCTTTGCGAAGAAAATGGATCCATTTTCAACGCCTGAGAAACTTCACTTAGAAAAAAGTGACTGTGAACAGCCATGGGAAAGACTACAATAGCTTGAAGCCTCAAAGTAACGCACATGAATGAAAGAAGGATGCACAGTAAAATGCTTGGAAGACTCAATCAAAGTAAAAGGATTGATTTTTGTTGGCTGCATTGATTTTCTAGAGACTAATACAACTAAGTCACTCATCTGAAAAAAAAACCCTCAATGTTCTTAAAAGACCATAAATAAAGACAATTATTTACACAAATAAATCTAAGTGTATCAACTTTCATTTGGGATAAGTGACTGTAATAAATGTTATGTGTCTACTTTGACAGGAACCTTTACAGAAATATAATCTTTTTGAGTTAAGTAAAGAATTTATGTTTATAACTGAAGATTTATTTCAGAACATCAATACTTGAGAAGCAAAAAATCTTTAAGGATAAGAATCTAATTTCAAATGTATAGCTCCCAGTTCGTGCCTTAAAAATCTGGATGATATTATCATTATAATATATGACACTTTAAATCGACACTGGATTATGGGTGTCAAGCATTTTAAGCAGCAAATGAATTCAAGTAAAAGAAACAAGATATAATTCAGGAAGAAGCTTTAAAAGTACGTTCTACTACACTGTCTTCATTCCTAGCAAGTGCTTTACAATTACACTCTAGAAGAGAGGCACTCAACTTTCACTAGGAGGAAATATCAGTGCTTAATTCTGATGGAAATCACAGCCAGCTGGCTCCCTCCATCCTCGGCAGCTCAGAACACTCAGAAGCCACTCTAAAAACCACAAAGAACAATTTTCTCCCAGCTGTGGAAAGCCACAAGTGAGTCCTGCTGGACTGATGCAGGCAGCGCCGTTCCAGTGGCTCCCTGTCCTGCCCACGCAGTAGCAGGAGCACTGCATGCCAGGCAGGAGAGGAAACCCAGCTCAAGAGCACCAAGCAGTGCTGCAGGCTCCCTTCATGCCGCTGCTTGCACTGCTGTCTTCTCCCACAGCCTCCCTGACAGGGATGGCGGAAAGTACAGAAGGGAAGTGGTACAGCGACATGAATCCTTCCAGCTCTTAGGACTAGAAAAGCAGAAAGATGCTTTAAAGAAGCATAGAAATGCTGCAGGGAATGGGGTGATACCTGAGTGCACATCATCCCAGGGACAGTGGTGGTGACACAGCGGCAGCAGGGACTTCAGCATTTTCTCTGTACCAGCACAAGTGGGAAGGAGCACTGATACTTCCTCCTCCACAACCTACACGCTAGCTCTGACAGCTGACCTTTGCACTGCCACTGGTACTCAGGTTAGAGAGCTGGAATCTCAGCTACTTCATGTGCCAAGCTGAATTCTGTGCAGGAAAGACATAGCTCACAGCACCTTCCCTCGGGCTCATCATCCAGAACACATCAGAACCGAACCCTCAAGGCTTCTAAGATTTACGTAATCTCATTTCAAAGGGAGAGAAAATTTAGGAGACTTGGCAAACCTGTACTTCAAGAACAAAATGATTGGCAGAAAGGAGAGCATCGCTGTGGCTAATAAACAAACTTGATCAGGGCGTGTGCTGGAAAACTGCAAACTGAACAGATAAATGCAAGTCTGATCTGGCAAGGTATTTCTTTACAACCAACAGCAAAGAAAAAATATGAGTATTCATTACTATATTTAGGGATTAAGTGAACTGTTATTAGCCACATGCAAAAAGGGCAAAAGTAAAGCTAATTTATTCTAAAACTGTGTGAAAAAGCATGTTAGGACACAAAAGGTTATATTGTCCTTGGAGCTTCTTTCTTTCAGATAAAACGTATATCTAGAACTGTTCTCAACCTATAATCTCTCCAGGTGTCCACTAAAATTTCAAAGAAATAATATTTATCTTCACTTGGTGTGATGATAAATAAACTCATCTTGCCATTTTTTCCCACATGAAACATCCCGTGTCTTTACATCAGTTAGACCTGCAGAATGTAGAATGAAAAGGGCAAAACTCACTAGAAAAATGCTCAAATGTCAAGGGCTCGTGGCATTGTTTCGTATCCTAAATAACCTTTATTTTCCCTCTATAGTGCCAATAACTCAAGCTGTGCCTGTGCTAGATCCAAATGTGACATCATACTTGCCAGTCTAACCTTGGTCTTTGTGAAATCAACTTCACTCTGCACTGGATGAAAAGTGAAAGAAATAGCAACAAATCTTCATATAAGATGCACAGAAATATGGCTTTATAAATCTTATAAAGACTAGCTACCAGGTTGCATGTGTTTATTCATGTCTCAGACTAAAGATAAAATAATCTTGACTAGTGCAGAGCAGGCTACTACAAATTGCTTTTTGGTAACATGCTAACATAACTATGGTAACAAGAAATGAGCCAGCTTGGTTATCTTGACACCACTCTACATTGTTTTGACTAATCTGGCTACAGATCAAGTTTGAGAAAAACAGGAATAACAACCACATCTCTTGATTCATACTCCTGTCCCTGAACAAAAGGAATGTATTTTCAACAATTTAATTGACCTATGAAAGACCAACTGCTACTCTGAACTTCTATGTCAAATGCAGTTACTTGTGATTCCCAGATGAATCAGCAGATTATTTACTTATATTTAAACATTCCTGGGTTTTGTCACTTGCTTTCCTTTTCCATTTGTTTCACCATTCTCATCTCTCAACTAGTGGATAGGCATGGAAGAGATTTAGCTTCTACCCATCTTCCTGTGTGGCCCTGGACTCTGCACACTTTAAAAAGAGTAATACCTCATTTTGTAACACCGAGATCAATCCATGAAAAGCACTAAAAATTACGACCTGTTGTAATCCGAAGTGCAATTTGCACATTCACCTTAATGGAGTAGTAGCTTCTTACCACACTGGAGGTGAAGAAATAAAGCACAAAAGGCGGCAAAAATATTTTTTAGAGCTGTTTAGAGGGCTTAAATATGGCAAAGCACAAAGTAAGTTTGTTCGGCTGTGCATAGCAGTGGGACAGAAAGCTAGATTTATCATTACAGCAGTCATTTGACATTGGAAAGTCTAATTCAGATGAAGTATGAATTTATTTGCATAAAATGTGTACGATAATCACTGAGTTTGGGCCCTGAAAGGTGGGAGAACTCTTCTCACAATAGTCCTGAATCTTCATCTACTCGTTTGGTTTGTAGAACATTTTGTGAACTGTTACCAGTTGTAGGAATTAATACAGTAACCCCACACAGACAAAAAGCTCTTTGTATTAGTACTAACAGCCCTTTATCATTGTCTAAATATAGATCGCACTAAGAAAACATCTATTTTGACTGGGCTCCCAAACAAGATTTAGTCATAGAAACACAATTTCTAGGAAATACATGTTCTCTGAGGCTTTTAGGCTTTTCAACTTGATGACAAGAGCAACTAAAATTTCACTGGAAGGCGCTCAACACAACAGCAAGGAGGCATTTTGTAAGAGATCAACAAACAATCTAAAATAATTTTGTAACTTTTACTTCAGTATTCACTGTGCAAAACAACTTTTGTGTGTTCTCCACATGTTCAACAATAAAAAGACATCAGTTATTTCCTGGTTTCTTCTGTGCAACAGTGATACGATGTTATCGCATATATATACACACACATATATATAAAAACATAGGTACGTGTATTCATCCAATCAAGTCTCCACTTGAGGCAAGCAGGAGCCTTGTCTGAGTAAAAACTGTAAGCTGACACTATTCAAACCAATCTACACAAACCTCCACAGGCAAATAGAACTATGATCAAGCAAATTTAAAACTATATGAAAGAAAGTAATCCATTACCAGGGAAGACATGAGCACTAACCTGTTATCAGTATCAGCACTGCATTTTGGAGATAACAACTCAAAGGATTTTGTAAATTTCACCACCTGTCACAAAAAAACCCCAGTAATTTAAAATTGTTATTAAGATGAATAAACATGTAAGCAAAACTGTAATGTAAGGTTCCTATATTTAAACCATATTTCATCTAACGGTCTTAGAATAAAGATAAATAAAAGCAGCTCCTCCACCACTGGAATATTAGCTTTCTATAGAATGTGCAGCCATACTTACTGGTGATTCGATATCTTCCAGAAGTAACACTGAGCACCGTTCACACTTCAGCAGGGTCTGGGCGCGATGCATAATCTTCTTGACAATTTTCTCTAAGTCAGTCTGCTCCTCAAAGAGGTCATTCACTACTTCCAGTAAAGCCTGCATACAAGGACAGAAAATTCTTGCAATGGTTGTAGAATTAATACATACATACAATACGGAGCATGGCAAAGGCGGCATAACGCCTGGGTTTGATTTTAATGAGTGATTCATTGAAATCTTCATTCAAATAAAGTTCTTAATGATTGTGGCAACAGAATTAGGGTGGGGGTATCTGAAGAAAGAAAGAAAGAAATATTTCTTAGCTCGCAATGGGGCACAATCCAACTCCTAGCAAACAATGGGAATCTTTTGAACGATTTCACTGTTGTCCAAAAACAAAACAATGGCTGTAATGCAACTCTCCAAGTATGCAGTATGGACTGAGTTAGGTGATTTGCTATATCGAATTTGCTGGTGCATTTAAATTCCATTTTATTAATTTATTACCCATTTTGCATGTTCAAAGCTGGAAAGAAAAAAAACCCCACATAAATACTTCCATATTCCAATAGCACTCTGGTCTGGTCTTTACCACTAACACCATGTCTGTAAAATACAATGTTTGAAAATGAAGGGCTTCCTCTGTCATTTCTTCAACTCTAGAAATAACAGGCCATGTTCTTTCTTACCACGAGTCCAAAGAAGTGTGCTTTTTCCTTTACTCTGGTTTAGGGCACCGACACTAAAGAACATTCATATGGGTAAGCATATAAACATTAGTGGTCTTATCTCTCCTAACGCAGCGGTCATCACCAAAATGTTGGTCGCAGTCACTGCAAGTTGCCGCCACTGGTGTCCAGGTCCATAGGAAAGGCAAAGTTTGGGCTCATCCATTACATATTACTTGCCAACTAATTTCAACTATGAATTAAGCAAAGCTGAAGACCACCAGCAGGTCAGAAAGACAATTAAATACAGGCCACCATGTAGCTGTCAAATGGCAGTTATATTTGTTATGCCTTGCATGGCTGAAGTGGCAACAAGAAACAAGGATTCTGTATCTCTAATCCAATTTCCTGATGTGTCCAACCACCAGAATT
Organism: Rhynochetos jubatus; assembly: GCA_027574665.1. Lineage (NCBI taxonomy): Eukaryota > Metazoa > Chordata > Aves > Eurypygiformes > Rhynochetidae > Rhynochetos > Rhynochetos jubatus. The sequence continues at coordinate 19,042,708 of CM050654.1, read as the reverse complement.
TACCATTTTCTAAAAAAGAATGAGAATGTCCCCAATACTTTTCTCTTGAATGCCTCCTCAGAAGATTAAACGCCAACTTCTCAGAAGTCTGTCATTGTTCCCTGCAGGCTGTGAATCTGCAGCAAATTTTAAGTCTCTGTGTAGTCAAACAATTACTTTGAACATTAAACAAAGAAAAAAATCTTTGGCAGAAAAACCTTTTTTCCCCAGGTCTCCCCCATATCTCCACCCCAAAATACAGTAGTCTGTGGTCAGACCTGGACAGAAGACAAGCTCAGATGCTCCATGACCCTTAAATATACACAGCATTAGAAAGGGGTATTGTTAGTTTAAAAGTAGTGGAAAGAATTAGTTTCTATACTCAGAAAGCACCAAAATTCTGATCATACAAATGTCCGTGGTCAACACAGAGACCCACCCCATTGTAGTTTCCCCTGCTTTGTGAAGCAAAAGTAGGTTTAGCACTAGCAGTGGCATTTCTACTGAAGCTTTGGAGCTGTGATCTATGATAATAAAAGTATCATTTCCCATCGTTGCAGGAAAGATGATTTTAAAAAAGACAAATAACCAAACAACCTCAAAATTAGCATTTTATTTCTTAAAAAAATGAAGACCTCTCTGAGAAATAAGTGACATGTGAGCTCAGCATTATTTTCACTTCTTTAGAGTCTCCTGTTCCAACTCATCCATGGCATCAGCAATCGTGAGTAATGTATCTGTGCAGACACATGCTGTCAAAACCCTTTGCATACAGGGTTTTTCTTGCTTACTTTTATAAAGATATGCCCACATTATTTGCACATGAATTGAATATTACAAATTCAGGATGGCAAAGGTTTGATATTACTGGAATTTTAGAAGAGTTTGAATCTCTGCCAAAGTAACACTCTCTCCTGCACCATCTGTGTCACAACTGCAATTGTTTCAGCACTACAGAACATGGAACTGACATCAGGAAACAACAGCGTATTTCCCTCCCACACGCTCTGCTTGCTGCCTCAGTAAAGATAAGTGATCTGTTGAAAACACATTTTTTAAAATAAAACATAGTTGAAACTGTCTGCTTAGTAAACATGTATGGATAGCTGGAATCTGAAGGATTCCTGAAGGAAAAAAGATGAAGGGTTGACATTGGTCCAATATATGGTTTTTTTACTTACCCTGCTTCTGTCATATTCCTTCCTTGAAGCTGCAAATAGCTGGGCATTGGATATGGCAATCCCACAGAATGGGAGATACATCTGCATTACCTAGTAACAAAAGAAACTCCCAGTTATTAAAAACAACTGCAATCAGCCACTCATGTTACTAGCAAAGAAACCTAAACCTAGGTGACTTGTCCCAGGAAGGTCTCGGCTCGCTCACTCTTCAGCAGAACACTGAACAAAAGAAAATCATCACGGGCAAGGCACATAAAGCAGGTGGAACAGAGATCAAATGGGTAGGGAAGAACAAACGCATTTGAGTTCACAGGTCCCAGCAATGAGGGTCCTTTACAACTTGTCTGGAAAACTGCAGATTCTCAAGTCTATAACATGTCTGCTGAAGATTACATTAAATTACAGCTTCCCTAGGGAAAGGTTTGGTTTGGTATTTTCTGGACTGCTTGAATCATGTTCCTGTTGATTTCTAAGAGGATATAGATTTTGGAGAGTATCAGCACAGTGGAACACAGCACATTGGTCCAAAACTATTAGTCAGAAAGCTGATTATCTTCTTGATGAGTAAAAAGAAAGAAAAAGGTTAAAGAACATGCTTGAGAAACTGGGCCTTAATGCATCACCATACATTAAGAAAGAATGGAAAAAAGGGACTGGGAAAATATTTTGAGGTGCACAAGATGACTTTAGGCTGGCTCTGCATGAAATTAATAAACTAGGCTAGTCAAATACTTGAGTACCTGTAGGACTGGTCTTTCACAAGTACAACAATGGATCAAAGTCCAATAATATTAGCTTTTTCAAGCCACATACTGGTAAGTCTAACGTTACTGCCTCTGCTGAGTGGCTTCCAATCTTCAGGCTGAGACATCAAGCAAATTTTATAAGTGCTGACTAGCCTTAACGTTTGCAAAGACAGTGAGAGTTGGGGCACTCTGCTGTTAACAGAGCCAAAAGAATGCTGCAGCAGCTAACCTTTCTTCTCTCTGGTCTTTGTCAGCTGGGAGATCAACTGTAAGCAATCGTTTCTGTGACAATTTTTGGCCCTGAGAAACTGGCATTTGTCTCTGAAATTCCATTTAATTAGAAAATTACTGCTAACCCAGGGAACCAGACTGTTGATACTATTTCAGGAAAAAAAACCCCAAGATTTGCAAGAATTCAGAACTGAAACAGTAGCAACTGTCGATCTACTTTATCTTCCTTAAACACTCCATTGGCTACATGTCTGCTTAGTTTGTGTCTGAGTAATGATGAGTTTTCTGAAAGGATCTTCAGATCCTTTGAATTTTGCACCTGCTCAGCTGCCATTGTCAGAATAACTGCAGATTTTAAGGGTGCACACAAATACACCTATACTGGTAATTTACACGTTCGTCCTCTTCCCATCATGGTTCCCTCTGATGAAAAAAGACACACTTTAGACTCTAAAACACCTATATTTTCAGAGAGGCAGTAATTAAGCTAGCTGACTAGCACAGCAGATCTGCAGGAAAAAGAGTACATTAAACAAAAAAATAAACTAAGACAAACAAATGGCTAAGAGGGGGTTCTTTTTTATAAGAACTCAGAGAATTTTGCAGATTTCAGTTTTTATTTCAGATTTCTAAAATGAAACAAAAATCATATTTGTATTTTCTTGTAACAATACTAAAAGCCACAGCCAAGTAAAAGATGCAAAGCAGAAAAACTTTAACCTGAGAAAAATCTGACCTTTAGTGTGATTATGAACATCACAGCGAGACTGGATACAATTTTACTTAATAAAAAATAAGTAAATGCTAGTATTTATTGCCTCCACAATGACACCTCTGTTCTCAAAAGTAATGTGACCCTGTGGCAACGGAAGGCGTATGAGAAGTCTATGAACCTTCAGCCATCACAAAACCAGCTAGCAAAGACGTCTTTTCTGGCAAGACGAAAATATGATTTTGCAATATTGAAGAACACTGCTCTCCAGAGCAAATTCCAAGGCACCGACTCTATATAGAAATTAACATCTATAAAACACTGGTTTATGAAATGTCAAAAGTCTGTAAAGCTGCTGACTTACATCATCCTTTTCACCACTCAAACCAATTATCTAAGGTGCAGTGCAATAAGAAAGAAAGACCAAGCTCTTTAAGATAATCAGTAGAAGAAATTAATAAATGCCCATAGCTATAAAAAAAAATCAAAACCAAACCAAAAACCAAAGCAACTGTCAGGTATAGAGGAACCAACCTGTGAGAACAAATAAATCAATTATCCCTGTTGACAAAAGAGCAATTGACACACCAAAATACAAATCCTCTTTTGTATTTTCTGAATGGTAAGGGTGACTGCTGCGCTTTTGGCAAATTGTAATACAGTACCAAATAAACAAAGAATACAGACATTTGTTATAACATAACTGAATTTTAAGTAAGATGTTTTTAAACCAGAATTGCAGAATGGAGTAGGAAGCAGTTATCACATTCTGACTTTAAATCACAAATTTAAATTTGCATACTCAAGACTGCTTTACAAGCACCTCCAACACATTGATGCTATGGCTGTTGACACTCCATACAAATATGGAGCAATATAATATTCGACTCCTGCCTGTCTGAGCCACATACTGTGAGGAGCTGGTATTGTTATGCCAGATTCACTTCAGGGATTTTCCCTGCAAAGAGAGCACAGAGTTGAGGAAACAGCACATGCCACCATAAACTGGACACATCCTTTTATCCTCCTTTTACATCATGGGCATGTAATTTCTAATCTTCTGGTGTTCCAAGGTAAAAACATATTGCATCACTGAAACATGTAATGGCTGAGCCACTGTAATCCTATTTCCCGCTCATTACTATTTCTCCTTAAATACAAGGATGTAACTTGTAATCAGCACAGAAGGCAGAGTCCATATTTTACTCAATTCTCCAGCATGGATACATTTCAGTAATATAACACTGACTTTTGGTAACAGCAAATAAATTGGGCAGAAGACTAAATTATACTGAAAGGACAGAGTACTGAAAGGTTGGTCACAGGCACACTGTTCTACAGTACACGAGTGGAAATGACACAGATAAATGACATGGTGGTTTTAATTTGCCTGGGTGAGATGAGTCTTGTTAGGAAGGAGCTGTTCTCTTTTTCCCTGCCTGCTGTTCTTCCTGCAGCACTGAACAGGCCAGGACAGCTTGTCTCTACCAACCAACTTGTGTACAAGTTTTACCAAAAAGTTTTATTACACAGTAAAGCCAACCTGATACTGGAACTTGTAAAGGAACCGCTGACACCTGCTCCAAAGGTGGGGTATGCAACATGGTTCCCTCACACCAATGCACAAAAACTTGGTGTGAAACTCATGGAAAAAAATTAACATACCCTTCTAAAGAACATAAAATAATTTCCCTTTGCTATGTTGAAGGCTATTTTAAAAAAGTAATTCTGAAGCAAAATGGACTGTATCTGAATGAAAATTTCCTTTCACATCTATTTTGAATTAATGACAGGAAAAAGTGTCTCCAGATTTACTAAACAAAGCAATGTCCTAAGAAAGCAAATAGACAGACTATAAAAACATAAAAGATATAGTTTTAACAGATATACCTCATTAATTTATTTTGGCAATTAAATTAGTTGTAATGACTCATCACAGCACTTTGTGGCATTTTAACAAACAAATCACTAAACATGTAATAGTATATTTTATTAAAATTATGTCCAGTCTGAATAATAAGCTAATCTAATGAGCCTGCTGAGATGTTGGAAGAGACCAGCTGGGGTTTTTTTCTATGCCAGCTACAAGGCATTTAGATACAAAAACTGCAGGTTTACAAGATTATGTTGTGAATTACTTGAGCATTCAGGCTCTGGGTAACCTAACAACAAGTACTACAATCCTTGGGTAGCAACTACACTCACCTCACAAATTCACAGAGGCATGCAAAAGCTAAAAAGCTGTGTTCACTTACAAACTGTTCAATATTTCATCAGGGCAGTAAACCTTCTATTAAAAGAAGATGAAGTAGCAGGCATCAGTTCAATCTCTCATCCCCTTAATTTCTAAATTACTTTGTTACAGGGTTATTTTATGTTAGGAGTATTAAAACACAACTACCAAGGGAATTAATAGGATAAATACTAGAAGCTTTAATATTAAATTATGCAACCACTCAATTTTCAGCTAGGTCCCAAAAATGACATCTCTTTTCTGCAAAACTACACTACTAAGATCAAATGACTGCCCTGACCATAGTTCCTTTTTCCTTCCCAAAGTAGGATATATTCCCATTGCCTTAGTACCTCCACACATCTCCAAACTTGAATGCCCAAAGTTAGACCTTTAAAACCATAATAAGCACTGAAGCAGTAGCTTGGTATTTGGAAGTATAAAGCATTGCAAACAATCAGAAACAGTCAGGAGGAGCCAAGCTGTTTGTAACACCACCTGTCCTCAAGAGATACCCCTTTTCCTTTCATTACATGGCCTGGGGACAATGGTCCTTATGGAACCTGCAAACACTTCCCTTGCTGCCCAAGAAAAGTCTTGCTGGCTCCTACTTTAAAAGTTCAAAAGATAGCTATTTTCTAGAAATGAGTGTCTCACAGGAAATAAGTTTCAAAATTTCCCCTTCACAAGAAGGTGGTACAAAAGCCTTTAGTTTCTTAGCCTCAGTGTTGTTTTATCATCTCAAATAGCACAAACTCTGCCATCAACCACAAAACAGCACAAAGCATTACTTTTCTTACTCTATTTAGGAATATAGGTGTTCACACCTGCAGATCTCAGCATGTCTTTTGCTTTTTATTTTAATGGCAGGTGATACAGTCAATGAAGCTGCTTGCATGCAGACCTGCAATGCAGAAAGTTATTAGTTCATCACAAAAACCAGCCAGCACTGCAATGGCAGCACACTGCAGAGGTAAAATGCTAGCTTCACGCTTGCTGGCTGGAAAGCAGCCCTGAGTTCAGCTTCAGCTAAATGCAATGACATTTACCCTGCCTCCCCCGCATGCCGTTTCACCCACACTAAGAATCCTCAGAGAGCACCCGCTGCCTACCGTAGCTATCTGATAGATATAGTGTAACTCACAGCTTCTGACATACTCCAAGCAAACACCTGCCTGTGGTTACGAAAAACAATTTTGACATCTGATGAGAGAAAGAAGCCTCTCAGTAAGGCTCGGTACTCAATCTGACACAACCTCCAGGTTAAGCTCTCAGCAAATGCTTGTCTGGTTCAACCGTTTTCTTTAGTGGCCACAGGAACCACTCCTCTTTGTACAGTTTGCTTGGTAAGCCTGTTGGGGAAGACAGCTATGACAGGCTTCCTAGAAAGAGGAAAAGAATAAAGCCTTTTAAAAAGTAAACGTTTCTGCTATAGTTTAAAGTTAGAAATGTTTTGTGGCCATACTTAAACCACGTCAGGGAAGCCAGCTACCCTTTGAAATGCTCCCTAAAGTGTTAAAAATAGGTTCAGAGAACGAAATACTCTACTGAATTCTGAAAACAGTAAACCACAATCAATTGCAAAACAGTTAGGCACAAGCATTTATCCCAACTCCAGTACCTTCTGCCAGCTGTGCAGCCTCTGGCTATCCATGCCTCTGATACAATCTGATTGTCACCTAGGTTGGCAATCTGCAGAACTGTTTTCCAAAATTATTTAACCACCCCAAGCAAGGATGAAACAATCGCTTGATAGAGACACCCCATGAATTATGGGCATACAAATGGGGCACATAGCTCCTGCTTGTATCAGTGAACTTGCAGAGGCTCCTGGGCCAGTTTTCTATTGTCTCTGGGTTTTGGTTTGGGTGGGGTTTTTTAAGTTTTCACTTGCATATAGTTACTATTTATGAAGTACCATAGAAATTCCCTAATGCTCGCAAACACATGGCAGTATCTCTATCCTCTAAAGCTAACTATGGCAGCTTTTGGTGGCTGTAGACAGCCTGAAACGGACCACGGGAGCGTTTCTTCAGCACTGACTCTATGCTTGGCTGCCTCATACAATCACTGGCACACTTTCAACCTAGATAACTGCGTCACCAGACAGATTACAACACGTCTCCTGCAGGAGCAGACCTATTACAGTTTTAAAACCTGAATCCTATGTAGGTCACTGTCCTCACAAGCCACGGCACTGAGAGACCAAGGGGCAGGAAAGGACAGGAGTGCAGCTTAAACAGGTTCAGCCTCAGCCTCTGACCGTTTTCCTAGCCCCAATCACTGCCCTCTAGTTGCTACAGCACAAACCCCATCTTCTCTATTTTCTGCTATGCATCTGAGATCTTTAAACTGGGAAAAACAAATGAACACATTGAATTTGATTCACAATAATACACTTGTCAGACTGGTTATACAATCAAAAATACACACATCTACTAATCCCACTTCATTTCTCTGGAAGATATTTGGAGCTTTCTTGCCCCAGTCACTTTACAACTAAACATTATTCATTATTCACTGCCATCACTAGCAAGAGGTGAAGCTCAAAAACATCTAAACAAACTCCACTGAATTTTTCTGTCATACACACAAAAACATTGGCAGTGGCTATTAAACCTATTTTTAGCAATATTCTGTAAGACATGTTTAAACATTTTAACATTGCATTGAATTGAGCAGTTGGTATAAAGTGGGAAAGACAATGAATTCTACCGTAAATTTCCACAGAGCACCTCATTTTAAATGCTGTTGTTCCAAAAAAATCTGAAATATGAAAACATTTCTGCTAAAGACTAGAAAGCCAAAAATAATTTAAATATACATAAAATGGCTACTATTCTAGGATCCAGTCTTCTGATCTCATACATGCAAATATCTATTTTTCACTGCAAATTTATCCTTATTTTATACACATCTGATTCAGTGATGCCCAGTAATAAGCCCTGCCCCAGTAAGCACCGCAAACTGCTACTCTGTTATTTAGTATGTGATATTAAGCCAGGATCTCCAGAAAGAAAAGTGGAGAAAGTTACACAGGAACAACAGTGGTCCTATTAAAATGAGAAGTTCATGAACTAAGGAAGAGTAGGGGTAACAGACAAAAAAGAGCAGTAACACAAGGAGCATCAGCATGCTAGGTAAGCACACTATAACCCCAATGCCTGGCATTCAGCACTTAGCCCTGAGGGTTCAGTGAATACACATCAAGCTTCAAAGCTAGGAAAAGTCACCCTGGGAAGGTTGCAAAGTTAAAGTAATATGATTAAACCAGTAAACCAACATGCTTCTATATTACAAGCAAGTTGAAAGCCATGGAGACTCCTCACTGCAAGGGCTACTTAGGAATCTCAAACAGGGATGGTGGAGGTATGGCACCATGTCTGTGTGACCACTTGCATTTAGAAGGTCATAAAATCAACCTGACAATTATAAATGAGGCTTCTTTATGAAGCCTAGTGTTTTCCTCCATTGGTTTTGAAGGTTGTCAGGGCACCATCCTTTGTAACAATGTCTTACAGAGAATTGCTAGGCAGCTATTATTAGTTCATCTGAAATAACTTGAATGAGCAGCATCACAAAAGGTCACATATGTCCTGGAAACCACAACTCCTACCCACCAATTAACTTTCTCTCCTTCAAAGGCTGAACATTGGTCATCTTTGCTGCATCCAAATTATATCATCATCTTAAGAGAAATCAGGCTGAGAGGGTTCCCAGAGGACATTTTAGCCATGTAAGGTTTTCCAGAGAGACCAAGAGGGGCTGTTGCTGCCTGGCTCCTCTCTCCTGTTTGAAGATGAGCCACTAGAGGCCAGTCCCCAGGCGAGGGAACCTGCAGCTGTTGTGTAAGGCAGGCAGTTCTGCAGTGCCTTGAATTTCAGTATATCAAAGCACTTTGGCAGACCATGAGCAAAGTTTTACAGCAGCAATATCATGTCATAATTTTTTTCTAGAGACAGCAAAACTGGGCCAAAGAAAGATTAACTGATTTATCTGAGGGGAGGGAGAAGGGCACAAAGAAAGATTTTGTCAAAATTTTGGAAAAGTTCCTGGTTCCCGCTATGCCTGAATCAGTGGACCCAGCCTGGCGAAAGACACTCCTATAAAAGCTTCCTAAATGTCACTGCATGAGACAGGAAGATCTGGATATTGGCACTACAGAGAGAGAGCAGTGAAGACTGATACTATCAATGCTAAAAAGAGAGAGTTGCAGATCAGAACTTTAATTTGGCATAGGAGAATTAATAAACAACACTTCAAAGTTGATTTTTCCTACAGCACAACTGTAGAACAGTTTTACCATTTCAAATTGCACCACATGTCTGATCACTGGCAGATACTACCCATAAGAACTGACCATGCTAACTGAATGGTATTGAAATCAAGAATAAATTCCATATGCATCCTTACTGAGAACACCATTTTCAAGTCAGAATTCTATTTACAACTCAGTTACCAACTCCCAGTTCTTGTCAAGGATCAGAACTATATTTATTCATACACTTCTTGCTGCAGTCTTTTAGAGTATGCAAACTGAAAACTATTTCTACTAATTCTTGGCTTAGTTGTAACTGAATGAAGATGTCTTATTTCACTTTTTGTAAAAATTAGATTTTTTCTTTAGAGCCAGAATGCAGGCACAGAATCTGAATCACAAAGTGGTTGAGGTTGACAGGGACCTCTGGAGGCCCAACTGCATGGTTGAGCAGGACCACCTAGAGCCAGTTGCCCAGGATTGTGTCTAGACAGCTTTTCAGTATCTCCAAGGATGAAAACTTTACAACCTCTTGGGGTAACTTGTGACAGTGCTCAGTCACTCTCACAGTAAAAAAGTGTTTCCTGTGTTTAAGTTTATGCCCATTGTCTCTTCTCCTGTCACTGGGCACCACTGAAAAGAGCCTGGTTATGTCTTCTTCACAACCTCCCAACACCCATTTATACACACTGATGAGTTCCCCCCCCCCCCCCCCCGAAGCGTTCTCTTCTCTGCCAAATCGTGCCAGCTCCCTCCTCCCTCAGCCTTCCCTCACAGCAGATACTCCAGTCCTTTAATCATCTTTCTGTACCTTAGTTGGACTCTGTCCAGTATGTCCATGTCTCTCTCATACTGGAAAGCCCAGAAGTGGACACGCTGCTATGAGTCACGAGTGAAACTTAATCCTGCTGTTGCATAAATACCGTTTGCAGTTTAACCAAAAAAGAATTTAGCTCATCTATATATAACAGTCTACACTCAGATCACAGCGATATTACTAAGTTTCTATTCAGGTTCTTCTCTCATATACTTCAAAAGGTGTTATGTGATTTTTGAAGAAATAATTACCTGAACAGTAACCTTTTTTCATATTGGACTTCGTTTAACAGCAAGAAAGTTTCTGGAAGAGCTTACTGCAGAGGCCTGATGCTTCAGCATGCTGAGCTCCTCTTTCAGTGAGGTGGGCATTCTTGCCTGACAATGCCAGTAAAAGTCCTTCCTTCTAACTGAAACCCCAAGTGGAATACAACAGCCTGAATCTATCACCTAAACCAAAAAGATTTCCCGGGTTACAGTGGGCCTGCTATGAATGAGTTTAGCTCCCCTGACTGCCCACTGTTTGCAGCATTAGTCCAAAGGGGATGGAAAGGGTTGCTTCTGTTTAACTAGGAAAAAAAAAAAAAAAAACAGACAGGGAAGCAAGTTTTCTTATGCAAGCAATATCCAGTATTTCGGTGACAGCTTAAAAGAAAGACACCAAGTGTGTTTCCTTACATTACTGCTTATTAAGCAAAACCTCTCTAGTGTTTCTTAGGCTACAGAATCTTTACCCCCAAATGGAAAAAATCTTGAATGGAGAGGAAATATCCCACAAAGGACAACATATGGCATAACTGGCCCTTCCTTTCACCACATTATTGTATGTCTCTTTCCCAGACGGGATGCACGTGTACTATGACTCTTCCATAATACACAGAAATATCACAACACAGTCACATTGTATTTTTGGCATACATCCTTATGTTATTTTGTTGAGTTTCTCCTCAACATTGGGAAATTTGCCAGTGGTGTTTTACCTTCATCTATTTTGAGTTTATGGAAATTTAGTGACTAATATAATTGTTCCTGAATGTCATGGCACCTTATGCTGGTGTCACTTGTGTACTCTTCATACATTTCTCCTGAAAAAAGCTATTCTTATTCTCCTTGCCAGTTATTCAGATGAAAAATAACTGTAAGGAATACAGTGTATTACACTTCAGTGTATCATTTTTACCCATGTACTTTTTCTTAGAAATGCAATGTATCTGCAAAAGTGCAGAATTGATTATACAACTGGACACACTTGACAATACTGTTATTTGAATGTGATTGTACCAATTAAGTAATCTGAATTAATTTCTATTATAGTATTTTAAGACCTGGTTAAAAGCACTTTAACATTTACATGTACTGTAATTTCTGGCTATCACATTGTGAGGGTTAATGTTTCATGTGAGGAATTAGGGGAATACACTACAAACCTTTTTAGACCTTTAAGAAAACAGTTCAAATGCCCTCATGTTGAGCTCATAAGAAAAGCAGTGTATAGTTAGTATCTTTAGAACAGCCTCCATGCAAAGTAACAGAGAATTTGCTGAAGGGAATATTGTCTATAAATCTAGACAGTATCATTCTGAGTGGTCTAAGGTTAATAACTGTTAAATTAGGGAGAGATGAAAACTAACGTAATACCAAGTCAATAGTATAACTTCTTAAACCACAAGAAAGAACAAAAATGCTAATTCTTATTAGTTTCAAATGAAAGAAGCTTTTGAAAGACCATCACAAAGTACAGAAAAATTCCTTCACTGTTTTCTAAATAAAACTGTTTACAGAAAAGTGGGTTAAGCAATTCTATTACCTCTACTCCTCTTCATAATAAGCACAGTTTAAAGAAACAACAGCAGGATGTGCCTCATGGCCAGGAAGGGGGGCATTAAAAAGAGCATGGCCAGCAGCTCAAGGAAGGTCATCCTCCCCCTCTACTCTGCCCTAGGGAGGCCACATCTGCAGTGCTGTGTCCAGGTCTGGGCTCTCCAGTTCAAGACAGACAGGGAACTACTGCAGAGAGTCCAACAGTGGGCTGTGAAGATGTCAAGGGAACAAAGCACCTCTCTCATGAGGAAAGGCTGAGACACCTGGGTCTGTTTAGCCTGGAGAAGACTGAGAGGGGGTCTTATCAATGCTTATAGGTATCTAAAAAGGGTGGGTGTCAAGCGGATGGGGCCAGACTCCTTTCAGTGGTGCCCAGCGACAAGACAAGGAGCAACGGGCACAAACTGGAGCACAGGAAATTCCATCTCAACATGAGTGAGGAAAAACTTGTTTACTTTGAGGGTGCCAGAGCACTGGAACAGGAGGTTGTGGAGTCTCCTTCTCTGGAGATAATTCAAAACCTGCCTGGATGCATCCCTGTCCAACCTGCTCTAGTTGAACCTGCTTTGGCAGGGGGTGTGGACTAGGTGAATTCAAAGCCTTTTTGAATTCAATTTTTTCATCCAGTGTTCAGATTTGGGCCCCTCACTACAAGAAAAACATTGAGGTGCTGGAGCACGTCCAGAAAACGGCAACGGAGCTGGGGAAGGGTCTGGAGCGCAAGTCCTATGAGAAGCGGCTGAGGGAACTGGGCTTGTTCAACTCGGAGAAGAGGCGGCTCAGGGAAGGCTTCATCATTCTCTACAACTACCTGAATGAAGGTTGCAGAGAGGTGGGGGTTGGTCTCTTCTCCCAAGTGAAAAGCGAAGGGACAAGAGGAAACAGCCTCAAGCTGCACCAGGGGAGGTTTAGATTGGATAGTAGGAAAAATTTCTTCACTGAAAGGGTTATTAGGCACTGCAATGGGCAGCCCAAGAAGGTGGTTGAGTCACCACCCCTGGAGGGATGTAAGAAGTGTCTGTGGTAAGGCACTTAGCGATGGTATGGTATTAGTAGTGTTAGGTTAACAGTTGGACTTGATCTTAAAGGCCTTTTCCAACCTAGAAGATTCTATGACTCTTTACTAGACATCAATAAGAAAAAAATCAGAGTATAGATGAGAGCCACAACCTTCAAGAGTCAGGTCTTCCCTTTCAGCTTGTTCAGCTTTGTAAGGATAAACTTTGCCAGACCAGTCAGAAGTCAGTCAGTGGTATTCCTGAACTAAAAGCTCCTTTTTTCTTTCCCTGGAATTCTCTCCAAGTGCTATTTTGGTACATGTTGATTTTTTCCTTACAGCCTCCATTAACTCTGCAATCAGGGAGGTCAGTATCATTAACTGTTTCCAGTTTCTGCTCATGGAATTTTAAAAATAAAATCAAGTAATAATTTGATATATCCCCAATTCCTTAGAACTTACATTTTCTAAACCAACAATTTACAGAATGCAGCTTTGACACATTTTTTGTGTGTATGTGGGGAGTGTTAATCTATTCAGTTGAAACTGTGGTAATTAACACAAACATTAAATTAGTGTCTTCCAAAACTGCCTTTTAATCACGACTGATCAACAAAGCACCAGAAGCACGGTGTTCCATGTATTACTGCACCTTTGAGTTTTAAGACTGGGTGGGCTACAGCAGCCTGACTTGAAAAATTTGATTTTCTCTACGATGCAGACTTCAAGGGGCTGATGAAAGTGCGTGGGCTGGTTTGGATGTGAGCCATGCTTTTTCCACACATCATTGTGTCTCCTGCACTAATGACTCACACCTGCACATGCTGCTATCTGATTTCTAGGCAAAGTTATTTATAAACTGGAACTGCAGGGCCAAATCCTGGTGGTGTAACTATACAGATCATGATTTACCTAAAGAACTAGTCTGTGAAGCACAGACAATCTGGGGACACTGAATTCACTCTCCTTTCAGGAGCCATGAAAACTGGATGCAGCTTCTCCCCTGATAAAACCCACACCACAATTCTATCTTGCAGATTGCTATGGATCTGATCTGGTAAAGCACTGTTTTTCACCTGGCTGCAAGACCTCTGAGGTCCCCTGGACACAGAAAAACATCCTATCTTCTCTCACAGCAGGTACAGGAACTGTTTGCCATACAGGCTGCTTATACCTGGAGACTTGCATGTTGCAGGCCACTGCAGACCATGGTATTTTATTCAAGCAAAATACTGTTGCCCCAAACATGATTACAGTCTGCCTGAAGCGTCTTACTCACTGATCCAGAGAAGTATTCAAGACTTCACATTACAGTCGCTGCTTTCAGACACTCTTCCCCCGTGCTCATAGTCTTCTGCTAGTTAAGACTGCAGAAGCATCAGCATTTGATAAGTATCTTTTTCTCGTTTCTCTGCAACTGGCCATGAAGTGTTTTTACTACAGCTTCAGATGAGGCCATTTGTCTTCTTATCTCTCTTTGGGATAATTTGGTGAAGGGCACAGAAAAAACAGTTCAGAACAACTGCCTAAATGACCTCTCAGAGAACAGCATTAGGAACTATACAATGAGTTACATCCTCAGAGATATAAAACAGTGATCTAGTGCAGTGTAAATCTTCAAAAATGTTAATCTTACACCTACTAAGCACACAGCATCCTGCTCCTTAATGCTAAAAATCATGCAGTGTTTTGAATCTTGGATTAAAGTGATTGTGTATCTAAACAAAGCTCTGATTAAATGAAAAATAACCAAGCCTTTAATATAGAAAATCAGGTATATAAGCAAGCCCGTAAATTATTTATACAGACACGCATTTTCTTCCACAAACAGAAGGTTCTTCCAAACATATACTTATGTTTGTGTGCCCCAGAAGAATGGTGAGGTGTTAATATTAATATGGCTGTTGAACTGCAGACTGGAGGGCGTTTGATTTCAGGTAGCTGAGTTGTGTTCAGAATTCAACATGCTATTGTCATCTTTGGTGAAAATTTACTGATATTAAGGGCTTACTTTTCTGCCTACATTAACAACAGCTCTATCTAGTGCCAAGTTATTTTAAACATTTACAGAGCACCCAGCAAAACAAGGCTTCAAAAGCAGTATCATAATTCATTTAGCCTTGGCTTGATTCTATAGTAGCATGGAGTAAAAACTTCACAATCTGAGTAAGGATATCTGGTCTTTAAGCTACAGAAATAGTAGGACAACAGGTCTATCCTGTCATCATACAGGCTATTCTCCCCTCATAGATATTTTACTTTAAAATGCAGGAAAAGAACAGAGTTCTTTGATTGGTATTTGAGTAGGCTTGCTCTTTTTTTGTCTCCATAATTTTGACTGTAAAAGTTGTCATTAAACAAGCAATGAATACTAACCAAGGCAAGGCTGAATGGTCAGGTAAGTGCCCTAGGTCATACACCCTTGCTTCTTACAGCTGAGTAGAATGGAGATGCAAAGAAATTCAAATTCAGTTCACTGCACATCTGCTCACATTTGATCTCCTTCTGCTTTTATTCCTTTTTCATGAGTTTAAAAATATTGAGCATTGAGAAAATGTTTATCTTAACTTTATGTGCTTAAGAAATGATCAGACTTAGATTTTCTTTTTGACAGTCATTCAGTCTTGTTGCAGTCCTTACACACACTCATTTTTTCATCTTTTCTGCCTTTTTTAAAATAGTGGTTTATTCTCTTCTCAAAATTCCTATTTCCAACTCCATCTCAGCTTAAGGAACAACCAATTTTAATTTAGCTATTGTTTCTCTGAAAAAAACATCTCTTTTTTAATTCATTTGATGTTGTGATTTTTTTTTTTTTTTGTTAATAGTAAGAAATTCACTACCTCTCTTCATTCACAGAGCTGGAACATCCCCAGAAGGAAGGAAGGGGTGCGTTCTGCAAGCTAGCTTCTCAATTCTCCTGAGATATTATATAGGCAGGTAAAGAGGATTTTTCTTGGTACTTTTTTCATGACAAAATTTTTACCAGTACCTATGTGACAATGGATTTTATCGTGTTTCTGAGAAACTGAACTCAAAGCGTAAATTGATTTCACTGAAAAAGACCAATAGATGGTGCCAGTACTATCAAATCCAAAGTACCAGAGAGTTCTATATCCTTACACAAATTGTCTGAGCCATTTAAATAAAGAGCTTGCTGCTCCTTCTTCTGTGCAAAGAGATTCTTGATTCTGAAAACAGTACATTTTTTTATTAGCAAGTGTAAATCTGATTTCAGATGCAGGGGCAGGGGAGCATGCTTAGAAACCCCAAAGAACAACAGAACACACAAACCTACATACTTTTTCAATCTATTTCTCACAGCTGCTGGCCTAACACAGAAACAATTAGCCATTTTTAGCATTGACACTGTCCTTCTCATCTATCCATCTTTACCCCTGTGCAGACTGATGGAAAGCCAAAGACCAAAATCCATACTAAAAGGAGAAAGGAGGCTCCGGAGCATAGGGGTATATTTGTGCCTTCCCCTGCTTTCACCCACGTGGCTGGCATCAAGGCAGCACACAGGGCCCCACGTACACTACAGGGCATATTCCTGCTGGCCTGCAACACACACTGCAAACAAACCCACCTTGAAAGCACGCATGGGGATGCCTTGATACGCCCTCCCACTGCTCTAAGGGACTGTTCTTAGTCACCTGAGTAGCTTTACTTATCTCCAAATACCCAGCTGTCTACTGAACAGAGATGCAAAACAAGAGCAATGTCTTCTTCTGCTCCTACTTTTGCTCACAGCAAGAAAAACTGAAAAAACCCTAGACCTTACAGTAAAAAACAGACTCTAAGCTTTGCTCAGACCATGTGAGTACAAGAACAGTTCAACTCCTCCAAGAAAAGCAAAACAATTACAATATAATCCATAGTACTGATTTTTCTTTGTTTTTATTTAAAACTCGCTTTTCTAAAATCTGCTAATTATATTCTTGCAAGCAACTCCTTCAAATCAATGGTATGACTTGCATGGATGAAACATGCAAGATTTTGCCCTTTTGCCAAAGTCTGCATTCATGCTTTCATCTTTACCGAGTCAGTTTTATGTATTCCCCTCGCCCCTTTTAAAGCAAAAGTACTTATTTTATAAGAATTCAAATAATCTTGCAAACCCTGCTCTTCTCACCTTGCTAGCAAAAGTACTATAAATGAGCATCTTAGCTGAGTGCATTCATGGAGATATGGATGCCATGGGTTTGGGTTTAAGTAATTCGAAATAGGATCTTACTTCAATCGGTATATTAACCTGATACAAAAAAATGTAGCTGCCTCCCTCATAGGCCAGACCACAATACCAAAAGAAAACTGTAATTCACTGTTTCATATTCATACAAAACATTATGCACTATAATAATATCTATTATATAATATGATGTGAACTATATACTATATGACCTCCTCGGTGCACACATGTAGCAATCAAAGTAATTGCAACCATAATAGCTCTGCAATCAGCAAGTTCAATTACAGAGTGCTACATTAGAATACCTCCCAAACTGGAGCCCCAGTTGAAGTATTACACAAAATTAAAAATCAAAGATTTTCTCTCACCTGAATAGGAGAGAAAATTCTCAGCCCTATCTTGTGGTAATGTCTTTCAGAAAACTAAGTTGGTCAAACCAAGAATAAGGAGATTTGTAGCTTCTCAAGGAAGACAAAGTACAAGCGCATAATTTAATGCACACCTCTGTTTGCCAGAAAAACATCAGCAGAGCAGGAAAGAAAGCCCAGCTGCTATGTTCAGACATGTGCTGTTTCAGATGTGGGTAAGCTATTGTCACCCTAACTTTACAATGATTCTCTGAGAAAAGAATAGCATGTAAACATTAGCAACAGTATCAGATAAAGTAAAATATTGTATTATAGCAAACAGAAGTTAGAAACCCACTGAACTGTTGATTCTCCCTAAATCCTTTAGCACCCAGGTTTGAACAGTGGAAAACACTGCATGCGTCTTGGTCAAAAATATTTGTTATTCTGGCTGTATGGTATCATCAGAAAACACCTAAATAAAACCATTAACTCTGGTGTTAAGCAGTCCAAATCATTTGGCTCCAGACAGGAACAGAAGCTCAGATCTACTCCTTCCATAAGTGAGCAATATAGTGAGCACTACTCATTATGGTTAGGATTATTTTATGAAGACAAACAACTTCAGATGGTATTTCACAAATTGATACAGAAGATAATTTTATCACAGTAAGCCAGGTACCCATATGTACATCATGCACATAAATGAAATATATGATAAAGGAAGAAAGTACAAAAAATAATTAGCGTTTCTCACATTTCCTAGTTAATGTTGAAATACAGCATCACTACCAAGCTCAGGACAAATCTGCCTTCTTGGCTCCCCAAGGTCAGACCTAATTATTGTCAGCAACAAGGTCTCATTGCAACTAGAGACTGAAAAAGCTTGCTAAGAAAAATGAGTTCTGAATCAAAGGCATTATGCTGTCTCATGTATGTTCTGGCTCTGTGAAATGAAGTTACGTATTGCTGTGCCTCCACTTTATTTTGTGAAATTCTAGAAGACTTCTAAAGCAAAATAAACTCATACATATCAGCTGCTAATTTTTCCAAATGCTGTTATTCTCATTCAGCTTCCTAAGATCAAAGAATTCATGAATCAAGTCACTGGTCTCACAGGTGCTACTTCTGGTTTGATACACATTTTATGAGGCTGGCTGTTCATATATACATAATCTCAGAAGATGAAATGCTGACAACAACAGTTGTACTAATATTTTTTTTTCCTTAAAAAAAAAAAAAAAAGGGGGCAAACTTATACTTCATAAAGCTTCTGTCCCAGGTCCTCAAGAATTCAAAATTAGTACAAGGCTTTAACTGAATTCAGCAATTCACTTCTCCTCATGCAAGCTGCACTTATGCGGCCTTAAACGTGACCATCTCACTCAATCAGCATACAATTATTTTCTTATTAATGAAAGAAAAGTTTAGTTCCAGTAGCCAGGGCAAAGAAGTAAACAGAGTTGTGGTTTCTTTCTCAGCTTCTGAGAAAGCACTGACCTGGAGGGTTACTGCAAGCCACTGTTTCTAAGTGAACATTACCATAAGACTTCAAGGTATTATGAAAGTACCACAAGGGTACAGAGAACATAATGCTTTTGTTTCTTAAACAATCTTCACTGACAACCACATTTTTCCTCTGCTCCCATACCTACATGAAAGTTTGAAGTTCTTCAAAGATAAAGTTGTCCATAAGAATGACACATTTTTTTCCTCCTCCCTCAAGCAGTTATGCCTGAACTTCCCAATATGTGGACAAGCATACTGAAAACTGAGACTTTCGCAGTCATCCTGCAAGCATGTGTTCATATGATGACATGCTATACTTCCTACCATAAGGAAACAGGCTTGACTTACTACAGTGGCTACACTAGAGCTAGGAGACTTACTGCAATAAAGACACAAATACACAAGAAGCTTCATTTTGAATATAAAAATCAATTTCCTGCTGTGTTCAGCATCCATTTACATTCTTGGGGAAAAACAAAGCGGCAAGCAACACTTGAATTTATAAGGAATTCTTATTTATGAAAAAAAAAATCTATCCCTTCTCACACACTGTATGAAAGCAGACAATGGGATCAGCATTACATTAACAATACCAGTAGCAAACTGATACTTTGTGCTTATTTCATGTGTTCCCATAAATGCAAGAGAAATGTGAAAGAGCAGGAACCAGTCATCTTATGCCTTTTGGATTTCTAAAGGCAAAAGTCAGAATTAAATGGTTACCATGCACCATTCTGCAACTTCTAGAAACGTGTGGGGACCCTCTTCAAACACATGAGTTGGGAGAGGACTTATTTCATTGAGGAAAAGGACCTATTTCTCATCATGAGAAAATTAAAAAAAGATAGCCGGTACAGATTTAATATTTGTATTTTGATAGAAATACTAAATTTTACATGCTGATATGCCTTCTTTTTAAGCCCTTTTAGCTCAATTGTGACTGCAAGCTGGTTTCATTAAAAGGAGAACAAAATTAAGGAAATAAATATTACTTTGAAGCAACGTTGTTTTATGTAAGGAGTGTACTAAGTCTCATCACGCTGAACCAAGCAGAAAGTAGGAAAAGGGGTTTGTTGGTTTTTTTTTGTTGTTGTTTTGTTTTGGTTTTGTTTGTTGTTGGTTTTTTTTCTGGTTTTTTTTTTGTTTGTTTGTTTGTTTTTGCTTTAAGTGCTAACTCTGAGTTAGTCTTCAGACCAAAACTTTCTTCCCAACTTACTCTGGGCTCTGCTACTTCTTACTAGTATGTGCCCACAAACCTCTCTATTATTTCTTACAGGCACATACCATGTAAGCATTTCTTTGACAAGTGCACATTAGTCTGAGGACATCTGCTGATTTGAGCCTTCTGTTCCATAAAGGAGCCTAATTGCTTCACATGGCTGTCAACAAATGAAGAGCCCAATGAGTAAAGCTCCCAACCTTAAGAAGGTTTAGCCCAACACTTGACAATACCAACGTGCACATTTATAATGCACTTACTATTGCCTTAACCAGTGAAAGGGAAAGCACTCTCCTTGTTTTAGATATGAAAGTGTGTTGTGATTGTCTGTGTTCTATGGTGTGAGTCATGTTGCATAAAAGCCCCCTTGATTTCAACTATACTGCAGAACACCAGATTCATTTACTTCCAGCTGCGTGGAAGTCTATCATCTGAGTGTCTGAGAGCTCTTGGATGTGAGCTGTGGCCCATTCATACAGCTGCTAATACAACTGGCTTAATAGTACTGAACCCAATTATTCGTGTTATCCTATATAATGCAAAATACAATCGGGGCCCTAATTCAATAGCATTAAAAGACACACAGAATTAAAATCTCATGTCAAAAACTAGTTGCATTTCTCCCAAAGAATAATGTAGTGCTCCCTTCAAATTAAAAGATGGATTTTTAGTTAAAGGGGACAAATTCTGATCTTTACTTTCCCAGTCCCAGCTCAGGAGCCCACTGCCACCTGCTCTTCTCCCTAAGTCATAGGAGAAGATGCATATAGGTGAAAAGCAGACATGCATGGGTGAGAATTGTATGCATAAGCAGATGGGACAGAAGCAGAGTGCAAGGTGGCATTTGGAGCTCTTACAGGCTGCAGAGACAGCCCAGAGAAGCTGCAATAAAATTAGACTTGCTGAGTTTGACTGTTCCAATGTCTGCTAAAGACTGCAGTGACCTCCAGTGTACCAAAAAATCTTGGTAATTTAGAACAATCCCTCATTCCTCTAGCTCTAGGCTGAGGTCTCCTCAAAATGCTTCTGCCAGGTACAACAGATTCTCAGCTAAGAACTGCAGACTCGAACCAAACTCTATAGCTGGTATGCATTCAAATCAGTAGGAGTTATAAGTCAATAGGGCATTTATAATCAAGGTGTACAGCCACCCATAAAACCTTGTCGCCCACAAGTTTGGCATCTTGTATAACTTTCAGTTGCACGATACCTTGAACATAATAAATCCATAATAAACTAATAATATTAAATTTAATGTCAACTAATATTAAAATTAACAACCTGATAGAGGTACCTATTCCCTTCAGAAATCTAAAAAATGCAAAAGCTGTTGCAAAAAAGCACATCATAAGCAGGAAAAAAAAAATTTACAGTGGAAGACAATTGTGAGAAAGCTGCTTGAAATAACGTATATAGATTTAACCTTGGGTTCCTATTATCATCAATAGGGTTTGTATTGCTATGCCTGTGCAGCACAGTAACGTTTGGTTCCATTTTAATAATACTGCTAACCAGGCATAATTCATCAATACTACTTTTTCCATTGTAAAAGAATACAGTTGTATTTGTTCAGAGTCAAGGAAAGTTTCCTGCCCAAAAGAATATACATGCCTCTGCAAAAGGAAGGAAAAACTTTCTTAGTGTGAATCTGTGTCTATGCTCTGGGATACACAATGCCTATGATAAATAACTATGCAGTATGTCAAAAAGAGTACAAGAAAGACAGATATACTGAAGTACACCAATCCAAAAAACATTAACTGGGGACAAAACAGAATTTATGGAATCTGCTCCAGAAAAAAAATATTCCTAAGAGCTGGGTTTAAGAATACTTCCAGAAAACATTACCCATACAACAAAATCAACATAGGTGGGGGGGGTTTTTTGTTTGTTTTGCTGTGTGTGGGTGTGTTGTGTGGTTTTGGGGGTTTTTTTCATTATTAAACCGTAATACATAGGGAAAACACATAGTGGTTTTGATAGAAAGCAGTCTTGAACACTGTATCAGGACCCTTCTACCATGCTGTAACCATTAACATATAACTGCATTAATAGAAGTGTGTCAAACATTCATCCACCATTACCCCCAAGTCCTTCTCCTCAGGGCTGCTTCTCAATCCATTCTCCACCCAGCCTGTGCTTGTATTTAGGATTACCCAGACCCAGGTGCAGGACCTTGCTCCTGGCCTTGTTGAACTCCATGAGATTGGCAGTCACCCACCTCTCCAGCCTGTCCAGGTCCCTCTGGATGGCCAGAAGCTCCTTGTTCATCCACGCAGGCCTCATGGCATTTTTGCTTGACTTCCTCTTCATTGGAAAGCATCACTCCTGAGGTTGGAGGAGGCGATCCTTGAATACTAACCAGCTTTCTTGGGCCTCTCTTCCCTCCAGGGTTTCATCACATAGGACTCTACCAAGCAGATCCCTAAAGAGGCCAAATTCTGCTCTCCTGAAGTCCAGGGTAGTGAACTTGCTGTGCAGCCTCCTTGCTGCCCTAAGGATCCTGAACTCCACCATTTCGTGGTCATTGCAGCCAAGGCTGGCCGTGAGCTTCAATTTCCCTCCAGCCTTCCTCCTCTCACCTCCTTTTTGGTGAGAGCAAGGTCCAGCATAGCACCTCTTCTTGTTGGCTCCTCTCGCTTGGAGAAGGAAGTTATTGTCAGATGCTAAAAAGGTTTAATAGATCAGAACGGCCCAAAAAGAATGGACTTGCCACACTGTACATCAGCTAGATCAAGTAAACTTAGTTGTTCCTACCTGCAAATAATTTAGTGGGGACACAGGATATTCTACATCCTTGTATTCATTTCTAGTAATATCTGAAAGCAGAGACAAACAATGCTATATAACAGTGTGAGACTGTGATAACCTCCAGCAGCAGCCTGCATTCGTCTGAAATCTAGCAGCCCTTTGAACATGCAGATGATCTTATAATCCTGAAAGATTTTGTGGAATGTTTTCTACCACCACCACATTCAGTGTCTGAGTGAGAAGTGATACACGCTGAGCTCTACCAAACAGCGAATCTATTGAGACACACCCTTCTCACAAATGCACCCATCTGCACAAAGCACAGGGAGAAAACAATATGAGCAAAAGGACAGCAACTGGATAAGAAAAAGGGAACACAAAGACAGGCTTTGTGTAGAGCACTGGGGTACACTGCCTGTTGCAAAAAGGATGATAGATCTGTTGAAGTGGGAGAAGAAAAATGAGAGCTGTAGAATGAGCCATAAAAAGTAGCAAGCAGAATGACAAAGTTCTGAAGATGCAATTTAAAAAAAAAAATCTTTTTTTAAACCACATGGACAGCATTAGACTCCTCACAGCACCTGTGGCACATATCCAGCCATGTGTATCCCAGCTCACAGCCATGTGTCAAGGCTTCCTCTCTAGAATACTTTGAGAAAAACATATTTTGAGTAGATTAAAAAGAAAAAAGGGAAAACTCAAAGGAGTTTCTGCCTGATGCAAAACAAACGAGAAAAAAATTAGCATGGAAACATTTACCTAAAAACATGTAAAAATGTGATAAAGCTATAAATAATAAAAAAATTATCTTGTTGGAAAATGTTCAGCTACTTTCAACATCCAACAAAAGAAAAAGGTTGCTCAATTTTTAGTAACTGATGATGCTGCCAGAACAAAGCAGCAATATATGCAGACACACTGGATAACTTTGAGGATGAACAGGAAGGCAGACTGAGTGCAAGGCATTTCTTGGATCAGGCAACCACAAGACCATTTTTAAGTGAAGATGCCTGAAGTACACCTAAAGTCTTGCTTTAGCTGCCTGAGTCCATTTTTGGATCTGATCATCCCCTCATCTTGCCATCTTCAGAAGAATGTTGACAAGTGGGAAGCAAGTAAGGTTTGAGGCTACACAACAAAGTCACAGGAGAAGAAATAGCAAAGCATTGCTTATAAAGGAAACATGGCCTGTGGAAAGCTCTGAATGCAGTTGTGAACATGACTTCAATTCTGGCAGTTACTAATGTTTGAGTACTTCAGCCTACATTAAGTGAAGTCTCAGTTATTCACATGTGATAAGGACAACAATATCAAAATCAACCTTGAATGTTAAGTCAATCGCAGACAAACTATGGAGCAAAAAAAGTCTTCATTTCTCTTCCCATGTAAGCACGTGGTTTTAGGGAACTAACTCTGCTTCTCCAGTTCTGCAGGCAGAAAGGAGAGGTCTCTGCAGGTGTTGTCAGAAACGGACGTGCAAGTCAGCGACGTTAGGTGTGTTAACATTTTGCTGTGATGTAAAGGCGATGAGACACTTGGAACGCACCGCTGGTGCCGTAATGCCCCGCATCCACTTGATGGCAGTGTGAACAGGCTGCTGCTACCGACATAACGGGACCGGAGCGCGGACGGGCTGAGTCCTCGCCTGGAAATGCAAGGCGCCGGCCTGGCACGGAGAGCTGCAAGCGCTCGCAGCTTGCTCAGCCGGAAGGTGGGCTGCACTGGTGTCGAGTAAACGTGTACCAGAAAACGTGGAAGCAGCACGAGGTTGGGTAACTACATCTATATGTGATTACACTTACAAAACATGAGGCCATCTTCCAGTGCTAAAAAAGTACTAAAAATACCAGAAACACTAAGCTAAAGGAGAGTCACAACGTATCTTTGGGAGGCACTACTCTACTGATACGTGTTCGGGCAATTCTACATTATCATCACAACCAAGCAGGAATGCAAGCCACTAGAGGGGGTGAGACCCTTTTCTGGTGGCCGGAGTGCTGGATTCAAACGCAGGAATGCAGGATGCTTTCTCCATCACTTGTTGCTGCTACATCTGCCCGGGTCTGCCCCAGCTTTTCGCTCCCCCAGCCCTGCCCTTTCCTGCCTCCACCTCTCCTCTCCCTGCTGTCGCCTCTCAGAGACAACAGTTTCTGCATTCCATGTGCTTCTGAATGCTGTTTTACAACCAGCCCGTTCTTGGGGGTTGTGTGACAGTAACTGTAAATGAAAATGATAAGGTATCAGAATGCAGCTCTGGTTAATACAACAGTACCAATCACAAGACCACAAATTTGAGTATTAATTCAGTAGTCCCAGTGCCAGACTAACAGAGATGTGATAATCATGCCATTAGGCATGGCAGCAGATACTCCCAGCAGCAGCTGCCAGGCAGGCAGAGACCTCTGTCCTCCAGAAAAAGCAGGTTAACTCAAACAAACAAACAAGATAAAAAGTAAATGCAGAATAATTCCATTAAAAAACCCCAACATAGCTCGACTGCTATAACTCTGCCATTGCAGAAGATGCATCCAGATACATGGTGTTCTGCTTATTGCTCCTGATAGTAACCTTCCCATCTTTCATAATCATATTCACATAAAATCACACTGCCTGATTAAATTCACGTTAAAATTACATCAACTGTCCCAGAAAAGCAGGTTCTGTTTAAAACAGCATCTCATGGATATTTTTAACACTTAGATGCTTTTAGTAGAATGTGATGTTGAAGCTGGAAATATCCAATACCTAAAATAATCTTTTCATATAAGCAAAAATAGATTTTAGTATCTGACTTTACATATCTATTCTCATAAAATCCACAAAACTGATAGCAGAAGCAAGACATAAGGCCATGCGAATTAGAAAAATTAAATTACAGTCAATCCAAATTATTAATCTCTAATTCAGTGTTTTTCTTTTAATGAAAACTAAGTACTTAATGAAACAGTAACTATTTTATTTTAATGTTCAGGACATACTGGGTTAGTATTACATCAGTGAGGAAGATGATCATTGATTAGTCAGTGGAAGAATTCATTTTATTAACATATATTAAATCCCCCTTACACATACAACACAGGCTTATTTTATAAGTTTCTCACTATTCTTTTCCACTACTTCTACTCTGAAAATGGAACCTAATTTTTAGAGAATGTGAAAAGATGTAATAGGTTGAGAAAAGAGGGAAAAACCCACCTGTCTTTATTCTTCCAAATGTAAACATCAATACAGCAACTTCAAACATCACAAGACTGATAACTGAGTACATGGAAAGCTCAGGCTCATTCCCACAGGCTTTTATGGTGGCTTACACCTTTTTGCATCTCACTGGAATGGCCTCTGCTTCCTGTGTGCAGTGATTTCCAGAAACTCACTTCCCAAAAATAAAATGCTTTCATTTGTATATGAACTGCTCAGGCTGGCAGCAACTATTGAGTTTATCCACTTAGTGATCAGATTTTGTCAGGTGTCCATCAGATCACACAAAACCAGAGATCATCTTCACTTATGAAGAAAATCACAGTCCCTACATCGCATGTTTTTCCAAAACTTCAATTAGACACAGTATTTTGTTGCTCTAATTTGTTAGTGAGAAGCTTCTTGCCAACCTGCTGGTTTAACACTTCTGCCAGCAGACTTGAGGCTTTATAGGTTATCCATATCCCTACTGCTCTGTCAAATTTTGCCAACTTCCTGAAGTTCAGATTTATTTGATATTCTTTAAGGAACTACAGAACAGAGCTTATCCTTGCAAGAGCAGTATTATTGAGGCCACATTTCAGCTGCTGTGCACATTCAGTAGGGCAGCAACAATCTTTGCCATCACGGAGAACTGCAACTTCTAGACATACAGGATTAAGAGCTCATGACTTTATGCCTTGAGTTAAAGGAAAAGCCCTGAAACCCTAGGCTAGAGCAGATTATAAACCTTTGTGATTCAAGCACAGATGTGGCTATGTGGCCTCCACTAACCACACTAAACATGTTTTCCACTGTGTGACAGAAAAAGGAAAAGTCAGATTGTGTTTATGGTAACATGTCTTGGCAAGCTCCCTATTTTCAAAGCCTCCTCTCCTTAGTAGGCAGTAGTACTATACGTGTTATTCTGCTCTGTAGGACCAGCCTGCGGGGCTGCTTCAGCTCAGACCACAACACACGGCTCCACTTGTCCTGCAAGACATCCCGCTGACACCTCACCACACAGTAGCTAGGGCATCCTCAGCTCTTGGATCTCTGCAAGTCTGTCACCACTTGTCACTTGCCTCCTCAGACCCCACAACACAGCCCTATGCACTGAGTCCTGTCCACTACAGCTAAAGGATCTTTCCAGTCACCTCCCAGTTTAAAAGCATGCCACAACACTGGAGAGCTATTACCATGCCAGAGAGCTATTATCACTGAATTTGCCTTGTAACCATGACACCAGCATTGCAAAATCCTAGTCTGTTTTTATACAGCAAAAGCTTTTTTGTGCATTTTTTTTAACAGAAAACAAGATTTGTTTTTATCCATTCTACCACAGATAGCAAATTGGCAGAAAATTAATACTATGGTTAAACTCATGTCAAGTTCAGTGTTACGCCTGTAGCCTTGATACCTGCCTGTATAAATATTTCTTTTGTTTTGCTAAAAACGTATGCAGATAAATATTCTAAGTAAAAGGATTCCCCACAGACTGAATTGACAATTAAGGTGCTTACTCACAGCTTTCACAAAGCACTGTTCAATGAAGTGTTCTTCCTGGTGCTCTTGCCCGTATCACTATGCTGTTCAGATGAAATATTTTTCTAAACGCAGTTTGCTTAACCTGTTAAGAGTTACCTGAAGTATACTGCATAATTTCCTTGCTGACATCTCCTACCACCATTCATGATTACAAACAATGCGGCTCCGTATCTCTGGCAGCTCCAACAATGTTCTGACTGAAAAAAATCACCATAACATTGTTTTAACTCTACTGTTTGCCAACTAGGCAAACCATGCAAAATCAGTATTAGTTGGTTAAACTACTTTAGCTTTCGTAATTCTAAGTCAGCTCTACTCTGAACATGTAACCTTGCTGCACTGTAATTGACTAACTTTCACCGGTGTCCTGACATGGGTTTTATGCTTTAAGTTGTTGATTTTTTTGTAGGTTTTTCTGTTTGTTTTGGTTGTAGAATGTTGTGGTTTTTTGTTTTTTTTTTTTTTAATTAAAAACATGACACTTCCCAACATCCACAGTGATTCAGGGAGCTCTGAAATCTTTCGTAAGATCAGCAACAGTTTTTGCTCAAGTCAACAACTGGTAACATAGATTAGCTAGGTTAGATGATTTTTTTGAATTTCTTTTTTTTTTGTTAGTGTTCTGGTAATATAGTGGCATCACAATGCCAACAAGCAAAGATCTGCCCTACCTTTCAGAATCAGTTCTGGGCACACCTGACAGTTTTACAATATGAAAAAAGTTCAGTTCCTGGGTTTTTTTTTTTTTTTAGGATAAAATTTACAGAGAAATGGTTCAAGTGACTTCTACTTCTCCAGACACGGAAAGTACCAAATGTCAGAGCAGACCAACCAGAGGGTCTGGAGAGCTGGCACCCTTCTGCCCGCAGAAAGTAAACATGCAACCAGGGAGAAGACTGTTGCTCTAGGTGGGAACTTCACAGCTTTTAAAGGCTGAACATTTTTAGGGCAAAACAACTGGCATTAAAATGAATAGGGAATGAGACTCTTCACTGTGTTCACTAAAGGCAAAACAAGGAGGAATAACATGAAATTAATGGAAGTCAGGTGGAATTTCTTCACAAAATGTGCAGGATGTTGTGAAAGCTAGAAGCTTGCCTTGCTTCAAGAAATGACTGAATAAATTCATAAGCAGAAAATCCCTGGGGTGGTGTAAAACACAGATATAATAACCATGCCTGGCCCTGAGATGCAAAT
This sequence comes from Rhynochetos jubatus, assembly GCA_027574665.1. Lineage (NCBI taxonomy): Eukaryota > Metazoa > Chordata > Aves > Eurypygiformes > Rhynochetidae > Rhynochetos > Rhynochetos jubatus. The sequence goes on along the minus strand of CM050654.1, from coordinate 19,013,791 downwards.
CACAGGAAACTGGTGGAATACATGAGAGAAACACCATCCTGTGCTTGCCTCCTCCCAGGCATTTGCTTTCATCAGCTGACAGAGAAAGGTCACTGGGCTAGACAGACCTTTCTTCTGAGGTGGCCAATCCTTTCTTAGGCTCCCATGAAAGAAGAGGACAATTTGCAACCACAGCATTCAACAGCCATTTTCTCAGATACAGGGAAAATGCATTCCTATACACTCCTAGCAGGCATTACAACTACACCGCTGTTTACATACTCCAGCTGCTGGGGTGCAGACATGAATCTCTCAGGCTGGCAGTTACAAAGACTGCATGGAGCTCCTTCTAATGTACAATCAGGGGTTCACCAGTTACTGACCTGTTATACTTCTGTAAACCAATCACAGACAGCAGGGTGGCACAATTTTTGTGGGGGGTAGGAAATACTACATGCAAAGCTGGGACTAGTAAACACACAGATGATACTGATCTTTGTGAAATTGCTTCAAGGTGAGTTCTGGTACACACGTTTCAAAAAGCAACTGTTACCTACTGATCACTTATTACTTACTGACCACTGTCTTTTCAGGAAAGACTTTTCATCCTGTCAATTTTAAATATTTCATGGGGTTTTTTTTGGTAGAGAACACTTATTTGTAAGTGGAGTCTTACCAGAACACATCCTCCAATCTATTTACAGGTAAAGGATGCGGATGGAAAAAGCACAAAAAGCCTTTCCTTCACAGCAGTGTCCAGGTTACAGCTGCTACATGCAAAGAAAACATTCAACAAGGCTTCAAAAGCTCAGACCAAGCCCAACAAGAGGGAAAATAATTTCCAGATTTTAAAGGAAGAATACTTAAAATGAAAACTCTGATAGTACATATGGAACCACCTAACACCGTTTTTAGAATTATGTTTCAGAAGAGACACCACTATAAAGTGATTTGCCCAAGGGCATACCATGAGTCAGTGCTAGAATGACAGAACACCATTTTAATTACAGTGTCTTATAAAGCCTGTAATAACATGTTGAAGGCCAGAGTTTCTTACTTTTTAGCAAAATTATTTGCTAAGCAGTTTTCAATACCTCGTCATGTAACCTATAGCTACAGACAGGCTCAGCATCACTATTCCAGTGGGAAATGCTTCTGATGGCAGGAACTGCTGTATGAACATTTCATTCTGCTCCAGGAAAGATAAGTAATTCACAGGAGATGTGAAATGCTGTTTTCTAAAAGTGTATCAAGCCTTGAAGTTATTATGAAGAACAGCTATGGAGAACTGAACAGGCTGACAGAAGTTCAGGAAACACTTCACTAGGGACAAAGTTCTCCCATCCAGCCCACAGGGCACATCTCCAGTAACTCAGAAATGAAAGTTTCACCAGCTGCCAACCAGAAAGTTTTCCTTTTACATGTTTCCTTTCTCATGTCTCACTTGAAGCAAACAAGATTTTTCTAATGAGCTATTTGATCAAAATAATTTAGTTAAAGGGAGTTTTGCCAAGGAAAGGAAGACAGTTGAAGGTAAAAACTTTATTCTTTAGGTAATGTAATAACACTGTTTTCTCCAGAAAAACAAAAAAAGAGCCCTTTCTAGTCATTCCTTATATAGACAGTACTTGAGTTGTGCTGTACACAAATACACATCACAGCCCTCAGACTACTTTATTGCAAGCTTTCATTTCGCCGACAGATGAACCAAAAGTCTAATCCTCCTGAGCCCTTGTGCTATTTATGTTTTGGTATTCAAAGCACTGAAGTGAAAATTCTATTAATATAGTATTAACAAAAAATATAGACGTAATATTAACATCAGTTTCTAGTTACTGAATTAGCTCAAAATTGTCATCAGAACTTCAGAATTCTTGGCTTCTGGGCTTTCTGATGCAAACTTTACACTATTCAGCTTCTCACTTAAGAACTTATATGGCTGCACAAAGACAAGGTGAAGGAGTCCCATGATCACCACATTTTGTTCCATTACCAGTCTTCCTGTGAAGTCTGTTCATGTATTTGACCAGTGGAGATCTGGACTCCTTGTCCAGGCCTCCTACAACCCCTTGTGAATACCAGTGAAAGGGGTAAAGAGAGCACAAGCTCCATGCCTATTTTTATGCTTTAGAATTTGCAGGAAGACTCAAAGTTCTCTTAGTAAGACTAAGACCCAAGGTACTACTGAAGCTTTAGTAATTCCGGCTGTAAAGCACTGCCTATTACCATCAGCCTATTGAAGGTTCAGGGCTCTGCGTGTCTGTATTCTAGACAATGAAACCATTTTAAGTCTTTACACAGTTGCAGAGGCCACCTTGGCAATTCTCTAATCCACTTGAAATAGTTGATCCAAGAGACAAACATCATCTAACCATCTACTAGATGGATTTAACATAACCTGCACATAGCCCTAGGTATATAAAACCAGCATCTCCCATACTGTAACTAGATTCAACACAGTTCTTGTAGAGCTGCATACAGTTCTTGTATGAGCTGAACAAGGCCCAACATGGAAAGAAATGCATACAGGGTTCTTCTGTGTGCCAACCAGATTGTTTTGACCATAAGCATCTGACAAATATTATCAAAGTTTTATTGTGTCTCACAGTTCTTTGTATTGCTCTATTTCCAGAACTGACTACCATTTCCAAATCTGATCACTTTTTTCAAGTTCAGAGGCAGCTTCAGACTCTATGCAGCTGAGCAAATCTCTCCTAGAAAAAGAATTAAACTTAACTTGAAGAAAACTGACTTTTGAGGAGGGTGAGGGATATGTGTGTGTGGCATAACCACTCCTCCAGTTCCCTGACTTTTCAGTGCTTGTTCACAAAAGAAATTAAACAGTCACCTTTATGTCTAGTAAATTAAGATATCTCCGAGGTGGTCAACAGCCTACCACAAACTATGTTCAGCCTATTGAAGCCCATGCACATCCAGTGGAAGGATACAGAGCCAAAACCGATCCTTAATTCATTTCTTTACAGCACTCCTCTGATGTGGATGAATTTAAGCTTCATAAAATAGACTTGGGGGTCTGCATTTCATTAATTGCTCCTATGCTAGAAATGGACAGAGGTTTGATATTTAAAAGCCCATGAAGTCAGCAGACATTCTTCCATTTAGTTTATTGAGCTTTGAGTCAAATACTACCAACATTAGCCAAATGACAGTCTAGGTTTACAGACAAAAGCTCTTACTTGTTCAAGTTTCTGTATTAATTATTTAAGAAGATCCAAGCACAAGAAACATGGTAAGAGCTAAAAGGTTCGGATTCCTTGAGGCAATTGCAGGAAGGATCCAGATACCTGCCCCACTCTCACTATTGTACAAGACAAGAACAAAACCCCAGTATCCATAAAAAAACCCATGTCACTGAACTGTCAGAAGCCCCTCCTAATGCCAAACGTGACAATGTGTTTGTTTTATGATAGCACCTAGAGGCCTCAAACAGGTATCAAGGATTTAGTGCAATACAGACCATAAACACACAGCAACAAAGTAGCTCCTGAGCCTAGGAAAATACACATTTATGTTTGAAAAAAGTAATAGTTCACTGAAATATCACTGTAAGACATGTTTCCATACCTCAGAAATGAAGATGGCCAATTCAAATATTAATTGCCAGTCTCAAAGCAGAGATACTGATACAGATATGTTTTTGGTAAGTTTTCAGCACATTTAAAGTTCTGTAATTACAAAGAAATCTAGACTTTCAGCTTAAGTTGGAACCACAACTGAATGTATGCAAGACTGAAAGATGTCCAATTCAGGTATTGGTCACTGCAGTCATTTGGAGCTGTTGGTTGCAAACCAGCGGTGTGAAGCTGCCTTGATAAAGCCAATATTCTAGTGACAAATTGTTTTAAACCCCCACAGCAAGAGAATTCAATTACTGTGATTTATTTTAATTTAGATTTGTGTAGCAAGTACTTTTTGAGAACTGTGCCTAATAGACCATTAGAGCTTTCCCAGATAGTTGTAGCGCTTCAGCACCTTCATCCTTCAAGTGTCTTTGTTATTTTCTCCCTTCTTTCAGCAAGTTTGTCTCTCACATTAGGATGGAAGTGACACACAGGCCACATGATTCCTTTGAGGATTATGCCAATTTTAAAATGATAGTTTTTAGAGTCTCACTGCTACACAGATTTTCAGAGAACCAAGGTACGTGTTAGCAGGAGGTCATCACACACTGCAATATACGAAACAAAAAAATTCTTTACCCAATTTGTTTCTTACGTTCCTTTCTAGTGAAGCCATTAGAATAATTTTCAGTTGACTTTTTGGTAAATTCCACACATTCACAGAGCTGCGGTCATCATTTTCACAACAGTCAGAAATGCTTGCCTGTTTTGAATCACTCTGTTCCCTAGTCATTTTATTTACCACAGATTACTTCCCTAAAATAAAGAAACCATCCTGACTTTTAAATTGCTACTTGCCAGTGCAATTAAGTCTATCACATAAAAATCCTCACAGAAATCAAGTTAGCAGGTATAGCAAAATCCCCACAAATAATTTATTACCATGATAGACGCAGTACAGAATATATTTAAGATGTAACTAATATGGACCAAGAACACCACATTAAATTGGGCAATTTAAAATCACAGCACTGCTATTAACAATGTAAGAAATAGACATGTTGGAGCATGAGAAAACAGTATTTGCAAGCTCCCACAAACTAAACATACACCAGATGAATCCTGGAATCTGGATATATGTATTTCTTAATAAAATTATCCACAGAGCACAGACAACCACGTCCAGTTCTTGCTTCCCAGGAAGGATCTGACTGCATTCAAACTATTGCTCTTCAGTAAGTGAAGCAGTATGTAATTCAAGCTGGCTGTCTTGGGTAGTTACCCCACAGTTGATTCACTTCTTTCAGGCTAGGAGAACATCAGAGCCAGAGAGAACCAGGATGCCAGTTTAAGTGACAGTGAAGCTGCTGCTGTTTGTTCAGTCTCTCTCTGATGGAGGATTAGATGTTTTTTGGCACTGCATCTCAGAAGACTCTAAAGGGCACGCAATAATCTAAACTACAAACTGTCATGCTCTTGTTAGGCTGAGTTCCTCACCAGTTCAGGAACAAGTATGACTCACCAGCAAACAGCACAAATACTTAAATGAATCTTCAGGACAGTATCCTGAAGGGTGCACGGGTTTTTTTAAGGGTTTGAGGTTTTAATCTTCCTACTCCGTGTCTGTGCAGATGAACTAGTATCTTCATTCGCAAAACGCATGTATCACCAGCCTATTTTTCCAAAAAGCTACCAGTTACACAACACAACATAATAGTGATGGCTGCTATACACAAGTAACAAGGTACTCTACTGCTGTTTGTATCAAACTGGAAATCTCCAAAATCAGCCTGCTCAACTGAGCCACTGATGTTGGCGAGACAACAAACTGACATAACATTTTCTGTCATGCCAGTGGCTGTCAAGTTTAGTTATGCACTAAAACAATGAATTGGCAGAAACATCCCTTACACCAAAAGGAGAAAAGAAATTTAGCAATGGGAAACAATAACTACATGTGAAAAATTCACTTAAACTCGTTATTAGTGAGGTGCTTCATTCCCATTAAGGGAGGTGCCTGAGGAATAGAGGAAAGTTGATGTCACACCAGCCCTTAAAAAGGGCAAGAAGGAAGACCCAGCAAACTACAGGCCAGTCAGGTGGAGTCTAACCTCCACCCCTGAAAAGGTGATGGAACAGCCCATCCTGGATGTCATGTCTAAGCATCTAAAGGAAGAAAAGGTCATCAGGAGTGGTCAACATGGATTCATCAAGGGGAAATCATGCTTGACCAATCTGGTAGCCTTCTATGATGGCATGACTTGCTGACTGGATGAGGGGAGAGCCATGGATGCTGTCTACCTCGCCTTCAGCAAGGTTTTTGACACTGTCTCCCATAACATCCCATGGGCAAACTTAGGAAGCGTGGGTTACATGAGGGGACAGTGAGGTGGATTGAGAACTGGCTGAATGGCAGAGCTCAGAGTCTAGTTGGAAGCCTGTGACTAGCGTATTCCCCAGGGGTCAAGTACCGGGCCCAGTCTTGTTCAACATATTCATCAATGACCTGGATGAGTGGACAGTGTTCCCTCAACAAGTTTGCTGATGACACAAAACTGAGAGGAGGGGCTGTTACACCGGAAGGCTGTGCCACCATACAGCAAGACCTAGACAGGCGGGAGAGTTGGGCAGAGAGGAACTTAATGAAGTTCAACAAGGGCAAGTACAGGGCCTTGCACCTGAGAAGGAGTAACTGCATGCACTAGTAGGGGTTGACCTGCTGGAAAGCAGCTCTGCAGAGAGGCACCAGGGAGTCCTTGGGGATTAATCAGCTGACCATGAGCCAGCAACATCCCCAGTGGCCAGGAAGGCCAATGGTACCTGGGGAGGCATTAAAAAGAGCATGGCCAGCAGCTCAAGGAAGGTCATCCTCCCCCTCTACTCTGCCCTAGGGAGGCCACATCTGCAGTGCTGTGTCCAGGTCTGGGCTCTCCAGTTCAAGACAGACAGGGAACTACTGCAGAGAGTCCAACAGTGGGCTGTGAAGATGTCAAGGGAACAAAGCACCTCTCTCATGAGGAAAGGCTGAGACACCTGGGTCTGTTTAGCCTGGAGAAGACTGAGAGGGGGTCTTATCAATGCTTATAGGTATCTAAAAAGGGTGGGTGTCAAGCGGATGGGGCCAGACTCCTTTCAGTGGTGCCCAGCGACAAGACAAGGAGCAACGGGCACAAACTGGAGCACAGGAAATTCCATCTCAACATGAGTGAGGAAAAACTTGTTTACTTTGAGGGTGCCAGAGCACTGGAACAGGAGGTTGTGGAGTCTCCTTCTCTGGAGATATTCAAAACCTGCCTGGATGCATCCCTGTCCAACCTGCTCTAGTTGAACCTGCTTTGGCGTGGAAGGGGGAAGGGGTGGACTAGATTATCTCCAAAGGTCTCTTCCAACCCCAAGCAGTCTGTGATTCCTACTGTGTTATTACTACCATGGTCAGATGTAAGAGAAAAACCCCAAAATTTTCCATTAAAAACAAAACTAGAAAAACTTTAAAATCTTATACTTCATTTTACATATTGCAAAATATAAACTTGGTTACAGCTTGGGAGTATTAAAAACCCCTCAAACCTTAAATATTTTATTTGCTCTTAACTTCCTGAAAATAACTAAGAGTACATAAAAATGATGCTAACATCTACTTAATTCTAATTGAAAACATAATTCTATGTTTCCTATTGACTCAAGACAGTAGTGCCCCCAAGTGACATTTCATTATACAATATAGTCCTGTAGCTTTGTAAAAATAAGATACCAGATTATTTTAATTGCTTCACACAATACTAAGAGGACAGACACTTGCAAACAACTAGACTTACATTATACTGACATTTCTTTAAGAGGGCTTGGGGGAGGAGGGGAAACAGAAGGAGTAATTTACATTTTCTAACCATTCTGAAGCTGCTAATTGTCAGAAATTGTAAAATCAACATAAAGCAGATTTTTTGTCTTTTGCCACCTAATCATCAGGCTTTTCTGCACACACCACCTCAACACCCAGGTAGGTCTTTTCTTATTTTGAAAAGGATTCCCCAGTTTTTACTTGCCCCCTTTCCTCACAGCCACTTTCGCTGACACTACAATAAAAAACTGCTTGCTAATCCTTCAAGACATTCTCTTGGAAGTGTGTGGCCTCTTACTTCCCAGAGGTATACCATGCTTTCTAGGTTATCAGTGAGTGAAGAAACTTAGCACAGATTTGGAAATAACAGCATGCGGATTGCCAGGCCTCATTAAATCTAAGATCTATTACAGGGCATGATAATGGTTATGTTCTCATTTATTCTTCCATAAACTCTATGTGTGAGAACCCATTTAATATATTCTTGAAGAGTTCTGACACACAGGCTTATAATTATAGTAGTGCTATAAATGACTAGTAAAAATAAAGATGTCAAATTATGGGCAACTTGCGAATTTTAGGAAGTATTTAGCAGTCACTGAATGGAAGCAAATGCCACAGCCTCAGTACTGGCAACAAATATTTACATTAATAAGTTTACATAATGCACTATTCACATGTACACAGAGTTGTTTTGCCAGTTGAATGTATGCTAAATCAAGTGTAGTATCCATGATAAAGGCTGCATTTTAAATAAAATTCCCTTTACACAGACACAGAGCACTAAGTGCAGAAAAAAGCCTGTTCAGAGAAGGTCTCATTTTATTTAATTCACATTTGGCGACTCATTGTAACATATGCTGCCAGACTCTATTGCTAATAAATCAATATTCAACGTCCAAGATTTTCAAGAATCAAAAAAGTAATTCAGCAGCAAACTAATGGTTACACAATTTTAGATAAAACTTACAAAGAAATAATTGAAGTGGTACTGGGTCATTTCAGATGTTTGGAAAAAATAGTATCTGAAATTTGAGAGTTATTTTAAAAGTTATTTAGTTCAAGCTAAAACAGTATACGGAATCAGTTACACAGACACCTTGCAGAAAGGGATTAGAAACTAATTATTTTTATGGAAAAATGTTTAAGCTTTTTACAGAAAAAATTGTCTTTATTGTGATGCTAGAATATGTAATACTGCCAGAGATAGGACTGCTTACTCAACACGTTTAGAAGAAAACATCTAACCAAGAGATGATGCCAGATATACATACACACCGCAGTGAGTATTGTTCTTGTAATTAATTTTTCAGTTTTATGGATTTACTAATAGTGTTGGTAACAACACTTTAGCTGCTATTCATAAACTTTTAAAAGCTCACTCTATGGTACAACTATGCAGCTGAGCCATCTGTGCTGTTATTCTCTCAAACCATAAGCTTTCTTACTTTTAGCCTAATTTATCCTCCAACTCCTTTCATTTGTTTAAAGAATTTTAAAGGAAATTATAATCCAAACATGTCTAATCTTTCAACTTGGATCCAAATGTCTAGGTCTTAAGAATCTGAAGCTTGAAGGTTAACAAGAAATTAACAAGCTGCTCAAGCGCACATCAGAAGAGAATACAACCTTGAAATAAATTTAGGAAAAGCACCAAAAGCAAACAGTGGCACACAGCAAGCAAGCTGGTTCTTCACGTGTAAGTAGGTGTTGCTAAGAATAACTGCTGGAAGACTTCCAGTTTATTTTTGCTCATAATTGTTTCTATTGAAAGACATTTGATATCTAATACAAAGTATAAAAATAATCAGTACTTTTTTTTTACTGTCAACTTTCATGCATCCACTTGCTAATATTTCACTTGGCAAAAATCCCTATCTGGACTGCAAAAGGTTCCTTACTAAAATTTCAAAAAGGCAATCAATTTTGAATTACTCCCACTGCACAGCGAACCAGAGTATGATGCTATTAACAGACATTATTCGTATAAAGATTCATATTCTTATTCTCACCTAACAATTGTTTCAAACTATGAAATGGTTATGCACAATGCTCTAAATTTATTGCTGTAAGTATATAACAAGTAAAAATAATAATGTAATAGCAACTTCAAGTAGTACTCAAAAATACAATTCCTATGGTTTCTATAGAAGTTTGATTTATGCAATATTTCACAGCCTCCATAAACTACTGTTTAGCTTTATAACACATCTTTTTCATGTCAAAATATCTTGATTCCAGAAATCATCTCAATTTATTTAGATGAACCAATGTGTCAGGATTTTCCCATTCCAACAGGCATTACTTAACATCTGTCATAGCACATACATCTCAACATGTATGTAATGCATCATCCATGACTCTGCAAACAATAACTGCTTTTGAATCAACATAAAGACCTTTCAGGGGCAAAGTCTGCCTCTAACTACACTTCCACAAAAATGAGATTCAACACTATTTTAATACACAGAAGTGTATTTCCCTATAACATGCTTGAAGGAAATGCCATTTCTCTCCCCTTGCAGAGAGAGGTGCTGTTCTGTTCCTCCCTAGCTTGCTGCCCTCTACCATTCTCTTCACACACATTTTCCCTCCACACTCAGCTGTATGCATCTGCCTTTAACAGCACCATGTTCTGTTTTCCCCACTTTCTTTAATTCAAGTTGCCTCCTTGGGGCTCCCTCTATTCCCCTGCCTTTTTAACTCTCATACATTTCACTTCACATACACACCTAGTGTCCCCTTCCTGCCCTCTTTGTGCTTTCACAGGCATTTGTAAGTCTCCTGTATTGCAGGATAGCATAAAGTTGTATATGTATAATCTCTAAAATGAAATTACTTTTGCATATGTTACAGGCATTTATATCGTGAAGTGCACTAAGAAGGTGGTGATTTCTGAAGTCAGCAAGCTTAGAAGCGCCTCTGTGATAGTTCCCCCCCCCCCCCCCCCCCCCCCATGAGCTTATTCTTACAGGTAAGCTTTCAAAAATAAGTAAGTCTCTCTATTACATAACAAAAGTCTACATTAAATTTAGAGACCATTAAGTTGAACTTTCAGCCACAAAATCTCCCACGTTTACAGAACAGATGCACGTTTTATGCTGAGAACAGCAAAAATGTAAGTTTTATGTGAAGCACTTTGTGCTGGTTTTGGCTGGGATAGAGTTAGTTTTCTTCATAGTAGCTGGTATGGGGCCATGTTTTTGATTTGTGCTGAGAACCGGGTTGGTGACAGATGCTTTCATCGTTGTTGAGCAGTGCTTACGCACTCAAGGCCTTTTCTGCTCCTCACACCACCCACCACTGAGTAGGCTGGGGAGTGCACAAGAAGATAGAAGAGGACACAGCTGGGACAGCTGACCAAAAGGATGTCCCAGAACATATGACATCATGCTCAGCCTATAAAGCTGGGGGCAGAAGGAAGGGGAGGAACATTCAGTGATGGTGTTTGTCTTCCCAAGTAAAAGTTATGCGTGATGGAGCCCTGCTTTCCTGGAGATGACTGAACACCTGCCTTGCCCACGGGAAGTGGTGAATGAATTCCTTGTTTTGCTTTGCTTGTACATGTGGCTTCTGCTTTATCTGTTATCTTTATCTCAATCCATGAGTTTTCTCAGTTTTATTCTCATTCTCTCCCCCATCCCAACCAGAGGGAGTGAGCAAGCAGCTATGTGATGCTTAGTTGCCAGCTGGGGTTAAAACACACTTAAAGAAACATCATTAACACAAGAGCTGTGCCATTTACTTATTTGGATTAAGTATCTTCAGAAAAGTCTACTACATTACAAAAGAAATTAAAAAAAACCCAAAAAAGTAAAGGTACACTTACTTTTTCGTCATCATCAGAAAAAGGGGCACCTCCAGGAGTCTTATTTATTGCTTGGGCAACACCAATAATCTCTCCATCACTGTTTCTTATGGGCATGCACAAGAGCGACTTTGTCTTGTATCCAGTCAGTTTGTCAATCTCATCGTTAAAGCGGCGATCCTTCAAAAGCAAATAAGGAAGCATTAACATGCATCATATCTAAGCTTTCTTCAGGAAAAGTACTGTATTTTCTCAGCATCTTATGTAGTATTTTCAGTAGTGTTATCTTGTTACTTCTCTTATTACCATGTTCTTTAATAGCTGTTTTTCCTCAGTTGACATACTAAGAAAAATAGTTCTCAGAGGATCAGTACAAGGTTTACCATTAGAGAATACAATTATTTCAAGTCTCACACCTCAGTTAGAGGAATGATCTACCTAAAGGATCACTACCAAAGCAGCTACCAGGAGAACATGGAAAATACAGGCAAATTGAACTTAAGGGGTACATAAACACGAGAAAAGAAAAAAAAAATGAGAGACTCCCTAATACACTTTTGGCCTTGAAAAAGCACAAGCTCCTTACACCCACAGCTCAGCCCCATGACTGTCTTCTTTGATGGCTTTGGGGCCGTCCGTAAGCAGAGGGTCCTCCACAGCTTCATGACAGCAGCATAGGCCTCGGCACTGACCACAGATGGTCAAGACCCACCTTGCCCATAGGTTTCACAGATAAGGAAACTGTCAGTGACTAATGCTCTGGTCAGGTTCCTGCCCAGCACATGTTCACAGGCAGTTTTCAGTTCCTCCAATTTTAACCAATACTGTTTGTTTCACTCTCTTGCTATAGATTTTTCTACCAGTGAAGCAGTGGATAACCACATGGCCTTTGCAGGCACTAAGCTCCTCTGCACACATACCACAGCTTCTCTGACGTGCATGCTAATGAGAACGCTGCCTGCAGTTCACCAGGCATCTCTCTTCATAGCGCGTGCGTAAAACATGCAGATGTTGGGGTTTGTATGAAAGGGTAACATGCTGCACGGAGTGCTGTGCCACCTTAATTGAGAATACAAGGGAGGAGACTGAGCCACGCAGGTCTGGTATGTACCGATTTCCAGAATTATCTTTGGCTAGGAAGTCACCATGTTAACCCCAGAATGGAGCAAGGGTGTCCATAAGCTGTATACAACTTGGACAGTTGCAGAATTAGGACTTTAATGTACAATAGGGGGTATACCAGCATGACACAGAAGATTCATCCTAAGTCTTCATCTGGTTTTTGGAAGTTTATCACAGTTCAATCTGATCAGTGATTGAGGTGTGCTTACATACAAGTAGCTCTACTGATCTCTACTTACACTTTACTGCCTGTTACCTGCACAAAACAAGAGAGCTTCTGAATCTTCTTGTGCATCATAAGTTATAGGCTACACCATATTATAACTTGTACATGAGAAATGCCAGGAAGAATCAGTTTCAGACAGAAATGTGTATTAAGTTGCAACTCTTGAAATTTGTTTGTCAAACACTACACAAACTATGAAACAATGAAAGATTTCACATACACTGTCTCACAGTACTAATGTCCAAATAAATCAGTGTGTAGCAGGCTGAAAGTATGCAGGAAAATATCTGGGCAGTCTGAAAGTTCCTAAAATGTAGGATACATCAACCAGAGTATTTTTTCATTAATCTGCAGTGCTCTAAGGGGCAAACTTAAACCAACTCATTAGTGTTAACAGAACAGAGCAACTGAACCTCCACACTAAAAAGTTTACCCTTAAGCTTTACATGGAAAGTAGCAATCATTTATTCAAGAATTTTGCAAGTATCATTTCCTGTGGTTTTATTTTCAAATTTTGCTGGCAAAGAACTGTATCCAGTATCATCAACAAGTTTTTAATTGGTGTTACAGAATTTTTTAGGCATTATTATTTCATAAGCTTTTCTACCCACTTGCATTTAGGTTTTCTGAACAATATTAATGCATAATCAGGTATGAAGTTTTTATCTATTTCAATTAGTGCATATATAAAATCTCTAAATCCTATTTGAATATGTAGTGTAATACTGTTGAGCATAAAGCATGCACTTGTAAAAAATATAGAACACATACTGTGAGCATAAGACCCCTCTCACAATAAAATGACAAAAATCAATCTCTTACAACCAAATTAAAATGTTTATAACATGTTGAAGACTAAAGATACAAGATACGCTTTGAAGTAACGGCAGCCAGTATTTTGTTATTTTAAAATTTTTCTAAGGCAACAAACGTGCCTGATGCTACACATTTATTGAGGGATGTAGATAAGAAGTAAGTGTTTGCATCACATTCAAAGAGGACTTCACTTTTCAACACAAAATCCAAATCTTTTATTAAAACTAGAATTGCTTCATACTTATTGTCATTCCTATTCTCTGTGGGGTCACAGGGCTGCACAGAGTGTATTTCTATCCCCAAAGCTATTCAGGTACTGAAGTCATAATAGTAGCATTGCTAATCCTAATGCATCAAAAATTTACTTAAGTTGCATTTAGGCAGTTCTTATTTCAGATTTGAAACATGGTTTAAGGGCAACTGATGAAACACATTTCACACTAAAGCACTAGAAATAGTGTCTCATGTTGTAGTGAAAACCCACATGCTTTAATACCTGTAAGAATTTCAGAATGTAATACTTTGTAAAACATGATAAACTACCACCTTCAAAAACATAATTAGTAGTGCAAAAATGCACGTGGTGTGGCAATACTATATCTTGAGAACAAATTAAATCTTGTGTTTGAAAGATTTATCTAATGTCTCTTCATATGACTTCCTATGCTTGCCAGGATAGCAAGAGAAACTTATAGTACTTTTGATCATTAAACTGAGGTTTCTTAAATACATTAACATTTGCAGTAAGCAAACAGCTGAAAGCAAAATTCCAATCTTAGCAGACAATGACTTTCAATATAGATTGTCAAGAACTAAAGGGAAGTGAACTAAAGATGGGTCATTGTTTATGTGGCAGTGTGCAGAAACCCATTCTCTGAAACAGTACAACTCAAACTGCAGATCACGGACTGACTCAAAGGAGGCTACAAAGTTCAGAAGAGGTAGTGCTAACAGCATCTTTGTTCATCTTGGGAGACAATAGTCTTCAACGGCTATCAGCCAGGGAAGGAATTACTGCTATTTACTGGCAGCAGCTCCGTTCCTCCAGGGTGAAGTTAGCATTTATGCTGCAGACAACAGTTACAACCAGTTCAGACTCCCTTAAGAAGAGGGAACTGAGCTGTTCTACAAAAATAAGCATGAGTTTTGTTTTCAAAAACGTACACAATATTGACTGTGAAATAATGTCCATATTTGTCTCAGGTGATGAAAACAATCCATATAGTCCTTGATCTAAGATAAGATTGGATTGTGATGAAGAAGAGATTATTCATTAAATCTTTACTGATGCTAAAACCTGACAGGGTTTTTTCTCTGGCAATTTTATTTCCCTGTTGTGAATTGCAGATGCTACAGAAATACTGTTTTAGTCACCTCAAAAGAGAGATGATTTAGAAATGCTCTACACTTACTCATCATAAAGATGAACACATACATTTGGCTGTTTTATTACTTGTTGCAAGTTTTCATACCTTTCAACCATAAGGAAATATCATCAGCTCTGGTATTCATAAACAGTTTATAGTGCTCTTCTGCCACAGAACATCAAGCTCTTAATTATTTTAATTTTCTTTTGTTCTATTTTAATTCTATAATTTCATTAGGAGTTGTTCTTCCTCCTTAGCTCTGGAGTTTATTAAATATTCTTTGCTTCTATAAAGACCAGATTACTAATATGCAGTCTTTGATAAGGCTTTGATGAGATTCCCTTGAATTATTTGTGCCTATCAACTTCCTTATGAGAAGCAGAACCCCCATGATTAATGGTTTTTAATGTCATCAAGCGCCCAGACCTGCCTGATCTTGCGATCTTTCCACGTTTCTAAACACTTTTGTATCAACTTTAATAGAAGCTGAACTATTTTGCTCTGTAGAGAATCCTGTGAAACTGATGGTTCTTCTACAACAGAACCTGCCTAGAAAAGGATGGTACTTCTATAACAGAAGAAAGTGAAAGTACACTTATCACACAGGAGGCCACACCAATTATTCAACTACCTCTTGGTAACGTCTGAAATACTACTTAGAACTTACTATTGTTGAAATACTGATAATATGTAATACAGAAGAGTCAGTCTCTGCTTTACTATTTTTGTTCAAAGCAAAACCGAGTACATGGGGAAACACTGAAAGGACAAGATGCCTTGACTAGTAATATTGTTATTTACATCTTGTGGGCCTTGAAGAAGTAAATCTTCAAGAGGGAGTTTAATTGGAAAAGGACAGCTGTTGGGACAAACTAACTGCATCTCACTTTTGGCCTATCTGAATCAAGAGCTACATTGTCCTAAGACAAGAGAGGTCTGGGATAAACATGAATACATGTTAAGTCTTATCTGAAAATTTGTTTTGTTTGTTACAAGGTTCACTGTACTGTGTATTTCAATTCAATTGTAATTTACACTTCTGTGTCACACACAGTCATTTTCTTTTCAGCAGGCCTCAAGATTAATGCACAAAGCGCTGTTTGACCTGCAGTGGATTGTGGCACACAACAGAGGCTTGTGAACCTGTCTGAATCAGAGGTATACAGTACAGCTGCCAGCGTCAGGAACAGATTTAACGATGAGCTATCAATCCTGTGTTCCCTAATGGGCGCTATGGAGAACCATAGACACAGGAGGGATTAACAATCTGGAAAGTGTTTTTTAAAGTACCACTCGTTCCTGCTATGTCACTTCTCCTTTCAGTGGATTTGGGAAGTTTCCTGATTGTATCTCTTGTTGGGATCTCTGTTTAGCTGGGTCTGTTAAGCTTGGAGAAGAGGAGGCTGAGGGGGGAATCTTATCGATACTTATCAATATCTAAAGGGTGGGTGTCAGGAGGATGGGGCCAGGCTCTTCTCAGTGGTGTCCAGTGACAGGACTAGGGGCAATGGCCATAAACTGGAAAACAGAAGGTTCAAACTGAACGTGAGGAAACACTTCTTCACTGTGAGGGTGACAGAGCACTGGAACAGGCTGCCCAGAGAGGTGGTGGAGTCTCCTTCTCTGGATACTTTCAAAAGCTGCCTGGACTTGTTCCTGTGTGATCTGCACTAGGTGATCCTGCTCTGGCAGGGGAGTTGGACTAGATGACCTCTAGAGGTCCCTTCCAACCCCTAACACTCGGTGAATCTATGAACCTCCACAGTGGGAGAAAGGAAACCAAGCACAGGGATGCTAGAGCAATCAGACAGCCTTAGCCCCAGAAGCATGACATTCAACAGAGACAAAACAACATGCTTCAGTCTTCCTGCCATCTGATGTCAGATTATCAATTTATGCTAGAGAACTTGACCACCTTTTGCACAAGGGTATTAGTTTCTGCTCCAGAGCGGTAAAGGTAGAGTAAGCACAGTATAGGGAAGTTAATGCATTAAATTGGAAAAGAGAGACATTTTCGAGGAAAACCTCAACAAGAACTCAGTAAAACTTGAGAACTCCCAAGATGAAATGAAACTCTATCCATAACCTTTTGTGAAGAGCAGACAAGAATTTTATTTTAGTGACATTTGGGAAAGTGATGAGGAAAGACACACAAGTGAACAAAATAAAATACTATTTCTGGAAACATTAGTATTGTTGAATCATGCAATATACACATAAAACCTGAACGACTATATGATCTGTGTTATGTCCCAAACCTCTCTTATAGCTGCACCCCCCTTCTTCCATCACTTATTGTCATAGTAGTATGTACATGGCAGGATCTAGCAGAGGGGTTTAACAGTATCTCTAAAATCCTCAATGTCCAAGTGTGAACTGTGAAGGCTGAGCAGCTTGTACAAAATTTACGTCTACCTCTCCTCACAGGGTAGTAACCTTGAGCAAGGAGGCCTGTTTAGCAGCCAATAACAAAGCTGCTAAATCACAGAGAAGCCCTCTGTCAGACTGCAAACATTTGGTGATACAAACTGTATTATCCCACATGTTAGAACAGTCTGCAGCACAAAGAGACCCCATCTGCACTGGGCTCCTGGGTCACAAGGAGTATCAGTGTTGACAATATCAATGCAGCATTTGCTTTTAAGTCTTTTACAATCAAGACTTGCATTCAGAAGTTAGAGACAGACCAGATACAATATACACTTTTGAGAGAGAGACTTCATCATAGTTGTAATTGCACTGGCAGTATTTTTATGCAAGAACACTCAAGCATTACAAGTAATCTTCCACTGACTGTTTAAAACATTACTAAATGCTTTGGTTGTCTATAATGAGGTTTCTTGATGCCAGAGACATTAAAAATGCAAAGACTGAGGCACTTTTAACTGGAATTTCAGAACTGCCAATAAGAAACTGTTATTCTGTAGGATAAACCTTATCCTCGTCTCAAGTTATTTATTGATTGTTATTTATTGATATTACCCTGTAAAATGTGACATTCAATCAAGCAAAGCCACTGAAGGGAGCAGGCTTGATTCATCAGTCCAAGTGCCAATACTTCAGCTGCCTGTGCAGTGGCTCTGCAGTCCCGGATCTTTTTGGACATATTTAAAGATCATCAGTAAATGAAAAGACAAACATCTTCATGCTTTTATTCTACACAAGACCAGATTAAGGTACAGCCAGGTTTTTTTCCTGGGGTTCTGGAATCACATAATGTTATCGAAATCTCAGCTTTTGTTTAGAAATGTTGAATTTCTAGTTTCTGTGAGGATAACATTAAAGGTGTGATCTGAAAGTAACCAAGAACATAGTGAACAGAAATGCTAGAACCTGGACCAGCAGCTGTGAGCAGCATGAATCCTCATCAGTGAGCTGACATACTCAAATTCACTTTTCTAAATCCCCTACCTTCACCATATCAGATGAATACTCAAAATATTGACCATGTTTACAAAGCTGTGATCCCATAAGATACACATCATCTTGATGTGCCTGAAGTTTCAGGCAATTTGAATCATACCTAACCAAATAATGTCCATCTCCTGTATATTAAGTCCTCCTGATTGACCCCTGTACTCATAAAATTAGTCTATGAATCTGACTACAGATATTAGACAAGGACTCAAAAAAGTCAGATCAGCTGTGTTATCAATAGCAGTGGCAAACGAGAAATCCGTTAGAGACCAATGCTCTTTTCTTTGATATCAACAGTAAATTGACCATGGATCCAAAGTCACTAAATAACAATCATTGATCACGATTAAACTTGAAGAGTTACACTTAGAGGAGACATACAAGAAGTAATTCATGCTGACCTGGAAGAATAGGTAAAACCTCATTAAAAAGTCACTATTTCTATCATTTACTAAAAGAATCTACACATTTCTAACAAAAAAATAATCTCAAAAAATTCTAAGGACATGCACCATTCCATGGAAGGCCATAGGGGGTCTTAAACCCCCATGCAACAGTCAAAACAAGTATTTTGTTCTGTCTTACTTCAAATGTCTTAAGAAGAAATGTAGATTTAAGTAACAGAATAAGGTATGTTAGAAATGAAAACAGTTTCAACTTCTGAGCAAAGTTTGGCTGTCTGCATTTTGGTTTTTCAGTTTAAGTAGGTAGTTGACACTTTGTTAGTAAGGGTACAGTTGCTTTTATTATTACTTTTTTTTTAAACAGAGGCTAGCTCTTTGAACTTGTAAAGAAAATGTGTCCTTGTATATCCTTATCAAAGCTAGTACAATTTATGTGAGTAGTTTAGGACTTCATGCTAATAAGGTAGTTAAGAGTCAAATAATGTAATGGTGGATGAAACCTGAATACATTTCCAGGAATAAAATGTTCATGAGACAGTTTTCCTTCTCCAAAGTCCAAGGAGCAAGTACTTAATCTAGTGAACTGGACTAAATTACTTGGCCAAAGCTGACAGCTACAAGGAAAAGCTATTTCTGAATTTTTGTGATTTGAAAATACTGCTTTTTAATCCCACAGAATAGAAGAACATTAGATGTGCTTAATTAACAGGCCTGGCCTATTATATTTTACAGTTCACTGCATAGGTTTTGTGGTTTTAGGGGTTTTTTTCTTAATCATTCTTCCTAGGAGCATATAATAACAAACTTCTATAGAAAACAAAAAAGCAATCCAAAAGAAAGTTATCTAGACTCAAAGCATAACATTAAAAAAGCCAAATACAAATAAAAACTAAAGGCATCCAGTCTATTCTAGATACTCCTCTCAAAAAAAAAAAAAAGAATCACACAAGGTATAAATTACATTATGCATAAACAAACAGCAGAAAGAAGCAATAAACCATTACAGTAGATATGGGCAAAACCTGGTAGAGAAGAAACTAGCACACAAAAAAACCCCAAGTTATAAAGCAATCTCTGAAGAGACTTCCATGTAAGGATTGCTGCAGCTATTCCTGTCATCTCCCCCAAATCCCTAAAGCCCCAGAGACAAAGACAGCAAGAGAACAAACTAGTACCATTCACCAGCAATCTCAAACCTAGTTCTCCCAAGTAAATAAGCACAGTCCAGTCATATTGTGACTATTTATACCGTGACAGCAATGCTTTTTTAGAAGACAAAATGAATAAACCAGTTAAGAATGCATAAAACAGCTCAGTCAACTCTATTCCTTTACTCACAAAGGAATTCTTTAAAAAAGTACAGAACATGGATCCTCAAAAATGCTTAATTTCCATATTTAAAACTAAGTATGTATAGCTTGGAAAAAAACAAAAAAAAAGGTGTTCATTTGCAATGATGCAATACTAAAGTTTTTTGGGATTCTTTTTTTGTTTTGGTTTTGGGGGGATTTTTCTTTGGTTTTGGGTTGGGTTTTTCCTACATCAGTGGTTTGGGGCTTTTTTATAGTTTGAGTGGTCCTCTTCTAACCACTGTTCATTTATTAGTTAGACAATGGACATAAGTAACAATGCGCATTGTCTGCTTATGACTGGCAAAAAATGGGAAAAAATAGTATAAATAATCTTTCTTAGACAGCAGTAAATAACTTTATCAGCACTAGCAAATTTGTAGACATGACTGCCAAGCTAATAAGTATAATTACATTTCATGCTTCACAGTCTGAACTGATCAACTGCAGGGATCAGAAAAAATTCCTCTTGTAGGACATCATAACCCAGAACCATCACACAAAGTTTTTGTTTTCCTCTTTCAAAACATACTGCTGTTAGATTACCAATAGCACAACAGTGAATCAAGTTGTGGTCTTACATATAGCAGCTTCTGTGCACTTCTCTGCTTATATCATTACTAAAGAAAAAAATGTTTACAAATATTTTTCCTCTGAACACTTAGAGATAATGCCCACTATTGTTTGCTACATCACAGTGGCTCTCTGTGCCCTTCTGTACTGGACCTGACTGATACACTGCTGGAAACCAACCACAACCATATCCATGTTGCCATCTCAGTCCAACGTTGCTTTGAATCAAGTCCCAGTGCTGATGTCCCACATATTAGTGATTATTTATATAAATATATATGCATACAGGATGGCTTTAAAAACCTGATAGTCTTCTGAGCAAAGAAACCAACAAGACTCCTGGGTGTTACAAAAAATGTGTGTGTATGGGTTTAAGCCTAGCCACTGCAGGTGATTACTTAGGTGAGCCACAGGTGACTTCCAAGTGTTAAGAAAGCTGTGAAATAAGATTCTTGAATAATAAATTGAAAATACCTTATTGTGACAAAGCAGGAGTGTCATTAACTAAGCCACACTCATTTTTAAACACACACCATGGAGACATTAAGCTCAGACTGAACACAGTTGCTGTTAGCCATTTGCTGGAGTTATGTTCCATAGTTTGTTGATAGGTTTGTTTTAGAAGAGTGAAACAAATTAACTTGCATAATGATGTATGCATGCTTATTAACTTTGTTCTTCTGTAGAAGAACTACACCATACCATACAACTGTAAATAACCAAAATGAAGCATCCCTTTATTTTGGAGAATTGAAAGCCAATCAAACTGAACAGCAAAATCCTTTACTAAGCAGAACTAGAGCTTTATTCAGGCTTTTGCTTGTAACAGGATTTCAGCTAAAATTTGAAGGGACTAACACTACGATTCTTTCTAAGAGTCACTGACCTGCTCAAATCCAACATACGTATTTCCTTCTCACAAGGAAGTTACATGCCACAAAGGCACCAGTTTCACACCCATTCCACAAGAAAGTTTTACAAGTCTCTGAGGGGAAAAACACCCAAAAAACTCTTCTTCAGACAGAGGAACTGCCTCAGCAATAAACTGGTTAAAGTTTGTCAGCTTAACAGAAGATGGTCTTACAGGAGAGCAGAAAAGACACCTCAGCTCTCCAGAAGGCTTTTCCCACTCAGGGGCCTGCTGCAGGAGGGAGAGCTGAGGAGCCAGGCCTTACAGACACTCCTTTTTAGAAAAGCCAGAGGCACGAACATACTAATTACTTGCTCTGTAAAGCAACCGAGCCAGTTTTTTATTATTTAAAAAAGAAAAAAGTCACTAACCTGTTAACACCTTGAAACCCTCCATGCTTGTACTTTCCTATGAGCCACTACACACACCAGCACCAAAATAAAGCAACACAGCCTCCTTCAGTGCCGATTTTAAGTGTACCAGCCCCACAGAATGACTGATAATTACCCATCAGCCCCAGTGGAAATTAAAGAAAACTCATTACACATGGGTACAGGCAGCCTCCTTCCCCTCAGCACTTTGTAATGGCACTACTCCTGGGTGCAGGGATGTGTGGCAAACAAGACCCACCTGGGCACCCTGTGTGTTTGCCATGAGCACACGTGTTGCTCATTTCACACTGATGAGGCAACCACTGTGGGCACAGCTGAGGCAGCAAGCAGGTCTTGTGTATCCTAAGAGTAATGGCTGCATAACACTGGAGGGCAGGATACTGCCCACCTGGTTGGTGAGGTAACCTCGTCCACCCCACACAAGCATGGAGAGGAAGGTGTGTTCCCTCATACCTGTGGGCTGTCACCAGCAGCATACACCATGTTGTGCAGCCCTGCCTATCCTGGTGATCCACCTCAGCAGCAGCATGGAGACACAAAACTCTATCTGGGCCTTGGTCACGTGTCTTTCTACACAACCCTTGCATCCACCCATGGTGGACATCTCCAAAGAGAGAATGGTGATGGTGTGACTCAGGAAGGCCTTAGAATGTTTTACATGACAGCCAGAAACTGCTCCCTGAAAAGATTTATGGAGTAAGGGAGTCAAGAGGAGGTGAGGAGGGGGCTGGCTGCTGCAGGGAGATCCCTCTTTCCCTGACACAAGGGATGTATTTGCCTCTTCTGGACAGCAGATCTGGGGAATAATTATGATAGCCCTTCACTTATTTACTGACCTGTATTTACAATTTCAAGTTTTCCTAAATGTTGCATGATGGCCTGGAGCATCCTTTTGTGGAAAGCACATTAGGGCAGTTTAGTTCTTTACCGTTGCAATTATCTCCTGCATTCCCTGTGGCACTTCCTCGTCATGTTTAATGCACAGCAAAAATTGGTTTAGTTCATTATTTCTGTATTACATGGACTTTTAAAAAATAATTTTTTATTCTGTTTGCCAGCTTTCATACTCTCTGAAGAGCAACCTCTGCCCTCGTTAACAGTCAGCACTAAAAAGAATATGGCCGTCAGCGCCTGCTCCTCAGGTGCTCCTGAATAAAACAGCCTAACTGCTTCCCATTTGCAGAGCTGAATCTCCTGGTCTCAGGGTGTTAATGCTTTAACTGCTCTTTAAAATTGTAAGAGACGCACTGTTAAACTGACAATAACAAACGGCTCTGCTGTGTAATGAAGTGTGTCTCCCGCCTGTTTGTGACCTTCTACACGAACAGCCCCTCCCAGGCTGAAAGGTCTGCACCCAGGAGCAGTCCTTTGTAATGCCCTCCTGGCATGGCAGGAGATAACGAATGCTCAGAGCTCACCTGGAGGGCCTGACAAAGACAACATCGACACCTGTACCTATGCATTTAAGAATATTTAAAATTCACTGAAAAAAGTTGTGTGTGCATCAGCTGCATTACACTTGGCCTAAACTTGAAAGAGGCATCAGGAGAGTCTAGAACAAAGAGAGCTCAATTTGTCTTGTTTTGCTTGATTTTAGTTCCAGTAATGTAATTAAATTTTCTTTTTAAAGACTTGAGCTGTACTAAAAGTTTCTCATCATCTTTTACAGCACTTCTCCAACTCAGAAAAGCCCATGTCTTACCATGACTCTGTTTAATATTTCTTCTCTCTTTGCTCTCCATTTTATTAAAACATCCAACTGGTAAGCCATTTTTATTTCTGTCTTTTAAAGCTACTTTTTAAGTTCCAAATTTAACGTAAGGTGTACAGAAACTTTTTTCAGCTAACACTGGCAAATGGCAGGAAGTATTTTTCACCACTTTCTGATGCAGGCTTACTATTCTAAAGAGTAAGATTTTTTCCACTAGTTAGAAGGACTTGGGATGCTATTAAATTATGTCTCAACTTTTGCACAGCCGGAGGTATCACAGTAACCAAACCAATTATGATTAAAAAAAAAAATTTAAACACTTCTCTGAAAGATGGAACAAAATTGAAATGGTCAGTAATTTCAGCTAAACATCATAGAAGACCTGTGAGAAAAAGAGATGACACGAAAAAATCCACAGCTTTAAATAGGAAAAAAACACCCTTAAATTTTTAAACAACTCGTAAAAACTGCAGATAAAGGTTCAATGGCCTCTCTGCCTGCATATTTACTATATGCTTCACAGTCTTCATGTGACTGCAAAACCTATACCTATGCTGTGTTAAAAGAAGCCCCAATGGACACTTACGTCCCAAATCTCCTTGCCAGTACGATTGGATTCTTCCAACATGTGTGCTCAAGACACAGCTCATGATTTGTGTAATAAGGATTCATAAATGCTTTCCAAAATTAATACAGGAGACAACACAATGCCATATTTTAAAACTTTAATTAGGAGTTCAATTTATCAAGTCAACTGGATTACCTCCAGGAGAAAGTTTTAGATGGGCTCCGAAATGCAAAGAAAGCCTCCATTTCCTTTGCAGCTC
The DNA here is from genome assembly GCA_027574665.1 of Rhynochetos jubatus. Lineage (NCBI taxonomy): Eukaryota > Metazoa > Chordata > Aves > Eurypygiformes > Rhynochetidae > Rhynochetos > Rhynochetos jubatus. The sequence goes on along the minus strand of CM050654.1, from coordinate 18,989,471 downwards.
TCAAATCTTCTGTAATGCTCTTACATATCGGATCATAAAATTTACTGTTATAATTATAAACTCCCTTTCATCACGTGACTTGGCAATGTAATAAATACAACTTTTATTGTCATGAATGAAGTCCTGCAACTTTTGAATCAGTCATATAACATTAACCCAAACCTTTCCTTAAAGTAAGTATTTCTCAAACTCTGATGCTGTGAACCTCCAAAAAGTTTGTTCAGTCACTACTGAACTTCATAAATCAAATTACCATGAGATGTTACATAGTTATTGTTCAGTATTAAAAGAAGTGATTATTATACAGTCCTCAGATACATGGTTTGGAATTAATATTATGTATTAATTATGCTTATTGAATTAAGGAAGATGGTTTACATGAGCAGGTTTTGGAAGTCAGATTCAACCACAGTAATAATCACCTGGATCATGGAGAAGATTATTATCTTTTGCAGCCTATAATTTTATTTCATTTTTTAGTATTCTTTTGCTTTAGGAACAGTGTAGCTGAAATCTTACACTATTCTCTGAAAATAACACTGCAAGGCATTTACAAATATTTCCTAAACCAATCAGTCTGTGTAGGCACAGGAGACTGCTCGTGTGAAGCACGTAATAGGACATGACAGGATATAAATGTAGTGTTGATCGCACTGATGTCCCATTAATGTCAGTAGTAGCTGACGATACAAGCAGGCAACCCAATTTGTACTTGATGATAGAATTCCAACTTGTATTTGATCAGGCTCTGAGAAAATAAAGATGGTTGGAAGATAACAGATTTCCCAATACTGTAAACTTGTTAACTGATGATACGCAAGTATCTTTATCTATTTTTTAAGTGTGTTAATTTAGAAAACAAGCAAAAAACCTTTGAATTAATCTAGAGGTGTTCCTCTGACCCACTGTAAGGCCTTTTGCTACCAAATGGGTAGCGTCAATATAGACACTCTCTTCAGTGGACAAAATGGTACTCGTACTGTCACTCCTTTTTCTCCAGATCCATCTATCAACCTGACAGTATTCTGGTGGTGCTTTTTTTTAACCTGATGGTTGATTAAACACTCCACCATCAGTGGATCGTATCATCATATTTATTAATTTTTAAAGTGCTGTATTGTGAGCACTACAATGATCTGAACTGGAACAGCTGTCACTTTTTTACCCACACGTACCTTGGCTTCCACGGGGCTGTTTGCACTATTAAATTAGAAAGGTCTCCTTTTAATGATGCACAATGGATATATACGTGCCAGGTATGAGAAGATAAGCTGTACTAACTCAGAAACATAACAGAAAGCAGATCCCCCGTTTTATTATCAAGCAAAACTTTAATAAAGTTGCAAGGTCTAAAGTTTCTTTGCACTAATCAGAAATAACTCCACTGAAATCAAGGAAGTTGCAATTGATATAATTATAGGATGAAATTGACTTAGAACGTTCTCTTCTGCTGCAACTAATGTACTTACAGCTTAAATATACAATTAATAGTATTATTTATAATAATTTAATCGATTTTGAATAGGAGCCAAACAAAAGTATAATATAAACAGTTCTGGGAACGGCAACTGGATGGATTGTTTTTCACTTTTCTCTGTGAATGAAACAGACAACAAACTGTTTAAAGTAGCTGGTTTTTTTCACAGGGAAGTAAACAAACACTTAAGGAAAAAGAATACAGTCCTCTAGTACTAGAAAACACTCTGCCTTTCCAGAGGAGTTCTCACCTCCAAAAAAAGGTGTCTGGAGCTATCCAGAGTTAGAAGGAGAGATGGAACTCTTTCCTGGCCAAACTCAGATATCCTTAATCTGTTTAGCCACTTGAGACTACTGAGATCATCATCTGCCTGACCCCCAACAGCAGATATTTTGGGAAGAGTACAATTTTAGAAGTGAAAGTAACAAAAAGAATCGGATGGTAAAAGAAAGTGTATAATGGAGAAAAGTGAAGGAAGAAAGCAAGCTTAGATTTTTTCAAAGGTGATCCAACACAATCATCTTATCCCAATATTACAGCATTTTTACCATGTTCTGTTCTTTCCCTTTGAACTCTGTGCGTTGGGAACCTCTATCAGTCTGGATCTGTGAGGTGCCTGGTATTCTTCACTGAGTGACAAATAAATAATCAGTCCAAAATACATTTACCCTGGCTCTTCTGTATTTCAAACAAAAATAACCCAATCTTATTTTTCAGGTTCTTCCTTGCATGGTTTTCTGTAATGCATCTTCATTGTTTTAATGTTTATTATTTTTGTTATTACTGTAGAGCAAATTGCACATTGGGCAATAGTTAGTAAAATTCTTAAGGATATACATCCCCCACCTTTCTAAAGCTTTCCAAGATGCTAATTTAGAAAAATCTGTCGCTCTGTGAGTCCCAGTTTTCTCAAGAACCTCAAGCTGTTGATAGTGTCTCCCACTAATAAACACGAGACACAGCCCCTAGGACTGAGTGCGCTGCATTTCAAGCCACTAAACCGCGCGCTGTTTTGCACTAACACAGCAGACGAAGGCACGTCTGTCCCTGCTTAAGTCAAAGGGATTTTTGCCTTGAAGCCAGGACTACATTTTCACAATTCACACTGAAGCCTCTATACAAGTGAAAGGTGGGGAAAGTCCTTGTAGGAGAATAACAGGGCTGAAGATACCACTTCTAGGAATAGGTATGAAAACCATGTGAAAACCATGCTATGTGGGCTGAGTGGCCATATGCAAAGGTGAAAATAGATGCTCTTTTGGAAGCTAGGAGATTACTTCAGCAGCGGGCAGGCCAGGGAGCACAGGGTCTGGCAGGGATTTAAGAATATTATCATCGGGACTGCCACGAGCATTGTTTAAAGTTTTCTTCAGCCGACTCCAACATACGTTTTTAAAAGGCACAAAGCTGCCTCCCACTCCTACGGAGTCCTGAAGCACTGCTGCACGGATTTTACGGCCACATTCGCCCCGCCGGACACCTAGCAAGGACTTTCCCCCCCGGCTGCACCAGAGTCCCCTACCGCCCCGTCAAGAGCTGCCCCGAGCACACCCGCGGCCACAACGCGCATCCCGGTAGCGGCGCCCCCACCCCGGCAGGGACGCCCCGGAGGGGAGCGGGGAGGGAGGGGAAGGGGGAACGCCCTGGGGTAGGGCGGCAGGGCCGGGCGGCGGCAGGGCTTCTCGGCAGGCGCCGCGGTCCGAGGCCGGCAACCGGGGCAGCGGAGCGCCGGGAGCGTGCCCGGCTCCTACCTGGTAGGCGTCGGAGATGTTGACCGTCTCCCCGTGCTCCGCCACGTAGCCGATGATGCCCTTGCCCCAGGGCACCTGCACCTCGTCGCTGTTCTCGGTGGAGCCGCAGGGCAGCAGCGGGGTGCCGGCGTGCACGTCGAAGAACTTGGAGACCAGGCTCTTCTTACCGGCGGCGGCCCCCTCCACGAGGAAGAGGGAGCCCCGGTCGGCGTCCACCATGAGGCAGACGAAGATGAGGATTTTGTAGCTGAGGCTGGTGAGGTCCAGGTCGTTGGAGATGTCTTTGACCAGCTCCAGGAAGAACTGGCGCTCGTTGTGCTCCTTGAGGTAGCGCTTGTAGTCCAGGGCGGTGGGGGGGTACTGGGGCAGGCTGACGCGGGACTCCAGCAGGGCGCTGAGGATGTGGGCGGTGGTGGGGGGCAAGGAGCTGGCCTTCCGCAGCAGCGCCCGCCGCCGCACGCTGCTCAGCGGCTCCTGCGCCCGGGCATGCACATGCTCGTCGTAGGTGAGGTTGACGTGGATGGCCTTGGAGCGGGCGAAGCTCTTCCGCAGCTCCTTCTGGGAGGCGCGCCGCTGCAGCCCCCCGCCGCCGGGGCCGCCGGGGCCCCCCGCGCTGCCCCAGCCGCCGCCGGGGCTGCCGCTGCTCCGCCGCTCTTCCGACGGGCCGGTGGCGGCAGGCGCTTTAGGGAGCGAGTTCTTCCTCTTCAGCCACTTCTCCACCAGCTCCGGGTGCCTCTCCAGGAAACTTTCCACTGTCGCCACGTCGAGGCTGTCCTTGGCGGCGGCTGCCATGGTGCGGGCGGCGGGAGCGACTCAGGCCATGCCTCGCCGCCACGTGCTGCCGCTGCCGCCGCCGCCCTGACGGCCGCCCCGGGACGCGGGGGTCTGCCGGCAGCCCCGGCGAGGGGCCGCTGCTGCCCCCTTAGCCCGGGTGCCTCCTCGGCAGCGCACCTTCTCCTCGCCCCGTTTCCCCCCGCGACCTCCTTTTCCTGCCCACCACTGTTTATTAGTAGTAATATTATGGGTATTTTTCCGCTCCCCGGCTTTCGGCCCTGCTCTGGTTCTGGCCGCGGCTTCCCCCCGGTGCTGGGTCGGCTGCCCCGGTGAGGCGGGCAGGCGCTGCCGCCGCGCCTCTGGAGATGCTCCGGGAGCGCTCGGGCAAACCCCTCCTGCCAAGTGCTGTCAGTGCTGGCGGCGGCTGCTGCGTAACCCAGCCGGCGGACCACTGAGGAGGGAGGGGAGGACGCGTGAGCCGAGCAGGGGGGGCAGGCGGGGAGGAGGGAGGGCTGGCAAGCCCCGCTGCGGGGGGAGGCACCACCGCCCGCCCAGCAACAGTCGCCTCGGCAGCCTCCGCCGGGGTGAGAGCGGGCGTGTGGGGCGAGGCGCAGGGGGGTCCCTGAGCAAGCGAGGAGCTGGGCTGGGATGCTCCGCGCTGGCAGGCACCTCATTCAGGAGCGTAGGGGCGGGGGGAGAGGGAGGGTCCTTTTGTCTGTGGTGCGGGGAAGGGGCAGACCCGGCGGGGGGAGGTAACGCACGCGCTCCCGTTAGAGGGATTTAATTTGCAGCATTATTTGCACCACTTGAGTACTTCAGAAGACAGGCGGAAAGACGGAGCGCTCTCAGAAAGATCAAGTGAATTCCGGTTCTTGAGCCCCGCAGCCTCCCCCGTGCGGGGACCTGGCAGTGCCCGGCACGCACCGTCCGCGCGGCGTTTGACGCCCGGCGCCGTGTGAGAGGGCAAGAGCGGGGCTGCTGCCCGCCGCCCGCAAAGCCGCCCGCGGCTCCGCGCCCGAGAGCTGCTTTCCCACGGGGCTCCCCGGGCAGCTCGGCGGGAGTGTCCGCAGCACCGGCCGCCAGACGGGAACCAGCCGCATCCACCCAGGCAGGCGGACCGGGGTTATTTTTATGCGCACGTGGAGCACGTTTCATTGCTAAAACGGTGCCTACGCATAAGCGATTGAAAAACCGGAGTCATGGATCTTAACACGTGAAAAATGCCTTTCACGCGCTCACCAAAGACTGAATGAAGGCGGCTTCAGAAATTCATGAATGGGAGTTTGGGCGGCTGGGAAAGCACACGGGCAAATCTTCAGCCTAACGCGATTCGACCTGCCGGGGCCCCTGTCCCTGCAGCAGCCCCGCCCGGCGCCGGGGTCTTGGCAGAGTCTGCCAGGACAGGGTGCGGGACGCGTGTCCGTAGCGCGGGCGAGTGCCAGCGGGGGCGGGGGGCCGTGTGCCCGATGGGCTGCCGCGGCAGTTGGGGGTACCGAAGGGCTCCGTGCAGGTGCTGCGGCTCCCGGAGACTGCTTAGGAAGAGACAAAGGATTTCGCCTCCCGGAATCGGTGCCTGCACTGTTGCAAACTGGGCAGCAGCTGCCACCGTGGCGACGGAGCTCCGCGCCTGCCCCCCGCCCCGCGGTGGGCTTTCATTCTGTTTCCCGGCTCTCCCCGCTGCGCAGGGAGGCTGCCGCAGGAGGACGGCTCCATTGAGAAACCGCGCCGCCGACGGCACCCACCCGGCAATAGGGCGGGCGGAGGGGGGGCGCGCAGGCGCGCGGGCAGTCGGGGGCGGGGGGTGTCGCCCCCGCCAAACATCCCCCCAGTCACCGTTTGGGGGATAGAGGCAGTAGCTAGGCCGGCTCTGGGGATGCCGTGCCGGTGCGGCGGGGAAGGATCCGCTCCCGGCGGCCCCGCCGTGCCGCTGACCTACCGGGGAGCGCCCGGCTGCGGCACCCGCGGCGAGTGGGCTGCGGGGGCCGGAAAGCGGGGGCGTCGGAAAACACCCACAGGGCATCGTCCCGAGCTGCTCGCCCCTCTGAAGCTGAGAGCGCTTTCCACGCAATCAGCTTGGAGACGATATTGCAGGTGTATCTCGGTAAGGGCAAGGGCGACGGAATTCCTCATCTCTTCAGCGTCTCAGCACGCTGCTGATGCGCTGCCAAGGCTGTGAAGGAAAGGGGTTTCACACATGGCAGCAGGCACAGCCCCTGAGCCCACACCAGAGACTGTCACATCGGGTGGAGGCCCTGCTCTTGGTAAAACGCAGCTGAGGTGCCACCCTCGCTCCCCACGATGCCCACGCTATCAGTGCACATCTGTACACTGCTGCCTGTACTGCCACTGAACCATCCTCAGCTGCCTGCCATTGCTGGCGTCACCATCACCCTCGGAGGGCGCCTGCTTGGCCTTTCCAGTGGCATTTGTGTTTTTGCAACGCTAGCACAAACACTCCACTGACCCAAATCACGTAAGCTATTGAAGGCCTGGCAGGCACTACCCTGAGCTCTCAAGCAAGGGCATCTGCATACAATTAGGATAATTGTATGTAAATAATTTTTAGCATCTCACTACAGTAAGGGTTGGTCTGAGCGCTTGCACCACTGTTTACCATAAAGGGTTACTGTGTAGCAGTTCTGTTTGTAAACACAGCAATTTAGTGTTTCTGTAAGCCTAGGTATAAACAAGGTCTTCTCTTACTGTTTTTTCAGACAGTCTTGTGGCATCTTTAGTTTTTTTGCTGGGGTTTGACAAATTTTTGTCATTCAGGCAGATGCTTTAATTGTCTAAACAGACAGGTCCTGGCTATTAAACTGAAAGGGGGAAGTATTTTACAGCTACATCACAAAAGAAAAAAAAAAGCAGGTGCTCATCCAGTTGTGTCACAGAACATTTTACATGACTCTTGCTTATTCCCTTACTTAAATACAGCAGTTGACCTCTACAGAGCACTCTGAGACAATCAGCTAAAGCACCTAGTGTGTAAGAACTGGAACAATACCAATAAAACAAGTACCTGGAAATAGATGCTACAGTACATCAGCTTTGTTCTAATGCTCACTTCTGCCATGACATAAGGAAACCTTGTTTGAGTGAACCATGTTTTAATCTATTATGTTTGTGTAAACAGAGGATGAGACTGTAAATCACAGTTCAACTGCTGGAGATTCATGAGAAGGTTTTAGGAGGCCTTTAATCACCTTCATCAATCCTCTACTGTTACTGAAAATATCTACTACTGTAGATAGTACCAACTGTTTGAGCTAGTTAACCCTCATTCATTCTACATGTTGAAAGATAAGGATACCTTAATATAGTAGCTTCAAATGGAGAAAAAAAATCCACAGCTCTGAAAGATGACCAAGTAGATTATTATCCTGTTTTAATACAAAAAGGAACACTAACAAACCAGTGAGGGAGGTTATATTTTTAAACCAAAGAGGTCATGGGTATGCAGGTCTCCTCAGGATTCTTTTAGGTCAACATCTCTACTGAAAGGTGACTTGTACCCTGAAAATATCTGATACTCTTGATATTCCGCTTCCATCATCCTTATATAGTGTCATTTACTATAAGGCTATATTCTGTTACCTACTGTATACAGTACATTCCTTCCCAGATGATAATGCTGAGGATTTTTTTTCCCCAAAAGAAAAGCTTCATTTAGTTGTCAGTCCTAATACGTTGGGGCGCTTTCCTATTTACATAGCCACAACTGAATAACAGAAGTTTCAGTGAGTGTTTGAATAACTAATTGCAGAGTTGGGCTCTCAGACCTCCTTATAGAAAGGAACAGTATGTGTACAGTACATTCCACAAAGGTCTATGAAATTTATAACACAGTATAAATAATGCTCACCTCCCAGTGCTGTTCATTAGGACATAGCATCTTAAAACATATCCTTATTTGATTTTTCTAAGGCCAGTCTCTAATGAATTACATCAAAATGCTAAAACTTGACATAGGAGCTAGTCAAAATTCAAAACATTTTTCACTTACATTACAGCTGCCGCAGCAGTGTTTCATAGAGTTGCTTCTTTCAAGTATGCAGTAAGATCAGATCTTTCATTCTGCTTTTTAATTCCAGCAAAAATAATTTCTGTACCAGGAATGTATTTCTTGGGGTTTTCCAAATACTCCATCAGTGTATTCTCACACCAGACAGCTCCTAAAATAACAAAAAACATAGAAAAATACAAGGCTGGCCCAACATATTTATGAAAATATCAAGTCTCAAGTCACAGGTGTGATGCTCCTGAGCTTAATGTGCCTAGAGTCCAAGAAGAATGTGAGCATAAATAATGCATAAAACAAAATGCACAAGGTATACATTGTCTTTGTGTCACTTTAACAAACAAATTTTTTTGCCAATTTTTTGCATCATAGAATGTTGCAGTTCTTTTCACCATTTTACATACAACTACTGACTACTTTCAAACTATGTAAGTATCTTTGTAATTCCAGTGTCCAGGAGATTCAGCTTCAATTTCATACAGTGGTTGAAAATTAGCATCTACAGATTGACATGAAATTCATCAAGGCTGCGCTCTATTGAAGAGCATTAGAAAAAGGGTTGTCAATGGCCCGTTCCTGGAATCAGTGTTTCCTCCCAACCCTACTAAAGCCTGTCTCTGTCAACAGAAGCCTACTGTTGTAGTGAATACTGCAATACCTGTAACAACATGCTCAAGTTACTTTTCTGTCCTCCAGAGTGGAAGTCCTGGTATAAAGTGAATGTCCAAAAAATTTCCTAGAAATCACAGAAAAATAAAAAAGTTAGCCAATTCTAAAGCACCTTAGTAACGGAAAAACCCCCCACCTGCATTTGTAATTAATAGCTTGATTCAAGTAATGGAATTTATATTCAAATAGTATAAATAAAAACAATTAAACCCACACAGAATTACTTTCCGTTTGCAGATGTTCCATTGCTTTTCAAGACTATGAAAACCACGACAAGTCATAGCTTACTAGTAGGTGACGATATTAAGTGTTCTGAGCAAAACAGCTGCAGCACATCACGATGCCAGTAGAGGGTAGTGACCAGCAAACAAAATCTAGAAGCACTCTACAGAAATGAAAACCTGCCCATTGATACTACAGAGTTCTGGGAAAGCCGCACCTTCTGACCTGGTGTGCTAAATAGGAGTGTCAGGAGTTGGGAAAAAACAAATCTCTATCCTTGCATTGTTGAAAGCAGAATTAACAGTCACAAAAACTCCAAGTTTTGAAACCAGATGGGCTTGTATAGTTGATATATGGCGGACGGGTTGGGATGGCCCTAGAGCTAGGAGCTTGTCCCCAGATCATCAGACCTTGATAGCACCAAACTGCTCTCAAAGACAATAGGAGTCCCAGGATAAGAGAATGGTAAATTTCTGCTTGCATGTGTAAAGATAGGGGTAACCTGTGGTTGGTTGTTCTTATTTGGTAGGTAAGATGTGGCTTATTTCTCCAAGGTGTGCTAGCTTCGAGGAATTACCACCTAGCACCCATCTCTCCACAGACATGCAATAAACACTCAGCTCGGCTCTGTGTGTGGATCAGCTTACTGCACACCGGGTGAAGAACCCAAACTTGGGACAACACCTGGAGGCATTTGTAAGCCTCCTGGACGCTGCCCTGGGCAGCCGGCTCTAGGTGACCCTGCCCGAGCAGGGGTGTCCCGGTGACCCCCGGAGGCTCCTCCCGTTCGGTGGTTGTGTACCACCGCCTCCGGCCGGGCGCTGCCGGGGAGGGCGGGGAGTCCAGGAGTGTCTCGTCGGCACCAAGCTTGGGTTCGTTTCTGCTTAGTCCTTCCCACCCGCCCACTGCCGGGGAGCAGGTGCCGGTCTCCTCCAGGGTAGACACGCCGGTGCCCGGGCAGGCCGGAGGCACCCCAGCCGCCCGGCCCCTCTCCCCGGGGCGCGCCACACGGGCCAGGCCTGCCGAGCGCCCCAGCCCGGCATGGGGCCGCCGGGGAGCCCCGCCCGCCGGAGGCGAGGCCGCAGCCCTGACTGGAGGCGTGAGGGGCGCGGCGGAGGAGGCGGGCATGTTGCCTCCCCGGCGGAAAGAGCGTAGCTGCATTTCCCTGCCACCCCGGAGAAAAGCCCCCGGTCCGCGGCGGCCCAGCGATGGAGGAGAGCAGTAACTTCCGCCTCTCGGCCGAGTGCCTAGACGAGCCGCCCAACAGCCGCGTTTTCGTGGTGCTGGGTAAGGACACCAGCGAGGCGCTGATCCGGGAGCGCTTCGCCCCTTTCGGGGACATCCAGAACATCTGGCTCCTGCGGGACAAGCGCACCAACGAGTCCCGCGGCATCGCCTTCATCAAGTTCGCCCGCAGCTCGCAGGCCTGCCGGGCCATGGAGGAGATGCACGGCCGCAGCCTCGTCCCCGACGCCAAGCCCATCAAGGTACCGCTGCCGGGGAAGCGGGGGCGGGGGGACGAGCGAGCGGGGCCCGGCAGGACGTGCCCCGCTCCCCCCAGCATGGCGGCCGCGGAGGCGGTAGGCCTCGGCCGCTGCGGCTCCTGCGCGCTGCTGAAAGGCAGCGTTGGCCTGCGCGGGAGCAGCGGGTCCCAGCCTCGGTGCGGGGCGGGCTGCGGGGGCGGCCGGTGGGGGAGGCCCGCTGGAGCAGGCCGCCTCGCTTGGCAGGCAGCGAGCCGCCACGGGGAGCGTGGGACCTTCCCTCGGCGCCTACGGGGCTGGTGGTGTCGGGCCTCTGGGCCACACCGGGTCGGCTTCGGGCTGCGGGGCCTGCGGGCTTGGTGGTCCCACCCTTGCCCGAAGTTCCCACGTGTGGGATAAGCTGCAACAGGCCTGGGGAAATGCAGTACCTGGAAACTAGCTTTTCCTTTTTTTAAAACATTTTATTAACCTTGAGGGAATCTCAGTGAAACAGTGTGTTTTAAGTGGCGCAAGCAAGATCAGCGTGGATAAATCAGCGTGTCTTTGCAAGTGTGTTTTATATTGGTTTTTTATCTTGTGCACGGTTCCTTCAAAACAATTATTACCTTTTTTTAATCTATGGAACTCGTGGTAGCTTTCAACCTCTTGAACTGTTTTCATATTCCTCAAATACTGAGATGATACAAATGACTTTGAACAGTGGAAGAAGATTCCACGTGTTTAGTTTGAGAAAGCAATTGAGCCAGTAAAATCTTTCCTGAAGAACTTATCATTAGAAGCCAAAAAGGGTTGTATTCCTTACTCCCTTGCATGACTCTAAGAAAAATAGTTGAGGAGCTCTGTGAAATCAGATGCTGCTTTTCCATAAGTGGCTTACTTGGAATGTTGTTTGTAATTTTCTTATTTGTTTGTTTTGGGTTAGTTTGCTTGTTTGTTTTTTGCCTGGTTATCTTCTGGGATGCATGTCTGAGATGAAATTTATTTCAGTAAGTAAAAAGGATTTTAACAGTTACAGATGTGAGAAGTTATAATCCTTTATAGAGCACTAGACCTGCAGCCTTCAGCCCATCTGAGCAGTGAACTGCAGTAGCAAAGCTTTAATAGGCTGCTGGGCTGTTTTGCTTGCTTGCTTGCCTTACTTTTTTGTTACTACAGCTATCTAGGCCTGTTGCAGTGATGCGTTTTTTGCTACCTTACGTGCCACCTGTGACATTGGCAGTGCTGCTGAGTCAGGCTTCGATATTCCTGACCGTTCTTCATTATTCCTAGTAGACAACTTCTGCTGGTCTCTGTCCTCTCTGGGAAACCATTTGGGGTATATTATGTTTGTAGGTCTTTTGTCACAGATGAATCTGTGATTAGACTTGTTATTTTTTTTCCATGTTAGGAAAGCTACATTATGTGAAAGATAAATACAAAGACTTGTTACCACAAACTGTTTTTCTTGCTTGTTAATATGTGGTTAAGAACCTTTCCTCACTAATGTCTATGTAATTATGTAATTATTTCATTAGGTATTTATTGCACAGTCAAGAGCTTCTGGAAGCCACCGAGATGTTGAAGATGAGGAGCTTACACGAATCTTTGTTATGATACCAAAATGCTATACAGAGGAAGATCTGCGAGAGAAGTTTAAGGTACTGATTTGTTAATTGTTACTTTAAATTGCCTTTGTCTTTATTTATCAGAAGAGCTTAATGCATGAAATTTTTATGTATTTTCAGATATTGTAAATTAATGTGCTTTTTAATTGTTCTAGATGTATGGAGACATTGAATATTGCAGCATCATTAAAAACAAGACTACTGGAGAAAGTAAAGGTTTGGGCTATGTGAGGTATTTAAAACCATCGCAAGCTGCCTTAGCAATTGAAGAGTGTGATCGAGGTAAGACTCTGACTGACTTCTTCCAAGTTTTTACAATAACCAGGTATCACCAATGATGTATCTTTAACTTTTAGTTTTGTTTGCAGGTAAATTATGGTGGAAGCACATCTTGAGACAAAGTTCTCTGGCAAATAAATGAATATTATAATATTATTTTTTAGAACAGCCATCTGAATACATTCTTGCAGGACCACACTGCAAGTAAGACTTCGTATGCTTTATGACCAAGCATTTGTAATTTAATTTCTAGGACCCAAAAGCTGTTAATGTATTTGAGTGAGTCTGGTGGCAGGCCACCAAGGTGGTCAGGGGCTGAAGCACATGACTTATGAGGAGAGATGGAGGGAACTGGGCTTTCTTATCCCAGGAGAAGAAAGGCTTTTGGGGAAACTTAACAGCAATATCCTGTTCAATGTTCTGTTTATCACAAATATGAAAACAACTTGGTGTGTGGGCATGGTTGGGGTTTTTTTTGTTGTTCTTGTGTGGGTGGTTTTTTTTCTCCAGTAATACACGTGGTGGTTCTACATTGTATCTGTCATAAGTGGTTCTATAAAAATTACATTTCTTGACGATTCTTGCGTAGGAATATGAGTCTGAGATTACTTAGCAGTTAAATCTTATTTCCTTTTCACTGTGAGGTTAAACTGAAATCAGTTGGACAGCCTGAGAATAATACTTATGTAGTTTTTGCTTTTCTGAAAGAAATCAGAGAACATGCATGAACTGCTGTTATAGCATGGAAATTCAGGTGATGGCAGATATCAGGGATGCTCCAGAGGCAAGGTACCATGGAATGGTTGAAGTTGGAAGGGACCTCTGGAAGTCATCTGGCCCAATCCCTCTGCTCAGGCAGGGTCACTTGGGCACTGTCGTTGCCCAGGACCATGTACAGATGGCCTTTGTATGCATTGTCAAGGATGGGTACTCCAGCTTCTCTGGTCAACCTGTGCTCAGTCACTCTCACAGCAGGCAGTCTCTGTTGTGCTTAATTTGTGGCCAGGAGTAGTTCTGTGTGGAAGTTGTTAACTTTAGCACAGTTATTCTGACAGACTTCAAGAGCTAGAGGTTGGGTATTTTCCTAAAGCCAGCACTCAGTGGGTTTTCTGGATAGTATGTTTCTAAGTGCAGTCCTAGGAGAATACAGATCTGGTCAGATAATTCACATGTGCTGAGATGTTGCTGTATGTGTGATTGTTTCTTTCAGGCTACAGGGCCATTTTGGCTGAACCTAAAAATAAGTCATCTGAGTCTTTTGAACATGATTATTATGGTAATAATGTGAGGCAAGAACCAAGAGGAAATACTCTTCCGTTCTGTAAGTCACGGCTTTTTATACCAAAAATGATTTGTCATCTTTGAGTATGGTCACAAAGTAACAATGAAGTTGGAAGAAGGGAAGGTAATGGAGGCTTAAATAGTAGATTTGGATGTTTGAGTTAGAAACAAGCAAGGCATTTCATTTAATATTTTTATGGCTCACTTTGCTCTAGTTGGTCAGTTATCTTGTGACCTGCATTGGTGAAATAGACATGTATAAATTGACTTAGATTACTTTTAAAAGGTGAATGAAAAATATGTGTGAAATGAAGACATGCTAGTGTGATGACTTGAATTATTTATTCTTATGTTGATTCTTGAGGTGGGCAGCCAGAGTTTTGTAGCTTTGAAAAAAGTGAGAGCAGAATTCAAGAGTCGGTCTCCAAGCGTCTGTCAGTGGTATCGCGGCTTCCCTTTGTCCAGGAGCAGCTGTTCGCCCTCTTCGATATAGTTCCAGGACTGGAATACTGTGATGTTCAGCGAGATCCTCATACCAATAGTGGTGAGTAAAAGTACAGAAGGATTTTATTTTTTATTTTCTCTGAAGGGAATGCCTTTTAATAGTACTTCATTTATATTGCAAAATACAGTACACTCTTTGGAAAGAATGTTTTATTTATCAATGGTTGCTCCTGTCACTGATCCATAAACCCCAAAATTCAGGTTTTTTTAACCTTGTTTACACATAGCCTTAAATACCTTTATTTTCAGATAATAGAATCTCAGGGAGGGCAGAATCAAGTCCATGAGAACTGGTTTTTGGTCAAAATAATAGTTTTGGGCAGAATAAATGGAGAAAAAGTTTCAAAAATTATTTGACAACTAGTTGAAAGATCTGTTTAGAGAAGATCTAGAGTTTTCATCTTGAAAGGGAGGGGGAGAGGTGTTGTGTCTGTGTGTAGAAGCGTAGGTGAGTAAACTAGATTAAATCATTCAAGAACAAATCTTGTTTTGTGTTGGAAGGTTTGTTTTGATTTCAGTCTTACTATTTTGCTGTTGGTGAGAAAAATATGGAAGAGGTCTTTTCTCACAGAAGCTTGAAATGGAAGTGATTCAGAGACTTAAAATGTAACTTAACAGTACTTGAGATCTACTGTTGATGGGGTAATTGCAATTTAAAATGTAACTGTGTGGTTTTGTTTCCAATTCAGGATTAGGGAAGAAAAGATGTTTTCACTTGTGTTGCTTTATTACCAGTTTTTCAAGTTAGCATAAATATAGCTGATCTGTCGCTAATTAATTAATAGCAACATCAGTAATATTTGTGAAGAAAACTTCAGTGGAATTAATGTAATGTGTGGTTAAAGTCTTTAAGAATTTTTGTGTCATCTGTGACTAATGTGCATAATCATATGGCTTTATATGGGTGTAGTTAGTTCTTAGGATTTACCCGTATCGTACTGACACTGTGTTTACTGTATTTGTAGGGTACGCTGTGATTCAGTACAGTACTGCTGCATCAGCTATATATGCCAAGTATAAATTGCATGGTTTTGAGTATCCTCCTGGAAATCGATTAACTGTCATTTTCCTAGAAGATGGAAGTGATAGCTCAGAGTAAGTACCAGTACATAGAGATAGAGGGTTGCAGGTTGTGTTTTGGAGAGCAAAATTTAAATACGTTTTTAACTTAAGAAATAACAGTAATGTCACTGTGACCTTGTTTTGCAGTTCTGAATCGTATTTTCTGAAACTTAAGTGTTTTGGGGGTTTTGAATGGTTTAGAATAAGCCTTTTGAAACTCGCTTGTCCTTGATAAAGAAAAGACTAAAACACATTCTTAAATTACACACGAAAATCTTGGATTTGGCAAGAATCTTTGTAAATGTCTCTTTAATATGTAACAAGGCTGGAATGTTTTTGATGAGGTTTTTGTATTAAAAGCAGATTTATCTACTTGATCTCTTGGTTGTGTTTGCAGTACTGCAAATAGTAGCTTTGTGAAGCACATATGTAGAGTAAAACTGTTGGGTGCTGAGGATCTGATACCCCCACTGTATGGAGGCTGTCAAGTTTTACTTTGACCATCTCTAATTGTTCATGCAATTTGGATGCCCACTGCAAGTTGGAGTGGCTTTAGGTACACTCCTGCAGTGAATATTTTGGCTTGGCTTCATCCTAAAGGAATCTAGTTCATGTCAGACCTGTTCTGGGATGTGAATGAGGACAGTAAGGAGAGACAATGGGGAGATTCACTTCAGAAGTGCATGCCTGATCTAAACTGGGGGGAAAAAAATGTTTACAAGAAGGACAAATGCAGTGAGTGTTTCCTTCATTCTTCAATAATTCCTACTATTTCATGGCCTTACAACACGGGCTGTGAATCCATGCAAAAAATACAATTGCTTTTTTCTTATTCTGCAACAAAATGAAGAAAAATTAATGGAAAATAAGAGCTGGAATTAAATGTCATGTGATAATGTTCTGACTTATTATTTAAATCTCTCTGCTCTTTAGTTTAACAGGTGAAAATTTTTTGTCCCTTCTGCCTTTTAGGCACCTTTCACAAAATGTAGTGAGCTTTGTAGAGAACTTTTTAATTTTCTTTTTTCCTAAAGTATTAAAAAGGAAAGAAGTGTTTTGTGCCTCTATGTGTAGAAATGTATGAGTTTTCAATGAGTTGCAGCTAGCCTGTGTATTTTCAGATCATGTCTAGTGTTATGAAAGCCTGACTTTATTTTCATTATCTACATGAGTTTACAGATTTCCAGAGATACTTTCAGATGTGCATTAAAACTTATTTTCTCTTGCTGAATTTAAGATTACTGTAACTTAGCTGCTTCTTTAAAATAATTTATCACTTCTGCTTGCAGTCTCATCAGAAAAATGGCAACACAGCTGGTAACAGCACACATGTCGTCAGTGTTGCGGAGTAACAGTGCAATTGTTCAGCAGTATAGGACACCACCTGTAAGTTAATATAATGGATACTGTTAATATTCTTCTGAATTGTTGTAAGAAACCTTAGGTATGTCAGTAAAGAACACTGCTCACTTTTTCCTGTAACTGCTTTAAATGCTGTGTTTTAAAGATGTACCTCTGGCTGGGTTGTTCATTTTTATTCCCTGTAAAGCGATCTGACCTTACTCGCAGTTATTGTCCTACTTAATGAAACAACCAATGTAAGTAAATTGAGAACTAGTAAAGCCTATTTATGTCCTATGATAGGAACAAAAGTTATAAATAAGGTAAAATCAACCCCTTCCGCTGCATTGATTAATTTATACTTGCATTTTCCCCCCCTGTTTCAGCAGGCATTTGGAGGAACTTCTGGCTCACAGTTACTCCAGCCCCAAACAGATGCCTTACTTCCACCACACAAAAAGAAAGTTCCACCTGACACTGCTGTGAAGGAAAGGCTTTTCATACTTTTCCATCCCCATCCTTTACCAGTAAACGTATTGGAAGACGTGTTCTGGTAAGACTCCACTTACAAATAAGTGTTCTCTGCAAAAAAAAATTAACCATGAAATAATTAATATAAGTGTTGAAAATAAAGGAGATTGTGTCTATGAATAAAGGTGGGTTCTGTTGTTTCAAAAAGCAAGTTACCTGTTGATCACTGTGCGCTGTCTTTTCTGGAAACAGCTTCCATGATGACAGTGTCATCAGTACACCAGCTTTATTATTGATTAATGTAATCTGTAGTAAAATGCGTAGTGTCTTAACATTTTTTTTAACCAGAAATTATGGTACTTCTGGTTCTTATAGCCTAATTTATTTACCATTTTCTTGGACATATTTCTGTAAGGAACTGAAGTATTTTGTTACATAGTTACAGTAACTTAGGGAAGTAAGTATAGGGAGGTTTCTTTCTGATATATCCTGAGACAATTTGATGGTTTGCATCTTGCTGATACTATTTCAACCATCCTTTCATACTAGGTCCGAAAGACTTGAGAGACAATTTCTGTCTTCTTTAAACCAAATCTGTAATTCAGCTGTTCTCCAGTATTTTATATTATTTTTACCATACTCTTGAAGAAAGACATTGTAAATGCCAGCTACTAGAAAAGGGAAATATGTCTTTTGGAAAGACAAAGTACTTTCAAAGCACCAGGAGAGGAAAAGAAACAACATGCACTTGTGTGGAATTTAAAACTGTACCTGTTTGATATATTGGATTTCTTAATCAGATGCTGGAGAAGAAAGGTTATGCACCCTGGTCTTGACACTTGTATAACTTCAGTGTGAAGCAAGCATGTTGTATTTATTTTAATGGGTTTTTTTAAGGAACTGTCTAGGAATCTCGCGATGACTTGGAAATCTGGCTTTTTTCACAAAGCTTTACGGCTTGCTTTCTGAGTTATTTCAGTGAGATCTTGTATCACAACTGAGTGAGTTCATTTAAGTGGAATTTTGGAGAAGGGAATATAAAAACTGGGAGTTTCGGAAGAGACAGAAGAAAATATAGCATACATATGAGAATATATGATTTAGTAGCTGCAAAAACTATATACTTCAGATTGCATAATAGGGGTGTCTATGTTGCAGCAAAATCTGTAAATTATCTTTTTTCTCTCTTTCCACCCTTAGTCGTTTTGGACACTTGATAAAAGTTTACCTTGTGGCTGGAAAAAATGTGGGCTATGCAAAATTTGCAGACAGAGCAAGTGCTAGTGATGCCATAACTGCGTTACATGGCAAGATTGTGAACGGTGTCAGGCTTAAAGTGAGGTTGGCAGACTCGCCTACAGAAGAATCTAACAAACGTCAGAGAACTTACTGATCAGGTGAGTACCCAGTCTGAACTGTTACTTAAACTGAAGCTCAGCTACTTGAAATAGCGATAGGCAAAGTATTTTGAAGTTAGATATGAACATGTAACGATAAACTTTATTTTTATCTAACAGTTTGAAATTTAATTTGTGGGGTGTGTGTATGCTTACATATGCACACTGTAGTAAAACTATTTTTTAAATTTTTGAATAAATATGTTCCGGTTGGTAACATCAGTTTGGGTGTTCATAGAAATATGCACTTTATGTACATAAGAGTTGAATCAGCTAACGTTGAAAAGAGCATGCAAAAATAAAAAAGTGGAACTGAGATCAGCTTGTGTGTGTCTTTCTTTCATTAACAACACATGCCCTAACGATGGTGTTGGATAAAGATGCAGTTTCCTCCTTGAAGGGCAGAGGAGGAAAGGATAAATAAAAAGGACATGGGAAGGACAAGGAATATTCCCAAACCTTTGGTTTCACCTGGCATATTTGGGTCATCTGTATTCTCAGAAATCAGATGTAGCTGGAATGTGTGATAGTGAAGAAGATATTGCAGAGCCTGTTGTGGTGGGATTGAGGTGTATGTTTAAGGCAATTTGAGAATGTTGGTGTTTATGGCCTATGAAAGGTGGCTGAACTCCTAGCCGTATTTGAAGAACAGTCTTTTTATACATGGAAAATCACAGCGGAACTCATTGTCCTTTCTTAGGGAATTTCTGTTAATTTTCAAATAATAAAGAGTACTAGCTTTAGGTAGTTCAAAGGTGGACACCTTAAATCTGTTTTAGACAGATTATCTGTATTTCTGGTGCAAATGACTGCTGTGCATGAACACGGATAGAAGAGCTTTCTAAATTTACTGTTACATACTGTACATCAGGTTCCTGATTCTGAGTCTTAGCAGGTTGTCCTAGTGTCTATCTCTTCTTAGAATAGGTGGAATTACTTGCTCTCTTTTTGTCCTTCAGCTGGTTTCTGGAATTCAAACAAAATAGTACATAAAAAGAAAGATTCCATCTGTGCTGTTTTAAAACAGCTTGCCCACTTAAATCAAGCTTACCTCTGTGTGACTGCTTTGGATGGACTGACTGACTGACAGACAAGTTTTGCAGTAGTTTGAAGGCATATATTTTTCCTTTCAATTGAAGCTTTAACTCGTGTATGGGAAAGGAGATGGAATTCTCTTTAAGATGTGAGAACATTAATTTTTTGATTTATTTGAATTTTAGCTGGAGGAAATAATCTTGGCTAAAACTTCTGTGAGTTTTCACTGAAGTCATGGCCTCTTAAAAACATAAAATCCTTTCAAAAGTCCTGTTGTACTGCTTGCATTTTATCTGTAACAAGGTGATGGGATTTCTGCAATAGTCCTTTCTCCAAGATCTGTGAATTGAATAGAATGTATAAGAAAATAAATTAAATTTAAATGAAATATTTCAATGCAGTTTTTATTGGACTGCTTGAAGTTTTCTCCCCAATAATATTTTTTTTATGTAAATAATTCTTTTAAATATAACTTAAACAATTTTCTTATGGTATGGTACTGATAATGCTCTTGCAACTTATACTTCTGATTGTAAGAACAGTATTATTTTACAACAACCTTAGTTCAGAATATTAATACACATGTGTTAGTATTCACATTCTCCTGATAAACAAATACATCTAGTGAATTTTGCAGGCCTTGGCTCTACAAGTTACTGAAAGATCTATTGTTTATATGAGTAGTTAAAAGTAGCAGAGAAATTACAGAAATGGAGACCAACACAGGTCCTCTTGACTACATTTAAGTTCTGATGTAAGGGTGTTTTGGGTTAGATTCTTCCCTTTTATTAATGGTTGAAATAATCACTTCAAGCCATCTTGCTTGAGAAGACAACTACAGTGGCTGCTTCTAGGCAGTTGCTAAAAGCAGAAGCTGTCTTAATATTCTTGGTGTTGACCAGCTTGTGCTGTCTACTCAGGTTTTTGGATCGCTTTGTCAGAACCTCACTGCAGCTGATGCCTGCTGTGTAAATTATAGCGCTCCAATAGAAGAGGAAGGAAAGAATTTGGTCAGTCTTTCAGCAGAATGTGTTGTGGAATTCTGATTTAATCTCTTCATTGCAACATAGTAGTTCTATTTAAATACCACCACTCCCCACTTGCCCCCTAAAAAAACCACCCCAAACACTTTTCCATGTAGCTTTCAAGTAGTCCTTAGAAATCAGGGCTTCTAAATAGCACTGTATTAGAAATGCACAGATATCTAAGGTGGGATTCTGTGTCTCATAACTGTTGCTGATTGGCTTTAAAGCACAGCAAACGGGTTCATTGCATTTTTTCCCTTCTGAAAATCTGATGGTGATTTTAAATTATTATTTGGTTACTTACTAAGTTGCAAAAACATTGTCATGAAATACTTGGTTATTGTTTTCTTAAAGTCCTGCATCACTGATTTGCATTTGGTTTTTTTAGTTAAAACTTTAAAATCCTGGTTTAACGTGTATTTTATAGTGATTTATTTCTGTGTAAAAATGTTTCAAAAAAAAAAAGTTTGTATTATGGTTGAAATATACTCCATAATAAAAAAGTTAACTGTATCTTGTATCAACAGTATACTACAGAAAAACTTGTCTTTCACCCACTGCTCAGAAGAAGAGGTACTTCTTTTAAATGCTAGAGAAGCATGTATAAAAGTTTAATATTATTCTTCTAAATATATTAAAAGCCTTATTTATATGCTGTTGTAACAATTGTTTTATATAACTTTTTAAAATAGATATGTTGCTTTTTGATACTATTTTTGTACTTGTGTTTTTTCTACAGAAACTAAATAGTGACATGACCCTCAGCTAGCTGACTGACTGACTGAAAACGTGACTAGACATGGTTCCTGTGGACAATGACAGCTTTTTTTTTTGTGAACTGTTACTTAGTTGATCTTCTCTGTCTATATATATGGTACTTTCTGGTTTTGAAAATGCAGCCATGAAGTTTTGAACATTACCTAGGCATTAAAAAAATGTAAATGGGTGGTGGTTCTTGTAGTAGTCTATTATCTTGTATTACAGAAATCTCTATTGTGTTTAACTGCATTCCTCTGAGATGGAAATTAAAGTGATGGGGAAACAAAGTAGTCAGCATTTTGTGACTAGCTGGTTAATTGATAATGATTCAGATTATAACTGTTAAAATAGAAGACATTTCTCATGATTCAAATTGCATTGAAAACTGAAGTACAGCAGTAAATTCAAAGAAAATAACTGTTTCTAAAACTGTTAGCAAACCTGACAGTATTAAGCTAGAATTAAGAAAATAGCTGTAATCAAGAAAATTGTTCAAGTACATTCTTAAATATTCTGTTGATTTGGGCCAGAAGTATTCATTTTGCTTTGCTGTTCAGAGAAAAGGACATTTGACTGTGAGTCAGACCACCAGAGCTGCTTACATTTATCCTTTCTTATCCTGAGGGCTTTTAGTTATAACTCTGGGGAAAATATGGAGTCTAGGGGTGGGTGGGGTTGTTTCTGTTGTCATTTTTGTTTTCAGGAGTTGGGGATTGGGTTTTTTTTGAGCTTTTTCTAAGCAGCTTTCAATGCATGTGTTGTTAAAGAATTGGACAATTCAGCAGGATGAAGAGGATTTCAGCATTGATGAAGATAGCTCAAATAAGTATTTCCACAGGTAATTTTCAAATGCCAAATACTTTTCTGTGTATTCCTGAATACTACTTACTGGATTGAAAATATCCTGGTTATTAAAATAATTTATACAGATAAACCTGGTAAATCCTAGCTGTATGCAAACTGGAGGACAAGCATGCTCTCGGATGCATCCTGCTTCCCGGCATCTCCAGTCCTGGTCCCTTGACCATCAGGATGGGGAGAGGCGGTGAGGCATCCTGTAACTTCCTCTGGCTTCAAGCGCCTTCAGAAAGATTTCCTTCCAAGAAAGCTTCAGCCCACAGGAAAATGTGAGAGAATGCAGGTCTTGCCTATTTATCATGGGATAGTGAACTGGGTTTCAGAGTAGATACAGCCAGTGTATGCAACTGTAATGTGATGGGAGAGCTATTTATATTGATGAAGCAGATGGGTCACCGGGGAAGCAGAGTGAATGGCAGCCCATTGTAGGTTTGGATAGTGGGGTTTACTTAAGAACCAACAAGATTTGAGCTTTTATCCTACCTTGTAGTTTCATGCACTTACCTGCTTTTCTCCTCTCCCCAACAGCAGCGTTAGGTTCACACAGTCTCAGATTCCCCTCCCAGGAGGGACACTGCAGCTTCCAGGAGGGTTGGGCAGAAAGCTGCATTTGTGCTGTGCAGCTGCTCACAGTCACGCTGGCCAGTATCCCTGGACAGCCACTGGCATTTGTTTCTGCAGCTTGCTGAGCTCCAGGATCATCCCCCTTCCATGATCTTCACCTTCCACTTCTCCAGCCCTTATTTCTAAGAATATTGCTTACCAGAATCCTTTCCTTGCAGCCTCCTTTCTGGTGCTCCAAGCCCTTGACTTTCCCAGTCTCAGTAGTGAACGTGCAGAAGCACAGCACCTTGTAATTAGTGGGTTTGTCATGTGTCTCTGTTAATTTAAGCTATGTTTTTACCTACAACAGATGGCCTCCTTTTCTTGTTTTCTTTGCTTTTCGAAGAGGAGGAAATGAGAAGGTATTGGGAAATACCTCCAGCTGTAAGTAGTTGAAAGATTAAAAGACTTTTTAATTTTCTCCAATGTTTTCCAACAGCAAAAGACATGCACCCGTTAAAGCAATGCCCCTGGTTGGGGTCTGAGGTTTCAAATTGCCCAAATTTCAAATGTGCAAACATTAGGAAGTTGCAGAATGAAGGTTGCCTAAGAAACCTGTGTTTGCTTCTCTCCTTCCCCTAGTACATGTTACAATGTAGTTCCTGATGACTCATGGACAGGTTTTTTCCCCAAGAGCAGTTGCATTCAGCACAAAGAATGAAATTGAATCAGGGCTGGATGGTTCAAGCAGGCTGTAAAATTCCTGCTTAATTTGATGTAGATGTTAGAAGTTACACAGTGAACAAAACCAGTTTATGGTTAAGCCTGTAGAATGGCATCCTATCTCTGCCTCCAGCCCCAGAGATTATTGTGTGTCCCCCTCTACCTTGTCCTCACTATAATATTTGAGTGGAATTTGGGGCTTTCCTGTATTTGCTCAGGGGAAATAATACTGACCAGGTTGCCCATAGATCCAGAACTCTAGAACTATCAGGCAGCACCTTCACAGCATTAACTATACAGTGTTTGTGTGCAGCAAGTGCAGTATTTTTTAGAAAGCAGCATTCCTGCTGTGCAAACCTGACAGAGACACTATGCTAGTACAGCAGGTCTGATGCTGCTGCTGAGCAAGTGTGATGCAGTGTACTTGCATGTTAGGAGCAAGCTGAAACAGCCTGCAAGAGGTGAGGTACTGTGCCCCAGTGCAAGCAACTCTTCAGTGTGTGTACAGATCTTCACTCTCTTTATTTGCCTTTGCTCAAGAATGTGCTTTAAAGTATAGGATAATGGTGTGCATGTTCCTTAAGTGCCAGGTGAAAAGCTGAGAATCTCTATAGTCGGTTAAAAACAGAAAAACATTGTATTTACGTGTTTGAATCTGCTATTTAAGTCTTTCCTGTGTCAAGATCCCCCGTCTAATGTGGCGTGGAGGGTGGATGCGTGTGTGTTTAGGTGATGTGAACATGCCCTGGAGTGTAGACACTCAAAAATGAAGTGACTGGTGTCAGAGCCTGGTCATCCAGGCTGGGAAAGAATCATCATGTCAGAATGATCCTAACAGCTATGTGAGGGAGCAATCAACACAGGCAGAGGGTTAAAAAATATCCTTTACATCTTGTAGTCCTGCTCTAGGCTACAGAGCTCTCTTGGATGCTTGTTTGGTCAGGTCTGGAACTGAAGAGAATTGGGCTGGTACTCGGAGGAAAAATTTCCCCGCTTTCAGTGCTGAGACTTTGAGATCCCCTAAGAAGCAACTCTGCAAGCAGATGGTATGTTTCCTGTTTAGTCACTATTAAAACAGCCTAATAGGTGATTCATGTAGAGCCATTTGCAGTGTTCTGGTAATGCTTTTCAGAAGATCCTCCAAAGCAAACTCATTACTTGCCCTCCTTTAGAGTTCAGCATATTTCCAGAAAGCATTGATGTACTAGTCTCCAGCTAGATACCAGTTCGTGTAAATACATTTTGCTATTTCAAAGTCTTTCAGCAGTTTTGATTGGATATGGTATTCCTGGCTCCCTGTTTAAGTTGTTCTGTAGCACTATTGATAAGTAGCTGGCGTGCTGCTTTTTTAGGTCACTTCATTGGTAAGAAAAAGCTGTCTGCTGTGAGGATGGGCATTAGGTTTCTGTACTGGAAAAAACTGTGTCATGTGTTCATTTTGCTGGTGGTTAGTAAATTGGCTAAAACTGTATAGGGTGTTTCTGTGCATTGTTTTGCAGTAATAGTGCTTTAGTTGTTGGTAAGCAGAATTTAGTATGCTTATCTGAAAGTGACTTGGATTTCAGCTGTGTCCATTGGCCATAGATCCTATTGGCATTGAGCAGGGCTCTTGTACCTTTTGAAAATGAGAAAATACAGATTTCATGCACTATTCTAAATTATGTCCAATAGAAATTATCCATTTACTGAGTTATAACTGCTTGGTCAGCAGAGAAGCCTTTTGCTTGCGTAACAGGAGAAAGATACTAGTTTGCTTATGTTGCCTGAATGTCTGCGTTTCTATCATGGTGAAAAAAGGGCCATTATTGGGGGCTGTACATTCTAAATGTGATCTGCAAGTTGATTACAATTTAGTTCCCTTCACTGGACTTGGGGCTCCTACTTGAGACCTTTTTCTCTGGTGGTACAAACCACTACTCGAGTACCTCACGTGGGGACAGAGCCCAGGTTTGCCTTGCACAGTGGAATTGGTTTTCCTTTGCATCCTTGTTCTTTTTTCCTGTTAATGGTCCATTTTCTGACCCAGGTTGCTCTGTTGTGTTATTTCTACTCTGTCTACAGAGGTGTTGTCTAATGTCTGTGCTGCCAGGAGCCTCCACTCTTTCAATTCCTGTAGCAGTAAGCGAGAGACAGGAGAAGGAGCAGTCATACCTAAATGGAAGCTGTTGAAGGTGAAAACAACATGCAATTATGTGCACAGCTCCAGTTCAGGGAAACCACTCATTTCATCTTCTCACTGTACATTTTTCTAAACTTTGTATCTCTGTTTGTTAAACATTCACTTCAAACTCTGTCAAAGATTCCACTCAAGTTTGTCACAGAATGTCGGATTTGAACTGCAGTTGCTCTGGTAAATTTTCTCTGAAATAAATGGGAGGAAATAAAATGAAAATGAAAGCAGGAGGGTTAAGGTTGTCAAGTTCCCTTAACATCATTAGAGTGAAGGGATGGAGGGTGCTGGGGGAGCCCACTGTGTGGCGAGGGAATCCCCCCTGTTTTGGAGATCCTGGGGCCGCAGGTGGGGGCGCATGTGTTATGTCACAGCTGACGCTACTTCTGAAAACCTTAACCCGCTGCAGGTACTCAACCTGTATATGGAATTTCTTAACCAAAAGGTTGTGGGTGTTTTTCACAGAGAATTATCTCAAGAAGTATCAATTTCAAACATGTAATTTAAAATACTTTAATAATTGTTATGTAATTTAAATAATTTAAAGCAATTTAATTAATTTAAAAGTAATTAAGACAGAATCCTAACTTAACTTGTATCTTTTCTCTGAATTATTTTTTTAATCACTTTCTTCATAGCCTCTTAGCATTGAAATACAAGTGATGTAGACTTGTGCAAGCAAAAACTGTATCTTTCAGATTTCTTTTCTTGCTATTCCAGAGGCTTTTCATAGTTTTGCAAATGCAGCATTAGCCAAATAGTTTTAAAATTGTTGTGCCCAGTATGAAACTTTTTTGGAGACACCTGATAACGCCACATACAGAACACCATTTTATACCATTTCTTGGCATTTTTGCCAGCTCTCTGTAAAATATTGGGTGAGATAATGAGCAGGAACTAGGAAGAAAACCAGAGGAAAGAGGGACAAAACAAAGGAAAAATAAGGAAGATGATAAAAAAAAGGAGTTCTGATTCTGAGACAACAGAATATAGAACAGAGCTAATGCATTGGTGGAGTCCTGAGGGAAAGTCAGTTCAGGTATTGGGAAACCCAGGATAATCCAAATGCTTCCTATCTTAATACAGAAAAGATGGAGTGTACTGTGAAGCTCTGGAAGCTTTAAGATTAAGTTGAGTAAGGATTTGGAGTCTTTTGGATGGATGTCTCACCAGTGCCCCACAGAAGCCCTTATGTCAATCTGTAGTAACGTCACTCTTTTGTGGCTTATCTCCTTTGAAACGCACCGATCGTCATGCACCATGCACGCTTCATACGCACACAATGAGCATTACGGCACCAGGATTACTTTTAAAGCAGTATCTGTTATTGGAAAGTGCGTTCTTTCTGTCACTGGGGAGTTTCTCCTTCACCCCTCTGCTGCGTGGTGGTTCTGGTCTCCTCGTTGTGCTGACAGCCCACCCCCAGCTGTGGCTGTCTCAGGTTCAGGGAGCAACTTGCAGCACAAATTTGGATCGAGTTGCGCATCCGCAGCCTTTGGCAGGGATAAGCCCAGCAACAGACGCTTGGGTTGCAGGCGGGATCGGGCCTCCTGGAGCCGGCATGATGCTGTGTCGTGCTCTAAATCTCCAGGTGGTTCCAGACGCTTCAGGCAGCCGAAGCTGTGGAGTGAAAGGGAGACGGTTCTGTGTCAGGCAACTGCTGGGTATGAGAATGAAGAGAGATGTGCAGCTGAACGTAACACACGATAGTCCAGCTGCTAGCTCTGCTTGGCTATAAGTGCTTTAAAGGAAGCTTTAAGGAGGAGCTGCTTGGGGGGATGATGGCCTTTATGGCCTTGGTGCTTTGTAAATATCGTAAATCACAGCTTGAAAATAACAGTACTGTTCTTTTCTACATGCATAGGTGGTGGGGCTGTTGTTTTGAACTGTACATGGCACTATCAGGTTAATTAAATACTCATATAAGACATTTCATCTACTTCAGCAATATGCATCTGCCTGCTCCCAAACCTTAATTTTCTTATGAATTTTTCTTGAAAGTCTGCAAACTCTGTGGGGTTTGGGAAAGTGGGGCTTCACCCAGTGTGCAGTGTGACTTGTTCAAAGATGTTAACGTGCTGTATCTGCAGGACCTTACTCAGACTGAAGAGTTAACTGCTGACCAGACCCTAGTCTATATTTAGAGGAAGTGTTTACAAATCTTGAGCATGGCAGTACAGAAGATGCCCTGGGAATTCCTCCAGCTCTTCTGACTGAGTTCTGTCTTCGGAAAGTGCTAATGAGTAACATTTTCTGATGTCATTTTAAGAAATCCAGAACAATGTTAACAGAGCATATTCAGTTACATGGTCATCAGAATCCTATTGGACATACAAACACATGCTGGAAATATTTTTCTGAACTTGAAATTAAAAGCAACTTCACAAAGAAAAGTGCAAGATTGCTTCAAGTTATTTTAAGTCTCAGAATTTTGCTTGCCCTTATCCTGGGCACACTAAATCCCCCTCCTGGTGTGTCTGTTATGTCTAAGGAGAGAAGGAGTTATATTCAATCAGCAAAACCAAATCAAAGGCAATGGCATGTGAAAACATGCACTGTATGTCTTGACTCACTGATGTGTTTAACTTTTAATCAAGTCCACAGAATTCACTTCTATTCAGAGTTCACTTCTATTATAGTAATGCTGGGGAACACTAAAATTTGTTGCCTTTCTTTTCCATAACAACATACCAGCTTAGCTACTTAAAATTATTGTCAGAAATTTAGACACAGCTCATCCAACACAGGTATCATAGTAAGTTTTTCCTTTGCATGTTTAAAGGACAAGGATGCAAAGATGGCCTTGATGCCGACATACAACAACTTTCTTGGAATTTTATCCTGTAGGCAATCTGAGACAGTTTGAAACTGGGTAATCTCTGTTGTGGCTTTGGGAAAGTAAATTAAGTAGTTCTCAGTACAGAGGAAGGTGTACCACTGTGACCCTTTTTAAGGCTATTCTAGGGATATTGAGAGAAAAGGTTTTTAACTATTGAAGTTTTAAAGACCTTGGTCTAGAACAGAAACTACATAATAGCCAGTAGGGTTATAGGGGTTGTAGTAACCCTTCCAAACAGATTTTTTTTTTTTCCTTGTTGTTAAAGTTGCAGAGCTTAAAGTGTTTATACTGCTTTGGGTTTGCAGTCTATACAGTAAAGAGATCATATGTGTTCTGCTGAAGATGAGGCCATGGGACTACTCTCCATTGCCAAAAGCAAGTATGAAACTTTTCCTTATATTTGAGCAGAGACGACTGGCTGTACAGAGTATCAACCATACAGATTTTGTTTATATGAGACTTAACCACTCCAGCAGATTTATCATATGTTTGTCTTCAGGGACTCTTGGAGTTCTGCCAAACTGCATTTCGGATTTGCTTTTCAGAATTCTAGTTACTTGTATTTAATAAAACACTTTTGCTAGGACTCTTACAAATTGTGGTGATCTAGGTAAGATGTTGACCTGTCACTTGAGTTTAGAAGCATCTCTGGATGGTTCTGCTTCCCTTTCCAGTTTCTTCAATGGAAAGAAGTTATTATCTCTCTTCCAGGATGTCCAAGAATGGTTTAGATTTTATTCCTGTGGTGATCTATGAATATGGAAAGTATTTTTGTTACATTCTATGCATATCTTGTGTTATTATGCTTCAGGTTTACTTTTGCTGTGTACTGCCCCAATCTTGTATAAAGGAGAGAAAAAACGATGCTGATCTGAGTAGACCGTGCATATGGATTATCACTACTGAAATTGAAGAGCAAAATGTTGAGAAAAGAAAAACAGTTTTTCCAAACTCTCTTAGGGGAATGGAAAAATACCCACAGAGGAAGATCAAGAGCCGAGTCTGATTTTGCTTCCAGGGAAGATGGGGCAAGGCAGGAGTATGCTTTCATACCTAGAGAAGCTGCTTGTCCTTGGTTTCTCACCCCTAACTGAGCAGAAAGAAAAGAATAAATCATCTGTATGGCCATACAGGATGAGCGTGTAGGTCTGTTTAATCTGATGTCCTGCTCTCCACAGTGGCTGGACACTGATGCCTGGGGAGAGCATTGGAACAGGCAGATAAAATGTGTCCTTTCTCAGGCAACGTTCAGCAGGCACCAGACAGGCACCTTTTAAGCAGGAACTGCAAAGGGAATTATCATGCTTAATAGCTACAGATATCCTTCATTCATTCATATAATCCCTGCTTAAAAACATCTGTCCCTTCAGCTCCATAGCGTTGTATAGCAGCAAGCCTTCTGATTTAATAACGCTTTGTATGGAAAAGTTCTTCCCGCCCGGGTTTTAAACCTGCTGACTGATCATTTGCTGAGCCTCCCTGAAGTCTTGTGGGGTGAAAACTGGCACGTGGCTGTTTCCTGTCAGCCTCTTGTGTATCATTCGGGATTTTATAGATCAAAAGACAATCCTTTCTCAGTCTGCTCTCCAGCTGGAAATTCTCTCCTTGCACAGATGTATTCCCATACCTCTGCATATATTTTTAGCTGCATACATGTGTTCTCTAGTCCCACACTCATGTGAAGGAACCAGAATGGTACACAGCACTCAGGTGCACAAGAGATTTACATAGGAATGTAATGAGCTCTTCTGCTTTGTTCTCAGCTGCTTTTGGAGTAATTTCTTGCATTGTTTGCCTTTTGGACTGCTGCTGAGTATCAAGCTGATGTTTGCAGAAAACTACACACAATGACTCCAAATGATAAAGGCCAATTTAGAGCCCATTATTGTGTATGTTTAGGGCTGTTTTCATTACTGTTTACATCAGTTTGCAGTTATTGGCATAGACTTCCAGCCACCATCTCATTGCCCTGTCACTACTGTCAGAATCTTCTACTCAGAGTTTCATTTTGCTTACCATGAGTAAATTTGCATCATCAGGAGACTGTGAAGGTCCTTGGTCCTCGCACCGGTAATTTTAGTCTATTTAGGTGCAGCCATGCTCAGCCAGAAGTATTCTAAGTAATTCAGCCCTAAGGAGAACTCAGGAAAAAAGTAAATAATGTTGCATTGGCTGGTCAGTGTCTGGGAAAGAAAGATGTTGATCTGATTTCCTACTCAGAATGCAGTTACCTGATGTCAGTCCCGATGGCAGCTGTGTTTTCTCATTCTTGGAGACAGCTCTCCAGTCTTCTGGCACTCCCTTACTCTGGGGCACATCCAGTTTCCCTCTATCTGGCACTTGCCTTTTGATGCTCTTACAGCACACGCCTGCTACGAACCTTCCACTGCCTCCTGAATTCTCCCCTTGCCTGATTTGTTTTATTATCAGATACTTCTTAATGCTCGTTGGTGCTTTACTTCATGCTCGTTCTTCAAAGCATTTCCAGTTCACTGGTTACTACTGCTGTACTCTGTTTTGCATAATTTGAATTCATTTGCAAAAAAGACAAGGTGCAACTTGCAAAACTCTATTAAAAACATGTCTGCTACCTGTGCCTTGCCTAAGGATACTGTTCTGCCAAACATACACAGACCTTACCAGTCAAGGACAAAGCAACTACAATGTTGCTACTACAGGAGAAAAGAAAAATATTTTCTTAAGATTCTGTAAGTAAATATTTTCACTTATCATTGTATGGGTGGTAAGCAAACATTTCATACTATATTTACTAAACTTCCCTACAGCCTGAATTAAAGTATGGGACATCTTAAAGGCATGTGTGTCTTGGCAAGAATTGTGGAAATAATTTTATGGTTTAACCTGTGGAGGTTTTACCTTCACATGCGGAATTGAACTATATTTTACAGCTTTTGGAGACTGTGCTTCCCAACAGTTAATGAGACTAAACTTGAGAAGCACAGGTCAGGTTCTTGGATGAACAAAATAGAATATAGCTCCTTTCTTGTGTTCATGTTCTTACCTCAACATTTCATCAAGAAGTTCACACCTTTGCTCCTGGTGGTGTAAATTGAAGTAAAAATCAGTGGAAAAAAACCCTCTTGTCATTGGTTAACAACTGCACTGATTTTCAAAAGGTTTATGTAAGACTACATAGGACTGGCTTATATCAACATTTTTGCCAGTGTTTCTGAAGTGATATTGTTACTATCTTCTACAGTCACCCAAGAAATATCCATATGAATCCATCCAAATGACTGCTTATTTCAAGGCTGAAGTTTTATGTAGATAAGCCCTTAAAAGATGAGGAGGATATCTGTGCAGATACATTACTAGCATTTCGTCATCCACCAGCTATGTAACATTGTATCAGTTAAACAAAATATTTACACTGCCTTTCTCCGTGTTTGTTTCTCTTTGGTTTAAGTATAGGCAAAATAGTAACAAAAAGAGCCCCAACAAACAAGAAAACTGTAGAATAGAATAGCCACTTCAGAGTTTGGTATCAAGGTCAGTAGAGAAAACGGAAGTTGTTCAGAAACAAGCACGCTAATGAACAACACAGTTTTCTGTAGTTTCTTTCTATCTGTGGTTTGCTTTTTCAGGTTACAGAAGTTGAGTGGCTTAATACAGAGAAAAAAAAAATAGTGCTACTTAATGAATTCCCTAACTTCATTCAGCCCCATTCACAGTGAGACTTTCGTGCTCACCTGAGAGAATAAAGCTTTTTTATTTTTTTGAGAAGCTTACCCTAGAAGTTAACACTATGTCAAGGGCACCTTCTCTGGATGTCTCTGCTTCAATAGGAAAACAGACATGGCTTTTCATATGCCAGGGTCCCCAAAATGATTGTTTGCTGCACAACGATGCTGCCAAATCTGGAACTGCCGGTTTGAGAAATAGGAAAAACATAAACCAGCATCATGCAGCCTGTTTGTCTTAGGTGAATGAATAGTGTATGCTCAATAGTTAGATTTCTAGAAGCTTGTAAATATCTCTGCTTTTTTTTTCCAAGGAATTTGCTGGTTTCCCCCCTTCTCTTACTGGAATTTGCTAGCAGTGGCATCTAGTTCTCCAGGGACATCAGTTGATTTTCTTAGATGACAAAACATATATCCCATCTTGTTACCATGAACCACAGAGCAGGGCTAAGCTGGAGGATTCACACAGGCCAGCTGGGGGGCATCCAGTTTCTGGAAGAGGCCTCTGAGCCCTCAATGGAGAAGACAGGGCGTGACCAGGCTCTAGCAGAAGGAGCAGGGTGCCAGAGGTGAGTGAGTCTGCAGCCTGTCTCCTCCACAGCAGGGTGACCCGTGGCACTGGTAGCTTCTCCATACGGGATGGTCCAGCTTCCCCTTTCCAAAGGGCTGTCTGCCATCGGAAGCTGTAACAGATCTACAGGGGAAAAAAAGAAAAAGGAAAGCTAATACTAATTAAATGGAGTCATTTCTCTGGCAATTTCCACAGGTATGCATCGTGGTTTTTTTCAACAACCTCCCGTTGCTGGATGACAAGGACCAACTCCGCTGACAAAATGAAAGCTGGGGCAGGGCGATGGTGCCGTGTTACCCAGCCTCCTGGGGAAAGGCCCTTGCAGCGGCTGCCGACAGCCCAGCTCTACTGGTGCCTCCGTCTCTCGCAGCATCCCTTTGTCTGACGCCACCCTCCCACCCGTGGCACGGCGGTCCCTCGTGTTGCCCCCATCCCCGTTGCTGCCCACGTGCTTCCCCGTTTAATTGTAGACCCGCTCTCGGGACCGAAGCCCGTTACTCGGTCCCCACCTCTGCCCCGTTTCCCCGACACGCCGGCATCAACTTGACTCCGGGCTTTGCTTGGCGCACCGGGGCCGGCGGCGGGAGCGCCCGGCGAGGGGCCGTGCCCCAGCCCCGCCCCGCCGCGGCGCGCAGGGGACCGCAGCCGCGCTCGGCGGGCCCCGCCGCCCAGCCCAGCCCCGCGGTACCTGTCACCGGGCCCGGCCCGCTGCCGCCGCAGGTGGGTGCCGACCGGCGCGGAGGGCACCTTGGCCGGCGGGCGGGGGCGGGGGGCGGCGCGGCGGGGCTGCGGCGGCGGCGGCGCGGCGCGGCTGCCCGCCCCTTCCCTCCTTCCGTCAGACGGGCGGGGAGCTGCGGGGCGCAGCCGCCCGGGCCGCAGCGGGGATGCGCCGCGGATCCGGCGAGGAGGTGGGCGCTGAGCGGCGGCGTTGGGGGCGCGCACGGGCGCGGCCGGCGGCCCGTGATTGGGGCGGCGAGACAGGCCGTGCCGGGGAGCAGCGGATCGGGGCTTGGCGGCGCCGGGGTCTGCGCGGCGCGGCCGGGGTTCGGGGTGAGCGGTGGGAGCGGGCCGGGGCGCGGAGGCGGCGGGCTCGCTGCGGGGGCGGTGGCCTGGTCCGGCAGCGACTGCTGCGGCCGAGCGCGGAGCGAAGCCGGAGCATCCGGACCTTTTTGGGGGGGACGGGGTTACGCAACCGCATCCGTGCAGCGAGATGCGCCGGTGTTGGCCCCAGCCCGGCGGCTTCGTGGTGGCTCCCCGAAGTCGCGTTTTCCCCCCTCCAGTGCAGAACAATTTACAGTGCCCCAATAAACCGCCCGGTCTGTGAGAACGAACTGTAGATCTGGTATTTCTAAGTTGATCCGTTCTTAAGATACCTTTTTGTTTTCATTCTCGGTCTGTCTCTCTCTCAAAAAAAGGCAGGAATGGCCTGTATTCCCAGTTTGGCAATGCCGCGAAACCCTTGCAAGTGCTTTGAATATGTATGCATCTTAAAACGGTTGTTTGGAAATTATCTGCTTCCCCAAAGCGCCGATGCTTAGAATGACCATCAAACCTGGGGTTTGCCATTGGTCCCTGGTTACATTTTATTTTATAGCTGCTTTAGCATGCTGCAGGGCTACATTGTTGATATTCTTCCCAAAAGCTTCAGCAATGCAGATACTATGGACTAACAGTAACTGAAACAAAAGACCTTGCTGCACTTCTGGGAGCGAATTGGGAATCCAAGGTCGAACAGCGAACTGCAGTGCAACTTGTATGGGGTAATGTAACAGAGCACAAGTATTCACAAACCTTATTAGAGAGTTTAAGTGAAAAGTGTTCCTTAAATAGACTCTTACGCAGTGGATGAAAAAAATTGCTATTGAAGGTGTGAGGAAATAGCTATTTTAGGACTACAATTAACTATATCAGCTCAATTTTAATGGAACTAGTCCATTTAATTGCATTCCTAGCAGATTTTCTGTTCTCCAGATGATTAACTTGCAGAATGATACCAGCTCAAAGATTAAAATCTCATCAAATATCTAATGGTTTCTGTATAATATAATTGTGTTTGGTTTATAATAGTTCTTTTCTAATAACCGTCCTCTGTCCATATAGCTGTAGTTACTATAATTAGACTTATTTTATTTTGGTATAAATGACATGACATTGACCTTTTAGAGGTTAAGCAGATGTGGTTGGTATGAATCACAATATCTTACATGTTAAATAAAACATTTATTTTTATATATATAATAGAGTGGGGTTTTTTTTAATTTTGTTTAAAAACTACACAAGAGGAGGACTACTTTCTCTTTTCTCTTCATTTTAGATAAGAGAGATGTGCAACATTTATTCTTTAAAATATCCTAAAGAGGTTTATATTTAAAGTACTTTTTCTTGTAGAAGTAAATGGTAGTATGTATATCTGTGGAAAAAAAAGAATTGCAGGATTTGAAGACTCTAAACATTTT
Source organism: Rhynochetos jubatus (assembly GCA_027574665.1). NCBI lineage: Eukaryota > Metazoa > Chordata > Aves > Eurypygiformes > Rhynochetidae > Rhynochetos > Rhynochetos jubatus. The sequence continues at coordinate 18,954,460 of CM050654.1, read as the reverse complement.
CCCTTGCTACTGAGGGCTGAAAGAGGTACCTTTTGTTGTACTGTAGTTCCCCCAGCTCGCTTCTTCCACTTCCTATTAGTTTGCTATTACACTCCGGGATCCTTCGTAGTGCTTGTGAGACGTATTGTTAGCAGTCTTTCTTAGTGCTGGCCCTTTTTTGTTCTTAGGCCATTCTGGCAGCTTATTCATAAATCTCTGTGATGCTCCAAGTTTCTATTGCTGCTTTTCTAGTCTTTATTTTGCTTCAGTTCCACCCAGGAATAACAAAACCTTGGTTCATCTGCTTGTAGGAACAAGTGGGTTTTTTTTCAAGCACTGGTGCTGAAGAGCTGTACTCTCTATATTTATGTTTGGATGTGGGTATTTTTGTACAAACATCAGAAGCATAACTTTGCTCGCAGATGTTAACTGGGCAGCTATTCAGACCTTGCTACAAAGCCACCATGGCTGTGGAATGATAAAGCCTTGTGTCTCCCTCAGTCGGGGAGCCCCCCACCTCTTGGGCTATTGCAAGCGCTGCTAGGGACGGGGGCTGCTTTCCTTTGGCACTTCTTCCTTCAACCCGCGCTGGAGATGGAGGCAGAGGGATTTCACAGTGCTGCTGCATTTTCCTTCAGTGCCTTGGCGCGTGTCTGTGTGTGGGATATGGATGTGTGTCTACCCTTGGTGCTTCACTTTTCTTCTCAGGCACGGTCTGCCACTGGAATTCTCAGTGTGACAGAAGTGAATGTTTTTGCTCGTTTGCCAAATACAGCAGATACCAGCATGGGTTTTCTCTGGGGATTTTTTTTTGCATATACCTCTTTAGTTTCCTGAGAACTTGCGCTTCTAGTACCATGTGGCTTTGTCTCAGGAGACTTGTATTTCTTAAGGAACATTAGTCCTCCAGGTCAGCCCTTCTGTGCCACGCTGGAGAACCTGCTGTCACGGATACTGGTATTGCAGTGGGAGATGGGAACCGCCAGTGCTTCACTGCTGAAGGCCAGAGGGTGTGTGTATGTATAGGGTGAGCCTGTCCTGATGGTTTAACTAACTCACGCCTCATGTATAGGGTAGAAAATAATTGTCAGTTACCCGTCTTTTCTAACTTTTTTTTTTTTTTAAAACACTGAACAATTCAAAGAGTTCCCAGAGATTTCTGATGTATGTGATGATTAAAAACTAGAAGGCTTTTTTTTTTTTTTTTTCTCCTGGTAACTAAGTGCTTGCTGGTTTTGAAGCTTTTGACTATGCTGGCATGGGAAAAGGCAGCAGTTTCTGTAGATAATTTTCATGGGAAATGTTACTCTGGGCAATTGTACTTATAAAAGGAATTTCTCCTAGAATTTCCTTCAGGCTTGTGTTTCTTTCTTAAGATGAGTTTAATGAGATTAAAAAAAAAAATCCTTCCCAGTGGAATACTAAAGTAAATGCTTACTTTTTTTTTTGGTTTTTTTTTGGTTTTTTTTTGTGGTTTTCTTTTTTTTTTGAATTTGCAATATCAAGGTTCTAGATGTTGAAGGAAGCAGCAACAGTTGCTATATACAAATGAAAGCAAACATGCTCAGGCCATGTGAAGGATGTTGGATTTTTGGCAGATTCAAAACATGGCTTTTGTGGCAGACAGGGAAACTCTCCAGTTGTAAGAAGTCTGATGAGGAGGAAGTTGCATTATGAGGTGCCAGGTATCGTGAACTGAGTTTGGTTGTAATATTATGAAATATTAAGGAATAAGAAATCATAGTAGTGTTCATGCTATGAATGGTGCTATATATATGTATGTTTGTAATTAATTTAACTGTCTCCATACCTAAGTTTTCTGAGCTGTAAACACAAGCCTACAGATTTCAGCTATTTCCTGTAAGTCAAAATACAGACATGAGGGCAGTTAAAATTTTCCTTTAAAAGCTGCCACTCTTGTATACATCCTGGTGAATGGTGTTTCTAGCACATCCCTCTTTTGGGGTTACTCCTTTCAGAAGAGCTGAAATATGATGGAAGAACCTTTTGGTGCTAACAGCTGATAAGCTGGTCAATGAGAGGACAGCTGAATGTGAAATGTGGAAGACAGGAGATGACCACAGGAATTATTGTGTATAGACAGTCAAACTTCTGTCTTTTAGAGAAACTTCTGGGCTGAATGGACTTGTTAAGATATTAAGGGAGGAAAAAAGTGAACAATACCAAAATGCTAGAGAGAATTGTTGAATGAGAAAAAAACCCATGGTTGAAGTGGTAGGTATTTTTGTGTGTGTGGGGTTTTTTTTCCTTTTAAGAAGGGTTGGACCAAGTGACATCTAGAGGTTCCTTCCAATGTAAATTACTCTATAATCCTAACTGGTTTGTCATGAAAGGCAAAACTTAGACATTATTATTTTCTGTTTACAATGAAAAATAGATGATGCTTAGAAAGTCTGATTTTTTTTTTTTTCTGGAGTATGCATATTCCTACAGAATTTTCAGCTAGTTTAAGAGCTTGCTCTATGTAAAATGCGTCAGCGTGTGCTGAGGGCTATATACAATTATGGGCGCTAGCAGGAGGGAGAGAGCTGCTGAATTTCCAAGCTTGTCTTTGTGAGAAATCTACAGACTGGTGGTTTAAATGGTTTTAATGTGGGCTTCTCCATCACCAACTCAGAAACCAAAAAAAGATTGTATCTCATTACTTGAAAAAGAAGCTTTGAAGGAAGGGGAAGAGGAGAGAATAGGAGTTTGAAGATGAGTAAGAGAGTGGGTCTGGAATGTATGGCAGTTGTAATGTCCTAAAGTTTGGGAGAGCATTACAATGGTCCTTAGAAATGCCTCACTGTAGCATAGAGAACAGCTGCATTTTGGAACCAAGTTAAATAATTTTATTATTGTATTTTTTTGAATTCCTTAAAGGTGAATATATTTTAATACTAGTTGAGAGCACTTCTCTTGAAGGAAATAATGGATACGTTAACTTGAGGTGTAAAGAAAAGAAATCTCTAGTTGATTGTGCGCTTAATATAGAGTTGCAAGAACTTAAAGTAGCAGGTGTCTTGTTGTATTAGATTCAAAGATTAAGTTTTCTACCAAAAAAATCAATTTCCTCCCGGGAAACTAGGTTTTCTTGCTGTCTTTTTTCTGGGGGATGGTATCTCTTTCTATCAAAATGCAGTCCATGGGCATCTCTTAAAGTTTCTATGTTCCGTGATCAAATATTTCACATTTGTGGAATTTAAGCTGTGTCATCGTGTGTTGTTCGTGTCACTCCCCAATATTTTCCTCCTTATTTTGGGATGCTGAGATTCCGGTGGATAAGTTGAATCTACTCAGAGTTTCACAGATAAGAAGTCCAGTTTTGTTTATGATCTTACATAGGGCGATCTTACTGCTTGCATTCATAACTCTGCTAAAATAAGAGTTCTATTTTCCCTGCTTTACAGTGGAAATTGAGAGATGGAAATGCTTGTAGCCTATAAACTATATAAAACCCCCATACTTCGGTTCCCATGGAAAACTGTGAAAATCACAAAAGCTATGCTTAGTGTCCCTATTGAATTGCGCATTTCTAGTCCAGGCAGAGATGCTAAGGGATTTAAGGATTCTTTACTTAAAAGGCTGGATTAATTTATCTGTATGTGGTATTGAATGTAGTCCCACCCTCTAATGCAAATGCTGTTCTGTTGGTACAAAGCTTTTCTATAGCATACATTGTTTCCAGTTAAGTTACTGAATTATGTTTGTGAAGGATTCAAAGGTATTAAAATAATGTATTAGATCCTTTACATAAGCACAGTAGGGCATGTATCTGGGATTGTTTTGTTGTAAAAACAAACCCAAAGTAACATTTGTGTAAGAATGATCCATAGATCAATTTCAAGGTCTTCAAGACCTTATGTTGGTCTGTGATATGCCTTTTCAGATGGTGAACTGAGAAGTTTTCAGTTGAAAAATGGAATAAGCTTAGGTTGCCCAAAGAAAAGACTCTATGAAACCTGTGCCATGGACTGAAGGCTACCTGCCCAGACAGAGGAGACTTTGGCTACATCTGCCTAGCCCTAGCTGACCTGATTAATCCTGGAAAATGAAAAAATAATAGAAGAAATTTGTTCTGTAACAGTTGCTAACTTCCTTCTCCACACTCCCATTTGGGATGAGAGACCAAAGAGTTAGAAACCTTGGTGGTGACTTCTAATTGACCTTAGATATGGACTGTGGGATTGGTGAGACCTTTGAGGGCTCATGCTGACAGTTGAAATGAGAAAGCAATAAATAATTAAAGCAGGAGCTCCAGGCGTGGGAGATGAGGGACCATGACATGGGACATGCACACACCTTGAACACTTGGAAGGCTGACCTGGTGTGATGTCCAGTCCACCGGCCAGCACTTGGACACACTGAGCAGTTGGGGTGAGTGTTCTGTTCCCCAGGGCCTCTGGTGGGAGTGTCAACTGGACCTTGATTTGTGTGTGTCAATAGCATAGACAAGCTGGAACAGAAATGCCACACCCATCCTGCCTAATACAACACAACTAGATTATTATGTTGTGTGGTGTCCTTCTGTTCTTGAAACCACCCTATTCCCATGTGACAAACCCAGTGTGGATAATGTGATGATAAACAGGATTTGGGTTGAGAAGTTTCTGTGAACATCTTACAGGAATGGTTCCAAGCTGGTGATTCCTCTGTTTGACCTCTGCCTTCACCATCTCCTGTGTGTGGTCAACCTGCTCCTGCAGTGTGACCGCAGATGGGCTCTTGTCCTCACTTCTGCTGTATGAGTGTTTTTATGCCTGACCTACTCAGGGCTGCCTGACACCCCTGTGAAAAGGTGTGAAAAAGAAAAGCCATTTTTAACTGTTCCTTCCCATCCTGTCTTTGAAAATAAAGTTCAGTCTGGTTTAGAAAGTAATGGCACTGTGAATTGAGAAGTGGGAGAGAAACAAATCCAGATAGACCGTGGCTCATCATCTCAGACTGTGATTTTTGAGGTTTTGGCCACGAGATAGAAGTTTCTTCAATTAGCTTGTTTTCTAGAGCAGGAAAACTTTTAGGAAAGTTATGAGGGGCAACTTATTTTCTTTCACACCTTTACATTTAGGGTGCTGGTTAGCCATGTTGCCACCTGGTAAGGATTAATGTGGGAAAATTGGGAAGGCAAAATCACCTATGGAGAACTACAGAAATGGTAACAAATGTACCAGATAAAGGGACTTTGAGTTTGTAAATGGGAAGCTGGAATGGTTAGTTTAGCAAGAAATGTTACTCTCGGAGTTCAGTGGGTCAGGTGGGTGAGAAGGTGGTGGAAAGGGCACTTGGTTAGAAGGAATAAGCTTCAAAATGAAACAGCTTGTGGAGATCTGAAACTGGCAGTTGGTGTTCAGTCACCTTGGGGTCCCTCTGACCCCAGTGTGAGCATAACACATGCACCCCTCCAGGAAGTAATTGTGTCTCTTTCATGTTTAAAGCTTGTGTTTCTTGATTTTAATCTGTTTCTGGAAAACAAGCTTTCTTCAGATGTTTGCAGGAAACAGAAGGATGGGATGGTATGAAACGGAGCTATAAGGGAACTCAGAGGATGAGTCTGGATGTGAACTATTGGTGTGCCCCTGGTACTGGAAAGTTAGCTCAGTATCCATACAAGTTCTGTGTCTTTCATTGTAATGGTTGTTGATGCATAAAATCCATCTTCTTTTTCCCCTGTTCCTGTCAGTTGAATGCAAGCTGTCTTTCCAAGTTCACTTACACCTGACAACTGTGATTTTTGTGCATGTAACTTCTGGTAACTGTTAGAGTTGTTTCCTGGTTTCATGTTCTTAGGCGACATAACCATGGGCAAAAATAACCCATTCTCTGACCAAAAAAAAAAAATCCAAATGTTCTATAACTCTCCTTAACTGTGACCTGTATTTGTGTGGGTGTGCAAATATGCTATGTGAAGCTGAATGTAAAATACATGGTGGTGCACTGAGCATGCTTCTTGCAGTCCCTCCTATGACTGATAGTGTGGCCTACATCTAAAACCCATGTTCAGTTTGCAGTATGCGATTGAGTGACATGCAATGCAAAATAATCTTTAAAAAAAAATTACAACGTATTTTCTTTAGTAGCTGCACAGTCTGCCGCCAGCCCAGGCACCATAAGTACCGTTGCATGACGGAGCTTACAACCAATAATTGGAGTGGCTTCTATCTCTAATTAATACAACAAACATTGTGTTTTCTTGTGAAATGTGAGTTGAGGATTAAAGGGGTAGGCCTCAAGCCACGTCAGAGTACGAGGATTAGCCAAACTCACTAACCCTCAGACCCTTGCAGGACTCTTCAGTAGCTCCACATGGTTATGCAGTATCTGTGAGTTTAAGGAATAGAAGCAGTTTCAAAAGTAATCTATGATATGCTTTTTAATTTCCATTTTTGGCGGTGCAAATGTTGCTGTTGGGTCTGCAAAATAGTTGATTGCTCTTAAATGTGACAATGAACGTGGCAGCTTGGGTTCATAGCTCTTACCCTTTCCATAACATCTGCCTGAAGAAGAGAAAATGTGCTACAGATTTAAGTAAAATTTTGTGAGCTACACTAGGAAGAGGAGAGAGAGCGGCAGATACTTGGCCTTTAAAATTACGAATTCCAATCCATCATTTTCTTTCGTTTTTCCTAGTATTTTGGCTATACCGGTGTAATGTGGACCTATTAACAGTTAAGTTCAGGTAGAGGACGTGGTAAACAGCCATGTTGTAATCACTTGGCCTTTCCTAAAGCTGTGATATTTTTCTTAATATCCTTAGGTTTTAGGTTGCCCACTCGAAATGCCTAGACTGGTTTCCCAGAGGGTGTGTTAAGAGATCGCTGTTCACAGCTCTCGACATTTGCACCTTCTTGATTGCCTCATTTTTCTCCTAACTGTACCACCTTTATACATCTAAATATATATTTGTCCTCTATGATGTGTGCGCTTTCTGAGAGTTGAAATGTTATTCAGACTGTTAATGCATTGTACCAGGGCTGTGCGCGGGGTGAGGGGGGAAGACTGGTTGCCTTCAGCTCTGACACCTGCAGACTGTCCAGTCCAGAGCTGTACTGACTGTTGGCTGCCAGCTCGTGGTGCAAATACACTGTGGTATTATTAGTCCTTCAACCTTATGCTATTTCTGGTATAATTACTTTCCGATATATTCGTTATTAGATTACCCCTTAGTGTTCTTTAGAATTTTGAGACATTCAATATCTGCAAATTTTTTTATGCTTTACTCTTAACTTTGAGTGCCTTAACTCAAGCATTTTGCATAAAGCTATCAAATAATGTCAGTCATAACCTGTGCTATGTCTCTTTACTATTCTACATACTATTTACTATTTTAATTATTTTTAAGTTACACAGCATTCTTTTGTAAAGTTTAAGTATATTGACTTCAGCATTTTACATCTTTCCTTCATTCCTTTTCACTTGTGTTATTTGCAACAAGTCAGTAAAAGTAATTTCAAAAATGCAGTAAAGAATAATGCTATGTTAAACAGGTAGAGACCAACAACAGGGACTTGATAAACATGGTGATCTCTTGAGGGCAGCAGAAGTATACTAACTTACATCAGTTGAAGGGGTTTGAAGTACAGTAAACCAAGACTATTTAAGATGGGATTGAAGTAAATTAGGCTAACAGCACTCTCTAGAAGAGGGGCAGTATCTCATAACCAAGAAGTTTCATTTCTTGATGCCACTGCATGTGTTCAATGGTAAGCTCTCAATCTTTTTTTTCTTTCTTCGGTTCTCTGTCTGGTTGTGGATACTGTGCTTGGTGCTGAGAAATGCAGAACATACTTGTGGAGGGCATTGATGCTTTATTCACTACATACTTCAACATTTCTGGCAACGTTCCCATGTTGAAAGCTGATGGAAACAAACTGCTCTTTAGGCTGCAGATACCATGAGGAATGTGTAGTTCTGCTTTCTTGGCTGGTTGTTGGGTAGTTTGCCATGAAAAATGTCATAGCTGTGTGACATAACAATGAAAAAACCCATCAATTTATGATAAATCTGTTTACAGATGAAATTTTGTTTCTTGTAAAGAAATGTTGTGAGTGCAAACTAATTTGGAAACTTTTTTTAAAGACGTGCGCCTGTGGTGTGTTCATTACTTCTCTGGGTTTCCAGCACTGAGATGTGCCTTCTCAGTTCACTCCTCTCTGAATTTTGGTCCTGTGCCCAGGCTCACTAACCCCCTCTGGAGACACAGACATGTCCCCGAGTCCAGGCTGCTGGCGCTCCATGCCTCTCCCTTCCAGCTGCCCCTTGTGCATCCTGGCTGATGCAGTCTTTCAGGCTTCTCCTGAGGATCCTTTGCCATCTCCGGAGATCCTCAGTGAGGGCTGTCAGGGGCTGGGGGGTATGAAAGGAAAAAAGCCAGGGAGAACAAAATGCCTGGAAATTCACTGTGTTAAGCATAGCAAGGAAAATCAGTTATTTTCCAAATGGGCCTTATGCCTAATAGCAGTGTAAGGTGTTATTCCTTAATGGAAGCAGGGGACATGCTTTTGCAGTTTACGTTGGTGATTCTGTCAAGGTGAGTTATACATTTCAACTACGCTGAAGCAGAGTTAAGTGTGATGGTATAACTTCCAGATGGCAGTTTCTCATTTGGAAGGACAAGTCTGGAGAAAAATAAATGTATGTGTGTATTGTGAGATCCAGAAAGTAATACAAGCAGGCCTCTGAAGTTTTTCTTTTTAAACAATCTCAGTATGCTGCAAAAATGCCTTTCAATTCTTTAGGCTCCCACAGATAGCAACACAGAAAATCAATACTTTTTCAGCTAACGTCAATTTTTTCCATTAAAGGATAAATGAAGAAGCATGAGGCTTCTAGGCTTCCCTGACTTATGTGCACTTCCTGGATGGCTAATCTTTATTTATCTTTATATTTTGTATAACGCGTACTTAATGCTTGTCATCTTATTCTCATTGCCAAATGTTGCTTGTGTTTACGAGTTAAATACTCAAATAATGATGGAATTGTGGTGCATTTTTAAAGCCTTTGTTCAGGTACCTCAAGATAAGAGGGTGAATGTTTTATTTGAGGAAATTTAACTGTATGAAACTGAAAAAGATCCTTGTCATTGGTGAGTTTTCTGCTCGTTCAGTAATGTTATGGCTCGTGTTACCTCTGTAGTCACTGAAATTTGTCAGTATTTAAGTATTGGTACTGTGGAGTGTTTGTTCTTCAGTTTAATTTTCATAAACTGAAATGTTACAATTTATATATCTATGAACAAAGGTTTTGTATTAATCTGTTGGAAGCAAGCCAATTGTGTTTTTTAAATATTATTGGTTGCTCTAATGATTTTCTAGATATCTCTATAAGCATCTTTTGAAAATACTGTAGATTTGAATTAGAGTTTTTTTTTTTTTTATTATTATCTGAAGCAAATATGCACGTTGCATTTCTGTTTGTGTAGATTTATCATGAGTAGCAAGGGAGTGGCATGATCAAAGGCAACACAATGAGTCAAAAGTGAAAGATAGCAAATGTCAAAGTTTAAGTTTTACTTATTATTTCTGTTTTGCTAATCAGGGCATGTGCACATATGAGGAAAATGCAGGAGGCATCAGCATTTGCTCTGCCAAATGAGAAATAGAGAAATAAAGTACTTGAGGTTGATGGTGCTCCATTCTAGGATGAGATGGATCTTGCAAATAATGATACTAGAATTTTGCTAAAGTTTCTCCCATAATGTTTGCTTTTACTTTTGCTGCAAAGTAACTAACTATGCACTCTACAAACCCCGGTAGCTATGTACTTGGTTAGCAATCCTGCAGCCAGCTGAGCAACATATTTCAGTGTTTTTTATTGTAATTAACTTTTCACACACTTCAGTACATTCAGTATCATGTTCCAGTTCTTTCTGCACACAAAATCATATTTTCTTATCTTTGTTATTAAACTGTCTAGCTCTAAGAGGCAAAGTCTGTGTTAAAGCGAAATACATAAAGGAGAAGGCAAATGGAAGAAAGTAAAAATTAAACAAACCATTTCCAGTGCTATTACTAGATTTAAAAGAGAATATGACATTTTACAAATAGTTTCAAAGACGAAAACCGTGTGTGGCTGTATTTGAAAGGAATGGACAGTAGACTTCAGAGTCATAGCAGTTGTTTGTCACAGTTGCCTGTTGCCTTGCTGAGGATCTGACTGGAGTGGTGTAGAGCTGGAGCTCCAAAGAAAAAAGTGAGGGAAGTAAATTTCCTAACTTTCCCAAATGCATGGGCAAAGTCTGCTTGGTAGGATAGATTCCATTTTCCTGCTTCAGGATGCTTTTTAAAGATCAGAGGAAATAAGGATGAATGTGAGATTTTCTTTCCAGAACACTGCAATTTCCAAACGAATATCTAGGGTGCTTTTTTTCCCCTATCTCCTTGTTAATCTGCCTTTTTTGAATTTTTTATAGTCGGGAAGCTGTCCCAAAACACTTATTTGTTGGGTGACACTATGTAGCATTAATACAATTAACCTTACAAGTCCTTTTCCCTTCCTTAGCATATTGCTTGGTACTCTTTCAAGAATTTAGTACTATTTTCTGATGTTGATTAATTTTGGAACAGGTATTGCATACAGCAGGGGAGTTTATCTTCTGTGTAAATGGCTACAGGCATCTTGGCTGAAGTTGCTGACACATTTGGCTACACACTGACTTACCAGCTATTGTCAAGGACTACAGAATGTTGCAAAAATAAAATTAGTTACTTAAGAAAATTACTGCTGTCCTTACAGTTGGAGTGATCTCTCCTCCAAAGGAAGAAAAAAAAATTGTAACAGAACTTGAAAGTTGATATTGTGATAAAATAAGTGTCAAGGTTAACAAAATATTTTATGATTTTTGGGGTATGAAATTGTCCTAAAGTGCTTTTAAACAAACAAACAAACAAACCAACCCACCCAAACAACCCACAGCAAAACCCAAACAAACAAAAAAGCCCACCCAAAACCAAACAACCCTCAATAGAACCCAAACAAACAAAAAAGCCCACCCAAACAACCCACAACAGAACCCAAACAAACAAAAAAGCCCACCCAAAACCAAACCACCCACAACCAAACCCAAACAAACAAAAAACACCAATGGTGGCTAAGTGGCAATATACACATTAATGAAAAGTTTCAATTAAGAGACACTGACTCAGTCTCACTTTTGAGTAGAACTTGGATGCTTCTATGTAATTCAATACTCTGGTGTAACTTTGTGGAGGTATATTTATTTGTAAAACTGACAGTATTATGACTGGTAATAATACATAATATTTTTTTAGATAATGTTTGTGTCTAAATAAGTATATTACAATGTATTTTCACTATCTAGGTGATAAATCACTCAGAGCCAAAACAGTCCAACAGTTTTATTCTAGTGAACTTACAAATACTGAGTTGCCCTGCATATAACCTGAGTTTATAATTTGTGAATAGTAACAAGGAGCAGAGGGAGAAATACTATCTGTATTTCTATTTTTGCTGTATCTTTTATGGTTTTTAATATAGTAGCATTTTATCGTTTATATTTTGGCATTACTCTTGCGTGCAATATACTTTTCTGGACTATTATGCCTGGAGGTTGCTGTCAGATAATGTTAGGAGATTTCTCAGTAGCTACGAAGTCAGTAAACAACATTAAGAGAAGTTTAAAAAGGAGATGCAGAACTCCAAACCGAGGGTTGTATGGTGTTAGAAGTTCAGAAAGAACTGATGAGTTGCAGTTTCTGACAGAAATTATTTAGGTCTTCATGGCCAGCAAAACATGAAGTAAATGGCTCTGTCCCATTTTCTGCTTCATCAGTGGAACATAACTGTTCTGTTTCATAAACATGTGTGATTCCCCTGAAGAGGATGCTTGTATTTTGGTCACAAGTTTTCTTCATACAAATTTATCATTAGAATCCTGTCCATATTTTGTTGAATCTTGTTCTGGAAAATCCAGATATATCAGCATCTCACGAGAGAGTAAGAAGCACTGTGAGTGGGGACACTGCTCCCTGGTTTGTTGAAGTCAGGGAGCAGAGAGAGGAGGAATACTTAATGAACCCTCTTTGATCAGAGTCTGTGACGGCCAGCACATCATCTTGGAGCTGGCCAAGGCCACAGATAAAATCCTGTGGTGCTTGTTAACAGCAGGGGTGGAGGTGTGGATAGGATCCTTCAACTGGGGGGTTTAATGACATAAGAATGAAGTCTGATGTCATCATGAAAGAAAATGCTTAGTGTCCTGTCTTGAGCAGGAGTATATACCTAATGGTAATAAATGAGTCCTCTTTGGGTGAGAATCAGCCCTAATAGAATTGCAGGTGAATGTTGTGCTTCTTCCTCCTGAGAAATCGTGACAACAGTAATTGAAACAAGCAGATTTATGTTCAGCTGCTTATTGCTGGAGATCGTTTTGTTATCTTTAACCCACAGTTAATTTAGGTCACCCTTTAATCTAAGTAAAAGAGACGATGTATGCTTTCTCTCTTGACTGTATGTCAGTACCAAATGTCCAGAGAACACGGTTCATTTTGGTGCCAGTGCCCTGTATGAAGTTTCAGTTTATAATCTTTGATACAAAAACAATATGGCTTTTAAAATTATTTGATAGTTTATGCTGTGCATTTATTTATTTATGTATTTATTTAGGGTATCCGTCTATCTTCCTACTTCTAAGTATAGTACTAAGTCCTTAAAAATTATTTGGTTTATAGAAGGTCAGTGTGGATATGCGAGCACAGCAAGAGTCTATGAGTGTAGTATCTCTGATGTGCTGTTTGAAGCGCTCAAGCAGTGTCCTCCAGGAGCCCCATTAAAATAAATGCAAGGCTATGTGTCCCGCAAACTCCAAGGCCTGCACGTAAATATCTGTACAAGAAAAAGTGTCCTCCAAAACTTAGCTCAAAATTGAAAACAGAATACAAATAAACACATTAAGGTGTTTTGTGTTGTTTGTTTTTTGTTTTTGTTTTTTTTTTCTTTGTAACACCAAACAGTGCAAGGAATGTTTTAACTCATTATTTACTCATGTAGCTCCTCAGAAATTAACACACTATCAGTAGTAGTAGTAGTAATTATAAGCCTTACTTATCTGTTACTTATCTCCTGAATACAGTCCACCACTGTCACTTGTTTTATTAACATTTCAGAATGCATTTGTAATTGAGAAATATGTCTCCTGTTGTCCCTTCAGGCTTAAATAAGAATAGTGTCTTTTCATATCTCTTTGTATTATGTACGTTAAAGCATCATTATGAAGTGGAACTTGCCTCTGAGTATGTTTTATGAAAGTTGAAAGCCCCTGAGTTGATAATGGCAGGATATCACTGACCTTGACAATGTATTAAGTGTTAGTGGTAGCATTTCAGGATGCAGAACATCTTGATAGTTATCTATGATCTGGTCATCTCAGATGGTCTTGTTGTTCAAGTGTTCTCAGTGGTAAAATCGGCTCTCTTCTGTTAGAGAGCTGGAGTGCTTTCTGTGGACAGGGAAAAATGTCTGAAAATGTAAAACACTTGTAAGAAAGTATGACCCATCTGGAAGTACTAGAGGGCAAAGAAGTTTTTTTGGCCAAAAGTAGTTGAAAATGCTTGCCAGTCTATCTGAACAAACACTATAACAGAGCTTCCTGACCAGTTACGGATAAATAAGGCCACCAGAAATTGTTGAAGTTGTATTTCTTACTCTGTTTTGTGGGAGCTATTCTCAGTCTTTGGGAACTGAGATGATCCGTGGGAAAAAAGGGGTTATAGTTAAGACAGTGCCTGTAGAAAAGTAGTGCTAGTGGCTTTGAAATAATTTTTTCCTTCCTTTTTTCCTTTCCTCCACATGAAAGGTGAGCAGAGGATGGCTGTGGCATATTAGGTCTCCTGAACCCTGTGTCCTGCCTCTGGCAGTAACTCACAGCACAACACTGCTACTAGTGTCGCTATCGGACTGGGAGACCTCTCAGATAGCTCAAGATACATATTTCCCTCCCTGGCTGATCCAATCACTTCCTAGATCTTAAATATGGTATGTATCTGTGCTTATTATAGTGTGCTACAGTGTGTGTAGGTTTGAAGAAACTCGGGGAAGACAGACATTGCATCCAGTAGTGTGGGCTGGTTAGTGTAGGCTGGAGAAACCTTCATGTGTTACAGGGCAGAGACTAAAGTGAAAACGGGGTAAACACTATTAAAAGAAAAAATTTTGGTTATTTTCCATCTTTCTGGTAGGGTCTTAAAGGATCCACTGCAAGTTTCTGGGTGGCATCTGTCACGTGGCTCTCCAGGGGAGGTGGAACTGGAGAGGTTCATGTGGATCTGTACCTCCTGAGAGCCCGGCAGGACATAGACAGGCAGTACTTGCATCCGCAGAAGAGGATTTTTGATTCTGTTGGATTAGGAAGTGCAGTTTATTGGTTAATTATACTCTGAAAAAAGTTGCAGTTTTGTACCTTTGTTAGTGAATTTGGACTAAATTTAGCAAATATTTCCCATAAAAGGAAAAATGGAGAAAAATTTGAAAAGCTGAAATTTAATTTGAATATGTTCGCAACTAAATTATCATTTTGGTGTGTCTTGATGTTAAAATGGACTTTCCCCCCCAGGTTAATTGAAATTTCTCCTTTCTTCCTCCTTTTGGTCTCTGAACGAAAAAAAAGGCGCACTATCAATACAGTCAAAGTAGCTTCTTTTTTTCAGTTAAGGAGCTTTATGAAACATGTCAATAAACATGCCCAAGGAAAAGCTTGGCTGTTCCAAAAATACAAGACAGACTTTTCTAGTTAAGAAAAGCCATCCCAGCATATGGTGTGTTTCTTTTAAGATGCAAAATATTCATATACTGAGATGAACCTTCTGGAGGAACTTTGAGGCAATAGCTCCTGCTCTTAAAGCTTCTGCTTTTATTTGTTTCAGCAGAGATTTATTTCTGAAAAATTTTCTTCCCAATTTCTAAAAGATGATAATGTGCCCTGCCAAACTGTTGTTGACGATCTATTTCTTGTAGGATGCTGTTATATATAAATAGGGTTTTTTTATATATTTAATTTTTCAAGCCAGGAGAAACATTCAGATTTGTTTCAGCATGCGTCTAGAATAACATCAATGTCTCTGGCATAGCAGTTGTTGTAGTCTCGTCATACAAGTGTTGTACGTATTATTTTACATGACTGTAGGTGCGGAATAGCTTGGGTTTTATATATGACTGACAGGTCAATCACATGCAGGGCTACCTCATCTATATTTTTTAGTGCCTTGCTTGCTATAGCAGTAACCTGTGTTTGCTGCCACTATGCTAGTGTGACCTTCATACAGACCAGCAAAGAACCCATCTTGTTTGCTCAGCATCCCAAAAGACAATTAGGAGTGGTTGCCTGAGCAACATAACATCCTTGTCAAATACCACGGGGATTGCTGTGATGCCAGTTGGACCTTTCCTTCAGCAGTGGCATGTGTCCACAAGCAAAACAGTAGCAAAGGAATGTTGTTGCTTCCCATTTGCCTTTTTATCTTTGCTTGGACTCTTTTCTGTTGAAGCGGTAGAAAATAAGCAAAGGCAAGGAGTAAACAGAGGAGAAGAAAAAAAAAAAATTAAAAGCAATGTGAACAAGGAAAGGAATCCTGTGGGGGAGAGAGGTGGGGATGCTCTGCATTTTGGATGCAGAAACAAAGCAATGGAAAAAATCAAGTGGAAGAGAGTGTCAAGGTGGAAGAAGCTTTTAAACAGAGTAAAGCCATTTAGAAAAGGAAAAAGGGAGAAAACATGGGAAATGCTGAAGGAGCAGTATAAAGGGGTAAAATGGGAAACATTTTTTTTTTTTTAAGCATCTAGTAACTCTTATGTTAAAACTGTATTTCTTCATGAGAGGTAGTTTTTGTCTTTACTGAAAACTCAGTGTTTCAGGTGGGTTGTGTTTGGTGTCCCCCACCCCCCCCAAATTAAACAGAAATCAACAGACTTATTGATGCTTTGATACTTGGGTTTGTTTCCCCAGTACAAAACCTGCCAAAGATCCCTTCTTGGTGCAGGTGGCTTATTGGTGTTGTGTGGTTAAGGCACACTTGTATTTTGCAGCCAACAGCACACAAGGGAGCAATATGGCTACTATCACATCTGTCAGGCTTTTTTCTTCTCAGCTTGAACGAAGAGCTACCTATTTACAGCTAGGATAGCTGCAGGGAGGCCTTGGCACCTGTCCAGACAAAGGGCTCATACGTCTCTACATCCGTAGTGGTATGCTGTAGCTGCTTTCCTGCTGTTAACCCACCCAATTTCCCTTGTTTCATACACATACTGTTTGTGAATTCTTGGATAGCTCATGTAGCGTACAAAGTATTTGTTCCCATCTGTTCAGAACATGTGAGCTTTATAATACATTCAGAGCAATTCAGAGGTTTAGATCTTGACTGTTTTCTTTAGCCAGTAAAGAATTATAATACATGGAAGTCTTTTGAAACGAAAGCTAGGCTGTTAGAACAACAGCAACAAACTAGATAGGAAATGGCAAACATCATCTTCCAGTGTTTTTCCTGAGAGGGGTGTATGTATTTGTTTGTTACCTGAGGTCTCGTTAAGAGTCAGTTTATTCTGCTGCTTAGGTGCTGATTTGTTCAATTCTTACAGAAAGACATTTCCTTGTTAGTCCAGAAGTGTTTGTGTTCTCCTTTAGCTGCTTTTCTGCTATGTAATTTCATTATGGATGATGTAATCTTTAAGGCTTTTTTTTTTTTTCCTCCAGTAGCATGGTTTGACATGATCAACAAGATCTGTTCCATTGATGTGTGTCCTAATGTATTAAAATCCAATTTTCACTGGTCATTGCAGCACTCTGCTGTCAGCTGCTCTGTCATGTAGCTGCTACTGCCAACAGTCACCGTTACTACAGAGAACTCATGCATGTGAAATTGGGTTTAGAAATCAGAGTGAACTGGCTTACAAATTACAGAGCTCTAATGCTAGCTACAGCAAAATTCGTCTCCCTTCTCTGGACTGCTTAATAGTTGACATGAATTTATTTGATACTTTCATGGGGTCCACTTCTGTTTGCATCCTATTTATATTACAATCTGACCAACATCTCTTCATGTTATTGCGTGATGTTTTGACAGGAAGGTGAATTTCGGATTGTCTAGTCAGCTGCTTCTACAAACATCAATTACTGAAGTAGGAGAACATAATGAACCTGCTACATGAAAGTACCGATACAGGTTGCCCTGTCCTGTCCCTCTAAATTCAGTCTTCAGAGCATCCCACTTCAAAGGATCTGTTTTTTTCTTTTGGGGAATCAGCACTTGATTTGAGTTCCCTTTTAGCTAAAATGTTTATAAACTTGAAGCAAGTGCAGAAGCTAGGCATATAAAATCATCACCCTGCTGTAGGAGTTTGAGCACATTTCTTGCAAGAGCTTTGAGTCTGCTATTGGGAATTTTTGTTTTATTTATATTTCAGGTCTAAACCAAGTCTAAATACAGATTTGGGAGGTTAACTTTAGGATTCCCCTAGTTAAAAAAAAAAAAAAAATTGACTCATCTCTAAAATAAAACTAACTAAACTGAAAAGATATGTTTGGGTACACTGTCCTCAGGATACAGCATCTCTATTTATCAAAACAGAGATATGTCTTTATTTTAGGTGATAAGGAATAGTACATTTTTAAAGTGTCGTTGAAGATAAAATTCTTCATTTCATTGTGTGAATGTTATGAATAATAAGCAGAGACACCGCGCTTAATTTCTCTAACATTTAAGGAATAGAATAAATTGTACCAAAGCTTTTTTTTTCTTTCTACCTTGGAATCAAAATCTGTTATGGTGTGTGTATATAAAGATGCAAGTTTTTTGTCAATTGATGAAAAAATATTAAAAAAAAGAAAAATGTTTATGTGCTCTTTAATACAAAATTGGTAACTTTGCAAAGTACAAAGCTGTGTATTTCATAGGTTGTTCAGTAAATTCTGTCTGAGGTACCTAGAGTTTCTTGTATTTTAAACAATGTATTCATGATAATACTTAAAGTACTTCTAATCATCATAATGTCCTTTAAAAAAAGAAAATGACCATTCTATAATTGTAGAACTTTTTTTTCCTCTTCCATTTATCTACTTTATCTGCAGCCTGTGTAATCAACTTAGTTTCTATTCTCCTGATCCCATATTTCCCAAGAGATCTCTATGTATTATAATTTTTATTAGATTAAAATAGAATTCCTGAAACATTTTCTGTATGTCTGCTATTAATGTGATTGGGAAGTGACTCTCTGGGCTGTTTCATTTATTTATTTTCCTGTATTTATATGTTGGAGTGCCTTGTCATAAGTCCTTATGCAAGTCAAGTGGATTGGTGAGTCATTGTGATGCTGAAGTCAGATTACAGTCAAACCTCCCCCTGCCTGCGTTTCACTCAGTTCTTCAGAGATACATGGTCATTGGTAATGAATCATCTCTCTTGACTTCACTGATATATCCCTGCTGTTTCTTCAAACTTTGTTACTGTGGCAGATGTAGTACAGATACAGAATGAAATAAGATGCAATATTTACTAGCAGTACAGTTCAAGATGTTCAAGAAAGTTCCTTTCTCACTGTCTCTCCATAAACCCTGGCAATTTGAGCTAGAGGAAAAACTTGCTCTTGATCGTAGGTCTGGTAATCAGATTAACTCTGGAAGTATGCAAGTTCTTGAGAAGCTCCTCATTGCCATTGGGATCATCAGTGCTTCCTGCTTGGTCAGGACCCGTATCCTCTGTAAACCTCTGATGGTTCAGGATCTTTCTGGAAATGTGACTGTAGAGGAATAGGGCTCTTCCTGGAGCGGGCTGCTGGCACCAACAGTGGAACATGATCTGACTCAATTAAGAAAAATGAAACAAGAAACTCAGTGTTGGTCAACGTACCTTCTAGCAACGCCTTTTGTCTTCCCATTTCTGCAGAACCGCGTAAACTGAACACAGATCAAATTGTTCCAATAGTCCTGCTTGAAAATGTGTACTTTAGTACAACTATGTTAGCTTCAACTTGAGACCAGTGCTTCATTTCTCTGAATCTCTGAATTTAGAGCAGGCTGAAATCCAAGACTTCGTACATCGCACCCGAGCCTGAGTACTGGTGACTAGGGTAAACCTGGGCTGTGTGTTAAGTGCATGCAACGAGGAAGGAAACAACAGCACATTTAAAAAGCTGTTATTGCAATAGTAGTCCTGGTGACTGTGTCAGTTCCAAGGTGAAAAAAGGTCACAAATGATACTACTGTATGAACTCTTACTAAATATGCTGCTTGGCTGTTGGGTTTGGTTTTTTTTCTACATAGTCTAAGAAGTGTAGAAATGTTTTTCTTCACATTTTTGAGGCTGGAGACAGGAAAGGTTGCAAAACCCACTGCGAGATGGGTTTGGAGAGGTGGTGATAAGAGAGATAAAAGGAAGGGCAGCCGGGGGAGTTCTGAATTTCTGGTGATAACACTAAACTGTGATGGCCAGAGTGGTGATGCAGAAGTCGTGTGTGCTGTGGCCAGTGGTGAATCTTATACACGTCATCTTTATTGGTCTAGGGTTGGGTTTCTTTGCTCAAACAGCAGTTAGTTTTCCAAGACACACCATCCTGTTAATTGTTGTAGCATCAATTTATGATACACTGGATTAAAGGATAGGTTTTGTTGTCATTTTAGCTCTTTGTATTTTCCAGGATAATGGCAATTAATAAACAAGGTTGGATTCAAATAGGAAGAAAGCAGAGATGGTTATATGCAATACAAAATCTACTAAAAATTAAACATTTTAAAGATTCAACTGTGGATTCTCACACCACTGTAGCTGATCTGATTTTTGAGATAATTTATTTTTGAGTATTAGTTTTACTGATACTCTAATATTTGTACAGTATTAAAATCTTAGCATTTCAATTATATACTGCGGGCAAACCTGGTGCTGAAGGATTTAACTTTAATTGAAAATGGAAATTCTTGTGTTTCTTTCTGAATTCTGAATGACAAATGACTGAATAAAGCAACAAAGTTGATCAGCAGATGAACATGGTATGAGCTGTTAAAGAACAGTAATTTGATTGAGTTTACTAAGAGAATACTGTTTCTTAAGAGTTTTAGAATATTCTGTTTTCCATCCTGTTAGATGAGTACTTGTGACTAAAATGGTTTCCTGAAGAACTAACAATATAGCAGTGGGCTTGCAGTTCTGACATTCTTGTCTTTTATAATTTTTATTTGTGTGGCAAGTTTGAGGGTGCTCTTTAAGTGATTTGTGTGTTGCCTTAGTCTGGAACTACTACACCCTCATCTCTCATGTGGCTTCAACGACTTGGTTTGTAGCATTGCAGGTGTAAAGATGATGTATTTGGTCATTGTGTGCTCTGTTTGTCCTGGCTCTAATATTGGCTCTTCTGGTTCAAGCAAGGCAATGCAAGCAGCGTTTGCGGGGCTTTGCAGCAGCTTTGCAGCACTGTCAATCTTCATAAGTGCGTCAGCTTCTTCCAATGAACAAGTACTTAATGGCACTGTTTTCTCCTTGGTGGGTTTGCTTTGTTTGTGATACATTCCTTAGGAACCAATCTGTTTATTTTGTGTGATAGATTACAGTGAGAAGAGGATTTGTGTCTTCTCCGTGTATCTCTTAGGGTAAGAAATGGGACCCATTAAATGACAGTGTTGATTTCTATGACCCTTTTTGGTGACAAATACGTACATGTGTAATATCTTTGAACTGGCTCTACTAATACATAGACTTTTTTTTTTGCCGTTTTCCAAGGTGATCTTGTACACCAAGATATACTAGAGTTTTCTTTCTTTGAAGAATGCAAAGCATCCAGGATTCCTCTCAGCTTCTTTGTCTCATGTGTGAAATATTCTACTTAGATTAATTATCCTAAAGTTCTGTGGTGACCGTTGTCATGCACAGAAATGGTATTTATAGAGTAATGGTCAGATGCTGCTTGCAGGTTTTCAGAAAGTGCTGGCGTTTCTGATGATGCTTGATTTTTCCTGGGGAGCAGCCCCATTCTTGTAGTTCCATGCATACAGCAACCTTTGGTTGGAGTTCAGAAAGACAGTGTGTCTCAAAATGTGCATGGTGGGTTTTTTCCCCTTTTTCAGAGTTTTGTCAACATTTTGGTTTTAAAGCATTTGTTAAATCATCTCAATTAGGATGCAGTTTTTCGTAGTACAGATTAAAGTCTTAAGTATTTTGTTGTGGTATATTACAGCAAACTTACTTCTGTAATAATTGGCTCTTGTGGCCTTTCAGCCCAGCAGATGGGCAAATGGTCAAAATCTAAAACATTCTTATTTCAGGATACATAAGATATTTCAAATTAGAATAGTTAGTGTCACTGTGATTAAAAATCCCAATTTTTCTCTGTGACTGTAGAGTTCAGGACACTGCAGAATATTCCCAGTATCTGCAGTGTGGAACGTAGGCAGTGAGTCATACACAATCTTCTGTCTTAACTGGCTTCAGCAGGAGGATAATGCAAACTCGGTGTTCCTTAGCTCTCTGGCTTCTCTCCAGGGGCTTTCAGGCAAGACAGAATGGCAGTAGTCATAGTGGCTTTTGTGATGGGAAAGCTTTTATTGATTGCATCGGTAACACCAGTGCCTTTTTGGGTATGGTAGACTGCTACCTGGTGTCCGTGAAAAGTGAGATTTGGTTGCTGTGGGTCAGCTTTTAAAATGTGACCCCGTGGGCTCTGACTATTCCCGAGATTTGAATTACAGCTCTGGTATTTGAGATGCGTGTACCAGCTTAACTGGGTAGGAAATTATTAAGATTCTTTTTATAAATGAAATGACAAATCATGGGTTTGTTCTGATATGGAAGCACGCTAAAACATACAAGTTTAGGAACTTTTATCCCATATTCCTCTAATTTCTGCCTTTTATTTCTCCTTTCTTTCCGAACACATGAAAAAAAAATTGAAAAGGGACTTTTTTTTTTTTTTTTTATGGTTTAATGAAATGCAATATATGATAGGGGTGTCTTTCTTTTGTCCTAGATTCTCTGAAGTGTTAGCTTTCTGTTTACTTCACTTGGGATAGTGAGGTGATGGTTGCCACTCAAATATATCAAGGTGGTGGTAGGGGAAGAAGAAAGCAACAGAAATGTTCCTTTTGTTTGGCTGCGTAGACCACAATAGTGAAGTCCTCGTGGTCTTTTCGATGTAGAAATGGCAGACCAAGGTCTTGTTCCTTGTCCTTTATTCTGTTCTAACGCCTTGCAGAAAATACCCAACATCAGTGCCACTGTTGAGTCCTTTGTGTGCTAGAGTTATGTTTGACTTTCACTGTTGACTTGGTCTTGCCCCTAGTCACAAACCATTCACAAATCAGTGCTTTTTCCCTTTCAAAAGGGACCTGCTGATGTGCCAGTTTGAGAAAACATGCAAACATTTTCATAAAATGAAACAATATTAGACTTCTACATTGTATGCTAACTATTTGCTTTCTCTTTATATTTTAAAGTCAAGGGAAATAGATGAATGTTTGCTAGGTATACACAGAACAACATAAACTCAGAATGTTTTACTTAGTTTCTCTCACTTGTGCTTTCTTACACAACTTGCCCATTTAGAGGATAGGCTGGGTTAATCATTGTATTTGGCTGAATCAAATTTCAATGACAATTTAAAGGTAGTTTATAATGCATCCTTGTATTACTATCTTCTGTGCTGAATCATCCTGAATTTGCTGTCTTAATCATATGTTAACAGTTGCTGGGTAATCCTTTTATTATCTGGATTTTTGTCTCCTGTCAAGCTGAAGGCTTCATTACCTCATCTTAGAAGGACCAAAAAAAAAAAATATCATATTCTAAGGAGCAGAATCCTATTAATTCTAGGAGATTTTCTTTCTGTTTGCTGCTGCTTTATGTTTTAATTGCTCCCCCCTCAATGTAGAAAGGAGCCAGCTATGTTAGAAGTAGCATCTCAAGAACATGATCTGTCACATCAGCACATTATCATTCAGTTTTGCTATGCTGAGGCTGTAAAGGAGTCCTCCACAGTGTTGATCCTGTGGGTATTGCTGGCTCTCATCATAAATTACCTTTCCTCAAGTGTTTACCCTCCTTGATGGGGCTGGATTCAGATTTCTGTGTATGTTGGAGAGTTCTCTGACCCAAAATATTTATAACCACTGAAAACTTCCCTCAGATTTCTTTTTGTACAGCCGTTCATTACCATACACGTGCTTTTGTACAGTTGCTGCAGCTCTCTATGGCTGTGCCCTTTCTTTGTTCTTTAGGTTCTCTGTAAATCTAATGGATGTGATTAAAGAACCTGACACCATTAGCAGGTAAAGTGAATATTGCTGTGGTCTCCATGACATCCTTAGCCTTTGATGTTTTTGGCATGTGGATTAATACAGTGTATGGCAAATGCTGTGGTATTGGCACTTGGCTGCCGCAGGTTCCTAAGGGTAACCACTGTAGGCTGAAATAGCTTGTTTAAGCAAATAACCACAACATAATTACTTTGTTAATTAATATAAAAGCTCTTTAGTTTTCTATAGCTTCCTTTCTAGATTCATTATGGTGAGTTAGAAATAATAATTGTAAATAATGAAACAGGATTTTTATTTAAACCTCTATATGAAAACATGGTCTGGGAAAGCAGGCTTGTCCTCTTTATAAAAATGGATTAGGGAGCTCGTTCCTGCTGAGCTGTTCTCTGGAGGCTGGGGCAGAACTTGGCTTAATGCCTTGTACCAAGAACGACATCTCAAACAGGGCAGCATTTTATTGTGGAGTGTGAGAAAAGGCATTTTTTTACAGATCATGTTGACAAACACAATCTGTTAATGGTTTGTTAGTGTAAAGAATGACACTTAAAAAGCAGACAAAAATAGTTCTAGGAATACCTTTTTAGGCCATGGCGAAGCCCAGTAGCCAGCTGTAATTTCCCAGACACTGATAAAGCATTTTTCACTTCAGTGTTGACTTGTGGAGATTGCTCTGATGTATACTCTGGTTTATGTCCCTGTGCTGCAGCAGGCACAGTATATTTAGGAAGGGTCAATTATCACCATCATCTCTAATGTGTGGTATATAGTATGTCAGGGAAATACCCATCAGAAATGTGGCACAATTATGCAAAAAACCATGACAGATTTAGGGGATCTATTTATAGTTTATATTCCAGATGTGTTCTCCTTGCTCCCCCAAAGTAAAACATGTTGGGATGGTGCTTATGAAAATCTGTTTTGAAGTAGAAGGTTCTTCCCATGGCCTTGCCACTCAAGAATGAATAATCTCTGAGATGTTTGGAGTCATCAATCATTTTTATTTTCTTAACATACTAGTTGCACCTTTAGTTACTCAGACCTGAAGAGCCTGTTAAGGGCTGTGATATACTTTAGTATAACCATTGTAATATAAGTAACAACTCTTGTAGCACAACATATATACACGTTGGTCCAGTTGTCGTATGTGTGTCCTTTCAGTGGACACTAGGTAGGTGGTGGAGAGTAAATGGAAGGGCTGTAGACCAGGATGTACTCCAGAAAGCAAGGGGTGGATGTGGAGTGCCACGCTCTTGCACTGTCAGCTGTGAAAGTTTATGGTAGGATTGAGGCGGAGGTACCAGAGAAAAAGCAAGCAGAGGAAACTGGAGGGAAAATACAAAAACTGTTGGGTTTTGTTGGTAATGAGGCATTTTTTGAAGAATGGGGACTTTTAAATGATAGGTATGTGTAATGTAGAGCCTCTCTGTTTACTTAAGATAGGTAGTGAGTTTTTATTTGGGCAATGGAAGCACACATACCAATGATATAACTGGTCATTTTGAAACCAGATGTACATCAGCACTGGATAAACACATGGGTGGGCATTCTTTTAATGACATATTTTCAGCAGTTGCTCTAGAGTAATAGATTTTTTTTTCCCCCCCTCCTGACTCTATTTACACATATTGAAAATGCTTCACATTTTTGCTAGGAATTTGTGGAATTGAATGTGAAGCCGCTGCTTTACATGGTCCTGTTAACACTTTCTGATTGTAAAAGCTTCTGATGGATTGCTGCAAACTTGAGAAAACTGTTACAGCCATATGCTATTACATTTTCTTTTTTAGGGCAAAATGCTGCAAGCTGCTTGGCTCTGTGGTGAGTACTTGGCACTTTTACAGCCATGTCTTTGGGTACCATTGCACAAACTTTCCTGTGTATACAGTGCAGCAAGCATTTCATTCAGATTTGAGACAGTAGGTGAATGCTAATTCAATGATTTTCTTTGGTGCTTTTTCAAGTACTTAAACATTCTATAATAGTTCTCAATGTATCTTTTCATTACAATGCTATCACAAAAAACCCAACCATTCTCCTCTTGGGTAAAGTGCACTGAATCTCAGGAATTATAAGGAAAGTTAAAATACTGCAAAGTCATACTGACTTCGTTGCATCTGCAGATAAAGCTTGGTTTGTAGTTGCTCTCTATTCTTAATGCAAAGGTGTAATTAATGGTTATTTGTTGTTTACTGAATTTATATTGGACAGTTTTGCTTGCCTGTTTTTGAAACAAAGGTGAGGTATATTTTAGTTTGCTTTGGATTTGAAACTCAGTTTTCATAAATCACTTACTGTGTTAAATTTTAAAAATAGGCTCCTCTGAATAACATTTTGGAAGTGGATTTACTTTTATTTACATGGCATGTTTGTGAGCCACTAATATAGAAAAGTTGTATTGCTAATCCTTATTGTTGACAAAGTGTAACCAATGAGAGTAAAAAATTCCAAGTACCTCTTAGAACTACTAGCCTGTTCAGACAGATGAATGCTTCATATGAACCCTCATTCTAACTTGTCTGATGCTGTGCAGAAAGCATGAACACTTTCTAGTTGGAGTGAACTGTAAAAGACTTGGAGCAGCTCCCTCTTTGGTTGTTGGTCCTACTCATGCCTAGATGGAAAACAGTCTGTATTTTGGTTAGATTTAATTGAGTTACAAGTATGTAAGAATAATTTTGCTGTTTTGATTTCTAATTCAAGTATGATTAAATGTTTTAGTAATGAACAGATTGGTAGAAAATTGTTTTATGGATCATGTATAGCAAAAGGACATCTGAGGATTTATACACAGAGGTGAAACAATATCAACATTTGCACCATATCTGGTACTGATGGTGTCAGCCAAGGCACGAGGGTGTAAGAGTTCCTCTTTTATTCTGTTCAGGGTACCATGGTTGGTTGAGGAAAAAACTTTCACTGCAATGCTTGTTTTGTTGGGTGGTCTGGGTAATTACTGTACAGATGAGGAGACTGTAAGTCAATAATTAATCAGTCAAACAACTGAACAGCAGTAAATAAACAAATATTTCTTTTCAATTTTTAACTTCTATGAAATATTCAAAGGTTTCTTTAAAGTATTTTTAGTGCCCTTTTTTCTTTTCTGTAAGGTGTGTGTATGAAAATGTTATTATGAGAAAATAGTCATAGTCTTGGTTCTAACTGACAATGTCTATAATTTATAATACATAACTAACTTTCCACTGCTATTCCCAATTTTTTTATAGAGCTGATAGTACTTCCATCGCAACAGTCCATAAAAGCAGCCTTTTGAATAGCTGCAGTAGCACAAGGCAGGAACAATTTCAAATTTGTTTTTATTTTCTTTTTCAAGCTTTTTTCTGCACTGTTGATCTTTCCATGAGCTGACATGGTAACAGATTTTAGGTCTGCACCGTAGTTTAGTTACTCTTGGTCAATCTTGTGTTACCTTATGTGCATGAAAGACTACATTTTCTGAGTTATTAGAAAACCCTTGTAGTTCAATGGTATATTGTGTGGCTTTGTTTAGACATCCCCGTGCATATGATGTTACATTGACTGTCTTCTAAAACAGGAAACACAGAAGAGGGTGAACAGTCAAGGTTTTCTGTTGCTTCATTGATGTTTATAAGCATCAGAGGGGAAGATGTTATTTTAGATGACGTGAGGTTTTTGATTACTTGAGTTCATGTGGAACTAAATTCATCCTTAATTGGTGTTACTTTTAACTGAGTGTATTGGAGAAGAAGATCTTACATTTCACTTATGAATTAAGCAAGGTCACTTTTCATGAAAAGCCATCACTTGGTGCTTGTGACTGCTGATTCATTCTGTACAGCTGACCAGTGTGGAAATGGTCAAGGCTGTAGAAGAGCCGTCTTTCGGCTGTGTTTGTTAACTTCATCAGTTTTCTGCACTAGTGTAGCAATTCTATCGACTACTAGATTTTGCATCCACCTCGTACTGTGTGCTGTCACCATAGCTGAGTCACTGCCTTTGGCCAGCACAGGCCAGATGCTGGACTTGCCTTCTGGCTGTTCTTTTCAGCTGCGTTGTTTGCTATTTGCTTTGACATTAATGCGTATCAGACAGCAAAATGCTTGAGTGTTGCATTCACAATTGAACCTCACGTTTGGCTGCTCATATTTAGTTAGCAGCTGACCAACTGGTGGCACTTGTTCTTGCTCAGGAAAAGAAGGAAACAATTTCTTTCCCCATTAATATCCATTCACCTTCTCTCTCATCTTACCTTAAAAGAAACCTCAATTTTTCACCTTCCAAGTTCTGTGATGTATGTCATAGCTTGCTGTAGGTTTCGTGTTTAGTCTACCTGACTGTTACTCTGAGAAGCTCTCCAAAAGGCAGCTCTGTAATGATGTCTGCGTCTACAAATGTAAAATGTGAAACTGTGGCATTTAGATAGAAGAGCAAGCAATATATAACTTTGTGTTACCTTGTTAAAAAAAGTTTTAAATTAAAAATGTGTACTAAATTTTGATGAATATACCAGATTATGCATATCTGTTGATAACGTTAGGTAATGGTCATTTGCTGATAATCTTAGCAAATTAGATGCAACCCTAACACATGATTGAATTTGTCAAAAACTGGATTTCTGTCTTACTGGTGAAACTGAAGAATTATTCTGTGTCTTTTTTAAAGTGATATTGAAATTAGTCTGTTTCGATTTTTCACTTGAAATCAGTTTGGGAATTTTGCATTTGGGCACAAAAGAAGATGTATTAGTTCCTAGTAAATATTCTGCTAAAGCACAATGGCAAACAGTGTTGTGCATAATTGGCAGCCACTTGCCATTTAGAGCTTGAATGGAACTGTTATTTCAGTTCTTTAATAATAACTTTGTGAGAATTGATTGCAACTTGCAAAGTCTGCATCTGCTGTGACTTGACTCTATGCTAAAATTAAACAAATTTTTAAATGTTTTTGAGGAGTACAGCTGAAAAACTCTCTAAGTGCTGATGATGTTGCTGGCATCGCTTTAAGCCCCTCGTTATAAATTGTTTTGCAAAGAAAATTACAAATGGTTTGTGATAAAATGATAGTGTATCATGGATTTAGTAATGTTGAAATAAGACATCTTTTGCTTGTCTTGCATTCAGTTTTTGTTTCAATCAAGCTGAAGAAAAGCTTTCTTCTATCTCAGTCCTAGAGAGACAAAGGCTGGGGCATAGACCTGTGTATTTCAGAGTGGCAGGGGGCACATTGGGTCTTTTAATTCCGATTGTAGGTTCTCTTCGTTTGTTTAATTTTTTCTTATAACTGCAGCCTGCAGCCATGGTCTGTCCCATGAAGAGCGGGGTGTTTTGCAAATACAGAATATGTTTTAAATTGTTTTTAAAGAATTTGTTTCTGTGAGCTGACCTTCCATGCTGTGCTGTGTAACATAAAGAAGTGGGGCATGTATAAAGCTTGGGTTAGAAAAGGAAAGATCAGTTCAAAGGATCATGATCGTGTGCAATTTATGGGAGGAGCATGAACAAAGAAAGAAAAATGGACCTGACATGGTCATGAGATACAAAGGAGTAACCACATATGTGGTTACAGGAGGTAGTGTGTATTTTGTGGTTGCAGGATGAGGGAGAGGAAGAATGAAAGATACTGGAGAGGGGGCTGAGAGGTTGAGCTTTGATGGGGATGGTTCTGCAGGACACAGAGTACCTGTGGGCATATGGGGTGATGCAAGATCCCTTTCAGTGGGGAAAAATGAATTTGTAGTAAAGAGTTATGATGTTCGTAATACATAGTGGTATGTTAGGGGCTTGTGTTTCTGCTGCTGTGTTATTCCTGCAAATCTTCCGTGCTGGTTATCACAGGTTATTCAAATGGCACTTAGGAGATGGAGACATTGCTAAGCATCAGATAGCTCGCAAGCATCTAGCAAGGTTGGCGGGTGTGAATGTTGATCAGTAGCACAGAATAGCCCACCTTTCCTGCCTGTGTAAAATTAACCCATTTTTCAGCTGATTGACTGAGCTCATACACCCTATTTCTGGATCATGTAACTCCATCTGAGTCTCTCAGCCTCACTCTGCTGTACACAGTGTGCATAGGAAAACTAATTCCGTGTCTTGCAAGTGGTGCTAATTCAGCAGGTCATGCAGTAATGATCATCACTCATTGAAGTGTTAAAAGGCAAGTTGTGCTTAAAGCGAGGTGAAACAGGATTCTCAGCTGGGCACTACTCACCTTGGTGCTTTCTGTAAGACACCAAAAGTACTAAATGTAAGTGTCCTGTCCCTAATTATGGGGAAGTGTACGCAGAATTTTCTGTATATTATGTTCAAAGAAAATAGCAGTGTTAGATGTTAGAAGTGAAGGGTGGTTGTTTCCCAGCACACAAGGAAATAGCGGAGAGGACTGCTCGCCAGCTGTCATGTTTACTGTGTTGCTAAGTTATGGATATACAAATGTTAACTGTGGCCAAAGACTTTTGTACTTTTTTTTTTTTTTTTGCCTGTTCTTATAGTTCAATCCTTCATTCATCCCTCAGACTTTTTGTTATGATTTCTGGAGCCTGCGCAGCCTTGCAAGGAGCATATCTTCAGGAAGCAGATGGCTTACACCAATTTTGTGTAGATCTGATGAAAGAGTGTAGTGTGGGTTATTATGAGTATACAAGTGATGGGCTCTTGTGAAATTCACCTGTGACTGGAAAATTTGCTCAAGCGTACCTCTAACCAGTATACTGTTGAAGCACATAATGTCTGCTACTGTGAGCGATGCGGCTAAGCAGCATCTCGAAGTCTAGAAGCATATGAACAGGTTCACTGCTGTTGGAACTAGGGAAGTTATTTTACCATTGTGCACAAGCAACCTTTCATCACTCCTCTGAATTAACTAAATACAGACCTTTCTGCACATCTGACTATAAAAGGTTTGTCCATTCTTTAATGATGCCAGTTCTTCTAAACTTTATCAAACTTACTAAAAATATTTTAAAAGGCTGAGAAAACTGACATTAGATGCCCAAAGTCTTGTATCAATACTAAATACAGTGTATTTGTTCACTAGCAAATTTTACATTTGAAGAAAGCTTTTCCATGTAGCAGCCAAAGGTTTAACGAGGGTCCTCGGTAAGGTTTGAAGTTAGGCATACTTAAAGGAGGAATGGCATGCACATTCTTAAAAATACAGAGAAATTAATGTTTGCAAGAACTTATTAGGATTTGTGGTCAATTCCCACCACCTGACACTTGCATTGGTGTTGAATGTATTGCTAAATTATATGGTTTATTTCAAACAGGAACTAAGCTAGAAAATTCCCTCAGTTCTTTTGATGTTAGATGATCATTATGGTCATCTAACATAACTAACATAAACTACTGGTTTTATAATATGCTTATGTATAAAAATCAATACATATTAGCAGTAGTTTTCTGTCTATAATATGTTCTGGAAATCAGTGAATGATGGAGAATGTGCAGCTTTTCGATGATGAGAATCTTCTCAGACTGCTCAGATATTTTTTTTTACGTATAAGGTGCCTGAGGGCATTTCTGTTCTTGTATTACATCATGCTTCATGCACAGGCAGATGGAATTGTGTGTAGTGTAATTTCAGCTGAAATTATTAGTAGTGTTGGAAGTAGAGAGTTCCTTCTATGGAAAATGAATATTACTTTTGAGTGTTTTCACACTGTGTTTTTTGTCAGTGTAGGAAGAACTAAGCGTATCTAGCTATGGATGTGTGCAAGACTTAGTGATTAGTGTGATGGTGGGAAATAGTATGCATTTCCTTCACGGAAGAGAGTCAAGAGATAACCAGTTGTGCATTAAGAGAAAAGGGCTTTTCTTTTGGTTGTAGTGGTTTTTTTTTTTGGTCATTGGTTTGCTCTGTCAGGAAACTACTTTTGAGCAACTCACCCATTCTTGTGCTCAGTTTAAGTTCAGTCAGCATATCAGACTTCGGAGGAGCTTCAAAAGCGATGATTCCATCTCACAGACTTTTCAGCCATGCCTGTGATTCCCAGTGTTTGTGTAAAGTGCTTGAGATGTTTTTGGTACTTCCTTCACATGAACAATAAGAATTTATTTATTTTCTCTGTCTTTCTATTGAAACCATCACCTAGTGAGGTGCAAAGAAATTCAGGTAGGAATGAGATAAAAAAATGACTTTATGATGTGTTCCTGCTCTTCCATGTAAACTTACATTTTAAACATATGTGTCAGTAAGATTTCTTTAAAGCAGTAACAGAAACAAATATTAGCAGTGATCAAAATATATATTTCTCTAGACTTGAAGAACATTTAACATCGTTACATACAAAAGATCAGGCTTAATAAATGCCTAGTGACATATAAGGATAAAATTGGAGAACCTCAAGTGGAGAGATTAATGGGGTGCATCAAAGGTCAGGATTAAGAAAAAGGAGGTTTTATTCTTATAATTTATCTCTCTTTTTCTGGGTTGATTATTTTTACTGTGGTTGGTTGGTGTCAACTGTGGGAAGGCAGAAAAAGAGATTGCATTACGATGTAGCCCGAACTCTCACCATGGAATAGGGCCATTGGACTGCCCTGAATGAATTCCTGCTTCCAAATCAGCAGTGATGGCTGAGCTTTGGAATATGTTTAAAAAAAAAATGATTCCAGGATTAATCTGAAAATGTCTTCTCATACCCCTACAAACACTCATTGTAATCCTCAGTGTGTTTAATCAGTGTTTTATTGCCTTCACCATTATAAATCCATGCCTTATTTCTAACCTGCATAAATTTATATTTTCTTTTTGTCCTGTTAGATTTTATTACACATTTGAGAAGAATCCTAATAATAAATTCCTTTTCCCCCATGTAGTGGGCTATAGATTGTCATCCAGTGACCCTTCAATCTTTTCTCTGACAAACTAAATAGATTGACCTTGATAAATCTTCTATTACTAGTGATGTTTTTCAATCTTGTCATCCTGCTCATGGTTTTCTCTTGAATCCATTTGTGAATGTCTTTGAAATGTTGGTGGCAGAACTGGATACAGTGATTTAGTAGCAGTCACAGAGGTATTACACCCTCCCTATTCCTTCTTGCTATTTCCCAGATTGTATATAAACCATTAACTTTATTATCCTGTGCAGCTGTGATCCACCGTGACAGTGTTTGTCAAGCTAATTGCTTCCAAGAATAAAATTGCATTCTATTTTTTGTCCCTGGATGTGACCTTCCATTTAGCACCCCAAAAAATAGGTTTGATGGAAGCTCTGACTAACCTGCCAGTTTTGTTCCTCCCCTCTCTGTTCCCCATGCCCTGAGCAAACTCACCAACTGCAGTCCTGTATTTGCTCCCACAAATACGCTGCATTTATACTGAGACAGCGGTGAGTTTTGGTGGCATCCTCCCTACAAGCATTTGCTGATACGCTATTCCAACCTCAAGACTGATAACATAGGCAGTTCTTAATTTGCTCTGAATCAAAATTGTACTTGGTAGGTTTGAAACATACAGTGAAAATGTAAAGTTTGTGAGGTAATGGAAGTAGAACACGCAGAGAAACAAGAGATAAAGGAAGAGCAGTAAAAATGCAGCCAGACATGGATTTCAAGCACCTTTTAGGCTCCTGCACTTTGGAAGATTAGTACCATTTTTCTGAAAACATTCTGTAGCCATTTTATAAGGGAAATTAGGTTATTTAGATCACAGTCCAGTTGATACTCTAATTAAAAAGCAATTTAAGAGTCTTTAGGCTTCTAATCTTCTTTTGCTTTCTCCAGGTTGCCCAGTGGTAAATAAAATTACTAAAATAAGGAAAAAAGAAGTTTCTTATTTTTTAAAGAGCTTGTTGAAAATTGTGAGGGTTTTTTCGATGAAAAAAATCAAAATACATGAAATTTTTTTATTTCTTTAAAGCATTTCCTGAGTTTTGATTAAAATTTTCAATCTCTCTATGGCTTTCCTCAAGATCTGAAAAATTTGATTATTTGAAAAAGTGTTGATAGAAACAAAAATTCCCCCATAAAATGCTTACAGTTTAAAAAAGGGGGTGGAGAAATGGAATGGTATGTATTTTTTTTTAAGGTGTTCTTGACTTATGTTCGTCTAGAAAGGATGATAACGTCTACCAGTTACTTTTTCCTGTTAAATATTTAACCAGTATATATTACATATTTGTATTTATGTATTTGTAAATACGTATACATGATAACCTTCTACTCACAAGAATCTGTTACAAATGCATACAATACAGGTCAATATTCTGTCTCCGTGGTTTGCAAAAAATTTCCATGCCATGCAAATCAATAGTATTCTATTACTGTGACAGCTTGAGGAACGTGGAGCAACAAAGACATCCTAATGAAAGTCCTAAGGTCACTTCAGCTATTGAAGCAATCCTCAGAGAATGCAAATGAGTAGAGGGCTTATTGTGAAATTACCATCTAAACTGGAGGTTTGGACCCTACCGGAATTCCACTAATTACTGTGTATGCTTTGGGGCTTCTGAAAGGGTAGAAAACTCTGCTAATTGTGTAGGCAAGCAGAAAATAGGAAAGGCAGATGTACTGACCTCCTCTTGTCTGAATCTGATTAGCTGTTTTTTGACCTCATCCATCTATTTGATGAAGTCTTTCATAATTGTGTATTTTAGACGTATATGCTCACACAAGTGATTTTTAGTATATTTTTACTTTTTATATTATTGAGACATACTTGGACTAGCCACTCAAAAAACCTAGAAGATACGTCAGTGTTAAAGAAATAGGAGGTGTAAAATATCAGGGGGCACTGCGTTCTATTAGGGATGACATGAAAGTAAAAGTATCTTGGTGATGTTTGCTGATACTGCAGTCTCCCGTGGAATATGCTGTTTAAGATGTAGAGACTATGTACAGAGGTAGACATTCATAAAAGCAAAAAACCCACAAGATTCTGCCCATCTCCCACTCTCCATTCCCATTCCCTCCTCCTCCCCCCGCAAAAAAACCCCAAACCCCAAACCAACCAAACCACCACTTAACCCAGACACCAAAGCAAAGCCGAAGGGCTTTAAAAACCACATTTAATAAACTTAGGTACTATTTTGGGAAACACCATATTAATTCATTCTAATTTCTTCTGTTATCCTTCCAAAAAAAGGCTTGTTGTGGGAGGCTGTCAAACATAGGGCAGTAAAACATAACTGCTATGAAACATGTTTTTTCCATTACTTTTGCTGCATTATTGACTATCAGTCAAGAGGAAGTGGTAGCCTAATTAAGAACAGTGATACAGGTTTAGACTTTGCTCTTAGTGCTGTAAACATTGTGTTTTAGCCAATTAATTGTCTAATCTTGAAAGTTTACAGGTAATTGCGTGTGCAAAATGGGAAAGGACTGCTTTTTTCTATCATCATATGAAATAAGACACAAAATAGCAAGGCTTTGGGTTTTTTATCATTTGAGTTTAGTGGTTACATTGCTACAAGATACAGCTGGTTATATACTTCCCTAAATTAGCAAACAAAGTAATTGATGAGGTGAAGGAACCATGTCTACATCTAACCGCACAGCCTTGTAAGCCAACAGGAGATCACTGCTCCACTGGGTCAATGCAATCTATAATTTCCAGGATCACAGAATCATTTAGGTTGGAAAAGACCTTCAACATCATTGAGTCCAACTGTAACCCCAACACTACCAATCTACCACTAAACCATGTCCCTAAGTGACACATCTACATATCTTCTAAATACCACCAGGGATGGTGACTCAATCACTTCCCTGGGCAGTCTGTTCCAATGCCTGATAACCCTTTCAGCGAAGAAATCTTTCCTAATATCCAATCTAAACCTTCCCTAGCACAACCTGGGACCATTTCCTCTCATTCTATCACTCGTTATTCGGGAAAAAAGATTGACACCCACCTTGCTACAACCTCCTTGTTGTTTTAGGTAGAAAAAAATAGCTGTGTAGTCGTGACACTTAGGGACATAGTTTAGTCGTGGACATGGCAGGGTTAGGTTAACACTTGGACTTGGTGATCTTAAAGGTCTTTAACAACCTAAAAGATTCTATAATCATGGAAATTGAAAACTGTGCTGACCGAGCAGCAGTTTACCCCTGGAGAGGAGCTCTGATACAGACCAATGCTGGATTTCACTCACTTCCTATCTGCCTACAGCCAGGTTCTGGATCCTTCTCAGTATGTCATAGAGTGATTTATGGCAGTATTTAGACACTGTATGTATTGTCTATAGCATCTGCTTGAGAATGTGTATGTGCCAATGTTGTTATGAATGCCTGCAATTAGACAAGTACATTTGTTATCCAAACCTTGATTACGCAGCTTTTAAAACAACTGAAAGGGCCAATGGTAACACAGTTACATGAATGCCAATATCTTCTACAGTAAAAACCATTTAGTGCTAGTAAATTTCCCAGTTTTCTGTAATACCTCATTTATTCCTACCCATAAATACTGGACCTGAAAATCATCAGTGTTCCCCTTACATCAACAGTGTTGCAGAGTGCCACAGAAAACCTCCTCCCTCCCAAATGAAAAACAGCCCCGTATTGGTAGATCAGCATGAAGAAGCTTTGCTTGAAATAATGCCAGTGACAGTTGCATATTTTTGGCTCATTTTGTCTACAGATTCAGTTCTGCACCCTAAATGGCCTTCTCAAATTACTGCAATAGCACACAAGATACTAAACTGTCTATAAAGCATTCTGGGCATTCTTGCAGAAAAGACTCAGTCAGAGTGAGAAACAACATCACATTTGTCACAGAAGCCTGTTATTTGAATCCAGACTTCATTTGGAGTCACCCATTGAGAGCTTCCATTTATCTGCTGTATGACATGCAGGTTTATTTATAGCTCTGGATTTACGCAAGTCATATATTTGTACGTTTTCGTCACTTCTTCTAATAGCTTTTTCACAAACCACGCTGCAGTTGGTGCAGTTGCCCAGGCTCAGTGAAACATCTTCAGATTTTGGGAGAGGACAGAGTTTCCCTAACTAGTGTCAATGGACTTGCTGTATGGCGGCAGCTTGTAAAGCGAGATAGATGCAATATCCATACCTCTGGTAGTGCGAATATTTATTTTTACAGGCTGCTTCTTTCCTTTGTGTTGCCCATTTATTTTGTGCTGTTTATACACCTTGTGTTTCCCAAGACTTTGCCGAGTTTGCTCCCTGTGTATTGTCTCATTTAATTCCTTGTGTATGTTTCTGACTCGGACCTTATAAAACTACTGTTTTCTTTTCCCCAATAAAAATAGCCTTTCTCTATTCCATTCCTCCCCACCCATTTTTCTTTTTTGAAAAAGAAATGAAAAGAGGATGTACTGAAGAGCCAGTGAATAATTTTTATGATTACTAAATTACAAATTGCATTTTAAATCCAAAATAGTTGAGATGCCAGTGAAAAAAGTTGAAGACACAGCTCCCAGCTAGGTGACTGATACTTGTGATGACCAAAATCTTTCTGCAGTGTCTGGTTTTCACATTCCAGGAAGCCTGTCTCTTCACTCACTGGAAGCAATAAATTTATTTCCTGCTTTGGGAACTCATGGCAAAGCAGCTTTGAGGTAAGCCAACACACTGACACATTTGATGGGCTGAATCAACCCATGGTCCTGAAATGACAGGTGGTTTTGAGCAGTTTATGAGGGATTTAGTTGGTGTGGTGCAAAACGCAGCCTACAAATCAGTGATATTTGGGTAAGCAGCAATTAATAACCTATGGCCAATACTGCTACCCTAGCTTATGCCAAAAGATTCTTTTTGATTTGTCCAGTTGAAATAAATTAAAGTACTTTCAGGTTGAAGGCCTATTTGCTGTGAAGTAAAGGGATGATAAAATTAGGCTTGCAAAATGAGTCAGGTGTTATGGTCTTTGTATCAGAACAAATGCACGATTACTAGGAGGACACCCTCCACCCACCCAAAACCCAACATCATAGTTTTTGAATGTGTTTGTGGATTTTCTATTATTTTCTAGAAATATTCTTATGTGGTATATGGCTTGCTTCTGTTCCCATTGAAGTCAATAGCAAAATTGCCAGTGACTGATGGAAAACACCTGTGAAGAATGTCTCAAAAGCATTGGTTACATTTTGGTAAATTGAATTTGTTGGCCAAAAAATTAGATTTATAATTAATCGTTTGCTTCAATCTTAGTTACAGAGAGACTGGTGTCTCTTTACCTCAATTTCACTCCATTTATTCCTTCTAACATGCTCTAAAAAAAGATATATTACCCCACCTTTAAGCCAAAATTGGAAGATAAGCTGTTAGCAATATAGAGAAGCAGAATCCAAATTCAAAGTGTGCAAGACAATACCAAAAAGCTCAACGCTAGCTCTTGTTAGTTTGCATTAATATTTTTGTTGTGATTACAGTGCTTGTTTTCTCAAATATCCCACTTGCCTTTTTTTTGCCTTTTAATCCTGACCTGTTTCGCTATCAGAAATTTCTATGTATAAGTAATAGCAATTTTGTATTGAAGCTACTGTTGCTGTTAAATAGGGCAAGAAGAAATGTTTGCTTCTTGTGGTGTGAAGGGAGATGGCTTAGTTTTATGTATATATTTTGGGAGACTGCTATCAACGAATCAATGTGGTTTGAGCGATTTGTTGGTTAGGTTCAGCTCTTAATGCTTGGGCAACACTACAGAACCACTGTGGAGTTTGGCTCAGGTGCAAGCTGCTGTTTAATTTTTTTTTTTTTTTTTTTTAATAAATATCTTTCAAAAGAAAAAAGCCCAGACTTCACAGATTCTCAAACCTGGCAGCTATTTACAGAACTGTTTTACATGTGTACCCCTTGCTGTTTGCTTCTGACAACAGCACCTATGCCTCCCAAGAGCCTTAAAAACACACTTGAAGTGCCAGATCACTGTTCTCCTGTGCCAATACTAAATATAAATTTTTCCACATGAGTCAACTGAGTGAAGATCAGATGTTTTAAAAAGGGCTTGATTTTCATTTGCCTGAAGGCTGCTCTGCTAAAAAATTTTCAGTGACCTCATAGCTGCAAGTGGCTGAAAATTTGTCCTTTTAGCTATTAAAAACCTCAACTGCTCTGCACAGCTTCATGAAATAAGATTACAATTATTGTGCTCTAATTTTTGTAATTTGACTTTTGATTTATATGAAAATTGCCTAGACCTTGAGATATCACTGCTGGTACACCTCTTCAGCTAAAATTTGCCTAACGCATTTGTAGGATATGAAAATGCTGTTAAACTAGATCAGCAGTCCCTGGTATGCTAGGATAGAAAGAGAAGCCTTTCTTTGAGTGCAACTTCATTGTTTTCTCGCTGAAACTCTGAAACAAGTGTGATGTGCAGCTCGATTCTTTCTTCCTGCAACCTTTGTCTTGTAGCTGGCTCTAGCAGCTCCAGCACAACCCATCTTCTTAGGCTTCTTCTGGCAGGAACTCGTCATCCTGAAAAGAACAGAGAATTTGCCAAGATGTATGGGCTATGTGGGTACCTTTTGCTGGAATAACCGTGTCCTCCCAGTCATAACACTGGGATGCTGTGTGGGATCTGTAATTCTATGGGAGACACCTTAATGGAAATGGAAGATCATCCATAATATATGGATGAGATTTGTACTTGTGTAAGTACTGACAACTAATATAGTGGAGTCATTTAATCATATAGCAAACAAAAAAAGTGCCTGCCAATTATGAGTCATCACAGATCTCACCTCCAGCAGGAGGGTGTTAGGGTGCAGTATTTGGAAGCTGGTAGCTGCAAGGCACAATGTAATTAATTATGTAGCTGTCTCTGTGTGAGTATCTGGGTTCAGGATGATATTTTTTGCATTGACATCTGTTGTGATTGGAGAAACTAGAGCTCTGTCTTCAGTATGTCATAATTTCTTGAGCCTGGAGTCATGTCTGAGTGTTACTTAATGTATTTTTGTCCTGGTCTCATTTAACATGGTGCAGGGCAGCACCTTTCTTCACACTCATCTAAAGCTAACTGTAGTGTGCTGACCCTTGGTGTGCTGTCGTCACAGTGTATGTGGAAGGGCACTATTTCAAAATTAGAGACAGGGTGGTGGACAAGACAGATGCTGGCTTCAAGCAGACAACATCATTCAGGGAACGATTTTATCTAAGGTTAATGTAAGATCAGGCACAGTATCTATCAGCTGAAGCAAGATCAATGTAATCTGTTAAGCATTGAGACCTGTAGCTCCATTCCTGGGCTGTCACGATGTGTACTGGTGATTTACGTGCAACGTTTTGGTAGTGTTTGACTGTTTATTGACACAGATATCCTCTGTGCTGCTCCAAGTATCTACTTTTTCTGTTCTTGGGTGGAAATTAAATGTTTGGGTAAAGCAGTAAGTGAGAGAAAGCAATACTCACAAAGACGTAACACATAGCGGTGGCTGAGTAAACAGGAAAGAAAATGGCCCCTGTAGCTGCTGTGGGTTAGCCCCAGCCAATAGCCAAATGTCTCCCCAGCCAATCACTCCCTGCTGCCTCGGTAGCATGGAGGGAGAAAACAGGATGAGAAAGCTTGTGGGTCAAAATGGAGACAGGGAGACTGCTTATCAATCACTGTTGCAGGCAAAACTCAGCTTAGGGAAAATTAATTTATTGCTAATTAAATAAGATTTGGGTAATGAGAAAGGAAAGGCATTAAAACAACACCTTTCCTCCCATTTTTCCCAGGTTCAACTTCACCCCTTCATTCCTGACACCTTTTGTCTCCCGCTGTCCCGAGTGGCAAGGGAGGTGGTGGTGTTTTTGGCCAGTACAGAGCCGTTTTTCAGTGCTGCTCCTGCCACCCCATACTTTCCCCCTGCTCTGATGTGGGTTCCTCACAGGCTGTAGTCCTTCAGGGAAAAATCAGCTCAGTGTGGGTGTCCATGGGACACAGCTCCTTCAGGACTATCCAACTCCTCCGTGGGCTGCCAGGGAGTCTCTGTGCTGGTGCCAGGGGCACCTCTTCCCTGCCCTACTTCTCTGACGCCAGTGTTCACAGGGTTGGTCATCATTTGTTTTGTTCTTCCTCTTCTGCTTTTATGGTGTTTTCTGCCCTTTCTTAAATACATTTTCCCTGACAGGCTCCGCCGTGCCCTGCCGTGGGGCCATTGCGGAGTTGGCTGGAACAGGTGGTGTCCAGCTCGGGGCAGCTGTGAGTTAGGACCTGGGTAGTTCCTGCCTTCATCAGTGCTGGGGTTTTTTGTACCTGGGATTCAAGAAACACACTGAAGTCATTTTCCAGATGAAAAGATAATACTCCCTGGCCACAATCTTGTGTCTGGAAGCATTCTTTGATCAAAACATTTTGTGCTTCCCTTCAGTCATCTTTGAGAGCAAGGCGTGAGCATGTGGTGAGCTCTGCACCATCTGAAAGGTGCTGATTTGTGAAACTGGGCTGTCCACCCCTTCAAGTGAGGCCACCGTCTTTGAAAGAGGGACCTGCTTTTAAAAACCAGCTTGCAGAGACTTGAAGCTAACTGCAGGATTTTTAAGAAGTACTGATTATAATGGGGTGTTCAGTGGCTTTTGTGTTGTACAGCAAGTCCTAAGGAGTTACTTGGAAATATTATGATATTATGCAAGATGGGGTAACGACCCCTTGTCAAGGATTTGTAAATTTTTCCTGAGAATTGCTGTAAATTCCTTAAGCCTTTCTGTAGGGGTTTTTGAAATAAAGTAATACCACTTTCATCTTCTGTGAGAATGCAGAACGATTTATTTGTGTTAGTAGTGGGTAGTTGTTAGGAAGTAAAAAACTGGGAGATCTGTTGGATTAAATAGTGACTGTCAAATTTCTTTGCTGCAAAGCTACTTTGGAGCGAGGGTGTATTCATTCACTCGTTCTCTCACATTTTTCTTCATTACAATGCAGTTCAGCTGAGATTGAATTCTTCTTTGGCTGTCCATAAACTGTGAAACAGAAGGATGCAGAAGACTATTCCTTGCCTTTTTGTACATGAGTGATAAGAGCACAAGATCATTACTACAAGTTTGCTGCAAAGATGAGTTCAGAGGAGAAGAGTATATCTCCAGCTCACAAAACATCCACTCCATCACATAGAAGTGCCTCCTCTTCATCATCGTCTCAGAGGGACAGGAGGCAGGTAAGGAAATGATCTAGACATTTGCAACATCTGGTGAAATGATTGATTTATTCCTGTAATGTTGCCGTTAGTTCTCACTAGGTCTAAATTCACTTGCTTATAGCACTGGATGATATCACTATAGCCAAGAACTGTTGATTTGTAAATTTTTTTTTTTCCACTTTCAAAAGAGGTTTGAAAAAGGTTCAGAAGCAATGTGGACACTGTGTAGTGCTGGAGCAGGAAGGATGTGATCACGTGGACACGTAGCAAACATGCTCTGAAGTCTTTTGGAAGTAGTTTCTTTTGCAGCATGAACCTACAGTTGCTCCAAATTCTTGTGTGTCCTCTCTGAACATGTCTTTCTGTAAATCTAACTGTGGAATTCTATTATCTTTTTGCAAGGCGGTATTTCAGTTCAGTTTAAATATCATATTGTTCATCCTTTATGGAAGCACCTGTGTTAAATATTGTTTGGTTTACTACAAATTTACTCTGATTGTCCCATGTCATTTAGTACTGGTCCACCTATGTTAGATGTCTATTTTCAGGAGACCTTTGTCTTGTAATACGCCTTTTCTCCAGGATCCTGTTTGAGATGAGGGCTGTATTATTACCCCTCAAAACAACTCGGGCATTCCTGTGTTTTTTTGAGAGGTGGGTGTACAGTCTGGCCCCAGCATCAGTGGGAGCACTTCAAAAAATAGCAGAGCTACCCACTAGATTTCATATAGGTTGTTACAAATGCAAAGATTGGTACCGAAAATTTTATTAGAACAGAAACATACTTTAATAATTTTAACCATGGAAACATTGAACACTAAAGCAGCTTCTCTGTTAGTTGAACATCATCATGTTTAAAAAGAAATATACAAAATGTAAGAATATAACAACTTTATAATTTAAAGTAGTTGAGAATATTTTCATTAATGCAATACTGGCTTCGGCTTGACAAGGGAAAGAGGCAGGAAAAGAACTTAAATACTTGCTTGCTGCGGTATGCATTTACTCGAACGGCTGTAGCTTAAGAACATTATGCCAGCTGTGCTACTAATTTTCTCAGCTGCTGCTGAAGTAGTTTTATTCCTTTACCTGACTTACAGAAATTTTGAAAAATGGGAACTTTGATGGAAACTGTAACGTTTACAGGTTTGAATGTAAATAGTCTCACCATAAGGTATGTTTAAAATGTTAAACCAGGAGAAGAATTCTGTTGTGTGTGTAATAACAGGCAGGAAATGTGTCTGGATTTTTTTTTTTACTAATTTCCATTACTTTTCAATGAAGCCAAAAATTATGTTTTCACAGGTGGTAAATATTTTCCCTTTCATGCTGTACAGGATTTGGGATACCTATACTCAGTTAAGTCCTGGTTAGCATATGATCTCCTCTTAATTTTTCATTAGTTCCATCTGGAGCAAGAATTTTGACATCTTTTGTTTAAAGCGTCAGTATATTTTATCTCCTGCATTAAACCCAAAGAAAGTGAATGCAAGACTTGTAGGAGCTGCTGAGCTCAGCTAAGAGCATATCTTTCCGTTCTCTTTGTAATTAGGTAGTCTGGTACAATCGTGCAAGTGAGAATGAAAAAAATTACCTTTTGTGAATACATTTTACCGTAAATCTAATGGCTACCATATCTGTTCCCATAGCAACGAGGTAGAGCAAGATATACCTGTCATCATAATGAAATGGATGCTTAACTTTAAGTCCATATTTGGTCACTGAAACGTGAAGCATGATTCTAAAATAATGCTGAAAAGGATGATGAGGTGATGCATCCAGAGCCCTCTTGGATCCAATAATGTCTGGTGATGCTTAACAAGTATATTTAGGCATGTAAATGTGGACTGGAAAGGCTACTGCTGGGTATTTTTTTGCCTTAGTTTTGCCTCAGTGTTAAAGGCAGAGAAATATCTGTGACAATAAATAGACTGGCAATTTCTTCTGCAGTGAAACTGATCTACAGCATGCAACACAGTGTGAGTTGCAATGGTACTATATCCAGGGAAATAAACATATGAATGTTTGCTTTGTGCATGTAGACACAGTAAATCAACCAGCTGCATCGTACCATCTACTATGACAGCTGTATTTCTAATTTCCTTCCTTGCTTGTGGCATTATTTGTACACTTTTTGGTTTTCATAGGCTTTCCCTCAAGCACAGTAATAGCTAGGGGTAGGGTTCAGGTGTTGGGTTTTACTGCGGAAAGGCTTGAAAAGTCTGTCCTGCTGCCTCCTTGGACTCTTCATAGCAGCTGGGAGAAAACCACCCTTCCTGAAGGGGCAATATGTATGGATATGGAAAGTGATGTGACTGGATGAAGTGCCAATGTAGCTTTCATTGTCATATGTGAGGATAGCACTTGATATATCTAGATGGTTAATGACTGAAATCTTCTCATCATATAATTCTTGTCAAAGTCATGCCAGCAATTATGGAACAGTTTCTCAATAAATGATGGTACGGGAGGCTGACTGAGTGTGAACATGACTATGATAAATCATTTGAGGGAGAGTGGAAAATGTCGTGCTGTATATAATGCTGGCATTTTAATGTAGCTTTCTTATTTGTGCAATATACATCATCTAAGAGAATTAGCAGTCAGCAAAAGCTTTGACATTGCCAATTTGCAGGCTCCATGACTAAGTAATTGATAAATGAATAGACTACTGAAGCCAGCAATAACTAAAAAACTGGGTTCACATTTTTGTGGCCACAGTAACTTTAGCGTCATTCATTTTCATCAAAATTGTTGTTAATTTAGACTCTTAGATAGAAGGCGGCCCAGGAC
This sequence comes from Rhynochetos jubatus, assembly GCA_027574665.1. Classification (NCBI taxonomy): domain Eukaryota; kingdom Metazoa; phylum Chordata; class Aves; order Eurypygiformes; family Rhynochetidae; genus Rhynochetos; species Rhynochetos jubatus. Next base: position 18,910,442 of record CM050654.1, on the reverse strand, counting down.
CAACCTGTTTTTGTTAAGCACTGAGCTAAGCAGGGCGGCAGGGCAGTTGTGGTGTTCTCAACAAGGAATACTTTAGAGTGGAGTAGCAGCAATTTTTCCTACTGTGGAGCTGTTGCAGAGTGTAGAACCCCTGTCATTTCCACAGTCAGAGGATCTCCCTGAGAGACCCCGTACAAAGGTGAGCGTAAAAACTGCAGTTCGGACAGCCTTTTTTGTGAGCCATGCTGGAAAGGGAGATTCTTGTTTTTCATCCCTTGTGAAACCCTGAAAAGGCTAGTCATGTGTTGCACAACAAAAAGGTGAAAAACTAACACTTTTTAGAAAGTACACCTGAATATGATAAAATCATGTATTGTGTATTCAGTTTGATGGGTGTAAGTTCTTTATAAATATTTCATGTTTTATTTATTGACTAAGTATGCACGTCGTACTGTAGACTGTAATATGTTATACATTCTCTGCAATGCATGGGTAGTAATATTTGCTGAGAAGGCACAAAGAGGTAAAGACATTATAGGGTTAACAATGTGCAGTTTGGTAAATTGGGGCCTGACCCCAGGCTATAAAACAGAGGGAGTGATACAGAAGGATAGTAATAAAAATGAAACTGTGAACAAAGGAGAGAATTTGACTTTTCTGACCCCCATCTAAAGGGTAGCTAATACATGCTGTGAAGTGATTTAGTAATGTCTGCAATTTTAAATGTGAGGATTTCTCTTCTAATGTCTCAATTTTCTTTTTGGTCCTTTAGTGGGGAGGGATGATCAGCTGTTATCTCTTTCTCTCTCTGTTTCTCTTTGTCAAATTGCTGTTTTAACAAATCCATGGTTCTTTTCCCACACAGCAAACACAAAAGGAGAAAAGCTTTTAGTCCCATTGCATTTAGCCTCGTATGGTCACCTCTGCTAGGAGAGCTTTCATATTTCAAATGACTGTTGTCTTTCAGCCACACGTAAATAGTGAAAGATAGGGGCTTTGAAGGAAAAAGAAAAAAGATTTTCCAGAGCAGCAATCATCAGCTTTTTAGATTCTAAAATGGTTATTTTTAAAATTTTTTTTCTCTCTGTAAGAGCAATATTGACTAACAGGAGAAGGGGTGTACTCAAGGGAGACAGAAGGGGCTGAGTTTGGGCTGGAGATGTTTACCTGACCTTGAAATTTAGGAGCAGAGTGCCATTCCAAAGTCAAGGCTCTGGTCTTGCCTAGAGGTCTGTGCTGAAAAACGCCTAGTTAGCTTTTTATAACCACTATATTTTAATTGTCAAAGTAGTCTCCTGAAAGCAGTATTTCCTAAGGCAGGTGTCACCATTTCGTAGATATAAAGGCTTTAATGATGATGGAAGGATTGAGTCATTTGTCTACATCAACCTTAACCGAACCTTAGTTTCTAGAGCAACTGGAAGACTATAAAAAGTTATTGCAGTAGGTGAATCTGGGGGTGAAATATGTGGTATCTGATAAAGAGAACTAATAATCTTATTTGGATATAGACATGCAGTAGAAATCTAGACCTCAAAGTGCTATGCACTGTATTAAACATATTAAAAGGCAGTTGCTAGCATAAAGTGGTGATTAGATGAGCCAGACATAGATTGGGAGCTTAAAAAAGAGAGAGGTGTCTTATCGGTAGTCTCTTTCATCAACTAATGATAAATCATAATCAGAAGAGATGGGCATAATAGGAAAATATCATGGCTTCTATGTCTATTCTAGATTTCATGTTTTCAGCTAACATTAAGAAGAGTGAAAGTAGAATTATGAAGGGAAGTCTCTTGGCTAGGAAAACCACTGTCAAGTTTCTCCAAGGAGATAAAGAGCTGCAAATTTTTCTTGGATGTACTGCGAGGACCAACGGATTCTGTGAAGCTGATTTCATATGGGCAGTCTGCATGCCACAGCAAGTGGGTGGTGCAGGAGAGAGAAGTAAGATGTGCCAGGAATGGAGCGCTCAGCTGTGCAGTGTAGAAAGCAAAAGGTACTTGATTTAGAGTAAGAATGTTGGCCAGGGAATAAATAGGTGAAAAAATGAGTAGGGGAGTAGAGAACTGGGTGGGCCAAATGCTTTGTGTGGTTGTAGGAGGTGAAACTAAGAAGCACGAACTGGTTTGTAGGGAGAACAACTGGCTGAAGAACTAAGGGCAAAGAGAAGAAAAGCAAGAGCAGAGGTGTTTTTTTTTGTGACCAGGAGTATCTGGGAGAGCTGGTTGATGTGTAGAAGGAAAAAAATTGCAAACAATCTTTTATTCTAAGTGCTTGATATTTAAGAAGATCTTTTTGTGTGGTTATTCTAAACAATAGCAGAATCACTTTTTATCAGTTACATAGAAAAAGGGGTCTAGTATTTGAGACTTAAGCTACTTAATGTGAAATGCTGAGGCTTAAAATGAAAGACTTGCTGTTGCTATTGCTTTGGCTCCTGTTGCTGCTACACCTTTCCTGGCAGCTCAGTGGGAAGTAGCAGAGCAGTGGCAATGGGAAGGGTCATGGCAGGAGCAGCTGTGGTGGCATCAGCTATGGGATTTCAGCCACCAGTGTTTTTCCCTTGGTAGGCAGGGTAACGTCCATCATCATATACACAGATCCATCTTGCCTGCTGGAATTCCTTTGTTAGAGTCTCTCTGTTTTTATTTATTATTTTTGGTGCTTTTTCTGGGAGACTGAGAACAATTAGATGTCTGAGGGTTTATGAAGGGATAGGAGGGAATGTTCATGCTCCTGTAGTTTCATTTTTCGGGTTTTAATGTATTGCAATACCTCAAACTCAACTTTCTCTTTGTTTATGACCAGTTATGGTCAGTGACACAATATGTGGGATGCTTTTGTGGCTTCATTACATATTTCTGCCTCATAAACAATGACAATATAATCAATTGGCATTTTTACCATGCCCACCTATCTGTCCAGTGTGCCTCAGACAGTGTTGCTCATACAAGATTGCAATAAAATATGACATAATATATTCCATGTGGAAGAGAAATCTGAGCACATTTATATCCCTTTGTTATTCTTAAAATGACTAGCAACCTACATGCTCGCTCACTGCTGTCAGCCTAATGTGATATCTGGGAAAAAAATTCTTGGTGTTTACCTGTAGATTTCATTTGTTCCTGTCTCTCTGTCACTTTAAAAGAAAGAAAGGCAGGCAAGGATGGACAGTTGTCTAGTAGGTACAGTACGGACCTGAGAACACGGAGCCTTATCCCTAGCTTTGCTCTGTAGCAGAACATAGACTTTTAAGAGCATTTTTACTTCTCAGTAGTTTGTGAGAATTATTTAAATAATAATTATTAATCTCTTTGAGAGTTTCAAACTGAAAATGCTACTAAATGCCAAGTGCTGTTATTACAGTGATGTAATTCCCTTTCCTAATTAACTCTCTTCACATAATACAGTTGAAGCAGCATTAGAGCAGGAAGTGTTAAATAAGTACTTTAAAAGCAACAACTCGCTGGAGCAAGTGAATGTTCTGAGGGAGCCAAAGAATGAAGTGGCAAAATTGTTCACAAAAACATGCAATTATTCTTTAAACTGGGTAGCTGCTGCTACTGTACGATTTCCCCCCCCTGCCCCTGTGTCTTTATAATAGAGTCTGAATGTGTTGCTTAGGTTAGGGAGATAGTGGGTCTTCGTTATCTGAAAAAATGTCTGAAACGATGTAACTTCTGAAAGTGTAGAACACCCAGGTGAATGTTACATTAGGTTCAATGCCATAGCACTTGGCTGTGGAATCATAAATCTCAGGCCTGTTAGTTTCCTTTGTCATCGCTCAAATGGTAACAGTGAACTACTCGATGAGTGAATGTGGCACAATCAGACCTTCAGAAGAAGGTAGGGTCTTTCAAAGGGGAGCGCTCTGCACTACAGGTTTGTCCAAGGACGAAGGATCAGCCTGTGTGAGACTCGGAGGGAACTGGTAGAGATTCACCCCAGGGATGAGGCAGGAACCCGAGCACCAATGCGTGCACTGAAAGTAGGAGTCATTTCTGCTCCCACGCTTGGAACCCTTGGAGGCTGGTCTATTGGCACACGTTGGAAGCAACACACGCTCAGGAACCCCGTTCAGGCTGGATGCATCAGGCTTGCTGTCTCTGCATTGTGAAGCCAGCCTGCAGGCATGCAGCGGACATCCCTCATCTTGTACCTGTATTTCTGCCTAGAATTTACATGGTAGATACTTGGCAACCAGGATAAGCACATCTGTGTGCATGTGCACTGGATGGGCCCTCTCCAATCTATAGATATTTGGATCACGAGTGCCTATGCCCTTGGTAATATCTGTAGTGGTCTGGAAACAGGATCTCCCAGAGTACAATCCTGGAGATTAGTAGAGGGAGAGGCTGCCCCTTTCTAAGAATGACTTGTCTGTAAAGCTGTTGAAGAAATAAAATGGGATGGAACAGTCAAGGAGAGACAGATAGCCTGGTCTGTAAGGCAAGCCAGCACAAAGTCTGAAAAGACCTGTGAGGAAAAAAAAAAAGGCTGTGCAGGAGACTTGGTTTGGTTCTAGACAGCGATAGTGTGCGTGTCAAGTTGTTGCATGCAGCCATGTGCACATACTGTCTGAGTTACCTCCAGGAGTGCTTTACAGACTGTGTGGAGAATGCTCAAGTTCAGATATGTGCTATTAAGAAAGGTTTCTTTTTTTTAAACTGTGTCAGTTTGATTAGGAATGGTGTATGTAGCTGTCTTCTATTACAAAACATGGGAAATTGCTCACATGAAAGCTTAATTACTCATGCATATTATGATAGGTAAAGTGGTGTATTCAGAACCTAGTCACTCTTGCCTTCTTCCTGTCTCTTTTTTTCCCCTCTACCATGCATGCACATCCATACCTATGTGAGCATGTCTCATTTTCCTTGAGAATATAATCTCAGCTTGTACCTTTTAAAAAACAAATATTCATACAGTTCAAGTGTCCTGAAACATTGATTGATATTATCATAATACACACTCATTTTCTAACTTCAACTTGATCCAAAATGCGCTGTCAGGGGTGAGTGAGGAACGTGTGTGTCCACACACACACACACACACACACACACACACACACACACACCCCCCCCTGCACGAAAAGAGGAATTCAGAGGGAAGAAGTGCAACTCTTCTGAAGTGCCATTTAGGATGTCTGGAACAAAAAGGGGAGAAGAAAGAGAAGCATGATTTTGTGTTCATTTCCTCAGTGGAGAGGAAAGACATAAAAATGAAAAGAAGAAGGAGGGTGATGGCAGATATGATATGAAAGCTTCTGTTTTCAAGACACTCATACACGATAGGGATTATCCACGTTCAAGACATACAAATGTATTAGACAGAATGAATGTGTGCCTTAGTAAAGCTATTTGCTGTTCTGACATATCTCGTTTTCTGGTTTTATTCAATACTTTATCCTGGAATTAAAAATGAAGCTGTTATATCCAAACTTTTCTTCCCCAGTAGAATAAGATTTCAGGTAAAAGAAAAATATGATTAAAAATTGTTCAAAACACCATTTTTTCATAGCTCCTGCATTTTTGTACTGCATATATTAAAGTTTAAAGGATTTTGGGAAAGTCTAAATGGGTAGCTTACACAAGGATGTGAAAGAGCCCCAGGAAGAAAGGGCTTTATTTTTTTGAACCTACACTTTTTAGGTTAGTGTCCAACTTCTTGGCCTAGGATTTGGGCTAATTTAGATTCCCTTGCAACCCTTTATTAAAGTGAAAACTGCATATATTCTCTGAAGAAGACCATTCAGCATGTCTAGAATGCCTTCATTAGTTAACAAATTAACAAATTAACATCTTTTGTGTATGTGATTTTATTTTCCCTCCATTTTTTTAAGTGTATCAGCACTAATAAAATGAATTGCTAGCCTGAGACTATTTAGCAAAATACAAATACTTTTAATTGTGATTATTCAGTAGTCATAAAAAAGCTTTGTGTCATTAACAAACATTTAATTCTCTGTCAGATGTTGTGAATTTATCTGTTTACTCTGTTTTGAGCTAAGCATGTCAAAATCTACAGTGCAAAATGAGAAAATTGCCAGACTTTCAAAGACTATGGCTGCAGCTTGGTAGTCATTCCAAACCATTGCTCCGGCAAAGAGAAGATTGCTATGACAATGATAGCTCTTTTCTGCTTTATCCAGTTGTGCTAATACTTGGTTCCAAGCTCTTCAGAGGAGCAAGAGCTTATTTCTCTTCACAGTTTGTCAAAAAGTACCTTGAAAAGCAAATGCTGCTTTGCTTCCAGAGCCTAAAAGCATTGATGTGAAGTGTTGTGTACAATACAAAGCTGGAGTCCCAGAAAGGGCTGACAGAGAATGCCCGAGCTAACAAAACCTTGACATTTCTGTAACACAAGAAGTGTTTATTTTGCATATCCCAGGACAGAATTAGAGACATACATATCTGTATGTTATTAATATGCTACAGAACTGCTGCTTAGATATACTTGTCTTTCAGTAAAAAGGTTGCAAAGAGAAAATGTTGCTTTTAGACACATTTCTGTACAAGGTGAGCATGTGTTACAAGAAGGGAAAAAAAAAAATTCATTCCATGTGCTACCCATAAAGTATTGTCAAGTTCCTTGTCTATTGGTTGATAGTTGAGATTGTTGAAAACAGCTATGGAGCAGTGTCAGTAGGTGAGACTGAGGTTGAGAATAGGATCATGGTTGCTTTATACAAATTAAAATAATATGTGCTAGGAGAAAGGAGAAATACCTTGATGGAGACATGGTTGTTTTGATTTGTACTCACCCTTCTCTCACAGTGATATTCAACACTGTCTTTATTCCAGCATCAACAGAAGGAAAGCCAGAGCTGACTGAGAAGCAGCCTAAGATAAAAGCAAGTTTCAAGGTTATTCCCCTGGCAAATAAGATTGCAGATTAACTCAGCAAGTATCACAGCTTTGTTTAAAAGGTAGCAAAATCTGGTATGCCTGCGGTCAAATCTGTGTCTACCTTATTACTGCTGCTGTATTTCAGATAAATGGAGAATGCTATGTTTTTAGCTGAGAGGAAGTGATTAAGCATTGAACTACATTCTGAAAGGAACACCGCAACCCCTCCCTCCCCCCCAAAAAAACAACCCCAAACAAAAAAAACATAGAGAAAAGCTCTACTTTAAATTACTGTTGTAGAACAGTGTATGTCTAGGCCCCATGGTTATGGGTGTTGAAGACTGCTGTATGCCGCGAGCAAACAAAATGACCCACCAAAACTTTTTCATAAATTAACACTTAGCCACACATTGCGCACCACTCTGAGTTTGTGTCCAGTGTGAGTAATAAATTCCTCACCAACTTGTCTTTTTCTTGGAAATCAATAAATTATTAATTAGAGAGAATTCATTGCGTTAAATATAATTCATTCCATTAAGTAATTAAGCAGCGAAACAGAAAAAGGAGGCATGAGTGCCAGACTTGTCCTTCACTGGATTTTCTGAATCTGCTTACCCAATATCTCTTTTCTTTCCTTGCCTTCCCTTTGAAAATTGTTGAATGTCTTTTCCTTTAATGGGAAATCAGATTTTGTTAAGAACTGTTGGGGTCTTCAGCCTCTGGCCTGATGGAGACCAGATGCTCCCTGTGCTCGTATTTGTTCTGGGGGATGAGGTGAATGGTTGACTGAGCTCTTAACTGAGAAATAAAGTTGGCAAGAGATATAGAAATATATAGTGAAATGTGTTTTCCATTCTTCTCCTCCAGAGAAGATGAGAATATGAAACAACATCATATTGTTATTCTCTCCATCAGCTTCCTTCTCCCTTATGTGTCTGTAGGAAGCAACATGAAAAAAATGCAAGGCATAATCAGCATTTGTCTTCCTCATGTTTAGGCATGTTAGGGGCATTTTGTGGCCAAGGTGTGCTCACGTATATAACGTATGTTGCGAATGATCTCAAAGTTGAAGGCAGGATTGTAGTTAGGACTAAGATTTAGTAATGAGTTACAGAGCAATTGCAGTTAAACTTGCAGTCTTGTTGAATCAATTTCCAAGAGCACACAAAATTTGATGGTGCTGCTATTTTTCTACAGGAGAGGCCAGCTATGGCACACAGGTAATCCTGAAGCATTAAGAAAGTCTGGGATGGAGCAATGCAGAGGTTGATTTTGTCTGCCTGTGTTCTTGGGATGAGAGGAGTGAGAGTACGAGGTTGATGATTGATACACGTAGATTAATGGGTTATTCATTTTTCTATTCGATTATAAACAAAACCCAGAAGCTATATTGATCTGCCTCTTTCTTCCTTTTCTTCTCATTATTTTTTTAACTGCTTCCTTTACCAACTCTATTTTTCTTGTTAAAACAAAAAAACCCACCCTTGATAATAATTTCAAGATATAAATGATTTTTATTTCTGTGATGCGAAATAACTAAACTGCGTTATCTGCTTTTCAAAATGTCAAATAATTGTGTAATTTCTAGCTGTAATTTTGCAGAAAAATAACATGCATTAATGGAAAACGTTTTGTACCATGTAATGTCTCTTAATATTATACTAGGAATGTCACAAATTTAAAGAAATGATTTTGTGTCAGTGTAATGGTAGTTGTGACAGAAAAGAATTGGCAAGCAGACATTTACAGTCAACAAGACACTTCTTGAAGTAAGGAATTTAAAGAAGGCAATTTTATTTTAAAAGTGCTCATTTTCATATTTCCAAACAAATAATTGAATAAGTCAGCATTCATTCAAGTGCTGTTAGAAAACAATGTATTTCTCAACTGAAGTGGAACTGTAATGTCTGAGGGCTGATAGAAAAAATTAAAAAAGACACAAAAACCGCCTTGCCTTGAAATCATGCGATTGAAAATGTCAGTGGAAATCTGGCAAGCCAAGGGCTGTTGGGTTACTCCACTCTAAATATTGTACAAAATGAAATTGCATTTATGTAACAACAAACTGCATCGGCTCCTACATATGAGACCTTCGGAACATCTGTGTTGGGCATCGCTCCATCTCAAGATGGAGGGATTCCTGCCTGCCAAACAAAACTGGCAAGAAAGTTGGGAATCGTCCTGATTATGCTAATCAAGTGTCATTTTAATCTTCCTTGGAGGAACAGATTTAGGTTTTCTTGTATATTGTTTAAATGTGATACTATGTGCATAAGTAGCATTTCATCTATTCGGTGAGAAAACTTCATCATAAGTTTATCATTAGTAACTTTGTGCTGCTCAGCTCAAACAAGCACATTACATTATTTGATATGTAATGTAGGAACTTGTACTATGTAAATACAAACTTTTTTCTCGTCTGACTAGTAATAGACACTTGGATAAATAATAAGATTAACCTTTCTTTGATAAAGCAGAAGATTTTAAAGCATGGATGTCAAAGCTTCTGCTGGTTGGCCCTGGGAAATGTGGCAGGTAACATAATACTGCTGCTTTTGCACATTCTTCTCTGTACAATTAAAAGTAACTGAAAATAAGTGCTGACTGTTGTTACATTGTGGCAGGAACGCTTGTTAATCCCACAATCCCCTTATTTTCCTATTCTCATTCACAGTTGCAACTTGAAAGACAACAATGAAGGTCTGTGTGTTGCTCTGCAGCAAGATGTGGTCTGTGTTATATATACGTTTATATGACTGGCTGTGTTTATTTTCATTTAGTTTGGTTATGCTCCTTATGTACTTAGTTATCTGTGTAAACAATAATATTTACTCTGCTGTTTGTCTCTGTTTTTATATTCCCTCATTATTTCTGCTGTCACTTGTACCTTTGTAATCTTTTCTTCAGTGAGTGTAAAGAAGCTTAATCATGAACAAAATTTAATTGCTGTTTTCAATTGAGAAAAACGTACCCTTCTCAGAGCATAACTGCGAATTTGTCATTGTGCTACATGTTGTGGAAACGGAATAGTTTTATTTCATGCCAAAGATGTACTACTGATATGTTGTGGTAGAATTCTTATGAAATATTAATGTGAGATGTACCAAAATTTCACCTGAGAAGGAAATGCAAATCCAGTCAAGCAGAATGTGGTTATTTTCTCCTGTAGTAAAAATGCTTTTTCTTTCACAATATATGATTGAAACATTTCTGGAAAATGGGAAGACATTTTTAGATGTCTTTTAAGAATAGCAGGTTTTTTCAGGACTAGTTGTGACATTATATATTTCACTTTTGTACCATGCTTTGAAGATATAAAATTTTATAGTATTGTCATACATGAAAACAGCTGTAATGGTTTAACATCATTGGGTTCCATAACTCTTCACCAGCAAGCCTGTTAGCTGAGACCCAGTAACTGATCTTGTGAACACCTGTAATTAAAAGCACTCCTGCAATGAGTTACTTCTGCTCAGTTTAGAAGTCAGCAACAAAATGCTAAGGTGTGATAATGAGTATGTTATGTACAATAGTTTGCCTCAGAAGTGAATGTAGGACAGTGCCCACTGTATAATATGTGTACTCAGGGTCTTGTGCCTTAGCAGAAAGCATAACAGGTCTGGCTAGGAGCGCTTTGCATCTCTATAGGTAAGAACTGCATTATTTCTTTTCTGGCTTTATTTAGTTCCCAGCCCATGGCAGCGCGGTTGGAACTAGGTGATCTTCAAGATCCTTTCCAAACTAAAGCATTCTATGATTCTGTGCTTTTTAGGCTGGACAGAGTAATGAGTTTAGAAACCAATAATACCAAAAGAAAGAGTGGAAGGAAAGAGCGGTATTGCCTCCAAAGACAAACTGTGCAGTGATGTCATGCATGGGTAGTGCTTGGTACATTTTGTGCCATGATGCTGATATTATATATAAGAAGCGTAATGAGCTATCATTCATTACTTAATATGTGTTTTAAGAAGTAATATTGAATAATAAGTTATCTTAAAAATTTTTTTTTTTTTAGAGTGTTCATATTCTGGAGCGGAAGGCTTCTTCGGGAAGTACAGACCCTTCTTTAAGCAAGCAGTTCCTCGAAAGTGACCCCATCTCTCTATCAAAGGTAAGCAAAATCATGGGCTGTAATCTGGGTGATGAATTTCCCCTTGTAGTTACAAAGCAGTTTGTCTAACAGCTTTGGGATATTGTTTTGTATAATTCTGCCATTCAGTATATTGTGAGCATGCCCTGGAGCTTCCTATTCCTCAACCAAGTTGTTGAGGGGCCAGCAATCTTTAATAGATGTTATATGAACGATGTTATATGAACGAAGTTATGGATTTGGATGGTGCTGGTGGTTGTCTTGGTTGGTGGGTTTTTTGGTTGCTTTGTTTGTTTGTTTGTTCCCCCCCCCCCCCCCCCCCCCCCGATGGATGGCATCTCGGAACAAGTTTTAAAATCTCAGAGTATGGGGCTAGAAGGGACTTTGAGAAATGATCCAGTCCAATCCTCTTATTAAGGTAGAGTAAATCATATTGAAGTCCAAAAGTGCTGCTAATCAATAATTGTATTAATTTAAAAAATATGTCCTAATGACATTCCTTATGGATAGTTTCTTAAAGTTTGAAATTTAAAATCTCTTGCTGAGGCCTTCTTTCCTGAGGCAGAGAAATGAATAGAAGTGTAAGGGTAACAGTCTTGTGTGTGGTGCTTTGCAGTCAACTTCCTCCTGGCTGAATTCCTCAGTTTTGGAATAACTGATTCCAAATAAGTCTAATTCCATGTAGAGAAGTCTTCATTTTAAGACACTTCATATGAAAAAGTAAGATTGTTGCCAAAAAGGTGAGAATGCTGTGGTGGAATATTTGGTGGAAAAGAAAAATCTGAAATTAAATGTCTGTAAGTTGTGAAGCAGAACTGGTAAAACAAATTCAAACAGAAACATTCAGTTCATCCAGGGAAAATAAAATGGTTCAGTCTGTTTAATTGGGAAAAGAAATACTTTGCAGTCAAAAAGAGTAGGTTCAGAAAGCTGTTGGTAGTGGCTCCCTCACTCCCACTACTTGGGGCATATGCAGACCCAGTGACTGTTGTGTTCCCCTGGTCCTGCTGCTTCACGCAGAACTGTTTCTCATGTAATACGTAGGGCATGGCAGAAGTCATGGTATTGGATGCCATACTGGAAAGCATATATTGCTATATATTGGAAAGCATATCACTTTCACTCTGGTTTTCCCCCATTTCTGACTGCTTTTGCATAATATCCCTTGTATTGGGCATATCTCATCACACCAAACCTGTGGGATGGGGCACAGTTGGGATTGTTAGGATGGTTTTAAGAACAGCTTGTAGCACTGGTGCAGCAGAAAACAGGTATCCACATTGCACTGAATAATTGCTTGTTTTGTCCTGTCCTTCTGTATCAGACCTTTTGTTTAAATGAATAGCTGTATGAGATTGTGTGATTTCTAGTTGAGAAGTAATCAATATTGATGTTATCTGGTAGATAAAAGACTTATGCCTACAGCTGATCTTCTAAAGGAGAAATCAATATGGTGAGGAATCAGTTGGCAGACTTGTGGAGAGACATTCTCTACTCACCCCAGGGGACTCATAGTTTAATTTGCCCCCCTTAGGTGCCAAGTGCTTCTTCATAGGGAAAAAGTAGTATGTGCTTCTCTCTATTCCCAGTAGTAGAATAGAATATCCAAGGAAAACACAGAGAAGCAAAAAAGGTGGGTTTTGAGCATGACATTTACAGGTACTGGGATGGTTCCAGTTGTGCAGGAAAAACTAAATTGAATAAAGATTTCTATTAAAATTTACTGCAGTATGTATTATTTGGGATAGAACATTTTACCCTTAAAATAACAAGACCTTATTAAAAATTGTAGTTTTGAGATTTGCTGTTAATTTTGAAACTGTATTTTCATAATAGTGATGTTAACATTATCAAGGTTATGTAACTTACTTGGAGGTGTTACGAAAGACTGACAGTGCTTCCCTTTGAACGGTTTTGTGGGAAATGTGGGAGACAATTTTTTTTTCTCTTTAAATGTTTATGGCTGTATGACCTCCTTCCTCTCTTGATAACTTTTCATAACATTTCTGGGAGTTGTGACAGATCAGCTGAGAAAATGAAAGTTTACAACTTTGTAGGATGCAATTGGTAAAATAGAATCTTAATGAGCAGGCAATAGGAGATTTTTAAATTGGTACAGAATTTTCTTGATTACCGTGGTAGCAAGATGATAGAAATAAAGGCATGGCTCTGTTTTTTCTCTTTAAATATATTGTTCTTTAGCTGTTTACTATGGTATATTGTAAGTCTGGCTTGAGTTATAAAAGTTTTCATGCATAAGTAGTAGTATGTACAAGAAATAAGCTTTAATTGGCTCCCTGAAAGGCTGGTTGTATCTGAAATGATACAGAAGTTCCTATTCTTTTCTCTAGAGAGAAAATTAGTTAGCTTTCCTATAATTTTCTCTTAATACAGTGAAAATGAATGCAGGAAAAAAAAAAATTTCCTTTTGCAGATTTCGAAAGGCACAATTAGCCTGGGAAACTGTCATAAAATGCCTTTGAAGACAGGAGCTTGCTACATTGGAAACCAACAACAAACCAACTTCTTCTGCTGGTTTTTCCAATGTTAAGGAAAAATTAGAATATCCAGAATCAGTATAGCTTATACTTTGAAGATCAGAAAATTTACAATGTTTTATGATCAAGGAATACCTCAGAGGACATTGTTAATATATGCTCATATTTAACAGTATGGTTTCTTCCTCATTTCATGTCATGATCGCATAATTTTTTAGAGAAGGAATACTCTGAGTAAAGGTACATCTTTAACATGCAGATTCTGTCCATACCCCCCTAACAGAGGCATATGTCAGTCCTTTTGGTTAGGTACGTTCCATCCTTTTATTTCTTACAGTGTAGTGCTGATTTGTTGGATGCCGTTGGAGGTAACACGTTCACACTGTTACCTCCAGGAGCAGGTCTGACCTTTCTTAGCTCAGCCACAATTTGATCCTGTTTTCATGTATTTGGATGTATTTATTTCCTTGGGATGCAGTCTGTTGTGAACAGCATGTCCAGACCCATCCTCAGATAGTCGTTTAGTTAGTGTCAGATTTTTTTAAAAGTTTCAACCTGGTAAGGGTTAGACTTCCAAAAATATTCCTATTCAGTAGTTTTAAATGAGATACAGCTGGGCATAATACCAGGTGACCATGTTGTTTGGTACCTAAATAGGCTGATTTAAAAGCCTAGCCCTTCTTTACTCTTTGTCTTGCACTGGAGAATTTGTGGTACATGTATGTAAATGCAATTTTGCATCATGTGTGTGCACAGTTAATTAGTGAATGTGTCTTCATGCTTTTTCAACAGGAACCTGACAGCTGGGAAATCATAGAGGGTCTGAAAATAGGCCAGACCAATGTCCAGAAGCCAGACAAACATGAAGGTTTCATGCTGAAAAAGAGAAAATGGCCTTTAAAAGGTTGGCACAAGGTAAATATCTCATAAAACTGTCAAGAGATTATTACATCATTTTATGAGTTGGGATTTTTTTGTCTAGAGGAAATTAGGTTGTCAAATAAATGCCCAGGATTTTGGTGTATGTCTTTTTCTTCAAGCTGTGTATTGAATTAGTTTGCACACACAGCTCATGGCTTCCAAATTGCGGTGCCGACTGCCTAGTGTATTCAAAATGCGGGTGTAATTTGTAAATAATGCAGCAGATGCCTTGTGGTTTAAGAGGTTTAATCAATATCCCTTTCATTCTATCCAATATATTGTAAGAAAACGTAGCCATGTACGGTAAGATTCACCTAAAGATCTATGCTGAAGTTACTAACCAATCCACCGTTTTGAAACATGGGTTCCTTGTTTTTTCAACTGCTGCCTCAATATCCTGCAATTTCTGTAATGATATTTTATGCTGAGAGCCCAGTGAGGAATACCAGAGGCAATAAGTGTAGCATGTGCTGTGTTAGAGTTTCACTAGCAAAGCCATAGCATCCTCTGTCTATTGTACATTGTATGTCATGTTCTGACAGTTCTGATTGTGCTTTAGTAGCCTACCAGGTTTAATGTGTACAACTTGGAGAATAGCCCATCATTTTCTGAAGCCCAGTAAGCTTTGGATCAAAATATGAAGAAAGATAATTTTCTTTTATGTGTGGAACTTAGAGAGGATGAGCAATATGAAGTGAATAGTATGTTCTTGTGAAGTCCATTAATGACCATACATAGTTAAAAACCAAACCAACAAAAAAACCCCAAACCAACAACAACCCTCCTGTTGTTTTGACATCTTATTCAAGAAGTTATGTCTCCTGGAAAGCACTGTTTTCTTGCCCTGTGTGAAATATTGGTACCATCTGTTGTGTGACTGACATAATTTCCAGAACCATCTTCAGGAGATACTTTCTGCCATCTAACTACTGACCGACCTCATAGTGTTGGTTTAACAGGTGCCCATCAGGAAAACATTGTCCTTCTCTTCCATGTCAGACAGCTTAGAGAGTCTAGGACAATATTTTGCTGTGTTATAGATTTTTAACATAGATTAGTGCTTTAGGTTAGACTCTAAAAATAGGAATTACTTACTGTTAATTAGCATGTAGTGAAAATTAGTGGTGGTAAACACAAGTTAGTGAATCTCATTTCTAGTCTAGGTTTCCTGATAGGCTGTGTCTCTGTGCTGTATGCCAAAGTCTATGCTGACCTGTCCGCAGTGCAGCTTGGGTGGTCTGGTACACACCAGCTAGAGCAGCTTTACTGGCAGGAGAAACACACTGTGAATAAGGGATTCTGCTCTCTGCTGTAAGTAAGCAAAACAAAGGTGTAGCAATGGCACAGATAGCCATCATCAAGTTAGCCTAGTCCTGGTAGCTATGTCAATGAAGATACAGTGGCTCCCACCCTAACAATGACTAACACCCAAAACATAAGCCATCTCATGACCTGGGTGTGTTGCTGGGAATGCTGCAATATTTACACCTGTACTAATACCTATATTAGGTAGGTTACAGCTAGAAAAGGTATAATCAGCATGAATTACAATCTCATCTTTACCTCACTGCATAGAGGTCTGCCATGAGGCACAAAGACATGGATGGTAGAGCAGTGCCTCACACCCTGTATCTTTTTCCCAGCTGGAGATCAAGGAGACCACAAGAACACCCATATGTGGGTCCTCCTTTTAGGATGTAGATCTTGTGCTAGGAAAAACTTCAGTTTCTGGATAGGGAAGGTAGGTTGCTAATTTGAAATGTGACCAGCTTCTGTGGGAAGAAAAGCAGGAAGAAAATTAAGAAACAGACATAACTCTCTTGGCCTAGAGTGTCTTTCATACAGAGTTTATTGAATTGGCCGGAGAACTGAAACAATACCCTTAATTATCAAGGTCTGTTAAGTTAAACCTAGAACATAATGTTGAAAAAAGAGAATCTAGCTTTTTTTGGTTAGAAGATAATTGCTATCAAAAAATAAGCAAGAAAATTATTCAATACTGTATTTGTCCTCTCCTTCCAACCCACAAACATTCCTTAATTCCTACAGAGTAATCTTTTGCAGATGAATTGTTGTAAACATTTTAAATTGTATCTGCTCATTAAGAAAGATTTTTTTTTTCTCTTTCAGAGGTTTTTTGTCCTGGATAACGGAATGTTGAAATATTCAAAGTCGCCAATTGATGTAAGTAAAGTTGATGACCATTTAAAAATTTACACTGGAATTCAGTCTGTGAGGGTGATTAAATGCCATACTCAGTCTTGGCATATTTTATGACAGTGCAGATACGAAAGTTGTTGGTGGATTCAAAGAGAGATGTGTGTATGGAAAGCATGTAATGTTTTGGTTGAGTTCTGTCCTTAAAAGTCTACCTTTTCTTATTTCTCTGAAAACAAAAACATTACTGAAAGTAGTTTGTTTAATGAAGGTGCTTGAGAGATTAGCCTAAACATGTATTTTTCTTTTTCAATTTTCATGTCAGTCAGAGCTGATTATCCAGAGATATGTGAATAGGACAGAGAAGTGATTATAGTGTACTCAAGAGATGTAAAGGACAGCATTAAATTAGTTAGATCTGATACCAGTAACTATCAAGCAGCAGCAGCAGGGAGCTGAGTAATGTCTAATTTTCTCTGCTTCTCACTTACCTGTAGCTGTATACTGGTGTGAACCAACACAATTTACATTCGGAGTTGGCTCAGCACCAAGCACTTCTTGTGAAATACTTTTCTCTGTCTATAAATATAGTAACTGGCTAGTCTGCCTACAAGTTTTATTTTTTTAATATGGCTTTATATTAAAATGTTCATAAAATCGGAAACTATTTCAGCACCAGATATTTTTCTGTTAATTACAGTGAAGTAATGCATAATACTACCATTTTCTTACCCTGCTTTTTGATTTTAGATACAGAAAGGCAAAGTCCATGGGAGCATTGATGTTGGTTTATCAGTTATGTCTATAAAAAAGAAGGCTCGTAGAATAGATCTTGATACAGAAGAACATATCTATCATCTGAAGGTAAAATGTGGTGCAAATACTTATTTTCTTTTAATCCACAGTGGAAATAAATAAAACCATGAAAGATGTGCAGAAAACCAGTATTTTGAATGCCTTCTTGATAGTGAATTTGTTTCCAGGTGAAGTCCCAGGATTCGTTTGATGCATGGGTTTCAAAATTACGCCACCACCGGTTGTACCGTCAGAATGAGATTGTGAGGTCTCCAAGAGATGCTAGCTTTCATATATTCCCTTCAGCCTCTACTACAGAGTCTTCACCAGCTGCTAATGTGTCAGATGGAAAGGTATGTTTTGTTGAAAACTCATGCCTGCTGGGCTTGCTTGTGGACAGTTTCAGTGGGCTCTGCTTCTAATGCCAATAGAGAGGAGTTTCCATTGTGGGAACCAATGGGCAGCAAAAAGCTGTGAGTGTGTGTAGCTGAAAGACTGTCTAAATTACTCTTACTGCAGCCTTCATTAGTGGGCTACTGTAGAGATCTTGCAAAGAATTCACCATCCCAGAACAATTTGCACTTGCCTTGTGTCATTGGGGATAAATCTGTCTCTTTACCCTTTGATAATATTCGTGCTCTTAAACAACAGCTTTTCTAACTGATGGTTAGCAAAAACAGTTTGCTTGTGAGGTTCTTGGTTTGGTTCTCCAACATGCTGTTCAGAAAAATCTGCATCTTGGGACAGGATATAGTCTAATCACAGATGTCGCTGAAATCACAATGCGTATTTTGTTTTCTTAGTCTGAAGTAGTACGGTGATTGCACGGACTGATCAACATACCACCAGTAAATTTAAGCATTTGATTATGCCTTAGGTGCAACAAAATAGCTTCCCCTGGCAGTCTCCCATACCTTGCAGTAATAGCCTTCCTGCCACCTGCACTACTGGTCAGAGTAAAGTAGCAGCCTGGTTGCAGGACTCGGAAGAGATGGACAGATGTGCAGAAGGTTAGTCTTTATCTTATCATGCCTTGTTCTTTCAGCAAAACATCTTGTTGACACAAAATAAGAAACAGACAGTAAAGAGTTAAGTTGCATCTTTACATGCACATGAAATAGCTTTTTAAGTAATTAGTTGTTTGCTGTGTAAACTTCCCGCTCTGCATGTTTTGGGATGTTGCTTTTAAAATGTATCATAATAATGTGTATTATTTTAATGGGTATCATTGTTTAAAATTTGATCAACTCGAGATCCAGACTTGTTGCTGACTCCCATAGAAAATAAAGAATAAATTACTCAGATGCTTTACTACTAGGGATTTGGACGCTTAACTTGTATTATGCAATGAAGTGCCAATGATAGACATCATGGGAAAAAAAAAAAGTCTGAACTGAATCACCTAATTTATTTCTGGTTTATATCTGTTAGATCTTGCTCATTGCCAGTCTAACCTTGTGGAACTCAGTAAACTTCTTCAAAATTTAGAAATACTACAGAGAACTCAGTCAGCACCAAATTTCACAGACATGCAGGTAAATATTCTTGAACAAAAATCATCACACTGAAACATTTGTTCTGTGTTTGAAGGAAAGTGTAGAAATGGTGTCTGTTAACTCAGACGGATTTTCTGGAATCATAGTAACTCTTGGATGCAAGGTTTATTTTATATGTTTGTCTTTAATAATGTGTAATAATGTTGCATAGGTAAAGAAATAATTAACATATATATTTGAGTTAAATAAGATGAATCAAATGATTAAGGCATTTGCAAAGCAAAACTGAGAACTATTGCAATAGAAATGTATGTATACATTGAAATCGTATAGGAGTTTTTGTTGTGTAAGATACCATTTTAAGTTTTTAAGGAGTGAAGACCCAAAGGCCCTCAAAGATGAAGTTGCATTTTCTAGAAAAGAGGGCGTAGTACAGGGGTCCCAAAGGTTGGACCATTTCCCAGTTCAGGGTGAGTTTTGCTCTTGACCAGAAGAAGGCAACAGCAGATCCTAAATACTTTCTCCCTTTTTCACTCAATCTCCTTTAGTACACAGATATTTCAGTGGTGGTGGTGGAAGTCTAGTTCCAGTGAGCTAATTACCATGGATTTCAGGAAGATGTGAACTCTACATTTCTCTGAGTAGTACCAGGATAGAAATCCATGAGGATTTCAAGATCTGGTCCTAAATATTGTGCACTCATGAAGAAAGTATACGGGTAGTTTTGCTAAATGAGCTAAATATACTGTGTGTTTATAGAAGCGTATGGTCACCACTGTAGTTGTGGGTCCCGGCAATGGCATTCTTCTCCTTACTTTCTGATTTGTAAATGTCTAATGCTACAATTCTTTACTAACTTGCTGTACTGTCTGTGTTGTCTGTATCAACTTAATAGTGCTTTGTTGCTTCTAACTATTTGTGTAATGTAGGCTAACTGTGTAGATATTTCAAAGAAAGACAAGCGGGTCACGAGACGATGGAGAACAAAAAGTGTCAGCAAAGATGCAAAAATTCAACTTCAGGTACTGAATGCGCAATGTTTTACTTTTCATTATACTTCTAGATTAACTTTTTGTCATGAAATGATACATTAGCTGAAAGTAGGAAGTCAGTGTACTGTCTGTTATGTTCCTGATGAAGTAAATTAAATCTCAGTTTGTTGTTTAAAACCTAGAGAAGGTAGTGAGAAAAGTATTGATTTTACTTTCATTCATATGAAAACATTGCCATCTAGGGTAAGAGGGGGATCTCAATACCAGTCAGTTAAGGTGCAGGAAAGGCAACATGCATGCAGCATGCGGGGATACTGATGTTCTATCTCAAACTTGCCAAGAAGGGCAGTTGAACAGGTGACATCACGCTAAGAGCAGAAAGCATGAATGAAATACTAAACACACCAGTTGTCTTTGTCAAGACCTATACTAGGAGTGTCACCAGTGAGAAGTATTTTCACAAACCTTCTCTTACGGAAAAAGGTAACAGAAGAAGAAACTGGATAAAACCAAAAAATAAATTACATGAAGAAAGATTTACCCCATCCTTCCTTAGAGCTAAAAAGTGAAAACATAGAAATAAGCATAATATGCTTGTACTACTGCTAAATCCAGGGTGTCTTACTGTGTTTTTTCAGAAGTACTTGTGTGGTTTGAATTTTAATCCAAAATCTAATCCTTTTATAATTAATCAACTGATAATGAAGACTATGTACAACTGACTTCAGGACCTAACAACCACTACTGTGCTGTCTGCTACAGAAGAAATAAATGTCAGCGACTTTTGATCCCTTCAGATTCCTTGAAATTCATGCAAACTTTGAAAGCCTTTAATATGTCCCCTAGAGGCACAATAAAGAGTTTTCTGTGACTCATTTAAGATTAATAATGTTAAGGAAGGAAGAAATTGTAGTTGTATCAGCTTTCTTATTGAAACTGTTGTAGGTGATTTTTCTTTCTACCTGTTTTATAGATAAATCACAATAGGTTGAACAATGAAGCATCTGTTAGGATTAAAAAGGTTTATTAGCAAAGGAACTTTTAGTGATTGATGTCAGATCTTATTACCTGCATTTGATAGATCATTGTGTTTCCCTGCTGCTGAATAACATAGGCAAATAAAAATATCAGGAAAATGGATGCAAGTGCATGGTGGCTATGAAGAGACAGAGTCAACACTGCATGTTCTTCTTTCATGCCTCAGTGGTCTCAGAGAAATTCCACTCCACAAAAATGATGAAAAAAATGATGAATGTCGTCGACATATGATGACCTGGGGGGGTCATGAGGAATCATGAGCTGTTCCTGTGTTGCCTGCACTTTGCCAAAGTGACACTCATTTGGGCTTTTGTAATTTTGGCACCTGACTCTCAAACTGCTCTTTGTGTCTTGGAAAGAGTTGTGCCTCTGCTACTGAAATTCTCAAATACAGTCAGTTTACAGGTTCCCTTGAGAGAGTTTGTGTGCATAGTACTGCTCTACATGGATCTGTCTCTTCTGAGTCGATAATGAACTCTGCCTTACCTGGGTCAGCATTATCTCCTGGCAAACTTAATGCTGGAAATCCAAAGTTTTTATTTCGTTAGAACAAAACATTAAGTTATTGATGGCTGATTCATAAACTAATTTGCAATGAAACAGAAACAATAAAATTGTTCTAAATTATATGGAAGACAAAGACTCCTGTTTGGCTGCTCAATTATCTTGCTTAGATCAACACGTTGTTTGTTCTTCCAAGGGCTGTCCAGTCCCATGGATGGTCTAAAGCTGCGATTTGTGGAAGATGGCCTCACTCTGACTCATTGTGTTATTCCTAGTTTGTGCATGTTGCCGTTCCACTAAAATGTGGGTTTCCTCCCATCCCTAGGTGCTTTTTAAGCTTACAGTCCCATTTTGTTCATTTGTTAGCCATTCCTTCTAGCTTCATCGGCTTTCATTATAGGTCATTTTTTCAAGACTACTCCAAGTCTTTATATCAGGGCATCCACTACTGAGAATCACTTTGTCTAATTTGTGATTGTTTCTTCATGGTGCCTACACATGATTTGCTATTAAATGGTTGACATCTGGTACTAAGAAAACTTCTGTTGTGCTTTTCCTAACCCTCTGCTTCCATACATCTCATTAGTTTCAGGAGATAGTGCTGTTACTAACATACTAACTTGAAGCCAGTTGCACTATTAATTCCATTTGAAGTACTTGCACTTATTTTAGAATGAACAGTCATCAGCTACCATTGAAAGGGCGCCTGGTAGTATGCTATTGAGAGCCATCCTTCCGGCGAGCATAAAAAATAGGGAGCTGTATGTATAGGTGTCCTGTTCATGAGTAAAGGGAAACGAGGGTGTAACTTTTGCTAGCTCAGTATCCACTGTGTAAGATGCAAGGAGAGAATTCTCCCATCCAGATTTTGTATTGTAGTTGTAACCAGTTTTTTGTTAATAACATAGCTTTTGATGTATTCTTGCTGGCAGATTCTGCAGTATGAATGCTAGGTGTATAATGTGTTTAAAACATAATTTTTCTTGTAAGAAAAGCTGCTTGCTTTGTTTCCTAGAAATACGTATTTACGGATTAGGTATACCAGTTCTGTATGTAGTTATCTTTGCTCATACAGCTAATCCCAGTGACTAGAGTGGGGTTATTCACCGAAGTATAATTCAAGGTAGCATGCGTGTATAAGTCTGCAGGTTTGGGGGTATAGTATTGCTAAATTATTTAGAATTAACAGCTTAATTTGTAGGCCTTTGCTTCAGAGTAATGCATGGACTGCTTCTCTAAAAAAGTTTGCTTTTATGAAGGACTTTTTTTTTTATTTTTAAAAAGCCTATTTAAAGTCTTATGAAAATGACCTGCAATAACATGCCTGTATTAATTCATTTTACAAATGATGCTTTTGTACAAAAACCGAGTTGTGGATTTTTTTTTTTCCCCCTTTGGGTAAAAGATCAATCTGTCATTCTCATAACAACTTAAACATCTTCAAAAGAAGAAAAAAAATTACTGAAAAACAATGAATTGTACTAACATTGATTTTATTTCTCTGTAAAACTCAGTTATGAAGTTTCAAGACTGGGTTTTTTTGGGGGGTGGGGTGGGGGGTGGGGTGGGGAGTGGAGCAGTTTAATAGAGAATTAAATAACATGGAGCAACCTGTAAAGTCATCTTGCTCTACTGAGGCATTCAGCTCAGAAATAAAACGAGACCCAAATACCAGCTTATTACCTTTTTCCCTTAGCTAAGTACTTCTTTATATCGTAACTCAGATTATGACCTCACTTTCTATTGTGTTGACGGGAGCGTGTAGTTCTCTGGAGCTCATTGTTCCCATTTTAATTATGCATACCTGCATTCATAACCTTGCATATATATATCTCTATACCTATATTTGTGCATGTCTGTTTCTCTGTACATATATATATTTATATATGTCTCTGTTAGTTAAAGAAGCATATACTTCCAAACTCTTATTCACAGGATGGACATACTTCTGTAGAGCACAAAGAGCTTTACATTGCGCATATAATGTGTTTGTTCTCTGCTTTAACGAAGTTTGTGCTTTACATTTTAGAGGTTATGTACATGTATTTAATATGAGAATTTTATAAAATATCACAAAGCAAGGTTTCTCTTACTGTGATCATTAGACAGCCCTTCCATTGGCAGTAGCGCTGCTGCTGGTATTAGCCAGAGAGTGAAGGGTATGGCCATTCTGAGATGCAGCAACCCTACCAGCAGGAATGTTACAGGAGCAGGACACTTCAGCTAATAGTTGAACTACAATACACTGTTCACCATGGTGTCTGTGTATCCAATCTATACTGTTTTTATTTATAAGGCGTCCGGGCTGCTTTCAGGAAAAATAAAAATGTATATGGATTTAAAAATACTGAAGTGGCTATAGGTGATAGTATAGGGGAAGAAAAATATGAAGGGTTTGAAAATTGTTGTCTAAAAGCAGAAAGGTGGCTTTTCTAGTATCCTAAAGTATAAAATGGCTTCAAAATAATGATGTTTAGATTAGAAATTAAATAGGACTTTGATAGGTGTGGAGCTCCTCTGCATTAGACATTCACTTGCTTGACTTTAATGTACCATGATGAATTTTCTTAAAAGTAAAATAAAAGTGAAATTAAGCAGGATGATGTCACAAGTCAAGCATGCAGAAAAGGAAGTAGTTGTTGGAACACTTTTAGTTTTAATTTGTGCTGCTTTATCTGAGTTTTCGCATTGCTTTGGAAGCCAAGCCTTTGGTAATGTATAGGAGAAGTAGCTGGAACTCAAAGAAATCGTATGTGGAGAAAATGAACAGATAGGCTCAAGGATGGATGCAGAAATGCGAGAGCTGTGCACAGGAATAAGCAAGCTCACTCTAACATACACACTGAAAAGTGTTATCATTGAGATACACACATCTTCAGTGACAACAGTTCATGCACTTCCACTAATGCAAAACGATCTCTTTCAAAATTCATCTTCTAGATGGTCAAGTGACCCCCAGACGGAGTTTGGGTTTTGTGTTTTCTGCCATGCGTAGCATCTTTTTTGTTTCCTTAATCCGTAATTGCCTTATGACTGTGAATGGCAATGCTAATAGAAATTTTTTTTTTGTAGTCTTAATGAGTTCACTGCAGTCCAACTCATCTGGAGATGATTTTAGTGAAGTATCTAGCTTTTTTTTGTCTCTGGCATACACAACTGAAAACACGTGGTGTGTCCTCAGAATGTGTAGGCCATAAGAGTTAACAAAATTGAAATCCACTTAAAGACTCTCCCTCTCCCTTTTCTGATCACCTTTCATCTTCCTGTGACCCATCATCCCTTCTCTTTTTCTACTTCCTTCTCTTCTTGCATTCACTGTCAGGAAGGGCCGGCACCGAAGGGCCAGTTCAACACAACACGACGCCGGCAGAGACTAGCAGCTGCAGTGGCTACAACAGTGAGTGGATTTAAAAATCAAGGGATAGCTGTAAAGATGGGAAGCTGTGTAACTTGAATGTATAATAAGCTTATGAAAATGTTTCTTGCACTTTTTGGAGGTGTCCGTGCTACCCACTTTCAGCTGAGTTTCTTAGAAGTGGTGAGGCCTGACGCAAATGAATTCCATAAATGTGGGGCTGGGCTTGTTTACGTGGTACATGTCCCTCCTCTTTTATGCAAGTGCAAGTGATGGTTAGACCCAGGCCCTGCACTATTTCAACATGTTTTTGACATATTCTGCTGTATACCGTGCAAAATAGAAAGAAATGATCAAATTCTGTTGAAAGATTCTTGTGACAGTCTACAGCAAGACAGCAGAACCAAAGAGATCTGTTACCAACAACCATGGAAATAGAAAATTTCTCTTTTTTTTTTTTTTAAAGTAATGTAAGGTTAGCCTCTTCATTTGAGAAACTTTCTGTTTACATTCCATAATCCCAAAAAGTCATATTACTACCTCTAGCGTCTGTATTTAGTTTTGCTAATTGTCTAAATCTGTGATGCAAAATCTGGAATTGGGAGGGGGAAGAGCTGTTTGAGAAAACAATTTAGCATCAAAAAGGTGTCTTCAGCTGCTGCTTTATCAGGAAAACACTTACTAGGAATGCACAGTATAGCTATTAGTACTAATCCATCAACAACAGCTAGATAGGGAAGACCCTGTGCATCAAAGATTGAAGTGAGCTTTAGATGCATACCTCTTACCTAGTGAATAGTGAATGTCTTCACCAAGCTAAAGTATTCCAGGCTCGGCTGCTTCAGCCCATAGCTAAAATCCTCTAGGTCAGACATAGCTTCTGCTGAAGGCTGAATACCTTGATCTCCTGCTACCTTCACCACAAAACTCTGTTACTCTTAGTCCCTCCTAAAAAAGTGTAAGAGAAATCAGTCTTTCTCCAGTTCCAGAAGTAACTCATCTAAATTTAATGCCCTAGTTGATGCTGAATGTTGTGCTCAATAATTGATCAATATTCCGACCTCATAAATCTTCCTGCCTGGAGAGGTATCAACCTGCTCTCAGTTTGTGTGGCTGAGCAGTGTCAGTGGGAGGCTCTAACCAGTAGGTTCAGCAGCAGTTAAATGGCATTGGCAAGAGCTGTACCAAGGAGTGCTGAAGTGGAGCAGGTGATACACAGCTGGACTTAAATGCAAGGCAGTAGGAGTCTAGGGAATCGCTGAGTTGTTACCTGCAGTTGAAGTGCGGACCTACTGAAGGATGTCTTGGAGTAGCCAGAAAAAGCACATGAGGAAGGAAAACTAAGGGCATCAAAATGACACTGCAGTTGTTACAGTGGTTGTGGAAATGGCCTTTTCATCCCGGCTGATGTAGCAAAATGCTTGTCTCTCCCAGGCGGTGAAGCTGTGTGCACAGACTGAGGGATATAGATATCAATTAAATGCATGGCAGAAAGAGGAGGCTTTCCTTACAACCCACTCTACCAGAACAGTCTGTTCCTACATGAACACAAAATTCTAAAGAGGGTGTTGGGTGAGTGGGTATTACGCCCTTGGCATAAAGCAGGAAGTCAGGACAAGGTACATCTGAGGTCATATCTAGAAGAGTGTGTGCATGGAGGAAACCATAGTGATGCATCAAGAAGCTAAATATTTTTAAAAACCCCTCCAAAACAACAACAAAAAACCACAAACAACAACAACAACAAAAAAGAATGGGAAATAAAATCAGAGTCAAGTCACCATGGATATAGAGAGAATGTAGAGCAATGAAAGGAAAAAAAGGGAAATGAAGTATGTTGGTAGGGTTTCTTGGGCTGTTGCAAATTCAGGAGAATGAAAGAACTTGTTCAATGTGGATTTTTTCATCTGTTGTGGAAAGCAGCTTGAAAACTTTTCTAAAAGATGCATGTGAGGAGAGGTCATGTCAGTCACCAGTTCAGTATTTTTGGTTCTTGTATTTAAAGCAGTTGGCACAGCAGCCACTTGTCTCTGTCATGTGAATGTATATTTCTTGCAAGCAGTGTGACAGTATTTGTAGAACACGTAAATGGTGTTTCTAGGACATACTTTAAAATGTTATTTTTCCACTAAACCTCACTGCAGAAACATTGATTTTCAGCCTGGCCAGCTGAGGTATGAGGCAGAAATCCAAAGCAGGTCTCTTCAGCTAGGTTCATCACAAAGTGACTAAAGAGCCCCCCCGACGTGTGGGAAGCCTGCCTGCAGCTCTGCCAGTCTACGTGGGGCTGGGGCAACCTGCCCCATCACACCACAGGCACCTGGGGGGATCTCCCTCAAGCTTCTGCCTTCTATCTGGGATGGGCTTCCTTTCCTGCCTTCTGCATGGGCTTGAGGGTTGGGGATGTGCTCCCTGCACACACAGCTATCATGTAGTCACCTATTCTGCCTTACTGGATCCACCTGGAGCAATTGAACCTGTTGTGGTGCTCCCAGTCAGATAGTGCTGGCAACGTGCTCTCTGCTTTAAGATGTGAAAAGGCTTTGTAAAAGAAACTTGAAAGTAACTTGTATTTAGTCACATTAGTCAATAATTCTGGCTTTGTTGGGCTGTTGAGAGAGGTCTGCTGTTTGCGAAGAAGGTAATGGGGTATGTATCCAGCATGAACGGAAGGAATTTATTATACATCTCCTGTTAATGAAGTCATCTTGATATGAGGCTAAAATGAGGTCCAATAAAAAATACCTACTTTGTTGTTATAGCTGGAAATCAAAATGCATGAGAGAACAGAATAAAATTTATACTGGATAGGTGCCACAGAGCTATTATGTGCTGCATGTATATGGAAATTGAGGAAGAACAGGATGGAAAACAGCATTTTGCAGAATATGCTTATGAGTGGAATGAGATGCGATGAATAGATCCAACCGGATTTTGAGGGTTTCACTGGGGAATCAGAAATCTAAAACATATGTTGATGACAACTTTTGCAGGAAGGCATTGACAAAACCATTCACTGATCTAATCAAATAACAAGGTACCAATTGCAAATACCAATGATAGTATAGAACTTACCTGTTGATAGAAATGCTTAGTAATATGACTTTTTATGTTATCTGCTGCTCTTTATCATGCCTCAGAAGACACATATTTGAATAATTATATTGGGCTGCAGTGTGGAAAATCACTTATACACTTGATAAATATCATGAACTAAAGTAGATTTAATGTGTTCAGTGTGTTTAACAGTGCTTAATATTTAAAGTCAAAAAATGTAGTTCTGCATGCCTTTCCTTTGCACTTAGATTTGAAAATTGGGTTCTTGGCCTGATTTTTTATACAGATATGTGTAAATGGTAAAATTAAAATAAAATACAACATACACTCACACACACACATTGCATATATAACAGTGTAGGCATTCGCTGCATATGATATGCGTGTATATAACTTACTAAGATTTGCATGTATGTTTTTATTTCTGCATGTGAAAAGTATAGAAAGAGAAAGAAGTGGAAATGATGACAAACTAAATTCTTTGCTCTATCTTACTAAACCTTATCTCTCTGCATTTATTTATGGTTCATCTACTTTAAATGAAAATCAGGTGGAGTTTAGATTTTTTTTTTTGGGGTGGTTGTTTATTTGTTTAGTTAGAAAGAGTATAGAAAGACTATATGCTTTTTCCCTCTTCACAGCTGCCAGTACAGTGAGTTTCAACTCAAGATTTACCAGTAGTTTTGAAAAACTTCTGTGATATATTTGATAATATTATATCCTATCCTATTCCTAGATCTGTGGAGGAACTTGCATACTTCAGATGTTGGTATTGTAACAACAGAGTCATACTACATGTATTCTCAAATGTCCAAATGTAAAGCAGCATGTCATGGTTCAATTTTCCAGTTCTCTTTTAAGCATTAGGAAAGGGTCCAGTTTTGTAAATTTTAGAACTGAAATGCTCCATTGTTAGCAGTTAGCTATGTGTTTAGGCCTTCTTTTATCTGTTTCAGTGAAAAGTTTCAAGGGAATTCTAAATTTCAGCACAGCTGCTGCAGGAGAGTAAAAAGTTACTCTGTTCACTCTTACCATGTTCTTCGCATTGTGAACCAAGTCTTGTTTTCAGAAGAAATTTACATCTTGCTTCAACAGAGTCAAAAGGTTGGTTGGACCCTATACAATGTTTCTTCACTGTTTCTGGCTGTAGGTCCCTTTCAGTGCTACAATGTCACCTGTTCGACTACATTCATCCAATCCCAACCTTTGTGCAGACATTGAGTTTCAGACTCCTCCAAGCCATGTAACGGACCCTTTGGAGTGCTCTACTGAGTACATGAAGCTCCAAGAAGAATTCTGCCTGATGGCACAAAAAGGTAACTGGAAATATCAAGCCTTTCCTTTATTGTCCAATTCTGTTATGGGTTTATTTAATTTTTTTCCGCTTAGTTATGGCCAGGGTATTCATCTGCATTAGATGATATTGTGTCAGAATTTTTAGCTGGTCATAGAGATATACATAAAGACAATATTCTTACATTCTTACATAAAGACAATATTCTTACATTTTCCATGAATGTCATGAATATAGAGAGATAGGTAAACTCTGAGATATTTTTAGAAGCTTTCTGAATCTACTTTCTACATCTTGTAAATACGTGGCTGAACTTGCAAACATTTTGTTTCTCAAGAAAATGCTTTATTTCTCCCCAAATATGAATCAGGACGTCAATGCTACATATAATGTTGTGCAATTCATTTTTGTGCAATGATTTGTACCTCAGTGGAAATAACAGAAGAGCTTATTTCTAGAATGTACTTTAGAAATGCCGTTTTATTGTCCATAAATTAATGGTCCTACAGACTGAAAAAATAGAATTTTTAAAAAGATTTGTTATCAGTTTGCTATCTGCTGTATAGAAAACTATGTGAGACTGATATCTTAAAAAATGTCAAAAACACATTTAAAGATCAAGTAATCCTATCTATTAATGCAACATCAAATCTTAGCAGAATTAATTTTTTTGTTACTCTGAAAAGAAAGAAAGGAAAAAAACCACCTAGAAAGAAAAGAACTAACATTGAACACAGGTTTTCCAAATATGCACCTTTCCATACTTCCAGCACCAAGAATATGCTCAGATGACATATGTGTGAACGTACAGTTTGCACATTACAACCTCAACCTGTGTTTGTGCTTAATTTGGCATGGATTGCCTGAAGTTCAGATCCGTGTTTCAATGTTCTGTAATGGTAGGATGGAAATCTCACTTTCTGCCTTTATTGCTGAAATATTGTAATAGATGTCAGTGTGCAGTTCTGTAGCTGAGAAAACACTTGTTTTCTGTTTTTCTTTTTGCTTAGTGCATTCCCTTTTGAAGTCTGCCTTTAACAGCATAGCTATTGAGAAGGAGAAGCTTAAGCAGATTGTTTCAGAGCAGGATCTTACAGGCCAAAATGCTCAAATAGCACACCTCAGACAGTCCCTCTCTCAGGTATGTTCTTGATTTGATTTCAAGCACATCTAGCTTGCCAGATGCACTATTGTATTTTGGCCATTTTCTGAGCTAGACAGAGCCAAGAAAAATCCAAGTTCTTGATCAGAATTATGATGTGTTCTGTTATGACATGTCTAATCTCAGTGCATGTGGAGGTGAAGGATATAATTTGTTTGTTTAAGCATGTATCTGGTACGGTTTTCCAGAATAAAGAAAAAGGATCAAATGTTTTTATACAAATTCTAGATATCTTTAATGGAGCTGTTTCCAGCACAGCCAAAACATCCTTGTTTTCTTAAATAAGTTTTAAATTTTGACTGTATATTTTCAGATTTGTTTTTTATGTCCGTGTCTCTAACTGCTAAAGGAACCATGGCTTACAGGATAATCATGGGGAAATTGGATTTTCAGATACATACCTGTTAATCTCCAGTTTCTTTCCCTCTTAAGCCAAAGGAAAAATTGTCATTGACTTTAGTGGGGAAGAAGAAGTAAAGCAACAGTTCACCTTGCAAAATAACGATTTTTTAAAATTAATTTTCATGGAAAAATTAAAGCTTTTACTCTGAAGAATGTATTGCTCTTCAGTACTGCATCTGCAAGAAATATCAGCAGAGGTTTAAAGGCAAACAGGACTTCACCCAAATATGCATATGATTTCATACACTATTACTGTTCTTGGGTTGAAGGTTGGTGCTATGTGAGTAATACTGATGTACAATGTCTCTATAGATGCATGTCATGTTACCCAGATTTGGTTATTGTGTGTCATAATAAAGAAAGGCAAAGACAAGAGATAAGGGTAACTGTTTCTGATTATTGACAGAAATTTAGCTAAGACCTGTGAGACTTATTAGCAACTTGCATGAAATGGGTGGTCATGTTTTCTTTGTGTTCCTGGCCTCCAGAGTCAGTCTAAAAGTCACTGTCACACATTAGTTCATAGTCTCAATGGGAAATAAATGGAAATTTGACCTTAGTCAGGCAGCTGTGTTTGGCCAGTCTCATGACCAGGTTTGAGCAGTTTAAGAAGCTACTACCAGGCTACTGTTAGTCATCCTCTTCCCTTCCTGGTAAATGGCAACTGTGAACATGCTCAGATAATTTCAGAACAAATCAAAATGCAGTAATTTAAACTGTTTAGTGACAGTTCAAGCTAACCTATTTTACTTTGATCCTACTTTGTTCCATTACATTCATGCAATCTATTTCTCAGTCTGCATTAGGGGGACACAGAGCAAGATTCTTACTCCATTTTAATAGTAATTTCCTACTAAACCAGTATGCCTGTCTGTTATTCTCTTCTACAATCCCCAGTGCTGGGGTATATTAGAGCTGCCATATTCTGTGCATGTAACATACTATACTTTTTTTTGATTTCGGAATCTTGCACATGACTATTTCTAGATAACAGGCAATATGTATATATCCTCCCAAACTTATAATCTAGGTTGGGCTTTAAAAAAGGAGAAAAATCAGCAGATAGCAGACACCAGTTGGTATTTGTGACACTAATGGATCAGTAGTATGAAATGAGTACACACGTGCATATATATCAAATTGTTTTGGACGGGCAAACACCCAGTGATACTAGAAATTATACTGGGTTTGCTGGAAAGGAAGCAATTTCCTTTTGCGGGTTCTAACCTTGGTTCAGAAAGGGCTGTTTAGTTGTAGACCGAGAATTTCCTCTGGGCATTTTGTGAGTAGTTCCTGTTTGTTGTTCTGCAGTTTCTTTCTTGCTGCATTTGCTCCCCATTTCTGTAATGTACAAAACCCACCAGTATACGTGCCAAAGAGCTATCTGAAGAACTAAGGTAGAATGCCACTGTTACATTGTGGGAGAATATCTGCCTCCCCTGCCTCCTGAAAATCACTGAAGTCAAACCGACCAAAAGACATATCGTGTTAGAGAGGATCTCAAAGTAGGTATCTCTCTAAAAATAGAAGGAAGGAGGTTCTGTGATTTCTTAGGAAATTGCTGGGAAGAAACTAATTTTTTTTTTTTTAACACTTCCTTTTTAATTTTAAATGAAATGTGCAATTTTTATTTTAAGGCTCTCAACCAGAATGCTGAACTAAGGAGTCGCTTGAACAGAATACATTCAGAATCTGTTATTTGTGATCAGGTTGTCAGTGTAAATATTATCCCTAGTCCTGATGAGGTAAGATTTTGGCCTTTAATGGATTTAGATTACAATCAAACCTTGCTAATTCTCACTACTAGCTGAAACACACTTGGCAAATTATCGAATTTTTCAGATTGGCAAGTGTACATTTATAGAAAATGTCAAATTTATTTTCCTTACATAAAATAAAACTTTTGTCTTCTAATTTGCATATGTCAGATCTCATGAAAGAACTCAGTTTGGTCTCTGCAGAGGAATAGGCAAGGTCTCCAGCTTTGGAATATTAATTGTTGGCTGGGAATTAGTGAGGTTTTACTGTATTTGAATGTAACACACGTTAGCTGACCAATTCTGTATGTTAGTTTCTTGCCAAATCAACAGGACAGTTTAGTATTCAATGGCCTGATCTGGCGAGTGCTTAAAGGGCCTGATGTTTAATACTTTGAGTAGCACTGCTGAAATCAGAAGGCTCAGCTTATGAATCAAGAAGTATACTAATATCATCTTTGCAACATTTAGTCTTTCTTGTTTTGCTTTCACCAGTAAACAGAATACGGAATATTTGTATTAATAAGAGATGAACTTCCCTCATGAGAAGGGCAAATCTGAATTTGCGAGCTGTAGTACGTTACAGTTAATGTGATCACTTTTGACAACCATTCTGTTTGCATTTTATCAAAATATTTTTCATTTGTCATTTCCACTAATTTTTTGTATGCATATGCCATTTCAATTAGTGTACTTTTGTCTAATTATTTCTTACAACAAGAAAGGAAGGTGTAAATATGTTTCCAATGTTTGATTATTTGCTTCTTGCAAACATCCAAACAATTTTTCCAAGAGTCCAGCATGTTGGAGACTGGCAACTGAAGACAGAGCTGAAGCAATGCCACAGCACAGCAATCTGCAGTGAAGTTCTGAGCAATGACCATCTCTGTTATTTTACGGTTTTTGTTGGTTATCTGGTTTTTTTTCATATGTACATAAGTACATTGTTGTCTTGGTACAAGTGTGTCTGACTGTAGGATTTTTTCCAAGAGGTTTCACCACTTTGCTCGATTGCTTTATTTATATAAGCTTGCAGTGTGCAGGTAATGCCTGTGTGAGCATCTTTTTCAGGTAGGGACATGTGTATTTTTCCAAGACCCTCTAGCTTGTACAAAAACTTGAAACTTTAATCACATCCTGTAAAGATAACAGTGAAATGAGCTTCAATTTCCATTATAATTCATTAAACATCATAAGCCATCTACACGCTTATAGGCCCCAGTGAAAAAGGAATGGGTTTTGACCTGTTGGCTTGTTTATGATTTTTTTGGTGGTGGTGTTAGTGCATTTTTGAGGAAATATATAGAATAATTCTACAGGATTAAGATGTCAACAAAACCATTTGCACAACTTCTGTAGTAAGATTAATGGGAATGGAGTTGCAATCTGAAGTGTTAACTGTGTTTAGAAGGGCTTCAGTAGTTTCATCTGTATTATCTCCCAGGAACAACATGCTGTATAAATTAAGGGATTAAGTCAGAAGCCTGTTCCCCTCCACAGCAACAGCTCCTTTGGTGGAATGGTACAGGAAGAGAATCTTAATTTCCTCTCCCACCTTTTTAAAGCAACAGCCTGTAGGATAGTGTGAAAACCTGGTGTTCCTCCCATCAATAGCAGGAAGAGGAATATATGTTTCACTGTTTAAATTCACTTGCCCCCCTACTGATACACACATAACACTATTTTGAACCCCTGCCTTTGCTGTTATATTCTCTTTATAATACACTATAGAGAGTTTGTTCCCTTTAGTAATACTGAGTCAGTGTTAACGGCATAATTCAGAAGAGATTTGGGGTACGAACATGGAATAAAAGCACATACATAAATATTACAGCCATCCTCCTGAATATCCAACATTTTCAAACTTTTGTTACTAAACTGGTTCACAAGCGCATTTATTTTGAAGGTAACTTGTAACTCCCTGACCTTATGAAGCTTTATATTTGAGTTTTGGTTGTCTCAAAGCAAGCTCCCAGCGATGTAATTTGTTATGACCAGGTGTCTTTTCATCTGAATTTCATGGTTGAACTTGTCTGACACAATCCAGCTATTGTCCTCAAAAAAACATTCCTCTCAATACAGAACTAGTTCTGTGATTATTCACACTGCTAAAACTTAGCAGCTGATGCTGAGCAGGCCTCAAATGAAGACATGTATTTCACTGCTCAAAATGCACTTTATTTTGTCATTGACAGTCTCGTCTGTTAGGTACACACAAAGCCCTGTTAAAATGCTGTCTTTACTGTCTGTGCTTCTATTTGGCATATAAACATTATTCGGGTGATTTATCCCTTCTATGCATATTGTTTTATATTGGATAAAATACTTTTATTTTTCTGTGCTTTATTTACAGACGGGTGAACAAATTCATGTCAGTTTGCCACTGTCTCAGCAAGTTTCTAATGAGAGCAGGCTCTCTATGTCTGAATCCGTTTCAGAGTTCTTTGATGCACAGGAAGTGCTTCTGTCTGCCAGCTCATCAGAAAACGAGGTAGGCTATGACAGCATGCTGCAGCTTGGCTGTTGGACAGATTTATGTATTGCTACCACTAGTGAATGGTTTTGTTTTTAAATAATAACTACTTAGAATAAAAAGGTATCTGAATGTGTAGGGTGTAGATAAATGAACCTGAGACTGCCTGCTGATGGGGTGCAGAAGTTCCCTGAAGTGCAAAGCTGAGTTGAAATTTGTATCAGTAGCTTATATTCACTATGTGTCCTTGCTAGACTCTGGCAGTTTCAGATGAGGATGACATAGACAGGAGCAATTATGCAGTTAACTAATTTAGATTTTAAAATATTCTTAAAAAATAAAAAGTATTCTAATATACATATGAAGTTATTTTCTGTAGTCAGAGAAATAGACAAAAGCCTGAAAAATTGTCTCACTGAGGCTCAGAGTTGAAGCAGTCAGATACAGTTCAGGAACCTGAATCTTGTTGCTGTCCACAGCTTTCCTGTGCTATCCTGAATAAATTCATACATTAAAAAAAAAAAAAAATTAAAAGACCATTTATAAAGCCACGGTAGTGCTGTGGTTTACCATAACATCACCCTCAAATGGCATAGGCCTTACAATAATTAATTAGTAAACACTGCAAAACATTTTGGATTTTTTTTTTGTTTAAAAAAAAACCCCCAAAACCCCCCAAAAATCTGAAAATCAAAAAACCCCACACTTAAAAATTGTCGTAACACTGATACAGTTCTTGTTTTGCAAAATGATAAGTTGATGTTTGTATAATTTTTTTGCTGAAACACAAGCTACACTTCATTGTTTGGCTCTTCATCAAGAGCAAAAATCTGATTATCTCTCCTCACCTCCCATCCCCAGTATGTTATGTTGTCAATTTTTTGTTAATTTCTGGTCTCATTTGAGGTCACCATTTTGCAAACTTAATGTATTTGGCTTCATAATAAGGAATTCAGAAACATAAGGAGAGCACAGCATTTGTTTTGACACTTTTAGTGCATTGGCAGTATGGGCTGATTGAAACATCCAGTCGGTTTAGTTAAAAGCTCTAATTGATTAGAGATGATTTCTTTGAATATTTGTGTTGCAATTAATTTTTTTTTGTCTAATTTGTCAGTGTATTTTATATGTATTTGACTTAATTGATATTTTGTTTACGTTTTAGGCTTCTGATGATGAATCTTATATCAGTGATGTGAGTGATAATATATCTGAGGACAACACCAGTGTTGCAGACAACATTTCTCGGCAAAGTATACTGCTGTGTTTTAAACTTTGGGAAATTATGTTGGTTATGTTCTAGACCAGATTTACTGCATGTCTGTACAAGACCAGCTCCGCTGAAATCAGTGAAGTTGGGCTTGCTTGTTTGCGTGTAATTTTTGGTTCCAAAAAGTCTGTTTTTCTTAATCTGGAGCTTTCTTATGATAACAGTTTTTTCCCTTCCCAGTTCTTAATGGTGAGCTAACAGGAGGCGCCTTCAGGAATGGACGGAGAACTTGTCTCCCAGCTCCCAGCCCTGACACCAGTAACATCAATCTGTGGAATATTTTGAGAAATAACATTGGCAAAGACCTTTCCAAAGTATCCATGCCAGTTGAGCTAAATGAACCTCTGAATACCTTGCAACATCTTTGTGAAGAGCTGGAATACAGTGAACTCCTGGACAAGGCTGCTGAAACAGATGATCCTTATGAACGCATGGTAAGGAATTTAGTGTAGCACTTCTTATGTCTGTATTAAAAAGGGAGCTGCTGAGTGGAGATCTGTGCAGGGTCCTCTCTTGTTTTTCCTGTTCAGAGACAACAGTCATCCCTGCTGTGAACCATTACATGTGATAGGTTTGATCTGAACAAGGCTGAGGGACTTTTCTTGACTTCAAGTCCTGCAATTGTGACTCATTGATATGAATACTGATCTCACTCTCTAGGACTGTAGATGTAGGCATGGACAGTTTCTAACCCTGCAGCCTCCTTTCCTGGCTTTCAGTGATCAAGTCCAGCATCCTCCAAGAGCTAATCAAGTATGTGACTGGTTTATGATCAATGTAGGTATCAATAAGATGTCATACTAGGCAATTTCTAATAGACAAGTTCCAAAACACCAAACCAAAGTTTGCCTGGACAACCAGACTTCAGCTTCCCTGTAAGTACGTCTTCGTTTTTTTAACTGACAGCCCACAGCCTATGTTCAGCTTTCAGGGTGTTTTGATCTGTCATGTCTCCTTTTCCGCAAAAGAAATGGGGAAAGACTGTTATGGGAAAGCTCACTGTGCTGTTGCTGAACATATTTACCATTCCCTGGTGTGGGCTGGCAGCACTGTGGATAATTGGGAAAAGAGAGGTTGCTTGTGGCTGTCATATCGCCACACGCTCAGGTCCATGAACTGCCGTGTTCGCATGGCCTGCAGGAGAGTGAGGGGTTCTAAACATCAGTATTTTTTCCTTGACACTGAAGAAATGGGACCTATCTTGTGATAGGGACTTGAATTTTTTATCATCACATGCTGTTTTCCTATAAGAATCATTATGTCCCTCACAAAAGGGGGATCCTCTAAGGACTGGGCAGGGTTGTACGGAGTAAAGCAGCTGTCTGCCTGTAGGACTCTGCATCCTTTGTTGAAAAGCTTGGAAGGTGAGTATTGAAGGAGTCAGGAGGGTTCAGGAAGGAAAACCCATGGTACAACAGAAAGCTTCCTTGCAAATGTGGAGACGCCACCCTTCTCTGCTACAGATACTCGTGCAATACTAGGGATACAGACTTTTAACGAGCACCTTAAAAATGCAGATTGCGCACACAAGCTGGGGCATGTGGGGCTACTTGGCAGAAATGCTGAATACCCACAGCATCTGAGCTAGCAGTGCTGTGGACGTGTTATCTGTCACTGTTCTCTGGAAATCATGATTTTGCTGTCTTAAATAATCATCCAAAAGTAGTGGAAACTTTTCTTCTCATCGCTCTATGTATCGTAAAGATAGTAAACCCCTTCAGTCCTCTGTAGTGTCTTATAGTTAAATGAATGAAAAAGGTTTTGGAAGAATGAAAATTTTTACTGTTGAAGAAAAGCCTGTGAAAAGAACAATATTGTTGATACTGCACTTAAGAATAATACGAAACGAATAGAGAATGCAGCACCCATTACACAGTGGGAAGAAAACAAAGCGTGCAAAAGCTTGTTACAGTGTTACATCCCCACCTGCATGAAGAGAGGGGGGACCGGGTTAAGGTTCACTCTGCTGTTAGCCGAGTGATTCTGACCCCCCTGTTGCTCTTCTGAAGTTTTGGTTGGACTTCTGGGTGTCTGTTGTGATATTTTCTTTTTAAACTCTGCTAAAGGGAGCTCTAACGTAAATTACTGCAGCATGTCACTTAGTTT
This sequence comes from Rhynochetos jubatus, assembly GCA_027574665.1. Classification (NCBI taxonomy): domain Eukaryota; kingdom Metazoa; phylum Chordata; class Aves; order Eurypygiformes; family Rhynochetidae; genus Rhynochetos; species Rhynochetos jubatus. The sequence continues at coordinate 18,872,245 of CM050654.1, read as the reverse complement.
GTTACTCCCAGCTACGCCTGGTTTAGAGATTACTAAAACTTGTTTGCACATGTAGACAAGGAGGCTGATAAGGCAGCATGTGCGTGGAAGATCCTGAAGTAACTCTTTATTAAGGACATCCTATGTGAGAACCGCTTATGTTTGACACTAAATAAAATAGTTTCCATAGGAAAATGGTATGTGATCCTGTCATTAGAAGTTACCAAATAATATTTATTCACATGGAGCATAGGCTGGAGCTGGGTCTGTGTTTAGATAATTAGTGGTAAGCTGGTCAAAGGCAGAAAACCACTATCTTGTGCATATTATTTTAGAGTCCCATGACAAGCCCATGAAGAAAATCAAATTATATCAATAAAAGCGATACAGTTTATACAGGTTCTGGCTGGGATGTACAGCTTCACTCACAGGCGTGCTTCATTAATCCAGATTTCACGCTGAGTGGAGTGAGTTGTGTGATACTGCATAGTGATGGCCTATACACAAGACTGACTGTTCTCATTTATGTTCTTGCCTGCAATTTCACAGGTTCTCATAGCGGCTTTTGCAGCATCAGGCTATGCCTCTACATACTTTAGAGCAGGAAGCAAGCCATTTAATCCAGTACTTGGTGAAACTTATGAATGTATTAGAGAAGACAAAGGATTTCGATTTTTCTCAGAGCAGGTAAAGCTTGTTTCTAGACAGACACTTCTGTTTAGATTTAGATTTTGGTTTCTTTGTTTTGTAGGGTAATCTTGTTTTTTCTTTCTAGTTAGAATGGTTTGCTTTTTTATTAGTAAAGAAATGTCATTAGTATGAATGAATTTTGTTAAATGCTAGAAGGTATATATTTTTATACTAATCACAAGGAAGTGTTTTTAGTTCATAGTGTTTTAAGCACAAACTTAGGTTGCATGTGTTTTCATAGGAACATAGGCTGCAGTAACAATTGTATTGTCTTAGGAATGAAAATGAATTGTTTTTAACTCAGCCAAACTGTTTTCCAGGTTAGCCACCATCCTCCCATTTCGGCCTGTCACTGTGAATCGAAGAACTTTGTGTTTTGGCAAGGTATACTTTTTTAATTCAAAAGCATAAACTCCTTTTTTTTTATTAGCAAGTAAAACGTTTGTCTGTACAAGATGAGCTTTCCATTTGGAACGCACTCAAAATTTCTATACTTGCTTTTGTAGTAACATATTATACACTGATGTGCTGAATTAGTTCACTCCAAATTCTCATTCTTAGCAGTAAGCAGACGTGTTACAACTTCCCTTGTCACTTGCAGTCTGTTTATGCTTTTCTGCTTAAAAGTTTTTTGTCAAGAAAATTGTTTTTTCTTACAAACACAAGCAGTTCTTTTTACACAGTTGAACAAGCAGCTCTTTCTTTCCTTGTATCTACTGGCATATGCATTTAATTTGTGTTGAATGTTTTCATGAGAGATTTGACAATAATGTAGCACAGGCATGACTTCTAGAAGAAATTCAATCTTATCTTAGTTTTTCTGACCTAATGTCATTTTCTAGTATATTTTTTTTTTCATTTGTATTTTCATGGCAACCTCATGCTGTTCTGTTTTAAACCAGGTGGTCTAGCATAGATCATCTTGTGTGCCACACAGATCACTGCAAGGGAGAGACTTTGGTCTTTTCAGTTTTGTAAATCTTTCACTATTGTATTCAGATATCAGGTGGAAAAACAAATTCTGGGGGAAATCCATGGAAATTCTGCCAGTTGGAACCTTGAATGTGACTCTTCCAAAGTAAGTTACTGTCCTGTTTACTTTTGTTTTCAGTTTTTGCTGCAATCTCATCTGTGCTGCCTTGTAAATGGATTGGGGGAAGTGTATGCAGACACCACATAAATTGTACTGATGAGAGTTAGTGCCTAGCTCAAATCTCTCCTAAGTGCACAGGTGGGGATACTGAAGCATTTTCGAGCCTGAAGATCCATTTGGGTTTTTGGAGGAAAAATATACAAACCCTCTAGAAAGCAATAGACAGAGGGGGCTAGAAATGTTTTAGGAGAGGGAAGCTAAGTTTTACATGTACAGTAGTGACCATCTGTTGAGAACAAGGCTGAAATATAGGACTGTCAGCATCTAGCACTGTCCTTATTAAGGCTCCAATACTGATAAGCGTTCCCTCTAGTAACTCTGTAAGGTCATTTTTTGAAATGTAGATAAGCCAAAACATTCTTCAGATGTTGGCAGAGTAGTGAGAAGAAGTTTCACCACAGGTAAGACTAGTTGCAAGTTGTAAATCCTGAGAATATGCAAGGGGGGGATATTTTAAACAGATCTGCTGGTCTTGCAGTACTATTCCTGCTCTTGTACACTGCAGCTGGCATTTTTTCTGCCTCAAACAGTATGGCACTGCTTCACCTCTTTATTAATCTCATGAAATTGAAGTAAATGCATGGAGGCGCATCTTTGTCTTTTGTTTTTTAAGCTTGCCCCTCTTCTCCGAAGGAGAATGTGCTTTGCACAATACAATTCTCTCGTTTTATCTCGTTGTTTGACAACAGAGGTACTCTGACTCTTGAGTAGTTGTTACAGAGGGAAAAGGATGATGTGACAGTGAGCTTCTGCTTCCTACTTCCTTTCTATTATCTCCTTTTCATATTTATTTTGTTCTATTTGTGATTTAATTACATTGTCTGGTTATAGCCTCAATGCAGCCTTATGTTGATCTTTCAGTCTCTGTCCTGCCCCTAAAGGAATTGTGGCTATAGCACTTAATGCTCTGAGGACAGTGAATATGCCATGCAAGGATTTGGTGGTCCACAATGTCTTGATTTGTGGTTCATAGCACTATTATTCAGTTCTTTGCGCTAGAGCTTAGGTGAGCTCCTATATGGAGGATTAGTAATGTACCCAGAACCAGTGGTTTATTGAAGTAAGCTATTGTCGCAAAAGTTTTTGAGGAATATGGTCTTGTATTTATGATGATGGAGCTATATTTTACTTTTCTGTCGGTAATGACCATGATTAATATATGTTACCAACTACTTGTTAATCTGTTCTTAGGTATGGAGACTACTATGTCTGGAACAAAGTCACTACTTGCATACATAATATTCTTAGTGGAAGGAGATGGATAGAACACTACGGAGAGATAACTATCAGAAACACGAAAAGCAGTGTTTGTATTTGTAAACTCACATTTGTCAAGGTAACAAATGTATTCTAATACATATAATGTATTCATGAAGGTGTTTCTTCAGTATTCCTGAAATCCACATTGCATGTTTTGTCTTCCTAACATTTGTAAACATGTAAATTGTCAAGTGAGAGTGCTGTGCCAAGTCGTATGACTCTATTCCATTGAACATTTGCTATCAGTATGTTGCATTGCTGTATAGTTGTGTGCTATGCGGTTGTTAGTTTTAGGTTAAAAATGGAATGTCAAAACTTCTTTTCTCTTGCCACAATTAAAACACAAAGTCACTGTAGATTTCTGTGCCATTTTACTTCTGTCTTTACTAGAATTTGGCAGTCATTATTTAATATCTTTAGATTAAATAATGCTGCTTTGATTCATAGTATTTTAATATCCAGGTGAGGACTATCCAGGTCACAGTAGAGCTATGTTACTATCAATTATTTTCCCTAAAAATAAGCTTGTCTTCATGTTGCAACAAAATACACCAATACCATTGCAGTGTTAGCAATGGTGCATTACTGTAAATCTGAAATTCATGTTTTGATGGTTGTTCTGAGAATGGGCACTGGGCTCGGTTGGTGAAAGTGTAAGAAATAAATGTGTCTAAGAAAAGAGAAACAGAAAGCAACAAATAACAAGTAATACTGGCTGAACATCTTCCCTGCTGCAAACAATGTGCAGCACCCATCAAAGGATTCCCTTACATGTATAGGTATATTCAGTATTTCTCCATATAGGAAGAAGGGTTAGCTGACTCTGATTTTGCAACTTTCAAAGTGTAAATTTTTTCTGAATTCCTTGGAATTTGGGTTAATGCACAACAATTTCATTCCCAGATGTGCAGATGATTTAAATACCTTTATACCAAAACCACATAGCAAATTATGAAGAGTTTCTCATATACTCAATCAATTAATATTCAGATCATCTGAATTACAAATTCTGGTATTCTTCTGGTATTCTTGGTTCCAGGTGAGCTGTTCCAATGCAAAACTTGGACAGTTGGTGCCACATACTAAGATTCTTGCAGTATCTGTATTGGTACAATGGGTAATGTGAAAAACAATGTGAACTAGTAATTCTTTGTTAAACTTGCAGGTGAACTACTGGAATTCAAATGTGAATGAGGTCCAGGGTGTTGTGATAGATCAAGAAGGAAAGGTGGTTCATCGCCTTTTTGGAAAGTGGCATGAAGGCCTTTATTGTGGGGTTGCACCTTCAGCTAAATGCATATGGAGGCCAGGTAAGAAGCTTGTAATAAACTCTGGCAGGCACTGTAGTGTAACCCTAAGCTATGTAAAGCTCTTTTAGCCATAATTTTAAATACACAAAATACTGCTGGAGAAATTAAATTCCTGGCTAGAGAAATGAACAAGAATTTACATGAGTTTATAATAATAGTAAATAGAAATGTTCTTACAGGGCATACTCTTCTACACTGAGGTCTGATTCCTGGTCAAATATTCTGGGGTCTCGGGGTCAACGTTAGAATAAAATTAGGAAAAAAAGAAAAGAATATCTGAGTCTGCTTGCCTGTCTTCTCACAGAGAGAGGGTAGCTTATTTGGATTCAACAAGTAGGAGATGCCAGTTACTGAGTTTGTTGTCTTAATGCCTTATTTGTCTGAAGGATTGGTGTTCAGAGATGGCAAGCTGCTGTGATTCCAGGAGTTGATTTCAACTTCCTTACTGCTTCTTAGAGGCATTGAGGTTGAATTAGTCATCCTTTGCACCTATAGTATCTTTCATTCATGCAGTCATTACCCAGGAATTGTCATTGTTGTTAATATTTTGAACCCTACTCTGTATTGGTAGTATGTTGAACCCTATTTGCACCCTACTCTTTGTGATGTCTGTACTCTACCGTTAGTGCTGAAAGCGCTGGACAGTGCCAGGTCAGTTTGTGAGTGAGGGTTGTGTTCCAAAATTAACTCTGAAGATCAGTTAAGGTTAGTGTTTATACAGACATTTGATAAGCCCACTTTCTGGAGAACAGGAAACTAACTTGAAAACCTTGAAAACAGTAATTTTTATTTAAAAAGGAAGGAAAATTATAAAAGTTTTGAATCTATTAGCATGTAATTACAACCTCTGCAGGATAAGTAGTTAAAATTAGTATTTAGTGAATGTTGTTTCACCTATAGAATAGCTTTTGATGCTTTTTAGTTGTATTTAAGAATAAAATAGATTAATTTATTTATTAAATTATAACAGAAAAAATATTAATCTCTTGCATGCTTAGAGTAATGGTTTCAAAAACTTTTTTCTTTCCCATACATATTCATACAGGCTCCATGCCAACCAATTATGAACGTTATTATGGCTTCACGAGGTTTGCTATTGAGCTCAATGAATTGGATCCTTTACTGAAAGATCTTCTTCCTACAACGGATGCGCGATTCAGGCCAGATCAAAGGCAAGAATGCTTATTCATACACTTAATATTAGATGGCTTTAAGGCTGGGTTTGGCTGAGTATTGAATTTTGTCCATGTCTTCACTACAGTCTGAACTAAGCTTTGGGGGATTCTGCTAGCAGAGAAGGTATTCTTGCTATGAGTCAAATTGCAATCCAATTTCTGCTTTACCCACTTAAGGGAAAGTAGAAAGCATCTTGTTGGTACAGAAGTGCTATATTGCAATCTTTGGGCAGAGGTTGGGTAGATCATAACAAACTGTAAAGACAGGCTCTGAAATGTCATGCCTTCCTCCTATGAATGGAAGCAACATTAATCACTTCCTAAATCTCAGTTCATAGTATTTCAATGTTTGCGATATGCTGAAGTTACTAAAGAAAGCGTATGCCTTAAGCTATATAGGTCAGGTACTTGTAACTAGGGAGTCGCATCTTGAGTAAACTTATTTTATGATGTTTTGACTAGATCTGAAAGTAGGTACAACACGGAAGACGGGCTCGGCTTCTGCTTGTCTTTTGCAATGATTGGTGCTAGAAAATCCCTTATTCTAGACACTGTATGATTGCTATAGGAACTGCTGTTATTCATACAGGCTTCTGGAGGAAGGAAATGTAGAAGCGGCAGCATCTGAGAAACAAAGAATAGAGGAACTCCAGAGAGGTCGGAGGCGGTACATGGAAGAAAACAGCATTGAATACGTACCCAAATTTTTTAAGTAAGTCTATTAATTTCAGTAGTAAGTATCTGTTTTCTATAGTGTGACTGGACAAAGTACTACAAAAATGATCACCAACGTAGTCTGTTAATCATGAAAGCTTGGAAAATTACTATTTTAAGAAAAGTAATCTGAAGCCTGATCACTGCCTGAAGCAATTTTTATACAGTTTAAAGCTCTGTAACTGAAAAATCATTTTCTCACAATGGGCAACAGCTATACAAGCCTGCTGTACCCTTTGGCCAATGCTTTTTGAACTTTGAAGTGGAACAGAAGTATAATACTAGGATCTAAGATTTAACTATATGTTATTGTTTTAAGTCATAAACAAAGTAATAAATAGTGATCTGAAGAGCAAATGCTTACATATACATATATATAATATATAAATACATATATATATAATATATAAATACATATATATACTTAATTTTTTTTGAGTGGAGTGGGTTTGTTTGTTTTTGTTTTAAATGAAATCAATTTAATTTAATTTAATCCCCCTGAAACAAGGGATAGCCATGCCAAATAGCCTGAAGGTTAGCATGGGGAATCAAAAGTGAAAAGATTGAACATGCTTGGATGCAGTTTTGTAGTGGAAGATGAGCAAAATGTGCAGAAGAAAAACAATATAAATTGTAAAAGGCTTGCATTCTGCAAGCTAGAGCTCTTAATTGATTCCCTGCACATAATCAGAACCTGTAATGGCTAAAGAGGCTTTATGTGGCTCTGAGACCTGCTCACACAGATCAGACAACAGGTTTGTGATCTTGGCTGTTTTCTAAACCTTCCTCTTTGGACACAGGTAGAGGTTGATTTTTATTTTTAAAACCCTGACTATTCTTGTGTCCTTTAGAAATATGAAATCGGGGTTAGTACTGGGCTAGGCCAGGAAGGTATAGAATTTGATTTCATATTGCATAGGAGCAGAGATCTATGGCCAGAACTTGTCTTTCTCTACTTTTTTTTTTTCCTCCTACAGGAAAGTTATCGATGCTAATCAAAGAGAAGCCTGGGTTACCAATGACACCTACTGGGAACTGCGAAAGGATCCTGGCTTTAGTAAAGTACAAATTCCCGTACTCTGGTAAACTGAGAATGTAGATCTAGTAAACATATCACTCTGAAGAAAAGAATAACTATGCACAATATGTTTCTTATAGCTAGGCGTGGTTTGTGGGTCTACGGAAAAACCTATCATTCGCATTTATATTCATCTTTATAATGGACTTTTGAAAGTGCATTAGACCAGGCCCCTGACCACTTCTGGATCTTTTTAATTTTGCAGCAGCCATTCAAAAAAAGGAAAAAAAAAAAAAAAAAAAGAAACAGAAACCTTTTGAAGTTTCATACACTGAAAATTCAGAACAAAAGAAGCAGATGAGTTATCCAAAGTCACTTGGAAGAGGTGGTAAATGCAAAACTGCAACAGGTGCTTTAAAAAGACATTAAAAGTAATGTAATTTAAATTAAAAAAAAAAAAGAAGAAGAAAAAGAGAAAAAAATCCATTTTGTTTCAAGTATTTTTGTTAAAAACTCTTGGGTCACAACACTGTCATTTCTGGCTTCAGGTTAGTCTTTGATGTGCTGTGCTTGGACTGGCCTTTGTCAAAAAGATATGCTTTTCTGGAAGCTGTTCCCATTCATATGCCATTGTTCATGCCTTAAAATATGAAGATGTACAGTAAGTAATTTTAAAATATGTATGCTTAGGCTTGTGTGAGGGGCAGATTTTTAAAGCACTAGAATTTTATCATGATATAAATATTGGAGAACCTGCATTATTTAAAATCGAAAAACAACCAAACATCTAACTGTATTTCAGAGGAATGAGATCTACTGTACATGCTTTAGCTTTGGGAAGCTGACTGTATAATCAGACTGAAAAGAAACTGTTAACTGGTTGGACTTGAGACAATTTTGGTGAATGCATATGAATTGCTAGTCAGAAAGTTCATATTCTAGATAACTGATGCTGAGATGCAACCATCACTTTTACCACTACCTGGACATAGTCTCACAGTGAATGTAATTTCCCCATAACTATTTATACAATTAGAATTCCCTGAAGCTTTGCAACAGCATGTAAAGCACAGAAAGATTTCATGGGAAGGTCTCTGGCTTCTTCCCAGGAGCCGGATAGTGCTGATAGCTATTTTCTGCCACATACACTGTTTACTTTACTGTCTCTGATTTTCCCCCATCCACTTTTCTTATCTAAATTTATATTTGAGAGTATGGCAGAGGCTTCCATGTGTTGTAGCTAATAACAACTACTTGTGTTGCCAAAATAGGTTTTGCGCGAAATTATATGTTACAGTTTTTCATAAAGTGATTCTGTATTTTTTGATTAGGAACCAAGTCTCTTATGTGTTGCTAAACCTCAGTTAATATAACTGGGAGAAGGCTTGGCACTTTTTATTTGAAAATCTCTGAAACATTAAAACCAGTAGGAGGACAGATTTTAATAAAAGGAAAAAAAAAATTAGGTAAAAACTGCATTCCATATGGTATGATCTAGTCTTCCATTTATGCATGTATTGTACATCCAGGCACTGATGATAGGTTAGATTTCATCCATATAGAGTGTATTCCTTTCTACACATACACAGCGTACATAGTGCGCTTGAATTTTTATATTTAGAGACTTAAAAAATAATGATTAGATAGATACGTGATCCTGCCAGCACAGCTGCTTGGAGAGTTCTTAGTAGATTACCACACATACCCAGCTCTCTGCCTGCTTCTTCCTTTTGTAGAGTCAGGTCCCTACAGAACTGAGATTACTTTGATTATTTAAAATGCATTTGGTTCTGCACCTTGTTTGTATGGCAAAGCAACTGGCAGAGCAACTAGCTACTGATGAATTCCAATTTCTTCACACAGTCCTGTTATCAGGAAGAACTATGAAAACCTAAAGAAAATATTAAATAGAGTTTTTAAGAATTATGGATGCTCATGAATTGCTTTTGAATATTTGGTAAAAAAAAACGTGTGTGCAGATTAACAGGATTTCTTCAGAAGAAAATTTTGATTTATTCAAAGAATAATATTTTTTTCTTTCCTAGTTGAACCTAGTCTGATTTTTTTTTTATTAGTTCTGCAATTGTTATTATAATAAAATGAAAATACATCAAAGTTTGTTTTTTTAATCATATTCGGTTAACTTCATCCTACTTGCTTTAATGACATCACCCTATGAATCAAATGAGCACATTGTGTGCCAAATAGCAATTAATTATTCTGTGCCACTTTCCTTAAAACCAACATTATTAAACATTTGCCCACCTCATGCTCCAGTCTTTGTGTGCAGTTCACCGTGATATTAGAAAGAATTATGTGTGTGTGACTGAAAGCACATTTGAGGGACAGAAACTGCATATCCTTAATTTTTTTTGAAAGTTTTTAATTTAAATACAGAATTAAGGTCTTTAGTTTAACAGTGCTTTGTGAATGCCATTATTTACAATGCAGTGCGAACTGAAACTTGTTGAATACTAAAGATGCTCTCACTGGTTTAATTATTTTTTACAGTTGTTTATTTGACATTCAATGAAAGAAAAATAACATCAACATTTTTAGAATTAAAAAAACCCTGTGATATGCTGTATCTTTATGTTGAAGGCACTTTTAAAACCTACTGAATGTTAAATTAGTTAGTAAGTAGAGGAAACACAAAACAATGCATCACAAAATATTTGCAGTCCTTATCAGAAATTGAAAAGTGCTAGCAGGTGTACCATAAAGCTATATTTTATAGTGCAGAATTCTCTGGATCCTGTGAAAAATCTTTTAGGCCATAGGGGGACATCATGACATATTTTATGCTGTGTCTAAAGGGAACAGGTTAACAGAGGATAGGTCTAGGGGCTTTTATCAAAATTACAATTTGTAGACAACCTGTGAAATTTCACCAGCACTGAGTTGGGGGGATAGTGAGCTTTCCACATCCCCTGCCAGTGTAGCACAGTTGCACGGAGAACGCACGGTTGGCTCCTTTGTGGTTTGTACCCATTGTAAGTGCCTGCTGCTTTGTGGACGGGCTGCTGCTTGGCCATCCCTTCCTGGGACATGGGAATTTTCCACCCCAGGTGCAGACCTTTGCCCTTCAGTTGAACCTCATGAAGTGTGTTCTGCCCCAGTCCTCCAGCCAAGCCACATGCTTCTGATTGAAGCTCTGCCATCTGGCATGCCATCTCATCCTCCTGATTTAATGCCATCTGCAAACTTGTCAGAGTGTAGTCTGTGCCCTTCTCCCAGTCACTGGTGAGATGCTGATTAACATGGGACATACAATGGACCCCTGCAGGTCCTCAGTGCTGGCTGGCAGTGAGGTGTAAGTCACTGATCATTGCCCTTCAAGCCTGGGGATTTGGGCAGTTTTCAGCCCATCTCACTCCATTCATCCAGGCAGTGTTTCCTTTTCAAAAGCATGAAAAGTACTCAGTTGATAAAATTGCTATAGGTTTGCTTTGTGATGAAAATCGGTGCAAATCATTGGACATTTAAAACCTTTTAAACAATTTAAGAAGTTCTAACTTCACTACAAAGACATATCCTTTGCTTTTTCCTGTGTTTTCTCAAAACACCTATTTCAGTATAAAATACATAACCCTTATGCCTAAGTTTCACAATAGGGAACGTCCTTTCAATTAATATTTTAACAGCACACCTCAGTTTGTTCCCTGTTCTGGTACTGCGGATTTGATAGGGTAATAATAGCTATTTTCATCAAAGGTAATATCTTATGAAGAATTAAATAGCTTCATTCCTATTTTAGATCTGTTTTAACAAGATGGTAGATTTTTAAGCATATTAGAAATTGTCATCTCACTGGGAGATACAATTTGAATGTGAGTTGATTTTCATACATTTAGACACCCATTCTAATTTTAGACAGGTGTAAGTGCATGAAATAAACTTTTTATGTATTTGGCTTTAAAAATGAACTCCCACTATAATACTCTTCTCATCTTACGAATAACGTTGCCCTTTTTTTCCCCTCATTTGGAACTTCTGCCTCTGGATGGCATTTGTGGGTTTTATTTGGATAGCACATGTTATAGTTTACGTGTTGAGTATTGCAGTATGTATACATGACACAGTTCTGAAAGGTGTTGCCCTTAATTCCTGTCTGAACCCTGTCAGACCTTTATGGAAACAAATTACACAGACCTTAAGGCACACCAGGCACCAGTGCTGGTCCCACATGGGTGCCCGGTGAGAGCTTGCATTTGGGCCATGCCCTCTGTTTCCCATGGAGGTAACATGGGATTTTTTTAACCTCAAACCAGGCAGGGTGGTGGTCAGCACAATGCAGTCGTACTTACAGAGTTTCTCTCAAGAAATCTGAACTTTTAGCAATAGCCTGGAAGGCAGAGGATTCCACAGTAACCAAGAGGGCTGAATATGCCAATTCTCTGTGAGTTTTACAAAACTTGCTTTCACTAGCAAAGCCCTGTTAGTGTAGGGAAGGGTTGTGTGGTCTCCTCGTTTTATAGGATTTTGAATATTGTCTGGTGCAGAAATCAACACGATCTGTTTAACACGCTGTTGGCTGCAGTAGAAATCTGAGGAGTCAACTCTATTTTAGATGTCATTACTAATACTGGAGCTGCATAATGAAAGTGAAGGAGAGTTTTCAGATTAAATCCACCTGAAAGGAAAGGATATTTGTGTTTATATGCTAAAATGACAGGGGGGGTTAAGTTAAAGAGTTCGGGCCAGCTGGGGGGAAAATATTAGCATTGACGGTAGTGTGTAAGAAACACTGGAATGGTCACCTTGTGTTTTACGCAGGCCTGGGGAAAAGCTAACAAATTTTGCTGTGTCATAACCACTTACCTAGGCAGCTACTGTGGCTGAAAATACCATCTTGTGTTTTCTTTCTGTCTGTCATTAAGTACTAGTTATCAAAGTCAAAACTTGACTTTGCTCTTTAGAGGTAGGTCAAGGTAGGCAGGGATTCAGTGACAGCTAAGCCTTTTTGTTAATGGTCTCAAAATTATGAAGCTATATTTAGTATAAAAAGTAGTATAATCTTCTACTTTACCATCCTTGGTTACTTTTATTATAATACTGGTATCACAAACAAGTAGTTTCATGGGGAAAGGCCTGTTGGGTTTTTCTCTTCTTGTTAATCCAAGACTGTTAATAAAGGTTAAATTACTCCTTGGGAGGATATCTCCCTGAGCTCCATGAGAACAGTGAATGGCATGCACAAGAATGTTGCAAATTTCACTAAACTCAGAGAAATGGCTTATTTACAACAATCTATTTTATTTTTGTATTATACATTGTAAGGAGTCTACTTACAAAAGCAAATACATTATTTGCTCTTTAAACTAGGGAATGTAAACCACCTTCATTATCTTTGGTGTAATCTCTGTCTTTCTTCCACTAAACTGGAAAGCCTCTTCATAAAAGGTTTTTTATATGTTATCTTGCAGCTTTAGGAAGTAGTAGCATTGTGCTTGTAGGTGTTTATATACCCATCTCTTCCTTTGTCAAGTTTTGTGGTATTATAAACCCATCGTATCTTTATTTTTTTCCCCCTTCCTTGTGATCTTTGACAAACCTCCAAAAAGAAAAGGGTGGGAGACCCTACAGTGGAGAACAGGGAAACCAGCCACAGCAGCTCTGTCAGTGGCACAGTTGTAATGTACTAGAAACTTTTCTAACTTTTATGAATTAAAATGTTAGCAGAACTGCTGAATCCTCTTCAGGCTGGTTATCTTAATACCATTTTTCTTTCCACTGATTCGTGACAGCATGAAAAAAGGGAATATTGGTGACATTTGCTCAGAATTAATTCTGAAGGTGAATGTAAGTTTTTAGTCCTTTTATAAATAAAAATTGCTATAGCCAGCATTTGGCTGAAGGTGTATTGGTAGTGTGGACAAAGAAAGTGACATATTATATAAATAAGGGAACCATAAAGTTGGAATATATAATCAGCAGTGTGTAATATATTATGTCTTGACCTATGAATAATTCATTAAAGTATGCTAAAGCTACCTACTTGTATTCCTGGAGCAATGATCCAGATGTTGTCTACTATGAAACACTAAAACATATTTCCATATCGACTGCTACTTTTAATGGCCTGCTTTAATGAAAGAGGAATATCTTATGCTTATGTATCATATTGCTGGCCCAGAACATTAGAGATGGAAAAAGAGAAGAGGTGAGGAGAATCCTTAAAAAAGTCGGAAGTGAATAACTTGTCTTTGACACCCTGAGCATCAAAGTGATGTAAATGACATACGAGAGCAGTACACACAGCAGTGAAGAGTCAACCAGAACTGCTATTCTTCACTGAGGTACTTGCTTCTTGTGCCAGTCAGTGTAGCCACATAAGCAACACCTTTTTTCTGAAGTTTCATGACTATTTACAATTGCGCGTGTGGGCCAGGCATTGATTTGTCGGATTTAACACTGAGAACAATCAGTGTTAACGTCAGAATTGCAAACTCAGGTTTCTTTCCCAGTAGTCCTGTGCTGAATGCTCTCTCTCTTCCTTTCTAAAATTCACCTGAACAAGGAATATTACAGTAACATTAACAAAATTAATGTAAGTTTACTCCTCAGTATTTTCCAGGCAAAGGAAAATTCAGGATAGTTTCTTTAAGTGTGTTGAAGAAGTACAGACGAGATCTTCAGTTATCTTTGTGTTTGCTTTATATTTTATAAAGTATTTAGAGATTGGATCACTGATAAAAAAATGATACATAAATATATTAAACTTGCTTTGTCACCTGTCTTGAAGTCAAAATTGAAAATGATCATTTCAATTTGAGGTTACAAATTAGGTCTATTTAGTTCTTGAAATAAGTGTTATTGGTATTCTTTAGTAGATTAAATGTAGTATGACAAATTCAGGTCATAAATTTTATTTTCAGCTGGGTTTCAAGCAAGAACTGACTATGAGCTGAGAAATAAATACTTATGAGTGTATTTTGGTATGCAGCCATAAATACAAAGATGACAACTTCTACCTTGGTTAAGCCTTCCCTCTAATTATCAAAAGCACTATTCTTGTTCCTTTGTAATTATTTCTAAACTAATTATTTTCATTCGTTCCTCACTAAGAATTAATTACACATGAAGTTTGAGTTTTAAAAATTAAGCAATGTTTGAATCTCCACAGACATTAAGAATGGTGCTTCTGTCTCGCACCTAATACTCAGATCTTGCTAAATCTGGAGCTCCCAAAGTGAGGGGCACTATAGTGCTTACTCACTAAAATTTCGTCCTTGGATGAAAAAGAAGTATCAGTGGGCTTTTTCGGTGGGATTCTTCTTTGTATATTGATTTGTGTCTATGTTATTTACTATAAAATGAGTAAGAAACTGCTAATAAGTAACAACCTGTTAGCATCTGATGTCTGGAATATTTTCATTCACCAAAATGCATAGCAAACTGCTTGTTCTTCATCTGTTACTTCTAGATTGTCTGAAGCAGGTACCTTAATTAGCACGTAAAAAGCTGTCATAAAATTAACCTACTGTGATATCCAGAGAGATCATTATGATTGTTCTATATTGGGATATTAGTCATATTTTCTTTGTTGTAACCAGTAGCAAGACTCTTCTTTGGGTATTTATCTACTTTTCTTTGTATCGTGGACTGTTTGGTGGATTATGATTCCTCAGTATTTTAACTGCAAAGAATTCTGTATTTTCTCTCATTTTTGCAGAAAGTTAATATGAATTGAGAATAATGTCACACTTTTTTGGTGAGATTCGATCCCATACGCACATGTATGAAATGTAGTAAATTTTAGTATTTGTACTTTGCTCAGACTCTGAGAATGCCATTAGAAGAGTAAGGTTTAGATTAGTTGTCAATTTTACATTGCCTTACTGAGCTTCTTTGAACAGCCTTTAATTTCAGATGGGAAATTCTTGCACCAAATCTTTAGTAGGCCAAAACGTCAACACCTAAATAACTAAAGACCATTCTTTGCTGATTGTTCATGTTCCTGTGCTCATTCTAAAAAAAATAACCCCACATCTGTTGATTTCTTGTACACCTCTTTGTGTAGCTTACTTGTAAAAGGAGATCCTCAGAGTCTTTCCACTGTGATTAAGGAAGGTACACAGAAAATTGCTTTGTAGTTTTTAAGATAGATTTTAAAGGCAAATGGTTGCTTTCTAGAAGCCTAACATACAGAGCCAGTGCTGCTTTCGAGTGCTGGGTAGACAGTGTCTGTTTTAGAGAGAAATAACAGACTAACTAGAATGGGCCTGTGTTCCTAGATGCACCAGACAATTTTTTCTGTTGTTTGAAAACAATAGAAAATGGTTACTTAAGGGAAAAAAAGAAAATAAGCATTTATGTACCCAGCTACCCAAATGTTGCAGAAGACATTATTTTTGAGCACTGTAATGCTAACATTAACCTGCAACACCTTTAATTTTATGCTCAGAAGTTTACTGTGGACTTCCGTAATGAGATGAAGAAGAAAAGGATACTGGGGGAAAAAAAGTCAGTACCATAATTTCTAAATAACTCAATAGAAAGTTGATTTGCAAATATTTGTTTTGAGAACTGTATAAACTACTTAAAGCATCACAATTTTTAAAAGCACAAGTTTTGTCCTTCATAGTACATTCAGTAATTTTGCATTTAAAACAAAATCTTGATTGATCTTGATTGCTTTCCTGCAAATGCGTTCACTTGTGCTTGACTGTTCACGAGTTTGGGATATCTTTCAGGACAATTCTGTTTTACATCTTACTAATTCTGTCTGCAAATACTGGCTGTAATTGTGCCTGTAAGAACAATTCTATTGCTTACAGTTACTAAGCATCAGTTGAGGAATAACATAGGTAGGATATAATTTGTATATTCCAAACCTGTAGACTTTTATTTCACAGGCAAGAGTTAATCAGCAATGCCCATCTCAGATTTATCTTTTTTCTGCTTCATCTGCTTGGACTCTGATCTCGCACCGGCATCAGTACATACTTAGCATAAACATTGCAAACAGTCTCACTGAACTAAGTTCAAGTAAACAGGCACAAGAGTGACATTCCTAAGAAACCAAAACGATACATCTGGTTGTACGAGGCTTTATAGTACTTGATTTTTAATTGCTACACGCATGAACAAGTGAGCACCTGCGCAGATGCGGCTGAGCTGCTCTTGGTACTCTATTGAACTCAGTGAGCTTCCAGGGGAGTGGACGATTTAGCTGCCCAACTCTGTTTCAGCTGTAGGACTAATGTGCAGTCAAGCACTTTTCAACATGTGTACTGTCTTGTGAAAGATAAATGTGTGACATACAGCTGCTTTGACTGCTTGCCAGTCAGAGCAATAGATTTGACTTTCCTTTGACTCTCTTGGGTTTTGGAACCTTATTCGGGGACTTGTATTTAAAAAAGTTAACTTCATGTCTCTGCAAAGCTCAATTATGTATGACATTTGGATGAAAGAACAGGAGATGAAATCAATGACACTTCATCATATTATGTCTCACTCTGGCAAGCTTAATTGTAAGAATATTTGCAATTCCTATCCTTGTCTCCCTGTACTTTCCCCAGGATGGTGCCAGCCCAAGGTGAGGGTTGCTAGTACTGTATGCCAGTCAAAAAAGGAGACTAATCTTTCTGATTTGCGAAGAAGGGGGTGGCTAACTAAGAGCATGCTTCTAATACCAGCTAGGAAAAGCAAGCATGTGAGAAAGTGCCACCCCTCTCTCCTTCTAGGCTTTAGCACATAAATAGAATTGCTTATTTTGGTATATCAGGTTCTCTATAGACTTCAGAGACTGAACCTAGCCAGGAAGGAGCAGTAAAAACAAAGTATTAAGTTCCCACATAATGCAAGTGCAACACTTTCTGTGTGTTTTTGCACTTGTGAATTGGCTTAGACACTGTTGTAGTAATGCAGAATGCAGAGGAGACCTCACACTGACTACCTCTCATGCAATAAAACCCAAGCTCATACAGTAGTTAGGGCTGATTACAGTCAAGCATCTTTTGGCCACACGGTTCAGGGAGGTGGTAGTTGGGGGAATAGTAAACAAAAGAAATTAATTTAATTAAGGCTTTGTTCCAGTGATGTATGTGGTATACATAGTACCCATCATACCAACTCCAGCTGAGGGAGGTCCTACAGCTTCTGGTAGGAAATAAAGGTGAACTTGGCTATGCTATAGTTTATGTTGTGCTCTAAAATGTAACAAAAGATGGCATCCGTTTCCTTCAGGCTGAGCCGGATTTACCAAGATACTGTGTCCAAAAAACACACACACAATTCTAGTTTTTGAGGAAACATGATGCTCTTTTACCTGTTGCAATGTAATTGGATAATGCATGTACAAATGACTTGTTTAGCCTGCCAATGAATGTTGCTAATGCCTTACCAAAAAAAAAAAAAAAAAATAAAAAAAGCATATTTTTTGTATTTTTTTCCTGAGGCAAATCCAAACAATGCTACATTTGGGAAACTGTTTACTGAAAAGCATTTTCTAATAGATCTCTGAAGAAGTGCAATTGTGTAATTATTATTGTTCAGTGCATACAGTACATTGTCTCCATCACTCTGTACACTGCTGCTATTAGTGCTTGTTCTAATAAATCTCAATGTACACTGTTTAAACTGCTGTAATCTGTGTTCTGATTTATTAACATACGAAACACTTTAGAATATGGTTCTTGAATGTTTGTAACTAGTTAAGTGAATTGACTATTAATCATAACATTCTTAATATATATTGTACAGATTGATTTTGGAGAGGTGGCGGATAGGGGTAGCAATAGCATTGAAAAAACGACTTCTCTCTAGCATCACCCTGTTCCTTTCTAACCTTTTTACACTGCAGGAGTATTTTTATAAAACTTTTCCTATGTGATCCTCTGTGCAGTTCCTTTAAATCCAGCAAGAGCTACCAAGTGCAGTCTCAAGGAAGATAATTTTCTTTTTGGCAGTTCCTGGTTTTATCTTCATGCTACAGCTGGTAAGAGCCTTTTGCTTCCCCCGTCCCCCCCTGCAGCTTGCTCTTTATGATTAAAGGGAGCTTGAGTATGTTTCTCAAGTTTTGTGAGAGGGTGTAGGTAAAATGGTTCCTGATGTTCTCTAATAGAATTGAAAAAATAAGTGTGGAAATAATAAAAAAAAAATATTACTTGACACCCACCCATTCTGGCACCTTGGAAAAATAACAGTAGGTGGGATTTTTCCATGATGAGTTCTTGTCAGTTGTTCAGCCTTTAAATCAATTACATTTTATTTAAAATGAACACATAATATGAAACACAAATTTGGTTGGGAGGAGAAATTAAGGTTTTTGTTGTTTCTTGGCACTGTAAAATGAACAAGTGTTCAAACAGTCTGGAATGCTGCCTGAGTGGAAGCAACATCAAAGAAAGGGAAAACACTTTCCTCATGAATGGCAGTGCTTGCTTTCTTGTGTCAGAGTACACATCTGATCTCATCCAAACCGATGCTCTGAGCCAGGTTGTACACTTGGAGCTTATTCCCAGTTAAACCATTCGACGAGCGAAATTCAGCTGTTTTCACATTTGTGTAGTTGGGATCTGTATTTTGCCTCTGATAACTTTACAAAACAAGTCTAACACTTTCTGATTACGTGCTCAGCAAAATTGATCTGCATAAGCAAAGTGTGAAAAGATACATGCCATTACTTAATTGATTAAAAAAACCCTTAACACAAACCTTTGGGAATAGATTACAGTGCAAGAGGCCTGCAAGGCAGCACTACCAATCTCACATCTAATTTAGCATAAAAACTATTACTTAAGCATGGAAGTAAATTTTATATTTAAATGTAATCTAACCAAGAGACAGATGATCGTCCTTCTTAACCACAAACTTGTAGGCACTGTGGTGTGGTGAAGTGAGACAGTGTGGGAAGCTATTGGCAGGATTTCATCCTGACTCAGCTAAAGGAGTTGCCCACAGAAAGCTGTTCCAGCTTTCACTGCCAGTACAAAAATCTGTTCTGAAGTGATGATACACAGCATTTTTGCCCAGCCAACGTATCAAGCCACATGGTTCTCCAGGTCCTTATTAGCTTATTAAATATTTAGGTTGCTCTAAATGTTAAAAGCCACAAGTATGCAATATTGACTATTCCTGCACCGAACATGCAAAATTATTTTTCAAGTAAGTAATCATAACTAAAAAGAAACTAAACTGAAACCTCATTCAAAACAGATGAGATACTCTGGTCAAGCTGAGAACATACTCTATAGCTTATTTTGACTGGATGGTGAGTCTGATTTAACTTAAGGCAAGTAAATAAAATGTCATGTTTAGACTGTGCTTTTAATTTCTGAAAGCTATGTCTAAGATGTAATCATTAGAGTAGCAAGAGACAGGCTAGGTTGTATATCCGGTATCTATGTCCCAGGTGCATATTAGCAATGGTGAATTTATAAAGAATTGAGAACAAGTTAATGAAATATGCATAAACACACATTACAGATATGAATCGGGTGGGAAAGCCTTTTTTACCTGGGATTAGATTACACTGGAACTTTTGTAATCACATAGAGAAGTTGCAAAGTAAAATCAAATATGTAGGTTTTTTTCTCACGGGTGGCTGCCTGGATATATTTCCTTCAGCAAAGAAATGAAACTAATTACTGCCTAAAATGTCACGACTATCCCAGGTTTCTTGAGCAGGTTTTTGACAAGTCAATGGAGGAAAAAAAGTGTAATTAAATGTTTCCAGAAGGTTACACTTGTTGGATTGCAAGTGGACTACAGATTCTGGTAAGGACATTGAGTTGGGGGTTTTTTTAGCTTGATAAAAGTTAAGGTGTAGATTGTCTTTTAAGTTCCTCTTTAAGTAGGTTATTTTTGAGGGCCAGGCATTGTATTTATCAGTCAAAGAAATTGAGGTGATATAGCACAAAGGCACATCAGTTCTAGTTCTAGTTCAAGAACTGATTTCACTTAAATGCTGATCAGCCAACCTAGTACAGTATTAGTCAGGCTGCGTTTTGTTTGATGACAAGATTTTTTTATGTCACATGTCAGTTAAAACCTTTAGGATGTGGAAACTGCTCAAGTATCTTCTTATTTTATGCCTACACATGTGAAAAAAATAAGTTAAGAAACTAGAGGAGGAAGTATTCTCCTAGCATGAAAAGGACTGCCTGAATAAGCAGAGCAGTGGTTATGAAAGAGGATACTTGGTTCTTGCGTGCCCTACAAACACCTACTTAATTTTGTCTGTTTATAAATACTCTGTATCCAAAGATCTGAGAGTACTTTATAATACTACTCAGTTCTTGCAGTATCCTGCTCAGGGAAGTGATAGATTACCACAGCCACATACAGTAGGTTTCATAGACTGAGGTTAATTGCCCAGTAGGGCAGAACAGCTAGCGGTAATGTCAAAAATAATCCCAAAGCAGCCTTGAACAGGATTTAAAACAGAAGGAGAAGAAGCAAGGAACAAGGAGCTGCTGGAAGAAGTATTGTATAGAGATAACTGTACCAGTGCACATCAGACAGATTAGCAGGGACAATGGGTATTATTACATCACGGTAGACAAATCCTTCATGTTGTAATCTTTCTTCAGACACAGTGGTGCAGCAGCAGCTACAGTTCGGCATCCTCATACACTTGGATGCACACAAAGCTGTCCTGTATCACAGACACACCCACTCACAGATGCTGGAAAAAAGCATTTAGCCATTTGGGCAGCACACTCCAAAGGAAAGGCAGCATTAAACCTACTTTAGGTCACACCGGCTTGTTTGTTTCCAGATTTGTCTTCACAAGCTAACAAGGTTGGATGTGGAAAGTAGCTTCACTGTATGCAGTAATGTTTATGTAACAAATGACCACTTCTTTTGGCTGAATGATGTGCCCACTTCTCATAGCGAGGAAGTTTAAATGCAAACATACTACCTCTGCAAATCTCTCCCTGGAGTACTACTTTTGCATTTCTTATTAGCAAATGCTTCACAGCTAATGCATCCATCTGTCCATTAAAAATGCTGCCAGTAATATTAGGGCAATTACAAAAAAACAAAAGCTGGAACATTTCATACACTTAAGCGATTGATAGTCATTTAATGTTATGTTATTTAAAGATGGACACGTGAAACACAGATTAAGTAGTCTGCACATCTGTGAACAAAGGTTTGAAACCTAAAAGTAAGTCTATGGAAGAGCATATAAAACTATCACCAGAAAATACTCTCCTTAATCTCTGTCTGTTTCCTTTTCATCATTAACATGGCTCTAGTGAGAAGGCAGTGAAGTGGCAAAAAGGAGCCAACTGTGCACCACATTCCCTTTTCATCAGGTCAACAGATGTTGCTTGTATGAAGGTGAAAGGGGGAGGATGTCAACCCAAAGCCATAGAGAAGCCATTTGAACTCCACATCTTGTAGCCTTTCATTGATGTAATGCTTACACTACAGTGCAGCTTTTAATACTTTAATTGCTGGGCAAGTGTCACGCTGTAGTACAGCACCTCCTGGCGGGAGATCTACCTTTTATGTGTACTGCAGCACCGACTATGAATATGTATTATTGCAGTTTATTCTGTGGCAGAGAATAGCAGGAGCTTCCAACAGAGTTTACTTGAGCAGTAAGCCTGAAGAGTGTTATATAGGAAACACAGTGAGTGTGTGCATCTGGCTTCCAAATGAACTGTTGAAAGTGATCTTAAAATATAGAACAGCTCTGATGGTATGTTTTAGATACTGGTATAGAAAAGGACAACAGTGTTTCCTGCACCTTTTCAATGGTTTTCAAATCCATTCTAATTGGTGAAGAAACTGTTCACACACAAAATTCCCATATAAATAAAACATAAAAGTCCATTAAAATACTTACCTCTAGAAGCTTCTTATTAAAATTTTCTCCTGAGACTACAGATAGGAGTGGAATATTCAAAAGGATCTGGCTCCACAAGAAGTAAAACGCACTTTAAATGTGGGGAACTTAAAACATTTTAGGACTAGGCTTCTGATGAGTTGCCTGCTTGAATTTCTGAGCTCTCTAATTTTGATACGGTCTATTCATCCTGCTGCCCAGAGAGGTTTCCATAAGGAACCAATTAAGTTTCAGATATACAAGAAGTGACTACATTTTTTTACCACTTTACTGAATTGAGAGCTTTATAAAGTAAGTCTCCACAAAACTAAAAAATTGTGATAGCTTATTTAATTTTTCCCCTATACTGCATAATTAAAATAGCATTTGTGGACTGATTTAAAATTTTTTACTTCACTCGAACTATATAAGAAAGAAACCCAAGATAGAAGTATCTCTGCTGAAGCTGTCTGCTGAAAACCTTCATCTTCCTTTTTTCTGCACAGTAGTCTCTGAGTACCGTAATACTTTGTGAGCAGCAGTTACTGCAAGCATTATGCCAAATGACCTCATTACCCCAGCAAACTACTAGACCAGGAGTTCAGCAAGACACTGGCACTGTCTTCATACTCAGGAATAAATCAAGTGCTGTTAAAACCACTTACGTAGTAAAAAGGACCATATTTTGTCCCATACATTGTTATTTTTGTTACCTCATGAAACACAATAGGATCCTTGCTTCTGCGTAGGGAAATACGCCATCTGCTGGAAAGTTGAGGAATTCAGCAAGTAATTTTTTCAGTGGCCTTTTATTTTGCTGGTTTTTTGGGTGTTAAATTCTTATTCTTTTGTAAAGATCTGTAGGTAAATGTAATAGCGTTCAAAAGCATTTAAGTCAGGTATTCTGGCAACTGACAGCACCTTATTCTACATTAAGAATTCAGAGCTGAATAAGCTACCTTCCAACTGCTCCCCAAGTTAAGGCTTGTGATGTCCTTAGGCAGATTTACAGACACCTTCAGTCTGCTGGGGATGGACAACTCAAACAGGAGCAGAAGAGAGTGTGGTAGTTAGGAGCGGTGAGCGGTTAAGCTAAAGTTATAGGGACAGGAAAATCAATTAAAAATCCATAAAAGTAGACCATTATATCTTTACATCACATATATTTTCTTGCACAGAATTCCATCTTTCTACTATAGATGAACCTGCTCTGCAGATGAATCAACAAATGAGGCTTCAGCCAGTAAGGATCTTGATTTATTCATTTATTTACAAGGGTCAGAGTGTACATAATTAGAGAGAGAAGGGGTAGCACAGAGAAAGTGTGTTCTCATGATCGAGAAAATGGAGAAACAGGAGGAATAATTTTGTGTCTGACACCAATGAGTTTCTATGTGATTCGGGGGCTCACTTAAGAAGAAAGTTCATTGTAGATGGATAGTAGGCAGTCTGGGGTGGGGATTTTTGGTCATATTTTTTCATTTATTTTTTAAAAAGGTGTGGATTCAAGTCTGACCTCGTTCCAGTAATGTATAAAGGTGCACTAAGATCGGGTTAGAAAAGTCCTTTTGTCCTTCTATGAAGGATCCTGGTTAACAAACGCAGATGGGATGCCTTGTCACTACCATCATGTGGCTCTGTGCTAAGGGGTATGGGAGGTTACAGCCCTGGAACTCCCCAGGGGTAGCCTCGAACCTGCATGTGAGCAAGGATTTTCATCTGCGCAACTTGGCGAGATGCAGGTGCTGACTCGGGCATAACGTAGGCAGAGCACATTTTTCATTTATTGATTGTCCAAATCGAGAGAGCGCCAGGGCTGCAGGAAGGCTGGAGGTTCCTAAGTACACTCGTGTGCCAAGGACGAAAGTGCCTAGTACTGGAGAGGCAGGGGAACTACCTCAGGTTTCTTCACTTGGATGTGCAAAATTAGCGAATATTTTCTGAACATGGTGATGTTAATGTCGTTGCTGTCCTGTTCTCTGACCTGTGGCATGAGGATGACACAAACAGCTGTTGCAGCATTTATGGTGGATTATGGGCTGTTAGAGTAACATGACTACCATATAAGCATATCAAATGAAACTGTTCGTTAGCAAAGTTGGTGCTAGGATCAGATTATGATCTGTGTAAGATACTAAGCAAGAGAAATACAAATATATGTGGAATAAACAGTGCCAGCTGAGTTTAATAACTTGTGGAGAAAATAAGATCCTATCAAAAGAGTTGGAAGACATATACAAGATAAATAAATCAAGACTGAACACGCTATTTTAATTTAAGAATTTCCTTAACTTTTTCTTCCTTTTAAGTTCTGTTAATGTGCTTTGATTGAGTAAGTATGTACAGGGTATTTTTGTTAATGCAGTAATATGAATTACAGTCAGACTGAATTGCAGCATTTCACATGCTTTCAGTTCAGTCTATATATAACCAGCTTTGATTTTTCAGCACCCTCTAGAGTAAGCAGAAAGCTCTGACAGCCTTTCATCTTAGATTGCTGATGCAATATACTCCTCTTTTTGCCTTTTTATTTGACTTCCTGATATTCATTGTTTAAAAATGGTTATGGAAATATTGGAAAGAACTAAATTGAAACAAGTTAAATTATTAAATAAGTGATCATTTAATAAAAACAGTCCTTAAAGTGCTTTCACATGAAAACCCTACTTCAGAAAAGAAACCAACCAAATAAAAGTTTTTACCGGCAACCAGGGATAATACTCGTTAAAGTGTAGCTTTACAAGCCTGTGGCTGGTGTTTCATCTACTGTAACTGCAAAAGGAGTCTCTGGAAGATGTACTACAAGGTTTAGCAGCTGTATGGTCTCCACTTTTGCAAGAATATCAAGTCATGTTTACATGAGAATGGGTCGGCTCCTGCTGCCTCCCTCACAGATTCTCTACTGACTCTTTTTGTTTCCCTTTACAATTGAGTATCTTTTTACACTGGTGTTTTCCCTCTCGGATACTTGATCTGCTCCTTAATCCTGTATCAATAATCTCACTTCTGTCTGCAATTTTACTTTTATTATTTGGCATAATTCTCACAATTTAGCAAATTTCTCAGTAGTCTGAGCCAAATACATGCAGCTGGCAAAGCTAGCCCTTGGCTCACAGACAGCTGAGTCTGCAGGAGAAGAACGATATATACTGAAAGCCCACCACTGGCCCCCCCCAGCCCAGCCATCACTAATGTTATGCTTCGGCCCAGGTGTTTTCAAGACCTCCACACCACTGAGGTAGGTTATGCAACCTCTGTTGAAAGGCAATACCACCTCAGCAGACCTACCAGCCTTCACGAACGTGTAATTCTGGCGGTCTCCCGGAGCGCAGCTGGGCTGCTTTGCTGGATCTTGGTGAAACACTAGAGTTCAGCTGCATCGAGGACCCAATAAACAGTGATACATCAATCACTCCCAACGGGAAGCCAAGGGTTGCAGAAGTTACTGGCTTCTGTTCCTAAATATTGTAAATTTTGTTTTCAAACAGTGTAAACTGTCAAGGAAAGGGCAACCGTTTCC
The DNA here is from genome assembly GCA_027574665.1 of Rhynochetos jubatus. Classification (NCBI taxonomy): domain Eukaryota; kingdom Metazoa; phylum Chordata; class Aves; order Eurypygiformes; family Rhynochetidae; genus Rhynochetos; species Rhynochetos jubatus. The sequence goes on along the minus strand of CM050654.1, from coordinate 18,846,641 downwards.
CTATCAGTTTACACCGGCAATTCATTATTCATCATACAGAATTAGAGAGCTCAACTGATGGTGTTTGAGAGAAGTCTCGAGCAATACACCATGGAAGCTTGGTAGCTAACATGCTGTTGATTCTTTCCATGCAATATAGAACTCAATCCGAAAAACCAGTGTGATGGCTCTTTTTTTTTTTTTTTTTTAAATGTTAAAAGAATTGTAAAAAGAACTGAACATGGGCTTGTCGTCTGGAAGCTACACTTGACGCAGAGTTTTTTATTATTATCATTACTGATGTCATAATATGTTTGCTGCTGCAACCAAAAACTTTGTTAAACAGGTTGGTGATGGAGGAAGACTAGTTCCAGTGCCCAGTCTCAGTGAAGCTGATAAATACCAACCTCTGAGCCTTGTGATTAAGAAAAGAAAATGTTTGCTTTCAAAAAAATCTAAATTTGCTTCAACACCTTTTACATTAAAAGATATTCTTCAAGGAGAGAAAGAAATTTCTGCAGGTAAGATTTCTATCTTTCTTCTAATTGGAAAAATGCGTATTTTCTAGTAAATACAGAACAGTAGACATAGTTTAAACTGTGCAGGTAGTGTGATGGTTTTTTAGTACATGGATAATAAAATTTATCTGGCTTAGTCGTGTAATAAATATTTAAGAAAAAAGTACAAAATAGTAAAAAAAAAAAAAGACTTCCTGGAAAAGAGATTAAAAAAAGTAAATTATACTAAAAAGCCTTGATTTTTTTAAACTAATATGAAATAAATTCAGTTAAGCCTCATGTTTTTCACAAATGGCAACAGATTCCTGGTAGATGTATTGATGTATGTTGATTATTTGCTACTTAAAATTTGGTTTTAATGTTCACCTGTCTCTCTATTCTCGCATTAAATATGTAAGAACGGCCTCAGTTTGCAGGAGTTCCATGCTAGTAATCCCTGGGTTTGAACTGGGCTCTGCACAGGCAGAAGCATTTGACAACAGCTATCTGACTGTAGTGATTGGATTTACATTAAGGTTTTTTTCCACATTTGTAATCTTCTTAGTGTTTTTTTGTTTTTTGTTTTTTTTTTTTTTTTAAAGATTTTAACTGTGTTTAAATTTCCTTTGCTATGCAATATCAGACATTTTTGAGGAGATTCTATGAGAACTGAGAGGTGCAAAATTGAACTAGACTGCCTACATTTTCCCATACCTTCCTTTGAAAAGTCCTGTGCAATTCATGTTTACACGGAATGTTTTCTGAAAACAGTTTCATTGCTTTATTTTCTTTTGAATAAAGGTCAATTTTGTCAAAAGTATTGATCACATTAATTGCACAACAATTGAATTAATTAAAAACTCTTCTAGACAAACTGGTGTGAGCATAAGACGACAGAAATACCAGTTGACCCACAAAAGGGTGATTCCAGGATGCAAGCATGATGTAAAAAAATGGAACCCCACTAATCCTACTTACATTCAGGGCAAGACAGCTGTCTTGTCCTGAGTGGGGGGAAAAAAAAAAAAGAAAAAAAGAAAAAAATCTCATTAAAAAGTCTGAGAGAAGGGTAAGGGTTGCAAAATCTCATTAAAAAGTCTCACAAGATCGTACTAGTCTTTTCTGTAAAGGTTAAATATCATGTGCAGAAAGTATTGTCCTTTAATGTAAGCAAAGAGCTTTGTAATTGAATTTTTTTTTTAACATGACAAATACAAGCATTTGCGAGCTTTTCAGAATTAAAAAATACGTGAACATTTTTTTTTGGTTAAAAATAAAGACAAACAGGATTCATACTATGTGACTTCATAATATCAGCTTTTATCCTAGAAGCTTCAAAGGATTAAAACAAAGGAGTAAAACCCAGACTCTCAAATGCATTTGAATGCCTAATCCCTGTGTTCCACCTGCTCTATTAATTTTAATTTTGCAACCAATGCATTCTAATATTTTTCTATTAGTGTAACAGAAATATATTTAAGGTTATAAAGCATTATAGAATTGCTTTGGCACCTACCCTTTGATTGCACACTAAATCGAAGTAAACTTTCAAGACAGTCAGAATTGATCTGTTGCTTTCCTTCAAAATAACTGACCCTAATAGTCCCTGGAATCACCAGGCATACGTGGCAACTGTGCTAAGTCTTTCTAATTGTGACATACCGGGTAAAACGCAAAGTTAGTGTTACTGGCACGCCCATGTCTCATTCACACATTGCAAACATGAAGAAATGTACTTGTATTTGTACTCACTAATATTATTTTACACACAGTGGCTTTCATTTTGTTCCTAGCTATATATTCTGTGTGGCCTCCACTAAGTCATTTTTTGTTTCAGACTCTCTCATTGAATCCAGAACCTACTACTTGTCTATTTAAACAAGTACCGACGGCACACTTACAGGTAAAAGTACTTTAGGGGAATAATGGTAAGCACAGAAATGTACAAATAGCCCGAATCACCATTTCATGCCCAGGACATATTACATGCAGGAGTGTAGGCACAACCCAGCCAGAGAGAGGCACAGAAATCCCCCAGATCTTTATGCACTTTCTTGCCGTTAGTCATCAGTAGTAACACGTAAGTGCTCAATGTCACCCTGAATTTCACATCAAAATGGTTAAGCACAGTAGGAACAGCACCATTTATTCTCTTCTTGCTGCATAAAAACACTGTGTTCAAACTGCTTTTCATCACACAATGATTATCTTCTTTTCCTCAGGTGTCTCATCTTACCAGTTGCTCAACTATGAAGACAAATCAGATGTTTCACTTAACGGTAGAAGAGGAAATCAGATAATGAATGATGTCGGTTTTGACGTTGCTGGATCAGATTCTGTTGCTTTTAAGGCTTCGTTTGGCATAGTGACCAAACATGAGGTTGAAGTACCAACATTACTTAAAGAACTTACTACAAGGTTATATTATGTTTTCTGTTTCCATAATTATGTTTTATACAGTTAGCTTGAACCTCTGAAATGGTTAGGTTTTGATTATTTTTAGCCAATCAATAGCAGTCACCATCTGATATTTTCCAAGAGCTCAGGTTGGATCACTGGGATTAGACACAACCTTCTGTGTGGCACAGACTGTAGAATTTTTCTGAATTAGTTCTTGTTTGGATTAAAAAAATAAATCCAAAGAGGAAGAGTCCATCCAATGTTCTATCTATGTTATTCCATAATACTGAAAATTTGCAATTTATTTTGAATGACATCACCCAACTTCAGGTTTCAGAAACAGGATTTCTTTGCCTTTGTCTGGAACTGGAGAGTTGTATGTATTATTGCCAGTGTAGGTACTTCAAGGTTTTATGAGGTTAATACTTTGAAAAGCAAAGTAGGTTTATCTGCTTAAATTTTTCATAACCTTTTGTGCCTCTTCTCTAAATGCAGTCTCCATTTTTCCAAGATTCACGTTGAGCTGTGGACACCAAAACCGAACTTGGTCTTCCTGTAGTGCTAGCACAAATGTCAAACACATGGAAATATGATGTGACTAATTCTAGGTTTAATTCTCTAGTTTATATTCAAAGATTATCCCTGGGCCACAATGTCGTCCCAGTGAATTCCAGTGTCACATCCCAGTAAATTATTTACTATGCATGATGTGACATTTGGTATTTTCAAATACATATTGTTTCCTTGTAGTTATTTTCCAAGCATGGCAAGTAATTTTGTATCCATAAATTCTCTTGTTCTGTACTTACCTTTTCCTCATTTATTTGTAACCTTTAAATGTTACCATTAATAACTGGGGGTGGGATGGGGTAAGAGGTCCTATTTTCCTGATAAAAATATTCAGTGTTATAGGACTGAGAGCCAATGCCTGTAGAAATTCTCCTACGAACACTTGTTTCATGATTGTTCCATGTTTATAAGTGATAGTTTTTTTCAGTTATAGTTGATACATATCAGTTAACCAGTTTTTAATCCACTGAGTGTGTGCCAGCTTGCATAGGCATCATTTAGTTTTCTAGCCAAAATGTGGCATTATCATAAGCTTTATAGAAGCCCAGAGCTAGAGCATTACAGCTATTGCTTTTACTATCTATTTTCCATACATTCTTACCAACTAACATTAATTATATCACTTTAAAACCAATTGTTATTAATCAGGATGTGTTGACAGCTCCTTAAGAACAGTGTCAGATGGACAGACTTGGAATTTTCCAGGATGTCCCACGTAACCTCTCAGGCACCTGCACATTACTAGATTTCCTTGATTTTTTTAGTGCTTCTGTTCCCAAATGCTGAAGATCAATATTAAGTTTCCAGAGACCTCCTCAGTCAGTTGTTTTACTGCTATGAGACAGAAGTCAGAGTGATTTATTTACTGATTTAAAGTTGCTAATTCTATTAGCTGCTTTGTAAATTGCTAATAATCTCTGAATTTCTTCCCTGCCTCCCTCTTGATTTTAGAAAAATAGACTTTGATCATTGTCTAGTTCATCAATCAAGAAAGAATAGGATGGAAATTTTGTGTGTGGTCATGGAAAGTATCAGAACTACAAGGCAGTGCTCATTAACCGTCCACACTGGAATGCGTGGAGAGACAATGAGGGTAAATATGTTTGATAAAGTTCTGCAACTTAAATGAACAAATATAAAAAGCTCATGATTATAAATTTTATGGTTGGATTTAATTGCATTTTTACAGATGTAAGCTTAGAAAAATCTGAAGTAAATCAGTATCATTGCACTGATGCAAACTGTATTAAAAGTCGGTCCTTCATTAGCATTGCTTATGTGACAGGGATGGGAAATGCACGTGAAAGGATGGCTAGGCAATGAGCCATCGCTTTGGGTGAAGCCTCAGCAAAAACGTGGAATTTACGTCTCAGTTTGAATCTCCAACAAACATATAGCCTATCTTTCATTATTATATTCATCTTCTATGGCACATGGGAACTTTAGACTGTTATTACTTAAAGGGTCGACAAGTTAGTCCCTGTTTGTCTTTTTACTCCCTTTCCCTCTCTCTCTTCAGTGTGTTTGAATAATTGAACCTATAAACTTCTGAGGTTTGCACATTACTAGTTTTGATAAATCATTCATATAATTATCAATGTGTGATGCAGGTTGTTACTACCTCTGTATCAAACTGTACTGAAATGCGAAGTTGTTAATATAAAATTCTTTAGTTGTGTAATTTGATCTTCAATTTCAAAGCTTCCTCATGGCATTGTAATTCTCAATGTATAGAGCTAAGATATTATTTAGCTTATTTTTAAAAAATTCAATTTGTAATTTTTTCTTTCTATGCTTTTCTAATTTGTAGTTTCGCATTATTGAAGACCAGAATAATAAGGGGAGGGACAAAGCCATTGTTTTTCCTGCACATACCACTATTGCTTTTAGTGTATTTGAACTCTATATTCATTTGGATGGTAATTTTGGTAAGTGAGGTGCATTATTGTCATTACTGCTATTGTTTATGATGGTCTGAGTTTTCAAAACAGTTTTCTTGCTCTTGATGTACATAAGCCCCAATCCCATACAGTGGTGTGCCTTAATTATAATCACATAAGTAGTCTGACTTTCTAAGAGAAACCATTCTTGTAAAGATAAACAAGGGTGGGTACTAGAAAATAGTCTGTCATGGAAACATTGTTTAAAAGTTAAGTATGATTCTGTAATTTTTAAAAAATCCTACAGTTGCGTGGAACAAAAAATGACTTCCTTATATTTCTAGTCCATAAGGGACAGGCTTATGAGACCATCTGATCAGTTTTGCATAAAATAGGCAAGTAAAAAGACCCAAGTGAAAAAGAAAGTGTGCAGGACTTCTTACCTATGCTAAAGTTTTTCTGTTGGGGCTTTAGTTTCAGTCTGATGCACCATTAGCACATATAGGTATTTTAAGATATTCTGAAAGAAATAATAACAATTAATGAAATTCATTTAAAACAATTTCATAGCTCCTGTAAGGATTTCCACTTTTAGGGAAAGGATAGCGCTTATGTATTTCTGTTATTTGCACTAATTAAAGTGTAGCCTATAACATTATCAATGTTATCAATATTGTTTGTAATAACCCAGAAAGTAAATTTTAGGATTTCTTCTAGTACTTGGTAATATCAAATGTAAAACTCCCCACTGACTAATGTTAGATAAAGTTTATTAAGTTCTAACCACCGGATTCACATGTACTTGCATACAGGAACCTCTCTGAGGGTCGCTCAGCTGTTCAGGAATTGCCTGATTCTCTGTAACATTGTGGCTTTCTATAAATAGCAAGATAAAAGACCTGGATAAGGAAGTAACCTCTGCCTCTGAAGATCTGCACAGCACTGTTTTAGAAGTTGAAAATAGTGCTGTACCCTTTGACATACGCAGAATAAACCTTCCATGTCAGGAAATCTGCGTTGTAAAGCACCTTGTTACTGAACTCCGCGATACACCTTTACCCTTCTGTAAAAACTTTCCAAACCAGGCATAATTACTGGACTGAAAGTAAAAGAGAGAATACGATGTGGTAGTTCTTTATATTCACTTCTATAATGCTCAACGTTAATTTCAATTTTGGAAGTATTTTATTTTACCTTTATGCAATGCATTTATGCACAATGGTTTTGCTAAAGTCATTATTAGTGAAATAATTAATGAAGCTGGTATTTGTATTTACATATTTAGACTTCTCCATTGAGAAAGTTTAAAACATGTTTTCAGTTCCTTGTAATTGATTAACCTTAGATTTCACTTTAAAGGCTTTCTTTCAAGTTAAGGACAGAAACTTAGGTGATACTTATTTTTATTTAAAATAATAGTTTCAGTACTTCATTCGGTGTTGGAATAAATGACTACCGTGCTCACAGCCTTGCTTATTATTTTTCATAATGTTTCAAATGAGATCACAAAAATGTTTTTCCTTCAGGACTGGGATTTCAATTTATATGATATTGACTTAGTCCTTTAACATGACCATAAATTGTGTAAAAAGTAAACCAAACTCTGCTGATGTGTGTTGAAAGCCACCAACATTTTCAAATCCTCATTGAGTCTGTGCCACTTGATTCTATGGGCTATTACCGTGTGCAGACTTGTATTAAAAAAGTGGTATGAGCCACTAAAAACATCAGCAAAGCTGAACTTAATCACTGTTATCTTTACAGGTCAGAAAACTTATCAAACTCTGTTGTGCAATTATGGTTTTTATATTTTGTTCTTCTAAAAACTTATTTTTAATTTTTACAGAACTCTGTGTGACTCCAATTTCAAAAGGAGGATTTGAAAAAGAGAAATCCGGATCATCTTCACTGACCAAATTAAGGAGGCTGAAGAGTCACCTCTTTCACCGAAGTATGACTTTTGATACTTATATCCAACTGTCTTAGTTAATACATGAAGAGTGTCCTTTTCTTTCTTTAATTTGTGTGCAAGATGAAGATTTAAAGGAGAAAATTTTGATGGAAAATGTATCTCTTCATTTCTTGTGTATTGAAATGATTGTAAATTTATTAAAATTTATATTTGAGAATCTGACTCACAAATGATAAATTTTTTGCATTGCCATTCATTAAAATTGTAAAGATCTTAAAAATTTATGGCTGATGATAAAATGGTATGGGATAATTAAACAACTAACTTCAGTTAACATTAAGCCTATTATTTCATATGTATTTCGTACATATAAGTGATCATCTATAAATAATATTCCAGACCAAACTCTTTAAGTTTAGATATCAAACAACATTAAATAGTTGAATGTACTCTTTAGACTGTATATTCACGTGGCAGGGAGGTGGGCAAGATACCATTATACTTCTCTTTTCTCAATCTGATATGGACACAACATCCAACACCACTATCACTGTATGTAGCTGTATTTTCTTCAGAACAAGATCCTGTACATTTAACACTCCTTGGTCTAAGTGCTTTGGAAATCCGCAAATCAGTGTGAAGATAAATTTTGGGCAGTAGAAACTTCCTTCTAAAGGCTGCTCTGTATAGGTGTCCTTGCTCCATGTGTCCCATTCTTGATCAAAGTTCTCTTATGGACCAAGTCTTCAGTGCTGCTCCAGTCCACACTAAGGGAATAAATCCTCAGTGGGTAGGACACATCTCAGTAGCTGTAGCTGCCTAAAAGTTTGCCATCCAGTCTAAACTGATGAGTCCCTGAAGAGAGAGGAGAAAAGGTAGGTAGTTCCAAAAGTGATTTCTTCCTGGGGCATTTGGATGTTCCTAAATCTGCTAGGAGTCCTCTGAATTTTCTAAACCTTTGAAGTACTGGTGTGTTTCTGTAAATACTAGGAAAAAATGAATTTACAGTTTTTAGAAACTAGAATGCAAAAAAGAAAACTGGTGAAACAGGAAAGTATGCTGCTGTGATTTAATTTGGAAGCCATTTTTCAAAAGCTTTCCTTCTGCCTTTTATGTGCATTTCTAAAAATATTATAATATAGGTCATGTCCAAACAACTTTGGCTTTGTCACTGTCTTTTGTGAAATTAAAGAAAGATTTTCATCATGCAGGGCTTTTGATGGGAAGTAAACTACAGTGTGGCATGTTTAGAATGGTTTAATGAATCAGTTGTTATTTCCATAATTAAATTGACAGATTGTTTTGTAAACAGTTCATAATATAATGGCAAATCACCGCTGCTTCTTTTTGTGCATTCTCTTTCAGATAAAAGAGTGGTGGATACAATTGCTAACTCCGATGCTTACTTGGAGGACCTGTTTACAGATTATTATGAAAAAGCTGCGAGCATGACCGATCTCTCTACAAGCTATCTCAGAGAAGGCTCTCATATCCGAATTAATTTACTTAATAACAACATCCCAAAAGGCCCCTGTGTCCTTTGTGGAATGGGAAGTTCTAAAAGGGAGACAGTCTATGGATGCCTAGAGTGTTCTTTTAATGGACAAAAGTACGTACGACTGCATGCTGTGCCCTGTTTTGACCTGTGGCATAAAAGAGTAAAGGAACTGAGCTAGATAAGTGCCTCTTGTCACAGACATGGGCTTAACTGTGCCACAGACTTCTCAGAATTCGTAAATATGACTGAAATTGTTGAAATGCAAAGTAGTGAAAATGCAAAGCATTTTAGAACACTATTATGGTCAAATAATGACCTTTTACTTGAAAACGCCCTCATGCATTCCTGACATTGCTTTTCTTCTTTCCAGACCCTTCACCTTTCATTATCGCGATAATGAAAAACACGTACTTTTAAACTGCACTTTCAAAATGTCAAAATATATGCTAGAACTTACTTAAAGTTGTTTACACAACCGTTAAACCCCAAAACGATGCCTTTATCTACACTGGCAATTGATGGTAAATTGAGAGTATTTGTAAATAATTTAGTGTTCTTATGAATGTTTAATTGAAGTATCAGATTAAAAAACATGCTAAAACTTAGCTCAGTCTAAGGTTTCATTTACAAAAGGGAGCAACTAAGACTAGGGATTGGCGTTTCACGTTAGGATGTCATTACCATGTCCACAGTTTGTTTAAGTTACTAAAAAGTACCAGCCAGCCCACCTTCTGCGTTTGGATTTTAGGTCACAGCTGCTTTTGAATTTATGTGTTCAGAAAAAAATTATTCGGCAAAAAATGTTTTGGAAGCTTATAAAAATAAGGAAACTACACCCTCCCGACAAGGCTTCGGGGTGTGAAGGTCTTTCTTTAACCTGTAGATCTCAAGCACAGAAAATTAGGTTTGTGTTGCTGAGACTGTAAACACGAGAGGGCGCTACAGAATCGCGTCCAATCCCGAGATTGGGAGGGTGCTGTTAGCATACGGCCGAAGCTATTTTAAACTGGGAAAACAAGTAAAAAATGGTTTTCTACCTTTTTGAATGATTTTAAGGCTAACCCAGGTATGGAAGCTTTTACTTGTGCTGCCGCTTTCACTGTGCACATCTGATTATGACATGTTGAAATGAATACAGCCATTGCTTTTCCCACGAGAAGAGTGCAGTAGTTACCCAAGTCTTACGGTGACAGCAGCAAACAGGTAACTAGCCTGAAGTGCTATTAACTATTGCTGCTACTTTGTATTTTTCCGAAGTGAGGGAAACAAGAACCATGTCCAAATAACCACCTCCGTTTACACAGTTACTCCCATCATCTTTCACCTCACCCAAGTCACTCATGATAATGTAGGTTTCTAACTTGCTGCTGCTAAATAAACGGGCAAACTTAGTAAAATTATTAAATCACAGTTTAAAAACCCACTTCAATACTGCTTTTTAATGAACACCAAATTATTCATGTTAATACTATGTCTAAGAGTTTACTTTTAGTTGCTTTAAAAACGTGTGTTTTTATCTTGACGTTCCATAGACAGTGTTCATTTATTTTAAGGCCTTTTATAGTTGAATTTGCTGCACGCGGCAAACCTCTGCATGCTCCTAGGCCGGCTTCTTGAGGAATTAACAGACTTACCTTCCTGGGTAAGTCCTGATTTTGTTTCCCTCTTTTATTGTACAGGGGATTGAGAAGTACTCATCAGTTATGTTCTAAACATGTCAGTAGATACTGGAACCATTTTTGTGTGTTTGATAAGACAGAGATAATTATTTTCATGAGTATTTTACACAGTGAGAAAGACTACTACGCAAAACTGTAGATTAGGATATGACACACGAACCACTAATATGTCACGGTGTTTCCCAATTTTATTTCTTTCTTTTGAAATATCTAACACATTTTATTAGTTGAATGTTAAAAATAAGCTTTTTACAGTCACCTTAAGAGATATAAAAAGATGCCACTATAAAAAATAATACAAAAGTTCTGTGACAAAGTATTATTATTTAAAATTCAGTGTCCAGAAAATAGCCAAAGATTTTTTAAGTACTCAGAGTTCATCATGCTGGTAGACATTGTACTCTTTTGCTGATATGAAACCATCTCCATCGTGGTCATTCTTCTTAAATATATCAGCTAGGATTTCATCATGGACTGAGGGATCACGTTTTTTGCCATCTCTTGCAAATTCTTCTTTCAAATACTGGCTTATCTAGAAGAAAAAAGCCCAACCATTCGGTCAGTACTCAACAGCTACCTTCAAGGACACTTGGAGTATGCACGTTATTGTGACTCCAGCGCAGACACATCTAAAGCTTCTTTCCCAGCAGGACTGAGATACACTAATGTATTAAAGCGATTTTCCACATTGCACCATGTAGTTTGTGTAAGCATAGAGAAGCTTTACATTACGAACTGCAGCAGAGGCAGTAAACATAATGCTGTTGCAACTATACCTATAGTTTTATGAATTATTTATTCCCAAGCAGTTACATCATATTACCTCAAGTTCAGAGAGCTTCTTGTCACTGTCCTTATCTATTTGATTAAATGCTTCAACACTGCGAGGTCCCTTGTTTACCGCATAAAGTTCAATCTCAAAGATCAGGGTTGCATTGGGTGGAATCTTGCCCTGTGCTACAAATACAGGAAAAAAAAAAAAAAGCATTTAAGATGTCAGACACTATGGACAGAGATCACATACAGGATAAATTCACACGTAAAGCGTCTTATTTTTTTATTACAAAAGACTGTATTAATAGTCAGATTAAGCTCTGAATTCAAATATTACAGAGCTAGATAGGAAGATTGTTCAGATAGTGTTAGATAAATGGTTTTGAAAGAGATTTGCAAACAATATACTTCCCTGAAACAAAATTATATTGCTCATATCAATTCAGGTACTTTTAAAAATTAAGATAAGTGGGTTTGTGTTATCATGAAAAACAAATATTTCTTTCACATACTGTCATATGATGGGGCTTACTGACAGACTGATTCTAAGACTTATGCTTTCATTTTATATCTGCAATCTGATTTGAAAAAATTACAGTAATAGACCAACGCTCATGTGTATTGTCTGTCTGAAGAAACAAGCAGGCAACATCAGGTTTTATCAACTTAGTATGAATTTTACCTGTGTTTAAAGGACTTGATGTAAAATAGTGTTTAAAATATACATCTCATGAGAAAGAAGCAATAGTGAGTCATCTGATTCACAAAAAACACTCCCAAAAACCAAAACAACACAAAAAACAAGAATAAAACCCCCAAATACCCCAAATACAAATTACTGGAATGTTTTGTCTGGTCTCTGAAGGAAAACAAAACGTTAGACTTCCTTATTCCTTAATATCTGATGTAAAAACACCACTGCCTATAAACACAGATCAATGTATCATGCATCTGAAAAAAAAAGGGAACTGAAGAGAGACAGTAACAAACTAATGAGGTCTAAATGTAGTGCCAAAAAAGCATCAAGAAATCATGCAGTGTAAAATTAAAATGTAAACATGCAAGTTGCTTTTATTTATAGCCAAAGCCAGTAAGCATGATGTTGTAACCTCCGAATTTTGACAGAATTTTGAACTTGTACCTGTCCTTCATAAATTGATCTAAAACTGAAGAAGGTAAACAAAACTATTACTCACACTACTCATCTAAAATAGCCATAGTAAGAACATCAGGTTTCAGAGTTCAAAAGACTTTAATCTTACAAGCTTTAAAAATATACAAGTTTTAAATATGTCTGCATCTAAATCATTGTTTATAAACTACTTAGGAAAGAAAGATACAGTACTAGAACTCGGTGCCAGTGGTTTACAAATATACATACCAACAAAGGAAAGTTATGTAAAGATTTAGAAAGCCACATGCATCTTTTCTAATTCAAGATTAGGCAGGCATCTTCCCCAGCATGCAGGAATACGCTGAGACAGAGGACAGGTGTGCTGCAGGGAAGTAATACTTTCTTGAAGGACTACCTAGAACAAACAGTTAACACTAGTATTAGAGGTAAAGAACATACTTTTATTTGTGTCAGTGTTTTTCCTTGTTGTTATGAGCCTTACTTATTCAACATTATGTTCAAGGGGAAAAATTCATTCCTAGTAAACTTCACTAGCTACAATGGAATTGTGTGAAAGGTAAAACTGGTGCATGGAATTCTGATACATTACCACTACCTGACAATTATTATAGAGCAGGACCTACCTTTTCACAGAAAAAACTACATCCATGTCAGAGCTGAATTTATCTACAATTAAGAGTGCTGAAACACTGCATATAACTCGGACTAGAACTTTTTTTTTTAAGTAGGCTGCACACTTAGGCATCATAAATTCAAATCGGATTTCATGCATTGTAGTGTTGCGATTATTATGTACTGTGACAACCCTGACCATCAACTATCCAGAATGTAAGCAGTATTTTGAAGAAATTATTTCTACTTAGATTAGTTCTGTGACATGCACTGGATTACACTGCATTTTGCTCAGAAGACACAATGTCATTAAAAGGCTACGCAGGTAGGAGTCAAATAATAGAAATTAAAGATGAATCGAACTTAATAGAGAAGACAAAAAAATGCTGATACAAATCCTGAAGATCTTCCTTTTGCTGTTGGTTTTTGATATTTTGCAAAACTTGGAAAAGCAGGTTGGATACCACGTACTGAATTCTAATGCAAACTGACTGAATTCTAATGCAAACTGCAAAGCCTGGTGTGGGCCTACGATGGGGACTACTTAAACTGCATAGGGACGAGCAGGATTGGGCTGCACAGCTGCACTCATCGCCTCCAAAAATAATGGAGCACCAATTATTATAGTAATTAAGAATACTGTACATTTGAAAGGGTAAAACAGAGGAAAGACAAAGTTCAGTATTAAAGCTTCTTTTATACCGTATCCTTGCTGTCCATACGCTAACGACGGAGGAATGATCACTTTCCGTTTCTCTCCAGGACACATATTCATCATAGCAATATCTAACCCTTTTATGACTTGTCCAACACCCAGAACGAACCATTTTGGATGACCTTCATGTTGCGTCCGACTATTGAAAAAAATTGAGTGGATAACAGTGAATACAATATTTTATTTTTTCATATATAAAAATAATTTTAAATTAACAATCAGTGAAAACAGACATTAGATTCCTAACACACAAGAATGTTTTGAGTGCAAGCATATAATACTGTTACATTTATAATTAATTTAAGGTCAAATATAGAGATGTGTGAAGAGCAACCTTCTGCTGAAATCAAAAGAACAAGTAAAAAACCCCTAACTTCTTACAAAAACATCTGATCTTCCTGATCATAAAAACTGCACGCCAGAAACAAGATGCCACTGCAGGAAGTCTGTGAGAAGAGGAATTCTGTGAGCAATTCACTGCTAGGAAGTGCAAATGCCTTCAGAAGCTCACATCACTGTAGGATGGGATGGAGCATGCACGATGTGCTGGGGGAACCTGCCAATCTTGGCTGCAGTTCTGTGTGCCCACCTACTGCTCTGTTCAGTTTAGACAGTCAGTGCTTGAGCCAGCTTCTGGCTCATGAAGTGTCCCCAGTATGGGAGCTGCACTGAACAGTGACACAGCAGCATGTAGCTCAAAAGTCAGAGGTCAACACTATATGTGCCAAAAATCAATCACTTCAAGAGGCAAAAAAAAAAAAAAACCAAACAATTAAGAGGGTACCGTTAAATATGAAATTATCCTATATTGATTTTTTCTTAAATTATACAAGTGGGGGGAACAAATCATTATTTTGTAATAAGCTAGGCTACTGTCTGATCTTGCAAACACCTGAAGGGAAGAAAAGACTCCTCCGTAGCTCTGCACAGGTGAGCCCTGCCCCACTATTAGGATGCACCACCATTAAAGGCAAGGCACTGTGAAAGTAAAGCTTTTGCACACCAGTTTCTGTGCAAAACAAGCTAAACCAAGCGGAAACTGCCTGAAGATAGATGGATGGGGCAAAATGGAAAAGCAAATGCCTGAATGCAAAGACTGGGGCAAAGAGGTAGGCAGCACAAATCAAGGAGGGAAGCAGTGTCAAGGCTGCAAACCGCTACCATAACGTGGCTGCCCTGCACAATGCCCCTGTGGAGAAGTACAGGCCGTATTCAAGTTCTGCCTAAAATAATCTGTGTCCCTACCAGGATCTCCTCCTCCACACCCGAATTTTTCTGTACTGGTTACAACACGGACCATGGCAGGAGCAACACTGGATTGTTCTTTTTCTTGCCCTGACAAAGGGCGTTCTCCCAAGTGAGGTGTGGGCTACAAGCCCTTGGCAACATTTCCAGCTGGTCCCTGTCGCTGGCGACAGCTGCCAGTCTCAAGCATGGCTGTGGACCAGGCCAGCATGGCTGGACCCTCGGTAAATCCACCCTCGGCTGAGGAAAAATAAAGGCTGAGATGGGGGAGATCACTAATGCTAATGTGGTTAGCATGGCCCCACATCGGAGGAACAGCTGGTCCTGCTTAGCCGGCTAAGGGGGCCCAGCGAGCCCTCAAGCAGGTAAGTGGGACCCGCTGGCCCTGGGGTCGGGCAGCCTGTGCCACGTAGACCGCCGGGCTAGGGCCTGCCCCCCCTTTCCAGCCTACCCCCCCTTCCAGCCTACCCCGTGCCCTGGGGGCCCACCTGCAGTAGAACTTCGATCCGTCGCTGGCCAGGAAACCGTCATAGTGGGCGTTCAGCAGATCCCCCTTCTTGCTCTTCGGGCTGCAGACCTCGGGGAGGTGCAGCACCTCGATTTTAACGTCCTCCGCCGCCGCGCCGTCTGCGGCCTGTGCCGGGGCCGCCAGCAGGGCCAGCAGCAGGGGCAGCAGCAGGGGCAGCAGCAGGGGGAGCAGGGTCAGTCCGAGGCTCATGTCGCTTCGAGGAGGCCGCTGGCGTGGCACTGTCCCGGTGGGGGCGGCGGAGCCTGCGCTGCGGCAGTGCCTCAGCCCCCACCCGGCCGCAGAGACGGGCCCGGCCCCGGCAGCCGCGGGGCGGGCGGTTCTTCGGGCCGGCCCCTTCAGCTCAGGAAGTGAAAGGGACGTCAGGCATCAACACGGGGGGGTGCGGGGGAAGCGCGGCCGGGCGCGCATGGGAGGTGCGGAGCGCCCCGCGGGGCGGGTGGCGCCGCCGGGGCCGCCGCGGGCCGCCGCTGCCGCCGCGCCTGAGCTGAGCGGCTCCGCCTCCGCGCGCGCAGGGAGTAGCAGCGGCGGGGCCGGGAGGTGAGCGCCCATCCCCGCGGCGGCGGCCGCCCTTTCCCCGCGGCGGAGCAGGAGGATGCGGCCCGGCGTCGGGCTCTGAGCGATGGAGGGGGTCCTATACAAGTGGACCAACTACCTGGCGGGTAGGCGGCGGGGGTCCGGGGGGGCGGCGGCTGGGGTTGGGGCTGGTCGGGGCCCGCGGCGCCGGGGGGAGCTTGGCTTCGTCCGTGGGGCGCTGCTGCTCTGGGCGGGGGTCACGGCGTCCCGCGGGCGGCCGGGAGCTGTTTTTAAAGCGGTGGCTGAGAAATGGTTTGCCGCTTGCCTTTGGCGTCGAGGCGGTGGGGAGCAGCCGGGCGTCGCGCCGCGGGCGGCGGAGGCTGCGGGTCGCCCGGGGCTGGCTCCGGGGGCTGGGCCGGGGGCCGGCCCGTGACGGCGCTTCCGTGTGTGTGGCGTGGGGTGGCGGCAGGCCTCTGGGCCGGCCGAGCCCCTTCGCGCTTCCCTCATAGCCCTGCGGCGTGGGCACCAACGCGGCGCCGACAGCCTCGCAGCCGGGATGTGCCCGGCCCCCGCGGGCTTCCACTGGGACCTGGGGGACCAAGTACCCCTCGAGGCCGGGACTGCGCCTTGCCAAGTTAGTCGGGGACTTTTAACGGGCCGGGCCGGAGGGAGACTCCTTATTCCAACAATCCAGGGATGAGATTTCCCCCTCCACCTCTGTTTCCTCTCACAATTAGCCGTAATTTGCAGTGTACAAACTTGCAGGGTATCCTCACTTGCTCTGGAGGAATCATTTCAGATTGCATCTTTAAATTTTCAGGGCTGAATGTAAAAGTCTGAATTCTCTTTTAATTTGATTTTGGTTGGTAATTTTGTTGAGTCTGTGCTCCTGCATCCTAACCTGTAAAACATATAAAAAGTTTTAGTTCTGGGCAAACTATTCACAAAATGTATTTTAAGAAGTGCTGCAGGCAGAAGTGCACCAAATACCTGCATTTGCTGTCAAAGTTCTGGTTTTGTTTTCCTCATCCTCTGCTGTAATAGAGATGCCACTTCCCTCTGGAGGTGGCAGTGGATAGACAGTACTGTCAAGGTGAAACAGATTTCTCTTCTGATGCTGTAATAGGACTAATTGTCCCTCCAGAGCAGATCAGTGTTGGATCATGTACCATGCTTAGTCAGGCCTTGTGTTTGACTGCTTAAGCAGTATCTTCTTTGCCCTCTTGTTCTTGGGCACTTCACGTGTGCTGATCTTCAGCATATCCAGGTTTTGAATGTGAAGTGGTGTGAAACTCAGTTCTGAGAGTTTATAAAACATGGGCTGTGAATTGAAGTGCATAGAGCATAATCTTGCATTTCTCAGAGCAAATATGTGTCCACGTGTATTGTCCTTCTGGTGAAAGAGAACAGTTGTACTGTAATTAAATAGATATCGATATTTTGTCACTTCACAATAAATGTGGAGAGAAAACTTAGAGGAAAAATTGTGTTTATGAGTACTAGTTTCTTTTCAAAAGAGGATGAAAGTTGTCACTTTCACTTTTGTGACCAAAACTGTCACTATAGCAAAAGGTCAATGCGCTCACTGTTAATGAGCCCTTGTGGTGTTTGATACAAACTTCTCATTTAAGTCTGTTATTAAATAAGTAAATATTCAACAGTGACTGTGAATGCTGTACGCACAATAGACTGTTACATCGATATACAGCTAAGTTCTGCTAAAAGTCACTAGCCCTCTAAAACAGCAAACCGCACCCTTCTGTCTGTGTGTGCTGGCCAACTGAGAGCATCAGCTCTTGCACTTCAAAGTTACAGTGTGTCAGGAGTTCCCTACAGTTTATGGAAATAGGGGGGCAGCAAAAAAGAATCTAATCATATTAGTGAAATGTTTAAATGTTACTACCAACGTTGTTGTTCTGCCATCTACTTTTGTAGTTAGAAGTAGGCTGTAGTACTTGCTGTCATTAACAAACAGAAACCTAGCAGAAAAGGAACTTGTTATTGTTGGTGAAGCATTGTGGAAAACATTTAGTTTCCTCTTTCACTGCAAGCAAACCAGAAATACAGCTTTATTTTTTTCCCCTCAAATAGTACATGTGTATCTAAGAATTTATCAAGTACAGATTTGTTAAATACTTCATCAAACATAAGAGGCTGTCTTTGCCCAATTTCAAATCAGAAAGAGGTGTTTTTGTTGTTTAGTTTGCTTCTGAGAGGCACTTGGAGTCTTAAATACTTTGTTTCTGTCTGTGGTTTTTTTTTCCCACTCCCCCCCAGCATAATGTGAGGCTGGAATAATTGTCCATGTAGGGTCCCTTTTTTGTCAGAATCAGTGTCGAGACGGGCATTGACTTACAACCTATGCATGCACTTAGGAACTAAGGGCAGCACAGAGTCAACAGGGTGTAGCAGGGAAAAAAGCATCAGTCCACTTCTGAGCTGCATTTTACAGGACAGGGTCTTCAGTACAGTCATTTTGTGACTGTTTGTATGTTCTTTGAGTACAAGTGGTGATGCGCGCATACAATTTGAACTGCTTCCTGTGGGAGTTGGTATCCCTCAATGTTTGTCTGCTTTTTTGTTCTGTTTTTATATCTGAGTGTGGATCTGTTTATTAGATATCACTCTGCATTTTGAAATACGTAGATGCTTACCATTATAGCTAATAAATAAAGAAAATAGTTACATGTCATTACTTCCTTATCATGGGATTGTGACATGATGCAGTGGGGCCTGGTCTTACACTTTGTGTATTAGTGTTAAAACTTGTAAAGACTTAATGTGAGTAGTATGAGGCCTTTAGCTGATTTTCAACAATCTGGTACCTGACTAGGCCTCCTGTGTTGTAATACACCGCTGCTGAATGGCTGCCAACTTGCTCTGTGGGAATGGCCCTTGGTAAGTGCCATGGACCACACTGTCCTATCACCAAATACATTGACCTCTTGGCCACGCAGTTATTGCCATTCCAAACCCTAACTCAAGTAGGAAGTTAAAGTTTGGTGTCAGTTGTAAATAGAGGGATAATTTGCTCCTGTTGGTCAGCTGATCCAGACTGGAATATTTTAGTTCTATGTTATTTTTAGAAACAAAGGTGATTTAGTAGGCAAAACAGTTTGCTTCTGTAGTATTAGAAATTAGGGCACCTAATCCAATGAGTGTTGAGTTTTATGAAATAGCTTGTTTAAAAAAAAAAAAAGACGGGGAGGGGTGCTTATATACTTTAATCCAAGAGGGCCCATGACAATAACTTACTATGAGCTGTAATGCTGCATAGAGTTCTCACAGATATTTATGCCTATGTGTAAACTGTTCTGTTTTGTAGAGGTAGCGAAGTCAGAGATCATTATCTGATTTTGCTAATGCAAAGCTGGTGAAAACCTTAGTAGTGGAGCTGGTGTATGCTGTCCTCACAAATGGAGCTAGGAGTATAAGCCATGTCTCGGTTCCCCGCACATTAAATGCCTGACATTAAATTGTTGTTGAGCAATGGAGCTGGGCTACTTTCAGAGAAAATGGTTTGTCAGTAGTTAAGTGTGAAATATAGAGGTTGTCACTGAAATACAGTAGGCAGAGGAGACCGTAGCATAGCAGTTCGTGACACCAGTAGCTTGTGTCTTACAAATAAGACACTACAATCTTAGGAAAGTCTACCTGAAAAATATACTGGAATGATAATGACTCTTCAGAGTTATGTAACTTACCAACCTTCAAAATAGGATTCTTCAGTGGCTAAATAAAAATTCTAGAAAGGAATATAGTGAAAACTGAAATACTGCTGATCTTGCATCCATTCCATGAATGAAATATCCATGTGATACTAGTTTGGTTATAGAGAGGCTCTGGTCTTCAGACTGTGCAGATTATTTACTTCCTGGTGTGTTACGTGAATAGTTGAATGTTTGCATGGTTTTATAAAAGTTTTAACGGCCGAAGAGCTGAATTTGATTTGCAATTTGGTAGATTAAACTTCCTTTTCGTGTTTTTGATCTTGTTAGGTTGGCAGCCTCGGTGGTTTGTGTTAGACAATGGGATATTGTCATACTATGATTCACAGGATGATGTTTGCAAAGGCAGCAAAGGAAGTATAAAGATGGCTGTGTGTGAAATAAAAGGTAAGAGTTAATAGATTTCTGCTTGAGGAAATTCTACATGTCGGGGAAATGGAAAAGATCACACAACATAGGTTTTGCATCACGAGTTTTTCCTCCTCTGTTTTTGTTTATCTAGTCAAGTGTGACTGATTCATAGTTCACAAATAACAATGAATGTGAATTATGAAATGGTGACAAAGAAAAATGTTTTTGCCAGAGCTCTGTTTTGAGATTTGGAACCCACCATATGTTCCTTTTTGGTTTGATTTGTGCATGTGTCTTATGCTTGAAGTTACCTTGTCTGGTTACTTACTTGTACTGCTTATCCGTCTTATGGCCAGGAGTAAGAGACTGATTCTTAAATGCTAGTTTTTCGGAAGAGCAGCAGCAGTGACCCAAAAGGGGAGATTCTTATGCACCATAAATGTTTAGTCTTTTGTTTTCATGACTCATTTTTACTTTTGTCACTGTCAGAAGCTGTCCACATGTGTAAGTGATGGATGTATTAGTAAGTGAATTGTTCAGGCCAGACTCTGAGTTTAGCCTGTAGTGTATTCCAAGCCGTAGGTCAACCTTCTTGGCTAATAGCAAGGCACTGTCTAACTCTCCATTGCTTTCAACTCTTGACCTGTTTCTAGATACCTGCAGGGCTTGCGTTGTGGGTACTTGTATATTAAAAAGTGGGACTACTTCTTTTACGTGGGCCACAAAGTATTTTTCATGTGGTAACTCCTTTTTATTACTGTTTCCTTGGTGCAGATAAAATCAGTGATGTAAGGTGGAAGATCCCAATTTTTTGGCCTTTTCAGCTGTTTTGCTTGTCATCTTCTTTTGGTTCAGGAATAATAATAGTTGAAGTCTGGATTTGATGCAGTCTCCTGCATCCATGGCTAGTGGGAAGTGGGTCTGAAGGAACTGTGGTTGATGACATAAAACTCAGTAGAGTATTCCATTAAAGATGTAGCACTGAATATAATAGAATGTAAGCCAGGTTCACCTCAGTTCTTGGTTCTAAGACTCTGCAACCTAAGCCAGATTTCATCTATAAGGGAATTTATAAATAATTGTTACTGAGTTGAGTTTTTTTTTTAATGGGGTTTTTTTTCCTCCTCTGTCATAAGTTCATGCAACAGATAACACAAGAATGGAGCTAATTATCCCAGGGGAACAGCATTTCTATATGAAAGCAGTTAATGCAGCCGAAAGGCAAAGGTGGCTGGTAGCACTGGGGAGTGCAAAAGCCTGTTTAGCAGATACCAGAACAAAAAAAGAAAAAGGTATGTGTTACCTACAGCATATACGTATACAGTACTGCTTTTTTAAATGCTTGTTTCCAGATAATGATAGTGCAGATATTGTGGTAGAAAGTCAGTGTTGCTGTATTTGAATATAAATAGTAATTATTTCTAGCCATTTAGATGGTAAACTCCATCTTGATGTTTGAATTAGAGGTTACCTCCATTGAACTCCTTCATCTTAAGAAGCTGAAATACCAGCAACTTGCTATCCTTAAGAACAAACATGCCCTTTGTAGCTGTTGTGAAGCCGCTTAATTTCTGATGTTGTGATTCTTTATAGTTACAGTTGTGTTTTTCTATAATTTTTCTTGGGTAGTTTAATGTAACGATTTACAGCCACTTTGGTGAGTGTAAATTTCATCCACTATATTTTTTTTACATTACGTTGCAGCTAAGAAAGGCTTCAACTTTATATTTCATAGTAATGTGCCTCTTTCTTAGTGGTCATTACATTAGCATCAGTTATCCAAAACTACAATCTATTGTCTGCTTCAAGTACAGTTCTTGACTCGTTGCAGAATCCAATTTTACTCAAAATTAAGTGAAAGTGAATTTTTAAATTGATATTTAAATTTAAATGAGATGTGCTTAAGAATTAAAACGTGCACATACATTGTATCCAATAAATTGATGTTTCCATTATTTTTCTTATAGAAATAAGTGAGACCAATGAATCTCTTAAAACCAAAATGTCCGAACTTCGTCTCTACTGTGATCTTTTAATGCAGCAAGTCCATACAATACAAGAATTTGTTCACCATGATGAGACTCGCTCTCCTCCCAGCATTGAGGTACAGAATTTCTAGAATGCCATTGGAAAACCTTATTATATAATATACCTCAAGTTTCTGTTGACATCTTAGGTCTTTTTTATCTCCCTGATGTTGGGAGATTTAATCTAAGGTCCGTTTTTGAGTGCTTGTGTGTATATAATAGTGATATGTGCATAAAGTACCTGGATGATCTTACAGCTGTAATTATAACATGCATTAGGAAGCAATTGTGTTATTGAGCTGTTTGCTTAAAAGGCCAGAAGAGCTGCCATATGAGTTATGGAATAATTCGTCTTATTTCGCATCGCTGTTATGGGCAGAGTACTTGAAACGATCTTGTTTGTCCATTCTTTACTTCCTTGTGTAGGAGGGTATTCTGTTTTGTTACCAGTGAAAGCTAGTGTTACAGGTGCTGGAAAGCTGCGGTGTAGGTAAGTGTTTCTGAATAGGCACAAGTAAAATTATTCTGGTGTTTCTGCTTTTGAATGAAAGTCAGTACTGGAAATTATGAATGGCTGTGTTCTGTACACTTGTGAGCAGGGTGTGGACAACAATGTTGTCCACTTAGGGTAAAACAAAGGGTTGACAGTCACAACACAGGAAACTCTTGTCAGTTTGCAGCAAGGTGAAAGTGACCTGCAGGCTCCTTGTGCCGGGGCGATAAACCTGTTTGTGGGCTCTGCTGTGGTTCATCTGTTTCACTGAATGATGTCTGATACCAGTTAGTCACTCTGAGACAAGCTTTGCAGTAAAATCATTACAGCATTGTTGGCTGATACCCTAAAGACATTCAGAAAAAAATTACAATTACACATTTGTTTGCTTAAATTAACCTCATCAGAAGGTGTATATTTGATTAAATAAAATGGGAAGTGGAAGTTCTTAGTGGTAAGGAGGGAAAATTACTGTGTGTGTGGGCGTGGTGGTGGGGGAGAGTTCTATTTACATCTCTTTTGTTTTTCTTGCTAATGCTTGTGCTTTCATTTATTTTCAGAACATGAATGAAGCCTCTTCCTTGCTTAGTGCCACATGTAATACATTTATCACAACACTTGAAGAATGTGTGAAGATTGCTAATGCCAAGTTTAAACCAGAAATGTTCCAGCTGCCTCATCCTGATCCCTTAGTTTCTCCTGTGTCACCATCACCTGTCCAAATGGTTTAGACATTTTGAAATACCTTTTTTTTATAAGTATCATGTTGTTGGTTGGTTGTGGGGAAGAATGGCAGAAGATTGGGCTATTGCTATGTGCTGTGATGTCAGCAGTTGAAATCTTGGCTCTGTTATGTTCACCTAAATATAAATCAGTAATTTTCCCTTCCCAGCCTTGTTTGCCTTTACATAATCTAAGTAATTTACCGTATGTCAAGACCCTGTAATGAAGTATCTCGTAAATGAATGAGATTTAACTTTTCCTTAGTTCATCTGTTTCTTTGGGTTTTTTAGAATGCTAGCTGTACATTCTAGATCTTAGAAATTCCATAACCTTGCCTCCTGTTTAAACAGATCAGTGTCTTGTGGCTTGAAGCACTTCAGCAAGACAGCATATCTTTCAGTGTATATAATTAAAAATGTTTTTATTAATTTAACAGGCCCTATTTAACAAAAAGGTAAATAATGGCAAAGACATTATTTGAGTAACTCTTCCTTATGGATTATTTCCCTTAGAAGGACAGTGTATGTGAAATCATCTTAAATGTGGTCTTGACCATATGTATAGATTCCAAGATGAGCCGTGTTATGTGATTTTGTTGTGGGAATCCCTTTCTTTGCACTTGGATCTCTTGTCTCTTTATCTGCAATTAATTAACCTACAGAGCTGTTATTTATTGATTTAAATGAATAAGCTTCTTTGATATGCATAGAGGTTTGACAGTGATACCAGAAGAACAACAAGGAATCAAGAGGCAGGATTTGGCTTTTTTGTGTAATGGGGAATTTAAGCTGGTATTTGGTGTAGGAAAAATGTCTTTATTTTCTACATCATAGCAATTAACAAATAGCTCTGTGAGTGACTTTGGAGCAAGAGAGAGTGAATTTCGTAGAAACTGGGTAGTATTTTTTGTAGTAAACTATTTCTTGTGTGCATGCTTTAAAACTTTTGATATTGATGGCAATCCATCTATTTTCACATAGTTAAATATGATTTTTAACTAAGAATGGTTGCATTTAATTAAAAAAATAAAGATTGCCCTCCCTCTTTGTAGAGACTATAAATAAAGCAGAAATTACTGTATATATGCATATTATTCTTGTAAGTAGCTTGTGACATTTTTGGTGTGGTTAGTTGTTTGTATGTTTGTTTTTTCCTCCTAGATGAAGCGTTCCGTTAGCCACCCTGGTCCTTGCTATTCAGAAAGGTGATTTTCTATTTCATTAAGCTTTTTTCTTATGTCTTAAAACATCTTCCTGAACCTGCTAGCATTAAAATGAAAATGTGAGGAGAATTGTTCACTTGGGGGGAAAAAAAAAATTAAACAGCATAAGTTGATCTAATTTTGAAAACTAAAGATACGGATTATCAGTGTTGCTGGCAAATAGTTCAGCTCCTGTCTCTAATACACTATAAAAATTTCTTCATGCTAGAAACTATGCGAATGAATTATTCTGTCAAGTTCATGAAATTAGACATAGAGCTTGAAATGCTAACATTCTCTTTGGGTCAACATGTCAGACTGCCAAATTTTCTTCTGCATGCAAAGATTATTATACATTTTTGTTTGCATTTTCAGACTTTATAATTGTGAAAGTTAAGCATGTTCTGTTGACTGTGCCATTTTTAGTTTAGTACAGTGAAAAACATTAATACTAACGCTTTAAATTTAAAATAATTTTGGTGCTTAAAATATTTTAAGTTTGAGTGAGTTGTTACAGATTTTGCTTGCTAATACATCTCATTTCTTTTGTAGGAATAATCACTCTGTAAAGGAACCAATTTCATCCCTTCACCGATTTTCACAGCGGCGCAGAAGAACATACTCGGATACGGAATCTCACAGTGATACTCCCTTTGAAGATTCTCAGAGTAAGTTTGGAAGAAGGATGATTTTCTTTTGTTTCTTGCTGTACAATTTATTGCCCTGGTTACGGCAGCCGTTCTAGTGCCGATATCAGCCTGAAGTTTTCTTCATTATGCAAAATGTAGTTGTAAGATTCCTGTATTATAAATCAAATCACTTCTGTAGCTTACGTGGCTGACTTTGGCTGGCTTTAATTCATATTGAAAAGGATCTTACAGTTGGAGTAGTTGTGCTGAAATCATTGGGACTACTTTCAAGATAAAATGGAAACGTAACCAGAAAAGGGATATTTGTACTATAGAATCTTGCCTGAACAATGTTCTGGTGAGTGGTGTGGAATAATGTTGTTTGCCACCTGCTTGTCACAAAGCAAATTCTCCTTTCTGTGACCCCTGTGAGTGGTGGGGTGTAATTTCACCCACTGCACTACAGAAAGGTGGTTCATTTCAGTGGCTGCTTGCCTTTTGCAGAGAACAGCACTGTTCTGAAAGAGTGCAGCTTTGCCAATAATAAATGAAAGCAACCCAAAAATTGTGAAATGTCATGATCATGATTCCCTTCCGATTAGATGCGCCTACTGAGTTAGAAGCCAGTTCTTCTATGTTTTTTCCTTTTGAATCTTGCTGTCATTTAGACTCCATCCTAACTTCTCTCAGGGAGACTTTAACTTGTCTAGTTCTTCTTGACCAGTTCTGGTTTAGTCTTGCTTCCTTTTAGAGTCCCTAGTGCCTCACTTGGATTTAAAAAAACCTGAGGCCTGTGCATTGCTGAAAGCCCACATGAGCACACAGGGTTACTAACGCTTCACATTCTATCGTGAAGCAAGTATTTGCACGTCCGCACCATGTCCTTGGTTCTCACATGTTGCAGGGTGATCACCTCTTTCACCTCACTCATCTGCTGCCAGCGTAGGGTTTGCCAGCATGTATCCTCAGCTAATCAACTTAGCTGAGATCCTGTTGTGGGTCTCATTGCTAATGTAGGTGCACATCAGTCTAGCTTCCTGTAACGCAAGGCTTTTGTTGTTACCGTGTTGAAAATTAGGTACTTGTTGGTATCTTCATAGGATCTGCTCACTGTTCTAAAAGTGCTGTCAATGGAGATCTGGTATCATCAACCATTCCTGAAGAAAATCGATTGGTATCAAAGGAAAGTTCTGAACTGGAAGAGACTCTTTCATCCTTTTCTTCTTGAAGAAACTGAAAGTATTCAATTTTCTATAAATAATGCTATGCAAAGGCTGCTGTAATTATACTGTTGTTATAGGAAGTAGTCATTTCCCTTTTTAGAAGGATTTCTCTGCACTTTATAGAACAACATAAAAACTATCTTTGAAGTGTATTTTATCTTTATATAGTTTATTTGCAAGAGTATTTTCCTAATATTTCACAGTTTGAATGTGCATTTTTTGGAACAAATGATGGCTTAACAGATAAGCATCCACATTTGTAAATGTAGCTCTTTTTAACAAGTGTGAAGGTCTGACGGATACATTAGTAAACCTGAAGGTTATAAACTTTTTGCTGAAGTTTCATTATTATTTTTTTTTCCTGGAGAAAATGCAACTTGTGCCATGGGCCTCTTGGTCAGTTGTACCAGGTCATGCACCAGGAGCTGTGATTAGCCCTGCAGTGGCTTTTTTGTCTGTGTTAAGGGCTGTGGGAATGGGCACTAATGGGTTTGCTCTAGCAGCTTGGCAGTAATTGACATTGCCTTCTTGAAAAACATAAGGATATACATAATCTGGTCCTTATTTTTAGCCAATGAAAGTAGAAATATTTAGTGTATTTTTCTAAACAAATGTATAAAATAACTTAATATGAAGCATTTGTACCAAACATTGGATATTTAATAATTTTTATTTATTTATTATTTTTTGCATCAAAAATTTCTACCTACTTTCACTTCTGAAGATCTACTAAAGGCTTCAAAATGTGCATAAATTGTTTCTGGGGTGTGTGGCATCACAAGCAGCTAATGCAGCATTGTTAAGGTTTACTCTACTCACTTAACATGTTTTTTTTAGCAAGTATTATGGAAGCAAGAGCTGAAATATTAGGCCATTAAGCGGCTGTTGTAATGAATATTTGTATCTATACATATTTTATTTATTGCATATTTATACAAAAGGGAGCTTCTGTTTTTGCAACTTCTTTATATCATTTGAGATGGGTATAAACCAGGAGATGGGTTCTGCTCTCGGTTACATCAGTGTAAATTTGCATTAACTGTAAGTGAGATTGGAGTCTGACTCTCGTAATAATTGAGTAATACAGTATAACAGTGCCTACTAGCACCTTGGTCCATAAGGTTGTTAGGGTTCGCATTGTAAGGTTTTGGGGAATTTTGGGGTATTCATTTAAGGATAAACTTGATCTATAAAGTCTTAGCTGTAGAACACTTTAAGCAAGCCATTTACTGTTGTTTTTTATTTTATTTACACAGTTGTTAAATAATGTACAGGGTTTTTTTGCACTCAAGCATGTACCAAAATCTGTTTTTATAATCACATCTTGAATTTGGTTAAACTAGTCTTCCTTTTGTGTATACGAATAATTTGGCATTTTGAAGCAGGCTGAAAAGGACAGGTGGAACGGAATGGACACTTTCCTTATACATTTCTGGAATGCTGATTTATCTGAATCAAAATAGGTCCAAACACTGAGGAAAAACATATGAGCTCTTGCCCATATATAAAATAGCAGTTTATAAACCGGGTTTGAATGGAATGACTTGTACAAGTGAAGTTTTATTTGTGGTTATCAGCTCAGAGCTATCATTTGTGCTCAGTTCTGTCAGTTTTCATGCAACTAGCATTTGCATCTGCATATCACCCACACACACACTTGTACCTTTTTTTTTCCTCCTGAATGTTTGCTTTAATGTATTCTGTATGACAGTTGTAAAGATAAGTATTAAAAAAGATGTTCAGAGGAGTAAACTACATATTTCAGTGAGTGTTGTCTTGAATCATATACTGTCTTAGAGCTGCTTTTTGAAATTTCACTGAGGTTTCTGCCAGCTTGTACAGTGTTAAGTACATGTCACATTAACAAACATCTTTTTCAGGCTTTCAGCTACTACAGAGAAAATAGTCTGGACTCCACTTTGCGCAAAAAAGACTTCTGAGACTGATCAGTGCATGGAGTAGTAAATAATTTTAAATACTGCCACAGGTAGGATTGTTTAGACAAAATGCCTAGACATTTTCCACGAAGTTTTGGTTACAGTGGCAGAAGCAGGATGTAGTTGCCGTATGTGGGTCTGACTTATTTTTCTACACACTGGCTGTCATTTTCTGACATGCCAGAGTCCCTCTGTCATCCTTTTGCCTTTGTACTACTGCTGTTAGTACTATGACATGTTCCAGTGTGGGAATCACTGAATGATTTGGCTTTGACTGTGTTATACTTTGGGGTGTTTTTAATAGACATTAAGCATTCTGATGTTTGTTTGTTTGTTTTAAATCGAAGGTCTAGAACATTATCATCTTCAAAAAGGGGGAAGGCAAAAACCGAAACAAGTAGAGGACATTCAGTTTTAATACTTTATCAGAGATATGGGGTTTTTGTGTTCTGTTAATATAATTTTCTCCCCGTGAAGTGAAAGGTCTTTGAAACTGAAAATGATGGTAAAAATTGAAATACCATGTTAAGACTAGGGTTTCTTGTCTGCTAATGGTAAAATGAATCTCTTACTGGGATGGTGGGTAGCCATAATAGCATTTATTTTTTTCAGGCTGCCAAATGTAAAATGCCAGTAGAGAATGTATAGCCCTATAGTAGAATTTATACAACAGCTCACAGAGCTCTGCTAAAAGTTTTTCCTTATGTGTTAGGAGCCAGGAAACAAGTCCAAATGCCTTCACACAGATACAGTGGTAGGATATTTTTCAGAACTTGGTCCTATAGTGCAATAGATTTTATCTTTAAAGAGAGCAAATGTCAGCTTGTACAATTAAAAAACCTGAATATAATAAGTAAGTAATTTAAAATGTTTATTGCTCACTTCATGTTTATTTTCTATCCAGAGACTGCTTAATCTGTTGTCTTGAAAAATGTTACCGTTTATGGATGTGTTCTGTGAAACTTAACACTGAAGGTTTAGGTTGTGACTTTATTGGTGTCACTCTGTATTACCCTTCACTTAGCAGTCTTGTGAAAAAAATACTGGCTCATCAGGCTGGCATGTGAAGTTATCTGTTAAAGCTGTGCTTCAGCAAAGCCTGTAAGTACTTTAAATCCTATTTTTAGATGAGTGGCTCATCTGCTTAAAGTTAGGTGTGCTTGCGTAAGTACTGTGCAGAGTTGGGCCAAAGAGGTACAAACAGAATCAACTTGCTTACAGTGCCACACCATTGTGCTTTCCTCCTGATCAAGAACGTATGTCTAGATTCAGGCCATGGAAGATTGAGTTTCAAGTAGCGTTGTGGAGAATAGGCCATGCTTACATCTGCAGATGTTCTCTGTCACTATTACTTTCTGCTGAGATGACCGAGCAGTGCATTTTTAATGTTAATTTTGTTATGTGCCAGTCTAAATAAGGTAGTTGTTGGTTAAACAACACTGTACCTGTGTAGTTTTGTCTTGTATTGAGTTTGTTGGTTTGTGTGTGTGTTTTTTTTTTTAAACATTCTAATGGAATTAGAATGAATTTTCTTGTGTGGGGTTTTTTTTGGGGGTGTTTTTTTGGAATGCTTTAAATATTAAAATAAACGGCCCATTTTACCTCATTTTTATTATTCCTTCTGACTTTCCTCTGTAAGGAACAAATATCAAGCACTCTTAAACTTTTTCATCTTGATGATTGTTTCTAAAGGTACCTGGTTCCATCACTTGAATAAGTCCAGATTTTGTCCTGACCCAAACCAGCTCTTCTGAGATCCTTATTTTTACTTTTGTCCTTATTTCATCCTCATTTATTAGCTTTCCTGCATCATTTGGATAGCTGGTGGTTGATAGTATATAGGTTTATAGGAAATTAAAAAATCTGCTTCTGTAGTGAGTCTTTTTGGAATAGGTTTTTAAACATGCTAACTGCTCTTCTACTTCTGATACTACCCCTGAGCTTTTGTTCAGTAGTAGCAGTATGCTGGGAGTCAGTGTTGCTCAGTAATGCCCCTGCTCCACTTAAGTGAATTGTACAGCCCTTGAAGCAGTGTTGCATGCTTGAATGTATTTGCTCTCAAGCTTTTTCTACTGACCAGCGTGAAAAAAAGTAAAAAAAAAAAAAAAAAAAAAGAAGTAACTGTTTTTAAGGCTGACTTTTGGGTGGCCAGACTGTTTCTGATAGATGGCTGGATGTTCAACAGTTAGCTAACTGGCTTACATTGGAAAATTGCATTTTGAGGTAGTCTTGTCTTTTCTTCCAACAGCTCTTTCTCTGTAGTGTACTAGGTTTGTGTAGCAGAGAAGGGGCTGCAGGGGTGGCTTCTGTGAGAAGCTGCTAGAAGGTTCCCTCCCCCCCCAGCCCAGCTCCAAGTCAGACTCTGGCCAAAGCTCAGACAAGCAGCAGAGAGAGGAGTGGGATTTGAGAGGGACAACTCTGCAGATAGCTGCAGAAAGGTGGGGAGGAGGTGTGCCAGAGCAGAGGTTCCCCTGAGCCTCTGGTGAGAGGGCAGGCTGTGCCCCTGCAGCCATAGAGGGTCAGGGGGAGCAGACATGCCCCCTGCAGCCTGGGGAGGACCCCAAGCTGCAGCAGGCAGCTGTGCCCAAAGAAGCCCCTGAATTTGTGGGAAGCCTGTGCCATAGCAGTTTGTGAAGAACTGCAGCCCATGGGAAGGATTCATGTTGGAGAAGTTCGTGAAGGACTGTCTCCCATGGGAAGGACCCCATGCTGGAGCAGGGGCAGAGTGTAAGAAGTCCTCCCTTGAGGAGGAAAGAGCAGCAGAGGTGCTTAGGGACATGATTTAGTGGTGGAATTAGCAGTGTTGGGTTGATGGTTGGACTTGATCTTAAAGGTCTTTTCCAACTAAAATGATTCTATGATTATGTTTTCTCTTCCCCGTCCCACTGGGGGAGAGGAGTGAGCAAGCGGCTGTGTGGTGCTTCGTTACCAGTTGGGCCTAAACCACAGCATGTGGTCTAGTACAGGAACTGTAAAAACAAAGCATAATAAATAAATGAGTCACAAATTTTATGGTGCAGAAAGCATGCTTTATTTCAAATGAACAATTCTATCTCAAGGAGGTTCAACAGCTACATTACTACATTAGGAGAACTAAAGCAAATTGAAGTGCAGGGCGGTATTTGATGTTGTAACAACAGTTTGGTTTTTAAACTGTGGTTCGTTGCTTAGTTGCCCAGAAGCGACTACTGGATGTCTAAATCTACCACACAAACTCAATCACTGCACCCTACGAACCTCCGAGAGGGGTACTGCTGCTGCACTTGAGTACCTAAATAGCTTTGTTGATTAAGGGGATGGCCAGGTGATGTTGCTTTTTTAAAGCTATTCAGGCAGTCAATATGTCAGAAACAGTACGTAGACAGTGGATGAACAAAGTGCTGGCCGCTTGCACTTTGTCCAAGAATTGTCAGTCAGGTATGGAAATTATGACATAATCGGCTACAATGTAAAACATTAAAGCAATGCTTACAGGAGGGTAATTGCAAACATCACCAATGCCTTACATTTCTGATTCAACATAAATATTTGTGCATGTATGAAATACTATGCACAGTATCATCTCTTAGGTATAGGTAATCTTCAACAGGGAGCCTCTCTACCTGTTGAGGCATTCTTAGACATCAACAATGAGTTGAGGCGCAAAAATTAGTTAAATGTTGAGCAGGGTAGTCGTTTGCTAGGAAACTTTCTCCTACCAACTGTTAGTTCCAAAAGTTACGTTTCAAAATGTCATAAAATAAATGGTACAAAACTTTATAACCGTTAACTTCGGCTATATACAGTATGTACATGTCAGTGAAAAATGTGTTTAAAATTCTTAGGTCAATAATGACTATAAGTCATAATGCATAGCTCTGGACTTTGTCTCATTCAGGTAGGTACAAAAATATTTTTTTATATTTACAGATCAGATATTTCAGTCCATATATGAATCACTTGTAAAAAGACAAGTGTAAATAATACAGATCAAGCTCTCTAAATTGATCGAATACTAATATTCACAGTGGCAGAATCGGTACCAAATTCATTTCCTAAATTCAGGGTATACAGTCCACCGTCGTTCTTCTGGACATCCATGATGATCAGGGTGGTTAGATCTTCACTGGTTTCAATGTGGAATCTACCCTGCTGGTCCTGACTGGTAATTTTTCTCCCTCTGCAGTACCATGTTATTTCAGGAGCAGGTTCACCCGAAAAGGCACAAGACAGTGTGAGAACTTTTCCTTCATCAATGCTGATATCGGATGGGAGGGCTTCAATTTTGGGTGGTACTCCTTTACAAAACAGGAGAAGAAATACCAAGTTAGTAGTTTCCATTAAGCCATGCAGCAGGTTTACTATGAGGACTACTTTAGGGTACTAGAAGCACTAACTCTACCAGTAAGTGTATTGCTCACCTCTCAGACCCGATTTAAGCATTTTACTAGTTGAACTCTCCAGTTGAGCCATACTAGATTTCCCCATAATACTGCTGGAGCTCATCTCTACAAAGGATTCTTTCATGGAGGACATGCTTTTGGCAGACATGCTTGCAAATTTCATTTCAGTCATGCTGCTACTGCTGAAACTGCTGAATGAAGCCTCTTGTTTAGAAGAAGCCATTTGAAAGGACTGAGAAGATAAACTTTCGTGCATGCTTGCGTCGCCACTTGTCTTCAATACTACCTCTTTTGGAGGTTCTTCAATTAGAGCTGGGGAGCATCGCAAACATAGAAGGAAAAACCAATAACGTCACATTAACGAACGAAGTCATGCAGTTCTATACGGTTAATTTTACAGAAATGAAGAGACAGCATAGTTTGCTTTCAGTGGAAAACTGCAGTGGACAATAGAATTGTTTAGAGTCATTTGATTCAAGATGTCCAAATCACAAACAGTAATTTATAAATGTAACAAGTAGGAAATGGAACTGGTACGTATGAGCTTGAAGAAAAAACATACTTCAGAAGAACCAGGTCATCACACAGCGTTTCCTATTAGAACCATTACTAGAATTAGACACTGAGAAATGCTGTGTGTTCAGTTCATGTTTAGAACATTTTCAAGTTCTTACAAGCATGGTATAAGAAAGTTGGTATTTCACTGCATTGATCTGTAGCTATAAAAGGCAAGAGCAAAAATTCAATCACTGTAGCATTGCTGTAAAGCCAAGCACAGTCATATAAGCGAATCATAGCAATCCTTTGATGCTAGGAACTGGGGTATGGTACAGCCAATAAAATACTGAACCCAGTTCAGTTATGGCTAAGTTACCATAAACACTTTTAACTGTTGGATTACTTATTTCAATTGGAACAGATTCTGTAAGTAAATGAGGAAAGAGTAATTGCCAGCACCAAGGTCTTAACACAGTCATCCTAGAAGGAATGTTTATAGCCTTCTGTTAACATGCAGCTATTGATGTAATAGAGCATCTGTTGCTTGTCTGTGGCTGTTACAGAGATTTCTAATGCTGTTTTAGTTCTGTATATGTAATATACAAAAGAAATAGAAACTTGTTAAAATAGCTAAATCAACATTACCAGTGCTTTTTATCGTAAGTCATTTTAGTAGACACGCCACAAGTAAAAGGTTGTGATTAGTCTGAACACAAGACCTGGAGAACAAACTTACGGAGTACAGTCAAAGATGCTGTAGCAGAGCACTGCCCATGGTAATTTTTTGCTTTTACTGTGTATTTTCCGGTGTCACTCACTGCTGCATTTCGAATCTCAAGAGAATATGTGTTTTTAGAGCGTGTTACTCTGATGTGCGATGAAACAGCAATCTGAGGAGGGGGAAAAAAGTGTTTTAAGGTAAAAAAGATTATGATAATATTTATAATGATTCTAATTTTTCAAGTAAATATATTAAATAAATACTTACAGGTTGGTTGTTCTTAAACCACTCAATTTCAGGAGAAGGATCCCCAGAAACTTCACAGGTGAACAATACATCTTGTCCTTCATTGACATTTTGAGACTTAGGCTGCATGATAAATGCTGGTTCGTTGGAGAGCTCTTTAGAAAAGGTCAGGACATACTGGCATTTAATAATGCCTTCGTCAGTTCTGCCCTCACAGGTGAGTATACCTTCATCTTTATTACTAGCCTTTTTGATAGTTAGTGTGTGATCACTTCCAGAAACACCATATCTATAATCATCTGAATTTCTCAGCTCCATTCCATTCAGCACCCATTTTACTTCAGAGGCACGAGGAATGTTGGCTTTCAGTGTCACTTTCTGCCCTTCAGACACTGTCATTTTAGTTGAAGAAGCTTTAATTTCTGCTTTCAATTGTTTGACGTCTTCAGTAACAACTGACTTCTTAATGACTTCTTGAACTGCTGCTTTTTCTTCAGCTGCCACTGCTGATTTCTTCTGGGTAGAAACTGTAAGCACCTCATCTTTCTGAACTGATTTATGAGTTTCAGATACAGCTCTTACCTGGGAATGGATATTTTTAAATACTTGGCCAGTAAACTGGAAGTTAGTTTTTGAAACACCTCCTTCCCCAATAATTTCACAGGTGTATTCTCCTTTATCAGATTCTATGAGGTCATGGATTTTGAGCTCATAGGTGCCATCTGCTGCATAATGAAACTTGAAATGATGGTCTTCTTTCAGTTTTTTGCCATCCTTATACCAAGCCACTTCTCTGACACTTAAAACACTGCTTTCAACTGCACAGGATAACTTCACCTTATCTCCAAGAGTTTCTGCTTTCAGATGCTGTTTTATCTTTGGTGGAGAAGCAGCTGGTAATTGTACTTTCTCTGTCGGTGCTGTTTTGTCTCCAGGTGGTGACTTTGCTTTTGGAGGGCTGCTGATGGGTTCAGGAGATTTCACTCGTTTAGGAGATTTAACTGGCTCTGGAGACTTTACACGAGGCTCAGGAGATTTGATTTTTGGAGGTGATGTAATTGTTTTTTCAGGAATTTTTGTTCTTTGAATGGTCAAAGTAAAATGTGCCTCCTGTCTTCCTTCAGAGTTTTCCACCACAACAGTGTAACTTCCTTCATCTGACATCTGGACCGAAGAAATTTCAAAGGTAGACTTGTACTGTGTTCGTGTTACTTGGAAACGCCTCGAAGAAACAATGGGTTGACCTGCACGGAACCATGTTATTGTTGGTGCTGGTTCACCATCAACATCACAGGAAAATCTTGCAGTCTCCCCTTCAGAAACTGTGATTGACCGTGGTTTTGTAAGGATTGTTGCTGGTAGAGTGCTTTTAAATGCCTTGTGTACAGTCCTTTCTTCCAATGATTTTTCTTCAGCTGCAGTGATTTTTTCCTCAGAAGCAGCATAGTGTTCGTATGATGAAAGTGATTCTCTTGTTGCTGACACTTCTGATTTGACCTCTCTTACTGAGGAACTTGCTTCTGTAGCAGATGCTTTCTTAAATGAGGAGACTGCATATGCCTCTGTCTTCATCAAGTCAGGTAAAATTGACCTTGGTACTTCTTCATCTCTCCTCTGGGAAGAGTATATAGTGTAATCTCCTCCAGTAACATCTAGTGTTGCATAATCAGAGCACTCCCCTTTGTAGTTTGTGCATACAGCTCGGTATGTTCCACTGTCATCAATGTGGCAGTCGAGAATCTCCAGAGTTAATACACCGCTGGTATTAGTAAAATGTATCTTACTGCTCTCTTGGAGCTCAACACCATTATGGTACCACTTCACTTCAGCAGTTGGTTTTGACTGGACATTCAGAATGAACCTGGTATTGTGGCCACATGGTACCCGGTGTGAGCGCATTCTCAGTGTAATGCGAGGAGCATGATCAAGGGTGAAGGGCTGCTGAGTCAGAACTTCATATTTCCTTTCCATAGTTTTCTGAGTTTTCAAAGCAGATTTCATGGACTCGTATCTAGAAAATATATCAAATCTTGCCATCCTCTCAAACCGAGAGAGTGATCTTTCACTAGAAACTGGGCTAGGTGAGCGTGGTCGAGTTCTCTCTGGTGTTGGGGATCTTCTCTCACTTTCTTCAGGAGGCCGTGAGCGGGGTCGAATTAATTCAGATACAGGACGCATCAACTCAATGTAAGTTGGAGAAAGAGATCTTCTTCTCCTTAGTAATCTCGAGGGAGGTGAAAATTCCCTGTGAACGTGTTGCACCATTTCTATTTCTTCTTCTTCCTCTGATGTGATCTCAGTTATTTCTCTTTCCCTCCTTCTCCTGAGTCTACTCTTTTCCTCTTCTGCCATATATTCGAGCTCACTCCTGTATTCAGAGAGTCGTTGAGCAGTGCCAACAGGACGGAGCAATTCTTCATCCTCTCTTTCATCCATTATTCTTTGCTTTTGTTTAGGTGGTCTGTAGGCAGCCCTGTCATGGCGTTGACGAAGCTCTGCATAGCTTGCACTGGTCTCAGCTTTAACTGGGATGTGATAGCTTGAATACCTCAGCTCTCTTTTTCTTTCTTCCTCTGAACTGACCTGTGCTCCTGCAGTAGAATACCGAAGGGCAGACAATTCAAAGCGTGGGGGGCTTCTACTTGGTGGGGAAGCAGAGAAGCCTAACTCCAGCTCTTCTTCAAGGCGTAGTCTTTCCTCTTCAGTTCTCTTCATGGCTAAATAGTCATCGATAGGCAGTAGTAATTCCTCATCAGACAAGTCACCAAGCGATCGCCTTCTTGGTCTATAGTAATATTCATAGTCTGGAGATGGGGTACGCCGACGTGCTGGTCTCACAATTTCAAGATCATCTTGTGTTAGTTTTGGTATGCGCCATTTGGGCTTATACTGATCAGAAATGCGTGGCAGTGGCATCACGTAGAATTGCTCCCACCTGGAAAGACGTATGCGTTTCTGGCGTCTCTGAACAGTTCTCTCAAGTTTTCCTGGCATTTCGTACTGGTCTCGCAGCCTCTTGTACCACTTCATGTCTGAGAGAGGCACAAAGTGTTTAATGTTCTGATCTTCCTCAAGAGTAGTGCGCACATGTTTGCGAGGCTCTGGGACCTCGTATGGCATACGAAGTCTTCTTTTTTCCTTCTTTTCTTCTTTCTTAATTTCATATTCACCTTTGACAGTCTTAGTGCTAATAGCTGGTTTATATAAGATAGCAGCTTCTCTGAGAGCCTCTTGTGCAGTTTGTGTCAGTGGAACAGCTTCAACCCCGGAAAGGATTTCTGCCATTCGTAAGGTCTTGTCAATTTGCCTCTGTACATGCTTCTCCCGCTCTTCTTCAGTCTTGTACTCACGCTTGACATATTTCAAGCGCTCAACTTTTAGATAAGCCTGACAGCTTGTAGATCCAGCGCTGTTTGTAGCAGTAACTCTGTAATAACCACTGTCTTCTGGTAAAGTATCTCTGATATGCAAAGCATAGTAATCTAAACCTTCATGGATTATATCAAAGTTAGGACCAAAGGATAGAGGTTGACCGTCTTTCTCCCATTTCAGTGTCGGTTTTGGTACACCAGATACCCTGATTTCAAAACTGACGTTTTGGCCTTCGTGACATTCAGCATTTGCCAGCAGTCTTTTAAACATTGGCCTCAGTGTGGCATCTGCTGGAGGTGGATGGGGAATCACAGTCAGTTTAGCTTTGCAGCTGTCTTCTCCGTATTTATTGCGTGCCACAATACTGTATTCAGCATCATCCTCTTCAGTGACGTTATTGATGACAAGCTGGTAAAGACCCTTGTCTGATTCAAAAGTGTACTTCTTATCATCATCACCAGGTTTGATTTTCTGGCCTGATTTGAACCATGTTAAGCGAGGTTCTGGGTGAACTGTTATAGTTACTCCAAACCTGACATTTTCTCCAATGTATGCAGTGCGGTTATACAAAGGCAGAGTAAATTCTGGTGGACGCTCTAATAGTCTCATAGTATCAACCCGTCGTTTCACTTTCCTAACAGTTCTGCATCTGTAGTGCTCAGAAATTTCTCTCACACCTTTAACAAAAAGTTCTGCATAAGAGCTGTCTTCACCATAGTCGTTTACTACCTTGCATCTGTAGGTACCATCATCAGATTTAGAAACATCTTTGACATACATGGTTGCCACACCTTCTTCGTATTTGATTTCATATTTCTCACTGCTTTCTAATTGCCTCATGCCGAAGTACCATGTGACTTGTGTGGACTGATCATAGTTTTCAATCCTACATACGTATTTGGCATGCCCTCCTTCTTCTGTAACAGTATGCTTTATCTGCCCAGCAATGGGACCAATGTCTATTGGTGCAACTTTAACTTTAGCCACCGTTACACCTTTCTGAGATCTAATCGCACCTCCGCAGGAAATGCGGGCTACTGACACAACTGTGTTCCACTCCTTCTTCACTAGAGTTTGGTAGTAACGCCTGTGCCTCAAGGTCTTGATGACTTTAGTGCTGGTCTTTTCTGTCTGCTGTTTTAGCCACACGTGGTTAAGCGCTTCAGCAGCTGTCATACGAGCTTTCCTTTCCTTTACTAGCAGGCGATCAATGAAGTCCATGGCCTCAATGCTTATATCTTTGAATGCTTCATCATCAAAGTTATATTCAGCATTGAGAATATTTTCAATAACTTGTTGGTTTGTTTCAGCAATGAAAGGATTAATGCCACTGAGAAGTATATATGTTAGAGCACCAACTGACCACATGTCAGTAGCTGTGCTGACCAAATCATGATGATGTACTTCAGGCGCATAATATTCAGGAGAAGTGAACTGGAGTCTAAAGCTGTCCCCAGGCTTCAGTTGTCTGGCTTGACCAAATTCAATGATTTTAACTACAGAGCTTCTTCTTGTGAAGTAAATAATGTTGTCTGGTTTAATATCAAAATGTCCGATGCTGTGGCGATGTAAAAATTCTAGTGCATCGCAGACCTGACGTACATAACTTACTATTTCTCTTTCGTTCAGTTCAAATGAAGCTGTGCTCATTCTTTCAAAGATGTCAACTCCAGAAATGAATTCAAAGATCATGACCAATTCTTCTAGGCTCTCAAATGATTCATGAAGATACAGAATATTTTGGTGCCTAGCAATGTTTAGGATAGAAATCTCTTTCTTTACCAAAACTTGGTCAGCACCCTTTACTTTGACAAACTTCGCCAGGTAAGTCTTTTTTGAAACTGCCTCAACACACCGGTGTGTAATGCCAAACTGCCCACGGCCAAGCTCTTCTGCAATCATATATTTATCATAGAGTTCCTTTGTAGAATAGTGACCTGCTTTAGCTGTGGTGACTTCTCTGGTCTCATCAACTTCTTCATCATAGTTCATTACTCTGGTCTTATCCTCTTTTGTTATAACTGGATCAGTAGGTTCAGAAGGCTGGCTTTGGCCAAACTTGTTTTCTGCAATTACACGGAACTGGTAGCTGGTCTTGCCAAATAGATTCACCACTGTGTATCGTGTATCACGAGCTTGTGCCACACGAATCCATCGCTCTGCTGTTGTTGCACGTTTTTCAATAATGTAGTTTATGATTCTGCTTCCACCATCGGTAGCTGGTTCATTCCAGGTTAAGTTGACTGAATCCCTTGAAATGTCAGTTACCTTCAGACCTCTTGGTGGATCAGGCACATCAGCCACATCTAATTCAACTGTTTTTTGATCTATTCCAAATCTGTTTTTGGCACAAACAATGTAAAACCCTGCATCTTTTCTGTCAACGCCATTTGGGAAAACAAGAGATGTGAATGATCGTGTAACAATGACTTGGTAGTGTCCATTAGTATCGATAAGGTCTTGTCCCTTCTGCCATGTGATCACGGGAGGAGGCTTGCCGCTGAATGGAATCTTGATGCTCACTACTTCCCCTCGGAGGGCATGAACAGCTCCCATGCCTTCCAGGTTTTTGGGCAAATGAATCTTTGCAGGAACTGGAATAGAAAGAGGAAGAAAACACATGACCAAAAGCACAGGAGAAAAGCACCAATAGTTCAAAGCTTAAAAAGAATATGTCTTAGGAATCAAGTCCCTTCATTCACCTTCAACGTCCAAAGAGGCAGTGCCAGACACAGATCCTCCTTGGTTGGTGGCTCTAACTTGATAGACTGTAGCATCATCATCCGTTACATTTGTGATGACCAGCTGGTAATATCCACCCTTGAATTCCTGTATCTTGATCTTTTCACCATCTGGCATGATTTCTTTGCCCTGTCTGTACCACTTGACAATTGGTTTAGGATGACCAGTGACTTTGCAGACAAATGTGGCATTAGCTTGAAATTTCACATTCAGATTCCTTAGTTCTTCCTTGAAATGTGGAGCTTGAATTGGTACATCAGATTTTGGAATGACTGGTTGTGATACCTCACTCCACTCACTTTCACCACCAAGATTTTCACATTTTACACGGAATTCATATTCGAGACCTTCAATAAGATCTTTCACAGAATAGACAGTTTCACGAATTTCATCTGTTGTTACAGAAATCCACTTGTTTTGTTTTTTCTCACGCTTCTCAAGATAGTAAGTTCTAATCTTTGCACCACCATCACTTGCAGGTGGCTTCCATGAGACAACACATGAATCCTTCGTGACAGCACTTGCTACTGGCTGACCAGGTTGTCCTGGTTTTTCTGTAAAGAATAAAAACATTCAAGAAGTGAAGTGAGTTTGCCTTAATAATACAGGGACATACAGGAATTAATATTTTGGCCTCCACTTACCAAATGGAGGCTTCATAACAACAACTGATGAAACCTCCAGTGCTTCACTAATGCCGTATGTATTCTGAGCAGAAACACGGAAATAATAGCCTGCATTTTCAGTTAGGTTAACAATTCTACACGTTGTGCCTGAAATGTTTGAAGATACAAGTTGCCATTCTGCTCCTTCCTTGGCTTCACGTCTCTCTATGATGTAGTTGGTTATCATAGCACCTCCATCATCTTCTGGTGGTTTCCAGCTTATCACCACAGAATTCTTCAGTATAGACTCTATAACAATTGGCCCTGCTGGTTTATCTGGCTTATCTGAAAAAGAAAAAGTGTGATATTTTTAGTGCTTTTGCCGTTAAATATTTGAAAAAATATTCCACAAAAATACTGACGATAAAATTCATTACCTTGTATTTCCACATTAAGTACGGTGTCAACTGTTCCAAATGTGTTACTGAGTTGCACTTTGTACTTCCCAGCATGGGTCTTGTGCTGAACATTCTTAATAGCAAGATGAGTATAATGCTCTGTGTTCTCAATTGTAACTGTTTCTGATCCTCTCAAAGGTTTGTTGCTATGGAACCAAGTTATTGCTGGTACTGGTCGGCCAATATACACAACGTGAAGGCGGAGGGTGCCACCTGCACCTGCATAGTATTTCTCTTTCAATGGGAAGCCAGGATGGAACTGAGGAGGGGCCTGCAATAACAGCTTGCCACTAGTTTCAATTTCTCCGACATCATTGGTAGCTATACAAGTGTAGAGACCTTCATCCTCCTGTTCATCTGTTATTACTGTCAGTGTATGGTTGCGTCCATCAGATGACATTTTGTATTTTCGGCTCTGCACCAGTTCTTTGCCGAAGCGGTACCACTTAATATCAGGCAGAGGTCTCCCAACAATCTGGCATGTCAGCTGGGCTGCTTCACCCAGTTTAGTTGTAACATCCTGCATTTCTTTCTTTATGGCAGGTGCTTCTCCAGCTACAACAAAGAAAATTTAAAAAAAA
This sequence comes from Rhynochetos jubatus, assembly GCA_027574665.1. Classification (NCBI taxonomy): domain Eukaryota; kingdom Metazoa; phylum Chordata; class Aves; order Eurypygiformes; family Rhynochetidae; genus Rhynochetos; species Rhynochetos jubatus. Next base: position 18,804,786 of record CM050654.1, on the reverse strand, counting down.
ATGAAGATTACTCTGAAATTTACCTCTATCACTATATTACTGGAAATTAATTTTCCTTTATACCTGTGCCTCTAACAGTTGAAAGACTGTGCTTTAGGACAGTCATGTTGGCAAATAACATGTAAAACAAATAGGCAGCATGTTAAGTGCTGGACCATGGTTTACGACGCAGCAAACCACAACAATATCACAGCAAATATGACAATATAATTTTGCTTACATGTTAATTTAGTTTTCACTGCCATAGCGGTCCTCCGAGGTCTGCCGAGGCCAGTCTGATTTTCTGCAAAAACACGGAACTCATATTCTGTAGCCTCCAGTAAACCTCCTACAGTGAACTGCCTGTCCTTGATGCGTTCTTTATTGCATTTTTTCCAGGTGCTTTCTCCAGACTGGCGATATTCAACCCAATAGCCAAGGATCTCTTTGCCACCATCACTTTCAGGTCGTTCCCATTCTAACGTAATGCTGTCCTTAAATATAGAAGTGATCTCAATTTCTCCAGGTTGACTTGGTTTGTCTGAAAATTAAAATAGATACCAAAAATAAATTCCTCTCTAAATGCCACTAAGTTGCTCTTCAGAAGGTCTGTTAATGCAAACATTTTCTTACCAAATGGATCCTTGCATACAACTGGTTCAGAAGCAGGACTTGCTTCACTTTCACCAATGTCATTTTGAGCAACGATGCGGAATTGATATTCAGCATCTGGAACAAGGCCTGTGATTGTGTACATTGTAGTGGTAATCTGTGTCTTATTATGCCGGACCCATTTTTCTGTAGACATCTCTTTACGTTCAATATAGTAGCCCGTTACGCGAGAACCACCATCATCTTTAGGTCTGGACCAGGACAAGTTGACAGAACTCTTTGTAACATCAAGCACTTCAGGTGGGTTGTTTGGAGGCTCTGGAGGATCTGTTAATAATTATAATAACAAAAATAATAGAGGCGTAGCATTAAAACTCTTGGATATAACCACTGCACTTTTAGAAACAATTTAGTAATTAAATGTTATTAAAAAAAAAAATCTAAAAGCAGACTTACTTAGAGGTGTCTTTGGTACTGCTGGTTCTTCAGATTTGAGAGATTTGCTAATACCGAAATGATTTTCAGCAGAAACACGGAAGTGATATTCCACATTTTCTTTGAGCCCTTTCACCACTAGTGATGTCCCTTTCACTCTAGAGTCAACAGTGTACCAGGCAGTCTTCGGTACTTCTCGTCTCTCAACAATATAACCTAGGATGTCTGCACCACCATCATCTGTAGGAGGTCTCCAGCTTACTCTGACAGAACGAGCTTGTATATCATCATACTCAAGTGGCCCTTCTGGTGGATTTGGAATGCCAATCACTCTGACTTTGATATATACAGCTTTTTTGCCACACTTGTTTTCAAGTGCCAAATCATAGGTGCCTGAATCTTCTCTTTCTGCATCTTTGATCACAAGTTCTGTGTGAGTGTCAGAAGTCGCAATCATGGCCCTCTTGCTGATGTCGTGTCCCTCCTTTGTCCATTTGCATATTGGGATGGGCTTACCCTTAATGGGTATTGTAAGCCTGATAACTCCACCTTGTCTCACCATGAGACCTTCCTGGTATTTTTCATCAAGTTCGTAGTCAGGATATTCTGTAAACAAATTAACAGGTCATGCTATGTCTGTTTACAGATGATATCATACTTGTTTTAGGCAAATACTTTTTTAGGACAACTTTCAATGAGAGTTAATACTTGAAGTGTCTTACCAAGCATTTCTGTTATTTTGACTGTTCCTGGCACTTCAGCAGGTTCTCCTGGTCCACCAGCATTACAGGCTAGCACACGGAATCTGTATTCTGCACCCTGGGGGAGATGTGTCAACGTGTATTCACGAATCTTGGTTGGCGTGGTATTGCATTTGGTCCATTCAAATTGATCAACCTTTTGCATCTCAATTAAGTAGCCAGTAACTTTAGAGCCACCTTCATCTTCTGGTGGACTCCAAGCCAGGGAGACAGATGTTCTTGTAGTATCAGTGACTCTAGGATTCTGAGGTTTACCTGGAGGAGCTGGAAGAGAAGATCAGATTGGGGGGGGGGGGGTGAGAAGAAGTGGTACCTTTTTAATGAATATTTAAAAGGTGTAACAAATGCTAACTTGCAACATATGATTGGTATTAAGTCTATAGGATTTGTACAAGAAAACTTTAAATGGAAGAATTTCATTAATATGTTCTTAGTTTTCTTCAGTCAGAATCCCATTTATTAATACAACCAGATAAATTTCCAAATTAGAAAAAAGAGTAAGTTTTACTAGTATCATTCCCTTCTGCCATAACGTACTTAATTTACGTAGGAAATTACTTACCAATTGGATCTCTAGCAACAGCAGACTTGGAAGGACGGCTGGGCTTCCCAGTGCCTCTGGCATTGATTGCTGTGACTCGGTGTTCATATTCTAATCCTTCAACCAACCCAGTGGAACGGTAACGAGTCATAGTGACTGGAACTTTATTTACACGGATCCATCTATCTGCTCTAACTTCTTTGCGTTCCACAATATAACCAGTAATCTGTGAGTCACCGTCATCTTCTGGAGGATACCAAGTTAATGTCATGCCATCACGAGAGATATCAAACACTTCTGGAGTGCCAGGAGGACCAGGAATACCTGTAAAAACAACATATTGCAACATAAATGCAACATCTAGTGAATGAGAATATAATATCAATGTCCCATCAAACTCTTTATCAGGTATCTTTACAAACTCACTCAGTGAAATACTTCTGATTTTGTAATGTGGTAAAGAAATTTTTAAGGTTAATGGTAGACCTGGTTAGAAAAGCAAAGTTTACCACCCAGGTTGTGTACAATGCATCTATAATTATATATATATAATGTACCATTTTATTTGGTGAAAGGAAGTAGTAACATCTAGAAAATTCTTATCTATATCAAGCCCATTTAAATATATATTTTTATTTTTAAAGGTAGAGAATAAGCAAAAATTCAGACTTACGGATTCTGCTCTTGCATTCTATAATTTCAGACTGCAGGTAAGATCCAATTCCAAAGCGGTTTGTAGCAGCCACACGGAACACGTATTCTGCACCTTCAACAAGTCTGGTGAATTTAAACATTGTCCTGGTTACTGACTCTGAAACTGGCAGCCATCCAGGACGGTGAGCATCACGCTGTTCTACCACATAGCCGCTAAGGGTAGCTCCACCATCCAGCTCAGGAGGCTCCCAGGAGATGGTTACATAATTTGAATCAATTTCATCAATTCGGATAGGTCCAACAGGAGGTCCAGGTTTGTCTAGGAAAAAAAGAGAAAATTAAATGACCCAAAAAAAAAAAAAAAAAAGGGAGAAAAGAAATCATATTGTTGGTGTAACAATGTTCAGATGGAAAAAGACCGTGGACAATTATTTTCATAAATCCTTACCAAGGATTATAACCTTTATTGTATCAGTAACTGTTCCAGTTGTGTTCTTCAGCTCAAGCGTATACTCCCCAGTGTCATGTATGGTGGTCTCACGCACAGTTAATTTAGCCATTTTGGCAACAGTCTCAATTTTGACACGTTCTGATTCTTTCAGTTTAGAACCAGCAAAGAACCAAGATGCAGCTGGAGGTGGTCGTCCTTCAATTGGAATAGCTAACTCAATGGGCTTGCCAGCTGGTACGTGAATTGTCTTCTGAGGTATTCCAGCAAAGTCAATTGTTGGTAGAACTAAGAAAAGCAAATAATTGTTATTTTAAATATCCATTTTATAAATATCACATTCATCTGGTGTAAGCTTCACCCTGTTATTTTTAACAGTAGGTACCTACCTTTTTGGTCTTGTACTGTCACTGCTGTGACAATCTCTCGTGGTTCTGACATGCCCTTCTGATTCTGTGCTCTGACCCTGAACAAGTACTGTTCACCTTCATTGAGAGAGATAATTGTGTGCTCATAGACAGTAGGCTTCAGTGTCACTACCTTCAACCACCTTTCTGTTCCAGCTTTGCTGGCCTCAATAACATAACCAGTCAATCTGCTGCCACCATCATGTGGTGGTTTCTCCCATGCAAGAGTGACGGTTGATTTAGTGGTGTCAATCACTTCAAGTTTTTGTGGTACCATGGGAACGTCAGATACTAGTACTGCATCAGATGTTTCACAGGCTTCACCAATGCCATAAATATTTTCTGGTAGTACTCTGAAATAGTATAAAGCTCCTTCTAGAAGTCCAGTAACTCTATAAAATGTCTTGCTGCATTTGGTAGTGACAGTCTTGTAAGCTCTCATGGAAGCCTCACGTTTCTCAATTATGTAATTGTTGACTGGGGCTCCACCATCAATGACTGGAATATCCCAAGTAAGAGTCACGGTATCTTTTGACACTTCCTTAATTCTCACGGCAGCTGGTGGACCAGGTGTATCTAAACCAAACAAAAAAAAAAAGAGATATTATTTTTTTCCTCTTGAATACTTTCTTTTTAGAGTCAATGAGTGATTCTGCATAAAAAGCAGTGCTGGGATTTTATTTATAAACTTGCACAGCTTTAGAAACTTTGTATTTTGTACCTTTGGATTAGGTTGTTTCTCTGACTTCCCAAATATTCTCATGTTATTTAAACTGCAAACTTCCTTTGGAAATGAATGACTTTCTTAGTCCTGAACAATGCGCACTGTGAGTGTTGTAATGCCCATATACAAATGTAGCAGTACTTACCATACACTTTTACAGAAATAGTTGCAGATTTTTTTCCTGATTGATTTTCAGCCTCAATGATGTATTTTCCAGCGTCATACCGATTAACTTTATCCAAAATAAGCAGAGTGTAGCTGTCTGTAGTATCAATAATAGCTCGACTTACAAGGTCAACACCCTCCTTGCTCCATGTGATTATGGGAGCAGGTCTGCCAGATACAGAGACCATTAGGCGCAGTGAACCACCAGCTCTGACTGTAACTGTCTTCTTCAGATCATCAGCAATTTCAAGCTCAGGTATTTCTGATGAAGGGTGTAAGAAACATGCAATTAATTAATGTTTTAGTAGTTCTAAAGAAAAATATAATTATTCCTTAAAATGTACGTTAGGTCTTCAAATTACCTATTCTTTCCACAGGTTCTATTTCTGCTGATGATTCACTAAATTCACTCATGCCATTTACATTTGTAGCAGCAACTCTGAATTGGTATTTCTGATTTATTTTAAGACCAGTCACGGTGAACTCTGCATTCCTCAGAGTGGCAGTTGTGTGCGGTCGATACCACTGTTCAGTACCTTCTTCTTTAATTTCAAGAACATAGCCCAAGATGTCAGCACCACCATCATATGTGGGCTTTGACCATGCCAAACTTATGCTGTGCTTAGTAGTATCCACAACTCTTGGAGCTGAAGGTGCTGCAGGGGTATCTATGAAAAAGAAGAAAATGTATTTTACATGGGTACAGGAAACATTTTACCATTCAAAACAATTTCTAAACAGCTAATGCTAGGAAATACATTTTAAATGAACTATAACTGCTTTTAAGTTTATTTTAGCATTAACTAGTTCAGTGATATCATATGTGGTTTCGGGTATCTCAGTCGAAGTGTGAACGGGGGTTTATGCTCCATTGTTAAAAGTAAATATTAAAATATGTTTAAATTTTGGTAACTTACATGATGGTTCTTTACATAGCATGTATTGCGAAGCTTCGCTGGGCTCACTGTTCCCGGCAGCATTCACTGCAGTGACACGGAACTGGTACTGGCTTCCTTCCATGAGACCAGTAACTTTCAGCCTGGTATCATAAACAGTGTAATCTCTGTTCACGCGTGTCCAGCGCAGACTTTTCCTTTCACGTTTGTCCACAAGATAGTCCTTAATCTCACTGCCACCATCTGATTCTGGTTTTGTCCACTGAATAATGATATGTTCCTTGCCGACACTCACTTCTTCAGGAGCACCGGGCTGTGTTGGGATAGCTGTTTTTGTAAAGGTGAAAAAAGAATTAATTAACAAATTGTTTGCTTATGAGAAATATTCCACAAATTCTGATGGAGCATGGAAGGTAGTGACACTCACTGAAAACATTCCTGGCAATCACAGGTTGTGTTTCAAGTGGAACACCTGGTCCATATTTGTTGACAGCTCTCACACGGAAGATATATTCGTTATTTTTTATAAGTTTTGTTACCACACATGATAAAGTCTGGCATTCAGCCTCGACAATAACCCAGTGAAGTCTGCTGGTTTCACGCCTTTCTATGATGTAGTGAGTGATTTGGGCACCTCCATCTTCCTCAGGCATGTTCCATGCCAGAGTACATTTCTCTTCTGTTACTCTGCTAACTGTGATTTTGCCTGCGCATGGACCTGGTGAATCTGAGTAGAGATGAAAATAAGTATTGTTATTATCAGCTAAGGAAAAGCTCAAACGTATTTATAAAGAATTTGGGGTTTTTAGTATACTAAGTATGAATATTAATCATGGGATACATACCAAGCACTTTGACAAGAACAGAAATTTGTTTCATCCCACTGGCATTTTTAACAGTTAGAGTATATTTTCCACTATCACTTCTGTCACAGAACTTGATAATTGCAATGGCTCGTTTGCTGGTGTATTGCAGAGATATCTTTTCACACAGATCCAATTCCCTGTCACCTTTAGACCAGAAGACTTTTGGTTCTGGTTTCCCACCAATGGCTGCATCAAGAACAAGATCTGATCCAGCCCTAATGGTCACAACTTCTCCCTGCAGTCTGGCATCAAGTTCAGCCTTTGGTGGTGCTGTCATAAGAAAAAAGAGATTTAAAAAAAAAAAAATTACATGACTGTACTAAAACCAGAACATTATGTTTTTAACTGTTACAAGTGACTATTTCTTACAGTATTCATCTTTGCAAATGACAGCACCAGTCGATTCAGATCCTTTGCTAATCACACCAGCAGCATTCTTTGCTAGTACACGGAATTCATATGCCTCATCTTCACTAAGAGCTGTCACAGTAAAAAAGTTTTCTGAGACAATGGTGTAATTGCATTTCAGCCAGCGTCCATCACCAGATTCACTGTATGGTTTGCGTTCTATAATATATCCAATAATTTTGCTTCCACCATCATAAAGGGGTGCTGACCAGCTCAGTGACACTGTAGATCTGGTAACATCTGTTACTTCCGGTCTTCCTGGTGGATCTGGAGGAATAAAACAGAAAAATGAGAAATGCAATTCTATTTTAGCTAAAATAACAACATAACTCTAAAAGTAATACTTACCAACTGGATTTTGAGCCACTACAGGTCTGGAAGCTTCACTAGCTTTGCTAACACCTGCAGCATTTAGAGCGTAGGTTCTGAACTGATATTCTAGGCCTTCCACCAATCCTGTGACTTTGTAGTTGCATTCACAGCATGGCACTTTGTTCTCCTTCACCCAAAGGATGGTGTTGCGCTCCTTCTTTTCAACCCAATATCCAATGACTTTGCTGCCACCATCATGATATGGTTCCTCCCAACGAATGGCCATGGCAGTTGCAGACACAGAATAGACTTCTGGCCTTGAAGGTGGGCTTGGTGGGACTATACACAAAAAATGCATGGAGGAAAATGTTAGTTATTACAAATACCTCCGTCAGAGGAAAAGAACAAATTTTGAAAAGTGTTTCACTTACCGAATGGATGCTCAGCAACTACTGTTTTTGATTCAAGGGGTTTGCTGACACCAAATCTGTTTTCTGAGCTTACTCGGAAACTGTACTCCTGGTATTTTGTGAGACGAGTGACTTTGATCTGTGTACGTTTCACACTGGAATTTACCAGCTGCCATGCTGTTGTGCCGGATTCACGTTTCTCTACAATGTAGTTTGTAATGTCACTGCCACCGTCATCTTCAGGTTCTTTCCAGGTCAATACACAGGATTCAGCAGAGACAGATGATATTTCAATAGGGCCAGTGACAGGACCTGGCCTTCCTATGACTACCACTGTGACAGTAAATGTTTTCACGCCAGCAGTGTTTTCAAGTGTGAGGTAGTATTTGCCAGAGTCACCTCTCATACTGTCCTTTACAGTCAGTGTGGTTCTGTCTTTTGTTGTCTTGATGGTCACTCTCTCAGTTTCCTTCAGCCTCATCTCCTCCAGTTTCCATGTCACTTTTGGAGCTGGGCGCCCACTGATTGGTATGTCAATAGTAAAGGTGCTTCCAGCCTTGCATGTTATGAGCTGTCTGCTTATTTCGCTGAGATCTGCTGTTGGTTCAATCTGTGGCTCCTTAATAATAACAGAAGAGAAAGCTTCTCTTGGCTCACTGTAGCCAGCATCATTCTTTGCCTTGACCCGGAACTCATATTCAGTGTTCTCCACAAGGCCTTCAACAGTGAAAGTAAGTTGTTTGGTTTGTCCAGCTTCAATCCAGGAGTCAGATCCTTTTTGTTTCATTTCAAGAAGGTATCCACTAACACGGCTACCACCATCATGCTCAGGTTTAAGCCAAGCTAAAACTACAGAAGATTTGGTTGTATCAACAATATCTAGTCTTTTAGGTGGAGCAGGTTCTTCCGTGGCTACAACTGGTTCTGTTAATTCACAGGGTTCGCCTACACCGTATTCATTTTCTGCTGACACTCGGTAGTAATATGGCACACCTTCTGCCAGATCAGTGACCTTAAAGATTTGTCGAGTGCATTTTGAACTCACCACTTGCCAGCTACGACGGCTTGCTTCCCGTTTTTCCACAACGTAGTGATGGATACGAGAACCTCCATCCAGAACAGGAGCATCCCACATTAAAGTAATAGATCTTCGAGTCACATCTTTAAATGTAATAGGACCTGGTGGACCAGGCGTGTCTAAAACCTTGACAGTAAATGTGATAGACTTACTTCCACTGCTGTTTTCCACAGTAAAGACATACTTGCCAGAATCATTTCTGTTGCATTCCTCCACAGTCAGTGTGCTAAATGAATCAGTTGTTTGAATGTCAGCACGCAAGCTAAGATTAGCATCTGCTTTGGACCACACAGCGGTAGGAGCAGGTCTTCCAGAGAAGGCAATAAATAGACGAATGCTTGCACCTGCTCTTACAATATGAGTCTGCTTGAAGTTTGCATCGATATCAATTGCAGGTGCAGAAAGTCTGTCCACAGTTTGGACTGAAGCAGGAACTTCACAACTTTCTCCTTTGCCAGCACCATTGACAGCACTAACTCTGAATTTATAGTGTTCTCCTGCCTCCAAATCAACAACGGTATATTTAGTAGCAAGAACAGTCTCTGCATTGACTTTCTGCCATGCTTCGAGATCAGCTTTGCACATCTCAATGATGTACCCAATTATTTCCATACCTCCATCAAAAACTGGCTTGGTCCACTCTAAGCTTACACTAGTCTTTGATGTATCTGTCACCTTTACAATGTTAGGAGCACTTGGTGGGCTGACTGGTTCTCTACATTTAATCAGCCTTGAAACGTCACTTGGAGGTCCAACTCCTGCAGCATTTTCAGCCATGACATGGAATTCGTACTCATTGCCTTCAATAAGGCCAGTTACTCTGTATCTGTTCTCGGTAATGGGTCTCTTACTGGATACTTTAACCCAGCGCATGCTCTTCTTTTCTCTCCTTTCTAGAATATACTCATTTATCTCACTTCCACCATCGGATTGTGGTCTTGCCCATGTCAGTGTGATACTGTCTCCTGTTACATTGGTAGGCTCTGGAGTACCTGGTGCATCAGGGAGAGCTGAAAAAAAGAAAAATGTAATTAGAAAAACTAGATGGTAACTCCGCAGTTATTTCTACGGAATGAGGTGGAAACTTACTGTAAGGTATTTGTGCAGTAACTGGATCAGACTCCAATGGCCTGCCAACTCCAAATTTGTTCACTGCAGAGACACGGAACTGGTACTCGTTGCCCTTAATTAATTTAAGTGCAGTGTAGCTGCAAGCTTCACATTTATCTTCAACTAATGCCCAAGCAATCCTGCTGGTTTCACGTTTTTCAATTATGTAGTGGGAAATAGAAGCACAACCATCATTAGCTGGAGGCTCCCACCATAATGTGACTTTTTCTCCAGTAATGTTCGTGAAACGTATCGGTCCACCAACTTTTCCTGGTGTGTCTGCAATTTCAAAGGTTCAGAATTACAATTTGCTGGCACTTAGAATAAAACAATATTTTAGAGGCGCACGCTGAAGGTGTTTGGTGCAGTACCTTGTACTCTGAAGGTAATATCTTCTCGTTTAGTGCCTGATGCATTTTTGGCTTCTACTGTGTACACTCCACGATGATCCCGGGTAGCATCTCTAATGAAGATTGTGCTGTATCCAATAGCCGTAGTTATTTCTATATTCATTATTTTCTCAATCTCTTTACCATCCTTAAACCATGTCACTTTAGGTACTGGACGTCCTTTGATTAGAGCTTTAAGCTTAATGGTCTCTCCAGCTTTAACAGTAAGGCCTTCAAAGTGCTCAGGGCCAAATTCAATTGTTGGAGCAACTAAAAAGGAAAATATAATTCAATTCACATATAGCCAAGCGTTTTTTCCTGATACTCTTTTTAATGTACTAATTATAGAAGATTGTTATATATGGAATTCTTCCACTTAGAAAATGGCATTCTCTAAAAAGCAGTTATTATTTGAACTATAAACTTATTTTTCTGGTAAGCACACAGTGCATCATATTAACAAGAGGTGAAATATGCCATTAATATATGCTGTTACAGTACACCAAGCTACCTGAAGCACATTTTCATTTCTGAATTATTCAGTGCTTCAGAATATTACAGTTTATAATTCCTTTCCAACTTTGCTGCCGCTGTTTATCCAACACAAATGTAGAGTACCATGCCTTTCAGCAATTGATTACATATGTCTGCCAGATTTGGGTCTTTAATTTAGACCCTCCCACCTTAGAGTACAAACAGAAATGTTATGAGTTGACTGGAAGGACCTCAATCACACATTCTTCCCGCTTGCCCTCTCGTTTCCAATCAGTACAGCCAGAAGCTCTAGCTGGTTTCAGTACCCAAATGCAAGTACATTAAGAAATAATGCTTACTGTTTTCATCCTTGGTCATGATATATCCTGAAGACTGTGAAGGCGGGCTGATTGTACCAATGGCGTTTCTTGCAAGCACTCTGAATTCATATCGGTCACCTGAACTGAGTCCTGTAACTGTATATTGGCATTCACTGACATCAGTAAAATTACATCTGAGCCAACGGTCTGCACTTCCTTGCCGTTTCTCAATGCTGTAGGCCACAATCTTACTGCCTCCATCACGCAGTGGAGGTGTCCATTTAAGGGTGACTGTTTCTCTCGTGACATCAATGTAATCAGGAGTACCAGGTGGGTCTGAAAGAAAAATAATTAAATATTATTTTTATTACTGCTCACTATAATCTACAAGACTAGAATTTTCTTGGATGAGTGATTGATTGTTTACTCACCCACTGGAGAGACTGCCAAAGTAAACTTGCTTGGCTCACTAGCTCGGCTTAGACCTGCAGTATTTTCAGCATATACTTGGAACTGGTAATCCAGGCCCTCAAGCAGTCCAGTAATCCTGTATTCTCTGCTAGATATTACTGCAACGTTAACCTTCTGCCACAAAATACTGTTTCTTTCCTTCTTTTCAACGTGGTATCCAATAATCTCTGAACCACCATCATAAACGGGAGCATCCCAAGATATGGTCATTCCATCAGCAGTTATGTTGTATACAACAGGCTTGCCTGGGGCACCTGGTGGTCTAAACTGATGCTTTGCTACAACATCTCCTGACACAAGAGGTGGGCTCACTCCGTATCTGTTTTCTGCACGAACTCTAAACTGATATTCTGTGTCTTTAACAAGGTTTGGTACTTTGAAAGTTGTTCTTGCAGCACTTGAACACACCAGCTTCCAGTTCATTTGTGAAGTTTCTCTCTTCTCAATACTGTAGCCAGTGATTTCTCCTCCCCCATCATCTTCGGGAGCTTCCCATGACAAAACTACACTATCTGCTTTGATTTCGTCTAGTGTTAAAGGTCCTTTTGGCTTAGATGGAGGGCCAAGAGTGATGACAGTCATTGTGAATGATTTTCTGCAGACTACATTATCGAGAATTAAAGTATATTTGCCACCATGATCCTTTTTCACATTCTTGATGCTTAAGCTTATCTTGTTTTCAGTTTTCTTGAAACGAAGATGTTCAGTTTCTTTAAGAGGGAGGTTGTCCTTGAGCCAGCTCATTGATGGCTTAGGTTTACCTTTATAAGGCAGTTCAATGTGCAGGTTATGTCCTATTCTCACTGCAATTTGCCCTCCAGGAATATCAGAAAGGTCAGCTTCAGGTGTTATTATATGTTCTTTTACTGTAATGGGTCCAACAGTAACACCGTCACTCATGCCTTTTTCATTTTTAGCAAAGACTCTGAATTCCATGACAGAAAGCTCTTTAAGTCTTTCAACTTCAAATTCACAGCTCTTGCTTGTGCCTGCATATGTCCATTCTTTTTCTTCCTGAAGTTTCTTTTCAATAACATAGTCCGATATAATACTACCACCATCGTAGTCAGGTTTGCTCCACTGCAATTTAACAGAAGTCTTTGTAGAATCTTTCATGGCTAGGTCTTTTACAGGTCCAGGTATGTCCGCAGCTTTCACTGGTTCAGATGTCTCACAAGGTTCACCCAGTCCAATTTCATTTTCAGCAAGAACACGGAAGAAGAATGCAGTCTTCTCTGATAGGTTAGTTAGTTTAAAGGTGGTATGAGAGCACTTTGTTGTTACAGTTGACCAGGCCCTCTTCGTAGCATCTCTTTTTTCAACAACATAATTTGTTATTTCAGAACCACCATTAATGAGAGGTGGCTCCCATACCAGTGTAACTGTGCCACGAGAGACATGCTTAAGCTGCAGCTTCTGGCAGGCAGATGGTGTGTCAAGTACTTTTACATTCACAAATGATGATTTTGCTTCTCCAACTCCATTTTCAATTGTAAGAACATATTTTCCTGTATCATTTCGGGTAACTTGAGGAATAGTAAGTAGCGTAGATGATTCTGTGTTCTGGATGATATATCTTTCATCAGTCCCAAGATTCTTGTCACCCCTTCTCCATGTGACTGTCGGAGGGGGTCTTCCTTTGAATGGAATCATTATTTGCACATCTTCGCCTGCTTTAGCAACAATAGAGGTCCGGAGAGCAACATCCAGATCAATCTCTGGTGCCACTGTGGAAGTAATAAAAAATTAATAGTACATATTTGGAATGTAAAAGAAGAAATGTTTTGAAAAAGACCCCTTAAACACAGAAAAAAGATAAATTACTGAAAAGTACAGTACCAAGAATATCTTTAGCTTGAACGGGTTCCGTCATTTCAATAGGCTCTCCTTGTCCAGCGCAATTTATAGCAGACACGCGGAAATAATAGTTAACGCTTGGCTGAAGGTGGGATACAACATACTCAGTTGTTCTCACTTCTCCTTTAGTGCTGACTACAGCCCATTCATGCTCTTCACCTTCTCTTTTCTCCACCACATAGCTGGTAATTGGACTTCCTCCATCATAGGCAGGTTTAATCCAGCCAAGGGTGACAGATGTCTTGGTTGTATCCACAACCTTCAGCTTTGTTGGTGAACCGGGCTTATCTGTAAGTGATAGATTATGGGGGAGGGGGAGTCAGAAACCATACTACATTTAATCATAAAGAGAAATAAAATCTGTCCTCGGTTATGTTTTTGCAATCCCATTCTAATTGCTCATTGTCTGTTGATTTCTAACCAATTGGAAATACTGCACGTTATATCTTACCAACAGGATCTGCAGCTTTGTAGAAGTCAGAAGCTTCTGAGAATGGACCTTGTCCAGCTGCATTGACAGCACAAACTCGGAAATTATATTCGCTGTTTTCAGTCAGACCTGTTACTTTCTGCCTGGTGTCCCGAATGGTTTCTTTGGTAACCTTGAACCAACTTAGACTCTTCTTGTCACGCTTCTCAAGAAAATATCCTGATACTTCACTGCCTCCATCAACAGTGGGCCTATTCCAGACAACGGTCATAGAATTCTTGGTTATCATTGTGACTTCTGGTACACTAGGTGGTCCAGGTGTAACTGATTAAAAAGAATATATGCCAGTAGATCAGTACTACTTACAAAGAATACACAAGATAATTCAGTTGCATAAGTTATTTTACATGTTTCTTACCAAATGAATTTTTGGCTATAACAGGTTCAGACTCCCGTGAATCACCAACTCCAAACTTGTTAACACCACGCACACGGAACACATATTCATTTCCTTTTATGACTTTTGTTGTAGTTACGATACACCCCTCCAATTTTTCAGAAATTAAAGACCATACAACTCGGCTTGTCTCCCTCTTTTCAACAACATAGTGTGTTACTGGTGCACCACCATCATCTGCTGGTGGGTCCCACATTATTGTAATCTTTTCAGCAGTGACTGTCTTAAACTGTATAGGTCCACTTGGGGGTCCTGGCTTGTCTGTGGAAGGCAGAAGAAAGATGATAAGTATTTATTACTTATTGTTTAATAGTATAATACAGCTGTATCTCAAGACATACCAAGTATCTGTACTCTAACGTGGGCTGATGCTGAACCCATGGCGTTCTTCAATTTTAATTCATAGGTTCCACTGTTGAGTCGAGTTGCATCCTTGATAAGTACAGAAGCAAATTCTGTTGTGTTTTCAATAGACACCAGTGCACTGCTGTGTACCTCGTTGCCATTTTTGAACCATTCAATTGTGGGTATAGGCTTGCCTGAGATGCCTAGTTTTAGCTTAACTGAAGTTCCTGCTTTATATTTCACCACTTCTGTATATTCTGGTGGCACATCGATTTCAGGTGCACCTTAACAAAAAATAAGAATAAGAAATAGTTGAAAACATACTTATTTTAGACTTGTATTTAATATAACCAAAAATAACAGTACATTATGTAAGTAAGTTAATGGTTACAGGCATTTTATAAATCCAGATTAAAGTAAAGATAGCATGTATAACTTAAATCTTAAACCTAGAACAAGTTAGAACTAATTCTACCAAGAAAAGGCAACCACATGTATAATTATAACTACTTTGGCCATGGGGTATGGGCAGATTTCTGTTGTTTAAAGAACAAAGATAGATACAATAAAACTTCAAAAATGCAGAGACAGCCCAAGATATTCATTACAATCATGCCCAAATAGCTCACAGTCATTCACGCTTATTTAATCGATTGCTAGCCTTCCATATTTAAAAGCCAATGGCTCTACAAAACAGTGCTGCCTTTAAGCTTCCTAGTACCGCAAAATGATACCTTTATAGCCTTGGAGAACACTTACCGTATGTATCAACGCATGTGATAGGACCCACAACATCGGAGGGATTACTAATGGAACCAATGGCATTCTTAGCAAAGACCCGGAATTCGTACCGGGAATTCTGTGTCAGACCAGATACTGTGAACTGAGTCTCAATAACATTGGTGAAGCTAGCTTTTGTCCATCTGCCGTCTGGAAGATCACGTTTTTCTACAATGTATCCAGTGATCTTGCTACCACCATCAAACGCTGGCTTCTGCCATGACAGAGTGATAGCAGTCTTGGAAATATCTGTGACACGAACGTTTCTTGGTGGTTCTGCAGTAGGAAATATAAGAGTATTGTTAATGAGTAACAGCTGTTTTGGATATTGGTTTACTGTGTGAGACAGAATATCACAGGAAAAAAAAAACAACCAACCACTTGAATGGTTGGCTGGCTTTATTTCCTAGGAAATACATACCACAAGCATCAATTGCAAGGACTGGATCAGAAGGATGACTTGCTTTTCCAATGCCAGCTGCATTTTCTGCATAAACTCTAAATTCATAGATGAGGCCAGCACTGATGGTGGTGACTTTGAATTGTGTTGTGCGGATGAGGGTCTTGTTAGCCTTCTGCCATAATATGCTATTCCTGTCTTTCATTTCCAGGTGGTATCCCATGACCGCACTGCCACCATTAGTGACTGGTTCATGCCATCCAACAGTAATACTCTCTCGGGTGACGTTCGTGACCCACGGTGTGGAAGGAGGGCCAGGGGTAGCTGATGATATCAAAAGAAGTGATTAATTGTTAACAAAACTATATTTTCAACATCAGAGCATTAAAGCATAGAACTGTACTGTGAGAAGCACGTTACTCACTGTAAGGAAGCTTGACAACCACACACTGTGAGTCTATGTGATCACTGATGCCAAAGCGGTTCTCGGCTTTGATGCGGAATTGGTATTCTTCTCCTGTTGTGAGCTTCATAACTTTGATAACAGTTCTAGCAGTGGTTGCAGACACTTCAGACCAAGCAGCGGTACTTGTTTCTCTTTTCAGTACGATATAGTTGGTAACTTGACTTCCGCCATCATAAGCTGGTGGCTGCCATCTGAGTGTTACACTCTCTTCAGTGATATCGCTAAGGACAACAGGACCAACGGGAGGACCTGGTCTATCCAGCACAACAATATTAATAAATGATTTTGTGGTGCCACTTGAGTTGGCAGCAGTAATATCATATATGCCAGCATCAGCAGCCACACTTTCTTTAAGGTTAATGATGAGACTTTCTGCAGTGGTTTCTGTGTGAAATCTCATGGTAGGTTTCAGTGGAACACCATCTCTAGACAATGTCACCTTTGGCACTGGTTTTCCAGAAATTGGAATTTCAACTTTCAGGTTTGATCCAGCTCGAATATACACAGTGTTATGAGGGAAGCCTTTCATGTCAATCTCAGGAGATTCTGAAAAGGAAAACAATTTAAATCAATTAAAAAATATTCTCTCTTTTTAAATATGAATCCAATTTAATGTGTATCAACTCTTGTCTCATGTCAGGAGGCATACCTAATTGTTCTTTAACTGTAACAGGGAGCAGGAGTTCCTTAGGATCACTTAAGCCAGCTTGGTTTTCTGCAGACACCCTGAAGAAATAGTCAACATTCTCCTTAAGGCCATGGACAACATGATGAGTTGTCTTTACAACGGCACACTTAACCCATTTTTGCTGTCCTTTCTCAAGAGCTTCAATGAGGTAGCTCACAATTCTGCTTCCACCATCATGTTCTGGTTTTAGCCATGAAAGAGAAACACTGTCCTTTGTGACATTTGTTACTCCAAGTTTTTCTGGTGGGCTGGGTTTTTCTGAGGAAAAAAATCACAACAGGTTAAGCAATATAACAAGAATTTATATTAGCAATTACAGAGGAAAGGCATCTAGATTGAGAAAATGTGGTTTTAAATGTAGTTGTGTATTAGAAATATTTTAAGTAAAATGCAAGCAAAATTTAAAATTCAAGCTATTACTTCTTTTTCATTTGTAAAACCACAGACATACGTACCACAAAATTATCTTTTTTACTGTAAATAGATTTAACACTCTGGATATTCTTTTGAAGTAAACGTTTTAACAGACATATTGTTTTAAATATTAACAGTATTTTTCTAAGTAGAACGCACCTGTTATTTTTGTTCCCTCCTTGGTCTCAGAAGGCACTCCAATACCGTACTCATTTTCTCCAGAAACACGGAAGTAGTAAATGGCACCTTCTTGCAAGCCAGTCACTTTGTAGGACAGACGATGACAACTGTTTGTCACAGTCACCCATGCTTTTTTGCTAGCTTCTCGTTTTTCAATAACGTAATTCTTTACGGGTGCTCCACCATCGTTTTCAGGAACATCCCAAGATAACACAGCAGATTCTTTAGTTACGTCTTTTGCTGAAATATTAGATGGTGGGCCAGGAGTATCAAGAACTTTGACAATTAAGGTCAAGGTAGCAGTGTTCAGGCTGTTTTGCAGTGTTAATGTGTATTTTCCAGAATCGTTTCTTGTTGCTTTTTCAATAGTAAGAGATGTGCAATTATCGGAAGTATCAATGCTTGCTCGTGTACGAAGATCAGTGTCTGGCTTGTTCCACGTTACATTTGGGACTGGTTTGCCTCTGAAAGGAACAGTCATTGTGAACGATCCACCAGCCTTAACAATTAAAGTCTTCCGCATTTCACTGTCAATATCAAAGGCAGGTTCTTCTTCTCTTTCTTTTGCCACCTGAGGTTCTGAGGCATCACTTGGTTCACTGACACCCATTTTGTTAATGGATTTCACTCTAAAGATGTACTCAGAGCCTGATTCTAATCCAGTTATAGTGTATTCTGTGCCTCTTAAGTTCTGAACAGCAGTTGTCCAGTCAGTTTCATCAGTTTTCTTGTATTCAACTGTGTATCCTGTTACTGGAGCACCTCCATCAAACAGTGGCTTTGTCCACCCAATTGTGATATTTGACCTCGTAGAATCCATAATCCTAGGTTTAGATGGGGGAGATGGCAGGAATGTTGGATCTTCTGCCCGAATCAATGGTGTGGTTTCACTTGGAAGACTGAGGCCAGCAGCATTTTCAGCATAAACCCGGAATTCATATTCACATCCTTCACGGAGACCAGATGATTTCACTCTTAAGTCATAAACTGGCTTTTTGTTTACACGAACCCATCTTAGACTAGTTTTCTCACGTCTTTCAATTACATAGCCAGATATCTCATTGCCTCCATCAGACTCAGGTCTTGCCCAGCACAGAGTTATTGAATCTTTGCTCACGCTGGTGATCTCTAAAGATGTAGGTGGACTTGGAACTGTAAATGGGTCGAGGGCTTTGACAGCAACACTTTCTAGAGGCTCACCAACACCATATTTGTTAACTCCCATCACTCTGAAAATATACTCATTACCCTTCAGTAGTTTTGTCACTTTACAGGATGTTGTTCTAAGCT
Source organism: Rhynochetos jubatus (assembly GCA_027574665.1). Classification (NCBI taxonomy): domain Eukaryota; kingdom Metazoa; phylum Chordata; class Aves; order Eurypygiformes; family Rhynochetidae; genus Rhynochetos; species Rhynochetos jubatus. The sequence continues at coordinate 18,786,019 of CM050654.1, read as the reverse complement.
CTCCTTCACAAAGTGTCCATGCAATTCTGCTGGTCTCACGTTTTTCTACAATGTAATAATCAATATCTGCACCACCGTTTTCTTGAGGGGGTCCCCATGATAAATGGCACTTTTCAGCAGTAAGGCCATTTATTTCTAATGGCCCCGCAGGTGGGCCAGGTCTATCAAGCACTTTGCAATTAATTGCCAAAGTTTTTGTTCCTGCAACATTTTGTAATGTTAGTACATACTGTCCTGAATCACCCCGGATGCAGTCCTTGATGGTTATTGCGGTAGTATGATCTGTTGAGGCTATTTCAACTCTAGCTTTTCCTTCAAGCTCCTTGCCATCCTTTGTCCATGAAATCACTGGTATTGGCCTTCCTGCAATATCAGCATTGACTTTAAACACTTCTCCAGCTTTCACAACTACAACATCCCTGAATTTAGCATCCACCATAATTCTTGGAGCCTCTATATCATCTTTTACAGTCACAGGACCAGTTGATTCAGATGGCTGACTGAAAAGTCCAGCAGCATTCTTTGCAATCACACGGAATTCATATCGTTGGTCTTCTGTAAGCCCACCTACATCAAAGTATGTTTCTTGCACATTAGTAAAATTACACTTTAGCCAACGACCATCTGGTATATCTCTGCGTTCGATGATGTATCCTGTTACTTTAGCTCCACCATCATATTCTGGTTTAGTCCATTTCAATGAGACACAGGTTCTTGTAATATTAGTAACTTCTGGTTGACCAGGAGGATCACATGGATCTCTTGCAGCAACTGGTTCACACGATTTACTGCATTTGCCTATTCCAGCAATGTTTTCAGCATACACACGATATTCATACAGCAGTCCTTCATCAAGACCTGTAACTTTCATTTGCGTATCAGGTATAAGGCTCTTGTTGACTTTTGTCCAAAGAATACTGCTTCTTTCTTTACGCTCCAAATGATATCCTAGTACTCTGCTACCTCCATCATTAACTGGCACCTGCCAAGTTACAATCATGAAAGCTTTAGTTGCATGCGCCACGTGAGGAGTTCCAGGTGGTCCTGGAGGCTTAAATGGATACTCTGCCACAATAGAAGGAGAATTAGCGTAAGTGCTTTTCCCATAGCGGTTTTCTGCACAAATACGGAACTGATACTCAGAGCCGGTGGTGAGTCGAGATACTTTAATTGATGTTCTTGCAACTGCTGCAGATACCACATCCCATGTTGTTGTGGTAGTTTCTCGCTTCTCCACAATGTAATTGCTAATATGGCACCCACCATCATATACTGGAGGTTTCCAAGACAGAACGACACTATCAGCACTAACTTCATCAATATGCACATCAGTTGGTGGACCTGGTCTGTCAAGGACAACTACAGTTAAAGAAGCTGTTGTTGATCCAGCAGTATTTGAAAGATGTAATTCATAATGTCCCAAATCTTCATTTGAAGCTTCCTTGATGGACAGTGTAGTTAAAGTCTTTGATGTCTGAACATTTACCCTGGTTGTCTCCTTCAAGGGATTCCCATCCTTCTTCCAGCTAACGGTTGGAAGAGGTCGCCCTCTGAATGGCACATCAATCTTAAGATCATCTCCAGCTTTCACAGTGAATGTGTTGAAAAGGAGCTCAGCAGATGGCTGGATTTCAATATCTTTTGCAATGACTGGGACACCAAGTTCTCTTGGATCACTTTTTCCTTTTTCATTAACAGCAATCACTCTCAGACTGTACTCTTCTCCCGTACTTAAGCCTGTTATTGTTGCTTCTAATGTTTTCACCTGTGCACATACACTCCATTTCATGCTTCCTTTGGTTTGCATTTCTACTGTATAACCAGTAATTTTACTGCCACCATCACTCTCTGGCTTTTCCCATTTAATTGAAGCAGAGTTGCGAGTCACATCAACAAGAATGACCTTTGCAGGTGGAGAAGGTGGTTCAGAAGCCTTAATTGGGTCAGGTGTTTCTGCTGGTAGGCCAACTCCATATTCATTTACAGCTAGAACGCGGAAGTAATAACTACATCCTTCTTGTAGTTGAGTAACTTTGAAGGAATTCTTAGTGCAGTTGCTTGTAACTGTGGCATACGCCTTTCTTGTGGATTCTCGCTTTTCGACTACATAGTTGGTAATTTTAGCTCCACCATCAATAAGTGGTGGTTCCCAGGCTAATGTTACAAAATCTTTCTTCACTTCTCTGATTGTCAGGTTTATAGGTGCACTAGGTGTATCAAGCACTCTGACATTAACAAAAGCTGATTTTTTGCCACTGTTGTTCTCTAAAGTAAGATTGTATCTACCACTGTCAAACCTATTCACATTGTCAATGACCAGCATTGTATAGGAACCAGTGACTTCAATCTGAGCTCGCTCACTAATTGTTCCTTCTGCTTTCTCCCATTTAACTTCAGGTTCTGGTCTTCCTTTGATGGTGACAAACAGGCGTAATGTACCACTAGCACGTACAGTGACTACTTTCCTGAGGTCTGCATCAAGTTCAATTTCAGGAGGTTCAATCTTGTCAGCTGCTATGACTGTACCAGGTATAGTAGCAGGTTCTCCTACTCCTTCTGAGTTGATGGCACAGATGCGGAAGTTATACTCCTGGTTCTCTTTAAGTTTTGTTACGGTGAACTGTTTTGCCTGTAGGCCTGTTGGTGGGGTGCAGGTAGTCCATTCATCAGCAGCAGCTTCTTTTACTTCTACTACATATCCCTTAACTGGAGCACCACCATCATAAATGGGCTTACTCCAGGCAAGGGAAACTGATGACCTGGAAGTGTCTGTAACCTTTGGATTACTTGGTGGACCTGGTGGATATAATACATCACAAGCACGATAGAAAATGGATGGTTCACTGGGTTCCCCTACCCCTGCAGCATTTTCAGCAGAAACTCTAAATTCATAGAAATGCCCATCGGTAAGACCTGTTACTCTGAATCGCAAGTCCGTCAGCCTTTTCTTATTGCATTTGGTCCACCGGATACCATCTTTGTCTCGTTTTTCCAGTATGTAACCTTCAATTTCAGCTCCCCCATTGTCTTCTGGGCGACCCCATGTTACCACCATAGAATCTTTTGTGATTGCTGAAACTTCAGGTGTTGAAGGAGGACCAGGGGGTTTGTATGGATTACGAGCCACAATTGGCTCGGATTCCAAGGGTTCTCCAGTTCCATATTTGTTCACAGCCATTACACGGAAAATGTACTCATTGCCAGTAAGGAGTCTGGTTACTTTGTGGTTAAGAGCCTGCACGTCTGATGCTACTTGTGTCCATGAAAGCCTACTTGTCTCTCTTTTCTCAATGATATAATGTGAGATACTAGAGCCACCATCATGTAAAGGCGGAGCCCATGCCAAGTAGCATTTTTCTGCAGTGACACCTGTAATCTTCAAAGGTCCTTCTGGAGGTCCTGGCCTGTCAAGCACTTTTACAGTGATTGGTATAGATTTTGTTCCACCAACATTTCTGAGGTTAAGAGTATAGTGACCTCCATCTACTCTTATACAGTCTTTGACAGTGAGAGTGGTTTTCTGAATGGTAGATTTAATTTCCATTCTTGCAGTTGCTTCTTCCAGGTCTTTGCCATCTTTTGACCACATAATGTCAGGAATAGGTTTGCCGTGGATATCAGCTTCAAGAACAAAAGTTTCCCCAGCATGAACAACAATGACATCTTTGTATTTAGGATCCAGTGAAGCTCCTGGTGCTTCAGTTTCATCTCTGGCAGTAATGGGCCCTGTACTTTCAGATGGTTCACTCAAGCAACCTGCTGCATTTCTTGCAATTACTCTGAATTCGTATCGTTGGTCTTCAACAAGACCACTTACTGTAAATTCTGTTTCCAGCACATTTGTAAAGCTGGCTTTCATCCAGCGACCATCTGGTAGTTCTTTCTTTTCTACAATATATCCAGTTATTTTGCTTCCACCATCATATTCTGGTTTTTTCCACTTCAGTGTGATATTATTTCTTGTAACAACGATGGCCTCTGGGCGGCCAGGTGGGTCACAAGGATCTCGGGCAACATACAGTTCTGATACTTTGCTGACTTTGCCAACACCAACAATGTTTTCAGCAGAAACTCTGAACTCATATTCAAGACCTTCTTCAAGGCCATCTGTTTTGTATTTGGTGTCCGCAATGAGTGACCTGTTCTGTTTTGTCCAAAGAATGCTGTTCTTATCTTTACGTTCAAGATGGTACCCAAGAACTTTGCTTCCTCCATCATTAACTGGTTCATGCCATTCTACAATCATATGGTCCTTAGAAGCTGCTGTTACAAATGGGGTTCCAGGTGGTCCAGGCACCTTGTAGGGGTATTGCACAACAACTGGTTTAGAATCCAAAGGAGAGCTCTTCCCATACCTATTTTCAGCAGAAATCCTGAACTGGTATTCAGAACCTGTTTTAAGCTTTGTTGCTTTGATAGTTGTTCTTGCAACAGTTGCTGACACAATGCTCCATGTGGTAGTGCTTGTGTCACGCTTTTCTACTATATAGTTGCTTATCTGACAGCCACCAGTATAATCAGGTGGGTCCCATGATAAAACAACAAAGTCTGCGCTAACTTCGTCAAAGCGGACAGGTCCTCGTGGTGGGCCAGGCTTTTCCAGTACAATTATGCTCAGGTGCTCTGTTGCCGCACCTGCTGTGTTTGTTGCTGTTACTGTATATTTACCAAAGTCTTCCTTGTTGCTTTCTTTAATATGTAGGATAGTTGATGTTGGTGTATCCTGAATATGTAACCTGGTTGTCTGTTTTAGTGGCTGCTCATCTTTTGTCCAAGTAATAGTAGGTTTGGGTCTACCTATAAAGGGTACTTCTACCTTCAGGTCTTCTCCAGCCTGTACGCTGTATGTATTGAACATCAGTTTGAAACTTGGCTCGATTGTCAAGTCTTTAGCTATCACAGGAATTCCAAGTGCTCTGGGATCACTTTTGCCTTTTTCATTGTAGGCAATCACATGAAATTGATATTCCTGTCCTGGACTCAAACCAGACACAACTGCACTGCATGTTTTGGTCTCACTAACAACACTCCATTTTTCAGTTCCTTTAGGCAGCATTTCAACAATGTATCCCAAAATTCTGCTGCCTCCATCGTGTTCAGGTTTTTCCCATGTAAGCGATGCACTTCTCTGAGTCACATCGGTGAGTGTCACTTTCCCAGGAGGCAGAGGTGGCTCTGAGGCTTTGACAGCATCTGTGGTTTCAGCTGGAACACCAATTCCAAATTCATTTTCAGCCATAACTCTGAAGTAATAAATTGCTCCTTCTGTAAGATTTTCAACTTTAAAACTTGTCTTGCCACACTTAGCACTTACATTTGCGAATGCCTTCCTGGTTGACTCACGCTTGTCTATTACATAGTTCTTTACCTTTGCACCACCATCAATAATGGGTGGTTCCCAAGATAACACAGCAGAATCTTTCTTTATATCCTTTACCACTAAGTTTTGTGGTGGTCCTGGTGTGTCCAAGACTTTTACTGTAACAAATGCAGATTTAGTACCACTGCTGTTCTCCAGCTTAAGAATGTACTTTCCAGCGTCATTTCTATCACAGTTGTCAATTGAAAGTTGTGTGTAGTTTATGCCTTTATCAATCTGAACCTTTTCTGTGAATTCACCTTCCTCTCGAGACCACGTGATGTCAGGTGTTGGTCGTCCCCTGAATGGTATATGAATTCTAGCAGACCCGCCAGCTCTAACGACTATCCCTTTCCTTAGCTCTGAATCAATATCAAGTTCTGGTGCTTCAAGTTTGTCTTCTGGTTTAACAGTACCAGGAACTGATGCAGCTTCTCCTACACCAACCTTGTTGAGGGCACACACTCGTAGTTTATATTCTTGATGTTCAGTGAGCTTTTTGATTTCAAATCGAGTGGCACGTACACCTGTCTGTGGAGTGACAAGTGACCATTCATCTTCATCTGCTTTACAGATTTCTACAAGGTATCCCTGGATTTCACAACCACCATCATAAATAGGTTTACTCCAACCAAGTATAACTGAACTTTTAGTGGTATCCACCACATGGGCATTTGTAGGTGGGCCAGGCTTGAACATGGGGTCACAAGCTTTAAAGTAAGGAGAAACTTGGCTTGGTTCACCCACTCCAGCAGCATTTTCAGCAGAAACTCTGAATTCATATTCATGATCCTCTGTTAATCCTGTAACTCTTAATCGCAAATCTGTAATCCGCCGTTTATTGCATTTTATCCATCTGATACCTGCTCGGTCTCTCTTTTCTACAATGTAACCTATGATTTCACTATCTCCATCACTATCTGGCCGGCTCCAGCAGACAGTCATAGAGTCCTTAGTGATGTTGGTAATTTCCAAAGCCTTTGGTGGTCCAGGAACCACAAATGGATTTTTCATCATTACTGGCACAGATTCTAATGGCTCACCAACCCCATATTTGTTAACTGCCATAATACGGAAAACATATTCATTTCCTTCCAAGAGTTTTGTTACTTTCAGCATTGTAGGTAAAACCTCTGCAGCAACAACAGTCCATGCTAGGCGACTAGTTTCTCTCTTCTCTACAATGTAATGAGAAATATCACTGCCACCATCATGAAGAGGAGGAGCCCATGCCAATGAACATTTTTCAGCTGTAACTCCTGTCACTTGGACTGGGCCCTCTGGAGGTCCTGGTCTGTCCAAGACTTTTATGTTTACTGGTACTGTCTTTGTTCCTGCAACATTAGAGGCTTCTAAAATGTACTGTCCACCATCAACTCTAATAGCATCTTTTACAATTATTAATGCACTGAAATCTGTGTTCTTTATTTCACATCTAGCAGTTTCCTCAAGCTCTTTATCTCCTTTGTACCACTTAATGGTTGGTAGTGGCTTTCCGTGAACATCAGCCTCAAGTCTGAATGTTTCACCAGCATTTACAACAATTGTGTCTTTGTACTTCGGATCCATTGAAATTCGTGGAAGTTCAACTTCATCCCTTGCTGTTATTGGTCCTGTACTGTCAGAAGGTTTGCTTATTGCACCTGCAGCATTCTTTGCAATTACTCTAAATTCGTATCTTTGGTCTTCAGTAAGTCCTGTTACAGTGAACTGAGTTTCAATGATGTTTGTGAAGCTAGCTTTCATCCAGCGACCATCTGGTAAGTCACGTTTCTCTACAATATAACCAGTAATCTTACTTCCACCATCATATTCTGGTTTGGTCCACTGTAGAGTAATAGAGCTTCTTTTTATTATTATAGCTTCTGGACGACCTGGAGGATCACATGGGTCACGAGCTATGTAGCACTCAGAAACTTTACTTGTTTTTCCCACACCAACAATATTTTCTGCAGAAACTCGAAACTCATATTCAATTCCTTCTTCAAGGTTAGTTGTCTTAAAACTTGTGTCCTGAATAATCGTTTTGTTCACTTTAGCCCATAAAATGCTGTTTTTCTCCTTTCTCTCAAGATGGTAGCCCAACACTCTACTGCCACCATCATTTATTGGTTCATGCCACTGTACGACCATGGAGTCTTTTGTAATTGTTGTCACAAATGGTGTGCCAGGAGGTCCTGGTTCCTTGTAGGGGTACTGTGCTACAACTGGTGCAGATTCCAATGCAAAGCTCTGCCCGTACCTGTTCTCAGCAAATATTCTGAACTGGTATTCTGAACCAGTTTTCAATTTAGTAACCTTCAGTGTAGTTCTTGCAACAGTAGCCGAAACTGTTTCCCATACAGTGGTTGTTGTGTCTCTCTTGTGAACAACATAGTTGGTGATTTGGCAGCCACCTGTGTATGCCGGGGGATTCCATGATAGGGTGATACTTTCTGCGCTTATTTCATCAAACTTCACAGGTCCTACTGGAGGGTCAGGTTTGTCCAGAGTTATAATTTCAACAGAGGCGGACTTTTGCCCAACAACGTTAGCCACAGTGATTTCATAAGTGCCACTGTCCTCTTTGTTAGTTTCTTTAATATTCAATATAGTGAGATCAGTCAGATCGCTCACATTGACTCTTGTCGTCTGCCTTAATGGCTGGCCATCTTTTACCCAGGTAACAGTTGGTTTAGGTCGACCTGAAATTGGTACTTCTACTTTCAGATCTTGTCCCACTTGGATACTGTAACTGTGAAAAGCAGGTCTTACATCAGGTTCAATCACCAGGTCTTTGGCAACTATTGGAACTGCAAGTGTTCTGGGATCACTCTTACCCTTTTCGTTTACAGCCATTACTCTAAAAAGATATTCTTCCCCTTGAGTTAGGCTAGTAATAACTGCTTCAAGTGTTTTTACACGAGCACACTCTGACCACTTCTCACTACCCTTTGCTTGCATTTCAACAATGTATTGTATGATTTTGCTGCCACCATCATGTTCAGGTTTTGCCCAGCTTAGAGAGACGCTGTTTCTTGTGACATCCTCCACTATTATTTTTCCAGGAGGCTGTGGAACTTCAGCAACTTTAATTGGGTCACTAGTTTCTGCGGGGAGGCCAATTCCGTATTCATTCTCAGCAGAGATTCTAAAGAAGTAATAGCAGCCCTCCTGAAGTTGATCTACTTTCCATGAAGTCTTGTGGCAATTTGTTACAACAGCTGCATATGCCTTTCTTGTTGCTTCACGCTTTTCAATAATGTAATTCTTTATCTTTGCTCCACCGTCCAAGAGAGGAGGCTCCCATGAAAGTGAAACAGAGTCTTTAGTGATCTCTCTGATTTTCAAATTAACAGGTGCACTTGGGGTATCCAGTACTCTCACACTGACAAAGGCAGACTTTGTTCCACTGCTGTTTTCCAAAGTCAGAGTATACTTTCCAGTATCAAATCTGTTAACACTGTCTAGAACAAGGGAAGTAAAGCTGCTAGTGGTATCAATAATAGCTGCCTCTCTGATCTCACCATCCATTTTACCCCATTTTACTTCAGGTGTTGGACGACCTCTGATGGGAACAAACAGTCTTAAGGAACCTCCTGCCCTCACATTTACAATCTTCCTTAATTCCATGTCAAGGTCAAGGTCTGGTGCTTCCATCTTTTCTTCTACAATAACAGAACCAGGAACATCTGCATGCTCTCCAACTCCTGCTTTATTAACTGCACATATGCGGAATTTGTATTCATGTTTTTCCACTAGTTTTTCTACTTCCATGTGAGTATTCTTAATCCCAGTTGGAGGGGTACAAATTGCCCATTCACCGTCACTTACATCACATTTTTCCACAATGTATCCCTGAATTTCAGAGCCACCATCATAGATAGGTTTACCCCATGAAAGGAAAACTGAAGATCTTGTCACATCCACAACTTTAGGGTTATTGGGTGGACCTGGCTTGTAAATAGGATCACACGCTCTGTAGTAAGTGGAAGGTGGGCTTGGTTCACTAAGACCAGCAGCATTTTCAGCTGAAACTCTGTACTCGTAATCATGATTTTCTATAAGCCCCGTCACTCTGTATCTCAGTTCACTTATCAGGCGTTTGTTACATCTTGTCCAGCGAATACCTTCCTTATCTCGTTTTTCAAGAACGTAGCCTAGAATTTCACTACCACCATCTGAGGCTGGCCTTTCCCATACAACTATCATAGAATCCTTGGTAATGGCTGTGACTTCTGGTGCCTTTGGTGGAAGTGGCACTACAAATGGGTTCTTTGCGAGTACTGGTTCAGACTCAAGAGGTTCACCAACACCGTATTTATTTACTGCCATGATGCGGAAAACATATTCATTTCCTTCTAAAAGTTTTGTAACCTTGCAATTTAGGGTTTGCACGTTTGAGTCGACGACTGTCCACACCAAGCGACTGGTTTCCCTTTTTTCTACAACGTAGTGTGAAATATCACTACCACCATCTTGTAGCGGAGGTTTCCATGACAGCATGCATTTTTCAGCAGTAACGCCTGTAATCTCAACAGGCCCTTCTGGTGGTCCAGGTCTATCAAGAACTTTGACGTTAACAGGAGCTTTCTTTTCACCTGCAACATTCTTTGCCAGTAGTACATACTGACCACTGTCAACTCTAATGGCTTCCTTCACAGTAAGGCTTGTTGCTAAATCGGTACTTTTTATTTCCATACGAGCAGTGTTTGTCAGCTCACGATCACCTTTTAACCACTGAATGGAAGGTATTGGTTTACCATGAACATCAGCCTCAAGCTTGAATGTCTCACCAGCATGCACTACAATAGTGTCTTTGTATTTTGGATCCATACTTATATGAGGTGGTTCTACTTCATCTCTTGCTGTAATTGCCCCTGAGCTCTCAGATGGTTCACTGAAAACACCTGCAGCATTTCGTGCGATGACACGGAACTCGTACCTCTGGTTTTCAACAAGACCAGTTACTTCAAATTGGGTATCAATGACATTTGTAAAGCTTGCTTTCATCCAACGACCATCAGGTAGCTCCTTCTTTTCAACAACATAGCCTGTGATCTTACTTCCACCATCATATGCAGGTTTCTTCCACTGAAGTGTCACTGAGCTTCTTGTGACAATTATAGGTTCTGGACGACCTGGAGGGTCACATGGGTCACGTGCAGTATAGCATTCAGATGCTCTACTTGCCTTTCCAATGCCCACTATGTTTTCTGCATAAACTCTGAACTCATATTCAAGACCTTCTTCAAGGCCAGTTGTCTTAAATTTGGTATCTGAAATAGGTGTTTTATTCAGTTTAGCCCACAGAATGCTGTTTCTTTCTTTGCCCTCCAAGTGATACCCAGTGATCCTGCTACCACCATCATTGACGGGTTCATTCCATTGTACCACCATGCTGTCTTTTGAGGTGTTTGTTACAAATGGTGTTCCAGGTGGACCGGGAACTTTAAATGGGTATTGGGCTATGATTGGCTCTGAAGTGAGATAGGTACTCTTCCCATATCTGTTCTCAGCTGCGATTCTGAACTGATATTCACAGCCAGTCTTTAAGCGACATGCTTTTATAGTTGTTCTTGCAACAGTAGCTGACACGATCTGCCAAGTGGTGGTGGAAGTGTCTCTTTTCTCTACAATGTAATTATTGATAGAGCTACCTCCATCATACTTGGGTGGTTCCCAGGAAATGGTAATACTATCTGCTGTTACTTCGTCTGCTTTTACTGGTCCAGTTGGAGGTCCCGGTTTGTCAAGGACAACAATATTTAGGGTCTCAGTTGCTTCACCTGCAGAGTTTGTAAGTTTAACTAAATATATCCCCACATCTTCTCTGCATGCTTCTTTTATTGTTAACACTGTGTTATTTTCTGAACTTTCTGCATTTACTCTTGTAGTCTGCTTCAATGCCACATTATCTTTATGCCAAAGCACTGCTGGTTTGGGTCGACCAACAAAAGGGACGTCAACCTTTAAGTCCTCTCCTGCTAGAACACTGAAAGTGGTAAACAGTAGTTTGAAAGCTGGTGGAATCACAAGATCTTTTGCAACAACTGGTATACCCAGCTGGCGAGGATCACTGATACCTTTCTCATTCTGAGCAGAAACACGGAAGGTGTATTCTTCACCTTGGATCAGTCCTGTAATAGTGGCTTCAGTAACTTTTACTGTAGCACAGGTTGACCACTTTTCACTGCCTTTGCTTTGCATTTCTACAATGTAGCCCAGAATTCTGCTACCACCATCATGTTCAGGTTTTTCCCAGGATAAGGTTACACTGTTTCTTGTCACATCCAACAAAGTTATTTTCCCTGGTGGAAGTGGTCTTTCTGATACTTTTATGGATTCTGAAGTTTCAACTGGAAGGCCTATTCCATACTCATTTTCAGCTAGGACTCTGAAGTAGTAGTTGCAACCTTCTTGCAGTGAATCGACTTTCCAGCTGGTTTTGTGGCAATTGGCATTAACCGTTGAATAAGCTTTTCTTGTTGATTCACGCTTTTCAACAATGTAATTGTTTATTTTAGAGCCACCATCTATGAGAGGAGGCTCCCATGTGAGTGTAACTGATGATTTTGTAACTTCTTTTATTTTCAAATCTTGAGGTGCCCCTGGGGTATCAAGAACTCTGACATTCACAAATGCTGACTTACTACCTGAGCTGTTCTCGATTGTCAGCATGTATTTGCCACTATCAAATCTGTTTACGTTTTCAACAATAAGTAGAGTATAAGAGCTTGTTGATTCGATGCTCGCTCTATCCAAAGATTCTCCGTGTTCTCTTGTCCATTTTACTTCAGGTGCTGGCCTTCCTTTAATTGGTACAAAGAGCCTTAGAGTACAGCAAGCTCTAATAGTGACAACTTTACGTAGTTCTGCATCAAGTTCAATCTCTGGAGGTAGCATTCTTTCTTCAGCTTTTGGAGTCCCAGGAACAAGAGCAGGTTCTCCAAGACCCTCAGAGTTCATTGCATATATCCGTATTTTATACTCTTGATTTTCTTTCAGGTCAGTGATGGTAAAAGAAGTGGCCTTTAGACCTACTGGTGGAGTTACAATCTTCCACTCATCTTCTTCAGGTAGTGCAATCTCAACCATGTAACCTGTGATCTCTGAACCACCGTCATATATTGGTTTGTTCCATGCGATTGTAATTGAGGACTTGCTGCTATCCAAAACACGAGGATTACCTGGGGGACCAGGCTTAAATACAGTGTCACAAGCTTTATAGAATGGACTGGTTGGGCTTGGTTCACTGACTCCAGCAGCATTTTCAGCCATGACTCTGTATTCATATTCATGGCCTTCCGTCAGTCCAGACACTTTATAACGTAAGTCAGTAACAACCCGTTTGTTACATTTCACCCACCGTAGACCAGTCCTGTCTCGTCGTTCCACAATATAGTTAGTTATTGGGCTCCCACCATCAGAATCAGGATGTCCCCAACAGACAACCATAGAATCTTTTGTAATTGCTGTAACTTCAGGTGTTTTAGGTGGATCAGGTGGCACATATGGATTTACTGCAAGAACAGGCTCTGATTCCAGAGGCTCACCAACTCCATATTTGTTAACAGCCATGACACGGAACACATACTCATTGCCCTTCAACAGCTTAGTAACCTTCAGTTTAGTTAATGGAACTTCTGTGGCTACAGCTGTCCATGCAAGTCTACTGGTTTCACGTTTTTCCACCACATAATGGTCAATCTTTGCTCCTCCATCATCCAGTGGAGGTAGCCATGACAGCACACATTTTTCTGCAGTGACTTCAGACACAGCCAAAGGCCCTTCTGGGGGACCGGGTCTATCAAGAACTTTCACATTGAAGATGTGCTTGGCAAAGCCACCAGGATTTGTTGCAGTAAGCGTATAGGCACCGCCATCTTTTCTTGAAGAATCTTTATTGATAAGAACAGTAGAGAAATCTGCTATTTTTATTTCTAATTTTGCTGTGTCTTCAAGTTCTTTTTCTCCTTTTGTCCATGTCATAGTTGGTGGAGGGCGACCTGAAACATCAGCCTCAAGTCTGAAAACTTCACCTGCTTTCAGCACTAAGGTGTCTTTGTATTTAGCATCCACCCTTATCCTTGGTGCTTCAATGTCATCTCTACAAGTTATTGCATCTGATGGCTCAGAGGGCTGACTAACAGCCCCACCAGCATTCCTAGCAATCACACGGAATTCATAGGCAGCGTCTTCTGTCAAACCACTTACAGTGAACTCAGTCTCTAGTATATTGCTGAAGTTAGCCTTCAGCCAACGGCCATTAGGAAGGTCTCTTTTTTCAACGGTGTAGCCAGTTATCTTAAAGCCTCCATTATATTCTGGTTTAGCCCACTTCAGTGTAACTGCATGTCTTGTAATGTTCAGAGGTATCGGCTTACCAGGTGGATCTATTGGGTCTAGGGCAAACACAGGCTCAGATGGCTTGCTTGGCTTACTCTTTCCAGCCAGATTTTCTGCTATAACACGGAATTCATATGCAATGCCATCGCTAAGTCCAGTAGATTTAAAAATATTGCCCGATACCAGCATTTTACTTACAGTCTGCCAAAGAATGCTATTTCGTTCTTTTCTTTCAATATGATACCCCAGAATTGGGCTTCCACCATCAGTAACTGGCTCATTCCAGCTAATGGTCATGGTTTCTTTGGTGACTGCAATCACCTGAGGAGTGCCAGGAGGTCCAGGTACCTTAAATGGGTAGTTGGCAACTATAGACTCTGATGTAATGGCTGGACCAATTCCATATCTGTTTTGAGCTTTAACACGGAACTGGTACTCAACTCCAGTAGTAAGATGACTGGCTTTAAATGTAGTACGTATCACCGTGGTTGCCAATTCAGTCCATGTGGTACTGTCAGTTTGACGCATTTCTACAACATAGTTACTTATTGGTACACCACCATCATTCAAAGGAGGCTCCCATGAGAATGACAGAAAGTCAGATGAAATTTCATCAAATTTGATTGGTCCGGTAGGAGGTCCAGGTATATCATGAACATGAACTGTGATTACTTCACTAACTTCTCCAACAATATTTTTAGCTGACAGTGGATATCGACCACTATCACTTCGTTTACATTCATTGATGGTTAGTATGGTTGCAGTTGCAGTATTTTCATAATTTACCCTTTGTGTTTGCTTAAGTATCTGGTCTTCTTTCTTCCAAGTGACAGTAGGCCTTGGACGACCAAGTACAGGGATTTCAATCTTGATATTGTCACCAGCTTTGGCAATGACTGTTTTCTGGTAGATACCGCGGAGGTCAAACTCTGGTAACATCGTCTGTTCCTTGATAATAACTGGCCTGCTTTCTCTTGGGGCACTTCTTCCAGCACTGTTAACTGCCATAACCTGGAAAGTGTACTCTTCATTTTCAGTTAGATTCTTAACTACACAGTCCAGTGTTTTTACGGTAGTGATGTGTGCCCACTGGTTGGTTCCTTTTCTCTGTGCTTCAATCACATACCCAGTGATCTTGCTGCCACCATCATGTTCTGGTTTTGGCCAAGCCAGGCTAACTGAGTTGCGTGTTACATCCATAATGTTAAGGCTCTCAGGTGGGGATGGTGCCTCAGAAGCTCTTATTGGTTCTGCAGTTTCAGCTGGTTCACCAATGCCATATTCATTTTCAGCCAGCACCCTGAAATAGTATTCGCACCCCTCAGCCAAATTAGGAATCCTGAAGGAACACTTCTGGCAGTTGGTTGTGACTGTTGAATATGCTTTTCGAGTCGATTCACGTTTCTCGACAATATAGTTTGTTATACGTGAACCACCATCTATCAGAGGCATATCCCATTGGATGGTGATGCTGTCTTTGGTTATTTCTCTAGGCTTAAGGTTTATTGGTGGACCTGGTGTATCCAAGACTTTTACATTTACAAATCCAGTCTTCTTACCAGCAGCATTTTCAAGAGTCATTACATATTTTCCTGCATCATATCTGGTGCACTCTGTGACAATCAAGAGTGTAAAAGAGTCTGTGTTTTCAATACTGGCACGTCCTTTGAGTGAAACACCATCTTTTGTCCATGTAACTTCTGGAGTTGGACGTCCTTTGATTGGCACAAAAATCCGAATAGTTAATCCAGCTCTAACAACAAGCGTTCTTCTTAGTTCAGCATCTAATTCAAAGTCAGGAATCTCTTCCCGGTCTTTGATTTCCACACTTGGAATTACTGCTGGTTCACCGACACCTGCAGCATTCATGGCAGAGATTCTGAAATTGTATTTGGCTCCTGTCTGCAGATGAGCAACAACAAACTGAGTGATTCTTAAAGCAGTCCCTGTTGTGTCTTTTACCCACTCTTCTTCTCCTTCCTTTTGATGCTCTACTATATAGCCAGTGATGTCAAGACCACCATCATAGTGAGGCTTGCTCCAGGCTAAAGATGCGCTTGTCTTTGTAGTATCAGTCACTCTTGGATTTGCAGGTGGGCCTGGTGGGTCTGAAAAGCGAGGAAGAGATAAAACATTACATTACAGAGGAAGTCACTCTTACGCTGTCTGAATGTGCTCCCCACCCATCCCACCCACTCCTAAAAATAAAAGGATACTAACATGCAACATCCTTGCATATGACTGAGTTTGAAGCATCGCTTGGTGGTCCAACTCCTGCTCTGTTTTCTGCACTGACACGGAATTCATATTCATTTCCTTCCAGGAGACCAGTTACTTTGCATCTAAGATCTGAAACTGGTTTCTTTGTCGCTCTGACCCATCTTAAACCTTTCTTTTCTCTTCGCTCCACATAGTAACCTGTAATTTCACTTCCACCATCATCTGTTGGCCTTTTCCAGGTAACTGTGACAGTATTTTTAGTCACATTTGTTACTTCTGGTTTTCCGGGAGGGCCTGGGGGACCTGATAAGGAACAGAAAGTATGGTTACAACAAAAATCAAGTCTTAAGAGGTTAATGAAAACACACTGGAACTTCTTAGCTTGTTCTACGTACCAAATCTATCCACCATTTTAACTGGTTCTGATTGTACTGGTTCACCCTTGCCATAGTGATTTACTGCTGAGACACGGAAAACATATTCATTTCCTTGAATGAGCTTGCTGACAACATGTCTACAGCTTTCAATATTTTCAGCAACCAGTGTCCAGAGCAGTCGGCTAGTTTCCCTCTTTTCAAGAACATATGATTTGACTGGTGATCCACCATCTTCTGCAGGAGGTGACCATGTAAGAGTTGCTTTTTCTGCTGAAACATTGCTGATCTCAATGGGCCCTGGAGGTCCTGGAACATCTAAAACTTTCACATGTACGCTCTCCTGCTTAGTGCCAAAAGGATTGGTTGCAGTGATTGTGTATTCTCCAGAATCTTTTCTGGCTGCGTATTTGACAGTTAGAGTAGAAGAAGTTGGTGTGGTCTCAATGTGCACAAGTTCTGAAGGCCTAAAATCTTTTCCAGCTTTTGACCATGCTGACGTTGGAGGTGGTTTGCCACGGATACTAATAGCAGACACTGTAATGGTGTCTCCTGCTTTTACTGTTAAACCTTCCTTCAAAGTAGGATCGATAACAATGCTTGGTGCCTCTGTCAAAACAAACAAACAAACAACCTGTTCATTATAAAAAGAACATACGTGGGATGGGGGGATAAGAGGAAGATTTGGTATTATTATTCAAATAAAATTCTACATTTTTAGTGGCATCTACATACCATACTCATCCTTGCATATTATGGTTTCTGTGGGTTCAGATGGAGGACTGATAGCTCCAGCAATGTTCTTGGCTCTAATTCTGAACTCATATTTAGAGCCTTCAGTGAGGTCAGTTACAGTAAATGCACAGTCTGTAACATTCATGTGATTAGCTTTTGTCCAAGTCTTTGAGGGTAAATCACGCTTTTCAACAATATAGCCTGTTAACTTATGTCCACCATCATATTTTGGTTCTGTCCAAATGAGTGTTACTGAGTTCCTAGTGACATTGATAACTTCAGGTTTCCCAGGGGGATCTAGAAGAAAAAAAAAAAATAGTGGTAAACCAAAATTTATTTCAAATTTCAGAATTTTCCTTTCTATTCCCCTGATGACTTACCAATAGGATCAAGTGCCACAACTGGTTCAGATGGCAGACTTGGTTTACCTACTCCAGCCATATTGATTGCCATTACTCTGAATTCATATTCCAGACCTTCAGTTAACCCTGTCACTCTGAAATCTTTCATCCTTATTGGTGTTTTATTTGCCCTCTTCCACAGAAGACTATTCCTTTCTTTGAATTCAATGTGATAACCTAGAAGATAAATAGTGAGATGAAAATGTGGGGGGGTTTTCTACAAACCTTTATTTCTCATAGCATTGTGAAACATCCTACTGCCTGTATGGTGTGTCACATAGGCATTGTACAAGAGGAACTCTGAAAACCAGATTAAGAAATGGATGTGGACATATATTACAGATGTATGTAATTGCAACGGCAAGATGTTTATAAATGCAATTTTATTTGACACAAATAATGTAACGTATAGGTCAGTTTGCCTTTCTTTCTTTAGATATTTTGTCTCTGTGCAAAAGTATTGTTTCTCAGTCTTTTCCCAACTTCTAAGTTAATTTTTTTTTTAAATCATCATAGGGAAAGAGTAGGAAGTAAAACAAGGAAATCAGTCAATCAATGAATCAATCAATTTAAAGCATAAACACCTGATAGTTTTAGCTTACGTTTTCACAGAAAGAACTATTAAGAACTGAAACAATGGGCAGATTTTTGGGGATATACCTGTGATTGGTGAGCCTCCAGTTCTTCTGGGATCGGTCCAAGTTAAAGCTACAGATTCATGCCGAACATCAACAATGTTGGGAGGTGGAGGAGCATCTGGCACATCTAAACAATATTTAAAAAAAAATGCAGTAACATTAAAAATAAATATCACCACTAAAACTTTCTCTTTTTTTAATTTTGAAAATTATAATAGATACTTACCAAATGGATGTTTTGCAATGACAGGGTCAGATTTAAGACCTTCACCTACTCCATATTTATTTTCAGCCCTGATTCTGAATGTATATTCATTTCCTTCATGAAGTCTTGTAACTCTGAATGTGGTTTTTTGGACTGAAGAGGCACAAGTCACCCACTTACTGTTTATATTATCTCTCTTTTCTAGGACATAATTAGTGATTTCTGAACCACCATCATCTTTTGGAGGGCCCCACTTTAAGGTTATGGCATCAGCTGTGACTTCTTCAAATTTAACTGGACCTGTTGGTATGCCAGGTTTGCCAACGACTTTTACAGAAATAGTGCCTTCCTTGCTGCCAACAACATTCTTCAGAGTTATTTTGTATTTTCCAGCATCAGCTTTCTGGCAGTCATGTACTACAAGTGTGGTGTTAACTGCTGTAGATTCAAATGCAACTCTTCCACTTTCAGTAAGTGCCTGGTCTTCATCTTTCTTCCAAGTTACAGTTGGGACAGGCTTGCCTTTAATTGGGATTTTAAGACAGAAATTACTACCCTCTTTAGCTGTATAGCACAAATCAGGTAGATCTCTTAAATCAAGATCAGGTGCCACTGTAAAAATAAAAGAAACCAATTATTCAAGTATGTGTAAACTCTGTGATAAAATTAAGATGCTGTTTTAAAGGCATCTGAATTGTAGGTATGCGTAGCAGTGACAGTAAGCGTCAAATATCTATAATTTGGGTAAGCGAAGTATTGAATTAATGATCTTAAGTTGCTTCTTACCAACATCATCCCTCGCCACAATTGTGAGCTCTCTTGGAGTTCCATATCCAGCATCATTTTGAGCTCTCACTCTGAAAGTGTATTCTTGTCCTTCTTTCAGGTCCCTCATTGAAAAATGGAGGTTCTTTGCCCGCATGACTTCTTGCCATTTGTCTTCACCAATCAGAACCTCAACAACGTATGCAAAAATACGGCTTCCACCATCACTGATAGGTTTTTTCCATACTAAATTGCACGATGATTTTGTTACAGCTGAAGCTTTTAGATCCACAACTGGCCCAGGTGTTTCTAGAAGGAAGAAAAGCATAGTAAGTGTCCATTCAAGCTAAACCCAGAAATTATTTGAATACCAAAATGGGTGAAACAAATTAATTTTTCTTACCAGAAGCTTTAACAGCATCACGAGTTTCACAGGGATCACCAATACCATATTCATTTTCAGCAAAAACCCTAAAGAAGTAAGATTTGCCGCCTTCTAAGTTAGTTATCCTGCAGCTTGTCTTTGGACATTCAGTTGTTACTGTGGACCATGACTTTCTTTCTGCATCACGTTTTTCAACGACATAATTTGTGATTGGACTGCCACCATCTATTAGCGGAGGTTCCCATGTAATGAAGGCAGAATCCTTAGATGCTTCCTTTACAATCAAGTTAATTGGAGGGCCTGGAGTATCTAGAGAAACACAACAACCCCACGTTTGATTTAGTAAACAAAAGACAAAAAATTATCAATTAGAAAGTTAATGAATGTATTATAGTGGGGAAACCCTAACACTTACCAAGTACTTTTACAACAATGGTGTATGCCTTTTTGCCACAGCTGTTCTCCAGACTGAGGACGTATTTTCCAGCATCATATTTATTTACATTTTCACAACGCAGGAAGGTATCAAAATCAGTTGACTTGATGTCTAATCCTTGTCTATCTCTTAGGTTGGCACCCACTTTAGACCATGTAATCTTTGGAGGTGGACGTCCTCTTACTGGCACATAAAGTCTCATTGTGACTCCAGCACGCAACACAAGGACTTTCCTTAGTTCTGCATCAAGTTCTCCTTCAGGAGGAACTGTGTTTAACAAAAAACATGCAATTAAAACATCATCTTTAAGACTATCACTGAAATTACTGTGACAAAATGTCCCTTTTTACTGGCATTTCACTAGATGAACCAACTTGTTCTCATGCCCTTGATGATGTTTGTGAGTTAGTGTCCTGACTCCCATATCAAGATCATTTGCAAACTTGGCATGTTTTTTTCACTGATTTCACTTCCTTTTTTCCCTGCCTTTTCCACCATTTACATTACTTATAGTATGAAGAAGTCTCCTAGTTCCTCTAGAGCTCAAAGGAATTTCAAAGACTCCTGGATTGTACTGCTTATCTGGAACCAAGACAGTTCTGTGTAGCAATGCTTTTGTACATACAGCAAAATGCATACAGAAGCCAGCGTGGCTCTTAAGGAATAAGTGTCATACAATTAAATAGTGTGCCACACAGATGCTTACATTAGTAATCTTGATTTAGAAGATATGAAGAAAATTGAAAGTTTTAAGAATAGAAGATAGGTCTGAAAAGTCTAATTTTAGGATTAGAAAAAGAAAAATTATTGAAGACCCAAGATATGAGTCAGGAGAGCATCTAGCAAAAAAAGAAGACACCAGTTAGATTCTACTCAGTTTCTAACTGCCCCATTCTCTTCCAAATTAGCCACTGTTAGCCTAAATTTTTTGAGAAATGACATATTCCAAATTAATCTGCTTCTGTGATCTGTGACAAACTCTGTCTTTGGAACCCATTCCATGAATTAAAGCAAAAGTCAACAAGGTAATTTGTTTTCAGTGAACATACTTAAAATGTCTTTGGCAGTGTGTTTATCAGGAACATCACTTGGATCACTGTATCCAATCTTATTGACAGCATAAACACGGAACTGGTACTCTGTATCTTCTATCAGCCCTGTTACCACGAATCTTGTAGCCTGTAAGTTCTTGGGTAGATTGCATCTGACCCAGTGGTCTGTGTCAGCTCTTTTTACTTCCACTAGATAACCAATAATAGGGCTTCCTCCATCATATGCTGGTTTGCTCCATGACAGACTTATTGAATTCCGAGTAGTATCAACCACTTTTGGGAAAGCAGGTGGGCCAGGAGGATCTGAGAATTAAAACAACATAAAGTTGTCGTATCAAGTGCTGTACAAATGTATTTGAAAATAACCATGGAAAATATCTGAGAGTTTTAACTTACACTGAGGATCACGAGCATACACGGCTTTAGATGGTGCGCTAGGCTTGCCAGGTCCGGCCTTATTCAATGCTATCACCCGGAATTCGTATTCTGTTCCTTCTTGGAGTCCAGTAGCCTTAACAGTTCTTTCAATGACAGGTTTTCTGTTTACCTTTGTCCAGTTAAGAGCCTTAGTTTCACGCTTCTCAAGTATATAACCAGTTATTGGGGATCCACCATCACTAGCTGGTGGCTTCCAGCTAACAGTCATAAATTCTTTTGTTACATTGCTAATTATTGGTGGATCACAAGGTCCGGGTACATCTGTGAAGATTTATTTGAAAGTTATGCTCATGTACATAAGTGCACACAAAATCCAGTGACTGTTGAAGCTATCTCTCCCAGCACTTACCATATGGATTCTTAGCAACTGCTGGTTCAGTCAAGATAGGGTCTCCAACACCATACTTGTTTTCAGCACATATGCGGAACTGATACTCATGTCCTTCTATTAGTTTTTCCACTGTGCAGCTTGTAATGGGTACATTGGCAGTGACTTGAGCCCAGTTTGGTCTGCTTGTTTCACGCTTGTCTACAATGTAGTTAGTAATTTCTGAACCTCCATCTTCCAGAGGAGGCTCCCAAGAAAGCATTGCACGATCTGCGTACATATGTTTGATTTTAACGGAAGCCGGTGGACCAGGTTTATCTAGAAGAAATAACATCACATTGTTATAGCTCTATCTCTTGCTATATCATTTAACTATAAATGTATTTATTAACTGACAGTTTAGCTTACCAAGTACTTTAAGTTTAATGGTTGCTGACTTTGATCCACTTGCATTCTCAGCAGTAATAGTATAGTCTCCTGTTTGTTTCCTGTTAACGCTGAACAACTCAACTGTAGCAAGATTTCTCTTAGTGGTGATCTTAACACCTTCAGATGGCTTTAAAACTTCCCCTTCTTTCTTCCAGGTGATTGTTGGCATTGGCTTGCCGTACACATTTGCCTCCAGACGCACATTAGTTCCAGCTTTTACTGTAAGCTGTGATTGCATAGACAGATCCAACTCTATTCTGGGAGGAACTGAAAGGGAAAGAGGCCAAGAGTTAATCAATCTAGTAAGACATAAACATCGAATTCTTCACATGATTGTTAGTTCAGTATGTACAGATTCTTATCTGAGTTCTCAAATACTTTTACATTTCTTACCATTTTCTGGATGAATGGTCACTGGATCAGAAGGTTCTGAAGGTCGGCTAATGTTAACTGCTGTCTTGGCGATTGCTCTAAACTGATATTGAGCATTTTCTTCCAAATCAGTAGCAGTGTACTCTTCTAGGGGTATTTGATGTGGAGTTGTATTGCACCGAACCCACTTATCACCGGGTAATTTGCAAGCTTCAACAAAGTAGCCAATAAGTTTGCTACCACCATCGTGCTTTGGTCTTGTCCATACCAGTGATACGGTACTCTTAGTGACATCAATAACTTCAGGTTTTCCAGGGGGATCTAAGGCAAATAAGATCATGTTATGTTCTGTTTTGCCAAAACAGCTAACATATTAAAACAATGGTTTTAATAGTGCTGGATCATATTCGCAGCATGCACTCACAGTGCAGAAACGGTAAACATGAACATATAAACGTGAAGACAAATCGAAGAGTTGCAGCTATATTGAAAATGTCCATAAAATCAGTAGTCTGTTGCAAATGATTGGTATGTTTAACTTACCAACTGGTGCTCTTGCTGTGACAAACTCAGTTGGCTTACTAGGTTTACTTGCTCCAGCTCTGTTCAATGCATAAATTCTGAAAGTATACTCCAGACCTTCGATGAGCCCCACACAAGGGTATTCTGTGGAGCGCACAGCTGTGTCATTAGCTTTCACCCACAGTAAACTGTTCCTTTCTTTACGCTCAATGAGATAACCAGTGATTGGGCTGCCTCCATCACTATCTGGTTTATCCCAGGCAACAAAAATGCAGTCCTTATTGACCTTGGTAATACGTGCATTCTTTGGTTCACTAGGAACATCTAGAAAGAAATATAAAGATGGATATCAATCAAATGCCTTCTTACTAAAAGGACTAAAAGGACAAATGCTGCTATGAAATACTAACATACCAAATGGGAACCTTGCGATCATCTTGCCCGAAGTAAGTGGCTCAGAAATCCCAAAACGATTTTCAGCACGAACACGGAACATATACTCTTCTCCAGGAATCAGTTTTCCTATTCTGCAGCTTGTCTTTGTGACAGAAGCTAAAGCTGTCACCCAGTCTCCTCGGCTTACATCACATTTCTCAACTACATAGTTTGTAATGTTACTGCCACCATCTTCAAGAGGTATATGCCATGCAAGAGTGCAAGCATCAGCATCTATTTCAGAAATATCAAATGGAGGCTGTGGTGGACCTGGTTTATCTGCAAAAAATGTGTAATAAGAAAAAAGGGATGAAAGAAATGGCAACCACTGCTATATACTAGAACTAGTTTTGTATAAAGCTGGGTTTAAAAATAATCAAGTGGAACATACCCATGACTATAACTCTGATTTTCTGACTGTCAGTACCAGAGCTGTTTTCTGCAGTAAGAGTGTAAAAATCAGAATCTTTCCTAGTCACATCCTTAATGATCAGAACAGAAGACTTTTCTGCTTTATGCACAGCAAGGCGACTGGATGTAAGTACATTTTGATCTCCTTTCAACCATTTACAGACTGGCTGAGGCTTCCCGTATACATGAGCTTCAATTCTCAGCTTCTTTCCAGCTTTAATGTGAACGTGATCAGGCATCAGGATTTTAGGTGGGACTGAAAAAAATCACAGACAGACACACAAATTCAACTTCTGTGACGTACTAATTTACTTTTACTTATGCTTTCATGTGAAAGTTCTCTGTTTCTCTCTCAAGAAGAATCACCAGTAGGAAAGACTTGGTAATTTTTAACTTATGTTCCACTTATTGGAACTAGAGATTCTGCACTGGGCAATATCTATTCCAGTCTTACTTTTACATCCTTATGCAGTGTATAAGAGAATATTTTTTAATTTGGATTGCCGTCTCACGTGTTTATGTAGAAACTTGTGGACGATTAATGCATGACACATAATGCCTCTTTATATCTGGAACTTGTTGCTCACTTATTGCTGACTTTCTACCAGACAGACATGAAGGAGGAGAACTAAAGTTCTCACTGAACTAAACCCATTTCCACAGTCAATCATTTTATACCCTTGAATTAGTCTTCAAGACCCTTCTACTTGTTTTGGACAAAATCTTTCAAATTTCTTCCAAAAGAAACCTAGCAGTATGTTTGGGGTACTTTTCTTCCTGCCATTGACTAGTTTTCATTCTCTTGCTCCTGTACCTCTCTCTTCCTCTTTCCATGTCACAAATGAAGAAGGTTCTCATCTGTTCTTTAACTCTATGTTTTCCTGTGCCTCAGGGACCCTACCACCTTAATTAGGCCAACCTATCCTCCCTGCCTTTCACTTTACATTACCCTCCGTAATCCTCCAGATTACTTCATAAAGCATATGTCTTTCTGGGATTCACTCAAAGAACTAGAATTCTTGCTCATTTAAATATTAAAGCAGAATATTGCAACATAGGTGGTATTTAAATAGTTACTTACTCAGTTGTTCTTTAATTTCAAATATTCCTTCAGTTTCTCTTGGCAAACTTACTCCCACAGCATTTCTAGCTGCCACTCTAAACTTGTACTTCTTTCCCTCTTTCAGACCAGCTACAACAATGGAGAGATCTTTAACAACTGAATATTGTGTCCAGCGATCTGCTGGTTGGTCCTCTTCTTTGTAGCTAATGATGTACCCATCAACTTTAGAGCCTCCATCACGTAGTGGTGGCAGCCAGCCTAAAGTAGCGCTATTCTTCGTAATTTCTGTAACTTCAAGTTTTCTTGGTGGATCAGGTTCACCTTTCAGAGGAGAAAAAAAACAAACAAACAAACAAAAAACACCCCCCCCCCACATTAAACATTGAATTTCCAAGACTTTCTGACTATTGAATACTCGTTGAATTATTGGATGCTATCCATGCTAACTCAACAAAGACAATATGGAAAAGAGCAAAATCCTTAATAATTGCAAAGGTACTATATTCATAGATTGTATTATTGGAAAGAAACTCACACAGAAATATTTATGTCTATCATTCAGTAGTTAGTAGCATTGTCCAATTTAGAAACACTTTCAAAAAATGCAAAATCTTATTAAAATTAGAGAAAAAGCATAAAATGTGCAGAAAGGCATACTTACATAGGGGATCTGTTGCTAGAACTGGTTTAGGTATGTCACTTGGAACACCTGACCCGTATTCATTTACTGCTGTTACTCTAAAGAAATATTCATTTCCAGGTACAAGGTTAGCTATTTGGAAACTAGTTTTCTTTAGTTCTGCAGTGACTGTTCCCCAAGTCTTCCTGTCAGCCTCACGTTTCTGCAGGATGTAATGAGTCACTGGGCTACCACCGTCATTCTCTGGAGGTGCCCATGAAAGATGGCATGACATCTTGGTGACATCTGAAACCTTGAAGTCCGATACAGGTCCAGGAGTATCTAGAAAGAAATTTCAATTTATACTAGTCTTCTCTTCTTTAATAAGTTAAAATTAAAGGGGACTAACATTTTCCTATGCAGGCGGAGTTAGTGTTAGCTGATAAAGTTGTGCTTAAAATCTGTAATACCTGGGAGTCATAAAAATTCCTGCAGTGAACATTCAATATAATTAAAAAATTGTGTAGAGGTATTTCTCTCATTACTTACCCAGGACTCTGACGTTCACAAATACAGCCTTTTCTCCAGCTGCATTAACAAGTGTCAATGAATATTTGCCTGAATCATCACGTGTGGAATCAGGGATGACACAGAAGGCCATAGTGTCAACCAGGTCAACTTGTCCTTTCCTGATAACATTATCAATACCCATTCTCCTCCAGGTGACTTTTGGTGCTGGGCGACCCCTAACAATGGCAAAAAGTCTAATAGGGCATCCTGCCCTGACTGTGACTAACTTTCTCATGCTTGCATCCAACTCAATCTCAGGAGGTTCTGAAAGACAAAATTAAAGAAACATAATGAAAAAGTTAAGCACATGAAATTAAATAAAACCAGAGCACATAAAGATTGTATGGAAATATTCATAAAGAGGATGGGAAGACTCACCAAGTATTTCTTTGGGAGACACAGCTTCTTTCAGTTCAGCTGGTCGGCCAAGGCCAACCTGGTTCTGGGCAGATACTCTGAACTCATATAATTGGTTCTCATCTAGGCTGGTGGCAGTAAATTCTGTATGAATAACCTGGGCAGCTACATTGCATCGTTTCCATCCTGCTTCAGGATCAGCACCCTCAACTTTTGGTCTAATTTCCACAACATATCCAATAATTGGAGCACCACCATCATACACTGGTTTTCCCCAGCCAAGGGTTATGGAATTCTTTGTGCTATCAACCACTCTCAAGTTTGTGGGAGGACCAGGTGGTTCTGAAAAACAACAAAAATTACAGATAAGAACACAGGTGTGCAATTTATCAATCTGTTAACTTTAAAACAAAATACAGTAGAATATAGTGGTATGATACCTATTGGGTCTTTCGCTACTACAGGTCTTGATGGCAGGCTTGGTTCTCCAAGTCCTACTTCATTCTCAGCACTGACGCGGAACTGATATTCATGTCCAGGGATAAGATTAGTAACCTTCTTGCGTCTTTCTGGGATTGCAGTCTTAGTAACAGGAACCCATCTTAGTGATCGTTTCTCTTTCTTCTCTAAAATGTATCCTGTAATTGATTTGCCACCATCATATTCTGGTGGATTCCAAACTACAGTCATCTCTTCTTTGCTAACTCTTGTGACATCTGGAGGGTCGGGGCGTCCAGGTCTATCATATTTTGTTTTTGCAATAATTGGGTGTGTTTCTGTTGGTGGACCAGTGCCCATTTTATTCTCTGCACGAACTCTGAATATATATTCATTACCTTCAATGAGGCGTGTCACATTTGCATAGTTTGTTAGGACAGAGGAAGAGTATGTAGACCAAACCATCCGCTTGCTTTCACATTTTTCCAGGATGTAGTTCTGTATTTCACAACCACCATCATCTTCTGGAGGGTCCCAAGTTACAGTACACCTATCACTTGAAATGTCAGTGACTTTCAAATTTCTTACAGGACCTGGTTTATCTAAGACAATAACAGTAGCGTATGCTACAAAACTACCAGCTGTGTTAGTTGCAGTAATCACATATTTCCCACCATCACTACGCCGTGATTTTGTAAGAACAAACTTAGATGTGTCAGAAGTTGTTTCAATACTGACTCTTGGAGATCTGGTTAGATCTGTGGCATCTTTGTCTTTTGTCCATACAACTTCAGGCTGTGGTTTTCCTCTGACTCCAGCCTCTATTCTAAGTGTGTCACCTGCTTTCACAGTTAGCACCCCACTTAATTTCAAGTCTAGCACTGGTTTCTGCAGATCTTCCTTAACAACAATTTCAGCTGTTCTTACCCAGTCACTTTCACCTGCCTCATTCTTCGTCTGAACACGGAATTGGTAAATCTTATTTTCAATGCATTTATCTACCATGTAGTGTGTTTCCTTAATGCTGCCTTTGTGAACCCTTTCCCATTCGTCTGAATCTTTCAGTTTTCTCTCCACATGATAACTTAAATTGGGACTTCCACCATCGTAATCTGGCCTTCTCCATTTCAGATATACAAATGTCTTTCCTTTCTCTGCAATGTGAAGATTTTCTGGCTCTCCAGGCTTGTCAATAGGATTGATGGCAAGGATGGGAGTCTTGGTCTCAATGCAAGGACCTGGACCTATTTTGTTTTCTGCACAAACTCTGAAGAAGTATTCACGGTTCTCTATAAGATTTGCCTTTACTAAGCGTTTAGTGATATCAGAGGAAACAATTGACCATCCCCTCTGATTTGGTTGGCGGTACTCTACTATGTAATTTGTAATTTCAGAGCCACCATTATCCACTGGACTCTCCCAAGCGATCATACAAGAATCTTTTGTGACATAGCTTATTTTCAGGTTCTGACATGGTCCAGGTCTGTCAAGTACATTAACAACAGCAAAAGCTTGAGCATGTCCACAGCTGTTCTTAGCTGCTATTATGTATTTGCCATGGTCAGATCTTTTGGCTTCTTTTACTTGCAGTTCCACATTAGGTAGATCATGGGCTATTTCAACACGCTTTTCCTGGACTAGTACTTTGCCATCTTTAGACCATGTTATGTCAGGATCTGGCCTGCCTTTTACTTTACCAGTAATACGGATTGTTTGACCTACTCGGACAGTAATTAAGTCTCGACAGGTCACATCTAGGCTTACTTCTGGAGGAGAAAGAATATCCTTTGCAAGTACAGTTTCTGCCAGTTCTCTTGGTTCTCCTTCTCCCACAATGTTGACAGCTTTTATTCGGAATTTATACTCATTTCCTTCTATTAACCCAGGTACTCTGAAGGCACACTGTCTAATGAGTTCATCCTTATTAATCCGATTCCACTGTGTAGTTCCTGTTTTCTGACATTCCACAATGTATCCCAGAATCGGGCTGCCACCATCTTTGAGGGGCTTTGTCCACACAAGATCAGCTGTCTCTTTGGTTTTGTCTTTTAATTTTGGATTTATAGGTGGTCCAGGAGGAGTGATAGGACGTGATGCTTTTATTGGATCAGAGCTTGGAGATGGTTTGCTTAAGCCCACCATGTTTTCTGCAAAAACTCTGAATTCATATGTGTTGCCTTCAAAAAGACCAGTGACTCTGTATTTCATATCAAGTATTGGTGACTTATTGACACGCACCCATTTACCAGATGCTTCCCGACGTTCAAGTATATAACCAGTAATTGGAGTTCCACCGTCAGATTTTGGTAGGGTCCAAGACACTGTTGCAGCATTTTCTGTGATATCATAAACAGTTGGTTTACCAGGTGGGGATGGTGGATCAAACATATGTTTAGCAACTGTTGGTTCTGAATCAAGGGGTGCACCAATGCCTATCTTATTTTCTGCCCGAACACGGAAAACATATTCACAGCCTTTCTGTAGTCGTGGAATCTTAATTTTTGTGTGAGTTGTTCCAGAGCTAACGACTCCCCAAGTTTCTTTCTTTGATTGACGCTTCTCAACAATATAATTTATTATAGGACTCCCACCATCATCTTTAGGAGGGCGCCAAGAAATAACCATATGTTCTGGTGTTACTTCAAGAATATTAATAGGACCAGTTGGTGGGCCAGGAACATCCAAAACTGTAAGATGTAGAGCAACAGTTTTGCTGCCAGCTGCATTAGATACTGTGAGTAGATATTCTCCTGTATCTTTCCTTGTACAGTCTTTGATGGTAAGTACAGTCGAATAATTGTCAGTATCAATCTTGTGTCTGCCATCTGTTTTAATTTCAACGTCATCAGTAACCCATTTTGCAGTGGGTACTGGCACACCCCGCATAATAGCAGGAAGTCTCACTGTGGTGCCAGCTTTAACAACAAGACCTTCAATTAACTTCACATCTAGATCCACGGATGGAGGTACTGAAATTAGAGAAAAATGAAAATTACCTCTTCAAGGGAAATGTTTAAAGACAGAAAGAATCAGTGAAGCAACATGAAAAACTTAAAATTACCTAGTTTTTCTTGACACTCTATTGGTATGGTAGTATCTGGAAGGCTGAGGCCAACAATATTCTGAGCTTTCACACGGAATTTGTATATTTTTCCTTTTTGTAGGCCTGTAACAACACAGTCTAGCATAGGGACTGTCTGGAACTTTATCCACTCATCTGTGCCATCTTCTTGATATTCCACCAAATATCCAGTTATCTCAGCACCACCATCACGGTCTGGTCGATTCCAAACAAGGGAAACTTCAGTCTTGTCAACATCTACATGATGCAGGTTCTTTGGTGGCCCTGGAGGATCTTTTATAATATTAAAAAAAACCCCACAGTTACTGGGATGGCCAGTCTATGGTAGCAGTGTACCATGATCACATTAGTACCAACAAGATAACCTCAAAAATTAACAAGAACAATGTGAACAAAACAAACTGTATAACTGAAAAACACTTACGCAGTGGATCTATAGCTTTAATAGGCTTGATTGTTTCCACATATGGACCTCTACCATACTGATTCTCAGCTGCAACTCGGAAGAGATACTGAGTGCCTTCCATCAGATATTTAGCCATGTGACTGCGTTTCTTGGAGGATGACGAGATGGCTACCCACTGTGCAGAAGCTACATCTTTCCTTTCCACCACATAGTTGGTAATGACAGAGCCACCATCATCTTCTGGTTCCATCCAGGTGAGATAGCAAGAATCGCTTCTAACTTCACTGATTTGCAGATTTCTGGGTGGACCAGGCTTATCTAATATTGAAAAATAAAATAAAAATCTGTTATTTATTTGATAATCAAAGCATTTTTTATAAAACTCAGTAAGTTTCAAGATAAATGAATATACTTAATATCATTTTCAGTCCTTTCTTCTACTGTGTATTTCTTATAACTCAGTTTATTAATAATTTGCAGACATCCCTTTATTTCTTAATCTCTAATTACAGAATAAAAACATGCTGTATGAAAGGAACATCAAAAAGATTACCTAAGACGACAACTTTTACTGAAACAGTCTTTGAACCAGCTGGATTTTCAACTGTCAGGGAGTAAATTCCACCATCTTCATGGACGGTGTTACGAATTTCAAGCTTACTGCCAACTTCTGTAACCTCAATATCAGCTTTGGGTGAGACCTCATGATCTTCTTTCTTCCAAGAAACTTTCGGGAATGGAACACCTTTAATAACAGCACTAAGTCTCAGGGTATCGCCAGCTTTTACATGCTGTTCTCGGGCCATATTAGCGTCAAGTATCAGCTCGGGAGGTTCTGGAATCAAAATGATATATTTTTAGAAAATGACGGAAAAAACCCTCTTATTTGGTAAACTTTTCTGGTTTTATTGAACTCACCAAGTCTGTCCTTTACTTCTACTGGATCAGGAACATAGGCTGGTTCAGATTCACCTGCTGCATTGACTGCCTTGACCCTGAACTTATAGGTCAAACCCTCAGTAAGGCCAGTGACTTTGTATTTTGTTTCAGGACAAGAATCTGCTGTAAGATTGGCCTTTTTCCATTCTTCATCTCCAACTTTCTGATATTCAACAAGGTAGCCAATTATCTTGCCATTACCATCATGGCGTGGTGGTTGCCAAGATAAATCAACTGAATTTTTAGTTTTATCTACTGCTTCTGGATTAACAGGTGGACTTGGTTTTGCTGTTAAAAAAGAAAAAGTGGAAAGAAATGGAAAAAAAATGAAGCCACTAAAATAATTTCCTAAGTGAAATGAACAATGCCTTAAAATTTCAATGAGAAATGAAATTCAATACTTTACCGATTGGATCTCTAGCGAAAATTGGCTTTGATGGTGGACTAGGATCACCAACACCAATTTCATTTTCTGCTGAAACACGGAATTCATATTGACAGCCTTCAAGAAGGTCAGGTACTTTGAACTGAGTACTGGGGAAAATTGGGTCTTTCGTAACTTTGACCCATCTTGTAGCCATTGTTTCCTTCTTTTCTACAATATAGTTTGTTATTGGCTTGCCTCCATCATATGGTTTGTTCCAGACCACTACTGCCGAGTCTTTGGTAACATTCTTAATGATTGGTTGCTCAGGTGCATCAGGAACGCCTGGGGAAAAAAGAGTTTATGAGCACTGAAGGAGTAAAGATTAAAATATCAAGGTAAGATAGCAAATGAGTAACATACGGAAACGGTCCTTGGCTTTCATCTCATCAGAGATGAGGGGATCACTTATGCCGTAAAGATTTTCAGCATAAATTCGAATTTGATATTCTTTTCCTTCAAGCAGCTTGGGAATTTTGCATGTTGTCTTAACTGTGGCAGATGTAACTGGCATCCACAGGTCTCTGTGTGCATCCTTCTTCTCAATAATGTAATTTGTAATTTCACTGCCTCCATCATCTAATGGAGGTTTCCAGGAAACTACCATATGATCTTTATGAACTTCATCAAATATAACTGGGCCAACTGGAGGTGATGGGCGATCTGTTTAAGAAGAAGTAAAGCATACCTATACTTTTATATGAACTTCATATAATGACATAGATTAAACAGTGACAATACGGTAAATGTATTATGAAATTAGAAACTTGGCATCACAGCTTTAATAACACATCAAGACCTCAAGACTATTCCTCTATAATATGTGTTTGAGTCACTCGACGTAATTCCTTAATGCTTATAAAGTATTCGGTGATTGAGATTTTCTACAGTGTTGACATTCTCTAGAGGCATATGGAGACATTATTAATGCTGAATAAATGAAACCAGTTACCTATGTACTCAAAATTAATCAATAGTATATCAGTATAAATGAGTATGCAATAAATCTGATTTTGTAATAAAGAACACATTTTAATCTTTACTCTTTATATAACTCAGTGAATTCAAATCACTACTAAAAATCACATACAATACTGTTCAGTAAAACCTACCAACAACGGTAACTTGACAAAATCCTTTTCTTGATCCTGTGCTGTTCTCTACAGTAACACAATATTTGCCTGAGTCTTCACGTACAGATTTTAGTATCCCTAAGCAAAGAGTTGTAGGAGTTGTCTTGATCTTTGTACGGTCATCTTCTTTCACAACAATATCATCCTTTAGCCAAGTAACCTTTGGTGCAGGCTTGCCTGAGTAACGTCCAGTCAAGCTGAAAGCTTCACCAACCCTAACAATAAGCTTGTCTCTAAAGTCAAGGTCAAGTGTTGGAGGAGCTGAAAGACAATATTAAAAGACACAATGCCCACAAATGTCAGCAATACTGATATGAAGAAGTAAGGAATCAGTAAATGTAATCACTTTTTTCAAAAGAAATATGATAAAGAGACATACCGATTTCATCCTTGCATGTGATTGGTTTTGTGCAAAATGAAGGCTTGCCTTGCCCCACAATATTGCAAGCACTCACACGATACTCATAGGTGTCACCCTCTTTCAAACCTTCTACAGTGTATTTTCTATCAAGCATTTTCTCCTTTGTAACTTTGTGGAATTTCTCTTTTCCAATGAGACGGCTCTCTAGAACGTACATGGTGATATCTGAGCCTCCATTGTATTTTGGAGGGTTCCAAGTTAATGTGACAGAGTTCTTGGTAACTGCTTTTACTTCCAGGTCTTCTGGACGGTCAGGAACAGCTGTGAATAAACAAACAAAAAGGTAAATGCATTTTTTCTGCATGTTCATCTCACATGACAGTAATCCAAGACTGAAAATATACTTACTTATTGGATCTCTAATGACAATCTCTTTTGTTGTCTCTGTGAATGGACCCATGCCAATTATATTCTCAGCTGCAATTCGGAAAAAGTAAGCTTTCCCTTGGGTGAGTCCCTGAACCGTAGCATTCTGTCTTGTAACCGTGCAGCTTACTGGAGTCCAAGCTCTATGGTCAGATTCACGTTTTTCAATTATATAGTTGGTAATGGGTGATCCACCATCATCTTCCGGAGTAAACCATGTCAATTTACAAGAGTCACTGGTTAGATTCTCAGTAAGGAATGGCATTCCAACTGCGCCTGGCACATCTGAAAGCAAAGAATAAATGGAGTATTTAAGCACAGATACTGAATGTTATGAAATTTTACTTGTTCACAAGGACTGAAGTTGCTATTTACCTAGCACATCGACAATAATATTCTTCTTCCGCTCACCACCGGCATTTTTAGCAAGAAGAGTGTATATACCCTGATGACTCCTTTTGCAATTCTTGATGACCAAAGAAGAACTAATAGCTGTTTCTTCAATTTTAGCTTCTTCTGGTAAAGCGTGGTCATCCCTACTCCAAGTCACTGTTGGAGGTGGTTTTCCTGATACATATGCTATGATCCGAATTACTCCTCCAGCGTGAACCACAATTCTGTCCCTAACACTTGCATCCAAATTAATATCAGGAGCCACTGTGGGAAGTGAACAAAAAAATGCAATGAATTTTTTTTTTCCTCTCTTTGACTTAAAGGTATTAAAAATGTAAATGTAAATGATAAATACCAATTCTGTCCTTCATTTCAATAATGTCTGTAACTTCTCCAGGCTCTCCGATGCCAGCAGCATTCACTGCTCTAACTCTAAATTTGTAAAAACATCCTTCTTTTAATCCTGCCACAACAAACTTAGTTCCTCTAATTTCTTTATCTTTTACCTGGAAAAAAATATTATAACATCAGCTAACATGAAGGTATCATCAATTACTTTGTGATGTTTGAAACAAGTCTTATATCAGATGTTGGTTTAGATTTACAAACACAAGAGAATCTAAAGCATACATGGATCTAGCTCACATAGCATTCTTCAGAATCTGTGTAAAGAAATACAGGACACAGACATACAAGTTATTCTGACAGTTCACCTTTTTGATAATTCTATCAGACAAGGATATTACAGCAATAAAAATAGTCTGTGGTCTCAGAAAAATTACGTGTGCTATTGGGCAAATAAACTCATGTAAATGAGTGGGAAAAAAAAAAATCCTTTGTTCTTTGTAAACCCCAATATGAAGCCTGTTTACCTGGAAACAGAGCAGGAAATTTAGGTATTAGTTAAAATGCACCCAAATATTTAAGTAGATAAAAAAATAGCCAAGGTATGCATCAGCTAAATTTTCAGTAATTCATTATTGAAAGAAGTAGGAAAATGTAGGGACATAGTAGTTGCAAATGATTTGGCACAGGCTGATACTTGTGCCAATTCTTACTTAGTCTTGTCTTCTGTTATTTTATCACAAATTATGTACATATTTTATCACATTTTTAATTAGGAATTTAAAATTTCTAAGTTTAGGAAACTGCAAAGTTAACTTGATGTTGTGGGGAGGCAATTACTGACTTTCACATTTGATCTTATATTTTAAACCTATGAAGATAATTATGGTTTAAAAATATGAACTACTAGAAAATAAAATGCATAGTGAAAATTTGTAAAAAATATTTATTCTGGGGGTATTTCTTTTGATAGACACA
This sequence comes from Rhynochetos jubatus, assembly GCA_027574665.1. NCBI lineage: Eukaryota > Metazoa > Chordata > Aves > Eurypygiformes > Rhynochetidae > Rhynochetos > Rhynochetos jubatus. Next base: position 18,750,652 of record CM050654.1, on the reverse strand, counting down.
CAGAGAAAAGAAATGCAGATTCTGTAATAGTTTTCCACCTACCCGTTCCCATTCTTCCTTTCCTTCCTCTTTATATTCAACAATGTAGCCGGTGACCCTAGAACCACCATCCTTTAGAGGTGGAGTCCACTCCAGGTCTACAGAAGACTTTGTCCAATCAGTAACTTTTGGAATGGGAGGGCCAGGTGGAGCTGAAAAACATCATTATACCATTAAAGCATAATATTTTCTATGTTCTTATTTGAATATTTTCAGATTCAACTTCAGTGCTGGGGAAGGTTGTGGAGCAGATCATCTGGAGTGCCATCACATGGCATGTACAGGATAAGCAAGTGATCAGACCCAGTGAGCATGGGTTTATGAAAGGCAGGTTCTGCCTGATGAATCTCCTTCTACGACAAGGTGACCCACTTAGTGGATGAGGGAAAGACTGTGGATGTAGACTGAAGTCTACCTAAACTTTAGTAAAGCCTTTGACACGGTTTCCCACAGCATTCACCTGGAGAAACTGGCTGCTCATGGCTTAGACAGGTGCACTCTTCTAGGGCAAAAAACTGGCTGAATGGCCGGGCCTGAAGACTGGTGGTGAATGGAGTTAAATCCAGTTGGCAGCATTCACAAGTGGTGTTCCCCCCTTGTCCCCCACTATCTTTATTAATGTTCTGGATGAGGGGATCAAGTGCACCCTGAGTAAGTTTGCAGAACACACCAAGCTGGGTGGGAGTGTTGATCTGCCAGAGAGTAGGAAGGCTCTTCAGAGGGATGTGGATTGATGGGCTGAGGCCAGTTTTATGAGGTTCAACAAGGCCAAGTGCCAGGTTCTGCACCTGTGTTACAACAACCCGATGCAATGCTTTGGGCTTGGGGACAAGTGGCTAGAAAGCTGCCCAGCAGAAAAGTACCTGGCGGTGTTGGTCACAGCCGGCTGAATATGAGCCAGCAGTGTGCCCAGGTGGGCAAGGATAATGGCATGCTGGCCTGCATCAGGGGCAGTGTGGCCAGCAGGACTAGGGAAATGATTGTCCCCCTGTACTTGGCACTGGTTTGGCACCTCGAATCCTGTGTTCAGGTTTGGGCCCCTCACTTCAGGAGAGACATAGAGGTGCTGGATGATGTCCAGAGAAGGGCAATGGAGCTGGGGAAGGGTCTGGAGCACAAGTCTTGTGAGGAGCAGCTGAGGGAACTGGGGTTGTTTAGCCTGGAGGAGGCTCAGGGGAGACCTTTTCACTCTCACAACTACCTGAAGAGAGGTTGCAGAAAGGTGGGGGTTGGTATTTTCTCCCAAGTGACAAATGATAGGGCAAGAGGAAATGGCCTCAAGTTGCTCCAGAGGAGGTTTAGGTTGGATATTAGGAAAAATTTGTCACTGTAAGGGTTATCAGGCATTGGAATCAGCTACTCAGGGTTGAGTCACCATCCCTAGAGGTATTTAAGAGATGTGTGGATGAGGTGCTTAGGGACATGGTTGGACTTGATGATCTTAAAGGTCTTTTCCAACCTAAAGATTCTATGATTCTGTACATTCTTAAAAAAGGAATCTAAAATATTTACCGATAGGATCTCTAGCAATTGCTGGATCAGATGGCATGCTTGGTGGACCAACACCAGCTGCATTGATAGCTGAAACACGGAACTGATATTCAGAGCCTTCGATAAGACCTGTAACTTTGTATGAAACCCCCAATGCCATGGGTTTTATAGGATCACGGTTAACCCTCGTCCATCTCTTTCCGGTAGTCTCTTTGCGCTCCAACCAGTAACCAGTAATAGGAGAGCCACCATCATGCTCTGGTTCTTCCCAGTTTACAGTTATTGAGTCACGTGTTATACTGCTAACTGTTGGCTTTTCACATGGGCCAGGAACAGCTAGGGGGAAAAAAAAAATCACACATAGCTTATTAAAAAAAAAAGCTATAGGAAGATGGAGATAACTAGAGTGCCAAACAGAGCTATGTGCTCACATGGTCACAGTTGCATTAGGTAGTTACCAATCTGCACAAGACTCCTTCCCTCATTCACCTTCCCATAACAATTCAGGTACATATACTGCTATGAAACATAAAGTATCTGTCCTTCAAATAACAATTGTTAAAAATGATTTTTTTGTCTTCCTGGATAAGTACCTCATTTCAGTGCCCAGCTTAAACTTGGGTGTTTTAAGAATGATTTTCCCTTGCCAACCTAACATTCCTTCTACGTCAGAGCTACCCTGTGTAATTTGTCTTTCAAAATGGAAGGCAGGAAATTGACTCTTCCCGATCTATAATTTCAGTAATGTCTAAAATACAACAGAATGACCTGAATATTATCAGATAAACATATATTTGTATATTTAAACCTTAAAAAGGCTTGAGATTGTATTTTAATATATAGCAAGGAAGAAGAAGAGTTTATTTAAGTATTACACATACTTTTAAGAACTAACTAATAATGCTAAAAGTCTTCAAGCTCTTTTAGAAAATTTACTTACATAAAGAGAGAAAAGTAGTAGTGGTATTTAACAGATGCTGTACACATACCAGTCTATGAAAACAACTGAAGTAATTTGAAATCATATTCCTACTTACTGAAAAGGTTTCGTGCTGTTTCTGGTTCACTATCCAAAGGTTCTCCAATACCATATTTGTTTTGTGCCATAATGCGGAACACATATTCATGGCCTTCCATCAGCTTGGGAATAGTGAATAAGCATTCCTTAGGCTCATTAGTAACAGGTACCCATGTCCTCCTATTAGCTTCTTTTTTCTCTATAACATAGTTTGTAATCTTAGAACCACCATCATCTAATGGAGGAAGCCATGATATTGTCATTTCATCAGCCAAAATGGATTCAAATTTAATAGGTCCCACTGGAGGTCCAGGACGACCTAAAAGATACATTTTTTAAAGAGCAATTAATTCACATGCTAGTAAAAGAAAGTATCATATGAATGCTATCAATTTATGCAATTCATAAGAGTTCTTGATATCTACCCAGAACGTTTAGTCTCATCTCTTTTGAAGCAGTTCCCAGATTATTTACAGCTGTTATAGTATATAAGCCTGTATCATTTCTGCGAGACTGTTGAATCAATAAAGTGCAAGTATCTTCAGCAACAATCTTGTTGACATGTTGATCATACAGCACTGGTGTTTTGTCATCTGGTTTCTTTGGAGAAGCTTTTAGCCATGTTAATGTGGGGAAGGGTACACCCTTTATCTTGGCCACAATGTTAACATCTGTTCCTTCTTCAACCTCCATAAATTCTTTAAGTTCAATAGATGGTGGGCCTACAATGAAATGTTGAAAAAATTAACATACAAAATATTTCATAATTTTAACATGGATTTTATATGTAGTGGTAACAGTTAGTACTTACATGTCTGGTCTTTGACAACAAGTGGGCCAACAGTGGCTGAAGGCCTACTAGGACCTGCTATATTTACAGCTTTGACTCTGAATTCATATTCTCCACCTTCTACAAGATCCTCAACAGTAAACTTCGTTTCCTCCACATCCCGTCTGTTGCATTGCTTCCAGGTCTCTTTCACTTCTCCGGTACGATCCCAGCGGAGACATTCAACATTATAATGAGTAACAGGAGCTCCACCATCATTCTTTGGTGGTTTCCATGACAAACTGACTGTGTTCTTGGTTACAAGGCCTATCTTTAGTTTAATAGGTGGATCAGGAGGATCTTTACAAACAAAACAGAAATGTGAATAAATCCGCTGTACAGTACTATCTAGTTTTAAAGAATTTAATTGACTTTGATTTCACTTACGGATTGGATCCCTGGCTGTGGTCCGTTGGATGGTTTCTGCAGGAGGGCCAACACCAAAACGGTTTTCTGCACGCACACGGAAGAAATACTCTTGGCCAGATATGAGATCAGGTACAACAAAGGAGGTACTTCCACAGTTTGCATTGACTTTAGTCCAGGCCTTCCCATCAATAGTTCTTTTCTCTATAACATAGCCTCTGATTCTATCTCCACCATCATCATCTGGCATCTTCCATGAAAGTTTACAACTTCCTCTTGTGATATCACTTACTTTTAGGTCTTTTGGTGGACCTGGGACATCTGTTAAAGTACAAGCACAAGAGAAACAATGTTACATAAGTATGTAGAAAAAGATGGCTAAACCACCGTATTTGAATACTTCAATATGTGTAGACCATACCAAGCACATTGACTCTGACAGGCACAGTTTTTTGTCCTGCTTTGTTCTTTGCTGTAATACTATATCGTCCAGAATGACTTCTGTTGCACTCAGGGATGATAATCACTGAACGTGTATCAGTTGCTTCCACCTGTGTATTATAGAAGGAAAGAAAAGTTATAGATAACTTTAAATATTTATGTTTGAAAAATGCAACATGCCTAAAGTTCCAAAAATTGTTTGCTATACCTGAGCTTCTTCAGGTACATTATGACCTCCCTCCTATGAACAAAAGGAAATAATGTAAATATAAAAGGAGATAGGCATTAATGTCTAGAAACACATGTAGAAAAAAGCTTTTTCTTTTACTAACCTTTGCTGTTGTCTTTGCTTTTCCTTCAAATTCCCAAAATGTTTTTGGAACTGGACGACCCTTGATAACAGCTGGGATTTTAATTGTTGTGCCAGCACGACAAGAGAGGAAATCCTGTGCTCCAATATCAAGGAAGATTTCTGGTTCCTCTGCAAAAATATTTTAATATATAAATTTTATAAGCTGGTGAAAGTAAATTTCTGTCAGCACTGAGCTAAAACCCCACACAAACATGCAGAATGCATGTTTATGTAACCAAGTTTGGGTGGGTAAAAAGAAGCTGGAAAGTATATAAATAGAAAAAACTGTTGCAGCCATTCTTCATAAAATACACTTTATTTCTTTGGTATGGCTGTAGGGTGTCATTGATTTTTCTAATGGATACTGCCCTGGTAATGGTCATCACGACACCTTCAAAAATGTGTGTCAATCTTTTGATACATTTTTGCAGTTTGTTTTGGCTTTGGCTTGCTTGGCATCCTGCTTGAACATTCACAGCACTAGGTGGCATTTAGATGTAAATGACTAAATTAAGTCCCAGAACACTCACCTAGAATATCCTGGACAAGTATTTCTGATGTTGGAGGACTTGGTTCTGATTCTCCAGCAGCATTTACAGCTTTCACCCTAAATCGGTATTTTCTGAGCTCTTTCAAGTTGGGAATAACACATTCACAAGTAGGGAAGAGTTTGTCTCCTTCATTCACCTTCTTCCAGTCAGTACTACCTTCATCTTGCATTTCAACAATATATCCTTTTATAGGACTGCCACCATCCTTTTGTGGTGGCTTCCATGCAAGAGCTACGGATGATTTGGTTTTGTCTTTGACCTCTGGGCAAGACGGTGGACCAGGCACAACTTGTAAAACAAGAACAAATGAAAATTACCTGAGTTAGTGTCTGCCTACAATTTTCTGAATAGTTTCTAAAAGAATGCAAGTATTTTAATTTTCTTCTGTCATATATAGAGTGTATAATCCCAGAACATGCGTACTAATTACATATATTACAAATATTATTAAGGGATACTTAAAGTACAAGGCATAAAGTTTGAACTCTGTAACAGTAAAAAACCTCAATAATATAAAAATCTGATTCTCAACTCAAGCTTATGTGGCAATGTTTGCATTGATGTAATCACAGTTTAAGATTCATAAAAGAGGTAAAAAAATTAAATTAAAGCTAATCATTTTTAAAACAGTGAAAAACAGCAAATCAGGAAACTACTTTGTGTCAATAAATTATTTTTTGGTTTAATGAAAACAAAGCACTGGATTAATTGCACTAAATTCAACATAAGTAATAGTAGCACATTTTGGTTCTGGTGTGATACAGTCCTTAAAAATAGTCACACAAATCATATATGGGATAAGTCATACTTACATATGGGATCTGCTGCTAAGGCAGGATCTGATGGTTCACTGGGAGGGCCAATTCCAGCAAGATTTTCAGCCATAACTCTAAATTGGTATTCAACACCTTCAGCCAAACGAAGCACATTGTACTCTAGACCTTTTACTGATGGCTTTGTTACTGGAGCCCTGTTAACACGTGACCAGTAGACACCTCCAACCTCTCTCTTCTCCAGCCAATATCCGGTTATGGGGCTGCCACCGTTGTTCAAAGGAGGCTCCCAAGTCACCAGCATTGATGATCTGGTGCGATCTAAAATTTTGGGCTTTCCAGGAGGTCCAGGAAGCCCATAGGGATCCTTAATAACAACTTTTTCTGAGAGGCATTCATCACTTATTCCATATTTGTTTACAGCCCGGACTCTAAATTGATATTTTTCATTTGTTGCAAGATTCCATACCTGGAAAATAAGATTTAAATCAAGAGTTGTCTATTTTCAGAATAAACTTATTTGAAGTTATGCAGCGGTTTTCGCTTTAAATTCTTCCTTGGAATCTCATTGACATACCTATGTTTATGTACTACACAGTTGTATATAATGCCCTAGCGACATTATTTCCTGTGTGTAGGATTAAACATAAATAAAAATGTCATCATGTTTGTTTTGTAAATTCGGTAAAGCTGTGAGTAATGCTGGGAAATGGAAAGGAAGATGTCTTCTAAACTCGGCTGAGGTTAAGTAGCAAAGGAGAACAATTTCTTTTGTTTCGTCACATGAGGAAAACACACATATGTAGATGGGCAACATTCATACAGCAGTTCTGGAGTTTAATGGAGCATGAGCACAAGTATCTATGCAAGTAGCAGTTTCCATTCGATGTGTACTATTGTGATTTTTTATTCAAACTAAAGTGTTTAATAAAGATAGGTTATAAATTACCCCAAATCTTCGCTCAACAGCACTTTTGGAGACTTCTTCCCACTCAGATTTCTTCCTACTAGCATCACGTTTCTCAATAATGTAATGAGTAATTTCACTACCACCATTATCAAGAGGCACATCCCATGTTAAATAGCATGATTCCGCTTTAATATCAGAAACAGCAAGATTTCTTGGTGGAGAAGGACGATCTGTATGAAAGCAACAGAATAACATAGAATTACATTAAGAAAAAGGCAAAAACATCTTATTGGCTGTAAGTTTATTAATATGTTGCGTCCTTACCATACACTTCAACATGCACGTTGCGAAATGCAGTGCCAAGGCGATTGGTAGCTCTCACAGTGTAAGTGCCTTTGTCATCCCTTACTGCTGCAGGCAGGATAAGTTCAGTTTTTGCCTCACTTCTAGATACTTCTTCCTTGGTTATCTTAAGTGCACTGGATGTTTGGTCAATTAAAACTTCATTCTTGTCCCATTCAATCTTTGGCATTGGCAGACCTGTCACATCAGCAGGAATATTAACTGGTTCTCCTGCCTTCACTTTGATAGTATCTCCTCTCACAGCCAAGCGTAATGTAACAGTTGGAGGTACTGCAAACAAGAAAAAAAATGACAAAGTGAAGATGGAGGTGAAACAGAAAAATTGCCTGGAAGTGATCTGGAGATATTTGTATGGATTTCTTGAAATCAGATATACCTTCATCATCTTGTATAACTACATTGAGGGGCAATGATGGTTCACTTTCTCCAATAGCATTGACAGCTTTGACACGGAATTCATACATATGAAGTTCATCAAGTTTTTCAACGAGAAGAGATGTTGTAGGACACAGCCTAGCATTAACTCTTTCATAGTCTTTTGAATCATGTCTCCTCTTCTCAACAATATATCCTAAGACAGGACTGCCACCATCACTACGTGGAGGCTTCCAATCAAGTGTAATGGTTGACTTCGTCCTCTCTGTGTACATGAACCTCTCAGGTGCTGTTGGAGGACCTATTAACACAGATAAATAATAATGAATAAAACCATTAAAAATTTAGAGAATATTTAATCATACGAATACAGTAGCTCTGGATTTTTAAAGCCATGGCTTTTGTACGCAAAGTTTCTGAGTATGGGTAGTATAAGATTTCTAATATATATATGGATAAAAAGGTAACGAGATGTGTCTCAAGCAGACATCAATATTTTGTGACATAAAGAACCGTAATGATTTTACAGAACTCATTCAGAGATCTGACTGAAGTAACTAATCAAAGGCAAATGCCTTTGCCAGGTAATAGAAAAGCAAATACATTTTCTGTGTAGAAAGCAATCCTCTGAACAGTACTGACTTATTAACCTATAATCAAAGGTTGTTTTAAAACCCCATAAGTCATCTTACCTAATGGATCAACTGCAAGAATGGGTCCTATTTCAACAGGTGGACCAGTACCAAACTTGTTCTTGGCGCTAACACGGAATTTATATTCCTGCCCTTCAACTAGACCTGTAATATCACATTTAGATCTCTCTGTGTCTATAGCTAGTCTCCATGTATGCATTTTGGCATCCTTCCTTTCAACAATGAAGCCTATGATATCACTGCCACCATCATCTTCAGGATCAGACCAATTAAGCAAACACATCTTTCTGTTTGTGACCACTGGCTTTAGGTCAAGGACTGGCCCAGGAACATCTGAAAAACAAAATCAAGCAAGTAGAATGAAGTCCAAAGATTATCTCAACTACAGATATGCTCAGTTGAGTTCAGAAAACATTTTTCTTACCAAATACTTCTACTCTGGTTCCTGCAGATTTGGAACCACTACTGTTGGTAGCAGTAATTACGTATCTTCCATGGTCTTTTCTCAAAGCGTTCTTAATGGTTAACTCAGATTTTGTGCCAACATTTTCAATAATAACTCGTTCTTTGTCTAATTCACGCTCCTCCACAGCCCATACAATGGTGGGAGTAGGACGCCCTGTCACAGTAGCAGGAATTTTAATAGTTTGCCCAGCCATGATCTGAATGCCTGCTTTCACAGAAACATCCAGCTCAACAGTAGGAGGCTCTGCAGAAGAGAGAGAAAGAAGTTCATTAGTTCAAGGAAGTAATTCAAAAACACATTTTAGGCAGCTGAACAATTCTTGAAAATAATACAATTGCAATACCTTTAGGTTCTGCAACTGTTACAGGTTCGGTTTCACCAGGTGGTCCTTCACCAGCTGCATTAAGTGCAGTTACACGGAGTTTATAGTCTGCACCTTCTCTGACTTCTTTAACAGTGTACTGTCGAACCTTAACGGGCTTCTCTGTGCAACGTGACCACTCGTTTACACCCATAAGTTGTTTGTATACATGGTATCCAGTGATATCTCCACCACCATTATACGCAGGAGGTTCCCATTCTAACTCAATACAAGTTGAGCTTGTATCAGCAACCCTTGGAATCGGTGGACCAGGTGGCACTATAAATAAATAGGTGTAAATCAAAGTTAAAGGCTATGAATCCTATTCTGTCACTCATCTCCTATCAGCTTCTGCTAAGCTACTTACTTATGGGGTCCTGCGCAGTTTTTGGATCTGATGGTGGACTAAATTTACCAGGACCAGCTGCATTTTCAGCACATACTCTGAAGATGTATGTTAATCCTTCCAACAGCCCTTCAACTTTTATTTCCAGAGCATTCACAAGGTTCCTGTTGACCCGAGCCCAATGAGTACTATTAATTTCACGTTTTTCAATCCAATATCCTATGATCGGGCTGCCATTGTCTTTTGGTTCATTCCATTTAACCAACATACTGTTGCTGGTAACATCTTGTACATCAGGCTTATTAGGTGGATCTGGTGGAGCTGAAAAAAAGAATTGTAATTTTGTCAAAATTGCTGCCTTCTTCAGAGCTTACTCAACCCTAAGAGAGAATTAAGATATGAGAAATGGCTAATTTTAAATTATTCATAGTTCTTCCACTCTCTTTCTTAGAAACTTTGATTCCTAACTGCAGTCAGTAATCAAACTTACAGTGGTTCTCTCTTTTGGTAAGAATATTAGTCTATTGAACACAAAGATGTTAACTGAAGTTAAATATTCAGATGTTAAGTGTAAAGTTTTATTACAGTGATTGTCATTCTTATTTCTTTACTATTGAAATTAGAATACTTTCAATATTTCCATTTATTTTGATGGTTTAAAATGTGTAATAAATAATAATTACATTGCTCAAGTTTCTTCTGGGAGACTTTCCCATAGATGAAGCTGAGTCTAAGAACCTGTGTAGTTTTACACTGGTTTTCTGAAAAGGTTGTATTTCAAAATTAAAACTTACAGAAAGGATCTTTCGCTGTTATTGGTTTTGAAATACATGGTGGCCCTGATCCAACTCTATTTTCAGCAAGTACACGGAAGAGATATTCTTTTCCTTCAATCAGTTTTGTTACATGGAATTTGCAGTGCCTGAGTGTAGAACTGACAGTGACCCAGCCCATTTCAGCTTTTGTATTGTCTTTCTTTTCCAGTACATAGTTTAGGATTTCACTTCCACCATCATCAAGGGGAGGCTCCCACTTGCAAATGACAGAATTTTTCCTCACATCTTCAAAGACAAAGTTGATTGGAGGCCCAGGTGTATCTGTTAGTAAATCAAGAAAAAAAATGTGTATTCATCTTGTGCACTTGTTACCCAGTACTCTGAACAGCTAGGTGTTTTTGAGGACATTCATTACATACCTAACACATTGACTTCACATGAGGCTTTTGCAACACCATGATCATTTTCCACTTTAATTGTAAATGTGCCATGGTCAGCTCTGATGGAGTCACGAACTGATAGTACAGACTCTCCTTCTTTATGGTTGTCAATACTCATACGTTCTGGCAGTGAAAGCTGGAAAGGTTCCTCTTCTTCAGCTTCACCCTTCTTCTTCCTTGTATATTTTGTTACTCTCTTTTTGATTTCTTCTGGTCTGACAACTTCATCATTCCTCAGCCAAGTGATAGATGGATAAGGTGATCCCGAAATATGTGCCTCAAGTATGATCTCATCACCTCTCTTCACCTCAAGGCCAGATTGTAGGTTTGCAGCAAGGAAGACTTTTGGAGCATCTGTAGTAACACAGAATGATAAATGGAGAGTAGAATCTTCCAGTATTGTTGAGGATGTATGGCAATCACTACAAACAATCAAATGAGCAATTCATACCAATAGGATCCACAGCTTTCACAAAAGGAGTAATCCGAGAAGGCTCACTGATGCCAGCAGCATTCTCAGCACGAACACGAAACTGATATTCCTTTCCTTCTTCAAGACCTTTCACTGGATAAGTTAGTAGAGGTACCAGATAGTCATTGCATCTCTCCCATCTCTCCTTGCCCTTAGCAAGCTTTTCTATTATATAGCCCATAATCTTGCTTCCACCATCAAACAGGGGTGGTTTCCATGTAAGTGTTACTGATTTTGATGTTGGGTTATGGACCTCAAGGTCAACAGGAGGATCTGGAGGCTCTGTGGAAGAGTAGCAAAAGAGGGATCATATGAGAAAAGAAAGTATGAAGATTTTTATTTAAAATTCAATTTGCTAGATGAATTTTTAGTAAAAAATCCTTACGTTTCGGGTCTTCTGCAATGACTGGGTTTCTTAGTTCAAGATATTCCCCTCCTCCAATCTTATTGACAGCTTTAACACGGAAGTAATATTCACTGTTTGGGATAAGATCTTTGACTTGCCATGAAAGCTTATTTTCACCAGACATGACTGGGATATATGTTCTACGACCAGCTTCTCTGCGTTCCAGAACATAATGCAGAATAGGAGTACCACCATCAAAGTCTGGAGGTTCCCAGGATACTTTGCAAGAATTCTTAGTTACATCACTTGCTTTAATATCTTTACACTGTCCAGGTGGACCTGTTTTAGATAAGAATAATAAAGTTAGTTAAGTAAATAGATGGGAAACTGTATTCCTACAAACATGAAATTATAATGCATTTCTTTGCTTTGCAGAAAGCAGACCAAACCCACAAATGTTGGCTACACAACATATATATGAATTTATGTTCCTAAAGGAGAAAAATATTCAGAATTCTTACAGGTTTTTTAATTTTTATATGATGACTATTCATAATATTTGAATTTTGTGCAGCCACTGACTAGTTAGACCAACTTGGGATGAAGTGTTTTTTTTTCTGTGGGACTTTTGCAACATGAATGACTTTATGACACTCTACATGTGTAGAGTTGAAGTGATTCCTCCACATGGCAGAAAAGGGATTTTTCTAGTTCTTTCTTCTGTCAGCTGCAGGGCTCAAGTGGGGATTTATTTCTCAGAATAGAAGAAGCCTACTTACCTATGACTTTAACGTTGACTGAGCCAGTTGTTGATGCCAGCTTGTTCTCTAATGTGATAGTATAAACACCAGCATCAGCATGAACACTGTCTATGACTTCAAGCAATGCAGAAGTGTAGTCACTCTTCATTGTTGTTCTGTCACCAGCTTTCAACTCTTTGCCATCTTTGTGCCATGTTATAGTTGGAGATGGAACAGCTCTGAAGGGTATAGGGATACTTAATTTCTGTCCTTTAACAACAACAATGTCACGAGTTTTTAGATCAATGGTTGGATTACCTGTAAAAGTAAGCATAATGTGAGTAGAAAGTTGGCAAACACCATTCTTTTTTTTTTCAGTTATGCAGATCTCAAAACCCCCCCCCCAAACCAAACCAACAAACAAAAACCAAAATGGAATCTATTCTTACAGTCTGGGTCCTTGGCAACAACTTTTTCTGAGATGTCTGATGGCTCACTAGCTCCAACAGCATTGACAGCTCTGACTCTCAACACATACTCCTTGTCTGGAACAACACCTTCCTCCACTTTACATTTTAAATCTTTTATTGGACGAGAATTGATTCGCATCCATTTTTCTGTTCCTGCTTCGCACATTTCAACATTATACCCAATAATAGGGCTTCCACCGTTCTTCTCAGGAGGTTTCCATGCAATGCAAATGTGCTTTCGACCTGCATCTGTGACATGTAAATCCTGAGGAGGTGAAGGAGGACCTGCAGAAATGGAAAAGAATTGCATCATTTTTCTCCCAGAATATCTGTTCTACACTGTAGACTGCTTCCATAATTCATACACTGTATATTACAGTACTACTCACTTGTTGGATCTTCAATATGAATGAGATCAGTTGGTTCGCTGGGATGACCACAGCCAGCTTCATTTTCTGCACGAACCTGGAACTGTACATCTGTACCTTCAATGACATCAGTCACTCTGAAATTGCAGTCTGGACCAGCTGTCTTGCCAGCTTTTACCCAGCGAGTGGCTAGTTTTTCTTTCTTTTCAATAACATATCTGAATACATTGGGGAAAATACTATCAGACACTTGAAATATGAACACTTCAGTCTTCTTGCTCAATAAAATATAGAGATTAGAATAATTTTACTGATGGAAAAGTAGAGACAGTCATTCAATGAACTTTACTTCACACATCAGGCACTTAGTCATGGTAGTCCTGTTCTTGGACAGAACGGGGCTGGCAATACTGACAGACCCAATTCTGAAAGACAATTCCTGAACTTCTGCTGTGTTCTCAGGTTTTAGAGAGCTGCAGAGGTAAGAGAACCTCCAAGCTATTCTTCTATCTCTGCTAGTTTGGATCTCAGTGGCTAGTCCACTGAGAATATTTGCAGATATTATTTATGAGTTACTCAGCTGTCAAAATTCTGCCTTCGATATACTATGGGAAAGTTATGTGAATCAAGTGCCTTACGTTACTTCAGGCAGATCTCTGTAGTTGTCTGTTTAAAATATGCTTACTGGGATTGGGAAGGAGAGAAGGAGTAGAATATAAACAGGACAAATCTAACTGGCATTTTAGGTGAATTTCATAGGACAGATACTTTAGAAACCAAAGAGAAGGACAAGTTAGAAGCAACCCAAAGAAGTTAAAGTGTCTGTCTGAAAAGTGTAATAAGACGATGAGCAGAAAAGAGATGAGGCTTAATCTTAGCTGAGTGTATATAATTTGAGAAGGTAAAGCAGAAGGAAAATGTAACAATATTACTTGGTAGATGGGTCTAAGTGTCTACAGGTCTGGAGAAACTGGAGACTATGGTTGCATTGATTTTTTAAAATTTTATATAGAATTCAATTTAATCTGATTTGATTAGATGCTGTTTTGAGGATGTTACCACACATTCATTGTCCATGCACCTATATTTGTATAATTTCCACATTTTAAAATCAAAGTCTTAATTGATTTGACCCCATGACTTCTCTTTTACATCCATCTCTTCTTCATATAAAATGTCACCTTTTAGAATTTAAACTTTTGAGAGAAATGTCTTTATATATGAAAAGATCTTCATCTACAAGTAACACTACACAAAATTACCTTACCTTTGAATCGGTCTGCCACCGTCATTCTTAGGTGGCTCCCATTTTAAATCAACATGACCTTTCGTCACTTCAACTATTGTAAGAGCATATGGTGGTCCAGGGGTTGCTAAGGAAAAAAAACCCAACACATTAGAAGAATAGGAATCCTTTACATGTGAACTTTTTCTACTGACGACTCAGAAAGCAAATCTGAAACTTACTGAAAGTATCTTTAGCAAGCACTGAATCTTCAACTTCACAATAGTCACTCTGTCCAATGGCATTTTCAGCAGCCACACGGAACACGTACAATGAGCCTTCAGTTAGTGGGCTCACTGTGTATTTGGTATCTTTTACTGTCGTATCAACTGTTTGCCAGCCTTTTCGCCTTACATCTCTCTTTTCAACAATGTAGTTGGTAATTGGGGAACCTCCATCTTTTTCGGGCACTGTCCACTTAAGATCGGCTGTGTTTTTAGTAATATTAATAACCTCAAGCCACCGAGGTGGTGAAGGAGGATCTGTAAAATAGAAAAAGAAGGTAAAGCAGGTTAGTGTATTTCCCATCAAGGATCTTGGAAGACAGGGAATATACCAAAAGTATTAAAACTTTGTATTTTCTTAGCGGAAGCGGGGAAGATTCTAATATTTCATAATCCTTCCAGGAGTTTACTTGGTACCTACAGAAATAGGCAGACATGGAGCTTTTTTAGAGACAGAGACGCTCTGTAGCAGCACATTCTGAAAAAATACTCACAGAGCCTCTCTTTGCACAGCACAGGGTCACTGGGTTCACTGGGCTCACTCTCGCCAGCCTTGTTCACAGCTCTTACACGGAATGAATATTCTTGTTTCTCCATAAGCCCTTTGAGGAAGTGTTCAGTTGTGGGAACTCCTTCAGCCACTCTCACCCACTCATCTGTTCCGGTCTTTAGTAGTTCAATGACATACGATTCAATCTTTGCCCCCCCATCATGTTCTGGCTTTGTCCAGTTCAGGAATAATGATGTCTTGCCAACATCTTTCACAGTTGGTTTTCCAGGAGGCCATGGTGGATCTAGACAGGAATACAGTATTAATTATGTGATTGAAAACAAAGATTTTTTTGTTGTTGTTGTGAAATTAAACTATTAAAAATGTGTTTATTATACCAATAGGGTCTTTCACTAAGATTGGCTCTGTTTCCTTGCTTGGTTTTCCAGGTCCTGCGAGATTCTCTGCCAAGACACGGAACTTATATTTCTTCTTATTTGTAAGACCTTTAACTCTGGAAATAAAAATTAAGATTGATTAAACCAAATCTAAACATTAAATCACGCCTGAAATGTTATTCTCTCTACTCTTCACAGTTTACTTGGAAAATCTGAAAATACTCAGATTACTGCTAATGATGTTTTATGAAATGGTGAACATCCAAATAGGTATATTGTCAACAGTAAAATGGTGCCACATGAAACAGAAACTAGTCTTTTGAGAGCTATCTTGCATTTTTGTGTGTTCCATAGTTGTTAGCTGATACCAGTATCAGGAGGAAAAACCCTAGGATTTTGGTAAATTGACACTTTAGAAGGCTATGTCTGCTGTTTGAGCATGTCTTATAAATAACCACATAGCACAGAAATTTTAGGCATAACATTATCAGCAAAACAACCCCCAAACCCAAACCCAGAGATGATTCACTCTTCTGTAAAGACATTCTTCTTTAAAACAAATTATCAAAAATAGTATGCCACCAGATGTTAGTTGGATCTAAACTTATGGAAGCAAGGAAAAAGAGTAAGAACAACGTAAAACTTGTTCAAAAGGCTATGGTTACATTTTTATGTCTCTGTGACCTATTTCAGACTAAACTGACTATAGTCTTACTTGAATGTTGTATCTTTCACTGGCATTTTATTGCATTTTATCCATTTATCTTGCTCAGGATCATATCTTTCAACCCAGTAGCCAGTTATGGGGCTGCCACCATCTTCATCTGGTTCATTCCATGTCAAGGTGACTGAATCTTTAGTGACCTCTGTAGGCTTGAGACCAGTTGGAGGGCCTGGTGGATCTGTATAAATTAATACATTAAAAAAAAAAAATCACACATATGTTTCGGGGTCTTTTCCCTCTTAAAAATTTGAAAAAATTAACTTTAGTTTAATTAACTAACCAAATGAATATTTTGCAATGATGGGATTACACTGTGCTGGCTCCCCAATACCATACATATTCTCGGCACTGACTCGGAACACATATTCTTTATGAGGAATTAAATGGGTAGCTCTGAATTTTGTATCCTTAACAGTTGATGACAACTTGTGCCATATTTCACTGTCTGTTGCTCTTTTCTCAAGGACATAGTTTGTAATTTTAGAACCCCCATCATCTCTTGGAGGGTTCCATGTCAGAAGGCAGGATTCATTAGTGATTTCTGATACATCAAATGCAGCTGGTGGACCAGGTTTATCTGTAGAGGATAAGACACAAATGTTAATCTTCTGGTTGCATACCTCAGTATATTACTTATGATTTTTATAAACGACATCAAATACATGCATACCAAGAACATTAACTTCAACAACAGCGGTAGCACGTCCACTGGAATTTACAGCTTCTATAATATAGGTTCCACTGTCACTCCTCTTGCTGTCTGTAATGGTGACTGTAGAATGATTAGGTTTGGTTTCAATTGTGATTCTGTCATCAGGTCTCAAAATTTTGTCAGCCTTGGTCCAAGTAATCTGGGGCTCAGGCTTTCCAGTTACTTTAGCTGGCAGCTCAATTTTAGTTCCAGCTTTCACAGTAAGTCCAGCAAGAAGCTTCACATCTAAGAAAATTTCTGGAGCCTCTGATTTAGGAGAGAATAAAAATGTTGTTATAGAAACAGTATTTCAGAGACTGCAAAAAACCCCCCAGCTATTCTAATGCAGTGATTGAAGTAATTACCTTTTGCATCAATGGCCTGAATGTCATCTGTTGGTTTACTTGGCTTGCTAGCTCCTATTCTGTTCAAAGCCTTAACCCGATATGCGTACCACTCTCCTTCCTTGAGTTTTGTTACTTCCATTCTGTTTGTTAAAAAACAAACAAAACCCAGATATTTAAAGTGGTGAAGATGGCTCAGTTAGTTGAAATGATATACCTTCTGACGTTAATTTACTTACTTTGTTTCGACAACAGGCTCCCCACATATCTCCCACTTGTCTGTGCCACGTTGAGATTTTTCTACCAGATAACCCTTAATGCGGGCACCACCATCATATTTGGGAGGCTCCCATGTTAGGAAGATTCCTTTTGATGTTGGATTTCTCCATTTAACATTCTCTGGTGGATCAGGCACCGCTATTAAAAATTAAAATATATGGGTTCTTAGAAACCAGTCTAAGGAAGATTTTTTTTTTTTTTTACATCTTATTTTGAAGAAAACCAGCAAGATTTTAGAAACAGAAAATCAGCAAAAAATGACACAGTTGACTCACTTGCTGGTGCCGACATATTTACAGGTTCATCAATATATGCAGGTTCTCCTGGCCCACATTTATTGCATGCAGAAACTCTAAATAAATATTCTTTTCCTTGGATGAGGTCAGGTACAGTGAAATCTTGGTCAACAACATGGTCCATAACCTAAAGAGAAGGAAGGGGCCAATGTGTTTCTAAAATCTATTTCCAAAGAGCAATTACCAAAATAAGACATAAAATTCAGTAGCACATGTGGAAACAATAATGAAATGAGAAAGAATTAACTTACTTTATTCCATGTTTTCCGGCTTACTTCACGTTTTTCAATTATGTAGCCAGTAACTGGACTTCCACCATCATCTTCTGGAGGTTCCCATGACAGCTGTACTGTGTTTCTGATTACGTCTACAACTTTAAGCTCCTTTGGTGCACTTGGACGAGCTAGGAATCACAGAAATTGTATCAATTATTTTGTAATTGACAGATGATCTCTATGTAATCTATCTGCCAGAAGACTTACTCTTCTTAGTCATTCTTCCTTAAACAGCAAAGTTGGATATTGAAAACCAGAAAGGAGGATTTTAGGGGATGGATTTCTAGTTTTTAGTTATATTTTAGTATACTTGGTTTACTGAAAGTTGTGTGATTTCACATTATTAACCTAATTAGATGTTAGCAAGACAAATAAGGAATGTAATTGCTAGAATATACATGTCTGCTTACCGATGACATTAACATTAATTTCTCCCGAAACAGATGACACAGGGTTTTCTAATGTTAAGGAATAAATTCCCTTGTCTGGACGTTCACTTGGAGTAATTACAAGTTCTGCAAAGGAGGCAGTGGTCTTCATTGTTACACGATCACCCTCTTCTAAGACTTGGTCTCCAAAAGACCATGTGGCAGTTGGCACAGGGTAGCCAGTGATAGGAACACGGATCTTGATTGGCTCTGGAACAATAACTTCCAGCCCATCTTTAAATGCACTTAGGTCCATTGTAGGTCCAGCTGGAAAAAGTGAAAAAAGGATTTGATGATTTGATGGATTAGCTGGCTAATGACAGCTGTTTTGAGAGGTTGATTCTGACTGTATATCAGCTTGGAGCTGTCTAGGCCTAGCCGTGGCTTATCACTCCCTTACCTCTCCTGGCTAAATGTTGTTCTTTTTTTTTTAAATTTTTTTTAAAAAATATGTGAGATGATAAGGCAGCTCAGCATTAAGTATAAAGGACATCTAATTTATGTTTTAATATAAAAACATGTTATTGTTTAGGTTTTTTGTTTGTTTGTTTGTTTGGTTTTTTTTACTTTTTTGTCTTTCTCTCCTTCTGTTTCCTCTTATCTTCCACAAAGCTAGGTCAGGAGAAAAAAGGTCATGCCTTGCTCCTCAGGCAATCTAATAGGTCTCAACCTATTAGCACAGCTAACTATCTGCAGAATTCATACTAGAGGAGAAACCACTCAGAATCTCAAAGGTCTAAGGGTCTTTACACTAGTTGGCATCACAGTTATCTGGTGAAAAATATACATATTAGCCACAAGATGCACTTTAATTATCTCCAATAAATAGCATATGGCTTACCAAAAGTATCATCTGCAGTTAATGGCCCAATGGCCTCCGCTGGGTCAGACACACCAGCTGCATTTTCTGCTGAGACTCTGTAGTAATAACTAGATCTTGGTTTCAATCCGGTTACCTAAAACCCACAAATAATCATTTAGTAACTCATAAAAAAGATAATCTACGTATTCTGAGTACTTCATTGATGACCAGAACATCTTACCTTAAAAGTAAGGGCAGGTACTAGTTTTGGGTTACAGCGAATCCACTTGTCTGTTCCTTCTTCTTGCCTTTCAATAATATAGCCTAGGACTGGACTTCCTCCATCTTTGAGAGGAGGTTCCCATGTGAGCTGCACTGATGACTTAGTTTGATCTGAATGATCAAGGTTAATGGGAGGACTTGGTCTCTCTGAAAATAATTTGAGAGGAACACATTTTTGCAAGTGATAAAGGAGTATGGTTCTGCATATCAGCTGTCTATATCTTAAAGTACTATTTCAAAGCCTTTGCATAGCTTTTTTCTAAACCACTTTTTGTACTGAGGTTGGATCCTAATTTCAGAGCAAGAACATTTGGAGTTTTTACTGAACCAAATGGCAGCAAGGTACTTTTGATATGTTTGAAGGACAAAAGTAGGAAACATTTAACACTACATGGTATTTGCAGCAGACATGTTTTTCAATTACACTTTCCTGCACACATAATATATAGACAGCCAAAATCACAGAATAGTTTGGGTTGGTAGGGACCTTACAGATCACCTAGTTCCAGTCCCCCTGCTATGGGCAGGGACACCTTCCACTAGACCAGATCTCATAACATACTTATGAGATCTGGTCAGTGCCCACTCTGTTCCGTGCACTAACACAGAAGAGGTACTCAACTCCTCCTTTTTGGAGTCCAGTAACAGTGTATTCACAATTTTCAGCACAATCAGTGACCGTAATTTAGGTCTTATGCTTGATACCACATCTTTCAACAACATACTTACCAATTGGGTCCATAATTTTTACTGCACGTGTCGCAGGACTTGGTTTGCCAACTCCAACCATGTTTTGAGCTCTTACTCTGAAGAAATATTCTTCATTTTCCACAACATCAGTCAGGACAGCTGATAGTTCATCAGCTCCAGTTGTCATAGTTGGTTCCCATTTGATGGAAGCTCTGTTACGCAGTTCAATAACATAGCCAGTAATTGGAGAACCTCCATCATACTCAGGTGGTTTCCAGGTAAGTGTAGCTCCAAACCTGTTCACATTGATAACTTCTACATTTTGAGGAGGACCAGGAACTTCTGCATTTTATTTGAGGAGAAAAAGGAAAAACAAGGTATGTGTTTTTTACTACTGCTTTTCTTACACTCTCATCAAACAGTGAATTCTTAAAAACTTCTGCTCACCGAATTTGCTCTTAGCTTCCACAGGTGTCTCTGTTTCCACTGGCTCACCAGTGCCCACTCTGTTCCGTGCACTAACACGGAAGAGGTACTCAACTCCTCCTTTTTGGAGTCCAGTAACAGTGTATTCACAATTTTCAGTACGATCAGTGGCTGTAATCCAGGTCTTACGCTTGATATCTCGTCTTTCAACAACATAGCCTATTATTTTACTTCCACCATCACTTTCTGGTTCTTGCCAGGCGAGGCCAACTTCACCATCATAAGTTTCAGTGACTTCCAAGTTTCTAACTGGACCTGGAACATCTAAGAAAGATATGACAATATTTTAGGACATTCCATCTTTTTATTTTTTATTTTTTCTCTGGCTTAAATAGATGTAAGAAAGGTTTTAATAACAGGAGTATTTACCAATGACCTCTACATTGATGAATGCTTCTGCCTGGCCATGTTTGTTTCGAAGTATGACCTTGTACCGTCCCTTATCTGATTTCTTTGCTTCATAAATTTTAAAGGTAGTGCAGTCAGTTGTTGTATCAACAGTTGTTGTGGGCAGACTTTCCTCCCCTTTCAACCATTCAGCTTCTGCTCTTGGATAGGCATCATACGGAACTGTCATTGTTAAAGGCTTCCCAACATCAACCACGAGGTTTTGATCACCAGTCTTGATTCTAGGTGCAGCTAAGGAAGATCAGTGACAGGTAAGTACTTACATGTAAAACCAATTTGATATATTTGTGTAGTCAAAGAAGCTAACATAGAAATGTAAAAGGAATTGCATGAATCCTTCATACACTCATGGGATGGCTCCAGAGAAAGAAACAGGCTGGTTGGTATGTACTGTGTCCACCTATCAAATCATTGAAAAGGAAGCTGCTTCTGAGCACTAATTTAATGTATTCTATTGATCTGATCCTGTAAACCAGACAAATTTGAAAGTAAAAGTCTTATCTGACTGAAATGAGTAGGCTAAATAATTTTCATGGTTTAGATATGCAGTGACCTAATGAAAAGATTCTGTCTCCTTTAAGCTCAATTCATGCTTTTTGGTATAGACACTGAAAAGTGACCTATATTTTCCTTAAGAGATGGATCAGTGTGGTATAACAAAAAATGTTTGTTCACAGAATTATCATTCATACAATTTAACAGACTTACACTTGTCTCAGCCTGATTATGTATTCATTTTAATTCAACTCTTTGAAAGAACAAAAATCAATTTAGTTAAATACCTAATTCATTAATCTAAGATTTTTATAAAAGAAACACAAAGCAAGAACTTACCAGCTAATTCAAGCTTAGCTCTAGCTTCCTTATCTTTGGCAATAAATCTGTATTCCCCTTGGTCACGGGGCTTTATATCGCACACCTGCAGCCTGTGGACCTTTCCTTCACTCATCATCTGATGTTTGTCACCTTGGACGATAATCATGTTGTTTCTCAACCACTTGACCTCCACACCATCTTTGTTCAACTCAGCCATGAAGATGACATCTGCACCAGGAGCTTCATAAATATCTTGTGGTGGTCGGATGATCTCAACAGGGATTTCTGAAATAAATGTCAATTCATTTGGTGTTATTTGTGCATTGTTACTATTATTACAAGAAATAAATACTATGAACTTTTATTCATACCTTCAACAAAAAGTCTTGCTCTAGATTTCCTGTCATCCACTCCACAGGAATATTCACACTCATCATCTAGTCTACAGTCTTTTATGATTAATCTGTGCAGATTCCCATCCTTTTCGAATTGGTATCTTTTTGGGGGGAAAAGTAAGAGTATTTTAGTTTCCAGACAAAGCAACAAAATAAAGCAAGCTTGTTTAGCATATTAACAAGCATAATAAAATGTACATACTTTTTGCCTTCTTTGATTTCTCTTCCATTTCTGTACCATCGCACACTGGCTTTCTCTTTGGAAAGCTGGCATGTAAAGACAGCATCATCAAACTCAGTGACGGTCTGGTCACGGAGATGTTCAATAAAGTCTGCTGGTGCTTCTGTGATGAGAAGCTCTGCAACAGATTTGTCTTGTCCAGCAGTAACGGTGTATTCACCTTCATCTATAAACCCACAGTCTTTAATGATGAGTGAGTGTTTGTATTTATCAATTTTGTACAAAATGCGCTTGTTGAACGTGATCTCTTCACCATTCTTTGTCCATTTGAGGGTTGCATTAAGACGATTGACTTTGCACCAGAATGTGACAGTTTTCTTTTCCGTGGTCTCAATGTCTTCAAGGGGCTCAACAATTCTGAGATCCTCCTCTGTTAAGACAAAGAACCCAAACCAATTAATTTACATCCTCATGATCTTGATGTGAAATTGAATGTAAGATGATGAAATAATTTTAATACAGTGTAAGTTATTTACCTAATACTGTTAAGGCAGCAGAGCTTTTGACATGTTCGCCTCTCTGGTTTGACAGTGAGATGGTATAGGTAGCTTGATCTTTCAACTGTGCATCTCTGATTCTGAGAGTGTAAACTAAATCCTTTTGGACAATAATATATTTTGCACTATCAAATATTGCCTCATCATTTTTGTACCACTTCTCTTTAGCACCTTCTTTATTGACTTCACAGTTGAAGATGATTTCTTGACCCTCATTAACTTCTTGGTCCTTAAGGGGAGTTATAATTCTGAGTTTTTCTGAAATTAAGAGAAGAAATAGCACATCATGTAGTATAAGGAATGCAACAAAATATGCACCTGCACGTTAATAAAATAAAGCTCACCAATGACTGTTAAGCGTGCTGTAGCTTTAGCTTCACCAACCATGGCAGTGTATTTTCCTGCATCTCCTAGAATAGAGTCTTTAACCACAAGTATTCTCTTTTTGCCATCTGAAATGATATCGTACTTATCACCAGGCTCCAGAACTGAGTCGCCCCTCAGCCACTGTACTGTAATTGCCTCTTTGGATACTGAACAGACAAATTCAGCTTTATCTCCTTCAAGCACCTCAATATTTTGTGGTCTGGTAAGAAATTCTGCTGCAAGTTCTGAAAGAAAACATTTTTACAGATATATATGATTTTATTTTATTTTTTGCTTATGAAAAGAACAAACAAAATTGTGTATTTTTACTGATTTATATTTAAATTTTTATTTTTTTTTCCAAATACCAAATCTACCAAAGTAACTCTCTTACCATGTACAGTTAGTTTTCCTGTTGTGCTAGAGCTTGGGAGCTTGCAAGTATATTTGCCAGCATCTTCAGGATGAGCATTACGTATGAGAAGAATTCTCTTTCGGCCATCAGAAATGTGTTCAAATCTACCACCATCAGGCACCTCATCATCACCTTTAAACCAACTAACTTCGGCATTAGGCTTTGAAACTTCACAGATCAATTTTACAGTGTCATTTTCATTTACTTCTAGATCATGAAGATTTTTTGTGAAAACAGCCTCTTCCTCTGCAAGAAGAGTTTAAAAAAATGATTAAAGTCTTTAATCAAAAACCAGGTTTTCTTGTTCATAGATTAGATTCTAAAACATTGTGCTTACCTATCACTGTAAGTAGGCCTGAAGTTCGAGCTGTTTTTGCTTCACAGGCATATTCAGCTTCATCATCGAAGACACATTTACTGACAATAAGAATGCGTTCTGCACCTTTAGAAATTATGTCATACTTTTTGCCTTTTCTAATTTCCATGCCATCCTTAAACCACTTGACCTGTTTTAGAACAAATCAACATGGTTATTAACATACTCATTACAGATTTCACTTGTAACAACACAATGAGGTTGTCAGTTTTTAATAAAGCTCTAACTGAAGGCGTAATCAGATTAAAAAGTATGATTATTGACCTTGACACCTGGACGAGAAATTTCACATTCAAACCGAGCAGGTTCTTTTTCTTTAACTTCAAGGTCAGTTAAGGGTTTCAGGAACTCAACACGAATAGCTGTAAGAGAAAAGAAAATTTCTGGTAGAAGAAAATCTCCAGTAGAGAAGGATAAGTTGCTGACATTTATATTATTGCCAGTCATAGACACTAGTCCATAGCGTTTAGAGCACTTAGACATTTTTTAGAAAATTGTTAATGACTCACGTTCTACATTGAGAAAACATGATGTCTTAAAATCCTTAGCATCACAGGTGTATGTTTTTGCATCATCCAGTGTGCAGCCATGGATAATGAGTTTTCTGACCCTGCCATCAGCAATGATATCATACTTCTTTGTTTTGTGAATTTCTTCTCCATTTTTGAACCATTTAACTTTTGCATTTTCCCGGGAAACTTCACATTCCAGTATTGCAGTGGCCTCCTCTTCAACAGTCTGGTCCTCAAGTGGTTTAGTAAATTCAACAGGGGGTTCTAAAAGAAACAGATAGATTTTTGATAGAAAAAGAACTAAAGTACAACCAGCCCTCTGCTAGTACAGAACTGTCCCATACTACTTCCAAATTTTCCTTGACTGAATAATCAAAAAGACTCTTAGCACCTGCTGAAATCTTTTTTATATAATTTTTTATTTTTAATGCCTAGACATGTTCAGTTATTCAACTCATTTCCTACTATTCAGCCAACTGTAAGATTAGACTGAATGATATCCTGTCCATAGGGTTCTTATTCATAAAATATCATAAAGCCTTGCAACTCAGTTTCTTCAGCTGAACTACACACATGTGATCTCAGTGACTCTGAAGTTACACTCTGAACTTAAGGAATTACTTTATATTTCCTTGAACTGATAAATTAGATACAAGTGTGCGCAGTTTTTTGACTTTTTAGTGCTACAAAGCTTTCAAGAAGTGCAAGTGGGTGTACAGTCAATGTTATGTCACTTGACTGATGGTGTAGTTGTGGACTTAAAAGCTCTGGGTACTCCAAACAGAAAAAAACTCAGGAAGCATGAAGTCCAGCATTTGCGGGTCATCTTGAGGCCAAATCAGTGTTCAAGAAGGCAATGAAGTCCCTGGAAATCCTAATGAACAGATTAATCTCACAAATCTGACGTATTTCCGGTATTTTCCCCTTTCCTCAGCTCTTGTGAAGCATAGAGATTTTAAGTGGTATTTTTTAATCAGGAAAGTTATCTACCAGTCCAATATTGTATGTATGATCCTACTAATTCGATATATCATGTATAGTAACATCATATTCCAGAGAGAATAATGAAGGGACCATTAACATTGATTATGACATAATTAAAATGACTGACTTACCTTTCACAAAAAGATTTGCTTGAGTTCTGAAATCTTTTGCTGTCAGTGATACCTCTCCCGCGTCTGTTAACTTGACGTCTCTAAGAATAAGTGTGTGAACTCTCCCTTCAGCACGTGTCATGACCTTATAAAGTACATAAAAAAACCTTTTGTAAGTATCTGTAACAGATATTTAAGAAATATTTAATGAAATAGCATTGCTATTTATTGTTATCTGTGGAGTTTGGTTGTTTACTTTTACAAGAAATGTTAATAATTTACTTTTGTATATACTAGATATATACAAAATGCAATTACTTTGAGGATTTTGAGAATAATTTCTGTTTTGTCCTTTCACCTACATGAAATTGCAATGTTAAGTTTCCCCATGTTTGGAGGTATTTGTGTCCTTGTGTTTGAAAACCTGAGTCTACTATCAAAGTTCAAAGTAAGGCTGACTTGTGATCATGTTTATTTTGAAGCGGTCCTGGTAAATACCAAAATAAGTACAATTATGGGGAAAAAATGTTGGTAATGCTCCTGGCTACATCTAAAATAAAACTTTTTAGAGAGATGCAAAGAGGTTTGACACCCCCCTCGTACACTCTTTTGTAAATGCCAATTTGACTTTCTATTATTAAGTTTTCCTAAAAAATTCTGCTTAAAAAACCCCCATGAATTTGAATTGGGCTACTCATACACAAACATCTCTTTTCTCTAGGAGTGGACCTGGAGGATTCAAGGATACATCCTGCATTGCAGCCATTAAGAGGGCTGCAACGGAATTCATGCCATAATTTTTAATATAGCTCTTTGAGAATTCTATTTATTTGTTTTCAGAGAAGTATGTGATCAAGTAGTAGATGCTGTTTTGGAAAAATAAAGGGGAAAAAGGAGCTTCTGCTAAGGAAGAAGCATAAAAGTTTAAGTTAATTTTGAGAAAGCAGGCCCATTTGCTTCAGAGAAGAAAGGAACTAGGTTGTCCTTGCTCCCAAATAGTCACTGTGTCCCTGATAACTTGCTCTAGTGAATATTCATTTAAAAGAGATTGGGATGAAGCCAAATATATATTTGTCCAAGATAAGCAGTAAAGATAAACAAAGAAGTCACTTCGAAAAGGTTATATGTGTACAGCTGCATGCCAGCCACAGAGGTAAAATAATGGAAAAACTTATACAATTAGATTGATTCTTGAAGAGAACAGTAAAGTTTTTCAAGAAGCTATTTGAAAAGGGTAGAAAGCAGTGTATCAGGCAAATACATGGTTTACTCTGAATTTATTCTTGATAAAATTTCAACTGAAGTGAAATGACAGTTTTGACTGCATATGTAATCTGAAAGAAAATCTATTTTTTTCCCATATAATTAAAATGATAGCTCAGACAGATAAGAACAAGATAATGTTCTATCATACAGAGTATTGAACACGCAATATTTTTCTTGCCAGGCAGTAATAACTATCAAGCCACTGCAATGATAGTAGCTTTCAGTGTTTTTATTCCTAGACTCAGAAGCAATTACCTTGATTACATCTCATTTGCTGAGTTTCAATTTTGTTTATCATCTGTCTTTAAATACTGTAATAAGGTCACCTATTGCTGTGATTGTTTGTTCTTGTCCAAATTCTATATTCTATTATATTTTTTAAATTGTTTTTATTTAAGCAAATTTGGTAAAGCTCAGAAAGATCTAGTAAAACCTGAAAATTGTGTTAAAAAATGTATGTAAAAGAAAAAAAAAATTGTACCAAAGTATTATTAGCAGCTTTCTGAAACTTTGCTAGGTTGTATAATGCCTTCAAAGTTTGCTTTGTCTAAGGTTTTCAATTTGCATTTTCATCTGCATTATTTCCCTTAGGCCTAGTACATGAAAAAGAAGTCTTAAAACCAGTGAAATCCATGTACATTTTATGTTTCTTAATGTATTTATTTTTATGTTTCTTTTTGTATTTCCTGTAGCATTAACTTTAAATACTAAACTGGCTGCATTCCAGGCTGCTCAGATCTCAGAGTTAAGAGCCAGCACTTGATGAAGGGTTAAAAATAGCTAGTGAGAAGTGCTAGACAAGCAAATCTGCCCAGAAAGTTATCTGGAGAGCCTGAACAAATGCCTGAAATGGAATGTGAATCCCCTTAATCCCCTTATATGCAGAATTGGACTGCAACTCAGCACTGAGGAATAAAAAAAAATATTTCCTGATAGCACCTTTCAAATCCCTCTCACGGTAACTACCATTAACCTGAAAAAAAAAAAATTCATTACCCCTGTGACTGTCTCCAACAGATTCAGGCACAAAATCAGTGTTGTAATGATTAATATTTTGGAACCTTAGTTTCCCTTTGTCCCATAAACACTTGCAGTATTCCAGAATACTGGAATTACTGGAGAAAATGTGCTATATCTGACTTAGGGAGGATTTACCATTTGTCAGAGCAGCACTACTGTATTGCTGTGTCTTAGTACTCCTGGTGGCAGAGAGTAACTGATAAATAAAGAAAGGGAAGAGAGTTGAAAGAGAGGAAGGAGGAGGAAACATGAAGAAAAATAAAGTTTAGTTTCTTTACCTTATCACTGGGCTCCAGTTTCTTTCCTTGCAGGAACCACTCTACTGGGATTCCCTCATAAGAGAGTTCGCAATCGAAAGTTGCTGATTCCCCAGCTGTCACTGTTACATCCTTGAGGGGTCTCAGCAAGCCAATTACTCGAGCTTGGTAATGAGAACACATCATTTTCAGATTAGTCACTTCTACCCGAGAGCTGCTGCCCTTATGTACTGATCTCCATGGTGGCTTCCCTCAAGAGAGACAGACATCACACTGCTGCTCTTTAAATTCCCTAAATAGAAGAGGCCACCCTGGGTTTTTAGGGGGAGGGCTGATCACCTAAAGTTTCCTACTTGCAGAGCGTGTTTCTTTAAATTGAACAAGGTCAGCAGGAAAGTTGCCGTGCATCTGTCTCCCTGCCAAGCCTTGCATGCCTCTTGCTAGATAAGCATGTGTTTTCCAAAATAGCAAGGGCTAGGATTGGAGCGGGAAACAAGTGGTCTTCAACTGTGTGGTCTGTCCCTGTCCATCAAACTCTTAACCCTATCCCCAGACATCACTGTGATCCCCAACTCTCAGGTTGACATGATACTTTAATGCAGTAAAGCCTTTGCTTGTAATACTTTGATTTCATAACAACATACGATGCCAGACCATGAAGCAGCCTTCAAGGCCATCACCTTATTTTTACTTCTCTTATGTGAATAAAATACATTCAAGCTTCGAAAACATATAGGACATTCCTTAACTTAAAAGTGAAGATGGCTTGAGTAATTAATCCTTGAGTTGCTGTAATGGAAAGAATTGCTGTGGGTTCAATACAATTTAGAGATGTGTACACCCATTCCAAAGAGGCAGCGGGTAATTAATTAATTAGTTTTAGTTTAAAAGATACTTACGTTTCACTCGAAGGTGGGCACCGGATTTGGCATTTGCTGCTTGGAAATCTACTCCACCAGCTTGATCTAAGCGTACATTATACAGCGTAAGGAAATGCTTTTTGCCTTCCTCCTTGATTTCACAGTCCTGCAAAGAGAGAAGTGAAACTTTTTTGTGCTCCTCAAGACAAGAACCCCTACTTCTCCTCACACCACGCATCTGTTATCTCCTCCTCCATTCAAAACACGTAGGCCAACTGCCACCTGCGATACATCTTACAAGCTTTCATTCATCGACCTTTCAAAGGACAAGCAGGTGATTAGGCCCAGTGAGCATGAGTTTATGAAAGTCAGGTACTGCCTGACAAATCTGACCTCCTTCTATGACAAGGTGACCCACTCAGTGGATGAGGGAAGGTCTGTGGATGTAGACTGAATTCTACGTAGACTTTAGTAAAGCCTTTGACACCGTTTCCCACAGCGTTCTCCTGGAGAAACGCTGCTCATGGTTTAGACGGGTACACTCTTCGCAGGGAAAAAAACTGGCTGGACGGATAGGCCCAAAGACTGGTGGTGAATGGAGTTAAATCCAGTTGGTGGAAGATGTGATCTGCATCTATTTAAACCACGCATAACTCAAAATCCAGAGGTAAATGCAGGCAATGCAAAGTTCGTATTTTTAAACGCCATTTTGTTTAAGTGAATTTTGTGAGGTCTTTGCACTTTGGATACATGATTGTTAGGGACTAGCAATACAGAATGTATTTATTTATGCAAAATCATTATTTCGCTATTTTATATATTATTTTGCATTAAATTTATACTACATTAAAAGTTATTAATGAAAAAACCAATACTTTTGTTATAGTGACCTCACTGAAAGCAGGAGATTTCACTCAGTTTCTGCAGCCACCTTCTTTTCCCTCACATCCTACCTCACTGCAAATTGTTGAGACACACAGAAGAAACATCCTAAAATATTTGCTTACAGCTGATTCAGTCAGGGGCTCTCCTTTTAGCTTCCAATTGCCATGGACACCTTCCTCGGAGATTTCAATATCAAAATGGGCAGTCTCTGTTTCAATCACCTCCACACTGTATAGCGGACGTATAATCTCAATATCCCGGTCTAGAGAGAAGAAGAAAAAAAAAACGTTGATTGATTCCCTCAGTTTCTAACAGATCCCAAAAGATGTCTACTACAGAGAGCCCAGTAAAATAACCATACCTTCAATATTGAGTTTAGCAGAAGTTTGATCTGTACCACAGTCACAAGTGTACTGTCCAATGTCTTTCTTCAAAGCTTTCTTAAGGATAAGGATTCTCTTTTTACCATCAGCCTTAATAACAACATTCTTTGATGGAGTAATTGGTTTGCCATCCTTCATCCATTTCACAGGGGCATCTGCTTTACTGATTTCACATTGTAAGATTACTTCATCTTTCTCTACAGCAGTGTAATCCTGCAGCTTCCCAGTGAAGTAAGGGTCTCCCTCTGCAAGCAAAAGTTAAGATATGTTTCAGTGTGATGTTCTAGTCTTTCAGAAAGGACAATTAGTTCCTACCATAAAATAAATTTCTTCTTTATGCCCTGCAAGAAGGATTAAATATAGCCCTTATAAATATTACACAGTTTGGTGGCAAAAAGAGAAAACAACGAATATCTAAGAAACAATTCTGCATATAACTAATATTACTGAGAACATTGTTTTGGTGCTCTAGGAGTTTCAGAGCACCATTTAAGTATCCAACAGTTAATTTTGCAACAGTTGCAGGAAATTTTAAAGTTATTTTAATTATCCTCTGTGAATGGGGAAATGGAGACCCAAAGAAGACAAACTATAACATTGTCAAAAATCACAAGGTAGATTTAGGCCAAACTAAAAAAACCCCACCAAAACAAAGCAAAACCAACCCTAAGACTTTCTGATCACCATTTTTCATTAATGAGACCCTTCTGATAATATACCTAATGTAAATTCTTTTGGGTATTCTTACCAAGAACAGTGAGCTTAGCTTCTGAGGATTTGTCCATAGCTTCCACTCTAATCTGAGAAGTATCATCAATAGTAAGATCTTTGATCGTGAGAGTATGGAATTTGCCATCATCTGTCATTGAAACCACTTTGCTGGTATGTAATCGCTGGTCATTTTTGAACCAGATGACAGGAATATTTTCATGGGAGAGTTCCACAGTGAACACTGCAGTTTCTCGCTCTTTCTTTGTAACATCTTTGAGAGGAGTAATGAATTTCAGGCGGATACCTATAACAACATAACATTTAATAATAACATTATCATCAATAAAAACTATTTATCAATAAAAACTATACAAGAACTATGGTGCAAGTCTTTCCTAGAAAGGGAAAACCAGACAAACCTTCAATAATAAGCTTGGCACTTGTTCTCTTATCCTCAGCTTCAAACATGTATTTAGCTTCATCCTCAAAGGCAACTGATTTAATAATCAGAGCATGCTTTGTTCCATCTGAAATAATTTCAAATCTTTCATCAGGAGTGATTTCTTGAGTTCCTTTCATCCAGCGGAAAGTCTTGGGTTCTCTGGACACCTCACATTCAAACTTGGCTTCATCCTTCTCAAAGACCTTCACATCGCTCAGTGGAGTAATGAAGATGAGAGGCAATTCTGAAATCAAAGAAGAGCACTTTCAGTTCAGTGATAGGTTCATACAGACCTTTCTGCTGCTAGACTTGTTCTAATGCCCTGAGATGAATGTGGTAGTGTTGGCGAAACGCAGACTGTACCTTTCACTTTCAGATTAGCAGCACTCTTAGCATTAGCAGCTTGGAAAGATACTTCTCCAGTCATGTCAAGTTTGCAGTTATGAAGGACAAGAATATGCTTCTTCCCATCTTCAATGATTTCGCATTCCTGGTGATAAAGAATAACCCCAAATATGAATATTCTAAGAAACCACTCAGAAGAGATTATTATTAAATAAGTGTTTTTCTAGTGTAAATTATGGTCTAAAAATAAAGAAGCAGCCTTACAGGTGAAGGAGTTAGGGTTTCTCCCTTTAGCTTCCATATAGGATGGACATCAGGCTCAGAAATTTCAATTTCAAAACGTGCTGTTTCACCAACAAATACTTCCACTCCATACAGTGGGCGCTCCACTTTAATTAAACGAGCTAAAATAAAAAAACCCAAATGTTCACATCTGTTTAATCACTCCTTATATACCACAGAAATGTAGTACTGGAAAGGATTTCAACTCTCTCCCTGTCCCTTCCTTAAGGCATTCAAATGCTACCACTGATAAATGTTTGTCTAACGACTTTTAAAATCTGCAAGTTTGGGCAGTCTACAACCCCCTTCTATAATATGTCTGAAAGTTATTTTTAGTAAGAATATTTTTCCTCATAATTAACCCAGGTATCTATTATAGTGGATTAAACTAACTGCTTTTTTTCCTGACTGTAAATAGACATAAAGAATAATTGATCATTGCTGTCTTTACAACAGCAATTTAGGATATATTATCTCTTGTAAATAAGTTAATAATTGTAAATCTAGATATTTCAGATATTCATCATAACAGCATGTTTTCTAAAGGTACAGTTTTTGGTGTTGTACTCCAGAGTGTCTGTCTGTCTACACCATTTTACAAAGGTTTCAGTGCTTTCCCGTAGCCAAGGTGTGATAACTTACGCTCAACGCCGACATTAGCACTTGTCTTGTCAGTTCCACAGTCACACTCATAAACACCCTTATCACTCTCTGCAGCCTTCTTGATCTTCAGGATACGGCGCAAGCCATCCGTTTTTATGGAAATTCTGTTGGAAGCTACTAGTTCTTCACCATCTTTGTACCATTTTACTGGCACATCTTTGCTAAGTTCACACTCTAGAGTAATATCATCTTTCTCCACAGCACTGTAGTCTTGCAATTTCACAGTGAAATATGGATCGGCCTCTATAAAAGGCATAGTGGATATGAATTGGTAAATTAGTAATATAAATGTATTAGAAAATCAATATTTTGTCACTTTGTACTTGTAAAAATTTTTTCTACATATTATATGGCATATATTACATTACTTATAAAATTACCTAAGACTTTGAGATTTGCTTGTGTGTTTAAGTCCTTGACTACGGCCTTTATTTCGGAGATATCATCAAGTGTTACTTCTCTCATTTCTAGTTTATGAACTTTGCCTTCTGAAGTCATAAAAACTGTTCTGCTTGTGTGAAGTCGCTTGTCATTTTTGTACCATTTTACTAGCATGTCTTCATGAGAAAGCTCAAACTGAAAGTGAGCTGTTTCCCCTTCTTTCACTGTTTGATCCTGTAGAGGTGAGATGAACTTCAACCTCACACCTGTAATGCAGACACACAAATGCCATCAGAAAAAGGCTAATGTGGTGCTAAAAGATACACTCTTTATCCATTTTTGATTTTTTTTGTTTGTAAGAAGATGCTTGCCTTCTACAAACAGTCTTGCTGTGCTCTTCTTGCCATCAACTTCAGCAGTGTATTCTCCCTCATCATCAAACTGAGAATCATTGATTACAAGAATATGCTTCTTTCCATCTGCAATGATGTCAAATTTTTCTCCAATCTTGAGTATATCAGTGCCCTTAGACCATATAACATTGGCTTCTCTAGTAAGGACACATTCAAATCTGGCTTGGCGCCTCTCAGGAACAGTAACATCTTTCAGGGGCACAGCAAAGTCCAGTTCAATTTCTGGAAGCAAAACAGAACACATCATTTGCAATGTGCTCCATGTGAACTCAGTTTAAGTTGATATCATGCTCCATGGTGAAACGTACCTTTCACTGTCAGGATAGCTGTAGTAACTGCATTAAGTGCCTGGTAAAGGACTTCACCAGCTTGCTCTAACTTGACTTTGTGCAAGGTCAGGAAGCGTTTTCCTCCTTCAGCTTTAATTTCACATGTCTGGAGAGATGACAGACTTTGGTAAATACAATACCAATGCCTTACTGCTAGGTATTTTTAATAAAGGGATTGCGTATACATTTTATACACAGTAGAGAGTCAGCTAGAAAGATTAGAAATGCTTTTCATGGACAGTTGACACTTTCATTCACTAATCAAAAAATGGACTACGTTTCTTCACCATTCCACATTTCTTTTAATTGTTAGCACCATTCCTGTAAATGTATGTAGGGTATTTTTATTATTGTCTGAATAATGTGCTGTAATCCTTTGAGAAAACAAAGCACTTCAAAACTTAGCTTTTATAGTATATGATTCCTACTTAGAGAACCAGTGGTTTTTAATTACCATAACATTTAGCCTTTCTATGTTCTGGACAGAGTAGCAATGACAGACCCGCAAAGATCTTACCATAAAGACACCAGGGAACCTGCACACAGTGTTTAAGTGTAAATAAACTGTGCTATAAAATACAAGGATGCTTACAGGTGAGGGTCTCAGGATTTCCCCTTTCAGCTTCCATTCACCAGGAATATCATCCTCAGATATTTCTGTATCAAAGTTTGCTGTTTCTTTCTCGTAAACTGTAACATCCTCTAATGGCTTCAGAAGTTGAACTTCACGTTCTAGAATGCACAAATGCACAGATATATAATTAGATCAAGTTTTGGTAGAGCTTTATAATAATTCAGGTAACTTTTTGGTTTGTTTGTTAACAGGTTTTTGAACATTGGCCTATGAGATGATGAAATATAACACAAATAAAAGCTTCCTTACCACCAAGGGTCAGTTTAGCTGGGTATCTGCGGCCTTCAACTTCCACTGAGTATTCCCCAATATCAGCGGGGCCAGCATTCTTGATTTTCAGGAAAATTTTATTTCCTTCTTTCAGGATTTCTGTCTTGTCAGTTGGTTCAGCAGGGATTTCCTCATCTCCTTTAAACCATTTAAAGTTTGGTGTATCCTTGACAATGTCACAGGTGAAAGTAGCTGTTCCTTTTGGTTTCACATGCTGGTCTCTTATGGGTTTTACTAACCAGTCTCTTATCACTTCTGCATGACAAAAAGTTACATAAAAATACAGTTTAGCAGACTTTTACTACAAATAGCTGGGCCATAAATAGAAGAAATAGAACTAACAGATTTTGTATTACAAGAACTTAATAGCTGTAAAGTTCTTATCTGTCAATTTATATTGTAATACTATGAGAAGCAGCTTTTCTAATTTTAAACCAGCCCAAATATCCTAACAAGGAAGGAGAACACGATTTTGACTGCTTACCTACTACCTTAACACAAGCCAAGCATGACAGCTCAGAGTCTTCCACAGTAACCGTGTAAGTGCCAGCATCAGCATCATCTGAATCAGTGATTGTGAGGGAATGTGACAAACCAATAATGCCCAGAGCAAATTTCCCAGGCTTGTCCTTGATGATCTTCCCATCCTTCCTCCAGACCACACTTCTTTCTTTGTTAAGCTCACATGTCAAGTACAGTGGCTGGCCTTTAACCACAGTGACTTCTTCCTCAAGAGTTTTCACAAACCGCACTGGGAGTTCTGTGAGAAACACAACATGTTGATTTGTCTAATTTATATACAGAAGGTGTGATGCAGAAATGCCTTAAATATTAAATTAATATGTGTAGTGATTGATGGAAACAAAAGGATGCATCTACCAACCACTGTAAATTCAAAGTACCAAGTACCTAGCTTGAGGAGTAGCTAGCCTTTAAATTATTGATAAGCTTGAACCAGGGAATACCTTCAACAATGAGTTTGGCTGTAGAGGTCTTCTCTTTGTTCCCCAGTCGTAATACACAAGTATATTCACCAGCATCTGACAGTTGGACATCAATAATATGCAGCTTCCTATCTTTGCCATCAGCAATAAACTTGTGTTTTGGGCTCTCTCGGATGTTACTTCCATCTTTCATCCAGCTGGTAATTGCAGTGGATGGGGAAATAAGGACTTCAAAGATTGCAGAAGAGCCAACAGATTCAGCTTCTGTTAGCACTATATCTTTCATCTCCTTGACAAACTTCAGTGGTACAGCCTTGAGCTGGTAAGTGAAGGGAGGCTCTTCAGGAGGTTTTTCACCACCACTGCCTGGCCTGAGTTTCCTTCTTTCTGCATCTGCTGGTGAAGGTGTCTTCTTGGCTGTAATTTAGATTCAGAAATGAATAAACTAATCCTGATTTATTGCTTTTGCTTGTAGGTATCGACTTGTATTAGCTTACCTTTGACTGGACTGATACCCTTCGGAGTTTCTTCTTTTGGTGGCTTGGCCTCTGAAGTAAAACAGCAATATTATTAAGAATGTAGTTAAAAAACATACATAATAAAATTAGGACAAAAATTTCTTTTAAAAAATCAGAATTTCTCTTTTTTTATTTATGTAGATGTACAAGGGGAGGAAGATATAAACATATGTATAATTTATACAACTTATACTGTCTAATCTCAATGCTAAGTTCAGTATCTTGAAACATGGGAGAGACACATACTCAGCAGTGGGAACTGAGAGGTATCTTAGAAGCTTCTAGTTCCTCAGTTTATTGTCCTGTCCACTATTCTGTAAGATTCTCCCAGTCCCTGACACTTTACTCACAATTAGGCCCTTGATCAATACCCACCTGTCAACCAACATAGTTTAAGTGCCTATTACAAATTATATGTTGTTTCTTTTAGGAAAAAACCCACAAACCTCTGCTAATGAAGACAACAAAAATATAAGTTGTATAAATCAAATATATCTTTCAGGACAATGTGATACTCTCACAAGTGAGGGATTTTCTGTTAGTTGCCCAAATTGTGATGAATCATCTTTTGAAAATATTTCTCATCATGACTTCTGAAAATATTTCTCATGCTATGCTGCTTCTCATCATCATTATGTGAAAGAAAATACAAAAGATATTTTTAATAAGAAAATGATATGAATGAAATGCAGGACAGAATTTATTGCAGTGAATGGAAAAATGAATACTGGAAAAAATGTGTGAGTTTTTCTGAGAAGATAATGATGTACAACATGATTTATGCAGTCCTATAGAAGTGTAAGACAAAGACAATGAACATTGATCACATGACTGTATGCACAGACAGGTAAGACAAACATGTCAAGAGTGGCTGAATGCCAGTACAGACACATGACAGACTAGATGGAAAGGTGAACAGTGATAAAGAATGTAAACAAACATCACAATGGTAAATGGCATTTTCCTGAAGCAAATAGTACAAGCACTTTGTGGAAGAATTTGGCAGTGGTCTTCCTCACCTCGCTTTGCATGAGACTTCGCAGGGACATCCAGAACTTCACGTGATTCTCCAAGTGCATCCAAATTCCTGTTCTCACCCAAAAGTCTACTGGCCTGCTCAGTCACACGAGCAGGTTCTGATTTCTGATATTCTTTCTCTCCTGCTTTCTTAGGAGTCGTTATCTTACCTATGCTTGAGGAGTAAGTTAGTTCTCCATTTGCAGGGATTCCTTTGCTTGATGGTATTTTGTCTGAAGGCTTTCCCTTCTCTTTTTTCATGGTAATAGGTGTGCTTTTTCTAATGCCATGTTTAGCTGATGTTTTTTCATCTGATGGACCTTCTGTCAATGGATGTTCTTTTTCCAATAGCTTCACTTCTTGCACAGTCAAAGATTTCTTTTCTTCAGTTTTATCTTTGCTGCTTTTGAGAGCTGGAGTTTCTTTATGATCATCCTGAATGGTATGAACTTCTTGAAATCCTTTTTTATATTGAATCTCTGGTGGCTGAATAGGAACTTTCTTTATTGACTCAGGTCTGCCAACTATTTCATCTTTGACTCTCTTTTCATGTTCTCCTATGGAAACATCATCTTTCATTCCTTCTCCTGTAATCACTGCCTCAACAACTTCTTTTTCCACAGGCAGCTGTTCAGGGGCATTTGACTGTCTAATTTTGTCTCTTTTTAAGTGCCTGCTGAAGGCAGTTTTCTTTTCCTTCTCTGGTATAATCTTTTTTCCTGTTTTTTTATCACTTAGAAGTGCTTTCTCATGTAACAACCGTCCTGAATCCTCCTCATAATGAACTTCTTCCTGTGCAGAGTATGTTTCTCTTGCTTTCTTTCCCACAACCTCTGGCTTAAGAACAGATGGTTTAAAGATGATGTAAGCTTTTTCTCTGGGAACCTCTTCATCTTCAGTGAGGTGTTCTAGGTCAATGTCTTTCCTCAATGCTGGTTCAGTTTCCTCAGGCATGTCTAAGGAATGTAATTTTGCTGTTGCAAAATCCAGATTCTCATCTTTCTCATAAACTTCAATAATTTCTATTTTCTTTGATTCTCCATTAAGAATCTTAGGTATAGGAATTTCAGCTACCGTGGTACCAGATTTCTTCATGCACTGAGTTTTATTTTGTATTCCATTCTCCTTCATGGATTCTCCAGAAGGTATTTCAGATTCTTCTACTGTAAAACATCTTCTCTCTTCTTCACTTCTAAGGAGAGGAGTTTCAGCTATTCCTGCCTCTGTGATATCCTTTACAAATGAAATTTTATCCTTAATGGGGAATTCTTCGGGTTGTAAACTGATTTTTGATTTTCTCTCTTTTCCTAGGAGTCTTTCCTGGTCCCTGGGTTCATATTGCTCTCTGGGCATATGTTTAGGTACATAAGTTGGCTCAATTTCCTCTTCTTTTTCATGCACAGGAGTCTTCCCTTCATGAACAACACTAAACTTGTCAGTGGCTTTCTTTACAACACCTTCCCACTGAACAACCGATTGAATTTCGTCCCCCTTTTCTTCTCCAGAATCTCTTTCAACACGTTCAGCTGCTATAGAAATAATTTTCAATTCCTCATCAGGTAGTGGTGGTTCATCTTTTGCATAAGTAATGTGACCTATTGCAACCTCTCTTTTCTCACCTGTAAGGGTAGTCTTTCTTGGAAGCATCGGTGCCATTTCTGGCTTCTCTTCTTCAGGAGCCAGGATAAAGTATTTGAGAGCCACTTTCTCCTGGTCATTTCCTTCTGACTTCAGTATTCCATCAGCTGTTTCCAGTGAAATTTTAAACTCAAGTGGCTCTACTGTCTGAATGTCCAGAACTGTCTCCTTAGGACTTACTCTTTCCTTTACATGTAAGGATTCCTCAACCAAAATCTTCTTTAAGACAATTGACTCAGGCTTTTCTTCTTCAACTGAGGGCATTTTATCTCTATGCTTTAGTACAGATGGTGCATCAGGCTTTTCTGCAGCTACAAAGGTTTCACAGGTAATTTAGAGAGTTAAAATCCGTAAGAATAATCATCAGGAACATTATATTTTAAGACAAAAGTTCCAGCTATACCTGAAATAAAATTAACATAGAACACATTTCCTCCACACAACGGAAAACTTACAGCACAATCACAAAAGAAAAGAAAGATAAGAATGACACACACGAACAGTACAGAAGACCTAAGTAAGCCACTGTTATGGTACAGAGCGTTGTCCCACTAGTTTCCCAATTTAAATCCAAATGGGGTTATAAGTAGCAGAAAGCGACAGCTTTCTAAGGCCTATTTGGCTAATGGGTTAGTGATGCCACT
The DNA here is from genome assembly GCA_027574665.1 of Rhynochetos jubatus. Classification (NCBI taxonomy): domain Eukaryota; kingdom Metazoa; phylum Chordata; class Aves; order Eurypygiformes; family Rhynochetidae; genus Rhynochetos; species Rhynochetos jubatus. The sequence goes on along the minus strand of CM050654.1, from coordinate 18,710,990 downwards.
GCAGGCCTGGCTACATCACCCAATCAATGGCCAAGAAACATTCATGATTAGGCTTCTGAAGTGTTCAAGGTCTGAGCTCTACTGTAGCATTAGGCTCTTTGAACGATGGGTGAGCAGCACGTACATCAGCTCTACCAATGGACCTCAAGCTCAGGGTGCTTCAAAGGAATTAGACTCTTCACAGTTCTTTTCTCCACAGCAGGGTATGATCTGGGGTCCTAAGCGTATCAAATGAAAGTAGCAATACTCTAGTTCTTCAGCACCACAGCCATTTTCCTCAGGACTTCAATAACAAATTAAAAGTAGAAAACCAAACAACACAATAATTGTTTAGAAACATGTTCAACCTTTCTTTTGCTATATAGAAAACACAAGATGCAGTTCACAAGACGTACATCAGGACATAAACAACATCAAGGAATCAACAGAATACACAGATTTCATAGTAGGACAATACATAAAGGCACACAGATCACTATCCAGGAACAACAGCACAGATTCATCTCTGTGGTATAGCAGACATTTGTCTTTTAAATTAGGTGACCACTCCTAGAATAAGAAGATCCTTGAATAGGACTTCAGATCTTTCTGTAATGAATGAGTTATAGGATTTTACAGCTCTTCATTCTCTGTATCCTGAAGATACTTAGGTATCTCAGAGAGAAAAACCTTATAAATAGTGTAGAATAAACATAAATACCTGCTTTCTTTCCAACCACTGGTACTGTCACTGGAGTAGTAACAGCTGCTGCTGGTTCTCCTGCCGGTTTTGGTGATTTTAGAGCTGTAGGGGAAAAAAAAAAAAGAGCCCTCATATATCTGTTTTAATAAATAATTTTAAGTACAATGTTCTTTAAAATGTTCTGTAGATTGTATGAAAGTTCCAGTCTTAGTATTACTAGAGGCATTTGTTTAATGCCCTTTCATCCAGAAATCTCTGAGTGAAAAATACTAGACACACAAGAAAGGCTGCACTGGCATTTATGACTAAAGAATTCTTACCTACTGCAAGTTTAGGTTCAGTCCCAGGAAGTGGAATAGCTGCTTGCTTAGGTTCTGGCATTTCAAACACAACAATTACATAGGTCAATTTACATGTTTTGCAATCCCATTGAACATTAAAGTTAGAAGCAACAGTACAGAGAGAGTTAATTGAAGATAGAATTGATTGGTTTGTATGTTATTTAACCAGAAAGCAAGATATTAACTTGAGATGAAGTCTTGTAAAGCAAGATACAGTAGAAAAGAGATGGTTGTTTTCAAGCACTGAAGAAGCAAACCCAAGAAATCCAGAAGAATGCAAAGTGGTTAATTATGACACAATAGTCATGGACAGATTATAGTAATGTTATATGTTAATATAGCATGATATTCAGCAATTTATATCATTTAGTTGCTCCAGTAAGGAAAAAGAGCACCACACATCTGTACCTTTTGGTGCTTCAGGCACATGTTTTTCCTCCTTTTTTATGACAGGTATCTCAGTTTTCTTCTTAGGAACTTCTGGGACTTTAAAATATATATTTTTTTGGTAAGGTATATTGAAACACCTTAAATCCCCAAATACAATTGTCTCCAATGTACACAAAAATTTTCATTCTTTTTAGACAAAACCAGTTTCAGATGTTCATAATGCTTAGGAATATGTATTTTTTAAGAGTGAGATTTGAATAAATTCGAAACACAGAAGGATAAATACTTGTACAACTTTAGCTAAAAGAATGCTTGGATTAACTGTTACCCTGCAGTTATATTTTTACCAGTATTATAAAATATTTGTATATTTTGAAACACAGAGAAGATTGAGAAACAATCCCAAAATGCAGAATTCTGACCCAAACGTGGATGTGAAATTTGGCTGTGTAATTTAATTGGCTGTGTAAATTAAAGATTTAATTTACACAATTAGCTTAATGCAAGCCATCTTTTAAAATGTCACTTTCATTCTTGAAATTCAGAGAATACTACTTAAAAGTGTTTTTTTGTGGGTTTTTTTTTTGTTTTGTTGTTTGTTTGTTTGTTTGTTTTTGATTGTACTTTACCACATAGGTTTGAATGTAATCTAGTACCTTCAGGTTTCTTAATTTTTTCTACTGGTGTAGGCACTGGTTTAACTTCTGGTTTAGGTTCTTTTTCTGGTTTAGGTTCTTCCTCTTCTGATTTCTTTTTAAGAACTTTAAAAGAAAAGGAATTTCAGTTTTTAATGCACAGGTAGGTAAAAGAATAAGATGGTGAACAAGACAAAAGATTAAAAGCTATATCAACAATCATGAAGAAACAGGAATGTAAAATATATAGTTCAATATAAATGGAAGATTTTGTGTAACTATTCAAGATACTATTCTAAAAGCATTTCAATATTGTCATCTAGAACAAAAAGATGCTTTTATGAAGAGCAATCCATCTGAGAGGAAAGACATCAATGTTAACTCTGCGATAGAATAAAATTTCTATAATATCATCATATATTTATAATATTTAAATGATGACTTACTATACAGAATTATTCATTAATAACTGCAGTTAAAGATGATTTTCAGGGACAAAATATAGGATAATGGATTAAACTCCTATTGACTTCAGTGAGAGAGCAACACTGAGTCTTCAAGTGTTGTATCTAGAGAGCTCAAATTTTTACGTCTGTTTTATATTTTACTTATTTCACTTATTTTTGTCCTGCCAGATATCAGTCTTAGGTATCTAATGAGTCTGCCACCTGAAAAACCGAATATCTGTATTTTATTATGTTGTGTGAAATCTGAAGGTGAACTTCAAAGTAGATGGGCATGAATCAACCCACTGTGGTGTTTTAAAGTGAATTGGAATTAGTGCTTCCTTTTTCTAAGCAATAATTCAGCCAGGAAGTGATTCAGAAGGCTCCAGACATTGCAGGATAGGGGACTGATGTCCAATAGTACCATGGGGTTCTCCAATCTGTGCAGTACTTCTAAGAAAACCATAAAAGAGAATACAGATGCTGCATATGTGACTTCAGTAACATTTACACTGCAGCTGGAAAATATTTAGGAGTCCAGAAGCAGAAGACTGTGGAAAACTGTCAACTCCAGTTTCTTAATTTAGAGATAAATCAGAAGAGAGTTATAGGGAACCAGATTTTCAATGTTCTCCTTTGTTTTCACCACAGATCCCTTGGATGTGACAGATTTTCAAGTTATCCACATTTCATCCCTGAAACCACAAAGGTTTTCCCCAAGAAACACACATCAGGTAGTAGATTGCTCGTATAATTTTCCATACAGCACACGTAAAACAATGTTATGTTGGGGGCTATACTGAACAATGTTAATATGCTGGGTTTTTGAAAGTAGAACCAATTTACTATACCTCTTTTCAAAACAACTTCTTCTTTTGGTGGAGGAGTAACTTCGGGAATTACTCTGCGAGGTTTCTTAACAAGTCCAGGCACTTAAAAGAATATTATTACAGCTTTTATTATGGGTTCATAACGGTAGCAAGAGCTAACCAACAACTAAGCATTCCAAATACACAAATGCTGGTCCACTTCTGAATATTAAAAGCAAAGGTAAAACTGCTGAGATTGAAGCCAATAGTTTTAATACTTTTCCTATATTATTGGCATACTGTTGTCTTCTCGACTTCTGCATAAGGGGAAATTTTCGTACAAATCAACAAAGGAGAATTATGGTTTGACAAAACTATAAAGGTTATGTATTCAAAGAGAGTTATCATAGTGACATTTTTATCTCCTTTTCCCCTTTCATTAAAGGCTTGTGTTACACATCTGTTCATCTGAACTGCATGTCTGTGATGTCCTAAACTTGGAACAGCATTAAGAAGAGATGTTCACTGCTTAGCTGCTTAGGTTGTTTTAAGCTCCAGTACATATGAAAAATAGGAAGGAATACTTGTAAAGTGGCTTGCTCAATTCATTTTTCATCTCCATCTCTGGAGAGTGTCCTCTCACAAAAAAAAGTTGTATGTCAGCCATATAATAAACTAAATATATTTGAACAATACTGTGCATATTTAAAGAGTGTATTATTTTTATTTCTCCCTAAGCAGAGAACCAAAGTAAGCACCTACACAAGTGACAAACCTCATAAAAACTCCCTCATTCTTCCATGATTCTGTATCTTGCATCTCATGAATTGCATGATGGGAGATTAAAAAGGACATAAATATAACATGAACATATATATCCAATACTGGAGTCCACTGTTCAGCATAATCTAAGAGACAGCTTTTTGATATTTCTGAGGAAATTGAAGAAAAAGATACCAGGAACTACAACTGTGGGCTCATGAGAGGCTCAGGTTAAGTAAGATATTAACTAGGTACCTTTAGCAGGTGGGGGTTCCAATTTTGGAGGTTCACCAGGTTTTGCAGTCACAACTTTCTTCCTTGACTCAGGAGCTTTTAAGAAAATTATTTTAATTTTACCACAGACATCATTAGATTCAAAAAAGAGAAGAGCTTTCTACAAAAATCCAAAAACCTGATTGCTCTTTACATAATAGAAAAACAAGAGCTACAAAACTAAGATACTGGCTAATGAACTGTTTACAAGAAGTCAGATGATCTGTAGGAAACACATTTGATCTGAAAGTCACGTTTGTGTAGTAACACCAACAAATAATTGCTGCATATTCTTTTCATTTGTAAGAACTTGTTAAAGATAGAAGAATTATGTTAAAGAAAGAATGTGTTAACTTGGTTAAGATTTTTTTTTTTTTTTAAATAAATTGTTATCTTCCCATAACTATTGAAAAGAACCCATGTAAACTGATCTGGTATAACACTGGTAAAAAATCATAAGGGACGGAAGATTAGTAAGGCGCACCATTAGAGTGATAGTAAATTAGAAAAGAAAAAAAAAGATCCAAATTGATCTTTGTAAAAGCATGCTTTTCAAGATTCATCATTATAATTCAGTAGGATTATATGTTTGAGTTCCCAGTGTTAACTGTGGGTTCAGGTGATTATACCTTTAAGTAGCTCTTTTGCCAATTTAATGTCTTCTGTTGGTGGAGTAGGTGGTGGTGGTTTTCGCTTTTCAGGGATCTTCTTTTCAGGTTCTGGTGCTTTAAATAACATTAGGTAGATTTAGTATAAATTTACTACAAGAGTAGGTGTGTGAAGAGTAATGTACAAATACAAAGATGGTAATTTTCCATTTTCAGTGAAGCCAGGGAAAAAATTGAATTAAACGGGAATACGAAAGAAACTTAGGCTATTGCTTTCGTAGCATGCACACAATACAAATATCCAAGTAGACCTTAAAAAGCATATTAATAACATGAGAACAAAGGTGGGAAACCAAACGACAGGAAGACTCTTGTTGACAAGAAACAAAGAGAAAGCATTTAAAATAATCTGTAGGTTGTACTTAAGAGATCAGAACACATTTCCAAAACATAACAACAGAGGAAGAATTACGTAGAGAACTACAACATACAGGTATACGTGTGAAGAACAACAGAACAAGAAAAAAACTGCACAGTAATGAAAGAAATGTGTCTGGCAGTCTGGCAGGTAGGTACTTTGTATACCTTCAACTGGTAAAGCTTCTTCTACTTCTGCAACTGGAATTTCTTCTGCTTCTTCAGGCTCAATCTCCTTTATGATTTCATATTCTTTAAAGAATATTGACAACTTGTGTAAGTTTCCAATTATAAGATCACATGAACAATTATGTAGATATTGCTAAGGAGAAAGCTACTCCAAAAGACACAGACAAATATGTGTTGGTATAAGTTATCACTCAGTATCTGTTACTTTTGCAGTTAATGCATGCTTTTGAAAAACTACTCTCTTTCTATGTAAGAATGAATCAAGGTTGTGTGAAGGATAGTATTTTTTATGTGTATAATATATACTAAACATTGAATTTGTGGATGAGTCATTGTAACAGGAAAGAATAAAAAAATTAATGTCTCAATTCATTTAAGATCATACCAGCAATACAAATACTAAGTTTTAAGAGACTCAAATTTAGTGGGAATTGATTATTATCTTAAAAAGAGACATATCTTCTTAGGAATATCCTGTGTAGGAGCATATGTCACTTGAAGATATTTAATTTTGAAACAGATATTTTACTTCCACTTATGAAAATATGATAGTAGACACATAAACTGGTATCACCTAAATTATAGGTGAACAATTTACAAACATTACAATAGGAGAAAAAGGACAACATCGATTTTGAAGTTTATGTTTGGAAGAAAAGGACAAAGGATTGTCCTTGCAGTAATAACTATAATGGTATATACCTGCACTTGGTAGTGGTTCAGGTATTTTAGGAACAGCAACAGGTACTTTCTCCTCTGGGACATGTTTCTTGGGAACCTCAGACACTTTAAAAGATATTAGTTCATTTTATTTACATGTATACAAATGTACATATGAAATATAAAAAAGACAAAGACACCTAGCACACAGAAAATCACGGTAACAGTGGCTATAACCATGAAAGACTGTTTGTGCTCCAGTCTTTCCCAAGGCAGTGTACATAATACTGACACATTTTCTAGACTCAGTTATAAAAGAGAAAAGAGAGAAGAACAGAAAACACTTATTCTCAGGAGATGCCTCCTGGCAATATATACCTTTGGTTGGAGGAGGCTCTGGTTTTTTAAATTCTGGCTTTTTAGGTGTTGTAAGAGGCACTTTCTCTTCTGGGACAGTTGTCTCTGGCACTCCAGGTGCTTGAAAGATATTAGTAAATTTTCATTTTTGTGAACATTATGACACATATATACATATAATATTGAAAAGTGAAAAGACTAAAAAGAATAAGGCATTCAAAATATGAAGAATAAAATTTTAAAACACAGATTATTGACGCAAATAAGTAAGCACTGTGTACATCAGTGAAAGAAGGGAAGAAGTATTCAGAGTTGAGAAAAGGAAAGGCTCAGCCACTGATTTATGTACCTTTAACTACAGGAATGGTACGTTCTTTAAGGACAGCCACAGGCTGTGGTATTTTTGGCACAGCCACAAGCTCTGGTTTCTTGGGTGCAGCCACAGGTTTCTTTGGTGCAGCCACAGGTTTCTTGGGCACAGCCACAGGCTTTGGAGGAATGACCACCGACACCTCCTCTTCTGGTTCTTCCTCCTTGGCCACCTCAGGAACTTCAAAGATATTGGTTCTTTTTACTTGACCAGGCTAAAGGTCAGGCACATACAGACACAACACGACCAAATGCCGCTCTCACCCCTCCCCACAGAACGCAGAGGGGCAAAGAACACTCAGTACTGCGGCAACCCAGAGGGCACGACAGGCTTTGTCAGAACACCACCATATACCTTCAGCTGGAGGAGCTTCTGGCTCTCCAGGCTCAGCAACTGGTGCCACCTCTTCTGGTGCTTCCTCCTCCTCTTCCTCTTCCAGGACCTCTGCCTCAGGCATCTCAGGCACTTCAAAGATATTAGCGTGTTTCATTTTACATCGGTGAAAACACATGCTAAGTAAGAACAACACCCAGAGGAACACAGACACAGAGCATCCCAACAGCCAGCTCAAAACCTCACACACACATTCGGCACCATTTACCCAGCATGCACAACCTTGAGTCTCAGTTTGGAAAGAGAGACAGGCCAAGAGAGGGAAGGACAATGCTTAAGAGAAGAAGATGAAGTATGTCCTTTGTTAAGTTATCCATGAAGACAAGTACCTGTGGGTGTGGGAATCTCTGGTGCTTTGGCAATGGCCACAGGTACCTTTTCCTCACGAGCAGCCTTCCTGGGCACTTCAGGTGCTTCAAAGATATTAGTGAGAGTCAGTTTCATATGTCAAACAGGAAGATGAACAACGAAACATAAACTAGAGATAGACTCATGAAAGCAGCCACACTGGTCTCACGGTATTGACCCGCGTGCCCCACTCACACACACAAAACAACACACGGGCACAGGCACAGGCACAGAGTGGTGATGCCAAGTAAGTTCTGTGAGAAAACTGCTGGCTATGTTTAGGTATGGCTTGAGGGTGAGGTGTGAATTAGGCTACTCTCCTCATTCCTCAGCAGCCTTTCCTCCCTGGGAGAAGAGACTGTCCTTCTCAGTCCTGCTGGGATCTGACTCTTCCCTGGGAGCAACCTCAGCCCATACATTATCTGTTGCCATTCCTTGTGAAGCTGCCTGTGCTTTGCATTCACCAGTGTGGGCAGTGACAGAGTGAGGAATGCAGTATTTCTACTTTGTCCCTATGTTGGTCCTACTCAATTTCCTTCCTTTTTTTATGCTTTTCTTTTTACTGGCTTATTTTCTTGCTCTAAGTGGCCCTGTTACCTCAATTTTCATTTCACTGTGGGAACTTCCACAGCCTGTAGGGTTCACTGCATTTTATAACTATTCCTTCTTTATTATAAACTCTCAATTTATCGGCATTTTCTTTAACCACTTGATATGCTGTCACTTCTTACTACCCTAATATGTGCATTTTGTAGAAAAAACATATTTTTTTCATTCTGAAAGATTCATGCCTATCACGTACACTTACTGAGACTGTTGAAAGAGTAATGGAGATATTCACGGTGTCAATTTAAGACAAGACAATTGGGCAGTAATCTGAAAAACCTTTGATTAGATAAGTTTTAAAATACAGCATTTCAGGAACTTCTGATTCAGAATATGAAAACAAAACAGTAAATTAAAATATAATTTGGGTTGTGTGTACAAAACATTAGATAAATGAATTCCTAACTCATACACAGCACGGAACATAAAAATTTCAGGTAACCACAAACGGACAGGAGAACAGACATCAGAAGTAAGATGTAAGACAGTAAGAAACAGTCTCATTCAGGCTGACGCACAGGATGACAGGTACCTCGAGCTGGTGCAGGTTCTGGCTTTTTTGGTACAGTTACAGGTATGGACTCTTCCAGAACACCTTTCTTGGGCACCTTGGACACTTCAAAGATATTAGTGTATTTTAGTTTTGTGGCCACTACAGTTGTATGCGAAACAAGAAGACAACCAATAACGTATGCACATAGACTTCTTTGAGAAGTCTGTGGTTACGTTCAGTCATCAGATATGCTTTGCTGCAAACAAGTGGAATGACCAGCGTGTCAAATACATCACACAGGAGACAGGACTTCTGTGCGTAGTTTCTGTTTCTCAGTCAAGGTGGAAATGTAGAAAGCATTTGCCCTCAGAGACTTATCTATGGAATCCTACTGCACTTAAAATTCATCTATCACTCACAACCATTTTGTCACTGGCACATAATTTTTTTAGGGAAGTAACATTTGTTTTATCATCACCACTTTTTCCTATGAACTATTTCCATTCTTTACACTTCCTCTTCATTTTCAGTTTTCCACACTTTCTGTCTTTTAGATGTGAGTATTTACAGAAATACATACTTCCTCACTTCTCTTTTGGATTATATTAATGACCCTTTAATGTGCTTGGATCATCAGTAGATGTATCCAGACTTCCCAGGAAGTCTTCCTCATGTATACTGACATTAACATACTTTTACAGAGGTAGTGCTGCTGTCATCCAGCAGTACAGTCTATTAGAAAATACAGGGGTGCAACATGATGTTCTTAAAACTGAAAACTTATTTGCAGGCTTTTCTTCAGAACAACATGTTATTCTGTTAAAACTAACCATTCAGTAAACGTTAATTCTTAAAATTTACAGAAAGGTCAGAAAGCTGCAGATATTTTTCAAGGAATTGAATCTAGTTTTCTGTCTTGTTTGTGACACTCCACATTGCACTTACATTGCACTTTGTATTTCTTAGGCACCTATCTCCAATAGCTGATCACCCAAAAAATTAGTTCAATTTAAGTCCAGAAGAGCATAATGATTCTTACTAATGATGATACTAATAGTTATAACATGTACCTTTGGCTGGTGGTGTTTCTGGTTTTTTAGGTACAGCAACGGGCATTTTTTCCTGCGGCACAGCTTTCTTGGGCACCTTGAGCACTTTAAAGATATTATTTCCTCTTAATTTCACAGTTAAAAAACCACAGAAGTTCATAACACTTATGATAAAAATCAAAGAGTTTTGATATTTCTAACACTAACATTCCTCTAGGGACTGTTAGGTTAGTCACATCTGCAAAGATAGACACAGCAATGCTAGGGATAAGGACACATAACAAACACACACAAAAGAAGGGATAACAAATGAACTTATTAATCAAAACGGTAAAATAAAAACCAACTCCCCTCAGAAGATATACCTTTAGCTTGTGGAGTTTCTGGTTTCTTCGGTACAGCCACAGGTTTCTTGGGCACAGCCACAGGCTTTGGAGGAATGACAACTGGGGCTTCCTCTTCTGGTTCTTCCTCCTTGGCCACCTCAGGCACTTTAAAGATATTAATTCCTTTTACTTGACCAAAGTAAAAGTCAGCAAACAAATAAATGGCAAACAGCAAAACAGGAAAGTAAAGCCTTGACAGACTACAAGAGAGTCCTGTGCAGAAAACCACTTTTCCTTCAGGCGGACTCCTTGCAGTAAAAAGACAAAGTATGGCCTTATGAGATCATTTGTTGACGTGCCCCACCCTCTACTGCAGGCATATACAGGCACATACAGACACAACACGACCAAATGCCGCTCTCACCCCTCCCCACAGAACGCAGAGGGGCAAAGAACACTCAGTACTGCGGCAACCCAGAGGGCACGACAGGCTTTGTCAGAACACCACCGTATACCTTCAGCTGGAGGAGCTTCTGGCTCTCCAGGCTCAGCAACTGGTGCCACCTCTTCTGGTGCTTCCTCCTCCTCTTCCTCTTCCAGGACCTCTGCCTCAGGCATCTCAGGCACTTCAAAGATATTAGCGTGTTTCATTTTACATCGGTGAAAACACATGCTAAGTAAGAACAACACCCAGAGGAACACAGACACAGAGCATCCCAACAGCCAGCTCAAAACCTCACACACACATTCGGCACCATTTACCCAGCATGCACAACCTTGAGTCTCAGTTTGGAAAGAGAGACAGGCCAAGAGAGGGAAGGACAATGCTTAAGAGAAGAAGATGAAGTATGTCCTTTGTTAAGTTATCCATGAAGACAAGTACCTGTGGGTGTGGGAATCTCTGGTGCTTTGGCAATGGCCACAGGTACCTTTTCCTCACGAGCAGCCTTCCTGGGCACTTCAGGTGCTTCAAAGATATTAGTGAGAGTCAGTTTCATATGTCAAACAGGAAGATGAACAACGAAACATAAACTAGAGATAGACTCATGAAAGCAGCCACACTGGTCTCACGGTATTGACCCGCGTGCCCCACTCACACACACAAAACAACACACGGGCACAGGCACAGGCACAGAGTGGTGATGCCAAGTAAGTTCTGTGAGAAAACTGCTGGCTATGTTTAGGTACGGCTTGAGGGTGAGGTGTGAATTAGGATACTCTCCTCATTCCTCAGCAGCCTTTCCTCCCTGGGAGAAGAGACTGTCCTTCTCAGTCCTGCTGGGATCTGACTCTTCCCTGGGAGCAACCTCAGCCCATACATTATCTGTTGCCATTCCTTGTGAAGCTGCCTGTGCTTTGCATTCACCAGTGTGGGCAGTGACAGAGTGAGAAACAGAAATCCCATCATCATTACTATATCTCTCTCCTATTACTGTTCTGTTTTTTCAACTCTCTTGCAGTATAAGTATGTGGGGGCTTTTGACTCAGGGTTTCAGGGCTTTCATAATCCTGTATTAAGACATTGTATTTACCAAGTGTCAATGAGGTAATTGCAGAGTGAACAAATTTCCTTGTTCTCCTTCTTCATTTGATGCAGAATTGTTCCTCACAAATACGAGAGAACTGGTCATTTTGTATCTAATAACTATGTGGAATTCGATAGTGGATGTGAATAACTCCCCGCTTTAGGTCCCCATGAGCTCATGGTCAGAAAAAATGTTAGATTCTCTGTGAATAGAGCCATATGTTTTTCTCACATGAAATTTGACCAGATCCTGATCTACCATGCATTTGAATAACCACTGAACTTACTCACTAGTTTAGAGTATCTGTTATTTGGGATCTAGGCCCAGACCACAAACACCCATCTTAAATACCTGTCTTATCTAGGTATGTCCCTCTTTTTACTTTGGGACTTCTTTTCCCTTAGCAACTTCAGCTCCTTCACAGTCTTTTGAACCTGACTTTCTCCTTATCTTTCCTGAACTGATTAGTGTGTATGGTTGTGGGGTTTTTTTGTTTGTTTGTTTGGGGATTTTTGTTTATTTTTTTCAAATATCTGTGTCCTGATTGTGTCTCCTTGTTACTGCCACACAATATGGCAGGGTTGTCTGTTGGTAAAGGTTAAACAAAAATATTTTGGTTAAATAAAACCCATTTATTTTACTTGAGATTCTTGGCGAAATGATAAACAAAGAAGTTTACATTAAAAATCCAAAGTAGAAACCTCTTTCCCATGTATCTAATCACGTTTGGTATATAGAATTTTAAACACATGTAAAGGAGATTCAGAGAGTCCCTAATGTTCTCTATGTATTTCTCATTCAAACAATAAATTTGTACACAGCACGGAACATAAAAATTTCAAGTAACCACAAACGGACAGGAGAACAGACATCAGAAGTAAGATGTAAGACAGTAAGAAACAGTCTCATTCAGGCTGACGCACAGGATGACAGGTACCTCGAGCTGGTGCAGGTTCTGGCTTTTTTGGTACAGTTACAGGTATGGACTCTTCCAGAACACCTTTCTTGGGCACCTTGGACACTTCAAAGATATTAGTGTATTTTAGTTTTGTGGCCACTACAGTTGTATGCGAAACAAGAAGACAACCAATAACGTATGCACATAGACTTCTTTGAGAAGTCTGTGGTTACGTTCAGTCATCAGATATGCTTTGCTGCAAACAAGTGGAATGACCAGCGTGTCAAATACATCACACAGGAGACAGGACTTCTGTGTGTAGTTTCTGTTTCTCAGTCAAGGTGGAAATGTAGAAAGCGTTTACCCTCTGACAGGGTACAGCTGACCAGAGACTTATCTATGGAATCCTACTGCAGTTAAGAGTCATCTATCATTCATGACTGTGTGTTCTGTGCTGGTTTTGCTAGCCACTGTCATCTTTATGCTTGTCACTTGGTTATTAACACTTTTTATCCTTCAAGTTGACTTACTTTTTGTGTATTGGTGTGTTTCCTCTCTTTTTTTACTTCACAGATTCTTTCTTGAAACAGCTATGACTTCCATTCTAATCACTAGATGTTTCTTATAAATGTTTCCTGTTATATTAATTTAAATTACTTCAATGCTTTAAATATCATCACTGTGAGGTGGTATTTCACTTGAAGAATGTCATTGTGTTTCAGATGGAGAGAATCTGGTGGCAGAGAGAATTTCTACTTCTGTAGTCAGTGCTTAGAGCTTTCTACAGTAAATGAAATGATGCAGCTCTGTATCAGTCTGTGGTGTGTACAGCTTTAGAGTATCTTAAGTACTTTTTTAGTATTTCAATTATAAAATCTCCGATCCTGATTAATCTTCGAGAACAAATACTTCTAATAAGGCTCAGTGAATTAGGCATTCAGGGGAAATTTACATCTTTCTGGTGCTATTCATACCATGTAACAACTTTGCTAATCACAGAATGGAGGATGTTGATATATGACTGAAATAGAGGCAAAATATAATTAATAGTTTAAAGAAAAGATTCTGCTCCATGATGCTACCCATGGCAACACAGGTACATAGAGATACTTGCAATTATTTTTCTCTATGTACAGAAACTTCTACTCTCTGCTGGAACCTTCTGTTTCTGCTTATTTTGTCCTTTCTCATAGAATCCTTTAGGTTGGAAAAGACCGTTATGATCATTGAGTCCAACTGTAAACATAACACTGCCAAGTCCCACTAAACCATGTACTAAATCATCCCTAATAACACTGTGTAGAACAGTTAATGCCTTCATTTTCCTAGCATACATAAAGTTTTGGCATTATTAGTAGACAGGAATTTATTATACCTGCTCAATTTTTTGCTATAGCCTAAAAAATAAACTCTTACCTCCTGAACTCTTTGAATAATAAAAACCCCCAGTAAAACAGAAGTTTGGATCATTTTAGTTGAAGGACATTTGATGCCCCTGCACAGCAACTTATATTTGATACATCTGTCATATTTTAGATATCAGAGTATAAAGTGAAAGATCAATTTAAAGTGAGATTAATTTAAAAAAAAGAAAAATCCTTCCTTATGATGATAATCATAGTGGCATGTACCTTTAGCAAGTGAAGCTCCTGTGATTTTAGGTACAGCAATGGGCACTTTCTCCTCTGGGACCGCCCTCTCAGGTACTTCAAAGATATTAGTGCATTTCATTTTACAATTACAATACAACTGAACATAAGTACAGAGACTGAAGCACGGAGGACAATAGAAATGTTCTGAAGTAACGATCTGGCACGCACTCATACTCTGATTTGTTTAGCAAGCATCATGTAAAACCTCAGGTTTGAAATGACAGACAGAACAAAAGAGGTTAAGATAATACCTAAGAGAAGAAGGTTAGGTGTGTTTATCATGCATTCATGATAACATGTACCTCTGACTGATGGAGGTTCTGATTTTTCAGGAACAGCTACAGGCGTTTTCTCTTCTGGGACAGCCTTTTCAGGCATTGCAGGCTCTTTAAAGATATTAGTATATTTTAGTTGTGTATATTGATCTTTAAAACAAGCAGTGAAGCATAATATAATCAAGAGAAGGAAAAGAGATCCTATTCATAACAGATACCTTTGGACCGTGGAGTTGCTCGTTTTTTAGGTTTAGCAAGACTCTCTTGCTTTTTGGCCAGCTTGGCTAGTGGTGGTTCCTCAGGTGCCAAAACAGGCTCTGGCTCTTCAGATGCAACTTCAAGCTTTGGTTTTTGAAGTGCCATAGTAGGCTCTAGTGTGTGGGGGGCTAAAATTGGTTCTGGTTCCTCAGGCACAATGATAGGTTCTGTCTTGCAGGGTGCCACAACAGGCTTTGATTTTCTGGACACTGCAGTAGGCCTTGATTTTTGGAAATCTGCAACAAACTCTGTTTCTTCAGATTCTACAAGCAGCTCTGTTTTTTGGGGTGGCACAGAAGGTTTTGGTTTTGGGGGCAACACAACATGCCCAGATTTTTGGGTTGATTCAACTGTCACTGACTCCTCAAGTGCCACAATGATCTTACGTTCCTCAGTGACCATGAATGGCTCTGTTTCTCGGCGTTCCACAACCAGCTTTTGTTTTGAGGGCATCACACCATGCTTTAGCTTTTGGGATGCCACATCAGTCTTGGGTTCCTCAGGTACCACAATAAACTCTGGTTTCTCAGGCAATACAACATACTCTGTTTTTTTGGGTTCCACAACAGGCTTTTGTTCTGGAGGCATCACACCATGCTTTATTTTTTGGGATGCCACATCTGGCTTGGGTTCCTCAGGTACCACAATAAACTCTGGTTTCTCAGGCAATACAACATACTCTGTTTTTTTGGGTTCCACAACAGGCTTTTGTTCTGGAGGCATCACACCATGCTTTATTTTTTGGGATGCCACATCTGGCTTGGGTTCCTCAGGTACCACAATAAACTCTGGTTTCTCAGGCAATACAACATACTCTGTTTTTTTGGGTTCCACAACAGGCTTTTGTTCTGGAGGCATCACACCATGCTTTATTTTTTGGGATGCCACATCTGGCTTGGGTTCCTCAGGTACCACAATAAACTCCGGTTTCTCAGGCAATACAACATACCCTGGTTTTTTGGGTTCCACAACAGGCTTCGCTTTTTGAGGTGCCAAAAGAGTCTCGGGTTCCTCAGATGCTACAACAAACTCCAGTTTTTGGGGTGCCATAACAGGCTTTTGAGCCACTCTAGCAGGTTCTGGTCCTTCAGGTTCTACCTCTTGAGGCTTTGGTTTTGGTGGTCCAGCAATGGGCTTTGATTTTCGGGAAACTGGAACAGGTAATTTCTTTTCTGGGAAAGATGTCTTGGCCACTTTATGTACATAAAAGATATTAGTTCTAGATTTAACAATTGCACGGACAATTATACCAAATTTAAGTGTTTCATAAAACACAAACCCACAATTTTAATGAAAACATTAAAAACACATCAGGTATCAACCATTTATGTTGACCTTTTTAAGGATGAATAATCTCTCTTTTGTCTCAAACATATAGCATCCCCCCAGCCTCACACCCCCATATGCACATGTACACACGCACTGATAGTATAACTTAAGCTGTAAGTAAATTCTGTGACAATTATAAACAGAACGGACAGGACAAAAGATATTAATAACATTGCAGGTAATAACCTGAAGATTCATTCAAGAATTAGCAGTGACGGCATCTAGTTTTCCTTGGTGGAGCTTCTGGTATTTCAATTACACTGATATCATCTGCTCTTAGCTACTAGAATGGGTACTTAATTTTCTTCTACTATTATCGCTTTAAAGATATTAGTTGTGGTTGTTTTCATGAACCCAAGTGGGTAGAATAATAAGAATAATCCAAAACAGTAAGATGAATTGAAATATAGAATACAGGCAATTCAGACACCCAAGATTTGTCACTATTCTTCAAACAGATATACATATGTCTGTTTCACACATATATGCAGATACAGAGAACACGTATAATTTAGAACCTCAGAAAAGAGAAGGCCTAGATGACCACAGTGTTAAAGAAAAGAGGAAGAACATTGCTTTTGTTATTTTATTAGTGTTGAGATTTACCTGTCTCTGGTAGAGGTTCTGGTTCTTCACGTGCAGCCTCTGGTTCTGGTTCTTTAGGCACAACCTCAGGTTCTGGTATTTTAGGCACAGGTATTTTCTTTTCTGGCACGACTCTCTTTGGCACCTCAGGTTCTTTAAAGATATTTATTTGTTTTACTTTCAGGAATTTGAAGAATAGTAATTAAAAAGGTGACAATAGCTCCAAGGTGATAATTATCAAACAGCATCAGGAAAAAACCCCAAACAAGCCCAGTTTGATGAACACCATTTATAGACATCGTTGCTTACTGGGAGCTATTCACAAGTGAAGAAGACAACACAATCATCTGTAACATTTCTAAATATTAGAATACAAAAGAGTATAACACAAACTTAAAAGATATATTTAGAGAAACAAATTAAAATTTTTATGCAATTTCAATAGTATTGAACATGTACCTTTAGGTGGTGGAGGTTCTGGTTTTTTAGGAACTTCAGTGCGTACTTTCTCTTCTGAAACCACTTTCTTGGGTACCTCAGGCACTTTAAAGAAAGTAATTAATTTATTTTTATGATATTCAGACATATGTCTGCATCATTAAGACACTAAGAAAAAATACAACTCAGGGACATCAAAAGCATCAGTGACTTTGAATGTGAATATTAATTTTTTTCTTTGCCTACAGAAAATTCTCTCTGATGTATCTCTGAGGTACAGATGCATCACTGAGGTACAGATGCAAAAACTACAAATTAACTAACAAAAATATTTTATGGAATATTTATAGTAAAAGTAAATTACCGATATATTAAAATGGTACCCTAGTCAATTAAGGGTTTCTCTTTTATTAATTGTGCACAGCAGTTACCTTTAGTTGGTGGAGGTTCTGGTTTCTTTGGTACTTTAACTGCAACTTCTTCTTGGACCACTTTCTTTGGTACCTCAGGCACTTGAAAAATATTAAGACCTTTTACTATAAAAATTTAATTAACAACAGTAAAGCATAACATCAGAACAGTATTAGTAAGAACAATAACTACCAAGAACTATTTTTTTCACACAACACATTTTTTCACTTGAAAAAACTTTGACAGTAGAAGAAAATTCTAACGGACATCTTGGTTACTGTCTTCTATAGTGTTAAAACAATAAAAGAATAATGGTTTTGATTTTGTTAATTTTGTCATAATGACAAGTACCTTTAGCTGGTGTAACTGCTGGTTTTTTAGGCTCTGCAACTGGTATTTTCTCATCTGGGACTTTCCTGGGCACTTCTGGCTCTTTAAAATGAATAATTATGTTAAAACTAAGAATTTAAAGAAATTTAAATAACACTAAAATGGAAAAAGAAACAAATGAAAGTACACCAGGTAACATCAACGAAAGATAATACACTTTACCAAATAGGCTTTTTGCTCTCAATCTTGATTGAGATTCATGTGAGAGGAGTAAAGAGGCTTCCAAAAATGGAATACAAAAATCACAGTTTATAAGATAATAAGATGGGGAAATAGTATCAAAAAGGTTTTATCAGTGAAAGATAAATTATTGCCATGGTTTTACTAGTGACAATTACCTTTAGCTGGTGGTACTTCTGGTTTTTTAGGCACAGCAACTTTGATTTTCTCTTCCACAACTACTTCCTTGGGTGCTTCAGGCACTTTAAGGAAAGAGATTATTTTCAGTTATTATGTGGAATTTTACAGTTATGTACAAAACTTTTCAGTAGAAATTGCAAATCTGGGAGGTTCTTCATGGAGCCATTGATTTGACGTGTTTATTGACTTAAGGTTCTTTTATGTTCCTGTAAAGTCCAAGGAAACACCTCAGAGTCTTTTGGGGTTTCTTCTCTTTGTATATTACATTATTTTTCTATTTTATTCTACCGCCTCCCAAATCCCCATTTGACTAAGGCTGCCATTGTCCATTCTGTATTCCTTGCCACATTCTTCTTCTGTGCATGATGAGTTCTTGGTATAAATTTTTCATCTATGCATGGAAGTATTTTTACTCAGGCATCTGTAACACTTATTCCATGCTTTGAAATTATTAAACCCTATTTTGGGGCTAATTTTTCACTGTCAGTTGGGAATATTTCAGATCACAGCAGCTCAGTTTTCTCTTTAAGATTTCTGCTGTGGTTCTCAAGTATCAGTCTCATCTCTGCCCAGCCACATCAGTATTTCTAATACACTGTTACTCTGATTACAGCTAGATTCAAAAGGAAGAATTTTCAAAACAGTAGCATATACAGAACTGTGGGCACAGAAAATAAAACAATTAAAACAATACAAACAAACAATCAAACCCCGAAGCTGCACAATCCAGGCAGAGGTTTTTTTTCTCTTCCAAATTTTAGTTATCCGTAGTGCAACATACCTTTGGCTGGTGGTGGTTCTGGTTTTCTAGGCACCGCAATGGGCACTTTCTCTTCCGGAATTTTCTTGGGCACCTCTGGCACTTTAAAGAAAACAGCATTCACTTTTTTATATTTAAGGCATTTTAAAATATGTAAATTATTAAGGAGTCTCACAGGAAGCATATCAAAAAGAATCATAAGATCATCAGCTATAAAAAGGGGTATGTAATGCAAAACATGTTGTATACTATTACATCTAGGATTTTTTATAAAGAGAAATAAAGGGTAATTTTTTATTTTACTGTAAACGCTACTGTCCAAGAGAAAGGCAAAACTTCTCAGAGAGTCACTATTATTGACATATAAGCTTTAGCTGGTGTTACTCTTGACTTTTAGGCACTACAAGATTTATTTTCTCTTCTGAGAGAGATTTCTTAGGTACCTTGGACACTTCAAAGATATTAGTTTACTTTTAAGAATTACAAAAATAAAACATGCAATACAGAGAAACAAGCAGATATATAAGGGCACTGGCAACAGCTACATGTTCTGAAAAGTCTCCGTGGCTCTATGCCTCTGGCAAGTAATAGTTTAGTCTGAAGCTACTTTGCTGGGGATCTCTTGGCATGCATTGGTGACATGCCACACAAACTGCTAGTTCAGACAGACTTCTAAAATATCTGAATGAATTGTAACAACTGGTTTCTGTGCCTCATGCTATTTCCATTCAAAATTAAATCAATTGACCATTAAGTTTAACATGAGCAATGTGAAACAGGAAGGGTATATACTTTTTGCTTGGGTACTGATGGAATTTCTGAGGCTGTTTACAGTATCTGTAAGCTCCCATGAAGTGAATGTTTGTTTTGTAAATCTCACTAGGTGTTGACTCAGCTAGAGTTTTCCTTGTTTTTAGTCCCTTTGGCTAGTTTCTGATGCAATTTCTGTGCCATCACAATGGACAACTCTTGGGTAGAAGAAATAGACAAACTCAACTAATTTAAAATTATTTAACGTCAACAAAGCAAGGGGAAAAAAAAACTTGAAGAAAAAGGAGAAGGAAAAGATATGTTGACCTATACTTTTGTCAGGTGGAGCGTCTGACTTTTTAGGTAGAGGGACAGGTTTCTCTTCAGTAGTTATTTCATCTCGAGTACCTCAGGCAGTTGAAAGATATTTACTGATTTTAATTTTAATTTTGTGACTTAAAGACAAGAAACAGGAAAAGGGACATATACAACATAAACACCACAGATTTGACACAAGTGGACCATGAACAATTAAATCAGAAATAATGTAAGAAACAGAAAACACGTTATCAGCAAAAGACCTCACTTATATTAGGCTGTCAAAGTACCTTTAGATGGTGGAGTTTCTGGTCTTTTAGGCACAGGAGTAGGTTCTGGTTTTTTAGGCACAGCCATGGACACTTTTTCTTCTGGAACAACTTTCTTAACTACTGTGGGCACTTTAAAGATATTAGTTCATTTTAAGAATGTATATAGACTAGAAAGACAAGTCACAAAAACCCCAAGTTTGTAATGTAAATTACTAAAAGAATGAACAGTCATATGAATTACATTGAACAAGAACTAAACCATGAACATGAATAATTTAATTTTCCTGGAGTTCATGACTCTGCAAATTGCAGGAAGGGATGATGAAGAAGATATATACCTCTAGGCGATGGAGCCTCCTTTTTTCTATGAACAGTAGAAATTTCTTCTTCTATGTGCATCTCCTCATACACTTCATGTACTTGAAAGATATTAGTTTAAATACTTATATTAACTTAGAATATCTTCAGAAAACAAGACAGCATGAAAAATAAAGAACAAATACAATCACATATTCTATTCTATATATACCCTCAAAATTAGGATTCTTTCAAATGAGGGAAGAAAATAATCTCATATTCTACCCTGATCTGATCTCTGCAGTTTGCCAGAAGAAAGAAGGGTGATATGTCCTAAACTGAGATACTCCCTTGAGAGCAAAGAGGTAGGCCCTGTCTATCTAAGCTCTGTGTCTTTTGCATTAAGCTGATTTTCCCCTTAAGAGCAACTACAGGTGATATATTATTTTTAAATTAGACTGTAGCAGCGAACTAAACTCTTGTTTATGGTAGACAGAATGTTCTCAAAATAATTGAAGTTTTATATATGAAAACATATTTTTTATCCTTCAAATCCTATACAAAAATTCTTGTACCTTTAAGGTGTGAAGCTGCTACTTTAGGAAGAGCAGAATGTATTTTTTGGTATTTCAGGAACTTAAAAATATTGATTTATTTTAGAAATTTGCACTAGGGAATAAGTAGCACAGTTTTGTAAAACAATTAAAAAATTCTTCTGGATCAATCTGAAAATACATGTTATTAACCTGTGAATAGAACTCAACAACTTCACTTTCTGGAGCCCACTGTTTTACTAACTCCTAATATTTACAGGTCTGAATTTGCCCTTCTCTGCAAAGACTGTAGTTAGGGCTTTTTTTCCTATCAAACAATCTTTAGGCATTTTGGCAATGGTTTTTTTCAGCTGCAAAATTACCTATAAAAGCAAGGCAAAACCAATGCAATTAACTCAATATTATCTTTCAAACATCTATAGAGTTTTTCAGCACTGGAATTTTATTTCAAAACTATGTTTCTATGAAAAAAATTTTGTGGCTTTATATTTTATCCTGATTTAAAATCTTGCCTTAATCTTTATTTTATTTAAGCCCCTGATGTGGCTTCAAAGAGTGCTTCTGCAATCAAGCTTCTGACACAACCTTTTAGATATTTTTTTTTAATACATTGTCAGAGAAAGTATTTTGCGAACTAGAACATGAGACAATAAATAAATTAATTAATTAAAATAAGTCTAATCCCTGGCCCTGCTATGGATTTCCTGTCTAGTATTATGCTTTTCACCTCTGATCTCCCTGTGTGTATGCTCTCTTTTTAAGATAAAAACAAACAGACAGGCAATAGTTACTGTTACAAGAAGAGATCAAAAGGAAGAAAGCAGTGTATATAGCACCTGGTCATGTTGTTCAAGAAAAACAAACGTGTTGGGCTTCTTGCTTGGTTCCCCACTTTTGAAAGAGGCTAGAGAAAATACATTTGGAGGCCATGTACCTTTAGCTGGAGGAGCTTCTTCTGTAGGTACAGCAGCAGGTATTTTCTTCAGTGGGACAGTTTTCTTTGTCACTGCAGGTACTTCAAAGATATTATATTTTTTTAAAGAACATTCTAATATACAAAATGTAAGTAACAAAGAAGCAATGACAGACAGATGACATCTAAGGAAACATTAGAATGAATACATTAAATAACAGACTAGCGCAGGGATGGAATGATGAAGATGAATAACTAATTTCTAGGGAACATATTGCTTTATAGATTGCTTGAATAGTTGGTGTACCTTTAGCTGCTGGAGCTTCTGGTTCACTAGGAATAATAACGGAGACTTTTTCTTCTGTTGGAACTTCTCCATAAAATTCAGGCTCTTTAAAGATATTAGTTTATTTTACATATTTTAATATTATTTACAAGACAAGATTAGAATGACAACTTATAATGCAAAAATGCAGACATATATATGGACAAAGACCTATTTGAACATAAATTGTTTTAATATCTTGTTTCAGCCTTCTCATTTACCTAGTATTTCTAGAAGTGACCATTCCCAATTAATAAAATACAAGTTTACAGGAATATTTAATTTTATTTTCCAGTTCTGCATATCAGATAGAAATTGTAATTGAACTTCACATGTCCTTATCTGGAATTAACTATCTCTATCGCAGCTCAAAAATTAATAAAGTCTGACTCAGAATTGCTTTAAACCAGTGTCTAGCTAAGTTCATTTCTTTGGTCCAGTGTGACTAAAGTGCTATCCTGAGTCAGAAAATCAGTTTCTCTCTTATTTATATTTCTTTCTCCCATTAATAGAGGAAAAAAGAAAATCTTTAAAAATGCTAAACTCTAACTAAATTTGGGGGGACAGAGGGTCTCAAAGACATGGAGGGAAGTTTTAAGTAATTAAAAAAAGAGAATTGAAAATGTCATATTTTACAGAACAATCTAGAGCATGAATTGATACATTCTCTGCAATTTACTGCTTGGTAGATGCATCATTGATGTACCTTCATACAAAGGAGGCTCCTCTTCTCTACGAATAATGGTGGGTACTTTCTCTTCAAGGACAGCTCTCTTATGAAACCCAGGAACTTCAAAGACATTAGCTTTCTTTTAGTAACCTCAAAATAATGTTCAACTTTTAAAATCCCAAACAATAATAAACCCAGAGAACAAAGTTCTTTTGAGGTCTCAAATATTGTGCCTTTTCAAGAATGAAATATTATATTCTAGAACTGTCTTGCTGGAACAAAAACTTATGTGAGGAAATCTGTAGTTTCTGTTCTCAAAGAGCATAAACTATTTGCTTTTCTCACTGTGTTGTCATGCTTTTCCTTCTGATACATCTAACAGCTTTAATGATTTTAACTTTCTAGCTCTTGCCCTATTACTTCACCATCAATGTAATGACCACTGTACTGGCTTCAAAACCCCAGTTTAAAATAATTTCACAATTATATTACAAATATAAAAGCACTGAAGGTTTACATACTGGTAGCATAAGTAGTGACACGTCCTCAGCATGTTTTCATTCATAAGTCAATTTATGTACTGTTTAGCCATCTATAGCACGTATCTGAAATGTTTGCCTCAGAGTTTTCAATTTGTCACAGAGGGCTGAATCTGCACTTAAGAGTCTAGATACTCTTGTTATGGTGTAAATAACATGAGGATAATTTTAAAAGATGTTAGTTGGGTAAAATTACACAAATATTTCCTTTCCATAAAATCCCATATCAAAGGTTCCTTTACCTTCTATTGGTGGAACTTTTATTTCAGGTGTATGTGTAGGTTTCGTCTCTTCAGGGACAGTTCTTTTGAGAACAGCTGGCCCTTTAAGATATAATTTACTTTTAGGGCTTTCAAAGTTATTTGGAAGAAGTTAGAAAGAAGAAGAGCGAATCTGACAAGGACAGTTCATGAAACAACACAAGTTTAAATGTTTCCTGAAAGAACATCTATGTTAATTGTAAAGATAAGATGGAAGAATAGCATATTTTAAAATATTTTTGAAAGATGGCCATAGATTTGGACGGCATAATCTCCTTCCTTTTCAGAAGAAACAAGAGTATTCTTTCATTCTGAAATACTTTCCTATGTAGCTTAATGACAGAACACAGATTTTTTAAAGCCACTCACATTTTTTTCAACAAATGACTTGAACCAACAGGGGAAAAAAAAGAGTCACAAAAAAACACTGTGGGGACATAGAACATGCACATCTTTCTCAACAAATAATAAGGACAAAAGGCTGAAAGAAGAGTTCAGTATTCATGAAGACAATACAGAGGAAGTATACCTTTAGCTGGTGGAGTAATTTCCTTTTTAGGAACAGCAGCAGGCGGTACTTTTTCTTTTGGAACAGGTTTCTTCGGCACTGATGGCACTTTAAAGACATTGGGGGTTTTTTAAGAACATTTGCAGTATGAATATTATGTCAGAACAGAAGTTAAAAAGGTGCAAACAATGCAAATACTCAGAAAATATAGAAAAATATGAAGTGCAGTCCTCAATTTTTGATGAGTGGTGACCTTGCAGGCCATCCATCTGGACTATTTTGTTTGGATTCACATAGCTAGAGTCCTCACTATTCACTGAAAGAAAAGCACTGCTCATTGGGTGAATTTCTGACTGAGAGAAACCTTAACAATTAGGTTTCGTGAACTATCAGCTGTAAGTAATGCCAGGTCTGGGTATGGTACGGTTTTGATTTCCTCTCGACTATCTCCATGTCTTTATGCAAAAAAAACACCCTTTCCCACCAATTTAATTCTGATAATTCATATGAGAAACAGATATAAAAGGTGGTGCAAAATTAATTTCTGGCAAATTAAGTGCTCTGAATGGAAAATTACAGAGCTCCAGACTAGTACAGAAACTCTACAGGCATCCACTGACAATCGCTGTTCATGACACCTATCTTTTGTAGGGGCTGATACAGAGAACACCTATTAAGATTATATGCATTCCAGCACATCATTGGGTTGAAGAAGGTCCTAGTTTTTCAGGATTCTGTAGGAAACTAGAGTTTCTCTGACATGGCACTATAGCTTAACAGACTTTTATTAGTTTATTCACCTGCTTGTTTTCAGTGATTAGCTATGAAATGTCAATAATATTGTGATCACAAAAATTAAATCTTTAAGGTCCTGCCTGCACTTCTTTTGTCCTCAGAAAGTAATTTGTCTCAGTTCTGATTTGTGAAAGAAATGTTATTTTTTAGTAACTTAATCCCTGTATTGTTGGCTGTACTGTGAAAGAAACTTTAGAGTCTAGCAGTCGGATCAGAATAGGTAAATTACTGGATTTATGAAAAGAGAGACTCAGGCAGAAGGTTGTGTTTTTTAATTTATCTAATAGCTGATGTACCTTTAGCTGGTGGAGTTTCTTTCTTAGGAACAGGAACGGGAGCAGGTACTTTTTCTTCTGGCAGAGGTCTTTTAGGCACCTCGGGCACTTTAAAAAGTATTTCATTATGAGTGTTAAGGGGTTTTTTTAATGAGGAATTACAACAGATACAAAGACAGCAAGCAGAACAATCACTCATTTGTAGAGGCACCACCTCATCCTTTATGTAGAGACAAGTGGACGGCCACTTATAATCTTATGATCATAAACATAAATGATGAGAGGGAACAGCCCATGTGAGTTTAGTATCTCTGTAACTCACAGAAGCTAAAGTGGGCAAAAGAAACTGACAGATACAAATATTTAATTCAAGCTGAACTGCATTAGAAAATTATAATTTACTTTGCTTGTGTCATATCTACACTAGCTCACTCTTGGGAAGGCATGTGGGCAATCCTCCCATTCCACTCTGAAGGGAAGAATTCCTTACGACGGAGTAGGAGAGAAAAAGCCTTTGAATGAATTTATCATTACCAGCAACAGACACAGAGGACTAGAAATGGGGAAAAATATAAATAAACAACCAAAGGGGGGTTAAGCAGTAGCTGGGAACTCAACAAACTATAAGAATAAAGAAATAATGTCTTGATGTACCTATAGGTGGTTGGATTTCGTAAGCCTCCTCGTATACCTCTTCATATTTCTCATAGATCTCTTCTTTCTCCTTAAACTCATACTTTTCATAGACGTCTTTCTCCTCAGCCTCCTCTTCATATTCCTGTTGCTGAATCTCCTTATATCTCTCAGGTTCTTCAGGTTCCTCATATGCCTCAATTTCTTCAGTTTCCTGAACCTCCTCAAACTCTTGAATACTTTCATATGCCTCGTACTTCTCATACTCCTCATATGCATACTCATATTTCTCCAGTGCAGGAGCAGGAGCAGAGACTTTTTCTTTCCGGACAAGTTTCTTGGATACTTCAGGCACTTCAGAAACAGTATTATTGTTAGTGTGTTACAATTTTTTTTTTTTCCCAAAAAAAGATGATCCACATAAAGCAGAAAATGTACATAATAATCACAAGCATTTCTTACATTAAAATACAAGAACATGGTCCTGAAGCAGTATATATATATTTATTATAAAAGATTTTAGGAATGAGAAGGAAAAACAGATCTTTGGAAGAAATAAGAAGAAATATATCTGTACCTTTAGTTGGTGTTGGTTCCCTGGGTTTGGGCACAACAGCTGGCACTTTCTCTTCTGCAATAGCTCTTTTATGCACCTCAGGGACTTTAAAGATATGGACTTGTTTTAGGAATTTAAAGGAGCATGCCTTAAAGCAGTGTAAGTAAAAAAACACAAGAAATATAGCCTTATGGTTCTACAATGTGTACTGTGATTATGAAGCATTTTAACATAAATTCAAGCAGAAACCTCACATAACAATGACAAAATTTAGAAAGAAGGTGGTCAAGAGTACTATTAGCATAAATATTACTTTTAATCAAGAGTATATATACCTTTTGCAGCTGGAACCTTCACTTTTTCAGGGGGGGCAACAGGCACCTTCTCTTCAGGAGCAACCTTCTTAGGCATCTTGGGTACTTTAAAGACAGGACCTAATTTTAGTGTTCTTTTGCACAATTTTTAAACAGACACAAACTCAGAAGCTTACAAACAGCAGAACAGAAACAAACGAACGAACAAACAAACAAACAATATAGTGACAAATACAGTACAACACAGACATACTAAAATGTCCCTTGTTAAACTCAACTTGCATGAAGAATGTTATCTATTAATGATAACAGCATTTACAAACCGCAGTACCTTTGGCTGGTGGAGCTGGCACCTTTTTAGGAACAGGTTCTTTCTCTTCAGGAAGGGGTTTCTCAGGCACCTCAGGAACTTTAAAGATATTATTTTAAGAATGTCATTCACCAGGAATATGACAAAGACAACAGAAAACATATACAAACAGACATAATGAAATAAGAACTGATCTGTAGAATATATTTTAAATGTTCTAAAGATGAAACAGAAATAAAACCAAAAGACACTTTATAGCCATCGGCAGACTTCTAGAAAAATTCAAATAATTTCAGAGCATAAAATTCGCTAAGAATTTGACAGGCACTCTGAGACATCGATACAGAAAGACAGCAGGGACAGAAAGCTAACATAAATAGCAAACAAAATAAAACAAATAACAGAGACACTGAATGAGAGTAACAACAAATTGTTTTCCTAGGTATTAATTTATGTACCTTTTGCTGGAGGAAGCCCACGTTTCTCAGGGCTGGGTACAGATATCTTTTCTTTTGGGACAGGTTTCATAACAATCTCCGGCTCTTTAAAGATATTATTTTGCAAACACATTTGAAAATTACTTTCAGAGCACTAAAAACATGAAAAAAAACTAGAAAAGAAGACCACACAAGCTCCCCCAAAAGATCATTAAGATTTGCATACGACTTAGAACAAGAAAGAAAGATGAATTTTAATGAACGCAAAAGATCTCCTGAGTAACTTGCAAGAAAAGATCATGTACCTTTTGCTGGAATACTTTCCTCCTCTTCTTCCTCAGGAACAAAAATTGGAACCTTTTCTTCAGGTACAACTTTCTTTGCCACCTCAGGCACTTCAAAGATATTATTTTAAGAACTTTACTTTCACAATATCACAAATTAAAATTCATAACATAGAACACAAGGACACCACATTTAAAGTAACAATACTAATAAAAATAAGGGGAATTCTATTAGCTATTTTTCATGCCCTGTAAACAGCAAAGTGCAAATTGATTTGTAAGGATTATTATGAGAATTATCTCTTTTGCCAGTTCTTAATTACATATCATCATTGCCAATGGATAATATTGGCAAGTTATGCTACGAACAAGAGGTTGTAGAAGATTATTACAGAATAGTTTTTCACATAAAAAACTTCTGGTGTATGCTTTTCAATTTTTTTGTAAAACTCTCAGGTGTTGAGGTAGAATTTGCTCAGCACCAAAGGGTGGCCTCTGCAATAGTCTGCCTCCACTTTGAATTTCACACTCAAGGTAAAGGCCCATAAAATATTATTCTAGGTATTTTGTTTAAACAAAATTTAAATTAATTCAAACATTAGATCTGAATAATGACATCACAATGAATTATTTCATTCACAGCAATCACTTAACATGGAAAACAAGCAGGTCATTCAAGGTCTGACTCAGCCCACTGAAGTCAATAAAAATGACAATCACACCCTGCCTGAGACCTAGCACTGCACGCTACCACAGAGCAGCAGGGTGCTAGAGACAAAGATCTGACTTTACGTGAGTATACACTGATTTTTAAAATGAGGTTTCACTGAAATATGAAAATGTAAGGGAAAGGGATTATCTGCATACACCACAATGCAATATACCTTTAGCTGGTGGAATTTTCTTTACTTTAGGAACTGCAACAGGTACTTTTTCTTCTGGGACAGCTCTCTTGGGCACTTCTGGCACTTTAAAGATATTGTTTTGATAAGAAATTTTCAATTACTTTTAGAGCATCGAAACAGCAAAACTACTTAAGCCACGGACAAAAGTCACAAAGACCAGTACGATGAAGAAAACTCCTCTCAGAAGGATAATTAAGGTTTACAATCAGTTTAAAATGATCAGTACAGATTAAGATCTTTTAATGAACTGAAGCAATGTGTCTGATAATTTTCAAGAAGAAATGGTGTACCTTTTGCTGGTATCTCTGGGACAACTTCCTCTTCCTCTTCTTCTTCAGGAACAAAAATAGGTACCTCTTCAGGGGGAGGTCTTGGCATTTCTGGCACTTCGAAGATAGTATTTAATTGTTGAAAATGTAGACACAATTACAGAAACTGATAGACAACTTACACAAAAGCTGAAGAGTATGACTTAGCAAGTACATTTGGCACAAACAGAAACAATACTTCAGTTAAATTCTAACAATAAACATACAAAACCAAGAAACATCATCCACATGGTCAGTTATAAGAAGAGATACCTTTGCTTCGTGGAGGTTCTGGCTTTTTATGTACAGGGACAGGTACTTTCTTTTCTGGAATTTTCTTGGGCACTTCAGGCACTTTAAAGACATTTTTGTTTAAGAGGTTAATTTTCAATGCAACATAAACCAATAAAATAACTGATATTAAGATAACTACACAAATATTTCTGTGTAAAATTTAATTGTGTATGAAAGATAACACTAATTTTATCCACAGATTTACGCACAGATGTGAACTGACAAGTATTACAAATTGACATAGTAAGGCTAAGAGGGAAGTCTGGCTGTATAAGTACATTTTTTTATCTTTTGGAGCATCCGTTTTTAAAACAGCGAGTGATTTTAAATGATTTAGATATATAAGATCCAAAAGACACAGACAATACAAGACACAAACACAGACATTTTCAAAGGGTAGAATAAGCATAGCACCCACGAGTAACAGAAACAGCCACAGTACAGCGCTCTGATGAAACATAGGTCAATGAGTGGTTCACTAGGAAGAGGAACTGGATTGTCATTTTCTGCCTTTTAAAGCTGAAGAAACAAAACTAGAACCAGAAACTGGTGTACCTTTTGCTGGTGGAGGTTCTTCCACTTTTTTAGGCACTGGGACATGTACCTTCTCTTCTGGCACAGGTTTCTTTGGTACTTCAGGCACTTTAAAGACATTATTGTAGTTTAAGAATTTCATTTTTTGAACCATAAGGTAAAGAACAATTATATAAAACAATAAAGTGGAATGACAAAGAAGAACTATCAAGAATAGAAAACTCTCTTCACTCTACATTACATTAAAGAGGAAAGGTGAATAAAGAATGATTTTAAAATATTTTTTTAACATATTCAGTCAAGAGCTGATATACCTTTGGCTGGTGGAATTTCCTTCTTTTTTGGTTCAGGAACAGGAAACTTCTCTTCTGCCACTTGTTTCTTTGGCACTTCTGGAACTTAGTAAGATATTATTGTAAGTTGAGCTGGCCATAAGAATCTAAAACACCATGACATACAAGCCAGTGACACTAAAAAATTGAACACAAACACAAAGAACCACAATACTTAAAAGCAACAATCCTCTAGCTGTCCTAGTGTTTTAGCAAAAGTGAGGAGATAAATGAAATCCAGACCTTTCTGTAAACAGCTAATTACAAGTTCATATACCTTTAGCTGGGGGAGCTTCCTTCTTCGGCACTTGGACTTTCTTTTCCGGTACAGGTTTCTTTGGCACCTCAGGCACTTCAAAAACATTATTTTGGTTAAAAAATAATCCACAAGTTATTCAACACAGAAATAAAACAAAAAAGACAGAAGCACAGACATTTCATATGAAGAACCCCTCCAAAAAGAAGAGAAAAAAAAATATCATGACAGATCTCTGAAAGATACTGTGCATTACATATTCAGAGGATATCTGCCCACATAAAGAGATGATATATACCTTTTGGTGGAGGAGCTTCTTTTTTCTTCAGAATAGGTATTTTTTCCTCTGGAACAGGTTTCTTGGGAACCTCAGGCACTTGAAAGATACCATTAATGTTTTAGGTGTTTACTTCTAAAGCAAGAAAGCAGCACAAATACACACCCAAAACATACAACTATGATCTACCATGGTTTGATCACTAAGAGAAAGAAAATAGCTAACAGATTGATTATATTAACTGCTATTATGTTTGTGGTCCCTGCTCAGCCATTGAGATTATCAATAAAAATGGTTTTAACTTCAAGGGTTTATTTGCTAATCAAAAGATTGAGTTAAGATGGAGTTTCACTTTTTAGAACCAGATATTAAAGAAGATTAAGTAGTGTTACGGTGGGAAAACTTACAAAAATACGATTTCATTTTTTCCTCCAATTTTTTGATATTTATTGTAAACATTGTAATAAACAACTATTTAATTGCTGCATTAGGTATTTAGTGGTTTTACTACTTCTCCTTATTTTCCCCTAGAGCTATGATCCTAATGCTTGTCAAGCATGTAATGGTTTGCATCTGAACATGTTGAATAAGCCAATTTTGTATATGTATTGACTATATATTGCTGATTACATTTTCTTCCCCAGAAATATCCAAGTGCTTTCTACATTTAAAGAGCAAACACATCAAGTTTATCAATTGATTTACTTCAAGCACAGCACTGTGGACACATTATAAGTATCTAGCAGTTTATGCCACATTTTTTGGGGTAATGGCAATATTTATGAGCAGTTTACTTGATGGGGAAAAAAAAAATCCTGACTCTGCTGAAATCAACAGAATTTCCCTTCAATTGCAGAGAGGCAAAGGTTTCAATTAAAATGTATCTTAATATTTTTTGTGCTCCAAAACCCAGAAATATCCATAGAAGTGTTATGATGACAGGAGTGTAATCCCACTGTCTCTGAGCATACTGAAGAAAGTTTAGAACACATATGAATTAAAGTTAATTACTATGGTGGAGTCAAAGGAAATTCTAGCTAGCTCTAATCTTCCTGTTAAGGATTAACCTGGACTTTTCTTTAGTAGGAAAAATGTGCTAATCAATAGGTTGAAATTTTAGTGCAAACAATTTTAAATGTAGTTTTGGCATTCATTAATTATTCAGAAGAAATTCTGAACTTCTTTTTGGGAAAGAGAACTGTGGAATGGTTTGACTCAGGACTGGAAAATATACATTTTTAAGAACCCTTAGATAACTATGTAATTTTGGAAAATAAGATATACAGTTAGTAGTCTCTATCTTAATATTACAATGTAGAAATATTTTATTACCAAGATCTTGCTATGACCTAGTTTTCCTCTCTAAGTAGTGAATAGTTTGTTAATTGTGTACTAATAAAATTGAAAATTTACACCAGTACCACAGAAATTATTCCTAAGGAAAACACCTAAAACTAAAAGTATTTAAATATGGTGATCTAATAGAATTTTTATATCATTTCTTTCCAAGAATATATATTATTCCATTTAAGAAATAAATAAACAAGAACTATAGGATTTTCGATGATTTCTGAGGGGAAGTCAATGTGCCCTGTGTTCCCAAATCACTTATTTTCAAGTACCCTATTTATTATCTAGGTAAATATTTTTTTGTCTGATTGCAGAATTCTCATGAACATTTCTAAGTATTTCAAGCACAGTTTGATGGCAAAAACTGGACCCCAGGTGAGGATGAAATAAAGTTCTAATTTATAAATAAAGCTCTACGTTTTATAGTGGATTATGCAGGCTTCATGTGAAAGAGGAAAGAACATGAATGACATGGAACATTTAAATTTATAGAGGTAATAGTAAAGCATTGACATACAGCCATCACACATCCTCTACACTATATACTAATCATTTAACATCTTGAAAAAAAGACACACTGTAAAGCACACTGGAACATATTAATACAAAACTTTGGTACTTAACAGAATGAAGAGGTACTACTTTTTCTCACACAATTCCTAAAATGAAAGTATACCTCTAACTGGTGGGGGAGCCTCTTCTTCATATTGGGGAACTTCTGACTCTTCCTCCTCATATTCAGGAACTTCCTCTTCATAATAAGCAGCTTCTTCTTCATAATGGCTGACTTCTTCCTCTTCATATTGAGGAACTTCATACTGAGGAACTTCTTCCTCATAGCGACTAACTTCTTCGTAGCGGTGCACTTCCTCCTTGTAATGGATTACTTCTTTCTCATATCTGGTGGTTTCCTCCTCTTCATATTTTGGAATCTCTTCTTCCTCTTCATACTGAGGAACTTCAACATACACTTTTTCTTTTTGGACAACTGCCTTGTGTACTTCAGGCACTTAAAAAGACATCAATTAAAAGAATCTTATAATTTAGCACAGAGATCTTACTAATAATAACAATCACAAGGCATTGTCAAATAAGAATTAAGCTGAAGGAAGAACATTCCATAGAAAACAAGTCAGTATTCACTGTACATGGAACATACAAGACACAACAAACATTTATACCATATTTCAATACTCTATCCAGTATACCTTTGGCTGGTGGTCTTGCCATTTTTTTAGGAGGATAAATTGGTACTCTCTCTTCAAGGATAGCCCTCTCTGGTACATCAGGCACTTAAAAGATACAGTACATTTACATTTAAGAACTTTTAAAAGTGTTGGTTAAAAGCAAAAATATTCTTGGCAAGAAGACAAAAAAGATATCTTACAAATACATGGCTGATACGTACAAGACAAGTGTGCTTATTGACACTGGACATGTAATTATGGAAGCCAATAGGCTGCTATTCAATTAAGTAACAACAAATATGTCAAGATCCCAGTATAAGCAACTGATATGATTCCTGTTTCATCCACTGCTGCCAGCAGTGATGTTGTTTGCCAATGGGCAGAACTCAAAATTCAAATTCAACCAATTACAAAATCACTAAATCCTTCTGCCCTCTGTGGCAGCTCCTCTCCACAGCAGTGACACTTTGCTGTCACCTCAGTAATATATCAAGAGCCCTCAATCACTGTTAACAAAACATTTGCGTAGGAAACTCTAGGTGAAGATGAGGGGACACATAGAGAAAACCTTTGTGAGTGACTGAGAATGGATAAAAGCTCTGGTCTAATTAAAAGCAAAAAAATTGCTCAGTGAGGAAGGTATTTTCCTTTTCTGTTGATTAGTTTATAAAGTGGCTTGTTTGTTCCAGCATGGGAAGGACACATTCCCTACATGAGCAGGAAAACTACCGAAAGATTAAGGTGTGAATACGTTCAGCTTTTTTCAGCAGGAAAGAATGTACACTATGATTAAGTAGCATATTCTCTTTCTCAGTTCATCAGTGCATGGGTCTTGTCTTCTGAGACAGGTGTTGAGCAATTTTTGACCAATATAATTGGAAATTGTACAGAAAATTATCATTTTAAGAGGTGGATTTGAGAATTTCTACATGCTTTCTTCATGACAAGCTACAGTGAGCATAGATGGGTGGCTGCCACAAGTCTTGATACTTGCTGATAGGGTGTTATTTTTGGGTGAATGTGAAGACTGACCATCTTAAATATTTTCTGGCAGACCCCTGCTTGATAATTAATTGTAGGTGCTAGGTACTTCTGCATTTGAAACCTTAATCAAAAACTGGTTGAAGCTGGTAACTTTGGTTGTTTTGATAACTGAAACTATATTGTGCATGAGTGCCTTTACCAGGAAGCTCAGGTTCCTTTGGATTATTTTGTAATAGCTACAACACCTCTATTTGTTATCACGTGGGAAAACTGTTGCATTTAATGTCCTCCTGCTTTAACCTTCTTTTTCACAGACCAGCTGGTATATTACCCTTGCCTTATAGAAAGCCAGTCAAAGATTCTCTTCCATCCTCCTCTTAGTACTCATGCATGTCCCCCATCATTCACAAAGAGGCTAAACAGATGATTTTACTTATTTATCAACAGATGCAGATCTGAAAGTAGTAACTATGAGGCATCCTGTGGCTTATTTTTCACAAATCCATAGATTTCCTCCAAAAGTGCTAGAACAATGAATTCTTTCTTCAGACCCATGGACTTTGTTCAAAGCCATTGTGCTGGAAGATCCAATAGATGGGATTTGGCCATGTCTCAGCCATGCAGGCAACAGCAGAGGGAAAGGTTTATTTTTTTGACCTTCAGATTTAGCTGAGGAATTGCTGTCACAAAACAGGAAAAGACAGGCTTTCTTTTCAGAAGAGGAAAGAATGTTAGTATAAATTAAGGAAAAGGCTGCCTTGTTTCCCCTCAAAGGTTGGATAGGTGGCAAGATTTTTAAAGGAGGACCCAGTGCAATGGTTAGGCTTCTGCTATGCCAACAGCAGTAAGCCTGGAGGAAAGATTTAAGCCTTTTGTGAGAATGGAATACCTTCCTGTGATATTCTACAAGCTTCACTTTCAGGATAAACTGGTGATCTGCACAGGGCATGAAAATGTGTTTTGTTGTCTTTTAATTTTTTTTAATAGATTAAAAGATATACATTTGGATATAGGATCTTTTCAGTCTGTTCATACCTGTGTATGAAATCTCCTTTTCTGTATGAAGAGAAATGGATACTTCCTCTGACATAGCCCAGTGTTCTTCTTCTGTTGGTACTTCAAACACAGAGTCTAATATTAATAATTTGCTCTGGTGTAATATCATGTACAATAAGAAATACCCCATTTGGGGTTTATTAGAAAACTAGTTATCATTGCCTGACACCTCCCACACTCAGAGTAATTGGGAAAAATATGTCTCTAGTCTTTCTCAAAGCTCTGTTAAGGTTCGCTTGGCACAGGGCTGAATATAGTGGTGGACTTGGTAGTATTAGGTTAACGGTTGGACTCGATGACCTTAAGGGTCTTTTCCAACCTAAATGATTCTATGATTCTAACATTAGAACTTCAAGAAAGGTGCCAGAGCAGCAGGCTTGAGGCTCTGGTGGTATTGCATGAGGACATTCTATTCATAGGTTAATCCATGGGCAGGAGTACCTTCTGGTGGTGGAGACACTTTTCTTTTTGGAACAGCAATGGATACTCTTTCTTCTCTGACCATTTTCTTTGGTGCTTCTGGCACTTTAAAGATATTGATTGTAAGATTACTAAATATAAAAGAAGTCACACACTTTCTGAAGTTCATACAAATGAATTAGGGACAAACAATTATGGGGAAATAGTACACATTTACATAGGAAGGATACAATAATAAACACAACAATCACGCCAAACATACAAACATAAAGACATTTAACAGAGAAAATGACCATCAGCAAGATATGGATTAACTGTTTTCAAGACACCTGTCCTATGAAGAAAGGCTGAGAGAACTGGGCTTGTTCAGCCTGGAGAAGAGAAGGCTCTGGGGAGACCTTATTGCAGCCTTCCAGTACCTGAAGGGGGCCTACAAGGAAGCTGGGGGTGGGGAGGGGAGCTTTTTACAAGGGCCTGTAGAGACAGGACAAGGGGTAATGGGCTTAAACTGAAAGCGGGGAGATTTAGATTAGATATCAAGAAGAAATTCTTCACAGAGAGGGTGATGAAGCACTGGAACAGGTTGCCCAAACAAGTTGTGGATGCCCCATCCCTGGCTGTCTTCAAGGCCAGGCTGGATGAGGCTTTGAGCAACCTGGTCTAGTGGAGGGTGTCCCTGCCCATGGCAGGGGGGTTGGAATTAGGTGATCTTTAAGGTCCCTTCCAACCCAAACCATTCTATGATTCTATGATATCTCAACTTGGGCTGGGGAATTTTTGTGTCTGGTAGTAGTCTGGGGGGGGGGGGGGGTTCCAGGAAAAAATTCCCCAGATAAATTAGACACTTTAAAATGCCATGTAATTTTATAAACAGCTGAAGTATAGTCATATCTTAAAATAGTACCTACTAAAAAAATACACATCGTAATAGCTATATAGACCAAAACACTTCAAAAAGCAAACAGCATATTCACACATCATGAAGTAGCATAGAATGATTGAGATGAAAGTAAGATGTAAATTAATGGCCTCTCAGCTCCTCAGAAATGTAATTAATCCACAGAACACCACACAAAGAGGACATACAACAAAATGACTTTTCAAGCACAAGAAAATCACAGAAACAGAGGACTTATTTGTAAGTTTGAAACCTGTTCCTGAATATTGACAAAGTTATGAAACATTGATTTTTTTTTTTTTTCCACTGAATAAATGTCTTCACTCAGCTTTCCAAAGCTCTTAAACAGTCAGAGTGACCAACGATATTAATTAGTGGCTAGTAAATGCAAAGAACGAAGCTGTGTGACTGTTCTCTGTCACCTTCTGCATTCGTTTGCATGGGAGAACACAAAGGTTCTTTCCATTTATAATCAGGTCAGGAGAAACTGGGATTTGATTAACCAGACAGATGGTGAGTATGATGCACACAAACATCTGCTATTTAGAAGCTGTCTCTACTTTGAAAAGAGTTTGTGTACCTTTAGCTGGTGGAGCTGCCACTTTCCGTGAAATTGGAACTGGTACTTTCTCTTCTGGCACAGGCTTCTTAGGCACGGCTGGCATTTTTTAAAGAAAAACTTTATCTTAAAAGATTTTGATTTAATCACAGTTTATGAACATAATCAGATGACAAAACACAAATGCAGAGACAACATTTCTTTAGGTCAAAAAAATGACAGCAAATACTGAACATTACAGCTTGTGTTAGACAATTAGACATTATAATAATAAATCAGTATTCTGAAACAAGACTTGTCTTGGGTAGATCTGAAAAGTTATATACCTCTTTTTGGTGGAGCCTCTTCTTTTTTAGCGACTGCAACTTTTTCTTCTGTGATTATTTTCCTGTGCACTTCAGTCACTTAAAAATAATAAGTGTAAGAATATTTAATTGCAATATTTGAAATGTAGACATATGTAAGCTTTTTCTACTTAATCTGATGTTTTTAAAAAGAAAATGCTAAGTAAACTTTGACAGCAACAAAAATGAGACACAAGAAGACTGTACTTCACAGCCGTAGCACAAAGATGAGTAAATAGTCAGAAAAAACAGAGAACATCCAGACAGAGGTTACAGATACTAATAAACAAAAATTTATTTAAGTAAAATGCCTAAACACAAATACTGCAAAGCCTAATAAGAAATGGTAATTACATTCTTGGTTTGTTTACCTTTGGTTGATGGAGGTTCTTCAACTTCCACCTCAAAAGTGGGCACCCCTTCTTCTGCAGGTTCTTAAAAAAAGATCGTGCAACTTTAGAAAATGTGATTGATTTCACAGAGACGCATAAGATGAAAGATTAAATAATACATAAATCTTCAGATGACACAGGCCACATTACAGGCAAATGGACATAATTTATCAACATACATGTATGTTAAAGACAGAATGCAGCAAAAAAAGAGCATTTTTTTTGCAACAGGAAAAAACCCACTGATATACCTCTCGCTCGTGCAGCCTCAATTTTTTTAG
Source organism: Rhynochetos jubatus (assembly GCA_027574665.1). NCBI lineage: Eukaryota > Metazoa > Chordata > Aves > Eurypygiformes > Rhynochetidae > Rhynochetos > Rhynochetos jubatus. Next base: position 18,672,567 of record CM050654.1, on the reverse strand, counting down.
GCACATGGACAGCTACTCTCTCTTTAGGAACTGCTTTCTTATGAACTTCAGAAAGTTTAGAAAAATTAGTAAGATAAGAAGGAAGATGAGAAAGAATATTAAGGTATAATATTTGTAATTGTTTACTACATCACAATGTGTTTTACTGAGTTAACACAAACAACACATTTCATACTATAAGATGTAATACGAGACATTCATCACTCGGAGCAGACACTACCCATGTCAACACTTACAAACATGACAGTAAGACAAACATAATCCCCTTGAAGATACATCACCCAGATGAGGAACTGGTTTATACCTTTAACTCCTGGAGCTTCCTTACGGGCAGCTGGAACTTTTGGTTCAGGGACAACTCTCCTACGCTTCTCAAGCACTTTAAAAGATTACAATACATATAGTTTTACAAAGAGAAGTAGTATCACTATAACATGTACACATTTCCCTAATACAAAACCCCACAAATAGAAATAAACATATAGTGGCAACATAATGCTCAGAATGAAGAAACAACCAATATTTTGTAATGAAAAGGACATATACCTTTAGTGGGTGGGGCTTCCTCTCTTTTAGGAACAGTTACCCTCTCCTCTATGTAGTAAGACTCTTCTTCAGTCACTTAAAAAGAGTAAAATAAAAGAAAATAAAAAAAACCAAACACACCTGAGTTTAAGTATTTGACATCTAGTACTGTCTGTATGGCCTGGTAAGCAACAAAATATTTGTAAGACAAGAATAAGCAGGGTGCTTTACTAACAGATGCCAGTAGTATTCTAAAATCTACATTCAAACCATCTTGCTCCCTCTGAAGCCAATGGAAAAACTCCAAGCAACTTAAATGGAGCTGAGATTGAGCTCTCATCTTGTATTTCTGTGGTACTTGAAAATGTTCTGCATTTGAAGTACTAGATCAGCACTTTCTATTCCTCTGGCCATTATCTCACTCATGTTGGAATCCATTCGCTTTGAGAATGCCTCTCTTCCCTAATACTGAGAAAATTCCTTGACTAAAAGCCATCCCTTGAAAATAGTTTCCACGGTGTCACTTGTACCAGAAATTGAGTCAATCAGTGTATGTTACCACCAATAAACTTACAGGTGGAACCAAAATAGTCATTTTATGATTAAATAGTCTGAGGAAACAGAGTGCACCATGATATTCTGAAGGATCTTTACTTCATCCAGGCGACCTGGTGGAAGAGGAACTTCCAACAGAGAATTTTTAGAAGGGCTGATAATTCTCTACTTCCAAGAGATACCTTGTTATTTTAACTATATTAAAGCAGGATTAACTACTACACTTTTCAAAAGCAAGTAATAGAAATTGCAGACATTCTTAGCATTAAAGTTTGTAAGCTCTGAAGCATATTTATGTAGTAGTAAATTTTTCTTTATGAATAGAGTAGGTATTAATCCACACTATTTTTAGTACAAAGCAAAAATTTTTACTTTTGGCTAGTATTCCTGATTTATGGTCGTACCTTCAGAAACCTCTTCTCTGTGAACGGAAATAGACACTTCCTCCATTTCTTCTTCAGACCATTCTTCAACTGTTGGTTCTTTAAAGAAAATTATTATTTTCAATATTTTGGGTGGATGGATGGATGGAGGGAGGGACAGATCATTGGATGGAGAAGATGAAGACCAATTTTTACAAGTTCTATATGACAATGACAGATACACATACAATACAGAAAGTGCTGTGCACACACATATGTATGATTTGCTCTAAATGATGTGTTTTGTCCATGCCCCATATACCCTACTGTATGCTGGTTTATCTCTCAAATATCCTTCACTGATCAAATGTCAGTCCATCAGAAAGCCTCAGCTCCCCAAACTCCCCCTCACAACAGCTGAAGGGGGAAACAAGAGTCAAAGAGTTAGAGGTTGCTCCATGATCCAGTTACACGGAAGTAAGAAGAACAGGAACAAGATGAAAAGGATAGGTCAAGAATTGAGAAGTCTAGTGTGTGCAGATCTACAAATGTGACTGTCTCAGGGAAAACACCAACTTGTTCTGGGGTGGAAGGTTAATTTGAAGGAGATAGAAATTAACACTGCTTGTATCCATATGGATATATTTTCATGTTCATGTTTTAGATAGATAACTTAGATATTTGCTTTTAAAAACTCATCTGTGCTTTTTAATAGAATGTGCAAATTGTATTGACTGGCTAGTTATTAATGGGATATAAAAATGGTCAAAATGTAGATTTCATCTATCTTGAAGAGATACTTCATGAAATTATACTAACTTAAAACAACTAATCTAAACCTTTCCTGAATATAAGAATGTGAACTAAAAGAGCTGGTAAGAATCTAACACTGCAGAAAGAAATAGTATGATTATCTACAGGGCTACAGAGAGCTTTGTGGGGAGCATGACAAATGGATGGTTCCAGTCCTAACTAGCACAGCCTAATCTGAGCACTCAACACCCATACTTCTTCCTATAATTTCATGAGAGCCTGATCTGAAGATCAGTGTATTCAGTGGCACAGTTTCCTTTCCTGTCAAAGGGGTGTGATCCTGGCATTCAAGTCTGAAATGGTAAATGGCACTCAGAATGCTCCTAACTGTCTGCAAGTCTGTAAAATGTTCAGCGCAAAACTCATACAAGATAACTAAGACTTTTGGGTTTGTGTGTGTGTGTATTTTGATCTTGGTCTTAAAACAACAGACTTGCAGACAAAATACAAGTGTTTCACTACTGTCTCTTTATAGTGTACCTTCAGGTGGTGGGATTTCCTCTGGAATGGCAACAGATATTCTTTCTTCTGAAATAAGCACTCTTTCTTCAAAAGTGGCTTTCTTCTGCACTTCAGGCACTTTGAAAGATAATAATGCTTTTCTAATTCCATTGTGAAAGCAATGTTGCAAAATGCTAAATCTAAGTTTCCAAAGAATTGCTTAAGGATACTGAGTACATAACATATAATAGAGATTCAGTATTTACAAATACATTATTTTAAGTATTGTACAACAGATACAACACACTGTAATGGTTCATTGTCACTAAATCAGAACAGCAGAACTCATAGGGGAAGCACAAATCACTGACTGATAACAATACAGGACATATAAACAGCAGCTGACAAACAGCATCTTTTGTTCTGCTGGAAAGCATACCTTTAGCTGGAGGAGCCTCAACTTTTTTAGGAACAGCAGGAGATACTTTTTCTTTAGGGATAGGCTTCTTAGGAACTGCAGGCACTTTAAAAAAAGTATTCAGATTTAGGAGCTGTAAAGTGCAAAACTGGGAAAAGCATCACGTAACAGAAATGAATAATTTAAAAAGATTACACATGGGCTTATTTTGCTTATGAAACACCACAGCTGAGCAAGCTGAGACCAATGTAATATTCTAGACTACAATAAACAACATAACAGTGAATAATATTGTACCTTTTACAGGTGGAGCTTCTTCTACTTTAGGAACATGTGGTATTTTTTCTTCTGGAGCTGGCTTCTTAGGTACTTCTGGCACTTCAAAGATATGAATTATAACAATATTAAGTAGTTAAAATTACAGGTGGTTTAGGACGGCATTTATAGCACAGTTATCCACAAAACTGACACAAAAGATACATAGCTAATGTAACTGAAATACAGTTAAACCCAGATTCACTTAACAATCAAAACCAAAATTGGACATAAACAAGACAGTTAAGATAACAAAAAAAGAATGTTGTTTATTTAAGTGTACCTTTAGGTGGTGGAGCTTCCTCTCTTTTTGGAGCAGCAATTTTTTTCTCTGGGGGAGCTCTCTTAGGCACGTCTGACATTTAAAAAGATAAAATGTAAGATAACTGAATTCTGTATTTCAAAGATTTGTTGGAATATTATAGAATTCCATGAATCCATTTATAAGAATATCACGACATACCACATAACACATTCATACACTTAACATAGATATGTATGAGACAAGAGCAACATATACTTGAGGAAAAAAAACCCAAACAAACAAACCAGTCTCTGGAAGCCTATCAAGTGCTTTAAAACTAATTTCTTAACTGAAGAAAGAGCTGCTCGACTATGTTACCTGGCTTTAAAAACCTGTTATATACACACAGATAATTATACATGAAAGATCAATTTCTAACACAAACACATTTACATACAGAGTAACAACAACAAAAATTAGAAAGATATTCAACAAGTACATGTACATCAGTAAGTATACCTTTGGCACGTGGAGGTTCTTTGGGAACAGGAACATGTTCTTTTTCTTCAGGCACAGGTTTTTTAGGCACTTCAGGAACTTTAAAGATATTAAAATTTGTTTAAGACTTGGGTTTGTCTTAGATGCGAACATACGTACACCATAACACACAGTCTATATTTATCATATGCTCACACTGAGAAATGAATAGAAGTTAGGAAAACAGCACAGCAGTACAGGACTGGTTAAAGCTCACATTGAAAAGATGCTGTACCTTTTGCTGGTGGAACCACCTCCTTTTTAGCAACAGCAACTTTCTTTTCTGGCACAGGTTTCTTAGGAACTTCAGGCACTTTGAAAAATATTGTCAAAGTGAGAGAGCTTTAGTTTTTGGACCACTTATCCAGATTTCAGTTATCCAAGATTGCTTTACAGAACATAGGGTCTGGACAAGGAACTGACCACTGCAACACAATACAATATACAACCTTTTGGACACACAGTGGACTATATGGGAAAGACGCTACGATGCAGTATAAAATTCCAATGTTAACATTTCTGCACTATCACCCTTCATCACACTTGAAGTAAAAACACCCTACCCTTGTCTACAAAAGCCACACAATCTAAATACGAACAACAAGCAAAAGACTGTTAGGAAAGAGAAGGGTCAAAGCTGAGACACAGGTAAGCTGTAAGCTAAGTTATAGCACTAAGGAAAAAGTGACAGTACGGAGGTAATGGACATAATGCAAAATCAAATAATGCAAAACAAAAGACACATACAAAGTAAATTAATAAATATATTCAAGAAAACACAAAGAATAGTGTAACGAAAGACAATTTCTTTGGCGTTTGTGGGGGTTCTTTTTTTTGGTTAGTTGGGTTTTTTTGTTGTTGGTTTGTTCTTTACCTGGTGGAGTTTCTTTTTTAGGGACAGGGACAGGAACAGGAACAGGCTTTCTTTCTGGAACATGTCTCTTTGGTATCTCAGGCACTTTAAAGAGATAGGTGGTGAACACTTAGGTGACAGTAAAAATATTTGGTAAATCACAGTAGGCTACTTACAAATGCTGGGTAAGCAAACACTATGTCAAAAAAAATGCTGTTTTATCAAACAGCTACAATATGCTCTTAAAAAAAAAGCTACTCAAAAAATTATTTAAAGCAGTGATGAAGAAAGATTATATTTAGAAATGTAATAGCATTTTAACTTTTGAAAGTAGAGTCAGAGAGATGGAAAGATTTTAGTTCTGATATCCTATCCTTTGGTGAAGAGTGGTACAGGCAGATAGGGTGAAATTTCAGAAAAATGGAGCGCATGATGATACAAAGATTTTATTCACCTTCAATGTGAGGGATCTCCAGTTCTGTAGAAATTTCTTCTACTTCCTCTTCTTCCTCCTCCTCTTCGACTTCCTTATGTGCTACAATAGGAATTTAAAAGATATTAAATTTGGAGATAGGAAATATCAATGTCTGTAGTAAAAGATTTTACGAAGATATTATGTGTGTCCAGTATACAAGGGTCACTGAAACACATATGCTAATATGTAAAATATTTCCTTCAGAAAACCAATAGCACGTGCAAGTCTTATAATGAGTTTTGATAAACTACAGATTTAAATTGTTTTAAAAATCTTAAATATTAATTAGCCTCATTCTTAATCAATCTACCTTCAATTGGGTAAACAGCTTCAAAGAATCTTTCTTCAACTGTTTTCTCATGCTCAGTTGGCTCTTCAAAGAAAAGCATTTAAACAATGTTAAGATAAAATGGTTGAAATGTTGACATCTATCAGTCTAAAGAAAACTGAGGCTACATAACACAATGAGCAAAAAGAAGCAATGCATATTGAAAGACAAATATATGATGTGTCTAAATATGTAATTTCCTAGACATTAAAATAGATTAAAAGAAAATCTAGTAGGATTGAAATATTGTTTTGATTTGGGAGCACAGGTTTTTGGTTTTGTACATACCTGTTACATATGAATACTCTTCTTCTCTGTGGACAGAAACCGACATCTTTTCTTCTGAAACAGTCCATGTTTCTACTGTCGGTACTTTAAAGATAGGATTTTGTTTTAGTATTTTATATTCTAGATCCACATTAGTGGCAGTCAACATGTGAGTTCTTATCAAATCTGTATCTGTATTGCACATTTAAGTCTTAGACATATTTAGACAGTCAGTATTCACATTCTGAAATACTGCACACAGAACAAGCATATAAGTATAATATTTAGTAACTGTTAAAGACTAAAGACACAGACACCTTTAACTCAAAAGTTTGAAATAAATGCAGGCACAGGCTTTTGGAAATAGTATGTGAGAAGAATTCCAAAGTTGGTTCTTCAAAGAAATTTTGGGGCACTGGGTGATTATGGTGTAAGCATAGGCCAGCAGTCAGAATAGATGAAGAAAAAGCCAAATCACATTGCAACATCCTGCAGGCTGTTTAAACAAGAATCAAAAGACTAGCCACAAACATGTCAAAAACAGACTTTATGAAAGATTTAAACACTGAGGCAAGTCACATCATGACTAGTAGTGTAGATCCAGGTACATATACACGGACCTACACATTCGCAAGAACACACAGGGTGCTGAAAAAAATATAAACTGAAATTGAAATTGAAAGTGGTTGATCTGTACCTTCCTTTTTCACAACTTTTTCCTCAATGATCATTGGTGTAGGTTTTGATGGTAGAACTTTCTTGGTGACTGTTGGCATTAAAATTTTGTTACTCAGTCATATATTTAGCAAAGAGGTCAAAATAAGTCTACAGCTATCTAGCAATGATGTTGAAAGAACAAGACAAACATTATCTAACTCAGTAGCTAAATCAGGCTCCGTGGAACCATGCAAAGCAATAGAAGGAATGTGTTTGCTTCTAAAGATGCTGGGTAGTGCAGGGCGTTTAGTACACAGGTCATATCCTGACACATTGAATTGCAGTTAACAAATTCCTGCTGGAGAACGAGAAATGCTATACAAGATGAGGTGATAAGCAAGAGAATAAGGATGCATCTTTAGTTCATAACTGAATAATTAACCAAAGGCAACCTGGTAGACAGGTCAAGATGGAAGTCAGAGGAAGATAAGGATTTCACATCTTCAGCTTGCAGCAAAACATACCATTTCACCCACTGCAATTTTACACTCACTTCCTTTCTTAAAGCATTGGTAGTTCACATCGGCACTTAGTATTTTCCCCTAAAAAGCTTTTCATATTCCTTTTAGACAATTCAGCAGAAGCTTTTATTAGATGTTTCAAAGACTGAAAAATTGATCAGACCCATTTTAAATGAATACAAAGCATATGCAGATTAGCTAAGTAACAATAGCCACTTCTTTCTTATAAAGATGGCTTTAAGATAATTAAACAATAGTTACCCTCAGCCCGTTTGACCTTTTCTTCTGCAACCCTCTGAGTGGTTATCTCCACTTTTTCATCGACAGGTTTCTTGACAACTATAAGCAATTCAGACATATTTATTGTTTAAATAATCTTGCAAATTATTTTCTGCATACAAGCCAAGTAGAACAGGCTATTTTGTTGTCTAGGATGTTATAACCTATGTGCATACTGTATGTTGTTCAGCACATTATTCACTGGTGGTGAACAGTGGTGGTAAAGGACCACCCTCCCTTGAGAGATATACAGTGATCTAAATGGAGGACGCTTCTCAGAAGTGCAGTGTTCACTGTCTCAAAGGCCTCATGCATGCTCAAGGCTAATACATAGTGAGAAGGAAAGATAACTGGAGCTCAGATTGATTTTGCCAGCAATTCTTGTCTTGTTTCAACCACCATTGCCACTATTCTCTCTCTGCTTGAAAATATAAGGTGGAAGAAGAGGAAGGCTTGCCATGAGCCTTGCTCATGTCACTGCCTGATATAAAGAGAATTGTCTCCTTTTCAAGGAAATATGAAGAACCACCAGAGTTCAGCTTGAAGGAGATGCATGAGAGATGTTAATCTGCATGTTCCTGTTAGTTTTGCAGGAAAGCCATACCTTTACGAACTGTTACTTCTTTCTTTTCCTTCTTTTCAGCTGTAATTGCGGGTGGTTTTCGCTCAGGCACAGGCTTCTTAGGAACTTCAACCACTTCAAAAGTAATGACATTGCTTAATGGTGAAAAATGCCTTGTCTAAAGGCTCAATAAACATAAAAATTTCGTTACACCATTATAAGTTTACGAAGTTGAAAAACACACAGAGTTTTGGAGATCAGGAGGTTGCAGCAAAATTTTCCGCTTATTTCCAAGTTTGATGGTTTCTCATGAAAGCCAAATTTTGCTCCTAGAGGCATACATGTTACTACTACCCTATTCTTGCATACAAATATTTCAAAATACAGCTATTAACATGAAGCAATTAATGTGTGAAACGTTTAACCTACATGAAGTTTATCTAGAATAGATGATGATGACAGAAGAAATACCCAGAACAACATAAAATTACACATAACCTTACAAATTGCTAACTTACTAGGTTTTAAAGATGCCCCAATCTGCAAAGTCCATTGGCAACTAGAATTATAGTGGATCAATTTTGATTTGCTTCTACACTTTGGTATATTAGAGCCCTTCTCTTACTATCAAGTGCCAGTTAAAACTTAGCAGCATATTAAGATTCAAGTTATTGTAACAACAACAACAACAACCACAAAATGCTGCCTGGCTCAAAAACTTTGCAGCTTAATAATAAATATGAGAAAAGAGAAGAAATAAAATGGTATGATAATTAAAATACCTGCTTCATGAATTATTCGTTTTTCTTCAGAAATCACTTCTCTTTTCTCATAAGCTTCTTCCCATTCCTCTTCCCCTTCATCATAGCCTTCTTCCTTGACATAATAATCATGGTCTTCTCCATAATCTTCTTCCCATTCTTCGTAAGTTTCTTGGGGCTTATCATATATTTCCTTTTTTTCTTCATGAATCTCTTCTCTCCTTGCCATGGAAGTTATTTTGATCTCCTTGGGCTTCTCTGGCAGCACTGTAGGAATTTAAAATATTTTTAAAAGTAGATTATGCATATCATAGCCTCGTATTTGCGAGGTGTATTGGATGTTCACAGTTAGTGAAATTATTTCACCCTCACAGATAGTTTAAAGAAGTGACTATTTTTTAAGCAGTCCTAATCAGGTTAGATTTTAAATGTGTATGTTTTTAACACAGAGATAAAAAGCAAACAGATTTGATTGATTCAGGATAACCTGAATCAAATCACCTTGTTTCCACAAGTTCATCTTATTATTTAAAAAAAAAAAGGAAAAAAGTTTACCTTTAGGTGGTGGGACTTCATCAGGACCTTTTTTAACCACCTTTTTGGAGACTTTCTTTACTGGAACCTTTTTTTCTGCTTAAAAACAATGTATTTAAAATTTAAATAAAAAAAAAAAAAAGTCATAATGAAATATGTACACAGTCTCCAAATACTTTAAGTATTCGTACCTGGCTTTTTCTCCTCTGGTGGTGGAACAAGAGGCAGAAGAATAGGAATAGGGGCAGCTTGTAGGAAAAATTAAATATATAGAATAAAATGTGAGTATGATGTTTTCTTGTAAAGGAAGAAAAATCCTAGTGCATTTGGAAAATAGATGAGGTTATTTTATTGCAGCTGCAGAATAAAAGCAAACATGGTGCTCATTCTGACAGCTGACTGTAGCTGGAAAAATACAGGCAATTCCCAGCCCAACTTAACTTGAACACTGACCCTTCTCAGCATTATCTTTTTAAACTGTCCTCACTCTCCTATCTTTGTTGATAATTCATCTAAATATTAAATCTTTCCCCTCCTGTTGCCACTGCCAGCATTTACCAAATTTTTCTGGAAATGAAACAAAAAAGATTGAACTTCTAAAGTTCATAATAAACTACTGAGTGTAACAGAAATATACATAATATTTGTAGTCTCTAATCCAGTATCAGAGCCTGGAGAAAGACCATTTGCAATAAATATGCAATCCTTTGCATGGCTTTAAAAGAACATTTGTATTTTCCTTTTTTTTTTTTCTTTCAAAGGGTAGTAATTCTGACAGCTTGTTTAAAAGATATTTCTGTGGTGAAAAGAAGAAGAGTTGAAAATAAAGAATGATCAGAAGAGAAAAATGTAAATAAAAGGAAGATGGAATGAACAAGACTGATAGGAAAACAAGATGGAAAGGGCAAAGTCTTTTTAAGAGAAAAGGCTTCATTCTTACAACTACCTGTGTATACTTTTCACATTCCACACAGCAAAACAGGCCTACCCAGGACAAGACTAGCTCATATCATATTTGTACAGAGACAACTAACTAGGTATTATCACTGATCTGCCTAAGATTTTTCTCTGAGGTTCCCACTGGCCTGCTGCTTCAGTACAGATATAAAACTGCACTACTGACGAAGTATGGTTTGTTACCCTACCTTCAGTTGGTTTTTGTGGTGGAACTGCAACCTTGGCATCAGGAACATCTAGAAAATCAAAATGTTTGATTGACTTAATAAGAAAAATTAGATTTGAATAAGCTGTCCCCAAGAATAGCAGTTTGTAGTGCTTTAATTTTTCTGTTCTAGTACAAAAGGATTGAAGCTTGCTCCTCAAGAATAAGCTAGCTGACCAATAGATAACTAATTGCATTAATCTTTCAGTCTGGCCAGACCCTATACTGTTTCATTTTATTTCTAAATAATTCTTGCATTGTTTTGGAGTAGGGTCTGAAGAACTTTCAAAGAAGAAGATGATATATCATAAGGAGATGATTGCTACCCATTTTGCCTCCTTGGTTTTTTTTTTTCAGTTGTTCAGAGGACAACAAATCTATTCATTGCTACCTCTTCATTGTTCTATTCCTCAGTCATTAAAACAAACCAAAAAAATCTGTGTTTTACAGGATGTGGCTTCCCATATTGTACAAAATAGAACCCCAGGCACATTATTATCAGTGATTTTGGAGTTATCATAGTATTCATTGCCACTATTTATGAGAATAAATAGTTCTTCCTATCTATGGATGAAGAATATTTTTCAGGGTGTAGGTTTGACTTACTATAACCTGGCAAAAAGGATTTTAAAATCAAAAACAAAGCACAAAACCAAAAAACAAATGCACTAAATCTATGTGACTTTAGACATTATCCTGTGCCGGTCTTGCTCATGATCTTTACCTGGTGGCTTCAATTCCAGTTTGATTTCTGAAAGAGAATATTAGATTTCTTTTAGGACTATTTATATTTCCAGAATGACATTTCAAACTCACAAATTTGCAGATAGCTAAACACAAACTTGTTTAGCAAATTTTCTAACCTTTTGTTACTAGATAGAGCTCTGCAGTGCTTCTTGCTTCTCCTCTTGGTTCAAGACGAGCAATTACAGAATATACACCTGCAATAGCCAAGAATGTTGATATTTATATGCCTTTAGCCTTAAAAACCCAGACAACAAAATCAGATAAAAGAATGGTGTCAGCAAAAATATGCCATGCATTTTTACCTTCATCTTCTGCAGTAACATTGTGAATAGTCATATAATGACAGCGACCTTCACTTCTGAAGCTGTACTTAGGACTCTCTCTCAGTTCAGTGGGGCCTTTATACCATGTCACAACCGCATCATCAAAAGACACCTCGCACTCAAAGGTTGCAGACTGGTGTTCACTCACCACAATGTTCTGTATGCTCTTTGTGAACTGAATTGGTTCCGCTGTTTTTAGAAACAAAAGATAAATTGTTATGAACCGCCAGGCCATTTAGCTTATCTAGTTTCTTCTCATTGTTTTCATAATAATAGCTATATTATAATAAGAGATAACAACAGTAAGTCTCCAAAAAGTAAAGTAAGAAAAAGGTATCCATCTTCTAAGTTTTCTATGTAAGAGGAAAGATCAGAAGACATAAGAGTACAGCTATAACAAGACTGTGATGCAGATAAATTTTACAAGAGAAGCCATTGAGGAAATTAAAGGTAAAGAATAATTAAGAAAAAGAGGAATTCCAAGGAAAATATGAGAGCATCAGAGAATAAGAAAATAAAAACAAGTATGAATCTGATTGTTTAAGGGCCAGGGGACACTAGAAGTATTTTTAACTAAATCATCATAACTTATTCAAGCATGTCACATATTGTTTAAAGAGAAAAGACAGCAAAATTTCATGTTCAGTCCATCTCAAAGTTTGGGAATATCTCTTTAAGAAATTAATTTTATTTTCATTTGTTCTGTTAATGGAACATCCAGAAACTGTTTACCTCTACTGTAATGAAGAGATTCTATATCTGTTTACAAACCTTCAATGGCCAGATCTGCAGTTGTTTCTAGATTGTCAAGCTTGCAGGTATACTGTCCCTGGTCTTCTGTTCTAACATCCTTGATGATGAGTTTGTGTACTTTGTCAGAGACTTGTGTTGAATATCTCCCTCCTATCTTAATGGGTCTCCCATTTCTATACCACTGAGACTTGGCATTTGGGATAGAGAACTGACAAGACAGCGTGCATGTCTTTCCTTCCTTGAAAGTAGTGTCATGAAGATGCCGTTCAACTGCAGGTTCTATTAGCATGTTAAAACATACATTTTAGAAGGCATCAGACAATGGAATAAATCAAGTGTAAAATAATTTGAATACATACTTCAAAAGTACACTTACCAATCACAGTCAGCCTGGCACTGGCAATGTGTGGTCCACACACTATTCTGAAATTTCCCTGATCTTCAAGTTGGCAGTTCCTGATTCTCAGTATGTGGCGATCACCTTCAATTCTAATTTCATATTTGTCATTGGAGTCAAGTTTCTGGGTTCCCTTGTACCAGGAAAGTTTAATTTCGGGATAGTTAATTTTAATCTCACATTCAAATATAGCATCCTCATCTGTTAAAACCGTCTGATTTTCAATGTCTCTGATCAGAGTAATAGGCTGAAAAAATATTAGTTTGAATTAGTTTCAAGTTGCCTGTTATGCATTTGAATATTTCACAAATCAGTCAAAACCTCTGTTACCTCTGTCTGTGAGAGTCGCTGCTGAATAAAAGCTACAAGCTCATCAAACTCTTGATCTTCTCTTCGAGCTCTTTCTGTAAGCTCAATTTCCTGTAAAAATGCAGAGTATACTTAGAGACGAAAGGATTCTAAATGTCAAGCTCTCTTGTTTTTCCAACATAGAATTAGTTCCTACAACAATTTTTCTGTAACTGTACTGTAACTAGCATATCTTCCCATCTTGAAAATTGCAGCCAAGTTGTGAAGACAGAACATGCTTGGCCAGAAAGCCCATTCCTTCTTCTTGGGTTTGAGCATGCAAGAAATTAAGAACTGTCAGTAAAAGATGTAAAGAAGAATCAGAAATTTCTGCACACACAGTAACATCACAGCATAGACACCAGGTCTCTTCAAAGGAACTGTGGTACTACTAACAAAGCCAATGCTGCTATCATGTTCTATCTTACCAATCTATGGCTTTCTTCTGCTTGGGTTTGCTTTAGTAACTCAAAGGCTTGCAGGAGGCCACGGAAATCTGTAATTCCATACATGCGAGCATATTTCTCGTATTCTTTGGGATCTACATTTTTGAGAAGTTCCAAGATATCAATAGGTTGCTCTTCCTCGTCTTCCTTCCTTTTTGTGGGTGTGCTATTCAAATTAATGACAAATGTTAAATATACAATGCTTCATTCCTAGAAAGCTGATCACTGAAAAAATGAATCAGCTTAGAGCTGCCCTGTGCAGCCAAATCCTTTAGTCTAGTCAGGTGCTTCTGATTTTAGTGCAGTAACTCATATTTAACAAATAATTAAAAATTGTGTCTTGACCAGAGATAGACAATAAAAAAATGTTTCTTCTGTGTTGACAGCAAATTAATCTACAAAATCTTTCCATATACCTTTTTAGTTTTGCCCTGAGATCCCCTTCAACAACTTCTTTCTTTCTTTCTTCAACTTGTAAGTTTACACTCCTCTCAATTTCACCATGTTGGTTAAAAGCTACACATTTGTACATGCCAGAGTCAGTTTTTATTGCATCCTTTATTTCTAGTTTGGCTTCATCTCCTCTCTGCTGGATTATAATGCGACCTCCCTGGTTGAGTTGCCTCCATTTTCCCTTCATCCATTTAACATTTGGAATTGGGTCTCCTCCAACTTTTGCAAAAAAGGTTGCAACAGTCTCTGCAGAAAGATGCAAATGGGGAAGTTAAGTCTTTCCAGCTGTCTATGACAGCACGACATAACCTCAGACAAAAGATATAGGTAAATAGAAGACAATATAGTTTTTGTAAAGCATTCTTACTTTCCATGACTTTGATACTCTGGGGCTCTGACACAAAATAAAGCTTTCCTTCCACTTCAGCTTTCTTAGCTGCTGGTGCAGCTGCTGCTTTTTCTAAAAAACAGATGATTAAATGTAATGGTTATGTTCATGCATGATTGTGCTTTCAGAGGAGTTGTAAAAAAGTAATTAATTACAGAGATGGAACAAAACATTATGCAAGAGATAAAAATGCAAGTATTTTCATTTTGGTTTAAGTAATGTATATTTTACTGTGGGCGATATTGTATTGTTAACTTTGGTCAGGACACTTATATTCTGCATGGGTGCAAATTCATTGGTGGATAGACAAATAAGAAGCCTGATTTTCTAAAATGGATCAGGTTTTAGTGAGATATTGTCTTTTCTGTCTACTTTTGGAAATTTCACCATCAGGGTTACTGAGTTGTTTTATCAGTGATCTGTTAAATTATGTTTTGTTTTTGTTCCACAGAAAACAAAGCAGGATGGAATTTTGTTTTAAATTTCCATCATATGCCTTGATTTTCTCCATGTTACTGTACCTTTAACTGTCACTTTAGATTTGCAAGTATCAGTGCCAGCTGCATTTGAAGCTTTGCATACATATTCTCCTGAGTCGGATTTGATAACTGCAGCAAGTTCCAGAAGAGCTACTCCATTAGCAAAGCTGAAGTTGCATCTGTCCGAAGCTCTTATTTCTCTCCCTGCCTTCAGCCACTGAATCCGGATTGGCTGTGATCCTTGGACGTGGCAGCTGAGCTGTAGGGTATCACCTTCCTCTGCTGCTGCTGGCTGAAGAGGCTGGTCAAAAACTGGAGGCTTTTTAGGTTCTGGAATATGAAAATGCGCTTGAGTGAATACTGAAGGAAGGAAAGTATAATTAAGAATGTCAAAGAAAAAGAGAGACGTCATACTTAAGAAGACTAGCAAGGAATGAAGGAGGATAAACAGCAATCTGAGAATGTCAATCATAGTTTTAAAAAAATGGAATAACTATGAAAATAGCATGTTTTCTATGCAAACAAGCAAGAAATATCTTTTCACCATGCAGCAAGGACATTCCATGCAAAAAAAACCAGTCTAAGAACTTCTATTAGGCTGCAAAACTATATAAGCACCTTTAAAGAAACAAATATGCAATCTCCTGCAAGAGTATTATGATGAAGTAAGTGCCATGCTGCAACAACACACTGTCAAGGCTGCCCAAGCTTAGATGTAATTGTACAGAAGAACTGTTATTCCATGAAAAGACGATCAAAAATTCAACAGAAATGTCACATCAAGATTTGAATGTTCATGTTAGATCAGTAAAGAAGCCCCTCCCTGAAAAATATTGGTTTATTTTAGTCACATTCATTTAGTGGTTCAATTCAGTTTTATCTTGTCCACCTCGCGACAAATTACTGCTGTTAAGGTAAGTAAAATCAGGTCATAAGACAGAAGCTTTATGTTTGCAGCTAACATACAACAAAGAAAAGTAAGAAGCAAAGAAAAGTAAGACTTCAACTAACCTCTGATGACAACAGAAGATGTACATAACACACTTCCTGCTTCATTGGACACTTTGCAGGTATATAAACCAGCATCTGATTGCTCTACCCTCTTTATATGCAAAAGCAAGGTGTTGTTTTTGAAAGATATTTCACAATGAGGGCCTGAATGAACTTCCTGATTGTTTTTATACCAAGCAACAGCCAAAGGCTGAGAGCCAGAAACACGGCCCTCAAGTTTAAGTTCATTCCCTTCTGTTTCTTCTACTGCTTCAGATAGTTTCTTAGTAAAAGTAGGTGGAGTTTTTCGTTCTGTGAAGAAAAAGATAATATATAAATTTTATTAATCAAACCTGAAAAGAAAAATTGTAAAGAATAGAATATTTCAAGAAAAATTTGAACATTGGGGAACTGATATTTGCTTTCACTTAAACAGGATATTTTAAAGTGAAAATATCCAAGATAAACAGCAGGCATCTTGCCCTTACATCCACTGTCATAGTTGATTTTCTTACTTGAAAAAAAAAAAAAAAAAAATCCCCTTACATAGATTTAATTCAAATGTCATTTAAAAAACCCCAAGATTTTTGTCAAGTTCCCAGGAAAGAAAGAGGCAAAGCCTATAAAGAAACTAGGCTAAAGAAAATATTCTTTCAAATCTCACCTGATTGTTATTAGTGACTCTTTCTAATTTCCTTAAGAGACCAATGGGTATCTCCATATAGGTACTTTCAAGCTATATATATCTCAAAAGTCTTTCTCAAACTTATCTTGCAGCAATAAGGCTAACTTGCTTTATAATTAAGGAAGAAAAAAGTACACACAATGCATTATCTAGCAGTACCTTTAACAGTCAGTTGAGCTGTGCAAGAGTCCTTTCCAACTTCATTGCTAGCATAGCATGTATACTTTCCAGAGTCTCCTCTGTCAACTCTCAAGATGGTCAAGTGGGCTGTGTTATCTACATAACTGATCTGGTAATTTCCTCCTGTTCTAATCTCTTGGTTATCTTTTTCCCAAGTGACTCTAATAGGCTGTGTTCCAGAAATATGACACTCAAAGTCAGCACTTTCTCCAATAATACCATCTGCAGGTGTAATTGGGATGTCAAAGAATGGAGGAGTCTTCCCTTCTGAAGAACAAAATTAAAAAAAGCATCACTTTAAAATCTTGGTATGCTTTAAATCTCTGTGAAATAAATATTATCTGTACAATATTTAATCCATTCATAAAGCAAGTTTTCAGATCTATACATTAAATATTTCACAATCCACCGACCTGTAAGTACAAGCCTGCCACTAGAAGAAGCAGTCCCAATCGCATTGGTAGCTGTGCAGGTATATTGCCCAATAAGGCTCCTATCTGTCTTCAAAATCTGGAGAGTTGCTACATTATCTACAAAGGATGCGTGAACATTGTAGTCCTCTTTTACACGTACACCATCTTTAAACCAAGATACTTCAATAGGTTCTGAACCAGAAATGCCGCAATCAAATGTCACTGGTAAGCCAACAGTTTCATGAACATCTCTTAATTTTCGTGTAAATGAGGGAGGAAGTTTACGCTCTGTAAGAAAACAGGTATTGTACAGTGAGGGCTTTCAGAAGTTATGAGCCTACTGCTTTACTCATCAATAGTCACTGCCTAATATACTGTAGAGTATGCTGGATTTTTGCTCATAAATTCTGATTAAAAATGTTATTCAGCATATTATTTATTCGGAACCTGATGTGAAAAGCGCACTGTGCATACAGTTACAGGAACACATATAACCATTCTGCTCTCAGTTATATCTAGTAAGCCTATTTAGCCCTCATGACTGCTAATAGTGGAAACAATCAAAGCAATACCCTCAATGGGGAAGGAAGATGCAGAAGCTTGTATCCTTACAGAACAGCTGTGGTCAGTAAGAGATGTATTTCGATCAGCCTTACTGGTAGGCTTTTGTTAACAGTACACAGTGCTACAGGGTATCTTACATGTCAAGAAACAGTAAATTGTTTAACAAGGAAAAGGTAATTTTTTTTTTAAATAGCAAAATATACTTAAGAAAAACAGTCAATTTTCCTATTTTTAAAAATTAAATATTCACCTTGAACTGTCAGAAAAGATGAGGAAGCAGCTTCCCCAACAGTGTTTTCTACTTTGCAGATGTACTCCCCACTGTCACTACTGTCTACCTGGCTGAAAACCAGAGTAGCAACTTGGTTCTTAAAGTGCATTTTCACAGTAGCAGTTCCTCTCAGCTTTGTATCGCCTTTGTACCATGATACAATCATTTCTGGTGTCCCAGCAACTTGGCACTGTAAGGATGCAGAATCCCCAACAGTCACCTGCACTCGCTCCAAGGGTGTAATGAAGTAGGGTGGTTCTGAAGAGCAAACACACACTGTTAGCATAAAAAGGTATTGCACAATGACCATTAGTAAGTAGTTCAGTGATGGTGGCTTGACGCACCTAGTATTGTGATTGCACCATGACAATTATCTTGTCCAGAATCATTTTCAATATGACAAGAATATTGACCCTGATCTTCTAGTTTGCTACTAGGGATTTCCAGTATGGCAGACGTTTCTGTAGTGGTGATGCTACACTTTTCAGAGTGCATTATTTTTACTCCATTTTTCTTCCATGTCACTGAAATTGGTGGAGTACCACTGTATGTGCATTCCAAGATCAAATTTTTCCCTTTCTCTACACTTAAGTCATTCACCTTCTTCACAAATTTGGCTGGTTCTATAATGAACAATAGGAAGAAAACAAATTAAATAAAGCCAAAAGATGATTTTAGAAGCATGAAAAGCATAAGAAAGACTAGTATGGACAAACCTTTGACAAAAAGATGTGTTGTGCAAGATATCTTTCCTGCCTCATTAGTGACCTGGCAGGTGTAGTCTCCACTCTGAAGTGGTTGTACATCAAACAGCTCCAGTTCTGCAATTGAATCTTGTAAGGTGATATTGCATCTGTGTCCTGGTGCTAGCTCAACACTCCCTCTAAACCATTTCACTTCCAGTGGAGAGGAGCCTTTTATGATACTGGTAAAGGTTATGTTTTCCCCAGATATAACATTTAGTGGTTCAGGTGTCTTCACAAAAGATGGTGGTTCTAACCAGGCAAATAAAACAGATAGAGAAGAAGTATGTTTGAATTTCTGATGAAGAGCATAGTAATCAGAAATATGTAGCAAAGCAAAGAATGAAGGTTTTTTGAAAATAAATTTGTGCCCTCTGACTCTGGCTTCTTATTGATACTGACCTCTCACACTCAAAAATGCACTGCATTCATCAGACCCAGCTGTGTTACTAGCTGTGCACAAATAAGTTCCCATATCAGATTCCTGAAGTCCATTCACTTTCAGAGAGCAGGTATTGTCTGTAAGGGTAGCCTGGTATTTGTCCCCACTGGTAATCTCCTGTCCATCATGAAACCAGGAAACCAGAATCGGTGGTGACCCATAAACTTTGCACTCGAGTACAGCAGAAGAACCCAGCTGACCATGCGTTTCTTTCAGTTTTCTTGTGAAAGAAGGAGGTATAATACGATCTGCATTTGTTCAAAACAAACACACAAAAATTACCATACAGGAGCTTAAGAGGCAAAAATTTCCCACTGCATAATAAAATCAGTTAACTTTCTTTTGATATACCTGCTTTAGCAATCTCCTCCTACACACCTAAGTCAATACATAGTTGATGGTTAAGGATATGCTGAACTTTTTATTCACACTTTTTGAGGGAGACCTCTTATTTTTGCAAATCTTTTTCATAAACAACAATATTGCACCAGCTGTCCAAGAAGACATGTAGATTAAAGCTGAAGAAATCAAGACTTTGCAACAACTTCTGCCCCTCAGAGGTTAGGTAGGCATCAATTCTTGATGCCTGTCAAAATGGCATGCCAAGTACTCCTAAGATTATACAACGAGTGTCTTGGAATGCCAGTCATGAGAAACTGTTTAATATCCAAAGGCTTTGTAAAGGAACTACAGGATCAGATGTGACTCAAAAGCAGTAGTCAACTAACCTGAAACATGCACTGAAGCTGCGCAGCTGCTTTTACCAACACTGTTTTTCACCTCAAAAGTATATTCTCCACTGTCTTCTAGTCCTGCATTGAGGATCTTAAGCCCAGACACTTTATTGAAGAAACTGATTTTATATTTATGGTCAGTGGACAGTTCATTCCCATCCTTAAACCATCTAGCAGTAAGCTCTGGTGTGCCATCTACTGTGCATTCCAGAGTACAAGAGTCTCCAGCTGTAACTTTGACTGGGCCTGGCTTCTCTACAATGACTGCAGGTTCTGCAATGAGATGCAAGTCACAACATTTTTAAAAACAACAATGCAATAGTTATTAGTATAATAAAAATTGATATTTTAACACACTTTGTGTTTTTTACTCCATGTTACCAACCTAGGACTGTCAGCGTGGCAAAGCATTCCTGAACTCCAGCATCATTTTTTATCTGACAAATGTATTTCCCTGCGTTGGCTGGTTCTGCATTTCCAATCCGCATTGTTGCAATGTTTTCTGAATAGGAGATCCAAAGATTATCACTTTCTCTAATGACTTCCCCTTTGTCTTTTAACCACAGGACAGAAATGGGCTGTGATCCTTCAACTGCAGCCTGCAGTTCAATTGACTCCCCAACTACGACAGTGAGATCACTCAGCTTCTTCACAAAGGTTGGTGGTGCTATTTAAGAAAAGATATTTAACAGTAAAAAACCATGCCAGGAGCGGAAAAGTGGGAGGAGAATGACAGGAACAGTGAAATGCCAAGAAGGTGCCAATCTTTATACAAACCTCTTAGTGTAACAGAGCCAATACAGGAGTCACTTCCCACATCATTGACAGCTTTGCAGTGATATTCACCAACATCTGCAGTATCCACACTGAGAATGTGAAGACTAGCTAAGTAGTTCTCGGACATGACCTTATACTTCTTGCTGCTACGAATTTCTCGTTTGTCTTTATACCATGAAATCTGGAATGGAGGAGTTCCCTGAAGCTCACATTCCAGGTGAATATCAGACCCTTTCAAGGTCTGGACTGGATGGGGCTTCTTGGTAAAAATGGGGGGTGCTGGGAAAAAAAAAAAAAAGGGGATGTGTGTGTTAAAGTTTGTGTTATTTGAGCAAAGGAAATAACAGAGGACAAGCTATTCAAGCAGCTGTTCTGATGCTGAACAGCAAGGACAAACCATAAACAAGAACAATCTTCCACAGCATAACAAACATACAAGAGATTTGTCATCTATTCAGACAGGTTTTAGACTGACTAAAGAAAGTGGGATTTGACAGCTTTTCCACAAAGGAGGACTCATACAGATAGGAAGGTAAGAAAAGAACTGGGATTCTGACCTTTTACTTTCAGTGATGTACTGGTGCTTGCACTACCCGCTGGATTCTGAGCTTCACAAGTGTAGTCACCACTGTCTTCAACACTGAGGCTGTGCATTTCAATGACTGCCACCGAATCCACAAAGGACATTCTGTATTTTTCACTGGGATGGATCTCAGTTTCACCTTTGTACCAGGTGACTTTGATTTCTGGAGATCCACCTATTTTACATTCATACTTAGTGGAATCATGCTGTTTCACAAGTCTTGAGGAGTCAAGTTTCTTAATAAACCTTGGTGGTTCTGGAAAGCCAAAAAGGGATATGATGCTTTAAACTACACTGATTCTTTGAATAGGCAGGGAAATATGTAACTGAAAATATAAACTTTGGGGACTTAACACAAACATTCTAATTTTGTAATTGCTATGACATTTGTTTTCAGATGTTTTCAAGAGGGTCCAAAATCTAAAGTAGGAAGCAAAATAGTTCACTATCTGCATCTGAGTTAGTTTCTCCTTACTTTACTGTCCCACTCTACTTCTCCTTCTGTGTATTTAATAAAGATCAGCTGACACGTATGGTTATCTTTAAGTAACATCCTCTTGCAATACATGAGTCATCAAAATGCCTGATGGAAATGCAAGAATCCACACTGTTTGGACGAGAAATACTATCAAGAGTATTTATGATGAGCATGATAGCAACTGCTGTATATCTTAGTATGTCATTAACAATTGATATAGTCAACGAACGTATCTGCATTATAACCCTTCACACATCTATTGCAAATCCAACATAAAGGTTCATATAAGGAATAAAAGTCAAGGAGCTTAGGTAGCAAACAAAAGAAGTTCAAAATAATAATGCTGGGAAGAATTATGAGATGGCTGGTATTACAGAAATTGGTGTTAAATGTCCTGTGAATAAAAAGTAAACCGGATGGTTACATTTTGTTCTGTAAGGAGAGAAAGGAGTGGAGATCTGACACGTTTGATCAAAAGTACCATAGAGATGATTCAGAATCACAAGACTGAATGCTCATAGATCAAAGATATAACTAGTAAAACTAAGGGGTGGTAATGTGGGCACAACAAACAAATGTCTTTGCAAAACAGGATGAAGTGCCTCTGTGCATCTGTCTGTAAAGTATAGGAAGAATATCAATTCTGCTGTGGGTTACTTCACCCTGTGGGACATTTGTAGAGTATTCTATGTTGTTAGCAACAAACCCTTCCTTTTTTAAAAAAAGTTCTAAAAATAGAAATGCTGGCTTGTCAACATAAGGACTCTTGGAACCTTAATAATTTACTATCAGATTTCACTTTGACAAAGAGTTATCTATCTGCATACTAACAGTTGCTGAGCACTCACATTCTAATTCCATTACTTCCAAAAAATGAGGATATACAAGTTAGTAAGGTATATATTTAGAACATAAACCAGTTTCTAGAACCTAAAGAAATTGCTGAAACTACAGACTGGAAACATTAGATGTTAAAGGGAGAATGTTAATAAAAACTGGGAGATTTTTGAGGTCAATTGGACAAACGATCTCAATTCTACGAACAAAAGATCTTAATTCTACAAACAAAAGGCTGTGTATTATAGAAGTGAGATAGCACCTGCTCAAATTAAACACATGCAAATCGATGTAGCTGAAGAGCTTCCCTTCCAAGTTCTATAGAATCTGGCTGACAAACAGTGGAGATAATTAATTTTACAGCCCTGTTGAAACTGTACAAATTCTAAAGGATTGAAATGAGTGCCAGTGTAGGTTAAGGATCAAAAAAGAAAATAATAAGCCTGTGAACAAATAATAATTTCAGGATTTTATGAATAAAGAAATGAAGAGTAAGAAAATAAATAGGATCAGTCAGGATAATTTTATGAATGGTGACTCTGGTCAAGTAAACCTATTAGTAATGTTATAATTAATAAAAAAAATGAATTTTGATTCTGGTGGAAACAACCTTTGAATCTTTTAAAGAGGTTAGATTTCATTCTACAATCTTGCAATGCTTTTTGTAAGTCAAGCTACATAACAGCATCCCTACTTGCCACTAAATCCACAGGTAATTCAATCTGGCACACTCTTCCCAACCCCACCAAGAAAAATCCCTATGGACAGAATATACTCTAGATATATATATTACATTTGAGAAGCAGTTATTACAAAACCTTGCTAATGGTAGTTCAGCTTCTTCTGCTATTTGTCTTAGAGAGTAAAAGTCATAGTATTTACTCTTCATAAGTTTTTGGGTTTTTTCCCTCTGAATTCATACAGAGAGGAAAAAAAAGAAAGCACTAAACCCATTTGAACTTAAATAAGTTGTGTGTTTTACATTCGTTCTTTTATAAAATCAATAAGAATGAGATATCCTGATCAGCTATAAATAAAACTAATGTTCCCACCCACACTGAGGTCATTACGCTAATATACAAGTACCACTTGTACCAAGACAGTTTGATTCAATCATAAATTTAGATCACTGAAATGTCTGCCCTCAGATCCTCCAATTTTGCTGTCTAGAGCAGCAGTTTTCAATGTTTTCAGCCTGTGAAAGACTAAAACTATTTGCAGGAGCTACACACCCAGTAAAAGTACATTTAAGTCTCATAAATGAGCTGAGTTTCTGCAATTTACCTTTCCCTTCCCTGGAAAACTTAGTGAGTGTCTGCTGGAGAAAAGCTTTAAGGAAGACAGATTTTGCTGGCTAACAGGGCCATTCATAAAGGTGCAACAGGGTACTAATTCGGAGTTAACATCTCAATGAAAGAATCTGTTCGATAAGAAAAATCACACACTATGCACAACCAGAAGAAAGATGAATAAGCATTTAAGCATTACAATAATACTTAAATGAAATAAGACATCTCAGTGTAGCCTTTTGTAAAAGTTGTTAGTATCACGTGACTGCATTCAGGGCTTTGTTTTCTGGGTGCCTGTGTTGCAAATAAAAGCCTCATGACACTAAAGCTCACAGCAATACCTTGTACAGCCAGCTGAGCGGCGCACGCATCCTTGCCAACACTGTTGCTGGCAGTACATGTATAGAGTCCAGCATCCCCTTTAGTGACTTTTAGGACTGTCAAGCTGGCCATGTTTTCCACCAGTGTCATCTTGTAGTTGACACCTGGGCGGATCTCTCTGTTGTCTCTGGTCCAAGTAATCCTCATGGGAGCAGAGCCAGTCACGTGGCATTTGAAGGTTGCACTTTCCCCTAGCGCCACATCGATGGATACTGGCTTGATGTCAAAGAAGGGAGGTTGTAGATGTTCTGTGAAGAGGAAAGCATGGAAGAGCTCACCACCAAGCCCTCCACACCACACACATCATGTCATGCCCATGCTCCCTGGCCAACATATAATTGTCAGAGTAGGAAAAAGGGTGAAAAAATAAAAGAGCAAGGTCATAAAAAAAGATCTTGAAGTGTGAGCTACAAACCTGTGAGGAGAAGTTTGGCACTGGAAGATGCAGTCCCCAGAGCGTTTTGGGCTGAGCAGGTATATTGGCCACAGTAAGCCATACTAGTTTGCAAGATCTGAAGAGTCGCAACGTTATTTAAGAAGGCTGATTGCATGTTATCACTGTCGCTTAAGAGAACCCCATCCTTGTACCAAGACACCTGGATAGGCTCGGAACCATTTATGCGGCAATCAAATGTCACTGGGGCACCAACTGCCTCCTGAATATCTTTCAGTTTTCTGGTGAATGTAGGGGGAAGTTGACGTTCTGTAAAACAATAATAATCACCACTATAAGTACGAATCCATCCTGCCAATCTAGAATTAATTCAGTCTGAAATTAATAAGAACCCCTTTCTGTAAACAACAAAGAGTTCCTACAAACTGCCCCAAGAAAGAGTGGCTCTTGGCCCATCACCTTTAACAACAAGCAAAGCTGTGGAGGTGGCGAAGCCGACGCTATTTTCTGCTTTGCAGACATATTCTCCAATGTCACTATCCTCCACGGTGGAGAATGCCAGTGTTGCCACATTATTCTTGAAGTGCATTTTGTAAGCCTGTGTTGATCTGAGCTTGGTGTCATCTTTGTACCAGGACACCTTGATTTCTGGAGCACCACCAATCTGGCATTTCAAGACCAAGGGCTTGCCAACATTCACCTCCACACGGTCCAGGTGCGTGACAAAATAGGGTGGTTCTAAGGAAAGAGAGAGCATGGTGAGCAGAAGCAGAGTATGACTGGGGTGCCTTTGGGAGATCAGGAATGTTGTGTACCTAAGATGGATACAAGGCTGCTGCAAACATCCCCACCCGCCTCATTTGCCACCTCACAGGTGTATTCGCCTTCATCGCTCTTGGTGCTGTTAAAGATTTCAAGAATGCCAGATTTGTCTGTTGTTGTAACACTGCAGCGCGGAGACTGAGCAATGGGCGTGCCATTTCTTTTCCAGGTGACAGAGATGGGAGGTGTGCCTATGTAGCTGCTTTCCAGCACAATGGACTTTCCCTGTTCCACACTGAAATCACTTAATTTCTTCACAAAGACTGCAGGCTCTGTGGGGAGGCATAGATCAACAGTGAGAGGGACAGATGTGGCAGGGTCACAGGCAGAGCATGAAGGGCAATACCTGTGCATACACGCACACACACACACCTTTCACAAAGAGCTGGGTTGTGCATGAGGCACTGCCAGCATCATTGGTGACCACGCAGGCATAGTCCCCACTGTGGTCTGGCTCCACATTGTACAACTGCAGCTGTGCCACAGACTCATCCAGAGAGATGAAGCAGTTGCTGTCAGGCACCAGTTCCCTGATGCCTCGGAACCAGGTCACTTTAAAGGGAGTACTGCCCTTGATGTAGCAGGTGAATGTCACACTTGATCCGGGCAAAACTTCCTGGGGATCAGGCGTCTTCACAAAAGAAGGTGGTTCTAAGTATCATGCAAAGAAATGAAGAGAGAGAAAGATGTTTAAAGAGTGTCTGTGGAGGAGGAAAACTGGAACAGGTTTGAGTAAAAAGAGGGAAAGAAAACAGAATAAAACCCCAATGAAAAAGAAACCATGGGAAACAAGGGGGAAGGAAGAGAAGAAGGAACAAGAATTTTGTTGAAGGCGTTGTAGTATCCTTCCACTGACCTTGCACAGTCAAGAAGGCACTGCATTCATCAGATCCAGCCACATTGGCTGCCACACAGGTATATGGCCCTGTATCTGTGACATCCAGGGCATTCAGCTTCAAAGCACAAATGTTATCCAAGAATGAGATTTCATATTTTTCTCCACTAACAATCTCATTCCCGTCCTGAAACCAGGCCACAGATATGGGGGGTGTGCCAGACACTTTGCACTCCAGAAGCACTGAGGATCCCAGCACCCCATTTGTTTCCTTTAGTTTTCTTGAGAATGAAGGAGGAACAAGACGATCTAAGTAGGACAAGGCAGAACAGGAAGAAAAGGTTTGAGTTTGTTTCAGGGTAAAGGAAAGGGGAGTGGGGGGTAAAAGTTACCTTTAAAGACAAGTGCGACGAACAAAGACATAGAGCTGACCTGAAACATCAACTGAAGAAGTGCAGCTGCTGTCCCCCACCTCATTGTGCACCTCAAATGTATACAAGCCCCTGTCTCCCCTGTCTGCAGAAAAGACTTTCAGAGTCGATACATTGTTGAAAAAGGTAATTTGGTATTTGCGGTCACTCCTTAGTTCTCTGCCGTCTTTGTACCACTTGGTAATAAGTTCAGGTGTTCCTCCTACTTTACACTCCAAGGTAAAAGGATTGCCAGCCATTACTGTGATCGGCTCGGTCTTCTCTAAGATGACTGCTGGTTCTGAAATAGGAAGGGAGTGGGTCAGTGTGTCACCAGGAAATCCACCCGCAAACCAGTGAGCACAGGATATGAGCAGAACACAAAGGCTTGTAGAGGCAATTGTGCAAGCTCTAAGATATAGGACCTGTGAAGCAGGTTATACCCACCTAGGACTTGTAAAAAGGCAGAGCACTCCCGCATGCCAGCATCGTTTTTGATCTGGCAGATGTACTTCCCAACATCAGTTCCCTCTGCACTGCCAATCTCAAGAGTTGCAATGTTGTCCATGAACCACATTTGGACATTTTCACTCTCCCTAATAACTTCACCCTTATCCTTGAGCCAGACAACAGAAATCGGTGGGGATCCTTCCACCACTGCCTGCAGGGCTGTTGGCTCCCCAATAAAGATTGCAGTGTCACTCAGTTTCTTGGCAAAGCGTGGAGGTTCTGATGGTAAAAAAAAAGGAGGCAGAGGAGGGTTAATCATGCATACCTGCTTGCAAGAGGGATAGCCAGGAGATCAAGAAAAGAGAGAGGCGATGCTGTTGATCCCCTAGTATACAAACCTTTGAATTTCACCGGGCAGGTGCAAGTGTCGCTTCCCACCTCATTCATAGCTTTGCACTGGTATTCTCCAGTATCTTGAGATTCCAGACTGAGAATATGAAGGCTGGCAACGGAGTGCTTTGCTGTCACCTTAAACTTCTTGCTGCTCCTGACCTGTCTCCGGTCCTTGAACCAAGCCACTTCAAAGGGTGGAGTCCCTGCTATCTCACACTGGAGGATAACATCTGAGCCTTTAAGTGTGTCCACAGGGCTTGGCACCTTGCTAAAAACAGGTGGTTCTATAAAGAAAGAATCACATCATAATGTATGAGACTGCTTCTCTCGGTGGGTTTCTGGATAGTAGCAGGAGGCAGCATATTCAGGATGGGGGCCTACACTTATTCTTGTAAACCCATATTTAGTTTCCAAACATGTAGTCTCACCTCTAAAAAATGCTGAGCCCCTGTCACCTCCCAGTAAGCCATCCCAGCACTCAGAATCCCCAAGGGCAGAAAATGTGACACTTCTGCACCTGTTTGGAGTCCATGCTCAGTGCTACTCCCCAAAAGTCGCTATCCTCTCTTTCCAGGATCACATTCCAGCTTTTCCCACCTCTTTCAAGTCATGAAAGCTACCATCAGTGAGGCTCAGCAACACAGCCTCCTCTTCCGTCTTAAATTTCATTCCTGCCAGGATCACTGTCTATAAAGAGGAGGCAGAGGGGATGGCTGCAAAGTATGTGCAGCTCCTTCACCATGGTTGGTGCTCCATCTAGTCCACACTTCCCTTGTGACCTGAGAAGCCTGCCTTATTCAGCTTGCAGTTGACTTAAATGGGGAGACAAGGGAATGGCTGCACAGTGCTGAACACCCACCACTATTTCCTTCCTGACCTCTGCTGTTTAAATGCAGCAGCATTTGAACGTGAGAGCAGCTTGAGAGACACTGCCCTAGCAGCCATCAACTGCCATAGCAGCAGCCCCCCGTCCAGGGAGACGTGCAGATGGGAGCAGGCCCAGAAGCCAGGGATTCTTGTGGAGTGTGGAGCCATGCTGCTAACCTTTCACTGCGACTGAAGTGCTGCAGCTGGCTGTGCCAGCGGAGTTATGGGCTTCACATATGTAATCGCCGGCATCTTCAGCGTCAGCACCCAAGATGGTTAGCATTGCCATGGAGTCTACAAAGGACATGTGGAGCCGGTCGCTTGCCTGGAGTGCCTGATCATTTTTGTACCACGTGGTTCTGATCTCTGGTGTGCCACTGATTTTACATTCAAGTTGAACTGTGTCCCCCTGCTTCACGAACCGCAAAGCTTCAGGCTTCTTGATGAACCTGGGAGGTTCTGCAGAACAGAATACGTATGTAGAGTGACAGTATACACATTTGCCATGTAAAATCTACAGCACTGAGCAAGAGTTACAGGGAGAACAAGAGTATTGAGACACAACAAAGTAGCTGGCTGTATCCCCAGCCAGAGTTTCCTCTCAAGGAAAGACGCAAGATAGAGAAAAGAAGGCAAAGACAACAACTAAAACTTGTTCTGTCAAGCCTGGAACTTGCTGCAATCAGACAGCTGAAGCTGTAAAAAACACACGAAGGATGATCACTCCACCAAGGGGAAATTTTGCTGTTACCTTTGAGGGACAAGAATATCCCCAGGCCAACATGAAAGATTTGACAAGCCCTTCCCACCAGGAGCAGCAGAAACACGGTAGGGATAGTTTCACTTGCTTACATATCTTTAAAGAATATTTCTGCATAAGAATTTAAGTGATTCATTGCCTAGATTAAATCAGCTATTCAAAAGTCTAATTGAAAGAGTCACCAATGCTGGCCTACAAATGCAAAGTAATTGTATTTACTGTATCACCATTTTCCATATAGTATTTGCTACATGTGAATACCACTGTGATTGTAGTTTAAGCACTAATGACAAAGTAAAAAGCAGGGTGAGTGCAACTCTCCATATGAAGAGATTACAAGGGGACCTATCCCCTTGGAGATTTTTCAGGCATGCAAGTCTTCTACTGTCATATGGTATGACAGAAGGTCACCACATCATACACGTCTGTTTTCTGAAAAGCTACTTTCTGTATATTTCCAGGATGGAAAGGGTAGATGATGAGACTCAATAACAAAGAGGTCTCTTTGCCAAGAAAAAGAAAACACATAAAGATGACAATCTTAATACCTTTGACACTGAGTTGGGCTGAGCAAAAGTCTTTCCCAGCTTCATTACTAGCTTGGCAAGTATATTGGCCAGAATCTCCTTTACCCACTCTGAGCACTCGGAGGTGAGCTGTGTTAGCCACAAATGTAATATTGAAGTTTCCTCCGGTTCGGATCTCACGACCATCTTTGGACCAGGTGATGTGTATTGGCTGGGCTCCAGTAACATGGCATTCAAAGTCAGCACTTTCTCCAAAAGGCACATCAATAGATTCTGGTTTGGTGTCAAAGATAGGTGCTTGCTTGGGTTCTAGAAACACAAGAAAACAGTGTAATATACATACCTCATGAAAAAGCTAATCCAATACACAGATACCATCACATGCATGAAATGGGAAGGGGGAGCCTGTGATCCAGGCAAAAGTTTTGTAAGACAACACACCTGCCACTGTCAGCCTAGCACTTGAGGTTGCAGTGCCCACTGCATTGGTGGCTGTGCAGGAGTACTGCCCAGTATGATTCATCTCAGTTCGCACCAGTTGCAGCACTGCAACATTTTCTACAAAGGACGTATGCACATTGTGGTCATCGCTTAGCAACACACCATCTTTATGCCAAGTCACAGTAATAGGTTCTGAGCCATTGAGCCGACACATAAATTTAAGGGGTAAACCAACAGGGTGCTCGATGTCCTTTAATTTTCTTGCAAAGGAAGGTGGTCGTTTGCGCTCTAGAAGAAAGTAAGTAAAGGATAAATATGCCTTAGTAAAGATTTTTTTGTATTTTTGCAAGAGGAAAAGAATTTGTAGCAAGGTAATATAAAATCATCACCTTGAACTGTTAAGAGAGCCTTTGTAGATGCACTTCCTACACTGTTTTCTGCCTTGCAGGTATATTCTCCACTGTCATTGCTAACCACTTTGTTGAAAATAAGTGTGGCAACGTTGTCTTTAAAGAACACTTTGTACTCAGGAGTAGACCTGAGTTTTGTATCACCTTTGTACCAAGACACAGTGATTTCTGGTGTTCCAGCAACACGGCATTGCAATGTTGTATAATCCCCAACTGATACCTCAAGAGATTCCAAGTATGTCACAAAATAGGGAGGTTCTAAAAAAGAGAAGCAATTACATAGTCTCATTATAGTGCCAGACCTTGGAAAGCACTTGAAATAACAGGCAAGAAAAAGAAGCAAAGCAAGCACACACCTAGGGTAGAGACTACAGCCTCACAAACATCTCTTCCTGCCTCATTTTCAACATGACAAGTGTACTCTCCTGCATCTTCTTTGGTGCTGTCAAGTATTTCCAGGATGCAGGATTTCTCTGTGGTGGTGATGCTACACTTCTGAGATTGAGTGATGGTGTGACCATTCTTCTTCCATGTCACAGAGATGGGCAGGCTGCCTGTGTAAGTGCCCTCCAGGATGATGGGCTTGCCAGGCTCCACATACTGATCACTCAGTTTCTTCACAAAGACAGCCGGCTCTAATAAAGGGTAAGAAGTCACAAATGTTGAGCACATCAGGGAAAACGTAGGAAAAGAAACAATATTTTAAGGTAAATAGAGAGATGCAATCTTTACAAACCTTTTACTGTAAGGTGTGCTGTACAATTTGCCCTGCCAGCATCATTAGTCACTAGACAAGTGTACTCTCCACTTTGGAGAGGAGATACATCAAATAACTCAAGCTCTGCAATGGAGTCCTCCAAGTAGATATTGCATTTGTCCCCTGGCACAAGCTCATTGGCCCCTCTAAACCAGTTCACCTTAAAAGGAGGGGTTCCTCTGACAACACATGTAAAAGTGATGCTTGTGCCTGGCAAGACATCCAGAGGCTCTGGTGTCCTCTCAAAAGAAGGTGGTTCTAAACACACAAGAGAAAAAGAGAGGTAAGACAGGTTGCTACAGCATTTCCACACACCTACTGAAGATAAAGAACAAAATCTTTTTTTTTCCAGTTAATATTTTTCCCCAAGTATATTTACAAAATACTATAAGCAATTTCAAGAGAGAAAGAGAGAAGAATGGCTCATAGCACTTCCTGTCCATCATATACTGACCTTGTACGGTCACTACAGCACTGCATTCATCTGAACCAGCTACATTGGTAGCTTTACAGGTGTAAGTTCCAGTATCTGAGTTGCTCAGTGAGTTCACTTCTAAAACACATAGGTTATCTGTAAAAGAGATTTGATGTTTTTCCCCACTGACTAACTTAAGTCCATTTTGGAACCAGGCAACAGAAATAGGAGGTGAACCCGACACTTTGCATTCCAACAATGCTGAGGACCCCAGGACACAAGGGGTTTCCTTTAGTTTTCTTGTGAAAGAAGGAGGAATGATTCGATCTGCATAAGAAAACATAATAAATTCATGGTTAGAGAGGAAAGGAGTGAAGGCGCGGAAGTAAGGAAAGAGAACATGACGAAAAGAAAGTTTTTGTAAAAGACAGAACACAAGAAACCCAACCAACCTAGAACGTCAACTGATGCTGTGCAACTGCTTTTCCCCACGTCGTTCTGCACCGCAAAAGTGTATAATCCACCATCTTCCTTTTCTGTATCCATAATTTTAAGTGTAGATACTTTATTGAGGAAAGTGATTCTGTATTTTTGGCTGCTGGTCAGCTCTTTTCCATCCTTGAACCACCCCGTGGAAAGCTCTGGTGTGCCTGCCACTTTGCACTCTAAAGTACAGGCATCTCCTATAGTAACTCTCATTGGTTCTGCTTTCTCTACAATGACTGCAGGCTCTGGAAGGAGAGACACGTTAACATGTATGGTGAAAACAGGATTTGATTAGTACTAGCTAGAAGTACTATAGCACTACAAGATGGGGCTTTCACATTTCATACTAAGGATATTTCTTCACAGAGAGGATGGTAAAGCACTGGAACAGGTTGCCCAGAGAAGATGCCTCATCCCTTCAAATGTTCAAGGCCAGGCTGGATGGGGCTTGGAGCAACCTGGTCTAGTGGAGGGTGTCCCTGCCCATGGCAGGGGGGTTGGAACTAGATGATCTTTAAGGTCCCTTCCAACCCAAACCATTCTATGATTCTATGATATCTCAATTTGTTGGGCTAGGGAATTTTTTCAGCTCTGTTTTTTTTCGCTTTTTATTCTACCCTAAACTGTAGATTTCAGATGCTCTCCAAAATGAAGTAAAAATATTTTTAAACTCCTAGGAGAGAAATGCAACTGTGTGTCTATCTTCAAGCAGGCATGAGCAGAAGACATGACTTAGAAGTGCAGTCAGCTGGATCCCATCACAGTGTAGAGGTCTTTGATTTCTTTAACCCCTTTCCCTGGACAATTGGAAATCAGAAACCTGACTAATGCTTACTAATGCTTACCCAAGGTTTCTCTGTTTTGTTTGTTTTGAACTCAGAGGCATAAGCAAAGCATACAGCTGACACTAAATAGCCAAGTTCTTAACTTTCAAAAAATCTTTCATGAACTTGTGCTTTTTACCAACCTAAAATAGTTAAGGTAGCCATGCACTCGCGACTTCCAGCATCATTTCTGATCTGACAGATGTATTTTCCAGCACTGCTTGTCTCTGTGCGCACAAATTGTAAAGTCGCAATATTTTCCATAAATGTGATCTTCGTGTTTTCACTTTCTCTAACAATTTCCTCTTTGTCTTTAAGCCACTGCACAGAAATTGGCTGGGAGCCCTCCACTCTTGCTTGTAACTCTGCTGGTTCACCAACCACAACAGTCATGCTGTTTATTTTAGTCAAGAATTTTGGTGGTTCTGAGAAAGAAATATGCAGTTATAGTAAATACAGTGTACATGTAAAGAAGAGCAATGCAGTGTCACTGGGAGCACTGCAGAAGGCATATGTGCCAGTACTTTACCTTTCAGCTTCACAGTGCAAAAACAAGCATCACTTCCTACGTCGTTCTGTGCTTTGCACTGATATTCACCAACATCTGCAGCTTCAACATTAAGAATTCGAACGCTTGTATGATAGTTTTTGGCTGTAACCTTATACTTCTTACTACTGCGAATTTGTCTCCTGTCTTTGTACCAGGTAACGTCAAATGGTGGTGTTCCTGAAATCTCACATTCCAGGCTAACCTCAGTTCCTTTGAGCATATCTACTGGAGAGGGCTTCCTGCTAAAGACAGGAGGTTCTAACAAAGGAAGAAAGGAACAATTTCAGAAATTATTCTGGAGCTATTTGACCAACAAACAATTTACTGATACCAGCTTCAACACAATGAGATTTCTGAGAAAATTAACAGAATGGGCAACAACTTTCCCCATTTTCTGGGCACACTATGAAATGATCTTGCAGCTAGGTGAGCATTCAGAGCTCTTACGTCCTCTGTAGGAAATGTAAACAGAGGGGTGACCCTTGGCAGAGAGGGTACAGGTCTCATTTAGCTGGTAGCACTCTCAAATACAGGGTCTCTGTTCTTTTTCTTCATATTTCAGCTCCTTGATATAATAATTCCCACTATGATTTGTCTTGGATGTTGACAATCATAGACCTGGGGAATACCTAGCTAGGACTCATCTGCATTAAGAACATCTCTCTTGTTCAGGCTCTGGTAGGGAGGGGGGGTGGGGAGGGGTTAAGGAAGCATCAAGAAATAAACAAGACATGAAGGAAAAGACAGTCCTTAAATAAGAAATTAATCTAATGTTCCTGTGGAATTCTAAGGGATAAAACCACCGGGGAAAATAGGATGTAGTCAGAGAATAAGAGGACAGCTAACCTTTCACTGTGACTTTGGTGCTACAGCTGGCCTTGCCGGCAGGGTTGTGAGCTTCACAGATGTAGTCACCGCTGTCTTCAGTACTGAGATGATTCATTTCAAGCACAGCCACAGAGTCAATGAACGATGTCCGGAATTTTTCACTGGCAACAATTTCATGGTCATTTCTGAACCACACAATTTTCATCTCTGGAGATCCACTTACTTTGCACTCAAGCCGGGCCGAGTCACCCTGCTTGACCACTTTTGCTGCCTCTAGCTTCTTAGAAAACTTGGGTGGTTCTAAAAAACCAGAAAAGTGGGGTCAGGAAGGTCTCAATTAATAGTAGAAAGAAAAGAGGAGAGAAAAGAGACAAACAACTGTGGGTTGCAAACACAGGGTAGGGAATTCCCGGTATCAAAGATCACTGAGGTGGGCTTGGCAAAAAGGAAAGTAAAGAAATAGACAAAAAGATTGCAACACAAGAAAGAATGCACACCTGTAACCATCAGCGTTGTAGTGCAAGAGTCACTGCCAACGTCATTCGAAACGTGGCAAGTGTAGTACCCACTCCTAGAAGTATCCACCGAATAGAGGGTTAAGAAACCAGCTGAACCTTCAATCCCAATGAAACAAGTTGGACCAGATACAAGTTCTAAGTCTTCTTTGAACCACTTTACAGTAAATGGTGGTGTTCCTTTTAGTGTGGCCTTGAACTCCACTGTGGAATCTGGGATGGCTTGCTGGCTTTCAGGTTTTACTAAGAAGCTTGGAGGCTCTGCAGTTTTTTAAGAAAAAGAAATATTCAGTTACATCAGAAATGTCTAAGAATGAAGAAAGTTAGTGAGGTAAGCATGGAGACCAAGATTTCAGCATTAATACAAAGAGGTATAAGAGTGTTGTTAGCATAAGATTTAAGGTATTTCCCCAACATCAATCCCAAGTAAGAAGTAGTAGTAAAAGAGTTTCAAACCTTTCACAGTCAAGACAGCACTGCAAGAATCATTCCCAGCAACATTGGAGACACTGCATGTGTAATTTGCACTGTCGTCCAGCTCAAGATTAGCAATCTCGAGTGATACAGTGTTCTCATGGCACAGGCTTCTATATTTTGCACTGTCAGTAATCTCTTTTCCATCCTTAAACCATTTTCCAGTAATGGGGAGTGACCCAGAAACTTTGCACTCCATTTGGATAGAAGATCCCAGAATGGCATCCTTTTTGGTTAGCTTTTTGATAAATGCAGGAGGAATTGATTGATCTGCCCAACACAAAAAATGGTAAAAAAAACACTGGTTACCTTCTTGCCTAACTTTCACAAACAGAGATTATTATTTGTTCATCCCATCTCTGCTGGACTGGTGAATTTGCCAAATGACAATACAAACCTAGCACAGTCAGAACAGCTTCACAGGTGCTACTTCCGAAGTCATTTTCAACCTTAAAACTGTATGTACCACTATCTTCCTTTGATACAGGTTCAATCCTGAAACTGGCCACATTGTTTTCAAAGCTCATTGTGTAGTATCTACTGGGCAAGAGCTGTTTGCCATCTTTGTACCATCTTATTCGGAGCTCTGGTGTCCCAGCCACAGTACACTCCAAAGTCACGGGGTCTCTTTCAGTGACTTTAAGTGATTTAGCCTTTTCTATGATCTGTGCAGGCTCTAAGGCATAAAATGCATAAAAATAGCAGTTAGCTACACTGGTAGAGGACTGACTTTCCAAGTAATCATTAAAGATGAGCTTGAAGGGTCACACCTTGTACACACCTTGTACAAAAAGCAAAGCAAAACACTTCTCCACACCAGACTCGTTCTTTGCCTGGCAGGTGTATCTCCCTTTGTGGCTGACATCAACATTGGTAAGTTCCAGCGTGGCCACGCTGTTCTCAAAGGTAATACGGTGGTGCTCATCATCTTCTAGTATTTTCTCATCTTTTATCCACGACACAGATAAGGGTTGAGCACCTGCTACGACGCACTGGAAGAATGCGGTACCTTTCAAAATGCCAGTGACATTCTCAAGCTTCTTGACGAAGGACGGTGGTTCTGTGGTGTGAGTTTTTGTTTGTTGTTTGGAAGAGAAATCATAGAAAGGGAAGAAGGTAAAGAGAGTCCATATAAAGTCATCCTAGTCACTACAGTTTAGCTAGAGGATGTAATGTTTAGGGTATGCTTTCTAGAGGACTGACCTTTCAAGCTGAGCCTTGTGCTGCAAGAACAGCTCCCACCTTCGTTTGATATAATACACTGATATTCACCAACATCTGAGACATCACAGTTAGTCACATTAAGAGTAAATACTGATTCTTTGGTGGAGATGGCGTATTTCTTGCTGCTGAACATCTCCTTATTGTTCTTCAGCCACTGCACCTCAAACGGAGGAGTACCAGTAACCTCACACTCGAGTGTGGCCTCCAGACCCT
Organism: Rhynochetos jubatus; assembly: GCA_027574665.1. Taxonomy (NCBI): domain Eukaryota; kingdom Metazoa; phylum Chordata; class Aves; order Eurypygiformes; family Rhynochetidae; genus Rhynochetos; species Rhynochetos jubatus. Next base: position 18,635,662 of record CM050654.1, on the reverse strand, counting down.
TCACTACCTCGGTGGGTCTCAATTCCCGAACAAATGTTGGAGGCTCTACAAAGAGGAATGAGGGGAAATTAGTCAGTAACCTTGAATAGTTTTGAGGGGAGAAGGCTCCCCTACTCCATCACCCCAGCTATATGGCATAGCTGGATGATGACAGGTGGTGAAAACTAACCTTTTACTTTCAGCTCGATGCTGCAGCTCTCACTACCTGCATCATTGTGGGCTTCACAAACATAAATCCCACTATCTGACACTCTGGCTTGAGTGACTTTTAAAGTGGCTAAGCCATCTATGAAGGAGATGCCGTACTTAGCATGGTCAGTCACTTCGTTCCCATCCAGGTACCATGTGACGTGGATCTCTGGTGTGCCTACTACCTGGCACTCGAAAGTGGTGGACTGTCCTTCACGCAAAGCTACTACAGAAGTTGGCATCTGAATGAATCTGGGGGGCTCTAGAAGATGGATAGAAAAAGTGAGGCTTTATCGTATTCAAAGCGGTTTAAAGAAATACTGGGGTTTCCTACCCCTCCCCCCAAATTGCACCGAAAAATAAGAATCATAAACATAGAGAAAAACGTTGTGTTGCACACCTTTTACAAACAGAGCTGCTTTGCAAGTTGCAGTCCCCACATCATTGCTTATCTGACAAGTGTAGTTCCCAGAGTCAGATGTCCTAGCTGAGAAGAGCTCCAGTACGCTAGACGTGTCATCCTTCCAGACAGAACGATTTGCTCCAGAGAGGAGCTCCTGGCTGTCTTTAAACCACTTTATCTGCAGAGGAGTAGAGCCTTTCACCAGTGCTTTGAACTGAACCCTAGCATTGGGCACAACATCTTGGGACTGGGGTTTTTCCACAAAATATGGTGGCTCTATAACATGTAAAAAGGAAGAAAGAGGATTACTCTGAAACAGGGGAATTCCAAAATTATGAATGATATACCTAACAAAAGACAAAGAAGGAGCTCAAACCTTTGACTGTTAAGAATCCACTGCATTGATTGCTTCCTGCTTTATTTGTTGCTTCACATGTGTAAGAGCCACTATCTGTGCTTTCCAGTTTATTGATTTCTAGAAATGCAGTATTATCATGGAAAGAGTATTTGTGCTTTTCACTTGCTGTTATTTCTTGGCCATCCTTGTACCACTGGATACTTATAGGATGTGAACCAGACACTATGCACTCCAGGTGGACAAAAGACCCCTTAATGCTGTCCATTTTCTTGAGTTTTTTGGTGAATTTAGGTGGTATAATGAGATCTATCCAAGACAGAGTAAAAAGACAAAGTATGAAATTCAACCTTGAGTGTGGTAGATGTCAGCTCACAAGAAAATATTTTATATATAAAAATAATGGCAAAAGAGAGCCCATACACACCTAGGACGTTAATGCTGGCAGAACAGCTACTGCTCCCAACGTCATTGTGAACCTCAAAAATGTATTCCCCACTATCTTTCTTTTCTGTGTGAAGCACCTTTAGGACTGAGACAGTATCTGTAACACTGATCTTATATTTTGGGCCTAACGTCAATTCCTTGCCATCTTTGAACCATTTGGCTGTAATATCTTTCGTTCCTGAAAATTTACACTGCAAGGTTGCGGGGTCTCCCTCAGTCACATCTATTGACACGGCCTTGTCCACAATCGTAGCAGGTTCTGTTGTAAACAAGGACAGAATGTTAAGGGTATCTGTAAAAATCCCAAAGGAACCATTTCAGATCACCTCAAGCCCTCAGGGCAGGACCAACCTTTGACAGTCAGCAGAGCAGAACACCTCTGAATTCCTGCCTCATTTTTGGCCTGACAGAAATATTTCCCATCATGTTTCAGTTCAATAGACCTCACCAGAAGTGTGGCAACATTGTTCACAAAGGTCATTTTGATATTGTTGTCTTCAATCACTTCATCATTGTCTTTCAGCCAGGACACAGTGATGGGCAAGGAGCCTTTAATAGCAGCCTGAAACACAACCGTGCCCCCTCGAAGGGAACTAATATTTTCTATCCTCTTCAAGAACTGTGGGGGCTCTGGCAGGAAGAAAGGGACTATGTAAGTACAGGTCTAATGTGTGACAGTGTGGCATGGAAACCACACTGGGATAAGAGCATGCTAGTGGTGTTCTGCACCTTGCACCAACCTTTCAGCGTGACTTCCGAACTGCAGAGGCAGCTCCCAACATCGTTTGTTACTCTACACTGATACTCGCCAACGTCAGAAGCATCAAACCTGAAAACATGGAGGCTAATCAAAGATTTCTCAATACTTATTCTGTGCTTCTTACTGCTCCGCACGGGTTTATCATCTTTCACCCAAAACACTTCAAAGGGAGGTGTGCCAAGCACCTCACACTCCAAAACCACATCAGAATCCTTCAATACTTCCATGGATTGAAATTCCTTGCTAAAATAAGGTGACTCTACAGTGCAAAAAAGAAAAAAAGAAAAGGTGCAGTTTGTATTAATCATACTTTTGAAGCCTGTAAAACTGCACTGAGTTTAAAGAAACAAACTGGGTGGCTGGATGTCACACACACCTTTGATTGTAACGATGCTGCTGCAAATATCTTTTCCAGCATCATTTTTAGCTTCACAAATGTATTCCCCACTGTCTTCAGTCTCGACCTCTGTAAGATGGAGTACTGCCAAAGATTTTGTAAAAGACATCCTGTATTTGTTACTCTCTTTTAGCTCTCTATCTTCTTTAAACCATGTGATTCTAATCTCAGGAGTACCAGTGACTTCACAGGTCAGCTCAGCATATCCACCTTTCTTTACCAGATGGGTTGGCTCTAGCTTCTCCTTGAAGGCAGCAGGTTCTATGGATTTAAGAAGAGTGTTCAGGACAAAGAAGTCAAGAAAGAGTACCACTGGGTCAATCCAGCAGCTGAAAGTTTAAAAGAGAGTAAGAACGCAAACCTTTTACAAACAAGTTTGCGCTGCATGTTACAGAACCAGCTACATTGGTGACTTTGCAGGTGTATTTTCCTGAGTCTGTTGGCTTGACCGCATAAAGCTCCAAGTAACTTGCTAATGCTTCTGTCATAATGTAGCAGGCTCCTCCTGTCACCAGCTCAGTATCACCTTTAAACCATTTCACTGTCAGCGGTGTTGTGCCTTTAAACATGCTTTTGAAACGTACAGTTGATGCAGGCAGTACATCCTGGGACTCTGGTTCTACAGTGAAGCTGGGTGGCTCTAGATTGTGTCAAAAGGAAACAATTGTCAAGAGTAAGACACATGTCCTTCACTTTAGGGAAGAAAAGTAAAACTCCAAGAAATGTGAAACAAATTGCCAAACCTTTTATAAACAAAGTACTACTGCTGTCTTTGCTACCAGCAGAGTTCGTGGCTCTGCAAATGTAGACCCCAGCATCACTTGGATCTAGGTGTTTTATTTCCAAAGAGGCAGAGCCTTCTGCAAAGTGTACTGTGTACTTGGCACTTGAAGTGATCTCAGTGTCCTGCTTAAACCAAGAGACAGTCATTGGAAGAGAGCCTGAAATTTTGCAGTCTAGGCGGCACGAGGTGCTAATGATGCTGTCAATATTCTTCAGTGGTTTAGTAAAGAAGGGAGGGAGAGTGCGATCTGTTGAGAATGAAAAAAAACGAAAGAAACCAACACATGAGCAAAACAGGCATGCAGTTCTGCTTCTGGCTCTGTTGGGCTCAGAGCAGAGTAACAGGGATCTTTGCAGAGCTGGTACCAACCTAGCACAGTGAAGCTGGTAGTACAAGAGCTGATGCCCACATCATTGGATATCTCAAAGGTGTACTCGCCACTGTCCTGCATTTCAGTGGCATAAAACTTGAGCTGGGCAATGTTATTTTTAAAGCTGATCCTGTATTTTTTGCTGGCAGGTAGTGGCCTTCCATCTTTGAACCATTTGGTTTTTAGCTCTGGAGTGCCTGTGACGGTATACTCCAAAATGGCTGGTTCCCCTGCCGTTACCTGGATCATTTCAGACTTTTCAATGATTTTGGCAGGTTCTACAACAGAATTAAACAACTGGTGTTAAGGACAAAAAGAAATTGCTCTTCATCTCAGGTGGGAGACAATGCGGGGATCAGAGGACTATCCCACTGACCTTTCACTGCTAGTTCACCAAAGCAGGACTGACTTCCTGCATCATTCTCAGCCACGCAGGTGTATTTGCCACCAGAGCTCAGCTGTACACCGGTAATTTGCAGTGTTGCTAGACCATGTTCAAAGGTTACTCTCACTTTTTTATCATCTTGAATAACATCTTTGCCCTTCATCCACACCACAGAAATAGGCTCTGACCCTTTCACCACAGCCTGTAATGTAACGCTATCTCCAGCCAGAGCTGTCACATTTTCGATTTTCTTAACAAAAGATGGTGGTTCTAGTTGAAAGAAAAGAGACAAGAAGAAATACTCATCTGCTATCATATCATGCTATCAAATCTGCTGCTTAAAGACAGTTTTATGAGACAGTATGTGCAGTACATGGCATAACTCAGCTGAAGAGCAGTCAAGAAGAAGAGTTGCATTCTCCAGCTGGGAGCTAATGCATGGCCATTTAAGCTCAATGTCCTACAAATTCACAAGTTTGATGCCAGATAAGAGTTAAGACATACACAGAATTTTAAGAGAAAATGATACTCACCCTCCTCACCTTCCCTAGCCACCCGCAACCCCAAAAAAAAGACATTATAAGAAATAAGAGGTTCTTGCCAACCCCTTCAGTAAGTGGAGTTGTCTCTCTCCCACTGACCTTTCAAGATGTATGTTGCACTGCATATGCACTTCCCAACTTCATTAGCTATCACACACTCGTATTCACCAACATCCGCACTATTAAATGAGGACACTTCCAGAGAAATAACAGCTTTCTGAGAGGTCAGCCTGTATTTTTTACTACTGCGAATCTGTTTCTTGTCTTTGTACCAACTAATCTCAAATGGTCCAGTGCCAGCAACCTCACACTGAAGAACGGTGTTTGTTCCCTTCACTACCTCTGCTGGTTCAAGTGTTCGGATGAAAGATGGAGGCTCTATAAAAGCAGCAAGAAAGAATTGGTCACCCATGCAAAAAAAAAAAAAAAGGGGGGGGGGGGGAGGTTTTTCTCAAGAATTATCTGGCAGCAGCAATGAGAACGGACCTTTGACGAGTACTTCAGTGGTGCAGCTGTCACTTCCAACCTCATTTACAGCTTCACATGAGTAGCTCCCACTGTCATCAACTTTCATCTCCAAAATATCTAACACAGCCACAGAATTGACAAAGGACATTCTGTGTGTGTTGCTTTCACGGATTTCCTTATTGTTCTTGAACCAAGAAACCTGGATTTCAGGAGACCCTTTGATTTTGCATTGAAGGCGTGCAGAGTCACCTGGTGTCAGTAAATAGGATGGATCGACTTTCTTCACAAAGGATGGTGGTTCTAAAAATAGAAAGAAAAGGGGAAGGGGAAAAGGGGAAGGGGAAAAGGGGAAGGGGAAAAGGGGAAGGGGAAAAGGGGAAGGGGAAAAGGGGAAGGGGAAAAGGGGAAGGGGAAAAGGGGAAGGGGAAAAGGGGAAGGGGAAAAGGAAAGAAGGCTGAAATAAAAAGCTTTGAAAGATTGGTTCCTAGCACAAGAACGAAACATGACTTCAGAAAAGATCAGCATCAACTTTGCTGTGCTGCAGTTGTGGTTTCTCTTGCCCTCTCCATACATCTTCCTGCATGTGGGAGCAATTCTTGGATCTGGCTGGTGAAAGAAGTATTGAAGTAGCACTCAGTGCACCAGACGCATCAGGGGAAGTAATCAAGAGGTGAATGGACCTGATGGCAGGTCTGAGAAGAGTTCACATCATGATTTCAGCCCAAAGAACCCTTTTGTCTGCAAAAAGAAGAAATGAAAACCCAAAAAGAGCAAAGGTAAAGGGCATGGAGGACTATCTTACCTCTGACTGTGACGCTGGCAGAAGAGGAGCTGCTTCCTGCCTCGTTTGAGGCAGTGCACACGTAATGGCCTGAATCCTTGAGTTTAGCTAGAGGAATCTCAAGTGAGGCTATTTTGTCTTCAAAGTAAATCTTATAATCTTTGCCTGGTGGGATTTTGTTTCCGTCCTTTGTCCACCCTACAGTTACTTTCCTGTCTTCGTCTACTTGACATTCAAGACGTATTTTTTTGTTGACTGCTGACTGCACCGACTGCAAAACTTTAATGAAGTGGGGCTTGTCTATAATGACCATTTCAGCCTGGCAAATGTCAGCCCCAAACTTGTTGGAAGCTTTGCAAGTGTAAATCCCTCTGTCACTGGTGGTGAGAAGGGAAATTTCTAACACGTATTTATTTTCCACTTTGGAGATCTTGTGGCGGTCCGAAGGTGAAATGGTTGTGCCATCTTTCTGCCAGGCGACATCGATGACTGGAGTGCCCGAAACAGTACACAGGAACCTGGCACTTTTGCCCACAAAAGCAGTGATAGATTCAGGTCTGGTAAGAAATGTTGGCGGAAATGCTTCTGCAAAACAAAGGGATTCAATGTTATCCAGAGGACCACAGCTTATGCTTTTTCTCCACATTTCTTAGGGACAGAGAGGAAGAGGGGCCAGTTTGTCACTGGAGACTCTTAAGCAAAAGAAGCCAGCAATGAAGGAGATAAGAGGTCTTAAAGATGATGAATTTTGGTTTTTGGTTTTATACTTCTTGGGTCTGTATATTGCTCAGGAGCAGGTAGGGACTTTGAATGTCTGGAGCAATGTACAAACTAAAGGAAAATAAACCAAAAGCCAGAACTTTCTCCCCCCAAGACTGACATGTTTGCACACTATTCCCTCAAGAGGGACAAGTTTGCACACATTTCACAATTTGTGTGTATTTCTTTAGTCTCTAGCTTCTGGCACTCAGCAAAGACTACATAAAGACTCCTCCCACAGAAAGAAAAGTCAGAGTGAAAAAATCACAATACACTGAAAGTCCAAAAGATAGTGTGGGGGGTGGGGTTTAAAGAAAAAAAAAAACCAACCAGATAATTGTATAGCTCTCAATAGACAAAAAAGTCTGCAGATTGAAACAGCTTTAAACTCTCTTTCATTTGTTTGAGAAGATCTATTTCCCCAGTCACACAGAGCTCCCCTCTGGCCATAGCACACAGATGTTCAGGTATGCATAGGTGCATCGCCTGCCTCACAAGTATAGCTGCAGGATAAATATAGGGTGTAGATACAATCACACAGTGATTATTACACCAAAGAAATCAGATTTAAAAGTGTATGTTTTCTTGTCTGGAAGTAAAATAAACCTTCTTCAAGAATGTATTCACAAAACAATTCCATTCCATTGACAATCTAGTTCCTCCTGCTCTTTCTTTCTCTCTTTTTTTTCTTTCCTTCTGAAATTTTTGACACTGATTTCCTTTTCTAGGTACAGAAAGCAACTAAAAGAAGCATTCTCAAAAATTATTCCTTCTCTATACTTGTGCCTGCCAATATTAGGTATGGATTATGTATAACAAAGCAATCAAGAGCCCTACAATAAACATTTTTACGTATATCAGTGAAAGTATTCCAATATACAAAGATATTTTATAGAGAAGAAGTGCTTGCAAGTCTGTACTTACCAGTTACTGTTAAAACAGCAGTAGAGCTTACGCTGCCATGCTGGTTGGAAGCCTTACAGCTATACTCTCCACAGTCAACAACCTGAGGCCTTGGGATCTCCAGCGTGGAGAGGTAGTTGGAGGTGCGAATGGAGTATTTGTCCCCATCATAGATCTCTCGTCCGGCTTTGTACCACTGGAACCTGACATTGGGAGCAGTCTCTACCTCACAGGTAAACTTGGCCATGTGATTTACAGCCACCTCCAGAGATTCGAGCCTTCTCCTCAGGATCGGTGCAACTGAAATCAGAAGCAGAGAGTAACTCAAAACCCTGTCTGCTGACATTCTGGAAAGTAACAGTGAAGTGACTGAAAAGGTGATTTACTTGCAATCCACATAAAGTGACTGTAAAAGGAAAAAAAAAAAGTAAGAAATGAAAGTAGTACCAGGCTCAGTGGACAGTGTTATAGTGCATAATGGCATCAGGAAACACAGCAGTGATACTGGAAAAAGAATGTGCAGTAGAATGTGCAATAATAATGTGATACAAACACATACCACACTCTTCTGGAACTGTGAGAAATTATGGTGTGAATGAGAAATAGTGCTAAAACTGTGCAATGACTCTAAAGAGTGAGAGACGGTGCAGCAGCGAGAAAAGTGGGAAGACCAGGTCCACTTCACGGGCAATAATGAGAAGTGGTTGAGACTGAGACATAGCTTGTCCTGACCATGCTTGGCGTGATGAGAACAGGAAGCAACAAAGTTCCTGACCCAAGACCGGGGTGATGGAAGTGAGAGACTTTGCAGTGTGGTAAAAGACCATAAATGCAGAGAGAAAGGAGGCCCTCTGATTAGTGGCATGATGGTATTAGTATTGTATCTGTATCTTTGGATACAGACACATCGTAGCGAAGTTTCATTAGTAAAGCAGTGTATTAGAAGGGCAGTATTTTATCCCAATAATCCAACCTCTTTCAACAACTGTGAGTTTTGCAGCTGTTGCCCTTTTTCCACCTTGATTCAGCGCCTCACAGGTGTACTCTCCTTGGTGAATCTCCCCACACACTTTGCTCATTACTAGTGTGTATGTGTCCTGATCTTGCAAACACTTGAATTTGTCGCCTGAAGACACCAGTTTACCCTCAAAATACCAGTTCACCTCTTTGACATTTGTTATGACAGACATCAGACTGACACTCTCCCCTTCCTCCACAACAGTGTCAACCAGCTTGCTGTGTATGATGGGATAACCCTCTTTGCCCAGCTCATCTTCTAGCTTTCCAGCTCTAGTTTCTAGATGCTTGCTGCCCTCTACCTCACATATTTCTTCCCTTTTCTCCTTTCTTTTCAGTATTTCTGTGGGTGTCTCAGTGGGAACACCTGTGGTGGATATATCAGCAGTGGCTGAAGCTGTGCCGACATCCTTGATTTGACCATGCCCAGTTACAGTGTCGATAACCTGTGCAGACAAAGGCTGCTCTAGGGGTATTTCTGCCTCCATAGTCCTCTCAGCGTGCTGGGGCTCCAGCATTTCATCACACAATTTTCCTGAGATAAGTGGACTGGGAAGAACTGGCAATGCTTTGGACTCTTCATCTGTCAAGAGATGTTTTTCTTCACAAATAAAAGAATAGATAGCCTCCTTCAAGACCATTTTCTGGTCAGCTGTTTGCATGCTGACTTCTCCCAAGGACACTGGGATTTCTATGCGACTGAGTCCTCCTGTGGTCACAACATAGGTGCATATGGTGTGTTTATGTTCCTCGGTGATATTTATTGTCTGTACTTCAATGTTTTCTTTGTCAGCCAACCATTCTGATAACAAGATGTTTCGCTCACTTACCACAGCAGCTTTCAGTGCATTTCTAATTTGAGACTTTATGTCTAAGTTGCAGCCCTTGGGAACCTGAGCAGTGAGATGGCTCTCTTTGCTGAGGATTTGGCTTGACTGAAGCTGGTAAGCGTACATTATTCCATGGGGTTGTCTTCCTGCCCTTGGACACTGCCTAAGTGGACTGGTAAGATTGATGACATGTTCCTCCTCTAGGGTCTGGTTTTCTTCTAGCAGCAAAGGAAATCTCACCGCCTGTCCCTCATGGATGCTTTCAGCAAAATCTTCCTCTGCTGCTTTGAGGGAAGAAATGTTCTCCAGGGGGGCAGCTTGTTCCTCCGTAAAGGCCAACTCTGAGGGAAATTTGGGTTCAGCCTTCAGCTCACCCTGCATTGCCGGGAAGCCCTCAAGGACCTGGATATGGTCACCATCTATGGTACGGGTCTCAGTGGCGCTTGACACATGTAGAAGGGCTTGGGAAGCCTCTGTCTTCAGTGCAGCCTTTTGCTCTGTCGCCTTTGGGATGACTTGCTCTTTGGGCAAGAGTATCTGTGCAGCTACAGTCCCAAGGCAGCCCGGTAGCTGTGTCTCCATCGCTGCTGAAGGCACTACACCCTGGGGGCCAGCAGGGAGGGTTTGCAATGCTTCTGCCAGAAGCCTGCTGCTCTCTTGTGTCATGGCCACTTGGGCAAGCATCTCTTCCACACTCTGTGCAGCCAGACAGGCCAGTGGCAGGCCAGGCAAGATGTCCTCCCTGGGCAGTACATGCTCCATCTGGCTCATCTGGAGCTGAAGGAATGTCAGGGGCTCCTTCATGACCTCAAGGCTGAGTGCTCCTTCCATGGCAGGAAGCTCACCAACCTCCTCGTAGGAGAGGGGACTTTGGTCCTCTGCTACCGCAGAGTACTGCAAGACTGGGCTCTGCCTGCACACAGCATGCTCCTTGGGCAGTACAAGGAGCTCAGCAGAGCATGTGGCCTCACCCAGGGTGCTCACTGCCCTGCACATGTAGAGCCCAGTGTCCTCCTCTATGCACTCCCGCACTGTCAGGGATCCCGAGCCATCAGGGTGGTGAGCAACAGAATGACGTGCATCAGAGAAGAGCTGCTCATTTCCCTTGAACCACTGCACACCGGGGCATGGGTCCCCAGTCACTGTGTACTCAAAGACTGCGGTGAAGCCCGGTGCACACTGCACGCTGTCCAGCTCCCTGGCAAAGCAAGGCATCCCTGGTTTCCGCTGCTGCACGTGGAGGTGGGCGCTGCATGTGGTCTCACCGTGTACATTGCTGGCCACGCACGTGTACTCACCCTCATCCTGCACATCCACATATGGGAGGATGAGGCTGTGGTCACTGCCAGCAAACACTAACTTACAGTCCATGGATGGGGTTAGCTTCTTACTGTTGAAAAACCACTGGATTTTGGGTGTGGGGCTGCCAGTAACAGTAACAGAGAGCCTAGCTACATCTCCCTGCCAGACCTCAACATTTGAGACCTGTTTGAGGAAAACAGGGGCATTTCCCTCCTCCTCCATTTTCATCTTTGCTTTGCTGGCATAAACTGGGTTTTCAGGTTCAAATTCAAGTGTTCTCTCTCTATCAGGCAACTGAAGGCTGCTGCTGTAGCCTTCACTTCTTCCTTCCTCAGAAGACCCAATAAGAGAGCTAGCAATGTCTGTATGGAAAAAAAAATTGTTTAGTTTTACTAGAAAGTTTAAGATAAAACCTTTAGATAGCAATAAACAGTGTTAGTGCAACTATTTTTTTATATCTGGAAGCTTTCTCAATATTGTACAGCAGTTAACAATGAACATGAGGTCCTCTTGCTGTCAATACATGCTGTGCTGTCAGGTTACTTACGAACTTCCCATCTGGATCAACATGGGTGTCTCTTTAAACCTGACATCACAGTATGGATTAGGCATACACTCAGGGTATACAGCACAACTGTCAGTCAATCAACACTGGTGTTTTTTAAAAATATAATTAAAATGGTATGTACCATACATACAAACAAGTATAGCGGAGCAGTGCTATGACCCTGGTTTAATTCCATACACCAAGAAAAAGCAGAATGCCAGAATTAGGATTGGAAAAATAACACGTTTTTCAGTGCACAACCTTTCTTCTGGTGCAGTTACGTCACCTCTTTCCACTCTATCTTTTGTCTAACACACTTCCTTAGCAGCTTCATCCTGTTTTTGTCATTAGACCTTTATGCTTACAACACCATTATTACCAAAAATCACGAGTTTGCCCCCTTGATTTAATGCAATTGACTCAAATCTCTGCTTTAAAACTCCTCCCTGACACAATGTTGCATATTAAAACTACCACAATACTAGAGAAAAAGAGGACAGAGCACTTTAAGGTTTTTCTTGCCTTTGTGAATTTAGACATTTATTTGTTGGAACCCTTTGTTCTAATAGTGGTTTAAAAATGAAAGGAAGCAGACATCAAAACCAGTTAATTCTCTACAGACACTTGACAACAGAAACATCAGTGAAATCTGAGACTTCCAGCAATGGAACAAGCCATCCATGAAAAGTACAGTGCAAAGAAAATTTTAGGACATCAAATCCTGTTGTCCTCACTGAGTCGTTTGTTCAGTTAAGGCCCACAGTATTTGATGCTGGAAAGATATGGGATAAAAGAAGTATGAATGGATAAATGTCTCCAGGCACTCTAATAGTGAACCTTGATAAGACCCAATTACCGTGCGTTAAATTCCAAAACTTATTGTGACATAGTAATTTTTGCTGGATTCCAGTAACAACTATAAAGAACAGAATATGCCATATCCAACTCTTTCTCATTGGTTTTAGTAATTATTAATCTTGCCACACATACCATAATATACATGACCTAGCACAGTAAGAAGACATATTTAGGTTAAAGACAAAAAAAAATTACACCAGTCCTTCAGCATTACCTACCAGCCCTATTCAAACAGTAGGGCAGTTTCCATAGAAACAGAATGTGCTAGTGAATTTGAGAATGGGTGGCAGAGTTGGGACAATAATCAAGTATAAAAATTGCAGAATGGAACCTACACTAACACATGAGAATGCTTTATATACAGGAGTGTGGCAAAAATTAATGCTTTTTTGTGCGTGTGTGTCCCTGGATATTTATTACAGATAAACTATACAAATACTTTTCATATTTTAGTTATATCTGTGGAATGAATAAAGTAGAAGAAGCGACGGACTGAAATCATTTAGATATTTATTTCACAAATTAACCATACATGTTAACATTCAATACACATTGATGACAAACATAATTCATCCCTTTTTTAAGATGATTGCTTTGTAGAAATGAAGACGACATTAAACCTGACAATGAAATAGTGAGTTTTGTAATTCCTATGAAAGCACAGAAATTTGAAGAGAGATGGTCAATCATGGCTCTACGCTATACCAGCTGCCCCAGAGTAAGTTTATTCAAAACTACTTTCACTCTAGATTTATATGATTGTAGCTTAGGTGAGACTTTGTCTCTCCATCAGCACATGGTCATGCTCCTGGCTAATGCATGAAACTTAAAACAAGACATTTAAACTTATATAAACCTCAAACACCTCTACATGGGTAGAGGTAAAGATGCTTGGCCATATATTTCAGATGTGAACATGAAATTCAACCTGTTTGGCTTATGGGTTTAAAAACCAAGTTATGGGCCTGTTCCTACTAAACATTTAAGTTCATTTACATGCAAATTAAACACACGTTATAATTGCTTAGGACCTAACCAAAGGGCCTCTGACCTCTTTGGCTTTGGACCTAAAATACCCCTCATGTCACAGCTGATGTATAACATCAGACCGTTCATGCCAACTTCCCTAGGGACCTCTGCTGTCTAATGAATCTGGTAGTGCTACACATCTACACAAGGAATGGATTAAGGACATATCATGAAACAATTCTGCAGCAACAACACAACATTGGGTCAGACACTCATACTTCTCTTTCCTACCACCATTAATTATGAGAAATCACATGGGATCATGACTGGGAAGAAACTAAATTGACACATTGGTAGTAGCCTAACCACTCCAGTCCTTCTCTCCAGGTACTGGGTCATTAGAATTTGCCAATCCTGACTTTAAGTTTGTATTGGGCAACACATCTGGGCAACGTGAATCCTTTGATCAAAAACTATCATAGGTGAGTGAAGTCTTAAAGATTGAGTTTCTGAGGCATCTTGACCTCGGTGTGAGGACACCTCAAACTCAGAAATAAGAACAGGCATGAACATAACAATGTACTATTAGAATATTTCTTTTATGCTTAAAATCACCTTGCTCCTTAAAGCAGTTTGCAAGGCAACCTACAGCAATTTGTGAGTAACTGGAAGAACCTCATGAACAGGTAATCAAAGTAAAAATATTTTTTGCTTAGGGTTGTTGAACTCAAGGTTTCACCTTGGCATGTAGGTAACTGAAAAGCTGGCACATGCCTTAGAAAGTTATTTACCTTCTGATAGGCATTAATTAATAACTTCCATACTTTTAACAAATTTTCTTATTTTATCAGTGTTTCTGTAAGATAGATTTAGTTCTGATTTAAAATGCCAGATGCTGTTAATTCCTCCTCCTAAATATTAGCATTATTTTAAATACAAAAATATATACTCACATTGAGAACATTAATACAAAAATCTCTTCTGCTGAGAAAATGCCACAGATAACAACTGAATGCATTCTACTTATTTCTGGTCATCTTGACACCTATTACACTTAACTGCTGCTAATTAAAAAACAAAAAGTAGAGATCTAGTTTTAATATGAAACAAAAATACTGCATAAAAATCTGTCACTGTTTCACTACTATGTATTTTTTTAATGAATGACACTGGAAAATAGGGACAATCAAATAATTTTAATGAGTTTACAGTTACACAATTGATTTATTATGCTCCCTCTCCTTTAATTTCTAAACATACAGTACAAAATATGTTTTCATGATTATTACTTGGTAATAGAGAAAAAAATCCTGTCCAGTCTCTACTAATGCAAAACTTTCATTTTCTTTTGTGTTGCTTTTTTTTTTTTTTCAACAACATAATTCCATTGACTTAAAATAAAAATAATTTAATTCCATGAGTCTGTAGAATGAGGCCCACAGATGTAAGAATTTTGCAGTGATAGAAACTGTAAACACAGGATTTGAATCAGTGAAACTCACATGTTCTGATACAACATTGTGAGTAGGGGGAATATCAATTTAAGGAGTTTTTTCACAGAACTGTACCCAAACTAAACAGCAAATGTAAATTAGTATTCCACACCTTTAGGTTACACCAAAAAAACCTTGGTTTGTACATTTGCAGGTGATTTCTAGCCTACATAAAGCAGTTATCATTGCACTGTTACAGAAACACAGGAATATGTACACTATATCAAAAAATTAGTCCTGCATAAATGAGTGGCAATTAAAATATCTTTACAAGAATAAGGAAGGAGCTTGGAAGGAGCCTGAAATATACCTCGGTGCAGAAAGTGTGCACAAGACCTATGCAGAGATTAAATCTCACTTAAATTCACCAACAAAAGCGATCTTAAGTGAGGCAGAAATATGCCCACATGGAGTGGTATTCATCCCTAAAGAGATGAAAAACAATGCCCCTAAAGTAAGTGCTGCATTTTCACCTGCAATGAACAGCAGCATAGAAACATTTAGTGTTTCAAAAGAGACTCTGAAATAAATGATGCAAATTTAGTATAATGTTAACACAGCACAAGTCTCAGCAGTTCCCACCCTGTTAGTAGCTATACATTTGTACTGCCCACTGTCACCGTGCATCAAGTTTTCGATAGTAAGGCTATGACAACCTTCCTGCTCTTCCTGCACACAGTACCTGTCCCCTTCCAACAACATCCCATCCTTGTACCAGCAGACACTTGGGTGGGGTGAACCAGTCACGAGACACTGGAAGCATGCTGAAGCACCTACAAATGTACTGTAGTCAGAAATGAGCCTCAGAAATTTGGGAGGGGCTTCTGTGACCTGGAACTCAAAGCTGCAGCTCTCCGAGTCCTCTGCCCTAAACTCAACATGTTCCTCTTGGGACGGCTCCGCAAACACATCAAAACTAACGTTCATGCGCTTCTCCCCTTCCACTTCCTGCTCTTGCTGAGTTACTGCAAGCAGTCGTATCGCTTTCTCTGAGTCATCTATGTGCGGCTCAAACTCAAACTCCAGCTCTATTTCTGATTGGTCGCCTGGGCTCACAGTCTTACTCAAAAGCAAGTCACCCTTCTGGGGCATGTGTGGTTCACTGCCCATGGCTGTGTCACTGCTCGCCTTAGCACTTACTCCCTGCTCTGCCATGACTACGAGGGAGCCTTTGCACGTTGCTTCTCCCAGCCTATTGATTGCTCGACAGTGATACCAGCCACCATCAGAAGGACATACATTTTGGATCTTCAGACTATGAAGTCCCTCCTTCTGACTCACAACATATTTCCCTGTGGCAGGTGTCACACAGGTGTCACCTCTGAACCACTGCACTACTGGAACAGGAGTACCTGTTACCACACACTCAAAAACTGCCTCCAAGCCTTCTGTCACCTTGACATCTGCAAAGGGCACGGCAAAGCGGGGGGGCATTTCAGTTACTTGGAAATCAATTTTTATATCCTCATTTTCCTCTGCGGCCAAGCCTACAGCTTGGTCCAATAAGGCAAGTGGAAGAACATCTAGGGAAACCACCATGCTCTTCTTATCCGGGCTAAACTCAGGACTGGTTATGATTTTGACCTGCTTCTCAAACTCCTTCACCTCATTTTCATCTAACTCCACTTCCAGGAGGATTTCCTGTGGTGAAGGTGACCTTGAAGATGTGTTTTCCTCCAGGTCAAAGTGTATAACATGCTGGTGTGTGACAGGGGGTGGCAGTGCTAGTGACCGCCCATCTTCAGACAAAACTTCCACCTGGGCGGTACTTTTAGCTTCCCCAACAATGTTCACTGCATGGCACAGATACTGTCCTCCATCGGCTTTCTGGATGTTAGTGATCTGCAGCATGAATTTGTCCCCATTGTTCTCTATCTGCACTCTCTCATCCAGCTCCAGCAGAGATTTATTATGATACCACTTCACCCCTGGCTTGGGCACACCCACCACCTCAGTCACAAAGCTCAGTGTGCTGCCCTCATACAGCCTCCTCTTGCTCAATGCCTTGAGGAATGCAGGTGGCATCTCCATGCCTGATGGCTCCAGGGCTTCACGGGGGGTCCTAAACACCTCAGTCTGTGGCTGGACTGGAGGCTTCTGCCTTCTCTCACAGAGGGGGAGCGTGGCCAGGGTATCCATATACTCTCCAGTGGGTGTCCTGTAGCGCTCTGGTGGCGTGCTGTCCCCAGATACAGAGCAGGGTCCCTCAAAGGGTGTAAAGTAGCACTCTGAGGGTGTGTTGCATTTTGAACCGTCAGAGGCTGTGGAGTAGCGCTCAGGTGGTGTGTTATACACTGAGCCTTCAGATGGTGTGGAGTAGCGCTCGGGTGGCGTGCTGTACCCTGAGCCCTCGGATGGTGTGGAGTAGCGCTCGGGTGGCGTGCTGTACCCTGAGCCCTCGGATGGTGTGGAGTAGCGCTCAGGTGGCGTGCTGTACCCTGAGCCCTCGGATGGTGTGGAGTAGCGCTCGGGCGGCGTGCTGTACCTTGAGCCCTCAGATGGTGTGGAGTAGTGTTCAGGTGTGCTGAGCGGTGTGTGGTAGGATGCTGATGAAGCTGTTTCAAAGATCTCCACTGAGGAGGGAGGTGTGTAGAAGCGGTCTGAATCAGGGGACTCCTCTCCACTCCCACTCTCCAGCTCTATAGACATTTCCGACTCAGGAGAAAAGGGCCGGGCAAGTTCCTGCTGGTTGTTGTAATAGTCGTAAACGGTGCTGAAGGTAACCTCCTCCACTTCCAGTGAAGTGATGGTCTCTCGCTGCTCCTTCTGAATTGTGCTTCTGAGATCTGGAGTTTCCTGCATCCCAGTTGACCTTAAATACTTAGCCAGAGACAAGTCAGGCTCCAGTTCTGAGGCTTGAACAGCACTGGGCTCTGGATCTGGAGAAATACCCTCCCACAGTCCTTCTCCATCCAGGCTATTTTCAGAGGCTTCCTCAGTGGAAGTCCTCTTCTGGCCACAAGACTCCTTGCTTTGGTCCTTCTGTGCCACAGGATCATCCATTATTAAACCAAGTAAGAGTTGCCCCAAAGAGAAGCCTTTGGTTATGTTTGATTCCTGTTGGGTGTCCCTGAGCATCTCCACAGGGGAATCTGTGCTTTCTATCTCACAGGTGGAGCTGCTCATTCCTGTCTCAAAGACCTTTTCTATCCCAGAACCTTCCTTCTCCTCCTCAGCCTGATGACCAGCCTGGGGTTTCTTTTCACGTGCAGCTTTTTTCAAGTCAATGATAAAGCTGTCACTCTGGGAGTCTGTGGACTCTAGTTGTTCCTCACTCTCCCACACATCTGTTTCCTGCACTCCTCTTTGGAAGTCTGCTGTGGACTCCACCAGAAAACTATGAACTTGTGCCTCAGGTGAATCCTCCCCACAGATATTCACCTCATGAATTTCTCTAGCAGAAGATCCCTCTTCAGCAGATACCACGATACTGCCATTAGGGATTTGCAAATCAGCTGTTCTGATTTCTCTTGGCTGTTCCTCTTCCTGGCCACAGACTTCCTCCTGATGCATCCTGTAGCTCTGACACAGCTCTTCACTCAGGGACATCTCTTCCACAAGCACATCATATTCGTGCACAGGGGAGATGAGCCCAGTCACTCCTACCTCCGCACTTTCCAGAGCTGTGCAGGGTTGTGCCTGTTCTGTGTTCACAGTCTCTGCGGCTGGGAACGGCTCCACAAACTTCTTCAGATCAAATGTGATATTGGTCTCATCAGCCTCAGATAGCAACAGCTGCTCTTTGAAATGCCCTTCTTCTAATTGAACCTCAACTTCCTCACTAAAATCCTGACCTGAGTTTTCTATGCTGGGAGGAGTGAGGATTAGGTCCAAAGAAGAGTCACCTGCATCAGACTCCATTTCTTGCAGCATTTGTTCATCACTGTGCATTTTGCTGTGTGTGGCATTCCCAACATCAATAATTTCTTTTTTATAAAGGTGACCATCAACTTGGATGTCCTGTTCAATATCAACATCAACTGATCTCCCTCGATCCTTGGCCTTTTCCTCCTGCTGCTCTTCTGTGCAGAAGTCATAAAAGCCTAACTGCTCCTGTGTGGGTGTGCTTGCAATAGTGTCCTGCAGGTGAGGCACATCATGAGACATCGCTTCGCAGGCAGGGGCATCACCCTCCTCCATGTAAATATCACTCCCCTCTTGCACCACAGGTGATACAGGAATGAAAAATTGTGAATCCTCACACTCCCTTGCCAGGGCAGACTGCTCAGAAGCATGTGTTTGCCCTTTCATTTCCATAAATGGTGACTTCAAGATGTCCCAGGAGAGAATACCTGCATGTGGCACCACCTTTTCTCCTTCAGCCTCCAGGTCCTCTGAAAAGTGACCTGAGTCCTTGGCCACCAGTTCATGCTCTTCCCTGGACATGCTGGGGTGCAGCTCAATGGCATCAATTCCAAAGCTGTGTTCCTCGGAGAGAGCTTTTCCACTGTGCTGCCTCATCTCAGAAATACCAGCTGTATCCCTCACACTTTCTTCTGTATAACCTGGTTCTTGCCCTGCATAAACTTCCATGATACCAGGCACCATCATTTCCTCCATCTCACTTTGCCTGAAGTGAGGAGTTTTCTCACACTCCTCTTCCAGCTGCTCACCAGGAAATGGAGACAGCCTCAGGGAGCAGGGTAGGTGGGTTTCCTCATCCTTGGAGCATGTGATCTGTTCCTCTTCATCCTTCACAAATGTGCTGAGGCCTTGGAGTTGCAGAATATGGTCCATGGCAGGCAGTTCCTCAGTGCCTTCATCCTTGCTGCACAACCCGGGTGCACTGGGCTGCACTGTCAGCTCAGAGGCAGTATGTGCTGTTCCAGCCACATTCTTGGCCACAAAACCATAGAGCCCTGCATCTGCAACAGAGACCCCTCGGATGTGTAAGCGGTAAATGCCATTCTTGTCTTCCTCAAAAGTCAGTCTCTCACTAGCAGAGAGGCTCTGGCCATTCAGGGACCAGGTCACAGCTGGTGGGGGCTGCCCAGACACAGCACACTCCAACACCACTGCTTCCCCTTCATGGCAATGAATATGTGCTGGGGCTTCTGTCACAATTTGGGGTGGCTCACTTCCCACATCAAATGAAAACTTGAACTTGTGCTTTTTGGTGGGAGCAGCCCTGTCTGGAGAGGGTCGTGTAGTCTCCCTCATGCCTATGTCTTGCTCTGGTGTTGGAGTAGGGGCAGTAATTTTGATTTCCACAGGCAGCGACAGCAAGTCTGAGTCTGGAGCTGCACTTGGCAGATCCTGCTCTGCTGTAAAGGCCAGGCTGACTTCTTCCTCCTCCTCCTCCACTTTCTCCTCCTTCTTCTCTTTCTCCCCTTCTTTCTCCTTCACCTTCTCCTCCTCTTCCTCCTTCTCCTCTTTCTTCCCTTTCTCTTCCTCCTCCTTATTTCTGGCCTCATAGGCTGGCATCCGCCGCCTTACATGGAGTGCAGCTGAGGTGCTGACTGTGCCCAGTGGACTGAAGATCACACAGGTGATGGTGCCGCCATGCTGTGGGAGCAGGGATGGGAAGGTCAGTGTAGAGCAGCACCCTGTGGTGTGAACAGCAGTACCCTGGATGCGCCCCACAGGCTTGTTGTTGTTGTACCAAGTGACAGTGGGCTGTGGGCGGCCATGGAAGAGGCAGGAGAAGGTGCACCTGTTCCCCTCAACAGCCTCCTGGGGCTTGATCTCCTGAACAAAGAGGGGTGGGCAGGGCTCCAGGAATGCTTCAGATGGCATCTGCCATCTCTCCCCTGTGGTCTTGGGCTTGCGGTACTCCTTCATTACCTGCACTGCAAGGGGCTCTGAGCCATCCATTGTGGCAGCTCCCTCAGGTGGGCTGGGCTTTTCAAGACGGCCCTCCTGGGTCATGGACATAAGACATTCCTGCTTCTTTTTCAGCGCTGCCCTCTTTGCCTCCCGCAGGCGCTGCAGCTTCCAACGGATCTCCTCATCCAGCAGTTCCTCAGCATCTGCCACTGTGCTACTGTGCTTCCTACCACATGCCAACCCTGGATGGTGAGGTCCCACCAATGGCAACCTCTGGAAACAGATGGTTCGTACCATGCCCTGAGCTGGAGAGAGGTCCCCAAGCAACTGCTTGGCCTCCTGCCCCTTGTCAAAGGGTGAACCAGTGCAGCGGAGCACCACCCGCAGCCGGTCCTCCTGCCGTTGCTGCAGCAGACACTCCCAGCGCTCCTGCAAACGCTCTGCTTTCCCTGAGAAACCCAAGCCCTGCTGCTCCCGACTGCGTGCCACCAGCAGCGAGGCAGTGGACTCAGCTGAGCCCTCACTGTTAATCGCAAATACCCTGTAGCTGCCAGCATCGTAGTCCCGCACATCCTGCACCTCCAGGCTGGCATGGTGCGTGTGCTCCTCACTCTCGGTGCGGATCACCTTGCGGCAGTCCTGGCGGACCGGCCGGTTGTTGTGAAACCAGGCCATGTGAGGTGCCGGGCATGCCACCAGCTTGCACTGGAAGAGTGCAGGGTCCCCCTCCAAGACAGACCTATACTTGAGGCCTTGTGTGAAGGTGGGTTTACGGTTCTGGGTGCAAGCCAGCACCTCTGCTGTCCCAGATCCCTCGAGGTTCACCTTGCTGTGCTGCTCTGCAAGAGAAAGAGACTGGGTTACTACATGCCACACTCTGTCTGCCATCTGATTGAAAAAATTGAAATAGCAATATATTGAAATAAAAAATTGTCATGCAACAGATTTCATCACACACCCAGGAAAAAAAAAAGTAATTCACTCACCATATTTGTTCGAATAAACGCAACGCCTTGCTCTGTTTTAAAGATTGACACGAAAATCGTTCGTTGTCTGTTCTTTCTTCAGACTGTGGAAATTTCTTCTTGAACAAGCAAAAATTAATTTCAAAATAACACGTTCTTCTGCGTGTATGTTTTTGCTGCCTGGAAAAGCTGTGTGTCTTTGGGTGGCAAAGAAGAAAATCTTACCTGACTTGCAGACAGTAGAATAAACGCCCTTTCTGACCCTTCTGTTTGTAGATTAAATGTTCAAACAATTGAAAAAAAAATATTTTGAAAGATATCTTTTAAAAGTAAGTAATTAGGTAACACAAAATGAGAAGGCGTTTATTCGAACTAATACAGCCACTAACTTCACAGTGTTACGCACAGGGAAAAAAGCAAGCAACATGAACCATGTATGCTATCTGCAAGCCAGGGTAAGAGATGTATACTGATGAATTAATGTATGTAAAACAATGCAAGGTATCAATGGGAATGTGTAGCTTTTACATATCCTAAACAACAAATGCTTTCTAGTATACTTCATCCATCCATCCAATAGTGTCCATTGAACCAATTAATGTTAGATTGCTAACTTGTTTAAAAATAATATGATTAAGATTTGCATAACTTCCTTCTGAAGTAAACTATTCCATGCATTCAAAAGGAAATGGAACAAATAAAAGCTCTGTGAACAGCTGCAAAGCATGAAGTAAAAGTAAAAGTTAAGAACAAGGCTGCAAAATTATAAATTTCAAGTTTTAAACATATTTTAAAACTTAAATAACCTTATAATGCAGGTAACCCTTTGCATATCAAAACAAACATGCAACATGTTCCAATATGCTTTAAATTGTGTCTTTCTTTCCCCATCAGACACTACATGTAAGCAGATAAAAGCTTTTCACAATGTTACTAATTACTGGTACTAATTATTCAGTGTAACATCATTGGTGACTGTACCTTTCACTTCCATTTCAATCTCTTCCTCTAGCTTCTCATGAATAATTTTTTCAGGAGCTAGAATAAAAAGAGAAAGATTTTTGAGTTATAGTTGCTAAATATGCCAATCAACATGATGTAGTAAAAACATCTAATCTGTCTTGCAAATATACAGAAATTCACACATACATACACATAAATGCATGCTAAACAATTCAAACACGAAAAGTTTTGAGAACAGAGTAATCAAACACTTTCAAACTTGTTTGCAATGTACAATTTTCTGTAAGATTTGCTTTCCTTTTTTGCAGGGTGAGGGGAAGTTTCTAATGTAACATGCCTTTATCATGCCTTAAGTCCCTGAAGAGAGCATTCAACAATCCACAGACTAATGAGATGCTTCTCGTTCTTTATCATCTCCCAGGGAATGAATGTAGTGGAATGCAGTGATGCTACGCACGAGGAATTGATACTTGGAAGGAACATGCAGTTGCCAACCTGTCACTCTCAGACGGGTGCTGCACTCGGCTTGTCCTGCAGGATTAACTATTCTGCACTTGTATATACCCCTGTGGTTCTGACCAACTTTCAACAATCTTAAACTGCACAGTGGCCCGTCATGTTTTAAGGAACACAATGCAGACTCCTCAACTATTAGCTGATTGCACAGCCAGACCACGCAAGGTGTAGGCACACCCTTCATTATACAAAGGAGAAACACATCGTCTCCTTCTTTTACAGTGGTTTCTGAAGGCAAAGTTTCAAGAAACTCTGGTGCTTCGGCATCTGTTTCTGTGAGGTCTTCACATGGCACAACATCAGGATAGCAGACTCTGTTCCTTTGCCTCTCCGTTTCATATGGTCTTTGGGATGTAGATACAAACAAGCTTGAGGTTTTCGTGGAAGATTCTTGCTTAACTTCAGATGCTTTAAACTGACAACTTTTGGCTGCTTTAAAGCTTTTAGTATCTGATTCAAGGGTAATTTTTGTTACTGCTTTGGCTTGTGCTTCTTTTGCTAGGTAAGAATAAAGTTAGGAAAAGGATTAGGTCAGATGTTTTGCAGGAATAGAAAATAGCCATATATTTAGGGGGAAACCCGCAACAATTAGTATTGAAAGAACGTCCAGCATATTAGTGCTACAACAATGCTTTTAAACTTGAGTAATTACACATTTAAGAGCTCTATTCCTGCTAAGCTAATTCTAGGTACTTGTTAAGCCATTGGGACTTTCATAGGACCAAGACTTGGTCTGTAGTGCCTAATTCAAGCATATCTTTGCTTTTAATTGAGATCCTCAGTTTAAAATGTAGCACAAAAGACTATGCAAAGCACTTTGCACAGCCCAAGAGTGAAGAAAGAAACTTTGATATGTAGAGCCTAATCAACAGGTCATTGGCTTCCTATTATAAATTTTATTTTTCTGCTCTTGATTCCTTTGAACTCAGCAGAAATACTATTGCCTGTCCAGTATGGTGATAACACATTTTTGGGTCTTTACTAGCAGTAACACTACTGATATTTTAATGCACTGATGGCAGGAAGAAGTGGAAGAAGACTTAGCAAAAATAAATATTCATATCTGAGGGAGAGTGAAGATTAGAAGGCAATTCATTAGTTCAGTAATAAAATATTTGCACCCATTAATCTTTTCAAGTACAACGACCTATATTGCCAACCTTGGGATCGAAACCTTAGATTTATTGAAAACAAGTTAGACCCATAGAGTTTGAAATTACCAGGTATCTAGATCAACATTATCTATCTGATATTCTTATCTTCCCTAAACACCAACTTTAGGAATTCCTAAAAGACAAAAATTCCTACCAGCCCATTTTTCTTTACATCTCACCGCATATCATTAGGTATATGAGGAATAAAAAGCCTCAGACATCTGTTGGAAGAGGCATGAAGTTACAATACCAACTTCCTGGTACTGCACATGTCACTTACGAATAGAGCTCTAAATGTGGAGGAAAAACTGCAAAGCACTACTACTAGAGCTTTCTCCATTAAATACTGACAATAAAAGAAACACGAATGAGCTGTAGGCAGTGATAATGAAGTTGCAAAAGGTAAGTCATAATGTTATAAGTCAGATAACCACCTTTGACTGTTAGTATTGCAGCAGTTGTTGTCCCTCCATAATCATTATATACAGTACAACTGTACAGTCCTTGATCTGTCAGCTGGACATTTAGGATTGTGAGCAGTAGGACACTTCCATTTTGCGATATCTTCAATTTTTCAGACAATTCTATCCTTTCACCTTCGTGCGCCCAAAGAAACTCGGAGAAGGATTCGTTTTCTAAGACACATACAAACTGAGCGGTGTCACCACATTTCACAGTTAAGTCTCTGAGCTGCAAGAGAATCTTTGGAGGGATATCTTTCATTTCCTGAGCAGAGGCCATATTGATCCTGGTGCTCTGAGATGCTTGGGAAAGGATTGTTGTGTGCCTGGCTTGCATTTCTTGAACTGACGTAGCCTTCATGGTCAAACTTTCGGATACGCTTTCAAAAACCTGTACACCCAATTCCTGTGACGGTTGTTGCACTGATTTAAATTCTTTTTGATAAGTTTTAATGTTCTTCTTTGTAAGAGGACCAACATGAAGTTCTGATATAGCCTGTGACCGGACAGACTCTTTTACATCTTTCCCAGAACTTTGCCTATCTAGGGCTTGCACTGTGTAATCAAGTAACAAAAATAACAATATTAGCATCTAAAGAACTTTACTGGGCCATGCTCTGAACAAAATCACACAGCATGGAAGATGAAAATAAATAATCTTCATTTGAAAATTCAGCATGCCAGATGCACTATGTTCTCAACACAGAGATTATCCATTAACATATATGAATGACAACTGACACCTAAGCTAGTCATGCAGTTGATACATAGTTGATGATTGTCCCTTCTTTCACTGATGTTGTCCATTTTACTATTGGAAACTTATTATGGAAATTTTTAAGGAGACATTTTCTTTCCCCTCCTGCCCTCACCACCCAAGGATAGTGCAAAATACCTCAGCTGATACTATAAACATCACTTAATTACTTGTTTTATAAATCTGAATGACTTCAGTGAAATTATTCTATTCTTTGACCTATATCAAGATACACATTCACAAATTTCTGCATTTTATAGTTTTAACAGAAGAAATGAGAGTGGTTGGGTTAAGAGAGTAGGTACTGCTAATGTTAGCTGGTAAAGAAAAGGTGTGAAACAAGGAAAGAAGAACATTAGTAGAGTGCAGAAGTGTGGTATACAACAAACTGAATCCCTTTGAAGTAAAAATGGGGCTTTACCTTCTGCAGTCACTGTAAGTGTAGCTGTACAAGTTGTTTCTCCAGCACTATTTCTTGCCTTGCAAGAGTATTGGCCAGCATGCTCTAAGAATGCATCTACTATTATCAGTATAGCTGTGCCTGTAGACTCATCAAAGTGGAAAACTAAGTCTTTTGCTGGTAACATGAGCTGTTGATTATGAAACCACTGGATTTTTGGCTTAGGCATGCCAGAGACTCTAGCTTGAAATCTGACTGATTCCCCGCTGCATACCCTGCAGCTTGAAATAGGCTGGATAAAGGTGGGCCTTTGGCCAATAGACTCTTCCTTAAGTGAAACAGATGAAGAGACATGCCCATGGGACTCTGATGTAACTTCTTCAACCTTTTTAAATCCTGAAAAGAAGCATGCCAACTTTTAATTTCTTACCCTACACTACAATAAATTTTCTCTCTCATTCAAGAATTTTTCCCAACTTGCAACTTAACAGTATGATTACTCTAATTCATCATTTATAAAATCTGTGGAAAAAAAAAAAAACCACCAAAATATTTACGTTTAAATAATATCAAGGACAATATAGAACTTAAATAGCAAATTCTCCAGACAATATTTCTACTCTAAAAGTTTGGACAATGTTTCATCAATTCGTATGAATGTAAACTATTTTTTTTTCAGCTCCCCAAGTACCTGACACATACCTCTATTTAACATGTTTTCCAGCACTTTAAAAGTAATGAATTTTGTACAAAAACTCTTACTAGATTCTTCTCACTGTCAAATCAAAGAGTGTGAATGCAAAGCACTTCCATTGGAAAGAAGGTTTCTACCATGTTTGGTGCATGACAGATTCTAATCCTGGAGAGAATGAAAAGGTGAGCTGCATGGAACACTGTAAAATTGTAAAATGTTTTCCTGTGCATGACCTATATTTTGGAGACATAAATGTATACTGTGGACATAATAGATGGTTGCAATTAATTGAGTTAAAAGACAACATGACAGACGACGATTCACATATAATCATCAGTGCATATTAAGAGTAGTATTGGAACATGACCTAAACAAGACATCATCTTTAATTGCACACTGTACCTTCTAACTTCAAGGTAGCAGTGCTTGTCACTTGGCCCACAGAATTACTAGCCACAAAAGTATAAATTCCTTCATCCTCTGGATAAGCTTCAGCAATCTCCAACTGGTAAGTGTCTTCAAACTGAGTCATTCTGAAAAAACGTGATGGCTTGATCTCTCTCTCTTTGCTGTACCAAGAGACTTTCAGATCTGCTCAAGCAATATAAAGAAGAAAAAAATGTGTAAGTATGATGTTAGACTAGTAAGTGAACACTATTTTTTATATTTATATCTGTTAGAAATATTAATATATTTTTTAAATTTAAATGTGCCTTTTATTACTTTGGTAATGTATGATCAGTGGAAAGTGGCCTACATTTTGCTTTAAGGTTTGGTTTCTGCATTAAAACTATTTGTATTGTAAAAGTGATTCTGGTGCTACTATATTACTGAATAAAAATAAATTTTCCTTTCTCCTCTTAATGTATGTTTAATAATATTTTTCTACTAATAAAATCAGAGAAAGCCTCAGGCTATAAAATCACCAGTTTAAGCTAATCAGGTGAAAGAAATTAAAAGGGAATATCTTTTTGCTAAGGACAGTACCTTGCCTCCTTTTATTGCAAATATTTTAAGTTTTGCGCCTCATATTTCTTAGGAAAGATCCTGTCCTTGTATATTTGTAAAACTCCTATACAGAATGTTGTGTTACACCACTGGTACAGATTCTTGTAGACTGGAGAAAGAAGAAGGCTGAATCACTTTAACCTTGCCTCTCCACCTGGCACTATACTACCTCATGAATCAAATGTTTTCACACAAATAGTGTCCTATCACTGTCATCAGAAGAAAGAGTGTTTTCAATAGCCAGCTGCATAGTGCGTACCATTAAACCACTGTATTTGCAACCATGTATTACCTAACCTAATATGAAAGTTTTCACAACAGCAATGAGGGGTATGCAAATCCATTGGGATACAGAATTCAATCAAAGAAATATTCAATAGGAAAAAATTCTCCACCAAAACGGTTATCAGGCATTGCAAAAGGCTGCCCAGGGAAGTGCTTGAGTCAGCATCCCTGGAGGTATTTGAAAGTCATGTAGATGTGGCACTTAGGGACATGGTTTTATGGTAGATGAGGCAGTGTTAGGTTTATGGTTGGACATGATGATCTTAAAGTTTTTTCCAACCTAAAAAATGCTATGATTCCATGGTTATATGAAAGGATCCTTATGCTTTGAGCTGTAAATGCAGCTTCCACATTCACATAAATGCAGTTTTTGTAAAAAAAGATTATACTAGTGTGCTTTGCAGAGGGCAGGCCAATCTTTCCAACATACATTTTCTGAGTCTTAGCACCATTTCTAAAGCAGTACCAGGTTTGTTGTAAAGTTTTTTAAAAAAAGTTTGGAGTTTGATTTCAAGTGATATGTATGGATATTACTAATTTTATGTAGATTTTTAAACAGCTATCACTCAGGATTATTTTTAAATTTGGACTTTTATTTATCTTTAAATAATTTTAAGTTCTTTAGGATTGGAACTGGATCTTATTCTGCAGTGAATCACACAAATATTTTATTAGTAATCATACTTAAGGCCATATATTGAAGTGAAGAAAGGTAGTTTTATTTGGTTTTGTGTTAATTTGGAAAGAATTATTTTAATTTTAGAATTATTTTCTATGTAACTAAAACTAGAAAACATCTACACTTAAAATCTACACTAAAACACAACAAGCAAACACCTTTCTGTGACAGGAAAAAGAATGCAATTGCAGTTTACTGTCTGCAGAGTGATATACTTATGAACATTAGGATAAAGGCTGAGACACAGTTTCAATCTGCTGGTTTAGTTAATTGACATGACACACTTATCAGAAACTTCATCATGTGTATTTAACATGATAATGTTTTTCCACCATGATACTCCATGTTTTGAAACTGTTTTAGTCACTGACGGTTTCCCAACATCAGTTAACATTTGAAATGCTGAGAAGTTTCCAAAGACAAAATTTTTTTTAAAACAGGCCTTCTTTTTAGAAATGCTTAATGTTTATGACAGTTTATAACTTCCATGCCTGATGACAGCTATGACATATGTCTTGCTTAGCCGATAGTTGTTGGTGAGTAACACTGCTGTGTGCATATGTCAAAAAAACGTACTTCTAGGAAAAGACTGATCCCAGCTTATATACTATTGCATTTTTTCCTGAGTTCACGATGAAAAGATGAACAGGATTTCGTTAAACCCACCTGTCCCCGTAACTCTGCACTGAAAACGAGCAGACTGTCCCTCAGAGGTAACAGCATCACGTAGTGGTATGATGACAGCAGGTGGATACACTGGCACTTCCAGCTCAGGAGAAACAACTTCTGGGACTAAAGGGTAGGAAAAAGAAGTAATTTTTAAAGATAAAGATTATACACATGCTGACAATCTCATTTCGCAGGCACTGTTATGAGCACGGGAAACTCACTTTCAACTGAAAGTGAAGCTGAAGTTCTAGCAACTCCGTAATCATTTTTTGCTTCACAGGTGTACACTGCTGCGTCTTCAGGGAACGTTTCAATCAGCAATAGAGTATATTCTTGTGCATCATGAAGAAATTTGCACTTGAAACCTGGAGAAAGCTGCTGATCATCTTTGTACCACGAAATTTTGGGCTGGGGTTTGCCTGATATCATAGCACAAAAGCGGGCAGGTTTGCCAGACTCCACAGTGGTTGGCTCTAGTTCCTGAATAATCTCGGGTGGCTCTGGAGCTGCAAATTGGCAGAAGGAAAGAGAAGGGAGAAAGGAGAGAGAGAGAAATCTCATTATTGATATTTATTAAGGCTTCAAACATATTAGCAAGGAATTTACTTTTTTTGGTTTTGTTTTAAATCCTGTTATTCTCAATATTATGTATACATGAAAATCAGCCCTTTTCCTTGATGCAGGGGAAATGACTTAGCAGCCAGTGCCTTAGCATAATTAGCTGTGTTGGTGTAAGGGTTTTCTGGTAAAACATGTCCAAGAATTGTTATGTTGATCCCTCTAGCAAGGTGTATTTCTCCATACAAACAAATCAGTTTTATTTGGAATTGAGAATTTCCTGGTCTAAAAAAATGCAGTGGGGGAAAGAAGAGCTATAGCATTTTCATGAGCTAGCCAGCTATTTCAGTAGAGAAAGAAACATCCACGTACAGGAGGATTTTGGTAGTGTTCCAGACATAAGATTCTCTTTGGATTTTTGTTTATTTGTTTGTTTACTTTCAGAGGTAGAATTCCAGGAAAGATATATAGAAATCAGAAAACTACTGCATAATAAATACAGTCAAAACATTTTTTTTCAGGGACACATACCATTCACATAGAGAACAACAGAACTCCTATTCCGTCCTGCAACAAAAGTATATTCTCCAGCATCAGAGTAAGTCGTTTCAAAGATGGTCATTCGATGAACTCTCCTTTCCACCACATAGCTGTATCTTTCCTCATACTGGAAGTTGATCTCAATACCATCCTTGTACCACTGTGGTTCAATGTCATCTTCATTGACTTCAAATTCAATTTCAGCTCTTTGTCTCTGAATGACCTTTGAGAAAGTAGGATAAATATTAGAAATAGCATTTGTTTTTACAGACAGCCCAACATACCATTTTCCTAGAAGAAAGCCCTTACATCATGAATACAGCATTTTGTGTTAGGACTTTTGCTGGTTAGGTATTGTTGCTCTTCCTTTGTATTATTCTTTGAGTGACAAAGTTATGAAATATTTATTCTTCTGTATAGGACCTACCTGAATATCTTTACGGACGCTTCTGATACGAATGTCACGACCTTCAACTATCAAATTGGCACTGGATGTGTTTCCACCTGCTACTACAGTGTACTGACCAGCATCAGACATTCTTGTGGAAGGAATGATGAGACGATGGACATATTTCTCTCTCTGAATTTTCATCCTAAAGACATCAGAAAAGAAAATGAACAAGATATTTCCTGGGGGAAAATACGCAACAAAAGTCAAAATGGTGTAGAAGCAATCATTTACCTGTCACCAATCTGGAGTTCTTGTCCATCCTTCATCCACTGGACCTGAATGTCAGGTTCTGAAATTTCACATTCAAAAATAGCCCTCTTCTTCTCCACAACCTTGATGTCTTTAATATGTTTCCTAAATTCAATGTGACGAGCTAGGGCACCAAAAAAAGCAGAATGAGTGCCATGATGCTATTGAAGCCACGAGAAATCACAAAACATACAAATCAAGAGGGCAAATACCTTCCACATATAAAGTGGCTGATGAAGCTGCTTTTCCAGCAACAAAAGTGTATTCTGCAGCATCACCAAAATGCACATTCCTTATGGAGAGGGAGTGTGTGAGCTTCTTTGTTCGTATCTGGCATTTATCAGTTGATTTTATTTCTACCCCATTCTTTAGCCATTTATATGAGATACCTTCGTAGTTAACAGTAACTTCAAATGTTATTGTATCTTTCTCTTCAGCATTGATATCTCTTAGCATGGAGGTAATTAGGATGGCTAAAAGAAAAGAAATGGACATGGTTTTGTTTTCTTTGTTTGTTTGTTTGTTGTTCTGTTTGCCTTATTTTAAACACAATAACTGGATCAGAGATGTTTAAAATACTTTAGGACAGATTCTAAGTTTTGGTAAAAAAATCAGTCTCTCTATGTCCAGAATCAATACCACAATTAAATTTCCCAAAACTTCTGAATGACATAGGAATCCAAAGTCTGTCTTCTACAGTGACTTGGCATTTAGGCATGTTGGCCTAAACAGAAAAATCCAGGATCTGACTTTCAGGTTCACAGCTGCTAGATGTCTTTTAGAAATGTAATTGAGGCTGTTTAGGGTTATTTGAAAGTTCCCCTACAACAGTGCTGGCTTTATCTGAATTGCACTAAGTGCATGTGTTAACACAAACTCTATTATTGGTAACTTTAAAATATTCTGGCTAATTTAATTTTTACGTACGTTTTACGGTCAGAGTTGCACTGACTCTGTCATTTCCACAGACAAATGTGTATTCTGCAGAATCTTCACTGCTTGTGTTCATGATATTGAGCTGATGGAGTTTACCCTGGACCACTATTTTGAACTTTTCACTCATTTCAATCTCCACACCATTTTTCAACCAGACAGCAGGCACATTGAAATGAGAAACTTCACATTGAAAAGAGGCAGTTTTGGTCTCAGGGATCTCAATATTTTTCATGGTCTTTGTGATGTGTATGGCTAAGAGGAGGAAAAAAGACAAAAGAAAAGAAAGGTTTTTTTTTAAGTCAGTATGTGTGGAAGACTGAAAAAACCCCCAATGATAACAGGCCATGAAGTGTCAGGTCAAGTTTTCAATATGAGTTGGTGTAGCAATTCATACAATTACTTTCTTAAAAACTTACAATACTTACTTTCCACAAACAGTTTTGCTTTACACTCGATTTGCCCAACAAGAGCTGTGTATTCCCCAGCATCAGCAGGAGTTATGTTATGCAGCATAAGCTTATGAACTTTCCTTTGAGAGATCATCTTGTATTTCTCACTTTGTTTAAGCTCAACATTTTGGTGGAACCATCGGACTGGTACAGTATCATGGGATACACTCAGTTCAAAGGAAACAACAGCATTTTCCAAAGCAGTCACATCCTTTGGCTTTTTGATGATCTTGACAGCTGGAGGAAAAAAGTTGGCAAGATTCAGAACTGCGTTTGACTTGAATTTCAAACCACACAGTAAAGCAAATATTCAAACCAGATTGACTTACTTTCCACATGAAGTCTGGCATTTGCTCCTATCTTTCCAAGCTTAAAGCTATAAACAGACTCATCAGTGACAACACAGTGTTTGATTTTCAGTGTGTGAACTGTTCCTTTTACTGAAATTTCGTATTTGTCATTTGATTCAAGTACAACACCATTTTTAATCCACAGAGCTCCTTTCACATCAGGGTGGGTTAGTTCTACACTGAAAACTGCCTCCTGTGTTTCCGTCACAGTCAAGTTCTTTAGTGTCTTCTTTATCTTAACAGCTAAGAAAAATAAAGGAAAAAAACAACTTGACAAAACAGACAAAAATTAAAAATGACTGAATCATGGTACTTAATTTTAAAATTTAGTATGTATACATTGATTTATACAGTTTCCACAAAAGTGGTGTGCTTGGAACATAAAAAGGAACATTTACCTGTAACATCCATGAGAAACAGGTTATTTGATATGCTTACTACACAACTAGAAAAGAGGGAATTTCTACCTGATAGCCATTGAATAAAATGTGGTTTTATTAAACTACCATGCTAAACTCGAAATAGAGAGACCTCAAAATACATTAAGTTTGCTATCTCAGAAAGTGCACCATCGTATAAAAATATTTTCAAAAAATAGCAAAATATGCTCGTTTCTTAGAGTCTGATCTAAGACACAGTGAGTGATGCTAGACTGAGTCTTAAAGACATTAGTTAGCTATAAAAAATACTGACCTTCAACCTTCAGTTTGGCGGATGTCTTTGAGCTTGCTATTTCATAGCTGTATTCACCCATATCATCCAGTTTCGTAACAGGGATATTGAGCCTTCTCTTTACACCATCAGATTCAGCACGGTACTGATCAGTCATAGGTAATGGTCTACCATTTTTTAGCCACTGGCCATCTGATTCAGGATTTGCCACCTCACATTCAAAAACAGCTGGCTGTGACTCAGCCACAGTCAGGTCCGTGAGAGGTTTTGAAATGGCACCACCTGTTGGGAAGCAAAAGCACGTTTTTGTGGTGGTGGTGTTCAACTTTCCCACATACAGAAATGCAACCACAGGAAAAGGTGATACTGGAATTCTTTGCCCTGATTTGCAGCATGCCTATAGACATGCTGAGTTCTGTTAAAAGTCAAGAATAGAATGTGACCTGAACTTCACAAAATGATGTTTCTTCTATCCTAGCTAGTCTCATTTATTATTTTTATCATCAGCACAAGTATACTGAATATTCAAGATGAAAAGCTTTTTATTTTTATATTAA
The DNA here is from genome assembly GCA_027574665.1 of Rhynochetos jubatus. Classification (NCBI taxonomy): domain Eukaryota; kingdom Metazoa; phylum Chordata; class Aves; order Eurypygiformes; family Rhynochetidae; genus Rhynochetos; species Rhynochetos jubatus. The sequence goes on along the minus strand of CM050654.1, from coordinate 18,602,024 downwards.
TTACATCAAAAGCATACTACAGCATTCCATACTATGGCCCTGATTTAGCAAAACGTATAAGAACTTACTTAAAAGCTTTGTTGAATTCAAATTAAACCAATCACAAAAGATAAGGGGAAGAGCAAGGAGAACATAGAAAAACTAAAGACAACAAAGTACAGACACAGCACAATTGTTACAATTACAAAATTCATTGAGCATTTTTTAAAATCACAGTGAAATAAAAATCTTTGTCTTTAACTCTACTAACCTGCTACTATAAGCTTTCCAGATGTTTTCTTCTCTCCAGCATAAAATACATATTGTCCCTCATCATCTTTCATCATCTTCACCACTGTCAATTTATATATTTTTCCATGTGCTTCAATTTTATATTTAGGACCAGCCTTGATCTCTTGGTCTTTGAAATGCCAAATTACATCAATCCCTGAATGGGAGAGCTCAACCTCAAAAGACACATTCTGTGTTTCAGTGCAGGTGATATCATGAAGACCTCTAATAATCTGAATTTCTATAAAAATAAAAAATGAAAAATACATTAGTTGCTTTCAGTGTTTTATATTTAAAGAAATAATTTCACAAATAATTGTGCATCTTAAAGGAAACCTACTTTCAACTGTAACATTGCAACTTGTTTCAACTCTGCCAACCATTAGCTTATAATGTCCTTCATCAGATGCATGGGTTCTGGTAAGCACTAGCCTTTGTTTAGTGCCTTTACATACAGCTTGGACACGTTCGTCAGGCTTTATCTGATGATCATTTAGGTACCATTTGGAGGAAGACACATCCGGTGCTGAAACTTTGCATTCGAGGATAGCTTTGGTTCCTTCGACTACATGAACATCTTTTAGAGGTACCACTATTTCCACACCTGTCAAGTTACCAAAACATTCATCATTAGAAAAACTAGGCCTTTAAGAAGTAATCCTAAAGGACCAAAAGATCAAACACACCTTCAAAATCATGATAATGACTTACTGTACACTGTGATCTGTCCAGTGGTTGACAGTCCAAGACCTGGAACACTGAAAGAGTAATTTCCACTATCTTCCTTTGTTGCATCTTCTATCAGCAACATGTGAGACTGTTTATCCAACACAATGTGAATACGATCACTTGACTGAATTTCATGGCCATCTTTCATCCAGACACCTTCCACATTTTCTAAGGAGACTTTAACTTCAAGTTGTACAATATCTCCCTCACAGACTTTTTGATCGGTTAGTCCTTGAAGAATAACCATGGGACGAGCTGTGGAATGAAATGAAGTTAATGAATCCTCATAACAGATAAGCAGAACATTGAACATTAAGGCAGTATGGTACATAGTGATACAGCTATAAAATATGATATAATATAAAAAAAATCTATAATATATAGACAGTATAAGTGTTAGCAATGCTTACGCTTCATCTTCAGTTTGCAGCAAGTCCTTTTACCGTCAACAACAAAGCTATATTCTCCTTGATCGTCTTTATTAACATCCTTAATAGTGAGGATTTGGCGACCACGGCGGGATGCAATCACATATTTATGATTGGAAGAAAGTTCAACATTGCCATGATACCATTTCCCCTCCACGTCTTCTGGCGAAACCTCACATTCAAGTTCACCTGAGAAGGATTCTGGTACTTCAACATCCTCAAGTTCTTTAATAAACTCAACCACAGCACCTACAGGCATACATAATTATATTCATGAATAAGCTTGATTAGATAATCCTGATGAAAACATTTCTTATTAAATGTGCCTAAAGAAATTAATATGTATACAGTGTAATCATTTTACTTAAATATGTCTCCAAACTTTCATACTGGATTCTGAGAATATGAAAGCAGCTCGAATATTTCCTAGTGCATTAGACACCAGTTTAAATTGTTTCATTTCTACCTGAAGCTGATTTTACTTTAATAGTCCTGCATGGCACTGAGCTGTGTGCTTCTTACCTTCAACAGTAAGCTTTGCAGTAGTTTTTATGGATTTGTCTTCCACCAGTGCACAGCTGTAGTCATCAGCATCAGACATTTCAATTGCTAGTACAGAAAGAAAATGAGCCTTTCTGTCTGAATGCATCTTGTATTTCTCTCCAGAATGAATCTCAATTCCATCCTTAAACCATTTCACTTTGACAAAGGGTTCCGATGTCTCACATTCAAATGTTGCCATGGAGTCTCTCTCTTTAGCAGCAATATCTTGTAACTTCTGGGTGAAGCTGATTAACTGCTTGGCTGCAAAAGAATATGTGATGAATCAACAGTGCACTGGCCATATAGACATAACACACTATGACAAGCAGAAGGATAAAAGCAGGAGAAAATAAATTACCTTGTACTAGCAGGAAAGCATGGCTGGAAGTTTCACCAGCTATATTGACTGCTTTCACCATGATGCTGGCAGAATCATCAGAAGTGACATCTCTGATGACTAATTCGCAAACATTATCTTCAGGCCAATACCAATACACACGATCAGATCTTTCAATCTGCACACCATTTTTGAACCACTGGCACTCAGGGTCTGGTTTTCCCACCACTCTCACACGGAAGTGTGCATCTGTTCCCTGGGCTATAGTCTGGCTTTGAATTCGTTCAAATATCTTGGGAGCCTCCATGCTTGGACTAAGCTCAACCTTCTCTGGTTTGAATGTTGGAATGGTGATTTTGCCTTCAGGAGGAAGTGCTTTCTTCTCTTCTTCTGGGATCTCTTTGGTCCAGTGAAGAAGTTCTTCTTTTGTCTTTTTTAACATTTCTTCATATGATTCATCTTTTTTGCGAGACTTAAGTTCCACAGCAGTGATGGCTTCATAATAGCCCTCTTCTGTCCTACGCTTGAATTTACTACGTAGCTCTTCAGATTCCTCTGAAAGCTTCTCATGAGTAATTCTTTCAGCCCTTTTGAGTTTCACTATTTCTTTGGTTGTTGCCTCTGCAGGTTTGTCTACCTTCTGTACCTCAAACAGAAGTTTTCCAGGCTCTGTCACTACAGGCTCATGTTTGGGTTCAGGAGCACGACGAAGAACGGATCTGAAGTCTTCCCTCTGCTGGATCTCAAGTCTCACCTTATGTTCAATAAAGCCTTCTGGATTCTCTGCAGTGACTTTCACCTCTCCTGTGTCATACGATTTGCAGTCCACAATATCCAGGTAGTAGATTCCATCGTAACGGAGCCTAAACCTTTTGCTCTTACGGATGAGCTGTCCATTGAGGTACCAGTTGACCTTGGGCAAAGGATAACCAGTCACACGGCAGCGGAATCGTGCTGTTTCTCCTTCCAGAATTCTTGCAGGTTCAGGAACCAAAACAATTTCTGGTTTTTGTTTTTCCTTTTGGTCCAATGCAACTGCAGGAAGAGCACCCTCATGGGCCATTCTTTCTAACTCTTCTATTCGCTGCAATCCCCTTCTGCCTTCTGGCAACTGGGATTCTTCTACCAGGCTTTTCTCATCCTTCACAATCAGAGTAGCGGATGTATGGTCTGTACCATATTTGTTAGTTGCCCTGCAAGTGATCACTCCACTATCTCTGGAATAGGCTACGCCATAGTCCAGGCTACAATATCCAAACTCGTTGATCATGCGGAGTCTGTTAGCTGCTTCCAAGGGTTTGCCATCATGCAACCACTCTACCACCATTGTTGGGTCACCAATTGGTGTAAGTCTGCACTCAAAGTGTGCTGGTCCAAATTGCTTGAGCCTTAAAGATGTGAGCTTCTTCTTAAAAAATGGTTTCTGTTGCTTTTCTTTGTCATAGAGATCTCCTTCCTCCCATTGCTCTTGACCATAACGCAAATGGAGAGGCTCTAACTCTGGTGCTGCAATCTCCTTGGCTTTGTAAGTTCCTTTTGGAATGATTAATCTCCTTTCTGGTTCAGGTTCTGCATGTTCAACTTCAACATTTACTTTGCACCGAGTTGTGTCCCGCCCAGCTTTATTGATAGCGGTAGCAGTATACCATGCAGCATCTTGCCTGGCAGTAGATTCAATTTTCAGGGCAGCTGCCCCTTTAGTTCCCTCAATCCTGAAATATTAAAACACATTTTTAAAAACTTTTTTCCCTCTTCTTTTGTTATTAATTTTTACCCTTCTCCAAAATTAGGTCAAAGCCTCCAAAGGAAAACCTCTGGAGAAATTAGACCTGTTTATGTTTGTTCATGTTTACAAGTGCAGAGCCTAAGACTTGAACAGATAAGGATAATAAAAGCCAGTCTAGAATTCAACAGCAGTTTTTCCTGCAGAGGACTTCAGAATCAGAGACAGATAAACGTTCCCTAAATCTGTTACAAAAACATTGTCTTTGCAGAACAAAAAATGCACAAATACAGAGTCTGGGGGAAAATGGAGTCCTAGAAGATATTTCATCTCTCTTAGCCTTGCTGCAATGCTCAAATATCTTCAGTAGCCATTGGACTAAGACTTTAGTGAAACCCTTCTATAAAAGCAGGGGTATTCAGCACACTGCAGGAGGCACTTTGCAGGATGGTGATTATTAACTCCTTTAATATTTAAACAAAATAAAAATGCTTACTTTATTTTGGGGTATTTATGAGGTACAATGATGTCACTGTTCTTCAGCCATACAATGTCAGGATTAGGGTTACCAGTAGCTTTCACTGCCATCTCCAGTCTAGAGCCCTCCTTTACGCTAACATTCTTCAGCCTTTCCACAAAATGTGGTCTGACTAGGTCTTCCTTAGCTGAAAGAGCAAGGGTAAGTCATCACAAGAGGAAATGACAGAATCATGGCTTTTAATAAGAAACATTCCTCAGCCTCCTAAAAACAGCATGCACAATAGATACCTTCCACAGTCAGTGTCACTGAGACGGAAGCTTTGCCCGCCCTATTCTGTGCAATTACAGCCCATTCTCCTGAGTCATCAGGCATAGCAGGAACAATGATCAATGACTGGGTGCCATCTTCTTTAATCACTATTTTATGAGTGTAGTCATTAACCACTTGTTGACCTGCAGATATACATGAAAAAAAAGTTGCCCTCAAAACAGTATCTCAACAAGATGTAAAATGCATAAAAGATTGCTTTTAAAAGTTATTTGTTGATGAAAATGAGGCTGTGTACCATTATGGAACCAGTAGGTCTCTGGCATAGGTCTGCCAACAACTTTTAAGTCAAATCTTGCTGTCTGCCCCTGTGAACATTTAAACGATGTAGGTTTCAGCACAAAAACTGGCTTATACAGTCTCTCTAGTTGTCCTTCATCAGTTTCTTCTAATCTGCGGGCAGGAGAACGAGAAGGAGAACTGCGGGCAGGAGATCGGCTTGGAGAACGTGGAGAAATAGACCTGGAATGAAGAGATAAGACAAATGTGTATGACAACATCATATTGCAGTAGTCTGACATGATAAACAGAGTTCAACTTTTGCCCTTAGCATAATTTATTTGAAAGACGTTAACCAATTCATCTATGTGAGAAATCGTGACAAAATTAATTTCTATTTGTAGTCAATTTTCTTTATTTTTTACAGCAATTTGTATAGCTGAATAGCATTGGGATATATCACAGAGAAATTTTTGGGATAGTACAGATATGGATGTAATTCCTGTGTACGTTTGTGCATATGTGTGTACGTATACAGAGACAGAACACAGAATATGGCAAAACTGAATTTTTTCTGTCACAGAAATACAGCTATTTCAAGGGTGGGAAGTTAAGAGTTGCTAATAGTACTAAAACTCCAAGTGCAGAAGAATACTTTTTCCAAAACATGAGTACTTTAAGAAATAGATATAGTTGCTGAGGTTGTAAATTACATACTGTGACTGGATATGCATGTGAATGATGGTACTCTAAGAATCGCATTGCTTATTAAGAAGGCAAATCAGACAAAGAGTTGGCACATAAATCAATATAAACCATCAAAACACACATTTAGAACTTCCCTAGAGTATGCAGACCCCAATAACCTCAGCTGTTTAGCTGCTGTGTAATGAGTTTTTGCACTGTCTATCACAGCAGACTGAATTCTCAGGGATTTTATGTATTACCGTGTACCTACCTATATCTTCTCATGACTTCCGGTCCTGGCATATAACCTGGAGTTGCCGTGGGTGCAACTGGCTCAACATAGAGTTTTGCTGAGCAAATGGCATTTCCTTTCACATTACTGGCAAAGACAGTATAAATTCCTTCATCTTCAGGTAAAACAACAGGCAAACGCAGACTGGCACTGCCATCTTGCAGAACTTCCATGTGGTAGCGCTCTCCATGCCTTATGCGCTTACCGTCTTTGTACCATGCAATCTGCATGGAAAGAAACAGTGGATGTTATGTGAGGACTCCTAATTACAAAGATCCAGTAAGTGACCCATGCATACAACATATTACAACTTCCTGTTTTACAGCTGATGCATCATTACAGCCCATCTATGTGTTACCATTAACATTTTTACTTGAAATAAATAAGACAAAAGCAACCTGCTTTCTCAGTAGCCTGAAACATGACTTTTAGATGTAGAAAGAGATATAAAGCTCATTTCGATGAAGAGCAAAGTAACCTAGAGTGGACTTGCTACTGTGTTCACTCTTGTGTGGGCTAACTCAGAGATACTCAGAAGCAAGACCAACTTCACTGGTACATCTAACCTACCTCTGAGGTGGCTAACCAACTGAACACTTATTCTATTAAGGGACATAGGAAAATTCAGCTTGATATCAAAACAACATGAGGGATTTCCTTTGAGATTTGCTGGTTTCTATGCAGAATATAGACTGTCTGATAATGAGATATTAAGGGATTTTTCAAGCAGAGCACCAGATGGTTTTTTAAATAGGTTAACATCATACAGGTCTGGGGTACCTTTGGCAATGGATATCCAGTCATCTTGCAATGGAAAGTAACTCCCGTCCCTTCAAAGGTTCTGTAATTCTTTAATCTTAAATCAAATCCTGCTTCTATAGCTTCAGATTCAGAAATATCAACCATCATCTCCTCTCCATCTTCTTCAAGAAGTTCATCTAAGGTGGTCTTAATAATTCTGAGTTCAATTTCCTTGATAAGTCTTTCCTCAAAAGAGGAAATATGAAATTCCTACACAGAGAAGCAAGACCATTAGTTCTGTGTGGCAGATAAATGACCTTGTAAAGAAATTATTTGTACTGGTAAAAAATCAGTATACAAATGAGTATGGAGTGATAGACATACCTCATCTTCTACAAAAGTTCTGACCATCACTGTGTCTTTTGCCATTTTCTTCCTAATTAGGGCTTGCTCTTTTTCATATTCTTTTTCAAAGTCACCATATGAAATAGCTGGGGCTACCTCAGCCACTTTAGGTTCCTGTACATATGCAGTTACCTGAGTTTGGTACATCATTTCTTGTTGTGATTTTATGTAGGCTTCATAATCAGCTAAGAATTAAGAATACAATAATTTTGATGAGTTTTTCTAGGAGTGAATAGAGAAAACAAGTGCAAACCTATTTTACTGGTTTCGGTGATTCAAGCAGAGTTTCCATCAGTTTAGCCAATAATACACAGCAATGAAATGCAAAGACTGGTGCCCTCAGATGTGCCTTATAAACAGGTAAAAGGTTTACTGTATTATTTAGGTGTCCTAGTTCTCAAAATAGAAGCACCTGTAGAGATTATTTTACAATTTATTCACCATGGCTCTGTCTCCTGCTTACTTCCATGCATTTTTACAAGGACAATTGAAAAAAAAAAAAAAGTTAGCTTTTTTCCCTATACTAGAACAACCTATTAACCTCCTTTTCCCACATCACACTCTGAATGTCTTATGTTACGTAGACTGTTATGGATGTCAACAGAAGAAGGTTCCTCTAGCTATACATTCTAGCAAAGTAATGTAAGTCCTTCAAGAACCTGATGTCAAATACTCTGTCCTGCAGAAACACAGTCCAAAGTTCTCCCTTTATGTTTGTTGAAGTGACCAAACTAAGCTGCAAAGAATTTGCAGCCCAAATTAAATTATTTTTTCCCATTTTAAGGTTAATTTTAAGAAATATTTTTCCCCTTTCTTAATCTACAGTGTACCTTCTTCTAGTAAGGAGACCGTTGCAGAAGCTTCTCCATGTTTATTACGAACAACAATAGTGTAATCTCCGGCATCGTCGGCAAAAGTCATGGAAATTTCAAGTTTGCATTCCCCGGTTTCTCTTTTGTAACTCACTTTGTATCTATAGAAAACAAAAGTACAAGCTCGCTATAATTCTGATGAACAGATTTTTTAGTGACTTGCTTTTAGTTACATAGTCAATCAGCATCACTTCTAACTTGTACAAGACAAAAAAATGAAACTTTTGCAGGCCATTAGCACTCAATGAATCTGCAGAACAGCATAGGAATTGTAACCATGCTGAAACTACAGATCTACTTTTTTTCTATTTTCACTAAAATAAACGGGATGCAAACAGCAGTAGTGCAATATCAGAGATATAGTTATCAAACACACTAAAATGGTATATGCTGTGTGCAGAGTTTGTCCTAATATGGGTCATTATAGCAAGATATATTTCAAGAATGTTACAAATGTTTGGTTGGTTTTTTTTCTCTGCTAGAAAGTGTGTTGCTCTCTAAAGATATTTACATAGAATGCAAAAAAATTGTAGAGACAGAATAAAACAAATGCAAAACTTCTTCCTTATTTTTTTTAAGGATATGCAGCATTTCTCATTTTATGGTCTTTTGAATATTTACATTTCAAAACTTAGCAGCCTTTGAAAGTTTCACATTAATTCATGATCCTATGATTTTTTCCATTTAAAGAATAAAATTTCACAGAAATCAGAAATGTTATATATCTCAGTGTCAGTAAGGGAATCAAAACTATCAAGTAAATACTCTTAAAAATTATGTTTAAATTCCTTTTGTGCATTGTATTCAAAGTACCTGTAGCCAGTCGTTAGAGGAACTCCACTTTTTTTCCAGTGGATATGTGGCTTTGGGTTGCCCCCTACTTGGCATTCAAAAATAATGCTCCCACCTTCAATTAATTTATGTACTGTGGGTTTTCTTATGAAGAACGGAGGTATGGGTTCTCCCGATACTTCCTCTGCTGCAGCAGAGACATCTTCCATTACAACGTCCTTTGTCTCCACATAGCTGAAATAAGATTCCAGGTAAGTGCAGGTAAGTGAGCTGATGTCTGAAGCTCTCATAAACAAAGTGCAAGAAACTAATGACCACAGAGAAGCAGTCTGTTTAGGAAAGTAACATTACCGTTTCTCTTCTGTAACAGCCTTCTCAGAAATGGTTTCTCGAGTCTCAATTTCTTCTGAAACTACAAGGCAAATGTGATATAGTGGATTTTACAATATTTTAATAGTGCTTAAGCAGTGCATTTAGTTCAGACAAATAGAAAGAATGTCAAGTAATTTGTTGGCTCAGAAGCCCAAATACTTCTACCGAGGAAGCAAGTTAAGAATTTCCATTGGCCCATAATTGGCCTTTCCTCATATTCTTACAGCCCTGTTACCTAACAGCCACGGAATCCAAGCCAATGCGTATGTTCTACTTGGGAGCTGACAAAACATCTAAGTTACATTATAAGTAATACGCATTTAACAAAATTATAATCATCCTACAGTGATAATATACTTACCTTTCACGTATAAATGGCAAGATGTGCTGACACTCCCAGCCTTATTGGTAGCAGTGCAGGTAAATCTTCCACTGTCTTCTGCAAAGGCTTCACGAATCACAAGGCGAGCAAGACCTGCTTTGAAAGTGATCTGGAAGTCCATTGAGCTCTCAAGCTTGTAGTCTTCCCTGTACCATGTCACAGTAGGCTGAGGATGACCAGAGATATGGCACTCCAGAGTGACAGACTCGCCTTCAGTCACAGTCTTATTTTTGAGGCCCTGTATGACAATAAATAGGTATCATAGTCAGTGTGTATTTTCAATACTAAACAGAAATTTAAATAATTAAAACTTATTTGAATGGAAAATTCAATGTCTACTTCAAAACAGTGTTCTGTTCAGCAGTGTACCCAGGAAAAAAGGCATTTTCCAAAGGGCAGTATTTGAAACTAGATTTGGAATCTCTGAACATTATTGTTATTAACATGAAAATTAAAAGGTAGGTTGATGTTTATGCAGACCATGGTGAGAAATTGTTTCACTGCAGCAAAGATCAACCTACTATGTTCCATGAATGTGACAAATCACCCCCATAATAGACATTCAGAATATTTTCTATCAGAGAAAAATCATATGGCTAAGTTTAACACAGAGTTAAAAAGTTTAAATGAAGTCAGATTTTCATGGTCAGGTTTACAAAGATAAAAGTTAGAATACAAAACAAGTGAAAACATCATGTAACTTCCCTAACCTACATAAAAATTACTTACCGAGACTAAGGTAGGTGGTGTAGCAGGGATTTCTGCAGGCACAGGAACTCTGGCAGTTTCTGTCACCTAGGTTATTTAAAGAACAGTGAATAAACATCTAACAAAGCCAAGAACATAAACAGCAGAATTTAGATAAGAAAATGAATCAGGTAAAGGGAACTCTTTGTTTGTCATAGGTAAATATCAGGTCCTTAGAAAGCTTTGGGTTACACAACAAAGATAAAAGTCAGCAGATTGCTGTAAAAGTGGAAAATGGCAATGAAGAAGCAGCAAACAAGTTAGGCTCTGCTACATTTTTAAGAGGATAGACAGTCGAAGTGATGAGAATTGCTTAATTACATACCTTTGCTTCACCTTCTTTCCGCAACACCAAATGTTCTTCCCGCACTGCTTCACCTTTAATGCTTACACCTGTCTCTTTTTTAGTCTCAACTTCATAGAGACTTTTATAGGTCTCAGCAGCCTCTCCAAAGGGAAACTGTGGAGAGGCAACTGGCTCTTCTTTCACCCTGACTTCATGTGGCTTTAGCTGAGGTGGTTTCACAGGCTTGGTGATCTTTTGCACAGCAGAAGTAGCTGATAACTCTTTTTCCAGAGTAGCCATAGCAGATCCAGCTATTGAAACCTAGGGAAGAGAAAGAGTTGTAGCCTTATTGTTCTCTTTTTTTCAAAGTAGACAGTATATTTTCTTGAGCAGATTGCACAGGCATCAGTTGCTTCCTTAGTTCCTTATTTATTGACACAGCAAAGGATATATATACAAAATTGAATTCCAGTTTTAGATTGCAGTAGTAGAATACCGGAGTTGTTACATCTGTGTATTAATTTGTCAAACATTGAAATATTTTCTCTTTTTCTACTTTAGAATTTGATCTTTAAATGGCCAAGAAGCTCCTATGTGCAACATGAGAGATGTCATCTAAATTTATTCACTTGAGGACTTAGCTTTCCATTTGAGTCTGACACTGCAATAAACAACACTACTAATTACATAACTGTCAGTGGTTAAAATAACAAGATATTTCAAAATATTATTGTAGGTGTAATAACTTTGGAAAACATACATAAATCTTTAAGGAGAAAAATATTTTAGGTAATTTTTATAGTATTTTAGGTAATTTTTATAGTATTTTAGGTAATTTTTATAGTGTCTATTTTTGAGTAAAAAACAATTCAATTTTAAAGTTCAGCTGAAGAGAGAAAGTATGCTTGAATGAGAAAATTAATGAAATGGGAACTTTTAATATTATGTGAAGTACTCAAACAGAAGAATGGAAAAAACATTTAAAATGGATGGTCTCATACTATTCAGTAATTTTTTTTCTATTTCAAAAATTAGCTTAGTATGTAGTAATGTGCAAGGAAGAAAGCTGCACTGTTTCCAATGTACTACAGCACTGATACACATAATTACATCAGAGAGGGATATTCTGTTATTTTAAAAATATAAGTTGCATGACACATCTATGATTTCACTGTATGACATGAAATATTAAGGCTCCATCCTTAAACAGATTAAAATTTTTTTAAAAATTACAAATCACATTTTAGCAGTTCATGTGTCTATTTACAGCACTGCTCTTTAATATTCCAACAAGCCAACAAAAACAACTCTAGAGACCATGCAACCCTCCTTCTTCTTGGGAAAGCACCATACCAGAGTGGGATGAAAACCCAAACTGAATGGGTGATCTACTGGCAATTATAAATGAGCATGCTGTTCTTGGATACAGTTTTGACTTCTTACCTCATATGTATGATCTGGTTTAGGAACAGCAATTTTGGAGACTGTGAAGTGAGGACTTGCTGTGCGGGGTCGTGGGTGTTCAACGTGAATTGTTTTCTCAGTCTTAGTTTCTGCTGCTCTTTTTATCTACACAAAGAAATGAAATAATGTGTTGAGAATGTTATGCTGTTCTCCAAACTGAAGCAGATTTCACTGGTACATAGTTTTTGGAAAAGAATACAGTATAAACTGAGTCTAACCTCTGCTGATACATGAACTTCCTTCTTTTCAGCAGCTGGGATATGTTTCTCAGGAGGAACACAGACAGTTTTAACTTCTTTAGTGACAACGTGACGTTCTGCTGGGGCCTCAGCAGCATGTTCTGTTACAGCGTGCTCTTTATAGCCATATTCCAAAGTTTTCTGCTTTAAATAAGTTTCATCTGTATGTTCTGGTTCCCAGGGTGATCGAACACGAGCCTGATCAACTGCTGCAACCACTGTAGCTACAGCTTCAGCCTTTTTTCCAGCTTCACTCTACAGATAACATTAGCAGAATTTGTGCACATATTCATCAATGTATTGGCTTGCATATCTGCCAAATACTTATAAATACAATGCTCAGTACGGTATATTCCAGACAAAGAAAGATTGCATACATATACAAAAGTAATAATGTAAACATCAAACATATTCACCCATAAATACACTTCAGAGTCAGTAGATCCATATATAGACATATATATTCTAAGCTCTGTCTATGCATACTCGGAACACCTCTATGCTTGTGTGTTTTATACGTATCAATATTTGTATGCAACCCCACTTTTAATACATTATAGTCACATCTATGTCTACCTGTCTAAGGGTACAGCAGATACGTAAATGTGCACAGAAGTTTAAAGTCAGTATGTTCTCTGCACATAGTTGTAAAGACAGTATGCTCATCAGCTCCATATAACTGTTAGATGCTTCTAAAAATGCAGAGAATGTGCCTAGCATCTGACACGAAGGTATTTACTGAGGAATATACCCATAAAAACTTTTACCACAAATGTATCTATTAATTCAGTGCTAATCCATTTTAAATTACTTTACACAAGAAGGAAAACTGAGCTTTCTGAGAAATTGGAAATAATGCATTTGTATCAGGACACTGATTTGTTTCTAAGAACTGATAAATGCTGTCAACTTCTACATTATCAGGGTCCAAATTTCTGCCCACCCAGCCAACAGTAGGTAATAGGATGATTACTACCAGTGTTTATTATTTCTGTCATAACTGATCTGAATGTAGCGATAAAACATAGGAAATGTATGCCTTGTAGATGGGGAAAAACCCCAATAGGTAATTTCATGCTGATTTTAATATCATTATGTCCTTAAACTAAAATGTCTTAAGTGAGACCAAAATGTGATTGTTTGCAGAGATTTTGTTTTATTATTAAGGTAGTGTTTAGGTAAGAGGGAACTCTTGCTCAGCATCACTGCTGATTTCAAAATCATTGTTTATACCAATTTGAATTTGGCCCTAAATTTACATCATCTAAGAAGTAACTGTAAACTCTTACCAGCCTGGCTCCTCTGAGTGAGTTTTATAGACTATGCTCTTTTAATTGTATTGTGTACAAGTATTCTGTGAAAGTACCATACTGTTTCTAACAAAGTGAGTAGATAGACATTAAATTACAGCTGTTGGCTACTGTTTTATTCTGCCAGATATGAGAGCTTCTGGCTGTATTATAATAGAAAAGCTTTTCTACTGTGGGAGTCCTACTGAAACAAAGGAGTATCAATGAGCAACCTATTATCACAAGTTATGAAGTCCACAGACTTGAATGGATGTTAAATTTTGTGTTGCACAAAGAATAATACAATTCAAACCTTGATACAGAGAGGTTGTTTCATCTGACAACCATAACCATCTTGTAGAAAAAAACATTGCAGAGTTAGAAATTTGAACAAGTAAACATTACTTGAAAATTATTGGTAGGGCGTAGGATTTCACAAAGTCCAACTGTAGTCTTAAAAGTGTCATTTTATAAGAGGGTGAGACAAAATTCTTTATCACTAGAATTTTAATCATGCTGACTCTGTTACTTGACAATCATCCCACTTAATAGTTACATCATCAGGAATTAATTTGAAGGCCTTCTATTGTACCCATGTAGCTCTTAATAGGTGACATGTGCAGATAAAGCAAATCGTAACAGTGCATTTCACATCTGCAGCAGCTATATTCACCTGATCATAAGCTAGATGAATTTGCTCTCGCCTGGTTGTAATGTCTTCTCTAGTTCTGGATACTGTGACTCCTGCTTTGGTTTTATCAGTGGCAATTATTTTCGGAACTACAGTAGTTTTCTTAGCTTCCTTTTTAATCTGATTATTATAGCAGAAATAAAAGTTTCAGTTACATGTGATCTTGAAATATATTCAATGGGAATATGAGAAAGCATTTTGGAATGGGAACAGGTAAGGAGAATTAAGGGGTTAGATCTTTGTGCACTGCACACAGCTCTGTATTATATGTATACTGATAAGTATTGTTACAGTCTGACACCTATTTAAATGAAAATAATGATTTTTAAAAAAGTTAAAATGCATTTCAGGAGTCAGTCAGTCCATTCCAAAGGTCAGTCAGAAGAGAATTATAGGCATTCTATTAATGAAAACAGTTAGGAGAGAAAGATAGAGGTGGAATAATATAGTCTGATTAACAGTATCTCTAAACGTTTGTAAGTCGAATAAATCTCAAAAGATAATGAGGCTGGAAATGAATAGTTAGTATTTTTGAGGGACATATAAGGTTTGTGAGGAAGAGAGGATAAAAAACCAAATATGGTTGTAATAGTACAATTCACCTTTTCATGGGTTATGCTCACTTGTTCTTGCTTGGTAGCAATTCCTTCTTTACTTTTCGATATTATGACCGATGGTTTAGGTTTATCAGTGGTAATTACTACCTTAGGTACAGAAGGTTTCATATCTTCCTTTCTTATCTAGTTTTTATGGTAAAGAAAAATAATAGTAATCAATTATGCCTATTGACAATATTACACAGCTTTTCAGGAAAGTGGGATAAGGTTTCAGAATGTATATCAACAAGAGGAAAACTTTGTACATATCAAGTTATAGCCTATCTTATATGCTAGCTGAACCAAGTGCAATCATAGTAATTTACATACTTAGCAAGTGACGGTTTTTTGACATTAATCCGTATGTGAATTAGAGAAGAATCTTCCCACTTCCTAGTTAATTGTGATATGTCATTGTTACGTTTTGTAGAAACTGTTGGCATAAAAGTATTACTGATTTAATATTTACTCTCATCAATAGATGGAACTATTTCATCAGTTACTCCAACAAACAATGGAGCCGCAGTATGTTCTAGCAGATGTATTCAGTCCTCACAAAAATATGAATATGAAGTATTCATTAAATCAAACTCCATACGTCAATATAACATCATGAGAGATAACCTTTACAACGTATCTTCAGAAGTCTACTTTCAGATAAAAAGCAAAGGTCATTAAGCATCAGATGAAATTCTGAGTACCCTAGCAATAGAAGTAGTAATGCTCAAAGGATCTGGAGGAAGGGCGGCTACACTCATCGTCTGTAGACAGATCCGTTATGAAGTCAGTAGAACTGGACCTGCAATGCTGGGCCTATATCTGGAATACTTTGCTTTATAAAGTTTTCATTCTGTAATCTCCTCTTCATAAAGAAGCAGAGCAAAGATGCATATCACATTTGATGATGAATGAGGTTTTATAACCTCACTAGAGTATAACAATGAGCAGCAAAATTTATTTACCTTTTCATGAGCAATGTGTACTTCCTCATGTTTGGTAGATATTTCTTCTCTAGCTCTTGATATTCTTTCTTGTTCTTTGGCTTTGTCTGTGGCAATTATTACTGTGGGTACTGGAGTTTTCTCTGGTTCTTTTCTTACCTGGATGTTTACAAATAAAGAAGTTTAAATGATACATTGTTTAAAAAGATAGGGTATGTGATATTTTGATACATTTGGAAAAGAGGATACAAATGAAAGGGAGGAAAATGTCCAACCCTGGATTTCAAAATCATCTAATCTGAAAACAACAACACAAACTTTTTATAAAACGTATATACATTTAGCATAAAAATAATTAAACGTTGCACAAATGCTTCCTTTGCTACTGAAAGCAGTAATAAAAAAATCAGATCAGAGAAAAACTGTCCTGCATCACTCCCAGTCTGACAAAGTGTAGGATATTAAAAACAAGTTTTAGGCAACTTTCACTTTGCCAAGAAGTTCAGATGGTATTTGCAATAGACACGTAATTTTCTGCCCACGTGGATTTCTGTTTCTCAGTACTTTAAAGACAGGTTACACTTTGTTCCTCACATATTTCAGCTAGAATGCAAATGTAAAATTTTTCCATGAAAGCTGGTCTTCCATCAAATCACATTTGTCTGATAAAACACATGCTAAAATAATCTGAATTTCAATCACTCATCAGTATTTTCAAAATTGATTTCAATGCAGAATGAGTTTTTTCTCCTTTTTCTGATCCACTGTGTTGCCAACAAAAAAGCAGGCTACAAATAGAAAGCATAGAAAAAATCAGGAAAGAAAGGAAAAATTAAGAGGTATTTCCTACATTTCTTCAAGTGATTGAGGATACTACCTAGCAAATCACCATACAATATAAAATATTGAAATTTTATATAAAAAAATCACAATACAATATAAAAAGTAGATTTTTTTTTTCTAAGTTAATGTTTTGCAAGCAAGTTTATTTATCTATACAATCTTAGGTATTGATAATGGAAGTTAAAAAAGGAAATACAGTCATCATCAAGGAGAGAGGAGAATGATAGCAATGTAAACTAGAAGAGTGAACATACATAAAAGGAAAAAAAATATTACGGTATGTCATTTGTCTTCTTCATAGGCTTGTCTTTTTGATGAGATACTAGATTTTTGAACACGGCAGGGTATGAAAATCATACGTAACATCTGTATTCACCTTTTCATGAGAGATGTGCCTCTGTTCTTGTGAAGTAACAATTCCTTCTCTAGTTCTTGATACTACTGTTTGCTTTGTGGCTTTATCAGTGGTAACTACTACCGTTGCCTCCTTTCTCATCTGATTTTTATAGCAACGAACAAAAGAAAAGAGCCTTAAAATTCATTTTAACAAACTGATCATCAAAAGAAGAGAAGGAAAAATAGGAAAGGAATGCAAATGAAGGAAAAGTACTACGGGAGAATTATTTTATTTCTAGTGGGGAAATTATAAATGAGGTATTAGAGGAAAAACGGTGTAAGAAAAATGTTAGAGAATAAATGACAAGGGAGAATACAGGATCACTTTCATAGAAGGCATTCTTAAGCTTAGAAACTGTTTAATTGGTTCAATCCTGCTATGATGGAAAGCAATGGAATAAGTGATCCATGAGCATTCCTTTACAGTCCAGATGCTCTATACGAGTATGCATGCTTTTGCAGTGCACTGGGTAATATCTTGTTAATTCCTCACAGTGAATCATGCTTTGTGTGCATGTGGGATGAAGGGATAAAGGGGAAGTCATAGAATGTCCGTGCTCTGGTTCTACCTGTTCCTGGACAGGCTGAACGTGGACTGCAGTCATTGCTGTCCTTTTAGCAGTTTGCTCTACAACACTTGGAGCTGGTTCTCTCACCATGGCTTGATCCACAGCAGCAACAACCGTAGCAACAGCTGCTGTTTTTTCACTGTCCTTTCTCACCTATATTAGCCGCATCAAAAGACATTTTTTCATGTTTTGCATACATTCAGAAGAAGCACAAAACAAGGACAAGAGACAGAATGTTGCAAAGAAGCATTTAAATATTTGCATCAGAACTCTCTCACCAGCAGACACACACATTTTTATACACAGCATCTCAGACTCCATTTAGCAGATTTATACAGCAGTGCTGTGTCAACACATAGACCAAAAGCAATGCTCTTTACCTCTCTAGCACCAGCCGCAACCTCACCAGCAGCAGCACCACTAATGGTAACTTGTTCTTGGACCCCATATCTCCCTTCCCATCTTTCTTCAGTTCTTATTTGGGTAGCGCTTGTAGATACTCTTGTTTCTTTCATCACGGCTTCTGTGGTTGCAGCATATCCTTCCTGCTTCCAAGGAGGAAGGACTTCGGCCCCAGCTGTTGTCACTACATGTGTTTTACGGATTGGAGATGGAGATTTCACTGGTCTAATAGGCGAGGTGGAGAGTCTTCCAGCAGGAGAAACTGACCTAGTGAAAAAATAAAGCGTTGATATAATTCATGTAGTGTCATATAACAACAGCTAGATAAACAACTTCCGCCTGAATTTGAATTCACTCCCCATTAAGGGGATTTTCAGTACTTTGTAGTTTGATATTAAACAAGTGTTTGAGGTGTTCTACTTGTAAATTGCACTTATCTGATTTTAATATTATGCCTAATGTGTCATACTCATAACTGTAACATAGCTTCATAGTAGCTTAGTTAGATTTCCAAAAAGAAATAAGGGCAAATGTCATAGGGCATTTCACTCAAGCACATATATTTAAAATGTAAGAATACATCATTAGTTTATTTACTCTATGTTCATCAGCCACAATAATTGGTAGCCACTTGGAAAGTGCCAATTTTGATTTTCCAAAAATTAAATTCCAGTCCTAGCAGATAGTCTTAAAGCATTTATTGTAATGCTTTAAAAGGCTTTCTAACAGGTTTTCTTTGAGATGAATTATTTCATGCTGTATTTCCCAGATAACATTAAACCTTGCAGCAGTAGGGGGCAGCAGCATCACATAAATTTTTAGATTTACTTTCTAACGTGTTGTATGTCTAAACGTGGTTTCACTAACAGCGGTGTACAAACTTCTAGTTCCATACGCACTCTAGATGGCACTATTGAATTATTCTTTCATCTATGAGGTTTGTTAGGTATTGCTAGTTACTATTAGTCCATTTCTTCCTGTCCTTGCAAGTTCCCAAGGGACCAATATTCACCAGAGTACGTGGCTCTGGTAATTTAAACGGGGATTTTCTGAGCACTCAGCTTGGAGACATTCCTTCCACGATGCTGCTGCATCAGGATGATGAAACTGCAGGACTTCCAAAGCAATTTTCTCTTTACCTGCCTGTCAGCACAGACCTCCTGGGTCTCCCAGACCACAAGCCCTGCTTTTAAGTCACTCAGCTTACCGCTCAAGACCTTTTGCACAGCAAAGCTAATCTTAATTTTTCCATAATCACATTTACCTTGCCTAACTTCAAAACATTTCTGTGGTTATTACCAGCACACATATAAAACATGAGTACATGTTCTTTTACATATCCTTCTATTCTGTTTGACACTGATCAGAGTGTCATTGCTCTTTTCTCAGTTCATCTAAAATAATAAAGGGCCAAATGCTCTCTTGTTCTCTTTTGTCTTGAACTGGAGCATTGCATGCTACTACAGCTGTATATAGAGCAATCAAATGGGATTTATTCTCTAAAGGATTTTCTTTCATATGGGGTAGAAAATTTACTTAAGAGGCACATATTTCAATAGCAGTGGCAAATATAGCATGTTATAGCTCAAGGTCAGAATAAACTCAGTCAGTAATAAGTCCATGCATTCTTCCACTTTGTACTATGCTCTCATTCTACAGCATTACTGCTATACGTGAAAATGATTCAAAAAGCAATCTTGTTTGAAAGAAGAGTAAGTTTACCTTACTGGTGAAGGCGTTGGTGCTCTGACATGTCTTACAGGTGATGGCGATTGTCTAACAGGTGATGGTGACTGCTGTCGTGCCATTTGTGCTTTTGCAGCAATTATTGGTGGGGTTGGTGATTTTGATGTAGGTCTAGGAGGCATTCGTGGAGGTGCTTTGTGTGGGAGCTGTTGGGTTGTTGCACCTTCTATGACCATTTCAACACTTGCAAGTGATCTGGCATCAAAGTGGGTTTCAATCTTCTACAGTGAAATCAAGAAAACATGTCTGAGATACAGCAGAAGTAATCATCCACATTCTAGCCTTACCTGCTTTGTTTTTAAAAAATATACCTTTTCAATTCTGGCTTGTCTTGTTTGTGAAATCTGAGCAGTCGAAACAATTGTCTTTGTCTTTTTAGCAGGAACGGCTTCTTCATCACCTTTTGAAAGAGAAAACATGGTAAGGAGAGCTGGATGTGACAAGAAACAATAAGCAGCTGCAGAAATGAATGAATGGTCAATTCCAATTATATACAGATATACAAACAACAGTGAAAGAATTAAGCAACCATCTGTTTTTCCTGCACTACCTATAGACTGATAACTGTGAAAACAGTTGAAATAATATTTCTACATTATTGTCATTAGAAAAACCCAAATCAAACTAACTAAAACAAAACATTTATTATAGATTCTTCAGATCAGTCATGGATCTCAAAAGACTACACAGTCTGGAAACATGACTGAGGTGAAATGCAAGCAAGACTGCTTTGAGTAGAATGATTCACTGCTACAATTCTTTATTTAAGAACTGTCTTCATCCTTAACAGGCTCATTTAAAAGACCATGCATAGTTGTGACGTCTAATACATGCATTCTATCAAAGCCAGCTTGCAAATACAACTTTAAGAGTTCTAGAGAACAGTATGAGGACAACTGAAAGTATCCCACACTTTTTTTCTGTATACTGTAACCTCAGTTTAAAGAAAACCCACTCTGGAGAAAAGACCTTTTTCAATTCTCAGACAAAAATCTTTGACAGATTTCACCAAAGACACTGTTTTTTTCACAGAAAGTTAGTAACTCTTGAGAAAGAAGTTATAAATGAACTTATTGATATCACTGTGATGAAGTGGTGTGCACTGTACTGTTACAACAATGAATGTTTTCTTATTTGCATGGGTTGCAGCTTCAATTCCTTTACCTTGAATTAGCAATTCAGCGGTTGAAGTAGCACGTCCCACATTATTTGTGGCATTTACAGAATAGGTACCGGAGTCTTCAGGGTATGCTTCTGCAATTATTAAGCTGTAAAGGTCTCCTTCTTGTAAAATTTGAAAATCGGGGGAGCTTTGGATTTCTACTCCATCCCGATAGAACTTCACCACAGGTGTAGGGATTCCAGTCACTCTCACGTCAAGTCGAACTTGACTTCCTTGTCTTGCAGTCATGCTTTGTAGTCGTTGTGAGAAGTTTGGTGGTGCTGTTCCAGCTGCAGTTTTATTGAAGAAATAAAAACAGTAAGTCTATTAAAAATAACTGTAAAAGTTAGATATTTACATTACTAGAAGTGCACAAACTCAATTTCTCCTTCACATGCTACTGACAGGTAATACTACCTTCTCAATTACTCAAATAATTACTCAAAGAGTTGATTTGCCAGAATAAGTACCCTTAACATTTTTCCTGTGTTTAACATTTCTGATATTTTTTGATTATGCCCATGATTGTAAATGTTTCTAGAATTAGAGATACATTGATTAGAACCATACGTAGTGAGTGCAGTCTCTTGGGTATGGGCCTTTATGTGAGTTACTCTGTTAAATATAATTTATATAATTAAATATCATTAAGAACTCCAACTTGCAGAACTTCATCCTTTCTTTTATGCGTAGTTTGAATGTAGCCAGTGTGACAGATCACACGAGCAGAAGTATACAAGGCTAAGCCAGCAGTTTCTAGTTGTGATTAAGAGTTTATAAGATCAAGATTAAACTTTATACAGGTAAGGTGTAAAGGACTCTGTTAGAAATTACTGATGAGAATATATGCTGAAATCTAGACTGCTTTAGAAAAAGAAAATTGGTTTTCTATTTATTTACTAATCATGTAATTCAAATACAAACTTTTTCATTATCTGTGACACTGCTATCGCTCTTTCTCACATCACTAGAAGAGAGAGGTGCCTTCTTTTAGGTGCTTCATACCTGTGACAAGTAGCTCAGCAGTACTAGTTGCTTGCCCAGATCCATTGGTGGCTTGTACGGTGTATCTTCCACTGTTTGCTTCTGTCACGGTGGGAATCACCAGTTTAGCGCGGCCATCACTAAACGAGATTTGCACACCGGGCAGAGTTGCAGCAGAAAGAACCTGGCCATCCCGATACCAGCTCACCTCAGGAACTGGGGAACCTAAAGAAAAAGGAAGACAAAAGGAGATTAAGGTGTTATGAAATGACAGGTAATCCAAAATTACCATAATACTTGCTTATGTGTACAACGTTATAGCGTGTATATCGTACAGGAGTGTAATAGCATAGGCACAGACCTATGACTATACGGCCAGTGACTCATCTTTCGCTGTTCAAATTTATTATTCTTTTGTTGTCAGGGTCATAAGCAAGACTCTTCTGGTCAGAAGAGTTACAGCTATATGTACAGCTGCTTTTTAGCTTTAAATGGTGAGTTTAGGTTCCTAATGGAAATTATTTTTTCCCAGTATTCTATTCAGCCAACTTTATTGAGCAACTGAAATTCATTTGATGAACAGGTAGAATTTTTATATGGGCCACATAAGGAGAACAGCTAATTTAAGGAGATTGTTCCAGGTCAAAGTCTTCTATCTAGTCCTAGAACACCATTTCTCCAAAAATGAAAATCCCTGCAAATTTACTTCATGTACTTCTTCACTCCAGCCAAATTACTAATTGTACTGCACAGCGCCTGAGGAATGAGATCTGAGACTGTGCTTATTACAGCTGCTCGGTTTTTCCCAGTTCCACTCTGTGGTTTATTAAAAACAGTACTGCAGAATTCTGCTTCCTCACTAGAGTATCCCTCCTATAAACCCATTTAATTATTTGGGATTTTAATGTTCCAGAAATATGACGGTGTGAGACTAAAATGAAAGAAAAACTGAGATATGTAGATTGAAGCTTTTACTGGTTGTCTGCTGTCACACGAGACTTGGTTCAGAAAATTTTCAAATCTGCTCATAGTTAAAAACCTGATTTTTAGATAGATGTAAAATAGAAACACATGCACAGAGAATGTGGCCTGTTTTAGAGAGGATTAGAAATCAAAAGGGTAAAAGCACATTTAAGCAGTTAATTTCACTGATGGAAGTTATCAAATAGCCCTGAAGGGGGTGGTATAATCCAATTTTGTAGTACTGGTACATAATAAACAGCGTATCTAGCTGACCCCACTGATTTCATCCAGAGCTACGCACCTTCAACATTTGTGCAAATGAGTCAAAACGTGTTAAGCTAGGCAACCAAAAATGATGTTGTCAGTAGTGAATTTCTTTAAACATTGTGAAAATGTTTTATTTTCTTGTTGCAGCATCAAATGATGATTAACAAACATGGGTGACGGTGTGGTAGGTTGAACAAGGCCCACATTTTTTAAAAATGGAGTCTATTTTGATGTCTCAAACTGGTACATTCAAGGGATCCAAAGTTAGAAGACATTTTGGAAATCTGATACCAAATTCATATTGAAAGAAACTCAACTTCACAAATTTACTAGTACTTTACTACTCCTATGCCATGGAGCTGGGGACTAAAAGCTGAAATCCACCTCATATTATGGATATATTTGCCTGGACTATATGGAGTGAGGATTGACTTATTTTATACGTGCCAAATTACACTATGATTTGAGTATTAAGTATTAGGAAATTTTTTTTCATTTTAAAACTGCCACTGAGATTTTTTGACCTTATTGCTGAAAAGAAAATGGACCTGAAGAGCCTAAACTTCACTACTTAAATAATTGAATTCAGTGAGATTTTCCAGACAGTGACTTAAGTGACAGGAACCACCAATCTGTGTACAGTCTACATGCTGATTTTGGCAATATGCAGAGCGTAAAGGCTGGCTCCCCATGGGTAATACCTGAAAATATCGGTTCAAAGAAAGTTAAGTGGAGTACAGGTTAGGTCTTTATGAACAAGTTCATTACTTGACCAGTACTGTGGAGACATGTGGATGGGCACAGTTCTTATGCCAGCAGCACTGTAGACTTTCTTGACACTGACATGCTGTCTCATGTCTCCTCAGTCACTGCTCTCCTAGTAGGGCTCACCCTGGGTGATGTCCTAGCTGCTCTGGCATTTACTGGTTTTTATCACGGGGTTTGTGTGTTCTGCACTTTCTCAGCGCAAGGGGAGGTACTGGGTATTTTGGTCTGCCATCAAGCCTTTGTAATGCGGCACTTAATTCACAGTCTGATACAACAGTACATTCATTTGTTCTAGTTTACAGGCTGCAAAATTGCATCTCAGCTGGTTGTTAAGCTCTTCTTGGTACTTTTAGATTAACTGGGCTCTTCATGTTCGAATTGTAGCTCTGTGTTAATACTTTACTTGAATACATAAGGGCAATGTTATCAGAGATAAACAAAAGAAATTTCAAATTCACAATAATCCACGACAGATATGAAGGGCAGACAACGTAGCAGAATAAAACTGTGTAGTCCATTATTTATGCAATTTGTTCAAGAAATAAAACTTTCATATCTTTTACGCATTAGAAAAACTAAATGCCAAGCCACTGTCAGATCAGTCAATCTTGATAGATATTTTTGGGGCAGGAAAGATATTCCAGAATCCCACAATGTGAATAAAAACAGGAGATTGCCTCACATGGTTTTTGGGACTAAATACAAATACATGCTATTAGAAAAAGTGCTGTATCTCCTCTTCGTAAGAAACCAAGTTCCCCTCCCAAGTACTCTATGATATCAGACAAATGAAAATAGCCAAAATCACACATTGAGCTGTAATATTAGCATCCTAACTTGTTCTGATGGTATATTGCTGTATTTGTAATAATAAGTATTGTAATCATCAGTAGAAAGAAACATTTCACAGAAAATCTATACTGTACAGAAAACAAGAGAAGGTCAAAGCAAATAACCAGAGTAGAAGACCAAATAACAGCATAAGGCATGAAAATTTATCTTAGATGTAGACAACAGAACATGTTTAAACATTGTGTGTGAACCTCGTGTGAGCCAGTGTTATCCAAAGGGAACAAGGGATGGACCATAGATGTCAGAGATCTCGATAGTTGGATAGGTCATGTGTTTGCACCTGTCACCGAGCATCTGTGTTTTACGGTATGTGGGTCATCACATTGCTAATGCCTGTATGACAATATAATTCCATCAGCAAGAACACATGTCATTTTTCCTTAGTCACTGCCGAGGTCAGAGGCATTCCTAGAACAGGGTGTTGGTTATGTGGTTAAGTTATTTTGGGGGGTTCCATGGGGTTTTGCACAAGATAGAGTATTTTAATAGTTCGCAGAATGGCAAAATTAAGTATCTTTTAAAATTATGTGGTAACTCTAAATTGCGTCAACAATTCATATTAATCCAGCCTTGTACTACCCATCATGATCACAATACACATCTACTACCTAGCAAACCGGGGTTTCTACCCTCTTCAGTGGCCACATGGACCTAAATTTTGTGCCTTTAACTCCCCTGCCAGAACTCTGGAATTAAGTAAACTCAAACACAGACAGTAGAAACAGTTTTGCCAGAGTAAGGCTTAGCACTAGGTCAATGAAGAACTACCACATGCCTTGCCTTTTGCACCTTGAGTCCTCATTCTGTCAGATCATCAAGATTACTTTCTCTGCACCCACATGAAGTTCCCTTATTAGCACAGCATGTGTTTTTATGTATATGCTTTTAATGCTATTTCCCCCTGGTTTTGATGATTCTAAAATACATGAGAGTTAGACACCAGTCTCACTGGCAGAATGATTGGCTATTGCCTGGGAAGCCTTGTAACTTTATGCAGTGTTTGTGGATTTCTGACAGCACTTCCCAGTGCTGATCAGTAACATACTCACGTCAGCCCTGACCTTTACCCATTCAGATCAGATGATGATCTTCAAAAAGTGTTTTTGTCTTAGCATAAACATTACCAAAAATAATAATAAAAAAATAATAAAATGTGCAAGAATTAATCAAAACCTTACCACTAATATGAGCCTCAAAGGTTGCGGCACTACCCTCCAGTGCCACAACACTTTGTAACGGCTGTGTAAATGTTGGTGCTTTTGTCGTCATCTTTACAGGCACTCTGAAAGCAACAAAAACATAATTAGATGTCAATCATGAAATTGTTATTATACCCACATATTTCTTGCTAGATTTTAGGAATATTTGGGATTGGTTTCATTACAATTTACCCTTCTCAGTTTTAAATCACATTGACCTGGTGAAATGTGAAGACTAAGTTTTGACAAAGTTATATAGCAAGTTACTCTCTTAGGGCACCCTGGCCTGAGTGGATGCGAAATATATTTAGTGAAGTGGTGATTTGGCATTACAAATATGCAGCAGGAGCCAAAGTTCTGCTTGCCTCATTGCATGACCTTGTGCAGGTCATCTAGCCTTTATTTGTCCATTGATCTCCTCTACCTAAAGAAAAACTAATCTCCATGCAAAAAAAATTTTTGAATTATTTGAAAATGTTTTGTTAGTGCAAAGCATTTGCATTCTCCAATGGGAAGTCAACTAAACTAGGTCACTAACTAGCAACTGAAACAGATGTGAAGGTCTACAATCTATTTGGCTTTTAATAATTAAAAAAATGCCAGGAGGGTCTCTTTTAAAAGCAGCCTGTAAGTAGTGAATAATTTCATTTTACACAGAAGCATATTGACAGTAAAGATGCAGATAAAATTCGACTCTTTCTTAGAGAGTATCTCAGTGGAATTCTGAATATGGGAAGACAGCCACCTTCGAAATCTGAGCTAGGATATAAGGTAGCCACTGACACTGATGGTTTGAACAACTGCAGATCCACGTGAAATCTGAAAGAAAAATAGTTTGCTTTCTCTTCTTATACCACAAGATGTTACTTTGAAATAGCACACTGCCACTAGAAAAGCTTCTGTATCATTATTTTATATTTGAACGAACATACGTATTTACTGATGTTGAATTTTGCAGTTTTTTAAAACATAGCTACTATCTTCTTAATAGTATCATACATCTACTAAAGTTACAATTTCTCTCATTAAAAACTCCCCTGAGAGCACATCACCTCTTAGTAGACAAAGGTTAACCCCATAATCTTTTCAAGTTGCTCACACATTTACTGTTGTTTAATTTGACTTTTATAGCTTGTTTTGTGAAAGTCCCAGACTTAAAAATTAATTAAAAAGTGAAGTTTCCTTCACTATGAGCCAAATTTATGCTACCTTTCAAAGGGGTGAAAATCCTTCATGACATGAGTTCTTTCATTGAAATCAGTGCCTGATGCCTACATAAGTGCATAAGGGCAGAACTGGATAGCATAGTGGGATTTTGAGCTGCTTTTTATTGCCTTTACTGGTTATCTGGATACTTGTTCCAGCTTGATAGAGGAACAGCCTTTTAACAAAGATTTTCAGCTTTGAGGGTGGAGCAAATGAAATCAAATCAGAAAGGAATTACCAACATTTCATCCTAACATAACACCAGTTTTCTGAAAGTAAGATGAAGGCAAGTTTCTATCACATGTAATTCACTAGAATCTACTTAAGTACTATGTTTTTAATGCTCAGCTAAAGTATACGAAAACAATCTTACAATGTAAGTAAAATTTAGGAAAGCTTATATATATATATATATAATATATATAATACAAGAATTATATATAATTTCCTGACTCCCGAATAGATTGGAAATAATCTAATTAAGTCAAATTGTCATTGAGTTGACACAAAGTTTATATATTTCATTGTCTAGGCAAATTTTGGTGATGAAGATTTGATCTTATAAGGCTTTTTATATAATTAGAATTGAAAGTATGCATCTGAAATGTCATGTTCCAGAAATAACCTTCCTAGCTATGAATGACAGCAGACAAGTGTTCCAGAGCTGCCATGTAATTGATACCTTAGCAGTTGATTCCCTTAAAAAGTCATCAGCGCTTAGCTGATACCATATGCATTTTATCAGAGCTATTCTTGGAGCTTCTCAGTTTATCTCTCAGTAGCATAACCTTGAACACTCCCAACAGAAATAAGTTTTTTAAGTTAAGGAGACATTTCCAAGCACTTTTCAAATCCTAATTTATATAGTCTTTAACAATAAATATACTGGAAAAACTTTCTCTGAGTTTTATCAAAATGTACTCCCAGAAATTTGAGATATAATCTTGCCAAAGAATTTAAGTGCTCCATGTCTATACTTTGAAACTTATACCCCCCCTTTAAGTAAATTTACAAATAATAAGTCATATCAGGACTATTAATCACTGATAAGATACTCATTACCCTAGCAGAAACAAGCTACTAACCTGATCTCTCAAAGTGCCTGTAAGAGTGGGCTAAGCCCAACGAAATCTTCTTGAACGACGTCCTTATCCAGAGTAAGATTTTTTAGAACATCCCAGCATGAGAATTGTAGAGCCTCTAATCATAAAAACAAAACTACACAGTCTTGACAGTGTAGTTTTGTTTTTTTGCAATCCCTACACCCGAGGCGAGGCGGGGAATGCACGACTGCTCAGAAGTGCTAACATAGTTGTTTTGCTTTATATACCCCAGCTCGGCTGACAGGTCTGCCTCATCATGCCAGTGTCACTTCTGATTGGTTTCTTAAAAGAAAGTATCTTGTGAGAGGGGATCCACTCTATGTAACCATACACCACCTGTTGGTTTGATTGACAACGCTAATTTTGGAAGCACAAAAGGGATTCACTGAGGAAACATCATCTGTTACAAAGATTTTTATTTATAATTCAATTTTGTTTATAATGTGCAGTTTACAAGCCCTTGCAAATTTCCCAAGTCACACAAGACGAAGAATTTAATAAAGAAGCATTTTAGCAGAGGATACGGACAATTCAGAAGCAGTCATATCAGTGAGATTCAGCCTTCATTTCATTATAAAAACATCCAAGAAGCTACCAAATGCATCTGTCAATCACCAGACTAAATAAGTAAGCTGAGCTCAGACATGTGGCTGCACACTATTAGAATACACCATTTAATTTTTTTTCCCCATAACTTTAAATTCTAAAATTGTATTTGGTAACATATAGATTTGGTGCTCTGGAGTTTTTTTCCATTATTTCCTGCAAAATTTTTCTGTTGGATGTTCCAAGCAGTTAAGCTTAACAAACAATAGCATATGAACTGCAGAAATACAAATTCTGTTAAAGTAAATTAACACAGACAACTACTTTAATTTCTAAAAAAGCAGCTTTTAAGTGTTAACAGCTTTTCTCTAGACCTGTGGAGGCCTTGTGCATGGAACAGCATGGACGTTTGTGAACTTCCGCTAGCCCCACTTCATCAGCCTATGCAGCTAATTGTACCATTAGATTGGTTACCTCCAAAACAGAGGTCAGAGTTAGAAGAATACTCTTGTCCACAGCTGGAATGGGAAGTGTTTTGCCACATCACATCTGCCTGTTTCCATTTTTGCCTTCTTATTAAAGAAAAACTTTTCTTTCCCTATGAATTGAAATATATTATAACCCATATCTAGCAAACTCTGAGCACATAACTTCCTCATCAGGCTACTCACGTGCTTAAATATGTGCTTAGCTGGTTTGGTAAACGGAGGACTTCAGTCTGCTATTACCAAGATCCACACAGAAAAGGATCTCCCAGAAGATACCTGGAGAAATAAACACAGACTAGAGTTTTCTACCATGAGCTGCACTTATGTCTGGAATCAACCCAAAGGAAACCTCCAGCAGGAGCTCCAGAAATTGCCAAGGAGAGAGACTACCACTGCTATGATTCCTGCAAGGGGGTATTATACTATAGTTAGCAGATCTGAAAGAAAAAAGAACTGACACACTGCTGTGGTCTCATAATATATCTTCAGAAATTTTGTCTGCCCACCATCCTATAAGGTGTCAACTTTACAGTTACTCTTGGCACGCAGCAGTAACAACAGAAATGGAAACTGGAGGAACAGGTTCTACACTGGTACTATCTGGACTCTCACAGAGGATGAAAGTCAGAGTACTATGCCTCATGTCTAACTTCTTCTTGCAAATAGATGTCAGAGCGCCTATTCTCTGTGTATAACACTTAGTATGATAACAAATGCAACTCTGTGCATTAGTGGGAACGATAAGTTAGCTTCCACTGAAAGACACAAAATGTCCAAAGAAATCTGTGTAAAGGTTATCTAATTTCTGATCCTAAACAGTGATGGTAAATTAGCAGATGGCCATATTTCTTTGTAGCTGAACACTTAACTATTCAGTGAAAAAACAAACTTGTTAAAAGAACACAGGCTAGTATCTGCAAACATAATAAACACAGCCAGGTAATGACAATGTCTGAGTCAAATAAACAATGACAAAGTTCATGAACATGTGATAATTTCTAAATGATAGAAATCTGCTAACTGTCACTTTTGAAGTTACGAGATGACTGAAAGTTCAAATTTTTCTATTTCAGTCAAGGCAACAACAATTGATGACAATACAAGAAAGTAACAAGGAAAACATTTTGCTGCATTCAAATACATAAACCAAATATATTCTATTAAAAAAAAGTTGCTCCCCATTTATTTTTTCAGAAGTTTTACATTTTCTTTTGGTCATTAATAAATCACTTCCATTTCAACAAAAACGTGTACTTTCTCAAACTTTTCACTTTTGCTGGTGTATTCAGAAATTAAATTGAACAGTGAAATATTCTCTCGTGCTCTTAAGGAAATGTGGATTATTTATATCCCATGTCTTCTGTTAACAGAATGACTACCAGCCCAGTGTGATTTCTACATGTTTAGTGTCACATACCATATTCATAATGAAAAGCAGAAGGATGTCTTCACTATTGTGCAGCAAAGACACTATTGGTAAGAACATTACTTCTTTGCTCCAAAATCAAACAAAAGTCAGATCCAGACAGCAACAAAGAATTTTTTTTTAGGCAGATGTATAAATATGGGATTGTTATGAAAATTTCAGCATTTGCTTCAGCCTCCTACTGTACATTGCCAGTAAACTGTACATTACTATATCTGATACATGTATTATATTGTAGTCCAATAATACATTTAAGGTCATCTTCAATGTGATGAAAAACTGTAGTGTGGATACCCACAACGTCTTTTTATGTGATTCACTTTGCTTAATCATAGTCATCGTATTGTCTTGATGAGTGGAACTGCACAAAAGGAAGGAGTACTTCAGTAGGCACACATGAAGATGCCTTGAAAGCTGAGGACTCTAATCAGAACTTAAGGACAAATTCTTACCTGAACACTTAAAGTTTCCAACTGACACTTAGGAAAGCTTTCAATGTGATTTTTTGAAGGAAAAATTTGTTTTATTTTAAAAAATCACCACCTTTCCCTTTCTTCATTATTTGACAAACAGTAGTACGGCACTATGTGTTGTATCTCCACAGCCAATATAGCACAAACCCTGCTTTCTTTCCTAGTCTCTTAATATATTCTACACATTGTCATTTACAAACTGCATAAAAAGAATCAGTATCTTTCCCATTTACTTATCTACTTTGTTTTCTCTCACTCCTTTCATTCTTTGTCCTATTCTTTCCTATACAGTGTCAGTTATATCTTGTTTCGCATACTATTTTCATTTTACTCTGCCCCCCAACCAAAGAAACAGAACTAAGGGAACCATGAAAGAAATCATTTAGTTACTTTAAATAAAACTTCTCACTGATACGATGCGGTCTTAAATCCCTACAGAACTGACAAAACACAGCCCAAAACGTATTTAGATATTATACCCTTGCTCAATTTCCAGTTTTCTAAAGTCTACTTTTGAAAAAAAAAAAAAAAATTGCTTTCCCTCCTCTCACCAACCTTCTTTCTTTAAATTAAAAAAAAGCTTCTCTTAGATATTATATCTTTAAATCCTGACCTAAAATCAAAATGCGTTTACACCAGCTTCATCAACTCCCCTTCCCCTGCAAAAGCTATAAACAATACTTCATAATGACATCTTAGAACCTTAAATAATGGCTATAAAATGCAATACATTCACAGGAATATTCATGTTTGTGTGCTGTAGCTGGCTTCTGAAAAGCTGCACCATTCTCAGATGCTAGCATCCTTTATCTGAGCTATTGTAATGGATTATGCAAGATATATTAATCTTTTTCAATACAAACTAAAACGTGCTTGCAGAAACTTGTTTTACTCGTTACCGAAGAAGGCACTATCAGTTGCTCGCAAAGCAGAAAAGATAACTAAGGCACTAAGCAATTTTTAAAACTACTTTAGCTGTTTCACATGTGAACAGGTTACAGGGGACTGTGACTAGATTTGAATGGGTATGGAATAGTTATCAGGGTCCATATCCGCTAACTTCCTGCTGATATTTGTCACTCATATCATCTCCTTGGAAATATCTAAGGAGAAGATTTACAGACATTACTTTTCCCAAGTTTTCCTTGTATATTATTTTTTTATATATCATCCCAAAACATCTACATATGCAGAACAAGGAAGAAATAAAACCTTTACTTACTCAGCACCTCATCTTAGAAAGCAGGGCCTTACTAACAAAACCTGAGACGCTGAGAAAGAATATAGTTAGTAACTGTTTTACTTCTTTCCACAAAACAATAATTAAAATCATAGTTAAAATTTGTCCCCAGTATTAACATCGAGGTTGTCCTTAGAATTTAACAGATATAGACATCCTGTCAAATTTTGCAGATCTTTTAATAAATTCATGGGCATCGATGATTTATAAAATGAAAACAAAACACACACACTTACCATGGGAACACTTGGAGCAATACCTGTGTTCCTCATTGATAAAAGAAGGTTGCTATGGTTTTTGCTTATCTGTTTATAAACACCATTTTCTACTATTTTGTAAGAAAACCCGTAGGCAAGTACAGATGCACAGATCTCTGTTTTGCCTCATGTATTAACTAGAAAAACATAAAAAAAAGTGAGTGTTAAAGTCCTGGTTTTTGAACAAAGAGGAAAAAAGGCCCCCCAGATATTCAAAGTTCACATTGTTCTTACGGGCTGACAAGCAAGAGGAAAATTAAGAAGAACCCAATGCCTTAAATTTGCTGAGGAACCAAGATCAGCAGGCACTGAATTCTACACTTTAATTTTAAAAGAATAAATTTTTAAGCAGGAAATCTTATATGTCATACTTATGAGTTCCAGCTGCTAAAAGAACATACATTTTAGGGGTTTTTAAATTTTTTGAGGGATGTCTGACACATGCTTTGTCAGTCCTCTGAATGTGACTGAAGTTAGAAACACAATATTTTCTGTGAAATCTTTACATTGAAACAACATATGCGAAGCTGAGTCTTACACAGCAGAAAGGTAATTGTATGGGATCCACAAGGTGTTTGGTGTTTCCATTCCATTTTGGAAAAAACTCTTTGTGAGAGATACAGGGTAAATAAGCAGAGCAAGAACCTCAGTCCCTAGCTACTATATTTATGTGCAAATATACACAGCCGTGTGACCATTCTGTGGGCAGGATGCCATTGACTTTTCCATAACGTCAAGCAAGTGATTTATGTGATCAGGTGAAGACATGTACATGATATTTTTTTTCAGCTCATTTCCTCTCTATGCCTGTACTTTAGTTTGGAGATAAATTTGAGTTTCTATCAGCCAACCTGCATCTTGTTGGAGACAAATGTTTAATGTTTTGGTATTACGATTTAAGCAACTCTCAAAAATATTATTTCAGTCCCAATTTTGCACAGATGACACCTACCTGGATGAAGCACAAAGATACCACACTGCTTAAACCCCTATCCGCTCTCTGTGAGAAGTGTAAGTGCATTGCTGTGGTGTGCAAACCCAGTGTAGGCCTAGTCCATGTTTATACAAAGCATGCCAAAACGTTGCACAATAGGCAGTTGCACGAGAGACAAGTACCTGCGTTACTGGCCAAGCCATCCGCAGGGTACTGAAGCAAAAGTCTGAGTAGCATGCATCAATTGCTAGGTAGGACTTTGAAAACGTGAATCAGAAGGACCAAGCTGAAGAACAGTTATTCCCAAGTCTAACTAGATGTTTGGTTGGTTATTGTGCCAAACAGCCACCCAAAATGAGGTATTTCCTGAACTACTTTTTGGATGGATGACATTATAGAAGTCCTCCTCTTTCTCTACAAGAAGCTTCGCAATCAAGTGAAAAAGATACCTAGACACTGAATCAACAGATTTAGACAACAATTTCATCATGCTAATGACTGCCCTACAATCCAAAAAAATCAATTTCAGTTCAGGTTTTCTTTATACCCTGAATGGATGCTGTGGGTCTTGAGGAATTCTATCATTGGGAAGTCCTTGGTTAAATCAAGGATGTGCTTTGAAACTAGCTTTATAGTCTACTTCTTTGGGCTGTAATGACATGCATCAACAGGAAATGGGCTGCTTTGTCCCTATAATCCAGTCCTCAAAGCAGAATCAATATAGCAGAAGACTTCTCCATTATGCTGCCTTAAGGAGACTCTTTCTTCCTTGAAAACATTCTTGGTACTAAGCATGCATTAGACAAGGTTTGCTATTATTAGTAACCACTCCTTTTGATGCGCAGCCTCCTCAAAATGTCTGAATGCTGTTAGAAATAAGGTAACGAACACTGTATTTAACAAGCCAAATAATCCTCCAGTTATAAACACAGTTCAAGTTCTCATTTGTTTGTGTCTGAATTCTCTACATAAGCTAGCGGGAAAAGCTATTGATGGCATCGGTGGAATTTGTAGAACAATAAAACAGTGGCTACTGATGAATCACAAAGGAGATCTGTAATTTCAAAGGCTGTCTTTTTTCCATCATCATCTTCTGTTAGACTTGTCCAAACCAGAAAAAAACTGCAAGAAATTTAAAGTCACTGAAATAAATGTTGTACACAGGTGAATTTTATTAATGATTTATTTATAAAGAAACCAAATACAAATCGTAACCTAGATAAAAATCAAAAAATCAAAGAACTAT
Source organism: Rhynochetos jubatus (assembly GCA_027574665.1). Classification (NCBI taxonomy): domain Eukaryota; kingdom Metazoa; phylum Chordata; class Aves; order Eurypygiformes; family Rhynochetidae; genus Rhynochetos; species Rhynochetos jubatus. The sequence continues at coordinate 18,567,101 of CM050654.1, read as the reverse complement.
TCTTCTCACCCATGGCCAATACCTACTAGTGGACACAGCAAACAACATGAACACCCTCATGAAACAGGCATCTTGCAGCTCAGTCCATCTTCTGATCCTCTGCAGCAGGCAGCAGAAGAGTAGGATCATGTTCCAAATTAAAGTTAATCTCTTGTGACCTCTCCAGTTCAAGATACACTCCTTGAAGACAGAATTTCTCTTTAACCTGTTCTAAAAAGGTCAGTTAGTATTGTCTATGTTTTTTGTTAATATTGCCTATATTTTTAATAGTGACAGCTGCAGCATTCCCCTTCATAAGCAATACTGTGGTGGTTGGCACAGACTGTTCTCTGTGGTCTTGAGACAATACAAGATTAGAGATGAAATAAAGAGTGATTCCAGACAGAACACAAAATACCCTAAAATTTTTCCTACTGACAATAACAAATAACAAGAAGGCAATTTATTTATAAAGAACAGAAGAGAGAAGAAAAATGAGAAATTTGACCTTTCTGTATGACCTGCATGTTTTAATCATACTGAATTTTCTATGTGTCCTAAGTAAAATCAGCATGATCTTGCCTTTTTATTTATTTTGGCTTTGGAATATTTTCCATGTCACAGCAATACAGAAAAAAGCCTGAACAAAATATATGGGATCAATGCTTGATCAGCAGGATGTGAAGGGAAGTATGCATGCAGCTTATGATGAAATGAGAACAGCTATTGAATCAACATGTGTAATAATTTTCCTTCCTTTTACATGTTGTTCTACATCTACGTAGACAAACCTCAAGAACTTAAAGACAAAAGAACACTTCTCTCTCCTTTTTCTATGGCTTTTTGCCATATGATTCGCTACGTATTAAAAGTTCAGAAAATATTCAGACATTTTAAAGCCATGAGAATCCTGGAGCCTCTTTTCCATCACATTGCTCCACATACACTCTAGAAAGCAAGCTATTTTATTGTATCATCTTGAAATCAGCTTTTCACCACAAAACAATCTTGCCATTTTTAGCATTGTATAATAAATGTTATCAATAGGATTGTACAGATATTTTCCATTGAAAAATCTCTGACAGCAAGTCTTGCTTTTATGTGCATGATCTCTTTTAAACCCCCACCTACATCCCTATATTACTTCATGTTATCTGATGCTTCCAGTGAAACAGTGAACTAATAGCAGACTACACGAGATTAGTAACGTCCACAGGACATAAAAGCTCTCTCATTCCTGAATACGTTACTCAAAATACAGCTGGTTTTAGAACCATGAACTACAGTAGGGTATCACAGCAGAAGTTCAGGAAGCAAGATTTAACATTGTGCAAGAAGTCATCACAAGAACTCTTGGCTTCATGTATCTCATTTAAGCTTGTGAAATTGCACAATGGGAAGTTTTGCCGTCTTTAATCAATTAATGAACAATGACTGTTCCTGTGCTATTAGGACTGCTACTTATTCTTCTAAAGATGCTTACCTAGTAGAAAACTTTGTTTACATATTCTCTTATTGAAACTTCGTATTGTTGTATGAATTTGAACTTTTGAACTACCTTGTATCTTTGAGCTGTTCAATCTTACATTAATATCTAGATTAAGATACTTAGATTGTAAAAATATTTTTCTTTAAACTAAATACCTTATTGTACACACCTCGTTTTCTATTATATTACAAAGTCTTGAATCTAACAGAATTGCAGACCTTCTGATGAAGAATTAAGTGTAAAAGGCAATCACACATTATGTACTTCATTTACATTATGCAAAAATTAATTGAATTAGGAAGAGTGGGGGTTTTTTTGTAAATTAAGGTCCTTACAGCTATTGAAGTATCACAAGATGCATCACAGAGTAAGCTGCAAGTTACCTACGTGGAAGATGTTTACTCACTTACCTTTGATCTCACACACAATGTGTGTCATGGGCTTGTCCTAGCTCAGCTCTGGTGACATTCACTTCTGAAAAGTATCCATCTTCCCATTCTGATTTAGCTTGAGTTACAGTGGAAATTTCTGGGGTTTTATTTTTGTCTGAAACAAAACATGTACATTAAGTGGAAATAAGATGCTCATTTAATACAAGAACAATGAGTCTAAAAGCATGCAGCTGGTAGGATGAATCACCTATTACTGTTACGAAAGCGGAACAGCATGCCTTTCCAATTTCATTGCTGGCAACACAGATATATTTTCCAGTATCAGCAATGACTGCGTTTCTTTTAAAAAGGTAGTAAGTATCTCCTAATTTCTCAATCTGTAAAACAATAAAATGCACATAGATTATTAGTAGTATAAAGCAAAATATATTAACCTTCTCCCAAGAAATATTTCAAGAATATTAGAACATACACTGATGTCTCCAGATACCACTTGCATATCATCTTTCATCCAGCAGACATGTGGTTTGGGATTTCCATGTATAGTGCAATGCAGCATTAAATCTTCACCTTCTTGTAGAGTTGTATGTCCAAATCTTTGTATGAAGTTTGGCTTCTTTCCTTGTACTGAAAACAAATTATTCACTGTATTTTAAAAGGCACAACTAAAGCAACTGAAGAAAAAAAAATCTATTCTCATAATTATAAAGTTCACAACATTTCATGACCAAGAGAGCCTTTACTGATGCCTGGAATGCAGGATAACTTGTTTGGAAGACAGTTAGTAGGAAGACATGATTTATCTATATTTTAAAGTTTGTTGAAACACATGGATATTAAGTACCCAAGAATTTCATGCATCGGCATAGTGATATTACTTCCACAGTAATGCTAAAAGTCATGTTATTTGTGTAGGTTTTAGGCAAGTCTATGTGGATGACTGTGTTTCAGTGAAGGTGGAAGGGTAAATATTCCACGCAGATTTACGGTGACAAAGTCAGGAGAGCAAACTTTTGCATTTAACACATTGTTGTAGAACACTCTTTTTTTCCTTTTTCCCACAATTCTTCTAGTCAAAAAAATGTTGGGAGGGGGGCGGGGGATCTATATTTGCAACAATTATGAAAGCCAGAATGTGGCCTCTGTAACCTCTCTACCACTTTGATCATTATTTTGGCCTTCATTAATACTGAAACTACTACCAGATCATCCAGTACAACTCTGATTCATATCAAGGATGGGAAAATAGTTTTATTTCTATTGCAATAACCAGAGCACATGATACTGAGTTTGTGCTGGTTTCATGCCAACTGTGGGAGGACAGATGACACCTGAGCCAGTACAAATACAAAAACTGCAGGTTGAGACATCACTTGCATCTGGCTTTAGCACACAGCTTTCACCCCTGTCCCAAGACTTTCTCACCAACAGGCAGTACCAGTTCAAGCCAAACTATTTTCAGTAGGCACTTTTTACCCTGCTTCAGTTATTCTTCATCTGTTGTACAATTTCCAATCTCTGATGTTTTGAAATATGATATCAAGTTTATCAGCTTCACTCTATCATCTTTTAAAATTTAGGCTAAACTGAGATTCACATCACGCTGCTCACACTTCGGATTCACTCAGCATTGCTCTAAATTAAGATACTGCAGTTGCTTGTTTAGAGCATTTGCCTCAGTCAAGCTCCTAACACAATTAGAACGAATTTTATTAAGGAATACCAAATGGGTCTCATGACCCAATTGATCTGAAACATCCATAATCCAGAGCTCCAGCCCACTTGCATACCACGGTGTAGCCTCATTAAAGGAAATCTTGGCAGAAATTTTTAAAGACACAGTTCCTCTGAGACACAAGAGACACATACACACAAAAATTACTAGCTTACCCTAGCAGAGTCTCCACTGGAAGGTCCAGAAATAGGCATACCTTACCAGTCATTTCAGAGGAAGCCACCTTCTCCATTGCAGCGCCAGCCACATCTGATCCAAAGCCAACCAGGGGAATGCCTCCTCCTCCCTTTGCCTACTGACTGACACCTGGCCCTCAGACAGGCTGCTTCTTTTGAGAAATGAAAATAATTAATCCCTTTCCACTCCAAACTTATGCACCGTGTGTAAATACCCCTTCACAGAACTCCACATCTTTGCTACTTAGTTTCTTAGTGGGTGTCTGAAACGGGGAAGGAGGAAGGGAGGCTAGGTTAGAATATGCTTAAGTATAATACCTTTGTTGTAAGGCTAGAGAGATTAGGATTTAAATTTGGTCTTTAAGAGAGCAAATTGGTAAAATGTAAACATTTTGGGGTCTTGAAGTAACTTATGTTCAAAACTGTGACAAAGAAAACTCAGCACTGTAAAACAAATAGCAAAAGCACAACACAAGACATCTAGACGTATTCCCTGCTTCCACAGAATGATTAAAAGAAGGAGAAAGTGAAGCAGACAGAATATGAACTATGTAAAAAAGGGAGGGGGGAGAAAGCATTATGTTGAAATAATTGCTGAAACGGAATGTGTGGTTTTCTTTCAGAGAAATATTAGTGTAGCATGAGACTACATCGCTGCTGCTTTTTTTAAGATTATCTAAACGGAAAACAGCAGGAATTTAATAGCAAATTTTTGTTACCATTCATTAAAGTCCTTAAATAAATGGTATTTAAACTCAGACCACCAACACAGTAATCATCAGCATTGATTACACCGTTGTTTACAAAGCAAAGCATTAAAACCTTGAGACCTTCAGTTTCCTGCTGTGTATCTGGTATCTGTAACGTGTCTCTCTTTTAAAAATCCTGTTTATTGCAGCAATTAAAAATGTAGCTGGCATTCACATACCCATTAAAAACTTCATTTAAAACTGCTCCTGATTTAAAGAAGATGCAATACAATAATCACAAAATCAACTTTTGTTGATCTAAAATTCACAGAAACGTTCAAATTCTCAAAGGAAAGGTTTAATTAGCAAAGGGATTTGATACTTCTACAATGATTTATTAAGATCTACAGATGTTCTAAGGTAATTTCTGGCCTTACATTTATACCTTTTTGCATCTAAGAATTATATCATCTGACTATGCAAAAGTGGCAATGTTCTCAGAAGTGACAAGGTGTTTGTTTTACTTCTGTTTGTTTTTATTATTTCACAGTGTCTGTTATAGAAATAGCAGGAATACCATACTTGTTTGTACTCTTGAAAATAATAATTTACTTAAATTTTTAAAGTTGAATTACTTAGCGTCTCACTTTCTTCTCACAAGTCAAACTTGAAAGATCTTATTTATGATTTAAATAGTTTATTGATTCCAGGATTTAATCTAGTAGCAGGAAGATTACTTTTCACAAATAACATATTTGAGTAAAAATGAAAGTGGATGCACTGGCACAGGAGCAGACCATAAGCCAATTCAGTTGGTTTTCAACTGAACAGCAAAATTGAGGCTCATTTTCCTTATAAAGACAGGTGGCTTCCCTGGGTGACAGGTAATCTATTGGGATCTTCCATTAAGCTTTAGACCCATATAATTTTAATCAGGGTGTACAAAGAACTCTGCATTAATCTACTTTTCTCCAGTGGAATAGTTTTGTTTTGTCTTGGCCTAGTTAGAGAAAAAAAATCATCCTTGACACCTTTTCTTCTGTGAGGCTCTGTTGAAATGTTGGCTACCTAATGTATCATTTACAATAGGCATTTACGGTTCAAGCTGGAAAATGAGTCTTAGGCTCACCAAGTATGGCACTTCACCACCATTCTGCTTTTGTAGTTTTGTGGGCAGAGGACAGATTTCCTTTAGTGACTTTCTAGATAGAAATAGCTTAAAAATATCCTTCTCCAGCCAATAAAATTGAGCACGGGTACTGTTTCAACACCACGTTATAGCAGTGAATGGTTACAGGGGCATCACGTCAATACAGCTTCCTCATCCGGAAAGCCTTCCTGGAGCACATAATCCCAAATCAAGCCTCAAACAGCAAGGCATTGAAAAAGTCCATGAAGATAAACTACATTTATGTCTTGTTCAGTACATGGACTACCAATACTACTTTCAAAATATGATGGAAAAAAGAGAAAAATAGATAAGGAAAATACAAGCTTTAGCAGCAAGAGTCATTTCATGAACTATTTAAACCATAATTCAGAAGAAAGAAAAACCCAAAACACAGCATTATATTGATTTAAAATGTTTTTCTGCTAAGAAGGCAAACCGTAAGTATACTTGATTAGACATATGCAGCCTGATACGTACTCAGAATTTTACTAAAGGCAAAATATGCTTGTTCATAGGCATATACAGCACAGATCCATAAATGTTGCAATAAAATTTACTCTCTCTCTGATGCTTCTCTTTAACTCTCTGAGGAAAGATGACAGTCATTGTTTTGCGTGGAACTGGGAGTGTAAGCCAAACCCCAATAAAAGGCTACATCACTTGCCAGATTCTCAATAATATTAATAAAAAGATGGGGAAAATCTCACTTGGATTCAAAGCTGAGATCTCATACTCTCAGACGGTTTTTTTAAACTGGTCCTGTATTCTGGCTGTGAAATATCAGGTGAAGAAGGTAACTGAGATCTCTCTCATGTGTTCTAATTTCTGTTAAATGAAGTTAACAAACAGATATAACGCAAATGTGTACAAAGGAGACAGTCTGCATGCCTCCTCCGTTGCAATCCCGTATGGGCCTGGATGTATGTCAAGAAGTGATATGAGGGAGGGGAAAGAATTTCTTCCCATAATCTCTGTACACTCATCCAGTCGTCGTGTGTCTGTGTGTTGCCTCTTTAACTCGCTGTGCTGGTTTTAAAGCCTTATGACAGTTAATGCTTAATTTAAAGACCTAATTCTGGCAGAGACAAGGCAGAAGAGGAAAGACAACATACCTGCTTTCACTCCTGGGTTTCTTGTGTACATACACTTAGCCTCAACACTGAAGACAAAAATGCCTAAAAGTGACCTGAGTATTATATAAATTTACTTAGAAAGGCAGAAGACAAGCCAGAACAACATCAATGATTACTTGTAAGTTTTGAATGATGGCAACTCTCGGTAAAAACAGAGTATTGAAGGGCAGTCATCACCTAAAAGATTCATTTTCAAATAGAAAATTAGTGTTATGAACAGGATAAAGTTATCAAGATCCTGCAGCTCTGCAGCAGGCAAAATCTTACAGCATGAAAGGCATTTTGGTTTGTTTTTACCACAAGGATTTCTAATGTACTGTTTATGCAAGACAGCTTGCTCACACAGGTTCTCTTCTGTATAACAACCGTACATTAGGGCACAAAACTACTAAACTGAATTATACATTTATGAAAATTGAAACATTCTAAATCATACTAATTATCAAAATTAGCTTTATTGTGAAATTGAAAGAACACTTGAGGAAAACAGGTGATTTTTATACCTGAGAGAATTCTTACGCATCAACATTTTTGGGAGATGGCTGAACTTAGAAAGTTGTTCATTAAGGGTAATACTACTTTTAGTCAGAATTTCCTTTGTTGGCCCGTTTTCTCACCAGCTCCTCCTGCTCCCTCTCATATTGCCATAAGGTTATACTCCCTTGAGGACTTCTACTGTTTCAAAGTTAGAGGAATTTTAATAAAATTGCAGTCACTGGGCCAAAATATCTAAATGTTAGTCTTCAATCTCACTGACTCCCGGCAACTTGCTATACAAGTTCTGCTCATAGCATGCTGCACAGTAAAAGGTTTACTTCATTTTGGCAAATTATGCAAGGGAAAGTAAGTATCTCCTCTCTATAAATTCTCCACACCAATGCACTTGTAATGTGAAAGCTGAAAATAAATATGCAGGGAAAATCACGTAGCTGTTTGTCAATTGTTTTTACTGTACAAATACAACAACAACTGGAGCTAAAGAATGAAGTTACATTTGAGGATTTATAAATGAAATCTTCCACTGCCACAGTTATGTTATTGTTATCAAATATTTCAATTACTACTTAAATAAAAAAATATTTTTGTGGATGTCCTTGTCAGGAATTAAAGGCAATATGCAGGTGAACAAAGCTCTGGTTTGGAATTACTGCTTTGAAGTTACAGAAGAATTCTATTGGACAAACATAACAAGGTGTGAATACACTTAGAGTATTTCCCCAATTAGGTTGATTCTGTTTGAAATCAGTCTGTTAAAAATTTTAAACATGCACAAATGCTCACTTCATGAAATATTATGGGTTTTGTCTCATACTAACAATTTAGTGAATTATTAGAAATATTTATACCTTTTTTAAAAGAAGGCAGAAAGTATCGGAAGCACCTACCTAAGCAGATTGGTGTGTTGGAACATCTCATTTTGTAAACATTTGTGGTTTTGGGTCTACTATATGCTAGATGCCACTTACACAAACCCTGACGACTCTGAATCAGACCTTTGTAGTGCAGACAATCACAACTCTATTGGAACTATCGCAGCTTTCATTTGTGGAGACTATCTGCTGGGCTGAGACAGATTTAAATCTGATCTACGCTATCGCAATGATGAATGGTCTGATTTCTTTACTAAGATTTATCCTACAAATACATGCATACATATTTTAAAGCATATGAGGAAAATGTGGTTGGAAATAATACATTAAATGTTTAAAAAAAACATTTCAACACCCTCCACACCCCCTCCCAAAATAGACGTACCATAATATATATATGTTGATCTGAGCACTCTAACTGGGTTATCTTGACATTTAATACCTATAACCATTAAAACTGTTGCCGACACTTCGTAATGCCAGCACTTTTAGAAAGCAAAACTACCTTAGATTCTAGAAAATCTTCATAACCTTTTTAACCTCAGTATCACTACCAGAAAAGAAAATAAGCACATAATACTGGTATTAAAGACACAAGCAATATATCGAGTGTGACATAAAAGTGGTTTGATACAGACTGTGAAAGATGCAGTGTAAAAAAACTAAATTTAATGTTGTCTTAGCATGTGAGAATTAAGTCCTGTGCAGACAATACTGTACTTATTTTGTGAACAGCCAGTACATTAGTGTTGTGCTAATACAGAGGACACACAGCATTATCCAGTCTATTCTTGTAATAGGTGGCCCATTACCTTTCACATGGAGAATGGCACTTGATGAGATAGTGCCGTTCAAATTTTTAGCCCGAACAACATAGAGGCCAGCATCTTTATCACACACCTTCTGAATGAACAAAGTATGTTTTGTTTCCTTTTGAAAAAGCTTTAAGCGCTCATCTGCAGTCAGTTTCTGGCCCTTCTTGTACCTGAAGCAGAGAGTCAGTTTTCAAGTCAGATTTATATGCCAAGCAGAACTTCATAAATTCAGACAACCTCTATAACGCTGTATCGACAGGAAGAGATAAAGCTCGCTGCTGTGCTCTCATTCCTCAGTGTTATATGCAAACATGGATGAATAATTAAACAATTCAAAATGCTGGATAATGCATTCTTAATAATAGAAAATGCAGTTCTGAAAATAGTTTTCAATGGACAAGTCACAGTTATCTCACTGATGTACCGTGAGAGTAGCATGGAGGCCTGGGACCTCAGTTTTGTGTTGAAACATTTTTGTTAGTGACGTGTTGAGTCAATCCACACCAACTCATGAATGGGCTCTCCAGCTGCACAAGCAACATACAAACTTGCTGAACTTGTGTCTTCGGTATAAAGAACAGTTAAGGACCTGTACCTCCACCACAACACACTTAACATTTACTTAGTTCATATCATCAAACAGGATAAAACAATGCATGAGGAGTTATTTCAAAGAACTGATGTGATATTCTAACACTTGAGGGCCTGTCACCATGTATTGGTATGAACTCCTGATTTACATATTGCAAGCAAGGGAAAATTCTGGCTCTTCTTGCTTCGTGATATTTCAGCATAAGCTACGTTTAACTTAACACAGCCACAGAAATGCTTTTCCACATGACCATTCAATAAAATGTCTACATCAGTACAAAATACATGGTATTAGAGAACTTCAAATTACACAACCCCATATTTTTTTCATAGATTTCTAGTTTTCAAAATGCTTTCAGTTGAATGTTAATTTTAAAAGACCATATATCGACTGTGTGTATATATATATCTGAGCTAAATTACTGCTTTCTTACAACAAAATAAAACTCAAGGTACCTCTTGTTTCACCAATATTCCTTAAAATGTAGAATACCAGGATTCAAAACAAAGTAACTTTATTGATACCAACACGGTATAGCACCAGTTTGCAGTGTCCAGTATTTTTTCTCAGTGCCATAGAAGAAAATTCAGCTTACAAAAAGCTTATTGTTTGACTCATTCTTTATGTGTAATAATAATCTTAGCATCAAAACATTTCCAATAAGAGGAATATCTAATTTTAATACATTAGAAGAAAGACCTCCATTGCGAGAGTCAAATGGAGTAAGTGAAGAAATGACAAATGAGGTAACATTTTAGGAAAATATGACAAGACATAGATGACTACTATCAAAATCTTGAAATCCTTCCCCTCTCTTTCAGTCACTATTTCCTCTGGCAGGGAATTTCTAAAAATCCATCTTAAAGTATTTCTATATTACATCATCTGTATTTCTCACAAATGCAGTATAAAGCAATCTAGTTAGACATACAGCGGTTCAGAGAGAGAGAGAGAGTGCATACAAGTATATAATATAAAGCTGGTTCTCTGGGTGTAGACATTTAGGGTTCTTTTTTAACCTGTAACCCCTCTCCAGTTTTCGACAACTGAGTCTCACAGACAGATAAATGTGTGTCTCCATGTATATGTAGTGGCTATGTAAATATTTTAGCAAATACATATGTATATGTGTCTGTCCATATGTAGTGCCAAAGGCCTGAGAAAATGCAGGTGAATTTATTTAGGGTAAAATTGGAGTGCGCATTTGTTTTAAGAAATTATTGAACAAGCGGAATGTCATATTCCAGAACATAAAATCTGTGTGATAGATTTGCTTAAAGAACATTAGATATGATTGCAGTAGTTTGATGCTCTCATAACTCATAAAATTAAATACAGATAGAATATTTCAAGTAGGTTAATTGTCAAAAGCAATTATGAAGGTGGGAATCATGCAGAAGTGTGGAGCAGGAAGGATACAAGACATTTGTTCTAGTCTATAAATTAATTTGGTTATCAGTGCCTCAAGGTGTCTTGCTAATAGGTATTATTTACTGCTTCGCATTATAAGCTACCCACCATGTCAGTGTAGGCTCTGGGAATCCCGATACTTCTACTTCCAAAGTTACTGGAGAACCTTCCATGACGGTTTTGTTAGACAGAAGTTGGGAGAAGTTAGGCGCCTGTCCAGTTAGGCTGGCCATGCTGTTCTTTTCTGATGAACTTTTAATCTCTTCTCGGGTGACCATCTGCCTCTGACAGCTTCTGGTGGCGTCTGATTGAAATACAAAACCTGAGAATGCATCAGGCAAAGCATGCAGCCTGCCCTGGGTTTTAGTACAGTTATTCAAGTCATGCAGTTGTTCTTGTGTTTCTGTCAGGCTCTTATCAAGTTCAAGGTGTTGCAAATGTGTTTTGCACACTTCACTCATCGTGCTATACACCGGTTTGGCATTTGTAGTGCAGGAAGCAGTGCTAGATTCAGATACTGCTTGCAAGCTACAAGTCAGAGGAGATACTGCTCTGACTTTTGGACTAGAATCTGTCGAAGAGATACAAAACCTCTCAAACGGATCTGGTGACCTTTCCATTCCATTATTTGTAGCATCAGCATAAGCAGATTTTGTTAAGGGATCAGACGCTTCCATCACTTTTTTAATATTAGTGGTTTTCTGGATTTGCAAGCTATAGGAGCTGACATGCAGACTATGGGAACTACAACAGCATTGTTCTTCTAGCTCTGTTTCAGAAAGTAAGAGGTTGGATTCTGGTGTCTCAGAAAGCGGTGGCAAAGAGATATCATCAGGTGATATACACTCATATTCATCTCCGGAGGGTATTTCTTCTGCCAGTAATTCAGTCTGTAAACTATCCTCTTTGGCTGAAGATGACAGCTCTGAATCCTGTGAAACAAGATCCTCACCAGCTGGACAGATAATTGGAATATCAGCCAATTTATCCCTCTCCTTAAATTAGGAAGGGAAAGAAGAGAAGGGAAAGAAGAAGAAAAAAAGAAAAACAGAGAGAGAATAAGTTATCATTCTATGCATCCCCTTTTCACGCAAAAGCTAGCAACAATATTTGAAATATTTCTTCTCATGAAGCTTAATGTATTCTAGAAGCAGGAGGAAATACGTGGAGAAGGATAAATTCTCAGAAAATTTTGCAGCATTTAACTGCAATTTCAAATGCTTGGATAGATTCTAGCAGATATTATTATATTTATATATAAGCACTTACTATAACAGTAGCAATGAAAGAAAGAGTATATATTTCTATAAATAAAGGACAACCTGTGAATTTCCTGTAGGTGCTGTTTAAAAGAGCATTTGCAAGGGGAAGGTGGGGGAGGCCTAATTACATCTAAATAGGAAACAGTTACATAGGAATAAAAATACATTAACAGCCAAGTTACTGGACTTAAATTCTTTGAGAGTGTGTGTCACCAGTCATGTTGAAGATTTACAGAATTAAACCAACATCTTCCAAGCATTTTGTATTTCCCTCATTTTTTTGCCAGCTGTTTCAAGATTTTGTCCAAACTTCAACAGAAAACAATATTAAAATATTTTTTATATTATATTGCATCCAGAATTAAAAAAAAATCCACTCATCATGTTTCAGAAAGAACTGGATGTGGCACAAGTGCATTAATTTTAATCACAAAGCATCAAAGACATTATCTGATTGATTACTTAATTCTTTGAATCTTAATTTTCATATAAATGTGTAATCACATATTCAGGCCTATTTAATTTGTGCCAGGGCTCTCAGGATTGGTGTTCATGATGGTTTCTTAGGCTATTCTCTCACTGTTGAGTTCTATACAAATATAGGTAATCTACTAAGTAATGTTACTATAAACCACTCACTCAGATCAATTGAGTGATACAATGGATGTTAGTGCTTTCCAAACCAGGTCTCTTGGGCAGTATTCCGTACAAAAGTGCAGTGGCACCTGTGTTTCAGCTTTCTTTTTTGTTTTATTGCTCTAAAAATAACCTAATCATCAGTGCACAAAATTAATAGAAGTAAATGGAATTTCACTTGTGCCCTGGTCCTGGAGATATGGTAGTTTTAATATAAATGTTTTTCCAAGTTAATACATTTGTTATTTCAAAGCCATGTGATTCATGTCAGATTCAAGAATGAATGACTGCAGTAACGTTGGGCTTATTACTGTGTCTATTTTACTGAATTCATTTCAGTTGTAAGATGAAGTTCAAGTTCAGGTATTAAATGTGTTTTCTACAAACGTTCCCGATGAACCCTGACTCCCCAAAATGTCTTTCAGTATGAATATATCATGGATATAAACATGATAATTTATAATTAACTTTCTCAATTGGTGAAATCGGTCACATTTTCCCCTTTCCAATTACTCAGAAAACAATAAATACTGAGTTACTTTTTCCTTCTGCACGTAGTCAATTTTTTGTTGGGGTTCTACCAATTCCTACGAAACTGTTACTTTTAGGGATTAATTCAAATATACTCATAGAATATGTTTTTTCTAGGCTTTGGAAATTTGACTGTCACCCAGCTCTTTTAACCTTACCAGCATTGTTCTGAGTAACTCTCGGTTTTAAGCCTATTCAAATTTGCACGTCTTTCTTAAACAAAGCTCTAATATGCACTTCATAGTAAATTCTGGCTGTTTTGCTCTCCCTTGCACTAACAAATTAAATCTGATTAAATATTAAGAAGTTGAGAAAAATCTTTAGAATGTTAAATCCTGAGCAGGTATATTTAAAAAACATAAGTCAAAATTTCTGAACAGCCAGGCTCTGCTGAATGAAATCAATGGACTGGGTTCATTCTTTTGAAGGGTTTACATAGATGTACTCAGAGTGGTATACATTTGGTAACTATGGGAAGGCCACCACAATGTAGAAATCTTCTCCTGACTAATCTAGGACCTTAGTGCAGGGATGTGCTGTCAGTTTTATGGTCACCTTGTCTGGACATCACAGAACTGAACATAGTTATTTCAGACATCGATGGAAAACGGTCCTGGAGAAAATGCTGGGGAAAAGAATGGCAGGTAGGGAGTGAGCAAGCCGTCAGACAGGAGTTGGCAGCACGAGGACATGGCGTGCCACCTGGCGTCATGGAAACATGAGCATGAATGTGCCATGAGAATGTTTAGGCCACTGGTTTAAGGGTGATACTTATTACTGAAGCAAATTAATACTGCAACACTGGCTTGCAGAAGTATAGACAAAATTAGAGATTGCTGTCCCACTAGAACGAGCAGCTGGGGATAGGCCAGGTCTTTCCTCAGAAAGGATGAAAATGAAAGTCAGAAAAGCTCTAGTGAGAAGAACCTGCTACTTCTTTAAGAGAAGTAGGAGTGATGAAAACATGGAGGCATCACAGTTGCCATACTACACATCTGATATTTGCTGTTTTGCATACCCTTGTCTTCTCCCCTTGGCAGCTGAGGCACAGTCTGACAAGGACTGACAAAGCCATGGCCTAGCAAAATAGGAAATAGGGCTATGGACACGTGCTAGATGAGATGATTCTCCTGAGGGTAGTTCTTTGGAACAGCCATAAAATTTTGAGTGAAATCTGGGCTCCAATACAATGGTGAAACTCCTATTGACTTGGAATGGAGGTAACAAAATTAATTAGAATCAATTGTGGCTCAACAGCAAATTCCAGAAAATTGTGTTGAGCCAAAGAGAATTTTGTTAGTTGAATTTTTACAAAACATCAGATTTTAATGTCTTGTGGTATTGGCCTATGTTATCAGCTTGAAAAACAGAAATTTTAGAGCTCTAAATCAATTACCAATGTATCCTAACTTTCTAAAGATGTAAATATATCACCATCCACTCCAAATTACCAGAATATTTCACATAGTAAATTATTTACATTACATCCAGGATGCCAAGACTTCAAAATGTTCTTTAAGCTAAAGAAATTAATCTCATTCAAATGTAGGTCTGGTTTTGTATTTCCTGTAATACTAAGACTACATTTATTCAGTGACATTATTCAGACTACATTTATTTCAGTGAAACATTTAGAGTGTTTCATATTAATTTACTGTATATCCACGAATAAAACATGCTTGTCTGCTAGTATTTTTATAATCCTAAATGCATACCTAGCCTTTCACTATCTAGTTTCCTTTTGTGAGTTATCCTCGACGTGCAACCCATACTTTGGAACTTATGCATGATCTTTGCTGCACAGAATTTTGGCAACTGAAATGTGACTTAAGTTTTCTGAGGTGAGGGTAAAGATGACTATTGATGCTGAGTTCTGTTATTTATTTGATGCATAGTGTTGTACCAACAGTACAGCAGATTATCTGTGACATGATGTTATACAGAACTGCTTACAGCTGTAATTGCAGTCTATCATTTTTTTGCCTGGACTGCTTGCCTGTAATTTACACTGTTGCAAAAGTGAAGCAATTCCGTGCTTGTTTTGCATTGGATTTTTGTAATACTGCAAATGAGAAGACAATCGAAAGCCACTAACCTATAACAATACCCATCACTTTTGAGAAACAACAAATTGAGGAGTGAAATTCCTTTGAGAGTACACAACAATGCCCATCAATTTGATTAAAAAAAAAAAAAAAAGAAAAACAAAACCATTAACAGCAGATATCTGTTTAGTGTTGGGAGGAGACAGACTATTTCTCTTCTCAGTAATGCTTTCTGAATTTGTAAGCAATTTACCTGGTACCATCTGAAAGACAATGTTCAAAAGCTACTTTTTTTCCTGATGTAGACCTTAATGATTCAACAATGTATCACTACTTAGTACAAATTCTGAGACATGAGGCTTCTCTCCCATACCATACTACTTATAAATCAAACACTTTCATAGGGGGCTATAGGAATATTAGGGCTCTGGAAAATACTAACAGCAGTCTCCTTTATTGCTTCCTATATTCTCTTAAGTCATATTATAAAGGAGAGAACAGAATGTGTTCTCCCTTAGATAAGAAGGAATGGTCAAAAACTAAACTTCTGCATTAAGAATACTGTAGCAATAAGACCAAAGGAAAATTGGTAAAAGAGTATGAAAATAATATTTTAGAAAAGAAAGAGATCCATAAGGAAGTAAAAAGGCGGCTAAACCAATAAAATTCATAGCAAAGAATAGGTGGATTAGATAGAAGGCAAAGGGGTAACTAAAAAAACCTGAAAGACAAGTGACCAAGACTACACTGATAACACCCATCTTAAGGGAGGCTTAAAGATTGAAAAGCAATAAATTTTGGCAGCCAATACCCAAAGCCTTTTAAGAAACAGAGTTCCATTTTAAAATAACAATAATAATAAAGTCTAACTAACCTGCTGCGTCTGTTCCTCTGCTTTCTCTTTAATAACCAACTCACATGCTTCTTGACCATTTCTTTCTTCTTTTTGAACAGTAACCAACTCTTCAGAAAACTCATGTTTCTGCCATGTGAAATGAAAATTAAGTAAGCTTATACACAATAGAATGTCGCAACTGTTTGCTGCACACTGCCTTATGCTCTGTACAGAGTAGAAGTAAGTGAAATCTTATCTAAAACTTGTCATCAGCAGTTGTGTAAATTGTTTATGGCAAAAATATGCAGGGAAACCTGGTTCATTCATTCCTGGACAAGCAAACACAGAATTTTTCAAAGCTGAGAACATCTTTTCTGAGGCAGGGAAAGTATAGGATACCAAAAACCTCAAGTGGTTGGTCAAGAATCTGATGAATAAAAAACAATTTGTACCCAGAAAAAGGGAAAATAAAGGATTAAGAAAGTGACACTAGGAAAAAAGAGGATAAACAAATAAATAAATAAAACAATCAAATTGCAGGAAAACAGTTCTAGGAGAGGAAAGAAGCATTTTCAAGTCTCTAGAATGTTCAAATTTGTCTAAAAGGTGGAAAGGGAAGAAAGTCTTCTAAGCACAAAACATAATGAGGCTGAAATGGTATTTGTTCTTGTTTTCCTCCCTCCTTCAACTTCCTGTCTGGACAGTCCATATCCACTCTGAATGTAGTTAAATGTGCCTTAGATCAGCCACTTTTACCATTTCTTTTGGCTAACACTTACTCCCAGCGTAAGCCTCAAACACTGCACAGCTGGCAAAAAGTACTTACGTAATAGAAAATGGACAACCACATTGTATTTTAGGAAGACTTCATTAATCCTTTAAAATTGTCATGAAATAAATCTACAGATTTCAAAGAACATCACGGTGGCACAACATAAGGAAAAAATAAAAGTTTTATAGTTACTGCTTTGTGTATTTCACACCTTTAGCTGTCCACCCAACAGTTACAGTCCTAAATCGGTTATTTGAAGAAAGTGCTACATTATTAATTTTCCATTCTACAATTAAACAAATGAAAACTACAGTATGAACTGTTCATTACCAATCTATTTTTTTCTGAAGAAAAAGTAGTTGTTATTTTACAACTGAAAAATCCAAGAGTTATTTTCTTCTGTTCCTTAGTTAAAAGTATTGATAAGTTGATGCAGATGCAATATATTCTCCAGATTTAAAAAAAAAAAAATTAAAAAAATTATACCTTAAACTCCCTAAGTTCTCTCAGAGATCTACACAACTCATCAATAGAATTCATGATTTCTTTGTACTTTAATGTGGCTTTTTCAACATACTTCTTTCCTTCTTCAATACCTACAAAGGTGAAACAACAGGAAATTAGGGTAGAATGCCTCAAACGGATGTGTAACAATCAATGCACTTTGTAACCCCAATATTCTACAATAATGAAAATTTTCTGTGTTTTGTTTTGCTGAAGGAGATCTGTGATCCACAGCAAAGTGCTTTGCTACCTCTTACTAACTTACTTGAGATGGGGCCTCATAGTAACTGCAGGTCCTCTGCTAGGCTTCTACTTGAACAAATTTACTTCTAACTGGTTAGGGATACTGCTTTAAAAGATGCTGGCCTCAGAACGTGTCTCCTAAATTATTTGCCTTATTATACAGCTAGGTAGCACTCTTATGTGAAATACAAAACAAAAGCTGAATGGAGAAGCTTTTTCCCATGTAATGACTTAAACACCAAGCAGATTCTTTCTCCTAGTGCTCCTAATCAGCTGGTGTCAAGAATCCACCTGCTCCTTTCCTACAGATAGGAATGATTCAACTACTTAGAAGGTTAAGAAAAAAAAAGAGAGGAGGTGGGAAAAAAGTGATCTGTGCTCTCTAAATAGTCTTTTCAACACTAAATCAGAGGAATTTAAAAGCACAGTTCGACTGTTGAAAATTTTTCAGATTTACTACTTGAATTGATAGGCCTTGCACATTTGAATGGTCCCCTTAGCTTTGGATAAAATAACTTCAACAACTATATAAGCATTTCAAGCAGGAGAAAAAAACCCAAAACCTGGTTTGTTGACTTTCATTACTTTTGGTCAACAATGTTCCAAATCAATACTATTGCAAATACCATGTTTACATAACAATCTATATTTTTGCTAATAAAATGCTGAAGAAATTTTGCAATCAAACGCCACTAGTTATTCACAGTGTTAAGGTAAAAAAAATCCTTCACTCATTGAGGTATATTACACTGTAATGTACTTTGACTTCAAAGGCTTGCCTGTTATGAGATAGTATAAGCTGTGAAGTCTTAATTCCAAGCTCATAAATATTACAAGGACATTCACACTTTGATTTCAAGGTGAACTCAGGCTGTATACAGAAAACCAAGTAACAACCATACTGCTGAGTTGTTGGTTTTTTTTTTAATATTTGTTCGGAAATCCTTCACCTCTTCCAGTCAATACTTGAAAACAACATTTGTTTTTTTAAAACTTCATGGTATTTTCTTCTTCAGTGAACAAATTGAGGAATTTGCTTCCTCCTCTCCTAAGCTACCGTATTATTTTTCCCACAGTACATTACCAGACAGCGCCTCACCATATAACTGTTTAGCGAGGTCTATAATCTGCTGAATTTTTTCTTCTTGTTCAGGGATTGTAGGCTCAATAAACTTATTGAATTGCTTGTAGAGAGTCTCTATTGCTTCTCTTGTTTTGCATTCTGCAGAATACTTGCTAACTCTAATCACTGTTGCACTCACATCTTCAAACCAAAATTGACACTGAGGGATAAAAACACTGCATTATAATGGATTATTATAAGCGGTTCAAGATTTTTGTAGAATAGACTGGACTACTCTTAGACTTTCCATAATCGGTGGCTTACGGTGTGTCTTAAGTTTTCCAGTGTTAATTCAACATGAATTACAACACTAAGTCCATGCTTACATTACAAGCATGGTGAGGTTAGTAATTAATGGTTCTGCAAACATAGGTTTTATTTCTGGATTTTTTCCACCTTGTATATAAAATCACTAATTTCACAAACTTTGTTTCATGGCCACAGTTATACCTCTGCAAGGGCAGCAAGGTTGCTTAGATTTCATCTACACCCAAACAGGGTTTTTGGTCTCAGCATTCACAAAAGTTGCTAGGAACCTTTCTACCAACAAGAATGGGCTTTAGAACATACCTTTAAGCATTTTTTGTTAGCAATACTCTGAGGAGGATAGAATCTGGTGTTCACTCAGTATCATCTACATTGCATCATTACAAAAAGCGGCTAATAATCACCATTTTTAACTACCAATAAAGTCAGTATTTAGTACTGGGCCTATTCACTCGAACAAAACTTGGGTAGAACTACACACTGAGTTAAAAAAAAAAAAAAAAAGACAGTTAAATTTTAAAGTATTTCCCTCAAAGTAAGGGGGAAGACTAAAAATGTAAACGCACAACAAATCATAACAAATTGCTTTGCTAATGATACACAAAACGATACATTGATCAGATCACTGAACACTGAAAACAGCTTTTAAACAAAACTTCAGTATTGTGATCCATCATTAAGGCGATTTGTGATGCATTTAGATCACTCTGGAGATATGAACAGTGTTATTTCTAAAAATAAACAATGATGACAGGAATGTGCTTGTCTTAGAGCAGATGCACCAACACAATATGGCAAAAGGGAAAATACTGTTACAAACTTTTGTTTTTAAAAAAGACAATGTATGAGGCAGTCATCAGACATTAAAATAAAGTTACAGAAGTCTCCAAAAAGGCAGACTGCAGTTCAGAAAAAAATAATATACATATACTTAAAAAATGAGTCTATTTGGAAAAAAAAATGTATATATATACACACACTGTTTTTAAAGAACTGCATATTTTTCATTTCAGTTCCAGAATTACATACCACACAGACAGCTCTTCCTGACAACAAACAAGTGGGTATTGAGATAACCTGGCTCTTGTGCTTTGACAGCTAATGAAGAGGGTCTTGTGGATCTTTCTGTGTTGCCTTAGAATAAATTTAGAGAAAATGAGCTCCTAAGTATGATCATAGATATGCTGAATCACTATGAAGGTCATATGGAGTTGGAGGCCCCAGGCATATCCATAGCAGTGCAAGAATATGATCATGTTGTATGGGGTTTTTTTTCCCTTTCTCCACAAAGTTATAAAGAAAAAATAGAATAAAATAGAGATTTTTATACCAACCTACTACTTTTGGAAGCCCCAGATCTTTCCCTGAAGTAGTTATAAGCATTTCTATCTATTCCACTCCTGGACCATTATTACAACCACAGTGGGGATCTCAGGTTTACTAGTACCTCTTCGATCATCTGTTGCAGATGCTCCACGAGATCCAGATTTTGCTTGTAATCCTCCACAACTCTGCTAAAGTCATTCAGCTGTTTTTGTAAGTCACTTATTGACCCCAAGAGGACTCTAACTTTAGCACTGGGATTATTACAAATTACTTTCTTCTCTAAATTATCCATCTTCTTTTTAAGAATCTGTTTAAAAGATGTAGCAATGTTAAATACCACAAAAAAAAAAGTTTCTATTTTTAGAAATAAAAAGTAAAAAACATCAGAAAAACAACACAAACATATTTCTTGTCCTGTGTTTTAAATATTATAAGTTTCTTTTTCAAAAATCAAATGAGACTGGCAGGCCTCTACAATGCTCATTAAAATCAATATAAATTGTATTTACTAAAGATGGAATTGAGTTATATTTTTTAGGTTAAAACAAACACATCTGTAATAATGAAACATGACATCTAGAACAAAATAACTTTCAGTAAATCTGGAAAGGAAAAAATACTACTAAGCCTTTAGAGTCTTTGACCAAATACAAGTCAATTTAAGCACCACTGTTATTTATGTCCTAGAATATTTATATATTGCTTAAGAATCTGATGTAAGCAGCATCAGTGACAATCTAGTGCAATACCAATGACCAAGGGGAACAAGTATTCATACCAGTACTTTATAATATCTGGTATAAAGATAACCTCTATATTTTAGGGTAAGATTCTATAAGTATATACATTTATATATTTTATACCCTGGGAACACTGGTCTTGAAAGGTGACCCAGACTTCCTTGTGCTAGCTGTTTTACAAGTGTTGCAAAAAGACAGCTCCTTAATTTTTGTTTGGAAAGGAAGAGAATTGCTTAAAATAGAAGGTCCACATAAACACTTGGAAGAATATACACTGGTAGGAAGAGTGTTGCCAGCAGGTCAAAGGAAGTGATTATTCCCTTCCACGTAGCACTAGTGAGGTTACATCTGGAGTCCTGTCTCCACTTCAGGCTCCCTAGTTTGAGAAATACCTGGAGAGACTGAAGCAAATCCAGCAAGGGGCCACGAATATGACTGAGCACGTATGACGCATGCTCAGATATATGGACAAAAAGAGTTGGGATTTTTTAGCCTGGAGAAGAGAAGGCTCAAGGTAGATCTTATCAATGTCTATAAAAACATGATAGGAGGGAGTAAAGAAGACAGACACCACTCATCTCAGTGGTGCCTCGTAAAAACACAAAAGGCAATGGACCCAAACTGAAATACAGGAAATTTCGTTTAAGAAAAAAAACCAAAACAAACCACACATTTCTTTTTTTTTTTTTTTTTACCCTGGGGGTGGAACAGCTTGCCCACGAAGATTTTAGAGTCTCCATCCTTGGAGATATTCAAAAACCAACTGGACTTGACATAGAGCAACTTTTTGTAGCTGACCCTGCTCTGAGGCAGGAATTTTGACTAGGACATCTCCAGAGGTTGCTTCCAACCTCAATGATTTTGTGATTTGACTTTACATTTGTGGATACAATTGCCAAGAAAGGAAAGTGAAAATAAAAAATAAAAAGGTTGTGAAAGGAATAGTCAGTGACAACAAAAGAAATAGCCAAAATAGAATTATAGAAGCTACTGAAAATTTCAGGTTAAAAAATGAAGAGGCTGGCAGTGCAAGCGAAACAAAAAGTGCTAGCTCTGACTGACAACTAAAAAGGTCACTGGAGGCTTTGGAAGAAGAGTTTCTGGTGAATGCAAAGAATGGGTGAGACCTGCACGGTACTATGATGCAAATGAACATGATCAACTCCAGGCAACGGATGCAGAAGAACGTTCTGGATACTTACATGATGAAATGAGAAAGACAAGAAAGTAGCTGGATGCAAGAGGGAATATGTACACATTTATTGTTGATTCTGATAGGGTACTTGTGAGTGGGCTTTTTTTGTTCATTTGGCTGTTTTGGGGGTTTATTGTGTTTCTAGGGGTTTTTTTAAAGGAGATGGAATACTAGGACACATTATGAAGAAACAGAGTCAAGAATAATAAAAGATAAAATAGAAAATTAATGGAGAATACAAGGAGTAAACACAGAAGTTGGGAATTGAGATAAGATCATTTCACTGAAGGAAATGGAAGAAAAAAAGGAACAGAACAATTAAAAATGTCTCAGTGACTGAGACAGGAAGGATATAAAACTAAATAACAGGGAAGTTCACAATACTTTTTGTATCTCTGATCTGCTTGGCATAGGGCACAGCAATTCAATTAGTGAAGCCTTCACTAAGACTAGAATTTCTAAGATTACCTGTATTTTCTCTGTGTATGTATCAACTTGCTGAATCTGAATTTTAAGTACTTTCAAATTTCGAGCTTTTTCAGTTTTCTTCATATAGTTAAACTTCAAGTTGTTGAATTTCTTTTTGAGATCCTTAAATGAGTTTCTGAGCTGAAACAGAATAAGTATACTTGTTAGTAAAAAAGAAACCTGCAGTTAAATTTAGCTGGTTTTTTTTTCCTCAAGAGTTTAATAGACCATGATCTGAACACTGAAAATTTAATACAGAAATTAACAATACTATTTCATCTCATAAAGCACCCTTATTTCCTCAGAATTTCTTTCCAGTAGTAGAAACTCATAATCTTACTAAATCAACATTTTTGCATTCTGAATGCTGAGCATTGTTTCTGGAATGGCTGGGACATAAAAAGGATTGGAGCAAAGGAGAAGATCCTTGATTAGACAATCTGTGAAAACGTCCTGTCCAAAAGCTTTCATTGATTTGAACCACAGGCAGATGTCCTTCACATCTGCTAGTCCATTTAGTGGAAATGGTAGCCATGTAAATGTATATCCATGCTTACTTTCCATACTAACAGTTTTACTGGGCTTGGACAAGTAGATATGTATTTATTCATAGTATTTTTCTCCTACAATACATTTAGTTTATGTCAGATTGGGGGGTTTTTGCTGAGTTTTTTCCCCTGCCTTTTCAGTAGCGCAGTTTCTGAAAGGAAGTTACACAGGGTCTTCATTTATATACTGTGCTAGTTCAAACATCTTAGTACAATTGTTCACAGCCTACAAAGATGAATCCAGCTCTTTGCAGGATCAAGATGTAGACTGTATGAACACCTGTCTTTTAAAGTACTATTCTATGAGTACAGGAGCAGAGAGATTCTGCCTAAAAGATACTCAGAGAAAGCTTCACCTAACTACAGTTGGACAGATTTCACGCCACGTGAGAGTATAACTACCAGTTAGCACTGACTTGGTGCAGCAAGCTCAGCATTAGGGAAGTGATTCTTATAATAATATAAATAAAGATGAATTAGTCAAGACTGTTCAGATGGACTTATATCAGCTGATATAAAATTTGCTGTAAAACTTTGATTTTTACTTAGCTGGAAAGCAGCTATATTTTTTTCAATCTTTGGGATATTTTAAAAATCCAGAACGATAGGAATGACTCTGATGAAGTTCTCGGAAGCTACACTTTCATTTACACACATAGATCAGATGCATCGCCTATTTACCAGAATGAGTTTAATACACATCAAAAAGAATAGTCATATAAGATCAAATTTTTAAAAATGTTTATTTACCATGGGAACTAGTTGAATATAACATCTTTATATTCTTTTCTTCATCCAAAGACAAGTACATTTGCTTTAATGTCCCCTTACAGGTGTGCCCTTAGTAAACCACGTCATTCTTGCATTGGCATTGTTATACAAAGCATATCAAACATACTCAGCTAAGTTTTCTTTAAAGGACTATGAGTTTTGTAAGTATAAAATTTCATTTTTTCTATATTTTTTCTCTGAAAACTATGTAATTTTTTATTTTATTTACAACTGCAAAAATTCCTTTTAGGTAATATAATTACTTTTAAATGCCTCTAAGCAAAAGAGATGAGAACCAGACAAGTAAAAATCCTGACTAAAATATGCTTCTGGTACCTCATAAAAGGTAATGTTTTAATTACACTACAATTCCATTACATTATTTTCAAATTATTTATAATTAATTAATAAAATGTGAAGTGGAAGAATAAAAATGACTGCTGTTTGTTTTTTTTTTTTTAGAATTTCACATCCTTTGGGATGTCAAAACTTTGATTTGAGGAGAATGTAGAATAAATTATGTAAAATGGTATTTATCTAAAGGAACTGATATATAACAAATGTAGCAGTTCTAATGCTTTAGGGTCTGTTCCTCCAGACACTAAAATGAAAATAACTTAACTTACTTGATTAGTGTTAACAAGTTCAGGTCACATCCACAATTTAATATTTAGTTAACATATTTGAGGCTTTTTTTTATATTAAAAAGTTCTACAGACTTCCCCCTGGTGGGGAGAGGGCGAAGAATCCACGGAGCAATGAATGCTGATTTTGCAGCTAGTTATTGGAACAGCTAGCGATCAATCATTATTATTGCATACTAACGTTAATCCATAAAGGGATATATTTTTCATTTCCATTTCATCTAGTGGGATGTTGTGACATTATTTCAGCAGTGAATAGACAGACGGTGTTCACTCAGTGTAATGGAAAGGAATGATCATCGGCATTGTGATCTCCAATTAGTTTAAGTTCTTTATCCCACCTAAGTACACAGAATAATAAAAATAATAATAATAATCTAAATGCCTTCTGTTAATGAAAGCACATCTGCAGAACAATATTTTGTATTCAGAACACAAGAGCCTATTTGATGGTTTAATTCTAAGGAAAAGAGAGATGAGCAAGAGTTTATTTTAGTTTATTTCACTGGCTTATGCACATACATAGGCTAGTGATCATTTATAAGGCCAGAGGCTCTCCTCATACCAGTATGTGAAATTAGATCGCCTTGTTTCAGATATGATGGCTCATGTGTCAAAGATCTGCAGCTGCTGTAACCCTTCTCCTTTAGCCTCAGTGGAAAAACCAGATTCAGCTCAGACTTGTGCATCGCCCACTCAGAGTGCATGTACACAACTCCTGTTACCATCAGCACTCGTACCAAGGATGATATATGGCTGTCATGTTTTAAAAAGCTAAGCATATCTCAGTTTTCCACTATTTTCTACCAAATTAAATGAGAAATACTAAAGGAATCATACAGCCTAAAAAGCTTCAGTGACTTCAGCCTACAAGTTTCATGGAACTCTGTGACTTGTTCATTGTGCCATAGTCATTAATCAGGCAGCTGTTCCTAACTATAGTTGGCCTGTCTTGGGTGGAGAATGATAGTGGAAGAGAGGGGGTTAGGTGTCAATTGCTCCAATTTATCACACAATTACAAAATAAATTTTAAAAGTTATAAAGCTGCTGTAAACATGTTTTTGTTAACAGTACATGTCCAGTAATATGATTTGATTCCTGTGTGACCCACTCCAGGAGGTACTTCAGTGTTTTTAGCCACTTACACTTCCCTTTTTATTCATACATAAAGCTTTTAGTATCACTATTTATCAAAATAGTCCATGAAAGCAGGTTGCTGAAAACAGATTGGCAAAGATTAAAGAACAGAAACAAAGCCAACCAGAAAGTAGGAAGAAAGAAAAGGTGCTATTCAAGTCATTAATGATTAATTTGGGACTTCAATCAAAATAAATTACAAGGTGAGAAATATACTAAGAAGTATCTGTTCCTGTTGACTTGTGAAGAGAGAGAGCTCATTACCTCCTATGGTTAAAATCTACATTTTCCGTTACACCTTTCTGTAAGTGTATAAGTAATCATATGATGATGAAAAAAGTGAGATGACTGGGGAGAACTGAAAACCTACTTCAGATTGTTACTCTTCTGTTGCAAGTTTTGTGAAGACACGTATAAGTGTTACTTTTAAAGTGATTACCTAAAGAAAAGACTTTTTCATTGCTGAAGTTCTAATGTAAATAACTATGTCACTTAATCCCATGAACAGATTCGTGTAGTATTAGGCTACAGTTACCTGAGGCTTGACTCTTGCAAATGACTGCTGTGTGGAGTTGTGGCTCTTTGGAGGCTGCTACCCAAGCTAGTTGGTGAAGCAGGAAGCCCAAACCGGCAAATAGAGATCTCAAAGGTCATATGATCTTTCCTTAGTCCTTTCAAAGATGTAGAGGGCATAAATACTTTTTTTGGCCTTTGCAAATTCACTTTAAATTAGAGAAGCCACAGAAAAGACATGCATTTTACTGTTCTGTCTTCCAAGATTGTTTCAAAATTTGTGCTGTGTTATTCTTGGCTACAGATTTGTTTCCTTGCTTCTTACAGAAGCACTAATATACTGCAAACACAGGGAGCTTGTCAAGTCCTTTCAGTGTGCTATTTTCAGAGGCCAGTGAGTCCTAATCACCAAAGCCATTGCTCACGTGCTTTATTTGCACACTTAAACTCACCCCATTAAATGTAAATTAATTTAAGTATTTACAGCAAAATTCCAAATATTTTCATTTAACTTTAAAGTTTGCTCTGTACACTAGTAAATCACAATGAAATTACCTGGTTGGCTGTTTCCTATGTGACAGCTGTGAACAGCTGCTTGCTGCTGGTACATGAAATAATTATTTAGACATAATAGATGGAAAAGAAATTGTTATTTTAGACAGGTCTGTTAGATACTACCAATACTCAGACTAATTTCTGATGTTAAAATTAACAGAATTTAAATTACTGAAGTGAATACTCATAACATTCTTGAAGTAGTTCAGTGTCTGATTTCTTGATCCTTAAACATAATTGGTTATTAATACTTGATAAAAAGCAGAAAAATGCCAGTGGGTTAATTATACATTATAGCCAACAATTTGTTTAGGAAATACCTCCTATGCTATCCTCTAATAGAAAAAGAATCTAAAGAAAAAGGTATCCACACACCAAATGACTATATTTCAGTTCATTTACATACAAGATGCAAGTAGGTCTGGGGACAACAGCTTTTAACTTATACCAGCTACCATGGCTTTCCCAACTTAAAATTAAAAAAACCTAAATAAATTACACTGTAATTGAAAATATGCTATGTAATTATTTTTGCAGAGGCTGTCCATTAACTATGAGAAACTAAAACGTTACATTTTGCAACATAAGGCATGTGGTAAGTAACACATGTCATTGACACACTTTTCATTTAAATTTGAGCAACACAGAAGACTTTTTTTTCCTCTATTTCCTGCTCTCACTGGAAGTCTAACAAGTAATAAAAATAGGAAAACAATAATTCTTATAAAGGAGTCACAGGCTCCTGCCCTCTTTATTTAATCCCAGAATCAAAGGACAGAAACAAGATACTAAGTTAACATAACAGCATGCCTCAGTATGACCAGCCTTACATACAGGCTGCTCAGTGAAAATTTCCTTTTCTTCAAGAAATTTAAAGGGTTTTCAGTAAAAACCTAGAATTCTTTCCTTCAAACCTCAAATATGCTAATTCTGCCATATCACTGCAAAGCGTAATGAGTAGGTACTTCATGCTTTCATTGTCTTCTAAAGCTTGGTTCCCTCGACCAGAGTGCTTCTCCTGTACTGCTTGCTGTTCCTGTTGCCTCCTACCATCAGTCAAGAAGTTGCATCACAGGAGACTGATGCATAGAAGATCAGAGAGTGAAACATATTCAGATTATAACTGACAAATGACTAAACTGTAACTGATATTCAAAAACCCCTTTTTTTGATGTACATGTCCTTTCCATTTTAAAATACCTTTTTGTGAAGATGAGTATTTTTCACAAACACACAAAAATCTTATAAAAGAAAAGAAAATTCAAACAGTAATTTTCTGATCAAAAATATTTAGGACAGAAATGTCAGTCACCTCAACTTTAGTGATTTCAAGAAAATACAGTCTTTCTTTTTTCAGGTGTGGATTTACTTTGCAAAAGTTAAAATACAAAAATCCAACTTTTGGTGTCCCATTTCCAGTACCTATGCTTCACACTACAGGGAACATTAGTGTGAAATCCTTCCAGGTAAGAATCCAGTTTGTGCACTTCATGGATACACAGAAGTGCTACCTACAGAACATCGAGTGTAGAGGCCATCAGCCTCCTACTTTAATAGATCACTGAGAAAATTCATTCCACGGAATGTTGTTCCTAAATTAATTTTTACTGAGACATCGATCCAATTCAACCTGTTAAGCTGTGAGTGGATTTGTATTTGGCATACTAATATGCTAAATTAATAACCATATTAACTAAGTAATTTTTCATGACCTAAGCTCCATAATAAATTAAAGAAAAAAATGCTAGAAGAAAAGGAAACGTTAAGTATCATATCTTGGTTTTCTGATGAACCGTTAAGTACTAGATTGTTTTGAACTTTTCCTTAAAACACTGAAAGTTCTTTCTAATAGCCTTACAATTTCAATATATGTAAATCGTACTTTTGTTTGAAACTTCAGCTACTCAAGAAAGAATTTTGAATACTCATGTATTTCAGATGAAGCTGACAGAGCTGAAAGCTAAAGAAAATACAGCTGCTCTACTTTCAGTCCTCTTGGTACAGTGAAAGTACTTTATTGCCAGCCCGACTACCTGATATAACTCTGAAGTGCAAAGGTATGAATCAGGGAGTATTATTGCTGGTGTGTGGATCAAAGGTTGCTGGTAAGATGAAAATCAACTTTTCCGTAAACATGTGAAGCATCTAGGGGAACGGTAGAGAGTAACATCTTACAGAACACAACAGCCCTTTTAGCAATCATTAAATGTGTTGGAATTTGTCTCATTTACCTCAATTATCTCCTCTTGAGCGGTGCAGTGTTGGAAATGTTGTGACAATTCTTCCTCATATTTATCAGCTTTGGAGCTCCAGTTGATGCTATCACACTCAAATCTAGCAAGTTCTTGCTTCAGATTCTTTACAGAAACATTCAAGCAATTCTAAACAGGGAATAGACAAAGCACCATGAAGCTCAGGAAACGTGTTGATGTAACGAATCGAAAATGAATATCATTTTGAAGCAGAATATGCATTGTCAGTCTCAATGCTCTAATCTACTAAACCTCCACTGCAACAAAAGCAAGTACATAGCAGTTCCAGTAGTCTAAAGAGCAGTTTTGGGTCAAAGTCACAGTTCACGCATGGTGTCATCTCTAGGCAAAGAGGACGTTGCCTACTCTAGTCTTTACCACCTGGAGATTAGTTTCTTTCTGTTGTCAATCAAGTTATGGAGTCTGAAGAACAGACTGGCAATGTGGATAAACTGGGCAGGTCATAACGAATGTCTTGCTTTCTCCTTAGTAAATGATTACAGGGCAATGGCAATCCTGCCCTGAATAAATAACTCCTTTCTAAAATCATATCCATTTTGCCATGCAAAGCAGTCTGGAATCCACTAATAACGTAACACCGTTATTATATTTCCTTTTTGTTCTTTTCTTATCTTTTTTTATAGTAGAATAAATATGCAAAGCAACCCTTACAAAGTAGCAGGAGTACAGTATACAGATGTGACATTTAAGAAATCACTAACAGGGCCTTGAATGGCATGAAGATTACTAGAGAACTGAAAGTGATGCTTTTTTTTTTTTTAATTTAAGATTAACTTCCTCCTTATTTCAAATCTGATTCAATGTTTTCCACAGTGAGAAACATTTTAATGGTGAATATTTTAATGGTTCACAGACCATTAAAAAATTAAAACAAGATATCAAATTAATTAATTCTTCTTTTGGCAAAAATAGTTTGTAATATGAGCAACTTTGGAGAACAAATGAAACACTCATGAATGATGAAACTTAGTTTGATGACTGTATAAAAATGATAAAAATTTGATGACTCTAAAAACAGAAATCTAAAAATGATTAATTGTTTAACATTTTATGTTTTGCTTTATTTTAAAAGGATCTTAAAGCTCTGTATTTATTTTTCTCAGGGTATTAATACATTTTTGTACATCTAAAAGTCAATCAGCTCCAATAATAATCTTTCATATTTATCCTTGATTTCACAAATCATTCTAATTCTACTCACAGGTTGCTGCACTGCAGACAAGATATCCACTCCGTGGGTAATAAGCAGTTTATATAGCAGTCTGATATGTGCATGTTTCTCCTGAACATTCACAAGGTAGGCTTTAGTATGGTGCATATTTTCAGGGTCCTCACATATTTCAGGAATATCCAATTCTCCTGATTTTGACAGAAATTCCAGCTAGAATATATTGAAACAGTCTGTGTTTAAAATAAGGTGAAAGAAAGCTTACAATTCCTTCCTTACCCATGTGTTACCCTAAACATTGTTGACATGGGTTTAAGTAATTAAATTTGGGTTGAGATCTGAATTTTGAATTCTCCAAATTTCACACAGTTTTAAATCCAACTTTTTAATTTTGATCACCAGGAGGGTTAATACTAGGGTTTTGGGGGAAAAAACAACAAAGACGACAGGCACCAAAACCAAAAAGAGTTTAACTGCAAAGGGAAGACAATATATTTTAAAATATTATACTCACTTCTTCTTTAATGTGATAGAATTTGATGGTCTTGTTAAAAATCTCATCATATTCTGTCATTGTGTCCTTTACTGTTTGATGGAGATGAATAAGTTCACTTATTTTCTCAGAACTCTCTTTCACAGGAAATCCTTTCCGATTTGGCAATTCTGATAATTTTATCAGGTACTCCAGCTCAGCATTCAGTTGCTAGCAAAAAAGCAGAAGTTACTCAAATTACACAAATATGTTTGCAAGTTTTCCCCTACATTTAATGAAATAATCTAAAAATGGTAAATTGCCTTGGGGAAAAAACCAATGCCATGCTCTTTAAAACACTCTCCACACATACTTTACTTTTTCCTAGGAATGAAACTCAGCTATGGTCCAGAAACAGCCTTGTATCAAAACAAATCAAACTGAGTTGTAGGGTAATGGCAAAATGAATTGCTAAAAAGCCAGAGACAGTATTCAGGAGGTAGAAGGAGGTATGACATACCTCAGCCTCCTGTCAGCTCTAACTCAAAAGCATGAAGCTGGTACTCATCTTGTACTTTCACCACCCCAATGCTTGTCAGTCAATACGCAGCTAACACCGCACAAGACATTCTCTGGAAACCGAGGGTAAAATGTCTTGTCCTTACCTTATAAACACACACAAACCCTTCCTTCTGGAAAAGCAAATGTAAAACATAAAACACAGACCCCAGACAGAGTGTGTGTGTGAACACATATGTGAATCTTTACTGTACCACAAAGAGCTTTTGATCCACCGTACACTTCACTAGTTTGGTTTCTCACCTGATACTGTGGTTTCATCTGGTTAAGCTTTTTTTGTAGTTCCATAACAGTAAAAAAGCCACTTCCAAGGTCAACTGTTGTTACAAGCTGGAGTGCCTCTTGAAGAATCTCTAATCCATGGGTAGTCTAAAAGATAACCAAACAGTTCAGTTTTTTCTACCTGTAGTAAATAATTTAAAAAAAACCCCAAAACCTTACATCTAAATTTGTAATAAGATCCTTCCCCAAACCAGACACCCAAACACTGTCATTAATTTCATTAAAAGATTACTAAGAAAAAAAAAGATATTCTGAAGTTTGGTTTTTTTAATAAACTATAAATCCCTGTCTCAAACCCTCTGACTGACAAGGGTGATAGGAAATCTTTCAGATAGCGTTCAAAAACAATTCAGACACTGAGATGGGAGAACCCATACACACAGTGTATTTTCTGTGATAACACATGTTGTGGTTTAGTGATAAACTGCACGAGACAAACAGCATCTACAAACCTCTGGTTCTGCCACCAGCTTAGCTAGTGTGTTTTTAAGGAACACTGCACACTGTCCCTGCGAGGTTTCAATCCTCTTTCCTTCTGAAAAAGGTTGGACTTGAGTTCGGTAACTACGACGACACAGTTTATTAAGTCACAACAAAATATCTTTCTCCAAGGAAACAACCCAAAAGACTAAAGGACTGCTGGCATAGAACATAGGCTTGATTAAAACTTAAAATCTGAAGTGGGGATTTGGACTTTCATGTGTTTGAATAAGGGAAAAAAAGATCAAAAGCATTTCATGGTTTTTGATGACTATCTGAATGGCAGAATAGACAATGAGAAGTATCTTACTGATCACCTCTCTCTCTTAAATGACACCTATGAATGTTGATAAGAAAGTCACAGACAAACTAATAACAATCTAGACATTTTTGCCACATTTCTTTTTTTCCTAGTTATTTTACTTACAATTTTTAGTTGTTCTTTAAAGATCCAGTACTGTTGCTTTATGGGTTTTACTTGAGTAATTTTAAAATTCCAGATTGCCCAAAGGTCAGTCAGGTCTTTCTTTTCTTTACTCAGATTAACAATGATATCTTCTGTTACTCGTACAGATTTTTCTATTTTTAATATTAAACTCTCATTTACCTGGCAAATAAACAGACACTTTTGTTCCACATGTTTTGTAAAATACAATTAAAACCTCATAGTATTAAAGTTTCAACAAAGCTGAATTTAAAACAACTATTCTGGCATGACTTCTTTGAAAATTTCTGGTACTCTAAGTGACCTTAAACACCCTCTTCTCTTAAAAATAAGCACAGATCGACAGAATTTATATAATAAGGAGATGGCTAACATTAAAGTTGAAAACCTAGAACAGGTCAGTAATGACTGAATTATTGCCATCTGACGGCTGTTTAATGCTCATACAAAATTAAGTAATTTCTGAATAGACAGAATTACCCAAAATGTCCTTTTGGGGAATAGCAATTGGAAGGTGAACTGGATGAAGTGAAGACCACTCCTTTGTGCTGATAACCAAAGCAGCACCAGAGCATGGGAGGGATAAAGTGTTTAGCATTTCAACATTTGATGGGGTTTTTTTCCTCTTTTTAACAGAGCCCAAATCAGAAACAGCAGAAAACTGGGTAATGCTGTTTGTGCTTTTCCCATTTCAGAATTTTTCTATTAAGAAAAGTTCTGTTTGTAAATTACTTGTATGATCTGTATCTTCCAGATACGTAAAGCTACAACCTAAGGAATATCATGGGAACAGAGTAGCAGAAAATATTGTGGCAATACATTTCCAGGTCTTTAAAGAGATAATATTTGATGATACGTTTAGACTGAAAGTGTCTGCAGTGCAACCTCATATTCAGCTTGCCTTTACACTATCTTATCTGTGCCTGGCTGCATCCAGCTGTGACAGCGCACATTTAGCCAGGACTAACTGCCTGAGCACTTTTCCCCCTTAAGCAGGCTTTTCCAGCTCATCTTGCATGCTGCTGTATGTTATCAACACCAACTCCCCTTTATCACCCTAATGTAACTGCTCCCTCATCTCTCCTATAAAACCTTAAAGAACAGCTGGGTATCCACGCTGCTTACATTAATTGGGATCACTTTAGGAGGAGTGGCTTAGGGAATAATTGCACATACCAAATGATGTCATGAGGGGATTCTGGGAAATTAGATAGGGAAGCCTAGGCAGTGGCGCTAAACCCAAGAGATAATGAAAGGATGGCAGGAAAGATTATCTGTAAGGAAGTAGCTCTAACACCCGTTTCTTCAGAAGAATTTCACACACTCAGTTAGCAAAGACTGCCTCTTAGTGGAAGTATATAAACTTATTATTGTACTTGCATGGATGTTGTTTTCCAACACGAACAAAACAGATGTGCATATATTATATTTGCATGCATGTACTGAATCATTTATTAAGGGCTCTGTGCTTGTTAACCACAACATTTTTTATATTCCTAATGCCATTACCACTCAAATAATACTTTCATATTTCAAAAGAATATAGCAACATTAGGCCCTTTTAAACTAGGTACTGGAGAAATCACAATCCATCAGTCACAGAACTAGGATTAGACCTTATCACAGGCAAACATAAAATATTCAATAAGTTTTATCAGATTATACTCACCATATTTACTAAATCAAGAAAATTGCAACCCATATTTTGGGTGGAAAAAATCTTCTTTATAGCCTTTTGCCACTGAGTATTAGCTGACTCCATTGCAATTTTATTTTCAGCCTCCTTGTTGGTTTGTAGTGGGTCTGATTTATAGAATTCCTTCAGATTTTTAATATCATTGTTAACCTACAGAAAGACATAAAATAAGCATTAAAAACCCAAAAACTTGAGCTGCTATAATCAGAATGTATAACATGATAACATTGAATAGCAGCCTTTGAATCTTTTCCAGGTTTTAACATCTATCATCCTCTCTAAAAATTATACAAATACTAAACAATAAAAAGGTTTTTAACAACTGTAAACCAGTAGATGGCAAGCAGACAGGTGGCAGCAATTTGTTCCATTTCTGTTGCATATCATTACATGGATATTATATACCAGTGTATCAATGCAATGATTTTCACAGAGCTGTTTAATATGAAGTAAATGAAGTTAGCAATCATCAAAAGTAGATGCAATCCAATTTTCTGGCAGTTTATCTTCAAATAAACAAATCCGATGGCTAATTTTATCTAATAAGTTCCATTCCATCCTCCATTTCTTTCTAAATATAAAAGAAAAACAGTGTTGTAAAATCTTAAAAGAAGCATTAGATCAAAATGAAAATTAACTGCCCTGGGCATTGTTAGCACAGCTACCAAAATGGTGTTAGTACTGAATTGACTATGATTTCAGCTAGAGCTGGTTTATATTTAATTTTTAACCCCCTTCAGACAAATTAGCACTTCAGTGGAAGTAGTGCAAGACAAACATCTGTATCAACATATTGCAATATGATAAGTATGTATTATCAATTTATGTGAAATATTTTTAAAATTATATGAAGCAAAATCATTAAGTTTAAGAGTCAGAGTACACACATGAAAGCATTTTCATTATTCGGATAAAGAAAGAGTGCATGTACGCAGAGAAAAAGTAACAAATCATAATACTTCCTACAGTGGTGATTTAAATCAGTAGAAAATCTGTGCATAGACTAGTCATTATGTTGATGCAAGTTCAATAATCAGGGCTGCTTGCCCTGTTGGAAAAGATCCCCTTCAAAGTAGAAAGGAGCTTACAAAGACTTGCAGTGCTTCCATCTACAGGATTTGTCTTAGCTAGCTAAAAGCTCATTTTTCAGTTGTATGATTTTCACAGTCTAGTCAGAGAATAAGTAAGTAATCTGTACCTCCATAGATGACTTTAAAAAGGCCACATAAGTTTCTAGAATTTCTAGTTTTGAACTAATATTTTTTTCAATTCTTTTCAGTTCTTCATTCAGACAGACAGTTCTGCTAGAAAATGCTGCCACCTGTTCAGGTTCAAACTCTTCCACATCTTTGATGATTCTCTCAGCTGCTTCCAATTCACATGAAGTTTCCTTTGAGGGTACAAGCATAGAGCAATACATATAATGACTGAAAAGGACTTGTCAATATTGACATCACATGTTAATTTTCACTAGTATTGCTTTCTTAAATATAATTCCATTACTTAATTGCATAAGAGCCAATAATAAACATTATATGCTGAAATAACCATTAACATTTTGACAATAAAAACTATGGATGCATTTACAAAAACAGCTGTTTTGAATGAAAAAGAATTTTAAAAACTAGGAATTCAGATTAAGTAAATCACAGTGTAAGAATGAAAGAGAAGCATTCCATATGGGAATATCAATAGTCAGAAATCATGTAATTCCTTTAATAACAGAATAGCCCAATTTTCTGAACTGATTCTCTTGATTCTAAATCCCTCTTAGTTGCTTGTCTGATACCCAGTTCTCACAGAAGAACTCTAGAGTGAGACTCCAGAAGCACTGGGTCTTCAAGAGGCTACTGCTGCAATTGTTTTAAGCCTGTTCTTGTAGGACTTTGCCTTATGAATCTTAGTTCCACTCATGCCTTCATTCTTGAAGCAGTAATTGCTTCCTAGGTCCAGTCTAGTCCCTACACATCAAGTCTTGCATTCCAACCCAAACCAATGCTACTATATTATATTTTTCTGGAACAAAAAGGGGCTCTTGCTCATCTGCTGAACTTTGTTAATTCTTACTATATGCTCTCCAGAATTTCTTTAAAGTGAATTTTATTGCCACGGATACTGTACAGATCCAGGCTCTTGAGTTCTATAAACTGTTGCCTGAAACAAAAAAGAGCTCCACAGGAGTAATGGAGTTTTAAGAACTCCTAAAACATAGGATAATCCTAAAATACATACTTCCACGTTCAGCTTAGCCATGAAATATGCAGCTGTGTCAAGACCATGGCAGGGATTCAACATTTTAAACCACTTTCAGATAATGCAGTACTGCTACAGGGCTGAAAAGGCCCTGGATGTAACTTAGAAATAGCCTCATCTGTGTTACAGAGCTGAATGCTGCAGTGCTTTGCATTCCCAACATGACCAATAGATACTGATGGCCACTTTACAGCCCACTTCAAAGGTTCTCCACTTGGGAAGTACTTTGTTTTTCCTTTTTGCTGATTCATCCCTTTTATTAGGCATAATAAACCTTAAGAAGAGTTTACTGTGCCTCTGACTGTCTAGACAAATTTTAAACTTGGTGCCTCAGGTAGAAGGAGCAATTCACATTCGCAGCGCCTTCCTAGCAAGAGTTGATACTGGGATCTGGAGGTAGTAATAAATAACGTGATAATGATAAAAAGTGTTATGAGGAGTGACTTGGAGTGTTATCTGTGGTTTTGTTCCTTAACTACAGTTTTAAACTAAATTTTAGACATTTTCTTTCCAAGTATACATAAGAAACGCTCAGCCTCTCACCTTATGTAGAGCTACATAAAGCATGCATTTGTTTCTGAAAGTACTTAACATTATTAAAGATTCTGGGTTTGGTGTTTTTTTTACCTTAGTTTGTTTTGCCAGTTCAAGGTGCGTGTTTAAAACTCTTTCCGAGTCAGACAAATACAAACCAATTTCCATACCACCGGCAATCATCGGGGTGATTTTTTTAATCAAGTGTGATACCTTTATTTGAAAGAACAATTTATATCATTAATTTATAGAAGTAGTATAAAAATTTATAGAAGTAGGCAGTGTAGAAAAAAATGAAGTAACATACATAAGTAATACATGAAGTAACATAAAGAAAGAAAATTCTACTTTTTCTCCTAAGAAAATTCTAACAGGTATGGTCAGAATTTGAGAAAAAACCTCCAGTTTACTATCATTTTATTGACAGTGCTTTCATTTATCCTAAGAATGCCATGCTTGTTATTTCAATAAGGCACAAGTGCATTATAATGTAGCTGTTATAACCTTGGCAGAATTACTTTCACTATGCTCCATTTTTCAATCATAATGTACATTTAAAGCTTCTCTGCCAAGCCAAGAGACCTATTATTATGCAGATACATGTACACATCTCGATTTCATTGTCCCTGTAAGACGTTACATATTTATATTGACGATAAAACAGATTATGAAGAGCAGAGGCAGATGATACCATAGTATGTATAGTTATCATTAGACATGTGAATTCATATGTACGATGTATTTCAAGATGTGGTTTCTAATTGAGGTTCAGACTTTATTAAATGAAGCTCAGGGGCAGTTGAATTTAGCACCAGATTTTTCGCGATATTTTGTATTAGCAGAAGGTTGGAAAGAAAACTGTTTTACTTGGTAGGAATATAACAATAAGCGCTGTTCACTGTAATGAAAGATCATGTGTTATGACTCAAATTTTCAAAATGTTCTCTAAGGCAAGACTGGGAACAAAATTATTAGAATAAACTGCAGAATGAAGCTGTATGTCAAAATTGGGTCTACATTTTGACTAAAAATTACCTTCAAATTGAAGTTTTGCCTTAAGATTCAGAATATGCTGGTGATGTCATTTTTACAAGGCCAACAGTAGCTATCAGCAAATCTTTATTATCAGGTAAACTCAATATTTTCACTGTGTTCCAATACCATGAGGCCTCTTCTACATAAATTGCATTAAATGGAACAATTTCTGATGAATTGACTTCTCAATTGATTCTGAACTGTTCATTATAAACAATCATACAAATATTATATAACGTCAGATTCAGACTTAATCAGTCATTAAATTTTATTTAATTTCTCGGTCTATGCTCTGGTATTTCCTTCATATGAACCTTGTTAAAACATTGTATTTTTTAATTTGAATTTACAAATGGAACCCTATTTAGGAGCCATGTGTCTATTCCACCTCTGACAAGTCACTGAAAAGGTCTGCAGTACTACTGAACATCCAACAGCTTAAAGGCAGCTGTGATGTCATAGATGCATCAGTATTTTAATGAATAAAGGGAATTTTTATAGTGAACAGAATCCACTCTCCTTCAGCCTTACTGAAAATTTCTGGTGGTTCACCGTCACCATTAACCCTCAGTTTTGCCACACTTCTATTTTTATCTTCAGCCAAATAAAACAGAAGACATAGAAACAGTATAAGAATCCCACATACAGGTCACAGTCCTGATTGCTCACTTCTTTTCCAAAATAACAACTTAAAATAGCTCATTATCTAAGCAAACCCATGCTTTATTCAAGATCACTGGTAAAACGTACTTATGGAAACAGCTGCAATTTTCTGAACAGCTTAGGTTGGTTTGTGCTGACAACAGCATTCAGCACTCTACCTAAAATTGTGTGCTCTACAACCAATGTGCTATTTGTAATTATTTGATTCAACTTTAATATTCACATAGTTAAATTATGGAACCGCAATGCACTGTTCGTCAATGCATTAAGAAGATGATGTCTTATGATGTACCTTATTTAGATGATCTTCAAGTGAGGCAGTCCATTGTTGTCTCTTCAAAGTTCGTTCTTTATCATCTGGTTGCTGCCTGATTAATTGATCTACTTTTTTTTTAACATATTCCATAATTTTCTGGATTCCTGTCACCCAAGAGCTAAAATGGGAAATTAGTACTGTAGTTACTTCTCATTTTTGCTCAACAGTCATGATGACAATGACTAAAAGAAACCCAGCAAGTTTTCTTTTGATTTGTATGGTGAGTAACTTACTAATTTTAAACTGTGACCCTAAAAAGAAAAATAACCAAGAGAAATATTAAAATGAATCTAAACAAAATTGATAATGAATATGACACAGGAATGACATTTCCAAACAAATAATTCATCACTGATGAGGAATACAAGAGCCCAAAAATCAGACTCACTGATATTTCCATTTTGACACAGTCTAGGATTGCAAGAAAGAACCACCTTCTGTCACTTTCCTATAATCTATTCCTCTTCCAATGTGAAGATTTTCAGAATTTTCATTTATTTGGACTTATTTTTAGTATAAGGCTGCAACATGCCTCAAGAAGATTTGAAAGTAGGACAGAATTAGCATAATATTTCTCCAGTTTTACTGTGAGTTGGATTTCCAATTATGCCACTGAAGTCAGTGAAACTAGCCTTAAACATAGTCCTCCCTCAGTGTGAAGGTATCAGTACAAGACTTGTAAATCAAACAACTACAGCTGTCTTGTCATATGCATGCAAAGTACCTGGCTTAGTTTTTTGGTATTCTAAAAATTAATAAATCCAAACCAATGCAGATACAGAAATCCATGTACATTTTAATTTTCTTAATGTTCAAAGTACTCTATCTGCTCTTGGTGCATTTAAACCAGTACTACACATGATAGAGGTTTTGAGGTTGCATTAAGAATGCGTTTTCTAGTATCCTCACTGAGAAGATACAGTGCAATTTAGTGCATCATCTCATCAAAATCAACAAAGTTGGTGGAGCAGGATGCCCCATCCCTGGCTGTCTTCAAGGCCAGGCTGGATGAAGCTTTGAGCAACCTGGTCTAGTGGAGGGTGTCCCTGCCCATGGCAGGGGGGTTGGAACTAGATGGGCTTTAAGGTCCCTTCCAAACCAAACCATTCTATGATTCTAGGATCAAATGACCACCAGAATTTCTTGCTAGTTTAAATTGTTTCATGATAGTAATCCTCAAGCCCATGCCTATGAATGTAGTGTTCCACCTGCACAGAAGTACTAGCACTACTCATTGAAATATATGGCAAGTTGATTACATTCTGGCCATCAGGCCTGAAGGCAGCAGGGAAAAACTGAAAAGCCATAATATTCTGTGTTTGCTTTCTTAGAAATGGACTTATTTATTTTTATGATGCAAGTAGAGATTTTAAACATTTGAGAGCCTGGAATTTTTCACTGTTCTTCAGAAACAGCAAAACACATTTCCAGTGAGGTTGCCTATTGATATTGTTTAAGTTTCTCCTTCCTTATCTAAATCACTGCTCTTTCAGTTATAATGCTCTGCTGTTTTTAAAATTATAATGTCTTCAAGGCAGAAACATCTATTTATTTATTTATAAAATATCTTGAGCAGCACTTTGGCACATGAGATGTGTGGCATTACCTGTTTTTATTTAATTTTACCAGAAATGACTGATAGGGTTATTTTGACAAATCCATCCTATTGTTTCTGATATATACTGATGGTATCTTACTATTCCACTGCTAATTTGAACTGTTCAAATATTTTTTTTAAACTCTTAATAAGGAAGGAATAAAGAAAATCAATGTCCTGTTATTTTAGGGAATAATTCTACCAGAATCTGTAGCAATCCTAACATTAATCAGTGCTGTGCAGCCATAATTTGAAATACATCTGCTTCTGTTGAGGTAATATCTAGCAGAACATCAAGTCCTAGAGGACAGCAGCATGTGTTCCAGAATCATGGCTGATTTAGGAATGAAAGTCAAAGTCTCACTGAGATAAATCCCTTTCCCTTTAATTAAAATATCAGGAGATGCTGAAACATTAACAATAGCTGTAAAGCCAGCTGCACGTGCTCCCAAATCAACTTTCTATCTGAATTTTCTATTTCATCCCTTTAGTAGGTTCAAGACAATTACATCTGGGGTGACCGTTGAAGGCGCTTTATCTAAAACTTTTTACAAGGTCATGAGATTAATTGAAAATCTTATCTAGACTTTCAGTTGCTGTGTTGAAGTAAAGCTATTTAAAGTTCAGGAATAATTAAGGACATAAGCATGTAAAGGAAAGGTAGAGCTAAGCTGAACACTAGGTAACCATCAGCCATGGTCATCTACTCTGTCTTTGAAGCAGAACTGACTAGTATTAAATGGTCTTTGTTCTTACTGCACCAGCCTCCTGCTAACACCTGGAAAGTAGGAGATACTAAACCACTAGGACTGATTCTAAACTAAGTCATGCTTTACATCAGTGTAAAAATTCTACTGTGGAGTACATCATCACTGTAATTAACAAAGAGTTTGGAAGAAAAGTTATTTCATTAATAAATTAAACCTATTAGAAGAAAAAACTACCATATTTTCTGCACCTAACACCTGCCTTTTTGTCTTGAATCAAACCACATTATAATTGTTATAATGGTGACTTTCAAAAAGGTCTAAAGGAATTATAATGGCAGCAGAGTGTTCACAGCCATTGATATTTTAATTTTCATTTACATAAATTTATTTTTCCAAAATGTCAACTAAACCATTGTTTCTGAACAACATATGCTCTAATATATCAATTCCGCTGCTTGACACCACTCTTACAGGTAACATGTAGAATTCCTAAAGGGTTTTGTAGAAGAGATTGGTTTGTATAAAAACCAACAGCTAAGTATGACAGAAACCTTGAGTTTCAGGTCATTTAAATGCAAACCTACATACTTAACTACAGTTGCTTGACTAGTTATTTCTAACTAGTCAAGTTATAAAGCAACATGTGGATATGTAGAAATGCAGCAGATACACAAATTCAGAGGTAATACCTGTGAGAACCTGTTTTATTAAGTAAAGTTTGTCCCTTCTGCAAGGTGCTCGCTGTGTAACCTTTAATTTCTTCCTGTAGTTCCTCATACTTCATTGTCCAGATAGGCAAACATAAGCCTTCTGAATTAAAGATTTTAAGGTAATTCTCAATACCTTCAAGACCATCAAGTACCTGGAAACAAAAAAGGATCTATTGTTAATATTTGTATTTAAAAGGCTTATGTATACTCTTTTACATAAAGAGATGATCAATGCTACTTCAATCAATTAAGGCTGCTACCACAAGCAAAGATTTATGTTTCCTCATGTTCAATTTCATTTACAAGTAGGCAGCCTGGTTACAGCAGGATATTGTCTGGATTGACGTTTTCCCTAGCAGCCACTGCAGTTCACCTTTCCTATTCAGCTCCGAATAGCAACATCAGACCCTAAATTCAGACTTTCAAGACCTCAATAAAATAAAGATTAAACAATTGACACAAAGCCAGACTTCTACCTCAGATTCTTTTCAAGCATTAGCATACGTATCTACGATCTTTTTTTAATAGCATAAGCATATTATGGCATAGACAACAGAATATGAGGAAAGCATCAGGTCTACATGCAACTGTGGCACCAGAACATAAATTGCATTATATGGGTTTAGAAATGGAATCCCTTGATCTATCAGCTGATAACACAAAAATACTTTGCAGCTTATATATTCACAAGTTAAAGATGAAGGAGAGTGACAATTAGTGATCTAATTCTTTCACATTAATGACAGGAGGTTGTTTTTTTTTCATTTCAGCATGGAAGATTAGTAGGGAAAATACTATCATAGTTATGCTAGCAAAAGTGACCAAAATTATGTTACAAGCAGTAATTAAAATTAACAACAACACACTGAAGACAACACGGGCATAACTCCTATAAGCAGAAATAATATCCCTCTTTTCTGAGCCATTCTATCTCAAATGATTTTTAATTTTGCAATGGCACATAGGAGGAATAAAAACCCAGTATCTAAGGTTGTTAGAAGAAAGCATATATGTCCTGGAGTTCAAAATCCAAAAGTGAATTTTGAAGTAACTTACGTGCAAAAGTACAAGAGACTCCACAGCTAATTAAAAATGTGAATTTGCAAACACACTGTACCCAGTAAAAGCCTTATTTACTTAAAGCTATCCAAGTGAATGTCTTCAAGCTTTTGCCATACTAAAGCAATCTCAGACTATTCATGTATTATTTGCCAAGTATTCCAAGAGGATAGCTACACAGAGATCCCCCTGCAGAAAGTCGAACTCAAGGTAACTACGTAGACACAGAAATGGATTGATATTTAAAGAAAGGTACATGATTACCAAAGAGCCAAGGATCCAAAAAGGCCAAGGGGCTTGCAAACATATAGAGAAAATATTGGTTAATGCAGCCACATAACCAACAGAATGCAGTCAAATTTACAACAGAACTTAAGCACACAAACACAATGCAAGTGCTATACCTCTGTTTTTATTTTCCTGAATTCATCACAATTTAAAATGACAATGAGATGCACAATCCAAAAAAAGAGTTCTCTTTGAGTTAGTTCAAAGCAACTAATACTCTGTTTTGCTTATTTTCCCTTTACTTATAAAGAGAACCCAGAGGTTGAAGTACACCACAAGAAGTGAAAATGCCTCTTTTAGAGTTGTATTCACTCTCACATGTAACACGTGTAACAGCATGCTGTGGAGATCCGCCTGAGCTAGTACTTTCTTCAGCATGTACTTCTGCAAAGCACAGCCCTATGTGCTGAAAAGATGCTACGTTTGGTCTCAAAGCAATAGACCCATATTTGCATAGCTCCTTGTCCACACTAGATGAGGGTTGACTATCAGTAACAGCTTTAACACCATTTCCATCAGCTCATCTCTGATTCTTCACTATGAATGAAATCAAGATAGATCAGACTTAATGGATGAAAAGATATCTCTCACTTCAAAGGTCTGCAGATAAATTCAACAGCAAGTATTATTTACATTTTTTTAATAAAATACTGAAGGAACATAGTACAGGTTAAACAGAAATGTGATTACAGCCCCACCTGGCGTTCAAAGCAAAAAATTAGTAAAGGCAAAGTCTTAAGGTTGTTTTTTCCCCATATTTAATAGAGTTATGAAGATTGTTGTTGGAGCTATCCTTGGAAATTATCTGGTTTTTAAAGCTTTTATAAACAATCTGGAAACAATACGCTTAAAAAATACAAAAAGACTATTGGGTCTTTGGACACCTTAATATATGAACTTTTGTAACTGAAAGGTTTTGAAAAAAGTTTGCATTACTAACACTACTTGATGTATACACCCTTGAAGAACAGTCTTCTTGTAGAACAGAAACCGAGGTATTTAACATTTTAAGTTTGGCCTTTAACATGGAGGTCTTTTTCAGTGGAAATCTTTTAGATGCAACACCTGATTTTCAAAATTATCAGACTTAAAACTCAATGGGACACTTTCATATAGCAGAGTTTAAGATCTTAGTATTTCCAAAAAGCACAAACCCTTGTTTTCTTTACCTTTAGTGTAACAGGCAGTTGGGTAGCACCACTGGCTGAAGACTTAATGTTTCAAAAGC
The DNA here is from genome assembly GCA_027574665.1 of Rhynochetos jubatus. Taxonomy (NCBI): domain Eukaryota; kingdom Metazoa; phylum Chordata; class Aves; order Eurypygiformes; family Rhynochetidae; genus Rhynochetos; species Rhynochetos jubatus. The sequence continues at coordinate 18,522,246 of CM050654.1, read as the reverse complement.
TTTGGGTCCCAAATCAAAGCAAAAAAATTGCTTTTTTTAAAAGGTATTCTATTATTACAGACTTGGATTCTTACCAACCTTGTCAGCAGTATGAAAAAAGTCATTGGCCTCTTGTAGAAGGACTTTCCTTTCTTTCATCTGGAAGGACACTTCTTCTCGTAACAGACAGATTTTCTGATTTGAAACCTTCAGATGTTCTTTTTCTGTGTAGTCCTCCAAAAGCAAGATCTTAAGCGCTTCAGCTTCCAGTTGTTCCACAGTGGAATTCCATTCCTAACAAGAAAAATTCCATTTTAATCAACCCCACATAGAAAAGTAATATACCTTCACATTAATATAAATACTGAAAAACGTGTCTCATTTATAGGCCCGAAATTTTTCACCATGTAAAATTGCATTTCTACTAGGACGGATTTCTCAGCAAATTATGGTTCTAGCGACAGTTTTCAGTGGTGGCATTCTACATTCTTAACACAGTTTCACAGGCAGAAGTAGCAGTTACTAGTGTGTCTGGTGGGAAAAATGGTCTGCATAACATAAATACAAGGAACTTCTATTGGGTAAGAAAACACTCTCATGACAAACAGCCCCTTAAGTCCAACTATTTAACCAAGAACACATTACAATATTGGCCAGATAGTAACTGCTTCCAGTGAGACAATTTCTGCTGAGAGCTGCCCGGTAATCAATTAAACCAAATGACTCTCCCTTACAGTGAGGTGTGCTATCATCGCTGACATCCTCCATTGTACATCTCCGATTTGCTTCACAAAAACACAAGTCCACTGAAAGCATGTCTCTGCCTTATCTGAACATGAACCTTCCTAATGGCAGTGACAGATCAAACAGATACTTGAAAAAGGAAGCTCATACTTTAGAATTTCAAGCCAGAGAGTCAGAAACATTACTGACACTTAATTGAGCTGGGTACGTTAAAACTAAGGTGCTTTCAAATGGATTCAGTTGAATGAGCACAAGTTTGCATGTAGATATTTTTGTCTGCATTGCACCACTTGAAGCATATTTAGCTAAAGAGAACTGATTGTGTATTTGACTGCGATTTATTTTTTCAACTATTCATACTGAACTGACTTGTGCTTCTAGTGTACTGATCCAAATTATATATCAAAATTTAGGGATTAAACCTTCATTAATAAAATTTTTTCCTATCTTTTTGGGTTTTAACCTGTAATAAATGCCATCACACTATTCAGTCCCACTATCTTCTTTAGGCTATAAAGAGGTACTGAAAGTTGTATCGGACTAGGTAGCCCAAATGGAAAAGTGTTTTACTTTGAGTCAAGAGAAAACCACCATTTCACATCTTTCTGTCTTGTAACTACTGCTTTGGTTTTTAGTTGCCTTTTTTTTTCTGTGTTTGTATAGAGAGAACTATAAAATAACAAAATTGTTACACAGTGTTCTTTATCCCTGCTGTGCTTGTCAACACTTAAAATTGATGCCTTATTATGCTGTTCAAAACAAAGGGAACATCTGATCCTATACTGCAATTTTCCATGTCTTAGGTAGCATATTTCCTCCACTTTTTCTTGTAATGAATTAAATAAGAGAAGAACCTTTTTCAAATTCATTTAGCATTTTCTTCCACAAATTTGTATCAAATGTCTGGTAAAGCAGACAATAATATTCAAAAATAAACGAGAAGTTTTTTCATGAAAACACTCCAAAGTGTGCCTACGGCAGAAGGATACAGAGTAAGTTCATGTCTTCTCAGCATGCTTAAAGAACATTAGCCTCACATTTGTTGTTGCTTTTTAGTGAAATTATTGCTAGTGAAAGACACTAACTTGGAATTTTTCCCCAAAGAATTAACCTGGTTATTCACAGATACTTCACAAACAGCAGCAATTCTAATTCCCTTACAGTGTCCCACCATGCTGCTTTATCCTTGTCTGAAGTACACTAACTGGGAGTAGATCTATTTTGGTCTGTGTCGTTCAGGGTATTCCTTGTCTCACATTGCCCATTGTTTTGACAACTAGTATGGAAAAAACACTTGTTCAAAAATATCAGCAATTTTTTTTACATGGATTTCTCCACTAGATGCAGTTACCTCTCCCTCCCTGTTGGTATGGACTAGGTTTGGACCAGCCACTCTACAATTCCCAGCATACCCATTGCCCAAGAGAGCCAAGCCTAAATTGCACATGGCAATTCCAATGGAAAGGACTAATTTCTTTGTTGCATTATAGACTAACTCGAGCAATTCAGAAAAAAGATCTAGTATTACTCGCAGGTCAGTGAAAAAGACACCCCAAAATGGAAAACACATGCATTCAGATCATGCCTGTATGTTCTTGCCTTGAAATGTGGATTCATTTATGAAGCTTCACAGCACATGAACTAAAGCTGAAACAGAGGGTACTGACATGGGTAACAAAAGTAATTTTAAAATAAGAACAAACCCATGGGAATAAGGAATGTGATGCCTGGTGTGATGTCAATATGTTGCAACACAATAGTCTCAAAATCATGAATTATATAAAAATACCTTTGTTGTCTCTCAAAAAAACAACTACCAAGGGATATTAAGTGATGAAACTTTCTGTGTGAATTAGTCTGTGGTACTAACTACTGCAGGTTATAACAGAGAAAATATTTTAGCAAAGTTGAGGGGGGAAAAAGGAATCACGTTTTATATAATAAGACACTAAACAAGATTTTAAACAGGCAAATATTTTGGGAAAAAATAGTAAGGAGGTCTCTCCATAAACACAGCTTATTGGGCCTATTTGTGAATAAGGTGTGGGCTCCTCACATCCAATTGTATCAGCATCACAACATCATCATCTTCCAGCACTTGCAGCTGGAATGACTAGTATCAAGTACATTCCATGGTCAGATTCTAATCAAAATTTCATTTACATTTAAACATATAGATATTAATGAGAATTAGAAAAAAACACTGCAGTTGTGGGCTTTTAACTAAGACTAATAATAATTAAGAGAAAAAGGCAAAAGTGCAGTTGAATATGTGCCTCCTCATTTTGTTATTATGTGTTATTTGTATAATAATTTAAATAATATTTTATGCAAGAATGAAAAATGCGTATTTTAATGTAACAGTTATCTTGGAAGCAGACACATTAAAACAAAAAAAATTCTGAATTGTTTCAGTGGATCACAATGTGGAAGTTACAATTACAGCAGGCAAGTCTAATTATAAGAAAATGATTCAACTTGTAGTGAAATTTCCTGTAAAAGGAGTTCCTTGTAACAATGAAATGTTTGTATGCAATGCCCAATATCAGCTTTTAGGTGATCCTAAAGCACATACTAAACTCTGCCTCATTTACACTGAAGCAAGTGTCTTCTCTAACCTTTCACACAGACTCAAAACCCCAATTTATTATAATATTATAGTTTACAATACTCCATGAACATTAAAAAGCCTTGCACACCCTCTGAGGGTAATAAATGTAGACTCATTTGCTATCCTATTTGATCATTACTCAAAATTGGTTCAATTTTCTACAAAATAGCTAGTGACAATTTCACTTTCAGCTTTCTATTTATAAGGAAATCTTTCTACATATAAGTAACCTCTACTTTCCATCAACAGGAAATACAAGATCAGTATAAACATCTTTGTCAGTTTTCTCTGTCCTTCAATCCTCTACATTTTAAATTTGCAAAAATCTGTCAGTCAGCACTGCAATATTTGTTATTCATTTTCCCTGAAGGGAACACAAACTACTATTACCTTGACTTTTCTATTTCTCAAGAAATGCTTGTGAAATCCTCTGAACGAATAAAGATATATGGCATTGTATGTGCCTGTACTCAGTGTGTCTCCTTAGCTTATATCACTATTGTTGCTTTTCCTCACAGTAATAAGTCTTTAAACATTTGCTTTCATTCTTCCATTTGGCAAGGAAAATGACTTGTTTCTAGGTTCTTTGATAAATCAGGTATTTTTCAAGAGTGTTAAAAATGATGAAGTAAAATTATGGCTTTAAGTAAAATATTTGAACAACTGAACTGGTGCTGATCCCAACTTCAGCCTGTAATTGATTCACTGTATACATTGATAATTCAGCCCCTCTGAGTATCTGAAAGCCTTTAAACATTAATAACTCTATTGCAACATAGCTAACAAAATAATGATACAATTCTCTCAATTAAAAATAAAACATTGTGCACTAATACAACTGCAAAGGGTGGTGACCTGCTATGACAATTACCATACGACCTGTCTGTTGGGAAGTTCAGTGGATAGCTGTATCAGTGCATTTAACTGTGAGCTGTTAGAATCAGCAGACAGAAAGAGGACAAAGTAATTTAAAGTCTGTCATCTCCCAGAAAATTGTTGGGAGATGCTAAAAGATAATGCCAGGACAGAGACGCACCTACCAAAAAAACAAACCACCTCATCAACCCCCCAACCATTAACGGAAAAATAACAGAAAAGGAGGGTGCTCTCAAGTCAGTGAGATGGCACTACGAGAAAATCAGACAGAACCTGGCAGATGAATGTAGATTTGCATCTGCTGCACACGAAAAATAAATGTTCAGGTGGAAATAAAATTTTCCATAAAGAAAAATTCTTGTTCCTTACATGTTTTCTTGTAGCTATCAAAATACAGGAATGAGTTAAAACATCTGTTATGCAGATGAACTAGAGTACTGACAGAATGCCAGTCACAGAAAACCTGGCAAGAAGAGCTGGATAGAGTTTGCATCTATGCAGAGAATGATAAAGGAGCATGGCCACCCAGGAAAGTCAGAGAGAAGAGAGCTACAGACAGACATTTAACTGTGCAATAACTTTTCTATATATCTAAGAATTAGCTGCGAGATCTGGGGGGAAAAAGCAGGTACATGCAATATTCTTGAACCTTACGTTAATGTTAACAAACATAGCTATTAATAATTGATAACTATATTTAATTCTGTCATTAAGAACCATCCTGTAACTTTATTAGAGCATGTTATTACCTAGCATAGTTAATCCAGACCAAATAAGCATGTAGAGCTATAAAACAGAAGTACATTCCATCTTACTACTAATCCTCAGTAAAAGAAGAACTGATTCCAGCCTTGTTGAGTCTTGAAAAGTGGCAGAAACTATATAATATGCAAAAAATTCAGAGCACTATTTTTCTTCACCTCGAAAGTTATATGGCCACAAAGTGGTGCTAGCAGTTCTTTTTTACCATGCCAAGCACCTCCAATACACACAGAAATGTAAAAGCAAGCAGTTAATCAGTGCCAGCAGATATCCCCATTGAAACATGATTTCCTAAACGTGCTCTCCTCTACTCTCAAATCTTGAGGGCAGGAGGCTGTCCGTTTAATGTTTGGGAGAGTTGAGGGCTTTTTTCCAATTCTGAATCCTTGTGTTTACCTTTGGTCTTGATTATTGTACAGTGGCTTCACCTCGTAGCAAGGCGAGGTTCAAGATTAGATACAATTTGTGAACATCATAAACCATTCTCCTTTCTTCTCTCAGCCCAGTCACATAAATAAGGAGTTAATCCCACAAGTCCTTTTCTGGCTAACCTCTGAACAATTTATGAGACATTCATCTTAATATAACAATAAATGTAAGTAAACACGTGTATTTTCTTTGTGTGAAACTGTTCAGACACCAGAACGGTCTGTTATCTAACTCCCTATGAGAACACTTACACTTGTTCTGTATGTCTGTTACAAATACACATTTCACCATACCCTCAAAGCTATACTATACATATGAAATATTACTTGAAAAGATTCATTTATACCACTTTCGATCTTAACAGAAATCCCAAGGTAGCTACAGAGCAGGATGTCATTACTTCTAACAGAATGCCACTAGAAACTTCATGGCCATTCAGACAGTACAGGAAAGACACTAATGAAAATCCAGGTTTATTTTTGCAGCTAGGTAAATACAATGGTTTAAAGCCCCTAATTGCTTTTTGAAAACATTCAGCTTTGGCATGAGAGGACTAGACAAGCAACAGCAGTCAACACCTATGCTCTAAGCAATGATCAAGCTACAGAACAAGTATGTAATTGGTTAATTAGCCAAGTATCATGCATGGTACTCCTATGAGTACTTCTGCCAAAGGTCTGCTCAGGCTTTGCAGCAAAATTTATCTTTTCATGATCATCTTCCCTAGATGAAGTAAATGTGTTTTCTGACATGCTGCTTGGGGAAACGTTAAAAATACTACTGAATTCTTCTTACATGACAACCCTGAAGCAGGTAACTGTAAATTATACAAGCAGGCAAACATGACATTTAACTACAAAACTTCCAAGGAAACATAATTGTGAACAAACATAAAACTGTTAGTTGCTATCAACATAACAGTCTTGAAAGAGACATTTGTTTCTATTGGAATGGTTTGGAATGAAAAAGGCTTGCTTGGTCATCCCACAAGTTCTCTTATCTGTTTCCTCTGAATGTTCCCCCCATCCCACTGGTGGAAGGGGAGAAGTGAGCAAGCAGCTGTGTGGTTACTTACTGGGGCTAAACCATGACAGTCTTTTTTGACACCCAACGTGAGGCATGAAGGGTTGAGATAACGACAAATCTGACCAGAGAGTAAAATAAATTTGTTATAAGCATTCAGTATACTAGTTTAATAGACACTGATCACAACGTTGTTCTATCCATTCTCATGGTTGTGTTATGCAAATCCTTGGTTTCTGTCAGTATTCCCTGTGGTGCTGTTTATAACTTTTGGGAGATGGATCAAGATTACCATTTTGCTGTGTTGTGTAACATCAACTTATGATATGATAATATTACTGGTCAAGACACTAGCCCAGTATTTCTATTTGGTATTGCTGTCAACTCTGTACCTCAGGCACCATGTCTCAAATTTTTTATAATCACACTCCTCAATTTTTCTCCCCAGAGAACCAATCTATGGGGAAAACAGAGGAGGATACTTTCCCTCCTTTCCTTTCAGGCTAGTTACACCAGCTCTTGAAAATTTTGAATATCCTTGAGATGTTCAAGCCAGCATACTCCTATTGCTATGCCTAAACTATTGGGAGAATTTCCCTGAGGCTGGATAATCATGGGTGGCATGGCATGTGGGAGAGTATGAGCAAGTATTTGAAGAACTTTGCAGCTCCAATGGTCTGAAACGTCACTCCCGAAAAACTACAGGATCCTGATAAAATGATAGAATGCTTGAAAGAAAAATGCCATGGTTATTCCAGAGAGGCTGAAATTAAGAGGAAAATTAACTCTATCCCTATTAAAACCAGCATACCTGATGATATAGCACAACTGAGGTATCTAAAAAAGGTCCTAAATATGTGCAATTTACATCACACAAATATCCTTATTTTATATCAACATTGTCTTTAATCCCATCTTGGTTTTATGAGTGATGGTAACAGATCTATTCCCTGGAAAACTGATATTCAAAATGAAAATACTATGTTCAATTAGTTTTATTCCCAAGAAATAAATGAACTCTTCCAATTCTAATCATGTACACAGTTCAGTGACAATGAATTATGGCAGAAGTGGCTGGCCTTTTATCCCTTATGAATATTAAACTTTGGTAATCCCATACAATTGCTTTTCTTTATATTTGCAACTTGGTTTAACATGTAAACTACCGGTCTGGAACTTGATCACTAAATTGAAAAACCAACAAAAAAAAATGTCAAGGATTACTCTTTTTTTGACTTATCAGTAGTTTTTAAATGAGAGAAACACTCAGAAGCATTCAGGCCTGCATTAAAATAAGTAAAATAAAAAAATGCTCATTTAGACATATAGAAATACATATCTTATTCACATATACAAAGAATCCACCCCATATGTGCTTATTAAAAGCCCAAGTTTATGTTTTGCTACACATTTTTAAAGTTGCTTCACCAATCAATCACCATATTACTTACTTTCACTTTGACTTCCATTTCTTCAAGCTCTTGAAGTAACTCTTCATTTTCCAACAAAGATGACCCCAAGTTTTGCTTGTGAAAATAATCTCTGATGTTTTTCTTGTACCAAAATGTTACCTAAAAAAATCCAAACACCAGTGAAAAAATTGAGGAACAACTGTTCTTTTCTTTTTTTTTTTTTTTTTACAATATGTACATTTTTTAAATCACATACAAAATATGTTTCGTGTACAACAGGCGGCCTAACTTTTAGTCCTTTCATTTTTTGTTCCTAATGTTCATTCAGATGTTTGCATTTGTACTATTTAAATGTTAATAAATCCAAAAGGAAAGGCTTGGTCAAAACACACACACATTGGCATATATGTAACAAAATAGACAAAAATCTATTCATCAAGTATGACCAAATGATAAATGAAACACAGTAAAAGAAAAAGTGTTATAGTCACACATAGAATAAATGCATGGTTTAAAATATGATAAAGAATGCACATTTTCTCTAAAATCACATTAACTTAAAAATATCCTCTTGCATACAGAAAAGACTATAAATCTGAGTACTTTTGAAACAATAAAAAAAAAGAAAAGAAAAAAAAAAAACCCCAACAAAACCAAAAAGGACTAAATGGGCCTTATGACCTAAGAGAACCTATCCATCCCTGGCTTCAAAATCCCAGTTAAGCTATTGAGATATTATGTGGAATAGTCTTTAGTAACTTAAAAAAAGTCATTACATCTTACTAGACTTAACTTCTGCAAGTATGTGCAGCAAACATATGCAGTATACAAGTACATCTTCTAAATTGCACTGAAGGACTTGCATTTATTTCTGCGTGATTCACAGCAGGTACCTCTCACTTTCTTTGTAAACAACACATGGCAAGAATTGCCGAGTGAAGCTTTGCATTTTAGAATAGCAGTAAGAATGGGTTGTTAGCATCAAGGAGATTTCCTCCAGTCTTTTCAGTCTGGAAAATCACCACTATACTTAAATCATACATGGCATATGAAAAGCTATTTTGTACTCTAGTACTACAGATTTCAATAGCACAGCACAGATTTATTTTTCATCTGCTTATGTAGAAGCTATTTTTAATAAATTTAAGCAATTCTAAAAATGAAAGAACCTTTAAAATGTGTTGGAAATATTTTCAGTTACGAATAAAAAATTGGGCACATTATCTCAGGAGTTCACCAGAGCTAGGAAAGTAAACAAATTATTTTACTACCGAGCTTTCATTCCTTGACCATATCCTCCAGATGTGTACTTACTGATTGAAACATTTTTCCTGGAAGCACAATTTCACAGAACATTTACTATGGGTCCACCAAAACACAAATGAATGGAAAGGACAATAAAAACTGCTGTAAAAGGGAAAGAAAAATTTCTCTGTAAATTAGTACTGTTCTCTGTGTCATGTATCTGCTTAGGAAAAAACCACAGTATTTCTGTAATGCTAGGCAGAGGAAAAAGTAATTCTTTAACCCTCTTATAGTAAAGCATTCACTCCTTTATGACTTGGCAATATTTCTTTCCACTACAGTGAGTTTAATCAGTTGGATTCCACTACAGCTAATGCCACTGAGTGATTTCAGCTGTGCAAGCTTAGCTCTTAAGCAACAGCTGGGAATATTTAAACGCTTTTTAAGAAAGAAACCCACAGAATTTTACTTCCACTGATTTTGATGGTGGGATGAGAAAGGAGAGAAAGTTAATATATCTGTTTGAAAAAGACAGGGGATTTCTTCATCAGTTAAAATCTAAAATCACTTCTGTTCTTCAAAATTTAGATTTCGTCATTCATTTACAATAATTATCTGCTCTGTTTGCGATGATTAACCCATATCAGAAATCAAAGGCTTTTCAACACTTTACTCAGATTGCTAAACAGCTCATCCTGCACTGATTATGGTCCAGGTGCTTTCAATGCTTATATATATAGTCTTCCATTGGTTTCCTAGGTTTCCCACTGTCAATTCAGAAGGAGAAGACAATTTTCAAGAAATAACTGGTGGGGAGTGGAACTGAAGCAACAGTGTAGCTTAGCTTGCTGTGGTGGGTTGGCCTTGGCCAGCTGCCAGACACTCACCCAACCACTCTCACTCCATCTCCTTTACAGAATAGGTGGAGAAAATAAAATGAAAAAGTTCATGGGTTGAGACACAGGCAAGGAGATCACTTACCAGTTACCATCACAGGTGAAACAAACTCAACTTAGGGAAAATTAATTTATTGCCAATTATAGATTTGGTGAGAAACAGGGACAAAAACTCAAAAGCCTTCCTCATACCCATCCCTTTTCTTCAGGCTCAATTTCAGTCCTTCGTCCTTTTCTTTCTAGAAACTATTCCCTCTAGGAAAAAAAACATGGGTTTTTTTCACTCCCTTTCTTCATTTGTGTATTAACACACACATACTTACATGCTATAAATTAAATCTGACCTTGTCTCAGGCAGTTTGAACTTGAACAGACTGCACTATGTATTTTGACATACCTACTCTGAACTGCAGGATGAGCTATTCTCGAATAACTTTTGCATTGCATTCACAACAAGCTGACATTTGTTAAATATCAAACAGACATTTTTCATCACAATCATCATGTATTTGAGTGACTGATGCTTTACTTACTATCTTAAATCTCAAATAATATTTTTATCATTAGTATGTGAAGGCATCATCATGACAATACAGATCTCTCTTGGTTCATGTTGGGGACATTTCAGTCTCTTCTTAACAATACTACCTAAGCCATTCCTTAATCCTCATTGCATTTTTCTTCACAATATTGCAAGTCAGCAAAAGCATTTCCAGTTCCAATACAGTGGAACATTCCATTGTTATGGTTTTTGCCTATATAGACAAAAGCACTATATGCCTTTTTGGCCTCCTTTTTTTTCCTTTTTATAGGATAAGACTTTCTTTAAACAGTGTTCCAAATGCAGAAGTTATTTAGACTATTAGCTAATGAGAGCAATCAGTTTAATTTGCAATTCTGAAATACTAAAATCAAGTAAACCATGTAAGCACATGCATACTTTAACAGGAATATGTATACCCTCAGGACGATGACAGACTAACCATGGAGTGAGTTTGACAGGATGTCAGAAACTCAATTGGTTTCAAGGTGTGGGGTTTGTTTTACATAGGACCAAGGCATGGGAATCCTATGAAATCGGCCCATATGTGTAAGAGTAGTAAGAGGAACTAACTTGTCACTATCAGGAGAAATAGGTCAGGAGAACAGACATTTAGAAATACACAAGAAGTGAAGTGTTACGACAGTGGCATAATCACTGCTAAGTTCACTGGAGCCATGATTTCACAAGTAGTTAGCAGAGAAGTCATCTTAAATTCAATTGATTGTAGTTTTAAATAACCAACTCATTTAGGTCTAAATGTTTCAGCACTCATTGTAAGATGCAATTTTTTTATATTTATGAAAAAAGACCTTTGCAGAATGTGCTGGAATCAAGCCTAAGTCGACACTTTACAGAGGAACTTCATATGACATTCTGATGATTTAAATGAATAGTTTTATGCATTAGATTACAATCTTTGGATCTGCCTCCAAACTGCCTGAGAAACACAGAATTTTCATTCTAGGTATCAACAGCAGTAGCAGGACTATGCTGAGTACAGCTATTGGAAAAAAAAAATCAGCAAAGAGCACACCACCCACAGATGTAGTCCACGTTTAGACAATTCTCCACACATTACCTACTGCTGTGAATTTCTCCTCATATATGTGCACTTACTCTTTTTGATCTGCAGATGTTAAAATGAAAATCTCCATTTTTCGTAACAGAAATCTGCTTTCAAGCAAAGAAACAACAGAACCTGTTCATATCCTACCATACAGAAATTCTTCTAAGCAAGGAAGATCATCAACCCACCTGTTTACTATGTACAGATTAAAAGCAAAGAAGAACACCCTGCATTTTTTTGGGGTAAAATCCAATAACTGCCTTTAATTTACTGAGCTACACTATTTAATTTTTTATGTCAATTACTCTACCTTTAATGGAAATGAAATAAAAAAAGATTACTGTGAATTATACCATGATAGAGGTTTTTTTCCCATATAAATATGTCTAGACAGAAAATGCGGGTGTACTTACCTGACTTTTACTCAGCTCTTACCTCTGCCCTTGATGTGACCAAGTACCATGAATGATTTTGTCTCATATATGCATGACTGGATCGATTAAGAAAAATTACTTTCATAAATCGTCTTCCAAAGATAACAAATTATGCACAAAATCGGGCAATCTGCCACTGATTTTCATTAATGAAGGACATCATAAGAAAACATGATGCTGACACTTCCATAAAGGAAGGTCAAATACCCTTCTGTAAATGTAAAATAAGTACACCTTCACATACTGAAAATACTGAAAAGGAAATTGTGTTACATGTTACAATCAGTAATATGAGACCATCACATTGTAATTAGACATCCAAAGGAAGGTGCAGCATTTTCAGTTCTTCAGAACTGGGTAATAAGTAGTGATCTTTGCAGCTACTGACTTTTCTCTTAAAAAAGCAACACAAATTATGCAGCCTTCTGCATTACATAATTATGCACAGCAAATCAGAGGTAATACAAAGAGCAAAAACCCACTCAGATCTTACACAGCGGAGCTCATCTCCAGTACTTTGCTTTCTCTGTGTCACCTGAACTCCCACTAATGTCAGTGGGAGGTCAGTATGCTGTTCTTGGATATGTAGTACCATGAGGCATCAAAAGCAGTTCAGCCCATGTACAGAGATTGGAATATTAGTTTTCAGATGTGTTGAGAGGCTTTGAGAGTTTAATTTCTGTCATCAGAAATATAAGCATAACGTGATAGAGAGAAATTTCACATAGTCTCCAAAAGTTAATTTTTCCAGTGCTTGTATTGACACGAGTGTATTATTTGTCCACGATGCAGGCAAATTAATTGTCCATCAATGTACAAACAATACATTATACCAGGTTGAATCTACTGCAGATACTATATTCTAATCAGCATGATGCTAAAAACTATTTGAATTTGTCCCTCCATGTGTATACCAGCCTCAAACTGGATGCAGGTAGGAGCTAACAGGTATTTAAATACTGGCCACTCTTTTCAGATGATCAGGAAACTTGCTAGCAGAAAATAGTTTCTATACTTACACTTTGATGTGAAGACATACCTGAGAGGAAATGGAAACATGCACACAAAAGAATTCACTGCACAATATGTTCAATCACACCTAAATAAGGGTGAATTCTAACTGGTTACTCCCAAATATTTATCCCTTATGTGATGAAGACTAGCAGAATTCCCCAGCATATTTTATGTAATTGTGACATTTAACGTCTCAGGCAATGTGAATTTTTAATTTATTTGGTTTTAAAGAAGTGTGCTTGGCTCTGAAAAACACCCCCCCTATTTATCCATTACTCTTCAACAGGAAGCTATTTCTGAAATGTTTCTGTTTTGAATGTTCTTTCATGTTTGCATGCTACAGAATAACACTGGTGAGATTAGCTGTAGTAACGTCTACTACTTTTTAATGTAGAGAAAGTATCATTTTTCTGGGTCAAATAGGACATATTTCCAATATAGGGAGTTAGACTGATACTGAAAGTTCAGCTGTAGCTGTTATAAATTTATTAGAATTCATTATATTGAATCAACGTTTCTTTTTGAATGTCTTTCTCTTATGCTATAGCTATGTGGTGATACTTATAAGAAAAATCAAAAAAAGAAACACCACCAATAATGACTCTGAGCAATATATAGATGGTTTCTAATGATTTGCACAAGAATGGATACAGCCTCCTGTATCGTAGTTCTTGTTATTCAGTACTTGTGTGAGATGTTATTTTATAACTACATACTGAGATTATGGTACTTGCATAAGACCCTACTATTTTTTTTTTCTATCTAATCATTAAGTAATTCTTGCTCTGTTTCTGGCACCTATTGATATTGGCTGCTCCAGAAATGAGACCGTCAGTTTGCTTGCATACCTCAATATTTTGTGGCCTCTATGCAAAATTAAAGAGTTGTGCTGATTGAATAAGGTGCTTCTCATGTTAAATAACCTCATAGGCAAAGTTAGTGCCTGCAGAATAGACTATTGCTAACAGTTTCTAACATTATCCTCTGATACAGGAGAAAACCTTATTCTGGAAGCAAAGAATGAAGCTTAGAGAGGTATCACAATCAGGATGGTTCTGTCAGAGGTCCATACAACAGATTAGCTTATTTACGAAACACTGAAAATAACCCAACTTTATTCTTGTTAGACTTTGGCAGTTAAATTTGCATAGGTTCCTCTTTCTCAGCATGTTTAATATCCAAAGGGGCAGAGCAGGACTCTTCCCGTATTGTTTTTCTGACAAGTTGGTGAAGTTATGTGGGTTTTCGTCGAGGAAAATGAGAGGAGAAAGTCTTAAATTGCAGAAATTTCTCTAATAATGCAGAGCACAAAGAGAGAAAAACTCTGATCTGAATGCTGGGAGATGAGGAATGAAAAGGAAAAAGATCTGTAGGACTGGAAAGAGGAAGAGAAATAGTGAAGCTGAAATGTACCTAAGCTCTGAAAGGAAGGTACGAAAAAAAGTTGTATTTGAAAAATTCAGTAAGAGATGGGAGCTAAGCTAGGAGAAAGGAAGAGAAACAGATTCCAGGTGCGGAAAACATGCAATCACTATAGTACCCTCAAGAATTTTGATTTGACTCCAACAAAATACTCCTCTGCTTTCAGACACACCAACTGGGTAACTACGCTACATTCTCTCTTTAACTGACTAGTCCAGAAACAGTCTGCTGCAGTTGCCATTGACGTTGCCAGTTACCGTTATTGCTCACGTGGCTAGAGGCTGGTTTGTGCTGGGAACGCAGTTTGAAGGGAATCTAGTTTGGTTTGAAGCACCACATTTGACAACTTACAGGAGGGATCAGGAGGGATGCACACAATGGAAATAGTGCTTTATGAAGACATTAGTTATTTTTATATAATTTATGAGGAAGCTTTAGTTACAACGTCAAATATTCAAAAGTTAGGATCTCAAACAGAAGTGGCCCTGGGATATTGGCCTAAGAAATATAATTAAGCTTCTTTTCTGTAATAGTCTCTACTGTAAAACAGTTGCTAGATTTTTTGTAATTTTTTTTTTTTTACTGTGGCTTCCCTTACTATTGTGTCTTACCTGGTTCTCTTGTTGGTGCCACAAACAAATTTGCAGAACCTGCTCCAGACCTTGGCGTTGATGTTTAAGAAATCTGTCCAGTTGCCGCCTCCTGTCTTGTAGCATTTCAAGGAGATTGTCAATTTTCAAGCAGCTGCTGTGGGCTCCCTGAATCAGCTCTGGATTTGCATTTGGTCCCTCACATTTGAATTCTTCTATGAATTCAGTTAGCTCTTGGCTTTTGTTTAAAAGTGCAAGTGACTTTTCCAAAAGTTCTGGAAGAATAGAATTTCATAGGAAAAACCCCAATGTGATATGTAATTCTAGTAGCGTATTTCAAATATTACTCAAGTATTTCTATCACTGTTTATTCACATACATGAGCATAATGTGTTTTCACGCACTGAATGAACAGTTTATAAATAGGAGTGGAATACTGTTTGTACCTTTTGTATGATGCTCTTGTTGCAGAAGGAGTTCTCTCAAAGAGTCAATAGTGTCAAACTCTTGGGCATTTTTCAGGAAATCTTCAACTTGGTCAATTTTAACAGCAAACTGCATTATGAAAAAGGGTGGGAAGAAGCATGGTATAATTTTCTTTTGCAGAACTCATAATCTCTGTATTATAGGAAATGTTCATGAGAATCTGTAAATTCTTGGAAAAGGCCTTTTTAATTACTGCTAGATACAGATGCTTTGTGGTTTCTATGCACCTTATGGGGGTTTTTGATTTTTTTTCCTCCATTGACTAAGGAAAACCAAATTTCAGTTGACATACTCCGTAATTATAGTTTGTCACTTTATAACTCATCATTCATACACAAGCCTTCAGACCCACTGAAAATAAATTCTTATGGAAGACTGTTCATTTCAAACTCTTTAGTAAAATCATTTAACACAAATTAAGCCTTTAATTTAGGTCGCCCTCCAAGAACTTCTTTCCAATAAGGAAAAAAACCACCTAAGGACAACATCAGGAAGAGATACAATCTTCAAACCAATCTTTTGAAGGCAGAAATGAGTAGCAAGTTTATGTTAATTAATATTATGGTAAACACTAATTAATTATAGTAGGGAAATAGCATCTCTGTAATGAAGACTGAAGTTAGGTTACACCTTTACAGGTCTTTTTTCCATGGGTTTCATATTTTAACTATTGAAACATGCTGCATTTCAGGGAAATCTGGAGCAGATTTGATAATCTGCTGAGACTTTTAAAACTAAGAATGAAATTCTTTATTTGGCTTCCACCTTTGCAGGTTCAGTCCCAAGTGTGAGTAGCTCAGAGAGAGTGGAGACACATATTCTGCATCTTAGCCAATCTTTATCTTACTGCTTCCTTTCGAGAATGAAGTAACCTATAGAGTTCAAAATTGTGTTTCAGTGTAAGCGAAAACCTATGAAACCTATGCTGAAATTGAGGAAGCTGAAAAGCAATCACACTGCTTTTTCTGTCTTTTATATTGTTCCATTTTTTCCCCCTCTTGATCTGAATGCTATAAAAGAAATCCATTAGGTATGAACATTTGAGATTTGAGTTCTGATTTTCACTGGACTATTCTTGAGATATATTTTGATTTTATCACAATAAACACTGAATTTCCATAATCACAAGCTGTCATTTAAAAAAAAAAAAGCCTTCTCATAAGAAGCTTCAGCACCTCTTATTTAAATTAATATGGCATTTCGTCTTCCCTTCTGCATATATTGCTTGTGATTTGTGCTGTGCTCCAGCTGCCTCATTTTGTTTTAATGATATAAGCCTGTTGCAGGGGCAATTCAGCTACTCCCTTAAGGATTTAGTCTGCACTAGGTCCACTTTGGTAGTACAATATTTGTCATAGTGATACCTATGCCAGCTCCATACTTATTTCTTTCTATTATACACACAGCCAGGAGAAAACAATTAGTAGATTGTTGATCTCTGAGTTCTTAGGAGAGTTAGCATTAGAATGGTTGCTTCTGTAATGTATAGGTGCCACTGGGTCATTGTAGAAACTACATTATGAGGGAGAATTACTAGCTCTTCAAAGCCCCAGGGATATGGGGAGAATTGAGTGTGAGGCTACCCAAAGTGAGTATGGAATTTCTCTCTGCTTTAGCTACCTGTGTATCAGTTAATTATGGTAAGAGCTATAGGATATGGGTAAACGGGGAAAGACAATACTGAAATCTGTCTCTGGGCTCACACCATTGTCCTTTTGTGCACATTTGCATATGGAAGTCTCAGATAAAGGATTGGCAAGTTAGACTAATGGTTAGTTTGCATAATTATAATAGCTGTATGAATATTTCAGTGCTAAACCTTCAGTGGCCAATCTTCAGTAAGCATTAGTGAATGCATCTGAAAATTCAGTTCTTTCAATGCCAAATAATTCAAATCATAAGGAATGAAAGATATTCTGCAGCATGTCCATAGCCACAAAATTATGTTTTAGATTTTGGTCCAGTTCCATTTTTCATTGCCATTTTTCTGTCAAGTACTAATTTTGGAGGCATCATGACTAAGATATTTCTTAAAGTCTACATGGGGTTTTGTTCAGTTTCACCCTGAACTATCCAGAAGGCAGAAAAGGAAGGATGCATCTAGAGATTTTTCTTAATTACTTCAATCTTTATGAATTCAATGAACATATATAACAGGTTACAATGAACAGAGCACCTCTAAGATATGGAAGGTTTCACATTAAAAGTAATTTGATTTAAATACAAACCTCGAGAGCATTTTCAAAGAACACTGAAGTAAGTTCCAGAAGTGCCTGTCGTTTCTGTAACATAATGATGAGGGCATCCCATGCATCCCCAAGGGTGTCCGCCATGGCATCATAAACCTGACTGTCTCCTTTGTTCTCCTCTGCAGCCTTGTCTGCTTCATGTAGGAGGTTCCACACTTGGTCTTCCAATGACTGAGAAGAAAAAATTATGAAGAAGTCTCTAAACAGAATCCAAAACACTGCTGATACTGATGTCAGGACACTTTTTCAGTGGGTCTGATAAATTACCCACAAGTCTCCTACTGCTTTATTTCTAACTCCTAGTGATAGGAGTGTTCCTGCATGTTTCATAGCAAGCTTTAATTTCATCTGCACTTAAGAGGCAATATTTTTTATGAGATTTCATTTAAAGACAAGTGGGTTTAAATCTTGTTAAAATCTTTTTGTTAAAAGACAAGAGAATTTATGATTTTATATCTAACAGTTTGATTCAAATAAGTTTACATCTTCGTAAACACAGATATTCCTGAAGTGGTGGCCATGCAGGTATTTTTCATCTTTTTTTAATATGCCATCATGTTACATAATCTCACATTACCAGCTTTAAGAGTTTGTAAGGTAACTTAAGTCTCTGATGACCTCACGACAATCAAGACAAGAGTGGCTTGAACATATGCACGTGTTCTCCAGAAAACCACCAAATTTATGCAATGTTTCAAGTTGAGCTCACTGCATTGTTCAAGCTGACTGCCAGATAATAATACCCTATTGTCAAGAAAATCATTCTACTATGTTTCATTCCCTTTACTAATCTCACCATGGGAAAGATAACTGCTGGACCATTTCCAGCTTATGTTAAAATTCTTTAGTGTGTTACAAAAATTGCTTAGCATTTTTTCTGGTTTTTTTTCCCCCCCCCATCCCAGGTATTATTAGGGGCATGAATTAATAAAGTGCCAATTTCTGCAGTTATTACAGGTGCTATCACATGAATGCATAACGGGAAGAGACATCTGTACTAGGCAAATTAAAATCTATAACTCATTCTTATGACACAGACTCTCAGAAAGGCTAAAGAATTGGAAAACCTGAAATTCTCCTGAGAGATCCAACTGAAAAGATGAAATTTCAGAAAACCTTATTGTTCTAAACAGAGAACCATAACCTCCAGTCCCCTCTACAACTTGTATACAACACAAAGATGTCACTTTGAACTGAAGAGGCTCATCAGTTCGCTCTGAAATCAGCCCCATGAGAACAATATAATAAACTATGGAACTTACTTTCTATGAAGTAATAGAATGAAATTATTTTAATTTAACTTTACAGACAGCCAAGTATGAAAACAGTGATAAAATTTACAGGCTTGAGAGTGACTCTAACAAACTCATCTTTTCCTACAGTATAGAGAAAAGCCACTATCAGCAGCCTGAATGCACACTTATAATATGAGAAGAAAAGCTCAAGTACCCCAAATGCTACCTATTCTGTATTTAAGTATAAATCTAAATAACACTTATTTAAAACAATGCTTTGACTTTATACGAGGTCATTTACATGGAGTAGATACCGTCACTTTGATGTAATTATTGATAGCAACTGGTTTATATCTTCATTATATCACAATGAAACAATAATCAGATCAGGAAAAACAGGTGGCCTTGGGAAACTAATCCAAAGTACTCCAGTCAAATTTTATTCAAGAATATTTATCTAGCTGACAAGATAACTAAGGGTTGCTGCAGGTGTTTTTCTACTCTCACATTCAGCAGCCAGAATCCTTATTATTAGAGGGGGAAAAAAAAAAGCAACACCGACTCATGATAAATTTTAAACCTCAGAGATTATATCCTTGTAAAATTAATAACATTTTAATCCCACCTTCATCAAAACAACAATAATGGTAAGTTAATGAACCAAGATCAAGCAAATATTAAATTAAAATCCATCTTCCGCTGCAGTCTTTAGGACAGTTCTTTCAACTCCTTCTTGGTTTTTCTTCTATTGGTTTGCATCATTATTTCTCAATTATTTTTATACTGTCAAAGCTATAAAAATTATGTTATCCATCTAATACTGGATTTTCCTAAATATATGCATAATGTGTTCAGAACCAACAACGCCTTGGTTCTTTGCTCAATCTCAGGAAAAAAGGCTATGCTCCAAGTACTAACTGCCAGGTGCTACCCAGGTTGGATGAATCCCAGCTAACAGATCGAAAAAGAAGTTTGTTTTGTTTTCTAGCACCTAGAAGAAAAGTTCTTGTGAAAGTCTTGTGGAAGCTTTCAGGCCAAAGTATAGAATAAAATATATATGACAGAAAATGAATGAATGAAATATGCAAGGATGTGACTTCACCACCCTGTGACGGCAGGGTAGGGTGAGGTTAACGTAGACATACTTCAGATGCTTACTAGAGATAGCTGAAAATGCTTTAACAATATTTTTGATGTAAAATGATCTTCAAAAGTCTTTATGATAAGCATTTGCTTTTAGGACATCAGTGACTATTTGAAAAAGAGAATGCTATAAGCTAAAAACCAAAAACATGGAAAATTTTGCTGTCATGACTCATGACTATGAAAATAAAAAGCTCACTTTAAGACTAAGTGCTTAGTCTTAGAAACAAATCTGGAGATTTAATGTGTTACCAGTCACTGTTTTCAGTTAAAAACAACAAAAAGTCAGGGATTAATTTACCTGATGTGTATCAAGGAACTGGGAAATTAGCAAAGGGGTAGTATATAGTATTCCTACTTCTCTTAGACAACAAATTACAGTTTACTGAAAATAATAGTTTGACATTTTTTTCCCCCACTGGTAATCACTTTGAGAAGTAACCTACCGGCATGATGGTCACATAAATCAGACACACCTTTGTCTACCTTGTTCACTTGTTTGAAAACACTACATTTTATGTAAGGTCTTATCATCTCCAATAGAATACTAACACGAAGGAGGAAGTTTTATCTTTTCAGACCCCATCCTCTATTTTCCACTTTTCCCTGGTGGTTAACTTCAGACACATGGGATTTTCACAATAAAAACAGATTAAGCACATCAAAGGCAAACCTGCATTAATAACGCAGTCACGTTTCTATTGTGTTATATAATACTAGTAAAATTCAGAGTTAGACTTGTGTTATTTCATTCTTTTCATACTAATTATACCACTAAATTGGTTTTCAAGCTTTTGCACAAGGAATACTAATGAACAATTTCTTTAATTGAAGCCATTTGCCAATGGGTAAACAAGCACACATAACTACAATAGGCTGCTCTTCAAATAGTCTATATGTTCAATAAATATATTTTAGTTTTCCAATTGATTTCTAATGTTGGATGTTCCTGTTATCCTTCACTGCATGTCACAGACAACACAGAGGCAGGATATGACATTTACACCTTCAAAACAGATACAGATACTGACTCCCAAAATCCATTTTGAAAACACAGCCAGACTGCTTGCAAGATGGTTTTAAAATGTTACCCCAACAAAAGGACAGTATAGAACAATGGTTTTGCTCCAATGAAGACAGAGTCAAGGACTCTTTGACCAGCTATTCAGACACAAGAGGAATTTATTACTAATGTTCCATGTCACACTGATTCTCTGTCCCATTTCATCAAAAAAATAATGAAAATAATCAATGTTTTCTAACTACGTATGACAACATAACATGAAATGTTTAGAGCTCTGCTTTTCGACAGGACATACATAGAAAAATGTTTCACACTGCTAACAGCTCTGCTTACTCAAAACAATAGCACTCAAGACTCAAATTCAACACTAACACTATTTTACATTTAGAAAAGAAATATTCTAGAAGAATTATGGATCAGGAAATAGTATTTTTTAAAAGCTATAAAAATGGAAGATAAATAAGTATTATGTATTCCATACATATTTTTTCATGTGAAGACTGGGTCATTCTCCATTCTTGTCATTTATCAACCAGCACCAGGAAATAGCTGCTATGGCTTAAAGTTTGCTTTAAAATAGACCTAAAAAATAGGGCTATGTCCTATAACAATTTCCCTCAGTGTGGCTTTTTAATTTTTTTATTTTGATTCACTTGTATGAACTTCTAATAGCAAGTGCAAGTTTATGTCAGAGTTCAAGTACTAAATGTCAACTCACATTTATGCAGTGTTAAAATTCTCATCATTTGGATTGTTCTAAAATTTGTTGGGAAGACTGGAAACTCATGAGGATACTTGCTTCTCTGGGCAGCTACCTACCCACAACAGGCAAGGGATGAGCCAAACCCACAGTTTTAACAATTGATACCATGGGCGAGGTTCTTGTTCACTCACTTTCCAGCCCCTTCAAGAGGCTTGCAGAGAGCTGGAGTTCCTGAAAAACCCAGTTTATTTCCAACCTGCAAAATGTGCCTCCAGTGAAGACAGAAACCCAGAGACTGTATCTTGAAGCAGTCATTTGCCAGGTGAGGACAGAAATATAAAGCAGTGTGGAGTGTACAGACCACTCGGCCTCAGAGATAGTTATTACTGAAAAAGCCATTTGTCCTCTGTTTCTTTGCCCCTCTGTGTTTTGTTGAAGGTCTGTTCAGTAGATGTTCCAGCCCAGGGCTGAAACAACACAAAGACAGCTTATTGCTCCCCAAGTTACTTCCCTCTGCTATGAGTGCTGTGCTTCATCACAGGTTCTTACCCCCAAAGGTTCTAAAGAATGTGAAAGGTCATGTGATTTTTTTTTACTACTAAGTTAAAATTATTTCGTGTTATAACACAAAGTTTACTCTCTTTTTTTATAGGTAGTTTTTAGTTGTAGCCTATGGGATACAAAGTTGCTTTCAAACATGCTGAGATATTTGTATACATCTTCCACTACAGAATTACCTCATTTCAACAAGATCGTCTATAAAACATTATGTACCTAAGACTGCAGCAGAAAATATTTTTTCCCTTAAGCCAAAGAGCATACCAAGGCATGAACTATTCACAATCTTTCTAAATCTTGACAAATCTCATGTAGACCTACATAAAGTTGCACTGAAGTATGTGCATCTGATCTTCACATTTCATTTCAATACAATCTTCAATAGAAAAGCTACTGAATTTATGGATTTTAAACTCCTCCAGCCACTTTATGTAGCAATAAAAAAGACAAAATGCAAAAATATCTTATAGCCTGATTAAGCCTGAAAAGTGAAGTCAAACTTGCTCCATAGTCAAATATTCTGGAACTGCTTACGGTCCAGGAAATCTTGTCATTGTAAACATCTGTTCACTTTTACCCCTGGCTGTACACAATCCCTGCTGAGAAATAGAAAGAGTTAACAGGAATCAGACAGGAGAACCTGGGTCAGAATAAAAAAATGCATTTCTGAGCTAACTTTGATCTATTGGCAAAGGCTGAACATATTTTTACTATGTGGAGTTTAACCTAACAGCCACATTGCAACAGGAGGCCCAGGCTGTTGCACCTGAACCGTAATGCCTAGATGTATTTTTCTGTGGTTCTAGTACATCTTACCTTAAGTTTAGCTAGGAGGTATTCATGATCTTGCAGTAGTTTTTTAGTCTCATCTTGATTGCTGCCAATTTCTAATAAATTTGGTGTTGATTCAGCCAGCTGAAGCTTCACCCATTTTCCACACTGTAATAGGTACACAATTAGAGACTTCAGAAAACACAAGCTTCCTTCATTTATTTATTCACACAGACTCTCAGGTCACATATACTTTCTATGGCCATAGGAGCACAGGGACCCACAGACACGTATTCAAATGCAGAATGAAGACACAGAGGGTACAATATAAACTTCATATATACTGAATATATATAGAGATTGCACAACTAGCAACAGGGACTTAATAGCCTTTGGAAGAGGAACCCAAACAGCAATCTCCCATCGTGTCCTGGAGGGTACACAAAGGAAACCCGACAGCAACCCAAAGCATCGCTAATTCCTTCCTCGCTGTGTTGCAGAACTGCTACAATCCGAGGAGCACAACTCAGAGGATGGTGATAAGGAATGAAGCAGTGATGCCACTGGAGTCTAACGTGGCTCCCACAGCACACAGGGGAATAATAAATGTCTCCACCCTGTACTTAAGCCTCCCTGCAACAAAATCACTCCTCTGTTGCAGCAGTCTCCCAGGAAGGGTGAGAACTGATAGGAGAGAACCTGGCAGAATGGAGGTAACCCCCATCCTAATTCGGTGACAGCCCAACTCATTATCACCTTATGCTGCATTACAAGCAAACTCCAGTGGCTGAGGCTAGTGTGTTTTCCAAACTGTCGATAAATTCCAGCTGGGATCCAGTACCTAGGCATCCAACCTTACTCCCCATGCCAAACTTTGTGCAAGCTGTAGGTGCACATTCCAGCTCATAGAACAGGCCTTTAGGTGCTCATAGGCACAAATATATACACACAAGGGCTACTACTAGATACATGGGGATATGGATTCACAGCCTTCAAAAACAACCCCTCGTTATCAGGTTTAGGCTTCCCCCTCCTCCTGCAAATACTTCAAAAAAGGCACACATTCTGTATTTATGTGGTTTATAGACTACTTATGTAAAATTATTGCTGAGCATTGTTTAAAAATAACTCCTCAAGAATCTCAAATATGATTAAAGGTAACATCATGCTTATTAACACATTTTACATGGTGCTCTGCATCAAGGAGCCTACATATTTTGGGCAAATTTATTCTATTAAAAAAAACCCCATGCACCACAAACAGACTGTGAATAGAAGCAAGTGTTAACTTCCAAGGAAGCTCTATTAGATATTAAGTGATCAAATTACCCTGCCTTATTATTTTATGCTAACTTCTCATTTGCACAGAACATTTAAAAGCAGTAGTAGCCACTGAGCACTAGGAAGTCAGGAACAGACATGCTAGCAGTTGCTGCCTTACCTTAAGAACAGCTATAACAATACTGGCATCCCCGGCCTGAACAGCAACTGAACTGACTGTTGTTGTAGAAAACTTCTGCTCCGAACTGGCTTCATTTGACATGGTGTTTCAAAATGGGATTTTGTACATTAAAGCAGAGTTGAAATGCTCTTGCAAGGTCTGCTGTTCATTTCAAAAAGCAACAGAGTTACTTGGATTCATTCAGTGAAACAGCTCAGCTAACACTGATTAGTCTGCCAAAAGGAAAGAACAGGAGGTTAAAAATAGACAACTCCATTGAGTTTATCATTCTTGAGAGAGATTTGACACACCCCTAGTTTGGTAGCATTAAGCTGCCTGTTCTTTTTTGTCACCATCTGAAGTGTGAAGGGCTTCTTCCATGAACATCACCTGACACCAGCTAACCAAAGGCAAAAAGATGATTCTCAAATTAAAACAACTGAAAAAGATTTTACTATTGAGCCTATGCAAAGAAACCCAGTGTTTTGACATTTCAGACATGTAACTATACAATCTATATTTTCACATTTTACACGTAATTTTTCTTGTTTACTACTTTCTGAATATATTTGGTTAAGATAATTCTTCCGCTGAGTCAAAGTATTTAAACAGTATGAGCATATGTCTATGGCAGATACTGAATCAAAACAGATGGGATTTTTAATCCACAAATACTTAAAATATAGTGACTGTAACAGCCAGAGAAGGATACCAGGTACTTCGTGTGAATTCTTAAGGAGTGTTTTATTCCTGCCTAAGATTAAGATATTTTACCTGCTTTTCAATTCAATCATAAATTGTTTCTATAACCTTCACTGTGTTCTAAATGAGCATAAGGATGAATTCTCTAGTAATTGTTTAAACTCCACCTAAGTCTTTTTTATAGCACAGGGAAAGCAATAGACATGTTCAAATCATGGTATTGGTTTGACATATTAATTCTATTGCCAGAAGCCCAGAGCATGCCACAAGCAGCCTATAGTACAACACAGCAGCTGCTAGGTTTCCTTCCACGGAACAGCTGAGAAAGTGACACTGGTGTTCAGGCTTGCAGGTCACACTGGAAACACTATTCCACCCAAGAAACCACACACAACTCTCCTCTAAGCATCTGCTTGCTCAGCTTGTTTAAGAATATGTAACATTTAGATACATGTTTATATAAACTAGATTTGATAACTGCAAACTAGAACAGACACACATGTAATGAAGATCTAAAAGCAAATTCTAAAATATTTTGGACTGAAGAAACAGGGTAGTTACAGGGAATTTGAATGGATGTGTCAAGATCCAGGGTTTTTTGTTTGTTCACTTCCTCCCCTCCAATTGTTGGAAGATTATAATCTTAATCTGATCTCCAATTGTTGGAAGATTATAATCTTAATCCGATCACCATTTTCAAACCATGAGTTTCAAACAGCGTATGCAGAGGTCCATTGTTGTGGTTAGTGCTGAACTAAATAAATAGGCTTGGCAAATCAAAACAAGAATTTTCATGTCGCTTCTGCCGGAACAGAAACATGAACCCTCCAATTGCCAACAAGGGGACAAGTATCACATAGTTTTCCAAAACTCCTTGTAACACAGACCCCTCCCAATAATATACATTCATGAGAGTCATGTGGATATTTTTGTGATAAGTATGGCAGAACAAAATGCTTAAAGTTTAATGGCCACAGAAAAACTGAAGCATAGAAGTCGTGAAGAAAATTTTAAAACTGAAACAGAAGAGAGCACCCTAATTTTGGTTTGAATAGAAGATAGATCCATTGTACAAAATTCTTAAATACTCAAAATTTAAAGAAAAAAAAAAAACCCAAACACACACAAAAGATATTCCAGGAAACAAGCAGTTTCAGATTGTTCACACTGCAGGCAGGACTGAGAACAAACAGGACTCCTCTGCTGGTGGCAAAAAAAGCAGCCTGACCTCACGTTAGTCTTATAAAAGGAGTTACAAACAGATTTTGGTACTACTTGGAGGTTTTGTTCTCTCAGAAGCATGTTTTAAGTGTACTTTTTCATAGCACAAGTTGGGTAAAGCCATTATCTCACTAGGGTAGCCAGATACAGGAGCTGTTTTTCACTCCGGTTAAATGAAGAATCATTTTTCATAGGGCTGACAGCTGGAAATCATGAAAAACACACCACACTCAAGAAGCTGACCATAAGCAAGTTTGGCAGCAGCTGAGTCAACTGATTTACAACATCAGATAACAAATGCATGGACACTGTATTTATTTAGCTTATGCTAAGCATACAAGAAAGAGAAAGGGAAACAGAGTAGCAGGCAGAGAAAAGGTAGCAAGGAATCAGAAAAGATCTTACAGCACAAACCTGGGAGAAAAAGCCAAGGATTTTGGCATTGCATGATGATCCATTTCAGCTGTGACCAGGAAAACAAAATTTAACAAGCATACTTTTCTCAGTCTTGTTTACTTACCTATCTGTCATCTGTTCCTTTGTCTGAAACAAACAAAACTCCTGCTAGAAGCCAGAAACACGCAGGCTATCTGTATCAGTAGAGAGAAATAGTTTCCCTTTGCTACTGCTGTGTGAAAGACGAGAGTAAGAGTGACAAGACAAGACCAGCATTCACCAGCTGTCCATGAAAAACAAGGAAACTGAACAAATGAAGCAATCTCAGGAAAACAGAAAAAAGATCATCTCTGTAGTGTACATAGTGTCAGGTATTATCTGTAACAATTGCATGTAAAAAGGATTTGAAAGCTAAACATGATAAAACATTTTTGACATGGAGTGTCTTATCAGCTTTTTTTATGTGTGGCAAGGGAAGTCACTAATCACAGTTTTGATGATTATGCAGGAAAAGGGCCTATCTTTCTGGGAGATAAATTGCTTTTTGTTCAGAGCTTTGGAGCTGACAGAGCACTATTAAAATGCCTCTAGGAGAGACAAAGTTCACCACCTGCAGCCTCAAAGGTCTTACTCTTTGGTTTGTAAATGTAACAGGTCTGCTTTTCTTTCCTTGTCTCACACCTGGGAGCAAGGGCATACACAGCAAGGGAGGGAAAGAGAACAAGTGAAGGAAGCATTCCTCAAACTGGTGGATTTTCTGTGGCTTGGGAAAAGGTACATAAGGAACGAGAGATGAAGATGTCAGACCTCTCCAACTCTGTGGTTGCTGCTTTTTGCTGGTTCCTACCATCTTACCTTTTGAGTAGTCACCCTTTTCAGGTATCGTCAGGAACAATGGCACGAGGGCATGGAAGCAAGCAGTCTGCCAGTCTCCCCAGGCTCATAAAGGTGGGTGTAGCTTCTAGGGTGACAAACTGAAATTCTAACTAAGCATTATCATTCCTAATGACCAAAACCAAATATGATAAAACACATCCTGGCAGCAGTAGCAGGCAGGGGAGGAAGGTGGGAAACAGGCAGTCTCCCGCACCCCAGGGGTCAGAAAGTACATGAATGGCATGTGTGATAACTGTGGTAGTAATTGGCAGGCACACCGAGGGGACAAAACTCTCTCCACTCCCAAAAGCAAGGTTGTTATTACCTGCAAAAGGGCCAGCCAGGGTAAATGAAACTAACTTCAGGCAGGTAACAACTGAAGCATGGGCAGAAGCCATTTCCTTGTCAGTTTAGAGTCCATCAGCTCTAAGGCAGCCCTGTGCTGGTTTTAGTCAGGACAGTTATTTTCCTCACAAGAGGCTGCTCCTGAGGTTCGAAGGAAGGATGCTTGATTCCAGCAATACCTTCAAAGGAAATGGTCCAGAAGGTACCAAACTCCCACTAAAGGGCTAGGAAAGAGCTGTGAAAGTGTGTCCAAGGGATAAAAGACTTTACACCACCCTAAGAAAACAACATGAAAAGAAAAATCTACCTTAAAAGCATTGTTGCATGAAGCAGAAAAAGGATCAAAAGCAAAGGTATCCTGGTTCGTCCTTGCCACACTGATAGGTCTCCATGATGGAAAAAAAGTAACACTGTTAACTGTAAAACCATCAAACAGTTTAACATTGCTAATTCAGTGCAACGATAAGAGCAAAATCACTATTTGTTTGCTTCCAAGGACAACAACATTTGAAAAAAAAAAAAAACAACACACAGTAAACAGACCTGGGAAGCAACAACAGCTGATACACTTCAGTCCACTGATCATTAATTTTTCATGTCCCACTCTTTCATCCCAAAGCATTCTCTTCCCTATATCCCTCTTTTTGAATCCTAGAGCTTATCCACAAAGTATACATGCTATTTGTACCTAGTACTTGTCAAAATAGTACCTAAATCCCCGCTATTTTTTAAACGAGAAAAGATCCACTGAACAGATGTCTCCAACTCCAAACACACTAATTACTTGGTGTCATTTTTCTTTGCAAGTTTAATTTTATTTTGCTGTCACAGCCAATAAAACCCACAAGTTGGATTTACACCTTTCCTTAAAGTGACAGTTTCAAGAAAGACTGAAGGAAAAAAAGTGACTTGATGACTACCCAAGTGTAAATACAATGGCAAAATATAAACAACGTAAATGTTAACTGTTGAATGGGTTGAAAAGATCACATCTCATTCTCCCTCATCTCCCAGGTCAAGAAACCAGCATGTCCTCTGAAACGTATTGCAGAAATGGCAGGGAGGCTATCTCCACTTCTATTTCCTCAGAATCAGCTGGAGAGCGAGCTCACCCCATCAGCACCCCTGGGGAAGCTCAACATTTCTGTCACACTAGGTGTTGTCCAAAACAAATGCTGCACAGCCTATGGAGCTCTACTCTGACAAACACAAAAGCGAAGCAGTTTTAATAGGTCATGGGTGGCATGTACACTAGTCAGCCCAATTGCAAGCTTGTCAACAGAGAAAATGGTGGTCCAGTGCATTCAGTTCTGTCCAGGGAACAAAGAGACAGGAGGTAGTTCATTAGTCTGTTGTTCAGGCTCCAGTGGCAGCAGCAGCAAGAGAACAGTTTATTACACAAGATTAGTATGTTCCCTTACCATGCATGCAAGGAAAGCCAGCAGGACTTTTGTTACTGAATTCCTTGGGAGCATTTGAAATTCCTTTCTGATGCGGTGTGTTAGCACAGCGGAGTGTGCACACTGCACCAAATATAGATATGAGACAGGCAACGCTTTCTCCTTGTAGAGAAGGAAGATTAAGATGCAGATTGTAACCTATACCTAAGTCTCAAGGTAGCTGCAAACTGTCCCACTAATAAGGTAACTACAGTGACAGTTTTGCCCCATATCATTATACTCTGTGTAACTTATATTTAAAATTTAGCTGTATTAAAAGACTGTTTCCCTTTAATTATTTTTCAATGTTTAATATAGACATCTGTATTGTTGTATAAACTTGTGAAATAAAAACATCAGTTAAAATTCACACAGACTGTTCAGCTATATCCCTGTGACTGGGTTCTTAGGACCATCTTTCAAGACTGAAACATCTCTGTTCAACCTTACCAAAAACAATCAGCCAGCAATGATGTAAAAATATCAGTATGAATCATTCATTTAACAGGAGACTAATTAAACAGATATGATAACACTAAACCCACCAAAACATAAAAGCCATATTGTTGCTATTGTTTGGAAGAGTGGATTTAAAAGGACACAAATTTCAGAAAGCTAAATTTAGAACAAGTGCAGAAGTATGTTACACAGCCACGTTTCTAATAGCACATTACTTTAGACATCTGATATTGGGGAGGGTTTATCCAGAAAAGAAAAATTCAGCAGGGGAGTTGAATTTTAAGTGTGAAGGAACTATGAGGTTTTAGAAACCTTTTTAAAATGTCATTTTGTCAGAAATTATCTTTTAAAAGAAAACACCGCTATTTGTAAGTCCATCTCGTATAACTCCATTACTTGACGGTTTGCACTGCTGAGCATTAATTCCTCTAAGTTCTGGTCACACATTTCCCAGTTCCAGTCCATGCTACCTCAAACAGCAAGCACGTACCGGGTCCTGTCTGTCCTTTTCACATAAGCGCTGAATTGTGTGACATACTTAAAAAAGGTTAAAAAGCAGGAAGCATTGAAATCTCTTCCCCCCACCCCCCCGCCCTTTCTCTACCATCCCCGCTTACTGTCCGGAACTGGGTTATTAAGAGATGTGTGCTCACTGCTGACACCCAGTGTAACAGGGGGCTGACTGCAGGGAACGAGGATGCAGCTTCAGTAACCCTTCACACCCTACAAAGGATGGCACATTAACACATCTAATCCACATAAATTTAGGAAGCATTGCTATTGTTGCTCTTTCAACGCTTACTGAAGAGTAGTTAAGATGGATTTACATGCTTCAGAACCATTGTTTGCCATTCATAGCAAAATCTCCTGCTGCTGGACAACCACCAGGAATAGGCGATGAGCCCGGGTGCTCAAACTTCGTTTGACCAGAATGCTGCTGTCTGCAGTAGCAGGTGGTTCGGTGTAAGAGGAGAGGATCAGTGGACAGAAACTTGGTACTGAGACTCCTTATATCACTGTTCATACTGCTTCCAAGTGACACCATGATGACCGAGCTGTCTACATGGCAATGTGTACTACAAGACACCATAGTGGGGAGCAATAGGCTCCCTGTGGGGGGGCTCATCATGAATGAATGCATGCTTTTCCTCAAAAAATGTCCACCAGAACAAACTGAAGGAAAGGGGTTTTTCCTGGTACTCCTTTCTACTGGAACGGCTTTTCTCGTGGTCTACCAGGCAAAGAAGTTCTGGGCTTGGTAAAGTGAGTGCAGGCTGATGAGATCATATCATTTGTAGGACAGCATCACCTTTTCTGTGTCTTAGGCAGTGGTTTTAATTTATTCTTCCAGAACCTAAAGAGCAGTGGTTTTTTCCTCCCTCCTTTTGATGAGTTGCTATTGGCTCCATAAGCCTATGGTTACTGAAAAGACACCATATCTCTGCCTGCTCTCTGCTGCTGGGGTGGATGGGGTAGGAATAAGAGCCTACAGCTGTTTCCTCAGGGAGGAAGTGACAGGAGAGAGGAAAGATTAAAAGTTCTCGTTTTTATCACACAGGCTCCAGCTTTTGTTTGAAACACTGTTCAAGAAGTGACAATGCTCTTCCAATCTCATAATGGGCCACCAATTCCCTTTGCCCATGTTTCCTGCTCCAGAGTGTCCTCACAGCTGGACCTCTACAGTTCCAGAAATGATGCCTTATCCACACACAAGCCAGAAATCGCGGTGTTCTCATGCCCTTTCCCATGAGGGGACCAAATATTAGATGAACCAGGACCACAAGTAGTACAGAACACCAAGGTAACACAGCTGTCTATATTTGCCTCCCTCAGGCACCTGGACCAGGTAATCCACACAGCAACAGCACCTGGACAAGTGCTGTGCAACAGGGAGCTGCTACGGGGAGATTTCTATCACAGCTCAAAGTCACAAAAGAATTCATTTCAAAAGCACAGCAGCCCACGCTGAAAAGCCAGAGAAAGGTGTCACTTTTCCACACCACTGTGCCCAGTGCTGTAATATCACCAGAAGCATCCCTTCTATCTTGACCTGGCTGCAACAGGCAAAAACCAAGAAGCAGTCTGTCAGCCTGTCCATGTCGGATTTGACTGCAGATTCAAGGGACAAGAACCCTGGATCAGCTGTGGAGGATGCTCATTCCTTTGGAGTCTCCCTCATCGTCATCTGAAAAATGATCTGAAAGCCCACCTTGGCAGCACATTCCCATCCAACAGTCTCTTCAGTCTCTTTCCCAGGGTACATGGCTGCAATGCTGTGCCCAAGGTGCAATCATTATTTCAAGTCAAGAACACTGCTTTCAATTCCTTGACTTCAACACAGCATCCTTTCTCTCTTCTTCTAAAGAGCAGTTATGAACATAGCAGACTCTCAGGGCAGCCACCAAACTGTTCTGATGTCTGCCCCAAACAGCTTCTGGTTCTTTCACCTCAAAAATTAACCATCAGCTGTCTCAGGACCTCACATTCCTCCTCCTGAAGTTCAGCAAGAGGCAGAAGATGTAGCTCTCACAGTAAAATAGTGTAAAATGGAGAAAGGACAATTTTAAAAAAAGATGGTAAGAAAAAGGATTCAAAGAGAGAGATGGAAGACAAGACTGGAGAAGACTTAGAACCAGCAGAAGCCTTAATGAATGATGGAGAAGCTGAGGGTTGCAAGAATGAATTAGGGACTGACAACCAACAGTAAGGGCAAAGGCATGCATAGCACTTGGCCCTTTGTAGCAAGAGAACCCTGTCAGGGTATTGAAAGCTCTGCATTGTTCAAGATCTTGCTACTGATATATCAGTATGTTAAGTATAAGCTGCAAGAGCTTGTGGGAAGGTGGCACACACATTGGTCGAGAATCTGATGTTGCCATTAAATGTTGGATCAACTTAAATCACATTTGGATCTGACGTTCCAGATTAGTTTTATTCTAAAGACTAAGCTGTATGTAAAACAGTGCCCTGAGAGCCTAACAAATAGACAGTGAATGAACACAGTGAGGAGTTCACTTAAAACTGCAGTACTGCTGCAAAACAAATCATTAAACTGACCTGGCTGTCAGTGCTGGACCTGCAAGGCACAGGGTCTATCTATGACCCTTTTACAGAAACACGTTGACCACAGGCCATCAGCATCAGTGCTGATCATGCAAATAAACCAGTTGTTTGAATGTATCTTTTCCAAGAGCTTTATCTGTGCTAGAGCATCCAGTACATGTCCAGGATCCTTTTACTAGGACAAAAGTCTCTTACTGTGAATCGTGGACCATTTTTTCAGATTTTTCAAACTAGCTTCTTCTGAAGTATCAGTCCTCTAGTGAATGCTGCAGTCAGCTGCTTTGATTAAGGATCTTCATTGCTTAATTACCTTAAATTTCACACTGGAAAATGGGTTTGCTCAGGACAATAATCACCATTTTTGTTTGAAAAGAGAAATCAATTGAAGTTTAATGATATGGTAGATACAAGATTTTCTGGTATAATCTCCTACGATCTTCCTCAGAGTGTGGACACAAAAGGCAGGCAAGCACTGTAGACAGTTGAAATCTGCAGTCAGACACAAAGCTGCACTGGGGAACTTCTATAAGTAATGGGGCTGGGAGTTGGGAGGGGGGGAAAGGAAATATCCAATCAAGTTCAACTGTAAGCTTCTTGCATTTTAAAAACTGCACTGGGGTTCTTGTTTTGTTTTTAACCTTAATGCAATTTCAATACTAGAATGCTTGAGGCATAGTCCTGTGGCTGTGGGATATATTCCCAGACATCACATTAATTTGCCCAAATGCTATGGCCTGAGAAGAATACTGTCTCCTCAGGGGCAACATTAACATTGCCACAGTGCTGCAGTAAAATTCACATGATGCAAAATAACTTTCAAATTAAGGTACTGACTGGTCACATTAAAATACAGTGACATTCTGACAGAAGGCTTACAGAAGATAGCCTGGCATCGGTGGCTGTGCAGTAGGTTTTGCTCCAGTCTGTTCCTATCCTGTAAGCAGCAAATGATCATAAATCAGACTGTTATTCTTGAGGCTTTTCATCAGGCCCTGAGGTAAAAGGGATGTATATCAAGAAAATTTAAAATAATAATAATGCTAACATATTTGCAAATCCTTAATGTTTCACATACTTGTCTGTTTCTTTGTTTTTAAATCTGAAGAGTACTGTAACTACATGATTTTAAAGAACCTATGCAAAAATAATCAAAAACAACAAAAAAACCCCCAGCCAAACAAAATCCACCAAAACCCCAACAGTTAAATAACCCTCTTAAGTTACAAGATGGAATATTAGTATTAGATTTCAATACACCCACCCCCCAGTTATACAATTACTATGGGCTATTTCTTTAGTTAGAGCTTGAATCCAACACAAGCAGTTCCAGGAGAGAGTTGAAAGATTAAAAGCCACATTTCAATGAGAAATCCCAGAACTTGACCTCAATTGATAGAGACTGTTGAGAAGTCCTGTCATGCTTTCATTACATGGAAGTCTTTTCAGAAGCAAAAGTAGATGATGCACCTTAAGTCATCCCTTGTTGATGCAGCAGGACCTGCAGTAACTATGTTTTAGGATCTTGTTTTCAGGGTTCCAAGCATAAAAATAGTATGCAAGAGTACTTCATGGGCTGCATAGCATTTTTTTTTCCACTCAATCTGATATTTAGTAAATATTTTGTAATTAAACTCCTTTTTCTTTTTGCTGTGGTAATGTTTCTTCTGTTTGCAGGTTACTTGATTAACTGCCTTCAAAGGACGAGTTTGATTTTCCAAAACTTTATTACAGCCCACCTACTGACACCACATAATTTTTATTCACCAAATGGTTTTATACACTTCCTTTAAGTTTAAAAGAATGGAGGGTGGTGAAGCACTGGCACAGGTTGCCCAGAGAAGCTGTGGATGCCCCATCCCTGGAAGTGTCCAAGGCCAGGCTGGATGAGGCTTTGAGCAACCTGGTCTAGTGGAGGGTGTCCCTGTCTATGGCAGGGGGGTTGGAACTAGATGAGCTTTAAAGGTCCCTTCCAACCCAAACCATTCTATGATTCTAGGATTCCTTGGTTTTCCCTCATTTCTTTTTGCTGACTACCAGTCTTCAGGTCTCACTACCATATACAGGAAAAGTGAGTTCGGAGATGAAAAAGATTTGAGCCTTGTTTTTTATATCCTCTGAGTACGTGCATGATTTCTATAACATCTCACCCACTCCCAAATATTAACGAGGTTACTTTCCTAGTAACCCTCTGAAGCAGGGAATGCAGCT
Organism: Rhynochetos jubatus; assembly: GCA_027574665.1. Lineage (NCBI taxonomy): Eukaryota > Metazoa > Chordata > Aves > Eurypygiformes > Rhynochetidae > Rhynochetos > Rhynochetos jubatus. The sequence continues at coordinate 18,486,880 of CM050654.1, read as the reverse complement.
GTCATCCCCTCCCAATACACACACACACTGGCAGTAGCAACCATTTCATCCTCTGAGTAAATTCCTCTTTGTAAACAATGAGGGAACTCTTAAAAATGTCCATTTGATGACTTGCAAAGGCTTTGACAAAATTGATAGTGCAGAAGATCGTTTAGTAGTAGACATGTGGACACATCTCTGATAAAGTCCAGAAGACTAAGCAATACCAAGAGGTAACAGCTAACAGCGAATAGCAAAAAGAACCCCAGTAGTTCACATTTCATTCACCTGCAAGACCAAATGACCTGGCTTCTTCACAAATGACTGCTTGTGCAGAGGTAATGCATCATGAAATGGTGCCTGCAAATAGCAGCTACCTAACGAATTGGCCATATACGTTGGGTGGAAATAAAAACTGTAAGTCTCATTAAGCATGTGGCTGGCTGCAGCCTTTTGATGCTGTTTCAAGTAAAGCATTAAAAATCCTGACCATGTTATTGTGTTGCTTTGGATACATTTGTCTTGGAGAGGAGGAAGGCCACGTTCTGACAGGCAGTGAGTGGTATAAAGCAGACAGTGGGGCATCACATTCACATCATCACCACAGATATGTGGAGTAGCAGTCAAATGTGTGGAATACATTGTACAATCTTCACGCCGCTGAGACTAGCTTGCGGTTATCTATCATCCAACAGAGGCATGCAGAGCTGCACACAAGGGTTCAGAAAGAGAACAGTCTGCACTTAGTACCAGTTTAGAACATGGCTTGTTCCCAAGCCTCTAAAAGTCACTGACATCACAGAGTCATAGTAAATATCAAGTATCCACACTGTGTATTTGCCTGGGGAAATGGTTGACACCATGGAAGCTGCTCTCTTTCCTAGTAGTCTAAAAAACCTTAAGAGAAGAATGGAATGTTAAAAGACACTTATCACTTGGCCAAGACTTGAAAAAAAAAAAAAAAAATTCCTGGCATAGTACTTGAGAGAAACACCCGACTAGAGCTCTCCAGCCCACTGGAACTCTGCAACCTCTGATCCTGTGAGGCACAGGGATCATGAACAATCCAGGCATGCCTGGAAAGTCAGTAATGACAGTGGGAATGTGCTGTCACTTACCCAGCATCTGCAACACTTGCTGAGAAAATGAACATGGGAAGCAGAAACCCCCAAATTGAGATGGCCATCCATACTCTGCAAACCAAGCATAACACAGTGAACCATGTCTGAAAATGACACCAATCAGATTAACACATTGACTGCTCTTGTCAAAATGGAGAGCAGGAACAAATTCCTCTCACCCCCCCCCCCCCCCCCCCCCCCCCCGATTTTTATTTGTTAATAACTTGTACCGATACAAAATGTCTCAAGAAACAGGTCTTCTATGATTTCCTCTAACAGGAACTACTTGACTCCATATCCTTGCAAAAGGCATGCAATTAGTCAATTTTTAATACAATTTTTGATTAAGACAATGTCTTGACAGGCATCAGTACTGTAACAATCGGACTATTTAAGTGGAGGAAACAAAAGTGGGATGATTGTGGGAATCAATGATTTTAAAATGACAGCCCAGTGTACTTCACCATCTGATTTAAATTCCCCAGACGTAACTCTGCAATAGCCTGCGCTGTTATGCATTAGGAAATTCCAGAAATGAAGCACTACTGAAAAGACTCAGTCTGCTGAGATTCAAAATAATTGTGCAAGTTGGAACCCAAAGTAATATAACTGCTTGACTATTTGCCTTTATATCTTATTTCAGAGTATATCACTTCTCGACAATCCTTAAAAAGACAACAGATATTTCTCCAAAGACAGCATGAAATCAATTACCTTGTTGGAACGATGTTATGTAAGTTCCAGACACTTGAACAGTTTTTGACCCTGCAGCTCATATTCAGGTACTTTTGCAGACATTACGTATGTATGAGGGTTGACATCCTGTATGCTTAGACCAACCTTCTGATTATTTTCTTTAAATGAGAACAGAAGTCTAACATAAGTAAGCATTTTTTAAGTGCTGACCCCCTTTTTACTGTTGCAAGAGTCTGGAGAGAGATGAGGGATAGACTTCAGAAGCCGGTAATTACCAAATCTTTGCTTTTGCCCATTTCTCAGCACTTTAGCTCCGGAGCTCACGTAATGTGCTATTACAGCATTTCATCTGTAGCCTCAAAAGCTTCCTTTCTTCCTCCTTCCTAATAATCTCTTTATACAGATTAAAATTATCCTGTATAAAGAATTCAGGAAACTGGAGGTTACTGTAAGATCATTACATGTCATTAATGTTGCTGAAAGCCCATGACATCTCTCCTACGATCATGACCTACTGACACTTGTTTCTTTTTACTGGGATGGAAAATATTCCCCTTGCCTTTTTGTCAGCTGGCACTGACCTCCTTCGGCTAGCATGATGGTATAAGAAGTGGTATACAATCCCACTGCACACACAACCCTTTACTATCCACTGCCATACCTTCGGAGTAACTATTTGAATACTACATCAGTCACACAAGCTATACAAGTCTCCATGGTGCAAACCTGTTTTTTCCATGAAAAAAAATAACCCCGTCAGTCCTACTAATCACAATACAAAGTTTAAAAATGTTTCATTCCCCTTATTGCTTATGGCATACAAATGCCCACACACCTTTCACAATTAAAAGTGCTTATAGGTATAAGCATTTTTTAAGACTGCCAGTCTATCCAACTGATGACCTATTAAAACGGATGACACATACCAAGTTAATCAGCTACTCACTGTTCACTGTCACAAAAAATAACACACTCAGGATTACATTACTAGAAAGAGTAACAAAATACCATATTTAGAAATGTTTCAAATACATCCAAACTTGGCTAACAGGAACTTAGAAATTCTTGCTATCGATTTCATTGCCTAGAACAGAGTTGACTCCATCACTTCTGAGTTGTTAGTCCTAATATGCTTGGCAGTGTAACTCCAATTCTTACAATCAATTCTTCCCTATTCTACTGGTATCTCCCCATCGTAGATGTAGCACTGTATCCCTCATTCCAAGTGGTTTATGTTAAAAACAAACAAACTAAAAACCCAACATTTACATCGTTAGGAACTCCATTCCTTGTTTGATTAGTTTTTGCTACCAAAAAGCACAAAGCAAGACCTGCTGGTAGAGCAACCACTACTGTTGGCAGTAGTACCTGCACAGACAAGTAACAACAGGCTGGTTGAGCACAGTTTTGCCTTTTAGTGTGCCCCTATATATATATCATTGACTTAATTTACTATTAAGTTGTACATTTCTAACAGTTCAGTAGCAAGTACAACCATAGATGGTAGATTGACTACAAGGTGAGCATGAAAATATCGGTTACATTCTTAACAGATGGTGTTTATTCTATTCTTTCAGTAAGACAGGATGTCTCTTCAAAAATATCTGGCAGACTCATGCAACATGGCCTAGAATACTACTTGCCATCATTCCTGATACACAGAAAATTGGCAAGTGAAAGTGCTGGTAATTGCACCTTACCAGCCACTTGACTTCCCTAAAGGCCAGGAATTCGAGAGAGGAAGGGGAAGGGAACAGAGAGAGTGAGAGGAAAAGCTGGTGTAACCCAAGGGATTATATCAGACACTGGATAGAGAGAACAGGGTGAATACCAGAATCCACTGGCCTCTAGGAATGCCAGACAACAGACAGAACAGCCTCAAGGTTGGACTTCATACACTGAGCCAAAATTAACATTGGGGTTGTTAGGGTGAAGAGTCATCAGTTCCAAGTTGTGCACGCAGCTGTCACATGAATGATTTAGGAGCTTCTGGTACTGCTCTGGTTTTGCATACATTATTAAGCCCCTAAAGAGAATAAAAACCAAAATAAAATCCTGCAAATAATCTTAGTGTTTTTAACATGTGCTTACTGTAATTTTAATGAGATTTTATACTACAGACCACGATTCTTTGTAAGTAGATTCGATTTACACAAAAATGATGCAGAACTGGAAATGCTGTGCTTATTAGTGACTATAATCTTAATTAGCTTTTGTGTTTGTGCTTTATACTAAATATAGGGAGATTTTTCAAGTTTGGATTCTTTCTAAATAAACTTTTCTGATCCAAATACTAGCCATAGCAACAGCAGCTTTCTCAAATGGAAATGAACAACTAAATTAAATTTTAAGAGATTATATTGAAAACATCTCCTTATAAACATGGTCTGTGAAACTTCAGTTGGTTTTAAACTAGTATTAACGTAATACTGTACCACTGCATCAAACGCATCAAAAAATAATTGGATTTCATCTGCCAAAATACCCTGAGAGAAAAAAGAAAAAACCTTTATCACAAAGTTACAGAGGAAACCATTAATTTTGACTTACTATATTTTATAGAGAAACTGCTTTGTTTGATACATCACTTTCCTCTGTAGAAAATGTGGAAAAACTGAGACAAATAATTAAATATAATATTTGAATGACAGATCCATCAAGAAAACCTAAAGAGTAATAACAACGCCTGCAGGAAGAGAGCATTATCTTTACTGTGAGCAAAACACTGTGCGATAACAACATAAGGTGCTTAGACCTACAGTTGTTTCACACACAGTATTCTAAAACGGTCAGATACTACACCATCTTCCAGTAAATATAATATTGACTTTACCCAGATTAAATCCTGAAGAGTAAGAAGTTAACCAAATTATGCACATGGCTGATTCCATTTCAATCCAATTCCCTTCTCTTAATAAATTTATTACTAATCTCATGGTTTTAAGTTGTTTATGAACTTCAAATTAAACATTTTTTATTAGATCAAAAACTTTAAGCTCAAAGGTACTACCAGGGATATTCACATTATTCAAGATTCTCCACTCAAAGGGAAACAAGACTTAGGAATAAAACACAAGAGACATGTATCAGTCTTACATAAGAACAAAACTATTATTAATATAACACTGACTTACACACATAATATCTTATGTAAGTACTGCTATCAGAAAGTAAGAGAAACACCCTCACAGACTCCCTTGGGGAGTGATGATTTTTACTACTATTTATCACAAAAATATAACACAAATGACATTTGGGAACACAGACCAGAACAAATTTATATTAGATTTTAAAAAGATGATTTTTATTAAGCACAAACAGCTTTTAATACATTATCAATACAAATAGGAAAACATCTGTTTAATGAATTTGATATATCAAAGATTTCATGGGCAGGTTGCATACTGGCACAATAAAAATGATCTTTTTTTAAAGTATTTAAAATTAAAATTATAAGGTCACCACTGTCTACACCGCAGGAACTTTACCTACAGTCTAAAATTACTACATCACCTGGGCATAGGGGGAAGCAAAGAACTACAATTTCATAATATGGAACTCCTAACACTTTCATTAGCACCATTCAAAGCTTGCATCAGCTGTTTAACTAAGCAGCAGCTGACAGGTCAGGTAAAGCTTTACAGCAAATTTCAGTGCAAAGTTTACAGTTCCTTTTCATAAGATACTTGGAATCTATGGTTTCATAGCATGTTAAATAATTATGGCTTGATAGATGTACAGTGTTAAGATGCTGAGAACATTTACTTTGAAAAAAATATGAGACATAACGGCCATGAAATGCATTTTAATATATTATGCCAAATTCTGTAATATGCAAACAACATGCTGGATTACAAACTGAAGTCCTATTATGAATTCATAGACAAGTGTCTGTATTAGCTCTCTGGGGTAGTGGCTTCTGGTTGTCTCAGCTGCTGCTTTTTCAGACTAACTAGCTTCATCTTCTCTCTAATGTGTTCTGCTGCAGAAGCCATATCACTTGGGCTCCCAAAGTACTGCTCAGACCTAAAAAAAAAAACAACAAAAAAACAAACCCAAAACCACCCCAAAAGTTAGCAGTGAGAAGTAAGACAGCACACGAACAAACACATGAATGGCACAAAATCCACAATGCAAGTAAGAAAAATAAACATTTTTTCCTCTTGAAATTTAAAAGCCACTTCTAACAGGCTTTGGAGAGTCAGTAATGACACTTGACAGCGTATTTTGATGCAATTGTTACAAATACTAAATGACCCTTTTACACCCAAGAGATTCTCTCAGTGTCAGGGTGCTGTTCTGTAAGTGCAACTAGATACTTTCCAACACTGTTTTTTACCTCCCTTCTCTGACCAGCCCCCAGGTCAGTCTGGCAGTTTTGAGTACTATGACAATCAAGGAAATCTGTATGTGAACTCTGAGGCTATACAATTGCTGCATTATGGACGGATGCTGTGTATGTGAAGTCAGCCACATGCTGTCAAATTATGTCATCTGTCTCAGACTGAAAAGAGCACATGGCTGTGTAAGTTCACTTCTCCCATTCAAATACAAAAAAAGAACGCCTGAAATGTTAAGGAAGCCACTAACCAAACTGTCAGCAAAAGGAGGATTTGAACAGAATATATGTTTCAGAAGAACAGATATCAAATCTAATTACAAAGCACAGAGGCTGAAGACTTTGGAAATGCTGGTAGGGCAAAGGACTTCAGAAAGAGTGGAGGAACAGGTATATGTGGACAGAAGAGTTATTTTACATAGGAATAGACTAGTTTGACCAAGGAACTCCAAAGACAGACTGCACAACTGCACACAGTTGCACAGGCAGATGCTTTTCCTCATGCAGATTAGAAGCCCTGAGCAGGATGGGGAACAGTGACCTGGACTTCCAGGAAGACACTGACAAAACTGCAAAGTGGTGAAGAGGCTGATGAAGATGCCTCCAAGCATTTTATGACATTTTGTGTGTTCCCACATTTTTTAAATTATTTCTACTAATGATTGAGCCCTTTGCAAATTGTTTAAATGCATCAAAAAGAGAGTGTCTGGGGATGACAAGCAGAGGAACCAGGGATTTGGGACACCTAAAATCCCACTTTTGAAAGGGGGACATGCAAAAGAGTCAGAAATAATGCTCATGATTCAGTCAGCCCAAAATAGAGATGTATATATACCTATAGCAGCATTGTGTTAGAACTCAAACCTCAGCATGGCAAGTATCTTCCATGGGGAGCTTTCCCAGGTTCTGATGTTTGTTTTCACTTTGATAGCCTATCTGCACATTACATCTGTCTTAAGAATAAACAACAATTGCTACTTTCAGTAGATCACTAAAACCTGCTACATAAAAAGTTATACCAAAATACTTCAGATATAACACTCTTCTTGTGTTGTTTCAGGGGATACTTTGTTTGGTTTTGGTTTGGGTGCTTTAGTGTTGTTGTGGTGTTTTTTTTTTTTTACCTCACAGCTATAAATCTTCCACTATTTTCAAATGCACTACTGAAAGGGCAGTAAAAATCCACTACTAGTTCAGGCCTGGGTCTATCTTCATGGGTAGCATTCCTTACTACAGAAAACTATACTGCGTAGAGTGCATTGTATTTTGGAAATAAGATGACAGGAAATTTAATTTGATGACCAGCTTTCCATAACTGTATTTTTTCAGCTCAGCTTCAGGTAACACATAACACAGTTGACCCATACCATCGGGTAAGGTTTCAGACACTAATTCAAAATATTGATTTCAGATCTCATTCATTACACTAGTTCCAAGGCTTGATTATACTCAGGTAGAAAAAATTAACTACAAGCTCAACATCACAACAGACAAGTGCATTTTACTGAACGCAGAGAACTGGATTTTATATTAAGGCCAAGATTCCAAATACAATTTGCTTTGGTAGCTGAATACAGCCACCAATTTTAAATTTGTATGAACAGATCACGAGGGAAGTACTGTTTTATTTCCTGAATAAATCAAATGTAAATTGACATCTTCAATGTTCTGGCCTAAGACTTCAGATATACAGAATTGCAAATAAATCAATCAAAATACCATCATTCTAATCTGCCGTCTTTTTTCAGGTAGAAGAGGTTGGGGCTGGTTTTGTTATTTCTACATACTTTGCTGGTCTAAGTATGCAAAATTCTAATAGTTACTGAACGTGAAAAAGTCACTACTTTGAAATAGTGGGCATGTTGTCTTTGGAAAGTTTGAAACTGGACCTAGCTGCTTTCTGTGAAAAGATGGAAAAGAATTTTTAATGAACATTAGTGCAGTGCCTTTGTAACTTCAGCAGCAAGCATTAAGGATTCTCCTGCATACAAGGCTATTACAAAACTTTACCAAAAGCATATTCAGAAGACACTAGAAAAACATTTTGCATACCCATCGGGATAAACTACAGGCACTGTTAGTCTGTCCAACAGTGATTTCCCAACTGCTTCAATTTCATCAAATTGCTCCATCTCATTAAAAGCTTCAGGCTGGTCTGGACATTCTTGCAAAATCTGTTTCCAAAAAAAAAAGTAAATGCAGAATAAAGTACACAACGGATAGCATGTAGTTTAAATGCTATTAACTGGCAGGGCAAATGCTCTTTCAGGATCTTCACTGCCACATTTATGAAATCAGTTGCAATATTAATATTATTCAAGAAAGGAAAATATTGATTAAGCTACATTGAGAAGATAGTACAGGGGTACCAGCATTCTGTACTAGAAAGTTCTGCATTACTTCTAAGAAGGAACAAAAAAGAAAAAAATAGTCTTGCTAGGCAATACTCAACACATACAAAATGCATCACAATAGTAGCCTGCATCATTAAACATACAGGACAGTTATAGAAAATGGAAAAAAAATAGACAAAGGGCCTCTTACAAGCCATTTCCACATTTGGCACAGAACGGGTGGGATTAAAAAAGTCAGAACACAAGTGTTTCCAGATGGGACTAGGACTCAATACTAGTACTTAATTCTGCATTTTCTTCCCCTTCTCCCTCACCCAGTTCTTTTTTCCAAAGTAGCATGTATTTTAACAGCATATTTTCCTCACAGCCTCATTAATATGTCACAACAGTTCCAGGAGAATTATGTTTTGAACAGTAGAATTATTTTTCAGCTATCCATTTACTGATTTTAAACTTGCGACTGCCTAAAAACATAGCAGTGAACTACTGCAATAATGAAAGAATGCTCACAATATGGACTGAGACAATCAACTCTTTCAGAGTTTATGACCCACTAAATTCTACTTTGGTATCAGCTAAAACTTCTCAGGTGTCTGTGGCAGCATAGAGGATACATTTCTGCTTTTATAAACCTCTATCAAATCCAAATATCTACAAATTCAAAGTATCTTCCATTAATACAAACAAGAAATTAATAAAAGCAAGGAGCATATGGATTACTTTGCATCCATGCTCTCTCTCAATGACAGAACTAATTGCATATATATTTTTTACCACATGCAAGGTTAAGAGTTTTTGCAGTTACATGCAATTTTATTGTCAATATTAAAGATACATACTCTAATCTGCTTTTCTAAAATATATTACCTCCCAGAAAGGTTCCTGAATGAAAAGGCCCTACCTCACACACTTTACACATTAATGGACATTGTCTTGATTTCATGCATTTGAAAACTCTCAACATTCCACTCCTTCAGCAAGCTGTTACTCAACAGCAACTATTCCTCGCAACATTGTTGTTGACAATTGCTCTCCACCTCTGTAACTTCTAGCATCATCCACAGCTGGGCACAGTGGCGAGACACTTGGTTATAGCAGTTTGAATACGAAAACAAAAGTAGAGGTGTGCTTTGAAGACAGCATGGTTCAAAGCCCTCCAGGTGCAAAACACAAGATGCAGCAACGCAACATGCATTGAAACTAAACTAGTGAGAGTTGCATTCATTTACCAGATTGTGAGAAGGATATCGCAATCAAAATGCACACAGCACAAAAGGCAATACTCCTTTTAACTCTTCAAAGACCTTAAATGACCCCGTAACTTTCTACTATAGCTTACACAAAACCAAAAATCAATGTTCCTTGCCTATAAGAATTACAGTCTAAACCACACAAGAAATGCTAAGAACAACATCAGAGCTCTCCTCTGAAGTAAAAAAAAATAAATTCTTCCCAGCCCCAACTCAATGCACCTGAATTCCAAAGCTGACAGTCTCCTTTTTGCTAAGCAGACCTTTACCAATATAAGTATGCAAGCAACAATTGCACTAAGTATTGAAATTCACAATCAGAAAAATATGCTTAAGTTCTTCTGTCTGCTTTTTCTTTATTGTTTATAAAAGGGAAAAATTACACACTGGCAACTTCATTTTTCTTACATTGTGTCTGCTTAAATTTTGATAGGAAGTTTTTCTTCTTAAAACCACAACACTCACCTTTTCAGCATTTGAATGAAACGCAACAGCCGTTTCCAGCCGATGTACTCTTTCTTCAGAAGTGATTGTAAACTGTTTCCACACTCTGTTCAGCCTTGGAAGTGTGTCCCCTGAGGACCTTGAAGTGCATCGCAGGGACTGGCAGAGGACAACAGTTGCCTGTAGTAACTGTCTTCCATAATCATAAGTACTCTAAAAGTTGGAGGAGATGGGTCAGAAAATACACAAAAACTCTGCATTTAATTTAGGAGCTAATTAACATATTAAAATGACAGCAGACAAGTTTATGAAAGCTCCTCAATTTAGGTCCACAAAGTATACTGAACTAATCTGGTCTACTAGAAAACAATGCTTAAGTATGAATGAAATCGTAAGGAACAAACAGTGCTTTTGCACTTTAAAAAAAATAATATATATATATATATATATATAAAAACTAACCCTTGCTGTCTAGCATTCACACTAGCAAAAGAACAGAGCTCCCTGAAAATTTTGAAGAACTGCTTGGATCTTACATGGAATACTTCATATCTACTGACAAGATTACTATCTCACTGACTTCACTGTCACCATGTTTGTTGTCACCCAGGATCCAGGTACGTTGTGGCACATTACTGTAATGCAAACTACACTCCTGTCATCATCAGCTCTAATTCATCAAAAGAGAAAGTCAGTTTCAGTGTAACAGGTGCGATTCAAAACGAACACATCTGTTAATTGGCAAGCCTGACATTCCTAAGAGCAGTACACATCTGAAAAAGCACCTGGAAAAAGTCCAACTTGAACACTGTCTATTCTAGGTGAGATTTTCACATATACCTGGCATCTGTTTGCATATGCAAGATTTGCAAACAGGTGTGGAAACATGCCCAAGAGCTTCAGTGAATTTCACTAGACTCTTGTACAGCAGGATTCATTAGTTGGCTGTTACACTCAAGAATTAAAGCTGTCAGTTCAACCACTAACTCTGCTAGTGCCAAAACTCTCTGTACTGTTTCATGAAATACAACACAGATTAGACTGAAACAAAGTAGCCCACCCATATTTCAGTATTTTATTGCAGTCCTTCAAAAGTCATTTTAAAGACTGTTTGAAATATATGCCTTTTAAGAAAGTCAGTGTGAACTTTATATTTTGTGGTTTGCACTGACTATATGAAGAACATAAAGTAAGGTAGTAAACTGCAGGATCACCATTGTTGATAGAACATCAAAATCTCATTAGGCCCATCACCAATTCCAGCAATTATGATTTCTTCATTCAACCATTAAGACTAATAACAGCTGCTCCACGATTGTCCATACAGGTACCTGTTCTATGCACATCTTCTGAATCTGCACAAAACTCATACTGCTAAAAAATAATTAATTTCACCTGTGCAACATCAACAAATTTTCGATGTTTCTCCAGTAAAACTTTTGTTTCTTGAGCATCATCTCCCAATCGGATGTGTGTCTTCAGCAGAGCATCCAACAGTTCACTTAACCATTCTACTGCCTTAAAAACAGAAGTTAAAAGAATAAAAACCAGTAAATTAAAAAGAAATTAATCCAGAAGGGTGAAGTAACTTCCGGACTACCATATACTTTAGTTACGGAAAAAAGTTAAAAGAGGCATCACAGACTGGTAGATCACACATACCATCACCAAATATGCTATTTTCAGTCATTGCTATATCCTTTATTTTCACTGTACAAATTCATCAAGTAAAACTACATTTGAAAGAGTCAAAAATAATACTGTCAATAAACTATCAACACCCATAAATTTAACCAGTGGACTACAAAGACCAGAATGAAGAAATTCTATAGGCATTGCCATACCTGAGCAGCATCTTCTTCACATTTAAATAACTGTACCATCTGAAGCATCTTCAGTCGCCGCACATCCACCATATCCTCACACCTTAAAACAGGAACACAGAAAGACTCACCAACAAATGTACAGCAGACACAATACACAGTTTGACAACAATATTTTCAGTGAGCAACATTAGATGCAAGAGTTCATGAAAAGGTGATGAAAGCATTTTTGTGCTGCTCAGCTTGGCCAAAACATAAAATGACTTGCATAACAGAAAGAAACACACATACAATAAATAGAACTGAGCACTACAACTGACTGAAATCATGATCCTTATGTCTCCCAGTATGGCTAAGCTATAGATAGTAATATCAGCAGTAGCTACAAGGTCTTCTAGCAGCATTGCAGGTTCCTTACCTTGTTGCACTGGTAATATTTGCCACACAGAGGTTGACATGGCTGAGACAGACTTTATCATCTGAAGTCTAGGTGATGACTGGTTTAGACCTGGGTTATTTCTGAATTACACAGTGAGCTGGTAGCAGTTTTATTGGTGAATAAAATGAGGATTATTTCAAAAATGATAATACATCTTCCCATTTTTCTTTTTAGCTGAAGATTGTAATAACTGAACCCTTATATAATTATGAATTTGCTATAACTTGTCACGAAGCATTTCAAAATCTAACTCATATAAAAACTAACTCTAATTCTCTTGTTCTGAAATAAGCATGTTGCAGATCTTTCTTTAGTTAGAATTAAAAAAGTATTGAAAGTTATTTTCCAATACGTTTAGCACAACAACCTTTCCACTTGAATTTCAGAGCCTACTAAGCAGTCAGCAAGATTCAGACTCCTATCCAGTGCAAGTGGAATTACTAATGCCAGCAACAGTTAGCACTATAAGTGAATGTAAAAGACTGTATGCACAGATCTGTTTTTTCTAACTTGTTGCAAACATAAGCACTTCCAAAGAACAGTTCAGTAGCATGCTGCATTTTGTTACACGCCCTGTAGTACTGTGATACTTACAGAAAGGAAGTTTGTTGCTCTAATAGTGAAGGAAAATAATTTATGGGTGCCAAAAGCTTAACTAAAGCAGCAAAATGACCCTAGAAATAAACATTTTCCTGCATGTGTATATAAATAATGAGAAACATTCAACAGACATTGGAAGAAAAAAAAAAAAGAAGCATCACAAAAATTACTATTAAATGCTACTGAAAGAGTAGTCCTTATTGTACTTATTTTGTCTCTCATCTAGGCTGAAGAACCTTGTTTAATCATTCATCATTTGGCAGCTGCTTCAACCTTTGAACATTTAATTGATTTCTTTGATCCTCTAAGTGACTTCCCCCAATTCTGTATCCCTTCTGAGAACAGGGACCAGAATTGTGTAACACTTGAAACAAAAACAGACTACAAATCTCTGCAGTCACACAATGCCGTTTTCTTTTTGCTTTGCTATTCCTTTCCTCATAATCCTTAGTGTTCTTAGTGTTCTACTTGGTTCTCACAGTATGACTGAACATTACAGCAATTTTCGCAAAACTTTTCCAATGCTTATCTTTGAGTTAACAGCTGGTTGAAGGTTCATTACTGTGGATATGAACTTTTTCCTTCTCCCATTTCTTTTCTCAGTACTGAATTCCAACTGACATTTTATTGCAGTGACACATGGTCCTTTGCAGCTGGACCTCTAAACATGAGTGCTGCTCAAGTAAATAGGATTCAGAGGACATACTTAAAACAATACCTTCTCTAAGCATTACCATAACACATGGTATCCTACACTAAGCTCCCTAAGAAAACAATTTCTGAGAGGTAGAATTCCTAAATTGAGCAATTTGATTGCCATTACTTTGTTGCTCCCTAAAGGCATGTTTTTGTTCAGCCATTGCCCTCAAAAAATTCAGGCACTTTTTATGTGGAATACTTTGTCTCTTGGGTTCCAGCAGAAATAATGAGCAAAATCACGTGATTCTTCCACACTGAGTGGAAAAAAAGGCAGTACTATAGGAAATCCAGTACTACTGCATCTTTTGGGGGGAGGTGGGGGGGATCAATGAAAGTGTTGGAGGAAGATGATGGCAAAATCCATCCTTCCTGCAAATTCAACTCTCCAGTATTTTTGCCTGTTGCAACTTCATTCCCCACTATCTTTTCCCAAAACTCACAAAAAACCACATTTTGAAAACTGAACTCTGTACCCAGTCCTTCTGACACCATCTCCTATCATCATTTTTCCTATCTTCTGAAAATGCCATGCTCAAAGGATAGAGGTCATTAAAAAGACAAGGATAAACAAATCCGTACATAATTAATACATAATTTCACAGCCATAACCATCCTTATTATATCCTCCATCTCAAATTGCAAACATATTGGATGCCTGTTGCATCCATTCCATAACCCCATAATTCTTGAGCATTACAAGTCCATGAAAGCACTCAAATACTCCATCCACTACAGAAATACAAAATGGGCTTGGATTTAGGAATATGCTACAACTGTTTAGACAGGGAAGCTTCCTTTAACCAATGATAAAGCAAAATGGTCAAATGGTCTCTTTAAAATAAATTACATAGAGACAGACAAAAATATTTTCATATATATATATATATATATAAAGCTTATATAACGTGACCTATTAGCACACAAAAATCTTAACAACTTGAAATGTTATTACCTTTGTTTTCTAAGCTGCATATCTTCCATCACTCCTTGGATGTGGTCCACATTTTCTTTGTTTTCAATGGTCACATCTTTTCCATAGGCCCAGGATGCCTGATTAGATATCTGATCAAGAAGACTTTGACCTTTCTCACGCAAGCCTTGCAAGCCTAAGTCTAAAGGAATCAGTAAAACAGGAAAAAAGTCAGTAGTCAGTCTTGTACATTTGTGGTTTCCCCCTTTCCCTTCCCCCCTGTCCCGCCAGAGGAGAGAGATGAAATGCAACAGAATCTGAGATGAAAGTCTGGAAAGAGAAAAGGACATTACTATCTGTCTTACACTGTCCTTTCCAACTTTTGAGTGAGCATTTGTCTACATTAACAAAAGGCTAAGGCTTTGCAATTTTATGACTGGGCACATAAGAAAAGGAATAAAAGGTGTCTTATTTACTTTCCAGCATATAAATAGCTAACTAATGTCTTTCATCCACAGAGTTGCACAATACCTAAAATATACATCATGCTAAGCAGCTGTAGCCTAAATGTTCTTCCATGGCTGGCAGAAGTTACTACTTTATAATACATTTGATATGGCTGACATGTTTTTCTACACTGAAAAATTTCAACCCTTAGAATCTGTTATTAAATCTATTACTTGGCAGCTCTACTAACCGTTTTCATAAAGAAACAACAGTTTGATGCATAAACTACCATAGAATGGTTTGGGTTGGAAGGGACCTCAAAGATCATACAGTTCCAACCCCCCTGCCATAGGCAGGGACACCCTCCACTAGACCAGGTTGCTCAAAGCCTCATCCAGCCTGGCCTTGGACACTTCCAGGGATGGGGCATCCACAGCTTCTCTGGGCAACCTGGTCCAGTGCCTCACCACCCTCTCTATGAAGAACTTCCTCCTGATATTGAGGAGGAGTTCAAATCTCCCCACTTTCAAATTAAACCCATTACCCCTTGCCCTAGATATATTACAATCATACATACTTTTACCATATATGATTTTGCTTCAAAGCTTTTTCTCCAACAATATATTGGAATAGATGATCATTGTAGGTCCCTTCCAACTGAAATATTCTATTCTAGATGTTTGATAGTGTAACAAACTTAAATGTGCCATTTATTAGCATAAACATTCAAAGCTATGGCAAAACACTCAGTACAAACATTCCAAAACCAGAGTGGATACCAATCGTAATGATTAAGAGGGGAATCATTTACAGATTAAATACATGATAATAGTGTAACAAATATACATTAGATGTGAAACATTTAAAAAAAACATTTCCAGATTATTTTTCCAGATCCAGATACAGTAGATGGCATAAGCAGGTCAAAGGGGAAGCATTACTTAGGTAGGAATCAGAAGACATACATACTATCTTTGCTGTTTTTTAAAAGGGAGTGGTGAGATCACTGCTTTTTTTCTTGCAATGTATTCATTAGAATGTGTGTATCTGAAATGCAGAAATATTTTGCTTACCGACACTTTTCAATTTCTCTTCCAGCAGCTTTAAAGTTTGTTGAATTGATGCTCCATCTGCCGGTGCTACATCTACACACAACATTCCTAGTAAACCATCCAGCTGCTGAGACAGCTAAAATGAAAAACAACATAAATGTTGATATTTAAGAATAAGTTTGAGCTTCAGATGGTTGGGTCTGCAGTCTTCTTTTAAGTGTTTGGTAATCTGCCATTTAAAAGTTGGGGTTTTTTGCATCTATGGGAAATGAAAGTCAAAATGAATGATCAATCACCCATCTGCCTATAAAATTCCAGGAGCAGACATCCCTAGATGGGGGTTGGAAGAAAAGCCAAGATTTTTTTTTTTTTTTTAGACAAGTACTGGAAAGGAATAAATGCCAATTAAAAAAAGAAACTGAAGAATACAACAAACTGATTCAATTAATGCATATTGCTCTAATTAAAAAAAAGAGGAAGGAAAAAGCAACTTTAAGTAACCATTGTATTTCAAATGCTATTAACATGTAAGACGTATTACAAAGCACTTCCCTCCTAAAAAAGAGGAAATCCATCTTCTCAGTGTTACAATTATAGTAAATGAAGACTTATGACATTTTCCAAGTGACACTATATTTCCTCCCACTCCCCTAAATTTTTTCCAATTCATACAATATTTATAATATTAAGGCAATAATATATTGCTAGGTGAGCCTGTGAAAAGTTAAAAACTTACATCCTGAGCAACACTGTGAAATTCAAGTGCTGCTTGTAATAGATTCTGCCTGAATTCCAGCTGACTGGCCTGCCGGTAACACACATCACTCAGCTGTTGCTGCAATGCTTTCAATTCCACAAGGTCCTCCTCATCCCCTGCATTTAGAAGAGCTGCTATCTGCTGATTAAGCTCAACATAAACAGCAAACCACTCCTACAAACACAAGGAAATTAAGCATTAAATACCAAACATAATTCTAGTTCTCTTACAATGGCATACATCTAACTGCAGGCTAATGAACAGACAGACAAACAAGAGGAACTTATTACAGCTTACACTGTAATTATGAAATCTCACACAGGAGGAAAACACATTCCTAATTTCAAATCAACTCAAAAAGTGCTTATCACATTTTAATCTAACTGTAGTATAAAAAAAAAATGGTGCAGAATGATGGGAAGATCACAAGGCATGACTACTAGCTCCCAGCACAAAACTCCCATTAAAACTATTTTACTGATCCAATAAAGGAATTTCACCATTTTTAAACAAAGTTCTAATGCTTACATGTCTATAGTGCATCTAGAAAAAAAAAATACTGTTGACAAAGTAGAAGTAATCTCTATCTTCTGAATAAAACAAAGTATCCATGTACAAAAACTTCAAAAAGATCCTTGCTTCTTATTTAAGCTAAGCTTTATAGTACTCAATTCAAAACGTGTAGATTCGGTTTTCAAATGCTTTGACTACTGAAAACATACAGAGGAGTTAACTATGCTGTCATTGTGGTCTACTTGCAAAAGAAATCATTTCAAATTTTTAACAACTCTGGGAGATGTAAAAACTACTTAATACATCCAGATCACATTCACATTTTGCATGATTAGATGTCTGTAAAGCAAAACATGTTTGCACAACAGCTTTTATTTTGGCCTACAGTAACATGACCTTCAAGTGCCCTATATATTTCTAATGCTATGGAATAGCGCCATCTATTGGCCTAAAATATCTGATTTAATTAGTATTCTTGTGCTCCTATTGGGATGTTTGCAATTTTTTTTTTAGATCATGCCTTCAGCTTTTGCATCATTTATTTACAAAGCATGCAAAATAGAGTATAAATATCCACATTCTGAAAATTTTTTTCTTTTTACCCAAAGCCGCTACCATCTGCTCACAGGAAGAAAGAGAGTATGAAAAGATGCAAGGAAGAAAAAAAGAGTAATGAAAGAGTTAAATTAGCAATCAGCTAAAAATTTAAGAGCAGAATAAATTTCTCAACTGCCCCAAAAGAGGCATCTAAAATGACATAATATGGAAACATCTTCCATTGTCACACATGTACAACAGAGATACAGGGTCAAACAACTCAGTTTATACAACATAATTTGTTATTACCTTTAGATACTAAACATATTAATCTAGCTTATTAAATGTGATGAGTCAAGTATAACATGAAAAGTCAAACAAAAAAAAAATCTACATAACTGATTTTGTTTGGATTTTTAGCATTAAAGTAAGTAAACCAGTGGCAATAATGGATTTTGGTCAATCTAACAGTGATATTAAGAGACTGGCAAGCCAGACATAAAAAGTGTGGTTTTGATCTTTTCCACAGGGCAAAGTTAGGCACAGGTGTACACGACAGCTCAAAACTACACAGAAAAGGCTGACCTATACTCAAAAATAATAACTCTAATATACTGCTCATGAATAAAACAGAAAATGAAAACAAAAAAGACAAAACCACCACAAATAAAACAAAACCCCAAACAATAAAAACACACCAAAACAAACAAAAAAACCTCTAAGAAAGTTATTTTTTCATTTCAGAGTAAACTGAAGTAAAAAGTGACTACCTTTAAAACAAATGAAACTTTTTTGCAAGTTTCTTCAAAACAGAAGTAACAATCTACAATAAACAGGAGAAGATAAAAGAAAGCAAGCATACAAGCTGTCAATTCAACTACTAGGAGAGAAAGAAACAGGAAAATAATGAAAGAGGAAGAATACACTCAGCTATTATGAGATGTTTAAAAATCAACCCTATTAAGTTCTTAAACTGCTCAGGTACTTTCCTCTGTAACCCATAAAATCATGCACTATGCAAAGTTCCTAGATACTCATAAACAAAATACATTGCTCATAACTGCATGTACTTAGAATTATTTTGCTACTTGAAAAGGGTATGTGAAATCTCACACTGTGCTGACTCTCAATCTCCTCATGTTTCTGTTGCAAAGCTTGTGAAGCTCTAATTGAATCACCTATTCCCCACTGGGTTCTTAGCTGTTCTGATCCTGGTCCTTCAAGCCAATTGACTACCTGTTAATAAGACAAAGATGACAAAATTTAAGTAATCAATTACATAAGTACTGCTATAAAAATAATTTTGTAATATAAGCAGAAATATTACAAAGTAAGTGTATGTTTATGAAAAAAAGTATCTTTTTAGGATCTGTAGAAGTCTTCTTGTTGAATCCACTCATATCTTCAAAAACTTTAAGTAGAAACTACTTTTCATTAACCTTACCCTTTCAGGTCCATGAAAGCAGGCAGCACCTAGCAAAACATTTGTCCCATACATACTTGTCATTTCATATCTCTGTCAATAAGAGAGCTTAAAACACAGTTTTCTTGATCATGAACCTCTCACTCAAACAAGAATTTTTTTTTCTCACTCAATTACAATGCACAGCTGTATTGATCCTCACACCTGAGAGTTTTCTCCTCATTTTGTTGAATATATGAACACTCCAGTACAGGATATACACTTACTCCAAAATTGAATTTACACAACTTAGTATTTTATATATAATTGTCTTTCAACTTGTTCTATTAAAAATCAGAAGCCTCTTACAGTGTTGTCATGACCACATTTCATGAAGTCTTTGCAGTGTCACAGCAATACAATTTTGGACTACAGTATTTGATTTCTTTTATTATTATGAAACTATTTCATTTGATGTTAATACTCAAAAAGCAGAGTATCCCAAATTTTGGGTTCCTTATACACATCTGAATTATCAGAAGATATCTATAGCAAAAATTTATGATGAATTTTTAAATATTTAGAAAACAGAGACAGCAGTGATGAAACCTAGTGCAAAGGTCACTTACAACTGGAGTCCTAAAGTAAGGAAATGCAGGAATACCCCCACATTCTGAACCTTAATGAAAAAGCATAGGAAGCCAGCTTCCCCTCTTTAATGTGACTTCTGTTTAAACAAAGATGACAGAACCGCTTCACACAGTTTTTCAGGAAATATAATACAATACACAATGTAACACCATAACCACAAAGACAAACAAAAAAGGGACTAATTGGGCCATTTTCCTAGTGCTGCTAGGCTACACTACAACAGTAATCAAGAACAACCATCACCATTACAGAAGGTTACCGGATTCACCCCACCTTTTAGTCATCACATCTGTGTGTTGCCATTCTGTTTTGTCCTCCATCCCCCCCCCCAAAAAAGCAGCATCCTGAGTTTTCCTTACTTTTACCATTTCTAGGGCAAATTAAGACACTATAGTTTTAGGTTCTTTTTGTTTAAAGATAAGCTTCCTGTTGTTCTCAGCACCCCTGCACAGCTGTTGCTGGTTCAATATGGGATGGACCTAGAAATGAAGGCACCCAAATGCCCCCTGTAACCTCATTGTGGCCTGGAAGACTCACATATGGAAACAAGTTCCCATGCACGTCTGAAACAGAGTACAAGACTACTGCTTAGCAGTGCCCTCTCTGACCAAGACCATCTCCCCATTACAAGTTGCAGCAACTACTGCACTGCCTCTGAAACTGCTTAGCTTAGCACATGGCCATTCTTGTGTGACAGATACTTGAACTGAGGAGAGAAAAGTCACTATAGGATCTACAGAAAGAAGGGATGTTATTTTCACAAAATACATTAAATGGATAATGACTAGAATACTGCAGGCCTGACAATCATTTTTGTGAATTAAGATTAGAAAAATAGCAATTAGAAAAATAGCAATTAACACCTCTTCCTCTAAGGAGGGAAAATACTAGAATTTATCAAAACAGAGTTGGTCATCAGCAGTCTGTTTAGAAGAACTGCTCATCAGAAAGCATCCAGAAATCATTGTCATCTTTACATTGCAGAATGAAAGATGAAGGAAAGGGAAACAAAACTACAGAACAGAAATAAGCGATAGTCAAAAAAAGAAGGGGCAGGATGTTGAAGGCACAAGGGAAGAGAGGTGGTAAGAGGGCTTTGAGACAGGAGTAAGGACTAAGCAGTCCACAGTAAGCAGAAGGAGCAAATAGTGCAGGAATAGAAAAGCAAGCCAGGAGTGGTTAGCAATGTAAGAAACTAAACAAAGAATGACATAGGAATGTAATCATAACAAAAGCTAAGAGGAAATCAAAACACAAAAAAAATAAGCAACACATGGGGAAAAAACTTTCTATGTACACAATCATTCCAACAGAAAATACTACAAGCATGTTATACTGCAACTTATGTTTGTTTTGGCAAAATAAATTCCATGGCACTTAGCCTCTGTTGGTTTCCTCCAATCCATCATTATCTTCTTACTTTTCTCTGTTAGCCTAATTTTCTCCCATAAGCCAAAAGGAAACTAAATCTATTTCTAGATTTAATAAGTTTTCCCCATATGTTTGTATGCCATTTAGAGAGCTTTTAAACACACTTTATAAAACTTATTAACTCTGTAAAAGAGCAAAAAATAAAATCTTCCTGCATACTGAGACTCAATTCGCTTATTATGTAGCATCCACAGTGTAGACAGAGCAAGCAAGTAACTATTTCTATTACAACTATTGTAAAATGAGGCTGATGTCCCAGTAAACAGGTCTATTTAAATGCATTATCAATGTCAGTTTGCCAAAGTACATTATAGATTTCTTGTCAATCAGCACATCTTGTTCAACCACTGTAACTTTAACACAAGAAAAAATTTCACCTGATTATACTCATGGCTGCGTTCATATGTTCTATATAGAACTATTTTCATCTCTTTACATATTTTTATCATTTTCAACTCAACATTTCAAAAGATGACATTTGCTTTTTAATATTTTTTAAATAATCTGAATTACTACATAATTTTCACTTATTTCCTCAGTAGATTTATATTTTCACTGCTAGAAAGAACAAGACTGACTAGTTTTCATCTTTACCCATACCTGTAAAGCCATGAAGTGCAAGTAGTTGATCTGAACTTCTCATGCGATAGAAATGTCAGTGTTGAAAGGTTAAAAGAAATATCCATTCCATTTTCTGCATATTCAAACTACACAGAAACTTAAAAACATAAATCTAATTTCCAGTAATAAACACAAGAGGAATAAATTAATTCCATTTCCTTAATTTTCTCCAAGACTGCTGAGAAAATGTTGAAAGTGCTAATTACATGCCTGTTTCCAAAGGACCAAACCAATTCATTATGACCCTTAACACACGACTGATTAGAAAGGTTTGCATTTGTTCTTGTCGGGTAGCCTTGAAAAACAGAAAGTTTAATCATTTCAACTTAGTTAAAACTCCAAGCATGGCACAAATAAAGGAATAAATAATGGTTTATCTTCAGTAACAGGAACTAAAAACAACACAGGCAGGGGAAGGTTTCAAGTCTCAAGCAAAATTACAGTCAAATGTGTCTCATTTGTGAGTGTTCCTCTCTGCTTACAGGTCAGGTACTTCCCCCTCTGACAACGTAAAGGTACACTGCCACAGTACGCCACTGGATGATGTGAAGTTTCTTTAGCGTGACAGCTACTGCACACAATTCTAATCACCTCCACATATCAGAACAGTCTTAAGTCACTGTGGTAGCCACAATGTAAAGTAGCAAGTGAAATAAGCACGTTGCAGTTTGAGGAGTGAAAGGGGACATGAAGCTTACTTCCAATTCTTAGTTTTGCAGGAAACACAGCCTGGGACTTAAGCCCAAACGTCCACCTCACAGTGTTTAAGAACAACTCCAAGCTTACCTGCATTACCTTCTGCTGAATCTCCTCTAGCTGTGTACGCTTGCTACGTTGTCTGCAAACTTCCTGGTAGCGGGTATATTGCTCTCTGAGTGAGTCTAGTAGCTTCATGACCTGTGGCTGAGCAAGTAGCTCGTCATCCATTGGAGACCAGGATACCCCTCCATCTGAACCATTGAATCGGCGCTGTTGTAACTCAGATAGTAACTCATGACCTTTAAGAATACATATAATGATGTGCTTCACTTAAATTCAAATACCAAGCACAAAAACTATCAGTAAGCATACGCCTGCTATTCTTCATTCCATTTATTTGTTAACTACTTTTTTTAACACAACAAAGATGATACTAATTAATAAGCTTGTTACACTGTGATGATGGCTAAGGTAATAATTGTGCCCTCTGTGTTTTCACTTCAGGCTTAAAAGTGAATTATGTTATTTATTGACCAAAATTATAATTTTTTTGACTTACTATACCTGTCTGCAATACTGTCTCAGGATCAACTGATGGAAGGAAGTTCAAATCTATTGATCTTGAATAAAGTAACAAACACATTATTAATAATAATAACGAACTTATTTATTAAAGTAACAAACATTATTAATAATTTGTATTAGAGTAGCACTAAAAACTTCAACCAAGTCCAAAACTACCTTATGCTGTTACAAGACTATGTTTCTCTCCCCACTCAGTAAAGTCCTCACTTGTTCAACTCATTGTATCAAACCAGAAGTGCAGCCATATGTACACAAGTCAAATGAGTATCCATCTACACACACTGATGAATTCTGTAGTGTGTATTATAAACTTTCAGAATTTCTTTACACATTTCAAAATATTTAAGGCATATTTTCAATGTTGTTTGGATTTCCAATGAAATTTTATAACCCAAAAGCATTGATTTCAAAAAGCAAATCACTCACCTCTCTTTTTCTTGAGTTCCTTTATCACTTCCATTATTAATTAGAGCAAGCTCATCCAGTAAGGATGTTGATTCTTTCGTGAACTTTTCAAATACCTAAATAAGAGACAGGCTTTAATTTCAATTATATATGTGACAGTATTGAAGGCATCAGTGCAGATTTATCCACTAGTTCTATTAGTACACTTCAGTCTTTACAGAGTGTAATTATCTCCCAACATTCAGACGGTAGGGTAGAAAGAGTAGAAAAAAGGTTTTTTGTTCAGGGAACACTTAGGAGCACTAAGACTCCTTCTGGAGATAGTAAGTGTTACACTGATTGTGAGAAAGATGGACTGAATTCTGAAATACTGAAAAATTTTAGCATTTCTGCAAAAATCTCTAAGTTCTTATGGATATATGTATTCTACATCTTTATTTAAGCCTGTAAGTAATTCTTAAGAATAATGCTAGAGAATCAAGGCATGTTACACAAGCATCTGACAGCTCACGTGAATGGATTAAAACAGTCACATGGTGAAGGTTCCAGTTTTTAATCACCACGAATATGGGCTATAGTGTAATGAATAATTAAGATAAACAAGTAACTAAGAAAGAAATACCCTCATCAGTTTCTTTGAATATAGGGGCTTCTGATCTTGTGTAACAAAGGACTGTACAGTCAGACACTGGGTACCGTTCAGATGACTCCTCAGTACCTGACTTCTGAGGGTTGGTTTTAGATGGTTTTTTGGTTTTGTTTTTAACAGAACTGAGCAATGCTCAACTGCCATACATGACATGTGCAGTAACTTTCAGGTCTTTTTGATGTTCATAAATTATTAATCAAGAGACTGCAGATGAGCCTTCCTTAACCTGTCAAAGGCTTCTTAAACGTAAAGGAAAACCACAGAGGAGAAGAGGTGGACAGCTCTTAAAAACTAATTTAAGAGAGTGGTTTATAAAATAGAAGCTAAATTACATTTTACAAAAGGAAAAGGAAGAAAAACTATAGAATTAAAATGTATAACAATTGGAAACTATTTTTCAGCTAATACCTTAAACAACCTTTCTGCCCTCTTGTCTAGTTTCAGAATTCAGGAGCCGAAGGAGGTTCTTCATTAATATACAAAACAAGTGAAATGAGCCAAGAGAGGAGAAACAGGAGAAAAATTTTCAGTTGTAGTCTGAACCAAATATAAAACAGAGGTCCCAGCTAGAGTGGAAATACTGTCCTTATGAATTTTTTGAATAAGTGAATAGAAGCCCAGTTTGTGTATACCAGACAGAAAACGAAGGACAATGAAATATTAGATTTCCCATCCAACCCCTGTGATGAGGCACTATCTGTTTCAGGCAAAGAACAAGCTGCCTTGCCCTAAACCACAGACACATAAAGACTATGCAAAAACCAGCAGTAAAGAAGTTGCACAGCAGATGATGCTCTCTCTGCCCTTGGGTCTGAACAGTTTGCTAAGATTCAGAAAAAAAAAAACCTTCATGGTACACATAGTGTAAGCCCTCAAATTTCTTGAGGGGGAAGTACTGCTCTGAGATTGGCTGCAGGGTTCTGTTTGAAGGCTTTGGGGCAGCTGCTGTTGGGACACACTGTGAAGTATTCCTTGCCCAGTATTCCACCTGGAGATGCACATTTTAATAACAGATTTTATGGGAAAGGAACACACTGTATCACTCAAGATTAAATATTGTTTGGAAAATGCAATTTAAGTAACTGAAAAACAAGTATCAATGAAGAATAGATTAAAAACAGTCTGCATGCTGACAGCTGCTTAAACAATTTGTTTCTCTTAATGGTTTAGGGGTGTATTGGCTCCTAGACATTTACTTCATCTCTGTCTACTGGAGAAACTTCACTGACAGGTTGTAGTGTAGTACAGCTTAAAACCTGGCTCTCAGTCCACAGGAAGCTAGACCTAAGAGATAACCTCTGAAGACTGAGATCTGCAGAGTCCAAGTATTTCATCCTTGTTTTGGATTTCTCTTACTAGCAGCCAAACAACTTCCCTTTGTAGCAACCATACCATACACTCGGGCTCTTCTAGAGTGAGGGTCTAGAAGAGCTTCATTAAGGAACTTGCTGGTTCAATAAATTGATTACATTAGCTTTATCATCTCTTGAGCAAATCCAGTGTTAGTTATCATAAGGCTATTCATGCATTTGAGCTGCACTATTACACATCTGACAAGTTTTAGACACCTGGTAGTTCCTACACAAAAATTCATGGCTCAAGAATGAGACATTTGGGAGAGAAAAAAACAACCCACCCCAAAAAACCACCCCAAAACCACCCCAGAAGACTAACCAGCCTCTTATTCAACCAATCCATGTGATCATAGGTGAGAGTTCCTCCAAAATCTTCTGTTAGCTGGCATGGTTCTATATATCTTGTCAGCTTGTTAGCAGATACTAAAATAACCTGCAACAATAAAAGAAATTTTGGGTACACTTGTAAGTAATGTTTGTATGCTTCCTTAAATACCTGAGAGGTTAACTGTGTCCAGAGGTACTAAGCAGATTTTTCTGGGATCCAGAGAAAGTGACCCTTTTACTGCTAAATGTTTAAATGAAGCATGGGTGGCTGCAATTAATGTGGGCCTAAACCAGGCAGCTGATTTTGGCTTGCAGTGTATAGCTCAGGCACAATCCTATAAGAGCATAATCTGTACCATCTTGTATATTTACAAAAGGAAAAAAAGTATAGTTTTTTGGATATCAGTTTTCTTGGAGGTAACTGATGTTTCTTAAGCCATACATGACGTGACCTATTTTTAGTGAATACAGTAGCAGGATATCACACTGCAGAGCGCTTAGTATTGTTATCGCCCTCTTGCAATACTTCCAGCCCCAGAGATGAGTTTGTGCCATAAAAGGGCCTGCATTTACTTTGCAAATATGCCCAGCAACACTTGTATCAACCATACTCTTCCCATCCCATGAGTGTTGAAGTGAGCAGTTTAAATCCCCTAAAGAAGAAATCAATAGATCTGGACAGATGGTAAGCAGACAAAAAAATAATCTTTGCTTCCCTTTCCACTTGATCCACCCACTTCTGACAACAATGACAACTAATAAGGTGACAGTGGTAGTACCTTTCAAATAAGTCCTGTTTGCTGCTGACCAGAGTCCCTACCATCATCGTCTGTATGCAATTCTTTTTAAAACCTAGAAGAGTGGTAGCAGCTCTCACCATTGCTCTACTCTAATCAGCAAACTTGCTTCGTACAATATTGGCCTGCTAAAGCATTGTTAAAGCCTTTACAGAAATAACTCAGAAAATCAAAACAACCTTTAAGAACTACCAAACAAAACAGAATTAAAAAAAAACCTATATACTGCAAAGTCTCCCGCTTCAGTTGCCAAATTCCCTTATTTCTCAGGAGTGAGACTACAGTTATTTTTCCTAGTAACATGACTTTGACTCATGCAACAGTGCCACTAACACTTATCTTTCATAATAATAGAGCTTTGAATACTGTTTCTAGAAAGCTGACCTTTCTCTCTACATCATTTGCTGCTTTTTGCAATTATTTTCACTGGTCATCTGCAACAAGACAGCAGCAGACATCAAGACCAGGGGGTAATTTTGGATATTCAGTAGGACATTTAAGAGTGCCCCCAAAACATTAAACACATCCACCCGAACTTTCTTTCTGGAGGGAAAAAATTAAAATACTCTTTAATACAAATGTCAGAGTCAAACCCAGGAGCTATTGGAAGACAGGATGGTGTAAGATTTCAGTAACAAGGTGCTTTTTTCTTAAGGGTGTAGTATAACAGCAGGCACACGATTGAATCTAAAAAAAAGCAGTTACTTTCTAAAAGAACACCACACATATCCCTCAACAAAACAAAACTTAAACATGTGAAATCTAAGTTTATGTATTTATCTTCATAGGTGGGTATCAGTGAGTAATACATTCCAGTTCTGGAATAAATTAAGAAAATTATCTAAACAAATTGGATGGCAATATTCTACATCACTATCAGAGCAAAAACTTTATACTGGGAAATAGATACAGAAGCACTGTAAGGGGACTAAATCCTATTTTTAATCTCAGAAGTAAAAAGGTCTTAAAAATCAGACTTAGTTTAAAAAAAAAATTGGTGTCATGTCTCAGAAAAAAAGTATTTATTACTAACTGTCATTTACACAACAGTGTAAACCAAAAAATACACCGAATTTCACAGAACAGAAAAAAGACAATCCTGATAAAACCACTTATGAAATAACAGAGAAAATTCATTACACAGGCATATCTACATTTCTTATAATTTGTTAGTCTCATTTTGCTATTGCTTTTTTGGGAGGTTTTGTGTGGTCGTGTTTGTTTGTTTTTTTCTTTTACACTTCAAGCAACCTAGTATACAACCACCAAAAAGTCTGACCAAGTTCAAAATTCTTTGTAAACAGTTCTTACCAGATGTGTCCAACTACCAAAACGTTTACATGGGCAGAAAACGCACTGCCAACGTGTGCCAGTTTCTCACTTATTTTAAATAACCCTCCTGATCATGTGGGTACCAAGTAATGCTAGTCATGAAATCAGATGTGTCTTTAGAAAAAGATGTTAAGAATAATAGAATGTATATATTATACACACTATTAGCTTTTTGATGCTATGCAAAAGTGACAGAAATGCAACTAATGGCAAGAATATATGCATACAATAATAGATATAGTATTTAAATTATCTATTCTGATTTGTTACATTGCAACTTAACTGACTATAAATGTAGCTACTCTAAGGGTATATTAAGGTATTTACCCAATAGGAACAGAACCTGACTGCCTCAAGTACTAATTTTAATAAATTAGCATAAAAATCTTTAATATTTTCATTTACTTATTGAAACGTAGGAATCTGTCATTCATTAAATACTTTTTTTAAAAGAACATCAAGAAAGCACACTAAAAGCTGATCATACTTATCTGGTTGCTGATTGGTAATTTTGGACAAATTTCATTCATACAAGCATAAGTAGAGGGGTTTTCATTCTTTTCCCAAAAATTCTGCAAGAAACACTAGGAAGCCCAGACAACTCTTCCCCTCTCACAGCCTGGTTGACAGATAAAAAATGCTGAATTTTGACAAAGGCAAAATTTGGGCTCAGTATTAAAACTGTTTTCTCAGCGGACTGATTCTTGATGACTTCTTATGCCAGTAGCTTTCAAAAAACATGGGGAAAGCTTCAATGAACAAGGAAAAGACTTTGTGACAGTAAATTTGCACTTCAGCTTGTAAAGAAATCCAAACCTTGAAAGCCTATGTTCATTTTTCACACTACACAGAAGGCAGCTTTCATATAACAAACAGCAACTTTTTTTATTTAATTAAGTGTGAATCCTAATTGTTTTCTGAAGCACAGACTCATCTTTGGAATTTGGTGGGGTGGTTTGGGGGTTTTTTGTTTTTGTTTTTTGTTTGCGTTTTTGTTGTTGTTGTTGGGGGGGGAGGTTTTGAAAGTTAGCTGTGCTTACTCTCCAGCACACTCAGCTGCTGGAAAAACTTAAACACAGCCTCAATTACCCTCCTGGTGATTTTTCAAGAAAAACTATGACACTTCTAACAGACAAAACCATATAGCTGTTCATACATCTGATCTGACAGTGATTCATTGCCACAGAACTGTAAAGCAAATACTTCCTCTTCCCAAGAAGAATAACCCTATTGTTTGATGATAAATATTAATTCAAACAGTTTTTTGAAACACTGTATGATTAAACACTGAGTAGAATAAAGTGTAATTTGTTAATATGGAACATTAATCTATACAATGATCATTTGCTTTAACATTACACCGAGAAATACAAGTTAAATATTTATCTGGCCAGTATCACACAGAAATCTGGCATACTAGAAACCCGAGAGCAGCTAGAAGAATCTAGTCATACACTGGACTAACTAACTCAGCTGCCAGTGACTGCCTCCCTCACTTTCAAGCACTCTTGGTTTTGCCCACTCACTCACCTTCCCCTCCAAGGCTCATGATAATAATTAGCACACTATCTTTTTTCCATCCTGGAGACTAATAGACACACACAAACTGGTATTTTCCAACATCCACTTCTTTGGGGCTGAATTTAGAACATGATGTAAATGCAGGCATACATACTCCAACAATTAGAAGTATGTAAGGACAATTCCTTAATTTGGCCCAGGTTTTTAAAAGAAAGGACCCATTGCCTCCAGTGTTAAAACAGCTGCAACAAAGATACATGCAGATGACGAGATGCATTTAAATAAACATCAGTTTGATGTTTATTTATCTGCAGCCCGTGGTGCAGACAATGGTGAGGCTGGCTTTGTCACAGCAGCCATGGAGGTCAGAGTGGAACAGAGACCCACCTGCAGCCCGGCGAGGACCCCACACCAGAGCAGGGGGATGCCCAAAGGAAGCTGTGACCCTGTGGGCAGCCCACGCTGGAGCAGGCTCCTGGCAGTAGCTGTGGCCCCACGGAGAGAGGAGCTCAGGCTGGAGCAGGTTTGCTGGCAGGACTTGTGACCCCACGGGGGTCCCAAGCTGGAACAGGCTGCTCCTGAAGGACTGCTCTCCACAGAAAGGGCCCACACTAGAGCAGTTCATGGGAAGGACTCAGATTGGAGATGTTCTTAGAGAACTGTCTCCCAGTGGAAGGACACCACACTGGAGCAGGGGCAGTGTAAGGAGTTCTTCCCCTGAGGAGAAAGGAGCAGCAGAGACAGCATGTGATGAACTGACCACAACTCCCATTCCCCATCCCCCTGCATCACTGGAAGGAAGAGAAAAGCAGGAGTGAAGTTGAGCCCTGGAAGAAGGGAGAGGTGGGGGGAAGGTGTTTTAAGATTTGGTTTTAGTTCTTTTTATTCTACTCTGATTTGATTGGTAGTAAACTAAATTTATTTTCCTCAAGTTGTGTTTGTCTTGCCTGTTATGGTAACTGCTGAATGATCTCTCCCTGTCCTTATCTCAACCCATGAGCTTCTTATTGTATTTTCTCTCCCCTGTCCAGCTGAGGAGGGGAGTGATAGAGTGGCTTTGGTGGGCACCTGGCCTCCAGCCAGGATCAACCCACCACACTTAGGTTTCTGTACATTCATGATTTGACATTAGAGACTTGATTTTTTTTCCAGAGCAGATTCTGCTGATATACGACCATAAGAAATTTCCAACACTATTACTAGACATGTTAGCTGGTACAGTGCAAGTGTGATTTTCACATGACTATACAGAGTATTAACAAAAAAGCAAAAAGCAACACCTCCAAACCCTCCAAAATACAGTCAAATTTTTTTATATTCAAACCCTGTTTTTTGTTCATTTAAAAACATTAACTGTATTAAGTATTACAATGTAACATACACAACATTTCAGCTGAAAGACACCCTTGGACCAATTAGGACAATTCTCTTGTTACGACGCACGGGCATAAGACCAGAAAAAACTGCTTTGATGAACATAAACTGGTTGCTAACAAGCAATTTGGGGAGGAATACAGGGACAGAGGGAAGCTCTGCTGGAGGATGAATGGAAATTGACCTGAGGCAGGTCCAGCGCTAACACTAATCAACAGGAAGGATGTGCACTTCTACTCAGCTGAATCAGCCCACCACTTTGTATTAATCCACCCAGTAGCCTTTTGATCTCTGTTCCCACATTTACTTTCAGTGTTTTGCAACTCATCATCACATCATCTCACTCTGAAGCAGAGGATCTCTGCCTTTGCACAGAAAGGAAGGTATTGTGAATAATGGCTTTGTATGGAAATATTAAGCAAGGCATTAAAAACAGATCAGGTAGCAGTAAATAGGAGGTAGATGTGATGCCCCACTAGAAATTAGAAATTAGTTACACAGTATTTGCTTCAAATAAAATTAGATTACACTCTCAAGTCAATAAAAATATTTCGTACTTTCATTTAAAATTTTAGATTATATTTATTTCCTGGGTGCAAAAGCAATCTTGGATTTTCTTAACAGTTATGCAAATCTAAGCCATGATCCAAAACACAAGTTGGGTGTTGCTTTGTTTTTACTGCCAATAACATACAATTATGCAGCTCTAGATTCATGCATGAGTTAGAAGCTTCCATAGCTTTATCAGTGCTCTGCATTCATATCAGGAATAGAGCAAAGTATCTCTAACAAAAATATCCTAACACAACCAAGTAACAGACAACCAATAGTTAATAAAGGGTAAAGAACCAAGGCTTGCCCAATACCAAGAGTGATTCTTTATTATCTGGGAAAGCACCAGATTTTTCTCACTATTCTCTCAGCTTTCCCTGTCCTTTAATGAAGAGTTCCATTTAAGAATAAGTTAGTAGCACATAAAACCCCATGAAAGTGCAAGATACAAGGAAGAGCCATGAGCTAGGATGGTATCACAGTCTCTTTAGAAACATCTATAGCAACTCTATACCAACAGCTGCTCATTATCCAAACTCGGATGACAACTGACCCAAAGCTGATGATAGCCCCGCGTGCAAGCAAGCAGTCTCACCCTGTTTCAGTGCTTTTAAATTGGGCTGAAGGGAAACTTGGGAGCAAACACCTATCAAACAAAAGAAGAATTCAACAACTACCTGTTACTATCCTCTACTCATACAAACTTCTGGTCTGCCCATGCATCAAGCCACGATACAATGAGGCATTAGGGAACAAACTAGAGTTTTCCTCCTGTCTAGGAAGCAGCTGCCAAGTTGCAATGCTATGATTATTTTTCCTGTAAAATGATACATCACTGACTACTTTTCTTACAATTGACACGTTTTGATATACGTTTGCATGAAATGCATCTCTAATACTTTAACTATTTTATTCTTTCAGAACTATTAAGAGAATCTTAGATCAAAATTCAGCTCAGGGAGAAATGTTTACAGTTCAGTAATTAAAAAAAAAAAAAGTAGTTTAGAAACAGAAACCAAAAGGTTTAGTTACACAACTCCACTGGTCTGTGCCAACAATGCCAACATCACCATTGGCCAGAACACGCCTCAATATTACTAAGCTTACTAAATTTCATTATAGAATTATCATCTAATGACTGTTAGCCAATCCTTAAAGTAAAAAAAAAAAAATTATTGGAGCCATGTAAAATTATCCCTGCTTTGTTAACATTTTCTATTTTTGTCTAGAAATAATTCTAGCTAAGTCATATTAAAAAAAATCCAAGAAGAATCTTCTAGAGGATTAATTTCCAAACTGGCAATACCATGACAGTAAGAGACGCTGTATAAAATTCTTTTACACCACAACTTCAAAGGCTTCCCGAACTTGTCCACGGACTGCATTTACAGGTGTGCAGATGGGGAAAGAGAGCTTAAATCAGACAGTAGGGACTGCTGAAAAAGGGCATTCACCTTTACTACTGCCAATCCCTGAACTTTGGTGTCTACTTCATGTTCTGAAAAGCATTTAAGTTTGCAATATTCAGTTTCACGTAAGTCACTTTCTAAACACAAGCTCTTCTCGAGTACAGGTGATTGGTATGGTCTCCTTTCTAATTGGACGTGCCCCAAACAATAGGCTAGTTTTATACAAGGTGGACACCACCATACTCAGCCTTTGATTAAAGCGGCTATGTCTGAGCTGCTAGATGCTGAACTATATGGAAATATACTTTGACCACACCTCCTTGCCAATTGCCTCAAGGGATTCAGTTGGAGGGAGAGACAGACATCTGTAAAACCCAAGAGAGTTTAATGGTAACACAAGTCACAAGATTATCATAGTTAGAACCACTGCCAGTAGCAAAATTTCAGGCACTTCACTACCTTTATTAGTGCATACCTTGCTGGCTGCAGACCTTCAAACACATAAGTGGCTGAACAGAGATTTTTTTTTTTTTTGATTACTCTGTTGAATTTGGGCCATTTTTCAAATCTGTCTTTAAAGAACTAAAAAAAAAATATGATCTCCCTGTCAGGAAGATATCATATAAGACAAACAACCTGAAGGCAAACATGCAGGAATTCCTTTACTTATAAGACTCTAAAGCAGATTTTAAAGAAAAAATTACATAATAAAAGGAATCTTAAAGCAGATTTAAAAAATAAAAAAAAAGGTTTGGTCATCTGATTGAAAATAGGAATCTTACCCCCACATTCCTTCAGAGCACTTTCACATGCAAGATTTGTTACCAAAAACTAAACCACCTCTTCTAGGTAAAGTCTGATACAAGACTTAAGATTAGATATAATGCTGTTAATTAACATGAATTTAGATACTAGAGTCTTTAGGCTTATATTATTTAGCAGTTAGATAACCTTTCAGCTGCCACCTTTTGATTCCCATTTTCCCTGAACTAAGTTTTCTATAGGAGTGTTCAAGAATTTCATAATCTTACCACCAGAAAGAATCGCACAGCAGTGGACAAGGCACAAATAATTTTTCTATTCATCCTCTCATGAAAAAGATGCTAAGAGCTTTGTTGTACAAAACAAGTAGTTACTTGAGTATTTGGTGAGCACAGAAAGCCTGTTGTAGTACATACAAGATTAGCTTCAAAAACTATTGGAAAGATTGATGATACAGATAATTTCCTAAAAATAGGGAAAATTGAGGGTTCCATTAATCTCCCAAAAAGATAAAAGAATGGAACTGCTAATGTTAGTGAGTAATCTGTTGTACACACTGCCTCACAAGCTAAGAACAGTATCAGCTTATGTTTGGCAAACCGAAGGGACGTATAACCTTTGTTACTAATGTCAGAGAACTCAAAAAATCAGAGAAGATGCATGCAACAGCCAAAAGATGTTATTCGAAATGATTACTACTGACTTAGCGACACCATACAACATGCATCTCTACAGAATATTAAAGTCACGAAAAAAATTCACACTAAACTCAGTACAACAGTTTCTTACTCAAAACATCCAGAATACGTATTGAACAGATTTATCCTCTTGCTGAGCAAAGATTTAAATGTCATATTTATAATTTGAGATGTATTTCTTTTAATGTTCTTATTAAAGAAAGAAAAAGTTAAAAGGCCACAGTGTTTTGTTATGGATATCCACAAAGCATCTGGAATATAACTTTTTGAAGAGATATTCATTTTCATCCAAGTATTCCAGAAATTGTATTTTTGACTGAAGTAGACAAAAGTTCTACATACCTCAAAGCCAAGTCTATCCTTCTCTTTCCAAAAACAGAAATGCGTAACCTTCTTATCCCAAAATTCATCTGGCTTTACTACACAAACAAGTGACACCTCAGCTGGAACAACATTCTGTACAACAAATAAAAACGTAAGTAAAATATTCAAGATTAAACATTAATTTACCATACAACTAAATTCCACTTACATGTCATCATCTATTCAAGAACTTAAAATTTACAGACAGAAATTGTGTCTCCCGCATCTACTTCACAAGTTGGCTCCATCCTGCTTCATAGTAAATTGCACTACATTTCATGACAAAATTGTGTCAGAACTGAAAAGAAAATTTGACCCTTTACTCCCAGTCCTGAGGTCTAACCATCAGTACAGAAAAACATGAATTATTGGCTAGACTTCATTTTATTTATAGCATTTGATTAAAAAAAATGTTAAGGACAATAAAGCTTTCTATGAATGTCATTTGCTACGTACAATGAAATAGTAATTGACGTTTGAAAATAATTGTATACTTTCTTATTAAATCACATCAAGATTATATCTTATACTTCTCTAGTACATATTGATTAGACAGAATGAAAGGTCTTAATACTAAGATTTCAGCATTTTAGTTCATAAAAGTATTACCAGGAAAACATTCTTCATCTTAAAACAGTAATTTCATCTACCAAGTTGATTTTATGTTGTCACACTAAATGTGAATCAAAGAAGAGACTCCAGCTATAGCAATAAGCAAGTTAGATAACCACAGTAGTGCCACCAAGGTGACATAATCCATGGCATTTGTTCTCAAATACCTTGATTTGTTTATAAAAATATAATCTTAAAATGTAAAATACAAATTCATAAATCACAGCACTAAAAAAGATTTCATTTTTGCACCATTTTAATGAATATGCAAAAACTGTTTAAAAGTAGACAACATATTTAACAAGGTGTTTATTTCATGACCAACCAGCACTTTTGAGAACTATGTGTGTCCAACCAGAAAAAAAATCTGAAGTGACTAGTTTATATTGAAAAAAAAATCTTTTTTATTGTTTCCTCCTCAAATTAAAGATACACATGGGCAACTTATGTTTCTGCAGGCTTCACTCTGGCAGGAAGTGTGCTTACAGGAAGCCAGTGAAATCTGAGTGGGGGCAAATAGCTACCTTCCCCACTAGCTGAAGTTCTCTCTAATGGTCACGACTGTACAAAGCTGAGGTGAAAGCTCAGTGAAGATCAAAATCACAATATAGCGGATCCAATTACCACAACTATGTGCTAGTTTTGGCTGGGATAGAGTTCATTTTCTTCACAGCAGCTGGTACGGGGCTGTGTTTAGACTTTTGCTGAAAACACTGATAATGCAGTGATGTCTTCATTACTGCTGAGCAGTGCTTACACAAGGCCTTTTCTGCTCCTCACACCACCCCACCAGCAAGTAGGCTGGGGGTGCACAAGAAGCTGGGAGGGGACACAGCAGAAACAGCTGACTCCAACTGACCAAAAGGGACATGCAATACCATGACATCATGCTCAGTGTGCAAAGCTGAATGAAGAATGAAGTGGGGGACATTTAGAGTGATGGCATTCATCTTCCCAAGTAGCCATTACATGTGACAGGGCCCTGCTTTCCTGGATATGGCTCAACACCTGCCTGCCCACGGGAAGTGGTGAATTAATTCCTTGTTTTGCTTTGCTTCTGTGCATGGCTTTTGCTTTAAACAGGCTTTATCTCAACCCAAAAGTTTTCTCACTTTTACACTTCTGATTCTCTCCTTGCTGCCACTGAGGGGGAAGTGAGCAAGTAGTTGTGTGGGGTTTAGTTGCCAGCTGGTGTTAAACCACAACACTATTAACAAGAATGCCATCTTAGCCAACAATAGCTGAAAGACACCTTGAAACAGCCTTAAAAACCCAAAAGCAACAATGAGCCAACAGGACAAGTTATTCAAATCTGACATAGTTTCTGAGGCTTCATCTAAGTCTGAGAGGAAAACCGCTCTGATACAGAGAAATCACTTGTGCAGTAAGAAAGGCAGTAGTTCAAGTTCTCTAATCTATTCAGTGTTGTATCTTGCATTTTCTTTGACCACTGAGACCAGAAAATAACCTATACTGTTTAGCAGAAATAAGACTTTA
Organism: Rhynochetos jubatus; assembly: GCA_027574665.1. Lineage (NCBI taxonomy): Eukaryota > Metazoa > Chordata > Aves > Eurypygiformes > Rhynochetidae > Rhynochetos > Rhynochetos jubatus. The sequence continues at coordinate 18,449,878 of CM050654.1, read as the reverse complement.
TTGTAACTCCACAGTTCTGAAAAGCTAAAAAAACAAACCCACCCATGTGATCTCAGCATGTAATAAATTTGTACCTCACTTGAGTGAGGTGTATTATCTGATTTCCAGATTGTTTCTTCCTGCACAGAATCACATTTTGTGATTTTAAAAGGCCATAAATTGTCTACCAATAGAGAAAATACTGCCTCTACAATAACACAGCTATTGGGTTAACATCTATAAAACTAATCAGTCAGCTATGAATGTATAAAAATTGGTTTACCTGTAGCATTAATACAACCGTCTTTACCACATTCCATTGAGATTTTCTGCCATCCACTATCACAGTAAATCCTCTAGCTTTACACTTCTCACTGAAAGAAGAAAAACACTTAGAAAAAAGATAAACTTCAACGAGTGACTTATCAAAGACTTAGTATTTTTATAGGTTAAAAATGTGTAGTTATATTTATCGGTAGAGTTGAAATTCGATCTTATAAACCTTACGTTTACTCATTTTGAAATAAATTTTAATTTTAATACTCAAGCGTATTAATAGATATTCCAAATTACGTTTTTCAGTATCACTGAAGTGTATTTCATCATACAAGCATTTATTTAAACTTCAGTATGAACAAGAACTTCACAAAATCCACAGAAAGAAGGGGTCAATTTACAGTTTTGTGGGGAAAACAAAGGATGTCAGTTTTCACAAGGTTACTTGCGAAATGGCGTAGGTTTGAGAATACACGTACATATCACGTGATGCATGTCCAAGCAAGAAACCATCTAAACATGATTAAATTCTGGAACAAACAGACTAGAGATTGCAGCGCACAAAAAGCCTCTACAAGGACAGAGGCTTTGTACATGGATTTACACGAAAGCGTATCTCAGACTGATGCCATCTCTCTTTCTTCTAATAGGGTTTGAGTCTAGGTAATACTACCAAAAAAAAAAAAAAAACCTGCTGAAAACAGCTGCAAAGACAAAAAAGCCAAAAACACCAAAAGTACTTCTGCTCAAGTGCCAAATGGGAGAAAATGGTGAAAAATTGCATTCTCTGTACATTCCCACAAAGACCTCTCCAGCTCATTTCTAACTGAAGCTGGCAGCAAGGTGCTCACAACAGCTGGACAGTGTTCCATGGTGGCAGTGACCTCTGCATATCGCCAACAGCTGGGAAGTGTTACCTTCTCACAGCAGGAAGCAGAAGAGAACATGGTAGTGAGCTCATAATTTTAGCATTAGTTACCACACTGGATATCATGATTCAGACTGAAATTTGTGTGTCCAGCAAAGCTATAAGTAACTAAAAAACATGACATTTACATGAGGCAGAAAAGGATTATTTAATATTTATCATGGAGATCTGCAATTACAAAACAAAGCCCTTTCTCTGATCTCCTTAGCTTATAAAAAACCAAAGCAACTTGCATGTAGTAGTAAGCATTATGTGAGAAATTTAACTGTTATTTATTTCATGTTTAAGCTGAGCATCAGGTATGGGTGGAAGGGAAGTTTATCTTGAAATTTAGAAAAAGGGGGAAAAAAGGGACATAAGGCTCACTGGAATCTAGCAGTATCAGCATCTGTTCTTCTCTACTACAAAACCTATTAATAAAACCAAAACACCCAAACAACCAACCAAATTCAAAAGCAAGCCACCACTTCTGAAAAGTTCAGCCAACACAAACGTAAGTGTTTGTATGAAAGCAAAAATAAAAAACCCACAACACTTGGTGATTCGAGCTACAATACAGAGAATACAACAGAGAAAGTAAACTGTAGTATGCACAGACAGTAGCACAATACTGACACTTTTATTTTTCTTCTGGAAACATGAGGCCTCTTCAGGATCCAAGATTTTTAAATAGCGCCCAAAAAAGCATAACAGTAGATTTAAACACCAGGAGTAAGTTGTGTGAAGTTTTAGGAAAGCTTCACACACCCCCCAAAGAAATTTCATATAAGACATCATAAATAGTTATGCCTCTCAAATCCTGGACACATTTATCCATCAACACTAGAATGTCTATTTCTAAACAGTTATAGTTGCAACATACTTCATGCACAACTGAATTAAGTTATGTTACCTTACACAAAACTTAGGGGGAAAAAGTAACATTAACATTTCTTGGACAGCATCCCTCACCACACCCCTCTTTTTCAAACACTGTTCAGCAAGTCTTTCCAGAACAAAAAAGGCAAGCGCTTAGGCCAAAAAGTTTGCATTTCCCACTAGAAAACAACAGGCAAACAAAAATGACAAAGATTTTTCCATACTGCCACCATAAAAAGAGAAGTAATTTTTTCCACAACTGACAGAACATTACACGTGGGAACATTGAACTTTGCTTTCAAACACATTTCACAGTTTGTATGGAGTACAAAGAGTACGTTGGTTGGATTTTCAGTTAGTTATTTTTACATTAATATATGCAGAAACATACACCAGGATGAGACTGTGGAATAATTAATGCTTGCTAGAACAACAATGCCTGCATCTGTTCCATAAATCCAGCCAAGTCCCTAAGTCAATGAGATGACTTGCATGGATGACCATGTGGGATTTTCATCACTTCACAAAGACAACATGCTGTTTGAAAAAACGTAAAACTTCCATGATTAAAATGTTGTGCAATATATTCATATACCTATCAATGTTTTACTTGTAAGGAACTTGAATTTATTCTTTGCTTCTCTCTCCCCCATCAAATTTTTTTAAACAGACTTAACTGCAAAAATTCAGATCATTTAATAGTGTTTTAATAATATTTACAGATTGCAATAATCAAAATACACTAAACGGTCTTTAGTTATGCCACTGTTCCTCTGTTTCCAGAAGAGGAATTTAAAGGTATACAAAAGCAAGCATTTGCCTGACGAATTTCTTTCCTTTTTAAATCAATAGCATAAGAGAACAAAACAAATCTACGATAAAGATCAATCTCTGGATCTTAAGAAAAAAAAAAAAAGCAGTTAACTAAGCTTGTACCAAGAGTTGTCACTATAATTTGCAGGGTTACATGTGCAGAACCTAAGCAACAATCATCTTGCAGCAAGGAGGATGCTCAAGCCAGCACTCAGCACACTTAAGCAGTGTCTTAAACATTGAGTTGCTCACTAACTTCCTATGTTTTTACACTCAGTGCACACTTAAGTACTACAAGCTACAAAGATTAGGAAAGTATCAAAGAAAGAAAGAGGAGGAAGCTTTTTTACTTTGGGCAATGCTACCTTTGCAAGCTTAGGAGTTTCATTAGAATGGATCATTAATTTACATAGTTATTTAAGTGCACTGTCCTTAAAAAGAAATTGCCAAAGATATTCCAAGAGAGGAGTGAGGAAAAACACAAGGAAAAAAGTGCCAGATAAAAAGAATAAAGGGACATACAAAACCCTTAGTAGATACCCCTTAGTTTATTGGGATGTATGTTTCTACAATGTGATACGGTCAGACTGAATTAAAGAAAAACATTTACATAAAATTCATTTGGTATTGAAAAGCAAATAAAAACAAAAACCAATAAAAAGATCCCTTCCACCACAGGAAAAGGCAGCAACCCTGAACAGAACACCTTTGAAATCACCTTGGGATACTTAGAAGGTAGTCTAGTGTGACACTCAGCTCGTCCATACTCGTCTGTTCAAGGCATAATGGAATTGTCAGAATGAGGCCACTTCTTCTGTCCTTCCCTCCTAATTCAGGGGGAAAGAGTAATTAGAAAGGTAATATGATGGCTTCAAGGTAAAAGAAATACTTTGTAGTTATGTGGTCTCAAAATACATCATAAAAGTAATCTTTGAAGTTGCTGTGAAAAATCGTAACTGACATTTCACCTCTCAGAAGTGAGGACTCATTCCCCACACTGATATTTAAGGCATCACCAAGGCTTCAGAGTACAGACCACCTCTGTAGCTGTCAGAGTCTTTCACCTAGTACTTTCAACACAAACACCACAAACCAAGTTTTCCAGAAGCAGTTTTTTGCGTATCTAGACTACATTATTAAGAAGTATCCTCCTAGACATTCTACACTTCCAGCTTGTCAGAAACCTGGTAAGCTTGCACGTTCCCACGCAGCTCCAACTGGAACACAACACCTCCTAGAAACACTGACTACACATCAGAGGACCTTGTACCACACAGGCTGCCCATGTCACTCTAAACTGGTAGCTCATTCATCAAACATGCAAGATTTCCAGACCTACTTACAAACACGTAACAGCCACCCCACAATTCAGATAAGTATTTCCAACCAATTTTCAAACTCTTCTGATAACAGTTACACAAGCAATAGCAGCAACAAAAATACTGAAAGAGCTGGCCTCACATTTTTATGTCCACTACAAGATCCAGTAAGATCAACTGTTAGGTGTTGCTGCATTTAAGCAGGTTGTTCTGCAACTGTGGCTTGAGTTGATTTTGACAACACAGACTTCAAGAAAGTCCACAGAGAATGGAAGGTAGTAGTTTTTAGGAATATAGAAAATAAATTCATTGAAACTAGAATTTGCTACAGCCAAGTTAAAAAATGGGTTACACATTGTAAAAAGGAACTATGAAAAATTACTGGAGAAGAGAAGCAAGAAAACACCGTCACAAGTATTCATAAAAATTAAAAACAGACCAACCAGAATTTGGTGAACAAACTGAGTGAGCCTGTGATAGGAAAAGTAAGAACACAAGAAGTTATAAAAGTATTTCCACAGGGAACAGAAGAAGGGTTGCCTTAAACCAACTTCCAGGGTCCAAAACTCCATAAGCCATGGCAGCAGCTCACGACTCTACTGGATAACGTACTTGTAAGAATTGTATCTAATGTTCCCTCTCCTCCCCTACCCATGAACTCGTGAGTGGAACATTAAGATTGATCATTTCAATTAATATATACATTGCTGGGGAAGGAAGGGATTTTAGAAAAACATGTTTTCTTCTTTCATTTACAGCAGGTTAGTCTTACCACACCTGATTCAAAACTGGAAGGGGCTTGTTCTGTTCAAAGTTACTTCTGGGTTCATGAGACAAACACCAGCTCCCACAGAAGTAGTTAACTATTAATAGTTCATGTTTTGTTTACACAGAATTGAAAGACTCCAGTGTTGAACAGGGTCTGACTAATGAAAGAGTTAGCACTTGAAGCCAACACATGCAAGATACTGGACACACAGAAATTCTCACTTTTATACCTGGATTTAGTCAGCATTTGCTGAACTGACTGAAGAAAAAAAACCAAAAACCACAAACCAAACCTGAAAACTATAGCCTCTTGACATTTCACAAAAAGACTGCAATAATTATCTAAATTATTCAGTTTCATGACAAGTCATGTGGTGTAACAACTGACAGATTTTTCCCCCAGCTTGTAAACACTACTAGAAAAGATTCAAACACCTGTATGCTGCCTGCACTGTGATTTTTGTGGAGCTTTCTTGCACCAGAAAAAACATACAGATCAGGCAAATATTCTGTCACCCTGCCATAGCCCAAAGAGAACAAGGTAGGAATTATCACTGACTCTTTTCCTCAGCGAACAGTGATGGCAAGTGATTTATACAAAAGATAACCGGCATATCTTTATCCAAGAACCATTTGAACTCACAACTGTATTTTTAAAGGAAGTCCTGAAAAAAACAGAACAGGGCTTTAAAGGAATATCACCTAAAATTACCAGTTAAGAAGTGATGGCTATCATGGATGTAGTCTAACATTTCCCCAATACTAACATACTAAACAATAAGAATTATTTAATTAAAAAGTAAAGGCAGTTATTTGATCTTGGTTGTATTATTTGTACCTCCTTCCTAAAAATTGAATATTGTATAAATATTTGCCACCATCTACCGAATACAATGTTTAGTGAAATAAACCCAACCACGTTGTGACTGTAGGCATAGCAAACAACAGCTCCCAGTCTGAGGTTGTACTTTTTGGTAAGACAATCTGTCTTTAGGCTTAGAATTAAACCTGAAAAATAAAATCAGGGGAAATTAACTTGATGTGTGTTGTAACTCAGAAGTGGTGTAGTTTAAACTGAAAACGCAGTTAAGGAAAGCAATTAAGCATCACAAAAAAAATTTAATTAATTTTGCACCAAAGAGGTTGTTTAGCTTTTTTGCAGTCAGTAGCTTGCCTTTTTTTCCTATTTGTAATGATCTACCAGCATGGAAGCTAGAGAGTCATGGATTCCAAATCTGAGGAAGACACTGCCCACTAGAAACTACTGTGTTTTGCTTCCAGAAAAAGGTGGCAGGGCCAACATCAGTTGTACCCATTTACCAAAAAAATGACAAGAGACTTCAACATATAAATATGATTTTTCTGATTACTTGGTTTTAATTATTAATGTTTTTATTTATGAAACTATATGGAATAAAATTGCTTTAAAGAGACATGATGAACTGGTTTCTCTGTCAGGTTCCTTCACTGAAGAATGCTTAAAAGAACAACTGCATGAATATTTACCATTAATTAACTTAAAGTATCCATTAATACTACACAATTCCAAAAAGATCAAACCTACTTAAAAATATGTAGCTTCAAAAAGGTTCCTAGCATTTAAACTGCCACTCAATAAATTACTTTCCACTAAGAACATCTATATTTTTAAATGGTTCAGGCAGCTTCAATAGCAATTTGAAAATGCACTCTAGTTAATGAGAACTTCCCCTTGCAGTATAATGCTGAACAACAAACATACTATGCATCTGCTGTTGCCCACGGTCCCAGGCTTTAATATAAGTTGAGTTTTGAGGTTTTGTTTGTTTGTTTTTAAAGAGGAATTGTTTGGTTTGCAAATGCTGAGGACAGCAGGCAAATTCAAAGCAAAACAAATTCTATTAACAAAAGGAGCAGGTGTCACTTCAAGTGACTGGAGCAGGCTAAACTAGACTAGCTAAAATAAATTAAACCCGAAGAATATTTATTTATGGCAATGCTTATCAACTTGTGAAGTTGAGAAGTGTTCTGCAAGTTATCTACCTACCCTGAAGTAGACAAACACCAAGAACTAACAGAGTTATCTAGACAGCAGTGAAATCAGCAAGAGAATGTCATTCATCATTTTAAGTATTCCCTTTTGTTTGTATCTGGCATGGTGAGGAGAGAAAGTTACCTTCAGCCCAAGATTCAAGGAGTTATAATAATTTCAGCCTTGCCTGAATTAACTATGTGGCAACAATCAAAATGTTGCAATGCGTGGCTAATTCTGCTTCCATCCATTTCTGCGTTGGAGAAAAGACAGGGAAAAAAAAAAGGAAGCATTTCCTAATGAAAAACCTGAGAATATTCACTCTGTATTTCTAAAAACCACGTAAAAATCCCAGAAAGGATTATTCTTGGATGTCTGCAAAATCATCACTCTTTTATATATAGACTGAAACTTCTTGACATCAACCATATGGGCTGAGTTACAGGCTAGGGCGAAAACAAGTGCTAAACACCAACAGCAATAGCTTGGCTGTTAGATTAAAAGTTTCAGAGATCCTTTTGAAATATGACAAAGTGCTAACCAACAATATATTTCTGTTAAATACATCCAGCAAATACAAGTAACAAACCTAAAAATCCCATACAAATTATGTAGGGAGGAACCAATTGAGGAAAACAGAAACCATACCTGAAAGAAAAGCCAATTTTTTCTTCAGAATGGGTAGTATTACTGAAGCTTCCATTCTACTTCAGATAATTTTCACAGCTCTGAAACACAAGAAATGAAAGTTGTCAAGCAAGGGAAAATCAATTACAATGTTTTGTTACAGTGAGCACTGGCCAGAACACTTCTTTACTCTGCAACCAATATCGTATTGTAAACACTGAAGAACGAACATTATCATATGCATTTTTTCATGTAAGTCTGTTAACTAAAGATTTATTCCTCTTCATCATAAAAAAAGGAAAATCAAAGCAGAGTATTTATACAAAAGTCCATCCCCATTAAGCCACAATTAACTGACATATAATCAACTGAATCAAAACTAAGTGATAGGAAAGGAAAAAAAACAATCAAAATAGAGAGCTTGAGGTCAACCAAGGTAGTTATTCTTTTCCTTGTTAAAACAATGAGCTTCATACAAACAAACAAAACAGAATTATCATTTTCATTATGAAACAGAAATAACATTTCAACAGCTTCTTACTGTCCATCCCTGTTCCAGCGTATAATGCTTCACGAAGTTCATTCCCATCCCTTACCCCAAAATTTCCATATTTAAGTGCCATTTTTTTCCATTATATAAAAAAACCCCACATTTTCCATATTACAGAAGGAAACAAAGTTCAGTTCTTTCAGGAAACTGAATCCTAAGACAGCTTGCACTTTAAATGATTACTCAAATAAGCATCATATTAAAGCTTCCTGTGTGTCTCAGACAAAAAGCTTTGTAGGTTATTTGTTGCATAAAACACAAAACTCAAGACTGACACTGGTAATTTTGGTCTCTCAACCACCATCCTCAAACCACCTTGTGTAAGCTATTTAACTTTGGCAGTATTGTTTTTTTCTGAAGATGTGGAACACATACCTGGTAATGAGTTTTCCCTCTCCTCCCCAAGTTCTATTTTAAAATAATTATTACAAATGGCTCTTTATTATAATCAATGAGGAAAGCCCAAACCAAACCTACACACACTTTATTATCTTCACACTTTCACAGATAAACAAAAGTTTGTATCAACTTACTGACTCTAGGGAGCACTTTTCTTTGCTGTTGTGAAAAGACTGCTTTATTTAATACGAAAGCACTGCCTGGCTTTCTGCCACCATAGTGGCACTGTCCATGGGTCAAAATAGTTCTTTTGTTCAGTACTTCCTGGAACCAAAGGAAGCATTCAATTCATTCAGAGCAGAGGGAGGTGAGTCAGAAGAATTGCCGATAATTTCAAACACCTAGCCTTTGTTCCAGAAACCCCTGAGTTTTCAATTGCCTCTCTTCCGTGAGAGCTTTGATGTGCTCCATATAGAAGAAAACTCTCACAAGAGCAGGATATCAAAACATACCAGAAAAAAACCTTCATGTTTAAAAACAAGGTTTAACATCCTTCTCTATCTTTCACGCTCCAGAGAATTTTAGGATTAAACTAAATGTCGGGTTTAGTATTGGTAAGTAAAACAATTTCAAGAGAGCTGGCATCTACTTTCCACTGGGACCTATCAAAGGTATTAAAAAAGTACACCGCTAAAAAGCAGGTAAGTATATTTAGACCTACAAGTAAAAAGTATTGTCATTTTAACTTGTTTGAAGGAAGACAAATTGACAGGTTCAAACTGCCCATCAAGCTCTCAATTTGGAATGAGGAAAGATGTGTTACTCAATCTTGTACCACTATTTAGCTGAAAGAAATAGATACAGTGTCTATTCATCAATTGAAAAGGCATTTGGACTCATTAAATAGGAAAAAAGCTACGGAGGAAAAACGAGTACTGAAGAGAACAAGTATCACTTGAGGAAAGTAAAATACTTCAAGAAGCTGCTTATTATCACTTCCAAAACAAAAGACCTAACTTTTATATGTTCAAATTTTACAGATATGAAACACGTTAAAGAGGTTAACTCTATTTGCTGAATTTCAGAAACAATCTAGAGTGCTACATGCCCACCTGCAATCTACTTTGCCAATTAAAATACTATACACCAAACTGTAAATCTTGTGTATAGAGGTAACGTTACATAAGAGTACTGTGTTGAAGAACCTCACTGAACTTGTTCAGAATGATCTGGGTTTTCAGGTTTTTAAATACAGCAATGTTAATCTCCAAAAATGTATTCATTCTTTTGAAGATTTCAGCAGAGAAGTGGCAAGACTAAATCCACATAATATTTGTATTTAAAACCTAAATATCTGAAAGGTGTTTCCGTAAAACAAAAAACTCTTCAAACGCCCCACCAAGCAGAAACTAACACTCCTTGTGGAGAAAATTCTCTTACATACAAACATAAAGTAAATAGGTATACATTAGGTAGAGGATAGGGAGATAGTAAACAAATAGTAAATAAAAAAATTACAGAACAAATAAAAATACAAGCAATATTTCAGGCTGCACTCCAATGTGAAATCAAATCATTAATTGGTAGGCTGTAATTCAGCATAAGTGCATAATTTCTGATGAACGAAGAATATCACCTGCATTTTCTGCTACACATCTTCAGGCTCACCTAATAAAGAAATCTAAAAGGATTTTAAAAATCTACGAAAGAGAGGGCAGAGACAGAAATTGACAGACTCATACTGAATATGTAACTGGAAGTAAGATACCCTGAAGACGCTAGAGAGAAGCTGCCCTGCAAGTAACAGGTATTTTCTTTCTAAGCAACCCAGTGGGAACCACCGGACAAACATTAACAATCAAAATGAATTCTGACTCAATGAGAATTAATATAAACATGTTTACTCAAATTTGTTAGACCTGAAACATTTAATACTCTCAGTACATGGTACAAGGACTTTAAATGGGTTAGTCTGTTCACGGGCATCTATTGCAAGTTTCAAAGAACAAGTACTTTCTTCATTCATGTATCAAGCAAGAGTATGTAGCTGGTCTGTTAAGCATGGGGAAAAAAACATCTTGTTTCTATTCCTTGTTCTGCTATGAAATATACATATGGCTTTCAGCAAGTCATTTATCCCTTTTAGTCTTCATTCAGTCCCTCCATCTAATTCCCTTTTTACAAGAGCATTGTGATGTTTAATTCATTAATGTTTTTGAAGACTTGAGAGATTAGAAGGAACTCCACAGATCTGCCTATAAATAACCAAGCAGCAGATGGGCAGCTACTTTCAAAACTGTAGCAGCTTGCAAGTCCAGGCACAAACAATAGCACAATAAACAATACACAGCCTGAAGTATTGAGGAAAAAAAAAAAAAGAAAAGGCCTCAATCACACAGGATGAAATTCTTTTTTTTTTTTTAAATCAACTTTGAAGGTCTGCAATTCAGAAGTTAACAGCTTTGTTCCCTGAAGCCAGCATGGAAACTTTTTCAGAGGCTAACTTCAGCCCACAAAACATTACCCCACACCTGCCCTGGATCAGCCTAAAAATAAGTTCATCTGTCCCACACAGAAATTAAATCCACGTGCGAAAGACAGAAAGGTAAATACCACAGTTATCCATGTAGATTATTATTTCACCTTCATTTAAAGCTACATTAAAGGATGTCATCTCTGCCACAGCAAAGTGGCACAAAGACAAAGAGAACACAAACAAAGGTGTCTCCATGGATGATACCCCAGGGTAATTTGAGAAGCAAATCAAACCTGTCCAGAAGTAGAAAAAGGCTGTAAGCATTCATTAGTTAACACTGTCTTCAATTAAAGACCACATGGAACTGGGTCACTCAGCTGGACAGTTTCAAAATAACAACAAAACCTGACAGATGAACATCAGTTTACGTACTCAAATGCAGTGTTCGAGTTTTACTCTTAACTTCTTATGAGCAGCACTAATAAAGCCCTTAAAGACCTCAGGAGAAAAGGTAACTCCACATATTTAGAAAAGATCAAATCAAGGGTTTTTTTGCCTTTTCAACCATTTTGTTATTTTATTGTCTTTTTGACTATTTGTAAAAACTACCCATAAAAAAGGCATACTGAGGTTTTGTATTATACCTGATTTTCAAGTTGTACATGAAGAAAATATTCTTGATCTTCCATAATCTCTTAATTCATACCAAAGGATAAAGAAAATTAAAAAATATAGACTCATTAGACTTCATCAGTGTGTAAGCTTGTTCAATTTTAAAGCAAAACGCAACCATACAATGTCATTTTCATTAGAGTACTAACTGTGTATGTGTAAACTCAGCAACTTGCAATGGCAGGTGAATGGACAGACAGAAAACGTGCTCTGGTTTTGATCCAAAAGCACATTGTCACAGACATACGAAATTTAAGCTAACTCGTTTCTTCTGCCCAACTTTCACCTGGAGGTTCAAGTCTTACCTCTGTCTTCTAACTAGAGCTAATAATAGAATTTAGAAGAACTGTCTTGTTAACTACTTCCTCTATTCAACCCATCTTCCATATTCGTTTCCCACCCATTCTCCGTCCCTCAGCGTTCTGTAAAGAGTAAAATAAAAGATGAGTGGCAAAAAGAAGTGATGAGCAATATAATGAATAGTGGAACAGCAAATGAAGAACAAGTGAGTAAGAGAGGTTATACCACCAGTGGAAAAAAAAAAAAGACATTGTGCTCATAAGTTTTAACTTTGATCTTGGTCAATTATTCATTTCCCAGAATGGTAGAGCTTTTCCTCAGACTCAGAGCAAGTGCCAAAATGAAAGAAAAGAAGGAAGAGTACCGAGCACAGAAACAATGTAATTAAGGATGCACAGTAACATCTGTATGAACAGCTGGGAAACACAATACTGACACCTCAGCCTTTCCATACAAGAAGGGCAAGAACAGGATACTGTGCAGTAATTAGCACTCTCTCAAAGAATAGCACTCCTCTGGATTCAAAGGCCATGTCCAGACAGCAGTCTTGCTCCAACACAAATCAACACATGCAGAAGTTTGTAATGATGCTACAACACATGATATATAAAATGATAGCGTGCTAGAGTTTTCTATCCTTTCCAGCCTCAGGCCAAGCCAAACACATATGGTGTATGTTAAATTACAGCAGTTTTCAGGCTTTTTTATTTGAGAATAGTAGATAAAAGTCACAGGTTTTGGATACATCTCCACATTTCCTTTTCTGCCACATTTACAGAGAGGCACCCCATGTTTCCATTCCTGAAGAACCCTATCACTTGCTCTTGTAGGATGTTACCACGGGCAACAACAGACTCATCTACCTTTATTCTCCCTTGCGACAGGCAGGCAAAAAACAACAGAAGTTGCAGTCATCTGGTATAGTCCCAAGCCACTTCACACCATCAAGTAACCACAGAATACACAAAATGATGCGATTTGAGAGGTTGCTTCTTCCACCGCTTTCTACACAGAAATAAGTCATTTGAAATGCTATGTTCAGAAGCATAGCATCGACTTTTTCTCTTCCTCACCACACTTTCCTAAGATGCATTAAAAATGAACAAGTCCCAGGTTCAGCTCTAAAGATTTTACTCGGTCAGAGATCATACAGAAATAAGACAAAAACCACACAAATTGTAAATTCTCTTACATAAATAGGTTGAGGGGAAGAAAAATAATCTGTGAATAGTAAAATAAAATTGCATACTCTTATTCTAGCTCCCTCTACTAAATAAACAAGCAAGTCATAAAAGCTTGCAAGAATGAACTGGGGGAAATGAGTACCTTATCACTGGTTCTTTACGGAACTGTCCCAAAATAGTTTGTGATGAAAGATCACAGAGAGCTCTTATGCCTTCAGTACTTCATAAAATTAATTAAGACAGTGGGAAGAATGAGATTGGACAATCCAGGCCATAAGCAGCCAAGTCAATAGACAAAGTCAAAAGACAAACAGCTGCACTGATGAGTGCAACTGTTGGCAGCCTGGAGCAAATGAGAAATAGCTTTCCTCTGGGATGTGAGATTAGAACTTCTTGTTCCTTTTATAACATTTATATAAAAAAACAATCTACAACTTCATAACAATATACATACTGGGCACTGATTACAAGTTTGCATGGCCCAGGCCCTCAGGAATCACTTCCTCAGCTCAGTATATACACACTACAACTGACTGGAAGCAAAAAGAAATGCTCTTCTAGACCAAAAGCCATTTAGCGTGGCAGCGAAAAGACAAAGAATTGCTTGAAAGGAAAAGTAGGGTGGGGTGTGTAGACATCAGTGTAGCAGACACAAAAGCAATCATCCTTTTTAGCTGGAGAAAACTGACCCCAAACAAGACAACAACAAACGAGAGGCTAATAAAAAGATTGTTTACAAATCTGTAAAACTTTGATTCTTATACCTGACGAAAAATTTCCCAGTTCAAGAGTAAGATTTTGTGTGGACCCTGAAACATCCTGAACAACATTAAAAAAATATATATGGTAGTGACTTCCCCCACTTCTTACTGCACAACACAACACAGACATTAGAACAGTAACAAAAAACAGTTCATAAGGAATAAAGAAGTCACTTGAGAACTTTGTTCATCTTAACCAAACATAAAAGTAGAAGAGACTGAAATACAACAGATGATACAGAAATACCTTCTTCATTCACATTTTTCTTTCAAAAGATTTTAAATTATACAATTCACTGCTATATGAAAAATAATTATCTGTGCTGTCCTTGAATTATTGTGTACAAGAGAAATAAATCTATCCTTAACCTGCAGAAATGTCTTTAGTTTTTGTACTCATGTTAAAAATTCTGACATTTCAGATACAAACCACAAATTAGATTGGTGACAACAACCACCTGCAGTAGTCACAGCACCTCTCTCTCTCCCCCACCCCATCAGAATAAAACATGTAGCATTCCACTATCATAAATAAATAAATGCTCACATGGTTCAGAGAATATAAAAACCAAGCTCTCTAAACTGCTACCTGGAGCATCTTGCATAGACGTAACACTCATACATTTTTCCACTGATGCTGTTTTCTAGGGCCAAATTAAAATGTAACATGAAAGAATTAGCAAACAGTATGCTAGCAGACAAAAACCAGACAAGCCCACATTAAGGGTAAACCAATTGGAAATAAACCATCACTTTTACTAACACAGAAAAGTAGGTAAGCCATGGCACCTTTCATCTATGTTATTATGTGTCCATCCTGACCCTTTCCCTCAAGAAGAGCCATTTACTTTCTCAAGTTCAGCCATACATATAATTTACTGACCAAAACACCAAGCTAACATCAAATCCATTTATCTTATTCTTCCAACTCCTTTTTTATTATTTTGCCTGGTCAACATTCATCCTTCATGATATCTCTCTAGGAACACATCTCAAATTCAAGTCTGCCACCACTGCTCGAGTTTAGCTTGGCTCTGAATTCTCATGTGCCTATTAAATCTATCTCCCTTGAATTGATTCTGCAAAGCCCTAAGTCATACCTTCATCTCCTCTTAACTACTGTAATTTCCTTCTTAATGGGTTCTTTATGTCCCAGCGTTCCAAACTTCAGCTTGTCCAAAATGCAGCAGCTCATCTTCTCACCTAGAAACAGGAAAACAACACTCCATATTGATTTTCACTTGCTTCCTTGTCAAGTTTAGAGTCTGCTGTAAGGATATCCTTACTTCAAAAATCTCACTCTTGTTCAGTCAAAAGACTAAAAAGCTTTGCCAGTGCATTTTTCTATTTGCTCACTCAAGATGCTCAAGTCTCATTTCTGCGCACAAGCTTCGTAACCCCATCAGAGCAGCAATAATCTACATCAGTGCTTTTAAAACTTCTTTCCCTACTGTCGCCCACAACCACAGCTCCCTCTTTAAATTAGAATTCATGGATCTCCAGTCTTATGATTAAACAACCTCCAATACATTTGCAAAGACTACTCTGTGTGAGACACTAACACTACATGTGACACTAACATAACCTGCACTATTTTACAGTAGCTAAGCCAAACTATAGTTTCACAAGCTTTGGTTGTTACAGCACCTTTTAACCATTTTTAAAAGTCACAGGACACAAAGTAAAGCATCTAAGCTAAAGAAGGCATGAGTTACAGCCTAAATAAGTTTGTGCAAAATCAATTGCAAAGGTAGTGTTCTATGGGGTGTATTCATCAGTGTCAAAGCCTCATAAGAACCAAATATATTGCCTGAAAATTCTGAAGATCTTATTTTTCGGAAGAGATTGATCTTACTTACCATTGGTACTGGAATGCAACACTGTTTGTTAGGGGTACAATTTGAGCTCAGGATGTCGGATTCTGTAAATTTAAATGGAAAGAGTATTTGACCATATTTTTAGATGTTAGCACTCAATCTAAAATTTTATTTCCTTGGAGGCTGAAAACGTTTTATTACAAGGCTATATGATAGCGGAGTCAACATTTCCATTATATAGTCACAAATACTTGTAAGCTAGGCATTCAAGTTGAGTGGGACAGCAGGAATACCGTATTTTCTACCAAAACATATGGTAGACATCAACATTGTTTATAATTAGCAGGCAATGCTCCTGAGGCAGTACCGGAAGCAGTGGGAAAGTAACAAGAACCAGAATCCTTGTAGTATGCTTTCAGTCAGAGGTAATCTACAGAGAGATTTAGACAAAATCGAAAACAGAACAGTGTTAGTCCTTTCTGTGAAGACAAAAAAGATATTCCTACAAACCAAGTTAATCACTGCTATAAAACGTAAAAAGGCAAATTATAACTTGAATTAAAAAACGTCCATGGTCCCTATTTATATTAGAAGATGCAGAATTAAGAAACTCAAAATTAATGTATACTGTGTTACAGGCAAAGCCAAGATGTTAAACATTTCATAGGTTTTACAGTTACTGAGATGCAGCAGTCATTACAGCACTCTCTCCTAACAAGCTTTAAAATAAGAAAAAAAACCCCACTTCAAGAGGTTTTCTAGTCAGACAAATAAACTAGCAACCTCAAAGTTAGAGAGAAGGCAAGAGGGCACACCTATAGATCAAGAACAAGAATATCAATAGCAAGGGCTCAAGATAGCTTGAACAGAGACATGGTGAAAACCCTGCAACATCTTTTCTTATCCCTACAAGAGACCTTTGGGTAGGCTTTACCTGCTTTATCAGAAGCTACCTATTGAAGGTGTTTTGTATTTCCCAACCACTCATAGTCCACATAAACCATGGTGAATAAAGGTATTGGTCTTCATACTCTATTTGTAAGGTCTCTTTACACTTATAAAGTTCACCATCAAGGTATCTACTCTCTTCCAGAAGTACCTCCAGCTGCCCACGCTATTACCACTCCCAAGCAGCAGCCAACTGAAACTGAGCTGAACTTCACCTGGCTCCTCTATTCTACTGCTGGAAAAAACCAAAATATTTCCCCTGTTTACATAAACTTTACTGAGAAATGTGATTCCACAGCCAATTTAGAATTACAGCGTACAACTCCAGGGGACATCATGGCACTATTTCTTGTAAGAAATTTAAAAATGCATGTATTTTCTTCTCTTAGCTTTCATTTCTTGGTAAACTGATGTTACGGATCATCTAAATTGCAAATAAAATATTATCTATATTACTTTAGGAAAAATAGTTGGATGAGGTGATTTTACAGGATTCTTCAAGATGCAATTTATGATGTTAAGAATTGTGCAAAATCCTAAAATCCACCCTTAAAAAAATGTTTGTAACGGCTCCTAGTTTTGGTGGCATTTTTTGTTTTGTTTTTCCCCCAGTGACAGAGCAAAGCATTATCAGTACCTTGGCAGCAAGCAGTCACAGGCCCCTGTGACCAAGCTTCAGTTCTGTGGACCACCTTCCCCCTTTTATCCTCCTTAACTTTCTCCTTAGTATAGACAATGGGACTACAAAAACTCAACATTCAGAGAAATGAGAACCCTTATTAGCACAGAAGTTCATCACCATCACTGTTTCTACAATGTAATAACAGTATTATTTACTATACACTGAATCTTAGCAGACAATGTCACAGATTGGAGAAAGGAAGGGGGGGAATGGTACTCCTTCATCACCGTGAATTTTAATGTGTGAACAAAGTCAACATCCAATTATTACAACAACACAGGCATTGCGATAGTAAAAATACAGAGGATCAATATTTGCTTTGGGATGTAGAAAGACGAAACAACTAACAAAAGCATCTACTAATACTCAGCCACATAAGCCTTACCAATTTTGCTCATTAAAAAAAAATACAAAACCTGAAATTGTCTCTACTCTTGCTTCCATACACTCAGATTCTTTTAGGAAAAGGATGCTTTAAAGCATCTCCCTCCTACAACTGCCTGGCTAAAGGGGTAGCAAGGGATACTACAGTTACCGGGGACGGCAAAATTACTAGACAATGGATCTGTCAAAAATCAAAGAAATGGCAACCATGGCTCTGAGCACCCACTGCTTCAGCAGTGAATCAGCTTCCCGACCAGGCAGCGCTTCCAGAAACCAGGAGCGTCCGCGACCGAGGCGGTGACACGGCCGTGACTCGCCCCCACCAGCCCCGCCGCCGCACCGATCAGCGGCCACGCACCGGGAAAATCCCCACGAGAAGTCGAGCGGATGACCGAGCCGGTAAGGCGGTTCCCGCCCCCGTCTCCCTCCCGGGAGCTCTCCCTTGCCCAAAGCCCTCTCCTCCCTTCCTTCCCGAGCCTGCCGTGACACCGGCGGGGCGGCCGCAGCGGGGCCCGGCGGGAGGGGGCCGCCGCCCGCCCGCGCCCGCCGCTCGCACAAAGGCAGGCCCCAGCAGCGGCCACTCGGGAGCCCCCCCCCCCCCCCCCCCGCCACCGCGGCCACGTACGTAGCGGCGGCAGGAACAATACCCAAACCTGTTGCGCGGGCTCCCCTGGGCTGCACCGACCTGCCGTGCCCCCGGCGCGGCACCAGCCAGCAGGACCCAGAAAGGGGCTGGAAAAGAGGGGGTGGAGGGGCGAGATACGCAGCCAGCCACCGGGTACCCCGTTAGCCCTCCCGCCTGCCGCGGGAGGCCGGGCGCGGGAGGGCTGCCCTGCCGCAAGGCCAGGCTACCGCCGCCCCCCGGGAGGGCCGGGAGCCAGCCGCCGCCCGACGGAGCGGGGAGCCCCACAGACCCAACGCCGCCACCCGGGGAACAAAAGCGCGGCCAGGCCGCAGGGCCTGCGCTGCGCACGGGGCTGCCGGGCCGCCCCTCCGCGGGGCTGCGGCGACGGAATTGCGCCTCGGGACGCGGCTACTCACCCGGCTGCTGCGCTCCGGATGCCCGGGCTCGGAGGACGCCGGCGGCAGGGCGGGCGGCCGCGGGGCGGAGCCTGGACCCGCCCGCTCCGGCCAGGCTGCGGCGGCCGCACTCAGCCGACTCGCACCGCCTCGCTGGCCCGGCAGCAGCCCCCGGGGACGGGGGCGGCTCTGACCCCTCCCCTGTCGGCAAGGAGACAGCGAGCACCGGGCGCTGCCGGGCCCGCCTCCGCTACGATGCCCTCGCCTCAGCCTCCCCGCCTGCGGGGCGTCCGCGACACCGCCTGCCCGCCCCCCCGCGCGGAAACACGGCGGTAGGTGCGCGGGACGCGGCCCGGCCGAGAGGCAGCAACGCGAAGCCCCACCCCGCCGGGAGATAAAGCGACGACGACGCCCCGCTAGGGGGTGCCGAGCGCTGCGCCCCGCAGGCCGCGGCCCCGCCAGGCCCCGCCCGGCCTCCTGTCAGTACCTGAGGGGCCATTGGAAATACCCAGCGTAGGCCAGGCTGGGGTCTGACTGGCTGCAGATGTAGCACTAGCAGTCCTGTGAAGGTAACAACAGCGCTGTGCTGTTGGGAGATACACGTGCGTGAGTGTGTGTAGAGTGCAAGTGAAATTAATCACAGGTAAAAGCTGGTAGTGCCTCAGGTAGATAGCGGCTTCCACCCGTGGCCCATTGCTGCCAGCGTTTCAGTAATCACACAACCAACCCGCATTTTGTTTCCCCCAAATTGCAGCTAATAACCTGTTGTCTGTCCAGGCTCCTGGACAAACAACCTGAAACTCTGTCATGCCAAGACTAAAATAATCAAAGAAAAAACATGGAAAGAAATGCTATGAAGAGAGCCAGCCAGGACACTTGCCTTGCTTTCAGTTGAACAGGCCAAGGTCAAGTTGCTGTCTGTCTTAAATCTCCTGCTGAACATGTCATTTTCAGGCTAAATAATGGCTCTTAAAAAATACTGGCTTCTGCAAACTCGATTTTAACAGTAATTTTGCTCTTACTTGCAGAGCAACTGAATATCATTTACTACATCCCATTCCACGCTGGAGAACTGTTTCACGTAGGCTGCAACTGCTTGGTTGTATCTTTCATCTTTAACAGGAGCAAAACTAAAATCAACAAAGGGAAAATTACAGCTGACTGCCATGCTGAGTTTCTCTTTATCACTTCATACTTCTGAAAGCCTCTGTAGTGCAGACATTACATTCCGTGTACCATTCCTATCACACAGCCTATACAATAAAAGAAAGTACATCTATTTATGATGAGGTTGTGCCCTTTTGGTGTTTTTGCTTTGGCTTGTGGATATAAACTTTTCAGTACACGTGAACTAATTAATCCAAATAAAATTTCTTATGGTTAGTGGGAAGGGAAGGGATTTAGGCCAAAAGAACATAGATCTAATGTCTCCGTTTTCCTGGTCACAACTGGGTCTTTTCAATGACTGAACGAGCCTGCAGAGAGGAGGGGCAGAACTCTTGCAGGGGTTTCCACTCTAAGATAGAGCAACCTGAAAGTCATTCTCATTTGTACTCTGGCTGGAGCTGTGCTAGTTTGAGTATCAAGACGTTGTAACAGGTTTTCTGATTTTTCTGTGTATACTCTGCTGAGTGGTTTGCCAGGAGAGAATCCGAGATTATTAATTTTGTTTAAGATCATACCAGCAGTTCAGAGTTGTAGTTAATTGCCTTTGCCTTGCAAACTGCCAGTAAAAAAGAAATCACAGTACAGTTTTGTATCAAAGATCCATTTGATTAAAATGGGTCTTAATATATGCTATTATTCTCCAGCAGCCATGCCGGATTTACTCAAATATGAATAAAGTAAATAGGCTGAAAACATCCTGAGCTTTGGGCACTGTGCTGTGTGCCAACACAACAGAGCCTTTGTTGCAGGCAGAGCAGTGCTCTCACAATGGAGTTACTGCTTCCAGCTTCAGTTGCTGCACTCCCAGAAAAACCGGTCTTCAGAACAAAACAACCCCCACACACTTCCAGTGGACACCAGCTCATCACCGTGACAATGGTCCCAGGTGCCACCAGGTGTGACATATGGCCACCCTGTGCAGCACCCCATGGGCCCACTACACAACCTCACTGGGCACAGGAAGTCGCTGTCGGGCACAGCCTTGCACTGGGCAGGCTGAAAACGGTCACCTGGAATGATTTACTCTACTGCCTTGCTTGTTATTTGCTTCCACACCTCCATGCAACAGAGAGACAGTTGTTTCTACCTGTAGCACAAAAATGAATGTGGGTAGTTAAATTACCATAAGCTAGCACTATCCAGTGTAAGTAGCTACAGACGTAGCTTGCAGACCATTGCAATTCATAAATTGTATTTACAGTAAATAAGCAAATAACTATATGGAGTGGGATTAGTGTAGGCTGGGAGTGATGAATTGTAAATAAAAACTGAAGAATGTTTTGTATGTGGAGCTTTATGATCATAACAAGATGGTGTCATCGTATTCACGGGAAAGCAGCAGAGACATCTACTACTTTAAAGCCTTATGTATTTGTCAGACAGCCAGATTCATGTTGGCAAAACAGTGGGAAAAGTTTCTTCTATGTTGATAAACACTTTTAGGAGGTTTGGGAAGTGAAACTGACAGAAAAATATAAACATTCCATGTACATTCATGAGGTCACAGAAACAAACAGAAGAATTCTACATCACTCAGTATGTGAACTACCATTCACTGGCTTCTGAAGGTAGCCACATTCACCTGCTATTAGCATAAGGATTTGAAATGCCCTTTTAAACACAAATACTGGTTTTAATCCTGAACTGAGGAGAGATTGTTTCTTCTGAAACAATAAGCAACAAAGCCTTAAATTGTGCTCGTAATAGAATCTGAAACTGAGTCCCAAATAGCCCAAACCTGTGTGGTTGCATTTACTGATTAGCACAAGCTGAAAGCCTGGCACTCTGCGGAGGCAGCGCCTAACAGGTTTTGAAGGATCTATATTTTCTTATATTCATACTTATCAAAAGGTGTATAAAGCAATCTTTTAAATTGCTATCTCATGCTAGCAATAATTTTGCAGTTCTTCAGTTCAATTAATAAAAAAAGGATCCCTTGTTTTATGAAGGTCTTTGCATGAGTGACATATCTGTAATGAGAGACAGCAGTATGAATCTTTGCAAGATTCTGAAGAAACTGGGGGGTTTCTATGTCTTTTATTTTCATATGGTTCTTAGTGCTCAGGTAGAAACAATAAAGCATACCCTGATCTCATCATATCCTTCCAAGTACCAGAGGCTGTTGGATTGTGTGTCCTGCAGCAAACTCTGCAGTGACTTTTATTACTTTGTTTAATTACTTTTTATTTTCTGTAAAATACAATCTTCATAACTTGTCTTTTCATTCCTACTGAGGAAATAGGGGGTCTCATAAAAAATAAAATAGAAGCTTAAAGGCTGCATTGCTGGAGTAGCTACCTGAGAAATGTTTAATGGGAAGCAAAGCTATCAGTGGTCAGTATCTTGCTGCCCAGGTTTCTTAAGCATGACCATGGTTTCCTCACAAATTTATTTCATCTTGTGAAGGAAAAATGATTTCTGGTTAGCAGTAGACCCTGAGCCTCCATAATACGGAGGAATGCCTTTCTTTCTTCACAGGAAATCCATCTACTGGGCCTGGCCCTGTGCAGTAGCAGGGGTATGGACCTTCATCCCATCTCTGCAGTTTCAGTCAAGCGGTACATGACAGCAGAACAGAGACGGGCGTGTCTCAGGTGACATTTGTGGCTGCAGGGGAAAGACAAGAGAACCAATTTACCTGTCATGTTAGGTGCTTGTGCCATACACTGAGCAGGTTTGGTGGCATGTCTGCAGCATACTCTGTGGCCGGATGGCTCAGCCTGATCAGCGATTACTGCTGTGGTGCTTGCTGAGGAAAAGGAGCAACTGTACTTACCATACTAGTTATCACATGAGGCCTAACAGCTCTGAAAAAACAGGACTCTGAAGTGGTAACTATGGAAGTAACAGAGAGAGTGCTGACAGTCAGTGACGTTTTGAATGACTGTGTGCAAAGCACCTAGTGTTCTGCTGGTACCATATTTACAGCTCCATGCTGCTTTCTTCTGCCTGCACCAAAAAACCAAAAGAACAGAGATTATTCTAATGAGGCTTGATTACTTGCTTGCTCACTCTCTGGCCATGGGGTTTATTAGCCTGTAGAAGAAGCTACATTCAGTATCACCACCATTTTTGCTTGCATTAGTTTTACATTTAGTTTCCAGCTTCAAAATGAACTGTTAGCAGGTATGGCAAAATGTTAACAGCATAAAGTACATTAGATGATAATGTACGTCAGAGATCAAGAAACAGGTGTCCTGTACCATAGCTGTTAATTCGTGCAGTCTTATGGCCTGGATTTCTAACTTTACAAAAAGCAGCAGGCTGTATATACTAGCACTAATCAAAATCATTGTTAGCACCAGTGAATTGAAAGAGGATAAGAAATATGAGCTATTTTTAGATGCAATAAGCCAGAGCTCTTCACTCTCAGAGAAATGCCATTTTTAGGAGTAAGTGGCTGAGCTGGTTAAAATTCATCACTGTGCCTGCTAGTGTCTATGGATGTCCTTAAAGCTTCCTGACTTTATAGTGTATGAAGTTTATTAAACATCTAGGAGCTTTAAATTGTAACACTTGGCATAGTAGAGTGCCTATTTTATAGAGGTTCAGCGTTACTCGGTGTTCAGTTACTCAGTATTCAGTGTTCACCTTGCATGTCAGAAATCCTCTTTAAAAAAAGACAGAATTTCATGGTTAAAACCCCAACTATTTTACCAAAGAAAGGAATTACATCTGTAATTATAATTGAAATGTAATGCATTTTTGAATGTGTGGAGGTAATTTCTCAATGCATTATCAAAACTGTTGTGTACAAACTTTAAGGTATTTTGAAAGAATAGTCTCAAATGGGTTTATCCTGAACTTTGAAATATATCTGAAATTCTAGTCAGAATGGCCAGGATTTTCAAACACATCCACAAGCCCTAGGAGCCCAATCATGGGACATATTTCTAATCCACAGAGGTGTTTTAAAATCCCACTTACTGGTCCTTGTCTTGTTGGTGTTCTGCATAGTTCACAAGTATCTTGTAAACCTCTTCCTATATCACTTTCCTGTGCACACACACATCAGAAGTCATGGGCAAACAGGTTGCAATACTGATTCATGGAGGTCACATGCATTACAAGTAGGTTGTTAAAGTTATTCAGGCCACCTTGAGAATAAGGTACTATTTAAATGGAATATAATATTGTCTAATTCAAATACTGATAATTCTCTAGACTGAGGCAAGGATTTCTTGAGCTTTTCATCTTTACAGTATTTGGTGTTATACAACAACAGAAATTTGGATGTAAGTGTTGAGTACTAAATTAGGTACTTGGCAGTTTGTCTTCTAGTACATGAACATAATTTCAGAACAGCTCATACTGAGAGATGGGAAAATAGGGCAGAGATGAACAAAATCATGCAATGATTTTTACTTAATAAGGTAATACTGAAAAACTTTCATAAAAACAAATATTGTTGAAGAATGTTATCACGCACTGAGTTACTGTATGTAAGAAAACTTTAAAAACAATGAAAATTTACATTTCTGTATGTGAAAAAAAAAAAAACCCACCAAACCAAAACCTTCCCTTAAAGACTCATAGCAAATTTTACTTCAGCAAATGATCATTTCTAAAGAAAAGATAATTAAAACTCATATTCTTCCCATGAGCCAGCAAGCAGGTTGAAAATCCAGTGTACTATGAATTAAACTTTCTGTACTACAAACTATTAGGAAACTTATCAGATGCATAGAGAAAGAAGGAAAGGAATCTCAGAGCACATAGTCAGGGGTAGCTGAAGTACATGTGTGCAACTGCACTTTTAGGGTATGGCAAGGGGAGAAAACATTTCCGTACTTGCATTATGTAAGAAATTTAAAATTAGTCAAATTGATTGTATTCAAGCCAATTTCTTCTAGTGTAACAAATACTGAGGAGTAGCTTATTGCTCCAATAGTATCTTTCTTGTAAGGGTAATAAAGGTGTTTAAATCTACTTAATTTTTCGGCATTAAGAACTAAAGTTTAGTTATTTCTTAATATTTAACTGGTTTAGCATCAGAGAGGCAGGAGTTGGGTGAACTCTTTCCCGCAGTCCAGTGCAGGGTTTGCAGCAGCAGAATCACAACTATCACAACAGCCTGTCTGTACCTTCCCATCAAATCCAGCCAGTCGATATGTGTGGTTTCTAGATCCTTTTACGGTGAGTTATTCAAGCTGCTATGCTTGCTCTCAGATTCTACAGAAGAGGAACAGCTATTTGCAACATCATACACTTGCATCTTACAGCAAACGGCGATGGTTCTATTCCTTTTCAGGTTTCACAAAATTGTATTTTGAGCAGGAGGTGGAAGCAGAATTTGTGCCTAATTAACTAGGGCCTTTCAAATTCTGTGCTGCTTTAGTGGATGTATTGCTTGCTAACAGTTTGAGACTATTACTGACTTTGCTTATTTCTATACAGGCTCACATTTCAGGATTTTTGAAACATTTGGTTTAACTGAACTGATTTGAAACAATGCAACAGATGCAGATCTGTGAGATTGTTTTGCTTAATCATTTTGCAAGGACTCTGCTAGTTTCACATGCTTTTATGAAATAATTGGTTTTCATTCATTCTTCTCCTAGACCCTTTTTCATAAATGACTGGTTATCTTTCATGCTTTATCCATAAGTAAAACGTGTCTCCTCTAGTTATAATTGGCAACTGAAACCCCACTACTTTTTCCCTTTTTATCCTAAAAGCAAGTATTTTGCTTATAATTTATGAATGCCTATATGATAAGAATTTAGAATAAAATAAGAGGAAAAAACCTATAGAAAGTTAGAATTCTCAGGACTGGCAAGTTTTCCATAGTTTTTTCAAGTTTTCCAAGCTGAGTTTTCCATATATTGACACTGCAGCAAATAATTGTCCTAATGAACCTTCCTGCTTAAAATTCACTAAGCACATGCAGTCAGAAGCAGCATCCTTTTAAACCTTCTTAGGCTAAACAGCCTCCATCTGTTTTCATTGGCTTCCGTACCATCGAGGCCATCTATTACCCCTTCACAGAAGCATGTATGTCCCTATGCCTGTCAGTTGTTGTCACCAGTGCTAGTGCCAACTCTTCCCCTATACCTTCCTCAACATCCTCACTACCTTGCGCAAAGTCTTTTTCGGAACTCCACACTTGCTGGCCTGTTTACTGCCTAGAGTTTATCACTTCAGTGGTGTGCTGTAAGGGAAGTAAACAGCATTCAGCTAACAGTAGGAGTTTTGTTTTGCATTTCTCTGTTTTTGTTTCCTCTCTGCTATAAACACGTTGTGGGTTTAGCTCAAAATTCTCTCGCTGCACCCAAGTTGCCAGTCTACCTGTGCCTCTCTCACCTGGGCAATGGCATGTGTCTCTCCATCCTCCCACCTACAGGCAGGCTGTCCTCCGTGGCTGGTCATCTCAGGCCAGAGTTTGATAAGCCTGACTTATCAAACAATTGAAGCCTAACTTCATTTGCACCTGCCCCTCTCAGCGCTGCCTTTTCACTGTGCATTTTAATTTGTGCAGCTGCACAAAACCTCTGGCAGTTCTCCAGCTGGAGAACTGACTAAGATAAACAGATTCTTTCCCTCCCTGCAAGTTGATTCAGCCAGCACTTCCACCAAAGGAAGTATTCATCAAACTCTACCTCAAGTTAAAAAGTAAATCCCCCTTGTTAAGTCACACATGCCCTTCCCTCCGAGTACTCAGTCAGTCCTTTGTGGCTTTCCTGGTATCGATCCCTGACTTCACTAGTCCTCCCTTCAAACATTTTGCTGTTATCCAACAAAGTTGACTAGACAGGATTTTCTAAGTGCTGCTGTGCCATTCTTCATGTGGCTTCCACTTGAGTGCAAAGTTCAGGGACCCTCCAATACTCCAGTTCTTGAATGCCTGTCAACCTCTGGAAGCAACAGGTTACACGTACACTGTCATATTTAGTAATACAGAACTGTTTTGAGTTCAGTCAGAATTTGTAAGCTTCACCGAGATTTCCCAGGCAGCCATGTATGACTTCTTTCTTCATTCTTTTAATTTGCAATCCAGTGCAAAAAATTAAACCGTTTTTAATAGAATGGGAAGAAAAGTCTTTTCATAATCCTTATTCCAGTCCTGCTAAGCCTCATCAGCATAATTAGTGCTCTTGTATTCATAATTCAAGGTGACTACTGATGTACATGAAGTTGCTCATATCAGTAAAATTTCTGCAGAATTAGACATTTTTTTGCACTGGAGTGCAAATCTTGTAATTGGATCTGTATAGGTAGCCACTACTGACAAGAAGACCTATTCATTTCAAACATTTCTGTAGCTCCACTGCCAGGACTCTGATCTGGGCTTTAGATCACCTATAAACCATGTAAGTATGAGTGATATGGAAGATTTAAAATCAGATTTCTACTTACCTGAAGCCTTTTGGAATAGCACAATGAGCTTTTAGCTGCATGAAAGATGAGTCAAGCTGGCAATCGTGGCTTTGGATATCTGTTACGTAAAGCAGACTTTAGAGTCCAGACACAAGTTGCTTTTAACAAAGGCCATTTACCTTCCAGAGCCAGAGCGTATAGGATAAATCCCAGATCATAACTGAAAATGCACAGCATTTCTTTGCTACTCACAGTGAGCAGGACAGATACGCAGTTTTAAACATTTGCAGCTGATAATCACCAGCAAAGCAAAACAGAAAACAAACAAAACCCTAATGTCTTTCTGTTGTGATAGTTGGTAAATAAAATATTTTAGTTTAGTTTAATCCAGATTATGCTTGAAAATTTTCATCCTTGAATAGATTTCAAGTTTTTTCATTCTGCATATTCATTAACATCCTTATTTTATCAGTAGCCGCCATGCATTTTTTTCAATTACATTTTTAGGCTTTCCTGGCAGAGCATGCCTTCAGAAGTCGTTAATAAACTACAGTATCCTGAACGCTGAGTGACTAAAGTCTTTTAAAAATATAATCTGTGTTTCTAATTTTAGGTTTAAATGCAAAAGGAAAGATATTTCTCTTTGCTTTGCAAAAATCTCTTTAAGACTCTCCATTTCAAGAATCAAAATAAATTTTCTAGAATGTGCAAAATGTTTACTGTTTGTGTCAGTAAAAGGATTGTACTTAATAGGATCATATTAATAAAATAATAAATAAAAATTATAGAAATAAACACCAGCAATAATACATTTTTTATATACAGAAGTTAGGTATAGCAAGGTTACATCTAACCAAAAGGAAGCCGAACAACCTTCTGGAAGCATATGATTACTTTCACATTATTAAATCAATAAATAACCTCTGCATATTGATAATGGAAACAAATTGCACACAATTATTTTCCAAATGATTATAATATAGGAATCTTACTTCCCTTTTTTAATTCTATTTACATATAACAAAACAGGACATGCACTTGCCAATGAATTTCACATCTATTTTCCTGGGGAGGGAAATTATTTCACAGTGGTTTCCAAAGCTTAAATGTCTGTAAACCATTCCAGTGAAAAGTCACCACCTTTTTTATTGATCTAGAGGTTTTCAGTTGTTCAGAAAAAGCAGGACACTGCAAAAATATTAGCAAAGGAGGAAAGGGAAACAACGGCTATGGTCACATTATTTATGAACTGCATAATAAAACTATCCTGAAGTTGGCTCAACTTTCGTTTTGGCACTTCTTAAAAATAACTATAAATGACAGTACTATAGAAGCATCATGTAGGTTTTGTTTGGTTTGGGTT
This sequence comes from Rhynochetos jubatus, assembly GCA_027574665.1. Lineage (NCBI taxonomy): Eukaryota > Metazoa > Chordata > Aves > Eurypygiformes > Rhynochetidae > Rhynochetos > Rhynochetos jubatus. Next base: position 18,421,319 of record CM050654.1, on the reverse strand, counting down.
TTTTTAAACAAAAATAGAAAATAAGTCGCTTTACAGTAGGAAAGCAACAGCAGTGGAACCTTGTGCGCAGGAGAGAGGAAGGCAGGCTAATCGGCTTCATATTGCACATTCAGATAGAGTACCAATGTGATAATCCTTTCCTGGGCAGCACAGGAAGATATCACTTTCAATCTGGATCTCAATATGAGAAGTATTCAGAGCCTGGCGCTGATAATTAGGAAGCTAGAGGGACTGATTTATGGGGAAATGGCATTGATTAAAATTTGCATTTAGAGCACTTTCTCACAGAGGATCACAAGTGCTGTGTTAGTGTTAGACCAGCCTTTTCAGAAGCAAGCATTAATGGGCTGCGGTACTCCCATGGCCTCCGGTACTCAGCAGATTTTCTGAGCAGGTGTTTAACAGAGCCTGCTGAACACCCCTGTGCTAAATACTCCACGAGGAAGTGGTGGGGATATAGCTGAAGCAGTAGACACATTACTTTTATTTGTGAAAACATTCAGACAGCCACTTCCCTTTGTTTCCAGCCAGGTGCCCCTGATTTAAACAGCTCAAAGGCATAAATAAAGTGACAAGAGTGAAGTGTCATTAGGATTGTATAGACACTGTGGGTAATTCAGCAAACTACGTATCGGGGAACCTCTAACAAAAACAAACCAAAACAAGCTCTTTGCCACTACATCCCTCAAAACCTCCGCCAGAAAAATTAAATAAACTTTGACAGAATATGAATGGCACAGCAATAGATGAAAGCACGCAGAAGGAACGATGTGGCTATGGAGAGGTTTGGGTGAAACCAGAGGGACTTGCAATTCAAAGGGTAGTTGCATCAGCAACTGGCTGCAGAACCACATCCGCCACTAAATGTAGATGATGCAACCAAAAAGAAGAAAATTGTGGAAAGGGGAGATGCAGGTATGTGATTAGATATAAGATGTATCCACACCCTCAAAATGAGGAGTGAAAACCACAGAGAACTTTCCATAATTTTACTAAATAATATTGGGGAGACAAACTTACCTCCAAAAAGGGTGAGCTTGAGAAGGACCTAAAGAAGATCTGTAGACAAGAGACGTGATTTGGGAGCCCTAATAGTGTCATTGTAACACTATGTACACTAATTAATCACCAGAATTTAACAAAGAAAAAAAATCTTATAGGGAGCAGCCAGGCTTCTGCCAAATTTATGCTGTGCAAGATTTATGCTGTACATGGCACGCTCCCATGGTTTCTTATCCTCTTGCTCTCCTCCCCTCCCCAATAAATACGTCCAGTTCCCCCTTCTTCCTCCCCACCCCCCTGGATTCCTACCCTTGTTATGCAGAGTTGCAGTAGAAACGTTAAGATTGGGGTGAGTGGAGAATGAACGGGAGTGCCTGGAACAAAGGGCAGGAGAGGACATGAGGGCCCATGTGTTGATGGCACCTACATTAGCAGGTTACCAGGACCCCAGCAGATATGTGTGAAGCTTCTAAGCATACCCAAGTTAGGAGAAAAAGGAGAGTGAGTAAATCCTGATGACTCACAGAGTTTGGACTGAGAGGCTGACACTGTCAGCTCCTGAAGGATGCATGAAAGGCATATCCAAAATCAGCACATGGAGCTCATTGAGAAGAATGGAAAAACTGCAGAAAAACTCAGCATGCTAATCAGCTCAGCTAACAGAAGCAAGCAAGTACTCAGTATCTGCTACAAAAATAGAAAGGGATTATAGAGCCTGTACATTGTTTTCCATGGCTTATTCGGTGGAATAAGTAATTTGTATTAGTGGAAATGAAGATATTGCAAAGCATTATGAAGTAACCTTGGAGAAGTAGAGCTCAACCTCAGCACACAAGTCGTTCTTTGAAGTGAAATGGGTCTTTACACCTTGATGTGGGAGCAGGGGCAGGTGTGACTAAAGCATAAACACATATATCAGAAGATCTAGCCCATTAAAGAACTTGTGCTGCTATTGCTGGTGAATATGCACTGCTTTTATTTTGAAACAGATTCATATAGGTCACTGCTTCAGTGAAATACATACTTCAGTAATAATTTTCAAATCTCTCAGGTTCTCATCATTTACCCATTGTTAATTATTTAGCAATTACGCTGATGAAAGGTTAAAAATGATCGCAGAGGCATTTCTTTAGTCAGGGGAAGGAGAAATGGTTTAAAATTAAATCCTTGCAGTTGGTGCTTAATGGTAATGACATGCTATTTTTATATTATTTGAAGTAACAGATGATTACTCAGAACATTGGAAAATGGTCTAGAAAAGTATGGTGATCTAAATAACAGGCAAGCATTCTCTGCTGTGAGATTGGTGCATGGTAGAGATGTTTACAGAAATACAGCTTTACAAATTACTCTCTGGATGACCACTGAGAACCACAACATGAGGTTTATGTCAGGGTCCAAATGTAAAGTAGGCGGAGGCTACAGATAGGAGTGTTAAGAGAAACTGCCTTTCTAAGAAAAAACAAGGTATATTTTCACATATTACTAAAACAGTAAGTCATGCATATTTAAACAAAACCCAAAAGTAAGTTAAGTCAATAGTGGGTGCACTATCTTTCTAAAATCCTATCTGAACTACCAGTAACTTCCGTTATTTTGAAATTTCTTTTTCTCCTCTTTTTTGAAATTTAGCATATTTTAAAGAACTTAACTACCGCATCTGAATGTCCCATCAACCATTTCAGACTGTAAAAATGAAAAAGCAATCTATTTCTTCTCTCCTACAAGCCATAACTGTTATCCAGGGTGGACAAAGGAGCCTATGTTTCATGCTTTCTTCCTCTCTTTAAAGGAAAGTTGGAACAAATGAGCCAAGCCCTTATACCTCAAAATTAATAACTCCAGAGCATTTCAGAGCAAGAAAGTATCTCCAAGCCATCAGGCGTCCCTGTGAAGAATATCCTGCCAAGCACCTTCGCTTAGATTGAGGAAGGCGTATTAGGAGTACCTTTACCAATTCCATCCCTGACCCCACAGGGAGGAAGGTGGGAAGAATGTAGCCTGCTCACACAAATTGCTCTCAGGTTGCCAATCACTTGCTATCTTTCTGGTGCCTCATTCTAGATGTTGAAAAGCCTTCACTGGAAGACAAGCCACTCTTTTGAGCATGGCAGAGGCATTTAGCATAATTCTGGGTGCTGTAAACAGCTGCATGGTAATTGATGACCTTATATTTATTAGAAATAGCTGGAGCATGTATTCAGGCTGTAATAAGAAGAGAGGTATGGGCACAGATAATTTAAATAAGACCAGAGAAGATTCAGTGATGCCCTGCAGTATATGGAAGTACATGGCAGCAGATGGAACTTCTCACACTTTTCTAAGTGTTTATTAGGGCTTAATATCCAAACGTTAACTGCAAAATATTTGAGGAAATACCATATTTATGAAGATGGGGGAATACAACCCTTCTGTCAGGCTTTTACTGAGAGCAAAAAGGACTGGGTTCAAACTTCAGGAGTTTCTAATAAACACCGGCTTAGATATATATAACCTGAAACTTGGAAATATAAAACTGAGCTAATTATTCCCACTTGTAAATGACAGATGACCTCAAGTATTAGAAAAATATTTCAGTGAAGGGGGGAGAAGGAAGCAGTAACAGGGAAATAGGGTAGTATATAATACATAATCACTACTTTCCAGAAGTGCAAGTATGTAATATATATAGTCCTTCTCTTTCATCTTTTGTACTGGGTCCTGTGGCTGTTTTTCTCATCTTATAGTAGCACCTGAGTCTTGCAGGTTATAGCTGTCGGACTGGGGGGATGTGTTGCCTACACTGCTGAGGAGCACGGTCTCCAGCTCCTGAAGCTCAGCCAATCCAAAGCTCATCATCATTTGCTATCTCTGCTGGTGTCTCCAGCTGGCGGTCCCATTGCTCTAAAGGGCCTTTGCAGCTCCAAGCTCATGTGAGTAATCACTGCAGCTCTGGTAACGACTCCTGCTCCTCAGTTTCCTCTGCTCTCCAGCAAGACATTCTGTAACACACAGGACTGCACAGAGATCTTTGCTACTCAAAGGAGCCTTAATAAATAGACTTCCTGTCCTGCCTTGTCAGTCTACAACTTTTGCACCCCAAATCACATTTCCATGAGCTGATTTGCCCAGATATTGCTCAGTATTGCAACTGCACAATTTCACTGACATTATATGTCTGCTTACTACAAGGAGAAATATCTCACCTGTAACACCAGCAGCAGACTGTCTCAGAGTGGACCCTTTGTTCCTCTCCTGCTGACAGATGTCGAGTACTTCTCCTCTCCTGGTGGGATGGCAGCTCTTCAGGCCACAGCCATCAGGGTTGCATTTGTTTAAAATGAGAAAAAATTGTAGCTGATCTTCCTGGTTCTTTCTTGAAACAGCAAAAGAAGAGATAAAATAAATGGCTTGACTGAAATCTTAGTGAACATACATAAATTGTGGTGTAGATTAAGAAGTCAGTTTGGTCATAATAGCAGGCAGAGCTTATCATTACATTTCATTTCTTTTACTGGACACTTCCTGCTGTGTTTAGATGAATGGAGCTGTTCCTTTTAAGCTGAATTGTGTGTGTGTATTTGTCTGTGATTTAGAACATCCAGGGCTTCAAGGCATTTTTTTATAGTTGCTGCACTGACCAAACTGTGGTCTGTCACTGGTTCCAAGGCGATTATACCATGTCTTCTCATTTCAAGAGGACAAGTATGTTAGACACCCCAAGTTCCTCAAAGCTCTGGCAGATTTTTTTTTCAAAGTTCTCTGCTTCTCACAGTGTTCACTGACTGTGAAAACATCCCACATTCTTACTGACACTCAAAAAGCTACCACTCATTTTCACTTTAGAAACCATTCCCACTTGTGGCTTTTTTAATTTTGTTTTATTTTTTGTGGCATGGTTGGGTTGGATTTTTTGAGATATGACATCTCTAGAATGTGAGCAATTACCCATTATCTGGGAGACGTTATACATTCTGCTGCTTGTAAGCAGCACTGTTCTGGCATCATCTAAAGCACATACAGGTGCATGCAGCAGTTTCTAGTGAGGTTTTTGTATTACTGAATTTTTCTGTGTAAACCTGTGATGGAAGTCATCTTCCAAACAACAAACCAGCAGTACTTGCTGAGAGGCTTCAAGGGCGAGATGACATACCTAAAATGAATCCCATTTATAAAGGAATAGAAATGAATGAGCCCATAATTCAGGGGAAAATAAACCTGTTGAGTCAAGGCACTCCCTTTTTGGAGCCCAGTTATCTTAAACTTGGTCCATGTGTCTCTGAAGGTCCTCAAGTCTCCCAGATTAGTACTGCTGGAAACCAGGAAAGCCATCAAGGCAGTCAGTAACAAAGTCCTCTTCCGCACGTCCTCACACTCTTCACAGTTAGGTTGGAGTGGATCTGAAAATATCCTCTCAGCCCCAAATTACTGCCTAAACACGAACTGCTAGTCAGCACTTTGAAAAAGGTGCTGAGAGTGTCTTTTAGACTATTGCTCTCTGTCTGCACACTCTATTCAAACAACATTTTCTACTTGTCTCATAACATATAAAGCTTGGTAGTCTTCACAATATAGAGTGGGGCTGAACTATTTTAAATGCCCACAGGACTTCAATTATTCTCCTTACGCTTCTGCAATGATTAATGCTTTTGAAAACAGCGTCGCACTGGTATGGCGAGAGCAGGCGTGCACGTACCCGCATGTCTGCAGACAGCTGTAACCAAAGGCAGGAGCAGAATCAGCAATGCTCTGCTGACCGCAGTGCCCAATCAATAAACCATGGCAAAAGCATCACAAGCTATACAATATATCATGGGGTTTGACAGCTGGCAAATGGTATTGCTAGCAGCTGAACACAAATCTGATTTTGGAGAATTTGTAATACTTGGAGTTTTGTTTTTCAAAGCACCTACTTGATATCCACACAATAGAAATTTGGAAGAGATTTTGTTGGATGCAGTCATTTATATTGCTCCATCTCCATAAAACTGTGTTTTTCCCAAAAGGAGAAACTGTGGAAATTAAATTATCTCTAGTTGAAAATAAACATATATTTCATTGTCATTAAAAGGATGCAAAATATACCTAAGATTTTCCTACAGCCTACAAGGAGTAAAATCATAAATGCCAGCAGACTTGTTAAACTATATGCTAAATAAAAGTAGGAGTTACAGAGATGTAGTTATTTTGTAAGAGTCCTTCAGACTCATATATTTGTCACAAATCTGTGACTTGGTAGCAGCCAAAGACAGATGGAAGAGAGAGAGAAATGCTTTGGGGGCAATCTGAAAGGTAGCTTTGCCCCCTCAAGCTGCATTTGGGGATCACAACACGGCAACACACCTGCTCCTAGGCAAACCAGTTTTCTGTTTGGTTACATGCAGCTTCATCTTACAAAGATCCCTATCACTGTGCATCAGTGGCACATCAAGGCTTCATGGTTTTTGATAATATAGTTTCATCACACAGCCATAAGACAAACAGTATGATACCTTCACAGAGCACAGTGTTAGGTATGGCTTTTATTCATTCCATAATTCTAGTTGTTGTTTTTATTTTCTCATTCTTGCATTTTTCTCTTATTTTAGTGTCTTTCCTCATACCATTCTCTGTCCCCTGCATAACAATTCCTGTCCCTCTGTGATCCAAACTTTTCCCCTGTTGCACAATTCTTGCATTTTTTATTATTCTTCTTTCTTTCTCTAACATTTCTCAATTTTCTTCTGTTATTTTTTTCCACATCTCTTCTTCCCTCACTCTATGTTTTTTATCCTTTGTTTGTTTGGTTTTGGTTTGTTTTTTCCTGCTTACTAAGTCTAGTCCTAGAGTTGTATGCCTACTTCTTGAGTCCCTTTAAAAACATTTCCTTCTTTGCCAGCCAACTACATTTCTGCATTGGCAGCCTCACTCTTGTACATCTCATTGCTTGGATGGTAATTCATTGTTAGGTTGTAGAGAGGCCAAACACACTGATAAGTTGAACTCACATACACACACACACACACACACACACACATATATATATAAAGAAAACTCCAATTAGATTCTTTAGCTGTAACTGATAAATTAACACCACACTGATTAGATTTTAAGAACAGACTCCTGATAGGCACAAGGACCCCTCCTGGACATCTCTTCTACCAGTTACCATTTGCTTGTAGTCTCCCTGTAGTGCTTACAATTTATTCTGGTAAGTGTATCATCTCTCTGAAACTACTGGCATTTCTACAAATACATTTGCTCATGGAATGACAGCCACAAGCAATTCAGATAACATGCAATTAGCAGGAGACTGCAAATAGCGTGCTTGTCAGACACCTCCCAGTCCCACTCCCTTTCTCTGAATGTTCAGGCCAGGGAATATATTTTTTCCTCCTCTACTTTTCTCTGATTTGCATTTTCATTTGCTAAGTGCATTACAATATCCTATTTATCTTGGACTGCAGCATCGAGATCTTTGTGCATCTTATCCCCTCCAGGATTTTCCCAGGCAAGTGTTTCCCCACTGCACCTATTTGTTAAACATAGACAAAAGATTTCTCTAATGCAAAAAAGTAGAGGCTGTCCTCAGAGAAAGCCAAAATCCTTCTGAAGAATAATTAATTTTCTGGATACAATTCAATAGAATGCCATTGTGTGTGTGAACATGTGTTAGCAAGAAATAAAAGCTTCAAATCATATAAGCTCTCTCCTAGCTGATTGGAATAATCAGAAAAAAAACAGTTCAATGTGTTTTGGGCTTCACATATACCTTTAGTTCAATCCCTCACCAAGAATTTCTGCAACCACTAGGTATGTTCCTAAGAGCCCTTAAAAGTTGTTCCCCATTTCCAAGCACTGGATTCTTAGGGGTGGGAAGAGAAACATTACCATTATTAGAGAAACACAGCTTCAACCTGAACACTGCCTGCAGCAATGCCTTTATGACGATACATAATATATTCCCTTAAGCTAGTGTTAGGAATGGTTCATTGTCTGATCCCTCGCTTACTGGAAATAGCATGCAGTAGGCATATATGCTTTTAGCCACAACTTCTCTGGATGGTGCAGGACTTTAATTGTCTAGTACCATCCAAGGGAGCTCACAGAGAGGCTTCAGCACCTTGGGAACATTGCCTAACCCCATTCTTCAGTTCAGCCAACAGTGTCCGTTTCAGCTCTGTGAAAAATGAGGCCCTCATGGAGCCAGTCCAAAATTGCTATCACTTCCTTCAGGTTCTGGAAGAACCTTCACTTTGTTTGGAGAGTTCTTCTGGAGAAGGAACTGAACTCTACATTAAGTTCAGCTTCGCTATCAAACCAGTTTTTAATTTGCTTCCTGTTACAATGGCTCAAAAGTATCAGTGGGGAAGTGCTGAGTTGGAAGTTGATGCAAATGAAGCTTTCTGAGGGCTGACTTTTCCCTGTGTGCCAATAACTAAGAGCAGAGAGCACTTTGTTCTCTGTGGCTTTCACCCCATCTGGAGTTCTGGGTAAATAGTTTATGCAGATGGGTTAACTCTCTGCTCATTATTCTCCCTTTCACTGAGAGATGAGACTCCTGAAGATTCAGGGCATGGGGTTTAAATGAGGTTTTATGAAATAATAGTTTTCTATTTTAGAATAATACCCATCAGAAGGAAAAACAACAACAACAACAAAAAAAAAAAAAGCAAAAAACCTACAGGAGTTAAGATTCCCACAGCTTCATCCAAGTATTTTTTAAAACCTCATTATCCCTCCAGACTTACCACAATGTTGACGATACTGTGCAGAGGTGCAAAGTTCTTCAGCTGAATCACTCTTATCAGATGCTGTGTGCTCTATGAAAACAAAGAAGTTTCTGTTGATTCAAGGTCAGGCAAGTTCCATCAATACTTATTTTTTACTGACTAGTCCAGAAAGTGCCTCAAAGATTTAAGTTGGTCTAGTACAGCTACATTTGAACGCATTTTCTTCAGTTTCCTCCAAAAAATATACATGCTTACGTCCCTTCCTTCACTTCAGTGTTCCCACAAGACATGAGCCTGCCTCCTCACCTGAGTCTGTATCGTCACCTACAATGTCAAGAAGCAGGATCCACTGAGGCGTCCTGAGCTGACAAAACATAGTCTCATCCCCACACCTTTCAGTGGCATGCAGTAGTCTCCACATTTCTTCAGGGGACGGGAGGGAAAGGTGATTCCGATGATTCTGGTGATTCTGCTTAGTGTCCTTCTGCATCTTATGATTCTTTTTTAGGTCCTTTCCACCATTACTTTTTCAATCTAGTGTTGACTGTGTGGCTTCTTCCCTCAACATAAGGCATGAGCTTTTAGCTGCAAGTGTTTCCTTTAGACCCACTCATTCTAGGAACATTCTAGCAGGGGAGCAAGTCTTTTTTCAGCTGTTACACTGCATACGTTCTTTCCCACTTTACAAAAATACTGAGATTACTAGTTGCTTTGTCTAATCTTATCTTTCCCAACCCACTAACTCTGTAATCAAAGGTATTTGAGAAACAACTGAATGGAGTTCAGAAACAGGGTGTATTTGATTAGGGCTGGTACTATGCAAATATAGCTGTACTCATTCTGGACCAGATCCAGACCAAGTCTTGTGGATTTACAGGCTCAGTTCAGCCTGGTGATGTTTGTACCATACTGTCTTGTACAGTATGTTGATGTACCCTCCCTCACCTAGGCAGTTCTGCAACTATAGCTGTCCACAGTAGCCCTTTACTTGGAGAACAGCCTGTTCTTCCTGCTCCACTTTCAGAGTTACTTTTCCATTGTTGTCTCAATACAGTAGCCATCTTCATTTTTCTGTACTTTTAAAATTTGGACTTTTAGCTCTATGTCCAGGAGCATATTCTTCAGGCAACTCCTAGCCCAGGTTTCTGGTCTTTGCTCCCTTCTTGCACAGGGCAAGTGCTGTATGGGGTGGGGCAGTTGGTGCCTCATCCAGGTGCAGCTGTGTAGCTCCTGCTGGTCTCCCTGGCTGCTGCCTGGTTCTTATTCTAGTGTCAGCAACAGGAGATGATTGTTCTCAGAAACATTCTTCACTGAATTTATTTAAAATGTCGACTACCCCTAGCTATCAGTCATGGCAAAAGATGTACCTACACACTAATCTGAGCCATAGGAATTAATGGGAATATGAGTCCCCTGCTTAGCAGATTTATCATAATGGGAGCAATTTTAATCCCTCTTGAGCAAAACTGGATTTAAGCCAGTTTAACCAATACACAAAAGACTCTGTAGCTAATTAACAGGTCTTTGTAGTATCCAGACCCCAATAAATATTAATGTGATGTCCTAAAGAATGAGCTTTATGTTCCTGAGTCATACATTTATGAAGTCAAGATCTGACCTTTTTGGAGATTACACGGGCAAACTCATTCACTGTCTGCAAACACAGGCAAAAATCAATCTATATCTCCTACAAGCACACCCTAAAAAAATTCAAATGCCACATCCTACACTTAATGGACACATTTGATTAAACTGACTACAAAAACCAAAATAAATGGAACCCTCCTGACCTAGCTACAATAAATTAAATATTAACACAATATCCACATCTTTAAAATGCCATGTATTGGTTTGAATAATGTCAACAATTACAACTTTTCTTCCCACACTAAGAGGAGAGTCTGTATACAATTACTGCTAAAAAACTACATTAAAATCCTCCTGCAGATGCAAAATCAAACACACCAAAATTAGTAAATGCTAAAATGAAATCTATCAGTAGAGCAATCATTCACTGTCAGAGCCCAAGGGGGTCTGCAGTGCTCAAGGAAATGAATTCAGAAAGGACAGCTGCGACACTCGAATAACATACACACTACCTGTGAGGAGCAGAATGAGTCAATAGATTTCATTGTGCTGTGATAGCCACCCATGTTAAGTGTCCACAAAACTTTGGCTAAAGCTCTGCAGCTACTGACAAAACCAAAGGTTTTTCAAAACATGGCAGCCTCCATGGGCAGAAACATTACATCTTGGCCAGGGATAAGACTCATGATCTTCCTAGAATTGTTTATAGAAACTGATGACAAACAGAGTCCATGATCTTCTGACTTCTGGCCTACTCTGTTTTAGCATGAGTATACTGTGAACAAAGTCTCCCACCTCAGCTGCAGCCCAGTGTGACAAGACTGCCTCTGTGTCATATCTAATGTGTGTATAAATCTCTGGGGAGAGGTGGTCCTATGGTGGTGGATGCTACTAAAGTAACTCAATCAACTCATCCCAAAAACTACTTCTACTATCAGCTGAGGTAGTGTATACATGGCTGCAAACATTTGGGATGATGGAAAGCATCTTTTATCAGGCCATTGTTCCTTTCAAATCATGTTTATTTTACTGAAAGATATTTTTTACGTTAAAAATAAAGACCAGCATAGTAAGCAGATATGCCTATTGCACATCTGCAGAAATACTGTTACAGTTACTTAGCAACCAGTAAGATTTTTCTTTCCTGACAGAATTAAAAAAAAAATAATGTGAAGGAAGAGAAAAATTGGAAGCAAATTGAGTTGAATAAAAAAAAGCAAATTAACATTCAATGTGCATGATAACATGGGCATGTCTTTGCTGTATATACCAGTAACTGTTGCACAGAATTAAGTCAGCTTCTGCTATTAAAGATCAACCTAACTTAAATTTTCCTTCCTTTAAGACATGTAATCTACCATCCTATGACTATATCCTTTTCTCTGTTTCATATTACAGGTAGAAAGAGGTAAGAAAAGGAAAAATGTTGTGTTGACTTAAAATTTCTTTAGGTGAGTACCATCCCTTGCACTGAGAAGGGAAAGCAACCTCGGCTGGAAGAATTCACAGGGAGTAAAGTTCTGCTCGGCGTATTCAGTAAGAATAACCACAAATCACAGAATCACAGAATGGTTTGGGTTGGAAGGGACCTTAAAGATCGTCTAGTTCCAACCCCCCTGCCATGGGCAGGGACACCCTCCACTAGACGAGGTTGCTCAAAGCCCCATCCAGCCTGGCCTTGAACACTTCCAGGGATAGGGCATCCACAGCTTCTCTGAGTAACCTGTGCCAGTGCTTCACCACCTTCTCTGGGAAGAATTTTTTCCTGATATCTAATCTAAATCTACCCTCTTTCAGTCTACACCCATTACCCCTTTTCCTGTCACTACATGCCCTTTTAGAAAGTCCCTCCCCAGCTTTCATGTCAGCCCCTTTCAGGTACTGGAAGGCTGCTATAAAGTCTCCCTGGAGCCTTCTCTTCTCGGAACAAACCCAATTCTCTCAGCCTTTCTTCATAGGAGAGGTGCTGCAGCCCTCTGAGCATCTTTGTGGCCTCCTCTGGACTCACTCCAATACATCTCTGTACAAATGTTCGTGGGCCTTCTGCAGAATCAGAAACTTGGCTGCTGCAGAAGAAAGCAGGGACACATCTGTGCTCCCGGTCCCAGCTGGCCAGTGGGTTTCATGCACAGTGTTAAAATCTGCTCGGATGGATGGACAGACACATCTCTCCCTTCTCCCTTGGCTATACTGTTCTCCTTCCTCACTGCTCCCTGCTAGCTCAGACAGGATTTAGAAGTTTCTTTGATTCACGTTAAAAGGTGAAGATTTAATGTACGTTCTGGCATGGAGCAAACGTAGTGAAATTTCTACACATTGACCAATCAAATATAACTTTTTGGCCCAACTTTTATGATTTAGGAAGGAACGAATCATATTCTGAAGAAGGTTACAGACTTAATTACTAAATATAATGATGCTATGAATAAACACTCAGATTCTCAGTAGTAGGTAATTACATTTATGGTAGTTTGGAAAATTTAGCACTGCAGTTTTCTTTGTGAGACAGCAGAGTTTCATCAAGATGCTGTAATATGTCACCTTCCAAGGCAATAAGAGTCTTAAGTATAAAATACCAGAGACCAACATTCACTTCTGTACTTAATTATTACATATTTTTTATGTTACATTACAGCAAAGGTACTGGCAGTTACAACTTACTGAGCATTTTCTGTGGAACCAACTGGATCAGAATGAAAAAAATAGTATTTTATTTCATGTTTTCCAGTGAAATATTCTTTAGTCAACAAACCCCATAAACTTACCAGGCTTTGTTTTCATATTTGTTTGCAGGCAAAAACATTTCAGGACAAAACATCCTTCAAAAACTTTCTATTAATATAAATTTTTTTCAAAACCTTAGAACAAAATTCCAAAGGGCTCTCCCACAGTGTTTGATGTGGTGCAGGTCTGCCAGCATCGTATTCTACATTTCTATAAAACAAGTTTTTCTTGTCAAATGCAAGAGAGAAATAAAAGGGTCTTTCTCAAGTATCAAAGAGAGAGAAAAGTAATGTCAGAAATTGGTCATTATCTGGGGTTTTGTTAATGTGAAATTTCAATTAAGGATCAACCATTTTAAAGGGAAGTGTGTCCCCACAGAAAAGCCATGGTGGGTGGTGGCTTCAGGAACATGATTGCTGTGCCTCATTCCTGAAGCCTGTTTTCCCCTAATTTCTTGTATTCGATATCTCTTTGCTTATTGTTTTATTGTACTTTTTTTTCCTATCTAGTGTGGTGTTTGAAGTTTTTCAAGGGGACCAATTCCCTTTTAAAACACAATAGATGCAGCTACTGTTAGTGTGAGTAATGCTGGTTTCAGGAGACCCGTAACGACCGTAGGCTTTGGGAAGGGCATGGGGGCATCGTTAGGAGAGGATGAAATATTGGAGCTTTGTCTTTGCTCCAACTGCTAAGTGAGGGGCATACAAAGCTTCAGTGAGGTGGAAAGTTCTGATTTATGATAAGCAGGGGAGTGGAACAGGACTTCAAAAGTTTAGATGAAGATATAAGCATTTTAGAGGCTCAACTGAGGAGTATCAATGCATACCTGTCTCCTTATTCAGTCTTTTGAACACTGTAAGAATTGTCACTGTGCAGTGTAGGTCTGAAAGGCCGCCTTCATGTTCTCTAGAGCAATGGCAAACCTGAAAGTGTTACTGTCAGACTGAACAGAGCGGGTCGAGTCCTTCACAATAGACACAGCAGCTGACAGACTGACTTTCAGTGATGATCTTAGTCCCATAAACCTCTAGCCACTTGAGAGAGAAATCTTTCTTATGATTATGTTTTTATTCATATCACACATTTGCTAGCCTTCCTACATAATCATATGAAGTTTTTTTACAGAATTTCTATTTTCTGTTTTGTTGTTTGCAGCTGTTTTAATCTTTCATACAAATCCTGGAAGACCTGAAATTCAATTGTATGGAATTCCAAGAAAATAGAAATAAGCCTACGTACAAACAGGTAAATAAAGTAGCAGCATCCCAGTGGGAACCAGCTGCTCTCCCTGGACTTGCTGAAGCACAGAGGATGGTTTCAGTTCCAGGCTGGTATTCTGCCAGTCATGTTTAAAGCCAAGACTACCCACAGCTGGTTTCCCCCTCACACTTAAAAAGAGAACTTCTTCATTTCCTCTTGCCTCACTCCAAACCTTTAATTAAGGAAAGGATACAATAGATTGTTAAATTTCCCTGCTTTAGACTTGCCTCTTCCCCTTCAGTGATTCATCACATTAGTGAGACTTGCTTAAAGAGCACATAACTCAGCAGCTTTTGTGTGCAATTAGTTAAGCAGACTGACCTCTGTCATCAGGAGGGCATGAAGATGACCTTTAAAATAGCAGGTCATATGGCCAGGTATGACTATGTCTCTTCAACATTAAATTGCTTGAAAAATATGCACCTGGCGTTTCAAACAAGTGCAGTGTCAGACAGAGGATGCTTCCAGTTGACTGTCAACTCCTCTTGCCTAGCACAACTTTCACTGTATCTGTGACAGATGCTGCATTTGCAACGGACAAGTGACTTTTGGAAACCCTTATGTATACAGCTAGGTGGGGATTGCTGCTGAATCTCGTGGTCATCTTAGAAATATGCCAAGTCCAGCAGCTACTCTTCTAGTAACAATTCTTTTAAGCTTTGCTGTTGGTATTCAGGGAATGATTAGTAAGTCCCCTGATTTCAAGACAGCCTTTTTGGCCAGTGCAAAAACTGCATAACATAAATTTCTTTTCTTTGCAAGACTGACACTTATAAAGACTTCACCATTTAGTTCAGAACCATTCCACTTAGTGGACTGATGATTTAAGCCTTCCGTAGTGGATGAATCATAAATGCTGAAACCTAGCTCAGTTTTAGTTTTACTGTTGTGATAGGCGTCTACACTGAACAACCTATAAATAAAACAACCCAAGTGACTATACATCATAACATTTATTTCTCAATTTATGTTTCCCTGTCCATCAGACAGACCTGGGACTGAGGCTGAAAAATGTATTTGTGGCAAACCCTTCAAGCAGCTGCAAAATGAGCAATGGGGACATCTTGGGGTCTTTATTAATTTAGAGATAGTGGGAAAGTGGGACTGAATTTCATAAAACTGTGCCCCAGTGGCTTTCCTGACACATTTCACAACACAAGCTCAACAGCTGTTCTCATCTTCTCTGGAGAGAAAATAAAGATGACTCTTGATATCAGTGTACTTCTTTTTCAGCTAACAATCTGTCCAAGTCAGGAGCTGCCCTCGGTGGTCAGTGTCTGTAACCCTACATCAGTTGTGTGCTACTGGGTATGTGGCAGGGAAAGGAGCAGAAAGGCTGATGGCCCTGGCAGACTGCTAGGCTGTTTGGCTGGGGAAAGCACTGCACAGCTGCTAATATTAATTAACTCAGGTTCTCTGAAGTCCTGAATTGCTAGGATTTTCCAGAAAAAAGGTGAATCCTTGGTGGAAAAGCATTGATCTAACAGGAAGGCCACAAGCCCTCCTTGTTACATGAACAGTTAATACTGTAATATCTTTCATGCTGGAGAAAAAACCAGCAAATATTTCACTCGTTGCTCTCAGTTTCTACTTTTTGCTGCAGTGTATTTTTAACAGCATTAATTATTGTTTGGCACTTGTGCTTGAAGTGTTCTCTATGAGTCAGGCTAAAAGTTAACATGCACTAAATAATAATACAGAAGCAGCCAATTAGCAAAAATGCATCAAAGCACTCTGTAATGCAACCATACTAGCAGCTGATAGAGGACTTTTGATGTAATTACTGAGGCTAAGATGTCAAATGGTTGAACAAACCAGCAAATCAACGAACTGTGCGTATACAGACTGTTAAAATCTGGAGTGGCAAGGGATCTTAAGGTATCAGTCAACACATTACTTTGCAGTGAGTCATTTTTGGCAAAAGTTTGCTGAGAGGTTGTGAAATCTCCTCTGTTGTAGGTTTTAAGAACAAAGCCTAGGCAATCTATGCCAATGCTTACTCATCCAAACCACGAGATTTTTTTCCTAACATCTAACTTAAATCTTCCTTCCTCAAATTTAAGCTTGTTGCCTCTTCTGCTAGCCTCAGTCAACATGCAGAACAGGTTGTTTTATTATTCTCTTCTGCAGCCTTTCGCAGACTTGGCACACAAGCACATGTTGCAGAGGGATCTGCTGAGGGCTGCACCCTTCCCTTATGCCATACTGGTGGTATGTGCAAACTGCTGGTCCTACAGCTTCTGTAGTGGGTGGCAGCAGGTCTGAATGGGGGCTGCACCTCTTCCGGGGGTGTACATAGCTAGTTCCACCCTGAGAGCCTACGTATCTTTGTGTACCCTCTCTCTGCTCTCTAAGCCAAGACAGGGGATCCCATATGTCCCATGAAAGAGGGTGCTGTCATTGAGTCTTGTTAAGGTATTGGCCTTAGATGCAACTTGTTTAAGTTGGAAATAGATAATTCTCTGCTTACTTATAAGCACAAATAAATAAATCCTGCTTTAGCTAGGGCTTGGACACAGACCAATGAGAATGTGAGAATGTTAATGTTTTATTTCTCCTTCACCTTTTTTTTAATTATTTGACCTATTTAAATCATATAATTATGAAAAAACCCCCACATAGACAGGACTGATACGTTAATTCAACCTTGGGAAAAAAATTTAAATGAGACAAAAAGCCCCAAACTGGGCTTTTAAAATTTGGGATATTGTCCCTACAGGAGAAAAATTACTGAGCGGTGGTTCGAGGAGGGAAGTTTTTGAAAGTTTCCTGGGGTTTTTTTGTTGGTTTTTTTTTTTCTTTTTTCTGGCTTAGAGCCCTGAAACTGAAGTAGTTGCTGACCTCTAACTGTAATATTACAAAGTGAAAATGAGGACATTCAGATAGGAAAACGGAGCTGTGTGTGTCACTGTGTGCAAATCATTAATACTGGTGCCCTCAGATAATTGAATATTTCAACTCAGAGACCCATAATTTAGAGAAATAGTCTTTATCTGCTAGAAAAGACCCAAAATAAACCAGCCCAACATACAAGTTAAGGTAACAGAAACCATGGAATGGAGAGAGAAGAGTCTATCACGAAATTTTCAGAGATTTAAAGCGAAGAGAAAACCAACTCTTTGATTTCACAGCTTGTCTGTGAAGGATAAGGTATTACATTTTTAAAATGGATGTTCAATTGACTGAGGAATCTCGAAATGGTAATTCAGTTGTGCCCTCAGCAATAACTGTAGCAGGCTGAATGCAGCCCCAGTGCTTCCATTAAGTGGCACACAGTGGGAGATGGGGAGGCTAACGGGAATGGCAGGGTTACAACAGCCTCCTTTTTAGGTAGGGTAGAGATCTGGAGTATTTTGCAGGTCTGTAACAGTGGCGGAACACTACTCTTACTACCCTGAAGCTTCTATTCCCAGTTATTTCACATGAACAATGGTGGAAGTCACTTGAATGATATCCAAGGAGACAATGTTACTGAACTGCTTAATATTACCTTACTGCTGTTTACAGTCGTTTTTAAATAGACAGTAACTGATCCTGTAGAGCCCATTATAGCTCCCCTGTAAGATACGTAACACATTTATCAGAGCTGGTTTTGCTTCTTAAAAATAATGTTGTGAAACTTCTCCATTTCATTCATAACGTATTATTTTCCACTTCTTGCTGTCAGCCTCTAGTTCGCATTATGCTCCCCCTGGATCTCATTTTCCTTTAGTTTCAATAACATTGATATCAGCCACATGTGCCTGCTCTTTCTGGCGCTTTATTCCGAATTTGCCACTAGATGTCATCAAAACGCACATCAGCTCCACTCCGAGGGGTTCGGGAATTTGGGGTGGGGGAGAAAGGAGAAATTCTCACTAGCTGCCCATAAATTGACACAATCGTACGGGGGCCACACTTCTGATTTCCCCACGCCTTTCTCTGTTTAGCTACACTTTCACACTACAGCGACAAGATGCAAACAGCGCGCTGCAAGCGCTCGCGCTGCGGGTGGTTGACATCAGCTTACCCTTGGTTTCGGTAGGAGATACTCTAAAGTCTGCCTGGATTTACAGTGCTCATCAGCACGTCTGGGAAAAAGTCTTTCTCCTTGCAGCAGACCTGGCTTTCCAACAAGCCGTTGGAGCTCCCAATTACATGACATCTACAAGATGAAAAAAAAGCACAAATTGAAGAGGCATTGGATAGGACATATTTACTCCAGGGTTTCACTTAAGCATTTAACCTGCTCTGCTCAGTAGATTGTGAAGCAATTTCTTTCTAAAAGCACATGTGACTCTTCAGCTTTTTTTTTTCATCCTTCCCTCCCCAAATTTTTATTATTTCAACAAAAATGTTAGACGCAGTTTCTACCTATCACAGCTTAAATGCCCATTTCTGTATGCTGTCACTTGTCCAGCTCTCCATTTCTACATTCATTCACTGCATAGCAGATCTCTGTTTTTTAAAAAAAATCATCTGGACCAGCAGCTTGAATAAATCACAGGCATTACCCAGTGCTGCTAATCAGCTCCCTGATACAAAACTGTCACATGCAGAAGTAAACCTGCCCTGAATGCGCGTATGTGGACACGCACTGTAGGACTTGCTGTATACACGGGGAAGCGTAAGTCCCACCAGAGGCGTGCCAAGGCGGTAGGAGCCACAGACGCTGGACACAGCCGGACAGTGCCTGCAGGTGAGCCACGGCGGCGTCCTACAGCCAGCTGCTGCCAGCTCTGTCGACCCGGTTTTGGTTCGTCTGGCAGCGGCCAGGTGTTTCACAAGAGCCCAGCCAGGGAGAGATTCACCCCTTCATTGTCTTAAGTATCATCTATTAGCAAACTACATGTTGCAGTAAAAAAGACCAGCATCACCAAAGCTTGTAGAGTCTTTCAGAAAAGTAAATAAGCTCCATTACACAAATAAATTGCATCTTTCCAAGTTTGTTATTTTGTTTCAGTTCACACAAGCCAAAACATTTTCATTGATTCATCATTCCTGCAAGGCCTAATTTTTTTATTTTTACCTTTTGAGGTGGTTTAGCTGGACTGGGTACTGCCCAGCACCTTTAGCTCAGCTGGCTTCTGGTTGGGTCAGTGTGGGATCCTGCCTCCTTCTGTGATCGCAGGGAAACAACCCTATGTCTTCATTGCCAGTTATTCTGATTTCCTTGGGGGTAGAAAGAAAACTGATTAAACAAGGGTGAGAGAATCTCAACCTAGAAACCCCATACGTCTTTCTGTGCCCATGGTGCCCAGAATTGGTACAGAGGAGGGAATCATGGCATGAAGGAAGAGACCTGGGACAGAATTGAGTATGTACGAAATTCTGTGGAACTCTGGCTTATGGCTTTTTCTTGTGTGAGATGGCTACTTATGTGAAACTCAGGCTTCACAGGATTCCACAAACTGAATTTGCTGTTAAATATAACCCTAGATTTCACATAGGACAGGTTATTATTAATATCACATCATTTTAACCTAGATTCAGTAGACTGCAAAGTGCCACATTTAAATTTAACTTCTAAAGAAAAAATAATTAAATTGAAAAATCAATCACTGGGCAATTTCACATTCAGTGCATTTAAGGTCAGATTGTTGCTGTCTCAGAGAACATAAGTTATACTAGTTTCAGTTTTCTTAATGGACCAAGTTCAGAAGTGATGTGAAATTAGGCGTAATTACATACTGGCTAATGAGTTTAAATTGGCATATAGCACCCATATTGAGAGGTATGTACCCATTTACATCACCTTTGACTCACTTATTAGTTGGACCCAAGGGGCAGGAACTGACACCAGGGGTTCTGTATGGTTCAAAAGGTCATAGCTGAAGTGGGCAAGTACCTGTTTCCTCCCTGCACAGGCAGGCACTCAAGGCCAGGTCTTGGCAGGGGGTTGATAGGTCACTCCCCAAGGGTATTTCTGGGGTTGCTGTTAGGTGTGATCTGCTGTGGGTGACTAATCTTTGCAATCCATGCGGTACCATTTTAACCGTTGTGCCCATTTCTACTGTGTGGCTCTAGGGAAACACTAATCCAGCGTGAAAACCAACATGTTCAACTTGCTTCAAATTTGAGTCCTCTTCAATCATCAGCTCTGAGTTATAGTTTGAATTTCTGTAGAAAATCTGTAATAATCCAGTTAGAGCAGTTCTTTGGTCTTGTATCTAATTGGTTTTCCAGCTGGAGGTGCTTTGGGTTTTCATCTATTTTTTCAAATTGCAATTATTTCATTCAGCAGAACAGTTTCAACAAAATTTTGTTCTACTATGAAGTATAAACATTTTCTAACTGCATCATGGTATGTGCATCTCCATTGTTCAGAGATCTTAGTCCAGTGTAGTTTGGTTCTACATTAAGATATATAATTCCAGATTTAAGGATTTACATCTTTGGTTTTGGGCTTTTTTTTTTTTTTTCCAGTTTATAGGCTCCAACTAATTAAGTATAAAGATATTTGCCTATAAAAAAGAATCACTAGTGGGTTTATTATAGCATGATAAATGTCAGTTAATGTTAAGTTTTTAATGTGTCTTTACAAGAAGTAAAATTTTATTGTATACTATATTTTTTAAATGTCTTGTTAAGTTCTGTGGCAAACAATTTTATTGACTTGTAACAGTAAACTCTGAAGTAATCTAATTACTTTAAGAAAGTAATTTGGAAAGTACTTCAGAAAACTATCTTTTTCTTTTAATGATATATTTCTGATTAATCTGGTGTTTTAGGGAAGCACCGTTGGTTCAGCTGGCTGGCCTTATAAAATCATTCTTTGAGGGTGAAGCATATGCGACCTTGGTAGACTCAGCTTTACAGATGTGCAGAACTTCTGCAACTTAAAGCTGTTTTTCTAAAAAGAAAAAAGAACGCTATTTGCAAGTTTAACTGCACTCATCTTCGAACAACAACAGCTGGCCATAAGAGAATCCATCTATCTGCATTACTTCCTTTACTCTGAGATGCAGTGTGAATCAAATATCCCTAGTGCTGTCTCAGCTGATAGCCAAGAGAATTACACTTTTATTCCTGAAGTTTTGCATTTCAAGGTAGCATGAAGCATCAGAAAGAATCACAGATTGTTAGTCTTTATCTGCATATCAAGTCAGAATTTCTATTATAAAGATCCTTGGTTTTCTTTTCAGTGGGCATGCCTATGGGAAGGGCACAGCTGGTGAGACAGCTGCAGTGGGGTTGACTTCATGAAGGTGCCTGCAAGGATTCTGCTTAACAGAGACTTACAGATTTTAGGGGTGCAGTCCTTTTCTGTTTCCTTCTTTCTTTTTCCTTCATTCCTGGGTTAGTGATGAAAAGAAAATTCCTTAGATGAAACTCGTGTGCAGAAGTTCTGTGACACTTCTGTCCACTGTATTTTTCCTTCAATGGGAGACCAAGCAAGGGAGGAGAGAGGCCATGTCAAAACATGGAACTGAGAGGTGTACCTGAGTCCGTAGGCTTCTTGTCGCAGCCAAGGCTGTGTCTCCACGTGCAGGCATTGTGCAGATCAATGAAAGTACGGGAAGAAGATTTGAAAATACAATTAATTACGAATTCCAGTTCTAGCTAATTAAAAAGCTTGAAGAGCTTTTATAACATAGCTGTATCTTGAGAATATTAAAGATTATTTTCAGTACCTTGAAACACATTTTTAGAAAAAAAAAAGAAAAAGGAAAACCAAGAAGCATGATCAATGTGAAGTTCTCAGGCAACAGTAAATAATCTTTTTTATTCCTTTTCCTTTTAAAAAAAATCAACCTGAAAGCTTCCTAGGAGAATAAACTATTTCTATTATAAACCTGTATTCAGCTGTTCCAGGTGTGACAAGCTCTACTGAGCTTTGCTTGGGGTCCACTGTTGTCCTCCTGGTATGAAGACTCCATGGGAACTTCAGAATTACTTGGCATCAGCTCTCAATTCCTTTACAGTGTCTACACAGAGATTTCTTTGGAGGTACATATTTAAACTCTATACTGTCTTTCAATCAGTTCCAAGAAGAAATGTATTTCTGCTGGGGAGTGGTGGTGTTAATTTTTTGGCTTCTTTATCCTCTAAAGAGACTCTGGTCAGAGTCTGCTTATTCCAGATTTGACTCTGAAAATACAGACTTCCAATACAACAGAAGAACTTTGTTTGTTCACTTGTTTTAATGCAGCTAAAAACAACATGATCAGTCTGAGCAAATAGGCGGGGAGGGGGAGAAATCCCACCACCAGTAGTATATGCAGACCAAATATCATGCTTCCTTCACAGTACACAGCAATAAGAAAATGAGTCAGACTGGCTTACTGTTCGGAGATGTGTCAGATACAAGTAACTGAAAATTGGACTTGTTTCTTTACAATACTTGTACATACTTCCTAGAGATCAGCTTATAAATGACTCCAGGTCCTCTGCCATAACGAGGCAGCCCTGCCCGTGGGCTGGCTGCAGTCACAAGTGGCAGAGAGCAAGAAGCCAAACATTGAAGATTTCCAAAATTTATGGCCAGGGTACTTGCCTGGTTGAAGAGAATGGTGTCACCCCTTCCTCCCTGCTGTTACTATACGAAGAAAAGAAATGTGGTGTGATTTTACTTTCTTAGCTCTTCCTTTTAATAATAGATAGATAACGGGTGAGAGGCTAATTTCCCACCAGCACAGGAGCCTGGCAACCTGTTTCACAAACTGCTTTGATTCAGTCCTGGTAGGACTGCCTGTGTTTTTCCCTTTTCAAAGAATCACTTGCTGTTTTTAAGGTCCTGGTGTTTCCTTTCATCACCAGACAATATAAAAAAAACTCCCTTTGTCTCAACTGCATGTGAAAGAGACACTCACAGTACTGAAAATTTTCTTATTCTAAATGAAACTAGAAAGGAAGTGGGTGATCTGTTGAAATGCATCCTTGTGTGAATTGCTTGTTGAAAGCAGGCAACTAAGCTTTCAGAAAAGGTGGGAACAATCACAGCTATCAGCCTTCCAAATACCAAGCAAAAACAGTTTGACGATTTTCATCTTCTCTGTCTGTTGTGATGTGAAAAGACAATTTCTTTGACAATGTGGTAAATATATTTTGAAAATGAAAGAGGATGATTGTAATTTTTTGATTCATATTTTCTTAAAAGAAACCTTATTTGCTATGTGGAGTCCATTTCTATTGACCTTATTATCTGAAACTCTCCATGTGTATTCTGGAAGAATCAGATACTTTAAGATGTGATCAAAGCAGGAATAAATTTTCCACATGGGATGTTTTAAAGGCTGCCTGGTCATATCAATAGTGTCTTGAGAGAATTGCTGTTTGTAAAGCGGATATGTCGTATTTAAGTTCTGTATTGTAACCACTTCAATGTTATTCCTATTTGATAGCACTGAAGAGAGAATCTGTGCAGTTATGCCATTCAAATACTGTCATCAGTCCACTTGGTATTTGTATTAGCAGTGCAAGTCAGCATCCAAACAACACCATGTAATTTAAACCTCACAAACAGGTTTCAAATCAGACTGGGAACATGAGGTAAAAAAGGAATGGTATTTCTTTGCACGCATACTATGATGTTGAGAAGCCAGCATTTTGTCAGTGATCTCAAGTGCTCTATCACTACCTCCTGAGGAATAACATGCACTAGAATTTTGTGTTTCTTCCTTATGCCAAGGTCAAACACCAGCAATGAATCATGATGAAAGACCTCCTTTCTCTTTCATGCCAAGAATAAAATTTCTTTTGGTGCTCACCAACATTTTTACAAAAATATTGGAAATATTTGACAAGTTCTATTAAAGTTCTACGTTCATTACCAATATTCTGCGCTATGACAGGATTGTGGAGCTGAATATCTACTGTAGAGTAAACACATTCAATGAGCATATGAATATAAAGAAATAGCCATGAACATCCAAGTTTCTTCAATGCTTTCTGATAACTCCTTGAGTTGAACATCTGCCAGCCCTAGAGATGCTGACAGTAAATGTAAATGTGCTTTGTGGAAAACGAATAGAACTTCTGAATTTACTGCACATCAGAGCTTTTTCAAGTCACAGAATCAAATTTGGCAGTTAAAATTGTAGCCCTAGAAAAAAAATTTAAAAAAAAGATTAAGGCTTTTAGTGTGTAAATACGTTTTACAGGTGATCAAGCCATGGTGCACAGAAAGAGAGGTGCCTATAGAATGGGTTTAGAGTGGCCAGGTGAAGTTCTTGGCACTGACTAGAGTCCTCTCCTCAATGGCCCACTTCATAAGGTTTATCAAGCATCTATCAAACAGCTTTTTATTTAAGCCTTTAGCTATATATCTTTTAAGTGACAACACAGAAGTGCATTTCAAATCACATCTAAATTCTTGCTCACTCACAATATAAAACAAATAAATGACAGTCTGAAAACACACCTTCTTAGACATGTTTTCCTCTGCCTGTGGGTGCATTGTACCTCTTAGTAGCTCACACACCATCCTGATGCAGTAAGAGCTCCTTCTTTTCTTGCAGATCACCTTCTCATCTTGCTGCCTCGTCTCCGTACTGTTGGTGCATCATCCTGGCACACATCAAGCAGTTGCTACAGGATGCAAATTGAAATATAAAATATCTCAAATTTCCATTAATTCCCTTTAAAAATAAATGTAAATAATGGCAGGCAACATATGTAAGTAGTTAAGTATTTTCAGGAAGAGGCTAAAACTCTTTAGTGCTTTATTTCCCATGACTGAGGACTGCAGAGCAGGAGAGCTCTGGTGATTTAGAAGGCACCAGAGTGTTGTCAGCATTTAGTCCCAGAAAGGGAATAGCAAGTCATAACTTTTAAAATTAACTTTTGCATTTGAAAATGTGGATGTAATTCTTATCACCTTCTACATTTGAACGGTTCTGGTGCCTTTGCTACCACTAATCAGGGTCTCCTGTGCTAAATCACTTACAGAGTGCAACCACTGAAGCTGATTTACGAGCCTGGTGCCATGCCTCGCACCACAAAGGGCTCAGGTGATAGAAAGTACCTGCGCTTGCATGGTCCCCCCACCCCTTCTTTATTCCAACGATGGGTAGCAGAGAAGGGGGAGAATATAACTGGAGTCTGTTTAGCATCGGCAAGTAACTGGAGCCTGGGATTTATGGTTTGGTAACTGGCACAAGTGAAAAGCATTCACTAATGAAGTCCAAACTGGTGTCAGATGGATATTGTATTCCTGTTCCCATCTCCCTTTTCTTTGGGGCTGAATAATTCATCATCAGATACTCACCTGTGAAAGTCACAGGTATATCTCATACTGGAGGGGTTTTCTACATGAACCCTGATTGCCTTTCTATGGGGGAGATGGATGCAGGATGCTGAGAGTCAGGAAAAGTATCTCTGCCCCAGGAAAGGAGCAAGGCATGCACTCAAGGCACTCTGGAGGATTAATTTTTCAAGATATGGAAGGGGATTACTGTAGCCCTGGACTCAAGGGCAGATAGCCAACAGGGGACAGATCTACTTGTCCTTCTGATGCATATCAGATACTCAGCAGGAAAGGAAGTTAAACCCCAGCACACACATTATAAGGCCTGTTTTTGCCCTCCCATACTGCAGCTATGCTACAGACAGTGCTGTCCCATCGGCCGGGGGGACTGTGTTCAGAACAGGAGCGCACCTCTGTGTGGTCCCATCAGGAGTTATACAGACAAGAAAAAGCAAGGATGGAGCTGGTGCGTTTGCTTTTCTATAAATCAACCCCCCACTATCTCCTTCGGCCTGTTTGGCAATGGGTAGGCTCACACTATTCGACTGTGAGCCGTCAGAGCTGCTCCGGTGAAATCAGGCAGGGAAGATTCATTTTTCGTGCAGCCTTTGCAGAAAATATTAGAGAAATTTTAGAATTTGAATTGCACATGAAAAACGTATTTGTCACAGTTGAAGATGAAAATTAGGTTTGAATGAAGCTACCACCTGCCTTCCTGAGGAGATAATATATCCCAAAAAGGAAGTGCTTGCAGGCATCACTGACCCTCTCAGGCAAGCATCAGAAAATGCGCTTAGCACAGTCAGGGCTGACAGAGCTTAGACAGATAAAGCGAGCAGGGTCATGGATATGTTGGTCCCTATTCTTAGGCTTTCTTATGTGCTAAAATCTGACATCAGAAAATCTCTCAGTTTATTCACCTGTCACTCTCCCTGCAGGTGTTGTGGTGGTGGTTCTTTTTTTTTGGGAGGGGTGGTAGGTAGGTTTTGCTGCTATAAGTGAGCTGTTGGGAACATATTGAAGGTGGACTGTTTGATGAGTTTATAGTTTAGGGAGCTGCTTTCAAGTTCAAGAGCAGAATTGAAGAATCTCACCAGCACTTAATGGAAAAAGAAGACAGACTTCACGCAGGAGATGGAGAAGGGAACCGACAGGCTATGAGAACAGATACATAAGAGGCTGATGGAGGGCCAGTGAAACAAGTGGCATGGTTTGATGTGGTCAAGGAAGGAGGTAGAGAGAGGATCAGAGTCAGCTGATCTAATCAGGAGGCAAGGCAGGATGATGCTGCAATAGGTTCAGACATGGGATGGCAAGAGCTTGGCTGGCAGAAATCGATCTTTGAACAGTGGGAAAAATCTCTTTCTTGCAGCTGGAGGACAGGAAGTGTCTAAATGGAAAAGTAACTTGGGTGGATGGCTCTGGGGAGAAGGCTTAACCAAAAATGACATCTTTTTATGAGCAGGAGACCTCCTGAAGGAAACAGAGAAACCTGGGTATACAAAATGGAAATTTCTTTTGCTGGACAAGAGCCGTGTTTGGGTCTGGAGTGCAGGAGAGGGTGCTCGTTGCCTGAAGTATCTTGAAAGCCGTGGTTCAGATTTAGTACTCTGACAGCACCAACTGGCTGCTGTGCATGTTGGGCATTTAAATCTGCTGAAATTACATCATATAGCTAAAGTGTAAACCACAGCCTTTGAAAAAGAAGCCTGTGTGGCATGGCTGCTCCTAGCCTAGGAAAATAGCTTACAGCAGCTAACACCTCCTAATGAATGTGTTTCTCAGCACGACTATAGTTAAATGCTTTCATGTAGGACTGACCTAAATGTGCCGGTCCCTTTCCTGATGCAACCTGCTTCACAGGGCTAGATGTGGCCATCCTGGCGGTTGTGCTGCCTGCATTTTGTGGCTGCAAGTCTGGCTCTGCCTGTTCCTCTCCTCAGTCCACCTGATGGGGAAGGCACCCCTTTCCTCCAGGGCACTTTAGGTCTTCTGTGCCAGAGGAAGCTGTCTATTGTTTCTAAGTGGTTCCTGAACTAACAAACACACTGCAGACCCCTACACCTATCCCATCTCCTGTAAAGGGATTTACCTGGTTGTCTCCCTTCACACAATACAATAAAATATTTTATGCTGATGGAATATGTTTTACTACTTTTTTCTTCATTTCCACTTAAGTCCATGACAACCTTTTCTCTTCAAATCTCATGTAATTTAGACAAATAGTGGAGGCACTCAATTACTTTTTAACAGTCAGTGGAAAATTATTGCTAAGATATAGAACTCCACCTTTCAGTTTTGTTCCATTTTTATTTGGCTTGTGCAATAACATCACAGTATTTTCCTTACCTTTATTTCAGGGGGAAGAAACGAGTCATTTTTGTTTGTACATATGTATAGATCTGACTTTCTTTGCAGACAGAAAAAATGCGTGTAGTGGATTTATGTCTGACAGCACATCTATGTTCTGTGGATTTTGCTGGCCAGTTCTCCAGACACAGAAATCTGTCTCTGCTTTACCTAACCCGCTTCTGAGATAGCAAGAGCCCTTTCTGTAGTCAGCATCTTACCTGCATAAACCCATGGATATTCATCAGATTCAGCCAGCAGTAGCCTTACTGTCTGTTGCACAGAGTATTTTTTTTCCCATTACAATCCACCCTCTTTCTGCTACTTTACTATATTGCCAACATTACTCTGAAACAGTCCATAATACTTTTTGAAAAAATATGACTAATTTTTGCATTGATCTTTCCTTTTTAAGTCTGATAGGGTGCAGAAGAAATGTGCAATTCGAAACCCGTACAGTTCATTGCTCCAAAACATGTGTACCCAGAGACAAATGCAGAAGAGGTCTCAGCCATGGTGCGTGATACACTAATAGGAGCTGCTTGCCTGTGAACATAGCATGTGATCAAGATTGGTGAGAAGTTCTTAAGCCATAGAATTGGTTAAATGATTTCAGGTAATCTAAACAAATAACTTTGTGAAAATGTATTTGTTTTGGCATAACTCACCAAGGCCTGAAACACATCACATTGCAATTACTGCAAAGTCCTTTTTTTTCAGCTTGAAAACTACAAACTCAGCCCCTCCAAAATACAGTCACAATATTGCAAGTACAGACAATTTCCCCTCCCTGTCATTTTGACTCTCTCACCTTTCCAGGTACAGCCTCCTTTCAGTTCCCCTTCTTCTGCCTATTACAAGTAAGATGCTGGTCTTCATTTTTTCAGGCTTTCATAGCAGATGCCCACTGTGTTATGTATTATCAGTCAGTATTTAGTACTGCAAAGTCTCCTCAGCTTTTAATTGTCCGGTAGCACAAGAATTATTTTTGGGGTTTTTTTTCAGCAGAAGACCTTTTTATCTCTCAGAATTATTGACTCATTTAAGATGCCAGGGTCTTCTGGAGGTCACCTTGTCCAGCCTCCTGCTACAAGCATTCATAGACGGATCAGGTTGTTCCTCTGTCTGAATACGAGAGCTTCCCTAAGGGTGGATATTGCAATAACCTTCCTGGGTAACCTGTGCCAGAACTTACCCGCTTTTACTGAGAAAACTTCATGTGCAGCCAGAATGTTGTTTCCTGCAGCTTTTGACTGTCACCTCTCATCCTTCTGTGGGGTGTCTCTGAGAAACATCCGTCTCTCTTCCCTGTAACCACCAATCAGACAATTGAGGACGGCGGCCAGACCTGCCACAACCCTCTCCAGGCGCAACAAACCCAGCTCACGTTCCTGAATACAACGTGCTCATTTCCTAACAAACACCTTTGTGGCCTTCTCCCAGACTTGCTCCGCTTTGTCAAAGTCTTGTATCAGAGGCCCCAGACTGGGCACGTTACTCCAGGTGCAGCTGCACGAGTGCTAAACAGAGGGATTCGACCACGTCCCTTCACCTGCTGGCTGTGTGCTGCAGGGACAGCACCGTGTTCAGCTTAGCTCGCTCTCCTGCCACAAGGACGCACTGCAGACTCAGCTCAAACTTGCCCACCACAAAATTTGGGTGACCCCCCACCCTGCTTGGGTCCTTTCCTGCACAGCTACTTGCTGGTGAGCACGCCTGGTCTGTGATATTTCAAAGGGTGGGTCCTTCCCAGATGCAGGATTTGGCCTTTGTCTGCACCCCATGAGGTTCACATCAAACCATATCTCCAGCTTGCTGAGGTCTGTCTGGACAGCAGCTGTACCCTCCAGCACACCGCCCGGAAAAGCAGGCCGTCATTTGGAATTAACACGCTTGCCGAGTGCTCTCCATCCCACTGCACTGGTCCCTGCTGAGTACATTATGTCCTACTCACCCAAGGAGCAGCACCCAACTGGCTGTTGCAGACTGCAAATGGCCACCCAACGCTTGGAGCTCAGTGGCCCAGCCAGTCTTGAGGCCACCCACCCCACGCTGCCCCCCCTTGTCTGCAGGGATTCTATGGGGGACCACCGGAAGCCAGACTGAGGTTGGTGTAAGGGCAGTCACTGCTTCTCCTTGTCTTCACAGCCACAGCCATCTCATCGCAGGAAGCACTCAGGCTGCTCAGGTACAATTTTACCTTTGGTAAATCTATGTTGGCCAATCACCTACTTGTTTTCATGTACCAGGATCCTCTTTCTTTGAAGAGAGGCATAAAACTCCCCTCTTTTCAGCTACTGGAGACCTCCCTCAATTGCAGCCGCTGAAAGGTGACAGGCTGGATTCGACCTCCTCTGCTTCTGGTGCTTGGCAGGAATTGGCTCTTGGCATTCAGCATCTACCACAGTACTCTCTAGATACAAATAAATATCAGTAGGAAACTAAACCAAATAGAAACATTTATAAATCAATGTTACTTTAATCCAAAACCATATCTAAGAATTCTAGATACTCAAGACCACATAAACAGTTTTACATGAAATGCTGATCTTTCCAATAAGTACTTGAGGGTACTCAGCATCTCACTTAAAAAACCAATGTTAACAAAAAAATGGTTAAAAAAATTCTACTAGGCATAGTAAGAAAATCATCATGACCACTGTGATGAGAAGGTGACAGCTGTGGAGATTTACTGTCCAACCAAGCATGAATAAATAGTACAGTGCCTCACTTATTCAAGGTGACATGTTCAAAAGATATACAGTGAGGCTCACTGGGTTATTGCCAGACGTAAAAAGATAGGAAATACTTCCTGCGGAGCTTAAAACCACCATGTTCTTTTTTTTTCAGACAAATGTGACAAACTCTTTTGCAAAACTTTTCTGAGCCTAAAATTTATAATCCAAGATCACAGAGTAAGGGAGTAAAATAAATAAATAAACTCTTTCTTACAGGAAACATTTATTAGTTTATCAGTAGATGGACGCAGCGTAACTTTAGCATAGGAGTTCAAGTGGTGATACATACAGGGCAATGTGTGTGCTAGCTTTGGTCTTCTTCCTTTTACTATACAACCAAAATCAGAGGGAAAGATTTTATTATTGTTATGACCTGCAGAAATGAGAGGCACACATACTAGTATCCTGCAGTGGTCATACAAGATCCTATTTCTATTATATTTATTATAAATAAATATATCTGTATAGACTACAGGACCAAGTCTTCTGTTTGATACCCTTTACGGAAATCTGCAGTACAATGACCCAGTCACACACACCAGCAGAAAGTTCCTGCTCATATGTCTGTGTCCAGTCTGGATCCTTTTTCTTCTGCTACAGAAAGATGGCAGGGCCAGGTGATAACCTCCTATTCAAAATGGTAACTGCATTACAAAAATTTCAGTATTAGTTCTTAGTTATAATAAGCCCATGAATTTTATAGCCAAATATCTGTAATGATATTACACCTTGGGAGAAAACAGCCTAACATATCAAAAAGCAGCGAATAGCAGCCTTTGTGCAAGTATGAGACAAATTTTGCTTCTCATGTAGAGCTCATTTCTAAAATGTGAGATCCTAGAAGGCATAACGGGTTTGCCATCTATCATGTAGTTACCATCTCAAATGCTCAGTCCTGCGTCTCACGGACAAAAGTCTGGTGGCAAGCAGAGTTACAGTACATAAAATATAAGTTAACATAGCAAAGAGTTCAAAGGGTATTGAATATAAATCTGAATACGACTCTTCCTTGGCTTACAATCGTAGTCTTCCAGCTCTTTGTGTTTCACAGGTTAAGTAATTCCTCTCATTGCTGAATGACAGGACACATTCTTTCACTCTTAATGACCTAAATATTTCTTCAGCGTAAGATGCTCTTTAAAATAATCAGCTGTCCAAGAAATCTACACACACCTGGCCAGTTCCCTCCTTGGTATAGGTTTTCTGTATTTTAATACCAGAACATTTTCAATTGCAGAAACTTGTAATTGCTTTACATTTCTCATCACCAACAGTAGGTTATAGAAATCAGGTAAAATAGTATTTTAATACATAGACAACTCTTGTTTCCTGAAGAACTGAATAACACAGAATTCTGTAAACCTATGTCACACTGGACAGAAATAGGCTCCTCATGTAACTTCTCTGAAAGTAGTTGAGCAGTTAAACCTGAGTCCCCATGAGCATGGGTTACAAAATCAGATGCAAAGAGATGCAGACAGAAGAGTGTCTACCCGTACTAGCTTGTAGTGTCCACAGGATCAATACAACTGTACTGGCTCCCCCGGAGGATACTAAAAGCCCAGACTCCCTTACCTACCCCTTTGTACGTGGTTCTGCAGCAAATTATCTTCTCACAACAGTCGATTGCTCCACTGAATAGCAGAAACTGGGCAGAATTACACTTGCAGAAGATGGTCTCTAATATGGTACAACTATGAGATGTATGTTAGGCTGTAAATTCTTTATTATAAAGTTCCTAAAATTTGTATTCCTTGACCTTTGTAATGGCCCTACTGGCTTTGTATTAACCCTAACAGCCTTACAGTTGAGGCTTTTTATTCATACTCCTTTTTACTTTGTCCTAACAAAAACAAGATTTTTACAGTATACATCAAGCTTTTCAGCATGGAAAAAGATAATTTAAAAGCTTTCCCAAATACTTGCCTTAAAAAACCAGCTGCGTGAAGCATCTGCCTACTTTGCCCATGCTGCAGAGCAAGTCCTGGCTCCACAGTGACTTGCTTCCAGTGTCAGGTATGCCCATGCTGATTTTAAAGTTAATCCTTATTCTCCATCAGAGATGGCATAACCATGTAGTATTTTGGTAGTGCAATAATCAACATAATCACCCACCTGGCTCTACTGCTTCTTCCTCAGAAGTAGTGAATTTTTACAGTCTTCCTGAAAAAAAGCCCGTGTGGTGGGCTGACCCTGGCTGGGGCCCACCAAAACTGCTGTGTCACTCCCCTCCTCAGCTGAGCAGGGGAGAGAAATGTAATGAAAGGGTCATGGGCTGAGATAAGGACAGGGAGAGAATAATCACTGTCATGGGGAACACCAACTCAATCTGGGGAAAATTAATGTAATTTATTACCAACGAAATCAGAGTTGAATAATGAGAGCTCCCCCCCTGCCCCCTTCCCTTCTTTCCATGCTCAGCTTTGCTCCTGATTTCTCTACCTCCTGCCCTCCAGCAGCTCAGGGAGATAAGGAATGGGGGTTGTGGTCAGTCCATCACACATTGTCTCTGCTGCTCCTTCCTCTTCAGGGAAGGATCCTCACACTCTGCCCCTGCTCCAGTGTGGGGTCCCTCCCACGGGAGACAGTCCTCCATGAACTTCTCCAATGTGAGTCCTTCCCATGGGCTGCAGTTCCTCAGGAGCTGCTCCAGTGTGGGTCCCTCCCATGGGGTGCAGCCCTTCAGGAGCAGCCTGCTCCAGCCTGGCACCCCTGTGGGGTCACAAGTCCTGCCAGCAAACCTGCTCCAGCCTGGGCTCCTCTCTCCATGGGGCCACAGCTCCTGCCAGGAGCCTGCTCCAGCCTGGGCTGCCCACGGGGTCACAGCTTCCTTTGGACATCCCCCTGCTCTGGTGTGGGGTCCTCCCTGGGCTGCAGGTGGGACTCTGCTCCCCCATGACCCTCCATGGCTGCAGGTCACAGCCGGCCACACCATGGGATGCACCACAAGCTGCTGCAGCAACTCTGCTCCCATGCTTGAAGCACCTCCTCCCCCTCCTTCTCCACTGACCTTGGGGTCTGGAGCATTGTTCCTCTCGCATCTCACTCCTCTTTCTGCTGTTGTTTCTCTCTTGCCCAGGTTTTTTTCTCCCCCTTCTCAAACATGTTATTTCAGAGGTGCTGCCACTGTCGCTGAGGGGCTCAGCCTTGGCCAGCAGTGAGTCCCTCTTGGAATCAGCTGGTATTGGCTCTGTCGGACACAGGGACAGCTTCTTGCAGCTTCTCATAGAAGCCACCCCTGCAGACCCTCCGCTACCAAAACCTGGGCACGCAAACCCACTACACCCGGTAAATGCTGTAAGAGGATGTAGAAAGGAAAAGATGTTAAAACACAAGAGGAGTAAACACAGGTTCTGTAATTATACTTTATTGCAACTCTAATGCTTTGTCTGCTCCTGAAGACTACTTCAGCTATATTTATTTGTTCAGGTGTTTGGGTTTTTTTCTCTACCAATTAAGAAACACAAGAGACATGTATGTTTTTCTTATTGTTTTATTGAAAAGGTACATTTAAAAAAATACACAGACATTTTACTATTATGGATTGCAGATAAAGATGCTCTAAAAGTTAATTTTCTTTTTCCTTTCTTCCACCTGTTGTCCCCATTATCACATAATGACTTCAGTCTGAGTACTGCATATTGATATCACCTTTATAAAAGGATTGGGGAGGTAAGAAGATAGGTGGGGCATTACTGCAATATATTCAGTAAACAGAGAATAGGGTCAATTATAAATATTTTAGGTACTGTACATTATTGCATTAGGGAGCCACAACGTTATGCAGCATCATTACAAAGAAAACCAGTTAGAAATGAAGAAAAAAAAAGGATATTTACGTACAAATACATGGATCCATTGTATTCTTGAACAATGCATGTGAGCTGTGGCGTTGTGCAATTGAAAAGCTTTTTATTTCTCTTTAAACATTGCTTAGCAACACCAGTAAGGAAACAACAAAAATAAGTTAAATGAAAGTAGCAAACAAGTAGTAATCTTAACTCTATGTTATATGGCTTTCTATTTTTCATTTCTCTAAATAAGGTGTGACACAAAAGAAATAATTAAAAGCATCAGCGCTGCATTGCTTTCAAACATTTGCACAGAAACTAAAAATATTAAAATCAGACATGTGATACATCTTTAGTACTACACAAGATACACCAGTACTGGGGCCTAGGACAGTACACAATCCCTGTCAACAAGAGCACACTGGAAAAAGAAAAGACACCATTCATTTTTGAGATGTTATCCACAATCAAGCATTTGGTTCATTTACCTTTTTTCCACATTAGATTACATCCCACTGTTTTTCAGAGAAGTATTTACATAAGTGTGAGCAAGGAAGACCCTAGTTTTCAAGTCTGTCAGGAAGATATTTTACGTTCCTTGATTCCAAGGTGCATCATACACAGTGAAAAAAAAAATAAATTAATAGATGCATGGATCTTCAATGGTATACATTTTATGACTATTTAAGTTTTTAGTAAATCACTCTATTTGGATTTAAAAAAAGAGAAACAGAGAGACAGAGAGTTGTCTAGACTCCAAAATGCAGTACCGTCAGTGATGAATTTGATGGTGTGGTTGGTTGAGGTGTCACACTGGATGGCGTTTCAAAAGAGAAAGACTTTTAAAAATCTTGACCCTTTTCCTGCTTTTCTTTTACCCATTCTACTGGCCATAGTTATCTCTTTTACACATCAATAAATTAGTATGGTGCAAAAAGTATGGAGGCGGGTGTTGCCCGGATGGGACCATGCCCTGGCCTGAGGAGAGCAGGTGGTATTGCCGGTGCCTGGAATAAGGAGGCAGAGGGACGGGGAGGAAGGGACAGAGCCGAGGACACAGCTGCAGCTGCAGCAAGAGGAGATGAAAGGAAAGCAGGTGCCAGCGGCTTAATCATGTCCTTCTGGAATGCAAGTTTTGCCTGGAATAAAACACACAAAACAGCAGTGTAAATAGAGTCCTCCCCACGCCCACTTTTACATGAGGGAAAAAGTGAACCCGGACAAAGGTCACGCTGTGGTTTCTCACAGAACCCTCATGTCAGCTGCTTTGAGGTTTTACCCACACTGCCTTCTTACTCCCAAGGCAACTAAAGCAACCAAACCTATATTTAAGGATACATAAATCTCTTGAGTGTAGGGGCAGTCACACTGACATTTAGAAGCAAGCATAATTTGCAAGTGAGCAATATTAAATTACGTAAATCATAACTGTGCAAGAAATTCTAAAAAAAAACCCCAAACACCCCATGATTAAGACTTCAGTGTCAAAAGTCAAATTTTCCACTTGCAAAAATGAACTGTAGAAAAGTAGAGAGTCAAGATGGGGAATTAGTATTTTTAGTTAGTCCAGTCAGATTTTTACGTGCCAATGCAGAGCTGCTCTTTTCAGAATAGAAATATTTTTTAAGATCAATACCATAAAGAATTCTTTCTCAAAGAATTATGACTCAGTTTATGATCTACAATCGTTGCTGGTGCTTGCAGTGAAAAAGCTAACCAGATATATGTACGCTACGGCCTCACTGAAAATGGTTTGCACCATGACGACACATTTTTGGGGGCAAATATAGTCACATACTGCCTTTATTGGTGGAGGTCTCTCCTTACACAACAGACAATAAAATGATGTATTACACAAGTGAAGATTAGCGTGTGCAGAACTTATCCAATGGTGAGGCTCGGAGAAAGCCTGCAGCATTTTCATTTGCCTCTCTACAATTACAAAGACATGTTAATATTTCAGCTTTTAAAGGCTTTTCACATGCTTACCCTTGCACGCACACATTTGCATCTCTCTTTCCAACCTATAAATTGTTTTTGTGCCATAGGTGGCATGCACGTTTCCCTAATGAATAAAATATAGGCTGAGTCATGAGCAAATAAACATACAGGCTGTGCTGTGCTAGAGCCAAGCAGAACCAGACTGGGGAATTCCTGGAAATGCAGGTGGGTGTGAAAGGGGAATGGCTGGGGGCACAGGAAGGAGAGGTGTTTTGATAGCCAGTGACGGACACAGCTTGGGCATGCAGATAGGCAATCAATTCTACTAAACACCTGACCACACTGCACTCTGTTCTGCTGTATGCAGAGAATGAGCCTTAGCATTTTTTTATCCTAATATACTATGTCCTTTTCCCTGACAGCATCTGTCATCATTGAGAGTTATCCCAGGTGCCCAAAAAGACAGAGTATATGCATTGCTGCCTTCAAGGAGAAATGCACTAGCCCAGCAGAGCCGATACCTTTCCATGGGGCACATGGCTCATTCCCCATTCCACAGTATATTCTCCAGCAGTAAATAACACTCACAGTGCTGTCTGCGTGCCTTCGACTGGGCAGGCAGAACACACAGCTATCTTTCAAATCCCATCCCCACGCAGACTCAGCGTGCAGGTGGAGAAATGCTGCGGAAGTGTCAGGTCTGTCATGTTCCCATCTCTGTGTGGTGGGAGTCCCCAAGGTCACAAAATCACATAGACAGTGATGAGAAATAAAAATACTTACTGCTAAAATAGTTGGGCTGCGCTGCAGTTTGTTGTAAGGACTATATTTAGGTTTCATAGGCTTTCCTGCAACTCTGTCCTTATGCCTTCGGCTGGAAATGTGCTGAAATAAATATCCTCACATTTAATTAGCTGTTTAAACATTTCTCAGTTTTGAGTTTGAAATTGATTTATCAGCAGGATATGCCTAAGCCCCTGTTTGTAAGATAAAGTAGGTTCTTTAGAGAGACCAAAGATGAGTTTTGCTAAATTAAACATAACAATTTGGAGCACATGAAATAGAGAATCAGAAACTAATCCAATACAGCGAATTCTGTGATCTGATACAGGCTCTACAAATTATTGGTATTTTGGTTAGGATTGCCTTTTTCCACTTGAGCAGCTTTGAACCAGGCAAAGCTGGTATCACTAGGTCATACGGATAGTCAGAAGTATGAGGTAAATTTCAGTCTTGCTGATGCTGTTCAGTTGTATAAATAATTCAATATTAGCTAAAGAAAGAACCCATACCCAGGGATATGCCTACACCATGCAATTTAATACTATCTTAAAGACAGCTGAAGTTACAGGGAATGAGAGAACACCTCCACTCAGCACAGCACCCTCCAGTTAGAGATTCCCGTTTGGGTATCAGAAACAATGTATTTGTGTTGGCACAGCTCTGAACCCAGGGCTAATTGGCTCAGACAGAGCAGAGCTGCATCTTCATCCAGCTATGCTGTTAATGGTAATGTTGCTCCACACAATTCAGACATATCTACAGTACATGTCTCCTCCTGCTGATTGTCCTGAACCAATAGATTCAAGTCACATTCTCCTTCTCACATAGTATTAAAAAGTATCCCAGCAGATCAAAACAGCAGCACAAGAGGAATTCAGGGAATCTCAACCCAGAATTTCTTCTATCTGGGAGACCAAAGTTCAAATCTCTCTCTTGAGCCACACCAAACTTTTAAAGTAGATTTGCTATGTTATTCATTGATACTGACACCGTGTCCACCTCTGCTTTATGACTCTCAAGCCCATTTTCTCTCAGCTAGGTGAACCTGACCTATGGTGAACTACGTAGAAATAGTTGTGGGACGACAGAAAAGACATACTAAGTTCACTTTTTGCCAAAACATCTTCACACAGACCTACATCCCACCTTGAGTATTGCAGTGCAACTGAAAATAACAAAGGAGCCTGAGGTACATGCAAGCTACCTGTTTAAGCTGAATTTCTGAATTAACATGGACATCACAGATTTCACAATGAAACGTCTTGTTCTGCAGCCCTGAGCCTTTACTGCCATTCTGCACCTTCAGCCGCGATCCAGGCCTAGGGTAAGACTTGATGGGACCAGCACCGTTCCGAGCCTCGACCATGGTCTTGTGCTTGGAGCCTAACGGGCAAGAAGATGCAGGAGAGTTAACGGCCAGCAACATACAACCATGTCCATTAGCCTTGGGATTTTCTGTAACACATTTATTTCAAGACAGAATGGTTAAAGTCACCACAGATCTGGATTAATGACGACTCTGGTTTTGGTCTGTGTAGTTCCCACTTCCTCAGTCTAAAGGGAAGCCAGACAATGGCAGAGGGGTTTGTACAAAAAGGGAACAACAGGCGCGCTGGACCACTGCCTCTCTGTCTGCCGGCAGTGTGTGGCTGTACGGCCAAGGTATTTGTTGCTTATTATTCTGCCATACAGCTGGTGAATCACAAAAATGGGCCAAGCCAAGAACGGGAAAGAAACCACAGCAATCACTCAAAACCTGCCTAGGAAGAGAAACACTTCAATAAGTATCCTCTGACTTGGAACAAATGGCTGCTTGGGCCATTTCGAGAATGGATTACAGCTGTAAAACCAGCTACAATGGTTTGTTAACAAGCCTTACACCACCAGCACATCACAAAGCAGCCAGAGCACATTAGGGATTGTTGCTGTGCCCTTTTAAAGGGAGCATTTCTAATTCAAAATAATCAAAAGTTACTAGGACATCTAGGAAATTAAAGGAGCCCACCTCAAAGTTATAAAAAATAATGAATAAAAAGAATTACCAGAAGTTGTACTGGCAAACAAAGATCAGAGATAGTGAGATGAAATATGAAAGAGGGAGAGAGAACTGACCTTTTAGAAACTTTAGTGTTACGGAAACCGCTATCATCCTACTATGATCCTCACTATGGAGGCATTGGAATCTGATGAGGTAACATGAACTGTAGGGATTTTGTCAGCTAAAAGCTTAGAGTACGCGAAGGAGAGTTCAAAAACATTTAGGGAGCTTTAATAAAATATCAAAACACCACACACGAAATTGTCATTAACAGACATGTTTTTGTAACTTGCCATTGTAAATTTTAACTAAAAGACTCTTCAGTGAAGCGTGGCTGCCAGGGTGTCACAAAACCAGCTTGTGACACTGAATTTTAAAAATAACAACACGCAACTGACTTGCAGTGTATGCATACTCACCTGTATTGTGGGCTTCTAGTTGTGACAGGGAATTCACAGCCACTTTGCATAACGAACAGTAAAGTAGTTTTTTGGCTTTTTCCTCTTCTGACTCAGAAACAGTGCTAGGAGCTCCATTCGTGCTCTTGGAGGCAGAGGCAGGCGTTACAGGTGCCACTGCTGCCACTCCAGGTTTGGGAAGAAAAGAACCCACTTCCGTACTGGACTGCTGACTTGCGCTATTGGGTTTTGCTTTCCCTTTATCTTCTAAAAGAAGCAAAATATATACGTCATGACACTGCTGTACACAAAAGACTCAGACAGTAGTAGCCCTGTGGTCTTAGTGAACCTCACACAACAGCGGCCTAATTCACCTCATTTTATACAGGACAGCAGCATTCTTGAAAGCTTGTTAAAATCCTACCATGAAACGTGTATAATTTGACAAAAGGGGTGATTTTCTTGTTTTTAAGGTGACCAGTGAATACAACAAACTCACGCCAGCTGTTGTTGCTGTCATGCTGCAGCTCTGGGCAGTTGAAAGGAGCCCAAGAAAGCCGAAAGGCAGCCAGGGTGAGGGACTGGAGAGTACTCAGAAACATGTGAGCCTTTGCACTTGGGATTACAAAAATATTTCTGAAAAGCAATATATTTGCCTTTGGAATGGCTCTAGTTTCTCAAAGTCACTGGGAGGACACTGAAAGGCTCCAGCACCATCTTGACATACGATACCCCTCCTTTCAGTTACAGGAGTTGATTATGGTACTTCACTGTACACATGAACACAGCTGCT
This sequence comes from Rhynochetos jubatus, assembly GCA_027574665.1. Classification (NCBI taxonomy): domain Eukaryota; kingdom Metazoa; phylum Chordata; class Aves; order Eurypygiformes; family Rhynochetidae; genus Rhynochetos; species Rhynochetos jubatus. The sequence continues at coordinate 18,381,057 of CM050654.1, read as the reverse complement.
CATATATTTAGGTTTTCCCAAGAACAAGTCCCCATATATCTGGAGATCAGATGGCTCTGAAGTGCATTCAGTGCATTCCTGTATCACTTCACAAGCACGAGCCAGTCACCTGTGCTCCTACGAGACAGGTCGGCAGGTTCGTTTCACAATCGCAAGGTGAGAGAATAAACATCCCGACTGTGCCTAAAGAGGAACTTCATTCCAGAGCCCGTGTTCAAATGTTCCTTGCCTACGTGCAGTCTTCAAAAGCCCACTGCATTCTGAGCTACTCAGCTGCAATCCCTGTGACCACAAGCCATACTTTGTTGATGGCAGTGAAACAAGCTCTCCTATGAGGAACGCGGAACGGGAGAAGGTGCTGGAGTGAGCAACCCTGACGTGAGTAACCCTAAAATGAATGTAAGAAATGATTGTGCAAGTGACCTGCTGTCACTTTGAACAACAGGAACCAAATTTTATCATCTAAGCAAGTACAACATCCACATAACAGCAACCTCTTTGAAACTACTTCTAGCACATTTGAAACCCATGGCATCGTTTTAAATAGTGTTGAATTGACTCAAAAAACGGTTCTATTTTGAGCACTTGGTTATTTTAAAATATGTGACCCTTTGCACTTTAAGTTTACTGCTACCAGGCTCTGTCTTAACATCACTCTGTGCATCAGGCCAATGCTGTGCTACCAAGAATTCTGAAAACAGGACTGTACCCCCTACAACAAACACTTGAGAGTGCGTATGAACTATGAACAGGCATCCTGAAACTACAGCCCACAGCTGCTGGCATATTTCCCAGAAATGGATTGCAGTACATCAATTTTAGATTTTTAAAAACCAGGAGAAAGAAAATTCTAATAAAAGAATTATTATTTTTTTAAAACAGTGATAAAAATACTTTGAAATTATACAATATGAACTGTAATAAACACTGAAAATTACCAAGAACAAAGACTACTATTAGAAGCAAATTAATGATAAAACCAGATTCTGAATGTATTTTGATTGATAAAGTATGACAAAAGAAAGTGATGTTAAAACAAAGTTCATAGACTATTCAATTTTAATGCCTCTATAGTAATAAGTCACATCTGCAAAAATCTAGAACACATTATATGACTTGTGAGTCTTCATAAAATACATGGTTTTAATAAACAGTATTTGCTAACATTCTAAATTAAAGAGTTTTCAATATGGAAAGTTCTCAGAGGTGCTAGCGAAGGAAATATACTGAACTGCTGCCATTTGTGAATTCGCATTACAGGAAAAGAGACTCTTTATTGTTGTTCTATGCAGTATGCCAGACTGCAAAAGGCCTGTGAAACTGAGTGCAATAAAGGAAGGTTCCTCAGTATTTTGCATTTCAGGCCTTAAAAGAATAATGCACCTGCACAACTGCAAGATGTATGCTAATTTACAGAGACTACACTTCTAGTTCGGGTTTTTCTATGTTGTTTCCCATGTATTTATTTTTTTAAGGTTAGCATAAAGATTCGGTGCTTTTGAAACCCTTCTTAGAGATGGAAATCATCTCCTCGTTTGAGAGAGAGAACAAGGGGGTCAGAAGGAATGCCAGCTGAAGCGCGCGGGGTGGACCCCGGCCCAAGAGACTGCTTCGTGCAGCAAGCGCACCGGCCGCATGTCTGCCTGCAGTCCCCGGCCTCGCAGTTCAAACCCGCTGCAACAAGGGGGGAGGAGATTTTTCTCTTTGTTTTGCCATCAAGCGTCTGTGGAGTGACGTCCTGAGCGATGGAGTAAGATCCATTTTACACAGGCCACCAATTGCCATCACAGACTGATGGTTTTCCATTGCTGAATTTAACAGAGGATTGAAAAATGACAGATTTTATTTCCCACTTCTCCTCACTTAGCCGGCCACCAGCTGATGTAGGACTTCAATTTTTAAAATATTCCCTAGATTTACAGTGTTTTCACCATTCACAATACGAAGCAATTCTGGAGTATATAATGCGTAACAAGCTAACAAGAAAACTTCTAGAAAACTAGAGAGAAGTTACCAGCATCCAGCTGGGCTCAGTTCTGCCAGTATCTCAGCTGTTGGGAAGAACCTCACTTCACATAATAATACCATCATTTGGAAAGCTTCCCGACACAAATAAGCTCTTCATCCATGGAGACGTATGTGTATAAGGAGAGACACACGCCCCTCTATAAATTAATGTTTCTTTCCACCATTCTAAATGCTTAATGCAGAACATCTTCAAAGATCATAATTGTAAGGTTATTATACAGTTTAACTCCCACAGAAAGTACACTGAGCTAAGTGCATATTTGTCACTGCAGTGGGGCCAGAATTGGGTTTTCCTGGCTTCTAAAATCAGAAAATTGCACTTCTCCAAATGGGCTTTTGATAACAGCTTATTGTTTTCAATCCACAGAATTCAAAACACCATTACATACAGTTTTATGTTTGAGACAGAAATGCCAAGTATTCAACTGTGTAAAGCACAGGAAATGCAAATCGCATGTGTATACAAAGCACAAGAGATTACTTTTATTTGTACTTACTGCTCAGAGCTAACAAATAATATCTCCATGCAGAAATCAGAAATGTAATTGTTAATGCCTGCACGCATATACATACTTCCAAACTGTAATCACAGTATAAAATACAGATGCAGTGGTAGCTATTTCTGAAGGCAAGTATTATAGAGAATAGGCTGAAATTTGCTCTGATTTCCACCTGGGCGACGCCCACAGAGCTCAACAGAGCTGGGCAGAGGCCAAACAAGTGCATGAGTGTGTCCATCCTGCTCAGGACCAGGGCGGTACCACCGACTCCTGCTGTACCACTCAGCAGAGCACAGCAGCACCAACCTCTTCCCAGAAAATGGCAGCCGGGCTTCAACTGGAGCCAGGGCAGGTTGCAATGCTTACATCATAACTCGCAAGGGGTTCATTTAAAATCTAACCCATAGTGTTGCACTGTATCCAAATACGTTCTTTTTCATAGACAGGACATTCTTCATCTGTGTTAAATTTCTGTCTTTAAATTAATTCTCCCTTTTCCTCAAGACTCCAGAGAAGTAAATCAATGGTTCATTTCAAGTTCTTACTGAAGCCTGCATTTATTTTGAAACAGAGCCCAAGGAAAAAATAAAGCTAGCTAATTAAGTGTTGCTTTGGGCTCCGTAATACCAATGCTCTTGTCGCCTACTTACATTGTTTCAATCCTGCTTTGAAGTTGTTTTCACATATTTCTGGTTGTTTGCCTTATGTTTGTGCCAGCACCATGTTAGAATTCAAGACTTATTTACCTAATTAGAACAGTTTCATTTCAGCTGTATGTATCAAAGTCAGGACACAGCGAATGATAACATCTGACAGGTTAAAATCTAACAGGTTCCAGCTCACAGAGCAAGACCAGCTTAAGAGCTTTATCAATCTTCACAGGTCATGCCACTCACTACAGCTGCTGTGGCATAATCTACAGGACCTACCTGTCAATGCTGAAATCCTAGTCCAGCTAAGTGAACAGGCTTTGCCCTAGCTCAAAAAGGGCCAGAAAGGTTATCATAAAACTTCTTCCCTCTGACAAACAATCTTCATCTCTTCTTTTTAGTTGTTTTCTTTCCTGGTGAACAGCTAAACATGAATGCTCTGCCCCTGCTCATAGTCCAGTGTTCAATGCAGTCCATGCAGAAAGCAAAAAGAATATTCCTCCCCAGCTGCTTATTACTCTGGTAAGCAGCTTGCTTTATAAGAGAGAACATTTGGTTTACTTTGTGATTTATGAGAAGTGTTTACTATTTTATAACATATATATATATATATGCACATTATAAATGTATGTTTTAAAGCTTTCTATTGCTAGCTTTTTTTTTTTTTTTTTTTTTTTAGTGAGAGTGATGATTTTGGTGCAGGTTAGGTAGAAGTTCTAATTTGGACTTCATGATGAACATGCATGTGCTACTTTCAGTGGAAACGTAACTCTTAAAATTCAGATTCTTAATTCAGAATTGAGATTATTAATACAAATAAAACCAAGCAGAATTCTAAAACTCATTTGTCAACCTAGAAATTCAGCTTCACAGCTTTCCTTGTGCCAGATCCTCCACTGCACCCCCCAGCTGCAGGGACTGAACAGCAGTCACACACGAAGTACTTACAACAGAAGGGCGGCACAGACATTGCAAAGTGGCCACTGCTGCTCTAGAAAATCCTACAATGAAGCTCTTTGAGAGATTTGCTAATTTCCCATCCTAGAAATGGAGATTTGTTGTTATAATTCTTCCACCTGCTCACACAACAGAACATATTGCCTCCTTAGAAAAGAGCATAATTGAAAAACTGTCTTCAGCAGGCCAGATAGGATTCTCCTTCATGAAGGTAAAAAAATAGTAAACACTTGTGCTCCTTTTCTTCATGAAAAAAATGAAGGAAAGAGCTGTGCAATTTCCAGCCCAAACCAGCTACATGAGGAGACGCACAGCAACAAAATAATTTAATGCATAACTGAACCACTGCATGGTTATCAATGCCATGCAACCCATGAGCAGAACTGACACGTGGTTAGGTGCAAATCCTTGTTTACAGGGGTATGTTCCAAGACCACATCACTACCGAAAGAATGACACTTAAACCCAGGGACAGCTTGACTCTGAACACCTTCAGTTAACTTCTGACCATGCCACTTCCTACGGTAACTAAAACCAAAACTGATTCCTCAAGAGAAGGGTTCACGTTTTATTTGTGGGTTACTAGAAATGTGGTGCAAAGATTGTCCTACGACAGCCTTTGGTATTAGTCTGAAGTGTTGCTTTTGAGAGTAATTGCGACTTTGAGATAAAGCAAGCAAACCTCCCAAGCCAGCAGAGCTGTACTGTGCTAAACCAATTTTCAGGCTCTCCCTGTAATTTCAACAGCTCCCAACGTGCCTATGAATATTGGGCTGCATTAAACAACCTTTGAAGCATACAGCGATTACAGAATGGGAAGAGGAAATCAATCAAGGTTGTCAGACTATTGTATAAATGCTCTTTCCATGATCAACTGTGTAGGAAAGGTAAAATCAGTTACATTAATTACAGCCATATACAATCCAAGAAATTTTGCTGAAAAGCTTATCACGGTAGCTAAACTGGCATCGATAAAGTAAAAACATGTTTACTGAATAATAAAATTCTCAGTTAAAATTTTATATTTTAAATGCTTGGCACATCTGACAACTAAAAGGCGACATTTATTGCTCACTACACTTCTTCCTACACGTCTCTATAAAATATGCCCATTGACAATGCTGGAGGAGATGAGTTAGTTGATATTACCAAAATCTATCATTTAACCGTGCTGTCCTAAGCTTTCTGCACACAGAACAGTAAGGTGGTGCCCGGATCAAGTGATTTTCAGTTTAAGAGCAGAGATCACTGCTGCAGACAGACAGGTATGAAACCACGAGGGACCAAGCAACTGGTCACCAACACAGGCACTGGTGTGGCAGCCAAACTTCGCGCAATCTTTTTTCTCTTGTTGAATCCATCACAGAGAAATTTTCAGAGGTGAGAGAAACAGAAGTAAGTTTGGCAGCTGTTTGCAGAGAGCTCTTCACAAATAAGACCAGGAAAAGTGGGAAGCTGTTGGGGAAGCTAGTTTCAATGGCTGATGGATGGTAGGTGCAAGTCAGCATCTTTAAAGTAGACTACAAAAGACATACAAAGGTATGGAGAGCTTTGAAAGTCAAGGACATGAGGAATCTGGAGAGAGAAAATTCGGTAGCTTCAGCCACAGAAATACTGTGCCAAAATTTGCAGCATTTAAAACAAAAAGCTGAAAGTAGAGAGATCACAGTCAAAAAGGCTACAAGCCTGGCTGAAAGCAATTAAGGGAGGTGTTAGGAAACCATGACAAAATAAAATCAAGATGGGTAAAACTTATTTCGCCACAATGTACATGAAGGACTGCCTAAACAAACCCTAGGATCTATCCTGGGACACAGGTCTGGGGCAGAGAGAGGACCCACAAATCATCATATTGGAAACAATAGTTGCTGTAACTCTTTGTCCTGAAATAAGATATGGAGGGAGAAGAGGTTCTATAACTGAATTAATAAAAGGACAAGAAGGGCCTCCTTCAGTATATCAGCAGAAAAACTACTGAATAGAAAGGCAGACAATAGCTCCAGTAAGAAAAGCAGGTTTCAAACTATTGTTCTTCACAGGAAATCTTATCTTCCACTGGCTCACACTGCTATAAAGGAATACAGCACACACACAATTTATTACCCTTTTTATGAAGAAAAAGATGAACACTATGAGTAATATATGCCATAAAGGCAATAGCAGGAGAGCAATTAAGTCACTAGGGGTCACAACTTTTACAGCCTTTGTAAGCACCTCTGTCCTGCATCTCAGCATCACTCAAAAAAACCAACAAAGAGCATGGGATTATTTCTTGACACTCATTAAGACAGAGTTAGTTAACTTTGATAAGGGATTTCAAAATCTGTTTTGTTTTATCTCCACATTTGCTGAATAATGAGAGTCTAATGGCTGTCAGACAAAATACCTACTTTCTTACCCGTTGTGCAGTCTACTGAGAAATGAGGCTGAAAAACCCGTAGGGCTCTGTTCTAGAAAAATTCTACTGCAAACCTACACGCAAATCAGACAGCGCAGTGTATCTATTAACCCTTTGATTACCTTTAGTTTTTGCAAAGTGTTATTCCCTGTACTTCAGGTCTATCTGAAAACAGGCTAGGTTTTATGTACTGAAAAGTTGTTACATGAAATAAATCTGTTTGACACATTCTAAATAAAACCAATTTTGTTTCAATACCAAGATGAGAAACAAATGGAAGCTATAAATATAAAGCTTTTCATCTCAAACACAAACACGCACTGAAATAAGCTACAATATATTTTCTCAAGATACTGATGCTACATCAGGAAATGTCTGGATGAGTGTGCAATGTTGAGTGAACTCTGTAGCTAGACTGATTATTTGATTAACTGCATCACTACTCTCCAACAGGCTCAGCTGAAGTATCTTTTTCATTTCAGAAGCATTGCTTGTTTGGCTATGGTACAACAGTGATGCTGACAATTTCTTAGATATTTTATTTCTGATCTGGCATGCCAAAGACTCCAGGGAATTTTCTTACAAAGGAACCTGTCATTTTTTCAGACTGCAAAAACATTGGCCACTGATCAGATTAGAGATGTAATGTTACGAAGTTCGGGTTTGAAATTTTGGATGGGTTTAATTTTTATGAAAGCAGGCAGATGAGAATTAGAAAATACTCAAAAGTACACAGAGTTCTTCAACTGTAAAATCTTGCCTTGCAAAATGTATTTCTGTACCTGTTTGTACACCCTCCTGAACAGAGTGTCGGCTGCTCCAATTACTGGGGTGTCTGACATGAACACATTGTATCGCCTATGATTTTTAGTCAATTCCTTCCACAGCTGGGGATTCTTGGGCAATTGTTTTGGTTGGTTGGCTGGTGTTTTAGAGCTGTTTTACTTCAGTGAGGAATTGCACCCCCCGTTAAAATAGGCTGGGAAAACTCTGACTAGGATGTCTGTTCATGAAACTCAGCAAGATCAGTAGCACTATGCTACCAGCAGTAGAACGTGAGCTGGATGTAACCAGAGCACACACAACACCACACAGCTAGCAAGGGTGGACCTTGATTTAATGGGTGTCCATAAAGTGAGACTATCCCACAGCTTACTCATCCTGAGTCCTGTTGCTGTATGTCTAGGCAAATTTACTTATATCTACCTTAACCTTTCACCTTTTCTGATCTATGCCTGTCTGTATTGGCTGGAATGGAAAAAATTAAGAGTTGGAAAATTATAATACAGTTTGGGCAAAGTGTGAAATAGAGTATAAGATCTGTTATTACAAATTGTGACTCTGGGTGAAAGCAAACCTTTTTCTGACACAGACATTCATTATTTTGTAAATATTTTATAGTCCCATTACAGATTTTGCCACATTTATTTTACAGGTCCCGGAATGTAAACTTTCTATAGTACTGTATTGCCTTTTTAATATTTTAATAATGTAGGAATGCTTAGAAAAATAATATTCAAATATTATAACAAACATCCCGTATTCTACCATATATCCTTCACTTCTGCTTAAAAATGTTGTTTCATCTCCTCAACTACAAAAATAACACTGCCGCCTCCATCTACGAAGCTGAAATATATTACTAGAAACACATTTCACTTGCTGTTTGTGAAAAAAGAAATCTTCAAATTCTACCCACAGCTGCTAAAGTGCTTTGGAACTCCATACAAAATTTATGGGTGTCTAAATGAATCGAGAAGAGCCGACTATCTGCATGCAAGTACATTCTTGACGGCCTGTGTGTGAACGTACTTGCCCAGGCAGAACTGCCATTGAAGTCAACTGGGAAACACTCATCTTCATTTCAATTAAATGACATCTTTAATTGTGCATTCACACTGATTTCTGTGTTGGGTTTCCTTGAGGACTGTATTTAGTCATGCACTCAAGATTTGACCAAGAAATTGCATTTCAAATGTAACTTGTGTAACACGACATCAAAATATTTTCACCCTCTGAAAACAAGCAATAAGGAAATAATATGTAGCCTGTTGTTTGTGTATATAATTTTTATGCCATAGGAAATAGAGCGTATTTCTTATACCAAGTCAATAATGCAGCAGCTGTAGAAATAAGCCTGGAAGGACGATAAAGGAAGATTTTTTGGACGACCTATTTAAATGACTGATGTGCCAGCATGGATATTTTTGCTTTTGTTTTTGATTCAGGATCTTTGAACAATTCTGCATCAAAACCAACTCATCAACTTCTTGGTCTCACAATTGCCTGCTATCCCCTAGCAACATGCATTTTTCCTTGGGTTCTAAATGCTGCTTGCATTTATGTTATAAAAACTAATTTGAGTGTGCGTAAAAATAACATTTACCAAAAAAACCCCACATCAAGCCACAGTATTGATGGTGTGGAAGTTGCTGCTAGACCAGCTTGTATTCTCAGAGGTCTTTTCCTTTACTGAAATAGTTGCTGAGAGACACAGAAAAAACCCTACCAGCAAGACTGTTTTCCCCAACTGTAAGTACATGTTTTCCAGAAAAAAGGTTAAAAATTGAGAATATTTATCTCATTTATGGACAAACCCAAAGCATCCAGAAAGAACAGCATTGGGCTTGACCCATTCCTTTACATTTACAATCAAAGGCTGAGAGGAAAGAAGGAAACTTAACTAAAATTTTGCAGACCCCACACAAACTTTAACTTTGGCAAAACTGGACACAGACAAAACTCCATTCAACTACCAACCGTGTGAGTAATCACCAGCTTTCTGTTATTTATTATCTGCTTATGTGAGAAAACTAAATGTCTGGCATCAAAAGAATGGCTTTACTTCTTCAGCAATATATTTCTGTACTAAGCTTCATGAAAGTATTAGGTACAGATAAAGCTACTCCTCCCAGGCTTGTTAAAAAACCAACAAAACAAGCAGCTGTCTTTTTTGGGAGCTTTCCATTCTAGTGGATTTAAAGGGCTGATTTTGGTCCTATGTAAATAAAGAGAACTTGCACTGATTTGAATTTCTTGGTCATCTAAAAACAAACCTAGGGCTTGGTTCATGAATTCTTTTTTTCTTAGGCAAATAATACTGTCATTTGTCATCAAAATAATAACCATCTTAAGGTGCTAGAAGGGGTAGTGGATTTCTCACAAAAACTCATTACATAGCCCCCACTTTCCAGGATCATCTTTCATCCTAATAGAAAATTGCAAAGCAGATGAGTGACATTCATATCTCAGTTTCAACTGTCTTTCTGCCAGCTATTTCATTTCTTTCCCCACTTTCTCCCCCTTCTTCATTTCCTTACCTGAAGACTCAAGAACTCTTGTAATAGTATGTTGTAAAGACAATGATGAGTAAAGAATGATGTGATAAATAATACTACTGGCAGCGCCACCTGTCCGGTATTATGTCCTCTATGGAAATACACACACATACATTTGCTATTAATTTTTGCTATTTCATAATACCTTCTTATCACTCCATTATCATCCTCCTCCTATTTGAAAAAATCTTTGGATCTTCAATAGGCACATAATTAGCAGAACAAGCAAGAAAAACAGATGACTGATTTCACGATATAAAAGAGGTGCTGTAAGATTCAATGTATATAAAAGGATTCTTTAAATGACCACATACATCTACCTAAAAAAATCCCGGTACCGGAGAGCATACCTGGCTCTACTCCAACTGTCCAGCAACTTTAGTAAAGTCAGTCTTGCTTGGGCCAATGCGTATCTTTTCCTCTCCCCAGAGTAAGAAAAACTTTTAATTTTAAGAATGATAATGAAAAAACATCCAATGAAATCTCAGTTTTTATAACTGGAATAAATAATAGTGGTATACAATTTTAATGATACAATGATACATGAATGCTCAAGCACAGGGCAGAGCACCTAAAAAGAGTCTTTTTTCATCTTACAATATATTTTTGATGCAGAGCTTCTGCTTAAATTACTGCAGGAGAAAAAGCTTACCATTTCTTCAAAACAAAATCTCGCTTGCATGGATTTCTAATTGATACAACTGGAGAAAGAAAAGATTGACCTTTCTCAATATGAACAGGAATTACAACAGCTCATCAATGTCATTGTGTCAGCCACAGAGCTTATTTTTCAGTTAATGGCACCTATTTTTCAGTAGAGGTGCAGAATTTGATACGTGCTCGTTAGCATTATTATACACAGACTGAAGAAACACCTGAAGACTTCCAGAAGCTTCCAGGAGTTTATTAAAACATTCAGAATGATGGTTCTTCCATTCAGGTTCTAAGACATGCATGGGAAGATAAGGCTTGAATATCCACTTTTGAAAAGTATGAGCAGTAAGAGTGACAGGGAAGAAAATGTTTAAAGATCCAACCTATTATATTGATTTCCTGTTAATAGGCTTTGATTTGCTAATTATCCTTTTGGCTAACCTTTCAACCTAAGAGCATAAACCAAACAGCAACTTCCTGAAACAGCTGCTGAAATAACTCACCAGAAAACGATGGAAGCTATTTACTACTAAATGCAATACAGGCATTACATGTGCCACTGACAGTATATTTTATGTAACAATACTGACAATATAATGTTCGGTAAAGACACACATGGTGCTTGCATCAGTGCACCTATGATGAATTTATGAGCATTAATTAATTCTATTTTATATTATCAACTATAAAAGCACCATGGTCAAGCAGCATATTCTGTACTTCACCTCTGTTTTGGGGACAGAGTTGCAACTTGTGACAATATAGAGTGATCTTCAGAGGGCTGTGAAACACTGAATGAAAGAGAACAAAACTTACCATCCTCAGAGGGTTTAATGAAAAAATGCCCTTGACATGACTCTCCTTGATGGCTGAATCTGATTGAATATACGACTTAGTTGAATATAAACTATTGCCTTTAACGGGCAGAAATACGCCCGTGCTTAGCAGGCACTATCTGAATACACATAAACACAGATACATGATTATTTTATAGCCTATAACTTCAGCAGAACTCTTATGTAAGCATAAATGTGAAGAATTGATGAGGCTCATCAGTAACTTTTGGTGGAGGCTAGAAATAACAACAAGGATTTTCAACGGGCATAAGACAGAACCTCTAAATATGGCTCACTGACACTGGGAGACAGCAAATGAAACACATCCTAGTTGTGTTTCTCTCCTAGAGCCTTTCTCTCCCTGCACCATCCTCAAAATTCAACTTTGTGTTAACATAATTTGATGTCTAGAGGACTTGGGTATGCTACAAAGAGTTACAAGATTGAAGAATAAATGCCCTAAAAACACCCTAAACTTTGAGGTTCTTATGACGATATCTGTATGACAAAAGCCCTATAATTCCCCAGAACACAGAGCACAAGAGTTCAGACGCTGAGGCTGCATGACTATCTCCTAGCTATATCTGAAGGATTATCTGAAAAAAGAATTAGGGGAGCTATGTAAATAAGCCATTCCTTTAAAATTAGTGGAAAGAAAGGTGGTAAGCAGAAATAAAAGTTAAGGTGAAAAGGGATTTTGTTAGGAGAACTGGTATAATTTTTAGGATTACTCCAAGTATGGAGATGCGTATGGAAAAGTTTAGAATTTAAGCGTTGGCAAAAAGATCTTTAAAATAAGCAATGAAAGCAACATGACTAAGTGTCAGGAGTGTCCTGATGACGGACTTGCAAAATATGAACTGAGCCCTCCCTTGGGCCATGGCACTTCATTGGCAGTTGACGAATAAACAGCACTGGTAATTGGGACACTGGAGAAATCAAACCTGCTGTAATCTTTCAGAGTAAATGTGATTCAACATGGTGCGTTCTACTTAGAAATAAAAGGAAAAAACACTCAGGTTTGATGTCAAAGAACCCCCAGAAAATCCTTAGTGAACTACAACCCACAGACAAGACCTCAAGGTCAACTTTTTAAGTCTAATAAAGCTTCAGGTTGCCAGTCTTATCTAATGGCCCAACTAACTACCACACATCTACATGACATCGAGTGGCATTTGTTAGGTCCATCAAGAGGTCTAAGCTGTTTTTAAAGTGTAAGCTAGCCAGTGTCAGACACTGTACCGCACTCCAGCATGACAACTTTCCTCAGAACAACCTCCAGCTGGTTTTAGTTATACAGATGTAATGACTGAAATAACTCTTACAGCGCCTGCTTAGGATTGAGAAACTGGCAAACAACTTTCCAGTTGCATCCCTTTCCTGCTGTCCTCGCCACACACAGCAGCACAGGACTGCTCATATGCTGGAATAGCATCACCATGACCCTGTGAACTGCTAGTTGCTGCCCTGGGACATGGCTACAGAACAAAGCAGTGGTTAGAGAGATGAGAAGTTGAAACAGGGTCTAGAATTTGGCCTAGTTCAGTGTCTAATGTTACATATCCCTATGCCAGATGAGCAAAAAGCAGTTTTCATAGAGCATCCAAAGGTTTTAACTGTACCAGTAAGTCCTATAGCTATGTAAGTCTACAGCAGAGCATATACTGAAGAGATCAAAGACAGGAAAAAAAAAAAAAAAAACCAACCCTGACACCTGATTTTGATTCTTTTGCGTAGTTTAAAACAGTTGCATTTACTTATTGATTTTTATATCAAAACAAAATGCAAAGAAGGTGATACCACATCACCTGTCTTCTTCATTTTAAACTATTTATTTTGATTTGGAAGTATGATCAAAGAATTCCTCTTTGCTTGATAAGTAAACAGTGACATTTCAATCCAGTTATTAGCATATACATTCTTAAAGGGCTCATCACTGTAAGCATCTAGACTATGCTAACCTGGGATCACACACACCGTCTTCTATTGCATTCTCAGAGCTATATTTAAAACACACTAAATATTCTAAACTGCACTATGTACTCATCGCTACCCTTGCCCTTTTCTAAAGCAATGCCATACATACATATATGTATACTTCTGTGTAAAGCCATCCTAAAAATCCTGGGCTTCCACAGGGAGAGAAGGAATTTTTACCCTACATGAAAGAGCAGTTCCCAGTGCTGTTAACACTGCTGCTCTGTAACCGTGTCTCAAAGCAACTACAAAATAGCTTGCAGTGTCACAGTAGTGATTTTCTAGCGTACGAAACTGTCCTATAGCTGTCCCTAGACTTTTCCTGGGTGGGAGACAGGTTATGAGCGACCTCCAAACTGCAGGACAAGCAGACATGAACCCAGAAAGAGCTACAGGAACAAACACATCACACATTATGTGTGGTGTTTCCTTTCTACCTGCAGAAATAGTGAACAGGATAGGATGGTGGTACTTGCAAGTACCTATAAACAAATATTTTCTAAATAGTGAAGATTCGTATGCTTAGAAAATAAGGTCATGCAGTAGTCTAATCACATTAGGATGCAAAACTCGTGCAATCCAACCCATCAATATCCACTTACCTGAGGTTGCAGCCAACTCAGCATTACGGTACTGCGGCATTATTGTTACAAGTTTGCAGATAATCAATTCACGAAAGACATTTCTGAGCCATAATGTATTACTAATGTCAGCAGGGAAGACTACTCTCACAACTTGTGCATCAGCATGCTCAGACAGAGTCCCAGAGTCACCCCTTTCCATTTGGCTGAGGTCACTTTTGTCTGCAGGAACCCATGTTCTTCTGTAAACTTGCCCAAAGACCTTAAAAGATCAATTTAACTTTTGTAGCTCTACCAGCAGCCACACTTCTCAAGTTGAAAAGAACAGCTGTAGAGAGACCACTGCATCACAAGTTTTGAAAAATAAGGACAGGATGAATTTGGGTTTTGCCTCATAGATTCATGACACAAGCTGAGCTAACAGTGAAATTATTCTTCTTCTTACTATTACAACAGTGACGTCTGACAAGTGAGTGTTTTGGACCTCATGCTATGTCTGACCCACAGAAGACATGGCTCTGTAGCAAACTTAACATTTTAGTTCAATATACAGCAACTGTTCAGTCCTGAGAGCCCCAGATCATTCATCACTATGTCGCTCAAAATGACAGCACATCAAAAAGTCATGCCTGTTGTGTCCTTTTATTAACAGACAGATGTAAGAGAACAGTAAATTCAGTTTAGCAGTTTACTATTACACTTCCTACCCATTCTGCACTAACACTAGTGGAAGTACAGTAGATAACAGAGGAACACAAGAACTTAAAACTCTGTTCTCCATTTAGCTTCTCATTCTACTCTTCCATACTCAAGAAAACACCACCAGGAATTACTTATTCCTTGATGAACATTTCTCAGGAACTTAGCAATCCTCCAAAGTACAATAGTTAAGCAACAGCTCCACAGGTGGTGGGATTTCATTCCCCTCCTTGATTCCATTTAGCCCCTACCTTATGTTCTTCTAATGGGATTTTTTGCGACCTACACCACACGTCCACACTCTCGAATCCCCTCTCCTGAAGGCAAACACAGTGCCTGGCCAGTCAGCAGGCCAAAGCAAAACAGAGCTCACAAGGCAGCATCTCTCAGTGTGGACCCAAAGTTAAGGCGACTCTTCTAACCAGGTTCCAATTGTCATCATGCTAACAAGAGCTTCATTAAAACCTCTTCACCTCATGAAATTTTTTGACACTTGGCAATATAATCAAAGCTGTGAAGACCAGGCCAGAGAATAACAGACATAGTAAGGATAGATGATGTGACCATAACCCTCATTTCCTCAGGAAATCATGATAAAAAAAAAAGGCCACAAATACACACATGAACTGAAACTCTTAGTATTAGAAATCTTTTAAAGGAGATGAAAACATACCTGTACACATAATATACAGTAACAATCCATTTCTCAAAGAATGAAAGCTGTGTCAAAATATTCAGAAAAAATAGTATCAGCTAATTTGCTCCAGGGTAAAACACCCCTCAACCACTGATTCCCAGAAGCAACATAGTGATTGCTCTAGCTGCAATAAACATTATGCTAAAGAGCTAAACATATGTTACGGAACAGATCAACAATAGCCTCTGTAAGGGAAAGTGTAGCTGAACAAAACTATGGTTTGATTTGAAGACCATATCCTGGTAAAAACCCCAATCTCCAAGCTGTTCTCCACCTCTGTGACCAGCATTCCCTGCTTATATGAAGAATTTGCCACTCCGGGTCCAGGATTTTGTTCTCCCAAACAACTTATCCACAATCTCCTGTAGAGCAGTAACAGGCTTTGAGGAGCTTCCCCTTCGCTGTTCTCCTAACACAAAGTGGCAATTTAGTTAAATGCTTTATGTCATTTATTTTTAATGTAGAAACACTTGCAGTGGTATAATCCAACAGACACAGATGGTAATCTGACTAATTTGTGTGGAGTAATTAATAGCACAAAACTACACTCTGTCAAAACAGGGCAATATAAAAATATCAAGAGCAGGTCTCCCTAGTCATTGGTTAGATTGTTTTATCAAAAACTGAATGTAGAGCTGTGAATGATTTTAGGTACACTGCACAGAGAAGAAGAAAATCAAGTCAAGAGACAGATCTCATAGTCCGGCAAAGGAAACAAGAGACAGATCCAGACTTAAGGAAGAGATGATGGAGTTTGTAAAAGATGCTGAAACTTCTGTTATTTGGCTGTCAGCCTTTGGAATAGGCTGCAGCAGGAGGGGGGTGCACATTATACAATTACATTATCACAGAATATATTCTTAATATGTTAAATACTCTGAAGTTTTAATTTATCTCTTAAGTAAGGACTTGTCTGAGTTCTTACGGTGTACACCTGGAGCAGTAAGCTATTTCAACCAACATTACTTTTTGATATTTTAGGGAGTAAAATATTTATCAAATATTTTAAATGCCATTCTATTCAATAGCCCACATTTTATTTAGATCAATGGTAGTATGCTACTGTTTTATAGTAACATGGCTTGTTACTGAAGATGCTACTTGGATTCATATTCTCTCTCTCAAACCTATTTGCTAGGTGAATCAACACAAAATTTAAGACCCATTGTCATGGCTAAGGACCCAGACAAAGACAGATTTGGTGCTGCCATGAAGAGAGCAGGATGACAAATACCCACTGATATTTTTCACACACACCAATTAAAAAAAAATATTTTAAAAAATCCCCATGTCATTCACCTTATGATATCTGACTCAAGCTCAGCTCTGGTGAAGAGGATACATGGCTACCAAGGCAAAAGCACATTTATCAGGTGTAACAGATATTAGACCAACAGTTGGGTCACCTGATGGCGAGTTCAGGAAATTTTTCTGTTTCATTCAGTAACACAACACTGACACAGCAGAAAGGCTGAAGCAACTCCACTGAAATTAGTGTTACTGATCTTCCTCAGACTGTTAATATGGAAAGGAAAAAAAAAAGTGATGCTGAAGCACTCCTGAGCTATGAAAGTCAGGAAATATCCAGGATTCACTACATTTCTGTAGGTATGTTTTCCTGTTTGAGCAATATCACCTTATTCAGAAAGGAAAAATTTCTTACAAAGGTTTCTTGTGCTTCAGCTAAATATATACATCTCAGAATGGCCCCTCCACCCACATCCATCCATTATTATTGTCATATGAACAACTCCCATACTTTATAAGAGTAAATTTCACAAGTTTTCCCTTTAGCATTCAGAGACACCAGATGTTTCACAGATGTGAAAAAGCACTTTGTAGTATCAAACCCAAACAATACTGTACAAGAAAGCATCGTAAATAGTTTGGAAAACACAAGTCATGAATCACTATCATGCAACCAGATTCTCTTGTACACACACCCGAAAAGAAGAAAATAAGGAACATATAGAACAAAAGGTTTTGATTGACCTGATTTGTCAGAGATGTTGGCTGTGACTGGCATGGTGGAGCAGCTTGTGTTAGCCTTTGCGCTGTCCTTGGAAGAACCAACTTTGGGTTTATTTTTCGTTGCCTCTAGTGCTTTGACCTTCTTGGCATGTTTACTTCCTTTGTAGTGGGCCTCGGCCTGGCTCTACAAAGGAGAACAAATCAGGCTCACTTTTTTCTGTACTTGTATATAACACAACAGATGACAAGGCAGAAAAGTGACACTTTCAATAGCAGGCATCATATTATTCCACCTAGAAGATTTTAGCAGCTTTGTACTAACGGTTTTCCTAGATGTAAGTTCATATATTCAAATGACAGGATTTTAATGAACGGTACATGTTTTCAGTAACTCAGAAAAAAAGGCTTCAAGATTACATAAAGCTCTGTCACTCCTAATGTAATTTTTTGCTTCCATGGTGCTTAAAGATTTAAAGCACTATACAAATGTAAACACATCCAATTGAGAAAGACACTACTCAGTTTTCATGTACTGTTCCCTAGTCTTTATTGCTTGTAGTTAGAAAGATGTAACATGCTGTAACATGATTAAATAATCCACTTTTCCTTCTGTTTGATCTAGTACAAAAGTCAAAGTATTTTCATTATTAGACTAACAGCAATTGAAACAGGCATTCATGACATTATGACTTCATTATCAGATCAAGCAAGAAGGGCTAAAATGAAGAAACACCATACCTATAATGTTCAGGAGGCCCAAATAAATCACAGAAAATGAAATACTTAGTCTTGATTGTTTTATAAATTGTCTTGAATAATTAAAAAAAATTGACCCTGAAGGACAGAAAGGAGAGGAGCTTTTTTTTTTTTTTACTAAAGTGCTTTATATATAATGCACTCTTCTTGGTCTGTTCAAGCAGACCAGTAGAAATGTATATACTTCACCTTTGTCTTAAAACTATCCTCAGAAACTAAGTCAGAGTTTTTGAAGTTGCAAGCTAAAGCTAGACACAAACAAAAGTGTTTTTTTCAGTGATTCTGAGTCCTGATTATTGTTTCTAACTCTACAGAACCAGCTGCCTTGACAAATCAGGCCACTTTGGTAAGTGCAGTACTGAAGAACTACATGCTTAATGCAAACTCCAAAGCTTGGAGATTTCAGCTAGTGAATGTAAACGTTTCTGACTTTCTAAGAATTAATTTAAGAAATTAATTTACCAGAAATGGGCAAGAACAATTTTACACAGACCAGTCTACTTTCATAACATTATACTATTCAGCAATAACTTTGTATGTTTAGTATTTCCAAATATAATTTAAAAAAATTATTTCAGACATAGGTGCCTCTATTGAAGGTTACATATTAACTGAAAAAGTTAATATTGTATTTTATTTCAAAGTAAAACTCTCAGAGGGAGCATGCTTCATGTAACCAGATAACCATACCTTGGCACCTGGCATATAAAAACATCAGTGCAAGAAAACTTTTGCTATGTTCATGCCAAAACATATACTCTCTCTTCAATTGATTAGGACTATTTTATTTAGTTCACAGTGTTAAATGAAGCGAGCCATGAAACAAGTCACATGCTTTTCATAAAAAGCAATTAAAACATCTAAGATGTTTGAATTTGAGAAACAGTGCTGCCATAACGAGGAAAATCCTTTTACGATCAGCAGAAATAGGCATTACAATACAGTCACCTTGTGACAGCATGCAGTAACAGTTTTATCCTATGGTAAAATGTAAATGAAGAGGAGAAACAGCTGGACCAGACAGGAGAACAGACAGTGTGTTGGAGTCATCACAAAAATTATATGCACCATTAAAGCCGATGGAGAACTGCTGCCGAAATGGAGGAGTGAATTTTGCATACCCCAAAACTTCTTAAGTGATTATACACCCTGTGAAACAGTGATTTCTACCTCAAAAGGAAAAGGTATGTGACATGTTGCGTTCTCATCTTTCCTTCTATAGATCTCAGTAAGCAAGCATTAAGAAAGGCTGCTAGTTTTACTCTGAATTCGTTTGAACTGAGATTTTTTTTTAAAAACCCTTCATTATAAAACCAGTGAAGAGTCTACTCATCAATTGCTATTGTAATATTTCTTGATGTTAAAATCTTTGAAATAGGAACACTTGTACGAACACAATTTAAGGATTAAAGAAACAACTAAACAGCTATACCACTACTACTACGTGCAGTACTTAAAGGGACACTTGTCAACTTCTGGGTCGGACCTCTTCAGTTCTGAATGTGGGTAGAGGACCACAGAACTATTTGCACCCTGTTATGTCAATGGGCCTTACACAGGCACAGGAGCAAAGTCTCACTCTGGCTCTCTTCACACTGGCTGGGTTTTGTCCATTTCTCTTAAGCTTTGCTATTGCTACATGATGCACTAGGAGTGTTCACCATCAACAGAATTAAATAAACTATTCACACATTACATTGTGGAAAAAGTGAAGCTAAAAATTGAGGTGTATATATACCCTTTCTGTTCCAATCCTTTTAACTTTAAATAAGTACACGATTTCCCACTCTAGCATTCTCAAGTTGATGATGTCCCTTTAAATATTTGACCTCTATGCTCTGTGCATATGTGTGCTGTTGATAGAATCATATGCTGCCTGAGGGCAAAGCTATAACATGAGACAGAAGTGCACTCAAGAGAAAGACTTAGTAAGTCAATTCCTTGATAGTAAGCCTTTCTGCTGATATTTGCAATAATAATGCCTGCAATATCAGTAATAACCTACTACGGTCTTTGATTCCCTTCATTCAATCCTCATATAGTGTACATGAGACCTGTTGAGAACAAACAAGCCCAGGCAGAATTAAAATTAAGATTTCCATAACCACAAACAAAGCCTTATGGAAATGTGATAAATGGACTCATGTTTGATTGAAGTTTTATAATTATTTAAACTTTTTACTATCAAATTCATAGTTGTACATTGTAAGGTTAAAAGGCTATCTAAGAAAGGTTTCTGGAAACACCAGCCTTTGCTAGAACTGTTTGAACTAGTCCATATACTCCTGGGGGAAAAAAATGTCCAGCCTTAACCTTAAAGAAGCTAGGATGGAAAATCTACCTATGGTAAATCGTTTCAGTGGTTCACTTTGTCTATTAAGTATATACCATTTGTTTCTACACCAAATTTGTCTAGTTTCAACTTCCAGTGTCTGGATTTCATTAAACCTTTGCTTTTTAGGCTCTTCTAACTCATCTCTGTTCTGCGAGTAGAAACACAGATACTATTTTAATCGTGAAGTTAAAGAAGCATTCCTCGTGGTACTGAAGCAAAGTTTCTGAGCCACCTAAACAGTATCTTCTAACCCTTTCAGGCACACCTGAAGTTCAGAGTTCACTGATTATCCACTGTGGGATATAAATAATTTAATTCAGTTGCCTTTTCGTAAGTGAAATGCAATATCAGCATGAATATTTAGTTCACCGTGTTAAATGAAGCGAGCCATGAAACAAGTCACATGCTTTTTATAAAAAGCAATTAAAACATCTAAGATGCTTGAATTTGAGAAACAGTGCTGCCATAATGAGGAAAATCCTTTTACGATCAGCAGAAATAGGCATTACAATACAGTCACCTTGCGACAGCATGCAGTAACAGTTTTATCACATGGTAAAATGTAAATGGAGAAACACCTGGACCAGACAAGAGGAGAGACAGTGTTTGAGTCACCACAAAAATCATATGCACCGTTAAAACTGGTGGAGAACTGCTGCTGAAATGGAGGAATGAACAGTGTGTTCTGTGTAACCATGTTACAAAAACCACTGGAGTTTTCTGGAGTCACAGTAAGCAAAAGGAAAAAGGAAGGCTGTGGGAATCTGAAATGCAGACGACGTCGAGTCAGGCAGGAGTGTTGACCTGCCTGAGGGTAGGAAGGCTCTACTGGGGGATCTGGACAGGCTGAGGCCAATTGTATGAGGTTCAACAAGGCCAAGTTCTGGGTCCTGCACTTGGGCCACGACTACCCCAACCAACACTACAGGCTTGGGGACGAGTGGCTGGAAAGCTGCCCGGTGGAAAAGGACCTGGGGGTGTTGGTCACCCTGAGTATGAGCCAGCAGTGTGCACAGGTGGCCAAGAAGGCCAATGCCACCCTGGCCTGCATCAGGAACAGTGTGGCCAGCAGGACTAGGGCAGTGATTACCCCTCTGTAATGTGCACTGGAGAGCTGAACCTCGAATCCTCTGTTCAGTTTTGTGCCCCATGCTACAAGAAAGACATTAGAAGGGCTGCAGCATGTCCAGAGAAGGGCAAGGAAGCTGCGGCAGGGTCTGGAGCACAAATCCTGTGAGGAGCGGCTGAGGGAACTGGGCTTGTTCAGACTGGAGAAGAGGAGGCTCAGGGGAGACCTTACTGCTCCCAACAGCTACCTGAAAGGAGGTTGTAGTGAGGTGGGAGTTGGTCTCTTCTCTCAGATAGCAAGGGATAGGACAAGAGAAAATGACCTTAAGTCATGCCAGGGGAGGTTTAGATTGGATATTAGGAAAAACTTCTTCACTGAAAGGGTTGTCAGGCACTGGAACAGGCTGCCCAGGGAGGTGGTTGAGTCACCATCCCTGGAGGTACTTAAAGGATATGGTGCTTAAGAACATGGTTTAGTGGTGGACTTGGCAGTATTGGGTTAATGGTTGGACTCGATGATCTTAAAGGTCTTTTCCAACCTAAACGGTTCTATGATTCTATGAAATTGGAACGCAAGTTTTGATTATTACCGGTACCAATTAATATTAATGTCCTGATCATTAGTAATCCTAGTATTATAAAATATTTACAAGTACCACATTACACGCAAACATATGCTCTCCAAGTCCCATTTAAAACTTGTTTCTGACACAAATGCAGCAATACAGTACAGGTTATGAGCCTTGTAATATATAGCATTGAAATACTAAACATATCTTTGAAATAAGCCATGACACAAACTTTTCATTTTTAGTTAAGACAAGAAGCCAAACATTTATTTTCATTTGGTCTGATAATCCATAGGAAGTTCTGTACACACAAGGTTTAAAACTCACATGTATAAAGGAAAGATAATTTAACATCTTTAATATAAAATCCCAATAAATATAAGATTAAATTAAGGGTAAACATCTTAGGGATACAGTATTTTAAATGGATACTGAATGTCCTTTCTGATCATCATTAACAAAATTGGCATGAAGTAGTTCTACATAGGTTAGTATCATCAAAACGATTTGAGAAAAAAAAGCTAGGAAAAGACAAAATAAATATATGAGACTTAAATTTCTCTGTACTCATGTACTCTGATGCTTTTTTATTTTGTAATTATTTATTCTAGTGTACAGGGCTGCATTTACTGTGGGGATGAGTCAAGTCTACAGTAAAATAATTTTTAACTCTGTGACAATTCAGTCTTTTTTTTTTATTTCAGAAAGATTGTTAAATTTATTGCTTATATATTTGAAATTAAATGTGACTACTGCACTTCCATAATTATTATAATTTTTAAATGAAATGCTCACTAGGTTAAGGAGGACACTCTTTGAAAATAAGAATGCGAAAATATTTCATATGAAAGAACTCCTTACCTAACAGGAAAATCTAATTTCCACTTTGTTCTAAAACTGACTGTCGACTACTAGCTTGATACACACACACTGCAGCATTTTAAAATGGAACACCTCCACTTATTAGAAAGTATAGAAAGTCGTGAAATACTGGCTAGTAAGATTTAATAAACAGGAAAAGCTTTAAGCTGCAATAAAAATCCCAACCAATTAAACCTCAGTTTTAATTTTTTTTTAATAAAGTCTTCAATGATATCAGGATTAATGACTTGGTTGTAAGAAAGAACAAGGTTTTCCTCTCTCAAAAATATATTTAATTGAGACACACCAATGATCCAAATGTTACATTTTATATAAAATCTAAAATGAATTGCTACTTTCAATTGTAAATTACATATGTGAGATTACATATTAACCTTATATACTAGACTGCATCTAAAGCATCAACAATGCAAATCTTCACCTTCCACATGTAAACATGCTTTCTAAAATAAACGTGAATATCATTAGCATATTATAGTGCTTAAAATAACCTCAGGAGCTTTACTTTGCATATGTGTATATACATAGATTGGAGCATCTATAAGTAACTAGGAAACAAACAGATCATACTGAATCCTTGATACTGGTATTACCTTTAAGAAAAGTTTGAAATTCAGGTAAGAGTGCAGTACAAAAGATTACAGAAAATTATCCTTGTCAAAAGCAATGACTGACAGTATATTTGAAATCAGCAGTATTCATTTTGACAGTTCACAAGTGACTGAGTTTTAGAATCTATTTGGTGTGCAAATGACTAATTAACTCAACTTATTACTACAGAAAGAGACAAAATATTAACCTACCACATCCCTTCAATGACAACCTGATGCAAGGTTTGACTAAGACTAATGGTTCCTTGTGTATGTGCCTGAGATCAAGGATTTTTTCAGGTTTCTTCCAGATCAGCTGAAGTAGCCCTTCAGTAGGTCTTGATGGAAATCAGACCATTGGACTGCAACATGTAAGCTGAATGCTTGAATCTGCTACCACAGTATCCAGTCTGACAATTAAATATATGTAGAAATGAATGAGAAAAGCAGAAATGAAGGCAGGCTCTGAGGTATCCCCTGTGGGAAGTCAGGGTTCATGTCTTAATTTCTGTAGTATCAAGTGAGTGACACAGCTAAATGGAACTGAACGTGGTGGCTCGTAGCTCCTGCTTCTTCTCCCTTGCCACTGCCACTTTCTAAAGCAGGAATTCCGCCCTGGATGGGCAGCCTTCTCAACAGTAATTTTATCTCAAATGCTGTATTCGTTTGGTGTCAACACAATGGTAATCTCCAATGAGAAATTTCTGTTGAAAATGCCACGTAAGCTTCTGCCAATAACAGTTTAACCACACAGACAATTTACAACTGGAAGAATTAACAGGTATGTAATAATCCTGAAAACTTCTGTTCGGAAGAATCTACAAAGATGACTTCTTCCTGCATACCATAAAAAGTTTTACATAATTTTAAGCTAAAAAAATTAAATAAAATCTAACATGTCCTAAATAGGTTCATAATTTACAATGCAGAAAGACCATTTCTAAACACCTGTGTGCCTACCCACTTTTATACATCAAGCTAATTGCAATTCCAGGGAGCATATCATTAATACAGAATTTCCTTATCTTATAATTATTTCAGAATACTTAAAACATCCTCATAATATTCAGGTCTTTATCCTAATTTATCAATAGATTGAATTAACCAAGCTTGTTTTGAAATCAATAGGATTTGTGTCTGAAAGAGATAAATAAGGTCTAAACAGTGCTGGAAGATAAATAATAGTATTCTTGTAAAAGTATGACTCTAAACAAGGTTGTGCCTTCCAGGATACCTGGTAACTACAGAATTACATCATAACTACATAGTCTCAAGTACCAACCGCTCCCCCCCTCCCCCCAAATCATTATTTTGCAGGTTGTGCAGCATCCCTGCGAGAGCTCTCCTGACAGAGGCAGTGGTCCTGTGTCCTTGCAGTGTCCTGCAAGCTCCCTTTCTTAAAACAGTAAGAGGTCTACCAAATTTTGATTATATATTTTACCTGTTAGAACCACATTATAAGAGTATGCATATTTATGTGAGGAATATATAAATTAAGAATTTAGACTAGAATCATAAATCTAATAAAAATATATTGATTGATAATTTAGGAAGTGGTGTTGAAAAATATAGTTTTATCTCATTTGATATTAAATAATAGATGTAAAAGAAGAAATTGTCAAAACGGAAGTGTTCATACATTTGTTATACCAGTTATGTATTATTTTTTCAATTCTGTTCTCAACTGATTTTTAACACCTAATTGCTCCAGATAGTAAGGTAGATTACTACTGGAAAGGACACAGAAAAGCCAAAAAGCTGTGAAGATCAGCCATGTCACAGGAAGTCAACTCATTTTAAATAGCTAACCAAACTTAGTTAAAAGCTTTGTTAAACAGCTGTTATGTGAACAGAACTTTGAGCACGTTATAACCCTGTACCCTATAATTGTGCAATATTTCTGTCATGTTGGAGCTAACAGCTTTCATCATTTTGTCAGTTCTGTCTACAAAACAGAAAATTACCTCCACAAGATCCTGAGATTTATGCTTTTAATTACCTCCTATCTGCTTCACTACCCTCCAAACCTGAAGAATCAATATAAATAGTCTTATTTATAGGGAAAATGTAAAACATTTGACAAAGGACGATGACAGTTCTGTAGACTTTTATTTGATGCTATTGATTATTTTGTGTGTTATCTTTTTGACAGCATGACTGATTAATTCCAATTTGCAAAGTTAACATCTAGTAATACTTGCAGAAACTTGAAAAATCTGCCTTCTGGCTTTTTAAAATATGATCACTATCATCAAATAATTTTCATTAGCTATCAATGCATTCAACAATAAGATGACCTTCAGCATCTCTTAATGCCCAACCCTTAGATCTGCTTTTTTTGACCTGCCTATAATGTATTTTTTCTTGATTTCCAAGTCTTCATAGGTGATACCAAAAAGCAGCTCTAACAGTCGTTACTCAGAGCAACACATGCAGAAACAGGTTTATTTCAATCAAATGATATCCTATCAACAAGATGGTACCTAGCAGGTTCTATCACAGCCACAGACCTTTCTACAAGAAACAAAGTGTCAGGGAGAAGCAGATAGTTCTTTTAGATGTGATCAACAGATGAGATCTGATGCCAGAACACACTCACCTGCAGACACACTAGCAGAGGAAAAATGAATCCTTTCCAAATTACTGTAGTAATTTAGTGGGAGGTTTGACAATTATAAATTGACTAGTGTGAACTTCTTGGTCTATTGATCCAGACCAGTGGGTGTCCAAAGTGTGAGGAAAAGATTGCAGCAAGGAATCCAATTTTATTCTTCTCACAGATGAATATCCACTGGTCCATATGTTACTCATGCAATAGATGAAGCACTATTAGGTCAGAATCTTCAAACACCATGCAATTGAAATTCATTTAGGAGAACAAAAGAAAGAAAACTCCTTAATAGCTCACTTCTGTCATTTTTATTTGATTTGCTTGCATAATTTATGTCAAAGGAAGTTCAAAGGAACAAAATGCCCATCAACAACAAGGAGCGTATCAGCCTTGCAGAGCTAAAAGAAACTGCAAGAGTGAAGTGGCTGTACTACAGATCTCATGCTGCCATATGCTATGCTCAAGGTTTCAATGCAGGTTTATCAGTTTGATGCCACCTGAAAGGCTCTCAATACATTCTTAGGATGTTACATGGTAGAACTGATTTACTGAAAGATTCAAGAGTTGCAAGGTTCACCAGTATCTGACTGCCTTTTTCCCCAATCTGCAAACACAGGATGGATTATAAAGACCATTCCACCCTCCAAAGCATAATTTCACACTATAAAGGGGCCAAAACCCCACATACAAGCAGAGTCCAGATTTCTATTTCTGTAAAGGAGCTTATAAAAAGCTAAGAACAAAGCGTAAGAGTCTGCAGAGCTTAGTTGAAAGGCCATTAGCATTACCTCAGTGAAAATGTAACAGCACAGATTCTGGGAGGTGTGTGTGAAAATAATACCTGCATAAAATCAGATCTCACTCTCTCAGGGAAAAAGAAATGGCAACACACAGATAAATAACTCTTAAGGTCAACAGACTGAACCTGGAGGACAGATTTAAAAAAATCTTACGTAAGCTTCCTAGGAGAAGTTGAATAATCCGATGAAAGGCTAGATAGCTTTTAAAATAGAAGTGCTATACTATGAAAACTCATTCTCCAAATATTCCTGTATGTTGTAGTTCTGAAGTGTTTGTGAAACTTAAATTGAAATTTAAGTATTTCCTGGTATCAATAACACTACTAGAATCTCAGCACATTCTAAAAATCAAATTTCCAGGTGCTTTGTGAATGTCCTGGTAAAGCAAACTGCTGTAGAAAGTAAGGAACCGTATTTTATCACTAACGGTGGCACAATCATGATGCTTCATCTTTTCTTACAACCATCCATTATAAAAGGATGATACTTTACAGTAACTAGAACTGAGCATCCTGATCACATATAGAAAGAAAGGATCACAATACCGTATGGATACACTCGCCCCAGAAGAAGAAACCAGGCTATAATCTGCCGTGTTTTTGTGATGCCACTATTGAAAGCAGAATACAATTTTGTTGTACTTTGTGAACAAGTCTAGACAGGAAAAATTGCTTTGTTGGCAGACGTACAAAATGATACAATATTTCAGCTCTGTTTTTGCTTTGAGCCCCTAAACTGTGATTCAACTCGTCTGCCTGAAGTGCCATTTGTGCACCTGAATGTCAGTGCAGACAAAGTGATCGACCCCTCTAGGGACAGGACCAACCATCAGAGGGACCCCGACCTCAGGAGGAGAGGGAAGATTAGGAGCAGGCTGAGCTGCCTCCCTGCTGACGGAGTAAGGTCCAGCTCTGAAACAACATTCAGATCCATGGAGCCCAGGGATATTTTTTAAAACTTTATTGGCTCCTTGTTTTAATCAGTAAAAGTAGGTACCTGCCAGCAAGTACCAGAGCAGAAAGATTTTTTTGACCTTAAATCTTAACCTTACAGTGGAAAGAAAAGTGAGCTAAATTTTAAATAACAACTTTTGAAATCAGTTAAGTAGATACTGCCACTTCAAAGAAAGTGTAATAAGCTTGTCAAAAGACAAATCAATTGAAGGTAGGATAGCACTGCTTCAAAATCCTGACCAGCCTAGACAAGAAAATCAAATTGGGGTAACCACTTTATAAAGTGGAATGGTAGAAGCAGACGCAATCAGAGTAATAGGTATGGGTGCTTTACTCCGAATCTATAGGAGCACCAAGCACTCAAAGGCTCTCAGGAGGTGTCTGTCTTCGACTGAAATTATAACAGGAAAATACTAACACATCACATAAGGATTTGTTCTCACATAAGGATTTGTTCTTACACTTGAAACAAACCAAACATCTGAGAATATGGGGGTGGGGGGTGTGTTTATTAGCTTAATGACATTAGTAAGTAGTCTCCAAGAACACATATATATTTTTAGTGTCGAAGTTCATAATTTTCTTAGACATAGCTTTCTTGAACTTCTTTAATTTCCAAGCTAGTCAGAAAAGCATTAATTGGATACATATTTTAAACATATCAGTCAATGTATTCTTTTTAAATGCATTTTAATTACACCTCAGAAAACAGTTTTGTTTAACTTTGTCATACTCCAAGAAGCCAGCTAGAAGTAAATGTTCATACTCCTTACAAATGAAAGTTACTGGAAGAGTGACTTTATTAAAAAAAATCAGAAGACATTATCGGCAAGGATGTAGGAACAACAGGAAAAAGACTTTTCTTGTGGAAAAGAGCAGGTATGACATGGGATTACTCACAGGGAAGCTTTTCTGTCTATTCCCTCTCCTTTTCTTTTTTAAAGAAAAAACCTTTTTTGTTTTTTTGCTGTACCTCTTGAAGGTTACTGGTCTGTCAAATGGGATATATTGTCAGTTGATGTGGCACTGGGTATCATGCTAGACCCATTCAAGAAAAATCAAGAGCTATGTACCTCCATGGACTGGCACTTCTGAGTGGACAAAATATTAGCTCAGAAGGCTGAGCAGCACACACACAGAACTGGAATGATTCGTTTGGGAAAAAGAGGTTTAGATTCATTATACCTAACGTACCAAAAATACCCCAAAAGAATGAAAATAGCCAATACTCACATCAGAGTTAAAGCGAAGCTGGCAGACATTACAGGAAATTACTTGTTTCTTCTTTGGGGGAATGGACACTCCAAATGTATGGTTGATGACTGCTTTTTGCACAGGATCCATCTGGAGAACAAACAATAATAAATTTACAACTTTTCAGGGCAATATACAGTACAGAATAAAAAAAAATTAAAAAATAGCACTTTCGCTTGGAAGCTTTTTCTTTATTTTTTGGGGGCGATAAACAGGATGAAATAAAAATTCAGCCCTCATAATAATTAGATTTCACACAGGTTAAAGAATTGGTGGCATACCAGAGCTTATGAAGAGCAGCTCCATCCTTCCAGTACCTGAAGGGGCCTACAAGAAAGCTGAGGGGGGTCTTTTTACAAGAGCAAGTAGTGATAGGACAAGGGGTAGTGGGTTTAAATTGAAAGCAGGTAGATTCAGATTAAAAAATTCTTCACTGAGAGGGTGGTGAGGCACTGGAACAGGTTGCCCAGAGAAGGTGTGGGTGCCCCATCCCTGGAAGTGTTCAAGGTCAGGCTGGATGAGGCTCTGAGCAACCTGGTCTAGTGGAGGGTGTCCCTGCCCATGGCAGGGGGGTTGGAACTAGATGAGCTTTAAGGTCCCTTCCAACCCAAACCATTCTATGATTCTAAATAGTTCCTTCCCCAACCCTGCACATCCTTCGGTGGCAGGGCCCCACTATTGCATCTTAATTGCAAAGAGACCCCTGAAAGTCTTCCTTTATCAACTGCTCATCCAACAGACACTTTATGAGGGCCCCTCAACACATTACTGCCATTTATCTCTACTTGTTTTTCTGTTCAGCAATAGATATTAATTAGCACTTATTTGGAAAATATATGCTCCTGGAGACAGCTTTGTGAGAGGAAGTCCTTTGCAGGCTCCATTAGAAACATCGCTTGCTGGCGAAAAAGGTCACAATCCCCAACCATTTCCACGTAGAACTGATGAGTGGCAGATCCCATGGGAAGGCTGAAGTTTGGAGGAGCATGGAGAGAGAGTTTGCACCAGGAAAGAGTACTGAAGTTACCATGCTTCAGAAAACATTTTTACACCATGAAAAATTTGAGGTAAGTGAAGCACCGAATATATTAATCCTAAATTTGACTGAACATATTCAGGAACTGGCAATTGATTACATTTTTGCTAAATACCAGGACTCCTGTTGGTCCCCAGTTCAGAATATTCTCAAGATTGCAGAGCACTCTGTTTTTAACACTGCAGGATGTGAAGAATGGCACTGAATTTTAAGGAAAGAGAGTTTATAACTGCTAATGCATCAAGGTCAATGCTATTGCATTGTCAAATGCTATTGCATTTAAGCATAATACGTTGTTGTTCCTGACGGCATATGGATACAGGTTAAAATTAATTTCCTGAGTTAAAAAAATTCAAACATATTTTTCTAATTCATATAAACCAGAATTTCTGCTCTAATTTCACAGCTGACCCTGCTCTGAGCAGCAGGTTGGACCAGATGATCTGATCTCTGAGTTCCCTTTCAACATGCATTATCCTCTGAGCACCTGTGCACTTATGATCCTCCATCATTTAAGATGAGAAATGGATTCTGAACAGGAGAGGGCAAAAAATGGCAGTCTACAAGAAAAAATAAGTGTTCATTTTACAACCTTGTTTTTAAACTAGCACAGGAGAAAATACTTAGAATTGTTATAAAGTTGTATTTTTCTGAAGCTTGCTTTGCAGTCTCAGTGATTTTTTTTTTCTTTACAGTACTATTTGAAGAAACCAAACCTGGCTGTTTAATCTGAGATCATACACATCACATATTTGATACTAAGCTGACTTATAAAAGAAAGAGAAAAGTTGAAGTTACTCATCCATTAGTTAAAGAATTATAACAGTAAATTAGCTGCTTCCAGACTTTGTAAACCCGATAAAGATTGTAATTTTCCCCTAGTACACATTTAAGCTTCCAGAAAACCCTGCACTAATGAGGATTTTCTCCACATATATGCACATGCACAAATACACAAATTCAAGAAAAACATATTGCATCATATCTGCCTAAGATAGTCTCTGATAATTTACTGCTAACATTAAACACTTCATTTTATGGACTACAACTACACAGGTTTTTTTACTACATTCTTTTTACCAAATCCATGGTTTTCTAAATGTCATTGTTAACAAATTTTCTAGAGAGATGACATAATTTATCAGCTTTTGCCAGTAAATACCGTATTTCACGGCCATAGGCGTACCATATTAAAACAATTACAGAAGTAAAAACACCTTGTCTAGAATTAACAACTGAATTATTAAATGACACTGCAGTGTTGTTACAATGAATGTGATAATCTAGAACAACCCTAAAATACCTTTATTTCTTGTTTTCTCTGGTTCTAGAATACAGTGACAGTCCAAAGTTTAAAAGCTTAAAGTAACAAAAAAATTTCTATTTGACTTTCAGCATTTACTGCATCATCCTGCATAATATACCACAATTATACATGCAGATTAAAAGTTTTTTGAGCATCCATTTTATAATACATATGCCAGCCAATATATATTATGATATTTACAACATATATTTAAAAATTGCTGTACCAGTAGAGAAGCTTTTGTTTCTTTTTTTCCCCTTAAACAGAAGATAAGTTTTACTTTTCAATTCACCTACTAGTTGTTAGATCAGGTAACCTAGAACAAAAGGGTAATGCTGGAAAGTACCTCAACCATTTGAAGTGCCTGAGATCGGTGAAAAGGAATAGCAAAAATACCCACTAGCGTCTGCAGTCCCGTTTAAAAAAATAAAAAGGCAAAAGGAAGCAGTGATCAATGATTCCTCTGTGCATTCCAGATAACAATCCACAGCACTGGCGTTAGGCAATTCAGTTCAAAACCATACAATGCAGACTATACACAAAGTCCCAGTTTCAAAGAGATGTAGCAACACAAGGGCAAACTCTCACAAATAATACAGCTCCAGAAAGTACCCCTCGAGATGCCCAGGGGATCGGTTAATGATCCTTCCCAAGCCAGAGCCCCGCAGGTAGTCTGGTCATGATTAGAATGCAAGAAGTGCAACATTAACAATTAATAGGTTTTAAATATATCAGAAACCGGGGTGGGTTACGGCATGCTGGAAAAATAAAACAGTATCTCTCTGTTAGAAGATTAATGCTGCAGGGTAAGCCGATCTCAGATTACCACACAAAATTATCCTCTTCATCACAGCGAGGGAGGGAGGGAGTAGGAAAGAGGGAAGAGTAATTTGTTGAGGTATATATTAGGAAATGACGCAGCATACTTTGCCCACTGGGGAGCACCGGTATTTAATACCCAGTTCTGTAACACAAAATAACAACAGAAGCTAACAGCTACCACAAATGCAAATAAAAATCTGCACTATGCTATTTATGCTATGGGAAGAATTAATAAAGCAATTCACAGTGCTCATAAATAAGTTTAACAACCTCTTAGCCGTGTTCTTCTAGCTCAATTGGTTTAATATAAAGTTAAATTTAAAAATGTCTTTCCAATACAGTTGAAGATACTGTCTTTTTGCAACAAGTCTCCTTAAAACCACCTGAACTATCAAAGTAAGCAAGGATTAACAGAATCTGGACAGGTTTCAACAGTGATCTACTACTCATTCTTCTATTTTCAGAACATGAAATACTCTGTGACTGGTGACAATGGTTTTCAGAGCTCTTCAGAAAGATAAATACAGCAACAGACAATCCAAAAGCATAGAACTGCTCAACTCTACTGAAGCTCCATCTAATTTATTATTTTATTCCCCAAAAGAATCATGTGTTGTTATCAAGAGAACAGGAGCAGCAGCAAATATATGGTATTTTCCCCAACTGTTTTCACAAGGTTCACATTTTTACAGAGACAGGTGTTTCCTGTGTATTCGGTAAATCCCAGTGACTTTCTCTTGCATAGTCATCCCTTAAACTGATATAAAACATTACCTCCACTCACTGCAGTGAGCTCCAAAGCCTACAAGAAGCTGTGTCAAGAAACAATTCTTCTTGTTTAAATACAGCTCCATGCAACTCAATTATATGAGACCTGTACCACATCCCAAGTTATCTCTGTGTTGCTCAGTCATTCTGTGCATGGAAAACATTCCATTCCTTTGAGCATCCTTGTTGCCCTTCTCAATTCTAGCAAAATTTATCAAGTTCAGTCAAATATGTTGAAGACATGGACAGGAAACATACACAACACTCAGGGTGGATCAGTACCAAACTCTGAGCTGGTATTTTCATGGAATCACTACTATAAATCTGTGATCTCACTCCCAAGTGTTAATTGCCAATACACAGCACATTACCTTCTAGTTTTGTGAAGTTTTCTTTGCATTGTACATCACTTTACATTTGTCTAGATGGAACTTCACCAACCATTTATTGTCTGGCTTCTCAGCCTCATTAAGGTCTTTGTCGTGGTTTAACTCCGGCTAGCAAAATCCCACGAAGCCGCTCTCACAAATCCCCTCCCCTCCTCCAGTGGAGGGGAAGAATCAGAGGAAAAAGAAATAAGGAAGCTCATAAAATTGAGATAAGAACTATTTACCAATTAAATCTAAATTAATATATACAAGTACTACTACTAATAAACAATTTAAATAATGGAAAGTAAAACATATGATACAATTAAGATACAGTTGCTCATCACCCACTAACCAGTGCACAGCCAGGTGCTGAGTAGTGAGAGTCAGACCCAGAGAGCCCGAGAGCCACAGTCCAAGGGTTATCACAGCAGATTCCGAGCAAACCCTATATAGCACGACTGGGAAAACTAAACAAACCCACCAACTCCCTCACGAACGAGCCAGCACAGGAGTTAGCAGAGCACTAATGCAGGAGTCAGGGGGAGTATTAGCAAGTGTACGGGAGTAAAGGAGCAAGAGAGTAAGAGAGAGAGTAATGGCTCCTGGACCCACTCCTCGCCCATGCCCCAAGCATGATGTACTATGGAATGAAATACTCCCTTGGGCAGTTGGGTCAGCTCTCTGAACTGTGTGTCCCCTGCACTGCCTGTAGCGAGACAGTGAGAGTTGGGAACGCAGCTGCAGGATTAGAAGCGGAGAAAGAGCTTGAATTCAGTGCAGGCATTCCCCAGCGCCAGCTAAGACCTTATCAGTACTTCTCTCAGTGTCCAGGAACACAGCTTCCTAGCAGCCATGGTAAAGAGAGTTAACTCTTTCCTGACTGAACCCAGCACAGTCTTCCTTTGTCCTCACTACCTTGGAGAACTTCACCATTAGCAAACTTCCTCAGCTCACCTCCCAAGTATCTTTTTGACATTCAAGGATCCTCTTATAACAAATTAGTTTTCTTAAAAATCTTTGTCAAGGGGTTTTTTGAATTACCAAAAGGTTTTTCACAATATATCAATTAAAACATCCTTATTCACATGTTTCTTGATGACTATAAACAGGTTTGTAAAGAAGGATTTATTTTTAAAAAGGAATTATGTTGCACTTTAAAGGCAGTTTATAGTAAGAGGTCTCCTCTTATACTACTTATACTGAGGTTTGTATTAATTTGCCTGGCAAAAATATGCCACCCAAGACTTATATTCTCCACGGAATGGGTTTTAAAACCTTCCATCACATTTGCCGCCTTTCAGTTCTCAGATACAAAAGCAGTTTTATATGAGCTGTTACACATTATCATCAGTAATCCAAGAACTTCACCCTTGAATGCTCTTATAAATCTTGCTACCAGAAATTCTCCCTGACCTGCTGTATGACATGGTACCAGAGATTCTTCTGGTGCCTTCTGGGAACTGAACCAGATAACTAAAAGACATCAAAGTAGGCATAGGAAGGAGAGGAAAAAATGAGCAAGTGCATCAGAACTCCTTCAGCAAAACTGAAGTTATCATTACTTTAAAATATCTCTTTAAACACAGCAGACTATACAAACACCAATTTGTGAGGCTCAGAAATAAACTGCACTGACCCTGTCGAGAGGTTAAGATGCTGCAAACAGAAAGGTGAGGTATCATTTCTAAGCCTTTTGTTTAAATGAGGTGACACTACATTGCAAGAAAAGCTGCTTTTTGCCATGTTGGAAATCCAGAGTATTTGTATTGGTTTTTGCTCAGGTGTAATCTCCAGTTTAAAAGTTTGGATAAACCTAGATGCTTATCTGAGTTGAAGCTTTTGGTGCTCGCCTAGTATCAGGGATAATTTGCTGGTTACGCATGTGAACTAGTGATAGTGCACTGATACACATTTGCCATATCTACCTAATGACCTAAGTTGTAATATTTCAGCCTCTTCATGATCTGTTTAGCTACTGAAGCATGCTAAGCAAGTGTCATACAAGCTATTGCTACCAGTCTAACAAAAATCTGCACCCAAAAGCTCTGTCTTCTCATAACAGCAGCATAAGCTTAAATCTCAGCAAGGTTTAAAATTGTGACTGGGAATTTATGCCCTCAGTTCAGTTACCTCTCATCATGATGTAGCTTGGATCAAATGCAGAGTTGTCTGTTAAGGCAAACATTTGTAAACAGAATATCGGTAAGTGGGTATAAGAGATTTAACTGAGTATCACTTAACCACTGGGTATTAAGAAGCTTCTGAAAAAAACACTGAGAGTGGCCCTACAGCATACTGTGTTGTTTTGCTCTGATAAAGCAAAATTTTAAACGGCATGTGGAACAAACTGATAATGTAATCCACTGTTTTCCTCTGGCAATCAATGGGAGAAAACAGTGGCATATATAAATTGCAAGGCAGGGGCAGCAACAATGCTCCTTATTTGTGTGCTGCTACTATTAAGCAGGTAAACAGCAACAGACGTCTTTATAGATCACAAGGCCTACATGAACTCATCCCGTGTTTGAGCTCCAATCGTCAGGAAAGCTGAACATGCTGCCATGGTGGAGAATGACCATATGCTGAAGCTTATCGTAAATTCTGCTATATATACACAGCCTCGCAGCTTCCTACCATAACTGCATGTTATGATGACTAAAAGAGTGACAGAAGTGAACACACATACTCAACAGAGCACATACTTAAAATGCCCAGCATAAAATCAGAAACATTAACATTGTGATGCAATACTTGGCATACTTGGCCAATACAAACTAGCAAGAATCTGTTCTCACCACATTCATGCTGCTTTTGTCCCAACAGGGAACATTTTTCTCACTTGGCTAATGCCAACTGCAATTTACTGTTCAGACCAATGCTATATTGTTATACATTTCCTTGCTTACTTTGCATCACCAGGAACACTTGAATCAGCTCTGCCTATGGAGCTCTCTCTTAAAGGAGGCTGTAGTGAGGTGGGTGTCAGTCTCTTTTTCCAAGTAACAAGTGACAGGACAAAAGGAAATGGGCTTCAAGTTGCAACAAGGGAGGCCTAGGTTACGTATTAAGAAAGAAGTCCTTCACTGAGAGGGCTGTCAAGCACTGGGATGGGCTGCCCAGGAAAGTGGTTGAGTCACCATCCCTGGGAGGTATGTCTAGAGGCAGCACTAAGGGGACACGGTTTACTGGTGGACTTGGCAGCATTAGCTTAATGGTTGGACTTGATGATCTTAAGGTTCTTTTCCAACCTAAACAATTCTATGATTCCCTGATGTGCACAACTTCCTTTCTTTGTGGGAATGCCATCAATGCTCCCTGTATATCAGCCTCCTTGACTAGCACAGATCATGTCCCCACAGAGATGTATTTCTGTACAGTGAGCCTGCATTTCTCTCAACACCACCTCCCCACACCTCTCCATGCTCTTCACAACATTTTGGGGTTTGAAGAAACAGGCAGATGTAAATGGCCAACAAGCAAGTCATGGGAGGGCTTATGTCAGATTTCCAGCTGCTGATTCAGAGACTTGTGTTAATGTTTAATTAAAACAGAAAGAATAATTAATTTACAACATTATAAGGTCTTTATCGTAATCCTGTGGTCTGAGGGTTGCTTTAATCACATTTTGTTGTTGAACAGGTTCTGTTAACGTACTTACACACAGCACATTTGCACAGAGCATGAAATCTGGATCTCATTGAAAGCAAACCCAACCGCATTCAGGTTGCAACCAGTACGTTATTTTACTTTTTTTTTTTTCTTATTTAAATTCTGAGTAGATATCTTCCCCCAAGTACAGAGAGACATAAGTGTCCACTAAGACAGAAGTCAGACCACAGGGACTGATACCTCCTTTCCCTTACACACATTTCCCGAAATACAACATTGTACTCCTAAGGCAAACCTCTCTGAATGCAACTTCTGGCTGTGTTTGTCTCTCCCCTTTTTGATCAATTTGGCATCAAGCTCCAGCTTCCCTACAGGAAACAGTGGCTGTGACTCTCCACACACCACTCCTAGTCAGTGAAATCAGCCTGGAGGCATTTTAAAACAAAACAAAAATCTCACTGTAATTCACTTGCTAACATGTCAGATACTACAGCTATTCGTGAAGTGTTGTTGAAATAAGCGAGAACTTGAAAAACAGAAAAGGAAAGAGACATCTCTGGAGTTTACACTTCTACTTCATTTTTAGTACAAGACAAGTAAAAGGGCACCCAGAGCTAGGAAGAACTTTTTATGTCTTAAAAGAGGGGAAATATTAATAAAGTTAGCTTCCTCATTTTCCTTTTAGAGATTAAGGTTCAGCTAATTATATTTTTGTATAATCCACATTATTTTTATTAACAGAGTTGCAGGGCTGGAGTCTTGGACTTCAGAGACAATTTTTTGCCTCCAGCCACTAGCAGTTTGGCTTCCCTCCCTACTTTTTTATGTCCAGTTCTATGGCATAATGCAAAGCCATTTGGTGTGCTACCCTCTTGCACGTTCCCCTTTTAAAGTTCAACTTGCATGGAAAAATGGAAAAGTGGAGGATTCTCTCTGCGTGCCTATACTCACAATCCTGCAGAATAATGAAAGCAATATCTGCAGCAATTTACAGATTT
This sequence comes from Rhynochetos jubatus, assembly GCA_027574665.1. Lineage (NCBI taxonomy): Eukaryota > Metazoa > Chordata > Aves > Eurypygiformes > Rhynochetidae > Rhynochetos > Rhynochetos jubatus. The sequence goes on along the minus strand of CM050654.1, from coordinate 18,343,043 downwards.
GTTTTAGGCCAGAAGGAACCATTACACCTCAATTCCTGAAAAATGCATGACAATTTCATCCACTGGAGGGTTTCAGCCCTTCCTATTATGAAATCCAATTATTTGGGGTCAACCAGAGTGTGAGGTTTGGGGAAAAATCTTCAACACCTTGATTTAGAAGTTTACAACTAAGATAAATTTAAATCACTGGGGAAGAAATAATTATCGTGTCTATTATAAACCACTCAATCTAGTTGTGCTTCACTATTAAAGGACACCCTAATCCCAGTCACCTTCTGAACGTGTAGACACTTGTACACTGCAACCAGATCAGCTCTTAACCTTCTCCTAGATAAACCAACTAAGTTCCTTAAGCCTTCCTTCATTTGGCAGGTTTTCTCTGACTCCTTTTCAATTTTGCACTACGACACTGGAAAATAGGTACTAAAAGTTAGAACAATATGCTCAAATATATTCTCTTTACCTATTTAATTACATCTTTTTGTTTGTTTGTTTTAACAAGTGTGTTAATCATTTTGCCTCAGCACTGACTTGGGAAGGACACCTCTACATTTCTACTGACATGCCCATTTATCCATCCTGTGTGCTGACACAAATAATTTCACCATCACATGTTCTTCTCTTACCATAAGTCCTGACTCAGCCTGGCAGAGTCAGCTGTCTGAAACAGCACCAGACTAGAAATCTTATGTTGAAGTAGAGTTTTCACTCATAAAGTCTAATTTGCAAGACCTTGTGGGAGCAAGCTCAAGAGGCCAAGGATGAATCCCAACCTTCTCAGTAGAATCTTGTTTCTCCTAAACCACTCAAAATAGTGGTTTAGACCAGAACAAGTAAAAGGAAAAACATCCTGCACCATCCAACTGAAATAAAATTCTGTATCTGGTCTCAGTTTCTTATAAGGCTTGTTCTTAATTAAGAATATACATACATACGAGGATTGTGTTTGTAATGTGAACACCAACAATAGATTTAACCCTTATGACAGAAAAATGTCAATTTTTTTTCCTTCAGACAAGAATGAAGACTTCTGTACATAAAATAAAGAAACAGAAAACTGGTGAAAACATTTTGGGAATAAAAGAAAAACCTCCCACCAAGCAAATGAAGAATGAGGAAAAAAGTAAATATCTGAGGTCTAATGCTTTCCTTATACTAAACTGAACCAGCTTTCAGTAATCAGCAGCTCCTTTTTAATCCATCCAGATTATTCCTCTACCACAGTACAAGACTTTGTATCTATCTGTAGCATGAACCTTTAGGATCATGACTGACCAAACCTGAGGAAGAGAATCAAGTCAAGTACAAACCCAATTAAACTGATACTCCAGGAATATTGCCATTTCTCATTCCTCTGTGGCTCTGTTGGCTCACAAGTTTAACTGTAAACAAGCCACTTCACCTGAGCCTTATGTTATTCATTTGTAAAAGGGGGATAAAAATATTTGCAAGCTCACAAAAAGGCTGAAAGGTCTAAATAACATGTTTACAACTCTTCAAAATCATGCGATGGAAGTTGCTGTGTAACTGCCATTTGTGATTAAGGCTGCTGTTATTCAGAACACTCGGCTGCGTTCAGCTAAACAAAAAACACACCACAAAAAACATGTTTCTTCCAGATCCAGCAAAAAATAAAAACATATTACAGCTTAGACTTGCTGAAAATCAAACCAATAACATACTCTGAGAGCAAAGCTATTTTTGTTACACTACCTATTACCATCTGACAGTAAAATAATTTGAATCGATATAATAATACAAAAAATTACCTTTCAGTAGAATTCTGCCTAAAGACTCAAGCCTAGGAGTTTGGAGTCAGAAAAGCAGCTGAAATAACACGTGGGGTAAACAAGATTCCTGATTTTTACTTTTAACTTTCAGATGGTTCTCAGATATGACCCTGTTCTTAGTAATCTGCCCAAAGGTTTGCTGGCAGCTTTCTTGCTCCCAGCCTGCTCCACAACACCAACACAAAGATGGATGGTATTCCATTAGGTAGATTAGAATTTCCTTTACAGTTCTGAACTGTGCAAAGAGAGGTTAGGGACAAATTCACGGCCTTGATCGATTGTGTGACCACGAGAGAATAAAGACTCAGGAAGTCTAGTCTTCTGAAATGAATTAATATCATTACCTTTCACATACTGACAGAAAAAAATCTAAAAAGATGATAAATTATATGTGTATATATACATTTGAATATAAATTTATAAAATGGCTGAATATAAATAAGCAAATCAGAACAGAGAATTGCATAAGTATACTGGCTGACAGCTGTCACCTACTCTTCCCAGTAAGAAATAATAGGCTTTCTTCATTTAAAAATCAATAATGATGCTTCTGGTTTGGGTTTTGGGTTGGGTTTTTTTGGATCAGTACCACACGCTACACAAACAGCCTTTACAATGCTTTTGACTAAAAAGCGCTGTATTTAGATATGAAACTTTAAAGGAACATTCCATTTCTAATTAAACATGTCCTGAAACTTAACATAATATCAAAGACTGGTGGTGGGTTTTTCTTTTTTCTTTAAGTAAATCAGACAAAGCAAGGTAGAAGCCTGCCTCTTGTAACAAATACATGAGAAAGAAATGTGATTCTCTTTCCCTAGTGTTAACTTGGGGAAGCAGCTGAAGTTTGTGATATCTCTACGGCGAGACTACACAGACTGAATACAGAGAAGACCAGTTTAAAAGGCACAGATCTTCAAATCAGCCTTTCTCTGGTAGATGAAATGTGCTCGTCAGTGCTTCAAACCTGTCTATCATAGTTTTTCAGGTATGCTAAAGAAAGATAGGTTGCACACTATGACTTTAAATGGCGATACAGTACTTTTAAATTGTCATAAAATCGACTGTGTCTGGAATAAAAGACCACTAGCTACATCCACATTCAGAAAGAAAGAGTGCAACAAGAATTAATTCTTAGCTACATTCTTAGAATTTACTTAGTAATAATTACTGTAGTAATTCTTAGTTTCTTGCGGAGCAATGTGACACAGTTCTACGGGAGGGCAGAAAAGCCAGCCACGTACAATCTGGATGCTGCAAAAGCAGCCACTTCTCTGTTCACCAGACACATGTAGAATTTAGATTTCTCTAAAGGTGCTCTACAATTTTGCTTAAGACAAGACTTATAATTAGAAACTAGCAAAACCTTTACAAACACAGTGGTGTAACACATGTGCCCTGTTTGTCTTCAAGTAAAAAAAAAAACGCTTGCTTTGAGGGGAGACGTTTTCCTCACAGCCTACTTGCAAAACATCCTTCAGTGGTCTAATGCCTAGAGTATTTATGGCTAACAATGCTCTCCCTTTAACCGGCTTCCTTGGTTCATGAACATACTACTAACTGAAGAAAGCTGTTCAATGCAGATAAAGGCTTCTTGGGTTTATCCCTATGCTGATCAGTAAAAGAAATAAATACTGCCAAAGTGTCAGAGAGATTACCTCCAGGTTTTCTGCAAAGACAGAGATGGAACGGGAAGCCAAGGACTAGATTTTCTGAAGGACTCAGCAAACGGTAGGATTTGTATGCAGTAACTCTATTGCTTTACAGAATTAAGCTGGTGACCTAATTAATTGTATGCACAACAATGGTAGTGCAGCATTTAGGAACCATTTCTCAAAAACCACACCATGGATGCTCAGCTCCTGTAAAGCGGTAGGGAAAGGCTACAACACTGGTGACTCCTGTTTCTCAGCAGTGTATGTCAGTGCTCTTTCTCCTTAGAGACAGGGTTTCCTATCTGGCTGCTGGTCTGGGAACAGAGAAGAGGAAGCTTATCCATTCCATTCCTGTTAAGGAAAATACAAAGTAACAGCAAACTTTAAACTAAAGGAAAAGCTCCCTTAAAGCTAGTCTCTATTATTTTAAGATTTTTTTTTCTTGAGAACAATATATATTAAAGACTAGAAATGAGGCAGTACTTATGTAAGCTCATCTATTTAACAAAGAGTTGCTCTTTGAAGAGATTCCTGACAGGAACTAGGGAACCTGCATCTTCATGTTAAAATACCACAAACTGTAAAAGCTGTCAAAGACTGATTGACAACTCCCTCCTTTTAGCAGCAATTTTTTTTCACCATAAATAACTGTGTGTATCTTATCAGGTGTTTGCTTTAAGCTCAATCCTTTTCTTAAAGTTTCAGCTGAAATGGCTCAAGTATTTTGTGGGGAAAAAGATACCACCTTAAATAAGCATTTTTCAGGCCCTCCAAAGGCTGAAAAGAATTCTTGCAAAAACCTGCTACAACAGTTCAAAGAGGTCTCTGCTGGTTTCCATCAAAGCCATAAAAAGGGCAACGGAGCTCTGCAACCAGGTACGGTGAAAGAAGAGAGTCAGAGGACAAAGCCAAGGGTAGCCACAGAGCAGAGGTCTGCACTGCCAGAACTTGGTCTGTATTATGTGGTTCCTGAACCACTGCTCTCCTCACCTGTAAATATCCGAGAAAACACCTATTATTCTCTTTTATTCCCTTTATAAAAGGGTAACAGGCTGATTCCTCATGTTGTAGTTTGGGTGATTTTGGCGAGGACTTGGGAATCACAAACTATTATATCCATAATAACTAAAAGTGAAATAGAAATGCTTTTAAGCGCTCGACAGGAGTAAAAGGCAAAACTGAAGTGCCTTTTTGCCTGCATGACTACAAAAAAAGGGTCTAAAATGTCTTGCCATTTCTTGCTTAAAAACATAACCAACAAAAAACCCCAAACAAAATACCCAGCTACCCCACAAAACACCTCTCCTTCTAACGTAATTGCTTAAATTTCATTTCTGTGCTGTTAATGAGGGTAAAGCATAGCTCTTACAAAACTCCACCTGCTCTCTGGAGCAGAGTATTTTGGGGTAAAGGAGCAGAGCAGGCCATGTCCCTCCACCACTTCACAAAAGGGGAAATGAGAGCACGTGGACTGGCTACTTCAGTGAAGAGGACCACAGATAACAGATTGGCAACATCCAGTCGCTGCATCTGTAACGTGCTCCTCCTGCACAGGATCCTGAGCTCCAGAGCATACTTTGGCACTGCAGCAGCGTGTTGAGTGGCTGAATTCAGACCCCGCTTTCCCTAAGGAAACGGCCAGCTCCCGAGCCACGGCACCGTGCCAGACGCGGAAGAGGCACTTGGCGCAGAGGAGCGAGGGAAGCCGGCAGATAGAGTGCCCCGCGCTCTTATCTGCAGACCTCCGCTTCTGGCTCGGCTGATTACTGGGCCCTTCAAACGAGAACTAGGATAGGTAGCAAATGAAAATGAGGGACATAATTGAAAAAGCGAAAGATGAAAGAGCAAATTAGTCCCTTCCCATAGTTATCTTGGGGGTAGGCCAGGGATACTTATTCCAGGCAGGGCTAATGCTGGAGAAGAGACAGAAATTTCTGACTAAGTTACTAGTCGGCTCCTCTTTCCCTTCCTGTAGCCCACTCCAGCTGGCTCACCTTCACTGGCAGATGTAAAATACTTCTGGTCCACTTTGCAGGGGGACTGAGGGAACTCTAATACAGAGAATCAGCATAAACCTACTTGAAGGGAAATAGACACTGAAGCAGTAACTAGGCCACATTAACCCGTGTGTCCTCTAGAATATGAAGGTATGAACCAGCATTTAGAAACCGATCATGGGCTAGTTAGATGGAAAATATTTCACTAATGTGAAAGCTATAAGAGATGCTATAATATTTGATTACCCCTGAGGCCATAACAAACTCAGAAGGAAGCATATGAATTGCTGATTATTTTCTATGATGATAGAATCTGAGAACTTGCTGATACTGCTGTTGTACAGACTGACAGGTCCCTGGCTGTATCACTGCACTGGAATTTGAATCATGTAGTGCTGCTCTCATTTCAGGACAAGGTAGAACTCATTGAAGTTTTAAGATTTTTATTTTTTTTCTGGGGCTACATCCTTTATAGGGAGATGCAGACAGTAATCATTTAGTTTGCCTTGCACGATAAATCCTGGCTTTCAGCCACTTTGCATATGCATCATGATAACCTTTCCATGATGTGATCACAAAACATCCTTTCTTCATTCGGTCCACAAGATAGATGACACGAGAAAAATGAGTCAGGGACGTGTTGAGAAAGAATGGTAGAGAAGGTGAAAGTCAGCAAGTGTAAAATTCAAGATTACGCTATATTAAATGCACAATAGGGACCAAATTAAGATTACTGTGCAATCCCTGATTTCCACTGGCTTTATGCACTTGACTTTGAAGGCTTACAGATCTTTAAACATAATCAATATGCAAGATGTTACATGTTAAAGAACCATAAAGCCATTGTAGTAGGCTAAAAAAGGGATCTACTGAAACAATACCTTTTCATACAGCATTGGTTCCAAATTGGAGGTACCAATTTGGGAAGTTACTGTAATGCTGTCTCCCATTTTGCTATAAACAAGAATTTTTCAAGTAATACCAGCCCAGAATTTGTTTCAAGCTAAGTGTTTCAGACAGTGGGGTATAAGTAACTGAGCAAAAGCTTTTAGAACTTGATGCCAGGACAAATGTGCTGTCACCTTCAGATCCGCTGCCACAGCACTTCCGAGAAAGGGTCTGTCCTTCTGTGCAGCAGCTCAGGTCCAAGCTGTGACAGCATGATCATGCCTGTCCTGTTCTGACAAAACTATTTGCTGGTGCTGTGAAGAGAGCTGGGAAGAAGAGAGCACCTATTCTGCAATCCCTTTCTGCTTGAAATCTTCATTCTGCACTTAGAAGAGCCCTTTCTGGCTGATCTGTTGAAACAAAAAGGTACCCTTACTGAGGAATAAAGGCATGTATCCAAGGAGTTACTGCAATCATTCCCCAATTAATTTTTCCTATATAATAAGCAAATCCTAAGGAACAAAACCAAATTTAATTAGGGTGTGAATTGGTAAGTACTATACATATGCCCACAGCATTTTTAGAACTGTTAATGTTTTTAGAAGAAACAGAAGGGAGGCATTTTAAACTAAATCACACAATTTCATTGAGAAAATAAGATATACTTGGGGTAGACATTTCTTTAAAAAAAATCAGGGTCTGCTCAGTGCTTCATTTGAAAGTACCCCATGTGGAGAGAGAAGCAAGTGATCAGAAGACTTTCACAAAGGAAATAGGAACACTGACGTTTCATCTGGAGCATCACAGATATTTTCAGAACTGAAAACTGTCAAAGTTAACTATTTAAGAAAGGGTTTACCCCAGATTTTAAATATATTTCCATAAATGAGAGTTCTTTTGGAAAAACTGTGGGGGTTGTTCCCTTAAACATGCTTATAGTTAATATACTTTACCTTGTTTTTTCCTGCCCTGGTAGTGACTGTATCAAACTCCTAAGCAGAAACTTTTCTTTTTTCAGGCCACTGAAATTAAGTTAGAAACCAGCTCCTGGCAAGGTTTAGAAAAATGTTTCTATATCTGACTGCCACTGAAAATGTAAAGGTGCATGCACAGAAGTCCTCTCGCGACCATCTTTCTTTTTGCCACCTTCAGTGAACGCATGCCAGCGTGAACAGCAGCCCTGGCCCGTGCTGCAGGATCCCCTCAGTCCTACTGAAAGCAGAGACCGAGTGCTGCACACTAGAGGTTTTGCTGCTTACAGTCCTTGGTAAGTCCTCTTGTGAGTGAAGTGCACAGATTTCTCCATTGATCCATAAGGCAAATGATGGCTTTTTTTGGTGAAAATGGACAAAAATCTCTTCAAATATTCTGTTTCTGCACAATGAAAAATTAAGGCACTTAAGATGACACATACATTATGGATCAACTGGATTTAGCTCCTACTCAAACTTATTTTCTGGAAAATGGCTTTTTACAAACTTTGACATAGTACCCCCACCACTTTACAGTGAACAAGAAAAAAAAGATGATATATCCACATGAACGTCTACATTTGCAAAGGTTTTGTTGAGTTAAAAAGAAAGGAAGCGCATGACAGATGGCATTCACTGCGCCTGTCAGTAGATACCCATGAATGATTTAGTTTTCCAATGAGCTTTAAAGCCCATTGTAAAAGACTGTTAGGGAAAATCAATACCTGCAAGATAAATGGCAAAGTCTGTGAACTAGAAATAGACTAGTACTGAACCACTGTTCCTAAAAAAACGAGTTTAAACATGCCCTGTCAGTGGTGCATAGCAGCATGATTCTACATAATTATCAAGAATTCCAAGGGAGGAAGTAGACACTGAGTTGACATTTTTTTTTTGTTTGTTTGTTTTTTAATAAAACCCATAGAAGTTTGGCTAGGAATGACAGGTGTAAAGGATAAACACTCCGTGAAATAGGCAAATGGAATGTAACGCAGATAAATGTAAGCTAGTGTACACAGGCAAAAACAGTCTAAATATCAAAAGTAACCTGTCTCTGGAGGCTACTGCAGCTCAGCAATTCAATAATACCACAAGTGAGCAAATAGCGCTAGTTGACTCTACAACTACAGCATCCCTAAAAGAAGGTTCTACGAGTCTTTATGTACAGTTCTGTGAAAAACCTCAGCTATAAAACCAGTACAACTGGAAAGCAGACAAATCAATAACAAATCTAATTCTTGAATATGTTAGAGCATGGAAAATTAATATGAATTGCATCATGCCTAGAAGATGAGAATGGCACACTGCTTTCTTAAAATTGTATTGAGTTTTGGTCCCGCACTTTACACATACCTGGATTTCTTAAATCTTTTCTCTCTCTGTACACATTCACATACACCCCCCCCCCCAAATCTGTTCACATGCCCATCCCCACACCTTCCTCATAAACACACACTTCTCATATACACATTTTGCAATGAATTAGTAATATTTTCTACTGTTTATAATATGTGTTGGACTGCTGACATTTGACAAGCTGGCTGATACGTTACCTCATAACCATCCCACAGCACTGCATGCTGTAGCACAAGGCCTGTCAGCAGGATGCATTTGCAAGTCATGAATTAAAAAAAAAAAAACAAAACAAAACACAACAAACAAAAAACCAAAACAACCCTCTTGCTGTTTTAAGTTCAGACAGAAGATAAGTTTGTGAAAGGAAACACTTGGCAGTGGTTCAGCCGATCACTGTGGGGCAGCGGTGACCCTGCCTCCCTCTCCATCCCCCCCGCAATTCCAGTGACAAGTGCGATGCTGTACAGTTCAGGCAGTGGTCACGTAGGAGCAGCTCGCACTCACTCGCTTGGCAGAAATGACCCAGAGCGGTTTCCTTCCTGTTGCTATTAGTTTACTATTTGCTGACTCGTTCCATGCTGAAGTACCTCCACACATGGAAACCTGAGTTGCAACATGCAAAATATTGGTTTTGGTGTACCCAATGCATTTAAGATAATAAACAAATACATTATAAAGTGCAACAGGAAAAAAGCACTTTGATAACATTCAGAACCATTTTATGAGCTGTTGAAGAAGTGAGAATTACAGAGGAGGGTATTTTTTTGATACTGCTGGATAAACATGGAGAACCACAGAAGCACTGAGCATTGCTTTGCCAGTAATGGGGTTTTTTTTAAAGATCCAAGATGCTTTACCATAAACTAAAATTTTTTTCACATTAGCTGGCTGTGAAATTTTAGATTTTGTTATTATACAGAATTAACAAGATCCTCCAGTTGCTTCACTGTCTATAACAGACTTACCTTGATTTATGCCTGTGGAAGACTTAGGCCTTACCAGTCATACCTGTTCTTCTATTAGCTTTTGCCTTTTCCCTTTTTACAGCACATGGAAATGCACATGCCCAGGCAAATGCTCAAAATGATTCTATCACTCATCAAATCTCTATCGTGAAGACTTTTTCCAGTGCGCAAACCCCACCCCAACAGACCAAGTTAAAGGATGGGTCCTGTTCACAGTGAGAAAGCTGCGTACGACCCAGACTTTTGTACAAGGATGAACAGCAACCACCACGGCACAGACAGAAAGGGTTCTCGAACAGTAGAACCAGCCTGGAAAGCATATCGTGAACCTAAATGTGCAAACACCTTTACTTACTGTGTTAAAATTTGGGAAGAATCCAACAGCAGAGCTGCTGTCCACAGGGAAGGACATAAAGGGTTTGATATCCAGGGAAGGCTGCATCATCAAGGTAGGTGTGCGCACAAGGGTGGGAAGTGTAGTAGCGCCTGCCAAGAGCAAACAAAACCAGGAATTCACAATATTCTCCTTTCCACATCACACACAGTATAGCGATCTCTTGCTGACACAAGTGCCAAGAAAAAATAATGCACGGAGGTAATAAAGTGTTTCTGTAGGCGTTAATATCATTAAAAGAAAGCTATTTCCACACACTACAGATGAGGCAGAGTACTTCCCTATGGCCATGGATGCTCAGACGCTGAAGAGGAGACATATGGTATATAAATCACACTGGCAGGTAGCATAAATCCTATCTAAAGCTGAAAAACTCTTGTGTGCCAAAAAGGCCAGGATGGGCGCCCATGGAAGTCAGATGTTTTTGCAATTCCTGCTCGCCTATTAGATCAGCTAGTGCAGACACTGCATGCAAGCTGAAATCCCGAGTCTTGTTTCCAGTGAGCTGCATGTTTATTTTTCTCTTTTCTGACAGCATCTGTAACTATCAGGTGCTGCACAAGCATTATTTCACCTAACATTTAAAAAAAATACCCTGTTTTACAGTGCAAAGCGAATATTAGAAAACAACCAACAATTAAATAATCAGCTAGCACGTAAACCCACACAACCCTTTACATGCAATGCAAATTAGCATGTTCATAATTTGAACCCAGATCTTTGTGTCCAAACAAGAGCTTTCCAGAAATCTCCATGCTGAAATTCTTTCTTTATACACCTGAGAATCACTCCCCGGCAAGACCCTGAAGGAATGGGAACAGATTTCCAAATATTCATTTTTAACTAGTTACCTACCCTATTCACACAACAGTGTGCCTAGTACACAGTTCCAGCTATGCCTGTGGGAGTATTTTTTCCTGAAGTAATACAAAATAGATTTCAAATAAAATTTCCTCATGGAAATAAAAAATAAAAAAAATAATTAAAAAAACCTCCCCAAAACCCTCAGTTTCTCTTTCCTTGGTTGAATGAATTATTCAACACTGACTGGAGCAGCCACTGGAACATAAGTGTCCCACACCTCTAAAGGACAGTGAGTCACACTCTTCCTCTCCTTCCTCTACCAGAATTTCTCCATAATTACCTCCTCCTCCCACTCACCAGTGGCCAGCACATCAGCCGGGAGCATAACAGCCCTCTTAGGAGTTTCTCTGGTCTCAGGCAGAGCTGGCATAATACCTACGCTTTTTCTCATAAAAGTTGTCTGGGCTTTTTAAACCTAGTCAGGAAGGAGGGGGGGTGGGGGGAAAGGAGAGAAGTAAACAAGCAATTTTCTCCCTCATCTCCCATGAAATCAAATCATTTGCATCTACTTGCAAGATGCCAGGAAATCCATACAGGCTGCCTGAGTACCAGTCTCCTGTAAAGGGATCTCCCCTTCTCCCTGTTAAGGACAGGCAGAAGAGAAGGCAGTCGAATTTTTCCTCCTATTCATCTCATAACCCTGCCTCTACCGACACATTTACAAACCTTTCTTACAGTATCTAAGAGGAAAGCTGAGTTTAGAGCCAGATGGGGCTGCATGAATTTTTTGGATGACCACACACTTATACCTAGCCCTGAGCTCAAATTTTGTAGATGCTGGAGAGACAGTCATTTTGATCACAGCTGCAGAGCAGTAAACATTATCTTATGGGCTAGCAGATGAATAGCAGGCTATAATCTATTCTCTGTTGCTTCTACAGGAAAAGTGTGATGATTGCAGAAAGATGGGTCATTGAAAACTATAGAGATAGAACTGCTGAACACCATCCCAACTGAGCTGCACAACTTGAAAGCAAAAAACATGTTTGAGACGCTTTCCCCGGAATATTTTTACCTTCTCCTACCCCAATACTTTCATAAATATGAATTTTATCTCTGCATAAGCCCAGGAAACTCCTTGGCAGTTGTGCTTAATTAACTAAGTCAAAGCTTATTCAAGTAGAGTCACAGACATCAAAAAACTAAAGTCTAACATGCATAGGCATAAGTTTCTTCTTCATATCCATAAAGAAAAGAATGCATCAATAAGAGAGCAGTGTGTCAGAGGATTTATCCAAAGAAAATATCTTCAACTACAAAAATGATGATTGTTTCGCTAGCTGGTTCTGAAACAGTAGATTTACATAATTTATATTTCAGAGTTGTATTCAAACAGCAGCTATGCTGTATTCAAACCTAAAGTCCATAAAGAGCCATCATCAATCTAACTTCTACAAGTTTCTCTTTGAAGTTCATATGCAATTAAAGATCCATGAAATTAAAAAAAGACCTCTCCTCTCTTTATATATACATACTTCAATTAAATTGAGACTGACATTTAAAATCATAGTTAAGCTAGGTTTCCAATGCTGTCCTTAACCAATTATAGAAAACAATTAACATAAAAGTTTTAAAAATTAAAAAACAATTAGCACCCTCTTGAAAACAATGCAATATTCTTTGAACTCCGTGGCTGAGTACAGACCATTTCATGCAACAAAACCATTTCAAATCTGCCTGCAGTTTTGCAGTCCACGGTATTTCTGCTGTCAAGAGTAAAATATGACCAACAGACAAGGTTACATTTAGAGCCTGTACAGAACAGAAAACATACACACCTACCAGGTTGATTAGTGGAGGAATTGATAATAAGGTATTTGTTCACTTCTGCTCACCACTTTACTACTTCAACTACTGCCATTAAGTACCAGTGACTCTCTTTGACTGAAGTTTGATTTTCAGACCCACCTTTGAAAGCCTCTGGAATAATGATCAGATAGAGATGGCCTAAACTTCAGGACAAAATCATCAAATTAAACAGAACAGGGCACAGCTTTACACTGCCATTGCTCCCAAAGGTCAGATTCTCACCACCACTACACCAAATCTGTATGCAGACCTGAGCTAAGCAGGAATACTGGCACAAGAAAGATGTAGCTGACAAGCTTCATTATCTTCATAAATTTAACAGATGTTTACCATTTCATTAGCATTTTAACGATAAAGACAACTTACCATGTCAAACACATTGTTTTAAACTACGTATAAATCTTTGGCATAAATATAACTGATCTTTCTTGTAAATTCATTTTTTCCTTTCAGCTTCATAATTTTCAAACAGTATTTTACCTTTGTAACTTCCATTTTGATTCCCACAGCCCGAGTTACCTATGTACTGGAGATGCAAACAGCAGACAGACTTCACCAAAACGCACTGATCCTCACTGGTACCTTTCACCCTTGTCCAAGAGGAGGAAAACAGGTTTTCATCTGACCAGATGATACAAAATCTCTCATTTTACTAAGTTCTATTTCCTCCTACACATACGTATCTCAAAAACAAGTCTCTAACAGGTGCTGTTCCTCTTTGACCATGTACACATGGCCTCACACACACCGCAACACTCTAGGCCACTGGTCTTTTTGCAAAGGTTATGAAAGTTTATGAAAGGTTGTCATCTTTATCCAAATATAATCTCTCTCTAAGATAAAAGGCACACAATTAACAGATTAAGCAATGAAAGTGGTATTTTGGGGAAGCAGAAGTCTTGTATTGGACACTCCCATAGCAAGGCGAGTCGCAGGAGCCAGTGAGATGTGTTTTACCCAGGAGCCAGAAAAGGGGCAGGCAACACAGGGACTCGAGGAGCCTCTACCAACAACCCCCTGCAGCTCTTTCGCAGCTTCACAGAAAAACTGCAGCAGCCAAGACTGGCAAGATCACAGTTTTGGCAGAGGCAATCACAGTTCACTTTGGCCACGGTTAACAGTCACTGCTCATCTTTTTCAAGTGAACACAGTGTCAAGTTCAGTCAAATCTAAGCGCACAATTTCTCCCTTTGTACCTTCCTGAAAACTATCTGTGAAAAAATTACTTTTATGATTTTCTTCCTAACTGCTTTTGTGTGTGCATGTGTGTGAGTGCTAAACAAAAAGGTGCAAGCCTTCCTCTGATTTGGGTCAATATTAGACTATTACACATAAAACACTCAATTCTATCACAAAACTTACCCATGTAAAACACATTTTTGTGAACAATTTCAGCATACTTGAAGAACTTTCCAGACTGGAAAGCATGTTCTCCCAAAATCTTCATTAAAGGCAGCTATAGAAAAATCTAAAGCCGTACTCAAGTCTCTCCTATTTTTCTATTACCTAAAGATGCTACTACAATGTTTTAATCCTGACATCCAAGGAAGCAATCCACACTCATAACAAGCAGTGAAAGAGTCCTGAAGGGCTATCAGGACTGAACAGAAATATTCAGTTGACAACCTCCTGTGAACTGGACAATCTACAGCAGATTATACGTGGTTAACTTTGTTTTAACTTGTGCCATGGACACTATTTGGGAAAACTTCAAAGTGACATTGTTTGAGTTATTCACACCTACCACTACGTACATGCATTACCCTGCCGAATTTTCAGTTAAGGGACAAGCTGTGCTGGCTTTTTCATCCCTGAATTATCTGGTCATTTTTAGCTATGAGGAGCTTCTACTTTCAACACCAATGTTGAGTAGCCTCATTTGGCCAGAGAACAGTAGCAGTATAATAACAACTGATGGGATGAACAAGTTCTGGGCTTTCCCCTCCCTTAACCTTAAGCATTTTTCAGGCACTGCTTAAGCCAACATTATCCCTTCAAGTGTGGATGACAAGTTGTCCCTTTCATTTTGCCCACTTGGGCTGAATCCGTTACACACTGTGGCCACATTATGCACACCCACACTGCCTTTAGATTGACAAGATCATCTCCACTTACAGTGTTTTCCTTCAGAGCTCCAGAGGAGGGAAGACCAGGGAAGGACATGTTTAAAACTGCTCCCTGGAAGGATTCTGAGATAATTCTGCATGTGTTCACCTATGAGCTTTTTCTGGGACCCTACAGCTTTCAGTACAGTTTATTAATCAGTCAGTCCAAGGTTTGAATATTGCCAGAATTATTTACTCCAGCATGTGGCTCAAACCCCAGTTTTTTAAAAAGATTAGAGACAGAGGTAGTACCTAGCCCTTCATATTGAATAAAAATCTCTTCCAGTCTACTGTCTGTGCCTTGTGAAAAAATCAAAATCTCAAAACCACCACAAAAACCCCAACTTGCACTAGATTTCCCCACACTTGTTTATATTTTGAGCTTTATGGAACGATTGGCACAATCAAATTATGTTTATAAGAACCCCACCAAACTTCAGAAATGTACACCATAAAAAAATTAATAGCTTTCTTTTCTTATATCCAATACACCCATTGCATCATGCCCCAGAACTATCTACTTTCACTTCATTTTCATTTTCCCCATTAATGAGGCAAAAATCAAACACTTGCAAGTCACCATATTTTGTAGCTTAGGTATTTATATGACATAAGCCCCTGAGATCTTTCCTAAAACTTAATATTTATGTTGGTCTTTTTTCCTTCTTATTATGATCAGTTTATAGGACTCAGAAATTTTCCCGTTTTCTTTGTTTAGTTACACCTATACATGGGTATTAGAGAATGTCATGTGTTTCTGTTTATGCCCAAGATAAACCACTAAAAACCAAGCTAAGTGCTAGTAAAATAATTCTGAGTTTCTGAAAAGCAGGTGTTGAGAGCAAAATGCTTAGGGAAAAAGCGATTCTGGAAGTATTCCATTAATAATACTCATGGAGGTGAACCTTAAGACATTATCCCCTCTTAAATAAAAAGTAATGTAAATACAGCATTTTAGTAGATTTATTTTTTCAGAATTCACTCAGCAGAACAAATATTGCTTTCTTATAATATGGTCTTATGATAAATGAGACTTACGATACCCACAGGGATTCCAGTCTGTCAAAAGTAAAGTAGTGAAGGAGAGATAAGACCATTCCTTCAACAGATTGTTCCCAAATGGCAAATTAACATGATCCTAAGAGAGAACTCACTATCCAGGCAACGTAACTTATTTTTAAAAATAACTTGAAGCAGAAGCCTGGCGTATGAGACATGGCACAGCCCCCAGCTGACAATAGGAAAAAGGCTAATAACTTCGCTGCCCCCAGGGCACCATACAAACTATCTCACTAATGAATGAGGATGCAGCTCCTTTGAGAGTTGATATGATTACCATCAGAGCTACTGATAGACATGCATCTTTTACAACACGCAAAGTGCACTGAATACCTCAAATCATATTTAGATATTAGTGGAGCAGTCAGACCTACTGTTGACTTATTAATGATTTAAAAAGCACAAACCATACATGCCTATCCATGTTTGGCAACTTAAAATGAGTCAATTCCCAAAAGATGTGGGTTTTTCTTCAGAAGCCACAAGGAAAGACAGTGAAAACTGGTGTAGAGCTTATGGCTACTCGACAGCACTCAGCAAGAATGTAATGGAGAACAAATAATGACATCTACCTGGCATGGGGAAGGGTAGAGGCATAACAATAGGAAAATGGAATTTTGATATTTTAGAGACAAATACATCAAGACATTAGTCAAGAAAAATCTCATTCTCCTTGCAGTTGTACTGCATTTCTTATGGTTTGAAATAACAGGAAACCCTGTCGGTTTTGTATAGAAGATACCAGAACAGATGGAGTAGGAAAAGAAGTCCAATAATTAGAAGTGGAACAGATTCTCTTGCATGTTCCTTAAATAAAGGTATTACAATTGGCTGATCTCATTTGGAAGAGCCCTGTCCCCACTAGATCTGCAGAACGTGTGACCTGTGCCCCATCATCTTTCTTCTTTAGCTGCCACTCTTGTTTCTTGCAGTTGAGAAAGAACTTTCATACTTGCATAATATACAATCTAAATTTTACAGCAATTGTACTACACTGTTCCACACATTTTTTGACAGTATTTATTCTCCCAAGTCAGGCCAGCTCCACAAGTACCATACTAGTATCAAAGCATGTTTGTCAGCACTGGCTTCTTGCCAAGCCTAAGCAATTAAATAAATTGAGGAACATCATTCACTGTTTAGAAGAAAAATGCTGACTGCAGTACAATGGCAATTTGCTGTTATCTATAAGGAGCATAGAAATATTTGTCATTAGTTTCTTAAAAAAGCTAATTCTCTAGACTTCTAAAGCAACCAGGACAATTTGTTTGACTGCAAAGCAGAGTGGCGTGTTATAGCTTAACACCATCAAGCTCAGTGAGTTGGATTTTATTCTAATCAAATAGTGACAACTATTAACAACTGCAATGCTCCTGCCTGCACTGAAGTCAGCTGGAGTTTTTTAGTCTATCCAGTCTCTTTTTCTCAGAACCTCCTGTCATGCTGAAGCCTCTCCCTTTGGGATCCACAGCCTGAGTAAGCAGCTCTGCCCCCTCCTCTGTTTTTATCTGCTTCTAGGAAATGCTGCTTTGGAGTTGTTGTCACGTTGAAGTTCTCCACGTATGACATAAAAAACCCCAGCTGCGCCTTTGTCAGCTCTCTATTCTCTTGCCATCTGCAGTAATGGAGATCTTTCTGAAATCCTTAGGATCTTTTTCTTGATTTATTCAACCCAGGCTCCCAGCCTGGTCTTTTCCACTCTCCCAACACAAAGGTGTAGTGAGAGAGGATACTTGTTTGCTTTTCTGCTATCACTCTTAACTCAAAACAACATCAACACATGTCTACTGAAGTCACAGTCTTGTCCAGAGCATGGTCCAATTCCCATGCCAATCCCTGTTTTTTTTCCTGAATGCATATTCTTAGGTACTGGGCACCAACCCTCTGAGTGTCCCAGGGTGAAGCACTGCACTCCCTTCCCTCTCAGTTGAGGATTCTGGTCTAACACAATGTTTTATTACAAACAGAAGCTTCCCTACTAATCAACAGGAGCAAAAAAGCCCAATTTACATTACCTTATGTAATGTCTCATAAGTCTCATAATTCGGGAGGTGGAACTTCATTGCAGTTGGCATTTTAGAGCACCTGTTATCACTTCACCTCTCATATAGCCTGATGTTTCTCAAAATCCAACTCTTACCCTGAGTTCTGTCACCACTGAGCTCATCATGTAACCCTCAGCGAGTCTCAAGACAGATTTTCTTTCAGGAGGTACTGAGTTCCTATCTACCAAACAACTCTATCACCGGGAACACTGCTGGGTGAGTTTTGTTACCAGTCACTCAAAACTATTATGCCTTAACATTTACACTTGGGGGATTTATGTCTGTAGTTGGCTTCTTGCTCCTTATTCTACTTCAATGCTCTAACACACCAGCTCAGCAATGCTGTGCACAAAGGTAACAGGGGTCTAGACCCATACGCATTCTCACAGAGGTGTCTATTCCCTTAACCACATTAGACAATTTTCAACTATCCTAAAAGTCATCAGAGCCCAGAGAATTTCACACCTCATTTTCTTTTCCCACATATTACATGATCACCTCCAGATATCACAGTTATCTAAGTTGCTTCTTGTTTTCTTTTCATGTATTCTTCTATCGGTATTGCTCCCAATTGCAAGATTGCAACAGCTAATTTAAGTTGTTTCAAATGGCCTATTGAGACTATCTACAATGGAAAGCAGGACCTCTACCAAATGAAATCTAGTTTTCCCTCCAACAAAAATATTCATTTTTTCAGAAATTTCTAAAGAAGTTTGAACATCCAGTCCACCCCCTTTCTATCCAAAAGGTCACAATTTCAGTTACAATCTTCCTCTTAGTTGCTATACTTTCCATAGTTATGTACATGCTTTTAGAAGAATCCCTGTCTTTCTGTTTAGAAATGAGAAACAATGAGGCAGGGAAGAAAGGCAGATTTAAAATCCTTCATAACATTATCCATGTAGCCTGCATTCCACATGGCATAGGGCACGCAGCATACAAGCACCAGTCCAAGAGGTCAAACGTATCAAGGTAGTGGGCGGATTTATCACACATGTTGTTTAAGTTAAGTCTAAGTGATATAATTCTTCTTCGAATACTGGTTTACTGAAGAAATTCTTAGATGAATTAAAAGTAGTTGAATTATTTAATAATTTCCTAGTTAACACTGGGGATGGGAAAAGCTTCTTCTTCCCAAACCTCTAATTCTACCTGGTCTGACACCTGGATAATTGCCTGGAGGATTTCAACTTTCTCCTAACTAGATGGCACACTGTATCTCCTTCCTTTCAGAAATCACACTCAAAGTGACTAGGGACAAGTCAGAGCTCCGTTTCTCGAGCTTTGCGAGCAAGCAGTGCACCCTCTTGTACTGTATCTGGAAACACAAAAAGCAGACCTCACCCCTCTCAAAAAAGTAGGAGTCAGACTCCGCACTTCTCTCACCTAAAAATACAAATAAAGCTATTTTAACCTGGCTGTGAAAAGAGCACAAGAGTTGCATTTCTGACCAAAGTTCTTTAGGCCATTTACTAATGGAAGACACATACTACAAGTTCACCAATGCCTTACAAAATTCAGAAGCTGCAGAGGTTTTTACTATGACCACACAACCGTGATTCATTTTAAAAAAGGAAAAGCATAATAAAACACAGACCATGTAGTCCCATAAAGGCTTCCCACCGTTAATCCATGCCATGACGCTTACCTTAGTCCCTAAGGTTACAATCCACCTCCGCTGCAGCATTTAAACATGCACACAGCATAAGACTTGGAGATAAATAATCCTTTCATTTCAACATGGTGCTTTTGTGATGGTAGGTGCTATGAGACAGTGGGCAACAGGCAAGCCTGAACAAAGCCAGGCTGTTGTAATTGTGTGCTTAGCTTTAATTACTCAAGGAGAGCGTTTGCAACTTGACTCCAGAGGGAGGGCAGCCTGCTACTGACATCAGCAGATCAAATATAACCTAAAAGACTGAAACTGTATTTCAGTGAAATTTTCCCTGCTATTATTCTTAGAATTAAACTTCGAGGGGTTACTGGCTAGCTGCTGCTACAGAGTTGCATTTTAAAAACGGTGTCTGCTAGATTTTTATTTTTTTTTAATGTCATAAAAGGGGACCTTGGAGCACAGGGTTACAGACAGTGCTGAGTCATGACATTCAGAAGATCAAAGTCCACAAATTCTGGCTTTCTTAAATTAAGGTGCACTGCTTTACTTATTCTGAAAGTGAGGATTGATGAATAAGTAAGAACTTGAAAATTTATAAAACTATAATACATGCTATCAACCCTCTCTTACACAGGGAGTAATGAAGGCAATAGATTTCAGATTAACAGATCTGTTAGCAGGGATCACCACACTCATGATCTTATCGCACATTAATTAAACACTGGTATCTGACTAGAAACCTCATTCTGGCTTTGGGTGCAGCAGAGTGCCAGACCTGTCAAGGCTGGACCATAAAAGACTTGATGCTGTTACATTTTCAAAGACTGTATGACACGAACTTAGGCAATCCTACCCTCAGCTACATTTAGAAAGAGATCAAAAGAAAAAAAAAGCTGTATATCAAATCATAGAATGGTTTCTGTTGGAAGGGACCTTAAAGATCACCTAGTTCCAACCCCCTGCCATAGGCAGGGACACCCTCCACTAGACCAGGTTGCTCAAAGCCTCATCCAGCCTGGCCTTGAACACTTCCAGGGATGGGGCACCCACAACTTCCCTGGGCAACCTGTTCCAGTGCCTCACCACCCTCTCTGTGAAGAGTGTCTTCCTGATATCTAATCTAAATCCACTCTCTTTCAGTTTAAAGCCATTACTGCTTGTCCTGTCACTACAGGCCCTTGTAAAAAGTCCTCCCCTAACTTCCTTGTCGGCCCCCTTCAGGTACTGGAAGGTGCTATCAGGTCTTCCTGGAGCCTTCTCCAGGCTGAACAAGCCCAATTCTCTCAGTCTTTCTTCACAGGAGAGGTGCTCCAGTCCTCTGATCATCTTCATGGCCTCCTCTGGACTCCCTCCAACTGGCCCATGTCCATCTTATGTTGAGAACTCCAGAGCTGGATGCAGTACTGCAAGTGGGGTCTCACAAGAGCAGCGTAGAACAGGAGAATCATCTCCCTCGACCTGCTGGCCACACTCCTCTGGATAAAGCCCAGGACACGGCTGGCTTTCTAGGCTGCCAGCATTATTATCTGTTATTATTACCTGTTATTATTTCTATTAAGAAACAACTCCCTCTCACTTTTAATAAATAACTTTTGCCATATCTTAAAAATTAATATTTCACTCCAATTTTAAAAGAAAAAATTCATACTTAGGATTTAGTAACCTACATGCTAGCTTAAAGAGTGTTCTAAGCAGCATATAAGCTTCAGCCTGACTCGTAGAACAGGGAGACGTATTTCCCTCACCCTCTCACTTTTTAAATCCCTGGTTATATAGTACAGTAAAATTGAGTCTATCATTCTGAGAAGTAAGAAGTAGATTCTGTGAGGTTAGAAGATCTGGCAAATGGCAGCGAGGAGGGAAAACACTGCTGTTACAAAGGCACAGCTTCTCCCTGCCTCACAATGTTTCTGATAGCCATAATGCCACTCACTGCAAGAGGGAAAGTAAAACCTGTGAAGCGCAACCCAGATTATTGGAGAATTATTTACGTAACTTTTTGAAGTCACATTTGAAGGCATTTGATAAGTATACTATTAGAAACTAAGAAATCTTAAAGACTATAACATACCTCTGCTTCTCCCTTTTAATTGCACATATTTGCTACGGAAAGGAGCAGGGGAAAGCAGGACTGCTTTTATAAACTTAAGGCCAGGAGGTATGATGTGTGAAGTATGAAACTCCGTCAAACTTGGATCTGTTACCCTGGTGCAAATCTGTCATCATTCCTTTTAAGTCCAAAGAGTTCCCAGGATTAGCAGGAGTACAAGTGTGAAATCTGGCCCACTAGCTTTGTCAGGAGGAGCTCTGTGTAGAAACAACAGCTGCTGGGTCAGATGCTATAGCTAGCATTTCTCAATGCAAAGGAATAGTAAGAGGAGGTACCATGGCATTTGTTAGCAAACACTGTTTCATGTTTTCACTTTGATATTACATAAACTACTACGTGCTCTTCTTTGACTAACAGTTGTTAGCTAAGCTGCTACATAGAGAAACCCAGTGAAGATATTAAATATAGGAACACCAAAGGGAAAGGTCAAACAATTATGACATTACACAGACAGCAGCATTTGCAGCAGGATGAGCACAGCAAGCAGGTTATGCAGAATGACCTGTAGTCCAGGTAAAGGTTCACAGCTTACCCACTCTGCCTGTTACCATGAATTCTGGACTACACACTGCAGCTCTCTCCACTTCCATGCAAATAACCTGAATCATAACATCTCCTTATGGTAATAAGTGCTGCAGTACCATGCTAAATTTGGCAAGAGAAGTTGGCGAAAACAGGGATGAAAGACTGGCTCCTTAGTTAAGGTCAAGGCTTATGCGTTCCTGTGGATACACCAGTCATGGTTTCAGAGTTACGTATGCATTCCAGAATGGGTTTTAAATATGCCATATGTTTCTGCCATAGACACAGCTTTTCAGGGTAAAACCATACTCCAGATATACTCACCACTGTATAACCAAAGTCCCTTAAGTTCCTTAAGCAGTGGTGATTAAGTGGTAGGCTCTGAACCTGCATCTTCAGAAGTACTCTCTGGGGGTCAGTAATGACAGAAGGAGCCTACACACTTTTAACGTGGTCACCTACAACAGACAGCATAAGCGATCTCTCTCCTCCTCTACTTGAGGTACCTACATCCTTGGAATTTGTGTAGTTTTTCAGATTTTTCAAAACCGTTCTCTGAAGTATTTGGTATTAAGGTCTGCGTGAAACTTGTCCATGAATACAGTATATGCTTCCAGCACAGGAGAAGACCAGGTAACTCAACTTACCATTGACTTGCTTTTATGAGTTTTGATCAGGAAGATGCATGATGGCCTTAGCTGCTTCCAAAGGAAAAAATTCCTTAAGTATTTAAAAACACAGAGTGGAGAACAGGAAAGAGAACAGTAAGTCCATTTTCCAGTAGTAGAACATTTACATTAAAGAGAAAAATATAATGGGTTGTTGTAGAATAGTTTACACAAAGATGTGACATGTATTAAATTCTGGGGTATTTTAAATTAAGGTCCATTTCACCACAATTTGCAAAGTCAGTTTTTATCTTAAAACATTTTGCCAAAGCAAATTCAGGTTTTTACACCACTTTTTTTTTCCCAGGACGTGAACTTCAAACATCTATTAAACATTTCTGAAAGGTATTTAAAAAAAAAAGTCATGCAAAGTGAAATTTAATCCTGTGGTATGTTTTCTATTGTAGAAGAACAGAAATGTATGTCACGCATTTTAAATGCTTTATGGAATGCACATTTGAATACAGTACCATGACTGATATGTCAACTGAAAAAAAAAAAAAAAGGAAGATAGGTATGTCTTTAGACAATACTGTAGCCAGAATGGAAAATAACCATAAACATTTTCTTTTCCCCAGATTTAACAGCACAGTTTACAACAATGAACTCCAGAAGAGTCATCATTCTACATGGAAAAACAACAATAATTAAAAAAAAATTCAAGGAAACATGAACTTAATATGGGAAGAAGAAAAAAAGAATAAATCATAAGAGCAGCTGGATTCCTGTGTGATAGGAATTAGAATGCTTCAAACTAGTTTTGAGATGGTAAATCTTTGCAAGAACAGAGGTTTGGACAAGATAAGCCTCGCCCAGTGTTTCCCTTTCTGTATGTGCATATTCAAACAAAACAGTGGAGACAATCTGTAAATCAATCTAAGACAATCTGGTCTTCATATGTTGGGCTAGGTATAGATTACAGATTGATAAACCAACCCATCAGGCAGCAGTACAGAGTTAAAATAAGATTTAGACAAAAACTACAGAAAATAAAACTATCTGGACATTATGTCTGCAAAGTTTTATAATATGACCCTGGTCATGCAGCGACAAATATGAAAAAAAGGTATAAATAGTTAAAACGTTTTATGTGTTTCCAAAGCATACTTGAGATGCAAGAGTGAGGGATTGACCTGCCAGAGTAGCAATTGAGGTGAAGGAGTAAAAAGCCCAGTTCCCTCTTCTGCATAAAACCATCATGCATGAAGCTTAATAACCTGGCCACAGCATGAGGGACAAAGCTCAAAGTATCAATGTATCCCCTACATGAAGCAAGGACTTATCCATCCCTGTCTGATAATGCTTATTGTGTTGAGCAGCAGGTACCTTTTAACTTGAAAAGGATTTACAAATTGAAAAGAGACTGAGGCAAAGCAATAGAAGCAGCAAGCTCTGGGAAGTCTAGAAAATACAAGAAGTTAAATATGGACACCCTAGGAACAAAACATGACAGACGTAAGGCAAGAGGGGGGACAGGGTATTTGAAAGACTTCTGAAATAGAGAATTCTAAAAGGTTTGGAGAACAGAGAGAACTGAAATAAAAGGATATAAACCAAGAAAAACAGGTCTGAACATCAGGGAAAGCTTCTTGACACCAAGATTATTCTAAGTGATATTAAATGTTCACAGTGTCAGCCTTTTGAGCTGAACCAGACTGTGGAAATAATCTCCCAAGAGAATTTGGGAATCTCAACCACACATGCACTTTTATCAAGACTGAATAAAACAGTGTTATGTATACAAGGGAAGCAATTCCACATTGACAAGGAGAGGACTAGATGGACCAGCAATAGGTACCATGACTATTGCAATTTGTCTTTTAAATGATTGCAAAGTATTTACAGCCAGTGTCAAAGTTTTCTTTTATGAAGTACAAACATGGCCTTGCTTGATTTCAAGGAGGCTATGTCATTCAGAAATAGTTTTATCACAAGTTTGGTCAAGATGAATAAAACAAAATCTAAAAGAAGCGAAGAAAAGCACAACTTACGCTACAAGCTAACATCAGTGATGGCCGTAGTGCAATGTATTTTATCATGTCCATTCTACAGCAAAAAAGTGGATTCTCCCTGCACAAACAGGGCGGTCAAAAATCTTAATGTCATAACATGGAAATATTTAGAAATGTCTATATTTCTTTGTATACAGAAATAAAAAGTTTTAGCCTATTAAGAGACAAAAGCACTGATTTCTGTTTGAAATTTGTATTTTTATTTTTCTGTGGGACTTGCATTTTTTTTTGCATTTGAAATGCAGGGAACAATATCAACACTAACAGAATCACTTCGATAGGAATTATGTACCTATTCCTGCACACAAGGAAAGCAGATAAACTCCTCATATTTACTCCTTTGTCAAATCTGGTTGTTGACAATCGAGTATTTTACTAGTGCTCAATACAGCAGCAGTTGCAAATTCTGGGAAAAGAAGGTTGCTAAGATTCCCTCTCACTCTGCAAGTGGAAATTTCCACTTTCTATAAATACTATTTTTGTCAGACACTTGTACAAAGTTTTTCTACCACCACACATGAAATGGAAAGTTCCACAGCTGTAACAAAACCGGGAACATTTGTCCATGGAACACTTTTATTTTCATATTAAGGACAAACATGCGTCAGAGCCAAGAGCAGGGTTGCTTACCTTTGCAGCAAACACAAGATTTACAATTGTACTCCTAAATATAAGTTGTATCTGATTTTAAATGTTAATTTTCCATGATGCATTTCTAGCAAAGTTCATGATAAAGCACCCCGAGCACAGCTGCTAGCTGCCGCATCCCTTCTCCCTATCACAACCATTTGCCTGCATGCAAAGCACCGTGAGCTGTATCAGCAGAAAGCAGAGACAGCTTTCATTCAGGGACATGAGGATTTGTGCAAGTTGCAACAAAGCAAGATTATCTATCAAAGAATTTATACTTACTTTTTCTAGAGTGACAGCAACTTTCAGCCATTATTACTAGATACATCAAAGCATTTTGATTAAAAGCTGATCACTGAATCGTGGAAAGTAGGGCCAGACAATCTCAAGTCATCCAATCCATCTACATGAAATAAAACAATAATTCTACCTGAAATCTACATTGTCAGTCAAACTCTACCTTATTTGAAAATGCTTTACTATAAAAAGCACTCAGAACAGAGGGAAAAATAAAGGCAAGTGAAAAGCTAGCAGGAGAGGGGAAAAAAAAAAATAATGACGACTGCTACTGGTTCTACACAATTTTGTGCATTTTCTGTGCACGTGTGTAGCTCAAAAAAATCAGATCTTTGAAACAGATCTTAGTGAAGTGTAAAGAGGTATTCACTGGAAACTACAAAAATCCCTAATACATCTCAGTTAAAAGAAGGGTCAGTGAGATTGTATGATATTTGCAGAGTAAATAGTAAATAATGGCAAACATCAAGATCTTGCTCATAGTCTGGAACTTTAATGACTTGAGAGAAAATTTAGAGGAAAATAGTTAGATAGATTATAGTTATTAATTATGCAGACTAATTGATGGAGTTATAACAACTACTTAAGAAGTTCAAAGTTCAATAGCACCTAGGTATCAAGAGATCTGTTCTGCTTAATACCACTGAGAACAATTCAGACATACTGGTCCAGCTTTCCTTGAAGGTGTCGAATTCCACTGCTCAAAGTTCTGCTTCCACTAGAAAAGCTACGGTTACAAAAGTATAATAGATATTTGGCTTGCAACAAAAGTTGTCGATGATAAATCAAAGCAAAAAAGAATCATATGCAACTTTCAGTTATCAGAAGAGCTTATAGGGCTAGACTTAGGGGCAGTAACAGCTTTGCTTGTAGGTATCAGTGTTGGCTACAAAGAGAACTTCCTGAAGCATTCCATACTTTGAAGGGTACTTGTCTGTGTAAGCTTTTAAAACGTGTAAAAAAATATGGAAGACAAAAGTTTCATTAGTTCATTGAAACTAATCCCAAACTTTTCATGAGAATGTTAGAGCTGTTAACACCAAGTATCAGCTTGTAACTCTGCTCTCCTTTGTAAACCGCAGTTCCTGTGTTAACCACAGCCGTGGCTGTATCCCTCCCCTACGCAGACCTGGTCTCAAGCTGCACAGTAGAAGAGGCTGCAAGCAAACCAATCAATAATTTCTATAAAATCTCATCTTAAGTTTTAAATTCTCATGCAACAGGTTGGTATATGAATGGTCGAGGACTATGTAGGTTAGAGATTCAGTTTAATTAAGAGTTTTAAGAAAGTCTAATATAACCAGGAGCTTCAAAAAAATGTGGTATTTTATTTGAATTACAGGTATGCTTGGAGCTTACATGTGGACTTTCAAAACAAACAAAAAACCCCCTACAACTGCCTAGAAAGCTTTTGTACCTGAGACAAATGGAAAAAAATATGGAAACCAAGCTTTTTTTGGGTGGGAGACGAGACAATAGCAGCCCTAAAAAATTTTATTTTGTGAGCATTTCACCCCCCCAGAAAAGCAGGAAACTTTTTTTTACCCCCTCATAAGGCAAGGAAACAGAGTTGGATGTGTTTCATAGTGCAAACAGGCTAAATTATTTGAATAAAACAATTAAAGAAAATATACTAATGCTGTCTTCATTTCAGAGGGACACAAACTGGTATAATTGGAGTCATGAGTAACCAAGGACCAAATCAGGCTCTGTCCAGTTGTCTGAAATCTAAACCAGACATCAGCTGGCACCTCGTGCTGTTGTCAGTGAATGACGCTGTTCTGCTTGTCTGCATTAAAAGAGGGCTTGTGTGATGCTGTCAAGGCAGACTCTGAATAACAGCTGGTTGCAATCCCCATTCTCCATCTTTCTCATAGAGGAGAAAAGCCTTCTTTGGTAACAGACAGTTCAAACGACCAGGAACCCTGGATTCAAGAAATGAGGTGACACCTTTACAAAATACAGAGCACTAATGTGATATATTAACTGGAGCAAGTAGCACTCGAATTCAGCTAATTTAAGACTCTAAAAGGCATTTGGTAGAAGCTGCATTGACAGCATATATACACATTAAAAGGCAGAATTCACACAGTACATCCAGCATCAACAGTTTGAAGAAATTTGTCAAATATTGGGCACAAATCATTTAAAATAATAGTTACATTTTCAATAACTCATCTGTCAGTATCTTTGGTTTAGAATATATTTCCTAATTTAGTATTTAATTCCTATTCTCCCAGCTTTACTATCAAGCATCTTTTTTTTTCCCCCTCTGTTCTCCCCTCATAGCCGGTTTCCAGCACTAGTCTCAGTAGTGTTCAGCCTGATTTTTCTCAAGGCTTTTCCCCATGAACGATTTTCAATTTTACACATCAGCAAAACACCCAAGCCCCTGACACCATGGGGTTAAGATCAAAAACTGATAATTCCTCCTAACACTTTTATTTATTTAATGATTTGTAAGAGCATTGCCTTTTTTATCATGCTTCCTTTTTCAGATCAACACTGAAGCTAGATGAAAACTTTAACCTTTAACTTTTATACCCTTTAGGAACTGACCCTACTTTTCTAAAGTGGGTTTTGTACTCTGTTCCATCAACAAACTGAGAAGCTTGATCTCCAATCTCAAAGTGGCATGTATTGTATATACAAGGAGCTCTTTGCTTTTCATGCAACTCATTCCACCACAGAAGGTAAACCACAGTTTCCCATTGACTTTTAAAACTACCTCATGTATAATTTATAAAATCTGCCGATTGCATCAACCTTACTTTTTTTCTGGTATGCTTTGTGCTTTAAAATGTCACATGCAATACTTCAGCCGTAGGTGCAATATCTATTACTGGCTGTAAGTGACCCTGCACTGGCATCCATTTTGTTGCTATCAACAATCACTTGAGCGTTACAGATTTTTTTGGCTGACAACATCACCTTATTGCTTTGTTGTTACGCTTTAAGTTGCTATGGAGACAAAAGAACAGCTGAATAGTAATTTTAATGCTTGAGAAATGCTTATTCTTTAGTAAGAGGTTGCTACTTGCCAGTATGGAGTCTCAGGGTTTAATGGAAGTTATTATAAATAGTAACTTATAAATCAAAGCCTTGCTAAAAAAAAGACAAAAGACTGAAAAAGAGAGAGACTTGCACTTCTTCCTACTCCTCCTAGTTCTAATGGTAATGAACAGAGGTGAAGACCATCTCCCTGCTGTGGAACAAGAGATCAGCACAGCAGAAGTTGCCTCCAGCACATTACCCTGAAGGATACAACAGTTGCTGCATCAACGCTTACCTTATTTTCTCTCCAAGTGCCTCTAGGTTGCAAATAACCTCAAAATTGGAAGAAATAAGGAAGTTCCATTCTTCATCTTACTCACCAACTCAGGTAAAGTGCTGCTCCATCCATACAAACACAACACAAACTAGGATAAGAATATCAAGGATCCTCTCCTTGAATTTTTTCCTCTAGCCATACAGATCTGCTTTCTGTCTAGCACAACCCTTCCTACAGAGTATGTGTAGAAGCTCAGACTAACAGCTGAATCCCACTGCTCTGTGCTCATAATCCATTAACTCACATTACGGTATAACTTGCAACTGATGGGAATTGAGGGCGTTCAAGCCCCAGGATACTTGGCACCTTTCAGATTCCAGTCCTAGATGTTTAATTCCTTCCATCTCACCACAGCTCCTTCTCCTGAGCGGACAGAATGCATGGGATCAAAATGACTATCACCTGAAGACTCATCTAACTTAAATCCTCTTGATGGTGAGTCAGATAATTTCTGAAGATCATTATAAAAAGATTATCCCTGTTTCAGTACGGTGGATCAGAGGCAAAATGCAATAAAGCAGGATCTTGTCCTGCAAAGCCAACCAGCAGAAAAAGCAAGCAGCTGTCAGGGACAGCTGAAGGAATATTTTCCTATGCAAGAGCCTTCCCCTCCCACCTCCACTGGACATTGCTGCCCCTTTCCCAGCACCTCAGCAGCAACAAGAACACAAAACCTATTGCCAGGGGTTGCTGCCTGATCCTTCCCATGCAGTAGGAGCAGCTTTAGCCCCTGAATTCCCTGCCCCATGAGCAGACGCTCACTTGTCTGTTCCCATGAGATGCAGGATAATAGAGTCAGAAGGAAATAATTTAGCAAAACAGCAAGTGGTAGGGGACAATACACAAGAGGAGGAGGAAGACTGGGATGAGGATGATTTTTCCTCCTCTTCACCAGACCCCCCAGCTGAATGACTCCTGCATGCCGCTTCTCAGCCACTGAATGGTCTCTGCCCTCCCTGCCTTTCCTCCCCCACAGCCCTGACAGCCCACTCAGATCCTTTCACCTCTACAGAAGCCTCTTGCAAACCCACAGCTTTCAACAAGACTGACTCTGTGCCAAAATATATTTTGTTGACACTCCAGAAAGAACACTTCACACTGAGGATTATGATCTTTTACTCACATTGGACAAAATCTGCTTTTGCTAAGAAGACTTGAATTGATTTTGGAGCTCACAGAAGCAAAAATATTAGATGTTAATATATGAAAGAACAGGCAGGCTGTGACAGCAAAGGTCTGTTCCTCTAGCTTGGCAGTTTCCAGCTGAGTGAGAACATTGTATTGATAAGCTGAAATTAAACACACAGATTGATCCTAGTTTTACAAATTCACTGATCTATAGCAAAGGTGCTTAAAGTGGAAATAAAATTCTGGAAGAAAACTTTTTCTTTTATTCCTTTAAGCAAATACTTTGCTATTACTTGGGGGAGAAAAGGAGAGACAATGATGAAAGAAGGTTTTATTACAGTTTTTTAATTTCAGTATCTCAGCACTCATCTGTAGTCCTAAGGTTTAAAGGACATAATGCAAATGATCACAAGAAAGAGGAGTGAAGAGCAACTTAATCAAAAAGAGAGCAAGACAGTATCTTAAACAAGCTCCTTGCCCACTCTCAGGAGTTTCATTATTCCAGCCTCGGTTTTGCCTCATCAGGTCCTGCTCTAGACTTGTCCAATCACAGAGAAATTGCACAGATTAAGCAAGTGACCTGGGCAGATGCCCAGCAAGACAGGAACTTGCTCCAAAAACACAGAGCGCTCTCCTCTTACAGCAACATATTCAGAGGCCTCAACAGCCCACGACAGGGATGCCCGATAATGGCATGCAACCCCTGCTTTGTAAAAGCATCCAAGAGGGCCAGCAGAGGGCTAGATTTGGCCATCACCTCACCAACACTGCAGCAGCCTAAGCCAACACGTGGGTCTCTGGCTACAGACAGAAAAAGTCTGGCACATCACTTCGGATAGGTTGCCAAGCCCCAGTTCACCATCTGTAAAAACGAGGGATGAAAGGAAAAGATAAATCTGCTAACAAAAGGATGACGTTTCTGATCCTTGTGCCCCTACAGTCCTGCCTAAATGGAAGAGAAAGAAATCCACTCACCATGAAACTAGGCAAAACTCAAAGGGAAAACAGCTGAGTTGCAGCCACAGCTCAGTCCCATTGGAATTTTTATCAAATATGTTTGGAATTGCTCCCACCCAGAGAGAAAATTCTTCTCTGAAACAGAATTTAAGGAAAAGTGTGATGGGGCAGGAAAAAAAAGGCTTCAATTTGTAAGGTTTTATGGAAAGACCATTTTATAGGGGGAAAAGTTTTTCAAAAAGATTGTTCAATGAAAATAATTCCAGATGGAACTCAAAAAGAAATAAAGCAAGAAACTGATAACTTCAAGGTCAAATTATATTTGAAGATTAACATATATTCAGAAATTATGAGGAATATGAAAGGGTGTGCATTTAAAGCTTAGTAGGTATTCACACTAAATCCTTGTGAGAGACTGGTATCTATGTGAAGTGTAGCTTAATTCATTTAAGGATACCTGAGAAAAACCCAGACATAACTTCCTCGGGCAAAGTGTAAGACTTTCTTTCACATGACAACTAGATTTCCAAAAAAAAAAAAAAAAGGAAAATTAATTCCCTGAGATAATTATAGACAGTTGACTTGCAGTGGTACAGGTTTGCCTAGGATTTCAGCTCCTATACTTCTATTTTAAATATCTTAAATAAAGAATGACAAGATCTGGATAAACTGGACGGTGAAGGAGTAAGTTATTCTGACTACTCAGGTGCAAAAGAAGCAGCCGTGCATTTAACACGAAGAGTAAACAGAGGTCAAACACAACGTTTTAGAAGGGATCCAATCAAATTAGGAAAATGAAGAATGATGCAGAAGAAGCTGGCAAAGACACCCATAAATCACCTATCAGCTTCCAGCAATAAACACAAAAAGCACAGACTTAAGTGCTGTCTTGTTATATTAGCTTATTCCTTAGTGTGAAGGCGTAGATGCAGGGAGTCTTTCCCTCGAGAAGTGGGGCAGAGAGAAGCTGCATTGCTGCTCAGAGCAGGGGCTCTGGGCAGAACGTGGCAAAGCTGTTACAGCCACCACGCAACATCCTTGCAACAGCTCAAATTAAGATACCTTGCTGCCCTTTCAGTAAGTCCATCTTTCATCCTTTTGTTTCTTGTGGTGTCAACAAGAGTTCCAGACACAATTTAATAGAGGTTTGGGTATTTTCTTAGAAGCCCGTATCAGGTACTTTATTATTTGTATTTGTGTTTCCTTAGAGATTTAATCCTTGGGTATCAGGGTTTTAAAATTCTGATGAAAGGTCTTAAAATTCCCCCTGGATTTGTATTCATAATAGACAGTATTATATAATTTTTAAGTACTGAATGACTCAGAATTGGGTCTAAGACACTAACTTCATAGAAACCTTGTTGTGCTGCTTAGCATTTATTACATTTTCCTTGATCTAAGGGTCTAGGATTTCAATCCCTGATGTTTGGATTTACAAGAAGCAATTCCTCTCAAGTAGAAGTCTTTCCTTTGTTTAATTTTAAAAAGCAAAGATGGTGCTAAGATCCTAGATTTTGTTAGACCTGCATAACTACATCTCAAAGTTCTTCTCAAACAGCTGTAACAGAAGGATTTCCCAAATCTTACAACCAGCCCTCCAACTATGCACAAAATAAATCCTTAGGTTTACCAACTCAGCATATAAATGTATCTGGATGAATCTTTCCTATTTAGACCAAGTATTAGAAAGTTTTATCGTTAAACTAACTATCGTGGTTAGTTTTTCCCTAATCAGCTCATCCTCCCACAAAAGCTGCTCATTTCTTTCAATTCAAAGAGCTACTTCGATCCTGGTAGTGTATCTTTGAAACACTAAGACTATTACTAGAGTCTTAAGTATCACTATAGCATACTAAGTCTTTACTTCTAATCTAATTGGATTCCTGAAAAGGAAGAAAAAGGGTTGTTTAGTTGGTTTTGTTTGCTTGTTTGGTTTACTATTATTAAGCTGTAATAGGATCCCATCCCTTTCATTATCTGATACTATTCTCAATGGCCAAACTTGAACAGGGGCTCAAAAAGTAAAATGATACTGTTCTTAATATCCCAAAAGCAGACAGCTATAACAGTAAACTGATACCATTTACAGCTGCTACAAGGAAGTGTTTGGCTTAAAGACTCTTCAGGTAGTCTAACAAACGTTTCAAAGCACCGCATATGCACAGAATATGCCACTAAACGTAACTCTAACGTTACTGCACACAAAAGAACAGCAATAACCAAATGGCAGAATAACAGATATCATCTTTATGAACACAATGACCAGGATAGGAACCACAGACTAAACTCCACTGCAGGGAAAGCGCTGCTCAAAAAGTATCGATGAGTTGACTAGATATACAGGCAATTTTGAAATAAATATTTTAATGAGGTTATTAAGACCCTTAAACACAGCCATTCCTACTGCTATTACTAGAACCAATTTAAAAGGAAATTAGTATCTGTTCCCCTCACTGCACCACAAATGTTTGAGGCATAAATACTGTAAGCAAAGAACGTCCCTTAGTTTGATACACTGTGGCATAATCAGGAATGATGGGATGAAGAAATGAATGGTATTCCTAACACTTAATATTGGGAAAATGAATGTCCAAAACAACCTACCCAATAAAGCAAAAGGGCAGCATCCCATAGGAAAGGCAGGAAAGCCAAATAGCTTAAGACTTCTAAAGAAAGATCAGAATATTAAATTAGTGAGTGCAGCCTATTTTCATGTGTTTCAGTATCAGTTTCACTTGTTTCAAATGTATTTTTAATATTATGACTTATAAAATGTATTTTAAATGTGATAATCACCATAATTTTAAAATTTAAAGAGCACAGAGCCACAGAGTAATCATGTAGTCTCTAACACAGCTGATCTTAAAGTATATCCTTTGCTATTGAGTATGCTCAGTGAAAAGCTGATTGATGTTGTTCTATAGCTGGAGTTCTGCTTCATCAGAAGCCACATATTGCTCCCCACAGACTTAAGATGCAGAATCAAAACTGAAATGCCCCCCTTCTAAGATTCTGCTTATCTTTCATTTAAATTGGACAAAGACCAGATTTTGTGGATTGCTGAGCCGATTTCTGTTCCACATATACTCTTCTCCATTAATTCCACTTGCCTCAGAGGATTCATATGGGTGGGAAATAGAGTGAGCAAGCCATCCACAAGATATTTTGAGCTGAAGCATATGCCTCATGACAGATTGACCTGCAGTACATTAGGCAACTGATAGGCAGTGGAGATGCTGATCAGCCTTTTGTTTTAAAGCCTGCCAGAAATACAATATACCACTTCAGACACCAACTCCTCATTCCACTACAGTGAGCAGCAAAACTTCCAACAAAACCAGAGTTACAAGCTAACAATTTAAGGGTGAAGAACAACATTGACAGACAACCTTGTAAAATCTGGTCACTCAGCTTTTATAGCTCAACACATACCATAAGAACACTGGGAAAGAGATGGACACCCTACTCCTTTACCTCCAAGTATTCCCTATATCTTTTACTGGCTGAACAGCTACTCCTTCAGTACCATCGAAATCACATAAGCATAGAAATTAGTTTTTCAGTTAAACCATAAGATTAAATCTATCCTTATTCCTTAATCATCTCAAAAGCTTTAAACACTTTGAATTACTCTCTTTTCATGTCTATAGTGCTCTTAGTTTCCTATAGTTCTAAGGAAGTCCAAGCAAGTTCTATACAAAGTCTCTCTTCCCACTGTTAGTAGTATCCCTACTCTGATCTTGTCTGTATCTTCTGTGGGTGGTTTTTTTTTTTTCCAGAAACCCCACTGCTTCTGCAATTTTCTACCGAAATGCTCTCCCTACCTCTTCCGACATCTCTTCCTCACTTCAGTTTCAAAAAGCACATTAAAAATAAAAATGTGGCAAATACGTAGCTCATAAAATCTTCTGTACCAGCCTCAGCCGTTGATTCACACTTAGCCATAACGTGAAGTTTTAAAAAGTACATCTTCAAAATGGCCTCTCTTTCCAAGCTAACTAGGCTAACCCTAACTAACAAATCCTCTATTTACAGAGAAGCGCTTCACCAAGTTATCTGTAGTTCTAGAGATTTGGGACTACCCGGGAGGAAATAGACAGGCTTTTGGATTAAACTAAGTAAAGCTTCTTGGTTCTGCAAGAACATGAGAAGGGAGAGAGCATGGATTTAGGAAGAGCTTTAGCTATGGATATTACCTTTCAGGAAAGAATTAATGAATTCCTATGAGTTTTTTTGTGCTTACCAAAAATTCTGAGTAGCTATGCAATACATGTATGGATGTTCAAATTAAGATCTTCGAGTTATTTCTTTAGGACTTGGTGCCTTCTTTCTGTAAGTGAATAAGTTTCAAATGTTCATAAGAGAATGTTTTATAGTTAGATTAATATTCAGCCCTCAAAAGGGACAAAAATCTGCTTCCCAGTCAGCCAGGATTTTTCTATGGTTTACCCACACATGCAGTACTTTGGTTCTCTGTCAGAGATAACCTCACCCACTCACAAGGCAGGGCTACTTTCTTGTTCCGCTGTGCTACTACCTGACATTTCAGGAATTTGGCAATACTTTTCAAAACTGTATTTAGAGCTATTACTGACATTCCTGCCCAAGTTTCAGCTGTGCCACCATGACATGCTGGCAGACATTAGTAGTACCTCAAGTCACTGAAGAACAGTGAGTATCAACAAACTGGTTAATTTTACACAGGAGACAAAGCATATGAATCAGCCCAAGAACAGCCCTGGAAGCTACTGCCAATAATCTACATAATCCTCTTAAATTCAATCTTAAAAAAAGAGATAATAAAATTTTGTTTTAGTAGCATGGAACCTCCAGAATATTTTCAAACTCTTTAGAGGTGGAATTCTGGAAAAAACAATGTTTTAGATGCTTCAGCTACTTTTCTGGGATCATAAATTAGCCACCTTTTCAGAATTCTTCTAATATGGTATCTATCCTTAAGACATTGACTAATAAAAAAAGATAAATCAAGGAATGCAGAACAACACTGTATCTCTTCACATCTTGATTTTAAAGTAATAATTGGATGTTGCATTTTAAATACACTGCAGTTTCTAACAGAAAAGCTGAGCCTATGGCTGATTCATTAGTCTCTTGCTGTAAATATTTCATTGTCCTCTACATCTAGTTTCATGAAGGCCTCCTGATATATGCCAGCAAGAACGACTTTCCTAAGAATATTGTAGGACTGTATCCCTAAGTAATCTCAATTAACATAAAAGTAATTCAAGTCTCCAGAGTCCACAATAGTTATAATTCTATTTTAACAATTATATATTATACAGAGATATATCATTTTATGATTTGGTACCAACAATGAACAAAAACTATTCTAAATTGAACATAATTATAGAAGTATATGACAATGTAGGGTTCTTTAGGGTGTGGTGTTTGGTTTTGGGGTTTTACTTGTATTCTTAGATTTTTCTCAATCAACCAGAACAGGCTATTCTATAGGCTTAGAACAGGCACAATTCCAGTTGTTAAGCAATATGGTGGTTTTGTGTAATATGGCAGACATTATCAGTGCATGCTTTCTTGAGCAAGAATAAAAAATACAGGTACCAAGGAGCATGATATGGTGAGATGAACCTGAGCATTCTTTTGTGTCAAGCAAATGTCTTGACATTTAACAATTTATGTATTGTTGTAGAATGACAAAGAGGACGAGTTCAAAAAGAAATTTTCCTTCCTCCATTCTGAATGCTTTCTCTTTCTTCAGATTCCCCAGAAAATCTAGAAAGAACAATCTGATTCTTCAGCCACCAACTTCAGCTTAGTACAAAGCACAGCATCACAAACTATTTTAGTTACTGTCTAAATATGTGCTAAAAACAGAGGAAAAAAATTAAAAGTTACTTCAGAATATAGTTTGGCTACATATGAGTGTCTCCTCTTTAGTATCACACAAGCAGGATGCTAAATAAGAAGGCAACGCCAAATGAAGCTCAGCATAGACATAAAGATGCGAGTTGGCCAACAGGTGGGTTTTGTAAATAACATACAGGAATTTCCTTACAAATGCTGGTGGGGTGCCTCATCACTTGTGGATAACTGCACCTATCACTGTTATATCAATCAAGAGCTCTTCAAATAAAGGAATTCAGTTTGAATCTATGCCCGAAGGATGCATGTAAAAGTTCTTTGGGGGGTACTGCCTGTTGAAATGTGCAAGGCTGAGATACTTCTCTTTGGTAATAACGGTTAAGGAAATTACCTAATAAAACAGATTTCAGTCACAAAGACTACAGAATTAAATTTGGTTTCATAGTATAAGCTGACCTTCACTGTTCCACTTTAGAGGAATTAGGACATTTGCACGATGCTTTTCATTGTAAGACCATGTTTTTCAGTAGCTTATAATTTGTCAGTCTATTAGATGAAATCTGCCTTGCCTAGTTTAAATTTTTAACATTGTTTTAAATTCAAGTCACTTCTGAGAATAGCTATTGTAAATAACTGGAGGGCAAACACACTGGAAGAAAGAAAAACTGGTAGACATCACCCAATTAAGATTACCTGATGCTGTCCACTGCAAAGGATTCTTAAAATTTTTGGGGAACTTCTCACATTTCTGTTAACCACTGATATCTAGAAGAAACTCCTAAGCCTGTCCACCCAACCTTTGATTTATTGATGTACCTTATGAAGTGTTAAAAATCATCAGTTCCCACCCTCACCTTTGCCCCAGACAGTTTTCAACAAGCTACCATATCCTCTGACCAATCTCAGAAAGGATCATGCTACTCCTAAAGTTCATGCCATGCCCACAGCCTCCACACACGTGGTCCCCTACAACTACTGGAACAATGAAAAAGACCACCAGGATAAGGGAGCAAAACATCTACTCCCAAAACTGAAATTTAGCAGTATCCCAGTACTGCAGTACCTCCTCTCCTTCCAACAGAGAGGTCTACTCCAGGGTCTGAGGACAGGCAGGCCTTTCTCTCAACCATCCTATGCAGGTAGCACATGCTACATTCCTACCCACACAGCTTGGAGGACAACAACATTTTTCAGAATTCTCAGAAGAAGGATGTTGGAAAAAAGAGGAAACCCAAGACAGGTTTAACTTCTTACAAGTTCCTGCATTCAGCAACTTTTTGCTTGAATTGAAAATTGACAATTTTTATTGTCAGACAATATTGTTATCTCTATAGATCAGACAATAAGAAGAAATAAGTATACTGCTCCCTGTCCCTTTCTGGTTACACTGAGGTCAGTGGTGTTCTTGTTTCCCTGGCCTATCTGCCTGCAGTGAGGCAGAACATCACAACAAAGGATTTCCAGAAGATAAAAGTAAATCATACATAAAGAAACTCATCTATGCCAAAGCAAGCTGTATCAGGATCAGATTTTTCCTTGACTAATCTTTAGAGTCTCACAAAAATGCTAATGAAAGACCCGATTAAAATCCCAGAAATTAAAGCAGGAGAAAACCGTTCCAAATATAACATACGTCTAAACAATCCCTTGTTCTAATTGCACAACTCAATCTTGGCCAACAAGGTTCTGCAGAATTCAAGCCAAACCCATCCCCAACCCTACAAGTCTAACTAAAAAGAAAGTTGTTGTTCAGATAGATCCTACCTTCTTTTACCAGTTAAACCAAGTTTTGTAGGAGAGAGTACTGCTTGTCTCTGTGTCCATTACCCTATTGATTGTTGTGTAAATATTAGGCTTCCTGCTTGTGGAGAAACTACTGCAAGGTTTCTTTCAGTTCTGTTTGCACATTTCAAACTTGTGCGTGGTTTAGAACAAGGAAGTTTATGTAATGTTCCCGAGAAAGTGCAGTACATCATGGTTCATTTTAATTCAGGTATGAATACATGACACAGATGAATTCACAAAACACTCCTTTCATCTGAAATTTAAGTAGTAACTCTTTTTCCCCTGAAGGTTTAAGAAGCTTTAAGTGATGAAATGATTATATTTTCCTGTTTCTTTAAAGCAGTACTGGATAGAAAAAGCTTAGGATGAATCTTTCCTGAATTTATTCAAACATGAATACACCATCAACTATAAGGATATTTGAATAAGTCATTCCAAAAGATCTCAATGTTCTCTACAGCTACAGAACACACTGATTTTAAACTTTGCTCAAAGCATTTTAGTATGACAGCACGTAAAAACATCTTTTCCCAAAGGCCAAATTTTCAAGTAGTGAACAAACCCATATATATATGTTTGCAAAACCAAGAAACGTGTACATGCACCTGGGATATTCGGTTACCTAAACACAAACCTATGACAAGTTTTTTCCTCACTATCCTTTACCAGTGCTCATCACCAAAATTCTTGCTTACCTGTAAAGCTGATTTCATCTTTCCTACAGAAAAAGTTTTAATAATATTATAATTAAGCAGTATCATTGGGCAAGTGACAGCAGAGTACTTCTGCAACTCCAGCTTCCTCTTCTTTAGACAGACCCCTGCCCACAATGAGTCCTGTTCAAACATCTGCTTTCCAGGACCCTTTCAGATCCCCATTGCTGCCTCTGCCCCTGTGCCTGCTTGCCGAAAAGCAGGGTCAACAGCAGTCCCTGCCACCAGCAAGGGTTAGACTTTTTTCCTCATCTGGCAGAATTTATCTTGCTCAACCCTTGACAAAATTCATATAACCTTTGGTGCAAAAGCTTCCGAGTCTTACTGGGTTTTCCCTCTAAAGAGAATACCTTTCTGAATTTAACAGTTGCATGTTCTGCATAAAGCAGTTTTGATGAGTTAAAACTGGGGAGTTTTGGTTGGTTTGGTTTTTTTCTTTTTTTTACACTTGCTGGATAGACAGAATTTTCTCTTCTGTTTACATCACATTGCAACTGTCCCCAAAGGCTTGACACAATTTTGGGACTCTCACTTCTCTCAGCATGCAAGATTTTGCCAAAGACAGTGTCAGCTTGGGCTTGCCATCCACTGGCCAAGAGCAGCAGACAGCCTGGACTGCCCATTGCCTATGCTGCGTCTCCCAGGAGTCAGGAGCAGCCCAAGATTTTTGGGCTGTCTTGCACTGCACAGCAGCCTTTTGCTGTGAACAATGCATGGCAGCCTGGACCATTCTGTGTGCTGTTTTCTGTTTGGAAAACCAAAGACAAATATGAACCTAGACATAACCATGATAACAGTAGCTCAAGAAAATTATGACTGGTGATGTTTAACTGAGCATCCTGAAGGCAGCATGGAAGGTGTGGACTGCTCCAAGTTCAGAGAAAATTAATACATTTCTAAATACAGAGTGCTGAAATCATGTAAGTGTGCAACAGGAACAACCAAATTGCCAGATTTCTCTGGCAGATGTCTCTGTTAAAACCTTCTACAACATCTATTTCTTTGCAACACAGCGCATTAGCATGACTACGTCTGAATACACAAAATGACACAGAGAAGCTAAGGTCTAGAAAAAGAATTAGAGAGCACTTCCCTACCACAAAGAATCCATCACCCAAGCTGTAAAACTGTGGTCATCAAAAAAAACCACAGGCACAATGTCACAGATACATATATGGAGAGAAAGAGAAAAAGGGATAAAAGCTTATGAAATATCTGTATTTGCAGCCCTGAAGCACCTACAAACATGCAACTGAATTTGCTGAAATCTGAACAATTTAACTAGTCTAAACTAAATACTGCACTAATCCTAAATTCTGCCTAACATAAGTATCTTCCCAGGCCATTTTCGTGCGTTCAGAAAGTTAAAACAAGGTGACAGTAACCAAACTTTGTGGTCAATGGATACACATCACGTTTAGTAAAAGAAAGAGATAAAAGAAGTGGTTTTAAAAGCAATGGAATCATATGAAACTTTTTTGCCACAGCCCAAGGATAATTGTACTTACACAGAGCAGAGGGCACTTTGTAACATTCAATTCACAGTAAATAAGCATTCTATTAGCACTTATTTCAACATCTGAAAAAAACTCCCAATGACATTCCTCCAGACAAGGTTGCTTTGTGTGGGAAAAAAAAAGGTGTTTTCTACAAGCTAATCATCGAGCTATAAACAGGGCTTTAAGGATAGGAGAGCATTTATGTTTTCAACCTAACAAGGCATCATGCACATTTTTAATGTTGCAACTAAGCAGTACAGTGTAATCTGCAACATATTAAGATTTCTTAAATTCAGTAATTTGAAGTTGTTCTTTAAAATACACATAAAGGCATTCCCTATTTCAAATGCTATTACTATTTATGGTTATTGAAGCTATTATATAACATAATATAAGTCAACAGGATTTAGTGGCATAATGCTAAAAGGAAATTAAAGACATACAATAATCAAGCATTAAATTTTTACAGTGAACCATGAGTATACTCATAAATAAGAAACAAATTTATTTTAATATTTAAGAAATATATTCTTCCAATGAGCTTACTAACAAGAGTTTTCATTTATAGCCTTCCTTCAGAAAATGTCACGATTACCATCTGAAGAGGGGAAAAAAAAAAAAGATAAAAGTTCAAATGCTGATTTTGGCATTTGTATTTTTCTGATGCAGTTTACCTAAAGATAAAAAGTATCTTAAAAAAAAAATAGATCAGAGGCAACCACAGTGCTAATATTTCCTAATTCAACTATGCAGTTCCTAAACTACAGCAAATGCGTACAGCTTTCACTAATGGATGGCTATTAAAAATAAATCAGCAAAACTGTGCATGTATTTCTCCTTTCACACAGCTGGAGCAAGCATACAGCATTCTATTATGCAGCTAGTTGAAAGACAGATTTCAACATCCACATGGAATTACTTACCCAGAAGCATGTTTCTCATCTACAGTAAGTTCAGCAGAATAGAAAGTTCTGCACAATAGATCTAGCAAAGAGAACGTTCTCACAAGCTCCTTCTTGACTTGGTGCAAGTTTTGAGTAGGGTTTGAACTCTAGCTGCTGAGAAATACGCCTTGCCCCATAAAGCTGCTGGGACACTTTACTTCATTCTCATTGGTGAATGATACCTCCTCAGGCTGTGCAGAAGTGATGCAGAGACAGGCAGTAGCTAGTGCCACCTTAATTTGAGGTAACAACCCCATATAAAAAAAAAGTTGTCACTTCACTAAAGTTTTAAAGTTATGTATTTTCATGTATCTG
The DNA here is from genome assembly GCA_027574665.1 of Rhynochetos jubatus. Lineage (NCBI taxonomy): Eukaryota > Metazoa > Chordata > Aves > Eurypygiformes > Rhynochetidae > Rhynochetos > Rhynochetos jubatus. The sequence goes on along the minus strand of CM050654.1, from coordinate 18,300,775 downwards.
TCCTCTAGTTGGTTTTAAACTAGTTGCCTATCTCAGACCAGGGGAAAAACTCCCTATGGAACTACTGGATTAGAGTAAGACAGTGTGTCAAGGAAAATCTAAACAGTAAACTAAATTCAGGTTTTGCAAAAGCAAATGCCCCATCTTTCCCAAGTGCTTGATTACACCACAGCCAAATTTGTCTCCCCTGATACAAAAGATTTCGTTTAAAGAAATACCAGCAGGGAGCTGTTTGGGATTTTTTAATCTGGAGTTGTTTAGCTCAGAAGTAACCTACAAGACTAATTTGGACATGAAATAAAAACATTTAGAATGCTGCCGCTACCATGGCAATCACCTACTGTTCGTTGAAGTCCACCGCAGACTGGTTTTGCACAAGTAAAATTAACCTCTGCAATGAAGAGAAAAAAACACCTCACCTCTTCGTATTATAAAAGCAAAAGGTATGTCATCTGAAAGCTGGGACTCAAATAATAATTTTCTAACCAAAAAAGGTGCCCATGGCACAGATCCCCTCACTTTCGGATGCGCGGTGTCAGTAGAACACAGCTGTGTCCTGTGCAGGATTTCTGACTCTTCAAAAGGATTTTTCTGAAAGTATACTTGACAGAAATAGTTTTAAGAGAGGGGTGTGTGTGGGGGGGGAAGAAATCCAAGAGTATTGGGAACAGATTTTTATATCATACAATTTGCAGTTGCAGTAATGTCACACAACTAAGAAACCTTCTACACAACCCTTCCACTTCAGTACTTAAATGCACAGAGTTAAGATTTACTTGATCTCCTCATTTTTTTTTTAGAAAGTAAAGGGATAGGAGAAGGGGTAGAAAAAGACTTTCAAAAGCAAACTACTTGGAACAAACTTCCTCATACCTAGAAATACTAGACAAAATTTGTGTGAGCAGATTCATTTTGCACTCTGTTCTTAATAAAACGTTGCTCCAGTGACAACACTCTTCTCTAGGGTGTAACTATTGGTACTCAAAACAGCATATGTGCAACTAGCTTACTCTTTATTCTACAACCTCCTACTCCTCATTCTTCCTACTAAAAGGGGGTTACTTCAAAAACTACAGGCCAGCATGACTTGGCAACAATTACATGACCTGAAATATTTGTTATTCTTGCTAAAAGTCCCTTTAAAAAAAAAAAAAAAAGAGGGTGGCGGCCATTGCTAGCGGTAGTGATCACAGAAAAACAGTGGAAAAAATGAATCAGCTTTGACATAAAAAGGCAAATAAAAATGAAACCCAATTAAAAATAAACCCCTCTGATTTTTAAGCAAATGTTGTGATCGTGGAAGATATGACTCATTCATGTTGCGCACTTGGGATTGGCAACACCAAACCTCTATGAAATTTTATGTGCGTTTTATATAGACTCAGATGACTTAGCAAGATGACCGGTATTCCCAAGTAAAGTATGTTCTCTCATACTGACAGTAATACTACTGCTAGTGTTTTCTGTAATGCCTTAAGGATTTTTCTTTTTTTTATTTTACTGCTACCTGCAGAAGTGTCTCACACGTTCCACACACACATGCTATGTTTCTGCATTATCGCAAGACAAAAGAGCAAGGACTATATCATCCCCCCGTGAACTGACAGGCATAATTCCCCCACTCCCTCAGTTTGTTCCATGACTGTAATGTCTCTTTTTTGGCAACGTTTGACAGTGCCTTGCTAAAGCCATTACACCACATTAGCATGCTCAGCTTTAACCATGGAGTTTGTTTAATGCACTGTAGCTCCTCCTACTTCCCCTCTCTCTCAATGCCACATAACAGCCCGTCTCACAAACGACCAGTCTTTGGTTGCAGAGCAAGGTCTTAGGCCTCACAAAGGCCTCTTCCCCTCCCTTTAAAACAACTGTTAACTCCCATCTACTCTACTAACGCCCACCGCCCCAAGATTTTGGAAATCCCTTGATTTTTCTTTTGTCCAAGAAGGCCCCTTCAGAGATCCACCATCAGTACTGTTACAGCACCAACGGCCCCTCCATACTGCCAAGGTAAGGAAAGGTACCTGGAAGAGAAACAGCATATGCTTTAAAATGATTTCCCCTGTATTTTTCCTCATACATGGAGGCTGGAGAAGCAGCATTTTGAGTGTTTGTAACAAGTTATTTATCTCTGGCCAAGAAGTTTTAGCAACAAACAAAAGTCACCTAGAATTCATAAACATCTACACAAAACATGGTGTTTAGACTTCCTTTTTCTCCTAGTCCCTTCTCTGTCCCCAGTTGCTTTGATACACACAAGTCTCTCTAGCAGAATGCAATATAGCATGCTATATTTTGGCTGATGTTCAGAAACTTGAGTTGTACTGTCAGGATGTGACTGAAGAAAAACGGACAGTGTATGTAGATGTGTTGTATTTTCAGCCTGAGCATGGAGCAAATCATCCTTCCAGAAGTCCAAAATTTAGCACTTTGGACTTCTGTAGAGATTAGTGTCAAACAGCAATAATAGCATCCTGCTGTCAAAGTCATAAGAGGCTTCTCCGCAAGGCCATGCTTGGGTCCTTTAGGTTTGATCCTTTGCTTTCCATGCATGAACAACTCTTTAGGCTTGCTGTACCTGTCCTCAAGGTTACATCCTCAGTGCACCATTAACCAGTCAGATACAGAAGTGTTGCAGTTTTTCACAAAAGGGCAGTCTAGGAAAAATGGGGTATAGCTACTACATCTGGTAATAACATAAAAGTTAAGAAAAAGACAAAATTTAGTACTTCAGGTTTAACCTTATTGTTATCGTACTACCCATCAAGATTCTTATTTTTCACCTTTGTTCATGAAATATTTTCACATCTATATTTTGAGCAAAAGAATGCTGCTGTTAAGATCTTAGCTAAAGTGAGCATCACAAATATCTCAATGAATTTATAATTATGCATACGTGGAATATCACACTAATGAACTATAAGCTATCTCCAGGTAATGCCCCTCCAGTCTCCACCTTGTGGTCCATCCACTTGAGGGGTGTATAAAGAAAGATTGCCAGTGAAGACTGAGGCAAAGAAGTTGTGGAGTACCTCAGCCTTTTCCTCGTTCAGTTAATGATAAAGAGCTCCTAAATAATGTGAGCAACAGGGAATCACAGAGCTTAAGCAGCTGCAAGTTAGTCTAAAAAACTCCTATAAAGCACCTTGGAAGATTTTTAATTGTATGTATTACAATAATGCTGAGAGGTGTCAAGTGACATCAAGCTCCACAGTCCTATGAGCCCTACGTACACAAGTGAAGAAATAATTTCTGACCTAAGAGATTACAGTTCAAGTAAGCAATATCAAAAAGAGATACATAAGTACACCAAGTTTTTTGTATAACCAATTAAAGCATCTGTGACTTTCCCAAGGTCAGAAAGAAAGGATGCGATATGTCTTCCTTTATAATAACAAATCTCCTCTACTAATCATGTTCTATTCTGATCATTTTCTTTAATCCGGACATCTTTACTAGAGCTGGAAAACAATTATCCCATCACAACAGATCAATCTCAGTGACATTACTCCTGAAATACCATGTTTTTTTAGGAAGTGATGACAAACCATTAAAAACAAACAAACAACCCACCCACCAAAACCCAAACAAACAAACAAACCCACACACACCAGAAAACCCCCCAAACCAAACAAACACCAGAACCCACAGAGGTTTAACAGTCCAATGCCATTTGCACAGCACTTTGTCACCAGGGAAGAAGCAACAGTCATGCTCCAGAGATTCCCAAATTGTGGTGCAAAGAATTACATGGTCAGGCTGGGGAAGCTTTTGTGCTTGAACAAAAGCATAAGCACTTTCAGGGAGAAAGGGAATAGGGAGCAGGAGACAGGGATTTGGGGTGCTGAAAGAGCTTTCTACAGCTTGGGCAGGGGGAGTGTATCATGGCATATTTTGATACTCGTAAGAACTATTGTCTGATTTTTAAGTATTTGACTTCAGCACCACGAATACCTTGAAAAACCTTAACTAACTTGAAAGCCACCCCTTTGACACCAGAAATATAAAAATACAGTAAAGGCTGGGGAGAGGAGCAATAAAAAGTTCCATGCAGGTAATTATTTTTTTTTTTTGTTAAGGGATAATAGATGTTAGCAAACCAATCATCAATTCGTATGACACAAATGGAAGCAGAGTAGGTCACAGTCACAGAAATGTTAGATTCATGATTAAAAAAATGAGAAAGATATTTGCACCAATATGAAAAAGGAAGTTTAAGACAGCCTTCTGAGCCATTATTTAGTTGGAAAATGCATTTAAAACCTTCCAACGACTAGGATGCTTAGGAATGATTAAAAAAGAAAAAAAGAAAGACATGCATACAGTTGCAAGGACTAATTCGCCAGTAAGTTTGAACACAGGCAAGAAGTATCAAGACGGTTTTACTGAGAGGATGAAGCCGTAAGAAACAATTGACACATCCAAATACACTGTACTATGGACTGACAGTTCAAAAATTACCACCCTGTTTTAAGGACCATCTCATGAAAGTTATTCATTTGTCCTTATCCTGTTGCCAAGAGTGTTTCAAAGTAAAATTTTAAATTAGAAGCAGCAGCAGCAAAGACAACAACCATGTGATAAACAGATTTGTTTAATTTATATTTTTTAAGGAGATAATGGCACAATGATCAATGTAAATCTCATATTTTTGACAGGAAAGACCTTTTTTGTAAATAATACTCAGAGTTGATGACAACATCGAGCCACTGACTTGTTCAAATTTGTGCTACTAATGGCCCCAAATTACCTTCTAATGTTTGAGTACAGGGTAATGAAAAGAATAACATCCTGGTGCAAGAAGAATCAGAAAAAGGAATGAAACTATGCCAAGGAACACCATCCCTGACTGACAGGCTCACTCATTAGGTGATCTTATTGGCAGACTTATTCGAGTTATTAATACGTCTTTCTGTTCAGATTTTAACCTCCTCCGCCCCACAATGGACATTCTCATTTAATGGCAGGGTACAACAGGAAGTTTCTACAGATGAAAATGGTTCTGGTAAAATGCAGGCTGGAAGACTGTACAGTCTAGTACTAACCCCGGTGTGGCAACCTAGCTCTCCTAGCATTTGTGTTAATCCAGAGTTGTAAAACAGATGCTAAGAAAAGTCTCCTGCCTTCAGGAGCTGAGTTGCTTCACTGGCACCATCTGAAAACCAAAATTTCCACCCATGCTCTGTGAATGTGAAGTGAGATGTCTGTTCTAGGGTGGACTGTTTATCGGCTCCAATCTTCTCCCACACAGCCTTTCCAAGTTGGAGAGGAATTACATGTTCCCCAGACTCCCTTCCCTTCAATCCTTCCACTGTTTGCCACTTTAAGTTTTCCTATTCTTGGTCTTTCCATCTATCCTTGCTCTACTTAATTCACACTCCACTATGCATGACTATGATGATACTAGCCTCCCTTCCTTTGTTGTTAGTTCTTGCACACTGAATCCCTTTTCTCTTTGGTGCTGCTTGATATAGCATCTGGGTTGGGGTTTTTTCTGGGGTTTGCACAATATCTCCTTCTGGAGCCTCTGTTCCAGTACTTCTGTATTTCTTCAATACATCAGATCAATGACATCCACCTTCAGAGAAAGCTGGAAAGGAAACACTCTCTTGCATCAGCATAGGTACATTGCAGATCATACGAAGAGAGAAAGCTGTCAGCAATGGAGCCACAAGAATCCATGTCAGGGTTATTTTGGACATGGATGATAGGTGTGAGAGGATGACCAAGGACTCTGCACTGCACGGGGAGATCATTTCTAGGGTCGGGCAGCTGAATTCCAGTGTAGGAGAAAGTCTGTTGTAATAAATTCCCTCTGAAGCAGATGGATGCGTGTTACCCTACAGAGAGACCAGTCTCTCAGAGCATGGTGACAAGTAGTAGCTTGTTTTTATTTCAGCCTTAGGTGTGAAAGCCAATTAAACTGCTTAACTGACACAAGACACGGACTTAATTTTTCTTGGCAGCCAGCCTTCTCTTTTCACAAAGTCAATGAATTGTGTGTATGGGCTTTGCAGAGATGGCATCTGTGCAGACTTACACCTGTTAAAATCCATCCCAAAAGGTTTGCAGGTTCACAGATGCACACAGTTGTTGGAATGTTTGGGAGACTCTAAGTATTTGTATCTGCTACGAACACAAGCATATGCTCCCAAAGCTGTGCATGAACAAGTGCAATATATACAAAAGGTTGGCTGAAAATGTCCAGGGTTTGGATGGAAGAAGAAAACCAACCCTCCCCTGCCAACTCCAGGAACAGCACTGCAGCAGTGGCTTCACTGTCAGACCTCCACCTAAACCGTTTTGACGGAAAATGCCATCAGTTTCCTCTGCAGCTTCCAAAGCTAACGCTTCTAAAAGCGTGTAAGTTATGTCGATACAGCTCAAACATCAGAGGGACATTTCAGAGGAATTACTTCATCTTGAAATATTATCTCCGAATCACGTTATATTCTATAAGCTTTCCTCACAGAAGGTTATTTTCATTGTATACTTGACATCCTCTCTTTCCAAACTGGATAAAGTACTAATCCTGCAATTTTAACCTCTAAGCTTCTTATTTGATACCTTAGCTCCCTTTTATCACATGCACTTAGGTATGTATTTCCTCCAGGGCATCCAAGACATACCAGTTTTATCCCTCTGGGATAATTTGTTCACATAGAACATCCTTTCTTTAACAGGGTACTCAGTCAGCTAATCCAAGTTCTCCAGAGACATTTAAAGCACTGATGGCATTAAGTAAGGCCATTCCAGACACCTGTTATGAATTTTTAAACAACCTAATTAAATTAATCATAGATTGAAGTCCTTTGGATTTGCTCAATCAAAATGGTATGTATTTTCATCGATTTCCTTGAAACAAATTATGTTCTTCAACAGATTCACAGTACTGCAGTCTGCTACATTTTTGGCAAAGTGCCAACATACTGCAATGCACGACGGATGCAGATTTATCCCATAAGAACATAATTAAGTTTTTCACTGCCATGCAGAAAATAGATTAAAAAAAAGAATGTTCTGATACTTAATACAGCAGACATGTATATGCATTTTTTCCAAATAAAAATCTCATTCAAATTAGGTTATTTCAATAGCATAATTATCTAAATAAAAATAACAGAAGTGTAAAGCCATTTGACTAATCTCTTCCTAATCTGGTGATCATTCCTGAGGGCTATTTCAGTATTATCTGCCACTCAACCCAGATTCCAAAAGCACTGAGCCTCTGAAACTACAAAGAAGCCAAAAGAAACTGCAGATACAGTGTCCTTGGAAAACTGGGCCAGCTGTCTTCTGGGACTTGCAATCCTTCAGCTTCACCTCAGTTAAGCCTCAGGTACCCTTAAAAGAAATCATAATTCAAGCTCTCTTTGAATGAATGGTACTGAACCACAACGGCAATTACACCTGCTTATACAGTACTAATTTAGGCTGCCATGATAGGTCACACTGTCTCATTTCCAATGCAGATGAATAATGGTGGATTGTATTAATAATCTCATTTTCACTTCCTCCTTCAATATAGAGAAATATCTGACCTATCTGAGAATTGATTCGCTATGCATTTTGGGCTTGCTGTCTACACTATAGTATTTCCAGTTAAAATAAGTACCTTAACAAGTGCCTTCACTTTGTGAAGGGGCAGTGTGAGAAAGAAGCTTACCTGCTCCCAACCTACCTGCAATTATTTAAGCACCACAGTATTATTTTACTATTTCTGTATTTTGCACATATTTCTATGTCTCCATTGCAATTGCTTTACTGAGCATGTCAGGTACCTTCTTTCATTTCACTGATTTCAAAGGCAAATTTAATGGGTACACAGTAGTTAAGCAGACTTAGTAGAAGAGAAGCAGAAATGGTTGATCTTAGGATAACTTAGCCTTAGATCTTTTCTTCTCAATTTCACATTCTTTAGATAAAAATACCATCTTTCTTAAGAATTTGGTTCAAAAAATTCACTCCTTAGAGTTAGACTTGAAAAAGAGCAAACCTGACTTTGGTTTCTTATTTTAAAAACTTCTAAAGAAAATCTAAACACCACACATACAGGTAAGTGAGTATTCCATTTGGTATCTCAAATCACTAAAAATACGTTGTACGTGCGCTATTAACTTTTCCAGAAAGAGGCATAGGTTTCAAAATGTTTATGTACAAAGCAAAAAAAAATAGTGTATGCAAAACTCAAAGAAAGGAAAAGCTTGTGTAATTAACTCGATGTCCTCAAATCCCACAAGCCAAGAACTTTACAAAATCGGTGGGAAGAATACAGACCAGTAGCAGTCTTAGAGCATATTCTCTCTTCAGTGAGTTAGCCAGCACCGAGCAGCCATTCTCAAATACATCACGAGAAAGAGGTGGGTACCTCCTGAACCTAGAAAAGAACCCTTACAGAAATTTTTTGTCCTCTTTGGACCTGCAGCCAAGCACATGTCTCCCATCAATGCAAATAAACATGAAATAATAGCAGCAACAGAACTGTGAAATATGAATATTTCCACATTAAGAAATCAGCAAGACTAATTCAGTATTTTATTCTTGGACACCTCTGAACAGTCTCTCCCTCCCAAACAGTTCAATGCTCATTTATGTCAGCCGGCATTGCTGGCCCCTGACAAGAGAAAAACTGACAAACGAGACAAGTGTTGCATCTGTACCAGAGCCAGATTCAGACCTAGACTGAAACCTGACATGCAAAGAGCCAAGAACAGCTTTGTCTCAATCCTTCATATAACCTTCTATTTTCGTACAGGAAGGCTGACTAGTAGCACAGTTTCATAAAGACTACTACCGAAATATATCATCTTGCAACCTCACATATAATTTTTGAGGAAGACTAATATCATGGGTTTTGCTTACAGAGAAATGGACATCATCTCTCAATGAGAATCCACATCTAAGGAAGGGAATAACATAGAAACCATGTCTGGCATTACTGGCTGTGAATCCAAACACAGAGAGATGGCAGAACAGCAGAACAAGCACTGGTCATTTCAACCGCTTTCAAAATCGCAGATGAAACAAATCTTAATTAAGATTAATCTTTAATCCTGGATCCATTGGGGCTTTATAAGCAGAGACAGAGATGCGATCATCCCACTCTAGTCAGTTCTTGTCCGGCTGCATGCAGAGTACTGTGTACAGTTCTGGCATTCTTTGTAACAGATAAGAATAGCCAGTCAATGCTGACCTGGAAACGGGCTCATTACCATTTCATGTAAGACTAGTGTGTTACTATGAAATTTATTCATTAGTCTTACAAACAGAAAGGTCAAATCCCAAATCGTTTACTTATCGTTTACCAGTTACTTATCTTGTACCGCCCATTTTCATGCTGTCTATCCAGAAAAAGATTAACTCTCTAGAATAAAGCTATTATCAATTTTCAGTATCATACATTGCCACAAATTTTCCTCATCCCTACCTTACTTATGGGAACTTTATTATTGCAATATTAGTTACTGCTTTTACTTAAATAATTTCCTCTCTGTTATATGTTAAGATAAAGTAACGTCATAACAAGGCAGACCATAATAAAATGGCAGCTGATTCTTCAAGACCAGCACTTAAATGAAAAAAAAAAAATCATTAAAATAAGTTTGCTAAATTACACTAGTTCAGGAAATCAGAGACTACTGCATTAATACAAGAACCTACCTTAAAAATCTTCAAGAAATGAACCAAGCAGAGATTGATAAGGCTGTCTTTGAAACACCTCTACTACAATAACATGTAGGAAGTCAAGTGTTTACTTGTCAATATTGTCAAAATGGAGTTTTAATACCCCTCATAACAGATGGAGTTCTTATAGAGAAGCCTCTACATATTGTTATTAAGCTCACTTGAACTAAAATTTTATACCTTCTGTAAGTTTGTTGGTGTGTTTTTTGGGGAGTTGTTTTTCTTCGTTCCTTGCCTGAACAAAACAGAGGACATGCTTAAGCATGTTTAACCATCGTGCTGAAAAGGATACTAATGTGTAAGTTCTCAAGAGCATACACAGTTAGATAATTTAGATCCATAAGAAATAAAGCACAATGCTCGATCATAGTTTTTTCTATTTTATATAACTATATATTGTTATGTAGTTTCTGCTTTTTTCACAACTTTTTAGTAAGAACAAAACACTTCCTGCTTTAACATAATTTCTCCTCATCTCAATTGACTTGAGAAGCTTTCCATCCAGAAAACAAAAAAAAAAAGGTAAATAAACATGGTAATTACAGCTCTGGTCCTTTTGTGGGCTATAATTTTGGTAAATCAGTGCTGCTTTCGCTTAATAAAGTAGCTGCTGAATTAAAATCCAGCTCATCAAACACTGATGCTTTTGAAGGGTGAAATATTTAAGGAAGTTTTCCCGCAACAGCCACTAGCAAAAAAATCTTAATTATGCTGAAACTATGAGATCTGTTTTGTCTTATTTTTTCTTATAGTGAATCTTCATTCTGAAACAGATACAGCTGTTTGGAAAACTGCAGTTACATTATCCCTTTGTGCCTCTTGATCTTATGCAGACTGCTCTCATAGCTAACATTTACAAGATAGCAACCACCTCTTCATCTATAAAAGGCCCAGTATCCAAGTTTTAACAACAACATTATGTTTGAAGAAGTTCACCATGCCAGGTGGGAACTGAAAGTGGGGCTGTATCTTAATATTTGCCACATGAAATGATGCATACTCAGTTTCATGTCTGGATTTTCAGAAACTGCGACAATTTTAAAATCAATTAATCATCTGTCACAAAAGATTATTATTCCATCAGATAATTCTGCAGCACTACTTTCCCAAAAGTAGAACAGCTTCCTCACCAGATAAATGTATCCACAGATATGCATAAACATATTCTGCCTTAGAAGCCACACCATGAATACCACAGTGAGAAACAGCCTGGCTTTTAGATTATTAAGATCCCACTCCTTTTTAACCTCCTCCTCAAAACGCAGCTTCATCAAGAATTTCTATTGGGTAAGAGTAAGTACACCTATTCCAGTCCCAGATGACTTCTAGATCATTAAGAGCAATATCTAATTTAACACAGACGAATGACATTTCAGTCTTGTCTAGGTTATATGAATACAATGTTTTATTGATCTTACATGCATGCAAATTAAAATACATATTAGAGAATGAACAAAATCTTAAAGAGTCTGTTTTTCAGCTCTACACTACTTTCCTTTATCCTTGACTAGAGACAAACAGGTCTGTCTGGCAAACACTTCAGTTGAGTTTAGAAACCATTAACTCAAACTACAAGGTCATCAAGATAAGAATAAAATCAATAGGATTGTCCTCCTGGGCTATTTTCAGATATGGCTAATAATTCTCTACAGCACATTCTTCTCCACACTGATTTTTTTATTCAAATATTTACCCTGGTTGCAATTTAACTTATGATTTGCTTTGCAAGTTGTCAGTGTTCTGGTTCTGACTATATCACTATTTCTTCCATCTGGTGGGACTGCAGTGCTGTAAGGCCTTACTCGGTATACACAAGGTCCCAGTCAAGCCTGAGTAATGCACAGCTTGTTAAAGAGAAGGGGAACATAATGCTCAGGAAATCAGTACTGTCGTGTCCACTACAACTGGGGAGCCTACCACAACACAACCCTGACTACCAAAATGCAGAAAGGACACACAATAATTTTACCAGGTTACTGAGGTTACTGCCATGAACATAAAATACTGAAAGGAAGAATTTGGGGCGAGAGAAATAGGAAAATGTAACAGATACAGACATAAAACAAGTACAAGCCTTATTTAAATCAAAGTTGTTTTGTTTACTTTGAGGATTCCTCCCATCCTTTCAAAGCACACAACCCATAATAATAGAGGTGCCTGCTTAATCTAATCTCATTTAATTAAGTTCTTGTAAAAGAATTCATAAAATGTGCCACACAAAGTATACTAATATTTGAAAATTCAAATGAAAACATAGCATAATGCATGTGAATAAATTTTATTTATACAGGAATGCATATAACGTGATGAAAGCAAAAGTTGCGTTTTATCCAGGACAAAACTGATTTCTCAACAGCAACATCTGCAAGGGGAAAAAATCTCCCAAAACATATTTAGACACCATCGAAATAGTATAAAATTATTATATTTTCAAAATTTATTTTGTAAATAATTATGGAAGTAATTCAGCAATTTATTCTGATTCAGAGATACATGCATGTATTACACACATTGGCTGGGAAAATTATAAACCTATGATTTTTCAAACTCTCAGTCTTAGAGTTATAAATATGGTAAATGAATGGAAAAGTCATAATATTTGTACTTCAAGAATAGATGATAATAAAGTAGATTAGTACCATACAGAACCTTTTAGCTCCCCTTTAATTAATCTGGATTGTAGATTTTTTTATCAATAGCAGCAAAGAAAGTGTTTAAATGCTATGTAATTCTAGTCAGCCACATATTAATGGACTACATAAATTTTACGGAAGTAATGAGTTAAATTTCAGTACCATAATCATAAAACCTTCAGATGTTCATCAACTAAGTGAAAAACATGCATCTAGTATGGTAAGGATTCAAAGCTTTATTAATGTTCTGGGTTCAAAAGAAGGAGGAAAAAAAAAACTGTTACTCTAAGAAATGTATGCTTTTAATAAATGTGAACGCTATTTACTGAAAAAAAATTACAATTAGGAAGTATTTTTTAAAAGTGTGTGCATACAATTTCACACTGTGTATAGATTTTGGTGTATCTTTACATTCATGAAATGATAAAAGAAGCATGCAGCAATGATACATACTTCATTCACATCGATTCAGAGCAGACTAAGACATTATTTCAACACACAACGCAAACGTCAGCACTGAAGTTCCATTCCATTCTTTCTTTTGAAATTATTCAATGCAATAAGATTGGATACAGCTAGGATAAATAAGCCTTTAGGTTTATAAACCAATTAGGTGATAAAACCTAGAAGTTTAGGTTCTAAAAACCTAAAAGTTTTATCACCTAATTTCAAAACTTGCATGCAACAAATAAAGAGAATTAGCTGCCTGATACGGACGCCACATTCTGAACAAAGTTGCACCAATTCCAAGAGGTCTCCAAGCATGACACACTGAACACACCAGATTTTCCACATCTTAGAGAGGATTTGCCACCAAAAGCTGGAGTACCACACTTTGCTCACAGAACTTGCTTCAGTAGTGGACCTTGCTCTGATGTACAACCCCAGCGGTACCCAGTATCGGTGCAGAAGCTCCATAAGAAAAGTCATTGCACTGGTTTTACTGCCTTTGAGTCACTGAAGAGTGACCCATGTTTAACCACCAATCTTCAAGAGTGTTACTTAAAATCAAGTTCTCAAGTGCTCTGTTGCATTGCAAACTTGCCAGATTAAGCTCTGACTGAAACCCAAATGCATGACACTTTGTTTAACCATTAAGCTGGTAAGCATAGGATGAAGTATCATACAAGTTTACCTTGAGTTTACCTGGACTTGCTAATTTTAATATTCACATTGATGACATGAATCTTCAAAAAATTTCCAGTGATTTTTTTTTTACCCCAACGGTAACCTGAAGTATAGTTTTTAAGAAAAAAAAAACAGCCCACAAAAACACAAGTGCATTGCACGTTAATAGATTGAGGCTTGTATTGTTACACAAGAAACACAGGGTTTTTAAAACACAGATTGTAAGCCAACATGCCCTGCAGTATCGCATTTATCAGATAAGATTTTCATATTAGTAGTTACTGTACTCTATCACAAATTCATAACACTGTTGACTCAAAAATCAGGACCTAATTGAACAACAATGGATAATTTCACATTATACAGGCTTCTGCCAATTTAATATTCATACACTGAGACAGCTTAATGTTTTCCACATGTGTTTGAAGACAGTCCAATCTGGCTAAAAGCAGAAGTTTCAAGCTCTTCAACTCTACTCTGTACACTACCATCCTGAATGGAGAAATCAAGAGCACATTTCTGGAGTGGAAACTGCTTCGAGACTCCTACTGGATAAAACAAATGAGCCTCAGAAGCCTTCCCAGAGGTGTGCTCAGCAGAAAGCAGCTCGGCAACAGACAATTTTACAAACCTCTCAGAAATCTCAAAGGTTGAAATGCAGAATCCTAGATGTGGGACACATGGATGTGCAACTCCACCTCAGAGAGACAGAATTTAGAAACTGATTAATCGATGTCAGTCAGCGTAATCTAATGTTTGTTCTTGTGTAAAGGCTTAGCCATGCACAATACTTTTGTATGAAAAACACAGAATGATTCAGCTTGGGTTTCATGAAGTGGCAACTTGATCACAGCTACCCTGGAACATTTTATCACAGATCTAATTTTGCACGCGGTAATTCTCCTTTGATCAGTTGCTGAGTTGAGAAGACAAGTGAGAGGCAGTGAATATCTGGAAGCAACTGTAGAGGACTTGTTCAAAATACCAACAAGCTATGTAAACACGAGCGACTCATCTTTAATAAACTCAGAATGGTGGTACCCTCCATAAACAAGCTACGTACCAGCAATGCCACCACAGCATGCTAATCGTGCACACCCTTAAACAGCCATTGGTGGGCTAAGCTTAATGACACACCAGAAAAAGCATTTGAGGAATAGATAGCAACACCTGCCATGGATGAACACCAGCCTACTTAGCTTCTATTTTCAGCAATATGGTGTTTAACTGCTACATTTGGAAAAGATAAAAGAAAAAAAAACAGTTTGTTGTTGTGAATGACACAGAACATTAAAATATCTGTTCAAAACAAATAATCTGGACAGAAAATTCAATTCATGACAGTGGACAGAGATATAGATTTCATTTGGCAGCATGAAAAAACCCAGAGTTGTCATCTAAACACGGGTCTTTTCACAGGAGAGAAGCTCTGCAATCTCTTGCACCTGAAGAGATGCAGAAAAGCCTTTATCTAACATACTAAACAAGGGAGTTCACTGCCTTTACAAATGCAGCTAAGGACCATCTTAGTCCTTCGGAGCATACAGGCACCACAAAAATGCTAGCAATATCCACCCACTCAGTTGAAGCCTGCTTCGTTCACAAGGAATACTATTATCTGGAAGGAGTTTTCCTAACAACATATATTGGTCTGAACCTCCAACCATAGCCAAGTCATCATTCTCAACTGACAGAAGTGGAAGTGACTTGAGTCATAGTCATAGAATAACAGGTCGAAAGGACCTCAAGGATAATCTGGTTCAACATTTCTTGGCAAAAGCATGGTCTAGACAAGATGGCCCAATGGTTGACAGGGGCCATAAATGTTACTAGACTGAAAAAAAAACCCTAACCAAAAAACCCAACTCAACCACAATGCCACAAGCACAAGACAGACACACTCAAATTTGTTATACATAAAGTCCTCCAACACCACACACACACGAAAACATATCATATACCTTTAAGCACTTACTTCCTAAAACATTCCCTGCAGTTTCCTCCTGCACACAGGAAGAGCTGCATGCATCTCAAAGTAATTCTAAGGGCATTTGGCGTGACAATGATGAGTGTATAACAACACCAATAGAAGATAATTTTAAGCACACTTGTTTAGCTTACATATCAACAACTGAAAAGTAGCTAGCAAACTATTCTTGGCTGGCAGATAGATAAAATTGTATTTATGGTTACAACATACAATTGGGGAAAAAAACTGCTTATTTTGAGGTATGCTAGAAAAGCATAATTCAGTTAGTCAAAGACCTAAACTTTTGACTTTCAAAACACTTCCAGATGTTCCTCCAGAAAGATTTATTTTTTAGTAGTTTACGTTAATTATAAGAAAGCTTGCCATACTTTTGAACAGCTGTAATTAACATGCTGCAATATTTTATGAAAGACATCCAGGTATTACATATCTCAGTGATTTCAACTAGCATGTCTTTTCTACCTTTACTACGTTCTGTAGTCCTGAATTCTGCATATTCCCAAGCATATTTCCTCTGCTTAGGCATAACAGGAAATCAACTGAAATAAGAACCAAATAATTTATGCTCACATTATGAACATATACAACTCTAAATTTACTGCAATTCACTGAAATTATCTACCACTGCTTAGACAACTAGCGCAGCAGTTCTCTGCTCACCTCAGTTTTGTACTCTGGAATTATCTTCAGTCACATTTTAATTCTACAAGTGTGTATACTACATACAAGCAGATATATCTCTATAAAAGGTTATAAATTGAAACACTGCTGATTTAAGCTATTACACAAAAGACAAATGAACAACTCATTCTGAAAAATCCAATCATGATTTGAACAATGGTTTTAATACTAGATTAGGTCATTTCTTTATCCTTGAAAGCCCAGTTATGAAGAAATAGGCCTTGAATCAGTTCCACATGCCCATAAAACTGCATGCAGAACTTGATCTTTTTTTTTTTTTTTTCCCAGTGCCATAATAGTGGTCTCTGTTTATTTCAAATATCTCCTTGGGATATGTTCTTGCACTCAGGTATTTCCTTAAGTTAGATTCACGTACTTTAAGTATTTTCACTTTCAGACATTGGTTAGGACTTACTGCACTTTTCTGTTTTTTGCATTATTGAAACGTTTAAAAGCATTTCAGAAGTTTCCTGTGATACAATCTTTACCACCTCCTGTAAAAACAGCAGAGTTTTTCTTTATCCATGCCCTTTTCTATACAACCTAAATCTAACATTTGAAAGAACTGTGTTCTTCTTAGAACTGCTTAGATCTTATTTTCTTTTGGTGTATGAGATTTATTACCTGTGAAATATTTTATTGCCTTATTTACTGGCTTCAGTGTCCCATTCTGGGAAAGTAGGCAGATCAGCTACAGGCACCCCTAAAGACAACGATGTTAATGACTCCAGCTGATGTTCCTGCTTTTCCAGCCAATGGAAATGTGAGCCCTGTTCCTGCAAGCAGCATGTTTCCTGAAGCACTGCCCCAGCCCACTCCAAGTGCTCACTACCTGGAGCAAAGCCAGATATATACCCTGGCCTGTTTCACAGAACTACAGAAGACTACACTCAGTCGCCTAACAAAGACAAAGAAGTCACTTATATTTTCTATAAGCAGGACTGCTCAACATAAAACCAGGTGAGTCATAAGAAGGTAAAAAAACCCTAAAGCTTATTTTCTCCAAGGAAGTGGCTTAAGACAAAGATAGTTACATAACGGGAAAATAAAAATCAGAACCAGTATATTTATGTAAAACTTTTCATTTCATGATCTCCAAGTCACTCAAAGCCATTAATTCACTGAGCCTTTCAACATGTCTTCTTTATTCACACAGACTGGAAAATGAATGTGCAAGTTTTTGCTCACAAATTTGACAAACATAATGCCAAGAAAACTTATTTTTAAAAAAGTGTTTTGGAAATGGTTCTGTTGCACAGATCAGAAACACCTTAACAAAACTAAATTTCCTTCACCCAGCAATATGATATTGGACATTCACTTATCAAATAAACAACTTCTAATTCATGCAACAAAGACCTATGACTAAGAAATTCAATTTCCTCCTTAAGCATGAAGAAGTAGGTGCCAAACTTGAAGGAAAACATCCTGTTACTAGCTCCTTCCAATTACTGTGTCATCCCAGATGTACCATGTAGCTCTACCAGCGGTCATTCCAACTTCCTTGGCAGTCTCTCACAGATATTTACATTCTATTTATCTATGATATATGGACCAAATGTCTAACATCTCCAGATCAAAAAATAGTTTAACAGCATTTGACAGATGAAATGAATGAACAGGCAGTGTACAAGGACACTGATTATGGTGAGCAGCTTACAACTCTGTGTTAAAAAACTCTGAATGTATGCAATTGAATATTTACATTCCTACTGAAATACAACAGAAGTTTAAGATTCAGCAAGCACAAAATTTGGAAACTTCATTTAACACTGAGGACCTGAAATTGGGTTGCTGAAAACCTGGGCATGTGCAGCATACATCACAACCTGAGATAGAGTTTTAGGAGGGCTCTGACCTCTTCCTATCTCACATTTCATAGCCTGTTAGACTGCGTACTCATTTTCTGAGAGTGGTTCATTGATTCATTCTTCCTTTTCAAAAGCAAATGCCCTCATGGCAGAGTTCTAGTGGCAAGGCATGGAAAGAAACTATATGAGGAAAAATATCCCATTTCTGTTGCTGTGTCATTATCAACTACATTGTGTTCAGCCCATAAAAAAAAAGGCAACCCTGCCCAAGCCAAAGAATGCCCTATAGGAACACACAGATTTAATATGCAGCAAAACAGATTAATCTTCAGGAAGTCATTCTGCTTGTTCTTGTTCATACATTAGCTATTTTTCTACTATGATATAACAAACTATTGCCAAAAGAAACATTCACTTTCATGAGAAACATCCAGAAAATCACTTGACTTTAGCAGAGTGATTGTTTCTAGATCACTCTCTTCCAGTTTGCTCTACGGTCTTCATGTATTATGGTTCAAAGCAGATTTTAGAATTTTGGGCATAAGTCTTTCCTACAATTCTGTACAAGTGTAGCATAATAAACCTGTGGATCTTAAAGCACGCCTGCAATACAAATAATCATTCAGTTAATTAATATAACATAAAAGACAACAGGCACTTAGAGAAATGCCTCATATGTGAAGATGATCATGACTACTCCTATACCCAAACAAGGCTGAAGATTTGTTTTAAAAACAACAAAAGAACTCTGTAATCTAAAGTCTTAAAGTTTTTTTGCCACAAGGCTATATTGAACAATTACATTATTATTTTCATCTTGAATTCAAGACATACAGTACCTACATATGTAAGATTCCCTTAGTGGGTATTCATTTGCAGGAACGCATTTTTCATTATAATTCATTATATCAATTCTTTCTTTTTTTTTTTTTAAGACATTTTATTAAGCCTCCATGCTCCACTTCCTCTCCAATTCTTATTACCATTTTCATACCCTATGGTGAGGCTGACAAGAAGCAGTGTAGCTTTGACAACGAGAAGCACAGGAATCTAGCAAGAAATTACTATGCAAATGTGTCTGGGAGGAGATAACATTAATAAATATTTGCTGATGGGCCTTTTGCTCCAGTAGGTGGCACATCTATAATGAAAACTTAACAGTAGCTTAAGCTGAAGATCAGAAGCCTCAGATGTACATGTGGCTGATGGATGACAAAAGAGGAAAAATACTTCTATGTGTTGTCATTTTAGAGGAACCAAGCCAAGCTCACTACATTAGATAAAAATATTTTTCTTCCCACTTCTCAGATTCTATAAATGTTTTATTTACCAAAAAAGAAGTCTTTTTGTTCAGCAGTTACTAGCAACTTCCAAAACTAAGTTTCAAAACATTCAGATACTCACTCTAACAGCTGAAACATGAAGCAGAATAGGCAACACTAGGTTTGTAAAAAAACAAAACAAAACAAAAAAACCAAAACCAACAAAAAACCACACCAAACACAAACACCACAACCAAAAAAACCAAAATCAGCAGCCTGAAGAGTTATTTATAAAAAAAAAAATCAGAAACTTTGTTTTTTTAAAAACAAAGGTTTTTTAATTCAAACCATGCTGTGATTTCCAGTTCTTCAAATATAAAATTGCAAAATATTTTTGAATTTATTCATGGACAGCACTCAAAATCCTGAATACAGGTACACATATGGATCAGGGGTCATCCTGACACAGACTTGAGTAGAGCTTAGATAAGGGTCAAGTTTGCTAGCAAAACAGAAATTGCAGAAATAAGTTCCAAGCAATACTTTATTTCATAGAGCTTTTTCACTCCCACTTCTGTGGGAGAAAGTTTGGTAGCAGGAAAAAAAGCCATATTCTGGCAGCAAATTTGGAGTCAGAAATCCTCAACATCAGCTTGCAAGGATTAGAAGATTAGTATTTTGTATTAGAGTCACAGGCTTAAGAGCAAGCCTGTTAAGAGTGACATCTTGTCAAGACAGTTTTGTGCAACCAAACTGTAAGAATTTTACATTAAGTAAAACAGGAAGGAATTAGTGATCCAAACAAAATATTGTGCTTACGCTGTACTTCCACTCCTGCAACAAACTACAGAAAGAAATGGAAAGAAGTCTTTGTGGATAGATGGATGCAGGTGCTGGGGACATCTCCAAAGGAGTTAAAGACATCCCAAAGATAATAGTCTGAATGTAACAGTGCATGATATTGTTTCTGAACAATCCCAGTCAAGTGGGAAGAAGACAGTGGCTAATGGGCACGCCCGTCAGCTACTAGTGTAACAAAAAAGATAAAAGACTCAACAAAATTATTTTTACATTGTTAGATTACAGATATTTTTAGTTCTAAAAGCTCAGGTAAAACTGTAAGCAAGCACTTGATAGGTAAATCATATGTGCAGTGGCTTTACAGGCTCATTAGGAAATAGGCAGAAGATTTCGTATTCCCTGTTTTCCACGTCTTCACTGAAGGTATGCTTTAGATAAAAGTTTTTGAAATGAATACCAAGAAAATTAGGTGAAACTATAAGAACACAACATATAAAGGAAGTCAGACTTAACAACACCCCCATCTCCCTATTAATCTTCATGCATTTACAAAAAAAAAAAAAAGAAAAAACAAATTAAATAATAAAATAACTTTAGGTGACAAAGGTCACTGCACATCCTGCATGGTATCAAGAAGTGGACATCTAGATGCTGCAAAGCCGCCTTTCAGTATTTAACATAGTTTTAGAAGTGGAGGCCAATCTCTACAGAAGAGCAAAACAATCAGTGTATACCATAAGCGAGGGATCTGACCTGGGAAACAACTGTCCTTTCACAAGTGGTCACTGAGAAAAGCTTAATCCTGCCAGCTGAAAATTAATTGGAGGAGAGGGAAAGAGTATGTTGTGCAGACTTTAAAAAGCAGGACCCCCAGTCCACTACTGTGGAGGCAAAAGTTGCCATTCTGATTCAGAGTCACTGAGAACACTGATGCAAACCATGTTATTAAAAGAAAAAAGTAATACATACTCTTTCCAGCTGTTACATGATCTGTGTTTGTAATTGCACACTTAATACAAACAGTGCTGGACTTTAAATCAAGCTACCTTGCCATTTTAAAAGGAGAATGTATCTAATACTGGGGGTTCTTTAACAGTAGGGAAGAAAAGGCACCACCTACCTCATAATTACAAAATTCAAATTGGCAGTAAGATGCAGTTCTCAACTGCAAAGGTAAAGGGGTGTTTAATCAATTCAACAGTGTAACAAGTAAATCCATCACATCCTGAAGTCCTTAAATTGAACTTGGATGTGTCTCTAAATAATGTGTTCTAGTTCAATTGCAGATTTATTGGACTTAACAGCAAGCACTGGCACGTTAGGGAAAGCAATTTCTTCCAGTGAAGGAATTAATCCTTGAGATTATTTTGTGTGGCATTGTACAGAAGATAAGGCGCAGTGATTCCTTTGGTCTTCAGAGTCTATGAGCCCCAGTGG
Organism: Rhynochetos jubatus; assembly: GCA_027574665.1. NCBI lineage: Eukaryota > Metazoa > Chordata > Aves > Eurypygiformes > Rhynochetidae > Rhynochetos > Rhynochetos jubatus. The sequence goes on along the minus strand of CM050654.1, from coordinate 18,279,348 downwards.
ATGCACAGATTCTGATTTTGTTTATCCCAGAAGGGTTGGGCCAGACCGTACGCAGCTTATAAATCTGCTGACTTCCAAATTTCTAGGTAACAAGTTCGCTTTGATTAGTGTAACAAGATTTTTTTTCATTGTTTTCAGTTAATTGGTAGATGTCCCTTCAGACCTCACTCTGGCTGCTGATTGCTCCACACGACAGTACAGTCATGTCCCACTAACGTTCAGCAGCAAGATCAAAAGGAAAAAAAAAAAAAGGTTATTTTAACAAGATTGTGGTTCCTCAAAGCGTCCTCCACTGCTGGTCTGCACGGTTACTGGTTGTTGCCCTAACAACTATGCAACACCTGAAAACCTTAAGTTTGCCATACAACTTCTACTGACCCTAGAACTCTATTAGAAGCAGGCAATAAACACCACCTTCGTGCAGTGAATGGCCTAGAAAATAAGAGAGTGAGTAGAGGGATTTCAATTTCAGCTGTATTACAGTAGCATATCAGTTTCTTGCAGATTATCACCACTCTATCTACTACAAGCTGCTATTTTCACACAATTTAGGATATATTATTTCTAACCACACATTTTAGAGCACTCAAGACAGAATAAAAATTGCCATTTTTTCATCCAGATTCCAGTCCTGCTCCCTATCTCATACACGGGCACCTCACCCAGTCTTTCTAAACTCATGTTTTTCCAGCAGCATGCCTTTGCCATGGAGGGATCACTGTTGAACAAACAAGGCACATCCTCTTTCAGAGAGGCTGGACCAGTTCCCTTCTGCATAGGGCGCAGCTATCAGTTCTGAGAATGATAATCCCTTGTACAGGATGGATGAGACTCCGAGCAGCCAAATTGGCAGCCAGCAGAAAGAACATATTCCTGCTCTTCACCCATAGTTACCGAATTAACGCATGACAATTTCTGTGACTAGGATTCTTTTAGTTATTTAAAGCAGTTAAAGTAACTTTGATGCATTGCGAAGGGAAGACTTGAAGCAACCAGGGTAGCATGCTCACTACCCATCAGAGCAATGCCAGGTTTTCAAATGAGGAAAGCAGTATGAAGTAGAAATACTTTAAGAACATAGATAGCTTTATGTGCCCAATTCATCTGGTGACTTCAATTCTGGATAATCATAACAAATATTTCTGAAGAAAAACTATAAAAAGATGGAAAAATACCTGCATTAAGTCTAAGACAGAAAGTACGTGTCTGTCATTCCATTACCTCCCAAGAATTTAAGCAAAAAATAAGCACATTATGATTGGAAACATGGCCTGCCTTTGCCAGGGTAGATGTCCAGTGCAATAATGTGCAACAGACAGGATCATTACCCACTAAAACCTGCTCTTTCTTTCTGTCATTGGAGTCTTGACATAAAATACAGCTGAAATATATACCATCAATTTCAAATAGGTCTTTACATTTTAGGGATGCTTGGTGTTCACTAAATTAACAGCCCTTCAAATATATTTCCTGTTTATACAAGACCAGCAGCCAAAGAAACCTGCATCAACAATTAAAGAACTCAGCAAAGAGTAGAAGAGAACTCTCTTCAAAAGAGGCTTTAGTAAAGGTAGCTGGAAGTTTTATTTGAAACAATGATAAAAATTAAATCATCTGACAAAAATATTATTTATAAAGTTATTTTTGAACTTCTAAATTTTGCTTTATTTAACATGGCTATTATGCATAAAATGGATTTCTGATGATAAGTTTGTTATATTAAATTGTGTTTCTAAACTCCATGGTGGGTACTCCAGCATCCCCCACCTTCTGGGGCAGAGTACTGCACACCTTGCATAAGCTTCACTTTCTGCAGGCAGGAAAATAAGGGAACTGATCAAAGTAGCAGCCAGAAAGTGAAACACCACCACCACAAAAATCAAAATCCAGTGTGCATCTCCCCAAGTAGTATTTCTTTAGGCCTATCCCAACACACATGTTCCTTCTTCACGCAACCTTTTTTAAGATAGCATTTTCAATGGCCAGAAGCTGTATTTTCTTTCGCTCCAATTAAACCACCTATTCACGAACCATACCCAACAACCTGTGAACACTTACACGAAGGTTTAACCGTAGGTGCACGAATAATCGTCTCAGGTAACACACACGTGTGAGGGTAGCTGGTCTTTCAAAAGTCTGGAAAGCCCTGACTCCAGCCATGTTGCTGTTTTACTCCATGCATCAGGATGCAGCAGTGCCTTCTGCTCCCACAGATTCCTTCCAATTATTTTATTTGTTAATTGGTACATGATCCTTAAACTCTGATCCAAATCTCCGCTTCACCATCAAACCCATTAACACCTTTGCAGCAAGTGAGCATGTGCATGGAAAAGCGGGAGGAGAAGTCACACGCTTAGGGTGTAGAGCACCTTCAGAGCATGGAAATCCCCAATACCTTTTATCCCTTCTTGCAGTAGCTCATTCTGTTTTGTCCCATTTCTCGGAAGACTAGTACACTTGGGCTTGATCAATGAATAAATAACATGTTGTGAAGAACATGACAATTTTGGGTAAAAGCTGGTCAAACTATCTGACAAGTGTTTACAAATTCAGTATCTGTTTATAAATTAAAATTATATAGCTGTACTTAGAAAATCACATATGAAATGACACTTTTTTTTTCATGACAACAATGGTTTGGATACATATTTCAAACTAATCTTTCTATAGATCATACTTTTCTCACCAATTCTTTGCTAGGGGATATCCTGAAATACTTATCAAGCAACAGGCTATTTCTGCTTCTTAACTGAATAACTGCTAGCAAAAAATATGAAACGCTTAAGTACCAAACACGGACTATTTGCCACAAAAACCTTCTAAAATTTGGGAATTCATAAAATATTTAAGTAAATAGCTTTGTCACCCATATATACATGGGTATTTCCTTACAAAGCATAACTAAAGACTTAATTCAGTAGCTGCTGGTAAATTATTACTTTATTGATTTGGATTTCAAGCTTCATTGATTATCCAGTTGAGAAACATTACCTACAGAAGGATATCAACATTATAGATAGCATGCAGTCACTTCTAGAGTAAAACTTTAATACACAATTAAGAGAACAATGTCAACTTAAAAAAAAAATTAACAGCAAAAGTAATCTGAACTAATCCCTAAAAGTGTCATTTGACTTGTTTGTTTTGAGGAAGGAGGCAAGAAAAAGAAAAAGCTTTCTTCCCCTCAAAGGAGAAATATTTGTTAGAGAGAATGAACTATTAAAATAAGCAGGTTATTGCAAAATGAAGAAGGGATGATATTTTTACTTGTTTCTGCCAGATTTCTCCTTGTTTCTGTCAACAGTTATTAACAAAAAATTTGGTACCATACCACTCTCGTATAAGCATTCTTTATCATCACGTCTACAAAATAAACCCTGAGGATGTTTGCATGATGATTTAATCCCCAGCAAATCAACTTCCGGTGCTCCAGCTTTGGCTTTTCTGAAATCTGTGTCCTGCTCACCAGCCAAAGTGACCGAAGAGCTTAAATTTTATTGTCAGAAGTAACCTGGATACACAGGTGCCAAGTGTTATTTATGTTTCCCTAAAAAATTTGCTGCAATGATTACTTAATAGCAAATGGATTTTACTATTCAGAACCTTACTAGAGACATATCAGGCTTCAATGGTACCACTAACAAAGCTGGCCACAATACACTAATTGCAATTCCTAACAATAAACTTCAGTTCTTTCCAACTAGTCTGCTTTTACTTGATGAAGTGATTTCTGTGACTCTTTATCCAGATGTGCCACTACTCTAAAGCCTAGAAATCTTCCTCACCTCTTTATTTTATCCATGTTCCATTTAAGTGTGTTCTATTGATGTGTATAAAAAACGCCTCCCTTTCTGTTCACATTTAAATGCTCAGTCCAGAACTATGATTACATTTCTGAAACAAAACATTTCAGGATGTCATCATTGCAAACACCCTAGGCTGAGTGAGAGGAAATTGCACATAGGTGAAAATTTTGAATCCAGTGTCAGCAGAAAGACAGACAATTTTAAGACCTTCCTTCATAGATTGCTTCCCTCCCCTTCCTCTCCCCACTTCCCCTACTATGAAGTATACTAAAGAAATAAAGTGGAGGGGTCCAAGCTGAAGTCATAAACTTCCAGATGGTATGTTCTGACTTCTAATTATGCCATTCCAGAATGCTTGAAGGTAGCAAAAGAGAAGCTAGCACTCTAGAGACCTGCGCTCTCTGTCTCATCTAGCTTAGTAAAAGTATTACCCAAATGAACAGCTAACAAAACAAACAAATCTGAAAAACATACACACCACAAAAACCTCAGAAGTCCCTTGGCCTGGAAACCTCCTTTAATCACCTGAACACAGATCTCGTACACCATCCAGAGCAACCAGATACACTAAGAAGTTGTATCACCAAACACATCACACCACAAAGTCTTGTCCAGTAAGAAGTCTGACTCTCACTGTTGCCTACCAGGAAAGGTTTTGCTCACTGAGCTTTCACAGTCCGATCCTGTCCCTCAGGTAGCTCCTGTAACACACTATACAAAATAGAAAATCTCTGTCCCTAAACTCTATTTCTCTACTCACAAAGTATTAAAAACACTTCCTCATCTCCTCCTGAGATCTGCACTGCGCAACCACAGACAAAAAACCTTCTTCAGGGCAGGGCTTGGATGGACCCAAGGCTAAGGAATTTAGTAGAGATCAAGAAGTACCCTGCTTTCCTTACTTCCAAAAAAAGCGTCTTACAGGAACAAAAAGTATACACGAAAGAGGGAAGTTACTCAGTTCATTTTCCCTTCAAAGACATGTTATGAGCAATGCTCAGAATCCAACAGAACAGAAAGCATATGAAAAAACACACAATTTCTTGGCTGAACATTCTGGGTGAGATCTTTAGAACATCTCTGGCTCTTTAGTCTACAGACAGGCAAAAAACATATACAGACTCCAGCTTCAGCACTTGGGCTTCGACAAGGCTGCCACAGGGAACTTCTCAGTTTACTCAGCTCCCTTTTAATGACCTTCATTAAAAAAGGCAAATTCAAGATTTCCAGGAAGAGCTTGGCTAGACTTGGGTCCCAAAGTCAAGTGATCAACATGGAATTGCTCAGCACCCCATACCACTTCCCCAGTCATTTTTTCCTTTTGGCCTACAGTATTCTCCTCTTCAGAATCTCCTTGTAAGCAACCTCGCAGTAGTGAAGCTGCTGTCTCCTAACGCTCTCAAACTGCAAAAGATCACCAGACATCAATATTAATGTCTTCTAAAGGAGAAGAAATTAAAATTACGGCTCTTGAAACAGTAGAGCTCCCTACCAGGAAGATAAGTAGTTTTGCCCAGTGTATCTAGCACACTAGATCATGCATCTCACTTTACCTACCAATGTGAAATAGCAGGAGGGGAAATATGCAGCAATAAAGACACTTGGAAGAAGATGTAAGACTTTTGAAGCTGAAAGCACCTTACAAACAACAATGTCTCGGAACAAAGAACTAACTTGAAATATGACAAGCCTGTATTTATAGTGATAAAAAGAATCCTAAAAAGAAATACGGACAAGGGAAGGCATTCGAGCTCAAACACTTCAAGAAATAAAACAAGTTTTACATGTCATGGCAGTGACATGTCACACATTGTTTTCCAAACGTTTGTAACAGTATTTTCTGCCTGGTAGCCTTTAAACAAGCACTGAAGAACAGCAAGCAAAATTATTCAAAGTTCCTGAAATGACAGCAATAGATGATTTTTTTTTTTTTAAAGCTGTATGAAAAGCAAGCCATCAGTCTGCACCTATTTCGTGACTATAGGATGATCTGAACGAGATGGGTCTGAGAAAGGAGCTTTGTTGAAGTGATACTCTCCTTGTGCCTTCCACGCACCTTTGGCAAAGTGCAGTAGTCTCCATAGCTTCAACTTCTCTTTCTCCTCCATGATGATGATGGAATAAAAACATTAGTAAAACAGCTTAATTTTACTTCTTAATTTAACTTCTGGAAGCTATGGCCTCCAGCTACTTCTTTCCCAGGATGGAATACCAGTAGCTGATCAGGACCTCTTCTCGGCACTTTGAGAAGAAACATTACCAGCTGTAGAGCCCATATCTTCCACAAAATTTTGCCCCTTGCAGTCAGAATTTAGTAAAGAAGAAAATACTGTATCATAAAAAAAAAAGTGCTTATTGCAGGATCAAGTCAGAATTACACAGAGCAATTTAAGATCACCTAATATACAAGAGTGATTAATTTCAGCTGGACAAAGTAACCAAAGTGAAGCCTAATAGTGCATGATGTTAATCACCTTAATCTTTCACTAAGGGTAGCTGCTAGTGAGGGAACAGTGAGCAATCTGGCAGAGTTAGAATGCCCTCTTCCAAGAATGAAATGCAGGTTAAATGTTGGCTCATCCATTTATGAATTATATGTATTAAAGGTGGATTTACAAAGGTATTTACCAACAACTTATTTTGACCCTCTAGATTTCCAAAGAAAGAGCAAAGTCTGTAATATGTTCCAAAGTTGCTTGCTAAAAAGCATCTCCTGAATGTTAAAGGTGCTTCACGTACATTTTTCAAGTGTATTTTGTCCTTGATCATTAAATAAGCACACAGAGCAAATTAGCATCAAGGGATAGTAATTTTCCATGTCATGAAAAAAAGCTTATTGCAAAGTGGTTATACAACCCCGTATGAAGTGTAAGAAGTTGACAATAAATTTAATAACTATGTCATGAATGACAAACATATACTCACAAATGTTATCTGAAAGACTGCAACAACAGAACTCCAAAAATGCTATCAGAGATGCAAGTAGCTTAGGTCACTGGGGAAAATTTTCCTTTAATAGGGTGTCCCGAGATCCCTACCACAAGCTGCATTTTCGTTAGGCTTTTTTTGGGGTGGAGGGGTGGGGAATGTTGGTTTGGGTTTTGTTTGTTTGTTTTTATCTCCAAAGAACACCTTAGCAGAAGCTATCAGCTTTGACAGAACACCAAAATTCTGGCACTGAACCATAAATTGACCATTACCATAAAAAGAACTGCTAAATGAGAAACCATGTGCTCAGTATAAAACTAATTTCATGCTTTCAAAAGCACACAGTGGCTTCTAGCAAGATAGTGGCCCTGGGACTTGCAAAGACAGATTGGCTAATACAAATGGTGTGTGCTCCTGATGCAGTCTGCTTAGCCAAGCTTTACATGTACTGGCAGTAAATGGAAATTCTCGAATCTTCTGTCAAACAAATACACACTTATCTATAACTTTAGAGCTGAAAGCTATAAAACAGCTGCCTCATAAATATATTTAGCAGGAAAACGCATGAGCTGTCCTAGTTCCTCATAAAAAAAAGCCCACAGCAGTCTTTACATAGTAAGCATAGACATTTCTATAACAAGTAAGAAAAACATTTTAATATTTTTCAGCATCTTTACTTGTTTTGTTAAAAAATTTACTATCAGCAAACGCAAATATAATCATAACATGTCTCACCACAAACTAAACATATTAGCAGAACAGCAATGCTTAATAAGTAACTCAGTTGAACTATTTTTGTGTTCTGCTATAGGCGAAATTCTCAAAAAACTTTTTTCTTTAACACATAGGTACAAAGTCTATTTAGTTTACGATAATGCTTCTTTCAAGCTTAAAGATTTACTACTAGAACTTCATGAGCTACCTTTAGCACACTCTCTGTTCCCTTAAATAAAACTTACTGCACTAAATCTCAAATTTAACTGGTTAGGGAGAAGCGACAGTAATTTTATACCCTTCTCAAAGCAAGTTGTCAGTGCAAATGAATTACTGGAAGCTATCCTGGGCATGACAGGTCATAACTTTTAATATTAACAATGACAGACATATGCAAGATGTCAAATCCAGTATATACTTTATTCCACTCTTTGCTTTCTTAGTTTATCTGGAGAATCCAACAGCTCTTGTGTTTTACATATCATTATAACTATAATATGAGATTTAACAGTCCAGAAAGCAAGCTCTGGTAAGAGGTATTTAGTCACACTGCTAATTAGCTTCTTTCTATAACAATAACACAGCATCACTAACATGTTCCAAAAACATTTAAAATGCATAGGAAGTCACCTACTGGAAAGATGCCCTCTGCAAACAGCAAGCAAGGAAAAGGGAGCTTGCCACATATTTAGAGTTAGTCTTAATACTGAAATAAGAAGAGAAGAAAAATATGCATTATATGCCTCGCTGTTTTTCTTATCCTTTCTTCTGGAATAACTACAACACAAATGACATGCACACAGAAATAATGCTAGACAGGTAAACAACCATTCTTATTATATCACAAAGCAATTCAGTGAAGTTTAATAATAAAAATCATGCTCACCTCTACTGGGAAGTCCACTCCACATTATGGCAGTACTATTTAAGCAGCTTAAACAGCAACCAAGTTACATAAACAAAACTTCCAGTATGTGACCAATATGATCTACGGTGCTACAGAGACTTGGCTCCAGCCCTGAGCTCTGTGACAGTACACTGTTATACCAGTGCAGCCTCAAACCTTCCCAGATGCCGGCTTATTGCACTGCTCATTGAAAATCCTTCACACGCTGGCAACATTTTAGGGAAGGACAAGCACACTCTGAGTCATTTGTAAAGAAAGCAAAGCAATTTCAGTTCTGTATCTTCATGCGTACCGAAACACAGAGCACTGTCAAAGTAGAAGTCTGAGGTGAATTTATGCTGAGAAACAGGCAACCCAAGCATTCATTATCGATGCATGGAATCAGGTACAGTGATCAAACAAACCATTAAAAAAAACAGGATATGATTATGAAAGGCACTACAGATTCAGCTCCAAAGCACACAGAACGAAGAATCATCTATCTAGACTGTGTAAACGTTAAAAATAGCTCTGTCTTTTCTACAATGAACACGAGACAGAAGAATCAGTAGCCTGTATTGTGATGAGGTTTGTTACTGGAAAAAAATCCAGCAATAAAAATTAATGATTCCTTACAGCTTTCCTAAATAATATGAATTTACAATTATGCAAATGAACAAATAAGTACTTTTTAAGCACATAACGGACAAAGTCTATTATATATAAACAAATAGGATATCTGTTAAAGAGAAGCATAAATATTTGGATGAAAAATGTTAGAATACTGCCCCAGCAGAGATCTGTACCGTCCAGCAGATTATTTGCACCAAGAAAACCTCATCAACAACTGAAAGCATGACATTACATGACCAAAGCCTTCACCTTGAAAAACAACAATAATTTTTAATTACTTACTATGAAAAATCTCCATGGTTTATTAAATTCATGCTCTTCTTACTCCCACACAGAATTCCCACTGTGTAAATCTTTTGTCTCTTCAGGTACTTCATACGTTTTCTTTCCCAAAAAAGGTAACAGGGTATGTGTCGCTGTGCATACTCACACCCACAGAGATATACAGCATAATAAGAATTGGATTTAATCACGAACAGGTCAAGTTTACAAAGAAATAGAAAGACACCACAGTTCTTATTAAACTACCTGTACAGTTATTCAAATACACTACTGTGTCACAAGACAACTACGAGAGTTTATTCGGTAGGATCTGATCCTAGATGAGGATCTTACCATACAGAGACTAACTGATTTCCTTATGCAAGGTAAAAATAAACAAACTTGAGTTTATTGTTTTATTTTTCCAGTCATTTTAATATAGAAATTACTGTTGGAAGTGCACACTGAATAGAAACGATGACTTTGCATTTATAGATCCTTTTTCATCTGAACTATCTACACCTGTAAAGTGTGGGTCACATCCTTCATAGAGAGGATGAAGAAATCCTTCCAGCAAGATGAACTCAGCTGCTTTCAGTACTCTTCAGGCCACTGCCCAGGCTGCTTAAATTATAAGGGACAACCTCCAACCTGAGCAGAAGTTCTCATCACCACTCCTGCAGCCACTCTCACCTGAAACTTATGGCTGGTATATTTGATCCTAGACTCTAGAACATCGATTGTCTGATGTCTTAAAAGCTGGTTCTTCATCACAGCATAACTGCCCCTGAAGAGAAATTAAACTCTCCAAGAAGGAATACTGCAGAGAATTTAGATATGATAATATATTTATTCAAACAAGAGGCAATGAGTGCCAACCATGGTAGCCAATTTTATTTTCAAACCCTTCCTCACTCCACCCAAAGCACCAACCTCCACTAAACCGCTTTTTCCCATACTAGTCACATACTCCATTTGTTTGCTTTCCATGTTATTCATGTGCTCCTCACCTCCAAGAGAAGGAAGTGGGGGCTACAGATAGATAATTTGTCTGACAACCTTTTTTACCGACTTCAAAAAAGGTTGGCTTTTCTTTTTGACATTAGGGAAATTTTAATGTTTTGCTCTAATGCAATTACGTAAAAGCCACCAAACTCAATGAAACAATAGTTTTCCTTTTTTTCTTTCTTGAAGACTACCTGTGAGTGCACCTACCATCTACTTGCTATTCTTATGAACTTTACCAGTACTTTTACAGTGGAGCTACTCGAATGCAGAAGGAACTATTATGGATATAGTTTGTGTTTTTTAGCAAGCAAGAAGCCATCTTTAATATCAGCTCTGTCCCTTAATACTAACTCACATCATCAACATTTCATAAGGAGTATGAAGCGCACCAAAACAACATAGTAAATCCCCTTAATTTCAGGAGTAGCTAATCATGACTGTTGTGAAAGAAAAATAGCAATCACATCATAAATACACTTCATATTGTAAGAAAAATGTTAACTTATGTAACATTACATATTCTTAAGTTGTGGAAGATGCTCAAGTGATGGAAAGAATGTGAAACCATCTAACAAATGCAATTTTGGTTCAAAAGACCACTGAATAAAAAAAGAAGTCAACATATCCTGCAGTGAGAAGTGAACTACTAAGTTTCTCAACAGCTCACTAATCTAAGTTGTATTACAGGGACATAATTCTTTTTACTTTTTTTTATTCTATTGGAGAAAGGTTATAGGTTTGTATTTTAGCAAAAGAGCCTAATCTTTTCCAAACAGAAAACCAGATTTTACCCAGAGCAGGATAGCAAAGCAGGCAGCAATCTGCCTTTCACACAGGGGGCAGAGGGAGGAAGCCCCAAGGCATTGTTCCCTCTTCTTCAAACCACCTTCCAAAAGGCTGGGCTGTAGGCAGCAGAAGTGGAAGGCAGAACAAGCCCTGGCCTTCTACAAGTCTAAGAAAGGTTTTGATATATCACAAGAAAGAGTAAGTGCACAGTGCTTTCTACTATCCTCCTCTTCTCTGTAGACTTACACACCGATTCTATAGCTATACATGCACACAGTAAGACTCAGCTCACAGAAGTTTTCAAGATACTTTTGGTTTCTGCTTAGCATTCCTCTGAGTACTTGATAGAATAATTCATAATTATTCATCTTCTGTAATAAAAAACAGATTATCCTTGCTCTTTCTTTAGAAAAATGAAGACAAACATTGATAAGGAACTTGAGGACCTAGATCAAGAGGCCTAAAGTAAGCAAAAATTCTGTTCTACAGTAAGCTGGCACAAAGCAGCTGTAGATGGCAACTAAGCTATCTGTCTTGGCCCAGCTAGGAGTTCAAACCTACGTACAAAGACCTCCATTAGGAGATTCTTCTGACAATTAAAACTGAAGGAAAAACTCCACTGAAATCAGACTAATGCACTGCAGTTCCATTCTGTTGTAGCAGACTATTGTTTAATCCTGCAGTGACCTAGTCAGCTGGCAAGGTAATTTTTTTACAGTTTCTTTTAAAAAAAGAGGTGTCTTCCTCATATGCACCAGGCCAAAGGTGGGCATGTAGATTTAAGGCTATCTGGAATATTTACGGAATAATTTCTCAATATCTATCAACAATGAGTTCTAGTCAGAAAAGTGCTTTGGAAATTAATTATTAATCTAAATCAGATGTTTGAGAAGGTCCTTTTCATTTAACATGGCTGAAGACACCATTCACACTTGCTAACTCTAGACATTTGATTTGGAAAACTAATATGCAAGTTAGCTATACAGTCCATGGATACCTTAATTGTAAGCCTCCCTACCTCATTAACTTGAAACAATGCCTAGACTTCCAACTTAATGCAGCATCACACAAGGAGGCAAAGCAGTTCTAATCTCTATCGCCAAAAGTGAAAACCCCTGCCTTCTCCACGCTCCTCTGTTTTCCACCCATAATCAAGGATTGCTGTTTTCCCTTTTCCCTTGCACTAGCATTACCTGATGCATTGCAATTGTGTGGCAAGGTTTGGGGGGATGAAGTAGGGGGTATGAGGGGGCAGGGAGAGGGATATAGGTGTGGCTTCTGTGAGAAGCTGCTTCAAGTTTCTCCTGTGTGCAACAGATTCAATGCCAGCCGGCACCAAGATGGACCTGCCACTGGCCAAGCCCAAATTCATCAGTGACAGTGGCAGCATCTCTGGAACAGCGTAATTTGAGAGAAATTGCAGCCACAGAGAGATATGAGAGAAACAACCCTCCAGACACCCAAGTCAGTGGAGAAGGAGGGGGAGGAGGTGCTCCAGGCACTGGAGCACAGATTCCCGAGCAGTCCATAGTACAGACCATGGTGAGGCCAGCTGAGTCCTGCAGCCATGTAGGGTCACAAGGGAGCAGAGACCCACCTGCAGCCCGGAGAGGACCCCACACCAAAACAGAGGGAAGGAAGCTGTGACTCCATGACCAGCCTGCACTGGAGTAGGCTCCTGGCAGGAGCTGTGGATCAGTGAAGAGAGGAGCCCAGGATGCAGAAGGTTTGCTGGCAGGACTTGTGACCCTGTGGGGGTCTCAGGCTGGCTGCTCCTGAAGGGCTGCTTTCCATGGAAAGGACTCACTCTGGAACAGTTCGTGAAGAACTGTAGCCTATGGGAAGGAGTCACATTGCAGAAGTTCATGGAGGACTGTCTCCCATGGGAGGGAACCCACGCTGGAGCAGGGGCAGAGTCTGAGGACTCCTCCCCCTGAAGAGGAGGGAGCAGCAGAGACGGTGTGTGATGAACTGACCACAGCTCCCATTCCCCACCTCCCTGCACTGCCAGAGGGCAGGAGTTGGGAAATCAGGAGCAAAACTGAGCCCAGGAAGAAGGGACTGTGAGGGGAAGGTATTTTAAGATTTAGTTTTTATTTCACGTTACCCTAATCTGATTTGATGGGGAAATTAGTTTAATTTATTACCAAACTGGAGTCAGTTTTGCCCATGAGAGTGATTTCTCTCTCCCCTATCCTGACCTCAGTCCACAAGCCTTTTCTTATATTTTCTCTCCACTGACCAGCTGAGGAGGGGAGTGACATAGCAGTTTTGGTGGGCACCCTGGCTCCAGCCAGGGTCAGCCCACCACACCTGACTGAAATCATGAACACAACACAAGTCTAGTCATTTATGCATTTATTTGGCTATCTTAATAAATCCCTGTCTGTCATTGCTGGGAGCCAGATCACACAACTGTGTTGATAATCTCTCAGAAAATCATCCTGAGATTATCTCCTCAGTATCAAAGAGGAACATATTAACTTGTAGGACAAAGTCACAGCATAAGGTTCCACAGCATTTCCAAAACTGTCCTGAAAGGTCAAAGATTTCAAGAGCAAAAAGGCAGTGTGGCTACCAGGACACACTGCCAGAGGACCAGTGTCCCAGTCTCACTTCCAGCCAAGCCCACAGAAAGATCTTCAACCAGGCATTAATGAGTGCCATCTGGACCCTAAAGCACATTTGCTGTTTAAAACAGCCTAGGACCCAGGAAAACGTGGTTCTGATTTGCACACTTCTAGAATTTGGGAACCTTCTGTAACAAAAAGGGAAGTACCCTACCCATTTCCAGGATCTGTAACAGCTGGACTTCGATAGGAATTTCTAATATACTCATTCGTAAAACTACATTAACCATTCCCATGTTGGGGGGGGGGGGGACGACAAAGGATAGAGATTCAGGAGATTCAGCAGGAGATGCCACCCCAGGGAACCAGTAATCAGAATTCGTGGAGCAAAATCAGTGTTATCTCCGAAGGAGAACTGGGAGGAATATAACAAAGTCATCCACGAAATTGGCCACACTATATACTAACAAACAACTCGCTGTTATCCGTACACACAGCTCGCTTAATGAAAAAGGCTGAAGGAAACAGAAGAGGCCTGGGTGGCGCAGCGCCCGGGCTGCAGCACCATCTCGTGGAAGCCGCGCCATCGCGCAGCCACGCTGCCCCCCCCACCGCCCCCCTTCCTCTCCTCAACGCTGCCTGGCTGTTAGCCGATGAGGAGGCAGGCAGTCTTGCATCGGCCGAGTTCGTACCTTACTCCCCACACTGGTTCCTTCCCCTTTGAAGAGCAGGCACTTTAGCCCTTGTTTTCGGGGTGGCAGATATGCCTGGCACAAGGGTAGGGATGCCCCTCGGGAGGGGTGTCGCTGACAGACCAAGCTGCAGTGCGACAGGATGGGTACCCATGGTAATGAACAGTCACTAACGTAAGCGACAGCGAAGGCTCTAACATCGTGCCAAAACACTTTTCCAGTAGAATAGTGTTTTCTTAGCACACAATTTTTAACACCAAGCTGAAGAAAATGAAGAGTTCAATTAGTGGATCAAATCATCAAAGCCTTCTGATTTAGTCAATTAATTTCTTGATTTGATCAATGTAAAGAAAAACAGCTGTTAAACTTCATTTAATGTACAATTTTACTTGCTGTAAAGTAACTGAAATTGCAGTTACAGGTACAATAGAAAAATAGCTTCTGGATTTCAGTAATGGGGTGGGGGAGGCAAAATAAGTCTATAGAAACAGAGTAGGCCTTTAAGAAAAATACGTAGCTAAGTAGCTTTTGAAATTCTGTGACAATTGTACCCTTACTCTAAACATAAATAAGTAACTTTAAAGTTATCTCTAAAAAGATACTTCAACTTTAAATATATAAACCCCTCTCATCTATACATTGTACAGTATTATTGCCAAGACCTGGAATTCCACAGTTATCAAATCTTAGTAAACTTTTCAATAGTGGAATGAAACTTGAAGGGGGCCTACAAGGAAGCTGGGGGGAGAGGGGGCGACTTTTTACAAGGGCATGTAGTGACAGCATAAGGAATAATGGGTTTACACTGAAAGCAGGGAGAAGTAGATTAGATATCAGAGAGAAATTCTCCCTGGAGAGGGTGGTGAGGCACTGGAACAGGTTGCCCAGAGAAGGTGTGGATGCCCCATCCCTGGAAGTGTTCAAGGCCAGGCTGGATGAGGCTTTGAGCAACTGAGCAACCTGGTCTGGTGGAGGGTGTCCCTGTCCATGGCAGGGGGGTTGGAACTAGATGAGCTTTAAGGTCCCTTCCAACCCAAACCGTTCTATGACTATGAACAAGGACCATTACCTATAACTGAAAGTTACAAGCAATAAATTGAGGTTATAGCTGCAAACCACAGTGGAAGCCAACAATTAAAAACCTGCTTTACAACAACCTGAGGCCACCTGTCACAGAGAGGACCCCAGAAGAGAATGAATATGAAAATACACCTTGTGACTCCTTTGTGTTCATCCCCATTTGGAAGACAGTCCAAGAGCCAGGGAGGCTGGAGGCAGTGATGTCAGTCACACGGGATCAAGACAGTTCTGGCAGGTCTGCAATCCTGATTTCTCTACTGTCAGTGAATATTTAGTTATGTTTATTTTACCGTCACCTTGTTTTCCAATAGGAATATTAATTTTACATTCATCTTATGAAGACAAGGAAAACTCCAACCAGAGATTAAAAAGAACCTTTGCAGAAAGCTTTGAGGTGTGTTGGACTGTACATACCCTTCTAATGTACCAGGTAGCAAAGTTGTAGCAATGAGTATGAGAGGGGCTATTTGTTTCCTTCACACATGGAATAAAGTCTATTCACTGGTGCGATGAATATAATTGTTCTCCTACCATCTTCACAACTAATTTGGTTTACAAATGTTAGCCAAAGAAATAGGAAAGGCAGACTCCCATTACAAGGGGTAATAACACTCCAAGGGCATGGATTAAAACTGAGCATGGATAATGTCAATTTGTTAGAAAAATAATTTCTACTTATATTTGCAAAGTGTTCTTAGAGAACTACATTTCAGCAGTATATTAAACTGTCTATACAATAACAGTAAACTGCTTCTGCAAGGCATTTCTTTATTTTAAAAGGCTATGACACCAACATCCTTCAGCTATGAAAACAGAATGCCTACTTGAACATGCACTGGATAGACTAGGACAACTAATAAATAACTAGGACATAGTCTAACACAGAGATCAATGACCAAAGCACAAAGAAACATGAATGTTAACTTTTAAGATATATGGCAACCCCAAAAAATGTGTTCCAAATGTAAAATATTCTCAGCATCAGAGCATCCTGTGAGCAATGGTGCCAGACCATCAGCTGCAATGCCCAGGAATGACAGCAAGGACATCAGCTACAGGCATCCAGCTAACAAAAAGCAACAGGAAAATATATAGTGCAAACATTTCAAATGTTTTCTATAAGCACAGTGAGGAATTTAAATTAAAATATCTCAGATATTAAGCTATGTTAAGTATGCACACAATTAAGTTGTTTAGGTGCTATTCAATAGGAATTTAATCTTTTGGACCATGGGTCTTACCTAAGTGATACCTTTACACTACTTGGTTCTAAACCAAACAAAACAATAGCACAGACTTAAGGTCAAATTCAGTTAACAAGAATCAAGCTCAGGAAAAAGAAAAGGCTTAACTCTTTATTGCAGTTTGACTGTTTCTATACAAAACAAAACCAAACCACCCAAAGCAAATCTCTTTGTGCGGCTAATGAAAAAAGCTAATAAACTTAATAAAACCTTTTCAACAAGATTTGAGATCTGTTTCTTCATCAATTCATTTATCTCAGAACCAGAAAAGACAACTTGCTATACTGCTTGATATGTAAAGAATACTTTTTTTAAGATCAACCTTGGCTCTTTCAGATTCTAGAGAATTCCCTGTATTTTCTTGAACAAAATAAACAGAAGTGAAAGGAAGAAAGTATATATTTCAGCTATCAGTAAGAAAAGCATCCTTAAAGTGCTCTAACAAATTTTCTTCAGTGCTGCTGGAACATCACAGAAAAAGGGTAACCCTGCAGCAAAATCCTTAATCTATGAACATGAAAGCAAGAGGCCACACAGTATACCAGGAACCCTTAAAAAAGGGGCAGGAGAGTCACAACATCCTTATCCTTACAACCACACAAGACTGAATCATTTGTTCCATGTTTTCACTTTGCTATATGCGTACAGAAGTAAAGAAATACATTTCTCTCATAATAGCTACAAGCTGAGTCTAACACAAATAAAAATGCAACAACAAAAAAGCACGTTATGCACATTAAATGCATTTTGCCCAAACATTTGGGACTTTGTTTTGTCCAGCAATGAAGTACTATTTCAAGTTACTTCACACGTGAATGACAGTAATTAAAACCCAGATCTCTGAAAGCAGAAACAATAGAATGGACAGGCCTGTAA
Organism: Rhynochetos jubatus; assembly: GCA_027574665.1. Taxonomy (NCBI): domain Eukaryota; kingdom Metazoa; phylum Chordata; class Aves; order Eurypygiformes; family Rhynochetidae; genus Rhynochetos; species Rhynochetos jubatus. The sequence continues at coordinate 18,261,864 of CM050654.1, read as the reverse complement.
ATTCTAGCTCTCCTCCTCCTCTTCCCACCACTACATGTTTTTTAAAAGTTTCTCCTGCACATGTAGCATCCTTCCAGAACTTTGTTTTGGGAACAAAAGCAGATGACAAAATACGTGAGTATTTGAACCCACAACAGCTACTTTTAAATAGACCATCTCTCAGCAACACACAGCCCAACACAGCCACTAACCGTGCATTAATGCAATATTGCCTTAATACAAGTTGGCTTCACAGGAAAAGAAATACACCAGTAATTCTGAGCATGGCAAAATATTAACAACTACTGGTATTAATATCTACTAAGTTTAATGGTTGAGTGGAGAAGGTAGAGCTTAAAAGCTTCCTCAGATTTCTTGACCAAAATCCAACATCTCATACTAATCATGTACCTGTGCTTGTACTTGCAAAGAAAGTGCCAGGAGCTGTACTTGTAGGGAGTTTTCCATTATTTAGCTGCTTTACTCTTTTCAGGTGAGACTTCCCATTGTAATGAACTTGAGCTTGGGCTGCAGAGTTCAGCTGTATATTGCACACTTCACAGAAGGAAAACAGTATCTTCTTTTTTTCTTTGCTTAATTGATAGTCTTGTCTGTCACTCCTCAGTCCTTTTTCTTCAAAGCCCCATAGAACAGCTGGGTGATTCATAATCCCATCTTCAAAGACGTGTTCAGGACTTAATGGACGCTTCATACCTACAGAGCAAACAGACACAATTGTTACTAGAAGCCAACTAATAGTGCTGACTACTAAATCAGCATTTTCTTTTTAAAAATGCTCTACAACACGAACCAAAGACCAGTTCCAACAAATAAGGTTCCAAATTGCAGAGGCGTCGCTTAATAGAGAAATACATGCATTTGTGACACACCACAGAGCTCAGAAATAATAAGCTGGCAATATATCACAGTCTGCACACAACGACAACTCACAACAACTCATTATTTTGTTCTGCAAGCTCTCTATTTTAAAGCAGGTTTATTATTGCACCTCTAGCAGAGGTTAAGATTATTTTCAAATATATTTCCTCCACCTCACTAAACACTGGTTCCAGAGCTTCTCACTTTCCAATGCCCATAGTAGGACCCGCTGCCCCAAATAAAATTGCTCAACAAAAAGGATTACCGAAACACTGGAAGACAGTAGACTGTTCAAGTGAGACTAATGAATACTTTCCACTTTTATATACACCCAAATCTTCAGCCTTCATACAAGCATCAAGGTATTGTCTACAGCAGTAAGTCAATACCTTCACAATTAAAACTATTACACAGAGAACACCAGCTAGAAGTTAGTCATGTGGGAGCTACACACATACACGTAAATGACAGTCCTTGCACAACAATCCAAGAGCCTGAAATATGCACTTGTCCCTAGAGAATTAAAAATTCATGATGATAAATGAACCAAGCTACACAAAGAACAGGTTTATATTTGGGTGTGTGTCTGGAGTGTATAAGTGTGTATTTTATGTAATGTATGCTGCTAAACCAGTAGAGAAGAAGGAGGGGGGCTCTTTATAAAGGGGAGAAAACCTAAGGGTAACTCAAGTAGAAAATATTTCTTTTCTCTTGGCTTAATAACTTGCTGTTTACACTTGATTCTTTCCCTCCCCACACCCAAACATTCTGGACCAGCCAAAGGCTGGCTCAGGGTGCTGTGCAGAAGAGCAGCTCTTTCCAGGCAAGAGTGCACTTACATTCAGCTTTCAGAAGCCAAGAGGCTTCAAATGCAAGGTCCCTTTTTCAGCTCGGGAACCTGAGCAGCACAGATCTGTGCACACACCTACCACCCTGTTAGGCAGGAGGAATGAGAGACCACAATTCCACGCAAACAAAACAGAACAGAAAAGCAGTCTTACCAATCCTCCCCAAACCAGTGTAGTATTCACTAGAACACTCGTCTCATTACTCAGACAACTGTATTACCCAGAGAAGGTCTGTCTGGTTCTTTGGCACAGGTATATAAGTGGGAACAACTTCAGAAAAAGGTTTTTTGAAGAGTGAGTTACACAGTGGGATGGAATATTTCACCACATTTCTAACTCTAGCCCATGCTTAAAATGTTAGTATTTGCAGATTCCTCATGAAGTATGATTCACCGATCAGGTATTCTAAATAAACAGGGGTCATAGTCATATATTTGTTTCAATTAACCAACAGTCTCATCACCAAATAAATAGAAAATATAAGCAACACATTCATTAAGATACACATATTAAAACCAAAAATAATTATTGAAAATAACTGTAGGGTACAGGTACCTGCTTTTAAAAGCAAAACACTAATGATCCTGAAAACCTAGGCTAGACAGTGTCACACTAAATCATTTAAGCCTAAGTATCATATTTCAAGGCAAGCAACCAAGATCCTCGACTCAGCTGAGCTTGGATAACATTTTCATCTGAAAATTTAATCTGTTTAGAGCTTTGGTATTTGTTACTTTTCAATGTATTTTTAAAACCATAAATAACTTCCCTACTTCCTTTGTTTTCTGTATATTTTTATTTCAACAGAGCTGTTGGTTTTGTTCCCTGAAGTAACAGGTTTTGATACAGAAATATTTTTATATTACATTGTTTCAGATGCTATAAACATACAAACACAATTATTTAGTAATAAAATAGGTAGCAATTTAAAGATCCTGGCTTGCCAGAAATCTCAAATTCTATTGCAGAAAGCAAATAATTCACAAGATTCAGTATTTATTTCAATAATCTATGTGATTTTAATGAAACTCAGTTAGTTTAGATACATTTAAAACTGGCAGAGGCGAAAACCTGCACTGGGAAGCTGTGTGGACCAGGAAGCAAACTGACAGAGCAGACAGCTGCTGCTGTGTACCTGGAACAGCACCAGAACCTTTCAACAGGGCGTTATTTTGAACAGCATCAGCCTGTACTGCACTGGCCCATTACCACTGCAGCACGAGATACATACACTCCTGGACTGCATGTTCTGGTTTACTGTCATCCAAAGGAAGGAAACCTTTCAAGTTGGTAAAGTCTGGGGCTGCTGTGATGTGAACCAAAGCAGGGTAAGTGGGGAAAATCAGAACACTTGCCTCCAAAGAGCACTCCTGCCATGACTAAATGTTTTTAATACCAACGCACCCCAAAGAACAACTGAGCGTAGCAAGCACCACACCTACGCTCTAAAGCAGCATCCCAGCTCCCTGCCTAGAAAGAAAGTTAACCTCCAGACAAGGAAAAAGAAACCACTGTCCAAGTTTCACTTTTGTCTTTACAAACACCATAGTTTTAAACCCACTTGAACTAGAAAGCACTGTCTTAGTTTCATTAACACAGGACAAATGAGTCCTTAAAACAACCTCTTGCTACTAACTCAAGAATTAAAAACCACAAGCTTACATTTTAAAATAACCCTGATTGCCTAGAGCTCTGTATCTAAATTAAAAGGTGACCTGATTATAAGCAGCACTGACCTCCCAGCAACTGGTGGGAGCAGCAGATGCAAAGCACTTTGAAAAAAAATACCTGCACTGGGCATGTAAAGCTTTGGATTTAGGAGCATACTCTCACCGGTCCAGCCCTAGTGCTCAGAAGTTTGCCTGTCCCCACACAGAAATCCCAGCCCTTGCCTTCCTGGGATTTGAGACACCTGAATATTTGGTATGGCAAATCTGTGTTTGAAAAGCCGTGTCCAGTCCCTTGTAAAATGTCTAAAAGTGTTGATGGCAAGTGTCTACTGAAATTTCACAGGATGTAATACAGCTTTTACCATAACTGATCACTTCTTGTGAAGTGATTTATTTGTTCAAAAAATAAAAAAGGTTATTACACAAAACATCCCATTTGCCTGTAAAATTCTGTCTCTTTCTTCTTCCAAGTCAGGGTGGAAAAATACACCTTTAAAAATATCTGCTGAAATGCCCTGGCTCTATAATATACAGAAGTAGTACAATTCTGCACTGAGTCAGTGGAAGAATCTCACTATGAATGTCATTTATTCTGTAAGCACTAACCTTTCTTTAGAAGGCTGCATGAATGCTTTACACTTATGAAAGAAACTTGTATATACACATTAAATTGTATTTTAAAAAAACCCACACAAACCAAAAAACACATAGGCATTCTTCTGATTCTCTGTATTTCCTAATTGCTCAAATTTAAGCAAGCCAACATCTAGCAAGTGGCTTTTTTCTTCAGAAACTGCTGCTCACTGCAGACAGATTTCGAAGCGTTCTGGATGGTACTTATTCTCACTTACCACAAGTCAGATATGAAATGGGGCCGTTTAGTTCCTCAGTTTTACACACAGCACACTAACATTATCATGGAACAGAGGCAGCTACTAGAGACAAAGAGAATGAAAAGAAGTTACATGATCATTATATTCTGTGAAATAAAAAAAATCATTTAAATCATTTAAAGTAATAGTTGTAGATGGGATTGTGAAGTATTTAGAAGTAGGTTTAAGACTAAAAACAAGAATAAGAATTCATTAAAAGGGAAAGAGGATGGAAATCATCATCATATGGGGGAAATGCAACAGATCAAACCTGCAAGCTACCACTTTTGTACAACCTGGATAGAGCAAGTATAAGCCAAGTCTCAGCAGCAGCTGATACAATATCCAAAAATTAAGTTGTTCCATTCAAGAATGACATGATTCTGTGAATCACACTGACACACACATTACAAAAGTAGTGCTATGACTGTAGTTACATTTATTCAATGATTTAGAGGACTAGACCCAATTAAAAATTGAAAGGTGAGAACATGGAAACAAGAAAAAAAGCAGGAAACAAGGAAGAGTATGTGAGAAAACATCCAGCTGAAATGATCCAGAAAAATCTTAACTCCATAAACTGACTGTATGCCATATTCATCTTACACAGGTACTAAGTCTGCTTCTTTCTCTTGCAAAAGTAACTTCTGCTTTAAACCAGATGTACTCATTTTTACACTGATGAAAATCATGAGAGGAAGCAGTGCGTACATGAGCTTTTCAGGTATTTGTCATAAGCTGTTCCCGGACTCAACAAGTTGTACCCCCGTCACATTTTCTCCCCAGTACACAGAACTGATCTATCCAAATATATTCTGCAATCAATACTGGAGCAAGAATAAATTAGTGATTTATGACACCACATTAAAATTCTTAGTTGTCATGAGATACCCTGTAAGGATTTCTGAAACCACATCTTCTCAGCCTCTTGCAGCTGGCAAAGAAATCTAAGCATGGACATCCTTTATACTTGAAGCTCAAGGCAATTAGCCTTTCAATTTAGCTAATTTGCTTTTAAACAGAGTTGTGCTTTCAGAGGAGCTACAAAGAAGTATTACATATAGAACACTGCTGTAGGTGAGAATGTGCAAATCTTTACTCAAAGGAAAAAGCTTTGGTTATCCTAATGAATTAGTGATGGTTACATGAAGCATTCTTTTCTTGAGCAGTGGTCTAAACTTTTGCAATGCCCATTCCTAATTAGTTGATACTTCAAAGAACCACTATGCTTGAAATGTAATTAGACTGCCATCCCTCTGTGGATCTGTGCCAGGTGAGCAAAATAGAAAACGTATTTTAGCAACTTTCATATGGGCAAAGAGAATTTTTTCCTTTACCAACAGTGAAATGAGATACAGAAGGCACAGGAACAAATACAGAAATTAAGTGGCATTCTATATTACTTCCCTTCCAAAAAGGTTCATTCATACAACTGGGGGGAACAGGAGGAAAGATAGGTAGAAAAAGAGAAAGACCCATGACTCAGCCTTGTGCTGTACACCTCTTAATCACTACCTATGGAGAAAAACATGCAGATGGACCAGCAAAATCTGCATATGTGAGCAAGCAACAAGCTTGAATACCTCCAGAGCGTTATTTAAAAAAAACTCACTAGAGCCACTTTTGAGAAGTCTTATGACCTTTCATATATTTTTAGACAGTATTTCCCAAACATAGATGAAGTATCGAGAGGCATATGGTTTACACCATCTGGGCAACAAGTTCTATTGGGATACTGTGGTGAACAGCATATGCATAGTGCCTTGTGCGCAGCATCCTACAGTGTTAAAAAAGCACTAGAGACTATTTTGAAGCCAACCTTGAAAAATCCCCCATATGTTTAAGGGACCGCTTTCCTTTCAGAAGATGCGTTCCTCTTTCAGTACAAATCAAAACAGAACTGCCACGTTTAATCTGCATCTTGTCCTCAACGCCTCAAGTAGGCATCATACTCTGCAATGTTTCCACCTGTCAAACTATTACCCATCCACACAGATCTGATCAACCCTTCCTTATTCCTTTAATCTCTGCTCACAAATCACACAGAACGTTTTAATTCAAAGTTACAGTAAAAACTGGAGTAAAAAGTAAATACATTTTTATTCCCTGTGACAGATAAAGATTAATCACTTAGTTATGGCACACTGACCAAACCAGGTTAAGTAATTTTTAGCCTGTATTTTGATGCTGGGTTATCAATGTGAAGCGGAATAGGAAGTCAGATTGCTATTCCTGTGCATGAAAAGTTTTGAATGGTGTAGGATGACAAATGGCTGACAGCCTCTTCACTAACACATTTTAGAATATTTAACATTTGAACGAGATTCTTTTTAAACTGCAAAAACAGATGGTTGTTTCACAACACAAACACTAGCTGTTCAGTACAAGGTAATTCAGAAAACTGAAAACATCAAATAGCTAGTATTTGGCTTTGTTCTACCAGCCTTGAAATTGTCCACTTTAAGGAAACCTAAAATTAGACCTTCTGTACTAGACTGTGAGCTCAGCTAAACTGGAGAAAATAAAATGACTTGACTTAGACTGTCACAGACTGCCGTTGCATGTGCCTATGTTTGTAGCTAGCTCTAATGATAAGGTTGATCCTTTCCTCTTGAGCCCCCAGAGTCACAGATTTCTGGCATTCTTAACAAGAATAGATTTACACATTAACTTATTTGCCGAAGAGATGTATCCTCACCTGACATAGTTGTCTGGACTCCAAACTTATTAACTGTCTTGGCAGAAGTTAGATACATTATCTTGGATTATGTATCAAGAGGAACAGATAAGTTTTCCATCATCTTCATAACATAATTTTGCTTGACAAACCATTTGACAGGTTGGTGCCTTCTACTTGGGGATCTGTCATTAAGGTATTACTTACCTTGACTTAATTTGCACTCTAAGTACTCTTATCTAATTGTAGAACATCATCTATATGCCCAAAGTGTCCAACACATGGTTGTATATGTCATCTTATACTTCTGTCCTCCCCTACCATGTGCATAAGTATCAAAGAGAATAGACCTGCTAGGAAAATGTCTACTCAGCTCCCTTAGCTTTCTCCATCAACAAGTCTGTTGTGTAAGTCCATACAACATTCCTGACAACCCCACTGCCACCCCGGTGTGTGGTCTGCAACACGTTCAGCCCAGTACCACATAGTCCCATCTTCGTGTTTTAGCGTCCTCATAAACAAACGAGTCCACGACATACCAAATGTCACCGACTGTTGTTATTGAGTCATATTTATATCTTTTTTCATCCAGAAACTCTGTTTTTCCATCAAAGAGTTAAACCAAAAATATTCTGGAATTCTAAGGCAACACTCAGGAAAACCCATAAAAATAGAGACATTGAGGAGTTCCTTACTGGACAAATCCAGGATTAAAACATCCCATGCACCAAAATGCCAAGCAGCCAGCAAAACGAATTAAGAAAAATTAGGTAGGATGCTTTCAAAAGGTTACACATGTGAAAAGTATAAGTCATTTTAATAACAACTCCTCAGAAAGTAGGTCAACATTTTAAAAAGCTTATTTTTTCCAATTAGACATGAACAAAGTGAGTTTTCATAAGTGTATTCTCCAATTTTGCCCATTTTCATAATCTGCTTCTTTGAGACTAGGAAACAGTCTCATCAATTACAAATGTAGTAAAATTAATTGAATGGCATTGCCTCTAAGATAATTTTCTAAGACTATTTCCTAAATCTCTAGACCTCTATTAAGTTGCTAGATTGGGGTTTTTATTTGCATCTTTCAAAGTATTATATCCAAATATTCTTCTAAATCAAAGGCCTCCTCTTGTATTCCTCCATAGAAAAAAATTTACATGGAATAACATAAAATATTCGATGTGTCTCCACCAGACTTACAACTCAGAAGAGCTGAAAACACACTCATAAAAGGAAAATTATGTAGAGGATGTAGTTTGAACCTGCCTTCAATAAAAGGACCACAAAAAATTAGGGCTTTTTTAAAGAACAAATGATTTCTATATGTTTTAGAATCATCTCTTAAAACATAAAATAACTTAATATCCACTGTAAAGCAAACGGCTTTTAATTGGAGAACTGGTACAAGATCTAAGATACTGCTAGCAAAGCATCTATTTTAATTATAAAAGAAATTTTAGGCATGAACTTGCACTAATAAAGATCAAAACCCACTGACATAATGGGAGATTCCCACAGAGTATTTGTACGTGACTGTTGCTTTATCTTGCTTGAGCACAATCACATTTGAGGAGTACATAAAGCTTTGGTCTCAGGAAGCACATATCATTCCCTACCTTTCTTAAAAATATCGAGAATTCACCTGAGCATAAAAGGAAACCACAAGGGAAAGCCAGGCAGAGCAGGCAGCCTGCTTGTTCATCCAGCGCAAGTCTGACAATGCTAGGGGCTGAATATAAGTTGCGCTGGAAACCATTAATTCAGGATACAGCCTGGTAATGCTGCAAAAGAGCTCTTGGACACAAGAGCAAGAACTTGGAGGACTGTGTGAAAAGAACAGCTGGGCATGAACAAAGAACAAGCTGCATTCAGAAATTGCATGAGATTGAGACATATCAACTTGCTTGACAGCATTAAGAATACCAAGAGGAGGAAACCCTGCTCAAAACTGCAAGCATGGTCAGTGGCAGTGAACACCAATGCCAGCACACTCCTAAAGAAGGTCCCAGGTTAGTCATCCACAAGAGACTGTCAAGGTCCATGTAAAATACTGAATCTCCCTTGGAACAGAAAAAGGGTATTGAAAACAATGTTCCCTTACAGTACAAAGGTAAAGGGACGTAAATTTTGTCTTATTAACTACTTAAGATTTATGATGAAGTTACAAGAGAATTATCCAACTGGTAGTGACAGACCATGACAGTTTGACATCACCTGCAGGAATGGACCAGGTTAAAGTCGGCATTGCCTCAAACGTAACCCTTCCCATTTTACTGCTTTAAAGGAACCACAGCTAAGTGTATTTTGTGGCGATACTGAACTTGGAGAGGCCTCTGGCAGAGCTGAAGATACAGCCACTGCCTAATTCCTCCTGCCCATTCACAGACTTGCACTGATCTCTCCTAAACTCGAGCTGCCAGTCACCTCAGGCTTTAGGCAACTGCTGCCTGCAAAATCCATTCTTAATACCTATCTTATTCCACATTACACACTTCCATTCATAAAGAATGAGGCAGCCTTTCACTGGTTTTGCTGACATTTCACACCCTGATCCAGAAATAGTGCATGCATGTGCTTCCATGCTGCAGATAAACCCTGCCCTCCCCTCAAGTAAAAGCCTCTTAGAGTGAGGGCATTTGCTCATACAATCTGACAGACAAACCCTCCTCCTTTCTTTGCATTCCAGCCAGTGCAAGCAACCATACTATTACATTCATCTAACTTGGGTTTGATAAACTTTTGGATGTACCCCTAATCTTTACTTGAATTAAAAATGCATGCAGAGTTTTGTTTGGTTTTCTTCTCTTTTATTATTCATTGGTATAAAATCAGCATATTATTTGCATAGAATACTTATGCAAAAACCCTTGGAGAGACAGAGACTCAGATAGTGTATTCCCCCAACACTTTTATACCAAAGAACCACTGGCAATTCCAACAGCACTAAACAACATAAACATTTTAGGCCTCACATTCTTGTAGGTATTTGGCACCAAGTGCCCGGAAGGTACTAAGAAAAAGAACAGTCAAGTTATCTATCTGAATCACTAAAGTAGATGTCATTTCATTAAACTGTTGCTTCATACCCATTTCAGCAGATAAACAGACCAGATACGTGTGAATTAAACATGCTTTAACACAAACCAAAACAGATGTCTTAACTGCAGTGTAAAGCAAATCGCATGATAGGTGCACAGATTTCTTCCTTTCAAATATGCTTATACTTGATACAACCCAGCGCTGCCTACAGGACCAGTTTTACTACCTAAATACTCTACATAAAGAGCCTGTCACACAAATGACAAGCGACCCTTCCAACCAAAACTGGTCTAAATAGTATTTCTCAAAGCAGGTATGTATGTCCAAGAGAGTATAGTGCATGGAGCCAGGGACAGAGAGGATGAGGGAAGTGGCCTGTGGTTATCCTCACAGTTCACGCTTCTGTCTGTGCATGCCTCAACCGGGAGAAGGGAAAATAGTAGATAAGGGCCAGGAGACATGTATTTCCAACAAAACTATGGTGTGGTTTTTTGAAGGTCATTTTGCACCTTTGTGTCCAAACCATCCCCTCCCTTCACCCATCAACTCAGACTACACTGTCAACGCAAGGGCACATTTTATAACATGCATTTGTGCTCATTATCAGCATCAGGTATGATGTGAGGCATCGAAACATTACCACTGACACAGGCCCCAAGAAACAGAAGAGTTACTTTTATCACAAAAGCACCAAAAAGATTAAAGGTCTGCCAAAACAAGGGCCATTCAAGTTCACCGTCAAAAAGAACTAACTATGGAAGAATCATCTGCACCCACCCATACTACAGAGACGGACCCGAGGCACACCGTTCAGGTTCTGCTGATTACTGCATAAAGCGAGCTTCTCACAGTGTTGACTGCATACCAACTGCTGTGCTAACAAGCAGTGTCTTCCTTCAGACATTTACAAACATAAGAATGCTTATTCATGGCAGTCCCACATATCATCTGCCATCCCAGATGGTGACTGGTGGGATGCTGATTTTGTCCTAAGGCAGTTACCACCCACCAAGATAGTATATGCAGGGCTAAACAAAAAGCATGTGCCATCTGCTGTCAAGTTTATAAGACTTTGAGACCTACTAGGTCAGTTTATTTTAGATCAGACAGGTCAGGAGGCTATAGCTCTCTAAATGGTCAATAAAAGAAGGGTAAGTTGCACTGTAACAGACACGCAGTAAATCTCAAGAACAAGTTATAACGCTAGTCCCGCCCCTAAACCCCGAGAGCAATGAAGGATTCTCACTGTGAACAGTGGCAAAAGGCACATACCGCCCACAGGCTCAGAGGGAACCACAGGGAAGCTGAGAGCAAGAACCGATGATTTCTTTGGCCTGAAGAAATTTTAGACATTTCCTTTCTTGCTGACAGGATGGGGTTTTTTGCCTCCCTTCCTTGCATCTCTCTACTGCTATCATTTTGACAGCTTTTCTCCATCTTACGATTTCTTGCCCAATCCCAGCTCTTTTCCTACTTCCACATTTTTATAGATTCTTCTCCTCCTGCTCATGTGCTTACATACACAGACTATATACACAAAGAAAAATCAATTAAAGAGCAGAACTAGTGTGACATCTTCTGCCTGCCTCACAAACTGCATAGCATTCCTACTTGCCTCATCTGTCATATCCATTTATAGATGGTTAACAGATAATACAACCATTTCCCCAATCTGGAGCCATTAAGCACTCAAACTACATAAAATAACCCTACACATTCTTCTTAAGTCATCTAATTAAATATTTTTTGTACATTAATAGAGATCTAAAGCAAGAAGAGAAAATAGAAAAAAAACCCCCACATCGATCAGTTCATTTTTCCAAACATTTCTGTACTACCAGGTACATGAAAACTTTTCACTGAGGCAGGGAATTAACCCTGGCACAAGTGTAAAGGTTACACTTAACTGCCCAGATGAAAAAAAAAAAAAGAAGTATTGCTTAAGCTCACCCCTTGGAAGCAGGATTTCAAAACACGACCAAATTGCCTTGAAATCATTAACGTCAGAAAAACAGAACACAAAGGAGAGAGATCATAAAGGTCTGTACTGCACAGTAATGAGAGATAGGTGTTGCAAGGGTCTCTGTGGGGGCCCAGCACTGTAAGAGCCCCTGGTGCTACAGCCCACGCCAACACGGCTGCGTCAGAGATCCTCCTAGAAGCCTGGGAGCAGATGCCAAAGGAAGACGCCTCTAGTCAGCGTGAGTGCATCACCACCTCCAGCATGCATAGCATGTGGGGCAGAGGCAGGGTGGAAGAACAGAATACACCAGTCACCTACAAACGGCAGCATCTAAGCAAAGAAAATCTGGAAAGGTACATGCAAAGAGAAGGGTTTGTCACTCTTCTTCCCACACACAGGCAACCAGAGACAATGAGGGGAACAGGGTAGAGTTTCTCCATGCTCACTAACAGGTTTCCTTCCTCAAAATGACTGTTAGTACAACTTTCAGTTGCCTTAAATCACCCCAGACTGCTTCCTCTATTGCAGAGACCACAAATACCAATCTATGCATCCTACTGCAGCTATCTGCAGAACACGTGGCTTTATTAAATGTCCATGTAATCATAAATGTAATTAAAATTCAATATCACAATAAAGTTATTTAACACAAAAAGATCTGATAAATAAAATTACACAAGCCACAGTTAGTCTTATACTGCCACTCTGCACAGAATACAATTCTGGCATCTCCTTAGGGATAGAAACATTTTTTTCCACCTATCATTTTACAACTATGAATCTGATGTCTTCACAGAAATTCATGCATAGGGCTCCCATAAAAAGTGAAAACCTCATTTAGTGGAGGGATAAACTTCTGACGAATGTAGTCACACTGAAAACTGGTCGTTAATCTCCTCTGAATAAATATAACCCCCAGAAAGATGGAAGTGTGAGCAGAATACTTATTTTTTGCACTTGAAAATGCTGAGGTGCACAACAAGCTTTTACTTCAGCATTTGCAGCTAAAGTTATGCTTCAGAAGCCCGTTGTGCTCTTGTGAGTCACTCAATTCTCAAAGATTTCTGCAACTTGAAGACTGCGTTAAAGCTGACTTTCATACCTTATTTCAGTAGATCTCTCTCCCTTGTCCAAGCTGTCACATTCCTTCGAGACATCTGGTAGTTTTCCAGCTTCCTAAACATTTTAATTAAGAAAAAAAAAGATACTCTTTTTGCAGTGTCCCAGTGGACTTCATAATGTGAAAGACCTTTGTGATAAACAATTCCTGCAATAGATGCCCTGATTAATGAAGACCTTGCTCTCTCACACTAGCTTACCCAGTTGACCTGTGCTCAAATTATACTTTGCTGAGTAACTAGTAACTGAACACAATTTCTGCTAAAGACAGTTTTAAACATACTTACTGTCTTAGAAGATCCAGTGGATTGAATATGCCTCCTGTGCTGACATGACGTTTTTAATCAAACATTTGGACAGGTTCACTTAAAAATTAATTTATTCATCTGATGTCTCTCTTGCTTACGACACTCCACTCATTGGTTCAGGGCTGCTAGCTCTCAGAATTATCTTGCAGCATTAGGCATTTTTCTTAACCCTGGCTCATCCAGTCATGAAAAATCCCTAGGAACCCTAGCTTTCTAAGCATCCCTCTAATCCTTGCAAAGATGGCTGAAAATATGAACCCTAAAGGCTCAAAAACTAGCAGGGAATTAAAGAGAAACCAATTTCAATTTTCCTCTAGAACATGACGGGATTTGTGAGCGTTCAGAGCTGACAATATTTCTGGCAGCTAAGCAAGAGTGCTGTTCTCTCAGCCATGCACTTGATTAAGTCCTGTACTGCTGCCATGCTTTAGCACCGTAAGAAACACAAGACTTAAGAGACCTTAAGTTCAGTTCTTGTACACCTCAGCCAGGACAAAGCTCCAACAATCAGACCTGTATCTGGCCATACACGGTGTTCCAGCATTATCTCCAGCCACTTATTCTGGGCCAACATTTGCTGTTGGTTTAAGGTTTCTTTCCCTGTTGTATACAAATCCATAAATGCATCAGAAGGCAGGTGTTTCCTCTTCCCCATTCCCACAACCTCCCCCTTCCCTTAGCCTTTTTTTTCCAAGGAAGTCTCCCCATTTAAAAAAAAAAAAAAAAAAAAACACCAACCAAAAAAACCCAGTGTCTCCTCTTCTCCAAGCAGAACCCTTCTCTGCACCCATCTCAGCCCAAACTCATGATGAGCAATTATCAAACCAGTTCCCCAAACTCCAAGTGGGGATTCATCAGTTTTACAAATGCAACATTAATGCTTCCTTATCTCTAAAAGGCTGGAAGTTTAGGCATCACTAGTTCATTTAAAATACTTACAAACAATATACAAATCTTTTTTTAATTACTTTTTAATAATGTTTCATTAGGTATATCAAATATCTGACCAGTATCAGAGTTCTCAGCTATTCATTCAGCTTATGCTAAATGGTCAATTCAATCAGTAAGCCAAACTGTCAATTAAATGCTATTTTATTATTTTTAAATATTTATGAGTCCTTAGCTAAACAAAGAAATCCCAGTTCAACTGTCGGCAGAAACACACCCATCTGCCATGGGCAAACATAGAGGAAAGCAACTAGAGTTCAGAGATCCCACAAAATATCCTCGCAAAGGAATAAATATTACGGACTTAGTTTTCAGAAGAAATTTCCAAATACATAAAAGCTGCAGATTTTCCAATTAAGTTTTCTACTTCCCATTGTAAAATCCTGTTTAGTAGCCAAAGTTTTCTCTAGCACATAATCAGTTTAATCAAAATGTTATTTTCAGAAACTAGTCATTAAATAGCATCATCATGTAAAGTTTCAGTACTTTCAAACAAGCACTGCAAATGGAAAATTTGAAAACTTAAGAACTCTGAGTTTTACAGAAGCAACTTCCAAAGGGTTTGTTGTTTGTTTTTAACATTTAAAGACTTTTCCCCAAATTCAGAGCACGAATCATAATTGACACTGAAAAGTGAGGTAGCAGTTTTGATTTCCAAACACTTTCAACCAACAAGGTCTTTAAACTGAGAAACCCTTCGTGAACTAGGCTAATACTGTCAAACTCTCCTCAATCCTGCTCATGTTTTGAACTGGGGCATGGCTTGGGTGGCTCTCTAGCACAGCTACAGCTGTGCTACAGATGATCAATAAGTATTTTTCAGGAAATGGGGCTGTATCGTAATGCCCACTCTCCCATTTTGATACATGAACAATCTCTTTTAAAAAATAAGCAAAACATCCAAAATAAAAACAAAAAAAGGTCATAGGGAGAAAGAAGCATCTTAAGGGCCAACTCTGTAAGTCAGTGCAACTACAAATGCTACAGCAGAACCTTCAGCTGCAATACAACAATATCCTGGTATTGATCAATCAGGAGCTCTTGAGCACTAAAGATAATCAACGTTGGATGATGAAAAATTCTGAGGAGAAAGTCATGGAACAGTCACCATTTACAATTTATTGAGTTTCTCTTTGCATATGTGTGGCCCAGCCTTCTGTTCCTCAAACTGCAAAAATGCCCAAAGGTAACTGGAGCGTACAAAGAAGGGAAGGAATCTCATGTCCACCTTCGGGTTTGCCCAGCTTCATCAATTCCAACGACTGAAAAAATTAACACAGCTATGATTAACACCTATGAATTAAGCACATTCAAAATGTCAAAAGCTATAAGACACATTTAGTCTGTCAAGACAATAAACAATATTTAACAAGTTACTCCGTCCTACCTTCTCTCCTATCCTAACTTCAGGCAGACCAAGTTCTTGCACAACTCCTTGAGCAAGCATAAACATGCAACACCATTATATTCCATTGCTACTGCTGGGCCCAGCATAGACACACACAACACGTGGGCATCTTGTCAGATTCTGTCGCCTTACCCTTTCCATAAACTAGTAGTAAAACAGACATCCTGTTACCCAATGCACAGGCCAATACTCAAATAGTTTTAACTCTCAAGATAACACCAGCAGTACAGTTACCAGTTATTCGAAGTCTGTCTTATCAAGCTTCTCAGTGAGAAAATTCTTGCATTTCAGTGACTAAGCAGTATCTATTACACTTCTAAGAAAACAAAGTAAAATAAGAGACTTCACATGCTCAGAAACCAAGTAGAGGTAAGTCACAAGCTTTTTGTCATGATTTTCTAAAGACATTTTGGACTGCTATAAAGGCATTTAAGGTCTCCTTTCAACGTGCACTCAACAATGTCCTCCCAGTTCTGCAAAGGCATTCACCAATAACTTCTGCACTGTACCAGGTAAAGTTTTCCTAACTGCATTTTGAATTATACTGTAAATCCAAAGGACAAGACCCATCCCTACTTAAGCTTGCAATAGCATTACGTATGTCTACATCAAAAGGACAAAACACAACTTGGGTACTAATGATTCCATTTTTGCTCTCAGAACAATCTGTAGGTAGAGTACACAGGCTCACCTAATGCCTGCTTCTGCCATGAGAGCATGTCTTACCTAGATTATCCAAATAAACCATGAATAACAATAGGGGGAGGAATGGTTTAATCATGCACATTTTCTAGATACTAAGATAAAACAGTACCATTTTAAAAGGACCCTAATTCTCTTTCCTGTGTCTAACTGCTTGGACTGTAAATTATAATTTAGGACCACTTCATCTGTTATCTTGTTGACCTTCCCAAGCCAAACAGACAGATGGACCAGGGAATGACAAAGTTAAATGACTTTCCTTCTGCAGTCATTCATCTGACTCCATTCATGAATACGCATATTTCAGGGTAAGCTCAGGTTTTGGAGGGAAAACTTAAGGGAGAAACTGAAAATTGCAAAGTTTTTACTGCAACAAAAAAAATAGTATAGCACCAACACTGAGGTGATTTAAAAATGTAGACAGTCTGTATTTATTATTTTATATCCTAAACAATGTTACACTGTACTCTTAAACAGCTGCCATTTCTCACTTTCAAGATATGATAAATTCATGATTATATGACGCAATTCCAATTTTTAAATTACATATAGACCCTCTGAAATACAGCACACTACAAAATTGACCTAACTTATTATCAGTGATTAGTATTTACTTGCCATTCTTAAGCATTAACACCAGTAAGCATTCAGGAAAAGGTCATATGGAATACCAGTTATTCAGTTTGGCCTCCCTTTTTTGTTTTTTAAATACTTAACTAGACTTCTTATTCTGTTGATAAAACACATGAACAAGGATGGACATCAGCTGATTTTCCTAAACCAAATCACACTAACAATTTACTACCCTAGCATACAGCAGAACACAAATAAAACCACTGCAATTTCTCCAATATGCATAAAAATCACAGTGAACTCATTTACTGACAATAGAATAGAAATCTAATCAAAAGAAAGCTGCATTCTATATTTCTGTATTCTATAATGAATTATATTTCAAATTAATTCTTGGGCAAGAGAAATAGTTGGGAACAAATAAATCAGTGTCCTAAAACTCTGTAGGAGAGTGAACTCATTTGGGAACTACAGCTGTTGTGCTTTAGAGATTTGGATTAAAATCCATCATTATCTTTCAGTTAATACTCTTTCATCGACCAATCAGCAGTCATATGGTGTTTACCAACCCTGGTCACTTAACCCACTTGAATGGCCTTTGTGCTATAATTTGTACTTCAATACAATCAGATTACTTCTAATCTAAATGATTTGTGTCCTTTATGGGACAGATAAACACTAATCCCAAGGTTCCTAAAACATAGCAAGCCTAAACAGCACCAGTATGGAACCCACCGTTCGCTGTTTTAATAGAATATTCCATTCAAGTTGGGAAATATTTGATTTGATTATACTGATCCTGCCTTTTAGATACTCATTATATAGACAAGGAAGAAAGATTTACCAGAAAACACCACCACTCAGTATAGAAAATCAGCAGCAAATAATCAACATGCTAATACCTAGATACTACTTTTTGATCAAATTATTTCACAGGAAAAAATATTTATTCTTTAAAAGTAGACTAAGCGAGGGGGAACATTTTAAAACATTTTGTTCAGCAAGGAGTTACAGATGGCAATGGCCCACAGTTTCCAGTTCTCGATTTAAAAGGTCTGCTCCTTCAGAATGGTTTTCCAAGGATTCAGCACTTAAAGTATCCTCCATCATTCCTGTTCTTCAGTTCATCTTGGGTGACACTTGGAAGAAGTTGCACTACAGTGCAAGTCTAACATCTAATTACATATAACAGTAATACGCTTAGGCTCTGATCTCTCAAATGCTGCTGCACAGGTGGATCACTGAGCATGTGACAATCCCTAGAAAAGAAGGAACCCACAGATGCAAATATATTTGCATGATTGTTGCCAGGTACATCAACGTATCTGTACCTCAAAAACTGCCTGAGTCTGGAACAAGAACAACCAAATAGTTCAGTAATAACCTCATGGTGACAGCAAGTCTGTAAATACCTTTGTACATAAAGATATTATCAGTGTTACCCTATTATATTCACATGTTCACCAACATATTTCTTACTTAGAAAAAAGTGTAACTAAAATTCCAACTCCCTGCAAAATATATGACCTTGTAAAAACTAACTGGTCACATCCTAAGTTACGCCAGGATGCACCTACTCAGAATTGGATAAAACATTCCCCAAGGAAAAATTAAGATGCTGGGTGATCTTAATAACACCTGTAGTTATTACAGTACACAAATCTAAATATATTTGCTTAATATGAAATATAAGCACCTCTTCTAAGATAGTAACTAAAACTCTTTCCAGGTCGATGACAAACTAGAAAGTTAATTTCCTTATGGTATCCTCATTCACATGCACAGGTAACCTCAGCCTACCCCACAGTGATGAGCGAGTGAACACAGACACAGAGAAGCAGGAACCAGCACCATTGCCAAAATTCTGTTTTACAACTGAGACACAAGCCTGACACATAGACCTTTTTTAAAGCCTCCACCCAGCTTTGAGAGGAGTGAGACAGATCATGTTATATAGCAGCACATGGGGCACGAAGGGGATTGCACTATGCAATTTGATATTCTGGCAGCGAGTATTTACAGGATTATTTGGTGAATGACACCCATACTCCTTACTCTACACTCTGGCAATGCCTCTTTTGATGTTCCTTGTACTTTGAGCAAGATTCCCTATTACATATTAGAAAACAGCCTCCTTTAAAGTTCTAGCAGAACTTACAGCTTGTTTGAGATTTCCCAGAAGTTGCAATAATGTCAGAAGTGCTGGGAAAGCTTCTGGAATAACAAGCTAACACAACACAAAATACAGAGTTTAAGAGCAGTGATCTACCTTCCCAAGAGCAGTAACCTTTGCTTTTCACTAATTTCTCAAGCTCTGCCACAACCTCAGAAGGTTGCATAGCTCCTTAAATACGATATTTGTTACCTTAACTGCAATAATGAAGTAAGCACGAACTGCAGTTCGAAAATGGCAAGTCATTTTCTCTTCTACTGACATTTAAAAGAATGACTGGAGTCCAAAGCCCAGAAGCTGAAGACGCGAACACCACAAGGACCCACACAGCTCACACAATCAGACTCACTGCCAGTGCTTGGAGGACACCTGGAAGAGGGGAATGTTGTTATTTTTCTCCCCCAGATATCTCAGAATTCCTGGACCAACTCTCTCAGAGACTGGGCTTTCCAAAAGAGATTGTAAAGTCTACAAACATTGAACATACATTTATGAATATCAGAAAGTGATCAGAATTTTGAAGGAGGAACTTGTAAATTCTACAAAACCTTAAATACTTAATGAATAAACACCTGGCAATAGCAAAATATTGCCCTCTATAAGCCCCAAAATATGTGTCAAAAACAATATCTCCCATCAAGGGAACAGGTAACAGTCTCCACTTACAAACTCAGTAGTTCATGTATACAGCGTAACAGAAACTGCAAAGGTACCACACAGATCTTTGAAGATAATTAGCAGTAAGTCCAAACTTCACAAGAGGGGAAAAAAAAAACAAAACCAAAACACCACACAAACAGAATGGACCTACAGATGTCTCAGAACAGCCCACAACTCTGATGCAAGCCAGCAAAGGCTCTGGCTTTTGTGGCTCCATAGAGAGAGGACTACAGACTAAATAAGGCATAGAGACCTCCTGGAATATGTAGAAAATGCCTACAGATCACAACAGGTTCAGAATTAAATGTGTGTGTGTCTGTATGATGCCAGAAGCGGGTATATCTAATGTTACTGCACTCTTGGCAGAAGGTGGTAATTCTTGAACTTAAATTATGCAGCTGCACAACAAAAATAACAACGACCTCTCATTCTACTCCTGTATTCCAGATGGCTCCCCCCAGCCAGTACCAAAAGCAGCTGCCCCAGATAGAAACCAAATGATTTCTGGAGATCAAATCAAAGCTGAAGTCAGCTCATTCCTGTGATATCCATGATTATTTTTTTCCCCTCCCCACTCCAGAAGACACACTTAGACCATTTAAACTATTGGGAATCGAGAATTAACTAATTTCAGTTTACAGAATTGTAGTTAAGAAAATCAGAACGACCATATCAAAGATGTTGTAAAGACACATATTCTTAAACTAACAGAAACATACCTAGAGAAGCTTCAATTGCAATACACTAACTACCTCTTTCTTCAAAAAAGTTACTGAAGTAGTCAAAGTAGACATTTGAAAAAAACCTTTCCCAGAACCCTTAGCTAATAAAAACAGTTAGCCTGCTAAGGGTTTTCCACCCCATTACTGGAATTAAATCACACTGGAATACTATTTCTCTAGTACCAAGAAAAAGTTACAGCTAGATTCCAAATATGTGAAACAGCTGCATTAAACTAAGTTTGAGCAAGAAAGATTACATCTGCATTTCTATTCTTACCTGCTGTTTTTATGCTTTATGGAAGAGTCACATTCCCTCTCCACTCCAGTGAATTGTATATGTGACAAGGAAGCAAACAACCAGAAGTCACAGCAACACTGACTTTTACATCTTTTCCATAATAAACGAGAAGACGCTTACGGCTGCTTTTTTCTCTTCCAGCACACCGGTCACCTATGTAGGGGAAACCATTAAACTAGAGGAGTGAACCCATTCTAGCTTTCCACCTCATTAAGTCATTTATCATTTTTACATAGGAGTCATGGAGCTATAAATCATGTGAAACAGAAGGGAGCTAATTAAAGGGTCAGCTACACATATAATTTTGCATTGTTGCATATCAGAGAGCTCTAAAATTGACCATATTTTGTATAAAACATCTCATAGTAAAAGACGTTTCAAGCAGATATGTTGCAGTACAGTTTGAACTTAATTTTTTTCCAATTGGAGCAAACTCCTATGCTTCTGAAGACAGAAATTTACAGCCAAAGAAACTTCTACTTGCACTAAGGCAAAGCATTAATCAAATGCACCTAAATCTAGCAGTTAAACTTAAGTGTGAGCACTTCAAGCTATTTATAGGCTTCCCTTGCCAATAAGGTACGGCTCACTTGAGAAAAAACAATCTATTTCCTAACACCAGATTCCTCATTTGACACAATTATGTGGTAAAAGATCTTCTTTGAAGGGTTAGAGGTAAATCTGATGCAGACATGTTAACTGAAATAAATAGATATATCTATCTCTCTCACAACCCAAGAGGGCTTTTAAGTATACCTATTACCATGACACCTAGAGCATCTGTTGTTAGCCAAGAAACAAGCTATAAAGATACAGCAAAAGGATGATTATCGAACTCCAAGACCTTTATCTCTAAAGGATTTTTATAGACATATGGATATATGTTTTACTTTTATTCCTTCTTCACCTTCTTTTTAGTGGCCTACTAATTGTAGAAACTAAAACAATTCATCAAATGCAAGAGAATTAATCTCAGAGTAATTAACTATATACACGTAAATGTACATACTCAGTCTCAATAATGTGTGACTGTAAGGAACAGTCAAGTGGCAGTCTTATATTCCATTCTCCCAACTTTGGTTTCCCACCAAACACCATAAAACAAGGAAGAACAAATGTTTTTCCACTCTGAATGTCTAAAGTTTGACAACTAAGCTTTAAAAATAATGAGCGTTCTTCATTTATTCTACTGAAGGAAAAAAGTGTGTGAGATTTTTAAAACACACTTTTATTTCAGGCTTGACTGGCTGAAAAAGAGGCTCAAAAAATTTTTATTAAAAATGGGACAGCATCCTTACGAAGATTCACAATTCACTTGGGCATCCCAGGTATCCTAGCGAGTTGCTGGTCATTTTTGCAATTTGCAATCTAGAATTGGGACATGGATTAGATACACAGCCATGTCAAATGCTGAGCTCACCAAGCCAACACAAGGGTCAAGAAACGAGAAAAGCCAAGAAACACAACTACTGAAGGAAAGGCTGAAGACCAAGGCATTAGGCTGCCTGAGGGGACAACAGAGGCAGGTGTGGAGGATGCTCAGGAGCAGCAGGGAGGAACAGCAGGGGCCAGGCAGGGCTGCCTGCAGTCAGCCCATGAAGCCCCACCTCACCCTCCTGCAACCTTCAAACCTGAAGGATCCCAAGTTATCTTGAGGAAGTTTTTCACCTTCATGCTATCCTAGCTCTAAGAAGTGTTTGGCAGTACTCTGATACGTGAATTAAGTTTTGCCTGTGGCTTTTTGGAAAAACATAAAATACAAATCCTAGTAACAAGCATTCTAGAAAGATTCTGACAATGCTTAAAAAACAACTAATGCCTATTTTTGAAAACTAGCCCATTCTGAAATGCAAGCTGAAATGATCCTTTTAAATAACATACTCTTTGGCCCAACACCAACTACTTCAACCTTACAAGTAATTTAAAAGTATATCTGGTTTTTTTGCAACCAGTCATTGACATGAAAGGAATTTGAGGGTTCTCATAAGAAGGAAGAGGCAGCAGCATGACAGTAGCAACATAACAATAAATGACAGGAACAGATTCAAAAATATATGTCATCAAAAATACATAATCAGAAACATTCAAATCTCTGAATCAGTGTCACACAAAATGTGATCTCCAGCCCTGTAAAAACAAGAGCCACCCCACAGAAAACATCAGGTTATTATTACAAACACATTCACATGAGAGTAGTGTACAAAAGCAAATCTGCCAAGACCCCCACGCTCAGCATGAAGCATGCTGCCGACTCTCCGTGACAGTTCCCGTAGTTATCACAACCAGACGGCAAAATAACCCTCTGATCAACCGCGTACGGCACATGAAGCAGGAAGCAGCCGCGGTGCTGCATGTAGAGATTACAAACCCCATGTGCTCCTGTCGGCCGCAGACTCCTTGCAGCCCTCCTGTGCCATGTCATCTGGGGTTTAACACAGCACAGCATGTGCTTTTTTTTTGGTTAACATTCACCACATCAGATGAGCATGAATCTTTGCCTCTGAACAAGGAAGTTTTCCTATCCTTGCTGAGATCTAGATGTCCACTTTCCAGATAGAGAAGAAAATTCAAATCCTTTCTTAAGAAACTACATGGAAACTTGATCAATATTCCAACTTACAGTTAAGAAAGCAAGGTGAAAAGCTTCTGAGAGCTACAGATAACATGAGAAGTCCATGGGGTTTCTTCAAGGGCAGAGGTTTTTCCAGCACTTTTAAACTGCAACAACAAACCACCACCACATTATATGCAGTAGTATTGGCTAATGCCAATTCACCAAAAGAACCAGCATTGCAGCATTCCTCTTTGTCTACCTCTCACTTTCTCCTCTCCATCCTATTTGAGTTTACATGATAAACTGTAATTATGAAGAGGACAACTGAAATTTATCAAATTTACAGTTAACATATGGCATGGCAACGTAGTTGACAATATAACCAAATTTTGACATTAGTTCTGCCAACATTTGTTATTACTGATCATTAATGCAACTTTCTTAGATGCTTGCTGAAGTTTGTAAAGCTCTATTGTCTGGTTTCTTAAGCTATTTCTGTAGCATTCTTGAGTTGGTGAGACTAACCCACATGTCAAGGAAAGACAGTAGAATTTGGTTTGAAACGTTTTCTCAAACCTGTTTGAAAGAGAAAGAAAATGTCAACACAAACAGCTCTTGTCTAGCCTTTCAGGAGTATCACTTGCTCCAGAGCATCTGTCCCCTGCCTGCAGCAGAAGGGGTCCTAAACACGCTAGATTTAGTTTTATTCAGACCTAGACCAGTAAAGCTACAGCAGTCTCAGGTGCCTCTAAGAGAAGAGAGATTTTCATCTTCAAAATTTATTTTATACATTTGCAGAAAGCATATATTAATTTTGAGCCATTTAATACTATATAGAATAAGGCAATAGCACCAAACATACCTACCCGTATGTTAGAATGCTCCATATTTCTCCTATTACCTATGGGACCAGGAGAGTCGTAACTCCATTTGGTTGCCCAAAACCATCTGTAATATGGTTCTACTGCTTCTGATATCACCTATCTAAAAGAATGAGCTGAAGTTCCCCAGACTGGGATCTGACAACATGTGAGCAAAGACAAAGCACATCAAGCCTCTCATGTGGCTCCACACAGTAGTACGAAGATCATTTCTTCAATCATTCCATAAGCTCCAGAAGCCAGGCTCTGGATGTAAACATTTGGAAAGCACTGAGGAACAATTCAAGACTCCCCATGATTCCTTAGGACAGAATTTACGGATTGTATTGCTTGCTTAAAAAAAAAGCTAATAGGCTCTTTAAATTACAGGACCATGTTTTCCTTCTCAGACTGGAGATACTTCAAGACAATCAACATAAGTCGTAAGAACAGCTACCTCCTGAAAAAAACCTACCTCATTTGCTGCAGATGTTGGAAGAAAAGCAGGAGACTGCAAGGGGAATAAACCTCTCAAGGTCAAGGCACCTGAATGCTGCAGTGCAGAATCTATCCATAGCCTGGGCTCTACCACAGAGCTGCTAGCAACACCAGGCAAGCGGTTTAAATCAATCCTTCCACAGTCGCTAATTGCGCACACCTTTCCTGGGAGCCCAACTCGGTAACTCAGAGCTCTAGTTTATAAAAGTGCTGAATGCTCACTCTGCAATTCAAGGCACCAGAAGCTCTGCTGTGAACACGCACTACATCATCCCAAGTGTTGACGTACCAGTCCCCACGACTCTCAAATTCATCTAATATTGCTGAAGACCTCTCTCTGTGCTGAAGCTCCCTCCCACGTCGGTAGAAGGCCATCCGTATATGTTATGGAAGTGTTGCAAAGATGATTTTTTATTTCTTTTGGGTTTTTTTTTTTTTACTGTTTGTGAAGCACACAGCTACTGTACGCTGAGAACCAGTGAAAAGTCTGCATTTTCAAAATATCGTTCGAGTGACAAGCCAGGCACCAAGAGACTCATGAAGAGACATTTTCAGTAAGCAAGCATCATTTGTCCTCTGCGCAAAACCTGGTGAGAGTCCCACAGACAAACCCAAAAATTACTTGTGATTACACACACCAACAGGCTCAGTTAAGGTTGTACAGACAACACTTCCTAGCATGTCTTAATTTTCAGATAGTTAACCTCACAACTTTCAAGTATTCTTAATAGTGTTGGATAACTGTAATACAGGTATTCTTGTTTCTCTGATCAACAAGGGATCAAGTTCAGCATCAAACACGGTATTGACTATGTACAGGCCCCACAACCTACCAAATACGCAGCAGTCTAGCATAGACTGCATCTGCATTGCAGATAACAGACTAGAAATGGACAAAGGCAGCATCTTTTTTCCATAAAGCTTTGACACTGATCTATAAGGAGTTTTCTTAATGAGTAACATGTATTAAATAATCTCATTTTAAAAGAAAGATGAAGTGCATGTAGGCACTTACATGTATTTGCAATTCCAATCAAAGATTCACCATCCAATTATTAGCAGGTGACCAAAGAAAGCAAGGTAATGCAATACTTTTTTGTCATATGCAGTCATGCAAAGATAGAGACTAGGTACTCCTCTGCTAGCTTGTATTAGCATTTCCATTATAAAAACCCCATTAGCAGGATTCTATACCTTCTTTGGAAGTCTTGCTGCACAGGGCAGAGTAAGAACTTTGAGAGTGTTTACTTAATTATCTTAACCAAACACATCTTCTCTGGGATACATGTCTTGATAATCAGTCTCTATGCTCAAAAACATTTTTCCCTGGCTTCAGGAAAACAAGCTCATTTTTAAACCTCAAAATTATGAGACACACAAAAAACACTGTAAAGTGTGAACCAAGTTACATAAAAACCCATTATAGATTTTTTTTTTCTCTCTTTTCCCATTTTGAAGCATACTGTACTAATGCTGCCTGTCACATCACTGGTCTTTAAACTAATTAATCTTTGAAATTGTATCAAACTGTAATAAGACTAAGGAGACCCAACAGTCTATTGTGTTTAAATGGGATGTACTGAGAAGAGTCAAATTAAATTTCAACAGCATGAGCTGTTAAACAAAATCTCCTACCATATGTTTAACTCCCTGGTACCTGCACAAGTATATACAGAGAGAACAACGTGGCCTACAGCCATAACCACTTATGCTATAAATTCATTAGATCGTGCAGGTTCAGGAATGCTGAGTAGTGTTAAAGATGCAGTAGGTGGCATCCTCTACTGGGAATCAGCACTACACCAGCCACCATTAAGTAAATAGATTATAAACCGCCCAGCATGAGAAGACAGTGGTTGTAGAAAGGCAGTATTTTGGCTGCCATGCTGCACCAAAAAGCCTCACAAACCATAAAAATACCTCAGCACATTAAAAAAAAAAAAAAAGTATGCAGGTCACAATATAATTCAAGTTTCGCTTCAGTTAATTTTACTTTGCTCTCCTGACGTTAACCCTATCATTTAATTCAGGTACAGAATTGTTCTTCACTGAATTAATAAGCAGCTACAGTCTTCCTTTACACACAAGACTTACCTTAGTCTTATAAGGATCACCTTCCCTGCCACACAGGTGTAAGTAATGGGGTGAATGTCATCATATTATCACAGAGTGGACCGGCTTTGAGCTTTGTTTGCAAGAGCAGACTTTGTGAGGCACAGTTCTATATGATTCAGTGCTCTGCAGGAGACACGATTACCCTGCTGCACATGCAGAATGAATGACTGAGTTGCAGGCGTGCCCCAAGTCCTCCGTACTTTCAGCACTGGCACGTCTGCGCAACAGTTTGCCAACAGAAAGCCAAGAGTAATGAAAGACTGTTCAGTATATTCCAGAATCACAGCATTTTATCAATACCACAACCCATCATCCTGTCTCACGGCAAAATCACCAGGAAAAGGCCTAGAAAATTGTGAACCAAGATGTATAATGATGCAGATCCTGCATTCTGCCACAGAAGAGTGTGTTTCACCTATCTGTAAACTGAAACCTATTTACGAATTCTCTCCGTTCAAAGCAGACTCACGACATTTTAAAACCTATGAAACACTGAAGCAGAGAAGGTTATGGAATTGCAAAGAATTTAGGTATATAACGTAAGGTGAAAAGGACTTTAGGTGTCCTAAAGCTTCCACTTGTACTCACGTTTAGCTAATCTCCCCTTAAATTCCTTGTCATAAATGTTACAACAAAACACATTGTCACAAATAAAAAAGTGTTACTGGGTAATTTCGCTGAGGCATGAAGTATTAGCAAGATTCTCATAACAGCCAAACTTGCTTATATCCAAATAATCATCAATAAAGTAAACAGCACAATTCTAACGTGCCTAGATGTGTAGTAGCACCACCTGTCATCACAAGACCCATCTGGCAGTCCGACAGCAGCTCATTGGTAAGGTACCAATATTGATAAGCGAAGGACTGGAACTGCACTGATATAGTTAGATTGGTTTACAAGGCTTCTATTTTTACAAGCCTTGGCAGCTCGGGTTCTCTAATGAATTTTTAACATGTCAATTAATATGTTTATAGAAAGCAACGTCAGCTTTAGCTCATACATAAGAAAAATCACAGTTGCATGCAGAATGTACAACATATGTGTTAAGATTCTACACTTGACATTTGAGAGATTCAAAAGAATTACCACAGATGATCTGACGAGAACACTCATCTAGAAAGGAAACCCAATAAAATTGTGAAAGTTAATGGGCGTGATTCATCACTCTTGGAAATATTAGCTCAACTGCATGAAATGTGATGTATTGCAGGGCGTAAGAAAAAAAAAAACAGGTTTCCTTTTTGGCAAACAGAGGAAGAGCCTGACCTCCTGACATTAAAAGCCACATTATACCAAAACAAATTATTTTGGGTTTTTTTTATTATTTTTACCAACATAATATTGGTGCCATAAATTAAGCAATGCTTACTTAATAATACGTGCTTCCACTGAGTAACTGTATCGGAATACTAGCTACTGGTTTGCAGCCCTTTCTCCAACAATGACGTCAAATTACTGCACTATGCAGATAGGATTTTTGTCGTAATTTCCCAGTTTGCTCTGTGCACTACATAAAATCAGAAAAAAAAATAATTTTATGAAAAACATTTTTAAAAATCCTTCGGACACAAATTTTCGAAGTTATTAAGTTTTCAAAACAAAACTATGTTTTGTTATAAAAACATTGTCATTTGTTAAATAATAAAAACCATAAACTTGCTATAGTATGATTATGCATATTCTGTGAAGCCACACCAAGAAAATTGATTTTACCTTTGAAAAGAACATGTACATTTTGCACTTGTTGGCAAAATAACAGCAGAAAATAGTCCTTCAACCAACATTTGAACTGCATCTATAAAGTTAGACAAGCAGAGACTGGTGAAAATCTACCAACCTATGCAGCTAGAGGGATAATAGTCACACAGGAGAGCTAAGTTCCTGTAATTCCTTTAACTCTGTGCATTCATCAGCTTGAGGATAAAAGACACAAGCGTAGTCTATGGATTTGTGTAAATCTCCCTTTTGTTAGCTAGGATATTATGGCACTTAACATCTGCCTCTACCTCTGCAGCACCAGAGGTAATACAGGATCGTATCTGAGATACTCGCACTTGGATCTTGATGGGTATACAAGTCCTACAGCTTCCTGAACAAAGTGCGGAAGTTACAGGACTAAAACATTTACCTGCTACAAGCTCACATTCAAAGAATTTCAGTGGTTTTAAAGCATACAATGAAATGGTAGCAGAATTTCAGTAAGTTAGCTATTCAGACTGCAAAGTCATCTTTTCTTGTCATTAACTACAGATGACCTAAGCTTTGCAGGTATTTCTGCACACTAGAGAGAACCTTGCACTCCAGTTCCGTACTCTGTTACATCCCAACACAGCCTGATGAATGTTTCAGGATTTGGGACTACCACAGCTGTACCATGCGTTCATTTTTACAGTAACACCAATGCCTCATTTCATAAATTCTCACACTCTTACAGCCAATATTCTCGAGCCACAGTCCCTTGCAATAACCTGAAGAACAAAGACAGCAATGATGGTTAAGCATCTGTTATGTTTTATGCAGCAATCCTCATTGCTGTTTGAAATCCAAGGAGTCGCAGAGCTAATTAGCTAACAAGCCTACACTCCCCCAAAGATTATCTTCCACAAGGCTTTTTCCTGCTTTTATACCGCCTTAACCCTGAGCAACTGTACTCCAGTAGGAAGATATCCCCTCAATTAAAACTTCGCTGACGAAATGTGCAAGAGAGGGGAAAAAACCCCAAAGATGCAGACAGTCGCGATGGGTTGGTTAAGAGCGATCAGTGCGGATGTGGGTACCTTCACCCCAGCTGAGAGGGCGGTGCAGGTGGAGCACAGGGGCGATGGACAGCTCCCACTAGTGCAGGAAGAGGCAAGGCGGCACAGTCCCTCGATACCAGCTAGCGTCTGCTAATACTTGGAAGTTTAACCAAGCATCCACACTATTCTCCACTGAGGAGAAAACACAGGAAACTGGCAGTGAAGACATCATGTAAGAAGGTTGTTTCCTTTGTAATTTCTTACTAAATTATGGATTGTTTAATCAAACAACAGAAAAAGAAGTTAGTAATGCGAGCAATTTCACAACTCCCACTTTCTCTTCTGCCTTCAGGGTTCACACACTCACATCATTTTCTGCTCACTGGGAAAGGTGTAAGGTACAGAAAACCCATCGGGGGCGGATGAACACCAGAAAAAAGTTTGCGGCCATGGAGGAACACCTTAGCAACCAAAAAGAAGGAAAACCACATCCCTCGTTCCTCCCTCTAAGCAGTCTACTGACCCAGTGAGTCGGAAGGAGTAACAAGATTGCCTGTTTGGAAAAGGAGAAGCAGCACAACCCATTCAAACCTGTCCAGCATCAGCTCTGAACTGTGCAAAGAGCACAGTGCAATGTCTCCTTTCCAGAACTGAAGGAACAGAGAGGAGTGCAGCTGCATCACTGGTGAGCATGACACTGCCATGAGAGGCAAGAGCATGTCCTCCCTGCAGTCACCACCCCAGGCATCTCACCAGTGTCCTGCCATTACCTCTCATTCTGGCCCTGCAGTAGCAATGCTTCATCTACATCTGCTGCAATCACACGGACACAACCTCACCAACTTAAGGTTTTACACTACTGCTTCATGTGCCATTTCATTCCGATAAGGAAACTTACAAGTTCTTGACAGCAACAGAGGACTTGTTTTGCACCCCATTTTTATCCTTTGTGAAAGACATCACTGAAGTATCACAGCAAAGAGGATGGAAAATAGAACTATCATCTCCCTCCTAGAACGAGGAGTTCACCGCAGTTAAATGTTCACTTTGAAGGCTTATTTAAACCTTTGAGTGCTCACAGTGCCACACTTTTCCAACTTTTCCATTTGCAGACTTTTCCATTCGAGCTTAATAACAAAGACCTAATGCCCAGAAGATTCAAAACCCACGAGGAGCGTTCCCTAGTTCGTTTAGGAGTCAAAACTCAGCAGAACACCAACAGGAGCATTCACATATGCATGAATATTCTGACAATTGCTCCGAAACAAGGACATGTCATGTCTGTAGCTGCAGAAAACAGTGTCTTGCACCCACCTCTCCTTCACACGCTCCAACACATTGCGTCACCAGGACTTAGAAACAGTTTAAGCATGCACCACCGTCCGGGGCTCACGATGAAGATGCTTGCGAAGCCAAGCACTTACACTTATCACGGGCAATTAGCTCATCAAGGATGATTCCTTCATGTAGGTTAATTCCTCCTTTCCTAAGGAAATTTACCTTTTGCAAAGTCGCCGTGATTTATACAGCAAGCAAGCCGAGCTATGCTCATGCAACTATGGTGTTTGGTTTTTTTTAAAGTCACTCGGTAAGCAAGGAAAACCGAGCTCCGTCTAGCCTGGAAGCCCAAGAAAACAAACCCCGCACCTTTCCGAGGTGAGAAAAATCGTTACGCCGATCGCAGGCGCTGCTGAAGACCCTGACCTATTTAGAGCTGCGCCTTATCTTCTCTGGAAACGAACGTGCAGCTGCGAGAGACGCCGGTAAACCCCCTCCTCCCGCGGAAATCCGCGCCGCGGAGACCCGCGCCGCCGCCGCCCGCCACCTGCGGCTCCGCTCCCCGCCGCTCCGCGCCCGCAAAGTTCGCCCGGCGGCGCGGAGCGGGCGGGCTCGACCGGGGGCTCCGTCTCTGCCCGCGCCCCGGCTGGGCGCCCCTCGGCGCGCAGAGCGCTCGCCCCAACTCCTCCTCGCCCCCCGCCGCGCCGTGACATTGAGCAAGGTCCCCGCCGGCCCCTGCCGAGCCGCGGGGTCCCGCCCGCCCCTCACCTCAGCAGCCGGCGGGAGGGAGGGAAGAGGCAGCGCGGTGCCGGCGGGCGGGCGCGGCAGCCCCGCTCCGGCCGGACTGAGGCGAGCGTCTCCCAACTCCGGCGGCCCGCCCGCTGCCGCCGCCCCGGCGCATGCGTCCGCCGCCGCCCCGCCTCGCTCGGCGGGCTCAGGTGGGGCGCGGGCGGGCCGGGGGGTCGCCGGCGGGGGCGGGCCGCCGGCACCTGTGGCCGCGCCTCTTCCCGGCTGAGGCGAAGCACCGCCGGTGAGGCGACCCGTGACAGCGCCGAGGGCCGCGCTCCCCTCGGGCGGCCCCGGCTCCGTCTCCGTCTCCGCCTTCTCCCGGGAGTCGGGGCGCAGCGCCCGGGTGGCTGCGCTGGGCTGCCTGGCTCCCCCTCACCCGCCGCGCCGTCTCTCGGCGAAAGGGTCCGAAACCGGCCGCGCTGGCAGCATCCTGCCCCCCCGCAGCGCCTTACCTGCCCTGGGCGAGCCCGGGGGCGGCGGCCCGCGGTTACCTCAGCGTTCACCGGCTCCGCTGGGACTTCTCCCGCCCAAAGCACCGCAGGCGCCTCCCAGAAGCAACACCGTTCGGCAAGAACACGGCTGACACACCGTGCGCCCCCTTTTCTTGCCCCCTTTCAGTCTGCGGTCGCCAGGAGTTTCTCTCCGTTTCCTAAGTTTAAGCCAGGGGGTGGTGAGACCTCCACCTGGGCTTAGCCAGCCCACCCACCCGCCAGTGGTGCCAAGCGACACGCCCGACAGGCTCTGCCTCGCAAACCGTACGAACCCGGGTCCTAAATATTATCCTTACACAAGAAAAATCGTTTGCTTTAAGTGTACTTAATAGAAAAATAATCGTATCATGGCAAACGTTAAAACTAAGACGAACTTCAGCATAAATATTTTTATAGTGTCAGCTTTTATAATTCAAATATCCCTCCTGCAGCACATGATGCCAGCAGGGGAGACCCTGCAGTGCTTCGTTTGTTGTTCCTCTGCGGAAAGAAAAACAAGGACATTTAACACTGGAGAAAACCTTCTTGCTGTATTTCAGCCTCAGCTTTTGGAGAAGAGCAGTGCTTCTTACTACCATTAAGACTTGCATCATACCTTGTTTACAGTTTTGTGTTCAATAAGTTCTTTTATAATCCAGGATGGGAAATTTTCAGAGTTTGAGTTAATCATCCTGTGAAAACATGAATACAGCCCTTGTTCTGGCGCTCAGCCTGCCACTAACCGCTTGCTCAGAAGCAATCTGAACTCTAAAGCATCACTATGTGCTTTTGAAAGATTTTCTGATGTCCCCTACAAAGGGAAGCTGAAAACAGGACACACTTTTTTTCCCCCAGAAATTCTGAGTTCGTCTGAATCTGTAGGGGCAGAATAGATGACCCAGTAGGAAGAATCCACTACGGAAACTGGGAACATTGGACCAATGGTACAGGAATTGTGAATGTACACGGCCCCTTCAGTAACTCAGCTCTCAAATTAAAAAACAAAAAAGACCTAGGCTGGCAGGATTTGGGGTCAATCAGACACCAAATTGATTATCTGGGAAAGGAACATCCACGTATGAACACACATTCGCAATATCCAACATGCTCATATTTGATTATCTTTTGTCTATCTTTTAGCCCTATTCAAGACAAATTTTCTGTAATCCAGAACAACAGTCTCCAAAATATGTTCAGAAGTCTCAAAATATCTATCAGGACTGGAAAAAAGTCAGCAATTTTGTCTTCATATCCAACTGTTCAGACCTATTGTAAAGAACTAAGAATATTACGTTCACACAATATTATTTTTCTATGTAAGCAGCTGTTGTAGTTGCCATAGAGATGTTATTCAATCTCAGACTGAAAGGTGGTCTACAATGACCACGCACCGTATCCGCTGTTAGGATGAGAACGTTTAAGAACCCCGGTGAACACTGTTACGTTCTTCAGAACGAATACATTTCTTTCCGTAGGCTCGTGAATTACTTTTTCCGTGAAAACAAAAAGACTTTTCAGTGAATGTTAACATCAACCTCCTACCGAGATGTAATGGCAGATAGATAATTGTGTATGGTTTTGCACACGTTGTGTGAAAGTATGTTTTGGAAAGGAACTGTGCCCATCGAAAACAGCAACGTTTAGCCCATAGTTGTGAACATCTTTGCAAAGCGTTTCCGCTAAGTCACTGTGCAACCCGCCATTCTTGACTGCAGCTCCCTATGGAAGACTGTGCTCTAGAAGATGGGATAGGGGGGAAAGACGGAACATTTAGAATGCCCTGTGATCTGTGTTATCAAAGTGTCACATTTTGTCTCTGTCAAATGCTGAAAGCACACTAGAAGTGATGAAATTACAGAATGGTTGTACAATTAGTATTTCTCAGGAGCTGAAGAACATCAAAACAACTGTCAAAGTGGTGTGAGCAACAGGAAGACCATTTAACCTTAAAAAGGAATTAACTAGGTGGTAAAGTCAGAGGAACCTCACGGAAAGGAGAGGCTGCTACTTGCTGCATTTCCACTGAAAAGCTGCATAAACCAACTTACGAAAACACGTAAAGGTCCAACCCTGAGTAAAGTAAGAACATGCAGAGTAGGAAGAAGACACGCTGAGTGTGAATTAGAATTGCATTTTATCATTTATTCAGAACTGTAACTTTGGCTCTACCAAAATAAAATTAGATGGGTTTGGTTTTTTAAAACATCTGTCCTTGAGAACAGATACAGTGTGATGCGACTACGTCACTGGAAGGAATAGATCCACGCGGAATGGCGCGTGCAAGCAAACCTCTTAGGGATACCTGCAACCCAAAATCAGTTAGGGAAATCTGAAGAGCTGGGAATTATTTCCTGCCAAAGGGAACTGTAATATTAAAGCTGGATAACATTTAGTATCAGATTATGAGAAGAGGTCACCACTGGGAGGTTTCAAGCCACCCTCGCAGACATGATTCACCCTGTAAGAGACCCTGGTGCAAGAAACCTAAGTCAATTTTCTTCTTTCCTCCAGAAAACAAGGCAACTGCTGAGTTTTCCACTCCAATCTATTTTATATATATGAAAGGCCTACTACTTGTCTTGAGGAAGCCTTTCTTTACTTGACTGTTGTACTTTTTACAGGAATTAAGGCTCAATTTTTTACTATTGTACATTTCAAAAATATGCTGCCTCTAAGCACCACTGGGCATTTGAGGTATGAATGTAGGATTGTTGGGGTTTTTTTCTGGTGCTCTGTGCAAATTTAGCATCCTAATGCTTCAGATGTCGATTTGCCTTATTGATGATCCCATATGGCCATTAATGCAATGAATGACAATAATAATATTTCCAAGGCACATTAATTACATGTGTCTCCCTCTGTGGAAATAAACCCACGTGTTCCCAATACACCTTTCCAACTGGCTTCCTTCAGTAACCTATTTGATGTTAGCTTTGGTGAGAAATGTTTCAGGAAAAGACCCTCAGAAACTGGGAGACCAGAAGTAGAAGGAGACTACAGGTAAAGTTAGTTTAATATTTCCCCTCCATTAAGAACCAATTCTTATAATGAGGGATGTTTCTAGTGACTACCTCAATGTGTCTTCTTTCCCAGGGTAATTAGGCCAGACTCTAAACTCACATTCTCTGGATTTTAACTGAATACGGGCAGCCTTCTGTGTTTGCTTTTCACTCTACCCATTCCAAGACAGTAGCAGCCTTGTCACCAAAAATGTGAAAGGCACTTGTGGTTTTGTTTGGTTTTTTCTTTTTTCCTGAAGATTTCCACCCATTTCTATGATCTTCAAAATTAATTTCTGATAACAGAGTTTTAATAAAGCACAGTTAAAATTCTAACCACTACTTTCACGCATGGAAAAAGAGTATGGTATAGGAAGTATGACCGAAGTATGATCTTCCATGCCTGAATCACGTACCAGTTCCTAATCAAAGAGAGATCTTCCACAACATTGCTTCAAAAGATTTTTAAGAGTTTTTCCCACCGGCATGCAGTTCCTTCTTTGTTGCCTCTTTGTTGTTCGGGTTTGTTTGTGGGTTTTTGGTTTTTTTTTTTTGGTCTGGTAAAGAAGTTCTTTAGAGTGGTTTCTGGATCAAGGTGTGGATTTTTTTTTTTTAAGATTTTTGAAACTTCATTGATTTCCTTACTCAATTTAAAAATCGCAGCTGCATGCAAGTCTTGAGTTTCAGTTCCTCTAAGGGAATCTGACATTTTATAACCAGATATCTTCTATGCCGGTACATTTTCTAGCTTCCCTGCTACTGCCTCTGGGGAAACAATCCCAGATTTAGTAGATCTCCATCTGTCTCCCCTGTAAAAACAGACAAAGCAACTACTTAGCCACCCTGCTACTAGCCAACCAATGCATCTTTATTTTTTAAGTAGGGCAATAATTTACTTTGTTGTTCTTTTTAACCTTGCATCTATCTTTGATGGAGTCCTTATTACTTGAGATGCTTTTTGCAATTTGCTATTAACTCTACTGCTCCTTTATTTTTCCCCACAGATTTCCAATCTCCTGGTGTTTTTAAAGTGTGTTTAAGTGCTCCTACTTGTCTTTTTAACTGCTCAATGACATCCCTTTTTTTAACCTCGTCTCTGCTAGCTATAGCTAGAATGGTCAGCATCTGATGAACTTAGCTTGTGGAGTGTGCCTGCAAATTATCTGCGTTACTCAAAATTATTCAATGGGGGGATTTATATGAATATACTTTACTCTCTGAACTATCTGCCAACCATTCAGTCTTACATAACTACGCTATTTGCACTGGGTGACAGGTCAGTCAATTCCCATGATAGCATTTCTATTTCCTGATTGCATGTTGAGTTAAATTATGTGGATTTAGATTGTAAGCTGTTTGGCACAAGAAATTCTCTTTATTATCTGTCTACATCGTGCTCAGAAACCCACATCTATGAGCTGTGATTAGGGTTCTATGTGCACATTCAATATCAATTACGAACCGAATAACCGGATAGTCATATCAAATCTTCTTCGCAAATCTGCTTTCATTTATATACTCACAATTCTTTTCAAAATCACTTGTGAACAAATGTTTGTGTTTTATACTAAGCAGAAATAATATTAAAAGTGGCAAATCAGGAATAAATATTTTGTTTTAATGAAGTATCTGCATCTGTACTTCGTTACTTTCCCAGTGTGTTAAATGTTTTTCTCTTTTTGCAGGATGTTATTCCTTTGGGATACTGAAGCAGAAAAAAGTGATTTAAAGAAAAATGTATGACATCTTTCCAAGCACTTGAAAAGCAGCTAAACCTTTCCTTTCGGTCACAATCTGTTCTAAGAATGAGAGCTCACTGGTACGTATTAAGACTATTCAGTGTTACCCTGTCCCCTGAGAATATCAGCTTCACAGATAACATGGAGGCCTATTCCTCTGCAGAACTGGTGTACTGTGAAGGCTGGAAACACGGCATCTGTAATTTAGAGGATAGAAAATTTCAACAACAGACAGGGAAAATCTTTGCAAACGAGAGTCCGATTTTTAAAATTCTAACTCAGTTCAAGGGGTAAAATAATTCCTAGACATGCCAGAATATTTGGATAAAGAAAGTACATTAGTAACATAGGACTTCAGAAGTTGAAAACTGACAGAAGGAACATCTGAAAACCTCCTGGTAAATTACCCAGGTAGGCTAGCCAGATGGCATAATATTTGTTTTCACTACTTCATTGAACATAGAAACAAACCGTTCTTCAGCTGAAAAACAAGACCAATTAGAAGATCTTTTTCCCCTCAGTGTTCCTAAACCAGCGTCCATTAAAAATCACCAGGGATTTCCAGATGAGAACTGTGCAACTTCTCTTCTAAAGTACAGGTGAAAGATCAGAGTCACCTCCTGAGTTCCCATCTGTTTTAAAAAATACTGCTACCTGAACAGCATAGGAGATGAGGAACCGTGAGAAAGGTAGTATGAGGAATTTGAGCTAATGCATTTCTTCTTTGGTGTCAGAGTCAAAAAAGAGAATTATTGTGTATGCATATATATTTAAAAATTTTATATTAATATAAAAGTAGTGCAACAAACTACGATTCCAAGAACATCTGAACTGAAAAGATCATTCTTCAGCTAGGGAACAGTCTCTTCTCTAAGAGATCTGCCACTTCAAGGACAGACAACAAGCCAAGCATATGCAGCATGACTTTGCCACTGTTCTCCTAATAGAAAACTATGAAATACAGAATCCAATGTAAATGCTAGTGGTTTAGATCACACAGGAGACTAGCCATGTTTGGGCTTGAGCTGTGGATTGGAAAAGGTACCAAGGATAAGAGTAATCTTATCAGGACCTTCTCTGAACCATGAGAATAAAAGAAAACATTATGAAAATGCATTGTGATCCTTGATTGCAAGTACCTGAATTAACACTACTCCGTTTGAAATCTCAGTGCATCATCCAGAATTATAAAATGAATAGTTCTTCTAATTAATGCCCAGGGAGAATTACTGTAGTGACAACAAGAATAGGACTTGGCTCTAACTGCAGCTCTGTCTGCATCTTAAACATGATTACCAGTGCAAGTTGGTGACACCACCTAACTGACCTGGTGCCATGAAATTCTATGTATGGGTGTAGGCACGTCTAGTAGGTGCTTTATGCTGGCATTGCAGCATATTCCAGCACAGGAAGGCTATGCAGGTCCATCACTATACCAGGATGTATGTACACGCATCAGCGCTACTGCTGTAAAAAGATGCACACTGAAAGGTTGTGCTAGCGTTACATGTGTTACCGCACACGGTGGGCCATACTGTTGTTTCGGAAAATCTATCAGTACCTGATTATTGGCTTGTTGGTTTGGGTGTTTTCCCCCACCTCGCTCATACGGAAACTTTTCCTTTTATTATTTATTTATTTTTATTTTTAATTATTTATTATTTCTTTTTATTATTATTTAATTTTTATTATTTATTATTTTATTTTCTTATTTATTATTATTTGTTTTTATTTTTATTTATTTATTTATTTATTTATTGTCTAAGGATAACCGTTTCAGAAAAATACAGGGCAAACCCCAAATCTAAACTAAATAGCTACAGCCGTACAAAATCTGAGCAGAGACCAGGCCCAAGAATATTTAAAGGACAAGCTGCAGCTGTGCTTGTTTAACTTCACCAGGGAAGTGAGAAATTGCAGCAGTAGGGTGGATGTCTTGGAGATGCTGGGTGGGTCATATGGATCCATCTACAGGGCACAGTGACTGGACACCTGCAAGAGCATGCTTGTGCCATAAAAACAGCACAGGAAGGGAAACAGAAGGTGACCAAGAGCAAGGTTTACATGATTTTGGTTTCCTAGTTTCGTAGGGGTTTTATGCCTCCATATGTAATATTCCAGGAAGTTACGTCTGTTTCACCAGCAGAAGGGATGGATATATTTCCTGGACGTACCATTTTTAAAATACACAGGGATTTCGTGCACAGTGTTGAGACCGGATTATACCATTGCACTTACTGAATTTTAGTTGGCAGATAATACAGTAAAATAACTTTAGGAAACTTAAGATGGGTTCCTCATTTTAAAGATTATTTTTAATTCACAGCCTTGTAATTACACTGGGTATTTAAAAAAAACCCAACACAATGTGTAATTAAAAAGCTGCTTGTGAACATACCACCCCATCGCCTTAAAAAATGATACTCCTACGTAAATACTGTGTTTGCCATGAAGTCCTAACACAATTTTAAAATAATTAATATTTTCTTAGATTGTTTGTATGGAACCTGTACCTTAAGATTGTAGGAGATTAATTCTGATA
Source organism: Rhynochetos jubatus (assembly GCA_027574665.1). NCBI lineage: Eukaryota > Metazoa > Chordata > Aves > Eurypygiformes > Rhynochetidae > Rhynochetos > Rhynochetos jubatus. Next base: position 18,222,441 of record CM050654.1, on the reverse strand, counting down.
GAATAGAAATTAGATCAACACTTCAGTTCTACATCTGATTTTCTCAGGGTTTATAACTCAGCTGAAAACATACTTTTTTTCCCAGCACATTTTCATTCATTCGTTTACTCGCTCATTCTGTGGAAAAAAGACAGCAATAGATACAGCTTAATTACATACTAAACAGATCAAAAGCTGCCTCCATATGATTACACAGTTCCAAAAAAAGAACAGTCATCAAAATAGTATCCACCAAGCCAAATTACATCTGATGTAACCACAGGGAAGCAAATCAACCCTCATGTGCAAGGTAAAATCTGTGCTACTTTGAGACCCGCCTTGTCTAAGAGGAGGCTTCGCGTGTACCAAAACAGCACAGCTTCAGCACTGCCAAAAGGAACAGCAGAATGGGAAGCTCCGGGAACTCAGAAGGGAAGTGCTCGGAAAGTCACACCTACTCTGGTACTGGTGGGTTTCTGAGCACACCGAGCTCCTCGGGGAGCACACAGCCGTTGGAGCAGGGGGAAGGTGGTCCCCGTGAAACCCTTCCCATCCCTGTGCCGCCCTTGTGCTCAGGGGCATCTGCAGGGCACACGGGCCGGGGGCACTGCTTCAAAACGTGCGCCAGGCACCGCCCTTCCTCACGACTAATAAAAACCACATCGTGATATTTCTATTTCATGAGGCCCCTGTCAGCTGCAGAAGAAATCTCTCTCCTGGGCGTTGCAAGTGTCAGAGAGAGGCTGTAAGGAAACAGAGCGGCGGTCCCAGGGATGACGATTAGGCGCAGGGATCGCTGGGGGCTTTTCAAGGCCTATTATAGGTATTGGAGAATGTGCAGGTTTTGGTACCAGATTTACTGCCTGTGCCAGAAAGGGGAGACAAATTCCCCCTGAGCTCCTACCACGGCCTTTTGATGGACACTCCAAGGGGAACACTGATGAATATTCTGCTTTCCACGTGGGTGAGAGAACGCTTCAGCTCGCAGATACGCATTTATCTACAAAACAACGAACGCAGCTCATATATTAGGGAGGTTTTACCAAAGTTGGCCCACCTTGTAATTACGCTGAGAAATGAACTGAATGGAATGCGAATAACTTAAGGTAAATGAGCTATTACCCTACAGGATATTTTACCAAATGATTCACGTGCATTCGCTCTTTCCCTCTTCCCTCTCGCTTCTCCGCGAAGGTGAAATGATTGACTAGGTTGGATCAGGACATCAGCAATCATGGCTGCAGCAGGGCTCAGCAGAAAGGAAAAGCAACCTTCCTTACACTAAACAATCCAGATATATTGAAACAGTAGGAATTTTTTTTTTTTACTTTTGCACAACATGGGCAAATAGGAAAGAATCAAGCAAGGCACTGGGTAGCCTCGTTTTCTTGTACCAAGAAATCCCTATTGGAAACAGGCATAGAAATGTACAAATTAATTCTGGGATCAGACTGAAGGGAAGACAAAGTGATGCTCTGCTCAGATCTACACCTACACAAAGTTTCTATCTCTCACAATTCTTAGCTCATTAGGGATAACTTCTCATATTTCTTTTCCCAGTAGGCACAGGAAATCGGCTCTTTTGAAAATATGTGACAGTCTGGCAACTGCATGGCACAGACAGGCTGTTGTGTCTCAGCAAAGGAAACGATGTATGACGTGACTGTCTCTACTGCCAGCCATCATCCCACAACCTCCACCAATTCCCTTCGGAGCTTAAAACCTTCACGACAGCAAGTGTAGCAGGGAGACAGGCTCCCCCTAAGAGCCTGCATTTGTTCTTTCTTCGCAGTAGAATGAGGAATACTAAATAGGCAAGGAAAAAACTATGTTCTCAAGAGCTCTTTGCAGCGGCAGGTCGGTTGCTACTTGTCAACAGTCCTTGTTAGGTGGGCCTGCGGGGCAGCATCGGCCCCCTCTAGCCACAGATCAGATTTGTACCTCACTCTTGGCTCATTAAACCAAGCAGAGCTTCTGTGTGACCCTTGTACATGGAGGACCCTCCTGATTGAGTAATAGAAGTCTTCAACAAAACGTACCCCTCCTCTACAGAACTGTGCTATGAGAACAAAAGATTCCCATCATTTTTCCCTGCTCTGTCTACTTCTACAGGTAAAACTGGTGTTGACTGGTGGATCCCCTTGCCTCTCGAAGCCAGGCTGTATTTTGGGGGTTGCTGGTGGATACCACCCTCTTGGGATTAGGAACACACATCTCCTGGTTTCTACCCCAAATACACCGATCACATCTAAAAGTCAAGTAAACAGTATTTTGCTGTTCCATCTTGTAAACTACAACCTTGTTAAAGACCAATCACTAAGATTAGGACCTAGAAATAATATAAAGAAGGATAAGAGAACTTGCTCACCACCCTGTACGGAGAACAGAGCAAGGCCTCTGCAGACCAGACAGGGGGGACGCAGCCAGCCCTGGCTGCCCAGCTCCGAGCTCCTCTGGCACGGGCTGCGTGTACGAAGAGCACGGGTGCAACCTAAGCAGAGCACGCTGTATGCAGTGTGGTCTACAGTAAGGGAGTTACAGCCCAGGAGACTGTTTCCTGTTCCTGTATGAGCTTGTATCAGTCATGCCGGGGGTTCCGCATGCCCTCCTCCGGGGCTGCATCAGGTAGGCTCCGAGGCGGACCCAGCGCCAGGGACCAGTGCTTGGGCTCCAGGCTGTTTCTGGAACACGGCACGGCATGCTTCCCTCGGCTGCCAGCCAGCCCCCTTGTCCTGCCACCGATGCAGCTGGCCCAAGGGCAGGGAGAGGGGCACAGGCAAGCACTCGACAATAAGGTAAAGCAGGGAGTAAGCAAAGGAGACACGGCAGTGCCGGCTGAGGCCTTGCACTCCAGCCTTTTTGCACATGACGTTCTCCATGTGCCACGTGCTGTGCTGCTGCCTCTCTGCGTCTGGGGTAACACATGGCCTGACAGTGGATTAATAAATCCAGAGGGACTAACGCTGTGTTCACGCTTCCTCTGGCTTTTGTCATCTGCGGTAGCAAGTCAGGGACACAGCAACACTGTAATGTCACCTGGGATTGAACCAAGCAGTTCAAGGGATGAAGATGGTTTTCGATAAGTAAAGTATTTTATTTCACTGCTTTTTTTTGGTCAACAGCATGAAACAAATGAAACTCTAGCTGTTCCTGAAGTAGTTTCAAACAAAGCTGCTCAGCCACCTGGAGCCACAAGAAGGGAGAGGATTTTTCACACCTAGTCTCTTTATCTTATTCATTTAAATACATTTTAAAAGGTATTTAAAGGGAAAGGTATTTGAACTTAAAGTCATTGAATTATCCACTTGGAAACATTTTCATCTTGTCTTCAGCCATTTAATCCTTTAATTCACGTTGTCAGTTGCATAAATTGTATCAAAGGTCTTTAGGGGAATTACTGACCTCATTTTTAGTTACATGATAAATATTCTCTAAAAATTAAAAGTATAAAGTTAAATGTAATTACAATTACAGGAAACACCAAAGGATATAGGAGGGAACCCACTTGGAATAATCTCATTCACCTGGACTTTCACAAAACCTGTAACAAGTCCTGCACTAAAGGAACCAACCAGTTGTGGCAAGAGATCAGGATTTGAAACACAGTGCTAGAACATAAAGTATATGCAGACACGGTCAATATTCCGTGTGGCAATAGGTTATCAGTGAAACAGCCCCAAAACCTTGTTCTGCCATTGTGTAGTACAGCTGGCTATCATTCAGCTTGCTTGGAACAAAAGTGACAGGAAACTAAAGAACCTGAATTAGTTGAAAGGACTACACAGTGACAGCTGAAAGTCATTATTGACTTGAACATGGTAATGGACATTAGAGGAAATCTTGTGAATTATTCATACAAGTTTGGTGTGCCACTTGCAGAAGGCAGGCCAGGGCATCACTGCAGACAGCTCAAGCTTCCTTATCAACGTTCAGTGGCTGTCAAAAAGCAAACATACACAAAGTTCCAAAGCATAAGGAAAAAAACCCAAACAAACCACCACAGCAAATACAATGTCATTTTGAAAATTAGTGGTATGGTCCCATCAACTGGGATGCTGTGTTTGATGGCCCCAGCATACAGTGCAGAATCACAGGGGACAGAGCGAGAGAGAAAGGAGAGGGAATAAAAATGATTATAGGCTCCGAAGGCTTTCCTTCGGAAGTGAAACTCTGAAGAGGTGTTTACAGAAAAGATGAATAGAAAAGCACTTAGCCCTGGACACTGGCAATAATGAATATTATATGGAAGAGAAAATGAGCACTTCCACCCTATCTCATAACAGGGGAGACATTCAACAAAACAGAAACAACACATTTAAAACAGATTACAGCTTTTTTCTTTTAATGTTAGTAGATTATTCCATAATAATAGACTGCAAGATTTGTGGCATCTTCTTCTGAAACACTGACTGCCAAGGAACTAAATATTTCACATGCAATTCAGAACAATCAGGTGGAGCAGAAAGCTTATTAAGAAAATAAAAGGGTCCTTCTGGAGATATGAGGTTCCCTGCCCCCCCCCCCCCCTTTAATTTCTTTTTATAAAAAGAGGTTATAATGGTCTTCACAGAAAAAGGAGAGACTGGAGTTATTAGGAACAAGGAAGGGGACAGAGTTGAAGCCCAAGCTAGGGTTAAAGTGCAAATTAAACCTGCCACTCAAAATGAGAATTTCACAGTCTGATGACAACTGCCATGCCAACTAACCTTGAAACTCACTCTCCCTCGACTGGAGTTTGATATGCAGATCATTAAAACAATCGGTCTTCGCTGTATTTTCTTTATGAACTACAGTGAAACAGCTATTTTGGAAACAGAGCCTTCCTATAAACACTGTGAAACAAAGGAAGCTTTTGATTACATATGCACCCAAAATGAGGTAGACCTCAAGTCTCGGGTAGAAACCCCATGCCCTGAAGCCAGTCATCGCTCCCCACTGCGCTGGCAATGAGAGTCATGCCGACCACAGCCTGCACCACCCATCCGCCCCGGTAGCGAGGGCCAGCCTCGCCCTGACGCGCACGCTGCTCTAGTTCGGCTTGAACTTCAGTCGCTCCTTCAAAGTATAATGGCACGTACGTAAAACATCAGAATGTCATACTAACAACGCCGGTATCGGTGATCCCACCTTCTGAAGTGCTGTCATTAGGGACTGTAAAAACCCCCACATTCTGCTGCTTCGATGGCACTGCATTACCCCGTCTATCCCCACAGAACCTCAGTTGACGTACCACGTACATTTTTACTATCCCAGCCACATTTCACCACATCAAGATATGATTATTTTGTACTGTTTAACAGGGTATAGATGGAAAATAATGTTTGGAGCTATTCAGACAGTACAGTGATAGAGCTAATTACACAGAGTATAAATAGCTGGAATTCCAGTGAACTGTATGAATTCACACATACAACTAATCTTAAGCTCTTGCATAAAAAGGGAAGGAAAATAGAAGACTGTGCAAGCGTGTGTGTTTATACATACGTGGAAAACCGAAATACACTCCTCCAATATGTCTGCCCCTGTGTAAATAGAGAGCTAAAAACGAAACGGGAGGAAAGAATTGCTTTGCGAAAGGAAACAAACCGACTCCGCGTGCATAGGGCTGAATTTAGCCTGAGGTTCCACGAGGAGCACAGAGGCCGAGTCCCTTGCTGCCACGGGCGTAGCAGTGAGCCCATCCTCGCAGTTTCTCCTTACAGCCACAGTCACAAAAATGCACTCAGCAAGAGCAGAGGAAATGATGGGTTGTGAAGCACTTGCGGATGGCATCTCAAAGGATTCTTGTTTCAAACAGGTACCGTGATCAAAACAGGCTGATGCACCATCTCTTTTCTACAAAGAGGTATAACAAGGCTTTTTTTTCCTGTGCAGAGAAGAGAGGACAGGAAGGAACAGAGCTGCAAAGGGACATTTTTTTCCAACCGCGTATTTTCAGGTTTTCATTTCAATCACTGATCAAGTCAGTCACTTGGCTTTAATTTTTTTTTCTTAAGCACTTTTGTGTTCCACCTCTGGTGACTCATAACAAAATCTATAGCACAAGAAGAAAGAGCGAGAGCCTATGGACCAGCCACCCAACCTCAAGGCCTGAACAAAGGAAGCATATTCATTAAAAGCGTGCATCCCATCCAGGTAGTCATCACATAAGCCTTCTTCCTACATGGGACGCTGCGAAGGCTGTCTGCACCCCTTGCATAACATGATCCGATAGATCAACTTTTCAATTGGGTATTTCAACCCCCAAATTCACTTATCTTTTCATCCACCATAAGTGTCCCCTGGCTGAACAGAGCAGACCCAGAGAAGGCCACATGAAACCTATCAACTACTTGAGCCCACCTCCCCAGGTGCAGATATACACACACCAGATTCAGGGCATGAGATGCCATTTTTAACAGGGAACGGAAAGAGGTGACCATCTCTTCCTTTTTGAGGGACACGTGGAAGATGGGGAGGACTGCTGGAGAGCACTGTTGTCACGCACGTCCTTGAAGAAGCGTGTTATCGCTCCCAGCAGTAAGAGGTGGTGGTAAGAGAGGGCAGACGGCGTTCTCGCTAAGACTGGAGCACCAAAATGAAGGGCTGCTGTCAGCCAGCTAACCACAACCCCTCATGGATTGGTATTTGCTCCAAAAGCAATAGGTCAGCAACTGGAAAAAAGAGCCAAGGGACCAGCAATTTTAAAGGGCAAATGCACATTTCAGTTGGGTAATTACGGAGCAATGCGAGCCGAACAACATAAGCATTGCACCCACACGCCTGCATCAGTGGCTCCTTGCTGTGAGAACAGCTGTGCCCTCACCTCCTTACCTGCCACGAGCACCCCGACAACAAATTCTCCTGCTTCGTGGAGCTGTGCATCCTCTGACTCCCTTACTCTTTCCCGCACCACCTTCTTTTAACAAGTGTTGCGGCATACTTTCTCCCTCAGCAAAAATTTTGGTTCCTGCCTTATTTTTACAAATTAATGGAAAAAGAGAACACCAAATGGCCAGAGCTTACAGAGAATCAAAATGTGACAGCTTATTTTCCTAATGGACTTGTCTGGTCTATGGGTTAACAAACCATTTTCCCAACAACACTCAAGTTTTAAGCTGCACTTTTTTTTTTTTTTTATTTTTAAGTTAGAAGGAAATGCTTGATGATAGTCATGAGGAGTAGGCAGGAAAATAAAATCCCTAACTGGTCTCAGCCAAATTACAGACTTGCTTGAGGAAAACAAAAAAAGGCAGAATATCTCGGAATTGACCTCAAGGTTTTCCAGCATCTAAAGTAATATTTTGCCCATGCCACTTTTAACCTATTAATATATGTTTTCTGTAGTTTTAATGAAAACACCCTTTTATTCCACATGTTGACTTCACCATTTCTTAAAAAATATTTTGACAAATAATAAAAGCTTTTAAAACAAGCCCCTACCTTATCTAATTGAAAACAAACTCAAGGACAAGTTTCCCTGCTCTCTGAATGTTGTTAGAGTAACTGGAGTCAGTTCTCTCAGCTAACATAACAATAGACTCTTGCTTTTTGAGATTCTCCTAGAAAATTAGCCTTATGCTTTCCTCAACAGTGAAAGATAATTCAGTAGTTTAAGAATGGTGAATGAAGATGAGTTCTGTCTTTAAATTCATAAAACTGTACAAATTTAATGAGAGGGAGGCACTTAAATTGCTACTGGAGCTTGAAGCATCCACCCCAGCTCGTGTATTTTGGTGGTGGACACGTGCCAAGCTATTCTAGACTACAGCCTGCATTCAAAAGTTAATAGTTATGTTACTGGCGCCTTAAGTAAATTACAGAAGGCCATACTCCAGGGTTAAAATAATACTCATTTAACATGAACAATGCAAACAGAAAAACATTTTTGCAGTCAGGTTCTTATTTCCATGCAGAACTGTGGAGATGAACTATCTAGAATTTGAAGGCAGCAATATTGCTTAAAGAGCAACCAAAATTGCTTTAGAAAGCGTGATGACAATTTGAAAGTTTTTTTTGGTTTTTTTTTCCCACAAAGACACTGGATAGTTTTGTCCAAAAATTTATCTAACTGCTTGCACACCACAAGGTCGTATTTTGATGATTTACAAAACACGATGGCCTAAATGTGGTAAGTTCCCACACCCCGAACTCTTACAGCACTATGCAGCTCCTGGAACATCCTCACTTTGGATACTACAGAGTATTTTGGCCTCTTTTCCTTTATAAAGAATATACTAAACCAAATAAAGGGCTGAAGGAATGATCGGGGCTACACAGCAGTCCCACACAGGGAGAGATTAGAGTTAAATTTTAACTTCTGGAGAAGAAACGGCAAAGAACATTCAGGTTTAGGTGTATAAAAACCACACACAAGACAGCAAGGGGGAAACAGCTACACACTGTTATTCAGAAAACACATTGGAAAGTAGCAAAGTGATCAGGCAGAAGCTATGAAAGAACCATACTTTTACACATGTGGTACTGTGAAATCCAGGAATTCCTGGCACAGGATACTGCAGAGCTCCCCCAAAATGGGTTAAAGAATTCAGCCACTTAATGGGCAAGGCCTCATTCAGAGATGCACCGAGGCTCGGGCCGCCCCTTGGCGCCAGCCTGCTAAGAACCGGGGATGCACTGGGTGTTACTGACCACTGCTGGGCTGCACACTCCTGGCACGCCGGTGTTCCGAGCACCCTTCTGTCCACATCACACACTGAACCGCTGCTCGTTGTCCCACTGCTGTCAGCTAGTACTAACCTGCTCACAGAAACAATGGTAAAAATAACAGCTATTTAATCGGTCATTCTATTAAATATCTATAATATTTAAAAAATAAAACCCCAAACCCATAAAAAACCACCTGGAAATTGTAAACACAGCAAAGAGCCCAGCTCAAGCCCTAATTTCACCCTCTCCCATCTTTCACCATCAAAAAGCACAGTATTTTTATCAGCTAGTATGAAATAACACAAAATTGGAGATGTTTAAGCTGGCATTTGCTGATCAGCATGGGAGATCAAATGCTTTATTTTTTAATAAGTGTTTCATGTTTTCACATTCATTGTTTTAATATAGTGCCATTTATTAAAGATGTAATTAACAAGCTTTGACTTGAACAGATCAGAAGTTACGGGTTAATAAAACTTATGCTAGTAAACCCCTAATATTTTAAGTGGTGTATTAGTCTAGATAAATTAAGCTTCTGCAATTATACTGAAAATTATCTGCATTTCATAACAGTGATGATCGTAGAGAGCTGTCGAAGCAGCTTTTTTTTTTTTCTTTTGGACAAAAAGCCACCACAGTATAAACAACATATCATGATGCCACTAAAACAATTTTTGCCACTAAAGCATTTTTAGCTGTGTGGTGTAACAAGATAGCAACCGTATTTTTTCTCTACAGTATGAATTTTATATGAAGTGGTTTTGACTGAAAATGTTTAATTACATGAAAGCTTGCAGAAACAAATTCTGTTAAATACAGGAAAAAGTTTAGAAAACGTGACATTTTTCTTAGAAAAATGTTGTGACAAGATTCAGGCAGAACTTGTCTATTCCCTTAGGAATGGTTCCATCCTCTGTTACAGAACAGCTTAAATATTCTCTATGCTTTGTACAAGATGAAATATGATTCACACATGAAATGTGCAAGTTCTTATATGCCCAGCAATTGTGTTCATCTCACCCGGTATAAAAGCATAGTCTTACAGCATCAACAATTGCACAACGTACAACTGTCCCGTCTTTCCTACTGACCGTGTCCACACTAGTCCCTGTTTCATGCTGGAAGACTTTCAAAACTGTCCTTAGTTACCAATGGGAGTCTCAACCACTCACTACTCATACAGCCGATGTTGCGCTAGTTGCTTCAAATGACCTCACGTAGCACAATTTATAAAATAAACTGCTGCAGCAACTATTTTTTTTTTGTTGTTATTTTTTTGGTAAACTCACGTTTCCTACAATATTAAGCACTTCAGGCCACATACTTCAAAAGATCTCAAAAGATTTGAAACGCCTCTTATTTTGATTTCTTATTTTTTTATAACACTGGGAATGATGTCCCCTAAATGCTTCCTTCGTAGGGCTGGAGTTGAAGCCTATGCCTTTCAACTTCAAATTCATAGTTTAAAAAAAACCCCAACCAACTTCTTCCCCCCTCCTCTCTCTAAGATCACAAGTGTAACTAAGCTCAGGATGTTACAATATTAAAAAACATTGTGAAAAGCAACAGAACAAGTTGACACATTTTCAAATGTGACATTTAAAACAGCAATATTGCTTTTCCAATTTTTAACTGTTGAAGAAAAAAAAAAAATCAACCAAGTTATTTCCTGAAGAATTGGTCATACTTGCTTTCATGTTCGTGAAGTGAAAGAATACACAGCTAAAGAATACCTGAAGCGCTCGTGATGTTTGAAAACTTTTATAAAGCTTTCTCATGTAACATTCATATTGTACTCTGAAATTTTTACATCAGCCCAGCCTCAATATCTGACCTTCAATTAACAAGCAAAGGTAAAAAACAATGTTTTTTAGACTATAAAGTTACAAAGACTTGAAGCTAAGTGACAAAAACACCCATTCCACTGAGATCATAATGGTTTTATTCACAAAATAAACAGCTTCAACAGAAAGACTCAATGCAATAGTTATAAAAAAGCAGTACTGAAAATTTGAAAAAGTCTGAAAATTTACAAATGCAAACTATCACTTTGTACAAAAATCTTGGGTTTTTTTTAAAGAAAGTTCAGAAATAGATTTTAAAATACAGTTTAAACAGCTCCGAAATGCACATTTATTTCAAACGGTGGTTAGGGATTATTTTCGTCTGTGTGGGGAATTCTCCCTTCGTCTGTCCTCGTTCTTTCTGGATTCTCTGTACTGGTCAGAGTAACGGCTGTACTTCTCTCGGTGTTTCTCTGAGCCATTTCTGTATCGGTCATCTTGTTCCTCCTCTCTTGGACTTGAATTACTATGGGCTCTCTCTGCCGACTTTGATCTTTCTCTTTTTCTACTATGATGTCCATTATCTTTGCTCCAGTGTCTGTAATTTTCATCATCAGACAAAGCAGCTCTTCTCTCCGCTTTCTTCGGTTTTGAATTACTGTGTTTATTTTCTAGATCCTTACTTCGTTCATGGTTCCTATCCTTTCCACTGTGGTAACCATCTCTGCCATTGGACTCCTCTCTGTGATGGTATTTTGACACATCATCTCTCCTGTGTGATTCCCTCCAGTTTCGGTGATTTCTTTCCGATTTGCTCTCAGTATCACTTCTTTCCTCTTGCTGCCTCCTTCCCGTTCTCTTTTCAAGCGATTTCCTTTTCCTTTCTTGTTTTTTCCTGGAAACTTTATCAGATTCTCTATTTTTCTTTTGCATTCTTTTTCTTTTGGCTTTAGGAGCATCTGAAATTATAACAAATTATGGGAATAAGATTTCATTAAATGGAAATACAAGATCTGCAAACCTGCTGATCCAAGATTTTTTTTTGGTTATGTAAGATGTGCTTTCATACCTGAAAAGATATTAAATTCCTTGTACTGACAAAATGCCAACAACCTTGCTTTCCCCTTCTTCGTCCCCTGTTAGGTGCTTAAGAGGGAATAACTCAAATTTGTACCAATGTGGCTGCCACTCACAAGTATCCATCAGCAGGGCTTTCATCCCTCAGCTATCTGCGAGTGACGCCTGCCTTTCGAGAACCCCTACCCAGCATCACCCTCTTGTTGACATGATACAAAAGGACCAGGCATAGGTTGTAACGTCATATGTCAAAGCACCCTGTTTTTAAGACAGACCACCTTTCCCAGACCATCCGGTCTCTCAAAATCATTTACATTCCAAATTACTTCCTTGAAAAGCTTATCAGTCAATGGAGATTAAGAACAGCAGATGGGAAAGAGTTTCCAACACTATGCTATGGGAAACAGGGGCACGCTGACACAGCTTGCGATAGTGGTACTGCAGCAACTTCAGAATGGCTGGCTGGCTCGTTTTCAGGAGAAATGGCAGCAACTTTGTCAACAATTTAAGATTTAAACTAAGTTCTCTATTTCTAAAAACACAGTAGAGCTCATCTCAGTGGAAGAGGCCTTATTCTTCCTGTTTGCTTTTTTATAAAGGAACTCTAGATTTCACTCAGTGGTTATCAGTAACAGCCGTTTAGAATAGCCATTAATTCACCTGACTGTGTTGAATCACCTTTAGAAAATACCACAGCCATAAACTGATTTTATAGCACATCAAACATCCAGGTTCTAGAGCAGCTGGCTTGTCTCTGTCTGAACCAAGGCTTCCTAGCATTCTGATAAAATGCAATGGTGGATCAATTCAGATAGATTTTCATAAATTAAGTTTTTTAAACAGTGTTTTCCCTATTATTTTCCTCTTAATATAAAGGGTGAAAAAACCTGAAAAAGTAAATACAAAGCAACAAGCTGCTTTGGTAAGAGAGAGATTTCATTCTCTGCTGGACCTGTTGTGGTTGGAATGACCTCTCCAGAGCAGTGCTGAGCTGAGGTAAGCTGGTGAAGTCCCACACATTCATTGTCAGTAAGACAGTTATTTTTAATTCAGCGGTACACTCATTTTCTCCATTTCTAATCAGCAGTTTTTCTATTTTCTCTTATACACTGCACTGTTAACACACAGACACTGTAGCACATTCCTCTGAAAAATGCCTTTCAACTCTACCAAGTTATTTTAAAGATTTAAAAAGCTGCGAACACAGGAAGACTTCGAGTTACAACCAGTAATGGTCCTCAACGAAGTTCACCATTAAAGAATATAGTTATCTCCAACTAATGTTCTGACCACTGCATTTAAGTAGACAAGAACCAGGGGAAAAAAGAAAGTGAGGCCAGGCTGCAAAGATCTCAAAATGCAAGTTTTAAAGAATGCACACCTGAATGGGTAAAGGACATGTAGTAAAAGGGAAGGTCCTAAACTTCCAAAAATAAAGCGTTCGTACTAGCAGAGTGCAGGTTGTCACTAAGGACTTGCCTCTCTGGTCCCTACCAAGCAGCTCAGCAGAGCTGCAGCTGTCTACGCAGGAGCCATCTGGCCCTGTGCTGAACTAACGCCTCCTCTGACCCTGTTTCACTGTGCCCTCCTCTAGTGCTTTGTCGTCATTCATGCGATGACACACATCAAACGTTGTACGGTACAACTGCAAGGGTGAACAAAAATGCATTTCAAACACATGAGCAGTTCACACTGCTTTGATTTTATTAATCAACACTGTCATTTCAAAGGCACGCAATAAATCAAATTAACTTTGAATCAGCAAGCTTCTGTACTATAGGAAGTCATGCTGTGTTATCATCTGCTCACATCACATACAGTGGGGGAGGCTGCGCACACTAACTCATCCTAGCAGGTACTTTATAGATTAAGCGATCTTTGTGACACTGCATGTCAAATGGAAGGTTCTGCATCAGCAGGATGGTACAAGATGTTAAACACTAATTATAACGCATAAAGCTACAAATATACTAAGTTGTCAGCAAAGGCTAACTCTTCCTTGGAGATTTCTCTACAGACAAGAGCCTTCACTACATCACCACACAAACTCTTCCTGAGGAAGGGGAGGAGACTCAGAAGGATAATAAAATTTAAACATATTGCTAGAACAGATCAGTGTCACTTCTGACCCATCAAGAGGCACATATTTACAGGGAAGGACTCAACTAATATCAAGCTCCATCAAGCCAAGCAAAAAAAGAGTCGTAGACAGTCTCTACAGTTCACCAGTAAACAACGCAGAGATCTTAATAGGGAAAGACTCCAACCCATCCTCCACTAAACTGAAGTGATAGTACTGTGAAACTGTGCATTCTGCAAAACAACCTTCCTAAAATATTTAAGTCTCTAAAAACGAAACTCAGTTTTTCCAAATTCTGAAGTAAATTTCCATGAGCAATATTTAATATTTTCCAACTTGTAAGTTTAAAAATATTACTAGTTTTAAAGCAGAGAAACTACCACTGTCTATAGGTATTTTTTTCTCAAAACAAGTATACATAGAAATGAATAGATGTATAGAAGTAAATAAAGAGAAGTAAATAGTTATCACCAGTGATTAAGTACCTGAGTCACTGCTGTCGCCACTGCTAGATGAGGAGTCACTGCTGCTGGATGACTCTGAGCTACTACTGCTGCTGTCAGAATCAGAATCTGAGGAAGAGTCCGTCTCTGAAGATGAAGACGAATCTGATGACTCAACATCCTGTTTCTGTGTCATTATCATCTTTGGTGCGTTTTTAAGATGCTCCCGCAATTCGTCCCTAATTAATACAAAAAAGTGTTTTTCTATTATTGATTTTTTTTTTTGCAGGGGAAGGGAAGGAAAGTAATTATCAAATCAGGAAAGTGTTCCTCACGTTAGTCCTCCAAGGCCGATAGAAGTGAAGAAGTTGATGGCAAAGCGAGTGTTTCTTGGGTTATCCCGAGGCAACAATCCCTCAAAGAAAGTCTGCAACGTTCTGATGAAAAACAAACATCTAAATTAAACAACATACCAGCATAGCAATAATTTTCAATGGCATTAATAAACTGAAAAAGAAACTGTATGGCTCTCCACAGGACAGCAAGTTTTCTCTCCATGCATTTTTCAATGCTTTCATTGTATCTGTGATATATCCCATCAAAATGCTATTTAAAATGTTGCTCTTCTATGACAAACTTCACACAAGGAATTACACAGATGCTGGCAGATTACGACAACAGAAAACCTGATTTTGTGAAGCCCTGAGAGACCTGTGAAATTGCAGTACCCAGCGACAGCCAAGGATAATAAATATTGACCACGAAGTTCAAAGATCTGGGTACCTACTTTGAAATCCCATTAAACAGGGCCCTAAGTATGGATTCAAGTTCAAGTTTACATGAGCTAAAGCATCTGCTAAATTCTTCATCATACATGGAAGAAATTTTAACTTCTAGGAAATAGCTCAAGCAACTGAAAGGGACATGGCCAGAATGCAACACCTTAAATCACGTACAGGCTGAAAGCATGTGGATCCTATACTTAAGCATAAGCAACTAATCTAGAAAAACTGTTATTAATAGTTATGTGCTTTGTTTTAAGTTTTCTCAGAAAAAGAAGCCACAGTAACATTTATTACACAGCCATACAGCTGACAACACAAAAATAGACTTGTATTTGGAAAATTCTTATCCAAGCTGAACTATCATTGGGGAAAAAAATAAGATACATCTTGCACATAGTCATGCACATACTTGAACCCAAATTGATGGAAAACACAGTCAGCTTAATGGAACTCTGCAATGACTAAATCTATACACAAACTTATTCTTTAAGAACTGCAGTCCTAGTTGACCTTGAAGAGACTTCTTACCTGTACTTTTTCAGATAAAGAAAATAATTAAATTTACAGTTTTGACAATAAAATTTCAACTTACTCGTCTTTTAATCTTGCATTTAGATTTGGAAGTCCCATATATTCACTGAGTTCCTGAAAGAATATTTTGACAAAAATTCTACTGGAGGATGTGGTAGTTTCTTCACTCAGTATTATACATTCAAGGACCTGAAAATATTCAGAAAAATACTTAGAAACTACCCATAAGTTTAAACATACATTCTTTTATGTATCTTAATAATCGTTGTCCTCCTGACATAACTACTAATAAAGACTGGTTTGGTTTTTGGTAATTCCTAGTCAAGACTTTCTTCCTCAACAAATCTTTTTTACCCCCTTGGAGCAGTTTCTGATCATATTTATTCTAGTAATTCTTTAGGGATTCATTTTATCCAGGAAAGCTCCATAAGAAAAAAAGTAACTACCCAGAAGTTCACACACCTGAAAGATTTGGGACTTAAGTTCTAAAGAGACTAAATAATTTGGACTGACTTGTGTGTGCCTGAAGAATGACAATTAGATGAGACTGTAAAACAAGAATAAAACAGTATGTAAAGAGAAGTTACCTCGATATTTCCTCATTTTTAATGTCATAATACCTCAGAATGCAAGATTACTTTTATTTATTTGGCACTTAATTCACAAAATAGCAGTATTGAGTTTTTATGTAAGTATATATAACTAAATTTAATAGATAAGGATATTTTTACAAGGTTTCTTTAGGCTTGTTCTTTTAGAGAGGTCTGCTATTTATATTGCTAATTAAGAGTGCAAATTCCAAAAAAAGTACATTTTAATCAACCAGTTCCAGTTGAGCTCCATAAAATAACAGCTTAAATCAAGTACTTCAGAATGGGGAAGGGAGGAGGATGATGCACAGGGGGCATGAAAAGGAGATGGAGAATTGTCCAACGGTGTCTGAGAAGATACTTAAAATAATCCAGTTTGCTATAATGAAGACTAGTTCCAAGTTGTAGTATAAATACTAAAGCGAATGTATTGTATATTATTTCTGAATACTGGAGATTAATTGTTGCACAAGAAATCTGGGACAATAGCTTTTTTACTTACACTCCAGGGAATCGAATCGGTGTACAGTAGATGAGCAAACATCTTGGCAACATTCCTCAGTTTGTTCGTTTCCAAACGATGGATGGTATCATATTGTTCTTTGAAAATAGCTTCAAAGGACTCCATGTATTCTTTTTTTAACATGCAGAAACGCTGAGACAACATTGTACAATTTAAACAACCAGATTAAACAAAGTATTAAACATGCAAATAAACTACATATAAGTGACCTAATGGTGCAAATATTTACTGCAAGATTTTCCTTTTAAATAACCCTTGGAGGCAAAGCAAGCACCTTCAAATGGATACATTTTATGGCGTTCAGCAGTTTGTCAGAACAAGAACCTCATCTGCATTGCAAAGAAGCAATTATCAATTCTGAACTACCGCAACTTACTGAGCAATTTCTTTTACTTCTGTACACCCAGTATTTTCACCTGACGGAACCCCATTAAATGTAATTTTTTTTTCAGGACATCACTATTGAATGACTATTTAAAATTGAGAGGCAGCAGGGAACAGAGAGTTAAGACATTCTGGACATAAACATTCCAAAGAGCATGGAAAGTAACATTTATGTTCTCCTAACAGTGTACACTGACAGGGTTACTGCTTTGTAACTGACCGTCAGCAGGACTATTTCCTCAAATACTGGATAAAAACACAAGTGGAAAAACCCCACTCCCTTTCAGCATGACTTGCTCCCTTGACAAGAGAAGCACCTTATCTTAACTAGTCAGACATCTGTCAATATCATAGATAGGGAAAACTTAACTAGGAAATAATTGCAACTAAGTCAGCAATCAGTTACACAAACCCAGAGGTAGCTGTTTACTGAAAAACAAACAAACAAAGCAGCCACCCAGAGTCCCAGGACAGCAAGCATTCAGTCTTGTCCTCTAAATAAAACTTACTAGTCAGTTTTGAACAAAGTGGTAAAAGACGAGGGTCTGCAAAATTAAATTTCAGCACTGTAAAAAGATATTTTCCGGTAACTCTCAATATTGTACATCTTCTAGTACCATTCCTTAGCCACTAATTCATTGTTCTACCACAATGAGAACAGAGGGAGGCAAAAAAAAGGAACAATATAAAGAGAAAATGAGTTATCTCATTCTGCATTCACTATGCTTATTACAAGCAAAATGTTAATTCAATCCTAATACAAGCAATCAACTAATATAAGCATTTTCAGAATGATAAGACTTAAAGTTTAATGGATGAACGAAACTAAGTTTGTCACACAAAGAAATAAACAATGAAATTACCTATCGAAGTGTGAAATCTGAAAACAGAACTCACCCCTGCCAGTAAGCCAAAGAATTTCTCGTATGTTCTTTGCTGAGCACAGCAGTCAAGTATCATATTGCAGAGTTCTTTCTGGTTTATGAAGGAAAAAAGAGAGGTAAATTCACTGTAGGAGTAAAAAAACCCATCATGATTAAGTACCAAAATATTGAAGAAAGCCTTACATGATGTGAGCATCAAAACAAGAGCATTTACATATGACTTCTTTTGCAGTATCAGTAGCTCCCTGAATTTCTCACATTTTAGAAATTACCTGGGGCATGAGTATGAACTTTGGCCATTCAAATTTCCTCTTTCACTTAAGCTAGAATTCATGAGTTAACATGCTGTACATCTAACCAAAAAAGGTCAAAGATAATTTACAAACTGACTTTAGCACAAAGGAGGTAAAAGACAAAAGGAGAAGGTTTTGAGGGCTTTTTTCATGGGTTTGTTTTTGTTTGTGGTTTGGATTTTTTGGGGTTTTTTTGACTAGCCCCAATCCCTTCATTTATAGAAAATGAAGATTCTTCATAACTTCCAAACTGAAAATGCACGTGCATGTCCAAAATCAGAAATAGCTGTAGATTTTGGTATATACTATTGCCTTTAATTACTCAGCCATAATTTTTATGGCTAAGCAAGCAGAAGGCAGTGTTTCACTGCGATTGCTTCACCTGAGAGGCCCGACACTGATGTTCAGAAAGACTAATCTCAACCTGGGGAGGCTGATGCCCCTACACTTCCTCTATGACCCAGACTGAGAAAAACTTCTCTTACGAAGCTGTTTGAGGGTCATGTTCTGATTCACCCTCTAGAAGAGCATCTCCCCTCCTCGGGTAGGAGCAGAGGAAACCTAGCTAGATTAGCCTCCTAAGAACTTCTGTGCCTCCCCCATAACCTACAGCCTGCCTTCCATTTTTACCCTGTCTCCGTGGTGGACGTGGATGTGAGCACCAGCTAAAGCAGTCCCGAGGAAGATGCTCTCCTTCCACTGGTACCAAGTATCTAGAAGAGTTAGTCCCAGTTTTTCTGGGATACAGGCTCTCTTTCTCCTTGTTCCCCAATACCATCACCCCAAGATCATTACTGAATCACCCTCTGGCAGCTACCTTCTCCTGTTCCTTCACACACACCAAACCAAGACACACGGGTGGATTCTGCTTTGTACCTTGCCTCTAGGACGAGAGCCCTTGCCCGGTGGAGAGCTGTGCTCTAGGCAACTAAGCATGCACGAGTTTAAACCCAAACTTACTCCTCTGACCTGCTGTGCAAGTTACAGATTGTAATACAGCTGTGAACTGGCTTAGGGCACATTTTGGAAACATTAAGACAAGTGAAGCAAACATTTTCGTATCATTTAAGAGCCATGAAATACATGGCACTTAAGCAGGACTGCACTTTTTCCCTAATAACCTTTTTATATTTCTTTTCTTTTAAGACCAACTCCACAGCATAAACCAATTTATGATATTACCAAATAGATTTTTGACTGCCATACATTTATCTTTCATGATTAGTTTAATTTCTCTTTAATCTAATAATAACACTCCCATAAAAAAAAATCGGGTAATTTCAAGCATTTTGTCCTCTTTATGTCTTACACCAGTTTACTGTAACATACACCAGATTTCATACTCTCCCACTTATGCCATTCTTCAAAGCACGTATTCTGAAAATAAACATTTCACTCATCACAAAAACTCAGAAGTAAAAAGCCAACCCTGCCAAACAAGAAAAAAATACCCCCTCCAAATAACAAGGCAGTAACACAGCAGACTTAGATGTGTTTAAAGGCATTCCTTTTAACACTGTCACACTGTGTTAGTGTGATGTATTAAAATGCATATTAACTTTTTTTATTATCCTATTTTACAGTAATGCTGCAGTCAATCAGTTTTTAAACAATAAAAAGGGTAAAGTGCTGATGCCACTGCTAATAATGTCAGCAAGACTTGAAAAACAAATTACTTTTCTTCCCCATCTTAAATGCAATTACAACATTGGTATCCCCTGTGGTTTACAGTAATTAAATATTTTAACATTTTAATTAAATATTATAATGATTTCTAGGAGGGTATCTTGAATAACCACATGCATGAAAATGGATTTGCCCACAAAGACATTCTTGCTAGTGTTATCAAAATAACTTGAGGTTAGGTCTAGAATAACTGTCTTCCAGATTAAAAATTAACCAACTTGAAAAGATTTAATTATTTTTTGAGAGATGTGACAAGTTCACATGGCAATTCTAGCTTCACTTGTAGCTTTAAAGGTTAGTTAACTCATTTCTGTACTCACTATAACACTTCTGGTGATGTTTATGGCAGAAAGAGCCTGTGTTTTTTACTCCATCACTTGCTTTAAAGAGTGCAATTAATCTGTTTGCCTGTTTTACAAACAATTTATATACTTCGCTGTTCCACAGCTTTAATACAACGCTCAACAAGGGACTACTCAGCTCTGCTAGGAAAGTATGTATAGCTATCCAATCACGAAATAAAATGCTTTGAAAATACCTGACATTCCATACAGATGCTGAATGAACTTTTGTAAAAATCCTTAATTCACTATTATATCATGGAAAAAAAAAGTTATTTCCCAAAACTGCCAAGACAGAAGATAAGGAGAAAACTCCCTCTAAACACACTGCATTTCTTACACTTCTCCCTCAGCACTTCCTACCAGCTCCTATCCAAACAGGATAATGCTTTAGATAGACTGTGGCTCCACCTAACACGGCAAGTATCATACAAAGATGCTGAAGGGTAAACCAGGAAAAGACTGGGGGGGGAAAAAAAGTCACTTTTTTCCCTAGCTTTACCATTTTAAAATACAAGCACACCCTGCCCACTATATTCTCTCAACTTCACACAATGGCTATGTTCCCTGCAGAGAGAAGAGCTAAAGCAACTCAGCTTTCTCACTCCTTTCTGATCGTGGGTTGCTTTTTACAGTTGGTCCATTTTTTTTTTCTCCATTTCTTCTCTAATTTTTTACTATTTCTTTTAAGATTTGCACTCAGCTAAGAGTACAATTTCAGAGCTGCCCCTCAGGTTGCCTCCCAGAGGAGGTGTCACTCTTGCCTCCCTAGCTGGAAGTGATGTGCTTGCCAGCTCTCCTCCCTTGCCAGCCATGAGCCGTTCCACCCACTGCATACACGAGCTGAAGCAACCATGACCCCTCTCCACCCCGTAAACTAACGCAGCTCCTTTAGACACAAAGCTCTCAATGCCAGCACTTGGTTTCTACAGTCATACAACAAACTGAAGGAACCGGTGTGCTGGAAACAAACCTAGTAAAGGGCAGAGACTGGTTTCAATCAATGTGAAACCAGAAATATGTGAAATAAGTGCCTTGCATTTTATACATTTGCATTGCCTTTACAGATGCTACATTTTTCCTTTTTTTCTCTGATTTTAGCTAAAGTGTATTTGCCCCTGTGTATTGTTTGTTTAGCCGTATAAGCTAACCTATGCATCTTATGTGCTGAATAAACACCCTGTAAATTGACAGGAGTGTCAAAAGTATTCCCATACAGGATCATACAGGTCAAAGAGACAGCCGAACAGTTTAAGAACCTATGCCCTGTAGGCAGGGATTAGTTACTGCCCCTTGGATTAAGAAACAGCTGCAAACACACACAGCCCTTTTCAACACCAAGGAAGGCGGACTGAGGGCCAGCTTCTTTCAAAAGTTCTGAAGTGTACAACAGACATCCAGCTATCAATGTTGGTAAAGAGGTAAGGTTTTTAAAATATATATAAAATTAAATATGTAATTAAAAATATATAATAAATTGTATTACTGTTATTTATCATACTAAAACATCTGCAAACTAAGGTAACTAATGCCTCGAGCCAGACTGATGTTCACAGGACCAGTTTGAGATTAAGATCATTGTGATTTTGATGGAACTTGCAGATTTAAGGCAATGTAGCTGAAAAGAAGTTAAATTTAATGAAAAATCTGAACTAAATGCTGTGGTAGTCCAGGCTAAAACAGTGTATGGCTCAGAAAATTGGGTGTATCCATGTCATTAGACTTATACTTCCACACATTAACAACCACAAAAGAAGCAGGGAAATAAAGTTTATGCATTAACAGAACTCCAATTAAACATATGTTTAAGCCTCAATGTCAGTTACTGCTATGTACTTTTTAATTTATAAATTACGAAAATTCAGATTGATTCAGCATCTCAGGCCCACAAAAACTTCTGCTTCCTAAGACAGGGAATCTACTCGAGGATGATCACCTTTTACAGGCAAGTCTGTGAACTAATCATGGTGCAGTTGCCAAACCTACCAGTTGCAATGCCCTACAGTAACAACAGAAACTGATGAGTAGCCAACCACTTGATCAGAACGTAATTATCGGTTTTAGACCACCCTACTCCATACCAGTTTCCTGGACTATATTCTCACTGAACACCAAGTCAAAATAAGTACTTGTGTTATCCTCAAGACTCGACACACAAATAGCACAAGACAGACACTGACACCCCCACCCCTCCAACTAGGACTGTTTCGAGCAAGTGTGACACACCATCCTGTAAAAATGAAAATGTGTCAAACGCATGCATAATTCCTTCAAGAAGGCTGTGCCTACAATAACAACTTGTCTCTTTTCAAGTAAGGAAAGAAGTCTATCCTGTGACCCATTACTTTTGTCTGGGATAACTGCACTGAGGGGCAGATATTATAGAAGCGGCTCTAATTTAATTTAGCAAAGTTCCAAGCACTGCTGTATATAAGTTTGTTCCTTTTATTGGTTGTGAAGAGAACTACAAGCCTACAGGGCAATCTATTTTAGGCACATTTTCAAAGAGCAAGAATGATACATGGCTGGTTGGGTTTTTTCGGTTTGTTATTTGTCCTGTTCCCCCACCTTAAATGAAGACATTTCCCTTTCTGCTCTTAGCTTAAACGCTGCTGAGAACCCTTAAAAATTAAGTATTCTGTAGGCAGTAGCATCTTTTAAAAAAAGGAAGAAAATCTATTCCTCATCTATACACTCCTAAAGGAGGATTAATTCTCTAGCTAAGATGTTGTCAGTCCTGTCCCTGTCCAGATTTGCATTACTGTGAGGATGCTCGGGTCCATTTCTTGCAAGGAAAAACAGCAGAAACTGAAATGTACACCTCCAAGAACAGAGGCCACGAAAAAAATCTGTTAAGGGAAAGCATAAAGTAAATGCCTATTTCAAACATTTTAGACAGGCATGTTCGTTTGCATTCCTCATGGTTCTGAAGCCAGAACAACTGGGAGTATCATACTCCTCTAACTACAGTCCTAATTGAAATTTTCTTCCCTGGCAATGCATGGGATTAATGCAGCTTTAACACAGCACTTCTCAAAAAAAAAGAAACAGTGTGCTCTGCCAAGACTGAACATATGCCCAAAGAAGCAACTGTAGGGCTTGTTTAGAACAGCTTCTCAGAGGCTGTAGTGCAGACTACAACACAGCTCTTCAACTTTTGATCTGCAGGCATCAGATGGGTTTAAATAATACCAAGAAAAGCAACCCTCCTCCTATTAAACTTACTGCAAAAAGGAAGAATTTCAACTATCTTAATTTCATTTTCTTTTAAAAAAAAAAACAAAAACCAGAAACAAACACATGAAAGATGAATATTTGACATGCTTAAATACTACTGCCTAATGCAGAAGAGCAGAACTAAGAGAAAGTGAGTGAAAACAACAATGGCAATAAATCCCGTTGTTAAAGCTGAAGAATCCACATGGAAGATTATGAGGGACCAAGTATGTGTCTCCTGTGCATTGGGACTTTCACTTATCTTCGTACCTCAGTTAAGTAACAACATTCACAGATCTGAAATAAAGGAGCAGAGGGACATGAGGGTAGCAAGAGTCAATTTGGAACCTGCTCCTCAAGTGGGGATGGATCCCAGCGCAAGAGATACAGTAAAATTCGGAAGGTTTTCCTACCTGGACAGGAATTCAGAAAATAGGTCAGAAACAAAAGGCGGGGGTGGGGTGGGGGGGAAGTAACAAAAAGAGAAGTCAGAGGCAGGAAGACAGCGATACCATTTAATCTGCCGAAGTTGTAAGAAAAAGAGTAACAGGAAAATCAAAGTTAACTTGAACAAGCTTTTAATAATAGATTTAAGAAAAAAAATCTCATAGTAGTACTGAAAAAAGTTACAAGATTTTTATTTTTTTAAGAAACACTGGTAGAACAAGAGAAAAATCTACAAAACATCATGCACAGGGGGATCCTGAAAATCTGTAATATGGAAGACAGTGTGAAAAAGGATCAGGAAGACAACGTGATAAATAACGTTCAAAATGGCTTCTTGACACATATATTAAGCTGGCAATGCAAAAACCACAGAGGAGTAACTCTTTTGCTCATTTAAGGTAACTATGACATGCCAAAAACAAGGATACAGACAGAATAAACCCGAAAGGTTATAAAAAAACGACAGAGAAACAAGGAAGTGCATTTATTAATCTTTGATAGATGTAAGCAAAGACAAAAGAAAACGATACACTTGAGTCATTAAAAATTAAATCTTCTAAAGAAGGGCCCTTTGACAAGACAATGACATTGAACGTGCTGGCATCATCTAGAAGAGGATTAAAAAGGACAAGAAGCAGACCAAGGGAAATCAGAACAGTTTAAAGACAAGGTCCAGGTACAAGAGCAGGCATTTTATTTTCAGAATCCTGGAGCAAACATAAATGAATGAGAAAAAGGGTCAAAAAAAAAACCAAACCCAAAACCCCCCCACAAACAACGAACCAAGAACAACTGGAAAGTTGAAAACTGAGCTTGTGAACCTGGAAGAGAAAATTATGGAAAGAAAAGATGTTTTCTAATGAAAGAAAATAGGACAATGTAGTAGGCAAACTTTTCACCCATAAGAAGGGGGGTGAGGGAAGGAAAAACAAAATCAAGGATAACAACTGAGTATTCTGAGGAAGAAGAATATAAAGCTGGAGACAAAAAATTAACTGCATGTAAATCAGATGAGAAATGGAAGATGGAAGTTTCTGTTTAACAGCATCATGCACTGCTGAAAAAGCAGCATTTCAGTTCATGGCAAAATGAAAAATGTGTTCATCTCAAGTCAGAACACAACATTTTAGGGTAGTAAATAAAAACCACTGACATTCCCCTCAGCACCCGGTACTGAACTGCGATGCCAAAAAGCAGACTTATGTTGTTCTAGTCCATAGAGGATCCATATAAACCTTAATCCTCTTTCTGCAAGTCAGAGCGACAGATCCATTACTGGTATTATGCATACAAACACTGGTGTTTCACAGCAGCTAACGTGACATGACAATCGGATAGTTCAACCACTGATAAAAACAGCTAAACATATTCCTGAACTCAGCCCTGCTAAATCATGCTGAGTCTCTGTACATAAAGACTTCCAGAACAATTAACCTGCAAGAAAGTCATTAAGACTATATATTAGTCTCTAAGCTGTTGTTTATGTCTGTCTTTAGGTTTTTGAATATTCTTATTGGGTTTTATCTTGTATTTAATTGACAATTCACTACGTAAAACCAGTGGAACACAGTCTTAATGACAGAATTAAAGAAAGCTGATTTTATTAAATAAAGCCTTCCAGAAGGAAAACACAAAGTTACTGTAAAATTAGACTTAATTTGAACAAAAAAATTTGCAATGTCAATTTTGACGTTCCACATGATTTTTAAGGAATAGAAGCTGCATAAAGTGATACTTCGGCCAAACACTCTAGCCCCTGCTTCTTCTAACTGCTGTTCATAGCCACAGTGGGCATCGACAACCAGCTCTTCCCTACAGGGTCTGCACTGTAAACAACATCCAACCGTGGCATCATCACCTCTCCTACACTCCACCTAAATTGCAATTTTCTTACAAGCATAAACAAACTCTGAAGATCCACCCAAGAACTCAGCAGTCATCTCAGGAATTTCTCAAGATTGATTAAAGTCTTGAACCATAAGGTGCAAAGAAATTATAAAGACACATTAACCTGCATTACAGGTTGCTGAATCTTTCAGTAAAACAGACCAAAAAAAGAAGTACTTTACAGCCAAAAAAGTAGTCTTGTGGTTTGTTTTGATAATGAAGGCAGTGGGAATCAATTCGCTAAAGGCTTCAATCAGAAGATATTAACTTGAAAGAATAAAAGACGATTCTCCTTGTTTAGAAACTAGTAGTTAATTCAACCAGCAACTTCCTGAGTGCATGCAGTTTTTCACCCACATGGACAGAACTGAGCTCCATAAGTCCTTATAATTTTTATCTGTATCTGGTTGTTCTTTATCAGGAAACCTGATTTTTGGGGTGGTGTCCCCCCCTCCTCTTTCTTTTTGTTGGTGTGGGGTGGTTTGGTTTTGGTTTTTTGTTTTTTTTTTTTTTACCCTATAAACACTCCTTAGGAGCTCTAAGTCTACACAATGAGCAAGTCAAAGTTCTCACACCTTTGATTGAGGTGAAAAGCAATGACCGTGATTAATGGGAAAAAAAAAAAAGAAATGAGTACAACGAAGATGCCTCGTGATAAGATGATGCAGTTCTACAGCAGTTTTGAAGATTAAACTGTAGTAATTCCTACAATTAGTACTGAATCATAGGTTGATACTAATCTATTTTTATCTCTCTACATAGATATATACTTGCACACACAAAGTGCTAAAAATAACACTTCCGCATTTAACTAAAAAAATCTCATTCATAGCAATTACATCACCTTAGGTTCTTTTTTTAAGAGGCTGGTATCCAACCAAAACAAATTATCTAAGCACCATGAACTGTACTATTCAAATACATAAATTCTTCTTCATCTGAAGTAGTAGTTTTCAAAGAAAGCTATACATTTTAATATTAAACCTGTGATGCCTAGTGAATTTCTACACATTTTCCAAACCACAAAGTGATAAGAAAGAATCTGTTGGCATGAGATGTTATGGGAACAAAGCAATGCTGTCTAGAGACTTGACTAGACAGCTAGAGGGTTATCATATTTTGTCTCCTCCAATTATTTGTTCTCTAAAGAGACATGAAAGTCAGTGGAAACATTTCAGATTATCATGCTGCTGGTCACAAAACTACCATACTTGAAATTAGTTAGCACATTTAATTGATTCCAAAAGATAGATAGATATATTCAATTTACCCATGCTTTCTTAAGTCTCAGAACTAAAGAGTTGCTCTGAGAGCTTTCCTACAAAATTAGCAGGAGTTGCAATTTTTCTGTTTGCTGTGCAGCAGGAAAAAAATTGTTTGCACATTTATTTTTGCATACAGTAACATTCATGTATTTTTAATCTGTGATTGATAGGGCCAATATAGTTTCTCAAAGCTGAGACAGAAATAAGCCCTTCACAGGATTATGTAATATGAAAAGATTCGTATTCAGTAAGTTAGCACCCCGTGAAGTATATGAAAAGTAACAAATTTGTCTGTGTATGTATGGTTATTTTTATTCGCAGCAAGCAAAGGATTCACAGAAGGCAAAAGAAAATCTGGCAGCAAATATTAAGTCAAATCTCAAAAATATCAAACAGGGGTGAAAGAAAATCTACTTTTTAATGCAGCTAAGATTTTGACTAATGGGTTGGTTTGTTTTTCCTTTCTCCATGAAATTTCTTTTATTTTGACTCGATCTTTCGCACAGGATAGTTAGTAGTTGACAGAGACTGCAGTGGTATGAAACACCAACAGTTGATGACCTCTCTGAGTAGTCACCTAACAAACTGTATTACACAAGTTATCTCTCTGTTGTATGATCTAGCGTATATTCTAGATTGTTCTTCCTATTCTTTATAGCTAAAGTGATTTGCTGGAAAACAAGTCTCGTGCCCCACCCCACTCCCCCCCAGCTTTGGCATTTCTGGGTTATGCTTCACTGAGAATCGTAATCCTGTGCATACTTAGTACTGCATTTCATGCACAGAATTAAAGAACTAGCTAAGAAAACACACAACAGCCATCTGAATTCTAGTAACAAATTAGTACAAGAACTGAAAAAATAATAGGCAAACCAACTTCTGATGACTAGATTTAAACCCTGTTTTCAAAGAACACCTAACAGTAGCCCAGATCTCCAGTTACTATCCTACCAATAATATTACTTCTTGGCACAGTTTTAAACAAAACAGAAGAGTGATAATTAAAGCCATAAGGAAATTAACAGCTCTCTCAAGCACAACTCTCATGATGACAGCTTACAGCTGACTGAAAAGCTGTTTATATAATTAGATGGGTATTTACATTCTACCAGGATCTAGCATAAGTCCTGGCTGAAGGACAGTTTCCTTTACTTGGGAACATACCGATAGTATCGATCTTACAGAGTGTCTGAAGACAAAACCAATTTTGTCCGATGATCCAAGACTACAACACAGCAATCATACTTACTACTGCTTTAATTCAGTACGCTATTACTCAGAGGACTGCAAAACCAACAAAACACCACATTCTTTTAAGCACTACGCTAAATTTCAAGCCCCACTGATAAAGTCTACAGCCACTTGCAAATAGGATCTTCAACGCCGAGTTCTTTCAGAGGCAGAGCTCTGAGGAGGACTGCCATGCTGTAGGACTTCTGTGACAAGGTTTCAACAGTGCAATCAAGAAGCCTTTTCACACAGACCATGAGGCCCCATTTGAACTGCTTGACAGAAAGGAGCAATTGCACACACAAACGTCTGAGGAAATACGTGTCAGCCTGTTTGCTCTAAAGGTTGTAAGACTTATTTTGAAGGAACCCCCGCTGTAGGGCATCAGTCTCGTTCATCTGCTTGCTATACAAACTAGATCACAGGGCCAAAATAAGGGTTCTAGACAATACCACAGTACTATTTCTGAACAATATTAATAACAAAGAACGTGAAGCAAGGCTTACAGTCTGACTTTCCGGAAAGTCCATCTTCAGCAGTTTGTGAGCACATTCTTCAAAGTCTAAGCTGCAGAAATAGAAAAGAAACTTCTCATGATCTGTGCAATATACACTACGCTAAAAATATTTGAGAATTATATTGATTGATTGGTGGTGCTGAAACTTCAACTGTTTTGAAATAAATAACCAGAAAGCTGTTTTGTTTTGGTTTTCTTAATAAACATTTTGCATTTCATGAGTTTATATTTAAAAGTTAATCCAAAGTCATCACATTTGCAGGAAAACTGAAAACAAGATGACTTGGTTCCTTGTTACTATTACAGCATGTTACAAAACTTGGCAAAACACGTGAGCTCATTTTACACATCCTGAAAAACACTGAACGGCTAGCACTGTGCATACAGCAATCCTCAGAAAAGTCCCACTGCACTACTCAAACATCTTGAAAAAAGCCAGGATTTAGCTCAGAATGAGAATTTGCATACCCATCTGTCAAAACAGTTTGCTTTATACAACTAGGTAAAGCTCCACAAAGAACACTTCCTTGCCTTTTTTGTTTTAAATTGCACACTGAATAAGAATTTTAACAAGAAAGAATTTCAGTTCACCCATTTCAAAAGACCTACACTCATAGGTGTACAAATAACATTATATTTACCTTGACTGAATAGCAAGATAAATTGTACGACGGAACGAGACCAGGTTAATTTCTGTTTTGTCATGGACAGTAACTTTCTGACCTGGGAAAGAAAAACACGGTTTTGCAAACAGCAACATTAAGGCAGACATAAGTAATCTCTCAGAACAGCTCTACTTACTAAGTCTGTAGCAAGCTATATAATACTTTTCCTAGAAGTATTCAGAAGAGTTTAGCACCTTTTTGCTTCGTGGTTTTTTTTTCATTTGTTTGTTTTTTTAATTTTTATTTTTACAGAGAAGGAAAAACACAAAAAACCCCAAACATTATTCATCTAATCTTCAATTAACAGGTAAATATTTAGAGACAGTTTTAAGAGGATACTCTTCCTTGAAAGATCTTACACGACAGCCACTGCAACCTCTGGGTTTAACATTTCCTGTCTGCATTATTAGCAAGGTGTTTTCTGTATAATTTTACTATACAATACTTCATGTAACCTCCTTGATTTTAACAGGAAATTCTTTGTTTGTGTTATGTGCAGGATCTTATGTTACAGCATTCCATAGTTTTGTCTTGTCCTGCAGCAAGGGTAGAAAAATCTGTTCCAACCCTAACCGTTCCAGGAACATCTTCATTCAACTAAGGTATTTGCTATTCCTTCATCCTTGTAAGTTTGGTAATAGCATAAAAGATGAAGTTGAAGGAATTCTCATACGTTTCATCAGCCTGGAAGCACTGCTCTTCTGTGAAACACACCAGCAAACTGGTGAGGAAATCCATTCCTGGTATTCTACAAGAACAGGGCTTGGCTGGTTTTTCAATTACTCACACAGTCTGCAAAAACATTTCAGTTAAGCTTATCCATCAATAGTTCTCCTGGAAATCAAATATATTCTTTCAAAATGCGCTTCCACTAAAGATCAAGAAAGGGGGCTGATGTGAAATAAGTGAGATATAGAGGATGCAAATACAGTTGGAAGAAAGCCCATTCTTATTTTGAAAAGCAATTTAAAAATGATGGAGCATGACAAAGTGTCCAGAAAGGTTGTCTTTACTAGTTTTTAAGGAAGTGTTTTCATGTTTGCTATTTTTAATATTTTTTCCTATTGCACTATTTGCTAGTGAACGCTTAGCTTGGAGAACAATTTAAGATGAAGGCACCGCTTAAACATTCTTAGCGTTGCCAAACGTGTTACAAAGTTAAGCTTTTCTTTCCTGTTTCACCTACAGCCAATCAATCCCAAGTAAGATGCCTGTCATACACTTACCATCTTCATCCTCCTCTTCATCTTCCTCTTCATCTTCTTCACTACTTCCACCTTCCTGGTCTGCTTCAGATTCACTGTCACCTTCATCAAGAATTTCTGAAAGAGCAGTATCCCACATTAAAGGAATACAGACCACAGTAGGTTCATTATCACAGACACCTGATCCAACACCTATGAAGGGGTGACTTGAGTGGACATTGTGGCAGAGCCACAAACATGGCTATGTCATAGCCACATGAAAAGGTAGATGGAGGAACAATACTGAAGAAAACAGCAGGAATATATTAGAAAGTTCTGTGATAAACTGAAATACAGTTATCTGGGACACATGTCATTTACTGTTAAAAGTTCATAATTATAGTTGGGTAAGTAAACACCCTCTAAATAAGTGTAGAAATATATAAAAATGTGTAGACACAAACCCCCTTACCTTTCTTCAGCATCTTGTATTTATCTTCATTTTCCATAAAGTTTGGATCCATCTTGAAAACATCTTTAGAATAAAAGAAAATCTTCATTTAAAATACAAAATTAAGAAACAATGAATATTTAATCTTAAATTTATTTTCATGGGGGTTGCAGTCATAGATTTATCCTCTAACTTACTGAGAACATCCTCTGGGTTGTAGTCATCTTCTAATGGCAACATATGAGTAAACTGATCCTCCTCTTCCACTAGATCTAAACCCTCTGGAATGATTGGATGATCCTTGAAGCCGTCCTTCCGTACAGCAAACATGACCTCTATCATATACTGAACACGCATATCAATTTTAGATTCATGCAGAATGTGTCGAAGACGGTCAAAGATTGCTTTGGAAAAAAGACAAATGTAAATATGAAAAGGATTTATTAATGCACAAGCCAAAGAGACAAATGTTCTGGTTAACTATACTTACCATTAATACCTCTAGGAGAAACTTCTGTTAACTTGAGCCCACTCTCTTTAATAAATCCAATTGCTACTTCAATACTATCATCAGTAGGCCTTTCAAGAAGCAACGTGAGCATTTCCAAACATAAAACCTCATGAGCCTATGGGAAGAGTATCAGTAAAGAGTCAGACGGCACAATGTTACACTGTTACAGCGATCGTTACAACGTTACGGTGAGTTCCTTGACAGTAGTCCAGCCTTTGAGCATGCCACAATACACTTCTTTAATCACACACACAAGGCAACAGTAGTGGGACAAAGCTAGTTAAGAGGAAGTAAAAACTTCAAATACAATTTTGCCACCTGTATTTACACCAGTTCTGTAGTGAATGTGAGACTGCTACTGAAATGAACAAGCAATGAGAAACATTTTGCCATTAAGGAAAAAAAAAAGGCATTTCCAAACAAACCAGCACATACATTACAGAAACTATTTGTAAGTGCATTCCATCTACAATTAAATCAGGTCTTACAGTATCAGGCATGTAAGAAAGTGGCACAGCTTGGATTAGTTTCTTCTCTGCCCCAGTGCTGTGTATTCCCCACGCATTCCTGAAACACTGCTTCTTGCCATTACTTAAATTGAAGCATCCTGATTTCTAACACCAAAAAAATGGCATAGAGCTGGATACAAATTTGATTACATAGTTACAACAGAGCCTAGCTCCCTGTACGCCCCACGTTTAAGTCAGATGACGGTGTTGCAAGAAAACCGTTTAAGATGTGTGGGACAGAGCCTCGGATGACTCTTGCTTTGTATCAGGATTTATCTGAATACCAGCCCAAACATTCACAAATTCTGGGGAAGCTCTGGAGCATAAATGCAATGGTAACTGCATAACCAATTACCAATACCTTTTCTAATTAAAGCAGGCATTAAAAGGAAACCTGAACTCAGATTTTCAGTGACCTTTAGAACAGGGACAGCATCTTCAACATAGGCCACTGCTGACTTGAAACTAAAGAAAGAGCCATATAGGGTTTGGATCGAGTAGAAATATGAAGTAACATACCACATTCTGATTCATCAGATGTGCAACAAATTTTGAAGATGTTAGACAGAGTTGCTGCAAAAGAAAAAATAGGAAATTTTAAAACATTGTATATGGAAGAAAAATTTTGTAACTCAGACATACTACGGACACATGCATCTCAATCAAATTAAGTCATGAAGCTATTTGGGATACTGATACTGTTCACAATTAGGACCATACACTTCCAAAAAAAAAAAAATCACACTACCAACCCAGAATAGCTGGCATACCTATGTACTAGTGATAGGTGTCAACCCACAGGTCTTGGCAGTGTCCCTTTGAAGCATGTAATTTGAACACCTTTGATACAAGGTTAACACAGCAGAATTCTAAGTTTCAGCCTGTTTGCTGCTTCTTCACATTTTACATACCTTATCGTTTCTGCGATATCCTTTGCGAAAATTTAGTATCAACCTCTTGAGAATCAATTCGCCAATATTTGGAAACTTGGAATTGATAATTGCCACAAGAGCTGCATAAACATGCGTAAAAATTGGAGAGGCACTCTGAGCTTGCAAAATCGATCTAGACAGCAATCCCCTGTAAGAATACAGAAGAGTTTTCTTGTAATAAAAGATTTAATGTTTTCATTATGTATCACAAAACTAGCACCATACCGTTGGAATAGCTATAAGATACCAGATGGTCATTTTCAAGACGTTGTTTATCATGCCACAAATGGAGTTTTACAAAACATGTTGCCCAAATGTGTCTGCCTGGGCTAAGAAATTCTTTAACTGACACCTTGTCTTTCATTAACTATTGTTCCTATTAGAACTAAATCTGAAAACAAGCATGTAAAAAGTCTTCATCTTGTACCCTGCAACTACCACTTTAACTCCAATGCAGGTTCTTCTTAGTTTTGAAGTCTGTGTGATTGTGCTGTTTCTTTTCTTCAGCTGAACAAAGAAAATCCTGTCTGTGATAGAAACAATCATCTGCTCTGCAACTATTTATGAAAAACACATAATGGAACACACTTCTAATGATAAATTAAGCAAGTAAAACTTCTAAGAAATAAAAATTTCATGTCCACAAAAGGTCACTAACAATAAAGATCTTCCTAGGAGTAATAAAAAAAACCAAACACCCAAACAGAATAGGCCAGGTAGTGCTTTTCAAAGCTTTTCTCAAATGAAACTGCATATTTTCACCATAATAATTGTGTTTTGGAATTGAGAACTGATTATAAAAGACTACTACTGAAATTAATGTAAACAGAGGGCTCATGAGATAATCATCAAATAATAAACACTTGTATTATACTAAGTCATTCTTACATTTACATCAAGACTAAAGTCTGAAAAGAATCTGAGACTTCCCCCCCCACACACACACTCTGTTTTGATTTTTCTAAGGCTTTAGCACATAGATTTTGACTTCTGCTGATCACTCAACAAGGAGGGAAAAAAAAGCCCTCCAAACTTGAACCTTTGACGTGCACATTGGTATCCAATTCTTCTCTATGGTCTGTTGAAATCTTCCAAAAACTTGCCTACACGGTACTAAACACCAACTGCACAAGGGCCTTATTCATACTTACTTTGGAGCTGACAAATGGAATAGAACTCATTCATGCTAGTGCACAGAAACAGAGTATTTCATTTTGAAACTATTAGTTACTCCTTGCTTACAAACTGTAACTGGTCTGGTTCCGATCCTATTTACCCTCTACTTAGAAAACCCAGGAAAGCACTCTACACCTAGGTAAAAATTCGTGCCATTACTTTCATATGCACTTGTGTTTAAATTTGCAAGTCAAAGTTACTGTAAGAAGGGAAATGGTGCCATTTTTCACCTACATTATTTTGAGATTTATAAGCTTATAAGACACACAAACTTCCATACACAAGTGTATTCTAAAAACATCGAATAGGCTCATTTTTAAACTAAATTACTACTGCTTGTATGAAAATGTTTCAGGAACAAAATATAGGCAAATAAAACCCCATTTCTACAACAGACTGTTTGGGACTTCATTATTACTTTTAACAGCAATCACATTTGGGAAGTACTTGTTCACTCTAATTTTACTTAATTCTCTTCTGTTATTTCTATGCTATTTGCAGGATTCTCATCTTCCCATCAGGCATGGCACACATGGAAGTATGGCATTCCTTAGCTATAACCTCCTCAAATAAAAGTGATTAAGTTGTGACAGAAAAAGTGTTGCTATCTGTAATGTAACAGAATTATTTCTGGATATTTTGTTCCGAGGGTTTTCTGTGGGTGGCGGTTTAGTTCTGTTTAAATGGCAGCCAATCCAAGAACCTCATACTCCTGTAGACTAGCATATTTAACCTCTATTGACATCAGAATTAAAACAAGGAAAGTCAGACAGTACCTGTGCGCTCTTCGTGACAGTACTGAGCTCAAACAGTGCAATCATCTTTTGTCTACGTTACAACATTAACAATCCAGCCAGGAAACTGTAGTAAAACTTGTTTTGCTAAATATTGGCTAGAAACAATATTTTTCCCACAGGAAAAAAAAACAAATACAAAAGCAAATAGACAAGACACACCCTTAAATAAAAAAAGGAAACATACACCATCTGTTTCACTATTTCATTCCTCCAACAATACAATCCCTTCCTCAAGCAGGGGACTCCTCTGCATAGGAAAATGTAGCCTGAGTAGCAGAAAAGCAAAAGAATTGCTTTAAAATACTAAGACTTACCTTCCCCGAACAATATTTTCCTGAAGGAGCTCATGGATGATGTTTTCTATATTGGAAACGTTCACTTTATTGACCAGACCATTGATGGACTTCTTCAAGGCTTCCCAACTCATCCTCTGATATGCCAAGCTATTACAAAGGTATCACGAATTATTAATGCACAAACCTGAGGTAGCATCGAGTGAAATTTTATATATATTAATGTGAATGTAAGTTGTAATCAGTAAAATAAGTAAGAAAATATCTACTGAATAAATGTGAAGACTGGTTCACAATTATACATTTAACTACTAGGCAATCGCTCAACCAACAAGATTCACCAAAACGTAGTTCTCTCTAGATACAGTATAACCCAGCATGGTCAGTTTTCTAGGATATTCTAAAAAATGCCTGGTTATGTTCTGTATCCCATTTCTCCATTTACACTTTGCAGCAGATACAGGTACAGTCATATCTGTTCTCTTGCCTTTCTTCTGATAAAAAAATACTCCTTCAAAAGTATGATCACAGCCCTCAAAAGGTATCCCATTTTCACCAACATTCACCAAAACCCTTTACTGTTTTGCCTCTCAGTAAAAATATTCTTATGTTGCTTTCAACTCACCTGTTTTTGTCAGTGATTTGCTCTTGCATCATCCTGAGCTTAGCAGGCGGAATATATGCACCACCTGTGCGAGTAAGGATTGGATCCACTTCTTCTTTCTTCTTCTTTGAAGTGGTCTCATCATGAGCAAGTGAGCTCTGGACTGCTGACTTCTCTGGACTCCTACGATCAGGTGAAGAGTATCTTCTCTGCTTCCTTCGATCAGATTCTCTCTCCTCCCATTTCTCATAGTGTCTCTCTCTCCCCCTTTCTGATCTTCTAAAAAAAAAAAAATCAAAAATAACACAAACACCCAAGCGTTCATGAAAAGTTTTCAGGTTTTAGTCTTTAAAATTAGTATTTTATTACTGATTAAGAAAGGGCTTGATACCTTCCCTCTGAAGTTCTGTCATCATAGTATTCCCTTCTTGAATATTCCTGATCATATCTGCTGTCATCAGAGTATCTTCTCTTTCTGGGAGATGGAGACCTGTCACGGTCTATATCCCTATTTGCAACCCAAGACACAAAATTCTCAGTAACAGGCTTAGAAAAGCAACCCCATTAATATCTACCTGCAATACAATGTTACAATACAGAACTGTTCCAATTCTGCAACCTGAGTTTCAAGATATGCATCATCCAAATACAAGATGTTCCTTTTAGAATAATTTGGTGTCACCAAAAAATAATAATTAAAAAAATCACAGATGTTCTGTAAAAGGAAGCTTCTCCTAGAACTTAAAATTAAATGCTAAATGGCAACAACATCAAAGGCAAATGCAGCACTGTGCATTCCTTGGAACATATGTATTTGTTTCTCCTACTTTGGCCTGTCTAGCATGAAACAGAATGGACACTATTAGAAAAAAAGATACAGTGTTTAGTACAAGAGATGTCATTCCAACTACAATGTCAAATTAAAAGTAAACTGGTAACAGTTCATCTTATGCTTCAGTAGACTGCACTTCCAATGGTACTTCTCCACCTCTTGCTGGCATCAACCATCTCGCTCTAAAGTGACAACTGTGCTATCAGCAATATGCAAGTCCAAGCAAAAAGCTGGCATCTAATTTCCAAGTCCCCTGACCATTTAACTGCATGCTAAGGATTTTTTAAAGATCTAGTTTTAATAACATCTGTTTAATTACTGCTATATTGACATGCAAGTCGATGAAAACCTACACTAATTTTTCACTGCTCAGTTATGGTAATATAGAAAAAGAAACAGAACCATTTTTTTTCCACTTCAATTCACTATGTGAGGTATACACGCAGAATTGTAGAGTATAGAAAAACCAGTAATTCTACCTGTCCTCTGGAGACAAACTTCTTTGGCGTGAACTGTAGTTTTCCTTCCTTTCGTAACTGGAACCATGCTTTAAGAGAACAGAAGAAAAAACACCACCACAGGCCTCAACATTATACATGAATTACTGTGAGCACATACACCTTAGAACCAAAGCATACCGTCTCTTCAGTATGCTACTCCTACTCCTTTTCAAGAATTAAGGCCCATCAAACAAAGCTAAGGGCACTCAGTTAGGACAAGGAGAGCTGATTGCAAATATCAAGCAGTTCGGCAGCTGCACTCCCTGCTACAGGATGCTGCAGATGCCAAATGCTTACACAGGTTCAAAAGAGTGGGCAAACACTGAAGGAAAATTCATGTGGGTTACCAAAAAAATTATCTGGCTCAGGAAGCTGCAAGATAAGAGTATGTGGGTGAGTACTTTTTTGGTTGCCCGGTTCCTAGACTTTCCAAGGCTTCTGCTGTTAGTTAATGCTGGAGACTAGAGTAGATGGACCTTCAGTCCGCCTTTTCTGCTGCCATATGCATTTCACACTTCTTGAATCACATGCAGTACCGTTAGCAGAATTCTACCACTTCTTGTTTGAAGAGTATCTCTCCTTCCTCCTAAAGATTTCCTTTATTGCATATTTTCTCCTTACCTTCCTCCTTTTTCCTACCCATAATTTATTTTCCCATGAGTCATCTCTAGATCATAGTTACACTGTTCCACTTGACAGATCCTGGAAGTAAATTTAAATCTAGATTTTTTTGAAATTTAAGTTCACAAGATTGTTTAAGCAATAAACGCTAACAGTTCACAGCAAATTCTGTGGGCTGAACCACGACGTACAGAAATATGGAGTCATACGCAGAAGTCAGAGCACGACAGCACCTACAACACACATAGATATTCGCCTCATCGAGATGTTTAAAAACTACTTTGGTACAAGCAAGCAGCTTTTATGACCTCTGTATTTTCATTGTAAAGGTCCTCCCTTAAAATATTAGTTATGATTTTTCAGAACCACA
Source organism: Rhynochetos jubatus (assembly GCA_027574665.1). Lineage (NCBI taxonomy): Eukaryota > Metazoa > Chordata > Aves > Eurypygiformes > Rhynochetidae > Rhynochetos > Rhynochetos jubatus. Next base: position 18,184,405 of record CM050654.1, on the reverse strand, counting down.
ATCTCATGTTATCAGCCAGTGATCAGACGTGAAACAGGTACCGCTTCACCTTGATGCAGAAACTCAATGCAAGGCCATGCTTACGCACCTTGGCTCGAATACTCCTCTCCTTCGCTCAAGTGGCATTCCATCCATTAACATGCTAGCACACTAGTTTTTGCTCCACCAAAGAACCAGTTAAAACTGTTGTCTAGTAGAATACAATGACACCTCCTTCAAAGGCAGACCCTGATGGACAATTATACCAAATGATCTCCGAAAAATTAATTAGAAAGAAAGCTGTTTTTACTAAATGGCAGGTGTGGTGTTTATAATGAGCTGTGCAAGAAAAAACATTAACTGCGGCTTCCTAAAGAAATAATAGCAACCCAAAGATTGAGCATCACCCTTTCAATAGACCAGTGAGGCTGACTTGCTATCACTCAAATCAGGGTGTGTAAATACATATACACTTATTCTAGGATATGTTATAGTGCTCTTAAAAATATCTCACCCTCCCTAGGGTATGTTTCTAACACTGTGTTAAAATTATTCTCAGTATCCTTTTGCCTGAACCAAGACAAGGGTACAAAACAAATGCATTGCATGACATGAAATTCACAAGATATTCACCAAGGTTTTCTCCTCCTTTCAATACTCATTTGTGGGACTACGCCATACAGCAGATCACTGAAAATAAAACAATATAACACAAAATTGCCTCCTAAGCTTCCAAGAAAGCTGTAATAAACCCCATTCTCCTGAGTTCTACATCACCTGCCTTTGCCCAAGCAGACCCAAAAAGACAAGCATTCACAGAAGTAAGGCAATCATAGAATGGTTTGGGTTGGAAGGGACCTTAAAGACCATCTAGTTCCAACCCCCCTGCCATGGGCAGGGACACCCTCCACTAGACCAGGTTGCTCAAAGCCTCATCCAGCCTGGCCTTGAAGACAGCCAGGGATGGGGCACCCACAGCTTCTCTGGGCAACCTGTTCCAGTGCCTCACCACCCTCTCCATGAAGAATTTCTTCCTGATATCCAATCTACATCTATTCGCTTTCAATTTATCACCACTGCCCCTTGTCCTGTCAACATTACACATGTGTCTGGCAGTTCTCACGTGTCCTAGCACAAGCAGCTCTGTTTGCTGAAGAACTTGTCACCCTCAGCTCTTTGTGACCAGGCATTCTGCCACAAGTTAGGGTATTTTTTGAGCACAATTTTTAACTGAAAGTGTCCAAACAGTGTGCTTTTAACTTATTTGGACAAATGAGGGAACACTACCATAACAACCAGACTGGGAAGATACGAGAAGATACCAAACTGTCCCTTCGGCATCACTATTAAGTGATAGTAAGAAAAGTTGGAATCAAAAGAGTAAAGAAGCCTATGCAGGGTCAAACTCTCGAAACACAGGGAGAGAAGTACCACAGACTTGAGACAGTGCCTCAGAAGAGTATTGTTCTGCTAACCTATCCCAAATCTAGTGCACTTTACAAACATGGCATTTCTAAACCAGTATTTTAATTATTTTAATATTTCACTTAAATTTTAAAGTAAGTTTTTTCTTCTAAAAATCACTCCCATCAATTCAGAAGTGTACCACACAGATTTTAAAAGGGAAAGCTTTAACTTTCACAGTAAGAAACGCAGTTGCCACATTAACTGTTACTTCCCATCTCTTTTATATTTTCATTTTAGTATCATTGTTAACTTTTCAACATCTCTTCTCCATTCCTCCACATGCTTATGTTCTCTGTGGAGCCATCTTTCAGCCACTTTTCACCAATTACTTGATCATTATACGCTAGCAATGTCCAGGACTTCCGTTGTGAGGACAACAGGTGCTAGGAACAGGTGTAATTCAGTGACTTCACAGTAACTTTTCTCTTGTAAGCAGCTGCTGACAGTTATGGATATTGTTTGCTTTACATTCAGAGAGCTTTATTTCATGTAACATCAACTACAAACCTCATCACCAGCAACAAGGGAATAATCAAACCCTACAATTTAGGTTTGAGAATACTTACATTTACTTGTGTCACCCTGCTCTTCATCTCGACTTCCTACTCTTTATGGAGCTCTGAAGACACGGCAACGAGACAATCCAAGATGGAGTTCAGCGTGTGAGAAACATACCATCTGTAACACACAGAAGACTATCAGAAACTTCCCACTGCACACGGTGCAGGAGCCTGCGCTTTTAATTTGTTCTTCGCGCCTGCAGAGCTCCTTACAGCAAAACAAACAGCCCGCGCCCCCAGCTCGACCCGGCCAGACCCCTGGAGCTTCCACAGCACCCGCCGAGGGAGACACGGGCCGTAAGACCTAATAGGCACAGGCGTTCGGCCCGGCCAGCCGCGGGTCCCGGCGCCAAGGCCGCGACGGGGGATGCCGCGGCCCTGCTCCCGCCAGCGCTGCGGCCCAGGAGGGGAGGCCGCGACCACCCAACCCGCGGGCAGGCCCGGGGACTGCCCCCGCACCCGGAGGAAGGAGAGAAGGCAGCCCCGCCCGCGGGAGGGCCGTCACTAACCGTCCGCGGCCCCCTGCCCCGCACCTACCCCCCGCCACCTACCGCCCACCGCCGCGCGCTGCCGGACACTGCGTCACTTCCGGCGGGGCGCGGCGCACACTGAGGGCATTATGCTCAGGCCCCGCCCCGCGCCCCTCCCGGGCGAAGGCGTTTCCCAGAGAGCGGCCCCGCCCCTACCGGCGGCGCCAGGGTCCTGCCGGCAGCGCAGGCAGGAGCCAGCAGGCCGTCACCCACTTCCCTCAAGGAAGAGACTGTCCCAAGCCTCCCAGCATCCCTGTAAAATTCAGTGACTTGACTGAGAGCTGAGTACCCCTGCCCCTGGCCTAACACCTGCAGCGCACCGTTCCGGCATTTACACGTGAGCTGCCCCTTAAATCGTACTGGAAATAGGACCAGGACGTGGGTAACAGATGATACCGTGCTCCGGGTTACAGTGCTGTCGCGATACCTGCTTATTAGGGGCGTGGGTTTGGCCTCAAAGTTTGATGGGGCCCCACGGAGCGACGCTAACAGAGGGCCTGCGGCTTCTTACAGGCACAAATCTGTGGGATTGCGGAAAATAATTAAATGCCTAGGGAGGAAAAAAAAAAAGAAAGGAAATGCTGCGTAAGGTCTTAAAATGCTTACGGTTTGTTTCCAGCTCTTACGAGATAATGAAAATAAACAGAGGATGCAACAGATCAAGGTCAGAAAGGCATTAATTCAGCCGAGAGGCAGATGGTTCCTGCAGGGACATCTGTAACAGCACCGCCACGTGCCCGCCAGCACCCGCGGGTGTGTGTCCTGGGACACAGTGTTCATTGAGGGGAAGGAGGTGCCAAAGAGGTGGGAGCAGTGCTGGAAAAACGCTCCTCACAACTTCCCCTTTCCAGCAGAAGGGAGAAGTGTGTCAACAGCAGAGTAATTCTGATGAGCCCTAGTGTACGGTGGCCCTGTGCTGACTCGGCCAAAACCACGGTATTATCTGCAAATAATACCCTGCGTTCCTCCCACAGCTGAAATTTGCTCAGCTCTAATATTCATAGACCAATCCACAAGATTGTTCCCCAGGAGCAGCAGGTATTTGACTGCAGCACCCCCGCAAGGCCCAGGGGATGCAAGTGTATTTTATTGCTGTTCCCCCTTCTCCTCCCTCGATCACGCGCTCTGGCTGTGGCAGTGGGAAAACGTCTCCTTCACTTTCTGTCAAGAGGGAGGGGGGTGTCTTCCGCAGTGCTGCAGAGTCCCTGCCTGTCTCACCCCCTGAGGCAGCCCAGGTGGCCAGGTGTGGGGCCCAGAAGCTGGGAGACCCCTGGTTGTGCCTAAGATCACATAGCCTTCCTCTGCCACATCTTTTGCAGCCCTGATGCGCTGCCTTGATCTTCCAGGTTGGTGAGCCAGTCTCAATAAGTTTTTAGTGACTGTGGTCCTAAAACCTGCAAACCACAAGTCTTCCCAAGCATTTTGTAAAGCAAGAAGGGATCGGATAGCCAAACCACTCACTTCAGGTGCAGAATGACTAAGAGGGGCATAAGGGGTTAATTTCCTCTTTGTGCTGTGATACTGCCCAGTCTCACAGCCAGACAACTATATGGGGAGACAGAAAGCATGGGGGAAAAAAAAGCAGAGATGCATTATTTCCTGAAACAACAGGAAAATGTTACTGAAATGTTGCAGGAAATGAGCTAATTCAGTATACCAGAAAGTATGGAATAAACAGTGAAATCAAAATGGTGACCTGAAGAAAGAAATATGAAGATGTTTCATGTAGAAAAAAAAAAAGAAAAAGTGAGATTTATGACACGAAGTCCTGTAAGAAAACCTGTAAATTAGAATTTCTATCCAGTGCTTTTATTTGAGGACAATCCCTTCAATACAAAATTATTGGAAATCTTCCGTTGACTTATTCTGTAATATTTACTGCTTAGGCTACAAATTTCAAGCTCTACACTTTTTTGGAAAGCACAGTTCTCAGCATCTTCTTGCCACTTTCTAAAAATCATTTACTGTCAGGAATCCCAGATTTTTTTTCTTGTTTACAACAGCTTATGCTTGCCTGCAGTTGCTGGAATAGCTAACACTTTTTAAATGACCTTTCAGGACACCTATCTGCTTCCTTTATTGTTCAGCAGCCTCATTCTTCTGTTAGCACATGATGTATTCCCACGTAGGTCAGTCATGTCGTGGAGGCTTCTTTTGAAGGATTAAGGTGTTGATTAAAAAAAAGTGGTTACTGAAAGGATGGGGATATTTGTTACCCCTAATAGCAAGGAAACTTTAATTTGTACATGCTCTGAGAGATCTGTCATTGCTTAAATACATGCGTGTAGAGCAATAGAGTATTGAAAATTTAGTTGGGCTTACGTGTTTAATGCTTCACATTTTATTCATTCTCACCAATATGGAAATACAGTATTTATGTTGTGAGAATTCTCCTGGGACGAGGCTATTTGTACTGAAACAAAATAGTTTTAAATCCCAGTGGTGCAAACCACCTCCTCATTGCACCCTGCGGACTGCTTTGCAAAATCAGAGCTACAACTTCCTCTGTATCCAATTCTTGCTTGAAATGAAGTGTGGGGCTGGCAGATTCACAGATCTGGGGCCTAACAGCTGTTCTCTTGTAAATGGCATGGGCTTAGTGTGACGACTTTGTCTGGGGCCTTACTGCTTAATTGCTTATGGAGTTTGGTTTATGTTTGACTTGCATATTTTCTAAGGGTAAAGGATAGGCTTAGTTATATAGCTTGCAAATGTTACTGTAATTATGCTTGACTTTAAACAGGCCTTGATTCTACCACCACGTCCTGTCATGCAGGTGACTGTTAGTGACATTATATCACCTAACCAGATGTTCTGAAATGCTATAATATGAAAGAACCATTCTTTCCCAGCATTTATATATTGTATATGTATATTGCTCACACTGACTATACATTAGTAAATATGAGTCTGGGATTTTTTTGATTCAAATATAGGAAAACGTTTTAATCATGATAACTTTTGTGTAGTCATATCATACAGCTAAAATTCAGATCCAGCATTTCATTCTGCAACAGTAAATGGTTGCCCTTGGGTCCATTGTCACTAGTGCTTTGTGAAGAAATACTGGTTTTCATGAACACATCTGGTTGTTTCAGTAGGGTCGCTGATTTGCAAAGTGTGTACTTTCCTGCAACATCAATGCCCTTTTCCTCCCTCCTTACCTGTCACTTGCAGCACTTTTTTCATACTACCTCCTTGACCTTTGCTTTTTCTCTTGTAAACTTTCAATTAAGAACAGCTTCTGAAGAGCAGCTCTGGTTGCTGCTCTCTGAAGGTGTGATTGCTGGGGACACGGAGTGTCCGGTGCCACTCGTACTGCTTTCTGAGGGGTACTGCTTATTGCCAGCCATGAGAGATCTCAGGTCTTACAGTGGGAATCCCTAGATCCTAAACCTGCTCTTACAACAAGGAATGAAACGTGTGGCCCAGCTCTACAAAGATTTCCAGTTTACCACCCATGAAAGAACTTTACTCTCACATTGTACTTACCAGGCTACCTGGGGCTGGTTTTTGGTTGAGTTTGTTTGTTGTGGTTTTTTTTTTTTTTTTTTATGTAGATAAAATATTAGGTAGCTAAAAGACTAATTTTATTCTATTACACTATATAATTTCAATAATAGAAACTGTTGATGAAGCAATAAATACATTTCTATGGTTACACTGAGTCAGGGTCCTGGGTGGGTACTTCAGTGTCTCAGCTGACTTGCAAGGACAATCACCGCTCTGCACCTGGCTCCGGGAGCTCTCGAAGCGTTCGGAGCCCCGATTTTTCTTCCAGTGATGAAACAACCAAATACTCTCAGCACTCCTTTCTCTTCAGGTCAGATCACTTGTAGTTTTTGTAGCTACTCTTTCATTTCACTGCTTCCAAGACAAAGCATCTTGCGTACTTCTCCAGTTTTGTTCAAACAGGAATCCAGCGTCCTGCTTTGTAAAGGCTTGTTTCTCATATCCTGCACAATGACTTGCCCATTCTGCTGTGAAAGAAATCTTTTTCCTGACTCACACTGTGTAAACAGGTGTCATCAAATAAAAAGGCATATGGCATCAGCGTGGCAGCAGCAGCTCACGAGAAGGACATCCTGTGGCTGATGGCACATGTACCATCACTCCGGCTGTCCCTCCAAACGCCCTGGGAGAGAGCAAATACGGGCAGCTGAGCATTCCCCTCAGAGGGAGCCTGAGGACAGGGATGGGAAATGAACAGTCTGCTTTGAGGTACCTTCACCTCAGAGTGACAGACAACTGACTACCTCTGGGAAATGAGTTTGTGTTTTGAAAGCAGCTGAATAACACAGAGAAACATAAATTACACTGTAGTTTCTCTGCTTAAATGTGGAAAGTGGAGCAGGGGCTGGGAAAGTGGGATTCACTGAACAAGAAAGGGAAAGGGCAGTTTAATCCTGAATAGAAGCAGAGAAGTGAGGTTTTCCCTTTCTCTTTTCCTAAGTTCATGCTTTTACTAGTGGATTATGGTGTGAAGTTCCCTTCTGCTCATTTCTTCTCTGGTCTGCTCATCTTGCAGACCCTTTTCTGCAGTGCATCACCCTTACACTTTATTCCTCAGCAGGGTGAATGGAGAATGCCTTCAGTTTTATACTGGGTATAGTCTTGCGCTTTGGTGATGGTGTTAAGGGATGTTAGTTTTAATTCTGTGAGGGTGAAAAGACATGCATGTTCAAAGCCTGCGCTTCCCGAGTGAATGCTTTAAGGAGTGGACAACAGTGCAGGCTGAATACCCCAGACCAGCCTTTTTGAATATACTAGACTCAAGATCCCAAATGAACCATCTGAAGTAGACCCATGACTCTGGTTTCTGACTTCTAGGGAGTAGGAGGAATTCAGGCACATCCTCTCACTTGGTGTATCTTGCACAGCTTCCTGCTTAGCATGTGGGCCTTCTTAATTGCCTGGGAAGCACTCGGGTCTCTGTGGTTGTGGTGGATGAAGCATCTAACTGTAGCAATCCTAATCACCCTGCAGGAGTCATGCAGCTACTCTGTCAGAGATCTAGGATCTCTTATCTCAGTCTCAGTCTGAGGTAAATCCTTGCATTTGGAATGGAATATGATTATGGAGTCAGAAACAAAAAACCCAAAACCAACACAAACCCAAAGACAAAAACACACAAGAAACAAACAAGCAAAAAAAACCCCAAACCCGAAGAAATGTATACTCAATCATCAGTCCTACATGTATGCACAAGTGACCTTGCAGAGCTGGCCCCATGTGCACAGACCGGTCCCCAGGAAACAGCACCTTCACCCAGTGGAACCAGTCAGAGCATGGCAGGACTCAGTTCAGCCCTGTACTGAAACTTGACCCCCCCCCAGTTCCAGTAAAATGCATAAAAGCAGGAATAACCCATGGACATTATTAAACACAGACATACTGGAGGAGACTGCCTGAGAGTGCTTTAACTAGAGCTCTTTGGAGATTACTTCCATATGGCTTTATATGTACTTCTGAGTTATCTCAGGGCATGTCAAGTGCACAGTGCAAATGGAGTGGCAATACATGAGCTAAGTTAACTCTAAATGAGCTAGTTCTGGGGCAAAAAACTATATAGCCACACTAAACAGAAATCTGTGCTGTCTGATACTCCTTGTTTCACTGGATTAGCACAGTGCTGCGGATGGGCTAGCAGGATCACATCATGTCTGCTATCTTAATTAACTGATGCCAAGTAGCTTCAATGTATATTTAGGACAACAATAACCAACACTGAATGCTTCTCCTTTCTTAAGTGAGCACAATGCTTGATCAGACCTTAAAATACAATAACACCCAATTCATACAAAATTAAAACAACATGTGACGTTGTGCCTTCAGATAAGGCAGATTTAAAATATAAATTTCTACATACTGAAAATTCTGAAAGCAGTGACAATTCAACTGAGACTAATAGTAATTAAACCATAATTATAACCTTTGAAACCTGCACAAAGGGAGAAAGGATAATGTGTCCAACAAATTTATATTCATCAGCTTAATGTTGTGCATGAATACTCCATTAGTGAGCCACAGGAAACATAGTTTTAGTCCTGTTGTTTTCCCATGGCAGTTTTTGTCATTGTGCTTGATGAGAGAAGTTAGAAATCATCCACAGGCTGCGCTCCCTGGACTGGCGCCTCTCCCGGCATTAGCTGTAGCTCCATCAGCTCCCAGTCTTCTGCAAATGAGCAGTGAAGGTTTGTATCTAGGAGCTCAATGAAAGTAGCTAATGCTACTGGAAAAGCAACCGTAGCTGCTCCAATACCTTATTCCGTTACCTGATTCTCTGCAGTTAATATTGCTTCGTTAATTACTCACAGAATGAGGGATTGGGGACGGGGTTCCCTGCCTGCTGTGTTAGGAGAAAGGCATTTATAAACAACTGATTCCCGTTCCAGTTCATCAGTGTGACCTTTAGCACGCTGTAGAATTAACATTCTGTGCAAGGCTCAAACTGTACTTCCAGCGAGCTGTTACAGGGCGCCAGCCGTGGGGTGTTCCTCCACACCTCAGCTGACACGAGGAATCACATCCTCTGCAGTTTCAGCGCGAGGTCGGTTACGTGAGCCGAGCCTAAGCCAGCAAAGGGGGTCTCAGAGCTGAGCTTGTTTGGCAGCGGAGTGGGACGTGGCCGTGCAAGCCCTTCTGCTACCTTTCTTGTGGCAGCAGTAATCTCTGCTACAGGGCGCTAAGAAGCAACACGTGTGAGAGCGGGAAAGAAGGAAGGAAGCTCTTACATCACGCGTGTACCGCCGTTTCAGAGGGATCTGTCTGTGCTGTGAAGTCCCATCGCTGTTACATTTTAATAAATGCTAGAAGATCTTGGATTTACAATATTAACTCATTTTAGTACCACAAATGGGGGACATTCGTGACACTCCATCACAAATGTTATTTTTTCCAAGAGAACACCAGTAGACTCCTAGCTTGTTTGGAAAGCTCCTCAAAGCAAAGCAAAGCTAAGCTATCCCCATGAGCTCAGTGGGTAGGGATGATCATATGTGGGACTTCCACACAATTTTCACTGTGTGAAAACACATCACATATGTTTTCTATTATTTTTAATGACAGTCTCTCAGCTGCTTCTCATGGAGTCAAAAATCTGCTCAGCTCCTGTTTAAAGCAGGTTCCTAGTCTGTATTTCCTTTTTTTTAATTTCGTGGCAATGCTGCTCTTCGACCAGCTTCTAGGACTGGCAACAATTCCTGTCCCTTCAGGTATCTTCTGCCCTCAAAGTAATACACAGACTAAGCATATTATTCAGAAAAGGAGTGAGCAGAAAATGCAGGTTTGTGGTTTGAGGGCTTCTGTCCACATTCTTTGCTAAGCCTGCAAAGATAAGTGATGTAATCCTTCTGTTACTGAAATCCTGATATATAATTTTACTCAATTTTTACTTTTGAAATAGAAAGGGAACATGACTGTAAAGATACCAGAAACAGGAATATTCCATCCATACTGAAAATTCCACCTAAATTTTATCCTGTATTAAGGACCAATGAATTGTTACATACTTCTAAAAATGTGGATAAAGGGGAAAAAAATGTGGCTAGAGGGTTAGACTATTCTTCAACTTTGCTTTTCCAAGCTAGAAATGGAAAATACGTATTCTTCCCGTAGTTTATCTTTCATAACAGTTAAAAGGAAAAAAATAGTCCCCTGTTCCTTGTCACTTTTCTGCTGTACTTTTACAATTATTTCATGGGGCAGAAGCAGCCACTCAAGCCTTTAACTGAAGGATAAGTTAGCATAACTGTTTCTCAGCTGCTGAACTGGCATTCGGATGTCAGGTTCCTCTGTTGTCCCTGGCAATGCAGAAGGAAAGGCACTGTCTAACTGGAGCTAGCACCTGCTTGCAATGAGTCTCGTGAAGTGAAAGCATAAATACATTGGGGTAGATGGTATAATGTACTGAAAAGGACCTGTTTGTCTTATGTTTAGTGCACCTGAAACGTTAAAATCCTGTGTATTACTTTTGAATTTCTTCAGTTTCTTGATAAATGTTATGGTCCTGACAGAACATCCAGATACTGGCAGGACACTGAGCGTCCCTTGGAGCTCCTGGATCTTGCAACATATCCAGCTATGTGAGTTCATCTCAACAGAGATTAAAAAACATAGAAGGCTGTTTGAAAACATTTTCTTCAGTTTAAACACAGTAACAATGCTGGGAAGACCCCCTGAAGTATTTAACACAGAACTTTATTATGTACAGAACAGTACAATAATTTAAAAAATAAAGGCAGGAGAGTATGGTAACAAGAAAAGTAACAAATTCTAAACTGAAAGGTATTTGTAATAAAATGTTTAATTCCTCTGTAATGGAATTACAGTGTTGCAGTATTAAATCTGGTACAAAATGGGATGCCAACATTCTTTTCTTGGAAGTGATCCATTTTATTGACATTAAAGAGCAGCTCTTCACTATGTGAGACCAACACTGGTGTTCGTGATGAAAGTGACCCAAGGATCTTCCCTGACTTGTGACTGTAGCTAGTCTAAATTCTCGCAGAGCCTTAATGCTGTCTCCTGTCACTCATTTTAATGTTTTTAATTGTAGTTCGTATCATAGTAATCTTTCCTTAAAATACCTTTCCATGGTATTTTGCTAGCCGGAGTTAAACCACGACAGTCCTTCCCAGAAGACTGTCTTTCCCCCCTGCCCCAGATTGACGCTTCTTCTGGTGGTGTGGAACAGAAGAGTTAGCACTTCAATATAGAAAAGAAGATATTTCAGTCAATAAACAGAGATGCACTGAATAGAAAAAAAATTTACTCTGGAGTGACAGTGACGGCATGTATGTAATTCAGTGTGATTTTAAACAAAATATAGAGTTTCTGTCATGTTTAAAAATGTATATATTTCAAAAGCAATTTCACACAAATTGGCAAAATGATGTGTTCAATATAACGGAAACTAATGCCAGAATGTTGATACTGCTTTGATAGTTTTACCAGTTGTAATGCGGTTTCGCACACTGTATATTCAACAGTAAGAGCTCCTGGCCTTTCTCCACTTTACCTCCAGACAGATATAAGTTCTGCTACACCTGTTAAAGGGAATTTTTTTCCCTTTCAATTACTATGTTCTATTGTGTAAAATTTTACTGATCCAGAAGTCACCGTAACAAGCCCTTTAGAAATGCGTTTATCGTGTCATGAAATGCTGCATTTGTTAATTATCTGTCCTTAGCGCTATAACAGACCTTCAAATTAATGGCTATTGCAAACTATAGGCAAACAGTAGGTGCCTGACTTAATTAACTCTGACTCTGTGTGATGTGATTTGTATCTCGGTGTTGCTTGTGCTAAAAATGGGCCCTGGTTTTCCTATGGCATATGGCTGCATTTCTCCAAAGGGCTGGGATATAGCAGCCTTAGGATCTAGAATGCTTTATCGTTATTTGATGATTTAGTTAGCATTATGGCCCGTAGATCAGAATGTGCAAACACCAGGGCACAGCTAATGGAGTAATGCCAGACTAATTGCATTATTGGTTTGATGAAGAACTCCTGTAAATAACAAATAAAATCCTGTTAATAGGAATACCAGAACAGATTTGCTGTGTGGTCTAAATAGAAACAGACGGTATGACAACATGGGTGGGATCTTCTGAAGGGCAGAATCCCACTGCAATCAAGGAAGAGATTTCTTATTTTCCACTGCAACTCTAATCCCAAGCACTGCCTCCTCCCTGCACCACTGTGGCTGCGCACAGTTCCTCTCAGCTACCCAGGGTAGGAAATTCAGCTGCTGGTATGGTTATACTTCTTTGCTGTCCTATTACCGGTATTTACTTGATGAAACTTCTGGGGACTCCATGGCTGCAGCTGAACACTGACAAAAAACTGCCAGCTTCCCAGGAGTCCTTCTGGACAGACAGATGTCATCCTCACTGAGGGGAGGATCACATAAAATATGACACAGTTCTCTTCCGAAAGCACAAAGCGGTCATGAAGAGTGCTCACAAAAAACTTGCCTGGGTGCAGGTGGCACTCTGTCAGCCACCTCTGTGTCCTGGCTCAGCAGGAGGCACTCAGCATACCGACACATACTTCCATGTTTTACAAACTTGTGCAAATCCGAGATGTTTTTTTCAAAATATGTAGTTGCAAATGTCTCATCCTTCTTGGTCATGGTGAAAACATATCTACATTTTCAGGCATAAATTGCAGCATGGAAGTAAACACAAAAATAGTAATTTTCCTTAACATTTTGCAACTGAATGTGTGGTAAAGTCTGTATCAAAAAAAGTCACATATAATAACTATCAACCAATTAAGCAATAATTATATCAACAGTTAGAGTCACACTATGCATTAATACCTGATTAGTATTAATATTTTTGTTGTTGCTTGATAAGCATTCTCCTCGGATGTTAAATTTGAAGGGAGGCAGCATACTCATCTTACGGTGGGTAACTGTACTTTCTATTTTGAGTTGAGTCCTTATGGTCTTTGCAAAGTACCAAATGTTCCTATTTCCTCTGAGAAGGGTTTCCAAATAAGCCTTTGGCAATATTTCTGAACAAAGTGGGACCGCTGCAGAAATAAACTGGCTTTGCATCTCAAATCTCCGTGGGGCTTATGAGGCGAAATGACTTCAGCAGAGAAAGTAGGTTAAAGCAAGGACAGACAGCCTTCTCAATCAACAGAGCTGAAAGTAAACACAAATACCCCATTCAGTACACTTAAGATTCAGTAGTTCTAAAAAAGAGCACAGGTCAAAAAGAATAAAATTACTACGATTTACAAAACCATGGTCCTTAACTCTTACTTGGATGAGGCATCCTGCAGATCTACTGTGACTCAGCTTTAAACTGGGTTTACTTTAGAGGTGTAATTTTAAAAAAATCTCATTTGATGTAATCTTAATATCTGAAGGCAGTCTGTGTTTGGACATGAACATTTCCCGAAAACCTGATTAGATTTCCTTTCTGATGTGTGTTCCTGCCAGTACGCATTAGTAAGTGTTCCAGGGTTTGGGTTTTTGTTGTGATTTTTCTTAGGCATTGGATCATAGGTAATTTGCTTGTATAAGAATTAATAGGAGAAAGAGTGTCTCATTAATTCTTTTTAGAATTTCTTCTTTCAGGCATGGATTCCTTAGGAATTAAAATATATTCCTATTTTCTCCCTACCTAACCGAATGGCTGTTGTTGTTTTCTACCACATTAACTGTTAGCAACAATATGGATTTTTTCCCCACCGTCTACCTATAGCAATAATGAGCTGTTACTTCTGGAAATCTTAAGCTCCCTAATGTATTGTTCCACTGCTTCTCAGCTCCAGTGATGAATTCCCTGGAATGCAGTTATTCATTTTTGACACTGAGGAGTTTTCGTAGCTCCCAAATTTACTGATAATGCTTCTATCACTTATGTTGTCATTCTCTATAGTGTCACTGTGTATCACTGTAGGAAATTGAATTCTGAGAACAGAAGCATCTTGTTTTCCTCAGCTTTTGTCCCTTATTTTGTTAATGAAACAGTGCCCCCAAGAGCTTTTGTTTAGGAAGGGGCAGTTTAAGAAAATTAAGTCCATTAACTATTCACCAGTATATGAATCTCTAAACAGAAAAATTCTGCCAAGCATTGCAACCAGAGATGTTGGTTTGAAGGACAGTCGAAAGACAGTTTATCTTGGTTTTCTTATTTAATGCCCAATAATAGAGAGTGAATTAATGACTGAATTCTTCTAATATCTCCAGCATGGAGACCTCTGCCTGCAGAGGACATCTTTGCTGGCATTTTTACGAGAGGGAGGATGTGCTGCCTGCCGAGGCTGCGGAGCACTGCTTCTTGGCGCGTTCCTTTATTGCTGGGCTGGTTTTGTCCTTTGCCGGTTGACATGAGGACAGCTGGCAGCAGTCCAGGAGGCAGCAGGAAGCACTGCTTGTTTGTTTGTTTGTTTGTTTGTGGGTAAGCGAGAAGAAAGATGGCATGAAGTGAAGAACAACAAAGAGAGAGCAAACAAGGAACAGCTTTAGCTACAGCAGAGCCATAAAAATACAAATAACTAGCCTATCAGGCATTTTCCCTAAAATACATGAAATACACATGAAGATAATCATGAATAGCCTCTAAATCGCATAGATGCAGAATTCTATAATAACCCAAAGCAATATTTTTTTTTCATTTTTAAGTGTTAAGATTCATCACTACTTTATCTGAGTAATAGACAACTCATGACTGTTGAAAAACTAAGGAATCATCATCACAGCATCTAGTAAATTCATCATTTTTTAAAGCAAGATTTGGAAATCAAAATATGACAGTTCATCTGTCAATGAGCCTTTATGTTTAGAGAGAGCATGAGGGAGAGGGGAAGTGTGAGAGAGAAAAAGGGCTTGAAAACAGAAAAGGATGCCACTTGGGGAAAAAATTCCCTTCATTAATCTTTGCATTCAGTGTAGAATTGAATTTAATGTATTATTAGCAACACAGAGCACAAGAAGTGTCCTAAGTGAAAAGAAAAGGGTGGCTTTTGTGGAAAATTAATCACTGGCTTCACTCTGCAAACTAGTTTTGTAAGTGTATTTAATTAAAATCTAAAACTGTCTGCAGATTACCTACCATATACAGGCAGGACAATCTAGACTGTGGACCTTCCCAGAAAAGATGATAGTCTGACTGCTCGATAGTACATTAATGTTGTAGTTATCTGTGGGAAAGTAGCCGTTTTTCTGGCTCAGTAAAGGGTGTACATCAGAGTGACGCCACAGGTTTGTGCACAGGCACTAAACAGTTGAGCTCTGATTATCTCACTGCTGGGAGCGACAAAGGGAGAGGAAGGGCCTGGGGACCGTGGCTGACAGGCTGCGGTCAGGTTTGAGAGGGGAGCAGCCAGGAGAAGCCGGCAAGGCCCTTCGTTTCTCTGTAATGGTCGGTCTTCTCCCGAGCTAAGAGATCTTACCAGGAAAGGAAAGCAAGGGAAAGATTCGTATCGATGAGGTCCACACCAATGAAAACGATTTCAAAATAATTTACAGTGAAAGGTAAGAGCATCCGCCTTACGCAGCAGTGACAACCCCAAACTCACGAAATGGAAAGGAAGAACTCCCTGTCCTGGCAGAGCCTCCCTGTCAGCCCCATGCACCACAGCCACTGACAGATGCAGCATGCTGTGATGTGTAGCTATAAGGGCTATTTCACACCAAAGCTGAGGAGCTGAGTGTGTCAATGCAAGGCTAAAGTCACACGTTCATGCACCTCAGGCGATTTTCCACAGCCCAGATGAGAGACCTTCTGGCTTCAGCAGGGTCCTTTGCCACCTGCTGCGCTGGTGACACTCCCTTGCTTTGCTCACTGTCTCGTACTCACTGCTGGTCCACGACAGCTGCCCTCTCCACAAACAAAATCTGTTCCCCTCCAATATCTCTTCCACCACCCTGGTGCCTTGTCTAACCCTGAAAAACATCTACCACAAACAGAGTTTTGGGTAGTTCTACGTCTTCCTCTCCATCACATTGTATGGGCTGGACAGAAGTTGAAATTTATAAAATAAATAAAATTACTACATATGAAAGAATTGCTTTAAATAATTTTCAGTAACCTTTCACAGGAACAGCTCAGGACTTCATCTACCAGAGCCGTGGGAAGTTCAAGTAGTGGGCATGGTCTTCCAAAATAGCCTACTAATAGCTGTCTTTAGCAGAGTGATCTAGTTTTCTTGGGTATATCTCAATTTAACACTGAAAACTTTAGAGGTTGAAGCCAGCAGCTTGAACTCTACCTGGGCACTACACAGAGCATTTCAGACTGAGAAATGAGTGTAAAAGGCTTGTGCTGTGGTAAGATCTGCGCCCGAGGAGCAGTGAAGTAAACGAGAGGATGCTGTTCAGATGCGCGTGCAGCCTGCCAAATGTGGTTACTGTGGAGCGGTACAGATCTGTGTGAATGAAGATCAGTGGGAGAAGGAGGAAGCATTGTAAAATACACACACAGGGAATAGGTCATAACATTCCCAGATACTCCCAGGTTCTGAAGAACGAAACTGTGTTCTCAGTCGTGGGAGCAGCACCAGAATTAAGCATAGCGCTCTCTGTGATGCGTGGCTTTGTTCTCTGCATAGGAGATAGCAAGGTTCTGCGGCTCCCATCAGCTTCATTACCCAATCACTAAATATTTTTACACGGAAATTATAAACACATTTTGGGTGACAAAGCATGTCCATTCTTTTTCTCACTGAGCTTAAAAACTTGGTTATTCCTTGTTGTACTAGAATTAAACTAATTAGTTTCAATAATAATAATAAAATGCACTGTAATTTATCTGTTGAATGCATCTATGGTAAACAATCTTTTAAAGGCCACACTGGCTTCTCAAGTGAAGGTGAGTAAAGGATTACAGAGCTACCCTGTTAATCTCTCTATTTTGGATCTTTGTATCTTTGACACCACACATCTAGTTTTTCCAGTCTGTTTACATCACAGCACATACCTTAGGGGTGGAAGAATAGACACTACTCTGAGAAAATTAAACGAGTACTCTCCATTTTTTAGGTGCCAAGTGACAGTTACCGACACTTCAGGGTGAGTAGCTTGTGTTTTGTGTTTAAGTACAGGAAGGCTGAGGTCCAGCTAATCAGCATGCCTTTTCACCAGGCATTCAGTGCCCACTGGAAATCTTTCCTTGCAATTCAATGCTTTTACATTGTTCTGGTTAATAATCTGACAAATTTCTGAGCTGTAGGAAATATTTTACCATGTAACATTCATAGGTATAAGAACAACTTGATGATTTTATTTTCCAGCATTCAAAATTCAGCATCTGGAAGTTTGTTCTTTTTAGCATTAACCCAGTCAGATATGAAGCTTGAACAGGTGTGTTAATGAGTACCACATTTCATTTCCCAGTAGGGCTAATCGTTCTGCTGCTCTTGAAATTTTTTGCCCTTGACAATTTAGTCAACATTTGCCAACCTGAGCTGGCAATACCAAAATGTGGTGTGACACAGCAAGTGACTTGCTGGTAGAGCAATGATCTACAGGCAGGCATGAAGTGTTCCTCCTGCTTGAAGCAACAGTATTCCAGCTTTGCGTTTGTTACTTGGTGTGGGGGGAGAGGAGGTCTGACTTTTTTTTTTTTTTTTTAATTTTCCCATCTCTGGAAGTAATTTCTACTACAAATTAGAAGTAATTCCAATTCCAAAGCAGGCCCTAATTTTTATCTTTCTTAATTTGATTTGTAAGTGACAGTAAACTCACCAGAGACAAAATATTGTGGAAGAAAAGGAGATAATGGATGCTTTTATAACTGGGGTGAATTTTACAAAATCTGGGAGAAAGGTGACCTCTGTTCAGAAGACTCCCTGCTCATTAGCAGATGGCTGGGGTTTAATGATTCCACTGTGGTGCAAAGAAGGAATCCAATTAGATGTTGTGAGAAGCTGTCATTGCTCTGTGTGTTTCTCTGTATAGTTCCAGCTTCAAGCATGTCGTTCCTTTCATAGAGGCCCCTCAGATTACTGTATCTCATCCTTTCCACATCAAAGTGCTGTCAGCACTTTATAGTATAAAAAGGATGCAGAGATAATTTTACAATACCTTCTCTTCAAACAGCATTGACTTGTACACTTGCAATGTTTCTTTTTCTTCTAGGATCTGCAAAAGAAGATGCACTAAAATGAGTAGCATCTTAAAACTGAGCAAAACCAGGAATAGAAATATCTATTTAAAACTGGACCAAAGCACCTCTGCTGGGATGGTGGGGATTTTAGAAAGTCAATTCTTCTCAAGTGCTGTATGAATTATATTCCAGTCAGCTAGTAAGAAGCAGTGTGTGGAAAACATATCCAGCCTTTGAAAAGCATGGATCATCTCTTTTTATTTACTAGCCAAAAAAATATGGTACCTTGTGAAGTCTTCAGTAAAATATATAGTAAGTCAGATCCCACTCCCAACATCAAAGGCATAGGCTCAGCTAGTAACCAGTGTGGGCAGAGCTGGGCTTGCTGTGTTGACCTTATTGCTTTATGACAAAGTAGAAAAGACAAAAGAATACAGGAAGGAGAAGAGTGAAAGGCAGCAGAAAGACAGAACTTTGTGGGATTGACTTTAATTTTGTAGGAATTTCTTTAAAACCACTCTGCCACGAAATGTGCTTTTTCCTTAGATACTCATTACGCAGCTACACATATATAATCTGTAAATGTTTCACAAGGTCTATCCTGAGGCATGGTTGTCCTTTGCCAGCATTGGTATAAGAGCGTGTCACAGAACTGGGTGACGCTAGGATGGAGAACAGGACTGTGAAAAACTGATGGCTGAACTTCAAAAGCGAAGGCAGCCTGTGCGTTGGGAAGCAGAGAAGCAATCTGGCATGGTTCACCTGCTCATCTCCTGTTTCAGGTACTCCCAGCAGCTGGGATTGCAGTGATACGATGTCAGACTTTGCCTCTGTTCCCTGGTGGAAGGATAAAAGGTGTGGGATCTCAGTATGCCAGTGGGGCAGAACTCTGCTTACTATGGTCAGTCTTTCCAAAATGAATAACATGCTGTGTCCTGCCCAATCAGGACTTTTACATGTTGTAGAAAGAGGTAAGTCCCTGTAGTGCATACTAAAAATATGCTCTTTGGGTTATTCCCAAATATATAATATTTTATATATAGAATTCAGACTTTTTTACAACAGGAAACAGAACTACAAATCAATGAATAATTACCAAAGTGCTGCATTTCAAATTCAAGGTTGGAATACAATATTCAAATATTTTTTTTTTAAACAGAAAAGCAAAGCACTCCAGTGAAGTTAGGTGAGCATGTCCATGTGAAAGCATAAAGTTCAGTGAGAGAAAGAGAACAGTGAATATTTGGATAACTCATCTTTTTGAACTTGATGGAAAAACCGTTTTGAAATTGTGGGGATGAAAGTTTAGCTCTCTCTCTATAGTATGTTGTTGAGATCCATCTCTATCTAAATACTGTTCACCTTTGCCTCAATTATAAAAGTTTTGCACCCAAAACTCTTCCTTCCCCAGTCGGCTTTTGCTCCCTTATTAGCACATGACTGTCAGCAGCGTGTCCTTGACTCTTCAGGAACGCAAACAATAATAACGTTGCATCCTACACAGAGGTCACAAACTGATCTCGGTTATGTGGGTGTAAATCTGGAGAAACTGCCGCAGCCAATGGACTTACTCAGGCCTGAAATCAATTATTACCCTGGTGTAAGTGCGATGGCGCCCAGCTCATCTTGGTTCTGGCATTGAGATGCAAATGGCACGGCGGGGAAGGGCTGAGCATCACCCAGGCATCTCCCGGCTGCGCAGCGCTCCTTGGCACTACGCGTGCAGAACAGGCGAGCAACAATGCCGGGGCGTGCCTGGGCGCTGCATCCCGTGTAGCGACACGGCCAAGGAGCAAACAAGCAGAGATTCAATAGAAGCCGGTCATTGTTACGCAGCCATGCAAGAATAGAAACAAAATGCAGCTTAAACACTCCTCCCCCGGCCCAGCCCCCGTGATTATGTCTTCGGTAACCACGGTGGTGGCTGTGGTGCCCGTTTTTCCGTTTCAGTCGCTGGCATCACAGAATCTGTGGGCACTGGCGCTGAAGCTGACCCGGGTGGGAAGCCTGGAAGGCAGTGCTTTGCCAGGTCAGCGACAGGTTACATCAGCTTAGACAAACTGATACTTCCTGACACCCACCCTGTGAGAGCCACCTTGTAGGAACAGGCTGCAAACACACCGCAAAGTCCCTTTTCATCTCCTTCCTGTGTCCTACCTCCTACCGCCAGCCAACAAGCAATTAAGAGCATGAGGTAATACATTGTGCCCATTTAAAACTTACACTCCCCCGATGTGTGTCATTACATCTCCTTCCACACACAGAATGTCACCCCCAGTTTCACACACCTCCTATCACCGGCTGAGTCTCACCTGTGCTGGCAGCAGTAGCCCAGCAGCGCAATGGGATGGTCCAGAGGGTAAGGATCTGCAGAGGCTCTCGAAACCCCTTCCCCAGGGAGCCTGCTCTCCAGCTTGCATTAACTCTACTAAGAGGCAGAGCTGCTTAAGAGCTTTCTTCCTTTTGCCCTACCAGCATGTTCCCCACAGTGACTATTCCTCAATGTAAGACAAAGTAACACTGACACAGGTTTTGTTTGTCCCTGGTGTTATTTCTCCACTAGTGATTTTCCCCCTCTGGTAGCTGATGTAAGGGAATGTGAAATACGCAGAAATATCGACTAAGCAGCTAATTCTGAAAGCCAAGAATGACATCAAATTCAACAAGCAAACTAATCCTCCATTTCTTTTTGCTCAGTTTTTATTACAATTATTTAATGCTCTTTAGTTTTCTCCATTCATTATGCCACAATTGGCAACTCTGGGAAAAAATTAGTAAATAAATACATAACACCTTGATAAATCCCTTGATCTATTACAAGCAATGGATAATGCCTCATTGGGAAGGGATAAACAATACATATTAAGGAATTGCTTGATTTTTCTGAAGTTTGCCTTTTTTTTTTTTAAATTCAAGTTATAAAATACCAACTCAGTTTTGCAGTAAGTTTGGACCAACTTTGCTTGTTGTTTTTTTTTTTTTTTTAATACAGGAACCCCATCATGGACAGTATTTTCTCCACTGGATTTACCATTTTATTTTGAAAAGTCTCTCAGGTAGGGAAAATTTCTTGTTCCTTTGTTTAACGCTGCTGCTAAAAGTGAGGGTGGGTAGTTGCCTTTATCCCTAGAGCTTCTAGGCAACTTGAACATGTATCTATTGCAAGTTCTGCCTCCCATTTATGTAAACAGTAACATAATTGCTAACAAGAAAGCTGCCAACTCCTTTACTATCACCTCTTCATTAAGCTCTTCCAGCTAAAAGATTTACTACAAGGTACTAGATCAAAGCCAGTGTCGGAGGCACACCCTGCTTTGGTGAGAAAGACGTATCTTTGCCGTATACAGGCCTCAGAGCTGATAAGGATAACAAATAATTGCCTTTGCTCCAACCCAAAGGCCCTGAAACATCTGGAGGGATCCCTGGGCAAGGCTGAGGAGGGCAGGGATTAGCTGCCCCACGTAAGATGGAAGGTTGTTACTGGAGCCTTGAAGAACTGAAGCGTGGCTGGGACTCATAGGTCAAAACAAAGAATTTTCTTCACACCAGTATTACAGAATGAAATTACATAAATTAGTAAAGAACCTCCATACTGAGGACACTGAAGATACAGAAAATGTTATGTTTCTTGTTGTGGGGTGCAAAAGGCTGCATCACAGCCACGCCTAGAGTAGATGCTATCACGCTATAGGCCATATGCTTTTCAGTTTCTGAGCAATTAATGAAGTCATGACTCTACTTCCCCCAATCTCCCCCACAGGTCAGCCAAATTACGGGGTGTGCTGCCCTGGTATGCTCTCTCACAGTGGTGATACTTTGAAAATGGAGTCTAAATACAACTTCTTCTCACAGGGAACATGTAATAATTCTACCGACAAGTATCAGACTCTGCACAGCAACTTTGAGATGCAAATATCCTGGCTGTGACTAGTGAGCTAATTGGGCTGCATGGGAGGCACACAAGTGGAATTCCAGTTTTATACATATGCATACACTAAATAATTGGTAGGTATTGTGATCCAGCTAACCTCCTTCCTGCAGATCACCTACCAGATCTATAGCATTTATTTTCTCTTGCTCGCCACAAATCTCAGAGGGTCCTGATACATGTCGGTCACACTTCTAGAAATATCATTCATCATCCTTGCCACTGCGGGTATTGACCACACACAAAATCAAGTGATAGGCTGATTAGTTATTTGCCTGAGGGCTTCTGTAGTGGCCAGAAGTAAGAAATCAGGACTGTATTTAGGGCCTTCCACTTCCTGAGCTGCTGAGTCAGCTCATTTTCTCTAGACTTCAGTGAGGAATGGAAGAGAAAAGCCCTTCATGGAACAGTGTCTGGGGAGGAGCGTTGTCTCACAACAGCCAGCAAAGCTAAGCTGGCACTGGGGTGACCTTCTGTGCTCACTATGTATCTGATATTACTCAAGTGACATCGCTCAGAATGTTACATGGTGCTGGTATGTTGGAGCAGAAGGGCACCGCTGTCACTGAATTCTGCACTTGTACTTACTGAAACAAAAGCCATAATAGAATATATATATCTATATAAATGAAATTCCTCTCCTCCGTTACTATGATGAAGACTTGAAAGGTACTACAATGAACACAAGGAATAGTAATTATTCCAGGTAACAACAAACCAACCCACCCCTTGCTCTAGTTCCCTTGAAATGTCACGCAATTCTAACTGGAACGGGAAGTACCTACTAAGAACAGTGGATTCTTACGATGAAGCTGGAGGGTGTCTGCTTCATAGAAATAAAACTAATGGATTGAGAAAGAAAACAACACTGAGATGATAAGCTTGCTTTACTTAATCTAGTTGCTATGAGAAATCACTGAAAAAAAAGAGATTTTTACCAGACTCGTGGTCTTAAAAGGGTGAATGCATAAAAGCAGTGAATTGTAGAATCTTTAATGTTGACCTTCTTTTGATAACTTAGCTTTGGCATAGCCTCTGCTTTTTAAATGAGAGCACTCAGTTTGTAGTGCTGGCTTAAATTCACTGTCGGGCTAGCGAGCTTCAGCAGGTTCCGTGCTTCTCTACTTGAGACACTAGCATTTGTATGTTTTTTTCCTCCCCAGTGAAGTAAATTATTTATACAGCACCAACCTTTTTTAACCTAGCTTCTGACAGGCTGGGATTTTTCCAATCTCAGTTGAAACTGTCTAAATAATTTATCAAGTATTCTTTCAAAGCACAATGAATTCTGAAACCTAAGAAATGTTAAATGAGATTCTTCGTCCTTCCAGTGTGAGTGGGTTACTGAGGTTAAGCTAGTATTTTCTTTGAACTTTCTCAGTCCCTGTTTTCTCCCATTGTGCAGAATCCCCTTTTTCTCTCCTACCGTCCATCTATTCATTTTCACTACGCTTTCTATTTCCCAGACTTTTCCTTTGTGTTCCTGTATCTCTAGCTAACTCTTCCCTCACTGGTGTCTTCCTGTACCTCTCCTTAGTTACAGTTAGACAGCTTTCCCTTTAGATGGTCCTCCGGATAGAGGAACCCTTGATTCCTTTGTCCCAAGCTGCACAGGCAGTTACCAGTCCAGTCAAATGTCCTCAGTGCTGGATTTTTCAGTCCAGCCTCAGCTTTAACTGAACATTCTCCCATTCCCATAAAGAAAATAGTCATGAATGGTTTGGGTTGGAAGGGACTTTTAAAGGCATCTAGTCCAGCCCCCTGCAGTAAGCAGGGACATCTTCAGCTAGATCAGGTTGATCAGAGCCCCATCCAACCTGACCCTGAATGTTTCCAGGGATGGGGCATCCACCACCCCGCTGGGCAACCTGTGCCAGTGTTTCACTACCCTCATCGTAAAAAATTTCTTCCTTACGTCCAGTCTAAATCTACCCTCTTTTACTTTATAATCATTACCCCTTGTCCTGTCGTACAGGCCCTATTAAAACATCTGCCCCCAGTCTTGAACAGTTCTAAGATCAGTGGGAAAGATGAGCACAAAGAATTTTGCACAGAAATTGTGTCTGCAAAAACAACATGCAAACTTGCAAGGACATATTTCCAGTTCACTTATCTGACACCCCCATTTCTTTCTGGTCGGAATTTCCTCAAAGACAGACTTTTCTGTAAAACTTGGATAATTATGTCTCAAAGGACCAGTACAAGAACACAAAAAACCACCATAACAAAACCAAAATGACTGGGACTATAAACAGAAGAAAACAACAACAAACCAACCCAAAAATTACTTGGGTCATACCAAATTCTCCAGCAGGTATTTTATCCCTTTTAAAATTTTTTCAAATGTTTCAGGTGGCTTCCTTTACCCAAATCGATTCACCCAGTTCTACTCACAAAAACTTACAGTTTTCAGAAAGAAAAAAAAATGAAGTAGCACCCGATACAGATTTTTATTTAGACTCAGCAATTCAGTATTTTATCCTTTATAAATTAATGATATCATGAACTATGCTTCAAGGAGTCTGAAGTAGCATCATAGTTTGAAAATAGGAGCAGAAACACAGACCAGCAGCTGAGGGTTTTGTTATCTCTGCTGTACTGTAACTGCTTAAACCAAACACTACTCCTTGAAGGAAGATATTTAATTTTGAGATTTTGAAGCAAGTCACTGAGCCACAAATGCCGATTTTAGAGAAATTGACCTGTAGGAGTCCCCACATCAGAGAAGAAATAGTGCCCAGGCATTATCTTGTAGGAAACGCTTGGTAAGAAAAGGCAGTAGGTACAGGTAACCCAGTAACTATAAAATGGAATAACCCCTATTTTCTTTGTCTCTAAGTCTTAAAAATAGATTTGTAACCTTGGGTTATTATTTCATATATATATAAATATATATATTTATATATATAAAAAATATATAAATATATTAAATAATATATTAAATAATATATTAAATAATATAAATATATAAATATATATAAATATATATTTATATATTTTATAATTTATATATTCATATATATTTTTTTCTTATATTCATAAGAACAAAGAACAAAGCTTTGATATTAATTTGGAGAGTAGCAGCTTTTCCAGTGTATGGCTACCATGATATTACTAAAAATACTTAAAAATTGTATGCGTAAAGATTTCCTGTGAGTTATGCACGTTCACATTATTTAGTGATATCTATTTGTGTATAATAATTTTTTAGAAGTCTACAGAATTTTAACTTCACTCCTGTAATTCAGTTTCCCTTTTGTATCTGAAGACAGTCTAAAATTTATTTATGAAGAAAGCTTTATTTTTCCCTTAATAGCTCTCCCCACTACCGTATTTTCTTTTTTGCACAACAGTATGCTGTGATCCCAAGGAACGGGAACGCTATCGTCATTAATTCTGACTTCCCAGTAGATGGTGCTCGAAGAACAAAAACACACGCCTCAACGTGGTCATAAATTCATGGGCGAACTACTAAAACACAGTAGTGTTCATTAATTCACAGCTCTTACGCATTCAGAAAGATCGATGCTATGGAGGCACACTGGTCTATGAAAAATTCGGAAAGCAGCGGTTCTTCTGTCCATGTTTTGGAAGCTGCTGGCTACTTATAGCCCTGGTATGTCTATGGCTGTAGCGCATCGTCTGACTTCAGTGTTTAGGAGTCTGGTCACTGCGGGACAACAGGCTTGCTAACAGCATTTTTGGGGTTTTTGTTGTGCTTGCTCGGAGCTTATGCATAATGTTGTTAAATGCCCAGATTTACTGTGCTCTGCTCCAGTAAGGTCTAGCAATTTGAATAGCTACCTAGATATCAAAATACACCATGTATTACATACAAACACACACACTCACACAGACTCACAAACTGGAATACCCTGATAAACAGCGTTAAATAACTACGCATCCACCTGACACCTCACTCACAGATATCTTTACGTAAAACATAGTCAAGTACCGCAGTGGAATTACTGTCATGACAATGATTTCCTTGTAAAGGGTCTTCCATGTGCGACGTTCCTTTATAAAAGGAGTTAAGACAAAGTTATGAATATAGAACTGCATTGGAGAATTCAATCTGTTTTCAGTAGCGATTGTGTATAATTACTTCAATGCTGTAATTGTTTATATCTTGGATCATCTATTTTAAAAAATGACATTTCAATCCTTCCTCATTTGAAGCGGTTGAAATGCTTATTGCCAAAACACAGCAGGAAAAAAACTGTACCAAAATTTCAACCAGAAGGGTTACTATTCTAAGCGAACAAAGCTGGGCTTAAAAATGTTTTCTGTATTCTCACGTACAGTTGCCTCCGAGTGCCTTATCAGCAACACAGCGTGCTGTTCCGCCTGCGTGGAAAAGCTTTGAGATGAGAGCGGAGCGGGCACACAGCGCAGTAACAGCGTTAACCTGTTAGAAGGCACCTCGTGTTGGCGTCAGTGGCCAACCTGGCAGACCCGAGGTCTTTCGCGTTCAGGAATAGTAAGTTTGAAATGTGTATTCCATTAGAAGACTGATGTTTGCAGCAGAACGTTGATGCGCAAGATTATTGATACTTTTCTTCCCTTCGGTTGATAATGTTAAAGTGTTTCGTGTATGCATTTATCTCAGCCTCTGAAAGAAGGTATTTTTGGTAACGTGGCAATGACAGCTTTAATGGGAGCAGACCTGGTCACCCTGCTGTGACAGACTAGTGAATAATGCTATTTTAATTTTTCATATATTGACTTTCTAACTCTAAAATACATTCGGCTACAGGCACAACAGATATTGAAGCTCTGTTTAATAAACAATTTAACAGGATTCTGATCTTCATTAACAAATTAAAGCATATATTTGCCTATATGAATGCCTGACCTAAAAGTCTAGATTCCTTCTTTGCTTCTATATTTACTTGCTAAAAATTCCTTAGTCTTCTGGCCTGAGATAACTTTTATCAGGAGTGTCGCTAGTGATATGTTTTGTGGATTTATGAAAAGATTCTTGTTCTGTGTTTTTCTGCCAATAACATGCTAACTATTTTCTATACCATCAATTTTTAATTTAAAAAAAATTAAAATCTTGTTGCTTGATAAAGCAGTACTAAGGGTACTTAAAAAATGAGGTACCGATGCTCTTTCCTGAAAGTACCAGGAAGCAAGAAGAAAAAGAAAAAAAGATGTTGGAACCTGTAAGCAATCGTTATACGCTCTTAACACCCTGCTTCTGCCCAAAGAATGGAGACTTGTGTCAACGTGTGACTGCACCAACCGCAGTGGTTTCAGGGCACAAGGGAAGGGCTCACACCGATGTAACAGCAGTGTTTCCAGTTGCAAGAAAACATAAATCACAACTTGTGCTTCCCCATTACTGCAAAGAATGAGATTTTTAAATTATAGTATTTGATTTTTTACTTTGTTTGATAGTTCTAGAGCCTTTTGGCTTCAGATATGCAAGATTTCTGGAACAATCAAGACCTATAATTACTTTTTTAATGTAAAAATAAGTCCCCACTTCTAGCTCCCTCAGCTATGCTGGCAGACCTGTGTGCTCAGCTACGTCAGCAGAAAAACGCCGTCTTTGCTTATGTCAGTCAGGAATGTGGTGCAGCTATGCCAGCCAAAAAATTCCTTCTGTCAGCATGTCTTGAATCTGTGCTAGGGCCTCTGCCAGCCTGGATAGCGTAGCATAGCTGCAGAGGCAACAACGACCAGCCTTCAGGGACGCGCGCTGAGGACCGGCATCGCTGGAGCCCAGTTTAACCTTTGAACACCCTAAGCGACAAGCAGCGATGAGCAGCTCCAACACGTGTTTACACCTGAACTCCTATCCCAAGGGTAAAATCTAGGAGCGTTGCGCTGAGGTGTGTTACAGCTTCCTTACAGTATCAGCCTTGCACAAGTGACACTGGCGCTGCAGAACCCGCCTAGTACCATCCATGCCAAAGTCCAGCTGTTGCCGCAGCCTTTTCACAGCTTACAGCTTCCCACGGCTCTCGGACTTACCTGTCCGAAAAGCTTTTTCTCTTCTATTTCTGTGCTGCCCAGCATGGGAACAATACATGTTGTTAATAACTGTTACGGTCTTCTACCAACCCGCACCTACTGGGTATCATGCTGGGCAGGGCTAGGTCTCAGAGTCCACCCCTGTTTGAATGGTGACCGCAGCCAAATTACAGCAGAGGATGAAAAAGAGAAAGAAGAAAGAATTTAGGAGGAGTATGGCCCAGGTGGAACTGTTCATGCCAAAATTAACACCCCTCACGCTCATTTAGAACACTTTTTGAGAAAAGCCCGTTCCAAGCTCTGGGTGAGGGAAAACTGGGGTTAAGCCTATCCCTCGTTCTCACGCGTTTCAGCGTAAAGCATTCTCAAGCTGGTGTGCACTTGTTTTTTTCCCCACATGCAAAACAAAGGCGAGTGAAAAGCATCACATAAGCTACAACACCGAGTGAAGTCTACAGCGGAGGCACGCTCCTGGTGCTCTGGGTGGGAGAGGGTGCGAAGGAGAGGGTTAGCAAAGGGCACGATGTCTTTTTGTTCGGTCTGTAACTCTGAGATCTGTGTTCTGAAGAGAAGGGAGAGGAGAGAAAGGAGAGCAAACGGGGTATTACCGCAGCTGTAAAAAAAGCTTTACTGGGAGCACCTTTCAATTAAGGTGAGCAATAATTTTCTACGTGTCTGCACAGCTCTTACCCATTCTGTTTATGTCGTATTTTAAAATGAAGGACCGGAATAAAATATTTGAAGTTGAATTGAGCTGAGCAGACAGACATTATTTAAAACTGAAATACAACTAATATCAAGAATACGGTCTCTGCGTACAATGAAAGAAGATACACAGAACAGGTTCTAATTGAATTTCTTCCTGAATTGTTTGAATGACTCCTCCCCCATCCTTCAGCAGGAAAGGACAGAGAAAAGGAGAAGTGTTTGAAAGTCAAAATACTACTTTGCACATCTCTAATGTTTTCTATTCTAGGACCTCTAGTGCTTTACAAGCTTAACGTGATTAACTTTATGCTCAGTAAGCAGTTCTACCTGTAAAAATAGGTATGTCTTTACAGGATTAGGGCCTCAATTTGTCCTTACAGTGGTGAGCAGTGAGTATCACTTACTGCTTTAACAGACAGAGCTGTAGAAATAACAGGTACTGTGATTTGCCTGAAGATGTGTCAAAATGAAAATGGTATTGGGATAATCTGAAACGAAACAGAAAAAGCGCTTGTATTTGCAGAGAGCTGCAAGTAAAGGCAAGCAGAAAGTAAAACAAAAATCAAAAAATTAACATAATGAAAGATTTCCTTTGATTCAAAAATGAAACATTTCTTTCTTAAAGCTTTCGGTACGTCGTTCTTTAGAATCAAATGGAAATAATTTAAAATTACCAGTCAGAACTGAAATAATAATTCTTAGCGTGTCAAACGGAAACATCTACTGTTCTTTGTGCACAGCATGCCAATTTCCACATGGTAAAAGGGTGTTCTTTGGTAGGGGGTGTTGTCTGGCCTCTGCTGGGCGGCAGGTTCGGCGGGGCGCTTGACCCAAGGCTGGGTGCACACGAGGCCCCGGAGGGCAGCTGCGGCCCTCGCCGTGAAGGCCCGCCTCGTGCTCTTTGGGCAGAGAAAGGCCGTAGGCGGCCTTGACACTGGTGCCCCCCTGACCAAGCAGCTGTGCTCACCGTGGCCGTTTCCCCCACCGCCTCATCAGGAGAGCGGCGGGCTTGGCGCGGTGGCCCTGAGGCGCAGGGCCCAGCCGCCGGCCCTAGCGCACCCCCGGTGGCGCGGGAGCCCCTCGGGGGCGCGGAGGGAGACAGGACCAGCACGGCTCCGCCACCGCCCTCTCCCGCCGCAGCCCGCGCCCCTCCCCACAAGATGGCAGCAGCCGGCGGGGCGGGCCAGCAGCGCCGCGCCGCAGCCGGGCCTCTCCGGGGGGTCATCCGCCTCGGCCCTTTCCTCCTGTCCTCCCCGGCCCGCGAGGGCCCCTCCCGGCCCCGATCCCGGCCCGCTGCAGGGCGGCCGGTCCGACGGGGGTGCCGGGGTTGCCAGCCCGGGCCGGGACGCAGAGAGGTGCGGGGCGGACGGGGCGGCGGTACAGCTTCCGCCGCCCAAAGCCGGCCTTAATGGTGGCACAGTTGTCCCGAGCCCGCAGCAGAACGGCCGCGCAGCCGTTCCCAAGAGGGTGCTGCCGAGGCAGACCTTCCCCAGCTGCTGCCCGCGGACGGGAGGGCTCAGAAGAGGGACGGCGGCTTAGGGCACGGCCTGTCCGTTCTGCACCACCCGCCGCAGCCTCCAGTGGGCCCGCTCCTGGGTACCTTAGGCCCATCTGCTGCTTGTGCCCAGGCCAGCCCCGTCCCTTCTCCCCCCGGCATCGATTCCGCTTTTCTGACCTTTCTCACATCTCTTCCTGCACGAAGATCCAACAGAAAATTACTTTTTTTTTTTTTTTCCTCCTTCCTGGTCGTGTTAGTTGGGGAAAGATCTTGGAGATCTAGGACTCTGAAAAACATGCTCATAATTTTTGATGAAAGTCCACTTAGAGGATAAGCAACAGCAGAACCACCCGCACGGAAAAGGGCCAAGGAGCCAAACAGTGAAGTGGCGTGCTCTGTCTGTACCAAAGCGGATGGTGGGTTCTGGTTACCTTTGAAGCTGTGTTTTCAGGACTGCAGAAGAGCTTTTGGCCAGATGACTTTATTTCTGCAGTTCAGCAGAAATAGAGAGCTGTATCTCAAGCTGGAGTGCTGCGTCCAGCTCTGGAGCCCTCAACATAAGAAGGATATCAGCCAGTTGGAGCGAATCCAGGGGAAGCCACAAAGATGCTCAGAGAGCTGGAGCACCTCTCCTATGAAGAAAGGCTGAGAGAATTGGGCTTGTTCAGCCTGGAGAAGACTCCAGGGAGACCTGATAGCACCTTCCAGTACTTGAAGGGGGCCGACAAGGAAGCTGGGGAGGGACTTTTTACAAGGGCCTGGAGTGACAGGACAAGGGGTAGCGGGTTTAAATTGAAAGAGGGTGGATTTAGATTGGATGTCAGGGAGAAATTCTTCCTGGAGAGGGTGGTGAGGCACTGGAACAGGTTGCCCAGAGAAGCTGTGGGTGCCCCATACCTGGAAGTGTTCAAGGTCAGGCTGGATGAGGCTTGGAGCAACCTGGTCTAGTGGAGGGTGTCCCTGCCTATGGCAGGGGGTTGGAACTAGGTGATCTTTAAGGTCCCTTCCAACACAAACCGTTCTATGATACGCGCTTCTTTTCCAAATAAATCATTCATAAGAATGAGATCAATTTTGAGTTGAAAAGAGCAGCTTATTTTGGTATTTCAAAATTTATGAATTGACACAGCACGTGAGAGGATGAACTCAACTGATTTCAGAAATTTGAAGGTCCCCAGCACAGGTTTTTGAGAATGTCTGCAAACAGGTGTGTCTGGGGATTTTCAAGACTACCTACATACCACCTTGCATCCATTGCTTTCTTCGGAAGCAGTCACTAGACTGCCAGTGCAGTTTTGAAAATCTCACTGTGCCTCTACTGCAGATTTGGAGTCCCAAAATCTGGTTTATAGCGACAAGAAACAAGCTTCCAATTCTCTAAGCATAGTTAATACTAATATAATGGTAATTATGTTTTAATAAATGATGCCGTTGGATACATAAGGAAAAAAAGGGGTTACTAATAGTATATTTTTAAAATCTCATTCTGTACATCTTTTGCACTGTAATGGTACATTCAGCCTGATAGAAATAATAAAAAAAAAAATCTTTCATACTAAAATTGAAGTTGTGAACTATTTTTTATGAGAGTTGAGTTTTCTGCTATAGAATTTGCATAAATATATGTTAAACTTCCTGCTTAAATACACACATATGTGAGCAGTACGTAGTAAGAAATACCCAGCTGGAGTAAAGGCTACGTGCAGTTGCAATTCTGAATGGTTATGCATACCAGTAAGAGCCAACATTTTTAGAATAACAATGAAAAGTGCAAATGCAAACCTAGATTAAAAGCAGTTATTCAAATCAAGTCTCCATGATTCAGATCCGTGGTTCATATCACTTTGATTTACATGTCAATCCATCGTGCTTACAGTATGTTCCTCCACTGCAATTAAGCTCACGAGTTGGATACCATATAGTTGTACTGACCTGCAAAAGTATCTTTGTAATCTCTCTGATTCCATTTTACTCATCTGTTAAGAGAGAATAAAAACTTTTGTCTTTTATGGGTGAAGGTACCATGCAAATGCAAATGATATTATACAAAATGGTAATTGAAATGGTAAAGGAGCAAAGGGTTTTAATAAAATGACAATTCAAGACACATGCAAGTGTCCCTGTGTGAAATGTTGATTGAAATGAGGAAAGTTAAGAGTGAATTTTAAGTGCCCATAGAAAAATGCACTGAATGTTAAGAGTAAATTAAGAAGCGCACAGGCCAAGGGACAGAGCTCTCTCAGAAACGGATAAAGAAAGAACTGCAATATTCCTTTGAGGGTTTGGGACAAAGGATCTCTCAGTCCTCGATAACAGAGCAAAGCAGGTTGGGGAATAGGCTGTGGGGAACACAGGCGCAGTGACGCTTCAAAAGACCCAGGAACTGGAAAAGCTGAAAATGCAGTTAGCGACAGATTTGGATCTGAAGAGGGAGAAAAGCAATAGGAGCACAGCTGGATAGGAACTTTGATGTTGAATTACACAAGGTTTAAGAACAATTAGGGACTGTAGAAGATACTGTCACTGGAAATTCTGAGGGATGATTCCAGGGCAGAGCAAAGGCCGAATTCTCCTCTATGCTCCCAGCCCCAAGCTGCTGCTGGCAGCTCGCTCCGGTGGAGGCCAGTCCAGGCGATCCTGGCGCGCATCGCTGCGCCGGTGCTCACAGCTTCTGGGATGCCCCCGCTCTGAGGTGTCAAATGAGGTGAAAAACAAATACAAAGGAACCAGAGGCGGCCCCTCAGGTGCAGAAGGACCAGCTTTGAGATGCCGCTGCTGCTGCCCCTTCTGCAAAGCCTGGGTGCCAGGCAGAGCCTTTCAGAGGCTACTTCAGGGGTAAATGGGATGGGGAGGGTGCAGGGATACCGACACACCGAATGACAGCTAAGCTGCCACCTCTCTGGATAGGCTCTGAAAACTATCCTTTCCTGTTTTCAGGGGCACTAGAGTCGTGGCAGCAGCCTTTCAAATGTAACTGAAAAGCGCAGCAAAGTGGTACGTTGGTGTGGCGTTAGGAGGAGAGGAACGAACCGTGACAAGAGGACTGAAGACGGGGAGGTAGCCTGGCCCTTCTCATACTGACACGGGTATCCACACTAGCAACATAAGTCTTATCACTGCAA
Source organism: Rhynochetos jubatus (assembly GCA_027574665.1). NCBI lineage: Eukaryota > Metazoa > Chordata > Aves > Eurypygiformes > Rhynochetidae > Rhynochetos > Rhynochetos jubatus. Next base: position 18,151,065 of record CM050654.1, on the reverse strand, counting down.
AAAAGGTACTTTTGAAAAGAATATAGGTGAATTCTGCTTTTTAAGAAAACCTTTTTATGATTTTTTGTTTGTTTGCTTTTCAAACACGCGTGGGAGTGTGTGAGAATGTGAAGGAGATAATCTGGGACTCACTAATGGATACTCTCTCAAAAAAGGCAGAAAAGACTTCCCAGCATTATCTCACTAATGTGAGAGCTGAGGAGGAGAACCTAACCTTGCTCTGGAAGGAGGAGTTCTTTGGCTGAGGCTGTTTACTCACGCCAGGGTATGGAAAGCTTACAGAACGCGAGGAGAATGGCGTCTCTGTGAAACGACAGACCTTTGTAATGAGTAGGAATTTACACCGAGCAGCCATGTACCGCTGCTGGCATCTAAACTCTCCCAGTTGGCCTGCTCCAGGATTCACACCTCACAGTGGAACAAGAACCAGTACAAGAGAAGGGACCATCCCTGTAACTCCTACCGTCTCTCCAAAGACCACCTCAGCAGTCAGCAGTGTCCAAGAGGTTCAGCGTCAAAGGACATCGATAGCCCGATCGATCAGGTCAATCCGTCCTCTCCGTTCCTTTAACCCCGACCCCCGGCTTTCGAATTCTCACAGTTGCCACTACTAATGGAGCCTCTCTAGTAAAGAGAGCAGCTGAAAAAAAACCAGTACTGAAGTTTTTACAGTGTCCAGTTTAAAAAAGGTCAGCTCCTTTGAACTGGGGAGGGGGGCGGCGGAAATCAATCATTCTAATGGGTTCCAACTGAGAGACCTATAGGACACAGAGGTACACTGCCTAAGATAAGGCTGTCTTCTCGCTTTTCCTCATTTTACTCTCTGCTCAACTGGTTGGCAGTTATGATGCTGACAGTTTAATCCTAATTTCTAAATCAGTGTCAACAACTATTTCTTTCTCTGGAAAGGATACAGAAAGTCCATAAATGACATAGAGCACAATGCCAAACAAGCCCTTTCCTTTTGGCACACCGGGATAAGAAAAAATAAAAAACGGAGAACAGATATCCACAGCCATTCCTTCTTCCCAGAAAACAGCAAACCAAACACAGCATAAGAAGTATTTCCCCAGCTATCACGGTCAGTTATGGCTGTCAGAAGATGTGACCAAATTGCATTTCATCCCTTTGCTCATTTAAGTTGCAGATAGTTGTGCTTCTGAAAATTAAACTGTCAAACTGGAGAAATCCTTCTGGATCAATGGCTCTCTGCTTTTCCTGAATCAAAATATGTCATCGCTACAGAAGAGACAGGGAGTACTAACTTTAATCTGAAATCAAATTAAATTTACCTTTATCAGGGGAGGAGAGATAAAACAGAGCATGTCACAGTTTTTACATGTAAATTGAGTAGGTTCAGCGCACTTTTATTTGAAAAGCAGTTGTTAGTGTTTCTAAGATTTTAACAGCTCCCAGGGATGTATGAATTCACTAACTTAAGCAATGATGGCTGGATCGAGTGTATACACAGAATGACTCACTCGCTGTAGGTCCTTTGGGTGCGAGGTTTTGGTTGTATAGGGCTGTACTGTGACTTTGGCATGAGCCCAAATGTCTGAATGAGGTAGCTCACTTCATGCTGCTGCATAAAGCACGGCTTGGGAAGGAAAACTGCACCTTGTTGCAGCCCACTACTTCTTGTAGGCATCACACCTTGTACAACCGACCCCAGTGGAATGGTTCCCTTGCAACTCGTGTCTTTTTTTTTACCCTACATTGCTGTCTGATAACATAAAAACCTCCTTGATTTCAGTATGGATCTTGTGAAGCTTACTAAAAATAGATGCTCTTCAACAAAAGCATCCTTCTGAAAGGAAATGCTATCCATTATTTACCCAGGAAGCCTTATTGTGAAACCCCATCATCAACCTCTTCCCAACGAGCTTGTGCTACCCTGTCCTGAAGCCTGGTACTGGAAAGTGCACAGTATCCTCAGCTCCCACTGGAATCAGGGCAATTCTGTTGCCTTCAACATATAGCATGTTCTCAACATCTCACACGACGTGGTCTTCGGGCTCCAGTTCACAAATACATGTGCCTAACTTAAGCATGCGAGTAGTCCCATTGATGCTGAAGTGCTTAAAGTTAACCACGTATGTAATTGCTTGCAGGGCTGGTTCCTTAATGAGATACGCTCATCCTTTAATCCTCCCTATCTTTTAACCTCTGCACTGTTACATGCCTCAATTTCTTTAATCAGATAATGAACATTAGAGAAGTTGTTATTTACGGCTTCTGCTTCAAGACTTGAACTAAAAAAAAGTGGACCGTGTGTAGACACTTCTTATTAAACACAGTAAAAATGAAATACAATACCATAAGAAGATGTTTGCAACTTTTGAAGAACATCTTAATTTTTCTTTTGTTAAATTAATGATTTTTCATACTTCCTGAAGTCACACATGGATTTCTTGATGAGATTTTTCCCTGTGTTTGAAAACTGCACATTCTTTGCATGATAACCTTCCAGGTTTAAATCGACCATTACACCATCAAAGCAGCAAATCAAAACTGAAATGCAGCAATGCAAAGGTACTGGAATGGCCACACTGACACAAAACCCACCAGCAAATAAACCAAACAGCAAAGATTAAGTTCTAGAAACCCAAAATAGCACAGAGGAAAAAAAACCAACCAACACCCGAATCAAAACACCTCTGGCAACAGTAGTTTTGAAGAGGACGTTTTCCAATTACTGTTTTTCATTAAAAGCGTCTGCCCGTTGCACTTGGATGTGCTGGCTGCGCTGCCTGCTCTCTGCCAATCTCCCCTTATCAAGGCTAAGGCTGCCAGGAGGACAGGAAAGCACATTTGCAGTCATCAGGTTTCACTGCCTTTTCTAGTCTCTTGACCTATTTTTTTTTTTCCTAATCTTTAAATTTCCCCTTTTTCTTTGCTCAGCACATTAGCATTCTTCCAAAATTTTAATTATTCTCTCTGGTAATTCCCTGGAGCCCTGTGCTTGAACTTTCTTTCTCCACTTGCCCTAGCTCTAAGTAATGAGCACCTACACTATACTTTACCGGAGTGTAGTTTTCCGTACTTGATCTGTATGCTGCAAGCTGCCCCTTCTGGAGGGCTGCCTTGCAGTTTGACACCACCGGGAGCCTATTCTTTCTCAGATGATACTCCTTCTGAGGTGATTTCCCTGTCAGGTTCACTGCTACTGAAAACACGACTACTGACAGCATACGTTTTGAATCCAGCCATGAAAATCGCTTCGTGATAATCTTTACCAAATGCTGCATTACATGGTACTGCATTTGCTACTGGGCTGGGAATTCTTCTCTCTGTTTGTAAATCTGCTTTTATGACCATATTATTTTGAACACTTCATTTCATGCCTAGTACTGAAAAAGGAATAAAGTACCACAGCAAAGCATTAGATGCTTACCTAAAAAGGGGAAGCTAGCCTATCCAATTTTGTCACAGTACTGCTCACTTTATATAGCGAATAAGCCCGAGGTCTAATATGATTCCTCATAATGTACACTCAACTGTATCACTTCCTTCCTCAAGCCAGTTTGCTGTTGAACCAGATGTGCTCCACCCATCGTCTCATTACTATGATCAATCTTCTCTCTGCTGATCAGGATTTAATCCTATTAAATCAGTAGGCTCGCAGTAAATGCGTATCATACACACGCGTGCTTGCCACAGCACATTACTGTAACTGCCTTTATTTTTGGAACATGCTCTCAAGGTTCCCCCAGGCTAATCTGTACAGCCCTCCTGCGCGGCTGCAGGAAGCTGGGAGTGGCACAGCCCTCCCGTGGAGGGGAAATTGAGCGTGGGGGCTGCATAGGGGGCAGAGACACCCCCAGTCTGTGCACCAGGAGTGCAGAGCTTGAGAACGGGTGACCAGAGGGCAGAGCAAACAGCATGGAGGTACAGGCCTGCTTTCCTCCTTACACAGCTGCTCATGGCTGGGCTGGCAGCTGGGAGAAGTCAACACCTGGGGTCTGTGGAGGCTTCTGTACATCTTGATACAGTCCAGTTTTCTCAGTTTTATTGAGATTTTTGATTATTTGCCCTAAACCAGTAATAGAGTGATAAAGGTCTTGACTAGGGGAGAAGCATTCCAAGTCATTTAATAATTTGGAGCTGCCAATGTTTCAACTAGTTTGGGTCACTAGAGGGTGCAGATTAGCCTCTTCAGTCTCAGTCCGGACATTTGTTTTGTGACATACAGACATAGACAACCTCCTGTTTTATAGTATAAAGTGTTTCAGAGAGGAGGTGTGAATTACTGATTTTGAGCCAGTTTGCATGTGTCCAGCTTTCCTTTTAAAAGTAGAGTTTTCCTTTTACAAGCACACACTAACAGGGTGCTATGTTAGGAGTAAGGCATTTCATGCCTGTTCCTGCCATATAAAAGCAAAGATTTTGTCAGTATAACTACTAAACTGAATAGTAATGTAAAAAGTTAGGTATGGCTTATTTAGTCTTTTAATACTCCAAAGGAGCACATACAAATTACATCACGCATTTTAAAAATAGAGAGTACAGCCCAAAGAGATTTTTAGCCTGTAATTGAGCTTTTGGGCAGATAAGATGCAGAGTTTCAGTAGATTCTTACTCCTTTCTGAGTGTGGCTTGCCAAACCCTTTCCCCCATTTTATTGCTTCTGATAGCAGTTTTATAATTTAATGGTCTCTGAACTTTTTAGGATTAACAAAGTGGCAAAGACAACAGTTTACATTTGAATTAAAGTGGTAGAAACTTCTATATTTGGGTACATAAATACCTGTGACCTAAAGGATATCTTCTAAGCTAAAAATATGCAATTGCTAATGTTCTTCACATTTCATGTAAAAACGTAACTATTATGTCCAAATCTGTTTCATGTGGCTGTAGTTTTAGATCACATTTTGCAGCTTTTATAATGAACAACTTGGATTTACAAATATTCTTGCCAGGAAACTAGTGGTTTGGAAAATAACGAGGATGAGAATGCCTTCCTTGTTCTCTGTGCAGGCTAGACTCTTAATGAGAGAGAATGGTGATGAGCTGTAAAGCAAAATGGTCCAGCAATGTTCTCCTGAAAGATAATCATCCTAGGAGCTGCGCATGACAGCATCCTGAAACCCCTTGCTGAATAAAAGCATCTGTCCAGAGCTTAATTAACAAGGAGCTATACATTTAAGACTGCTTAAGGAAGTTAAGATCAGTCAATCAAGAGCACACCTCTGAGTTCACATGGTCATTATTGGGTCTATTGAAGATCTAAGCTATTGCAACAAAGAAGCAGAGAAAGTGTTTATAAACTCTGGCAGAATGAAGCAGATGTGATTTTTGCATGGTATATATAGCTGGATTCACTTGCTGGACCACAGGTAGATCAATAAATACTATTTAAATGAAAATCTTTGACTCTGCCCACACTCATCATTTTGCTATTTAACTTGTCAAAGAAAAATTTCCTTTATGAAATAGTCAGGATTTACGGTGTGGATTTAATTCTTGACAGGACTCAAATCTGCAGTGCTGCACAGGAGTCAAAATGTCATAAAACGTTATTAACACACAAAACCCAATGCCCCATGCATGTTATCCAGCTGCCAGTAGTACATATAGCATCAGAATTGTGGCGATGCAGACAGTGTCTAGATGCCAATTTGTCTGTTATTATTTATATGTCTAGAGTCTCCACTGTGGATCACAAGGTCTGTTCCATAGCAGAAGTGGATTGGCAACTAAGAAAGCTGAAACAGGTCCAACAACCTGTTTGGAAACAGGGCTACAGATAAGTAAAGCCTCTGACTCTTAATCATTCTGTCAGAAACAGGGACATCTGAGTAAGGAAAGAAGATACAGTAAAGACAAAAGAATTAAAACATACAATTTTTCTACTGTGAAAAAAATATTCTTACAGCTGCTAGCACAAAAGGGGAAAGTAGGAGCAGAAGTGTTTTCAGCTTTTCCCAAAGACATTCAAAAATGTTGATGCCTTCAACAGAATTATTTTCAGGATCTAAATCCGTAGACTTCATTAATTATAAAAATTTCACCTGCTATCCAACAGCAAACTGCACGTTTAAGAAATTCTAATTCAAACTTTGTCCTTTCACTGGCTTGTTAAATGACCTCAAATAATTTAACCATAGAAAACGAGTGCAGCACTAGAGCCAGGATCTCCGAGGAGTAGGTGATGTGAAGGGGAGGCTCAGTCTAGGCTCGGGGCCTCAGCAGGTAGGAGACGTCCCTGGTTCCGGGCAGAGCTGGCACACTGGTGCGCGCTCTGCAAAGCCATACCCACATGGGAGCTCTGCTCCTGCCCCACCGTGGCACTGCACTGCCGATAAGCGCTGCTGAACCAGTGCTTGGCTCTGCACAACCACGTAAGGTGTCCCTGCAATGGTGACTGTGACAAAAGCGCTGGGAGGTGGCTCTGAATGGAGTCTGATGAGCATAGTAGGGCTTTCCAAATGCAACCAGGGAAAGGACGGTGCTCGTAAGAGGCTGAATCAAATACCAAGCCAAACACGATTAATTTTCTCAGAGAAAAAATAGAAGAGGAACCCCCTACTCTGGAGTTGCAGACAGGGTTGGGACTGGCCTCAGTTCTCTGCTGAGAGTTGGAAGAACATAAAACCCACTGACAGCAAAGCAGTGACTATCCGTTGGGAAGATGCCACGGGAGCTGCAACAGTAGCCTGTAAGGAGATATATTTCTAGGACTGATAGTGTGTGGATTATTTACATGAGGATGCTGTGCAGGGGAATTTATGGTGGAAATTTAAAGCACACTTAAATCTCCATGTGGACATCTCCTCACAGTCAATATTTGGAAGTGGAGCACAATATGCAGCAGGAGGAAATAAGACTCTACATTTCTTCAGCTGTGGAATTCTGCACAGAGCAATTGTGCTAGAACTGATTCTATTCTGAGTCAAACAGCTTAAGAGAGGGACAGTTTAATCAAATCTAAGTTAGTTCTAGTTCAGTAGTCCATGACCGGGGGGGAAAAAAACAACCCACACAGCAAAAAGACCCCAACATCATGTACAAAAATAACGTCATTAGATGAAGAGACTTGAATCCAAATATCTACTCCGTGGTAAATGTTAGTCACGTTCTTGCACTCATGAGTTAGGTACATACATTGCAATATCAGGCTTTTCTTAAAATCTATTTATACACTATGTGTTCTCTGTAAAGTAAATATACCACTTTTTTTCCAAAGGTATCTTTAGAAGCAAAGACAGTTCATTTCCTTAAGGAAGACTTTTTCCAGTATCTTGCTATATATGCCTTGCTATGGCATAGAAGAAAAAAAAAAAAATCACTGCATTTTTCTTTCTTTCTTATTCTTCATTTATCTGTCATTTTTTTCTTGTATTGTTCTTGCTATTTTCCGAACATAAATATCTGGATCAGTGAAGAGATCCCTGACCCGCTACTTACCATTAGCATTTTGAGACAGATACCAATCAATGACCTATGGATTAAAAGCACTATAGCCTGTTCCCGGTCTACCAGGATAGTTTGCCCTGGTGTTGGGTGTCATTTAGCAAAGAGGTCCTCTAGTCTGTGATCTGCATTTATTGTTTAAAAAGGAATTACTCCTAAAATAATTAATGCCAGTTTATATTGTTATCATGTGTCTGTAGGCTTCTGTTCACTCTAGCTATAAATATAACGGGATTCACTCTTCTATCCTTCATGGTTCAATCCCTGTAATTGTAATTCACGGTCAAGATATCTGTCAACACATTGCTCTTTTTGCTGGTTGATAGTTCACACAACAATGGAAGCTATCTGCCAAGCAGCACCTGTCTCTTTAATAATTCAAGATATTAAATAAATAAAATGGAGTATGTACCTGCCGCCTTATTTTCTTTAAACTCGCTCATCCCGCTCATACACATTTCATGATAAAAGCTGTAGGTTAAGAGACACTGATTTGTCATCACCACAGAAAGTGAGGTTGTAACCAGGGAAAACTTTGCTTTTCTAACTTACTGTTTCGCTACAAGAGGAAGGACAACTCCCAGCCGGTGCCGCCATGAGCGTGACAGTTGCTGAAGTTAGCCAAGAGGCATGCATAAAGTCAGGGTATTTATACTGCCAGTGCTTTTAACCAATTACAATGAAATTCAAATCCCTTCATAGGGAATTCGATTTATATTCTAAAATACTGAACTATTTTGACTATTTAATAAAAATCTTTACTTCCTGTATGATATTTCTCTTGTTTTATTTTCTTTCACTTTCCAGTTGAGATGGTTTACTACACAAAGCTCAGACCTAGGTGTTGAGCACAGCGAAGTTAGAAACTTACCACATCCACAACGATGTTGTAACTGTTCTGCTATGGCCTCCACCTCAGAAGTATTGTGATTACTCACAACGTACCTATAAAGTGCAGTTGAAAGGGAAACCTACTTTTAACTGGTTTAGAGGTGGGGAACTGACCCACAGGGACCAAATCCAGACCCTCAAGACATGCTTCGAGTTCTTCATGCCGCCAAGTCGATCGCGTTGTGCGGCCACTGAGCATCTGCCCTGGCAGAGGTGTCCAGTGCCACAGATGGAACCTTTAGTGCAGAAATGATCACGCATATGGACCTTCCATGCTCTAGGCCCTAAGCACGATGACATCTTTCCATTGAATCCTTTAATATCTACCATGAATTTTGTTTTTCAGTCACAATATATTTGAGCAATCAAACATTTATCAAGAGAGACTCTCAAATGTGAGACTTCACTGTTCTGTACTTTTCCCCAAGCAATCTGTGGAAAGGCAATAGCTGTATTTCACAGATAACGTGGCCATTACCAGCTCAGTCTGCTGCTTCTAACCAGCGGTGTTATGTCACACGTGTTTTGATATCAGATTTGAAAGCAGCGTTTTTCCCTTACTATTTCAGACAGGTTATATCTGGTTAGAAAATACATGTTGCATCTTATCAAAACCCAACAAGGATTGTGATAACTGAAGAATGGCTATAAACACTGCCCCAAACAACAATTAATGATGTAGGTAAGAGCCAGACTTGGTGTGCAGATGGGGACACGAGGGATTTGCAAGTTCAGATGACGATCTTCCTTGCGTCCAGCCTCTTGCAGCCTGAGGGTGTTCAGAGTGCGTCCAGGGTTACAGCAGAAGCATTCCTCAACTGCTACACTGCGGTGTGGATGATTCCAGTGGCACAGATGGGTTCAGACGGTCAAAATACCAGCACGGCCTTATCATCCTATGATATGAGGCAGTTAAATGAGGTTTGAGGTTCTGAGTAAGGAGAGATCAGTCTGCCGATTTCCACGGCAAGCCATCACTATCAGCCATCGTTTCAGCCTGTTACACAAGCTCATGCTAGGTTTTTTATTTCAGATGGGGTTGAAGACAACAGCTCTTTAGGAGAGATGAAAAAAATTAAAGACCCACAAAGAGAGAGGAGCGAAACAGCTCGGGCAGAAGCAGCAGCTCTAGAGGAAGGCACTTCCCATTGCCTTATCGGTCACTCCCCTCTTTCACAGAGAGCTACTGGTCATCCAGGAGACTTGTGTTCAGCACCCTTCTCTGCCTAGTTCCTCTGTCCAGAGTGTTTTCAGCATTGGTCTAAGGTTAACTGGGGAGAGGAAAAAGTTTCTTTTCCTCTCCTGTTGAACTGCTTTTGAGCTACACAACATCAGAAATAATGGAAAGGGAAACAAGGTGTGGGGGGAAGAGAAACGGGAAAAAGATTGCCTTTGGAGAGAGTGACTGTGAGGTGAAACAAGGCAGTATACCATTATAGCTTACATCCCCAGGGTATTCCTCTGAACAGCATTCTGGATGAACAGTATTCCAAGGACTACTTAATCCAAGACATGTCTAGTCCAAATTTGAAGTAGGGACCAAACCTCTGTGCTCCTTCTTGAACACCAGTGCAATGGCCCCAGCAGGAAGGGACTGGTGTACACTGCTTGTTGTACAACTTGCCTGCTCATATGCGTTCTCACACTTACTCAGCAAACGTGCCTTCTGGGCTGCTTTAAAGGCCCCACAAAACTCCCTGGTAGTGCAGAGATGAAGCCTGCAAAACCTCTGCACAGGTATTGCCAGCAGTATGCCCATGACTCCGTGGACTTGCACCACGCAGCATCATTCGCACTTAGACTGGAAGTTGCTTGGGCTAAAGACCCTGTCAGTGACTGGTTTTGTCAGTCAGGGTGTGCAGCTATGGCATCTGACTGAATGATAATGCAGTATGAGGCTGCCACGACAGGCAAAACACTGTATATCGCAAAACTAATTAAATGGAAGTGAAAAAAGGCCTTGGCATATTTAAGGAAAAGAATGGTTTTACTCCTGCTGTAAAAGGAAAACAACAACAACAACAAGATTGATTGCCCAAGTGTGCACATATTATAAAGCTGTCATTTACAGGAATGAAACAAAAATAAACTCCTTTGCTACTACTGACATAGTCTAATAACCTGCACTGCTTGATGGAGAATCTGCACAGAGCTAATGACTTCAGGTCTTGCTGACCCTGTATGGCTCAGTTCCCAGAGTCCTACCGAGCATATGGGGAAAATAGCCAGGTTCGTACAAACACAAATGTTTGCTTGAGCTGAGCCCAGGACCGATACAGTCTAACCATCATCCTGGGAAAGGAAGTTTTGTTGCCAAGTAAAAATTTAATCTGGGAGCTGAGAGTCAGAAATAGAGTTGTTTCCTTAGACAGTCTTTCTCTGCTATGAAAATCAAATCCATGGTAAGAGGAGCAGATTGTAAAAAATTGTACTATGATGATATCTAAATACCTCCTAAAGAAAGATTTATGATTTTAGCCTAGTCCTGAAGGGAATTCGCAGAACTGCAGGACCACTGGCACTGATGTGGGGATTGCAGACAGCACAAATCAGACTCTAAATAATGGATCAAAAAGAGGAGCCTCAAAAGCTACTTTTTATTGCTCTTTGGGGAATAGTGCACACTATTATAAAATACTGCAGGTTGTGAAGCTCCAATAGCACCGTGTAGTTTTAAGGAAGAAAAGCCTCAAGGAAGACAGGGAAAGCTCAGTGGCAGTGAGCTGGGTGAAGCTACACCTCTGTGCAACAGGAGACAGTGCTACCTGGGGCATGGATAGCAGGACACCCCGGTGATGGCTGCATCCCGGCCTTACGCAGTGTTCAGCACCCGGCCCCTCAGCCTTGTACAATGTAATGTACGCTTGCGATGCCTGGGCGATTCAGCTGGTCTCTTGCAACCCTACGTTCTCCTCAAAATGAAGCAAAGTTGACTATATGACCTGGTTAAACAAGAGCAATCATGGGGTGATGATGTTCAGGTATATTCAGTTGGTTGCTGATACCATATTTTATCTGATCAACAAGGTTCCAGGTTCACACCAGGAACAACCTCTGTTTCTTGTATCAAAAGGGAGAGGCATCATCAGCATAAGCCAGCCTTTGTTAATTCAAACTGTATTATAAAAATGCAAGACAAACCTATCCCCAGTCAAAGTTCTACAGCACATTTATAGCTTCTGGGGTCTCTTCCCAATTGATTTTTGTTTGGAAAAAGGAAAAAAAAGCACCAAAAAACCCCAAGAACAAATATGACCAAATATAAATTACATAAAAAATAAATACCAGACCAAATATAAATTAAAATAGAGCAGGGAACCATCATTCATTTTCACCTAAAACTTAGAAGAGGCCAATAGCAGTGAAAGCTTGGCTCTCTCCAAGCAAGCCAAGAGCTTGCTCGCCAGACCCAGTCTCTGGTGGCCAGCTCTTTGCAGCTGCATGCAAGATTCAGTAAGAAAACAGATGGTACGCTGGAGCCTTTCTTCATGAAGAATAATAGATGAGTAGCTAGAGCCTCTCAATCTCGGAGTGGCACACAGGGTGATCAGAATCCTGATCACAACCACGCTGTGATAAAAGACTCTGGGTAAAGAATGAATTAAGGTGGTTTGGTCTGTTTTATCAATAAAAGTAATAGCAAGATCTATTTTGTACAATTCTTTAAGCAGAAGATGACTCACAGGAGTGATACATATTGCTTATAAAGCATTGCAAAGTGGGATAAATCACGCTGTCCATTTAATGGTTGCGTGCTTGTTGCCTCTGTATTATTGGAAAAATTATTCCCTGCATTCTAGAAAAATGGATAGGAATGTATAAAAAATATACAGACCAAAATTCTCCTTCTGGCAACTTTTGCCCCTTTACTGTGAAGGCTGGCACAGGTTAGAAAACAAATCATGTGCTTTATGTTACACTGTTTTGTTATTATGATACATTATAGGCTAATGCAGGATTCTGTCATCTAGAAATATTTGAGCAAGATTTCCATATTTGAAAAGCAATTTCATGTCAAGAAGGTAATAACAAGTGAAATAACATCAGTATAACGAGAATATTAGGACAGCCTAAAAGTAATGATATTGCAGCCTAAGGTATTAGAAGGAAATAGTTTAAATTATTCAGCAAGTAAACTGATGTCATGTGGTCAACGCACTACACATCTCAATTAGAATTAATGTAATAATAAAGATTATTAAGTAATAAACACTGGCCAAACAAATTACTGTAAACATAAGTCAGCTCTGCTAGGACAGCATCTCTCCCTCTGGTTTGCACAGCAAACCTTGACACAAACCAGAGTCAAACAAGCAATTCTTCACAAATATTTCCTGACTTTTGTCCATCTTGCAAATATAGATCAAGCTATACCAGAAGCCGTCACTGGAAAATTTGTGCACACTGTTTTCTCAGTGTGTTGCTGTCCAAGATGTGATAAAAATAGGAAAAAATATTCCATAGGGCTTACCTACATGAGACTGCAGCAGTTTCCTATGCAGTTTATCATATTCAATTCTAGCCAGCATACGTAACCCATTAGTCTTCGTATTGCAGCACCACTTGCATTTGGCAAAAGCACACTAATTGATGGACTTACACGCTTTTTACTGAAATAAATAATGATTTATGATACAGAGATTTTAACAATTAATTGACTTCTTTCAGAGAGTGATTCACCCAGCATGACAAACCACAAGGCCTTGCAGCTCTCAGGAAATGCCATTCCCATCTTCTTATCTCTCAGGTGGTGTTGGCTGATACAAAGTTGTGTGACGATACAGCTAGTGGCAGAGAATCTGTCCTACGAGCTTCCTTCCAATTCAATGGAAATACTGCATTTTCATCCAGAGATACGAGGTTTTTGTGCCCACAGATATATAACTGAAGCTGAATCTTGGATCCTATGGGCTAATACCAGAAGGATTTAGGTAAAACAAGACCCTTCAGGAGGTGTCATACAGCCTTCAGACTGTGGGATGGGATTCAATCTTGTTTCATATGCAAGCACTGACAGAAAACCTATGAACCGCCTGTGTAAGCCCCTTTAAGCCCTTCATATTTGTTTTCACCTCTTCTGGGTGAGTAAATCCCATTAAACAGAACCTGTGGCATGGTGCTACTGCTGGGCTGCTCTCAGACGTTCTTTCATTGCTCTGTGTTGTGCAAGCCGTCAGGCTGCGTAAAGTTCTAAGTCCATTGTTCTAAAGGGGTTTATCACTAAGAAGCCACCAAGGAAATGGAAACAAAAATTTCCACCTCGTGGTGGACAGCACTGCTATGACAAGGCAGGTCCATGTTGTGATGTGATTCAAAAGATGGTGAAATACATCTCATACGCAAAAGAAAGAAAAAAAATTTTGCCTATAAATATTTACCATTAGATCACGCAAAGGATTCAGTTTGAAGTATTCAAGACCTGTTGCAAAATGAACAGTGGAATAAGTAATTAACTAGAGGGTAAATATAACCATACAAGACTTAAAGTAGCCTAGGGTGTACGTTCTCCACTGCAGGGTGTTAAAAATGAAAAAACGTAACTTTTTGTTCCAGATTCACCTTATCATGAATGTCTGCCCACACTGTATACTTCTCTGGTCAGCACATATAAGAAATACTTGTTGAGCTGGGAATCCATTCAGCCTTTTCAAATAAAGCTTACCTCCAAAGTTACAGTACTCGCAGAAGCCATTGGTAAAGATGACAAGCTTGAAATACGCTACATGTTTTTTCTAAATGTTCAAACAGCAAATGAAGAAGTATGAGACTGCTGCTTGATGCCCTAGATACTCTACAATTCATGACCACTTAGTAGACAACTTAACTGGTACAGTGCATTTGAGACACTTGTTCAAACACGCATTGCCCTCAACAAACCTCTCCCCTCTCTGTCTCTCGGCGTACTGTGCAGTTCCACCCTCCAACAGATTTATATACAGTATACTCCTAGATCTTGAGACAAACTAACAGGCATCTGAAAGAGACCCCAAATGAAATATTCATGAACTGTCATAACATTCATTACCATTTTATGATTCTCTTTACTTGGTTGAACAACAACGCTTTCTAGCACTCTATTAAATCAGCTAGCAAACTTTATAAATCACCAGCTAAACTACATGAATCTGTCACTTCTTAATGTACTGTCTGGGCTCCAAAAATACTTCAACACATGGCAAAGTCATACTACTTATAGGACTCTCTTCGCTGTCATTCTTCAACATGGATTTTTTGGGGTACATTGTTAGGAATTTACCATCTTTTTAAGACTGAGTTTGAGTTTCGTAGATAGAGAAGCCAAAGAAACAGATAAAGTCTAACAAATATTTATTTTTTAATGATGAAAATATACTTAGCTTATCTAGAAAAAAACCAAAACAAAACACCCAAACAAATGTGCATGGACTCAACAACTAAAATAAAAGTTCTTGTGCTGAGCTACAGTGAATAGAATGGGGACTTTCAGATCCAGCTAAAGCTCTGCAAGGCTGCTAATGCTAGACTGAATGCTAACTCAGGTTCCTGGAAGATGATGCTAAATCCTAGTGAAGGAAAGTGGAAGTGACTGGAATTGCTGAGGACACAGATGACCTGAAGAAGAATCAGACTTGTCCATTTCCATTAACACTGTCACCTCTTGTTTCAGGGCCTTCTGGGCAGAGGTCTCCCCAGCTGTCTGCAGTACACTTTTCCCACCCAGCTGACAATAGCTCTCATACCAACTTTTATCAATGACTTGCTGCCCAGGAACAACATGGTCCTTTTTTCTGTTGTATTGCTGAAGTCAACACTGCACACCTCATCGCCTTCCTGGTTTCTTCCCTGGTTACACTGGGTTTTGCTCGGCCTGTCTCTCCATGTTGCTTGCTAAAATCCAGACTCTACATAGTTCTTCGTCATGACAAATTTTAAGCAATTCTGTTGTGGCTGACTTTGGCCACATCAGCCTAGTCAAATAATGTAAGAGAAAAACCCTGTAAATTATTGAATAACAAAATGAAAAAAATAATCTGCATCTAAGCTGAAATAAAATTATCAGCTGTCTCCTGAATTTATTTGCTGTAATTGCATCTGACACTTGCAATATTTTCAGCAGCATCTGTTCTGTTGGTAACGTTCTACAAGATCATAGCTACAATAGATTTTGTTTGTTGAAACGGAAACTTTCTGTATCTGAACCTTTGGCCTCTTTTCTCCCATGCACCGGGTCACTGATTTGTGTGACTTTTGCCCCTGAAGCTATGGAGGCCTAAGCAGATTTTTAAGCTAATTCCTTTCCTCTGAGGAGCTGGTAGATAACCTAGAAATTATTTACACACAAGGCTAGCCTTCTGATGCGTCATCTATTCCTGTGATTCAAGTTAAGCACCAGGTTAAGTGCTTTGCCAGGTTAGAGGAAAAGAACCAGGTTCATGGCCCCTGACATGAGAAGGACACATTTACAGAGGCAAAATAACCTTTGGATTAGGCTAAGAACATTTATAACCATTCAACATGTCTATATATTTGTGTACAAATGTAAAACTTTATGCCTAAGGCAGAAAATTTCAGAATAGATTGTAAAATTTTGGTAGAATTATTTACATTTTTGGAAGTATTTATTTTTCAGTACAGAAACATTCTGCTAAGCGAAATGAAGTATAACTTTGAATTTCAAGTTCAGAAAAGTACCACAGAGAAAATGTTTATTTTGGAGCTGTTGAATTATATCTTCTCTAAAAAAGATGAAATTAAATCTTTTCGTTAGTGCTTCAAGTTTTGTGCTTCTTTCTTGTCAGTAAATTGTATCAGACCAGAGATTTGGTTTTAGAGCCAATTCTGAACAATCTGCAAGAAACTCTAGACCTCATTTTATATAGAGCAGCTAAGTCCAATCTGGCATCCCAGTTCTGGGTTCATTGAGAGCAATGACAACACCCTCATTATCTTGAATGGCGGCATATTTTATTTTTGGTGATTAAATGCTATCATAAGAAGTTCTAACATCTTTCTTATTTTTATAAACATGTCTCTGTAGAGCATGTTTCCAGGAGGTGAGTGCACAAGGGTGAAGGAGCTTTCCCTCGGTCAGGTCTGAGTTTATTTTGAAGAAGCCCGTAGTTTACATTACAGATGTAGTAAGTAGCGAGAAACATGTATCTACTGCCAACTGATCTCTAGATGTTTGACTTGGGAGGAACATTTGCCTGCAGATACCTTTCCAAATAACTGCCATTTTGCTTTAGATGTTTAATCGGTTTATAACAATATTATTTCTTTGTTTCCTGAAGCGATGACCAAATTTGCTAAAGACTCACTTTTTCAATTCTGGGTTCCAAAAATAACAACCAACCAAACAAACCAAACCCCACACCCAAACCAATCAACAACTTGGAAGTTTTGTGTATAGGTTTCCACCAGACATACTGCCTTGGAATTTACCTTTGTTAAGAATGGAACATCTAGATGACAGTACTGGGATATCTGAACTATTTCTACAAAGCATGTAACATTCTATCATTAATCGTCCCAGTCACTGTCTAGTCAGGCAAATACTTCCTAATGAATTCCGAGAGAAGGAGCTGCGAAGTCCATGTTTTCCTTCTGATAGACACATATATCTTGATGTAGGCAGGTTAGTTGTAGACCTTGTCCAGACACCCAGTAACATAAGATAATGTCAGGCTTGCACACTAATATATCAAGACATAGAGTGCCGCCTTACTTGGGTAAAACCACAGCGGAGTGAAACACATGAAAGCCACCACAGGATTGTATTCCATGTCTGACATAACTATTTTTCCTTAATCCTGTAAAGGTGTACCTAGGGAAATTTGTCTCTCTGCTCGAACCCTTAGGAGAAAAGGAGACTTATTCCCATCTGAATTCAGTTATGTACGTTCACTAGGAAATCTAGTTAGCAAACCCCCCTGAGACCCCTTTCCTGTCAGTGGAGGCAGGTGCTCTGAATTCCCTTCTGAAGGAGCCCAACTTAAGCTTTACTCAATTGCTTTCTGTGAGGCAGGGATGAGATCTCAAGGTCAGGTAATCTAATATCATTCTTGATGATCAAGCCACAAAAAGTTTAGAGTCTTTTTGTGACTACAGCAAGGTTTTTAAAGTAGCTAGGGCACCAAAGCAGACTTTATTACCCACTGCATCTTTCATCTCCTGTGAGAAAAGCTGTGTTGTAAAAGTGCACGTTCTTTCACATGACATTAGGGAGACTGCCTTACATCAGACTCCCACAGTAGTAAAGCAAAATATAACGGTCTAGACTCTGCTCTCAGTTACATCAGCTTGGATTTTGAGTCACCAGTGAATATAATGAAATTATACGACATATTTATTATTATAATTGGCCATAATTATAGTGCTTAGAGATAACCAGATGAAGAATTACTTGAAATATGGTAGCATAATCAATAGACAGTAAGTAGGAAAACAATGAGATAAACTTTTGGGAAAAGCATTAAAAAAACCAAACAAAAACACAAACCACCCCCAGAATTAATTTAAGTTTTGGATTTATGGAATCCTGACCTAGAGAATGTGATCAGCATTTTTTAAAAACCACACTCTAGGATTCAAACATGACTGATTTTTACCACACCTGTGCCTAGATGGAGAGGTGGGAGAGAGATAATTTTGCAAGAAGAAAATAATGAATTCTTCCTTTACCATTGTCTAACCAAAAATTTCACTTAATGAAATGAATTTTAAACAAATTGAGACCACAAGAAAATCTCCCACATCAGGTTTTGTTTGGTAAGAACTTTGATGTCCATGGGCAAGATGGACAGCATAAGGCCAGCTTCACTTCATGAGGCCCTTATGTGGCTCCACTTGGGCGTGGTCACAGACAAGCCTCTGCAATTTGTACTTGCAACACTGGTTCCTAAGGCTCATTTTGCAGGCTACATCTTGCTAATGCAGATAGGGAAGTTCTCTTGGCTCTAGGCCCGTTGTATCTGACTTCTAGTCATGGTCCATTAGCCAGATAAAAGGAAACTCGTGAGCAGAGAGAGAAAGGAAGAAGGGAAGGCCATAAAAAGAAGGGGTGCTGGCCTAAATCCAGACAGCATGTTCCAAAAGTCTCCTTTAGGGTGTCTTTGTGATCACTTCAGTGCCCCCTGTGAGTGCCATTAGACCGTCAGCAAGATAGAGATGCTGGCCCACAGTTTGATCTGCTTTGCTTAGCAAATCTCTCTGTTCAGGTTTTCAGCACAGGAAATGTCTATCTCCAGCTTCAGACGCCTGAACGCCTTCCAAACCAGCAACGGCAGAGACCAACTTCCCTCAAAGTTCCAAGACAGAAGCTACAAAAATGGGGATCAGAGTGCTACTAACGTTGGGCTGATAAATGAAAGGGGTGCCATTCTGTGATCTCCACGTGGAGTTACCTGGAGTGATATTTTTCAGGATCAATCAGGTCTGCACCAAAATTACTACATAATAGCAATATTTTCATAATATTATTCAGTTAATACAGATATTTTAAACATTGTTATTTAACATACCTTCAGATACCTCAGACTATTCAGCCAGTCTACCATGGCTTCAGCTTCCCTCCTACAAACTTTCATAAAGTGGCAACATGGTGTAACACCATTCCCATGTCACTTCTCCAGATCAAATAACCACAAAATTTCCTGCAATCCTGCAGAAGTCATTTTGGTCTTCGTTGAGATGGTACTCGGTTCGTAAACCAGTGTGTATTAATTGGCAGTGCTCCATGGAGAAGAGGAGCAGTTGTTAACAATAGCCATCCTTCCCTCACAACTGTCCGCCCTCTGCTGCAAATTCAAGGCTGCATTGCCCAGGCTGCAGCTGCCCGTGCTCACGTTGCTGTCCTCCCCTGCCATCCTCATGTCCTTGTCCTCAGAATTTTCAGTGCCTATTCACTGCTTTAGCTAACAGATTTTTCCACCTATAATCTTATCTTTTTTCCAATTAAAAAACTTTAATGACTATTTCAGTTTTGCTCTGCTTTATATAAAATATTTTAGATTGTTATTTGCAGAATGTTTAACTTAACACAGCTGTTCAAAAAATCTTTTTTATCAAAGTTAACTGTAAGTCTTTAACTTAGACTTAGATCTTGTATTGGAAGACAGCCCTTCAGTCAGCGCAGCAGAGCAAAGGAAACCTAGGAGTCCCCCATATATGAAAGATGCTGCGATCATATTTCTAAATATAATTTGATCTGTTTCCCAGAGCTACAGTATTCATTTTTCTCCTCTTACTTCCTTGTTTTTCTTTATATGCTAGAGATTTAG
The DNA here is from genome assembly GCA_027574665.1 of Rhynochetos jubatus. Taxonomy (NCBI): domain Eukaryota; kingdom Metazoa; phylum Chordata; class Aves; order Eurypygiformes; family Rhynochetidae; genus Rhynochetos; species Rhynochetos jubatus. Next base: position 18,131,503 of record CM050654.1, on the reverse strand, counting down.
CTGAAGGCAAGAAGCATAAATTACAAATAATATTTTCACATGTTAAAACAAATAGCTGAGTAGGTAGGTAAACAAGTTTGCAGCACATTTTCAATTCTTTGTATTTATTTTCTTCCTTCCCATACAATTTAGAAGCTCTATTAATCTTAAAGTATGTTGATTTTTTATTTCCTAAAAAACCCTTGTGTAATCCATTTACAAATACATAAACCTCAAATGTGCATAAATTGGTGACCATAACAACTTGCAAAAGCTGAGATCTAACATCTGAAAATTAAATAGACTGAATTTGGACTAAGTCCCTCAAGTTCCATATATCACAAAGTGGTGCAATGTAATTTGCCATAATCTGTAGAACGGTAAATCTCAAGGGAATGGAAACATGACTCTCATTTTACTCCACGTGACTAGCCTTCACTTCTTAGCATGGTAATTTTGGTCATTTCAAGAATTTGGGCAGCAATTAGGTTCTTGTACATTAACTAGCTAGAACTAGTCTCCAGATACATGCAGCAAAGGAGTTATTTGTCAGGAGTTGAGTCCCAAGAGATGTTGAACATTCCAGATCAAATTCAACAGAGTATTTAAGCACATATTATTTTACTTTAAGCATGGGAGCAAATCCTTTATTTAAGCTATAGTTCTCAGTGTCTTGAAGAACTAAATTCTGTTTTCCTAAATTCACAAGCAGTATAACTAGTGAACAAAATAACTCAAACAGTCAGATGATGCAAGTCAAGCCATAAAGAACAAACAGCAACAATAAAGCCTACTTGTTCCAGCAAGCATGTTTCCCTTTAGCTTACAACCTCACTTTGCAACTGTCATCTTATATCCATGTTTTCTCCATCATAGCTAGTAATTCTTAAACCACAGTACACAGCAATATTAACTTCACCAACAGCTCTCCTCCTTGAATGAGGGGGATGTGCTTCAGTTCCACACTGGCTGTCAGCTTCAATTATTCTGGAGCCAGCTGAATTTTCACTACAGTCATGGTTGTCGTACTAGTTGACTTGGTGAGAGCAGGCTTGGTCTGTGAGATGACATACATATCTCTGCATTCTCTCCCCCTTTCCTAAGGATCCAAACCAAATTCTTCTGTAAAGAACGGCTGAAATCAAAACCTGAATTGTTGCAGAGCCGGTTATCTTTGTTGCGTGTAGATTTGGGGTAAATAGTGACCTCAGCACTTCTTTGCTTTGAAGATTTCAATATATAGAGGTCCTAAATGGAAAGAATACACTTAACTGCTACTCCTCATCAGAAGAGCCCTAGGAAGCAGGATTTACTAGCCCAGGAACAGCAACAGCTTAATGCAAATAGCTTCTGAACTGAAGCAGGTTGTAATTCTGGTCACTGAGATTAAGTTGATGTACCTGTACCATGCCCAAGTAAGACACCTCTAGTAAACTTGAAAAAGGTGACTCAGGTATTTGTTCTGCTGGTTTCCATTTTTCAGATCAGTAAGACAATTTCTGTTTTGCAGAACTCTTACCATCCATCCTGTTCTTATTCTCAAAGATTTTGATGACCAATTAAAAAATGAAGAAAAAAATCCACGCCAAAATGAATCTTTGGCTTCTCAAGCACAGAAATACCTGGCCCATCTGATACACTGAAATCTGGAGTGCTTCAGCCCCCCTGTGAACACAATGTCTATTTGGTGCCCAATAGAGGAAGGAAGATTACAGCATGCACTGGCACATTTTCGTCTTTTCATAACCTAATGAGTGCACATGAGTCTGCTAAAGAGGGCTTATTTGTGTTTGGTTTTTATTTTTTTTTTTTTTTAATTTTATTTTATTCTTAAAATGATTTCTGAAGTACCTGCTGGGTATTTATGCTTTTGCCTCCCAGTTGCTGAATGTTGTTCTGTGACTTTAGTTAAAAAATCAAGAGATAGACTCCAATAAGGTGTAGTTAAATAATAACTGAATTAGATATTTTCTCAAAAATACACTTTCCAGCACTAGTTTTGTCATTGCTTCCAGGCTGTACAAGCACAAGTTTGTTCAGTTAGCTTCTGGCAACGGTCCAGTCAGACGGTTAGATGCTTGAATGAACTCGAAGAAATATTTTTACAGTGTGAAGAATTTGTGCTTAATCACTTGGGGAAATAATATTCCATTTTGATTCTTGGCCACAGTACTTATCTTAAATTGCTTAGTCACGTGAAAGTATAATTTCACTAGCTAGGAGTCATCCTTTTGAAATTTCACTTGCAACATGCTTTAACTCACCAGCTTTGACCCTTATGTAAGGTCATCTACACAGCTGCTTGAATAAAAACATGCGCCATGATAACGCACAGTATGCTCCAGTCATGCAGAAATGGGAGTGAACGGTTTATTGATCGTAGTGTCTGACATGACCTGCTTATAATTAGGATATATCAATAACCCGGATTCTTCCTCTCTTCTCCACCACCTGCCTTTCCCCCAGACTCCAAGAAGATCTCTACGTTCAAATAACCTCTGATGTCAGATTCCCATCCCAGTTTTGCAACACAAGTGTTTCTCTAACACTGAAATAATTTTACACATTCTACTTTGGTCCCAAGGACTGGAAGATGGTTGTGGAAGGAATTTATTAAATAGTACAGAAATAATGTTCAAGAGCAACCTTGGAGCAATGCAAGGATATAGCAGAATTTCGCTGATATTAAAATCATAACTGGCATAAGAAGGAAATACTCAGCTGACAACACCGGTCAAACTACTGACACCTCATCATTTCACCCAGCTGACAAAACAGCTACAGAGCATGATCTCCTCCTCATCCTGCCTAATCCCTTCCTGCTACGTTACCACACGACAGGGAAGTCCTAACCATTTGCAAGATGCTATTTCTGAATTTTAGCACCATTATACCCAATTGACATTTCCCAGGTAGCTTCTTGCTAGGTACTACTGCTCTCTTTCAGTAGATTTACAGAATGTTATGAGGCTTGAAAACATTTGAGGTATAAAGGGAAAAGGGAAACAGGGCATGCAGGCAAAGTAGTGGAGGAAATCAAATATTTAAATAACACATGTAAAATACTTCAGGCATCTTAGATGGCATCTCAGAAAAGAGTCAATTATGGGGCACAGAAAGAATCTAATAATAACCAAAGTAGGCCAAATGCAAACACTGTCATCCTGGCAAAAAATTCTGAAAGAAGCTATACAAATAGCAGTGAAGGAAGACAAATATGCACAGTCCGAGCATGCATGCCCCAGAGTACCGTTACTGAATCACCTTACGAGAATATGATCTTCCAAGCCCAGGGAATTCTGAGTTCAGATACAGCTGCATTTACCTGAAAAGCCTGCCAAACCCAAGCTACTTTGCACTCTAAACTGACACAAACAAACTCAGAAAAAATCACAGCAAGTACTTTTGTAATTACCTGATTTATACTGGCTAAAAAAGGAACAATGCACAATGTTGCCTCTTTTCCAATAGGCTTAAAATGCCGAGGCGGCAGCTAAAAGCAGCAGGAACAGTAATCAGAAGAGAATAATGCTGCAGAGAGCACAAAGCATGGATCCGAATTTCAGCAAGTATTCAAAAATACACAATTTGCTTCCTTGCAGCTTCGTGTACTGAGGGTTTTGCATGCATATTAAGGTACTGACAAAACAGCAATGTATTCCAAGACAAAACACAAGCATAAGGACCCTCAGTGAGACACATTAGGAGTTATTCAGTGAATGTTGAAAAACAGAGTTGTCAAAAGGAATATTTTAGTGTAAGCTTTTTAAAAATAAACATACATTTTAAAAACCAGCATTTTTGGGAATAATCTAGTTCTAATACAACAGGTGTAAAAGTTCATCCTTCATTTAAAACACTACTTGCTAGCCTACAGGCTTTCAAGCACTGTATAAATTACCACATTAGTGCAAGAGGGTCTAAATTTGCTTTCCTGAATGAGGTCAACGCATTAAGCGTCAGACTATGCATTTGTACCATTCTGGCTTTTGTGACAAAAGACTGCTGACTCCGGGAATTGTTTTCCAGGACTCAGTTGTTTTCAGTGTGAGACTTCCCAAAAATCTCTCTCTCAGGATGAAAGTTTGTTTACACCTTAACCGGCTTCCACTGTCGTGCTCTCGCTTCCAGCCCACGGTGCCTGGGCTGGGTTTTGGAGGGCCCAGGGAGCGGTGCCCTCCCTCACTCTCTGGAGGACATTCCAGGGCTTAAACGCACCGTTTCCCATAACTCTAAGCTTTATGCACTGAGGTTTTGTAATTTAACACATAGGATACACACATTGCCTTTGCAAAGGTTTCCATCTCTTTACTTCTGAAGTAAAAGAACTTAAATATTGTCATGAAGTCATTGTGGTAAATTGGATCAATGCAGGGATGTAATTTAATATTATATATATAATAGTTAATATAATATATAATTTGATACGAGAGTAGCCACAGCATTTTTGAAGCACAGATAAGGGGGAGACTTGGGAGTGGAAATGAGATGCCTTTTTAGTAGCAGGAAATAGATGAGAGAATTTAAAGGGGGAAAAAAGCATGCAGTCACAGCTGCCCTCCTCACAACCCAGACAAAGCCAGGAAAATATTTACCCCTGCTTCCTCCTTACTTTGCTCTAATCTTCAGAGTCTGTAGAGCAATACAGAACGCTTCTCTTCCAATGCCTGTCTTTTTGCCATGAAGTCTGTTTACTTGCCCCAGACTGATTTCCTCTGATCAGCAACACTGTGGCTAACCTTTGTAGTCATGCTGCAAAGTATCCCTTCCTGTCTCCTCCCCACATTCTCATACAGTTGAGAGAATTAACTTGGCCTATCGGAAATCATTAGCATTTAAAAATAAAAATACATGTATTCTCTTCTTTTATGGGTTTGTCCGTCACTCTTACCTGTGCAAGAGTAGAAACATTTGGCACTATCTGCATCTGCCTCTCGATGCTTTTCCACAACAACTAGAAATACAAAGCTTAATGAACATCGATTGGAAAACATAGCTCTGCACCACAGCCTGACTGTGAGCTGAGGAACTGAATGCTACTGCAATCTGACTGAATGAATTGCAGAGACCTCAAACCACATGATATTCTGATCCCAGGACTAGGCTTGCTTTTTTCCGGATAAACTTAGATAATACTCAATTTCTCTCTTCTGTACAGTACGTCAAACATTGGAGTAGTCAAAATAAGTCCCAGTCTGATTGCTGTAAACATGCCAAAGTACAGCATACCACCTTCTCACACTTACATTTGACTGATGCTTTCCAACATGTGGGGACATTCGCTTTCCAACACACTTCTCATCTTTCAGTGAAAACCTTGCCTAGGCCACATGCTTCGGTCTTCTTTTATTTATTTAATTGGTTGCCATTCAACATGAAATAGTTAACACATGATGACAAATGCAAATTTACCCCCTTTGCAATCACTTCTTTCAAGACACAAATGCTTGCTCCTCACCCTGGCTTGCCTTGAACAAGCAGAGACAAGAAGCAACAGTTTGTTTCCTAGAATACATTTTTAGGGAAGGTGTAAATTTGCATTTGCTGCCATTAATTAGATCAACCTAATTGGCAATTAATTCAATTTGAAAAGGAAACAAATATTTAGTCTAAGCAAATCCTGGTCTGTGTATGTGTGTGCTTAAGAAAGTGGAGTTAACTTTTACAAGTGCATTTCATCAGGTAGAAGGAGAGTCAATCATCACTTCTAAACTAAACTGGGACAGAACCAAAAGGTGTATCAGAAGCACCAGTTGCTGTATTTCTCCTTCTGAGGCTGCATATGGCTTTTTCCCCACTGTTTTAACACCCTTCATAACAAAGGAGGGCTGGCAGTTGAGGCACCACAGAAGAAACGAGTTCTGATGCAGTGTTTTCAAGGAGGAAAGCATCAGCAAAGCTGAGATAAATAAGTATTTTTCCCAGCAGTAAGGCCAACTCAAGCATCCCAGTGCCCTTCTCACCCCATGACCTGCTCTCTGGTGCTGACACCACAGCTGGTGTGGCTGCATGGTAAAGGAAATCAGGGCAGTCATCCCATTTAGGAAAATTGCCTAAACCCAGCAATAATCCCTACAGGTACTATTGTAAAGGAAGGACTTAGATGGGGAGAGTCAAGTACATTATAATACGACCTTTCTCCCTAAAGGTACAGCTCGGAAAGCCTTACCATGAGGGAGGCTGCAGTCTCTGCCGTGGCTGTGCAGACCCATGGGCAGGACCCACATCGGGAGCTGGCGAGGGGGCCCTGGCATGTGGCTGTATGAAGTGCAGCAGCCGCGGGCTGGGAGCTGCACTTCAGCATCCCCCGTTTCTGCCTTTTCCAGCTGAACTGCAGTGACACAGCACCGAGCTGTCTGTCAACAGAAAGAGGGATTTTTTTTCCTAGTTGCATAAGGAAGCAGTCAGACCTTGCTGTTCTCGTAATCTGTCTCCAGCTCAGCTGATTAAGATGTACAAGTCAGGGACTAACATCTTTCTTATCAATTTTCCAGTCATTTTTTATAGGTGCTGTAAACTACACTGAAGCTAACCCTTCTCGGTTCACTGTGGTGGGCTGTAAGGCCACAATAGCTCAGTCCATCTTACGTAGCCAATTTCAAATATTTACTACATAAAATTATGAGCGGATAATACTTATTTAATGCCTTCATGTAACAACAGTAGATTATACCATCCTACTACATAATTATTAACAGTCCAGAGGATCCTTTAGTAGTTAATGACACAGAATATTTGGATACTGCAGCAGTATTGCTTGAATGATTCTTTCTTTAAAAGCTGTATTATATCAGAGATTTGTTTCAATTTACATTACCACTGATGGTCTCTCTTCAGCCTTTACACAGAATTCCAATTAATGTCAAAAAGGAGTAATCACACATGAAATGAATGGAGAACATATCCCTTAAAATTTAATGTGTACTCAAGATATTCTTATTAACTGTGGTCTTACTTAATTTTTGTACTAGAACATCAACCATAATTTGCAGAATAAGGAGTTTTTGAGTTCCACCCCCCCAAAGAAAATGATGTGCTGCTGTTCATGCCAATGTAGCCTTGCTGAGAACAACTTCAAAAAAACTCTCAAAGCATCTCACACTAAACCCACACATGAGATTGAACCTGTGAATTGAGATTAGTTGCTATGAAAGGTGATAGGATATAGTTTAACCCAACACAATACTACACCTAGATAATGAACTAGCTCATTGGAAATTGAAGTGGAGGATTCACTGTCTGTGAAGAAGAAGGACCAAGCAGAATAGAAGCAAGAACATTGCCAGGCCAGTAGAAAAGCTTCATAAAAAGTAAATTTTTTGACTGTAATGGGATGAGCAAGAAAAAAGAGACAACAACATAAGATTATAGGAAAGTGTGATGGCAGTACAGCTTCCAAGCAATAAAATGTGGCGCAATTTGACTGAGACAGTTTACGTTACATCTGTTCAGCTGATGACAAAACTAATTCCAAAACTACCCACTGTACCCAAAAATGCACTACTTCTCTGGAGCACAACTGAACTAAGGCTAAGTTTAAGGTTAAAGCCCTCCAAAGTTTTACCTTCATAGAGCTGCTTATTGCACCAACTTAACTGCTTTGCCCTCAGTTGAAGGTTTTGGTGCTTTTCTTACAAACACAGTGAAGGACTACTTGCAAAAGTCTCAGCACTGAAGGATGCAGCACCCAAGGCCACGCTCTCAACACCTGCTCTCAGCAGTGTGAGCTTAATCAAAGCCTCAGTAAGTCAACACAAGTGCAGAAGTGGCTGGGGACAAGATGTTACAGGAAGAGGATAGCACTGAAAGGCAAAAATCTGTCAAAGATCATTGATTTAGACCAGGGAGAAACAAAAGCGAAAGAGAAAACCTGCCACAGTCCTTGCCTGACTTGTTCCCTTATCTGCATTTGGCCTTGAAACAAAATCTGTGCACCCCTCAAGAGTACTTCTAGTACAGAATCAGTGATAGTGGGATGAAGCGCAGCATCCAAGAGTTATTTTTAAGTGCTTACTTGAACTCGTCTAAATCTAGTACACGCTACTTGAGCATTTCATTTTTTCTATGTGGTTTCCAAGTTAAAATGTAAAAGCACAGGCAGTAGCCTATATAGGCTGCATAAGCAGGGAGAAAATACAGTTTGGTGAGGACTGTGCTGGTTTCTAGAAACACTGAGTCCTTAAGAAAAGGTAACAAACCTTTCTAGTGCCGTTGTCAGAAGCTTCAGTTTTTCAGTGAGCAGGCTGGAGTGTTCAGTGAAATCCAGTCCTTGTAAGAAGGACTCACTGGCCACTTCAGGTATTTGAGATTCAACATCAGCAAGCAGTGACTCAGTCAAAGACTACTGTAGCTAGAAAAAAAAAAGGGTGTCTGCTAAAGCTGAAAGAGATGCATTAGGCTTGGTATATGAACAGTCAGTATTTCATGACTATGGGTGTAAGTTAAAAGCAAAAAATCCCACAGAAAATACTTGGAAAAGGACTTGGGAAAAGAAGCATCAGGCTAACAATGCAGAAATATGAAGGAATTCCTGTGTAGCAGTCCTGGCCCTACTCAGCACCAGGAAGGTACCATTTCTAGAGCACGTGCTCCACAACCATCACACAGTCAGTCTGATACGAACAAGCAGTAGACCTGCATGTGTCATACAGAGAGCTTCATGTCATTATCTACACCCATGGGAAAACCCTGAAGATGGATAGTTCAGGAGGGATATTGGCATACACAGCAACAGCAACCATCAGTAACAGAGGAAAAATAAAGCGTCACCATATTCCCATCCATAAATTCCAGCTATAAAAGGGAGCTCTCAGTAATGTCAGGAACATTCTTGTTAGTTACACAAATCATGCTTCTCAAAGTGAGAAGAAAGAAAGTATTGGCAGGGATTCCCAAATGCATTGTGGGATGATGAAATTAAATATGAGTGGTATCATTAATGACACTGAAGAAATGGATACTAGAGAATTTGTCAGAAGTATGAGAATTCTGAGAGATAAGTGTTAATCATACCATCTCAACTAGTCACAAATGACATTGGCCAGAGTGAAAACGGACAGCTTTTGGCTGAGGAAACCTTGAGCGTGTGACTTAGAGGGGACTGTTGCCAGTCTTCCAGTAGACATTGCGCCCATGGCTGTGCCATGGACATATGTGATGAGCACTCTCTCAGGAGCAGCAAATTCCTGCAGTGTGCTTGCATTAGTGACTTTCATCCTGAGGCCTCCAGCCAGCTTTCTTCTAGTTGATGAGTTATATGAATGACCAAACAGTATACAGGAAAGAACTTACGTAAAAATAGAAGAATGCAAACCAAGTTTCCACAAAAGATCCGTATGTTGCACCATGCAGCAACTGCAACAGCGTAGCAAGCCCCTGCTCGGCTGACAGCTACAGTAGGAGGAGGGTTAGGGAGTCAGGTAGGGAGCAAGAGACCGTGGAAGAAGAAACAGCCATGACGCTGTAAGTGAAAACAATCCCAAATATAGTATGTCGATACAGTGAAAATATGGCTTCAGGAGCTGAAGCAGTCAAGAGTCAGTAATCATCTTTTACATACTCTGGTCACATATGAAGGCAAAAGTAACATGAAAAACACAGGCGTCCTCCCAAAATATCCCAGAACACAAATGCACACACAAAAGATAACTTGCAAACTCATCACATTATTGACTGAGAATGAACAGCCTTACTTTTGATGCCTTGCACGGGTGCTGGTAAGGATGTCTGGAAGTTTATTCCTTATTTCTACATGTAGTTTTTGTTCTTTAAAGGTTTATTTGGAAATAACCTTGCTCACCTAGAGTGTATTCAGTGGCCACTTCAACGTGGAACACTTGCTAGCTGTTGGCCTGCCACTGGTACATTATGTATCTTTGTAAAACCTGTCCAAAAAGCTGTAAGGAGAGGAGTCTAAAGCATTTGCTTGGTTGGAGAGCACTGAGCAATGGTACTACACACTTTAAAAGTACAGTGGCTGCACAGTCCTCACTGCCTCACATGGCTGCATCTTTTGTAGCAGAGATTGATTGTTTGACATGGGTATAAGAATGCTCATTTTGTATTTAAGGAATAGGCACAGAACCCTATATAACACACTGAGTGAAATGCACCTCTGGAGCAGCCAGTCCTGGAAAGCTGCAGGCAGTTCATGCCTCTTGGGGCTGAATCTGACTTCACCACGCAGTGTGTTCAAAGGATGTGGGCCCAGTTCTCTCCTGACTGGATGTGAGCATCATCCACTGAGATAGATGCCATTACATGCATCTTGCAGAGCAAGAGTTGGTCTGTTTGTATGTGATTTGAGAACACTTGCAAAAAACACTAACAGCATACAAGAACTCTGTTATCCTCTGAAGACTAGGCTGTCTGCCAAGAGAACAGCACATTAGACAGACACATCCATAATTCCCGTCATCTATCCATCAAAAAAAGAGATTCCATTTACCTTAATAATGCATCGTATGTGTATTTTACCATGCTGAAAAGGGCAACACTTGTAGGTCTCTGAACTATCATAATATAACAGGATTGGTTCCCCTCAGTGCTGCTCAGATGCAGCTACTGCCTCAAGGAATTTATATTAATTCAGCAAATTCCATCCCTTCCTTGACAGGAGTGGGCTATTTAGCCATAAATTGGCTAAACTCTATGGCTATAACTGATCAAATGAGGTGTGCCCGTACATAATGTTTAACCAGAAAATTTAACTAAAGAAATAAAATTTGAACATCAGCCAACAAAAGCGGATGGAGAAGTGGCAGGAATGGTCTCGGCAGCAAAGTGATTCCCAGCACTGGGTGCAGGACAAGCGTTTCAGAATGTAAAATTATGTGAGTCGAATTCGAAGCTGGTGATTTTGATACACCTTTTAGAAGGTTAAATTTAAACTGAATGCTGTTGAACATGCTATTTGAATGTCATTTGCTCTTTTGCTGCTAAGTATTTCAAAGGTCTTACACAGCTATCTCAACTGAGAAACAGGCCAGCTATGTTCTGTGTCACGTTTTGCCTCTTACTCTCCCACATTTTGGCTAACATCGTCTTTTGAGCAGACTCTGCCTGTGCTTCTCTCTCTGAAGAAATGCAAACTTTGCATCTTGTCTGCATCTGAAAAAACATTTTGGTTGTTACAGAAAAAAAAACCCAAAGCCACATTTTAGTTTGGTGTGCTGTTGTTTGCCTAGGACTGGAGATTAAAAAGTTGAAAAAATAAATCCCCTCCCCAACCCTCACTATGAAACTTCAAAGCATTTTTACATCTAAATACTTGGACCAAATGCAGATATTGCCAGATCACAACCTAGTCTTTGTAAAAGAAAAAAGTCTACCTTTCGGAACAGGCTGGTTTACATCTGGGCTGACCAGTCTTGTCAGTGATTATTTTCCAACTACTGACATATTAATGGGAGGAACTCACCCACTTGTGCATGCATGGATCAGTTTGGGCCTGAACGGTACCGACCTGTAACATCTCCAACCCTGACAGGAGCTGGGGTCTTCCAGCCATTAGGGATTCTGTGTGCATTCAACATATTCTCTGCCATGTACAGTCATCATTTTATTTTTATCCCTGTGAGAAACATATCTTGAAAATTCCCGATTGTTTGATATAAGTACAAGTGATTAAAAACTACATGTGAAATATCCTTACGGGATTAGGGAAAATAGAAGACTGGAAGGGGGTGGGGGACTTGGAACTTGGGCAAGTAATGATGGGCAGAAAAGAATTATTAGATGTGTCTGTATCAAGGGTTTGCATCCCCTGGTCCGGTCCTGCCTTGTAAAAGCTGGAGTTCGGGAGGATCATACCTTTCTAAACAGGGAGCAGAGAGCACATGTTCCTACCCCAAGTAGCTATTCCTCTTCCTTCAGCCCCCACGCACTTCCCCAAGTTACATGCTACATAGGCCATCATACCCAAATTACTTGCCTACACCATCTACAGCCAACACAGGCCTTCACCTGCCCTGCAGCTCCTCTTCCTCCCACCGGGCTCTCTCCTTCCCAAGCTTTGGAGGGTTGTCCTTAAATACTCCTCTGGCAGGCCACTTGCTCTACCTCACTCTGTCTGGGATTCCCAGTGAGGTTGGGCAATTAGCATTTGTGGCTCAGACTAATTATCTACTCAGACCTCCTGGCCAAGTGTCAAAATAACCCCAAATCCCTGCACAATACTCGGGTAACAAAGGCTGCAGCCACTCGAAGGACGAAATCAACAGGGGAGAGACAGAGCAAGTCATAGCTACAGGAAAGAGAATTTTGTAACGCTTGTCCCATCACAACCACTGTAAGGTGCTGGTTTTTAATGTCCCATGGGAAGCAATGCAGTTACTAAAGCCATCAGCACGGAAAGTGTTTTCTCTCTGGGATATTTTGAGTCATTAGATGTTACTAAAAACATATTTGTCCTTGGAAGGTTTAAAAGCAAACCTTTTCAAAACCAGGTATGTAGGGCTCAGGGAGGTAATGAGTGATGTGAAAGAGCCAAATATTAGATTCCGAGTGCTGTAGTATGATTGAAATTTCATGTTACCTAGAGGATAAAGTAAAATTCAGTAACTTGCTTTGAAACAGTGTAAGCAAAAAAGATTTCCTGATTTTATCAGTGCTGTTCGAGATTCGTTTAAAGCTGGCATGCAGCAGAGGTTCATTTCCCAATATCACATTTTCTTTGGAAGGTTCAAATGTTTACCATAAGCAAAATGAAATAGGATTTCAAAATAAGCTGCTTCTTCCTTGACTTTACCCTGACAAGGTCCAACACAGGGACACAGATGGGTGATTTTCTGTTTAATCAACGCCCAAACATTGCTGGCTTCTCCAGGAGGCTATGCTATCCTCTACAGCTTGAGAGACTGATAGTGGTACTAGAGAAGGCAACAGTTGTCTGTCAAGGTGACAAAGGCTTGAGTCATCAAGATAAGAGAAAGGCTAAGAAGGCAGAGAAGTACTTTTTCCTTTCTTGCTCTTGGCAAAGGATGAAACAAAACCATGTCCTTCTGAGCTAAATAAGATGTAGAGGTAAAAGAAAATGTTGTCTACAAAAATCACCAGCTAAGACACAATATTTCTCTTGGTTTCAGAGGAAATAGGATAAGTAAATACATCTGCTATCCCCTAGAAATATCTTTCTTGCAGAAAAGACATAACAGGGGCCAGGCTTCTGTCATTTTCCTGTTCTTCTCCATGGGAAGCCCCTGCTTGGGCACACCAAGGGCTTTTTACAGCATCCACTGCGCAATGCAGATCTTTGGGTGAAGGACAATGATTCCTGCTGGAGAAGGACACACCATGTTCTTGCATTAGAGTGAACATTCAATTTATTGCAGATAGATCGTAACAGAGTCCTGATGCCATCTCTAACCTGGGCATACTGCCATGCCGCAAGTTCATTCCAGCAATGTACTGAGATAGCTTTGCTCCTCTTAGTCTCAAGTCTCTTTGGAGACAGTCCAGGCAGGCTTTCCCTGCTTTGTGACAGCTCTTGGCTAGCTTCTTCTGGACTCAGCAGTTCATTTCCAAATTTCCCACACTCCTGACGTGTCTCTTCTTTGATTCAGGTCTGCCTGAACCATGTGAAAAAGCTGAGGAATCCAGGCCCTTCTTCAAGGCTGGAGTCTGATCTCCAGATGGTGAGCACCCACACCTTGCTTCATTTTTTTCCAGCCCCTCAGATGCCCTCTCAGTAGGAAAACTGAGGTGTTACTGCACTCCCTCCTTTGCCTCCCACTGGCAATGGTGCAGGAAGGGCCTCAGCTGAGCATCTCTCACAGCTCCTCAAAAGCATACCTAGAGCAGAATTCCACCCCACAACAGAAGTACTCAGAGGAAAGCCTAGACAGCATCTCCGAAACACGTAACACCTTTCCTCCTAAGGAGCAGGTCTTCACACCCCCTCTGACTGAAGACAGGCATACGTTGTGTTACGCAGACCAGGAGTTGTGCAAATCCAGATGATTATTTCTGATGCTTTTAGATGCTGGCTAACAGTTCTAAATATTTGCCTGCTGTTGGTAATCATCCAGGTTTGTGAATTACTCAGAAAATATTCAATTAGCAAGAAATTAATTGCATTTTTAATTGCCTGCTCTTCTGTGATGTATATAGTATAAGCATAGCTCAGATGAACATAAATGCAGAAGATTATGCATGCAGAGTTGGAAGCCTTCCCTGAAAAGCTTTTTTCCACATCCTGACTGAAGACAGCAAACTATAATGAAAGATAATTATGGGAACTGGGGAGAAAACAACTGCACTTTTAAAGTCATGTATGGGCCTGGATTCAAAGTGAGGTCTGACACAGGACATGCACCAGCTGTAATCATCCAACCAGTCCCTCAGCACCAGGCTCAGCATGTTCAACCCAGAACATCCCTTTCTCCAGCGTTTCCTGTCAGGCAGGTGTTTCTGAAGCCTCCAGTCAGCTGACAGAAAATGCTTGACATGAAGATAAAGGATGGATGCAGGTCACCTGAACCCAACACTTGGAATCTTCAGGACACCTAGGCATTAGACACAGATTAGTTTGCTGTGGTTCAGGACACAAGAATGAAGAGACGCACACAGGAGATAAAGCACTTGGCCAAGACAGTATCCAACAGAGGTGCCGAGCTGCCCTTCTGCACCATACACGTGCCAGCTTGGCTGCTCAGGCCTTTTTGCTGATGCTCTCTTGGCTATGCGTTTCCAACAGCTTTGGAACTATCTCACCTCCCCAGTGTGCCAGAAACTCCATTCCTCGGCCTTTGGGGCAGAAGATATCTCCTGTGATGTTTTATGGACACTTAAAGTGGAGATGGTTGAAAAGACACATTTTCCTGGAGGACTATGGAGAAGCTTATGCTGCTTTCAGTAAGATGTCCATTAAGGAACAGTCACTTCTAGATTTTTCCCAGAACAGTGTGTGCTTTTAAAATAATTGCTACTGCCTGTAGCCTGCCTGTGACTGAAATTAACCTAAAAATAGAAGGAGCAGAGAGCATGCTGGCAATCCATGCCATGTGCAGAGGTTTAAGGCCCAGGCTCTGCAATGCACATCTTGCCAGTAGGGCTCTCAGTATCGAATCTTGCATTTTATTGGGCCACCATTATTTTTGTTCATCAAACCCTTACCAATAGATGCCTCCCATGCTGACAGACGCATCTACTAAATGCACTCTCAATACATTCAACTATGTAGCAGTGTAAAACAACGTGCCTATCATGGGAAATTCCAGCCGGGGTTTGAACATGCAGTAGATTTGCCACAGAGCGCAGATTTAAAGCTGCCAGACCGGCTCAGTATAATGAAGGTAGCTGCCTTCCCTGTTTCAGAAATCAATGACACATTGTCATCCAGTGCAAGATAAACTGAGAACTCTGAACCAAGGTCTTGACAGGTAAAATGCCTTTGATTTCGCCTGTAATTCAGCAAGCTCACAACATTACTGGATTCTCTGTATTAATAATAAATACATACTGAAGCTCATGTCAGTGGCAGAGTTTCAATTCTAAGCTGATAAGAACATACCTCGGTGAACAGCACGTCTGGGAAAAGCAAGACACTACTCGCAGTGTAGCTGAACCCAGAGTCAGGAAATGTGACAGCTGTTTAACAACACATGGAAATAAAATGATGGTAATAAAATTCGTAATTACATTTAGAAACTCCTTCCTTATTTTCAGCACTATTTATTCAGTCAAAGAAATCCAGTTCAGTTATTTTCTTCAATTTTTTCCCCAGTAACAGATCTGAAAAAATAAGGTCCTGAAGAACTTCTTGGGACCTCAGAGCTCTTTAGGGCAGGAACTCTTGCATGTATTTAAATGATAAATCCTGGCTGTATATGTGATTGCTCCAAATGGCAAGCAGACCACGTCCTGCTTGCCCCTACTGCCATCCTGCAGAGGCCAAGTACACATGCCCTTCCATGCAGCACAGGCTCAGGATGGTAACCCTGGGGTCTGGGTTGCAGATCGGCTGGGGAAGCGTGCTGGTGCCTGCCCGAGCACATAGCGCTGGTTTGCACAGTGATGAGCACAAGGCAGCCTAAGACCTCAGCTGGAAGCTCTAGGAATTACCAGGAGAAAAACAGAACAATAAGCAAAATGGGATGCGGAAATCATCTCGCATCTTAAATGCCAGTCTGAGGGTTAACATTGCCCTCCTCTGGGAGCGGGGGAAAATCTTGCCTTTCCGTTTGCTGATGAAAGGCAGCTTGATTTCTGTATGTTAAAAAGAAACAGAAGTTGTCTTTCACATTAACTGCCTCAGTTGAAGGCCGATAAATACTGTGGTGTTTTTCAGAGCAGATCCATTTATTTCAAGAAATCTTTAGAAAGTAGAAAATTTACTTGTAGGTTTTAAGTGGTGTAAGCGGGTACGTAACACCAGCTGCAGCTGTGAAGTAAATAAGGCATAGCTGTGATTAAGATGTTATACATTATGCAATTACTGTGACTCGGTTTGCTGTTTATGTCCTCTCAAAATGAACTGAATTGGATCAAACAGATTTGAACCTATGTATGACAGCCCAAGTCAGCCCTTTTTTGTTAATGTAGACTTGAACTGCAAGACCTCTGAATTGATTTTCCTAGAGGAAAGCTTAAGAACTGTGTTTGAAGGCTGTGGGAAACATATATTGGACTTTTACATAAAGAGAATGCATTTGAATCTATGTTTAACAAATCACTGGACATTAGTTGCACTGAATTCAGTCTCTTGACCACAGTAACATTAATTTAATCCTCCTCTCTTATGTCAGTTGCAGAGCAATTCTGTATTTGCTGTATTTAGTCTAAGGAATCATTAACTCAATTAATAGCAACAATCTGGAGATTTTTCTAATTTACAGTTTCTCTACTGATCATTATTTTTCTCAATGCCGTGAATGATTATGAATCCAAGTGGTGCCAAACCACTCCAGCCTTCATTGACTTCAGCAGGTGTTGTAGCTGGGATGCAAATTATGGCCTTTTGGTGTAGCAAAGCCACAAGGTGAGGGCTGGCCATGTGGTATTATGCTGATTTTGAATTCAGGAGAATATTTTCTTGGACATCTCAGAAAATAATTTGATGTCTCTTCCACATCTTAACAAACTCTTTCTCTGAACCTACCTGTCTTCTGAACAAGAACTATAAATGACTCCAAGTTAAAGGCCACAGTATAAGTGTATTTCAGGTTGCCACACAAGATTCTTTAAACATTGTAATACTAAATAGATCTATAAAGCTGATGTCAACAGACCAAGCTATGATGGTCAGACATGGTATTACCATGCCTGAGTATAGCTGGTTTACTTGGTAAACCTATGTCTTGATTTTATTTTAGCATTTTTAGTGCTATTCAGTTTTGCAAGTATTCAGTGGCATCTCACCTTTTTCTCAACACCTTCAGTCATATAAATTGAAGTATTGATTTCTTCAAATAACCTAATGGTCTTTTTGAATTACTGGCAGACTATGCTGTATGTGTCTTGTTCTGGTTATCAGCACCAGTTTAATCAAACCTTAAGACACTTAACGGAACATCAGGATGGTTACCAATCTTCTTTAAAAGACCTAAAAGCCACCACCATCACCAGCATCAAATGAGCAGTTCAATGTATAGGTGTTTCATATTAAAACCAGATTTGATGGTGGAAGCTTAGTGGAGACAGCTCAATATGAAACCTTTTAAAAGAAGATTATTTAAAACCCAATATATAGCAATAATCAAACAGAAAAGTGACATAAAAATCAGACACTGCTAGAGGTAACATAGATCCTAGATCAGGTCAATAATACCTTGCAAAGAATAAATGTCTGCATCTGAGACACAAATATCAAGGATGAGACCTCTCCATTAGGACATGAAGAATGGCACTAAGAACTCAGCAAGAAATTTTGGATTGTTCTCATACTACAGCTAGACCTATAGAAAAGAAACACCTAACCTGATATCATTGATGTTTGGTGTTGTTTTGTTGTTGTTTTCTACTGACAATAGACCTTTCAGTTCTGCATCTTTTTAATAAAGGAGCCAAGGGTGTGATGGAAACCTGTCAAGATAGGAGAACAGTGCTCAAATGTTAGCCCAACTGCCATTCTCGTGTTGGTCTTAAGAGTTAGTTTCACTAGCAGAGAATATGCAAGTGTGTAACTATTTGCCAGGAGAATTTTGCGCTGATCGCTCTGTGCAAAGAATCACAACTTAACACTGAATCACTCCAGCGTATTTTTTACAGTTTTAATGCTTGCTCTCTCTCACCGTCAGCAAAGAACTTCCCAGGATTACATTCTCAGATTTGTAATTGCAGAGGTCTTTGCGGAGCAATTTCTGCATTGGCATACGGTTGTATTTCTTCTTATACATTTTCCCTATGTTTTTTGGGGGTAGACACTTGTAGCACCCTAGACCATTTCTTCTCCTTACTGGGACATTTATCTTTGGCATATTTGGAAGGAAGGTCTTCAACATATACAACCTTGTCCTCATGTCTTGTAATTAGAAGAAGAAATACGGATACATAATGGACGTGTGGTGGGGGCTCTCAGTCCTAGCTATTTAGCCAAGCAATTACAGAATCACAAAAGTTCAAAAGGCACGCAAGGAAGTGTCATAATCAGAAATGTAAATGAACCGTGATACTTGTAAGAAGCTAATTAACAGCCTAATACCTCCCTGTAGCAATGGATTAATTCCATTAGGACTCTGGAAAAGAAGGGGAAACAATTTTTTCATTTACATGGAAAAACTGCTTTCAAGGATACTTTGTAGGCGCTCAAATTTAGAGAATTATCTGACAAACTTCCCCCCCAAACGTACAAATTGTAACTTAAAAATAACTTTGAGCATCACTGAAGGATAAGCTGGTGGAAGAGTAGTCGTTCGGGAACAAGCATTACTTATTTTCAGGAGTTCACATCTTTTTCCTTCTATCATCCCTGACTTCATGCTTTCCAACTAGCTACAGAAGAGCTCTTCTGGATTTCCTTCTGGCTCAGCGACATCTTTTCCAAGCTGATTATATAAGGATCAGCCTAAAAGAAGTCTACTTTCTGTTGAGTCCACATTGCGCAGACCCACGTGGTGAGGCCAGAGCTGTTCCCTGCGGGTGGCAGCCAGTACCTGCTGGCCACGCTGGTGCTGGGGATGAGGCAGGCCTTTGTCGACTCAGCTAGAATATAACATGCTATTTTATCATAGCACAGCTGCCAATATTGTATTATGCAATACTATTGCAATTTAAAAGTAATCAATACCTGCGATTCCATTATTTATAGAAACTCATTTAACTACAATGTACTTAAGGAAAGAGTGAGAGGCTAGTAAATGCCTCTTAAAAGAGACAAATTGTTCTATACTAAAAAAAGGAAGGATAAGACAATCCAACACCCCTTCCTTACTTTTTTAGTTGTAGATGGTGTAACTGAGTGATGTGGTAAAAACATTCTTTTGGTCTGCATCCCTCCATACCAGACTAGATGTGCAGGGTGAGCCAAGACTCCTGCATCATCCTGGTCACTCTGCAGAGTCTTTTGAGGTGGAAGTTTTTGGATCAGCAGTCTCTCTCCTTAGCTGTATTTGCTCAGGAGTGGCTGTTAATTATACATTTCACCACCACAACAATTTATTCCAATATAGCTTATTGGCTATATTGTCAGTTTCCCTAACTGGCTGTTTTCACACCAACCATTTCCTAATCAGATCAAATCGCTCTTCTGTGAGCCAAATTTATATAGCACAATCCTTTTTCCAATTTTAAAATAAAACCTTTAAACTCAATTACTCAGTTTTTACTTACCACCTTCACTGAGGAATAGTTGTATGAGCTCAAGAGGTTTTTTTGGTAACAATTTTATATTAATATTTTGCATATAAAAACATCACTACAGTCAGATAGCAAAGAAGAAGAAAGAGTCTAACTTATTTTCTTTGTTCATAATTTAGGAAGGGAAAATTTTAAGCAGACCTTTGTCCAAAGGTAACAACAATCTTTGTAAAGGAGTTTATGTCAATGGGGCAGGGAAGAGGGAGTGATTTTCACATTGAGGTGTAACTGCTTTTGAAACTGAGGGTGTCAACTGCTATCTCCATAAAACTAAATACAATCTTTCATTGGACTAAATGATTAGACAAAAAATTCTGGTACTATATTCTATAATTTGCATGGCAATAAAGTTTAAAGACTTCCAAGAAGAAATGGGTGGCTATGAAGGACTAAATCAGCCTAATGACATTAATTACGGCTTCAGTCCTTCATTAGCAATGTACATTTTTAAGCTCTTCACTTGAAGTGCCTTAAAATTAAGAGGTACAGTGGGTATCTGGTGGTCACCAGCTATGATGTCATTCACTTACAGATCATAGTTTGTGCTCATTTTGGCTGGGATAGAGTTAATTTTCTTCATTTTCTGCAGCTGGTATGGGGCTGTGTTTTGGATTTGTGCTGAAAATAGTGTTTGTTTTTTAATTAACATAGTCCTTAGAGTTCACCAGGTGGCTTCATTTTATTTAAACCTGAAGATGTGCTGCTTTGCTCACCAAGGCCCTTGCCTTTCTCAGTCAAAGACCTTTGCTTCCTTCTGTAACAGATTCTAAAGCAGGGAGAAACAGGACTTTAACTCAGCAGGTGTGGAGGGCTCTATACAGGTGCACTGAATAAACAACGAGTTAGAAGGCTTTTGTTAGCCTAAAATACTCCCTAAGATTAGGCTTGGTAAAATTATAATAATCGTCGCAGCAACGGCTGAGGCTCGCCATTGAAAACCTACAATTTTAAACAGCTGTGGCTCCCAAACTATGACAGATACCAGCCTGTATACCTCTATATTTACCCCCTTGAGTTTGTGTTTCTCTTTGTCTGTAAAAACACGGGATCGAATTTGCCCTTTGGGTAATTCCCCTCATTTAAACATCCTTTATTTCCCCTGAGCAGCAGTGCGTAGAAGCAGGGTTGACTACCTAGTCTGTGACATGCTCTCAGTGTGCTCAGTTCTGATTAAAATTAGTAGTTTCAAAGCTATTAAGGTATCTGAATCTGATCGGTTATAATTAGAACAAAACTGTCACAGTAACAAAGCAACAAAAAAAGTGCTGTTCCTTTAGAGAGGAAGCAACTGCAGAAGAACCAGTCTGCAGATACAGCATTTTGCATAGCTAATAAATCTATTAACTAAATAGATTAATCTAAAGCTAGATAATCTAAATTAATTCTCCTGGTCATTCTGTGTATACAGAATGGCTTGGGTTTAGAGATAAACAAGTTCTGGAATTTCCTTTTTGTGTCAAGTCCCACTTGCAGAAAGTATGTCCAAGCAGAACTTCAACAAGAATAGGACATTCTGAGCTCCCCAAATCATCGTAACATTATTATTTTCATTTTTTTAATAATACGCTTCAGCACTCCTGAAACCTTGATGATACATTGTCATGACCTGAAGCAGACTACTCTGAGTCAGCTTAAATTTAAGGAATATTTTTTCCATAGTAAAGCACGACTCTCAGGGAGTTGTAATTTGTTAGAATGTCTTTCCCTGGTTCTGTACTCTTTGATGAGCCAAGGACTACTGTCAGAATATGCATCCCACTGAACGAACTGTTAATAATTGATTACAGCTCATTGGCCAAACAAAATTAGTCTGAAATGTTGTTATTTATTAAATCTTTGAAAGCACTGTTACTATAAAATATTTTGTTAATAAATGTTGAAATAGTCTGTTTTTTAAAAATATTTATCTGTACCAATAATGCAGCAACCCAGATAAAAGGGTTACTGATGTGTCATAAACCAGGGAAGTTCCTGAGAATAGTCTCACAGGAATTAGGCTTTTCCCACCAAAATGTGGCAGGATCAGTAGCCCAACTGCTGTGCATCTACACCAATGCATGCAGCATGGGCAGCAAACATGAGGAGACAGGCAGGAGTGTTGACCTGCCTGAGGGTAGGAAGGCTCTACTGGGGGATCTGGACAGGCTGGATTGATTGGCTGAGGCCAATTGTATGAGCTTCAACAAGGCCAAGTTCTGGGTCCTGCACTTGGGCCACAACTACCCCAACCAACACTACAGGCTTGGGGACGAGTGGCTGGAAAGCTGCCCGGTGGAAAAGGACCTGGGGGTGTTGGTCACTCTGAATATGAGCCAGCAGTGTGCACAGGTGGCCAAGAAGGCCAATGCCACCCTGGCCTGCATCAGGAACAGTGTGGCCAGCAGGACTAGGGCAGTGATTACCCCTCTGTAATGTGCACTGGTGAGACCGCACCTCGAATCCTCTGTTCAGTTTTGGGCCCCTCACTGCAAGAAAGACATTGGAAGGGCTGCAGCGTGTCCAGAGAAGGGCAAGGAAGCTGGGGAAGGGTCTGGAGCACAAATCCTGTGAAGAACAGCTGTGAGAACTGGGGTTGTTTAGCCTGGAGAAGAGGAGGCTCAGGGGAGACATTATCACTCTCTACAACTACCTGAAAGGAGGTTGTAGCAAGGTGGGGGTTGGTCTCTTTTCCCAAGTGACAAGTGAAGGGACAAGAGGAAATGGCCTCAAGTTGAACAAGGAAGGTTTAGGTTGGATGTTGGGCTGGCAGGGGGTTGAGTCACCATCCCTGCAGGTATTTAAGATATGCGTGGACAAGGTGCTTAGGGACATGGTTTAGTGGTGGTACTAGCAGTGTTGGATTAATGGTTGGACTTGATGATCTTAAAGGTCTTTTCCAACCTAAAATATCCTATGATTCTATGATTCTAATCAATACTGCTCGCATAGTTTACCAAGAGAATCTGTCACCCTCAAACTGCATGTTTTTTAAAAAACATTTGTGCATTTAAATACAATGAAACAGCCTATTATCCCCTGCTAAACTCGATTATACGTGGATGAGCAACTGTACAGAACATTTCCAGAAGGAAACCTAAATCTGTATTGTGCAATCAGAGATGTAGCTCTCCATGGCCTTTACTTTATTGGGATGAATAGGAGCACTGGTTACAGCAACAGAGATACAAAACCAGAGCTTATTATTTCATGTCAGTTTAAATATAGTTTTGGTTGGGAAAATGTAATTTTTTTTTTATCATGAGTATAGTTTTGTGTTTTTCTAGTGACATTTGTGACATCTTTGCATATTCAGAGATTTAAAAAAAATGTAAACCCAAATGTATCAGCATCATCCCACAGGGGACAATCTCATTCCACTCTTCCCTATTCAAGGATTTTTACTCGTGCTTTCCTCATCATTGTTTCTTCTTAGGGAAGAAGGCGCAAAACCATATACATCTCAAAGCATGAGACACCTGAAAGCACAGCTGTGCCATTACTATTGAGTGTGGCAACTTGTCACTGGGGGGTCTTCTCTTCATTGTCTACTGAACATAGCACTTGCAAGAGAAGAAGAGCCAAGAAAGGGTAACTCTTCCTTGCCCATGATCGATTTCACTGCAGAATGAGAGGCGATAGACCAAGTCAAAAAATAAATGTGGGAAGCATTAAAATTACAACTTTGGTTTCCACAGTACAACACCAAAACCTTGCCCTGTCTGGTAATGATGTAGCAGGGACCAGTTTTTGACAGTGACGACCCCAGCCCTGCCTCCTATAGCTTGATACAGAACTAACCTATGGGGTTCCAGCGGGGCAGCTACTCCTTGTGCCAGCTGAAGTGTTCAGCCATCTGTGCCAAGAGCTCTTGCAAACCTTCCCAGCATTAAAATGAAAGCCAGAAAAGCTCAAGTCCTAATTCCAGACCTGGCATTCACTTGCCATGTCTAATTATATGTTGCATTAAGTATTCATGAAGAAAAAAAAAATCCATAAGTGATTGACTCTAATAAAAGGGATTTAACAGTCTGCCCACAGTTCAAGCTGCGTGCCAGATATGCAAAGCTTGCACTGTGGTTGTGACTTTGGTCATCCCAATGTACACTGGTGTCCCAGTCACCACCTTCTTATCTTGGCTGAGAGCCGGTATGAAATCTGTTCCTTTTTCCTTATATACAACACTATAATCTGTCTGTATGATGGGTTTTAGAAACCCATTACGCTGTACATAGGTTTCCCAGGCAACACTTGCAATACAGGCTTCAGTATCTGAGTTATTTGTGTTGACAAACTACATACAATCTCCCGTTACTACAGTTGTTGACTCTAGCACTTTACGGTTTTCAAACTTTTATAAGAGTGAAGGTTATGTATCAGTTAATAGGGGGAGAAACTAAGGCAGCTGGTGATAGATCTGCTCTGATACACAGCTACTGCAGAAGCTACCATGCCATGCTGTCTCCATGTGAGGTTTTTTTGTTTGTTTGTCAATGGAAAATGCAAGACTGATTTGGAAAAGTTTCATTAAGTGCATTTGCATATTCATAACTTGAAACAGAATTAACACAAAAGTGAAAAAATAAAGCATTAAAATTAAAGCATTAAAAATGGAAATAATACATGATCATACATTCTTACCCCTTTTAAGCAAAAGAAAGGAAATAAAGCACTTTATTTGACACTAGTCTTTATGGCATATCTAGTACTGAATTAAAGAGGGAAAGAGAGCCTGAAATCTGGCATGCAAATCAGAGTTCAGTGAGGAGAAAGATCTTCCAATTCTATAGCCAGCACACAAAAACCTGCAAGCAGTACACAGCACGTGTTCATCATTCGTGCACGCTTTGCTTCCTTGGTACATCAGTGCCAGGCACAAGGTCTCACCAGGAGGATGGGGCACAATGTGACCATGAACTGTGGCTCTGCCCCAGTCCCCGGGTCCCCTTGCAGGTGGCTGGCTCTGCCCCAGCCCATCTGCAGGGATCCCCCTTCAGAGCGGAGTGGTAACTCCTCTCCGACAAGGAGGTTGGGGTTTGTACACCTCAGGAGACACAGGAGCGACTTCAACTACTCTTTTTCCCCCCTCTCTCTTTTGGAATAGTCCTAGTTGTATAGCAAGATTAATTTTATCTATGTAGAAGAGTACAAACATCGAAGAAACAGCAGCTTTTATAAAGGACCAAAACAAAGGTAATTTAAACCTTTTCTCAACAGCACTCCTGAATGACACAGGACAGGAAAATTAATGGAAGAAGATGCAGTTTAAGTTACCAAAAGCATTGGCAGACAGCTGCTTAATCCCAGAACTGTCGTGTCAACGTAAACCCTTTCCCTGGCAGGGATTCAATTCTTTTCATCTCTCCTGGGAGCCTGAAAAGGTCAGAGAGAGAGCATTACCCTTTGTTCACATGCAGGCTTGATCGTCTTTCTAGAAAGCCATGTACCATTGAGGCTTCAGCTAGCAGTTCAGGAACAGAAAGAGCCAGGTAACCTAATAACCAGGACAGACACCGTTCAGTTGTTGCCAACACTGCACACCCACGGCAAGCAGTTGTAATCCTCGGTGTGTCCTCAGTAGGTGCCAGGCATCCACGGGACCCCATAGAGCCCCTGGAGCTGCTTTGGCTGACCACGCCACCCGTAATAATTTTAAACTTCTCCAGTTGAATTCAGTGCACATCCTCATGTCGTGGGGTCTGGAGCATATTTCAGCCTGCTGATACCCTGGAGATGATGTCCCTGGCATGGGGAAAGAGGAAGTTTTGTTCTTGGATACTGTGGTTTGTGTTTGGTTTCCCTGTCGCTGTAGCTGGTGAAACATGTCTATCTCCACCTTACAGATTAGAAGGGAACAGAAGAGGTATCTGATGCCTATCTGTTCACCTGCATATCCTGGAAAGCGTACAAACAGCCTACACCTTTGCCAGATCAGATCTGCTGCAGAACACTAACACCACGATTCAGCAAAACTACACCCAGAGTCACAGCAGAAAAAAACCCCTCTCTTCTACATGTAAAGGTGATATATGCATTTAAAACCTCAAGGCCTTATTATTAAAATTCCTTATATTTAGCAATGGAGCCATGGACATAGAAAACCTCCAGGTGGGATGAAACACCAGAGCCATCTGCTTGGCAGCAAGGGCGGTGGCAGGCTCATCGCAGAGGGTTCCCTTCTCTGCACTGCTTCTTCTGCGCCCAGCTCAGTTTTTTCTGCCCAGCCCTCTACGGGGACAGGGATGGGGACATATATGCAAATATGACACCCATCAGACCATGGAAATTGCGAATCAATAAAAGAAGGTTTAGTTCTTGCCCAGTCATTTTTTCATGCGCAGAAAATATGCATGCATACGCGAGTCCGTATGCAGAGAAAGAAATTGTAGCATAATCCAGAACAAAAAAATCTGCAAGTCACATTGCTGAACTGCACTTCCCTGAGATGCCAGGGAATGGAGGACAAAGTAACATGCACTGAAGCTGGGCTGAGCCCACAGAGAGGTGCTGGGGACAGCCAGGCCCTGGGAAAGGTACACGCGTGTTCTGCATCCCCCTCGTAGCTGTCTGCCTCCTCCCTTGCTCTCCTGGCCTTGAAGGCACACAAGAAAACGTTATTCCCAATACCAACACATCTCAGGGCAGTCAATAGGAAATGCTGAAATGCCCATGGCCTGCCTCAGTTCATTTTTCCAAAGGCATTGGCCACATGCTTATCCCTCCTCTGACTTTCCAGGGAGCATTTTTGCTCCTTGTCATCTGCAACTGCATCTAGGACCTGCGAAGCTGCCAACAATCTTCTAAGCACTTGGTAAAGGTTTCTGCTGTGCACCCATAAGCATGCCAAGGCTGACCTTGGCTCATCACCACACTTCCAGAGGAGAGAGCCTCCTCCTCTGGGCTGCCACTCACCATCCATCTTATGGCTTCTGAACAATGACTGAAAGAACATCTTGTCCCTTAACTACTTTCCCACCATGGCTTCCAATCAGTCTAGTAAATTTTCATAGTCACTTTATTTGAGAAATTCAAGAGGATACAGCCTTTTTTTTTTTTTTTTTAATGCCAGCTGTGTTATACACTTTCTAGTTTTCAGAAAGTTTAAATCTTCAAAGGAAGGATTAGGAATAAATCCACCCTTGTTCCTATCAGAAAGATTTATATAAATTTACTTTAACATAAAAAAAATTCTGTGACACACTCATGATTTCATACTTTTAAAAGTATCTTGTTTCTTAATACTTTCTAATCGTTCAGCATATCTGCAAATGCCTGGCCACCAGCCCGATTAGTCATTACACTGCACCCCCAACTGTGATTGTCCAAAAGGGGGCTAGGCACTTGAGCCTTCTGCCAGAAAACCACACACAACCACGGGTACAGCTAAAAAAGAACAGTTTTATATTAGGGCATTTGTATTTCAGAAGTGATACAGGTTGATTTGCTACATTCTTTTGTTCATTCTTTCTCCCCCAGGAATTCCTACTTGATGAAATTCACAATAAAGTGTAAGAGTGTATATTTTTACAAAGCATAAATCCTCCTCTTTTCTCTCCTAAACTGCCATTTCTAGTTGCTGAATAAAATTATGATCACTTGTGTCACACTCTGTATATTAGCACTGGTTGATCAAAGACAAACTTTGTAAGACAAGTGTCAGTGTAAACATGTACACTTCAAGAAACTTTAGACTTTGAACTGAAGGAATAAAAATTAGAACTGCAAACACATCTTGATTTTTGGCCATATTTTGAAAGAAGACAAAGAGGGAAAATACTACACTTTAAATAGTTGCTTTGTTGTGCTTGATAATGAAAATCCTGTGGACTTTCATTACAAGTGCAGAAAGACCACAAAACAGAGAAGTAGCAAATGGAAGAAGCAAGCCCCAGACTGCAAAATGACTCACAGAGAATACACTGAGGGAACTGTTTGCAGATTTTCACTGATGGAGCAAAAAAGTAACACAGTGGAAAACATAACTGAACAACCCCACTTATTGCTTTCAGACAGATTTATTTGCATCCAGACTCCTTGGGGCAATCTTAAAATTACTTATCAAAGCCTGCAAGCTCTAGAGTTACTGCAGGAAGGATTGGAAAGCACATTTGGCTCATAAAGAAACCGAAGAATCTCTTTGAGAATCTCTGTAATAAGTGACTCACAACCAGAAGCTGGATAGGCTACATGCTAAGTCTGTATCTTCAAACAGCTCATTCATTAGGAAAACTTTGTCCTGAATTTATCTAAATCTTTTTAAACAAATTATACCAAGACATCACATCTGGCCGCAAACATGCTCCATGTGTGGCATTCTCTACTAAACTGGCACTATTGTTTTTGTTTTGAAACCATGGCTGTGGTCATTCACGTACCCAAAAGTCCATAATCTTGGTGGATTATCCTAAGAAAGTTAACTGAACGTTTTCAATTTTATTTTCTGCGCAAGGCTGTAAGAAAATTATTTGAATGTGTTCATGCATCCAAGAGTGAACTGAGTTTGTGAGGCTCTAATTTCTGTACATTCAGAGATCTAAACATAAGTTAAAGTAGCGATACAAGTCACTGTTTAAATGTGCATTTATAGCTCTCTGCTAAACACAATAAAGAACTCCCAGCAGATAGTATTTTTATTTGCGCGTGGGTGTACTGCAGCTCTGCATTTCATTCTCTAAGCGGCACTTAGCAGTATTTATCCAGGTATTTGAGCCTTGTATAACACATATAGTTTTACTTTTAGATATAATATCAACTTTGGAATACCAATACCATAATATCCTTTTTCAAAAACCATAAAGCTTGCACTGTAAAAATCACATATATCAAATTAAAGTCCTGCCACATTGCTTCAGATTTTCAGGAAATACTGTACGGTAGTTCCTGTCAGGCTTTCAGCTCTATCACAGCAAATGGCTGTAAACCCAGTGTGTCTATAGACGCAGTGTCTGCAGCGAGTCTCAGCCAGCTTCCCTGCGGCACAGCGGTGGCTGGGTATGCAGCTGCCCACGCCCTTCACCACGTGTGGACAATGGCCCACGAGGTGATCTCTGTATTTCAGCCACGTGGCAGCAGAACCTGATTTATCCTTGAGCCCAGTCCTGATGCTATCTAAGTTAAAAAATTGTATTTCCCCCACACGTGACCCAAGCAATACAGGTAATTGAGATGGGAGCTATAACACGGCAATAAGGAAGTGCGATGCCGAGTAAGCCATCCCAAGAACAGAAGGTATTTAAGGGTATTTTTTCCTATCCTTACTCACTGAAGAGCATGTCTGTGTTAGCGTTTTAGCTCACGATGGTGAGCGCGCTTTGAATTGCACCTCCTTGTAGTCCCTGCTGCCTTCATGTTTGCTTCACATAGCAGTGTCCATACATGTCTGGATAAAACGTTTCAGTGTTTGACCATGCTCACAGTGAATTTGTACATAAAGTAGGAATATTCCATGTTTATTGTGAAGCTGAGAGTTAGAGTTGTTTGGGCTGGAGAAGAGAAGGCTCTGGGGAAACCTTACAGCAGCCTTTCAATATAAAAAAAACAGGCTTATGAGGACTAGATGACCTTTAAAGGTCCCTTCCAACCCAAGACATTCTTTCTATGATTCTATATTTATAAGATAGATGGAGAAAGAATTTTTACCAAGGCCTGTGGTGGCAGGGCACTAGGCAACGGTTTCAAACTGAAAGAGGGTAGGCTTTAAATTGGATAAAAGGAAAAAATTTTTGATGATGAGTGTGGCTAGATGCTGGTTGTCCAGAGAAATTACCCAGACAAATTGTGGAATTCTTAGAGAGAGGTTGACCAAAGAAATTTTGCATACCCCATCCCTGGAAGTGTTCAAGGCCAGGTTGGATAGGGCTTTGAGCAACCTGGTCTAGTGAAAGATGTCCTTGCCCATGGCGGGGAGGGTGGACTAGTTGATTGATTTCTGAAGGTCCCTTCCAACCCAAACCAGTCTGTGATCCTAGAAGTACACAAACTAGATTCCTTCAGAGTAAAACAAAGCTGGAAGATACCTTCCAGCAGTGCCTCTACAGTACTTCCATCAATAACAGAGACTTATCACACAGGACCAGTCCAGACCAGTCCAAGTAAAACCATGAAAAGGCATAACGAGGATGTCAGATCTTCAGCAGCAACTGTTCTGCTCTGCAGATCTGCTCTTACTGCTCTGCACTGTTGACTGACGTACCAGCCTAGCCTACATGGTTTCAAAGCACATGGGCATTTTGCTACTGAATGCTTGCCAGGCAGAGTATGACTGAGTATGTATTTCTTACCACATAAACCACCAAGACTAATCCCTTTGTGTGATGGACATCTGTTGCATCTTCTGTTCAGCATCGTATGAGTTTCTTGGACAAAGTCCATCATTTAGATGCTGGCTAGTGCACATGCTTATTTTCAAAGGAGTTTTTAATCAACTGATGTTTAAAAGATTTATTGGTTTAATTATTAGTTTATTTTCTGGTTTATTACTACCCTTTGATGTTACTGGTTATTACAAAGCTTCCATAAAGGCTGTTAATTACTCATGCCATTCAGAGATCCATTGAAGTATGATTTAAGGCAGCACATACATTGCTCAATGAAGAGGAGATCATAAATTCTTTTTCAGCCATTAAAGAGAACATTTTGCAGAATGTTTTCATAGTGGTGAAATTAATAATAAGTCTGCACTGGTACTGAGAGAACATAAAGCTGAGGAAAGGAGGGATGTGAATTTTCGAAGCACCGCTATCTGATGTCTGTGGAGGAATATCTGTGTAAGAACACTACAAGATGCTTTGGCAGTGGAGCACCCCAGTTGGAGACTGAAGTCTGGTGTGCTAAAAGAGCAACACTCAAGTAACTTTAAAATGAACTTCTCATTGTGAGAAGTTGTAACGGTGTCTAACCTCCTTCCTTAGCAGAACTACTGTTGCACACTGTGTGGAGTTACACCTCTTTCAAAAGAAATATGACAGGTAATAGAGTGTTCCTGAGTCCAAACAAACTGGAAAAATGCATTGTTTGTGCCAAGAAGAAAGATTAACAAGCTTATCGTACATTCAGTTACACTATTTTCTGACGCTGAATGGTGTTTGCTGAGTTACTAATTTTCTGTTGTGCGAAAATCAATAGTCTACAAATATCATCGCACTACTATTAGAATACCCAGTATCACCACGTATAAAAATTTGGAAATGTTGATTTTCATTGGCTTCTAAACATAAGAGAGGTAGACAGAATCTATAAGCATGTCCAGATTTAAAACATTAGTTCAAAATCTGCCTGTGCATTTTGGAAAAAGTATTACATCTCAGTGGAAGAACTGTTAAAAGCTTTTTTGATGTGCTAATGAAATGCAGGCTGACACTGGAAAGTTGGGAGCCAAGTGTCAGGCTCCCAAATGAAAGAGATCAAATTCTAGGAAGCTGAGTAAATGCGAAAGACTGAAAACAGTGGGAGCTGCAGGCTTTCAGCAGCTCTCTAAAGCAGGCTCTTGAAATTCAGAAAGTAAATGGCAAACACGGTATTAGTCCAGATGTTAAAGATAAAAAGCATTACAATGATCAGTCCATCAAATTCCAATTTCAAATCTATTCCAAAGTATATGCGTCTTCACAAATGTACTGCAAATACAGCCTTCAGCTTTTGGCAGTAAAACAACACCACAGAGTCCAACTGTGAAAAAATGAACTCTCTCATATCCCTTAACACAGACCATAAGAAAGATTGTGCATCTCAATACTACAAGCCTATCAGAGTGGTGCTGAAAAAGTTGCTAACTCCTTAGAAGAAAACTATTCAGGGTAGACCTTATCCTTGCAGCTCCACCTCATAATCTGAAGACATTTTGACTGACATCTCTGCCACAAATCCACTGGGTTTGTGCTGAGAGAAACTCTCAGGTCCAGATTCATTTAGGTTGTCATAAGCAAAAAGCAGCACTTCACAACTTCTCAGCTTAAGGACTGGCCAAACCAACTACGCACTGCACGTACTGAGCAACCTTGTCATCTTCGCTGCTGGTTGGACAGAAATGTAGCTTGTGTAGAGTGAATATACTTTAATAGTTCCGTATAGGGAAGATACAGATGTGCATTATAGACCTACTTTCATTCAAATAATGCAAATCCTAGTCATTGTAACACTGAATCAGCTTTTAGCCTTTTTGCTGGTGGGTACAACCACTGGATTCTTAAAATTAGATGACAGTGTTTCCTGGTTTCAACTGGAATAGAGTTAATTTTCTTCCTAGAAGCTGTTACAGTACTGTGATTTGGGATGAGCATAACATTGCTAACACATTGATGTTTCAGTTATTGCTGAGCAGTGCTTACACTAGGTCAAGGACTTTTCAGCTTCTCATGCTGCTCTGACAGAGAGGAGGCTGGGGGTGCACAAGAAGCTATGAGGGGACGCAGCACAACAGTTGACCCAAAACTGCCAAAGGTGTATTCCAAAACACATGACATCATGCTGAACATATAAACTGGGGGGGATTTGGCCAGGGGATGGCATCTGCTGCTTGGGAACCAGCTGGGCATCGGTCAGCAGATGGTGAGCAATTGCATTGTGCATCACTAGTTTTGTATATTCTTTTATCATTACTACTATTTTTGTTATTTTCCGTTTCTTTTCTGTCCTATTAAACTGTATTTATCTGAACCCACAAGGTTTACTTTTTCCGATTCTCTCCATCATCCCACTGGGGAAGGAGTGAGTGAACAGGTGTGTGCTGTTTAGCCGCCTGCCAGGTTAAACCACAACACAATGCAAGAGAAAGAATTACATAACTCTTTTGCATTGTATTTCTCAAAAAACTTATTTCATAGTAGACACTATCACCCCTGACACAACATCTGTATGATGGGCTTTGACCCCAAGCTCTGCCCTTACTGTTATACTTGGTGTCAGTGTGTTGGCAGTAGGTAGTGGTATCCAGCACCCCTTTTTATGGGCTACTGGAATGAAACTGTGCTTCCATTTCAGCTGACGTGCAGAGAGCAGCTCCAGAGCTATCAGCTTGTCAGACATCAATTCCTGAATGTCACTCAATATATACAAACTTAATTCAGAAACAACCGAGATATTGCTTCTTGCATCCAAACAGTTGTTTAAAGCCATTAGATATGCCTGCTATTCCCTTTGATGTAAATCAAATTGCTCCTGCTCTCATGTAGAGTCTGAAGGTCATACTTCACCCCCGGAAAGGCATGAATTCTGTATTTTAAAATTACCACAGTATATTTTATAGAACATAGCTAGTTTTGTTAATTTTTTAATTACATTCCATACTAAGAAATAGTTATTACTTTATTTTTGTTGGCTTTTTTTTTTTAAATAATATTATTTGTTGTTTAAGAGACTTTCCATTTGGTAGATCGATGTAAAATCCCAATACACAAATCCTGTAAGACTGCCAAATGCTGTTTATACTTACATCAGATCTGGAATTACTACACTGGCTACCATCTATGCAACGTGTTGCTCCTCAGGATGCTTCCTAAGCTGGAAAGCTGTACCATGCTTGCTTGTTGGGCCCTGGAGGAGAGGCTGCCATCTCCTCCACCCTTAGCTTGCACAATCTCTACCATTCATCTTCACTAGAGAAGAGGGAAGCCAGGGTCTCACTTAGTGACAAAACAGGCACAGCCCAGCTCACCAGCAAAAGTCTTTACTCACAGTTTGTAGAAGGACAAGGTAACACAAACAGAAAGATATTACATGGCAGACGCCTGAGGGGGAGACAAGGGAACAACCTCCTAGCATGTTCCTACTCTTGGGCTGCAAAACGTATGTAGATTTTAACATGATCCTTTGCATGGCAGGAAAGATGTACCTCTCTCATGGCCTAAAGCCATCTCTCTGTCTTTCCCTGTCAGTGCTGTGACTGTGACATATGGTAGCACTATGAAACGTCCCCAGCAAACACCTCTACGAACTGATTTCCTTGCTTTTGATGCAAATAATTCAAAATAGGTAGTTCACATTAGCTCGTCCTGACCTTGGATGTCAGCGACTTTGTATAAATGCGGTTTCTCTTCTTTTTTTGATACAAGCATACTGATACAATTGTCCTGCCTTGATCTTTATTCCTGTTATCTTGTATTCCTGTTATCTGAACCACTTGGCCAAGAAAAAATCTCTTGAACATATTTTAATCAATCTCTGTTTATAAGGATTGATCATTAAAACTGAGTGGAGCTTGGGAAGATGAGTGGGCAGGAGGGGTCAATGGGGTTGTGAGGAATTTCTGGCTGAGGGAGATCTGCACATTTCAGGAACTGCGTGAAGCTTTAGAGGTCAGATATGTTGGCATGTGTCTCCCTTAACCCATCCTTTCTCCATCAGCCTGGGGGGGATGGGATCCCACAGATACACCACCAAGCCGTGACCCTTGCCCATGAAGTGCTCATCATCCCTCACATGCTGAGCTACTACTGCCATTATTGGCATTCCAGTGCCTCCTGTGTCTGCCTGTGCACAAAGCTGGGCCTCTGTCTCATTAGGGTGAAATGATATTTACGTCAGGTTGAAGGCAGAAATCTTCTTGTTTCTGGACATAGACCAAACCGTGACATGATAAACTTAATCACTGATAAAGCCTCAAAAGAAGGCATTTGTTAAAAAGGAACTTGCAAATTTCTGTCTGATTTAGTTACCTTTGTAAAGATATATATTCTAGAAACAATATTATTCTAAACCTGCTTTTTTTTTTGTTAAAAATGTTTGTCTAAATACGAATACGTTTCTTTAACAGATCCCATAAATGTGACTGCATCTTTGCTAAGATGGACAATAAAAATAATATTTTGTGGCATTCTCCTAATGTTTGGAGTTGAAGTCACTTTGTTGTGAACAAATAAACTTTGGTCATATGAGGTTTTAAAGTAGAGCAGGACTTAAAGCTTGTGTATGTTTGTAAGTACAGTGTC
Source organism: Rhynochetos jubatus (assembly GCA_027574665.1). NCBI lineage: Eukaryota > Metazoa > Chordata > Aves > Eurypygiformes > Rhynochetidae > Rhynochetos > Rhynochetos jubatus. The sequence goes on along the minus strand of CM050654.1, from coordinate 18,096,830 downwards.
TTTGCCTTGACGTATTACTTATATTCTACTCTATATTTGTGTAAGTAAACAGTGGTAAAAATAATTTAGCCTCCAAACTAGGTAAAGATTTTAAATATAGAAATAAGGCCAAAAGTACCCTCATCAAATTAAAACACTTTCAGAGCTATTGCCTAATTAACTACCAGTTAGAATGAACTTGCCTGTAGTAATGTCCTGGCCAAATCAACAAACATCATTAACTACAAACAGTTTCCAAATCTGTTCCACTTTCCAAGACCCAATGCATTCTTCCAGCATAGCTGAAGAGCATGATTTCCCCTGATCGCAAGGGATTAACATAAGCGTAGGCTTAGACTGCATCATTTAACAATCAGTTTGTCAAAGACGTGTCTCTTGTTCTGCCACGGAAATGAAAGCCATTACCAACTCCTGTCTTAACTTTGCAACAGATTACAGTGGAGATCCCTATAACCCGTTGGTGTAACAAGGGGTTTCCAGTGCTCCTCTTTCCACTCTGCAAGTCAGTAAGAACATATCGCTTCTTATTAAAAAGACTACCAAGGGATTTTGAAAGCTGCAAGCTACAACGACTCTTATTTATTTATTTAGAATGATGCCTGAACCAGCACTAAAGATTAGTCACATTAATATTGATGATAACTTGTGAAGAAAAGGCATGTATTTGGTCTACAACCACAGATGGCTACATTTATTTGTGAAAGCTGCAGAGCACAATTAAACAAATATGTGGCTGTTGTAACTAGCAAAATGCAAAAACAGCATTTTTTTCAGAGAAATCAGCATGCGTGAAGTCAAATTCAGATGACAAGGGAAGGGCACATGAGAAGCTACAAAGCACAACCAGTTGTGCTTTCCAGTCTTGCAGAAGCCTTCCAGTCTTGTAGATATACGAAGCAACCAAATCCCATCAGCTGCGCTTGTTGTCTTCTGATTAAATTACCCTACCATTGAACACTGCTATAAAGATCCTATTTATGGGTTCAGTGCCTGCTTTCAGACTCTGCCTTGCACAGATCATGTTATGTTGGCTAAAAGAAGACCAAAAAAAGTACACAGAGCAACTTTCTGTGCCAGGGTTACCCGAGCTGCTGACCCCACGCGCATTGGAAAGGAGCAGGTGTCATAGTCTCAGATTTACTCCGTCTGCACTGGTGATCTTCCTTCCACAGGTGATTAACAGTGTTTTTGTACAGAATGACTCCTTTCTCCTCTTCTAATATTATACCCACAGAAGATTGCTTAGAAAATAAATTGGTGTACATTGAATGCTGTAACATGATAGCACGGCATCTGAAAAATTAGTCACAGTCAACTGCCTGAACTCTGGAAAAACAGTGTGATGGATGAACGTAGCTGTTGGGGCTACAGAGGAGAAGAGTGGAGAGGGGTGAGAAGATAGTTGATAGATATGTGAGAGCTAGTCGCAAACCAGAAGGAAATGATGCTCCTGTTCCATTCAGAAGCAATCAGAAATGTGAACCATTGAGGTTAGCCTTTGGGCAAACCACTGACAAGGTAGAAGGAGCCATGCACTGGGATGCTGTCTGGTGATAATCTCTAGTACTAGATGTATTAAGACCAAACACAGTGTGTCTTGATTAGACATTGGCCAAAGGAATGGGTTGATAGAAATCAAATGATGGGAAATGAATACTAACAAAAAATGACTGCTGTAAACCACCAGGAAATCTAAGACATTCCAAAAGAAAACCAGCAATCTCCTGAAATCATGCACTGAAGCAGCAGCGTGAGGCACCAATCCCCTTGGTGGATACAGCAGGTTGGTACAGGCATACAGGGCAAACAGAAAAGAAGCTGACTTTGATTAACAAAGAATGGAGAAGAAGAGCTTGTCACACTGCAGAAAACTCACTGGGAAGAGAGGACCAACAGCAGCAAACAGCTTTTGAAACATTTCTAATAGGCACCAGAGTAAAGGCTTCAATTTTTTCATCAACTTCTCCAAACCACTTTATGATGCTTGTGCTTATCTTAGAGAGCAGTATCAACATATCAGACTGGATTCTTATACCTCCAGGTCTGTCACTAACAATTCTGAAAAATGACAGTAAAAGTCTTTGTGGTGAGTTCCTTAGTTTCATGGTGGTCTGGAAACGTGAAGTGCAGTACAAATACTGAATGAGAGTGACTAAGTCAAAATCCTGGCTAAGGTCCTCAAGGAGGAAAGAATACAATTTATAAAAAAAGGAAAGCCCTACAGATTCTAAGAAAGAAGAAACGTGGCTGATGGCAAAGGATTGAGCTAAGAAGATCATTCTACTCTTCCCTCCCCTGAGATGGCAAGCTGGGGGAAGTACACAGTCATCTTCTGGCCAGTAAAAGCCCCATAAGCCCTTTTAGAAACAGCCATTGTAGTCTGTCCTTGAGAAGTCTTGCACACAAGGAGCTGAACACTCAAATGGGCAAGAAAGGGGCAGTATAAGGCAATATTTTTGCTTCACTTTCACAAGTAAAATTAGCTTTTCACAAGCCTAGCAGGTCTGGGCTCAAGGGCTAAGTAAACCAACATGTTCCAAACAAGACAAAGAGAGATAGTAGCTGCTGCATGGAACACTTCCCCTTACTGGGAAAGGGTCAAGGATGTGTGATTTACAGGGAATTCAGTTAAAAACATAGAAGACAAGCAAGAAAGCTTCAGTGGTTCTCCATTGCTCTCTCCTCTGGCTTGGTGACTTCAAGCCAATACTGTTAATGTGCATACACCTGTCAGCAAAACACCAAGGGAAAATCTTAAAAGCATGTGAACAGCAGCAGTGGAGACCACAGCAGAAGACAATCTTGCCAGCGTGATCAGCAGCCATCCTGGAGGTTGCAGAGGCTCATGATTTTACAGCGGAAGTCATCAACCAGGAAGCCTGTAAGACTTAGGCAGGCAGGGAATCGTGCTAAGGGACATGCACAGAGGCTTCTGCTTTGCGTTGAAGACAGAAGCAAAATAAAACCTGCAAGAAGCATGAGACAAGGACAGTTTTCACTTTCAAAGAGGTATGAGTTTCTTTTAACTCCTGGTGCTAGGCTCTGAAACAACAGGTAAAACTGCAACCACAGGAACTTCTGAGAAATGACGCCTGCAGGCAGCTCCCTCAGAACTGTCATCCTCCCCTACCCCCTGAGCTCCCGGAAAAGAGGAGTCTTTCAGCATGAGATGAGAGTCAGCAAATTAAAGCTCTCACAGACCAAAGGAAAATAAAGCAAACTCTACCATGGGACTCACATTAATCCTTTCTTTCCTCTTGTTATCAGAGGAACTAGCTTAAATATCTATAGTGATTATAATTGTTATGCCACCATGTAGAAAGGAAGACTTTTGTAGTGAAATCATAGCCCAAGCCACTTAGTGATTAGCAGCTCAAAAATGGCACTTTCAACTCCATCCAAACGTTCAATAGCATCACTGTAATGTGCCTTGTAACTGACCCAGCCCATCTTGCAAGAACGCAAAATTCAGATTGAAAGCATTTCCTTAAAAAAGCCCAACAAAGTCCAGGAGCAAATCTACTGTGGGGTTAGGGGGATTGTAACCCTCATTCAACATCACTCTAGTGTGATACATGGACTCCCGCATCCTCAGTACTGTCCTGTGGCCAGTCTCTTCATTCAGGCCAGGACTGGGTCTCTCCCTGCACTGTCCAAACCTCAGGGTGATGAAGGCATATATAGTAACCACCAGATCCACACCTAACAGAATAAACCAAGGGAACTCAAAACCCTATTTAGAAAAAGTTTATTAATGAACTCGCTGTGAAGTGGCCTTTAGGGGTATGAAACAGAATGATTGCACCGTGAAATCAGAGGCAATATTGATTTACACGTGGGTTCAACTTTTTAGAATTTATTTTAATTTCTTACATCAGTTGCATCTTCTCTGTTGTGCTAGATCCAATAAGCAATTAGTTGTTATCAGACATTTATTAGTTACTCATGAGGCTCGAGTACTGGGACACATCAAGACATATTTATAAAACCCACTTTTGGTTGCACACTTCAGCTGGCACTGCACCAGCTCTAGGGTACCTCGATGTATCATTACACTCTTAGTAGCCCAATGGGTGTTAATTGTCATCATTTAACTTACCTACTCAAGCCAGAAACAGCAGTGAAATAATGATTTTTCTGATCAAAGTAAAAAATACGGAAGTATTTTGCTATCATTCTGCTCTTTTTCTGTGTTACTAGAAGGATATAGATTATTTCCACATCTGGAATTTACTGCGAAAGAAAATCCTATTGAATTGTTCTCCTTGCTGCCAAAGAAAGCATCACATAATTAGTACTACGATTGTTGCTGATTTTGGGACCATGCAGGCGCAAGAGAGAAGGTAAAGATAAGAGAGTGTGTTTTCAGATTACATCTGAGAAAACAAGAGTAATCATCATATAAATGAGTGTATTTTTCTCAGTTGTCAGAGTTACAAGTCCCCATGTGTTAACAAATGGAAAATAACACATTCATTGCAGCCAATCTAAAATAATCCCAGTGTGAAGAAAGCCAGCAGCAGACCTGCCAAGACACGCAGCATCTCAGTGTGACCGCGCAGACTTCATTGGTCACAAGCGGAGAAGAGCGTACGATTACATTTAAATGATGATAGGGCTGCCAGCATTGCTATACCTGGGAATCACTGTTTATATACTACAAAATAGCAGCATATCACACCTGCATGTTGACAGGTGTTCGCGTGAATGTTTGAAAGCTTATGAAGCTAAATCATTAAGCTGCTGGAAAAGTGGTGCATGTCTTGAGTCTTGACATATGGAATAGCTTTTCCACCGTGTCTCTCTCTTGAATTCAGAGCAATTTGAAAAATTATGTGTCTTCTCTTGATCTTTAATATACTCATTTGTCCCATGATCTCATCACACTTGTATTTGTTGATTGAGGAAGCTCAATGGTATGAATTAAATGCTAATTGCTCACAGAACAGGACCTGCTAGAGAAAGTTCTCAGCTCGCTGAAACGCACAGATCTGTATCCCAGGAGTGTCATACTAGAAATGTCTTCGTTATGTTCATGGCTTAACTGTGTCTTACACTTTCCCAATTAATAAGATTTCATAACCCCTGAGGTTTATGTGCAAGCAAGATTTGTCAGTAAGTTTTGAATTCAGGATACTCAAGAAAAGTAACTACTTCGGCTAATAAATCCCTCAAGTAACAATTAGTGTTATCAATGTTTTATACATAGTTTATGATTCCAGTAAAATTGCCAAATGTCTTCTTTTATGCATTCAGCCAGACATATTTGTAGGATTTAATTCCTAGGTACACAGAAATTTGCCCTGCCTACTGAAAACGCAACCAATGGGTTTTCTTGCCAATTAAGGGTGTATCCCTCACAAGAATGAACGGTGCTCCTTGCTACTGCACTGATAGTGCAACAAGGCTGTCACCAAGTCAACCCCCTGAGGCTTCATCCCGAGCCACTGAAGTGAGGAACAAACAGTTTCAGATGCAGACCCACGAGATTTTAAAATTAAAGGAGAAAAAAAAAAAATATTTTTACATTCTTTATTGCTTGTCTATACACCATATCCTAGGCTTCTTCACACTGCCTCTGAGACTGTCACTGTAATACTGTGACCAATCAGCTCAATTAGGGAAAGACTGACTTCATTTCTCCTCTTGTCTGAGGACAGCAGGGTTGCACAGGGTGTAACAGAGGCCAACAGTATGCCCGTGGTCTGGGGACAGTTAGGATACAGGTTGGTTTTGGGTTTGTTTTTTTTTTTAAGTCTTATTATCCACTAGTTAGGGAGAACACTGCTCAGAAAACCATAAAATGAAAGAACCTGATTTTAACCTGTTTTGTCCTTATGTCCACACATTGTACAGATGTATTCCATTTAATATTTTGCTTAGTGGTTGTATGAATTAAAATATTTCCTGGTGCACTGTGAACCTTATACCTGAAGTTTGGAGTTATTACAGACTCCATCCTGGCATTTATGAATATTTGCACTCAAGCAAGGTAAAGAGGTAAAGAGACCTTATGCATATCTCTGCAAATCCAAGTTTTCCTGGATGGTTAAGTCAAATACCTCCAGCAGAATCAGCAAGACGGTATTAAGAGTAGAATCACAGAATGGTCTGGGTTGGAAAGGACCTTGAAAGGTCTTCTCGTTCCAATCCCCCTGCCGTGAGCAGGGACATCTTTCACTAGATCAGGTTGCTCGAAGCCCTGTCCAGCCTGGGGTTTTGAACAGCCAGATCTGAGTTCGGAATTAGTAACAGAAAAACCCATTTCATCTCTGCAGCAGACTCTGCAGCCCTTTGGTTAGTCTAGAATTCATTAGAATTTGTCATAGCTTGAGTGAAGCATTTTAGAAACTACTCAGTCAAGAACTGAGATAGTTTTAGTTTATATTAAAACAATACTGTCAAGGTAAACCAACATCAGCCTCTTGCTCCTGTGTTTGCAGAACTTCCTCCTTACACCTCTCAGACTGAATAGTAAAACTAGACTATTCACTTTTCTATTTCACCTTTACTTTCAGTCATTTTTCCTTATTTTTTGTTTTGTTGTTGGTTTTGGCCTTTTCCACTAGCAGAGTTCCATCAGGATTCCAAAGTTCTAGGAGACTGTTTAAACTTCAGACCAAAGATAAGAGTGGTAACCCTTTCAGTAGTGAAAGCATTTCTGTTCAGTTTAGATTTTTTTGTGTTTGTTTATTTTTTAAGCCTGCTTTTTCTTGAAAAAAATCCTACCCATCTATGACTTCAATTGACTGACAGTCCTCTGAAAATTGTCATTCATCACAGTGTAGCCAATACCCTTCAGATTTTCTGGGTTTTACTACAAAATCACAGTTGTATGTGCTTTTTAATTAACTTCAGCTTTATAAAAACTCCTAGTGACACAGTTTAAGATACGAGATGCACCTGAAAGGGGAAAATAAATAAACAAGAGAAGCTGTCACACAGTCTTCTGAATGCCAGTTTTACAGACTTAGCAGCAGCTTCTCATTATCATCGGAGGATTGCAATGCCACTTTTGTTATTAGCTGCATTTCAGAGATAATAAAAATGGGCAAAATAAAATGAAACCAAATAACTACTAAATACATTTTTTCTCTTATTTGTATTAATTTATATATGTTGACCAGACAGATACAGTGCAAAACAGATTTTGAAGTTAAAAATTAAATTCCTGAATATTCAGATCTTTGAGGTCTACTGTACCCTGTTCTTTGGAGGCATCTCATTCCCAGAGAAGAAAACAGACCTGAATCTCTTGGGCAGGAAAAACACAAGCAAAGTAGAACGGGTTCTTTACCTAAAAGCATACATTGCTCCAGGTTTATAGATATCTTTCTTCCATGTCTCTTGAGAACCAATACATTTTCATGAGAGAGTATTGTAGTAATTTGCTTTACTTGTAACTGAAAATATATTTTGGGGATTTATAGTGTGAACTTGGGATCAGCTGGCCTCCTGGTATACAAACGAAAGTGTAATATACTTAATGTGACAGTCAAATTTGTCACCAAAAGAATCACTGTTGTACCCTGCCTGCCATTAAAAGCAGCCTGTTCAAGAGCAAAGGAGAAGGGTCAGGACATCTTCTCTCCTCACTGGTATTTTTTTTTTTGAAGGTTAGTTTTAAAAATCTTTTTTCACCCAGTAATCCATGAAAATAGAAGTTGGAGGCAAGTTTTAAAATATGCAGATTTTTGACTCTGGAAAGAGTTAAGATGAGAACAGAGAGATACTTCTCTGTGCCCTGGGGTCCCATTTCTGCCCTTCATCTCCATGCTGAGAATGCCACCGCCCACAACTAACCAAAGGTCTGTTCTTACTAACATTTCTCTCTTCCTGTCCTTCTTCCACTTTCATGTCATTGCTTATCACTTTGGTCACCACTATTCAATCTGCAAATATTTGACCTAAAAAATAAATTGGCTATTTTCCATCCCTTAGTCCTGAGGTATGGTGGTGGCACCCATCCTCCAAAAAGTCTTAGTAACTCAGCATTTGTCCATCCAGGCATGGTTCGGGAGTTAGTTATTTACTGAGATGTGGTGTGACACTTTTCACCAAAGACCACAAGCATTCAGTGTGAGCACGGAAAAATGTTTTGATCCTATATCTTTAAGATTTTTCTCACTTTGCTGCAAATCTTTGGAATCACTAACTTGCATTGCAAACCACTTACACAGTCTCAACAGAAGAGAATTTGAAATGTTTTAAAACTTCAATTCTGACTAAACTACAACGATACAGGGTGTATTGAGGTAGTCTTGTCGTTACTGCGCTTCTAGAAGTTGCAGATATGTCCTTTTTCTATAAGACATTATGCTACTAACTACCTGCATCCTGTATGCACAGATGCATTCACATTTCCTCAGAGCCTACATCCCTTCGGAAAATTTCCCACAGATTTTGAACATACACTGTTATTGCTCTGTTGAGCACTAGCACCAAGCTGACAGACTGCAATGGCACTGATGAAACCCCTACAATATATTAGCTTAATAATCTTTGAATTTGAGATAGAGTCAAATAAATTATCAAGATTACTAACAGCCATCTTAGGAATGTGGAACAGGAAGAAAAAAATTGCAAAAAGCATTGTCTATTTGCAATGTTGACTTTTTAAATGAAGTTGCTTACTTCATTCTGTGCTCAGAAGCCACTATCAGTTACTCATGTGCCTGCTATGACAATTACATGTGTATATATATAAAAAACATTAATATAAAAGTATGAAGAAAAAAAAGCAGACTCCAGCTATAATCAGGTCATTCTCAAAGGCAGCCATTTTCTAGGATATATATAATTATAAAGAATGTACTGACAGTAAGAGAAACGGCCCAAATTCTCTGTAAGTAAAACAGAGTCTCATTTCTTCTTACCAATTCTGGATGAAACAATAACATCCTTTGAGGCTGCAAATCTCTGATATTTTTAATATTTCCAAAATATCTTGCACTAAGATTGCATTAAAACATACTTAAACCACAAATTTAATAGGTTGGGTTTTTTTCCCTGGGAAATATTACTCAGATAATATTAAAAAGTCCTCTTTATTATAAAACCAGAGAATTTCATACCAGGTCTTAACCAAACTTTTGGGTTTTAATCAAAGTCCATACATATATTTTTTCTGTAAATTCATTTTAGTTCAGTACTTGAGGGTTTTGCCCCCTTCTGCAAATGCAGAAACTACTGACCCGACTCAAAAGGCTTGAAGTCAGGGCTAGAGTTGTTTTCTGATGTAGTTTGTTTAACGTGCAGCCAGATGGCAAAAGGGAAAGACTGTACGAGCTGCTGAGAAACAGAAGCAATCTGCTGTTTCAGGAGATAAACTTTTTAAAATTACTAAAATGTTCTTAAGGGACCACTGAAATAAGCATAAACCCCACGAGCTGCCATCCACATCCTCTCAAACTCATATGTTTAAAAAACACGCTACTAGCTAACCGCAGAACAGTTTCTATTTCTCTTACTGACTGGTCTTTCCTATTAGCGATTACATTTATTAACATGACACCGCGTCCAGTGTAGGAATCTGTGTAATTGGGTGGAAAGTATTGATAATGAGACCTTATTCCAATTAGGGAGATACAGCGCAGAACTTACTGGATCAGCAAAATGTGTTTGGGAACATCTCAAGGACACTTGGCACCCTGAAGCACACGTGCATTCTCTCATACATACAGAAATTCCCTCCCTCACAGAACTTCAGCCTTTCTAATGAAATAAATGAAAACTAGATTAACATTAAATTCAATCTAAATATCAAAGAAGTTAATGAAATAGCAGTATTAAGATTCCTATAACCTTATTTGGATGCTGTGCTCTGAATTGCATGGCAGATGCATCACTCCCAGGAGAGCACAGCCCTGCAGTAAGCACACAATACGGTCACAGCAGATGAGCTACATGACCGGTGTATGACCGGCAAGCGGTTCAGGGGCTGGAGGTTGGCCACTGCTGCCCTGCCCATCGCAGCTACCAAGCTTATCTACATCAAACTGGAAGGGTCGATGTGGCCTTCTGTGTAATCCAACAGATGCAGCTGGTAGGTTTTTTTGCTTATGCCGATACAGAAACTGTCTCTAGAATATTTCTTACTGATCTGAAACTGTAAATGCCTCCAAACATAATTTTCAAGTACTCTGGAGTGACCTCTGCACCAGAAAACTACAGCATGTAGCATCGATAGCAACCCTTGTATTCTTGGTCAGAAGGGGACGTGGGAGTGCAAACCACATAAACCATCAGCCCCAGCCCTTTCTCCTCTTCAGACATGCATTCAAGCCTGGGAACCCTCCTCTGTGCATCTGACCTATCAAAACACTTTAGCAAAAGTAAACGATAAAGGTTGTTCCATTTCCACACTGTCGAGGGCAGGTACCACACCTCCCTGCTGGAACCATGCACCCAAGAGGCCATAAATAGCACACAGCTACCACCCCCATACCTGGAAAGCCACGAGAGGGACCTGCTGCTACCCAGGGGGACAGCAGCAGCTGACCCAGCTAGATATGACAGTGCAGAGGGCAGGGCGGCTCTGGGGCAAACCAAAGTTTCATCAGTTTAGATAAGACTCAGAGCACATCAGGCAGGGATAAGGGCTAGATGGGTTGGTCTGGGGCACAGACCGTTTCCATTTCTTTCAATCAAGGGATGGTAGAGTTGGTATTTACCAATAATTTGTGCCTAAGCAGCATCTGAGATGCAACAATATTTTCCTGTATTCAGAACACAACTGTAGTAGCAGCTCTGACTGAAAAATCAAATTGTAGCTATGAGGTACCACACACTCAAATAACTGTTATTTTGACAGACTGGCCCAGATTCTCATCTCATTTCTGGAGAGAAATGCTGTATCATTTTATAAAAGAACTCCTGCAATACCCATTTATGTCAAAGTAAGATCATAATGCAGACTTGCAGTCAAGGATGATCAAAATTTCTCTCTCAAAAAATTCTGGGTTATGTTTTCATCTTGAGAAATGTGCCAGCATTGGGGTCAAAATTTCAAATATAGCAGTTTGTGAGGGAATATTTATTTCTATGTTCTTGATGTATGAACAGAATTAAAACTTGGCTTTTGATATTTTCGAAGTTGGACATAAATTTATTTTATTTCTGCCTTTACACTGTAAAGGAACGGGTGCAATGCTCTCAAACTAGAAGCCTATGCAGGAAAGCAATACTAGCCTGTGCTTTTCCTGGTGACTTTTGACTGACTGAGGAATCAGGTCAGGAGAAACGCATCTCTCTTCTCTGCACCCAAGAGAAAAGTGATGTGATAGCTAATATTGCTCCAAATTCCTCCAGCCATTCTAATCTTTAACTCTTTTGAATCTTGATAGGAACTATGCACACATGGCAGGGAGAAGTAGAAGCCTGCATCAGATTTCTGTTAGCTGTAATTCCCTCATAAGACCTAGAATCTCCCTAGGCAAGATCCTCTTTCATATTACAAGTGAGCAAACCTGGGAAGACTCAGAAGTTCAGGATGCTTAACCCGCCCCAGAGATGGTCTTGTACTGCAAACACAAACATTGAAAAAAAACACTGGGTTTTGCTCACACAAAACTGAGCTATTAAACTGAACAACTGGGCTACAAGTATTCCAGGAACAGACTACTAGAAAATGATGGGTTTGTTATTTCCTGCTGGGCCAGGAATACTACAGAGAGCAAGCAGAAAGACTACAAAAACACAAGAACCTTTGGTCTTTGAACACTGCATGCAGGTGCACAGCAGCAGCAAATGGTGCTGCCTGTGCCATGGCAGAGGGAAGGCCAGCCAAAAGGGAAAATGGTAGCCTGGATTCCAGTGTGCATTTTGCGTGAAACAGATTTCCTTATGTATCCAGAACAGCTTTATCCATCTGTACCTAAAAACCGGGCAAATACTGATTGCCATGTTCTACATGGGAACTCAATAAAGGCACTGTAAGCATTTTCTAAGACAACATCCTGTGTATTGCATAACTTCAATCTCATAAAACGTTTGTAAGCTGCTGACAGAAAATACATCTTGAGAAAATATTCAGGTTCCTTCTAAAGAAAACTAGACAATTTGACTTCTGCGCTGTAAGCCCTGTTGATAGAATATTGTGTGCCACGGTTGGCAGTTACCAGGTCATCAGTAATGTTTACACTACTAAAAGTCAGATCTGCTAGTGGTCAGCAGCAAGATCCATGTTTTAAGTCTTGATGAAAAAAGATAAAAATGAGCTGGCAAATGCTATGTCAGAAAAGCAACAGAGCTAAACAAAGAGAACAAATCTTTTCTTTTGAAAAAAATCTTTGTCTCTCTACATCAAGTTGAGTTTCTGCTAATATCTGACATACAGACATCATATATCTGTATATGTGGTATTTTAGCACTATCTTTCTGCTTTGCCATATACTTGAAGGAAATTATTTGATTCACCCTCATTTCTGTTTGTTGTACTTGTAACTGTATTCAACTTTGACCAATTAATAAGCTTTGCACACATTTCTACAGCCTTGAAGATGAGTCCTAGCATACCTGACCTTGTTCTGACAGAAACCTAATTCAAAGTAGCAAATAAATATGAACCCGTCCCTAGCTCTTTATCCTTTTTCTACAGAAGCTGTACCTCTGGGTCTTCTTCTCCCTGTAGCATTTCTCTCCCATTTCTGCCCCTGGGTCCCAGATTAGTTGTAAGACCTGCCTGCCCATCACACTGCTCTGCTGCCTTACATTACCAACTTGAGAAGCAGTCAGGCTTGTCTGGAAACTCTCCATTTTTTGGAAAACCAGTCTAGGACCAGGTTAGAGACAGCACAATCTCCTAAAGGGAGCAGCAGAAACTCAGCGTGGACTACAGCTAGGATGGCCCCGGCTGGGAATCTTGTGCCGAATACTTGATATGTATAGTGTACACGGTCTCATGGCCGGGGACGTTAATCCCCATCTGTCAGGACAGAGCGGTACCTCCTCTCAAGCTGGCTGGCCCTGTACCCCAGAGCACAGGTGCCTGGCAGTAACAAGTTTGTGGCCAGCCTGACAAACGCAGTGAGCAGCGCTGCTTCTGCAGGAGGTTCGTGCTGGCATGCCAGCGCTGAAAAACCAGCTAAAAAGAAGCTCAGATAAAGTAAAGAGTACAGGAGATGGTGTCAGCTCTTCATTTGCTGTCTGATTCAGCGAAAGTTAACAATGGTTGCAGGTTCTTAAAACTAAAAAGGATGGCAAGTGCTGGCTTTTGCCAAGAAAAAACAGCTTCTAGTTAAATACATGTGCCAGCAACCTGTGAAATGGGTTAGGGACAGAACCACCATCTGGCTGCAGTCCTTCAGCCTGCCCTTGTGTGCCTGGGCTGTCAGCAGCAGCTGCGCAGGCACCCCTCCTCTTCTCCAGCAGAACCACACGCCGGAGCAGACTCGTTAGCAGGATCAGTGGGACAACTACATACGTGCCTGCTGCTTGTGGTGAGTTCAAGCACTGGTGTTAATAACACCATCAGGGCATCACTTCCTTGGAACTGGTTCTCCCCATGGATTGAAGTTACCCTAACTGGGACTGATTTTATGGCAACATTACCTTGCTAGTTATTAATTTCTTTACCTCAAGTTTCTTACCTATCAGAAACTACTAACCATGTCATTGTTCTCTACCTGTAGAAACAGCTGTGTTTTAATAACTGCAGGGCAGATTACAGTGCAATAATTTTTGTGTAGTCTAGAGCACTGAAACAACAGTACTGTTTGACAGTGAAATCCATTCTGTTACAAAGTAGGTCTTTAAAAAAAAAAAAAAGTCTCTGACGTTTTTCTGCCAGTGACTGACCATCTCTGCTAAATTTTATAGTAGAGACTTTAACATTCATGTTCCTCTTCTCACATGCAAATTATTCCATTGGGGCGGTGTTCTTAGAGCAATTTCAAGGTAGTGACTGTATGATTACCTGCATGAACTTTCAGGAATTACTTTGATGTTTCCCAGTGGCTTTTCTTTTTTTTGCTTCGGGGTTTGGGTTTTTTTCCCATATTTCACATTTATTGGGAAAGGTGAATATAACATATAAGCAAGGTGTTTATCTTAGTTGTGGAAAAGTTAAAACAAAGGCTATGTTCATTGTGCATCCCTTGAGCAATTTGTTTTGTAAATACATGTTTCTGTTGAACACCAGAATTTTCCCTATGACTTAGTATCCCTCATGTCAAGGTAGCACAGGGATAACCTTGTTCCTGAAATCTCAGAATTAGCTCTTGCTGAAACATGTGCCGTGTTTTAAGGTCAGGGTGCTAAATACATCTCTTTGAAGATGTTGACAAAGTAGGAATATTAACAGTGAAAAACCTTCCTTTAAAGTCCTGCCTGTTTTCACAGGTGCTTTCCTGCAAAAGTAACTTTATTTTTTCCACTTCCATGAAACTTCCTGATCTTTGTTTTAACACTTCTCCAGAGCTTTGAGTGTCACAGGACCAGACTATGGAGCTTCCCCACAATAATTCTAGGAATAGCTCCAAGATATGAATCATTATCTCCTGCCTTGATCGTCAGATGCTTATACAGCCTGTGTTATACCCCATCTGGATAACTCTAATTCATACATTTGGGGGCCTTCCTGCTATTTCCCTGGAGCCGCCTGTAGCTTGTGCACAACTCTGTTGCCAATACAGTAACCAGAGCCAAAATCTCAGTGTGAACTCAGTATTGAAAGAGGTTCATTGCCTTGTAATGAAGTAGAGGATCCAGTTCTAAGTCTCACGTGGTGTTGCCCTACCACATATGTGAAAGCTGGTTTTGTCCATGTTCCCTGTGGCTTTTCCATCACTCTAGGTGAGGAAATGCAGGCTGTTTTGCCAGTCAGAGCTACAAAGCAGATATTATTACTCCTTGTTTTTATTCCCCAAACTTACTATCTAGCCTTGTTAATACCGTCTGAACTCCTATGCCTTACTGTTCGGCAGTATGGGTCTGATTTCAGCCTTACGCTGCCGGAGCACTGATTTATTCAGGCGCAGAGGGCTACAAAGAAGGCTGGAACACATGCTTCTTCGTACGACAGGACACCTGTTTGCTCTCGCCTGCCAAATAACATTTTGTTCATGGACACTTCTGGTTGCCACCAAGACAGATTGAATTACAGCAGGTGCCTGGGAAACCCAGGAACATTTTGGAGATAGAAGTCTATGTAACAGGAAAGCGCTTATTGTGTTTGAAGACAGCTTATACTTGGAAAGACTGGTGGGGACAAAATGAGCCACAAAGAAAGGAGCCTAATGGAGCTTGTGAAAGAAACATTCCTACAGACACTAGCTGCATCCAACTAGATAGAGTATCAGATGCCCTCTCCATCTTGTTAAAAGTTTTATCTTAACCTTCTCTCTTATTTTTGGTAATTTTAAACCAGAAAAGTATCTTTAAAAACAATCCTCTACTTTATAAGGGGCTATAAAGGAGGAGGGGAGGGGGATTTGTGAGAGCGGCTTCGTGGTATTTTGCTAGCCTGAGTTAAACCACAACAGCTATTCTGTGCTTTCTCCCAACATCCATTATCACCAGCCAAGAAAATACAGTGTCAAAAGATAAACTTTCAAAACGGTTCCACAATGATTTCATAACACGTTTTTTATTTTCCCAGTATGTTCCTCTTAGCCATTTCAAAATCTAAGTTAGTCCCTTTCTAAAATGTACTTATGTTTAAACATTAATATATGAGTAATGTCACAAGAGCATCAGTGAAACCACTGGTGTGAGCAAAGCTCTTGACATGCCTACATGTCCGCAGGATGGGGGACCTGGGTGTCTTTTGCTGCATCCACACCCTGGTTCGCTGCTCTACAGCTCTTCAGAGAAACGGCACCGTACAAGCTGGCTTGGTCGGAAGTGCCATGCCTGTGCCATTTATTTTTAGCAGAGTATCGAAGTTTGTGGTCAGAATCAGAAAAGTGCAGAGTTCGTTTAGTTCTCGTTGACTTTGGCTGGGGCCACGAAGCACACAGCAGCACTTTGGGAGAATCAGGCTCTCTGTGAAGTTTCTCTTTACAATGGTATTGTACACCCTGCGTAAATTATGTGCCTTCTGTTAAATCTCAGAGTGGAAGAACTACATGCACCTAGGACTCGTGTGCTCTAATAAAGGGGAAGATGTAACACAAAGAAGCCCTCATGGGACAGTTTACAGCATGCAGTGGTTTTTAACTTGTATAGCATTTAATGGGGAATCATTCCACAGAGTAAGATGTTAAAATACATGTAAAACCACTGAAAAAAACTAATATTTTTGTTAAACTATGGAACCCTGAAGAATCATAGAACCTGATTTAAATGCAGACATGACATTTTAAAGGAAATTCTGTGTGCCAGAAAAAGAAATAAGAGAAAGCAGGTACAAAGCACTTTAAGAAAGAGGTTTAACTGAATTTACAGGAGTGACTGAATTTAAGGAACAAGAGCTAGATAACTTAGTATAATGTATATGGTGAATTCATTCCATGAAGATGGCAAATCATCTTTTAGCTAATAACGTATAGTATTAAATAGTAAAAGATAATTATTATTATCTATGATTAATCTGTAGCAGTAGATAATAATTATATATGATTTTCTATTACTAATAGCCTATTTGACTTTTGGGGTTTTTGTTGATGACAATAGCATTTTACTCACGTGTTGTTAATCTCTGCTTCTACCACCCAAAATGTTACAGCCCGGATGTAGTTACTTACTTTTAGTTATTGATAACTCTTCTGGCCCTCTTAAAATTTTAATAGCAATCAAAATAATGGAATTGGAACTCTCATAATGAAATGACAGTTTAGGGATTAGTTGTTTTTATTTTTTCCAAATGAGCCTTTCGTATCCATCAGCTTTAAAGAGGAGAAACAGGGCAACGTTTTTAGCTGGGCTTTAGTGCCAAATTATATTTAAATAATATTTTTTCAGATCCAAGAAGAAAAATCCCTTAAATCTTTAGGGAAATGGAATTAAGCCAAGGTCCTTCAAGTGATTTAAGCCTTGAAGTAACAGAAGCTTTACTGATAGCCTGAGATTAGAAGGGACAAAAGAGCAGAGCCTGTTCTCAGGTTGGGAAGAATATGAGGCAGGAGCGATAAGTACTTATTCATTACACAAGAGGTAGCACTTAAGATGACTTTTGGAAATCAGAGAAGGGCTTGAGAATCCCTAGTCACTGACTAAATTACTTAGGAAAATGATGTTTCTTCAATAGATAATTGGAAAACACAGAAGGAGAGCAAGCTTGAGTGGATATTAAAACTAAAGGTATGATTTGTTAACCAAAGAACCCAGTTATTCAGTGATGGACAAAAAAGTCTGTAGCCATAAAATACAGAGGGACATTTAGTGTCTCTCCAGGAGAGCTTGAATATGGTAGGACCCTGTATGGAGGAGCCTGAAAATGTGAGTCTCAAGGACAAAGCAGTTACCACTGTACCAGTTTCAGATAACTTAAGAAATGCCACAGGACCTGCCTCATCAGCTGTGTAAATGAATTTAAAGCAGCAGCTCATCAGCAACACCAACTTTTTTTTTTTTTTTTTAACAAGCACATTACAATCCGCTGTCCACCTTTCCTTAACAGAAGTGGAGACACTGACAGTGGGTCACTAACAGTGGCTGTGCTTCCGAAAGAAACATGCAAACTTATTTTAACCCCTGTATTTACTTGTCTTCACGGAGATGAATGCCGGAAGCTTTCAGGAACCAGTGGTCACTTGTAGACATCATTCTGAGCTCTGGAATTTATTTCTGTCATGAAAGTTTCTCTCAGAGATTTGAGGACTTGAAGCCGTGCAGCTGTTTTATAATACGCTAACAGAACTCCTGCAACAGTGTTGTATCTTTCCAAAACACTTCCTATAAAATTTTGGAGGGAGTTTTGGGGGATTCAGTTTTTTATTTTTTAAATGCCTAGGAAATATCTGAGAGTAACATCTGATTTAAAAATACAATTGAAAAAATTGCAAAAAATAAGAGATTAGTTGACATCATTGGATGGTCACAAATTGAGACAGGAGCTAACCAGGCTGGAGTTCTAGCCTGTTACATGACTTAGTTAATAATAGTTAGCACTTACTAGCAAAGGCTGAGCCCAAATCTGTAGGGACTGTCATGCACAGAGGTAGAACTGCCCCCCTCCTCTAACAGGCAGGACCGCTGCACCCTGCAAGGGCTTATTTGCAGGAGAAAGCAGATGGTGTTTGCAGCGTGCATTCCAGCTGGGATTCTGCCAGGGGAGAGCAGCTTTAACTTTTGTCCCCTTTTCACCATGACAACTTCCCCAACCTGGCTCTCAGCACTTGTTTTTTGTGGCAGGGTTAGCGAAAGGAGTATTATGGGGCAACGATGTTGACTTGTGGTGTTGCAGTTATTCTTTGGGTGAGCCCAGAATTTTGTTTCCAAAGCTAGGAACTAAGCATGGAAGACACAAGGTGTGATTTACTGTTCATTTAAAAACCAAACCAAAACAATCAACCAAAAGATGAACCATTTGAGATCAGGAGAGCATGACAACTTGCTCCTTTAAATTAGTGGCATAATTAATGTTAGGGTCAAAATCAGCTACCTTGTGAGCCATCCTGGCTGACCCCAGAAAGCCTCCCCTTGGAAGAAACAAACTTTTTGGGTTTCCCAATGTACAGAACAAAGGTAATACTGTTGCCCTACATATAGCTATAAATGCTTTATTGCCAGTGTATGAGATAAAAATAATTTCCCTGATTTAGAGAGGCAGAAACTGAGAAAGAGAGGTTAAGTGATTTATATTTTCTTAGCAGATTGCCTAACATGTGTTTGGTGAGTACGCTGGAGCGAGCACAGCCTGCCTGCAAGAGATTGCATGGGAGTTTGACTCCAGCCATTCCAGCACTCCGTGAATAGACCTAACGTCGCAGGCTGGGTAACTAGAGAATTGTGTTGCTGTTCACTTTAAAGTATATCCCTTTGTCACCCATCACTTCAAGAACTACTTATTTCATGAAATGAGCTTTTTTAGTGTCAATCCTTCCAGCTAAACAAAAAAGGAGATGAAAAAAGGAGTAGTTCAAAGTCTGTTCTTCGTGTATGAACAAATGATGTGGAGTGAAATACACTCTTCTTCAAGCTCAAGAGGTGAATTGGTATCCAGCTAGGACTGAAGCAGCCCTTAACAATAATACCTGATAGTTCTCATTACACTGTAAATGAAAGTGTTTCACAAGGATCACTTGAAAAGCTCAAGTAAGATATATTGTTGGCATTTTTCTATTTCAAAGACCAGTGGGATAAGAAAGAAATTAAACTACCAGAACCTGTTAAAGGAACTAAATTTCACAAGCACAAATGAGCTGGATGAGCCAAAATATCCTCTGTCTGGACTGTTTTCCCATACTCGGAACCAAAGAGTTTTTTAATTCTGAATGACACATGTTTAGGCAAGAAGAAAACACCCCAGAGAGCAGTCCCAGCAGGAGAGCCCTGGGCACATTTTCACACAGCACAGGCGGTCCCAGACCTGCTTCTCCGCAGGGCACCCATCCCAGGAAGGGAGCTCCTTGGGTGCTGAGCCTCGGCAGGGACAGTGCAGCAGCCCTCGGGTCTCAGGAAGGTGTCAAGGAGGGAAGTCAGAGCAAGAGCAGCCCTTTGATCATGGGAGGCAGCAGGCAGGGGCTCAGCCCTCCTCTCTGCACCCACTGGCCTCCCACATAAGGGGTTGGGGGTTGCACAGGGGTTGCTCCTGCAATGATCCCCAAAGAGAAGGAAATGCAACTACTACGGATCTTACTACAGCTTTGGAGACCTTTTTTTGTTTGTTTTAGGAAAGGGCATACCCCTCTAGAACTACTTTGAAAAAACCCTTTTTGTTAAATAAATTAGACATACTGAGAGATATCAAAAAAGCATTGGTTTGCCGGAGCCAGGTGTTAATGAAACAGAAACCAGGTTTTAATGGAACAAAAAACCCTGCTGAAATGCTTAATTTGACATTGCTTCAAATTGTTTTAACATGAATCATCTAGGCATCATATGTGAAAAACAGAGATCTCTTTCTTTTAAACTGAACAGTGAACTAGCTTAATGTCATTTGATTTATTGCCTGAATAGAAACTAAGCAGGAATAATTAATTGCCTTTGCCAAACAGAACATAGAAAATCTAAATTTTTTAAATGGTTTTTATTGCTGAGAGTGTTTTGGTGCTTCTAAATGGAAGGAGAGGCACAGAGATGACATTTTTGCATTTTATACCATACTTAACAGCATCAGCTCATGGCTTAGAGACTACTACCTCTGTTTTTACTTTGAATTAAAATCTCAGTAAAAGCTCAAGCTTCAGTCTTTTGGGAATGCCAGTGTAGTTTAACTGACATTATGCAGAAGACGGAGGGTAAGGGAGGCTGCGTGGTAACTATCCCAGGGGTGACAAAACAGGGATCTTCACAGAGAAAACAGGAGCTTCAGGAAACAATACCATATGGTAATAGCAAACTTGCTAGATCTTTCTCCAGGAGGATCTGGAGGAGATTTAATGCCTCTGCTTCTAGATACTTGCCTCTGAGATGAAGCAATGTTTATTTTATTATTTAAATGACCTTGTTATGGGTCTAGTAAAAAAGCTGTTTGACAGCCTGTTTCAGACAATCAGTGGCTGAAGCCCTGCCTTGGCAGGCAGTCACTGCTGAGCAGGGGCTCCTGGCACGGTCTTAGAAATGCTCAGGACACTTTCCGGCTCTACAGCAGGACTCACCCTGGTTTTCCCATTCAGGAAAGCGTGCAATGAAAGGAGCAGCCATTGGCATCACGGCAGAGGTCACTGCACCAGGTGGTCTAGGGAAAGGCAACCCTTTGATCCTGCTGGCTCGTTACAACTAAAGGAGTGTCCAAAACACTTTTATAATATATGTCATACTTATGAGTTTATCTGCATAGTAAGAGCTTCACAGAGGAGCCAAGTCAGGCTGCACCTAGGCTTCTGCCTGGACCAAAGAGATGGGCACATGGTCAAGGAGGACTCCATGACACAAAGTATAAAGTGGTTATCCTCCACCCCAAGAAGGAAAGGAACAGAATCAGCACCCTGCATTACCACATCTAGCACATTTAACTCAGCATTAGCACTGCCAGCACTTGGAAAAGATAAGAGTAGCTTTAGCCAAAGTGATGGCTTCTACTGGAGCTTATATTTCCCCTGTTTACTCCTTCTAAACTTGATCATAGTGGCAAGGCTGAAGCATATAAGGATGTGAGTAGCACTTGTGAGAATCAAACATTGACTCTCAAGTCACTTCAGCATGTTAAAAAATGTTATCTTCTCCTTTACAGCTCTGCTCATGTGAAGAATAGGGTATAACAAGGATAACTTCATCCCTGTAAGTCACAATCCTCTTAGGATAGATCCATCTTTTTCTTGGTGCAGACATATCCAATTTCAAAGCTCATGTCTTTTATCAGTCACACAGTATCTGTGAGACTTAGATAAGCTTAATGAAAAATTCTGTAATACATAGTAATCAATACTTACCAGAAATACGTATGCTGAGTAAAATGATCACTGGAAGGAGCAGGATGCCATCACACCTAGGGCAGCTGACATTGGGTTTTTGGGTGAGTGCCTCTGCATCCTAGTCTGGCTACCCATTGAGGGCACGCAGCGCATGCAAAAAAACGCAGCTCGCTGTCAGCTAGGACAACAGTACACAGGTCTGGCCTTTTCAAAGCAGAACTTCTGACATATGTGGAAAACAGTCAGTGTGATGTCAAACTGCCAAGAAACTGCAGCCTGAGCAACCTCACATGGAAACTGTGGAGTGAATCCACATTTCTCACTCTCATGATTTACTGCTTGCAACCCCTTTGCTTCATTTTTCCTTCTTGACTATTCAAACATTCTTCTCTACTCTTGTTTATTAGACCCTTGCTGAGAGACGAAAGCATCAGCTATTATTGGTACAGTTACTAACCCCTTTTATATATTGCATGGGTCAAAGACACACACAGGAATGAGGTTCCAAAAGTCACGTTCCCAGAAGACTTTTTAAAAGTCTTAAAAACCTCGCTGTTGAAATCCAAAACTCTGCACCTCAAATAAATCAAAATACAGAAGTGTCATGTAACTTATTCACATGAATGCATACTTGTAACAAATAGAACAAGGAACTTTAATGCATTTTGTGTTTAAATGCCATCTACTCTTCACAACAAAGTAACTGCTGTACTTCACAGCCATTTCATTAACAAAAGAATTTGCAGAAAGGCAAAAAAAAAATTGAAATAGGAAATTAAAAATATAGAACAAGTTCAGCATAGAGCAACTGGGCAAGAAGTCTCTGAAGCCTCTGACTGCTTGAGAAGGCACTTCAGATGAGAATTCATCGAGTTTAAACACAAGTCTTTATGGAGACGTTTATCATAATTTTCTCTGCCTAGTAGCAAGGTTTGCCAGCCCATTCAGACTGTCATTATCATTGTCATCCACACCGTACTCCACTGAGGGTAATTAACCAGTACCTGCCCTAGGTTTTCAGTTGCTCAGTGATCTTAAAGTGCACTTAGCTCATGAATCTTGAATTTAAAACCCTTCCAGACATCAGAGTTGGCCATAGTAATTTTGCCACAGAACATTTCATAACCTCCTCTCCTGCTAATTGCTGGTTGAACACCAAGGTAAAACTGCGCTGATGGCAGTACTGGGGACATCACCCAGCATGAGATTCGGGCTGCCCAGAAGGGCACAGGGAGAGGCCCCAGCAGCACCAGGCCAGGGCAGCACTGGCTTGGGGAGAAATGCGTTTCATCTGCATGTGGATGCTGGGAGAACTTGGCCAAGGAAACCAGAGACCACCTTGCTTTTCTTGCCTGGCTTTGCCTGAAGTGATAACTTCTGCTAAAGGGCTGCTTCACTCACGGTCAGGACTGGTTATTTTAGAGGAAGGGAGGCAGCAGAGAGTGGGGTGGTTTGGTTTACTTCAGACTAATTTTTTTTTTTCTTTAATTATACTACTACCACCATCATTTAGGTAATCTGAGCCAAGCAGTAATTACATAATATTAAAAAACCCTAAATATTTAAAACCCTGTTAATCACCCTTCTCCTGACTACAATTTTTATTCCAACAGTGTGGCTGCTGGGAAAAAAAGTAAATATACTCCACTGAGGCAAGTTTACGATGCCATTTCTAACTAGCTGATTACCTTACTGTGTGACTAATGCATCTAAATGGAAGTCCCTAATTTTGTTTCTGCCTCACTAGTTCATCTCAGTGTATCAGGCAAAAGGAAGCAAAAAAGCATGATAAAATTATAAGTATATATTTCAGTGCACTGTAAAACACAAGGACAAATGGTAAGTGGCACTTGATTGGTAGATATTCCTCTAAATTTCTCTTCTGAAGGTATTAATAATGTACCTTATGAAGTAGGAAATGATAGCACTAAAGGAGATCTTTATCATTTGTTCCTTATAAACTAGCACATTTTTGTTCATCATTATTACGTGAACTCTTTTTCTGTTGTTTTCATGCTCTTTTCATCAATAGGGCCTCTGAAAGCATTCACTGAAGCTATCACACGTGCCGATTGCTGTACAGCATATAAATAAGGTCTATATGTTGTATAGCATAGTCTATTTTTTTCCATGGACTCCAGAGAGGTTGTCCAAGGATCCCATGTTGAAAATCATTATATCAATTCAAAGGCAGATTTTTAAAGCTGGTGAAAAATGAATTTACATGTCAAATTGAAATCCAAACTCTTCTTTCTGGCTCTGATTTTAAAGCCATGGCTGGGTTTGAGGCTGAGTTGCATTAATCTTGATGATGGCTCTTTGTTCTCAGCTTGGGGTTGAGTATGCCTTGAAGGAGAACCTCTGCTCCAAGATCAGTGATGAAATTTCTGTCCACAAATACAAATTATCACAGCACATATGCTCTGCTTCCTCATCTCAGCTTCAGCACTGCAGATTTCTTGTGTTTTAGGAAGCATTAAGCAGCAGCATTAGTGTAAAGAATGAGTTCCCTCTACCTACTCTTCCACCTTAATTTATTTTTGATTAAATAGAGCCCCTAAGGCAATGGCCTACACAACTGGTGTCCCCTGTGTCCCTTTGCCTTTTGTTCAGGCAGGAAAAGGGGCCACTGAAGATAAGGCCTGTGGAAGCTGCTCCAGCATCCCAGGAGAGATGCAGCAGCTCCGTGTCCTACACAGGTAGAGGTGCATGGAAAGAAGGGCTACAGGGGCCCCCACGTGTGTACAACCACACAGCTAGGATGGAGCTGACTCCTAATTTCCACCAGCCACCTCAGCTCAGGGACAGCAGCAGGCCAGCCTCTACCATTTCTACAAATAAAAAGAGGTCAAATATTGGTCTTAGGTGGTTCAATATTTAGTCCCAGTAGCCTTTGCAAGTATATTACTGATTTTAAACACAAAGATGTGTACTCAAAGATACCTTGAGCAAGTGACCTGCTAATGAAGTTGATTACAAAAGTTAGTTGAACAAACAGCACAGCTCCTTCCCTAAAGGGCTAACACACCACCAACTTCAAGCATGGACTATGAGAGCAAGTGCGTCTGTGGGACAGGATGCACTAGGAGCCTTCTGGTCAGGAGCAGGGGAGCTGGGATGGGGGAAGCTCTGCTAAGTTAAGAACATTTCTGTACAGTGCTAGATTTAGCATTACACATGTACATATAGTTACTCCAACATATTCCATGAGGACCCACTTTCTTTTCAATTACTAGTATGCAATCCATAGGAACAATGGCCAAAACATCATCATTGCTCACTATGTGGGAGAAAGGAAATACACCATGAAGAGCTATACCACCACTCTGAGAATGCTTTCTACTCTGTTTCCCCACATCATGATTGGCCTGGAGAGAGTGTCATGGATAAAAATCACTAAAATATTGCAATTTAAGTGACAGAAAGAAAGGAGATTTACTACTCTAGTATTCAAAAGATTGTAATATTTTTTTCAGAAACATGTAAACAGCGTTCAGTATATGCACAAGATTATTTTGGTGAGAAAATCTGTTGTTGGAAATTTTCAGTCTCGCCCACTGAAACCATACTAAAATTAGGGTCAAAGCAATATACTTTACTTACAAAACTTTGAAAGAATATATATTAAGCTCTGTTATTGTAAGGCACAGTAGGGATGAGCTCCTCAGCCATGTAAAGCATAGCGCCTGCTCTGTGAGAGAGACTTTAAATCAAGCAGACACTAATGATCTTATAGTGAGGAAACTAAATTTCATCTTTCTCAGGGCCATAGTTATGAGATGTCTGATAATGACACACAACTTTGCAAAGTGAAGAAAAGGAGGACAGAGAAGCAAAGGCTTAACCTCCTGCCCTGTGGGACTTTGAGGTTTGCTGCAGACCCGTACCACCAAGATCTTCTAAATGTCTATATTAATTTTGGTGCTGACTATAACTTCCTCTCAACCCTCTAACAATTGGATCTTTGGTATCAGTCTTTGTTAGAGCACCAGCTCTGCCTTCTCTAGGTAAAATGCCCACCGGCATCATTGCCTGCCTCCTTCCAGTTTGTACCATAAGACAGCTCAGATACCAAAAAGACTTGGGCACATGGCTTATACACTACATTGTGTAAGTAATAATTGTATAAGGGCAAGGAAAGCTAGCTGGCTCCTGAAGTAAATTTGTGTACTTACCTTCTGCTACAGTTTATCCTCCATTTTGCGCTTTCAAAAGATGGAGCAAGCAGTCTCGAATAGGGTGACTTCTACCTTTGACTACACAGTCAAAAAACCAAACTGCCATCCTGTATAAGCAGCACAGAAGAGCTCCTCGGTCTGCTCCAGGTGGTGTGTAGGGGCTGACCTGGGTGACCTACAGCCAAATCTAGTTTTAAACTTGCAGAATTTTTTTTAATTACCAATATGGGATGTCAGCATAGATTCATCTGAACCTGTCCTGTAAATGGTTTTGCCAGAAGGAAAACAAAAGGCAAGCCATGTGGCACTAGTTCAGCAGCTGACATCAGTTTTCAGCAGAGGATTATTTTGTAGGATGCATAAGCCCTAAGGGTCAGGCTTTTATAGGAACTCACACCCAGCAGTTCCTGCTGAAGAAGTTGAAGCCAGTGTCTGTGAGTGTGCTGAACCCACACAGTCCAAATCTCGATGTTGAGAGATATCCAAGCACCCACAGCCCTGATGAATTTCCAGGGGTTTGAGAGCATTCAGAATTAACATCAAGCTTACTGTCAGCTCTTCTCTCTCCCGCCTCCCTCCTGTTTTATTACCAAGAGTAATCCCATTCTGAGAATCCTAAATCATGTTACATGATTTTCTCTGTCCTATTATCGGTTTCCCTCTGTGGGAATAGCTGGCAAGTACCAAATTTATTCTGTACAAATTGTTTTAAGGGAAGACTGATGTTCTTCAATCTTTCCTTAAATTGAACATTGTATCTTGCTGGTGAAGACTGCCTATCGGAGGCGTTTGACTTGCCATGCTCCTACCCTGTGTGGAGAATTAGATTGATGCCCCATATTACAGAATACATGCTCGGAACAGCTGGGAACACAGCTCACAGCCACTTAGTGCATTTCTTCATTTTTAATATCTCTTCTGTTACCCTTTAACAAACTGCAGCCCAATTACTCTTAAGGGCAGGTAAAGGGCTGACCCTCCCATGCTGCTCCATCAATCACGATCGATACTGTTGGTTGTGCTAAATATGGCTTAAAAGATGGTGCTGTACTCTGCGAGGGGCGGAGAGCAGGACAGATACCCAGGCACACCGCAGCATTTACCACAAGAAATGTCGATTACAAGGCAATGACTGAGAGTACAATCATACTATTTGTCACATCTACTCTAAATATTACAGGGCTAGAAAATGAGTGAAAAAATGTTTTGGTTTAAATTCCTTTTTCGTCCCCTCATTTCCTCTGCTGTCCCTCTCACACACGTGTATTCACATGTCCATGCACACATACAGCTTTCCTCTTGATGCTTGCCAATTGCCACAGATTCATCTTTCTAAGTACATAATTCAATCCACTGAATTACGCTGTGGTAATGCTGATGAGCTCTTAATTCTTCTGTATTTATTGCAGCAAATTTATCACTGACCTTAATGAATCTTCCATTATGACAAAAATGTCAGTGCCAAATCTCTTAAGAAGGTCTGGCATACAGTGGGTTTGAAAGGTCAATGTGTTACTTTTTTTTCTTAAATGGGTCATTTAAAAAAATAGGCACTTATATTTAAAAAGACAAGATTACACATACACACAAAAATATCACCGACTCACGCGTTCGGGTCCTGACAGATTAACATTGTTACTTAGCTAATGCTCAGAAAGCACACAGGAAAATTATTTTTTAAAAGCTCTGCTGTCATGTGCTGGTATAAGTCATCAAGAGCCATGTGGTCACATCTGCGTGTTCATGAGAAGCCGATGCTCTTGAGACCGCGATGGAGAAGCAGAAGACGGGATGAGGAGCTGGGGCAGGTGTAGGGGGAAGCATGGCAGGGCTTGGGTCTGCCCGAGGGCAGCACGGAGCCCTCTGCCTTTGGCTGCTAACAACTGTCAAAGCTGTTTGATCAAGAGGCACATGTACATGGTGGAAGATAACTCAGTAAAACTACTTAAAAAATAAAGTTAATACTATTTGCTGCTACTGAAATTATTTACTTCTAAGATGCCTAGTGGTAATAGTGCCTCTATATTGCCCTGCGGTGGTTGAAAGCTCCTCAGGACTGAACGAAGGCAGACAACACCACTGCTCTTGTTTTAAAGATAGATACAGGGGGTAAAAGTCATTCCTAGGGTGAAATGGAAGGTGAGTGGCTGAGGAAAGGAAAACCAATGTTCACGTTAACTGGATTTTACTGTTTTTGCTGCACTTGTGCAGTGTAAATATGAGGAGAAAAAGCTTTTGGAACAAAGCATGCGTTCACTGGAAAGGTTAACCACCCAGAAGGGCCTGAGAGTAGACACTAGTAGCAAAATCTTACCATGGCACAGAAAAAAACCCCACAATGCTAGCATCCATCCTTTTATAAAACACTCTCCAAGGGAAACACAGCCAGAATAGAGGACTAGAGCACCACTTCTTGCCCAGGACTTGGTTCAAAGTCAAATGCAATTCCCCAAAACCTCAGCCCTAACAGTTTGTCTGTAGCTAGCTGCAAGAGCCATCTCCAAACCTAGATACCCGTTATCTTAATAAACCCAAAACGGGCTTTCCCCCTTCCCATCCCAGAGCTGTCTAAAACATAAATGGCTCCTTCCAACAAATCAACCTGCAGCCTGTGTGAATTATGAGGGGGAGAAATCAACAGTATCACCTGCTTGTGGAACAATAATTATCCCTTGTACGCTACTCCAGCAGCCATGCTATATTCAAAAGCATCGTGCCTGTAAAAAAAACACTTCTGGGAATAGTGCCAGACTGGGGGCTCACACCTTTCAATCTGTAAAAAACAAATCAGCCTAGGTATTTGTTCTGTTACTGCCTTCCCTAATAGGAACCAGGTCCTCAGCTCACCCTTACCAAGCCAACTTGTGGCAAAAGCAAACCTGGAGCAGTCCCTGTCCTCAGGGTCAGTTAAGGCACTAGGTGCCCAACAACACTGGGAGGCAGGAGTTTCTTGGGGTCACTAGGGCAAGCAGTGCTGATAACAGATTAAAGGATCACAATCTTCCTCTGCCTCCAAATCCAGCAGCGATGGGCAAAGGGACTCCACCTCCAGCCTGTTGGACTGGGAGCTCTTACTGAGCAGGCAAAACCCACAAAACCTGGTGACAGACCAGAGGTGAGCAAATGTATTAGAGATGGTTGAAGACTAGCACAAGAACCCAAAGCGATGGTAACAGAAGAAAGCACAGTATCTTCAACAGCCCTTCTACGAAACTGGTGGCCCTGGGAATTCACCATTTCCTTCCCCACACTGCTTCTACTCTCAGGACACACACCTGCCGATGCACTGAGCAGAGTCAGCACAAGAGACCCTAGGGACTGGAGGCTGTGACAGGACAGGAAAAGAAATTAAAGAATCATCTGACATAATACTAATTGCACATTTTTCTGGGTTCTGCTCCTTACCTGTGACAGATAAAACATTGGGAAGAGGCAATACACAACCAGGAGAGCTACACTTGTAATTGGGATTATGTGGGAGATAATCAGATTGCCACTGGTTTTGAGCTTGTTGAGCTCATTTCTGACATACTGTAATTCTGAAACTAAGTTGTCGTATCAGCCGGTAAGGGACAAGTTCAGTGCTAATCTATAAAAATTACAGCCTCCTTACTGCTCAGCTCATTAAACTGACTCTGTCTCCCGGCCACTCATTCATCTTCATAATCATCCCCCATTCAGCTACTAACCTCCTCCGTGTGTGCAGTTTACAGTACATCAGGAAGATAAAGTGGACTGATACTTGCTTCTAAAGAGCACTGGCTTTTAATTTTGACACACACTTTAAGTACTAAGATAAATAAGATAATTCAATATCACATTTTCAGCTCAAACATTAGAAAAACAAGACTGTATTCAGATTTTAGAGCAATATTAACTTGGCTGCATGCAGCATTTCTTATCCCTATTTTTTCTATGTGCAGTTATATTTGCATAGCACCACTGAAACATCTGCGTCTGAAATGACGTGTAAAACTACACACTTCTCTTGTACTGTCCTGCCAGAGAAACAAGGAGAGAAATGTGTAAGACAAGATAAAGTTATGAGCTTGGGTTGGTATCTGTGAAACAACATGCCTGCAGACGAGAGCGCTGGGGTGCGCCTCACAGAAGCCTACACCATGCCACATGGAGCATGCCAGCCACTGGTGCTCCTCCAAGCCCAGCCAGCTGCCGGGGTGCCAGGGCAGCCTCCTAATGAGCACTGAGAAGCTGGACCTGACAGCACACCTGGAGGAAAAAAATGCAGCTGCTCCAAAAACGTCTTTTTTACCTCTGGACCGCAGACAAGAGACATGGAATACAGAAAGCGCAAGTCTCACAGAGGGCAAGGAGCAGCCGCTCTGGGGGCTGGAATTGTTGCCCCAGCTGCCTGGCTGCCTGCAGGATTACTGATTGTTTTGACCCCTGGACTTTATAAATTCAGCTGTTACAATAGATTTACAGGTTTTATGGGTAAAAGAGACCATATGATAGTGTGGGCTGATTGATGTGCAACAAATTCTAGGGTCTCTACATCAAACTGGTGAAACATCATACAGGAAACAATATACAAAAAAATCAGCAGTTTCACCACTGCTTGTGTGTGCAACATCAGATTACATAAGAATTATTAAATACTAATTCTGATTTTACATTTAGTCCTACATCAGCAACACACCTCTGCAGGAGTTCCAAACCTAAAGGAGAGGTGCCTGCACTGAGCCTTTGCTTCAGCAAGAGGCTGAAGGAAGGAGCACTCCCCTCTCATCCCTGCAAAGCACAGAGGGGGTGGCTCAAGCAGAGAGACCCACGTGTCCTCCTCAGAAGGCTATGGGCTATCTGGGACAAGGGATGCTGTGCTTTTGGGGGTGAAGAAGTGGCTTGTGTCTCCTGGAAGCTGTAGTCTGCAACAGCCTTTTCTCCAAGGTAAATCAAGACACACTGCAGATTGGAACAGCTCAATGACGGTTTAGAAAGGAAGCCACTACCTCCTTCCTAGAGTGACAACTGGTACTCTGATGATTCTCCAGTATATGTGAGTATTGTGAGAATTTCCAACAGTACCATCCAGGCCTAGTATAAAGCAGACCTCTTCTGGATTTGTCAACCTTTTCTTCAGGATTACCCGGAAATAGCAGGTCTTCATTGGTTCAGATGCTCCAAGAAAGATGAAATTAAGGGATTATTTTATAGTTTGGGCTTAAAAGGTAAATTTCCAAGTAAAAGGCACTGCTCCCCAGTGAATTACATTAATTGAGTTGTATATACTTACAGAGAAAAAACCAGAATATTAAATTTGCTCTTTAAGTGACAGGCTTTCTTTCTAACCACTGGTATTTACCCTACTGCATCGAGTGCATCTGCATTGGTAATGGAGCAGAAATGAAGGCAAGGAAATACAATTTTTTCAATGTATTTCAGCCAGACTGAACACTAGAGCTCTGTGTATTTCAATTTTAGAGAAACTCAAGGTACTATCCGTATAAACTGGGCTTTACTGGTGACAAGACATACCATTTTTTAGTTTGAGTATAAAAAAATGTTTTTCTTTCAATAAAGCAGCGTATTTACAGAAAATAGATACACCAAGTATCTATCTAAAGTTATTTGATATACTCTCTTCTGCCACATTTAGAGTTAAAATAGATAAAGCGAGTAAAGTTTGCAGGCAACACGTACAGGCATACACAAAAGAGCGCACAAAATGCCTGCATACCTATATGGGCATACGCACCATGGCAGATCCTGTGGCAGGATATGGCCCAAATGAAACAGAAAGGGAACATCACAAGGAACAGCAGCTGAGCAGTAACATTTAATGTGTTCACTAATTCCGGTTTCCCTAATCATCACCACAGTGAACATTTTTCTAGCAGGGAAGCAAACAGCCTCACTGATGCATGTTACGCAGCAGGCTCTGGGGGGAATACAAAACTGATGGTGGAGCCATTGGAGAGCCGTCAGGGCAGATAGTGAGGACCAGGGAAAGGGAGAAAGAAGCCACCAATGCATTGTTGTGGCTATGAAGGGATGGATACACAGGTCCAGACTGATTCCTGCCCTGCCTGACCTGAACTCCTTGGCTTGGACTGCAGCGTAAGTGCTATGAAGATGATCATGGTTCATTTGGAGACATTACACAAAACAAGATTAAAGGATGAAATAAAACTTTGCATTATGGCAGGGAACACCAGAGTAAGATACTAGCTTCAGAAAATTGTTATTTTACTCAAAATACCTATTACAAGTTGGCCTTGTATTTTTTTTAGAACACCAATTTAAAAAGCCCTGCTCCTGTACCCCTGACATTTACTTACATTATAATAAGTTACACTATTTTTAATTGACTGCTTTTAAACTTCAAGTTCCCTGTTCATATTGTGAAGGAAGACCGGATGAGAAATATGAGAAATTATCTTGCAAAATTGTTAGATTTACAAGTTTTTCCCTTTTTATAAGGGACAAAACAACCGTCTTTGGAAAAAATTGCAAGCTGTGCAGGGAAAAGGGGAGGAGGGAGCAGAGGCAGTACAATGTACCATTTCCCAAAACAGTCCCTGCCCAGGGTGTAAGAGCAACACAGACTGCAGCACCCAGACTCTGGGTCCGCCCTGCTGCCTCCCAGCTCGTTCAGCTCTAAGATCTCAATCAAGCTGCTTGCATTATTTCAGATTACAGCATCGTTTAGGAGCTTTATTCAATATGGAACATGACTGATAATCAGAAGAATAATCATGGAAAAAAGTGCTTTTTGGGTCTGTTTCTCAAGCTTATCCTTTACTAGATTTAACGCTCCTTTGGAGAAGGAATGCAGCGAGGACATTCACAGTCTCTCCTTGAATGAAGTCCCCGCTCTTTGAAGAGCGGTACAGCAGCCTGACCTGC
Organism: Rhynochetos jubatus; assembly: GCA_027574665.1. NCBI lineage: Eukaryota > Metazoa > Chordata > Aves > Eurypygiformes > Rhynochetidae > Rhynochetos > Rhynochetos jubatus. The sequence continues at coordinate 18,064,327 of CM050654.1, read as the reverse complement.
TTTTTCTAGCCCACTTTGACTTCTGATTCCCTGACAGTAACAGTGATGGGGAAGGCACTTCTGAGGTTTAATTAATCAAGCCAGTTTCTCTTTTCTGCTCCTATTCAAAGGTCTTGGCCATCAAGTGTGATCTTGTCAGAAAACCAATAGTTAATTACTTACTCCAAGTACACTGAACCGATTCAATTCACTTTTCTTTCTTTGATTAAGTCAGTCTGTGGGCTTCAAATAAACATTAGGCAGAACACCTCTTTGAAATGCTTCCCATTCTTGCTTTATGTCCTTTGCATTGCCAAACACAGAGAGGTTTTCCCCACAGAGCCATCCTCCCAGCATCCTGCATGATGAGAACTGTTAAAAGCAATGGGGCTTGTCCTGCTTTCAAGCTCAGAGCCTGCGCACACTGAATGCAATCCACATTACAAGCCATGAAGTATCTTAACTGGCCTTGCCATACATTGAAACAGAATTTGGGAGTCAAAGCAAATGTCAGAAAAGCTCAGGAATTGATACACCCATCCCCAGCCCAGGCTGACAGCTAGTGCCAATGAGGAATGAGCTTCTCCAACCCCTTCAGTGGACAATGGGCAGGCTAACTGGGCCAAGCTGGTCCCTGTCCCAGCACTCCCAGCTCCCTGTGTGTTCACCTAAGTGCGACACTTATAAAGAGCGTATGAAGTGCACTTAACACTCTTTCAGTTCATGCTGCTATAATGAAAAATGCAGAGTCTAAAAAACAAAGAAAAATTGCAGCCTCCAGAGAAATACCATGGCATCAATGGTAGTAGTTCCAGAGATTTCACTCTATGAATGTGAGTTGCCTTTGAAAAGCAAGGGCTCTTCCTGGAGTGGAGTCACAAAAGGGATTGAGAACATACTCACTGAAATATCTTGAATCTGTATGAGCTTCTGCTGCCCTCACAAAATAAACCATTCCAAAACAGTCCCTGCATTTCACAGTTGTGCAGTTGTTTATAGACTATAAAAATCTTTTACATGACAATTCATGCTATCACATTTCCGATTTACGTTTGGTCCTAAGCGTACAAACATACTTAGCATTGAAAGCAATCAACATTAAAGTCACATACTGGTGGTTTGAATTACACAAAATCAGAGCAAGAAAACCTAAAAAGGTATTACATTCAGGTTTTAAAAACAAGAAGAAAAATTACTTCTTCACAGAGGCAGTAATTTTTAATTTAAAATTGGTTACTTTCATGTATTCATTTATGAATTACTAGTATAGTCACTAATTATTTTAAAACCGCTTAGAAATGATAACTAAAAGGTGTTACAGTTGGTTTTAAGTTGGTTTTCATTCAAATGCATTAAATGTGCTGCAGAAGCAATAACTTTTTGAGCAGTGAAACAAGTTACTCAGGTTCCTGTTCTTGAAGCCTTATTGGTAGATTCAGAAGTATTTCTTTTGTTTTAACACACTAAGCCTGTTTCTCTTTATAGTACTGAGATTATAACAGAGCTCCATTCTCTGATGAAATCATGCCTCCTGAAAACTTCTTGTGGTGCAAGAGGAGCCTGATGCACAGTACCTCAGACCACAAAAACCCAAGGTTACATGGTCTGGCAGGGCTACTTGGGACTGCTGAGTGGTTTGTACCAGCCAAGCCCTTTTTTCTGCCCAAATCACACTCGGCTGCCTGCTGAAGAGGGCCCCTTCCCTCTTCTGTCTTAGGAGATGCACTGGGGAGGAAAGAAGAGGGAAAAAGTGTCTCCTTCTCATCTGGCCTATTTTCAAATACAGCTGTGTGGCTTTTATGCTAGAATTATTCAAGCCAGAGGAGACTTTGCATCTTTCTCATGCAAAGTTAGGGTTCTCTGAGCTCCCAGGAAACAGAAGATCTCTGTGTGTGTGTGTGTGTGTGTGTGTAGAGTGGCAGAACTCAAGTATCACCATAAAACTCCAACTGATTCTGAAGGAGAATCCCTTACTACAGAGACATGCCTTAGAGCCTCTAGCCTCTGGGGGGAAGCAGTTTTTTGCAACACTCCATCCTTGCTCAAACTGAAGCCACCCTACAGCCCAGATGCCACCCACCAGCTCCAGGAGGAGCTGGGTTTGCTGCCAGGGCTTTGCCTGCACCACCAGCTGATGGAGAGCATGGTAGGAATCGTTCAGCCTCTGTCCCTTAAGATACAGGTGAGAGAAGCCATAGCTGCAATAACAAGCTAGTCTTAGAGCAAGGTGAATAGCTTTGGCAAACATTTCCTTAGGAGTAAAAAAAATGTAGGTTCATCTGCACTGAAACTTTTTAAGTAACTTCACTTTTGCTAAATTTTTCATATTACTTTTTTCAAGAAAAAAGTGGGGAAAAAACCTCAAAAGTGTCTTGACATTGAAACCGAACTTTTCAACATCAAGGAACTTGTTTTGACATTTTCTTTGATTATTAATTCTATTATCTAAGTTACAAAATCTTTAAATTGCTTAAAGCCAAAGTATTGTTTACATTTGATTTGCTGAATATCTCCAAAATGGGTAAACTGGGATTTTTTTTGGTCATTTTCCATACAATTCTTTGGAACTGCCGGCAAACCAAGCACTTAGATATCCACAGGCTTTCTGGATACCTGCAACCAACTTTGGTGCACTCAAATTTTTACTGGGTGGATCCTGAAGTGGAGGAGTTACTCTGTTGAAGAGCTCATATTCTATTTGAACTCCTTTCTTCATGGTGTGAGGGACTGTACCACAGCCACCTTGGCACTTCCCACTTCTGGCGTCCCCAGAATCCCAGCAGCACCACTGGCACACATTAACAAGACATTACAGTTTTACTTGTTGAAGTCTTATTGTTTCCTGTTGTTAGCATCCTATGGATACAACTGGAACTAAGTGTTATATAAATGTAAAATAACACATGGGTCCCTACTGTGCAGTGACTATAATCCAATAAAGGAGCATTGCAAAACAGAGAGAGTGAGGAAAAGTTTTACTGTTCCTGTCAAATAAAAAATCTTACATTGCAATAACAATGATAAATTGCTGTTATCAGATATGAAATCTGAGGATGTATCGATAATATTTTTATTTAAAATAATAAACAATTAGAGTTGTGCCTCTATCTTCTAGAAGCCTCTATAGAGATATTTTAACTTCAAATATACAATACTTGGATATTTTTTCTCTGAGCACTGCTTGATAATATGCAGCCTGCTTTTTTACTCACAAGTTATATGTTCAACTTCTGGACGGTCACTAAAAAAAGAGTCTTTTACCGAAATGTTGATCACTTTCATAATCAAGCATTCTAAACAATATTGGAATAGGATTTGAATATTTTTCTAGTTTTGTGAGGTAAGATAGAAAATAGAGTGTAACAGAAAAACATGACCAGTTATACATTTTAAACATTAAAAGCAGTCTGTTATTGAATATATACTAGCATATATAGCACAAAGACAAATCTGACTGTTTATTCTTCTCTTCCCTTTCTTCTTCCTCCCATTAATACCAAATACTGCTCTGTTGGCCTTACTGTTACCCTTAAGCACAACCTGTATAACAGTACCAAGGACCTGGATAATTTTGAATCTTGCCCCCACTGCCAAACTCAAGGAAATTAGCAAATTCAGAAGGTAAAAATGCTTCAGAGATGCCCTGTTCCCCCAGAATCTTGTCCTGTGACAAATGCTGCAAGGGACTCTCATTATCCATGGAGAAGTTTTACTCTCAAAACTGGTGCGACTGTTTTTTGTGAACAGCCTTAACTTTCGCAAATCTACGTAAAGGCTTAAAAGTAGGAAATCTAACAGCAAAATAAACAGAATTCAAATGATTGCTCCAGAAATGCTTGTATTTTCTTTAGTTTTCCATATTTTGCAGGACCTGCTGCTAACCTGTATGCAGTGCCACCCAAAAGCCATGAACATCATTGATATTCTAATATAGGTACCTATTATCAGGAAACAAGAATTGATCTTCTACAGTGTATATGGCATATTAGGGCCAAGTTAAACCTTTTAAAGAACTCATTTTATTTTGAATAAAGTGCCTACACCTACTAGTAAGTGGATTCAGATTTACTGTTGCAGGACAAACACTAAACACGTTCTTTCAGAAACACAACAGGCTGTACGTGTCCCAGACCTTCTGCAAGCCTCACTTGAGGTAACACACAATCAATGCCAAGAGTTGAATGCCATCCATACTTCCAGATTCTCAGAGTGGGCAAAGGAGGACAACCCAGTACCTGCTTTGCGGAAATAAGTCCTTAAGCTGTCACAGTGACTGCAGGAATTGGTTAGAGCACACTTCCCTATTAGTTCCGTTCTTGGAGATCCCACCTCTGAATCCCGCTAACTGACAGTGGAAGTTATCTTCTAGAGAGTCAGTGTTTTTTCTCAGAGTTAGATTAAAAGAAATTATAAAGACAAAGTGTAGTTTTCATCAAAAGGGAACTCTTCAGATAGCTGTCATCTGACACAAACAGGTGTGATGGATGACATACTTTCACCCATGTACCACAGGGTGTAGTTTTTATTTTGTACCTTAGTCTTACAAGGCTGGAAATGCACAGGAGAAACTTAACACTATGATTCAGCTTTGCTGACGAGCGTAAAGGAAATATCTAGAGAGGAAGGATGATCTTCAGTTCAAGAGGCTGGACTACGCATCATGAGTGCCAAACTATTCAAGTTTATTGTACTTCACCTAATATTTTTCCTGGAAAAAAAGCATTTACAAGTTCATTTAAAAAGGCAAATACCATCCTGATAGGATTACATACAGAATAAAGTCACTTTCTTAACTGAGATAACACCTTGCCAAAAGTTATCAGGAAGGTTTGTGAAAACAACTACATGTTAAATTAAAACAAATCTGAACTGGGCTGTGCCAGTAATCAATTTGCTAGTGTGGAGCCTGATTTGACAAAAGTTAACAAACAGCTTAGATGGAACCCAAAGGAAAAGTTTTCATTTTTTCTTGACAAAAATAAATTGTTTCAATTTTGGGTTGTCATTCACCCCATCAAGGAAAATAACACATGGATATATGAGGGAGCGAAGATCTCCTTTTTACTGAACAGACAGTGACCAAAATCACTACCCAGTATGGAGTGACCTGGATGCAAGGAGAGTCTCTCCATCATAAGACTTATGCTCACCTGCCCCCTTTGCAGGAGGGGCCACAAGCACTGGGATATGCTGCTCTTCCACTCTGGTCCAATGAATATTTCAGTTGGGTTTTTTTTTTTTGTCTTTTGAATCAGACTGTCACAAGCAAGTCCTCTAACCGTCAGGTTATGAGGTTGTTTGTGTCCCTCTAAATAATTAATTGTCCCTACCACATGGAATCAAATTAACAGGAAACACAGCGATCCCAGACCGTGCTGCTTCTGCCTCCTGCACCAAAGCCACGTTACTCACTGATCTATACAAACAGACTTTATCTTCCCAAAACACCTATGACACCATTAGGGAAAAAACCCAACCCTTCCATGCGCTGAAGAGGCAGTTTGCACTGAGAAGCATTTGCTGCTGTGTAGTTGTGTAAAACCATATAAATTTCCCCACAAAAACAGTAAACGGGAAATGAGTCCATTTGTACTATACAGCATGTTGGAGACTGTTCAAGTACAGAGGGGCTGTAAGGACGCTTTATGTATCCTGAACAAAGAATAAGGCTGTCAGATGAAAATTCCATGGTGATGTCTTGGTATAATCCACCCAATTCTGCAAGGATGTGCAGCTCTTCAGGCAATATATGATGCTTGCTCCGTTTTTCTATTTGTATGTCTGATTCAAATGACAAACTGAGAAAACCCCCTACGTAGCACTTAGACACCCCACACAAATGAGCCCAGCGCTGCAGAGGCCAAGCTGTTACAGGAGACAGGACTTTTCCCAGATGTCAGCTGGCCTCATACTCAATTACAGAGATTGAGGAGAAAAGCCTTGCTCCAAAACGTGTAGGGCCTTCCAGTTTGCCTCATGCTCCCAACTTCCCTGGCCCTCACCACAGACTGAAGAGGTTGCAGAACCTCCTTCACATCTGGCCCCAGTGGATTTCTACAGTTAAAGACACTACCCTGGCATGAGGTCAGGAGTCCAGCTCAAGGCATGATGAGGAACTGCTGCCCATGAAGCTCAAAGCAATAATTCCCTCTTGTATAGGGCTATCCCCACTGCTCTTTCTTCTTTCAAAATTAACTGTAAAACTTATTAACACAGTGTAGCACTTTTGCAGTATTTATATTTTCTGCTCTGTAAAGAGGCAACGTCATGTTTTTCTAACAGTATAAAAGCTACAGTATTCCCAGACATTTACCTAAGCGCATGTTGAAATTTTTACGCTAATAGCAAGAACTTTTCATTTTGCTACTTTTTTTTTTTTCCAAAATAAACGCTGCTTCTATCTGAAAAGCGAGTAGCTGTTTCCCAGAGTCTGTCAGGTTTTTTGCACAAGCGCTGAGTACAAAGCCGTTCATACTTCTTCCGTGGCTCTCTAGGACTGCTGTTCACATGACAGTGCTTGAAGTATGGCAGATAAACTCAAGATGTGAGCACAAACAAGGGAATCCCAACATTTCACAGCAGAGTGCTGCAGATCAACACCTTGCATATTCTGAGGCACGAGTATGTTCACAAAAATCAGAGTACTGGTGGTTACCAGTGTGATTCTTTATGTTAGTGATGTATGCACCTACTTTGGGATCTATGCTAGAAAACCCAAGCCTCCTCCTGGAACTGTAGGAGTTAGCAACCAAAGGACTATCAAAGACAATATTTTCTTGGATCCTGATACAGCAGGCACAAGGCTTGTTCACTGCTGGTGCTTCGGCTGGTGAAGCTGCATAAGGGAACAATGTGCCTGTGATCACAGAGGATAGAGAAGAAACACACAGAAGACAGCCAAGGCAGATTAACCAAACCAAATCATCCTCTAAAAATAAACTCAAGTTGTTCTCCAAACATTCGCCCTCACCACCAGAAGAAAGGAAAAACAAAACAGAAAACCTACACAGAGGCAGAGTAGTCCTGGTAGCATAAAAAATAAAAAGTTTAACATGCTCACTACAAGAGGCTTGAAATGGTTAGCAAAGGAAGAACCTCCTACTAATGATTTCTACTATGTTAAAAAAAAAAAATCTGACTTTTTACATGATTTCCCTTTCATCCTTTATGAATAAATGAAATGTAATCAAAGGGATAGTTGATGCACCAAAACCTTTCCTTCAGCTCAGAGCAAGGGTTGTAGCAAGCTCACATCTGTCCCAAATACACTGTATAAATATTTCCACTATCCAAGAGATGTCAGGTCTCTGCAGGTTTCTAATGCAAAGATGAATAATACCATTTTTGTTTTGTTCTAAAATCACAAAGTAGTTTGTCTCAAGGAAGCTTTCATTTCTGATTTCTCCCTCCACCCCCCACAGTCAAGAGACTTTTTGTTCAGCAACAGTCTACATTTCAGTTGCAAAAGGAAAAAGGGTCTGGGAAACATCCTTCCTATCACAGACAGTGACATGTGGCAAAACCACACAATCCCTACATCAGAGAGCCCCATTCAGAAGCTTGAGCTGGTAGCAGAGGGCAATAATGAAGCTAACGAAGCTTCAGAGTTACGAGATAAACAAGTACAAACCAACCCCCCCTGCAAAGAGCACAGCAAACGGTAACAGACTAACAGTGCTTTTCATGCCATCCCAGCACCAGTAAGGGCTCCTGGCAGCAAACATGTTACCCCTCTACCCAGACCTGACCTCATTATTGTCCCCGTTACACACCACAGTCAACTGGATTCCCAGACCCCTCTATGGCTCATTACTTCCCATGAAAGCTCCTCTCCAGGGATATCGACCAGTCACTCATTTAAGTCAGCCTTTCCTGTACAGAGCTGGAAAACCATGTCCCTTGAGCCCAAAGTACCACCACATCTCGATTCCGACCTGCTAAAGCCGGAATTGCTTTGGTTGTGGAGACTCCTACAGAATCCATGTCCGCAGCTGACAGCAGCGCTTCCTGAGAGTTTGGGTTGGGTTACACCGTTAGATACTGCTGTACCTGCAGGGATGTCTCAGCACACCCTGCAGGATCACTTCTTCTGGAGTCATAAGCCTGATAAATGAGCAATCTGAGCAACCGTAAACTTATTTTTATATCCAATACAAAATGTTACTTCTGAACAGTAGTCACGTTAAGCAGAATAAATTGATGTTCTTCTTAAATATATTTCCATTTGACACATATACACTAGTTATAATAAAGGTTTAAAACTGAATACGCCTAAGTTACTTTATGATGAAGCAACACAAATTAAAAAAGACCATGACCTGTATTATTTCACCCTTGTTCAAGCTCACATTATTTATCTTTTACATTTTAAGCACATTTTTCCGGCCTGGAAAAGAAAGCTACTTCCACTATTTCCTAGAGTTATCCCAGTTCTACTATTATGTCACTTTTAGGTGCTTAAACATAGATTAAACATGTGATTTGCCCCAAACTGAACACTCCAAGGATTTTGGAGTGATCCTTTCTACACCTGGTGCTAAAACCAGCACAGATGGGAGACATGCACAGAACAAGGGTAAAAGAACTTTAGTTTCTGGGCAATACAAGAAACCGCCTCTGGTAACCTGAGATGATTTAAGAGGGAGAAAAGAAAACCCATACCCTTTGTTATGGCATTTAACTTTAGCCACAAGACATAGATGAAATTGAGAGGAGCTCAGAGCTAGGTATTTTCATTTTATCCACGAGGTAATAAGGGCATCAGCAAGAGGTTTACACCCTTGATTCTTACATCTACTAATTCTGAAATCTGTATCACTGGCTTTATTACAGCAAGAGCAGCTGCACATCTGGTTCTAACCACCTGCAGAAATAATGGGTTTGGATACCTTTATACATGACCACCCACTTTTATTCACAGCAGAATTTAATCAGAGACCAAAGAGACAAAGCAACACTTTTACTCCAATAGCAGCAGTCCACATTAAAAAGATTTTTAAAGTCATTTGAGAATCAAACATTTTCTCCTAGCTGAAGTTTGCGAGTAAGAGATCAACAGCTACAAGAAATATGTGAAAACATCTGTAAATGGCTTTTATTTTTACTGAGATACCTATGTTTCTATTTTTCTTAGAAAAGTACAGAATATATTTACACTATTAAAAGTTAAGCATCTGCTATATGAGACCAATTACTTAACCACTCGACTTTAGTCTAAAAATAAAAGTAATGCTTACATTCATTTATGGTCAGAGATGGTACTACAACTGCTATCTTTCCATGCCAGTTCCTGTTCTGCAAGTAAAGGATTTCTGCATTAAAGAACCATACACAATCTGTAAAGGTGTTACGCTGATTGAGAATCTGTGTCTTGGGTCTTTTCTCCCCATTTAAAGGAGATCCTGAACCAGTTCATAAGCAGTTCATATGCAGGAGTGATAAATAAAGAGCGATAAATAAGAAGCAGAAGAATCATAATAAGCACCTCTATATTTTCAAAAAGAACATGGAAAATCAGATCCCCTTATGTTTGGTGCACTTTTAAAAAAGCTAAAAAACCCCACGGTATCCTGATTTGCCCCCACAGTAAGTCAATCTGCCACTGAATTACAAGTTTAAGGAAAGCCTGTTGAATTTTACTCTATACTGACAAAATGTAAAAAGCTGCAAGGATAAAGCAGGTCTTAAATATGCATGGAGATTGACGTGTATTTTATGTACAGCTGTATCTTACACTCATTCATCCAGCTATCCACTGCTGTATGATGGGAGGAAGGTTACTCTTTACTTCTACCCATTGTAGGATTTTGCCATCAAAATTAATAGCAAGGATAGTTTTATCACAGCTACTGCACCCACAGATGCTCTACATAATCTTGTGACTAATTTCTATTTTTTTTTTAATCAGAGGATAGTGACAGATGGCACTTGGGGAAATTCAGCATTATGGGAGGGGGCGGTTATGAATAATGACAAAGAAAGATATAAAGCAACTTGCATATCAATATTTTGCCAGCTTTGTTTCTACCAAACGATAAAGAAATAATGTTTTGACTATAACCTCCAGCAACAGCTGAGACAATGTTTGTTTTCACTTTTATTTTGAAAGGAAACTTGTATTATTTTCCATTATTAAAACAGGCTAAAGCTGTGTGGAAAAAAAATACAGCTCCATTTTCACTTAGTGCAGTGACAGCCAACTGTGGGAGGTCACCAGCACACACGGTCAGTCTCGCTGGACACAAAGAATGAAAACATTTTGAGTTTCCCACAACGATCACATCCCTGAAAGGCTTGTTTTCCTGTCTTCCACTGTCAACCCAGTACAAGAACCACAAGCCCACAGTTAGCATGGGATGAGCAAACTCACCCATCAGCACTAATTAGTCCAGCTGTAGGCTCTTGACACATGTCACACACAACTCACACTATGATTTTCCATGAGTCACTTGCTGGGCAACTACCATTTTTGTACTTTGAATGAGTGAACAATGCATGGGCAAACACCATCATTAAAAGCATTTACTGACATGAGAACAGGCACGTCTCTACCCCAGGAGACTTGCTGCAGCTCAACAGCCCTAGGATTTAAATGCAAGATCACAATTTCCAAAGTTAACGCCACCTACAAGCTATATAAAGTCTGTAGTCAAAAACACCTTATCCTGCAGGGCCCTCTACAAAGTCACCCTTTCATAAGGCTTACACACAGTTCCTTAAAGTTTTATATGAATTTCAGTGTTGATGTTTCCTCCACTACTCATCTGCAAAAGACGCACGTGGCTGGTTCCCAAGTATTGGGCAACAGGTCTGCGTGCTGCCGAGGCACCAATCTGGCCTGTCCCAGGCAGAACTAACAGCTCTCCCCAACCAGACGTGCCATACACTGCGTTTCTGCTGGCTTTATACTTCTGTGCTGGCTTTATTCTAGATCTTTTTGGGAAATTTGAGTAATTCAGACTGATGATGTCTGATCTAGTACAATGTCTGCTGGGATACGGTGACCACTAAAAATATTGAGATAATATTGCCCCCCATTGGCTTTCAAAGCATCAGATATAAAAGGGCAGACACGCAGACTTCAGGGCTTCCTCCTGTCTGGGAGAGGTAATTAGATTCTCTTCCTATAGGATAACATCTGGTTCACTCTATAGCCACACCAGCCTCTGTACTCCTGCCATTTCCTGTGGCTTTTTTTTGATATTATAAGCCCCCATTTAAAATTGGATAGTTGGAGCTCAATGCTGTCTCTCTCCTTTCCACTGGAAGCAGAAACAAGCCATAGAGTACCTGTAACACTGCTCTTGCCAGCTGTGAATACAAGTGGAGTTTCCAACATATAATTTTCATTTCTCAGTTGCTAAGTAATAAGAGTTAAATTCTCTGATCATCACACAGCTTCCCTTGAAGCCTGTTCTACAATATCTGCTTGTATTAAACTCCAATTGATGTCAAGAGGGGTGCTGTACTCACAGGGAGAGCAGGGTGACTTTGAAGGAATGTGTTGTCTGTTCAAAGAAAAAAAAAATTTAACCCTTAACATTTTAGTGTCACACTTGCAATCTTTTGCTTTACCAAAACTGCTCTACGTTTTTCTGTGTTTGAAAACAAATAATCTTTTTTTTTTTTTTTTTTCTAATATCTTAAAATGCTGCAGGGAAATTAAAAAGGCACTCATAGGAGAAAGTGAGAATTAGATAAACAGGAAAAATGATACACACTATTACATGGTTTATCCCTTTTCTGTGGATGACATGGCTGGTGGTATTCTCACAGAATTATGTTCTGCTCAAATCCATTGAGCAGATGAGCCCAAGCTCAACTCCACTTTGCTATGCTACATACAGGCCTACTAGATATAAAACAGGGGCCACTATGCAGAAACCTGAACTCAATGATTACTGTAGCATCCAGTTTCACACTGTGGCACGATTGGTGGTAGCAGAAAGGATGCTGGTAAGCAGCTCTTCCTTTAAACTGTTTTTCACTAAAACTGATGAATAAACCAGCCCACAAACTAGTGTACATCAACTATAACAGAGAAAATCAAAGTTAAACATCACATCATCATTCCCTTAGGCATCAAAGTTGTCTAACAAACAGAAAAATGACATTAAAAACACTGAGCATTACCATTCAGAAAGCTGATTGTTTTAGTTTGTCACCTCCTTCCAGTAAGCCCATGCTCACCCTTGGTTGACTGGAAAGCCAGCTGATTGCCAGGATAAATAGTTCAGGAAGCGTCCAAAGGCATTTGACCTTTTGGGCGTGCCTTGGACAAAACTGCACTAACACTCCAAATTCAGCCACATGAGTGTTCTTGTGTCAGATATGACAGCAGACAAAGCCAAGTTTATCTGTCTAAATTTAAAAAAATCCTGTAGTTTGAGTGAAAAGCTTGAGAACACAAGGGTGGCTGCAAGGAGGCCAGCCTGCACTCCCACCCAGTGGGAATCCCAAACCAACGCATCCAGGAGGAGAGCTTCACCCGACGCATAGCTCGCAGAAGAGCACCATGGCCATGATCCATATAGCCACAGGGTGAGCAGCAACGCCTTGAGCAGAGCTCGTCCCTGGCACGGTGCGCATGACTGGGACCAGCTGACCACAGCAGCAGTATTATGGAATAACGTTATGGAGAAAGCCTGACTGGACAGCTGCTCTTATTGCAGTCCTAAGGCAACTTCTCTGTAGTTTCAAGGTGATTGATACATCTGTTTAGTGAACAATAAAGCTGCTTCCTCAAAGTAATTCAGTGCTCCACCTAGCACCAAGGCAGTAATATCCTACACCTATAAACAGAGATTTGCCACTAGGAGTAACAGCATAAGCATTTAGCAGGTACTCGAATGGATTGGGGGGCAGCGTTTTTCAGCCATGAGCGCACAAAAAGCCCAACACGTTTTGGCAATGCAAAAAGCAGCAAAGTAACATTTATTTTATTAGTTATACTGTTGCCTCTGAGTAATTATATCAAAAAATTGAAACCAACTAGCAAGCCTCAGATGGAGGGGGAGGAGAGACCAAAGATTAAAAGTCACTAATCTATGCAGAGTTTGACTTAATTAGAAACTAATCCTATGCAGATTAAGAAAAAAAGAGGAAGATAGGTAAAAACTGAGTGAAACGAATAATAAAAAGCACTATGAATATCAATCCCCTTTCCATAAAAACTAGCCATCCTAATTCATTTCCTGTACAAATTTATTACAAGTCTAATTTAAATTGCATAAGTACCTGCCTAATCTTCCACAGGAATTCCCTTTTTCATGCTTTCCTTTTCTTGATCCTGTTGATCTTTTCATATATGTAATAAAACTCTCCTAAGGGAAAGGTGGGAAGAGGAAAAACAAACACCTGCCTTACAGGGAAGCAATCAATAAGCACTATCCTCTTTGAAGCAGCTAGGAAGTATTTAAAAGGAAATTCCTGCTTGACTAGAAAACGTGGCCCCACATTCTTTTGCAAAAGTGGGTTTTCACATCTGGGAACAGAAGTTGGAGTAAGGCAGCTTTCAGGCCATGGAATGTGGGACACTGATTTGACATTTTTGTGGCTCTGACATCAGTAAGCATAGCTAGAAATACTGAACACAGCTTGCACCTTGGTGAGTGTACCCCAAAGCTGGGGACACTGTGGAGCAGAAGACACCAGGCGCCCCTGGTAGCACATTGTACCTTCAGACAGGACGCCCAAGTCCAAGCCTTTCCCACACAGCCACACCAGCACTGACCCTGCCAAGCCCTAAGACCGGGGCACAGGCACCCTAACACCCTCCAGCAGCTTTTCCCACACCCCCTCCTTTCCAAAGCAGTATGTCCACCAAAGGAATCCATTGTAACACACTGCCCGCTGTCCAGCGAGGTGTGGGTTATACCATCATTCTGCTGTCGGGAGGTTAGCACCTACCAGGTGCTGCAGAGTACGTGAAGGAAAGGAGCCATTGCTAGAGCCGCCAGGGTTAGGGAAGAGGAGCCACCACTCCATCTGCTCCAGGGTTTGCTTTCTCCTGTGTGCAAGGCATGACATGAGGTTGGGGTGCCATGCAGGGTATCACCAGCTCTGGGTTTTTACAAAGCTAAGTCAATATCAATTGGTTACCATAAATGGTTTTCCTCAGTACCTTCTTTTCAGAAATGTACAATAAGGAAGCAGATGTTAACATTCAAGAAATACATCACTTAGCTTGAACTACTCTCCATTTCTATTGATCTGGTGGGAAATGTTACAAAACTATCACCAAATAAAATCACAGCTGAAATCAGAATAAAAAAATCAGTGCATTAATGATGGTATTGAATTAAATGTGTTCAACTGCAAAGTAAATAACAGATAATGAAGTCACAAATCTAAAGCAATAAGCCATCCTTGTGTAAGAGTCCAAATTCCAGAGGTTGCAGAAAACAGCTTTTTCAAGAAAACTAAAAAACACCAGAAATCCCTAAAACATTAATGAAAAAGTACAAATAAGATTTCTCCTGAAGGAGTAAAATGCATTTAGCTGGTTAAGGACCCAGATGTCCATTTTGGTTCTAAATATCAGCTTGGGCCATCTTACATGGGACAAATGCAAAGAGTAATTCATAACGAGGTTCAGGAAGCAAACTGCATTTTTTTTAATGCCAACTGGATCTTGTCCTCTAGATCTCACTGTTGTTACAGAGACTCAGGTTTCTTTTCCCCGTTGAACTCCACCCTAACACACAAAGCAAAGCTTTTAATAAGCTGTTATGCCTCAAACTGTCACTACTCTCAAAAGTTAGGAGAGGTAGGACTAACCGAGACAGACAAGATAATTTCCTTAGTCATTTTCAGTTCAGTTTCTTAATGACCTCACTAGCAACAATACCCTCATTCTTGAAAACATGCTCTCAGTGTGCTGGAAATTAATTTTAGCAGTTAGTGGCAGTCTGAGGCATCTCTTATTGAAGAAGATAAACAGGGAAACAGCTGCATGTCTCAAGTGCGTAAACCACTACAGCTTTTTTTAAAACCTCAAGTGCTTGTTTGGACAGATTCAGTCATTTGCACAGACCAGTAAATTGCTGGGATATAACAATTTTTTGGTCGCTGTCTCTAAGGGTATGTTCAACAATGACCTGGAGAAAAATCAACTTTTTTCCCCTGCACCCAACTTTTCCAAAATCATTCTTTCTTCTTTAGATTGCAGAATGCCCAACGATCCAATACCAAGTTATGAACTCCCTATACACTTGCAGCAGTCTTGCTGCTCAGTTAGGAAGTTAAGATTTAGGATGTAGGCAGATGAATCTGGCTACTGAATAGCACACTTGCAAGGGACACAATCTACAGCAAAGTTATATCACAGGACTAGCCATGTGCCACTCCTTCACATTTAGTACCATGGTATTTTCCTTGTTGTCCGGTACTATCATTTGTAAGTTTTCCTCAAGTGTAGGTTATGTGTGACCAGACTCTACCACCTCCTCAAGCACATTCTGACATCCTCTAGAAGAAAGTCAAGAACTGGATAAATTTGTCACTGAAGATTGAACCACCTAACAAACTTGGTGGCTTTTCTCTCCTAACTTCTCCTTGTCAATGCTAGGAGAGCTTCCTCCACGGGAGGACAAGAGCACCCTTAAGTACAGTCCTGTCCTGAATTACCCTCTGACTTCATTGACTGGAGTCTGAATTTAGGTAACACGAACTTCCTCCCTCACCCATCACATAACTGCAGTCACCTGCACATGCAGACTTGAAATCATTAATCCTGCCAGGGAAATAGATCACCGGTTTTCTGCCCCACATAAAACAACTGCTCTGATCACACCTGACTAGCCCACTCACTGACCTACCCTGAAGATTAGTGTCATTTATGAGATGGTAGAATTTTTTGTAGTACTGGTATAAAAAGGCTAATCAAATTTAAATCTAAAAGTAAAATAATTTTTCTTTCTAAAAAAGTCTTTGGATAGTTTTATCTGACAGTTTAAGCACTGTAAAAAGGTGTCTTATCCATGTTTCAACTAAATTTTTTTACAACAATGTGTAAAAGTAATCCACCCCTTCAGGCTGTCAAAAATGAGGCACTTCAGATAAAATAAGAATCTGTAGTACTGTAATAAAGCATTAATTTGAATTACATATATCTGCCATTAGGAGCGTACCTAAGTATTTCAGTCACTGATTTTTTTTCTGTACATTAACCTATACATCCTTAATATATTTAACCTTATAAAGCTCCAATGCTACTACTTAAGCTGCCAGTAAGTAAACCCTCCTTCCCCCATGCTTCTCTGCAGGAATCAGTTGTCATACTGCACAGGAGCAGGGAACACCTGCTGTTAAAACAGAAAAAGGCATTTTGTTTGCCACGGACAATTTCAATTTACTGCTGTTTGAATTTATATTCCATATAGCTCTCCTTAAAATCTTTGTGATGTTTCAGCCAATTGCTTGTAAAATTTCTTTTCAGGCTGAAGGGAAACCTGAGCTGATTAAGTTTACTCATGCTGAGCAACTATGAGGGTATCAAGGAGTTACAAAAGAAAAAACAAAACCAAACAAAAAACCCCCCAACCAAGCAAACTTGATATGAAAGACAAAGGCTGCAAAAAGAGGATGAAAAGGTACATATTAAGAAGTGGCCAGCATTATTGCTGGTAATAGCCATGAAAGTCATCAGACCCCTTTAGAAACTCAGAATGAATTTGCAGACAATACATGCTCTAAAGCAACATAATTCTTCAGGGGCTGTCTTGAATTAACCACAGTTGGTGATTTTACCTCACATACAATTCATAATTTTAAACTAAAAAATTTGTTTGGGGATTTTTGTAAACAGCAATAACTTTAAAAAAACCCCATTAGTTACTTCCTACATAGCGTGCCTTTTTTATATCCAGATTACACACCAAAACAGAACATGGTGAAGGTCTGGAGCACAAGTCCTATGAGGAGCAGCTGAGGGAACTGGGGTTGTTCAGCCTGGAGAAAAGGAGGCTGAAGGGAAACTTTATCACTCTCTACAACTACCTGAAAGGAGGTTGTTAAGAGGTGGGCACTTGTCTCTTCTTCCAAGTGACAGGATGAGAGGAAATGGCCTCAAGTTGTGCCAGGGGAGGTTTAAATTGGATATTAGAAAAAAATTCTTCACCAAAAGTGGTCAGGCACTGGAATGGGGTGCCCAGGGAGATGGTTGAGTCACCACCACAGAGGTATTTAAAAGACACACGGGTGTGGTGGTTAGGGACAGGGTTTAGTGGTGGTCTTGGCAGTGCCAGGTTTACAGTGTACTTGATGATCTTAAGGTCTTTTCCAACCTAAAAGATTGTATAATTCTATTAAGTTGTTCTCATTGCGAGATAACTTTGCTCTCCTTATCGAAAAGGTCCCACAAAAAGCCTTTGTAGACTACTTCACCCTATGTACATAGTGAAGATTATTTGTCATGAAGCATACATAACTTCTACAAAGGAAGAGAAATTTAATCCAAATTTAATCCATTTTCCTATCTCTACTGAAGATGAAGATGTCATATCATTACAACTGTAGAGTTTTAAGTATTTCTAGTGTCCCTGCATCTAGACATATAATGCTAATTCATTGGAAAGGAGAACCAAACCGGCATCTGACGCATGAGTGTGCTTCAGCATTTTGTGACCCACAGTCTGCTCTGCTAATAGTCAATTCAACAAAAACATATTTGAGAAGAGGGTTTTGATGGCCTGGAGTAGGACTGTGGATTACTTCAGTGAGAGGGGTTTTTTGGGAGTTGGTTCGCCCTCTCCCAATCCCTTTTCATATGCAGAGAGGGAAACCCAAAACCTCAAAACCAAAACCTCACCCCTCTCCTATAGCTTGAAATGTGACATGCCTGAACACCAGGTAATCCACCGGATAGTCTGCATCTCCTATTTGGTGCCTGTGGTGCTACCTGCTCTACCCTTCAGCTACATAACCTGTTTTTTATTGGTGCTGCAGCTTGCCAAGGTGCGAACTCTGCAGAGTGATCATATAAGGAGGGGTCAGGGAGAGAATTGAAAGGTTTGTCAACTGCACATTTTGGGCTGTCAAACCGTTGTCAAGTGCTCAGAGTAGCTACAGGAGAAAAATGTACTCAAAAGAACTCAGTGGCTTTTTTTAGTTTCACAGCTCATCTATTTCTCTGATAAGAAAACATTCTCTCTCTTGTACCAGTAATTTGAAAGGCAATAATAGACAAATATGTATATTTTGAATCACATACATTAATCTAGTCATGGGAAAAATAAAATTACTTTTTCACTGACAAAGATGTAAATTAATGAAAATTATGGGAGTGTTTTCAACTGCAGACAGCATGTCTGCTGCTATGAAGATTACAGGCAAGATTCCATTGCCCTTTCATACACCACAACGCAAAGATATATTGGAGTAAAATTTTCAATTTGCATACTTCTGTGCTGTGTCACAGCTTTGCAGAGAGACAACAGCATGCAGCACCTGAAGATATCTTAATCACATGCTACTCCAGGAGGCACGGCAGAAACAGAAGAATGCAGCAATAAAATCATGAAACATAAGGTTCTAATGTAACTTGCAGTTTAGTGGTTGACAATGAGGAATAAATTTAAGATTTGTATGTTCATTTATTTTGGTTTCAGCTCCGTACAGAGTGCTTTACTGCTTTAAGAAAGGCCCCTTCTCTGCTAAATCACATTATTTCTATTAGGGAATTACAATATTTGTACAGTTCATACACATGTTAATACAATGGGATTTGCATAATATGAAAGGCATTAGTGCCTTGATTAGCAGAAGAACCTGCACAACCTCTCAAGTATTAGTTTCTGGTTATTCTTTTAACCCAAGCGCTCCCATCTCACAGGTTAAGACTCACAGTGAACAACCAACTTTTATCTGGGCTACAGCCACAGAAGTTGTCTCTACTTGAAGCTCTGTTAATTCCAGAGAGCCAATGTGCAGGACACAAGATCTTGAGTCACAGGAGACACCACTCTGTCATTCTGCAGCCAAGACAGAAACATCAAAGATGTGGTGCTTTACACGCTCCTCAACCAGCTAAGCAGGGGAGGAAATGAGATTAAGCGCTTGTTTTTCCTGAACCTGGCATGGAGAGCGATGCTACGTGAGAACACACACCTCCTTTAAATCCTAGTGCCTTAAAATCCTGAATGAATTTGTCAATGAGATAGCACATTTTCACCCATGCGAAAAGTCCTCAGATAAGGTTTCAGAAAACACCCTCATGTTATGGAAAATGGTCTTCCACTGCATCAGCACACCAGCTGCCTATGGTAGTAAGAACAACACAGCAACTTAAGCTCCAGAGCTCTGTTTTTTGGTCTCCAAAGACACTGGCAGAAGGAAATACACTTCAGTAGCATTGTAGCATCTGGGCTCAGCTCTCTTGGCAGGCAATCCAGGGATATGCGCTTACGTTGGAGAAAAGTAATAAACACAGTTACATTCCTGTGTATGCAGAAACTTCAGTAAGCTCTGAAGTTTCACTGACTACTGCTCACACTTGTGCACAGGAGGGGCTTAGTTATGCAAAACCCTCTGCTCATCACCTCAAAGACCTTCCAGAGCCTGAACCCTGATAATTGACAGTGCCACTGTTCTAACAATTTAAAAATCCTTAAACAGATTCACAGGGAGAGGTAGTATGCTGGTTTATGCAAGGATATAATTGTAAAAATAGAGTATCTTCTAAGAAGTCAAACCCCAGTTTTATAGCCCTGAACACAGATTTTCTTCAGATCAGCATTTGAAAAGCTTCTGAAAACAAAATAAAAACTGAGCAACACTCCTCAAACTTCCCAAAATGGAAGAAAGGCTTCAGTTCCTGCTTTTGCCCAGTGTCCTGTTAATCCGTCACAGGATGGAAGAACTAAACCTGTTACTTCCTCAAAAAAGACAAGGAGAGAAGTTCTCCATTATAGTGTTAATCTTTTTTCTCTGGAATTTTTGTTGCCAGGTTTTGACAGATCAATTTATAACAGTTTTTGGTGTTTTAAATTGGATAAGAAAGAAACAAAAAAACATCTAATATCTTTAAGGTAGCAAAACAGTTTTGATACTTGCATGTTCAGGTTGGTTTGTTGCAGTGCAAACAGCAGATTTCTATCTGTTGGACAGTCTCTCTGACAATTTTAAAGAAAAAAAAACCCTTACATCAGTATGAAACCCTGATGTGCTCCTACACATATAAAACTGTAAGACTAAAAGCATTTGTGCAGGTACATCAGAGGTCCCAGCTCCCCTCACCCTGTTTCTGACCCTGGCTACTCAGAGACTCCTGGAGACAAGGGGGAGCATGCAGGAGCTCTGCAGAGCACCACTTCCCAAGCAAGGCACCCAAGGCTGCCACTGCACCAGGCAAGCAAGGATATTATGGAATATTTAGGACAAAGTTGATTGCCTTACCTACTTTACTACAAGCTACTTGATTTATAAATCACTAACATCTATAAGATGTGAAGAAGAAAACATGCATCTCTGTGGCAAAACCAAAGCAATTTATCTTATAAGACTTACTGTGATTCAAAATCTATTACAATATTTAAATAATGTTATGATTGGCTTTCTATGAAGCTATTATTAGGTTAATATTATGATTTCACTTTGTCAGTTCAACGAAATTACATATTGATGCCTTGTTTTTCCACAGCAGCTTACCCTGCTGTGTTTATTTTGCTTGGCAACAGGATTTCGACTTTTAAATAAGTGTGCAAGTTGGAAAGAATGAATTCCATTAAGTAATCTTTTATAAATAAACAAAAGGGATCACAAAAAAGTATTTTTCTGTTGTCTTGAGATTCTCTGAAGTTGCAGTAAGCTCTTCAAAAGGCAGACAGAAAATAGTATCTCGGTGAAACTTAATGCTAAAATTAGAAAGAAAGGAATGTAAATTCTGAATCTCTACTTTCCCCAATGCATTAAGACTATATAAATACTTATTTTCCTGGCCCAGACATAAAGAAGTCACAACAGAATTACAATTTACTGAACAACTATATGTGTAAAAAAAAGAGTCTGGTGCTCCTAGTTTCCAGTTAAGAGATGCACGCTTTCTAAAGCTCCTACCTTTCACAGTACCTGCATTCTCCTCACAGTGTACTTGTGTTAACACTATGAATAACCACTAACTGGTAAGTTTAATACTGTCATTAGTTTTCTTCTGAAAATATTCATTAAGGTTCTGCTGGGGGGCATTGTAAATCTTTAGGTGACCATTTTGTCATGATGAGGCAATTTCTTTATCCCTTTCATCTTGAGCTAGTGGTTTTCTTTAAGACCTTTTGATGGCTGTATTTAGCACAGCCAACTAAACATGATAAAAAGGTCCATAAATTGCTTGAGAATGGAGAATAGATCAAGAGCAGCTCTGAGAAGAAGGACTTGTGGGTACTGGGGGATGAGAAGCTGAACATGAGCCAGCAGTGTGAGCTGACAGCCCAGAAAGCCAACCGTATCCTGGGCTGTATCCAGATAAGCATAGCCAGCAGGTCAAGGGAGGTGATTGTCCCCCTCTACTCTGCTCTTGTGAGACCCCACAAGAGTCTGTGTCCAGCTGTGGAGCCCTCAGCATAACAAGTATATCAACCAGTTGGAACAAGTCCAGAGGAGGCCACAAAGATGCTCAGAGGACTGGAGCACCTCTCCTGTGAAGAAAGGCTGAGAGAATTGGGCTTGTTCAGCCTGGAGAAGAAAAAGCTCCGGGGAAATCTTATCACAGCCTTCCAATACCTGAAGGTGGCCTACAAGGAAGCTGGGGCAGGGGGCTTTTTACAAGGGCCTGTAGTGATAGGACAAGGGACAATGGTTTAAACTGAAAGAGGGCAGATTTAGATTACATATCAGGAAAAACGTTCTTCACAGAGAGGGTGGCAGGACACTAGAACAGGTTGCCCAGAGAAGCTGTAGATGCCTCATCCCTGGAAGTGTTCATGGCCAGGCTGGATTAGGCTTTGAGCATCCTGGTCTAGTGGAATGTGTCCTTGATTCATGGCAGGGGACCTTAAAGATCATCTAGTTCCAACACCCTTCTAACCTGAATCATTCTATGATTTTAGGATATCAATCATGTGTTTTTCCTCCAAAATTTCATTACCTTTGTAGGATCAGAACCTGCCACCTGCACTCCCACCATGTATGTAACTTACATCATAAACAGTCTTACCGATATCCTTTGCTTGACAGGGTAAGAAAATGAGTATATGACATGGCAGATTTTATTTTTTAGGACCACGAGTTTCATTTGTAATTGTTTTTACAATAAAACCATCTCAGAAACACCAGCTCCTGCTTCCAAAATAAAGGAGACCACTTTGCCAGCATTGTAGCTTAATACTTAAGATGAAGTACCAAAAAATCTTTTTAGTCCCATTAAAATACCACAGGCACTTGATTCCTCTCTGTATTAAAATCACTTTAGAAGGAAGTTCTTTAGCTTGTCATCCTGTCTACTGATATTTCTTTTTCTTTCCAAGCAAAAGACAAGTAGCATTAAAATACTGTTACATGGGGAGGTTATAGAACATGTTGCAAATGTTACTGAGTAGAAATTGCAAAAGAGGGCTGCGGAATGCAAACAAACTCAACTTCACTTGACTCTTACTTTTACTTGTAAAATTTTATCACTATGTTTCTATACCTTTGACTTTTTGTAACATCCAACTGATTTTTTTCATTGTTCTCCATGATTTGCTCCCTTACAGCATATATCTGTCAGGGTAACACCAGCGAGGAGCACATCCTGAGCTCTCCCCTTAACTACCAGCAAGACCATTTCTCTAGCATTGCCATTCAGTGCACTAGCCCAGTTCAGAAATTCAAAACACAGAAGGTGCAGCTGAATGCTCAGTCAGCCATAATTTATTAAGATTTTTTTCTCTGTAAAATTATTCATAAGCATATGATTTTAGTAGTAAAGTATTTTATAGTTTATGAATAACATTTAAGGAGATTAAAATAGATAATACATTGTAAATCATGACAATTAAATCTTTTATGTGTATTTAATGTACTCAAAGAAAGAAGGGTTACATTATACACAGAAGTCCATTCAGCATAGGGCAAACCCCTCCAGGATAGTGATGGTTCGGACTCTGCCTGAGCTGAGCAGCCTGGCAGATTCCCAGTCTGCTGGGCATAAACCTCCCCCGCCACCGCTATGTAAACACATTTGAACAGATAAAAGCCTCTTTTCCAAGATAATTAGAACTCACAGAAACCATCCAGGAATTATAACATTAATGAGGAAACAAAATATACAGACATACTGGGGCCAAATCTGCCTGGAGTGCCAACCAATGCCATGAGCAGATACCAAGGAAAGAATCTGTGGCATCTGACAGAATTATTTCAAGATGATCAACATGTTAGCAGCACAAAACAGCAACTGGTTAATTTGTCACCCAAAAAAATCCCAAGTACAAAAAATCTTCAGATTTCTGAAGAAATCCATCCTCTCAGAAACCTCTTCCAAGATTTTTAGAAAACTAGTTAAAAAAGCAAACATGTAGTAATAACTTATCACTGTAATGGCTGAAGACTATCAGAGGAAACTCAAAAGAAAATGGGCTGCGTTATCCCCAAATCCAAAACCCACAGGCACACTGGATAAATACTTTGTTAAGAGACGGAGCTCCCCCCCGTTCCAGCTGGCCAAGGACAAGGGCATCTCCTGGCCCAGAGGGGACTCACAGCTCTGTATCCACAGAATGCTGACTTTTGCCAGGGTCTAGCCCACTGCTGCAGGTGAGTTACTATTTCCAGCACTGCTTCCAACAGCCAACCAGATTTGATTTATTATGAGAAGCTATTTATACAGAAAGCTAGTCTGCTAAAAGTTAGAAATATGCAAAGTGTAAAGGTCTTCGGCTTTATCAGAGCTGATTTTCCACATGGAGTTACAAAAACCAGCTCAGCTGACAGCTTAGTTCAAGTGACAATTACGATAGGACAATATATTTATTAGTTATTTAGAAGCTACCCAGATATGATAAATAGATATTTGCTAGTAAAACTTAATCATACTTTTAAAGGATCTGTTACAATCGTCAGGACAGAGAAAAACAAAGTTTGAAATTTATTAATGTGGGAAAATGAGGATTCAAAGAAAATAGAACTAAGAAAGCTACCTATACTGAGGTTGATTGCTATATAACCCTGTTATTATAAGAGACATGAACTGCTCCTGGACTTATAACAAAGTTTAGAGTTAAGACAAGAGCCTTGTTTTAGACCTGTTAGCTAGTATTTTCTCCAACGCATTTTTACATCGCGTTTTGCAGTATGTCATTTTAGTTACCAGTACTCTACTTGCTATATACCCGTTACTTATCAATTTGTAATATACCCTAAAATGTCATTGTTGCTGATAAAAATCTTTTAAATTAAGGCTTTATTAGAAATTTTAACTATTTATTTATATATAAAAAGCATAATTTGTAGAAGACTGAATTCTGTGAGGATGTTTTCTATTGGACTTCCTTTCTCCTTTGTATCAAGCCCTATTACTTCAAGCAGGCACATCTGTTACTAATTAACAGGGACACTCAGAAAAGTTCACAGTAGTCACACACCTGAATGAATGCTTTCATTTGGATGTGGCCTTGCCTCAGCTTGCAGCAAGTCCTTGGTGAGCACGGTTTATTTTTGTACTTTTCATTAACAGGGCTCTGGTTGAAGAGATCTTCATCTGGACAGACTCTGACTCACTGGAAACATCACTACAGACAGGTAGAGGCCCCAGGCAGAGATCAAGGTCCTGTTATCTTCAGCATTTCATAATTATGCACTAAAGGATCACTACTCTTATAAGAAACAAAAAAAATCTTCGGGAATAGAAGGGCACAACAGATAGATAAAATAAGGAAAGAGGAGGCAGAGAAGAAAGGCAGTCAAAGTGGCAGTGAAATTATCTCCCTCCTAGATTGAAGCCATGTGCAAAGTTAAAGATGACAACTGTTTCAGACTTTGACTGATTTATTTAGCTGCTCAGTACAACCATTCCCTTTCCCTCCTGCTTGTTCAGGGGAGAAGGAAGGATGTGGTATTTACTCTTTTCCCAACTACTTTGATGTTTTAACAACTACTCTTTCTAGAGGTATTAAGATCCAGTAAAACATCAGGGTTCCACACACACAAACAGTCTCTCTCCCACAGGCACTTTGCTGCCTCTACTTTCTTCAGAACCCACGAACCACCTTTCTGAAGGGATGTCTTTATGGTAGTTTTAAACCAACCCAAGGCCAAACTGCTGGGAGATAAAGTAGTATCCCTTCCTCACCCCTGCCTTGGCAGCTCATTGTTGCTGAATCAGCAAACTGACTCAACTCAACCCATAACACATGAAAGTTCCTGCCAACACAAGAGGTGGGAGAGCCTTTGGAGGCAAATGTGTGACCGTGTCTTTACGGCAGCGTTGGCAGAGATCACTCTAAGCCAGTCACGAAAGTGTATCCTGATCCTTCTCTTCCTTGGTCCATGTTTTCATGGCTTCCTAAACACTCTTGTGGTCTCTTCATCCTCTCTGATTCCTCAGAGTGACCTGCTTCACTGACAGTTTTGTTCTGGCCACAAGCTCTCTGCATGTTGTTCTTCAGTTCTTGCAGTATTGTTGCCTCTCAAAGTCATAGGACAATCAGGCTAGGAGGCACACTGGCATCACTGTGTGATGAAAGGTAGGGACATGATGACTTTACGACTGATGTGATGCTCGAAGGAAGCCAAAGAAAGGAAGGTGAACAGAAACAGGGAGCACTGGCAGCACAGCAAGCTTGGAAAGTGATCTCAGCAGCACAATGAATATGGTCAAGAACAAACTCTGCAGGTGTTGGGGGCAAAAGAGAAGCAAGTTTAAGAGATAGCAATGTGAAACACTATGGACATGAAGGTGTGTCCAGGACTTAGAAGCATTGTGCAGGAGAGGGCTGGTAGGGACACAGAGGGCCATTAAAACAATGTAAGAGGGACAGAAAGGCATGGTGCAAGGCAAATGAGGGTAGTTGCATGTAAGAAGGCAGAGGAAAATGCCCAGTTTAGCCAATATTGTGGTTGACAGGAACATGGGGTTTGTTTTCAGTCTTCACCTAACAAATATCTGTGACAGCCTGCTATAACAAGTTCAGAACTGGTTTTGCCAAGGGAGAATTTCTCCTGCTCCAACCCTTTAACCAGGGCCTGTGGTAAGCAGAAAAGCTGCCTCTCTGCCCAGGGTAATGAATCTGCATTCATCAGGTAAAACTACATCCTGCTCCTTGGCTGCACAATCCCCTTCATCCTGGTTAGAGCGCAGTCCTGCTGGAGGAATACAGCATCTGCCAAACATTTTTGTCTCAGCCAAGCACAGCTCCAAGAACCATTACCACATGGGGTTACCATTTCCTATCCCACAAGCTTCCGGAACAACATATTTCAGATCAAAACATTGTGTCATCAAAATAAAAATTTCCTTCAGAATGCCAATCTTTGTATATCTTCTGTCATGCAACAAGTATGAAGTTGAAAAGCCAGCTTGATATGTTACAGCAAAAAGATCTGTGTCAAGAAGGTGAAAGAAAAATTCTCTGTAACATATTTTAAAAAAAAAAAATCAGCACCCTCTCCCCCCCAGTTATTTCTACTCTTCCTTGCAAGAAGTCCCCTAATAGCAAAAATCTTCTCTTGACTCCAACTCTTCCCCTCCAATGAACAATGAAACAGTAGATACTTCACCTTATTTGCAGTTACAGGTGTTCAGGTTTTGCTGACACAATAGTTGAGTATTTTTAATACTCAAGTCAATTCAGATTTTTTTTAATGATGACAAGGCACAGAGTAAGTACTTAGAATAATTACCTCTGGGTCCTGGTCACCTTCCTGTGAAAATGGCAATCATGCTCAACAAAAAGAATTGGAAGTCTCCACTTGAAATACCAGTCTGCACCTGTCAGCCTGCAAGGGAGCAGAGCTGCTGATAGTCTCCCACACAGAGCACAGTCACTTCACTCAAAAGAGGGTCTACCAATTTTTTGGCCAAAGTCTTCATGCATGGTGGAAGAAAGTTGAGTTCTGCAGAGCTGACTGAGGAATGGTAACAAAGACCTCAATCACCAATGAATTAGCCACGGTTCTAAGTTCAGGCATGATTTACAGTTGTCCCTGTTTTATGATGAGTGCTGTTAAACAGCTGTATTAATTGTGGTAGATTCTCCATTGCTTCCAGTTATTAAATTAAGATACAGTTTAGTTCAAACTAGAATTTACCTGATGAAGTTTTATAGATAACAATGGATCCTTCTGGCCCTATATGTTATTAATCATATTGTTAGCGCTGCTCATTGCTTTCAGCTCTTGTCACTGTTGCTTCCAAGATAATAGCTTCTATTCTCCACTAGCTGAAACAATGCACCAAGTTTATCTCTGTATTCCTGAGATTTACAGCTAGCACAAATTGAGACAGTATGATCTGTAATACTGCATCTCACGGTGGCTCTAAAGAGCTACTTTTTGTCAGTTTTGTAAGCTAAAATTTATTGTGCAGTTGACAACTTCAGTGAAAACTTTATTCTAGTATGCTGTATATATGTTAGTGGGCCATCATGACATTTCTGGGTATTACACGTTAGTGAGTTTAATGTCACAGTAATATAAATTGACATTAGTGACAAACAGGAATTGAAGTGACCATCTCTACCACTTGGGTTAAGAATTAGAAGGAGAGATCCTCAAAAAATGAATGCCAGAAGATACAATAAATCAACCACACCATCAGGCAGAAATTCAAATGTAAACTACCTCAGTAAAGTGAAAGGTCATTTTGCATTCAGTTCTGTGCATTACTGTTACTGGTAACTGATGGTACAGACTGTGGGATCAGGGAGGAGTCTTTTGATGTGCGATCCAGTGAAAATGGTTACAAATGAAGGGAATTGACTGACCCAGTGAGGACACACAGTCTGCTGCCACCTCTAGCTTAAGACACTAACATTCAAATGCATTAGATTTAACCCTATATTTAGAGCATCTATAGTACAAATCATGTCACATTATCATAGAAATTGTTTTTAAAAAAGCAGTCTGGGTATAACATCATGACAGTTGTGCATTCATATCCCTAAAGCAATATAGTTCTAACCCTTCTTAAAGTGGCCAGAAGCATAGGAGAAACAGGATCAATTGGTAACTATCGACATATTTCAAACTGGAAATGTTGCTTTAGGTCAAAGGATGAAGCCTACCGATAGAGCTGCTTGAATTTTTCCATTCTAATAATCTTTTAACTTGCCTGATCATCCCAAACTTAAAATCTTTGAGTGCAGTTTCCCATGCTGCTGTTTGCTGAGCCCAATTATTTTTCCTTCTGAAGTTTGTGCCAAAACAGCTGCACTGCTTCAACAGTGCACAGTAGTGCAGAGGGATGAACCAGTGTACTTTGCCTCCTTTCTTGATACCAGAGCAGTGCAGAGAAGGAAAAGGAAGGGCAGAGAAGGACATTAGTCAGGCACAGAAACACAAGAAATCGTGAGTGGGGAAAGATGTCCAGGACAGCTTGGCAGAGAAACAGGTCTGGAGAGAATGACAGGCACCATCGAAAAAATCCCAGACATTTTGGCAAAGGACAGGGGAGAAAACCATAGAAAGAGCACAGGTACTGCGTGCTGAAGGAACAGGAGTGATGTAAGCAGTGAGGAAGCTACAGTGGCCAAAGCAGAAACCCTACTTGAAGCCTGCGGTGCTACCCACTGGTAAATTAAACCAGGAGGCCCCAGCTTTTATTACTCCTTTATCACAAAACCAAAGCATCTTTCGGAGCTTTAGTACCCAATTCTCATGATCAGGTTACTCCATTGGCTCAAATTGTGCAGGTCTGCACTGCAATCCTTAATACTGACTTCTTCCTGGAAGTGATTCCTTCACACACAGAATTTCTTAGAAGTTTAAAACTTCAAAGTTCTGCCCAAGAGCCTACAAGTCTAGCGTGCTTTAAAGTCCACAGCAGGCAGGACACCACTGCTTGGGCAACTGATACATGTTCCTATCACACGAGCCCCTCAGCCTGCACTCCACACCAGGCAGATGCAAGCTATAGGTAGAAGCTGGGTTAGTGGATATGCCCAGGCACAGCACCATGCTGGCCCTGCTGCCTCTGTAACAGGGTTTATTGGGTCCCAACTTACTATCCAGGAACTGCATTTGCTCACCAGGAGCAGAGCCCTGAGCACCAAACCACCTCAAACTTGCTTCCAGTTCTTTAATCTTTAACAGCCCGTTGTGTTTTCTGTGCTCCAACTACACCTCCAGACACTGAGTAACACCAATACCTACAGAGTGATTTGCAGAAGTGGTAAGCACTCATGTACTACCCTTATGGTTAAAAAGGTTTAACTAACACTTCAAAAATAAGATCTCTTCCAAACTCAGCCCTCAGCTTCAGATAAGTTATATATAAGTAACCTGGCACCTCAGAGCCTCATATATGAAGTGTGGACAGTACCTATATATAATCACACACATTTTTCTCTCATACACCATTGTCTCCCCTAATAGTTCCAATTAAAGCAGCAATTCATTAATACTTGTCACAATACCACAATTGATGGCAGTGCCATATAGCAGTCTAGGCATACATTAACTTTTTTTTACTGTAGGGTTGGAATAGTGAATAGTTAATAATGCATGTGACCACACACCAAGAGGAAATAAAAAAAAGTACCTTTCACAAAGTATTTAATAAGGCAGAAAAATAGAGGTGAGCAAAGGAAAGGAAAATATAATAGAAAGGAATGACCACACCACACACCAGGATCCTATATTGGGTTTGCATGGCCAGGTTTTGGTAGCAGGGGGCTACAGGGATGGCTGTTATGAGAAGTTGCTAAAAGCCTCTCCTATGTCACATAGAGCCAAAGCCAGCCAGTTCCAAGAGGGACCCCACCCCTGGGCAAGTTTGAGCCCATCAGCAACACTGGTAGCACCTCTGGGATAATGTGCTTAAGAAGGGGATGGGGGTGGGGCAACAACCAACCACACACACCAGAAAAGACTAGATTTTGCAGACAGAAAGAGGGAAAGCAAGATGCAAGAAACAACTCCACAGACCCTAAAGTCAGTGGAGAAGGAGGGGGAGAAGGTGCTCCAGGTGCCAGACCAGAGGTTTCCTGGCAGCCCATGGTGCAAGACCATGGTGAGGCTGGCTGTGGTCTACAGCCATGGAGGGTCACAGGGGAGCAGAGACCCATCTGCAGTCCAGGAAGGACCCCACACCAGAGCAGGGGGATGCCCGAAAGAAGCTGTGACCCCGTGGGCAGCCCAGGCTGGAGCAGGCTCCTGGCAGGAGCTGTGGCCCCATGGAGTGGGAAGCCCAAGCTGGAGCAGGTTTGCTGGCAGGACTTGTGGGTCTGTGGGGGGACCCAGCCTGGAGCAGGCTGCTCCTGAAGGACTGCACCCCTTGGAAAGGACCCACACTGGAGCAGTTTGTGAAGAACTGCAGCCCATGGGAAGGGCTCACATTGGAGAAGTTCATGGAGGACTGTCTCCCGTGGCAGGGACCCCACACTGGAGCAAGGGCAGAGCATGAGGAATCCTCCCCGTGAGCAGCAGAGACAAGGTGTGATGAACTGACCACAACCTCCATTCCTGGTCCCCCTGCACTGCTCAGAGGGAGGAGGTAGAGATAAAACAGGAGTTTCAGCCCATGAAGGCAGGGGTGTGGCAGAGATTTAGTTTTAGTTCTCATTATTCTACTCCGATTTGATTGGTAAATTAATTTTTTGTCCAAGCTGAGTCTGTTTTGCCTGCAGTGGTAACCACTGAATGATCTCTTCCCTGTCCTCATCTCAAGCTGCGAGCCTTTCCCTATACTTTCCCCGTCCACTTACCTAAGGGCATGAGTGATAGAGCAGCTTGGTGGGCACCTGGCCTCTAGCCAGGGTCAGCCCACCCACAGATATTGAGTTAGGGTTTCATAACCCTCTTGAACTCTGAAATTTGTTAGGTTTTGGGCAGTTTTGTTTTCACATTGTAGTTTTAAGTTTTTTTAAGAAGTGGGGGTTAGTAACTTGTTTTTAAGATGTCATGCAGCATTTAATATATTCCGTAAAACTACTACACATGAAATCTACTAATCTGCTTTAGGAAAACTGGAAATCTTTTAGCATGAGTGTTATCTTGTATTTCAAATTACTGGAAGTTCTCACTTCCCAAGAGAACTGGCACAATTTCAGTATTTTTCATGAGGACCATTATACCAGAAATACTGTTTTCCTATGAAGTTTATTGCAGCATTTCATACTGATAGGTTTTAGGATAAAGAAAAAAATCTGCTTTAAAAGCACTGATAGCAATAAAATTGCAATACGAGCAACAAAGCTGTAACTGTAAGGTATATGTTTGAAGGCATTTAGTGAAGCGTTATTAAATGTGTGTCGGAAACTGAAATCTTCAGCAAAAACCTCATTTGATATCTACCCTCAATGTTCTAATTTCAACATGAGCTCCTCCAAAACATTCAAATGCTAGATACTACTGTCCAGAGACTTATTCTGCAGGAAGAGAGGAAGCAGTGAATACCCACACCATAGCAAGATTATGAAATGGCTCTGTACTGACAGAAAACCCATCTCCGGTATCCCACAAATATCTCCAATTATGAAATCATTTATTTCAGCTCAAGCAGGGAGCATGCAAAGATGCATTTATAATAGAATGGGAAAAAGCATATAGCAAGTAATACTTAAGTGCAATTAAATTTCATTTCAATAATAAATAATGTATCATTGTAAACCCAGTGCTTTATCTAAATATCACTGATGACAGTAAGTTAGAATGCATTTGTGGTTTTTGTATATTACGGCAAGAAAGATACTACGATTGTAGACATTCTCTATTGAAGTCATGGATAAAATCAAGGAACCTATGTGAACAGGGGCTCTTGATGTTCCACTTACTAGAACTCAGGCTCTGCCATTTTTGGTTTGCAAGACACTGCTCGTACTAGAGCATGTGTCACCTTCTCTTATGCTCTAACATTTCAACCCAAATATCTTTGGGTACACACAGAGCAAAGAAGATGAACGCATTCACTGCAATCATCTCTGGTTTTAAGCATGTATGGGTAACAGAGTTAAACACTTAAACAACTCAGAGAAGAGATTTCAGAAATCAGCAAGTGGGCTAAATCTTGACTGTGGGCCAAAGAGTAAATGCCACTGGGTACATAACAGCAGAGGTTAGTTGGAGAAAGCTCACATTACAGTTGGAAGACACTATGGCACAGAAGAGGCAATTGCCAGGGTTGGCTCTTGAACTTACAACCTGTTACTCAGCACAGTGATTGTTAACAGCGAAGAAGCTTCGGAAGAGGAAATTTTGACACTGAAGTTACCCAGCTTAGGTGGTTGCTCTTGTAACCTGGATGTTATGCAGATTTTGAAACTGAAATACCATTTTTGTTAACAACTGTGTAAAGAGTTAAAACTCTCAACAAAAGTACCTGACATGAGATATAGCTCTTGAGAAATCCAGCACTACTAATAGTACTTACTGACTCAAATCTGTAATACTTCGACTTCAGAAAGAACTTTTAAATAAGGGAACATTTGAGAATGGACTAAATGCTAAGGAGAATAGTTACTCTAGCCTAAAAAGTTGATGGAAAAAGTAACGTTACATTATTTAACACTTACATCCTTCGCACTTCCACAGCACGATAAAATCCTGATTTAGCTGGGTTCCCATGCGTTACCTCCAAATATATGTATTCTGAAGTTCTAAATATGCTATGAAAAGCATTAACTTCAAGAAATTGGGAATTAGAAGCTGCCAGCAATTGTGTTCTGGGTCTGTCTGTCCTCTTTAGAGATCATCAACATCCCAGTCTAGACTCTCACCCATTTGGTCCTCCAGGTTCTGTGTCAGTGCTAGACAAAAAGCCTGCAAAGTGTTTTTTTTTAAATTAACCATTCATACTATGTTTTGGTGCAGGAAAATCTAGAAGTATGTAGGACCTCAAGCTTGTAGCCTGAACGTTATCTCCCCATCAAAAGCCTTAGATAACAGGAGAGAGAACATTTAAGGCTACGTCTCTATCTGTGGCCTCAGCAGAGGTTTATTTAATGCCCAGAGCAGTGAGATAGCTCACCCATCAGCAGAGATGAGAAGGTGTGGGCAAGAACATATGCCCAATCATCTTGAATAGATGATCAGCTTGCCTTTTGACTTGCCACCATGCTGCCAGCAGTCATGTTTTCTCAGGCAGAGCGTGGCTCAAAGCTCTCAAGGAAGCAATTTTATCCACTCTCCTCCCTGAAAGGGCCAGTGCCTTAAAGGCATAATTAAGTCCTAAGTACATAATATTTAGTGACATTTAGTGAAGCATGTAATGTCTGGCAAACTGCCATTGTAGAAGGAACAGCAAATAGACAAATGTATTTGCATTGTTCTTTCAGTTGGTTTGTAATTTTTTGTAATTTTATTGTCAGCAAATGCAGAAGGAAGCATTACATGAAATACACTAGTTAACAGACTGAACTAATTACACCAATGCGGTGAAAAGAACTAATACATTTTGTAGTAAGTAGTATTTGGTGACAAAAATAATCTTTAAAGCTACACAAAATGCTTTATTTCTGCTACCAACACTTACATAGTTTGTGAGTACAGAGCTAGGAAAATAAAACATTCATTGCAAATTCAGAGCAACACCGATATCCTGCTCAGCTTTGGATAAAACAGACCTTCCCTCAACCCTGCAGGGTCTTGTACACTCTACCCTTTCACAAATTCACTCTAAAAAAATCAATTTTTCTCCTCCTTAAAACAGCAGGACCCAGGCATTTCTGAGCAAGAATAGACAAAAATTTGAACACCTTTGTGAACAACCTCCTTGTTCCCATGTTACACCACAACAGCTGACAGGAATACTCGGTCATAACATCCAGCATGAGGAAAAAAAAATAAAAACTCAGAAAATAAAGAGGGTGGAATGAGGAAGAACTTCACATTTTAATTTAAATGTTATCCAATTCAAAGACAGTGACAGAGACCACGGAAACAGACATCATACGTAACCAGGAAATTCTGCTCAGGAAACAGATATTCTCCTTTAGACATGACATTAATGTGTTATTTTTTATTCCGCTCTATATGAAATTTAACAGGCATTAATGAAATAGAATCATAGAAAGGCCTGGGACGGAAGAGATCTGAAAGATCATCTAATTCCAACCCCACTGCCATTACTAGGCAAACACCCCAGGCTGCCCCTAACCCTTTAAATCAGCCCCTACTAAATCCAAGAGCCTGCCTGGCAAAGAGAAGTTAGTTGCTTTGGCTGGACATGCAACTAAGTTCCAAAAACTACCTTCGGTTGTTTCAAAATTACTGCCTGAGCCGTCAGTCCTGCTCCCCTGCTTTACTTGCTGGAGAACATAACTTTCAATTAAGATACTAGGCTTTGTGATGGATGGACTACAGCATGAGCTATAGTAAAGTTGACAGACAGCAATAAGGCAACAATAACCTTCAGTAAAGGTGGGGAGCAACATCATAAATTGACAAAGCAACATTTGTCAGGGCTCATCTGTTAATGCAAGAGTCTTTTGCCAAGCATTTTAAGTAATATACTTGTTAGAACAGAAAACCGTTTTATGTCGGTGACAGCATTACTGTGCAAGACATCCTTCGGAATACCAAGGTTAGATAAACTGAATACAAATGTAGATTAGCACTTCATTTTACAATCCAAGGAAATTCACCTTCTAGTCATAGCTCCACAGAAACTTTGCTCACTACATCATGCAGGATGAAGACCACCTCTTTGCTCCAAAGGTGAAGCTGGAGAGGCCAAACATAGGAATGCTGCAATTTTGCAACTGCATTTGTAGTGCAGATAATTCTTGTGGATGAAAACTTTCGTGCAGTTTTAAAATAATCACATGCAGCAAAGAAGAATGAGAGCAGAATCTATTACATTCTCTTTAGCTAGTTTGAAACCACAGAATTTTATGTTTATTTATTAAAAAATGACAGTGGTAATTGTTAAACTTATAAACTAAATTCAACTACCCTAGTCCAGCTGGACATACTGGATGTTAAGGGGCTGTCAAGCTTCTGGTTCACCTGTCATAGTCACTGACAGTCATATGAGATCCACCACTAATCTGATTTCTCTGCACTTTTTTTTTTTAATACCAAGAATAAAACCAGCATAATGGAAAAAAATGAGTTCGGTTTTCAAGATTATATTTGCTGACTTAATCTTTGAGACATCATTTTCACCTGAAATTAAGAGCTGGCAGACATTCCCAGAGTGGAAAAAGAGCAAGCAAAGAGAATCCTGTAGCACAAGTAGTAAATACAATTCTTCCACCTGTGCCAAACTGAAGATCATAGGTATTTTTCACTGGTTTTTAGTATCTTTGAGAAAGCTCTGTTAAGTGAGCTTTACCTCTGAGATCAGGTCTAAAATAAAATATTTACTCTGCCAATGTAATCACTTTTTTTTTTAAACAATATCTGCCATTTTTCACCTCCACTCCCCAGAAAAGCGATTTTAATTGCGTTTGGCACTTCAAGCCATGCTTTCATTTTTGTCTGAAAGTGACCAAACCCCAAAAGAAATTGAGAGAAGTGCTCCAGCTGTTAACAAACCACTTGCCATTCTTCATACCTTCGACAGGGCTCACAAGAAAATATTTAACATTGCATTACATGCTGCAGGCAGCTAATTTGCAGTAAGAAATTTCAGCAGTAACTATGCTGTTATTGACATTCACGTCATCAGAGAAACAAAATGATTCCCTAAGTGGTTAACTACCTGCCACAGCTTGTGCTTCAAACAGAACATAGGCAGGCGACTGCCACCCATCCATCTGGGAGGGGAGAAAGCCATGAGGAACCATTGAGAGATATATATGGCCACATTAAGAAGGGATATAGGATCTGAATTGAATTGAGGATTTAGAGCAAGTTTTTTGTTTAGCTCTACAAGTACTTACACAATATAATGCTCAGATTTACACTGGTGGTGACTTCCCATGGCCCTGCTGTGGCACTGCAGCCCACACTTCCACCTCTGGCAGGGAAAGGACAGCTGACACCATGCAAAGTCTATGCCTAATGCTGCAGTCGACCTCACAGCATGCTTTCAAATCTCAAGAACCAGCACCTTCGCTGTGCAAAAAGCACTCTAAAAAGACAGTTGCAGGAAATCATGAAAAGGAAACTACACAGGAAAGAGCATCTGTGTGATGATAACAAAGAGGTTGGTTAAGAATTGTGCTGAGTTTGTCTGGGATAGAAATTTTCTTCACAGTGGCTGGTATGAGGCTGTGTTTGGATTTGCACTGAAAACAGTTTTGATGTGAAACACAGGGATGTTTTCATCACTGCTTACATAGAGTCAAGGCCTTTTCTGGTCCTCATGCCACCTCACCAGCAAGTAGGTAGTGTGGGGGCATAAGCAGCTGGGATGAGACACACAGCTAGGACAGCTGACCCCAACTGACCCAAGCAATATCCCAGACCATATGACATCATGCTCAGCATATAAAGCTGGGGGAAGAAGGAAGGAAGCGGGGGGACATTTGAAGTGATGGCATTTGTCTTCCAAAGTAACCATTACGTGTGAGGGAGCCCAGCTTTCCTGGATATGGCTGTACACCTGCCTGCTGAGGGGAAGTGATAAATGTTCCTTGTTTCACTCTGCTTATGTGCACGGCTTTTGTTTTGCCTATTAAACTGCTTTTATCTCAACCCCGTGTGTTTTCTCACTTTTACTGTTCTGATTCTCTCCTGCCATCCCAGTCTTGGGGGGAGTGAGAGAACAGCTGTGTGGTGCTTAGTTGCTGCCTGGGGTTAAAACCACAATACTGAAACATTCTGGAAAGTAACTCTAAATGCTAAGCTGCACAAAGCCACTGTAAATAAGTAGCTCAAATGCTCAAATTTTAGTTTTCCTTATTAAAGTGTGCCCCTAGCACTACAAAATCTTACTGGGACACACATGGGCAGTTTTAGGGCTCACCATCCTGCATGTTACCCACATGCCACAAGCTCTCAGAGCAGTATTAATGTACCTGTGAACATCATGAAGTATGGAAATTGTTATTTCATTACTTGAGTGCTGTTCACAACAGCATCTGGGAGTGCCTGAAGAAACCGCAAGGGCTGTGGACCATAAGTAAGATGCACAAAAAGCATATTTTACAGTAGGAAAAAGTGCTGTTAAAAATAGCAGCGACTGCCATCTTAATACTGTGTAACAGCTTTCTCTAACTAGTAACTACGTATTTGTCAACCTAAGCAAATTTGCTTGTAGGGAACAGCAAAGCTACATATTACAAATCCAAAGGACAGAGCATGGTTTGTCCCATCTGCATAATGAACAGTGTTTTCTGTTCCATAAATTGACAGTGCTTTGGGGACAACAGGCTACTGGAATTTAAAGCTATAAGAATCATAAGAAAAATTAGAACCATTACATGCCTGAAATAAGTATCTAACATACTGCATTAAAGACCAACCCAAACCAGCAAGCATAACTTTGAAATAAAGCACTTGCTTCGGGCATATAAAAGAATATAAAACAGATGCTGAAAGAGGTTCTAAGCAGCAGGCTTGAACCTTATTTAAAAAACATATTGGATAAAAGTTGAGGGGGTTTTTTTGGTGGTTTTTTTTTTTTTTGCAATTTCAGTCAGCAGGCATCTAACCTGGTTCAGGTATGGGGGGCAAAGCTCCCCTTGGGTGCCCTTGCAGGCTGCTCTCCAGCACAGCCTGGAACAGTGAGAGGAAACAGAACACCTGGTTTGAGTGCTGCTGTTAGACAGACATCTGTCCCCTTCCAGCTAAAGGCCAGAGAAAGTCTCAAATCTCATTTGCCATGGTGAACATGCTGTTTCCCACTTCTCTCCTCTGGTTAGCAATTGCAAGTCACAAGAAATGTTGTTTGATTAAGCGATGAGAAGCATTCAAGTCTTGATTCTCTGCACTCCAGCTGCAAGGAAGGAAGAAAACTGACAGGACCCCAGTCAATCCCACCCAAGAGTGAGAAGTCTTTTCTAATCCTTCAGTACTGTACATAGAGCACCAAGGCATTAGAGGAGTGCTTCTGACTGTAAACCTCTACGGAAAAGGAAGGAACAACTCAACAGGAAAAGGCATGAAAGACATTCCTCCTTCTGGCAAGAGGCCAAAGACCAGGTAAAGAAGTAACTCGAGTAATTATCTTCAATGGCCCTGCTGCAGGGAGCACAGCGCTCCTCTTTTCTCCCTGTCAGCTGTCAACACAGTTCCTGTGACACAAAGAGGCAGCAGAGCAAGCATGTCTTCTCTGAGAAAAGCAGCTCCCACACCCATCTCAGCAAGTGGTATACGCACAATTAAAATGAGAATTTATGACAGACTCACTGAACATACCCCATAAAACATTGTGCTTTTGCCAAACAAGCCTCTGGACCCCCTCCCACCGCAGCATTCCCATTTGGTTTGTTAAGTGGCTGTGCAAGGCAGGGATACAGCCACCTCTCAGAACTGACCCATCAGGATGCCTACTCCCAACCCACAGCTGATGCCTTCACTTCAATGTGTTGCAGTGAAGGTTAGGAGCCTCCTGCTATCTCTCTCCCTCTGGTTTCTGGGATTCTGGAGTCCCACAACTCCATACTATCAAGATATCATTTATACAGCATCCCTTTGGTGCACCGTGTATTTCATACTCTGTTAGGATGTCCAGTTCTCTGGGGGCAGCAACTGTCTCCTATTCCACACTTGTGTATTGGCAACAAAACAGGCCTCACTTGCTGGATCATGAGGCATTACTGTTTAACACAGTAGCGA
This sequence comes from Rhynochetos jubatus, assembly GCA_027574665.1. Taxonomy (NCBI): domain Eukaryota; kingdom Metazoa; phylum Chordata; class Aves; order Eurypygiformes; family Rhynochetidae; genus Rhynochetos; species Rhynochetos jubatus. The sequence continues at coordinate 18,025,552 of CM050654.1, read as the reverse complement.
AGCTAACATCAAGAAGAGTTTTGCCACAAACCTTGCGTTAAAAATAAAGAGATCAGGATTTTATTCCTACTGTTCAAAAAAAACAAGCCATAATTCTTGCTTTTCACATACCACCTCTAAACCCAGAGGGCAATGATTTCATTTATTGCCCTTTGCCCTATTCAGGATAGGGGAGATGCTGCTAAATTGCTTAGCAGAATTAATGCTTGCTGGTGAATTAGACACAGTAATACTGCAGCTGTGCTTGATTCCTGTTTCACAGCTTTGGAGGATACCATTTGGTATTCATTTCCTTCTCTTGTTTTATGTATTTTGTCACAGTTGGCATTTACTTCTGTGGTACTCAACTTCACAGTTCAAAACAAATGAAACTTACACTGATGCTGAAAACATTGCTCTAATATTTTAATGGTTCAGAATACATTTGTACTGTTCTTCCACCTTTGCTTGCAGCACTGCACAATTATCTCTGCAGTATTTACTATTTCCAAAATGCTGGAATTGCTAAACCTTGTTTTAACCTTCTGCTTTTGTACCTTGAAGTACTTGTCTCCTTCCTGATGCAATCAGAAACTCAAAAGGTCAGCTATTATATTGCTAGGCTTCTGGTATTTCCTTCCTTCGGAGGTGTAGGTTTAAGAGAAAACAAAAACTGAAGCCACCATGACAGTTTAAATACAGAATTTTCCGTTTGCTTTCCTTTAGCTCTCACGGCTTGCAAGACTAAAACAAGCTGTCAACACCATGTCATGGTTTAGGCCCAGCCAGCAACTAAGCACCACACAGCTGCTCCTCCCTCCTTTCCCTGGTGGGATGGTGAGGAGAAATACAAGGAAAGGCTCATGGGTTGAGGGATCACTCATCAATTATGGCCATGGGGAAACAGAAAAAAAAAAATCAATTTGTTACACATCAGAGTAAGATAATGAAAGATAAAAACAGATCTTAAAAAAGTCTCCCTCCCTCCCCTTCTTCCAGGCTCAGCATTATTCCCAGTTTCTCTACCTCCTCCCTGCCAGCCTGCCCTCTCACTATGAGCTGCAGGGGAACCTCTGCTCTGTGCACCTCCTCCTCTCCTTTCCTCACTGACCTGGAGGCCTGCCTTATCTCTCTCACACTCCACTCCTCTCTCCAATGCAGGTTCTCTTCTTTAACGCTTAGATACATTATCCACAGAGGCACTGACTGGCTCAGCCATGGCCAGAGGTGGGTTGGACTTGGAGCCAGGGGACCTTCTAGCAGCTTCTCACAGGTGCCACCCCTGTGGCCCCACCCCTGTTACCAAAACCCTGCCACACAAACCTAATACACACCATTAAAATAAAAATCTTTAAAAGCAAGAGATAAGCAGACCAGTTGTAGATGCCACAAACAAACTGAAGTCTTCTATGGTGTTTTGCTAACAGCAATCTTCCTTTGCCACAAAATCTTTCATCTTCATCTTACAGCCAGCCACAGCGCACGCAATAACAGAATTTCTCTGCTAGTCATTCGAGTCTGAACAGCATTATGTACTTGCATTACAGTAACACTATTAGTCCTTTGTATTTTAGTTACAAAATGGCAACAATGCAATAGGGAAGTGAGAGAAGCACACCTTCAGAAAAGTGAATGCATACAAGCCCTAAGTCATGATGGTTTTCAAAACCATCACCCACCACCACCCCTCCAAAAAAAAACCCCAAACAGTAACATCAAATAATCTCCCATTTTTTCAGTGCTCATGCTGCATCTCAACTTACAGAACTAATTCTCTAGCTTTAGCCAAACTTCCAGCGAAAAGCAAGAATTCCGGCATGTCCTACTCTGAGTTCAGTGACAGTTTACCAGGAACTGTCCTGTAGAAACATTATTTACAACTCGTGACATTCCAAACTACTCTCTCCTGCTCATGCCCCTGCAGCTTTCTTCGGCACCACACGACTGCAAATGCTCCAGGAAGCTGCCTTACACCCTCCCAATGCTCCTGACCTGGTGGGACCACCAGCTCCGTGTCAGCCTTGCTTGCTGCTCAGAGCAAGAGCACATCGGGTAAGAAAGCATTTGGGCCCAGCACTGACAGGACAGATCTCCGAGTGCCCACAGATTCATCCTATTGTTTTTAAAATCAAATACATTGCCCGAATCATTTGTACATATCTGACCTTTAAAACAAACTGGCTCATTTCAAACTTTTAGAGTACACCTTCCTAATTGTCAGTAGGTCTTACACATTTATCAGAGCAGCATTCTTGGGGTTTCCCCTCACTCAATGTCAAAATTGATTAACATTCATTGCCACCTAATCCGTTCTATTTGTTTCCAGATACTGCAAACTTAAAGAGCCTGCTGTTGGCTTGTATATTCTCCTGCATCTTCCTCTATTCCATCACACCTGCCACTTCTGAAGAGTGATTACTTGTCAAGTAAAAGATGATTATTTGTTATAGCTATAAGGAACAGAGTTACATGGTCACAGATTAGTAAGTACTCTGACTTTTACAGTTTGCAATTCGATTCACATTAAACATGTTTTGTCTTCTTCTGTAGCAAGGTCCTGAACCCTGAAGATAGATTACTCTGAGAATTTGTTAATGCCACTGGCATATTTTGACAGTCCCCTCACCCCTTTCCATGGCCTACTTTAAATTTTAATCTTTTGTACTGTAATCACTTGTTTTGGAGATCGTGGTTTTTTCCTGAAATGTATTTTAGTGTCTCAGTGTTATAATCCCCGTATTTAAAGGATATAGATACATTCTTGAGGAAGCTGGAAGCATCCCCAGCTCATTCCTGCCATAATCAGTAATTTTCAGGTTTCTTCTATATACATTTGAGTTAGACTAAAAACACTGAGGTGTTTTGCTGGAGGATGAACTTTAAATAAAGCTAAATGACTATTTCCTCCCACTGAACAGAGGTGAAAACGGAAGCATCTGGCTATTTAAGGTAAGAGTTTAAACATTAATTTAACCTTGAGAAGCACCTATCACCACCCTACTTAAAAATTCTCAGGAGGAAATATGTCTCCTCCTCAGAGCTGCTCTCAATCCATTTGCCACCCAGCCTGTACTTGTGTTTGGGATTGCCCCGACCCAGGTGCAGGACCTTGCACTTGGCCTTGTTGAACTCCATGAGGTTGGCAGTGACCAACCGCTCCAGCCTGTCAAGGTCCCTCTGGATGGCATCCCTTCCCTCCAGTGTGTCAACCGCAGCACACAGCTGGGTGTCGTCAAACTTGGATGATGGCATTGAGCACACCCTCAACATGTCACTAACGAAGATGTTAAACAGTACCAGTTCCAACACTGACCCCTGAGGAACATCGCTTGTTAGTGGTCTCCACTCAGGCACTGAGCCACTGACCACCACTCTGAGTGCAAACATCCAGCGAGTTGCTTATCCATCAAACAGTCCATCCATCAAATCCATGTCTCTCCAATTTAGAGACAAGGATGTCATGCAGGATGGCATCACTACTGGCTTCTCATCCTCCCCTTTCCCCCCACTGGGTTTTGAGATGAGAGTCATGGTCCTTCAGACCTTTACTAGATGGCATTTCATACCCTGTTGTGAACAAAGCCTAGAGCTTGGCCATGCTCAGGAGATCCATGTTCAAATAACTATCTAGCTTTCTAAACAATGGGAATTGACACATGTGTCTTTCCCCTGCACCGCCTTACAAGTCAAATGGAGTAGATATCAGTATCTTAAGTTTTACACCCATGCTACAATGAAGATGTTTGTTTCAAGTAGCCTTAAAGCCCAGGAGTTCCTAGTCCAAAAAAGAGTTTTCAGAAGTGCTGAGAAGAGCAGTCCAGAAAGAAAACATCTAGTATAAGGTTAAGTCAAACACCAGCTACCAATGACAGCCACTGTTTCTTGGGAAAAGAGGTTACGTATGTTCACATTCTGTCCATCCAAATGACAGGTCCTGTTTAGCTTTCAAGGTTCCATACAATTAAGCTATTTTTAAATTATAAGCCACTGATCATTACTTGACTACCCATTACCATCTAAGTGAATTAGGAAAACAACACTAAGCATTTAATAAAACATAAAATAGATTAGCAATTAAATGCACAATTGTTCTATTGACTTGTTTTCAGCAAGCTTTCTCAAGAGTTTTAAAAAGTAACTGTATAACACCACTGTTTATCCTGTTTCTAAAAAGCAAAATTAGTAGTAGACTATTTCATTATTTAATTATATAGAATGAATACAAAATTTATCATTAACACTATAAAAATGTAACAGTCAAGTGAATTGAATGCACAACTTTGTGCTTAGGTTTGAATCCTCAAAACCTGGAGGAGTACTGCTGATAACTACATTTTAGATCTACTGGTAAATGTTATGAGAGGAAGGAGTACCATCACTCCTCACAAGGATTACACAAGTAGACTAAATCTGTAAAACATGTAGTTCTTATGCAATAATTCTCTTTAACTTGCATTAAAAAGCAGATGCAGCCCATGAAGTGATCTGGTTAATATGTGTCTCATTTCTTCTTATTAAGAACATTAAAACATCAAGTAAGTTCAAGGCTTCTGTTTTTACTGTGCAGAGTAAATGAGCCTACACATGCCTCTGGTATCCCATAAATTCACTATATAAAACCTTTAAAGGTTGAAACCAGGTGTTCATATCTGAAAGAATTATATGCAGCAATATCAGTTAGATATATTCACTCTCAAACATAAAGTGCCTTAAAAATAATATTTTATTATCCCTGTGTTACACTAGCAGATATTTTCCACACTTGTGTGTGTGTGTTCAGTGCTTGTAAGTGCCATGTAATCATTTTTTACTTGAAAAAAAGAGGGAGGAATCCATGTTTTATTAGCTGTGATTTTCTACATATTGGTTCACTTAGTTGCATAATTCTGTTTGTAAAACTATGGTTTAAATCTAAGGTACCAACTCACTAAGAAAACATGCACTGAGTAAATCCCACAGTCACAGCTTAATTACTTGACCAAACCTGATAAATATTGGAGGGCAGATAGAAGCCTGAACTCCCTCAAGTACCCTTCCACTGTGAAATTTTTCTCACACGACTGTCACTGACTGTAGTAGCAAGCCAAGGATAACATCACTAACATGCCAGCTCCTACTGGGACCTTCCTTATTTTTTAGCTGCCTTTACCCATTTATTACTGTTACGTAGGGAAGGAAAATACAGGTGTCTACCTTAACAACAATGCTAAATAAAACACAGGGGCAGTGAAAAAACACCCCACCACCTTGGTCCCACTGGAGACAGAAGTAAGCCTTGCCCCCCCCCGCCCCCCCCCCCCACTTACTGCAAGGTCAGGCTCTATATCCCATTATCCTCATTCCTGCTACACAACAGCAGATATCAGTAGCAGGTTCGGACGATTCACAGGACAAGCCTCAGCAGGGACATGAGCAGAACAGTGCACTGTCTGTCTCTAGCAAATACAAACAAGGGAAAGCAAAAAGATCTGGGGAAGCAGTGTTTGTTCCACATGATCAGCAGAAGGTCTCTGCAAGGGGAGGCAAGAGGCAGTGTGTGGTTTATCCCATGGGAGAGGAGAAATTGCAAAGTACAGAGTAAACCACATAGCTCACCATGCTATCTGCCTACCCAAGCACAGGAAGTGCTGAACTGGGGCAGTTAATTAGCTGTCCACCAGATGAAGCTCCCTTTCTCCTGTGCAGCCATAAGCAGCAGCCAGCACAGACACATTTAGCAGAGCAGCCTCACTGAGGAGCTGCCAGCATCCTTCCCATGCCCTGGGAGAAGATGCTGAGTGCAGCTGCTCCCTGCCCACTCCTGCTGGGCAGAGGTTAAGGAAATAAGGGCTGGTCCTCTTCTAGAGGTTAGCCAGCCTTGTATGCCTACTCCCAAGAAAAGCTCCTTCTTCAGGTTTCTGTCTCAGATGTCTGGGTGGAAACAACTTAGCAGGGGGCACATTTACCATATATAGGTGCTCTTGGCTCAGGTTAGCTGTTGATGTAAAGAACACGTGAAACACCAGCTCATATATCACCACATGACCAGACCCCTCCTAACCTGTTAACACAAACTGCCTTTAATATACCCATCTCTTCAGTTAAAGTACAAGAAAAAGTACTTTGCAGACTTTTGTTGTTTGCTGCTTAAGTAACAGTCATGTACAGTGTTTCTTTGCCAAGTTGCATGCTACCATATTCGAGCAAGAGTGCTATTACTCATGTTTGTGTCGCTAAGGTCTGAGACAACCCTTTTATTTCCACAAAAACATTTACATCTGTCATGGGAAAGTACCAGATGCCACAGAAATCAACTCCACCACTTCTGGCTTTCACTTCAGCATGGGAAGAAAGATGAAGAGAACACTGAATCTTTGACACTTGTGACCAAGCTAAATTCAACAACATACTTTCTCCCTTTTCCTCTAGTAACCACATCTGCGATTTCACATCTGAGAACCCTCCCTCAGGATGTTTTAGGCACATGAAGTGCCTCCCAGCTTCCAGCTGACACTGGGCCAACAGCAGTGACTTCTCACCATTTGCTGCCATGGTGGGATCCTGGTTCCCACTCCAACAGTGGCACTCTCAAGTGCATTTGCTGGGAATGAGGAAACCATGTTCCAGGGCAGGGTAAAGTATTTGTCTAGGGTCATGTAATTTCACTTCAGCCTGCACTTAACATACCGAGCACAGCTCAATACCATCAAAGAGCAAAGAGCAGAATGTGCCAACCCTGAGCTGAGGCCCATCCATGGCCATCTCTTCGTAAAGCACCTTTTACTGGAACAAAACAGACAGTTAAGCAATTCCCACTTGCAAAGAGCAAGACAAAACAGAATTACGAAAGCCAAGGTAAATAACTAATCTAGGCATTATGCATTATAGTTTATTGAAGCAATTAGACAATGGAAATGTATAGATAATTTAGGAAGGAGTAACACACATGAAAAGGTTAATAAATAAAATGCAAATTAAAAAAAACTAAGTGTGGTTAGCCTGGCAACTACAAATCCTGTTTAACCTGTTATAAAAATATGAAAAGAAGTTTCAGAGAAAATTAATTTGAAAAATATCAAAGAAAAGATATGCTTAAGAGGGGAGGATTACATAAACAGGGATCCACACTAATATATATTACCATTGGACCTTGGCTTAAACCTAATTTAAAGTCCTGCTTCTTATAGGGCTCCTAGCATTACTAGAAAAACAAAGTAAGAAGCCTCTCCCCTTTACAAGTCCATGGAATGAGATACCCATAATACCCAACTGTTTCAACATGTTTAAACTACTTGAATTATGTATTTATCATTGATTTTGAGCAACTAATGAACAAGCAGGTTTAAAAAGTAAGCCTTGGTGAACAAACCCAAACGCCATTACTGTAGACTTTTAATGTGTTTCACAATGTCTAAGAAAAAGTCCTTTTATTTTGAAACTATCATGGTATATTTTATAAATACTGACAAGGGATGATTCAGTTTGCAGTAGAGAAGTAATCTTTTCCTCTATTCTACCTTTTTGTTTTCTCCCATGGTAGATGACAGCGTGAGTCACTAAGAACAGGTGTTTAAGACTTATCTTACTTTTACCTCTGGTCACAGCACACAAGGATACATTGCCTTTTTCTTTTAGCTGCAAAGGATTTCTTGCTAAAATGACATGGTCACTACTGTTCATATGAGGAATTATTATCAAAGGAAGAGAGCATAATGATTATAAAGTGTGAACATGCAGGCTGGGGCTATCAACATTTGTCCTTGCTCTTAAACTTGTCTGTTAATAATAAAATAAATTATCTAAATTGATTCATAATAAAGACAGTCTTCCCCACAGGCTAAGAATCAAGATGGTAGGTTTTCCTTCTCTTTATTTTGTTCACGCAAAAGAAAACCTCTTTTTCCACTGGGCTATTTACTAATTATGAACAATTAATCATTAGTCTGATAGTTTATACTATGGGATTTTGAAATATTATAATTAGGAAAAACTGAGCATAACATTTAATTGCTTGGATATATTTTTCTGCACTTGCCAGTGTCCTCTGTAGTTGCTTGGTTTTGAATTGGATGCAATTCAAAGAGACAGAAGCAACTAATGCCAGGCTCAGGTCAGGTCCAATTTCTTTTTAAAGATGTTGGATAATCATATTTTATTCCAAACCAAATATGTTTAAGCTGGAACCAAACCAGAATGACAGTCTGGGAGAGCTATTTCACAGTCCAAGAACCCTATTCATCAATAACTGATTAAGAAATACTTAAAAACAGGATTTTTGGCACCACATGAAGTGATTAAAATGGAGAGCAATGAACATTCATTGAATAAGTTTACCTCATGACAACATTAATCAACACAGGGTACTTAGCATGCCCTTAAAAATACAAGGCTCAAGAGAAACAGCACAGGTTAGTGAGGTGAATCTCAGAAGGTTTGGAGGTTCAGATTATCTAACCATCCTGAGACTGCTTAAGAGTAATCGGTCAGCGCCCAAGAAAACTGCATGAGCCGAACCCACTATAAGACATTCAGCAATAAGGTTTTTTAGAATGCAATTGGGGCTGAGTCTTTTCTTACAGTGGCTCAGCAGCATGAAATGGGCTGAACAAGGTACCAAAATCCTACCTACAAGCAGAGCATTCTTGTTGCCTTTGCACTGCATCCACCTAGGATCAGTAAACAAAGCAAGATAAGTGCAAAGCATTTCATCCATTTACACTACAATCCAATTTTAGAAGGTTCAGCTCCCTGGTCAACGCGTGGCACCACATTAGACAAGCACATTAAGTTATTTAAAAGAATATACAAATAAGCTGTAACATGATTTCAGTTCACCAGATGGTGGTATTAAGGTACTGCAAAAAGCACCAGAACACTGCTTGTGCAGTGTTTGTCGTCTGCCCAAATATGTTCCTTTACAATGTATCAGGAATACAATGTGATCCATCTCTTGCTCCCTTAGTGAAAATGAATTTCCAAAGTCTGCTGCATATAGCAGGAATCATCAGCTTAAGGCAGCATACCATATGGCATTCCTAAGTTAGAGGTTAAGTGGAGCAAAACCCCATGGAGCCTAGCGGACATTCTCACAGGGAAAGAAAATGCTTCCAGTCATCTTCTTGGGAGCATTTGTCTCCGACCAGATACTGCGGCTCAAACAAACTCTTGTGCAGGCCTTTCTATGGTCCATTCAATCTCCTCAGAACCTGCCTTGGCGACGTAAGTGCTGGTCTGCAAATACCCTTACACATCAACTGTGTATCTTGTCATCTCTGTCAGTGTTCTTCAAAGTACACATACGTTCGCATTTTACATTTACATGTAATACACTACCCAGGTATGAAATGAAGGGTCCATTTAAAAGTTATATGGCAGAAGCAGCTTCTTTGCTACTCTGTAACAGTGGTTTACTCCCATACAAGTTTATAACTTGAGTTACACAAGACAGAATCAGACTGCATCCTGGTAAAAGGAAAGTGTTCCCGAGACTGAAAAGCAACAAAAAGGATATTTGAGAAGATATTGACTGAGACCTGGGAAGCCTTATCTACATCCAAGCTTCCTATAAAAATAGGATTCATCTCTCCTTATGTCCACTCATAATGCAAGAGCAATCCCCTGCCTTTCCCATGCCATTCACTGCTCCCCTGGAAAAACCTAACAGAAAACACGTACACAACCACCAATGGCTGCATCAGGCACGGAGCAAGGAGAGGCACCTAAACATGAAATACAGCGATGAAGACTTCTTTCTAAAGCAGCAGCAGTTTCAGCTGCTGTGAGCACAGCACATCTCATGTGCGTTTCATGGCACAACCCTTGATGACATCCAAATCCGATGCACTGCTAACTGGTAGCCACCAAATCCCAGGGGAAAGTACTTCATCTTTCAAGTTGGAGTCTTAATTGCTAAGCCACGTGGAGCACCAAACTCAGCAGCATCAGCACAAAGTCTTGTACCAATAAAACACCAGTAAGAGGAGACTCATGTTATATGTGAACCAGCAAAAGAAAATAAACCACCACACAAACCCCAGAAACTGATCACTGGGGAGGGCAACCAGACAAAATACAAAATATTATGGTATCATTTCTATTTCATCTCGCATAAACATGTAACTGTTCAGCAATTACTCAGCAATTGCCAGACAAAGGCAGGCTTTATGTTTTCTTGAAGAAAACAGAAGGTAATTATGCCAAGTTGCCCGAGACACTACTGTAGCATGTAACGGTTAGGATTTATAATGAATCATCACAGAGGATAGCAATAATCAGCCATAACACCAAACTTAAAAGCAATTATTCATGCAGTCCTTACACTCATTACTGTATCACTAGATTGCCTAAATAGTTTCCATACCATCAATAAAAAAAAAAGTGTATATATATATTTATGCACTCAGCCCACCAGCTCTTCTGACTGGGTCTGGTTTACAATTAACTCTTTAAGCTTACCAGATCACCAGGAAATAAAATAGCCAAAAACTATTAACAACACAGGTCTTGGGCTTTCAAAGCCAAAAGATCTGAAAGAGGCAGGCAGACATAAAGACATTTTTCAAAAGACTAAGAGCTGGATTAGGCTCTAGTCTAGAAAGTACAAAGCCTGCATATATTATATGATTGCTCTCATTACAGAAGGCACCATAAATCTTGAAGAAGTACAGATAACTACAGAGAATCAAAGGACTGAAGAGGAGGAATTCCTGCTAATATACTTGTACTCTGAAGAGTGACTTTGTTTAAAGGGCAAAGCCACATTCCATCATCTCTGAATCTCAACAGCGCAGTCAAAATTGCTCCAGGAGCAGGAAAGCAGTTCTATTTATTGCTCTTTCAAACTCCCCAAGAAACTTGAAATTCAAGCTGGTTAGTACTGACTTGCAAAAATCTCCATAAGCGTGGATAAAAAGCACATCAAGCCATACCACATTAACGCACCTTTTAATCCTGCGGTCTCAGGAACCACACCGAGCATGGAATAGGCAGGGATTTGAAGCGGATACTGAGCAGCTGGCCTTCATTCAGACCCATCACCACTGTCACCATCGGCACCCAGACCACTACACCCTGTATACATTTCTTCATACCTGGGTCAGATTCACAGGGCTGACAGGTGTGTGTAATATCTTACTGTTTGAAATCATCTAGGAGACTGAAAGCCTGCAAACACACAGTGACCAGAAACAGTAACACAATGCCACTTTCAGGTAGTTGCTTTAAAACATAAACCCCACAGTTTAAGAGTTCCTTTATACTTTGTTCATCTGAGTTCCATGAAGTTTGGCATGGCTGGCTGTAAACACTCACTAGCATTTCCACATAATAGAAAGATGGTAGATAAGACTAAGCATAACGTGTTCATGTTTGCAGTTCTATGTTAGCCTCTTGAATGGCACTTCTGAAACTGGGCATGCTGCATAACCCCCTACCTTTGATCCAGAGTTAACAACTGCTTTAAAAGAAAGGCTTCTGGTTTATGTTTTACAATGTGCAAGGCTGATTATAGGAGGTTATGAGTTGTTAGGTGTCTGTCCTCAGTTACATGCTCAAATGTTTAAACATTGAGACAGATTTTTGAACTCTTCCCTAAGTAGTTCACATTAATAAATCCAGATGAAAGCCCCAGCTTTCCCTATCCTGTTGGATGCTTACACAGTCTCTGACTTTGTATGAACTAATAAGACATACATTTCTGAAATATTAACTATTATTCCATCATGTTCTGGGATTTTAAGGGTCTTTCAGTCTCAGTTCAATCGCATGAGGACTGATAAACGCATGCAGAGGGGGACTTTATCTACTCGTCTGCCTTGCACTAACTGCCAAAGGAAACCTTCAGTTTCCCTGAATGTCTGCACAGCTCTTTTTGCACCATCCAGCTCCAGCTCACTGTGCCAGGCTATTCTAACCCTGACGACTTGGACAAGCTGCGTGCTTGCTCAGTCTGAGCCAGCACCGCCTGCAGATGACAGCAGTGCCCAGCAGTTACAGCAGCGTCCTGTGGGATCCTGTCACCTACAGCGAATCACAAGAGGGACACCTGCACAGGTTTGCTTCAGAGTGCTATATGCTGCCTTCCCATAGGGAAATAAAGCTGCCCAGAACAGCCAAAAAGTTTCTCTCCTGTTTCACTGGCACTGCAGTGCTTCATGCATTACCTCTACATGTTTTAATTCAGTCCATTGTTGTGAGCAGTTAGCGTTTATGGGAGTGACATACTCTGGGACAGGCGTCTTCCTAATCCACGTGCACGTACTTGCATAGCACAGCAACACTCCTGCACCGAACCACGTTTTAGGTCCATGAAAATGAATTGGTTACTGTTCTTATGCCATTTTGTATGCCCAATTTAACTCTGGGGTTTTTGTTTCAAAGGATGTAGGATCTACATCATCCTGGTTCTAGAACTTCTATTATTTAATTTATGCTCTACTTTTGATAATTTTTAAAATAAAATTTAGGTTTTTAATATTGTATGCCATGTGACAGTGTTAAACCTATGCAATAACAAAATTCAAAGATGGGTGTCGGCTTATTGGTCCAGTGTCTGAGTCAGACTGTTTGATAGGCTTACTCTTTAAAGTAAGAAATCGTTTGGATTCAGTTGAGGGTGAGAAAAGCACCAGTTTAGGAAGTGAACTAATATTAGCTGTCTGAAAACAGAAGCAAAAATAAGAAGCACACACAGTACTTCAGGTATCTCTTGGGTTTCCTGCACTGCCAACTCCTGGCATCCAAAGAAACAAAACAGTCAGAAACATGAGTCAATTACTCATGCAATAAAAATACCTTTCTCTCAAATTCTGTTTAACCAGATGTTCCTAGCTGATGAGCATTACTACTGAGCACATGCTATCAAACTTGCATTTTGAGAAACAAAGAAAAATATCGTATCAAATATTATAAGGTAACAAGTGTAAGGATTCAAAGAGGAAGAAAAACGACCACCATTAGGAAACCACGCCTTCTGCATTGCAGATAAGACACATGCATTGGAACTCAGACCAAAAGTGTGAAGGCACAGGGCTAAGATACACACAGCAGCCCAGCACAGCCCTCTCACAGCCAACCCTGAAGCTGGTGATAGACAAAAGTAAGGATCTGCAAACTTATCAGCTGCATTCCTTGGGAGGTATGTAGGTGTAGAGCAGCAGGGAGATTACATGAAGCAGCTTTGCAGTGCTGTGATGAAACAGAGGAAGAGTCAACTCTCATGGGGCAGGGACTGGGAACAACAGAACCTCATGTATGTTAAAAAAAAAAAAAAAGGTATTTTCAGACAAAAAAGTAGCTTATTTCAAAGCTGCGCTAGGCTACAGCAGTCACAACTGAGGAAGTGTTTTTTGCCAGAGGGATTGTCAGCAGCCAGGTGGCAGATGGACATGATGTCTAGGATTAACGACAGGTAGCAAGGCATCACATTTTGTGGCAGGGAACATCAGAAGGACGGAGATGCAAAGGACAGCAAGGATTGCAGAATTAAGCAGACATGGCATTCCTCCTTGCGAGGGGATAAAAGACAATGAGAGGGAAAGATAAGTTCTACACAGCAGAGTTTAAAAAAGATCAAGTGAGAAATGTAGATCTTGCAGGTGAACTGGGGCAGTGCCAGGACCCAGAGTTAAGTCTGTGTGGGCAGGTACCTCAGCTCACTTGTTTCCCTGATCATATGTGTCTTATCAAAATGCAGGAAAGTCAGACTTAGACATCTTAGTTTTGACTGCTCAACAATTTGGCCAAATAGAGATAGACAGAGTTTAGGGAACTTAATAACATAAGAAGGAAGAGCTGCTGTTTGCAGACCATGCTGGGTAGCAGATGGAAAAAAAAAAAATCTCTGCCACCACTGAGCAGGGTTTCACCATTTACGTATATTTATCACTTGGCAATATATTCAAAATGCACCAAGTGGGATTAGATAAAGGAAACAGGTTTTCTGTTTGGTGGATTCATGCAAGGTCTCACAAATATTATTGAAATGAGAAAATTGTTTTGTTTCTGTCCCTATCTCTGGAATGAGCCAGGAGAGCAACTAGAAATAGCAGCCACCATTTTGGAAAGCAAAGAGGCTCCAAGCACACTGTGGTAAGCTAAAAAAATTCTTAGTACATGAGTAATATTAAGGTGTGCAGATGAGATGTAGAGAAGACATGTGGTAGGAACCTTCTCACAGCGAAGCAGTACATGTGACTGGAAGCAAGAGGCTTGTGGAAGCATAGGCATGCCTGTTCAGCATAGGGTAGCTTCAGTATACAGTAGTTGTGGTAGGACAGCCAAAGGGTAAGGGAGAAGTAATTCAGATTAGGGTATCAGTGAGAATTTAATGCCAACAGAAACTGATCGTTATATCTGCAGATACAAACATCATTGGTTTTTTCGCCAAACAACACAAAAAGTTATCAAATGGAAATAAGCTGTCAAATATACACCCACAGAGACAGTTTCAAGGACAAGCTGCATCTAGAATTCTTATGTACTTGCAGTAAGCAAAAAAAAAAAAAAAAAAAATCACACTTTAGATTACCTTTTATATTTTCATATATACACACACACACACAAGTTACAGCTGTACATAGGTCAAATTTCTCTTGGTTTGAAGCATAGAATTTAGCTAAGGTACTTCCTCCCCACGGCCAATTCACCAGCCATTAATTCATGAGCCCCTACCCAGCATAAGCCTGATGGAGTGCTGAATTAGGGCATGGTGCAGCATTATTGCAGTGCCAGGATAAGACATGGGTTCCAGAAAGGAATGTAGAAAGGGGCTTCTCTTTTTTGGGAAAGAGGAGCTAGCAGTTAAGAACAAACACAAGAGGGACAGGGAAGTTGCTGGAAAAATCTGCCAAGCAAACCCCCAGGCATTAGGGGAAACCAGTGATGTTCATCTGTTCCTTCCCTATATCTCCAGCAATGGAGGTCTGGAAACGATGAGCTCACAGCAGCCCTGGTATTTGAAGTGTGTAATTCAGCACAGTTTACATATTTTCAGACTAGAACAATCTGCCAGTATTTCCTTGGGACAGAGGCAAGAACAGCTTAATACAAATGCTATTCCCTTATATAAAGCTATTTCAGTAAGAATTATGCTGAAAGGATGAGAACAAAAATAAGCAGTTTCAGTGAGAAATAGTCAAAGTTTCTTTGGTTGGGGTTTTCTCAATTTATATCAACATTTGCATGGCCCAGAGCCACACGAAAAAGCTGCAGATTATCACGTGCATGGCACACCCGCTCTTTTGTGGCTTTGGCATCAACTCCTGTTTAGTTTCTCACCTCAGGCCCAGCTCAGAGAGCATAAGCACTATCAAGAACCACCCCACCATGCTGGTGGGTAGCCAGGACACCCCTGGGGTTATGGGGTGCTAGGGCACGCTCAGGAACGGGGCGGGGGGCCTGCCTCAGGGCCCCTTCCCTACTTCTTACTGTTTTATCAGGTCCTGCCCTTCTGCAAGTGCTGGGCTTCCCCCGCTGAGACACACACTGTTGTGAATTAACTTTACAAACAAACAGAATGCAACCCCACTTGCAGTAAGCGCTAGAGCAGCAGCAGGAGGGCTCTGTTAAACACACTGATATAACACCAGCTCCAGAGCAAAAAGCAGCAGCAAACAATAAATGCTGCTCACCAAAACAGCACTACCTTGACCTGGTGTTAGGGATTATTTCCCCATGTGTTCTATACGTCAGACAAATCAAACAGCCTTTTCTCATTGCCTTGCTTCCTCAAATACAGGGTGTATGTTAAAGTTAGAAGACCTATATTGGTTAGTGATACAGAAATTGCCTCATGGACCACAGACTGTCTCACATACAACTTCCAGTGCCACATATTTAAACAACATTACTCTCTAGAAAGAAAATCAGTGGTCAAGGAGCATAATACATCATTTCTGGCCTGGGGATTGTAAGACCTTATTTACTCTATGTCAAAATTAGCAAAACTGTTTACCAGACCTTTATAGCCTCGCACATAAAAGTGGAAAATGCAGTTCTGCTTGGAAAAGCAGCCCCAGAGAAACAGTGTATTGAGTTCATTCTTTATTGTATCTCCATCTCTTTTACTCAGTTTAGGGAAAAAAAAGATGGAACAAGTGATTGAGATGTAGTTTTTCCAGCCTCCAGACCTGTAAAAAATTACAATAGGATATTCCCTTCCCATCCTTACAATATAATCAATACAGAAGGCAACGTGCTAACACAAGTTTAAAATGTAAAGATTGTCCATCTTAAGCTCTATGTAGAGTGCCATCAACAAAATCAGCAACAAATTCTTTCCAAAAGAATGGCCTCTGGCCATGTCTGGAGCCAGTCAGCACTTCTGCGATTAATGTGTTTAAGACTGGAAAACAGAGACCTGGAGAAGGAGAGAGGAGTGGGATGTGAGACAACCAGGCAGACACCAAGGTCAGTGCAGAAAGGTGGGGAGGAGAGGCCCAGGGCAGAGGTTCCCCTGCAGCCATGGAGGGTCACTGGGGAGCAGAGAAAATATTTTGACCCAAAAAAAAAAAAATAAAACAAACCCCTTAGTTTATGAAGCCTGTAAACCAGGGATCAAGGAGTATTCTGAGTGAGGACCAAGTAGACCAACACTGATGGCACATCAGCCACCACAGACTTCTAACTTTTCTTTACAGCATCACCTTAAGTCTTTCTTCAGCCAGCATTAGCTAGCTGCTTTTAACCTATTATTTCACCTGATCCTTTCTAAAAATATGCCTTGAAAAATGCAGAGCTGACCACCTCCTTCAGGTTGTGACCCAAGCTGAAGTCACCTCATCCCTGCAAGGTGTTGAAAGAATCATTAGAACACATCTCCAGGAAGAAACATCAAGCTTTTCCTAAGGAAGACTGCTCACAACAAAGTCTTTCCTCCATTTACGACAGCACAAGATCACCCACTTTCATATCCCAAACCAAAATACTATAAATTGGTCCCAGCACACTGGGAAAACCAAGCTGGTAATATGCCTCAGGTTGACACCTGAGAGAAATCTACTGATTCACAGTATTTGGATACATTAACTGGGTTGGACAAGCATTAGCCAAGGCTGGTGTTTTCTGTCACATTGTTAACAAGAGTTAGCTTGGTGCCTTTCCTTACTTTTCATGCCCAAATGAAGTTTAGGAAGTTTGGCTCCTGAAGGCAGTAGACCACATTAAAACAGGTTGGTGTACCATGGAAGAGTCAGAACTGCTGCAACTTTGAGCTTCATCTTATTATATCCAACACTGATCAGGTAATATTGTTCATTCCACAGTGTAGTCTGAATTAGCTTGAAGCAGTAATGCACACTGAATACACTCATAGGGAGAAAACACTGGATGAGACTAGACATTGCAAAGGTTTCAGCAGGTCAGCTATAATGAAGCAGTTCAGCCATCATATTCCCTATTTTTGACCTATACTCCCAGTGCATTTTAGAGCACATTAAACCCTGGTGAAGCATTTTAATTGATAAAATTAATCTGTTCTTACAGCAATAGAAAGGTTGAATGCTTCAAAACAATTAAGTTTGCCCTGCAATAATATTCTAATCAATTTTTCCTTATCTCAGCTCTGCATAAGGTTTGCACCCCTAATAGTGTTCAGTTTACTAAACATGTCAGTGGTACTTCCTTCCCCTTCCCCACACCAGTCAGGGCAATATCTTAGTTTCTAAGATAACGCATTTTTCCTCCACTGATATATACAGACACAGTTTCCTTTTGTTTCACTTTGCAAAAATCTCATTTGCATATGCAAATATTCAAATGACCTGAAATTTCATCTGGCAGATGTTGATGTTCCTGCTTAGGCTTTTTTTTTTTAAACTAAAAGTATTTCTTCTTATCAATGCATTAAAACCTCTGCAAATAGGCTTCTTTAAGACCTAAAAATACTGAGGGTTAGTGCCTCTGCAAATGTAAATCCGCATATTGTCCTGTGATAAAACTATGTTAATGTCAGCCAGGATCCCATCCCGGCTGGACTGGCTCTGAAGCAGATGAAAGTAGCACTGAACTGAGGCATGAGCCAGTACCAGAGAGATTTCAAAGACTGGTTACATTTCCCCAAATTCAGATTGAAGCCACCCACTATGCTTTAAACAATTTTTTTTTCTTTAAAGCATAGGAATAGTCTAAAGGATACAGTTCTGTTTTGCAAAGGTATCAAGGATCAATAATTACATGCTCTTACTCAGAAGCATGTAGGATACTCCATGCAATAGTGAACACAGCTCTAAGCAGTCATTTTATTTAAGGGAAAAAAAGAACCTGTCAAACTAAACATCATAATCCTGTGGTATCTGTTCACAAAGTGAAATATTCCTGAAAACTGACTGAAGCTCTTGTTATGCTACAAGATAAAACCTTGGTAGATACAGGTGCTGCAGGTACTCAAGATACTATGCATGTGCTGGATCACATAAGAGGGTAAGGCACTTCTTTTCATGAAGTTTGTGCCTCTTTCTGTAACTAACTCACTTCATTTTTATTTTAGGCTGTGTGGGAAACATTCTTTTGCATTGCAGAGTCCTTCAATACTGTCCTTCACCAGAGGTTAGGAGAATATTTAGTTACTTCTCAGTAAATAAGGACTGAAAACATGCATTTCTGTGCTGGGAGAGAAGGCATATTACCACCAAGTATTTTCTCTGCTAGCTGTGTTCCAGCAGTCCCATAACCTGACCAGAAACAGCCCAAATTAAAAGGCATGTGCCCTACTCATAAAAACCCTGTCACAGGCAGTCTGTGCACCAGTCCCATGCGTGAACTGACAGTGTGAGCTAAGCTCCCAACCCTCAAATTCCTCTGACCCGGGCTAGAGGCCAGGCATAGCCAGGTGTTCAGCAGCACCCCTGCTGCCACTCTCATCCCAGTCATAACTGCAGCTTCAGCAAAAGCTCCATTGCTTTTAGCTCAGATGTAACAACACACACCTCACCTTGTCTCTGCAAGGCAATCTCTACAAAAGCACAATACAAGACTACAGGAAAGTAATTTTTATCTTTTGTAGACAACTGAAATGGGATTCAAGACAATGAAAGATTTCCCCACCGCCCCTCTTGTCACTATCTTCAGCTTTGTGAGCAACAGTCCCTGCTAGTTATGTAATTTTGGCCATTGACTCCAATGAGAATAAGGCTAAAACCAGTAAGGCACATTATCATAAAAGCAGCTCGCAAAATAACTAGCTTATTCTTATCACACTGCTGTGAAGGTGCAATTAGTGATGCTATTATCCTCACTTTCCACTGCAGAAAGAATTGTAACACAGGGGCCGAGTGACTGCCAAGGGCCTCAGAAGGAAGCAACGTTTGTACAAGAAAATAGAGTAAGAAAAGCTCTTGTCTCAAAGGGCAGAAAGTGCTTTTCATTACTCTGGAGAAGTAAGCTTTAGCCAAGAACACGCTTGTCAGATGTTTAGGTGGAAAAATAAGGTAGGAGAAAGCAGAAATAAAGTAATCTCTTGAATCATCTTAAATGTATTTAACTTTTTTTTGCATACCAAAAAGCAGCTGTGCTTATGTGGCTAAAAATGGTAATATGAGACCAACAATATACACTTCCTCTACACACAGTCACATTTAATCTGCTGCAAACCTGAAGGAGATACATCTACACACAAAGTTTAGGTATGTTTTGAATATTTTGGAAACTTAAGTACCTGTACACGAGTTATGTCGCCCATTCATATTTAGATACATTCTTGGCTATGAATCCCATAGAAAAGCTATACATAGCAATAAGTATCAGTGTCAAATCACAGGAAGAAAGGTTTGTACTTCGTTACCATCTCTTCCCATTTCTGAGTACATTATTGAAAAGTTATATTGCCTTAATTAGGCTAGTGTTTCTCTTCTTTTCTGTCTGTATCTGAGCAAAACTTTGCTCCCATGCACACTCAGAGTTAAAAATGAGATAAGTCATATTTAATCAAGGCTGCATGACTGTTTACCACCTGAAAAGATGCATTACAGCAGCATGGAGAGTTTATCCCAGAAATTTTGCTCCAGTAAATCAGTGTAGAATTAATAGAGTCCCAGGGCAGAAAGCCATAGAAATTAACAGGAAAGACTTCTTTGATAGGTCCGATACCAAGGCAGGTGAAATTGAAGGCTGAACATTATGCATGTTTGCTGCTGTAAAACCTGAAGAGAAACTATTTTGTCTCAGTATAAAGAAATTGGGTTTCAGTGAGCTCTAAGTTTTACGACCATTTCTAGAAAAAATGCCACAGGTAGTGTCCAAAGGATTCTGAAATTAACACACTGAAAATTATCATTTCTGTTGTCCACTTCTCTCTAAACAGGTTTCTTTTGCCCACCGGTAAGTTGAATCATGTAGCATCCTCTTCCAAAGCATGGCCACTGCATAGCTAATAGGAGCTGCTCCACTAGCTGTGGAGTTGTAGGATTCAGAGGATGTCATCTGACCAAGACTGAAGGATCAGTGCCAGGGAACAACTGATGGGTCAGAGCTATCCGCTCCAAACCAAATTAATATCCTGTCTGCAAAGGAGCTGAGCTACTACAGTGTGCTCAACTTAAAGGTCTATAAAAACACCAGGAGGGCAGTAAGGGCATAGACACTTAACACTTCTGCAGGGCAGGAGCAGATTTGCATAGCTGCACCACTAGGGGAAAAGGGGATGCTGCAGTAAGTTAACAGTTTACACACATATAAGTTACACTGCTGCTGAGCTGCAGGATTTAAGGGCCATTATGGGGAGGAAAAAAAAAAAAAAGATTAACAGCAAGTTAGCCATACAATAATTTGACTCCATACAGATCTCTGGTATGAGCCCTCCATATTTAGTGAAAGAGAATAGGCATCTGAAACAAAGCTGACCAGTAAAAATTGACTTTACGTGGTTTTCATCACAAGGATTTCACTATCCAAATAATGTGTAGAAAATGTATTCTTGGCATCACATACAACATGGCCCTTCTCTTTCTTGGAAGGAAAAACAACTTGCCTTGGATCAGTATTAATGTCAATGGCATGCCAATTAATAGGTAGTAAAGACAAGGGCAAAGGGGTGTGCAAAAGAGCCAGAAGTAGGATGTCCCTGAAACTTTTAAAGGGTTTTGAGAACAGAATAAGCCTATCTTGTTCCTTTGAGCAAGTAATAAATTAAACTTATGATAGTGGCATCAGTTGCACAGCTGGGGGATGTGAGAGCTCAAGATAGAGAGCACTATCAGGCAAGTAGATTTCTGCATGATCCAGACCCTCTTACTTATACTACAAAGGAAGCTGGAACACCTGACCTAAAACAGGGAGCAGGAGGCAAAGACAGGGCCCTAACTATTAAGTGTTCAAATCAAGGGCAATACTACTGGAAGTTATTCTTGCTTCTAGAAATATAAACCCAATTTACAAAGCAATTTATGTTAAAACAGATTTGTTGCTATCTATGCCTAGTGCCTGTCCGTGCAGAGCTGGGATGCATGCACCACAGACCGATCTGGTGCTTTATAGGGAGGCTTATTGGTTCTTACGGTTTCAGCCATTGAGCTTGTTATGATGGTTATTTTTATATTGATTATAATCTGAATTTTACCAATTTAAGAAAAACATCTACCATGAATTACTATGGTATAAGATTTATAATATAAAACAAGATTTTTCTTTTTATAGCTGAAGGATTAGTTTTCATCTCAGGAACAGGACTATACAGAGATTTGGTAAGGAAATACAGACTGGCAATGGAAAAGCCACTTTTCATTGTCAGGCTGCCAGTTAACTCCTGTCCCATCAGCAGAGAACCTCCTTGGCCTTCTGCAGCCAGCAGTCTCACTCCACTTCTTACTGGATGCATTTCCATATCAGAAAAATTAAACAGTGCCTGGAACAGAATCCATCAGCCCAGCACTGCCCTCTCACAGGCTGCTGGCAGGCCTGAGGAGCCAGGTGTAATACAGGATGATTGCAACAGTATTGTCACCTTGCTTATCAAACCAAGCAATGAGCTTCAACTGCACTACTGTATTTTGCAACACTCCAGTCACAGAGCACTTCTGGGGAGAAGCCACTGCCTGTCTTTGAGCTAGGTTGCTTTGCTGCTGGGCAAGTTTCCTCACTCTTTGATAAACATACCAATACAGTTTGGCACTTGGATTGCTCTGCCTTGTGCAGACTCACACTCAGATTACACTCAACGCTTTTCCAGGAGGCTGAAGGCTACAACACCAGAGTGGCTTCATAGACCAGCTGATTGCCAGAAGCAGAAGCCTTGGAAAGCCAAGTCAGGAGTATAATTTAATACCTATTCCTTTGACCCAAGATACGAAGCAGCAATTACTGAAGTGCGCTTACAAAACCGTGGAAAGGAACTCTACTGTAACAATGAGCGACAATATTCTCCAAACTAGGTACGTGTGATGCATCTTTCAAATGAGCACCCACACTGAGCCCGGGCAAACAGAGGCAGAGAGGTAACGTACTCAAGGAAACACTCACTTAATGCCAGGCTTGCAGAAAAGGAGATTTCTGGTGAGAGAAAGGAGACTTATGTCTGGAGATGACTGGGCTTCCCAGGAACACTCTGCCTTGACAGAAATAATGGCTCTGTCTGCATCTTCATACCCTCAACGTGTTACAGCTAGGCATATAGCTAGGCAGCATCTTACCAGGTGCTGCATCTTTTATGCTTTTATGATGCTTTAAGGATTATTGCCATTATTAAATCAGCAAGTATTTCTTGGTACCACCAAGGTCAAAATTCCAGACAGAAGTCACACCTACACTTCTGCAGTCACAGACTTGGTTTTAAGACAGCAGTGTAGATATCAAGAAAGAGAAAATTCCCATTCCTCTACAAATAAATGGTAAAACGAGTGTACCTCAGGGTCTGGAAAGTAGTGTGCAGCATGAGAAACAGATCAGCAATTTAGGAATCTGAGTGCTCCAGGCAAGATGTGTCACTTATTGAAGCCAGGATTAGCATGCTGTACTGAATTATATGATGATGGGAAGGGAAAACACTTTCTGGAGAAGAAATCACAAGCTTGGAACAGCCAGAACAGCATTCAGGGCGCTCAACTCATACTTCACTTCTTCAGGGCAAGAGTAATCCCATTAGGGGTGCTTTTCCTTTTCTTGGGCTGCTCAGCAGTCAAGCAATAACCTGGAAACAGAGAGACACAGCATCTTAGGAAGATGCTTTGCTTTCTCCAACTTGCTCCTGCAGTTTTGGGCATGGTGGCAGCTTCCAGATGTTCAGAGAAGCAACAGTGGAAATAATCACACCTAATTGTTTCTTTACTCAGGACAGCTATTGTTTGTGATGCTTTCCGTAACGTGACCCACAGGCTACACCAATCTAAGTTTGGGATATAGAAAGCTTAAAAGAAAAAAAACCAAACTAAAGCCACACACACAAAATCCAACACCCATCAAGTGCGCTAAAATTACAAAACTACCACGTGAAACCACCTTTTACGCAGCAGCCAAGAAACCTAGGTTGGGGCTGTGGGACTATTTAAACCATGCCTGTCATGGCTTGGCAAGGTTCTGTGCAGCTGGTGGTTTGAGAAGGGTCCAAAGAGGCTGCCTGATCACCAGCCCTGGACACAACCACACAGCAGGATGTCTCCACATCTGGCACTGTTCAGTATTTCTTTCCTGCCTCTGGCAGGGAAAGGAGGAGGGAATTGGGGTTGGCATGCTGCCAGCACTCTTTAGCTGGCCTGAGGTATGAAGGGGGCATGGCTTTCCATCTTCTTCACATCCATCAGCTCCAGCTGAGAGCTGTGCTGGAACAGCTTTACTTGCTGGCTTATCCCAACTCCATAATAGCTGTAGTTGACATCAGAGATTCATTTAGACACTTCATTTTATCATCAGTGTTCTATTGCTTCCATGAGCACATCACTTAAACCAGCCAAGCCAACACACTTTTAAAAAACAAAGTTATTCAGAAAGGGAAAAATCCCAAACCAAAACAAATTAAAAATCATCTGGGTTTAGATTTTAAGAGCCTTATAAGCAAATCATGACAAAGTGATTTGTCTCTATCACCTCAGAATTCAGCTTTTCTTGCTCTCGCAAGGACGGAAATAGCTTTAGAGGATCCTATCAATTTTCCCATTTATCTATGCAGAAGAAAAGAGTAATCCTCATCACAATAATGCCGCTGAAGAACTTTTGGGAGCGTTTGTTTTTAAAGAACACTTTCCCCAGTAGAAAAATCTTTCTGGAAAAAAAAAATCTGAATTTTGTGGGGAAAACTTATGTTTGGGCAGGGGGATGAGGGTAAATAACTCCTAGCTTACTCAATGTGAAAAGCTCCCTCTCACTCTAGAGAAATAGTTTTGAGTGACACAATATCCTGGGATAGTGCAGTAGTAGGGAAAATGGTGATTTATAGTAGTTGAGAAGAGAGGGTGGCAGCAAGAACTAGTTGGTGTAGTCACAATTTTACCATTCAGACTTTCCACTTTTCCACACCTGGGCTGGTGTCTTTCTGAGAAGACACAAAAATAGAATTATTTCTGATCTACACTCTTACAGAGTTTACTGGGACAACGTACTAAACCGGAAATCAGGCCTCTATGTCCACACATTCTTTCAGGGTGCACCTGCAAATAAATATTAAGCAATAGTTCCCATAAAGGACCACTAATTAATTTACTCAGACCCTGCCTGTAAGGATCCTCAGATTAAGTTAAATACTTATTTCAAAGGTAGTATTCATGAACTCAGAGTGTTTCACAGGTTTTGTATCTGATGAGATCACTTCTTGGTCTCCTCTGCTCCAAAGCACGCAGAACACAGGCCAAATTCTGTCCTTACATAAAACCAAACTGTCCCATTGGTTTCAGATGGGGGTACAGCCCAGGTCAGAACTGGCTCTACTCCTGTATTTCCTGAGCAAGAAAGACATGATCTCATCAGGGCATTAAGGTTCCCCTATAGGATGAGTAACATGCAGAACTGTCTGTATCTGTCGAACACAAAGCCAGCATACACGAACTGAATCACACCCTACACAAGTCCACAGAAACAGCATTATCCCATTTCCATGAAAGGGAGGTAAATGCAAGTGGTACAAATAGCCTGTTACAGTTTTAAGACAAGTGTCATTTGGTAATTTTTGCTCATGTTGAGATTTTTTTTTTGTTCCAAAGAACCAGGCAGACTGTTTGACCAGAGAATAGCTGCTGTGATGACAACTGAGGAGATTTAGCACATACTTGGATTAACCTATGATGTTTTCCATCAAGACCTCCACTCTTCAGTCTTGACAGGATTTTTAAATAAACTCTTTAGCACCAGCTTTAGTGGCTTTTAGTAAAAAAGTCTTTTAAACCATAATTAAAACCCCTAGAGGTGTGAAATCCAGCTGCGGAAATACACACTTCGGAAACCAAGCATAAATACTGTGCCCCATTTCATCCTTCACACCTGAAGCCCCCAGTTAGTGACAATTCAACATGACTAAGTGCTTGTCTAAGAACTTCACAGATTTCAAGGAAATGTAATACAAAATAGTAGCCAAGTTATCAAGATTGTATATTTAATTACCTGTATATGCTCTGCTACAGCTCCTGGCCATGCAAAGGGTTTGCTTTGTTCGGGAGATGGAAGTAGCCTGTAACATTCAGCAAAAAGGTGTAAGGCAGTCTGAGACAGGGTTCATCTCATCAGTCCAATAATCTGAGGCCATGAAACAGCAACTTGATGAAGACTGCTCAGAGATGAACGCAATCTCAGAGAATAATCCAACAGCAATAATTTCTACTGTAGCAAATGAGCAGAATTTGAAACATACTGGCATGATGCCAGTTTTGGCAAGTATACTGTGCAAACACCTATGGTATCAGAGTACTGCTTTAAACAGGGAGAAGGAAAGAGGTAAATAAAGCTATCATGTTTTGCACACACAGCTGATGAGACACAACCCCAGAAATTTAGCAGAAGTAAATGGCACAACTTTCTCATTTTCTAGTAATTTCAGACTTAACTTTGTACTAAAGAGGTTCATCCCATGGTTTCCTTTTTGTCCCCAGCGCTGCTTACCAACTCTCAATCCTATTTGAAATTTGTCAGTCTTGCACTGAATATAGTAATGCTGATCAAAGTAGTGGTTTGGTTTCCAAAAAGAAAGAAAAACCCTCTACATTTCTAAATTGAATAGTACAGAATCAATACTTATGTACTGGAAGGCTGAAAGAGGTAGTGTGTACAATCTTTTCAAAGGACAGCTCTGACTTTCTATTGCATTTGGTAAATGCTTAGTTGTGAGAGTTGAAAAGCCTTGTACAGTCCACAAATAGGACACTAGTGACCAGAAACTGAAGTCACCTGTAAAGCCATGTATTGGAGAACCGAATTCAACCCACGCTGAAGAGTACTTAGATTTTATTTAAAATAGGTGGAGAATAACACACTATGAATTACGTACAATTCAGTTCACACACGTATTGTGGAACACACTGAAAGCCTCCTATCAGCTGCTACAGGGAACCAACATAAAGCTAGACTGAGGACCTGTGGTGCCTGCCTCAGAGCAAGAACTTTAATACATCTTTGGGCTCTACGCCTTTGAGTGGAGAAGAGCGTTTCACACTAATTCAGGTGGTAGAAATATCTTTGCAAAGCATATAGGAATGCTTTGCATTGCCTCTGATTATTCCTTGAAGCGTTCTCTTAAGACATTTTATGAAGACTTTCAGTTTAATGTTATGTAAAGCAAGCATCCCAACTGCAAGTAAACAAAGATTGCCTTTATTTTCTGTTCCTGCAGCTAACTGCTTTATCTAGTAACTTTTCAAAACACCAAGACTTAAAATAAGGTACTTTTCTATTTTTTCAGTTTTTCCTGAACATTTGGACTTGAAAGTCAGTTCAACTACCAAAATTTAAATGCACTTTCCACATGCACTTCAAATTTTTGCAGTAAGTAGTGTTTGTAAGGTTTTGTTTCAACCTTTTCACAAGAAAATTTTTCTGCCAGAAAGGAACAGATTTCATTCTACTATATATACAAAAAGTTAATACAATATTCAGTGGCAAACAAGTTAGTCTTTCTTCAAAGAGCAGCAGTCATACAGAGCAATAACGCAAAACAACCATTTCAATGGAGGTTGCAATTTTGCAACTGATTAGTCTTTCACAAATAAAAATTAAATAAAACATTAAATCCTGTAATAACCAAATCAAAACCAGAATTTAAATGTGTATAAATGGGGAAAAACCTTCAATTTTGGCTTAGCCAAGCCCTTCATAAATAAGTATGGTTAATTTTTGCTTCAGATAATGTTGAATCCAATTTGTTGTCAACTGTATTTCGGTCAGCTGAGAGCTAAGTTGTATTCCATCTAAACGGAACACAGGACTTGACTACATTCCTTTCTGCATATTAAGTGTCATCCACCGTTAGTCTCATAAAACACAGAGTCTCAGAGTGACACGGATCAATATATTTTGTCCCCCAGTAGGAAAAGAGTACAGGTGGGACACTGCAGAAAGGACGTGGCCCAGGGTCAGAGTGCACACATTTTCATGCACATAAGGAGGATGTGAAGGTCTCTCTGCACAGATTCACTCTCACTCTCAGCCAGCCTACAGATGTACGTTAATGGTTTCGTTGCTGTACCCATAAGCATCAGTATGGAGGGTCGTTACAGCTAATCCTGTATACTAGCCAGAGTTTAGCACAGTTATTTGTCAGATATTCTGGGTTAGCACCATTCTGTTTATTCAGCCACACTATAATAAATGAGATCTTCATTGCAGTTGATTGGGCATTTATTTGGGACTTACCATGTCTCATGTCTAAATGAATATGGACTAATTACTGAAACGATTAAAGCTACACAAATGCTTTGGGGTATTTATGTTGTCACATGCAATTGCTTTTGACTGCATTTTTAAGCAGCAAGGTAGGCAATTTCCTGGTGTATCAGATATTTGGATGGCAGCTCCCCACAACCACCTTTCCAGCTGCTCATGGGAAGCTCTTATTTCTCCCCACCAGCAGAACATCCAGCAATACAAACAAGATTCCTGGAACTTTGCAAGCAACCTTGGGTTAATACCAGGGATGGGGTTTATCACTCTTTGTCACACTTGGTTAGTAAGAACTCCTATGATAATTTTACCCTGCATTTTTATTCCTACTCAAATGGCAGGCCGTTGAACACTAGTAATAATATTTCTAGACAAGAGATAAGAAACAGCCTGTCTATTGCAATTTTTTTGCGGTTTCCTTTCTCAGCTTCCACCTTTCCACGGCTTTTTCCCTGCTTCCACCAGTAGGCATCCTTGTAAATAACACAGATGCTCAAGCAGCCCTTCACACTGACCTTTATGCAATATCACGTACAAGGCAGCCAGGCTATGGATTTGTCATTCTGCCACAGAGTACCAGGAACCTGAAAATCCAATTCAGACTTCAAGGCATTGAAGATACGGAAGAGCCAGTACAGAGGTTTTGCTTTTTATTTGGCCTGACTTTTCCACCCGAGTCCTCAGACAAATTCTGACGGCACTGACCTATTTCAATAGCTACTTTTACCGCACACTTGACTGTGTCACTCTTCACCACAGGCTCACAAATTGATCTGATTCCCTTTTTCTCCCAATAGTCAGACAGTAGCAGATTGTCCACACAGCTCCACAACGAGGCAGGAAATTAGAGAATTTGACAAAGGCAGGGGTATCCACACTGAACACCTTCCCATTTTAAGCTTCTTTCATCTCTATAGAGTATCTGTGTTTTTCCCTACTATTTTAGCAGGTCTAACCCATCACGTTTCTCCATGTGGTGCACTGTTACAGCTTTATCAGTTAAAAGCTCAAATGCATTTTATGCACATTAATCCTCAACTCTGCTGTAACATGGGACAGTGTTATTCGTGCTCCTGTTGTTTATACTCAGAAAAATAAGTACTCTAACACAATGCTACACAAACCTGATAAGAACAAAGCCTGATTACTATAACAGGACATGTTCAGAACTTGAGATCAAGGCTGATAAGCAGCCAGATAACAGACTAATGAGTAAAACACCTGTAATCTATTAAAGGGCTAATGAAGGTATCCAAGACACGTATAGCTTTTTATAGAAAAAATTTTTGAAAGTCCAAACATGGCATTTAAAAACACATCATAAACTCACTGTATACTAATTTGTCTACTTAAAGTGTAGATAAACTAATTAGCAGAAAGATCATCTGTTTATTATACAAGTCTTAGCTGGTTATATAGAACAACACACATGACAAATTAGTAAACATGTCCTGAAAAAATAAGTAGACCTGCATCACAGGGCAATGCTAAGCCTTGGGAAAGAATGGTTAGAAAGGCTGTGGAGCAGCAGCTGTAGCCACAGGTGAGTATCCTTTCCCAGAATTGTATTTGTAAGCACCACTGGTCCTGCAAATACTTAATCTGGAGGGAGACAGAGACTCTGGAGAAAATAACCAATATTACCTCTACAGCTATTTCAATTTCTCAGCAGGACCGATTTGGGCATGAGCACTGTGCAGAGACTAGCAACATAAACACCAACCAAAGCTGAAGTATGTACATCACATGAAACTAGTGACTAGAAATAGCAGCTGTAGCACCAATTACTGACATTAGCAATATTAACCACCTTAAACAATAAATATCATAAGAGTTATAAAATCTGCAACTATCTTAACTTCCAGCTTGAAGCAGTGTTTTTCTGCTTAACAGCGATAATTGTGTTCATTTCTTCCTGCTTGTGAGGCAACAACTAACAGTGATGGAAGAAAAGTCATTACCAAAGTTCTTGTGACAAATGGCAACAGTTAAGGGAACCAGCAAAATAACTCTAAATGGAGTGATGTTCTCTAGCTCCCCATCCAGTTTGCTCCTATGAGACCTGTTGAAAAACATGTCTCACAGTAATAGATGAGAAAGGATGAGCTGTGGTTTTTCCCTAAAACAAGGCAGAATGCACAGCAGGCAAAGGCACCAGAGGAGGACAGAAGTATGCTTGCTTTTCCCTATTTTTCCTATATGACCTTGGGCACATCAGTTAATTTTTCTGACTTTGTTTCTCCTCTGCAAAAAATGGAGATAACTACACAAGAGCACTGAAGAGCCCACTAAGTCTTGAAGGCTGTCAAGCACTGAACTGAACCAACAACAGGTATATAGAAGGCTGTTGTGCTAACATATATACAGCAGGGTCTGTAGTGATGGGACAAGGGGTAATTGTTTTCAACTAAAAGATGGTAAATTTAGACTAGATATAAGGAAGAAATTTCTTCAAATGAGGGTGGTGAAACACCGGAACAGGTTGCCCAGGCAGGTGGAAATAGCCCATCCCTGGAAATATGCAAGATCAGGTTGGACAGGGCTCTGATGAGTTGAAGGTGTCCCTGATTATTGCAGGGGGTTGGACTGATGCCTTTAAAAGGTTCTTTCCAACCTATTCAATGATTAAGTTGTAATTTCACAGCCCTTGGTGCTTTCCCTTCTACCCCCTCCCCCCACAATATATAAAGATAATCTGCTACTGTTTTACCACCAGGAAAAGGAGAATCTATTTAACAGCCAGCAGTTTAATACCTTGAAAGAGCTCAGATAAAGACTTCCCAATAATTAAGCCTTGATTAGGGTCTAGTAACCCAATGCTTTGATCTGAATAAGGTAAATGGAAAATAAGGCTGCTACATGCTGGCCTCAACATTAACTTGTTCTCCTTTTCAAAGGTCTGCATTTAGGCCTATACTCAGAAATATGATCTACTAGGTTACAAACTATAATCAAATATTGCAATTCTTGACACACCGAGTTGAAGTTCGCATGCCTATCAATGTTATATATAAGATGGTTTGTTTATTAAGACAACATCTTCTGCAAGAAGAGAGGGAAGTCACACCAGGGTTTGCTCGCTCTGCAGCATGTTCCTCTACACCCCCAGTAGCCTCCAGGCTTTGTCCATGACAGCTCACAGCATGGCACAACCCACGGTTCCCTGCAGGAATAGGGACTCCCATGTCCCCACTTCCACAAGAGCGACTGGGGCCACTCACACAAAGCTGCTCTTTGAGCTACAGCCAAACTCTTGGCCCCACTGGCATCAGCAGGAAATGTGTCATTGACCCTCACCCAAGTTTAACCCTTTGCTACAAAGCGTAAACAGCCTTGACTTATTCCCAACACCACACTGGTATTTGCAGGCTGCAGGAACACGCACATATTCCCTGTCCTGTGTCCCTCAAACGGCACCAATTCACACTGTTCTTTCAGGAAAATTTCCAGCAACAGGACACTACTTTTAGGTTCCATTTCAGGTTGAAAACATTGTAAAATAAAATCAGAATTTACATTTATTATTCATAAGCCATTTCATGACAGAGGTCAGTGATAACATTTAATACAACACATCATTGTACCAAGTCATGTCACAAGCTTTATAATCATAATGACACGTCAGATGAAGTCACACCTGAAATGTTCTATTTTTAAAAGTTTTAAGGGTGGCTGCTGCTACTCAGTACTCCTTGAAACTTCTTACTTTTTCTGGATCAAAATATTTCTTTTTTCCCCTGTAATGAGACACATCATTATTTTCCAGATCAAAGTGTTAAACTCTATTCTCTAAACAGAAGAGCAGCTGCTTTCAATATCTTTGAGCTTCAAGTATGAAATTAAAACAGCCCCTTTTGACCATGAGTCCTGTCAGGGACTACAATTACTCAGTACCTGAAATAATGCAAAAAGTATATACAATAGCTATATATAAGCACAGTACATTAAAATTACAGTGGTCTAGTAGTCAAGTTGAAGTTCCAACTGCCTTCTAAAATACCTAATTTCAGGAAACATTCCAGTATAATTTTCTGCTTGAATATGGAAAGAAAACATAACAAAATGTTGGAACTTCTAATATAACAAGCTATCCATGATGACCAGCTCCAGGTCTGGGTCCAGATACTGAGAAGTGGAAGAAGCTGAAAGGATCCAGTTTATTAGAAAACGCCAGAGTTGAAGCAGAACAAGGCCCTTCCCTCCAGGTTCAGAAACACAAATGTTCCCAAGCACCCACCAGTGCCCACAGAGGCCAGCCCTGCTGTGGGCCAGCCAGGGGGACACCCTGCAGCTCCCAGCACCCATCCCCGGGGTTCAGCAGTTACACTGCTACCAAATACATAGTGTAAGCACTTGCACACTGACCTTCACACCACCTAGCCCACAGTAAATCCTCATCAGCATTTACTCTGAGGAATTAAGGGATTACTGCACTAGAACTGCCTGAAATAAATACCCTGGAGACAACTTCTTTAATAGTTTACTAAATGGACAAGCCCAGTTTAGTTGATGCATCCCTAAGAACTGTGTGAGATTAAGTAGTGGCCTCCAGTTGCCCTCTCCCCTGCTGTCAGCCCCAGCATAGGCATCAGCCTCCTCCTGCACCACATCTCAGGTCCTCAGCCAGAGCCCTCACCTGCCTTGCTGCTACAAGCCATGCCCAGCCTGCCGCCTCTGCTTTCGAGCACCAAGTTTCCTTCTGCTGTAGCCAGCATCAGCCACAAGAGCCAGCCAGGCAGCACGTACCTTTGTCTTAGTGCACCAAGGGCTGAACACAACCCTTTATTGGTAGGGGCAGCCCTGCAGAAGCTTTGATTTATGACAGGAGCCAGACAGCCCAAAACTCAGGGGAACAGAGAAGCATGTGAGCAGGCATGGAAAAAGTTGAGCTCTCATTGTCCAACTGCTTCTTTGAACATGTTCATGTGGTTGCTCTTCCAAAGTCAACCTAATCACTAAATAAATACCTTGTCCCTCAATTCCAAAATAAATCTAAACATTATTCCAGCTTGCAAGACTGTAGCATACTAACTTCTCCAGTACCTTCAGAGGGTATAGACACACATACAGAGAAAAGCACTCAAGAAACACTATAGCAGCTGCACACAGCCAACCAGGCAGCCCAAGTACAGCAGGAAGGAGGCAGGGAACATGGAGGCATTGGAAAGCATATGGGAATAGCACTGAGTTTGTCCAACCAGTCACCATAGCACAGGGCTGCACATCCTGCCCCAGGTTCTGCTGCATTGGGGGAGTTCTGAGACCAGGTTAGCTCAGTTTGTGCAGGAGTTAACTAGTTCTCCTAGCAGGGCCATGCATATCTGTCACTCCACATTCTGGGGGAACAGGTAACTTTAGGAAATACTCTCTCTTTTAATCTAAGCTTCAAGCTTATTTGGAATGTTTTTACATCTAAAACAATATCACATGAAGCCTGAAAGAGTTCTAAGTGTAGTTTTTCTTGAAAGTAAGCACAGCTTATGCCCAAGCGCTCCCAGAGCGTCAGCTGAAAGTCACACCAAGCCAGTATGTAGACTGCAGAAATTCAGCATCAATGCATTACACACACTCAGCACTGTGGAATGTACAGATACATTCCATAGTGTGTCACATTCAAACAACATTAAAGAGGAGTACACTGGGACACTTTACAAATTTTCTTTTTAAGGAAAAAAAAACCCATCTAATCACCCTCATTAGCTTTTTTCCACCTAAATACTTGGCCAGAAAGAGCAACCAATGCACTCAGTGGAGATACCTCATCTAGGAACTCCAAATTAAGTTTCTATTATGATTAAGTCCTTATCCTTTCAATCAAGGTTCTCTCCATTTCAAAACAAGTTTCAGATGACCACAAAGTAACTCAAGTGACCACTCTGTACCAGTCAAATGCCTTAACACATTCCCAGATCCTTACAGAAGTTCCAGGAGCAGAGGAAGGAATGCTTTTCCCAAGGGTTTTTCTGCATTGTTAACCAGGGAGACTCCTGCATCATTGGCCTCACCTCACACCTACTACCCTTGCCTAGGAGGTCAGCAGCTCCACACTTACTCCAGGTCAGGTGCACCTGAAGTTAGACCTCCAAGTTCAAATTAAGGCTACTTAATCTATCCTCATTAATGGGAATGCACAACAGGCATGCAAACCACGCAGCTGCTGTAGCCCAACATGAAAAGCTTGAGACTTGCTGCTTGAGCTTTTGCCAGGAATGAAGGAAATATCCAGTCTTTCTAGAGAGTCTATTTTCGCTCCTTCAGACAAGCGATCCAGCCCTTGCTGAGCCCCCTGCCAGCTGTTACTAACTATAACCATCAGCCCAGACACAGCCACAAGAACCATCAACTAAACAAAGCCCAGTGCTAACATAAGCAGAAGCGCAAGCACTCTCTATTAGAAATTGAGGAACCTGCTGCTAACACCCCAGTTCACAAACATTTACTGTCCCCCTTGACAAGTGGCAGGCAGTAGCTACAAAGATCTTCCATGGGATCGCAGGGAGTTCAGTAAGGGTTATGTATCTGTATTTTCATCACTTTTCATGTAGTGCTTTAAGTCTTAATAACAAAGTTGGTCAGAGACTATTAAATACCAACTGAAGTGACAGCCCTGCTATATTATTACAGTGTTTGCACAGCAATCATTCTGCAGGTTAAGTTATTTTAGGATGAGTGGTGTTTAAATTAAATATAGTCCCCTGTGCTCTTGTTTCATTTAAAGTCAACCACAGGCTGCATACCAGAACATTGTGCCGAGTCAGTAAGTTTTACTGAGACTCATTTATTTGTTTTGGTTTTGCCCCTTATTATTCCTTTTGCCAAGGAAGATGAAGAATTTGAAAAAACCCTGCTGCAGTTCTTCACAGGCTTTCATAGCATGAACCACCACAGAGTGTGAATGACTAACTTGGTGAAAAGCAGACAGAAGTAATTTAACCCAAATAACACACACAAGCTCTGCACACCATCTTAACCACCAGTGCTAGGCTTCAGCAAAAGAAAACCTGAACCTAAGTTTCCAACTCATTTTCTATAAAAATTGGTAGGAAAGCAAATAAAGAGAGAAAATTCCAGGTCTGTTCTACCCAGATCTTTCTCTACAAGCAGAGATAATAAAGCTATTGTATTTAAGGTAGAAAGAACAGCTTCAGTCTTTGTTACGCTGTTAATATGTTTGGAAACAATTGTTTACCTATCAAAAGCATTTTCCAGATATGTATTATCTTCTTCAGACAGTTTATGCCGTTAATCAGATTTAGCTAATCGCTCTCCTAGAAAGCGAGCACACTGCAGTACTTGTAATCTAGCTACTTCTTACCAGGGAGCTATTTCAAGTTACAGTAGTTTATACTCCACTTTCCCCAGTGGCTTGAAAACCCATAGGAAACATTAGCATTGTATCTGTTATTGATATTTACTCAAATACTCTTTAATAAACACTACATACATACGCATATAAATACATGCTCTTTCATTGGCCTTTGTACTGCTCATAATAAGATGCTTCCCAAAGCATTTACTGTTCCTGCTGCGTCACCAAGAGCCTTTACTGGTAGCTGAGAGACAACCCAATCTGTAGGACTAGAAAGAGTAAAGAGAACAGCATGGCAAGGCTGGAGGGAAACTGAGCTGCAAAATAAAACAGCAAGTTCGATGGAGGCCTGAATGGCCTCTTCCTAAGAACACTGCCAGAGAATGAACACAGCCCACAGTGGGTGCGGAGGTCACAGTCAGTCACAGGGTTTAGTTCAATTTTAACATGAAATAGCTGCACTCAGAATGGGGTGGATAAAATAGAGAAAAGCAGCAGGATACTTAATATTATCATTTTTATCACCGTGAGAGCTAGTAACAAGACTAGACCCCACACAAACAGTAAAAAGGAAAAAAAACCCAAACCTTTCCCTGACATCCAAAGACACATGAGCAGTGCAGGGACCAGTACACTTGCTCAGTTGAACACACTGATACATATGCATACACCTGTAAGGAAACCAAACCAGCAAACTTAAAACCAAACACCTCAAAAGATAATTACTTAGAAAACAGTTGTGGTATCTTAATGTACTTCAGTTCGTGCCTCCTCACTTGGAAGTTACTCACGTTCCAGAGCCCAGCAGCCTCAGTAACATAAAACCTCTATAACTTACCTCCCAGTCCCACAGAGATAGGTCTGCCCAAAGTCAGCAACATCCCACACGCTCCCACCAGCCCCTGTGCTACAGCCAAGCCCACAGCTCCAGGTACAAGGAAAAGCCCAACCTCACCCCCTCCCCAAATCAAGCAGCCCCCAGTGCAGCACTCATTGCAGACAGCTGTGAGGCAATGACACCCAAAGAGCTCCAGCTGTGAGCCCAGGCCAAGCCCTAGGGAATGCAGGCACACAGCTCACACCTGATGCACATCAGTGCTATGGGGACATACTTAAGATATCAGACAA
The DNA here is from genome assembly GCA_027574665.1 of Rhynochetos jubatus. Taxonomy (NCBI): domain Eukaryota; kingdom Metazoa; phylum Chordata; class Aves; order Eurypygiformes; family Rhynochetidae; genus Rhynochetos; species Rhynochetos jubatus. Next base: position 17,989,374 of record CM050654.1, on the reverse strand, counting down.
CAAAGAGCAAGAGAGCTGTAAGGGAACACTAGCTAAGTCAGATAGCTCAAATGCTTCTGCCAGGAGTTTTACTACAGAAAAGGTTTCAAGACACAGTTTGGGGTCTTTTTTTCCTCTTTTTCTATCAATTTTTAGCACGTGGATTTGTGTACTAGGATGTGCAGGATGTTGTTGCTAGAACATACATATTTCAAGGCACTGTGTGGAAGAACCATGTGGATGTTCCCTGAAGGATGGAAGGCAGTAAGAGGCAGCCCAAGGAGTACTGGGTGAGGGATACAAAACACAGCCAGGAAGGTGAGGAGTTTGTGCCATCTGAACACATGTTAAATCACATATTTCATGAAAAAAGCCAGTCCTCCAACTCAACACAATTAACAGACTTCTACTCATCACCTTTTCTGAATACTAAACCATGTGATGCTGGACTTTGAGCAACTAGGGAAAAAGGACATGAAATGACCTAAATACCTACCTCATGTTCAGCTGAATTTGTATTTGCAAACGTTAAAGCCTTTGGACATCATCTTCAGAAAATACTTGTTTTGTGGATGCCCAGCATAACAGCTTAGAAGGATCCTGCAGTTCTGAGCAGACAAGCTCATCACTTCTAAAGCTAGACTTCTTTCAGTTGTCATAAACTGGAGGTCCCATATCCCCAAACAACTGAAAAGCTCAGTGCGCCACATGTTCCTGGAGTTTGCCATGCTACACTCCGTCTCACTGAACGCAGTAGGGCCCCTCAGCTGAGCGCTGTTTAGCTCATGCATAGGTGTTTGCAGGGTCAGGGGCCTGAGCGACAAAGAATTCATGGGGTATGCTATAATAAAAACTGGAACTAGCAAATTCCTTCTTGAGTAGCATTTATGAAGACTTACTGTAAATATATGTAAACATTAAGTAATAAGTGTTGTAAAATATCAGATATTAACATGCTTTAGCTGCTCTGTATGAAAACATTTTACCTAAGATAGCTTTTAAAGTAGTCCATGAATATCCATGCTTTGCCATCTGCTTTCGAATTGAATGATCCCTCGAAAGCAGCACCCTAAATATTTCCACAAACGAGTGATCTGTTCACATTATATCCACTAATGCTTTCTTGAGGCAGAGCAAACAAATAATTCAGATGTCACATCACTGCACACAGCAACAATAAGGTGCACTCTGACTGGGTTTTAGCACGTTACTAAGAACTGCATCACTGGTTGTCTCTGAGGATCTAACCTGGCTTTTTAGAGACATATTTCTTGACAGCCTGTCAGGAAAGGCTGGAGATGCACACTGAAGAAAGAATACCTTTAGCATCTCATTTTTTTAGAGATGATGAATTCTAATCTGGGTTAACTCCCAAAAAGAGCTGAACAAAAGGATGAATAGGAAGTAGCTAAAGAGGATTTATAAAGGTGATTTTATAAAATGAAGTCTTAAAGGCACAATATGCAAATGACAATTTTTATGCGTTGGTTATACAATCTGCTAGTCTAGTCAATATTTTAAAATATAAGAAACTAACTTTCCATGTTTATACAATTGTTAGCAATTTCAAAATACTCTCATCAGCTTCTTGGGAGACAATGAGAATTGTACCAGCCAAGCAAATGCACACACAGGGTTCACTGAAGTTCACTGACTGAGGAAAACGGTTCCTCATCGACATTCATAAACTCCAGGTCTGTTTGATCTTCCCAGCAAAGTGTTCAGGCTGAAAAAGGGGCTGTGGCATAGGGGATTCCTTTGGACTTGTTTTCTGTCTGGCATTGGGCAGGTCAGTGGGTCCAGAGGAGAGGGTTGCTGAGCAGTGTGGGGAGCATGCCCACCCTCCCTCGCAGCTCCCTCTTTCCAAAGACCCACTGCCATTTGGGCTTGATGAAATCCGCAGTTTTGCTCGAGGGATGGGCTGGTTCAGATGCCTACACTGAGGCAAGAAGAGCTTAAAATAGAGCTTGTCTCTGGGGTGGCAAGGCCAGGAAGGCTTTCCAAGGCCCCGTACCAGCAGAGTGCTGTGGTGCCTGCTGTGTCCATCCAACGTCTGCTGCTCCCCAGTGAGAAGCTCTGTGGACACTCCTCTGGTGTTCCATTTCCTTTATTTAAAGGAACCACTGGAAGAAAACCATGGGGTGGGTGAGTGATGTCAAATGCTTAAAGGCAGCTGAACAAAACCAGTCTGGTCTATACTTGACACCCCATCACTTACTGAGTTTTTATTTCAAAAATGACTGAAGCAAACCACTGCTTTAATAAGGCTCTTTTGTTTGTCAGAAATAAAACATGAAGCAGTTGGAGCCACAAGTGGGGAAATTATCAAAGAAGATGAGTTAAATTGCAGTTAATGCAATTTTTCTTATAGATGCCATTCTTGTGACAGATGGCCTGGTCTTCCTGCCCTCCTAACAGGAAAGAAATGGCCCTGTGGGAGGGAAGTAAACAAAACTTCAATCTATTATTGCAACAGACAGGAGAGACACCGTACACTCAAGTACCTAACAGTGCTGGCTGACTAACCTCAAAGCTGGTCTTTCATATGAGGAAAGACCTTTCGCTCTATGCTGTTTCTTGAGAGTATCCTCTAGGGTTAGCGATGCCCCGGAATTAGGAATCTGACTGTAACATCATAGTATCCAATGTTATATCTAATTTTGCCCTTGGGTTAACTGGTAACATCAAGGATATTGATATTACCTACTGGTTAACAAATAGGAACGACGAGGCATGGTGACAGAAATAACAATACTCATATGATGGCACAAAGATCTATAGGTTCTAAAATAATTAAGAACACCAGACGTTACTGTTCTTCACAGTTGCCATGCAACCACAGCTACCCTGCTATGCTTCACCTTCCTAATCTCGTTAACAGCTAACTCTAAAACAAGTACAATTAATTCCCCAGTGAACAAGACAGGACATCACCCAGTCCTGTGGTTACACAAGTACTTTGACTGTTGGTATATAAACACTAAACAGACACAGCACCAGCACACAGCGTGGCACCGAGCTGCGGTTTTGTAAGACTAACACAAGTCATTGTTGCAAACTATGATCTTTCCTGTAGTACAGGTTTTTACAACAACTCCTAACAGATATTTCTTACGCTACTTAGGAGACAGTGCTTGCCAGTCCTCCAGTGATCCAGGCAGCCTCTTACCCTAGAAACCCAGATCGAAACGAGTGTGCTGTGCTCCAGCTCAGCAGCATGTAGAGGCACTAGGACATGGCGAGCATTAACGGTTTACTCACTTAATGCTCACTTATGCCCTCTGACAATAACTATATGAATAATGATCATATTTTCTCTTATGAGCAATGACTCGGGTGATCTGCTTTGTTGTGGTTTTTAAACAAATAGCTTCTAGACCATATGTATAAAAACCTGAGTGTTATAGCTGTGCTAAATCAGATCACTTCCATTATCAATAAAATGGATGATGACCAGTGGCTTTTGCTTCTAACAAATATTTGTATATATTTGTATATTTAAAGAAAGTAACAAACACTCAAAAATCACTTTTATTCTGAAGTGAGTCTCATTTATAGCAGGCATAGAGTCTTGCTACTAAGATTTCAACGTAGCTTCCTGACCACAGTGCAGAGCTGGTGAGCAGCCATAGAAATGATTGAAATTAGCACTGAATATGAAGGTGTTCCCAGAGTTTCTGATTCAGCGATGAAGATTTTATTGTAATGACTACAGGTTGTACAAGTCTTTGTACAATGTGCCAGTTTTGTGCAATGCCTTATTTCACAATATGGAAAAAAATACATGAAAGAAGAAAAAGCTGTTCCATTTCATTTCCTGTGAATTCAAGCTCTGGGGAGCGGCATGTATTTGCATATAAGCTGTGTAGGAACAATAATGGTGACATTTAGTATTTCGGTAATTATGGCTTTCTGATTTTTTAAAGGTGTTCTTAAATGACAAATACTTCAGTTAAGCACAGGATATACGTGCTCTTAAGCATTTACAAATGGTGATATTTCTCCATTTATCTGCTGTAGAAAATACTGCATTGGAAAGGGCGGGCAAGACACACTTGGCTGTGAAATAGGGTGGTATTAAAACCTTTCTTTTTCAGACCTCCTGTAACTGTCCTGCTCCCTCTCAAAACTTGTCATGGTGGATTGCTGCTCCTGCCTTCAGCGCATTGCCAGGAGTCACCACATCCCTCCAGCATAGTCAGATTTCCCAGGCTGAGCTGTCCACTTTTGATATAGTGACCTTGACAATGCGGTCAAACCCAGGGAAGAGTTAAAGAGCTAGGTGTGCCAGGGTCAAGTCTCCAGGAGAAGAAAATTATATGTTGGCTATAGTATCGAGAGCAGACCCCTGCCTGGGAGCCTGCTTCCAAGGAACTCCAAAGATGTCTCCATGGTTTGGCGATGCAGCACTGAGGCCAGCTGCTCTGGTGGATGAAGCTGAGAGCAGGATGGACTGCTTACTGCCAAAAGATACCAGTAAGTGGATGGTTAAGTACCCAGTCATCTGTCAGTCTGGGGCTTTTAAGAAGGAGGCTGATAGGAAGCAAGTTAGCTTGGATGCGGGGTGTTTATAGAACTTTAGCAGTCTGACAGGGAGCAGCGTTTGATCTATGCTGTGTGTAAGTCAAATAGACCTTAACCTTGGCTTCATGGCACAAGTACGTACTTGCCCAAATTATGCTTTCATGAGTTCATCAGGTTTTTAGGATTTGCCAGTCTTCATGTGCTGTTACTCTAAGAAAAGTTCACAGAAAAAAACCGCACGCTGTCTGCATGAAAGGGTTTGCATAGCTGCGCTCGAAAGCCAACGCACGTTTCAAAGTCAGAAACGATCGTGCTAGGCTATAACTTGTCACAGCAGCCAGCACTGGTGCCATGATTTCCTCGTTACTGTTTCTCAGGCACATGGAAATGCACAAAAGAATTTTTCAGTGTCATACAAACTAATACACAAATCAGTTAAAATGAGATTTTAATGTTCTGATTATATACTTAGATTATTAACTGCTGATCCAGCCCTCCTTATATTTTGCCCTCTTCTCATTATCTTGTTTTTTCAGTGGATGATAAGGCAGAAAGACAGACAAACCTGAATGGTATTGTAGCCAGAGGGGCATTTAAAATATTGCTCTGCACCTGGGAAACAGGTTTAATTACTGCTGCTGTCAAAATGTTTTAATGTAAACAGGTTTCCTGATGGATCACATTTCCTTACTGTGAACTATCATCCCCCAAACACAATCCACTTTATGGTAGGGCTTAAAATGCAGGTACCATAAATTAGAGCAATGAAGCTTTTATGATTAAAGATGCTTCATCGGCTTTTAATGCCTCAAATTATAGAAACTATAACAAGCCTTCACATTAAAATTTAAATAGGATTAAGAGTCTGAAACTCTCTATAAAGTAGGTATCATAGGCTTGATTCATTCTGAGATGGTACAGAGCTTAGCACAGGCATAGGAAGGAGGCAGCTCCTACTTCCTCTCCTTTGGACAGCTTGGAATTGGCCTAGCTGTTGTCATATATTAAGAAAGGAGGGAGACTGCCCTAACCTGTATACTGGAGACTGACTTTGATTTACCCAGGGAATAATGGGATTGCCTTAGCCATGCCTTCTCTGTCGTATAATGCTGCACCCTCTGGAGACCTTCCTAAAAGGCACCACAGAGCCTTAAAGCATGCTCTCTGCCTGCACTTGCTGCTCTATTTCTCAGGGGTACTTTGGGTCCTTTAAAATAGTCAAAGTACCTCGTGTATATCTATTCCAAAAGAGTATTCACCATACAAATACCTGCATGTGAACTGAGATGATTCTGATTACCCTGTGTATTTGATTTATGTATCATTTTATCCTGTTCACAGTACTCCTGTAATAACTTCTGAGAGCATGTTTCATATCAAGCAGTGTTTGTCAAAAGCAGATTTAAAATCTGTAATTAAAACATTTTCTTCCATGACATATTTATATTCTTCTCATCCATTCAAGATACAGAAACATGGATCTTACTTGACCAGGCGCCAATAAAGCTCATCTTTCAGATGTGCATATTACCTCAGAATTAAAAAAAAAGAAGAAAAAAGTAAAATAAATGAAATTATTTCACGTAGGTGGTACATGAAAGAGGAACCTCAATTCAGCTTATAAATTATTCATGGAAAATTATTCACTTGACTTATATAGAGATAAAGAAGGTGCTTTTTTATACTATAAAATCTACTCAGAATTAAACTGGTATTAATATGAAGTAATGCATGATTATAGTTGGAGATGTACTTTTAAATCATCTTTGTGAAATCTGAATTTGACTGAAGACACTTACTAAGTATGCACTCTGTTTCTTGATACCAGTTGGCTCATGCAAAGTGTGTAAGTGAAATGCAGAACTCAAGAAAAACCAAAGGCCACCCAACTTTGTAGATCACAAGTTCCCTCATTCTTTTGGGGGATAGAGCAAATAAGAAAAGTCCACCACACTCTAAGGGCATTCCTCAAGATTTCTGATTTGTGTTGTGGACCACAGCCTTCTCTGCATTCTATAACCATTCATGTTTGTACCATTTTGTCCTGCTTCAGCACGTTAGGATTAGGACCTAACTCGACGATGCTTGAACTCTGAATAATACGTCACTTCCTGATCTGAGATCCAACGTAACACATCTCACACTTGACTAAACACCACTGTATCATGTGAAAAGGCATCTTGGATAACGAACCTTCTTTGCTGATCAAACATAACTGCGCTAAATGAGAGAAATTGAAGTATTCTGCAGATCCAGAAACCTGTTCACACATAACAGCATGGACTACAAAGCTGTAATAACCGCATGTTACCTCTATATTAGACACACTAACTAGTTTCCATGGTGATGTCATGTTTCAGAGCAAATGCTAACACTAGGCAAACTGGATAGCTGGTGAAGATGTCTCGATGGCGGTATGGGACTGGGCATTACAGCCCTTCTCTGGCAATGACAACAGTAAACCCCTCCAGACCTACAAGATCACTGTCGTCTTTTATCTCTCCAAGGAAGCTCCTGGCCCACCACCTCAGCAGTCGGAAACCAATGTCATGCTTTAACTTCCCTCTCTCCAGTGAACACGGATGTCGATGTAAAATTGCTGGGCATGTGACAGGTTCAGCTTGGTCCAGTTTACTACCACACCTATAGCTCGGCCTGGTAGCCAACTTCTGATCACACCACACCATGCACAGTACTACCCATGCTCCGTTGCAAGACTTTTGTGCTAGCAGAGCCCACATTTCCTTTAGAAATAGAAGCTTTAAGTCTAAATTTTTTATAAATGAGGAAAACAAGTGCAGTTTACCATTTAAAACCAAAGCTGTGTGTGTGCAATAAACTTAGATTGAGACGCCAGACTGATCTAAAATCACCCAGTGACATTCAAATTTGTGGGTTTTTTGTAAAGATGGCTGGTTTATTTGTGTTATGCAGGGTCTTTTCCATTATTGCTCCTTTTAACTGGTGAGATTAAGGCCAGTACGAACTTCAGCCATCTAAAGCCAGGCTTCATTCCAATAGTAAGATTGTCACTAAGAAGAAGATTGATAAATCGATGTAAAAGAAACCTGATATGCACAAAGTTGTGCCCAGACTCCCTCAACAGGATGGTAGATATTTCATTCAGTTCCCTGGATTCTGTTTGCTGATTTAGAGGGATACAATTTTGTCCTGAAAATATTTTTTACTTCAACATACGAATAACTGTAAGATGTAACACTAACTTTTATATCATTAATTAATATTAATAGATCTGAATTCCATTCAGAGAATTTAGAGCACTGGCTATTTTCAAGGAAACAGTACCAATCAGTAAAATAATAATCATTAAGTTGTGATGCTGTTGTATTGATTTATTACATCAGCCAGTACTAGTACAGACAGCAAAGAGTTTCTGTTTGGAGCCCTAACCAGATGACCATGTGTCTTTAAACAATACTTTTCCTTAAAAGGATGTTTTTGGAAATAGATGCAGTAATCAGAATTTTTCATTACAACACAGATTCTTAGCATCATTCGTTTTACCTCACCTTTTGCTTTCTGTCAAGGAATCCCCCTCTTCTTCCCTCTCCGACGTATTTGTATGATTGTGTAAGTCTTTTGTGGTTTACTTTAAACCTTAAAACTTTTACTTTAACTTTTTACTTTACCTTTAAACTTTTAATCCCAAGTATTCAGTACATTTGCAAAGGATTCTTCCTTCAGTAGGCATCTATCAGAGATAGGTCTCTCTGCAAAGTTTCCATCTGTACCTTCACTTTCTTTACAGATATATGAAAATAATCAAAAATCTCTGTGATTCTGTAGAAAACTTAGAGCTGGATAAGAATACAATTGAAATCACATTTTTTTTTTTATTCTGGGAAGAGATTTCCTGAAAGTTTCCCCTCTGGAAGATCTAAAACGCAGCTATGAGATCCACAGCTGACCATCTCCCCATCCTAACAAAGCAATGCAGAGGCTGGGAAGGTCTGTGCCTCCACTCCTTCCCTGCAGCTAAGCAGCCACCCTGCCTCTCCTAAAAGCAATCAAAAGGGACAGGCATTGAGCTGTCAACATATAATTAAACCACAGAAAATAAGTGTAGAACAATCTGAGAAAGTCTAGCCTTGAAAAATAAGCTTTTACCCTTCAGTTAATTAATTCTGGGGAAAAATTTTGATCAAAACTTGTTTTTAACCTTGCTGCCAGGTGGTGAAACTGCCTGTTTTTCTGAAGTGGGTGTTGGCTGATAGCAGTATCTCAGGTGACACAACTCCAAAGACTTCCACTTTTTTAAAAAAAGGCTTGCAATGGGAAGGGACAGGAGGTATTTTGAAATTACTGCGTAATGCATATATTTAAGTTTATTTGTAAGATTTTGCAAGACATGTTTGTGCCCAGCAATGTGTCACTCATTAAAGGTGTTTTATCACTGGAGCCAACATTTTAATGTCCTTTCAGAAATATTAAAGAAGAAATGTTAAAGACCAAGGAAAGTCATTCTTTTTTCTTCTCTTAACCTAAAACTTCGGGGTTTTTCTTGAGGGGGGGAAGATATTGGTTAGCAAGCACTTCCTACTTAGAAGAAAAACAATTACTTTTGCCGCTGTGGGAGGGACTGGATACTTCTATCTATTTGGGAAATAGCTACTGTAACTACTTTCTAAAATGCTTCATAATCCCACAGTGGCGCAGGACACTGCAGAGTTGTTGCCATGCTAAACATCAGTTTGGTCATGCTCAAATTTTACAGGAGTGAAAACAAGTACACGTTTTTCTCTAGAGGATTGTGTTGTGGGAACATTTGTGTTACAAATCTGACGCACAAATTCATATACTCTGGGTGTCTTCTGGAAGCTGACCCTTTATCCTAGGGTTGATGTTTATTGTGCATTAATTACAGCCTTGTGTTTACACACACAATAGCAGGCTATCTGGTACTTAGATTTTAGTTAAGAAAAATCTGGGAACGTGAAACAGTGACTGTGGCTGTTCCTTTACCAAGAGGCAGAAACACAACGTAACGTGCAGTTATTCTGCATCTGAGCTCTGTCAGATGTTGGATTGGCTGTTAAGTGTTCGCGATGCTCTATTTTGTGTAAGGGAAGAATAGAAGAACCGTGCAAAAATATTGCACAAAATCCAAAGTTAGCAACTTTTTACAGCTAAAAAGGAGTCTTTGGAAGACCTTCCTACCAATTTTATACAGACAAGTAAAACAAGGTGTGGATTAGTTAGGCCTTTGTACTATTGCTAAGGGAGGACATTTTCTTTATGGTTCCACAGCCCCTTGTTGAGAACAGAAGCTTTAAAAGGGGTTTCATATTGACAGTTACTTTTGCAGGAAGCAAACCTGGTCAACGCCTGGTTAACTCCTGGTCAACTTATCAAAGACCATTTCCGTCCTGGACACAGAAACTGTAATTCATCTTTCATAATACAGGTCAGGGTACCTGTCTTTTCAATCCTTCTCTGTAGCCTCTTCCTCTGTGAAACCCCAAGAGTCATATTTTTCCAACCTGTGGGTCAGGGTGGACACAGAACCAGAGCCAAAACGGTGGCTGAGCAGTTACTATATAAGGACCACACTCATAAAGTGAACACAGGCTGAGGACTTCCAGGACTCACAGCCATCTAGCTGCTGGTTCCTACCGTAACTACAACACCCCAATGCCTTGAAGCAACCAGCTGGTGCAGACTCCTCTGGCTGTGACCGTAAAAAGGGAGTGTTGCTCAATAATAGAAACTTAGAGCACCACATACAAATTCCAGAATAGTTATTTTTATAACCTAACCTAGTACAGAACCCAGATCTTTTATATTTTCAGTGAGTGCTGAATATGACCCTCTCTGTGGCCCTTGTTGTCAAACAGCAGCATGGTTGAAACACTTACAAAACCCAGTTATCCATTCCCATCATATTTGTTGCATTACTACCACCTACCTACCCTTCCAGATCAGCTTAGGAAATCATTTACAGAATAAACCTAATAAAAAAATGCCATGAGTCATATTTTAATGAAAGATTAAAACTTATTTGCTGTTGTAAATAAAATGCATCTTAAAGGATATATTTCTAAGTAACTGCTGAAAATCCATTATCTGTAACATGTGCAGCAGATATTTCACATTCATGCTCATCACAGCATTAATGGTCTGAGAAGAATCTATTCAGTTCAGTAACCTGTTATCCATGCTATTTGATCAGATGTAGCCAACCTTTTTTATTTGGATAAAACTCAGCTTAAAATATTTTTAAGATTTCCTTACTCTTTTCAGGAAAATATGAAAGATATATTGTACCACATTTGTTTAGAATCCTAAAATGGCATAGTATGAATCATTCAAGCTGATCTGAAAAAAAAATAAAATCTGTTCACTGTACATGGAGGGAATCAGTACTTAAGAACTAGAATTGTGAAATAATGGAACGTGCAAAGCACTAACACCTGAAAACAGAAACATTCAGGGCTACAGTTTTGGGACAGAGCAGCACCTGAAGATACAGAAAGGCACCTTGTGGAATTTCAGAAGTCCCCGCACAGGCATTTGACCCGTGTTTCCGTCAATATGAATGTCATGCTGGTCACATCTGTCTGCACCTTTACACTTTGGTCCCCCTATTACTTTTTTTCTGACATAATATATCTGTATAGAAATAGCCAATATAGAAAATGGGTGAACTTCTTACACCTTCTCACTCCGCAGTTTCTCCAGCCTTTCTTCTTTAAGTCAGCGGTCTGCCTGGATCGGCACAGGCTCAGCCACGGGCTGTTCCGAAGGAGCAGAGGGCCAGCTCTGCGAAGCACTCTTAGTCCGGCAGCCTTATTTGCTCAGCTGTGGACAGCAGCAGCTCGTCCTCTGAAAGCCAGCGGCTCTGCGGGTTTTGTTGAGTGTGGCTGCAGGGAAAAAATCACCCTGCACAGTGAGTGGCTTGGCTGCAGTCACATTGGAAGGAGCCCATCGGAAGGTACTGTCCCTGTGCAATGGATATGGGCTTGTTAGTATTTATCAGGCCGAATACAGTTTTGTTGGCAGTGTGCTCTATTGAATATGGACGAACTGCAACGTTATCAATGAAGTTGCCTTCACTGCCGACTGCATTCCGTTGTGTAGGATAAAACCATTCACAGTTCTTCAGCTGTCCTTGGGGGCCAGGATTATGGAGGCACTTATGCACTCACTAAAATCAAATGAGAATTGCATCTACAATTTTTTCACGGTTGAGCTATTAATGACTCCACTGCCCACAAGGAGTCGACTTCAGTTCATATTTAGTGCTTTATAGCAGTATGTAACAGTAAGATAAGGTTTGCACCACTCCACTTAGACTTCCTTTTCTCGAAGGCACAGTCCTCAAACTGTGAAACCAATAGGTAAATTTGTCAGTGGCTGGGCGCATACTCAAGGAGAGATTAATAGGGAAGGGAGAAAACAGGTTGCAAAGGGATTTAAGGGAGGAAAGTCTCAACAGGCATACAGAATCATAGACAACACTTTTAAAAGTTGCTTTTAAGATGTTAATAAAGGATGTTGAGTACAGTACTGCTCTGAGGAAACAAGGCAGATGCAAATACTAAGAACAAAGTAGCAGCTAACCTTCAGATTTTGGATTAATGTGTTACAATTCAGCAAAGCCTGTGAAAGCCCATGAACTCCAATCTCTATTCCTTGCCTTTCTCCAGGTCCACTTAGCGTAGGACAATTTAATACTCAGGCTAAGAAGCTTAAGTATTGACTTTTACACAATGTTACTGCTTTTCTGTCATCAGGCCTACAGCTGTGACTATTGCTACTGCTGGTGAAAAAATACAAATTCACATTTTGCAGAGTGCTTTGAACTACTTAGGCTGACAGTGCAGACAATCAAACCAAAAAATAATTATCAGTTTCTTCCAAGGAATGTAACAGAAAAATCTAACAAGATTCACCAAAGGGCAATATTTTATAAACAGATTAAATAAGATTTGGTAGGTACGACAGAAGAATGGACTGATAAAGCAGAAAGTCAGAAATGAAAACTATAGGATGTCTTCATTCGTTTAAAAAAACATTTCTGGTGGGAACATAGGCAGTACTGGAATTGCATTAGCCTTCATTTTTCCCAAATAAAGAAGAACAAATATTTTTAATGAAAAGTAAGTTCAGGCACGAAAATAAGAAAATTAATTGTCTGTACTGATAGTATTTAATGCTTTTTGTAACTAAATTTCAAAGCGTTGTTAAGAGTTCCTCACGATCATCTTCATTTTATAGACATGGAAATTGAGATACACGATCAGAACAAGTAGTTTGCAAAAAAATGTATCCAAGAAATTGCCAACACTGAAGAACAGATTGTGGAACCAGCAGGCAAATGGATATAAAGAAGAGCGATAGTGCACATGTAAGCCATACTAAGCAGCTCACGTGGTTGCTATTCATCTATTATCCTTTGTACATATAATGAACCCTCTTAGAGTAAAAAGTTAGCCACACAAATCTGTATCTGTTTCTCTTATTGCACATAATCATTTTCCTTTATTCGATGAAACAGATTTAAATTACTGCTGCATTGTCAAATTACGTTTCTCTGGCCTATTTTATCAAACACATTGGCTAAATCTGTGTCAGGCGACAATTTTGCCTGCTTGGATTTAATGTAACTGTCAGACATACAGGCCATTTCACCAGTGCATTTGTAAGCATGTAACACCACTTCAAATTCCCAAATAGCTGTCAAGTGCACAAAAGATATATTTTCAGTTCAGCAAACTTGCTACCATCACTTCTGCGTTTTGTTTATTATGCAAACCCAACAGCATTCAGTATTTTTGTACAGTTGATAATTGCTAATTATGGAAGGAAAAGTTATCTGATTGTCAACCAGGGAATCAAATGAATTGAAAATATTCCATCAAGCATTTAACGAAAGTGTAGGAAAAAGACTGACTAAAAATAACAATGAACATGTTCTTTCCATTGAAAGATCATTGGCAGAAGTAAATCACACAAAATTCAGATCCTTATTGCTTAATCATCTCACATTTCATTAGCCACAGCTGCCAATTGTCTTCTGCAATGTGAATTGCTTCCCAACACCAAAAAAAAAAAAAAAAAACCCAAAGAAAAAGAAAAAAGTGCTTCTTAGGCTGGAAATTGGTTTCACTAAGATGCAGTGTTGGAATGCAAATATTCATTTCTAAATTAATTCATGACAGAGGGCTTGGCCAACCTGAGCTAATCACACCCCTGGGGTCCTCTAATCCTCTAAAGCTGATTATCTCATGATTGTCACACCCACTGGGAGTTCCCTTTGTCATTAGCAAATTCAAACTGTAGTTAAAAAAAAAAATACTTGTTTTGATGCTAAGGTTGGGTAGTGAATAGCAGCTCCAGCTCTAATCCTTTGGCTGGCTGACAGGAGGAAATGCACTCTAGTATGTCTCATTGCTCCCTCAGAATTATTAGGATTCGGAGAGAACCAACAACTAGCAAGTCAGGTGGCAAGATTATATATTGATAAGACAGCTTTGTCCCTCTAAATTAAAGCAGATGCCAATAATAAATACATGATACATGCAATTCTCTTTTTTCTAGTCTTTGTTTAGTGTGTCTGTTTTGATGGCAAATTGCCATCAAGTCATGAAGAAACTTGTACAACATAAATTGCAAATATGATACACAACACATGTTTCATGATGCCCTCTTCCAAATGTGTCTTCTACCAAGACTGTAGGAGCTGGAGGAGGAGCAGACAAGTTCACAGCATGCACGTGAAACAACCGGCAATGAACAAGCGACATCTGTCTCCAGCAGCTGCTTCTTAATGCTACTTGCTAGATTATTACATCAGTAGAGGACTAAAGTCAAAGTTTAAAGCCCGATGCTGGGGCTATGACACACGCAAACCCTGCAAAACTCAGTTTTCACATTCAGCCACTTTGTGTAAAAGTCCTCCAGGTGAGAGAATTTTCATTTATCATATATGAGTCTTGTGTGCTGTGAAACTTGTGTTGTACTAAGACTATAAAATGTGAATTCCTGTCAAGCTGGAAAATTGTGCAGGGAAGCTTGCACTGAGGGTATGCTTTGAATTATTCATCACAGCTGTTGTTGCATTTGCATTGTTACCATCATTTCCAAGCTGCTGGAATTTGCTTGATACGTTGACTGTCTAACCACTGTATTTAAGTGTACCATAGTGGCTTCCCACTTCCTAATCCAAACACTACTTGTCTCATCTCAACTGTTTAAATTTCTAATAACGACTTCGTATTGGTGGGATTTTTTTTTTCTCTTTTGGCTTTCTGTTTTAGAGTTTTAAATAAAAAAAACCCCCAACTTCAGGAGGGCAGATGTGTGTATGCACATGCAGGTATGGGATGTGCACGGATGTAACATCTATTAACTTTTGCAGCTGGTATATGAGAAAATTGCTGGTATTTGTTTGATGTTCTTAGAAATACTAGTCTGACTCATGTCATTTATTTTTAATCCATACATACATTGAAGGTTTCACTCAGCTGTAGAGTGTCCAGTGTATATTACCATGTGCAGCTTGTCTTGCTCAGTGAAATTCATACTGGTCCTCTTAAGTTTATATTAGGGGATTTAACACCTTCTGCACGAAAGCTTTTAAGATGCAATATAACGCATATTTTGAGAAAACGCGTAGCATGAAGTGGAATGTATGTAACCTGGCTCATAATGTTCCGGCAACATAAAGAAGTGTAAGATCTGCTGTAAAAGCTTAATCGTGTGTGGTTTGCAATTAATTTTGCATGCAACATGAAACTTACACCGCTAGATTTGTGTTCTTTCTTCAATGAATGGGCTGAGAAATTTTTATCAGGCAAGTTAAAATGTACTACACGTTGCATAAGGAAAATCTGTTCTCTCTACTGTGAGTTTGGTACTGCATGTGCACTGCTACTCGTGAATATCTGCACTTCCCTCAGGTGTGCTGTAGGGACTGTATTAAATGCTCCAAATTATAAAATGCATGCTGACAAATCCAGGCTACACAATGAGAAATCTGTGCTGTTCACCACGAGCGTACCACTTCTCTCTCCCTCACGATATTCGCAACATGTGTATTCCATGAAATTTTCATTGTAAACAGCAGATCAGATTTTACTAAAGCAGAAGGTAGCGCTGTAGCAAACTCATCTGCTCAGTATACAAACACACAGGCCCAGATGCACACACGGACAGTATGATCTTGAAGATATCAACAGACCTTACCAAAATTCTAACTACCAACAATAGTAGCAAAATTTTTCCTCAAATCTTCCCATGATTTTGAATGAAATTCCATGTGGAAATGTAGTTTCACATAAAAGATCTTAGGTACATTTCTGTGAGAAACTTTTTATGGGCTTGACAATCATAATGAAAGATTTATAAATTGAGCTCATTCTGGAAATTCATACAATGTGCATAAAAATTATAACGTCAAACCCAGTGCTGCCAATCCTCAACAAGTCTTAACGTAAGTGGTATTTTCATAAAGCCCCAACTCCCTATCGCAAACAGTCATGGAAGACTTTAAACTTCAAACAAATTATTCATGTTGAAATTACAAAGCAAGAATTGAAAATGCAAGGCTTTATGTACACGGACCATTAAAAAATCAGCCACCACTACAGATAACTAATTTCTTTAAATCCCTTGACAATGACAGTAAAGTTTCTACAGTGGAAATGATGAAGAAATCTGAAAATCTAAAACCACTGAATTAAAAGTCATATATCTCCAGAAAGTTATCCAGCTATACAAAGTAATGATTTTATAAGGCTGCTTTTCCCATTCAGTTTATAGGGTAAGTTAAGTTAAAAAGCTGAAAAATCTAAACTTCTAGGATCATGTAAGAAACCTGTATCAGAGTATGAGAATAATCAGAATTAGAAATAATGTAAATTTTACTTCAAGGAGCAGTTTTCTAGCTTTATTTTTTAGAAGTCAGACATCTGAAGCAAACCATTTTTATCATATCATTTAATACACTGTGAAACTCCCATGGGGATCAATAACATCTAAACCGGTGTCATACAACAGCAAAAACAATTGAGCTGAAAGAATGGAGTTTACAACTGTACTGATGAACCAAAGTCCTACCGTGTACTTGCCGATCTTTTAAGTCTTCTACTTTTATTGCAGAAATCATTGTTTTCCTGGCTGCTTTAGAATCTAAATCTTCAAACTGTTTAATCATTAGAGCTTGTAAATCACTTAGGAGCTTTGCAAAATATTATGAAGCAAGCTTAATTTTCTGGAGTATATGGGGGGGGTGTGGTGTGCACACACGCACACACGTGTGTGAAAATATCTTCCTCCATGTGGCACCAACAAGATGAACTGTTTGTCTTATGAAGTATGGCTGAGCCTTTTCTAATGTAACGATAGAGTACAAATTTACAATGGGATTTTAAAAAACCCTCTCACTTCTTTTGAAAGCTATGCATAAACCAGTAATTTAGCATGGGGGGAGGAAAGAACTTGGAGAGATACAACAGACTTGGGCAAAACACATTTTTTGTACAGATCTTTTGGGAAAATTTTGCTCAGCATCATTGTAGTGCTCAGTTTCAACTGTGTTGTATCCAAAACAACTGACCTGGAATCATGTCCAAC
The DNA here is from genome assembly GCA_027574665.1 of Rhynochetos jubatus. Classification (NCBI taxonomy): domain Eukaryota; kingdom Metazoa; phylum Chordata; class Aves; order Eurypygiformes; family Rhynochetidae; genus Rhynochetos; species Rhynochetos jubatus. Next base: position 17,972,274 of record CM050654.1, on the reverse strand, counting down.
CATTCACAGGTGAGTATGAAGAGATGGATATGATGCTCAGCCATGACATGACACAATTCCTCACAACATGCCTCATGTAGGGAAAAGTCTTTTGTCACAACTGTAGCAGACTGCATGTGGCAAATGGAAATCAGAGTGTAAAAACGTCTTCTAAATCTGGGAATGCACCAGTCACATATATTTATTGTGGTAAAACAGAGGCCTTACCAGAAATCAGGCTCACTCTGTGTAAGGAACATGCTTCTTGACACCAAAAGAGAGGGAGAGCTTGATAGCTTACACTGCATATTCTATAGATAGTTATGTGGACCCTATTGGCTTCTGTAATATTTTGAAAATGCATTCACAATAATATTCTATTTCCATGCTAGTAATGTCAGTGGGAGTCCTGGTAGTACGCTATTTAGGCACATTGAGAAAATAATAGGATTTACAATAGCTGGCAATTTGTTTTCTACTGTCACAGTGTCTGCTTTTGTTACAGTCTTTGTAGCTGTTAGAAATTTCTTTCCAGCTATTCTGTTCATCTTTTCCACTGAAACATTTCTTCAGTGTGAATTGCCACAATATGAACTGGAGTGTTTTTGCTGCCTTAAGTTTTTGTTATTAGCCCTAATATAAATAGTGCAAATGTTTTTCCAGGAATAGTCATTCACATTTTTAATGTTTACTAGTTCCGTTTGTAGGCCTGATGGACGGTCTTCCCAGCAGTGCTAGCATACTACTTCAGAAGGCAATATGCCAAGTTGTTGGGTTTTTCATAATCTAGAAAAAATTGGATTTAAAAATGAAATTTCTTCTTTTTATACTTCCTTTTGGGTTACACTATCCGCACTAGAACGTTTGTTCTGTGAAGTATGTTTATTCAGTCAGGGAAAGTGATCGTGCAAGGAAGTGTGAGCCTCATCAAAACTAACCAACAGAAGTTCGTATCAAGCACCGGTAATCACAGGTCAGTTAGCTGCACCATTTGCAGAATTCAATGAAAAAAAGTACTGCCGATAATCAACAGATTAAAGACAATTTCCAAAAGCTGACATGTTAAAGATGTAGCAAATGTTGTCATTCAGTAAAATTGTTCACTCAAATTCAGTATGACACCCCCAAGAAGGACAGACAGGTGATCTGGGTTTGTCGGTCTGGTGTTTGTCGCATGCTGCAAAGTGCATTTCCCTGCTGTACTCAGGTTTGCATATCATCACTGTTCAGGATAACTCTAAAAGTTAAACTCACTTTAGATACTCCAAACTCCAGTGTAAACACCATCAGATCTGGGGAAATAGTACGCTATGTGATACTGTAAGAATCCATAATAGAAAACCTGTGAATTTGCTGCAGAGATGAAAAAGTCCACATCCAATTATGAAAAGAGACAGAGACAAATACTTTAAAGCTGTTATGAATTATGTGCTGCACAGGGATTACACAGGCAGCAGGAAAATTAAAACAATAAACTGCCAAGATAAAAATAATTTTCTTACTTCAGACTTGTGGTACTTAGCTAGTAATGTCCCAGTGCAGTGTAAAGATCTCATTCACATATAGCTATATGCTTAGAAAATTTTATAAGTTAGTTAAAAACTGGTTATTATTTTTAAAAAACTTGCCAAGAATAGCATTGCCTAATATTTGCTGTGTACCTAGTTCTTCCACCTGCCTCACACTGTTTGGATTGTCACCTGCTGCATAGCTCCAGACATGTAAACACATGAAAATAAGAAGAATGTGACCTATTAAGCTGCAACTTTGCTACTTTAACTTATCCAGTAACCATCTGGCAGATACAGAATGGTGAAGATGATTAACTTCCTAAATCGCTTCCAACTATTGGAGGGAGCCTTAGGATGAGTCCAGAAGAAGCCAAACAACTAAGTGCAAGGCTAGATTCAGGGACAGTCTAGTTAGATGAAGTTTAGAAGTCACCTAACTGAGCCAGCACCACAGGACACAGCATTTGGTCCCAAGGCTGGGGTCCAGACAGTGGCCCAAAGGCACTGTCTCAGTAGTACCCTCTGTGGACTAGGGTTAATGTACTTAAATATTCTGTCTTTCTATACTCAAATCAGAAGATACAAACACATTTAGTAAAAGATGATTATTAGAGGTTAATTTGCTGTAATTTTTTCTGCCAAATTACCAATTAATGTAGCTGGAAAGAAATATTTTACAGATCTATAATGAAGACCAGAAAGAAATTAGAGCTTCAATTGGAGCCTCTATTAACGTATTAAATTATCCTGATATATCTTCAGCTGATTATATCAAGCACTCTTCCAGAATTTGAGAAAGTAGTAATAAATTAAATTATAAATTACTATTGATTATTTTTAACTTGTTATCATCCTCTAGATTTTGATATGGATTTTGCCAACTGATGCTGAGACATGGTGAACACAGGAGTGGTTTCAAATAAATACTTAACAGCTGCAGAACAACTGCGTATTGGGGTTGCGTTTTTTCTCTACGCTCTATTGCTAAGTATGCAATGATGCTCTATGGCCATTCTTTTTAGGCATATATGTATGGTTCTGTACATGAGAGAAAGTATTCTTCAGATGTGGAAACACTGCTAACTGCAATGGTTTTGCTCGTCTGTTAAGGATGTTCAGATGGAGAGATAGAAGAGGAGGAGGAGTACAAACTTACAGCTTTTCATGTCTCATTGCCACACCAAGCCCCTTTTCAGCACCAGAGCCTACCAAGCTATTGCCAGAGGAACACTTTACATTTCTGAAGATAATTAATGCTTAAATTAATTTATTTTTTTTTACAAAGGGACCGTTTTTCACTTTCTCTTCCCTTCTCTTCACCTTCTGACACACAGAGAACAATTGAGTGTAAGAGGCAGCAAGTGTGTTCTTTCCCTCACGTGAGAAGCAATTGCTTCAAAGGGTATGTAGTTTCTAGGCTTAGCTGTTTCATTTTTTAAAACAATCACCCCCACAGAATAAACAGAGTGTTTGATCAACACACGTTAAGCAGAGTGTGCCTAGGCACACAGCTATATACGCACCACAAACCAATTGCAAGGATTCCGTTTGTCAATGTTTACAGATCTGAAAGTCAGAAATGCCACAGCCAACAGTTTTTGTAAAGCATGACTGCAAAAAACAGGCCTGGAACTCCTACTGTTGGCATACACGTCATGGTGGTAACATCCTACATGAAGAAATACTGTTCTAATCAGCAATGTTCTAGGTGCCAAGTACTTTGGTTTCAAAAGCATTGTGTTTATGCAAAACTGCTACCAACACCAGGTTTTCTTTCATGCAAAACAATTACTAGGGTAGATAATAGCTTCTATGATACCTAAAATGTAATATTCATATTAGTATAGTAATTCTAATAAATATATCATTTCTTATTAATTTGTGGCATAATAAATGCTGTCATTTTACAGCATATAAGTGAGTTTTATTGGCCATTACAATACTACATTTCCCCCCAGATAGCTCCCTGCAGTTTTGTCTCCCAATTACAGAAATATTCTTGAATGCGTTTTTAGAGAGTCACAGGCCAAACTACATAAAAACCAGAAGCACAGAGCTACCTGATTTGGTTTTCCTTGGCAAACTTGGCCTGGAAATACAATCACAAATGGAGATCCCACAGGTTGGTAGAAAAATATCTTCACATCCTACTTGTCCCCATAATAAACTTTTAACAGGGAGAGAGAAGCAGATGCAGAACATTACCCTCCCTTGAGAGCGATCTGTGTGGGTCCAGGTGGCTGTGTGACATCAGAACACTTCTGTGCTGCAGTGGAGAGCAACTGCAGTTGTCACACCAACAGCAAACAGCTCCAAGGCCCTCCTACGCAGGCTTTACACGACTCCCCTGTCCTTGGCACAGTCCAAGCACAGGTCTGACCCTTGCACATAATCAGCTAGAGGAAATAGATGTGTGATGACTAGAAATGAAAATGCAGAAGATTCTGAAATAACAGTGACTTTAATTATATTGAAGGATAGAAATTACATCTATTGTGAGTGAAGAACAGGTAGGATGCAGCTGGATAGAGCACTCATTCAGTTAAAAAGCAAACACTTTATGAAGGTTGAGCTCTAAAATAAAATCCATTTTGCTGTCATTACAGGAAGCTGAAATGTTAAATCCCACAAAAAGGCTAAGCAACATCAACCGAAATTTTATTTCATGTCTATCGGGTCAAATTACACATTGCAAACAAGATTTACTATGAGTTTAGTGTTCATGAATCATTTGCGAACAGATTTTCTTTATTGTAGGCATACACCAAATTGCTTCTATGTAAGCACGCCACAATCTTGTGCATTGTCTGGGAATCGCTTGTATTGACTATTCATAGCATGTCATTGATCATTTAGCTCACAGCCCAAGATTTCCATTCTTAAAGGATGACTTAGAATGTTCAAATGAAACAGAGATGAATAACAAAGAAAAATACACTTTTGATATGTATATCTGGATGAATACTTGTATCTTGTGAAATTTTAGTCAATATTCAGGAATTGCAAATATGAAGAGTGGACAAAAAAGTAGAAGTGAATAGACTTGTATTCATTGATTAAGTCAATAATTAAGGATTAGTTTTAGCTCTAAATCTAAGAATTTCACAGAAAAATCACATAGGAATATTTCCTTTCCCCGAAGGAAGAATAAAATAGCGTTCAATGTAACAACTAGTTTTAGATTAAAAAATAACTGAAATATTATTTAGTTCCATGGAGAAAGAGGCATAATAAGAAAGGTTCATCAAAAAAATGGAAATACACAAGGCAGCAGAATACAACTCTGAAAAACTTAGGCAAATCAAAAGAAAATTAACTTCACTGCAAGCTAAAATAATTTAGATTCCGTAGCCTAAATGATGTACTTCATAGAAATTAAGATAAAACCAGAATCTTTTACGAAAAAAGCCAGCTTACTACAGAGAAACTACAGAGATTAGAGAAAGAGGTTGCAGAAAAACAACTGAACAATGATCTAAGAAAACATGAAAGCAATTCCCTGAGCACAAGAACTTTATCTGAACCAGAATCTACTGATAATCCGGGAGCATTTAATTTGGAGAAAGCTTTTAAGGCAAATCTAAAGAAGAGTCTAAAATTATCATAAAAGAAGTTTACTTTTTGCCAGACAGAAATCCTTCCTTCTTCACCCTATCAGTACTCAGTCACAGAGATACATGATCTTAACCATCAATCAACCTTAATCATCACCTACAATGATTATTTGGAATCTTAACTTGAAAGCCATGAAAATTAAAACAATTACTCTACATACCAGCACTGCTTTTTTTGTAATGTGTGATCCTCACCTTCAGAAACCATCTGAAAATGTTCTGGCCAGAAGGGGAAAAAAATAAAGCTAAATGACAAATTGTTAAAGAAAAACATTGAGAAAAGCAGTGGAGTGATTTTACCATAAAACTAAAAGAATGGCAATGTTTAAGAAGGCTGATCAGTCAGAAGGACATTGCTACAAAGGTGTCCTCATCTACAGAAGAGATTTAAATATCTTCTGGTTAATGCGTAAATTCTTGCGAGACAGAATTAAAGACATTTGTCTTGTTCGGTACTTGTTAACTTTTTAAATAATAAGCAGACTCAATAAGCCTATCATCAACACTATATTCTGACTGCCTCTTTTCAGTATAGAAAGAGAAAAATGTATTTCCCTTTACCAAAGAGCTTTATGAATTTGAGTAAATCATGACATCAACAGTTCTTGTCATTTTTTCCTGCTTTTTCTTGTTTGCTTTACTCTCTTACAGCTGAAACATCGAGTATGAAACAGTAGAAGTAATGAAAATCTTGAAAAAGCAGCCTGGCTCACAAAATATTATATTCCAATGTCCACAACAGCAAAAATCAAGATTTCAATAGATCCTATGAATAAAAGTCTTGTGGATGATGGAGTTAACTCTTCCTAAGGGCCCAGGACAAACTGTTTTTCTGATCACAGTGGCCTTTTGCTTTCCTAAAGGACATGACCTCAAAGCAATGATAGACATTCGAAAGGTTTTTGTGAAGAGCATGAAAAATGTATTAACTTCTCATGCAGAGTGACATCTTACCTGCTGTTATTGATTGCTATATTCAGTAACAGAAATAGAAAATGCTATGGAAAAAAACCCCAGTCAACCGAATAGCTCCTTCAGTCAAAGTTAGTGGAATACTGTTGTGTTCGATGGTTTGGTTCAATTCACTTCCAGGGGTGTATGAAGCTGCTAACACGCTGGGAGGGATGAGAATCAAAAGCAGAAGAAAACGGGACACAGCATAGAGGTAACAGGTCATTTTGCAACTGACATTCTAACAGGTGGATGATATAGCCAGGCACCATTTAAGCAACAAAACTACGTAGGGAACACTGTTCACAAGAGGATGTACAGAGCTGGGAATGTAGCTGGTGCATGTAAATAGGAACTGAAGATAGAACCAGCCTTTTCTGTTATCTCCAAAACTTAGATAACCATTTTGCTGAGATAAAGCAGAACAGTTAGATAAAACCAGGATGCTCCCTCCTAGATTAAAGCAGCCCAAAACAAAGGGGCTAGTGGCTTCTGATTCTTAAGCTTGTTACCAGCACTGACATAAAAAAAATGATTGCACAAATTTGCACAGATTTTTAAGGTACATTTAGGTAGTTTTCTATTAATAAGGCACTATTATAACATTGCTATAGCAACTCTAGAGTTATGGCTGAAAAGAGATTTTCTAGGCCTTTCTACCCAGGTGCTTCTAACTTTTAGAGCTTTAGAAAATGCTTTAAAAATGCTCACCAATTCAGCTTAAATACTTAAAGCCTGTTGTTAACTTAATAGCAAACACTTTAGGAAAGTTTTTTGGAGGGGAATTGTCACTCTTGACAAACCAGCATGTATAAATATTACACTTCTTGCATTAAGAAGTATGTTCAGAAGATGAGGCAGTATTCAATGAAAAGGAAATGAAAGGCAAAAGATGTTGATGAGTATGGCTGTAAGTTTCTACAAACCTAAGTCAGTAAATGAAAAATTATGATATCCTCAACACCTGTAACACTGCCCTGAGCAGAGATAAACACACTAAGCAGTGCACACATGAAACGATTAACGTAAGCAGCATCCACAGTGATACAAAGCACTATGTAAGCACAAGTTAAGGTTATTTTGGGAAACAATTTCTCCACTTGTGTGTACAAAACCTTATGCTAACACAGGACCAGATTGACTCTTTGGCAGAAATGCAGCAGAGATGAGAAGAAAGCCCATAAGCCTGTCATTGGCAAGTTTTCCCTCCGACAGCTTGTTTCCGCGCAAAGCAACAACAGCTTTCACCTACAGATCTATATGCAGGGCTGTGGGTCAGCTCTGTAGCTCCGCTTGGCCACCAAGTGAAGCGGGCCACTTTGGCTCCCTGCCATTGAAGAGGGTCACTTTGGCTCCCTGCCATTCAAGACCTAGATGGCTCTTGGAGGAAGCTGGAGCTGCGCAGAGCTTTCTTCTATTCCTCCAGCTAGGAAAGGACCCTCTAGGCAAGGTGGAGTACTCTAGGAAGCCCACTATTTTTCCTTTCTCCAAGTGCCGCCTGAAGACTGTGAAACAGACTGGACATTCTCACAGCTGACATGTTTGCATTTCTGGTTAAAAGAGAAAAATCACATTTTCTCACAGAAAGCAAATGCTTCAGTTTTTTTCATTTTCTGGTTTTTTTCATGTTCTGGTCACAATCATGACTGGAATCACAGGAATGTATCTTCCTACTCCAGAAAAGGATTAAGCTATTTCTGACAGATATTTTCCTCTAACACATTCTCAGAAATCCTAAGTGATTCCACAATCTCACAAGACAACCTGCCCTACTGTTGTACCACACTTAGGGCTAGGAAGTTTTTCTTGATGTCTAACATAAATCTCTCTTCCTGCAATTACGCTGAATTTATCTCTTGAAGATAAAGTACCATGTTCAGCAGGAGATGATGTGTGAATGATGATGTGGTGACTTGTGAAGCTACATCATCACTCCTCAATGTGCTATTCTTACTGGATGGCAGTTTACATTTTCCCTAGAGATCATTTAGTTGAAAAAGACTCATTTGTCTCAGGGAAATAAGAAAGTCCAAATTTTAATAAAATCTAATCTGCTACTACTAATTTCTTTCAGTTTTACACAGGATACAATATACCATATTGGATACAATACAAATACACAATCTCTTGAAGGATTTTTTCATGGAATGTTTACTGTTTGCATATAATATAAATTAGATGTTGAAGAAAAAATTGCAATGTTTTTTATTTTTGTATTTAAACCATTTTTTTCCTTATGTCCTGAACAGCCTACAAAAGAAGTGCCTTATAACTAGCAGATACATTCTAATAGACATTAAAGATCAGAAAATCTTCAAATGTTTCTTTGAAAAATTGACATGGCACAAGTTCCTTGATTGTGGCAGAACACACCAAGCAAAGACACTGCTTTTGTTGACAGAAAATTATGATTTCCTATTTTAGGTAAGTTAGAGATTTTATATTTCCTAAGGTTAAATGTTCCTAAATGTCGCTGTTCCTGGCATAATCAGAGAAGAAATACATACGGGAAAGAAAGAAACTGAAAGATTATGTTTCTTCCCTGCTAAGTGAGTAGTTTACGAAAACATCTGACATTTCTTTTTCTTCGGGAAGAGATGACCACATTTAATGGCCAAATGCTTTATGTACATCTCTCACTTGCTGTATTTTATACCTGTGGGTACTGATGAAAAATGACCAACTATGGATGAGAAATGAAGAAAAATATAGAATAAAGAAGAATATAGAGGCCAGCCCAGCTCAAAGGTGGACCAGAAAAGATTTCAAACTTAGGGGACAGAAGGGGACTCAGACTAAAGTTTCGCATCAGAAACTGTGGGTTCAGTTTGCGCATCAGTCCTCATAGAACAGAGTAACGTAGGTTTGGCTGGGATACAGACAACGTGATCAAAGACATCAGTGTAGGATGAACGTAGGCCGCAGTGATCACAATCTCATTTTTAATAAGAGTATTGAAGTTGCTGTTGTTGAAGGACTGAATTCATTCATTGTCTCAGCAGTCCAAAGGGATGATAACAGCATGCAGCACTGCTAATGTAGTTAAGGTTAATAAAGAACCTGGAACATCCCAGAAACAGAGCTACGTTTCTGCATCAAGGCAATTTGGCAATTTAGTGACATCAAAAGCTGACAAAGCAGGAGAGACAGCTGACACATTGCCGCAGAGAACCCTCGGCAGTGCAACAGCTCCTGGCAGGGAACTCGGATCCCGATCCAGGCCTGCTGCAGTGTAATTGCGACTCCATGGAAATCAACAGTTTAAACTGTGTAAACTGTGTCTGAATTGAATCTTTTGAGGTTTATATCAGTTTCAAATGAGCCTTCTCATTTTTTTTCACGATAACAACAGTTATTTTAAGTGCTATCAACAGCGTGGAAAGATGACAGGTAGTAACAGCCACTTTGGGATTCTTAAAAATACTGTGTTGCTCATGGAGGTGCTGAATTGGTGACAGCATCACCATCACTTTTGTTTCCTGGCTAAAAGAAAAAGTGCTAGGGATTCAGCTCTCACTGCAGTCTACCAGGAGCTCCATAAAACAGTAATATGCTGTGGGTTAATTTTCCGTGTGGAACATTACACACAACTCTTTCGAGAGAAAAGGAATTCTCAAAGGAAAAGCAATCTATTGACTGAAGATGGGGGCTGACAATGTGATGGGTGTGTATAAATAAACTGATTGTGTTTGTAAACATCTGTATTAAGCACTTCATTAACACTGTGTCAGAATACATTGTGTTTTCCCCCTCTTAGGATACAGTCAGGCCTTTTTCCCTGCAAACCTGTCCATGACGCTCTATGGTGTCCAAGAAGTTTTGCAAAGCCAGAGAATAGTTAGCAATTAAATTTGATAACGAGCCACTTACTGTGAAGAAGGTTATATCGAAATATATTTGCTGTCAGAAGTGCTCGTTTATCGCTTACGTGACACCTAGGAGACAGAAGTACGCTGAAGCATGAAAACAGTGCGCTGGAGTTAAAACATTTTGGTTTCTGCCTTTTCTTCACACCTTCAAGTAAGATACATGATGTTGCTACTGAAAACCTATTCATACTCAAAACCAAGTCAGGCCTGAAACATGTTTAACACATTCTAGGTGGGCGAAAAGATAATAAGTAAATAAGGAAAGCCATTTATTTACCAAACCCCTGCAGCTACTCTATTATTTATGCAAAATGTTACGAAATGAGAATTGTGACATTCCACACAGGTGTAAATGATGAATTATGCACAGGACCCAGAGTGCACAGCAGACTGCGCAGGATGCAAAAATTTTCCCATTTTTACTCAGGTTCATTTTTAACTGTCACTAAATCCTCCTAAGTACAATTTTGGATTTTTTTCATACCTTCGGTTTTGGTTTCTTGTGTGTCTGTGTGTGTAAAAATATCTCTCTGTACTCATTAGTCTTTTATAATTCACCACAGAACAGGGTGAGTTACACAGGTGCACCAACATTCCTCCAGGAATAATTGCATAAAACTATCTTTACAAAACCCAGACCTTTTTCCGAGTTGTGTGACATTATCTGATATTTCTGGCCAGGAGTGAATCCCTGCCATTTCTGTAGGACCTGGGCTTGCTCACTGCAAGATGAGTTCATTCTGCTGTAGACCACAGACACTTCTCATCATTATACACTGCACAGCTACTTTGCTGTACTTCATCTCTTTTCAAATGATTTAGCTATTTTCTGCTTTGATTTCAACTGGGATACTATTACTTATCTCTGCTCATTATTTCTTACAACATGTTTCACACTTGTAAGCTCTGAATTTCTGAGAATCGCCTGTATTAAGAATTCCATTGTACCAAGTTAAGACTGAAATATTCCAAGCATGTGTTAAGGAAACTTCAACTTACTACTGTCAAAAGGCAGTGCAACTGAAAGCATGGGTTTTCCTTAATCTTCCTAAAACATGCTTAACATATAGAAATGTTTAAAAACTATGGGAACCATTTTTCTAACTAGAACCATTGCTTCCGGTTCCCAAAAATATAGTGGTCAAAAACCCAGAGATGATCCCCATCCCAAATATTTATGACCTAAACAATACACGGACCACAGATTAAGAAACAAGTGTCAGAAAACAGTAGCTCTGTGAATATCAGAATCCATGAGGTCTTCTTTCTGTTGAATTGCAGACTGTGATTGATTGATTTTGTTACTGAATAGTATTAATGATATACCATGAGTTCGCTTGTTGTTTGGCAGCAAAGAATACACACAGGAGAGAAATCATTTGAAGGCTGCAACTGCGGGAAAAGCCAAAATCAGGATTTGCATCTGGAGAGTCCACAGAGAAGAGAAAGCCAGACTGAAGCTCTAATATAATCTCAAATAATGTAATACCTAATACAAGGAGGGTCCCACAGTTGTCTGTGTTGATTTTCTATTGTCTAATAAGAAGGAGCTCAAGCTGCATTCTTTCTTTTCAGCGGAACATGAAATAAACTCCTGTTCTTCTGTGTGGCTCCTTTATTCTTCAATAAAACTTAAAGACACTTTAAATCCCTCTATTCCTCTTCCAAGTTCTGCCAAAGGCTTAATACTTGGGTATTAAACATATAGGGTAAATACATGCACGTATACAGTATAAACACAGAAATTGTGTTTCCTTGAGAAACCAGGCCTGAAACCAGATGAAGGAAGCGCTAAGAAGGAGCAGTTGTTTTATTACGGTGAGAGGTGACAAGGCTGGACTTAGCCACTCAAATGGGAAGCGCTAGTCTACAATGAAAGGTCAAGCAAAGCAGTGAGGTGGGTGGCCAACCTGTCAAATGAGAGCTTGAGGGGATGAAAACAGACCAGTGCAAGGACAGACAAGATGAGAGAGAAAAGCAGAGAAGGGAAGAATAAATGGAGGAAAACAGGAGAAAGATGAGAATATGGAGAGTAAAAACTGGCTTGCTGGGGAGAAAAGATTGACACTGCTTAACAACTAGTCCCTCTGGAGGACAGTCTCAAATTATTTGCAAGCATGAATTCATTCGTCTTCATGCAAATTATGCAGGGAAAAATAGGAGGGCATCTCATAGGAGATGTTATCCACTCAGTCCTTCCACTTCTCAGAAGAAACAGCATCTGCTCTGCCCTTCCAAGGCAAGGAAGTGAAAACTAGCTTTATGTAACAGCTGCACGTGTAGACTGCCAAGAAGGCAAAGTAGTTCATTGCTCCTTCAAGAGTCTAAAAATTCACAGCTCCTGTGATCCACTGGAAGCTTGTTGGGGGCTGTAACAAACAGTTTGAAGAACTCTCTCGTGGAGAATATCAGTTGTGAGAGCACAGAGGAATGATGCAAGCAATGGAACCTGCAAAAGGAAAAAATCTATATATTTCAGGTGGTATAAGAGAGGGCAGTGATCAGAGGCTCTGGGTGTCATTGATACTCTCCCAGATGGAGTAGAGGAAGCAAAAAAAGAATGTTGCATACTGCAACTGCAAGAATGGGAAGCTGTTCAGCACAGATATTTGAATGATGTTTGAAAAGAAACTTCAGTAAAAGAAGGCTCATGCTCCAGGACTGCCTTCGGAAAGAGGCCATGGTAAGAGAAGAGCTCCATGACAGCTAATGAGTAACTGATAATGTGTAACTGGATGCAGCCACTGACACTATAACTGGTGTGGAAATGTTATAAAAATGGGAATAATTTTAAAGATTAAAATTAACCTGATCTGAGGATGAAAAGGTCTTTGGTTTTATTTAGTAATTTATCGAGGGTTCAATGTTAATTTAAAACCTAGAAATGCAAGTGGATTATTTTAATCCTTTCCTGGCACTGGCTTAATGAAGGCCAGACCACCTCCTCAGCTCTGGTCCTATCCCTGCTGTGGTGGGTAGTGCTGAAGATGATGCAAAGGCAACCCCCTCCACAACTGCCCATGTCACCATGCTCATCAGAACCACGACACTGGTGCAAACCACATCCTGCATAACTGTGGAAAGGCAGACATCAAGAGGGGAGCAGAACAAGGGCTGCAGTTTGTTTGCATCACCTACTGTTACAGAGGTGAGACCTCTCCCCTTCCCTATTGCACCTTCTCCAGAAAAAGAAATGTCATAGTTTGACCTTGCCTGTGGCAGCAGCTGCTGAATAGTCTTCTTTTTTGGTGGTAAGAAAAGTACACGGTACAGAGGGAAGAGGGAAGGTTGGCATCTTATTTTCAGCTCTTGTAAAGAAATTGTCTCTTGCCTTCAAAAGAAAATGTCAATTTTGTTTCCAGAGAATGGTCCCACGAGGACCCTGAGCAGTCTCTGAGACTTGGCTGTGTTTGATAGGAATGTGGAGGAGAGGACAAGCACCACAGCAGACAGGAGAGTGCATTAGCAGCACTCCTCTGCTTTAAAATCAGACATGTTTCCCAACAACCCTTCCTTCTTCCCATTTTTGAAGCTGATTATTTTCCAAGAAACTCTGAACTGACAGCACCTGTGTTTTAAATTAATTTGGACAGTATATAGAGAGATGGAAAAGCCCAGAAGAGAGGTTATTCAGCATGTCCAACTGGTGGTCTCAACAAGCCGTAACAATAAACATGGATTAATGTTTCCAAGGACCCTGAAACGTACGTAAGAACAATTCTCATTTTACAGATGAGGAAACTCAGACACAGAACAGTTCTGTGACTGCTGGGGTCAGAGTGTAGCAGTGCTATCTATCTCATTTGTCAATCTCTGCTGCCCTTTCCCACAGTATACGATCTTCTCTCAAGAATTAATAACCAATATTACAACAGGCCTCAAGTCTAAATTTGCTCTTTCCTTTCCCCAGACAGGGTTTATCTAACTTATTTCCTCTTCTCACCCCCCATTCTGACCTTTTCTGCTTTCCTCTGTCTTTCATTGCTGCTTTAAGCTGTGTACATGGTAGGGATAGCAGGGCTAAAATAACACGTTATAATTTACCCCGAAGGCTGTGAATGTTGTGATCATTCTTACCTGTTTCAGCAAGGGGCTTGAAAGTCTTCTGTGTCTTCTACTGTCATGACACTTACCCTTGCGATTAGAAGAAACGCTGTTCCTAAAGTAAAGTAGGTGGCAGGAGAGAATATTGTCTGAAAATAAGTCTAGGTAGTGACTTGGAAAACATAGCTTTTACATTTAATAATGATATTCTGAAACTGACCCAAATTCTGTGGAGGGCCAGCCTACAGAGGGAAGCAAACGCCTTAGATCCCAGGCAGCAGGGTAACTATTAGTGAACAGGTACATCTGAAGACAGAATAGAAATCTCCCCTTTCTAGTGGTTGGTAGAAAAAGCCTATTTGTTGGTTGGAAGTTCTGTTGCATGTGGAAATGTCAGGAAAAGTGGCCTAACTTGAGCACAGTGCTGAATAAAACACGTTTGATATGATCCTGCCAGTCTCGCAGCTCCTCTGCCAGGTGCTGAAGCATCCTGCAGCAAAGGTGGACAAACATCGCCCAAAATCACAAGTGGGCACATTGTACACTTCTAGGTTGTGCCTTTTCCCAGAAACTCGCCAACAACTTTGCAGGATATTAAGTCCTGTGTCTGCAGCATGATTATTGCTCACCACAGAAGGCTGACCTGCTCTGGCAAGTATGCTCACATCTCCTCCCAGTACAGTCCTTGCACAGTTCACTGCTTCAGCCCAGTGTGAGAAATCAATCCACAGCCTCAAGACACTACAGAGCGCTGAACTGCAGACTGTGGAAACCTCAGTGGCAGAGTTTATCTGCACTGGTAATACATGACCTGCAAACCATGGCACAAATTGGATTTGCTTTGTTCCTGTTATATGACAACGTGCTTAAGAAAATGGAGGAGGAAATGGGAAGAAAAGTGAAATACTTTTACAAGTGGTGTTCACCCGCAGGAGGCCCCACATTCTCAGGAAAAGAATGGATGATTTTTTTCTTTAGTGGATGCTTTAAAGTACCTGAGCTGAAAGATTTTCAGTTGAGGGCAGGCACACCAGGGTAGGTGGGCACCTCAGGCCGCACTTACGTTTGTAATTGAGTTTGTGATGTGACCAACAGGTGCCAAGGTGGTTACCTGAATGAAAATCATGTGACCGACTGGAGAGACAATTTGGGAATGTCTGAGTACAGTCTGTGTAAATACCAAAGTGCCTTCGGAAATGAGCCTCACCAGCATGCACAACCTACAAGCACCAATCCTGGAGCCCTCTCTTGTGGGGAGATCTGAGAGCTGGCTTGAAGGTAGACATATTCAAATGACACTACCACCATGTTAGCATTTGTGGCTGACCAGTACAGCATACCTCCTCTCCCTGCTGTTTTGAACAGTCCAGTGGATTGACCCCGGCGAGCTGGCACCACCTGATCTGGTTGTGTTAACGAAGGTCAGGGTGGAGCTGTAGATCGGCTCTGAGGTCGACATTCAACAGTTCTGAATCTTGCACTCAACAGCAAACGTTTTCTGTTAATAAGGTACAGAAAGAAACAGACATAATCACTTCACCTATAATTACTCCAGAGCATGGGGCATTTATTCCCCTCTGCAGGGATTTTTTTGAATCAATGTGTAGTAAAGGACAATGCTAATGGAGTTCTATATATCTAAATACTGTGGAGTGGTAGATAGGTGCATTCTCCCATTCATTTCTCCTTTTCCTTTTTTTTCTGGGAGCAGAACCACCTGGTAGTCCTAAGCCTCAACACAAAAACTTTCCCTGTTCTGCTGGACATTACTTGTATGAACTGGACTTCTTGATAGTTCAGAATGACCCCCATCAATAGCTTATTAACTGCTAAGAAACAATGCAAGGGAAATAGGTAAGTTTGCAAAGTTAAAATTCTTTTTTGATGGACATGTCCACTTGTTGGGTAGGATTCCGTGAAAGATAAATTTGGGAACATAAAGACTGACTTTGCTGCTTTCTTGGTACAAGAAACCAATGAAAAATAATGTATAATTAAAAAGATCTTTGTTTGCTTCAGGATTTCGCACATTCTGAGTCACTTGCCCATATCATTAAAGTTTAATAGTTATCACTTTGATAAAATGAATCTTAACGTCATTGTATTTCTTCATTGAAAGACATATCAAACAAGTGTTTCAGCCAGAATCATATCAGCACCGTACTATCGCAAAGTGAAGTTTGAGAAAGATAATTGAATAGCAACAATGTACTCTGGAGACTTAAAACGCACGTTGCAAAATGTCCATTATGAAATGGATATGTTTTAACCAATTCCGATTAACAGAACTCTTTTGGTTCTACATCTCCGTTATCCTCAGTCTGATGCTGAGAGAGGAAAGTACCCCATCAATCTGGCAGATATCTATACTGGATATTAGAAGGTATCCTATGTAAAAAATTAGTGGGAGTTATTAGCTTTTTTTTAAACAACCTGGCCCCCTGTTTATGTGCCAGCATTTAAACACTTTAAATACCTGTGTCCCACTTCAACACTAAATCAGATGAATTTGATTCTACTGACCAAGATGTTCCCTATCTTAAAATTTCCACTACTAGGATTAATACAGTCTACTAGCAAGAACATTATTATTTAAAATCATGATCAGCCTGACAGCAAAGGCCAAAAGTTCATTCCCACACACAGTTGAAACAGGGACAAAAATAAGCAGACCTCAGGAACGATGATCTCCATTTAGCAAATTAATTAAAACAACGTAAGGTAACTTAGGAATAAGAATACCCCTGAGAGATTTTTTTCATGGCTTTCAAGATCATGGATACAGTACAAAGTAAAGTAATCTTTTGATGTTAGATGAGTGGAAGCAGCTTCATTGGCATATTTTTTTCTGCTTTTTTGAAGTTAGCACCATGTTCTTATTTGTTCTGGCATAGTACAGTCTCCTCTATTTTTATTTAACCAGAAAGCACTCTTAAAAACGTAGTATGTTAATATTCACATTAAATATTAGTGACAACGTATTAAAGCAGTATTAAAAGGTAACTGTTAGAAATTCAAGTATGAACAGGCAATGCTATAGTCAGACCGAACCAAGCAGAGGTGGCGTGAATTACGCCTGTGCTTCCTTGCCTTCCTCACCAGTGTTGCGCAGAACACGGGAGCACCATTTCAGCTTAACTGTAGTTGGAAATACTAAAACACTTTAAACTTAGGCTTTAACAGACACCTTCGTTGTGCTACTTCTATTTCAAACTTCCACCTCAAGCTCCTGCCCCTCCACACTGTGCCACCCTCATGAATAGCATATTCAGTGACATACAAGTGCAGTCATACAACTCCCCTACCTGAAGAGGTGGGGTAGGTTAATTTACATATTTATTAAACATTGTAAGTAGAGGCACGCACTGCAGTGCCACGCCGTGTTGTGAAGGAGGGCTCCGGTAGCAGTTGGGATTACTGCACTGGAAAACACCCAGCAGCCAGTCTGTTGACATACATGTGAATAAAGGTAGAGAAATGACACAATGGGTTTTTTAAGACAAAAGCAACTTGAGGGATAACTGCACTCGGCAGTGCAGCTGTGCTCTGCAGGGCACCCAGGACATCCCTGAGCCCTCATCCTCTGCTGGGAGTGCAGTGGAGACAGCACACGTGGCTGGCCAGGAAGGACACTCATCCATCAGCTGCTACCCCACCAGCCTCGCCCTAATGAGGGACTCAGGAGGCAGCCTGGCTCAGTTCTCACTTGGAAGGAGGTTGTTGCTCGAACGTGTAAAATGGAAATGCTCTTTATATAAGGAGTCAAGAGCTGGGAGAAGAGTTTATTGTTGAAACCATGGGACAAGACTAAAATCAGGCTGGTCTCACACCTGCTAATCATAACTTCTTTCCTGCGCAAAGATTTCTGGCTGGTGATACTGAAAGAGCTACTTGAAGATAGTCACATCTTGACATCACACAGATGGGGGTGATAAAAATGACTGTAACACTAAAAGCAACTCATTTCTAAGTCTCCACCACTTCGCCACTCAAATACTTCAGGGAAACCTTTAGACATGCTCAATAACAAACATAAACCCTCCACCTACGCTGAAGAATTTAACTCATTTTTGCCCTTGAGCTTTTCCAGTGTATCTCCAGGACCTGGCTTTCCATCCCAGATGGCTTTAGCTACAATTATTTAGGACAGCACCACCCAGGCTCTCCACTCGGATATGACTGCTGCAGCAAGGGAGGTACAGAGCAAATATGTGGGAGATCTTCAGCCAGGGCTGTAATCCCCTCTAAGCCCTCGCCACCACTGTGGAGACACATTCCTGACACATCCGCTCCTGCTGCAACCCCTAAGGGACCAACTGCCACTGACCAGGGCACATGAGAGACTTCTGGGTGTTGCAACACCTACTCCTATTGCAGAGAGTGCCCAGGCAGCTCAGGAGCCCAGGCTGGAAGATCAGCCCTGCCCAGTTATTTGCAGCAGTGATTTACCATGATCTGGCCCTGACCTGTCTTTCCTGTCCCTTTGTGGGATGTTAGGGTTCCTACAGCAGGAAGGGAGTGGATAAATGCAGACAGTAATGCTCCTAGTCAAAAAGCAAGATGCCACAAAGGTACTCCACAGGAGTCTTTGGTAATCCTGATCTTCATAGGCTAAAAAAGGTATTACGTTTTTATTGTAGAACAGGCGACCAGCCAAGCTGGCCTTTTATCCAGTGCAGACATGATAAGGGAAATATGTATGGGCCTTACCCTATAATTAAGGTGCATTCAGAAGTGTCACAGGCTTTCTAGGCAGGCAAATGTAAAGCACCGTGACTCATCACCAAAGGGTGTGACTGCTCTCAGGGATTTGTAAGGTTTTCTTTAAACGCTGACCAGTTCGGTTCCTTCCTCTCTGAGGGGATGTCAGGAACTAGAGTTTGAAGAGCCTGTTGGGGGCCGAGGTCTCAAACTGCTGATAAGTCAGATAAAGCTGTTTGTGCCGACTGTCGCCAGCCCTAAAGGTGATGACGGAGATGTTTTACGCCCCTAACCTCAGGGAAATGGGTTAGTCAGGCTGAAGCAGTAAGGAGCTGTCCAGGATCCCTTTTTCTCAGTAACGCAGCCGGGATGCACCAATTTAGTCCTGTAAATATCTTAAAACAAACAAACAAACAAACATCGATCAGCTTATGAATAACACCTGCCCACATGTATGTTTCTTTCTGACCTCAGCTCAGTCAAGTGAGTTTGACTTTACAATTATCTTGCCGCCTTCTGGCTGGTATGAATGAGGATATTAGCTCTGTTACTACCAGCCTATTAGCTTCCTGCTTTCGCTCAAACAGCACAGACTGGTCTTTTGGAGCCAAAGGTTTCCAGTCTAAGGAGCCTGTAGACAGCACTAAGATATATGTGTGTGTATATACTTATAGATAATTCAATCTGAGATGGTTTAGGGGTGGAACATCTCTGTATGTAACAGGGAAATGAGAGGTTTACTAGGCCTTCAACATCATTCACTACAGCAGCAACTACTTTCATAGCAGAATATCATACACTGAGAATGACAGTGTTATTTTACTACACCCCATGTGCAGAAAAGGTGCAGATTCTCACGCTGACAGTTTTCCGAGAATGCTGGTCTGCCAGGGTTGATTCTGTAGAGCCAAGTTCTCCCTAACTGATGATTTACTCACTATACTATTGAATATAGAGCACAAAATAATTTTATGGAGTTTATGAAGTTGTTTATAGACCTATCTATAGGATAGAGATATATATTCTCACACTTTCCTACAGGTAGAAGTCTGCCAGTATTTGCATTTTACTCTACTATAGCAAAAACCATTCATGATACTGTACCAAAAATTAAGTCTGTGTTAAAGCAAGCTGAAACTACCCATATATACACATCAAAGATATTTTTTTCAATTAAAATTTCGAGGGAAAAAAAGACGTTTGTTGTGACATTGCTTGCAGATGAATACTCACTGAAACGATGCTTATTCATAGAGGGAAATACCCTTATGAAGTACAAATTACTACTGTCCAGGAGACAGACTAATCCCACCTGAATTTTCTCTGTTCAGTTTTTCTCACTTTTCTTACAGTTTTCCAAGTAAAATGAAAAGTACAGAGGTTGAAAGTTGGTTAATACAAGTTGCTTTCAACAAAAAGGGTTTTTTTTAGAGCGCGGATACTCATTTGACATGCACAGACACTAGATTCATATGAATTCACAGGAGCTCCAAAGGGGCCATTATGTTTTTTTCTTGCCTCAATAATCCACACACAAGAAAAGAATTTACACAACAGAACACATGGACTCCATGGGAACACTGAAATAAAAACATTTCTGGATGACTTTGTGCTTCAAAAACATGGATTTACCTGTTATGTTTTTTAAGTGCTTAACACTAATCTGCCCATTAGAAACACACTAAATGGTCAGTTGGATATTAGTAAAACACAGCTGTCAAATACGATGTACACCATACAGCAGAATTTACCTATCCTTACTTCATAGGATTTCAATAAAGATTAATTAATGTCTGTAGTTCTTAATGTACGTGAAGTATTTTTCTATGGATTTAGATACAGCAGTGTTCAACACTATAAAGGAGCCTGGGTAACTCCTGTGTTAAAACAGTTGGTAAAATTATCCTCCTGGATTTATTCAACCACATAAGGATCCCGAGAAAGTAGAGATATCCTGAAAACTCCTCTAAGCATCCCGAGTTACAGGCCTCGTGACAGTCTGCCTTAGAGCAGTCTCAGGACTATTGCTGAGACACAACAGCCTCCAAAACGTCTTTCTTCACACAAGAACAACGGAAGCACAGCAGTGTTCTGGCTCTTGCCTTCATCTCTTCTCCCCACCCCCCTCCATCATATTCCCGTGCCAGGATTCGTAAGGTGGCAAAACAAACCCAACAGATGGGCTAAACACCAGCTGACAAAAGGTCCAGGCGGTGGTTCCCCAACGGTTGGTTCCTGCCCACTGCCACGCTTACTCTGCTTCTTGGTTTGAGGACAAAAAGATTACCTTTGCCTTTTCTTGTAATTTCTTCAGGATACAAATTAATTGAAACATAGTAGGAACATCGTGCTTTAGGGACTTATTTTTCATTCATAAACCCAAATGAATCTATAGCATCACAATGTAAAAATAATCCCATTTATGGTAGTGATTTTAAGTTTAAGGCACAACAGGATGAGCTGCAATTGCTGACTCTGTAGCAGGCTTCTTGCACTCACATCTGTAAGTCAATACATCTTGTCCCAGCCCAAGGGTTTTGCCTAATCTACTTTCCTAGCGCTCTCCATTAAAATTGTTAATTATCTTGGGAAAATACGCACTGGATATTTGTACAGGAGCTACCTCACAAGGAGTACTGGTCACTACTATGACACTAATTACTAATAGAAAACACAATCTAAATCTTACCCCATCCACTTTAAAAAAATTAATAAAAATAATCCTGCTCCTTTCCTGGCTCTGCAGTTTGCACCCATCTAGCTGTGGCATTATAGCAGAGCTCCAACAGGTGCTTCAACAACACTGCCTGGTACGGGAACACACACAGAACAGAAAGATGCATTGCTAGGTGGAGATATATTTACTGTCAGGAAACAATGATTTTGTGATAAAGAAGATGGAGTATACGACTGTAAACATTAAGCAGTATTTTCAGTGGAGCTAAAATAATGAAAAATGTATGTTGGCCTTATTTTGCCAGCTTTACACCCTTAAAATGGTAGGGGCAAGGAGATCAAGCAATGATTTTTCCATCCCTCATAGTTTTCTTGTGAGGAGCGAAAAATGCCTTTCACCCTAGTTCTGGTGCCAGGCATTGAGTTGTTTGCTATCACAGAATTTCGTGTCAGATGGAGGAGACTGAACTGTGAATTCTTAAACCCAGAAAAAATATTTTCAGATGCCTGTGCAGCGCAAAGCAGGTGTTAAACCTCCACATGCTGACAGTAACTTCATACCCGTGCTCTGACAGAACAGGGATGGAGACATACCCAAAAAGACACGGGGCTTCCGAAAAAACATCGACTGCCTGTAGGACCAAAAAGACCAAAAACAAGCAAAACAAAAGACAAAAACCCAAAACAACCAAGGCAACTGTTTGGGGAAAAAAAATGCAGGCCTCACACCCTCCTGAGTGCCCAGGACAGTTCAGACCAGTCTGAACGGTCCTTAGGAAGGCTCTGCACTTCACAGTACCAGCTGCACTGTCACAGTTCAAGTACCCAGTAACCTGACAGAGAAAACGCATTTATGATGGGTACATCAGTTAAAACTACATCGATGTCAAATCACAAGGGATATGAAAAGCCAGAGAGATCATGATATGCAGCTTTGCAACAATGGCTATTAAAATCAGTATTTCTCCCTCTCCTTCACACTCTACGGTACCTCTCAGCGCAGTACTTCTTCTATGGTTGACAATATAAACATACGCAAGGAAAATACAGCCTCATAAGAAGAGAGTGTCATCCTTCGAGACTGGATGTCGAATGAATGAATATTCATTCAAATAAACATCTGTTACATCCACACATTGCTGTAGTAAATCTGGGAAAAAACTAAAATCTAGGCTGGCGTTTCAATTAAGTCTCTGTTAAATGTTTCTTTATTTTCACTTGGTATCCTGAAAACCACAGAAGCCACACAACGTGTAGTGGCTGACGTGGCGTGCAACCCTTGACCCATCTATTTCCTTTCATTCTAGAGATGCACACTCTTCTAGTGCGATGCCTGTGTTAATTTTCACCTGAAATAAAATAAAAATTTAAACACTTAATCCTGACTTCCAAAGCTCCAGCAAGCCTCATCTTGAGCATCATCAACAGAACGGGAAAAAAGCAAAAGGGAAAAAAAAAGGCTCTCGGTGCTGACAGATAGATTTTTGATATTGCCATGCTTCGCTTTTACTAATTATGCCCAGATTGCTCATCATGCCAGATACTGTTTATGCTAGGAATTTTCTACAGCATACCTCAGGGGCAAATTGCCTGTAGTGGTGATCTGGGAATTCTCTATAGCCTACTTTAACAAACAAACCTCCGGTATTCCTCCACATCACATCATTCAACTCTCTCGCCAAATCTTCGGCATACTTTTCAACTGAGCTAACCTCAGCTACCCAGAGAAAGGTATTCCCTGACACACCGATGGTTCATTCCCTCTAGAGCACAATCTATGCTCTCCGACCCCTTGATCCTGCACAAGCTAAGAAAACACGGTAGTTTTAAGTCATTAGACTGTTGATAACGAAAGCCATCGAGGCAAAAGCCCTCGTGCTGGACAGCAACATTAGCCGGAGATGTCGCGTAAATTGCACAAATGCTTAAGGTAATTGTTAATTCCTTCTCTGCTGAAGCCAGCTATCCACAACATTTACTTTTCTCAGACAGAATAATATTTTTTACCAGTGGATTTTACTGCCTGCACGATCAGGCTCCAAGTTTGGAATATTTACATTCTTTCCATTGGCAGATTGCTTTTGCCACACAGCGTGCTCCAGGCGTGCGGCGTGAAAAGCTGCTCACGTACACACCAGACGAACGCATTCGTGACGGGCCACAAAATGAACTACATCTCCACCCTACGCCCTCTTCGTGTGACACCTACCACAACTGCTATCGATTGTTCCCTTTCCTCTTGACAACGTCCGGAATTGGGCACTCAGGCTGCTCACGGCACAACCCCCAGTTCTGTTTGCCGTCCTGAATGCTTCCAGGAGCGCGGAGGCCGCAGGGCAGCACCCCGGCTGTGTACGACACAGGCGCCCCGGGCACCCTGGGCCTCCTCAGCCCCGAGCACGACCAGCCGGGGGGGCAGCCGGGGCCGCTGCTCCGCTGCGCGGGGTCCCGAGGACACTATGTCAGATGCCGGAGTTTCGCCGGTTCCCGTGAGCCAAGACGTGCCAAGGGAATTTCTGGAAGGGCATGCGCCAGGGAAGTCACGGCGTGGCGAGGAACCACGAGCGTGGCCTGTCCTGCCCGGCGTGAGGTGCGAGGCCAGGGCCGAGGCGCGAGGCAGAGGCGCCTGAGTTAGCCGGGGGCTGTGGAAGCAGGAGCCCGTCGAGGCCCGGGCTCAGCGGGCAGCGAAGGGAGGCGGCGGACCAGATCAGACGGGGCCGGGCCGGGCCGGGCCGGGCTCAGAGGCCGTCGAGGGCCGCCCGCCCAGCGCGCCCCCGCTTTGTCCTTGCCCGGCCCGGAGCACGCGCGCCCTCGGCCGCGGCGGGACAGCGCCTGCGCGCACGCGGCCCGGCGGGGGGCGCGCGCCAGCGGCCGGCAGGCGGGAGCGAGCGCCCCCTCTCCCCTCCCCCCCGCTCGCCGGGAGCTCCGCCGCCGCCGGCGGCCGCCGCGGCGGGCGGGGGCGGGAGGCCGGGGGGCGGGAGGCGGCCGGCGCCCCCTCCCCCGCCCCCGGCGGCGCGCGCCCGCCGCCCCCCGCCCCGGCCCCCCGGCCCGCCGCGGGAGCCCGCGCCGCAGAGCGGGGCCCGCCAGCGCCACCCGCCGGCCGCGGGGCCGCACCGCGCCTCCCCCCGTCCCCCCCTGCTCCGGCTCTCAATGTTCCACACTGCCCGGCCACAGAGCCGCCGCCGCCGCCGTATAGCCCCCCGGCCGCCTCCGTCCCCCTCCTCGGGCGCCGCGGGCCCGGCCCGGCCCCCCGCCATCCCGCCCCTCCGACCCAGCAGCGGGACAGGACGCCGGCGAAGGTAAGGGAGAGGCGGGCGAGGCGGCTGCCGCGGCGGCTGGGCGAGCGCGGTGGGGGGAGGCGGGGAGGAGGCGGGGGGGCTGGTAGAGGAGCTTTGTTCTTGTTTTCGGCGCTCGCTGCCTGGCGGCGGCCGGGGGCGCGGAGCCGGCCCGAGTTCACGCCTCACTTGGTGCACACGCACGGTGCGGTGCGGGGCCGGGCGAGCCGCCGCCGCCGCCCGCCGAGCCCAGCCGAGCCCAGCCGCGCCGCGCCGGGCTCTCCCCACAAAGCGCGGCCGGGCGGGCGGGCGGCCGCCTCCAGCCCTGCCGCAGCTCCCCGCCGCGCTCCTCCTCGGCCGCCCCCCCCCCCGCGGCCGCCGGGGCAGCCCCCTCCTCCCCCCCCCCCCCCCGGCCCCCCCTCCCTCCGGCCGGCGGAAAAATGTCGGTGTGCCTGGCGGAGCCGCGCGGGGAGCGGCGGCGGGGAGAGCTGTGCAGAAGGTGCAGTTTGAATTATGCTCCTTCCCCCTCCGGCAGCTCCGTGGTGGCCGAATGCAGTTCTCGCTGCTGGCCATGTAAATAACCGGGGCTGCTGCCGCCCCAGTCGCTTTAAATGCGTCTCGGGGTTTTTCCCTTGTGAAAAAAAAAAAAAAAACCCACCAGCAACAACAACAACAAAACCCCTCGGCCCCCCCGCCCCCCCCCCCCAGCCCGGCCCTTTAAATGCACAGAGCAAGTGTACGTCTCCATCTGAAATCAACCCAAGTGTTATTGGCAATAGATTTTCTCGGAGAGAGGGGGAGAAGGGGGAATCTGGCGTTTGGACCCAATAAAATGCTCAGCTCCAGTGTAAATATTTACAGGGTATTAGTGACTTTTTAAAAAACATTTTCGGTGAGGTCTGTTATTTACAGTGTGTCATAAGTTATTAATGCTCATTGCCTAAGTACCCTGCTAAATCTGTCTCATGCCTTAGAACAAAGTCGACAATTGGCATATTGTTTAAAGTATGAAAAAAATGCGAGTGGGTTTAAAAATTGGAAATATCAGTGTTTTCCAAAGTGTAAATACTGCTTTGTAGCTGTCAAACTGCAGCCCTTGGGGAGGAGACAAAGAAGTACATTTCGGTTCATTTCCTAGTGCAGCTGAGTTCTCGCCAACTCAGGTGTTCTCCGGAACTTGGGGAATGGCAGGAGCGAGTCCCGCCTGGTGTATTAACTCAGCCTCTTTTCTTGTCCTGCCCCAAAAAAGTTCCCCACGATGTCCAGTGATAGGCAGAGGTCAGACGATGAAAGTCCAAGTACCAGCAGCGGTAGTTCAGATGCCGATCAGAGGGATCCACCCGCACCTGAGCCCGAAGAGCAGGAAGAACGAAAACCCTCTGCCACCCAGCAGAAGAAGAACACCAAACTCTCCAGCAAAACTACTGCTAAGCTATCTACTAGTGCTAAAAGGTAAAGGGGGCAGCGAGACGTTCTGTGGTGGTTTCACACAGTATTTTGCGTCACGGCGCTCGCCTCGTGCTTTTCAAGGCAGAGGGGTCCTTCTTGTAAAGCTCTGTGGAAAAGAGCGAAGTACCAACTTGTGTAGTACAGGAGCCTGCCAGGCAGTATCTTCATTAATCCAGGTCTTATCGGGGTGATAATTACACGGACCTGTCGTACGTCTTGCAAGGAGTTGTCTGAGAACTTGGTAACTTCCAGGCTGGCTGGGGGGGCACCTAAACGCGTTTTGTTTGTGCAAAAATGCGCGCGAGAGTGTCAGCTTTGGCTGTCCTTCTCAGAGTTAGGTTTCCACACCCGTTTGGTACAGGGTGGAATCCTCCTGGTGTATTTTATTATGGTCTGTAGGATGATGACAAGCAGTGCTCTTTATTTAAAGAAGTCACAAACCCCGAGTGGCGCCTGTGGGCCTTACGACAGCCTTTTCATGTCAGTGCACGGGGGAGTCTTGCACATCCCGAAGTAATGGGTTAATTCTGCAGTTCTTTCAGGAGAAACTTAGGCAAGTTTTCTCCCTTGGGATCTGCAGGTTCAAACCACGGGGTTCTACAGG
Organism: Rhynochetos jubatus; assembly: GCA_027574665.1. NCBI lineage: Eukaryota > Metazoa > Chordata > Aves > Eurypygiformes > Rhynochetidae > Rhynochetos > Rhynochetos jubatus. The sequence continues at coordinate 17,945,601 of CM050654.1, read as the reverse complement.
TAGCCTCTACCTTTAAATGTGAAAATCTTCAGAAACCTTGTTTAGTTATCTATCTCTGTTGCATTTTGGTTTGCAAGGAAGGTTACTGGCAGTCCAGCTCTCAAGACATGCACTCAGATAATGTTCTGTAAGTTCAGCTGTGGGAAATGAGCAAACTTTAAATCCCTGGGTTCCACTGGTCTTCCGAGATGAAACATAATTTTCCAGTCCTTTCCCTGGAGTCGCTTTTCTTTACAAACTTTGACAAATATCCTGTAGCAAGAAAAGCTGTAGAGTGGCTGTAGTCGCTTCAAGTTTTGCTTATTCAGCGTGAAATCTGTAGTTGTGACTTTTAGGAACACTTTAGTAAATTTGTAATGGACTTAGGTTCAGTAAATACTTTTTGAAATGTGTTAAAATTGCTGCAGAGTATGACTGGGTGGCGTTCACTTTTGAGCTTGTTAAAGAAGCCCGGTGAAATAGCACTGGCTAAAGAAGAAAAGTTCTGGAGCTCCTATGAAGGCTGCAGAATTTGTTATTACTTATCCTGTTTGAAAAGTTTGAGGTGCAGGCTTTTGAGACTCAGTTTTCCCCTCTTGTCTTTGTTTCACTTAATTGTTGCAAGTCTCATTCCGTAAGTCTCAAATAGTGCAGTAGTCTGACTGAACTTACTGGGACCAGCGCGAGGGCGTGCAGAGCAGTTTCTGTTAGCTCGTATTTCAACACTTGCTGTTCACGGGGAATTCACGGTCTCGGTCCTATGGGTCCTCTGCTGAAGAGGAGTCTTATTTGGTGTTTTTGTGAGGAATTTACCATGCCTCTTCTGAAATTCCTCCTTTTATGTACCTGAATAAACGATTAAATTGACAAAGTTTTTGGTATTCCTTTTCTGGATCCTGACACCTTGGGAATGGTTGTAATGGAGTAAAGCTAAGCACAGATTATTTCAAGTTATCATATTGCTTTTTATGATGTAAATACAGCTACTGTAGAAGGTTGGGGGAGGAAAGGCAGCAGAAGGTGTGGAGGGAAGCAAAGTTGATCCAGAGAGATTGTTCCAGTGGCAGAGGCAGCCTGGCAGATCTGCAAATTCACTTTTTAAACACACTGCAAGTAGTAGGTAAAATATTGTGAAAAGGGGGTGCCTGCTGCCAGCGCGGTTCACTTCTTCAGCCTCAGCCCCAGGTCTGTAGCGCTGGTTTAAAGTCATTGTCAAATCTGCCTGTGCAGCAACACCCCCCCACCCCCCCCCACCCCCCCGCCTCATTTGCATATTAGCTTGAAAAGAAAATCTCTCTGGTAAAAAGTGCTTGGATGTGAAAAAGAGTTACTTTTCTGAATACTTGTGGGAAATGTCTACCCAGCTCAGTTGTAAGTGTTCTGTTTACATCCAGCGTGGAGCAGGAAAAAAGCTGCAAAGTTTCTCAGCTGTGGGATTTGGGTTATGCCTCTGAGAACAAAGAGGAAGCAGCCATGTTAGCATTACTGAAGGCAAAGCCAATCTTGCATTTAACTGCATGGTGGTAGAGGGCAGTGTAATTCCCTGATTTATTCTATAGACTATCTCAAATGCTTTGTGTCTGTTCTCATTTCACCAACAGAATCCAGAAGGAGCTAGCTGAAATAACCCTTGATCCTCCTCCTAACTGCAGGTATGTAATGGCTTCTTAAATTGTGGATGGTGGTAGGAGATTAATGTGCTCAGGCTACCAAATGGGAAACTTAGTGTTTGCGAGCGGTGACTGTTAGACAAAAATTGCGTACAGCGGATTGAACAAGCATAGGGAAGGTGTGATATTGAAGTTTGCTATTTTGTCTGCATGTCGGTGGCGTAGGCATTAGTGACCGATGTACGTAGTGAAGTGTATTCAGCTTGGTTTTCGTAGCTGGTCACTGCCTTTGTGAACCGTTAATTGTGTGAACTTAGATATATGCTGAAGCTTTCAACTGAATGTCTGCGTGTAGTTTGAACGGGCTTTTTGAGTGCCAGGTTTACAGAGTTATCACTTCATTCTGAAGTAACGGGAAGAACCATATGTGATTTTTATATGCTTTCTCATGGTGTGTTGCTTAACAGTTAGATAAGCTGAAGTATTGCTTTTAAATTTCCGTGTCTGTTGGTTGTGGTCTCTTGATAGAGAATGTTTTTAAGGAATTTCCCAACTTGGGACAGATTTCTGTTAGGTTTTAGAAAATGAAATTGTAAGCTTGGAAGATTGAGCAATTTAATCTTAGATGAAGTGACGGTAACTAGAGCACTTGATCTGTAGGAAAGTTAAATAGTAGCATAGCTAGCTAATTTCTTTAAATCTTTTGCACGTTTTACTTTTGTTTAAAGGATGCATAAAAATTCTCATTAGCTGTGAGCATCCAGCGTTCAGATTTGCAGTAAAGCTACGTTTAAATATGATGCTTTCATTTGTTGCATCTCAGTAAGATTTCCGACTGCAGGGTATCTTCAGATGAATAGCTCGTGTGTAACGGCGAGCCTCGTACACGCTGGAAAAAAATGCTGGAAGTGGTGTCTGATTTTATGTTGGATTTGTCTGGCTTTTTGAATAGTTGGAAAGGTTTGGTGCAGGTCTTGTGAATTCAGTAAAAAGTGAGTTGTTCTCCTGTCTGACCAGTCTGTGAGAGCCAGGACTGACCAGAGCTGTGTTTTATTGAATTTGTGGTAAAGGTGCCTTACCCTGAGGACTGTGCTGTAGATGTCCTGTGGCAGTCTGATGTATGTGCACGCAGGGTCAGTGGCTCTCCCGCTTTGGTAGAGGCAAGCTCTGTCGAGACAGCAAATGTGGGGTTTTGGGGGGGGTTGGGGTGGGGTGTGTTTGTTTTGTTTTTAAATAACTTTTAAATAACTTCTAATAAATTGCTGGGATCTAGTTCTGTGTTGGCCATGCCATTTATACTTGGATCATCAAAGGAGGCATGGTAGGAGAGAGAAAGCATTTAAATGAACTAGAACACCAACACTGCCTTGTAGCTGGTACAAGGCTAATTGTAGCAGTTTCGGGTACAGCAAGTTACAGCTTGGCTTTTGGAAAGGGAACTCTCCCCCCTCACGCTCCAATACCATCGAATATTTATCTCCTTGGGAAAGCATGTTCCCCTTGTGTTATTAGCACAAGAGTATTGCAGAGTTGTTCTTGTGAGCTGGTACTGCCAGGTGCCCGGGAACGCTGTTAGAATGATGAAAGCCCCCCAACGTGTCTCAAATTACTAAAGCTTCTCTCCTACAGAGCGTAGGGGAAAGTCAGGAAGGACTTATTGAGGAATTCAGTGCTTCTGTTCCCATAAGTATTTTTTAAGAGGAATATAAGCCTTTTATTCAATAGCAGCTGTTTGATGACTGCATTTTTACCTTTTGAGAAATAAAAAATATTTAGAAGAGAGATTGGCTTCTGTAACAGAAATCCTGGGTTTTCCGGATGGGCAGTTTGAGCAGAGTTTCGGTGCCCAAAGGGTTACTGTTACATTGGAATTGACTTGTTAGGAAGAGCCTTTCAGGTATCAGGAGGTAAATGCAGCTGTGTGTTATCTGCGGAGCTGTTGAAGCTTGTAACACTCTTTCTTACAGGGTGTAGTACCACAGATTAAGCAAGACTGACACAGCAGGCATATGGCACCTCTTCTTTGCCGCTCATGTAACAAGCAGCAGAATGCTAGTTATTACATTTCTTGTAAAAGAGTTTATTAAAAATATATATTTAAAAGCCGGGATAACTTGGCTGTATTCACAGGTGCTTTAAAAATAAAAAAACCTTGTGCCCTAAGTTCTCTCAAAGAGATTTCTTCACGCAAAGCTGTTTCTCCTCCAGTTCTAGAGCACACCCTTATCGTTTGCAGTCCACATGTTGCAGGCTTCACAAAAATACAACTGCCAACCGATGCTCTTCGGAGTTGATTGCCCTTCTGGTTACGCAGTTACATAAGTGATAAAAAAATAGCAATTTTTAAAAATGTGATAATGGCCCATATAAAACATTGCATGTTACTTTAACAGGATACAGTACAAATACTGAAGGGTACCTTGAACTCTCTCCTATCGTGTTCAACACTGATGGCTGCTGCCACTTCTCACCTGCCAGTGTAACGGCAGGTGGAGTCGGTCCATCAGAGTGATCCGAGGCTGATTTAGCTACTTTAAAATGACACGGACTGGTTGCACTGTGATCCTCATGCAAAAGAAGTGTAGGTTTCCTCAGCAGTAAAATTTCCCACAGTCACATCTATTGCTATAACATCTGTTTTATCAAAATGCCAGAGCCCCAGGAGAGCCCCATTCCTGGGTGTGCTGGGCAGGCCTGGGCTGCACATTAACTTCTTCTTTAGGCACTGGGATAGCAGAATGACAGGCACAGCAAAAATGTCTACATAGCAGGTTTTTGCTTGCTTGTCTCAACAGCAGGGATTGATTTCTGATTCTGTTAATTGGACAATGAACTGTTAGAAAAATCGTGTTGTCATGCATCACGTTGGCATGTTTGTGATCGGTGAATAGGAACTGCATTTTGGGGCTACCAGCTGTAAAACCGATTATCTTTATGCTGATAGCTTTACTCTTTAACATACAGTAGTAACTCTGAATTCCTGTGATTTTGATGTGATTTCCATGAAAGACAGAACATTGAAAACAATAAAATTAGATTTGGTTTTAAGCCACTAAAGATGTTGGAGGAAAATTAAGTACTGCTTTCTCCTTATGTGTTCTCCTGTCCAACGGAAGAGCCTGAAACGATCAGTTACTGTCCAACATGCACCGTAGCACTAGGAAAGATAGGTAAACTGAGGACGCAGGTGTCTGATCCTGTTTTTTTCTTGCTTTTGCTGGCCTAACTCTGAGCTGTGCTGCTTGGTGCAGTGTGCTGTATTTAATTTCTTTTGTGCTTTTAATAGCATAAAGCAAAGCTAAAAAAGGTCTTGGCCCTATTGCTCCTAGGCAGCTCAATTTCAAACCATGGCCCAGCGCTTATACATACTTCAAGGTATGGAAGTGTGCCAAACCCCACCGTTATCCTTTCTCAGGAAAATGCTGCGAAGGCCTTGCACGTAATGCGTGGTAAATCTGGGCTGCAGAGATGCTCTTAAATAGGTTTGACATATCTGGAATAACTCTTTTCAGTTCATGGCCTAAAACTGTTTAGATCAGAGGTCACCGCTCTGTAGTTAAGGTTGTATCCGAGGCTGCTGTTCTGACCTGCACAACTTGGAGGCTGCAGCCCAGGTGGAGCAGGGCACAGCCAGCTCTGATGTTTGGTATACTTCCTGGATTTTAGGGCTGGCACAAGTGAGGCCGTTCCCAGGGGTACTGTGATTTATAGCAGCTTCCTTCAGCTGTTCCTGGCTGCCCTGCTGATCTGCAATAGCAAAAATATGTACTCCCTGTCTTCTTTCCTCACTCTTCCTCATTTCCATTCCAAAATTAATCATTGTTCATCTTCATGGGAAAGTTTTTGAAGTTCAACCCCGTATTAAGTAAATTTAGTAACACTCATGCCAGCTTAGTTTATAGTTTACAGCCCATTTTGCAACAAATCCAGTTTGGTATAAACATTCTAGGAAATGAAAGCAAACACCAAGATCAGTGTATCCACTCAGAGCTTAATTCAAGCCATTTAAGAAGAGGTGAATTAAGATGGTGCATGTTTCCTATGCAAGTGGGAGAATTTAAGCATTTTATAGTCTGTTCTGTCAGTTGGCTTTAATCTCTTTGTTAAGTTAAAGATCAGACATCTGAAAGCAAGTGGTTAAAAAGAAAAAAAAAAAGGGCCAGATAAAACACATGCCTTAGAGTACTGGTTCAGAGGGACAACTGTCCTCCTTCGTAGCTGCTGGGAAAGGGGAATTCTTGCCAAGGGAGAGCTGCTGGGATGATCCCAAAGACTCCCTGCTCCTCTCATCCGTCAGCTAGTGAGTGCCTCACCTGATCGGTCTGTTGGAGTGATTTTCCTTAATAGGGATTACCATCTCAATTACTATTTATTTTCAGGCCTCGTATGCTAATATATAGTAATGTGATTTCTTGAGCAATACTACAAAAGGTGGCAGTTGGTGATTGTGCTGTTGGTAGCCTCTCCTAGGCTTGCAAGTACGTTGATGATTTATGAGTAGTTCATTTTAAAATGACTTATTTTAAAATACTACTCCAAAGCATGTGTAATGAGCACAATGAGAGCAACACTTGTAGGGCTTTTGTTTTAACAGAGGATTCTTCTGCTTCCTAAGGACTACATTTGTCCCTTTCATTACTGCCACATCTTGGGCTAATTCTGTGCTGCAGAGTGTTGCCAACCCAACCCCACGGTCTGGAGTTTGACACAAAGAAAAACGCCTGCGAAACCCTGGCAGACGAATGCTATTACTGGTTTAGTTATGGACCCATGAATCCAGATGTTTGTAACTGTCTCACTGTGGTTATTTCCCCATCAGTGGGGAAGCACTGCAGTATGTATTTAAAGCAATACTGTGAAGGTATTCTTCAGACTAGCAATTTGAGCTCTTTCAATTGAGCTGTCTGAAACAATGAGGAGCAATGAACAATTGTGCTGGTGGTGCAGGTTCTTCCACGTGCAGAGGTAGTGCTGGATTTGAGCTAACGCAGCCTTGTCTAAGCGAGGAAGGTGCCACAACTAAGCTGGTAGAAGCTTTCCTTTTGTTAACATACTCTATCTACAGTAAGGTTATAGGCAAATGTTTACTCTGCAAACAGTTGTGCCTGTTGAAGATGTTACTGCACAGCTGTGGTTTGCTCCAGTTCTGCCATGGAGGTGACTACTCCAGTCAGTAAGTGAAGCAGATTCATGTGATTACTACACAGTGCTCCCCGGGGGCAGGGGGGATGAAAAAAAGAAAAAAATCATCCAAGTTTGCTTAAACAGTTTAAATAGGTGATTCAAACTAACTCTGCTGGATTTTTCATCCTTCCCTTCAGAGTAGGCATTGTTCACACAAAGCATTTTGTCAGACACGCCAGGATATGAATAAGTCAATCCATTCCTTTGTCTCTCAAATGTAATAAGTTTCCATCTCTCCTTTGTCAAAGCCGGGCGTTAGTTCTGTTGCTTTTTTGAAATCAGTAGGATGAAGAATATTCTGAATGCAGTCAAATACCAGGCCCCTGTACGGCAGCACAGATGTGTGCCTGAGTCTTCACAGGGGCTGTTTTTTTTCCAGTCAAGCTGTTGACTTTTCAGATCAGTGGCAGCCCCCCAGCTTTGTGTTTATCCGGTTACTTTCTTATTGGGCAAACATCTTCATATTGCTAAATATTGAGTCTCACTGACACAAAAAAAAGATGTCAGTTTTGCTTGTTTTCACCTCTGCAGTGAAAACCTCAGCTGTGAACACTTAGTAGTTCCCTACAGAAGGAGAACTTAAGGGATGTAAGAGACAGAATATTGGGAGTATGTGCAAAAATGTTTGTGCTGAAGCTGAATGAGGAAAGTGTAAAAAACATCACCCAAACGCTACCTGATAATGTATCTTCTGATAGTTACATTATACTTTTTATTGTCTCTCCCTGCCCAGCACTTTCTCACCACGGAGTGCAATAAATGCATGCTACAAGAAAAGAAAGCTGAAGCGTGCAGAATGGTTCTGAGAACACAAACCCACACAATTATTTCTAACACTTCCTTCCCTATACGGAAGGTTGCAATTGCAGTTACAAAAATACAGCGAAGAAGGTTCACAACTCCTCTAAGAACATGTTTTAAGTAGCTCTGAAGTGAATATTGAAATACTACTTTTTAGTGTTGTCCAGCACTGAACATAGTCCTGTGGCTCCTTCTGAAGCAATTACTTCCTTGTGAGCTGCTGAATGTAAATCAGTGGCTCACAGTGATTTAAAGATATGTTTATCTAGCGATAGCCTTGATTTATCTAGAATTACTTCTACTAAACCATTTCTTCCATTCTTTCTTCCCTCCCTCTTTCGTACCAGAAGAACATGGTCTAGGTCAGAGTAGGAAGGATTGGTATAATTTAGTACAGCAGTCAGAAGTCTGATACTTTTGTATTTCTGTCCATTTGTAGCAACAGCCTGATTCTGCCATCTTTATGTGTGCAGGGTGGCTTTTACCTTATTGCCAGTAGTCAGTGAAACTGCTTAAGCAGTAGGCATGACACAAATTTAGAAAGGCATTTCAGTAAAACATTTAAGTGTTAAGTAGTGTTGGAGTTCACTGTTATTTAACATGCTTTTATTAAAAAAAAAAAAAAAGCAACAGTGGAAAATTGTGTAACTCCTGAATGTATTGAATTGTGAGAATATTTAAATTACTTTCTTTTCAGTTGAGAGTAGATGACAGATTCACTAGCTCCAAATGCCTCAAGTTTTTTTTCACCCTGTGCTAGTATCGACCTCTTGTGAGCTCTAAAGCAAGGTTCTTACCAACCCCCACACAGTGAATTTCTCATGCAAGTAATCTCAGTGGCATAATTAAGACAGGGTTATGCAACACAAATCAGCATATCTACTCACGGGACTAAGTTTTCATGCAGGTTAGGCACTTGTGTAAGCAGTGGCCTCAGTGCTGTCATACATGCTCTTAAATGTCTGTGTGCTAGTCAAAAGGTCATATAAATCTTTCACCAGTTCTCATTAGCACTACTGTCAAAATGGAAAAAAAGTTGTGGCTGCCTATCTACTCTAGAGTTGTAGAAACAGTTCAAACACTTTTCACTCAGCTACTGGTGTTAGAGAACGGACCTTCATTATGTCTAAATTTTATCTGGAAACAGTACAAGAGCCCGAGCCGGACCAGGTTTTTAAACAATTCTTTAAACATTGTTGTGCAAAAATTTGTAAAAACTGTGAAGTAACACGTCCTTAGGCTTAAGGACAAATGTGCTTTTCAAATATCCATTTGTGTAACTGTACAAAGGCCCTTCGGGCTCTCTGATAAAACGGATTAAAATATGCCATGTATATATATATATTGCTGTTTACACTCGAACTGTGCGTTGCTCACCACTGCCAGCCTGTCATATTCAGTTTGTGATAAGCAGTACGTATGGCAAGGTCCTAGCACACTGCCTGCGTCCCCATCAGACTGATTTGTCTGCGGGTATCAGTTACTCTGACTTGATCTTTACTTTCAGACCTGGGGCACCTAATTTAAAGTCAAATTAACAAAGTGCAAATATAAGAGAATCAGCTAAATTACATTAAACCTTTTATTTAAAATGAGTTGACTGCTTCATACGAAACTGCTGTGTGGGTATTTCTTGGAGCTGGTGTAACTAGGATTTGCATAGATGTGGAATATTTTGAAACGGGTAATACAGACATGAAAAATACCTTATGCATGTTTTCTGAGTTCAGGGCTAAGTAGGCAGGAACAAGGACATCCAGCTGCCATCTAGGGTAGGAGCATCCATACCATTAAGCTAGGCAGGAACTATGCTGTAATTTCAAATTGCTGCCTTACTTTGAGCCAGTAACTGCTAGTGATAAACGAGTCCTGGCCTGCTTGCATTAATTCGGATTAATTTTCCCTGTTTGGAGAGTGCACTATACTGTTATCTAGTTCAGAACTGTGGCTGAAGCCGCAGTTGTTAATTTTATAGCACTTACTGTAAAGCAGACTGGCCAGATCTTTTAAAACTCAGATACAGATTTAGTTGTCGGTGTTGAAACTACTGTTGTAATCATCACTTCCAGAAGCAAATGAGGGGAGAGATTGCTTGATGAAACACCACGGGGACCTGTACATACCACTGGCTCACTTTCAGCTTGGAAGAATTTGTAGAAAGGGTCTGTAGAGGACCATCCTGCAGTCATTAGTAATTCATGCTTTCATTATTGACTTGGGTACTGGACTAGAGCATATAAATACTGCATTTGCAGGTAACAGTGGGGAAGAAGGGGTTGTAGGCGCATTCGAGGACAGGAATAGAATGCAAAGTGATGTGGGCAAATGTAGGAAGTGACCTTAAATACAACATGTAATTTAATAATGAGAACTGCAAGGCACAGCTCTTTAGTAGGTATAATCAGCTGCACAAATCCATGGGGAAAATAGAGACCGGATGAGGAACAGTTCTTCAGAAAAGGTGTATCCACTCAGAGGATGAAGTGCTTTCATCAACAATGCTAGGCCACAGAAAGAGAAATAAATAAAATAGCAGTTACAATAGGGGGGTGTATTTAAAAAAAAAAAGCGTTGGCCATATGGTATATAAAATCACCCTGTTCAGTTCAGTGCTAGTAAAGGCCAGCTGGAGTACCTTATCGAGTTTTAAGCACAGCACTGCAAAGTGACATGGGCAAGCTGGAAAGAATACCAATAAGAGGAAAAAAAGAATAATCTTTGGATGTAGAAGAAGGTTGCTGTGTAGGAAATAAGGCAGTTGTTGCTAGTCTGTCTGGTGGTTGCAGAGAGCAACTTAGATTGCCATACAAAGACCTCATTTAGTCATGAGGAGTACCTAGGTCTGAACCCAGTATGCGTAAGGAGGTGGTGGATCTGCATGACCAGAGGTCGTTGAGGCAGATGACTGGCAGGACCGGTGCCGGTAAGGTTGGTTCTGTCTTAGAGCAGGAAATGGACTAAATGACCTCTTGATGACCAGTTTGACCAAGCTATCTGTGATATGGGACTTAAGTGACAATGTTACAGGAAAGCTCATCAGGAACTGATTTTCCCCTCATTTAAAAACTGTATTTTAATCAGGATTCTGTAGTATAATCAACCTGGAAAACTATAAAGGTTCTGTGATTTCTAGCAATAGCAGTAATAGCAATTATTAAAAAAGTCACTGGAAGTGCACAGCTTTTGTCCTGTTGTCACTTTAAAAAAGCAAATGTCGAGTCATTTCTCTGCTGATTTATCTCCCTCCCCCCCCATCCCTTTTGGCTTTCTTTTCATTTCGTGTCCAGTCTTATTTTCCTTGTACAAAGCTGTCACGTTCTGGTAACTAGAAGTAAGCTAAGGCACATGTCATCAGAGGTGTATCACCTGTGTGAGTAACTACCAGCACTGGTTGTGCAGTAGATCTTGATTTTTGATCCTTCATGTGCTTTCTGCTTGGATTCTCTGCGTTTGTTTCACAGGCACACAAGTACCGCTAACACTCAGCTAAACAAAAGCAAGGGACATTTTTTCCCTGCTTCATAGATGCAGTTTGCAGTAGGTGCACAAGTCCTAATGCGTCTGTGCACAACACCCAAATGGATCCAAGCACATCGAAAACAGTTGTATAGCATGCTGCCTCTGACCATGGATCCCGTCTCTAAGCACCCTCCGGAGTCAGGGCTCAGAACATTGTGGTGAAAATGTAAGCAGCCTGGCAGGTTTCCAGCTGATGAGTTAATGCTGCTATAAACTTCAGTAGTTCCTCTCTGAGGCATGCAGAAGGGTGCAGGCACTGGGAAGGTAGCCAAGGGAGGCAAAGAGCAGACGGCAAAGCTAAAGGCCATCCTCAAGGATTCACAGCGCGATTGTCTTTGAGGTGGGCTCCTCCCTTGCCAGAAAGCCTTCCTGTAGCTCCAGTGGCAGGGCTGGAAAGCAGTAGGCAAATGAAGGTGCGTGTTCAGTGCAAAGCCAGCCTGACTCCTCGATGCTTGATTAGCATAGCTCGAGCAAAGGTAGCTATGCCCAGCACTCAAGCCACCCCATGGCTGGATTAGCGGCACAGGGTGCTGCAGAGTCGGAGGGTGTCAGTCATGCCAGGACAGTTCACTGAGCTTGAAGCTGCAGTGAGGTGGTTTAGGTTTGAACTCAGGTTAGCACTTCACTCTGAAGCCTAGACATGGAAGCCACCAAAATATTGAAGACAGTAAATCAGTAGAGCATCACTAGGTCAGATTCCGTGGGACAAATGAAACAAACGGCAGAGAGAAACATCAGTGTTTCCTTTTCTGTAAGGGAAGGCTAGCAGCAGAAAGCTACTTTTGCTTGCAATTTAAGTAAAGCATTTAGGTCATAAATGCTGTGAGCAGAGTGAGTTTGGGAAGAAGAAAAAAAGCACGTTACAGTAGATAAGTAGCTACGCAATAGGAGATATGTTCAGCTGATGGTTATTCTAGCTGTGAACCCTCAGCTATTGTGGCAGACAATGGACAGCCGGATTCCTCCCCGCACGCAGGCACCTTTGCTAAGAAACAGAGGATTTGTCTACTGTGCAGTCGCTGCCTGGGGTATGCTCGTACTTTAGCTGGCTTTTGTCCTTCCCCATGGTACCTGAGCATCAGAGACCTCATCCAGGCTGCAGGATCCATCGGACAAGTGAAGTGGTGCAGGGATGGTTCGTTGGCATCGAGCTCTGTGTTATCATTGTACACTGGTGCTCATCCTAAACTGCTCATGGATACCTAGGGCATATCCATATCTACTTCACCAATACTGATAGCAGAAGCTGTGGTGGGACATTACAGCTGTAATGGGGTATTCCAGGTTTAGCGACACCTCCCTCAACAGACACCTTAAGGGCCCAGTGAACCAAACCCATTATGCCTAAGCCCAGTTTTGTGATTAGAGTTTTGGACTTCAGCATCTTGGGGGGAAAAAAAGGAGATTTGGTTTAATTTCTGGCCTATAAAGCAGAAGCAAGGAGAGGTCTTAAGAGACTAAAATCAGCTTGTAATGAATGCTGTAATGAACACTGTATTCCCATGGAAGCAAATTTAAGTGATGTAAGTTACACAGCACAACCTACTGCATATTAAACAAACTTCATCTGGAAGAGGTAGAAATACTATAGAACCTAAAATTCGACAAGCATGTTGAAACAGTAATTAGATCTGAGTGGGTGATCTTCACATGATAACTATGTGAAGCACAGCCTATGGCTGCTAAAGCGTTTGCTTGCCTAGAGTAGGTATTTTATGTGATAGCCATACAAATTTTATACAGAGTGCAGAGATTGCCAGGGTAGTGTGAAGACTTGAAATAGCAACCTGGCTACCTTGTTTTTTGAGTCTGGTTTGCCCCCTTTTCCCCCTCCACCCGTAACTGAAAGCCAGAATTACAGCTTACTTACACCAGAGCAAACACACCATAACTCATTTAAAAAAAAAAAAAAAGTTACTAAAGTAAAAGGTTCGTCACTAAAATAGAGTCGTAAGAGAGCAGTGATTTGTTTGATAATATAGAGTACCAAACCTGAAATAGATCAATACATGGAGAAATCAATTACTTTCTAGAATCTCTGAGAAAAAATGCAGTGAAAGCATTTTTCTTTCAAGTGTTTTGGTTGGCTTTTTGTGTTTATGGTAATACCACAGACTAGTGTTATTTTAAGTCTTGGTTTTTTGTTAAGCCTGTTTGAGTTTTTTGTCTTAGGAGTAGAAGAAACAAAATAATTCCTTATCAGTTACAAGGCAAGCTAATAGTAGCGCTTGTCGATACTAAAGCAACTACTGTAGGCTGAGCACAGGTTCTCTTAGACAGAAAGGGCTCTCGGGCAAAGTTCCCACACCATGACAAGTGTGCCTTACCAGAAATTAGCGACGGTGGGGTCAGGGATGGAGGCAGTAGAGAGATGTGAGCTGCGCTAAGCAGATAAATGTTCTGTTATCACTTCATTTTCTTTCTGTACAGAAAGCAAGCTCTGTAAGAATGTGCCTTCAGTTAGGCTTCGATAATTCTGACCTGGACAGAGGAACTGGGAACTGTTACTTCCCGTGAATTGTGCGTGTTTGTCTTTTGTGCGATTTTTCTGTGCTTTGTACGCAATGTCTACATACAGCTACAAGTAATTATTTGCTGAAGAACTGACACACTTGATTTGGCCTGGTGTTGTGCGATGGTCATCCTTACTGTTCTCTGTAGTGTTCTGATGGAGGTGAAAAGGAGGAGCTGGTTCTACCTGTTGCTGCAGAGGTATAGTAGCACCTGTGAGATGTGTTGAGCTTTATCAGTGGAACCATGCGCTTATAGCGCTGAAGCTGTAGTTACAGTAAAGCTGGTTTCAGTAAGATTCTTTAAAAAGGTGTTAGAATGTTGGGGGGGGGGGGGAGAAAATAGTGTTTTTTTTCCTTTTTAACAGTTAAAAGAGTTGCTACTTTAGGCACTTTCCATCAGACAGTTGTTGGCTGGAGAGATGGAAAAGGTTTCTTCTGCTTTAGCTAACTTTCTTCACCTTTAGCCTTCTATCCCTTCAGACACAACCAGCGAGAAATCACATTGCTCTTGGCTTGTTAATACAGTTATCAGGTGTTTTCAGATTCTCCTTAAAGTTTCTTTTTTGGTGGTCGCCACAAACTCTCTCTTGTTCGGGTTGTGGAGGTTTTCTGGCTCAGTGCTTTGTTTCAGGCGGAGAGGCGGTGCCGAGCCCATTGGTGCTGTGACCTGCACCCACCGCATCCCACTCTCTGTGGCCAGGGTGCCACTGCACTCCAGCACAATCCAAATGCTGGAGAAGCTGATGTAAAGTTTTGTTGTTGTTGTTTAATCTGCATGGTGGCACCTTCTGGTTTGCTTGGAGCGAGGTTAATTTTGTACCTTGCATGCCCATATCTGGATTGGCACTTGATGAGAAAAGTCGAAGCACATGAAGGACTGAGTTAGGCAGGGGTGTTGTGGAATGCGTCAGTCGTCTTTCCTGGCTGATTCTGTTAGGTGCTCACTAGTGAAACATGTTACATGTTGACGTGTTGAACTCTTGCTCTGAGGTTTTATTAGAAAATGTTGACTTCCCTGTGTCCTTAGCCCATATAAGCGTGTTCTGTTGTCTGAGACAGACGAAGCTTTGCTACCCTAGAAATCATAAGCCTAAATTAATCTGTCCTCACAAATGTTTCAGCTGTATATAACATCGGAAAAATAAATTGTCGACCTTGGGACCCAGCTTTCTGGATTTCTTGACCGCCTGGCTCACATGGTTGTGGGCACATCGCATCGTTGAGCTCCCTGGAGTGGTGCTGCTGACTGAAATAGCCTGAGTCCCAGCAGAGTGGTGGGGCTGTGTGCTGGCAGGTCGTTCTCTTCTAACAGGTACCTGTACCTTCTGTAGGTACCTGCTTAAGTACAGGACTGTGCCATTCAGTGAATGAACGTGACCCCGCATCCTGTGGGATGCTATTTAGGCTGTTTGCGTCGCCTCTGAATTGCACTGTGCTGCTCTGTGTTGTTAGCTGAGGAGCAGGCCATGCTTGCTATTCATGCTTTAAATGGCTACTGCCAACTTTTCACTCGGGCAGGACGATAAGAGAGGGCTTGGAAACTCTGCTTTGTTTTCTGACATGCAAATTTGGCGTGCTTAATTTTTCTTTACTCCTGTATTCAGATTGTGACCTTTGAAGAGTAAACATAAATAAAATCTCTGTCTGGACTTTCAGATTCAGGTGTGCGTGTACTCTTTCTGTTTTTAAACGTGGGAGTAAGGAGACAGGAGTGACAGTGAGCGTGCCTCTTCCTACACCTGGGATAAGCTGCATACCTTGCCTTTAAAATCTTCCATCCAGGCTGGGCAGCTTTCCAGCACAGATGGCACGTGTCCACCAATGTGACAGCAGCTATTTTCAGGAGCTGGGGAGATAAGAAAAATACTGCTGCACCCATAGAAATACCACTTTGTTTTTCTGCTTCTTGCAAGTGTGTGAAGAAGAACGGGTAGTTATGAGAGACTGTATTGGCCCAGGTTTTAGTCTAAATCCATCTATGCCCAGAAGCCTTCCAGGTTTGTTAACTTTGAAAGTGCTGTTGACTTTTGAAGCCTGACGTTGGGGGGGGAAGGCATCACTAAATTGTGCAGTGAGCAGTCCATGCAGTGCACCGAGAGTTACTTCTGAAGATAATTCTTTTTCTGAAGTCAGTCGCTGATCACAAAACTGAGGGGTCGGTTCTGGTTACCTTTGCGGAAGGCGTCATGAGGAATGAAGACTGGATGAGCAGCGTCTGTGCTGCAACTGCTTGTGCTTTCCACATGCAGCATCTCTGTGTGGCATAAAGTCAGCTGGCGAAGTGCAAAGTGCCGCGAGCGATCCTGGCACTGCTGGAGTGTTTAACTACAGCCTCGAAGCGAGGTGCAAGCCGGACCCTGGATTTTATCCAGGCAGTATGTGGAACAGGGCAGAGAAACACGTGTGCCCTTCTGTGCTGGGGCGGGTGTGAAAACTGTAACATCTTGGGTGCTGTTTGAATCTGCACCAGCTGCGCGGTGGTCCCAAGAGGCTGAAACCCCATTAGGAGCGAACGCGTTCCTGGGGTGCCCCAGCCCTGCTCCCAAGCCAGCAGCGCGGCGCCAGCCAAGGGCACCCCTTTCTCCCGGAGATGAACGGTGTTGACTCAGCGTGCTAACGGTGGGGCAGTGCTCCGCTGGTAGCGTGACTTGGAATGACTGCGCTAACTCGTATCCTGCTTCTCAGCCTCCCGGTTCGTAGTTTCTCTGATTTTTTGTCCTGCCCTCTGAAGTTTTAGTGTTGGAGTCTGGATTGCCACTGGAATAGGAAAAAGGTCTTCCTAAGTGAAGTTTGAAAGACTTAAAAGGTTTTACTGTAAAACCTTTCTCTTCTCATTTTTGGTGTCTGCAATAAGTTGTTCTCGTTATTATTAATTCTTCTGGCAGGTGGAGTTAATTTATTTGTGTATTAGTCTTCATGCTGCTGGATGAATTATAGATTTAATTATGGTCCAGGTGCTCAGAGCTTTGCAGTTCTTCTAAATGTGAAATATAAAGAAAAAATAAGTCTGAGTAATTTCTTGGCTTGTTGAATAAATGTAAACATCAGGAAACCATGCCAGAGTATAAAAATTAGAGGATTTACTTTGCAGAGAATGTTATTATCTACTCCAGGGTGTTTTAGTTTGTGGGGAGGATTAGTGCTCTGTATTATACTGTGACGCACCTTTTTACAGCTACTACTCTATGCAGCAGAAGATTAAAAACTTTTACCTATAATTCCTTGTATTTTCAGACAAAGTTTCTTTTGCAATTGCAGCTGATGAGTAGTGGCCAAAGGTTGAATGGAGTTAACACAGTCATAACAAGAAACACTCCCTGCTCCTTGGTAGCTGTAAATAAACTACCTACTACTTGTAGTATTCTTCTTCATCTGTGTTAGTCTTTCCTTTTCTGCCTGGTATAGTTATTGCACAGCTACTTATTTATATTTGTTTGTTTCTTGTCCTAAACCAGTTTTCCATCATACTTTCCCTTAATCTGTATGAAAATTTACTTTTTGGATGATATTTAATTCCATGAAAGCTCTTTTCATGACTGGCTGTTAACAGGCCGGAATACAAAATCCATGAAAAAATTCTTTTTTTTACTGTGATTTCGTAGGATATTTGGGCAAGGGGCAAGTGTATGAGCTATTCAATAAGCTGGGACTTACTTCTTTTCGTTCCTCTTATGTTTCTACCTTTTTAGTAACTGCCTTTCTGCTTTGTGGCCCTCAGTCAGAAGAAGCACACCGTACCTTTCTCACCCTTTCCAGGAAAACCTCTGTGTGTGTGTGTGTAAGTGCTTTTCTGAAGGGAGTGTGAACTGGCTCTTGTTGCAGCTGCCACTGAACATCACTCGGCGGAGCGTATGGAGTGATATGCCTGGGTGCCTGCTGCAGTACTGGGGACAAACGAAATACAGTGTGCTGCTTTAATATTTTTCACTATTACAATATGCCATTTTTACATGCAATAGTGTGAAATTTGCAATTGTTCCCTTATGCTCCTTTTAATTTGGGGGGATCAAAAACATTTGTATCGTGATTTCGTTTTTCTTTGGGGAGCTGCATAACAGCTACCCTCAGGAGTCCACTGCGCCTCAGACAGAAATAATGTATTTGATCATCTCCTGAGGAAGCAGCCAAAAGTGCATGTTCTGACCTCATCTTAAGCTTTTCCATTTCCTTTACTGATACTTAATGAAGTTACTATCAGAGTCATTAAAGATAATTTTGTGGAAGTAGATTATGTAGTTATTACAGTTTCTTGTTGTACTGTTTTTAGTATGAAGTCAAGTATTGATGCTGATTCTTCATTTTGGCTCGGTATAGCAATGCCAGGTTGCTGTGGTGTTAGCCATGAAGTGTGCGCTGGGCGTTTGAACTTGAGGTGGGTAAGGAGTTTGTTTTGGGGAAATCTGCAGGTTTCGGAGCACCTTGATATTTTTATTTGAGATAAGGTTAAATTGAAGGGACCCCTTCTTAATGTCTTTGCATTTTCCCCTTTTTCTTTGATGCTTGGTGCGGGGGATCATTTCCAACAGTTTTGCCGGTATCGATGGACTCAGTTGTGGTTCATCAGTATTGATGGTACGAAGAGCTGTACAACTGTCATCTTGCTGTCATCGGTGCTGGTGGGCCTGAGAGTGGATTCTTACCATTTTTTTAAGCTCTCTTGATAAATTGCAACGTTCGGTTAGGGAAGGTACACGTGCCATTTCTTTATTTGAATACACCTTTAATGTGGTTAAGTTTAGAATAAGATTAGGAAGTGAACTCTTCATCGGGATTTTCCTGTTACAGACCCTAAATTTAGCTTCTCTTTTATATAAGTGTAATTTTAGATCATGAAGTACTTACACTTTGTGAGAGGTTTGTGAATGAATGGGCTGGGGTCTGGCAATGTATAGGCTTTCAAGTCCTTTACTCGAGAAGGAAATGCAGTTGGTGTCCGCATGCTAATTTGATGGAGTGCATTTATGGGAGGCTTTATATAGCTGTTGGGTGTTAACTTGAAACCATGTCCTCATTTGGTACATTTGTTCATTTGTTCTGTCTTTAGGTTATTTAATAAAACATGCAGTGAAACACTAGGAAAGCTCCTGGACTTTGTCTTCCAAACAGCTATTGCTGTCAGTGTTAAGGTTCTTCATGTCTTAAACAAACCAGTCATCATTCTTTACAGCAAAAGTGTGATTCTGAAGTTATTGACTCTTCAGGTATTGCTATATATTTTTATTTTAAAACTGAATTATATAGTTTGAGGCTTTTCCTGGTGTTGGAAATAAAATGGAATGCACTGTAATTTCTGGAGATAAGAATGCTACTGTATAAAATCCTTATTAATATTAAAAATACACAGAGAAACAATTCAAGACAGTGCTCCACACTCCTTGGATTCCCTTTGTTTTTACTACTGACAGCCTTTGTGGGTTTCAC
The DNA here is from genome assembly GCA_027574665.1 of Rhynochetos jubatus. Taxonomy (NCBI): domain Eukaryota; kingdom Metazoa; phylum Chordata; class Aves; order Eurypygiformes; family Rhynochetidae; genus Rhynochetos; species Rhynochetos jubatus. The sequence goes on along the minus strand of CM050654.1, from coordinate 17,926,574 downwards.
ATCTGTATTTTTGCGTCTGGTTGTCTATAACTGCTTACAGTGGTGCAGTGCATTGAGCAAGCTTGGCTGTGCACCGCTGAATTGTAATCAGTCCGATCTCATTGTTACTACTAAATCTTGGTTCGCTGTAAGCACGCTGTAGATAGTCCCTGTTTAGTGCTCAGGAACTCTTTCCTTGAAAATTGTGTGCCTTTTTAACGTGTCATGGCTCAATTATCACATTCGGTTTTGGCTGCCAAAATAGCCATATATATTGTCTAGCAAGTGACAGCCTGGGCCTTTATCTCCTCCTGGCTGTTTGCCAGCTGTTTAATTGAAGCCCCGTGTTTGCTGTGTGTCACATCTTATGGTGGTCTATTATACCAGGCTAAAACAATATTTTGAAAATGCTTCAAATGTAAACTAATTCTGTGAGACTTTACGTCCTGTTATTTACATGATCCGCTGAGGATGTAAAGTAGGTCATTTTTCCCCCTACAAATAGGAACGTTTGTACCTCAAACCATCTCATGACTTTCCGGGGCAGAGAGAAGACAAAATTGCTGTCTCGTCCCCCTGAGAGGTGTAATTAAATCTGTACGCTTTTCATGTAATTTTTCATTTGTAGTTTCCAAGGCATTTTTAAAGCCAAATACTCTCTTTGTTTTGCCCTTTAGAAAAGAGCAAGCGTACAGAAACCGAGCTGCGATCTCAACAGGCATAGCAAAGCCTACAGGCCATATTTCTGCTCAGACAGCTACTTTGGGTGAAGCCAACGCCGGGGTTTAAGTGAGTGGTGTCTTAGAGATGCAGGCGCTGGACGCAGCATGTTCCGTTTGGCAGCCGTCAGCTTTCCATCAGGAAAGACTTACAGCTCGTGTTACTCATGGCAGAGCTGAACTGCTGGTTTGTGTCCTACAGCCCCGCACTTCCTGGGGGATGGAGCCACGCGGTGTGAAACCAGGCTGTTAGCGGGCTAAGCGTGTGCAGGGAATCCTTGGACTGAGTATGAATCCAGTTTTCCCTGCTCCTCTTTGTGCAGCTGTTAATCTCTTGCTCGCTCTCTCTGAAGAGCATGTGTCTGGGAGAATTTCAGCTCCTGGGTGAGATTCCTATCTGGTGCAAACTGCTTCAGCCTTGAAAGCAATGAATGTACTTTACCTAACATTCTTGGCTGTGGAGACTTTTTGGCAGAAACTTTGCTTTTCCACTGCTTAAAGAGGAAATCAGGATTTGTTCTGTTGCTTGCTTAATAAGAAGAATAACTGTTTAACAAGAAAGAAGACATGATAAAAGTCTTGGGAAACAGCTTTCCAATTTTAGGTCAGAGGAATGCAGAGCAGAAGAGAGCTTAAGAAAGATCCCATTTTTGTGCAAAACACGAGATTTCTAATTAAGTAATAAGTGTTGGCTTTTAAAAAAAGGAAAGAAAAAGCCTGTAGGCAGGATTAGATCTACAGGACTTTTTCTTTCTTAATTGGAGGGGAGAAGATCCCATCTAGGTAAAGCCATCTAGCATGCTGGAAGAGGTTTGATATTAAAAGGGGCTTTTATGAAAGCAAACCGAATTGTTCAGCTGCTCTGAAACCTGCTTTCTGTGAAGTGTCTGTTTGTGCGTAATACACTGAAGCCATGTGCACATGTTTTTTTCTGGTTAATCTGCTAGAAACGTGCTGGTAAATGACCCCTGCACACACCTTTTTCAGAAGCTGACCTGTTTAAGTAGGGTTACGATGTGAATATTAAAAGGTGTTTAGGAGAGGATTGTGCCTATATGGGGCAGCTGGAGTGTGAGTGGTTGTGGCAGTTCTGCTGTGCTGTCACTGCGTGTCTTTTCAGGAAATGCACCAAAATAGTCGCTAGCATCACTCTGTTGTAGCAGGATCTACATAATTCCAGGAATTTACAGTGTGACCAGTCTATGGAGTGTTCAAAAAAGAGGCCACTTTGCCATGCTTGAGTTTCTGCTTGACTAAACTCTTCCCTGTTCCATTAAGCTTTTGTGCAAGTGCTGTGCGTTTAATATATTTTGCATGTGAGTTACTTTTATATCTCAAATCACATTACTTTCTGGTGAGTCTGAAGACACCATCGGCTAAGTTTTGCAGTATACAGATAACAGGGGTGCCACAAGGTAGCCTGACAGAAATCCTGCTTGTGTACGTGCCGCCTGGTTTGATAAGGCGGGTGGAGGGGGGTGCCGTTGACATGGAGATTTTAGGCAGCCCCCTGGTGTAGGTGTTTACGTGATTTGTTAATCACAGAGTGGTTTGGGTTGGAAGGGACCGTTAAGACCATCTAGTTCCAACCCCCCTGCCATGGGCAGGGACACCCTCCACTAGACCAGGTTGCTCACAGCCTCATCCAGCCTGGCCTTGAACACATCCAGGGATGGGGCACAGTTGTTATTTCTGAAGAGCAGTTACAATGCCCAGTTACAGATACCATCTCATTGAAAAGGATTGCTTACGTATTAGACATGTTCATTGGGAATTAATGTTGCCCTTGGGGCAGTGAAGTGTTTCTTTACCGTTTGAGGTCTGCAGGTAGCCCTGTGAGTTAGATACAAGGAAGATAAATCCGAGCAGGACTTACGCAAAGCCCTGCGCTGGCAAAGCAATTATGCCACTTACTTGTCATGGCTGAACCTTTAGTATCTGCGTGACAAAGTTTACATTAAGGGGGACAAGATCAGGACAGGTCACAAGAACGCACAGATGCCGCTACATTCAAGCCCTGAATGTTGAAATAATGAACTATTGATCAAATGCAGAAAACTGTGGGGAAGCAGGCTGTGCGCAGAGCAGGGTGAGAGCAGGTACCTGCGCCGCAGTTGCCACAGTGCTGTTGAAATGGTGCAGCCAAAATGCAGAACTGTCGTGAGCCTTGATGTTTGGGTGAGCGTGAACCAGCTGCAGTACTGGTGCTTGAGGGTTTTGCTTGGCTTTCCACGCACCAGGCTCTGCTTCCTCTTGCAAGTCCTATTTCACGGGCTGCCCTTATTCTCAGTTTCTGGCTTTCTGCATCGTGTCCCTCCCTCCCTCTCCTATCTTCACAGCAGTGAGGTGAAAATAATTGGGGCTGAACACTGGCCTTTTTCAGTGGAATATTTGTGGTATATTTGTAGCTACTTTCTTTGGGGATTCAGAAAATAAAAAAAGAAAAAATGAGCCATCCTTTCCAGGAGCATGCAGCATGTTCAGGGTTAAAGCAGGCCATGAAAAGGGACACTTCCCTTTCTTGTCAAATTGCCTTTGGTTTCTTAGATCCATCACACTGGAATGCAGCCCTGAAACTCCAATTTTCTTGTAAGGAGGAAGCAGAGCCAATTGATTTAAACTTCCAGTTGCGTCTGCTGGCAATTTCCACCAGAAGCTAATTACAGCTAGCAGCTATCGCCAGCAGATGACTGAGTGACTGGTTCCACCTCTTAAAGAAGAGTTTAAACCTGCACAGGGTTTCTTTTCCCTTGGGATTGCGAGGCTGGGGTAAAATTTTTCAAGCATGTCTTTTACACACACAGACACAGAGAAATCTTTAAAAATTAGGTAAAATATTTTACCATACAGATACTATCTGTAGCTATTCCCATAACGGGAAGATAATTCATTGGGCTTTGCAGTGCATCCCTGTATCGTTTCAGGACTGCATGGTGTCCGTTAAAGTTCTCGTGGGATTAACCCAGCTCGCTCTCTGTGTTGTCAGTTCTGTAAATTACATCAAGGTAAAGAAGATGAGGTTTTTTGCTAAATTAATGCTGTAGGTTTGAAAATGCTCATAGGTACTGAAAATTTTGCACCTCTTGAAACTGTAGTTCCACTAACAAGAATTTTGCAAGTGAACCTTTTTAATAAGGGATGGAGCATGATTTTTTGCAACGAGCATCACTAGATGGCGTTGCCTAGTAGTCTAACAGTTGAGTGTTAGTTTGCAAATAGCTGAAATGAATGTAAATCAATAGAGTAATTAAAAAATATTTAAATCTTTCAGGGTGTATGTCTTCTGATTTTTTTTTTCCTTTTGAATCATGCTTATAATTGTTTGAGAGAGGACATCTCATTCAAGTGTTCCTTCTGCGTGTACAGCTCTTAGGAAGCAGTCTGCTGTAGTTTCTACTGTGCTTCTGCTCTCTTCTTGGCTCACTTGAAAACTTCTTGAAGCCACTTGCTGCGGGACTGAGGCTCAGCCAGACCCCACGCTGCCATTTCACGCATGGTTCTCTCGATACACAGTTAGCCTCTCCAAATTGCATGCTGAAATATTGGTGGAAGGGCTGCTTGGAGGGTGCTAGATCAGACACACCATACCAAAAAGCCATGCCAGTATTACTTTATGGAAAGTTGCTTCTGGGGTGGCATGTTTTTCTGAAGTCTGATGTCCACGGTTACTATAGGGAATGTGAAATCAACAAAAGTTGTGTTTGGGGGTTTTGTTCTGTTTGTTTATGTTGTGTTTTAGACACAATGTATTTTTTTCCTGGCTGGTTTCCTCTGTTTGTTAGTGGTCAGTCATGCTTCTGGCTGCCGTGCTGGCATGAGTCCACCGTGCCTGTGCGTGGGCATGGCCATGGCCATGTCTGCACGCTGTTCTCTGGCATGCTTTTTCCCAGGCAAGGCAGGAGGAAAGCTGCCTTCCTTGTCAGCAGCGTATTTAGCTGAAATCAGAAAGACGTCAGGTAGGTGGGTTTACTCAGGGAGTAAAGGATGGAGAAATGATGAACCCAAGCAGCTTTTGTCCAGTGCTTTCTGTTCAACTCCATCATCTGCCTTTTCTAAAATTGTGCAGATTTGGCACAACCTACTCCCTTTTCTTGGTTCACCAGCACGTTTTATTTAAAAGATATCCTGCTAAAAATTATAATTATTTAAAAATTGTTTCTTAACCCATTGCAGATGTCTAGATCAGTCTACTAAAAACTGAAGAGCTGTTGTTGGCAGGAATGGGTAAAACTCCCTTGTTCGTTTCTTAGTTTCAATAATGGTTCTTGTTAATTAATTTCCCTGAAATTCTACATTTAGATGTAGAGTGTGCGCTAACTCTGGTTGCTCTAACTCTTGTATTTACAAAACAGGATTTTCCAAGTTTTTCTAGTGGAGGCTTAGTTGTAGGATAATGTTGCTGTTTTACATGGACAGCTTGGACACCTATAACACAGTATGGGATCTTGCAAAACAACAATAAACAAAAAGCCAACTTAAACCAACAAACAGTAAGCATGTACCAGGGTATATTTTGATGACAGTAGGTGACCAAAGCTACTGTTTACTAAAGAGATTTGACGCTAGGTGCTAGACCTTATTTGCACGATGTTCTGAACACCACCGCGGTGTATTTCTGGAGCTTAATGTATTTTTTTGTGAAGCCTCACTTTAGAGGAGTGGCAGATAAGAACTGGAGGTGGGAGGAAAGCAAAATTGTTTGAGAACTGCAGCACGATGCTTAACAGCCTCCGCTCGTGTGCCAGGGGAGCAGTATAAGAACACCGTGGCAGAAAACCCCTTAATCTTCTTTCTGCATGTCCATATGTTTTTAAGTCAGAATGAATGGGAGTAGCTATGAATTAATCAAATCACTTATGGGTAATTTTTCTTCTCTGACATAGGGTAATTGATGCTAAAGGTACAAAGTTTGGTACAAAAGAGCACTGGTGGGAGGGAGAGGTCTGCATTCATTTAAACACCCCATTCAGTAAAGTACTGAAGCATGTGCTTATCTCCTGCTGAAGTCGGTGGGTTTTAAGCACACGCAGAAATGCTTTCCTGAGCTGGGTCCGAGAGAGCAGAGTCGGTTAAACAGGGCCAGACGCAGAAGGAGGAGGGGAAAGCAGTGTGGTCATCGTGAAGTCGGAAAGGGCTGTTGAGTTCGATGTTTTACAGAAGTTCTACCTGTACCTGCACAGTGCACTGATGATATTTTTAACAGATCTCAAAGCCTCATTTTCAAAGATGTCTGTCCACCAGTGGCTCCACACGGCGTTCAGCCCCGTGACAGGTCAGCGCGTTTGGAAAGCATAGACTTTGGTGCCTGAGCAGGGTGAGGAGAGGCAAAGGGGGGAAGTGGGACCTGCCTGCTGTCCCCTCGCCTCTGCCAGCTTTCTTGTGGTGGTTGCAGAAACGTGCCATTGAAAGGAATGTTTCTGCCACACGTCCATCCCAGTACGCTGTCTGCAAGCAGCAAGAGGCGGAAATGTGAGGCCAGTAGTTGTCGTGAACTGCTCACTGCATTGCTGTTAGGAAGGACTCTGTTTCACGAGTGTAAAAGCAAAGTACACATTCAGTGCCACTTTTTTCACCTGATTTTTACATGAGGGCTGAATACTCATCTAATCCTGTTTATTTGGGGGCATTCAGCACATAATACTAAATGTGCTTGATTTTTTTTTTATTTGCAGGTCACCTTTTAATGGAGCTGTAAAAGTAAGTGTAAACTGCACCTTCTTTTGTCATCAGTAAGTGCTGAAGGGTGTAATGCTCAGGGCTGGAGTGTCTGGGCTCACATGTGGGAGAAGGGTGGGCAACCCCTAGCACTACCCAGTAAGAAAGAGGGTTGAAAGGTAACACGGGCTCTTGTTCTTTTGCACTGTTTTGTACAGGCCTTCTCAACACTGAATACCTCCCTTTTTTTTTCCCTTGGGATGTTTGTCAGGGGACCCTGTTGTGCTAATCCCGACACAAACACATTCAGAAGGACTGTTTTGCTCTGAAGAGTTTACCAGCTAGAGCTAATGGTTCTCCTGCTTGGTTGAAAAAGGGGGCTGGATGGGTTGTCTTTGTAGCCTCCAGGTCAGACACAACTAGGAAATAGAGCTCTGCATAGGCAGGGAGCACTTACCCCTTCCGGAGTGTCTTACAGAAGATCTAGTCCTTGGTAGAAGTTGATTAAGTTCTCATTTTCAAAGGAAACTTTGTGTGTTTACGTTAAGGCACAACTTTTGGGGAAAAAAAATTCTTTTTATCCATGTCGTTTCCAGGAAAGTAGGAAAAATGCCAAATGGAATGTAGTTTTTTAGTGGTTGTGAGGAGCAGGTTTGAGGATCTGTGTTACCAGTGGCTACCATCACTTCAGAAGTTGTCCTCCTCTGCACAGAGCTGGGCTGCCCAGTGTAATGTCAGCACTGCAGGAGATCACCTAAAGCCCATGGGGTGTCTTACCTCAGTGCCAGGCATGTGAATTTCTGTTTGCTTTGAATCAGTTGCAATAACAAAACCCCCTTTGGCTTGCCCTCAGCGCCTGAAATGCACCTCAGTGAGATTGCAGGTGATTTCATCTCACTTCTGTTGTTTCAGAGCAAAACAGCTTGGATGACATTTGTTGGGTCTGTCCTGTGAACATGGAAGAAAGTCACATTAAGTGCTGGAGGCCAGGAGCTCAGGAAGGCTTCCGCTCTCATGCGGACAGGGCTGTGGTGAGGGGCACCATGGCGTGAGCGAGCTCTTAGGTGGAGTCGTGTGCATATTTAAAAAGCGTAGGCCAGGCTCGTGGGCAGCTGCCAGAGGGTCTGTCTCAATTTGCTGTCTCTGGGAGCTGCTCTCCAAGTGAACTGGGTGCGTGGCTGGCAGCATTAGGAACGGCAGAGCGGGCCGAGGTGGCGATGGCGGCAAGCTCCCCTTCCTGTGCTGCTGGGAGGACGTGAGGCGCCTGAAGCGCGGATGAGCTGCCCAGCCTGGCAGTACGCGCTGCGGAGGCTGCCGAGAGGCAGGGCTTCGCCCAGGGTGGAATACTGTAAGGGGAAAGCAACTGGCCTAACTTCATCTTGGCGGCTGCCTGCTCAGTGCAGAAATGCCACTGGATCCTGTGAAGAGCTGTATGAACGCGCTGGAGAACACCACAGCTGAGGCAAGGTGGCCGGAGCCCCTGAGAGACCAGCTCTACGTCCTGCACTTGTGTGGGGAGGACAGCAGAAGCGGCCTGGGGCAGGGAGACTGGCAGAGCATTCTCAGGAGAAGCTCTTCCCTTGCCTTCTATCTTCCAGTGCTCCAGGAAAACAGCAACGATGAAGTGAAAAGCAAAATGCTTTGGGGGACAGAGGGGTTGGGGTGGGACATTTTGTGTGTAGGGCTGCATAAGGCTTGTGTGAGGGGCCATCCTCTGCCTGCCCCCCAGCTCAGAGGCACTGTGACGTAGATTTATTTTTTTCAGACACTGTGAATCAGCTCAGGAGGTAGAAGCAGCAAGACAGCTGTTATCCTGTCCTTGGAGACTGGGAAGTATCAGCATGCCACTGGACCTGCTTACATTACATGTACTAAACACAATCCGTTCCTTTCTTCTGTCTGGTTTTCATCAGAAAGGTTAGAGGTCAGAGCACAGGCTGAAAGAAGAGGGACTTGGAAGGGCAGGGCCGGCTGCCTAATTATGCGTTAGGTACCTTACAACAAACAAATGAGCTGCAGGCTGTCTCCTGAGCGGTCTAATTCCTGTTGTACAAACCCACAGAGGAGGAGTGGTGGTGTTAGTTCCTGCTTTCTCTTGACATTCACGGGTGTTCCGTAAGCGCCTTCTCTGCATTGGAAGCCTGCTCTCTGGCCAGGGAGACACACTCTCACCCTGGTGCATGTGAGATGAGGACAGGGAGGATTGCCGTTTCCGGGGAAAGTACATCTCCTTGACAGTGAGCGGTAAGTTTACCTGGGAGAGCCAGGAAAAGCTTGGGTGTCTGCCAACCCATTCCGAAGCTGTGATTTGGCAAACGCGGGGCAGTAGGAGGGAGGGCACCCAGCAAGGATGTGGAGAAGCACACCTAGAAGACTAGTTTGTCCAGCTGTGTCCCCTGGGAGTACCTGGGGCTAGATGGGGCCCAAGCGCTTCTTTTCACGGGCTAACCATGCTGTGAGAGCAGCTGGGAAGAGCAGATTTGCAGCCTTCTCCCTGTTGGACCCTGGCAAGATGTGAGCTTGGAGAGAAGCTTCATAGCAGTAGACCTGACAGCTATTTCAGCAGCTGGTTAGGACCAAAGGAGCATGCCTTCAGTTGCAGTTTTGTATGGTGAGAGGCAGCCCGTCACTCCAACAGTCTCATCTTCTGCAAGTTCTTTCTGGCAGCTTCCATCCTGGTGCCACTTTGCCCTGAAATGCATCTTGTGATCCTGCTTTTGGCTGGTAGCAGTAAACCAGGCTGGAGTGGTAAGCATGGCTGTGCTCTGCGGTTAGCTGCGATTGCTGGCCGTGTCTGAGAGTGGCCTGTGCTTCAACTCATTTCCTGAGCTGTTCTCCAGACAACTCGCTTTCTGCTTCATCACAGGATTTCTGGAATCTCTCTTATAACCCCTGGCTTTTAGCTGGAAGCTTCAGGGTTATTTTTTGCTTTTACAGCTTTTCAGATTGTCCAGAGGTACTGCTGGCATTCTTGGCTGGCTTCCAGGTCAGGCACGAAAATGAGCTGAGATCTCTGCTCTCTTCCTTTTGCTGCCAGACAGTCAGTGTTGCCTGCCTGAAACGCTTGCCTCCCCAGAGAGACCCTGGGGATGCGGGGCAAGGGCTGAGCAAGGACCTCTGTGTAAGCAGAACAAGAGACAGAAGTGTCCCCCTAGCTATTAACAGTGACAAATGTTGCGGGAGAAGCACGTGTGAGTTAGGAGGACCAGGAGGCATTTACAGAGAGAGAAAGGAAAGCACGGTTTCAGCACATTTAATACGGTTTTGAGTTTAAAAGCACACAAATGTTTATAATCAAATAGATAATTCAGATTTACTGAAATACAGCTTCAAGAAGGAAATGTTGCAGGCTAAGGGCTTTGTGATTGCTGTGCTGGCCGAGGATGGACTTGGGTGAGGCTGTTACAGTACTGCCTTCGCGAGGATGGGTTTGCGAACGGAGCGGGGGACCCTGTCTGGTCTCAGACAAGGGGGGGAGGGAAGAAAACAAAATGAGGGCAGTTAGGAAACTAGTGCCAGCTTGTGGCATTGGATGCGTATTCTCAAACAGCCTTACTGATACGGTAGCTTTCAAGTTATATAAATATATGAGGGTGAAAAGGAAGATTTCTTTCAGTGGACAGGATAGTGGCAGCCAAGAGAATTAGTTTACATTTTTATTAGGCATTCTCATTAAGGGAGTAGGAGAGCAGGATTTATACTCTTCCCGTCTCATAAGGCTTATATGGGACTTTTCAGTGCTGGGGTGCTTACGCATCTCAAACTAATGAAAAGATCATTTCAGGGCTCTTGAACTGCTTTATAGCTTGTGATAACGAAAAGATGTGTTTATTTCGGGAGAGATTGTTTAACTGGTAGCGAAATGTGTTCTTGAGCACTGCTAGAGCAATATGCCAGCAGCGGTTGTCACATGCGTATGTAACTCGGTAGCTGCCTCTGGGGATCTAATCTGTTTACTGAGAAACCCAAATAATAAGATTGTGACTTTTGCCTTTGCTCAAAAGAACAGTGAATTAACCTGAGAAGGTTTTGTTTCTTATGCTAAGAAATTGTATGTTATTCTAAGAGATTTTGTGTTTTATTCAGACAGATTGTAGAGGTTTTGAGAGATTTTTTTCAGTAAAACAAATATTAAATCTGAAGAAAGTATAAATCAATTTTTATCTAAAGCACTGGAGGTCTGTTTCATTTTCAGTTTTATTGCCTCTTCTTATGCTGTTTATTAATTCATTAGCTATACTAATTCATTAGCTATACATTATTAATGTTAATTATTGTTAATTGTTAAATGTTAATTATTAATGTTAATTCATTAGATATGCATTAAAGTATTCTTTATACTTTTACTATATGCTTATAGATAAAGGCACAAGTTGCTGTCTATTTATGAATTTTGAATTAAGAAAATGAATTCCTACTTAGTAGGAATTTCTTAGTGTCTAAAATACTGTGTTGGTATAAAGCAACTCCATTAACTTCACGACATTAATCAAGCCTCCGATGAGGCTGAGAACAGAATTCGGTCAAAGGCACTGAGTACACTTGTTCATTTTAATACTGCTCTGCATAGCTAATGCCAGTGGAGTATTTCCTAAACCAACTGAATATACTAAGCAGTATACACCCTGCCTACATCCTGTGTAAAGCTAGATTAAAACAGCTCTGCTGAAATCTTTTCTACCCCCTCCATTAAATCTGGGGAGAGCATCTATCCAGCAAATAGGAACATGTCCTGAGTTTTGGGTCTTCGCTGCCTCCCGCCCTGCTGCCCTGTTGCAGTTTCTTGGATTTGCAACTAAAAGCCTAAAAAGCCCTGAACAGCTCAAGGCTTAACCTGCCCATCAGACTGACAAAGGCAGCGGTAGTTGTGAGAAACCAACTCTTCTAGCTAGATCCCCCCGCTTCCCTGAGAGCTAGTCGAGGTTTCTGGTAAATATCCAGGAAAGGAAAGAATATAAAATCCTCCTGTAATATGTTCTGCATGGGATGTTTCTAAAATTGTTCCAGCCAACATAAACTCCCTCTCTTTAGGAACAGCAGGTAATATGCCTATTATGCTGACCTCATTTATCATTTTAAGGCTCCTTTCAGTTGACCCCTCGCTGCTGACATGTGTAACATTTCCCAGATAATAAAACTGGGACGCTGCCTGACTTTCTGTAACCACTGGGAAAGTGGTCCTCTCCTCCCCGCTTCTCCCCACCGGTTCCTACGGACCCACCGCTGACAGCTCCTCAGCAGTCACGTGAAGTCCCCCTCCGAGTTTGGACCTGAGCACACAGCTTTTGGTTCATTTTTGGACTTGCTTTTGAACGCTGCTCTCCTAAGTAAGAATGGAGATTGCATCCAGCTGCTCCAGATTATTTAAATTTTTCTGAATGTGTGTTTGTTCTGGAACAGCCCCACTGCAATGAACAGAGGAGTGGGACGTGCCAAGTGTACCCTTGGCGGCTCTGAACAAATCCCTGCCTGATAGCATGTTTCGGTTTGTTGTTCAACAGTGGAGTGAGTTTACTGAAATCTCAATGATCATAATTAGGCTTCAAAAGTTAACGTTGCGTCAGCGTGCAGAAGAGAAGTTGCATGTTGTCTTGGAGACAAATTTCAGACTTGGTGTCACTCGTTGCTGTGTACGTGGTACTTCTGCCAGGACAGAGACATCCGCAACCTCTCCTTCGACCAGTAACGGTTTAGTGTGAGGCACCTTGTCCATCCTTTTGGTGCAGGACATACGGGGCCGGCCCCCAGGGTGGAGGGAACAGTACCGATCCCAGACTTCTCTTGCTTTAAAACCCCAAGCGCGCATCTTCATTTGATGGCAGTTCCTTGGGAAGCAGTGAGTCTGCTGGCATAGTGTGGTTTACTGTTCGCGTAAGAGAATTACTGCCTGCCTCAGCAGAGTTTATTTTTGGGGTTTCTGAGGTGTGTGTGATTAAAAAAGCAACCACATAGAGTTTGAGGGTTTAGGTTTTGGGCATTGGGTCTTCCTGATTTGCTGCTGGGTTTTTGTTGTTACAACACCCATGGCATCCGCTGAAGTCTGAAGGTGCTGTTTGACTTTGAAAATTCCTCTGGGTTATGGAGCAGGGCACAGCCCAGGCACTCTCCAGCTGGTAGAGGCCGGAATCGATAAATGCCATGTAGCTAGCTTGGACTTCTCCTCGGCATTACCTGGCTCACGCCAGGCAGGGAGATGGGTTGGTGCTGCACTCTGGCACGAGCTTGCTTGTTTCCAGACTTCATTCAAGGAGTCACCACGGACAAGGCCAGCTTGTGCCTCCCGCAGCCTCCGGCGTGGCATATATTCCCAGAGCGGAGCCGCGTGGTGGCACTGAGGTCAGTTTTGGGAAAAGCAACTGTAATACTCGTCTGTATTATTTATGCACACTACAGGCTGGTGGAGTTTTTCTGCTGCTCTTGCATCTTAGTAGTTCCTTCTTTCTACTGCTGGAGCCTGATTGTTCTTGAAGGATTCGGTCATGATTCAGTAGCTGTGCAGAAATCCCTGAGAATGTTTTTCTAGGTTTTAACTGGGTTTTGGGTGCTTCTGCCAACGTGTTTTCTGTGGGTGTTTCTGTGCTGCGAGACGGGGATAGCCAGCCGCAGGCTGATGAAGAACCTTCTTTGTCTGTCAGGGAGACAAGGTTTAGGTTAGACTTGCCACTGCTGGGATCTTTTTTTGGCATCTTCAGTAATACAGATATTTTGAATCTGGGTCCTTAGCTGAAGTAAAAATAAGGTGCTGGAGAAACCTGAATTCAAAGACAGCAAATGTTTCTGTTGTTTACGTGTTCAAAATTGGAAAAAAAACCCCAAACAGGACAGTTTTGTTTATTGAGATAGAGGAAAGATGGGATGATTTCTTTACAGATGAAAGTCACTCTCACTCTTGGGGGTCTGCAGAATAAATTATTGAATCCTATGTCTTTTCTTTGTGGATATTTGAGTATTGAAATGTATTGCCTCAAGCGCTGGTTTAGCTACAAGTTGCAGAAAAGTAACAGCAGTGTCATAGAGCTGATCGAAAGGATGGGACAGGGAAACAGTCTCGTGCTTGACGAGTGTACAAAATGTCACTCGGTCAAGGGACGGAGAGCAAGCAAGCAAGAAAACTCGCAGTGTTTGGCTGAGAATTTACTGTGAAGAAGCCAGAGAGGTTTTTATGCCTTAGCTCTTTACTGCTTTCTTACAGAAAATGAGGACTCTGAGTGCTGAGTTCAGAAGGAATGCAGCCACTCCTGCTGCTTGGGTAACTTTGCAAATGCCCAAGTGCAAAACAATTGCAAATCTCAGTGCTTATACTGTGCATTTTTTAAGTTAAGCAGATTTCTTGCACTATCTCCGAAATTGTACGTACACCCATCCTATACTGTACGGTCCCTTTAAGTTACTGTTTGTTTCTCTAATTGATGATGCTGTTTTTGCCTACGTTTTCATACACACTGAATACATCCTGTAGTGTTTTCTTTCTTGTATATTTGCATCATTTTTGTTATAACACTGGCATCAGTTTGATGTCTTGTTTAGAAAAAACCCCACTGTTCTCCAAGATTTTTTTCTGTCCTATGAAGGTTAATAATCAAATTTAATTGATAATAGTTTAAGATAGGGTGCATAGTCAGGTAGTTAAAGGAAACTTCAGGAAATTGTAGGAGAGTTGAGAATGAAGGTTGCTATGCGTAACTTCAAATTTAACATTTCCTAGTTTATGAATATTTAATCAATCTCCTCTAATGTTTACTTGTCATCTTCCTTTTCTATTCCTATTCTTAACTACTGAAATATTTCTAAATTAAAATGAAAGGTTTTAGAGGGGAAATAAATATTGACAGTAAAAATACAGCACTGTTCAAAGTATTTCAGGTAACCCAGCAGATTTGCATGATACAGTTGTTTGAGATTAACGTGCAAACAGCTCAAGGCAGTGTATCATCCTCTTTAGACCTAGTTTATACTAAAAACATGATAGAGTAATTCTACGTTATTGTGCAACAGGCATAAACAAATTAAGAATTATTTTACCACTCACAAAGAGAATCATTGCATTCATTTGACTAGAAATCCAGGAAGAAAAAAATACTCTTAAGTTTTCAGTAGTTTCTGGTAGTTACGTGGTTATCTGAGGCATGCTCAGAAGAGAAGTTTTATAAACAAAACTTCTCCAGTATTCATATGAGCCTAAGGTGAATAATTCAATCTGTGTTTGAATCAGCAAAGGTGAAGGATACTTAGGTGTTGCTGTCTGTCTGACGAATATTTTCAGTAGGTCTGAAGCAGATAACGATATAATTTATAATTAATATTTCCTCCTTGAGTCAGTTAGATTGTCAAGGAATGGAATTTTGTCATCATGAGATGAAGATTGTCACCATTGCAAGGGGAGCAAGGGTTTGAAGGAGCACTAGGGGCATATTCAAGGGGAGAAGGGAGACGGTCTCTCTGAGGCTGGATGGGAGGCGTTTGGCTGAGCCACATGGAAGGAGAGAGGCAGAGCAAATATAGGCACATTCTGGGAGAATCGCGGTTGGTCTCTGCTGGCTGAGACATTAGCGGAAGACATACTTTCCTTGCATTTCTGAAGGGAGGTTGAGAAGGCTGTGAATGGAGTGGGAAGGTGTAGAAAAGCTTGAAAATTTGAACTGAGAGGAGGCTGGAAACATACAGTCTGCAGAAGTAGTACATTAGTTTTGTGGTCCTAACTTGTCAAAATTAACCAAAGAGCAAGTACATAAAGGCGGGGGGAAGTCAGCGTTTGAAAGTTGAGATTTATTTTTCTATGTTTGCTTTCTGGTGCCAAATAGACAGTTATGTTTAGTTTATTTGTGCTTGGCATATTGAGTGTACCATGTTGTTTTGAATGCAGCCCTTATCTGTATCTGCTTCACCTTGTGCCTTAGCTCCATGATACACTGCTTGGAGCTGTGCCTAGAGACAGTTCAGGAGCTAAAATCCAGCCTGTGCCTGTTTCTTAGGCAGCACTTTGTTGGGAGTGCCAGCAAAATTGCCTCCTGCCTTTTAGATGGATTCAAGGTGGAGCTTGACCTTCGGAGCATTAGAGAGTTTCAAGGCGCAGGCATTTGAGAGGTGGCTCCTCTCTGTTCTGTACCTGCTGTCTGGGGAGCATGCTCTGGTTTCTGAGGCATGTCCCAGTGGCATCCACTCCCCAGATCCCAGCGAGTTCACTCTTCTCTGTGCTCCACAAAGTTCTCCTGCAGGTCTGGTCAGGATTTGTAACTGCAGTATAATTGAGCTGGGTGGATTAGTTTAGGGCTGTGTAGGCAGTTGATGTTTAAGTGACTAATGTAATTCTTGTTTGTAGGAAGGCTTGGCATAGCCACTTAGTTGATCCGAGCAGCGCAGAAACGCCAATCTGCAGAGTATATATAAAGCTTTAAAAATGGAAAGAAGAAAGCTAAGGAGCATCATCAAGAATATATCATCATGATACGCTATTGCTGATCACTGCTTCGTACCGTCAGTGGTTTAGTGCCTTGTATTAAAGGTGAACTGTGGCTTCTTCCATGGCTCGGTCGCGTCAGTGGTTAATGAGGTCGTGCCGGGTGCTGGAGGTCTCTCCAGGGCAGATCTTTAAAGGGAGGTGCCTGCTCTGAAATGTTCCAGAGGCGCGTGGAAGTGTTGTAGATGGACTGTTTCAGAGCACATTAGAAGATTTATCTTTTCATAAAGCCACGCTCATAAAATTGCTGTAATAATGACTGAAATTTGTTAACGTTTCAAGAAGAGAAGCACTCATAGGAGTTAAAGGCGTTCAGGATAGCATGGGGAGCCAAGTGCCCTGGAGGAAAACAGTGTAAATCTTTTTTTATCTTTAATACACAAGAACTTAGGGTGGGCTCCTTCGAGCTGACAAGAGTGACTGTTCCCATTCAATGCAAGAAAAGCATATGGAAAAAGTCAGATAGAAATTACTGGTGTCATCACTTCAGCATCAACTCGTAGCAGGAGAATAGTACCAGATTTTGTAGTACTTCCTTTCCTAGAATATATTTCAAACAGTTTATAACTTTTAGTCTGATTGGAAAAAAGCACTGTTGCTGCCTTAGCATTACACTTTGGCTCCCATACAGCGTTCCCACGTGAGCCTCGTGTCCATCGCAGTCAGGTAGTTCAGGAGTGGCACTGTCTTTCAGGCGCTGCAGCTGCACTTCTGTAATTGGAGGCAAGTCTTCAACCCTGTTGTCCTCAATTCTTTGGAATGAACGAGGCCTCTTGCTTCCTTTTTTCTGAGGGCACAAGAGATGTGACGTGTGCTGGATGGGTCCAGTCCTCTCTCACTGAGTTTTGCTGCTTGGGAGCTGCGGCCGTTCAGTGATGGAGAGATCATGTCATCCTGCACCTGCCAAAATGGGAACTTCATGTAACCATAACCCTCCTGGAGAGTTGTCCACATGTGAACACAGCCACTGATTCTGTTTGCCCCTTTTCTTTTTAGCATCCAAGCTTTGTTGTTAATACTTGTGTTCGCTAGCCACAGCAGCTCAAATGAAGATTGTGATTTGTGTCACTTGGTTTGGGGCACAGCTGCGCCTTCTGCAGCGGCAGTTCCTGTAAACTTGATGCTTCCTGAATGCTTTTGTGAATATAGTCTGCTGAGAACAATATTTTAGGTACTTAAGCTGGTATTTTGGAGGGGGGGAAGATGCTACTTGTAGCAGATGCTCTTCAACTACCAGGAAGTACAGTGTATTGTAGGCTTATTATCCAAAATGTGTGTGCCCAGATACATGTAACACTTGAGTGCTGACAAAGGTTATTTATTTTTACACCGCAGCATCCACAAGGTAGAATTTGTACAAAATAAAAGCAGAGGTACTGCTTCCAGTTTTAGTCATGGCAGAGTCTTTCCAGGGCAGGTGGCATCCAGCAGCGTGGGTGTTTTGCCCGAGGTGAAAGTTCTTGCTTAGTTTCTTTCAGCCAAAGAGGTTTACATAAAGCAACTTTGACGTTAAACAGGACACTCCCGCTACACAGCTAGCAAAAAGCCATGTCACCAGTTCCGCTTGGCCCTGGGTGTAGGACACATTTCCTAAGCAGTTCAGAGGTCTTTCCTTCCATAGCACAGCCGGAGCATGGTCAGGCATTCACGGTGCAGTCAGCTGCGCCTATGGAGGTGGTACCAGACTTGTGTGGTGGTTCAAACCCCTCTGCCAACTGGAGCATTCCTATGAGTAGGGGGTCTATATTCCTGCTTCATACTAAATCTGTACGGGTGCTCGGTATGGATCCCACTGAAATAGGTTAGGGAGAACTGACAGTCTCCTGTGTCAGCAGCACGACAGGAGCAGAAATACTCAACCAACTAACTCTTCACCTTTTTCACTATATCCCCCAGGAGGAGGCAGTGGAAAATCATTTCCATTCATGTAAACTGTAGACTGGAATGCTCAACGATCTGCAGATTCTCTCTCCGTTGCCGCTAGCAGTTATTTGTAGCGAAAAGTTGTGGACTGAACTTCTATTAAGTGCAGTTGAATCCGAGCAAACGTCTGACTTGGTCCACTTGTCTTTTCAGCCCCCTTTTAAGATTTTCATTTAAGTTGTCCTCAAAAAGCATTGTACTTTAGTGGCCATGTGTTTGGCAAAACACGTAAATAATTTACAAGTGTTGTTTGTATGCATTTCTGTAGTTCTTAAGCTATTTTAAAGAAACAGCCCAAAGCACTTTTTCCAAAATTCATAAATTTTCACATAAATGTGGAAACGCCTGTACTTCTGCTCAGATCTCCAGCAAAGTGCGTTCAGTTCATTAGTTTCATGCTGAACTGTTAACATTTTAGGTTGTTTTATTGGGAGAGAACAAAGAACTCCTGGCTTGTTGAAAATTTGTTACACAAAAATAAGGATGAAAAGGTTCCAAAAGAGCTGATGTTAAGCATTGCAAACTGGATGAAGTTGTGCAGATTGGAAAGATTTACAAGACATCTGGCAATTAGCTTCCAGTTCCTATGGAGTCCTGCCCTGTGAAAACTGCTGCTGCTTGCGCTGGAGGGGGAGCAGGAGGGGCCTAAAGCGTAACCCTGAAAAGCTAGATCTTTGATGTCAAATTATCAGTGGGCTACTGCAGAGCCTCCGGGTACCTCTTTGGAAAACTACCTCCTACAAAAAAAATGCCCGGCGTCTTGCCCTTTGCAGGACTGTCTGTCCTTTGCTGGCATTTGCTTGGGGGGTGGGGGAAGAAGCTATCAAAGACCTGTTTATGACTTTCCCTGCCTGAGCCAATCTGCCAGTCTGCCCCACGCCAGCATGGTGTGCTCCCCAGGGACTGCCCAGCAGCTGGGGATTGCTGGGGTGCGACCGGCCAAAGTTACCTTCCCCTGCCTGGCCCAAAATGCCGGTGCTGCTTGGGACTGCTGCGATAACCCTCGCCGGGGAGGTACCGCAGTGCACTCGGGCGCAAGGGACCCAGAACCAGGCCACGGAGTTGGATCCTTTCATTATTATCATTGTGGTGTTGTTAGTGTTACTACTACTACTGTTCTTTTCCAGCACTATTTTTAAAAATTCATTAAGGAAGATTTAAACAAGAAAGAAAACTTTCCGTTTGGATTCGTTTTGTAAATGGTCTCTTGGGAGCACCTTCCCACACCCTGGTTATAGGATAAGGTGTGTTTGTGTGGTTCCTGAAGTTTGGACACACGAGCTTTCCAGCACTGAGTGCGAATCGCCGAGACCTGGTACTTTGGTTACTTGTCAGAGACTTGGGAGACGTTGCTCCGCACCCCGTTCTGTCCCTTCCCTACACAGTCGCTTTTAGCCAGTCAGTGCCTTGTCATATTTATTGTTCTGTCTGTAAACCAGAATTGATCTTCTCTTAGACACTTGCATTAAAAATGGTTAAAATCAAAATGATGTATTTGCTCCTACTACTTTTTTATTGCTCTTTCAAATATTTAATTATCTAAACATCAGTAATCAATCCCAGCAGGCTAACTACTAATAAAAATGTTTATGCTTTCAGCTCTGAATCTGTTAAGCACAATAAGCAGGCAGCCTGTCTTAGGTTAATTTTTCTGGCAGTGCTGTACTTCAAAATTAGGTATTTGCAGCAAAGAAGGAACTTTATTGAGATTAGTTATCAGAAAGAACATTATTTTTCCTAGATTGCAAGTGTAAGCAAATGTGTGGTTAATGGCGTACGACTGGCTGAGAATATGAAGGAACTAGAATTATGGATCGATATATAATATTAGGACATGTTGAAAGAGATTATACTCAATTTGTATACAACCCAGTGAATTTTGCAACAGTAGTTGTTCAGTCTGTTCTTTCCACTGATAAATCATGCTTATAGTCTCAAATAAAAACACAGTCTGAGCCTTTTTCTCTTGAGATTACAGCCGTCCTGTGTTGTAGCGGTGTCTAATTCCTGAAGGCAGTGCAACTGGTGCTGCAACCTGATCTATTGGAAACCAGGGTTTAGCGCCCAGGAGGAGATCCGTGCTATCCGTGTGCTTTTGCTTTGCCTGAGAGCTGAGCTGCTGTATTCTACTGCAGGCAGGAAACGGCCACTTTCCTACCAGCTGCCTTGTATCTGAGCTGGGGGGGGAAATGGCCTTCTTAATCATAGTTCTGAACAGAGAGATGCGTGGAAAGGTGGAATGAAGATGCAGCATATCTTAGTCCACTGGTACCAGTGGTCTAAGCTCTGTGCGGGTCAGGAATTTCTGAGCTCATCCTTCAGCGGTGGCAGCTGTCTGAGAGGGTGGGTGCAAAGCCCTGCTCCCAAGGCTAACCCAAACAGCTTCTCCTCTGAACATTGCTGCCGTCTCCACAGAGAACGTTCGTTTGGAAGAGTTCTCATTAAATTAACATTGTTAGAGGGAGCAGTAGTTGGGCTGGAGCTGGCTTTTCAATGAACAGATTTTACTGAGTGAGACTTGTTTCACTTAGATGTTTATTGACTTTTTTTTCCCTGGAATGATTATTATTTTCGCATTTTTCTTTAGTGTAGTACACTCTTGTGGAGTAAAATGACCTCATATCAGACATCGATTTCTGTGTGTTTGTATGCATGATGCTTTCTCCATTCCTTTGAATTGCGGTGCTTTTGGAACTAAAGCTGGTATTCACAGCGTTTTTTGATGCTTTTAACACACAGCTTACATTTCTATCTACCCTGTACCAAGTGTTGCTTCAGCTGTCTCCAATTCTGCATTACACAAAACAGATTCCTATCCTCAACTGCTTTTGTTTTGAAACTCTCCAAATATTCATATGCAGCTGGCTCAGTGTACATCGTTGGGCGAATGTTTTAGCACCTGAATCACATCTGCCTTATGCCTGGGACAGGACAGTTACTGCTCGTGATGTTGGGTCACCCTGCAGCTTTACGTGCTAGGTGGATGGAGTGGAATAGCGGAGAGACGGAGAGGATCCTGAGCCTCTGCTTTGATAAATGGGACACTGCAAATCCAGAATTGCACTCGCAGAGTATAATTCCAGCATGTTCTAAGCCAGGCCTTCTGAACATTGGACCACTGGATGGATCAGAGTCCTTGTTTTTTGGCTAACCACATTCACCCCCCTCCAAAACAGCTAACTTTTTTCAGCTGAGATGAAGTAGCTAGTGACAAAAGCCACGCAGTGACCCTAACCCTGTTGGGAAAGGAGCCAGACTTGAGGTCACCCTTACTGTGCGGGAGGTGGGGAAGGTCTTCGTGTATAAACTGGGAAAGGTCAGTTTTATTTTTGAGAAGTACAGCCTTTTACTACTTAAAGAGATTTCCATCAGACTTTTATGGCTTAAAGCATCCAGCATGGGGACCTGGGGCACGGCATTTTCTGTTTCGTTAGGCTTTCCAGTCTGATGTGGAAATGGATGGAGACAAGAGGGAGGAAGTATTTAAAAGTAATAGTAGAATTACATTTGGAGGAAAGCTGATGCTAGAAGGTCAGGAAGATGTAAGCAAGAACTGACTTAAGATAAGTCTGTATTGTCATCATCTGAGACAAAATATTCAGTGCTTGTTGCAGGGCACCATTCAGAAACTTAGTATGAAACAACTAAAAGTACAAAACTAATAAGCATGTCTTAAATCCTTAAGTAGGTGCTTCTTGTTCGGGGTGTTAATGTGTTTTAGTGGAGGCAGGCTATCTGACTGACTGGTTCAGTCTTTCCTCCATCTCTGTGTGGGCAAGCTCTAACTTGGTTGCTGAAGTAGAAAGCTGATATTTTAGAGGAGCAGGGGAAAAAGGCAACCTGTAGCTATCTTGTTGCAAAGTGGTGGAAAAGCCCAGTCCTGGACATGCCGGAGGAAGAGGGGGAGGTGGTTCCACTGTGGTAGCTCCAGGGACATTGGATGTTCATCTTCTTGACAGGTAGATGCACCCGCATTTCAGTGAAGGTGACTTCCCAGCAATTCTGGCTTTCTTGGTCCTTCATGAAATACCTGAATAAATCATGTTCCCTAAATTTCATTTTCTCCTTTGACAATATTAGAGGAAAGTTTTTCCACAACATTAACGCCACTCAGAAGTTTAATCACGGAGTCTGCCTTAAGGCTTGGATTATCAGACTTGGTGGTGATTCTCTAGTTCACTCATGTGCTTTCTGTCTTGGAGTGCCTTTCAATTTTTGGCTGAAGAGACGTTCCATAAAAAAATAACGTAATCCTCAGAGCAGTGGAAGTTTTTTTAATACATTTGAAGTGTATTAAATGAGTCAGTATTTGAAATGCCCTGATGGGTAGATTGATAGCTGGGGACTTTGTTTGAACAGCTCTAGTTACTTGCAGGCTTAGCCTGTTGAAAATTGCTCAGTTATTGTTCCTAGGCATGAATCTTCATAACGTTACTACAGTTTTAAAGCCAGTTGTACTTTTAGGTAGTGAAATTAATTGGTTTAACTGTTCTTTCTTCCTCCATCCAAAGTGTGTGCATAAAGGATGTTGGGAATAATAGATTTTCTTTGTTAACATTAAAAGTGTCATTGAAAATATTGGGAGGAAGTCCTAAACTGGGTCTGTCAGTGTCACTCAGCCTTTTGATCTGAAGATTTTGCAGTGAATGATGGAGCTGACTGATGTCTATAACACGTGGATGTCACAGAGCTATTGAATGAGCTACTGATAGTGTAATCTCAGTCTGGTGGGTAAGGTGATGGCTTGGGATTTGGGAGATTCCCACTGCAGCCATCCTCCACAGCACACATTTTCTGCATGACGTTAGGCAAACGATCTTGTGTCTGAGTGCCTCCGTTTTGTGTATTTGTGGGCAGGCGCCTTAAACTAAGGCTGCACAATTTCTCAGATACCATGTAATGCTTTCAGTGTGGATTGCTAGCAGCAGTATGGAGGCTATAGCATATTGAACAATAAAATACGTATATATCCCAAATGAGTTTTGTTTGTGTTAGAGAGTTGAGAAGGATCCTGTCTCATGGAAGGTAAACAGCAGTTACCATGTTTGCTAAATACAGGTTCATCAGTAATTTTGAGTGGAAGGAAAATGTGAACTGTAGACCTGGTAGACAAATTTCTTTGACAAAGTTATTTGGCCTTAGTACAAACTGAGCTTTGTACTAACAGCCAGCATATAGCACACGTTTTGCCATTAGTAGTACTAGTGTTTGAACACTGATGACAGGGAGCTGGTCTTTTATTTTATGCTAAATTACGCCTTTGTTATTATGAACACATGGCGAAATAGCAGGAAATGTTTTCCTTTACTGGCTGTCCTGCTCTGTGTTTTAACAGGGAGCATGGATAATTTCTCTAGTGTAGGCATGTGAGAGGGACTTATATGCAGATTTCAAGTTATTTAAAATAAACCCAATGTTCAGCACTTTCCTCATGCCTACAAGTCCTGTGATCTTTCTGTTTTCAAAACCAACAGATGTTGGTAAACCTTTTATGTATTGCCTGGGTAGTGTATATTTACAACGGCTCTGTCAGCAGCACAGGCAGAAACAATCTGCTGTTTTGTTACCTGGTTTAAATTCAGTATGTGCTGTTATTTAGCTGACTACGTTCTGGGGTTGGTTATTTTTCAAAATGAAAATTACAGGAATTCTACCTCCAGAATTGGCTATGGTTGTTCTGGAAGATGGAGAGAACCTGAGCAGACTTACAACAGCAGCAAGAAAGGTCCTAGGAACTAGCAGGAATACAGAGAGGAAAGTGAAGTTGAGCTGTTGTAGCAATGAACTAATTTAATGGAGTTTTTGGCAGTGGAAAAACTACTAGCTTTCCAAAATACATTACTTGAGTTATCTACACATTACAGCTTTGATGGAATTATCAAGTGATTTGTAACTCAGCTTCCTTTAGCAACAACAGTGTGTCTTCTACTAGTGGCAAGTTTAGCACTGGAAGTTTTAATCACCTAAAACACTAGAGTCTGGCATCTTTCTCTTTAGGGTGATTAACGGCAGATCTGCGCTCGGTCAGGGTCCCCTAATGGTACAACTTGACATGGTCCAACTGTGGCCACATGATTACATGTCTAAGCCAGACCGTGCAATGTAAGGTTTATGCCCTCTTTACGCTGGCTGCAGGAGGACAAACGATACCTGATTAAGCATAAAGCCTGGTGTTACAAAGCAAATCCATTGACGTTTTTGGAACATGTAGGGTTTGGCCAAGTTAGTTTGCGTTGGGTCAGCACTTTGCTTTGAGTAGCCACACTGCTTTTGATCTGGTAGGAGGAGCTCTGAGTTGGATTTACTGTTGTATGGAGCCACGGCCTCAGGCACAACTCCTGCACTGCTTTACAGCCAGCTGAATTAGCAGCGGATCCAGGAGTTAAAAACAGACTTTTTCTGTTTTAGCAGTGATTTCTGGATTTCAGTCTTAAGGGCATGATAGACTTTAAGGAAGTGACAGAAGCAAAGGTTTGTACAGTGAACCAGACTCCGTGTATCCTCAGTTACACAGAGCCTCTGCGGATCTGCTAGAAGCAGTAAATAACCCTTTTCAGCAAACAGACGTAGCAGATAGTTCAGTGGCAGGTAAAATAAGAACAGTTGTAGCTATACAAAGAACACAATCGACCGAAACTTTCTCTTTGTAAGAAATTGCACATAACCTGAAAACCTTAATCATAGTGAGTACCCTCAAAAAAACATTTTCAACATGGGCTTGATATATTGCTGTAGACAACCCACATGTGTCCAACCCTAGAAAAATGCTGTAATCCACAAATTATGGCTACACTTGAGGTTCTTGCCAGTGAAACCACTATTCACTCTGTGTATAGAGAATGCACTACCCACGTTCTGTAAGTAGAGGTGCGTAGGCCCTGGCGCTGATAATATGAAGGCTGAGAATAAGTACTCCAGAAAGCCCTGTAAACAAGACATTGGAAGATAAAGAAAATGGAAATTGGTGTCCGTGCTTGTCAGTTTTTAAAGGTCACAGGACTGAAAGCCACAAATGCCTGTCTTTTAATTACTGTTCATTTCCTTTCTTGTGCTCTGTAACCAAAGGTACGAGAGCACCCCCACAACTGGGAAAAGAGAACTAGGAAAAAATAATGGATAAATTTCCTTCAAAATGTTGAAAATAACCAAGCAGGAAAATAATCTGAGCATTTTTGCATTCCCATGTCTAACATTAAAATACAATTACTAGTGATTTGTGCTTTTTCCAGGCTTCACAGAGTAACACTGAACTAACTCTCACGTAGCTTGCACCAGACAGAGATCCTTTGGTCCTGGTGGGTGCAGCTAGCGTGCTGCAGGGTGGTGTGTGGATACAGAGCTCAACAACCCCTTCTCACTGCATGGAGGGTGAGGAGGATTTTCTAAAGTAGTGAGTTTAGAGGCTCCAGTTAGGAGCCAAGCTCCCTGTGCAGGCAGTGAAGAGTCAGTGTCACCAGAGGGAGATGGAGCACCTTGGTATTAGGGAGTATTGAGATATTCCTTGTGCTGCAGTCACCAGTCTCTACTCTGGTTGTCTGGGGAGTCTGAGGTGAGGTGCAAACATCAGCATCCACACTGGACACCCTGCATGGTAGATGTAAGTCCCCACTTTTGCGGTAACTTGAAGTTACCTGAGCCTGGGCCTTTCTCCTTCCACCCGAGGTGAGTCCATCGAGCTCAGCAGCTTAGGTAGTGAGGCAGGCAGACCCACTACAGGGGGGATCTGTGTATTTGCCTGAACGCCATATGCGGGTGGGATCTGTTACAGCCCCGTTTGCCTCTAGTGGTACTGGACTAGAACATCATCCAGCAGCTTTAGCTGAGACACTGCTGTCCAAAACGGAGCCTGTCGTGCTGGTAATGTGCTGGGTGCCTTTCTTGGGGCAGGATTTGTAAAATTCCTATTTCTCAATTGTTGTGTTGTGGATTTTGCAAAACTCACTATGTAGCTTTACGAAGTGGATTTTTCAAGCACAAGGCTGTGAAACATACTTAAGGGCATTCATTCTTCCTTTCCTTGCCACCTTCAGTTCAATTAAGAAAAATCAGAGCCCTGTCTTCACTTACACTGCTGTAAAAATTACACCAGTGTGACTGATCAGTCTGTGAAGAGCTTTGAGAGTTCTGGGAGTTTTACCTCTCCTGTATCTCATCTTGAGATCCAAGTCTGGGGAGGGTGGAGGGGGCTCCTCCCTTACCTAACTCTCACTCCATGTACCCGGTTTGGTTTGTTAGCTGCTGCCTTTGTGATACCTGCCGGGGTATCAGGCCTAAGGGTGAGGCCTTGGAAAGGAGAATGTAGGGAAATACTCCACCACTAAAATCTGTGCTATGTAGGAAGCCCCAGTGGGCACCTGGGATACAGACCAGCACCTTTAGGTTTGTGGTACCAAGGACAATTCCCATAAGACTGTTTTAGAGTCTGACAGACCTCACTGTTGGGAAGCTTCTGAAAAAACAGCGGGATGTTTTTTCTCCCTTCAGTTGTATCTTATTGCAGACCCAAGTTGTTTCTCATAATAAAGCATACCACAGAGTTAACATCAAATCTAGCTAAATTACATTTTCCTTCTCCCTTTTTCTTCTTAATTATCACAGTCTCAGTACTATGAAGTTGCATTCTGTCACCAAATTTAGAGCCCTGTGTTTCAGCGGAGCACTGTTGACAGGAGAAACGCATTTAGCAAGTGCAGAAAGCAGCATGCTACTACCGTCATGTTGATTGGAAATTTCTTGTCCTAGTTTCTCATCCTGCAGCTAGTTCCATATGGGCAGCTTTAATGCATTTTGGTTTAGTTAATTGTAACAAATGCTGAATTCTGATTTCTGTACCCACTGCGTCAGGAACCTGACAGACTTCTCACTGGTGTGAATGCCACTGCATCCATGTGAATGCTCCTAACACTGAGCTGGAAAAGCTGTTCTTCAGCGTCGTGAAACCTGAGAGCCAGGGTTGGGCACAGTTAGGTTTAAAGGGCCTGGCGTGACCCCCTGGGTCCCTGGAGTTTAACCTCACGTCTTCTCAAATTCACCATCTGAAGCCACACTTGTAAATTAAATCTGTCCAGCGGACTAGCTTGGACAGAGCGTGGTTATAAATCCTTTGTCTTAGCTGGATCAGGTGTATAGCCCTCAGTGAAGTGGCATAATGAATATTTACTTAGGAAGCAGATGTAGCCAGTGAACTTCATTCTGTCAATTTCTCTCATCTATTTTTAAAAAATCAATCCAGCTTTTATGTATGAAGTAAAAAACCCTTCATTTTGCAAAGCATATTTTGTCATTTCAGTTAATTTGCTTTGTTATTTTGTCTGAGATTTTTTTAGCCTATATTTTAAAAAATCAATCAACTGGTTCTTTTATTGAGAATGTACTGGTGGTGCCTTTACTGAATTTGTGGTGTTCTGGAAGCTAATTTATGAGGGCAGCAGGCTGGTAGCAATGAACTGCACGTGTGTGCTGTGTAGCCAAAACGCTGAAGTTGCCATCAGATCCATTGCTGCATCAAGGTTTTGTTTTAAAGGACGGAACAGAGGATGGGTTTGTGTCCATGGATTCCATGGGGGAAGTCAGAAGGAGCTGGGTCTTTCCGTGAAAAAAGGTTTTCCATGAAAACCATGGAAATTCCTCGCTGTAGCACTCTGCCTGGGGTATTCTGCCCAGTGTGGCAGACAGTGAGGAAGTGTCTCAATGACACTGGGTGTATCAATGACACAGAAAATTGCAGACAGAGTAAAGCTTCCTTATTCCCAGTTTTCAGCCTGGGCTTTTGCTGTCCTCTGCGGGAGCGGACAAGGTGGACTTGCACCAGGGAGTGGCAGTTCCGTCCTTGTGGCTTTCCGCAGCACAGAGAGGATGCTCTGCGGTGACAGTCAGAGGCAGAGGCTCCAGCACTCGCTTGCAGCTCAGTACACAACCAAGGTGTTGCCTGAGGCAGTACTGCGCTTGCTGCTCTTCTGTAGTTGTCCAAGTGGGTGTAACCCCACTGTCCTGTCCTTGTGGAAATCATTGCAGAGGCCGAGACTGCCGTGATAGGTCTGGTGTGTTTTGCTGAGCCTCGCAGGGTGTGGGTCTGCTTACTTCCAAGAAAGATCTGTAGGTGATCCTGCTCTGGCAGGGGGGTTGGACCAGATGATCTCTAGCGGTCCCTTCCAACCCCCACCACTCTGTGAATAACCTTGGTGTGTACACAAAAGCCGGAGTAGGGTATGGCTGGCTGAGGAGGATCCCCAGTGGAAACACACAGGTGGTAAAAGCCAAGTGAGATGTCTTGTCTCTGCTCTTTGATCTTGTGTCTTCTCACACCAACCGTATGGTAATTTGGGGGCTTTCAGGTTGCTAATGAAGCAGGGGTATCTTTCACACCATTGGAAGTGAGACACCACTCCAGCTGTTAAATAGAAATTTCACAAACCTCAATCAGGCATAATGAAATTGTTCGATTTAACAATTTTCTGTTATCTGAGTGCCGTCATTGTTACAGCTTTGTGTTACTTTTGACATTGCAGCAGTCTTGTCTCAGCTGTAGGAGTGGTTTCAAACACAGCATTTTCTTGCTCTTGCAAGGTTAGGAATTCCTCTTCTCACGTTACAGCCTGACCCTTTTGTATCTTGCTGGCGGTAGCATCGCAGAGGACAGCAGATAGTAACAGGCAGAGAGTTACTGCACTTAGCTTCTGGCTACTAGCTGATAGATACCCTTGCTCTGACTTGGTGAGTGATTACCAGATAGTCTGGCACCGGGCTGATGCCGCACTGAATTGTGACTGATTCATTGGGCTGAAGTATGTCACCAATTTGATTCAGCTATTTCATTAATCTGATTGAATTGCATCCAGCTGTTAGAGGTGTGTGTAGGAAAGGTACCTGACACGCGAGGCAAGAGCACTAACCTCTGCATTAAACTATAAAACAGTCATTAGGACATCTAATGCTGAAATTGAATTGCTCCATAGAAATTTGGGTTCCAAGCACAATACTAATTAGCTGTAAGCTTGATGAATGTCAAGAATTAATTAAAATATTTCAGTGGCCTGTGTGGGTTTTAAATATTGTCATTATTGCCCCAATATTTTCAGTTCTTACACTAATTGCTTTTTAGAGAACATGAATGGAATTATCTTCTAGAGTGACTGAGGGTACAAATGGTTCATTACATCACTGAAAATGGACCTCCTTGCCTCTGGATTTCCCCTTTTTTCCTAAAGCAGCTTATCTACCCTTTTTTTCCACTTTTGTGCATGCATTGCAAATGGAAAGGTAAGATCAGTGATTTTAGACCCAACCTTTGTTTGGACAGCACTTCTAGTTCTTCTTAGCTGTACTCTGGAGGCCAGCATGCTGTAGTTACCTACTTCGATTTTGGCAGCAGAGAAATAGCTACAGCTCCATCAAATCATTTTTGTTTTTAATTAAATAGGATGTCAGCCCAAACCCGTGATTATTTTGTCCTGTGAATGAAAAGCCTGCAACAGTTTAAACATTTGGTACATGAGATGTTTGCAAGATGTTGGAAAATTATGCTTTGAAAGGGGATTCATAATCAAAATCAGCTTTTGGTTGTTCCTCAAATATGATCTTAATGTAAAAATAGCACAATTTTTGGTGCGGGAGTCGCAGATGCATAATGCAGACTGCTCATATTGCTTGTCTCTGCTGGGTGTTTCCATGTGTTTGGCTACAGAGTGAGGATGAATGTCAACATTCCATGTTATAGGCTGCGGACATATGTATGACAAATACATGAGTTGACATGACATGAAAAGAGCCTTAACACTTGGAGGGCCTGTAGAAAGGCTCTTCTGAGTGTCGAGCAGTGCCAGAAACACAAACTCCCAGACTACAGCTTGGTGCCATGCCCTGTCGCTTGCTTCACGTGCAATCACACATGAGAGTCCTCAGTGCCTGTTCCTTGGGACACAGAGGGAGAAGAATGGGGACACCATGTGTCTGCGAGGTGTAGGTGGTGCCTGGGAGGCTGGCGAAGTGGGTAGAACTGACAGTCTTCTGCAGGGCTGTGTTACTGACTGGCCTGCGTAGGTGTGATGAACCCACCGTGCCTGCGTGAGCTCAGCAGTGGTGTTTTCTGTAGAAGTCAGTTTGGATCTCAGCAGTTCAGGACCTCTTGTGGAGATTAGCTTTGTTTTCACCCTGAGGCTTGCTTACAGAAATAAGGTTGTGCTTTGGTTAATTTTTTTGTGAGGACGTTACATGGTTATTGTGTGATAATAGCATTAAGCATGATGGCTCAGAAGTCAAGAAAATGCTTGTTCGTTATCCCTTCTTTCAAAACTTTAATAATTGATTATGCAATAACCCTTCCGAGTGAGAAATGCATTCAGCATGGTACTTTTTAAAATGAACTGGTTTTGGCTGGTCATCTCAGTGCTGATTGTCTGGAGGCATAACACAAATACGTCCTGCAGAAAACAGTTATTTGGATTGCCAGTGTTGTAAGAAGCTCAGTTCCAGGTTACTTGATTCTGTCTCTCCCATCCCGTTTTCCCGCCCAAGGGAGTATTGGTTCACTCTAGCCTGTGAAACAAGTGGCAATAAATGTGTATCCATATACATCAGTCACATTTTTTTATGAAGGTATGATCCGTTCAATGCCTGGAGATGAAGAATATGGTCAGGATACACAAGTCCTTTTGTATCTGGATGTGATGTCTTTGGAAGGGCATGATGTAGAAGCTCAGAGCAAGCAGAGCTGAGGGTGTGTTTCAGACCGTGACAGTCCAGTAGTTCATGGTTAATCCGTTTCATTGCTGTGTCTCCAAAGGGACAGCGAAGTGGCCAGCTTTTGTGCCTGTTTAAAACGCTGAGCCCACTGAAATCAGTTGGAAATAAGGCAGATGTTAAAGATAGGCAAGCGGTTTGTAATAAACAAAATGAAGGTAGAAGAAAAATACATAAAATGCATCTCTCAAAGGTACACCTGACTCTCTCTTTCTTCTTTCTGACGCAGTGCCGGTCCTAAAGGAGATAACATTTATGAATGGAGATCTACTATACTCGGACCTCCAGGTTCTGTATATGAAGGAGGCGTTTTTTTCCTGGATATCACATTTTCATCTGACTATCCATTCAAGCCACCAAAGGTAAGGGTAAGGTTTTATATTGTGTTTATCATTTCTTCACATGTGAGAAGAATGTAACTTGCAGCAAGTGAGTGCTCATCACTTTCTGAACCAGCATTTGTTTATGGTCTCTTGAAAACTACCAGGTCCAAAATCTTGGTTTGCACTCTCAGAAGAAATTTACCAAGGGATAAATTAGATGATAATTCTAGTCAAGGTTAAGATTCAAGAAAGTTTAAGCTCAATAGAAGACAGTGCAAGACCTTTCTATGCTTCCTTCTTCTCATTACAGCTAATAAGATATATGTATAATAAACTTATTTTCTGTTATGAACCAGATTCTATGTTATATATTTTCACATAATTCTTAGGAAAATATCAGAAAGCTAAAAAAAGGTTTAGATAGACAACTAGAGTGTTACATTGTGACTTGAAATTGGGTAAATTGCTGTGATGATTTCCATTGTTGTGAAATATCAGTCTATTTACTATTGGTAAAATTAGCAACCTTGTTTGATAACATATTTAAGCAAAAGCTCTTTTTATTAAATGAAACTAATCTTACATTAAAATTTCATTTCCTTGCTCAGAGATAGTATGGACACTTAGGAAATCATAATTTACTAACGGATTTCAAAGAAGTTGCACGTTGTTCCCTTCTCCCCTCCCTTAATCCTAAATTACTACTCTTGGCCAGGTCACCGGAAAGGACACTGCTGGCACTTGCAAAGACTAAATACATTCTACCACACAACATTTCTACAACTTAGGGCTCCTGTGGCTATAACGTTGTTATTGTAAATCAAATACCTTTTTTCATTCCCAGAAGGGTTACAGCATAAGGAATAATATACTCTGTGTATTTCACACTTCTCCGAAACCCACAGCATTTAATATTCTCTGGGTTAAGGTGGTTATAAGGAAGTGATGCAGAGTTTTAGACAAATTCCTCATGAAATTCGTGTAGATTTTTTTTTAGAGCATGGTCATTTTTTAATTTGCAGTAGTTTCAGTGAACATTGTGGATTTCCTCCCCCTTTACCAGTATGCTTGTGCTTTATGTAATTGAAACACTTAAATATTTCTAACTTCTTATTGGTGCAGAATGATGTTTACATGTTTTTCCATTATTAGTCTGAAATAATTTAAGAACAAGGATGGTGTTAATTAGTGTGATAGCATTGGTTTGGCTGTATATCATGACGTGCCTAATGAAGGGTAAGGTAGAGATTTCATTGCTAATTTGAACACGAATAATACAATACTCCAATTTTAAATATTAATTTTCATGGTCTATATTTAGGCTTTTGAAAGAAAGGACAAGATCAACTAATACAGAACAGGCAACCAAATTCTGTCTACTTCTTCACCTCCAGAAACCGCAGTAAAGTTAACTTTGTTCTTGTCATGCAGTGTGTTCACTAAATAGCATACGGTACTACAGAGTAGGTCCTAATTTCTGTGGGTACCAGACAGAGGGCCTGTGTGAAAGCAGTTTATGCACCAAAGATCTCCATGGTAGGTTTCTTAAAGGCAGCCGTGACTGCAGTAAATACGCACGCCTCTGTTAAATAATTGTGTGCTAGAAAACGAGCAGAGAGGGGCTGCCTCCACGGAAACTCTGCAGAACTGGGAGCGCCCCAGGCACTGCTGCTGCTCAGAAACAAGGGGCAGCATCCCTGGGCAACACTGAATGACTCTGTCTCTTATGCTGTGATTCTAGGTTACTTTCCGTACCAGAATTTATCACTGCAACATCAACAGTCAGGGAGTCATCTGCCTGGATATCCTGAAAGACAACTGGAGCCCTGCTTTGACTATTTCAAAGGTTCTGCTGTCTATTTGTTCTCTTCTGACAGACTGCAACCCAGGTAAGGAGCTGATAGTTTACTGAGCATCCACTCTTAGTCCTTTGCCTTCATTGCCGTGGAATGTAATTTGTATATTTGATTGTATGCAGATTAAATAAAAGTTCAGATTTTTAAAATTGGGAATGAAACGCTCCTGCTTGGATGCGGTCCCACATTTAATGGTGCTTTTCACTCCAGTGGCACAACAGAAAGTAAATAGCGTTAAGCCCAAGGTGTGGTGGAGAAAGTAAGCTGCTGTCCTTGAAGGTCTGTACTGCAGGAGCTCCAGCAAGTGAGTAGTCGATCCAGGAAAGCAACAAAGTGCTCGGGTTATAAACTCATAAATCCTGCAGGTCGGAAGGGGCCGCAGGAAGTCCCTTCTCTTAAGACAGCAACTGAAACCTTTAATCTTGCAGCTGTGAGGGGGGCAATATTCAGAGAGATTTTTCCCTTTTCCAGAGAGATTTCCTTGTTCCTGTCAGGAGGGGAGGAACTCCACTGGGAGCAGTACAGTTTCTCAGCAACAACTGTGTGACCAGCGTCATTAGGCGCTGAGCGGTAGTTGCCTGCAGTCAGGCAGGAGCCGAGCGGTAGTGCTGAGATGACAGTTCATTGACAGAAGACTGGTGGTGATCAGGGAGAAAGGGATGAGCCCCTTCCACACCAAAGTTTGATGTCACTTGAAGCAATCCGGATCCCCTCGGTGTGTGTCCTACAGTCCCGATACCCTCATGTGCACTAGTCTGTTCCAGCTGTGTGACAGGAGTGCGCCAGGCCACCCTTGCTGAATGTCCCCTGCACCCAGCAGCCCCTCCGAGGTGTGAAGGCAGGGTGCCTGGCTGGGCCAAGGTCCATCGACAGGCAGATAACCACACAGGTGTTTATTTCTTTGTTCACTGTGCCTTGTGGGCTTTCTCTTGGAAATGTACAATAAGATCCCCACGATATCTCACAGCATTTTCTGGCCTAACCAAGATGATATTTTGGAATAGATTCTGTATTTTAAATCGTGTGTTTATTTGTGTTTGGGGTTTTTTTTATGATGGAGTGGTTTCTAATGCATCTTCTCCTGCCTTCTGCAGCTGACCCTCTGGTTGGAAGCATAGCCACTCAGTACCTGACCAACAGAGCAGAACATGACAGGATAGCCAGACAGTGGACCAAGAGATATGCAACATAAATGACAAACTACTTGTGCAGTGTGAAGGTGCAGAAGGCAGCTTTGCACTGTGCAACAAATCTTTATAGCCTTTACAATACGGACTTCTGTGTATATGTTATACTGATTCTACTCTGCTTTTATCCTTTTGAAGACTGGGATACTGCCCCCCAAAAAGGTAAATGCTATCAAGAGTAGAAATTTGTAGCTGTAGATTAGTTATGTTTAAAATGCCTACTTGCAAGTCTTGCTTCTTTGGGATATCAAAATGTATTTTGTGATGTACTAAGGATACTGTTCCTGAAGTCAACCAAATATTATAGTGCATTTTAGCCTAATTCATTATCTGTATGAAGTTATTAAAGGTAGCTGTAGATTACTAGGAATTATGTCATTTGTATTAAACCCAAATCTATTTCCAATATGTGGTACATGCTGTTGTGAAAACTGTTTTAACTTTTACCTTTGTCAGTTTGTAATGAAAGGATTTCCTTTTTCCCTTTGTAGCTCAGAGAGCACCCAGTGTATCATCTCAAACACAATAAACATGTTCCCCAAGGAGTAGTTTCTTTGTTTTCCTATTTTAAATTAATATTTGAATAAATTTAATTATAGTAACAAGGCAGGGCCAATGTATCACAGATCCCTGTGGATAATTTTAAAATTAATATACGTAAGCAAAGGCTTGCTCTTAAATGTTTAATGCACACCTGTGGATTGTTTTAAGTTTTCCCTGGTTTTTTGAAGAGAACAAATGTAATTTCTACAATTTCCTTAAATTTAATTCTGTTTGGCTCTTTCTCGAGTTGGAATGAGAGCACTGCATATGCTGGCTGCAGAAGTCGCTGTAGCTGGTTGCTTCAGGGCCAGTCCTGCTCTCGTAACAGGCTGCCTGAGACTTGCTGCAAAGGTTTTTTGCAAGACAAGGGCCAAGTCCGAGATAGTCTGGTGCTCTTGTTTCCGAGGAAAGCAAGTCGGAGTTGCTGATCTAGAGAACTGCAGTTACCCATTGAAAATGGTCTTCCAAAGCATGATTGAACACTATGTCATCTGTCCAGGAAAGAGAGGGGTAGAATAAATATGGTCAGATTTTTCTGACATAAAAACAGTTGTGGCGGTAATGAACCTTTGTTAGTGAAAATGAAATCTGTACAACTTTTAGACTACTTCCCCCCTTTCACTTTCTGACTTGGAAGTTTTGTAACATCTGTAAGTAACAAAGATACAGCTTTATAGTACATACAGTTTAAAAAATAGAGTCACTAATAGTTTTTTAATTTAAGCTTTTATAGGTTGCCAGTCACAATATTGATTATAAAAAAAGAGACTTGATCCCTTTAAATGATTTTTTTAAATTACACTTAATTTTAGACTTTACAGTCTCCCTTACTACCTGGTGTTTTTGGAGATAATGTAGCACTTCCATCAGTAAGATGCTCTGCTCATTTAATATATGAAAACCGAATGTTAAGTTTAAATATTAAAGCAATAGAAAAATTGTTAAAGATTTAGATCTAAAGTTAGCCTTCACTATATAGGTTCCTGGTTTTTGTATCACATAACCTTTGACCATGAATTGTCCACCCTACTTTAAATATTTCTACAGATTCCTGAAGGTGGCTTGAAGAACCGTATATCCCAAATAACTCGACCTAGAAGCCAGTCTCTCTGGTAGCTACAAGATAGCTTTAGACTTCAGGTTATAAAGTGCAAAAGGGAATGAGAAACAGGGGATCTGGCAGGTGAATATGCCTAAGTCAGGTAACAGACTAATGCCAGGAGATGAAGTGCTGGAAATCACTGCTGAAGGTGACCAGAGTTTCTCATCATGTCATTGGACATGTGAGAAGTAGCACAGATTGGCAAAGAAAAAGGGGCTATCGCATCTGGGCTGGGCGTCTACAGTCTGCTCGCTGCTGACCGTGAGCGCGCGTGACACGGTGCTCGTACGCCGCTCCAGTGGAGAGCAAACGATGTACTTCACATGTTAACTGTGTTGCCTATAGACTTTACAGATATTTATATCATAAAATATTATGGTATAAAAATACAGGTTTTAATCCTAATTTTAATGTATTTTGGGTTTGTATTGTACCTACAACTTCAGATACCTAGGTGTACAAGTGGGATGCCTTGCTAGTGTTGCCCCATCTTGCCTTCCTTGCAATTGGATCCTTTACACTGAATTCCCATCTTTTTTTTTTTTTTTTTTTGTTGGTTTGTCATGATTCTGTTCTTTTTTAATGTAGTTTTTTTGTGTGTAAATTTTATATTTACTGAAGTAAAGGTTGTTTTTGTGTAAACATTTAAACTTTAAAAAAAGAAAAGAAGCTAATTTTGTTTCTCAAGTTCTCTCTGCTAAACCATGCAGTAGAAAGAAATTTGTATTGTTAAATAAATCAATTAGTTGTTAAATGAGAATGTGTGTCTGTTTTCATGGGGAGGGGAGAAATCCCTGCTGGAAATGGATCCAAAATGCCAGTTGCAAAGAGCATCTGGTGTTTTAAACTATTTCCTTCCTGGCTGTGCTGGGGTGAACACCAGACACCATCGAAGCACAGCGCTGATCCCAGTTTACAGTTGTAATTTTCAGTTCCCTTCTTGTGGCCAAGCACTGGGCTTTGTGTTGGGGAAAAAGTAACTGAACTGACATTTTTGTGAAAAGACCAGCTGAAGATACTGCGCACCCCTCTACCTCTCCATTTTGGATGGGCTTCTCTTGTTATGTTTCCTGTGGGATCTGAGTGGGGAACACACGCAGCTGACTGGCAGAGTGCCCCAACCAGGCTCCGTGATCTCCTGGCACAAGGAGTGCTCGGGTGGGAACTGGCTGTTCCAGCCTTTGAGCTGTGACAGTGCTGAGGGGCAGAGAGGGCCAAACCCAATGGGCCAACACAGTCGCATTTCTCTGCTTTTCAGCTGAGGTGGTGGCTGTGTTCACAGCAAATAGTTTGTCACAGCAAATGAGAAGGGATGGGTGAATATAAACATGTTAAATACAATGGAAAGGCAAATATGTATCAGCCTTGTTAGTTCAGTACTAACATGTCCTTGGTGAGCCGCTTCGTGTTCTGTGATGTCTTATAGTGCTCTGTGGGACACCTTGTGTGGAAATGGTCTCGCTTACTGATCAGTGTTGACCAGCAATCATTTGAAGTCTACACCCAGGAAGGGAAGGGAGTCGTGGCTAGAAAGCAAGACTGCAGGGTAGCCTGAGCCACAGGCCAGGCTTGCAGAGCCTCATAAGGAAAGGAGGAACTGAACCAGTTTGGTTCATGCTCTGCTGTCTCCTTGCCTCCTGGGGGAAAAGGAAACTGTCACGCTTTGCTGCATGCCGGTTCCTACTCTGTGCCAGCTTCTTGTGGCCATGGGTATTGCAGAATCTGAGCTCAAGCTTCTCTGCCTTCATGTGTGCGAACCGGATTTGTGGCCTTCCTGTGGCATCCCCACTTGCCTGCATGATGATGGGAAAGCTGCAGGGCTCGGGCTGAGGGGCTTTGTGCGGGCTGGATGCAGCTCCGAGCTGTGCAGCAGCCTCAGCTGCCCCTTTGCCACTGCTGCCTCGTCTTCACTGCAGCCCTGCCCAGATCACCACAGCGCTGTAGGGGAGGAAGCTGGAGACCGCAGCAGCTTCTACATTGATCTCGTGGTCTTCTGCCACTGGGGTTTAGTCTGCATGGGCACAGGCAGCAAAGGAAAGACTCCTGACTCCAGGCTGAAGGGAGAAATTCATCTTTCCTGCATATCCTTCAGAAAAACTCAGCACTGGACATTTATGGCAAAGAAGGAAGGCCTGTGCAGGCATCCTGAACTAAAACAGCTTCAAAGGCCAGTGACAGTAGCGTGACTAAAATGACATTTGATTCAGCTGTAAACTAGCATTGTATAGCCTATATACAGCCTGTGCTATAGAAGCCTTTGTGAACTCGGCGCTGCCTCGTGCACAGTATCCCTTCAACCTCTGCACGGTGGCACTGCTTGCATTTGTATTGCCTGGTAACTTCGGAGGCTGAACCGACTCCCTTTCCCTCACCAGCCACCCCAATGGAAAGTGGCTGGAGAGGATCCCAAGGCTACAGGAGAGATCATGTAATAGAGCACGTTTTAAAGGGAGAAGCGAGACTGCAGCACGGCTGCTTGTACTGCTTCATGACCTTGCTGATGTTGATGATAATTAGACATGTTCAACTGTAACATAGGTGGAAAAGCAGATAATGCACTTAGAAGATAATTGCTGGAATGTTTGCTGCACATCAGGCCTATTTTAGCCATAAAAATGGAAACCTGCTTCAGCTTGTCTTCCCTCACCTCTCTGCATGCACGTCTCTCTGCAGTGCAGTCATGATTACCTCTGCTGCTGGGTAGAACAGGAAGCATCCAACATACTAACAATTTGGGGGATTCTTAAAAACTGCCAGGACTAGGAAGAATAAGAGGCATAGCATGAAAAATACACATATCCCCTCATGGTGAGTATGTCTGAGCACAGGCTCTGCACCTATAGTGGTGTAAGATGTGCTGGGGCCATGTTCATGGATGCCAAATGCATATATTTTCTTTGTCACCATTACTGCTTGTCTGCAGGTGCGGCGTGGACAGCGCTATCTGCTTACGTCCTGTTTCCAAGCATTGGGAAGTGCTTTGTAACTTTGTTGTCCAAGATAAACATCTCTCTGAACCATCCTGAATTGTTACCCTCCACAACATCCTTTGACCGTGAATGCTATGGTTTAGTTACGGACTGTGTGAAAAAGCACTTGGTTTGTGATGTGATTGTTTCATGTAACCTGCTATGTGAACACTTCATTTTGTGCCTCCTAGTTTTGTACTGTGAGAATTAATGAATAATTGCATCTGTTCTTCTTGATCCCATTTGTGATTTTATGTAGCACCATGATTATCAGCCCCTCTTTTTCCAGGCTGGAAAGTTGCTCATTTGTTTGATCCTGTATGGAAGATGCTTTGCTTATCCTGCTCGCTCTTCTCTCTACATTCTGTAATCCTGCTCCAGCTAATTTAAAGGAATGTGAGCTGTGCACTGTATGCAAAAGGTGAACTCACAATTCATCTGGGATAATGTTTTCTGGTTTAGTCTGCTTGCCTATGAATTCGTACTACTCTGCCTTTTGGACCATTGCTTGTTGCTTTGCTAATGTCTTTGTTAAGCTCTGTTCAGAGACGCTGGAATCTCTTTCTGAGCAATAGCTAACGTAACCTTGTATGTAGGTCTAACAAATTTTTCTTTCCCAATATCCGCCGCTTTGTATTTATCATCACCATGTTCATCCATGATCTTATCTCCCGGTTCTCGGTATCATGAAATCCTTTATGACTCTCAGCAGTCAGTTTTAGTTTAGTCTGCCTTGAATATTGACTGCATGTGCCGCATACGCCAGGGGTGGGAGCAGCAGCAAAAGTAATAGCGAAGTGCGCTGGATGGGTCTGTCTGCCAAGAAGTGATGGGTCCCCGAGGACAAATTATCAGCTGGCTTCTGAATGGCACAAATGAAAGCAGCTGCCAACTGTTTTCATCAGTCTGGGCTTTGTCTCCCTCTACAGAACAAATGTCAGGTCATTATTTAAAGAGGAGCTCAGCGTGGGTAAATTTTCCAGCGTGCTGAATGAGCTGTCATCCTGGAGATTAGTTTTCTGGGATATCATATAGGTAGACAGGGGTGACTCACAAATCCTGTGGGAGACCATTCCTCTGAACGTAGCAATTGGATATATCTCTGAAGGATACGATCGAGTTAGAAATCTGCAGTCTAGTGTTCGTTGGCGGAGCCAGGCAGCAGTAGTGGGGCTGGAAGTGCAGAGGCGATAAATGGGAATGGAATGAAGCTGTTAAAGTACAGCGGTGCGCGGTGGCATTTCTTATGCTGAGAAAGGCAGCTTCCTGCAAGCGTAGAAGGCTATGGTTGTGTTTATGTATTCCTGCACTTTAGATCTGCATACATTTGTGAAAATTTGAACCAACTCTCTGGACTGCATGCTAATAAAGAGGTTACTGATACTCCTAATCTATAGGCAATGGAATTAAAATGACAAATCATTTTAAACGTCTGAAAGGAAATGTTAATATGCTTTATGCTTTTCTGCTGTTGTTTGGGTGTCCCTGCTAGCTGTGAAGCTAATGGGTTGTCTTTCACTGCTGGAATGATTAGTTATTAGGTACAAGCAACATTTTTCATTCTATTCAATTCTGATGTTGCTGTTTACAGCTGATTTTTTTCAAAGTGTGGATTTAATGAGGAACTGTAACATTAAGGTATCATTTAAGCTTCATTCATTGGTTCAGTTGATATTTACTGTAAAATATCCTGAATTATCATCTTTCTTAAACTAAGAGAGTAAGAATTAAATTACACAGTACTTCTGGAAGGTTATACTGGTTTTTAGCAGTACTAGTTCAGAACCTGATATAGGTAAAACACAGACTTTACTACAGTTTGC
The DNA here is from genome assembly GCA_027574665.1 of Rhynochetos jubatus. Classification (NCBI taxonomy): domain Eukaryota; kingdom Metazoa; phylum Chordata; class Aves; order Eurypygiformes; family Rhynochetidae; genus Rhynochetos; species Rhynochetos jubatus. Next base: position 17,886,300 of record CM050654.1, on the reverse strand, counting down.
CTACTGCATAATATTTGGTCCAAGCACTTATAAACTAGCAGATGGAATAAATGAATCGACGTACTGTGAAGTTTTGTTGTATTGAAGGAGAAGAAAAACAGAAACTGACTGTATAAAAAACATCAAACGTCTGACCTTTGCATTAAAGAAAAACTGAAGGCAGGACAAATCAAACCACATGCTGGCCTTTCTGGCTCAGCCGATTTCCCGCATTTCCAGGAGGAACTGCAGGAAATAAAACAAATAGCCAACTAAATACCAAAGCAAGTAAATAGCCAAAGAAAACATTGGGGAAGTTTTCACCCGAGTGGGCGTTCTCAAGCCCAGCTGCAGGGGCAGCGCTCCCTACCGAGCCCCGCGCAGCGACCCGCAGGTGCCTGGGTTTTGGCAGGCGGGGCCCCCTGCTCCCACCACAGTCAGGTCACGAGTGGCCCGGCCCGTTTCTCCGCTCGGCGGGCCCTGCATTCGCAGGCCGGCTGCCGGCGGCCGGCGGGCTTGATTCGAACGGGCCGAGCTGTCGGATTTCGCAGCGCGGCGGAGCGCCCGAGCGGCGAGCGGGGCGGCGGCCGCCTCGGCTGCGGGGCGGGCTGAGCGCCGCTAGGTGTCGCTGCCGCACCGGGTACCGCCGCGCTCCGTGCGGGCGGCGGCGCTGCGGGGGACCCGCGTTCGCGGCCGCCAGCAGTGGCGCAGCCGGCCGGCCAGCCCTCCGCGGCAGCCGTGCATCCCGCCGGGTGTGCCCTGGCGGAAAGGGCCGGGCGGCGGGGCTCGGAAGGCCCTTGTGCGGGTGTGCGAGCGCTGGCACCGTCCCCTCACCCGGCAGAGCGGGACGGGAGGGCGCGATCCCCTGTCCTGGGGCTTCCCTCGCGGTCGGCGGGCCGGCAGGACGGCTTACTGCCCTCGTCTGCCCAACAGCCACTACGCTGCACTCGAAGGACAGGCAACTCGCCATAAAGTATATTTTTACTCCAAAACTGTTAAAAATAAGAAGCTGCAACAGAACATCTAGAATGGCTGCTGCCAGCCTGGTACTCGATCCCAAGCTCATTAAGCTCCCTTAAGCTCCACGAAATTAAGCATCAGTTGTATAACCCCAACAGCCCCAGAGGAACATGAAGCACTGGTGTACCGGTCAGTGCCGCTCAGCCCACTGGTTCCTCTCCTCTGAGTGTCTCTTTTCGCTCAGAAAGAGGGACCATACAGTTAAAATCGTGGTGCCGCACTTAGATGTCACTGCTTCCAAGGAAGGGGAAGCTAAAGAAAATAAGTATGCAAGTCAAGAAGAGAGATTTTCAACTATCTTTCAAAGTTCAGTCTTTGCTGATGGGTAGATATAGTCCAGATGGACTGAAATATCACGTTCAGTTCCTATTTTGTTTATTAGATTAAATATTAGGCTCCTGGCATCGAAAAGTTCTTTTTCCTCTTCTTACAAGCCTTACTCATGCATAAGCCCCACTCTGAAAACCGGCCTTGCGCATTTGCTTTCAGTAACAAAAGATTCTGACGGCACTGCTTCATCTTCCCTTTGCATGGTCTATTCTGCTCTTCAGGTCTCAGGGGAGTTTACCTCAACCCATGGCAGTTGTAGGCGACTACTGCTCTGAAAGCCAGCAAGGCTTCCCCTGGCCCTGGACTTGTATTTTGCACTTGAAGGGTGACTGCAGCTAAGAATCAGAGATCAGGTGAAGCTGACAGAGGTGACTTGTGGCTTTCTCAGCCTTTTGGCTCCAGTGGTACATTGGCCTGCTCCGCCACAGTGCGCTGATGCTGTTCCTTTGGCCCCTCCAGCAGCACTTCCCTGGTGTAACAAATGGAGTTGTGCTGGTCTGCTTAAAAATAGCGTATGGAGAAGTATTTTAAATTTCCCAAATTACTGATGATTTTCAAAGGCATTAATTGAGTGATTAAAACAGCCATTGTTTTTTTCGGGCCTCAACGTACACTGTAATTCAGACACTCGCAAAGGAAGTCACGCACAATCGGATTTAGCCAGCATTCAAAGTGAGGCCTGTGCAATTATCATCACAAACGTCAGGTATTGTGTTTGCCTTATTAACTTACATTAGGAACCTGTGAAGCTGTGAAATAGCAGTCGTCTTAAGACCTTTCCTGTGGCAGGGTTTTTATTAAAGACATTTACAGAGCCATAAACTGCAAAGGGGGATGGTTCATGCGAATTGCTGAGATTTATGCTTTGAACATGCTGTAGGTCTGCAAATGTGCTGGAAATCCTACAAAATTACTGCCAGGTCCCACAGACTGCGTTGGAGGAACCAGTACTTCCTGGCTGTGGACTGTTTAAACATTGAACAATTGAAACAGTCGGCAGTGGTGCTTGGAAAACTGGTTCGAAATAACCAGGCTTTTTCCAATCAGACCAGGATTCAGGTTGAGAGTTTGGCATAGGGCAGCATCATGGGGAGCTCCAGTGACACTATGCCCCCACCCCAGGCACCATCTGCCCCATCCATCACAGTGACGCTCCCTCTAGGCTATTGCTACTTCACGAGGGACCTTCTTGCTGGCTCCCCTAGGGTGGTGGACCTCCTAGCTGCTGTTCAGTCCAGCTGGCCTTTGGGAACCTTCAAAATTCTGTTTAGAGGGGGATCTATGCAGAGAGGAGGTATACTTAGTGACCTAACCCAATTTATTTGTATAACAGCAATCATCCAGAGCTGAGGAACATTTGCCACACAGTAAAATCAAAACACGAATTTGAGAGCAATCTGTAAGTGTAGCGACAAGGTAGTCCTTGGTATTCAAACCCCAGCTCTTCAGAAGAAGGGAGGGAATGAGGTCTTTGCAATGCCCTAAGAATCAAGCATTTGGGAAACATGAAGCTCTGGAGAAGGGGAGGTTTATAAGCCCCCATGGATACTACCAGCTCCGATCTGCTAGAGCTGACTTTTACTGTGAGGATCTGGCTTTCTCTTGGAACCTAAAAGTTAAGAATTTTTTTGTTTCATTGCAAATGACCAAGGGAGCTGGCTGAGCTCTTTCCAGGTCTTGTGCCCATTTTATTTTTCTGCCTTAATTTTATGGTGGTTCTTGCTTGCCTGCTTTGTTGCTGTACACTGACTCTGCTGTTCCTGGCCATAGTTAGGGACACATCGGGGAAGCGGCTTTGGGAGCTGCTTCTGCCAGTTTAAGAAAAACCAAGTCACTGTAGCAAGTGCCAGGCAGACTGCAAGCACCAGATGAGTACACTTTCCTCGTGGTGTTTATACTGCACACCAGTGCAAAAGATTTTTCTCCCAATACCATCCTTCCAAACCTTGCTACTGCTTTCTTTGCCTTCCACTTTAAGGGTTTTGAAAGAAGAAGTAATTTCCTTCAATTTGTTACTATGAAAAACTGACTAATGTGAATCTAGGGGTTCAGTCTTGAATTAATATAAGGTTAACACTCATGGCAGCTGAGTGATGGGGAAGCAGAAGCGACTCTGCCTTACGCTGGCTTGCAGAAGGTCCCTGGAGGCCATCACACTGGCAAGAATTATTGCCTGAAGGGCAATTACATTGGCAAGCATCAGCTGGAGCACCATGCACCCTACTTTCTCACCTCATCATGCCAATTCATGCCGCCAGCTTTGTTCTGACACCCATCCTCTATCACAGGAGCAGGTGGCAAGGAGCCAGCTACACTCAGCGTGGGGTCTCTGCTCCTCGGAGAGCCACTGACTAAAGGCCAACTCAGGCTGTCACTGTGGCTGCAAAAATCCAGCACAATGCAAAAGACAAAAATAAAGCCTGATTGAATAAAACCCAAAAGCTTGGACTGGTCTAAAGGACTTCTCTGGTAAACAAGAGGAGCAAGACAGTGGGAGTGAGGAGAATAAAACCGACTTGCTGGACCCAGGCCTGACTGGTGGCAAATGAACAGATGGATGGCTCTACACATCCTCCTCCTAGGGAGAGGGATGGTAATTCGGTTCTGAGACAAAAGACATGGACAGGAAGGTGCAGATTTCCCCATCCTGGCTGCCTGCCTGCTGCCTTCTGACTCGGCTGTGATCCCATTGGGCCTTCATTGCTCTTATCCCATTAGGGTTAGGGATGGGGTTGGGAGATAGACAGACCCTCGTGCTGGGTCAGAGTGCTGCTGGACGGAGGCCACCAAGGGAGAGGTCACACTGCCCAAAGACTGGTCCCCAGATGAGTTTGTCATCTGGTCCAAGGCTGGGGATCCCAGGCTCAGATTCAGCCCCAGGCAAGGACTAGGGTTAGGGATAAAGCTGGTTCTGGAACTGTAGGACCACTGCACTTTTTCTTTAATGAAATAATAGATAATGGGAAGACTGGAAGCCCAAGACTGAGGAGCTACAGAAAGCACCCGTAAATGAAAAGGAGAAGCACTGCAGCCCTATGCATTGCAGACAAAATGCTACTTTTGCAGAGCTATTCTGTAATAGGGCCCAAAATATACTCCTGTTCAGCATCCATACTGGAGCTCCGTAAAGCAAGACATGTTTGGAAAAAGAAAGTAAGAACTACATGAAAATGTAGAAGCCTGTTAACTGTACACTAGGAGTACATTCAAAGGAGTAAAATTATAAGCAGGCTGGAAAGTGTCTAAAGAAACCTGTTTCTGTTGAGAAAGCATATTGGGTCTCAGAGCAAAGCTCTTATCAGGAAAGATTTCTAAAAATATGAAAAAAGAAGCTAGCTACAGGATAAGGGAAGCTATTAAAAGCAGGAAAGCAATAGAGGGCTGAATACCAAGGGGACAAAGTTTGCTTCTGCTTTATAGTTATTCAAAGCAGTTAACAGGAAAACTGGCTGTGAAGAACTCTCAAAATATCTTACAGTGATCAGGATTTAATACAGAAAATAAAATTCAATATACTTAAATGTAAAGTGATAAGCAGGAGGAAAAGAGACTGACTTTATGTACATGATGGGGTTTGAGCTGCTGCTTGCCATCCAAGAATGGTGCCTGGGACTGACTGGTCACTGTCTCTTCCACTGTCAGGATGAAGCAAGGCCAGCCCAGTTTCAAAACAAACTAAAGACAATAAATATTTCTCAAAACACTGCGGAAGCATGCTAGGAAACTCCTTTCCTCAAGGATGCTGTTGGGAATGCTGGAAGTCTATGTTGGATTAGAAAAGGTCAAAGAATAACAACAAGAAGAAAATATTCCTTGACACCTATGGAAATGCGTTATGGCAGCTTTGAACCACAGGTTGGAGTTTTTTCAGCAAAAGTATTCATGTGAGCTGTGACTACTTATCTGAGTTTACCTTGTAGTTAAGGCTGGGCAGCTGCCATCGACTGTGCTCTATGCCCCTCAGCTCAACTCACATCAAAACTTGCAGGCAGAGACAGATTGGTCCAAGACCTGATATTCATGATACTTAGGCTTTTACAGCAAATCTGGGAATTACAGTTCTTTGTTTATTTCTCTGACTTCCTCAAAAGACACAACAGAGAGAGAAGGATTTTTAATCCCAGTAATTTTCTCCTATCTGTTAACGGTAAGGCTGGGCCTTAGCCTGTACATTAGCATGAACAAGAGGGCCTTTGAATTCAAGTCATATGCTGATAATAGATTGACATCATAAACTTTGTAATATAGATTTGGAAATTTTGGCTTAAATATTCTCCTTCAGATTCTTCCAAGAATCCTGTAGATGGACCTGTGTTGTTACATTACGCTAAACTCCCTTATTTTAATCTTCTACGAAGTCATAATTACATTCAGCTCACAAATCTGTGAGGGTCTGGGACACCGCAGGCTGTATTGCGACCAGTGCTCCAAGGGCCTGATCGGTATATCCTCCACTTCAGTGTTTCTGAGCAGTGTCAGAAAAAAGACACGGTGAAGAACAGGAAATAGATTACATGCTGGGCTGGTTTAAATGGTAGCTCAAGTGTTTCGGGACAGGAGCTGTTGCCTAGGTGGGAATGTCACTATCAAAGAAATCAAGTTAAAACATGCTGTTCCTCAACTCCAGAGGCTCTCACTGTCCATTTGGTTAGAGCACCTTTGGCTCCCTACGAAATTCAGGCCAGCAGAGGGCTACTTCTTCATTTTACCATGAAACCCAGTTCCCATCTTTTGCCTGAATTCAGTTACACACTCCTCCTCCTCCTTCTTTCCGTGCTGGAGCGCATCCCGCACTGTGACTCAAATTACACACTGCCATGTGTCAAAACCACACAGACCCAAGCACCCCATCCCTCATGAACTGCCAAGTAAGTCCTTGTGTTTATTCGTGCTGTTGGTGCTTCCAGGAACAAGTTATGTCAAGCACTACCCATCCTTTCCTGTTTTCTTCTGAGTGCAACAGCTAACAATGACAGGCATGAAAACCACAGAAAAGAGTATTTCCTGGGAGAAGAGCTGCCAGCAGAGAAAAAAGGCTCCCAGAACCAGAGGGTTTTCAGAACATGCCTCAAGACTCTTTCTAGTAGCTGAAATCAGAGGCAATAGCAATAAAAATGAACAAATGAAACAGCCAAATCTGTGGAGTCTCAGACTGGCAAAGAAACACCCCCTTTAATGAACAGACAATGCATAGTTTCACAGTGAATCTAAACACTGACGAATATGGCGATACCATTTGGAATTGACAGGATCGTATTTCTGAAGTTGTATGTGGTATGGGTGTAAAATAGAAACATATGCAAGAAAAGTGAAGACAATGGCCTCAGTGAAGAGCATCTTCCCAAACGCCAAGTCAGCATGACAGATGTGAAGTCATGATTCCTCACACCCAGCTCCTGGCAGGGCTGTTTTGCCCTGCCTGTGAATAGGGAAATGAAAAATGAAAAGCTCTTTCAGTGGGGGAAGTTGCCAGCAGCTGCAGGCTGATGCAAAGAGTGACTCGATGGCAAGCAGAAGTTGCAGCAAGCAGGCTCCGGTTCCCAAAAATCCCGAGTTCCAGAGAGACTGAGAGATGAAAACTCTGTCACGGCTTCAATGGCCCAGTGGGAAACGCACAGAACAGAGCAGCACGCAGCTTAAACGTTTCTCCTCTCCACGTGAGAGGGTGCAGACAGCCCAGCATCCCTGCGCCTGGCCTCGGGACCGGCCGGAGCTCACCAGCCACACAGTGAGGTGGGCTCGCTTTGAGTCGGGTGGGGACGAACCAGGTCTGCCGAGGGTCCGACCGCACAAAGCAGGGCTGCTCTGTGGCCCTGGACACTTTCTCATTGCACTCTGCAGTCTGGCGGTATCTTTGGCTCAGGTTTCTCTCTTTCCTTCCTTCTTTCAACTTAGCCACCCTGTATTCTTAAATAACAAGGGTATGTATTTTTGGAGTTTTCCATCCCATCTGTCTTCTCCCCATATCTGTCAGCAAATCATCCCATGCTTTATTTCTCTCTCATCATCTCTTATTTCTGAACTGCACTTTATCCTTCCGGGCAGGAGTACTTTGCAGTGCCAGGATCAGGCTTTTGTCTGAAGAAAATAGTTATTACAGTATGTTGTAGGTGAGAAATGTTTCAGAAGACTAATTTTCGCACTTTGCTTCTTGACAGAAAATTGAATGCCACAATTTTAAACAAATTTGAAATCCTTTATGGTGAGAAAATATTTTGTCAACATCAAGAGGAACTCTGTTCAAGTCATACTCCCCACATAAGGCTCTGTTTTATGGTGATTTATCAATACCACAACTTAGTCTGCATCCCTAAATGTTGACACGCCACTTACTGGCAATTTGCTTACGCTCTACAACTTTTCTAAATGCCTTCAGCATTAAGAAATGAATGCTCTTTTTGGAGGAACTCCATCTTTGCTGGAATTACAGAGGAAAAAGATGTGGCAAGAACTGAAAGATAGAGGTTTTTGATTTTACACATATGTAAAGTGGATAGCCCAGATGTCTTCCACAAATTATTCACCACCAGCCTACTTTTTCTGTTGGCCCTACACCAGCTGCACTGAAACCAACAGATACTGCACTGGCGCAGATGTGGGGAATCAGACCCTACACTAAAGAAAACAACAATCATTCAAAACACGTCAGGAATCACATTGTTAAATCAGTATAAAAAGCATCACCAGCCCTACTCTGCCCCATACACCCAGACAGCTACTACCATGTGCTGAGGACTAAGGACTGTAGCCACTGGGAGCTGTCATTTCCAGCCCTCTAACAGCTGAGAAATTAACTACAGGCCAACCCAGCTCATCAAACCAGTAGACAAGGAATATAAGGAAAAAAATACCTAGTTTTGTGCAGCTGCATTATGCTATATCAGCTCAGTCTGGCGTCAAACAGGGGCCAGAGCTCCTGCACAGGCATAGGTGAGACTGCAGAGATGTGAGCAGGGGCAGAGGTGCAGAGACAGGGAGGATGGGAAGACATCTTCCCTGCTCAGTGGTAGCAAAATGCCCTCTCCCTGCAAAGTGCTTAGCTTCATACTTAAATCTGAATTGGTCCTAAATTGGTCCCTGTAAGCTCTTTGGGATGGACACTTTATCTGCAGACTTGACAATAAATTGCAGGAGACTCCTTTCCTTTTTACATTGCTTTCTAGTGATACTCAGTTGCATTCAATCACAAATAACCTTGGAAATCTGGCACAGGTAGATCTTCCTGACTAGTTATCAGGAATGTCATATTAAATATTACATTATCTCCACTCCTTTAACAGATAAGTCCATTATCTCCTGTCAGTGGCTGGCCAATTTTCCTCTCTACTGAATGCTTCCATTTTGTGATAGAGCAACACACACCAGACCAGGCATTTCTAGGGCTTTATTTATTACCTGGCTGTGATGCTTGAACTCTCTCATCATTTAGACTACGTGACTCGTAAACGGGCTCAAGATATATACTGGAGTAAAATATTTTTCTTTCCAAATACAAATCCTGTTATATTTCATTATTTCCATATTCAGGATGCTTAGTATTTATTCTTACTCAGACGCAGAGGGATGCCAGCAATGCTTGCTGCTGGCTACAGAAATCACGCATGTTTTTCTTTCCGGTCTTTAGCGGACCTACACGAGAACACAGCTGCACTTTTGTTTTAGGCTGTGAATCGCATATTCTGTGACAGCATCAAACATTACCCCGTGTTATACCTATAGCCTAGAGAATGACTCGCAGCACTGCCTCCTACCTATTCTAACTTCATTTATGTCTCTGTTACTTAGAAGTGGGTTCCAACGTGTACCTGCAGTACACGTACAGCCATGATTTCTCACTCTTGTTGGCTTGCAGGTGGAAAGTATTTTCAGTGCTCATTCTCCTTATCCCTTCTGGGTTTTTTCCCCTATTTGCCTGGGAACCAGAATGCCAGGCACTCCAGCCTCCAGTACACACTGCCAGGTAGTGTAGTGACATGCACAGAAACTCTCAGCACCGGGATATGAGGGAGAAGGTTTCCTCTGAACACGTTATTATGATTTAGTTAGACTTTTCACAGAAAATTCACACTCAGTTCCTGTATATTCCATTTAGGAAGGACAGTGCTGTGAGGGCTGAGGAGATGGGAATAAGAGCACGCAGAAATTAGCAGCCGTTAAGGACTGTGTGAATAGACAACATTGCGGTTTCAGATTCTGGGAGGACTTGAAGACTAAGCCACATAGATAAGAAACGCCAAATAATAAAGTGCCATCTGGGCCCTTGCCTAGGATTTTGAGTATAGGCTTTCCCAAAGTTCACACTAGTGTGCATTTTTCTCTCAGTTCTGCATAATCCAGCTCCAAACAATTTTGTGTGAGGTCCTGCTCCAGCTTATTTTTTCAGGTCCATTCTCACCAGCTAATTTAGGGAATGGTCTTGGCGGTTTGGGTTTTTTGAAATCAAACTTCTGAAAATCCTCCTGGGTATATCTTCTACCCCAGAGCCAACTCATTGCTAATTAGCAGGAATCACAGGGACATAACCTTTGGCAAATACTGCTGATGTACAGTGCATTTCCAAACAGCATTCAGCATTACAATGTGATTTGTGCAGAACATTGTTGTAAATATTCTTTTGCACAAGAGTGGCATGGCTAAGCAGAAAACCTTATCTAATCCTGTTTTATGCCACATGCCATATTAAATGTACCAATGGCTATCATACAGGATCCAGATGTAAACATGCTGTTGGCTTTAACTGTATACTAATTTTATATATAAATATAAATTCTATGGCTGAAATGTCCTTTCAGCTTTCTCTTCCCCATGCTGGATTAACACATCAACAGCTGTGAAAGCATGTTTTCAACCATGTCACAGAATCTTATTATTAGAAAACTGTTCAGACATAATGTCCAACAGAAGAGAATTTTGACCCTTGATTGTTCTCTGCCTTTGCTGCGCTGACATGAACAAACAACAAGCTTAATATTTCAGAATTTCCTTTTATCCCAAGACATAAGGAGTTGAAATTTTGAAAGTCATGGAATGGAAAACAACACACATTTTGGGAATACCAAAGGACTTTAGTCCAGCTTTATGCTGAGATAAGATCAGAGCACTTGTTTTGATGTTACCATTCGCATGTGTGCCTTCCAGAGCACCACTATCAGCATCCGAGTGAGCAGCCAGAACAAAGCAGCTTCACCTGAACAGAAGTACAGAGGGGATTTTCAACAATATCCATGAAAGATATTATCGATGAACTTTGTGTGCTCTTACAGAACTTTTGAGTACATCAAACCTATATTTCCTCCATGAGGAAACAAGGATTGTGTTTTCTTCAGAAAGATAAGACAGGGATGAGTTCATGGTTCAGGGATGGTTAGAGCAAAAGGTTTTGCAGATTTTGCAAACAATACAAAGTGAGACCCGCAAACCTCATACCCCTACTAATATTTTAGTAAATGCATATGCACCTTGTAGGGCGTTTCCCTTCACCACTGTTTTGTTCTCATCCACACCTATGTGAAACTAGAGTCACTTCCCCCAAGATGTTCTGCTTTAGATATTTTCATTTTTCTGTGCATGAATTTCTGATTTCCTCTCTTTACAGTTTGCATTTATCTACCTCTTTAATAATATATAGCGTCCTCCTTTCAGTCCTGCTTCAATTGCACTGGAGATTTTCACATCCTGCTTTTTCAATGGAAAGAAAAAAAAAAAGGGTCCTTCTCTTATTCTATTGCACTATTAATGTTGAATTTACAGCTACGCTTTGGAGTAAGATGCTTTTCATGGCTCTTTTTAGCCAAAATAGAGAATACAATTTCAACCAGTAAGCAGTGGCAGATCCTGGTCTGCTGCTCATTTGAGTGAGCATTGCTAAGGAAAGAAGACCCTCCCCATCTCTACCAAATCAAACATGAGAGTTTTCTTCTCTTCATAGGCTTTTCATGTCCGACCCACATCTTCACTCACCAGACGATGGGTTGCACTGTGATCGCTCAGTCACAGTCTCTGCTATTCCTTACTAGGTAGAGCACAGCCCCAGCAAACAGCTCCAGGCCATCTCCTGAACTCTGCCTGTGCATGAAGCTCCCTGGGGAGATCCACTAGCACCCCTCATCCTTCAGCTGAGCACTGACCAACATGCTGCTGCCTACAAGGCACTAACGAGCACATGTATAGTTAAGAGCTGTCTCTTACCTACTTTGTGCTCTTGTTGGATCCCCTTTTCATGGTGCAGTTCCCATTTTTAATTAAAGATCTTTCAGCTTCTGGTGACAGCTTTTTGGGAGAGGTGCATTTTTTTTAAACTGTATGTATGTATGAATAAAATCTGGGACAGCTGCATTCTGGGCCCTGGAGAAAATTCCTATAGTTATAAGACAATCGCCTCCCTCATCTTTCCTATCTTTGGCTATCTGAAGAAATGTGACTGTGAAGCAGTGAAAACACTGTCACATCTCCCTTCAGATTCAAGTTTTCAGTGTCTCTTGCTATGCCATTGATGGTGATTCTCAAAGAATCCTATTCCCAACGGCTTCCACAGGAAATAAAGTTGCACAGCCCTTTGCAGGTAAGGCCTTGTGCCATTCAGTGACCTACTTCTTTAACTCCTCTCTTTTAGTGGTGGCAGCACTGTGGCTGTCATGGCTGTTTGTACCTATGCTAAGGTCCTGGCCTCATCTGGATGCAGCATGCAAAGGCAAACTATTGACAGCAACACCTTTGAAAATAAAGCTGTTCTTGGCTCTGGGCATAGGCACATATATATCATCATTCCTCTCCGTTCTAGTAAGCAGAGATATTTCTTACCTACTAAATCTTTAGGGCTGAGGTGCACTGGCATTTATGACAGTCGTTAGTCGACCAAAGAGAGTCTATGTATTGACTTCACCAGTATGGATATACAGGCTTTGGAAAACAAACACCCAAAACTACATAAAGCAAAAGCAGTGCGGTTTGAAGAACAGACTCTGGTCAGAAATTGCTGTCTCTGAATTTACTGTTTAGACTAGGCTGTAAAAGAAGCAGAGAAATGCCCTTCCTGAAGACCTGTCTGAAGATTTGCTTCTGACAACACAATCCAAATTTCCCTGTAGCCCTCCAAACCCTTTACCCTCATCACCCATAGTGTTGCAACTAGTCCCCTCAAAATTAAAATGTAACTCCACGTGATCATGAGTAGGGTCTCCTGCTTGCCCCACCTCACCCAGCAGCAGCATCACTAGCTCTTTTTAAAGCCAGAAAGAGGGAAAAGCCCCCATCTCCGCCTCCCCCTGCCCTTCTCCGGCGGTGCCCCAGCGAGGGCTAGGCAGGCAGGCAGGCCGTCCCGCTGCTCCTCTCGCCCGTGGCTGCCACCGCCCGCCGGGGAGGGCTGTATGGAGGCGCCAGTAGCGGCTGCGGGTTTGCAACGAACCCGGTCCTGGGCGCTCCGGCAGGCGCTGCGAGCGCCGCCCGCTCCGCCAGGGCCGCCCCTGCCCGGCCGGGGATGCCCGCTAGGGGGGGCTCCTGCGCCGGCGGGCGCGCTCCGCCGGGCGGGGGGGCCGGGGCAGCGGCACCGGGCTGGCGGCGGCGGGGCTGAGCCCCCTGGCTGGAAACACACGAAGCGGCCGTCGGGATGCGGGAAGATGCGTGGGGCTAGAGCCATCCGCGGCTGCCCCGGCGCTAGCCCGTGCGCCCCTCTTTCCCTGCTGGTGGGGCTGTTCGGGTAGTTTGGTCTCCGCCAGAAATCAGAGAATCGAAAATTATCCTCCTGTTTATCTTTGGCTGTCGCTTGCCTGTATCTACGTATTTTCCTGTGTGTTAAAAATACATCCCGATAACCGGATAGAGAATGTGAATTTTTAAATTGAGTTTGGCTTTCTTTTTAAATCGGTTTGTTGACAGATGATAATGTGAATACATTCATAGCAACCCAGCACGGCTGGGGCAGGAAGGGGCCTCCAGCCCTGGTCCAGTCCCAGCGCTGGTCCAGTCCCAGCCCTGCCCTAAGTGGGGTCAGCTGGAGCCCGCTGCTCACCACCCACCCAGCTGGGCTTGGAGGATCTCCAGGGAAGGTGACAACAACCTGTGCCAGTGTTTCACCACCCGCACAGGAGGAAGGTTTTCTCTTACGCTTAAAGGGGATTTCTTGTATTGAAGTATTTCGCATGATGTTCCTGAAACACTCTGCTTGCAAACGGCAGAAGAGTGTCAGATGGAAGAGGACACCCACACCCTGAAAAGCACAATCGTGATCCACTCAGTGATGGTGAGCGATAGATAAAAGCTACACTTCTGAGAGCTTTTAAAATTGGATGTGGTACATTGATTCAACAGTTCTTTATGTATATGGGTCAAGAGGAGGATAGTTTATTTACTCTATTTTCTAGTCTTTATACAACTCTCAGTGCTTCCCAGCAGCTCAAAATGATCTTTAGGCGGGATGCTGTTCCTGCTGGTCATCAGGCCACTAACCTTTCATCCCATCACTGTGGCTACTGAGTAACTTCAATGTGCCTGATAGAGTGCTATAAAGATGAAGATAATACTTCACACCATCGGTGTCAAACTCTATAAGGCCACCGCTTGCATAACATTTTTTTCCCCACTAAAGATTTTATAAAACATTGAGAAAGAAAATAGATTATTTCCCTCAACCAAACTGGCAGAAGTTACCTGGCCTACCACTAACTGAAAGCAAGTGAACAGCTCTTGGCTAGTTCAAAGGTCCTTAATTTTCCTTTTTGGTCCATCTTACAGCGTTTTATCTCAGGGGCATCTGTTCCTGATTTACACCAGCAGAGTCCCTAATTCCACAAAGCGGCTGTGGCACAGCTGTGTCCAGCCACAGCTGCCCTAACGCATGGAATCAAGTGCACCTGATTTCTTTGTTTTACCAGGCAGGATAATAAAGCTTTCCTGAACAGCAGTATTTAAAGCAAGTGAACTATGTGAAATCTTTCCCCTCAACTGCTATTACACAGCTTGCAACCTTTCGTTTGGGAGATTAAGTCTGCATCTCTTCGCATTATCTCTTTGTAATTGGAAAACTTTCGGTTTGACAGAGACAATGTGGCAGCCTCCCTGCGAGCCTCGCTACAAGCCAGTGCTGAGTGCCATCTGGAGAACTGATGCCGAAGTCAAGCAACAACATCCTGTCATATTTTATCTGGAACTTTGTGACAGAACAAGTAATAACATCTTAAGCTTCATTTGTCTGGCACTCTCGTGCTCTTGGCAGAGGTCATAACCAGCAGTGGCTTTGTGATTTGCTGCATCAAAAATAATTAGGTTACAGCACTCACTGACAGAGCCCCTCATAATGGCAAAAAAGCCTCCAGCTGTAACTTTACCCATGTCAAAGTTAAGTTTAAAACTCATAAAACTTGCACCTGTATCAGCTTCCCAGTCATAAACTTTAACATCTATCAATGGTGCTTATTCAGCTTGATGGAGCTACCAGTCCCTTAACTACGTTTTTCCCTTCCTTCTCTAGAAGCGCTGCTGGTGGGAAGCGGGGCTCATGGCATCCAAATGCGTGCCTGACGTCGCAGACGCAGATTTCCCACCCAGCCTCCTGGCTTTGTGCATTCTTTATAGCAACAAGGATGCCGCCAGCTAACTTGGTACAGACTGCAAGTGAATGTGCTGAAGCTGCCTCTCGCCTGCCTCTGAAGAAAAGTTGGCGTAGGTGACCTTTCCACCGTGTTTATTGGAAAACTATTCTTTTACCAGACGCTTTCACAGTTTGTCTTACTGAATGAGTCAGTTTTAAAAATATGAGTAAAATTAAGATAACCGTTGCACGAGGTTAAAATTAGGGCAATGAGCAAGGTAAAAGCCAGGGCACATCTTAACGGCTCTTACTTCATGTGAGAAACCAGCAGGAAAGAAGATTTCTGTCTGCACAGAGGGAAAAAAGAGAAGTAAGGTTTAACAGTTTCCTGCTTAAATGTTGTAAAACATGTCAGCAGGGGGCTGTGGCAGTAAGAAGGATTGTGCTTTCTCACAGCAGGAAAGTGACACTTCACTAGGCTGGCTACATTGATTATCAAGATGAGGCCGTCTTAAAGAGCAAGCACAGCACTTAAATGTATTATAATGTGTGGAAGAATCATGATTAAAAAAGACAGCGCTGTGTATTTGCTCTAACACTTCCCACCTGCTACTGCTTTCAGGGGCTACGCTAGTGGTGAGAGCTCATGCAACTTACTTTTTTGCTCTTGTCCGATGAAAGTATTTGCTGAATCCTAGGGATGGCTGACAGTTTGTCTCTCTCGCTTTATAGAGAGCCTGGTTTTCGTTGGACATTGATGTCAGATCATTTGTGTTTGAGAAAGATGTTAGGAGTGTGTGGGAATGAGGGTCAAATAAGTCTTTATTTATTTGCTTATTTATTCCTATGCTCAGAGGTATTTGCTGTCATTTAATATTCTTGCACTTCCTATTTATTTATTTTAATTCCTTATATTTTTTTGCATAAGGAAAACACCACAAAATTCTGGAACTTCTAGTAGTCTTATCTGAGACAAAAGCTTTGAAATACATTAGGAATTCCACTTTAGAGCATTGTAAATAGCACTGCTCCTTTAGATTTGCCTGATTCCTCATGATAGATAATACTCTTCTCTACCAAATCTTCCTACACTTTCTGTCTTATTTCGTGTATTTTGCGCATTATAAAAGAAGTATGGAAAATTTTTGTGCAATGCACATCTATTCCAGTGTCATAAAATGGCACATATGCTGTTCACCCCCAGGAGCATTGCCAGTTGGGAGCTGTATTTTTCTGAACATGGACGTACATCAATGGTTGTGGCAAACCATGTGAATGAGTTGTATATGCTAATGGACAGATGAGAAGAAATCAGACCTGGAATATCATGTTCATACAGGGATACTTAATTAACTGAAGAGACTGGATATTTAACAGGGAAAGGTTACTACATGATTACTGGTCTAGATGGATTGCTTTTGGAAAGGAGACCAACCTAGGCAAAATATGTAGGTTGACCACGCAGCATTTAAGGAGCTTATAGCTGTCTAAGTCAACAGATACTTAAGGAGCTTCAGATCCTCAACACACTAAGCATGTATACACATTTATTTCTTTCCCACCTTCATTTCAGATTCCTTGTGATAACCAAGTTAATCATGTGCATAAACATGTGCAGGACTACAGCCTAATAGATGGAGAGAAATCAGATAGCATGTCATAGACTACTCCAATTAAGAAGTAAAAATTAAAGGAAAGAAAATTAAGACTGAAAAATCAAGAGAGCCCTTGTCGCAGATGTCAGGCTATGAACAGTTTTCTGTGGCTGATGAGTGAAGTTTCATCGTTTGGGTCTTTCTTAAAACCAAAACAAAGCAACCAAATTATTAACAAAAACAGAAGAGCAACTAACACGCCCTAAATGGGTTAGGCATTCTCTGACTGTAACCTCTGCATCCACATGTGTGTCTCCAGACCGATGTTTTGTACTGATCAAAACAAAAGCAATACCTGGTTGTATGTGCCTGATAGGGGCTGAAGGTACAGACCATTTAGGCTTTTAGGAATATACATGTGGCGTTATGTGGCAACAGGGCAGTGCAGCAGCTAGCACTTCTGATCTGGGAACTTAGCATGAGCTAGTAATCCTAACTGTATATAGATTCAAGTATTCTTTTATTATTGTTTGATTTAGGAAACTTACAATTCTGAGACTGCTCTCTTAGGAAAGAAAAATGAGCTGAGGGAGAGCACCGTGGACAAATAAATATATCCTTATTTGCATACACACAGTAACATCACTGAGGAGTCAAGGAAAAAAAAAGAGACTTGGCTGTTTTATACTTATTTTGTGGATTTTTTTAAAGCAGAGTTTTAAATAGGAATGATGCAACACGAACCAAAACTGTGCACACAGCTAGAATTTTGAAAATATGCTTTCGGATGATACGCATATTTCATTTCCTATTTTTCTTACACTGCTAGGCTGAAACAGGAGCTTTAAAACTGCTTATTTCAGGGAGAAGGGTGTTGCCTAAATTTTTTTACCACATTAGAGGGACACGTTGTGACAAAACATAACAGAGGCTGGGTGAGCCTGCCGCCCGTCGCTCACGCCTGCTTCCAGTGCGGGGGTACTGTGAGGACCACGTGTTACAGCTGCTTTTGCCTGTGAGGCAGCTTAAAGAGGGACATATTCCAGCCATAAATTCACAACAAAGAATCCCCTGCTGTAGAGGAATGCTGCTGGATACAAACGTGTCACAGTCAATCTGTGTGGAGACATCAAAGCACGTTGGAAAAGAGGGAGCAGGGCTAAGGTGCAGTGGGATTACGCTGCGCCTTGTCTGTGCTGCTGCATGGGCACCAAGTGTTACTGCCGCTGGCGCAGGTGGGACTGTGCCCTAACACATCCCGCCTGGAGCTGCCTGCTGCTCCCACGCAGGTACCAAGCAACCCTGTGAGGAAGGGCCTTCTGAAGGACTGCAGGTCTGCAAACAGGGACGCTCCTGCTCCACCTGCCTTTTCCCTTGAGTTCTCATGCTGCACGGGAACACCGCTTCCCATCATCTATGCAGTAGATGCCGATGATGTGTGCCAAAACTCCTCCTTCAGTACTGTCTTTCTAACTGCCAGGTTTTCAGTAGCATGAACAGGGAAATTGATTTAGGCTCTGTAAATTTGTAGTGAAGCTGGGTTCTTCCGATCATTGTCCTTCCTGGTGGAGGGTTAGTTATCGATTCAGTTTGAACGTACATCTTTAGACTAAAAAAGCCCCAAACAACCAACATTAAGAAGCTGACAGTGGTTACAATTTGGATACCACCAAGCAGATGCAGACAGTAGTAGCTGTTACTGATAGAATAGCACAGGGCAACCAAAAAGCAAGTGAGAAGTGGAGCTGTGATTTAGACTTCACGGTTTGGAGATGGAGATCATCAGGTTCCCTCCGAGACAGCTGTAGTCGCCTTCTGTTTCATGCTTTGCTGAGTTGCTTCTCCACAGTTGGAGATGGGTGCTGAAGAGACATTGCCAGCACCCAGCCTCTCTGTCAAAAGCGGAGCTGTCGCCAGCCTTGTGCAAACTTGATTTGGCCTCTGAGCATGCGAATCATGTTTGTTCTACATTGATAATTTTCAGTGTATTTATCTGCCTTCTAAAGTCTGTGTGGATTGCAGTTTGTCGAGGGATATCTCTGAAAGTGGGCATGAGGGGGAATTACTGCACAATACAGGGTTCGGTGCCGGAGCAAGAATAAAATGCTGGAACAAGAGAGGCCCTCATGGTTCCCCACGAGTTCATGGCACATTCATACAAGCTAGATTAATATTGGAGTTTCATGTTCTTACAGGACTCAGTTCTGACTGCAGTGAGTTTTCTAAGCCCACTCAGCTGACACCATTATGATTCTATGACTATACACTGAAGAACATATTAACAATCCATTTAAATGCAACACAGTTGTTTGCAGCATTCCATAGTCTCGAGATGGTTCAGCAGTGTTTAGAGTTCAGTATTTTCCCACGCTCGGGAAGCACAAGCTTTTCCTTTAGTGAGTGTGCTACAGAAGTACATTCTGTCAAGAGGACAATGGTCCCACAGCCTGAGTAAGGAGAGGCAGTTCAGATTGGTAACACTGCCAGAAACAGAGATGTATCTGCTGCATATCTTCTCCTGTAGGATTTTAAAGAGACCTGAAATAAGCATCAGCTAAGCCAGCCTATCTGTTGCTTTGACGGAATGTGATGTCTCCATCTGCTTTTATGTTCCAAACAGAGTGCTGCAGCCCAAAAGACGTATCTGACCCAGGTCCTGTGGCTTAAAGAGGAGAGCCAGGCGTTTGGTGAAGGGAGGTGATTTTTAGCTCCAGGCATTTCTACTAAAGACCCAGTTATTCCAAAACCTCTTGCACAGGTTCTGTCTTTGGAGGACAATTTTTCTTTACCTCTGCTGTAGATTAGCTGCCAGTCAGCTTCTAGACCTGTGAAGAGGCAGGTCTTGATCTGATCGTAACACAGAAGGCCACTGGGAAGGTAGTGGCACTGAGGATTCTGTTGGTAGCTGGAGCCCAGCACCCCTCTCTGCCCATATAACCAACCGTCACTCTTATCAGGCACAAGCACTAGTTCCTACATTTTGCTGTGCAATATGCTACATTCTCAAGGCCTTCCTCTGAGCAGCTGGAGGGCGGAGGAAGGGGCTTTTTCTTAGAAGTAGAGGCCACCGTGGATTTTGCCGGTGGTCCTTCTTCCTGCATGAGAGGAGGCAGGAGAGAGAGGCAGGTCTGAAGTTTTCACTGTTTCTCCTTTAGTTTTCTCTTGCACTGAGGAAGAAGATTCAGAAGACTAAAGTGAATGAATCTGTCTTAGGGGCACACCAAGGAATTAGATGGTAGGTAAATCCATGCTAGACCCACTTAAGTGCCCTTTATGTTGAGAAATAAAGTTGCAGCCTGCTGCTTAAAGCTTTATCTGTGATTGCCTTCATTCCCCCGTGTGTCCCTCTAACACAACAGCACGCTGACAAAAATATGGAAGGAAGCCACATATTTTGCCTTCAAAAGGCAAGTGTAAATGTAGTCATAGCAACACAGGAAAGCAGAATGCTACTTTATAAAGGTGGTGGTGGGGAAATGAGGGAGGGAGACTTAGAGGTTTGCAGAACACCCAAAAGATGTCAGTTCTAGGATGAGTAACTGAATGGAACAGGTGACATTTTCAGCTAGTTGCAGAAAAGTTTGTGTCTAAAACACAAGCCATTCCAGTGAACTAGGTAACATATCTGAACAAATCAGAATCCTTTCATCTCCTGTGTCTTATATGACAGAAATTCTGATAAACCAGGGGTCAGACAGACCCTCAGTTTACCCAGGTCTGTTATTGGAAAAAGACACTGATGACTCATAGTGTCAAGCAGCTTATGATATCCCACAGCATCATCAACACTTGAAAGATCCCACTGAAACTGTAGGTATTAGACATTATAAAGAGAGCGAGCTAGGAGGGCAGATATTAGCATATCTATCTCACACTAGACCCTTTGGCTGTAAAGCCTTTTCTTTTGTTTGTGTTTTCTCTGGTGATGTAAAAGATGGCCCATTCTGGTTTCCCAAAGGCTGAGGTTTTAATAGTTTTGTCAGGGAACAGAATAAAAATGGTTTCAGTAAGAAAAAGTAAAAACAGGAAGGAAAAATTAAACAAATACACTTGTAATGAAATTAAAAATACTCCTTGACAATTTTATTCTCACCCAGTAAGAAAAAGCTGTGCTTATTTCCAAAACACAGTTCAAACTATCTTGCTACTTGTGGTTTAGCCCCAGCCGGCACCTAAGTACTACGCAGCCACTTGCTTGCCCCACCTTCCCAGGTGGGATGGGGTGAGAATCGGAAAAAGAACTTGTGAGTTGAGATAAAAAAAGTTTAACAGGACAGCAAAGGGAGAGAAAATCATAACGATTAAAAAAATATACAAAAACAAGCGATGCACAATGCAACAGTTGCTCGCCACCCAGTGATCAATAGCCCATCCCCAAGCAGCAATTCCTTCCAGCCAACTCCCCCCAGCTTATATACTGAGCATGAGCCTTATGGCATGAAAGGTCCCTTTGGTCAGTTTGGATCAGCTGTCCTGGCCGTGTCCCCTCTGCAGCCTCTTGTAGAGAAGAAGCTGGGAACACAGGGACAGTACCAGAAACTGAAAAACTCCCCGTCTTACTTGGCAACAACTAAAACATCAGTGTGTTATCAACATTCTTCTCAGCCCAAATCTAAAGCACAGCCTCATACTAGCTACTGTGAAGAAAATGAACTCTACCCCAGCCAAAACCAGCACACCACTTTAAATGTTTTGTGTACATCTGTTTGTGTAGGTGGTGCATCAGGGAGCTGCCGACTTGAGAAGCTGCTGTTGACAAACCCAAAGAGACAAGAAAGAGCCCACGGCCCTTTGGTGATTGACAGATTCAGTCACTTAACTGCTGAGCCCAAAGCTGAAGCCTGAGCAGGGTCTGCTTCACTCAACTATGTGAATGCCATCAGAAACATTTTTCATTTTAGCTTGTAATTTAAAAATATCATCCATCTGAGGACAATTAATTCCCAGGACTTTATATAATGTGCAAAGTACTGGGAAGGGAATATTTTTAATGTATCTGCAGTTTGTTAGTATCATAGAGTGAGAAGAATGTTTTAATTATCTCGCTTCCCCCATTCCGGTAGCCTGTACTATAGATACAGATAGTACTATTTAAGAGGGAACAGAAGGTTGCGTTTTCATTTGGAGTTGGCAAGTGGCACATCATTTCCAGATTTATGAGGGTGAAAACTGTATAAAAATAGAAAAATTTCTATCTATCTGCCATATTTACAAGAATAAAACACTGTTGCTAAATGCCTTGAAAAAAAAGACTAAGAAATGTCTATGTAAAAAATCTTTCAGGGAACTTTTGTACCTGCCTGTATTCCTGTCTTTCTGACAGATTTCTGCAGGTCATAGATCCTTTTAAAACAACCATTGTAGAAGGATCTGAAAGAGCCACAAGCATGTCTGTAGACCCTCCTTTTCTTGTCCTTTAGACCGGCCAGTCTCCTCCCAAGTAACAGATTGTTGCCAGCAGCCAGGGTACTGCTGGTGTCTTGGCTAGAACAACTCACCATTTCCTCTCTCACTGGTTTGCGAGTGTTGACTTGAGTGGTGATGGGTGGGCATAAAAAAAGTAATACTGAAGCGAAACTAACACAATGAAAGCCAAGTGCTAGAAGGAATAATAGCACAGCAGTCTTCACAGTCCCTTTCATAAATATGATGAAGGTTGTAAACTACATGTTATGTAAGAAAAGCTCTGTTCACCTAGCAGGAAGGAACAATTACCAGGTTCCCTACAAAGTCAAGAATTTAGTGTGTGCCCCTATTTTTCCTCTATAAACAAATCCATTTTTCACTAGCAGTAAAATAGATTGAAGGAATGAATATTTACTTTATTATTGTCTTGTGTGGCCAAGTGCTAGATTGTAATCCTGTCCTGGATTACATCCAGGAGGCCTTAGTATCACCTCCAGCCACTGTGAGCACTCCCCAGCACCCTTCAGAGTGCCTTATTTGCCACTGTCAGTAGTACTGGATGCAAACGAGCCGTTGTTTCCCGAGGAGCACACCGACCTAGTGATGGGGCAGGCGCTGCAGCTCTAAAGTAGTTTTCATAGCAGAGTACAGCCCTGAAAAATCCTTCTCTCCTAAATCACCCTATCACAACAATGTTGGTGGGTGACCAGGTCGATTCTAATTGAATTCTTGAACACATAAATAAGCTGTAACCACTGCACTGTCTCTCACCACAACATTCATGGTTCTGAACTTCTGATTTGTAGTTCTTTCTAATGAGAAACCCTGCTTGCATTTTAAATGCTTGCCAGCTCTTTTGGGTGCAGGTGTGTAGCATCTTGGGTTGGTCCCTGCTGAGGGAAATCAGAAACAATGCCTCAGGGCCCTGGGGGGAGGCTTTCTGACACTTTTACAGGTAGAAAGAAAAACAAAAAACAAGGAGAAGTGAGAAACAAAACATCCCTCTACTGCTCCCTCTGCTCTAACTTCAGATTGTCCCACTTGGTTTCCATTTAAATATTGAGCAAGGCTGTGGGTAAGTTCTTTCATACAACTATTTTGCTCTCCATATTTTACAATCTGAACTTTGTAATTATAAATTTCAGCCAGGGTTTTATCATTTTATCCTTAATTCTGAATCTTATGAAGGGAAGTAGATTATTCCAAAAGCTCTTTAAAACAAAGAAAGGGTTTCTTTCAAGAGCACTGGAAATGGAATCACCCTCATCTACGTTTTTTTTTAAAAACATCACCTTAGGTTCCCAACCTACAACCATGAGCAGAGGGGTCTCTGTGTCAGGTAGGTAGGAGTTGCTTTCACAAGTCATAGCTGTATGTGAGCATGTTTACAACGTTAGAAACATGGTGATGGCTAGGGAATGTGTCTTTTCAAGAAACTCAGTTTAAAAAAGTTTCTAAAATTGCTAAGAAAACTAAGCTTAGACCCAAAATTGTAAGGCTGAATCAGAGAAAGAAAAGCATGATTGTCATATACAGCCCTTTATGGAGGGGAAAATTCCCTGGCAATGTAAAGCAAACACATAGTAATGCTGCTCGCTGCTTGTGGCAAATGGGTACTCTGGCCACAGGAGCAGGCTGTGCCGGCCATACTCTTGTACCCCTGGCTGACATATGGTCCCAAGGTCCACCTGGAGTACCAGTGCAGCACAGCACGGCACAAAACCTTTGGGCGCCTTGTATGAGGCAGAGGAGCAGAACCCTGGAGGAACTATGGCAGTGTTTGCAGCTCAGCAGCTCCCACAGCCCTGGCCAGCCTCACCGTGCAGAATGAGCAAGAGAAAATCTACTCTTGCCCCATTAGCTACAGGAAGGAGTCTTGATTGCTTTCTCTTGTAGAGATACCAGATATCTTTGTAAACAGCATGTTCGGATTGTTACATGCAAGCATACATGTGACACCTTTATGAAATATGCAAAATATGTTGTGCTGGGCTATGATCTGATCTGTGTGTGTATTTGAAGCCTTTTCCATGCTTTGGTTCGGGTACTGAACATTTCTGACAGTTTGTTTGAGGTAAACACAGCCAATCTGTCAGCATGATTCACTACCAGCACATCTGATAAGTATGACATAACTTGCAGCAGGCTTGTATGTTTTTAAAGCACTTCCCTGCTTTGCAGTTAGCAAATTACTGTGGGGCAAAGCAAACACAAAAAAGAGATAACAAAAGGAATGATGGATTTGATCACATTACAGAGGAAGCGGGATGATGAAGAGATTGCTTTACCTAGCTCAGACACCTGGAAAGCAGAGCCTGTGTCTCAGCTGCATCAGAAGCGCAATCCAGAAGCCCCATGCTGTGCGCAGGCACTGTAACAAGAGGCTGTCATCACATACTGTCCCACATTCCCTTTTATATGGATTTCCCTGATTAAGTTTCTGTTTTGACAGCTTTTGAACAGTAACACCTTTCTCTTTTTGCCTCTGAATTTCCTCTCTCAAAAGGTGCAAATTACGGTTTTACTGTGGCCTGTTAGATGTGCAAACAAGCACAACACAGCCAAACTGGGACAGTCTTGAAGTAGTGAAATACCAGGGCTGAATCCTGTTGAAAGATAATATGTATATATGTATATATTGATGACCTAGGGCTAAATGCTGGGAAACGCATGTGTGAATTTTTTCAGGTAGTGTGAAGTTCTGCATTTGCACAGCCTGGAACTTGGTAATGCCAAGGACACAGAGGGCACGAGCAACCTAAGGATGGTTAAATTCTGAGAATAAAACAGTTTTTGGTGGCAATTGCTAGAAGAAAAGGATCTCCCTCTCCTTGCTTCGCTCAGCTAGGACCACATAAATGCCTTGCAGTCTAATAGGTGTAACTCTCGTTGCTTCTGAACTTATTTTGACTTCTCATTCTTAGTATTATAGAAACTCTGTGTTTGATTCAAGCAGCCCCATTTGTACCTGCTGTTATATGGAACAGAAAACCACTTCCTTGACCACAACTTATCGCTAGCTGTTTATCACAAGCACACATAAAACTATCATTACTCTATTGCAACTTCTTGGTGCTAAAGGCAGAAAGAGAGAAGCAGAACCATATTTTCTTCTGTATTTTCTTTAAAGACTATCACGGAAGTAGGCTAAAAGCAATTTATGAGTTTGTGTAGCTTTGTTTCTATATCTTTGCATTGTCAAAATTAAATCAATACTCATTAGAATTTGATAAGAACCCATATATTTTGATCTGCACTAATTTAGAGACACACGGTCCAACACAACATGCTATACCTGCTGTTTTCACTTGCAGGGGGACAGAAAATTATCTTCCAGGGTAAAACTCCTGATGTTTTGCTGCAAGTGAAAGGCAACACTTGTTTTGGACTGAAAGGAACACCACCTCTTCCATTTCCACTGCAGGAACAGAAGAGTTTCTTTTGTTACAGAGTTATAAAGGGCCATTTCACCTGCACCTTGACAAAGTAGAGCCTTTCTGTAATGTGCCTCTGACAGAGCTGAAGGGACCCTGGTTGAAAAGGAAACCGTTTGGGATTTTTTACGTTTTTCAAATCACTGGAGACTGTACTTTACCTTGGTTTTTATTGCAAAGTTTCACATCTTACTAGAACACCTGAAAGAATCATAAAAATTGTATGAACATGGACAAAACTGCAGGCACATGAACCCTTCTTTAGCTTCAGTTTAACTTCCTGCTTGTGTGCTTGAACACAGGTCCATTTTCACTTGCTATTTTCAGTTGGTCTGACAAAAGGTACTGGCTCTGCCTGCTGACAAACCCTCTTTCTCCTGAATTAGCAGACTATCATGGCTGATTTTAACACTATTACTACTATGTGAGTTTTATTACAGGGCAATAAAGTCCTTCCTGTGGCATCAGTGTCCTTTTTCCCTCCCCAGAATGGGAAGCCTGCAGGGCTGAGGCTGAGCTAATTGTCTGCAGGAACCTGTTAAGTTTCCAGTGTAACCACACAGGAGAGTCTCAGTAAGCAAAAGCTGCCACTTGAAGATTAGCAAAATAAAGCATTGAGTGGAGAAAAAAAAAATCCACATTATGTGCTTTAAGAGTTCCTTCCCATTTCTAGTATACACATGGCATACAAGATATATTAGGGTTTCTTTTTAAAAGAAGAGTGTGTTTTTACCATTTACAGTCAAATATAAACAAGCCACAATATATTACTATTTACTTTAGTCATTTAATTCAGCCTTTTGCAACAGTTCTGGGTAATCCCACATCTAGTTATTTCAGTGAGATAAGAGCTTCAGTCATTAACTGGGATCCTTTAGATATTTTTAAGTTTCACACTTCTTTTTCTCTTCAAAATGCTGAACAGAAAAACAAGCACCAGGCTATGTTTAAAATTCAGGTTTTAAAATCCAAATAATGTAAAGTAAATGAAATGAAAAGTTAGCATTTCAACGCTGTATTGGATTGTATCAATTTAACATTACTGTAGCAGGAGTGAAACACAAATGAATAACCCCCTCTGGAGAAACATGCGTCCATACATGGATGCAGCCAAGCGAACAGTTTGCAGAGGAAAGACTCAAATATCCCAAATCTTTTGAGTTAACAAAGGATTTACTTCTGTTTGATTGTTTTTCTTCTCTCTTCCTTGCTTAATAAACTTCAGCTCCTCACTTCATAGAGATTGGATACAAGTGGGGCAAAACACTTCTATACACAAGAGAGCAAATTCTGCTGGAAACTGTTATTTAATTTTTCTCTTTTGCTCTTTGTTAAGATGGAAGGACCTCTAAGCATTTTTTCCTTCAGGCATGAAGTGTTACTCAAAGCTAAGAGCCAGAGAGAACTGCCAGATAGGTGCACTGCAATATTATTCTCTTTAGTAGAAAAAGGGAGGAAAAATGTATCTTTATTCAGCATTTGAAACGGATCACTGACTTTATAAGTGCTGGCAATATTAAAAAAGTCATACTGTTAAAAGGGTGGATTTGCTGTATTTATTGCTTACTGAACACACCAAGATTGTGGGGGGAGGGAGGTGTTTTTTCTGGAGCTTGGAAGGCAGATAGCAAAACTAACAGCATGACTGGTAGCCAAATGATTTACTCCACTTTCCTTTCCCCATCTGGGCACTGAGATACAGAGTTGAATTTGTCAGCAAGTGAAGCTGACAGTTTTTGTTCTTAGTCAGACAGTTGTGCTGAAGCAGAACACAGTGCGAAAGGAGTCCCTGCTGCAGCTCTGTGCCTCCTCCAGTCCTCTCCAGTCATCTCAGTAGTCCCTTTCCACACAAACCGGCAATTGTCACCCTTTCAACCTAAATAGGTATAGGGACAATACGAAAGTCTGATACTTTTCCACAGTGAAGGTTTGCCTGCTAGTGGTACCGGGGCAATGCCACCCTACAGCTTCCTGCTGCTGGTGCAAGCAGGCAGTGCTGCGTGGACAGACAGCAAGACAGTTTCATTCATGAGATTGATGTCATGCCTGAATCATATGGAAATTACTTTTTTAGGCAGTGGTTTCGTTGTTTGGTTTAAAGGCAGAAAAAGGCAGACATGAATTGCTATACAACGAACAGTATTTGCTCAATTGTGCAGATGCAAGGAGGATTTTCTTATTGCAATAAGTGATACTTCAGCACTGCAGCCCAGATTCATTTGTTACTAGGTTTTACAGTTTAGCCTTCAGCAATAAGTCGATCAGTTAAACTGGAGAGAAAGGGTAAGACATCCTCTGGGATTGAGAGTCCACGCTTATGTGATTCCAGGTTGAGAGCTGAGGGTTGTAAGTTAACTTCATGTCAAACAGCTTAGGGATTTTGAAAGTACTTCTGAGGAGTCTTTTTTTTTCCTCTTTTATTCCACATAGAAAACCTTGTTATTTGTTTGAACAATTTTTTTAAAGCTCTATTTTCCTGGGGTGTGCCTGGGTGGCTGATTTTCAGGTAAATTTGCTTTTAACTTGGGTTTTTAATCAACATCTTAAGCCATTACTGGAGAGATGTTAAACCACAGTGATTCAGAACAGAAGATAGCTAGTTACCCTAACCACTTCTGTCAAACAGGTTTTGATATTTTTCTTGGAAACATAAATCACTTGATCTGTTTGGTGATAGCACATCTGAGGATATATACATATATACACATCCATATATACATGTATTGGCATAAGCAAACATTGTGCTCTGGGTGCTTGCCTGTTCCTGAGCAACAGACATTGACCTAAGGTCAATGAGTCCTTCCTTCAGATGTTATCAGCTCCACACAGGGAAGAGAGATGATGCTCTTTTCTGGAGAGCTGGGACAGCAGACCTGCTTGCTCACCACCCCTGCTGGTTTGGGGTGCCAAGGTTGCCTATACAGGTAAACTCATCTGTATGGGCTCAGGGAGGCTACAGAAAAGCCACTTTAGGATTTCTCGGTGTTGGCAGGTTTGCATGCACACATATGTATGTGCTCACAAAATAAGCCCTAATGTGGTTAGGGAATGAGAGGCACAGGGAATGTTCATCAGTCATTTCCATATTCTCCTGCCTCTAGTCTGCTGTTGAGCTAGGTAAACAGTCTTCTTCTACATGCTTAAACATTTCAATAATACTGCAGGGGAAGGAATTAAAAAATTATATGCTCTGAAGATAATATTCATAATAAATTCAAACCAGCCCACCTAATTCCCCTGAAGAACGAAAACTAGTCAATGGCAATGCCGTATTTGGTACGACAGCCTGATGAATGACCCGCAGGAAAGCTTACCTAACTAAATATAAAACTTTGGAAACAAAGTTTTGGAAACAACCAGGACAAGGACAATTCCTGTAAAAAGGATTTTCTTTTTACGCAGGAAGTAACATTAGTCTGTAAACCTCTGTTCTGCTCTCAGAGATGTTTCCCATATGGATCCAAAGACATTTTAATTTCCATATGTCCTGAGATAATTCCTCAGCCTCTGATCTTGCAGCAATCCAGGATATCAGATACAACACAGCCAAATGTTAGATGGGATGTTTATACATTTCTGTCTTGTGAAATGCTTCAAGGGAACTTTTATCTAACAACTCAAATGTATTCCTCTGCTCCCAGTGCATTGCCATGTAATTTAGCGTACTAGCTTTTTTCTGGATTAAAGTCTTTTCTATGTTACTCAAGGAAATATTTCAAAGCTCATAAATGAAATTTTATATCATTTGTGCTTTCAAATGTATATCAACTTTTGGGGTTTTGGCAGGAAATTTGTTAGCTTAAATAAGCTTAGAACATTTTTGTAGAAAACTGCGTTTTGAGTGACGAAACATGGACACCAACGCTGCAATCTTCAGTCATAAGGAAGATGATTTTCACAAGATTTTAAAATAAACCAATACCTGTCAAAATTCACTGTGCTTGATCCATAGATCTAATATGAATTTGTAAATTATTTTGAAGAGACCTGAAAAAATGCTTAGACAAAAGATGTAAAGATAAAAAGATGTGCAGTTGCAGTTCATAAGACGAATAAGACATTCTATTCTTTCAAAAAGAAGTTCTGGACTGATATCAGACTTGTTAATGTGGCAACAGGTCTGAGCTATCCCTGGGACTCTGGTTTAGGAAAAGAGTTTTACATTCTGACTGACAGTGTCACAGCTGTTGAGATAAAAACCATAAAAATCATCCAGACCTGGCTTTGGCAGTTTGTACAATGTGAATTGGAAAGATGGATGAAGGTCAAACAGTTTTAGGATATGTGCTGTCATCATAATCTGAGACCTCTTCATAGTCATATGAGAGAATGAGGGATACTGGGGAAAAGGTGGTATTTAAACAAATGGAGATGAACGATTGCTGTGATGAAGTTTCCCCATAGGCAGCTGTAGAAGTCTAGTGACTGGCACATGGTGTAAAAAGATTAATTTGGATTTTGAACATTCAAAATCAAAGCAAACTCAAAAGTAAGAGTTAACATTAGACAGCTATACAGCATAGGTGTTTTTCAACATGGAAATCTGGATCATGCTCTTTTCAAGAATGTAAGAATTGTCCTCATGTAGTGACATTCACCCCCGTAAAGAAATCAGCACAAAACCTAATAATTAAGTGGACATCATTCATACACTGAAACCCAACAGTGATAAAATTCTCCACTAAGGAGTGACCTTCTTGCCAATCTGTGCTCTTTTAGAAGAAACCAGAGCATGTTCAAATGTTTCCTTTGCCTGTTTCATATGCTGCTTTGTAGTTTGAAAGGAGCCCGTCATCTCCATTGTCTTTTTATTTATCTAGTCAATAAAAAAAGAGAAAATATAGAAATTTAAAAAATCGAAACCCAAGAATTTTATTTTTCAGTCACTGATCAGTTTATTCTTTTATTTTCTGCTCTTGAACTTGAGATGTCTTTTAATAATACATGTTTTTAAAGGAGGGATGCTGTGGGTGTATTGGCCCCAGTGCAGATTACTCTCCAAACACAGAGAAGCCTCGGGGCGTAAATGGCAAAGACTTCTCTTGTATATAGAAGCAGCTGGTTTCTCCACAGTATCCCAAGGCAGTTCTGTTCATGGCCCTGGAGGTGCCCCTGGGCCTGTTGTGTGATTAAGCCACAGATGGTTGTCTGGGGTCCTTTAGTCTCCCAGTTACAATTTCTGTTAGCGTATCCTGGATTCTGGGGTATTTAAACACTTTGGAAAAGACGACATGGTTCAATTTGTTTTAAAGGTATCCATTTTGTTACAATCAATAGATTAACTAAAGGCTGCAGTTATATTCTTCTCAACACGATTTCAGGAGCCCACTCACTGAAGCCAAAGGAGGTACAGCCCCACTTGGCTTGACATCAGCCCAGAGAGTTAAGCCATGTTCGTATTCAAGTTCTGTGTGCTCCTCTTTGGGTCAGATAGGTGATATGCCCTGTCCAAACTGCTGTGCAGCAGAGTTAGGGTACTTCTAGCTCACACATAGTAGATCTGCAATTCCAGGGTCCTAGTCTTCACCGAGACTGTGGTGAATGCTGAAGAAAAAGAGCAGTTCAACTTGATGAAAGACAGCTGGACTTTTTCAAAACGTCAGGAAATATTTTCGGTAATGCTTCAGGTTGCAGCACTAGGGTGGAGGTTCAAAAAGAAGCTCAACACATTCACCGTACCGTTGTGCATTCTGCTAATAAATACGCAGAGAAAAGCTATCTGTTTAATCTGTGTGGGCATTCAAAACTTGTGTAATACTTTGTAGAAATAACTTGGCTGAATAAAGATTAATTCTTCGCACTGCAGGAAAATACAGCCATTCTCACAGCAGCTGTTGTCATCTTGGTGGTAAAAGCAGGAGAGTTTGTGCAAATGCTCCAGTCTTGGGAGCCATAGAATCAGATGTATCAGAGGAAATACCAATACATGGTTTTGCATATTTTCTCCTCACTAATCACAGCTGCAGTAGCACCTAATTTTCTAACCATCACCCTTTTTTTTCCCCCACTGTTTCCTGTAGCATGTTAACACCACCCAGCTTCTCCTTTCCATTAGCTGGCAACACTGTACAGAATGTTGCAGTGCTGGCATATATCCGCATCTTTCAAAAAAGTAAATGTTGCTAATGAATCTTTCTTCCTGTCAATAGGACACCAGCAGTTCCACTGCCTTCTGTACTGGGTTCACATCTCAGCTAAAGAAATGGGTTGGGGGTGCTTGTTGTGGTTTGCTAGGGCAAGCGGGACAGAAGCAGTTTGTTCTTGCTGAAACAGAATGGAAAAAAAATCTCCTCTGAATTACAAATATTGTGTTTGTTTCACAGGTTTTGGCAGAAGTATCATATCAAGAACCTCCAACTGGTGGCGTGTGTTGGTCTGAAAATGTAGATATGAATAACTATTTAACATAGGAAGTTAATAGGTGTATTATTATCTTCCTGTAAGCAGATGGGGGCAATTAAATCATCAGAAAAATACAATTCCCTGTTGGAACAAGACTTATTTAATTCTTGTTTTCTTACAGTAACTGATAACTAATGAAGATTATCTTTCATTAGACAAATTCTGCCCTCTTATGCTCACACAACTGCCATGATTTCCCATTTGAAAGCATCTCAGAGAAAGTATATTTCAAGAAAAGATGTTTGAAGATGATGATCTAAGTTAACTCTAATCACCAGGACAAGGAGGAAGTGAAAAAAACCAAAAAGTGTATAGAAGAATTCACAAGAGAAAAGGAGGAGAATAGGAAGCAGGATAGGAAGAGAAGGAGGAATATTAAGAGGAGGGAGGACAGTAGATCCTCGCCAGTGAGTAGAAATGATTGCCATACTCTCATCTTGCTCCAAGTTCCCATTTCACTCCTGTGATGACGTCTCACATACCCTGTCTCCTATGAACACAGGCTGAGAGGTTGGGGTTGTTCAGCCTGGAGAAGAGAAGGCTCCAGCTAGACCTTATAGCACCTTTGGGTACCAGAAGGGGGCCTACAAGAAGGATGGAGGGGGACTTTTTACGAGGACCTGTAGTGACAGGGCAAGGGCTAATGGGTTTGAATTGAAAGAGGGTAGATTTAGATTGGATATCAGGAAGTTCTTCACGGAGAGGCACTGGAACAGGGTACCCAGAGAAGCTGTGGGTGCCCCATCCCTGGAAGTGTTCAAGGCCAGGCTGGATGAGGTTTTGGGCAACCTGGTCTAGTGGAGGGTGTCCCTGCCCATGGCAGGAGGGGTGGAACTAGATGGTGTTTAAGGTCCCTTCCAACCCAAACTATTCTATGATTCTAAGACTCTGTTTTATTTATACATTTTGAAAACAGCAACAGTGTTTAACTCGTGGGAAAACATTACAGAAAAGTGTCTGATCCTCACTTTCTTTTTTGAGGTGAATTTTCAAAACAGATTATATGTTTTAACACCAATGCCTGCCACTAAAGTATATAGAAAAGTTAGAGTAAGTAGTGTGCTAAGTAACGTGACTAATATCTACCACATGCTGTTCTTTTTGGGTTGTTGCTTTTTTTTTTTTTTTTTTGGTCATTGTCTCCCTCATAGAAAAAATGAGTACTTGGGAATTTTCTCTTTCTTTTGTCTTTGTAAATAAAACAGGTCTATCCTCCTGCATCTGTATGAGATGAGACAGGCCACAGACCTGCACTTTTCACTTGAGAGGAGAGCAGGGATGTCTGCAGTGGTTGTTCTGCTTGGTGCAGATTTGTTCTCTAATCCAGAGCAGCTCTGTCTTCTGCAGCGGTGAACCTTTGCCCTATGGTAGGGATTTCTGCTGTCAGCCTCAAACCTCTTCCTGAGTTTTACAGAGAGGAAGGGAAAGTGGAGAGAGGGTGATGGGCTCACTGGGAGATGACTGGTTAGGGGACCACACTCCGCTCTGCTCTTTATCAGTGTTTCCTAAAGACTCATAGTTTCGTGGCCAGATGTGTTGCTATTTTCCATGCAGCTAGAAACACATCCAAGATGAGGCCACCATCTGCCCGGGTGGGATAGATTCCTCTTCCAGTCAGAAACAACAGAAAGTTTTACTTGAATAACTCCTACAATGATGGATGTAACCACTTACTCATACACGTGTACCATTAAAAGGACTGCACCATGTCTGAAAATTCTTCCAGCATTTCCTTCACAGATCACTGTCATCTCTCTTTCTAAGGTGCATTTTCAAATGCCAAAATTAATTATAACACGCAATTCCTAGATATTTTTTCTTATATATTATTGTATCCTCAGTGCTAAGTCTACAAGAGAGACCACAGGCTACACCTGAACTGCCACATCATTGCATGAAATGACTTCCAGAAGTCAGTGCTTCCAGGAAAAAGATTAACTAGTTTGCCAGTTTTTCAGCTGTTTGGATGCATGCATGTTTCTGTTGTGTTGGCTAGTCAACAATTGAAGAGCCATACTACAAAAACTACACGCCTTTGGAAGACAGCCCATTAAACAGGTATTTTAATTTATCAGAAAAGACTGTGCTTTTTCTCCTAGTCTTTTCAAATGCTTTCTTAAACAAGGATTGTGTAATTAGGTAAGTTAATGTAATGCAATGTAGCGGAATAAAAAACCTTAAATGATGGTCGCAGGCTCATAGCCAAGGCCTAAAGTCATAGACTATATCTATTTTTATTTCCAAAATGACTAACAGCACAGTTCACGTCTTTCCCAGCTGTAATTGTGCAGCTGAATGGGAAAAAAGCAGATGTTCACAATATGAAAACTTCCTCTGATAGTTCATGAACTCACAAAAGTGTGTGGTAGGAGAGTAGCCTGTTTCTATCATCACAAAGGGGAAATACCGCTGTCAAATACAGCTTGAGATCCAGGCCAGAAATTGCTTTCCTGCAGAACAGTTTTAGGGGCACTTCCCAGGACACAGACAAATCCCAAGATATAGAATCATATATTTTCATTGACACTGAAGCTGGTATGATTTGGGTTTACAAAAACGTATGTGTAAATGCCAGTTTCTCATACACGCAACACTGAAACATCTGTGACAGGTTTTTCTAAAAACTCAGTTGGATTATACAATTATTATAACTGTTATTATTGATCAGGTGCAGAAAAGGAAGTTGGGATTAAAGTGACTTCCCTTCCAGATCTCTACATACGCTACCTTTTGGATACTGTGGTTGCTTGTGTGTAGTAGTCATCTGAGACTTCACAAAAGCTAACACTGTTAACAGTGGCACAGTGTCTAAGATCAGCTCAGACACAGATATACGATTTGTAAGCATTGGATAATTGCTCTTCCCACAGATGTTGCTTACTTTTCTCATTTGAAAGTCAAAAATCATGACAGAGATGATCTCTGTTCTAGTAAAGTGTGTCTGCGCAGAAACTTTTTCAAGAGTAAAACTCGAGTGATTCCACCACAGCTATATGGGAGACTTGCTTGGGCAGGAGCTGTGGTGCTCCTGCCCCAGCTGTCCATGCCCAGCCACCTTTTGCCTGTTGCTTCCAGCACCATCAGCATTAAGTATCCCTAGCACCATCATCACAGGGAGAACAGAGCACAGCCTGAAGAGAAGATGGGCAGCCTTGCATTCACATGGGTGGAGATGTCATTCCCTGCACCCTCTTCAAGGCATGCCAGTCTCTAGGTCACGCAGTTATTCCCCTGCCTGACTCCCTGGATAAGCTCTGTGCTGCTTTAGGCTTCATGCCAAAGATATCAGATGCTAAAACTACACTCAAGTTATCCCTTTCCACTTACCGTGGCTATGGCCTTGCTTTCCTGCTTCCTTTAACATATTTACCTTGCTTCCAACTTTAGGTCACCTCTTCCTTCAGTTCCCCTGTTATCAGTGACCAATTGATTTTATTCCCCTATACGATACTTTATAATGCTTTACCTACAAGTTTCTGCACATTAAGAGGGTCTGATTTTATTCTTAGCTTCCAACTTTCCAACTTTCCTGTCTTCAAGACTTTACTGCAGGTTACACTCATGTGCTACTAGTGTGTGCACGTCCTACAAGTCCTTGACTGAAGACATACTGAACAATATAGACACAGTTAAGCTCCCATTGGATCCAAAAGGTGATCCAGCTTCTTCCTATACTTCTCCTGTGAGTTTAGTTTTTCAGGAGAGTGAAACTTGGGTGGGGATTTTTTCTTCTTTTTTTTAAACTGTAACACTTTTCCCAGGCTTGTTTTAAGTGGTCTGGAATCTCTTAGCTTTTGCAGAAATTACCTCAAATTATTTCAACCTCAAAATTTTGTGTATGATGGAGGAGATTCATGTATTTAAGGCAATGAGACAGGGTCTGCCCTGTTCTCCAGTTTCCCCTCACCTGTCTATTGTTCCTTGTCATGGGATAGGCAGGACAGAATTGCTTAAAGAATGTCCAGCCTACTGGGTGATTTTCAGTCAAGTATATGAAACTTCCTGCTCATTTGTGTCTCTTTCATTATCATCCACCACATCTCCCATCCTCATCAGTTTCAGCATTATCAACACTTTAATGATCTCTCTCAAACAGGGGATATCCTTGTTACAAAGAAACTGGTATTTTTATAGCTTTAGATTAATTATACAATGGAACTACATGTATACCATGGCAAAAAAATCAACATGTTAATCACATTCTTGTATACTCAGTTCAAAAACTACCTTCTGGGAAGATTACTCCAACCTCACACAGCAGTGTGATCTACAAGTCCCAATATATTTCCATCCCTCCAAATGGATTGGTTAAAAGTGGCATTTCACAATGGCATCAACTAGTAAGACAGATCTACGTCAGTGTAAAACTAGAATGAACTTAAAAATAAATGGACAAAATAAGAAACCAATTTTCAGCCCAAACTAACATCTGTTACTGTTTAATGTTATTAAAGGAAACTAAGACAGCCAGATTTTATACTTATGTTTTGCACATGCACAAAGCACCGCTTTCAGATAAATTTTTATTAGGAACAGCATGAGTTCTGTTTCCATAATTGCACAGCTGACCAGACTTGCAGTCTATTGTATACTTAATATTTGTCTCCAAATATGTTTTCTAATCAGGTAATTGCTAGTTTATCGTATACACAATGTAGCTTTAAAAGGATTGTAATTACATCATTATCATCCACAGTGGGCTATAAAAGAGCTATTATGGAATGAATAGCTAGTGTTTCAACCCAAGTATCTACGGACACTCCTTTATTTACAAAGAATAAAAAGAAAACCAGAAGTTTTAATATTTATTTACTCACTGGCAGCCTAAAGAAAATTTACGTGGGTGTTAGTTTAAAAGAACCCCAGGATATAGGGCATTGTTTTCCCTGCATGGATGTCCTTTAATTCCTGTAGTTTTTCTGTGGGAATTGGAGAAACAGGGTCTCGTTCTCCACCCACATGTTATTAGTAATTGTCAAAATAAGAAATCTTGCAAATTAAAGCAACAAAAGCCTAAACCAAACCGAAACCCCAACAAAAGCTTAGTAAATCACACAATGAGACTTTCCAAATTATGAGGCATAGATTTTATGTCCACTTATAAAATAATTCCCTGCGTAATCTCACACTGAATGCTCCTTCATCTCCTTCTTAAACTGAAAGTCCAAAGGTTGGAACTTTAATACGGAGGAGAATAACCTTGGGAAATTCCTAGTTAAAGACAGTAGTGCTGATTGACTTGTCATGCAGCTATTTGGTTTTATCTAAATTGTACACTGCAAATATGGTTTCTAGTAAAAAGTAAAAACCAAACACTGATTTAACTACTGTGGATTATATAGCAGGTGATACTACTGGATTTCTGCTAAATAAATACTGTATTTAAAAGGGTTTTTTTTATTTGATAACTGAGGAAGTTATCTTCATTCAAATGTGAGTGTTTATGAGGTTTACCTATTTTTAAAAAAAAAGATATTTCAATGTCACTCTTTTACTATTTGTGGCTAGAACTGAAATTTTCAGAAGGTGGTATGAACAAATGATCATGTGCTTCCTGCGTATCCTGAGCCAAGGTACACTGAGATCTGTGCATGTGTGTATATGCTGTCTTATATCTGAGGAAACTGAGAAAAAGGAGAAAAATATATCCCAAGAAAACAGAAAAGGCAGCATTTTTTTTAACTGGGAGAATTAAAAATGTATTTTAAAAGAGTGATCTTTAAAAAAGATGTATGAAGTGTGAAAGCATGATACAAGAAGTTAGAAAACTAGCAAACTGGGAAATGTTAAAAGTAAGAGAAACAAGAATAACCTTAGGAGCTCTCTTGCAACATTACTCAAAGCAGGCAGGGAAAACTTGTAGCAGTGATCCAAGAAAGGCAGGGCTTAACAAATCATTCTGTTCGACATTAGGAAACAGGTAGATATAACCCTTCTATAGCTAAGAGAAGTCTTTGACACAAACATTTTGAAACCAGTTACTGTAAATAACCTCTGAGAAAGAGGTTTTCCTAAGCAATTGTTTAGCTGCCCATGCCTCTGAGGTGGCTGGTGGGCAGGAGCTGCATTGCTCATTCTGTCTCTGGAGGACTCAGCGGTGCAGCCTGAGAGTGTGGGATACCTCTGATTCCCATGGCAATTGAGGGGACTCCCACTCCTGCTCTTCCCACCCTGTTACTCTCCTCCTCTGCCTCTGCTCCTGCCTTGCCACTCTGTGCAGCTCCCGACACACATATCCTTCTACAAGCCACTTCTAACAGTAGAGCAGAAAACTGTCCGCTTTGTCTTTCGCAACTTTAGTTTTGTGCTGCATTAGCGAGCTGCTGCATCTCATGGCAGTTCAGAAGAATATTGTAGCTGGCACCATGTAAATAATGAATGTAAGCAGATGGGATTGTGCAGGGAAAGGATTTGGAGGAGGAAGACTGAGACTACCATCTTTCAGCAGTGGTGGCCACTTGAATCCTGTGACCCTCCCTCTCCTCCTCCTTATGCAGCTTCATGCTTGTTGACAAGTACCTCGGGCATATGCTGGGCTACCCAAGAGACACTGCCGCAGGGAACGGACTGCAGTACGTGGGTTGTGTGCTTCTCACATGGCTTGCAGACACTGCTTTCCAAAACTTTCTCAGCCAGCAACACTAGAGGAATAAACTGAATAATTAATCAAGATGAAGCTCCACAGAAAAGGTTCCCAGTCACAGTGCTCCTACAGGTCTGCACTTGGTCATAGACTGTGCCCTTCAGGCATTGCTTTCACTGACAGGGAGTCAGACACTAGCTAGGAGGAGAGGGGACTTGGGTGAGTGAAATGGTTTGCAGACCTATACTGGGCTTCGTTATTTTTCTTTTTGCTCATTATATTTAACCAAGGCTTACTGTTTAAATCCACTCAAACAGACATTTACTGATGCTGATTACGCTCAGTAAGTGTTAGCAAACACGCGAGTCAGTCCTGCTGTCTCCTGCTGAAGGATGCTCAGTCATTCCTTGTCTCTCGTTGCCTTCTCTGATCTGATAGCTAACCTTTGCAGATGGCTTTTCCTCACGACTTTTACAGGGAATCTTTTCAGTTAGTTACCCACTAATTTCATAGCAGCTTTAAGAGGCAAATGTTGGAATCACATAGCCAGGAGCAGAAAGGAGCAGTAAAGTACTTATAGACAGAGGCTCAAAGCAGAAAAGGAGCCTTCTTTAGCTTTCTGGAAATTGTCCATATTGCCGCATTACTTCAAGAGCCTGCTTTCAGTCCCTGAAAAACTTTAAAAGCTTCTTGGTGAAAGTAACTACATCAATGTAACAAGCTTCAGTCAGACATTTAGCATACTGTTCCTATTGATAACTACTTGTTTAGATTTGTCTAATAAACTCCTCTAATATGTGATTTACTGATACAGTCTAGCATTAACTTTTCAGCTAGGGCTTAAGCAGGAGGTTTTACACAAGGTTTACAAGGATTTGCAACCATTCCTACCAGTAGTCAATATTAACATCAACAAACTGGAAAGTACACATAAAATCATGGTGAATAAAATTTACAGATGACCCAAAGATGAGCAGAGTGAGTGGTGAATCTCAAGAAAAACAGGCTGGGTTAGTTGAAACAAAGTGTATTCAGGCAGAGCTAAATGCAAAATACCTCTAGGGACAATGGATGCAAATGTCATGCCCAGCATAAGGGACTATATCCTGGAAAGCAGTTACTTTCAAAAAGAAATAGGGTCAAAGTGGACAGCCAAACAAACCCTTATGCTGCCACTAAATACACATGTGTAGGGCAAAACTGAGAAGCAATTTTAACTCTGAATCTCTCATTGACAAGGATGATACAGAAACAATTCATTCCATTCCACTATCCACATTTTAAAGGCGTATTGGAAGCGCAAAAAATCCACACAAGTGGATGCAAAAACCCCTTTCTTTTGAATGAGAGAGGCAAAGAATTCAGTCTGTTCACTGGAAAGAGGTGATTTGACTACCATGCACAAATAGCTGTTGCATGGAAAGAAAAAATACATATTTCAGATTCTTTAACCTAGTGGAAAAAGCCCTAACAAGAACCAGTGCCTGGAAGCTGAAGCCAGACAAATTTAAATGAGGCATGCTAGATGAACGTTAGATGAACATTAGATGTTATTAGCTGAACTGCTAGAATGAGTTGCCTTTGGAGGTCATATATTTCCTTCAAATGGAGGATCGATGATCTTCAGTAGGACAGGCTCTAACTAAATGCAAATCACGTTAATAATTCCCAAAACATTGGGTTAACAGGTGTTTGGCAAGTCATGAGACAGCAGATTATGATGGTCCTTTCTGCTTTAAACTCCATGAATAACCGTACAAATTTGAACAGAGGCTTGTTGTTTTTAAGTTTACTTTCTAATAAATTTTACCTGCTTCATTTTAAAGTATTTTCCTCTGATAGTCTGAACTGACTTGGCAAAATACCTTTGAAAATGATACAGTAGTATGCAGAAACTTGAATATATAGTGAACGTGTAACCGCCAAAACCCACTCTTGCATGTCTCAAGATCCAGACTTCATTACAAGACTTTACAGAAGGTATGATACAGGAAGTGTGACTTTGTACATTAATTCGGCTTTTTTTTTTGTCTTGTCACACATACAGAAACACCTCTGGGAAGTAAGGAACACTTGCTTTTTCATTCTAGACTCTTCCTCAAGTTGCAGCCCTTATCTGCATTTATTTATTACTTCTGAAAGGAAAAAATATGGACTTGTGAATTTTCATAAAATATTTCTTGTATTCAACGTTTCAGGTGCTGTAATTCTTGATCTTACAAAATGGCATGATTTATGAGTGCACTTCCTTGTGAGGAATAGCAGAAGTGGGACAGGGGCAACACTGCAGCTTCTCTCCAGCACCAGAAAAATTGCTTATTTCCTTCCCCCTGGGTAGTGCTGCCCACGCAGGCTCCCAGCTGCAACCTCACCTGTTCCCACTTTGTCTGAAATATCCATAAGCATTCACAGGCTCACCTTCCACGTGAGTTACGAATTCCTGATCAGAGGGTCACTGCTCTTTCCTAATCTATCCTGTCTGCATTTCGATACAGGCTGACTCACACTTTTTTATTTGAAATCAATGTTCTGCCATGACCATCTGCTTCAATATTACTTTCTTCTGCTTCATAAGTAGGGAAGAGAAAAAATAACTCCAAAAATAACTAAATGCAAAAGGGGAGATTGCCCTAAGATTATTCAATAGGACTGATCATGACTTATTTAATTAAAGTAGAAATTTAGGGCTACTGTGACTTATTATATCCAACCAACTATTTTCAGGACAGTGCCTTAACATAACTGGCGATAGAACATGAACTGACTTATATTAATTCAAATGAGCAATTGACTCAAATATATTTTAAGGTGCAGCTTACTGCCTTGCCATACTGTCTATACTTTGTCTATACTGTCGCGATAGGTATGGGCTTTCTGTTCCCTAGATGCACATTAACGCTAACATGGTTAGCAGCATTCTGGCATTATGAACATGTCTCGGGGGATGTGTCTGTTTGGGGTCATTGATTTCCTCAGGGCCAGATCTCGCTCGGTGTTAACGAGAGCTTCGCATCTGGCATTACTGTTGAACACGGCTGCTGATGTGGAGGTTTCCCTGTCCCCTCGTTTCTTCACAGGCAGCCTGTAGAAGGGCTCTGGTGCTAGCAGCCAGGAATCTCATGGGAGTTTTCAGGCAGTACTGAGCATTGCTTGACTGAAGAACAAATCTGGGGCCACGGAGTTGTGGTACACATGCAGTTTGTGAATCAAGAATTGAATTTCATGGGCCATTAAAACAACTAGCTAATAAATAAAGTAGGTGATAGTGTCATTCATAAGCCACTTGCACATGCATGTGGGAATTTATACACAAGGCTCTCAGGGAACTTGAATTCAAATCTATTAATCCCAAACTTGCTTGCAAAATGACACTGTTGTTGACAGTACGAAATAGAAGAGCTTTAGCTTCATTTTTATTTATTCCTTCCATCTGGGTACTGTTCTTCCCTGAGATATCTTTCACACTGTTTTTAGCACTGTTAGTGAAAATCTATATATTGGGACTTTCTCTCTGATTTCAATGGTTCATTATTGTGCAAAGAAATGTAGGTGTAAAGGATCATTTGGAGGAGAGAATCAGTGTATGCAGAACAGCAAAGCAAATTCATTTTTACTGAATGCCTGAATTTAGCAAACCCCATACGGACAGAAACATCCATTTAGATATGCTGCCGTGAAACTATTGATGGAGGATAAGAGAGTTCTGGCTCCCAGTGAAGTGAACAACCTCTCTTAGCAGAATCTGTCTCCATCCCTTTCCTTAAAGGAAAAGATTTCAGACTGTTCTTTACCAGAAAGAATGACAGAGTTCTGAGGTTAGGTCTACTTATGTGTGAGACCCTAATGAATGGATGGGTTATCTCTCTGCTCATGGTTTCATATAATGATATACAATTGCAGGCAGCGCATATACAAACCTATAGGCACTGAGTTACAAAAATAACAGGTGATCAGCCTCATGTTTATGCCAAAAATTCCTGCTACAAAACCTCAACCTCAGTCATTAGCTTTCTTTTGGGAGCTGCTCTATTTGTTGAGAGATGTCCGTGTTTGCTGGGCTCTTTGTTGCTGTTGTCTGTAACTGTGTAAATTTAATATTACAGGCAAAATAGAATAGTCAGGCTTCTTGATGCAGGATACCAGCTACGCAGTTTCATACACCATTCGAATGTAATCCTCTTCCTACAAGTGGCATTCATTTTATTTACCCTACATGCCCTGCAAAAGAGAGGTTTGTTCTCTTCATGAGCACTGGGGAAATTGTCACTAGGATATTCCTAATCATGTAGGAGAACCAGATTTTCTAATTATAAAAAAAGAAAGCATTTGAGAATGGTCATATTACTGATTTCCAGGAGGCCCTGCAAGTATTTCTGTTCAGGATGGGAAAGATTAAAATGCCATTTGCATGACTGATGTTAAACCTTCTATCTTGTAGGCTTGTAAATGAATTGCTGCCTCACAGGCACTCCATGTTATGAAAACATTTTACATTCAACTAGAATAATTGCACATTTAACTTTAAAGTTACAACCTGCCTCGGGTATTAATTTGTCAGGTCCACACTGGAACTGTGGAAATGTCAAAAGCATTGGCGTAGGATAGAGCTGTCATGCACTGCAAACCATCTTCTCTGTAGTCTCTACTGCACATATTGAATTAAAATTTCTCATAGTTCAGGTAAACTCAAATACTTGACAATCAGAAGAATGTTTAGTCTGCTTGAGCGAGACTTCTGGGTAGCATTATAAAATGAGGAGCTATTATATTGCACTACTGCCAGCTTGCTCTATTGCTTTTAAATTGCTTTTGTATGCAGAAATAGCTATGGAGCTAGGATATGTTTCTCATACAGATAGTTATTTGATCTCTTCTAAATTAAAAGAAGGCTGTGAAGTTGGTTTTATTTTTGAATCACTGCAGTAATGAATGCTTGCAAAGAGATAACGGCCCTGGTAATACAAGCATGAGTAATGCCCAAGTGATTTCATTCACTGACTGTACAATGTTCCTGCCAGTTAAGGAACCATTTGGTATTAAGACCGTCATTACTTCAAAGGATTCGTTGAGAAATGTGATAAAACACCTTATAATTTATAGCGGTTTCAGATGTTTGTGATTCAAAATCAGTGAGAAAGAGTTCTCTATTTTCCACTTTCTTTTTT
The DNA here is from genome assembly GCA_027574665.1 of Rhynochetos jubatus. Taxonomy (NCBI): domain Eukaryota; kingdom Metazoa; phylum Chordata; class Aves; order Eurypygiformes; family Rhynochetidae; genus Rhynochetos; species Rhynochetos jubatus. The sequence continues at coordinate 17,842,861 of CM050654.1, read as the reverse complement.
TAATACCAATGATCAGAATCAGTTGATGATGTGTGGGGGCAGTTAAACAAAGCAAACTGAGATAAATCTAACGAAGTTACATGGTGCCTGGGACAATCTATAATTGCTGAAGGATTCACCATTCATGCGGTTAAATTAGTTATTTCTTTATTTGGTAGGAACTATTTCACAAAGACAAAGCCTTTACAGACACAACTCCTCAACTAGAGTAATGCATTAGATTACACATTAACAGGTCTTTCGATCATGACAGAAATTTGATTCTGCATAAGATCTTTGCTACTGAAATAATCTGCCTGAATCAAATAAATGCAGAAAACTGATATGAAAATCAAACATGAAGTAGTTTATTCTCAATATTTACTGAAAAGCTTACTTTTTGGAATATGGTAACTCATCACTTCAAATGCATCTTTGCCTTAAAAATCACAATGACATGGGAGCTGCAGCTAACTTTAAGTCATATATAATCTCTTAAGGCTGTTATTCTGTTTATTAGGTTTACTTATAACACCAATGCTTCAAAATTATTTAATTTGTTCAATCTTTACATTTTCCAATTTATGTTTAACATTTAATGAAATGAACTCTTTTAAAACTTTCTCAACCTAGATTCAAAGGGAAAAATGATGTCTTTTTAATTCAAATTTGGTATTTCTGATTATTGCTATATAGCTCCTCCATAACAACTCAATATTATGCTTGAGATAACTCTGAAATATTTGTGGGCTAAATATCTCTTAAAATATACATTAAATGGGAAACTGGTGCTATCACCATTATTGGAGTAAAATGTTGTTGCTAAATCTTGCCAATAAATCAGTCAATGAGGCGGTTATTTCATTTCTATGATCTAATGTTTTCTGCTACTTTTAATTAAAAATGTATCTAATCATGTAAACATTATTATGAGCAAAACATTTTCTACTTATGAGTTTTTAAGTGTCAGCAAACACATCTGGAACTTTGCTTAATAGATATAGAAGTGTCCAATTTTGCCAAGTTCAAAAATATAGGCAGCAGATTTCAAGAGAAGGATGGAGGCTCGTCCTTCTTTGAAGCAGTCTGCAGAGGTGGTAGATGATAGCATAATGAAGGCTTCATTTAACCACCACCAGTAGACCGTTAATTTAACAAGGTGTTTGCAGAGAAGAGAAGACATGCTGAAATTTCAAGTGACCTGATTTCTATTTTTTCGGTACTATCTATAAAAAAGTGCATAACAAGACCTGCAATATATGACAGTATCTAATGACTATATTTGCAGAGAACTGAGCAGCTGTCACTCAGTTCATCGAGTGACACAAAGTCAGAGGACAATGCTGACTTCCCACAAGGTTGACTAATCACTGTAGCTTCTGTTCAGGGATGTGGCTGTACTGAAATGTGTTAATCCAGGAGGCTGTTCCAATGGGACATTAACAATTCAAACTAAGGGTAAGAAACGGGTTTTCCCACAACTGGTGTGCATCAGAGCCTTGGCTCCCTGCTGTTTCCTGGAGCCATGGCAGCAGCTGGATAAGTGCTGGGGTTGGTTCAAGGTGAGGGCCTGAAGCAAGATGTTGTACCTGTGCTGAGGAAGTCACCTCACATAGCAGGAGAAATGGGCTGCAGAGGTGGCTGAAGCAGTGACTGATATCCATGGGGCTGCACTTCTTTTTCTGTGTTGTAGTCTCTGAGGTTTTACAAAAATTCTATTTGCTGCTGAAAGGAAAACAGGATCTTGTGGGATGCTGCTATCAACCTGCCTGTTAGTCCCACTGATCAGTGGGAGCCTCGCCAAGGTTTCTTTCTCTTTGCTGTAATGATAAACACTGTGAACTTGAGATGGGAGTCAGAGACTGCCTGTTGTCAAGAAGGGACAGCACAGTTACATCAAAATGATGTTTCATCTGGCTGTGCTTCGCCTGGAAGGCCCACATCACCATGAACAGAGGCGTGGATCAGTCCCCTCCACATCTGGCTTTTGCAGGAGCGCTTACATTAGGATCTGAGTTGCCCTAGGTTCTTGGTATAGCTAATAGATGAGAGAGACATGTCCAGAATGTGATTCAGCTAATCCATCAAATTAGCTAATCCAAATCCAAGAAATCCTCATGATCAGCAGAGCTGTGTTCATGTAGGTCACAAAGAAGCCAGGATTTAAAAAACAGGTGTGTAAAATCAGGTTCCTAAATATCTTCTCAAGTTTTTCTCCTGTTATTTTTACAAAGTCTCATTGAAGTCAGTGTTTCATACATGATGTCTTTTATCAGCTAAGGATGACAGTTTTGGCACCACTGAATATTTGCTGTAAGAGGGCTCAATTAAGGACTATTAATAATTTGAGAAATATTTTGAATGGAGCATTCAACAGATGATTATTCCTTTAATATGTTCCCTGTCAGTCATTCTTTCACTCCGCTGCATAGAAAACCATATGTTGTTAGCTAATGTTCATTACATAAAATTGCTGGAATCTTGGTCCACAAATTAAAGGGGAGTAGTAAGAATAATAATGGGATACACCTAGCAGAAATAATAGAATTTTCATTTAGATATCATTTAGACTGCATTGTGACTGACTGTACAATAGTGGCACTGTGCAAATGATGTTTAATATTTAACTAGATTATTCACTGTTATGAAATCTTGATTTTGGATCACAAAACTCAGTGTTTGAGAGTATCTTCTAAAATACCACTTGATAACCTGCAATTTTATTCCTAAATTACTAATGTGCCACCACTGTTTTCTAGTGAAAAGCAGAGCTTTGTTCAAAGTGCTGATAAAGTATCAGGAATGTTGTCAGACTTAAGGCATGCAACTTTATCAAAGAGAAAGTAAAACCACGTTGTTACTGCTCTGTACAGGAATGTCACAATGGGAACCTCTGTTTAGAGAAAGGCATCTCGAAGGCACCAAAAGTCCTTTATTCACCAGCATCAAAGTGAAGCTGTATTTCATTTAAAGGCTTGTTTGGTTTTCTAGAACAGCTGCTAATCTGTTTCTATGGGATTCGTTCCTGATACACTGCAGAGTGCTTTCTGCCTACACTAACGTATTAGTTACATTTGTGGTCACGGCAAGGATTGCAGGAAAAGGATTAGGAAGTCTTGCGTTTTGCGGGCAAACAGAGAAATTAATTCTTGTGTGCATATCCAGAGTTGGACACTGACATCCCTTTTTTAACGTACAATTTCAGCTTCTCTGATGTTCCAGACAAGTGTTTTTTTGGCTGAGTGATGACAGTTGTGCTCCTTGTACCTGTCTGTAACAGGAGCTGCCAAGGTGCTCTGGCCAAGTAATTCCTAACATGCCATGAAGGGAGTCAACAGCTCAGCTCCCACATGGCATTGGAGCCATTACAAAAGCAGAAGTTTATACTTTTGTAATTATATTCACAACTACTGACAATTACATATACAACTAGTTTTAGCTGTTGGCTTCATGGAAACCAAAGAGAACTGTGTGTACTGACAAGTAACCATTATGATGAGGAGAAAGAGAACATCATAGTTTTTTATTTTTGTGTCAATGCTACAAGCGATCTCCTTGAAGCTAGCTTATAAGCACCTGACTATATGTATTATTAATTGGTAATTGTGCCTTCATTGTTTTCAGCTGGCAATATATGGATTTTCTAGGAATTTTTACTCAAGTAAATTGCCATATTTAGCAGTCATCCTCTGAGATCCTTTTCCAAGCCATGGGAATTATTTCCTGCTGTGTAAAGGCAGGAGGAGGTTCTTTCTTAATTCTTATCATTCCATTAAGTAAATCCACGGAACAAATATCTGTTATTATAATAGTGTAGATTTTCCTCTCTTCCTTTAGAGTGAAAATAAGGTTGATAATTGACCAATCTCTTATAGCACTTACTTATCCACTGTCTTAATTTAATCCCTATTCAAGTGTTCTGTTTGTTGCCTATAAATACCAAAAAAAAAGAGAAAGTGATGAAGCCCCTGTCAGTAAGAATTTCTGGTTAAACAGGAATGAACCACATGGGCTGTGACTCACTAGTCAGCATGGAACAACTGTCCTCCAAAGGACAGTCTGATTCTTTCTCTCAGTGTTTCAATTTGTTGATTCATCTCTACTCTGTTTAAAGTATTTTATATATTCTTATATTGCTGATCTCACCATGAGTTTAAGACAGGGTTTTCAAAGGAGTCAGATAAATGCATGTACCCAAATCCAGCTGATTTGGCACTATATGAGTGAGGTTTTTCACACACTGGAATTTTCCTTGCTTTTCCTTAGGTCATCAAGAAATGGTGAATTCTTGGAGTGAGAGCTAGCTAGAATGAAGCTGTCTTTTTCACCCCAATATTCAGACACTCTGGAAGAAAGAGGAAGAAATTCAACTTATTCTGGATGTAGTAGAATACACACCATGGTCTTCCACTGTGGAGTCATGGCAGTGCAGAATAAAATTCACTGTCAGCATTCCTCACCTAAGAGTAAGCTCTGTAAGAGATCCTGCTACCACGGAGGCTGTTTCCCTATATAAATTCAGCTGCTAGGAAGGATTAAAATTTTAATAGCAGCATTTGCACCATCTTTTCAATAGGAGGCCATGGATATCAATCCCTTTCCTGAAGAGCTGTCAGGGCAAACTTCTGCAATGATCATCTTTCAGCCTCTTCTTCAGTCAGATAGCATGCTGTAAAAAGAAGGCTGCTGTCCTGTGACTCAGAGTTCTCTTTGTGATTGCCCCTCTAGAAATTCAAAGGCAACCAGCATGGTGGAAAAGACATGCACTTTAGAGGACAAGGGAAAATTAAAACAGAAAGCAAACCCTTAGCATTAATTAAATCTTCATGAACTTTATTAAAAGCTTTGGGTTTAGATGCCTGAAGTGCAGTGTTTTGGATTTATATCTAAGGGGATAAGAGAGGAACAAAAAAAGCAGAACTATAAGAATTCAACATTAAGAAATGGACAGGGTTTCAAAACAAGGGTAAAATGCAGCTAATTTCAGAACAAAGCACAGGCAAACCTCAGAAATGCCAGGAGTAGTACTTTCACATTGCATACACAGAGGACATGGAAAATTTTTTTCAGTGTCCAGTTTAATGGTCCCTTCCTAAAAGTATCCAATATTTCAGTTTTCTCATCACAGCTTCACTCCATCTGAGCTCACCTAGCTGCTGTGTTTAAGAAAGCAATAAAGGCTGAAATACGGTTTATGTTTTCACCTCCCATGAGTTGTTTAGGCTTGTGCCATACTTGCTGTAGCTATGTTTTGATCAGGGGACATTTTCCTGTTAAGTCCAGAATTAAAGACCCACAGGGACTCTATGAGTTGAAAACCTCAGACTCTTGATGAAAAACTTCTATTAATTTTCCATAAAGCAATTTTAAAGTAATGAGTTTATGTTCAGGGTATAAGTAACAACAACTCAGAGAAAAAGAAGTTTGTGTTATGGCAATCATGAGAGCAATTTAGCTTTTTCTTTCATACGTCTTGGCTCTGATCTTTGCTCAGTGATCAAGGTAGCTCCCCTAGGTAGGACTGAGTGTGTCAAGATGTAAAGTCCCTTTTCATTTCCTGATCATGTGCTATTCTTGCATACCTTTTTTTTTTTAAGTGCTTCAGCTTACTCACTATTTATAGTTCCCGTATTCAGATATGGGAAGAAACTGAAGGCACTGCTACTCTACAAGGACTTCAAGAAGTCTTTCACTAAACAGAGGGTAGCTTGTATTTTTCCAGTTTTCCTTTCTTAAACGGAACTTCCTGTTAAGAAGGAATGACTTGTATAAGGAAACACCAAAGTAAAAATTCAGCTCATTAGGAGTGCAGTTTGTAGTACTAAGGTGATTTTGCTGTGGTTTACCATCCTTTGGGAGACTATTGACTAATCCATAAGAAATGAAAAATAACAATAGCTGTATCTGTATAAACAGTGAGCTGCAAATGGAAATAAAGGTAACAATTTTTACATTTCTCCCCACTTCCCAGCCTTACCATGTGACATTAACATAATAACTAGCTAACGATTACGATGCATTTGCAACCCCTTTACTTCTATCCTCTCAGCAGTGCATGTAGCTGCAGACACTGCTGTAATAACAGGCATGTGTTAGCAGTTGGTACTGTAAATAACACGGATCCAGATAACATGTAACCCTAGTTTCTGAAAGAAAAATTGAATCCAGAATCTGACCTAGACACTATGATGATGCCCCCAGGCTTTTAGAGTGTTTTTTTCTTCAGTTGTGTGGATTTTTTTGCTTCCCCCTCTCTCCACCAAAAAGTGTTGTGGAATTGTTTTGACAGCAGCAGCAGGGTCTCTGCCAAACTGCACAGTCATGCAGCAGCATATGCCTGAGCCCTTGCACTGCCCTCTGATGCGAACCAAAAATCTACAAGTGATTTCACCTGGTTCACCTATAATTGGATGTGGTTGGAAAGTCAAGCTTAAGACCTCTGGCACCATCCTGTATGCAGTGTAAAACACTGAAAGTTCATCTCAAAATGCTTGACAAGGTCAAAGGTTCCCATACTGTGGATTTTGATACTCAAGGTGATGAGAGAAACCTTCGTTAAGGGTCCCACAGTGTTTTATACCCCAGAGATTTAGCAGCAGACCAGTTTTCCCAAGGTAGATGAGGGAAAGCAAGTCCTGACTAGTGGTTGCAAGTGACCCCAATAACTCCAGACAAGCCAATGCCTTAACTGCTGAAGGCTGAGCAGTTCCTACACACAGCCACAAGGTTGAAGGGGATTAAGAGAAAACACTCAAAACCAGGTGCAGGTTTTCCTCCCTCCTCCCACAGGAGCTCAGCTGACCCAGAGATGTCATGTTTGGGTCACCATGGGGACCCAAAAGAGGGTCATCATCACTTTCTAAAATATGAAAAACCCTGATCTATTGCAATTTTGTTTGACTGACCCAGAAATCTTGTCCAGTGCTTTTCTATCTGTAATCTAGTTGACATTTCCATTTGGGAATATTTGCATTAGATAAGGAATCTGAGATCAATCAATGTATTTGTAACATGTCAAACTCAGAGATAAGCAGCACAGATTAGTGAACTCTTTGTTGGATACCATTAGAGTCAAAAGTGGAAGAACCTTCTTGTAGATGTTCTGTTGAAAAACTAATATTTAAAACTTTAAATATCTATTTAAGTATAAAAAGTTTACACAGCTTGTGGGAAATTGGTTTGGGGGACATTAAATATCTATTTCTGTAGTTCTTTTATCTCATTTCTCCCGCTTCCCAAGCAACCAATAAAACACAGAAATGCCTATAAAAATAGCTGTTAGAACCAGTAAAATAACTTATTTACTTATATAAGATGCTTCATCCAAGGATGTTTTTTCTGCAGCACATACTGTGCAGCATGCACTATCGTGTCTTCTTCCCCTCAGTGGCAGGAAGATGTCTGATCTAATTCAGAAAGATCATCAGTTAACTGTTTTTAAGAGTGACATTGTTTTCACAAGGACAGCACTGAAACCATATGGTCTTTACTTTTTCTTGTCTTGTGCTTTCATCTAACAGATATTTAGGTTTGAAAGTACTGGAAAGCATTTAGCTTTAGAATCTAGTCCTACTTGCTGGCAGTCTGCTTAATTTCCAAGTTTTTACATCAATGACAGCAGTATTTCAGCATGGAAGTGGTTTTCCTTTTCTCATATCTACCTTCCAAGTCAAGTGTTCAGCACTATTGAGGAAACAGAGGAAGCTGAGGCCTTGCTGATAAGGGGCATTTTTGTCTAAAAGATTTTAAGCCCTTTTATGTGAACCACTACATGGAAACAGATTTTGAAAAACATGTGATTTTAATAGGAATTATGTAGTAAAAACCAGCTCAAATTGTATGTTGTATGGTAAAAGAGCTAAAACTGAAATTTATCTGGGATCATTCTGTACTTGAAATAATTGGAAATATTTTTTATGAATAAGGACTAGCTGGAGTCTCTCTTATTCAGCACAGTACTTCAGTACGTGCATGAATGAGAGCTACACTGGGCTTGTTTACTTGCAAATTTCATGTGCAATCAGAGTTTTCTGAGCCTGGAACATGGCTGGTGGCACACCCTGTCTTCTCTAAGCCAGCAGCTCCTTGCAGGGTATACCCCAGGGGACGTGATGATTTGCATTTCAGGCCACACGTGGGTGAAGTAGATCCCTGTGCCTTGAGCAGCAGTTAATCTCAGCTCCACCCGCCTATTTGACAGTGGGCAGGTTAAAAGAAGTTCAAGGCACGGGCAGTGAATGAGCACATTTAAGGAACCATGAGTTGAACGGTGATCCTCTTTGTGCAGATGAATGCTTAGCTGTATGTTCTTCCACCTGCCTCTGATAGTCATGGTCATGCATCATTAGGGAGCTATGAAGGAGCGACCATGCAAGAATAAGTTGGTCCCTGCCTTCTTCTTTTGCTCATTACATTTGCCTTGTTGAAACGTACACATTTGTGCCCTGCAGGACCAAGCTCCTTCTCTACCAGTTATTTCCTTGTCTTCAGAAACTTCTACTTCTCTAGGTTTCTGTGCATGGCTCACAGACACTTTTGTGAATGTTCGTGGCTAAATTTCGGTGTTAAATCCAGGGAAACCAGTAGGCAGTGATGCAGCCCAGATCTGAAGAGGCTGTGGGCCACCCAGCTGCAAGGGTGAGAGTTTGCCGGGGAAGTGAGACACGTAGGACAAACAAACAAACCAAGGAGACAGGGCAGGGCATTTACTCAGCAGTGGAGCTGACTGCTGCATAGCAAGGAGTCACTTGGGCTAACTGGAAAGTCACATAGAAGGAAGACTATATATGGAGAAAGTTATTTATCTCTATTTCCCATTTCAAAGGAGTTCAGGAAGCTACTCTGACTTGTGACCTTTAAAGATGTTTACCCACCACCAGTTATGTACTTGGTCTTTATTTATCTTCTAAACTGTAGTTGCTTTCCCTGACACTAGCAAAGCTAGCTTCTTTCCCATGACAGCAGGAGAAGCAATTTTCAGCCTTCAGAGGAAGTCCAGTTCAGGTGCAGTGTCCTTGTTACTGCCACCGCCATGCCAAGTAGCCTGCAGTTATGGTTGGACTTGATGATTTAAGGATGTTTTCTGACCTAAATAATTCTATGATTCTGTGACGAGCCCTGCCAATTCTCAGGGGATTTTGAGCTGCTCCCTGATGCTGGTGGCATGAAACAGGACTACTGCACTACAGTTGCCAGATCTTTGGGAAGAGAGTCCTGCCTTAGCCTATCTGGTATAGAAACCAGTCACTTTCATGCAAATGTAAAATGAGGGTATTTAAATAAAGTGAAGAATTTAAAAATTAATTAACATGTTTGGAGTCATTACATGTTGATCCCCAGAAAAAGACACGAATGTAAAAGAATCAAGCTCAAGAGAAACAAGTTTTTTTCAAGATTTGACTTTAAAGAAACTATACTAAACATATTGATGGTAGAATACAGAAATGAATTAGAATAGCGTACTGCTGAACTATAAGATATGCACAGAGATATAGAATGCTAAGGAAGAAGAAAAGTGGCCAGCCTGTTGGAAGTACATCTTAGCCACACCTCCCAAGTTAAACTGCAAAGGCCAAGAGTATCTTCACGTCCACAGGCAGAAAGCTCATCATGGGCATGAGGTCAGTGTCAGAAAACACCAGACTGTTAGTCACCTGTCTTTACAGAGATTTGATCTGATATACAGCCCAATTTTCTTACCCTAAGGTTACCTGAATTATTTGGGTCATTTTCCCTGTGGCCAGTTTTAACTATCTGTGTTTATAAATGAACTGTGCATATTCTGTGCACTTCTTTGATTCCTTTTCCTTCAAAACATCCTTTTTGAGAAACTTAAGATAAAACGTCTCACATTCTCCTACAAAGGACTAGAAAGTGCTACTACATCCCCTTGAGTTGTCTATACATATGGCACCTACTTGCTGTTAGGCCTAGAACCAGTGTTTTGCACAGCATCTTGCACACAGGCATCTTGGCTTACCTCTTGTTTTGTCACAAGAAATGAAACACTAACTGTTCCTTCTTCTCACTCTGGTCTGGCTCCAAGGCAGGAGCTGCGCACCCATCAGCTACATGGCTGTCAAGTTAAGCAACACATAGAGCTCCCTGGAGGGGAGAACTCTCCCATCCAGCCGCTCCTCCCCTCCGTGGCTCTCGCCCTTGCTCAGGGCCAGTGATCTGTGGGGTGCCATGGGAACAAATCCAGAGGAAAAGGGGAAAGAAGACTATGTTGCAGGCAAAGTGAGAATGGGCTCTGGTTCACCAAGAACATGCTTGATGGCTGGGTTTCGTGACGTTGCTTTTAATTACACACTATGGGTATAGATTGTGTAGATATTGCCATACTATATATTTTTTTCCTGTTTGAATCCTGTCAGGTGATTTGGAGTGTCTAAATCTTGGTTCTACTGAGAAAAGAACAGGGACTCTGTGAAGGCGTGAACGTGAATGTTTGTGTGTGCAAGCGGCCCTTTCTGGAACTTGCTCGGAGAGCTGCTAGAGCTTCCCTGTAGAAGCAATGGCCTGAAACTGGCTGAATGGTGCCAGTTAAAGATGCTACCTTACAATACAGAGCCAAAGCTTTCCACAGTAAGGAGAAAAATAAACAAATTGCTAACAGTTTGGGAGGCTTTTTGAAACTCTTTCCATATAAAGCTGTTTTTCAATCTGTCATCAATCTGCAGTAACCCAGTGAAGAAAAACAGAGCTATGGTATCAGTTTGGATGTCGGATCCAGTTGTAAAAAGCTGCTAAAAACATGCAAAGCCAAATTTGGAAGATCTCTATTTCGCATTCCAGGAAAAGGATGCATTGGCAGAGACATGAGCAGAAGTTTTAAGTTATGTAAAGAGACTTGTCTAAAACATGTTTATACTCCTTATTTGACCAGTCTTTGGAGCTTGAATTATCATACCTTTTTGCCTGAGCAGCAAGGTTTGCTTTCACAGAATGAGAGTTCTCAATCTCCTGCCGGCATGGCTACGTTCAGAAGCATTTGCACATCTTGGTTTAACATATCCTGACCAATCCTCTCCTACAACTATGAAGAAGAATTTCACAAAGCAAATACTGGGAAACTCTTATGACTAGAGATTATAAAAACTTCAAAAGGTTTAAAAGCCCATCTTGGAGCCTGCTGTTGTGGACACTTTCCAGAGGTTACCATAAAAGCGTTGATAGGCTCCTTTTGCAGTCATTTGATGTTGCTGTTGCCTGCCTGCAGTTTTGTCTTCTCAAATTAAATTGATTTCACTTTTTTCTAATCACATTTCCTTCTGCTTCCAGGCAACCCAGGCAGGCTCTTCTTTTTCCTCCTACAGGACATTCCTTTCCCCGCCCCACCCCCACCACCCTGGAGTTCATGGAAACAGGAGCTCAATGGAAAAAGGCTTTTTGGTCACAAGGAAGATTGTTAGAAATGCAATTAATTTTGTAACCAGCTCCAGTGATTTCAGTAGCAGAAGAGGATAGGGATTTCTCTCCCTTTTCTCTGATACTACCTTTTTCCCAGAGATTCCTTGGCTTACTGTGTAGTACCTCTGAACCAGCTGACTCAAACCCTTTACAAATACACGTATCAAGAGGGGAGAGCAGGAGAGTGCCCCTACACTGTTACACAGGATTTTGCTGAACCCTTTGCTGCTGTCTGAAACCCATTCCATGGTCATTATTTTGATCTGTGCTGGAAGCTACCTATCATCTTCCCAGCTGGGATCTTATGCTAGGCTTCTGTAAGCATCAGTATAAATTCCTGGACTCTGCTTACGCTGAGAAGACAGAGCATTAAAACACTTCTGCTTGCATAAACTTCTGTGTTTACTTGCTGATAACGTATGTAGGAAATACATTAAGACTATGTTCCTGTATTTTTAAAGCATTTCACAGCATTTCCAAGTAAGTTAAAATTTAAACAATGTTCTAATATAATCCTACTTATGCTAGAGATTGTTATCTTGCAAAATACTGGTGCAATAGAGGCTTTAACAAAGAGACAGCTAAATTTTGGCTAAATCTCAAAGGCAGTTTACAGATCTTCTGTATATTCTGCCTAGGGTTTTTTCTGAAGATATGAGTGATTCTAGGGGAATTCTAGAAGAAAGTCTAGGAAGACTTTTAGACTATGATGGCAAATCTTTTATAATAGTTATCTGTTATTAAAAAAATGTATGATGCCTGGGGTTTTGATGACGTCTTTTAATTTAGTTGATGTAAATAGACCAACTGTAAATAGAAGAGAGGTCCTTGGAATTCTGACATGGGGCCTGTTTCAGATGATCCATAGTTACAAAACGTTGACACCAGTCATTCAGTTTATATGAAGATATTTGAGACGAAGAGTTTCTTCATTGGTCTGAGGCTATTCTCAACAAAGCTTCAGAATAAGAAGTAAAAAAGCCCATAAAAAGGAGGAAACTCATTAAAACATTTGGCATTTGTACAAGAACCAAGTATGTTGCTAAGAAAACATATGAAAGATTATTTCCATTGTGGGTTCAGATTAAACTGAGCCATATCATAGGGAACTTACATAGAGTCAGATTCAGTGGTAACAGATCATGCAGAAGCCTTTCTCTGGTGTTCCCATGAACACACTGAGCTTCACACCCAGGTATGAGCCTTGGGGTGTCATAAAAGTGTCACAGCTGCTGGTGGACTTAAGATTAAACATTAACATCTGGAGAATCACAAGGATGACTAAAAGACGTTTAACAGGGTAGGGTTTAGATGTTTTGCTCAAACAGACAATATGCATGTTTTCTTTCATTCAGTCATTATAATATATCATTTATTTGAAAGGTCATCATGATGTCAGAACACTGTTTCTAAAAAGAATGAGATAAAACCAGCTTTCTGATTGCTCTTGGCTCTTTGAAACTGGACAACAAGTTCTGAGCTAAAAGCAGTTGTTAGACATTTAAGCGTACTACATTTCAATTTTATACCAGTTAATTGCATCTCCAGATTGACTTATAATTAAAGGATTAAGTTAATTTTTTACCATCACAGAAGAATAAGTTTCAAAAGACTTTTTTACATTTAAACAATTTTCTTGGTTAGATAGCTCTGAAAGTACAATGTCTTTTGCAGCCTGCTCTGAAAAGAAATACAGCCCTCTGCGTGTGAGAAGGGCAAACACTGATGCACAAGGTGCTCTGGGCTGCTGAACCTGTTCAAAGGCTGTATTCCTCTACCCTCCACCTTGCCAGCTGCCCCTGAGTCTTTGTTTGCAACAGAAACAGCTTTCTGGTGGACTACAGACGAGAAATGTTCTCATGAAAACAGCACTGGTCAATGGATCTCGCTTACATAGATATTATGAAGATGAGGAGACAGACAAGGTTTGGGATAAGCTATTTCTATGAATATCTGCAATTGTAATGTAAAGAATCATAATAATCAAGAATTTTGGCAAGAATATAAATCCTCGTGTTTGCCCTTCAGGGTACAAAAGAACTGCTGAACAGCAGCAACAGGGAAAATGCTTCTGACCAACTTCATGAGGGCTGCAAGCTTTCCTGTACATTTTCCTAAAGCAAGTATTATTGTAATACTGACATTAATATTATTTTCTTTAATTATTCATATTGCATCACTATAGTAAAATTTTGTAAAGAAATCTAGCAATAATAATTACATAGAGGCAGAAGTTAAGGCACTGGAGGACTAGACTTTTCAAGATTCAGAGTGGCATCATCAGCTCTGGCTCTTTGTAAATGGAAACCAGCGGAAGTGAAGAAGCATAATTCATATACATTGGATTTCTTCCCAGTTCCTAGTTTTCCATTTCTATTGAGTCTGTGGGAACTGGTCTCAATTCAATTCCCATGGTATTTAAAGAACTGCCTTAAATACAGATATATTTGTGACTACATATTAGGATGAACATGCACAGATAGAAAAAGAAGGTGCCCCGCAGGAGATCAAAGCCCCATCTTCTGTGCCCAGTTGAGATCAGCATATAAATCTTGCAGGCTGCAAACTTGTTCTTCTGCAGCTGCTCTCCACACCCTGAGTCCATGGAAGTATAACTTTGGACACTACCATAGCTTTATATACACACTGAGCAACTCCCTACCTGGACCCGAAGAATCAGCAAAACTAATGAGATGGGAAGCTGTCTGTAAGCCAGAGGACAGAGAAATAGCCCTAGTGCACATTTTGCCCTTAAAAATATGTTCTTGTTACCATCTAAGCCTGTAGTGTGTTTCTGTCATTCAGTAATGACTTTCTGGAAACAGAAGCAGGAAGAAGGCTTTGTAATGACCAAACAGCACCTTCAGTGCTGCTCTCCAAGCTACACTCACGCGCCTCCTTGGCTTTATTTGGGTGGAATCATAGTGGCAACAGTGCTTTCAGTATCAGAAAGATTTAAATGTCTGATATGTGCTAGGGCACAAATCCTCCTGGTGCCACAGAGAGCATCATGCTAGAATTGTACAAAGGTAATACAGAGCTCCACACAAACACCACATAAGAACGTATTCAATTATTATAAAAATGAAAATTCAAAAATTTTAAAAATTTGCCCTGTTCAGCCGAGAAGAAATCAGAAACTTGGATCTGATGTTTCTGAACGAACTTTGAGAATTTCATCTATATACAATTGGCCAAAGGAAGAGCCATGAAACTGAGCACTCTACAGATGCTAAAGAAATTCAGGGTCAAATCAATATTTCAACCTTACAGCCTTTGCTACGTGTGTCACCGCATGTATAAAACAATGCTAGGGCTATGACCTAGACCCAAGAAATAGTGTCATGCTTACCAGCTTACCTCGATTACAGTATTGCAATTTCTTTTCTTTCCTTTAGTTTTTGGGGTTTTTTTAGTAAGCAACAGCAAATGGAATATGAGATAAGGACCTCAAAGACACAACTGCAATCTAGGACTGAGGATGGTGGGGTTAAAAGTAGTTACCGAAGTAGTTACTAGTTAAAAGTGTACCGAAATTGGGGAGGCAGAGTCTCTGAGCTGTGCTCTTCTTTACCAGAGGTATTTATCACGAGAATCAGAGAGCAAAGTGAACATATGATAACTAATGAGCTGCAAAATACAGCATGCCAAGTAGAAGAAAGGAGAAAAGAAGCTGTGTGAAGATCAGACTGCTTTTCTGGAACACTTCCTGCTGTCTCAGTATCTCTTATTTTTACACTGGTATATTAGCTGACTGCATGAGTCAAAGTGTCTGGCAGCTCTCATGCCAAGAGAATTACAAGTGGTCGTATGAAAAAGATACTGATTCTGTTCCTTTCCCATTGGTACCTTTTATTTTTAATAGTAGAAGCAGAAGCAACAGTGCTATGAAATACTTCCTTCATACAAGAAATTTCCAGTGTAACCATGAAAGAGAGAGGGGCCTGAACATATAGTCCTTACAGCAGCAAAATCTCCAAATCAATGAGCTCTACCCTGCTCTGAAGGGATGGCAGAACATGCCAGGCGAACTACTTATGATGTAACCATAGCCCCGAGCATGAGCAATGAGCTGAGCATTTGGAAAGCAACTGGTTTTTACAAGGCAGCACTACCCAGAGTGAGAGACCTTACGTTTGGGTTGATGCTAATCTACCTGATTTACAGACACTCTGTGCTATAATGATGTCTGTCAGTGGCAGCGGAGGAATACCTGATTTTCCAAGCAATTTATTGTAATAGAAATAACCTGTTTCTTGTGACTACTCACCACCCTTCCATCTGCTGCACATTTGGAACAGACACTTGCCATCCAAATTGGATCAGATACTAACTACGCTGGCACAAATGAAATGCTAAAGCCAGCTATTGCAGCTCGGTGAAATTTCTCCCAGACAAAGCTTAAAACCTTCTTCCACTTACGACATTTGACATGCTCTGTTTGTTCTAGTAAAATAGGTCCTGTGTAATGAAATAGAGGATTTTGCAAAGACTGTTCTTCTACCATTCAAAACCCACAGGTCTCTGATTTCTTGAAGCTAAGAAAATTGTAAAAGGGTGAACACTTTCAGTGAGACAAAAATATAAATATTAATGATAATAGCAGGGAAGTATTTACAGGATTGCAAAAGATGCATTTTAGCCTTAGCAAATTTTACTGTGCTCTGCAGAAATTTTCATCTGTCTCATTGCAATTTAGCCTCTGAGATTCAGTTGTTGCAGCCCAGACTTTACAGTAACCCACTAATTTTAAATTCAGGTTTTGCAGAATGCAAATGGTGACAACATGCTTCTCTACACACCCTAGTTCATCTGTTTTTCCTCTAAATGCCAGTTCACATAAATAACCATTGGTTCATGAACTTTGGCTCTCTAGGTTACTTAATAGCTTCTTAAGCCTCCTGTGACAATGAAAAGACTGGCATATAAAACCACAGTGTGCTGGTTTTCCAGAAGAGGACTTTTAATTTTTTTACAATTTCTGCACCACATAATGTGCTCTGAAATCTATCTGTAGGGTGCAGCTTGTCACACTTTGGTATTCCTCAGGGTGAGCATCCCAGCTTTTAAATCACTTGGAGACTTAGTTTCTTTTATAAAGATAGAGTAAGAGCAGCTGTAGTGATTAGGTTCTACAATGAATGAGGACTAGTGTCTCTTATTTTTTCCTAATAAGGACACATATTTATCTCTCTTTTTCCTTCCCTGTCACCCTTTTATTTTCTAGCTGAATCTCTTCCTTTTCATTAAAACTTCATAGAAAATGCGATTCTGTTATGTACCACTCATACATACTTTAATATTTGTGCAAGCATGCCTCTAGATAGGCTCTCATGGTTGATTAAGTTGATGCTGGGACTTGAAAAAAACAACTGTGTATTTTATTCCATTATAGACCTTGCTTTTTTGTTGATTTTTAATGCAAAACATAAGATTTTGAACATTAATACCTGATGCTGTTTGTGTCCCAGCTGGGATGTATCTCACTGAAAGTATCTATTGTCTAGCAATGACTAACATGTATAAATATTTACATACTTTCTCATGACTCAGTACCACAGCTATCAAAATGTGATATATTTTTTTGCTCTGCACAGAAGAATTGGAAACTCTTTGTACACTGGAAGGAAAAATGTACTTTTTTTTCTATATAGCTTCTTAATGATAGAGTAGAATGATGAGGTTTGGGATCAGCGTGGGAGGTTATTTTGTTTTCATAAGCAATTGGCACTGCGTGTTTTCTGTGGCAAGCAGTTTTCTTTTCACTCCACTTTTTTTCCCCCCTTTGTTGCTGTCTTGGACAAGACGTCTATACCAATGTCTAATTCCAGAAGGCTTTCTTAATGCATCTTAAGGCACTGACCAGAGAGAATGTGCTTTGCTACTAAACATTCACAAAAGCACAGAATTAAAGTTCCATATTTTCACTGTTTCAATCCTGCAGGACTCATACTGACCTTGTGTGAAATTTTAAGATTCACTAACTTCTGAATTTGTGCCTACTATGCTGCTGAACACAGAACTTTAGCCCTCTGGCAAAAGGAGTTTTTTAAGGATGCTTAGAATTAATTTAAACATTCACCATTTACTCATGTCTTTTAGCAGTATTTGGTGATTTCACAGTCTAATTCCAGAATTGTTCAAGTTGCCTTTTTTTTTTTAATAAGATAATAAACACTTGTATTTTTAATTATTCATGCAAGTTTTAAATTTTTAAATGATGAATCAATTTTGGTTTATCTGCTTTACTGTAATTGTATTTTAAAAGATTCCATAAACCAAATAATTAGGTGCAAAGACTCTTGTTTGTTAGTCTCAAGTGATAGCAAGAAGATGGAGATATAAAATTAACTTTTCAACAGGAAACAGACAAGAGACAGAACGTGTGGTGGCTTATGTCACCCACCAAGCAGCAGTGAAATATCATTCCTTTGGAATAAGTATTTCTCCATCAACATCAGGTTTTTGTTAACAGTTCTGATAAGAAATGACCCCAAGAAGGGCCCTTTGGTTCCGTTCAAGATCATTTCTAATAACCCACAGGTGTTTGAACAGCGATGGGGTGGGAGTTGCTAGTGCTGAAGGAGCTCAAATGCCATTTCAGCTGCCTCCAAGGGTTTCTTTGGGGTAACCAGCCTGGTGCGTTACTTTAGTCACAGTAGTTTGTTCCTGGTGTCTACTCAGTTCTTGAACACGTATTATTTTCTGTTACTTATATGAAAGAAACTCTTCACATGGAAGAAAGAAGGAGGTAGGTGCATTCTTTCAAAATGATACAAACATACTGTGAAAAAGATAAGCTTTGTGAAATCCAGTAGTTATCAGTCTCCCTAGCTGGGTCACTTCTAAGGTAGCACAACTGTTTGACAGACTATTACACTTTTTCTTAATTTATATAGAGTATAAAAAGAGAAATGAGGGCCACTACAATGATTCTTAAATTAAGGATTTAGTTGGAGCATATAATCCTTATTTAAAAAAAGTCATAAGGAGCATACTGAGGCGAAGGTGAGAACAATAATTTTAAGGATATTATGAATATTTTCAGCCTAATGGAGTTGTTAAAAAGTTGGACTTGGTTACTGCAGCATAAAAATATGTTAGGATGTTCACAGTAATTTTTCCATGTAACTTTTATGTGAGAATAAGGGCAAGTGGAATATGACTTATCTCAGAAGAAAAATATTGAACACTTGTGGATACACATCACAGTGGAAAAGCAAAAGTGGGTATTTCACATTTCTGTACGGAGTTACATGTACAGCAGAAACAGGCATAAATTCCAAGCTCAATTCCAAACTGGCATAAAAACCCATTGCTCTGAAGAGGCTAGAACTTCTGTCTTCAGCCGTTACTGTTCTGACATAACATGACCGCATTGTTGCAAGGACATAACTTTGATACATCAATATTCTCATGTGTGGTCTATTTACTGTCAGTTCACCATTGTTTAAATGAATTTAGCAAACTGATTGTACAGCCAAAACACCCCACAAAAACCTGTTCCTTGTCTTGATTAAGTTGTTAAACAATTCATGCAGCAATTTTATGAACAGTTTAAAATCCAGCCTATATTGCGGTTTCTGCCATTTCAGTTACACTAAAATTTCACATTTATACAAGTTCACAAGCTTCACTTCATACAGGTTGTAAGGCCACCAGACAGCATATTACGGATCTACTTCAAGTTTGTTTCAAAAAAGGTCATCAGAAGAATCCACTCACAGCACACGTCCATGTTGCCAAAGGACAAACGGGGAGTAAAAGTAAATTTTTCACATTTATTTCAAATCATCATCACAAAGGAACTTGTTTCAAATGGAGAAGGATGGATATTTTTGCCTGAAATACTCCTTCACTCCCAATTACCAATCTGAGTTGAAGAAAGCATTTACTGAATTAATTTTGATTCTTTTCAGTAAAGAAAAACAGAACTCCAAAACCATCCAATGTTGAAACCTCTTGCTGAAAAATATAAAAGCAAAGCTTTTCCACTATCTAAACAGCTTTTCTTGTAGGAACTGTATTTATGTGTAAAAATAGATCTATCCTGTTAACTCTGAGAGACCTAGAAATGTGAAACAAAGTATTCCATTTAGACATCACTGAAGTATCGTGCTGTATATAAAATTGAATTTTCAGGTTTTTATTCCAGCGTGCCTTAAAATGACTTTTTTTCCAATTCAGTCAATCTAGCACATATTCAGTTATCTACAGAGCTCTGGCTCTAACTGTTTGCAATTGTTTCCCATGTTGTTTGGAAGCAAGGGGCAGAAATCAACAGAACAGAATGCAATAGAAAGAACCGTTATTAAAAGGCAGGTTGGTGTGATGCAGAACAGAGAATTCTCCCACCAGCTCATACACCAGCAAAGGCTACTGAAGAGCCTGAGAAAAGTTGCCTGGTTTATTGAGCAGTTTATCTGCTCCATTATCTAATTTACAGATGAAACATGGACACACAGTTGTCTGTAGAAGAGGAAAGATCAGAATCAGACCAGTTAACAAATCCCCTTTTCTCCCCCTTGTGCTCGGTTCACGGTGTGTAACCCCCTGCCCCGTGGTCAGGTCTCCATGAATACAACCCCAGTATTAGGGCAAAAGGAAACTCTTGTCTATGATACAAGTTACACTAGTCACCACTACAAATTTGCTTTCAAGCAGATTGAATTTGGAGATGAAACAGCTATATGCAAGCAACAAAGATATCCCCATGCACCAATTTTGAATGGCAAACAGTTTGGCTGATGGAGGGCCAGGAGGAAGGACACATGGGACCCTTAGGGAGTCTTTTATGAAGAGCAACAGCACCTCCAGCCCCCAGGCAAGCAGTAATCAGGAAAGATACCATCAAGAAGTGTGGAGTAGCATCTCTTCTTTTTCCCTTCTCCCAGTCCTGTTGGGTTCCCACAAAGACATTTAGCCAAGGTAGTGAAAGAACAAAATACAGCAAACAATCCAGCCCGCCAAATTGTTGCTGTTATTCCCAGTCAGAGGAAGACTGACCGTTTCCACTGGGCCTCCTGCCCATCTGAGATTGCTTTGACTCCAGCTACAGTCCGCTATGATTCTTACCACCCTGAAATGCTCTTCCCACGGGAAAACAGAGACTGGGGCTACCCCATGAGAGATCACTTTAGAAAAAGAGGAGTGGAGCAGAGCCAGGACCTAGCTGCTTATGTAGTATTGACTAAGGTAGTGTCAGCGTTTCTATTTTCCTTAAATTGTGGCATAAGGAAAAGTCTTTTGTTAGCTTATTCATCTGGAAGAAAGAAGAAACAATAGCATGACATTTTCTAATCAGATATTTTTCCCACTTTTCCAAAAGACAGTGTCCATCTGTTTTAGCATCTGCTCAGCGTAGTTCAAAATCCTCCTAAAACCAACAAATAAGTAAAATGGCTCCACTGCCTTCAAAATGTCAAGATCTAAGAATTTCCTGGGGAAAAAAGAGTTGCACATGTCGTTATTGCTGTAAAAAGTGTCTCTGACCCCCCATCTTTTTGCCTGCTTAAATACAGTATTCAGTCTCCATTTATTTTGGTGGGTTTGAGAAAGGTACTTGACTCAAAATTTTGATGTTTCCAAACACAAATGATGTTTTTAGAAGTGCAAAAATTTGCCCTGGTCTAGACTAATGGCACTGACCTTCTGTTGCGCTTTGTTTGGAGCCCTTACAGTAATAAAGAGGGAGTAGACTATGTCCTCAAAATGAAGTATCAGTTATAACGTGAAACATTTGGTGGAAACCATGTTTTTGAATTAATAAATCAATCTGCACAGGTTTTGTTTCCACATATCTCACTGTCCAACAGGAGAACATGGGATGGAGTTGTTAGTGAAAGAAGTCTGCTGGCCATTTTTCTCTTTCTGTGAGCACTCCCTGGCAATATCTCACTCTATTGTGTTCTAGCTTCCCCAGACATGCAAAGCAGATGCTTTTGCTCCTGCCTAAAAACCTGAAAACATTTCATTTTCCTGTCATTTCTACTAAGACTCCCTGGAGGGTATTCTTTGAATTGTGTTTGCCCTCCTGGTTTGCTCCTTCTGCAGTTTCAGTGATCTAGGACACTTTGCAAAAGTAATTTGATATCAATATTCATAAAATAATGTAAGTTGGAAGGGACTTTTGGAGGTCATTCAACAGCTCCACCTCATTAATCAACTCACGTGCTATGTTCATCAAAGAATTTTATCTCCGTGATCACAACCTGATGGTATATCAGATATATGTCTGCCTGGCACGTGAACACTTCTGCTGAGTGCTACATTCATAAATTCACTTGTTTTTTCATGCAGATTTTGAACTGTTTTGTCAGATTGAATTTGCCTGTAAGTTTTTGTTCACTGAATTTTCTCTCTTAATATGACAAAAAATGCCACAACTTGTCACTTCAGCCAAAAGAATTGGAAAGGAATAGACTGAGAAACAAAATTACTCTAGTTTTGGATGTCTTTTTCACACTTTTGCTTATTGCTTAACTCTTTACGGAGTTTTAGAAAGTTTTAACGTTATTGCATCTTATAATCCATAGACTCCCTTTCTACGTGTGCTGACCCTTCCTCTGCCTTGCACGTTATTGATTCCACATGTGACCTTCCAGCTTGTTTCTGTCATTCTGTGGTGTCAGGCTGATATTACCTGCATGAATGAGGAAGAGTGGTCTAAGCACGGCTTTCCTGAAAGCATCAGCCAGTGTCTGACAAATATCACTAGTATGAGGTAATCTAACCGTAAACTATCAAAAAACTGGAGGATCTTTTCCCTGCGGGAGCCAGATGAGATTCCACACAAACCAGACAATAATATGTCTACAAAAGACGACTTACACTCAAAACATGTAGCAAATGTATTTCTAATTGGAATAATCCCCACAGTCGTGTTACCTAGGGGGTTCAGACATAAAGAATGAGACATTATTCCATTGGTCTTGTTATCATGGTGGTAACTGCCCATTTTATTGAATACCAGTGGCCCATGTTTAGCATAAGCAGCAGGAAAGGCTTCAATTCTGCTTCTGTTTTTATCTCTGAGCAGAATGCGAGGTCTGCAAGTAAGTAAAAGTTCTTCATGCACATGTACTGACAGCTGCGTTCGTTAGTAAGCAATGAAGTCTGATTTAGACCACCTATTTCTGTTCCTTCCTTCCTTTATCCCTCAGTTAGAGTTGTTGCTGGTTCCAATTAGCATTTCTATGTTTCCATGAAAATTGGTAGATTTTTGAAAACGGGTTTGGAAATAGCAAGAAATGACAACTGGTGACTGATACATGAATTGTGTTAACAATGCTGCTATCCTGCTGACAAATGTCAGGGTGGATAGCAGGGCAGGGTGAGAAGCATCACGATGCCTTAAGAGGGAGATGAAATACAGTGAAATGAAATTGAGATGACATACATATCAAAACAAATACATCTAAATGGGTGACCTTATTTATATAGGGAATGACATTTATATGGAAAAAGCAATGGAATCTAAATTATCTTTAAATGGCAGTAATTAAAGAGTATGAGGCTACAGCAGTCTTCTGTAGAAATAGATGGATGTATGATAACATGAGATAGTGATGGAAAAGCCTCCATTCATTACATAATACTCATCAGATTTTCCTTATCTGAAAGCAGTGCTATAGCTTTATCATCAGAGTGACTAAAATAGAGTGAATTAAAATGTCATCTGGAATTAAGTCAATCCTTTTATTATTAGTCATTCTATCAATGGAATCCTTACATGATAAGGGGAGGGGGGGGAGGGAAGTAAAAAAAGGTTTATCTGATAAAATCAGCATGAACAGTGATTTCAACCTGAAATTCTTATTGTTTTCAGTAAATTGTTGAGAATATGAGTTGTGTTAAAGCTTTCTACTTACTTATTTTTGGCTATATGGACAGATTCATTGAATCAGTGGGGTTATACTTGCTTTTGAAAGTGCACAAGGGCTGGTCTATACATAGATTTTGGTGAGAAATACAACACAGCTAGAAATTTTAGTGCAGATTTCGTTACAATGATATGAAATACTTATGTACTCTGACATAATAAGTATTCTTTCTCGTTTTGTCTGATAAATTCTGTGGAAGCTGGGGTCCTAATCCAGATTGCTTTGGAATTAACCTTGTAACTGATTTGGGAGAATAGTCCCTAGGAAAAGGAAATATATTTTAAAGAGTATTTAAGTGATAATATCAAACCAGAAAACTGGAGGAAGCAGCTGAGGTTGTGAATGTAAAATATGTTTCTTATGCAGGTGGCAAAAAGGATGAATCCATGTATCAGATATACATGTCATACGTACAGCTTTTTACAAAAGGTCCCATTTCTGAATTTTAGTGACTATAGAGATACTTCCCTACTTTTTAACACATGCTTGTTGCAACAGAAATATGAATAAACTCTCTTTGACAGGTCAAATTCTACAGTCATGGGAGCAGTTATATTTATTTCCTATATACTGCCATTAGTTTTACCTAGAAGTGCTCTCAAAACCATTCCTTTGAGTTGCTGAACTGGGCAAAAGGTCGGCATTTAAAGGGGGTTTGTAGCAGTGCATGTGCTGGGGGCTGGTTGCCCGCACATGACACTGGCTGTTGTTGAAGCAAGACACAGAGCTCTGTAAGTGCAGTAAGGACAGTGTATTATTGATCAGGTGATTGAACTGTTGAAGCAGCTCAAAGCATTCCTTGTAAGGAAAAGCTCCAAGACTGCTTTGAAATCAAACCACTGGTCTCCAACATATTTAACTAAACTTGTAACAGGAAGGAAGGAGAAAAGCGGGGAATATGCTTGCATTTTTCTTTTACGCTTCTACTAATAATGAGAATAAATCAAGGAAGCTACAACAGGGTGTCAGGTTTTTTTATCCTGTAGCACTGTGTACTGTTCTTTATAGCATCTGGGAACTGCTGCTTCTGTATCCCAAGTATGCAATTCTAAATATTCTGCATGAGCAGTTTAAGGAGACATTATATACAGGAAAAGTATCTGTTAGTTTATTTAAGCCTAAGCATAGATGAAGTATAATGAACAATCTGTTAAATGTTAATGTAATTTATCCTTTCTTAATTTACAAACATGACATATTGCATGTATTTAGTGTTAATCTGTTTTAGACACTCATTTGTTTTGACCTATGTCCATAATATATTATGTACCTTGAGATATTTATCTTGTCACTTTGAAACAAGATTACAATTAATATGACACACATGAGTTTAAATTAGTACTCCAACTAGAGAAGTGTGAGTAATGAATTAGCCACAGTCTTGAACTGTTGGCAGACAATTTAAATTGCCTGCCTCTTCCTGATGCACGATCTGGAATCATGAAATATGTACACGGTCTTAAGTCAGCCTGCTTTTTAGACCAGTGACTGAGCAATACTTTTAAAATACTTTTTTCTAAGGGAAAATAACAACAACAAGAAAAAAGTTAGCTTGGGACTGTATAGTCAGATGTCTGACTGCAAACAATTCTTCCACAGATTTGTTTTGTCACACCACATTTGGTTTGCTATTGAAAGGTCAAGCCCAAAAAGTTAAATGGTTGCCTATAGGAAGCAGGACTGTAATTGTGATATCATTAGAAATACTGAATTGTGGATAATACTTTATATTTGTACTTGTCACTTGTCTGGTTTTTGACAAGAGGAGGCAGTTTTGATGGGCTTCCCGTGGTCCTTGTGTTTTTATCCTGTTATCCAATTTTCTGCTGCACTGCTTTCCTTCTGTCACACTGACTGCTAGCCAGCCTTGCCTCCTTTACTGGAAGGGCATACAAAGCTTTTCGTTATACTGGACAGAAATAAAAGGAGAGGCAATAACAGGGCTGAATTTTGATAAGTATCCTATGTCCTCTGTCCAGGATAAGTCATACATGATCTATATATCGTCTGAAGGTCTTTCAAATATTGTAGAAAAAGTAACACAGAGTATGTGTATATAACCAAATATATACTTTCTAAAGTTAAAAAAACACCAAAACCACAAAAACCTGAAAAGAGGAAAATAATCTGTGATTTTAAGGGCTATTTGTGGATGACAGGGAAACAAGTTTAGTGACCCTTTGAAATTTTTTGAAAAAGTCAGAAGCAAAAAAGCCCCAATCATCCCCTAAACCACAATATAAGTCCTCGTATATAAGTAAGTGAATACTACCCAATAAAACTCTATCCTTTCAGGTTATAACATCCAATACTCTTTGTATATGAACTTCCATTAACCTTCCAGTTTTTTGGAACTGGAATTTGACATGAACAAAATTGTATGTATACTCTGTACATGTTTGTACACTTAATTATTCTGCTTTAGATACATCTTACACAAAACTGACTACTAAGTCTCTACTAATAGTCACATTTGCTCCTATCCTTGTGTAGGGCTTGACTTACTGCATGAAGTTCTGGTTTTTTGTTACACTCGATGCCAAAATTAGTTGTATCAGTGTTTTAAAACTCTACCCCAAATAAACCTAAGGACTGAAGGATAATGATGTAGGCAATGCATCAAGGCTATGTCTGAACTGGCAAAGCTAGGAGCACTTTGAGTTCCTACACTCAGATTCATGCTTCCTTTGGACTTCATTTGGAGGTCAGGAGAAGTTTGTAACAGCCAACCCACCTCTCACTGTGCCCTTCTTTCTCTGGCAGAGACCTGGAAAGCAGAGGAGAGGGGAGCTGCAGCACAGCCATCAGGTTCCCAGTCTGGACAATCAGGAGCCTAGGGCAGTTGGTGTCCTTGGGTTTGTGTGCCACCTAGACACGGCTCAGAAGAGCTGTGTGTCATTCCAGATGTGTCTAGTTGCCTGCTCTAGGCCTTCAAACTGCTCCCAGCTACTTTGTTTCCCTGCCTCCTCCAAGAAATGCTCTTGCTAACAGCTGTTGTTTTGTCATATGCTATAGACTGCCAATAACATTGCTCTGGGCATTGCTGAGAAAGACAACTTTAGATGGAAAAAAACCTGTTCTGTAAGCTATCAGAGGCATAGCTGCCTTGCTGAAAGAAAGTACATCTAATACTGTCCCACCATCATAGAAAAGTATTAAGAGAACATCTTTCTCATTTGTTAAAATGTATTTCCAGCACAGGGAATTTTTGGCTTATGAGGAATGTTGTTTGGTTTGGTTTTTTGTGTCTATCCATTATTCTTCTTGATAGACTTAATACCATAATCTACTATAAAGGAAGAAATTATTCCCCTCGATACCTGGGAAAATTCGGTAACGCCATTTTGGGGGAGTGAGGCAGTCTCCCAAAGCAGCATCTGAATCCTTGTTAGTCACTTTTAAAACTATTTTGAAAAACGTAATAAGTCATGAGATCATAGATAAACCCCCTATGTTAGTCATGGGTTGGGCTATGATTAAGTAGAGCTCTTTTTATAACTTCATTTTTAAAGGGATTTTTTATATGCCATATGGGGTGTAGGACGTAGTTGGAACAGATTGCTATTCATTAATCAGTAATTCATACTTCATACAGAGCAGAATTAGTGTTAAAGTAATGAATTCTCTAACATTCTTGGTCAGGGACAGCCAGCACGCACAAACATGATTGCTGTCCTTACAGGGCTATTTCCACAGCCACCTCCTTCGTTCACACAATACCTTGAGAGTATGCAGGTTTATTTTTGGAAATGAGAGGTTGCAAGAGTCGACATTGACACTGATTTGATTTGTATCACCTTGGCAAAGGTGATACAGTCATGAACTGAGAATAGTCACACCCTGAGTAAATCTGGGATGAGATCACAGGAGTTACATGATATCATAAGAAACCTGACCACATAAAAGAATCTTAAAGCTTTAAAAAGTCAAGAAAAAGGAAGTCAGATCAGTCTAATGCTTCAAGGTTTGGTAGGTCAGAGAGAAAGAAACATTTCTGTGAAGAAGTACGTAGGATTTTTATTGTATACTGCAACTAGCTCTAAAGTGCACTGTCCAATGTTACCAGCATAGTTATACATATTTTTGCCTTGTTTTATTTTATACTGCCAACAATCTTAAGACTGAAGTGGTCTAATAGCAAGATTTCTTAATGAATGGATGACATCTGGTAGCTACCATGCTTAGGATCACAGCAGAGCATGCACAAAGGAGCCCTCTGTAAGGTATGAAAGGTGCCCTGGAAGTGCCTTCAGGCAAAAAAAGCCTCTGAATTCTTAATTACTTATGTGACATTCTCCTGCACTGATTTTATCCTTACATATAATCTGGCACCAGTTTATTGACCTGTTTGTAGTGGTACATCTCTCTTCTACTTTCATTCAGTTCTCTCTTACATACTGAAGTGTGTTTTTCTCATGAGAAACTGGGACACTTTCTTTTTTTATTAATCCCGGCACACATTTGTGTGTGTGCTTGTGCTAACATGTGTTCTCATGTTCAGGTATAGTGTCACATATCCTAATCACTGAAAAAGCTGAAGAAGCTGAACTTATGCCCAAATAGGTGCTCAGCTATTTGAAACTTTTACATTCAAGTACAGGCTAGACAGATATAAATCAAAGACCTATTCTGTTCAAAAGCTTACCTACATTAAGGTTGTGCTTTTCTGTTTTAATGTTTCTTGTTTGCAGGTAGCTTTTACAGGCTCCTGTGGTTTAGTGCTGGTAAGTCGAACGTGACTGTAATGTACATCTGAACTTCTGGATTCTGATTCATACTGAAACTCCAGATGTCTTGTGGGTTTTGTGTCACAGTAGAGTGACACAAAGCACTTAATATTGTCGCAGTTCACCTGTGATGTAAGGCACTATATTACGTATCTGGATTGGAATAACCCCTTTCAAAATGAATCAGGGCTGTTTTTTTGACAAGTAATTCTGGTCTGGTAAGTTCAGTAGCTGTATAACTGTGCTCTCTCTGGACTCAGCAGTAGAAATAAGGTTTCAAGTTTCCTTAGGAGTAAATGATTTCAAAAGACAATTGCTCTTCTAAGCAACAATTAGAGCATTAGCTGAACAAAGAGCTTCATCTGGCGATTAGTATTCCTGTGGTGATCAGGGAGAGAATTAGTCAGAGATACAAGAGGCTCAGGCTGCAAGAGCTGAAGCAAAAGGCTTGATGTGCAAGTTTTCTGATGCTCCAATGCCTTTTCTCCTCCCAGTTTGAGAATCTCTTGCAGTTATTTTTCACAATAGGTTAATGCTCTCGTGCCGAAAGAATACATTATGGCTCAAACATTCATCTCTACTTCAAAAGATAGGCAACAGCTACTGGAAACAGCAGGGCACTCTGCTGTATTTTCAGTCCTGAGGCTGATCAATAAACTCTGGTGACACAAGGGAGGAAGGGGTAAAGCACTCACATACTGCTCAGCCCCAGGAATGCAGAAAGGATGAATAGAAAGCTAAATGTTTCTTTAAGGAATGAGACCCAAGCACAGATGGTACTCTGTATTCATGGAAGGCTCCCACATGGTGCAAAGAATTAGAGCCTGCAGGGCCTCATAAAAATAATGGAATCACCTATATGCAAAATCTTCAGCCTGATTCACTCTTGGCTACATCACCGTATGATAGTAGGAGTAAAGATCATTGGATTAATGCAGTGTAATGCTGTCCTTAGAGCTGAACCTCATACTCGCTCTGGGAAGTGCTTATCCAAAGGACTTTAGTGACTCCATCATGAATAAACCAGGCAAGAAACCTAAAATTCCATCTTTAACCACCGTGAACCAGGTCATGGATACTATCTGGGGCCATAATATTCCTGCTGAGGTGGAAACAGCCCTGAAATCCAGCTTGATGGAGCATTTCACAGGGATGGGAATTAGGTCTTGTATTAGCCATTTCTAAAGCACCCTCTTTACAGTTCTTTTCTTTAGCTCAGAAGTAGTGTGAAGTCAGGAGAAAGGGAAAAAAGCCTGGTCTTTCTGTGTAGTGATCATCAGATGCCTAAAGCTCCCTTAAGAGAAAAATAAACTAATGTCATGCTCAGCCTTCTAAGTTGTAAGTCAGAAGATACATTTCCAGATATTCCAGAATTTCAGATGTCCTGGAACAGATTAAAACATTGCTGCTCAAGGAACCTGGCTATTTCCAGGAATCTGCACCTTAAATGGAAACAAGCAGAATTTATCTGCTCAGCATTTGTGGTGGCTATAAATAAAGCATGCCACTTAGAGACAAATGTGTATTAGTTTCAACCAATTAAATTTTTCCACAGTTTCTATATCACTAAATTCACTCAGGCTACTTAGATCAGTGCTAAAACAGATCTAAGAAGAAAGTAAAATGATCTCTTGATTTTGATTCAATAAAAAGGCTCCCAGTTTAGTTGTTGTTGATGTCCTCTAGTAGCTCACTCAGAAAATAACGTCATTCCTTCAGAATCTAGGTGCTGTGGGTGTGTTAGTTCTGAATTCTTCCTAGTAATGGGAAAAAATAGTTATGTCAGTATCATGTATGCTGATTATTTTAAAATGAACTTGTATTTGAATTTCTGATCCTGCAGAACTCCTGTTAAAAGGACACAATGGTAAAGCTGAAGCAATCCGGGAAGACAAAAGCCTCTTCATCTAGCTGCTGCCCACCCAGATCTGCCAGATTGCACTGGCGGCAGCAGACTGGAGAGAAGGGAGATGTGATTGTGTCTCTAGCCCACACAGGCTCTCGGAATTGTATATGTTCCTGCCTGAGGAATCTTCCTTTCCTGAGTTTTTACCAAGGAAAAGGCAGATGGAAGGGGACCCTATTCATTCCACAGCCTTCATGTCTTCCAATCTCGCTCTTCTCAACGAGTGAATTGCTGTGTTGTGGTTTTCTGCTAAAGAGGCCCTCTGCTCTGGGGTGCCTCTTGAGCTGTGCTCCATCAGGCTTTGGATCAGGGAGGCATTTCAGGAGTCACGGCTTGGGGTAAATCCACTGAGACTGGACCTAGAATTCCTGGTAGAAAGGGTTGCTGGTGAGGTACTAGCTGTGAGAAATATTCAGTTTTGAAACAAAATTGACTGTGGAGGGAAAGAAGTGTCATCAGATGAGAGTTGGGGCCTACAGTAGATCTTGTCTGGGTAGGTTTTGAAGGTTTGAAGTTGGGATAAAATTAGAGACTGAGTTAGAATAGAGGATTGTTATACGAGTAGGAATCAGATTGTTGTGATTTATTAATAACAGTGTGTGTTTTAATTACTGTGTCAAATGGAGACACTCGTCTCTGTACAAGTCCAGAGCATCATATCTGCAAGCTTTCTTCCTGCCTGGCCATATATCAGCTCTTAGAAAACTGCCTTTCCTAGACCAAGAAGGCCTCTCACAGCCCAGCAAGGCAACCTGCAGAGTCCCTCTGTGCCACTACTAATGGCAGCTGTTGCTGCTAGGAAGGACACTGAAGTATAATGCATTACTTGCCAGACAGACTTTCCACAGTTCGTCGTGGATGCTGGGTTCCATTTGATGGAAACAGATCCAAGAGCAACATAAAGTGTAAGGGGTCAGGCTGGTCTTACACATACAGCTTGAATGCCTGGTCTAAGATACTTGAGTGTGGGTAGATTAAGCATTGCTGAATTTGGAGATTGTAGAAGTGATGATCTTACAAATATACATGCTTATTAGGCATTATAGAGCCAGCACATAAACTAAGTTGGAGTAATTAAATAAGAGGAAGGCAAAGGGGTGAAAGAAAACACCATCTGCTAACTCTCGATCAGTCACTTATAAGCAAACTGGAATATAATGAAGCCCACTGCATTCTGATCATGAATAGATACTTCTGCTTGGCTTGTGCTATTTTTCCTCAAAAATAGTGCATATGTTTTGTAACAGTTTGGTAAACACGTGAAAAAGGGAAGAAAAAGAAAGCTAAAAATCTCTGCTGAACTGTATGAAAGGCAGCAATTTGGATGCTTTAGAGCATTTTTTTAATATTATTATTTATTTATTTCACAGGCACTCTTAGTAACATTTGCAGTATCAACAGTTTGATTTGCAAGCAAAGAGCTTGGTTATGCATTGTCAGCAGTTTCACGTTGTCATAGAATCATTGTATTTGACAGAGTGAATCCAGATCAACACTAATTCATGACCTTCCATTCTCAGTTATTTATAGCCATTAACTTAATCACTGATTCTATTAGCTGACTGCTAAATGTAGGGTATTCATGGAATCTCCTCTAGGTTTGAAATAGCAATTGTTTTTTAAGTCTGTGCATTTTCCAATGTGAACGATCACTTTCTAAGCTATTAATATAGAAGAGCAACATAAAACAGCATGCCCACCTGTCGTGTCAGCTACAAGCAGCCAATAACAAATGGTATCACAAGGCCAATGTTATTTTAATTAATACTTACAAAATTAAAAAAATCAATTCATACTTTGATTAGATGCAAATAATTAGATTATTGCAAAAGATAAAATTCATTGAAGCATTTTCATGAGCATTCAAATCCTACCCGTGAAACACTTAAGGAGATGAATGACTTTATATGAGAAGGAACATGCCACATGTTCCTTGGGACACATGGGACAATGTATGTAAAATACTCTTGTGGTTAAGTGGGGTTTTTTGAGAGAGATTACACTAAGACATGCAATACACACTTTTAAGGACACTTGCAACCACACCTGTGGTAAGGATTCAGTCCCAGTGATGTTAGTTCAGCTTAATTCTGAAATCAAGGAAGATTTTTGGGAATCTCTTCAGAGGTTGTGAGGTTGGTTATTTGTAATAATATTTAAAATTCAGTGTCCCTGAAAATTTCATTTAAATGGAGGAAAAAAAAAAAAAAAAGAAGGCTTATCACTAGGTAATTTAGAATTAAAATGCTGTAGGCCGTTTTCATTACTGGAAGTTGATTTTGCTCTCCACTTCAGCTAGTACTGTGCCGTCTTCTGATGTTGCTAGAATATGGTATGATGAATAGCAGCATGGGACCAATGTCAGAATCTTGGTTATTTCTTTGGCTTTGGAGTTACCAGCAAACAAAGTCCATGGAAGCACCCCTCTGCAGGGAAGAGAGACTACTTCACCTGTGGAAGGTGCAGCTACACCTGCTGATGCAATGGCGCTGCATGACAAACTGCAGCTAAAACACTTTTGCGGAAAAGATACAGTCTGCATCCAAAATGCATATTTTTTCCTGCCCAGAACTTCTTAAGGAAAGGAAGCATGTTGATTAAAAGCAGCACTAAGAAATGTAAACCCAGGAGGACATAAATTTTGTTTTCAAAATCACATTCCTGATCATATACCATTCATTTTCTTTTCTTTGGTTACAGCAACCAAGCAAGACACATTTTGTCATAGGAAAGGACATGGTGCATTTACACCAGGCATTAATTAGGGCTTTGAACTACTGGAAACACTTGACTTGATTTTAAGAATTTATATGATAACTCATATGTTTTGCTGCTTGTAAGTGCTCTTCTTTTGGCCTAATTTGAGTTAATGACCTTTAACTGTGAAAAGGAAACTTAGGAGACAAAAATGAAATTGTGCTTGAGATGTGCTATGAACGTGCTCTACAGAGTCAGCGTGTTTGCATCTTTGCCAGCTCTTAACACCTTTTAAAGTTATTTTCCCAGAGATTACAAAGTCATTTCAATGCATTTCAAATTGGTTTTAAGGCTGTTCAAACTGGAGGATTAAAGCACATGATGATATTTCAGCCCAGCAAACCAGGAAAACTCAAGCTCACGCATGAATCAGAAGCATACTCACCTCTGTGGGTACTCATGTAAGATCTGAGGACTCTGAAACAGAGAAAATAGAAAGTTCATCCAGATTGCTTAAAGGAATGGTTTTCTTGAGCAGCTAATTCTTGTTACTGAGCCAAAGTGAATTGTTCCCTCTACACTCACAGTAACCAAGCTATCACCAGATAAACTTTTTCCACTGATGGCGCTACCTGAGGACCCTTCCCATAGCACCATGCTTATTTACCTTGCAACTTCCCCAGAAATAAATGAAAACGCTACGGGTGTCTTTAAATGTGAGTCTTGGGGTTCTGCCTTCTAATCTCCACAGCACAGTATGGGAATGACAGAGCTACATAATAATAAATGTGCAGGGGCTGAGTTTCGTTTTCACATAAAAGCTGGTTTTTTCATCGTATTTAACTTGTATAACACAGACATCAAGGAAAAGTGGGTTCTGTGGAAGAATTATGTGGGAGAAACTTCCACAGCTGAACTCTTGATTACCTTACAACTTAATACAGAAAATGCATCTTCACTGTGAATTTATTGTCTCACTGGAGTTACTTTGGCTTAGCCGAGTGCTGCAGTGAACTCCCTCTTGTAAAATAACCCCCATTTGCCTATTTCACATCCAGAAACTTCAAGAGGTTAGTTGCTGTCTAACGTCATAGTCAATTACTTTTTAAAAGCCAATTTTACCAGTTGGCACCTGGCTAACTGACCGTAGCTGCCCTCTCCTTAGAGGCAGTCTCCCTAGGTTAGCTCTGAAGCGCACCGGGGGACCATGTGCACAATATCTGTTAGAAATAGATAGATGACATCTCCACATAAGAAATAATTTGATTTACCCTCTGGTTTGCTTATGCTGATTTATACAAAGGCAGTGACAGGAGGTTTGTAGCTGCTCCCTATTTCATCACTAAACTGTCATGATCCCATTCCTATTAAAAATTGAAAATGGGGAAAATAGTTTATTTTAGCATCATGAAACACATGGTTCCTTGCCTGTCATTTCAAGCAGAGCAACCATGGCTCCTGTCACATGTTCTTTACAGGGAGAAGAGTGTTTCAGCATAGTCAGTGACACTACAATGGTGAGAGCAAAAAGCTGCCTTTCCCTTAATATTCAAAAGTCCAAGTATGTTATAGAAGCTGAAAAGGAATGAACTGGCTGTAGTTTAACTGAACAGGAAGAGGAGGAAATAACATGATGTAGACCAGTAAATGTGAGACTCCCAGATAAAAAAAGAAAAACCATGTTCTTTCTGAGGAATGTAAGTGCCACCATTCCTGGTTTTAACAGAAACACACGAAGGTTTTCACAGCCATGTATACTTCCATTGACAGTATTGCCCTAATACCAGTTACACACTGAGCTTGTTTTGCGTTTGTGTGAAGAAATTAGGTGCTGGAAGGCCTTGTGGGGCTTTGGAGAAAAATGTATTAAAAATCTGCCACCAAATTAAAGGAAGGCCTGGAATAATGTTTTGCTTAAGTGTCCCTGCCATCCCCTAATTTGGTCCCTTTGAATTAAGCCCTGTTTGGTCTCCTTTGCTTTAGCTTCTACATGTAATTAGCCTCTTTACATGTAATTAATACTGTTCTAAAACAATAACAATTTTAACTTCTGTCAAAAAAAAAAATATTGTTTGAGGAACAACAATTGTTACTTAAAAAATACACCTTAAATACTGTGTCTAGCTTTGTGCCCCTCGCTACAGGAAAAACACTGAGGTGCTGGAGCGTGTCCAGAGAAGGACAATGGAGCTGGGGAAGGGTCTGGAGCACAAGTCCTGTGAGGAACAGCTGAAAGAACTGGGGTTGTTTAGCCTGGAGAAGAGGAGGCTTATGGAGACCTTATTGCTCTCTACAACTACCTGAAAGGAGATTGTAGCAAGGTGGGTGTCCATCTCTTCTCTCAGGTCACAAGAGATAGGATAAGAGGAAACGGCCTCAAGTTGTGCCAGGGGAGGTTTAGGTTGGATATTAGGAAAAACTTCTTCACTGAAAGGGTTGTCAGGCACTGGAACAGGCTGCCCAGGGAGATGGCTGAGTTACAATCCCTGGAGGCATTTAAAAGACAAGTAGATGTGGTGTTTAGGGACATGGTTTAGTGGTGGACTTGGCAGTGTTAGGTTAAGGGTTAGACTTGATGATCTTAAAGGTCTTTTCCAACTTAAACAATTCTATGAAAAATATAGCACTTCTTTCCTAAGTTCTAGTGGAATACCATGGAGTATTTAGGCTATATAATATTTAGATAGGGTAAGAAACATTAATATTAATCAACATTTCTCTGTTGATAAATTAAGATGAATCAACAATCATATAATTGATACAGTGGGGCAGTCACATAAAATTGCTGCCAGGAGATCATCCTTTATCCTTCTTTATTCTTCTCTGTATTCTAACAGAGAGTCCAGGATTAGCAGTCCTGAAGTAGACCAAATACTCTGGACGTAGTCTACTCTGGCTGAAGAGGAATTAAGATGGTTCTGAGATTTCAAAATAGAGGGGAGTTTTTGCTACCTCTCCAGCATATTTTTTGTGTACTGTGCCTCACCAATAGGCAGCAGGAATATAATATCTTTCTTACTAAAAATAACCTTTTCCCATATAGAAAATGTAGAGGAAAGCTGCTGACACTGAAGGACTCCTGAGCTATCACAAACAACTGGTATATTTTGCTTTGACTATGTTCCTTTCCACCTTGCCAAGTAATAGTTTAAATAAACCTAAAATCTGAATCCCTGCTATGAGGCAGACCCGCACAAAAGATTAAGAGAAATAATGAGCATAACAGTATAAGTATTTCTAACAAAGGACTGTATGCAGAGAGGTAAAACACAAGCAAATTGTGGTATGGTGTGGTGAAGATGATAGCATGGTAATGA
This sequence comes from Rhynochetos jubatus, assembly GCA_027574665.1. NCBI lineage: Eukaryota > Metazoa > Chordata > Aves > Eurypygiformes > Rhynochetidae > Rhynochetos > Rhynochetos jubatus. The sequence goes on along the minus strand of CM050654.1, from coordinate 17,806,941 downwards.
CAAGCAGTATCAGTGGGAAGGGGAAAGTTGTATCAACTTAAGTTTTCATGACCTGACTTCAATTTGTGTTAGAAATAGTACATGTGCTGTCACCTTCACAGCTCCCTAGGGGACACGTTTGTATACAGCATTTCCCCCTTTGTGCTTGGCATAAGAGACTTCTGTGGAGCACAGATGTAAGCTTATTCAGCATAGTCAGAGATTATACGACACAATTCTATCCCAGAAGAACAGTATGGTTCCATACACTGTCAGTTAAAGCTCCAAGCATCTTCACAAACGAAAGATCACAAACCATCATGTGCAAACAGGAGCCATGAGACTGCCAGTACTGGTTTGGGTTGTCTTATTTGTTTTTCCCATCTATGGGATCATATGATGCAGATCTGTAACTCCCGGAAGGCTCCCTTGAGACGCATCTCAGAAATGTTGTAGATAAACATAGTTTTAGATAAGTATGAATGCCTTTGTTGACTTGGAAGCTGGGTTAACTTCAGTGGAAGCTGATGGCAGTGTACAATGAACAGGATGAAATAAAATTTGGGGGTGCAAACTGTCATAAAAAAAAAAGCAATGGAAATCACATGGATCCTGCAAGGCTATTCAAGATGCATGTACAATTTCAAACCATTCCCACCTCCCCAAACATAGGGATTTTTAGTCCTGTGCCAATGTCAGTACAGCCCCTACACAGTCCAAGACCAAATCCTGAGCTCTCTTTCTAATATATAAAAATGGTCCCACAGGAACATTTGGAAAGATAAAACCCAGCTAGCCTTTTAAACATGAATAAGTAAACCACATCAATCCCTTTCTATTCAGTTTAGAATCACTTATTCTGTTGGAAAGTATTCATGCATTGGGATTTAAGGTAACATAACTAATTGACTTCAAATTCCACCTTTAGACACTTCACATGAATATTTTTGTGTGAAAACAAGCCCTGAATTATAACTGATACATGCAAGGCTGCCCTTTGACTCACATGGCTGTTTGCCTGAAAGCCTGGGGGCAGATGAAAATGTGTTAAAATAAATGAGTTAACAAGAATACCTGCCTATTATTAAGTAGGATTTATTCCGCATTGTATTACAGGTACAAGTTTACCACCACTGTATTGATGGTCTAATGGTCTGTGTCACTTATTATTTTTAAATAGTATTTGCTTTTAAAATTATTTTGGATATCTGTCTAAAACTAAGGCACATAAATATCAGAAGACAGTATTTCCAGAAAACAGGAACTGCTATTTAGTTATTCTTTTGTATCTCTAACAGGTGATTATTTTACAAGCCAATGTCATATCCAATAATCTTACAGAGAAATGGCAGAATTCACTGAAAGTAGCAACACTATTCAGTGTTGCATGAGAGACTGTGGTTGAACAGGGTGACCTGCTGTGATCTCTAAACTCAGGGGAGTGGGAACTCTAAAAAGGATATGTAACCAAAGCCTGAGCTGTATTTAATTAACAGTACATGAAGTCTGGGAACTTTCTGAAATACATTATGATTTAATTAATGTTTTGCATGGTAAGAATGTACATTTTCATGAAAAAGAATGATAATAGAGCATTCTGTTTAAAAAACAAACAAACTAGCTGGATAAAGTTTACATTGCTTTACTCACAGCTTGCACGTAGTATTAGAAGTAGCCACATTGGGTTCAGATTCAGTATCTGCAACATTTTGAGAGACACAGAAGTACATTGAAGTACCTTATGCCTTATTAAGAAACCAGGAAACTAATTTTAATAATTCCTCTTCATATCAATTATAATTTTAATATGCACTAACACACTGTAGAGTTTCTCTTTTATAAGACTCCCACACAGTCACACAGGAAAAGGGTTCAGTCATGCATAGCAAATAAATCAGTCTCCTCTTTGGTGGCATACAGAATTACACTTCTCCATAGTAGACCTGTACCTTAGGCAATGTTTCTGAAGGAGCTTTGTGATATTGTTAAAACAATAGTGAAATTATAGAATTATTTCAAATGACAGTGTGATTTCTTCCGTCTGGTAAATGATTAAATCAAGTATGAAATAATTGCACAAGAAAAAGATGTGATGTCACTGTTACCGAGAGATCCCTGTTGATGTTCTCAGCATCTCTTATACTAACAAAAAAGGAAAAGGCACACCTTGTGTATCAATTAGTGTCTACTATCATAATTTTTGTAGGAAATGGCATTAAATGGAAAGAGTCCTTATTAAAATCATATGAAAAAAGGGATTTTAAAGTAAGTATATATTCCTATGATCAGGGACAAGTTTTAAAATATAAGAAATATCTGTGAATTTATTTGATTCAAATATTAAATGCTCCTGTTCCTTGTTAATTTATTGTTCAAGTGTGAAGTGCCATTGTATTTGATAATAATGCACTAGAATTGACTGATTTTTTTTTCTAAGGGAACCAAGAGCTTGTCCTCTGTAACACGTTAGTTGGTGTGACCTAAGATCCAAGAGTAAGTTTGCTGTTTTCATCCAAGCCAAGAACTACAGGGCCTGAGCTGAGCTCTTTCATAGGCTCCTTTAGGTCTAGTAAGCTTTTAATCAGATCCTTGGATAAGAACATTAGGTTAATAGTCACTACCTGACTTCTCAAAAGAAGAAATGGATCATATGAAGTGAGTTTGAATGTGTACTGTTTTGCAGAGGACTTGTGCAGTTTATGAAAGCTCAAGAGTTCAAACTGCAAATTCTAATGTCCTTCCCAGGGATCAGATGGTTAAGATTTATTTGTAATAGAGTAACTTCAAGGGATACCAACTAAAACATCTTTTTTTGTGTTTATATTTGTTTTGTCTTTCACTTTCCCAAGTATAATATTATATCACGGAAATTAGAGAAGAGCATTTTCCCTGCATTTTTGACTTGTAGTTGATCTTTGTTTTAGCTGTTTCCTTTCTTCATAGTTAAATGTTTCCTATGTTGTTCTAACCGGTTTTTTTCCACAGCAACAAGGGCAGAAAAGATATTTAAACACAGAGCAAGATCTGATTGTCACAAAACCCTGGAAGGTTTATAAATTAACAGTATTACAAATGCATTACAACATTATTACAAATACATTATACAAAATACAACAGTATGACAAATTACAAAAAAACCCCTCCTGAAGCCCCTAGTCTCACTTCTTATAAGGGCAAATATAAAGTGTTGAGTTTTGTGGAAGTTTATCAAGCCTACTGACTGCTGCAAAGTTTACCTCATTAGAAAAAGGATAGGCAGACGTGTTTAAAAGGGCTTTTCCAGTGTGAAAATGAAGAAATAAATTCAATGAAGTTATAGGAAAAAATACTTCAACAAATATGTTACTAAAAACCTCTCATCTGAATGTGGATTTCAAAATGTCAAACTTCACATATGAATTAAAATATCATATAATGTAATCTGCGTCATCTTATGAGCAGCAAGAAGGATGTAACATGTTTACTGGTCTGAATATTTACTGCTCCCAGCACAGCTGCAGATGCAGTTTCCAGATACTTCACTTATCTGCTGCATTTTGTGTTCTCTTCTTTGGTCTGGGAAGAGACTGTTCTGATTACTAGATAAAAGATGCCTCTTTACATTTAATGGCATCGTGTCACCAAAATCAGATTTTAACATAAGTTTTGACATAAGTTTTAGTTTCACACTTCTTGAAAAATGTTGTAACGTTTATGGCAGACACATATTTTGGCTACTGTTCTTAAAATGTCCTTGCTGTGCATGAAATTTCAGTAAAACTGTCTTTACAGTAGGCTTTTGATGAAAAAAATCACTTGCATATAAAAATATACAATACATAATTTCAGTTGTAAGCACTGCCAAAGCACAGTAGAGAAGCACATTTTGGCTGGGGCTGAAGTCACAGTTTGACTGTTTCTGTTAAACAGGTCTGTAAGCAATCACTGAAGTCAGTTGGTAGTTGTATGAACAGTTTAAATTTATCCGTAACAGTAATTCATACATGTACCTTTGACAAGAATAAAAGAATGTGTTTAACATCAACACATAAGCATGTTTGCATTCATATGAATGAGACTTTCCTTGTTTCCATCAGCAGAAGCAGACTAGATACTTTCAATTTCTTCAGTCAAAATGTATAAACAAGAAATGTCGAAATTACTCTAGGACATGAATCCAGTTCTTAAAAAAAAAAAAAGTAATTGAGACAATTTTAAACTAAGTCCCTGCTAAAAATAGATCCCTGGGAGGAAAAAATTCAGCTAAACATCCTTTTTTCTCAGTGACCCCCAGTGGGACTTCTGTCAATATCATTGTTGAACATAACTTACTACATGGGAACTTGCCCAGGAGATATCTATTATTTCTGTGATGACTATAAAAAACCCTTGTGAATGTTTCTGGAAGCATACTAGTTCAGTAATAAATTTATTATCTTGTGAGCTTTTGGTTGTTATCAGCTGAATGTTGTAAGTTCCTTTCAGGATACGGCTCAGAGTGAAAGAGCTGAATAAAGGAATATTCTTTGATCAAACTGTTATTTTCTCTTTTCTCTATTTCATATTTTGATTTTCTGTCTGCATGAGAACTTCTCTGTGGCATATAGCTAACTCTAGTCTCAAAATGCAGAAGAAAATAGTCATTGATCAATCACATGGATATAGAATAGAAGCAAATTCAAAGGGTAAAACCACATGTCAAAAAGAAAGCAGTGAGAAGAAACCATGGCAATAAGTATTATTTCATGAAATCTGTCTGCTTCATCAGGAAATGCTTTTATTTTGGATACCAGGGGGGCAAGGCCTCTTGGAGCAGCATGGCCTTTTAACATAACTACTGGAATAAACACATGAAAATTATAACTATAATTAATAGTCCAGTTTGAAAGACTACAGAGACTTCTGAGGGTTTTTACAATTATATCACAGCATTTACTGGTTGTTTACATTTTTCTTTCAAGTGTCTATTTATGCATTTTAAACTCACAGCCTATCCCTCTTTGTACCTTCATTTGTCCTGTTTCCCAGTACTTATCTACAGTACATAGGATAAAGCCAGTCAGGCACTGGGAAAAAACAGGTTTGATGAGTTTGTTCTGTAGTATTCAATCAAAAGATGGAAAATTGCATCCTGTGTCCTTTTATTCATTTAATCCCTGTAAAATTCAGTTCCATACTCAATGAAGTATTTTGTTTGTGTTTTCTCTAGGACCCTGCGGGAGGATCTATCCATCACCCAAACCCATGTACAATACATAACCTGCATAAACAGGAGTTGAATGCACCAGAAGCTTTGCCAGCAATACAGTAAAACATAATGACACTTCTTCACACACAGTTGCCATGTCCTATGTGTTTTTCCCTTATAATTTACCTTCTGGGGAAAGTAATATGTGATAAACTTGTTGCAGGTGGTAATAAATTTGTAAATGCAGAACTGATTCAGAACGGCCGTGTCCGCCCATCTCCAGCACAGATGTTCTGCAAAAGATTTAGAGACTGTTTTGCAGACACTCAGCCTCTGATAGCCATAGACTGTCTAAAATGGAAACAGTCCTTTTTTGCATGTGCTCCCTTAATTTTTCCTTTTTCCTTCCTCCATACTCCTCCCACACAGAGCCTCTCCCATGCACAGCATGTCCACGTGAGTAGATTGAAAGTAGATTTTAATCAGTAGCACAACAGTGCTTCTGATTCATGATTATTTTCCTTTAAAACATCTTGTAGTATCTTTACTGGAACTCCTGATATTTCAGTAATTTTTCTTATAATGTCATCAGAAAGCACTTACTAATTTTTCTAAGAACACTTGCTAGATTAGAAAGGCATAATTTTTGTGGCCTGAAGGGCTGGCTTGGTTTATCAGGCTATACTTATCATAACTAGGATTTTGGGCACAGGTAAGGATCACTGGTCTATCATGATACTTAAATCCCAATGCTTAACTCCTTTGGTTAAGCAGGACCTCTGTTAGTATGATTTTTGAGAATGGTAGTTATTTTTAGAGATGATGCCACAAAGTCTTGTCAATCTTACCAGTGTTTACTACTGAATTCTTTTCCTTGGCACTGGCCTTTAATCTCAGAAATCTCATTTAGAATCCAAACAGACTGAGAAAGGTCTGTCTCTGCTCTCCTACGACAGCTGAAAAAGGTTACATGTAATGTACTCAGATAGGTTCAGCAAAGCTGTCCCTCTCTAAATTCAAACAATTAATCTGTTCCAGATTGGCAGTAATTCAACACTGAGTACACAGAAGCTCAAGCTTTGATATTCATGTGACTCCTCAGCACTTCAGGGTAATATATTACTAGGTTGAGGAGCACTGAAGACAAATATTCCAGTCCTTGCAGTGCCATTTCGCTCAGATGTCATATCTTTAAACTAAAAATATAATGGTGACAGATAATGCTTATTAACTTGATGACAAACTTGCCTCACAATGCCAGTGGCATTTCTATTAATGGCACACAGCAGTCTTGCTGATCAAATGAATAAAGGCTACATTTAAAACCTAAAAATATGCAACCAGGGCAACCTGGCAGTGACCACAGCCACTGAGAACTGGGAGACCCCATGTGTAGCCTTTTTGTATCTCTTCTTGGAGAGCACTGTACCGTAGAGCGGTAACACACTAAGGGAAGCTCATAAGGAGGCTAATCCTATTTTACTGTGTGATGTGGTTATAAATGAAGGCCCAGAGCCATAGAGGTATAGAGGTGCTTTAAGTGCCTTCTACCTCCATTTCAGCACTTAGACCTTCACTGAGATAAATGGGAGTTTTCAAGGAACTTTGTGGCTGTGTAGTAACTGCCCTAAGTGCAGCATCAAGTCTAACATTACCAATGTATTCATTATACATGATTTTAAAACATCTCAATGATTGTTGTGATCTAGCTATGTATATTTAATGACAGAAGCATCAGAAACCAATAACCAACACAAAACAAGTTGAAAGTAATCATCATATTTCTTGCTCATCTGATGATGTAAAACCCCCACAGCTCACCATAGTTTTACAAAGGGCCCAACAAAACCTGTGAATGCAAATTTTGCTCTTGTAAGACCTCTCAGTTTACACAGTGGGCCCACACGCCACTGCCTGATTTGTAATGGTTAACACTCCACAGCCGAGAACAACATCTTTAGAACATCCTGAAAGACTTACTGTGACACTTGGGAGTCACAAACAAAAAAAGTACACTTGCTTTGGGGACACAGAAACCTCTTCTAGCCCTGGGTCTACATGTTTTCTGCTTCTCAGAGCACCAGTACAGCTCAGCAACCTGTCATACCTATAGGTGCAGAACAGCCTCTCTATTGGCTTGTTTGGTCTTTCGCGGCTCAAGTGCTATTCCCTTGCACATGGAGACAGCTAACCCATGCCAAACTGGGAGGAAGACAACTTCAGTTCACAGTTGAGCCAAATCAGAAACTGCCAGAGAAAGGATTTTGTCTGTGCCTCAGTTTTTAGTGCATGACATGCTGTGATAGTCCATGAGGACTGGAATTTATTGGGCTGTGTCCTGATAAATGTCACCTCTGCTTGATAGGCATCATGAGTATTGAATGTACCCAATGCACTACAGTCTGTGCCCTCCTGGATGTTTTAGTGGGGAAGGGAGCCTAACTCCTCATTTCACATCAGCTGTAGGAATGCCTGGGATTCACTCTTTCATTTGGATGAATACATAGGCTATCTAAACTGTCTTTTCAACTGGCGGGTGACAGAGAATATATCACAGTCCTTGGATAACCGCCATTGCCGATAACAACACAAGTTTTGTTTCAGTCTGAGCTGTCCTAGCTTTAATGTCAGCCAGCCGAATCTGTTACCTCCTATTAGATACTTGCCTATAGCACACCGACAGCACGTACAGACGTGAACTCATACTCGCAAGTAAGAAATTCCTGTTTCCTCTTGCTTAATACTTTCCTACTCTGCTATGTCTGACAAATGTTGTTATGTAGCCATTCACTTCTATTTAAGCAATCAGAGCCTCAGTCAGATTTAAGGCGTTAACACCTTTTTCTATGCTGGAATGGTCTGTAAAGTCCAAGGGGTCCAATACTAAGCAAACCTCGTATTTCACAATCATGGTGTGGACTACGCATGGTGTGTCCTCACAATCAGTAAGTGGAAGGGAGCAGCTTCCAGTATAGGGACACTTCTGAGGTACAGCTGACGGCGAATAAGCATATAAAAAGAAGCTGGCTGTGGCTTGCAGCTTCTGCTGAGTTGTGAAGGCAGTGGGAGCTGAGAGCCTTCTCCTTGCAGAGAAAATATTATTTTTTTGTGTGCTATAGGAGTGGGAACCAGGCTGCTCTCATGCCCTGAGCACCAACATGTCTTGCCCTGTGTGGTATAATATACTGATGCTAAAGTTGCACCTAATTTAATGCATCAGACAGCTACAGATTCACAGCTGAACAGACCTTCAAAGAATCATATTATTGTGCACTGAGGAAACTGTATGATGTGAATATGATCTGACACAACTGACAAAACCTGACAGTATGTATCAGGCTAATCATGCAGAGAGCAAATGTGGGCAGTTTTCAGAAAACAGTTTTTTGTCGCTTAGTTATTTTCCAAAATACTGCATAAAAGCCTATTTGTTGACCTTTTGCCCAGTTCACTCAAAGTGATGGAAAAATCTTCTTTGATTTCATGTTTGTTGGATCAGGCCCAGAAATTGCAGTAGTGTAGCAATTTAGTTTGAGGGACACTGTCAAAGCCATGAGGAGGCAGAGGGTTAGGGTAGGTGGAGAGATCCATAACAGAGCTGAGATTCATAGGGAGAATTATTAATGTGAAGCTTGCAAAGGCCCTTCTCCCACTGTGCATACCTCTGTTTAGCAAGATCAATCACACACTTCCATGTCAACCAATTTTTTCCAAGATTAGGAAAATAGTAATAATAAATAATTAGCATTTACATCACACCTTTTATCTTCAAAGCATCTTACAAACATTCACTAATTAATCCTCACAACAGTCTTGTGAGTTAGGGATTTTCATGCCAGTTTTACAGCATTCGTTAAGGACAAAAAATCTACAAAGTAAAAAAAAAAACAGCAGCAAACTCCCCCCTCCCTGACAGTGTTTACTGTAGACCAGTACGTGAGAACACATGGTGTGTCTTGGGAACACTTCTGTCCCCGTAATTCTTGTGTTCTCTAAAAAGTCAATACGTATGCATCATAGCCTCATGAATGAAACATACGGTAAACTCTATTATTTTAAGTCTTTATCATTATAAAAAATATTAAATACATGAATTTCAAAACAATTACACAATTATTTAATCTTTTACCAGTTACTCTGAGCATCAATTATGCTTTCCTATTATAGATTCTCAAATATCAAGAGAATCTTTGAAAGTACCTATTAACTATCTATTTGTCAGATGAGTGCTGGGAGCCTAAATGCAGAGGTCCTAAGAGACTCTAAAGCAGCTGTGTTTCTCAAAGCAGCTAAAAGGACACGTGAAATATTGCTTGTAATGTCTTTTATATCCAGTTTTACGTTCATTCTGTACAAAAAGAAGCTGCTAATGGGAAAAGGAGGAAATGTTAATGAATTCTATCCCTATTCTATGTAATGCAGGTTCCTTAGAAACACATGGTATCTTCAAATCTTTCTGGTTAGCATGCAACGTGGCGAAGGAGTTACAGTAAAGGATAAAGAATTGCAGAGAACTACAACTGCTTGTGACTCCCTGTTCCCTGTCCTGTGCGTAATTTGGAATAGATGCACTGAAGAAGATGGGTCTCAGCTGATTCATGGCAGGCAAAAATGCAGCGTGTCTTTGTGGTTTACAAACCCTCTTTGTCTCAGAGAGTCTCCCCAGTAGGCAGCTCTGCACTTTTCCAAATGAAAAAGAACAGGCTGAGAAACTATTCAATGGAGACCCAGTTTTGCTGTGTGGTTGTTTCTCAGATTTTCACTTACGCAGAAGAGGAAGTTTAAACTAGTAACTTTTTATTTATTTCAGAAGAGAGAGGATTTTCTTGTACTTCTTCAGGATTCACACAACGCAAATTACTGTTACCTTGAGGTGAAAATAGTTTCAATTAGCAGGTTAAAAAGCTTCTTTTCTTGCACTGAATGCTAAAAGGAAATAATCTCAGTCTTGGCAAACACAGTGAAATAGTGTATTTGCTTGGTATTCTGTTTCTACACAGGTTGTTCATGTACTGTTGAAGCTAATAGTTTTCATATTACATATTACTGTAAGGCTACAAAAATGAAGAATTATTCACTGAATAGCTGCATCAGTTCAGATTGTGTTGAAGACAGTTGTCTGGGGCAATGTTGGTAGAAGAGCTAGTTTTTGAATTGAATGTTAACTATCTCCAGAAATACCTAATCTCTTTTGTCATCTGTCCTTTCCCAGAAAGCATAAAGTTTCATAAATTTGCTGAGTTCTGCAAATGACCCCTTCTCCCTGCTTAGGTTCTAACCTCCAAATCCCTGCTTCCCTACACTCTGGCCTCACCCTTGGATCTGGCAGTTCCTTGCCTGTTGTCCACCTCCTGTACTCTTTCTTCTTAAGATTAGGCCATGGTTTACAAAAGAAGTTTTTGCAAGCCATACTTTTTTATGGACTTTATTGGATTCTGTTTCATCCAGATCACTGTATGCCTGCTGCCAATTCTTAGCCACTTCCTTCCAACTCAGAAAGTTTGGCCCTTTTTCTGTTTAATTTGTGGTGTTGGGGTGTTTTGGGGGGACACAGTGGTGACGAGGTGTCACAAATAAGAGTTCACCGTGACACAACTTCACAGGGTGCTTTGTTTTGCTGAGGAGACGTTCTGGATTATATTGCGTTGCTCATTGCCAGAAGCTGATTAGAAATCACTGGAGTGCAATCTGAATGGCCAATTAAACCCCTGTATCCTGTGTCAATCTGATCAGGATGAGACATAGGGAACATAAGGGACATAGCTCCCCTAAACCAGAGCTTTCTTAGCAGCTCAGCTTCTGTATACTTTTAAAGGATGCAAACTTTGGAAACATGTAAGCATGCGTGATGTATGCCTTTAAGTGCCAATCAAAACCATGTAGTTATGAGATGTATCCTTGGTTGTTTCCTCTAGAAACAAGAGACTCACTTCAAGTTTTGGGATGTGGCGGGGGGCGAGAATCTACTGAATACACTGTTTTCACTTTCCTTGGGGCTTACATGTACAAGATGGACGGCCAAGAGCTGTAACTGGGTAAAAGAGGCTCCCCTCTGTAAAATGAGGGGCCTCCAGGTATGCCATAGGGTGATAAGAAAAAACCCTATAAGTTCCCTGGCAAAGCTCCTGTGTCATGTGTGTGTTCCTACGTGTGCACTCTACGTTAGCATGAAGACCTCTCAGTGTATCTCACTTTCACATTCAGTGGCGTCCCTTGGTACGTCAGTAAATTCCCGTATCAGCTGAATACTCTTTCGTACCAAATCTCTCCTGTTATTTCTTTCTCCATAAGCGGAACTCCCTTCCAGCCTTCTGTGTAGCTGATGGGGCTCACCAAACCGTAAATCCCCAATCTTTTTCTCTTCATGTGCGAGGCAACATTCCTGCCCTTGGGGTTGCAGAGTATCTGGCAGCACAGCCTAGGAGGGCAAAAATAGAACTTGTGGGACTACCTCCCCAGTCTCCATGGCAACCCCACCAAATTGGCTTCTCCTTCACTCATGAAGTATTATTGTGAGAGACCTGACTGATTAAGTGGATAAATTACTTTGTATTTCCTTTCCCAAGGCATTTAAATCTTGTTTCTAATGAGACTACTTCAAGACTAGATTTTTGGAGTGAAAGGTGCCAGTAGTTACTCGTCTTCAATGTCTTAGTTTCATTTTCTGACTATTATTAGCAGCAGGGACAGCTCATATACCCAGTAACAGGTACAGTCCTGCCTTTCTGGACTTGCACTGTCACAGGCAAATCTGTATTTACTCGTGTAAGGATGCAAGACTTAGCAGTCCCGGAAATTTGTCCCATGTGCCTTGGTGCAAGGGTCCAAGCACAGTTCTCTAGGACGTACTGTCCTGCAGCTCCAGGTGTGCTCGGGGGGTAGACCCAGGCCAGGATTTTTGCAGCAGTAATTTTAGACTTAGTTTTAAAGCCTTGTGATTTATCCCCATTCTTTTGCAACTCAAGATCATAAAGCTCATTTCCAAAATTTCTCCCAGAAAGCATATAATTATAATTGTATGTACAATCATAATTCTCAAAGCCGATGAGCTCCAGGGTTTAAATTCTGAGTCCTTCCCACATCAGAACATAGGGAGAAATTAACACCTTTTTGGTTAACTTAGCTTGAGTACAAGGTTTCAAAATCTGGAAAGTGCATGTGGTTTGCTGACTAATTAAAGTCATCTTACGAGTTCAGTCACTTTTCCCTAACCCAGGAATTGTCTTTCAGAAAAATCATGTTTCCATTTAGTCAAAGCTGTGAATTATTTTTCATTTTCTGAATTTCTTCAGTAAAGCAGTTTGGATGGTTCGCATTCAGGAGCAGAACTCATTTTGAACGATATGTAGGTAATGGAGCAAAAGATGTATAAGGTAAAAACATGTGCTGAACATATGTATTCCTCTGATGCATGCCAAACTTGATTAAAAATCAGACTCTAATTTGCTGTGGGATCTAGACAGCGTACTGGTTTGTCCAGATGTTTATAAATGAGAAAAATATATTCTCCATTTTAAGTCCACATTCTGCAGTCTCTGGGAAACAATTGTCCAATTGTTATGCAGTCTCAGTTCCTTAAATAGCAACATTCACATTGTTGGGAGTATAGTTTATAATTCCCAAATACAACTGAGACCCTCTGAGGGTTGCTCATTTTACGTTAAAGAGACTCAATCTAAAATGATGAATGGAAGTCCTCATAAACCCCTCTGAGAATAGAGGTTCTTAGGCTATTCAAGAGGAGTTCGTCAGCCTTTCAGGTTGACCAATATTACTTTTGTATACACCATGATAAATAGAGATTATAACACTTTTTTCTAATACATATTTTTTATACAGTTTATTGATACAGAGTATCTGTTGCCTGCAATTATTTCAGCATACTAGTTTACTGGCAGTGTCCTTTATTTCTGCCCTGTAACAGAAGCAACGATTAGGGGACTTTGTAATCCAGTATATTGCTGGCTATACTCATGAAATGCATTTTGAAATGTTTTTAATTGTTTTCCATGCTATAAAAGAATTGTATTCCAGTAAAACAAACAAACAAAACCAAACAAATGTCGAAATACCTATTTGCACCATTGGCAGTGATCTACGGAAGAAGAGAAATTAATTACTCTGGGGATTATTTAGGTAACAAATCAATCAAGTCATATTTTGTTTTCAGAGAACTTCTTGAAGAATAGGAGAAAAGAAGTGGTTTATAGTGCGTAAATTAGTTTCCTTCACATGTTTACTTTTAAGATGGTTAGATATTGATAAAATACTCATAAAGGTGTAGTTTATAACTGGCAGTGTTCATAGCAGAAGACAGAAAATTGCTGGCTCCAGTATAAATCACTGACAAAATCTGATGCCACGTTTTGCATCTTTTGGGCACCTCCACTGTCAAGCAGAAGGGTGACTATCCCTGAAAAACTTTTAACTGGCATGCAAACAAAGTTTTGTACTTGCTAATGCAATTAGCTTAATATTTAACAAATTGAATTGTTTCCCTTATACATTCCCAACACATCTTTAATGCCTTCTTTGCTGCAAAAATAGTTACTATTTAAGAATGTTTAAACTAACCAATTCTTTCCCCCCTTTTTTTGAATATTTGTCTCTTTATATCACAAATAATATAGTGTCACGCACATGGAGTTCAGTAACAGTACTGAAGTTGAGTACAATATATCTGAGGCCTAACTGATGGCTCAGAATGACAGCAATGGATCTCACTAGCATCAGGGAGTTCCTAATTTAAGAGCAAGATCTTGGAGTGATTAGAGACAGCTGATGTTGAGACCTCTACTCCTTACATGGTTCAAGATTGGTTCCATAGCTCCCCTGACTTTCCACAGCTCTGGATCCAGCCCTCTGGCTTGTCTTTTACTTTGGTTGTAAGCTCTTTAGAAATGACACTCCTTGTTTAGTACTCTCTCCTGGCTATCTTCTGGGCAATAACATAAAATGCATAATTGGTCCTCTGTTTCTGGGGAAAGAGTTCTTGCTGGAAGGGCTTTTCTCTGTGCCCTCTTTTGACCATGAAAAACACCACAGAAAGATTCTGCATCAAGTCACAGACTCTTTACCATTGCAGAAATATCATGAAAACCTGACAGATTTGAGCTTGCTAATATTGCAGGCAAGAAGCAGCAGTGACTCAGAGAATGCTGACAAGAATAAAAATGCTGAAAGTTCTCAGACTATTAATAAACCTGAGAATTTCTCAATACCTCTGAATACATTTTTCTACGTATATTGTTATGGGACCTCACATGTAAAATGACTGATTCACTAACTGTTTTTCCTCACACAGTTTCTACTAACAAACACACTTTTAATATTTTTCCTGTTATTTTAACCATTATTTAACTCTTTAAAACAGTGGAATTCTATGGTCTATTGTGCCATTTCCTGGTAGACCATAAATCCCCCCTGCGCAAACATTTCTTCTCTTGTCTCCAGGACTGACTGACAATCGTTTCTGCTGATCTGCTACATATCTAGAAGAGCTTGGTGGAGTCTCAGCTCAAAAGAGCAGTGACAGAAGATACTGAAGCTCCTGTAATAAAGTTTTTCCTAACAGTTGCCTGTGCAGTAATGAGCAAATGAGGAAATAAAAAGAATAGCAGGAAAAATTCTCCCAAGGCCATCTGATCCTCTCACCCAACCTTTAATAACTTGCACCAAAGGAACATCGCTGCTTATATTTATTCTTCTGTTAGCCAGTTATTTTTCCTTCAAGTGTATGTGAGGCAAGGAAAGAAGCCTTGCTCTGCACATTTGTAACAGTCAAAGGAGTCCGTGTTTGATGTGCAATGCTCATACTGTAACACCTGCATGGGTACCAACAGGACTATCCACTGACAAGGGACAGCACCTTGGAATTTCTCCTTGCATTCAGTGAGAGCAGGATCCTGCTTTCTACTTGACTCGGTGTTTCTCTGTGATGCTAAGAGATGATTGTTAGCAAATTAAAAATTGTTTCTTGAGATGTTAAAAACTACTAAATATTAATGGAAAAAATAGTTACACACTCAGAAAAAATAATATTATAAAGATAGGTTTGAAATAGCTCTGGTCTGGTTCATTATTAATAATTACTTCTCCATTTTCATGCTATACTTACTAAGTATTATTCACTGCTCAGAGTTTTAGGTGTAAGCATCATAAGCATTAGAAGCAATATTTTTCCTTACTTTGAAATTATTCTGGCAATGTCTCCGAAGAGGGGTTAAGAATAGCATAGGCAAAGAGTATGTCCTGCCCTCTAAATCTGGGAAGTAGTTTCCACATGTCCAGAGTTCATGCATTCTGGCAAGGCAACACAGTCAGCCAGTGCTGATGCCTGATGTTCAGTGCATTATTAAATTTTGGATTCCAGCATAGGTAATGGCTATTTGAAAAGGTCTCAATGGCAAGCCAGGTCTGAAGTGCATGGACATAATTCTCTGTAAAATCTGTTTCTCTTTCTCTCATAGACAAATACATTTTCCTTCACATAAAGGATTATTGGATTCTTTCACATAGTAAATATCAAGACTTACTTACTTTAAAACTGGTTAGCTTGGCATTGTGTACTTATTGGGTGAAAGTACATGTACAGGGATAACAGAATCTAAAGATCTGAAATACTTAAATATCAACAGAAGGTGTTACATTTTGAGAAAGGAACACCATTAGTAGCTAGTTTGCTTCCACCTAGAATCATTGCTATTAGTGGCAAACCATGTTATTTATTAAACAACATTTTATTTTCACCCTTTTGACTGCATAACAGGGAAAATAATATTCTATTATTTAAGTATTATATTCCTTGGTACTGACTGATATTTCATATCTGTATTCAATAGAATAATTTGTGTGAGAGAACCAGACTTTCTGAAGGTTCAGTGTTCTGTCAAGTGGTGTAATTGGTATCAAATCATGATACGACCTGCCTGTCTCACCAAATTAACCAGTAAATAATAAATTTGTAGCCATCAGAATTGTAACTTGTGAAAAATGGATCATGTCTATCTACCTCAGTGCAATGTTGATCTTTCAGTACCGTAAGAGATTTGGCTTGTGTTCAGCTAATTACACACATTCTAATTTTTACTCTTGCATATTTGTCCTTGTAAATACAGAGCAATATATATGATCTACAGGAACACGTGAAAGGCAACATACCTAGGCAGAAACAATTAAAAAGCTTCAAACTGTGGTTAATATTTTCAGCTGGCTATTAGAAAAGCTGCCAGCACATACTTTCCTGTGAGTGCAAAACCCCAGGAAGTGAAGCTCTGTTACACCATTTGAGGGGGCAGCACAGCGGGGCCTGAGGATGGGAATATACAGCCAAGAGGCTGTATTTTGGTCTAAGTCACAATCATGCCTTCTACCATTACCATAGTGAGAAAACAGCTTGGTGAAAATCTTTGGCTGAAGCAGCAGAGGGACAGATAATCCCCTGGGGGAAAGCAAGAATGAACAGAGCAGAATACAATCCCAGAAATACTGGAGAGGCAAAATTTAGCTAGCATTCCTTTAACTATTTAATAACCCAGCATTTGAGACGGCGCTTTCAGATCATGATGCATCAGGGTTCTGAACTCTATCTCCCAAATTAAACTCTTATTTCCTTGCAAGATCTAAATAGGTTGTCTCATCTTCTGTGTTATTTCAAAGTGTTAGTCTTCAACGTTACTTTCACAGCTGCCTCACGAGAAAGTCAAACACTGAAATATATATATGTATATAAAAATGTGAAGCTTTTATGCAGGTTAGTACCTAGCAGTAAATAAAGGACCGTTACTGAAGCTATGAGCTCTACTTAGCATGTAAGCCAATTTCCTCATGTCTTTTCAGGCTGCAAAGAACCACCTGTCTGACTGTGGCAGGGAGCCAGAAAACAACTGTATGATTTACGCCCACTAGTTTCCTATAAGCTGTGGGAGTGTAACCTTAACCACCATCTTCTTGCACAAAAGATCCTGAGAACCACTTTTTTTTCCCCCCCAGAAAAGCATACTGAATGAAATATTTCCTATACTTTCTGCCTCCACATTCTCAGAGGCTGACAGGGATAGTATCTCTTTAGGAAAGCACTACCATTTTTCATGCAACTTGAGAAATGCTCCTTGAGTCAAGAATTTCTGTGCTATGGCAAGAGGCTAACTGTTTAGATTCAGCTCTGTAAAGGTAGGTAGACAAGTAAACCTCAGAAGTAACAGCGCAATTAGGCATCTGAAGACTTTCCAAAATTTGGCTGTTTTGCTACAGTCCATCTTACTGCAGAACGCGGTTCCAGAGCTAAAATAGTGAACTGCTACCCCAGGCTTTTCAAGCATCCACCTCTATTCGAGGATTTGTTTGTGACATGTTACTAGCATTAGGTGACAATTCATTTTATACTTGGTTATAGACCTGAATGGAAGAACTTATGAAGCATTATAGTATTTAGTAAGTTTAAAACCCCTGTAAACAGTTTAGGAGAAGAAATATAGCAACACTAAAATAAAAAAAAAAGGAGAAATCATACAGTAAACCATTTTCACTACGGACTATCACTCAAGACAAATACTTAATACACAATTCTCAAAATCCCAAACCTTTATAAAATGACAGGTCAGAGCAACACACAGACCAGCTTGGATGCTAGGAATAGAGTTTCCTTTCAGACTCTGGGCTGTGGCTGGGTGTGGACACATCATCCCTCACAGCTAACGCCAATGAGTCCCCTCGTTATTCCTTGCACAGCTTCTAGGGGGAAATCTTCTCCCACGGATACAGAAGGGATCAGTACTTTGTCTCCTGATTCACAAGATAAAAGCTCACTCTAAAATGAGACTCTAAAATACTTTCCTCCCGAAAGACTCTGGCTGACAGATTAACCCATTTATGTGGAGTTCTGTCTAGCTCTCTGAAGACCAACAACAAATTTTTGCTTACGACTTCTCTGAGCAGTTCACTCTTTCAATGAATGCACAAACTGGATAGAATGAAATGTATGTATCACTGGAGCATGGCAATGCCTTCTTCCCAGCTGTCAGCAACACTAATTTCTCCTTCCACCATTCTGTGGTTAGAAGAAGACAGTGAATACAAGTGGTTGTCTTAAAATTAGTGAAAGTGAAGGAACTGCCTGTGAACAATATCCTTCTGCCCTTTGATTGTATCTAGTAAAAGGATACACTTCTTAGCACCATGAGATCCTGGAAATGTGTTAAAATTTGCTTCCCAAATCCACCATATTATAATTTCACAGAATTACATTCTCATACTCATTCATGCAACTAAATGAGGGCAATTTCTCACTTGAAATGTCCTTGTGCCCCATCTCGTTTGTGGCCTGGGAGCGATTGCAAACAGTAAAGTGCTTCAGAAGCAGTTTTTATCAGATACAGGGTTACATAGATCCTATTCATTACAAGCAGGTTCAGCATGCAGAATGGTTTAAACCATCTCCAGTTGACCTCAACATTTCTCAACGGTTTCAACTATGGCATTTTATCTGCTTTTATCTCCTCTGACTCAGAATATTTCCTTAGCTCATTTTACTCCCAGTGCCATGTGTTTTCAATAGTCATTCAGAGTCTGATTGTGTTTCATTCAGTGCCTGTGCCCTAACACAACAGCACTGCTAAGCACAAGCTCCCATCTTAACATAACAACTGGTTCCAGCTGGCTGACACTGGGACCATCGGAGATACAGGCTGCCTACAGGAGCTGGCTGGTGGCAGGCGCACTGCAGCCCTTCATGACACGCTGCAGCTGCTGGTTTGCAGAGCATGGCTTGGGAAGCACACTGAGCCCCGTCCTCGGAAGGGAAAAATATCCCCAGCACTTTCTGGAGGCAGCACAGCATGGCTGCACTGCTCTTTCATGGCAATTGATAACCCAGAAACTCACAGCTTTTTCTAGTATCAGAAAAGCCGCCTGCTGTTACAGGGAAAGAAAGAGAAAGCTGTATCTCTTTCTGTTAGGTTACTAAAAGGAGTGACTAGCTAATTAGATAACTAAGGTGTGATAGTTCAATGTAGTAAGGCTTTAAAAGGCTATATATACTTCACCTGTTCTACCTTCTATTCACCCACATCCTTCATTCCTGTGCAGGTCAGTGTTTAAATAATATCTTACAACCATATATGATAATCTAACTTTTTCCTGTTCTTATTGCTGTGTGCGGCAATAGAAAATTGTTTCAGCCAGCCCAAGATGGCTTTATATTTTTTATTTCCTGAAAATGCCTTATTTTTCCTCCTTTATCCCTTTTCCTACCAGGTATAAGGATCTCACAGGAGAAGGTCACATGTGAAGAAGCTCAAAGTTATTTCTTTCCTGACAGTGGGATATGGTGGGTGGAAGGAGGGGTGGATATAGAAGGAATGATAGCTGCTAGGAATGTTTTATCACAACTGGGCTTCACCAGGAAGAAACAAAACCATTATGGCAAAAGTAACATGAGGGTGGAAGATGGGGATGTCTGTCATATCTTACACCTTGATTTCTTCTTTAATGTGTTTTTGGCCAGCTGTTAGGGTTGTATCTCACAACTGGTGTGCCTTATCCCACTCTCATTCATTTCTACCCACGAACTGCACATTCAGAGGCAAAGAGGTTGTTTGTTTCTTTGTTTTTAACCAGCGACAAAGGTCTGTGTCACATAGCTGTTTCCTATATTTTCTCCATAGGGCAGTTATCCCTAGGTTCTGGTCATGGTCCAGAAGGCTTGCTTCAGCTATGTGAGCTAAGAAGTGTTTGTTAAGCTGTGGGGTTTTCTCACTGGTAGTTTCCTGCCTATGATTTAGCAAGTGTCTTTTTTTTGCTAAGAAAGGACCAGAATTTATTACACTGCAATGGAAATTATCATCTTAGGATGTGGTACTGCCAAGTTACAACTTACTTTATTGCTGAGAAAACTCAAGTTCATGCTGATGATACCCATGGGTAAGGGAAAGGTAACACAAGACTTCAGAGAGTTTATAAAAATTCTTCTGCTCTTTTTTTAATTATTAAAATCATGCAAGAAAAGAAAAAGAGGACAGAGAAAGAGAGAGTAATATCCTAAAAAATGATGTTCCTAGTATTTGTCAGACCTTGGGCTTCCTTTTCTCCTTTATATTTTGTGTTCTTAGCATTAGGTCTTTATTAAGTTACATGGATTTGTTATGAAGGTCGGGTCATATGTTATTATTGTAAACAGCTGTGCTTGAACAGCAGTTGGTGTTTGTAACTAATGGAGGTATTATTATAGTAAGATATGTGCTTAAAATGTAACTGCAGTATTTCTTCCTTTAAAAGCAGATCTCCAGTGCTAGGGATCTAATTCTGTACCCTTATTTCTAAGTAAATCTTCGCTGTTCCAAAGATCAAACACTTAATACTCACAAACTGCCTTTCAAAATATTAGTGTTAGGAGCCAAGTAAATGGTTTTCTGTAATTCAGACTCTCATGCAAATCTAAGTTTTGCCAAAGCTCCTTTTCTGATGTTCAGAATCAATCCAGCAGCTTTTTTGCTTATCTGCTTTTGTTAAAATTCTGTGCAGTAAGTTTTATCTTTCTAACTTGCTCTGGCTTCAGTAGAGAGAGAACCACTATAAAGAGCTATCTAGTCAGCAGTGAACAACTAATACAACAGTCATAATTTGCAGGGTCCTTGTAATGTTTTATGTCTTGCAAGTGTGAGAGCCGTGTTTCCACGAGGTTGCGTGTTTAAGAAATGTTTTCTTTAGTCTATAAATCACAGTTAGAGGTCCTAGCTTGTTATAAAGCTGCATTTGGTGATAAGCATATGATATCTTTGAAGTAATGCATGCTCAAAAAGTATGTTAAGAGTAGCTGAGAATGGTGGAGATCACCTTATAAAGCATTGTAAAGAATATATCCATCTGCAGATAGTAAGTAATGGGAATATACCACTAAAACACAGTATTTAAAAGAACAAGCTGATCTGAAAAGAGAATTTGTTTGATCACTATAAGGAGTTCTAGAACAGCACTTGATTTCTGCACTGAGCTGCAACAGTGTTGAACAGTGTATGGCTGTGCTTTGTAAAATCCTTTCTTCTTAAAACCAATGCAATAGAAAGTATAACCTGCAAGTACAGTGAAGGAAATGTACTTGTAAATGTCTCAGTGAAACTTGAATTCATCTTTCAGTTCTAATGCTGATTATTTCAGTGCAAAATGGAGTAAGTCCCACACCAAAACATGAGGCCTTCCCCAAGCTAAAGAAAAGCTAGAGAAATTATTCACAAATGGTTGCATGAATTCTAAATTGCTTTTCTATTCAAAAGTGTTCACACTCCTTTTGGTGATTAATCCATGAACATTTGTGCTAATGGACATCTGCCCACACAAATGTTTGGCTCTTCACTAAGTGATAACTTATTTTATTTGCAAATAAGGTATTGGTGCCCCAATAGGGCACTAACCGTCATCCAGTCAAAGAGGAGGAACAGTGGCATGTGATTTAGGTTACTAATCTTATATAATGAGTTGTGAATAGGCAAAGATATAGTGGAATTAACAGTTGACAAATAATATGTAAGTAGAGATGTGCTCTGGCTGGGTGTTTGGCACTCCAAACACCTAAAAATAAATAGGCTATTATGAAAATGGGAAAAGGGCTGCATCAGATAAAATGCTCCTGTAAGTAGTATAACCTGTTACAGCTGTACTACTGTAGCCTGGTTTTGGCCAGGTCTGAAATTTGATGGCTTGAAGTTTTAGAAGAGAATCTAAGATAAAAGACTATTGAAGCATATATACAAAGCAAGGAATGAAAGCATTTATGTAACTGGGTACATTCCTAGTATTAACTTGCAGGGACACTACTGAAACTCTGGAGCAAATTTCCTAAGCTATTAATTATTATTATTGGGTTCAGAAAGGCAGCCAAAAGCCAACTGCATCTTTGGCCTCAGAAGTGAGCTGGAAGTGTCAGGAAATCAGGCTTCTGGTAGGCTTTTTGTTTGCAAGCTTGGCAATATCTCAGAGCTATTTTCTCAGCTATTGATTTTTCATGTGGCACTCTTCAGAATTTAACCAACAGCTTCAAGATGTCTTTTCATCCAAATGACAATTAGGGTATAGGACAACTGTATTAAAAGTATTCCTCTTTTCCCCTAACAGAGATATATAGTAAACCTGAATCTTGCAACTTTGTGCTTCAAGGAAAAGAAAGAAATGGAGTAAGGGATTACTCATTTAAGCTGTGGAAATGGATGTTTAACCTGCCACTGTTTCCTCAGCAGCATCTCTTCTGAGGTGCAGTGTTTAAGATCTCTGCAGCAGGCCCTGGTTGCCTTAAAGAGCTAGCATAAAAAAACACTATTGCAATGATAAGAAACTGTTGTCTGTTCTGTTGATGTGTCTTGGCTATGTTGTGGCTTAATTTAAACATTGAAGACCAGTAATGAGGCCAGAACAAACACTGGTTAGCTTTGAGGAGATGTAATCACTTAAATGGAAGCTCTGCATACTGAAACATGGTTTTCCTGCTAGTTTTCTTGCACGGCAGTATGTACCTGGAAATATCTAGCAAAATATCTGTTTGCCCCTAAGGAGCTGGATGTCTCAGTTCATGTCCAAGATGATTCAAACCAACAGACACCAGAAAACCAGCATTGGCCAGTGTCCCAGTCCAGTGACACATGAAACCAGCTGTCTGCCTGCTCTCAAATTTTTAGTCTTTGCAAGAAAGGAAGATTTTAAGGGAAAGCTTGAAAAGTGGTATTGGTTGACAGATGTCTCAAAAAATTTTTCACCTCGGAGTGAGAAGTAATTATTTGAATGTAACTGCTTAAGACTTAGATGTTCAATAAGATATAAGAAGCAAGTAACTGGTGATTTCATTCATATCTGTGGGAAAATGCTGAGTTGAAATCCTCCTCTGATTCAGTTTGAGACTTGTTTGCATTATTCTGAATAAATGCACGCTTTGTCTAATGCATGGAAAATGACCCTGTCTAGCAGAAGTTTTAGTTTCAATGACTCAACATCTTGGGAGGAAAAAGTATCTTTTCCACCAACGCTTCATCACAGAATTTTCAGCTAGAATTCTGAAATTCATATCAGTCATTCTGTAAGCACATCCAACAAATAATAGCTTTAAAACTTACAATTTTTAGTGACCAGCTGTCAAGGAGTAATTCTTTTTCCTGAGACACATCAGATCTCAATAAATGTACAAGCTCTAAAGGTTGCTTTATGATGGTACTACTTTAGTACCATTTAATTGAATTCTTGATAGATTTCAGATGCAGGGAAAGGTCAAGCCTAATGAGTACTCAGATGGACAAACTCCCAAGAAACCTGACATGGAGCAGGTTGTGATGGTCCAGCATATGGGACTTGCACATACTGGCTGACTCTCAGCAAGGGCTGGTAAGTAGAATTTTCTATCCCAAGACCGTGATAGCTCGTAGTCTCTGCTGCTCCTGCAGTGCTTTGTTATCGTTAGAATATTAGCTGTCATACCTTAATCAAATTTCCACTGAGAAATTACAGCAGGTCTAATTCTGCCCATGTTGAAATAGTCAAACTGACTTCAGTGGAAGCAGAATGAAATTACAAACCGTTATAAACATAAGGGTTCCTGCACAATCTTATTTTAACAGATAAGCTTTGCTTTTTGTCCTTGGTCATGGTGTAGCATTATGTCCCTTTAAAAGGCTCCCCTCTTCTACCCGAGAGATAATTGCAGTTGTGTGATAGATGAAGTTTTCTCTTTGCCATATACAGCATATGATGTGCTTACATCCTTGCATGAAGAGTTCTAGGCTATTGTATCACCATCACTGCTTCTGTTGTGGACACAATATCCTCCCAGTCTGCATCACCACTGTTAGCTCTGTTTCAGTTATGATAGAAAAGAAACACAAACAGAAGCTTGGACAAAGCAAAGGCGTACTTGCTGTTCAGACTGCCCGAATGTGCAAGCAGCATTTGCAGTATTGTGCTCAATATATTCAGCAGGGAAGTTGATGGACTGTTTTGCTCGTTCTCACTTCACCTCTGTCAAGCTGCCTTCAGTACATGCCTCTTTCATATACTTACATAAACATCCACTAATGGCTAATATTAAAGAGCATTACAGGCAAAATGCATGCTGGTCCAAGCCAGCATGTCTGCTCATGTGTTATGATCCTATCCACAGCAAGAGTTGGACAAGCAGTTTTCTTACTTCTTCCTCTTCTGCCAACCCTCATTTTGGTGGATGTTCTTTGTAAGCTGTTTCTTCCTGCCCACTGCACAAACCCAGCATTGTGTAACGTGCAATGTGGAACAAGGGTAGCACAGACTGCTCCTGTGTGCTCCCTGTCACTCCAATTCTCTTGTTCATTAAAAGCTCCTATTGATTTTAAATCAGTTCCACAGGGCTTCGTGATGACAGAAATTTGCCCAGAGACAATTTGGCTGAATTTTGTTTTCAGACTTCAAAGAGTGGTGTGCTTGTACATGTACTTCAGACAGAATTTTTGATAAAGTTGGAGTGGGATTAACAAAAAGTGCTGCTGGGGCTATGGCTGTAAGCTCTGAACCTGTGGTATGTCTTGGAACATTAGGGTTTATATCTGGGCTTTACAGCTCCTCAAGCCTTTATGAATTTGAGACCAAGCCATAGAATCATAGAATGGTTTGGGTTGGAAGGCACCTTAAAGATCATCTAGTTCCAACCCCCGTGCCATGAGCAGGGACACCTTCTACTAGATCAGGTTGCTCAAAGCCTCATCCATCCTGGCCTTTAAGACAGCCAGGGATGGGGCATCCACAGCTTCTCTGGGCAACCTGTTCCAGTCCCTTACCATCCTTTCCATGAAGAACTTTTTCCTGATATCTAACCTAAATCTACTCTCTTTCAATTTGAACCCGTTACCCCTTGTCCTGTCACTCCGGACCCTTGTAAAAAGTCCCCCCCCAGCTTCCTTATCAGCCCCATTTAGGTATTGGAAGGCTTCAATAAGGTCTCCCTGGAGCCTTCTCTTCTCCAGGCTGAACAAGCCCAATTCTCTCAGCCTTTCCTCATAGGAGATGGTGCTCCAGTCCTCTGATCATCTTCATCACCTCCTCTGGACTCGCTTCAACCAGTCGATATCCTTCTCATGTTGAGGGCTCCTGAGCTGGACACAGTACTCCAGGTGGGATCTCATGAGACTGGAATAGAGGATCAGAATCTCCTCCCTCAACCTGCTGGCCATGTTTATCTGGATACAGCCCAGGATATGTTTGGCTTTCTGGGCTGCCAGCTCACACTGCTGGCTCATGTCCAGCTTTTCATTCCCCAGTACCCACAAGTCCTTTTTCTCAGAGCTGCTCTCGATCCATTCTCCACCCAGCCTGTACTTGGGATTGCCCCGACCCAGGTGCAGGACCTTGCACTTGGCCTTGTTGAACTCCATGAGGCTGTCAGAGGCTCACCACTCCAGCCTGTCAAGGTCCCTCTGGATGGCACCCCTTCCCTCCAGTGTGTCACCTCACCATACCTCTTGGTGTCGTCGGCAAACTTGCCGACGGTGCGCTCAATCCCACCATCCATATCACTGACAAAGATGTTGAACAGTGCCAGTGCCAGTCCTTGAGAAATGCCACTTGTCATTGTCCTCCACTTGGACATCGATCAGTTGACCATACCTCTTTAGGTGCGACCTTCCAGCCAATTCCTTATCCACTGAGTGGTCCACCCATCAAATCCATGTCTCTTCAATTTAGAGACAAGGATGTCATGTGGGACAGTGTCAAATGCTTTACATAATCCCAGGTAGATGATGTCAGTTGCTCTTCCCTCATCTACCAATGCTGTAACCCCGTTGTAGAAGGCCACCAAATCTGTTAGGCATGATTTACCTTTGGTGAAGCCATGTTAGCTGCCACCAGTCCCTTCCTTAATTTTCATGTGCCCTAACATATTTTCCAGTAGGATCTGCTCCATGATCTTGCCAGGCACAGAGGTGAGACTGACTGGCCTGTAGTTCCTAGGATCTTCCTTTTTTTCCTTTTTAAAAATGGGGGTTATGCTCCCCCTTTTTCAGTCAGTGGGAGATTGGCCAGATTAGATGGCATTTTACCTAGTGAAGGTTTTCAGCAGGAAAAACAAGAAAGATTTGTGCTGAGACCTATTCCTGAATCATTGGATGGGAGAAGCCAAAAATTACACCTAGAATTTCACCCTGGCTGTGGGAAAAATAGAGACTGAGGGGAGGAATCTTCTTGAGGTTTCTTGTCACAGAAGATTTTTCACTGTGAAGTCTTGTTAATTGGATAGCTTCAAGATTTAACGTAGTAGCTGGACACACTTTTGCACACACTTACCTTTAAGTCCACAAGACTTCTCCTGTGATAACATTTACATGGTTTACTTGAATATTTCCAAAATTGAAAACTTAGGTTTGGGGGCCATTTTTTTTCCCCCCAAACAAGATTTAAAAGTAAAAAACTGCAAAAAATCTCTCCTGTCAAAAGTCCTAAAAATTCCCCTCCAACCCTTATGTTAATACTAAACCAGCACTTTTAACTTAATGAGACATGCTACAGTTCACACTGAAATTTAAATAGCATAGCATATACAAATGGGATAACTCAGTGTTTTTAACTGCAGAGGATTAATCTAGTTAGTCTGGCTAGAGTCAACTATCGGAAAGCCTGATGGGCTGTTACATCCTTCCAGCTAACTACCTTATCAACCTTTTCAGTCTGCCCCTATTTTTCACACCACTGGTGCAAATGGGCAACTCACTGCAGCCTCTGTGCTCTCACAAGCAGGGGGAGGTGCTGGGGACAGCGCTCACAAGGGCTGTGCAATAAGTGAGGCCCCAGACCACTCTCCCTCCATGGGGGGGGGGGGGGGGCATAATCCGACCTCTAGTATTTTTAGCCACTTTAAGGGAAGCAGGCTGAAGAATTGCCATGCCCCTGCTTTCTAATCAGGTTAAATAACAACAGCTCTTTGTTCTTTTCTCTGGATGCTTCACCCTTTCATCCTAATATACATGGTGTGGCCTAGGATGTGCCTTTCTAGTTCCCTGAACAACAGTACCACAAAGAGCATCTTAAGCCCCCTTTTCATCAGTATAATGTCATTATCAGAAATCTTGTGTGACCTCTTGTGCAGCATCAAACCATTGTATCAATATCAGCAACCATTAGCAAGCTGCTAAAAGGGGTTTGTGCCTGATAAGGGATGTTGAAGTCCTTTTTCTTTTGGACTTCTTTTCTTGAAAATATTTTTATTGCAAGTCTATGTAGAGAAAGCTTATGTGCATTTACCTCTGAATGGTAAGGTGAAAAATGCCAGGCTTGTTCCCATAAGATGGCTTTCTACAGTAATTTATCCAAGTACATACATTATATATAATTAAAATTAAGTAGACAGATTACGCATAATTAAAAGTATGTACATTGTATGCATATAAATACATATGTAGGTAGAAATAAATGTAATGTGTATGTATAATATACTTACATACATATATTTTATTTCATAATTTGTTTAATATATTATATGTAATGTATAATCAAAAGTGGAATCAGTCAGTGGCTCATGCTTTATCAGAGAGTTTCCCCACTAAGCGCAGCACAGTGCTCATGAAGGCCTGTTTTGTATTAGGACCTTTGAGCACTCACATTATAACAGTCAAAGCAAATCCTCAAGGACTAAATCCACAGAGGCAGCTTTGAGGGTTCCTCTGGTGCTGCCAGCATGCTTTACATCTCCCACTGCTCACTCCCAGGGCACCCAGTTTGCTGCCCCATGTGCAAGGGCTCACAGCAGCCATGCGTGTGGGGTGATCTGAGTGCCATTGGCAGCACTTGAGGCTGGAAGACCCCAGACCCCCTTGGCATGAGACCCAGGCAGGGGGGGCTCTTTGGGGCTGCCAAGGGATTGACTCCCTCCAAGTGAGCGCTGCAATCCTCTGCTGGCAGGGCACCAACAAGCAGGAGGAAAGGAATGCCCACCTCCCCGAGGACAGCTACATTTTATACCAGTGCAAGTCTGTTTCTATCTCACTTTCACATCAGGGAACACCTCCAGTCTGGGGAGGAGATGGCAGCTTTTTATGCCCTGAGACAGGGCTGGAGAGTGTGCAGCGAGGTTGGGACAACTCCTCTCTGGCTTGGGATCTCCTCTCCAGCAGCAGTCTTACTGGTAAGCCACTACCACCTCCAACCAAAGGCAAAGCACACTGTGCAGGGCGATGGCAGTGCACAGCACATAGGCTGCCTGTCATGGTTTCACACCCAGTGAATCCGGCAGTTTTGAACCAGAACTGTCTTCTGTTAACAGGGAAGAGAAGAGAAATGGTGGAGAAAAAGGAGACCAAGGTCTTAAGCAATAATTTGCCCCTTCCTGTTCATTTGTTTGAAGACTGGAAAGCAGACATATAGCCTGTAGGTGTGAACTCTGCCTGTGGGAGCCTGGCAGACAAAGACAGCAGGACGGGGAGAACCCAGCACCCACGCATGGCCCTTCTTGGATGAAGTACAGTTAAATCCTTCGTTAGTTCTAAGACACACATGGTTTGGCACTCAGATGAGACAGCTCTCGATTTTCCCAAATTAGAAGTGATATCACCATCAGTCACTAACAGTCAATCCTATCAACGTCTGTGAAAGCTGAGACGCAGGAAGGTGAAACCCTCCTTCCATGTTGCAATGAGCAGTGTTTCACTGAGATGTTGCTGGGTTTATTTTCCCTGTGCAACTCCTGTGTTTGCAGACTGAAGCAGAGAGATGACCCAGCAAACGGTTTACAAATACCAGTCACTTTGCAGCACATCAGCAGATTTTCCTTATGCCCGACACAGCTGCCGTGTAAACCCAAGAGCTCCTCAGTTGGAATCTGCCTCTTCTGTCTTAGGTCACCGCATCGTTTGATTCCTCTGGGACCACCACTGAGCTTAAGTGGGCCAAAAAGTCACCAAGTCATGTAACTTAAATGTTATACCACAACCATCCAAGGAGGAAGGTCTCAAACACCACTTCTCCTGCAAAAATAAATTATGAAGCAACCACCATGGCCTGGAGAATAAAGCAACCTTTGTCTCAGAAAAAAAAATGGTGAAAGGATTGTAAAATAGCCCTAGGCATCCAGTTGGTGCCTATAATACATTTCCTTGGAAAACAATGTAACACATTCCCTCCCATAATGAATTAAATTCCAGATAAATTCCTATAAGAATAAATTCTCAACAAGGTGAGCAAACAAAGTCCAGCCTTAAGGAGTACAGACTTTGACATTTTGTGGCAGTTTATGCACCTGGTAATGAAGGTATAACACAAGACACTGTAGGTGGTGTGGTGGAGGGTTTCAACTGCATAAGAGAGCAATTGCCCTGCACTGATTTCTGTGAAACTTTCTTCTAGGAAACTGCTCCGCTTCAATTTAGTTTCTATTATATATCTAATTATAAAAAGACTAAATACTCCTAAGAAGTTGTTTTAAGAAGGCAACAATGAGATACAGTTATAAAATAATACAGACCAGGAAAGCAACTTTTGATAAAAGTCCTGATACAATAGTTGTTTTGTCTTGTCCTAGTACTTGGCTGAAAACACACTGCACTGCAAGTATGCATCAAGCAAAGTCTGTTTCAAAATGTAACATGCAACAAAAAACAATGCTTTTTTTGTACATACACAAATCCTTAAAGCCCTTTTTCTATGGTGGTATGTGAATTATCATACAGCTATTGACTAGTTTTCACTTTTTGCCATCCAAAGCATGTGGCAAAAAATTATTGCCTCATCACCACGCTCTCAGTAGTTGGTTTTGTTCACACCAGGCAAAGCTCACACCAGTGCTGTGTCAAAATGGAGTAGGCACAAACTCTCTTGTTTGGCTTCTTATTACAAATACTAGGAGGTGAGTTAATTTTCACAGTATTTCCAGGACTAGTGCACAGATTTAAATCTACTCTTTCACACTGTCTTTTTGATGAACTGCTGCTGGTTTGGATGGGAAAGAGGGTTTTGACCTCCTACAAAGGAATTGAGACATTTCTGAGAGTGCAGGGTAGTGCTAATGAGGACTGGACATCCTTACATGTTCAAGATGTCATATCCTGCAGCAGTTGCATACAATTCCTGTGGAAGCAGTGACCCAGTCCAGGTGGGAATTTGCTAATCTGGGTGATCTAAAACAGTTTCATCTACACTGTGGACGAGCGCTCTTCTGGTTTATGCCAGCGTTGTGCACACCATACTCAGCAGAGAATAAATTCAGGCTGACAAACATCCTTAAATACTAGTAAAGAAAATTAGGTCTAAGCTCCCCAGCAATTACACCAAACATGCTGAGCAATCATGCTGCCAGCTGCAGCAAGGATCACGAGAGAGAGTGTGATATCCACCCAAACATTACATGTTGCAAGAAGTGCAAGGAGCCGTTCCTTAACTCAGTTCTGCTGTAGTGGCTGGGCTGGTGGGGTGGGATAAATTTCCTGGCTATCATGGCTAGAGATTGACTATTCCTTCCCTGAAGTCTGGCGAGAAAGATCACGTCAGAGTTGCCAGACAGATGAAATGGTTTAGAGAACCAAGAGATTGCAGACAGCTTCTGCAGACCTAATGTGTTTGTGCCTTAAGGCATGTGTGAAACGCAAGTGTAAAACTAGGGCCAGAATTTCAAGTTAATGCAAAAGACTTGCTGGAAGTAGCTGTGTGAAGCCAAGCTAGGTGGCTGCTCGGTTATGGGCACAGACAGTGGTTTTACACAATGCTTTTCCCCAGCCACACCAAGGTGTGATGTCATCCTGGGAAAGAAATAACCAGTGTGATATGCCCATGGCAGCTTAGGACCACCCACAGTTTTATTTCTTTCCCTAGCACTGTGGTGTCACTGTCTCAGTGTTCGGTGCCTGTCTTGTGCCATAAACCTATGTGATTCTACCTTGTGGCAGTGATCCAAAGGCTGAGCAAAGCAAGCCCTCCCAGCTTCCCCTCCCTGCATGGCAGAGCAGGCATGACAGTGACCGTCTCCCACTCTGCAACTGCAGACTGGGAGTGCAGTGCCAGCTTTGAAGTGGCAGGCATACTGATGCTGCTCACCCACGTGAAGAGGGAAACCTGATATGATGAGTACAGAAGTCCTCACAAACCGAGAGGACAGCTTTGCAGCTCACCATGTGTTCCTTTTGCAAAGTTGCATGTGTTTTGGTGATGTAAAAAGACACAGAGGGTGGTGAGAGGTCTCTAGAATACTTAGAGAGTACTCTGAATGATCTGGCCTGAGCCAGGTGGCTGCTGGTCACCTTTATCCTTTCTTAAGGGATTTTCCACTCCCAAGCCCAAGTTTCACTACTAGCACACAGCTACTGTGTGCCAGGCTATTAAGAATGGATATTCGTCGTGAAACAGCAACACCTGTTTTCTTTCCTCCTTTCTGTCTTTGTCTGAGAATAAACTGTCACCATTGTAGCTATTATTTATAGGAATTTAAATGAAATGCCAAGTACAGAAATATTTCTTTCCTTACCACTGACTCACTCCAAATATTGTGGTAAATTACCCTCTGCGTTTCATTTAGTAGAATCAGTAAAGTTGACTTGTGTCCTATGATAGAAGAATTTATCTCCAGCCTCAAGTTGAGGCCTTTTATTTGTCTGATGGTTTTTAATGGCATTTCTGAATAGGTGCAGTGTGTTCCAATGGCCTTGAGTTAATTGATACTGGTATTGCAAAGACAAATTGGGTTAACTGTGCTGAGGAAAACAGGGTGCACGTGGATGTCATTGAAAAAGGGAAGTGGGAATACCTTGGAAGAAACAGGATCTTTGAACAGTAGCATCAAGAAATAGCTTCTGAGGTGAAGACTATGACTAATATTTCAGCCCTGGCCATAACTGATTGAATTTTTTTCTCTACTTTTGGAAAGTTTTAAAGAAATCATGTGAACTGAATCCTTGCTGAGGTTGTATTTGATCTACTAACACACTTTTGTGAGGAAGCACTGTACTAAGCCTGGAGTCTGGCACTCTGAGAGGTCACATACTCTCCTAAAAATGAATCATGGATTTACTGGCCTGCAGCTGCCAAACAGCTCTTCTCAGTGGTGCTAATTTATTGTGGCAGGATTAGTTTACATTACCACTGCATCGGTAAGAGCCAGACTGAAATTTTTATTGCCCCCTCTTCAGGGCAGTTGTGGTAAAGTGAAGTTACCCACTGAAACTCAGAGTAAGACACATAAGGTTCAGTGTGCTTTTGACCTTTTCTCAATTTTAATATATCAGCTGTGGCTTTTGAGTCTGAGCTGGACTAAAACTGGGTTTTATTTATTTTTTTCTTATGTGCTATAATTCCCTGAACCCATCCTAAGTTGTGTTTAACACTATAAAGGTGATCTTAGGCTGGGAAAATTTAACAAGAATCTTAACTGTCATGAGCTTTTACAAGTAGCTAAATGTATCATTTTTCACTTAACTTATTAGATTATTTTATCCTTTTTTAATCATATTGTTTCCTTGAAGTTACTCATTACCTAAACACATTAGACAGGTGTTTTCAAACAATACATTGTGGATATCAGGACTATATTCTGTATAGGTTCTTCAGTGATCACCTTAGCAGTTACCCGTAGGAAAATATTAAATTATGTGAATAACATCTCTCAGTTTGCTTTCTTTTCCCATATTCTCACTAGAGGGAGGTGTGTATTTTGCAGATCTACTGGTTTTGAAAAGGTTTATGTTTGATGAACTTGTTTTTCCTTTAGCATTACAGAAGCATGGGTTGGTTTGTTTTGTTGCTATGTATTTCCTCTGATAGAGACAATAAAAAGAACACTGTGTACTCGAAGCAGTAAATAAGAGGTTTATGCCTGGGGAAGATCATTTCATTTCCAGGTGAATTCCATAGAACTTTTTATTTCAAGCCTTGCTTCTTCCACAACAAACGAATTTGCCAGACATCACTTTCATCTCAGTCTTGGTGGGAATTCTTTGAGTTTCAATATGTCAAACTGCAAAGACAGAGACTGAAGATAAAGTAGACTGAAAGTTTATGGAAAATTTCTGAGATGCTTAAGGCTTAAAGACTACTATCCAGTTGCTGTGGTGCACAAAAATAGTGAATGAAGATATTTAATTCAGTTTGAGAAACAGTACAGTTTGAGAAATAGAAATTCTTTTTATTTCAGTAGATGACTACTCGAGCATATGCTGTGAGATTCAACCTTAAGTACACTTTCTGCTGATCTTTAGGCAAGTTTTATGGAAAGTCTTATAATGTCATGGAGAGGAACGTGGCTAATTCATATGATATTTGGACAGGCTTTTGAACGTTTACTCTTCATTCTTTCACTTGTAATCCTGAGCCTGCTAAGGCTGCACTGCTAAGTACCCACTACCTCCGTGAAAGCCAGGGCCTGCAAAAAGGGTTAGAATCTCTTCCCTCCATCTCATACATTAGTCACCCCTCGTCAGAACCTAGAGTGGTCAGGATGTCCAGATGGCTGTCAACATGCAGTTTTTGCTCCACAGTTTATGGATTTATTTGAGCCAGAAAGGAGAGGTAACAGAGGAATGAGTTAGGAAAAAGGTAAAATACACAAGTCAGGTTTGGATAACTTGTCATAAATATATAATGCAGATTGGCTTGGTTTTCTAATCCTGCAACACTAGCCCCAAAACTGTCCCATTTTAAGAAAAGCTTTACAAGAACCAGGCTATGCAGTTTCAGTGAAGTCATTCTGCCAGCAAGTCAAACAAGAGATGCAGAAGATCCTGAGGGCTGTGAGAAGGCCTCAGTCTGCCAACAGCTTGCAGCAAGGCAAAGATGACTTCCAGCTCATTCTACTCTGTAGCTGTGGATGACCCCTGCAACATTTGACTCTAGTTCTTCTCAGAATATGTACGTGTACACTGCCAGAGCTCCAAGCAACTGGAAACAAATCATGAGCACATGCCAAAGCTGTCTGCCTCTCAGCGAAACCTTTTGGTTGAGGTGTGGCATGATGTTACCCTCAGCAGATCTATGGTTGGTGACAGCAAAGCTTGCCTTCATGTAATCTTATACATACTGGGCAATCAGGCAACAAGGCTTTGTATTTCTGGGTGAAAGATGCTAAAGAAAACTTTTATAGCACAGTTTATGGGAACCAGCTTCAAACATATGTGAGAAAAAAAACCAGACTTCTTTCTTTTAACCTTTCCAGTAATGTTTTGAGCGTCCTTAGAGCAGACTATCCCCACTCAAGTGTCTCCATCAGACAAAACCGCACAAATGCCAGCTCTATAGGAGAAGAAATGGATGGGCTTGTGCCTTTCTACCTCTGCTGCAACAAATATACATGGCTTTGACTGTCATATGTGTTCATACAGATAAAAAAACGTTGCTAAATGTGCACACAACCCCAAAACACTTCTCACCACAGACCACAGACACCTCCGTCATCATCAAAAAAAAAAAAAGCTTAAACACATTATCTTCCCACTTTCCAGGCTAGCTTTTCCTCCTTTAACGTCTCGCCCTTATTTTGTGCTCAGCTTCAGGTTTTCAATGGAGAGTTCAGCCTAAACACTTAATGCTGCAGGCCCCACCATAGACACTGCCCAGCTACTGTCCAACCCAGTTGAGGAGCTGTCATTAATGAGGAGGTTCTGGCTGTAAACGCATGAGCAGGTCTGGTCTGAGATCCATCTGGCATATAATCAAAGGTCTGTGAAATGTCACTCTCTTTGAAGACGCTTGTGAAAAACCAAGCGTGGGGGACAAGTTTCACCCTCTCGGCTTTCAGACCAGCACTAAAGGTTATACAGCAACAGTTCTGCTTTGCTGGGTTATTCAGGTCTGTACAAAGGTAGGTTATATCAACCGGCATGAGACAATATGGATGTTTTATAGGCCATTTGTGTGAGAAATATGTTAATAATTCAGAGATTTTAGTCATTTTAACTAGTTTGATTTTTGTGACATGACCTTCATTTATACAAGGATTAGTACAGTCATTCAGAAACTCCAGCTTAATGACGCTAGATCAAAATTAACAAAACATTTATTTACCATGAAGATACAGGACTTATTTTTCTTTTCTTTTCTTTTTTTTTTTTTCCTGTAGAAGGTGTGGGGTTTTGTTTAAGAATTACATACATCATTTTTGGATGAAAACATTGGATTTTCATACGTAGATTTTGAGCTTGGTTGAAACGGCCATGTGAGGAAGAAACAATGAAAGACACTGCTTATTGAAAATCAATGTTTTGTCAAAATTTCAATTCCAGCAGTTGCAGCTGCATTTTTGTTTACTGAAACAAATTAACTGAAGCTAGAGACGTTTCTAACATACTTTCTTATGATAATAGAGAAAGGGTTTAACTTTTTGCCTGAGCTAGGAAACCCTCATCTCAACATCCACCAAGAATTACTTTTAGACCAGAATTGTTCCTTTCTGTGAGAAGCCATCCACCACTGCTTTGTACCAACATACCAAAATATCCACTCACAATAGATGGCAGGCACAGTGGCTGACTTACATTCTTCTACTGTAGACTGGCTTTCATTAATCAGCTGAAAAATGCAAGGGAGCATTTAGTCAGAAAGGAAGCCCTGCCTCACAGCTGTGACAGTCTGCCACGATGCATCTATCGTGTCCAAGCCCCCAGTCACAATCTCTTTCCCTCCATCTGGTATAAATATTTAGTACTTTTGATGTCACTGTTTCAAATGAATTGACTTAGGCTATTTAAACATTCAGGTGTTCCTTACTTCTGATGTATTTTGAAGGAAGTGGCATATTTCAACCCTTCATCTACTCATGGTTTTTTAACGACAAAACAACTGTTTAGTATTTTACAGTGATTGGAACAATGTCAACCTTGAACACGAATTTGAGTATTTAGTAACAGTTACAATATCCTTGTCATTCTCAGCACTAAGAGGGTTACTGGATGCTCCACTTCTCTGTTGCTGAAAATTATAATAGCTTTGGAGAACACTTCCCCTGACAAAATCTAAACGCCTTCAGCAAAAGTATGGTGGTGTTGCTCTGAGAATTTGTCTCTGTAAGGTTTTCTGATTTACAGTAGGTTTTCTGGTTTGCCAGTCCTTGTGAGTTCAGTGACTACCTTTGGGCTTTTAAGGAAAAGCTACTGTAGTGTCAGTGGACATGAGGGTGTCAGAGAAACTATTTGTAGAAAGAGGAAATATTTTGCTTGTCAGCATCTGCTTGTTTGTCCCACAATTGTTGCTGAGGTAACCTCTGAAAATAATTTATATTAGTAATACTTCTAAGTAGCATCCACTCTTGCAACATTTTAGTGTCTTTCCGTTCAAGGTTTATTACTGCTTAATGATTTTACTGCCAAACTCATTCAGGAAAGAAGAAGGATAAATAGAAATTTTCTCAAGATGTTTTTATTTCCAACTGAAAAACATCCATACAAAAACATCCAAGTGAGCCCTGACCATGTGGCAAATCTCTTGAGAAGCTCAGCTGAGATTCTTACAGAGGAATTTTATAGTCAGAAAATGCCATCTGTGAAAATTAAATTCTGTTCCTGAAGCCCTGCTTTACTTTATTACACTAAGCATTGCACTTCCTCCATTGCCCCAGCTAGTTAGGTTAATTCTGTCCCTGCTCTTCTTCCCCAGCACTGCCTGTGAGCTACCACATGCGAAGGGTGTTAGGAAGAGCCTGCTTACTCATTCATGCTGTGACTAACTACTCTGCAAAGATGAATTAAAAAAGAAGTCTTTTGTACTAGTAGTCAATCACTGGGGTCAAGATGAGAGGGACAAACCTCCTTCTGAAATCTTCAGGAATGATGCCAGTGCTAGCAATGTTCTAGTCATCTTCTTCTAAAAGGATGAAGTTGTAATGCTCTGCTTTGAGGAAGGAGGATTTAAGTAAAATGAAAACTGACAAAAATAAACATGGCATGAGGATGGGTTAAAAGAAAATAGAGAACACTAAAGATACAGCTTACAGAAGCAATTACACTAAGCAGGGAAAACACGAGGAACCAAAGGCCTTTGAGAAATGAAACAGACCAGCATGATATCCAGCAGGAACTAGATCTTATGGAGGATAAAAGAAGAGAATGGAGGTATATATTTGACTAAACTACTATTTTATCCAGCAACCATTTTAAAATGAAGAAAGCAACAGCAAGGAGCAAAATTCAACAAGTGGCATGAAGGCATGAGTGCTCCTTGCTATAAATCTCAGTGAAAGGGGAAGCTGTATGTGTGTGGTGCTCTGGTGAGGAGGCAGCACATGCACCTCTCCCACACTAAATATTTTACAGTAAGAATGACACTGAACAGCAAAAACCCAATACTG
Organism: Rhynochetos jubatus; assembly: GCA_027574665.1. Classification (NCBI taxonomy): domain Eukaryota; kingdom Metazoa; phylum Chordata; class Aves; order Eurypygiformes; family Rhynochetidae; genus Rhynochetos; species Rhynochetos jubatus. Next base: position 17,769,544 of record CM050654.1, on the reverse strand, counting down.
CACTCTACAGTATATCTGTAAGGAAGAGCAAACATAAGAGGAGGGGAAGGTACTTTAGAATAACACTATTCTAAGGGACCAAGACAAAGTTCTTTCTTTTTATTTTGATTTTCAGTCAATATTGGAATTAAAATGCAGACTCATTGAATTGTTCAGTCTTCATTCTGGCTTTTTGATTCAGATTTTGTTGAGACAGAATTTGGCCCACCCATGCAAAGAATTCAGGGTGAAAATAAGGTTCTCTGTGTTTGCAAATTGGTTTGAGAATTCTTCCTGCTGCCAGAATGAAGCTATTATCCATGCTACGCATGGAGATCATTCTGCAGTCCTGATCCAGGCAAAACTTCTGCTGATTTGAATTGTATCTTCCTGGCTGTGGGTTATAGTTCTTCAGAAATTTTTTAATGTGTATACTTTTCCCTAGCAGGATGAGAAGCACAGCTGGATTAAAAAAAACAAACCAACAACAACAAAAAAAAAACCCAAAACCAAAACAAACCCACAACAGTTTTGAAAGTATCATTTGTTTTCACGCTTGAAAGGGCAGCTTCAGCTAGAGTATTATTGTGCCTGTATATGCAAGCATAATCAACATTTCTTCTGGTGACTTAGTATTGTATTGCTTTTTTAAAGTCTTTTAAAACAGTTGATGAAATCATCTTAATTAGATGATTTGCTTTAGCATCTGCTGCTGTTGTCATTTCATTTGCAGTGTTTTCATTTGGTGAAAAGATTTTTCTTTTCCATCTTGCAAAACAACATAATATCTGTGTGCACATATGTAACTGTAGAGTGTATACATGTATTTTTAGTACGCTCTGTTCCTTCAGCTGTGCTTGGGTAACCTGGTAAGATTCATTTCCTTGTGTCTGCATGATCATGATGCACAGCATGAGGGGACTTTTGTAATGTGATAAAAGAGCTGCGAAATCTCGCATTTGCTTGTAGAAATAGAAAAAACTATCTGTCTCAACACCAGCAGAGAGTTTTATGTAGGCTACAAAAATTCTTAAAAATAAACACTATGTGGGCAATGGGACCAAAGTCTTCTTTAAGCGTAAGGAGAATTAATGTAAGCTTTGAATAGATCAATATTGAGAACTTTAAAACTGCTTCCTGTTATTCTCCTGGCTTACTTTCAACCATTTTCAGACTCAGTCAGCTGCTGCAATGTTTCCTTTGTGAGACTTTAGGTTTTCATCAAGAGCTTCTCACAGTTCAGCAGCACACATTGGAAACAAGTCTAGGAGCTGAACACCAGAGGAACAGATAGGCTGGAAGGCAAGAGGCTAAGACTATTGTCTAAGCTCAGGAATAGCTAACCACTTACTCCTGAGGGTAAAGAGCAAATATATGAAATATATGTACTTTAATGAGGATCTGGTTGTCACTTTCTTTATGGTAAAAAATGTTTGCTTCATTCCTCGCTCCTCACTCCAGTCTTCTGAGTTAATAAATATAAATAAATAAAAAAGAGCTATATGGTCCTACTTCTACTATTTCAATAAAAAGATATTTACATTTTCCCTTGAGGAGTGTGCAACTTTACTCTGTTTTCAACAAGAACTCAGGCTTTCTGAAAGGAACGTGATATATTACAGGCTCCCCATTCACAGTGTTTGTACCAGCAAATCCAGCAAACAGCTCAACAATGAACGTCATCCTTTCCCCTTCAATTTAACTTCAAGGCAGTTCAGCACCTGTTTTCATCTTATCTGCCTATAGTAGCTACATGTAACAATGTTTAGTAGCTACGTGCTAAACAAAACAAGTTTACAAACCAAAAACATTGGGTTTGTTATCTTCTCCACAGGCACGCATATTACAGTGCTAGATGGGGTTTTGGGTGGAGTGCAGTTTGGTTTGTTATTGCCTATGGATCACACAGCTCATATGTGAGTATGGCACTGAGTACATGACACTAATTTCCATAGAGGATTAGAGCTCCAGGTAGCTGATGTAGACATGGCCATTTCATCATTAAGCTTGCTCTATCACTGACTTACTTCAGAGCAGTGTGGGGATCAGCACAGGCTGTGACAGTCTTTTCAAGACTTTGTACACTTCTGTGTCACTAACATTAAGCATGCACTTGGGAAATTTGCCCCTGCTCAGCTCTGTGCTGCTCTGAATGCTGCTAGCCAATGAACAAAATACAGCAGATCTGTCTATGTAAGCAAAACTGTCCAGAGTCACTGGACAAATCTATTGAAAGAATCTGCCTTTTTTTTTTTCACAATTTGTTCCTCCTTTTAACAACATGCTTGCTTTCTCCAGGACACCTGACACAACACCCTCTCTCTTACAGGAGAATAAAGAGGTCCTGAATATCCACTCACAGAACCATCACAGATCTCAATCTTCCTTCTGACTGAGATCACCATCATGATTGCCATTGCCACCTGGCACGTGAAAACTTTGGCCTAAAAGTCCAGATTGGGATGCAATAAAGAAGGAAACTGAGAAAGCAGGACACCATGTTTGTGGTACATAACCCCCAGATCGATGGAAAAAAGCAGAGACAGGTATTTGTCTAGTGGAAGGAAGTACACTGGGAGAGATGGAAGAGGAGGACAACAGAGAGGATGTACTCCGCAGTACATTTCCTCTTGTATTATGCACACACAGTTCCCACCCTTCTGCAGAGTCATAGGGTTGTGGGCTTTGGTTTGGCTTTGGTTTGGGGTTTTGGTTGGTTGGTTTTTTTGGAGGGGGAAGGTGGCGCGGTGTTTAGCAAACTGAATAGGTGCAGAATTGTGGTTCTTTTTTGTGAAGGATTAGTTCAAATTCTTGAAACATTAAAAATATCACATTATTACTGCAAGGTTTCACAGATGAGAAACAAATTGGAGGCTTAAAGCAAAGCGTATTTTCTTCCATCTTGGTTTGCTGAACCGACCACAAACATGACTCCAAGCCTAATGTAAGGATTTGAGGATTTCAAGTAATGATTCATAGAACTCCAGACTTGAAACTATGGTGAATCTTTAAGAGAAGAAAAGATAATTATCCCTTACGTGGACATCTTGTGAGAAAAGGAAAAAGATCCATGGAGTTTAAGCAGGCTCTGAGACAACAGCAAATTACTTTAACCAGAACATCTAAGGGCATTTTACATTTTAGATTAAAGTTCTTAATGGGGCCGTTACCCGTACTCTTCCCTATCAGTGCAGTGGTTTGGGTAGGACTCCTGCACAAGGTAAATTACTTCTGTAATGAACAATTCCATTCCTTTATAAATGTGTGACTGAGTTGTATAACACTTGTCACTCAGTGTGTGTACAGCCTGTGTACAGGTATCGTATAATCTATTTTCACAGTCCTTTGCAAGTGAGTGTCATCTCACTGACACTGGTTTCTTCACACTCTTTCATGTACAGACTTTCCTGGTTTCTGGAGCTCTCACTGAACTGTGCTGCATCACATGCATCTTAAACCACCAGGCAGCCACAGGCACAGTAAATTAATTAGTCCCTAACATCGGACACAAAGAAAAGGTTATCTGGTTTGGTATATTCTTTTATGTCAAAATCACAATGCAGTTCTAGTAAAACGAACATCACAATACAATGTGAGTTTGAATGCATTTTGTATGTTGACGTTGTTAATGTTTATTTCAAAAATTTTTCTACCTGGGCTTCCTTTATAGCCCAAAGATATCCAGAGTGAACTCAGTTTAAAGCTGAGTTGTACTAGCACACAAAGCAACAGTCTTTCAAGCAATAAAATTATTTTATTATGCATTATAGTGATTTCCCTAGACAACATTTTGACACCTAAGTGTTAGGACAAGTAGTTTGTCATGGTGGGTTTAAACTGGCATGCTAATCCTTAGCCTTGTTCTTTTGCTGTTTCCAGTCTTCACCACATAATCTCTCTCTAAACAGCCTGAATTTCTTCCTTTCTGCCTATGTGTGCTGAAGAAGATTTAAGATGGAATTGAAGTTTTAAGCATTAGAAGTCGAAATAGAAAAGCTTGTTTCTAACATGAAGGTGAAGGAAAGGTCAGCAGAGAAGTCGGATGGATGGCTGACGTGGTCTAACAGTTCAAGCAGACACAGGAAGAAGAAAACTGTCATAGTCACAATTTAAAGAGAAGAATTAGTAGGAAGTGAGACTCAAATATGACTGTGAACAATAAGTGACAGGCTGTCTGGGATGCAGTGTCTCCTCATTTCTTACTGACAGCAATGGACTAAGAAGCCTCTCTAAGAAGCCTGAAGAAAGCAGCGAGCAGGTACTGGACAATCTGCCTCTGCTGTTCTGAAACATCATCCCCATGCTCAGTAGGAGAAAAGTAATGAGTGTAAAATGCACTGCTGCAAGTGTCACAAAGTAAGAAGACCTTAAGCTGAGGATAACATGATCAACAGCTATAGGTAGACTTTGAACTACACCCAAAACATATCATGTGTAAGACTTTCAAAGATGAAATCTGCAGATCATGATGCCAAAGAGAACACAAGGAAAGTATCTGTATTACTTGTGCCAGAATCCCTAGTGGCTAAGGATAACAAGAAAATGGTTTTGGGGAATGCAACGAAGAAACATTTGCCAATGAAACAAGAATGAAACCCCTTGTTTTCCTGAATATTTGAATGTTTATTGCTAGAATTCTTGCTTCTGACAGCTTGCTACAGGTGGGTAGCAGTCCTGGTTTCATCTGGGTGATCTAAAACCTGAACTCAGCAATAACCAGACTTGTCAGCACCATGTAACTTCTATGCCCTGGTTCCATGCAGCACTTTTCATTTGGCAGACAAACTACAGCTCTTCCTTTCTAAAGTCTTTTATGAAAGCCAAGAGAAGTTCAGTAGCTAGGTGGAGATCTTGACTTGCCCAAAGCAAAATAAAGGTCAAGCAGTTTTTCTGCTATTTCAGAAATGAGACAATCTGCCTATAGCCTAACCATACTTCCTGACAGGTGGGTGATAAAAGACTGTTCTAAAGGCTTTTATGTCTAAAACAGGTTAGTAATCTTGAAAGTTATCAGAAGACCAACCCATGAAACTCAAAAATGGTGACAAACAGGCCAATCACATGTCCAATCACATATGGGATAAACTGGTATGGAGGAATCATGTGTTATCCCTACATGTGTTTGGTACTATAAATTAAAAACAGATTTATGGTGGTAAGTTAGTGTGGGAAATGTTCCTTCTCACAGGGGAATATGACTTGCTATACCTGATGGATAGTGGGTAAGAAGCATCACCTTTATGTACTGCAAACACCATGTCACTGGTGCTGCTGCTGTTGAGGGGCCATGGAGGTTCACATACACAGCTCATGAAAGGCTTGTGGGTGGGTTCTCACAACAACTAAGATTATTTTTAATTAATTCTTCAAACCACCTAACACCTTATATACTACAGGATAGCTAAGTAAATGTTTTATGTTAATACAGTTTTGAAGTACTAATTACAAAATGAAAGAAGAAAAAAAACCAAATAACACAACATATGATAATGCATTGAAAGACGGAATCTAGTATTTGAGTAGTCTTATTGTCAATTGCAAATGAAATAGCCATCTCACTACCGCTGCATAATTTAGTTTAATGCTTTCCCTCTGTGGTACAAATGTTATATTTGGCATCTTAAATAAAAATATAAAACATTCAAGAGCTTCCTTATGAAACAATTTTTGGCCTGAAAGTGCTTTTCCAGTGTCAGAAACAGTTCTAGTACACCAGGCACAGATTCAGCCAGTCAAGACTAACTGGCACAAAAGTTGCAATTTCTATGAATTTCTTTCTTTATTCTGTTTCTGAATGTGATTGATATATCTCCAAGCAGTGACTATACAACCTTGTGTCAAGAGATGAGGCAACTGAGAAAAACACACATGCAGAAAATATTCAAATAAATTATTTTTTCTTACCAAAACCTCCTCCATTTATAAACCTAATGCAAGAAATTCCTGTATAACTGAATGGAGGTTGTGCTGACAAAGAGCTCAACACTGCAATGCCACCAGGACTCCCCTGATATTTTACATGGAATTTAGTCTGACTACTCCGTGCTGACTATACTCCATGTGGTTAGATTATTGATTAGAGTCCTTTACTGTTGGTTTTGCAGGTCAGTATTTGCAGTTAGTATCAACAGAAAGCAAAATTAAAGCTTTCTCTTGACTGAAAATACTGCTGTTTTACAGGGAAATATGTTTCTGCTTCTAACTCATCTCACATATTTAACACCTCAATTATATATGGGTAATACAGACAGATGAAAATCTATGTAAATGAGAAGATGGTGGTACTGTGACTGGTATCAGGTTAAAAGAAAAGCTCAGTGCTATGAAAGTTTTTCCTGCTGATGCCCACTTTCCACAGTAATATGTGTAGGCTAAGAAATTAGATATGTAATAGGATGATGTCTGAGATCTGACTGAGAGTCACCTTTAAAAGCCTGAGCAATTTTGTAATAAGTTAGAACCCTTTTCCCCAAAAGAATATGAGACAATGTATGTGAAAAGTTCACACAGAGAATTTAGAGAGGTAGTAAAGTGTGATAGGACATACATTTTTTAAATGAATGGTTTACCAAGAATACAGGAAGTAAAACTATTATTTCACTTGCTAGAGGAAAAGATGAAGGAAAGAGCTGGGATAAGACATGCAAGGGACAAAACTGGAAAAATTAGAAAGAGAAAAACTTTCAAGAACCTATGATAAGGTAAAAGTAAGCATAGCTTCTGCAGGGAGAAAGCAGAGTAAATAATTAAGGGAGAGAGAGAGAAGTCAAGACAGAAGACGTCTTTTCAAAGATTTTGCTAGAACTTCTGAAAAAAAAATAGGGAAAATTACTAAGTAAGAGAGAGTACAGAACCTGCTAAAGTAGCAGTGCTGAAAGGCTATCCTCTTACCATATCCTAACTGTCCTTAGGATAGAGAAGGAGTTTTCAGACTGAAAATCATGAGTTTGTCACAAATATTTCAGCACATCTGCCTCAGGCGTCCTTGGCAGAAAATGTAAACAATGAAACCTTTAAATAAACACCATGAAAACCTTCATTATTTGGAGGTAATTGTCAGTTCCCCTCACAGAAATCTCTAAACACAGATCATCTATAGTTATCTTTTCTGAAAACACAACATTCAGGCTCTCAAACTAACCAAGCAATATTAATTCCTAAAATTCTGTTCTTCGTTTAGAAAAATAGCCAATGGACCGTATGCCCATGATGACACTGACTACTGTGCTAACTCTAAACTGAAAATCAAAATAACTTGTAGTTCCATGTTATTGATCATTTTCTGACCAAGTGGTTAATGAGGTTCCTGCCATTAACACATCTGCATGCCCACCATGCCAGCTGTGCTTTTTCACCTGTCTGTGAACTCTCTTCTCTGAAGCAGAACTGTAAAATAGTAAGGTTATAGCAAGTCCCTTTCTTAATCTGCATTTGAAAAGCAGCCTTTTTATAAACTGAGTCCAGAGAGGGTCAACATGAACTCTGCTAGGGAAATGGGAACTTGCCCTGCTGAAGGGTTTGCAATCTAAGAATGCAGCCTGCGGGTCCTGAAAGGGCTGAGACTCTGCCTTTCATTTCTTCTGGTTTGTGTATGCAACAGGGGCTCTAGGCTCAGGTCTCAGATCCCCCACAGATCTGGTAGATTTTTTTGCAAACATTTATTTACTTAGTTGGATTTCTTGCTAATTTGCTTAGTTGGACTTCTTGTTAAGTGGGTGTTCATCATTAAGGGGTTGTAGGTATTGCATGATGTAAATCATCTACAATTTTAAAAGATCATAGTGAACATTTATAAATTTGTCTGCTAGTGACCTGCAGACCCAGCAGCATCACAATACAAGTTTCAATAACAAGCAAAGTTTGTGACAGTAAAGACAGCTATCATTTGCTACAACAGAAGATAGCTTTCGTGTTATCTAGTTTAAGAGAAAATACTGTCTAGGGGAAGGGAGTCTAACTTCCAGGATCTTTATCTTCAGACACTTCACTTAAGAAAATCTCCAACCATCCTCCCCTCAAAAAAATTCCCATTACATTCGCTTGCAACTACAATAAATGACTTTGCTTAAGTACTTTTTTTCCGTTTTCTTGACAGAGACTCTCAGCATGAAGGATGACAAATCATCTCAAATAATATTTAAATTTTAGAAATTATTTACAACAAGTCAATGCCCCCAAGAATAAAAGAAAGTATTTAATGTGGCAGACCATGATGTAGGGGAAACAATGAAAGGGAAGCGCAGCTTGAACTGTAATATTGCTGGGTAACTTACATCTCCCTGCTGAAGGCAGCTGAGTTGCAGTTACTGAACGGCTAATCTGTTCTACTGTTTTTTGATCAGATGTTGGCATTATCTGCCACTAATTGCTTTTTCATTTCCACTTGTAATTATTCCATTGCATGTTTGTGGTGAGAAGCTGAAAATGAAGCAGATCACCAAGAAAGAATTAATTGTTAATGAATAATCATCAGTAGGAAGCCAATTTCATTATCTTCAAAGAGGTAGCCAGAGATTAACTACTAACTGAGATTCTCCTACTTTCAGTGAATGACTGTAAAGTAATCACAAATAATCACACCCTCAAACTTCATCAATTATTTTCTATTATGAGGATTGATACCCATTTTTGGTTTTGTTGTTTAATGTTAATGGTAGTATTCAAGCTGGGGAGTGCTAATTGGAAGGTGTTGTATTCAGTGGGCCCTAATTATTAGAGCATCTTTTTCATTAGCATGTGATTCTAGGAGTAATACATGGTTGTAGTTACTGCATTTACCATGTTATAAATGCATTTTCTTTATCAATAAATTTTAGACAGTCTGTTAAAATAGAATGATACTTTCTCGGCAACGCACAGCAGTAGGTCTGGTTTTAAAACATGCCATCATTAACTGTTTATTGGGAAATTCTCCTTAAATCAACAAAAGGCTGCTTGGGATTTAAGCAATGGGTGTAATAGTGTCAAGGTATAAAAGAAATCAAATAGAATAAAAGCCATGATATATACTAAAGAGAAGTTTAAAAAAAATCCCATCTGCCTCATGATCATCGCATAGATCAATGGTCGAGTGAGAAATGTTGACGATCAGCTTGCCATTCTGCCTTGCTACTGATTTTTTGTGATACCAAAAGCAACCATAAAGAATAGCTCTCCTAATGTTTTTAGGTGAGTTCTGTATTACAATTTTGTAATTTTAATTGAACTGCTATAAAAGACATAATGCCAGCTGTAGGATAGATTCAATCTCTGTGTACTACTGCACTCACTGAAACCTCTAGACTTTTCCACGTGTGGGTATCTGACAACAGTCGAAATACTGCCTGTATTTTTTCCAGCTTTGTACCTCTGCATGTGAAACTCCTTGAACTTTCACCACAGGAACAGTTGTCACCTCTTAGTTCTCTTCTACTTGAACTGATTTAAGATAAGCCAGCTTTTAGACTCAATTTTATTTTTCCCCGGAGCAGGGGACATAAGGCAACCCCACCACCTGTGTCTGAAGGAACAAATACAGTAAAAGTGGGTTTGTTCATGACCCTCCTCAGCAGCCTCATTAAACCTTTAACGGGGAAGAATGACAATATATCAGTGTTCTGGAAACCTAAAGAAATACCACCAAGGAAGACGAGCTTTTTAAGAATTCCATGTTTTTTTACAAAAAGAAAGAATGGAACTTTACAGCAATCTTTCGCACTCCCAACAGGCTGCATCTCAAAGGCAATGCCAGGCTTGGTCAGTCATAAATGGTTTCTGAAAACTGTAACAACTAACACAGAGGTTTGACCTTTGCTGAGAAATAAAATTTGGCCTAAATGGAGTTTACCCATCCAACATGATCAGCAATTTAGGAAACTGAAAAGTTCCACTCAGCTACATGCAATTTCTTAAAAAAAAACAGGTAATAGTCACATCAAACCCCATAAAACTTTGCAGAGCCGTTACAGTGATCTGTTGTCAATCATATAACTAACCTGTGCCACCTTTGTAAAGTAGTAATATGTTCCTTTGTCTTTGAAGATTGCATTCAACATATTGTGACAGAGCTTGAATCACTGTAGTAATTTTCAGCCAAAACAGTCAAAAGCAGCAAAGGTAATTTTCTCTTTAAAGCAAGATATTTTTCTCATCCATCACGACAAAGTGTGACGTGCTGATGTCACTGCTGCTGCAAAATATTCTTCAAAATGTGCATGTTTGCATTCAGAGTAGGTTGACTTCTGTTATATTTTGGTTTTGGCACTGAATCTGACGATCTACTATATAAATATTAATCCCTTGCTGCCTTCAAAGCTGTCTCTGCCATATTAGGATTTTAAATATCTTCATTAATTGCTTAACTACCTTTTCCTAAATTCCCCATGGGGTCCTTTGATACTAGTCACTCTAATGTGTTACCATATGATTCATGGCTTCACTCTGCTACAACATAGAATGTATCTTTAGCCAATTTTGTTTTACAGATGTCTTTGACAAAATGAAAATTCAACATTTTCAGACTCCAAATGTAAGCAGACCTAGAAGGAGCCATCATAGTACTACATTTTAAAAGGACAGAAAACAGTTTTATCTCGGTTCATGTTTGTGGAAAATGTTTGCGATCAAAACTATTCCATGAGTAAATACTTTCAGTTTCTAAACCACACAGAACACATTAGTACAAAAATGGCAAAAAGAAGCAATAGGAAAGGTAATTTTCTATTTCCAAGAAGTGAAATTAAGTGAGGTACTTGAACAGCAAGTCTCCAATTTATACACCTCCTAGAAGACCCTGTGAATTTGTAATTTTTCTCAACTTTTAGTCAAATTCTAGCCAATTTCTTCATATATCTATTAGAAGGAAGGAAACTTACAAATTTGGTGCATGATGTAGAAGGGGGATCTGTAGTCTGCCTATAGAATTCAATGATAGAAAACTCCTATTAGATCAATCAACTTGAAAAAATTGTGGAGCTGGAACACAAAGCATCTTTACCTTTCCTGTTACCACCAAACAAAGGAAAAGTGCTTACTTACAACAATAAACAGAAGAGAATAAAGCTTCCATAGGAGTAATTCAGGTTTCCAAGAGCAGGAGAAAGATGTATCCTTCATCTCTCACTATACAGAGGACTTTATGACACTTTCAGTAATCCATCTTGTTGTCTATTTAGCTATAATATAAACATGTGAACTACTAAATCCATACACAATTAGAGACTTCTTGAACATATCATATAAATTATTATGGGTCATATTCTAACAGCCCAGTTACCTTTGGCTTTAAGGATAGTATTAGGCGTTGAAGTCAAGAAGAAGAGTTCATGACTTATGTGGCACATTATGAAAACCAGTACAAACCAGTATGCCATTTCTGATCAAGACTCTATAATCTCTGCTTTACTTAACTGGATTCTTCACACCACAATCAAAAATGTCGCCAGACCCAACACAGAGAATTTTTAGGTTTATTCAGGCACACCCAAGCTCATAGATTGACACAATGGACTGTGACAGCTCTTTCAGAGGCATTCCACTCCACCATGTCCTGTGTGGCTGGTGTTCATGTACAAAAGTCTGTGCACTAAAACTCCTTATGAAATATTTATCCTCAGAAAGGTAATGTGCATTATCAGTAACAACTTCCCCAAATAAAAATAAGTTAGTCATTTGCCTTTTCCCCTCAAAGCACTAAGTGTGCATCATAGATTAATGTTTTAAAATCTTTAGCTAAAAAAAAAAATAAAGACAGCAGGAAAAAATATTTATAATTTATAACTGCCTGAATAAACTAAGTGAAAATTTTATGCCTTTCAAACACTTTAAAAGGGCCAAACAACCAGATGCAAAGTAGAATGTATAATTGGAAGCAGTGACACACTATACCCTACAGCAGCATCAAGAGTACTTTCATAATACTGTCACCTGAATACAGCATAATCTCATTTGGCAACAAAGTCCTTGTATCAGCCACTCCTGAAACACACTCAATTCAATAATGTAAAATACACAGTCATATTTTTGCATTTATTTATAGGCTTTCTTTTTTATTCAAAAAAAATTTCAACATAGCATACATAATTGTGTCTGGTTTTAGGGGGTTTTCATTAAACTATAAGTGAATTGCCCTTCTGGCTGAAAATCTGTTTTCTTTTCCATTCCCATCCCTCCTATGTGCTACATTCCCTCTTAAATTCCACATGGATTCTATAGATTTTATTTAAGCAGGGCCAAGTTGCATGAACAGATCTGCCCTAGAGAAGTTTACCTCTTTTAGCATGCAACCCACCACTAATGCTCCTTTTTCATTTAGGTTTTCAATTTGGATGAATTCCAAATTACCATTTATTCCAATAGAAACGCAACTAATTACACAAAGCATCTTAATAAAGAATGGAAACAAGATTAAAAGCCCTCCTCCTTCTGGTGTTTCAATGTGTGGAATTTATAAAATGCAGAAAGGTGCTTTAATTTCAGTTGTAGTTAGGCCTCTTAAACAATCTTTTATCTGGTGTTTTAGTACTAGCCAAATAGAACGGTATTCAAGTTGAATGCAAAATATATGTATTTATTACACAGGGTTTGCCTTACTCATTATGTTTTCTCATGTTTTGCAAAAAATAACAGACAAGTTCTTCACATATGATGTGTTCAGAGCACCTATTCTGCCCTGGATAACTCCCTGCCCTAAGAAAGATGTTTCTGTCTTTAAGAGCTTTGCACACTATGGAGAGATAAACAGGTATGTAACTGGGAGAAAGAACAACAATAGATATCTGACAGTTTGATTCACTGCAATCAAAACACAAGTTTTTACAGTCTCTAAGAGCACCGTCCAGTTGGATAAGATAGGTTTCCAAAAAATTCTTAAAGGTTACACAGGTAACATGTTACACGGATGTTACAGTCCTAAGCAGAAAGAATGAAGCTTGGAATGGTCAAATTAGACAATTATGAGAGATGGAGAAGAGTAGAGAAAGAAGGTATATTTAAGGGACATAAGTATTATGTAGGTGATAATAACAGAAACACTGATACTGCTAGAGACATGAAGATGGTGACTGAAGTCCCAGAAGGGAATAGCACACTCTGCAAGTGGGCAAGTCTGATGACAAGTTTTCAAACTTGAAATCACCCAAGAGAAAGAATGCATGTACTAGGACGGCCAAAGAATAGAGTTTTCTCATGTAACCATTACCCACAGTCAAGCCTGTATAATTACAGATCCATGCTGGCAAGAACAGATTGCAAGAGTACAAAGGAAAGGGGTATTTCCTTCTGCTACCTCCTCTGACCCACAAAGCAGCTCTGGTACGATCCAGCTAAAACAGCCACTGTACAGCACAGCAGATCACTTATTCAGTGCTGAACATTCAAACCTCAATCCCTGCGTGAAGGATCTCTCTTAGACCCATGATGTGATTTCTCGAACAAAATACAGTATTGGTGGTCAAGCAAACAGAAAAAAATCTGATACAGAACTAAGTGAGAGAGCTGGAACTCAATGGAAACTTCTTGGGATACTGGAGAACGTTAAAGCTGGAGATTAAACTGGATTAAGGATGTACTTTAAATCAGGCAATACCTTGCTCTGAACCTTCATATTTGTAAAACTTTCTCCATTGACTCAGAGTCTACTTGTAAATGGATGTTACAGAAATTTACAGAATAGCACAGGAAGATTATCTGGCCACCCAGCAGGTTCACTGCCACTGCTAGTCTTCCTCCTGGATTCAGGGTCTGTAATGTCCTCTCCCAAAAGCATGGCACACTCGTTCTTTCTTCCCCTGTCAATTATTCAGCTCATGGTTATACGCAGCTTCGTCAAAAATAGCATCTCCTGGTGTTACAGCAAGTTAGCATGTAAGAATTATTAAGAGGTTAAAAACGGGATGTTGCCAGGGCTGATTCCTTCAACCTGTGTCTAGTTTTCAAAGGGATCACCATGGGAAAGTAATGAATATACAGGAGAGAACTGGTGAGATTGAACAGGGCCTTGTACCTACACACATACACACCGGTAAGATTCATCATGCTCTCTGGTACACATTCATGTTATAGCAACAAGCATCTGAAATACCTAAGAGCTTGGGAGTATGTAAGAGAAAAACAAAGCCTTCCCAATTATTTTTGTCGATCTATTGCTTTTAAACCATTGCAAGATTGATTTACATTGCCAATATATGGGGGAAAGGTGGTGGAAAAGGTAATCCAATTATTCTAGGGGAATTTGTCCTTTGCTCTCAGCACAAATTATAGCACAAAACAGTGAAAAGGGTCTCTGTCTACTGAAGGTAATAATTAGCTATTTATATCTTATCCTTCACAAGCATTACTTCCTCAAATTTAAGGCAGTGCCAGCTAGTAAACAGCTATTTACAAAACCAGTTCACAGTACTTTCTGGTACTAAACTCCTGACTGGTTTTGCAGTCTGGTGCTGTTAAAGAGAGGACGACAAGGAAATCCCACGATCTAACAGCATAAAGGTCAATAGCTGGGAGTGAAACACAGCAGAAATATGCCAGAGGCTACAGCGAAATGGTCAGCTCATTATAGAGGCTCGGCTGTAATCTTTCGGTTCCCTCTCCCCAGTAGCTTACAGAAAGCATGGCCTTTGTTTCCACAACAGATTCCTGGAAACCTCAGTGTCCCCACTCTCCCCTGCTGTGGTGTTATCACAGCAGACAGGATATAGCCACTAATAACAGTGTTAGATAATTTACAAAAGTGGGTCAATTTTTGTTGTAGCGTAGACTATGCCCATCTGTACTAATTCATTATCTCACTATTCAGTGCTAGCACAGTTCTCAGTCTCACTTATGGCAACAAGGAAACACCATAAATGTTGTGCACATCTTCAGCTGAGTACTTATTTAAGAATACCAGCCCTATATGCACCATTATTTTTTATAGTGTATAAAGGCTGTCTTCGTAAACCTGGTTCAGTTATTTTTGTAAGATCTAGGAAAATCGATGAACAGTGCAACCCCCTGCTCCCCTTAGCTCTATATACCTTTATATATCTTGAAGATCTAACCAGAATGTATAACTGAAACTTCCAGAAGCCCACTTCTGCAAACCTTTCTCAAGTAAATTCTCACCAAGAATCTGCAGAACTAAGCACCTCCAGAGCAGGGTGTGTATTCAGTCAAAAAAAGTTGCAAAAGTACTCATTCTCTGTTCTTTTCAAGTTAATCAAGTTCCCAAGATATTGAGAACTGACAATAAAGTTTCAGGAGAGACATGTAAGCTACAAATAATAAATACTATGAAATAAGGGCAAAAGATTGACATCAATATTCTTGGGTTTTGAGATATAACAGTTTCTTTTAATTTCCCAGTTATTTTCAGCATTGTATCAATTGGCTACTCCTGCATGCTTCCATCTGGAGAAACTTTAGGAAATCGAAATTGTCCTAAGTGCTTCTGGACTTATCCAGTGTTTGAATCATATAAAGAAAAATTGAACAAGAGCTGACTAGTGCTAATACATTATTTTCCCACAGCAATTGCTGAGCTGTTAATTATATTACATGAATTAATTAATGTTTAAATGATCTAATTGCATGTTCCTTCTGTTTAAAAGTTATTTTTAAGAAGTATTTTCTCTGTGTGGGAAGAAAAATCCCATTTATCAACAATTACAGAAATCTGAAATTCACATCCATTTTTACTCTGCACTTGAGCAGATACCAAAATCTCACCACTTGATCCAATGTTGCCGTAATATTTTAATGATAAATCTGCATTTTACATTGAACTTGGAATAATTTCTATTTCTTTTTTAATCCACTCAGGTTTCATTTTGGTAAAACAAAAATTAGTCTCACATATCATGAATACCTCTACCGAGCTATAGGTCGTTATATAGATGTAGACTGAGTTAACTGCACAAGTCAAGTTAACAAAAGCAACTAACATAAAAAGAAATATATTTTGTGAGGGTAATATTTTATGGGTGACAAACAGAAGTAGGAGAGAATGCATGTAAGACTGGGTTTTCCCTCAATGTGTGTGGCAAAATTATATGATCAACAGTCGCTACCCAGTTAATGAGATTTCAAAAAACAAGGAAGGAAAAAGACCCTTGGTTATTGTTTAATAATAGGAATAGTATCTCAAATTTGCATAGTACATCAAAGGCCTCCCAGCTGTTTTATGAGCCAAGACATCTGTGAATGTGTTAAATTGTCCAAAGACAGTTCATTTCTGCTGTGTTAACACAGCAATACCTTATACTTCCTCTGCCTATTGTCCAAGTATTGAGTGGAAATCCTGTCTGAAGAGTTATCTCAAAAGAGAGAAAACTGCACTAAATCCTGATTTGACAGTCAAATAAATGACTTGATTGACTTGAACATTTTAAGAAAAATACCAATTAATACTGTCAGAAAGATTCAAAAAGCCATCACCACTCTTTCCGTACTGAATGAGAGATATTGAACATCCCTGCCTGTGGACTGGCTAACTAAAAGAGTGTCCAAAAGCTGTGTTAAAGCTGTCAGGAAGTAAGAAGCTGGGAAAGCCACAAAGACCAAGAAGCTATCAGCCAGTACGTGTAAACTGCCTGTGTAAAGCAGCATGGATTAATTCCAGTGAGCTGCTAGTTCCTGACAGTGGGAGAAGGTTATCAAAATAATTTAAAATCTGTGAATGTAACTAGACTGCAGCTGAAGAAGTGGGATAGGCCTGGGGGAGACAGCATGCCTCTGTGTGTTTTGAGGGAAGATAGGAACACCAGCAGCATCCCAAACATTTTTGGGACATCATTGCACAGCACGGATGTCTGAGAAGGATGTTCAGAGGAAAAATGAGTAGTGGAGCTGGCAATTAAAGGTATAAATATTATAAAATGAAGAAGAAACGGGCAGCAACAAAGCAACATGGTCACTCCTCAGGATTGATTGTTTTATGATCTAACAACTGTTATCTCCAGTTGTTTCGGTTCATTGTCACCTAAACATGCATAATGTAAAATAACAGACATTTGTGTTGTTAAAATTTCTTTGTTCTAAGGGGTATGTTCTGCTAACTTTGTTCTAAGGGGTAACTCCTGTTCTTCACTTGCTTACACAGAAGAAGAGCCAACATGTTTTCTCTTCCCATACCAACTGGGGGTACCTTGAAGACTGGGATCACTGCTCAACCTGATGAATAGTCTGATGGAAGGGGCTGAGAAGAAAGATCCTTCTTCTAATCCCCTCTGAAATGAAAATGTTAACACAGAGGTCCTTTGTAGATGCCAGACCTAATTTGCTTCTCCCTAGCCACTGGGTCGCTGGATAAAAGCCAAAAAACCCAAACACAGAAGTTGGTGTTGATATCAGCTAATGACCATCCAGCTGGAGCTGAGGATGAACAGCTGCAGCAGGTACTTTCTCCAGATGTTGCACAGAATGACTCTTGCACACTTATCAAGTGGCTGTGCTCAATGCTTTCCCAAACCCATCGATATCACCACTTCATCCTGCCTCACCTTCCTGTTCACATCCCCTTGCTCTTGCCTCCCCTCTCTGTATCCCTTTGTCTCCCAGAAAAAAATCCTTTGCTTTGAAATTTATAAAGGTACAAAAAGAAGTGTTGTGGTATTCATCTAGCAACTCAAGATGTCACTATTTTGTCTGTTTTGTCCCCTCCTTCACAAATCCTCTCTATGCCTTGCCTGTTCAACTCTAAGTTCTCCCATATGAGAAGTCCCTATACCTCGTCATTCAAAAAGTAGTGTCATTCTCATCTGGCAGCACTATAAATACTAATGTTAAAAAATCGTTTGCTTGGACTTCACTGAGTGTAAACATGAATAAGAACATAACACCCTGTTACTAAAAATGTTTCTCATACTCTCTCATTTTTCCCCTTCTGCTCATTACTTTAAAATTTTTTGTCAAAAATAGCCAATTGAGTTATTTGCCTACAAACACTGAAGCATTTGGAGACACAATTTTCTGCAGGACTTTCTTACATGTTTTTCTATATATCTTCATCCTAAGTTTTTGTCTGCCTTTAATGCAAATAAAACTTATTTTCTCAGATGGAAGCTGCTGTCACGTTTCTTTCAAAGCACTTGACTGGGTCCTGGAGAATTCACACACTACTATGATCCACAATACTTCCTCACCAGTGACTGACGGCAGAATAATAAATATAACAGGTGCCAGAGGAGAGTCACTGGCACTAGGGAAGGACCCAAGCTCTAAGAATTTCCAGCCTTCTGAGCTTGCAGGCAATGCACCTAAAAGGTGCCACTGTGAATTTATCAGTCGCATCACTGATTCATTGCCTCACGTCTCCCATCAGAGGACCAAGCCTCTGCCAGAGTGTTGCCAAGCAACCCTGTCTTGGGCTAAACACAGAAACAGGTGCCACAAAGGCTTTATGAGTGACTAAGTCCCTTTGCTTCACACTGGCAATCTTGCCTTCAGTTATCATGCAGGTCTCCATTGCCCCAAAAACTTTGCTACTGCTAAGCCCTGAACGGGATGTGTGGGAACAGCTTGCTGGCTGCAGTGAGCTGCAAGCCACTACTGCAGTAGTACAAACAAAAAGCCTTTACCTATCCATTCTCCTTCAGCAAGAATGTTAAACCCAGAGTACACTTTTGATGCTGCAGCCAATTGATAAGCATATGACCAGCAAATGATCATCACTAGACTTTTGGCTCACATGCTGCATATAATAAGATCGTAATAAGATCCATCACATAAGAGTCACAGACTCCATCTATGCCACACAGCAGCAATGCTAAATAGGTGCTTGCACTCATTTCTCTCTTTCCAGCTGTCTTGATAAATACCAGTTCTTTTCCAAAGCCAGTCCTTAAGAACCGTTTTGAAAACACCATAAACGAAAATTAAAGTTTGTATTTTGGAAGGCAGAGGTTAATAAAAGAATCAGCTTTTATATCCCTATTTCTTACTTACAGCTTAGGTACTGCGATTTATTTTAGTGATACCGCTCTTGATAGCACTTTGGTTTTGAATGTTACTGACTGGTTGTCCATTTTTAACTGAAGTATTCACAAGGGTGTTTTGTTTAAAAATGCACAAAGGTATCTTATTAAATAATGTCACAAACATGAAGTTCATTATTATGCAAATGCCATCCTCAGAACAGATTTGTTAATTGCAACTCATTTGCATAATTAATGAACTCTCAAATGAATAATGCCTTTGCAGATTTGTGAAGCATTGTTTTAAAATAAATTATAAAATACATGTCAAATGAAGAGTCCTTCTTAGATTCCCATAACATTGTTTGAAAATTAATTACCAAACGCTTGTCAAATTAAAATGAGTTTATAGTTTTTACAATGTTATTTTAAAATTAATCACAAAATAAAATGTCACCATACTGAAGTAAATAACTTGAGGTTTTTTTCAAAAAAGAAATGCAGAAAATTATGTTTAAATTTCAGTTATATTGTTTCCTATACTGAATTTTAGTCATTTTGTCATAGCAATATGATTTTAAAAACTTGGTAGCTGTTTGTATGTTAATGTTTTAGTAAATGGAGATTAATTTAATTATATTATGTTTGATCTCTAGTAGCACTGATGATTAATGATAGTGCATGTAAAAATGTGTGGGCAAGGTCATTATATATTAGTAACAAAAAAGCCTGGACTTCCAATGTCTGTAGATTCACGTTTGCTTTTATAAAGGGTCATGTATCGTTAAAAGTCATTTGGTTTCTGGATTTTCTTAAATAGTGCCTTGAACCAGGACTCTTCTTTCCATCATATAACATATTTATATTTTTCACAAAGAAAAACAACCTAAAAGTTCATGAAAGCAAAAATTTTCCTGCATTCATGACCATGCAGCTTAAATGCCGTCAGAGCAGTGTCAGGAATTCAGCACTACAGCTTGATAGCCCTTAACTGCTACCTTAAAACCCAGACGCTCCAAGACACAAAACCTTAGGCAGATTTTCTGCTCTCTGTAAATCAGTATTCTCTCACTTTACAGGAAGAAAATCCCTTTTTTGTCCTGAGTACCTAAGCATCTCTGTAAATGCTCAAATACTCTGTTAGATACAGAAAAAATGGGCTATGGAGACACTTTACCAATACTTTGAAGATTAGCCTTGCTAGGCAAAGAGAGAGCTTCCAACCATTTCATAACCTTCTGAGTGATAAGATTTATCCCAAACAATTAATAAAGTCAGTAGCCTTTTTTTTAAGCATCCTGGAGGAAGAACAATTTCTTTGTTCACCTTCACATCGTCTGTAGCTCTTTAGAACAGATCTATCCTGCAGATGCTGTATTATTTATGATTTTACTCAGTCCCAAGCAGTGTCTTGGCAATGCATACATAAATATGTATATGTGTGTCTGTGTGTTTGTGTGTGTGTAAAGAAGCATCATTTGAACTCAAGACAAGTAAAGTATTAAGAGAAATTTCATATATTAAAAATATATTAATATATTTTTAAAAAAATATTCCAGTTCCTGTATTTTACTCTGGGATACTAAAGGTTTTTTATGACTGTGGAGTGATGAGAGAAAACATAAACATGCAAAATAGATTGGCTCATTTCAAAGACTTCTTCGAACTAACAATCCTTGGGATATAGTAATAGGCTAAATAGACATCAGGTATTTGATGTGATCAGAGGGAATCATCTTTTCTGCCCTACCAATGCAGCAGCTTTGGGATTCACACTTCTAAGAAGCAACAGGGATTATCAATAAAATAGGACAAGCTTTCTCTTGGGTTACGTTGGTATAAACTTGAGGCAATGAATTTTGTTTTCAAACTCTCTAAAACAGACTAAAAGCACACAACGTATGCAAGAGATTGTAATAAATTATACCAAGTGAAGGCGAGTCTTGTCAGAGACATTTTTTTTAATATTGAAAGATGCAATGGAGGGCACAAAGTGGTTCAGTAATACCCATACACATTTGGTCATGCAGATGACAGCATTTCGTTCTGTGCCTTTGGATGACTGGATGCCACAGCAGTACTGCTACTAAGGGAGAACAATACGTAAACCACAACACAGCTGGTGTTGCTGCAGAGCTTGCTTCTTCAGGCGTTTAGCATGGTGGGCTGTGACTTCAAGCCATGACTAAGCAATAGAATTTACTGGGGACAGTGATGAGAGAGGACACACCGAAACTGGGGAGGTGAGGTAGATTACATTTAAGAAACCAAGAAGTCCTTGAACTTAGGTGTCATTAATCCAATTGCAGGTGTGAGAGCTTCTAATGGAGAAAGCTACAGCCACTGTAGCCACAGTCATTTAAAGTTCATTTCACTTGATTACTGAGGGGATAACTAGTTGTGTAGGCATCATCCATCACAATGATTGTTGCCCCAGAAATTTAAACTGCTTAATGTGTTGTTGCTGTATTGTGTTGCTGAGCTTACTGATGTACAGGACGCTAGTTATGTCTTTGCACAGGTAGAGCCCATGCAGAGAACACTGGTGAGTAATACAGGGTGTAAAGTTTCTGGACAGCCAGAAGGCTATATTCTGCAAATGCACCAAACAGTCGAGAAAACAAACATTTAGGGTGACGGATGCTGGTGCAGGTCAAATCGTATTACTGCTAATGCATACTGTCAACAATGCTATGCTGATTGGTGTGCTTTCCAGATCATGGCCCTTACGTGGATTAAAACCTAACTTCCATAAGAAAACAATCTCTTTGGCAAAAATACCACATAATGCAACCAAAATGAAAATTAATATAGACTAATACGATATACATTATATATACACATATATACTCATGTATACTGATTAATCACAAAGCAGCTTGCAAAAATAACAAAGTACCATAATCTTAATTATTAGTTGAGGAAATTAGAGCATGAAATAGTTAAGGAATATTACAGATGGCTAAAGAAATATGAATAGGATTAAGATCTTGATCTAAAAAATATGTGCTTTGTTGTGATTCTATATCCTAACTACAAGGGGAAGAATTCTAACATTAAAGTTTCTTCTCAGTATTGATTTTCTAAATTCACCATTGTTTGTATGGGAATGAAAAGTAGACAGTTTTGTCTAATAATTAAGCTGCTGAATTTTCTGTTAGTGCAACAATTTACATGAATATTTATGAACTTTTAAAATACACAATTATAGTTGAAAGAGGGTTTTGGCTGTGAATTACTCTGACTTTAGTTTCAAAGCAATCAGTGGAATTATACTGATCTGTTAAGAGTGATATCTGGCGCTGCTGTACTGGTGTTTTATAAACATTCTTATTACTCTTTCTTATCCTCTTGTTTAATGAATACCAGTTATTCTTGCATTATTAAAAGCTTCTCTTGATCCAATAAAATCTAATGAAAATATTATTAATAAATTAATGTGGGTTTTTTTCTCTGAAATACACGAGTGAAGGACCAGATTTACTATCATTTGGCAGGCTGGAGAGCGAGTCTGGGACAAGGCCCTGGGATCTGGGCAGCAGCAAGTTCAGCACTGGCCAGCAGCGTGTCCTGACAGCAATCATGGCCAACAGCATCCCATCCACGCCACTCAGCCTGGTGGCTGGTTTTTTGGAATGGTTATTGAAAATCAAAACTAGGCATGCAAAATATTTAATTCTAATAATTCATTCTTTTAACTTGCTTAGGAAAACAAATGCAGGAAGAGATGCTGGAAAACAAATTTCTTTGTGTTTAAAAATAAACAAAAAAAGCCTCAACCCTCTTCTTAATCAAGCTACAGATTTCTCTATGACTTAGACTCAAAGCGGAAAAGGATTTTTTAAATCCTATAAAAACTGCAGTGAACTAGTTATATAAGACAGTCCAATGCCCTAAAAAATAATAAAAAAAAATCACTGAATGAATTAAACTCTAATAGACCTGACTTTAGAAAGTCACACATCCAATGTCAACTATAGAAGGATTACAGAGGACTTACCCTGTAGTAATCTTCAATTTATAATCACTTAGTTTCTTTTGGATTAGATCCAGTCCATTTCATTAACCTGTAGTAAGGTTTTTCCTTTCTTGTATTTTAATCCACTCCAGCCTGATTTACAAAGATTAACTTCAGATTGAAGTTCTTGAGAGCCACATCCCCATATCAGAATATTTGACTTGGAAACAAATGATAAAATATGTGTCAAATAATGGCCTTTTTCAATTTTACTAATTAAAAATATATCAGTCTGAGATGATTGACTGACAAGTTCATAGGGACACCAACTTTCTCAGACATTCCAAAACTTACTGTTGAACCAAAAACAAACACCAAATTTAAATAGGTCTTTAGTGACAGTGAGGATAAAAAAAATTCATTCTGATCTAATGAAATAAATAAAAATTAAGAAAGATGTATAAGAACTACAAGAGGATTAGATTGAGAGATGAAGAGCAAGCAAAACAGCTCCTGTTTAATAACAAATCCTGAAAGAGACCTTAGTGTGGTTTGCTTACCATTCATAGGTTTGAGGAAAAAGTGCATAACTCCATACTAAGAAAACCTAATTCTGTTTTCAACTATCATGGTGTAAATTCAGTCAAACATTACTGAAATGCAGTAGGCTGAAGCTGAGTACTTGAGAGTCCCTGATTTCATGCATTTTAAATATTAAAATATACCTGAAGAGGCAGATAGTTGTATTTTGAAAAACTAAAAAGAATTCTAATACTTATTATAGTTATGTATAATTATTCCTACAGATGGTGACCGTGAATCAATCAATATGCCTGTTCCAGATGTTATAATACATCTTAATTTGTGAAATAAGAAAATCAAAATATTAGGATGCTGTCGTGTTAAGACACCATGCGTCTGTTATAACTGGGTTGTACACAATGTAACCTTGATATTTCAGCTTTTCTATTTTACTTTTAATGATGGATACTTACTTCCAAAGTATTTCCATTTCACAGTAGTATTTGGATTTCCAAGTATTTTTATACACAGTAATAAAGAAAACATAAGCCTTTAAGCCTTCTCCAAATATGATTGACATTTTTCAATCCAACCTGCATTTTTATTCTGAAAGTCCTGTACTAGAATTTAAATAAGATTACCAGTTTGGTCAATGTATTTTGTTAACTGAGATCATTAGCGTTACAAAAAATCTGAACTCGTGAACTGTCATGAGTTGTCAGTGACAATCATTTTAGGGTTCAGTGGGTATTTTTCTCCGAATCGTTCGTATCTTTACCTAGACTGATGTGAAATACAGCAGGGTCACAATACAGTGCAAGGGCGTGAGTTTAAAATCACATGCATAAAAAAACAAGAAAAGGAGTTGAAGCAGAAAACAACCCTTTGATATTTCTCATTTTAGACTTGGTTTTGGTTCTGTCCCTGTCTGTCTCCAAAAAGAATGCTCCCCTCTGTGTGGCCACAGCAGCATCATAGAATCATAGAATGGTTTGTGTTGGAAGGGACCTTAAAGATCATCTAGTTCCAACCCCCCTGCCATGGGCAGGGACACCCTCCACTAGACCAGGTTGCTCAGAGCCTCATCCAGCCTGGCCTTGAACACTTCCAGGGATGGGGCATCCACAGCTTCTCTGGGCAACCTGTTCCAGTGCCGCACCACCCTCTCTGTGAAGAACTGCTTCCTAATATCTAATCTAAATCCCCCTGCTTTTAGTTTACACCCATTGCCCCTTGTCCTGTCACTACATGCCCTTGTAAAAAGTCCCGCCCAGCATCCTGGTAGGCCCCCTTCAGGTATTGGAACGCTGCTATACTGTAAGTCCTCCTCAGGGCTACTCTCTATCATCATGACCCACTTTCCAATGCTGAAGCTTGCTGCAGGTAGCTCTCACTTAGTTGTTTCTCTCAAAGTCTTTCACACCCAACCATCATCCTCTTGCTTCGGAGGCAGGTGTCAGTAAAATACCTGAGTGCTAGAAAAGTCGTAGAAAATCAGCCCACCTGTGTATTAATGGGGGATTTGTGGGTGCCCATCAGTCGGCTCTGCCCAAGGGATGACTATCACACAGCACTGCTAACAGTCAAGGTTCCCTTCCCCTCTTCTCTCCAAATCAGACATGAGAATAGTTTGAAACACAGCAGTCCCTTTTCTGCCCTCTCTGCTTGAGGGATTCGTCTTGTTTTCCCTCCATCTCATGCTTTAAGTCCTTTGACTAGTGAGTGAATTTAGTAGACATACTGCCTTCAGTTATCCTGGGATGGGGGGTTCCATTCTTACCGAGAGTGACCCATCATGCACTGATTTCTGTCACACAGCCTCCCAGCAACTATTTGCTGAATCCCTCCTCAGTGTGTACCTCAATACCATCAGTATTGAATTGGTCATATTCTGACTGCATTTGCAGTGTGATCAGCAACAGCTTGATGCAAGGTGCACAGGGGTTGTGCATTAGCTAACAATTAATACTGTAAGATCCAAAAAGATTCAAAAAGATAAGGCTGATGTGGTGATCAAAGAAAAAAATAAGTTTAGCATGTGACTGTAGATTAATTGTATGGGGTTTGTATCTATGAGGGTTTTCTATGAGTCTGCATCAGGGTAACAGCCTCTGTGTGAAAGTGGCTCAAATCAACGTTATTGTATGGCTAGTTGTGTGTAGTTCATGCTGTTTAAACTCATTTTAAGCAAATAACATTATATTTAAAGGTATTTTTTCATGTAAATATTGTCTTTTGCGTTTTTTTCCCAAATATTACAGTTATGGCATACTTCTTTTTTTTTACATGGAGAGGCATTACAGCAAACAGCTGAAGTATATAAATACGAACCCCTCATTACACATGGAAAACTATGATAAAGATGCATGTCTAGCAAGAGTTGAATTCAATTCAAAATATTTTTCTGATAATTGCTACAAACTTTCTTTCACTCATGATTTTCCCAGACAATTAGCTTTATACCTAAACTCTATACTAACAGTAAAAAATGGCTTTATTAAAGCTGGGATAGGCTGTATTTTTCATTTGGGCATAAAAAGTATAAACTAAAAATACTAATTTTTCAAGCAAGGATCAAAATAAAATCTTCAGAAATTCACCAAAATCCAACTGTGTTCAACTTATATTTTTCATGTGACTTAAAACCAAATAATTATCTTCTAAGTTTCTTCTACAAGATGAAAGTCAAAGAAAAAAACTTTCAAAACAAGGGCTCAATATTTTATATTCTAAAAGAACATCAAATGCTTCACAGTATTTTTTCTAAAATAGCACAGTCAAAGTTGGTATATTTTTGCACATTTTGACTTTGACAAATTCACCTTCAAGTTAACTTACTCACAAAAGCAAAAACAGTTGTCTGAGAAAATTCCTGACCCACATGAACTCCTGTGAGCTCTGAGATCAGGTGTTCCTTTGGCAAATATCTTAAGCAGTACTGTAGCGTAGGTTGAGTTGTTTGTGGGTTGGGGTTGTTTTGTGGGGATTTTTTGAACTTCTGGAATCAAATCCCATAAATTGCAGGGGTATCTTTAACAAACCCCTTTTTCTGCAGTAAAAATTTTTCAGTGTTGGAATTTCCTCAGCTTCAGGGTTAAGCTTCTTGTTAATGGAAGAAAGAAAACAATCTGGAGAGCCAGGGTTCCTGATATATTAGATTCTCAAACTCATCAGGAATATGACAGGCCTTTCTCACTTAGACAAGATAGAGATTTCAACATGAGCCCCTACGTTCTAGATTAACATATTGGCCACTTGGCTATTTGGATAGCTCTTGCTAATATTGTTTAATTTTTAAAATTCGAAGGCTCAAGGTTGTGGGTTGTTCTCTTTTTCCCCGATGTAGAATGAATGCCAAATGCTTGAAATAATTTGCAAAACAGAATTCTTGCTTTATAGCCAGTCTCACAGCTGACTTCACTGGAGCTATTTACGTGAATAAGGGAAGCAGATTTTGACCACAGTAGCTGTGTCTAGACTAGTAGATTTAAGAGTGCCAGGGAAGCGCTTCCAGGCACTGGAATTCGATTGTCTACTCTGTTAAATTGTTAAAAGAAACCCTGGAATGCTCCTGGCTTTTTCCAACTACAGTAGTTCCAAACAATTCACAAGGACCTTTGTCTATAGGTAACATGAACACAAACACCCTTTGGACAGCGAGAGAGTTTCATAGCATGGATATAGGCCAGTTTGCACCACATGCCAGAGAACAATCACGTGTAAGTCAAATTTACTGGTATAGAAATAATCAGTGTAGATCAAAAAAGAAAATAAAAAGCTTGAGTTTCTCTTCATGGAAGGGAAGAAAGATGGGAAGAAAGGGAAAAGGGGAAAACAATGATTATCTGACTTTAACAATGAGGTTTTTCTAAATGGAATATCCCCTTCTCTCATCTCGATGCTAGGAAAACCTGATATTCCTTCTGACCTTGTCCATACTGCTTTATTTTTATCTCCTCCATTTTCCTACTTAGTAGTAACATATCAATAAACTGACAAAGAAAAATCACATGGGTTTAACTTACTAGTAAATTTCACAACACAAAGTGTAGCTACATTAATTCTGAGCAGGCCTTTGTCCAACCCAAACATGCTGCTGAAGTTTCTGTACTAAAGGACAAAAAAGGGGACTGTTCAAACCCTTCTCCTCCCAGTAACCTATGGACAAAAGAAAAGATTCTTTTGAATAACATGGATCAGCTCAGTCAGGGTACTAAAAGCTAAATTGTGTTTGTCTCTTTGCAGAGATACAGTGGACTGAAGGGCACTTTCTTCAGGCATTCAGTCTCTGCACCGTGTCAAGCACAATGACAGGGATTGTACCTATGGAATGACAGCACTCCACAGCCCCTAGAAATTATGTGTGAGAAGCGTATGCCCTCTTACTCGCTTTACTGCATCATGGATATGGCTGGAACTGGGAAGTAGGGTTTTCTTGTTCCCAAGTACTTGATTTGCCTGTACCGACGATGTTCACGTTCAGGACTGAATTGACTGAGGCACTGTGGAGAGAGTCTGAACTCTCCACAGCCACTACTGTGGTTCAGGTTCTTTTCAGGGACCCTTCTGGAAAAGGCAGGGCATGCTATCCTGTTAGAAACATTCATTGAGGTGGGAAGGTCTGCTACTCAGTCTGAAGTGGTTCAAAGTATCAAGATCAAGGTCCTGTTTTCCTTTTATCTTTCTTCTAATTGGAATAAGGCATCACTGCAAGTAAGCGCCCATTCCTAGTTTCCCATCTATGCACCGCAATCCATCTCACAGAAATGATTTCTGCCATAGTTTGGAGATGAAAAACAGTATCCTGGTTGATACGTATCTTTTTTGAGAGTACAGTCCAGTTCAAGTATAAAGGCTGTCTGTCTTAAATAAATAAAGGTCACATGAATTAGTTGATTTCAGGATTCCTTTAGCATTTCAGAGGGAATTTATTTCCAACCCTGTATATTAATAGAGCAAAGCCCATGGTGTTTCCAAGCGTGTTTGGTGACATGTGCAGAACTGCCAAATGGTCCATTATTTCTAAAAATTATGTGTCCCAAGGCAGTAGCAAACTTGTTTTCCAGACTGTGGGCATCAGTTTATGTGCTACATTTTGCATGTCTCTTTTTCTTGTGTTTTCCAATATAAGTTTGGTTTTAAAAATCCTATTCTTCAAATAATATTTCCTTTTTTTTTTCAGAATACATCCTAAAATCTCTGATTACTCTGTGTTGTCTACTAATCATTAGCACTGTTCAAGACAGAGAATAGCAAAAGCAAAGTAGGAAAATGAAAGATCTGAAAGGTGATGGTTGCATTATAGCAGCACATAAGGTCTATGTAGTAGTCAAAATAAGATATGGCTGCACTTCTATATATGGCACATGTATTTTAGCATGTTAATTATCTGTTTGTTAATACTTGTGAGAGCAATTATTTTCATTAGGGGTATAGTATTCCATATAAAACATGATGCCTGAAAATTTTTAGAGGTTTGATTTTGGTTTTGGCCTCTACTGGATTATTTCATACTGTAGTGACAATAAGAAATTCAGAAACAATATTTCAGACCATCTACTTACAGGAAAACAGAATTTGCCTGCATAAGAAAAGCTCTTAAGGAAGAACTATAGTATTTCATTCAGTCAAAGCTTCCGGTAATGGTATCTTGCTAAAGATAAAACTATAGTTTACCCATGACAAATGCTTATCAGGATTTTAGTTTGTATACAAAAGGAGGGAAAAAAGCAGGCATGATAATGCAACAGGGCAAATTCACTTTTCTTTAAAGATCAAGGGGATATTTGTGAACGTGTTAGTCATATTAGGTACGGATTCAGCAAAGAAAATGTATGCATTTTCAATTTTAACAGGTCTGCACTTTGGTGCAGCAAACCTCTACCAGGTCAACCCAATTATAAAGCATTTTCTCCAAAGACTTGGTGCCACTGAGAATTTTGGATTCATGAGGAACCATGGAACACATCTCAGCTGTCCCCTCAGCCTATAAAAGAGAATTCAGGGGAAGGGTGATTTTGTAGACATAACAAAATTGATCAAATAGCCACATTGTTCTCAGCACAGTGTGATTCTTCCAGCTTTTAAATAGGTGACTGTACAGTCTGATAGAACACTGCCTCGGGTAGCAGAGCTATCCTTGGCTTGATATCTGACTCAGGGAAGTCCCTCTACCCATTTCTCAGGCTCTCTTGTGTTCTGTCATGCGCACGAACACACAGACCATCTCTGCCTCAGTTTCTCCTCTTTATAGAAGGAGACAATGCTAACTGTAGAGTTCTTTGAAAACTGCTGATGTGAAAGAGTATGTATAACTAAAGCACTACTCATGTACAACTGAGACTCCTTTTCCCTTTCTAGGGAATAGAATACCTTAGAAAATAAAGAAAAATGAAACTTTTATATTCATAAAACAATCAGCCTATAGTAGAAGGATGAATGCTTGGAGTTGATCAGTTCTGCCCTCACCAGCAGAGCTGATAATAATCAGTCACTTATGTGCTATTTCACAGCTGATACCTCCTCCAAAAAAAAAAAAAAAAAAAAAAAAAAAAAAAAATTAATTGCAAAAGTTTCACAGATGTCTGCAGCAGTTGACCAGAGCTCTTGGGTTATTGCTTGTCAGACTATTAATGGGTTTGGCTAACCATGACAGTCATTACTTTCCCCCTCCTGTGAGCTACTTTCTGTGTAATTTATGCATAGGTTTTGCCAAGATTTGACAACTTTCAGGATATTAACATAAAATTAGACTGCAGAGCTGAACAATGGGTGGCATTAAAATTAGCAGCAGTGGAAACCAATCAAAGAGAATTGGTTTCTCTCCTGCTTTGCTTTTAAGTTAATTCTTTTTATTAATTTTTTCTTATTTCATTATCATTTTAGAAGGGGAGGTAAAAGAATAAACGCTAAGAAGAGGTTTTCTTTTTTTTTCCTGGGTACCTTAGAAACCTTTGGAATGGTGTAGAAATTTCAATTAGACAAAATGCCTGACAGCATCTTAAACAACAGCTATCCTGAAATCAGCCACAGAGGAAGAAAAGTTAGAAGTGCTTTTTGAAAGACAGACTTTAAACAGAGCAGGGTCTGCTCCACACAGATTGTTTAGTGAATGCCATTACAGAATGCGATGTGTGTGTTAATAAGTAAGGACATCTGGTAACCAGCTTTTTTCTGATTCATTAACTGACTCTGCTTCTGTGGCCACAGGGTTTGATAGGAAAGGTTACAAGACTTTTGCTCCCAGAAAATGGGACTTTGATGTATACTTCATTTCTTTGACCCAGCCATATCCTTTAAATTT
Organism: Rhynochetos jubatus; assembly: GCA_027574665.1. NCBI lineage: Eukaryota > Metazoa > Chordata > Aves > Eurypygiformes > Rhynochetidae > Rhynochetos > Rhynochetos jubatus. Next base: position 17,738,913 of record CM050654.1, on the reverse strand, counting down.
CCTCTTGTGCTTCCACTATAAATATTTAAATTTGGAATCTCACTGGAAACACTTAAAAGCTTAGAAGAATGCATCCTCCTATTTAATTGTATATAGCAAGAAGTCATATTTAAGATTCCTTCATTGATCTTCTACAGTAATGCACCCCATCAACACACATAAGTAAGCGATGTTCTCTACTTGTTAGCATTTACCATGGCTACATTTAAATATTAAGTTATTCTCCTGTCTCTCAATGTTTACACTCTTTCAAACATGATTCATGACAATGGATGGAATATTTCTGAAAAAGGACTTTGAATCAATTCCTTGTTTGGAAAACTACAATTTGTGCCAAAACAGTAGGATTTTTTTTTTTTTTAACCCTCCAAGAGATTAATGAACTTGGACAGAGAAAGTACAAGCATCACACTGTTCATATCAAGTGCTGTTTTTCTTCATATAATACAAGTGAAACAGCTCCAAATGCTCTAGAGAGAATGATTGAGCAAAAGAAATCTAACTTGATAGTACATGTTGAGGGATGAAATGGACAATGAAGTTTCCATATGTTGTTTTTACGCAGTAATTAGAAACTGTCACACACCGTTTCATTTTTTAGTTTCCTTGGGCTTATTTGCATGTATGAGGCTTTCCTTAGAGCAGAATTGCAAGCATCGAACTGGCACCCAGTTGAAATCCGAGGCAGTGACACGTGGGCTTCTTCCACCTCATGGACAAGAAGCCAGCGGCAGGTACTGTGATGGCCCAAAGCACAGCCCAGCAGCAGCCAGCTGCAGCCTCGCTTACCTCTCTGCCGAATTTTCTTTTCTAGCTTGAAGCAGTGGGCATTCCCATGGTGTGAGTCTGTGCATTCTTGGGTATGCAGACTAGCTTTTGTTTCCAACAGATACAAGGAATTTAACATATTAACCTGCATGTATGTTTAGTGGGAGTTTGACTTCTATTCCCTTAGGTTCCTTTGAAAATCCTTGCATAGCTTCTCAAGGGGAAGACAGGCAAACAGTGCTCTGGTTCTCAGTTTTCCTCAGGGATGCAGAAGATTGCCCAGATTATTCTGACATTTTTTCCCAGCTCTTTGGTAGTGATTCCTTTCTGTATCCTGGCAAACAGCCGGTTCAGTTAAAACATCTGAATCTGGCCTTCAGAATTGCACGAGAGCAGAATGACCAATAAAACTATTTGGCTTTTATCTTCATTATCCTGACTGTAATGATGACTGGGGACTTTTTTTTTTTCATAAAATAAGGACTCTATGTATATATGTATAATTTTAATGTCAGCTAAGAAACTAAGTCAGTGTGTGTGTTGTGTAAGGAAGTTGATGTTTTCTGTCTCCGACCTGTTTTCCAAGCCTTTGTAAAATACCAGAAAGCTGGATGCCTATCTCTCTTGTTCATGCAAGGTAGATTAGCTCTCTGGACTGCTGTTCAATCCCAACTCTTAAATGATCTATAACCTCAACAAGCAGGCCTCTGAAAAACATCAAAGGATGTTGATCACATTCACAGTTACATCTGAGAGGCAGAATTCAAGGATCTACCATCAAACTGACTGGAAAAGGGGAAACATAACACCCATCTTTCTTTAAAAAGGAAAAAAAGGAGGATCCTGGGAACTACAGGCCAGTCTGTCTCACCTCCGTGCCTGGCAAGATCATGGAGAGCATCCTCCTGGAAATCATGCAAAGGCGCATGGAAAACGAGGAGGTGGTAGGTGACAGCCACCATGGCTTCACCAAGGGCAGACCGTGCCTAACAAGCATGGTGGCCTTCTACGATGGGGTCACAACCTTGGTGGATAAAGGAAGAGCAACCAATGTCATCTATCTGGACTTGTGCAAAGCATTTGACACTGTCCCACATGACATCCTTGTCTCTAAATTGAAGAGACATGGATTTGATGGGTGGACCACTCAGTGGATAAGGAATTGGCTGGAAGGTCGCACCTAAAGAGGTGTGGTCAACTGATCGATGTCCAAGTGGAGGACAATGACAAGTGGCATTTCTCAAGGACTGGCACTGGCACTGGCACTGTTCAACATCTTTGTCAGTGATATGGATGGTGGGATTGAGCGCACCCTCGGCAAGTTTGCCGACGACACCAAGAGGTATGGTGCGGTGACACACTGGAGGGAAGGGATGCCATCCAGAGGGACCTTGACAGGCTGGAGTGGTGAGCCTCTGACAGCCTCATGGAGTTCAACAAGGCCAAGTGCAAGGTCCTGCACCTGGGTCGGGGCAATCCCAAGTACAGGCTGGGTGGAGAATGGATCGAGAGCAGCTCTGAGAAGAAGGACTTGTGGGTACTGGGGAATGAAAAGCTGGACATGAGCCAGCAGTGTGAGCTGGCAGCCCAGAAAGCCAAACATATCCTGGGCTGTATCCAGATAAGCATGGCCAGCAGGTCAAGGGAAGTTATTCTCTCCCTCTATTCTGCTCTTGTGAGACCCCACCTGCAGTACTGCATCCAGCTACGGGGCCCCCAATATAAGAAGGATATCGACTGGTTGAAGCAAGTCCAGAGGAGGTGATGAAGATAATCAGAGGACTGGAGCACCTCTGCTAGGAGGAAAGGCTGAAAGAATTGGGCTTGTTCAGCCTGCAGAAGAGAAGGCTCCAGGGAGAACTTATAGCACCTTCCAATACCTGAAGGGGCCTAGAAGGAAGCTGGGGAGGGACTTTTTACAAGGGCCTGTAGTGACAGGACAAGGGATAATGAGTTCAAATTGAAAGCCAGTAGATTTAGATTAGCTCTCAGTAAAAAACTCTTCACGGAGGGGGTAATGAGCCACTGGAACAGGTTGCTCAGAGAAGTTGTGGATGCCCCATGCCTGGAAGTCTTCAAGACCAGAAGGGATAAGGCTTTGAGCAACCTGGTCTAGTGGAGGGTGTCCCTGCCCATGGCATGCGGGTTGGAACTGGATGATCTTTGAAGTCCCTTCCAACCTAAACCATTCTATGATTCTATGAAACTACTATTTTTTAAACATTGGACCAGATCCTTGATGTTATTGATCCCCTTTTGTACATTCTTGACTAAGGCAAAATTGAGTTTGTTTAAAAAAGGGCTGAATAAATTTTTACAGTAATCAATAATTATTTGTACAGTTACAGTACTGAAACACTCCACTCTGACAGCTACTGTACAACTTCCCATAGATCCTCATCTTCCAGTCAATCCAGAGATGGCTCTAACATAAAACTAATCCATGCAAATGAACCTTTGAGGATAATAGGTCATGCTTACTCATAGTAGCTTAAAGCTACATAACATAGATATTTGTTTTTATGTGTAGTTAACTGAATATTTTTAGTTGTTATTTATACTATATTCAAACTATAATTAGAATTTTTTTCTAAACATGGATGCAAATCCTGAGGAAGCTATGAAGATAAGCTCTTGATCTATATCAGAAAAAAAAATAGATTATACTTTACAGAAACCTTCAAAGGCAGTTACGGTATCTTGCTTTATTTTTACAATCAGAAATACAATATAAAAATGAAGAAAGAAAAATGCTCATATGGAAAATGATGTAAAGCTAGTTTGAGAGATGGGGGAGTTGTTGGTCAACACAGTGGAAGGCATGTCATTGGTTATGGCACAGCTGCTGGAGGTGACTGTGTTGGTATCTGTAGCATGTTGATGTGTGAAGTGCAAAAATGAATCTTATTCCTCAGGAGAGTCCTGCATATGTCAAGTATATTGTCTCATTAAGCCAATCCATTTATCAACCCACTGAATGCCAATTAAATTGCACAGGATGGTGCAGGTAGATGGTGGGCTGATGGTGCCAAACTTTATTACAGCTGAGCTTTTCTGGCTCAGTACATTCCTGCATAGCAAAATGGCAGACGTATCAAAGCCAAATTAAATGTTCTTGAAATAATGCCTTTAAAGAGGAAGAAATGCCACAGTCTGGCACAAAAGAGTATGAAATGTAATGTCACTTCTTAGTGTACTTTTAGTTCCAATGAAGATGTCACGGCTCAGATCCAGCCAGTGCCAAATGTCTTCACAGCGTGCAAATTAGATCAGTGTAATTTCATCAGGATGATGATCAGGCTCAGTTGTAGTTATATGGCTGCATACACAGCTTCTGCTGACTGCTGCAGTCAGACTGGCACAGCTGAGCTAATGCTGCCATCCTCAGAAAGAGACAGAAGTTGATTTTATAGCATTCTCATGATGCCAGAGTCCAAAGGGTATTCCTAGATCCTGGGAATATGTTGAAATACTATTCACTCTGAAGTGTCAACTCAAAGAACTTCCCTTTTTATCTCCAGCATCAGTCCCCTTTTTATCTCCAACAACAGTAACATGAATAGCTTTATTTAATATATTCTTGTTGTACATTATCAGATGATCAGATTTTGACTGAAGGTTTTTCAGCTGTTAAAATGTGAGCAAACAGTGAACTAGACAAGAAATCCATTTCGCCCCTCTGCTCCAAGACACTGGCTGGTACGAGACAGCAGGAAAAACCTACTGCCTTCACTACTTCAGTCTAAAGCCTGTCATATGAACACAAACTTATTCTCTTTGGCAGTACTCATTAAGGGTCCTGACAGATGTACTCTGTTGGATTTAGTATCAGTCACTTAAACATTATTGTGTAGGCTGTCCATCTCACCGCTTTGTTGGAGGTTTCAGCCTGCAAAGCAGGGGTGGGAGAAGTGAACGTTTCCCAGTTCCTTCAGTTCACAATTCACAATTCACCATATTAGCTTGACTCACTATTGCTTAACTCGGTGTATCTGATCTGCTGAATCTTAGGATATCACACCCTCGCCTAGAACGGTTGGTGCATGAGCACACATTTTGTTCAGCTGATGGGGTGTGGGGCTGGTCACCCCCAGCGCCAGGGAAGGCCAGACAGGTGGGAAAAGTATTACCTTAGAAAGACTCGGCCTGCCTGCTGCCTTTTTGTATGCCAGGCCTCCAGGTATGCAGAATGGGCCTGACTCTTCTCTGAAATACCGTTGTACAGAAAGATTAAATCTACTAAGCCAATGATTTGTTGATAAATGCTTTCAGAAGCAGGAACGTGATCTTTGGTGCTAGATAACAAGAGTACCAGGCCAAGGCACACCTTACATATATTGAAGGTTTACTTTTGTTTTAGCTTTTTGCATGGAGGATTTTATATGTTGAATTGTTAGATTTGGTGATTTTTTTTCTCCCTAAAGCATTTGGTAAAGAGCAATTACTTACACATATAACAGCTAAAATCCCCAAACACCATGGCACACAGCCATTTGAGGCAAGTTGCCAAGTCTGTAGCTTCAATTAACCTTCATATATCCCCCCAAACTTGGAACACTATCAGAAGGCTATTATGTTCAAGCCTTACTCATGTGGTGAGCACTTAGACACTGAAGTTGAAATCAATAGCACCGGTGGATACATGATTGCTCATGTATTCAGGTTTGCACAAGCAGACTTGAATTTGTGGCAATATCTCACCCAGACTGAAGTAGGGAGATGCAGCTACTTGCAAACCCACAGCCATTTCAGGATTTTGTCACAGACATCCAGCCCATTGTCCCTTATATAGCATCTGTCCATCACTGAACCTATTTGGGCTCAGATAGTAGCCACTGGAGGTGGACTGGAGTTAACAGGCAAGATTTGGACATCCCATTAAGCCTGTGAAGTAGCCACTGCTTCCAGTAATAGCTATATGTTCATCAGAGGTACTGTGCAAATGGGTTGCTCTCTCTGGAGACTGAAACAGAGACTCTATGCAGCCCAGATGTTCCTAAGCAGTTTATTTACCCTCCCCTGTGTGCATTTAATTCTCAAGATGGAGGGAGATGGAGCAGAAATGGGAAATGAAATAAAATGTCAGTTTTGGCTCTGAAATACAAATGTTACTTATGCTCACATGGAAAATGTAAAGCTTCAGTAAAATCAGATAAACACAGTTTTTATGTGGGGGCAGACAAAGGGCTAGATGCCCAGCTGGTATAAACTGGCATAGCTTCACACTCAAGTTGATTAAGCATAGTGCAGCTTGTGCCAGCTGAAGATCTGGCTTACGGTCACTGCTCAGTATCCCTATTGTGTGGGTGAAATCCTATCTGTCTAGGACAGAACATGGCATCCAGTGATGGATATCTCAAGTGCAAAGGCTAGGGGAACCTCATAAGATTCAGTCTGAAAACTTACAAAATTTTTATACCTCGTAACTGCACTACAAATTACAAGAAATTGAGAAAAAGCACTACTACACAGAGCCTGAAATCCTGGAAAGAAAGAGTTTCTATCAATAACAGAAAAGAAAATAGTATTTAATAGATGTATATAATTTTATATTCAGTGAGAAATATTTACTCTGGGGTGCTTTTACTCAAACACTTCACTTTTGCAGTCTACAGGATCTGCAGTCTGAAGCAAATTAGATCTTTCAGCTGAGATGAGAAGTAATTCATCCAGCCTTTCTGTTTGTGCACCTACCCCAATGAGGGGGGTAGCACCCTGGGCCGATCCCGGGGCATGCCAGGACCCAGATGCCAAGCTTGGGAAGGCTCTAGCAGCAACATCTGGCTGCGTGGCAAGGTCCAAAGGCAGTTGTGCTAACAGATCTGGAATAGCCTCTGGGTCTGGGCTCGCTTGCGCTCTCATAGGACACATTTTCCTTCTGCTCACCTTTGTTTTGTCAAATGTGTGGGGTTTCCATTTATTACACACTAGAATAATATGGAAAGACTGTCTATCTGATCAGCAGGGATGTTTCCTACACAGTACCATTTATTCTCCTGCAAATCCTTGCCTCAGTAACTGCAGCCTACACAAGTTCATGCCACTTGATTTTTGCCTCCTTCATTTTATCATGAAATTCTTCGTAAGATCTAATTGCTGATTGGAAACTTGTGACATGTATTTCTCAACTCATTTTCAAACAAAAAAATGTATTTTTAAAAATCAGTTTGCCAAAGCTGAAAAATATCAGGGTTACTAGTGTCTTTTGGTTAAATTTATGGTTTTGTACAAGTTAGAGGTAGAATTAAGCAAGACTGATTGAATTGGCTCGAGAATTTGCTCAAGCTGCTGGCAATACAAAGATACCTAAAAAAGTACATGAAGCTATGAAAGTCACTATCACATTTAAGAGGTAAACCCTTTCATACTATTCTTATGTCTTTAAGCCTTTGCTGTGTATTGTATATGCAATGCAAAACATGACAAGCCAGATCCTTGCACCATTAATACTGAATGAAAAAATTAAGGACTTCTGAATTAATGGTAAACATTGTTCCTGCAATTACTTGAAATCTACACACATGACCTACTGAAAAACTGTTCAAAGATCATGAATTCTATTACCTCAACACTTGCATGCTTCCAAAAATTTAGAGGTTTCTTTGCGTCCTTTATTTTAAACCAAAAATTTCGTAAACATGGCAGAACATTTTAAAATAATATCAATTTGGCTTAGATGGATCACAGCTTGTGAACTCACTAGGTAAGCTCGACAGCATCTTGCAAATAGGACACTAGCCTTTGGCCCTGATCTAGCAAGAAATATGTCATCGCACATCTAACATTCACTAACATTTAATAAATGAATGTTTACAGTATGCAGTTTTTTCCATGGGCAGACTGCAGAATGAAATATTACAGGATGGCATATGCTAGTCTCAATGTTCTGTGCACTGCTAAAGGTGTTCAACAAATTTTAATACAAGCTGAAATTTGTTTTTATAATTCTCTACATAGCACATAGAGAAATATATGTTAGAAAAATCATGCCCCAAGCATTCCAGGTGTCTAATGGCAATTTTTTGTCGTCTAGCTTAGTGGGTATGAAATAATTACAACAGTTATAATTTTGTAGAACCAAGTAGAATCTTCAGGGATTAAAAAAAAAAAAATTCAAGAAAGGATAGATCCAAAAAAACATAATCCAAAGGAATTAAAAAGGACATGTGGGCTAATATGGAGAAAAATTAATTGGAGCATTAAATGTTAAAGAAAGCATGAAATGAATAAACAAGAGAGACCTCTAACTTACCATGTTGCTTAGGGATTTATGTACTGTTCTGCTTAACTAAGGGCCAATTCATGGGTTTAGGTGCACTTCCTTTTGAGTTTAGAGTTAATGTTATGGTACATTTAAGAACCCATACAGCTCATGTGAAGTGTCAGAGCACTGGCTGAAACAATACATTTTAAAAAGTGTGGAGTTGGGAATAGAGATGGTGTAGGGATAGCCATTGCCATGATATTAGACTGTACTTGAACCGTGTCACGGAAACTGAGTCGATCATGCCAGGCTCACTTATACAGATTTCTGTTTGAGATAATTAATATCGTAAGTGGAGTTATCACTAAACCTAACTCGGCAAAGAGTGAAAAAGAGTTGCTGGTAGTCTGTAAACCATATTTACACACACAAATTGGGATGTGGGGAAGGTTTTACTAGTAACCTAGTCAGTGCTGACCCCCAACTATTGTACCCTTGCATCACAAGGAGGAATGTAGCCTGCGGTTCACAATCTCCTAGTACATCATATACTAAGCTTTACTGCTTTTAGCATGCATCTGTGGGTGGGTAGGTGACTGAGGGAACCCATTCCTTCTAAATTAATTCAAAATGACTGAAGTTTACTTCATAGGGAAATGAACTGTGGAAAAGAATTTTGGCACAAAAAACATGGTAAAATATGTCTGACAGATTTTTCTTTAATGTCCCAGCACATCTGAATTATAATAGGGTGAGTGATTAACTATGATTAAGAGGTGATGTCATTAATTTTTGTAGCATATAGGAAAAAACACATTTACTCAATGCAAAGGAATTTATAACTGGCTGACTGTTAGAGCTTTGCCTGTCCTCTGCTGCACAAAAAGCATCAAAATAACTCCAAAAGAGGAAGAATAATGATCAACGCTTTACCCTGAAGGAGATTTCACACCATTTTCCCTTGATGAGAGAAAGCTTACCCTCATTGTCTAGCTTGCTTCTCTTCCAGGAAAAACAATGAAAGCCATTAGCCTAATGTCCCTTCTGTGACATATTGAAGAAGCAGGGCACTGTCCCCAGAGGGAATGAGGGGGCCAGCCCTAGGGAGACAAGAAGAGGAATCCACATGCCCTTATGGATCAGCTAAGAGTGGTTAAATCTGCCGCTTGTCATCAGTGGCATCACCTAGGTGATAATAGACAAGAGCTCTATGAAATAAAATGACGTCACCCCCTGTTCTCCATATTGCTGAAGTCCATATTGCTTTTCTTAAAGAATATGCTCCAGTGACAGGCAATTGTCCAAATCTATCTGCAGAGTGGTGCCTAGTTGGTGGCTTTGCCAAAAGCCTGGACAAAGCAAGTCACAATGTTTTCTTTACAGCAAACCAAGGATCAAAAACATCTGTGTTATCCAGTCCATAGCTTCTCTTCTTCTTCAGAGATAATATACCTAGACCAGCTAGCACGAGGTGAGTAGGGAGTCCAGGATCACCCTTAGATATGCCTCACATTCTCAAGAGATCAGTGACTTGAACTCCGTCACAGGGCATACAACAAAGTCCTACTTCAACTTTCAGTATGTCTGGATTGTTTAATTTCACTTTAGGAAGAGCAAGGGACACAATAATGTGTTTCCTAATCCTTGCCTATTTTTATTTATAATTGTTCTACTCATCTCACTCCTATTACTCCAAACAGCAGAGTGCAGCCTGGATTTTTGAAGTTAAGAGTTTCAGCAGATCACAAGACTGTTGAAGACATGAACAAAGCCTATCCAACTTTTCAAGCATGAGTCCAAGATTTCTAGCTGAGGCACACCTCAGATTTACATGGCTGGCAGGAGTAGTGCACCATTTGGGCCTCTGACGTGACTGCTCAGGGAGTAACTTGAGAGCACAATCCAGGCAACTTTGGAAACACTTTCACAGCATCTTTCATCTTTCCTAGCGATACATTTTCCTGAAATTTACAGGAGTTGCAGGTTTTGTGATGTCTATTCTTCCAACAAATGAAATAGTTAAGTTTACCCTAAACCAGCAAGCTTTAAATTTAAATTAAACTTTAAATTTTCAAAATTAACACTGTATACTACATGTAGTTTTCCCTGTTAGAACTGAGACACAAACCAATAACGATCTTGCAGAATTGGCTTATTATTCATCACTGTTCACTGACACTTGTCCAAACAAATTACTGCCTATGGATTATCTGAAATTTAAGGCTACTATTTGCACATAATTATATGTGATAGATCACTCAAGTCATGTTATTTAGACGTTAATTACCTTATCTCTGTTTCATAAAATTGAGCATACCTGAAAATCATTTACCTTTAGAATCTCTAAATGATTAGACAGAGATCTAATTCCAGGAATGTATTTTTCTTCTTTTGCAGGGGAAATATGCCTAACTAGAGACATCTTTGCTGGTAATATATGGAGACCTCAGATTTCAAAGCTCATTCTGCTTAGACTGAGCTGCCTAACAGAATTTTCATTTCCTTTTTCTTTGACATACAAGTTTCAAGTAATAGGAGAGATATGTGCTTGATGCTGTTCATATACACTGTCCACAGAGCCTGGTCTGCCTTTGATTGCTTGTATATGTATGCAAGAATTATCATATCCTTCCTTAATAGCACATGATTTCAGACACTTGTTTCATGCTTGGTCTGAAGCGGCTGGCCTTTGTATTAACATGAAGAGTAATACCTAATGCTCTTCTTAATTTTGCTCATTTTCTCTCTCACTACACATGCCCTGCATAAATCATAGTGGTTACTCATTCCGATAGCTGTAGCCCAGAGTCGTACCAGAGCCCTGGGAAACCCAGACAACAGCCACACTCCTATCTTCCTGCCAGTCTAAACCTCAGGACAGCAGAAAGGGAAAACCTAGACAAATGTTAGCTTTACAACTCCCTCTACAACAAAATAATATCCCAAAACATGGTTTCACTGATGAATGGCTGAAGTCTTTTCAGTGCCTATTTGTTTTTTCTTTTCAGCAACTAATTATTTCTTCTTTTCAGCAGTCACCTTGAGGATGGGATTTAACTTTGGATCTGCTGCATGAATCTGAAAGGGTTACACATGATCTGTACTTGGAGTTCCTTAAAGTTGTGGGAATTTATATTTATTTTAAAGTTACTGCAAACAGTCTTTTTCACCAAGCATTTTGTCGTGCTCTTTCTGACTTTCATCTGTTCAGGCAAAACATTCACTTAGTCAATGATACCTTTGTGGAAGAACTAGGAGTATGAGACCAACGTGTGCTTGATGAAGTCAGACTTCCTTCCAGTATGTAACAATGGTGTATCTATACTGCAGACGTAAAAGAAACACAATTTTCTTTCTTCTTGATATGAAGGAAATAGAAGCAATTTTTAAGTTCCTTAACATAAAATAATGTAGTCCAATTCCTAGTACTAGTTTAAGTGAATATCATTTACATCTTTTATATGGAGGGTTGTTTTGATATTCAAAATCCTTCCAACATCATTTAAGTTATAAATATTCTGAAAGATTTCAATATATTTCTTTAAGTATTCTCTATCTCTATTATTTCTTCTTCGTTGAATAAAAGACTCAGTGGCTACATGCTGTGGGCATTTTCTCTGATTTTTCAGAGTCATCTCCAATGCTATATGATTATACTTGTATGGGATAGTGATTATAGCATAAGACATCACTGAACTACAATTATTTTTAGACTTCAGGGAGTTGTACATTGTTCCTGACTGCATCTGTTAAGATCCTGTAAAAACTGAGCCAGATGCTGCGTGGTATGCAAACACTCTGAGCTGCAGAGATCATATGTGCTAAGACTACAAAAATACTCTCTAAAAAGTAACTGTGATTATGATCAACATGACAAGCAGCTAAGATTGAATTCTGCCCACTTAAATTGCATAATCCACACAAGTTTATGGGAAAACTTCAGCTGTCACTGAAACTGGCCCTACGTGTGGCAAAATTGCTCTCAAATATTTAATGTCTGCAACCACTGTTGAACAGAGGCAAGTGAAGGGGAAAATACTTTAGAAAGATAAAAATATGTATCTACTGCTCAACAGTGATTGGAAATAATTCACCATCCCAGGTTCTCACCTAGTGTAAATCAAACTCCACTGACTTCTCATCCCCCACCATCCCTCAGGCACATACTATTCAGCTTTGAGACATGGGATAAAAGTCTGTAGTCTGCCTAACAAACTGTAGTGCTGCATCTTAAAGTTTTTAATGTATGGTCTGCATGATTTACTATGGTGTATTTCTCTACCAGTCAGAGCTCATTATAAGCTCTGCTAGCTGTCACAGCCTAAGATGGCAAACAGTTACTTACTCCTACACATGTATCTATTGGAGTCAGACCCTGCGCTCAACTGATTAAATCCAGAGCTGCAATTTTGATTCAAATACTGGAACTACATGACACTTCCTTTGTGCTTATGAATCTGTCCTTCAGATATCATCCCAGACTTAAACAGGCTGTTCCCACTCCTAAATATCACAGTGCTTGCTGCATTCCTCTTTGCAGTGACTTGTTGAAATACAGAGTTTGCAGTGTTGTAGATTTCAAAAGTTGCATAGGCATCAGTTTAAACCCTTTTAAAGGGTATTTTCACTTTCATGGGTGGGTGGGTGGGTGTCTATAGCTCATCTATATCTACATTCTACACCTATCTTCCTGTATTTAAAAAGACACATTACAGTAACAGATCCCCGACAATTAATGATTGTTAGTCAAATGTTTTTGTTTCCAGATGACTTTTTTTTCTCTGAAATGTTAATGCCATTACTTCTTGCTTCAACTTTTTGTACAAATGCATAAGAAAATGAAGGAAAAAATACTTAACCATTGCTTATACTTAACAATTAGCTGGCATAAATAATGATAAATAGAAAAAAAAAAAATGAAAAGCTCATTTCAGAAAGCAGTTTCTAGAAGCGCAAACCAATAGAACAAGCTTCCGGGAACACTAATATTTGCACTGAGGTTTTCATCAACCAGCTTGTTCCTTTAAACACAAAGACATGTGAAAAGCTGTAACTCTTTTCTCTCGTGGAAAGCAGCCCTCTGCTACAATTAACTTTTGGGATTGTTCTATTCTTCTCTATTCATCTACCATAAGCCTGAGATCCAACACGTATTGCAGTCTCCTAATGATTTCAGAAACACCAGATCGTCCTTTCTATGGAAAAGTCTCATGAAGGTTTCTTTAAAAATATTTAGCATGTTATAAGTATATCAAGCTGCGTGACCATGAACACTGGACCCAAGTATCTTTTTTGGAGCAGAATTGTACTGCTGGACTGACACATGTGGCTTCCTTAATTTCAAATTACCAGGCCCCCTGGAAATAGATAAAATGAGAGCCATTTGATTTCACAATCTTCATAAACTGCATCTAATGACATTCTCAAGGTATAAACAATGAAAGATGAACAAGCAGTCAACACAATGTGAATCTTCAAAAAGCCTCTGAAAAAGGAGATGACACAGGTCTAAGTTTGGGATTCTTAATTTCAGAAAAGGAGATACTACTGGTCTTGAAAACTAGGAGTAAATAAGACAGGGTCTGAACAAGAAGAAAGCTGGAAAAGCAATGCAGACATCTCTGCACATGATCCAGTTGGGTTCAGAAGGCTGTAACTCTATTCATGCAGAGATATACCCAGCTCATAAGCTTTCCAGTATATAAAAATTGGTTGATTGTCATGTTTGCTTATATAAGCCTTATTTACAGTTTCAGATAACTATAACTTTGAAAATGACTAACTGGGAAAAAAGGTGAAAATTATCTGGAACAGATAAAATTACCACAAGCAAATTCATCTTTTAACTTATTTTTTTAAACTGATGACTGTCTTTTTAACTCTATATTTTCATACATTTTATATCTGTAGAGATTTTTACTCCTGACTTTGAAAGTTTTGCTGCCAACACATGAATCACTGGGACACATGGAGGCATGTTTAGTGACTTGTTCCTCCTAGTAATTGCTACACATCTATAGGAGAAACAAATTTTGTTCAGAAAGATGTACAATATTACACTTCATTCTACTTAAAAAGTAGAAAAAATGTAACTTCTTTTTATAAAACAGAAGGTTGATGATACTGATACAATATAGTAAAGATATTTTAACACACTGTGTCATTTCAAAATAGAAAGATCTTGGGAAAACTCATTTAAATAGGTCATCTATTTTTCATACATTGTGCCAAGTATTTATGTAATCATATTTTAAGTAAATATGCCAGAATTTTTTGTGGGGGGTTTAATTAGAAGATCAATTTTCATTAGCCAGAAAACCTGAAAAAAATAATCACAGTGCAAAGCACATTAATCTGATTCTATCTAATGACTGTGCTTCTGTCTTCACACAGTCCCAGACAAACACACAGATGGGCAAAACTGTGCCCTAGTTGAAAACAATGGAAAAACTCCATCAGCTAGAATTTCAAACTGAATCTAACATTAAATAATGATTACTATGGACAAATCTCTGCTTTATTAAGTGAAATGCCAAACAGCTTTTCTGTCTACTGAGGATTACAGAGATATGGCCCGCTGCTGAAGATGTTCAGCATTTTTTAGCTCTAGATCTGAATTCATTTTTCTGAGAAACATACAGTTTCATCTGAGCTACACAAAATACATATTCAACATCTTATTTTTACCCATCTGTGATGACACTTAAATTCTGTTTTACTTTTTTCTGAACTGCCTTCTGTGATCTCAGTAAGCAGAAAAAAAAATTAGATAAGCAACACTCATTTCTCAAAACAGATATTATGTCTTATTATCCCACAGGCATGTCTATGATGTGAACTGCATGCTCATTTATGGTCAGGTTGTGTACATGAAATAATCTTAACTGTGAGAATAAAGAGAAAACGGCTGTTCAGATATGTCACAAGAATTAAGATGACTCAGTTATTTTTATTCTCTTCTTATGTGGTACATTAATACCTATATCACACTATAAAAAAATTTAAGTGCAATCACATATGGCTTATAATGATGCTTAAATATAGGCATGGGAGGGGGGTTTCATTAGCACATCTTTGCACTTGCTCTAAAATTATGACAGACCATAAAAAGATAACTGGACTCTGCCTAAAATAAGAAAATCCTTTGTTCTTAAATTTATGATGGATTTTCATATCTATAATCATTATTTAATAGATATTATGTTGTAGATACTTTACTCACCTTATCTAAAACTCACACAAACTCACATATTTAGGACAATATCCTCAGCCCTTTTTGAACTCTTCAATCCTCTGTACAGCCCAGGGAGGATTCTCATGGGGCAGACATGTTAGGGAAGGGTTTTCAGAGGCAAGATCACAAGGTATAATACTGAGCTTGTAATAGCTGTAACCCCAGGGAGATATTTGTATAACCAAGAGTTGGATCCTTTGCTTATATATCATAGGAAAAATTCCACATCACTTTAAAGTCTGGAAAAATCAAATAATGTGTGGTTTCTTACCACTGAGTTGTGAAGAACTAGCTGTCTTCTGCAGGTACTAGACCTTGATTAAGCCTTCTTTCATCATGACTCTCATGGAAAGCTGCATCAACGAAGTTAAAAGGGAAAAAAAAAAAAGCCAATCAGGTTTTAGGAAAGAAAGTTAAACAGAGAACATTTACATGATATTATATAAAACCATTCACTTATACCTTGAATATTGCCCTGAACATTAATTATACCTCAAATTTTACAGCCCTAGTCCCTTTACACTGAAAGCGGTAATGTGGAATTGGAAAAGGTCTGGAACTTTGTAGTGGGTTGATCTTTTCAGGCTGCCAGACACCCACCTAGCCGCTCTCTCATTCCCCCTCCTCAAACAGGACAAGGGGAGAAAGTATGATGGAAAACTTGTGGATCAAGATAAAGACAGGGAAATCATAAGTTACTGTCATCAAGAAAATAAGTATTGACTTAGGGAAAAATAATTTCATGTTAGTTAAAATAGATTTGCAGAGTGAGTAACAAAGACAAATTAAAACACCACCTTCCCTACCACCACAACTTTTTCCCCAGCTCAACTTCACCCCTTAATTCCCAGGTCCTCTGCATCCTCCATATATGCCCAAGGGTTGCAAGGGGGATGGGGAATGCAGGGTTCCTGTTAGTACATGACAGTCCCTCTCTGCCTCTCCTTCCTTCTCACCTTTTTACCTGGCTCCAGTGTCGGTCCTCTTCCTCGGCCCCAGTTCTTGTCAGGAGAACCTGCTCCAGTGTGGCCTCTCCAGGATCACAGATCCTGTCAGGAAAACGTGCTACAACATGGGTGTAATTCCTATCAGGATCACTTGTTACAGCGTGGGTTCTCCAGGGCCACAGTTCCTGTCAGAAAAATCTGCTCCAGCTTGGGCTTTCTAGGGCCAGAATTCCTGCTCGTAGAACAGCTCCAGCATGGGTTCTCCAGGGCCACAATTCCTGTCAGGAAAAATCTGCTCCAGTACGCACTGTCCAAGGCCACACTTTCTATGAGAACCTGCTCCAGTGTGGCCTATCCAGGGCTGCAGCTCCTGTCAGGAAAACGTGCTACAACATGGGTGTATTCCTGTCAGGACCATTTGTTACAGCGTGGATTCTCCCTGGCCACGGTTCCTGTCAGGAAATGTTGCTACAGTGCTGGGTCTCTAAGGCCGCAATTCTGTCAGGAGAACTTGCTGTAGTGTGGGGTCCCCCTGACCACAGTTCCTGTCAGAAAAATCTGCTCCAGTGTGGGCTCTGTAAGGCCACAGTTCTGTCAGGAGAACCTGCTCTAGTGTGGGCTTTCCACAGGCCACCATTCCTATCAGGAGAAGAAGCTCCAGTATGGGTGCAGTTCCTGTAAGAACATGCTACAGTGCTCCAGTGTAGAATCCCTGTGGGCCACAGTTCCTGTCAGGAAAATATGCTACAGTGTGGGCCCCCAGGGCCAGAATTCCTCTCAGAAGAACCAGCTCCAGCGTGGGCTGTGCAGGGCCACAGCTCCTGTCAGGAAAACATGCCCCAGCATGGCCTCTGCACAGCCTGTAGTTCCTCGTCCACCGGCTGCCGGGTGGGGTCCTCCATGAGGCACAGCCCGGAAATCTGTCCTCCCCACGGGCTGCAGGGGAGGCTCTGCTCCTTTTTCCCTCACCCTGGTGCTGGCAGGGCTCTTTCTCGCTGTTTCTCCCCTCACTCCGCTCAGCCCGTGCAGCGTTTTGCCCTTTGTTAGCTATTCTGAGGCAGCACCAGCTCTGCTGCCCGGCCCAGTCTGCAGGAGCTGGCTTGCACCGGCTGTGTGTGGCCCGGGGCAGCCCCTGGCCTGCTCCCAGAGGTGCCCCGCAGCAGCCTGCTGCCAGCACCTGGGCACGGACACCCAAAATGACTTCCCAGCAAGCATTCGCTGAAGGCATCCAGCTTCCATGTGAGGAGGAACGAGTTAGGCCAAGTCCCTTCAGCCTGGGTCAGAGAGGGGGAGCAGGGTGTGGGGAGCACGCGCAGGCCCTGGTTACACCTTGAGTCTTCTGGTACAAGAGCTCAGGGAGAGCAAATACTGCTGAGGCAACCAGCTTCAAAACAAACGTTAGGAGCTCGTTCTTCATGCATAATCAGGAAATCATAAGTGTAAAACAGTTATGGAAAGTGTCCATGGGGGAGTATCATACCCGTTTTTCCTGTCCTTGCTGCAGTCTGCCGTGGCAGCCCCTGCAGACAGGAGCGCTGGCTTGGGTAGACACTTGGTCTGAACCAGAACAACCTAGCAAATTTCAGCATCTACTAAATATAACGATGACCTCAGGTGTATCAGAAGCCAGTGAAGCTAGAATTCTCCCAAAATTTGCACAACTCAGTTCGTGTTTCAATCATTTATTATCTCAACTGGTTTTCTCCATTTAATAGAAGGCAGGAAAACTATAGAAAGCAGTCATCTAGTTTCCACGCCTGCAAAGCTGATTGGACACAACTAGATAACACATTCTATTGCAACTCTCTGGAACGTAAAAATCTGTGCAGGATTTTTTAGAAATTAAAAAGGAACATATTTCAGTTAATAAATTAGGCAATATTCTCAGTATTTCCCATGAAATTCTCAAAACTTTAACAAATTCAGTCATTCTAATCAGGAATTCACGTAAAAGCTGAATTTAAATTCAAGGCTGTGCTACAGCTGAATACCTGCTTGCATGGTCTTCCAGGACATGAGTGTTTTTCTGAATCATTTGTGTTATGGGAGTTAGTAAATAATCAGTTTCACTGTTCATTCTGCTCCTATATAAACATTTATGCATTTGGCATAAAGTAACTGATACATGTGTCCTTATGGTTCTCTCCCACAAAGAAAAATATTATCATGCTTAGTTGGAGGCAAACCACAACTATGTGGCAGACAGACATACGGCCTT
Organism: Rhynochetos jubatus; assembly: GCA_027574665.1. NCBI lineage: Eukaryota > Metazoa > Chordata > Aves > Eurypygiformes > Rhynochetidae > Rhynochetos > Rhynochetos jubatus. The sequence continues at coordinate 17,720,542 of CM050654.1, read as the reverse complement.
TCCTTGCCTTTTGGAAGTACTGTCTCATTAAAAGGAAAAAAGATGGGAGATCTTACTCCTTCCTTAGGAAATCGCTGATGTCTTAGAATTATAACATAATATTGTTTTTATAAGAAGGCTCTTTTGCCAAAGCTTTTCTTTGTTAAAGCTTCTTGCTTATTGTATTGTGGTAACACACAATTGGTTTGGGAGTGAAGTATTTTAACAACAAAGAGCTGAATGTCAAAATCCTTTGATAACAAGAGGAGCAATGCAGTCAGGATATTCTCTTCCCAGTACAGGCTAAACTGTGGGGCACCTGCTCAGGTATGATAAGCACCCTCTGGGCAAGGAGAATAACTTCTTTCAGACCTGATCCCTGTGCATATAGGGTGTGTACATTTTTAGCATAAGTTAATGAAAGAGCGTAGGAGTCTGCTATCAATGTTCCAGGTTCATTTGGCAACAGAAGACATACCCATGTGAATATGAGATTAAAATACATGTGTACATAGCCCATGCATTTTGGATGCTCAGTCTGTAGAGTGTGCAGGTGCACAAAAGGCTACATACATTTCATATACATCCAGCTACGATTACAACAATTCAGAAAGAAATAGAGAATTAGGACATGTCAAAATCAAAGCCTAAAATAGAAAATACTGAAGCTGCGACATGTACTACTCTAAACCAGAGCCAAGACAACTCAGAGAAACTTAGATAAATAAGACAGCAGCTGGTTGTTTAATTTCATTACAGGTTTTATAGCAACAATTTGTAACTAATTGTTTATGGTGCCTGTTACATAGACCACTATACAGAGGGGAGAAAAAAAACAAACCCCAAAAAACCCACAAAACAAACAACAACCAAAAAAAAACCACACCCAAAAAAAATAGTAAATAGACACAGACTACTTCAGCAAATAACAGGAATCGGACAACTAAGTTTACCTGTAAGTGGATGAACTCCTAATAGTATAATCCCTATGTACTTTGCTTTCTGTCTAGTCTCAATATTCCTACATTCTTCATGAATATGAGGCTATAACTTACAAAAACCTCTCTTGCAGGCTACAGGACAATGACTCTTAGACAGGTATTGTTCCTCCAAGCCAGTAAAAGTTCTTTACATTTAAAATGCATGGTTCTAAACTTTTATTGGATATGTTTACTATGAAATCATAGATACACAGCTAGCAAATAACTACTTATGAAGGTAACGTCAGTACCAAGAACATTTCAAATCAACATTTTAACAACTAGAGCTCTGATAGCTTGCCAGAAAATGTTTTCTTTCCCTATTTTTTAAATAGGTTAATAAATCCATGAAGGCACGTTATGGGGAATGGATGGTTTTTGTAATCATACTAAGAGCATCCATGGAAGGAGTGCTAGAACAATATTAATATACCTACATAATGTACATAACAAGCTAGAACAATCTCTTTATGTCCTCTAAAGAATTCCAGAAGTCGCACATTGCATATGGCTATACAAAATCATTGAATTTTCAGTGTCTTCTACCATAATTCCTTCTTATCATAACCTTGTCCTGGATTTATCTGTGGCTTGTCTTAGGCTTTTCTCTGCAACTCTGTTGACATCTCAGGGCTTGTTACTGTTAGAGATGCCTTCTTCCATCCTCACATAGAGTCGAAGTTTGTGAAGTTATCATTTTTGTGAATATCTAGGATTCCATGCTAGCATCAAAGAAATGACCAATGGATGAGGAATATTTCTAATATACTCTCTCAGGAAGTAGAACCAGACATAATGATTACCATGCTTCATAAAGGTGGCCTGGAGTCCATATTCAGAGGTATGATCTCATTGTGATGTTGCCTGATGAAGCACAGTATCACATCCTGGAAAATGTAAGTTATGGTATCCTGAAGACAAGATTGAAATTGGACTGGCATTTCCTCCAGATGTTTCCTTTCAACAGTTCTCTCCCAACAACTGTTTTGGTTTGTTGGTTTGGGTGGTTTGTTTTTTTTTTCCCTGAAGAAATAAGGGGTCCTATGATTTTGTTTCCTAACTGAAACATACGTGTTGTCACTGCTGAAGGAATATGCTCTGCACACAACCAAAACCTTCATATTTTGGGGGCTGTTTTCATAGTGCTCACTTTTCTTATGGAGCCAAAGTCTTTCAGCCTCAGCATCATTTGACCCACAGATTCTAAACTATTAATTGTCCAACTTTCACCAGTCATTTACCATGCCTTCTTTTGGTTACAAAGTCTTAAAGAAAAAAATAATTAAAAATAAAACAGAGAGAGAGCAAAGAACACCCCCACTCCTCTCAAAATATTCAGTCATTCAATTATCCTCAAATTAACACCTCTGGAAAATAACAACTATTAAGGCAGGCCGGTGAAACATAACAGTCTCATTGTATTGATATATGCACAAACTCAAAGGCTGATACAAATCAAAATCATATGTCCAAGAGATTTTGGTTTAGTGATGATAAGTGCTATATAAATTCATACCTAAGTACAGAACTGATGCTTCTTGTCAGCAAAACTAGTATGTACTTGGGCATACCTTGGTTAAATAACCAAAGCTTGTGGTTTTAGCTTGTCCTCTGGTTTATCTTGCATAGCAGAGGCAACATACCAATGTCACTTTGCATCTAGGAAATTAATCTAGGCAAAGTTCCTATGGAGTCTGTTCCATTCCCACTGCACCCAATCTCTTCAGCAGACAAGTGGAACCTATGGAAGAAAAGAAATATGAAAAAAATAGAAATTCACTGGAAATTCTTCAGCAGACATGTGGAACCTATGGAGGAAAATAAATACGAAAAAACTAGAAATTCACAGTATCAACAGATGGTCAGGATTTTTTCTGTGGAGAATTAATGTGTTGAAATGGCGATTAATTGCAGGAAAGGGTTGTTTTAAGGAAATTATTAATTTTGAAGAAAATTAAAACTAAATATTTTTTATGGTGAAATTCTCTGAACATACATATTAGCTTTTCATGTCAAAATAGCTCTGTCAAACCTAAAATATTTCTTTTAAAAGGTGAAAGTAATGAAAAATTCTGCAACTGTGCAGATCCAGACTTTGGCAATAGAAGAAACAGAGATGGCACATGAAAACACTTTGTTTGAATTTGAGGTGGGAAAGTTTTAAAAGCTCAGCAATTCCTTTGGGATGGGAAAAGAGATAGCTGCCCAGCTCCACTCAAAACTAATTATTTATGGTTGGACCGTATCCTGCAACTCAAAAATCTCAGACAACTTTCTAAGGAAGAAAAAGGATATGCAATGCATCTATCACACCTACACATATAATGATTAGTTGCCAGTCTTACCTATCTATAAATTAGCATACAGTCATTAGTTAAGATGTTGCTAACTATAACGATCTATTGTTTGCTTCTTGTAGTCAGGTTGCCATCGTCATTGTCTGTATGACACCATTATAAACTTAAATACTGGAAAGCTCTTCTGGAAATCCTGGCTTTACTTCACCAATACAAGTGTTCAAGGGAAGAAAAAACTTCTTTAAAGTATTTCCTAAAAAGACATCATATGAAGTGAAGACATTATTTGTCAATTAAATGAAAACCTTCTTCCTCTTTACCTGATTCTAAATGAAATTCGGATCTCTACAGAGAACATAAGCAAAACAATAAAAATTACAGCCCTTGCTAATATTAGCTGCTTTTTGGTGCCTCAGACATCTGTGCTTAATTACACTTGTCAGTGGACAATATATCCTCTTCGTGCAAGCTCACATATATCTTACAGCAGAGGGAAGATGAAGTTTCTTGAAGAGAATCTTAGGGGTAAGTGTAACAGTATATTTGCCTTCTAGAATGTCTCAGATGACAGCATATGAATAATAGACATTTTGGCCCACTGCCATTGTTGGCAGGGGGGCAAAGCTTACAGAAAAACGACATGGTTCTGGTCTGACCAAACCGCTTGATTTTCCATGTTTCAGTTAACAACAAAGGTTTAGAAAATTTCAATTTGAAATATCAATATTTAAGTACTTAGACAAGTTCAATATGAAACTTTCAACCCTTTTTAATTAGGAACAGGACATCAACAACTAATTGTTTTTATTTCTAATTGAGAGTAGATTTGAGACACTCTTCCATAAGCAGTGGTAGGCTTAAATGACACAAAGGAGAACAAGGACAGACACAGCTGGGAGCAGGCATATGCATGAAGATTTTTAGGAATGTGTGCTTTCCCTTGCATTTGCAACACAGTGAAACCACTCACGTGATCAGTTACCCAACCTCAGCCTGTAAGCTGGCCTTAATTTAATACAAATGCCTTCCAAGTTAGGTATTCAAAAAGGGAATAGTACAGTTTACACAGAAGAAAGATAACGACAGGCATTCAGAATAAATAAGTTCTTCCTAGGTGATTTTCTTCCCTTTCTTCTCACCAGCAGTGGGATATATTACAAGCCAGCAATGCTGACAATGATTAAAGACCCAAACCACGGCTTTTCCCAAACTGAACAGCTATAGGAAGAGAAAGGGTTTTTTCTCCCAGCGACCTTCTTTCATATCCCTTCCAAATGCAAAAGCTAACATATTAAAATCTCAGCAGTGTTTACTAGCTCATATTTGCACTTGAAATATTTAATCTTGAAGGACCATATATTATCCTTTACAGAACTGTATGGTCACCTTCTTCACATGATGCTGTATGTTGACTTTTATGGCACCAGTAAATCAGGTTTACTCTAATGTAGCTCTTTTTAAGCTGGACCCCTCAGATCACAGGCAGAAGATAATTTGGACCAAGATCCCTGAACTCCAGCAGGAGATCAGTGCTGGGGAAATGGATTTCTGCTTCCATTTTGAAGGTAGATGTGTAGGCTTCAACTTTGCAGACTCTTGCCACTTCTAGAAAGTTAAGGCTGTTGCCTGAGAGAGCTCCTAAAGCTTCAGCACCAGCTTAAACCACCCTACTAATACAACCATTACAACTGGCCAGCCACACAACATATGCACTGCAAATCTGATCTAGGTTATTTTGCTGGGTTATTTTTAACCCAGATCACTTCTCTGATCTGGTTCACTGCTCAGAACAGTATCAGTGTAACAGAGGCAACAGTATGATTCAAGAATGAGCAGCAAGAGATGAGGACAGTCAGATGAAGTGCACACATCTGCTATAAAAAACGTTTGCCAAACTGTGGATTAATTTACTTTCTCACATAACAAACCATCCCAATAGCTTCTCTGAAATTGCCTTAGATGGTGAACCAATGTCAAGCAAAAGAGCAAGTCACTGTGATATTTTGCTTCTAGTGTTATTAACTCACAGAGGACTATGGGAGAAGTGCTGTCCAGGTTGCATAGTGTTTTGGGAATAATTTCTTTTGATTATTTCAGGATAACTTTATATATATATACATATATTTTCTTTGTCAATACAGGTACTTGGTTCCAATGTTGGTTCCACCTTTTCTGCAAGTTCTCCTAATCCCTAATAAAACTCAAGTTCTCTATTACATTTTTTTGTCGGTTTTGCATTGATTTTGCTCTCTGCCTGGTCCTGCACCTGGCTGGTACTAAAACCCTCAAATGTTTCTCAAAATACAGATTTCACACACTCCAGTAGATTTATCTTCTGCTGATTCAATTGATGTCTGGTGGATCATGGTCACATCTACTCTAGCACAGTCTAGGATACAACAGATGTTTCCTAACAGGTGAGGTACAAACAGTTCTCATCTGCACCACATAAGCAGCTATTTATGTGCCAATAACCAGTCTTAGAGCTCTACAAACTACCTCTTGCTCTCAGCTAGGAACCCTGCTACCAACTCGATACCCTCTTTAGCAGTCCAGGGGCCACTACACTGTAGGTTCTACAAAGACCCTATAACTTTTAGCAGCATCTCCCCAAATTCTTCCAGCATTACTGGTCTCAAGAGACTGTAATTTGTCTCTAAGTAACATAAGCAGCTTGCACACACTTACTTCTTGCCTGTATGACGTTCAATGGTAAGCTACAACACCAAGTATGAGGAACAAGTCATCTCATCAAGCATTAGGGTGGGGTTCTCTCGAATGGGTAGAAATACAGCTGCAAAGAGATTGCTCACAGTCATGTGGTTCCTGCATCAGCTATTGGCAAAATGATAGACTTAAGATTGCTCTTGAGAGAGAGCAGAAAGAATGGAGATGTTTAGGACATAAACTTGCAAGGGAAAAGAAGTCTGGGAAACTGTTCCCTTCTCCATTATTCAAGGGATAGAGCTTTGTGTCCATTTTTTTTAATAAGATATGAACCCATGAATTGTAATGATCTCTTAGAGAAAAGCCTGAAAGTCCCTTGAAACTGACCAAGTGGTCAGAGTGGTCGTGAAACTCTGTTATCATTTCGCACCAACTAAACCACTACTTAGCAGTTCAGTTTTAAATAGTGCTTGTTTTGCTGCTTTCAGAATGATGGTGGAAACTTCTTGACTGGTAGAAATGCAGATTCACAGCTGCTGTTGATTGTTGTAACTCCTTTGATGTCCGGACTTGGAAGGAAGATGAATAGCAGCTGAGGCGCTGTTTAACTCCTTTACACGAAACAGTCACTGCTCCACATCAGTATGATCCAGGGAAGCCCTCTGATGCTTCTGGAGATGAGGACTTACTTACTCAAAAAAAGATAGGCTGCTGACTGACACACTGACAGATCTTGCAACGTGCTGATCTCATTCCGGCAGCTACACACCCACATGCACTTCAGATGACAAGATGTATTGCTCCTGCGTTGCCTCAGCGTCCTGCTCTGATAGTTGCTCAGCATTTGCAGAAGCATTAAACTTTCCACATTTCCACCAACTGAATGGAAAGAGGGTTTTATTCCAAGAAGCTTAAAAAGCTGTGTTCTGAACTTCCATTAGGAGATGGTCCTCCATCACCTCACAGTTATTTCTAACGTGTATAATATTCGCTAGTTGAAGTGCTACTGGATCGTGTGTCTTCCAGCCGCAATAAGCGATCTTTGCCACTAAACATTTCATTTTAAGAAGCGCATATGTTCTGGTTCCTCTGGCTCACAATACCGTTACACGTAGGTTGCCTGTACACATGGATTCCAACAGCAGCAGGGAAGCCCTGATAATCGAGGGGACCCAGGACTGTCCTCTGCTGCCAGGGCACTGGTTTCAGGACTCAAATATGCGCCCCACCAGGAAGGGGTGGCAGGGAAGAGCCCCTCAGCAAGGCCTATGGCACAGGGGTGCTGGGATTTTTTCTAAATCTGAAGGGAAAAGCAAGCCTCCCTCTACAGCTTCCCTCTCAGAAGACGGGCCTGCGCTCGGCTCCGCGGCTGGTGTTCAGGGGACATGGGCTCTGCGAGCTGGAACCTGCACGGAGCGGGCTCGGGCTTTTGAAGGGCAGCCGGACAGGAACCGTTTAGGACAATCCCGCTGGCTCTCCCTTCCCCCGCTCCGGCCCAGACGCTGGCGGCTCTCCCGCGCCGCCCTCCGGGCAGGTGTGCCGGAGCTGAGCTGCGGTGAGCCGGGGGCGGGGGTCAGGACGGCGGCGTCCCACGGGGCCGTGCCCCGCGCGGGTGTACGGGGTCCCGGGGGCCGTGCGCCCTTCCGCAGCACCCGGTGGGCGCGGGAGGGGCGGGGAGAAACCCGACCCCCGCCGCCTGGGAAGGGAGAGGGGCTGCCGCTCCAGGGGAGGAGGCGGCGGCGTGGCCGAGCGACTCCCCCATCCGGTGGGGACACCCCCAACCTCCCCCGGCGCCGAGGCCGCACGGCCTGGCCCGGCCCGGCCCGGCCCGCCGGTAGCTGAGGTGCCGCCACCGTCCCGGAGCGGGGCAGGGCTGGGCAGGGCAGGGCGGGGGCGGGGAGTTGCCCTCTCGCCGAACGGAGGGAGCGGGAAGCCGGCGCCGGGCGCCCATCTGCTCCGGCCGGCCGGAGCCATGCGGAGCGGCGGGAGGGCGAGGGAGGCTGCGGGCTGGGCCGCCCCGCTGCTCCTGCTGTGGCAGTGCCTGCCGACGGCGCGGCCCTACAGCCTGGACACCCAGCACCCGCTGCTCTTCCGGGGGAACAACGGGACCTTCTTCGGGTACTCGGTGCTCCTGCACCGCCACGGCGAGGAGCGATGGTGAGTCCCCGGCCGGGTCGCCCCCCGCAGAGGCCCGTCGCGCCGTCGGCCGGCCGCGGCCCCTCACGCTGCCGTCTCCCCCGCAGGCTCGTGGCGGGCGCCCCCCGGGCCAGCTGGCCCGCCAACGTGTCGGTGGTCAACCCCGGGGCCGTTTTCCGGTGCCGGATCGGGAGGAACCCCCTCGGGCAGTGCGAGCAGCTCCAGCTGGGTGAGTCGGTGGCGGGGCGCGGGCGGGGAGACCCCGGCGGTGGCGGGGCCGGGGTGGGCGGCAGTGGGACCGAGCGGCGCGGCGGGCGGCAGGGCTGTCCCCACCGGCGGCGGGACGGTCCCTGGGCGCACCGCGGCTCCCCAGCCGCTGCCTTCAAGGCAGTGGGCTGCGGGCGGCTTCTCCCGGCTCCTCTCCAGGTTAAACGGGCGTTTACCTCTCGCTAAACTGCGAGACCGACGCCGTTGCCGAAGAGCAGCAACGGTGGCACCTTTCTTTCTGTGGACAGAAAGAAAGGGGCCAAAACTTGATGTAGAGAAGCGGCGTGTGACAGCTCTCGTTCCCAGTGTCTTCTTTCGCACCTTTCAGCGCACAGTTCAAAACCCTCCTGAGAGTTTCGGTCTGTCTCTCGTAGTTCTCAGCAGAAAGCTAGTGCGAGGGTGAGTGTAATTAGCTCAGAGATGGGGGTGGAAGTATGTGCCTGCATCGTCTTTTCTTCTGCAAAGCCTTCCTTCGTAGAAGCCACCCTAAAGTAACTCTGAACCACAGTCATCTTGCAGATGGGTTGAAAAATTGAGTTTCAGGAGAACAAAGCTATCTTTGACTGAATCCGTTTTTTCAGCTTCTGCATTTAATGTAGCTACTCTCTACCTCCCCAGTCCCCACGTGTGGGAGATGTAACTGGATACACTTACCCAACTTCCAACTGTTTGATACTCATTGAAAAGGAGAAGGCTCTGCACTGGGTGACCGTGGATATACGTGCATTGCTTTGGGCTCTGCTCTGTCCTGCTTGCATGCAGTCCCATTCATTCGATCCCTATGCTATGCATAGAAACCTTCCTGAACTTTCCATCCTGCTGTGACTGACACCAGCCGATCCGTTAAAACTATGAACTTGCCGCCCAGTGAGGATAAGAAGCGCGGGAAAGGGTTTTCAAAATACATGAAACCAATGAAAGTGATAGCACACCAAGAACTGATGGGCTTTCAGGGCAGAATGCGGCATTCTGACAACAATGTTAAACCAATTATTTCCCTACACACCTATGCCTAATGCTTAGAACTGATGGGTTCTGTGCATTTTTAACCTATGGACAGAAATAAGAGTTATTTTTTGTAACGGAGCTACAAAAACCTAAGATACTTCAGTGGCGCTTTACTTGTAGCCGCATAAGGGAAGACAAACAGTTGCCCGTGGAAAGAACTGCAATTAAACTTATTCCAGCCCAAGTAGTTCTTTTTTATTTTTCTTTAAGTTATTTCTTTCCAATGTTAGATCTACTGAAAAATTATATATATAACACAGACCTTTTTTCTCCAACTGCGTCTTCGTAAGGAGGCTTGCAAAAGTCAAAAAAGTCAACTGAAGTGGTGAAATAGCATATGCTAAGAAGCAATAAACTCCTGCTCCTGAAGTGGGGCGTAAAAATAGTCCTTTCACAGCGTGGGGGAAGGGTAGAAAGTTTCATGTTCTTTGAAAATTACATACATCCGCAGAACTTCTCAAATTATTCATTTAGCCAGTAGAGAAACAAAAGCTCTAGCGAAGTAACTTGATGGGCTTTTCCTCGGTAGCTTAGGAGATTCTAAACGAAATGATACAGCAGGTGAGTGAAAATGTTTATGTGGTTCCAAAGGCTTAATTTAACACCACTTCTATTCCTGGGTTTAGAGGCTGCAGGGTACACAATGATACTTACTCTCTTGTCCCACATTTTTAAAAACAGTGATACCACAAGAGACTTTTGCAAAATGTTTGTTTCCCTTAGTGCTAGATGACACCTTTACATCGCTAAGGTACATCCACAGTATTTCTGAAGTTAAATAGATACTGGAAAGAAGTCCTCTATTGTAAAACAGGTCAGTGAGATCAATGAAGAAGCCAAAGGCGGCTGTGGTGCATGAGATGTAAATGAAGTAGGATAGTATCTAAGGTTTGTTAAGCCTCTGCCATCCTGCTGAGCGGTCACAGAAATACACAAGGGAACTTGCAATTGCAAAGCTGAACTTAATTATCTCTTGTCTAACTCATTCAGGCTGTCAGCAACTTTTGCACATAATGGTTTTATCAACGCTGTGTCTTTCAGTCATTGACCTCCTCCTTCTTCTGCTTGGATTCTTGCCAGCAAAAAGTTTGGGTTCTGATCTTTTAATATAGGGTAATTTCCTTTGAAAAATGTGCAGGGATATATTTCATTTCTGGGAAAGGCAAATTGAGAAATAGCTAATTCTATATTTTTATTAAATATTTGAGTTCACATTTCTTTCAGTAAAAGAATCTTTGAGGTAATAAGTTTCCAATTATGAGTCATAGAAATGTAGAGGTGACGACAGGCAATAGAAATGGGTATTTCCAAATGTTGGTCCTCTAATAAATGGATGCAAATTACTTAGAGACATAAATATGTTAAAACACTTTGTTGCTATTTTTCACTAAAGTAGCCTTGAAACTGGCATAACTAATTAATGAAGGATTCAAGTGCAATTAGGAAGCCTCTGATCACACAAAACTGCTCTTGTATTTTTTATGTCACACATTCCTATCTGCTTCCTCAGTAGAGAAAGAGTTGCTGGGAACAGTCCTGTGTTGCAGTCATCCCAGCATCTGGAAATAACTCATCCAGGCATACTTTCGAGAATTTTAATGTTGTTCAAAGTGTTACAGGGGCCTGGGCTAGTTTAAGAGCTGAGAGAAGCCATGAGATACACTAGCAAATCTTTTTCTTCCCAGCCCCTAGTTGGCATTTTTAAATCTCTCTCTGATTGTTGAACAGAGTAATTTTTTGCAAGTTTCTTTTCTAGTTCTAGTACTTCTGTCAATGATGTCAAGTATTATAGGCTGCTGATTTATTTGTATTTGGAGTATTTTTAATGATGACTTATGTTAAATTAAGAGGCTTGTAATCAAGCTCTAGGCACAAATACAAAATACAATGCTTCAGGTTTATTATTTGGAGCACAAAGTGTCCATCTTCTACCAGTCTTCTAGTCTTTTGAATTTCAAGACCTTGCCCACATCAGTTTGGGTTACTCATACATTATTGCAGATGTACTTGCACAAAGTTCTTTAGATGTTTTGATGTATTACATTTTGGACAGAAATTCTTCCACAAAATTGCTCTCAGATTTGAAACAGTGATTCATTGTCAAAAACATACAGGAAACAATGTATAAAGCTTGCCATCCAGTCTAAAAAAAAAAAATAAATGAACAATGAATGTACACAATAAATTTAGTGCATGTTGTTTAACATAAGGCCAGAAAGCTCTGCCCACAGTTTCAGGTTTCCACCCTTCTGTTTAAGACCTTGCTGCAATTAACCCATGAACAAATTGCCCTCTAGCTCCCCCAGCTGAATCATTACAATGGAAAAGTGAACAGTTAATGGCTTTCCCCAAAGGCTGACCTGTGTTTGTTCCACTGTGATTTCAGTAAGTTCTGCCTTTGGTGCTTCGACTTTTTAATCTCACTTGCATTGATCACACCCTGCTAGTGATTTCCCTTGAAACAGCCATACTGTTCCAAAGAAGATGGGACCTTCTGGACCCAGGTCTGTTACAGAGTTGTGGAAACAGCTGGTACTTCACTAGAATGTTTCGGGTAGAAGTGGTTTGCGGGATGTAAGAGGCATAAGACTTATCGAATCCCTGAAAAGAGAAAAGATTGCCCTGGACAAATGAAAAAGGAGTCTGATGAGGCCCTGACATCTAGGAGCAGGGTATCAGTAGACCTTTAGTGACAGGACCAGAAGAGTTCTGGGAGGATAAAAAGGATCATGGGATGCTGTTGGGCATGGAAAACACTAGAGCAAGTTATATAAAACTGGTTTCTCAAATGACATTGTGAACATCTGTGTTGGAGTCCTTGAGGCCAAAGCTAGAAGTGGCTTTGTAAGTTGTGACCTTATTTATATGCGATTGTGCAGTTTCTGTGGATGCGTGCAGCAGGGATTATAGCAGAAGTGTATCTTCCAGCTGTGTAATGTACACAGGCTGGGCAATTACTTATCTCTTGGTGACTTTATGACAGCGCGTGCTCTTTTTCCCTGAGGCAACCAAGCTGCCATGTCCTCTTGAGCTTATGCAATGCTGCTCTGTTGCTTGTGCAGGATACAGCATTTTCTCTTCTCGTATCATAAAGCTTTTATAATGTCATGCCCTGAGCAGGGGCTCGTCATGGTGTCTGGGATGTCCAGCTCATGCTTGTCTCGCCCACAAAGGCCTGTCATTTTCAAGGTGGTTGAATACTTGCCAGGCAGAGAAAGAAAGGAGACATAAGACAGCAGGTCAGCAGAGGGCCTAAGTGAACCTGAATCAAGATCATATGCTGGAGCCAAGGAAAAGGAGAATATAATCCAATGATCATGATGGAATGGTGTGGATTTTGTTGTTACGGACCTCTGAAACAGGTACAGGAATGAAACACTGAGACGAGCAAAACTTCCTCCTCTCTCTCACAACATCATTATCTGATCATGTTTGACTTACTGATAGAAAGTTTCAGAAAGCCTCTCAAGATCTAAATTTATGATACTGGTTATCTCCACTTCTTCCATTTCCTGCAAATCCACATACACTATGAAGCAAGTCCCAGGTAAGTCATTGACATAAGAGGACAGAAAGCATTGCTAGAAGGGTGTTATCAGAAGTGCCTTTTGTGATTTAAAGGAGGATTAATTCTTACACATGGGAGTGTAATGGAATTTTGTTTTCTGGGGAGATTTCAATCAGATTAACATACTCTGTAATTCATTCAAACCATGGAGATGTCTTCCTTAGGAAGCAAGGAGTTCTACGTGACATAACTCCAAAATTAGATTCCAAACCTGAATTCCAAACTTGTGTCTGAAAATGGTATATATTCAGTACATGAAAGTTCATGTCACTGACATTAGCCAGGTAGGAGAATTCAGAAGCTTATCACTTGAACCTCAGTAACTGAGAACCTGCTGAAAAATAAACGTCTTTTTAGTAGATTTTTAAAGTAAGGCATTTTACTTCGTGCTTCTCTTGGAGTAAGAGCTTACATGTTGCTAATTACCACTCCTCAGGTGTCCTACAGGAATTATTAAGTTACAGTAACAAAATCTCTTGGCCCAGAGACAATTGAGTGTGATGTTATTATGAGTGCTAAGGTCAGTTCCTATCTACTTGGATTTTGCATACTATTTCCTTGATGTCTTACAGAAAGGCACATATGGGAGGAAGTGGTAAAGAAGAGGTGAAGGAGGGCCAGATCCCTCTTGACCTTGTGAAGGATGTTATTTTTGGAAGAGGGTAGAGTACAGTTGTGGTGCGCAGGGTGTGTAGTCCTCTCTGCTGAATGGTGAGGGGTTCCTGACTGCACTACTCTGGTCTTTCCATAGGAGCAGGGAGAAAGTCTGATGTTTGGAAAATGTAGTGGAGAGGTAGTATGGAAGTAGAAGAAATTAAGTTTCCAGCAGTTTCTTCAGACCAATGTCAATTGCTAGGCCTGTCACAAAACAGCAGGGAACCAGCTCTGAAATAAGGATGGTGGCTGGCATTTATTCCTACAAATGTTTCTTCTCATGTTTTCTTACTGTGTGATAAAGAATTATCGTGATTCCATTAACCTGGTATTTTCACTTAAAAAGTCTGTGACATCCCAGGTATAAATTGTTTAAGTCAGTGTTGGTTGTCAGGATGTATGTGGCAAAGCCCACGGCCACTGATCTTTCTCTTGACTGCTAAACAGACTAGGTGCGTCCCTTGATTCTGATTCTTACTTGACCCACATTATGCGCTTGTGTGTCCCGTAAAAGGAACTCAACAAGTCCACTAAATTATGAATGCATGGATTTAAAGTCACTAAAGCATTGGACAGTATTACATTTCAGCTCTGGTGCGAGCACAGTTTTGGTGGTATTGATTTAGGTGTTTTCCTCTCGGACAACGTCACGGTCAGCATGGGTACTCTGTGATCTGTAATGGCACCCTCTCCTGCATAACTAAACCCTTTGAACCTCCAAAGTTTTGGGCTCCCCAAAAGAGCTTGTTGAAATGATATGGTGTGTTTCCTTATTTTATCAGAAGTGTTTTCATGAACAGTGTCATGCTGATGCATGGAAAATAGTGGTTCGGTAATGTGGTTAATGCTTATTCATACAAACACCTTACAAATGAAAAGCTTGTTTTATATAACTTGGAATACTTTTAAATATGCAGCCTCTCCTTACCATGGGTACCACTACTGCTCTGCAGAAGGAAGCAAATATTTGCTGACTTGGCAATACTGTGGCCTTTTGGGGGAGTTAGAGAACATAGTGAAAATTCTTCTAAGGTTTCAAAAATTAACTCTTCTCAAGAACAAAACCAAAGAGCTACTGCTACATAATTGCAGCAGTGCAAGGAGTACATAGGACATGCTTGCGGAATGACCTGGCATCCCCAGTAGAGATTGCAGTTATACACCCCTTATTTGATAGCCGTGTGCAGTAGAGCTCATTTTAAGGTCTGCTACCAATCGGTATGTAGTCGGAGAGGTGCTTGCTTTAGGCTAGAGTTTAAGTAGTACTCAGGGGCATTACTTGTATTTCTTACTCACTTTTAAGCTGAAGAGCACTTGCAAAGCCAGTCCTTCATCAGGTTGAGTGCAATGTCACTTCCTATCTTAATTTCACTAACGATGGAGAAGCCAGTCCTCACTGCCAACCTGCCGTGTCCAGAACCAGTATGCTCCCTTTGACTACATGCAATCGTACCTTTGTTCAAGAAGAAAGTGCAAAGTCTACGTGGCCTATGTAAGACAGGCACAGAGGTCAGGTCCACCAAATCCGAATTACTGCAGTCTCCCTGTAAGGTTCTTGGGCGTTCCTGTTACTCACCACGTGGCCCTTCAGCTTGTCCCCTTGTTCAGTGCATTGGTCTTTGTGTTCTAGGCAACCCCAAAGGAGAGCGCTGTGGGAAGACTTGTTTGGAAGAGCGTGATAATCAGTGGCTGGGTGTCAGCTTATCGAGGCAGCCAAAAGAAAATGGATCTATTGTTGTATGTATGAACCGCTGGAGCTGCGTGTCTGTTTGTCAGATGGCCTTTGCCTTTCTTATGCGTCTGTGTCAAACACTGTGTTTGTTTTTATCCGTAGGCTTGTGGACACAGATGGAAAAATATCTTTTACATAAGAAATGAACACAAACTCCCATACGGTATTTGTTTTGCCATCTCTTCTGATTTTCGAACTGAACTGAGCAGAAGAATATGCCCATGCTATATAGGTAAGCAGGATGCTTGCGTTCTTTGTAGGGAAGGGTAACATACGTAATTGCATGGTGTGGACTTTGTGAAGAGCCTGTGTTGAGTTCAGGAACCTTTCTGCAGCCAAAGATTTGAAGATTGAGTGCTGATAATACAAGCACAACTTATGATGTATATTTTTAGCAAGATGTTTATGACTTCAAATAAAAGATGCTTTCAACAGTCAAAAAAAAAAAAAAGATCAATAGGGCATCAGAATATTGCTTCTGGGATGGGGTCACTGAAGGTTGTGTGCTTCTCAAGAACAGGCCACTAGAGGACATCCTTCTTTTACTCCCTCATCTTCGCTCTGTGCAGGAGAGTGCCTTGCAGCAGAGCAGCTGTAATACCTGCAAGTGGCTGTTGCCACCTGCTCCTCAGCCTTTGATGCAAAGCTGCTGTGGTTCCTCAACACTGTGTGCCCCTGTTCCTAACCTGCCTCCTGCCAAGACCCCTGCTGGAGTGTGATAGCTTCAGTGGTCCTTCCTCAGAGGACTGCAGGAGCAGAATAAGAGTCAAGACCTAAAGCTGTCGAACGAGTCCATCCCTGCCTACCCTTTCATACTGCCTTCCCATCTAGGAGAACAATCTCGTGACCCTGCCCCTTGCCAACGCAAGGAGGAGCAGACAATCTGGCCTTTCCACACAGACTGATGAGCAATGCCATCAAACATCCTGCTGCTGGCTTCGGAGTCTGTTACAAGCACTGGTGAAATCATGCTTTTATCTTCAGTGGCTTTTAGGTGAACAAATCTATGGATGAGATGAAGGGGGAACCCTGATGGGATGCAATTAGCAAAGAAAAGGAGGAAACCTGAGCTGGGAGAATTGGATGTAAAGACAACTGCTAAGGATGATAGATACCAATATGTCTAAGATATCCATAACACAGGCCCTGCCTTCCAAGCCATCGTGGAGCATCAGGGCAACTCCTGTCAAGATACATAAGCCTGTCAGTCAGATTATGCCTGAATTATACGCAGAGTGGAAGAGAAGAATTAAGCTGCTCCATCTGTGCTGCTCAAACTATTTGGGCTATTTCATTTGGCACATTATTTTCACGGAACAATTTTAAAAGAAAAATATAGCCTTGAAAGTCACAGGATTTCACGGCAGCTGTGATCAAGTGGTACATAATGCTTTGAGTCTGTTACAACACTATATTGAAGCTAAAGGCTATACAGTGGAAACCAGTGGTTTTAGTTTTATTCCAGAACTGAAAACCAATGTTGTTTTGTTTTGAACTTGTCTCAACTTCTGTTGAAGACCTGTTAGAAAAAATCAGAAACTACATGTTCTCATCCTTTTTAATATTTCTTGCCCGTTCCCAGATCATGTACGAAAGTTTGGAGAAAACCATGGGTCATGCCAGGCTGGAATGTCTAGTTTTTACATTGAGGTGTGTATTAAAGATACCAAACTTCTGTTAATATATATATATACTTGCATATATGTACATTTTTATGTATATATAAATACAAATATTAACACACTCTTTTTTGTGGCAGGGAAAAATCAGACTTTACTCATTTCTTTTTAATTGGATCTTGATAATACTTGCATGGTAATTCCCAACTAATACTTTTACTTTTTATTCCCAAGAATACTTCTACACTTTACTCAATCCAAAATTAATTTTCACCTGGAAAATGAACAGGAATACAACACGGAGTATGAAGTTTTATTCTCTTTAAAGTAATCTGTTTGACATAACATTAACACTAATAACGCCTACCTTCTTGCTTTACAGAGTAATATTCTGTAGTATTTAATCTCCATTTCACCCTAAGGTTATGATTTCTAAAAAACTCTTTTAAGAAGAAAATATTCTGTCTGTTGCTCTCAAGTTCTTCACAACTCAAGGTCTTCAATATTTTTAGAAAGCCTGAAAAACATCTGTGATCTAATGGTAATCCCCCAGCACTGAGCGAGGTGCATCTCCAGTAGCATTTCATTGACTTCACAGGAGATCTAAAGAAAAGCTTCTGACTTGTTTTTCTTACCTTCATGAATGTTTAAATATGAATAACAAGGCTTTGTTTTGTTTTTCTTTCAGGACTTAATTATAATGGGAGCCCCTGGATCATATTATTGGACTGGTTCTGTTTTTGTATACAACACAACTGCAAATACAATCCATGCTTATACGGATTCAAATAACCAAGTGAAATTTGGCAGTTATCTAGGTAACTAAAAATAATTTTACTTTACAAAAATATAAATCAAATAATTAGCTAAATAGCTGATCTTGAAGTGAGTGCACAGTGTTTATCAGTGTTTTCTTTATTAATTTCAGAAGCCATGGCTCTAAAGATGTGTTCTGATTTTTGATAAATATTATTTGTCTTCCTCTCTGTTCTTTTTATGTGGAAGCTTTTCAAACATTGGATTTCTGGTTTTATTATCTCTCCACTGAATTTCTATCGTTTCTCGATTTAGAAGGTAGAGATACGCTTATGATTAACAAAGGTTTGCACTTCACTGTTACGTCTGAAGTGCTGCCAAGGGCTTTCATAGAAAAAGACAGAATGATTTCACATAACAAATATGAAAAGTTTGTTAAAGTCTTAATTGCATTATCAATAAGGGGAAGTATGGTTGGTTTGGGTTGTTTTTAATTCCAACCATATCTTGCTCTGGATACATGGGAAGGCAAACCTTATCACAAATGTTTGCAAAGAAAGCTGTGAAGCTCCTACTCATGTACCTGCATCTAAGTAATTTGCTGAATTTAGTGCTAGAATTTGTAGGGGTTTATGTTAAGAACCACCAGTAGCTTCAGCTTTCTCACTACACACTAAGAAAAGCTTGGGTGTCCTTCCTGAACTCATGAGCAAGAAGATTTTTTGCCTGTGACCATTGGTTTTCCCAGACAGATCTGATTCATGTGGATACACATTTCCTGTTTCTGATGTCACTCTTGACAATAGGAAGCAGGCATAAATTTCAAAATCACTATTACAAAACACAAAGTGGCTAACGCTTCAGAATTCAGTACTGAGCCTTGCAAAGGCTGCAGCTGGGCTCTGCAGGGAAGTCAAGCAAAAGAGATGCTGGATGGTAAAAGGTGATCAGATACGCAGATCACCATGGTTAACATTTCTGACCTTTCAGAGGACAAATGAAAAATGTCAGAGAATGCTTGCTGCTGCCTTCCAGTAACAACCAGCAGAAAAAACAAGCTCATCTGCATGTGTCTATAGTAGCAGCTGTGATAAACTTTACGTTTTGCTACTTAAACCTCCAAAGAACGTAAGGGTACCTCCCCTCCCTCAGCTGCTGTCCCATCTTTGGCATTGCTTGAGGCTGAAATCTATTTAGGGTTACCTCTATTACCAAAGTGGTCAGGGTTGTTTTGGGTTTTTTTGAGGCCTGAGTTTGCTTCTCCCTTAAATAATGAACAAAAATGTCCTTACCAAGTGGTAAGTATATTGTGACTGGAGTCAAGCACATAAGTAGACATAATTACCTGCTTACACTATCCTGATGGCAAGGACTGAGAAGTTGGCTTCTTTCTTTATATTCTTCATTAAACTGTCAAATGGTAATAACTAACAAATTAGAGATTGCAGAAAGAGTGTGCCAAAGTATTGCAACATCTTCCATAAGTTGTAAGAAACAAAGCTGTTTAAGTACTTGACTTTTAAAAGAAAGAAGGAGGTTAGAAAGAGAAGCTGGTAATACATAACTTTTGGTAGTATTTCCCTGACCATTTCCAAGTATCTTGGATGTTAATAGCTGACTTCTTTAATAGAAGTTAGGTGAGTAATGAGTGTTTCAAATCAGCTGGGCCTGATGAAAGAGTAACCTTAGGCACTTATAGACTGCCTTAAAGAAATCACAAAGTAATAGACAGTTTCTTTGGGGAATTTGAGAACAGTAAATTACATTTCAGAAAATCAAAAAACTCTAGTAATGATAAAGAGGAGAGAATTTGGAGGTTGGAAATAAAATTTCACCTGATTGTACCTTTAAAGGTTCAATTATGGGATTCTTTTTATCCCCCCCCCCCCCCCTCCTCCCGCCCCATCTCCTCCCCGCCAACCATTTTAATATCACAATAAAAATGAGGACTACCTGATTACTGTACTTTTTGTCTGTGTGTTTGGCTTTGGGTTTTTGTTGTTTTGGTTATAGGGGGTTTTTTTTGCAGTTGTTGTTTCTTATTTTTTTTAATGTTCATTAGAATTACCAATGTTTGCACTTCAGCAAAACCAAAATAACTAGAAAATAAGAAAATTTACTTCAGAGGAGGTAAATTAAGGTTCATTCACTTAAGCTTAATTTTTTTGTTGAATAAGTAAAAATTAGGTGTTGACCTTTAAATGATAGATTGCCTTGTTCACCTCTTTTACCTTCAAATGTGAAGCTTTCAAATATGAAAAGAAAAAGCTGGCTTAGTAAGAACTTGAATTCTAGATAGTTGTTTTCACAGTGTAAAGATTTAACGGTTGTTCTCATCTGATCCAAGATGATGTTCCCATTTTCTCTGTGTGCTGTGAAAACCAGCCAAAATATGATCTTGTTTAAGTGCTGTCTCCACACTCTACTTTGTTGTGTAGATTCATTTACAAAAGCCGATGGGATGTTTTCTTATTAAATCATGAGGCTTTCGCTCCAATGTGTTCCTGACACTTTCGTGTGTGTATATCCACAGGGCTTTGTGTGTGTGTGTATGTATATGCGTGTAAGTGGCACCACACTTCATTTTTCTGCGGTCCCGTTATAACAATAGTCGAAGAGTAACAATTGAATTGAGTGTTTCCACATCGCACTGTATGGGCTTCTGGTGGGTTTTATGTGTGTTATAAAATGGACTCAGTGAACAATTGCAGAATACATTAACAGAAGGTGTTTGCAATTTATTGTATTGGCTTTTAAAGTACGGCAGATAATTGAGATTCTGGGGAGAAATGAGTGTTACTGGCGCTTGCTTCTGTTTGTTGGAACTTACTGTTTCTATTGACCTTTTGCTTATATTTCAGGAACTTTATTTTCTGTTTTCATTGCTAACTTGCATGAGGTCTGAATGTCAGACTCACAGTAATTTCTGCTGTTGACAGCTTTTATACGTCATGATCCCTTTTTTTTCCCCTTTATATAGCATTTCCAGTGTTGAACAGTGCATTTCTAATTTACAGGATACTCTGTTGGAGCTGGGCATTTTCTGACATCAGCCAGTACAGAAGTGATTGGAGGGGCTCCCCAGCAGGAGCAGACTGGTAAAGTAAGAGATTTTCTATACTACTGGTTTGAAGAATATACCCCCACATACCCACCCGTGATTTCCCAATTCAGATCAATGTATTTAAGACATGTATCAGAGAGATATGATTTCTCATGTCAGAGAAGTGAATTTCACAAGTCAGGGGAATGAGGGAAGATAATCCAGATAACACTGCTGTGAACTGTGGTGCTAAAGAAAGGTACGGATAGGAAATAGTAAATAGCTGTGCTGTGTGATGCTGTGTGTTGCTTTGCTGTTCTGTAGCACATGCTGTAGGGAAAGCACAGGAAAGTATTTGAAATTACTGTTTGCTGAACTCCACTTATTTTTGCTTGCAGGCATACATTTTTAGCATTGAGAAGCAACTAAACATCCTATTTGAACTAAGGGGTAAAAAGGTAAATCATTCATGCTACTTTTCTGCACCTTAGAACTTCTAGCACATCCTGGTTTTGAGTGGAATAGAGTTAATTTTCTTTGTAGTAGCTGGCATAGTGCTGTGTTTTGGATTTAGGACAATACTGATAACACTTAGGTTTTAGTTGCTGACAAGCAGTGTTTCTGCTAAGTCAAGGACTTTTCAGCTTCTCATATTGCTCTGAGAGCGAGGCAGGGGGTGGGGCAGGGCACAAGAAGCTGGAGGGGGACACAGCCGGGACAGCTGACCCCAGCTGACAAAGGAATATTCCAGGCCATATGACATCATGCTCAGCAGATAAACTATGGGGAAAGCTTGCTGTGGGGCTGCTGCTTGGGGACAGGCTGGGTATCAGTCAGTTGGTGGTGAGCAACTGGTTTTTTTCCATTTCTATCTCTTGTCTTTCTTGGGGTTTATTTCTCTTTGTTATTTTCCTTTTCATTACTTTTTTTTGTTAATGTTATTTCAGTTATTAAACTCTTCTTATCTCAACTCCATGTGTTTTCTCACTTTACTCCTCAGATTCTGTCCCTGTCCCACTGTGTGGTGCTTAGTTGCCAGCTGGGGTTAAACCACAACACGTCTTCATCAAAATTCAAAAATAACACAATTTCTTGTTTGCATACAGCTTGGTTCTTACTTTGGAGCTTCAGTTTGCGCAGTGGATCTGAATTCAGATGGCCTCTCGGACTTGCTAGTTGGTGCTCCAATGCAAAGTACCGTCAGAGAAGAAGGAAGAGTTTATGTTTATATCAATTCAGGTTCTGTAAGTATTTTCTCTTGAAAACACATGGTAACACATTCACTCTAGTATAACAAATGAAGAATAAATTTCCTCTCTCATCATATAGTATTTCAGGATATAGGAAAACTACAAGGGGCCTACAAGGAAGCTGGAGGGGAGCTTTTTACAAGGGCCTGTAGTGACAGGACAAGGGGTAACGGGTTTAAACTGAAAGCAGGGAGATTTAGATTGGATATCAGGAAGAAGTTCTTCACGGAGAGGGTGATGAAGCACTGGAACAGGTTGCCCAGGGAAGCTGTGGGTGCCCCACCCCTGGCTGTCTTCAAGGCCAGGCTGGATGAGGCTTTGAGCAACCTGGTCTAGTGGAGGGTGTCCCTGCCCATGGCAGGGGGGTTGGAACCAGATGGTCTTTAAAGTCCCTTCCAACCCAAACCATTCTGTGATTCTAAAACCAGCTTCAGAGCCGTGATACCAATCCCAGCAGGACTGTGTAGCACACCTGTAGGAACTGTAATGCATTGGTACTTATGCTAGTGTGAGACCTGGGGACAGACTGGTTTTGTTTCACAGTACCTTCAGGTGGTGACAGCCTGCCACTGCTGCCTCGTTGCAAGCTGTCCTCCCTTAGCGTGCTTAGCCCTCAAGTGGCACATGCAGAGTAACTTGTTTAGCAGTTCAGAAACAAACAAATGAACGCTTTGTGTGCGGGTGGTGGTACAAACAAGTCAGGAAAGAGACTGGTGGTCCTTAGTTTGGCAAATAAAGTAGCTGGACAGATTATGCATCAGAATTAGCTTCTGTTTATTTTTAAGGCTCAGAAGTGAAAGTATAATCACTGGGTTTTGTGTGCTTTTGAATTTGTCTAGCTTTGTAAATTTTATCTTCGTCTCTTATTTCCCTTCCTTCCTTTCCACACAAATACATACTCTCTTATGCCTGTGATTAACATTTTCTTAATGTTTTTTCCTCACAGAGAACTACGTCACTCCAGCATACCTACAACTAACTAAGGCACACACAGTACCTCTGAAGCAGCTGCTATTTACTACCTTTTTAGCCAACAGTTTTTTCAAAGCAGTAAGCCCCTGTATTCTGATATAAGCCTGGTGCAGTTTACAGGTGTTTGCTATGGGAACACATTGCTATTCTTTCTTAAGGAATAACTCTTGTTCTTTATTATTCTTACACTAACCACTGTTAAACATCTTTGATAATGTTCACTTCCACACCAAGGACTTCAGCAGGATTATATACTGACATCTGAGGCAGTTTTAATATTTTGAGTAACATTCCGTGTCACCTGGCAGATGCTCTGTTCATGTGCCATGACTCTGCTTTCCTTCAGGAGGCAAAAATGGTGGAACTGAACGTAGAGCTCAGTGGGAGTGACTCATACGCAGCCAGGTTTGGAGAGTCCATAGCCAGTCTAGGAGACATTGATAATGATGGGTTTGAAGGTAAGTATCTAAAAAACCTCCTTGGGTTTAATTCAGTTTTGCTTATTTGTGAATGAAAGCTCACAATTATTGATTTCTATTAGTGACTTTCATGATGATGTTATTTATCTCCTCCTTCCCATCTCTGCAGCCTCTGGCTATTGGAACCATGGGGCTTTTTGGTAAGGGCTGTTGAGGGTGGGTTGGTTGGTTTATGTGTTGCCACACCATTCTGGTATTAAATCATCTCAGCGTAACACATATCCCTTTGTACAAACCAGCTACCTCTGTTTCCTTGCGAAATGTCTGTTCAAGCCCCTTATCAGCTGCTAAGGACACTTCATAGAAAAATAAACGGTTCATTTCAGACGGCGTAATAAGTAATTCTTGTGTTTCAGTGATATAATCCATGTGGGAATAGCAGAATGCAGGAAAATCACTGTAATTCCATAAATACAAGGCGTTTGTTTGTTTGTTTTAAAGACTATGATAATTTTAGCTATTCTCCATGTTAAACTCTTAAGGGTCAAATTCAGTAGTGGTAGGAACAGACATTGTCTTGAACAAAAAGGCTGTATTTAGCCCTTGTTTTCCAGAAACATAGTACTGAAGGCACAGTCAGTTTACTGAGCTGGTCCATAATGTTTCCATTTGCTTTGTATCTATCTTCAGCACTTTAGAATTCAGTCAAATAAATTTGGTCTGGCATTGCATGCATCATTACAGGATTTCTTTAACTTTTCCTTGTTCATGTTTCCCAGCTGACTGATTACCATTACATTGTTCTTCCACAGATGTAGCAATTGGGGCTCCACAAGAAGATGATCTAAAAGGGGCTGTTTATATATACAATGGCAGGGAAGATGGAATAACACCATCATTTTCACAGGTACGCTTTTTCAATGAAAACTAATTGATCCAGGGAAAAAATGAAGATTTAAATTTGACAGAGTTTGAGATACAACATATGTAGTAATTGAAGAATATCACTTCCAGAGATACACTTTCACAGGGAAGCATGTAACTGCCTTCAGCAGTGGGATGGTTGTGCTAACATTTTTCACTGGATATTATAACTCAAAGGTCAGCTTTCCAAGAATAATTTTCTCTTCTGTTTTTTTCCTCAGAGAATACAAGGACATCAAGTCAGTAATTCATTAAGCATGTTTGGACAATCCATAGCGAGTGGCATTGATGTAGATAACAATGGTTATCAAGGTGAACTAAACAGTTTTGTTTATTTTTAATTTTTGAAAGAGTAGAGATTCATAGGGAACAACCCTATTGTGCTATGTTACTTTTAACAGCAACAAAATCTGTTAGTATGATGACATGCCACATCTTGCATTTTGATAAGAAAAAACCAGAGGTAAAGCGGAGGCCATGCAGTCAGTTTTCACAGTCATCTAACTTACTGTTAACATCATTCTCAGCCCTTAAATAAGTTCAATAGTGTGCAAGAGGAAGAAAAACGTAATTTTTATTTTCACGGCAGCCACCTCATCTGCTAATGTCACAGAATGCTAGTTTGGACACTGGAAGCACGTTCGTTGTCCTGACTAGTGTGCTAACCTAAAAATCTTCCTGGTCTTCACATAGTCCGGATTTTGCCAGGAGTCACTGAGCTCTGTGACTCTCGGGCTGTGTGAACTGTACGTTCATCAGACTCAGGGCTCGTGGCATTGGATTAAGACTGTTGTGGAGTTCTTGTGAGCATGACACAGAAGCATTAATTTGGTCTAAACCAAGTATACACTCGTTGTTCTATACATACTGTTACGATATGTTGACATTACGCAGAGAAGCATTAGGTCAGGTATTGCCTGTTCTGCCCTTGCAGGTGTAAAAGCATGAAGTTATCACAAACTGCATGTTCTGTGCTCTGGCTGTGTCAACAGAAAAGTTATCCAGGTTAATTTGTAATGCTGGGCTAGGGGGTAGTGCACAAGCCCTCTGCTGTCAGGTCACCTGTTTACTGATTTGGGAGTCACATCCTCAGACCCTCCTATCATTTAGACTCATCTGATAGATTCACTTTTGCTGCTTCATTTGAGAGGTACATATACTGTGTAAATTCCTTTCCTTATTGCATGAACAGTGTTCAGGTAGTCTGGAATAAATTAAATCATTTTTGTCTATCTTATCTCTATGTATAATTTCATACATATCTATAATTATCTATGTATAGATATATAGCTAACTTAATTGTTTAGGTATATGTGTGTGTATAGCAATATTGAATATTTGGATTAAAAAGAAGGCAAGTACCTCCCATTTAGTTGAATTGTCCTTCCATATCAGCCACTTACATGTGGACTAAAAATCAAATCATTGCATTACTAGTATCTGCAAGTCCAGGAAACTAGCAGTGGTGATTGAGAGGGGGCAAGTATTTGAGGAACCTTCTTCCACACGGAGAACAACCCCTGAATATTAACATTTGCCTTCTAATAAAGAAATGGGTAAATGGTATTTTAATGCTGACCAAGAGGTGAATATGCTACAAAATGCTTGTACCTAAGAATTAATTCCTGTTGACAAATTATGCTTATTGATCTGTGGGTTTTTTGTACAGATGTAGCAGTTGGTGCATTCCTCTCCGATTCTGCTGTGGTGCTGAGGTAAGATCACTACATTTCAGGGCTGTTAAAGACCATACAATTTAACTGTATTTTGTAATGCAATGCAATGAAGCTCAGTAGAATATTTTAACCCCATGATATTCTTCTTGGTGTCCTGAACTTCTGTCATTGGGCTCTAGAATGCTCTACAACCGAAACATTTAAGTAAACACCTTGAGGAAAAAGAAAATATCATTCTGAAACTTCTTGAGGCAACAAATAATGTGTCTACAGCTATTTGGATTCTGAAAAATGCAGATAGTTTAAAAAATGATAACTATAAAACATAAAAACAGATTGTTAG
This sequence comes from Rhynochetos jubatus, assembly GCA_027574665.1. Taxonomy (NCBI): domain Eukaryota; kingdom Metazoa; phylum Chordata; class Aves; order Eurypygiformes; family Rhynochetidae; genus Rhynochetos; species Rhynochetos jubatus. Next base: position 17,694,252 of record CM050654.1, on the reverse strand, counting down.
ATTCTGCAGAGATTCCGTAAGCTATTTCTGAAGTGTTTTGTGAACACTGACTCTTTTCTGTTCTTAGAACAAAACCAGTCGTAATTGTTGAAGCTTCTTTAAAACATCCTAATTCAATAAATCAAACTAATTTAAACTGCATGGAAAATGACCAGCCTGCTACCTGTATGAATTTGAAGATATGCTTTACCTACACAGGACGAGAGGTACCTGGTTATATTGGTAAGCTACCTGGAAAGAACTCCAGTTACGTATTTTAAATGCAGCTGTTTACAGAAGAATCTTATTGGTATTGAGTGGACCGTTAATCTGAGTTCAGTATAAACCGAAAAACTAAAACAACGGATAACTTTTTAATCTCATAATTACCCTACAACATTGAGCCATTAGGCTTTTATTCAGTTTAGAATAACAGCACATCCCTACTAAGACTACTGGGGTTACATGGCCTAGAAGAGACCGTGATGGTAGAACGGTGGGATGTTGGAGGGTGAAGGTAGGACCCGCTTGTCTGTTGCACCAACGGTGTAATGTGAAGTTTTGATGGCACCTGGTTTAGGCAAACAAAGAGTAATATTTAGCTAGCTAGCTGCGTTGTGACGCTGACGAGTTCAGCTGGGGCTGTACACCACCGTTTAGTACTATTTTCACATGGGTTTTGCAGCAGTGCTAGAACAGTACCGTCACAGGCTATTTCCGGTACCTGAATTAACTGACCGAGCAGCGGTGTGATTAGATTCACACCTGTACTTTTGAACTACGTTATAATGATGCTGTTTCAGATGGTCCCTTTCGTAGTATCATAAGAAGTAGATCTGTAATTTTGAGAGTTTTTTTTAAGGAGATAGCATGCCATTAGGGTTCACAAAAAAATACAGCACGCTTACTCTGTGAACGCTTCCTTTTACATAGCTGCCCAGGGCCCAACAAGAGTGTCTGTCCATGTGCAAATGTCTGGGCTGTTTCTTTGCAGTTGGACAGGGAATTAAGGGTGGGTGAGTGCCTTTTCTTACTGCAGAACTGAATGGATTATTCAGCATGATAGTCAGATGCTCTCTGAAAGCAGTCCGCCGAGACACGGAGCAAACCATATGGGACTGCTGTAGGATGCAGTCTTCCACTTGGCGACAGAGAGAGGACATTCCTTTCATAAAGCAGCTCAAGCACCCCAGCGCAGTGTTAGGGAACAATATTAAGGAGAGGGAGTCCCATCAAAATTAGTGAAAAATATACCCTGTGTTATATTTTGTATAATGCATATTTTGCTTTAATCTGTATGAGAATACACCATATCCTCTAGGAACGCGTTACAGAGAACACATACAACGACGCACTGCAAAGTTTCACGTTCAGAGCTTTTGAAATTCGTATTTGTTGTGAAAGATGAGTCAGTCAGACTGGATTACCCTTGCTGGGTTTGGACATAAGACTTTTCAACTTAAATTTAAAAGACTAGAGGAAATTCTAGGTATCCTAATTCCACTTTTGGCAGAGATTAAGAAGTAATAGATCAGTAATGCTCTGAAATTTACTTGCAGTTTGTTATCATAGCAATTCATGCTAACTTAAAGAAAAAGTGAAGTTAAACAATATTTGTCAGTGTTTGTTGATGTATCAGTTTGTTGAAATTTAACAGCAGCCCTGTAAGTAATGGAAGGAGGTTTTCTTTGAGTAGATTCTGGTAGAAAACTGTAAATATCGCTTGAGAAAACCATCCCTGATGTAAACGCATATATCGGGGCTCAGTCATGATGCAATTAATTTTCACAGGGCTAGAAGCTTTCGTTAGGTATGGATTTATGTGAGAGAATTTTTAAGCGGAGCATTTCCAAATGCGTATTACAGAACCCACTTAAGGAAGTGAGTCAGAAGATGCAATTTCTATCCTAAATCCATGAAAATTATAACAAAGGTTATGAAAACTTTGTATTTTCCCTGGGTTTTATCTTGCAGTACTGCTTTATAATCTGAGAGTTGATGTGAACAGAAAAGTGGATACACAACCAAGATTTTATTTTTCCTCCAATGGAACATCTGAAATAATCTCAGGACATGTAAAGATTGACAGCAAGAAAGTTGCCTGCAAGGATCATGCAGCGTTTATGCGGGTAATGTAATTTTCAATATGTATTGCCCTGTGAAGTCCTCTGTTCTCCTTTGAAAGCACACCTGCTGCAGAAGAACCTATTTTGTTCACAATTGCATCACATAATTTTGGAATTAAAATATTTGTGTTCATAACTTCCCCAGTGAATATATTGTAATTCTGATGCTTTCTCAGCTTTCTGTGGGGAAGTCAGTGGGTCTGCCATCTCTTTATGTCGGTGAGAATGTGCATAACAATAACCATCACAGTGATAAAGTAGGACGTGAGCAGTCTTGACACTTTTTCACCCTATTTTATGGATGACAGACAGATCATAGATTGAGGCCAGTTTGGAGCAACCAAGAAGATCCGGTATAACGTAAATTTTCTGCTGAACATTTCTGGTGGAACTTTCCTATGTACTCCTTCATGCAAAATCTTTAAACTTGGACTTACACATGAAAATGTTTCTTATGTTTTGTCATTTGTAACTATACCAAAGAACACCTGTATGGTCTTGCTCCCTTTTTTGCTGTGAGCAGATGAGGTAGATTCACCTGAGAAGGATCCGATCCGTAGGAAGTGAAATGATGATGACTGCTAAGAGCATGTAGTTTGAGGTTTACAGTGTGGTCTCTGAATTTGTTGCAAGGAGCCAAGGGCTAGCGAAGCATGAAGAGCAACACTTGCTTGGATTTGTTTGATTTCTCCCTGCAAGGGACATAGGACTTGGCAAGGGAAATAGAGAATCAAGAGGAGAAAACAGGGTGGGAAGAGCATTTGCGGGAGTTTCACGAATTAATTTAGAGCTGAACAATATGAAGAATTTGTGCTGTCCTGACAGAGTGATCTCTCTGCTCACAAAAGAGGAGCCTGAACAGATATGTGTTTGTCCTGGACATATCAGCCTGAATCCTGGACCAGATTAGTAGGAAACATGGTTAGAATTCTCTGTCTCTGAAGGTGTAGCAACAACTTTGTTGCAGAAGGAATCTGATGGTAGAGGCGCTTCAGAGGAGAAGCCACAGAGGTAGAAGTACTGCCAGGGCAAGTGGACATTTGGCAGGAGGCTGCTGGCAACGTGCAAGGTGTCAGCTAGCCAGGGAGGCCTGTACCAACAGTGATAATAGAGGGTACCAGCCTCTCAGCGGGAGGAAGTTGGCTGTTGGTTTCTCCAGAACCAGAGTTTGATCCCAGAGCAGCTGTCCTGTGAAACTGAGGATGGTACCGACTTGGAAATAAGTTGATCAGAACCTAGTCAGTAAGATCCTAGCTGCGATAGTGGTCTCAAAGTCACTGTTGCCCCGATGGAAATGAAATGTTGTATTCCTGCCTGTACTCCTCTGAAGGATGAGTGAGGCACCTGTCCTTAAACTAAAAACAACTGCAATCACGACAAGGCTGTAATATTTTTAAGGCCATTCACTGGTAAAGAATAAAAGTGATTCAGTTTATCAAACATCTTAGAAGCTTGCCTATTCCAACAAAAATTTTGAAGAATAAATAGGAAGAACTTGAAGTCCTAAAACAATAAAAACTAGCAGACACAAAGGAACCGTGGTTTATTAAACTCAAAAAATAGACTTCTCTCCTGCAAGACTCTACCTAATGTGGAAAAGAATTCTTTAAAGGTGTACTACGGACAGGGAATATTTAGATGTAAGGAGAAACAAAGCTAATAAAATAATGGACTAGCTTGCCTAGGCTTTTCTTTAAAATCCTCAAGGCAGCAATTCTGTGACCTTTTGAAACAAATATCTATTAGGATGACGGGTGCAGCTGATCTTGCACAGAGACTGGGAAATGGACTTAATTTTCTACAGCTACAAAAAAACCTGCAGGGGGAAAGTTTTCCATGTATTTTTCTTCTTCCTTCCTTTTACTTAAGCTTTGGTTATGACACCATTAGAAGCTGATTCTTCATGATAAAGCTTAAGGGTAGAAAGGAAAGCTTATGTTATCTCTTGGAAAATTGCCCAGATGCATCTCAACTTTTAGTTGCATCTTAAGTGAATGTTACTTACAGGAGCGATGGCAAATTGCCCACTTACTTCTAAGAGTTTTGTAAGCTTACAGAGATCTGACTGACAGCCGACCTTGTACAGATTGCTGTACCAGCATCAGCAGGTATTCGTGTAGGAGGAAGGATATGATTTGGCTCATCACTTCCTATAGTTTATCATTATTATTTCTTCCTCCATATAATTCAATTTTCTTTTTAATTCTTAATTAATAGCATTATAAGCATCTCCTTATCTCCTTCCACCCACTGAGGTTTCTGTACTTGTATGAAGCTCCTAAAGTTAAATGTGAAAGTCTGTCAAGTACAGTCCTTGCAAGAGACCATGTACATTTTATGTATTTCGAGTAGACTAATTAATAGCTAAATAGTATAATGGAAGTAACATAAAGCAGATGCAGAGAAGAGCTTGTGGACAATTATTATGAATTATATAACATTGTGATTTGGCCAAAGCAGGCTTGCAGATAAGAACTGAAGTCGTGGCCATGTGGAGGGACAGTCATGTCTGTCTGTCTATCTCCTACACCTGGGGAATAATTTAGTCAGGTTTGCTATTGTGACTATTTGCTCGGTGCTTCAAGCTGTTCCAGTTTCACAAGTAGGTAGTTAGACTCTGGTCTGCAACATTCCTACACAGTCAAGGCTTCAGGTACAAAAGGGTCATTTATTGAGGAATTTAATCATTTTTAATATGGAATAGGAAATAAAGAGGCAGAAGAATAAAATGCAGTCGTGACCTGATTTAGCGGTGCTGTGGGAGAACACCCTTTGACTTCACACAGAAAGAGCTGTGGGTTTTGTCTGGCACTGTCACACCGGTTAACTTTCTCCATCGTAGCCAACTTTTGCTGGTTTTTCTGTTGGGGCAGTACAGCATTTCACAGGCGTGTAAGGCAGTATCGTTGACAGAAGTGGGTTCACTATTCAATAAAACTTCTTTTAATACAAGAATTTTCCACTCTGACACGCCCGATGCCGTCACTGAATATATCGCACACTTCTGCGTTTCTGATTACCACTTTCAGCGACAGAGACGTCTGGACAAGTGTATGAGCCATATGGCACATGCAATTATTTTACACGTAAAAAGTGTGTCCCTGTTTAAGTTATTTCTAGGGAGCTTTATAATCTTTAAAACATGAGCATACATGTTTTGTCTTATATGATTAACTCATTAGGTTTCCAATTTTCATAGAAAGATGTAAGGGATATCTTGACTCCTGTACATGTTGAAGCAAGTTATCATCTGGGCCATCATATTCTACAGAAAAAAAATGCTGAAGAATTTTCACCACTTCAACCTGTTCTTCAAAGGAGGAAAGAAAAAGATGTTATAACAAGCAAGGTTAGTGTATCAGTTCTCTTTTTCAAATGTAATAAGTAATGGTAGTGTTTTAATTTTAATCTTCAGTTAAAAAAAGCTTTGCACATCCATTGCTCGTTGAAGGAATGCATTTTCCAAAGCAGCATCTAGTGCCTTGGTTTTAATAAATAAACCGGCATGTTAAAAAAACGCTTAGTCTTTAAAAAAAAACTTTGCAGTACTCGTATATCATTTGTATTACGGTTTATTTTTTTTTTTAAAGAGAGGTGTGTGCAGAGAACTTGCAAGAATATAAAACATTCTATACCTTAGAACATGCAGGTGTGAAATTCACTCTTTGGAATACCCGTTCTTTTTCAGCCACACAGGATGAGTCACTTCCCAGTATAAAACCGTTCTTTAAAATTAATTCTATGTTAAATACAGTATCGTGTTGGTATTAATCTTGAAGTGTTTCAGCAATGTTGCTGAAATATTAGTTCTGTGAAGGTATTGCAGGTTTTCAAACTCAAAGCCTGTGGGGGGAAAACCAGTGTATTCTATATCCTTAAATGAGTGTGAAATTACCTTTTTATTCCCAAAAAAACATTGAGAGCAAACAGACTGTGACTTAAGCAAAAGTCAGGATGCTCTGAATTTTTTAACTACCAAATGGCCATAAACGTACTATGACTTTTCAGAAACAGTAATGGCTTCGCGTAATTCAGATACAGTTGACTGTCAGGACTCCATTTAATTGAGGTTTAAAGGCTTTTCTTTTTCAGCTTCAGATAAATTTTTGTTTTAGAAACCACAGAGAGAAAGAGAGTTACATATAGCGACAGAAATGTGCTCTATAGCACAGTGATAACCACGGCACAGACACGTGCAATTCATGGTGTCTCTAGTCTCACCAAACCTTACTAATAGTACGGTAAGCAAGTTTGTGTAATGAAACTCTCGCAGAAGTTCATGTGCTGTATTGGGGAAGAGACTGTAGAGGCCTCGATTCTGGGTCCTCTAGAACACTGCCCTTTTTATGTACTACTCTTAAAAACCAGCTGAACCCACACCCACCAGTTTGACTGTAAGTGACTGAGTCTGGAAAGCCTCTGTTGTTATTCTGGGTGGGCAGAATGCGTTTGGGACATGGCAAATCATAGCCTTTTTTTTTTTTTTATTATTTGTCTTTTATAGTTTGTTTTTGCAAGATTTTGCTCCCAAGAAAATTGTTCTGCTGACTTGAGACTCTCTGGAAAAGTTGCTTTTCCAAAGTAAGTATAATGCGACTTTCATTTTTTTTGAAAGAGGTTCAGTAAGATTTTATCTGAATTCTTCTGTAATCTTTTGTATGTAAACAATGTTAATTTACGGAAGTAGACTGTGAACTCCCTGAGAAAATATGAGGAGTAAAGGTGGATTTAATAGAAGAATATTTTTAAATCCTAAATCTTCCAAGAAATTTAACAGAAATGTATTTAGTTGAAGAACTGTTCTTGCAGAATTAGAAGACTTTACAGCTCATAAAATGTATCTTCTTCACGAAAAGGTAAACCTGTAATCTACAGTTCACACGCAACTGGGCTAAGATACCATGCACAATGAATACTTACTGTGTAGACATCATAGCTACTGTTAAATTGACAAGTTATCAGTTATTTCTGCTGTTCCTAGGAAGATACTGTATTTGCATGGTACAAAGATGACAGTTTTGTACTAAGACACTGTTATATTTATTATTTCAGTTATAAAATAGTCTCTTTTTTTCCTCATTTACTTAAGAATATTACACCCTGAGTTTTATACTGCTGGCTGAGACACCAGATGGTTGAGTATTATGTAAGGTTTAGACTTCTTTTCCCTACATGAATTAGCTTACATTTTCCAAAATTAACTTTGATTTTTTTTTTTAATATATATCCCTCATTTTTTTAGGTACTCCAGTATGTTTCAGTTTGGCCCATTCCTTCCAGTTAGGTATCATGCTTATATCCTGTTATTATGCAAGATAATTAATGCACTTTCAGAGTATTTAAATACAATTATTATTGTCTTGCAGAATCTGTATTACACCAAGCAATACTTTGTGAAACTTAAAACTTTCTAAAGAAGATGCTAAATAGAATTAAACCATGCACCATTGTTTCTATTCAGAATGGATTGTAATTATTTGATTTTCAGTTTTATTTTATCATCAAAAGCTTTTTCTTTATTGATTATTATACTTCAAAGCCAGAAATAAGGGTTGTTGGTGTGCTAAAAGAGAAATTGTACCTGTGCATTTTGTATGTGAACTGGATTTTCTTGTGTAATTTATCACTCTTAAAAGTCGATTCTACTTTAATGGAGATACTAGGCTTATCTCACTGAACAAGCTAAAATGTACCAAAAGGTGATGACAGTCACATAATGCGGATTAATCACACCCGTGTGATCCTGAGCACGAGCTCCTTCATCTTCATCGGTGTCAATAAGATCAGTATCTTCCTGCCTACGTCAAGGCGTGCCCTGTAGCAGGAGTCTTGAGCCCTTTCATTTGCTTGGGCCTGAAGGTTATTTTATTTGAACGATCATAAACTCCTCAGAAAGAAAGATGGTGCAGCATTTCCATCCGTGACATTAGCAACGCACTTGTGTGAGTACTTCAAAGCTCTCAGACAGGAAAACAGATTACAGCATACCTCATACCTGCTTGGCATTAAGTACCAGTAGCAGATTTTCAGTGTAAATAAATAGGCTAAATATCTTGATAAAGTGTGAAGTATCACCTTAAATTACATTGTGCCCCCAGAATCTCGATTAAAAACTAGTTAGCTGTGAAGCGTTAATTTATTTTGTCTAGACAGAATGCATTCATTATCCTTGAACAGCAAAGCAAACACTTTTAGTCTTAAAAGAACGAAATCAAATAGGGGTGTCAATGTAATGCTTTACTTAGCAAGCTCTGAGTCCATGTATACACTATCATGTTTTGTTTAAATTGCTTAGACTTTGGCCTGCTCTCTAAGTTTCTGGTGCGCATTATGCGTTTTTTAATGAAGAATGAAATATGATTACCAGGGAAAAGCTCTGGTTCAGCTTTGTTGTAGTCCCAGATGTGCACCTGGTGCTTTTGTGTACTTGTGTGTTAAGCTGGGAGGCATCTTTGTGACAGCATCTTGTTAATGAGCTTGGCTTTAATGCATACGAGAGGACTGAACGGCAAGCAGAGAACTAGTCAAACAACTTTAAAATTTAACCTCAACTTAATGAAGCAGCTGAAATGTTAACATTGTGTTTTTCTTTAATTCGCTTTTGTCCTGGCGCCTATCTGCTTATGCGGTGCTTTTACCTTCTGCTGCTTTCCTAAGTGCCAGCTCCTTTCCCAAAGGTGTTCAGTGACTAATGCTTTGGTTTCAAGCCAGAATATCTGATAAATGTCTATTTCTAGGCAGCCTTTCTACAAGTCTTAATTAAACTTTAATGTCAAGCTGAAGTTTACTTTTAGCCCCCCCAAAGGGTGTCTGTACTTGTGATTATAGAACATTACGTAGCTCGTGAGAGGCATGTTCGCTTGCCCTCTTTGTGACCCGTTTTGTGTTAACTTAGTCCTACACTTGGAGTGCAGAGAGTGAATTTGGAAACGCCACAGCAGTAGCACATCGCTTTTCTCGCCCCCCGAGGAAAGGGCCCATCTTGTAACAGCCAGGAGCGCGGCTGCTCTGATCAGTTTTCTGGCTCTCGCGTTAATAACCTTAGGCCTTAAAGAGTACGACGCTGGAGCTGAGCATCACCTAACTGGTGTCGTACTTCCAGCTGCAGGACTGAGTAAACGCTTTCCTAATGATCTCCAGCCGAGCTCCAACAGAACCAAAGACAATTCCCTGTCAAAGGAGTTTTGGCATACCAGATGTATATAGAGTGACTTTTCACCCCTGATAATTATTTTTGTAGGCCCCACGATAAGAAAACATACCTTGCTCTTGGAAGTATGAAGACTTTATTGTTGAACATTTCACTGCTTAATGTTGGAGATGATGCCTATGAAACTGTCCTCCACGTTCAAATCCCTAAAGGTCTTTATTTCATCCGAATTTTAGAACTGGTAAGAACAACTAAATCTGTCAAATAGTAATCCTTTGATGTTTTTCTTTTTCAGCCAGACATTTTTTTAAATTATGTTAATGGATTGTTGAGTTTCTTTAGATACTAACAACTTACAGACACACCAAAAAAAATCTGTCAGAACTTTAGTTTTTAAGTTTTCAGACTTCCAGCTACCTAAATCACATGCAATTTCATCAATACAGGTGACATCAGTTCAATAACCACATGTGATGCTAACAACAGAAATTGAAAAAAAATGGCTTGTAAATGTATTTCAGGATGATGCTGCTACTTTGATGAGCATGCTTTCAGTAATCACAAAGATCTCATGGAATCCCAGATACAGTCTCACGAAGAAGTCACAAGTGTAACTGTTCTCTTTCTGCCTTTTTAAAATAACTGCTGTCTGTGTAGAATCCTCCTGACACCTTTCAGAGGTGGCTTTAAACTTGAGTGGGTCTGGTTCTGCGGCTACACCTTAGTGTCTCTATTAGCAAGCAGGAGATGAAGTAGCAGGATAACAGTAATCAGTATAAGGATATGTTAAAGTAGTCATGAATAGTATCATTGGTTTGTATTTTTGTATCAGAGAAATAACATCAGGAAATAAAAACCACCCAATTTCAGTGTGTGCATGTAATTTGAAATGTCTGTAAAAAGCAGGGATTTTCAATCACTAATAATTTGTCCTCTATTTTAGGAAGAAAAACAGATATATTGTGATGTATTAGATAAAGAAATTCATGCAGTGACACTTGAGTGCAGCGTTGGTTATTTATATGTAGATCAAAAATCAAAGGTAAGCAGTGTATGAAGTTCCCAGCTTTAAAAACACCTTAAATATGTTTTAAGGATTTTCAGGGGGAACGGAGAGGAAGCTTGGTTTTCAAAATCTCTCCTTCATTCTCAACTAACATCTTTTATCATGTTAGTATCAGAACCTCTGCTACTTTTCAAACTGGTTGCTTAAACACTCTCTGGAATAATCCATTGAGGGACAAAATGTTTGCACTATGCATCACCTGCCAGTGTGTGTGAGCTGACTCAGGCCAGAAACAAATGTGGTAGGTCAACAGAAAGGGAGTAGAAGACACAAGCAAGTATTGTCTTACTTCTGAATTCTTTTAGAGCAAGAATATCTGAATCAGTTTATTAAAATATTTTGATTTAAACTGTGCTAAGACATATTATCGTTCTGTATTAAAAAAAATGTTATTTGTTCTACAGCTGGATTTTAGTTTCCTCTTGGATGCGAGCTCACTTACCAGAGCAGAAGACGACCTCAGCATCGTCGTTAATGCTACCTGGTAAGGTCTATTAAAAATTGCTCAATGGAAAAATATTACTAGCTTTGGAAAACCGAATAGGGAACACCGGAAAGACTTAGCACAGCAATGAATGTCCTTCTTGCGACTGTGCAAATCTGTAGAGAAAGAGGGGGAAAGAGGACAGAAAACAGCTAATAAAAATGAGCAGGTTTCTGCCTCTATAAAATGGGTTTGCTTTTTTTTACTCCCTGACATGTTGTGACAGAAAAATATTTTTGTCTCAATAAGCCAAAAGGTGTGTCTCATATTTGTTTATGGAAATAATGCATAGCATATGATGATGAATTCAATACTCATTTTTCTCTCATTCCTTTTTTTATAGTAAAAATGAAGATAGGAACATGTCGCTGGATAACACGCTAACTTTACCTGTACTGCTAAGATATGAGACTGAGTTAAATGCTCATGGGTAAGTCAGCTATTGCTATACCTGCACATCCATAGAACTGTTGTCCTGTTACTATTCTAAATTCCCAAAGCTTTTAGGCAGAAGCATGATGTAATTGAAAAATCCTGGGAATTAGATGGTCCAGCTCTCCTGGGCTTTGACCCATGCACTACTAAGATGTATTTTCTTTTCCAGTCCTGTGAGATGAGACCAATGACAACTTGGTGCTTCAAACTTGTCCTCTCACACGAGGCTATTAAGGCTAATATTTTTTAAGAACGGGAATATTTTTTCTAGAAAGAGGTATTTAATAAGAGCATGGATGATCCTTGATTCCTTGCTTAACACGGACCGTGTTCTGGGTTCATTATGGGGCATTCATGGAGCCTAGTCTTGGGTGACGTTTTATGACTTATAATGATTTGTCTGCCTTTTCAAGAGGAAACAGTACAAAGGCAGAGCACTTCTCGGTGTTCATAGATTTACTTAAACACAAACTCAGGTATTTTCTTAGAACCAGTCTTACTGGAGATAGGATGGAGCATGAAGTTATGCTAATGCTACATAGCAATTGTGTTAATTAACAGCTTCTAAACCATTGTAGGTTTGTATCACCAGCTTCATTTGTTTATGGAGCGAATGAGAGAGATACACCAGTTATGTGTATGAAGGAGAATATCAACTTCACTTTCCATGTAAGAGTTTTTCTCTGTAAACCCTGTTGTTCTTGGTCTGAAGTTTAATGCTTACATTTCCAGTGTTTCTAATGACAGTCTGCACAGTCAGTTTCAAGAAGGAAACTTTTTAAGAGTACGAGGACTTGGTGAGCAAAATTTGTGCATTAGTGATGCGAAGTGACTTAATCCCTCTTTGAACACTGTTTTTTGGTTTGACAATCTTCCACTGCACAGTCAGAGAAAAAATACCTAACACAAGCAGGACTGGAAGTGGTAGAGCAGTTCTGACTTGCCGTTTCTTCTATAAAGAAATGCTTTAAAAGGAATTATCTTACATTAAGCAAAAGGAACTAGGAGCTCTTTGTAAGAGGATCTGTAGGTATCAGATTTGTCTCCAGTGGATTAAAAGCAGGAGTCAGACATTAATCTCTCCTAGTTCCTTTTGCATTTTCTCCTGGAAGGCAATCTGTATGACCTCAGTGTAGGCATCGCAGATTAGCACTACTTACTCCTTGGGCTCAGAGAAGTGAAGGGTTCACAGCAAGCCTGCAGAATGAATTCAGCGGCTCATCTCTTTCAATGTGACAACTACTAGCAGAATCCACATTCCCAATAGAGTAACGATGCAGGTGCTACGCTGTTCTGTGAAGTTTTATGTGCCTGTACTCTTTTTAATATACATGGAGATATATTTTTTTTTATATACATAAGTACTTGAATAGCTAACATGAATTAAAACTTTAAATTTGTAACATTACTCCCACAAGGTTATCAGTGCAGGACCAAGCATGGCTCCAAATACAAACTTGGAGATAATGATACCTAATGCATTTCCACCCAATGACTTCAAATTATTCAACTTACTGGATATCAAGGTAAGCACAGGTTACTTAATTTTATTAGCTGTATGAATTCTATGAAAGAGAAGCAGAGCATAGCAGAACTAGGTACTAAGTATGTGTTCCATTTCTATCAAGCGTGCCTAATACCTTAGGTCCTTATCAGAGTCCCACTGAACTCGGAGAATCCATCTCTGCAAAGCTTGATCCTTGGCATGCATCTGTATTTGTGTTTGCCAATTCCTTCCTGCTACGGAGGAGTAGAATACAGCGTGTTAAAACAAATCAAAGGATTTCTGCATTGGTTACCTCTTTAAAGACTCTAGCCCATCAGTCAGTTACTTCATATCAAACAGAACTTTCACTGTTATGAGAGTATACCATACACAGTCATTGCAGAACACTGAATATTCATACACATCAGCTAAAAGAGGGTGCAGGAAGTTCCTTCTGTCTACAGTGTGCTTAAACATGCCTACTATAATTGCCTCAAATGGGCACAGACACCTCAAGCCCCTTCCTGGTTTAATCACATCTACTTCCTAAACCATGCTGTGCAACCCACTGCACACAGACACCTACAAGGTTGTTAGCTGGGTGAAGCAGAGTGAACAAGAACAGGATGATTTCAGCCCTATGTGGTTTAGAATTCTGAAAGTAGAAGTTGCATTCCTTTCGAGCTGCTTGCTTCTCTGAAATCTGTATTCTGATTACTATCTGATGTTTAAAATCTAACAGTGGTTTTGTTATTTTTATTGCCAGACAACAGCTGGACAGTGCTTCTATAATAAATATCCCAGAAACTGTAGTGCAGCAGAAAAAAATGAAAACATATTAAAGGATATTGTCACTTTCTTTTCAAAGCCTGCTAAGAGACAAATGGTAAGGTCTGTCTTACGGCATCAGTGGGAAATAAATGACTGTGCGAATGAGCCTTGAGATAGTGGTATATCGTACATAGGGAGGTCACCAGAGCAGCAATGCAAGGATTTGTGGTGGGACCTGTAGGAAGTTCAGCGTAGTTGTAAGTGACTTCAGTGGAAGAGGTGAGAACAGAGATGAGGAAGTTGATTAATGACATGTCACTGAAGTGCAGGTGGATGAGTGTCACCTATGAAGAACAGCTGAAGGGCTGTGTAACTGAAGGAGTGGGCAAATAATCGCAGAATCTCAGTAAGAAACCAAACATGATGTGGCAGGGAAAAGTCTTATTTACATGAAGGATGCAGATCAAATATTCATTGCCTTTGCCACATCAAAAAAGTGCCGTCTGATGTAACTAATGGGAGACAGGTTAAAAAAACCACAGGTACTCATGGTGGAAATTCTTACTGAAGGGTGTGACGAATGCTATAAATAAGTGACTTCCAAGGGAGACTACACAAGTTGATGGGACTGGAAGTCATTGAGAATTACAAAACATACAGAAATATTTTTTGTCTTGGGAAGTTTTTATTAAAATTATTTGGGAGGCTGGAAGAAAATTGTACGTGCCTGGCCTGTTCAGGCTCATCCCTCTACCTGCTTATGGACTCTACTATGTCATCCAAACCAGAATTGTTATTCTGGTGTTAGATTTCTATGAGAACAAACTCTCAAAAATATGTCTCCTGCAATTTGTGTTTGATTAAGTACAATTTTGTGTAATACTTTCATCTTAAAGGAAGCTTTACGCAAGCACGTTACAAGGAACATTAACCAGTGATTGACAGGCAGCCTGCACTCAAATGTCAAATCAGAGCACGGGTATTGCAGTCTTAGGGAATGTAATCACATAGAGGCTTGCTTTTTTGTCTTCTCCAAAGCTGAGTGACATGGTCCTTGTACACTGACAGTGAGCACCAATCAATTATGCTGTTTATACTGGATATCGTGTAGTCACTGTCATGTATCAGTCTTGATAAAAGCTAATTTGAAATAACAGTGAAAAAATATAACTGAATTATGACAATTGTTATTTTTCAGTCTGATATATTGAATTTTTAAGAAAAAATGATGTGTTGTCTTCTGTAACAACTCGGTCAGTCCCTTGTATTGTTCCTTTAGCACCCATGGATTGGCAATGATGGATGACAACCTAGAGTAACACCCTGACCTTTCCAGAACAAACATGGAGCTTTTGGGTTTATTGTTCTTGAGTATCTTTAATACTAAGATGATAAATTGATATAGTTGAGTTTTAATCTTTCCCCCCTTCCTACAGTACTGCATGAAAAATGACAGCCTTTGCTTACAAATATACTGCAAGCTTGGAAACATGGAGAGTGGAAAGGAAGCAACCATTCAGTTGCAGCTGGAGGCTACCCCTACCCTTTTAGAAATGGTAACTCATACTTGAGGGGGGAATATTTCAAGGCATATTTGCAGTATCCTAGGTATTAATAGATTTTTGTGAACAGTACGATTAAATCTGGATCTTCTAGGTGTTAGCTATTTTATGTTTTCAAAGCTAAGTCTCAAAGCGATGTAAGAGAAATGAAAACCACTGAAAAATAGGTGTGTTAGATTATAACTTACCAGTATGTATTGCTTTGCCTGTTCTGGCTGGGTCACGTTGGACTGGGATTTAATTTCAATTCATAATTGTACTTTTCTGAGAAAAGCAGCGTGGATGTGGACTTAAGTAAAATCCAGCTGGGCTTCATTCCAGCTTCTGGTCCTAGTTTGTTTTGTGATCAGAAAAAGGCACCATTGTGTGTTCGTGTGAGACTTTGTTTCTGTGAGCAGCTGTGTCACCGTTTTTGCTAAGTAGGAATTAATGTGTTGAAGTTATTTTTTAAAAGACAGGATTATTTTTTTTTTTAATCAGGATGATGCAACAGCACTGAAGTTTGAAGTAAGAGCAACAGCCTCACCAGAAAAAAACGCCAAAGTTATCGAACTACACAAGGAAAAGCAAGTTGCATATGTAAGAATTCTCTGAATGACTTTGTGGCGAACTTTTTAAAGTAAAAAACCAACAGCCCGTGTAACTCTGGAATTCTATACGTGTCTGTACACAGGCAATGAATACATACTGTTAATTACTTAAGAATGTAATTAATTTTCCTAGATTGTTTTAATATCTTTTAGGGAAAGAAAAATAATTACCTAGCATTAAACTTCTTTTCTGCTTTCCAGGTCTATTTGGAAGGAGTGCACCACCAAAAGCCAAAATACCATGTCACTGTGCTAATTATTGGAATAGGCTTAATAGTTGGTGTCACCTTGTTTCTGCTTCTCTCATTTTTATTATGGAAGGTAGGTTTTCAGTATTTCTCTGTTGTTCTCAAGTCAGGAATTCACTCTGGTGGTGGTTCTTTGGATCTATTAATGCAGGTTAAAGGATCAATAACATTTTACTACGGTCTGTCCTTTCTGAAAAAATATAATTCCTGCTCTAAGTTGTGTTTTTTCAAAATACTTCTCTATTTTCCTTCACTCTATCTTCTCGTATTCTACACCTGATGTTGTTCAACACCGCAAACCCCATGTTTCATATGAGATCTTATGTTTGCCAATGGTGTATATAATTTAACGCTATCAAAGGGATCATTTTTGTGGGATGGTGTTCCACATGTAATGTGACTTGGCACATGATGACTAATAGTGTACAGCATAGTTTCATGCCAGAACAAAATGGTTTAGATTTTAAACTGCAACACAAATGCTAAAAAAATCCTGTGGTGAGTAAAAAAGAAAACTATGAAGGAGGGATACAACTGCTCTGACAAGCAATTAGGAGATTAACTTAACTTTACTTACATGCAGGCTTTCTCCATCCACTGATTTTCCCAGGGAAGTGTAGAAACAAATTTAACAGGCCAAGTTTTATTACCATTTCACATTTAAAAACACACTGGTTTCTGTGACCTGTTACAGTTCACAAGCCCGCGTGTCCTTACTCCTTGCAGGACAGTATTAGCCTCAAAGAAAAAGCAAAGCCGCGTTTTTGATTGACAAGTAACACTTGATTGCTTGGTATAAGAAAGCAATGGCCAGTGCCATCATTCCTGAACACCATATACATCCTTTGTATTTTACTTCACGTGTTGTGGTTTGGATTTGTTAACAAAGACATGCTGACAACAGCTTCCAAAATTATGTATTTCAGATGGGCTTTTTCAAAAGGCAGTACAAACCAGTGCCTCAAGACAAGAACAGAAGAGAGAGCTGGAGTTTTACAAGTGGGAACAAAGATGACTAAGATGACAAATAAGTGATTTTTAAATGAAGAATTTAAGATTCAGGCTAATTCATGGGAGAAATGTCAGTGACAAGAAAACTGGTCTCGAGCTCACTCGCTTTTACAAAATACAGCTTATTTCCTTGGACTGTACGGAGGACTACACCTTAGAGTACTGTTGGTTTTATGTGAAAATGGTAAAACAGTTTGTTTTGAAGTCTCTCAGTAATATTTGAAATACCAAATACATATATCCGGTTTCAAACCGACAGAACAACACTAAAGATAAAAGAGAAGAAGAATTACTTACCGGAAAGAAGAATTTCTGGAAAGTAAAAATGTTGGGCCAACCCTGGAAAAATAAGATCTCACAAACATTAGCATGAATTATTCCTTTCATTTTTCAAGTTTCAATAATCTTTTGATTAGACATTCAAGAATAAATCCTCCCTCATCTCACTTTGGCAGTTTTACAAGGGTAAATTAGCTTAAACCAATGAAAGGGACCGTAAGTAGAGCACGTGGATGTGGAACACAGTTATCGGAAGCTTTCTTGGGCTTCTGAAGGTAACCTCGTAAGCTCTGGCTTCACAGGCACAGCCACAGCACTGCAGAGACACAGACACCTAGGCAAGCCAGAACCAGGAAGGTCAAAGGTGGATTCAGAGCAGGGAATTCTGAGGGGTAGCCTGGAGCTGGAGCACAGAATCCTCTCTCAGCTGTAGACAGAGTAATGTGTTGGAGATCCTAATTTGCAGCTGTCTTTAACGTGGTACGTACTTACAAGCACGTCAGAATTAGTTGTTTCATCCTTTCCTCAGATATTGCTGCCATGATGTTTGGGACTTCTCCAATGAAATAGTCCTGTGTGGGGTTTTTTAAAACAAGTATTTATTTTTATTTATTTGAAGATTTTTCTATATTACTTGGCATAGTAGCATTCTTCCAGGACCTGAAACAGAAAAACCAACTTCACATGGTGACAAAACAAAGAAATGTATACCCAAAAGACTCCAAATACCAACCTTACTGGGCCAAATTTTATCTTTAGATACACCACCCTTTACCTGGAAGTACTTACTTCGTAAGGGAGTCATTTGGACAGCCAGCTTGAGTTGTTGTGAAGCTGTCAGATCAATACCGTCCAAACAGGCGTCCTCAGAAGCCACTCAGCGGAAAGGCAAATGACTGAATGGGAACATGGTTCAAACCACTGCTCTGCTACTACAGGAAGTTTCTTCAGCTGGATAAGTTTGCACTGCCACCTAGCTTTGGTGAAACAGTAGGATCCAGGGAAAAAAAAACCATTACTTTGCTCCCCAGTACAACTGGAGAATGTACCACCTTCTCAGCAACTGACTATTGCAAGAGCAGTACGCGATATGGCCTCTCTGGCCGTGCCCTTGCTGTCTCTCTGAACTGCAAGGAGAAATGAATGTGGTGTGTCCGTGTACTTTGAAGCTGCACCCTCACACGGGAGTTAGCCTGTGACTCCAGAGCAATACAGGGTGCCTTCAGCGACTACTTTGGCTAAGAGAGTGTTTGGTGCCGTAAAAGCCACGCTGTCCACATGTTCTAAAGGTATTGGGGACCATTTTGTAATTTCCTTTCACTTCATTTGATGCCAAAGATGTGGATTGCTCTAAAGTAAATTTTCTCTCTAAAATCTTCTGCATTGCAAGGACAAATGAATGTGTATATACATTTTTTTTTTTAAATCAAAATAAAACCTGAAGAACAAAAGATTTCCTTGCAAGTCTATGAAAATATACACAAAATATTTATCTTCCAAAGGGCTTTAGTGAATTTTTGCACTTTAACCAAAGTATCTTTGAACAGAAATCACTTTGATATTACAGCATATTCTGATAAATATACCTCAAATACTGGAAGAAGAATTAACATTCTTTTCAGTACAAACAATGCAAAGAAGTGAAACTAAAGCATTTTGTCTTTGAAACAGTTTACATAAGCCAGTACATGTGATAATGTTGCCTTGGAAACTGTATACTTCCTATTCAGATTTTATGATTAACATGTAAATGTCGGCTGCCTGTTCTAAGGGTATGAAGCAAAATTCCATTACCTTCTATAATCTATATTGACAAAAAAATGAATGTACGACATCCTGATGGTGGCAAAGTTATAAAGTATCACTCAGTCTCGTTTTCTTGAACCCCAACGTTTAGCACGTGAATGCAGTTTCTTCTGCAAGGTCAGTTATTTTGTTAAGTTTCAGTTCTGTAATAAAAACCATTACATCTACTAAATGTAGTGGAATCTCCTTCTTGGACAACTTCAGGAAGTTTAGTTTGAACTGTCTTAACATGTTACAAACGTGGTACGTTACAGGATCAGTTACAGTAGTTCAGCTGGACACGACTCACGGCAGCTCAGATCAGAGGTACAAGCTGCACTGAGGCGTTCCAGCCGGACCTGAGTGAACACATGCTCCACATGAGGGTGGCCAGGCACCGGATCAGGGCTGCAGAGAGGTGGTGCAGTCTCCATCCTTGGAGGCTTCAAGGCCAGACTGGATGAAGCCCCGAGCCACCAGGTCTGATCTTGCAGCTGGACCTGCTCTAAGCAGGAAGGTGGGGCTTCAGCCCTGACAGGGCCCGTCCAGCCCAAAGGATGCGGTGACTCCGGTCCTACCCTGCAGCCCCTAACTCCAGTGCAAAGAGCAGAACTAGCTCTAAGATTCCTACCACAATTGCCTACGAAGCAGGCATCTCACTGGCTACAAACGCAGCCTTTCCTACCGGCCAGCTTTGCCCACAGAAACCGCACGAGATTTCCAACAAGTAACAGCTTGCTTGTGGGAGACAAATACCCCCCTGCAGTACATGATCACTTTAAGGTCACCAAGTCCAATCATTAACCCAGCACTGCCAAGTGCACCACTAAACCAGGTTCCTAAGCACCTCATCCACACCTCTTTCAAATCCCTCCAGGGATGGTGACCACCACCTCGCTGGGCAGCCTGTTCCAATGCCTGACAACCCTTTCCGTGAAGACTTTTTCCCTAACAATCTTCAGGTGCAGTACTTCTGTCTTGCGTATTTATCAAGGTAAGAACTTTTCCACAAGTAGTATTTAGATTCAAATTAATTATAGTAGCTTTAGAGCCCACGTAAAGGCTTAGGGCCTTGATTTAACAAAATCTTAAGTGACTGGTTTTCATATTATACTCAACTGCTCGCTGAAGAAAGAGCGGAAAGCAACTCTTTCTCACCAGGAGACAATGCAGCTTTCATACAGTTATTGGTCAGCCACCTTCAGAACGACTCCCAGACACATGGACAGGACAACGTTCATTATCCACATGGCCTGTTGGCAGACAAACTTGTGGGTCTGCTGGTTTTCATCATCCCAGAGAAAGCCAGTTCCCAGCAAGAATATCATCTTAATTTGCTGTCATCTCAAATAACTGTATTAAATATTTAGTAAGTTACAAACAAACAAAAACCCAAACATTCATTAAAATTATGTTTATGCCGTATAAGGAAGTTACAAAAATTTAAGAACTCTAAATTATTTATCATAACTTTATTCTCAGCAACAACAAAAACTCTGCTGAATCATTTCAGTTCTAGGATAAAATAAATATTTTAAAGTATTTTATCTCTTCAAAGAGTACTTTTTAAAATACATTTCAACCAAAAAAAGCCATGTAAGATATCAGCATATTTGTTTGCAATACTGTTTGACTAGAAGTTATTTAAAGCAAATACATTAAGGCAACATTAAACAAGATACCTAGAAATGGAAGGACTTGATTAAAAAAGAAAAGAAATCTATATTTTGCCACCATTCTTTAGCAGGAGGTGGTACCATAACCATACCTCCACTCACCAGCTCGGTTTGAGCTGAGTTACCTGACAACATGGTTAGCAGCAGCAAACGTAAAGTTATCTCTTACTGTATTTATTGCAAAAGCTAGAATAATTTTAAGGAAAAAATTTGATTCTATTCTGATGGACACTTCTTGAACTCCAAATTTGTAAGAGATCAATATAATTAGTTTTCAGTTGTTCTTCTTAAGCCTAGCAGGTTTTTTTACACTTTACTAGAACCTGATAGAAATATAGAACTTGATAAATTTAAAACCAGAAATACTACAAACAGCCCAGTTAAGCTTCCGGTGAAACAACTGAATTCCTGGGACCTTGGGAAGCTGTGCACAGGGGTGAGAAAAGGAGTCTTCAGTACAGAACTTGCAGCCTGTCCCTTCTATATGCAATTGCATGTTGCTTGGGAACTCTCCAGGTCATCAGTGTTCACTCCGTAGAGATTAATAAGCTGAGGATGCACCCTGTGAAGGGAGGAAGTCAAACTTTATCCATTCCATTAACTCCTGCAATGGGTGTGCCACTTGTGGGGGTTGAGGGGGAGAACAAATATGAATAGCCATATGGAATGAAATCCAGTGGATTACATTTTGACAATTCCTAGATCATCATCTTTAGAAGTATGAGTTACACATCGTGGAACATGATCTGCCTTTTCCTTTGCATACCAGACTGAGCTCTGTACCTTCAACCAATGCTGTGTGCATTGCAGAAGGATGAGCCACCACCCATTTAATTCCACTGGCAATCCTCCCATTGCCCTACGTGTTCCTAGCCTCTTTCTTTGACCCTAGATATGGAGACTATTCTCAAGCGGCACTCGGTTTCCCACAACTGAACAACTACGTGGTTTTATTAAGCTTACACTGCTTTCCAAGCAGGAATCCTTATCCCAGAGGAGCTCCTCCCAGGAGTCACAGACCTTCATCTTCTGTTCTCGAAGGAGCGGATGGGTAGAGTAACAGGCAGAAAGCAGAGAAGCAGTGGGGCTGGAAGCTGACAAAGCAGCAGAAAGGAAAGGGCAAGTGGGGCATAACAAACCCGGCCAAACTGGGCACAAGGCGAGAGGGCAGAGGCCCAAGCGATGGCAAAGGGGCCAGACTGGGCAGTGCACAAAAGCACCCAAAAGTGGCGTTCTTACAGCAGCTGCAGCTCCCAGATTTGGTGTCCGCTGTAGTACGTGCATGTACGATTGCAGTACTGAGCTGTTACAGGTATGCGTGCCATAAACAACACTTACCGAACGTGAACTTCTGACGCTTCTTTCATTAAGTCTCCATCTATATTCCAAGGGTAATTTCCTTCTGCAGAAGCAGCATTCAAATATGTATTTTCTTTGGCATCAAGCCCACTTTTAAACCACGGTTGTACTTTTACTTCTTGAACTGTGTAGGTCTCAACAAAGGGAAAATTGAACTAAACCAAACACAGATATAGATTAAATGAAGATGAAAGATACAGGTGGTAGCTTAGCAACAAACTAAATTACTTGAAATTAAAGAGCTTAGGTGTTTTATTTTGTCTTAAGTAAACGGGAACACTTAACTCTAGCTTTGACCATGTGAGGCATTATATATTCCAGCTAACATTTACAGCTTAACGTGCTATTTTCATCCTAAATACTGCCTCAGAAAAAATGGTAGTGTTCCATTTGCAGTCCCATATTGGACTTGCTGGGCTTACAGGTGAGGGGGTGTATTTTGCACATGCCAAAATGGCACATGCGTCCGGAATAGGTGAAAGTCAAGCAGTTTTTTCCCTGTGCTCTGCTCATCATTACCACCAATCCTGTCCTAAACAGGGCTAGTTCGAATTCCAGTAAATGCTCAAGTTTACAGGACGGTCCACATCCCCTTGTCTAATTCCTAGCTAGAAAGGCAGAGAGAAAAGCAAGCCTTTCCTCCAAAAGCACAACTGCAAAGCATAAGCTCTTTCCTAATAGCAGCTGTTAGTGCTGTCACACGGAACTGCCACCCACCTCTCCTCCAAACTCTGCCTGTCCAACTGTTCTCCAATTCAAACCTAATTCCTGTAACAGTGATTTCACTTGGAATGAGTACCACTGCGCTTAGGCCATGCATCGGGTATTTAGGGCAGCAATAAGGTCTGTGTCTGCAGGCTTCATGTTTCTCTTCAAAGACAGAATAACGACCAAAATTTGTAAATACAGTTCTGCACAGCCTCACACCTAGACGGAATGCATGCCCGCTAAAAATCAAAGCTCAGAATCCACTGCTACCAGCATAGTACAGAGCGATCTGCTGAAACTATGGACTTCACCTGTTTCTGATGGAGTTGCCTGATGCCCCCCCAGTCTGCGGTTTAGGTCTCTGTACTACACTAAATTTAAACACAGCATGGATTTCCTTTATTGTGGTGAAAGGGCTTTGCACCCATAAAACTATGGTACAACACAAACACAGTTTAAACCGCAACAGATGGGCTGAAATAGGCTAATCGGCATTAGTCTAGTGATTTAAAAAAGAAAAATCAGATAAAAAGGGGGCTAATGTATTCTGACAGGAAGCTAAGTCTCCTTACGAGGATGCCAACATTAACTCTTGCAGCATGTCTACCTTCACGATTAACTGTTCTTTTTATAATCACCAGAAAGAAGTTAGCAGTACCTGATTTTTTACGCCTGTGTATCTTTTCAGATGTTTTATAAACTCTGTTCGAGAAGTGTTTTGTACAACAATAAGAGCCATGCTTCCGTTATTCAACCTGAAAAACAGATCAATTTAGTGCCCAAAAGAAAATTCATTGAACTGGAAGTTTAGCAGGCTCATCAGTGGTCCAGATTAAAGATAAAAAGCAAGCTAGCAAGAGTAAATGAAGAGAATAGTGTCAACAGTCTTTTAAATATTTTTGCCACCCCCCTTCCCATCAATCAGTGTAAACTATGCCACTGAGGTTATTCAGCATCAATATATTTATAACATACACTGTATTAATAAAATTGTACTCCCTTATCAATATCCAGCATTTATTGAAAATAATACATACCATTCTTAAAAAAACAGCTTTTCTGCTTAACAGATGGTATTTAAACATTGGGTATCACAAATTTATCTTTCTCCTTTCCTCTCCAGCAAAGTCAAATGCTCACCATAAACGCCGTGAGGCAGAGCTTTACCAAGAAACCGTTGCCATGACGCACGCAAGTGCACCCCATCACGTAACCCAGCGCGGATGGGTTCATCCGCCTCCTCCACTAACACTGGTGCTGCCCTAACGAAGATCCTGATCTTCAACTATGCTGCTATCCAAACTCTCTTAGCCATTTTCAGTACAGCTCTACCTGCACATTTCACAAAGCACTTAAAAGTTAAAAACTAAGGGAATTTTGTATG
The DNA here is from genome assembly GCA_027574665.1 of Rhynochetos jubatus. NCBI lineage: Eukaryota > Metazoa > Chordata > Aves > Eurypygiformes > Rhynochetidae > Rhynochetos > Rhynochetos jubatus. The sequence goes on along the minus strand of CM050654.1, from coordinate 17,670,153 downwards.
AGATGAAACAGTCGTACACCAGAGATTAATGAAGAGACCCTACCGTGCCGATAAGCAATGGACCGAGGCACCCAGTCACCACTGATATTTTAGCATCTTTGAGAATTTAGGTAAAACAACAAGCTAGTACCAACTCACAGATTCCTTAATGCAACTGAGCCTTGTAGCAGAAACTAACCCCCTGAATCTCGATGCGCTCGTGCCTCAGTCCTGTTGAAGTTACACTGTTCGACCAGAGTATCTGATATACATGATGATCACTGCTGAGATTGCATTTTGCACCGAGATGATGTATTTCATATCTTCTGAATGTATATGCTTACATAAATATATTTATTTGTTCAGCCCGTATGCTTGGACAATATGTTAAGAGTGTTTAAAAAAAGTACCTCCAGCTACCACCACAGATCTCTCCCCACTCACAGTTCTCTTGCTACTGCACAACTGCATCAGGAACGTTCTCAGACTACAGTACAGCACAGTCTAGGAAGAACATTTCTATATAAGCCTTAAACAGGTCACCTGGCATAGCATTACACTGCTGATTTAGAAAACAGTGACGATGACACTGAAAAAACTGCCTCCTCATCATATTGCTGCAATAAAAGGCTACATGAGGCTACTGGGCAACACATTTGGCGCTACGGCCTTTTATCTTCAGAGACGACCAAGAACTCTCACTAATTCTCTTCAAAGTCCAGTCTGCAGCAAAGCACACTACCTACGCTGTGAGAAACTCATGTTCCACACGGCTCACGTAGCGCAGTTCAACGTATCTTGACATGTTTCTGCACATTTAGACTCATTTAACTGGAGTCACAGACAGCAGTCAAAGCTTTCATTCCACTTCAAATGCTTCCACGTGGGAAAAACCTCGTGGGCAAAACAGGACAGTGAAGAAACCTAGCTGAGTTCAGCTGATGCTTCCGTAATGCGGTTTTGAGTCCCTAACACCTAGTGCACCATTTAGTTCCCTGCGTTGAAAAGCCTTACAGTGAAGATGCGATTCACCATGGAAATGAATCGCCTGTCTGAAGAGTTTACTCCTCCTTCCCTACTAGTTGACTGCGCTCCTAAGATTATTTTTAAAGCGAGAGGTTAAAAAAACAAAGGAGGGCTTATACAAAAGGATGGGGGATCCACTAAACAACTACATGGTGGGAGAAAACGGGCTCATTCAAACATGCAATAATTGCATGGAGATGTCGTAAAATTCCCTGCCACTGAAAAACAGATGCCAGAACAGATGGAATGAGAAAGCAAAGTTTAAAACTACTAATTTCTTCAATTCTTGCTGGAATTTTTCTGCTGTTACGTAACACACAATACTGAACAGAGTAAGGGGTCACTATCCTGAGGTATATGAGACTTAGCAGGACACCTGTGGAAAAGAAAACTTATTGAGAAGCGTTTCATCAAAAACATCTGTTTCTACAATTTTTCCAAGACGACAAATTCTACCAGATCAGCCAGTAATTTTGAAGAGAAATACCTGATTGATTCTAAGGCGCATCTATTGTCACCTACTGATAATGAAATAAAACAAAACAGACTTTCTCCAAAAACTTCCCTGAGTGTTCGGTTTTTTAATATAGATGTGTATATACTCATGAGTTTCTTCATTCTTTTTTGAGGGAGCATCTTATATTTCACGTACAACTACTAAGTTTGTACTTCCTGTTCTGCTTAATGGTCCACTGGAAACATCAAGTACAAATATTTGTCACCTGGTAACTGTTTCAATCACGACAAAGCATGCTCTTGACAATGAGGTAAAGGCAAAATGAGTCAGTGTCAGCAACCAGATTAAATACTTGTTTGTTTCCGAAAACCCTACATTGTAGAAGTTCCCAAGTTCAAGGGGGAAAAAAAAAAAGACAGAAGACAAGTGTGAATTTCAGTTCTTTGTAACAGGGGAAAGATTCATACTTTGTTTTTGGTGGCTGTAAAGCAGAAGATGAGGGGTACCTTTGTACTTGAAAAAAATGAACTCCAAGAATTAAGTGTCTACATATAGCCAAATCCTATGACAGATGACTGGTCGATGACTACTACTTAAGTCAGACTTGCCAACTAATTTAATCACAGCAATTATCCACTCATTATTCTAGTTAGACTGCTTGACCTTATTTGCCTGATCCAAAAACTGATTACAATTCCTGGGATTATGGAGTCTGCTGCAGTCCATGCTCCCTCCCCCATTCCAGAGGGTCTAGACTACCTAAACACAGGCTCGTATTCTTGGAAAAGCCAAGGTCTTAAGGTAAGATGTCAGAATTTATAGCCATGACTAATTCTCTAAACCCCTACTGACCTCGTATTAGGTGCCAAGCCTCTTGGTGCCATTGAACACAGACAAGGGATTGCCATAATGCTCACATTCAGGAAGTGACCCTGAATTTTGTGCCATTGATCCTTGCTACCTAAATATAACAGAGTAATTCTGTATTACTGCAGTTTAACCAGCCACAGTTCACTTTTAAATAATCATAGAAGCAAAACCTCACCTTTTTTCTTAATCTTCTCTTTCTTCTTTCTAAAAGGGTAGAAATAGGTAGGTAAAATAATTTAGTTATCTCAACACATTTAAACATCTACTTTAGAAAAAAAAATATTTTGATGAAAGAAAGGATTAATGGAACTGAACAAACCAGTAATAGTGAGAGGAAGACTGCATCATAAAAGTTCCTCTATAGTCTACAGGGAACATTTTACAAAGTGTGAAAGTTGCAGTTGTCAAAATAATTTTTTTTAAAACACTGCTTTACCCCAAGATCAAATTGGAACAAGATTAAGAACTTGTACAATTTTATCTCCAAAGACACGTATTTTTTTCCAGCTTTGGAATGGTTTAACTCAGTTTTACTTACCTGTCATTCTCATGAGAGTCCTCCTGTGGAATTTGTAGAGGTAGAAACGATAATTCACATTCCTCTGGCCTAGAAAAGCATTGATATTTACTATCATATAAACCAATATTCTGATTGCTAGACAGATTTCTATCCTAGTTAAGGTGATTGAAGGGAGATGCTGAATATACAGAATTCATCTCGTCTTTAACTTGTAAGAGTTATCCATCACATCCAAGAGAGATCCATCACAACTGCAGACAGATTTAGCTCAGATAAGAAGTCAAGACAGCTAAACTACTGTTGTCTCTATTTCTTACAACATTAATTATTGCATATTCCTTGAGAAAATGAGAAATACTCAAAAAAATCTACAGTTCATTACATACTTGAGATCTGCCAGTGTTTTGATAAAAGCAAAATCCTTCCGCTGATTGGAGGGCATCCAACGGTGGTTTTCAGCCAAAGCTAGAGTCCTTGCACCAAAACCAAACATAGCTGAGAACCCAAACCGCAAAAGCTTGCTTGGAGTACTGAAAGTACAGACATCTACTGGTTGAATATGTCCTAAAATTTTAAAGATAAAGATAAGAAATTACAAATAACATCTTTATTTCAAACTGAACACAACCTAGCATTTCTTTTTCACCTAATTTAGCTGTGGAAAAAAAAAAAAAAAAAAAAAACCATACTCTTCTCTCACTTGTAAAACTTGACTTCCTAAGAGAAACCAGAATCAATCTAGATATAATTAAGACTCTATAAGTAGCCATTTCAGAGAACAACGTTCAAATACTTCAAAATGTTAAAAAAGTTATGGCAAAAGTTCAGCTACTTCCTCTGGCTGCAAAGGATCTGACTCTTCATTCTATTCAAATTTTCAACATCAAAGAAAATGGAACATTACCATGTAAGAATCTGCAACCATTTCATCAAGTATTTGTAATGACTGAACATTGTACTGCAGATACAGGAGCTCTTAAATATAGGTTTTCAGTGTGTTTATGTTTACAGTTACAGAATCCAGACATCTAATTCTGTACAAGGTAGGGCATATAAATTTCTTCTCTAACAGGGCCTGGCTGGTTTCCTGATTGTGTCTGATTGAAAAAGACAAGTTTTGATTTTGCCGGTAAAGTCTTGTGTATTCCTATCTAAGAAAGAAAGCCAAAGCTCTTCCACTGCTGACTGCAAGGTCTGGAGAACAGATACTCGATAGACCTTTCCCATTCCCTTTTTTTTTTTTTTTAATTTGGGGATAAAAAAAAAAGTATCCTAAAGAAAATTTGCTTTGAGAGGAATATCAACATTGCTCAACTAAGTATTTGCCGTTTCTTAAGATATGAAAATAGGTTCGCACTAGCAACCTGGTTTTTCCTTTTAGTGTAATTACATTTCCACATTCAAAAACCTGTTTAATGTGCAGAGCAAATGGCAAGTGATACAGCTTTTTCTACTAATAAAGCTTTTTTATGGGAACTGTTACTATTTTAAAAATATAAAAAGAGCTTAAAAGATAAATGCTACTGTCTCAGAAATACGACAATATTTCCCTGAAGAGTCCAATCCTAACCACTTCCTCAAGCTGAAAGTATTGTAGAGTTTCCTTTTGTCTTCAGCAGGTACATTAAAATAATCAAGTGATTATGCAACCAATCATTGCATCATGACAGAGTAAAACTATTCACACAATTAAGTCTGGAAAAGGTTATTTTTTGCATTAAAAGAACATCAGTAATAGGGCATGAATGCCAAAATCAGATATCATTTCGTGGCAGATCTTAGTTACCAGAAGATGAGGTCCACAACCTTTGCTACTAAACAATACTCAAAGAATCACACCCTTTCCAATACACTGTAAATCAGTATAGGATAATTTGGGTTTCAAAGTCTTACCATATCGTTTACAGTGATATAGCATAACAGTGTGCCTTTATTAAACCACCGGTTATGGCAAACTTCTTAATGCTGCTTCATTATTTAAAATCTGACCATGTATGTAAAAATATTTACCCATGATAATGTGCAACGTTGCGGTCACTGCATGCTTAACACCATAGAGAGTGTGAGCCAAAATATTAGTAGTACCTGCAAAAGCAAACAAACCTTTGTAAAAATGAGAGGTACATAAAAGCAAGAAATATAAAATACTTACTATAAAATAAAATATAAAAAAGTTTTTGAATGAAGACACTGAGACATTCACTGCATTTTCAAAAAAAAAAAGCCTTCCCAAACATTACCTAGTCTTGGTAACCGCAGGAATGCTGAATAGTACAAATTAAAATCATTAAAACTTCCAGAGGTCTATAAAATCCTCTCTGCAAATTCATTCATAAATGCCATAAAAACCAGGAAGGGGGAGGGAAGCTTTGCAAAAATTGCCCTTTTTTAATTTTAAATCCATTTCCCTAGAAAGCACTTCTTCTATACCCAAGAGCTGTACAGAGGAACTGTACTGAAAGGCAGATTATCTACTAAGATATATTTGGGGAATATTTTTAAGTTGGAAAAATAATATAATAGCCAGCCAGTGTAAAACTATACATCTCTCAGACAAAATTCTACTAAATCTAGTTTAAGATAGGTGCTGTGCCTCTTGCAGGCTACAATTTAGATTTTTAGATGGAATAGTGAATAAAATTAATTATTGCATGTCACCTTCACATATGAGAACACTAATGTCTGAAAAACACAGAGAACGTTTAACTTCACATGTCTGACAAATTGCTGACTTGCATTCTGTGCATTAAAGCTGACCCATGTTCGTGTCTTTGTCATTGCCTGGACATTGTCAGACCAGTTGTACTCCCATCCACTGGACAGGAGAGACTAATTTATTTTGAAACAACAGAATTATTAGTAAATCAGCTGGTAAATAGGGAAAAAAAAGTCAGGAACTAGCAATGTGAGCACAGACTTGGAAGACAGAGTGGAAAACTAGCTATTGGTTTGTGAAAGAAAGAAGCATGGACACCCATGTTTGGTGGCACTTGATATGTCAACTCACGTTACCTGTGTAAGAAATATGGATATACATGCCAATTTTGCCCTTCTCCTTTAAGGTATAGGACATTGTGTATCTATGATTCAGCTGACTTTCAAACAGCAATTCATTTTAAACATTCTGAATAAGGAATGGTTGTGTCTCTCCTAAATGGGAATAGTTTTAACAGAATTTCAGGCTGATCTTTCTCATTGGTCACATCTCCGGTGTTCCCTAGCCACGCAGCAGGGCCATAGGATTCACTTCTGCAAAAATAAAGAACCAGGGCCTGCCACCAAGCTGGCAGAATACTGAGCTTCTTCATATTACTGATTAAGGGATGAATACTTCAATAACAGATTAATTAAAATAACAAAAATTACAAAAGAACAGTTTAGAACCTAACATTCCATAAAGGAATGAGTTCAGTTAGATTTTCAAATCATTTTCTTGTAGCTTGAGTTATTTAATAGGTTACAACAGCAATAGACAATTCTGGATGCTAAATTTGCCTTAGGTTTTATGGAAGCATTTAAACCTCTCTTTCAAGTGAGGGAGAGAAGAGAAAAAAAGAGAAAGACTATCACATTTCAAACAAGAGACGCTCAATATTTAAACAAGCACTTTAAAAGCATCGTGTACCAGACTGAAAAATTATGTTCATCACAAAACTCTGCAATCTTTGGTGTCACGTTAGTGGTAGAAAAAAAAATACTGAATTTGGAACAACTGGTGTACATAGTCACAAAGCTCTAAAGGCATGTTGTCATTCAGGAGTATATGCTTCCATTTTTTTCAATAATTTCTCTGAATAAGAATTTTTAAAACAATTGGAAGTTGTACCTCAGTATCTCACAGAGCACCTGCTACGTCCTTAGAGCACCTTAGTCTCTGAAAGTAATTCAGAAAAGTCAGAACCTCATGGAAAGCTTTGTACCGTCAGAGAGAGGAGCTCTGAGTAAGGCTCTCAGGGTTCCTGCTATGTGAAGGAAATAAGTGGGGTACATCTATTAAGATAAACGGATACAAAACATGCCTTGGCGTTTACATCCCCATTGGTACATGGAAGAAATCAGGTTATGTACAGTTTTATTCTTTGAACAATTAAAAAGAATGTCATTTCATTCACATATTTCTTAGAATTCTATAGGTGACTATACTATTCATTTCTTTGTCCTTTTCATAAAAAAGTAATGTTTAAATAAACTCAGCAAATTGGGATTATGAAATAGTTTGAAAGAGGAATAAACTGACAACTTCAAATGCTAAATGTAAGTTTCTGCTTCTCTCCTAAAAGTTTCTCTAAACAATAAGCTGGACTTCCTGTTACGGTAAGAATATTACAATTTCAATCATTCATATCCAATAAACTATACCCAAAAACTCAACTAAAAGTAATTTGAACTTTCCTTTCTGTACAATATGTGTAAAAAAAGAAAAGGCAAAAATGTAGCTCTAGATAGCATTTACTATGCAAAATAGTGAGTTTTTCAATTTAGTGAACATAAAATACTATTCTGTAAAGAAAATTCACAGACAAAAAAATGGGTTTGACCTAAAAAGCAATTCTTCACAGAACAGTACAAGTATATGCCCAACACCATTTCACGTGTGAGTGACTTATTTCATTTAACCTTTGGATTCACCTAATTTTGCGCAGCCAGTGAAGCCAGCTAAAGTAGTTGTTCAAAAATACTCAAATATTTCCTTCAATCAGATTTTTCCAACTCTTAACAACTTTTACAGGAAGCTCTCCAAAACAAAGGAAATCACATACACAAAGAGCAGTTATTACAAGTCTATTGACTATTACAAATAGTGTTTATTTCCTGTAAATCGACAACAGGGAGTTGTTATTCTGAAAAAATATTTTTCTTTGTCATTGAAGATCAGGTTTCGTATGTCTTAAAACTGGGATTCCTCATTTAAGCAAGAGGAATTTAGCAGTACAGATGGCAGCAAGATAACAAATGACCACAGCTGAAGTCAATACCAATCTTCATACTGACTTTAATGAGAGTTAAATCTCGTTCTTACTAAACAGGATAGGCACAAGTAATTGCATCCTCCTCTTAAATCTTGGGAGCTCATTAACATTTGCAGAAGTAAACAAGGCAAAGTCCCACCGTTTTACTTCACCAGGACTCACAAAACAAGTTCTGCCTGTGTTCAAAACCATCCACCCTTTCAGAAACTGAGGATCTATAACCTGTGCAGATTTGCAGTAGCAAGTACCATCACCTTCTCTAAAAAAACCTCTTAATACACACCTAACAGCATTTTGACCCCAGCAATGGCTGAATAACGTGTCTCATTACTTAGGTCCTATACAAGCAGGATGCCACATCAAAAAAAGCTTATAAAAACGGAACCAAAATAATAAAAGTAATCAAAAAATATTAGAATACAAGCTTTGCTGATTTAAATGGTGATCCAGTAATAGTGGGTTTCATGCCATTATTCCTCTTTCCAAGTCATACAAATCTCTTTCTCCCCCATGTAAGCTCAGCGTAGTATTTACTAATAACAAGATGGTTCCCCTGAACGTGACCATATTACTTCAGAGACTCATAACATTCTCTGATGCTCAGGTATGGGCTTGCCCTCCTCGCAGATTACGAACAGTCACATTTTTAGCATTCACTCCAACTCCTCAATTTACTGTGAAAAGGTTTCACCCATACAACTCCAGCACCTCTGTCACCAACATTTTTTAAACAGAAACAAAGAAGATCTTATTATTCCAAAAATACAATTCAGTTCAAAATATTAACCCATTTTCCTGATACTACAAACAATTTCTTACAACCTCCTTCCTACGAAATGTGCAAAGCCATCACAGTAAGGACAAAGTATCTGCAGGTCATGTAAAGCATGACTGATGAAGGTACCAAACAGAAATTGTAGAGAAAAAAATTGTCCTTGGAAGTGCAAGCACTTCTGCAGTACAATTAACTTAATTAACCAGACAACATGAATATTCATAAGGCTGTTAATGTCTCCCCCATCCAAACAGATAAATGTGATGTAATGACTTCCTAGTCAAGCATAGCTAAAATTCTGATGAAAACTGTACCAACATTTTGGTTCTTTGTCTGAAATATCACAGAAATTAACAGTCCCTCAGTAATATTTTATTTTCTGAATTAACTGGAAATCATGAATTTATTTAAATGAACCATTTAAGACCAAAAGGTTCCTGGTCATCAGATATAGATTGTCTCTTCTTCTGTAACAACTGGATAGCTTTTTTAACGTCCTTCCAGTTCCCTCCCCTTTCTCCCATTCCCCTCCGTACAGCTCCTTAGCAGTAGTTCCCATAGCAACAAACACTTGCTAATGGCCAGCAGTACAACTGCAGGCTTCCCCACATCTCATCCATTTGATCTGGACCAGAACAAGGCAGCTCAGTAGAGTATTTTAGTGAAAACACACTCCCCTCTGGACCTTTCTCTTCAGGAGGTAAACTGCTTCAGGAGCAGCTCCTTCTCATCAACTTGGATGAAACTTCAAAATGCTGTCTTAGTTTACAACAGAAACTAAAACCCGATTAAGCCATTCACGTAACACTGTCCTGTAACACAGTTTGTATTTTTACTGAAGATTCTAATCATTTGGTACAATGGATTTCTGGGGGAAAAATACAGTTAATTGACCATGGAGTTGCATCTTCATGTATACAAGTATCATACTTATCTCTTTCCTAACTGACTACTTTTTGGAACATCAATAATATGGAAGAAAAAAAAACTCCTACAGATTATTTTTAAGAACCTATTAGGGGGTTTCTCACACTATCATTCTATAAATTGTCCTCATCCTCTTTTAACAAAGTCTGTGGCGGTTTGTGTAACAAGCCATACAGCATTCTTTTGTTTTCACAAATCCTTTTTGATGATGACATATTTCTCTTAAAGTGAAGAGTGTAAGCACTACTGATGAGGGACAGTGACCTAAGCACACCCAAACAGCACGGAGTGAAGTGCTGGAGACATTCCCTCTCAACACCACCCAGATATTCCCAGCAACCGAACTCATAAGTGGCGGTCCAACTGCTGTACCAAAATTCATTTGCTCCAGGTCTTTGAGATAACTGTATCTTTTACCAATGCATTTCCAAGGGTTTTTTCCTGGAAAAAAGCTAGCGTAGCCTTGCATTTTTACAAGAAACTAGTCCCTGTGTTAACGCTGCTTTTAAAAGTGCAAAGCAAGTCAGAGCGCTTAAAACCCGCTTGCTCAGTTCTGAAGCAACATGCTCCTTTCTTGTAGAAATTGAAATACGCTGTTCACCTGGCTGCAAGAATGTTTTCTTACTAGTTAAACACCTTTGAGAAATTACATCAAGTAGTCACACCAACATCCACACCAAAGGGTAGTGTCCATGAAAACATCGCTCCTCCTTTAAAGAGAAGTGATTCATAAACCAGCACAGAATCAACCCTGACTGTACTAATTTTACCTAAGCCTCCTCGGCTGGCCCAAGTTATGCTCTGAGATGGGCAAATACAAAAACTGGGAGAAGGGACACCCACACATCCAAAACCAAACAAATACAAAAACCACCCCCCCAAAAAACCCAAAACAAACTACACCAGAAGATGCAAGTAAAAGTTAATAAAGAAGCAAGAGGATTTTCCAAGACACATGCATACATTTTCAGGTCTGTAGAAGTAAAGGAAAGAGAAAGTTTTGTGTGCACAGGTTTGGGTTTTTTTAATATCATCCACAAAATGTATTCCTGGGACACCAGTTAAAAATAGACCCTAAGCATGAATCCAACTGGGAATGCAGCCAAGAAAACTGGAGAGAGAAGCAAAACAGCATGTTTGATATTAAAGAAATTCTATAAAACAAAGTTTTCATTTGGTATTACTTCTGGCAGCAAATAAGGGCAAAACCTAATCTTCGCATGGATCAGCTGTAAATTATTTTAGTTTTCTTTCTCCTGAGCTTCTTCCTTTAGGCAAAGAGCTCATCTGTGCCATTACTATAAATTATCATAATGATTTAAAATCTAGTCATTTGTAATCAATCTAAATCACTAATTTAGGACATTTATTTAATAGCTCCCTGAAGTAACTGAAGCTTTAGCACCAAGAACTGCCTTTAGCAGCCAAAACTGTAAAACATGGCAGAGGGACTGAAAACAGATGACTTAGGAAATGTAACAGTACCTTTTAGTCTCACCTGCTGGTATTACTCCAAGAGGAACCGGTGCTCTGACAGGCGCTGGTATATAGTCTGTGTTTTTTCCAGCATCTATTTGGGCTTTAAGTAGTAGACCATGAGCAACTTCGCTGACAGATCCATCTCCACCGACACAAACTACCCTGTTACACAACAAAAGTGCCAAACAGTTCAAAATAAGCTCTACCATAGCTGAGCAAACAAGTGGAAGGCAGCTATCACACACTATCTACGCAGTATTTCAAATAGCTAAAACCCATTTGTTAAGGACAGGCTAGGGCTTCACTGTCAGATCAGTGAATATTGACTCACAAGGTACAAGCATCCTTACTTCCGCGTTCTCCTTGAGTAGAAGCGAATGTATTTAACAACTTAGGAAGTATTTCTTGTCGTATCACACGTTATGCACGTGAACCAACCAGATAGAACAGTTAAGCACGTGCTCAAGTGCCTCAGTGGAAGAGTTCTTTACATCTTTCATTGCTGAGCCACACAAGCATTCCAATGCTTTCCAAGTGCCCTTATAATAAGAACTCACCAAATATTACAATAAAATTTAAAATACTTGAAAACAGCTAATTGCACACCCTATGCAGGCAGTTGAGGGATTCAGCAAGGTGTAAAACCCTAGTGCCAGCAATCCTTTGCATGAAGGTACTTAATCACTGCTTCTGGAACGTGTAATTAAACTCCCACCTGCTGTGGCTATAGAGAGGAACGCATTTGTCTGTTACAGCAAACATCATCTCTCTTTTTTTCAGTTTTTGTTTATTTAAGTAACTTTTGAAGTAAATCTCCAAATTACTGATGTTTGAAAGTTAAATGTTTTTAAGGAAAATCATTTTAAGGATGAAAATAGTACACTCCAACCACTGACAATATAAATGTCAGATTTACTTGAGGAGGCACTTAAAATATGTTTTTTTCATATATGTGTATATAAATGCAGTTGTGAAACTATGTCCAATAACTCAACCAGATAAAACTTGTAAGCTCCTTATAAAAAATACTCATTATGTTATTAAATATTTAAATTAAACTTCTCTCAGTTCCTTTAACATTTTTCTTCAGTTCCTATTATTATTTCCCAGATATTTTTAATTTCTAAATTTTTAGAAATGTTTCCTCTATCTAGCTGAACACTGCCCACATTAAAAAAAAAAAGTATATCAAAAGTTTGGAGCACATTTTCTTCCTGGTCATAATCAGGAGTCATCTCCTGTCTTTTGCCTCATTTCTGCATTACGATTGGCTTATTCCTAGGCTTAAAAGTATCTGCCACAGCAGCAAAAAAGTTAATCTTTGTAGTCTGATAAATTGTACACTTGAAGGACTTGTGTGGATTGTCTTCTGACTATTAAAACTTCTGAAAACAGATTTTTCTTCTCATTTTAAGGGGCTGTGTTGGCTGTTATTGGAAACATAAGGAGTCCAAGGAATAACAAAAATGCTGCTAGTTTTGTATTTTATTAATTTAGCATTAATCATCAAGAGTTGTCTTTTTGGCTGGAGATTTCAGAGACCAGGGATTCCAAAGCTAATCAGCAAGAAAATGCTACGCAAAAGGAATAGAAAGTCTTGGCAAACAGATTTGACTAAGACCTTGAAGAAGGCTCCTTAGAGGAAGAAACATCTGTCTAACCATCATCAGACACAAGTTTCTTAATCAACTATGCACTAAAGTCTGACTAACCCTGGCTACTCTAAATAATATCCATAAATCCTTAGACTCCTGATTAGGGAAGAAACACATGGATGTGTAATGTGCATTTCTGTCACTGTACAAACAAGAAAATGCAGCCGCAATAGCAGCATCACATACGCACTCCCTCTATTTGTCATCAAGGCTTGGCCCCAAGGCAGCGAAAAAAAGCACACTGCCCAAAGGGCTTGCTAAATTTCCAGCACTGGTAAGGAAAAAAAGTGGGTAACAAAAAACATAGATTATGTGAGATACCTTACATATGCCCATGATTTTGCAAAACAGTGGGAACTGGAGAAATTAGAGAAAATAAACTGTACATAGAAACAAACAGCTCTGACAGAATTAAAACACAGCCGTGCTGCTTACAGAAAGCACTGAGATACAAACTTACAATTTACTACTGCAAATCATCAGCTTCAATTTACTCCATATGCTGTTTAGCATGCAAGGAACCGTAACAATTCTTAGAAAGAAATTTGAGACCAGAAATGTTATGTTGCTATACTGCTGACCTACTGTCATGAATAAAGGAACCGTTGGGTCTGGCCCTTCATACATTTTCAGCTGAATTAGCTTTCAGACGATCTGAAATGGGCAGCTCTTGAAAAGCGCAAGCTGAGTTAGAGCAGACTGATGCATGCAGGCATGGCCTTCAGCCCACACCGAACCCACCTCCTGTTGCTCCCCGGCTCAGGCAAGTAAGATCACATCTCCGTGCACCCTGCCAGGTAGAAACAGCACCAAAACTACCTTACCTCTTACCACCCCATACAGTGCCTTTAAAAGGATGTACAGAGGTGCTGTTCTATTTTCTAACCGTGACACAGTGTCTGACTCGAACAAAACTGGATGGGAAACCAGGGCAAGCCAGGAAAGCGCTGAAACTCAAGAGACAAGTAAAACCCCACAAGACTTGATGGACGTAGTGTAAACATGTTACGTCAGGGGGCTGCTAGAACTGCTGAAAACATAGTTTTTCATCAGTAGGACAATTTCATTGTAGTGGATTTAATTTTCAATTCAAACCTGACTCCATTCATTTTCTGGTTTAATTTTCAATAAACAAAATTTTCATTACAATTTTATTTGGGAAAGATTGAGGTGGTTTTGGGGGCCTGTAAGATTTTTTACATCTACGGCAAAAATTCTTGGGCTAGACAGCAACGGGGAAGTCACAAAGGACACAGGAACATAAACAAAAGTATGATATAAACCTTTGAAAATTTAGAAAAAAGAAATCCCACATTTCAAATACTCTCTTCCACCCACTTCTTAGGAACAACTCTAAAGATAAGAGATGATTAATGATGTTTTGTAGCTTTCTTTTCCAAAGCATCAGACCTTTAGCCTAGTATGAATTCTGACCTCACTCAGTCTCTGTAAAAAGCATCCGAAGTCAGCTATTTAATAGGATATTTTTCTGTATTATGCTTTATTGAATGAGTACACAGATGGAGGCCAAGCCTGGCTATTTGAGAAGTTATAAACTTGCTTATCAAACACTTCAGAAATTTAATTTTTGCTCATAAACTCTGATAGTAAAAGCTACTCAGTTTCTCCTAAGAAAATACCCAGCACGTGAAGAGCTAACTTAGAAAGGACAGGGTTCTTTTCACCTCAGAAATCCTAGCATCCTATTGACTTAAGGGTTATTTTCTTCCAGCTTCTTCTGTTCCTATTTCCCCTTGGTTCTGGCTACTGGAGAGAAGTCTTACAGGAGGAGCACTCCAGTGACTCTTCCCAATGTTCAAAGATGAAACAACTCAAGTGTGACTCAGAGTAGAAGGGGTTTGTGCAGGAAGATACAATCCAGGCTTTTTCTTCTAGGTCTTCATATCTGCTTCCAGGACAAACTGGTTCCCCAGCTAGTACCCCAAAAGGGCATTTCTTAATTGGGAAGAAATTGCCCTCAGATATATTTTCAGATACATTTTCAGATGCATTTTCTTGCCTAATTCTGAGTTTCTAGAACTAATAGAAAATTATTAGACTATAAAGCACTATTTAAACCTTCTTGTATGACTCAGTGCATATTCCAGTAAGAGCTGTAAGAATGCTGGAAGACTTCCACAGTATGCAAAAATATTATTTTATATTATTGAATCTTAGAATTGAATGATTAATGTAAAAATACCAAAGATTGTAGGATTAATCCACATAGTAAGGTCTTCTAAAATGATGGAACAAGGATCTTCACTCCAGACTTCAAGTAAGTTTGAATATTGTTTTAATGGAAAACACATTCAAGTTACTGTTAGATAAAATATTCTCCTTAAGAACCATTTGAATGGATACAGTGCAAAGCATTTGTGTCATTCTTGCAAATACAGAGCCTGAAGCTTTCATGAGGCATATTTAGGAAAGCTTTATGCTTATTTAACATCATTTATGAATCTAAAATATGCATCTATTGTCAGTAAGTAATAAAAAAATGAAGCATCCAATGAGAATTGGTTTTCTCAGGCTTAATATATATATGTGAAAGAGTAACTCATGAATAACCTACTAGCATATTTTTGGATGTAATACAAATAAAAACTAATGTGATGAGGTTTGCTAACGTTCATTGTCACTAACCAACTTACCCATCAAATGCCTGGAGTTCACATTCTTTAAGTACTGAAAGGGCATGTCCTTCATATTCAGTTACTGTGGAAAATAACATTAATTATCAGAAAATTATATAGCGTAAAGAGGTTTTTCTTATTTTTTGCCTTTCTAATACAATGAACACACAGTAATTCAGTTCAGATAATTTTTGTAAACCATTACATGCATTAAAATTATGAGAAGGTATATTTTACACTAGTAACACTAGCTAAAAGGCAAGACACATTAAAACTCAGCTGCCATCAGACACATGGCTATTTAGTGCATGTAATTTCACAAAATTAGAGAAGATGTTTGCTGCATCAAAATGTAAGTTTTAGCTTTGACACAGTTGGTAAACTTCAGGAAAATGTAAGCATATCCTCAGTTAAGACTGAATTATTTCAGTACCAGTCAAATTTAATTGTCTTTGTGTTAGTATATGCAAATTGCTAAATCAAAAATATGAGGAGTTAAACACAGAAGTATGAAATCAAGCCAAATACCAGTGGCAACAGAATTAGCACACACAGGAAGGTGGCACAAGTATATACCAGAGTTCATAGCCTCTGGAGGAAATGAATCTGTCACTCTGCATTGATGTCTCTGTGTTTGCTGATACCCTATATAGTACTGTAAATGCCAGTGAAGACAGGATAAACTGGCATAGTACAGATGGCACAAAGCATCATAACTACATTTAGCAGTTTCTAGGCCAGCCTTGCCAGAAGAGACAGCCCAGCTGCAGCCACCCATCAAAGATTCTTGCTGACTGACATGACACTTGCAGATGGATTTTTTGTGTAAGAATGTGCATCATTATATGCAAAATTACATTAATCTTTCATGCTTGTCTGTCCCTGGTGCTAGCATAGTTCAAGGCTTTCCTCCAGTGTTTCTAAACACTGTTAAAATTATTAGTCTTGGTGTCTAAAACAATCAGTCCGTATCTGTACCTGTTATAACAGTATTTCTACAGACTATTCAAATGCTGCTTACAAGAACTGAAAACACCTCTCTCTCCCCCTGTATTACACACACACACACACAAGAATGTGTGTATATACAGTGAGTGTATATATAACTTTTTTTAAAAAAGAAATCAAAATGAAAGCGACAACATTTCTACACTTCATACTAAACAACCGTGTATCGGTATCTAATTTTAAAATCTCCCAACCAGTACTAGCAAAGTTCTAGAGCTTGGTGTCTTGAAAATTCTTAAGTAAAACCTAGAGCTATTTTGATGATATCAAAGGCAGAGAATTATCATTTTGCTACAAAAACACCTATCACTAAAATAGCTTTCAGGAATTATTTATAGAATTTACTTTTAAGCAGGTCCTCTTCTGGAAAAATCAAAGCACAGTATTTAAACTAACATACCCCCCTTGGGCTTTTACCAATGATAAATATTATTTTATCATTATCTGTAGATTGTGAAAAAAGTGACCAATAAAACTGCATCATGCAAAAATGTAGAAACGTTCAAGCATTTTACCATTACTTTACTGTGAAAGAAACTCTTCCCATGAAAACATGCAGTTTGTCACTAGGGTGTATGCCTTTTAAATGAACATGGTGACATTTAGAAGGTTATGAGTACAGTCTAATTCAAATTGTGCAGTAAATAAGATATTATTTTGTAAAAGAAAACATGTTCAGTGGTTCCCTAATGTAACGTATGTAACCTAAGTTTATTGTTGCAACATTAATTCACTCAAAGAACAAGAACATGAAAATAAAGAAGACTCATGTCTACAGAGAAATCAATAAAGACAGTAAAAATGACTAGTGTTTGCCAGATTGATGGGGACTCCATCCTCTTTGCATCTAATAGCTTAAATTTGGAAATTACAGAGGACTACTGCAAGGCTTAATACTTCTTGGATGATTCCAAGAAATTTAAAACTGGATGAGAGAATGACAGAAGTACACAGCATCTATTTTGAAACACTGTTACAAAAAGGTAATGAAAAAATTAGGTATACAATAAAATCGTGATGCCAGCATACAGAAAAGTGACCAACCAGAAAAAAACTGAAAAAATTCAGAGACATAAAAAGACCACATCACCTAAAAAAGTTTACAGGTTTAAAAACCTCCAGATGGCCACATTGCAGTCATTCTGACACCTGGGAACACTCTAGATGTTTGAAAATTCGGTTCTTTGCCCATCGAGGGAAAACACCAAAACAAACCAAACTACCACACACCATATTTCGGTAAGAGGAAGAGCGAGCTTCCTTCACAGTTTGAAAAGGATTCACATTACATATTTGGCAAAAATGTTATCACAAAAATATTATTTAATGCTTTCAACCACCTGCAATGCATAATTGAGAAAGTTTTCCTTTTTCAGAGACATTTTATTCCCAAGTTCTAAATGTTAGAACGTATTAAACCCCAAGTAATATCCTCCTGAAATAGTGTAGCTAATGTGAAGAGGGTCACACATACTGCAAACCACTGTAACACAGTGTCACACAGCCAAGGACAAACTAAGGGTTCAGCCCCTACTTACAGAAAAAGCAGCACCTGATTAGTTCGAACCTTGAAAACACGGGACACTTTCATGACACACAGAAATACTGGCACCCACGTCACAGACTAATGTCAATAGGATTAAAACTGCTAATGATAACGGATTAACTGGTATTAACACCGGAGGAAAAAATAATATTAATGTTGTTTACTTTATAGTAAGTTTAAACCAATGCTATTTGTTCAGTTCTCAATCACTCTTTTCCTTTGTGATTCTGCCTTAAAAAAAAAGGGGCGGAGGGGGGGCCTGACACACGACAGGCACACACGACACAGGAGTTTGGCACTATTGTTTGGCACTATTGAAGTGAGACAAGTTAGGAGTCTGTTGGTATTATCTTCACTTATTTTTCTTCTGTACAGGTAAGATTTTGCAACATCCCAATACATTTCTAAAATACTAGCTCCAGTTACGACGATTTGCCAGTACTTCTAGGTATCCTAAGTACGGAGTGAGCTCCTGTTGAACTGGATTTTTAATAGTCACCATTCTCCTAACAGCCATATCCCAGCTGCAGCGCTCCCAACAGCCAGGCTTTTAAAAGCCTGTATAAAGACCAGTATTGCTTAGGCCTTAGCTACAGTTCAAGTACTGTTGCAGTTTAACTTTGTTAATTCCCACTTTCTACACCACTGAGCACTTCAGAGATGTTTTTACTTCCATGCAGCTAAAATAACCTGGAAAAAACAACAAAATGCAATCCACCCTTTACAACCTGATAATTTCATTGACAGTAATACATCTGTAGCAAACGAACTGATTTGGCAAAATGAGAAAACCCTTATTTAAAGACAATTGGAGAAAGTAAATGCTGCTTCAGAACTCACTTATTTACATATGTGCCTTTTGGCTGCTGTATATCCTTGAGAATACCTCTACCCCAAACCTCCTTAAAAAAAACGTTTATTCCAACAGAAGTGACAATGAAAAAGCAGCTCAGGCAAGCTCGATTGGGTAGGAACCAAAACACAAAATAGCGATAGAACAGACAACTACCAAAATGAGGCACTTGGGTTTCTTCGAAGATGGGACCAGTGGACAGGACTTTCACTCAGCATCCCCCACGAACCTTTTTTTTTTTTAATGTATAGTTCTTAATTATTTCCTTCTCTACTGGCATTTAAAACTGTGATGCAGTTTTCTCATTTTGCCTGTAGGAGGAGTGTTAGGCAGCTAATAAACACAATAGTATTTGCACATTAACAAAATAACCTTTTTTTACGGATAAGCCATTAGACATTTGTCAGGTTAAAAACAGAAGTTTCTTTTCAAAGCTTAAGTTAAAATAGAAAATTTTAGTTTCTTTTATTCAATTAGGAAAAATATTCTAAATCCACTACAAATTATAATCATAGCTTATATTAAATTCTATTAATCTATAAAACTATTGATATAGATTTGGCTTATTAGTTCCACTTTAGGATTCCAGGAGACATTACATATCTAAATTTAATCTTATACAGATTAATCATAGTGTTGCCTTTAGCATAGCAAGGTTATGTTCACAGTAAAGTTAAAAGAAATACTGACCACTAGTAAGGAGGAAAAAAAAGTAATTTTCTTTAAATTGCCTCTTAAAGTAAAAAGTACTTGAACATTATAACACTCATCTCTTACTAAGGTTTGCATGACAAAAAACCTTTTGGTTTTTTTTTTTTAACTTATGCCTAAACAAGGCTATGTTCAATATCTCCGGAGACAGCGTTATCATTAATCTGTTTACACTATCATCTGTGTCTCGCAGGTGAAAAATATCTCAGTGAGAATCAGAGCATGCACAAAGCTGCTGGCATTGCCTGGCCAATTAAAGGAAGTTAAGAAATTATCACTACATAATTCTAACACAGACTTAATTTTTTTCACATGTTCTCACGCATCTTAAACCTTCAGTGGATTTTACTATAAATTGTGAGCTAAATAATTTTAAAATACATAGATACAGGTAATAAAATTAGTGAGATAAATTTCATATACAAACACATTGCACTATTACATTCTTATACCTAAATCATATTTGCTCAGAATGATTTGTGGCCTGCAACCTGAACTGGGCAGGACTGCACAAGAAGTTTAAGGGACAACTGTAGGACGATGCTGTATTATAACTTGTTTAAGATTCAACTGATTCTTTTGCAAGGCAATTACAACAGTCATAGGAAAAGGTCTTTTTGGTGTTAACATGGCTTGCACCAGAGTTTACACTTCACATGGGTATGAAATGCAAAACCTAAAAATAGCAGCGTATTAAAGGGAATTTTAATACTATGGATATAAAATAATTTGGAACAGGAAATACGAGTATTATTTCTCTGTAAGGTTGGGTGGTTTCTGGGACCAGATTTGATACAGCATAAGTTTCAGTCTCTTCACAGAAGGGGGCAGAAGTAACAATCAGATCATTAACATTTTACTGCTTGAAGAAAATTTGGGTTTAACCTGTTCACTTTCTTATAAGTGAATCAAATGAAACAGCCAAAGAGCAGATTCATGACATAAAGCAGAATCTGGGGCCTTAAATCCAAACCTGCTATTGGGAACCTATTGTTGGGCAGAAGGCAGCATCATTGCAACATTAAAGCTTCAACACCGAGTTGTGTCTGTTTGCCCCGTGAGAACTGTCCGTGTCATCACAGAACTTAATCACTTAGGCTTCCAGGTCATCCCTGAAACTGAGTCAGAATCCAGAAATAATGTGTCCTTCGGATAAGCCTCTCATGATGTCAGGCCAATAGACATCCTCAGAAGAGAAGCAAGATTTAAGGGTATGTGTTTGTCAGAATACAGGAACAACTCTTAGCACGCATATACAAGACAGACATCAAGTGCTTGTTTCTTTTTACACAATGCATGTTGTAAAAGTATGGAAAATACATTACTACTGCTCATAGCTATAGGGTGCAAGCTATCAAATAACAGACTTATCAAAACATTTTTTTGATTAAATAAAATATATTGCATTGTTTTAACTACAGATCCAAATGCATGACCTGCAGGCAAAGCCAATAAGGATTAGCAGTAAATTCAAATTGTCTTGCATGCTTAAGTACCAGTTTCACAAAGGATTAAACTATGCTTTTGAAGCAACTTACCTGTGACATCGGTTTTGATGTCAGCAAGTTTAAAGAGAGGTGCAACTTGTTCATAATAAACACGAGTGGCTTCTCTTCTGTGGCTGCATGGATTAACAAACACTTTTAAGGATTTTGGTCTATTTTGAAAACCTAAAAAAGAAAACACAAAACATGTAAGATGACATACAGCCCAGCTATGTCTACAGCTAAAATGAGTTTTTAATATTAGAACCATTACCATACTTTAACAGGATAACTAAATTAGAGTTTTAAAAGGTCTCAATTTCTCCTTCGATATGTTCTACTTCTCTTAAAATCACAGTACTGATTACGTTTGCCTGTACAGCTAATAAACAGTAGAAATTAATCACATACTAACCAAAACATTGCCGGAACCAGGAAAAAAAAAGTATATGTCATAACCTTGTTAAACCCTGATACAGGAGCAGGGTGAATGTGGAGAAGTTATAAGATAAGGTGACAAGATCTATCAAAATATTAAATTCCAAAAAGAGTATATGAAACGCTCCCAGTAGGCATGCGACAATAACATCAACAAACCTGATATTACAACCCAATGCTTTTGTTTTCTGAGACTGCAAATCAAACAGTGCCAAGGAAATTCCCTCACCTTGAAAGAGGTCAGAAGAAATACAAAGAAGCAGAAAACTTGGTAACATCATTCAGAAATCTGAGAATTATTGTTAATTTTTTTTTTTTTTAAAGTGCCATTTAGGTCTCAAGCAACAAATGCTGAGCAAGCAACACTGAGAAACACTGCTATGCAAACAGCAGCACATCGTGCACATTGTTCCCACAGAGTAATTTTATTATTTGGAATATGATTTTTTGTTGAACAGTAAATAATTGCTACAAAAACAGTAACATGACTCTTCAAGCTGTCTTTTCTAGAATTCCTACAATTACCATGATTCAGTGAGGTTAGTTTGCTGCAAACAGCAGGTGGTGGCATGCAATCCTGCTCTAGCTGTGGCAGTTATTTAAAATAAAATTTGAACAACTTTGTATTCAATTAATTAATTTATAAATTCTGAATTTTCTCTTAGTATCAGGCTAGGCTACCACTTTCTTAGCTAAATGAAAGGTAGAAGATGTGGCAAGTGTGCTGGTTTCAACATTCAAGAACAAAATTGGTAGTAGGCCGCAATTCCAAAAGGAACTAAGCGTGAAAACATGTTTTCCTGCCCCATGTAGGATATTACTTCAATATTTACAGCCATGTGTACCTTCAGATTGCCAGCTGGGACTTCATGAAGCTGTTCTCCACTTACTCTACCTCAGCAACTGAACAATTCCTCAGAGAAATTGCTCGGAGAACCTCTCCAGAGCATCCTGAAGTTGCTGATGGACAAGGAGTTCAAGGAGTTGAACGTGAGTAAACAGCGTGCCAGTGATGCCATGAAGGCCAACTACATGCTGCGTTGCATTAAACAAGATGACAAACAGCAGTTCAAAGGATGTGATTATGCCCTTGTATTCAGTCTTTTGAGCCTAAATCTCAAAAACTGCACCCATTTGAGGCCTCCCCCAGCACAAGACTGATCAAGTGGAGTGAGCCCAGCAGAGAACTGCGACTTCAGCAGGGGGCTGGAACAAGCCACAAAAGGAGAAGCAGAGGTAGCCAGCTGCCTGTGACAGAGTATCAACCTAAATGCTGTCCCGAGTATCTGCTGTTGGACAAGCTTCTTGCAGGTGCAAGGACAAAAAGGCAATGGACACAAGCTGCAGCAGGGTATATACCAACCTGAAATTTAACACACAAAGCAGAGGGAAAAAGAAGAGTACAGAGTTTGCAGAAGTAGAAAAAGGTGACAAAGTGTCATAAATTCTATGACCCAGACAATGCAAGTTACAATGCGTTTTCCGTTCTTGTTAAGCCACCATTAGAACAAAAAAAATTTAAAAGGCAAACATAGATATCTCACTTAGATTTTTATATACAAAACTCAAAACCAGTTTAGTCCCAGGTGTCAGTATAAAGTTTTAAAAGAAAGCATAAGAAGGCAAAGGAATACAGACTTATCAACTGGGGGGGGGGGGGGGGGGGGGGAAATCTTAGATTTTTAAGGAAACAATTGAATTTTTCTTTCTTTTTTTAAAAAAATACAAAGAATCATTCACTAAATGATTCTCAAACGGGAACTGTATTTATGATTATATATTAGGCTATCATTGCAAAGTTGACCAGAGTTAATACATAAATCCTAGTGAGATTTCCAAGAACCAAATGAATTCACAGGATAAAAGTGTTATTATCTTTATGACTACTTGAACATCAATTTACTTTTTTAGAAAGGTAAACTATTTTATTTATAGAAATAGATATCACAAGGTGTTTGAGCAGCAATACGGTACACTACTGCTGTGGCTTTGTTTGTGCCAAATGACTGCCAACTGACATGAATGGATGACCACAACAAAAATTATTATTTATCATTCCCAGCATGCACTGGACATGTTATAACACATCAAACAACTGAGTTTAATGAAAGAAGATCCTATAACAAAGATGAAACTTTTCCACAATTATATAGTGCAACCTCTTCAAAAGTTTTCCTAAATAATAGTCTTTTAATTTTCTTTAAACAACACTTATATGAATGACTCAATCTCATTTACCACAGTCTGCAACTGATTTCAGACTGACAGCCTTTTGGTATTCTCCTAACTGGTATGCTGTAATTGTTTTCTGTGGCTGCTCCATTTGAAATGAACCAGCAGCCTAAAACAGGAAGGCCAACTGTTCCTCTAGTACTAACAAATGTGCTAATATGCGCTAGTTTAAACTTGATCTATCAAGTGAATCAGTGAACCATGAAGGGTGGTGGGTCAATCAGGGTGTTCTGAAAACAAAGGCTCATAGGGCAGCAGAGACGCTATGCTCAGACATACATCTGTGCTGCTTTCAGTTCTTAGCTTTATGAAAATGGGGTTATGTTACAGAAGTTAAGAGCCTGGAATCATGTCCTTCTTGCATACATTTATAAATACCTTACACAACAGTAAGAATATTATACATGAGGAAAACCACTAATATGAGACAGATTTGTTAATGTAACTATGGAGACACTACTGTTAATATTAACTAAGCAAAGTTAATGTTTAACATTAATGGTTTAATTAAAACGTCATGCATGAAGTTTCAGACATTCATATCAAATCCCAGTGTGAGATATAAAGAATAATAGATAAAAATAAAATGCACTGAATGCATTTTTTGCTACTTTATAATTTATACTTTTTTTAAACCAACTGTTAATAAGTCTTATCTTGCTCCAATCAACAGTTAGTAAGTCTTACCTTGCTAAAAAAAAAAACCAAACAAACAAACAAACAAAAACACAAGATAAACATTGATGATAATCCATTTTCTCTCACTTCTGGGCCTGTCTTAGCTCTTTAAGAAACACTGGGCATTTGCATGCAGAGAGGATTTTAAATAAAACAGTGGATTCCACTGACTCAGCACGTCCACTGGGCATGCCCGTAAGTGCAGTACACAAAGATGCGATGTATAAATGGAAATCACGGGCAGGCAGGTGTACAACAGATCTGACGTGAGAGCAACAGCACACTACGTCTAAGCTGCCATTTGGGGTTTTCCAAGGGCCAGTCCAGAACCAAGGCTCCACAGGCACATGCCTTAATTTGCAGCGGTTATCTTACATCAGTTTAACAAATATGCGATATACGGAAGATCACAGTTTTCCTGAGCAAGCTTTTCATATCTAGCTGGCAGCATCTGAACAGCAGCAACATTATGGGGAAAATCATGGGTTATTTAAAAGTGGGAAGATGGTAGTACATGTGTTTTGTTACCCTGTCTCTCACACACAAAAAGCCATAATAGCCACTGTAACTAAATTCTAAACTGCATTATATCTCTGTGCTCACTTACATGATGACAGGCTTCATAAGAAGTCATACCCTAGTTAGACCTTACATCCAAGTAGTCTGAATACAAAGTCAAAGCAACAGAGGATACTCACCATGAAGACAGTAAGAACAAACAGGAAAAAACCATGCAAGAAACATTTTTGTCAGACACAAGGCAAGCTGTGTACATGGATTTTCAGAAAAAAATAAAATCTTTACTAGAGCATGTCTCCAGGAAAAACTTCAGCTTGTATCATCACTGGTAAACCTGATATTGGTGTTAGTTAATGTATATGCACAAAAATCCAAAACCCCAAACAGTAAGATAAACAAATAGAAATTGCATTTGTTTTCAAATAACACACAGCTTTTAGTAATATTTAGCCATTTTGACAAGTGAAGGTACTTGTTTACTGACAGCCATATCCAAAAATATACACACTGTACTTGGGTAAAACACCTGCTTTTAATTTGTTCCAGCCTTGGAGGAGTTAAATCCCTTGAAGTAAATGCAGCAGTTAATGAAAATTTGCTTTGGGATCAGACAGATTAGAAAAAAGACGTGCACTTAAATTGTTACTATTTTAGAAGGACGAAATTTTAACTTTATCCTGCAGTTCATGAGGAAACCAAAAAGGAGTCAATTTGAGTTCATCAACAAAGAAATCCCCAGCACTATTTTGAAAGCAAACTGCAGCAAAACCTATGAAAATTCATCCTTTTCAAGCACAGATACACCAATGTGCCTTTCGAGATTTCAGTTACTGAGGAACTAGCAGAACTTACCTGCATTTTATACTTCTAGTCCAGCCTTGAACCCCACTGGGGCCTTCCTACCAATGTTTGCTACATTTTAAATCACAAGACTTATTTCTGGATTATACCATTACTACAGCATCACTGTCTGAAGTATGGACAACGTGTCTCTGCCACACTGAATGCAGAAATGCTGCTGGTTTTTTGCTGATTTTCTGGATAGAAAGGCAGTTTGAGTATCTACTCAGAATTCAAAACATAACAGTGTGAAAACTTTTATGGTAATTACAGAGCACAAACCAATATATACATCAGTAAATGATATTTTGAGGGTTGTGTTTGGTTAATTTTACCCTCCGAGTCCTGATTACTCTTGAAGCAAAAAGGAAAGGACAAAAATTTAATGAGATCAAGAGAAATCTGCAAAAGGTTTGAGCTTCTGGAGAAAGACTGAGGCTGAGGAAGAACTAGAAACAGCAACATTGCACAGAATGCTTTTTTCAAGTTCAGGTGGCTTCCAATTACAAAGCTATAAAACAAGAGACTGCACCTCGAAGTCAAGGCAACCTGAGCAAGAGATACCACAGATTTTTTTCTGTGAACATATGGTATCACTGCTCCTGACGGATGGAGGGTAATCTGGGAACAAAACAGACATTTGCTCCTTATGCAAATGTCCTTGCCTTTATGGGTAGCTGGAGATCTGCAAGAATCTTGGCACTTCTGCAGATTTAGATATTTCGTGATAGTCTCTCAAAAAGGGGCAAGGGAAGGCACTTTTTAATATATGCTTTTATCTGGAAAATCCAAAGCCTATCGTAAGCAAACAATCTAAGAATGCACTGTTAATAACTCACGTTATTTTCCTTTCTCCAATATCTGCTTTTGACAGAGTCACTTTACTAGAAGAACACTATAAATCACTACGGAAAGTGTTGCTGCTAACACTACAGATGTGTAAGATTTGAATTCTGTAATCTGGCTCAGTATTAACAATTCAGCTGGAGTTTTAATAGTCTATTACAAGATGGATTGTTTTTCTTCTGTAATAAACAAACTCATTTGCTATAGTCTGTAAACAGACACACAGTTTGGAGTTACATCAGAGTTGGGGGGGTGGGTGTTGTTTTGGTTCTTTAAATCAAAAATGTGCTATATTCTGTCTTTCCAACATTGATGGTACTAAATTACAGTCAAAGGCTTTGGTTTGTTTTCTTCCTCCCCTAAATGGTGAATATTTTCTTCTAAAATTTGATACAGCTTCCATGAAAAAAATGCAACAATCACAGGTCAAACAAAGCTTCCTAAAACTGGCATTAGCCCAGGCAAACACACAGATATTTTTTAAATAAAGATCTGCTTCTCATCACTAGCTAGTATCAATATATTTTGTATAAAATTATACTGTAATAGTACTACAGAACCTTAGCAGCACTTCCACCTGTGAATTAATGAAGAGGAAAACCTCTCCCATTAGTGTCTTAAAGAATCCATGGGTCTCAAGTGGGAGCTCCTAAACAGTCACTGGGAAGTCCCTGAAGAGTTCTCGGGACTGCAACAACTGTAGTACCATCAGATGTGCTGCAATTCCGAGTGAAAACATCAACACTACACTTTATTTCTTCAAGAAATGGATTTCCCAGAAGACCCTTCAGTCAGCATACATTAAGCTATTTATTTTCAGTAGCTTCCAAAACACTTTCAAAAAGTAGCACCAATTTGTTTGATTTTTACAGATGCATTACAGTCAATTATTCTCACTTTCCTTAATTTTACACTTCACCATGTAAAACTCCAGTAGTAAACAAAACTTTTATGCAATAACATTCGTATCTTTGTGTCTTAATTTCCACAGGCAAAATATTTTTCTAAACTTCACTTAACCTTATGTATTGTCCACAGAAATGAGTCTGAAATAATAATGACATCAGCCCCAAATAAGTGCTTACCATTCAAAATTTCCTTTAGATGTCTAAACCACAAATGACAATGATCTTCACTGAAGTTATTTAAATGGATTGCAGAGTCTGTTAGTTTATTTTCTTCTTTATTCAAGCATTTAAAAATTGTGATACCCAACAAAGTGCCACCTTTTTTCTGTCCTACAAAACGACGACGTTTCACTTTTACTGAAAATACATCTTTCATTTCAACAATCTCCTCCTGAGCCTGTAAAACCATACTGGAATCACCTGTAGGGAGAAGGGAAGAAAAAGAAAGTGTTATCAATATGATCAGGAGTAATATCTAAAAACAAAAGAGTGTTATGTCTTCAGCTCTAAGTTCCTTTATTGCATCTGCTCATGCTTATTTTGAAATTTATTGCATATCATTCGCATTAGTCACTGGTCTTACACTTTAGTAACTTTGTTGTTTAGGTCAGGTATCCAGCTATACAAATAGCACAATTTCAAAGAGGTTATTTAATCCCTTTCCTGATATTCAGAACAACTGAATAAAATTGCAGGCTCTAAGAAGAGTGAATCACTTTTCATGTGTGCACATTCAAAAAGAAAATTTTTCATTGTATTCTCCTAAACCATAGCTCTGGGAGATCAGAAAGTATGACCCAAGCTGAGTACGTGCCAAATCTACTTTTTTCATTTAATACGAACGCTGCCTTTCGGATTTAGGCTAGTGACATATCATAGGACAGTTAGGCAAAAATAGAAAAATAAACAAAAATTGTGTCACCCATCTTATCTTTCATTTTTGGTTTATGAATTTACTTTAGAAGACAAGTAAAAGAAAAACACTTTCTAAAGTTCTTCTGAGAGTTCAAGACCCTCCCAGAGACCTCTCCCCAGAGGAGATTTGTGTTAAGCTGGAACACTGAGTGAAGGTTTTCCTGTCTCAGGGCTGTTATACATATGGACCCTGCGGCTGCAGACACAATCACTTCAATTACACTAGTTCCAAATGCCTTTTGGAGATGTATCAACTGAACGACTGTGCTACAGGCTTCTCCTTATTCTGCTCTCTTGAGCTGTGACACAGCTGATTCCTCAGACAAGGTCAAATACACAGACTGAATGAAAAATATCACCGTTTCTGAAGGTGTCAGATACTCTAGACACAAAAAGTATCGCTACTTTCTTCGTAATTACAGTAAATCCAATATACTAGACCAGTAAGTTCTCTCTGCAGCCCAAGAAAAAAAAAAGCTAGAAAACCAGAAACCTTTTCCAAATCCAGCCACAGCTCAGTCAAGTGGTTTCTTGTAGCAAAAGCCGTAACAGATTCCGTGTGATGAATGTTTGCTACATGTTGTACTGAAGTGCCAGGGAGACACTGCAAAGGACGATTTTAACTGTCTTCCTGGAGACGGACAGCAGTGCAGGTGTAGGAATACAAAATCAAGTATTTCATTACATCACACTCAGACACAGTCTGGAGAATCATACATACTGTAGGAATACTGAATTGTACAAAAGCATCATCCTTAAGTCTTAAACTGTAGAGGAAATATTGAAGTAGCTAGTAGGATTAAAACAGCCAGTTTTTACTAGAGTTGAAAAGAAATCTGCATAAAAGTCCCTCGGCATATTCTGTAATTTTCATCTCCTATTTTTACTGAAAATAAAATCATCGCAAATTCAGTAAAATTTTATGAAACAATTCAGATGAAGAAAATTCAAGTGAGATATTTATAAAATATTCCCAGTACGTGACAACAAACAAGTTTACTTTAAAAGTATGTATTGGATTAGACACTTTTTTAAACTTCAAAAAACATATAGGTTCGTTAGTATCATATTAGCTATTGCTAGCTGTTTCAGGACATTAACTGTCCTCTCACATTACTTAGAAAGATATTGGGTACCATCTGCTCTTGCAAGAGATTTAAGTATACATCTATTAGGTATCATGCTATTTATTTAATTCAGTATCCACTTCCCATTGTTGTATCTTCTGAAAAAAAGTCAATTTAATTACAAGGAATCAAGATAATCTCTTCTATCAGGCTTGCCCTGTCATCATGAGAGCAGAGAGGGAACCTGTATAAAGTAGGTTACAGGCGTTAGGAAGAGTAAAACTAACAGTACTTAACATTTAACAAAGATCTAACAAAAACAGAATATATGGCACTTAAAAAAAATTACTATAAGCCAAGAGCTTGTCTAAATCAATCTCAGCACATCTGTCTGATGTAGAGCGTAAACAGGATTAGAGCTGGATTTATCTGCTTGACGCTAATTGTACTCACAGTTTCTGCACATGTCCACTTTTTTTTTTCCAAATACAGCATGAAAAAAAAAACCTGCCTGGGTATATGAATTTCCAGGAAGTTTTATGCTCCTGTTTATCCTCTTACTGATTTCAAGCAATGAGACTATCCTACATTTTTCCTATTTAAGGTAGTCTAATCCCTTAATAAAAAAAAATGTCTAAATACACCACACTAAGCTAAATAAAAGGGTGAGGGACTAATTCATTCAAGTACAGTTTAACTGTAAATAGCAAAACAAATTTTAATTAGTCAATTGTGTTAAACTAGGCTTTAAAAAAGTACATTATCTCCTGTTTACAGCAAAACTGATGAAAACTACACAAAGAAAGAGCAGTACTGCTCAAAAATAGAACCGTTTGTAAAGACGTGTGTTATTAAAACACAAACCCTGATGTTTCAGCAACAAAGCATTTATTGGACTGTTTTCCTACAATAGAGGCCCAACATCTAGAAGTGGTATTTGAGGACTCAATTTCTATAATAATCTTCTGGAGTACATGGGAAACGGTAGAAAATATACATGAAATGTGACTGTACAATTCAAGTACGAGAATTGGACATTGGGCATAAATTCTTCCTACACACAATAAAATATTACAGTATTTATATAAAACCAAAAAGGAAATAAATAGGATAAAAAATTAAATTCATTTTGACAATAGGTCTACACATTTAAGCTTAGGAATATTTAAAATTAATATGATAATGTCTAACTAATGCATCTAAACCAGCAAATATTAACTCATTAAGCCCATCTTTCTCTTACTGTAGTCTGCAAAGGATGATTAGCATGAAACAGATTCAAAAATCCTCTACACAGTTTTCAGCTACAACTTTGATTAAGAAGGACTGGCAATGAGAAATATAGAAGAGCAAGTACAACCATTCTTGACAGAATTGCTGAGAATCGCTGTATAGCTCGCCAGGATACTTAACACGAAAGTAAAGATTAAATATGAGACAGAAAAGTTATTTTCAGGGCATCTGAATTTTCAAGGTTTTTTTGTTTCAAAAACACAGGTCATGCAACACCTTTGGCAAAATTTGATGCTATGCCTCTTACTCTCTTCTACAAGTGCAGAAAGCAAAATTGCACTTTCTGCTTGTCAAGAGTATCAAACAGTAAACTGAGAAGGGCCACGTTAGGGAAGGGCTGGTTTATTCTTTTAAGATCACCTTTATGCTACTCTAGTCCTTTTCAATGGTGGTGTAAGAGAAGCATCACACAACCAAGGCCCTTGTCTAGAAAAAGTTTCTCAGACCGTGTGCAATGACCTCCTCAGGAACAGCAAGGAGCTCAGGAGGTACTACGAAATACTGAAGAGATGAATCTCAGCTCCTCCAGAGCTGGAGACTAAAAGCAGGGTGCAACTGACTTCACCTTTTAATGGCAGCTATTCACTTGCAGCAACAGCTGTATTCCTCCAGGGCAGAAAATTGAGCTTAAAAACATGACAGGAATACAATCAGTTTTCATTCTCCTTCTCCAGAGAACCTGAGGGTGGTGTATTTTGCCAAGCCAATGCAATACCATGCTGCTAATCCCTCTTCCAATATAGGCACCTACCCTCACTCACCTGCCACGACTGTGTAGTCCTGCCCTTTTCCTTATATCTGACACTTCAACTCCCTGAAGTACCACAGGTTGTCCACCTTTTTTATTACTATTATTTGCTGGCTTAGTCTTCTGAACAAGTTGTTTGGTATAATCGGTTCAACACAAGTCCTACAAAATCAGAGATGCTTCAAAGTCATATGAAAATACACAGCAGGGAAGAAGGAAGGACTGGGACTGTCTCCTTTCATCAGGAGGAAGTCACCATGGTTTGAGGCAATCTGCTGTGCATTTTCACTTCCAATTGCTAACTACCCAAAGGTCTCACACACACAGATCAACAAAAGTCACCTTATCTTACTTCTCCGTTTTCTCTGTTTAGTAATTCTTACAAATAGTTAAAAAAAAAAAAAACCAAAATGTGATAAATACAACAATATAAAACTGGCTTTAATGGTCTTGTGCAAGTTTCAATATATTCTACAAAGAGTGAAAAGCTTCACCTTTGTTGCTCAGGGTATTTCTTGGCAATTTTACTATATTCATAGCATGGGTAAACATCTAAAACTGCAACTCCCAGCCTTCATGTCAGCTTTCTCTCTCTCTGTTTCAAACTGCTCTTTCCCTCAAGACCCCCTGACCACCTGTTTCCAACCCCTGTTCTCCACCATGTCTTTTAAAAACTAATACTCATTCTTCTGAATATCCTCATCACCACACTCATCACACCTAGAGGGCTGTTGCAGGTACGTACCCCTGTGCCCAGCACCATATCATCACAGCAGCAGCAGGAAGAGCAGCTTCAGGGGACATTTGGTGTAGTCATTCAGTCCTGAGTTGGACCATGCTCAAGGACTTAACATTTGAGTAAGTTTCACTACACCTTTAAAAGACAACAATAGGCAAATTCCTGACAAAAAAACAACCACTGCCAAACTGCCTAGTTCTGGCTGAACCAAAACCAAAGATGATGCTGGCAACTGGCAAAGCAAACATGGGAACAGTTCAATTATTCCCATACCATAAGGGCAGAGTTTTGTACAGTTCAGAGGTATTCAGTGCTGGAGCTCACTCCCCCTGGAGAGGAGCCAAACCTGGGGACTTCCCCTCGGAGCATGACCAGATCTCAGGAGTGACACTTGCATCCAGCATCCTGGGTCTCCATGATGCCCAGCAGGCCATGGAGAAAGCCCTTCTTATAATGGGGCTCATTAGACATCTATCCATGAAGATTCCATTAATGTGTTGTTCCATCTCTGCTTCAGAGCAGTGAAGTACCTTGCTTACTAATTACAGGCTTATGGCAGAACTTTGTCAGAAAAATATACCAAAACTGGTAGTTTGAGAAGCAGCTCAGTAGCTTCTTGAACAAATACCTCCATGGAAAAGTGTGATTAAAGTTTAGCACAAGGCCTAATGCTGTTCCAGACAAGAAGCATCACCAGAAGGAAGAGTTTCCCTTCATTCTCCAGCAAATAACCGGAGGGAAATGATGAAACGAAATAATAACCCCCTAACAAGAAGATCTACTGTGATCTACTGTACAGAACAGCCATGCTAGCTGAAAGGAGGGAGGCAGACAGTGACTGATTCTGAACCTGAAGCATGTGAGGATGCATGCAGCACAGACATTGCTTTTTAACAGTTACATTTTCTCATTAGCACCACACCAAGAAAGAGGTCATTGAAAATAAATTTCCTATAGAAAGCTCTACATTTTATGTTAAGAGTATGGCCCACACACTGCCTAATTTCACAATACAATTGGGAAAGTCACAGGAAACCTCTCAAGTGCCTGAAACTTGCGTCTCTTCATGTAATAAGCGAAAGGAATTACGAACTTCAGAGTAACAGCAAGGTAATAAACATCAATGTTTTCCATCATTTTGTAAAACCTCTGCAAACACAAGCATCATGTTAGATAACTAATTTGAAATAGACCA
This sequence comes from Rhynochetos jubatus, assembly GCA_027574665.1. Taxonomy (NCBI): domain Eukaryota; kingdom Metazoa; phylum Chordata; class Aves; order Eurypygiformes; family Rhynochetidae; genus Rhynochetos; species Rhynochetos jubatus. Next base: position 17,636,839 of record CM050654.1, on the reverse strand, counting down.
AGAATACAAACATCATATAATCTAATTCATTAAAAGAGATTTCTGAAGTAAAACAGAAGACTGGGATCTAGTGGCTTACATGATTTAGTACCACCAGCTAGCAAAGTTGAACAGTACTAAAGACTGCCCAAAGAGGAAACATGAGCTTAATTTTACATTCCCTAAAAAAACCCCACCCATACACACTGTTTTGTACCTACTGATTTATGTCATAATCAAGGCAATAACTTCTGTCATTTCAGAAAATAATCAGGGTGAGGAATCAACATAGCTTCTTACGGTCACATGACACCAAAGTTTGATTAACTATGAGGCAATAATCAGTTCTGCTTGGACTCTTACTGGCACGAGATTTGCTTCAGCCTCAAATACAGATCTGCAAGCCATTCATACTGATAAATACCCAGTGTCTCACTTTCAGGGAGAATTTTGGTCTTTTCTGGAAAAGATTTTCAAGCCAACGTTTTCTTCATGAAAAAAGAACAGATACATCCCATTCCAAACACAGGACAATTTCCTTCCCTAAGCTATTGGTAATTCATGGTATCTTAACGATTCATGCTTTTAAGTACTGAAGCACAGCTATCAGTTGCTAGATAAGCCTATCCACAAACTTCTCATTGATCAACATGTTTGGCTTTATCCTTCTTGATCTTCAGGCTATTTTTTCAGCGCCTTCTTCACAAACTCAGCCATCCTTTGTGTCGTTCTATCTGCCTCTTCTACACTAGCCCAAGGGTAAGAGATGGAAACATCACCACCAGAGTCCTCTGACAAGCATAAAACCCTTCCGTCACCCCAACGCTCTTCAGCTCACTTGCCACATAGGAGTAGGAAGAACGTAAAATACACCCTTTTGCCTGCAGGGATGAATGAATCTAATTTTGTTCATGTACACCACACTTGTAAGACTTACAAGAAAAGCAACAAACCACCCCATAGAATTTCATTAGATGATCTTTATAATATACATGGGGGTTTTTCCTCTTAGAGGAACTGTTCATATTTCTCCAACTTTGTAACATATTTTGGCATATTAAAAATTTAATTTATACTACATGATATATGTACAGTACAAAAAATTACTTAGAACACAATGAAAAGTTTAATGTATACACAGTCAATTGTGAATTATACAAATTAGCCCTTCAAATAAAGGGAAAGCTTACAAAATGCAATACTCCAGAAGCTTTCTGGTATTATAATTATTGTTATTATATGGAATTGACTACACTTGCAGAGATGCATAATCCTGTGCCTGAAGATTGTCAAGACTCCCATCAATTTTAAAATTTTGTTTGTAGCTTAACACTATGACAAAGCTCTCAAAGATTTGATACCAATATGATGTGACACAACTGAACCAAACCTTAATTTCACTCACAGTAAGAAATCACAGGATTAAGTAACACTGTGCAGTCTTTTAGAAAAGTTTATTGCTTCCAGATGGATGCAAGTTTCCTTTCAGCACTGATTGTATCTTCTGTACACAGGGTGCCAATGTTACTATAAATATAGACAAAAGCAGTTATAAAGATAAATTATTAAAATATTGACGTAAACAGGCTCATGCAATGCCACCTCTTCACAAAGGAGAACTGCAATAGTGATGTGTGTATCACAAATGTTCAATATAAACACACGTACACCCCTTTTAGAAATTACAGCCTGTATGTGAACAAGCACAAATTTACAAGGTAGCCATAAAATGACTTCTAATTCAAACTGCGTGCTCTTTGCCCCATGTTGTGTGGTGCCATGTGTTTCACTGCATGGTGCATGCTACCAAGATGTCCACCTGTGCCCATGTATCTGCGCAGCAAGCTAAGTACATGCTTACTTCATTTACCAGCAGAGCTGTTGAATACACACTGCAGTGCACTTGTGTTGAAATAAAACTAAAACTGTAAATAACAAATGTCTTTCAGCTAATTCAGATTTCAAACCATGTACATAAGGCACTGGTAAAGCGTACCAACAGGTCTACAAAATGTTTTCCAGAAAAAAAAAAAATCTGGGGAATATCTGATTAGACTATAAGAAAATTATATATAATGCTATTTTGAAAATCAAAATACATTCAAAAATTATCAGGTAAAGCCAGTACTTCGAGATTTTTTACTACTTTTATGTTGTTATACAATTCAGAAATTATAAGAATAAATGGGAACAAGTCATTTAAAGCAGATTATTTGAAATTTTCATGAGATTCTCAAAAATCAAAAGGTCTCCATCTTGGTTTTTATTTGTATATTGACCACTGCATAAAGTAGAATAAATTAATGCATTTTAAAGAACATACAGAATCCATAAAACACTTTGCAAATAAATTTAAGCGTTAAGTACCATGGAATTCAAAACTAAACAGCCACATAGACATAGCTTTCACTTTTACATCAAACTATGTTATTATAGAAAGTTACACACAAAAACCTCCTAATTTTTTGACAGGCATATCAACGTCCTCAAAAGAGAGTCACTAGTCAAAAAAACAGCAACAGAAAAACTCACACAAACTTTTCCATGATGTATGCTTTGCATCCTTGAGTGCATCAATAGCCTCAAAGAAGCAATCTCCTACCTACTGTAAGCAAATTCCTTGACATCTCACATCCATTCTTAACTCCAGTAAGGTAACTGTAGCTACATACCACATTTACCTATCTATTCCTAATCCTAGTACCAAGAAGTACTAAATTTAAACAAAGACTTACTGATCAATGTATTAAAAGAACCCAATTTCAGATGAGTTTTCACTGCTAGAGAAACACGTCAGACGACAGATAAAACTGACACCTCCCTTAATACATAGGAATTTTACTCCCCCCAAACTTTTAAATACTAGCGTTACACCAAATGGACACATATGTACATGGATTACCACTATGAGGTTGAAGTAAATATCTTACGTGCAGATCTTAAGCATTTTACTCACAGCATAAAGATCCTGCGTATGGTTGCAGGATTAGAGAGAGATTCATGTTCAAACCACTGATACAGAGACACACCTTGAGACTGTCTCCCAACAGGCAGTCGCACAATATGTGCGTTACTGTTCCTGCTCTAAATTTTCCTCTATCACAATATTAATCTTATATTGCTCATTTGAAAGTAAATTGAGCAAATCTGAGTTTCTACACATATCCAGCCACACGTTCCAAATCAGACAATAATCTTTGATTTAGCCTTAAAGTGAACCAGTGCAAGAAAATTATCATCATCACTTGTCTTCAAGAATTAATTAGTATAGATACCTTGGCACCCATCTTTAAGCTGATGACATAACAAATGGATGTTTTACAATGGTTTCAGACTCAAAGCCTATACAAGTTTAGTTATTGTATTTGGAATTTAACTTCTCCACAGTAAAAACCCAGGGCTATAGTAATGATAAGCATATGTATGAGCAATAATCTCAAGGAATTTACAGCTAAGAAATGCAGGCTTCCTATATAGTCTGCTACTGTATTGTAATTATTAACAAAATTTAATATTGATATATTGTCAGACAAAGAACACACATTAACTGTATCGATCCACCAATAAAAATAAGTACCTTGCAAATGGAAGGCTAGGCGAAATGAAGTTCAAAATTCTACAAAGAAAGCTTTCTTCCCAGTACAAATACAGATGAGGTTACAGACTAGTGATGTGTGTGCTTTTACATAACATACTATTTAAATATAATTTGACTGGTTTCTGGTATGTAAGACCAGCAACACCAAGTCAGAGCAAAAGTCCATCTGTCCCAGTATCCTGTGTCAAACCATACCCATAAGCAGATGCAAACAGAAAAGAAGGAATAAAGCAAGCACTTACTCTTTTTTCCACTAATACTTTTCCACTCCCCACCTGTTTTCATTTGGGACACCCTGAACTCACTGTGGTTTCTACACATTTAACTGCACCCAAATGAGGCCTTCCACCTCCAGCTGAAACCACATCTTTTCACATTAACAATACCCTTTGGCAGCAAGCTTCACAGTTCTCTTACTTGCTGCATGATTATTCTTTTTGTTTTGAGCCTGGTTCTTCTCAGCCTTATCAGATGCACCATGTTTCTTATGTTGGAAGACAGACAGCCATTGCCATCTACTCTCTCCACGTGCCATCTCAACTGCCTCCCTTTCAGGCCAAAAAGTACTGGCCTAGTCCATGCCCCTCATCCAGGACCCATTCCTTACTTTTAACCATTGTCACTCCCTGAACCGTTTCCAGTCCTACGTATTTGTTGAGAACACCAGAACTGCCCACAGTATTCAAGTTGTGATTGAATAACCATTGGTTTATAGAGCATACAAACATCTGGTTTAGTCTCTATTTATGCCCTAATGATCCTTAACATAATAATCCTAACAACTGTTTAAAATTACATTTTCCATATAATAAACCTATGATCATGCATCTTCGGAATGGTCTAGCTACAGCTTCTCATCTTGATCCCAAGCTGACGGCATTCAAATAAGAGTTCAATGTATTACACTACGCTTTATTATATCAACTCCTGAATTCACTGTCCCATTGTCCAGTCAAATCTGTAAAACGGACATGTCACTGAAGCTGCGCTGTAGGACATAACTGACAATCTCTAAATTCTTGTCCAATTCTATTTTAACAGTTCCCCAAGCAAATTTAGCATTTCTGCTTCTATGTGTTTATCCCATGCCATTTTTAAACTTCCATACTCCTTCCAGAGCACATTCTTAATATACCAAAGAACTATGGACTTTTCAGGCTGCCTTCACTCCAAGAATTAGACAAAGAAAACAAACATTAGAAACATAAAACAAAGAGAAACGTATTTAAGAACAGCTTTATTTTTACAGTAAGTTCATTTTATTAGTCTGCTCCTGAATACAAACTAATATTGCGAAACTGTTAAAGCCGCAAAGCAGCAGTAGCTGCTTTAAGCACGAAAACCAAGCATACCTGTATAAATTACACTGCAAGTTCACTACTGAATTTCTGTGCGATTGTTCCACAAATGGTTTCCATAAAACAAGTGAGACCTAGCGACGAAACTTCAAAAACACCACCTGCTTGTTTCCATCATATTTTAAATAACTAAGCAACTGTAAGGGGGGTGGGGGGGGAAGAATCCTTTTAATTTCATTTTTGTTTGTACTACCAAAAAAAAAAAAAACCAAAACAAACCAAACTACAAACATTTATCAGGTACTCTTTTCTTCTGCTCAGCATTGTTTTCTAAAGCAACCTTAGTTATTACTACTCCTCCATCACAAAAGATCTATGCAACAGAAAAGGATCTGGAGGATATTCTTAATCACAGCCTATTCTTAATCACAGTGTTGCTGTCAAGTGACCAAGAATCATTACATTTCACATGAAATACTCAGAAGCATTCTTTTACCTTTAATAAAAATAATACCAAGTTAAAAACAGACATCCATATACAATCTTCTCCCGATTATTGTAACATCTCAATATATTTAGGTTTGCCCTGGGATGCGTCAGCTGCAGAATTTACTGAATGAAACCACAAATCTCTTCAAAGTTCAACATCAACATGAGGTACCACCTTCTATAGACACCTTGCTGTTAATCTGTTATTCACTGGTGCTGTGATAATTTTGATCCCTACCTAATTGCCTCACCGCCAGTTACACTACATAGATGTGACAGAGCAAGCCTTTGGGAAGCCCAAATCCATCCAAGTATGAAATCTTCCAGTACCTTTCTTGAGAGAGATGTTTGACAAGTCTCCAAAAGGCCCTGCGACAAACAGCATACCAGGGAGAGGACTTGGACAGGAGCAACCTTATTTTGAACCATCTTCAGAACAGTCAACGAATTAGCCAAGCAAAGATGTGCTGCTTTCACACAGAAAGCTAGCAAGTTATCTTGATTTTTTTTCTATTTACTTTTAGCAATTTATTTGCAAGGATTTTCCATTTAAGTTAGAATAACATAGGCGCTTTTTTTTACAGTAATTTTCCTACAACATTATGTTCAAGTGTTTCTACCATACTGTACTAAAACAATACAGAAAAACAGAAATACAAAGACAACTTTTACATATGTGTCAAACAGGAGGTTTTAATAGAATGAGCATTTAATTACTCAAACCCAGAACAGTATCTTCAAAACAGCATTATATTTAGCCATAAGTAGTTATTGCTGTTACCGTTAACTTGATCATTTGTATGTCAAATTTTGTTTTTCCAAGACTGCCTGCACTGTGTAAAGATCTGTTTCCAGGATACATGTAATTGTGCAGTACATAACATCTGTTGCTTTGCATTTTCTGAGCTTCACAAAGGAGACTTTCCTATACGCACTTGAGTGTATGGACTGACAGAAGAGATAGATTGTCACAGTTCAAATAAACCAACAACTACGGCAACTACTCTGTACTGAAAAGCATCTAAGTAACTACCAACTTACATAGCCCAAATAGAAAAAAGCCAGGAAATTCAGAGTTGAGCATGAATTCTGTTCATGAACTGACCATTTGTTTAAAGTTGCAACACACAGGCAAGAAACAGCCGCATGCTGGATTAGAGAACTGTGAGGTAAACCAAGTTATTGTACATTTTTTGTCAGGTATTTAATGTATTCCTAAATCTACAAGTAAATAAGAAGCCAGGAGAGGGAGGAAATTGCACCAGATCTTGAACATAAGAAGTAGACTTTTCCTTCATCAAAACCCTTACAGAAAGGCTACCACACATCAAGGCTCACATCAAAATTCAGACCTACAATTTTTATTTTTTGAAAACACCTTTTTTATTTTTTGAACAAACATTTATCTGTGTCCCTTACTACTGACAAACCATGAAAGAAAACAGCAGCTTCCATTGAATCATACCTTGTAACAAAGACAATGGTGGGCCTGGAAAATTGTGTTTAATTCTTATACAAGTTACCCTGCAATCATTTGAATAATTTGTGATCTACTCTGGTTTCTGAGCTCCAATTTTACAAAAATCAAGCGTTGTGGCTTACAATCATATTACAAAACCTCCAAATTAAGTGTGGCTTCTTGGTTTTCTTGGGTTTGCAACTTAAGGACTTATGTATTTATTGCATCAATCTCAAAGTTGCTTAGAGCTATGTTGTCGTTGACAGATACAGAGAGCTTGACATGAGTTCTGTGCTTTGTTTTTGTTTTCTTTAACCACTAACACTCATAGAACAACCTCAATATTTGGCAGTTACAATAGACACTATGCTGAAATGTTTTACAATATTCAGCTAGGATGAAAAGTGTAAACCACAAAAAAAAAAAAAACTTAAACACCCACCCATCAAAGAATAAGTTGAGGATATTCTTCAGTCTTAAACCAAAATAAACTAGGAAAATTTGAGGAAGGAATAGAATCAGAAGCACCCTCTCAATCTCTACATAGGCATTTTTAAACACCCATTTACAAGCATGATAGACATACAAATACAGCACAAGGCTTCAAACAAATGCACTCATCCCCAAATGATGAACTCCGCTAATGCTGTTCTACACCATAAACAAGCCACTCCTGATAACTGTACCTAGATAACAGGGGTTGGGATGTTGTGTGAAACACAGCCTATTGATTCTTCTCCAAAGATGAACTGGTAGCATCTAGCAATTCTAGTATCACAAAAGTTCCAGGTTTGTGAGACATTTCTTGTTGCTCTGCTGAACTTACACTGGGGGAGAGGGGGTTATGACTCCATGAGGAAATGCAATAGGAAAACAGTTAACTTGAGACTTCACAGGAAGCAAAATGTACTTATTCAATAGTGTGGGTTTGATCTGCATACTTTAAGAACAACAAAATAGATGTTCAACCAAGAAAGCCACAAATGCCTTTTAAATTAGTTGATTTTTTTTTTTTCCTTTAGCACACTGTCACTGAAAAAATAAAGAATAAATTACTTTTAACTTCAAAATCACCTTTGGAGTTAATACAGTTTGGAGTAAAAAGGTATAACTAGATGACAAAGCATATCAATAAATGAAACCAAAGAAATACCAGAAGATTAACTACTTTTCAAAATACTAAGTCTCACACATGCTTAAATACAGATTTAACTTTTAAAACCATTAACTGTATCATGTGAGACTAGCTCCTATCTCTATACAAACATACATCATGTGCTGGAAACAAAATAATGAGCGACTTTCCCAAATTACAAAAAAATCAACACACCGTGTTTTTTTCTGCAGAGAGCCACAACAAAATAGTTTGATATTAAAATCTGAAGTCTTTTTTGCAGGATTTCCATGCTCAGCCATAGTGCAGAAACAGGAAATAACAATGTCTGCAACTCTTCATCGTAACTACATAAAATCCAGTTACCCAGATAACATCTATATGTGAAAGAGACTATAATCTTGGTAATTCATCCATGAGAAGGAGTTTCCAACACACCAAGAACTCATTTTTGGTTGCATTCACAGGGTCACAACCTCCCTGCCAGGTGCAGTGCCACATGCACAACCAAATTTTAGTTGTGCTTGCATTCTCACTTACTCAGCTATACTTGAAGATGTGATCCTAAACTGGTATCACTGTCCAAAGGATATTATCTGCACTTCAACTAAAGGGGAAGGGTTCTCAAAGTGCAAGAAGGGAGTTCCAAAACTTCTCCCCTAGTGAAATACCATTTTTACACTTAGTCTGCAGACAGAAGTAATTTTGAGACCACCTAAACAGTTGGAAGGAGGAAGTTCTAGTCACTTACTGCAAGTTAGCAGGTTTTAAAAAAATCATTAGATGGTATTTTAAATGGTTCATTTATTAACTTTACAGTTGCACTCAACTCTGTAGTATGTCAGAGAATGGTGAAACACAATTAACTCCAAAAATTGGCAGTTAATGTCTATAAGACAAGAATCAATTTAGAAAAAAACTTAGTGTAATACAATTCAATAGCAGTCCCAGCAGTAAATGACAAAAAGGTCAAATTTTGAAAGGAAACAGCAGATACCACCACAAAACTAGCAGATGTTCCTGAAGGATCATCTGTACAAAAACATAAGCATATGTGAGAGAAATCCAACACTATCACGAAATCAGTTGGTGTCTAACATAATAGCAGTTCCTTATGGCAATATGGCAATACATGGATCAGATACTCAACACATTATGGTTTTTTGTCTGCACATACTGTTACAACATAAGTCAAAAAACAGGACGACGAATTTCCTTGAAATGAAAACATTAGTTCCACAACCCACTAATGTTAAAGTACACAAAGACTATTCAACTTTTCATGTGTATATTTTCAGCCAGTTAGGCTTTTTCATAAATTGTCTAAGAAGGATACACTTATTTTTAGAGCACTACATGTATTGAAGTAAAAACTTCCTTCTAAAGGCAATATGTAATATAGTTGGATATATCTAAATGAAACAGCAAACAAAAAGGGATTCCTTCTATCCAATACCTACTTGTCTGGGTTTTGCTTAATTGCAACAACAGCTATTATTTACCTGCTGCCCTTGTAATATACATAGTTAACAAATAAGATATCTACAATGAAAGGAAATTGTTTATCTAAGCCTTGTTTATTTTGATGCCAAAAAGAGCGGATGACAGACTTTCCTGCTTTTTTTATATTTTGTAACTGTAAAATAAAGATAGAAATGTCTTAAACTGAGCATGTCTTTTGTCAAGATACAAAGTAAGAAAATGCAAAAGAGCATCATACTCTGAATTCTAACCCCTGTATTACCACAAACAGTTACAAGGAGGCAAGCTTATATGGATTTACCATAGCAGAAGACCCCATTAGGCACCATGATCCCAACTATGCCAACAAGGTGCCACACAACCACATCCTACACACAGTCCAAGGAGAGAAAGAGCCGCAGACAAAGAACATAGGCAGCAGTCGCAGACTCTCAGCAGCCAGGTTTTGTATTTGTTTCACACAGACATTACTAAAAAATATAAAATTTAAAAAAAAAAAAAAAGAAAAAGAACCAGAAAGGATTTCAGGAATTATCAAATTATCTATCTTCTTGGATGTTTACAGAGCACTGCTTCTAAATGTGAGGGACTGCCTGAAAGAAACCACACATTTTCCAATAAACTATACTCAAAAGTCAAGATAAGTTGGTAACACTGGATACAATAAAAAAGACATAATTGTGCATAGTAAAGAGATACAAATTCAGGGATGATACAGTAAAATGACAACCAATAAAAGATTACAACAGCACCTAGAATATGGAAGAGGGGTAAAATGTTTCTCAAAGGTTGAAGCACAGCACAATTCAGAAACTGAGATACAAGATAAATGCTTAGATACTGGATATAACTGCATACTGGTTTTAACAAAAAATAACATTAATCTACACTAAGGAAGGGATTCAACCTTATAGTACTACCATGGACATGAAAATAGCACTAGCATGGACATTAAAGGAAATAGTATTAGCATGGACATCAAAGATTGGTTAGTATATCAACTTTTTTTTAATATACACTTTTGGATTCTTTCCATCATACTACATAAGCAAGACCATCAATTTAGTCTTGCACACCTTTGCACAAAAAGCATAATCACAAGAGTTGGTAATTATTCAATGAACAGGAAAATTATGGAAGTTTGACAATACTCGGTTTTTTTTAAAGAACTTGGATCCTGCCTCTTTTCCTCACCACCTTATTATGTCCCCTGTGATTTTCCAGTGACTTCCCTACCATGTATCACACATACCTCGTGCTACAGCACCACCCTGCATGTCTTCCTATCTGCCCAGCAACAGCTTCAGTTTCCCCTCTGTTCACTAATATCCCTCTCCACAGTACCCAAAAATCCCTCCCACACCCATATGGCACTTCACCAAAACCCTTACACTCCCTTAATATATCAGCTCACTCACACCACAGTATTTTTGATTGCTCCTTGATTCCAACCTATCTTTCTTCAATTGGCCTGCTCAGTTGCCAAAACAGCACCAGCTACATCTGGCTTGTTACTGGTGTGCCAACTGCCTGATGATGCATAATAAGCCAAGCACCCAGACAGCCACCCTCCCTCGCTCACCAGAGGGGATGAATAAAACAGAGCATCACCTTATCTATGGTAGTATGTGGTGAGGTGCACTTAGTACATACTGCAACAGGAGAAATTAAGAAAAAAACAACAAAAAAAACCCCACCACAAAAACAAACCCCAACACCCTTTTTAGACAAGTCTAAAACTTGCCATTTTATGGCCTACAAGAGTTTTAAGATAACACACACCACAATATCAACAACAGAAATAGCTTTGTATTAAAAAGAAAAGGCCACGTTAATTCTTTGTGTGAAAGGTAAATAAATCCTGTTATTTCAAACTCATGTAGCATCAGAATCCAACTAACACATGCACAGCTCAACATGTATGTGAACCCAAACACACACAAACACAATTTGCAAGGCCTAGCATAGAAACTTTTTTTCTGAAAAGAAGATTTAAATACCTGATTATCTCTTTGGAGGTAGAGAATTAAATTACATGCAAAATCCATTATTAGACTCCCAGGGTATATTAATCCCTTTCAACATATGCAGAGAGGTGCATAAACATGTGAAATACAGTAAAAACACCAGAAGGCATGAAACAACAAACTGTTCTGCAAACACATAGCTATGAACTGATCTGCTGATAAAGGATAAAGGACACACAGAGAATCAAGACATTATATCTAGAAGTCACCTGAAATAAGAACAAATTTTAAGAGACCTGTAATCTGTATACCACGTTTCCTTAAATATTTTTCAGTTTTCACAGTTTCATACAGTATTTATCTGAAAGACTAATTTTATGGACTTCCTTGAAAAAGATTTCAGTGTCTTACAGGTTCAAACACCATGGGATTGTTTAAAACAACACACTTTCTTCCTCCAACCTACATCTTAAAGCCATATGTTAACAGGATACATGTGCATCTCACTCTGTTACACTTCATGTTATTTATTTTTAGGTCTCTTCCTTAAAAATAGTTTTCTTGTGCAGACAACAGATAAGCCACTTAGAGAAATTATGCTCTCTGCATGTCAGAAATAAAATCAAAAGCTTTGAATTTCACCAATGAGGAACTTGAGTAATTCACATTTTGTAACAGCCAGTTCCCATTTCCATTATTCCTGACTGACCGATAGACTGACAGATGTCTTACTTTAGAGATCCCAAACAGACTATTGGTATCTATTTCAGCCACATCTGTTCCTAAATAGCCTTGGCAGCAGGCCACCACGCACTCGGAATTAATTTTAAGTCTTTTATTGCTGACTCTTTCACTGTTGCAATACATCAGTGATTTTTTTCCCTTATTGCTGCACTTATATAGAGTATTTATAAATCTACATTTTAGAATAAGATCAACAAGAACTATAGTATAATATACTATATCTAAGAATAGTATACTTAAACAGTATTTTTTTTACTTCAGTATGAAAATATATATTCAATAATACATTAATTTCTGGGTTGTTCCAGGAATCTTATTTTCTTATTGGTCAATTAATTTAGAACATTATGTTAAATTACTTCTAGTAAAAAAACAAGTTTTGTCCAAATTATTATTATGCAAATACTCAGTCCAGCCTACATGCTGTCAGTCTGAGAGAACTCCACATACCCTTCAGTCAAGTACACTACACACACAAGAAACTACACTTACAAAGCTTTTCAGAATGATCAAAAGCCTCCAGACTTCACCTACCAGTAAAACACTGGGCAAGTGTCGGTCCTGTTCCATTTCCTATCTGACAGAAATCTGCTGAAAAACTGCAACTGTTGAAAATCTGGAAATTCTATGGAAATTTCTAAATAGATGCTGAAGGCTTTGACGAAAAAAATCCACTCTGAGCATTTGTTCTTAATGTACTTTTTTTTTTTTCCACATTGCTCATTCATTCTTATTTTCTTCTGGAAATTTCTAAAGAAATCACATGTAATACTCAAATCTGAGCTTAGCATAGCTTTCTCTGCTATGGCTTTTGAAACAGCATTCAAAATGAGAAGGTGTACAGTTTGGGGCTGGATTATTAATACAGAGAGAGGTCTTGTTTTTTCTTAATTTCAGTGATTGTATTCATAGTGTAGGAAAGCCACATAGGAAGAAGCTAGAGAAAAAACTAGTAACTACCAACTGTGAGCTCTACTTCTCATTGCAACGCCCACTGCACTGTTAAAAGCAAGCAACCAGCTAGGGGTCAGGGGGTACCTGGCACCGGTGAGGAGAAAAGGCTCAGCCGAGCCGCACACCCGGGCTGTAATTGCAGCGTTCTGGAGGGGCACCGAGCCATGCCTCGCACCGCCCATGTTCCCCCTTGGCTCCCTCAGGCTCTACATCCAGCTGCCTGCCCAGGCCTTGCTTCCACCCAAAGCTTTGCCATAATAGAGACCACCCAAAATTCATAACAGGTCATGCTTATCTGAGAGAGGAGAAGAGGCTGCTGGGGAGCTTACTATGGGGTCTGGGGAGTGAACAACAAGGGAAGCCATCAAACATCCTCAGCGAGCACTGCTAGCCAAAAACCTCCTGGAGACAGAGGCTGCAGAGTTCAAAGGGAGAGTAAAGGAAATCTGCCTGATCACCACGTTGCCAAAAGCTCCACAGAAACAGTGCAACCAGGCAGAGCTGTGTGTACGTGAATGTGACATGATCAAGCCCAGGCACAACAGACATCACCTGCTTGGGAACTCTATGCTGGAGTTTTGGGTTCTGTTTAGAAGCTAAAGGAGCCAATGCTGCATGAGCTACCACATGTAAGAACGTATGATGGAACCTGCAGTTCACAAATGACAACTTCAGCATGACAGGAAATACTTTGGGGGAGCTACTGGGGATAGGAGGTTAGGGAAATGGGGAGGAAACAACTAGCTGGCAGTCCTCTGACTTGACAGCCTAGAGTGACTGTCATAGAAGAAAAGTCTTTTCCTAAAATAGGAAGAATTACTACATACAAGCCCAAGCAGGTGACGTTTCAATTATCATCACTGGCAAAACACAAAGACCTGACCTGACCTTTTAGAGCTTAACACAAACCGCATTACGAAGCTTTTGGTTTGGAGACAGTATGCCAAATCCCCGACTTGCCCGAACAGCCACTGCCCACCTCCCATACCTACCAAGCACTGCATTGCCCTCCTTCTGTTAGTGCAAATGAAACCAACACAGACAGCTCCTCCCAGCAGCAGTACAGGTCCCACACAACACCCCCATGTAATTGCTACAGGGATCCAACAATGCAGGAGAGAAAAAAAGAGTCAAACAACTGCAGAAGACCATCCTGACCTACTGTATCCTGGATGGAAGGGAAAACAAACAAGACTTACATTGGATTCATCCCTGTGAGAGCAACAAAGTATACACGTGCAGTGAAAGCCAAAATCCCGATATAACTGACACCAACTTGGCAGTGCTGCTTTCCGTAAGACTCCTGGAGTTCTGCCACCTACAATATGCCTGACTTTAAGCACGGTGTACTTCACTACTTCACAGAAACTAAGACAGAAAAGGTCCCAATGTATGTATGAGTAATCTAAAGATGAAAAAAATCTTACGCACAGTAGCAACTTAGGGAGGTGGGATTTTAAAAATAAAAAGAAAAAACAAGAAAAAAAGAAACACAACACACCCCCACACACCCCCCCCCCCCCCAAAAAATACATTCCCATCCCTGAAAGCATGAAGAACAACATACCAAAATTCATTGTTCCTATCTGTACCTTAAAGTCCTTCATTGGTGACAATTAAAAGACAATCACAGACTCAGCTCCTGACAGATGACAATCCAAGCTACATTAAAGTAGCCAGAACATAAAGTGGCAATCAAATCAGGGCACTGCATACATAACTAAATAATTAATAAATCACACTTCAGATCACATACACAGAGACCTGTAGTTAATCCCACCAGGGAAGGAAGAGAGGCTACAGTGCTGTGTAACAGCATTACTAAGGCACCCAGACTGGCTCCACAAGAGAAAAGACCGTACACCCATCAGCACAGCCACCATCAGAACTCCACGGTCCTCCTGAAAAGCAGAAATCTAAGTCCAGGCACAACAGTGCATTAACATGGTTACACTATTTGGAGAACAGCTGCACATGGCACCATATTAGTTTGATTTGAGTAGCTCTGGTATCCCAACTTGGTATTTTTCTGCAGCAGCAGCAGCAGCACTGGAACCACAGGCTTCCACATCCCTCCCAAGCCTCTGCAGCATCCAGGCTACCTTGAAGAGGTTCTATCACAACTTGAAAAATTGGCATGTGAAAGAAATTTTACTTCTCTGTATGCTGTTTACGGCTGTTGGATCTGACCTATACAAAGTTCTAAGATCTCTCCAAAATAACACTAAAATAAACTTGTTATTTTAGGCCTGGACAAGCTAACTGTGCCATACCAGAGGGCAACTGTGCTGTCTGGAAACTCTGCATTCCTGAACACAACTTTGATTTCTCCTTCACATAAGCACTGGGAGGTCACTGCACTGAACAAGCACTTTTAAGAGTGTGTATGTAGTTCTGAAAGTAAGTTTATGTTTTCACAGTTTCTAGAGAAAAAAAAAAGACTATTTGTATAAGGGGCATTCCCTCTCCTCTAAGATTTGTGTGTGTGGTTTGTTTCACTTGATCAAAGCCTTCTTAACAGCTCTTTCTCACTGCTTTATCGGAAAAGCACGGAGCAAGGACAACCTGCCACAGAAGACTCCTCACAACACCCAGGCACACCTCGAAGCCATACCCACCTGTAGGCGCCCTAGTTTATGCACCTGCCGGAGAGAGTCAGCCGAGAAAAGCTGATGTAGCAGACAAATCAAATCCTCTTACTGTTCTGCTTGGGGCTAAGCAGCCATAAAACATCATGTCTTACATTTCGTCCTTTTCCTACTACCTGCCGAGAAGGAAAGGCGCTTCCCAGGAAGAGCTGGTGCAGACGCAAGACGCCCACTGCGTTACGAACTTTTTATTTAGCCCCCAGCGTAGCCCCGGAGGAGGGAGACGCGCCCGGCACCGCGGGGCTCAGTTAACTGCGGTCCCGCCATGAGGCAGCTCTCCCCCGTCCCGACCAGAGGCCTCACCCCCAGCTCGCCCCGGGCCACCGCCCGCTCCGAAGGGCGACCTGGGCCCGGCCCCCGCGGCCACCCCCCGCCCCGCCCCGTCCCACCTGTGGGGCTCTCGGGCAGGATGGGGCTCCACCGGAGCCGCCGGGCGCTCAGCACCACGTCGCAGCTCCTCTTGCCGATCTCGAAGATGCCCCTGAGGAGGGGCACCTCTCCCGCCTCGGCCGCCGCCAGCGGGGC
This sequence comes from Rhynochetos jubatus, assembly GCA_027574665.1. NCBI lineage: Eukaryota > Metazoa > Chordata > Aves > Eurypygiformes > Rhynochetidae > Rhynochetos > Rhynochetos jubatus. The sequence goes on along the minus strand of CM050654.1, from coordinate 17,620,582 downwards.
CACCCTCCGCCGCCGCTCCTCGGCCGCCGCCTGCGCGCGGGGCTCCCGCGGGGAGGTGCGGCCGCCGGCCGGGCGCTCGGGCCAGGCCCGTCTCTGCGGGCGGAGGAAGGGGGCCGCGGCGCCCGGCATGGCGGCGGCACCGCCACCCGCGCCACCGACCGCGGCGTCCCGGCCGCTGCCAAGGCAGCGCCTGCCCCGCCCCGCGGGCGGAGCCGGGGCCGCCCCGGGAGGCCGCTCGTCCGGGCTCGGGAGCCGCGTCCTCGCACGGCGCCGCCGGCAGCCCCTTCACAGGCAGCAGCGGGACAGGCTGACCGGGGCCGCACCGAGCTCCTCCGCTGCCATCGGCGGGCCGGGACGCCGCCGGCTCACCGGGCACCGGGGCGAGGGCAGGCTGGCACAGTGGCACGGCTGCCGCCCGCCGAGCCCGCTCCCGCTGCCCAGCCTGCGATGGGTCCCGCAGCAAAGCCGGGACCCTGCATGAGGTGCGATGCTCCGCCGGGTAACGGCGAGAGCGGTCGGAAGGCACCCCCACTTCACAGGGTTTGGTTGTCCTAAGCTACTCTTACTTCCCCAGGGAGAGCAATGAAGGAATTCTTTAGCTATAGAAATTCATTTTCTTCGTTAGAGCATCCTATGTTGCCTGCTTTTCTGTTATCGTTAATAACATTACAATTATTTAGCTTTAGAAAACTGACACCAGCTGTTACAACAGCCCTTTTGTACCAAAATGGTCAAGTCTTTCACAGGCTGTAGCTATGGCCTAGCACTAAGATACATACCATGTTGGCATTCACAGTGCAAAACAGTGTAAACCAAGGCTGAGACACCGCAATTACACCCGCCCTGCATAACACTGGCTCAGAATCTGATACAGACTCATACTGCATTAGGTTCTGTCTCAAGCGGGCCAGAGCATACACCCAGAAGGTCACATAGCCATCCCTCACCCTCGATGCTTAAATGCAGAAGAGGGAGACACTTCCTTGCTCCCACTCTGTAAAGGCTAGCTGTTAGTGTTTGGAGGTACAGCAGCTTTCCTTACAGGTGCTGTAAGATTCTCATTAGAACTCCAATTTATAAGGTGCTCCTGAGCTTGTGAGGACTTAACTTGAAAGAAAACAGCAACTTCTTTTAGTTCTGACTTGTATAATGTTGTGGTGCCTTATTAGTACATTAAAATGACATTTTAAAACCAGCAGTTCAGTTATTTTATCTTTAGTATTTATAATAAGGCAAATATACAACAACCTTCCAAAAACCAAAGCAATAAATTAAAAATATTGTCTTTCAGATGGATACAAACTACAGTCCAAACCACATGTCAAAACATTCAAGGGTCTGTGATGTTTGTCTCTCTAGAAGAGCAATGCTGTTACAGGTAAGGAAATCTGATTGTCTGCAATCCAACCAGCTGGGAATCCATGACATGATACATGATTTCACAACTATTAAGCAGCCCTCCTTAATAGTCCCATAAAAACCTGTACCAATGTGGTAATTATGTAGTTGAAAACAGTTTTGAAACATTCAGAAAGTTGCTACAGTACAGCTTTTTGATACTTATTTCCATCTATTTCTCTGCCAAGCTTAAAGTATGCTCTGGATATTTGTTAAACATGCAACCTGTAAGTGTTTTTCAGTTTGCATCAAGCCACTGATACAGCTTTCACGGAAGTGTAGTCCTCGCCAATTTACCTTTCTGAATCATAACATGACCACATAAAGTTTCTGCTTGCTTAAATCTTTAGTGTCAATAATCTTATTCTGACTTTAATTGTGTCAATATTTTTTGTCCATTAAATTTTCTTTGTCAGCATATAAATATCTTGACTGAAGAGTAATGAGATAAAATAAAATGTAAACAATTGAAATTATGTGTAAACTATGTAAGTTTTGTGCAAAATAGGGTTTTTTTTGCCTAAAGATAACTGAGTGACAAGGCAGGAAAAACTGCGAACCAAACAAAGCTTGCCATACCAATTTATCATTCTGGTACAACAGTAAATGAACCAATTAAACTTGTGCCTATTTGGCACTGGTGATCTTTAATGTGTTTACACTGATGTCATTCAAAAGGAAAGCTAAATCATTAACTAGAAGATAAAGCACAACATGAAACTGGATATAGTTGAATCAATTTTGAGGCTGTATGCCCTTTATAATCACCTGCAGTCATTTATATTTTTTTCTGGGACCATTTATTAGCCTATCCCATCTATGTATATTACATATTGCCAACAGATAATTTTTCATAAGGTACAGGAAAGGGTAAGCTGATAACTGTCCTAGAACCATAAAACACTATTTTCAGTACCATCAGTGGAAGACTATTACAGTTCCTAAGAGACTCCTAATACCCTTCAACTGATGTCATTAAAACTTCTAATACCATTTAATTCACATTACTTAAAAGGAGTATTAAAATCATTAACTGTTAAAATACTAAAATGTAGTAAATAAAAACAAAATAGAGAACTGTATATAGTAACAGAAACTATAAAAGGAACATACAAGTCTGTTCACAAATCCTCAATCCCCACAGTCATTTGTAAGACTGAGACACAGTTCTTCCTGGGGAAAAAAATAATATTCTAAGCAAGTATATTCTAATAGACTTTAAAAAAAAATCACAACTTTCAGATATTTACATTGAATTTAGAAAAAATACAGTATAGTCCAACAATATCATTTTATCCATTTTCCGCACTCTGTCTAGGGCTCTCACATATAAAGCTTCCTTGTCCTTTCTTGTAAGAAGGGTTGTGTGTATTGACAATCCCATATAGTATCCTGTGTGATGTTCCCATATAAGAGAAAGAAAGGGGAAAAAGGAAAAGGAGACACAAGACAAACAGTAAACATAGCAGGAATTGTATAGTACACAGCCAAATAGTATAGAGCACTGAACCTCCATGTAATGGCCTTTTCTTCTACGTTGTTGATCACAGCCAGATTTGGAAGTGGATCATATAGGTATTTGTGATTGCAGAATGTTCAAGAGACATCTATAAATACAGTATGCTCACAAAAAACAGGGATGATGTAAAAGGCATTGCAAGTCACCCAAAGCAGCTAAAATGTGTTTTACTTTCCATTCTGTCATGCCCATTTTGATTTAGATACATGAACATAAAGACATATTAACCTCTTCAGAAATAAGTTGGACATTTTTAATAAAAATCCTTCCGATTACATTTTGCAGCTCTTCCAATAGCCTCCCAAAGCATTCTTTGAGTATTTGTAAATATTTGATGTTTTCCATGCATAATGCAATTCTTTGGCTTTTAATTTAACGTGCATCTTTCAATTTAGGGATGACTAAATATGCAGTGCATGAGGATAACTAGTTCATCAGTAGTTCTCTACAAGACATCATAGCTATTTTCTTTTCATAGTGATAAATATGGAAAGTGTGCATTCTTACAGTAAAACAGGAAAAATAATAATTTTTTAAAAATCATAGAACTGAGTCCACAGAACAGTTTTGTGCTATGTTTTATAGTCTGACTCCCAGGTTACTCTGTTAATCCATTTTACTTAAAGAGCCAGTGGAGCTGCCTTAGAAATTGTCTTAACATTGTTTTAAACAAATACTTTAAGTAAATTAGGAAAGGCAAAAAAGGGGCAGGAGAGACACACTAGAAAGGGAAGCAAAGCCATTTTCAGGGCACAGTAAGGTCCAACTGCTCCCTAAGAGACAGAGACCCAAGAGGGGACCCCAGTGCTAACAAGGCAGGGGCCTTTCTGGCCGGGACCTACCTGTTGGTACCTGAGTGAGAAAGCCAGGACCCTCCAAGAATCAAAATTATCAGGCAAGCTCACAGTGATGAGGCAGAGCTGAGGCCAGGCCACTATCTTACAGGCCTAGATCAGCAGGGCTCATAACCAGATCAGGGCTATGGCTGCGCCAAAGATAAGCTTCCCGCAGCATCTCTAAAAGAGGGAGTGCTGTTCCCAGGCTGACAAATATTGCTCCGAGCCACTGGGTGGGGGAGGAGTGGCAGGTGGAGCTGGTCTGGGTTTTTAAGGCTGGGTAGTGCCCTCAGGGCCTTAGTAAATAGAAGCAGAGGGAAAGAATCTAGGGCTAGTAAGTGTAGGCTGCCCCATAAAGGGAGCAGAGCTGAGAGTGACTACAAGTCAGGTAGGGTCCCATAGACCTGACTGTGATGAGTAAAGGTGTGTGCAGCCAAAAATCCTGATAGTTAGACAAACCCACTACTCTGAGGTAGGTTCAACATCAAGTTGGAAAACAGAATCAGCAGGTTAGGGTCAGATTTGGGGATAGTAACCAGTGTCATTGCTAGCCTAGTAGCCACCAGGAAAATCTATGCTGCCAAGGCAGGTCTAGGGTCAAGCAAGACTATCAAATCTGTGGGTCAGGGTCTGGATATGAACAGGTGCAGACATAGGTGCAATATCTTGAAAGCAGATACTAGGAGTAGAGTAAGAGCCTCTTCTTCAACATGGTTTGGGTGTGAAGGGAGAGCCCCTTGTGGTTTCTTAGAACTTGTTCTCAGCCGTCTGGACCTGGAGAAGATGTTGATCCATGCCAGGGTGCTGTTCTTGACCACTGCATGTTGAACTAGGGGAGGGAGTGTCCTCTGAGCCTGGACAAGAGGTAGTAGGAAATAGAGAGATGAGCCAATCTCTCCTTAGCAGTGTTTCTCTCTGGGTGAAGGAAATTGTCGCTTGCTGTCTAGATGCTAAGAAGTAGTGTGAGTCTCAAAAGCCTTTTCCAGAATGATCCTGTGAAGCAAAGAAAGAGAGGAGGTAGGACAACCTCTGGCACAAATAGCAAGTGAGGGAAGTACAGATAGTGCTTACTGAATGAGAGCAAGCATGTGAAGCATGCTGTTGGAAAACAAATCCTCTCCCCGCAAGAAAAATGGGTAGAAAAATGCAATGAGCTGAATAGGCAAGAAATGGGAAGGCCAGTTTTTGATTCATGGATAATGTGGTGATGAAGTTAAGGAAGAGGAATTAAGAAAAGATGAGTGGATGCTATGGGGAAAATACCTTATGTCCATTCTGGAGGATTCAACTGGACCTTTCTGGTAGCTGGCTTGTTTCAGTGGCTAATAGATATTTGTTTCTGGAGAAATCTGATTTTTGAAATTGGCAGCATACACTTGGCTTGTATGTTTTTCTGGCTACAGTGTCTGTTTATACAATGAAGGTTTAGTGTGTAGTCAGTTATACTTCAGCTGTTCATTCCCAAATATTAGCTCTCCTCAGTATGTTTCTTTCTTACACTGCTACTCTAGAAAAGCATCTTATAGCTCTCAATATTAGTTCAACTCTCTTGTGTTGTTTTTCCTTGACCTCAAAGAAGAGATATTAAGCAAAACACCAAATTTTTATAACACAATAAATAGAAATCATAAATTATTCTTATGAAAAATAGCACCAATAGTCTACAGAAGTGAACATTACTATTAGTATACTTCTTTCTATGTATCTGAAAAGGAGAAGGAAAACATTTTTTTAAAAGAGAGAAAGAAGAATACTTAAGAAAAAGAAAGTCTGAAATTATGAAGACAGACCAATCTCTGCAAGGAGAAAAACAAGTGAAATTATTATGCAGGCATAAGAAGCAGCAAGAATGGAGTCTGAAGTTGAAGCTATTCCTATGAGCACCAGGAGCTGTAACTGATCTTACTCAAAATAGAGGAAAATATGATAATGGGAAGGAATATAAAATGAGAACGTGTTGACCAGAAGACATTTTTACTTTTTCTTTGTATTAAGGTTAATATTTTTAAGGTAATAAAGTTTTACTTTGGATCTTGTTTTCTATTGTTCTTTCACATAAATGTGGCAAATAGCATAATTCTTAGTTGCTTCTTTTTTATTTCATATGAAATGCAGTTAACTCTATGCTGCAAAGTAGTACAAGCCAGGAAACTGAAAGCCAGGGCTGATATTCTCTGTTTTACATACCCTGTAGGCAACCTAAATACTTAAGAGAATGCTTTGAGAGCATTGTCAGTTTTAATTTTGTATGGCATAGCTTTTGACAGTTTGTTAAATACATATATGAATTATTTAAAAAACACTTATGTACATATTTAAAGAACAGACTATTTGTAGATCTTCAGCTCACTGTTTCAACATGTATTCATGTACTATGTTTTTCAAGGCTTTTTGTACTATGGGACTTTGAGCTAAGGAAGGAGTGTAGACCACTTAATTTTTGAAATAATTACCATAGAACCCATCTTGGTCAATAAAAAGAAAAAAAAGACAAATTTCTCCATATTTCCCCTGATACACCACCAGGCAGAATCTAAATTTTCATTTCTGTGAGTTCTTTCTCAATAGGAATGAGCAAGAGCTAGTGGGTTTTGTTTGGTTTGTATCTTTAGATACTATTTCTATAAACAAGAGAATGGATTTTAGCTCTGTAATTTCTAAACGTATCTGACAAAATGGTTATTTGTACAGAAGTACTGTTGGTGATTTGTTTTTTTTTTAAAGGAAACTCATACTTGTAATATCAAAAGCAATTGTTAAAGTCACGGTGGATCCAGTTTTGATCAGTTACAATACTGAAATAACTGCAAGAATTTTTACTGCTACAGATGATGGAAAATGTTTGTTTTACTTGCTCTCAAGACTTAGGAATTATTAGAAATAATTTGAAACTATTACCTCTGGAATTGTATGTTGCTTTTTAATATTAGTTTATTAGAATTCTGGAACAGTATCTTCTGGAGAATGTGATGCTCTGTCTTCTGGTGAATTCAGATCCTGGTTCTCCTTGAATCTACTTTCCTTGGCTTGAGGAGTCCTCCTGAAGGCACTGGGCCAAAGTCTGGTGATGTTCAGGCTCTTTCTTTTCATCTGGGCTAGGTAAAACCTGAGGTTTCAGCCTCTCTGACATCTTGTGGATGTGACCTGGCATTCCACCATTTCAGACCCCTCTGTCGTAGCTGGGGCATCAGCTGTATCACAGGCAACAGCGAGTCCACAACCTCCAGACCCTCTTCTCTTGCTTCAGCAAACCAAGAAGGGAAGAACTGCAAGTCGTGACTGTTACGTGTGCACTGTTCCTGCAAAGGTATTACCAGGGTCTTCTCAGGCATTCACTGGTGGCAGAACAATTGCTGCTGTCAGAAGGATGGCATAAAGAAGGGAAAGACTGCTGGTCACAACAAGCCTTAAAAATAGCCCTAGGCCTCTGCTGGATGACCCAGTATGTGTGTGTATGACTCAAACCCAGAGTTTCCACTGCATGTGGAAGTGAGATAATCCCACTATAGCCTTAGTTAATTAGCGATATGTTCATAGGAGAGGACTAGTATGAGTAATTCTTTCCTTTGAAGGAGACCTTGATAGACCTTCCTGTGGGATTCATGAGCAGAGATTTCAAGATTTAGCTTGATATTAACAGTAAGAAAAAATAAATACCAAGGAGGCATCAGCAGCAAAGGAGAGGGGGTAAAAAATGTCTAATATTGTATAAGGGTGGGGGAAAAACCAAACTAACTGAAGTCACAAAACTCAGAAGTGATTTGAAAAATGGAGCCTCTAGTTACCAAAACACCTAATTATGTTTTTCCTTATTAGATTGCTCATAATATTAAAATATTGTTTTCTCTAAAGTATCGAAGTAGCAAACATTCGGATAGCCTAGGTAGATCTTTTAAGTAAATTGCATTGGCTAGAGGTGTTGAATTTTGTTATTAACCATAGAAAAAGAAAAGGTAATTAAAAAGGTTTCTTGTGGTTTGGAAATGCCTTCCAAATATTCATTAAACATTTAAGCGACTAAATTTGCAGAATATGTTCCTGACATTGGCACTGGTTCTGTGGTATTTCTCTCATCAGATGGAAGTACTGTGTGTTATGCAGAGTGCATTCATGCATAAACAATATCATTTTCATAAATTAAAACCTCCCCTGCAGAAGGAACATCTGTGCCTGCCTTTGAATAAAAGATGGTGGCATGTGAGTTGCCCCTTGACTGACTGGAAGAATCCTTATGTTGAAGAAGAAGGTGCGTAACCAAAAGGCGAGCGAGCCTGGGTCAGCCTTTTCAGTTTCATCTGAAAAATTGTGATTAATTTCCCCCACCGCCGGGGTTATCTGGGGTATATTTAGCGCTGTTGCCACTGACTGGCAAAGGTTAATCGGGGGCTTCAAAAGTTGCCTCTCGCTCTCTGCCTTTTCAGATGCAGCAACAGTTTTTGGAGTGCGGAGCCCCTGGCTCGGGCAAAAGGCAGGGCGATGCTGCAAAACGGTAACTGTCGGCGTTTTCAGCCCGAACGACTGGCCGTAAGGCTGCTGCTGCACGGGTGCAGGTTTGAAAGGCTTACGGGTTGGATTTCGGTAGCTATACACACCTTTTGAAATAGACCGGTAGCTTGATTTCTCGTAAAAAACCTGCCCTCATCCATAGGAGAGCCTGTTCACTTTCCGCTGGACTTAAGTGAAATGTTTGTGAGATGCCTCTGCTCTGTGACAGGCTGCTTCTAAGGTCTGTCAAGGAGGCAAAGACCTGTTGATAACCGCTCCTGGTCATCAGGGGAATTGCGCTCCCGCAGGCCGGCTCTCCGGGTTTCCCCAGCCCCAGAAGAATGAGCGAAGGGGAAGGAAACACAGGAGTGGCGCCGGGGCGGAGGGGCAGCCGGCGGAGGGGCAGCCGGCGAACCGACAGCCTGGATCCCGGGGCAAGGAGACCTGCGGCCGAGCCGGGGCCGAAGCGCTATCTTCCCGCTGTATCAGCCCGCTGCCGGGAGCCCCGCCGGTGCCGCGGGCCGGGACATCCCCCCCAGCGCTTCCTCCGTGGGCCGAGAAGGGGGACCCGCGGGTGGGCGGCAGCCGCTGCGCTGGGCTGAGCCTCCCCGCCCGTGGGCTGCCGGAGCGGGTGCGGGGCGCTCGGCGCAGCCCAAACCGGCACCCGCGGCTCCCAGGCGAACCGCGTTGCTGCCCCCGTTTTCCTAATTCAACACATCAGCATTGCAAATGGCCAGGGTCGCTGTAAACAAACGAACAAAATCCGCATCCCCCACCCCCCCCGCCCCTTCCTTTCCCACGGAACCCCTCAAGGTAAGTAAAGAATCCGTGTCCTTTTTCTTAGTCCAATTTTATTCTACAAATAATAAGTGTTGCACCTTTCATGAGCTATCCGAATAAAACAATAATCCCATAGGAATTACTTACACTAAGAAAAAAAAATATAATAATCACATTTAAGGAGAAACGCAACATTCGACCAAATGTTCAATACTATGTTGTTGCCAAAGGATGGATGTTTTTCTAAAATCCCAGTGTGCATTACACCATAATATACAGGATTACAAACAAAATTACAGTACAGATTGATTCCAGTTGAACCAGCGTTACATTTCAAACAGCACTTATTCTGGACTGCATTGTACATGCAATAGCTATTGTTCTAATTACGGATTAAATGGTTTGAATTTGTTTCAAGCTACCGTACTAATCGACTACAATAGGTATATAGCCCGACTTTAACAACCTGATTAGTTTTAGGTTCCGATTTATGAGATGAGCATATGACAACCACGGATTATGTGAATATGTATAAAATCATGCATTTATATCGCCTGGAAACATTAACATCTTCAAGTTCTCTTCAAAAAAACCCAACCCGAACAAACAAAACAAAACAAAAAAAAAAACCCACGGAATGCCAAGAGGTTCAAAGACTAAAAAGAAACAGTGCAAATTGTATGTGATAGTCAAGCAGCTTTCGATTTAAAAAGGGTGTTGGCATTTGCTTTATAATCTTTATATACAAGTTTGTGCAAGTAATGTGTTGAATTGATATGTTTTAATAGAAAATAAGTCTCTCGTTCTTATATCTTCTCAAGACCTAGGGGATCCGGTTCTTGTTGTAGGGGGGAAAGGAAAAAAGAAAATAAGAAAAGAAAAAAAAGGAAAAAAAAAAAGACTTTCATGGGAAACAAATTGCCCGGATTGTGCATTTTTTTTTCTTCTTCAGCTATTTGAAAGGAAAGAAGTGCTAAGGCAACATAACTTCTCTAAGCACTTTTCTGCTGGTTTAAATTAGTTAAATTATTTTGTATAAATTAGATATAATTCTACCTTTCCAATATGTATAAAAATTGATGAAGCTGCATGGTTTAAAATAGGAAATTCACGTTATAAAAAGTCATTAAAAATTCTGTACAAAATCACAACAAAATAATTCAGCATGGGAAAGGTAACAAGTAGTAAAACGTTGGTTGAAAAATAGAGATTTCATATATATTTTGTAATTGGCCCATCGCTAGTTTAAAAATTGCATAGATCCTAATTATTGCTTGTGATTTTGTTATCCCGATCAGGTAATTGACGCGATCCCAATGCCTCTACCCCAAATTTACAGCGTCGCTCCGAGGAGCGGGAGCAAGACGGCGGGCGAGCGGGGGCGCGGCGGCCCCGAAGGCAGCGGCGGGACCCGCCGGGGCTGCCCCTGTCAACACGGCGGCGGCCGCCGGCGGGCGGCTGGGCGCGGCGCATCCCCGCTCTCCCTCCCGCGGGCCGCGGGCGGAGGCTCAGTCGTGGAAGATGGCGTTGAGCTGGGCGCTGAGGACCCGCTCGTGGTGCGGGTGGCCCTCGTAGGGCGCCAGACCGTCGACCGGGATGTCGCAGCGGGAGGCGGCGGCCGGGAAGATGGCGGCGTGGGCGGGCGCGGCGGCCAGCGCGGCGGCGGCGGCGGGGTAGTGCATGGTGAAGGCGTAGCTCTTGTCGAAGTCGGCGGCCGGCTCGTGCTTGAAAGAGAAGTTGCCGTTGACGCTGAGGGGCGGGCTGAGCGGCCCGTCGAAGGCGGGGCTGGCGCCCTCCGCCAGGCCGCTCTCGAAGAAGGGCTCGAGCGCGGCGCCGTAGGCGTGCGGCGGCTTGAGGTGGAAGAGGTGGGAGCTGTCCATGGTGCCGTAGGGCGGGCTGGGCAGGCCGGGCGACTGGTAGGGGTAGGGGTGGGCCGGGAAGGGGGCGCCCGCCGCCGCCACGTGGGGCGGCACCTCCTGGCTCTGCTCGGGGAGGAAAGTCCGCGGGTTGAGCTGCAGGCAGCCGGCCACCAGGTTGGTGGTGGGCTGCGACAGGCCCTTGCAGAGGGTCTGCACGAAGGAGACCAGGTCGGGGCTCTTGCCCGAGCGCAGGATCTCGGAGAGCGCCCAGATGTAGTTCTTGGCCAGGCGCAGGGTCTCGATCTTGGAGAGCTTCTGCGTCTTGGAGTAGCAGGGCACCACCTTCCGCAGGTTGTCCAGGGCCGCGTTCAGGCCGTGCATGCGGTTGCGCTCCCGGGCATTGGCCTTCATGCGCCGCAGCTTGAACCGCTCCATGCGCGCCTTGGTCATTTTCTTCTTCTTGGGGCCCCGCCTTTTGGGCTTCTGGTCATCGTCCTCCTCCTCCTCCTCCTCTTCCTCCTCTTCGTCCAAGTCATCCTCCTCGTCCTCCTCCTCACCGTTCCGCAGGGAGTCCTCCTCGGCCTCAGCGTGCAGACCCTCCAGGTCTTCCTCCTTTTTGTCCACCTCGTGCTCCTCGTCCTGAGAGCTGAGGCACTCGTCCGTCCAGCTTGGGGGGCCCTGAGGCTGGGGCTCGCCCATCAGCCCACTCTCGCTGTACGACTTGGTCATGGTGAGAGCCTCTGCATCGCGGAGAAGACAGAAAAGAGCCGGATCAGCATCCACACCAGCGGCCGCGGCCCCGCGCAGACACCCACGGGGAGAAGCCGCCTGCCCGCCCCCCCCCCCCCCCCCCCCCCCCCATCCCCTCCCGCGGGAAGCCCCGGCTTCCCCACGTTGCCAGCGCAAACTTTTAATTGTCTCCGCGGTCCTGCCGTATAATTAAGTTGACATATGCTCAAATGCCATTATGTAACTCGCTGATATTAGCGGGGAATATAAGAAGATTAAGCGTGCGGGAGGCAGCCCGGGCGGCACGACGCGAACAGACCAAACGTTAGGGTTTTTAAAGCAAAACGAAAGAAAAAAAAACCAAACAAAACCACAGGGCATTTGCCGAATCGGGGAGGGAACACCGACAGGACACCCACAGGGACGGATGGTTGCCCGTGACGCCCGTTTCCGCCGCTCTCCGCGGCTCCCCTCGCCGCCGCCTTGCGCGGGGCTCTCTCACAGCCCCGACGGGCGCCGGCCACCTGCTCCCTCGGACCGACGCTGCTCAACCTCTCCCGGCGAGGCTTCCCCGGTCCCGCCTCCGTTCCCCAGGATTGTCGCTGGGTCCCCGCCCGCTGTAACAGGTGCGGGACCAGCCCCGGCTTTCCGTCGCTGCCATCCTCTACGCCGCAGACGGGCATCGTTGCCCCCGCTCCCCGCGGCGGCCTTTTGTGGGGAGCCGCGACCGTCCCCCAGCCGCACCGGGCACACCGGGGAGGAACAATGCCGTCCGCCTGCCGGGGGACCGCGGCGGCCGCTCGCCGTGCGGGAGAGGGGGCTGGAAGTTAGGAGGGGCATAGGTGGAAGCGCATATACATATGATATGTGTTTGTAGGTGGACGCACATATACGTATTTATATATGTGTACGGACACACATATACACTTACATATATATACAGGTGTGCGGGGATGGATAGATACAGGTGTGCGCACGCACCGGCAGGAACGGTCACCGGTTCCCACGACCGCAAGCGACAGCATAAACCGAAGCTGCTTCGGCAGAGGCATGTCCCACCCGTCCGGCCTCCGCAGGCTCCTCTCCCACCCCGGTAGCCACCGCCAACCCCTTTCCCACCTAGAGGAGGGACCCCGATTTCCCGTTACCTCCGCTGCTCAGCCTCTCCTGCGCGGTGACGGTCTCATAACCCCGGCGCAGCTCTCCGTGCGAGGGCGCCGCGTGGTTGTTATTATTATTATTATTTTTTTTTAATTCCCTTTTTTTTTCCCGAGGTTGCGCAGCGCCGGGCTCCCCCGTTATATAGCGGGACCGAGGATGCGCGGCGGGGGGCCGGCACCGGGACCTGGGTACCGCGGCTATCGCCGCCGCCCAACGCGCCTGCGCCCCGCCCCGCGCCCCGCCCCTCCCGCCGGCACGCGCCATATGGCCGCCCACGTCAGGCGCGGCGGCGGTTCGCCCCCCCCATCACTCCCCCCCGTTTACACGTGACACCCCTTATTTGTATGCGGCCGCGCGCCCGCCCGTTGAGCCGCCACGCCCTTTGTGCCCCGCCGGGCGCCGCCATCTGTCACCGGCCCCCCCCCCCAACCCCCGGCGGCGGCGGGGCGGGCGCGGTGTGGAGTGCACCGCGCCCGCCCCGCCGCCGCCGTGGTGGGGGAGACCGCCTGCCCCGACCCGCGGAGCCGCATTGTTCCCATTGTTCCGGGGTCCTTCTCGCTCCCCCGTCGCCACCGACACCCCCCCCCTCCCCCTCCTGCCGTCCGGAGCAAACGCCGTTTCCTCTTTCCCCGGGGTTTTGATGGACGTACCGCGGGTTAACGGGGAATTCGGGGGAAAGACACCGGCTTGAAAGTCTTTAACGGCCCCGGGGGAGTTCGCAAGCACATTCAGAGATGCGCGTTAACGGGGGAGATGTCCCCCTTGCATGACAACGCGGGGAGCTTTCCTACCGGCACGCGTTAGCCGGAGATTTACTCAATAAAAGGAAAAACAAACAATTGTTTTATTTTTGGCTTTAAACGCGAAATCAGTAATTCCGCCCCTCGGAGACCGACCCGAAAGATATTTTTCTAGGTCGTGTTATTTTTAAAACGTTCCTCTCCCGTTCGTGACCTACATAGCCCTGGGGCTGGCGGGGCGGCAGGAGGGGACTCCGGGGGATGTTTGCCTTCCCGGTAATCAAATGCGAAGGGCAACCGGCTGCGGTTATTTCCGAGCTAGCCGGTTCTCCACGAGAAGCGACGGGCGGCAGCGCGGCGTGTACCGCCGGGTGGGATGAGCGGGGCACGCTCGGGTCACCGGCGGCTGCGGCCCGTCCCTGGGGCACGGCCGGGAGGTGCCCGCCCAGCGAACGGCAGCCCCTGCCCGCGGCGAGCCCCGCTCTGCCCGCGGAGGTGCCTCCGAGGCAGGGGCTGGGAGGAATTGGACCGGCAGGGACCGGGCGACTGGGCAGGGTGGCGGGCCGGCCGCTCCCGCGGGACCGCGGTCCCGTTAACGGGGCGCTACTGGGGCTGCCGCGCCGCTAAAGAGGACGCGTTTTGGAAGCGGTGAGGTTTGAGCAGGTTTTGAGGGCGCGGGAAAGGGATGAGGCTGAGCCAAGGCTGGAAAATGTCCCCCGCGTTTGGATGGGACGGATTGGGAATACATGGGGGGGCTCTGGGGGAAACAGCAGGCAAGACCACCGGGACACTGGCAGAAAGCTGATCCCCGGGGCGCGGTGAGAGCTTTGGGATGCTCGTCTGCCCCTGAGCGTGTTCAACACCGTCAGCTTCCCCGGGAGCAAAACACAGTCAACAAATTGTCGGTAGAGATAAGTAAACGGACACAGAACGGGGCAGGCGCTCGGATAGAGGGGCGCTGGGCGAGGGGGTACGCGTGGCCGTGCAGGAGCCGCGCCGGCAGGTACGAGGCACTCCTCGGTGCAACCCGTCGGGGCCGAGGACGGGCGCTGCGTCCCGGGTGCGGCGGGGCCCTCTGCTGCTTCGCCTTCGTCCTTCCCGTTCCTCCGGCACCGCTTCTCCTCCCGGTCTCCCAGGCAGCCGGCTCTGCCTTCCCCGCTCGGGCCGTCCCCTGCCTCCCTGGTCCCGCTTCCCCACCTTCCCTGCCGCTCCTCTTCCCCAGCTTGATGTTATCGCTCCAAGCGTGTCTTTTTTTTTTTTTTTCTTCTCCCTGACCTACAGGCTCCTCCTTCTCCATCTGGCTTCTAATTCGGATTCTGCCGATTTTTCCTCCCGATTTTTTTTCCCCTTTCCTTTTTCTTTCCGCCCTGCCGCCCTCCCCTCTCCCCCCGGCCCCCCCGCGGCGCGGCACGCGAACCGCACGCGTCCCACCGAATCCCCAGCCCGGCCGCCCCCCGCCCCACCGGCTCCCGCCTCGCCTGCTGCCTCCCGGCCCGGGCAGGAGGGGAAGCCCCGGGACCGGCAGGGGCCCGGCGCGGTGGCGGGGAGCGCAACCTCTCCGCGGGGCGCCGCCGGGGCTGAGCAGGGCGGGAGGGGGGTTGCTGTTTGTGGCGGGGTGGGGTGGGTAAGCAGTGCTGTGGAAACGCCTTACAGTTGTCCGGAGCGCGAAATCCGCTCCCGAGGAAATCTCCTGGGTTTGCGGCATTATCTTAATTAAGATAATTGATTCATATTGCACCTGCGAGAGAGCGGAGAAGGATGCCTCCCCAAATAGCTTGAAGCTATTGGAGAGAGGAAGCCGCGCTTGTAATTTAGCGAGTGATTTACTGCCTGGGCAGCCCGGGCTCTCTTCTTTCGCTCTCTAGCGAGGCACTCACGCCAAGCCCGAGGGTTATCCTAAATCTAAAAAAAGGGGGAAGTGTCCCTACCCGCTCCCCGGCCCCGCTCGGTGCGGCCGTGGCTGGGGGCCGGGTTGGGGAAGGGCCAGCTGGGGTTTGCCGGGCCGGCCCCATGGCGGGGCGCCCCCCTCGCCCCTCTCCCGAGGCGGCGTTCGCACGCTGCCCGGAGCGCTCCGAGCAACGGCCAGCGCGCTCCCGCTGCCCTGGCTCAGGAGCACCGCGGAGAAGAGCGCCCCAAAACACCCCCCGGTCCCGGCTGGCGCTGGGCTGTCTGTGCCGCACAAGCCGCTCTCTGGGATGCACGTACAGCTGGGCTCGACGTGGGAACGAACGATTGAGATACCTTTTCTGCGCTTTTTTCCCCTTAAGACTCGGTATATTAATTTTATTGAGCCTCTCCCCGTTAGATAAACGCTGCTGTTGTTTTAATTCTATAAATGTAAACTTCTATTTAGTTAATGGAAAATACATCATCACCAAGGTTTAATTATCAGCTTTTTAAATGACTCTTTTAGTCAAGTGCACGCAATTATGAAATCACAATAGATTTAAAATATAATTCAAACTGATTAAAAAAAAAAAAACCCAAAACAACCAAACCAAACAAATCACAGAAGTACGTACCATTAAAGCAAATGTCTAAATTGTATTGGTAGGCCGGCTACCGCCTGAGCTGGAGTTTAAATAACATCAGCAGGCTTTGCTATCGGTGTCAAACCACCTCTGTTATTAGGAAAAAGGATTCTTATCAGACGGGATTTAGATGCTGTTATAACGGCAAAATCTAATTATTTTTGATCCAGGCATTTACCCCCAGAGTCCCACCTTGTTTAAATAAAGTGTTTTCTTTCCTCTTGAACAAATGCATTTCCATTTGAATTAAATATTGATAATTTGACCTTTTAGTTCCTTTAACTAATCAAAAGGGAAAAAAAAATCCAAACGTAGATCCTAGTGCCTTGCCCTAGTGGGTCTTTCCGCTTGAATAGACACTGAGATTAAATGAGTCAAACTTCCTCTTTCATTGCACTCTCTTTGCACTAATTGCTTATGCAAAAATGCAGATTTGTATTAATTAGTAACTCCACTGATTAGTTCGGTGGTATTTTCACGTAATAAATCATGCTGCAGACACGATTTTTGGCACGTCCCCAGTAGTGGCTCAGGATGCAATAAGTTTTCCATATTAAATAAAATCTTAGCCTAAATCTACCTTTTCGTTGCAGGTACACTGTGTACCACCTGCTGTACGCACCTGCTACGGGAAATTACCTTCTGTCCCTGGCAAGCCTCTTTCCTTTCCTTGATCATGCACTCCTCTGCACAGGGTGTAGCCTTTAAAATGGGAAGCATGAATCACAGAATCAAAGGAGGAGAGAAATGTGATGTTATTTTTAACCCTTTCAAATGAATAATGCTCATTTTTAAGTGCGTGATACCTTTGTAAGATATATCAGATGCAGATTTATTTTCCTTTTCTTTCCTACGTGTGGCCACATGGTGCCCTTTTACGGCACGATTCACTGCAAGCCCAAATTATCGTGCATAAAACCATTTTTTAAAAATTTCTTTCTCCTTCCTTGAGCTGCAGAGACCGAACTCACAAGCGTGCACTTGTTAACCAGAGTTCATATCTCAATTTGGTACGGAGGCCTCAGCAGCAGCAACACTCCACAGCATCTGTAGTGGTATCTGCTGAAAATGTGCCCACTTGCTCACACCGTGAAACGACTATAGTGATCTCTCCAGAGCACATACAGGCTAGTGTCCCATAGCTTAGATCTACATCTGATAAACCTTTCCCAACCCTCTCAAAAATCATCCCAGATAATACCTCTCTCTCTCTGTTTCACTCGGATGGGTGTTGTCTATACTTCACACCTTTCCTTCAAGCGAGACAGCAGGATATATCGGTATGTTATGTACCACAACAAATAATGTCAACTAGCACAGTAATTGAAGAAGAGAAAGAGACACTACAAAGGAATACAAAAGATGGTGACGCTGGCGTCATTTCCTCATAGGTGACACTTTTGGGGGCAGATCCTGAAAAACCTTTGCCTCACTCCTGCCGAGACTCTCACTCACATCAGAAGGACTGCTGCTACAAACAAACTTGCAGGATCTGGCCTTTGGCCCTCAGTCTAAGCAGTGCAACAGGGTGGAAGAGCAGCAAACACAGGTGCCAGCAGATTATCCAAAGCTTTGCTGAGATTAAAATCTTGTCTCAATATGAGTTATTGCATATTCTCTAAATAGAAATCTCCTTAGTGGTGGCTTTAAAAGGTCTGCTTTTGTTTTCCTCTGAGAGAAAATAACGGTTGAACCTCAGGCAATGCACATAATAGCTTACATGTTTGTTCCTTGTGGCCATCCGGCCTGAACAGTTTGGAAACATTTTGCAGTTCTTAGCAAAGATATCGGTTCTCTGTGTGTTCCTTTCTCAAACATAGAAAGCAAAAATCAAAACACTCTTACAGGGTTATACAAAAAATGATGCGGATTAATTTCAGAACATGGTTACTTGTTTTAGCAATATCCCAAGAACAAAACAAGGAAGGTTAAATCAATGATTGACAGGGATGGAAAAAGAGATTCAAATAATCATTAAATCTTATTACATAATGCGGCTTTGTTTTTACCTCTTTTAGGGAGTTCACACCTGGGTCTCTGCTTTAAGTCCTCTTCAGTGAGCTGGGCATGATGGAGGATCATTTTCCCTTCACAGTACAGTGTAACCTATGCAGCTGTAGAACAAAACTAGTCAACTGAAACTCTTGCTAAGAATTTTAAGTGTGTATAGGGATATTCTTCATTATATTCAGCTCCACATTTTGAGTGGTTACCTTCCTCTGCCATTCCCATAATCATTCCCAGTTTACCCCCATGATTGCCACTGGTATTTCACATTAGAGTAGGAAATGCCCAAGAGCTTGTGTTGTCACATGGGACTGCTTGTCAGAGATGCTCCTGGGATGTTAACTGTGCCAGTTGTGAGTGTGCTTTCGCCAACACTCCACTGACATGATGTGCTCTTTCTTTATTTCTCAAGGTGGTGTCTCAACCTCTTACCCACAAAGGACAGAATGAGCATCAGCTAAGCACACTTTCTTTGCCTTCTTTCTCTCCAGAGATGCACTGATGAGATGGAGTCTTGCCATCCAAGAAGCATCTTTGTTCTACTCTCAGTTGCTCCAGGGAGCATGGTTCGATTGCCCTCCATTGGCTGGGGGCAATCTTAGCATTCACTTAAACAAGTTATGGACATATTAAGGCCCTAGGACTGAGACCAAGCACAACAGAGAAAAAAATAGCCTGTAACAACATTCCAAGAACTCTCAAAGACAAGTGTCCATTAGGATAAAAATGATGACTAAAATACAAAATATTTTGTTGTAAATTCTTGTGCAAAATTAACTTTCTTCAATCTTTCAGTAGGGAAGAGGCAAGGGTTCAAGCAACTGAGGCTTGCAAGCCTTGTTCAGGTGCTCAGTGTGGGAGAACTGATGCCCCTTGACTTTTAAATGGTGGGAGGAGGGTGGACAAGCT
Organism: Rhynochetos jubatus; assembly: GCA_027574665.1. Classification (NCBI taxonomy): domain Eukaryota; kingdom Metazoa; phylum Chordata; class Aves; order Eurypygiformes; family Rhynochetidae; genus Rhynochetos; species Rhynochetos jubatus. The sequence continues at coordinate 17,601,628 of CM050654.1, read as the reverse complement.
GGAAAAAACAGCAGAGGAACAATGATCTACATGCTGTAGCCTGTCAGGTACCCTTTGGAGGAAGGCTGGCCTTAGGAGTTATGGCACGAGCAGTGACACAATAGCTAAGGACAGAGCTTTAGCCCAAGGCTCTAGGAAAGAAGATTTCTGAGGTGCTGGGACTGAAGTGTATGTGCTACAGTACACATACGCTTCTCCCATGCATCCAGGTAGACCTTTTGTATTCATCTGTGATGATTCTTTCCAGGAAAGCATTGCTCTTTGCTAGTCATCTTCCAAGCCCAGAGAAAAGTATATCCTGAAAAACCGTAGCTCTCCCGCCTGGCTTAGTCCTCTCTTAGAATTTTTTTCTCACTGCTGAACCTTTGCTTGGTTTATGCGGATTCCCAAGAGAGGAGGAACATGCTGGTAAATCACTATTTCCTCCACAACTGAGCTCCAGTTACGTGTCACTATGATAATATAAATATTTACTCATTTATCCCTCTTCACCCTTGTAAGTGCATAAGAGCATCTGGCCCTTTGTTAGTCATCTAATGTCAGTTTGCTAGAGCATCCACTTGTTTAGGTTCACTTGTACAAGAACAGATAAATAACCCTCCTCTCCACTGTTGTGCAGAGCATAGTCACAGTTGAAAGTAGATGTTAAACCTACCCTCCTGACAGCAGTGGAGAAGTCTCACCTGACACTCTTCGGGTGGCTTGCAGAGCTGTGTTTGACAGTATGAGGTATAAAGCAGTGGAGAACAAATTATGATTTTTGCATTTTTGTACGTTTATTCTGGCACTTTATGTTGTGGTATTTGGCAGAATCTTTTTGGCAACACAGAAAACTTCAAAACCAAAAGCAAGGCAATGGAGAATGTGACCTAGCATCTTTAAAAATTGGCTGGAAGTGTTGGTGGAAGCAGAAATATAGAGCATACTGTTAAGGTGTATTTGTTAAAGTTCTATTTCAAACTATCGTCTGTATCCATGTCATCTCTGGATAGACTGGTGCTCTGCAAAGCTACTGGTAAATAGGACTGTTTATTCCTTCCAAAATGAATTTAAAGCTTAGAATTGTTGATGCTGATTTTGATTTAAACGAAGACATTTTTTTTTAAACTATAGGTTCAAGGTTCACAACAGCAAGAATCTCTCCTTCTGAGAAATTTCTATTTTTATAATGAAGTATGCTTGAAAAGGACAAAATATACATTAGATTAGAGACCCTTTGTATTTTCAGCTGATGTCAAGCACATAATGAAGTTCATAGGTAAGTTATAGTCCATTTCTTCTAATATATATCCACAAGTAGTTGCAAGTTTCTTGGGTCACCTAGATTTCAAATTATCTGTTGAAATTTTGGGGCAGCTTGTTCAATAGCTGATGTGAGCAAGTGTATGCCAGAGCTGTGGACTGGAAGCAGCCACAGCTGCTGGCCCTCGGCAGGACTGTTGTATTCCCACCCTTTGGTTAAGAGCTTCATTCTGACAAAATGAGCCTGAACGTGACAGCGTAGTCGCACACTTAACGTCAAACATGCGAGGGACCTCAGTAGGACTAGTGTGATTACTTACACATCTTCTAGTTCACAAGTCTACAGAGATAGAAGCAGGGTATTATGTCACCGAGCTTTTGAAATAGAAACACTTCGGTTTTGCTGCCTTTTCATGTGCAGTCAGATAAATGTAACAGCTTTCTGCTGCTCAAGGCAGCAGGGTTCATTCCCTCTGCCTCTTTTTCTGTTTCTCTCTTCCCTTTGCTCTGGCTGGTGTAGTCTGCTCCATCTCCTATACCAGCTCTGGTGCCTGTGAGGCTCAGTTTAGAAAACTCATCACTGACCAGGTTACATCAGCTCATGGAAGACCTGACAAACACCTGCACAGGAGCAAGGTAAGGGACAGGAAAGCACAGCCAGGAGCAGAACAAATACAGGGGGAGAGGAAAAAGGAGTGAAAGAGACCCTCACTCTTTCTGCTGCAATGAGGTACTGCACTGGCCATTGTGCCTGGCGGAACTGCACCATTTTCTCCTCCTTGCTAAAGCATCCAGGATCGACCTGCTGAAAACATGATTAGCAGGCTAGAGGAACCTTTGATCTGGTCTAGTATGGGAGCACTGTGTTACTATGTTTATATTACTCTGTCCTTCTCTTGTTTTCATCTTTGTAGGAGTCAGCCAGCGGCAGAAGGGAATTCCTGCCTATCCGAGTTTGGATCTCTGAACAACTGATCCCCGAGATGTCTTCAGTGAGGCTCAAGTCTCCCTGCATGGATTAAGCCCATGTTGTCCTACCCACTGCACTGTCCATCTGCAATGTATTTCCTCCTCACACCAGGTTCACCCTCGTGTCACCTGTGCTAGTTCAGGCTGAAGAACAGACAGCAGCAGGCAGCCCAGATCTGCATTCTCAGTGGGAAGAGATGGTCGCTTTCATTCATCTGGCAACAGCATTGTTGTAGTCAGAAACCAGACTGACAAGCCCCATGGGAAAGAAAATATCCAGGGAGATACTGATGGTCTTTCACACCAGGTTGGAGGGGGTTCTGCAAAAGGATTCATTAAGTGATTATTTGGGGAGAAACATGCAAGGGTCAGTATCAGGCTCAGAGAAGGTGGTGTTCAGGATCCATCCCTAGTGACGCAAGACTTCTCGCATGTCTGCAGCTGACTTCTCGCATGTCTGCAGCTAACTTCTCCTTCCAAGGAGCTGCCAACATGACCAGTATATAAGCATTTTCAGTCATCAAAGGCTTGTTTCTGACAACCTTAATGCTAACATTTATTTAATTAAAAAAGGTAGTATTTTCTATGAATCCTTTCTATAAACAGAAAAAAAGCCTTTTCTTTAGATGACTGGAATTGTTAAGTAAATGAACACAAGGAACATAAGCAAGGCTTTTTGTTTGTTTGTTTGTTTCTAGTTAACTGCAAGACAACCCACCTTCATGCGTTTGCATTAAGATGCAAATTAGAGATAATATTCTTGACCATGATGTGAGATTGTTTACAAGGGACTGAAAAGAAGCCTTCCATGAAATATAGGTATTAGAATATGAAAGGGAGTGAAAAAATAGATTTGATCAAACATTGTGCTTTATATAGGCAACAGAAAAGAAGGGGAGCCCCAGTACAGAAGTTCACTTAGGCGTATTATTGCTGTGGTGGAGACATGAATGGCGATGAGGACAGTGCTGTGCAGATGAGTGGGAGGAGTGGGGGAGGCAACAAAACAAGGTAACATAGAGCCATTTCTGTGTTCATTTAACTACTGCATTCCCAATCAACTTTCCAAATAAATTAGAGAAGGTGAAGATTGTTTCCCATTTATATCAGCTGCCAGTTGCCTTGCACAGTTGAAATGCGCAGAGAGGTACCACTGTGCTCTACAGTCTGCAGGAGCCATCAAAGCTCACAGCATTCGCGTCAGTGTCTCCTGAATGGTCTCCTGTGTTTGTCGCCCAGGACCATGCTATCCATACATGGGATCAGAATTCTGTCTATGGATGTTTAGTTCGGCTCTGGAATTGCAATAATACCTGAGCATGTTTCTCTTTCTCTCCACATTTGCTCTCAGTTCATCTCAGCACATACATCCTTGAAGGTGGCTCAGAGAGGTTGCTGTAATGTCAGCAAATAAAGTGATGATAAAGGCCCTCTTCTCCTCTGCAGAAGTTGTCTGGTTTTTCTGGCAGAGAAGATGGGTATGTCCTTTTACTGTGTACTAAATAGAGAAAATATTTATTAAATTGTGAAAATAAGCAAGTTAACTCCCCTTAAAAACCTATTTTCACATTTACATTTGTCTGAATGATCTTTCTCACATATTCTACATATGAAATAGCAATGCTCCATGTGCTCTACTTATTTGTTTATAAGTGAATTGGTGTGTGCATATGTATATGTGTAGGCACTGAAGGATAACAATGAGTGGTAGAAATTATACTAATCATATGCAGAAAAAAATCTGCCATTAGATTGTGTCATTCTGTTTTACAATTTGCCAGAAATAAATACCTGTGCTGACATTTCATCTTCTGACCCTTACATCAGCTTCAGTGCCACAGTCTTCCTGATGATCATGCCTACCAGACGATGGCACTGAAAGAACCTGCCCTACAGCTAGGCCCTATAAAGAGGAAAACTTAGATTCACAAATTGGCTTTGAGTTTGTGAAGATAAAAGAATTCAAAAGGTACCTCTCCTGGCTAACATCTGTTATCTTAGGAAAGACTTGTCATTTTTTCCCCATTTTGTTCTCAAGCATGACGGGGAAGAGGCAAATGTCAACCAAAAATCATACCTATGGAATGCCATCTTCTTTTTAGTTTGTCTATTACCTACAAACCCATTGCCATTTCCTCAAGTAAATCTTCTCAAACTACAGCACTGCTGAGCTATCAAACACAAGACGTTATGAGCAAACCAGGATTTTTCTGCAAATGATTTCCTATAATTGCTGTTTTCTGACTGGACAATCATGTCACTTTGAAGAGAGCTGTACTTCTGACTGAAGAAAGGCAACTCTGCAACATCACATGGAAACACATTTTCTAAATTTTAGTAGAAAACACAAATTATTTTCTAGTGACACAAAATTTTTCAACTTTTAAAGTAATATCTGGTAAATATTAAAGATTTTTTTTTTTCTTCATGATGAATTTTAGTAGAAGCAGATTCCTGTCCTAAAATGCAAAGCAGTGATTTCAGATAGGTTCCTACTATCGAAGGATAGCTGAAGGCGTGCAGATCCTTCAGAGTTAGTAGCAGATAGAGACAGACAAGAAGAAATCAACACTATATAATATTCTGGTGGAAGAGGGTAGTTCTTACATAAAATGTAGAGATTACGAGATGGGGACTTGTTCATATCTCTTTCTCTCCTATATCCGTGGCTTCTCATGGAGACTGATGAAGTGGTCTTCAACATGATCCAAATGGCACTTCAGCCTCAGGGTTCACTTCATGTCTTTTGATGCGTCTCTGATTAGGCTTTATGTTGGGATGTGTGATGGTATAGGACCGTTAACCATTACCAGTAAGTGCTAATGTTAATTACACTAAGCACAATCTTCCAGTTGGTCCATCTGTTATTCATTTCTTATACATTACCTAGTTTTGTTTGGGGTGTTCTCCGTGCTCCAAGAAGGCATCTTCTAGTCTTCTTCTGGATTTATTTAAATGATATTAATTCACATGTGCCTCAGGGCAATACTTTTATATATATATATATATTTTTAATTTAGCTTTAATTTTTCAAGTGATTTTTAAAGATTATTTTTGCATGTGATTTTAATGTTTAGTTATGGTGCTTCATCTGAGTGTTTAGCTTAGTAAACGACTTTAACATCTTGTATTTCATACAGTGTGACTCTTGAAAAAATCAATCTCAATATATTTTTGGATGGATTTGGACTGTTTTCCTCACATTTGAACACCACATTTTGTTTCTTTGCTATCATCACATGAGAATTCTGTTTGTTTCATTTCCCCTGCTAAAGTTCTCCTTTTTCAGATCATTATCAACTGAAAAATGGTATTTTCAGTATCATGCTTCTGCTGCTTGACTTCTGGTTGGAGCTGAGCTTGACTTGGGGCTGAAACGGCAGTGGCACGCACGGGCTGTAGATGTGCAGCGACCGGCCCGTAGCACCCTGGACACGGCAGCTAATTACTCTAAAATAATAAACCGACACGAAGCGGTCAGATTAGGATTTAGATAATTGCCCTGTATTTAAATGTGGGCTCCTGGCTGCTGGCTACGGCGCCCTGGGAGCGCTCCCGGGCGCCGGCGGGAGCTGCGGGAAGAGCTGCGGGCAGAGCTGCGGGCGGAGCGGCGGGCATAGCCGGGCGCGCAGCTCCATCTCCCGGGCAGCGGGGAAACCCGCCCGGCAGTCGGGCCGAGCCTCCCTCCAGACCCCGCGACCCCCGGACTTCAGAGGTCGTTCGCCCCTGCCGAGGGGTGTCTCGGCCTTGCCGGGGCCGCGCAGCACCGTGTCACGGCTGAAGAACAACACGGACAACTCGAGTATTGGGCTTGGAACGATTTAAACCTGGAAAGCTGAGCACAAAGCAAGTTTGGAAAGTAAAATTCGGGGGCAAGGGCATGTTTTCCTTCCGTGCTCACTAAGTTTCTTGGACATAAGCAGTGAACTGGCCCAGAGAAACTCTTTATTTGTAAAATTTGAGGGTTTGTTAGTCCAGTGGAGGAGTTGCGGTTAAGTTTAGGACCTGGGAAAATAAGCGATGCAGAAGCACGTTTTCTTCTGGATTTTGCAAAGCCACAGTGTTGGTACAGTCATGTGTGAATGCCTGGTTGTACACTTGGAGGAGCCATAGGTGTTTAAGCTCTTATACGTTAACAGTAACAATTCAATTTAGGGTTTGGAAAAGATGATTTGGAGGCATCTTTCCTGTTGTACGTGGTAAGGGTGCCTGAGGTAAAGGCCAGGTAGGTCTGAGGAAATTTAACTACCCGGGCAACAGGGCAGTTCAGGTCAAGTTTAGGAAAATCAGATCCCAGAAGTAGTTTCCACTGGTGACTTACAGAGGCATCTTCCCTGCTGTGTTTGGCAAAGTCCCATGAGATCATTTGACTAGTCTTACGAATCTGAATGCCTTATTCTTAATCTTGGGGTAGGTATAGTGTTGCTAAGCTTTTGTGAAGGCTCTAGGAGAGTGAGAGAACAAGGGCTGCAGGACTGGGTTTACATTGTGTTCTTGTAAGAGCTGGTACAATGTGAAGGTTTCACCCTGACGTTTTGGATAGCTCTCCAGAAAGTTGGGATCCGGGTTTGTTTTCTGGTAGTCATACAAGTAGATACCAACCTGAAGTGAGGAGAATCTAATGTGATATTCTTAATTCTGGAGTAGCTTAAGCAACACTTCATCTTACCTGTTCAAGGCTTCATGTTTGTTACAGAGCAGAAAGCAGTGCTACACATTTCAAAGCCTGCACAGGGCTGGTAGATGTGGCTGCCTTATACCTCAAAGCAGCCAAGAATTTCTGGGGTTTGGTCAGGGCTAGTGTTATGGTTTGGAAATCTGCAGGAGCAGGTTATGTGCAGGTTAGTTCAGAATTTCAGGTTATTAGATGAAGCCTGATGCAGTCAGCTTGGAGTTGGTAGTGATGGATTTAAAGAAATTTTTTGGGCAGCAGGTGGTGCTTGGTCTACACGATCACTTTAGTAGCCATTAGCCATTGAAGGGCTTGCTGTGACACAGCATTTGGTAGTGGGTGCTCTTTTTTCCCTGAGGGCTTTCAGCAGGACAAGTGATGTGAATAGAGGCGATTGCCGTGGGATCCTTGTTTGTGCAAATCACCAGGAGAAGCAGGATTAATCAGAGGAGGGAGCATGTATGTGGCTGCATTTTAAGCAAATCACAGTCAGGATAGCTAATGTTTTACTGTCAAAATGTACCACAGAAATACACAGGTTAGGAGCATTTCTTTGTTTTACCTGTAAGTGCTATATCTCTCCATTCCTGCTGAACACTTTGGTCTTGGACCTATCAGCACAGCCAGTTCTGAGGAGCAGAAAGACACTTCTTCAGCTTGTATGTACAGCATATAAAGGCACCTGTAGATAAACGCTAACAGTAAGGGACTGAGAATCTCCCTTTGCTTGGAAATCAAGAGAGTCATCTATCATTGTTCTTGCTTACTATACCCTGAAATAAAAGGCAGTGGTGTCATGGATATGTAGTCCCTGACAGTTGTTGACAAGGCAAAAGCATGCACCTAGCTCCATGGGAGCCACGGGCAGGACCCGATGACAATGTGCCATCTGATCCAGAGCCCTGAGGGGACCTCCAGACACACCAGAATGAGGCCAGAGAATGTGACTGTGAGACCCAGGTGCGATGACGTCCTCCAATACAAGAAAGGAGCTGTGTCTACAAGGCTCTGACACACCTGCAATAATATAACACACAGAAAAGAGAAAGGTTTTCTCTGATCCATCAGTGGTTGCCACTGCTGGGCCCTGATATGTGAAGCAAATTCCCACCCATGTTGAAAGCTGTGACTCTTGCAAATATCGCCGTGTATGACTGCTGCAAAGTGGTGTGCACATATATACTTAACAAATATGAACCCATTCAAAACGTTGAGAAGTTTTAAATCGAAATTCCTATTTAAAGTATTTTCTTATTAATTGGATATATTTTTACTGTACATGCTATTACTTTGGCACAACATAATGTGTCTTGACACTTGGAAGAAGGCTTACAGGTTCCAGACATTGACACGGCTTTACAAAATCTTTCAAAATTAAACTCTTTTCATTAAGATGCCAAGAAGTTTCTTGCAGTTCCTGTAAAAATTCACCATTTTCCTTGTATGTGGTATTTTCAATGCTGACACTTGGTGGTGCTGCAGCTAACGGGTTCGTATTTTTCTGCAGCTGTTTCGCTGCTGTGACTGGTCTGTTCCTCTCCTTCGTTTGCAGATACTACTTGGGCCGTCGAAGCCCCCGAGAAGAACGTTATTCACAGTCCTGAGGAACCATGGTCCATCTTTCAGCAGTTCTTAAGTTAATGGTAATAACTGGGTTGATAATAATAATAACAATGCTGCCTTTGTGGTGCACATTTCCTTACAATATGTGTAAGCATGATTCTAGTGAAACAGTGCAAATAGAGGCATGGTCCCCCCATCAACACAGAGGGGAGGCTCTGGAAGGGATCTTGAGAGGTCATGGGGGCCATCCTCTTCATGCAGGAGCAAGGATAGCTGGATGTCTTCCCAACCTCTCTCTGAATATCAACGTAGGCTTTACAGGAATACCTCAAATGCTTTCATGTGTTTTTTCATACATATCTCCCACATGGGATCTTTGCCTAAGTGAAGATGAGAGCTGTGGCACACAGGTGTTTTGTGTCCCAGCCTCACAGGCAAGAAGTGGTCACATCTGCCAGTGGGTAGTGGAACAGAGATCTTCGCTTGTCCCAGCATTTCTGTGGGGCTCATCTTTAAGTTCACAGGTGCCAGAGGAACTGTAGGAGGCAGAGGAGCTGCATGGATGTCAGTCTCCAGGTTTTCCTCCTGACACCCCAGAAACTTGGCATGCCCACTGGCTCCCCCCACCAAGAACCCTTACAGATGCTCATGGCATGAAAGCAGGCACTGGAAGTGATCCTGGAGTGATCACCAACGAGGCTTCCCTGCTGCAAAGGAAGTGCCTTCCTGTGTGGGAGGCAGGCAACGCTGTGAGGAGAAGCCGTTGCTCTGTTCCCACTCTCACTGGCTCAGCCCTCCACCTTTGCACAGCAACAACCTCAATTTCAGGCAGGAAATAACCTGTAGGGACAAATGATCTTAATTATTAGGACAAAGATTACTTGTTTAAGTGTGGATTCTTAGTACTAATACAAAAAATAATCAAGATAAGTTGTTGTAATTAAATCGAATCTGTTCTTTCCTCCCCAAAGGTTTCCCTTTAAATCTAATTTATTATTTGGTTGGTTAATTAGTATTAAAGACCCAAAGAAGTGGCAGTTCATACATGATAAGCATGAGCCAGAGCATGACTACTACTATGTGGTGTCCCAGGAAGCGGTCAGGTAATAGGCTCTGAAACCCAATGCTCGAGCTGACGAAACGCAGCAAACATATGCAGACTGAAGAAGTAAGGTGAAAAAGCACAGTGAATGTGCTCCTGACAAAACAATGAAGGCACTAAGCTGGACAGCTGCCTTCCTAGGCAGGAAAATGTGTTCTTACTTGGTGGTACCATGTGGTGAAAGCCTCAAAACATGCAGTAGGATCAGTTTTGGCTTTGGACATGTTTTAGTGCTTTTTAACATGCAAGCTTCATATTTCATTGGTCTTGGTAGATGAAAGTGAGCTGCTTCTCACACCCTGCTGCTTCGCAGAGGCTGATTTTGTATGTGTGGACTTTGGAGTTGGGACAGGCAGAGGGAATTATGTGCTGGCAGGAAAAAATAGAGATGCCCATCATCAGATTGCGAATGGGAGAAATTAGAACATATGCCACTTACTTAGCCTCTTTAAAAAATAAAAAAAAAAAAAAAAAAAAAAAAGGAAAAAAATGGCTGGAAGTTCCCTTCATTATTTGAACAGAATATTACTTTTTTTTCCAGAAGAAAAATCTGTCTGGTTTTTTTCTTGGTTTATTTTTATGCAGCTGTAATTCCTTCTTCCTGTTAATATCTGAAGATTGGATATGTTTTCTAATAGAAGAATTTTTGTTTAACCTTTGCCTGTGGAATAAAGTTTGTTTTCCTTTGCACCCTGAGGTCTGTCCTTTATACCGAAGGATTGTATTACATGTGATTTTCCTCTGGAAATTAGAGAGCAACCCTGCCTCTTCTGGGAAGTGAGAGAGTAAAGCCTAGTCTGTCTGACATATTGAAAAGGTTTTGCTGAACTCTTCTTGAGAATTGTGCTCCGGTTCATTTTAAATCAGCTTTAAAGTCAATGTCGGACATTGCTTGAATTCTCTTATTTCAGACTACCATATTTTATGGTAGTCTAATTCCAGTCCTTTTGTCAGGAGTAGGTGTATTTTTAAAATGTACTTTCTACTTTTATTCACAGAGAGATATATACCTGTTAAGGACAGGTGCATAAGCATTTCTTTCTTTTCATGAGTGTCCCACTTAGTCCTGTCAGAAGATTTGATTTTGATATTCCCTGTTTCAGGGTGGTTTTCATCTCCCAGAGTGGAATGCAAGCTGGACTTTGCCAAGGGAGCTGAAGCCACAGATCTCACAAAGAAAGAGGAGCAATAGTTCTTGGTACACCACATACCCTGTGCATACCTATCTTATCCCAAAACAAGCAAGTCAGCAGACAATAAAAGCGGATGGTGCCAGGATCTTGCTCAGCCGGAGTCCTGAGGTGGCCAAGATGCTTCTGCATCTTCCTGGTGCTCGTGTTCTCTGGCAGGGCCTCTGTCTTGGCTGGGGATGGTCTGGAGAGAGCCTGCACCTCTGCCTGGGTTTGGGTGCAGGCAGATTGTGTGTTTGTCTTATTTTGTATACATTACTACTCATATCACTGAATGTGTAATTAAAAATTTTGGGAAGAAAGTAAAGATTGCATGGTTTTAACTTTGAGAAAGTGAAAACTGTATTAAAAATAGAATTTTATTAGAGAAAAGATTTTAGATAGCAAAAGCAGTGATTCATTCCCTTTTGAATGAGACCTTAATGAGAAAAGGTATGTTTCATCATGAATGAAGAAAAATTTGCCTTAAGCTGCCACTTAAGAGTATAAAACATAAGCACTCAGGTTTAAATAGAAATGAACAAGAGACAATCTGAGAAGGACCTCAGACTGCACCTCACTGTAAGACTGTATGTACAAATAATTTTAGTATTGTTGTGGTGCGAGTCTTTTTGCAGGATTACAAGAAAACTGGTGTTAGCATCCAGTTAATTCACAAAGCAGAAGCCAACACTGAAGAACTAAACCTTTGTCTCAGACGGACAATATAATATATAGACTGTATATAGGAGACAGTAGGAAGTGGATAATCCCATTCAGAACCAAAATGTACACTCCCTGAGGAAGCTTTGCTGGCTGGCAGGCAATGGATATAGTGGCATGTTCCTCTGGGGAAGAGTAGCTATATCTATGCTCTCTTTCCCAGTCCTCCTGCATGACTGGACACTGTGGCCCAAACCCAGCAAACCATCACCTACATCTTTCTAGGTTGTGCTCCCCCTGGCCGAGCACAACCTTTATGATTCCACTTAATTTAAAGCTTTCCATGAAAGATGTAAAAAAATACGATAGGAGACACTGTGTCTGGGTGGGCACATCAGAAACACCTTGTGTTGCTGGAGCTGCTCTGGCAGCTGCATTCCCACAATGACCTTAGCTGCGATTGCAGGTTTAGCTTCTTCACTCCTGCAAAAGAATAGCTGCGGGATATAAGGTCTTTTTTTTCTTTCTTATTGATGATGTGGTTTTTTTGGGGTTTTTTGTTTGTTTGTTTTAAAGGTGTAAGGTTTTTAAACGTAATTTCTGGCCTAGCCCCATGATTCATATAAACAGTGCTCAACAACCTCGGTGCATACCAGGGACAGAACTGGTCTTCATAAATTACTTCATATAAATACACACAAATGCCTTTTTTGAATGTCCTGGTCCTCAAGACTTCACTCATACTGCTTCATGCAGAATGCAATGCTCCTAAACAGGCCTGGAAATAAAGCGATTGACTGAAGCATGTGTGACTCAGCTTACGATGTTTGCCTTCTCCAGACTGTGGGGAGGTACCACCAAGGCAGATGAGTGAATCTCCGCACTGGATTAGTCTCTTAACTGCAACACCGTTATTTTTCCCAGATAAACTTGTCTTTAAGACCTTCCGCCGTTGCCTTGTCTGTGTACCTGTAACTTACAATCTGCCTTCCCAAGGGAGGTGATTTTACAGCTTCAGTGACTGACAGCCTGCAAGACACGGAGTTTCCATCAATCAGCAAAAGAGCCCCAGCAACAGGAAGATTTCTGGAGGGCACGGAAACTTTCGCCCACGTATTTGAATGCCAAAAGCGTACATGATGAGCTGTCAGGGTCATGACAGAGACACCTATTTGTCTATCTTCTTTTGCTTAGTGTTCCCAGGAAGAGCTCAACTGTGATCATGGGTGGAGGGAGGTCTGGGTGCCTGTGGACAGGCAGGTGCAGCTCTTGCTGAGAGCCTTCCAACCTTTCAGAAAGGGTAACTCTCATTAAAACATAGTCTGGGTGCTGCTGACCAGCAGTCAGAAGGTTTCAACAGAACGCTTTCCTTCTGGAAGTTGTTTTATTCTGTTGTTTTTTGTTTAGATCTCATTTGCAGGCTGCTGAGGTGCACGAAGAGCTTGTGGCCAGATGCTTTCTTTGTGCTTTGTGCTTTTTTGTGACCTGCTTATTCGGCCAGTGCCTGGGCCAGCATGGGAGGACTGCTGCTGGCACTGGCCCGTGCACCCCTCCTCACCCTGGCTCCCCCAGAGGGCAATGTCCAGGGGGCAGTTTAGCTTTCCCCTCCAAAAGAAACCCATGACTGCTCATTGTCCAGGGGCTGGGCTGGCGAAGCTGCCAGACCTCTTATGGCAGCAGCGTGCTGCCGGGCACTGGTGTACGGCCATGCCTTCCCTGTGCTGAATGGCAGGAAGAGGTGGTGCGTGGGGAACACCCAGTGCTGCCGGTTGCGAGGGGCTGAGGCAGCGTGCCACCCGCAGTGCCTTTGCACACCCTGTCTCAGACAGCTTGGCAGTCATCAGGCTGCTCTCAGAAATGCTCACAGAAGTGCATCGGCAGCCCTTGCTGTTGCTGATGCCCCTTGCACGGCAAAAACTGCAGTGGTGGGTGTCGGATGAATCACAGGTCCTGGGCTGCTGTGGGTTGTATGTGCTGTGTGCCTGCTCTCAGCTCCTCTGGCTGTTAACCCGTGATCTGACAGCCTGCCCTTTCCACTGCCTCCTGCAGCCCTGGAAAACAGAAGCCTTTCCTCCTGAGGACTGTGGTTTTCTGTCATCCAAAAATACACATCCCATCACGCATCACTTGTGCCCCTCCTGCTGCTGCCCATCTAGGCCCTTCTAGAGAGGCTCCTAGAGCTGGATCTCTGCTTGATATTCTTAGCTGGAGAGACTTGCTGGAAACAGGCAGTCCTGTGAGCAGTTTCCTTTGGACTTGCTTGGACGCATTCGTGCCTGCTGAGCTGCGAGTTGCATTTAGAACAATTTCCATGAATGGAGCACTCAGAACATCCCTCTCCCGAGTGGCCTCCCAGGTGCCTAGCAAGGGGTGGGCTCTCACTTGGGCACATCTCTCACTGGGGTCATTAACAGGCCTCTACTCTTTCCCAGATGCATCCCTGTGAAGAGTGTGGGAGCTTAATATTCTGCCCTCTACCCTATATGGGGCAGAAATAGGCCAGTGCCTCAACAGCAGCTAGGGAAGGAGGGGAACAAGGTGATGGTGAGCACAGACCCTGGTTTCCTTGGCAAAACAGCCCAGAAACAGGATGAACGTATATATAGAAAGAGGCTTACAGTTTTATCTCCTTTTTGATAAAGCAGTGCCATGGAAAGTAGCTGGGTACAGGGACAGAGGCTTTTCAGGACGTTAAATGTCCTGCAGTGTTCAGGCAGGGACAATGCATTGCTTAGCTGGGTAAAAGGGTTATTTCAAAAGGCCTTTCCTCCCCCCGAAGCCTCGCAGCCCCTCCTATGTTTCTGAGATTGCCTCTGGCAGGAAACAAAAGATTCAAACACCAGACCCAGTGTGTTAAGTGAGAAAGATATTTTTTCAGTCAAGCAGATGGCGAATAGAAACCTGCCATAGAAACCGGCTTACGCAACTCTTTTCACAACCAGTGTGTGCCTGGTAAATACAAACTGCCAGATAGAACCGCAAGATAGAGCTAGGCAAAACAGCTTGTGCTATTAAACAGCGAAGTAAAGAGCCTACAGTAATCTATAATGAACTTGTGAAGGACATGGAAAAGTACAAAGGCAGTGATGTAATACCAGTGTCGCTTCAAAACCCTACGGTTACGGTTTCTGTTCATTTCTATGGCCCACCAAACCCTACACATCCACAACCGCAATAGGAACAAACCCACAGTGGAAGCATGAGCTGGGCAGAGGGGAAGGTGCCTGGGGAATGCTGGAAGCTGTGCAGGCTGCGGCACGGCAGGTCAGCCTGGCTCTGCTCTGATCCTGGGTGGAGGGAAAAGCTGTAGCATAAGAGGAAGCACAGCTGTGTGTGTGGGAGAGGAAGAAAGTGCGGCTGCAGAGAGCGCTCGGCGGTGGAGATGTGGCTGCTCTGAGCTGGGTGTCGCAGCACTGTGTGGGGATCAATCCACAAAGGAGCTTTTGGAGCACGCTGTGACACAAGGCGCCAGGCACACATAAACCCAAGGCCACAGCACAGCCACCGTGGCTTGTCCCAAATCCTTACAGCAGGACGGTCCAGAGACAAGTCAGGATGAGAGCAGCTGAATGAGAAGAGGCATCTGAGGGATTGTACATCTTGTATGTTGTAACGCCTTAGAAGTTAATTATGTGGATTAAATGTTTACCACAAAGAGCTCAGTTGTAAAACCAGGTTTAACGCTTGATGGAAGGGAAGTTCAGCCAGAATATTCAATGTGGTATGTTAGCCAACTTCCATCTATTCAAGCTTCACCTAAAGATTGTGGGTATTTCAGGGGGTATATGCTGTTCAAAACAGCTCGTTTTAGCTCACCTGGATCAACATTCTCATTTATTATGGGTAGAAAATTATATACAAAGTTTGAATTTTTCTGAACTGTTTAGAGGATATTTTCTATTACTAGGATAACAGGATCCAGTCTGGCAAAGACTGGCATTTGAGCTTTCCTTACATTGAACAAGCCTGCTGATTTTTCAGCTGGTTTCCTAAGTCTTGATTTTTTCCCCTAGATTTAAAAACTTTTATTTAAAACAGTCACTTGAGTCTCTCACAAGGGTTGCATGTACTGACAGCAGCTCTCCCGTGTCCATGTCTTTCCTTACAGAATCATATTTTTGATTGACTTTCATACAGAAGAAGCTCCCAGAGGAACTCGTTGAACCATATGGGTCCTATCTTTTGACATAACAATTATTGCCTGATAATAACACAATAGCAATAGCAGCATGTTTGGGAATCAACAGTGAAATACTAATGAATGTTAATGCATTGTTTTAATTTACTACATTTGTTTTGTTGATGTACTTATTAACCTTCTGGTCTGTGGTTAATAAGGCATTCTATTTTAAGGTATTATTATCTGGGGGAAGAAGAGAAAAATAACACTGATGAAGTTAGACAATTTGTTCTTAATTTCATTCACATTTTGCTTGGTAATTGACTGCAGATTTTAACCACTAACCCATAGGCTGGAGGGGCGTTGATGTTATTTTAATAACATAGTGACAGAGGGATAGTTTAAAAAGAGAATGCGCAGCTTATTTTAGCTGTACAAAAGGACATTATGGCCAGGAAATGCCATGCATTGCACAAGGCAGTCGGAGGGGCTATACTGGTCACACAAGCTCCACGCTGTGCTGCGTACACCCAACAAAGCAGGTGGCCACGATGCCCTGACTGCAGGACAGAAGCCAACAACAAGTGGAGCACAAGGCTGTTTTGTAGTGCATAATCACTTCCCATGGGGGAAAGTTTCCTCCTCCCTGTTTTAAGTTACACTCCCTTTCTGTGTAATGTCCCTCCTCTGCCCTTTCATTGTCCTACTTTCTGTCTCCTATGGCCATACTGACCCATGATCCATTGGTGTGTGCTCAGCTTGGTTCAAGCCATTCAGCTGCGACTTCTCATGGGATTTGGGGATACTGAGGAGAGGAAATCTCTTCCACTCTGTAGGAGATTTATGAATGTATCTAAGGGGTATATTTAAGAGTACAAGTTTCACTGGCATGCAGTGAGATTCATGTTTCTAAAACCTTCTGGCCTATTTGAAAGTTTCCCTCTTAGTGAGTTTTATTGCCATGATGCAGAAAGCAGCATCCCACATCTCTGTTAGCAGGCAAATGCCCTCAAAAACTGGAAGGATGGAGCCCAGCAGTGTAGTTTTCCTAGCTCAGACAGCATGTACCTGTTAGAGCCCCTGCTCCACCTGAATCACCTCAATCAGCCCCACCTGTGGCCCCACATGCCCCTGCCAAGGGCCCTGTTTAATTGCAGCCAGGGGCTATCACTCCCTTCTTTGGGGATGCTGTAGGATGCTGGCCTCCAGCCCTGATGGTTCTCTGCTTTTGCACTGGCCAAGACCTTCCCTTGGAGAAAAGTTACACTTCTCCAATGCTTGGAAAAGAAAATGTAAGGTAGAAAACAGTTTTACAATTCGGCTTCCTAAGTTAATCTCATTTCTTCATGGGTATGATGCTTGTATTTCACACCTTAAACTGTATACTTATGCTGGGATTTTTTAGAGAGCTAAATCAGACTTGAACTGTATTATAATTTGGGTGTTTAATACCCTTGAATTAACTTGGAGACCTCTCTTCTAAACCTTCACTGTAATTCCATCAGCAGGATGCTTGACAACAGCATTTGGGGTTGGCTCTCAGGTGTAAGCAGTCCCTGTTATTCCCAAAAGATGTTATTG
This sequence comes from Rhynochetos jubatus, assembly GCA_027574665.1. Taxonomy (NCBI): domain Eukaryota; kingdom Metazoa; phylum Chordata; class Aves; order Eurypygiformes; family Rhynochetidae; genus Rhynochetos; species Rhynochetos jubatus. Next base: position 17,584,547 of record CM050654.1, on the reverse strand, counting down.
TTTTATTTCCCTTTAAGAGTTCTGTTAAAAGTTTTCATTTTAAAGGAAGGACAAACTCCTTGCATGTTAGGATGGGGGTGGGGGTGCTGGATTTTATGTCACTGTTTATAAAAGCTTGTATGTATACAAAGCACAACCTGATGTTTCTGGCAGCTTCCTCTTGCACTAGAGCAGCTGAAGGAAGGGGAAGAAAATAAATAAGAAAGGTGGGAGAGTGTTTCAGTTCATTTAATCTCTAAGCTTTTTCAGCCATATTTTCAGATGCTAAATAGTCTCTCGTCTGAATTGGGGAAAAAAAATTAATTCCTGATAAATCAGGTCACTCTGCAAGGTGTTTCCCTTTTTCTGGGGTCTGTATATGGATGTTTCTCGTACCCAAGTGGCTCTCTGGACAGGATCTGTGTCCCTGTCTTAGGCTTGGGAACTCCCCCAACAAGGCTGCGTTTGAGTAATAGCCCCAGATTTTACACTGAGGTTGCAAAGTTTTGGGTCAGGAACATGCATTCAATATTCCTACATGGGCTAAATACATGTGCCTTGGAAATACTAGAGTTCACCAGTCTTTTAGTGAGTGGATGCATACTAAGGCTGCCATTTCTGTTACTTCCTTCTGTTCACAAATGCCAGCAAGAAAATGAACAGGCTAAAACAGAACCACTTTATTCATTACACTTAATTAATTACACTGGACTCTCCTTTTGTATTATTATTTCCTCTGAGGCAGCTGTTTATTATATATCCTGCTAGTGCAATTGATGAGGGAAAAACAAGGTCCTCTTGTGCTGACTAATACAGAAACCCCACGATTTTCCAACATCTGCAGTGGGAAGGAAAGATATATGTGTTCTTTGTCTCTTGGAACAGTGATAGCTGCAGCCTGAAAGTATTGGCACTTGGTCTGTATTCAGGAAGTCCCTCTCTAATCTACATAGGTTGCCTAGAAAAAGCAGTTGTGCTGTCAAATTACCATTCTTATTCCAAATACAACCACTCTCCAAAAGCTTTCAGGCCTAATGCGTTATAGAACATAACTCTAAAATATTTAAAAGCCTCTTTTTCCCCATAATGTAATTCCTCTAGAAGGAAATAAGCAAGTATTTGTTCTGAATTTTTCTTCCTTTGAGCCTTTTAGGTGTGTGTATTATACAACTACACCTGAATTTTTCCAGAGGTTTTCACGCAGTATGTTGCTTTTTCTTCAAGACCTTTGATTTCTTGGTAGCTGTATTGATCCATGGTGAAAGAGACGTACAATTTGGTATGCTTTTCTTGTAATTCCTTATTCATTTCAACCCAGATTCTGGTGCCGGTCTCCTACAAAGCAAGCTTGGTGCAGCACACTGAGGACAGCTGGTAGAGCATTCTTTTATCACTGTTCAAAGTATCCTCTGGGTTTTTGAAGATCTGACCTGAATCAAACAATTGCAGTGCAGTGGTGTTATTGATTTGCTCTATGATATGCCAGCTTGAGTAGGGAAATATTTTAAGGGTCACTTCAAAGAAACCAAAACGTACTCTTTTGAAATAATGTTCTATAGGAAGGATGCTGAAGATATGGCAGTTCTGGCTACTGTGAACCTGAAATTCGGGTGAAATCTCATAGGGCATGGAGTTATGTGAGTAAGGAGCTTGTGCAAATCCCTGTGAATTGGAAGGCTAAAGCTAACATGCTAGAAACATGAGAAATGAGTGGATAGTGGGCTGTTTATGAAGCGGGAAGGAAAGGGAAAAAATTGACTTTGTCCAGAGTTCAAGATAAGACTAGATTACATATTTCACACCAAATGATTTCTCTTAACAGTGTTTAGAAAATAGACAAAGGCATTAGTAGCCCTCAGATAACACTAGAAATGTAGCCTTGTGTCTATTTTTTTTTTGAGCTCTTAATTTTTCTGTCATCAGGACTGAAATGCACATGTTCCTTAACTGTGCTCTTTTGTGCACAAACTGATTTGTGCACTGATTAAATGTTTAACAAAGCTATGTCTCCAAATTAATTCACGGATAACTTTGAATACAATGAGGTTGATGTGTGGTTTTCAGGTTCATCCCACTGCATGTGAAAGGTGTCTTTGCTGCGATCAAACCTTTTTTTTATATTGTCTTTGAATTCTGGAGAAAAAAGTGTGGTCGTGGAGATCCAGCGAGAGGTCTGCTCTCCAGCAGCTCCTCTCTGTGTTCATGTTGCTCAGTGATCTGACTCCCCACACTTTCTCCCTGCGTGGAAGTGGCATACAAAAGGATTGATAACTTGGTCCTGCTGTGTAATAGTGCACAAGCCACTCTATTCTTTCTTAGTTTACTCTCTTGGAGGAAAAATGTTGCCCTGATCTGAGTGTAGGTCTAAGTACGAGGCAACTGATATTTGTGAAATACCAACAAAAGGGTTTATAGCTCCACTAACTGAAATGGATTTGTACAAATTTAAACTTCAAGTAATATTGGTGTGGTGATCATATTGAGCTTGGGAGGTAACCAAGTGTTATAAAACACGAAACCAATAAAACCAGCATGATTTATTTTAGGCTGGAATCATTAGGAGGAAAAAAGTCTAGTCAAAACAGCTTCAGGAGTGTTATTAGCAAACAGACTGACAAGGCTCTCTTCCATCAGATAGGGATGTGACAGTGTACAGAAGTATTTTGTCATTCACATTTAGAAAAAGAAAAATGTGTCGTTTCAGTCCTGTGACAACTCGTCTTTGCTATATATTAAGAGCAAATGTCATCCTTTTCAGTTTTCTCCAGAACAGCCAAGTAAACTGGGTGTATTTATAGTATCTTGAAGAACACAGGCACTGGTTTTTAAAATGCAGTTGATGATTCATGGAAAACTGATAAACATTAATTTCAAAAACAATGGTGCTGAACACTCTCGTTGTGCTCCCTGTAGCTGCTGTTTCTTCTATCTTACCACTTAGTCATACATCCTGAAACACCCAAAGGTCTTCCCTGTGGTAAAAACCTATTTGTGTCATGAATATCACTATTCTTTTTAGATGACTTGTTTTCTTAATATTGTACTTAGTATGCCTGTGAAATAATACTTCTGTCTCAAAAGATGAATTTGTGATCATCTCCACTGAGACACTAGCAGACCAGCACCATCAAAAAAATTGCTACAATCATAAATGACAGCTGCTTTGGCAATTTACAGAGCTGTAAGAATTTACTAGGCATGAAAATAATTTTTAATCCTAGGCTGGTCCTTCAATATTACAGTTTTTTGTGTGCTTTTTACTGCCTGTGCCATATCTGTCCTGAGTGAACATAAGATGCCGAAACAGGCAAACCACAATCTTTCCTAGGCATTTAATGATGTGAAAAATGTGGTTATTTTCACTTGAACTCATTTCCTGAATCATTATATAACATTCTTTGTTGAGCAAAGAGAAGAGGGTAAACATAGTTAGTAAAAATTGAAACAATGAGAAGCTAGGCTCTGCAGTAGAAAAGGGGGAAGTTAGCAACTTCATGTTCTTCAGTTTGACTATAATTTCATCCTCTGAGCTTCCAAGGGTTGTCACTAGTGTACGTCTCCGAGTAAGTGATTATAGGTGGGGAAAAAAGGGATTTGGAAAAGGGTCTGGATTTTTTTGCTACTTCAAAAGATGAAAAGAATTGGCAATGGTTTGGTGATCTGATTCATGTGGGACTAGAAACTCTCCTTGTGTGCACCCTGCCCAGGAACTGGGGTCCCTGCCTGGCGGATGAAAATGCCCACGAGGGACCACACGCAGGCTGAGGGTACCTTTTAGTAGCATATTCCCCTGGCGGTACAAGGTCTCCTTTCTAATCTGGAAGAAGAGGTTTTGGGCCCTGGATTTTCCTGGTTGGTGAGTGAGTGCTCTCACTGCTGAACGAGAGACTGCAAAGGCCCTTTCCCATCCTCACTTCTGTGGTTAATGCATAAAGTCTCTTTTGTGCCTAAACCATTGATTCCCAGCACTCTTGGCCTTGTGACACAATGCCTGTAAACAACAGATATGCTATGGCCTAGGGTGATTTTTATTTACTGAATGTTTTTAATATTTCTCTTGGGTTAGCCCCAAGAAATCATTTTCTCAGAACAATTTTAACCTGTTCCCGGTTCTAAATAGGTTACATGTAATTAGCATAATTGTATCCAGACTGGATACATTGATGTGTCATTGATACAGTTGTACCAATTAAGGATGTGGTTTCTCCCCACCAGATATACCACACCAGAGTAGCTTTCTGATAAAGCATTCAAAGAGAAATTAGCCAAGGATGGTTCCCTGAGAAGCATGCTTGGAAGATGCCCGTGAAATTGTTAATAGGAAAGCTTAGCAGCATTAACTGGCCTTGGAACAGAATTGGCCTCCACAATGTCAGCTGTTGGAGATCGTTGTAAGTCTTAGGTTGTGCTGTGTTTGCATGAGAGAAGACTGGATGGTGGCTTTTTCTCCAGTGCAGAGCTGGAGTTGAGAAGATGAGGAAGGAGCTGCTTTATTCTCTATAACCTGCAGCTTGCTTTCAGTGCAGTGCTGTGATCCCAGTAAAGAGGAGCTGATGGATCATCTGTTTGGTGGGGCATAAGACTGGTTCACATCAGTGGGCTCAGGATTCAATGAGTAACTTCATAAATGTCAATGAGTGTAGAAATGCAGTCTTCCTCTGGATACTGCTGTAGGCTGCATTTGACTGCTTGCTGTATCCAAAAATGTACCTGGAGAGGGTTAATGCAACTTCTAGCAGTGAGCTGTGCCTGTTAATTACAACCCTTTGCCCTCCTGTGTCTCTGCTGCTTCCTGAACTTAGACTGGAAATGACAACAAGGTAATTGTTTAAGTGAAAGCTAATTACATTAGTATTGCATGTTCACTGGTCAATAATATGTACTGCTTGTCATAAATAATAGTGTTGGAAAGAAACACCTGGGTCAATTCAATTCCTCCTCACATCATTTTTGCTGTGTGTGCATACAAAGCAATAAGCTTATTCCTTCAGCTCTCATCTCCCTCTGCACTAGTGTTTAAAGGGAGGAAAACAGATGGGCAGCAAGAAGACCTGTATAAATACATGCAAGCTGTTTTGCGTGGATCCTGCTGCACTGCAATGTGGATTGTGAGAGGACTTTTTAATCACAAAAGTATTGCATAAAAATATATTTGTAAACATCTCTATTGTTTGTGAACAATAGAATGCAGAAAATAATGGAGGGAAAATTATGAATGAATGGGTGTAGGTCTCATTTCTGCTCAAACTGTGTTTTCTTTTAAGAGATGAAAATTGCATATCGCAGCAGAAGAAAGTTTTTTGTTAGGACTTACCTTCCTACAGTAAATTAAGAATCCATGCCACATCCTGTTGATGATAATTACTATAGCTTTAACGACACCCATAGCTTCTGGACTCTGGCCACAAAAGGATTTCTGATGTCTTGGTGAACAAGATATGAGAACTTGAAGGGTGCCAGTCACATATCAGTAGCATGCAATGATTTTAAGTATTGCTTGTTGGCACTGGGGAAGCTTCTTGACACAGATGCGTTGGCAACTTGGAAGAGATCCTAGTTAGCATGATGATCCTGTGAAATTTCTGAAGCATGTGAGGTAAACTCCACTTTCAGACAATACTAGCCACAGTCTGAAAAATCACTTTGGCTATGTAAAATTATAAACTATTTTCTATACCACTTGTGTATTTGCCTTCAGGAAAAGGGAAAAACACATACCTACCTTTTTCAATATATCTCCTTTACCCATTCACCGTTCACCTTCCTGCTGTGCTGAAGGGATCCCAAGGGCCAGGCTGAGAGGGCATAGATGTGCTGGGGTAAGGTAACCTCCTTCTCCTACAGAAGCAACGCCTTTGTCTGTGGTGAAGGGAACTCTGCTCATCTTTTCCAAGCTCTAGTTAAGTACTTAACATTAGATATATGTTGGGTGAAATGTACAGTAGTCTGATGAGGGGTAGGTGTGAGGCAGGGTTCCCGAGGGGTAACTCTGGGAAGACTTTCAGTTTTGGGGTGTGGAAGTACTCAGTAGGAGTTTTGGTCTCAAAAGCCTGCAGCACTGGGGTGGCCCAGGGGCTCTGATGACCAAAATGTTTTCTTAGGCAGAAGGGAGAATCTCAAACCTACAGGAATACTCTGACTCACGTTGATTTTCGTTGGAGTTGCTTACTAGCTCATCCCTGAATTCACTGTAATTAGGGAAATTCACTTTTAGGACAGCTTCCAGTTTTGGCATTTTTCCCTTCCACTGTAATTTTTCTTTCTCTATTTCTTTGTGTTCTTGAACATTTTTTTCTATCTTTTTCCCCCCTTCCTGTATCAAAAACTAACTTAGAATCATCATTGTTAAGCTTTACCAGTCCAATTAGATTAATAGCATGTCATTGTTTTCAGATTAAATCCCGATTTACATGATGATAGTGTGTTGGACCATACACTAGTTCCTGGTGGGCTGATTTTCATAAATAGAAGTGCCGGTATCCTGCTGAGTTTCTGTTTTTTGTCCTGTTTGTATAATGAAAGGTTGGGCTCCAAATAAGCCTTTCAGAGTTAGGTGGAACTACTGAAGTAGGACAGATGCCTGATATCCCTGCCCTACATTTACAGGTGCCTGCATGAAACCAGATATGCTGGGTCTCAAGCAGACTTTTGTAACTTGTATAGAGCATTAGGAAAGCAGGGTTGCATGTAGCAGGCCAAATTGGAAGGAACTTGTGAGTTGTGGGAAGTAATGCTATATTTCTTCTGGTCGCTCTTGTGTTAGTTTCACATCCTATTTCAGCCTATGAATAGCCTCTGAAAGAAACCGAAAGCCGTTTGTACGCAAAGCCCACATGGTTCCCATATTCTGTCTTTCTCAATCAAATGGTAAAGGTCGTACCTCCTGCTGGTGGACATCGCTGGTTCCAGCAAAGATGGGCTGTTGCTCCCCTTCATTCTCACACTTTATTAATAATCTCTTCTGTTTCCAGTGGGAGTACTTCCCAGGAACATAGGAAGTAGAGAAATCATTGCTAAGAAGCGGCAGAATTGTGGTGGTGTTACCTGCCTGAAGGAAGCCCTAGTGGATGGCTCTTCAGTAGAAACCCAGTTTCATTTTTGTATTCAGATATGTTATATTGAAAATGTTAATCAAGTCACATGCACAATTTTCAGAGAATTCACTGTAGAGAGTCTAATACAGACCTCCTGGGAAGATGCTGAACACTGTTAGGTGTTTCTTTAAATTTCAATTCACTGTAAGCTTGTGAAAGAAGAGAATATTTTCACTGGAACCTGGCTATGAGCTTAGATTTGGAAATATCCTTTTTCAAATGGATGCCATAGCCAAATGGCTATGAGGACCTCAAGGGATTGTCTTGCATACTATTTGCTGCCCTTCATCAGTTTCCTGTGGGGAATTAGTTGAAGTGTTTTAGACAAATAAATGGGAAAGGGACTGCAGAATAACAGGATTTTTGCTTGGAATAATTTTTTGGAGTGATTGCAGCCCCAGACCTGTAATAGCAGATCCTGCTCTGTTTGTTTATCCTCAAGGGGTTCAGCTAGACCAGCCTGAGATAGCTGTGAATGTTATGAGAGGATGCAAAGGATGTGCAATGTTTGCACTGATCCCACAATACTGGCAGAAAGAAAAGAAGGTGCATTTTGAATGCATGTGGCAGAGGTTCATGCTAGGAAAGTTGTCCTTCTGGATAAGAAAGAAATTAGTAAGCTAAAAGCTTCTCTGCCTGGGAAAACCAGTTTTACAATGCATGTGTCTTAATGTTGCTTAAATAATTCCAATCAGAAGTTAATTTTGATTAATTCAAATATAAGTGACCTGTCTTTGGAAATAAATTAGGCTAAAATAGCAATCTATAAGTGAATTTGCAAAGACAGTGAAGTGGTTTAATGAAGCCATTTCTAATAAATTAAAGGTGTGAACTGCTGTTGTTTCTGCCCCTGCATGAGAAGGTTACCTGTAGACTATTAAATCCAAAGAGAAGTGAAAGCTTTGAAAGCTCTTACCATGCCATCACTATGTCTTGCCCCAATCCCTCCTGTAGCCTTGATTTCACCTGCTGTGAAATCCAAGGGCTTTGTCCCCACTCTTTAATACAATCGCCAGAGGTTTAACACCCACTTTTTTCTCCCCATGGTGAAATGTGTCTTTTTGTCAGTTAAAGCCTAAAAATACTGCAAATGTACTTTTATCTGCATGTCCCTACATATGCTTTACCTTGAATAAGCAGTGAGCGCTACCTTATTGAATGAGACTGTCTATGCTAAAGATGCTTGTGATTTTTTTTTTTTACGGGATCAGCATTAGCACATTTCTTTTTCTAAAGGGTAGTTTAGTGATGGTGCTATGTACATAGTGATATAAGGAAGGGATCAGACAAATAATCACTTAATAGCTGACCCACATAGCTGATTATGTGAATGCTCTCAATATATCAGTCACAAATCAGTGAGGTCCAAACATGAATGAAAGGGAAGCTAAATTTTCCTTGCTTTGTGACTAAAGCAGAGTAGAAAACGTACCTGAATTTTTAGCATCTGATGAATGGTAAATTGTTGGAGTTGTTCATGTGCAGAGCTGAGAAAATTGTGTGGGTTTTTTACTTATATTGGCTGGCCAGACCTGGGGGAGGGGAAAGGACATCTCTGGTTAGCTGAAGCGCTTCACTTTGGTTTTTAAAGTGTGCAGTCATTTTAAAAAGTAGCCAAATTTAAAAATAAAAATATTTCAAATTGAGAAAGTAGCAAAAAGTGTTCTGTAGTATTATGTTCTTTGATAATTTATTTTTAAAGAAACTACTTGAAAGAGGTGTTTAGGGAGAAGAGTACTGAAGCTATTTTCTACACTCAAAGTCATGTTAAAAATGAAGGTTAAAACCTTTGCTAAGTTTTAGCATATCAGGATTTCCCTTTCTCAATACTCATTCAAACAAACCTAAAAATACTGTTACAACTGATATTTTCATGTACTTTGGCATGTTTCAAGCTTCTTTTGCTTTACCATGCAAATTCCTTATTAAGGAATATTAAAACCAATTTCCTTCAAATAATTTCTTTAACAATAGTTACACTCTGAAAGGAAGTGTAGCAACTGATCGTACTTTTTACTGATAACTTTTTCTGCTTTCTTTATGCTGTTGTATTATGCTTTAAGACTTTTTAGTTAATTTAAGGCTTAATCTAGAAATGGCCTAATTTACCATACTGTGGGAAGAAGGGATAGCAGCGAAGTCCTGGAGTGAGAAAATAATTAAAATGCTAATGAATCTGGCCCAAGCAAAGGTGTTTACCAAATAGACATGAAGAGAAGGGAGCCTAGTTTGGAATTGCAATGAGAGATCAAAAGATGTCTGAAATATGATTGCAAAAGGAAATTAAAATATATATGTATATTAAAGCATAATTAATTTAATTAAAGGTTTTGGAAAACAGATACAGAAGTGGGTGATGCAGATGAATGTTTGAGATGAGCAGATGATGTAATGTTTAAACATGTTAATAAAAATATGGGATCTTTTATCTGCCAAGAATGAGAGGATTATTTTTTTATATATAAATACAAAGTGCTGATCTGTGGAGACAGAGAAGGACTAGGCAGAGACACATGGATTCTTGAGATGTGGATTTGCCAGTTTCCCTCATTATTAACGTGTCTAGACTGAGATGGGACAAACTCTTGTTTATCTAAACACATTTTGTGCCTGGATACCTTGGTGCTAAGCTCCTTAACATCTGAGCACCTAAAGAGAGTGACCTGGATTCACTAGAAGGAGCACACCAGGGAAAACTGGAGGAGGAGGCCAGCTTACTGATGGCAGGACTTGGATTGGTGCTATTAAACTTCAGCTCACCTGGCTACAGGAAGCAGACAGTGACCTGACACCTTTCTTGGTCCTCACTGAGAGGGTGACCTATTCCTCTAGCATCCAAAGGCATAGATAGTGGCACCTTCTGTGCAGGGACAGTCAGGAGCTGTGATCACATCCTGCCTGTATCCTCGGCGTTGAAGTGGGTGTTTGGCTCAGTTGCCCTAGGGCAAGAGTGCCCCAGGATGGGGTTCTGCTTGTGCTGTGCAGCGAGCCCAGCACAAGAAAAGCTCTGGTCACTTTCTGGCTGTTTTCATCTTGGTGGCTATTTTCAGACCAAAAGTGATGTATGTAAATTGTTTTACCCTCAAAGCAAGAAGAGGTGGTTTTGCCAAGATCAACAGCATGTTTCAAAGCCTTCCAGGTTCCCTAGAACACAAAGGCTGACTCAAAGCCGTGACTCACCATCAGGAAGCAGCAAGCCAGGGACCTCCTTATCAGCTTTCATATCTGGGCTGTGGGAACCAGCGGCAGGGCGGGGTGGGGCGGGGTGCACGTCGGTGGAAGAGTAGAGGAAAGGTTAAATGTTATGACAGCTTCCACTTCTTTGGAAAAGGACTGGAAAACAATCTTCCTTTCTTAAGTCCTGCCTTACTGGCAACTGGAATTGTTTCCATAGGGGAAGCATGTAAGCACCGCTGATCCATCGATGGTTGTACAGTAGATCAGTCCTTGGGTGAATTATTTATGTGCAGAGCAGTAATTAATTTTTGAAGTTTTACAAGGGATGAGAGTAACTCCAGGCACGCTGGTTGTGGTCATCGCTAGCTTGGTAATGACTCTGGGCTCTGTCAGTCTGCTCTGTCTGGCTCTATTTGCTGTTGCTGTGTCTTCCTGTCTGCAGCCCTGCCAGGAATTGGGGTGAGCTTGTGCAGGGCTTTTGCACCTGGCTTCCAAAAGGCAACTTCTGCACCCAGATAGCAAATCGAGACCTTTCACTGGGACTTTTTAAAGGCAAAAAGGTGTTCTTACCAGTGAATAATGAAGCACAGCATCCCTTTTGGCAAAAGGCACTGAAGGATGTGGAGAACTTCCTGCCGTTAGGTCTGTCTGCGCTATGTGCTCCCTTCAATCCTTCCCTGTTCTGGGAGTAAATAGTTACTTTAAACTTCAGAGGATGCTTAATGGTCTTTCTTTTCACATCTAAGGCTAGGCAATATTTCTTAGCAATTATTTCATTGTTACCGTTATTATTGGCTTCCTGACAAACTGGTGACTGGTCAGACCTCTGCCCAGCAGCAGATGCTGCTGCTTTGCTCCGAGAGGACTGTGCATCTCCTCCCTCCAGTCTCTCCATTGCCCAGGATGGATGACCCTAACTCTCTCAGCATGACCTGAATTAGCTATGAGGGCTCAAAGATTTCTTTGTGGCCTGGCTTGTGTCTCACTTGCTGGGACCTTCCCATGCACCTGCCTCTTCTCAAATCCTTTTCCTAACTGGGTCATGCCTCAAAGCTGTTGCCATCTCTATGCAGGCTGGGCTTTCCCTTTCTTACTTTCTCTGTCTCATGTAGAAGCCTGTGTCTGGGATAAGTGAGGGTGGTGATTTGAGGGGAAAAAAAAAAAAGACAACCTTTCTTCCTCTGGCTGGGACCCAAGGAGGCAGATGTTCCTGGGAAATGGCTGCTGCAGGGCAGTCCAAAGGAGTAACTGCAGCTTGTGCAGACACACCCAGACCAGCTCAAAACCAATGTGCCCCAGTAGAGATCAAGCCCTGGCCCTGTGTGTTTGACTCAGGCTGGCACACATACTCTGCTGCTGGGTTAGGGTTAACTCTCCTGAAATGGTCCCTGGTGCATTGCCCAGCCTGGCTGTGATGGAGATGGGTCCTTGGGCACCCTCTGGGGCAGCTGCCCCCTTGATTCACCCTGCAAGAGGACTTCGCTGATCCTGCTGGTGAGAATGGGAGGGAGAAACAGGAGAGGAAATCCCTGCTTTTTATGCAGGATTCAGTTCAACACTATGTGGTGCTTTGTGCAGTTATTTACACTGGGACAGGCAGCAAAGGATTTGCTGCTGTTGTCTTACTAGGGCTTGACTGCATTTGGGAGTGGTGCAAATGGCTTCATGGGTGGAAGGGAAGGGTGACTTGGCTCACAGCAAAATAGACTTTAACAGGTAGCACTTCTGCTTTCCCTCCAAGATCAGCTTCAGTTTAACAACACCAGAATTGCCTGTTCATCTCCATTTAGTGTACATAAGTACATGTGGGAGTTTTAAGTTTACTTGTACATGTGCCTCAAATCCCATCTCTATAGTAACATTCATAGAATGAAAGTACATGCTTTGTAGTGTAAACTTAATTTTGTGAGCAGTAAAGCACCCCATCATGCCCTGTCCCAAGTGTAAGTGATCCCAGCTATTTGACTCCATGATGCCTGCAGCGAAAAATAATGTTTAGTCCTCTGTCTTTTTCTCTTTGAAATAAAAGTTTCAGCCAAAAGGTATAATGTTCATAGGAGTTCTGCTGGGAACAAGAAGAAATGGGCATTTTAAGACAATTAGTAACTTTCTACCTTTTTTGTAGCTCTTCCAGACATTTCTTTGAGTCCTATTTCTTCCTCCTCTTGATCCTTTGTTGAAGGTTATAATCCTGTGTTTATATCTCTGTCTGTTGCCATAGAAATAACTGACGCTGCAACTAATTTTGAAACTTCCTTGAGGGATGAAGTTAAGGGCTATTCCTTGTAATTATTTCATGTGTGTGAAAATGTCTCCAGATGGATTTCTCTTCAAAGGTCATGAATTTTAACTTCTCTAACATAATATGAAAGAAGTGAGGTCCTTTCAGTGGCATTACACTTTGCTAGACCTGCTGTTTGGAGGAAGCTGTGTGCTTCTGCATCCTGCCTTCCCAACCTGCTTCAGCTCTGCCTCGAAGGGACCAAAGGATGGGTCAAGCTGTCTGCTCACCAAAGCTTTGCTTCTGCTATTGACACTGCAAACACTTGTCTGTTAGCAACCCACCTGAAAACGTCAATGCTCCTTTCAGAAGGAGCTATATGGTCAGTGAAATGTCAATAACTTATTGCTGACCCAGGATTTGAATAGGAGGCCTGCCACTGCATGTGAGGTGTGACTGTCCCATCCCTCATGCTTGTTTGCTTCTGTAAGTCCTTGTTCCTGTGTACTGCTGTGCCGCTGTGTCTTGTCCATGCCCTTTAAAGTAAAAATCTAAAGCTAATCTCTTTAGGGTTTTTTTTTTTTATACTCTGAGATGTGTTACTGCAATCTACCTCATAATTTAGGTAAAGAACAGCTATAGGAGGGAAACCACAGTGGCACTTATAGTTAAAGCTTCATAATGTGACATCTCACTTGTCTTTCTGCCATGAAGTAGTGAAATGCTATAACTTTCTTTTTTGTATTGAACATACTGAAAATGCTAGTTTTATTTAGGATGTGGGGTGGTTTAACTCTCTCTTCCCACTGTAGGGAGAAACAAAGCAAGGTATCGTACAAAACAATGCAAATTTAAGAGGAAGTTTCAGGCCCTTGGGAAGGCTGTTTTACATCTAGACAATGTGTGCAGTGTGGAAAACATGGTCCCCTTTGGGTAGAACAATCTCTAATTTGGCATTACTTCTTAATGAAACAGGGCAGCTGTAGCTGAGTTTGCAGTCTCTGCTCTACTAATTTTGGATAATCCTTGTCACTGGAAAATAAACCAAGCCTCATCCTGGTGGGCATGTGCAGTTGTGGGTAACCCTTTATGTCACTGGTCTTTGAAGCACAGTTTCATAAATCTTTCTTCCCTCCCCCTCCCTGCTCTTTCCTGAGTTCTGCTTTCTTTCTCCCTCATCTGTCAAAGGAAGCCCTACTAGATTTTTTTTTTTTACAGTCCACCTCTTCCTCCTCTTTTTCTATGATACCTCAATTCTTTACCCTTTTTTTTCTTAAAACACTGCACAATCAATGATGTAGGTTCAGAGTGTCAATAGTCTAGCTACACTGCTCAATATTTACTAAAATATCATTCTTGGATATAAACTTCATAGCCATTTGGGGGCATAGGTAAATATCTTGCATGGGGGTAAACTGAGGTATAGAATTTTTTTCAAGGTCACAAATAATTCAGAGTCAAAGCAAGCAATAAAAAAAAGACCTCACAGTAACCTGATCTTTTCCTATCCCAGCACCAAGTTTAATTTTTATTATAAGTGTTTGCATTGTAGCAACGCAATGTTCATGATACGGAAAGAATCAGGGAAACAAGCAAAATAATCCCTTGAAAGAGAAGTGGTGCACTTTGGATGGTCATGATAATCTGTTTGTGTGTTCCCTTTTTGGTTTTATGGTTATTGCACTGTGTAATTTCATCAGTCTTTAAAACCAGACAGTGAATATATTTGAGTTGATGTCCTCACAGCTCTTTGGCCAGGTTTCAATAGTGGGTGCTACTTTCTTGGGTCTGGGATGGAAAAGCACGTGGAGGTACAATAAGCTACAACACAGGTAGGGTGTTGTCCCAAATCTGCAAGCACTTTGTTCCAGGCACACTCATGCTCACTTTTCTGTAATTCCTGGGACTCCTGCTTGTGAAAACACTTGTCTGTTTGTGGCATCAAATACTGGGGTAATGACAAACTTGATAGAAGTTGAACAGCTTCAAAATTTTCACCACAGTCAGAAGAGCCTGTTTTTCTCTTAGTCTTTGCTTTGCATTTGTGTCAGGGTTAGGAAGAGTGACCAAGAGACCAAAATGTTGGGAGAGAAGGGATGGGAGGAAGGTGGAAGCCACAGCAATGGTAGGAGAAATGTGGTGCTTGTGGTCCAGTTGTTTCGGGCTTTGTCCAGTGAGGTCTGTTCTTCTGCAGAGCTGGACACCATTTTGCTGTAGCATTTGTATCCACAACCATACTGACCTTGAAATATCCAGATGTCTCCATATTTTGTTTGTTCATCTTGCAAAAACAAGTCAGTGGTGTTGGAAAAGTTGTTGCACATACTAGGGACCAACAGTTGCTTTTCATAACTTTAAGTAATTGCAGAGCTCTTTGTGTTGCGCATGTGTTTGGTTTTGGGGTTGTTTTCTCATTTTTAGAGTACTGACCTCTTTAGAAGTAGCAGGATGTTGGGATCGATGCTGATGCCTAATCTGACTATCAGACTGCAGTTTGGTTTTTTTTTTTTTGGAAGCTTTTTGCCAACTATGTCATACACAGAAATCTGCTCTGACTTGATAAAAAAATTAGCCTGACGAGCAGCGAGTGGAAATGACAAGAAGCAGAGCCGGCTTGTCTCCAGCTTGCCTTCCTGTTTTCCTCATTAATACTGATTTTTGGGTAATGTCTGACTCCAAAGCAACTTGAAAACATCACAGTAGTGAACAAGTCCAGCACAGCCAGGTTTGAATCTAGTCTTGCATCTAGGGAGGGACAGATTTGTCCTTTCAAAACCTGAGGTAAGTGCAGAATGAGGCTATGACTTGTCCTGTCTGTTCCTAATGATCTCCTGTAAAGAAAACAGATGTTGAATACAGATTTTCTTGGAAGCACAATATAGCAGTAACTTAACAGGCTGGAATTTGGTTATAACATGCTGACCTTTAGCAGTCATCTCATAATTTCTTGTAACTTTCTGGTTAAAAGCTTGCTTGGAAAAAAACTTCAAACTCTTTAATATCTAATTTTGAACAGAATACATTTATTTAAATGTAAATAGTTTTCTAGATTTTTCCTTTTTAGATTCAGTTTTCTAAGTAGCTTCAGGAAAATCAGAAGCAAATATTCACTAAGATGATTAAATCCCGTATTTAAATAGGTAAGGACAAAAGTCCTATAAAAATAAGCAGTTGGAGGCAAAAATTAAGAGGAAAAAAAAAAGTATATGTTGCAGACCATAAAGTGAAATATCTACCTCAACTTGGAAAGCTCTGGGAGGATGGTGCCTGACTTGAGGAGAGATGGGAAGAATCCTGTCTTCTCCTTCTGGCCTGATTTAACATTGTCTTCTCTCAGAGTTCAGTCTTGCCCTGTGATCCCTCACCTGACATGAAGGTTGATGCCCTGTGCTTCAATAGTTGGCTTTCTTATTTTGGGCTTGGGGCTTTCTTCCTCTGTTAGGGGCTTCTGTAGTGTAAGAGTGAAGTTTGAGGCTGTACAAGACAGGAGCTGGCTTTCAGTGAGCAGTGGCGTGTGGCCTTTTCCTGTGACTTTGAATTCAAGCAGCACCACAGTAACCTCCAATCTGTTAAATTTGGAGCAGGGATTGAATCATGGGTGAGGACTGGCATGTTGCCACACAAACTGTGGTGCTGGCCTTAAGTAGGTTTTCTTCTCTTCCAGTATCCACTAGTAAACACTTTAACTATTTTTTGTTTCCAGTATGGTTAAATATTTAATATAGGGTAAATATTTTAAAATGCCTTTCATGTAGGTTGCAATTACTGAAATACTTTGATCATCGGGGTTTTCACACTGAATCAATGCAGGACAAAGTTCTGTCCTGGCTGCCCACATCTCAATTTTAAATTCCCCTGGGAGCTTTAATGAATGTTCTTCTAAGTAGGGAGAGGTGGGCATTGAAAATGGATTTGTTAATCCTTCTCCCTTTAAAGTCAATGGAAAACCTTTGTTTAATTTCGGTGGATAAGATGCACCATGCTGTTTGTTAAAGCATGTGCTTTCCCTGGGCACGGAGGAGCCCCTGTGACAGCTGGACTCTTACTACCAGGGGCACAACTAGCTACCTTGTCCTCAGCCGGCACTGCTGAGTGTGTAAGGGCAGTAATTCATTATTTTGTGAATTGTTCTGTGATTGGGCTATAAAAGGTGCTCCAGTTCTTTAAGCCTGGGTCAGTTTATCACAGAAGTACCCTGAGGTGACAGGAGGTTGAAAAAGGTGATTTTTAACTTCCTGTGCTTTCAAGCAGTGACTTCCAACCCCGACTTACAAAGCACAGAAGAAAAGAATCTGAGGAATGTACTAGATGGTTATTGAGCAGAATCCAGCTCCTTCCATTAGCAGTAACCAGGTAACACCGAAAATAGCCTTATCCTTCCCTTCCAGTGCAGGCAGATGGGATAGGGCTGTCTGAACTGGGGGTCTCCCCTCCTGGACAACCCTGTCTTCAGTAGTACCTTAAGAACACAGGTATCTGTTCCACTTGAGAAAAAAGTTATCTCCCCTTTTAAGGTGAAATGTGTTGAAGCACTAACTACTGTTTTGCATTCATTTTGTATGGCTACTGACATTTTCAGGCATGTAGGAGTAACAACTAAAGTACAGAAATGCTGAGCTAGAGGCTGAGATCTGTTGCAGGAGGAGCTGCTGAATGCGATATTTCTAGGAGAGGAGCCTGAAATAGCAGGGCTGCTGCTGTGCTGGCACAACTAGCTTGCGCTGCGGCGTGTGGTGCAACCTTGGGATACCTTCTGAGAGCATGGCTAGCTCCTCAAGCACAGCCTATCAGGCACTTGGCCACGCTATAGTAGCGTGGCCCCAAAACATGTGCTCCTCTTTAGGGAAAATGAGCAGAAAGCCTGGCACTCTGCAGTGTTTCATCTTTGCTGTGATTCCAGCTGCGAAAACCTTCAGGGTGTGAGCCTTGGTAGCATATGAACACAGGAATTGCTATTCTGAACAGGAGCAAAGCTCCAGGGTCCTGTCTGTACCTGTGACCAGTGCCAAAGGCTTGAGGAAAAGTGTGGCACTGGATATGCATAGTGTCCCACTCTTCCTGCTCTGTTCCAGCATCTGTTGGGACCAAAGTGCCTTCCTGAGCACCTAGCTGCATCCTTCTGCTCTCTTGCTTCTGCTTGATCTGGTGTTTGCTCTGAAGTTAACTCTGCCCATTTGTGGTTTAAAGAAAAATTAACCAAGGAAAAGCCACAAATACAAAAAATACCCCCCAAAACACCAAACAAAACCATCCATCCCCCCACCCCCCAAACCCCACCACCTAAATCCTACCAACTTAAAGGAAGTTATGTTACAAACCTCCTCCATTGAGAAGGAAGCACAGTGGTGCCTCTCTGCACCCAGCAGACCAAGAGATGCAATTATTCCATTCTACTTGGCACTTTTGTCTAGTTCTTGTCGCCTAGGCACAGAAAAATTGGAGAGGGTCCAGTGGAGGGCCACCAAGATGGTCAGAGGTTGAAAGACTTGACATATGAAGAAAGATGGAAGAAACTGGTATTTTTTTTCCAGACTGGGGAAGAGAAGGCTTGGGAGGACCTAGCTATAGCTTCCCAACACTTCCAAACGTAGTCATAGAGAAGTCTGGACATCCTTCTCATGGATGTCGTGTATTCAGGATGCCATGGGAACAGCCAGATTTTGAAATAGGTTGCTTGGAAGTGGTAGACTCATACAGAAAATATTCAAGACAGCTTCACAGGGCCCTGGATAGCCTGATTGAAGGCCCTATTTACCTAGGTGTTTCAATGAGCCCCCTTCACAAGCCTCTTAGCCATGGTATTCCTGAAAGAAATTTCAGACAGGCTAATTTCGTACAGAACAGTCAGAAACCTGCCACCAAAAATGTGCTGACATCACACTAATACTCTGAAAATACTTCAATTTGGATTGCTGAGCACTTCAAGTGCACAACTGTCACTGCTTTCTCCCAGACCATAAACTGAAAAACCCCCACCCTTAATTTCAAATCAAATGGCTTTCCTGGGTTCCAGTTGTCGTTTTTTCAGCTCATACTACACAGAAGATGAAGTTTGTAGTGATTTGATAGAATCACAGAATGGTTTGGGTTGGAAGGAACCTTAAAGCCCATCCAGTTCCAAGCCCCCTGCCAATGTCAGGGACATCCTCCGCTATAGACCAGGTTGCTCAAAGCCTCATCCAGCCTGGCCTTGAATGCTTCCAGGGATGGGGCATCCACAACTTATCTGGGCAATCTGTTCCAGTGCCTCACCACTCACTCTGGGAAGAATTATTTCCTGATGTACAATCTAAAACTACCTTCTTTTAATTTAAACCCATTACTCCTTGTTCTGTCACTGCAGGCCCTGTGAAAATTTGCCACAAAATAAGCAACATCTCTTCTCCAATGAGAGCTCACTTTTTGCTGTGTACATTCATCCTTGCTTTTACTTCGAACTTTGGTTCTGGAGGTTGTTCATTACCTTCATGCTTTTGAAACAGAAGCCAAATGTACCAAAACCTATTCCAGTCTTAGGCATAAAGTATGAGATGAACAAATTACTTCACTCTGGGGAATGCTGGGGGTTGCTTGCAGTGAGAATGGTCTGTAATAACATGGGAGCTTATTTATTTAAGAACCTTTAAGCACTTCTATACTTTCCTACACCTTAATATATAAAAATGAAGAACATATGAAAAGTAAACACTTCAGTAGCTTAGGTTGGACTGAGATGCTGCTGGAAATACTGAGCAGGGGTGGAATGCTGCACAGTGTAGGGGGTGAATTTGTGTTGGCACGATGTGCAACCTTGTATGGGCTTTGCCATATGTAAGGGTGGTGAGCTAGAAAATGGGAGAAACTCATCCTGTGTAAACAGATGTCACACATGCTAAAGTTAACAGCATTTCTGGTATCATAAATTGGAGCTGAATATCATTTATTGAAGATACTTATTCCAGTGAAGCTGGGAACATGTTATGCTGATGCCAGAAATTTAGTTCTGAGGTGTATAACAGCATGTAAGATATACTAAGCAAACTTGCTTAAGTTAGATAATTCATTTTATAAACAACCATACATACTATACCTACAGCTATCCTTCTACAGAGCTACTGCTGCTTTGATCACAGTCCAAGCTTAGCAAGATTTTCACTGCTCAGAAAGGAAATCTGGTTTCATAGAGAAATCAGCCTTAGTTAAAAAGTTTATATTGTAATCAAATCTTGGACTGAGTTGTTCCTGCTGGACTACCTGTAAACTGCTCTCCACTGAAGCATTACACAGGAATCTAAGGAAAATGGGGTAAATTTGTTTAATTATCTTGGCATGTTCCCTCTCTCACGCAGGGATCCAAGACCCTCTGAATTATTTGCACCTCATGTGTTGTTTTACACCTAAGATTTGCTCTGGAGTAAACTAACCAGACCTCTGTGTGGGCAAGGAGCAGGTTTTTCTGTTCTTTTACCAAGTGTGGATGCTAGGGTTACATCAGAAACCAGGACCCACATCAAATGCAGCTGTGAGCCTGACTGCACCAGCTATTCCATGGATTGGGGGGGGCCCATCCAGCACAAATAGCAAAGCCAGTGTAAAATAACTCTCCTGTCTGGGGGCATCTGTGCCAAAGCATTAGCTGGTGCACAGTGGGTGTAATAGCATGTGTCAGAATTTCAAAACACCATTTCCAATGCAGTGACTGTGAGTGTTTCACTGCTGCTGCAGCATTGACATGGCAGCCTGACTGGGAAGTTGCCTTCATCAGTGGCTATGTTATCACCTTAAATAAACTTCAACTGGAAACTCCAGTGTCACACACCCAAAGCGAAGTTGTTCTTGAGGATCTCTCCCCTTTGAGCTGTGTGTTAGCTATGTGTTAACTGTGAATCACAAAGGAGGAACCTGCAGAGGTGAGGGGAGAGGGAGCTCCTTTCCGAACAGAGCTGGCCATCCGTGCACGGCACCGCATCCTGCGCTCTGCCACACCGTGCTGTGGTCCGGCTGCTGCCGGTACCTGCTTGCTGTCAGCCAGTGCAGCCTGGAGACTCCTGGTGAAGCAAAGGCCTGGAAGTGCCATCCAGTGTGTGGTATCCGTTTCAAAGGTGGCAGTGCTGTGTGGCGAGAGTTGAGAATCATGCCAGAGCCACAGATAGAGCCTGGACTGTGTTCATTGTTACTTTTCTCTAAAGCTGAGGAAATGTCAGAATAATATTACAGACTTTGTTGTTGTTGTTGTACACATCAGGAATGGTATAAAGGCTCAGGACACTCCTCTGGACAGTGAAGACTTGCAAGTGGACCAGGCCAGCTTCAATCCAGCAGTGATCATGCTGTCCTTTCCGCTAGGTCAGCTTAGATGAATGCCCTGTTGCACAGGGGAAAGTCCTTTCAGCTAGTGAAAATCAGTGGATAGGACTCTGTCAAGGTAACAATTAGATTTCTAAATTGTATCCAACAAATAGATACAATGTGAAAAGACATTTGGCTTCCTGTGAAATCTGTGGACACTCCCTAATTGGTTGTATGAAACCAGGTCCTGTACTGCTGGGCTTCTGGATAGAAGGAGATCCCTCCAGGTGACCATACCAGTGCTATGGGAAGGACCATCTTTGAAAGGGAATGTGGCAGAAGCTTAAAAAGGGTGGTGCAGCAACACAGTGAATTAAGCACTGGCCAGACAAATTCCATTGCTGAGATAATGATACAAGTGGAGATAATTATACAAGTGAAAGGATTAAAATATCTGATCTGACAGAGGAAGAGAATGCATTAATAAACCCACATTTATTAACAGATAAAAAAAGAGGGAATGCTTTAAGTTAAAAGTCTTTTTTTCAGTCTTTTTAGAAGTTAAATGCTTTAAGACAGTCTTTTTGCCAGTCTTTCTCCTAGTGTCTGCTCATGTTTCTTCTTGCTGCTTTGGTGTTTTGAGCATCAGTTATTGTCATATTCTTGAAGCTTGAATGCAAATGGGAAATCAGCAGTCCCAGCCCTAACCTTAGTTTGTCTCTGCATTGTAGCACAGTAAATAAGGGACATTTAAGGTCAACAACAAAGACATTACCTATCCTTCTATTTAGAGGTGGTTGGTTTTTTTTAAACTTTGCTTGCTTGCTCCGCCTCAATGTTGGCAGCTAGAAGTCTAAGTATTGTATGATCTTTATCTCTGGCTTTACCCTCTGTGAATGGTCAGCTCCATATCTCCTGTCCTCTTCCTGTGCACTGAGGTCTGTAGTTAAAGGCAACTAAGCTGTTGTTAAATAATAATAAAAAAAAAAGTCTTGTGTAGAGTAAAGCATTGGTGTTCTGCAGGAGTATGTTCAGATATAACAGCAGGAGAAACTGCTGAACTGCCTCCTTTCTCCCTTATTGTCCCATCTTGCTCTCTTCTGAGACAAAATAAACCCCCCAGTGGTGCTTGCGATCCAATGCTGGCAAAGCCTGGCTCAGGCTGTTGCATTTCTCTGGCCCCTTGTCTGGCTACACTGTGTGTGTTTGCATGCGGAAGGTGTGATGCAGGTTCTATAACTCCTGTCCTGGTGGAAGACATCCACTGGAACTGCACAAAGGGGAGAAGTTTTCTTTTCCGCTATGGCCAAAAAGTTTCAAGGAGTGAGAGAGATGAATATTGATGGTCATGAAGTCCTTAAATAAACAGATCTCCTCCTTAGCTATGTTTCTGCTGGAAAGAAATGTGACAGGAAGAGGTCTTTGGTTCTGTACCTCAGACACCCTAGAACAGCACACAACTGACGTGTTTAATCCTAGTAAGACCAATTGATGGATGAAGTAGGAAGATGTTATTACTATATGGTCTTGTACTGGACTTTAGATTTAGGCCAGACTCTTCCAAAGCTGACAGAAAAGTGACTTGTTTGAATTGAATAAGCTCTTCATTTTCCTCACTGGTACTATTTTGTGCTCTGTTTAAGAGAAGGAGATCTTCAGCACGTATTGTCTTCATGGACTGTACATTTATGATCAAGTCCATTGAATTCAAACTTTCCAGTTCATTGTAGTTAAGTGAGTCTCTGTAAAACTAGACGAGGGAACTACCCCTAACTTTTCTACAGGAACATTTAACTGTTGAAAATGCACGTTGTATGGTTTTATTCAGAAAATTATATACTTTTACCAACTGTACTGGTACCTCATTGATTTTCTACAAGACTTTCTCTGCAGGTCCTCTGAAGCAACATGTGCAGAACTTAATAACCAGATTTTAAATGTTGCACTGACTTTATTGAATTATTATTTGTAGTTTGGATAATTATCTGAAATGTCATCTGTCTGGAATGAATAAATAGCATTAGTAATTTGATAAAGGTTGGATGGCCTCTTTTGAAACGGTAATTCTTTCCTGTTACTTTAAAAGTATCTCTGGTAACAATCAAACAAATATACAATTTGAGGCCACTTTTTAAAACTATGTTAATCTGCTGGCTAGCTTCAGATTTTTAACATGTCTGGTAACACCGGAAAAACATAACTATTAGGCAAACTGTCAACTTTCTTCTGTGTTCATGCTCATAAAAATATTATTTATGAAAATTAAATGTTAAAAGTTTGTTTTCCATTTGGTATCATAAAACAGTCATGACATGAGATCTGGTACATTCCTCTAAGAAATATAGGTCCTATTAGTTCATTGTTTTGTCAACTATTTGTCCAGGTCTGCATTTACAGCCTTTGGTTTCAGATTTATTTTTGAGCTCAGTTTAACTCTGAGGGTTGGAACAACCTAGTGTACAATCTATCACTCCAGGGATATTTTTGTTCAAAGATGAAGCAAGACCAAGTAATCTGTTGTATTACATATTTGTTTCTTTTAAAAGAAACAGCAATTATATGTTTGCCTGAGTTTGACTTATTGAACATTTCTAGGTGGTTACGTTTCTGGACTGAACAAATAGTTCTGCACTGTGAATCCTCAGCTGAACATTGTTTTCTTATAACAACTGATGTTTTAAGCAATAGAGCCTCAATGTGATGTTAACCAGAATATTATCTGTTTGGGTTACAGGATTTTCTTACATAATACTCTTTGTTGTTACTTCCAGAGTTAGACAGCCGTTAAACAAATATTGTCCCAGAGTGTCTGCAGATTTCATTGTTTAATTTCCCCTGGGCTATTGTTTGTCATTCAACAAAATATAAGTATGTAAGGTTGATCAATAGGAAAAGAAAGTAGCTTCATTAAATGCTGCCCTGGAAAAAGCTACAGATCTGTAATCGATGTTTTCTCTAGCTTTCACTCCAAAAGAGGCAATGTAGGAAGCAATAGTTATTTTTCACATACAAATTACTCTTTTACTTGATGGCATACTAAAAATATCATGAGGTTCATGGATAGGTCATCTTGGTAACAGTGTCTGCACTGTTTTGTGAGGAGCCCAGAATAGTCTTGGTGATGGTTTTGTTTCTTAGTGGGAATTTGTAGTTCTTGTGCCCATGGTATGAATTTTTTTTTCTTAATACTGTTTACTTAATATTGTTTCCTAGTTAAGTAATGACCTTTGTGTGAATCATGTCTACTTTGTCTCAAATTAATAGACTGCTTTGTACAGTAAGAGTTTAAAAGTGGAATTACTGTATGAAAATCATAGCAGGCAAAGGTGCTATGGAGTATAGATAAAGGGACATTAGGTAGGCTGCGAAAAGTGAATCCTTGCTGTTAGAAATCTTTGACAATTACTTTTAGTTGGAGAAATGTGTTTACAAATTCATTAGGGATGTTTTGCCAACTTTAGAACTTTGCCTAAAAGGTGAAACTCCTGCTGTATTTGGGATTTAAACCTTAAACACGCAAATGAAGAGAGCAGCCTGTGAATTGTAAGGCAGGTCTCTAACAGAGATTGTTGCCATTTTGCAAGTTTGAGGAGGGAAAATGCACAAAAACCAGAAATGTAGAGTAATATTCCTTATCTATAAAACTGTAGAAAAGAGAGCCACTGAAGATGAAACACAATGCTCTGGCCAGAATGAGCCTTGAACACAAGATTGTCAAGCAGTGTTACAAATCCTACTGCTACACACAACTTTTATTGAACACATAAGCAAATAAGTATATTTTAATACAAGTTCTAATGTGAACTCTGCCTTGAATTAATTAGAAAAGATTTACAAGTATTTTTCCTTTCTTTTTCATAACTCCACTGCAGGAGATGCAATGGAAGGGAGAAGAAATGAAACAATTGAATCAAGGATTTCAGAAAGGGTATAAATAAAATGTGCAGGCTATTAAACAAACTGGTTTCCAAATGAACAATCTAATCTCTTGTCTGTGTAATTTCATTATCAGCAATTTGAAAGGGCTCAAATATTTTTCCTCTAGTGTTTTAACAGCAGATGTGGACTAGACTAAGTGCCTTAATTGATAGAGATTGTTTTTCCAGTTGCCGGGGAACAGACAGCTTTCTTGGAGAACATAGCGCTGTGCTTACATCCTCAGTGTCCCCCTGTTCTCCTGGAGGGTTTAGGAAGTCAGTGTTCTGGTAAGTAAGTTACCCTGACAGCAGTGGCAAGAGCTCAGCTCCATTAATGGATGAAGAGTACCAGTAGGCAATAGCTGATGTTCGAACATGTTGAACATCAAAAGAGAATCTTTTTTGTTCTGCCAATGACTTTATACCTTCAGGAAAGGGAGTTAGATTTTCATGATGAAAACAAGATATATATTTAAGTGAAGACTGCTGTTAAAAAAGAAAGGTTTAATAGACTAATAATAAACCTATTCCAATCTGGCTGCCAGCTACTATGAATAATTATTTGCTCATGTTGTGTGAGTGCTGTCGTTGCACTTTGTAAACTTGTTCCCTGATGCCAGTGATCCTGCTGTATTGTTTCTGTCCTATTATTGACATCAGAAAGTAAGCCAGGAAATCCTGAATCTTTAACTCATAAGACTAATGAGCCAAGAATTATGATTAGCTTTGAGTTAAGAATGTTTAATGGAATGGGTGATGGATATTTGATAACCTTTTCTGATGTGGTGTGTTTTTTATGGTATTTTCTCCATTATAATTATTCAGCTTTAAGAAACACAAAACCCTCAGTTATAAATTGCAGTCATCATTTTTGTCAATCATTCATATCTCCTTGTATTCCCAGCTCCTTGTTTCCACCCCAATCTTCCCACCTTCCCATTTCCAGTGTACCAGTTTGCTGCTTATGGCATTTCTGCTCTGTCTCTTCTACTTTTTCCCTATCATGGCCTTGAAGGGTGACCAGGGGAACATATCATCTTGGGGTGCCCATTTCTCAGCTTAATGTGGACCCTGTGCTCCCCCCGTAGTCTTGGTGTCAGCTGGTGTGAAGTAGTAAGAGATGTGCTTGTGTGTTGAGCAAGCAACCCTCTCCCCTCCTCTTCCTCAGCCCAGACCTGCCTCATTCCCATGGAGGTGCCAGATGCCCTGGGCTGGGGGCTGCCCCCAAGCTGACCTGCTCCCTTGCCCAGGTACAGCGGGACAGGCCCTGCTAGTTGTCTTACCACTCCAGGACAGCAACCAGCCCCTGCAGCAGCCAGTGCTGGTGTCCCCGGGCTGCATTCCTGGAGAATGGGAGGGGCTTGCCTTGCTGGCTGGCTTGTGGCACATCTCTGGGCTCTGTTCCTACCTGGATTTCAGCACTGATGGCAAGAGAAGTTTCCATTGGAAGTGTTTAGTTTGAAAAAGTTTACAGTCTGCTTTAATAATCTGTTGTGGTTGGCCTAGTGGAAAACATGTCAACCTCTGCCTCTCCATGTCCCTTCATGCCTTTTGGAGACGTTAGGCTTCCTGACAGAAGGGTATCTGTATTTTTTTTTTGGTGACATGTACAGAGTCTCCTGTAGCAATTACTCTTAGAATGGGATGATTTGACTTTCAGCAAATTTTATCCTGAATTATCTGAGAATCAGTAGAGCAGAACCTGTAACAGAGAATGTCAGGCCAGATTCACAAAAGGTTCTAGAGGGCTAAAGTGCAAATTAAGGGTGAATGGTCTGAGACCAGCCTCAAAGAGCTCTGCTTGACCACTTACACACCCAGATGTCCATAGGTATCCATGTTTTTGCCAGACAAGCTCTGTAGGCTCCTGGAGTGGCACTTAGCCTGGTCAGAGCCACTGCAATTGTGGATAAGCATTCCTGCACCTTGTGCCCTCATAAAGCCCCCTGGGATTCCTCATGCAGAGCTGCCTGTGGGGCTGATTTGTGAAGTGTGATGTGAACATGAGTAAGATGTGGCGATTAAAAGGAGGTCAGCAAAAGCCTCAGAACTTGCAGTCCCACTGTCACTGAAAATTACAGGAGGCTGCAGGAGCGAACATTGTTATGAAACAGCCTGGAGGCCCTTGCTGGGAGCTCAGAAATGAGCTCAGCACCATTTGTAGCTAAAAGGAACTGGAGGCCACATTATTCCTCTGTGCCGGAAAACTTAAACTCCATCGTTCTTCTGCTGAGGGGACCCCTTCACCATTCTACGTGAAGACCAACCATGGTGTACCAACAAACCATGCATGGGGCCAGGAGAGCCTGGCACTGTGATCTCACCGTAAGAGAGATCTTCCAGGGAAAACATGAAGATCTTGTTTCTGGCTGCTCAGGTAGATGCTGCTTCCCAGTTTTGCATGAATGCTGGGAAAACGGAGGTCCATCCCACAAAGGTCCATCTGCACAAAGCAGACCCAGAGCCCATTTCTTTGTGTTGCTGTTGTGGTATCAGATGTATGTTTGTGCTTTCCTGAAGAATGATGTAGAAACTTCAGTACAAAACAGATTTGGACTATAGGTTTGGTCTATAATTCGGTCTTTGGGTGGTGCAAAAATCTGGAGTAGCTTTCCAGGCATTCTTCCACATGAATGTTGTGTATGGTAACCACAGACACTGAAGCCCTTCACTGCACAGAAGTGCTCAGTTCAAGCTTGCAAATGCCATTCCTGTGGCTGAGGATCACCTGTACCATCAAATGGAGCAGCCATCCTACAAGCCTCAGCACAATCTAACTGGAGCTGTTGTCATAACATTCAAATAAACCGTGACATGAGTTAGGGCTGTAATACAGTAGGCCCTGGAGATAATGTGATTTCCTAAGAGATAATGTAATTACTCGCTATACAACAGAAAAGCATTCTTGGAATTTTGTGGAGATAAACATTGCAACTTGGCATTTCTCTGTGAGCAATGAATTTGTGCCTGCAAATGTCATTACACCTACTTCTTATCAAGACTTCATTGCCATTTAGAGCTATCTATAAGCTGCATCTCTTCTTTCAATTAGAAGTTACTTGGACAACTCAGCTGAAATCCCCTTCTCCATATCATCAGGCCACAATTTCACTCTTCAAAAAGCAAATGTTTTTCATATTCTGGGTAAAAGACAGGGTTAAATTCTCCTGTTTTCTGCCCCTCAGTCTCTCGGGTAGCCAGAACAGATGAAGGGAAATATGGTCTTTGTATTTGTATTAGTGCTTGCTAGTTTTCCATCTATCCAAAGTAATTTTCAAACAGCATGCTGTGGGTCTGGGTTCAAAGTATCCATTCCTGAGAATCAGAAATATTTGACTTGCATCTACAGTAGTTAAATATAAAAAGTGTAATAGTCTCTGCTCCTTCACCATGCTGGGAAGAACTCCAAAGGCCTGGGTTGAAGAAAAGAGATGTAATGTCTATACTTGGGGGTAAAAATAGCATGAGTGACTGATTGGAAATAATACATGCAGCCTACAGCCATTAAAGGGAAACAGTAAGTTGAAGCAAATGCCTTTTGATGTTTTGCTTATGAGACTTCTCAGAAGTGCTTGTTCTTACTCTGTCACCCATTAGCTTGAAGCTGAGGTTATTCTCCCAAGACTTAATGCATCCTTGTCCCTCTTTCTCTTAACATCTGCTCACACTTGCTATGAGTACACAAAAATTTAGCTTGCTTAGCAAAGAACTGTTTATCAGGTCAAAGCATCTTGAAGACCTATCTTGTCCCTATCAGCTACTTTGTTACAACAAAAAGCTTGCATCAGTCCTACCATTCCCTTCTGTCCTTGTTGCTTCCTTTATCTGGCTGGCACTTGGCTCTAACAGTTCTTTGCTGGCTCCCATGCATCATGCATACAGTAGTTCTCATCCTGCAGCTAGACCAAAGCCCTTCAGGGGAAGAGCTTTCACGTTTTGATCTTCTGAGAAAACTTTTTTTTATTACTGTCATCTCCCTGGCACGTATCCCTTTATCGTGCTTAAGATAAGTAGAATTGCATTTCTTCAAGTTTTAACACATCCATAAACTGTGAGAGTATGGGGCTATGAAGCTGAGAGAGAGCCTACTGTCTGCTTGTTTGGTGGCTTGATTTTTTTTTTTTTTTGAGGCCATCATGTTTCAGTTACTACTTTACAGCTGCATGTAATACACCTTGGAGCAAGGGTCACTGCACGAAATGTTTGTCAAGAGCCTTCTCTGCAACCGGCACACACACAGAGAGCTGACCTTGGTGGTGGTTCTGCAGTGGGATACAGCTGCAGAGAGCACGCCACCCGGCAAGGTAATATAAAGGAAAGTTTTCACCCATTTCATAACAATGCCTGGAATTACAGGATCCTGATTCTTTTCAAACTGTAAACAAATGACTTTGAGCTTCTTAAGAAGGAATTTTTGGGTTTTGTTAACTATGTCTGAAGGGAACCACATGCTGCAATCTCAAGTCAAAATTAACAAGCTGTAAAAAAAGGTTGCACAGCTGTGTGCAAATAGACAGCTGTTAAAGTCACCCAACCAACAGAGAGCCAAATCTGATAGAAATAAATAGCAGAAACTATGTTCACACTTAAATTTCAAATTACAAGGGATTTTTCTCCCCCTTATTCCCCTTCTTCTACCCTAAGTTGAACTGATTTAGATGCCTTCTTGGGAGGGGGTGGAGAGTCTTGAGAATAGCCTGGTTTATGAAGAGGTTAGAGCTCTGAAAAAAACACAAAAGGCAGGCTGGTGCTATTCTGTTCAAGATCTGTTTGCAGTTGTGTGTTTTGTGTGTAAGTTTTCAGTATTATTGAAGTAATACAGAAAAATAATTGAAACCAGACTGCAGTCTGAAGCATCATTTCACTTGTGCTCTCACTACTTTTCTCCTCTAATGTCTCTCATAACTAGAGGATGCTGATCTTCAAGCTTTCACAAGCATTTCTGGAAATTCTGCCTTGGTTTGCCCATGCACATTGCTTTTTTGCAGGAACAGGAAAACAGTTTATGGTATTTTAATCCTGGTGCTTTCATATAAATATGTACCATTATTTATAACATCTCTGGGGAATGATAAAAAAGTGTGGCTATGAGCACCAAAAATTTTAACTCCAGAACAAAATACTCACCTAAAAAATAGTGATGGAAACTTGATACTGGCTTACAGAGACTGTAAGGTAGAAACACCGGTGTTCATGTGGCTTCCATTGGTGCTGATTTTTGTTTGTCTATGTGTGCAAAATATATAGTAGATATCTGGGCTGTATTTTCACAGCTATTCCTACACTCATCTTTTTAGGGGTAGCTGAGTTGGATAATTAAAAGAGCTGAATAGCAATGTTCTTCATGCCTTGCATCCTTCAGACTCTGGTCTAAAGCATAGTCATGATCACAGCAGCGCTTTGTTGAAAAGAAATTAAAGTGGGAGGGTAACATAGCTGGAATTTCTCCTTCAAGTCTCCCACTACTTTAAATCTTATTCTATTCAAATGCCTCCTTCAAGTAACCACAGTGTGTTTCACAGAAGATTTTACTGGACACATTAACTGTACATTAATGCCTCTGGCATAGCTGATGTATTTGTAGCTCTATGAAAAAGGAAAGCAAGGCCACTTTGATATCTGTTTATGTAACACAAAATTCGTTTCTTGGAAGGCTCGAGGCCATTAAGAGCAGAAACTATATTGGAATATGTTCCATATGGCAGTTTCTCAGGTACTGTGATAGCTAACCCAAGTTAATAATTAAAACCCATTTGTATCACACTTTCCTTCTGGATGCAAGAAAGGGCTGGAGTTTTCCTTTTAATACCAGGTCATCTTTTTCTGAATACATGATACTGTCATTGTTACCACAGCATACTTAATATCTTGTTGTGTAATATTTCATCTGGGTAAACAATCAAAGGGGAAGGAGGGTTAGTTTGTTCTTTAAGTCATTTTGTATAAAATGAGTCCATGGTGATATTAGTGATTGATGGAGAACTAATAAGCACTGGCAGCTTTAAGATTCCTTTTCCAGAGTAATACTGGAAAGTATCCCTTGCTCCCATCCTCCCAGCTGCATGTTTGGTGTGCTATGATCTTGGCTTGGACAGCCACAGAGCATGCTGTCCTTGTGCTCAGCAGGAGCTATTTTGGGGTTTGTCAGTGTCAGAGGCGTTTTCAGAGGTTGTACGTATTTGTCGCATGATAGGGAGATTAAGCTCAGAACTCTAGTTTGATGCTCTTAAGATCCTGGGGATGTTTCACCACTTCTTCAGTTATAAAACATGAGGTTTGAGGTTTTTATCTGCCTGCCTGGATGCTGGATGATCACTGGATGGTGTATCCTCTGTTAAGCTCATAGAGGAACCGTCAGCATTACAAATACAGGAACTAAGTGTAAATACATAGAAATATGAGCTTTAAAAATTATTGTACTTCAGGTCTATTGTTTCCCTCCCTGCCCCACCCCCCCCCCCCCCCCCAAAAAAAAAAAGGCAGGTCTGCTGGGAGAAG
This sequence comes from Rhynochetos jubatus, assembly GCA_027574665.1. Classification (NCBI taxonomy): domain Eukaryota; kingdom Metazoa; phylum Chordata; class Aves; order Eurypygiformes; family Rhynochetidae; genus Rhynochetos; species Rhynochetos jubatus. The sequence goes on along the minus strand of CM050654.1, from coordinate 17,553,393 downwards.
CAGTCCATGTGTAAAATAGAGAATATTCCACTACCCTTCCTCAGTACAGGGGGATGGTGTCCTATCACCAAACCAAAGGAAAAGGTTTGGGCTGAGTTACATAGAATGTGAAAGAAAATTAATGCAACTCTCTCCCACTTGGCAGGGCAGCTTTTCAGCCTTTCCTTGTAGGGTCGCATAGAGCTGTGGAGGTTTGCTCGCAACAGAGATGCAATTTAGTGACTCCTGGACATGAACACCAGCTGATGTTCATAGAGACCCCACAGATCTCAACTGTTGGCCTTTAGTCTCCACATGCCAAACTAATTTTGTTTTTAAACTAACTTCCAAAGTCCTGTTGGAGATTCAGGAACATCTCTGCAGATGCTTTCATGCACTGTCGGGAGTGGCATCCAACCAGCTCTGTCATGTGGGCTGATTGACTTGCCCTGTGCCAAAGATTTTTGTGTTCTGGGCTTTTTTTTCTACTGCATGACTGTCAAAGTTTCAGAGTTTGTGGTGGGAGCATTCAGACTCAGTGCTGCTGCACCTGCTGCTCTGACAGTGACTTTATATTCCAGGCAGGTTGCAGCACAGGACAAAAAGCAGCTGTGCTGCCAGCTTGAGAGTCGAAGCATCTTCCACCTGGAAGAAAATTTATGCCAACAGATTACAGACCTTAATTCTCCAAAGTTACCAGGAACATGCTAAGTTCATTTTTACTTAGTCCTGTGAACTGCATGACCAGAACTGCCTCATAATACTTTTAAAATAGGCAATACTTTTGAATTAATAGCTTTTATTTCTGTATTTTCACTTTTTTTTTTACTAACATGAGAATAAGGAGCTGAGTGAAACATCTTTGCTAATGAGTGTGCATCTGACTTCACAGCATCAGCAATTTATTACTGGAGTTTTAACAATGACACAATAATAAAAATAGCTAATTAGGGAAAACGAAGTTAATGTTTTTCTCAAATAGTACTGGTTGATAACAATACAAATTACTGAGCTCTGGGAATTATCTTCTGGAATATTTTTTCAGTAGAAGAATTCACTAAAGAGTCCACACCTTCACCTGGGTTCCTATGGGTTTTTTTTGTAAGCTCCAGATCATAGGCTAATCTGAATGTCCTCAGTGGTTTTTCTCTGAAGCTGAGGGAGCCACTCACATGCGTAATGTCCCTTGGAAACTGGTGGAGACAGACCCTGGAGCAGTGTAGAATGCTCTCTCCGGAGCTAATAGTTTGGAAACACTGAATTACAAGGAACTCAGCTTTAAAATCCCATGCATAGACCAAACTCATGCAGTCAAGAAAGAGTAGGACTATCAAGACTCTAGCTGCATTTAATATATTGTTCCAAAAATTATTTGGTACCTTATTTTTGTGATGTTTAGCACAGGGGCATGCTGTCATTCACCTCCCTTCTCTAATCCTTTTCCTATGTGTTAGCAAAGGGTAAATAATACTTGGGTACTGCTGTACAGTCGTGGTGGCTTTATATAAAGACAGATTCCTGAGGCTGGGATATTGTGGCTGGTCTGAAAAACTGTTGTGCATTCTTCTTTCTTTGTTTAAATAGAAGCATGGAAAGTTTGCAAAGGATGGGGGTGGAAGAAATTTCTGCTGTTTTCCAAAAGCGGGTGAGAGGTTGGAATACAATTGAAATTAAATTGTTCAGATGGACCTCGATGGTACAGATGAAGCCTGTTTGGATGGAGTTCTTAACTACTTTATTTCATTGTCTTAATCATAGTTTTTGAAACCTCATACAGCATACTTGGGGATGAAGTGGAGCTGAGCTGGAAGTCCACACTGTCAGAAGCTCAGTATTTAATTTTCCAGCAAGCTGTAAGTGCAGTAGGTGGATGTGTTCACGGTGTAGCTGCTATCAAAGCATTTCTTTTCAAAAGCTGATATCTTAGGCTACAGGTTAATGTACAAAAGGCTTGTAAAGTAGCTGTAGTTTGGACATTGTGAAAAATAGCCATCTGTACTTAGAGCAATTTATTTCCATTTCTAATTGACTTCTGAAGTAGGAATACATTATCAGCAATTTGCTACTGAGAGCATTAGGACCTTTTGTGAAGAAAGCCAGCTCTCACCTGGCAGGAGAGGATGAGAAGGGTGGTTTGGGCTCTGGCACAGCGGCTGTGACTGGCACAGCTCCTCGGCACTGGACTGACTCTGCTGCCTTTGGGGTCAGACAGAAAGCAGGAGCCGACTCAATGTGTGTTTTTTGGAACCACCACCCTTTGTCAGAGAGCACCAATTCCCTAAACACCATCAGCACGTTGGAAATAAAGATGAACACCTCTACTCTGCTTTTATTAATTGCTAAACGCGCTTTGTGAAAACCAACAAAAGGGTGTTACCAGTTTACGGATTTGCCAAGGCAGTAAGGTGAAGTTGCATGTGGGAATGAAGCCTTGTTTAATCAGGTTTTATAATTACTTTGAGACAATTTTAGCTAAAGCATGTTGGGTCAAGCAGTTCCTAGTTTAATACTCTTACTGTTCAGTTTTAAGCGGAAGATTTAAGAATTTACCAAATACCTATTCCATGACCATTTTTTACTCTTGCACATTGATAATCTACAAATATGCAAAAGTAACTGCATGTTTTGTTTTTATTTAAGTAACCAGCCTTATATGTCAAATCTCTGGAGTCTCCTAAATTTTCGGATGGGTCTTAAAGATAAATCAACCCTCAGCTTGTACTCCTAATAAGGCAGATGAGCACAACAGTAGCAGAGCCTTTACTTCTCTTGTATCAAGGGTAAGGCTTAGTTTTACAGTGGTTTTGTGACTGGCCCATGAGATCTGGAAGAGAGGAATATCTTCCACAGTGAGGTGCAGACAGGGCTGTTTCAATGCAGAAGCACCCAAGGAGCACTCACGGGTGTGCTCTCTGGGGTAGGGAGGACTGAGTGTAACACTGCTCAGCAGCCTGGAAACTTTCCATCAGTGATAACCCACTATCAGGACGCACCACACCTACCTGAGAATTCATACAGAAGCTACAGAGAGTTTGTAGCAATGAAAGCTGGTTATTAATAGGCAATGTGGAAGTTTATGCTTTGTGTTTGTAACTGCAGGTGAGCAAATACACTGCAAAACTGTATATTCCTCTATGCTCTTCATTCAGTTGTTAAACCACCAGGTTTCTTCCCCAGAAGCATACCTGTTTCTTTCGATTTCTTGATTTAATGTGTCCAGTTACTACAAAAGAGTTTGGATAGCTACTTTTTAGCTTTGTTATACTTCTTATAACTTTTTAAACAACGCCAAGGCATTTGTCTTCCATTTTTTTTCTGAGAACAGAACATCTTATGATTAGGAATAACACAGAATTCGTGTTTGTAACAATTGAATTAAAGCCTATAAAGTGGCTTGAACATTTTCAGCTGAAAGCTACTTTGGAAGCTTAACATGGGATTAATATTTGAAGTATGCCTGGACTATCAAGAAGTTAATTGATGGAGTGTGAGTTAACCCACTTAAAAGGCACAGACATGGAAATCGGTGCATTCGCCTTGAGAGACTTAATGATTTCCTTTCAGAGGCTGTGCACGCTATCTTAATTATACAGGAGCCTACGTAAAGGTACCGTTGGATTGGATCCAACAAAAGCTAAAGCAAACAATGCGACAACAAAAAGGCCACTTGCGTCATTTCACTTTTGCATTCATAATACAAACAATAATTCGCAAATAAAAAGTTTCTAGCCTATGGTGTGCTCAGTAGTGCCAGCATAATTATTCCTTCGCATGTAATCATTAAAACAAAGAATGCCATAGCTGAAAATACTGGGACAGTCTTTCTTCCTTCATGATTTGTCTGCACAGAAGCAAGCCCCCCTTTCAGCAAGGAGGCACGTTTCCTGTGGTGCTCTGCTAGCTTCATGAGGTTAGTCACCTTTACACTTCACAGATAAGACTTTGTGTGATCTTGTCCTCTGTGTGAGTGTACACATCCACTGAAAAAATACATCAGGCTGGGCGATAAAGCTAGCAGTGAGACTGAGCTGCTGGAGCGCACTCTCATTAGAAGTGCCTTTCTGTGAAGGTAGGTTTTGAGATGCCCAGCAACAATTATTGAAATGAGTTTTTCCTGCATGGTAAGCCTGGCATTCTGTGATCAAATCCCCCTTGTGAAATTAAAGCTTATGGATTCAAGAGATTCCAGGCTATTGTGCTGGAAAACTCAGTTTTAACATGTGATGTTGGCTGTGGAAGTGCACTGTTAACATGATTTCTCTAATGACTAAAGGGAAAACTTCCAGGTCTTTAGATGCTGTTCTCTAAAAGGATACTGATGGGGCTTCAAATGTCACTTTGACATTTTTCTGCATCTTTGATTGTATGAGGTATATTTCAGTGACAAGCAACAGCATTTGAATATTTCTCAATATGGCTACCAGAAAGTTATCACAAGGTTACTTAGCACCATGGCGTTGCCATACCCTCTGGATGGTACTGGGGGGCTTCCAGGGATGGTAGGTAGAGGGAAGGGGTTCTCTCTTATCCCTTATCAGCCTTTCTCACCTTTGTCTGATCACTCTGGAGCAGTTCCTATCTCTTGGAGACTTCAGCCCTTCATAGGGACTGCAGTGCAGTGTGCCATGGTGGGCTCCAGATACACCTCCTCCACTGCTGGGGAAGAAGTCCCCATTGCAGCCTCCTGCACTTCTTGCACATGTGGCACTTTGATGTGTCCCAGATTGTTTTGAGAAGAGCACCATTTTCTGTAGGAAGATGAGAGGATGCACACCCTTCCTCAAGCTTTGCCTAAGTCAAAAGCTCTGAGAGGGGCACGCAGGTGGCACGACAGGCACAGATGAGCTCACAGGATTGATAGCTGTCACCGTGACAGAAGTGGCACTCAATATATTAGAGATTAGCGTACAACACATCTGGTTCCTGCAGCCACCAGAGTATGGGACAGAGGAAGGGAGGGCCACAAATGGCATGCTTCTAAGTAAAATACAAGTGCTTCCATTCATGGAAGGGGCAAAATAGTTTCAAATGGTAATAATGCTTTTTTTACAACATAATTAATGTTTTTCAATGCTCGTGAAGCCTAACTTGTACAAACAGCATTTGGGAACCAAATTCTTGCTGTTGTCAGGAAGCCTTGACTCAAGGCATGCTGACCTATCCCTTCCCATGGTGAGGTTAGAAGCCTGTTGGAGAGGGACATGCACCAAATACACCACCACATTCCAGTGCATCCTGCTCTAACAGCAACGGTAGGAGCCTTGGTACAAGTAAGTCGTGTTCTTTAGGTGGTGTGTTCTGTAGTATCTCCCCTAATCTAACTCCTAACTTTTTTACACAAAAGGCAGAGTCCTTATCTTTAGCAGGGCAGGTTTTCTTCTCACTCTTCCATGTCTACTGCCCTCAATTTTCTACCTGTGATAATTGAACCATTCCCATAGTAAGTGGTTGTGTACTTGGAGAGAGGCACAAGTACCAGGGTAGGTATGAGAGCACTGGCTAACTGGAAGTGGGAAACAGGAACCACAAGAGAGAATGCTCCAAGGGTTTGACCAGCCTTGTGGGGACCATGCAGACATTGACTCTTCCCAGTGCGTGGCAAAGAAGGTAACTTTTCCTCTGGCTGACAGCTAATTTTAAACAGATGAGTTTATTTTTTTGGACACTGGACCTGGACCTCCAGTTAATATTTTAATCTATTAAATGGATGGGAGAAATTGCTGGCAGAGTTCAGGGCTTGGAACCATGTGCATTTGAATTAATGTTCCCAAAGGCACTATTAATTTAGCATCTAAAGGAAGGTGAACAGATAAAGCCCTGTGATAATTTAGCACCAGAAGCCTTGAACTTCCATGTAACGGAATAATTCTTCTGGGCAGCACAGGTTCTGTTCCCATTTATTTTTGGCATCACATTTACCACTACCAGTCCTTGCTATGCTCTTCAAGGAGCTAAGTTTAAAGTTAATGAGGCTTTTGTGCACAAAGGCTTTGCCAGCCTGGACTGTAGACAGCAACAAGGTACCAGATTAGTACAAAATGTGACGCTTTTGCAACTTGGCCTTTTGCCCGGTGGGAGCAACTTCTGTTGACCACATCAAATGAGTTCACATAAGTCACCGAAGAATTGCAGGCCAGGAATGGCTGTTGGTTTCTACTGGATCAGACCAGCTTCTGACCAGTCAGCTAGAGAAATATCCTGTCCTCCAAACACTAGAGTATTCAATTATAAACATTTAAAATACATACAACAAGATGGAGTTGTTAGACTGGAAAATCCTCTTTAGCATGATACCATCTGACCATTAAATGTCTATGGAAAAGGGTTGAAATAGCATAGTGACTCATCAAGGAGTTATTAAACTGTGTAAATAAATCTTTCTTTAGAATTTATTGATCAGTGTGGAAGAGCTCATGAAGTCAAATATGCCTTTTTGTCTTTAAGCAGCTTCACGTGGGAAGTGTGGCCTTTACGTAATTGTTTGACTACCCCTATGATCAGGAGCAGTTACGTTACATATACCGGTAGAGAAAAACATTATTTTCTTCCTTTTATTCCAGCTTCATTTTAATAGGGTTATAAACTGACTTTTTAAACACAAATTTTGTTTGTTTGTTTCCTGCTGCAATATTCTTTAATTGACAGCCTGTTGTTGGCCAAGTGTTAGCTCAAAAGAGCTGTAACACCTGGATCCCCTCCCTCCGTGTGGGTTTTCTTTACCTTGCACCCACCTCCTGTGCCCTGGCTGCCAAGGATTGAGCAATACCAATGCCCTTCTGAGCTGCAGTGTTTAAACTGATGTCTTAGCACTGAGTGAATGAGACTTACAGAAAATAATGTGAATATGCCAAGACTGTCTAGCCCATCTTAGTGGTGGTTTCGCCTGACAACTTTTTACTGCTTTCTGTTTAGAATTTTCTCCTGATGTGTTTTGTCCTAGCGCTGGTCACAGCTATAGGATAACTTGGTCAACGCCTTAAAGTCAATAGTATTATCACTGGAATGTCTTGTACTTCCCAAGGAGAGGAAACATTAATTTTAGAGCTGAGTCAAGCCCACAAATGAATTGGCACATTGGGTAAATATCTAACAGCACATTTCTGTAAGTAGCTAGTCACGCACACTGAGCTGTTCAGTTCCACATGACAAGCAAGGGATGTGGCCTCTGGGCTTGCTTATACACAGCCTTTGTGTGGATTTTGTGATGAGGAATGACTCTCAAGCTCGTATTTGGTGTTGGGTTGTTTTAAACTGTATTTCCTAAGACAACCAAGATTATATAAACTGTTTTCTTCTCCTCTTCTTGTCATAGTTTCTGAACTCGCTTGCCAGTTTCAGTCCATTTCTAGAGAAGGAAGAGGACTCGATTTTAAGTTTCAGTATGTTTCACAAAATTGATAGTTGCACTGCTGTATGGCAAAGGCTGCACTGTCAAATTAGTCATTATCAGACAACAGGCAATCCACAGAGAGACACATTACAAGTGCTCCAGTGATGGTAGACTTAGTGGAAGCAAAAATATCCAACCACAAAACTGAAATCTGTAGGAAACTTGACTGCCTCCATTCTGGAGCTGATGAAACTTTATTTCACTGATTCCTTGCAAAAACTACATGGAAATGGTATGTTGGTCAGACCTGGATGAGCTGGGTTCCTGTATTTGTCTTCCTGTGGACCACTGTTTGACAGTGGACAACAGCTACTCCATACCTCAATGCATGTTGAAAAACTTAATTATGCTAAGCACACACAGCTTTATTAGTGATCCCAGTGAGAGCAGAAACGGGACTCAAAATATTAGCAGGGTGCTTTTGAATGTGAAGGATAAAACTGAATATTCTAACTGTAAGAACAGAGCACAGAACCCTGTAGAACAGGTTAGATGCATAAATGGACCCAGTGCCAGCACCATAGTCCTGTAAGGCTGGTGTCCAGAGAGGGAATGAACACAGTTGCTACAATTAAAGAAAGAGCACTGAATGAGAAAATTCACAGAATCAGCTTTAAAATTAAAATGAGCCACAACCTTAGTTTCCTGCATCTGTGGATTTTTTTCCTTAGCCTGCTCTCTTGGCAAAGATATTAATGTCTTCAAAAATTACAACTACCCACTGACATAAGTCAGTGACACAAAATGCATTTACATGTCAGAAGATTTAAAGCCACTTTTACTCTCTCCTCTTCTCCACGGTGTTTGTTTTTGAACATTTTATGTATACTTGGCCTCAGTCCTTTCCATCTGATTTGGTGGTGCTGCTTTAATCCACTTCAGTACAGATATCCGGCTCTTCCCTTAGCAACTTCCCCTTGCTATGCTATAGTTCTTGTAATCACCCTGACGGAAGTGGGGTTTTTTTTTTCCTTCTTCCTCCTGCTGCAAGATGTCTCAAATATGTCACTTTATAAAATGGACAGTGTTTGGTTTGAGAAGAGCCTAAAGTGCTATTACAAAGTATTTTTGCATAAATTTTAATGCGTTCGTTTCTTACCTTATAGAAATGTCATGCATATCACTCATGTATAAACAAAATGACTGGCAAAGCCATAGAGGCTGTCCCAGCATTTTCATTTATTAGAGTAAAACTGCCAGGTTATTGTCCATCCTTTCCACTCCATATATTTGAGAGAGAACATCTGTCTAGTAGCAGCGATGGTTCTTAATCAAGTATATGATTTTCTTCTTTATAAAGAGACTTGAATGACACTCCAGATGTGATTACCTTTGACTTGCAGCATTTCACTTAAAATACATAATTTTCAAAATGAAAATTTAGAAAAAAGCATGATATTGTCGTATGGCATCATTTTTATTATTTGTTATCTTATATTTCATAGGTTACAAGGAGACACTCTGTTCTGCCTTAGCAATATAGTATTCCAGTTACTCAGTTTGATTCCTGCAAGCTGTGATGATATGAAACAAGTGAGGTTTCCTGTAAGTATGTTAAGAAAATCTTCAGAGGTCTAAAATGGTAGATATTCTTGGCATGGTCAGCGTCAGCATTGAGAGGGACAAGGCTCTCAAAAAGCCTAAACCAATAGATACTGCCTACAAGACACTTCCCTCACACCCTCACTACCCACTGCCCCACCCACCCCCCCCAGAAAAGGAAAAAGCATTTCCACTGGCAGAGAGAAGGGTCTGCAGATGCTCTGTGGGAGAAAGAGGTGCTGGTCGGTCTCCTGCCATCACCAGAACGGAAGGACCAGGGAGGTGAGATACATTGGGAGAAGCCGGGAAGCTGTCAGTGTAACCTGAAGAAGAGCCAGCAGCACCTTCAAAACACGGTCGCCTTGGAGGAACTCAGCAAAGACTGACCTCCAGCCTTGTGCTTTCAGTTGCAGATGCAGGATGTGTTACGGAGAAGTCAGGAAACCAAACCGCTTATCTCTGCAGTGGGCCATCCAAACTAAAATATTGCAAAAGGCCGTGGCAGGGCCTTTCTCTTTGACGTGGAATAGCTACTACCCCTGTCAGGCCAGATTGTCTTTTTCACTTGCAGTATAACAGAGGCCTCAGTAGACTTTCATTGGTTTTTTTTTTTTTTAAATAATCTTGGCTCAGAAAGAAATTGCTTAGTTTAACAAAGTGCACTTACTAAAATGGAGCTGTGGAAACTTTAAAGATGTACATGACACTGGGTTGTGCGTTTCCTCACGCATTTTCCTGCTCTTAAACACAGGCCCTGCCAAAGCAAGTAACTTCACAGTATTTATCATAGCTTTGTTATTATGTAGGACTATATTTTTTAGTTTGTTGGTTTTTTTTTTTAGTGTTGCTAAGGTGAACTATTTGTTAGCTCCTCCTCTCCTCTGTGTGGAAAAAGTCAACAACATGGAAATCCAATTGTGGCCATGAAATGTCGCTGACTTGGAGCTGCCTGTCCCAGAATCAGATCTACTTTAGGCAGCAGCGTAGTGTCAAGAACCGGTTCTCACTGCCATCTGAAAGCCCAACAGAAGGCGCTTGTCATACTTGACCTTTCTCTAAACGCTACAGTCTTTACCATTACTTCCATTTCTTTTGCCGAAAGAAGGCACTAGGCATGTAGAGAGTTTTGCTTGGGTTTTTGTTTTGTACTATATGGAGGGATATAGATAAATTGTATAATCCTTCCTGAACAGTGAAGGATCTCTTGACATGCAGATCTAGCAGGGAAACGATCTGCTCAAAAGCCTGGGGAAGCCTAGCCCTACTACAGCAGGGAAGTGCTACTCACAATGCACTTGGACATGGGGACAAGTCCCCAAGGGGGTTGATGGAAGCACCTCATTTATGTCTTTTTGTATTATGTAGGAATGTGGGTTTTTTTTAGACAGTACTGTATCTGAAAGAATCCTCTGCAGGTAAAAATTAAGTTCTCTTCAAACATTTTTGCTTTTTTAAGAACAAAAGACAGTGAGTTAGTGTCATTCCTTGGGCTAAATTGCGTGTTTGTGTGTATTCATGTGTATGTTTGTGTGCGTTTATGTGCATATATATAGTCAAGGCCAACACTCATAACAAATGTGAGAGTTCTTTTATTATTCTTAAAATGCATGTGTGTCTTACTGCAACACTTGGTAGTACTGTTAATCGTGCTGTGATTATAGATCTTCCTTTAGGAATGTATAATGGAGTGTAAATCAGAATTTCTCCTTTATCTAATCACTGCCTATGCATTTTTATTTGAATAGTTTAAAAACTAATTTGGGAAAAAAAGGAGTTGGTCTGATTTAAATGATAAGATGATAGGATTTCTCTCTTTGAAGTACGACTAACATTATATTCTGAAGCAAGAGAATCTTTTATTATGGAACAAACCCACATTCTGGTGACAAATATTAAAAGAAATAACAAGCCAAATATTTTCCTTAGAACTTGATATAGGAACTGAGTGTGCAATCTTTATTCATATAGAGTCAAAAGGAACTTGCTGGTGTGGTAGGAAGGTCCAAGTGAGAGTCCAGCACCAGACTGGCAGGACTTCATGGCAAAAGCTACTGGCTGCAGTTTACATTTCAAACATTCTCTGCATAAGTGTTGTCACAACAGACAAGCAATTATAGACAATAATGTCAGTAATCTGTGGATTAAGAACTCCTTAAGGATGTATTGGCACAGCAGACCATAGATGCTTTTAGCTTGCAACTGTTCACCCTTAGCTGTGCCAATGAAACTGTTCCTTCCCAGAAGCTATTGTGTTCCCTTGGAGGCAGCAGAACAATGGCAGGGGTTACGCTTCTCCCAGCCTCCCGCCTGCCCCCAGGCCTCCCTAGCAGCTCTCACCCTGGAAGCTTAGCCTCAATGAGCTGGTTTTAATAGATACATCTATTTATGCATATGCACAAAACAGAAATATTGGTCATTATGTTGAAGTATTCTGTGGTAGGCTCTTGCTGACAGACCCAGAAAAATCAGATTTTAAGATTCCAGTACCATAAATATACCTGTGAGTAACTTCAGCTAAAGGCCAAGCCCCAGCTTGCCAGGGGAGAGGGGACACGTGCTGACCCTCTGGCTCACCCCTGGGGACACCTATGGCTCAGGATATGCTCCGTATGAGCTTATGCAAAAAAAAAAAGGTAGCGTGTGAAACACGCCACACTGAGACCATATGGATTGTTTTGAGGATCAACAAGAAAGGTTCAAGCGTAATTTGCTGTTTAAAAAAAAAAAAAATAAAAATCTGGCATTTACAAATACAATCCAGAAATGTATATGGCAGTGAACACTCTCAGGGGGAAATGAAATACAAATACACTTTGTGTGACTGTTCTGTTTCAATTTCAATACAATGCATTCGTAAAGTTAGGGTATGTTTAGGAAAATGGCTCATGTGATGAGGAGAGATTAATCTTAGGAAGGCTGTATGTATGTAAAGTAGTGGATGGGTTGGAGGGGTTAGAAAAAAAAGAGGAAATGTTTTCACCTCATTAAGTCCATTTTTTCTTGTAGGGGAAAAATGTCACAGAAATTCCATGAAAGGTTTTAACTATAAAGCTGGGAAATGAAAGGCTATGTATTGAGTGCCATTAACCTGGTTCTTTCTTAAGCAGATTTGCCTTTAAACAAAAGGCGCCGCATATGCCTGCCCCTTAACGCCAGCTAAACCTCCAAAGGACTCTGGTCTGTTCAGCGGTTTGTGCTTTGCAATTCAGCACCTTTTCCTGAAGATGCTGTAAAAGACCTTTTATAAAAGCTTGTTTCTCTAGGCACTGTGGCTGCAGGGGAGCTCCCCAGGCATGCGGGGCTCATTCAGCGGTGGCAGGGAGGTGCTAGGTTAGCCCCACGCAGGGAGGCGGAGGGGTCCTGATTCCAGGGCAGGCACGGGTCGGAGTGGCCCGTTAGCCCGCGGGGGCTGACCCGGCCGGGAGCAGCCAAGGCAGGGTGTCTGTCGCAGGGCTCCGCTGCAGAGACCTTGGCCAGCGTCTCGGTAAGCCAGCAGGAGGCTGGCTGAACACATCTCCAGATAGGGAAAGCGGCCTTTTGCGCGACAGCCCCTTCCCAGACATGGGGACTGGTCTTTTGCTGGGCTTTCAGTTGACTCCGGTTGCTTTAGCACACCCTGATGCGGATGACAAAGGCTCCAAGTGCAGCCGAGATTTCAACAGGCCTTGTTTGGCACTGCCCGTGTCCCTGCAGCTGTGTGCCCGGGCAGAGGCTTATTTGATTTCACTCCCCCGAAAAGGAGACAGAAAGCCGTGTGCGCCTAGCCAAGCTCTGTGTCACCTTGTGCCTTCCCTCTTCCCAGCGCTCAAGTGCCACGAGGAAAAAAAACTCCTCTGCCCGTTCTGCCTGTTTTGGTTTGGAAACATCCTTTGCGTGCCCATGGCCAGACGGCCAGGCCCAGGCGTGCCCCCGAGCCCGGCCTTCACGCTAGCGCGGGGGTCGCAGGGTGCCCTCCCGCCCCTTCCCCGGCCGCGCTGCCCCAGCAGCCGCCGGCCCGAGCCCCGCGCCCTGCCCCGCGGCGGCGGCCGGCCGGGCGGTGCATCCCGGCAGGAGGCGAGCTGCCGCCGGCCCCGCCGCCGTCACGTGGCCGCCGAGTTTTCTCCCGCAGCGGTATGAGGAAGTCAGAGCCGCCGCCGCCGCCGTCCGCAGCCCGGGCGGGCGCAGCCTCCGCCGCCTCCCCGCGGCGCGATATGTGAGTACCCGCGGGAAGCGGCACCAGCCCGGGCCCGTGCCCTCCCAGCTGCGTCCCGGGCGGCGGCGGTGGCGGGAGCCGGGCGGGCCCCGCGGGCTGCCGGCGGCGGGGTCGCGGCTGGCACCTGCGGGGCAGGGAGCGGCCGTCCGGGGGAAGCCGGGGGGCGGCGGTGAGCGGGTCTGGGGGCGGGCCGCGGTGTGAGCGCGGGGCGGGGCGGCGGCGCTCCCGCCGGGCTGCGTGGACGGCGACCCCGCGCCCCCCGGCGGCCCGTTCCCGGTCGCGGCCCCCGGACGGACGGACGGCACGGCTCCCCTTCCCTCCGTTCCCCCGGCAGGCTGGCTCACTCCGGCGCTCTCCTCCCGGCGTGAAGCCCCCGCCGGCGGCGCCGTCCCGATGGAGGAGCCCGCGGCGGCGGAGGAGTGGCAAGGGGCGACCCAGAAGAGGAAGGCCTGGGCCAAGAGCCGGGACTCCTGGCAGGCGTCGGAAGCGGAGGATTTCTCGGCAGCGGCGGCGGCGCTGGCCCGCGGCGAGGAGGAGGAGGAAGAAGAGGAGGAAGAAGAAGAGGAGGAGGAGGAGGAGGATGTCGCTGGCGGAGAGCTGCCGCTGGCCGCAGAAGCAGGTCAGTGCCGGGGAGGGGCGGCAGGGCCGGGGGCCGCCCCCGACGGACGGGCTGTTACTGACTGCCGGCTTTTCTCTCCTGCTCTGCCTTGAAGGCCACAGCGTTCCCAACGAGAAGATCGCGATATGGCTGAAGGACTGCAGGTGGGTCCTACCGCCCCGCAGCCGCCGGCGGGGATGCGGGGTCGGAGCCCGCGGCCCCACGGTTCCCCACGTGGCGTGACGGGCCGGGTAGTTCCCACGTCGCGGAGGGGAGGAAATCTCGGCGGCGGCCTCTCCCGCGGGTTAGCGTGGGCATCCCAGCGCTCCGGAGCGCTGCATGTCCGTGGCGATGTCACGATGCGGTGATTTGTCCAAGTCTCTCTCGGTGTTGTGCAGTCCTTAACTTGAGAGAGGGTATTATGTATTCCGTGTTTCTGCTCCTGTTAGAAAACACTTCCTTGGTGTTCGGAACAGGCTGACGGCATTACTCTTTCTTCACCCTCGGTCACATAAAAGTGTAAATGCTGCATCCAGCAGCAGCTGCTCCTGTCCCGTCTTTTCCTCCATTCAATCCTAGCAGCCCCTGGAGCCGAGCTGATGGGGAGAAGCTAACAATTAGCTTTCCAGTAGCTAACAATGACGTTTCAAGACCTCCCCTGCTTCGTATTTCTGGTTTCCTTCTCCTTTTGAGAGTAGCTACGTTAAGATGAAAATTTACCACAGAGATCAACTGCATGCTTGTGATCTTTTGATCTAGTAAGTGATTGAGCGGCGCTTACTCTGGTACCTGAAGCGTGAGTTGCTTTATAGCTACAGGGTCCTCGGTGTAGTTTTCTTTGGATCTTTACAGGCTGTGACTTGGACGGTGTATTGGCAGTTTGAGGCTTGAAATCATATTGTATCCCTAAAATACAATGTTGAGACTTGACAGGCCATTCTTCCAGAATGGGACAAGATGTTTTTGACTTTACTTGTAATCTGGTGTCCTGTTGGTCTTGTGAAATATATCCTTAAAATAAGTGTTAAGAACTTAGTACTTTATTAGAAGTAGTTTTTGAGAGGGAAGGGCAAAAAACAGGAGTGGAAGGGGAAGAGGCCCCAGAGGAAGAAATTCTTCCTACTGCTGCAGTGCCACTTCTCTCCATATCTGCAGGATTTGTGTCTAGAACCTTCCCTGGCCCTGTGATCCTTACAATTTCCATGCAGAATTTAAGGAACAGCGCAAAACTGCAAAATGACAATGGGAACATTAACAGATGGTCACAAACCTTGAATAATAACACAATGCTTGTAGTTTTGTGCCTGTGCTCTGGTAACTATCTGTTGTTAAAACTGGCACCCAATGCTTTTGTGGAATGTGTTTGCATCTCTGGTGGTTGGTTCCCAAAGTATGGGAATCTTATTTTACACTCTGTTTCCATATTTTGTGCATAAAGAAATAAAGCATGGGTTTACCCGTTTGCTAATACAGGGATGCAAATTTAGTTAATGCATCTTTGCAAAACCCATTGTGGCTCTTCCACAGAAGTCTGTTAAAGTATAGCTATTTACTCTTGTAAATCTTCTCAGAAGAACCTTGTGTTCTCCTCAGAAAGATAAAATTTGCATTTTTTTTAAAGATCTTTTATACCAGACTATCAGCCTCTGACTCTGTAACGTATGGAGTGTGTGCATATTCGGTTTGTGTCTGGGAGGTGCAATCCCAGCTGCCTGAGGTAGGGCGCAGTCCCTTGTGCTTTAAAACTGTGGAATGATTTCATTTTTTTGTATCTGATGTACACATAAGCAGTAGTTAGTATGTGCAGTAAAGTGATCATTCAACTAGCACTGTTATAAAGGGACTGTATGTATAGAAACCCTGAACTGATTGTCTCTTGATAACAATATTTATAGGAAAAGAGGACAGCGTAACAGCTGTCAGAATAGCCTTACAGATATTATAGTGTGTTGTTTAAAAAAGAGTACTTGAAAACAACACCTTTGTGAAATTTACAATCGTTGTCCTTGTTTGTTTAATAACACTTGGCTGTGGAGCTTTGAAATCTACAAAGTGTGGGCAACACATGCAGGCTGAGCTTCTGTTTCTGGTCCATTGCACAACTTTATTCTTACAAGCTAGCTCTGTTGCAGAAATGTAGCCATTACTACAAGTGAAAGTTGAGTTATTAAAATAATTTTCTCTGTTACATATTTTCTAAAAGCAGTCCATCCCATTTTGGCTGAGTTTCTGCAAGTTTTTGTGAAATGTACATCAGCAGAAAATTGGCACTTTTAAAATCTCATTTTCTGTTTTGAGTTGGCAGCAGCACAAAAAAACTTATTATCAACCTGTTGCATAAATCGATCTGCTTATAAGATTTATTCCTTTGTTTGTTTCCAGAAGCATCAACAGTGTTATAATACAGATAAAATGAATTACTAGCTGTCCCTTGATATTCGTGTTAGCAGTTTGGGGCCCTTATTACTTGGCATCTCTGTTTCACATCTGCTTTGGGGAAGAGAAAAGGGTTCCTATGCTATTAACTTGGTAGATACATGTTGTGGGGGTTTTTTTGTTTGTTTTTTTTTTTTTCCCCAGCAAAGCCAAAAATAAAACCAAGCATGTGTCACACTGTGATAAGAATTATGGAGGCTGAAGAAACGTCAGATGTTACCCAAAGTTTCTGCTTCATTCATGTTTTGGGAATTGCATGCCTTTGAGAAGGGCATCCTTTGCGTTCTCCCCAGTACTCTGAAAAGGCATTTTGAAGTAATAAGAAAGCTTACAAAGGTTTTGGGTTTTAACTCTTGTAAAGCTAAGACAGGAAACACAAGTATTTATATTTTACTGAAACACAAGTATTTATATTTTACTGGTAGAACAGAAGAAATTTTTGACAACTCTGTGACTACGTTTGTTATTTTGGTTCTTTGTATTTAAACACTGCCAGTAATACAGGGGATGCGGGAGGTATTTAGGAGCCATCTCCTGTAGATAGGCAGGAAGTGAGTTCTTGAAATGCCTCAGAAAGAAGAGATTTTTTGCTTCAAGTTTAAAATAAACATGGCTCCTGCCCAATTAAGGCTTTAAAAGCTGTGTTTTAAACACTTCAACAGCACAGTGCAAAACCCTTGTCCCGTTTCTGAAGACCACCCTGCCGCAACAGGTAGCTGAACAAACAAACCTCTGGGATGAGAGGAAGCTTTAAGGCTGCCTACGGCCCTCTTACCTGCTCAGTACCTACATCCCACAGGAACATGGGCATCAAGAGTTCATTCTGTTCTTTTGTAGACCGATATTTTGATAAATTATTGCCATATTCATTAAAATATGATAATAAATGAGTAAACACAAATGGAACCCCATAGGATCCCTTGATCCAGGCACAGGCCAGCTTGCTCATCCTGAGGGCCGAGCAAATGTAAACGTCCTTCCCGAGTGCATGGGGCTGCTCTGAGACCGGGCTAGCCAAGCCAGCTTGTGGGCCTCCCTGGTGAAAACCAGCCTGGCACAGAAAGGCAGTCCATGCTGTTGTGCAAGAGGAGTTTTGTGTGGATACTTGTCCCCTATTCAAATTTGTGTTGTGCCCAGTTCTTAAATGCAGGTTTCTCAAAGGCAGGGGTGTAAGGCAGCAGTGCAGGCAAGGTGGCAGACAGGTGACTGGCAGGGCTGCTTTGATTCTGGTATCTGCTAACATGCTGTAGAGGTGGCAGAACTCATTTCTGAAAGAAAATGCCGGCTTTGGAGTTGGCTTTTACAGTTTTCTGCCAGCTGTTGCATGTAGCACTGACCTTGGCTGTCAGAGGCACTGCCAGCAACTTTGTAAAGGTAGAGATGTGGAAGTAGCCACCAGGGAAGGAGAGGGAGAAGGATGGGAGCGGATCCATCAAAGCCAGAGAGTAAACAACCAGCATAGTTATTACTGCAGAACATAAGGCCTGTTGTAGCGTGACAGGCTTAGACAATATGCCCTAGATTTTTTCAAACCCTGACAGGACAGACACACAGAAACCCGGGAGATCTGAGCCTTGGCAGAGTCTGTCCTGTCACCCAAAACACGCTCGTGCACCTGGATGCTGTTTGCCCCAGTGTCTCACACCAGTGGGGCTTTGCTTCGCAAAAGACACATTGGAGGGAGCTTGGTCTGTATCAGCAGGGCACAGGTGGAAAGAGCAAACACTTTTCAGAGGGGAAAGAAAAAGAAGGTTGTGAAGTGTAAGGTCTGTTAGAAAGCAGATGCAAACTTTCCTTGCTTCATTTGGCCATGGCACCAAAACAAATACTGTATCAGAGCACTGTTTACTTTCATGACTTTGGGAAAGTTTGTGTGTTTTTCTGATTAAAAGCCCAAATGTAACATACATAATATAGGCATGTAAATCATCTGCTTTACCTTTGAGTATTCTACTTCTGAATTTGGTTTGGGCTTTGAGAGTTAATGCTGCACTACTTAATAGTGACAGGCTTTTGGTTAAACATGTCAACAAGTGTAGTGTGAACCCAGAGAGGGACTGGATCCGTCATTTGTGTGGTTGCTCCTGCTCCTTTGGGGCACCGTGAGGTTCAACAAATCTGGAGCCCTGCAGGCAGTAGCAGTAGGAGGGATCATCCAAATAAGAACCAATGTGAAGAGTCTATAAAGTATCAGAACTGGCAAGTGAGAGCTAACATAGATATCAACATTTTTATCTTGTTCCTGATGACCAAATGCAGCTTTTCACCACTCTCTCCAAGAAGTTTTAAATGTGTAGAAAAATGGCAACAGTTTTCGTCATCTAAATGAAACTGAATTAGTCCATTCAACAACCCACCCTTGTTTTTTCTGGGTGTTAGCTGAGAAGCCCGTGATATTCCTCGACAGGGTGCTGCTGACCCTGACTGGTGTATAAGTGTTGCAGGAATTATTAACCTGGTTTTTGTTGTTTTTCCCTACAAGGCCTATTTGTTCAGAGGGCTGGGGATTGTTTAGGGAGTTATTGCCAGTCCTCAGATGTTTGTGCTTTCTGGGGGTGGAGGGAGGGACAAGTGCTGCTATCACAAGCTTGTTACACACTGTAAGGAAGGACATGAAGCAGCAAGTTTTTAAAGTAGTATTAATCTCTTCTGTGGTTTCAGAACGCCTCTGGGAGCCTCCCTGGATGAGCAAAGCAATCCTCTGTTGAAGGGTAAGGAGAAGCTTTACCTTCTGAAATCTCTTTTGCTGGGGAGTGTGCTTTTGTGGATGTTCACCTGAGACCTTGGCTATAGCGGTGGCAGAAACCACAGCCTGGTCGGCATTGCTGTTATTCTCACAGTGAAGCAGTTGTGCCTGAGAAACTGGACAAGGGGGAAAAGATCCCGAATAAGTCTTTCTGGAGAGTTTAGTAAGCCCTAAGAAACCCCCCAGAATGTGCAGAACGAGGAGGTTGTAATTTCCTCTCCGAGCTGGTAAGCATTGGGCAGTGTCTGTCTATAGTAACTCTGGTTGCCACACCTGAAAATTTTACTATCTGAATACTAAAGTTCAAAGTACAGCGAGAATGTGCAGGTAGTGACAGGGTGCAGAGGAATTACTTGCTGTGCCTGGACTTTTCGCTTCAACTCTTAATCTGGTACAGGGAGAGAGAGAGGAATGCCTAAGATGGACTCAGACTCCGGATCCCCCTGGTAAGATGTCTGGAGGATAGATAACGTAGCAGCAGAAGGCACAGATGTGTTGGGTGGTACCTCAGGTTCCCACTTGCAATTAATTTGCTTGCAGGTTGACTCAAGGATGTTTCTGAGCACAAAACTGAAACAGCGTTGTAATTGTTCTCTTTCAAAATAATTTTTCTGTCTTCTCAAATGTAACTTCTCACTTCTTCGTGCGTTCTTAGTGTATGAGTAATGCAGGGATTGTAAATACAGTCTGGTTATATCCTGTTGTATCAACTGAAGTGTCTTGCTAATATCTTTAGTTCAGCTGTTGGAAAGAAAACATTGCAGTATTCTAGTTGTTGATCTCTTAACTGTACATTTTCAGGCATGCTGGTGAGAAATGGAGGAAGTTTTGAAGATGACTTATCCCTGGGAGCCGAAGGTGGGTGTGGCAGGAATATGACTTTTTTCTTAAAAAAAAAAAAAATTATATTCAGTCATCTGATTTTTATTTTGAAAGACAGCATTTCCCTTCTGGTCAAAGGCAGTTGATAAAGCTATCTAGAAAACTATCGTGAAGCACACAGGAAAATGCAGGAAGATATGCTTTTTGAATTTATTAAACTCTTGCTGGTATTTAACATTCTGGTCTAACCTGAAGGTTAGAGGCAGCCCTGAATTTGCTTCTGCCCTCTCATTTTAATGTCCGCAGTGGCAGCGCAGCCTGGAGCACTCACCAAGGCTGTGAGAATGTGGTTTCTCCTAGTTGCTCTTCTTGTCCATGGGTTACTCTTGGCAGCTGTGCATGCCCCACTTCCACTGAGCCCCTTGGGAGTGGCATGTGCGGGCTTCTGAAAGGAAGAATGAAATTCTGTCAGCTGAGAGGCAAACCCATTAAGGGCTAAGTGCTTTTAAAAATGAAAAGCACCAAAGCTGAGTAAGTATTTTGGATCAGCCATGATACCCACTTTGCTGTTGCTAGCTGCTTGCCTTTTCTTTCTCTTCCCTTTTTTAAGGGGAAGGAGATGTGATTGTTCATCATAGACTTCTTTGTTAGAAAAAGACTTTTTGTTGGTCATGGGTCAGAGGTGTCCATAAACAAACAAACAAATAAAAGCACTGTGGATCCTGTTTTAACAGCAGCGTCCTGAAATTAAATAGCAAAAAGCAGTCTCACAAACTAGGTCTTGGTGTTATCTGTGGGATAGGGGATGCAAGACAATATCTGTTTTCAGTGTGTAAAAAAAAAAAAAAAAAACAAAAACAAACCCAAAAAAACCCAAAAAACAAAACCACTGCCCTCACTTTAGTTTTTAATGTTTTTGAACTACAACTTTTGCAATGTGTCAGAACTTATATAGTAGAAAGCCCTTTTCTCCCACAGTGGTCTTGTCTGTCATGCCATAATAGTGGGACAGGGCCTGGAGGAAGGAAATAGCTTTAATTTTTAAAGATTTAAGACTTTTGAGGAGAACAGTTGATCTGATAATGACCTTGATTTGATAATGATGGAGAAACAGTAAATGAGTCCCTTACTGAAACAGATTAAACAGGATTAAATTTTCTTCCTGTCAGTCTTTTCTGCTTGTTAGAATGCCTGCAGTACAAAGATTTGATAGGAAAAGTTTCTTTGTAATGATAATCCAAGCTCTGAGCATATGACCAAGGGTACAAGAGTCAGTACATTTTAAAACATCATGTCACTTTCTTGTTTTCAGTTTTTTTCCCTTATCATTCACAAGGATTTCTGGTTTTGATGAGCCTTTAGCACAATTCAGGCAGAAGGTCATATCCCTCCTTTTCAGATGACAAAGATCCCAATACTAAAATCGCTGGTTGATTTTCCTGGATAAGGATGTGGGTGTTTTTGCAGAGCTTTGCTTTCCATCCACAAACAAGGGGACAACAGAGCTGCTTGGAGCAGCGCTGCGTGCACTGCCAGCCAGCCAGCCCCTCTGAGGCTGGTATGAATGGCCTGCCCTTGTGTATCTGTGACTGCCTGAATCCAGAGACAGTCAGAGCCCTGTGTGAATGGTACAGAGGGCATCGGGCAGCGTCCTGTAACCCCAGCCTCCTACTGAGCTGTTAAAACCCATGGTTTAGCTGTTCAAACTCATCACCAGCTAATCCATACAGATAGGCTTACCTTCATATTATATGCAAGAACACTAAAAAAAAAAAGTGGCTTCTGCAGTTTGTAGCCATTTAAATTGCTTTGTGGTACCTCCAAAAAGAAGAGAGAGGTGGCAAGGTTTCCAGGTTTTGCTCTCTGTTGCTGACTCTCCCTGCTGGCACAGCAAGTCCACGTGCAGGGTGTTCCTGGCAGCACGTTTGATGTAACTTCGCTCTTTCTGAGGGCTGCTGTAATGTATGCACGCTCCTTACCTGTCTCCTGGGGCAAGTTTCTTAATGTTGAGTTGCCTCTTTGGGGAGCCCATAGTTTAAAGCTGGAGCTCAACTCTGGATTGTCAGGGTGTTGATTTTCTGAAAGGCTAATGCTATCTGGGATGTTCCCATGTGAACCTGGGCTGATCCAGCTGCAGTAGTGCCGACTTCCCTGTTGGAGGCTGGTGACCAGGTGCTTGGTGCGTGTGGCTGGCCTCCCTCCAGAGCCCTTTCGATTCTGAGCGCAGCCACTGGTCCCGTTGACACCGCAGGCTTCGCCTGGCTGTTGTCCATGGATTGCACAGCTCGGGTAGCTGGGGCCCTGCCCCACTTGGAGGGCAGACTGAGCTGACATAAAGACTAACAAAAACAGTCTCACTACCTGGCTGCAGGGCCAGCTGCCTTTCTTACGTTCTTTACTTTCTCTTCTGGAGGAATCCTCGAGTGCCCGCTTCTCCTCCCCACCCCCCTCCCGCCTGGGAACAGCCCTGCAGCTGGTAATTGCCTCTTCAGTTGCAAAGCAATAAATGGTTTATATAACAATTACTAGCTTACCGCATGTTAAGTTTCAAGTCAGTGTGATTAATGACGGTACATAAATGTGTGTCCATTTGAGATTTTATTTTAAACACAGCCTGAATAAACCAGATCATCTTTCTATCAGCTATATACTAGAAACCTTTGCCAGTCGCATTTATATGGGAAGAGAAAAATCTGGCTTATGCGGGAGTATTGGTAAACTGTGCTTGCTGCCTGCTTCTTCATACCGGTTGTGGGAAGTGCAGTTCTGAAGAGGTCTGTGTGTAACTATTTCTTGTTTCTCTACAGCTAATCATCTACGGAGTGATGACCAAATGGAAACATGGTAAACATCTTTTTTGTTTGTTTGTTTACTTCAGAGAAATATTTATACTGGAAGGTGGGAGGGAGAGGGGGGCAGTGGAGGTCGTGGAGGCTACCTCAGAGCTTAAGCTCTTCTGGTCATGTCTGTTTACATGAGAGGGAACAAGAAGATGCAGATAACACAGAAACAGTCATTAGGAGATGCAGGAAAAAAAAAAAAACCACAGATTTTTACTCTTCCAGCAGACCTGACATAGATTTTCAGGTAGCAGGAGGAAAATAGAGAAATGACAATCTAAGTAACTTAGTATGGTTTACCTTCTTTGCCTCACTGATCCCTTGCCATTTCAGAAAGTTCAAGGGAAATTAGTTTTACCTTTCAGAGCAGATGTCCTTTGTGAGTGGGGAAAAAAAAGAGGAGAGGCTCTTGCTTTACAGGAGCAGATTCTGAATAGAATGTGCTGAAACCCTATTGAGACTTCAGCAAATACCAGCACAGTCCATGTGGGCAGCATCCTCACTATTCCTTCTGAGCCGGGCTCCGTAAATGTGCTTTTTAGGTGAATCCTCTGTCTTCTTTGTTTTCTTGGTGGTTGTTCTGCTCTGTGTGTGTGTGTGTTAGGATTTCTACCAGGAAATTCACTCTGGGAAGGTTTGTCCCCCGTAGAGATTGGCAGTAACAGTATGTTTGAGGCCGAATACCACCTAATGCTGAGGTGGCTTCTCCAGATGCAGGGAGGAAATAATTTGGGATTGGGAAAGAAACTGTCCGGCAGTCTGGGTTGGAGCCCGTCTTGCTCCGTTTCCTGGAGCCGCTGCAGCTTTCCCATCCACTGCCAGGGTGGCTTGCAGCCTTGTGCGAGCGGCAGCCGAGGGTATCTCCCTTGGAGAGGGGAACTCGGTACCCAAGGCATGGTGAGGTGCTCCTGCCATGGAGAGGTGGCCCTGCCAGAGGAGGCAGCAGCATGGCGAAGGGCAGGGAAAGGCAGGGCAGGGCAGCTCACCCGAGGCCGGGCTTCCTCGCTGGAGGAGGGTGGGATCGCGGAGGGTGGAGCAGCAAGGGGAGATCAGGGATTTGTTTATTCAGCTTGCATTTGCCTTCAAATTCTTACCGTTTACGTACATTTCTACTGAGGCGTCCCAGGGTTCGCTTTTGTTATTGTATTTCAATAAATGACATGGCTAATATAAACCAGATAACACTGAAGGGGAAAAGAGAAATTCAACAGTGCTGGCAGCTTAGCTCTCTTCCGAGTCAGAGAAGCAAGTCCCCACGCGAAAGGGATTTATTGGAGGGGTCTTCTCCATTTGTGTCGACAGCAATGGTGTGCTGGCGAAGGAGAGGAGGCTGCAGTTCCACCAGAAGGGGAGAAGTATGAACTCCACCGGGTCTGGAAAAAGCAGTGCGACCGTTTCAAGGTAAAAAAGTACTATGCTTTGAAGGTCGTGGTGCAGTTCAGTGGAATTTGGCTGTGTTTTGCTGGCAGAAGTTACTTCTGTTCCTCAGTTAAATGGACTTGCCTTGATTTATGTGCTTTGTTGTGTTTAGTAGCCGAGAAGGGAATTTTCATTTGGCTTGCTTGAAAAACTGCTATTTGTTTTCAGTTGTGGTTTGCAGTAAATACTAACAAATGGTCATAAAAGTTAGAAATGTCTGAAAATTTAATGACATTTTAAAATCAGAGCTCTGCAGAATAAGGGCTGACTTTATAAATTACAGGATTGGATCTGAGGTGTGTCTGAGCCAATGTCTCTGGTGATGAGAACCAAAACTTGAGATGCAGAGATCTCCACAGTTATTTCTGAAAGAACACTGAGCTGTAGGAGTCAAAAGTTCAATAGACCAAGGTGGCTACTGGGCTGAATTAGCAGTTGGACAGAAGGGATGGGGTCTTTAAAGGAGACAAGTAGATAATAAAAATCTTTTTAATTTGTCTAGTGTATCTGAATTACTGGAGCTTTATGAGGAAGATCCTGAAGAAGTGCTCTATAACCTTGGGTTTGGAAGAGATGAACCAGATATTGCTTCAAAAATTCCAGCGAGATTTTTTAATTCATCGTCATTTGCCAGAGGAATAGATATCAAAGTCTTTTTGAATGCCCAAATACAGCGCATGGAAGTGGAAAATCCAAATTTTGCTTTAACAAGTAAGTATGTTTTTGAAGCTAAGTTTGTTTTTAAGTTTTTGCACTATATAAACAACCTCAAAAGAAGGTATACATCTAAAATTCTATCAACCCTTTCCAGCCTGAAGGCCAAACTCCATTCAGAACCTACTATAAAACTCTTGCTTAGTCTTAAATATGGCAAGAGGTGACCATCAGTGTTGTACACCTTAGGGTGAAATGAAAGGGTTGATCGGGGGGGGTGGGGGTGGGGCGTGGGCAGTGAAAGGCATCCCGTAAGATATATTGCCTTCTGGTTTGTATCATTCCTGTCTCTTGCTCCTAAGCTTGTCTTCTGTTGTAGGTTTAGAGCCCTGAAACAAATAGTATTATCCATCTTTTTCATGTGTTCTTCAGTGTCTGGGTGGGATTTTTGAAAGCTGTCAGCAGCAACCTACTTTTGTGGTTGTTGAAAACTGGGCTAGTATTTCTATTGACTTGGACAGATGCCCTGTTAGGTCAGTAATGAGCATTTCTGAAATGAGGGCATAGCTGAAATGTCCTGTTGTGCTTGTAGATGGAGAGAGCGATGCAAGTAACCCTTTTTCTTCTTAGCACTTCATAAATTAACTTGCACTTGCTTACCTGTGTCCCATTATTATTTTGTGAAAGCTTTTCTTGCCATTCTCCTCATGCATTTAGCGAACACTCTTGCAAAGTTTTTTTTCCATTTTTCCATACTGTGTGGCCTCACTTTCACATTACAGGACTAGTCAGTGTTCAGTCAACCTTTGGGATCCTTGATATAAGTAGGAGGAGATTTTGGGTGGTAGGAAGGCAGAAGTTATGATGCAAATTCCTTCTGCAGATATGAAGAAAGATCTGTCTCTGAGAGAATTCAAACTATCGTGTAGAGATGGATCAACAATTGTAGGATGTGATCGCAGCAAACCTCCTCATAAACTCTACCTTATGTTTTGTTCTTGTGCAGGTCGTTTTCGTCAGATTGAAGTGCTTACTACTGTGGCCAATGCTTTTTCTTCTTTGTATTCTCAAGTTTCTGGGACTCCCTTGCAGAAAATTGGTAGTATGAATTCAGTGTCTTCCAGCAAAGAGGCATCCAGCCCTCCACCTTTAAATCGCAGCAATACAGCCAGTCGGTTAATGAAGACCTTGTCAAAGCTCAATCTGTGCGGCACACAGCAAGGTGATGGTAGTGGCTGCTCGACCCCTTCACCTGTTGAAAAAGGGAAAAGTCCAACTGAACCAGGGAGTGAGGAAAACGATGTTAAAAATGAATATAAAGTACCAAAATACTCTAAAAAGAAAGACTCTCCCTCTTTTTTGGCTACTGTAAAAGAGGAGATAGCCAGTAGTCAGACAAATGCTGCAGGCACACATAAACCTGCAAACCTTCCTGCTGGCACTGAGGATAAGCAAAAAGGTACTGTGCCTCCAGCAGATGTGCAGAGCAGCAGGTTGGCAAGCACCCAGGATGGACCGTGTGAAGAATCTGGTCCTTTGCACTCGCCGAGCCTCAGCAGCAGTTCCAGTACATCCAACAGCAGCACCTCAACACAAAGGCTGCCCACGACATCGTCAGGTAGAGACCCCTGCGCTCCCCTCCCAAACCCGTCCATAATGAATCTCATGCTGCAGCAGAAGGACTCCTTTGAGATGGAAGAGGTAGGTGGAGACATATGACTTTGGTTTTGCATAGAGTTTACATAACTTGCCAGCTGCCAGCAGAGGAATGTTCTCTCCTGTGTATTTGACTGTTTTCTCCAGGAATACTTTAAATTCTCTGTTAGGACAGTTGTTGCTGTCTCTCGGTGGGCTGCTCTAATTGATCCTGGTAATGGAATAACTTGGTGCTGCTGTTGTTCCTGAGATTCAGCAGGAAACTCCTCATTCTTTTTTTTCATCAGGTTGAGGTAATTGCAGTCACTGGCAAAACTGCTAGGAACTTTTCCTGTGGGAATAAATCTAGATTAGGCTTCATATATATAAAAGCCCTTGGTTTAAAATTTTTCCTTTGCTTAAATTGCTAATTTGAAGTCATTATTTTTGTTGCCTAGAAGTAAATTTGGTTTATCTATTGATATTGATTAAGGATAAATTTGTTGGTGTGTGAAAGAGAAAGGGGCTATCATACAGGGTATCATCTTGTGCAACTTTCGGTTTTG
The DNA here is from genome assembly GCA_027574665.1 of Rhynochetos jubatus. Lineage (NCBI taxonomy): Eukaryota > Metazoa > Chordata > Aves > Eurypygiformes > Rhynochetidae > Rhynochetos > Rhynochetos jubatus. The sequence continues at coordinate 17,526,574 of CM050654.1, read as the reverse complement.
ATAGCCATCTACTGTATGTTGATCTGTTTGTTCTCTGGAAATTAGCACACTGAAAGTTGCTGTTTGTCGTGCTTTCGGTGACGGTTTAGTTACAAATTCTGTGCTAGCTGACTTTTAATGTCTTCATAAATGTATGTATCCATTTTTTGATTGATAATTGTCCCAAAGGGTTTTTAATTTCCAGGTTCCTGTGAGTGCTTTGTTTATTAGGCTAGTAAATGTGCAGCCTACAAATTCAGGAGTGCATTTTTTTGCATAGACTCACACCTTGAATTGTAAGATTTGTCTTAAATTAGTAAACATTTTTGTGGACACATTTCAAAGTGGTTGTTGTTCACAGTTCAGCAGTTAACTTTTTTGTCTGTGTGAAATAGACTTGTAAAATGTAGGATTGTGATTTCATTGGCAAAATGAGTGAAGAAAGCAAGTGAATAGAAAACCCCCAGAGTTTTACAGCAAATGATGAAGTGATTTAGTAGGTACTGTGTCTAGTGTTGTATGGTCATTACAAGCTCTTCTGGACCAACCAATATCGTAGTTGAAGGCACTCATTGAGTAGAAAAAGGTAATCCAGCCTCTTGGAGTTTCTGCCACTTGTTTGTGCCTGTGTGTCATCACCCACATGTTGTGTGGCCATCTACTGAACCCAGAACAAAAGCTTAGTCCAGCTGAGAGCGGGAAAATTCAATTAAAAGAGAATTTAAATGATTTATTTATTTTTGCTGGCTTAGTTTTTATCCAGGTAATTTTCTTGATCCAGTTTGTTGTGTAGCTGCACGGATGTTTGCATTGGCACATGGCAGGGATCTGAGTGGTAATGCGTTTTGCTACATATCACAGAGGAGAAATCTGGTTTTTGGTGCTCTTGGGCAACGTTGAAACAACTAATATATATATATATATATATATATATATATATATAAAAAAAAAAGGAATGGAATTTTCCTTCAGAGTAAGTTGGACTGTAAAGGGTTATGACATGAAGAAGACTTGCCGAATTCTGCACAAGCCAAATGCAGTGCATTTGCAAAGCTTTGGTTGACACACTTCGCAGTGATGCCAGTGCGTAAACACAGCTGTTTTGGCAAGATGACACGCAACGTGGGATGGGATTGTGGTGAATTTTTGTTTACGCAATATGATATATACTTATCAACTGCCTACAGATCCCTGGGAGGGAGGGATTGGATTTTGTTGGAGAAACTTTAGAACAATACCTGGCAGCATGATATTATTTTCATGTGTCTCTAAGGAGGGTATAATGAACAATAAACTGTATTAGAAACAGTGACAATAACTCCTCCCCCCGTCTTCCCAGTTGAGCTTGGAGAGCATTCATACGCGTAAGAAAGATGACAGATATATCAAGGAAGCTCATTCCATGCTTACGAATGCCTTGGAGGTTTGAGCGCCCTTCGGAAGTCTGTGGCTGTGAAGATAGCTACTGCGGGAGTGAGTCAGGGCAGGATTTCCCCCAAACACCCGCTCCCGAGTTGGCCAGTTACAGTCCTGAAGGTCATTTACCAGCATTAGCATCGGGGATGGAGAGGGGAGTGCTTCTGCGTGCTCACGGAGCTGTGCCGTGTGAACGCGGCCAGGCTGCTGTCTCCCTGCCAAGGACGAGCGGTGGAGGGTATTTAGATGAGAAAGACGCTTAGCTGTTGGGAGGCTGCAAATGTAACAACAAACTGGGAGGTTTGAGAGAATCAAAACACCTTTCTTGGAACGCCAGTCAAAAAGCCTGTAAGGTTATTTGCTGGTGGGTTTTATTTATTTATTTTTTAAAGTGTTTCCTAAACTTAAATGGTGAGCCCCTTCTATGCTCCCCTACATTTGGACAAAATAAGGATTTAGCCATTTGGTACAGCCTTCATCTCCTAAAAGAACAGAAGCCTCTTGATGTATTGTGCAGTAGTAATGCTGTTCACTTATTAACAGTGAAACATTCAGGCCGAGTACTTCTGGAAACCCTGGTAACTGAGAAAATGCACTCTTGTGGCTGCTATACACGTTATCAGTGCAAATATAGCAGCTTCTTTAGAAAAATAATAATTTGGGCTTAAAATGATCAGTTCCCTGATTTTGCATTTTTAAGTTGATCAAAAGGGGAGATGAAAATTTTATTGTTTGGTAATTCTGAAATCAGGCAGGCAGCCCATTAGAGGGAAGGGTTGGGGGTAGTTGGATTGGGGGTGTAGACTTGCATGTGAACTGTTAGGATTCTTTATGGGGCACACAAAAGGGAAAACATATTCTAGGTTTTTAACTAAACAAAGGCCTTCCTGATGAGATTTTAGGCATATTCTTTTCATTGTTTGAATGTTTGTCTGAGAACTGCTTTCTTAATAAGGCTGTGTTTCACAAAGTGGTTAAGTAATAGGATTAATTTTCATGTAGTTTTAAGTTTCCCAGTTGAAATCTGCATGGCTGTGAATACTTTATCTTCCTTTTTTGTACTGGAAGACAAAAGAAGTATTTTCATGAGCAGTGGTGTGGTGAAGTCTGCAGAAGGTTCTGGCAGGGTCTGGGTCCTTCTGGAGGATTGGTGGCTTGTGGGAAATAGTTGTTAGGGCAGCAGATGACAATCCTTACGTGCTGACCTCTTGATATATTTTTCTAAATGTATTTTGCTTGTTCTTTTTATTCAAATGAGGGGCCAGGAGTGCTGAATGGAAAAGACAGCAGTGTAAAGGTGGTCAGAGGTGTTTCCACACAATTATTTTAGTCTTCCGTCAAGGAGGAACTGAGAACTCAGAGTGTTGTCATAGCGTGTGATTTCCAGGTCTTTTTGCATGAGGGGAGCCCTGCGCTGTGAGTGCGAGGTGCTGCCCTAAGGATCACTGTTCTCCTATAGGAGCATTACTGAGTACCTGATGAAATAATATGCTGGTTCAAGGAGGTGGGATTTGCTGCCTCCATCATAGGCAGTTGGACTGGAGAAAAAACCAAAACCAACAAAAAAAACCCTTGCATATGCAGTGTAGATAGCTTTGGCATTCTTAAGCACAGGAATACGTTCTAATTGGTCTGACAAAATATTTATCTCCTCTTCCCGATAGATCCAGAGTACAGAGGGAGATCTACCGCATGTTCCAGCGTCTCACCAGCTGGCAGTGACCAAGTCAAGGAAAGGTGAGTAGACTTTAACTCCTGTGAGACAGCAGTCTACTGAGTGTCCTTTCCTCTCTGAAGGAAAACCACATTAAACCACAAGTGCTGATTCAGATATTTAAAATTTCTAAAGTGTTTTTTTTTCTCTTTAGAAGTAAAAAAGATGTGGGTTTCTTTTTCAGCAAAATCACAGAACATTACTGCAAAGTGGGAACCAAATTACAGGCAAGACAACAGCCCTATAACCTCACTGGCTGTTTTCACTTTTGTACAATTGATGATGGCTTGGAGGGACTGAAATGTTAATTCAGACTGTGTCGGATTTTTTTTCCCTTACAGATCCTGTAATTTACGATACCCATTTAAACTAAAATTATATTGTTTTAGACCTAAATTGCATGATACATCCAGTTTTTTCCTGTGTGCTACTGCTCTGTCCTCAAGCTGGTGGCAGAGAAGACTAGTATCTCTGCATCCACATGAAACTGTAGTCCTTCACGTGGGAAACTGCATGCTGGCTCTTGCAACTTATTCTTGCTTTCATCTCACTTGCACTTGCTCTGTGCTTTCATCTCAAATTCTTATTTCTGTATTTTATGGCTTGGAAGAAGGACAAAACTGATCTTTAAGTTCATTTTGTGATTACTTTGCCCAACATTGGCAGGTGGAGTCCGTTCTCTAGCTGTTACATGTAATTAAAATAAAAATATAGCTCGTTGCATTTAGTGAGATGCTTAGCTGCGATGCAATTTCTTGGTGAAACATGACCAGCAACTCTAGACAATAAAGAGAGACAGAAAAACCTGTCTTAAGAAACAGAGATCATCTTATTTGCCTTTTCACAAATGAACTGACGGTCTTGTGAACTGTCAGCTGAACTGCATTAACGTGGTTGACAATACTCAGGACTCAGTTCTGAAGGTTAATGCCTGGTTATTAGGGATAACTTGTGCTGCTAGTTCAGCAGTGTTTTGCCCAACACAGCATTGCACTCCCTAGTCTTCCCTTGTTAAAAGCATAGGCCACCAAGAAGGACCACCAGAAACTGCATCTCTAACTCTTCCCAGCGTATCTCCTTTGGCTGTATTTTAAAGTCTGTGATTACGTGTCAAGCGGTGCACTTTTTACAGGTCAGGGCTTTTGTTTGCCTGTCCTCGGCAGTTTCAGAAAGAGCTTTTCAGAGAAAGGCAGCTTAAAGAACTAAGAGCTGCAGTCAGGGAGGGGAGAAATAGTTTTTCATCTTCTGATATCCTAATTTTGTGGTTTCTGTTCCCAGTAGCTAGCTAACCCTGTTCTTCCTCTGTGCAAGGGAAAAAAATGTTGGGTGGTCCTGTGTGTACCTGCTGAAGGTACTGATGGTTTTAGCAATGGGTTTTCAGTACGGCAGAAGTGGGGCATGCTAGCTCATGTTTCCCAGCTAGTGTATCACACCCACTTCTGAATGCACTTGGCATAGTGATGACACTTTGTTATCATGCAAGTATTGCCTAGAGTTTTCTGTGGCTTACCTAACAAGGACGTCAGCGCTGATGGTAAGCCTACGTGCTTGCTAAAAGGTAGTCTGAGACCAACATTTTATTTCACCTGGAAGATGTGGAAAGCTTAGAACTTTGTTCTGTATGGGTTTCAGTAAAATTTCCCAGAGGGAGAGCATTTGGTGAAGAACTTAAGCAAAATGTTAAAAAGCTGTAGTCAATTTTTTTTTGCAAGTTTTCCAACATGTGCCAATGCAGAGGCCTGTTTTCTCAGAGATGCAGGTACTTACCAAGTTTGAAGGCATCCAGTGTTAATGGTCACTTTTCAAAAATGCTGGCCATTGTGTCTGAATGTGAAATGCCACTCTCACGAGCCATCTCTTGAGGTGAGATGAGCATGAAATTCAAGCATCATTCTTCTGTTGCAATGTGATTTCTGTTGATGATCCTCCTGTGGACCCACCTTTTTCATTGGTGTTGGCTCTGCTGTATATAAGCACCCATAAACAAAAGATTTGTTCCAGATGAATGCTTCCCCTGAAGGAATACATTTGTACTTTTTTTTTTTTTCATCTAGGGGTACTTCTGGATCAATTAGCAGGCTTAGTGCTGTTCAGTACAGACTGTTATTAACCTTGCAGTGTCATTTTACATCCACACAGAGGGCTGTGGATGTTGTCTCTGACACAACAGCTTGTAAGACATTTTAAGAGGGCCTATAATAAGATATGAAGTATCTGAATTTAAATAAAAAGAGATTCTCTTTTCTACTGAAATACTGTAGAGACTTAAGATATGGTTGAACAACACTTGAGTTGCTGCTTAGACTCCACATTAAAGCGTGTTTCTCTTTTCAGATTAGCTTTGTTTATCAGTGGTAAGCTTAGATTTTTAAAGTGGCTTGCAAATGATTGCTTTGCTATAGTACTGGCTTTGCTAAACACTTTACAAGGGATACAAAGAACTCACTATCATATTGACTAGCTTGATGTACTTCTAGGTTATGTCTTCCAAACGGTACTGAACCGAACTGTTTATCCATTATGCCCAAACCCAGCATTCTGTTCTTTGTTGTTGCAAACCTCAAATGTAGATGTATTTTTTTGCATGTGGGATTTTTTTAGGAACGCAGTAGAGAAGAATGAAAAGCTTCAGTTGCTTTGCGTTCTAATCATACAGTACTGCTAAATGTCCACTATAAAAAACCCCAAATACTTACTGCGAAGTTATCTGGGAGGAAGGTTTGTTAGCTGGAAAACAAAATTCTTCCTGATATATTTACACAGCAGTACCTTCCATTCCAAAAATGCCCAACAAACAAGACAAATATAGGTATAACATGTAGAGAAAAAGGTAGTCTTGAGGCATTGTAATTTGTGAGTGTCTGGTTGCTGACATCAGTAGCTCTGTGAAATTTTGAAGGTCCACAAACCTGTTTTTTTTAAGGCATCTGGTATTCATAGTCAAAAGCAGTGATTAATTTTGAAAATTTAGTTCCTGAATGTAAGAAAGCACATCATCAGCACTTCCTGTCCTTACTACATTATTGTATTTAAGGCTCTCTGTGGGTGCAGGTCCACAGGGATTGGAGATGGGGAAGTGAGAACAAAACATTTGGAACAGATTTAGTAATTGTGGGAGTCTGTGCTTCTCTGTTCAGAAGCTAGGAAATCCCCAGGGACTCCGAAGAGTTTTGGCAGCAGGGGTTTCTACTGGACTGGTTTTGGCAGTGCTGGGGTGCAGGGTGCTGTCAGTATGGGAAAAAGGGGCAGCAGATCTTTAATCCTGTAATGGAATATGGTATCTGCTGGGACTGTTTGGATTGGTGAGACTGACGGTCCTATGGGCAGCAGATCTTTAATCCTGTAATGGAATACGGTATCTGCTGGGACTGTTTGGATTGGTGAGACTGACGGTCCATTGGTAGCTGAATACTATTTTACAATAGATAAATTATTCAATTATTTGATAGTGATTCTCTGACAAATCTGTGCTCTCGTGTTTGCAGACTTGTTTCTTCATCATCTGTTCTTGTTTAGAACTTTGTCAGCTTATTTGATACATTACTGAATACCCACATTTCTCTGGCATGTATTCCATGCCTAAATATATTTTGATTTTGTTATACAGTTTAAAACAATAATCCAAGGGGCATTTTCATTTGTGCTCTGTTTAACTGGGACGTGAGTTTGATTGTTCCTTCTGGGTTTGTTCGTCTTGGCTGGTTCCTTTTCCCACACTTTCCTTATTATCCTGCCTCTGGCCTTCTGCTAGTTCAGATATCTTCTATGCAGTGTTGATAATAGCTTTGGGCTGCAGAGTTGGCATCGTGTGGTGACCTTTCTGCAAAGGTAAAATTGCCTTAGAGGGGGTACGCAGAGCAAGGGATGATCCCACATTAGCCCCTACAACCCAGCCTTTGGTGCTGAGTTTTGGGCATTCAGGATGAAGAGAGGGGAACCATATCTCATCACAACCTCCTTCTCTTAAGACTCTCCATTGCCAGGAGGCAATTTATTCAAGATCTGAACGTAACAGCTTTTTAAAAAATGTTTTCATGCTTTTCCTTTGTCTGCTTTAATCTGAGAGACAGCCAGGTGCCACAGAGCGGGTTGTACATCTGGATCAGTTGTTGACAAGGAGAGTGGATACCATTATGTATCGGTATACCACAACATACTAGTTGGTATTTCCAGTCTTTACAAAACCAAACCTTGTAATTTCACTGCTGAAGTACTACAGATTCCTGCTCTTTAAAAGTTTTTACTGCATTTACATGAGTGTTACAGTAGAAAACTCTGAGAACTTGCAAGAGACAAGGGTAGGGTGTGGTAGCAGACGACTACTCACACTTACAAAATATGTCCTCCCCGATTTGCTTTAAAATGTTGAGAAAAAAATCCTAGCAGCTCTGCAACACAGAAGGCACAGCATGACTGTATTAGGTGGATGTCTCCTTAAGTGGAACAAGGGCAGTTTGAATCTGTTCATGCTGTGCTGGTTTCTTGCCACAGATAAGGGCGATGAGGCAGGTATTGAGTGCCTCTGCTCTAGTCTGACCACATGTCTGGCAGTATCTGTAAGGCTGTCAAAGCATGCATGGTAATCACAAATGTTATAGAAAATTATATAAAACATGGGGGTTTTAGTTTATTACGGTGTCTCCAAGGAGACCAATAATTGATTTGAGGGAACATATATACATATATATATGTAAATTTTTTTTTTTATAGCTGCAAAGGAAGTATTGACTGAGAAGGAAATAGAAAGGCAGGTCAATATTTTTCTTGAGTAGTCATAAACTTCATGCACATGAAACCAGATGCCAGGACACACACTGGTTTATCTGAACTAATTGGAATCTCTCCCTAGTGGCTAAGGCTTTCACCAGTAGCACTTTTTCCTTTTAAATTAAAATTCACCAAATAGGAAGAGAGACAGAGAGGAGGCCCAAGTAGGTGACTGTTCGCCTTGGAGGAGGTGGCAGCTTCCCACCACTTTCAGCTGTAGTGGCAACCTGTTCATGGCATGCTCTTTCAGCTGGATTAATTGTATCGGGCAGTTAATAAGAGCCGGTCCAGTTCTCAGGGAAGTCATTTCCATTGTCTTTACTGGGAGCTGGGTGGGGATGTCTGTCTTGAGGTAGAAAAGTTGTTTGTCATCGCAGGATATCGTGGCTACCATGATAACAGAACAGCAACACAATTTGAAAGGCACTCCCTAAAAGCTGTGTGAAATCGCTGATACAGAAGTTTAGTGGGCAGTTTGCTTCTCCTGGTGTTCACAAACTTCTGGGCCTGTGCAGGTTTTTATTTCTGCATTAGTGAAATGTTCATCAAAATTAATACTAAGAAAACGCTCAGTTCTGAATATCCAACAGTTTCAAAACAGTTTTCATAATGCATTCCAATGCATTGAGCTGTGAACTGGGATTAATTATATGATGACAGTTAAGTGGTTGAAGGAATGTGGGGCAAAATTCTGCACTGAGCCTCCAATACAGCAGCGAGCTCTCGCCCCAGGGTGAGGAGGAGACAACAGCGATGTGGGGGCTAGAGGCCACTGTGGTCTCATCACAGCTCAAAACTTTTACACTTCTGATTAGAATTAGAGCTGAGATGTGTTGTTGCCCTGGCTGCCGTCTGGCTAAGCAAGATGTTTATGGTGCTACAAGGTAAACCCTGTACCAGGTGAGCGCCTCCTCTGTCTAGTAGGTAGCATTACACATGCAATACTATACTGCGGAGCTTACTGCGATCTCCTCGAAAAGCAGCTTTGTGGCTATAGTGCTTGCACCAGAGGAAATCACTTCTGGGTAGCACTGAGGATTTTAGAGTCTCTTTAGGCTGTTTTAACACTTACCTAATGTAAGTAGAAAGGAACAAGCAGGAGGTTCTTATCTTTCATGTATAAAGTGAGTGCTGGGAATGTGCCTTGGCAGATCGCCCAGTGATGTGTTAGAGATGTTTTGTATTTGTCCGCTAGACCAGTGGAGGACCATCTCTAGCAGTTCGCAGGGTCCTGTGCATCGCCCTCTCTGCTCATGTGACACTGTTCCTCGGGGTGTATGGGGTGGTGTAGGCTAGCAGGAGACTAGTGATTGCCTGTATCTCCATGATCAGCAGGGGTGGCAAATCTGTACCTGTCAATACAAAAGCAACTGTTCCACTGCCTGCATGTGAATTAACCAGTGATTCCGTTTTGTGGAGGGAAAACTCCAGAAGTGGCACCATCTGCAGAGTCGGGTTTTTTCCATAGTACAGGAAAGAAAAATGTAAGAGATGGTACCTCTTCCACCACTGCTGGAAGTTTCATGAGTATGGCTTTGCATGAGAAGAGCTTTTGCTTGCAACAAACAAGCTGTTTCTCTGTATTGTTCAAAGCGAGCTTGAAAAGGAATTGTGTTATCCACTTAGTGTTCCTTTGATGTAAAAGGAAAGCGTGTATTGAATGTGATTGGTCTTGAAAGGTTGTGATTTGGAAAGTAATTGTGGTTGTGTTTTGCTTGTTTTAAACAGATCAGCTATTACGGACTGCGAGTCAGCACTCTGACAGCAGTGGCTTTGCTGAGGACTCCTCCACAGATTGTTCTCCGTTTAATCAGCTTCAGGTAAGGTTCCCATACTGTGGTTGATTATTGTGGGGCGGTGGGGACCTGGGGAGGGCAGGAGGGATGTTGATGTTTGGCTGCTCTTGTGACAGTCAATCTAGATCCTATAAAAATTCTCATTTTCGGAGCTGGACCTGCTGAGTCCAGGTTAAGGTTACAAAAGATTATAGCTTTTTTTGCTGTTCATTTCATTTCTTGTATAATTTTTTCCTTCCCTCTTTTTTTTTTTAATATATTTTTCTATTTTTTTATGTTAGCAGCTGACAGAAAGTGGAAACAATTTCAAACTAACTTTACTGTGAAGGTATACCAATGTGTAGTTGATCTTGAGCTCCCACGCTCATTCCAGTTCCTTTGATCTCAGTCCCAGAACTTGCCGTGACACTGACCAGAGACTGCGTGTCTCAGGGGAAGCTTTTGTTTCAGCATGGTGTTTAGGTGTCTGCCCAATACATTTGTTTGCTCTGTGTTGTTCCTGATACTTAGGAGAGGCAAGAGAATACCTCTCCCAAAACATTTGCACAGTAATAGCCATGATTTGGTTGGCCTATCAGTCATCCAGGGAAAACTCTTGAGTGGGATCCTGGCCTCAGGGCCATCAGTTGGCTGCCTGGGACCTAAACCACAGTCCGGAGGAATACCCAGAATCCCATCTTTGTAGCACCAGTAATTTTATTTCTATGGCTTGCAGGCTGCTGAACTTTTTTTTTATGCTACTGCATGGTTTTTTCCTTGTGGCGCACCAGACATTTTAAAAGCTGTTTGGCACTTACTAGGAAGATATTCCCTCCCTCCCCATCCATCAACGTTGCTTTCCTGTTTTGGTAGTGGTATTCTGTGCTTTCCAATTTAGTAGTTTTTCAACTGAGTGGTAAAATGAAAGCCAAGACAGTGCTAGTCTTTGTTTCTCCCTTAAATGTCAGCTTACACTTTCCAAGAGCAAGGGAGTGAATAAAGGAAATCATGAGCCTGAGTCTCTGTATTGAGCATAATAGTCCAGGATATTGGTTCTGTTCTCTGCTTAATTGGGACTGCACTGAAGTTGGCAGGCATGTTAGAAGGTGTCTCAGGTTAGATTTGCTCACTCTTGAGCGTTATATTGGTTGCAACCTGATTAAAAGCATGTTGCAACTAAGTGCCTCTTCACTGGAAGATTGGTGGAGTTTATTTGTGTTGGCTGTAAGGGGCTGAGATTTTTCTGCTTCCTATTTCTGGTCCCATTGTGTTTTGACACAACATATTGAGACTGCAGGAGGTTTGTGCTGTGGAGTTGCTAGGCCCTCTTCTGCCACCTTCACTGCTTTATTCGGACCAAGTGCAGGGCTGAATTCAGAAAATACGGGTAAATGATGAGACTAGGGGAAAAGAGAACTTGGCAGCTAGAGAAGAGAACCTGTAAAAAGATGAAGGGGATACAGAGGGGTGTATATTTTTTCATGAAAATATGGTAAGTTAGTGCCATCTACTGTTAAATAATTGACTCTAGCAGCCATAGCATTCCTCTGAAACTCAGGAGAAAACTCAAACCTCTTCAACAGAGATTAGCAGCCAAATGTGAGATTCTCAGTCTCAAACAATTCTGGGACTTAACACAGGCCGAGTGTGTAGACAGTCTGGTTTTCTCATTCTTAATGTTGTCCTGTGACACTAGTTTCACTACGCTCTGCAGTACTCCTCACTTCTCTGAATGCATTCTCTAATACCACCCTTTGTTTCAGTGCTGACTGTGAACCTTTATATGTGGGAGATGCCATGTTCCTCTACCCTGCTATTCCTTTGTCATCACTACCTAAAATACTAGCATTTTACTCTTTTTACTCTGCTGCCACTTCTCTTCTGGCAATAAAGAGGTATTGTCAAATCAAAGAAATGTGTGGATAGTTTGCCCCCTCCCCCCCCCCCCCCCCCCTTTTTTTTTTTAAACATCTCCTTTTGGTGCCATATTTCAATATACTTCTAACTTGATACTATGGTTTCTTTGTTCTCCTTATTTGTTTTTCTTGAACACTGATAGAATTATTCTTTCTGCCCCCCACCCCAATGTCCAATGAATATGGACCTGGTCTCTCAGCCGCGCTCCTGAGAGGGCAGTAGTTGAGTCTCCAGTATGTTCACCCCTTTGCTGGCTCCTGTCTTTCCTAGGTTCAGGAGTCTTTGCAGGGCATGGGAAGCAGTGCTGACAGCTGTGACAGTGAGACAACCGTGACGTCGCATAGTGAGGAACAGAAGACATTGATAGCCAAGGAACTGCCCTGTTTCAGTAAGTTTGAGGAGGAGGAAGATGATGAGGATGATGAAGAAGATATTATCTCTCAAGTAGAGAGGCGAAAGGTTGGGGCACCTTCTGAGAACAGAAGGAGTGAAGATAGAAAAATTATTGACTATGAAACTGAACAAAATCAAGGAGGAGAAATCAAGTCATCTCATATATCAGAGACAGTCCAAGGAGAGGGCAGCTCTAAAGAGGAAGATATTTCCAGTCAGCAAAAAGACTTGGAGCTGCTGGAGGAAGGCAGCGTGTTTGAGTTTCCTCAGTACCACACGCACCATATCCTCAGGTCAGTGGAGTCTCTGGAAGGTGGCAGCTCCTCCCCATCGTCCATGGACAGGGTTCATGTTGCCTTGCAAAGAGCTGAGATGAGGATCATCAGCACATCTGATTCCAGGGCCGGACGCACTCTGCTCAAGTCAAAAGATCTCCTAAGGAAGCAGAGACTCTGGTTTGCTGAATCGGGCTATCCTCTAAGGCGGTCTCGTTCTCTCCCAACTGCATTGCTGAATCCAGTGAAAGTGGTGTCTTCTGTAAATGTCCAGTTAACTCCAGGAAAAGAGACTCTGTGCAGCCCTCCTTCTTTCACCTACAAGTACACGCGTGTGGAGGGAGACGAGACAGCAATGTCTGACAATGACAAAAGTGAGGGTGAGGCAGCCGCCAGCCAGCCAGTGTGCAAATCCACGTTGTTCATTGCGCCTTCGTCCTCCAAGAAAGAAGTGCCCCAGACTGGGCCCAACAGGCTGTCCGAGGAGGCCAGTCCCACCAGGGTACAGAGCTGCCCGCTGCACATGCCAGCACACCTGTCCCAGTCAACGTGCTCCCTCCACTCCCTCCCCTCCGAGTGGCAGGACAGACCGCTCTGTGAGCACGTGAGGACGCTGAGCACCCACAGCGTCCCGAGCATCTCCGGCTCTTCCTTCGGCACCTTGCTTTCCCCCTTCAGCTGTCCCTTCTCTTCAAGGCATGCTGGATTTCCTCATCGACCTCATGTCATCAACCCACCCTCCACTGTGGAGATGCAGCTTCGCAGGGTCCTACATGACATCAGAAACTCTCTGCAGAACCTCTCACAGGTATGATGAAGCCAAATTTTGTCCCTGGCCACAGGGAATTATTTTATCCTTACAAAACCAAAATGTTAACCTCAATATTCCTTTGTACAGCACAGCAGATCAGGAAAAATGATGTTTTGTTCAAGTTTGATTTGCTACTTGTTTTAGGAGCTTCTGTTTAAAATGGCAAATGATCATCACCCTAGGGCTCCACTGGTTTTGCATTTAATTTTTTCTTGTTGCGTTGACCCAGATTGATTTTATTTTTAATTTTTTAAAATTGTATGAATATTCTTGAGTGGGAGGAAGGAGCAGTGTACTCTTTATCAGCTATTATTTTAAGGTGATAGTCATTAGTTTTAGATTTGAAAATATGTATTGGCAGTCCTCTAACTTCTCTGACCTATCTTTTTCATTGCAAGTCCCATGGCTTCACTAGTGATGTCAGTGGTGATGGACTGTTCCATGTACATTTCTGTGCTATTTCAGGCCAACCTTTTTCATGTTCAACGCTGGAGCTTGTCAACATCATCTGAAAGTCATGTCTTTTATTAAGAACCAGTATTGTCACAGTGTCTGAAGTTTTGTTGATCTCATTGCTAAGAGAAGAAATGCTTGAATACGAGAGCACATATTTACCAGTTTCTGCCACACCTCTGCTCTTTCCCTCCTCCTTGCCAGCTGTCCCTCCTCTGCCATCCCTGTACTGCTGCTTTCTTCGGTGGTGATCCAGCTTAGAGCCCGCAAGCTACAGCAGGAGGTGATGTGGGCAGAGCAGTTGCAGACTGTACTCGTTCATATATGAATACACAAAGACTGTTCTGTTGTGGAGCTTCAGCAATTTCTATGGGTTTCACTCAAGAACAAACGTGCACCCGCCTGAACCGTGTTGCAGGTGATAGGCTGTAGTGGGCTTTTCTACACCTCCATTGCTTTCTTTATTTTGTCATTTGTCAAAAGCTAGAGGGTAGTCCAGCCTGACCTTGGTTATATGAGCTGGCCCTGCTTCTTGGAGCAGGCTTTGGTACTGGGGCACAGCTCTGCAGTGGAGAGCTGCAATCAGCTGTGGTTTGTCAGCCATTGCTTAAGGTAGAGGACAGTGTGCCTGGGAGTGAGTGTTTGCAGAATTTAACCTTCTTTGTAAAATTTCCTTTTGTGTACCAATTGCACCCTTGATTTGTGTAAGGTTACACATGCTGCAGTACTTTTACCACTTATACCATGCTACCTAAACCTGCTGAAGAAGAAACCACTGTATTATGTCTAGAAATCAGGCTCATGCTGGTTCAATTTTTAAAAAATCATATCAGAGGGGATAGTATCTCCTAGTCCACTTGTTCTGCTTCCAGATTAATTTGTCTACACCAGTTCCATTTTTGGGCTTTGGTCCTTCTTGTTACAGAAGTTTCTGTGAAAATATTTTGCTTACAATACATAGTTACTTGATGCTGCTTTCTCCTGCAGGCAAGATCAAATTTGGCACAGAGCATACTCAGCAGCTAAAGAAAAAGTTGAGGTGTTTCAAATATATGATTCTGGTTTCAGGAAGGAATAAAGAGGAGTAGATAAATTCCTGATAGAACAGGGAACAGAGAAAACTGTGAGAGGAAAAACAGAACATCCCCTTGATGTGATCATGTTTGAGCAAAACTCCCTTGAATGAATGGACACACTTCAAATTTTCCATGGCATGTCAATAGTCCTTTGAATTCTTTCAAAATTATATTGGACAATCTGTCCCTTTCATGTGTGAAAAGGTAAATATTTTTGCTGCTTCCACTGTTGTTGTGCCATGTCTCCGCATGTAACAGTACCAGAATTTTATCTGGTTGCTCCATTGTCGTTGCAGCATGCAAATAGAAATGCTTCAACTGTCTTGTTTTTATGAGAGATCATTAGCACAGAGGGGTCTTTGGATATAGGCAATGTAGTGAGATTAAAACCAAAAATCAGCAAACTAAGAAGTGAGCAAAACCCCACAACGAATGTGACTGTAATCATGATTTGAATATGGGACAGTTTAATTTGCTCAGTTCTGTTACGGAAGTGGTTCTTTTTATCATTAGCCAAGTCAATTGAGACTACTGAGTTTTCAGGCGTAAGTTGTATGTGCAGAAAAACTTAGCTTGTATTCCTGTTTACTCTGTCAGACAGGACTAATTGGGTTTTTCACCTGCAGCACGTTTACATTACAGAGCTTTGGTACACATGCTTCAGTTAAGAGCTGGCACTGCTGTTTTGTAAGGTTTCCTTTTCCTGATACGATATTTACATAGATAGCAGAAATCGCAGTGCCAGCAAGGCTGTGTTTTAGCAGTAGCTGTTTCCAGAGAATCCGCACGTTTCAGAAGGGGTTCATAAAGGGGATTGCTGATATTCCTGTTTCAAATTGTTTTTCTTCCCTAGTACCCGGTGATGAGGGGTCAGGATCTTTCAGCAGCCACCGGTTACACTACTCAGAGATCATCCATTCTACCTCTCTATGAAGTAAGTAGCCCTGTTCACACAGTGGTACTTAGTCGAAATAAAACACAAAGAAACATATTAAATGTGCCAAAGATTGTGGCAACTTTGGGCAGCTCCCTATCTTTGCTTTCGAGAGATAACACATGACTCAGTCCTGCAAATAACATTAAAAGGGAATTAATCTAAATGCATGGATATCCTTTCATGCATTTGCTTTTATGATACATCCAAAAATGTTGTTTTATTGGATTATATATATATATATATGATCCAGACTTATTTTAATTCAATTTTTTTCAACATAATGCATTAATTTTATTTTATTTTTTTAATAAGAATACTTTCCAGGAGCTACAAGTGGTAAGGCGAAATCTAAACTTATTCAGAACCCAAATGATGGATTTGGAATTGACTATGTTACGTCAACAGACAACAGTTTATCAGCACATGACGGAAGAGGAAAGGTAATATGATCTTTTTAAAAAAAGAGAGAAAATACTCTGGATATACTTCAGGAAATGTGTTGCTGCCCCTGAAATCTGAGCAAAATATCTTGTTAATTTCAATGTGAACAGTTGGAGTTGAGTTTTTGCCAAAACCTTGTTTATTCTCTTCTTTACTGTCCTTCATTCAGAGCTTTTTCCTCTCTGCTTTTTCTAATCTCTATTTCTCATTAATTGAAGCCTTTTTTTCTGCATCCTCTCTCCAAAGTGATTTTACAGCTCTGGATTTTAAGGACTTTTATCATAGGAAACTTGAACATAGGATACTGGGGGGGGGGGGGGGGGTGGAAATCTTAGAGATTTTCGGCTTAGATTATTTTTTTCCCCTCCCATCTTTGTAGATGTAAAAAAAAAAAATGGACATTGTAGCATTCAGATGGTTTTCCAACTTACAGTGGCCACTCAGCAAGCTACATATGGCATTTGTATTCTGCCGCTGTGCGTTTGTGTGCACCATGAGTTGCAGCAGCAGCTGATCTGCAACAGTTTTCAAAACTGCTTATATATTTACTTTAATTGAAGCAGCTCATTGTAACCACTTTAAATGTACACATATCTGAAATCAGTTTGCCTTCTTCAGCAATGGCATCCTGGCCACATTGCAGCTGCAGCTGTTTGGGAATTCAGAACCGTGCAGAAGCCACGTGTGATTTTACTGCGTTGCTCTGATTTTTGTTGCTGCTGGTTTTAAATTGGATTTGCTTAGATACATGTTTAAATGCCTGTTTCTTTGCTTGTGTATATTTAAGCATTTAAAGCTAAAATTTTTGGAGCATGTTCTGTGATGGACTGTGTTGTTTAGTTTTCTCCATGAAGTGATACGTATTTTCTGTCAATGGAAAAAGACTTGTTCCATCTAAGGGTTTCAGCTAATTTTTCCATAACAGAGGGATTTTCTGTGTTCTGCTTTGAATTCCCTCGCACGGAGCCCTTTACTCACGGGATTGTACTGCTCAGTTTCCCATTTGTGGTGTGCAGCCGAGTGCAGTGAATGCCCTTGTTCTTTTTGTGATGGGCTTGGTATAGATACGAAGCTGATCAGCTACAGAGCTTGAGGAAGTCTGTCCGCATGGAGCTGCAGGAGTTAGAGATGCAGTTAGAAGAGCGTCTGCTTGCTTTGGAAGACCAGCTGAGAAGTCTGCACATGTCTTCACCTTACAGACCTCAGACACACATAGTAAGTATTACTTTTACAACAACATGATATGTTTTATCAGTGTAATGTTAGTAACTCGTAACTCTTAAACTCTCACAGTGGGATATCTGGGGAATTTAATGGTGCTGTGTGTAGTATCAGGAGTCATATTTTATTGTTTTGAGTCAGCATTTCATCTTAGGGAAAAGGTGTGCGAACAGAGGGACTTTCTCAGTGTTAATACATACCAATACCTATCTTCTGGGGTTTTAGATCTGATTTCAGACCTCTTCTGTCAGTGCTTTCTGCTTTTTCCTCTTCATTGACCCTGAAATCTCACAGGTTCGGTAGGTAGTGCTCATGTCCAAAATCCTTGAGGGATGATTATAATCTTTGTGGAGTTCCCCTACCTGATTTTCTTACTTGTAAAATGAGGGCAGAGAGATGAGAAATTCACAGTGTTACTCTCCCAAGAAATGGGGTGTGCTTCCCCTCTAGCTCTGCCAATCCATAGAATTAAAAATAAAAACAACAGGAAAATCCAGTTGTCATCTTCTGGTTTTTCCTCCACTGCCTTTTGTAGCTCCTTCAGATGCACGTGTGGCTCCCAGCCAAACAGTGGGAGAAGCTCTACTCCCACAGACACTCCCCCAGAAGCACAAAAGGGGGGGTAAAAGACACTTTCATATGTTTGTTAGTAGCCTGGCGATACTCTTTCTCTTCTTTTTCATTCAGCAGAATACTGTTCCTCTTTTTTCTGCTACAACTCTGTCATCAGCCAAACAAAAGAAGCTCAGACAACAAGTATCATATGTTCTTCCTGGGTTTCATTCCTCTTTCTTAGCAAATCCACTTCTGTGGAAGCAGTGCAGGCACAGGCCACATCTTCATCTCCAGTATTTTGTCATGGGAAAAAACTGAAACCCAAGAACAGGAAAAAATGGTATTACTGTGATCCCAAGCCAAACTTGCATTCTTTGGACCATATAAATATCTTTTTATTTGTAAATCCTTTTATAGAAGGGGGCCTGCTTTAAAAATGACTGAAATAAACTTTCTCCAGCCAGCTTCGCTTCCTGTTTCCAAATTTCTGCTTTAACAGAAAGTTGTCTGAGACACAGCATGTTTATATATTGGCTTCTGACAGTGCTAAAAAAAATTGTTCATGCATTAACTTGACTTAATTTTTCAGGGTATGTATGGAAGCAGAAGTGCTGATAATCTATCATGCCCTTCTCCGTTGAATGTCATTGAACCAGTAAGTAATTGTTGTGTGCTCTGTCTTTTTACTAAGAAAAAGAACAAGGAAGGGATTTCATAAAAAAGGGCGTAAAAGATTCATTTGACACATTACCTTGGAAATACTTTACTCAAGTGAGTAGCTCTGTTGAGAACAGCTGCATTTTCCCTTAAGCTAACTTAACCGTGGATCTAAGTAGCTGTGAAGCCTTGTTTGTTTTTAAGAGGAATATGTAGAAGTGAGGTGTTGTTTACATTTAGTTGGCACAATGGCTACATGGTGATGCATTTTCTAGGGGAAATTATTTCTTATTTTTCTGTGCATTTTATGCTAAGTGTTCTGTGTAAGCTCCTGAACTACTGAAAATAAGTAGTTCAAAGATTGCAGAAAGAAAAGAACAAACCTGAATTGTTTTAGCAAAGAAAAACAAATTCAAGCCTTTACGTGTGTGTCTGTCAGTGGCTCTGGCAGAACGCATCCGTATTGCAAAAGTCTGGCTTGGGGAACCGCCACGGTTCGTGTTTATGTTGGCTTTCAAAAAAGCCCGTTCTTTTTTATGATCCTCTTTGTTGCAGTCATAAAGGCAAAGCATATATTTATTTTATAGCTGTACTTGTTACATGGAGGGAATGAGTAAGTGATGAATAAATAACAAGAAAGCATAGTTGTGTCTGTATGTGACTTTTTTTAATATGCTTATTCAGGACTATTTCTTTTCTGGATCCCTAGGTCTCTGAACTTATTCGAGAGCAATCATTTCTGAAGTCTGAACTGGGTTTAGGACTAGGAGATCTTGGACTGGAAACTCTCCCAGCAGAGGGTACAGAGTCTGTATTCTCCCATGGAAACTCTGATTCCTCTTCAGTGTGCTCCGGTCATGCGGGTAGAAAGGCTGTCGTTGGATCCTCTGAACTAACAGGAAAGTCAAAGGGTCAAAGCAAGAAGGTATACCGGGCCTCTGTTGCCTTAACACCAACTCCGCCGGTGAGAGCAGGCGCTGGGCAGCAAGTGGAAAGCTCCGAGGAGCTTGCAGACTCCAAGCCAGAGGAGGAGCACAAACTTGAAAAAGTCCCTCTCATGCCTTCGGTTGATGAAATCCACAAAAGCGTGGAGCAGGAGGAGCTGCAGCAAGTCATACGGGAGGTGAGGAGCGAGGGGCTGAGGTCTAGGATGTTTGCACCACGTTGACTGAAACCTAAAGACAGGCTGTCTGTAACTTTGGGTCACAGGGGTTTTCTCTTCCCTCTCAAGCCAAGGCTCCATGCTGTTGCTGTCCTATTTCTAAAGGCTCAGAAGTTGTCACTGAATGTTCAAACCACAGTTAGGTTCTTGTGCATAGCAGTAGATGTTTTTCCAGTGATAGTGGTTACGGTGTAAATGAATAGCTTGTTGCTACTATACATCTGGGTGAGAAGATTTTGCCATCTCTACTAGCTGGTTTAACAACAGTGTTTCATATCCCCAAGTGGAATTTTCTCTGTCATGTTTGCTTGCTAAAATGCCAGGTTGAAGTTAATTTGACAAGATACTGTTTCTGAAACAACTCAGTAACAAATGTTAAAAATACTTTCCCAGTCCCTCTACCCCAAACCACTAAGGACTGCAGAAGTGTAAGTGAAGCAAGCTCAAGTCAGATGAGAAGTTATTTCAGACTTTAAGACTGATGTTGCACTGATGCTGTTGGACTAGTTTTATTGGCAGTCAACGAAAGTGAAGGGTGCTTGGTTTTTTTTCCTGTGATCTGGGTTAAAAAAAAGGATTGTGTGTTTTGTCAGTGGCATAACAGAAAGCCTTATGGCAAGTAGTATAAATGGGAAAAGAAAGCAAAAGAAACTTCTTGTTCTCAAAAGTTGCGCTTGAGAGAAAGTAGATCAAGCTCTCTGCTGTGAGTACACAGCAGAGGGGGATTGAGAACCTGTGGGTTTTATTCCCTCTTCTTCACTGGGGAGGGACCACTTAGCCTTTAACTGAGGTTCACTGACCCTTGGCCTTTACTTCATCCCTTGAAGCTTTGGTGTGGCACTGCCATGAACCCCTTGAAAGGCCAGGAGAGGTGTCATGCTCAGGAATGTACAACAGGCCAAGCTGTAATGCTGCAGTCTGCATCCAGGTCTGCTTGCTTTGAGGCTGTGAATAACTGGAACCAGCCTTGCCTTAGCTTTGTCTTTAAAACAGATGAGAGGCAAGCCGTGCATCTCACGATAAAAATTCTCCAATGTGAGTCTTTCCACGGGCACAGTTCTTCACAGTCTGCTCTAGCATGGGTCCCTCCCGTGGGGTGCAGTCCTTTAGGAGTAGCCTGCTCCAGTGTGGGTCCCCCTGGGTCACAAGCCCTGCCAGCAAACCTCCAGCCTGGGCTCCTCTCTCCTTAGGGCAACAGCTCCTGCCAGGAGCCTGCTCCAGCGTGGGCTGCCCACAGGGTAACAGCCTCCTTCGGGCATCCCCCTGCTCCAGCATGGGGTACTCCCCGCGCTGCAGGTGGGTCTCTGCTCCCCCATGACCCTCCATGGCTGCAGACCACAGCCGGCCTCACCATGGGCTGTGCCACAGGCTGCCAGAGAATCTCTGCTCCAGCACCTGGAGCACCTCCTCCCCCTCCTTCTCCACTGACCTTGGTGTCTGCAGAGTTGTTCCTCTTACATATTCTCACTCCTCTCTGCTGCTTTTTTTCTCTTGCCCAGTTTTTTTTTTCCCCTTCTTAAACATGTTATCCCAGAGGTGCTCCCACCAGCTTGGCCTTGGCCAGTGGTGGGTTTGTCTTGGAACTGGTTGGCATTGGCTCTGTCAAACATGGGGGAAACCTAACAGCTCCTCACAGAAGCCACCCCTGCAAACCCAATACACCTCAGTATGCTGAATAGTGCTTTGCCCCACTAGAGTCAGTGGGATGAGTTATGGAAAATGTCATCATCCTGTGGAAGGGTACCACAGTCAGCTCGTGGTGAGGCACCACCAGACCAATGACCTCATCATTACTCTGCTCAGCATTAGGAACTGAATACCTCTGACCATCACTGGTCCTTACAGTGGAGCTTGTGCTGCTCCAACTTTACACCTCTACTTTGAAAGCAAAGGGGTGAATGAGGCAGGGTGGCAAGAATTCAATTTTTAAATGTCTCTTCCCTGCCACCCTCCTGCTGTCATCTTCTCTAATGTACCTAGAGTAAAGTTGGAAGGAGTCTTTGGAAAGGCCTTGTTTTGGAGATGTCATAAAATACTCCCAGACATCCCAAATTCTCTCTATTTTGAGTCCATTTTTTTCTTTGCATCACTTTTAAAGGGGTTCCTTGTTTAATGCTCAGAGAAAACTTGCATGAGATATTTATCATGCCTTGCCCTTTACTGCCAGTTCTGAAATAAAGCCCAGGATATTGCCTTTGTAGCACTTCCAGCCCTTCTGTAAAAACCCGCGGGTCAGAGGAGTTGTGTCGTGGTGGGGTGTTGCCAAAGGAGAAACTGAGAGGGGAAGGAGAGCGCTGTAATTCAAATGTACTGTAAAAGCAGCAGGGGCATAAAGGGAGCTGGAGTCAAAGTACAGAGTTATTTCAGTCAATATTTTCTCTGAGGTTAGCCTGTGTGAAAGTTCCTCTTTAACTTCATTAATTGATAGCAAATAAAGATGTGTATTCTTTGTACAGAGATTGTTCTTTGGGTTGTGTGGTACTGAGGACATTGTAATGCTGAAAGAATCCACCCTGGACTGAGAGGCTACTATTCAAAGATGAGTAGTCAGCAAATAACTGAGTTTGACTCCCTTTGTGAATGTTTGAGCACACAGAGAGATTGTCCCTCAGTTTAACTTCATTGGCAGCCTGCTTCGGATCAGCTTGGATTCTCAGCATGAGAAGTTTTCCAGGTCAGAAGGAAGATACATTGGCAGGAAGCACCTGGTAGTTTTTGCAGAGCCAGAATATGCTATTAAATACTGATCAGGAAAATATTTTGCATTTCATAAGAGCTAAAACAGAGCATAAATTGAAGTGTCTTCCTTAAGTAGCAGTGTTGTCGACAAAGGAATTGCAGTTTTGTTGTCAAAAGAAAGAAATCTGGTAGGATGCATTCTTGATATGTGCACTCACAAATGTTAAACCCTTGCTTATTCCTCCCATTCTCTGTAGCTGTGTGACCTCATGTTGGGGAAAGAAAAGTCAGGCAGTGTTTCAGAGTGTGCCTGGGTGGGTTGTAATGCATGTGAGCTTTGACCTGTAACTATTTGCTGGCATTAAAAAAAAAACCCAACTGTGGTGGTAACTTTCATCATTTAATGGACTAACACCCACAGAAAAGCATTCAGCAGTGTGAAATGTTAAAAAGCAAAACAGTGGCCCTCTTGTTTTGATGAAAATACAGCCTGACCTCCACTGGAGTATCACATGAAGCACTACTGCTTGACTCGTAGGTCACAGTGTTGCTGGGAGTGCCATCAAGCCCTCTCACGCTGCTCTTCTGCAGTTTAAAAGATAGGATAGTTTAAAAAGCTTTCTGACTAAGAGCAGTGCGAGTTTTGGTTTTCTAACAGTTCTCCATTGTAAATGAAATTTAATGAAGTTCTACTTTAAAGAAATGTATGACTTGCCTGTCAACGACTGTTTTAAGAGGCTGTAGTGGGTCTTTATAGGACAGAGATATGGGTTGATAGAGAAACTTCCCTTTTCCATTTTTCATTCAAGTCCGTGTTAGCTCAGCATCAATCAAAAATGTCTGTTGGTTGTTCATACCCTGCTTGTGCTGACACTGGGTTCCTCATCTTACTATCTTGAGCATAAAACCTCACCAACTGCTGTCATGAAGAAGTGGCACAAGAAGAAAATAGAATTGAAAATAATTCTCTTAATTCTGGAATTCGGATCAGGAGTATGAGGACTGTTAAAGCCTCATGTCCATTTTTCATCGGTAGGTGAAGAACACCCATCTCCAGAACTGCCAATGTGACACATTTCACTCTCAATCCGTTCATTATTTAGCAGCAACATAATATTACGGTAATGGTAATTCTTTGATAGGAAGAAAGGTCACAGGTTTACTGTAGTAAAGCTATCTATGAATGTGGTACTGTGCTATTAATACAATATTGAATATTAGTGTTGAATCAACGTAGCATGTGTACCGTAAATAAGTGGGTTCTCTTTCAAATGATCAGTTTTTCATTCAGCTGCTAAAAATACCGGTGGAGCATTCACTGCCGGCTTCTGTCTTTTGTACAGAGAAAGCCTTGGCAGCGGGCTGTGCCCTCTGCAGAGTAAATGGAAGGTGCACCTTGCCCTAAATAATTTGTAATGAAAAAGGTAAACATTGGCAATTGTTGTGACACACGCATGGGACTGAGTCACCATGGGAATCGATGCTGTGCTCGCCACGCACGAATGACCTTGATGAGTCTGGAAAGGGGGGAGGGAAGCAGTGGCAGTGAAAAGAAGCAGCAGAGAGTGGCCTTGTTGTCGTCCAGGCGGTAAGGTGAGAGGCAGAGGGCTCAAGTGATGCACCAAGGTCAAGCAAGAAGTTGGAGGAGCTGAGAATAGAACAGGAGACGCTTCCCTTTCAGTCTCTCCCTCTCCACAAGACTGTCTGTCATACTAGACCATTTACTTGCTAATTTGGGAAGCTTTTATCAGTTTTCTTTGGAAAGTGAGGTTTATTTTTGTCTATCCGGTAAGGGAAGGGCACAGAATGACTGTTTTATAGCACGCTTGCAGACCCACCCCATGCGAATCTGGAGAAGGAAAGCAGAGAGAGCAGCGCAGGGCTGTTACCGCAGTGGTCTGCTGGACAGCCGGGCTGTCCCTGTGCCAGCATTTCTAAATCCCAAAGCCTTTCCTGCATTGACGGCAGTCCTAAAGCTTTGTACGTCTGCGTGTGCATCAGCATAGACATCCTCACGAGTTGCGGCCGTCAGTAAGCCAGGTCCTGTTACACACTGGCTTTTCTTTGTCAGTTAATCAGCAAACAACCCAACTGGAAACCTGTTTCCTAATAATATTATAGTGTCTGAATTTCAGCTGGATGCAAAGTAGTAATGAGCTGAGGAACTTTGCCACTAATGGTTTAGGGATTGAATTGCTTGCCAGTGAGAACAAGGGATAAATAACCTGTTGCTAATGCTGCTGCCACTCTTCTGACGTAGTTGCTTAATCCTTTTGACGCACCAGGAAAAGGGGAGACTTACAAGAATAATTGCAGAATGATCATTGAGATGATGAGAGGGCTATGCAAACATGGCAAGGCTGTTGGGAGGGCTGGGTTGGAGTAAATATTATTCTCATGGTACCGGTGGGGCATCAGAACATGAAGGGATTTGTTACTGGTGAAACCGGGATTAGAAATTTGGGCTTTTTTTCTGGCGTCGAGTCTCACGTTCATTACGGTACTCATGCACTTCAAAGCTACTTTCAAATGACACTATGAACAGTATGTTCTTTAGTCTAAGATCAGTTGTTCGTGCCAGGAAATTATTTGCCCTTTTCATAAGAAAAACTGTGTTGCTGAACTGGGCTGATGAGTGCTTCTGTGGGTGACCCCGGCGGCTGGGCTCTGGCTCCTACTTCCCTACATTCTCTCACCATCGCTGCCCTCTCCTGTCCTTGGAACTACATCTGACTTTTTAGTCCTTCCCCAAGTGAAGACTGTCTAAAAATGAGTTGGTGCCAAAAATTTCTCACACTTGCCAGCAGCCCATATTATTTTTCTTTGTCACGCCCTGCTCCTTTCCTGCATATTATGCTCTTGTAGAACTGGGGTTTACCTCCTTTTCTCTTTTGCCTTTACTGTAGCCATCAACGCTCTCTTGTTTCTTTGGTTTAGCCTCAGCCCCACTCCGATGAGTGTTAGTAGTAGCTCCTGGGTTTGTTTTATATCAAACTTAATGGGTAAATGCTTTGTCTGTCACAATCCTGTGAAAAACAGTCTTTGCTGGCATAGATCACACCTCAGCGGCCAACTGATGATTTGTCTTAGCTGCTGAAAGGATGTAATTAGGATGCATCTCTTGATTTGTATGAAATAAGCTGCTCATGTTCATAGACTTGGACCTTCCTTACTGTGTCATCCATTTGTGAGGCAGATCGGTCCTGCCTTCCTTTTCAAGAGATAACAGCTAATGTCAAAAAGCAGTGCATTTGGGGCACTTTTGATGTATATATCCTGAAATGCAGTTTTCAGAACTTTAGTAGAGTTGAAATGTATTTTTTCATAACATTAAACCAGTAATCCTAAGTGCAAAACACAGATATATTTACCATCTGGAAAAATAAAACTACTTCGGTTTTCATTTATACGATTTGTGAGAAATTTAAAATTACTTAGTTATTTTTCCAAGAGAAAGCCTTATATTTTTCCATTTGCATTTTTTTGGGAAGTTGCTTTTTTGGTATTGTACATTTTCTCATGTCAATAATGTCAAACATATCTGCAATATCATTTAGTTCTATCCGTTGGTTATATAACTTACTGACCTTAAAACTTTGGCTAATCCCTTTCAGATCAAGGAATCTATTGTTGGTGAAATAAGACGAGAAATAGTAAGTGGATTGTTAGCAGCTGTGTCACCCCAAAGCAGATCTGCAACTGCAAAACAAGATACACAGCCATGAAATGGGGACTACAGGTAATCTTTGGCAAACTGCCCCAACCAGATTATATGGGTTTTTTTGGTCCTACGAAATATCATGGTTAATTTAAACCTTGCTTTCTTTGCATATTCCCCTTGAAGCATAAGTGATCAAAATGGAAGTTCATTAAATACAGAGGATACTGATCGTCCTGGATAGCTTTGGAAAATCAGTTGGTTTATAGGTTGGCCCATTCTATTGTCAGCTTTCATGCAGTGGTCTTGATTTTTGGTTTTGGCATGCTCCGTGATGACTTTGCATGTGAATGCATCATGCAAGAGGATTTCTGTAGTTTGCCTGCCTTAGATATGAATATTATCAAAATACATAGTTAATCATAACAAGGAGACTTCTGAAAATCTAATTTAGATATTCATCTTGCTTTTTGTTTTCTGTAAGGTTGGATGTAGTCCGAAGTGCTGTGGGATTCTGCTTTGGGCGGCGTACACTGGCGGAAGTGTCAAGTTAGTTTTGCTTCAGGAGATGTTAAAGCTGCTGAGATAGGCTACTGTATTTGACGCTTCGTTCTATGATGTGTACCTTTCCTTGAGTTCATCTATAACGACTTAGACACTTTAACTAGTTCATTAATTTTCTTAAAGCATCAACGAAACTGTGGCACTCTGAAATGTTTTGTATTTATTTGTATGTCCCTGTTGTAAATTTTTATGTAGCTAATTTCTTTGTTTAATGATGCATCATGAAACTTGAAGATTTCCAGACGTAACCAATTTAACATGCGTTCAACCTAGGTTTTTTTTAAAAAAAAAACAAACACAAAAAACATGACAAAAAACCCCCCAAAAACACTGACCTCTATGAGGTATTTGTTGTGCAATAACTGATCCACTTTAAGAGCTTGAAACAGCCAATAATGGTTTCCACTGCTGTTACTTAGTGCCACTTCAAAAGAAGGAAAAAATCCTGATGTAAAAATTGCTGTTAATTCTTGGGGCGGTTACTATTAGCAGAGTGGTAGAATGACATGAGGTTACTTAAAACTACTTAAAGTTCTGACACTGAAAGCCTGATTTCTATGTAGGAGACAACTTTTAACTAATTTTATTTGCTTCCTTACTGTTTTGCCACCCCTCTATAGACAAATGCCTTATTTTAAGCACTGTTGTTTGTCTCTGTATTGACTGTTTTCAGTCATACGCAGAGAAGTTCTCTTCTGCTTCATGTTAACCAAAATGCAATAGAAGTACTGATCATCTGAAAGCAGCTAGGATGTGCAACTTGGAGCGGATGAATGACCTTGCTTGTGTTATGGGGAAAATGGAAAGAAAATCTCTTTCCCTTCCCCAACCCTCACTGCGCGTATTTTCAGTTAGCCTGGTGAACATGCGTTTGTTCCAGTGGAGCAAATTGGAAGTCATTGGAGGTTTTATGTGGTCAAACAGACATTCAGTGGATATGTAATATCCCATTTTGCTGTGCTTGGGATCTCTTTACTCCTTTTCCATTTCCATCTACTAAAAAATTCTTTACACTATGTCAAGGTCTTTAATCAAAATTAGTTTCAAATATAACTATTATATGAAAAGTTTGTAAGATTTTTAATTGTGTTAGGAAGACACACAAGGGCTGATTTCTTAAACTAAAGTGTATATTAAACCAATAAAATATTTATTTTGCCTATAATCTGTGTCAGTGTTTTCATTGTGCATGGTTCACTGTTAAGTGAAATAAGTAACAGATTTGATCAAATAGTACACAGAATGGAGAACAGCAGGAAAGCTCAGGACTTGGGTTTCCAAAAGCTTTCAGGTGTTCAAGGCACCTCTGTATGCTTAGGAAATGTGAGATATAAATTTGAGAGAAATGTTGGCACTTAAACCCAAGCTCTTAAAGTTGTTGGTTCCTGTTGCCACTCCAGGAATTTGGTTGGTCTTGACCTCTCCTCAGAGTTTGTCCCTGTGAGTAGAGCCAGACCTTTCTTGAAAACCTCATCCTGCATGTTTGAAAGTTGAAATATAAACTGACAGCACTTACGCATGCCCATCCATAAGAGGTGGTAAGCTGCAGTAGGTTTCTGCTTTTCTTTGCAGCTTGTGTGAATACTCCCGACCGGAGTACCTGCAACCTTCTTCCTTCACAAATGCACAAAACCCACTCAACTGGTCGCAGCAGCAGATGCTCCCCTTGTCCCTCAGCCAGATTAATTAGCGCACTCGACCGTTAACACGGGTCCTGTGCCTGTACACAGTGGCGTTCCAGGAAAGGTGGCAACTGTGGCTCTTGTGGAGCCGTGGAGGAAGCAGTTCAGGAGCCAGTGGCCGTCGAGCACTGGCTGCCAGCAGCATCCTCTGCGGGTGCGGCAGCCTGGCTCCTCTCTGCTTAGGCGAGAAAAGTCACTTGTAGGCAACATCCCGGAGTGCCTGGGGCGCATCAGCTCATACCTCGTAAGAACCTTTGTTCTCAGCAATGCAGAGTCTAATGTTTAATATATCCTGAGAAATGCAAAATTTCCATTTTTTCATCTAGTTGATGGAAGGCAGATTTGTGAAGTTCTGGCATAATTTAAAATAAAGACAGTTCAAAATGACATTTCTAAAAACTGTACTGAAACTAATGAATATACAAGCAGCTATTTTTCCATAATCCTGATAAGAGGTTTGCCATTCGTAAAGACACTTTCAGCTAAAATTTTCGGAGTGACGTTTGTCTAGATAGAGGAATGCCTATAAACTGCTGAAGTTGTAGTGTGCTGCTGTCAGTGCTGTTAAGCCGAGCTGGTACCCACCTCTGTTGACAATTCTGCTTGTGCCTTAGGAACAGCCATCATTATTGGACACACGCCTAACCTGGGTGGCTTGCCCTTTAGTAATGCCAGTTCGGCTGTAACGGTTTTCTGAGCGTGGATCGGTTTTCTTTTGTTCAGTGATTGAAACTGCTACTTGCCTTACAAATCAGCGTTGTCTTTTTTTCTGCCAGACTGCAATTTGATATGAATTCCGTGCAGATTAAAACAACTTTATTAGTGACTGATAAATATTGATCAATCAAATTTGCTGTGAATAAAGCCGGCAGTAATGCCAGAGATATTTTGGATGCTTTTCTAAACTTCACTGTGATAGTGGTCTTTGTGGCTGCCAGAACATAAATCAAAGGGCTGTATTTTGGAAACTCATAAGGGCTAGCTGTTTTCCTGTGGGTGTAGGACAGCTACATCCCTGTTGGTAGCAAAATAGACTTATTTAGCCTGCTGCAGAGCAATATGTGCCTGTGGCACAGCTCACATCAGGAAGAGGTTTGGGGGCCTAATAGTTTTGGGGTTTGGTTTTTTAAGGTGAGTAAAAACATGTTTCTAGCACCCATTGTTGCGGTGAAAAACTACAAAAATGACCTCTGTTGAAATGTGGAAACATGTCAGCATTTGGCAGCTGGAGGCAGTAGCTGGGAAGGTTGGAGCAGCCCTCCCCCCCCACACTACTTGGGTTAGTGCTGCGATGGCCGTGAGGTGCTGCTGCCACTCGCCCACAGCACCCTGTGTGTGGGACCTGAAAAGGAAAGGACTGAAGATGGTCACGGACCCAGCTGCGTGGCCAGGGGTGAGTATGCAGGAGAGTCTGCTGCTCCTGGTAGTTTCTGCAGCGCTCTTTGGGGAGAGGACTCAAAGTGGCCCTGCCCGTACTGAAAGAACTGATGGGCTCTGGAAGCTCTTTCAGGAACTTTTGCTGACCGTAGCCTCCAGAGACGGAAGGCTGCCCTGTATCTTCTGCTTTCTCCAAAACTGTGTGGTGTGCAAGCCCTTGGCAGCCTGCTTTTAGAAGGCAGCTGATGCCCAAGGTGCTCCAGGCTGTGCATTTCCTAAGGGCTGGCCTGCTCTGATTTTTGTCTCTTTTAAGGTAGGAACTTAAAGCCTTGCTGATACAGTCCAACCCCTGATGCTCACCAGCGTCGCTCTGCTGAGGGGCAGTGCTCGTACTGCCTTTG
The DNA here is from genome assembly GCA_027574665.1 of Rhynochetos jubatus. Classification (NCBI taxonomy): domain Eukaryota; kingdom Metazoa; phylum Chordata; class Aves; order Eurypygiformes; family Rhynochetidae; genus Rhynochetos; species Rhynochetos jubatus. Next base: position 17,496,664 of record CM050654.1, on the reverse strand, counting down.
GATTTTGTGTACTGCTGAGCAAATGGCTTATGCTTGAAATATAGCACAGGTTAGAAAGTTTTAATTCAGTTATACCACAGATTAATCTGTTCCAATGAAACTGGACACAGGCAGATACTGATTAGGGAGAGGGAAGAAGAGCTCAGTGTGGAAACGAGTAATTCAAGCCATGACTAGCAGTGTAAAACAAAATCATGCCTGAACTACTGGAAAATTTCTTTCGGAGGTTTTTTTTTCAAGAGGGAACAAACCCAAAACACTGAAACTTGGATGATACAATAAAATAGAATAACCGCTGGTTAGATGGCTTCAGTTCAATGCAACACTTTCTTCTGAATTAACTTGATAATGTCAAAACCATACGTGATTTGATTCTCAGGAACAAGTAACTCATTAACTTGGCATAATGCAAACTTACTTCGATATTTCATATGTGATTTTAGATGTGATAGTAATCCTTCATAGTCATGCCACAGAATAAAAATGCACAATATTGTAATAATGGAAGTTGTAATAATAAAAGGCAACTTGTTTAAAAACCAACAACAACAACAAACCCCAAATCACTTGATAATTCCAAATCACACTGTATACAATGTGATTCTACATAGATGCTTGCTGAGTGATGGTAAGTATTACACGCAGAAACATCTTTCTCTTTTTTTGACAGGGCAAAAGGGGAAAGCCTGGACAACGATTAAATATTTAAATGGTAGCCATGAGAAGGCAGCACAATGAAAAGCAAGAATTGCCTCAGTGAGTGAGTGGCTGCTCTGCTTACCATGGAATCTTTGGTACAGGTATCTGCTTTCACAGGTATTTCTAAATTTGTGAGTCTTTGTATAATAATGTAGAGTTACTAATTTTTTTTATTTTCTAAAGTAGTCCTGTTCTGCACTGGTTATTTGCTACAACATATTAGAGAGTTTCAGAGTCATTTTTTTAATAAAACATCTATGAAAACATTTGTTTAATTTTGTATGTTCAGCTTTAGTTTTAGATTTTGTTTTAAAAGTATCATAAAGACAGGGGAAGTGATTTTGAAGGTCAGTATCTTAAAGATAGAACAATGCAGGTTTTAAATATGTACTTAATAAATTAGGTATTGTTATTATTGGGGGGGTTGTGCAGGAAATTTACATCTAGCATATTTTTGCATTGGCATAAGCAATGGGAAAAAAAGCTTAGCAAAGGGGATTGATTATTCTTAAGTACAAGGAGCGTAGCGTGCAGGCTCTTGAAACACTTGGAGTTTTGTTGCAGTTGGTAATGTAAAAGCAGCCACAGCAGATGAAACTGAAGGTCCGGCCCCCTCAGTATCTTCACCCCCGCAGTGGCCAACAGTAAATACTACCCTCTGGGAGAGCGTGGTCTGAGAGGAGCCTTAGGGGAACACATCTAATTGCTTTTCTCACTCGTATAAAATCTTGGTGTCCACAGCACCCTGGGGTGGTGAGTTCTGCAATTTAAGCACAGCCTGCATGGAAAAGGCTTTTTGTTTGAACCAATTCCTGAATAATATCGTGTGATGCCTACTAGCTCTGCTGCTGCCTTCAGGCCCTGTGGGGCTGCAGAGAGGGCAAGGCCTGAACTGGGGTAGCTCTCAGCTCCTGGCTTGTCCCTACTCTCAGAACAGGCCTGTTCCTGCTGCTCCCAACACTTGTATAAGAAACAGCAACCAGTTGTTCCCCAGCCACCTTCTCCGGGTCCCCAAACCATGGATACCACCCTCCCGGTGTGCCAGCTGCACAGGTCCGGCCAGCTGCATTGCTCCCATGTGGATGCTGCAGACAGCACCTTGAGGGTTGCTGTGATTTCTCTAGGTCTAGCCTATCCCCTGAGATGGAGAGGAAGCAAGAAATAAAGGACATCTAAAAAGTTTCAAATACAAAAATCAGAATTTAAAGCCATGTTCTGAGTCTGGCATACTGAGCTTTTATAGCCCAGTTGATGACTTTCCATTTTCAGCCTGGTAGTGTGTGTTTGTGTGCTGCGTTTTCTAACTCAGACTCTGAAACTAGAATTTCATTCCTTGTTCAGCCTCTTTGTGGTTGACATTCTTACTTTTATTTTAAAAAAAGTTTACCATAGAAACTCAGTTTTATATTTCAAATGTTTAATTCAACAGTATAGTCATTTTTTGCATTAAAGACTTAATATGGAAATAAGAAAATATAATTTCATTCTGAAATCTATGTAAACTGCCAACAGTAGTTCTGTTTATTGAAAAATACATTAGATTTACCCTCTTCTTGGTAAGGAAGCAAATTCTAACATGATAGCCTCCTGAAATACATCCCTAAAACCGGTATCAGAATTTTGGTTTCTGCACTATTGAACTACAGTCCATATTAGATGTGGATCTTTTGACTGTTGTATTGGGTTATGTCCCATTAATCCAGCTCATTTCCTATGTTTTGGATGTGTGCATTCTATGGACAGCAGTGCACAGCACCTACTGGTAAGCGTATATTACTTGATAGCATGGAGAGCTACGAGTCCCAGGGGAAGACTTGAATAGATAGTTCTTATGTCCTCAGATAAAGGTAACTTGAAACTGATGAGGATTACAATTATATTGCTAAGGAATGATTATCTCAACTAAAGAGATCGTATAAATAGAAATAGCTGTATCTTTTACTTATCTAGGCTTTATAAATCCATGTATGTAGTTAGTACATAAGCTTGTCCAAGCCTGGTGTTTGAGAGACAAGTACTGACAATGGCAATTTAGGTTGGGCTGTTAATAGGCCAACAGCTCTCACTGAATGTCTCACTGGCTGTTGCTGCTCAACAAGACCTTCTCTTCTCCTTCTTGACCTGCCTGCAGCAGCACTTACCGTTCACAAGATGGACGTGATCTGCTCTACATTCTCCCACCCTTGCAGATTTAAAATTCTTCTCATTTTCTGCATATAAATAGCAGACTCTGTTTCCAGCGGTTGAGTGGGAGCCACCCTGCTTGCAACGTCTGTATTTAGCTATTTTGAAAGGAAACTTTCAGGGTCCTTTTGAATATGTCATTGTTTATTCTTGGAAGGCTTGCATGTGATGTGGTACACTCTTACCGGTGTAGAGCCCCAGGAGGAAAACCTGTCATGAACAGGTACCACCGTACTGCTGGCACAGCAAAGGCCGTGTCCAGCGTTCGTGCTTCCTGCCTCCCTTCTGCCCATGACCAACACCAAGAGCTGAAAAACTGATGCCTCTGTGTATGGACAAAGGCAGTGAATAAACTGTCAGTTTGTTAGAAAAGGGCAGAAGGACGGGGCAAGCTAAAGTTCCCCTTGGCTGTAGCAGAAAGCCGGTGAGCAGCAGCCGGGAAGCGATGTGCTCTGCGGTGTTTCTTCCCCTGATAATGTTGGGGCTGCCCAGCAGCGTGCTGAGGAAGTGCTGGCATGAGGAGAGGTCTCAGCCAGAGAGCTCAAGAAAAGCGTGGATCAACGCATGTTTGCAAAGGTTCTCACGCAGGAGTGGCTACAATGGGGACCGAAGTTATGTCCTTAGAGACACGCTGGAAGGAGTGCCACTTCCAAGCTGACTCTTTGCTCTGTGAATGCAGCCAGGTGGATCAGGGGACTGTGAGTGCTTCCCTGCATCTGCAGTAGTGAAACCCGGAGCTAAAGCCTTTTGGCTTCACAAGCAGCTCCAGCTTGCTCTCCTCTCCTCACCAGGCAGATGCCGCAGTAGTCCCTGACCACAGCAGAGGAGCTGAGGCAGGTCACAGTCACAACAGAAGTTGTGTAAGGAGCGTGCAGGACAGAGACTTTTGAATTCCCGTCCCAGCAGCCTCTGCCTGTGGCTGGGGAAAAAAACCCCAAACACAACAGGAAAACTATCATCTCCAGCAGGAGCTGTGCCGTGAGTACTCTGATAGCTCATCACCACAGTAGGATATATTAAAAGGCAGTGCTTCATACTAAGATGTAGTGAATGACATAGGAAGGAAAGATCTTAGTTGTTATTCTTTTTTCTTCCATGATAGTTTTAGCTGAATCATGAAGGAATTTGAAACATTGTGGGGAGTGCACTAAAAACAGAAGATGAGCTAAAAGGATTTGGCAGTACTTAAATGCATTTCAGCTCTTCCCCAGACTATGATGCAGTCTATAGAAAATGCAAGCACACTTTGCCCGGAGCCATCTAGTGCTGCAAATTAGGTGTAAGAGGAAGCTGATGTAGTAATCCTGAAATGTTATATATGCTCCCTGAAATATGCCTCTTCTACTATTTTAAAAATACTTCTATTGTTGCAGGGCATGTGGAGTTTGCTGGGCAACCAGCTCCAAATAAGCAGAGAGAGCTGTAGAGGCAGGTATCTCCACATCGCGTTATCAGTGAGCATTCAATGCTTTCATATTCTTTTCACTGTCTGAATGTGTTTTTCAACCAACTTCATCTTTAACATAAGAAATTTTAAGCATTTTTAATGGGAATTATAGCTTCTATAACACAGTAACATACACTGTAATTGTAGCATAATACATGAAGTTTCATAGACAGCTATAATTGATATTTCATAGCAAAGTGTTTTTCATAGAGAAACCCAATATTTAAAATACACTATTTATTAATTTATATAATAGCAAAGAAGCTGAAAAACATTCTTTTCTCACATTATCCGAGACTGAGAAAACAAAAATTATTTCCTTTCAAGTATGAAAATTTATCAGAGAAAAGCCACAACTTCAGATTCCTGTGTATGTCCTCCTGCCGGGTGTATCCCTGTGTATGTCCTCTATGTCTGAAGCTGTCATTGACGTTAATAGCATGTCTGCTCATGAAGGACTTGTGAAAAGAGATAATTAGACTGTCCTGAAAACAACTCTCTAATTGCCCTTAGTGAAAGCAGTGTGTGCCTCTCTTATTTCAGTGTCTTAAGACTCTTAGTTGTGCCAGCAGAACTACTGCAATTGCACTCTGGCTCTAATTGTCTTTGGAAGCAAATTATGTTTAGTAAGAATAGTGAAAGCTTAGAAATGACGGTATGAAACACTGAACATCGCTATTCTGTATTGCTCTTCTGTGCTTCTCTTTCATTTGTTGTGGTAAATGAAACCAAGCATTTCACCTTAGCCCTGAAAATATCCAGGACTCAGCCTGAGAGGGCCCAAGGTAACCTGATCTCCAGCCCTACTTCGAGCACAGATGGGACAAGGTATTTCCAGAAGTCCTCTCCAAGCAGGACTCTCCTGTGGTTCTAAGTTAATGCCACCTAAACTATCATAGTTAATCTAATGGGAAAATCGCTAGCTACTAGCCATCAGCTGGAAGCCACTATGGTACAGGGTGGTTTTGATTTGGACGAGGAGGGAAATTTCAGCCCTCACTAAGGGTTATTTTTGATCATGGAGTGAGCTTGGTCCTTAACTTTCAGTGTATTCTCACCTCCTGAGCTTTATCTGGTTATTCATAAACTAGCTAGCATGCTTGCCTCTGTTCAACAATACCCTGCTATTCTGATCATGTGTTAACAGATCTCATTTGTATAAATCAAAGCCAAATATTCCTTCCCTGACTTGACGGTTTAATTCTGCTGTACGGGCTATGCATTGTTCTGAGCTACAGTCCCTGCTCCTTCCCCACCTCCTCCACTGGCACAGGTGGGAAAATACTCAGTGACTTTGAATAAACCCGTGATGAACTGTGAAAATCCTGAGTGCTTTCAGCGGCCTGAACAAGAAACGCATCTTCAAATTGCTCTGAGTTTTGGTGATGTCCAGCCTCAGCTCTGAATTCAACTGCTTCTCTGTTTCCTTACTGCACTCGGTCAGAGGCAGCCTCAGGTTGTTACTCCTCCCTGTGAGCTTTGCCTGTTTGCCCTTTCTTCTGGCTGGTTGTGTTTCCCTGTTGAGGGAGTTCACAGGCCCTCCAAAAACCTGACCAAAATGCACTTTCTCTCTGCAGGTAGTCTCATCCCAGATAAAGTGGATATTGTGATGGGCTGGGCCAGTCTGGGATTTCCTGCCAAACCTCATTTTCTCTTTCTTCCCAACTGGCCTGGGGAGTAACAGGAGATTGGCCCAGTGCTCTCCGTCTTAGAGCTAAGCTTTCAACGGAGCCCTTTCAACCGGCTCTAGGGCGTTTTCTGTCTGGGGTTGCTGCTTTGGCATCAAGCACACCTTTGTTGCAGGAGCTTTGCCATGCTGCTTGGCATTGGTCAGGTGCTCTGAGCATTCTTTACCTGGTCTCGGAAGAAGGTACATAATTTGTATCCCAAAGTAGGATTTGGCCCTCTGAATTTCAGCCATCCAAAAGTGAGGTAACTAGTCTGAGTCATCATTACTTTTTCAAGGGCTAATGGAGAGAAAAATGTCATCTCTAGTAAACACTATATTCCACTTAACTCAGACAGGGTGAAATGCCCTTAGATGTGTCTAGCATGAGGAAGCCCAGATACCTGGCTTAAATGTGGATCTTCAGAGTATCTGAGAGCCCACCAGAAGATAATGCAGTCTAAATCTGCAAACCCAGTCTAAGGTGCAAACCTACTTAGCACATCAGATAAGCTTAATGAACGTGTAGGCATCTGTGTGGCATCATCAAAAATCTTCCTGGAAGAGGTTTAGAAAAGAATTTGAAAGAGCAAAGGCAATTGTTTGATATGTGAGAAGAGGAGAGTGGTTCTGGCACACTGTAACAGAGATGGAATTACTGCATCCACCCCTCCTGCTACCTCCACCCCCAAAATCTGAAAACTTCCTGATTTGTGTTCATCAATAATTAAGAGCCCATCAGCAATACTCAGAGGGAGCTTGCATTGCACTTCTGAGCAGCCAGTTAGTAATGTATGGTGGAGAGATCCTCTTTTTCAAATCCCAGGGCTCCAGGCCATGCAAAGCTAGTATTGCATTTTCAATTAGCTTCTGAGTGAATGCTTGGCATATGTAGAAGTGAACTGGTACACAATTAGCTTATTGTTCCTTTCAGCTTTGTGCTGAGAGGATCTGAAGGACTGCAGAAGAGAGGGGAGAGGGAGAAAAAAAAAAAGAAAATAGCCAAGCCAGCGGCATCTCCGTGGATGTGGAATAAGGGGGTTGCTGGGCTCACGCAGATTCCCGTGCTAAGTCGGGAGCTAGAGCTGTTACTGAGGAGCACTCAGGCTGGCTGTCGGGAGGGCGCCCAGGGAGCGGCGCAGACTGAGTCTCAAGCTCCAGGCTCTTCTCTCTTCTACTCACCTCAGCATCACGATGGAGCCCAACAGCCCCAAAAAAATACAGTTTGCTGTGCCAGTGTTCCAGAGTCAAATAGATCCTGAGGCAGCTGAGCAGGTAAGGAAGACGAGTTTCTTTTGGTATTTTGAGGGAATGTGGTGGGAATGGGGTCAATATATGGGGGGAAACCAGATAATACCTGTGGCCTAAATGCTTTTCTAACTTATATTAGTGTATTACAGATTAGTGTCTATTAGTGTAACTATACATTAAGCGCTCTGGAGGTTATAGTGATGTCTGGATACACCCAAAGAAGGAGGAGGATATGTCCTCTAGGTAGAATAAGGCTTCTTTACCTTGGGTAGGTTTGTTCAGTATATATTTGTTTTGCCTTTTCTATAACTGGACTTGTGCCCTAATACATACACTTCACAGGAATACACATTCTCAACATAGCAACTAAAGTCTACTATTTGTACATAAAGTAAAACATGAAGCCGATAATAGGCACCTGATGGAAATATTGCACAGAAGACAGCTTATTTACCATTCATTTTAACATGAGAAAATAGAAGTTGTTTTGCACAATAGTTATCACTTTGGTTACCTCCTGTATTTCTCACTATTTTTATACAGTCTTCCTTATGTCATCGTTACAGTGGTTTACATATTTGAAAAATATATGTGTGTAGAAATACGCCTGACTTATGTCGGCATTGGAATTATGTGTGTGCTATTTTAGGTTTTGACTCACTCCCAAAGCATGCACATACATATAGTATCTATAGCAATACAGCTGTCTAAGGAGGAAAAGATATATATTATCGCGTACAGATATGTGTAGATGTGCATAAAAGAGAACACAGGGCATCTTATGAGAAAAACTGGATAAATTATAATTAGGTGACCCAGTATATTTCTCTCAGGGCAAGAGAAAAGACTCCTTCTCTACATTTGCTTCTATTTCGGTAAGTCTAGTTTTAGATGATACCAGGGGAATGTAATAACCTTGACAGTTCCATGCCATTAGCTATGAAATTATTTGCACTTTTAGGACAGGTATCTGGTTTCCTGACTATCCTGATGTCCTGTCTCTTAAAAGGCAGCCACCTTTGCAGAAAATTATGAGCTGTGAGTGACCAGTGAACGAAGAAATACAGTGCAGGGGAGAATTGCTGCAGGTCGTCTTTTTTTCCACAGGTACTTCTGAGCTGCAAGATGTCCATACCTTATGGAACAGTCCTGCAATGAATGCAAGCAGGATGTGTTCTGATATTTTTCTGAAATCTGTGAGAACTATAGGATTAGGAATTCCCATGGCTTTTGAAATGCTGTGGCCCAAATTCTTCCCAGTATTTATGGGCAGTCCTTTTTTTATGTTGTGAGTTTATTTCCAAGTGCTATACAATTTCATTGTGGTCGTGTGATGAAATTAAAGTAGTAAATTCTGCTGTCAGCTACAGTTACGCTAATCTGGAATAAATCCATTAACCCTGATGATGTAATTTTCCATTTACACCTCTGAAAGCAAAATTTGAACCCAGCTAAATACAGATGTTGGCTCAGCAACTAAAAAAGAACAAACATACTGACATTGAGGTTTTGTGTTGGAATGGTTTCTAGCTTCAATACTCTTCATCCCTCTCTCTTAAATTCAATAGAATATCAATAGCCTGGAGGCTTTCGCGAAGCAACACGAAGCTTTCAATGCAACTGTGTGCGTTATAGGAGGGTAGCCCAATACCACGTAGTTCAACCAGCGTTAATGGAACAAGTACTTAACCAAATAAACTCTGAGTAAGAAGAGTTGCATACAATTCAGGGTTGTATTTAAAGATCTGCTGTATAGTGCTCTTTGAAAATATTATTTTGAAAGTCTTAAGTATAGTTTTTCTTTAGTTAAAGAAGTAGCACCTCTGGCCACAGCTTAGAAGTATCATAAATTCATTGGAGTGCATACATCTAATATCAACTCTCAAGTTGAACAAAATATTAACAATTACTTGTGAGAGCTGTGACAGTACTCGGTATTTGCACACATAAGCTCACAATCTGCTGCAGCCATTTTCCTGAAGCAAAGCTAAGTGTCAATATTTTAAGATATGACTGATACATGTCAACAATACACGTCCAAAAACTTATTTCAAGATGATTGCAAACCCTAAAAGTATTTTGAAAACTCTGCCCTGTGCCTTTGCTTTCAGTGTACAAGCTGCAGCATGACTGATCACTGTCAGACCAGATGAGCAGTCAGTAAGACAGTGACGTGCTGCTGTTCTTTAAATATTTTCTCTTTTAACCTTGCCTGGTCTGTACTCAGGAGCGCACCAGATGGAATTTTTCCTTTGCTTTCTGTGAGGGGCAGTTGGTGGACCCCAATGACTCTCCTTGGTTTATGCATGTTACAGATCAGGAAAAGAAGGCCCACACCAGCGTCGCTCGTCATCATGAATGAACACGTGCCCCCAGGTAAGTGCCAACATACCTTCTAAACCATCGAACTTGTATACACAGGATTGTCTGCAAATGGGCTTGACTAACTACATGGTTCTAAAAATCCAGCGTTAGTTTCATAGCACTATACATATATCAACTAATGGATCTTAGAACGGTTTGGAGTAAACCTATGAATACGTGTAACCCTTGGCCTCCAAATAATGTCAGGATTTTATCCTCCACGTAAATCTTGTGTTGTATGTACAGGGAGGCTGTGACCCTGATCCAGCACTTCCATCCACAAACCTTTTCTTGCCCTGGGTGGATACTTTGGAGACCCATGAAGTCCAGGGCTAATTCAGCAAAGTGAATTGCTTCTGCGACACAGGTTGTTTTCTAGTTTCCTGATGTAACATGTGATGTCTGCTTTCATTATTCCTTTCCAACCGTGAATACATTTTCTTCATCCCAGAGGTTTTCTGTAGCTTTCAGTAGCTGAAGTTCCTCAGAAAGTGCAGAAAGAAGCATTTAGAGCGCACTGCTGTCAGGGTTGAGATCATTGCAGCACAGCACGCAGATTAGGGAGGTTCAAGCATGACACATGGCTTATATTCCTTTGTCACCGACAGTGACCCATGGGTTTGCTGTGAGGCTAACACGCCAGGTTGGAAAGTAGCTTTCAGGCAGCTTAGCTCTCAGAAATGGTGCATGAAAGATCTGCCTTAGATGGACTCTACTTATCTTAGTGGGTTCTACAGTGTCTGTGTTGCTAGGACTTAATTTAAAGCAAATTCACCTTGACTGTTAATCTACTTTGCAATTCACTTTGTACACTTTGTACGGTCATATTTCCTTTTATAAACAAATACTTGGTACAGTACCAAATCAAAACCAAACACAGAATAAGAACTCCTTTTAATTTACAGGAAATTTTACTATAAACAAGTGGTACATGTCTGTTATCTCCTTTCCTGCAATGTTCATAATAAATCTTTAAATAAATCATTTTTATTATGAGTCAGGATTGCTGCAACTATCAGTCAACTTCCATATAAGCCCAAGAACTTGTATATTCATCATCTTTACTTCTTTGTATTTATTCATTTAGATATTACCCCCTCTTACTAGGTACTGGGAACCAATAGATGAAGGTATTCTTGGTTAAATTATAATCTTGTCTTGTTTTTTAAATTTCCATAATGACAAATAAAAATAAAAACTTTAAAAGCACCTTTCCTGCACCTCACCACGTGGTTTACACATGAGCATGTGTGTCCCTGTTTCCCTATGGTATGCTTGATATGGGCAAGTGTTTTGCACGGGGTGTGCACATGTACCTGTGTAAAACTGCTGAATACATGGACTGCAAAGCCAAATTGGAAAGGCAGACAATAGATTTACAGTGGAAATATAAATAGTAAAAACACCTCTTACGGGCTTGATCTTGCAGGGTGCTGTGCAGTTTCTGAAATTATTGTATACTTTCAACTTTCAGAGGAGTCAGCTGATCCTAGGAGCTCTTGGCACCTTGCTGATTAAACCCCAAGTGCTGGTCTCTTACTGGATTTTGAGTAGAATTCAAGATTTGTCTCCAAAAATGTTAAATTTACCAATATACATGTTTACTGTAAATAGTAATGCTGTGAACTTGAAACTCCAGTAAATTGCTTACGTGTGATTCCCAAAGTCAGCAGGGAAACTGGGCAGCAGAGAATTTAAGGGATACTGTCGAAGACAGCTATTAAACTAGAGCTGGGCTAGACCAGGATCCTGTCTCTTGAATTTTACCCACTGGAGTACTCCAATTCCCTCATTAGGAGCAAACAGCTAGCAAAAGATATGCTTCCAAGGGTTTGAAATGTGTGTCCTAATGCAATTCTAAATGTTTGGATGCCCCTGTAAAGTTTAGTCAAATGATCTAAACCTCTTTTATTTTGAAAAACATAAGCAGGCATTTTCTAAGAATCAGAGTTTTCTATAGCCTTCTGTTGCAGCTGCTTCTGACTGCAGCAAGAAAAATGCAGCATTTTTGTGGTATTCTGGTGTTCTGGATATAGACCCATCTGGAAACCAGAAGGCAGTAAAATGTGTTTGGACATTTCAGAACTTTATAATAAATTCAGTTTGAGTTGTGCTGTACAAAGATCTAAAATAGTTGTTTTCTTCTAAGTTTCTCATCTATCCCTGATGTCTACTACAGCTTTGACAGGAGTCTGCCTTCACTGATTTAGGTCAGGGCCATTGTGCTATGAAGTGAAGATGGGATATCTACTAAGGCTAAGTCATTTTAAACTGATGACAGCTACTCAAACACTGTAAGAACAGTCTGCTTGACTTCCTTGCTTCCAAGGCGACAGTAAGAGCTAGACTGCACTAAATGACTCAAAGACAGGTGGTAGATGTGACTGCACGAGCTATCATCCAACCTGTAGTGTCACTGGTGTGTTTTCTCCTGTTCACTCTGGTTGGCACCATATATAATTACAATCAAAGTCAACAGAAGAGAAATTTGCACTGCAGCAACAACGATTGCAGTGGAAAATATGGGCTTGTGAAGCAATGTGGCAATGAAGAAACCCTTAACTCTTTCTGCAAGTGCTCTGTAAAGTGCTCTATGATGGATTGTGTCACATTTGAGAGGAGAAGCTAGTGCTAGAAAATTGAGACTCAAGTTATGAAGTTAATTAACTATATCATGCTTCTGCTATTTGATTCCATACTATCTAATCAGTTTTACTTTTTTTTTTTTTTTTTTTTTTGAAATTATAAGACCCCTTTACTATCTATGAAAGCAAACCCAAATATCAGTGGACAGAACTACAAAAATGTGCAGCATCTCATTCTGCACAGGACGCCTGTATGGGTTACTGGGGTAACCCACTCATATCCTACTATAGCCACAGTTGCTCCATGTACTTCAGAGAAGGAACATAAGCATATGCTTTAGTTTTAAAGATACATTTAACTATTAAGCTGCATAAGAGCTTAATAAAAAAAATTGCTAAAGCTCTCCTGTTTCCTCTTTCTCTTGCAATATCATTTGAGGCACCAGAGACTGAAAAGCACCATACCCTGAAAGCAAGCTTTTCTGCACTGCCGTAATTTACTCACAACCTCCTGTTCCCTTACCCAGCATAGCAGAATATATATGAAAATCAATTCTTGTCACCCAAAATAAAGGTCTGACCATGCTTTAAACTAGCAGACTACCATACTGCAACAGGTAAAGAAAAAGCTGGGGGCAATTTGGAGAAGTGATGGTTGAGGGAGGAAAACATATCAGACCACAACTCAGGTTTAATGCCATTAGGGCTTGCTTTGATCAGAAAACTATGCCAGCGTTCCTGTATGGCCTGGCTTTGTCACAGAGCCAACGCAACATCAAACAGTCTGGCTGGCAAAGGCTGTTCAACTTGTGTCAAAGTGTTCTGTCTTCTTGAAGCATTAGAATATGGGTAAACATTAGGAGAAACTGTTGCATTTCTGAACTTTCTATGTATTTGCTGTTTCCAACTCTCCTTTCTGCTCTGTTGCCTGTTTTGGCTTCCTTGCTTGTAATGTAAATGTTAGTGTTTGGAAATAAGAAAAACATAGCAATGTGTTTTGATCACTGTTCTCCAGAGCTGCCTTTTTGTATTTTGCAAATCTCATTTCAAGGCAGAAAGAGTATATTATCACTGCAAAAGCAATATAAAAAGTATATGCCAAGTACAACTCCGTAAATCTGAATTTTCTGAAGGCTGGAAATCATAACTTGGAGATAAGCAAGCTGTACCCAGCTCCAGACAAGGAATTTTTTTGCAGCTTGTCTTTGGACATGAGCAGTTTTTCTGTCTTGTTCCCAACTAATTTTCCATTGTCCAGAGAGGGATTCATGCCTTTCAGCTTACTGCCACTTCCCCCGAGGGCTGGTGAGATGCCTCAGGAGCAGCCTCAATATTCAGTGCAGTAGCAAACAGCCAGATGAGTAGTGGGAGGGAAAACTGTCCTTACACAGGTAGTAGTCCCACAACTACACAAATATATTAGGTTTTTCATGCTAAATTGTTTCTAGACACTCCCAGACTTTCCCTGCCCAATAAATCTCATTACTACCTATAGAGGTTCTTTTCTGATGATGCAAATGATACCAGCACCACATCCTTGAGGGGATAAAAGTGATACGCTCTACCCAACATTAATGTTTGTGACTCATACTTGTTAAATTATGCTTCTAGGAGAACGAATGTGTTTTGCTTTACATCTCATGGTCACACTGTGTTTTCTCCCAAGACAAAATTAATTGGGATCAAAAAAGACCTACTAGGTGAGAGGCAGTTGTTTCTGGGCATTGTCAAGCAGTCCTGCCATAGTTTCTCAGGCAAAAATCTCACTGAAACGTGAAGCAGAGGAGAACTCTTGGTCTCACAGTTCATGAAAACTGATATGTTTTTCAAAATCTTGAGATTCTGGTAGGACATGCTGCTTACTTTGGTTCAGGAAATAGAAAGTGAGTAAGCCAAATAGCAGCTGGTTTCAATTGAAAATCTAGGCTTCTAACGTGGTAATAAAGCATACTGAAAAGCAGTGCATTAACAAAAACAGTCATTAACTGTATTTTGCTTTGGTCAAACTAGTTGGCCTTTCTATACGCTAAATGTGGATACCATTTAAGTGTGCTGTCTGTTTTGACTTCAGTCTAGGAGTTCGTGGAGATATGGCAATAAGCAATGATAAAGATTTGTGTCCCCTCCCACCACAGGACCGGTACAGCTCAGTGTATGTTACCAGTGGCACCAGGATGCTCAGAGATCAGGCATTGTTGGTCAGGGCAGTGAAGACCTTTGTGTTCTTTAGGCCAGTGCTGGAAAGGACTGTCTGACACAATGAAACAATGAAACTTATAAAACAAACATTGCATAAGACCTGACAGGTGATAGGGATTCCAGAACAGAGATGAAAATGTCTGTGCTTGAAAATAGTCTGCTGCTTGCAGGCTGATGTGTGACTGCAAATATTCGTTGGCAAGCTATATTCTTTTTTCTTACCTATATGCAGTATTCTCAGATGGCCTTGCATTCGGGTTACTTTGAAATTACTTTGCAGTTCAGGCTCACAGAAGCCCCTGGGAGAAGTCACAACATAAGATACTCACACATATGCAGCGTGAGTAAAGTCCCCGTGATCTGACCCATGAAAATAGAAAGAAAAGTTTAGGGACTTCTAAAAAAGAAAGCAGGCAGGAAACTGCTTGAGCTGTTTTTAATGCAGTCCAGAAGTGACAGCTCACAGGTTCCAAACAGAAGCAATGAATTTTTTTTTTTTCTTTTTTAAATGTTTTCCTTAGTGTCTTTCATGAAAATGCTCCATTTTCATGAGAGGGTGAGGACTTTATATTTCATTGTCATCGCCTGCCAAAAGAGCTGTCATGCTCCCTGCAGCACAGTAAAGACAGCAAGCTGGAGGACTGGGCTGGAGTTGGTTGGGATGCATCGTGCACTGCTGTGCCTAAACCCTTTGAAGGTTATCACCAAAGCAGCCAGACGCACTTTCACTTTTCTGTGGGGTCAGGAACATATTGGTTCACAGATACATTCCCTTGGAACATGTTAGTTATTGTGTAAGACACATAGCCTGAAACAGTAGGAAACGTGCCATTTCTTAAAGTGCCCAACCAGAGTCTGCATTCTCTCTAGTCAGTAAGTAATGCTTTAACAAAGAGAAGGAACTGAAAACTATGCAGAGAAAGTCAAAATAACAAGGTGTTGTGCGTGTTCTGGTCAAAATTCACTTTTTTTGGCTCATTTTTCATCTTTATTTTTATCGATGCTTCCTTCACTTCCAGTATTTAGTGATGATTGCATAGGTAGATTTCACACAACACAGCCCCTGTGGGCTTGGTTGTTTCTACAGACTATGGTCTAGTTGGCTGATGTGAGTAAATTTAGTCAAAACAAGACGAGCAGTCCCTCTCCTTCACTGGTGCCTGTCCTCTCTCCGTAAGAAGGCGCGCAGGATGCAAGCACCGCCTGGGAAAGCTCTGGTGCGTGGAAAGGCCTGACCCAGTCTCGCAGACTGGAAATAGAGGTTGGATATTCACAACCAGGACTCAGATTTCTGGCCTAGATCAGAGAAGTGGGGCAGCTGAGAGGCCTTGAAGCAAAAAACCAAATGTTTACTGGTAGCCAATTTGGGTGGAATTGCATTTATCCATTTCTCTCGTTCCAGTCTCAAATCCCCAACAGGTGACTTGACATGCTTTTTTATTTATCAGTGCAGCTAAGCCCCTAATGTGTACTGTGACATTACCTGTTCCTCCAGCTCCCTGCCTCCTGTTGCTTTTGTGCTGGAAGGGGCAAGGTCCATGGAACTATCTGAAAGTGAAGGAGGTATTTTTAGAGCTGATCCTTGTACCCTTCATCCGTTTTCCTCGTTCTCTATACAAAAGCACAACAGAAATAGCCTTCTTCCACCCCAGGAGATTATTTGCAAATAATTTTTAATCTAGATGACTTCATGTAACAGATCTCCAGCTGCTTGATTATTCAGAACCAGGACTGATAAGCTTTCAGACTGCTTACCTCATTTATCACCTCCATGTGTATTAACGTGACAAAGAGGTAGAGAACAGCAGTGTGCACAACTACCTGACCTCATGAGGAACTTAGCTGGGCAGTTTCTAACTTCATTGCATTCATAACGCTTAGTATTTTGCTAGAGGCACTCTAACAGATTTGCACTGTGTCAAATACTTATACACCTCATACAGCTAGTTCTGGTGAGAATTCTGAACATTTGGAGTGTGTTTTTATTTAAGAAAAATGGTGTGTAACTAACCACTTCTTATAGTCAAAGTACTTAAGCTATATTTCATACAGCTACGTGAGTATACAATGTTGGGCATCAGTGGTCTTCAAAAAAAAAAAAAAATAGTTCGGATGAAAACAGGTCCAGTTTAGCCTGTAGGAAACATTCAGTTTGTATTTTGAGTGGTTTTTTTTAAATGACAAGAATTTCAGAGACAATTTAAAATTAAGTCCATTTAAACATCGTAAGACAAAATGTTTTGAATAAGAATATCAAATCAGCTTATTTTGAGATTGTGTTCAAATTATACTTAAATAATGTGATAATACTGATCAATTCTTTTTTGCATCAGGTAATAAACTAAAATCCATTAATAAATGTTTCAGCCTTGCTGAGGGGGAAAAAAACCACCAACCAAACAACGCAGGGTATGTTTGACCTCTACTATTTAGTACTTAATGCAGTACTCATTTACCATGGTGACGTGTGTGGAATAAATAGATAATGCAGACAGATGAGAGAGAATCCAGCTTTTAGTGCTAACCTCATTATGCTCAGAATACTGGGAAGGGGTTGCACTTAAAGCATCAATCAAGATAGGCTCATTTATTGAGCTTTCAGAGACAAAATTTAACTCTTTATATGGAGTACCTGAAGTTAAAACTTCACTTCAAAACACACCAAAAGTGGGAATTTAATGAATCTGGACTGAAAGCTGGCAGAAGCTCGAAACAAAACAAAGCTATCAATCATGAAAATTTTTCCCAACTACACAAGACTGGGCTGTAGAAATTCAGAGAGTGTGCAGGGAGCTGTAGAGCATTGCTTTCCTGTGACTCTGAGCTGTGTCATCTGCTTGTGGAAACCAGATCAGTTGGACTAGTCAGGTCTCTTTTTATAGTAATAAAAGCAGTTCTGGGGTAGAATGAAGCTATATGTCTATTGGAAGGAGCTCTGTTTTCCCCTTCTCCCCCTCAAAACCCTATTCATAGAATCACAGAATGGCTTAAGTTGGAAGGGACCTTAAAGATCACCTAGTTCCAACCCCCCTGCCATGGGCAGGGACACCCTCCACTAGACCAGGTTGCTCAAAGCCTCATCCAGCCTGGCCTTGAAGACAGCCAGGGATGGGGCACCCACAGCTTCTCTGGGCAACCTTTCTCCCCTTGCTTGTTCCTTCACGGATTTTGCTGCAGTTTTGCTGCTTCAGGAAGGGTCTCCCCACCCAATCCTCCACTTCGGAGCCCTTCACGTCAATGGCTTCGCTGAGATGGTGGGTACATGGGATTTTAAACTGCCTCCTTCACTCTTGTCCCCGCCCACGCTGAGTCAGAGTGTATGTATTTAAAATCATCACTTCTAATATTTTTCTCAAATTGCTTTACTAGGAGGATCAAGAGAATATTACAGCAGCAGAATGAAGCACAGTTACATGCTCTCTGCTTCTTCATGTTTTTCCTGGGATACCTGGGATGCAGATGTACCGCAGAGAATTATGTGTTGGTGTTATTCATCTCAGAAGCAACCAGCACTTACAGAGACAGCAGTGCTGAGTAGATGAATGTGCAGCTTGAAGGCAGAGTTTTTCACCAGAGGCCATGTCCTTCATTCTGATGAGAGAAGCAGAGAAGAGTCACACCAGGCAGAATATGAGCTTGAGCAAGGCAGGTGGAAAGTTCAATAAAGTGGTGAGCCCTATTGCACCCAATAGTACTGCTTATCGTGGTACCTAGACATCCCACAGCCTAAACATTTCTGCACTAAGCCCTCACCACTGGGAAAAGAGAAAGGCTTGTGGTGCTAACATTCCCTTCAGGTCTTTCTGAAGTTCCCTGCCATAGCTGTGGTCAGACAGTGGCAGAAAGCAAAGGAGTTCTGGACGAGCCTTTCCTGCTCTTCCCTTGACCACCACTGAATAGTAGCATGTCTGGGATCAGTCACCATGTAGCTGCAGCACTTGCTCCACCTTCTCCCTGTTGCATTAAGATCTGCAGGACAGCTACAGAATCAGGGAGCAATTGAGCCTACAAGGCCAGACGGTCTGAACACAACATGTTTGTATTACTAACTGCAATTTTATGACCTTTTCTCTTTCAAGTGGAATTGTACTGATGAACTAAAACATGATGGGGGTGAGGCTGTAGGGGAGAAAAAAGAATTTTCCCTTTAAAGAATTGTAATCCAAAAGATTTTTTGATCCAGATCAATATTATTTTTTTACTGTTTTTGAAATACAGTAGGTAGACAGCAGGGCTGTAAGTATTTAGAAATGTGCTTTCAAGTCTCCCAAAATGCTGATGCTAGTGTGGGAATTAGGCTTTAACGTGTACAGCATATCCCATAGTAGGGTGTGCTACAGCTCATTCCATGAAATCACAGCAGGGCATTTCTGATTGTGACAGTACAGATAGCGATGTATAAAACAAAACCTAGGGTCCCCTCTGTCTCTGGTATGTAGCGAGGTTAGTAGAAATTCTAAAAAATGCCTTTGGAAATTACAACTGACTCAGTCTGAGTTAACAATGATTGCCCTGTCTTTTCCATCCCAGCAAGTCGTGCTGATGGTGAGAATGAGATTATGGAACCTCGTTTTCCTGAGTCTTGAAAGCTTAGAAAACCAAAAACTGAATTTACAAAACTGGTATTTGAATCTTCTTTTGTGTTCAGGGTCATAAACCCCAAGAAGCACTATTATTAGCAGGTCACTTGATTCATGAATGGGGTGATACATGTATGTAAGGAGCTTTAGGCATGTGCATTTTAACCACAAGCCAGCCGTGAGCAATTGGCCAGGACTAGTTCTGCAACACATTCTTATTGAAATCCTGGAGGTATTATTCCTAAAGGAAGGAAACTGCAAAGGCAGCAATAATAATCACTAGCTAAGGAAGAGTTTTATTGTTTTGTATTTGTTTTCTTCTCCCCTGGCAAATGTCACTCTCCAGAATGCACAGCACACAACTGTTCAGCTACATTTTTTTTTTTTTTAATGGCTTTATGAGCTATAGCATGCTAAGAAATGTTTGACTTTTTTAGTTTTGGCTGCTGCTGCTGGCTTTTATTTTAGCACTTAGAATATTCCTACAGCTCACAACCAAGAAAGGAACTGCTTGCAGTGATAGCTATTGCAGCTGCAACTCCCATACAAAGATTGCGACCAGTGGGTCAGTTCTGAGCCATAGGAAGCTATTAGGAAACGGTATAAAAGTATATCAGAGGATCAGCTAGCATTACATTGCTGGTAACCATGGATTTTTCTTCATGATCTTTACCTCAGCTGTATTTAGATCTTCAACCTCTTCAATATGTCAGTTGAACATCGACTGAACATAAAGCAAGCAAGCAACTGGAAAGTAATAGGTTACTAATACTTTTCAGTATTACTGATGAATTCAAAACTCTGGGTAACTGTCTTTCCAAGGTACCTTCCTTGTGTATTTGAAAATAGTGGCTATGTTCAGTCTTTTCACAAAGGAATACGGTGTTATGACTGAGTTACGTGTCTAGGATGAAATCTTGACTTTTAAGTCAATGGCAAAACTTCCTGTTTCTTATGGCATAATAAGGTTGGTGGTAACATGATTTTCTGTCTCTCAGTTCCCTCAAAAATTCTGTTTTGCCTGATTAATTTTGCTGATGTAGACTATAAATTTGCTACAGTATTTGCACTGAGCAGCCCTCCACATGTGTGGAACTCCTGCACTGGACTAGCTTTGTCTGGACCACTCAGCACATCACTGAGCCAGGTAAGGATGTGTTGGAGCAACAGGCAGCACAGATTTGTGATTAAACTTAACTGTGTTGTGCTGGAAACGGAAAGCAGTACTTTGCTGTGAACTAAATGGTGCTCTTTTATGGAAGGAGTCAATTTAAGGGTGCTCTGAAGCAAGGTACAGGCAGACCCTGATCTGGAGCTCCGCACACACTGACACCTGGTGGTCTTGCTGAAGGTTTCTTCCAGCTCTGATGCCATGAGTCCACACTGCTCAGCTGCAAATTATAGGAAACATTTATCTTGGAGTCGTTCCTGGTAATCTAGTAAGAGATTTATATTGGGTCCAGAAAATGTCTCACCTGAGACATCAAAAGAAAAAAAAGGACTTTTACTTACCTCCTCCTGGTTCCTCTTGCTTAGTCAGTTGCTTTTGAAAGCCATCTCCATTTTCTTCAGCAAAGAGGAGTTTGTGCTGCTTAGAAAGCTACCAGAAGAAAGCAAGTTCAAGCCTAGCATTGTTTATGTTGTGAGTTAAAGTCAATCTTTCATTAGTTATCCAAACAGAATGTTTATTTCAAGTGTATTTCCCCCTGGGCTGATTACTTTCTCTGGGCAGGCCTGCCAAGTCTGCAATTGTCCCCATACGTTGGATGGGGGACTTTGTGTCAGGAAGGTCTGCTCCATGTTCCTTGCTCACCTGATGCTCTCATGGAGCAGGGCTACAGAACAAGGACTCTTGTGCTGTGAGGAACATAAACGTCTGCATGGAAGGATGTTTTCATGACAGGTTTTTCCATGAAGTCCGTTTTGTGTTCTGCCATTCGAAGCCAGGACAGTCTCAGGTAGAGTCTTATAGAGCTGGCAGCAGCTGGCATACCACAGAGGCGGGCAGAAGGGTAACTCCAAACCAGTCCTTACTAATAAGAAGGGAGAAAATAAAGAATTACATTTGGATTCTCTTCCAATGTGTATGTTGAGAAGCTATATTTGATTTATGGAACTTATTTAGAATTTGTTTCATATTTATATTTAACAGTTATCATAGAGAAGGAGAATGAAAAGTTGAAAACAAAATGCTTAAGAAAGGGATGATTTTTTTGTGCTTGTTGTAATAATTCATGATGGCTCTGTGGTAAGGCTGCAGGCCTGATTCATCACTGTTATATTCTAGTTTAGTGCCAGTGAAATTAGACTGATTTCCATGAGTCTGGCTTGAAACTGGAATAACAAGTTGGTGAAACAGGCACTAAAATTCCCTTCTGAGATTTGTGTGATGTAAACAAATACATTTAGATTCACATTTGAGGTTTGTAATGTCTCCAGTTTATTCCAAAACAGATTATGACCTCAGAATGTATGTTTTGAAGAAATTTTGATCTGTGTAATTTATGAAAGGTGGTTTTATTTCATATTTTTATGGCAGTGCAGTTGGAAGTGGGTCCTTGGATACTGTCTGTATGATGTTCAGAGATACAGATACTGTTTGGATCAGATGCTGGTTTGTGTGTTGGGAGGAAAAGGATGATCATTCTTTTCATTTAGAGGTTGACTTTGAGCACCATTAGGAAGGAATTGGTCTAACAAAGGAGATTTCTGCCCCTACTCTCAGTACTAACAGTGGCTACTTGAATACTGAAGGTGGGAAACAGAGAGCTATGTAAATATAAATGGGCTAATTTACCTGGAAAGAAAATTTTAAATGTCCAAACAGCTGATTCACCTGACCTGTGGCATTTTAGTGAACTACAAATGGCTGGTTACAGTCAGGAGCTAGTTGGGAAAAGCTACTGTACGATCATCGATCATCGCCTCTGAGCCAGAGTGATGAAAGGTCTCTTGAAGACAGTGCCGTCAGGGTAACATGGGACCCTTCCCATGCTACATACCTTAACTGCAAACGCTTGATAGAATAAGCATGCAGATGCTTGTGTATATAGCAAATTCCTCTCTCCTCTATGTTTTTATTAATATTTCCTATACAAATCTTGTTATTAGTGTTCCCAAAAGGGCCAGGCAGTAATTTAGATGCCTATTAGTGTGTGAGGTGCAGCAGAACCGCAATGTACGCACTCTCTTGTCAGCACTTGACTGAGGAGGAGAGCAGATCCTCCAGCTATGTTTACGGCAGCAGCTGGGATGCTGGAATTTAATGAGGTGCTTTTGCAATGTGAAGATTTTCATAAACATATACTCACACCAGGAGGGCTTACCAGGATATTTTTTTTGTAATTAAATATAATTACATCTATACCCATAGTCAAGTTTTCATTGACAGATACAGGTAAATAAAAAACAGCAAGGAAAAGTCAAACAATTAACTACATAAGCATTTCTTATGTTTGCCTTTTTGGACTTCTTTCCATTTCTTACCTCAGTGGCTTAGCAAAAAGCCATGAGATGCTAGCTGATCTGGCAATGTGTAGTTAGAACTCTGGCAAAAGCAGAGCATGAAATATTTTTTGATCTGACTTTGTCTTCTGCAGGAAAGGAAAAGTAGTTTTGAGAGCAGAAAAAACAACATAGTATTATGCCACTGTCATTTTGTTTTACAGATACCAATGACAGATAGAAATGGTGGTGCTCAAACACCAGTGAGGCATGCTGGTAGACTAAAAATTATCCTTATTTTACTAGTTTTATTTTTTTTTTTCCAGAAATTGAAATGTGAAATGCCTAAAATCAAACTTTCAGAAAATTTCATGTTTGCCTGTCACTAAGTGGCAGGAAAATGAAGAATTATTTGGGAAGTGATCAGCTTCTTTTCTTCATTCCTACAATTGTGTGGGTCGTACATTTAAAAGTCAGGTTTTGCAACTGGTGATCTGTCTTGTTGCACAATTAGCACGCAGCAAGCATGGGAGCAGAGCTCTGCCACCCACTGCCCAAGCACACAAGCATCCTCTGACCCCACAGCAGGAGGAAAGAGCCACACTCCTCTTCATCACAGGAGATGGCTAAGGAGAGCCAGAGCCAGGAAAATTGCTTTCCTTTTCCAACTCTATGTCATCATTGATCATACTGATCAGAAGTCAGCAATTGGTTCATTTCTTTCACTTTTTGGAGAGAGGAGGCTTCACTGTTGGACATGGTACTGTTTGGCCATGGAGACATTTCATCAAAACTAATGAAAGGAAATGAAACAGGCTGAACTATTTCATAGCAGTAGCATTACCTGTTTTCTGTCTCTAGCATGGGTTGTCCTGCACTGAAGTTTGCGTGTGAAAGGCTGGATCTGTGCTCTTGTTTATCTACTTTGCTCTCTCCAGTGGTGTTGTGTTTACAGGGGTGGAGGCAGGACTATAAGACTGACTGACCATGACATTGTGCCCTTAAAGTCTCTCTTCAGGCTTATTTCTTTCAGATTCAAACTATTCTTGTTTAAATAATTCTTTAACAAAAACCTGTTGTGGGCATGTGACTCATGCTATTTCCACAATCTGAGCAATTAGGGTATTGTGCTTATTATTTTTAAGGGAAAATTTAGACACTGTGACAAAAACTAACCAAATCCAAAGCCCTATCAACCCCCTGGGATTTTTATCTGAAACTTCTCAGCTTTGTTTTCCCAAGGAAAATTCCAATCTCCCTACAAGAAGCTTTCTCCAGCAATTATACCAGCCTCTTACTGAGTTTCTTTTGTGTAAAAGCTGGCCTCTCTGACCTGCTCTGTTCCTCCAGTGCCTGACTGAAACCCTGCAGAGAGGGCTTTTTATTTGCTCATGCCATGGGACAGAAAGCAGGGTACTTAGCTGGATGAGATAAGCCTTTTCCGGATGACTCCACTGCAGAGCCCATGAGTGATATCAGAGGCCAAATCTTTTAAAATAGGTCACCTCTTGCCCTGCGTAGCTGCTCCAAGTGCATTAACATTATCCAGTGGGAGAAGAGAGGCAGATGAATTTTGATTTTACTCTAAAATGGCCATAAGGCTTCCCTCAGCACGGTCATGCCATTCATACAACTGTGGAGATTCGCAGGAAAAGCGACCAACAATGTCAAGCGGATGTCATCCCAGCTATAACCAGCCTCCTTCCACTTGCTTCGTTTTCTGACCTCACCTAACGACACCTTTGGTGTAGCTCAGCTTACTGTGTCAGCGTTATGCTAACAAGAGCGTGTGGGAGACAAATCCCTCGATGTTTCTTCCTCCGCATTTCAGCAATATAGCCAGGCCAAATCTTGCAGGTTTCCCTGCAAGTGGGTGAGATGTTGCCCTGGGTAAAGACTTAAGCTTAGAGGTCTGATGCTGAAACGGGCCCTGTGCAGGTAGATGGACTTTCAGAAGTGCCTCTCCTTAAAGAAATAAGGCTTCATTTCAGAAAGTCTCTGTACATGTCTGGGTTGATGGAAATATCCTTTAGACTGAACCTTTTATTGACAAACATGAACCATTTCTCTTCTTGAGGACAGTGACTAAAGCCTGAAACCCTGTTTATTTTGCCAGGTGCTACTCCAGCCTGCATGGGGTAAGGGTCACACTAGCCTCAGACACTATCCACCCAGCACATGGAAAAGTCCTCAACTGCTTTTTCCTCAGCACAGGTGTAACAAAACTCATCCAAACAAAACTCCAATCTTATTTTTACTTACCTGTACTTTCCAGTAACTTGGGTATGTACAAATCTGTTCTCAGATCTTCATATGATTTCTATTATAACACTTCAAAACAAAACCACAAAAAAGTCAAGAAATTACTTGAGTAATTTGATTCCTCTTAGCTAATTAGAGCAGACAAGAATAAGTTAAACTGGAAAAAAGCCATATGTTGAGATCTGGAATATAATACAACTGTATTGTGTTCTGTGATTAATGTTATGGTCTGTGAGGGAGGAAAATGGAGCATCATTAAAATGTCTCCTTCTCTCCTGACCCCAAAAAGAGAGGCAAACATGTAGGGAGAGGCTTGGTTTCTGTTTCATGTAGGAGAGAGGTAGCTGATTTCACATTCTTCATGGTATAGTTGCCTAGTTATAAACATTATAAGGAAATTTCTTATTCTGTATAATGATTTTTTTGCTCCAGCCCACACTGCATTTCAGCTCTACTCTCTGTCATCACTAAATTCCCCCTTTTACTTCTGCTAAAACCCCACTGTCCCTGACTCCCATTACTACCTCAGCTACACACAAGCACTTCTATATTCCTTCTGTGGCCCCCTTGCCTTTCATCTTTTCCTCCTCCTCTCCAGAAAGTTTTTGTTTATTTTCTACTCTATGCCTCAGTCTGTGGCACTCAGGGATCTCAGCTTCCCTTGTTCCCATTCATTGGCACCTCTCCTTAAAAATCTATACACTCCACTGAGTCTTATCTATCAAAATGCCTGTCAAAACGAAACACGCAATAGTCTTTCTGTCCTGGAAAAGAAATGCCTGTCAAAACGTACTATTAACCAAACTACATCCACATCCAGCTCTACATTCCCCTTCATCTCACAGCTCACTTGAAACACTTCATATCTGCTGCCTCTTTTGTCTCTTTTGCTCCTTTGGGTTCATTTCTGATTTCTGTTTACTGGATTTGAAAAACTGTATTATTTTTGTAAGTCATTCTTAAATTTCCATATTGTCTGATGCTATTCATTGGCACTATTTGCCCTGTGGATATGAATGATTTCCCTAACTCCATACAGGACCAGTTCTTGTTCCCAGAGTTGCCTGTCGTCTGAGGGCTGCTGGGTGAAGGGAAAGGCTGGAAACTTTCCAGTTCTGGTAGGTGTAATGTCACCCTACTAAGAACACTAAATCTGCAAGCCCAAAGGATTAGGGTTGTGCACATCCTTAGGAACAAGACCTGAAACCCAACAAAGCTACTGATCGAAGTTTTTGTTCCTTATGCAAGCTTCAACTTGGGTTTACGAAACATATTTTTAATCTGGACGCGTTTAGAGTTTCAGGAAGGAATGGGACATAACTTACTTTTTATTGTTCTCTGCTGCAAGTTCCTGAATTATGGCAATTTCAGCCTCCAAACTAAATCCAGGATCCTGAACTAAAAAAAAAAATAATCCAGTGTTAACTCATTGAAGTCCATGTCTGTTTGGTTTAAAACCAACAAGAAAGATTACAAGCACATAAATAACCATCCATTTAGCCATTCTAACTTCATACCCCAAAGTGCTTTACAAACACGAATAGATGCTGCTATACTTAAATAGGCACTGCTATACTTATTTACAGGTAGGGAAGTCAAGGAAGAGATTAGTCACCTTACCAAAGTTCATACAAATGTCAATGGCAGGAACTAGCCTCCTGATTGTCCTGTCTAATTCTGTATCTGTGGGACCAGTAATCAGTAGTTTCCAACTACACTTTTTAACCTTGAGTATAAGCCATGTGAATTTCTTTCATATGAAAGTAAAGAAAAACATGTACATTGAAAAAAAAATCCATTAACTCAATTAACGTTTGCAAGATGCACAGACACAATGGTAAAGAATGCCACAGAAAATGCCATCTGTCTGCCTGGCCCCATCACATGCAGCACAACACAAGCAGCCAGTATCTAGAGAATAAGTTAGATGAAGTGATATTGCCTCGACCTAATTCTTCCCTCAGACGTACCTTTACAGGTCTGCCACACCTCTGTGGAAACTGCACAGTGATAACTGCAAGTGGAAAATTTTAGTAGAAGCGTTGGTACAGTGAGAGATTGATGTTTCTGTTTTTAATGGCACTTTATTTTAGGGCTTCAAATTATTTTGCATCAAAGATCCTTGTCAAATATTTGGAAAACCATCATCAGAAGACAGACACTTTCTGGCCATTAACCACATCAAGACAACAGTAGAATAGTCATTTAATATCTCATGCAAAAACTGGTTAAGTGCAATGGTTAGAAAGATCCTTGACCCTCCTCTGCTTCATACAGTTTTACTTAGCTGTTCAGACAGGTTCTCAGAGATGCTTATTTTCATTAGAAATTTCTAGTATTGATAATTTCTGCCACGCCCATAGTCCAAAGCAAATTAAGGTAACAAAAGTAAGCAGTTCCAGGAAAAATTTCAGTCCAGTAATGTCATGAAACTTTTAAGATGAAAGATGAGTCTTTGTTAAGCTTTGGTTTGCTAATTTTATATATTACTGTTAGGTGTCCTTCAGTACCAGTACCGGTACATTAACAACTGTGATGAGGGTCCTCTCATTATTTGAGGCCAGTAGAGCCCTTTGTGAGTTTGCTGCACACTGTTTGGCAATCAAGCCTTTTCTGAGCATGGAAGAAAGTGCTTTAGTCATAGTGCTTATCTGTAAATGCTGATCAGGGCCTCTGGTTTTCTGAGACACATAAAAGAGAAAGAAAAGCTGTAAATCAGAAAGGTAATTTCTTATTTACATTAGTGCCATAAGTTTCAGGGCAGAGTCGCGAGAGATAGCACTGAGAAATGCTTTTGTACTAACTTTTCTCTTTCCGTATCTTTTCCTTCTCTAGAAAAAGATGAGAAGAGAACAAACCTCTCACAGGCAGAGGTAAGTGAAATCTTTCTTTTTTAAAACATATTTATTGTTAAAATACGTCTATTGTTAAAACCTCTTTGAAACTTACTGATTCATCTTCCTTAATGTTTTTATTTTCATTGTCACGCCACCTTCAGTAACACAGCCTTTCAAGAACCAGGGCTGTGTTGTGTCTCAGCTCCACAGGCTGTCCCTTCTCCCTGTAGCGGGGAACTGGGAAAGACAAGTTTTGCCCTGGCTTGCTGCCATGCCCTCACAAATTGTGGGAAATCCTGCCCAAGGTGACCCTGCCAGGTCACCTCCTCCAGCATTGGATCTGCAGATCACGGCTGGTCTACAAAAGCATTGCAAGCTCCTCAATCCTCTTCCAATCATTTGCCAAGCCCACAGCACGCAGCACATAGTACAAGAGTTAAAAGTCGTGTCCTCCAATCTTGTTTTCTAACCTCCCCTTGCGTAGTTCCTGCAATGGGCTGATCGCCTTCTCCTTCACCCATTGCTCAGAGAAGCAGGCAGCACTTTAAACAGCAGCAGGCGGTATTGATTGGTTCAAATTTGGACTCAAATACAGGCTTACAAAGATTTAGCGGGGCAAGGATCAACAACCTATCCCCCAGTGTTTATAAATAGCTTTCTCTTTCCAAAGAAGACAATATTTTATTTATAAATGTTATCATTCCATCCATTGTGATAAGGCAAGGTAATAGGATTGGCCATATTTGTGTGAAAGTGGTTTTCTTAAGAGCTGTCTCAAATGTTCCTTGAAGAAATAGATCTGATCGAAATTCACAGACTACATACCAGTCAAAGTACTCAGGGAAAAAGGTATTTTGGGCAAATGTTTGGGAAAAGGCGACATCGTCATGACCAAATATAAGAAATTGATTAGAAGATCAAAACCAGAGCTTGCCTACACACAGCTGGTTTTTAACTTTTTTCTTAGGAATGTGATATGGTGCTTATGTCTTCAAAAGCTACCTTATGTAGGGGTTTTTATCCTTTGTATGTGGACATATTTCGTGTTGGTACAATATGAACAGCAATTTAACTTTTTACAAAAGTTGCACTGCTTTAGCACTGGAATGTATTCCAGTTAGTTTTTGCTAACTGTAAGTTGGTATAACATACTACTATTACTCTATGAGTACTTTTACTACCATTATTTTGGAATCATTTATCTTTTGTGCATAGATATGATTTTGGGGCCATAAAAAGTTCAACTGTGTCTAAACAGATCACTTAAATCAGGCCCACTTAAAAGCTGAGTGATTGGTTTTCTGAAATTATTATTTTACACATTGTGAAAGTGCAGGGAAAGGGATCTTCCATTAATTAATGTAAAAATTGATATATTAATAATTTCAGCACTGCCTTACCTATACATATAATCATTAATTACACTGTATTTAATTGGAATATTTGTTAATGTAAATCTTGCAGCTATCTTAATGTAAACATTTATTTGCCTTATGAGAAACAGTTCCATAGACTGTTAAAAGCACAGGCCATCTTAGTTTTATGCTTAACAACATTTTTTTAGAGGGCAGGGTAATTTTCAGTAGTATGGGTCTGTTTTTCCTGGGAGCCATAAAGGTTATTGGTTGAACACGTATTTTTTCTATCTAATCTTAGTTTTCCCTGTGTTCAGGAAAGCCCAGGAGCTGACATCAGATTTATATGATATAATTTTCTTGGAAACTTCTCCAATTGATGTTTGCACTCTCTGAAAGCAGCTGTGGGGCAAGACCCAGAGCTGTCACAAACAGATGCTTCTCCTGGTGCCCGTCTGACTGCCTCTCTCTGTGTTTTGTCCCTCCCCAGTCCCAGAGTGCCTCTCCCAAGCAAAGGAAGCAGAGCGTCTTCACCCCGCCTGCCCTCAAAGGTACTGTGCAGGTACTGTCTCTGCCCTGGCAGGGCATGTTCGCCGTGCGCTGTGGCTTTGGGTCTTCTCTTGTGGAGGAAAGACTGGGGCGTGGGCAATGGCTCAATGGTGACAGGTTGGTGCTTAGCCATCGTTCTTCCCACACTTGGAAGTGACTCTCTGACACTGACCATCTGCCTGACACTGACCATCTACTTATCCTCCGCAGAACCTTGCACCAGTGGCAAATTTATTAGTTTGAGTTCTTTCTTTAAAGCACCTTTTTTTGCAAAGCCCTGATATTTTATTAGTTTGAGATAACAGGTGATTTCGCCCCAAACACTGATACGAACTCCTGGAATATACAGGTTTTAGCAGCGCTGGCTCCATAAAGCTCCCTGTTTCTTATTTAAACCACTCCCGTAAGTTCTGCCTCCCTTTCCCGGCAGCTGGGAGAAGGACAATAGCCAATGTTGTGGGCTGGGTATCTGATCGTTGGAAGTGTGAAGCCTGTCTTGTGAAGACAAGGGGAAGTGAGAAATCTTGGTAAACATTCAAAGGGCTTACATGCATTTCAGGAATGATCGTACAAGCAGCAGGAATATTAGCTGGGATCAGAACAGCTGCATTTAGGCCTTGTTTCTCAAATGACTCTGAACAGAGTTTGACTTGACCGTGCTTGCAGTGGAGCAAGATCTATAGTGATTCACCAGCACTTCAGCCTGACACTTGTCAGCGCAGGACCACTTTCAGACTGCAGACCGAAGGCTGTCCCGTCAGGTGTCTCTTGATAGAGAATGAATAGCCTAAATTTCCATTCCTTCTGCTTAACACAGTTTATTACCTGGCAAAAAAAGGTAGGGTATGGGATGTGTTGTGTGAAATACGGCCGCTGCTGTTAGGTAATTTACCCTATCAGCCAGTTCTATGTATCTCATTCTGTAGCTTCAGTTCTCTAGTACTTGTCTTAGGAACAGTTAGAACATCACTCAGGTACTGCACAAGACTTACTATCTCTGTCAAAATGGGCTAAAGTTTGTGTACTGAATATTAGAAATAAGATTATTACAGTCAATTATAATAATCTGTGGGAGGAAGAAGCTTTGTATGGGTAGCAATAATACCTATTGATCTCACTGCTGTGTTATTTTGCTGTGCAAGCCTAAATTAAATATTGAGGTGCTCTGTGAAACAGGTCCTTACCTCTCCTCGCAGCCTACTCAGTGTTACCTTTAATACCCTGCTGCGACCTGAGGAAGTACCTGGCATAGTTTTCTTCTACATCAACTTAACTCCTAGGGAACAGTAGGAAAGCAGGAAAGTGATTCAAGATAGATCACAACTAACCAGAAATATTTTGTAAATAAAGCAAAGCACAAAATGCCTCTCCTCAACACCTTAACACCCTAAATCACACAGTATTCCCAGATACACAGATGGACACCTAGAAGTTGATAACCCTTCCGTAAACAGGCTGGATTGCTCCAAATTTACTGCACTGTAACTGCCGGAAATACTTTTCATTTAAAAATTACTTGAAGAAGAAAATTCATTATTCCTTCCTCTTCATTGTTATGAAAACATGAATGTTATTTTGTTTAGACTAAGAGATTAGGAGGCAAACGTAGCAATGTGAAATACACAGTGCTATGAAAGCATTACTGAGAAATAGAGGTTTTGTAATGATTCTACTTTTATAGCAGTTGAAGATAGTGATATTCAGCAGTATTTTGAGAATAACAGGCTTTGTAATTACACACTATTCCCACAGCTTTGCATATGTTTATTTCCTGTGGGCTGTTTCTCACATATTCACAATATGTTCTTCAATATACAGTAAAGAATGAGGTTCTGCAAGCTGAGCCTCTCTCTTTTACATCCCCTTTGGCTTCTCCGCATCCTTCAGGGCCATTATTAATGGAAGGTGGGATAGACTGTAATCCGATACCTTAATTCAAAGATGAAGATAATAAATCTCCATAAAACAGAACTTGTAGTGGAAAAGAGGGACTAACATTTTCAGTTGCTACATTTCTTTGGAATTTTCATCGCTTTTAAGCTGCTGTTAATTCCCAGTTCCCAGATATAAGCCAAGCTCGCAGGCAGGCACAGAGCCTGGCAGCCCAGACAGCAGCCATGTACACAGAGCTGTGGGAGAGACGAGGGGCCATGGCACAAGCTCTGTCCTGTGCCTGCAGCAGAGAGGTGGTCAAGAGAAACTGCAGGGAGGGTCATGCTCCAGCCTGACTCCCAGTCTCCACGTACCTCTTGAGATTATTATTTCTTCTTTGAACCAAAAACATTTTTGCTGTACTTCTTGCACACTCCTTGAAATAATTGCAAAACTGTGTGAGAGAAGAGTTGCTGGTTTCATGAATTCATGGCCAAGCAAGAGAGAAAGCAGGAGTAAATTAACCTGCATGTTGTGATTACAACCAAAATCAGAAATTGTTAACATGGTTAAAATGAGACAATAGCATCAGACAGCAGTGGTGACCAGTTACAGTACAAGGACAATAGTACATGTTATATTGACTATGAAAATACATGAAAATATCTAAAATAAATGAAAATGCAGTATTGCTGGTGTCCTGCATGTCATGGTAAATAAATGGAGATCAGCTTCTTAGTTAAAATTGGGCATATTTTTCCCCTCTGCCATAGCAGTAACGTAAACTGAAAGACGGTATTATTTTTGGTCTAACATTGCCCCCAAATAGTTTGTTCCATCATTAAAACAGCTTGCTTTAGCTCGAGGCGGGTCTGTAGTTGCTGCAGCAAGCTGTAGCAAATGCATGTGTCTGCAGAGCCAGTGTCATGTTATGGTGCAACAGGCAGGTTCTTAGTACTATATATTTGTGTGTACTTTGGCTCCTGTTTTTATTTTCCTAAACGAAAATGCACCAGCATCCCTACAGACGGCGCAAAGGGCTGACTCATCCCAGAGCATTGTTCTTCTTACTGGAATACAGTGTGCTGGAAAAATCAATGTGAGAGCTATTGATTTAAGGTGGTAATCTGGAGAGCAAATCAGACTGCAAACCAGATAACAGCTCAGTGCAATGTTCTTGTTAGTATTATATTACCAAACCTAATGGATGTCGAAGAGGTTTTCCATTTTGCTTTCAAAGAGATTTCTTTTCCTAACCCTGCTATGCTAGTGTTTGTTCATTCTTCACTCTTACATAGCATGCAATGTTAGCAAAAGTCAGTGTCTGAAGATTGCACCAAATTAATCCATCATATCTTCAGTATGTTGTGATTTACCATTTTTCACAGTTTTCTAGGTATAGCAATCCTCTTACCTGAGGAGTTATCAGCTCTATTTCCCCTGGTTTTGTCAATTTTTTATTCTTGGATTTTTATGCCCAAACTTCAATTTCTCTCATCCTTCTATAAATTCTAATGCTCTAATATACTAATCTTGAATCTCCATTGCTTTCTTTCATGTGGTCTTCTTCATGTGCAGAGGCTGGCTTGAGCCTCCCTATGAGAAACACCATGACAACAACCAGAGGAAGGTTTCTCAATGTGGAGTCACCAGTTTCACCTAGGGCAATCTGTTCCAGTAAATTCTCATTGCACAAGGACTGTTTCTCCTATTTACTAATCTGCTTCTCATTCTGTATGACACAACCAAGACAAACCCTTAGGTCTTTTTCCTCTGTACAAAGTAGAAGTCCAACTGTTTTAGCACAAATACCCACCCACAAATAGCATCCTTAGAGGTATCTTCATTGTTCTGGTCAGTGGGTTAGAGGACCGCCTGAAGCCTTGCTGGATTCTCACCCTTTTCCCCTCACACTCTCCAGAGAAGTCTAAAATGGGATGATAACCTTCCCAGGTAGAAAGGGACCAAGTAGGAGGCCGCTTAGACTGCCAAGGTGGAAGCAGATTGCACTTAGGTAATGGTGGTTCCTTGGCATCTCACTACCACTAGAAAATCCAAAGAGCTCTGAGCGAACCTCAGAGCTACAACTGCCACTTTCCATCCCGAGGCATACTTTGTGCTGAGGCAGGTTTCCTTTTACCTGGATAGTCACGTTTTGTTTGGTTTATCAGCTCATCCTTGAAAGGAAACACAGACTGAAGTGACAGGAAACAAGGCTTATAGAGGCAAACAGAAGACAGCCTGAGCTGTTCCCAAACCTGCATCGCTCCCTAGAGCTCCCAGATCTCCACATTATCTACCAGCTATTGTTATTAATACTAGCAGCTATTTAAATACCACCAAGGTCTCCCTCCCCTGAAGGAAGTGCATTCCTGAGTGGTTTGAGGATTTCACTGAGTCCACTGGCGTGGGTGTGCTAGAGGTCAGGGAAAAAGGAAACCTTCACTCATCCTAGTTCACCCTGCAGGAGGCCATTTAGATCAGCATCAAGATCCTGCTAATTTCAGCAGGCTTTAAAGAAAGTTCTTGCAGCTTTCTGTGTTTACTGGACTACCTTTGCAATCAGCTGCCATCAAACCGTAATTAAAGTCTTTCCCCACAGAGGTGAAAGGTACATTTGACTGTTTTCCCTCTCAGCCTTTTGGGAAATACATACTTTAAATTCCCCTCTTAATGTATTTTTCTTTGCATAGAAACAAAGACTTTTTCTTGAACTAGGCTCCAGCTACAACACTTGAAATGGGATTAAATCTGAGTTGTTATAAATCTAAGGAATGTTCAAAGGATATCATTTTGGTTAGATTCATTAAAATAACCAGGACTCACTGGCAGTTCCCAAAGTGTTCAGACCCAGGGATTTGATACATGCATAATTCTAGTATTTACAGTGATGGTTGATATTAAATGAGCTCTTTCTAACTTCTGCCATGAATTTCTGATGCTCAGCTTGTTTAGTGCCTGCTTGTTCTTCTCTCCAAAGGAAACAACATGCAGAATAAATGATTAAAATCATGCTGTCCCTCCTGAAATATGTAATTTATTAGAAGCAATTAGTACAGTATGTGGCCGTCATCCAAATTTGTAACCCCTTAGGCCAGCTTGATGATGTCTGATGCATCTCATTACTTTGTGACTGAAGGTTAACAAGGAACATGGATAGAGTCTGGAGACATAAAAGATTATTGTTAGTGTGGTAAGCACCGAGTTCGGAGCCCATGAGAATTGTCACAGAACAAAAATATCAGGCTAAATTTACTTCAAGTGACAGAGGAAAGAAGTTTGTAAGTCTTAAGCAGTGACTTCAGAAACTGGTATAATTTTCTAGGCTGCCCTCTTATATAGCAAACTTTGTGAAGAGCTTCTAGCGTTAACTAAACACATCAGTGTAAGAACAAGAAACATCTAATTATACTACAAAGTAGTGCATCTTTATATGATTTCTGCTTCATACACTGGTTTAAATTTAATTTTTAGGAAATTAATATCAGCCAAAATATAACACATCTTACACAATTTCTGAACATCAAGCATGGGTTTGTCAAAATTCACAGGCTGAGCTGGTGCTGTCAGACTTTTCTTATGTCAGTAAGTCACTTTGGCCCAGGGTATTACATTTTCACAATCTCTCCAATGTTGACAAAGCACCTACCTTTTTTTTTTAAACGTGATTGTGCTGCACAAGAGCCACAAGGCCAGTACAAGAGATGGAGATGGTTTTCAACTGTCCTCACAGTTCTGAATGTGTATTTTGGACCTCCTTGCTTTTCCAGTCGGCTGAAGGCTGTGGTAATTACTGGGTGGATGGCTAGGACTTCTCCACTGAAGCAGGCACTGTCCAGTAGCTGAAGCAATCCTTGAGGCTGGGGCCAAGTCCTCCTCTAGTATCTTAGCAGAGGTGTGGTGTTCCTGAAGCAGCATCTTTTCTTTAGTCTGGTGATACCCATTCTTCTACCTTTTAGGTAGAAGATCCATCTCAATATGTTGTTTCTTGGGTAATAGACAGCAAAGCTCTGCCTCATTATTCCTGTGCACTGCTCTTGTTCCTTTGTGTTGTGATGTGACAACGCTCCATCAGTGTAGGTAGCTTCATGGGTGGATGTCCCACAACTGCCAGGACCTCCTAAAGCACTGGGGGGAAAAAAAATCATGCTGCAGTCTTGTATCATTAGGTTTTTTCCTTTTGCCTAATCAGGTCACAAAAGAAAGGTGCAGCTTTGGTTTCAAAACTAGTTCTTCTCTTCATTTATATATGATTCACTTCATTTATATACTATTCTTACCCATGTCTTAGTCAGACTGCATCTCAGTGCAACCACACTACTTAATTTAGTACGGCCTTGAACAAATTTCCAGACTATGGTACTGTTCTTTTCCAAGATGCTACCTTTCAGGACTTGGTCTCTTTTTTCTCACTCTCTCTCCTACCTTGTACAGTAGTATGACAGTAGATACAATTTAGAAAAAATTGAGATAAATTAATTAGTGACTCACTGAGTTAGTGAATGGGATACATTAGTTTGCTGCCATCTCAAGTTCAGTTGGCTGCCACCGTTCTGCTACTGCCCAAAAAGTTGGCAGGCGTTGCTGCAATCTGTATTTAATTTCTTACTGTTGGCAGCTTTGAACACGTTTCATTTCACACAGCTGGCAGCTTCTGCTTCAAAATGGGTCTGGCCTTGCCTGCAATAAATACCACGGTAACTTTAGAGAGACTGAGGTGTTCAATGAAGATTAAGCTTGACATCTGCTCTACAGTAAAACTGGGATGTTTGTGTTATAACTTGTCATCTGCCACTATTACCTGGCGTGTGAAAAGAAAAGATTGTGCTGAGCACAGATATTGGTCCCTAAATTACCACACATGGCTTAAGGGCCTGATCCAACATGGACTGAAGTCTAGGGGAGTATTTCCACTGACTTCATTCCGTTCAGCGTGAAGTCCACGTATCTGACAGTTCTTTCTAATCTTCATGCAATGAATACTAAACCGGCTACTTTTTAAGGGTATGACTTTATTTTTATGATAGAAGGGTAATCTTACAAATGTCCATGATGCTGCATTTATGACTTGAAAATAGTGTTATTAAGCATTGTTGCACTAAATATAGAGCAGTGTAAACATCACAGTATTATTAATTGCTTCTAAGCAGTAACAGACAACATTAAAAAGTCAACCTTTCAAGAGATAACACCATAAAATATTACTGATAGGGAATGTGGGAGACACAGTACTTATTTTAAAACATAAAGTAGAAAGCCCAGGAAGGGCAACATGTGTTGTTCTGGTTACTTTATATCATAGGACATAGTTATAGGGAAATTCCAAAAATTTTGGCAGTGTTGTGGTCTGAACTGAAACAGCTTTTGAAGAAAAGATAATATTTTTGTAGGAGAAGACGTGAGGTTCTTAAGAAGCCAGTCACTTGGCAGGGCATTAAATCTTCCTGTCTTTAGCTGTATGTTCTGTGCTGGAGGTTAACAGCCAAGCCACATGGCAGGCACTGACTCCAGTGAGTCCTATCATCATAAGTAATAATTGCCCCTTTGTTTCACCTCAAGCATTTAAAATCCTGAATTTGATCCCAAGCAGGGTGACCAAGCGAAGGCCTAGACTACATGCTGCTCCTGTTCAGTGTTTAATATCTCCTGGGCTCCTGGACAGGAGCTGCAGGATCGTGTGTGCAGCGGGGGCAAGTGTGTTTGCCAGGTCTTCATCCCTCCTCATAGGTACAGTATATAAATACAGGGGTTCCTCTCTGAGTAGTATTTTTCTAAAAAGCCTCCATACTATGTGGACTCATGTCCCATTTGAAAGAAAAGCCCTCCCTGCATCTGTATCTACCTGCGTATTTCTATAGTTCCTCTGTGCCTATTAATGTCTTCTCTCCATGAAGTCAGATTTAATTTATAAAAATCTCCACCCTGCAAAAGGCAAAGCTGCCAAAAGACAGCCTCAGCCAAGCCCAAGGTTCATGGGGAATCTGTGCAGTGTGGATGGCACCATCATGCATGGAGCAGTGACTGGTACAGCAAAATCATCCCACAACCTCCCAGCCGAGACTCCATCAGCTGTGCTGTTCTTTATGAGCGTGTGCAGGCAGGTGCAGGCTCGCAGCCCGGCGGTAGGGCTCCCACCACCTGCACTCACTTCTCCTGGGACCAGGGCCGGGAGGTTTGAGAAGTGCAACCATCTCCTCGAGAGCAGCTCCAGCCCACAAGCTGCTCTTCCAAGGGCAGTACTTTACCATCAGTTATTCTACTTTCTACCATCAGGTTTCACTCTGACCTGAGTCCAAGTAGTATGTTAGCTTTGTGATATCTCTTGTCTCTGAACAGTGTGGCCCTTATTTCAGTGGTTAGGCTAAGAGAAACCAATCTTCTGATTTTTAGGGACCATCTGTGTTGTGTTTCTTGTGGTGGGGATGTTGTCTGTTTTTTTTTTACGATTTGGGGTTTTTTTCCTTTTGAAGTGGATGCCGATTAGTCTGAATTTATTGAAAAGCAAGAATTTTCTGAAGTAGGCCATGTGGTTCTCCTCCCCTCCATAACTTCTCCCTTCCTTCACCCCTTGGGATGCGACATTGCCCAGTTTAGCAGGAACACAGAGTTCCCAAAACCATCCACCAGAGCTTTGGCATGGAGACAAGAACATGAGCAGCCTGAAGATTTCAACCACATCCTTTCAGGCCCACAGCTAGGACTGAACACTCGCATGAATTATGTGTGCAAATGTGACCAGAAAAACACAGGAAATACTGCAGCAACCATATGGATCAGAAAAGGGATTCATTTTCCTGTGAGCTGCATGGGCCAGAAGGATGGTGTTTAAAAAAGATCTCATCTGCTGTAGCTGCTAATTTTTCTTGGAGCAGTGAGAGAGATTTTTCAGGTTTTTCAGTGCTCACCCCAACCTGTGAATCAATGTTATTCCATGGGTCTTTTATAGCCAGAGGAGGTTATCAGCTGGCTCTGAGCAATCTACAGAGTAACTTATTTTAAGAATACATTTAAAAGAACTGTAGGATCTAATGACCACACAGAAGCAGAAAAAGAAACCTAAACCCCTTGCTGCAATTCTCTCAGCTCCAGGTGCACCTTTACCACCTGTGTTGTGCATACAGCAAGCAGTACATGTAAACATGTGTCTGGTAAACCCTTGAAACGGTGCAGGTTTGTGGGCTGCTCCCTGCAATGGTACCTTTCCAGGTGACGGGGACACAGGACACACCAGGGTTGCACCGGTATCTGGAGAGTAGCTGGTAAGGCCTAGGAAACCCATGCACATAAACCCAGCTTAGCTGGGACTGTGTCCAGTCTGAGAAATTACACTCAAGAAAGATGAAGGCAATTGACTGGAGACAAGCTGGCGGCAGTGAAAACACCACTCAGGAGAGGCGCTGAATGATCGGGGTGTCACAGCAGGCGGTTGTCTGTATCCCAGAGTGATAGCATACCACAGGCTAGCTGTCCCCTCCAAAGGCAAAGGGAGGCAGTAGGTCTTCTCTTCTCTTCTCTTCTCTTCTCTTCTCTTCTCTTCTCTTCTCTTCTCTTCTCTTCTCTTCTCTTCTCTTCTCTTCTCTTCTCTTCTCTTCTCTTCTCTTCTCTTCTCTTCTCTTCTCTTCTCTTCTCTCCTCTCCTCTCCTCTCCTCTCCTCTCCTCTCCTCTCCTCTCCTCTCCTCTCCTCTCCTCTCCTCTCCTCTCCTCTCCTCTCCTCTCCTCTCCTCTCCTCTCCTCTCCTCTCCTCTCCTCTCCTCTCCTCTCCTCTCCTCTCCTCTCCTCTCCTCTCCTCTCCTCTCCTCTCCTCTCCTCTCCTCTCCTCTCCTCTCCTCTCCTCTTCCTCTGCTCTGCTCTTCCTCTGCTCTGCTCTTCTGCTCTGCTCTGCTCTGCTCTGCTCTCTTCATTCAGGAATGAGAAAAAATGATGTAACTTCTGCTTTCAGTCAAAGAAAGGCATTATTTTAAAAAGTCAGTGGTATTTTTGGCATGCAAGCTCCCCCTGGTGATAGGTAGGTGCAGTTATTTGCTGACCACTGGTGCTGGTGAATCACTAACTGCTTTTTTCTAAAGCAGCACGTTGAAAATTGTTGGAAATAGGCAAGAAAGTTTATAAGAGAAGGAGTAGAATTATATCAAAGTCTGACCACAAGTCACAGTTTACAACTAAAATCTGTTAGGTTATTATTACATTTCACCTGTGTGCCACCAGTTCTACCCAAATCTCTGGAGTGATAAGAGCCTGCCTTTTCTTCAAACTCTTAGCAAAATCAAAGGTAAGCAGAGTGTTAAAACTCCTTTTTACAGGATCTATGACTCTGATACAAATCTGTCTAAGCCTTTAGAGAAGAGTCTAACTTTTCTGTTCTTTGTCTATACTTTGCACAATGAAATTGAGTAAACTAATATTCTTCCTTATGCTTTCCAGAAAAATTGAGAGCAATATTATTTTTCAGGCTCTGACTGTTAATATGAGTGCCAGAAAGTGTGCTTCCACGGTGTAATTACATTCTGGTTGTACCGGATGCTGGCTCTGGGGAATTTTGATGCCTTAGGCAAACCAGAAGAGGTGGGTTTCTCACAAGCTCAAGTCACTCACACAATAAAGAGCCACTGAAGATTTTGCCCCTGATGTTTTGCTGCCCATGGCAACTGCAAAGTGAGACCAGTTGTATCTACTGTAATGCAAATAGTTTGCAGTGACTGCATTTTATGTGGAATAGCTGATTTCTTAATACCAAGTTTTAATCTGCCAGCAATCAAAAGAGCTTAAATATAAGTATTCAAAGGGTTTTCAGTTGTCAGTAAGCTTAATGAGTTAAAATGAAAAATTTTCTAGTTTAAAATAGTATTAAAGATGTCAAATAAACCTCTCATTGTTTTCATCTTTTCTCGCCCCACAAAAGGTCAGCGCAGAGGCACTGTCCCAGAGCCTCTATGTGTGTGCATAAGCACTGTGTACTAAAATGCATTTCTTTTAGGGGTGGGAAAACTTGCCTATATTATTGTGCAAAATACCATAAATCGCCATGTTTTGCTTTGTTTCCCTTGAGGGATTTGTACCCTGACTCTGTAAATTGCTCTTGCAGCAAAGTGATGCTGTTCTCCGTCTCTTGTGGAAGTTGCTGTGGTCAGGTAGTTTTGGAGAACCATTTTCCACCAAATGCTTCTGATGCAGTGTTGTGTGGGTCACTGTGTTTTCCCAGATGTTGGGGGAGGATGGTGTCCCCCTTCCCACCTGCCAGCTGAGCAGCAAGTTTGGGTGAGCACAGTTCAGCCCTTGGTTATGACTGACAGGTACCCGCCTCTTCCCTTTCCTGCTGCCTGAGGCAGAGGGACTTAGATTGCCAGCTGTCTCTTAAGGGTTTAAGGCATCAGCCTGCATCTGGGTGGACTCACCAGCAGGAGCCCCAGCTAGTGGGTTTTCCAGCTGTTTTGCTTCTGGAGCGTTGCTGCTTTGCTGCTGAGGCAGCCTAGATCCACAGGGCCAAGCTCCCCATGCCCCCCATGCTCCCAGCACCCTGCCAGGCTGCCTGGCCAGCGGACAAGGCCACTTCACTGCTCAGGCCGGTTTCCCACCTCAGTTTCAAGTTGGTGAGGAGCCTACATGAGCTTGGGGTCTCTGTTTGGAGGTTGCTGTGTGCTACAGAACCTCATTGTATTTATTCTCCAGCTTTGATGTCAAATCTCAGCCCACACAAGCGGCTGTGCCAACCCACAGGGAGCTGCGCTACCCCTGCTCCTTCAGAGCAGCCTGGTGTGTCTGAGAAGATTTCAGCACACAAAAATATTTGCACAGTTTCAGACTTAATGGTCAAGTTAAGTAGGTAGAAATGATGAGAGAGGACACAGGGTGTATCAGTTACCTTCCTCCTGATGCTCTTCAGTGTGTTATTTAGCTGCAGCCTAAAAGATTTGGGTTCTCAGGGGCCAGCATGTATTTAGGCATTAAGATGGATTCTTTGGAAAAGTCTGTGTTGAACACTGGGAATGGTATTGAAAATCAGGGAAACCTGCCATCCAGACTGCTTCTTCTGCACAGTTATTTTCCACAGTAGAGATGCAGTTTTATGTTTAAATGCAGTTATATATTATGAAACAGTAATGATAGGGACAGTTCCCTTGGCTACACTTTGTGCTAGAAAATGAGGAGCCTGTATGTAAGGAGAAGACCAGAGTGAATGGCGACAAATTGAAATACAGGAAATTCAACTTAAATATCAGAAAAAACTTGCAGATTTTGCTGTGAGAGTGGTCAAACAATGGAACAAGTTGTCTAGAAAGTTTTTGGAGTCTCCATCCTTGGAGATATTCTGGATACAGTCCTGGTCAACCTGCATGGAGCGTGCGTTTGTAGTAGACAATCCCTGGAGGTACCTTCCAGCTTCAGCAATTCTGTGATTCAATGGCTGCTTTGCTTACGTATCACGTAAGTAATCATAACCTAGTAACGACAAGCACAGTAAAAACTTCGACCTGTGTCTGCCCATACCAGAATTTCCCCTGTCCATCTGACAGGTGATGTCTATTTTGTGGCAGTGCATTCCCTGCTTCTGTCAGAGCACTCTCTAAATGTGTTTGTCCAGGTGATACTGAGTCCTAGGAAAACATCTCAGAAACGAAAATCAGCACTAGGGCAGGCTGCAAGCCCAAGATAAGTTATCTCTTAACATACGAAAAACCTCTCCAGTACCTGGGGGTGTAAATGAGAGCAGAAGAGGGACTGTCTCTGATCTTCCAGAAATACTTGGTGCTCCGAGGCCATTAAGCTGACTTGATTCATAACTCACATTGTAGGCTTTGCTTCGGTTAGCGTGACATGCCTGCTGCAGGGGGAGAGGGAAAGGATTCAAGCCATCTTCAGCATTAGTCTTCTGAAATGGGTCCCAGCTGCTTGAGCTGAGCTGAGCAGCTCACAGACATTGAGGTGGTGAAAACTGAGGAGGCTCGCTCTTCCTGACAGACTCCTGCCTGGATGTAAGGACTACAGCTACAGTACCTGTAATTTAAAGAAAATGATAATTGCCTGCTATTCATATGCCACCCATGAAGCAACTGCAGTGAGGATAATTTAATGTAAACACTGACCTATCAATCACTTGTTTAATCATCACAATGTTTTTGTAATTTTGAAGGTGTTTATAAAATACTTAAAAGAAGAGCCCATTCCAATGTTTACAGTATTACTGATGTCAGGTTATGCTGATGCCAAAATCCTATCTATCATCTCCTTTGTCATCGTCAGAAGGATCACCATGAAGATTATAATTATAACTCAGTAGGGGATTCATCGGCAAATTAATGGAGAAGCTTATAGGCTTCTGACAGAAACCAAACAGACCGGATTAATTAAAAGTGAAAGCTGCAGAGCACATGGAGGTATGACAGAGAAGTATCGCCTTGGATTTTTGGCTGACCAGCAAAGATTTTACTGCTGTCTTCATTTTTGAAAGTAGAAGTCACTGGAAAGCTTCCTGTACCCTAAAA
Source organism: Rhynochetos jubatus (assembly GCA_027574665.1). Classification (NCBI taxonomy): domain Eukaryota; kingdom Metazoa; phylum Chordata; class Aves; order Eurypygiformes; family Rhynochetidae; genus Rhynochetos; species Rhynochetos jubatus. The sequence goes on along the minus strand of CM050654.1, from coordinate 17,453,890 downwards.
ACTCAGGCTGCAGAGAGTATTCAGCAAGAGATTTAAATCTGCCGCTAACAAATGTTGCGCTGTATCTGTCCCAGGACATGGAAAGAAATAACAGCCACAAAAAGAATGACAAAAATAGAAAATACGCATCCAGAATATAAACCGAACAGAATGCTCAGGGTGCCATGCCAGACCGTGGGGCGGAACAGAAGAAGCTGTGAAACAGCAAAAGCCGCTCAGGCGTTCCATGCAGGACTTCATTCACCCCATCACGTACTCAGACTTCTGCTTCTGAGTATTACAGCCCCCCCTCCTCTCTCCTCAGGATGAGGCAGTAAGATTTTCTCCTCTGTTTAGGTTTCACAACCTCAGAAAAATCCCCATGTCAGCCAAAATATAAAAAAGTAGAGCCATAGTGCTGTTGTCCAGGAAAAAGAGAGCAGCTGGATAATGCTGTCTGTTAACACTGAAGTCAGATAAGACTGCCTAAAGAAAACTGAAATACAGCTGCTCAGAAATGGCTCGTGACATTGTGGAGATGAAAATGTTTCTTAAAGCATTTTCACTAAGGTTTTGAATGAAAAAAACTTATTTGCCTTTGTGTTTTAAACAAATTAACTTTCCTATAGCATGTGTAGATTTTTATGTTTCAGAAACTAAGCAAAACTAAAAGTTTCGATACTGCTAATAATATATCTTCTGGTGAAATGTTTTTTTCCTTTTTTTTGCTCACAAAGGAAATAGTGAAATAATCACAATCAAACAAAAATCATAAGGCTCCATGCAGGTTGGACTAGATGATCTCTAGAGGTCCCTTCCAACCCCTAACACTCCGTGAAGCGTGAATATTCTGCTGTTGAAGTCTGATACTGTTATTTTTATAAATGCTCTGGCCTGAACTCATCCTGCTTAAACCAAGTCAGGCATGGAGTTACTCTGGGCTTGTTACAAGCTGCCAAGTGAAGAACCAAGTCCTGGAAGTCTCTCTGCTGACTGCATAAGAACCATAGGCCACTGCCTCCATTACTTGGGTACCCAAAGGTAAGTGGGTGTCTGTGCTTAGCTACAAACTGAGCTGCCCTTGGCCATCCCGCAGGGACAGGTTTTATGTAGCCACAGCAGCAAGCAGGAAACAAAGGAAATAAAGACCTATGAAGTGGAGGTAAAGCCAGAACGGTTTTGACCATGTTAGCTTTATACAAGATTTATCATCATTACAACAAGGAGGAGAATCACATATTTTGCACTTAAAGCCAACATGAAAACTCCTCAATGTCTAACAAATAATTCTGCATCAGGCAAAAAATGTGTGCCATGCAGCATGGCCAAAACCAGTGAGACTGGGGTGGCACCAGCCCTGTGTAACTTAGGATGAGCATTTCCAATTTAGAAAAGGGGCCGTAATTAAAATCTTGGTGAAACCTGACCCCAGATTCTGTCTACATCAACCTGTGACTGGGCCTAAATTTAAGTGCTGGTCCTTGTATGATAACCCCATCACAGCTGTTAGGTACCTGGAGCATTGAGCCTGGATGTGGTCTTACCTGTCTCACACCTCCTCATCCTGCTGTGGTGCTCAGTATTGCAGAAGTACTTCTATCCTCTTTGTCCTTACATGCTATTTTTTAAGATGCCCTTTATAGTTAATAGAATTCTATACATAAAAGCATTTCTTCCTACACAGGTTAGTTAAGTTTTGCAGACAAACTTTGTGAGTAAACCTTACCTGCCCAAAGGGGTGTGAAGTGCAGCTGTACTGCAGTGCAAAGGCTTGCCTGAGCAGTACAAACAGAGCTGGTCAGCATGAGAAACCGACTCACATGATTAAAGTTTACATCTACAAATGTCCCTAGGATTAAAAAAAAACCCTTCCTTGCTGTCCAGAGACCCAAGCAAAGACAAACATCGAGTGAGACAAATATTTGTTTTCACATAGGGAACGGAGCTATTCTTTTTTATTTATGTACGTTTATTTTTGACATTGCTGCTTTTTTTAAAGGGAATATACAAAATCATAGGGTTGGGCTGGTGAGTGAAAAGATGCTTGTTATTGTTATCAGAGGTTCTGCCACGCACTGAGAGGTTACTTTGCTGCACAAGATTGCATTCCCCTACTTTACTATTTGAAGCTCATATCACATATTACTTTTTATCTAGGAGAAAACTACTATAAGTAAAGGATAGGTAAACATGCTACACTTTGTTCTTATTGCTCAGAAGGGTTGTAGTTAAGCAACAGTTTCCTTTTCCCCTATGCTTCTGTTGTGAGTGCTGTCAGAACAGCAGTGTGAAGTGGTTTTGCCCTGCTCTGGGCTGGCTGTTGCAGCCCTCCCCAGCATCTGAGGCACCACCAGTGCCACAGGGTACCTTCGTTGCAGCTTTTTTGGCAGACGTATATTGCTTCATTTGTCCCAGCCATAAACAGATCTCTGCCAGACAATAGATTTTGTAAACCCTAATGGAAATTGCCATTCAAATGGAAGCAATTTAATTTGAAGTATGAAAATAAGCCATGCTACGATTCTGTCGCAGTGTACTTTTCCACATCATGGCAACCATAATTCCCTCACATCTCAACTGGGTGCAAGTCTGAGCCCACCTAACATCCAAACTGCTCAGACTCCTTCTGTTCAGGTTCTCTAATACAGCATTCTCCCCAAGAATTAATTGCTGAAGTAAAATCCCTTAGAAATACTTATGCATTTGCTTTGAAGAGTGGTTTGTGCAGCGTCAACAGCAGTTTTGGAGAAGAATGCATTTCTAGTTTTCATTAGAGAGATAAAGGCTTGAATAACTGTGCTGTAGTAACAGAAGTGGCCAGGGGAGCAGGTCAGAGATTTCCCATTAAGAACTGGTAAAGGAAAAAGCTGAAAAAGAGGAAATGTTCTTGGTGGCCACTATTGGCAGGAATGGATCAGAGGAAATTAAATTGGTATGAGACTCAATTTGCTTTCTCACACAGAAATCATCATTTATTATATTAACATATTGGGAGCAGAACTCTCTTTTTTTATCCTTGGCAAAGGGAATAGTGCCTGTGAAGAAAGCATTTTTCCTAGACACAAGAGGAGGATCTCTTCTGCAAATGTTCATTGATTGTAAGGCTAGGAAAAGATTATTATTTTTATATAACTGAACCTCTGGCATAAGGCACACCCTTCAACTTAATTTTGCACTTGATCCATAATTTATGTTGAATGATGGCATATATTTTTGAATGTTGAAGTTAAGACTTCCTATGAAAGTTAAGATTTATCTAATTATCCTTAAGCTTTGTCTTCCTTTACTTACAGCAGACAGGACGATAACACTTTTATTTTGTACATAGCAGACTATGCAACTAATAGTTGCCTTGTCCCTACCTCCAAACAGACTTACATGCTGCAGTCGAAATATTGAGCATAGTGTCATATTGTCTTGAGCATCAGCTTTCCCAACACTTGACTGATATGATTTTTCTAGTTGTAAAACCTATTTCCTGCTGTTTCCCTCCTGGCTTATTTTAAGGCAGTCAGCCTGCAAAGTGACTCAAACTGGAAAGATAAACCAGCCTGGAGCAGGATGTGGTGAATTGTAAGAATGACAGGAGTTGCCTGGGAAAATGTAAGATATTTTAATTTAAAGAAGCCATGCTTAGTAAATGGTACTCGTAAACTTTTAAGGCCAGTGAGTGCTAATACATACTTTGTGACAGTAGCAGAGCTATTGGTTTCTGTTATTATGGAGCAGCTGATTTAGGTCTGAAAATGTGGCCTTTTATTTGATGGAGTTTCTGTAATCCTTTGACATAAGGGAACAATTCTGCCAGCCCTGTGATTTTGATCTACCTTTAGACAGCCAGCCACCTGGCCGTGAGCGGTACTGGTGTACAAGGTAGGGTTTTAGCAATTCCAGCAAATAAACACATTGCCCAGTAAAATCTGGCATCCAGACAGCTACTTTCTGGGGGTGATTGTGACCACCAAACACCCTTCCCAGGACCCGTCCAAGCACAGCACCTTTGAAGATCTGCTTGTGCTGGTTAAATTCAAGCACACTTCTCAACAGCTCTAAGCCTATCTATGAGCTATGAAAAATTGGGATGAAAAAATGTCAGCTGAAAAACTTTAATCCTCTCCTGGTTGCAGCCTCCAGCTGCCCAGCCAGACCAGCACACGGAGGCGTGCAGGAGGAGAGCCTTGCACTACTGTCTGCCTTCATTACCAACGTGGAAGTCATCTCTGCGTTTTGCTGCTCAAGCTGTTGAGGTATTTGCCCCAGAGCCATCCTCCACAGAATCAGCTAAGAAACGTGTCTGGCGTTCCAAAGGGTAATTAGCGTGGGGCTGAGACAGTTGCAGGCTGAGGCACCCACTTAGCTGACTGCAGGGACTTGTGCTGTCTATTTGACCTCTGAAGACTGGCTGACTTCTGCAGTCTGAGGGCAGGAGGGAACCAGCAAAATGAGAGGTTTACCTACGAGCAGAGGTTGCCTGGGATAACAAAAGCCTCTCTGTTTACTCTTTTGGTGACTGTAAGTGACCTCTGTCTCCGGTGCATGTTCTGACCAGCCTGTGGAGGACTGACAAAAGCCTTTCTGTGCTCCTTCATGCCAGTCTGATGGAGCCAATGCTCTTCAACTGACTGGGGAGAGGGAAAAGTGGAAACTGCTGTGTGAGAGAACAAAATGGAAAGCAGCCAGACATTTGCAACATGAATTTTGCTGCTGTCATACAATCTTTATTGTCATAGCCTAACACTGAGTCTTTTGAGTATGGAGAAAGTAGCATGAGCCCCAAAATTTGTAATTTAAAAGGCTCACGATGAGGACTGGGTATTGTATGGCTGGACCTAAGAGAAGAGTTAGTAACGACCTTCAGACATTTAGAAAGTTAGTCGATCCTCATTGCTTGGTATCCAAATGATCATTCAGAAATATTTATGAGGCCATGGTGACCTGCTGGATATGGTGATGATCTGATCTGTTCCAGATCAGATATGTGACCTTCATAAACTCATCATATTTGCCAGTGCTTCAGATCATTTATTTTGATTTAGTCAACAGCACTTTTGAAAGATATGCACCCTAGAGGGGAAAACAGACATACGAGAATTTTTTTCTCTTCCTCAGCCTATGCTTAGGTATAAAATAACGTAGTACACAAGTTTTGTTGCTGATTTATAGCTTGCTAGAATATCAACATAGTTTAAGCTGCTACACTGGTGGGTCAAAATCTTTTTATTCTAAATGCTGAAGGCCCACCATGTGTGCTGGCCTTTGAAGAATCCATCAGCTGTAAAGAATGAAGTGACAGCCTGACATTGCTTTTCCTTGAATAATCTAAACGGGAGTTTAAGAATACCTAGTGTGCCAATTTTCTGTGTTGCTTTGTTTATCTTACACCTCAAACTTCAAATCCACATATGACATTAATTTACGGTATTTTACATACATTCATTGTAAATAGTAGCTGTTTAAATTAGATGATATGTCTTATTATAACGGGGAATTAAGATCAATTACAAAAGCTAACCCTCCCTTCTTTAAAAACAGTAAGGGAAGGTCTCATTACCTTCTGGAGGAGTGGGACCAAGCTTTGTGTAATAACGAGTCACCTGGTTGAGTTCAGACTCATTGGCCACAGGTGTAAGGGCAGACCTTTGCCTGCTAGTTACCAAGCTTCAGGTGATTAGTTTTACTCTGCCGTGAAACCTTGGTTAACAAATGTTTTCAGGCACAAGTGCCGTTCAGAGTCCCAAAGTCCTGTAAGGATAGAGCCACAGAGCAGCATCTTTCAGTCTCTCGCAACAAAGAACAACCTAACTTTCAGGAAACTTCCAAACACTGCATTAAGCAGACTTGTTTACAGTTGCCCACATCTATAGAGCCCACATCTATAAATTTTCCATGTCCATTTACTTTTGTTTTGTCTTCTCTCCCTCATGCTTTTTTCTGTTTGCTCACATGGGAATTGTCAAGTCTGTGTGTTGTTTTATTGCTGTCACTTCACAGATTACTTTTTGATGTTCTTTGGACCATAGTGGCTCAGGGACCACCCAAGAGAGTGGCTGCTTTGTGACACCCTGCCTTGGGCAAGGGTGCCAGGGCTGCCACTCCCAGCAAGGCTGGGCTGCTGCTCTTGTGCTGGGTCTGCTGGGAAGCAGGGCTGGCCTCCTGCCACAGGTGATCTGACGTGATTTACAAACATGAGCATCAGCAGATGACATAATTGCTGCTAGGTTGGCAGATTAAAGCTGTTCTTGTAGGTGGGAATGGAGAAACACAAGGCATGTGAAACGGATTTTCTGTTTGCATACAAATACCAGTCATCGTCTAGCTCTTGGTTCGTACTCAGTAATCCCCTGCTGATCACTGTGTGCCACTGTTCTTGTCATACTGTATTGATATTAATTTAGCACCCAGGAACCCGCACCAGGGATTAGGACTACACCGCATTAAATCTTGTTCAAACATTTAACAGAAGATGGTTGTTGCACCGGGGAACTCCCAGCTGGGGTGTAGCAATCAAACCCAGGAATGGATACAGAGTGCTAGGCAGGAATGTGGCGGTCCTTGTCTCAGCATGCTGGCAACCAAATTGCTCTCAGGTTGTTTCTTGAATTCCATAACAGAGGAATTTGTGGAGGAGTTGGAGGTGGCTGTGGAGGCTGACAGCTGTATCTAACCAGTGGGAGAAAGGATGAAAATGCACATCAAAAGCCTAGAAATGGAGCTATATCAGCTCCCAATTTGAGATGAGAGCAGGTGGAGCTTGTAATATGCAAAGAAACTCAAGTGTCCTTGAAAGCATAAATAGCCACCATTAGCCTGAAAACTCTTGGAGGGAACCAGTGGAAGGCACTCGAGGGAAAGTGGGTTGCTCAGTGGTGCCATAGGAAGTGCTCAGGGGAATGATTCAGGTGATTGTAACTGCAGAATGCTGACTGCAGGAGCAAAGGCAAATTTATAAAACCGGCAGGAGATGTGGTAGTAGTGAAGACCCCAGTTTTCATTGGATAAATGGTAAATACCAGATTGGACACATTAAGCAAGAAAAATGTGCAAGTCTTAGGTGAAAATTGGAAACAGTGATCGAGAGAAGGGTGGAGACCAGAAATGCGTAAACCTGAATGGCAGAAAAAAAAAATACTGGTGTTGTCCATGGTAAATGAACAAATAATTTTGGAAAGGACTGCAGATCAACAGCTTGATTTTCACCAGTTTGAGATAATGGTTTAGACTTCTGCAAGCTTCTGCAAAAGATGTACTCTAGAGTTTTAATTTGGACAGAAGGAACAAACTCTCCATCAGAGCCTTTCTAAAGGTGCTTATTACTTCTGTATTTGAGAAGTACACCATCGAAGACAGAGAATACTGTAAGAGTAGAAGAAAACTTGCAGCCTCTGCCACCCATCCTCAGAGGCTGGAGTGAGGGGGAAAAGGACCTTCAGACGGTGGCAATAGAAAAAGCATTACAAACAGTGGAAGAAGAACCAGGGCAAAGAAATATCAGAGGCAAAGACATCAACAAGATGAAAAGGATGAAGATAAGCACCACTAGGCACTTTTGCCAGGAAGCTTTCAGGCTGAGTCCAAGGGCAACTTGGTCCAAGGAAGTGGGGAACATGGTGAAAGAAAAAAGAGAATATATAAAAGGTAAGGTGTAGATAGTGAACAGCATTTTTGGTAAGATGGATGGTAGAAGGAAGCATTGGGCAGCAGCTGGGGAGGCAAGTAGGGTTAAGGATGGGGTTAATGTTTTTTAAGGGGCTACTGACAAAAGCGTATGCACTGAATTCTGACTTGTATGCAAGGAGAGCTTATCTCAACCAACCGATCAAGTAAAATTGGATTAAAGGTTTCAGGAACTGATTGTACAGATGAGGGATGTAGATAGATCACTTATACAAAGAGGAAACAAGAGAAAGCTCAAAATAAGAATTTGAGAAACTATAGTATTTTTCTTAATGGTTTACTATCCTGCTTTTGCATGAAGCATATACACTCCTGTATCTCAGCTGCTTAAAACAAAGAATTAATATAGTAGAATTTTTTTTTCTAGACAAACTGCCTTTTTGATGAAGCAGGTCAAAGTACCCAGATGTGTGTATGTTCCATATGTGTGCAGGGGGTTAGCTTTGATTTTTTTCCATGACCAATAATGACAGCTGTGTTTCTGACATCTTCATCAACTGGGACAAAGGGAAGCCAAGACCTGTATTTCTTACTTCTGAATAAATTTGGCAGTATAGTTGGTGTGCACCTGCTAATGACTGCTTTTTCTAAGCTTTGATGAAGCAAGAAATGCTGAGAATGGAGGCTGGTTAAGCTGTATTCTGTTGAACTGATGAAAATCACAGGGAGGAAAAGCGTTTAATAATTGCTCAGCTCCTGTGGAAGGAGGTTTCTGTCAGGCAGCTGCTCCTGCGGGCTCTGATGGTCCTCAGGTTCTGCTGGAGTTGGCAACAGCTGGAAGCTTTCCTCGTTTTTCACAGCAGGGTGGTCCCTGAAGCAGAGCACTGTGCCCTGGGCTGGGCAGCGTGCCTGGGTGAGCTGTACTGCATCGCCTGTCTCAAGGAGAGCCTCGCAGCTCTCTGCTAGCGTGGGTGGGCAGAAGGGAGAACGTTTCCTCACATGGAGCACCCGATAATTCCGGAAACGTCTGGCAAAACATCCTGTGAAATGATGAGAGCCTGTGTTACTTCCATTGTGCAGATGCCCAGCTGAGCCAGAAAGCAATCTCTTTTGTAACAGTAGTGCACAGGCTTTGTTTTTATCACCACAGTATATAGTTTTATAATCTGTTACATCTGCAGGCAGCGAGCGTGTTCTTTTACCTACAGTGATACTCAGCAGTCCTCAGGCACCATGCACCAGCAGAACGTGACTGAGACAAACATCTGCCCCTGAAGCCCCGGTGGAAAGCTGCACCATTTCAGCAGCAGGCACGGAGTGTGCTGGGTTGGGTGTCCAAAGAGGGCAGTGGAGCTGGGGAAGGGTCTGGAGCATGAGTCCTGTGAGGAGCGGCTGAGGGAGCTGGGGGTGTTCAGCCTGGAGGAGGCTCAGGGGAGACCTGATTGCTCTCTACAACTGCCAGAAAAGAGGTTGCAGAGAGGTGGGGGTTGGTCTCTTCTCCCAAGTGACAAGTGATAGGACAAGAGGACATGGCCTCAAGTTGTGCCAGGGGAGGTTTAGGTTGGATAGTAGGAAAAAATTCTTCACAGAAAGGGTTGTCAAGCATTGGAACAGGCTGCCCAGGGAGGTAGTTGAGTCACCATCCCTGGAGGTATTTAAAGATGTGTCGCTGAGGCTCTTAGGAACATGGTTTAGTGGTGGACTTGGCAGTGCTGGGTTAAGGGTTGGACTTGATGATCTTAAAGGTCTTTTCTGACCTAAACGATTCTATGACTTGCTCTGCAGGACAGCCCACTCCTATGCCTTCCTCTCAGGAAATTAAATTATTTCTTTGACATTTCTATGCACTGGGCTGCAACTGGGATGTGATTTCTGTGTGAGATTTTGTCTATAGGTATATCTGGCACAGACAAGAGACGTCCTGTGTTCCTTGACTTTGAAAATATGGTAGCACTTGGTGTGATGCAAGTCCTTAATCTCATTGTTTTCATCCCTTGTATTTGAGAATACAGACATATATAGCTCTTGTATATGTATATATAGATCACAGTGGGCCACATAATATAATTATGAGTTTGTATGTTTTCCAAAATCAGTAATGAAATGCTGATTTGATTTAATCTGGCCCCACAATTCTAAGCAGTGAAAAGAAACCCTGTTCCTGAGATCTGACTGGTGCAATTAGGTATTTCATCTCTGTTCCAGGGAAAGGAGCCATGTGAAGCTCCCACCAGGGTCAAAATGTAGGCTTCATTCACACAGTTAATCTTAATAACCTTTTATAAGCTATAAGATGGATTTACCGAGTTCTGATTTCATAAAATCATATAGTCACTTAGGTTGTGAGGACCCTTGGGAAAGCATGTAATCCAACCTGATGCACAAAGCAGAGTCAGCACCAAATTTAACCAGATTGCTCAAGGCCTTGTCTAGTCCAGTACTGAAAACTGTTTCAGCTAGTCAAAAACTAGTTTCAACCAACCTGAGCTTGAGCTTTCCTAACACCATCTTATTATTGTGGGCCTGTATTTTACAGATTCACAGAATGGTAGGGTTTGGAAGGGACCTCAAGAGGTCATCTAGTCCAACCCTCCTGCCAGAGCAGGATCACCTAGAGCAGATCACACAGGAACAAGTCCAGGCAGCTTTGGAAAGTCTCCAGAGAAGGAGATTCCACCACCTCTCTGGGCAGCCTGTCCCAGTGCTCTGTCACCCTCACAGGGAAGAAATGTTTCCTCATGTTCAAGTTGAACCTTCAGTTTTCCCGTTTATGGCCATTGCCCCTAGTCCTGTCACTGGACACCACTGAGAAGAGCCTGGCCCCATCCTCCTGACACCCACCCTTTAGATACTGATAAGCATTGACAAGATCCCCCTCAGCCTCCTCTTCTTCAAGCTAAACAGACCCAGCTCCCTCAGCCTTTATTCCTCGTTTTTACCATGTCTTGACTTTCATCCACTGTATGCATCACCTTTTTAGCAGTGGAGCTCAGTCACGGGGTCCCTGCTTGGCCAAGATGATCTGATACAGCCATTTGTTCTCCTGCACCAGTATGGCCACTCCTGTGCTTGGAGGAGGCTGCCCCTGAAGACCTGCCAGCTATTCTGGCTCTGTCACATCCACAACTGCCTCCCACTGCTTCCAACTTAGCCAAAGCCCTGTGGTGAGTGCTGTTCTTCATGACATTAGTTTTGGGGTTTTTTTAATTCAAAAATTCATTTCAGTTGGGAAAAAAATGTGGGGAAGTTTCAGAGAAGCCAAAACATACTTGATTGCTTAATTCTAACAAAATGTTCCATAAAAAAGAAAAGTTCTTTTTCCTGTTTAGTGGTGTGAATACATGATTTTTGTTTCAACAGTCTCATTTTTGCTGAGGGAACCGGAGCATATTTCATTTAGGATTGGCATAAAGTAGACATTTTTATTTGGCTGTTATCCTCTTTGGCCAGGTTTGTTTGCTTGATAATTTGAAAGTGATTTGAGTTCTGAAACTCTGAAAACCAGGCTTCTTTGTCTGTGGCTGGATTTTGTCTTTCACTGCTTTCTAGAAATCTGGGAATGTGTTTTTGATAGGGAAAGGATCAGTCCAAATCATAAAACTAAATAACCCTTCAAACTTTAGGGAATTCAAATTGCCAACCAGACTTTGATCCTGAGTTTGGTAAATGTCAACACCGTTCTGTGGGCAGTGAAGCAGGGTGGAGGAAGGAGTGTTAAATAGGATGGGGAGCTGCCTTAATTACTTGAGATGGGGAGCTGCCTTAATTACTCAAATCTTTTTTTTTTTTTTTCCCCCCAGGAGATATTTAATTCAGGAACACTTGGTTATTTCATATCTTGTGACAGCGCTTAGCCTTCTAATCTGGCGCTTTGGTCAGATGGAGAGAAGCAAAAAGACAGCTGTTGGTTAAACAGCATAGATGTTATGTGACTGCAAAAATGCCACAAAGTTGTCCAATTTGCACTCAAAATCTATAAGTAATCTAGAAATATGCTTTGAGGCAGTGACTTCATCTAAAAAGAATTACCAGTTCAAAGTGTATTAGTGCATGGCTGCTGAATATGGCTTGGCATTAAGGGTGTCTTCATCAGCATTAATTGGATTGAATTACCTGCAGTGAAATATGAGCCCTTCTAGGAAAAACAATTCTTGTCCTGCTAGCTTTACAAGCATAAAAGGGAGGGGGGGGGGGGAAGAGGGAAAAAACCAACAAGAGGCAGAGCTCAGACAGTTTAGGGCAGAATAAGAGTGAGTTTGAACCCGCAGTGGGTATGAAATTGTTGCCAGGGAGTGGTGAGAAGGGGCAGTCCTCCGGCTGGGAGGGGGTTTTGCTGTCAGACCCCCTGGATGCAGAGCAAAGCCACAGGCAAAGATCGAGGCTGGGGAGCAGTGGCAGGGTCAGGTGCTGAGGGTCCTGGAGACTGGCAGGGTCAGCGGGCCACCTCCACATGCAGAGGAGAGCAGGGCAGGCAGGGCAGGGCACCCCGGGCTGGGGGCAGAGCAGTGAGAGGAACGAAACTGCGTCAGGGCAGTGCAGGCACAGTAATTCATGGGGGAGAGGGTGCCCCCAGATTTAGAGGTACCCACTGCCTGGAATAAGTGACACTGATGAGACAGGGTGACTCTGGATCAGCGTTTGCAGTCCTCCCTATGTGCAACCCACATCATGAAGTTTGTGTAGGTTATGTGGAACCAGTAACCCGATGTTTCTAACTTGGGTCTGCAGTATGTACAAACAATTTCTTCTACAATATTTCCCGTATATCCCTCTGAAATATCCTGGCTTTGTTTTGGTGGTTTTTTTTCCTATGAGTAAACTCTTTGAGTCTGTATTTGTTGCTCACCTTTACTACCGTGCTTCATCAATGAGTAGAAACAAACCCCAAACAAGAGTGTTCTGGTGCCTGTTGATTACTATTTGAGAAAGCTGAGGGCACAACTGTGTTACCAGTGTATGAAGATTGAAAAGATGAGAAGGAAACATCCTTTCTAATAAATTAACGTTACCATAGTAGCAGTTGTTAAAACGGTTGGGGTGATTTGAGTGATAGGTTTTCGCTCAGGTTCTGTGTAATCTTTCGGCAAACAATTTAGGTATTGCTAAACAAAGGTACTGGGCATGCACAGATCCAACTTGCTTAGAACAAAATATCTCTGCGGATAGGGCTCCTCTGTGCTACCTGCTAATCGTTCAGTTCGCATCGACAAGACGCAGGGCACACAGCGTGAATAACCCTGCTGGAGGGATGCTCGAGAGCCACTGTAAAGGCCTCATCTCTCCAGTTGTTTTGGCTGAGCAGGAGCTGTGGATGAATGTGTCCGTGTGCTCCTGGGCATGTCCAGCTCCCATGCCTTCTGACCACGCTTGGCAGCCATGCCAACGTAATGTGGCTAGCTATGCTTTTAATCTGGGAGTATGATTGCTATAATTTAACTAAGTATTTTTATTACTCTAGACTTTTCCTGCACCGCAAAAGTCTGATGCTTTGAGCGTGAAAAGTATCTTTTCAGGAAAGCCACCAGCCTTTTCGGTCAGGCTTGTTCCTATGTTACTGACAGGAATTTCATTCCCTGTATGTCAGTTCACACTAACTTATTTCATTGCGTAGGTGAGCGTCTTATTTCATAATGCCACACATAGGGGTCAGTTAATTCTCACAACCTGATGCTGTCAATGTCTTGAGGCTTATGACCATGGACATCGAGCCTAGTGCACTCACTGGTCAGTGCAGGAAACCCTGTGAGCCTTTACTTCCAAATGACACTGTGGTATTAAATCACTGGCAGAGCTAAAGGCAGGCTGTAGAATGGAGGTTATCAAAATTCATTAAATAAGATTGACAGTTGCCTGCTACGTGAAAATCAATGGGTAACGCCCACTGATGTAATTTTCCTCTATTTCCTGCAATTTTCAATATTGCAATTAAACCACATCGTCAAAAGTCTTAGTCCTACCAAAAATACCGTTCCATGAAGATTCATTCTACTAACTGTATATCACATGCCTTCTTTTTTGTCCATAACTTTGCCTTTTTGGTCTTTGAAAAGCTGCCTAAAAAAGGATGCATTCTTGCATTGTCTCCTGGCAATTCCTGTTTGAAGTACGGAACAGCAGGTGTTAGGTACTGTGAGTGTGCAAGAAATGTAAGTCCAGAGGTAAACCACAGGAAACAAATTTGCCCTACAAACAATCTCATTTTGAACTGAATGTGCATTAACCTACAGTTAGGTGAAATTGTATGTAAAGTGTTTGTCTTACCAAAGGGTGTTGCTAAAGAGGCCAGCTGGGTGGTAGCTGAGGTGTTTCTTCATGTCTCACAATTACTTAATTGGAACTGGTTTGATTATTGCAGGGCACACTTACAAGTACTGTGGCTTGGGAGCATTAATTTATTTGCTTGGTTTATGTCTGAACAACAGTTTCCCAGGGAACCAAGTACTGTCATTTGTGTGGAAATTAAAAAAGAGAGGAGCCCAGAGTCCAGCACAGAGCAGCGATGGGCTCCTGCTGGAAGTAGAGCTGGCTGCACTCCTGTTGTACGATCCATTGTAAGATTCTGTTTTCTGCCACTTTGCTGAACTGGAATAACATGTTGAAATTTTTTTCAAGTGATGTATTTGGAAAAAACTCTCCTGTATTTTGGAGTGAAGTATAGGAACCTCCAGGTTAAGTGACACTGGGGCCACGACTCTTGGACATACATATCAATTCCTCTTACTCACAATTTGAAGTAATCCGGATCTTGCCCAGTATGCCTTAATGGTGCACCCCTTTTTGAAAATTGTGCCTCCGCAAGTGCTATGACAGCTGTGGTTATCTAAAGCAGCTGGGGTATGATTTCTCAATAAACAGAGGAACTGATGCATAAGGAAAGCTTTTTTAGTTAGAAATGGTGAGTATGTATGATCTGTAATGAAACCAAAAATGTTTCCATATTACGGCAGTAATGACACCAGAAAACTCAATTCAGGCTCACTTTTTGTTGAACACATGCCTTTTTGATTAATAGTTATGTTCCCACTACAACTGTTTTTGTGAAAAACTAGGGGACACAGAAACTAATTTTGTGCATTTGCTGTTTAGATTTTGAAAATAACAACCTTTTATCCCTGTTCTCTCATCTCTATCACCTTTATAGCTTGATTTTTGCTTCCTTTCTCAGCTTGAATCCTTCTATCACAGCAAGGTGGAGCTGAGAAGATGGGATTAGGCCCATTCATTGTGGCCTCCTTGCTTGTACTGAACATGGGACAGGGAAAATAACTGCAATTTGAATAATTTCCACAGAGCCTAATTCACTTACTGGCTGAAACCAGCAGCAGGGACTTCACAACTTTCCTCAAACGCAAACTTCCAAACATCCAGTGATAGGTATTTACCCTTTTCATCCAGCCACGTGGTATTTAGAGGTCAACAGAATACCTTCTCCGTGTAAGAAATGATCCAATTTTGTCATGGCTTCGATGCCAGCAGTTCCCTCTGTCAGGTGTGATGCTCTCTTTGCATCAGGACAGCTTTGCAGGTGGTGTGCAGGCCATGGGGATGCACACTGGAGAAGACTGCTGGTGCACCTGGAAAGCGTGACCGTGGAGCAGTAGGCCCATGTGAGTGATGACCTTCAGATGATCAACCTCAGAAAGAGGGTCAAGTTGAAACTCAGGTAGAATAATTCCCACATTTACTGTCTGAGCCTTGAAAACTTCCACCTTGCTCGAGAAGTGCAATAATAATCTGATCAAGGATTATCAAGGAAAAAAGAGAAACAAATACTGTTCTGTTCTATGGGGCATCTTTCAGCAGTTTTTTCAGTAAAACATGATAGATTTGCTAGGAGCCTATATTCAAGGAAGGGAATATTTCTGTTGGAAATACACCGCAGTATTGTTTGAACTAAGAGGTTTGTGAAACAGGGAGTCAGTGTGGGCATTAAAAAATTGCCATCAGTTTGGTTTTTTGTTTGTTTCTTCCTTCAGGAAAAAAAAAAATCTGACACGATCAAACACAACTTTAAGCACCACTTCTCTGTTTTCAGGGATTAAGCATCTGAAGAGTCAGAGTGATTCAGCGTTTCCAGAGGAAGAAGAAGGAGTTAGTGAAAGGGAAGAGGAGTGGGGCCATTAAAGAGCATGGGGCTGCCTCAAGCCCCGTCACGGAGAGTAACTGAACTGCTCAGCCGTGCGTGTGTCAGACCATTCACCAACGCTTGTGTCCCCGCACTGCAGTGCTCGGCGTGCCGGCGGCACGGGGGCTCCCTGGGGATCACCCTCAGCGGGGTTCTACAGCCACCTGCAAATGTGTCCTGTGGTCCCTATACCCAAAGAGAAAACAGTTATTTTAAAGTCATTTTTCTTTCTTTTTCTATGACTTAGAAATGTAATTTGCAAATGTGTTAGCGTCCTGACGTCAGTACTGCCAGAGCTTAACTACTGCGTGTGAGCTGTACTCTAAGACCTGTTGTAAATAAAACTGATTTAAAAGCTACAAAATAAATAAGATGTTCATTTAGACAAGACTGTATATTGCACAGTGGGTTTGTCTAGCGTGCAGAGAAATGTTCGTCTAAAATGATCCTTTCAGGTAAGGGCAGCTTGTACCAGTATTGTTAGTTGGGGTAATGTGGATAGAAGCAAAGTAAGCAGAGGTGACTCAGTCTAGAGAAGGAGGCAGAGATACTCTTCCCCGTGTTCCTTGGACATGCAACACTTAAAGTACATGTCTTGCTTTTGGTCTGAGGCTGCCTAGTCACAGCAGCTGAGCCCATTTCTCTTTACACAAGATCAGTGCTGTCTGGAGGCATTAAGAAAAGGTTCAATTTGGGAGACAGAGGAAACAGCGGAGTGTATGAGACCCCTAAGCAGGGTCCCACGCACCAGCTGAGTCGCAGGAAATGCTGATACTCACCTCCATCACCCACAGCAAGTACACGGTGCAGCCTTCTCTGAGAATGAGGGCCCAGGCTCTGCTTTTCTCACAGTTTCAGCCAGTAAATGGCAGCGTATCCAGCTGCAGTGTTGTAGTACGTGCCTGAGCACTAGGGTTTTTTGTTGAAGCTTGGCATAGTCCATACCAAGATTTTCATTTTTTAGACAATACAAACTTGATGGCATAAAATGAAAAATTCTTTTTCATCAATGGCCAATTTTTAAACCAGTTCAATGTGGTTTTGTATTAACTGTTGGCCTCTGATACAAACCTTTAACTTCCCAGTGCTTTAAGTTTCCTTGAAAGGGCTGAGCTAGCAGGAAAAGAATAAAAAAAAAAAGGAGATGAAGTGTATGAAAACACAGAACCTTTTGTCTATGCCTTGCACGGTGATTTCGCTCCCAGTCTGAGGTCTTCTATGAAGACCTGCTGAGAAAAGGATCTATCAACAAGTGTTTCTTCATATTTGGGAGCCACCTTTTGCCCTCCATCTATATCACTGTGTCTGTCCTCTTTGTTGCCATTTTCTGTAGAAACATGGCAAACAGGATCCACAGCTCCAGCTCAGCATGGACATGCAAGACGGACTGAAAGAATAACTCTTTGGTTGTACAGGAGCAGCTATGGGACTTAGAGGGCTGAGGCCTTTTCATGCCACAAATACAAAAAGAAGCAAGTGACTCTTCAGAAACCACTTGAATGGAACAAAGTTCAGACTGGAAAGGTATCAAGAGGAGCTGGGCTGTGGGCACACCTTGCCACAGCTTTGCTTTCACACAGCACCAGTTGCGCTTCACACAGTCACTCGTTGCCACATCACTTCCAGTTGTCAAAGTCATCAGTGTTTCACTCGCACCATCCCTCTGTGTTGCTCACTAATAAAGCACTTTTGATATTAATGACTTTTTGCTGGTTATTAGTACCTATAGGCTTCAGATGAGCACTGTCTAGGACTTACGGGCAAATGAGAAAGTGTGTATGATTTATAATACTTGAAACCAAGACGAGGTTATGAACGATTTGGAATCTCAACATTTCAAACACAACACAAAACACCTGTAAGAGCTTGGAGAATTCACCACTGAACGCCCTGTTTTGGGATGACTGTTGGAACTGAGGATGATTACACTTTATAAATGATAGGAAAAAATAAAAATAAAAAATAGATTTAGTTTGAACTGGAGCTGAGTTCCAGTGACTTCCAGGATTGTCCCTGCAGCAATGAGAGGACAACAATTCAGCTTTACAGCTGTGATCTGGATGAAACATCAAGGTCCGATACAAGCCTCAGACAGCCACGCCAGTATTTAGATGTGTCTCTAAATCCAGGTCTTATATCTCCTCATCTCTAAATATTCCAGCTGCGTTTTATCATTTTAAAAGCCTGTTTCTTTGTCTCTTTCTTAACCCAAGGTTACACAAACAGCACGTCTGCGTACAGGAATAGACTGCTCCTTTCTGGCAAAGGGACAGAACTTGTTGCAGAGATTTTACTATATATCCACCCTGACATCATTTGCTGGTGGGTCCTTATCTGAAGGACAAAGTCAGGAGGTGCATTTTTTATATATCAGCCATTTTTAGCTTACAACGATAAGCAAACCATGTTTGTCTGATCTTCCACTTGTGAGGCATACAGCAAATGGAGAAGAAATTTCTACAGAAAAGAATCAACGAAACAACAGAGCCCAGAAGAAAGCAGAGCTGAAACACTGCAGTGGATTGTCAGTGAACCCCAGGACAGAAATGCCTGGGTGTGGGGAAATCAGAAAAAGCAGTCTGCTTATGAAACTAGGTCTTTCCTGGGTTTTGGTGCAGCCTGTGACATTTAAAAGCAGCAGCCTCAAAAAGCCTCTCATATGCTTTGGTGTGTGATTGGAAGCTCTGGTTGTCTCAGAGCATAGTGAGCTCCACAAAAGCACAATTGAATGATGTAGATCCCTTTGTGGGAGTCAGTGGTCAATCACTGTTGCCCAACATGTTTATGTAATCAGAAGCATGGATAAAAACAAACAAAAAAATCCATTAATGTCACCTTTTGGTTTAGACAAATCAATGGAGGATTGACACAGTAGGCAAAACGTTAGTGAACACCAAGTGTCTCAAAGAAAATGCTGATATGAAAACATCTTAAAGGAAAATGGCAATGACATATTCCCTGTTTGAGGTCTCCTGTTTCACAATACCTGCACCTGCCAGGGACTCTTAGAGGTTTGGTGGGAGCAGGATTTTTATATATGGATTCTATAAGGCCATTTTCCATAAACAAACTGATGGAAAAAGAATGAAAAATCCCCACCTGCGCAAGAAATCAACATAGTTCTTTCCTAACGAGCAGATCTGATTCATGTCTTTTCCCCCTTCCCCCCTCCTTGTTCTTAAACCTACTGCCTTTCCATGCTGTGGCACATGTGCTGCTGTTCTTGCTTTCAAGGTATTGCAGGAAATGTTATTTGTAGAACTGAAAGGAAGCTGTCTCCTTGGACTGATCTCAGTCATCTACCAGTATCCCTTAACTCATTAATGTACAGTGTTTTAAAGGTGTTTTGCTATTGCATTTTACAGCCTTATTTCTTTTTCTTATGCTATACTTGTTATTTCATGACAGGCTCTTCCCTTCAGAGAGATTTATTGAGACATTGTGCTAATAAGTTATTTGGAAAAATTCTATGGTTTGACTTCCAGGATAGTAGATGTTGTTTATTCTCCAGGTGCAAACCCAGATAATACTCAAATAGTTCCAAAGTAAAAGCCAAGATCTAGAAGTCCTTTATAAAGAATAACTTCCACTGAAGTCAGAGGAATTTTGTACGAGAATGGCCACAGGTTTTGGCCAAGATCATTCTTTTGGGGAAATATCATGTGTAGTGCACAAGAAAGCTTCTCTTATCCTGCTGTCGATTTAATTATTGACTTTCTTGCATTTTTTAAAGTTTGCCATAAATGCTGCCAAAGTGTTCAAAACCGCTGTCCTCTCATAACGTCATTATTTGACGTAAACTAGCGTAAACTAGCGTAAACTGAAATATCATCATTAGCACTTGTGCCACTGGTGTTACTGAAGCAAAATGCCAACACCGTTGTGTTGAGGGCGAGGGGTGCTGCGGGCAGAGGTCCTGCTGCCCAAGCTTGGGCCAGGGACACCCACAGCGTCCAGGATCCAGGCCAGTCAGTAAGAAAGGGGCTTCCAGGACACCTGCACTTCCTCTAACCGACTGCAATGCCCAGGGCCGGGCCGGTGGCAGCTTTTGCTCTTTTAAAAAATATATTTCTTTATTCCCCAAGGCAGACAGTTGAGAGGCTGTCCAAGCTCTCCCCCAGAGCTGCTCTGGGTAGGCTGCCCTGCTGCAGGGGGTTGGGGAGGGACCTGAACAGGGCTGCTTTTGTACCAGCCTGGCAGCTGGCACTGTACAATGAAAAATCCCTAGCTTAGCACAGGGTGCCCCCCCCTCATTCGCTTTCACTTTCTCTTGAGACAGGACTTTTTGTGAAGGACTGTGTTTCTGCAATGAATAAGACATCATCCCTAGCCCTTGGGGTACAATGGAAGGGCATATTTAAAACATGTTGTCCTTAAAGCTCCCCTTTCATCCTTTCCTATGGTCTCCACATTGGTGCTTAGGCCCAGCGCTGTTCTCCTTTTATTATTTTTATTTTCTTTACCAGCTCCGTCCAATGGTGAGCTGCAGTAAGAGTTTCAGTTGTTCTGTTTGTTCCTGACATGCGCAATTGTATTTGACCTTCTCATGCACAGCGTCATACTTGGCAACAAAGCGCATGTACATGTCTCCTATGCTTTGCTGTATTCCCTCCTTTGCTCTCCTGTGAGGATACCAGCACTTTGGGCAAATCTCGAGCAAGATATTTGTGCACCCTCTACTAAACCTCAGGCCACTTGGTAAGACACTACTAAACTCCAGTTAAACGATGCACTGTACATCAGATTGCACTATTTGTCACAAATATGCTACCATTCGTTCCAGCTGTGAACTACCGGAGCACCCCGCACCGTTTGTTTCTGAGTGGAAAGGAAAGCACGGGTCTCTCTCAAAGGAGAGAGGTCTCAATGAAGAGGAAGCACAATTTCAATAAAAGATTTTAAGATGGCTTAAAGTTGGGTAGTGCTTTGTTCAGTCATTAGACCCTCAGAGTACCTTCCACTGCAGAAGTTGGCTGATGGAGTTTCTACAAGTTCAATGCTGTATTTCTGCTATAGTTTTGGGTGTTTTTCTAGGGTTCGTTTTGTTTATTAAATAATCTGGGCTTTTTAGGGCAGAAAGGATATTTTGTACTACCGCCTAGACTAAACGTACCCTGTTTCAATTTTGTAATCATTCATTTGCTTAGTATATACTGACCCTTAGTGGTAAACAGAGATTGCAGTTGCATTGCCAACTTTCTAGATTTTGCTTTTCTCTTTGGCCCAACTGTTCAGAAAATGGCAGGAATATTTGCTGTGCATCAGGATAGTCTGTCTATGTAAATAGCCTGCATTGTCTTCAACAGACATAACAGGCATGCTAAAATAATGATGACAGGTGTTATTAGCTCTTCTGAAGGGAGGGCTGTGGGAAGCGTGGGTGTCGAAAGGTTATTCCAAAATGCAAAACAAAAACGTTGGCATTGAGAAGCAGTACTCTCCACATCATGTGAAACAAATAAGAACTCAGTATCTGGCACTAACGAACACCTCAAGCTAACTGTGGAACGAGTATTAATTAGGTTTCCAAAATAGCATCTTTCTGAAAAGCAGCTGAGGTGTAATATTGCTCCTTATTAATCAAAGCAATGGGACAATGTGAACTCTGCAAAAAATAAATGGTTTGCAGATGGCTATGTGCATCTTTAATAATGACAGAAGAACACAAGTTACAGCTTTAAATGCCAGAGAGCCTTTCTGCATCTTCTCCTTTTCAGGGAGCGATATTTGCAGTTTTCAAGGCAGTGAGGAAAGTGTGTTGGTTTCTTATTACATTTTCCCTGCAGCATAAATTCTGTTGATGTGCTTCCCTAATCATGCTAATTATACTGCCATATGTTGCTCTCATCTTTCTTTTTCTCTCCTAATGGGACATAGATTCTCTCTTTTGAATATGTCATTTGTTTATTACATTTATCAAGGGTTTTAACATTATATGGGACTTTTAATTGCTTTTTTAAACACTCAGCAGATTGAATATTAAAAACAGACATGAAGGTCAATTATAAATAATATTTAAACTGCTCATGCCATTTTTATTCTCTAATTTACTGGAAATATCAACTCTGTAGCCCTGCTCCCATACCTACTATTTACCTGAGAACACACACATGTCCCCCAGAACTACTCTGGCTGCAGTCACAGTTCTGCCCTACCCCAAACCACCTTGTGCCTAACAGAAGAGGGGTCTTTCTGGGACAGAAATGCTAAAATAATTACCATGCAATTACCAAATTAATTTCTGGTATAATGCCACTGGCTCTCTTGCCTTTCATGCAATTGGATCATAGGTGAATTTTACCCTTTGTCTCACTGAATTTGGATGAAGATAATCATATGAGTCTTTATACAAATAGATAGCAAATACTTCAATGTTATTTGATGCTTGTCCATGGCATTATTACACAAGTCCCAAAGCCTTACCCTAATGAAAGTCCTTCTTGCAGGTTCAGAGTGTTGCTTGTACGTGCATCAGCATTAGGCCCTATGTGACGATGTGACAGATTTATAACTATCCTTCTGTCTGCTAAACTACTGTAGATCTTAACCTCTTTAAGCTGCTGTTGAAGAATGTTAGTATCACTTACATTTCCCCCTTTCTCATGTAATAATTGTTTAGTCTGTTAAAAATACACATTTCAGGTACTTACCACAGGGGATCTTGATTTATTTCTTAATTTGAAGTTACTTCAGTCACAGCAGTGGCTTGTTTGACTTCTGGCATGTATACAACAGAAGAAGGTCCTTTGTGCACGTAGCTGGGGTAGGATCTGGGAAAAACAAACTGCATAGAATGCGATATAAAGTAGTTGTCTCGATTTATTTCCATCATTTACCTTGTTAGGATTTTATACATGGCTAGGTGAATGGTATTCTTTCCAATTCATTTCCAATTTGAGTAGGAAGGGGTCCTGTTTACTCCCTGCTCCACTGAACCTATCTGATTAAATTTACACCATGCCATGGAGGCGCCTCTGAAAACTGTAGCCTTCCTGAGGAACTGTTCCTAACATGAACAGTCCCACAGACTCCACCAATACAAACCCACAGTGAAAATTTTTTGAGGTAAAAAAAATGTTCTATTGGTTATGGTTTTCCTCTTCAAGTAAGGGCTATTTTAGCAGTAAAGGCTAAGAAGGCAAGATTTGCTTAAAGAAATTGTTTCTAAGAGCACTATGAGGATACGAGTGAGCTTGTATGGCAAAACAGCACAGTTATGGAAAACACGTGGAGTCACAAGCAGGTGAAAGGGCTGGAAACAACCACTTATGCTCTGTCAGTTTTGAAAGACAACCATGCACAAATGAGCAAATAAGTTTCAGTAAAGCAAATTTGTAACTAACATTCAGGAGCTTCACAATCCTTGCCCTCAAATCAAATTTATTGGGGAATATCATCATAGGAAATACGGACAAATACAGCAGAATAAAACCACAGAGTTGTAGACTGCCTTGTTGAAAATTAAATAAAAAAATACTGGCTAGATCATAACCCATAACAATATTACATAATATATCTGTCAGATATCTCAAGATAAAAATACAAAATAAAACTCTTGAGGGCTAATCTATAGCTACAGCTCCTCAGTGTGCTCAATGCAGGGGTACATGCCCATAATGCTGTGGAAGAGATGCATATACAAATACCATTTCTTATGGCCCCATGCAGTGTTTTGGTAGCGCAGCCTTACAGGTTTCAGAGAGAAATTATTGTTCAGGGAGAGGCCTGAGCTCCCAAGAAGCCTTCTGCCATCCGAACGTGAATTTCACCCTAGGTCAAAGCCTTAACTAGCATGTGTTGGCTATATTGGTCTTCACCGAAGGAAATTTGTCCTCATCCAAAAAACACACTAAGCTTTGGGTCATGTCCAGGTAAAATCTTGCTAAGAATAAAGGAAAGAAGAAAGAAAGAGAGTCAGCTGGCATTAAAGAAAAACTAAGGACTCCTCTTGTATTTCAGTAACATCTACACCATAGTGATTAAAACTGAATACAAATTAGCAAATAGGATTATTTATAACCAAATTACATTTCTATATTAATGAATGAATTCTGCAGGCACTGAATGCCTCCTATGAAATCAGGACCTCCTTCTAGCTTCTGTACAGTGGGAGATCTTGGTGCTGGATGTAACAGCAGGACACTGAGAGCCCCACAGGATGCTGCAAGTACCCTGCAGAATCTGTTGTAATTTCTGCTTGTATTTCCAGGTGAAAATCCTTGCAGAGCATATAAATCATGATGGGACAGAGACACAGAAAAAAAAAAAAAAGTCAAGATCAACTATGGTAAAAGTCTGAAATTGAAAATGCAATAAAAACACTAAGTTCTGATTGATCCAGACTTTAGTCTCAATGAACCATAAATTACAATGTTGAAGAATACTCTGTAACAAACACATACCTAAGTGGCCTAGCTTATAAAGATATCGGTCATCTTTTGTTCTTTTCAACTTTGGTGGGAACTGCAGATGCTCAACATATCTGAAATAAGGTCCCAAGTTCTCAGATCTTAAACAAGAAGATTGTCCACTGCCACAGCATATGGAAATTTACAATTTAAAAAAAGTCTGATATGACCTTTATGTTTCTTCTCCTGTCATAATGACAATAAGAAGCCATAAGATGGTTTGCATTACATTATAAAGAAAAAAACCCAAAAAAATAGTCCAACATTCCCAAAAAGGATGCAAAGGTGCACAGAGTGGTCCAGGCTACTCATGATTTGCTCAAACACTAGCAGAGAATATATAAATTCTTAACTCTTAGCAAAAAATATCGATTGCGTTATAACATATATGATACAATTTCATTTGTTAACATTTCATTCAGTAACTGCACTGTACAGAAATTTGTCCATGCTAAATACAAGCCCTGGACCAGATACACAAAACAATTTAAATGCACTTTTTACATCCTATATGCACAAACACTTCTTAAGTTAGAACTATGCACACTATGTATGCATAGCATGTATATGGCTTACATATTCAATGACAGTAATTCCACCTTTTGGCATGCCCTTATCCCAGGGCTCAGAGCTCGCACTGTTCCCAGCTCAATTGCGATTGCTCCGCCGTCTGAAAAAGAGACAAGTCAACAGGTCTGGATGTGTAGGGGTCCCTCAGCCTAGGGTGACTCTTTTACGATTCCTTCTTCAGTCAGGACAAAGTGTGCCCTTGTTGAGGTTGAACCTGATGCCTGTTGAGCTCTGGTTAGATCCCTGAAGCAGCAGATGAATAGCACAGAGGTCTCAATCGTCTGTCAGCCTCCACACAGCAGGGAGTGCCACCGCCACCATGAGTCCTCTTCGGAGCGGACCATGGCGGATTGTAAAGACTTTTTGGTCTGTGAGGTAATAACCACAGGGTCCGAAAAGGAGAACTGGGATTGCAGCGACCCGAGCCAACCGAGCGCCCACAACGCGAAGAGGAGCATGGAAGTTTCCTGGCAGGTTCCAGCAGAGGGAAATGAGGTTGGCTGCAGTGCGTGGGCTGCCTGGGCAAGCCAGGAGAGGTCACATGCAGCACGAAAGAAGTGGAGATGAAAACAGAGTCTCTTTCTGGGCACAGTTCAAGCTGGAGGACTCATTCTGAGGCCTTTTGCAGAGGTAACTGCCTGCATGCTCCGTTTTTGCTGCCTCTCAGAGAAAGATGGTCTGGTGTTTTAATGAAACAAGTGTTAGCAAGGATTTTGCAGGATCCATGTTGACATCTTTGCAATTGAAACAAACCGTGATTATAAGGCATCAGTGTCACCTTCCAGTTCTGTCTGAGAGGCAACATGATATTTTGCTGAACTGAAATAATTTTCATGTACTTCTGTAGCTGTCACTTCCTCCCTACAAAACAATAAGCACCAGCTTCATGGTAGGGCTGAAAATACTGCTGATGCCTTCCAAAAGACTATAGGACCAAGAGTGTTTTAATCTTTAATACTGGATGCTATTTCATTAGTTTTAAAGAGATACTTTGAATACAGATTTGTTAAACACCAGTTCTCTCCATATGGCAGCCCCCCCAAGTCGGGAAGAACCATCATCCACGCAGGCTGTTCAGTCTAACTCTGCAACTTCCCTCTACAGTCTACATATTTTCATTTCCAGATATTTTAAGGAAGCTGACAAGTAGGACTCTAATGGTGCATGCAGCACGGTTGCATGAACAAGTATCTATAACGTTGCATTCTGACTCTCCATTTCCATTGGATGCCAGCAGCAGTGATACATAACACCAATCCTGGGCAGATGATAAATGTTGTGTTTTCACATGTTTCATGGTTAACTGGAAATGTCTGGTGTCAGTGACACAATAAAGCGAGGTCCAACTTTGGCTGAAAAAAGTATTTTGGCTAGTTTAAGAAAGCAGAATAAAAGAGGAAACAGCAACAACAAATACAACTGAAATCTTGTGAGTTGTTAAGTGCCTTGAGTTACCAGCTCAGGGTTTTATCTTTTAGACTTCTGATAATTTTGTCCAATCACACTCCACAGAAACAGGATGATCCAAGAACAAGTTGACAGATAACAGCCTCTGAGAGCACGGGATAGGAACAGCTAGAGTTCTTCTTTTCTCCTGCAACAGAGGTCAAATAAAACTTCATAAGCGGTAGATTTGTAATATCATTACTTCCAATATTTAATATCCATGAATTGAGGGTGTTTTACTGCATGACCATTCAGTCTGACATTAAGTATTCAGAGGTGTAAAAGTACTGGTTTTCCGTTCTTCATACTAAATGGCTTTTAAGGGACATCAAAAGTGGGGTGTACCATGCCCCCGTTTAAAAATTTTTTTATAAAATCACAACTGGAATAGAGCAAAGAGGATGATAATAGCAATAAGCAAGTCTTTATGGTATAAAGCTCTCCCCATCATAGGAAAGAAATGACAAAATTACCTGTCCTGCCTGAAATGTCAGAAGCTTTTAAGAAATAGCAAATCTAGTTGTGTACCAGTGCTTCCTTCTGCTCAGTGACTTTCACTATATCTTCTGACTTCATACAGTGTTTAGGCTCACCTGGAAGATAAACAAATGTGATTGGGAACCACAGTGAGGAAGTTAACCAAGTTAGGAGAACCTGTATAGCCCTAGACAGACAGCAAATTCCACCCCCTGACTTTTTTGAGCTTAAAATGAGGTTCCAGACACTGCTTTCTTTAATTGCTTTCTTGACAGACTAAGAATAGGATTGAATTAACTAACCATTATAGTTTATCCATAAGGCAAAGGTAGAATGAAAGCAATAGATCATACTACAAAACAAAAATATGAAGACATTTGCGTGTTAATAAAGTGGGTTTGGGTTTTGGTTTATTTTATCTTCCAACTTACTGAGAGCCAAAATTCACCCTCTGCAGAGAAGTGCTGTTTAATTTCTCTTTAATACAGGCATTCAAACTGGGAATATGCTTCTCTCAGATTATAAAAGATGCCAATGTCAAGTTCTAAGAACTCAATTAATTCAATCAGATAGGAGAAATGACACCGAGTGACACAAGTAGCTTTCAAACTAAGTGACACAACATTAATTTCAAACCACCAATCACAATATTAAGCTGTTGCTTAAATTATTCCTTCAGTAATTTTGAATGAATACAGCTAAGAAAATTATAAACTGATTAGAGATAGTAGGCACGGGGAGAATGTAGCAAACTTACAGTGTTATTTACTAACTATACAGTAACTTCTTGGTTTTAACCAGTTGATTGATTGATCCTTCCAGAGGTTAATAATGCTGAACTGAAAATGTGAGAAAGGAAATGCATAGAAGTCTCAAAAATGGAGAAGGAGAAAGTTATAAAAACAAAAATACAGGCAGAGAAAGAATACTGAAAGACAGAAAAAAGGTACCAGCATCTGAAAGGGAAAGTGGATGATGTGTGACCTGAAAGGAAAACGTAAAGACTTCAAGCTGAAGAAGAGGCTCACAGTTTAGAAATGAGAAAGGCGAGAGAGGAAAGGGAGCTCTTGAGAATGAGGAAAGAAGAAAATTAATAACTATGAATTTACCACAGCTTCACTGTAAACAAGTGAGGATTGCTACTGATTTTACCTTTGTTTCATTGCCATGAATAGTGGGACAGTGGGTGCTGACCACACTGTAATCTGGCCACCAGCGGATGGGCCATATTCTCCCAAGCAGCATTCTTCCCCATCTCCCTTATTTTGTATGAATTTTGTGTGGGTGAAATAAGACATCCAGTTCTCTAAAGGATTTTGAAGTCTCAAAATTGGACTAACATGAATTAGAACAAGAACTTTTCCAGTTCTTTTAGCCTGCAGTAGTTTTTAGAGGGATTTAGCAAAACTTTTATTATTATCCATGAAAAAAATAATGGGGTGGGGAGGGGTATGAAAGTAAAATCTATTGACCCAAATATTTAAAGAGTGCCTAGCAGGGTTTTGGGAGTGGGATATAAGTGGTTTGCGGAGGTCTTAAAATGTTTCATTTTTATAAAAACAAAACATTGACTTCTAAACCATACATAAGTTTGTGTCAATGCATCAGTTTTTGTATGTGACAAACTCAGCCCTCTAAATGGTTGCTAATGGCTGTTATCTTATAAGCACTATTCTTTTTATAAACACATTACTTGCTTTTTTAATATAACCTGCCCTCCATCCTCATCCCAAGCATAAACACCAATTCCTTCCTGTAGTACCAGGATCCTGATTTACTGCTGCTCCGTTTAGCCACGCAGCATGCACAAGGAACACTAATGGACCAGGCACCAGAGCGATCTGCGCCCGTTTTGCATGGACGCAAAGGGTTCCACGCTCGGCTGAGCATCCCAGAGCCGCTGCGGCACTGAACGGTCACTAGCATTTGCACGGCACGGATGATTACTCGATGCCACTTGCATTACCATAAATCAAACTGGCATGTTGTTGATGTGGATCTGTCCACTGCTATTTAACCTGGTTACACTCCAGAGGCTTTCGGTTACTGGCTGCTGCTGCTGCTGAATGCTTTGTATAACCCAAAGTGACTGGATAGTCCTCTGCTGTCATACAGAGTGAAGTTACTGATAATCTGGTTTATCACAGATCGATTATCTCCTTTACATTTTGATATTAAGGATTAATGTGGTTATTGTCATGACTGAAAAGTTAAAAGTGTGCCAATTAACATTTATAAATCATTGAAACATGGAGTTGTTTAATTAAACATAAGCAGTTTTTAAAATTAATGTCCTAATTAATAAATCACTCAGGAGAAAAGGAAAATTATCACTTTAAAAAAAATCACCTTATAATAGTTCCACTTAATCTTGTAACATTCAATTAAATGAAAGTGAGATGATGGAAAGGACAAAGGTATTGTGGAAAAAACCGACATTAAGTCACAACTGGAGTTCTTGTAATACCAACCCTCTAGTTCTCCCTTAGCACTGACCAGGACACAGGGCAGAGCTACTCCTGTTAATAAAATGCAGTAGTCTGTAAGAACTACACCTAGAAAGAGATGTAACACAAGGAGAAGGACACAGTCCCCTTTTTCTTTTTTGAAAGGTGAACCCCCTCATCACAGTACATCCCCACATCCAGTGGCAGCTCCCAAGAATAGATAGATCATCTCGTGTTCCCCCTCTCTTATAATTCAACCGCGTACTCACAGAAAACCCAACTGAGTTCTCTGCTTTTTTACTAAGACAGAGCAATGACAGCTAACATATGAGATTTCAATCTGAATAACTATGTTGCTTTTCTGCTTACTTTCTGGCTCATTCTCTCAGCCCCAGCTCCCACAGGTTCTCCCTTCTCTGCCCCAGCAAGCACTCTGGACACCGCTTTAGCCTTCTACCCCTTATCCTCAGTACAGAAAGCACACAGGTAGAAAAATCTAGCATGGAGAGCACTAGTAACGTCCTGATAGATGTATAGTGCTTCTTAGAACAATCAAATAACTCTAATTTGGAAAGCAGGGGAAAAAAGTGTAAGGCCACATCTATGCTACCTTCTGTTTGCTTGACATGACATTCCATTGAAATTATCTGTCCTTGGTTTAAAAGAGAGTCCGATCTGGAACTCCTGGCCATCAACAGAGGTGCAAAAAGGAAAAGTGGGGATGCTACCCATGCTGTATCTCCCTTCTGCGCTGAGTGCTACTGCATCATGCACCAGTCATTCCTGACCATCTCAAACATCGCTTATAGCGAGAAAAAGGAGGGGGGAGCGTGAAAACAGAAACTGCTGTGCTATTTGTACTTACGAGGCTTCTACACACACTGCAGTAAAGAAAACTCTTGCAAAAACACCAATATTAAGTATCTACACTCAGACAACAACAACGACAGCTTAATGCAATTCCCTCCATTTGGAATGATATTAAATCATTTCGCCACTGTGAAAGAGAAATGTGAAACATTTTAGCCTGAGTGTTCCCCCTATTGAATATTACAAACTATTTCCATACTAAATGCCTGCATTGTCTTTATTTTCAGTTGGCTTTAACACCGAGGCACAATCTCTGCAGAGGTACTTAAAGCTGCTGCTGAAAATCAATATTAATTCATTTTGTCTGAAAGAGTCAGGATCTGAGTCTTCCCGTGTGTTTGCAGAAAGCCTGCTGCCCCAGTCCCTGCACCGTAGAGTCATGTAAATACATGCCATATACTTGTTCCATTGGCAGGCACAGAAAAAGCCCATCGTATATGTTATTTAGTTATATCACCCATGACCTAGTTGAAAAATTAATACGAGGTCTCCTCTGAGGCTTATTAGAAGCATAAAGTTCAGTGAAAGGGCCAGTGCTGACTTCAAAGATCATAGTATTTAAATAATATATAGTCAGATTTCTGACTGAACAGTAACATGGCTGGTCTCTCGTCCTTAGGGAAAAAAAATTTGAAGAACATGATGACATAGTCCCTCTGTAGTGTGGAACTTTCTCCCTGAGTTAGCCAGGCCAGCATAGAGGGAGCAAATAGGTGGCTCAGACCAACTGAGAGTATAAACACTACACAACCAGCAAAAGAATTTTGAAGAGAGCAATGGGCTTGAGCTGGCATCAACCCATGTATGCCTCACTGGTGACTGGGGACACCCAGCATTATGACGGTGAGCATATTCAAGAGACAAGTAGTAGAAATCACATCGACATGGTGATTGAGCAGTGTACTGCAACTGTTCTGTTTTGTTAAGTCTAACTTACATCTGCAGTGTGCTCTCAGTATATTTTGTATCACACTGCTAAATCAGAAATCCCTTGTAACCTCAACTATCTCCAAATAGGTAAATATTAAACATTGCACATTTCATGCATGGAATATCTAAAAGAACCTGGTCAGAGAGCATTGGACTCCGACATTAATATGCTACAGAAACCAGTCAAAACATTCATCCATGCTGGAAAATGAACACAAATAATCACTGAAGGAGATGGATGACAGAAAATTCAACATATCACAGTGAATAGAAGTTTTACATAAAATGACAACTAAAAATGCCTATCAGATGCCTTTAAAAATAACACCTAACCAATATCCTTATTCTATGCACAGTAGCACTCTACTAGAAATTTGTGATAGTGTAAATCAGAAATCCAGCTACATCTTGTGGTTTTCACACTTGAAAGATTATTAATTACTTATAAGGGGACCCATGAAAGGCTCATGAGACTAAAAGAAATGCAAACTTGCTTTCTGTAAGCTAAAGTTAGCTGACCAGGCATGCACATTTCCACTGGAAAAATTTTAAGGATTCACAGGTCTAAATAAGTCACTATTTAGTCACTATTCTAGAATGCAAGATCCAAAGAATTCTCTAAATTTCCCATGACAATGGCATTTTAGTCGTGGTGCTTGAAGACATGGTCTAGTAGGTATGGTAGTGTTGGGTTGATGGTTGGACTAGATGATCTTATAGGTCTTTTCCAACCTTAGTGATTCTGTGATTCTGTAATATTCTGTGACAATATAATTTCCCATAACAAGAGCAAGAAATGATGACATTTGTTCACAAACCATATAGATGAACAGTTTTCAAACTAATTTGAAGATCTGTACAGAACAGAATTTTACAGTGGCTGGGCATGTGTTCAATCAATGTCATGAGCAGTAGCTTCTGCTTTTTATATGCTCTTGTCAGCAGGAACAGGCACAGCTTGTAGTAAAGGAAGGTTTGGAGAAAAATTCTTTCTGTTCCATTTCATTTCCAAAGTTCTTTATCAGCAGTTTAATATTTTCAGGCACAGATGTTTAGTTTCAGTAGAAAACCCTACATTCCTATACCAAAACTAGCTGTGACAATCAGCAGCAACTGAGATGTGTGCTGCACAACTTACAATGGCTCAGATGTAAGTTTGGGAATCCCAGCAAGACAATGCTGGCTCATCACTCAGCCTCTGGAGTAGCCTTAGAAATAATTTTCTGCTCCTCTTACTGTGTGACTAATCACTTAATGTGGTTATGTCTCCTGCTATAGCTCCCCTTTTTCCATGACTTGTCATTAACCGTGGTTTAAGTACCACTGCCTATTCAGTGATGCCAGAGCTGAGCAATGACCTCATATGAGCTCTGGCTCTTAGCTCAGGACCTTACCAATACTGTTTATTTCCACAAAATAATTAAATTAATCTCTTATTTCTATTTCATTAGTTACCTGAACTCTTTTTGAATATTGCCATCTCTAGTGAAGGAACATCTTTGGACTGGTGGAATTCATGTTATTATATCTATTTTAACACCTTCAAGCAAAGAACCAGCTTCCACCAGATCATGTTTGCCTTCAGAAACACACAATTACAAACTCAACCACTTCTTTTCATAAATTTTGCAGTTTGAAGTGCTCAAATACAAGGCCTTCTGTAGAATATCCCCTGCCTTAGAAAATGAACGAGACTAGCTTTTTCTAAAATAAGAAATCTCTGTTCTTATAGGAAAGGTGAACTGTATAGACTGGCAAGCCAACAGAGTGCACTAACTGCATGCTGAGTTATACCTGACCTCTCAAACAGCATTTTTCTTGGGCAGCCATCTAAGGGCCCCCAAAGACAGCTACACCACAACTGCCTTTTGCATAGTTTGAAAGAGAAGATGCAGCTTTTCCTACTGTGTTCCTCATCCAGGAGATGGGCAAATTTTTAAGGCACTTAAATGTCAAGTTGGGCTTTAATACAAAAACTGGTGCAAAAAATACTTGTCAAAAGACAAAATTGTCATGAAAATATTATTAGGCAACTTCAAATGCTGTGAAATTAATTTTAGTGTAAATATTTTGATTCAGGACCCTAAATTAACCATCTGTTATTTCTGATGGAAAAAACCTGTCAATAAAAGCATGGACAGCTGGAATGTGGAACTCTAGAATAAGTGGGAGTTCTCCATAAAAAGCATTTTTGAGAAATATGCCGAGTCATATACTTCCATCTAAGCTAAGCTTTACAAGCACTTCAGTGTTGCTGCTCAGACAATGCCATACTCTGGCACAATACTGCAAGGCTCACCGTCATAAAAGCATTAATGAGCTTAACATCTTAATGAAAAGCGAGGAAAAGAAGTGTCATTGTATGCCTTGATTATTCTTATTACCTCACAGCTTGTTCCTACAATAAGCAAATTCGTAAAGTATAATGAAAATGCAGTGTTTTTCTCTTACTTTGGTAACACTTATTCCTATTGCTTGGGCATCTTGCCCTTGATACTGTCTTACAATCACCAGATACTAAATCATAGGCAGTTTGTGATAGAATACTTACATTCTAATAAAATATTCTGACATTATAGGGATTTTCTTACTGTTCTGTTTGTCCTGCAAGCTACAGTCAGGAGACTGACCTTTCCAGTTAAGAGAATGACACAGTCCCACGCATACTACAGTTACCAAATTCTATCTACTTGAAGTTAACTCACATTACATTAACTCACATTAATTCACATTACAAAATAATGATCACATTAGGTGCCTAAACTAAGAGGGGTGCATTTTAAGAGGGTAATATTAATTACCTATTCAAAGAGAAAATGCTAAATAGTTCTATTTTGAAAGTTTACCTGATTCTCCAATAGCAAACTGCTATTTAATAGCAAATATGCATTTATAAATAACTTTAAAATCATTCTTCCAGTTCATCTGAAGGTCTTGGTATTTTATGGAAAAGTTTTCTACTAGATATCAAATATCAAGAAGATTGTTTATGTCAAACAGCTTTTATTTGACGGTTTTAGGAGGCTACTGTTTCTATACGTGCCTGAAGAAACTGCCTTACGCTGGTGGTTCATATAACACCTTATTTCAGTATTTTACATTACTGTCAATGTTGGACAGGGAGATACCAGACACAGCTGCAGCTTCGCCCTGGACAGCTTCATTGCATTGACTGGTGCTCTGTGATGAAGTATTACCATTCAGTGGGTCTGCATTCTGTGTTTCTCGCTGGGCATCGGTGGGATCTTTCTGGTTCGGATCAGAGTTAGTGCATTTTTCTGAGTTGGATTCATCACTCAGAGGAGTGTCGAAAGAGACTACTTGTAGGACGATGGATCTGGGAGGACAGGTTGTACCATCGCTTCCCTGACTACTCTCATTTTGTATCCTTGTTGTCTCTTCCTGTAACTGTGCATCTGTGGAATTTCTGCTTTGGTCTTTTTCCTGTTCACCAACATTTTTCACAAGTTCTTCTACAAAGAGGGAACAAAATAAGTGAATTAGATAAGAAGGACATGCCACAATTGTTTGATTTCAGAGTAGTGACTGATGGAGCTGCACATAGGAATATTGTGAATATTGCCCTTCTGCGTGGGGACATGTGCACTGGTATGTTTAATATGGGTCAGATTCTGCTCCTGATTACACCCCTGCAACTGAATCATAGTGGTCTGCTTTCTGGTTTGATCTCTAATTTGCACCTCTTCTTTTTTTTGGCCATGGTACAGAGCAAGGAGCCTCATCAGACATACTGTAAGTGGAAGGATGGGAGCAGGAGGACCCCATGCTGCAGGTACCTCTCCCAGCAGTGGTGTTTACCACCACAGGACTAGGAGGAGCAGAGCTCATCAGTTCTGCAACAGAGAAAGGGCATGGAGGGGAGCACCTTGCTGGGGATGGGGGAGGCACCAGAACTGAGGGGAAGCCCTGAAGGAAGCTGGCCTACCAGCCTGGAAAAGTCTAAAATGTCAGCTAGTACAGAGCTTCAGCTGGAACAAGTTCTAGAGGGTTACACACATGCAATCCAGTACTGCTGCCATTACGGCTATAGCACATACAGGATGGGAAGGAAGAAATACAGAGGAAATTGTGCTTCAGGGGACAGCAGCTCCAGGAGAAAATAATGCTTGTGGAACACTCTATTCCTTACTCTATTGCAGAGGCTGGGAGAACAGTACAAATGAAATGGCCCAGAATAAAATGAGACACTACCAAGCAGCACAAAGGGATGGTACCAGGAGGAACTAGCAGATGAAAACAGAGAATGGAAAACTTATTGATGGAGGGTGAAAAGTTTGATTAAAAAAAAAAAAAATCTGTATCATCTTCATGGAGCCTATTTCTCTTGCTATTAGAATCTGTTTTGTAAATTCAGATTTTAGAATCTGTATACTACTATAGAAGATACAAAACACTAAAAAGTGAAAGCATTGCAGTTTGAACAACACCTCCACAAAACAGCTGCATGGTATTGCATTGAACTTCTAACTTGTCTGTGCACACTTTATTAAGGAATGAAGCCAAGTACTCAGATATTTATTGGGTAATGCTGAAACTCTGGTTGTGAGTGAGCAGTCCAAATCAAGACCAAAAGTGATTGCATGACAACTGGAAGACAGCCCAGTCTGTCATCACATTTCTACCACAGTCAGCATTTGGCATCTTCATCACCTCACTTTTCAGAACCCAAGGAAATTTCCCCCTGAAGTAACATTTGGCCTGTGAAATGGGGCAGAAAGGAACACCTCCAAACCTGAACTTACGTGCAGATACATGGAATAGTTAAATAATTTCCTTCTTTTGTCAGTTCTTTACTTCCTGTCATAGGGGTTTTTTGGTGTGTGTGGTTTTTTTTGTTTGTTTGTTTGTTTGTTGTTGTTTTTTACAAACTTTAGAGACCTGTTTGTTTTGGACTCCAAATCTTCTGAAACTTGGACAGGTACTTTTTTCTACAGATTTCAATACAGGTCTTACAAAGAAGTGGTTGGGCTAGAGACATTAAGACATATGTATAGGCAACTTGAAGGAGTTCTGATGTTCAATCCAGATATGTTAAATAGAGTGTCTGTCACTCATGCTATAATCTACCTAAGGCTTTTGTCCCAAGAAACCAATTTACGTGCCATATTTGCCTCCCTATGGCAGAGCAACAAGCATTTTTCTTTAACTTTATTAAAAAGCAAAGGAAATTCCAAGATAAAATATTTTATAGGCTGTTCAGATGCATCTGTAAATTGAAGAAAGCAAAGCTTAACTATAATCATACATAAAACCGTAATATTAACTTAGCTCACACTGCAAAAGGCGGGGGGTTTTTAACCAGAAAGCTGGTAGGACAGAATATTTTTATCATAGAGTGGTTTTTAGGACAATGTTAACCAGAATTCGGATTTGTTTTGGTGTAACTGGGTGGCTGACCACTTTATTATCATATTAGAAGTCTCAGAATATTTATATAGGAAAAACCCACTTTTTTTTTAGTTCATAAAACTGAATATCTAAACATAAAATTGCTTTCCTTCACTCCCTACTAAACTTGAACTGGCAAATGAAGCTTAGTGGATTAATCAGAACAATGCTGATAGCCTGTTCTTAACTTCTGTCATGCTGGTCTCTTATTTCTGTGAGTGCCCTTGAGATGATCTCAAGCATGTCTGTTTGAGGGTTTTTAAAACACAGCCCCGCTCTATCTCATGTCCATGTACATCTGACAGATGTAACTTTCAAACAGGGTATCTCTGCACCAAGTTACACCTGAAAACATACTAGTTAAATGTCATACCTATTGCACTAAAATGGGTGTGATACTAGTTCTTCGAGAAGTCATTAGAAAAGAATATGTGAGAAAAATATCATCTTTCCTAAGCGTGAAAAATACTTAGAATGTTAAAATTTATGGAAGTAGTACTAAGTCTCTCATCTATGAGAAAGTCTATGCTCTGACTTGTTTTGCTCCACTCAGCTTCAATCCCTGTGGAATCCATTGCCAAAAAGATGAAACACTGGAGTCTTACGGTACATTAGCCACTTGTGGAATATGCTATACGTGTTAGAAAAACACAGGTTTCTGCTTTCTATAACAGCTAATAATTGTACTCTGTATTATATAGGACCTTTATATTGTATATCACAATTGGCATTTTCTATCATTTCTGCTATACTATCACTGATGAAACAGAAATATTTAGCAGTCTTTAAAAGGGCCTGAGTGACTGAATAACTAAAATTCAAGCAAAGCAGTAAGTTAATACCACTAGTGTTAAGAGAAGCAGAGCTGGCACGATGTTTGATGCCCTGTGCTGGACAGTAAGATTTGTAATAAACACTGTGGCAGAGTCCCTGCTTCCATCCAGCCCCGAACTGCCTGGACCCTCTGAGAGCAGCAGGCAGGGCTGCTGCCCCTCACCCTGCACTGGGCTGCTGGGTAGAGCAAGTTCATTGCTGTGGCCAGCTGAAGATAGAAATGGGGTATGTTAAATGAACAATGTATCTTGGCATTTGCAACTCTGACAATATTTAATGAGAGTAAATAGATGAAGAAGATTAGTAAGATTAAACAACCTTATTGGCTCTCTAGAAAACTCCCGTTTTTTGGGAGGGGGTTCAGTTAGGCACAGAACAGCTGAAGGATTATCATATCCATTCAAAGGCAGACAAAGCGTGTTGTGAAGTGCAGTGAACCCGTGTTATTGTTGCTACTGGTTTTGCTTTCTCTGTTTTTACTTGGTAAAAGTGCATGGAGCCAGGGCTGTTTACATATTTTCAACTGCTTGGCATTATTTTCTTTACAAGAACCTAAGAATTATTCAGCAAAATGTGAGTTCCTCTGTAAAACAAACAGCTTCTCCTAACTGGTCTGTTAGGGGTGACTAAACCTTATCCCTCCCTTCTATACTTCTGGGCCATTTCTAAACTCCTGCCTTAAATCACTGTCCTTCATGAGAAGCAACAAAGGTATTTGATACATAAACATGGTAGAACTGGTGTCTTCCTTCCTTTGTGTTTAGGCTGGGCTGTTGGCAAAATAACTGTAATGCCTCGTTTTGTTTGGAAAACTCGCAGGAGTCATTAAGGCGATATCCAAATTTCAGAATAGTTGAAAAGTTCTGGTACTTTGTAACTTTTCATCTACAGAAAATGTGATAGCCAGGGAAGGTGACTCTGACTCCTTTCCTCTCCCCTTCTCTTCAGCTACTACACTTTTTTCATTGTCACCTTTTTTTTTTTTTGGCTTAACAAGTCTCTGAAAATTGAAGCGAGTTCTTTCGGTTCTAATTTTTTATTGTTTGCTGGAGTGAATGGGAGCACTGAATTCCTGTCAGCCCAACAAAGGAAGGAACTGCACCTTTCTAAAAGACATGTTCTCACATCAGCCATTTTAAAGAGAAGAGGAACAGAACAGCAATAAGCATCAAAAATTTGTAGAAAACAAGAGGACTGATCCTGGTGCCTCTGGGTCTCCCAAGTTTAAAGACATGTCCAAGAGTTCTCAAAAAACTGTGATCTTTCCCAACCAACCTGCCACTTTCAAACCAAAGAATACATTGTATTAACCCAGAGAGTTATTTAGATACTGATTCCATCCACTTTCAACTTCTCACACAAATTTCATCACACGTACAGGTATATAAAACTACTGCGAACCACGTAATCCAGTGGCACTTGATCCCACAGCATTATGTCACATAGAGAATGTAGCAACGGTTTAATAGTCACTAAAACTTTTTACTAAAAGATCTGAGTAAAAATAATTTGTGTTTATGGTTTCCTAGGGTGGCTACCTCTGCCTTTTACTTCTCTTTTGCTGTATAGCTGTAAGCACATGGGCTTGAATGCTGGGACTTTTGGGACTGGTAAAGGAAGAGACATGCTGCCCTGAGCCTGCTAGAGGGAAAAGGTGGCTTAAGTCATGGAGATTGTCATGTGCAGAGGCGGGTCAGCTCTCTGATGTATACTTCAGGAGGGTATACAACAGGTTCCATTATCCTGTTCAGTTATCATTCATCAGTCCATGATTTACCAAATATTAAAATGTTTCTTGTTCCTCTCAGCTCAACCCATTCATTGCACTTCCTCAGACCATGGTGAAAAATTCTCCTTTTCCCACTATTCTTAACGTTTTTCTGGATTAGCTCAAAAACTGCTTATGACCTAAACGTTTTAGCAGTGCAGTTAAAATCACTGTCACTGGTCCTAGGTTGGACTCCTTTAGCCCCCTGAATTTATTTTTCTTGAACAGATTAAAACAGTTCATTAGGGTAGACTTCCTGTGCCAAGCTGTCAGTTGGTTTCTGTGACTGTCACACATGTCCTCCCACCACCCGCCCCTTCCTAGCTGCTGCTAAATCACATTAACATGCTATCAGACCACCACTCTCAGATTTTCACATTTCAGCAGCTGTTACTCTCTTCTTATTAGTGAGTCTGCAGAGAAAATTCTTCAGACAAATGGAACCAAACCCTGTGGTTATTGTGACTAGAAGTATGCAGGATTGAAAGTGCCCGAGGGGGGCCTGCAGGTACCATGCAGAGGTCTTTCAGAAGAGACATTTCTTATTCAAAGTTGGTGCCCATAGAATAATTAAAAAAAAAAAAAAAAAAAACCAACAAAAAAAAAGCTCATCACTTCTCGAAAGATGCAATAGCTGTCATGTTTTCCATATTTTTACTATCAAAATTAAGCACAGGACAGTGAGAGAGACTCTTTCAGCCTCACGTATTTTTCATCCTGTCCTGATGCGGTCAGTCACCCCAGACATACACCTTCAAGTTCTGCAGCACAGCGCACTGCCAAAAGGTGTTGGGGACAGGACAAGATTCGTCACTGATCACTTTCCATACAAATAATGCAACCCTTATTCAGGTCCTGTAGCAGTTAATTCTTCAGAACAGATGCATAAGCATAAAATGGGAACAACAAGTAACACTGCTGTTGTATTGCCCTGGAGATGAACAACGTTAGCATGCTTCAGTGACGGGCCCATCCGACTGGCAGCTGGGCCCTTGGTCTGCATGCTGCACTCCCTCATGTTATTATTTGACCTGAGGTGAATGTCCCAAGCTGTCTGTGAGTCTTTTTGCTCAACTATAAAGTGAAGATAATGATAATTATTTATCCCTGCAACTTTATTTACGATGATGTCTACTGAACAGCTGGTAAGCACGATTACTAGTCCACAGCCTTTTACTCTGTTTGGAGTACCTGAGCTTGCCAAACACTGACCAACTTGGTTAGTAAAACTCTAAAACATTTTCACAGATCACAGTAAGCATGAAGGAATAAATATTGTATTTTTTAAATACTAAATCATTGTGTTACAATTCCTCTATGTTTTAAGAACTGCATCATGAAGGATCTTACATATTTAAAACTTTCCCAACAAGTTGTGTGTTTCTTACAGCTTTATCAGTAGGTCAATAACCTCCAGACTTTAAAAGCCATTTAGCAAACATTTTCTCTAAGAAAACAATCTCTCAGACTCATCTGAGCATCTTCATTGTCTATCTGCTACAACTACCACAATTGCATATAGCAGCAGTCATCACCACTATGTGTTGAAAAAAGCACAGGATGGAATGGTCTCTTTATCACTGTGGAGTTGAACAAAGAGAGATTATCTGGTGATTAGGGGTTTGGAATATTAATTAAACATCAAGGCTCTCAAATTAGAATCCCAGATGTTTGATCATTATGGTAATTCCCTGTTAACAGCATTCCCTGAAAGGCCTGAGAAACATTCCTCTAATTCTCCAGTGGTGAAAGGTTGAGGACCCTTAGGCTATCAAGCACTGAGCTCTGCTGCATCAATTATACAAGACACGGCCTTTTTAGCAAAATGGAGCCATCTTACCTAGGGAGCCTTCTGTTAAGGAAGCTCCCAAACAGCTGCCTAGGTAGATAAATGCTTTCCTTACTAACACGGGCCTTTCCAAAACAAAGCACACTGCTCCTTGCCCAAGCTGCTTGCTTTGAATCAAGTCTCAGCAGCAGCTACCGTTTCAGGGAGGGGTAGCACCAACAGCTGGGCCTGCTACATCTCCAGGAAAGCTGCCCTGCCAACAGCAGTGTCAGCATGTCTTGGTCTCCTGCTCTGGCCTGTCTGGTCACAGGAATCAGGCCATTTTGCTCAGCCCTCCCTCACCTCTGGCTGAACTGCTTCCGAAGCAGTGATACCTGCATAGCCTTATCCTGGAAAGGTGAGAACCTGGAACAAGAAGTCATGCTCAGGAGATAATTGTCTCTAGTTTCCTTTCTACATACTTGTGGATCTGTGTTACTACATTTTATAGAGCCAACTTCTGTCTCTGTGCTGTATTACTACATGTATAGAGACAACTTCTCCTGAGCCTGTGAACTAATCTGGGAACAATGCCTAGTGTTTGCAGAGCCCACTGACAAGAATGCAAATGGTTCTTTTAACAGCAAAAGTACTGTTTGTCATAGTCAGCTCAGGTAGTGTGTTTGGAGACCTACACTAACAGGCAGCCTGCTTACTACCATGGCATACTGCCCTCATACAGGTGACATCCTCAGGGCACTCAGCTCTTTGTGGTTTGTCATAAATTATCTAACTAGGAATAATGATAGCAATAACAACGCTCCTTTCACCTGGTAGTGACTTGCCCCTGATACTTCTTCCCTCAGCACGTTCCTACTAACATATGAATAAAACACGACTTCATACATATGCACAGAGTAACCTAAAGACTTTTTATCAAGCAATAGAGTTGGAGATGGTAACAGGAGATCCAGACAGGATGGAACAAATTATCTGAGGTTCAAGGTCTCCGGTTATTCATTTACAAATTTAGTCAAACTTGAGTGCAATCTGAAAGGAATTTCAAGTGGAAAGGAGATATATTTGAATATTTTTCATTCTTTACAAGATACTAATTTTGCACAGCCTGATTAGACTTTCAGTCTTTGCAGGGTGCAGCTCTGGAGCAGATATACTGCTGATCTGAACCAGTTGGGGAAGATTTCTTCTCCCATTATGTGATAAGGAAATTATGTGCTACTTCAGACAGTGGTACCTCACAAGGTTCCTCTAGATTCTAACCAAGTACCCTGAAGGTCGCTATGCCATATTCCAGTCAACTGCAGATTGTTGCTGCGAGCAGTGTCTTTATGGGCACCTTTTGCAATAAATCTGTTCCTTGCTCTCAGAGAGGTTTCACAAAACAGATCCAACCATAATCACACAGAGCAGATTTTGTTCATCAAGTTCTGGCCTCAACACCAGCTATTTCCACTTACCCACCAGTTTTCCTAATGTACATTCTACTGTAATTCCATAACCCTATGCAGGAAATACTTAGACCTACTTCATTAGTAAAGGTGATGGAAGAAAAGAAGGGCACCCTAGAATACAGACAACTACAATCTCAACAAAGTCCATGGAGTCTTGAACAATAACAGCTCTGTTTTTCACAGTAGAAAGCACGCCCAGAGTTTCCTGGATCTTGCTGGGCCTCACATTGCCTGCAGTCAGTATCAGGTCATATACAGTGAGACCAGTTCCAGCAATGAAATGTTATACTGAAATATTCCAGATGCTTACTCAGAAACAACACAGGCTGTGGACAAAATGTACCCCAATGCTATTCGCACAACCTGCATCCAGGTTATAAATTGTGTTCAACAATTATCGCAAATCCTTTCAGTCAGACAACTGTAATCCCAGACAATTTTCAGGTATGGCTTACGGCTTGATGCAGGTTTGGCTTTATTAACTATCAAACGGAAAACGAAAAGTTACTTTTTGCCTTGTTTGGGTCTAGTAGATGCAGCGACAGTCCAAATCTTTAGATCCACCAAATCATTTAAATAATTGCCTACAGCATAGTCCCAAGAAGCCTGCAGTAGTGAATTTTGTTCCATACAGTAGGGAACAAACAGCATTTCTAATCGCTAATTACAACTTTTACGTTTCTTAAGAAATGTGGCAGGACATACTACTTTGAATTGTTGATTCTGACATTTAAAGCAAATGTCAGTATCAGTTATGATTAAAAGTGCAAGAATGCACATTTCTAGACCAGACCCCTAAAGATAAGCTGAGCAGCACAG
This sequence comes from Rhynochetos jubatus, assembly GCA_027574665.1. Taxonomy (NCBI): domain Eukaryota; kingdom Metazoa; phylum Chordata; class Aves; order Eurypygiformes; family Rhynochetidae; genus Rhynochetos; species Rhynochetos jubatus. The sequence goes on along the minus strand of CM050654.1, from coordinate 17,410,954 downwards.
AGCCTTATTGTACTTTGAGGTCCTTTCCAACCTAAACCATTCTATGATTCTACATGCTACAAGATCTCCTCTTGTCCCCTGACCACCTACATCTCTTTATACCTCCTGGGAGAGCAAAACAGGACCATCTAAACAAACATTAACACATAAAATATACAAATACAAGACGACCACATATTTTTATAGGTCGAAGGAAATTAAAAAATGAAAGTAGGGGAGATCTTAAGGAGTAACGTATAAAAACATTCCATTTTAGTACATCTTACCTTCTACTGCTAATTCTTTCCATCTTTCTTTGTTGGCTTGAATGATCTTCATCAAGTTGTCCTTAAAGCTCGTTAGGTCTACAGTTGCTAGAGAATTTTCTGTGTGAGACCCCCCATCACTTGTACTTTTAAAACTGGGTCGTCTTTGTGCTTCAGCATTGCTTACTGCTCCCAAACTATTTTGGCTGCAGGAGTGAAAAGACCCAGAATTATGAACACAGTCAGGCAATTTTAATAATTGCCACAAACAGTTAATTTGAATAAAACTCCTTAGGACCTACATGCAATGACTAACTCAAAATAATGGTTTTCACCAAAGAGTGCCTAAGATAAAAGACATTTCTTCAACTCACAAAGTGTAACCTGGGATTGATTCTTACCGACTTTCTTCCAGGGAATTCTTGAAAAAAAAAAAAAAAATTGACCGCTGCAAATACATACTGCTGCTAAAAATGGCTCAAGATATGAAAACTAGGAACTTCAATAATGTATTGCAAAGATTATAATCAAAGAAAAATAATCAGATATGTTGTAGAAAATCAATTTTATATTTTATACGTGTGTATTCTGCTTGTTACTGTGTTTTTTTCTGTTTTATATGCACAATCGTTCACAGTCAATGGAGTAATAGCATATTGCAAATACAATAAATCACCACACGGTGGCAGTACTGTCCAACTATTTACGTTATTTTCCAACTGCCAAAATTGCGAGAATTACACTATGATGTTAGTTTATGTTAGTTCAATAACCAAGCAGTGTATTCATACCTGGATGTCCCAAATGCAGGACTTTCAGATTTTGACGCTTCCTCTATAAGAGGCATAACAATTTTCTCCATTGAGTCCGTAAGAAGAGAAAATGTTGGTTCTACTATGAAATCAATGAAGCCTAAAGAAGAAAAAGAGATAAAATAAGAGTTTACATTTCCACAAATCTAAAACCTAAAAATAAATACTTGACATCAAGCTGATTTTCTGACTGTAGTCCTGATTCAATGTACTAGATACCACCAGTATAATCCTGAGGAAAATAGCCCAACTAAAACCAAAACCACCTGAAGCTGTATAGATCTAACTAGGTATTAATAATTATAAGCTTTTCATTCCTTTTACTTGTAAATTTTATGCACTCCGGAACACACCTGCCATTTGAAATTAATATTAATTATTGAATAGAAGGGAAGCTACTGCTGAACCAGGGGGCTAGCAGTCATACTGTCTCTTTTACCATTTGGAGCTTCTTGCCAAGGGGTTAATATTTCGAACTGCTGTTTATTATTCTGTGGAGGTAAAGTGTTATTTCACAGTGTGTAGGAGTGTTCTGTCAAATCAGTGAAGAGAACAAGTAATATCCTTAGGAGACAGCATTCATCCCACAGTTCTGAGATGTCAGCTCTGAACAATGTCTTTTACATTTTAAAGTGCTCATCAAGGTACGGAATGACACAGTGAGAGAATGAAGCATTATTCTCTGCCAAGCACTTAACAGAAGAAAAAAAAGCTAAAACATGAGCTAGCAATGGATTTCCAGATGTCTTCATACTCTAACCATGCAACACAGCACAAAGGTGAGCAACAGCGCTTCAGTCTAGGATCCAGCTTCCCTCCTGCAGTAGGTACGATGCTCAAGCACATTGCTTTTCAAGTCCCAGTGGAGTGGAATAAAGGACATTTTGAGAGACAAGATCAGACAGGATGGCACACTTCAATGCAAGGATAAGACACTGTCATCTATAGAATATCTCCCTGAGTACTGTGTTCACTCACATAAAAGGTACAGCTTTTGGTAGGACATACTGCTTCACTCAGTATGCTTCTAGGGTATCTCCTTTTAACTAGCCCCAGTGATCTTTACCAGTTTTTCTTTCCTTATTATTGCTGATGGAAAGTGGGATAGAGAGAGCCAAGACCCACATTTCTGAAAACAGGAACCTGAAGTTTCACCACTGTTGACCAAAATGCAATTAGGATTGACAGGAGAGAATACAGTGGTCCTTGTCAACCCAAGGAGGCTTGATCCCGCCACATTGACAGTCTTAACTGCAGTTCAGAGATCTGATGTAGGAATTATCTTTTGAGATGCTTCTACAGAACAGCACCAGGCTTTTAGATTGTAGTAGAGACAGACCTGTGAGTTCTTGAGCAAGAATCAATGTGTCTGAGGACATGATCTACCAACCTCAAAAGGACGTACAGTAAAAGTTTGGCTCATGTCCAATACTTTGGTTAATCCTTCTCCTGCCCCCCTTAGCATCATGTATGTTGAAATTACTTCATATTATTTTGAGATCAGCACATTTCTGCTGTAACAGCAAATGAGCTTGGTGAATAGATAGGTGCAAAGAGATACCTTCTATATGATGACATTTGGACTATTTAAAATTCAAGATGGGTATAAGAAATATCCATATGAATTTACATGCTCCTACACATACAAGAAAAAGAAAAACACAACTTGTCATTACCTATTTGGGACTGAGCTACCAAAGTAGACTTGCGGTCACAGAGTGGGGAAAACTGAAGACCTAAAGCAGCCTCCTTGTCTCCCTGCAAACAACAAGATTTAATATTATATGCACATATTTGACAGAGGGACAGAGACAAAGGAATCTGAACATTCTAGGTATTTATTCAACAGATTATTTTCCCTTATATTCCTAAATAAAAACAAGCCACAGGCAAAAATATAAGCTCTCATTATTTATCTTCAAATGTTCAATATAAGTAAAAGTCAAAATTCTAACTTATATTTGACAATTAGTATGTAAAGGAACTTATTGCAAGCAAGTTCTCCTCAAGAGCAAGGCCATCTACCACTGACATTTAACATAGGAAGTCCACAAAAACCCCTGAAGAGACACCTTTCAAGGGTGGCTATAGTTTGTGTTGCTGGAGAACATGATGCACTGACATTATACCTACAGGAAAACTTAAGTCTTTCAAGTAAAATGGCTCTACGTATTACATTAGTCATGGAGAGTGCTGTTTCATGAGCATTCAGTGGGGTGCAGTACCTGAACATTTTCCTAAAGATCTCATCAGAAGCTGATGGATGAAGGGTGCAGTATTAATCCGCCTTAGTTTTTTATCATATATCAGAGATTGGGGAAAAGTTTAGAAATCTAATCCCAATAAAGCCACTTCAGCTACAGGAACAGAGTTAGCTCACAGATTGTGTTTCATGTGGAAGTGGAGAGTTTTGTCACTGTGGCCTTTAAATTCTGCACCCAAGTGTGCAGAATTTTACTTCAGTGTGTAGAACAACACATGAACACTTACTACTAGACGCAGTGCTAGTGGTATCTCCATGTAAATGCAGGAGCCAGATTGTGATATAATATAAACTGGGGTAGCTTCTAACAATTTCAGCCATTGTTGAATACAGGATTTCTAAAGCAATATTAATTTTGTAATCTTCCCTTAAGTAGGCATTAAAAAAGAGAAAATCCAACAACTGGCAAAGAATTAGTTTGCTTTTTAAAATATTTTCAAGTAGCTCCTTACCCCAATTATTAATTACTTTTCAATAAATATAATACACAATATATACTTAAATATGACCTAGGTGTAAGTCTACTGTAAATTGTAATAATGGACACAGCACTGATATTGAAATTGACCATTAGAATTACATTAGATTTCAAATCAAGATAAAGATCAAAATAGTAAAAAAAAAAATTATTTGCCCAGGTGCTGAATTCACTGGACAAATTTTATTTTGTCCCTTTGGATCTATTCAGACTGAGAGCAGAATGCTATAGGAGCTGTGATACTTCTTTGAGTGACTTGAACTACGCATTTCTTTAAGGTTTTGAGTTGGGTGGGTGTATTTCTATTTTAAACTTGTATCTGAGATTTTCCTTGGCATTATAACACACTTTCTGTAGTTGTTGCTTTTAAACTTAAAGTGCTGTTTGGCTTTTTCCCTGAGGTTAACGCTGGGACATATTTTAACCGTTAGCTGCAGTTAAAGTTTTTGGTCTAGGTGAATGTTCATTTTTTGCTGGTGCTCACTACTTTGAAAGTTGCTTGTTAAAGCATTGTTTTTGCATTGACGGTTTGAGGCTCTGCTGCTTTTTCCTGTAAGGCAGGAGAAGTAGTTGCATTACTATTTTTAAAGAGAAAAGGAGGAATTAGTGTGTTTTGTATGCAATTAGAATACTTCATCTTGGCTGACACAGATTTGGAAATCCCAGAGATTTCTACCACACACGCTCATTTCAACAGACCAGGGGGTGCATAACCAAGCCAGTGCATCCAGGAAGCAGGAGACCTACTGTGTCTGCCCTGCCCAGGCCATTTATATAGGTACAGTTACTTCATTGTACTTTTAAATGTCTTGGAATTACTTCACACGCTGTTCTTGGTAGTACATATGAAGAGGGATTCAGTTCCTTGCACTCTCCTCTACAGCCTGAGAAACTTTCACATTTTATAATGCTCAGTTGCAGAAACACAAACATGGTGATTTGATTCTCTTGTTAAAAGCCTTCTCAAGTGTTTGAACAGCTTATTTGGGATCCAGTTACTTCTCCTAATGAAAGGATGAAGGAATAACTAAAACATTAGCTGATCCTATGCACTCAACGATCAGTGCGATACTGTTTATTGCTAATGTTACATCCACTTTGGACACATTGCCTCAGCGTCCCATGGGCTCTGTCTAGTCTGTCTCTCTGTGTCTAAAATGTTTTTACAGTTGGTCATTTCTGACCTTTTCAAGTAATATATATCTGGGGTAATCGGCTCCTCCTTTTCCTCTCAAGTTCATTTCCTCATCATTTCCACTTACACAAGCAGACATAAATTAATGACTCTGCAGTCTCAGTATTTCCACCAAACATAGTCCATTCATTATTTAGACTAAGGCACCAGCTCTCCAAACTGTCTCCCCAGTGCAAAGCGTGGAGTCAAGGATGTCCTAATGCTCCCTACTGTGAACTTGTTTAAAGAAACCCTAGGAACTGAGGAAGAACCTTCTCAGGCAGACAGGCCTATCAACCTTATGGTTTAACATACTGACTTTTTTATTCTCTGGCCCCTTTTTCCAGGGGACATTTGAAAATGTCAGCATATTGCAAAATAATGACAATAAAGATGAGCAATACCATACACTGTTGCGTTATCTGTATTAACCATTTTTAAAACTTGTGTGTAACTGTAGAAATTGTGTAATACCTTAACTGGTTTTAGTTATCAGTTGTACTTCAGTAACTGTTAGGTCAAAAATGGGCGTGGTCACAAATATTCATTGCAGGGAGAGTATTCCTTCTTTGTAGAAATGGTTTTTTTGCCTGCTGAGGTGAGTAAAATAATGGCAGCAGCGACACCAACACCTACTGGGCTTTCCAGTTGAAATGAAAAGACTTTCACAAAGGTGTGTCTTCACTTTTCTTTTAGCATATATGGCCACAGCATTAACAGAATGATACAGTCTAACCTCTGGCTTTGGACCAGGCTGTTATGAAAGTAAAACCTTCATATCTATGTGGTATATGCATGACAAGCACTGTCAAGGAAAAGAAATAGGAGGGCTTTCGAAATGGAGACAATTTTTGCTTTCTTTGCTGAACATGAATTCTTCCTATTTTCAAGTCCCTCATCCTACCCTGCTGGTGCTTCTTTTTAACTCAAGGCATATATAAATCTCTGTCTACAGAATGAAAACAACTTGACAAGTTATATTATTACGGAAAGAAAAAAAATGCTACAACACTCAGAATCCTGGTATCAGCTGAAATAGATATATAGCTATAACAATTCCATTTTATTCAGGCACATAAAAGTTGAATTAATGTCAGTGGTATGTATGAAGAATAAGGAATATATACTACCGACTGTGCTTGTCAATCACAACTAACAGCATCCTTGCTGGTAGACTTATGAACAGATTTAATTGTGTAACCATTGCTTCTTGAACTAGGCTTATGAAAAGATTTTTAAAATGGCACCTGTCGAAAAAATTCTTCCATCAGAGCCATGGTCCACCGGTAGTGCAGTTCCCAGGATTTTGCTGGATGGCTTATGTCTGCTGCATGTAGAATCAAAGACATGGCTTTGGCTTTGTCTACCCTGTCAATTCAAGGACATGCTCCAATTATTTCAAAACAAAAGCAACTATTTAAATTCTTTTCTTGTACATGAGCTCATTGAAAGACTATAGATAATGAACAGAATGGAAAATAACCTACCCCTCCGTCTGCTGTAGCGTGTGTCGCATCGTTTTAATTTGTTGAAAATGACCCGACATATCTGTAGACAAGACCATCTCAATGACCAAGCTACGCAACTCCCTAAGAATAATTAAAAGCAAAATGACTGATTACAATTAATTTATTCTACGTATGTGTATTTGTTTAAGCAGTACTTGTTAATTTATAACTTTCTAAATGACATCACAGGTTTTATTATGTTTTTAAAAGCATTTAAATAAATTATTAACAACTTGAACATTGTATCCTAAAGGGATCCTCTGAAAGCAATGTACTTCAGAAAGTGCACTTTGCAATCATTATTTCAGAGTCACACTGTTTAGTAATTCCTCTTTCTAGTGTACAAACTAAAGTTACATGCAGTTCTGTCACCCATTTAAGTCTTTCCTTATTTTTCCAGCAGTAGAGTATTCAAAAATACAGTTGATCCCTGGGCTTACCACCCAGGATATATTTGTGTCTTTTATTACCGCCCTCCTATTAGTACAGAGCAGTTACAACACTAAACCTAGGAAGAAGGCTGTGGAAACACTCAGAAGAGCAAGAGATGTTACATCTGAAAGACTATAAACATTATACCAATATATGAACATTATGACAAACTACCCTTCATCTCAAAAATACCTTCATGCCTATGTCATGAATCAGAACAAGTTCAGGATTTATAATTTATCTAGATCTTGGTATTATGGTCAGACATGTTGGCTGGACCATCAGGTCTCTATTAAATGGCTATGAAAATAGGAAAACATGAACCATGTGAGAATGTGTATTAATTCTCATTGTATATGACAGTAATTTTATCAGCAATAATTATTGATTTGAAAATTTCTGTTTCCTTGATGTAGAAGGATTGTATATAGACCATGTAGGAGTCCAGTGGGTCTTTACATGCTTTTTAAATGGAGGATTTATGTGCAAGTGTTGCTTATATGTGTATCGGGGTCAATTCACCATGTTAAATCTTTGACCATGTAGCATCTATCCTCGTGAGCACACCCCCAATCCTAAGAATGTCCAAGTATCAACAGAACAGTAGAATCTTACCTTAGTCATTCTCATTGGATCTTTCATATTGTGTTCAAATCTTTGATTTACTTAACAATACGTTTTTTTCAGAGGACTGTTTTAAAGAGGTAAATTGCATTTTTCTTTAGAGCTGTGAGAACAGTTTGTTATAAAAACTATCAAGACAGTTTTTGAGCCAAATTAATTGCATATTTAAGCTGATGCTCTGCATTGATTTTTGTTATTTATTCCTGATTTGCTTTGATGTAACTGGATAAAGACTCAATCCTCTCACTTCTACTCCATAATATGCAGCCATAGCAACTTGTGTTTAGAAAATGCCTTACCTTATCTGACCTCATAATAAGATACTAATTAATTTGCATCCCAACTGTTCCTCCTCCACACTGCTTTGAAACTGCACCCTTCAAACACCGCCAAACCCATTGGAAAAAAAAAAAAAAGAACAGCTAACACTGCATGAAAACTGAAGGCTCTACAGCATTAAACCCTGTTGTTCGTAAGACTGAACTAATTATCACTTCCCCTTTCTATGGGCGATTTTCCTAGAACTTTCCATGTCTGAACTAGTAAGAGTAATCAGAAATAAGTCCACCCCTACTACACAAGACACACAGAGAAGAAAAATTCTCCTTCCAGTTTACTCACACTGTCACAGCAGCAGACAAAACCTATTTCTTACCTGGACCACCTGAATAAGGATCAGACAACATACCACGGTCCGGCTCATCCACTTCTAAAGATCTCAGGCCACCAAAAAGCTGCTTAACAGCAAAAGAGAGGCTCTCCATCTAGAGTCTGCAGTTGTTTCCTGCCTGCACCCCCATCCATCATTAATAGAGGGATGGAAAATTGGGAACTGGCAGGGAAATACTAAATAAAGCTCTACTAAAGCTACAAATGGTCAGTTCCTAGCATTGCACAGAAAATTAATCTTGGACTTAAACCATTCCCAAATTGATTCCCAGGGAAAAAAAGACCGTCTCAACTTCCATACTGAGGGAGACCTCATAGGTAACTCCTGGACAGAAATCTCTGCCCACCTCATTAAGCAGTCCACAGCTACAGGCATCGGGGTAATACAGTTAGCATTGTTCATACTACCATGGCAAAATGAGACATAGGTGGTGCTGTCTTCAGTTCTATGACAGGAAAGTTAAAGAGAGCATGCCCTCCTAGTGAGCAAGACACACACTGGTAAAAATGGATGAGGAGAAGGCTGAGGTACTCCACTTCGCCTCAGTCTTCGCTGGCAATTTCTCTTCCCACACCTCTCAAGCGGATGGACCGTAAAATGGAGACTGGAGGGGCAAAGTTGGTCCCCTTGTAAGAGAAGATCAGGTTGAGGCCACCTGAGGAATCTCAACATACCTAAGTCTATGGGACCTGATGACATGCATCTCAGAGTCCCGAGGGAATTGGCTGATGCAGTTGCCAAGAAGAAATTTTTTATGATGAGGGTAGTGAAACACTGAGCAGGTTGCCCAGGGAGGTGGTAGATGCCCCATCCCTGGAAACATTCAGGGCAAGGTTCAACGGTAACCTGATCTAGTTGAAGACGTCCCTGTTCACTGTAGGGGGGTGGACTAGATGCTTTTAAAGGTCCCTTCCAACCCAAACCATTCTATGATTTTATGAAATGGTAAAATCCCAGCCTACAATCAAGTATCACACAGCCACTCGCTCACCTCCCCACTCCCCAGTGGAGGAGGAGAATCGGAGAAAAAGACACGGAAAACACCAGCACACTCAGACAGAAGACTCCCAGGGGAATTTGTGAAAGAAAAGCTGCTCATTATGCATTATATATAAAACGCATATTGTTTTGTTAGTCTTTTTTAAATAATCAGGCATTATGTCATTGTATGCCTTATGAGTGGAATGGTTTGAGACGTTAATACCACCTACAACAGTTGTTGTAATACATAGGGTGCCAGAACACCAGAAGTCTAGTAGATCACAGGAGAAAAGTAGACAAAAAAGGATCCCTCTTCAGTTATTTAGGAGCACCAAGTGAGAGAAACAAGACAATGTGGAAAACTGGAATATATTTTAAGAGTTGAGAAAAAGAGTGAGAAATTACTATGGACGTCACATACGCTATCCATAAAGGACATCCTCATCAGGATGCTGGCAGTTGCTCAGATCCAAACCCTATGTTTTAAACTTAATTGAAGCTGACAGTTTATTAGTGCATTTATCTTCTTAATGTTAACATGCAGAAAAGAAAGTGTAATACGATAAAGTCATTCTCAGTCATTTTGCTTCATCTTGCAGAAATAATTAGCAGAACCACAGTTTATATAGGCAGGGGTATGAAACTTTAAAAAAATTAAATCGTTGCAACTCAAGAAAACAGATCTGACAGTATTCAGGAAATTAATCACTGGCAGGAAGTACATCAAAAAGTTGAACGAATTATAATTTCAATTTACTGCCAATTTGGTTCAGTGTAAACTTCAAAACTGTTAGTCAAACCCCATGAATTTCAGTACGGATCCAAGAAGTTCACTCTAGTAATCATTAGAAAATTGAAGAGCTTCTTTTAGGTAGCTAACAGATTTGTCGTTGCACCAATGAACAACTGTATGTGGTGACAGGGTAACAGGTGTTTTTGGATATTAGAAATGAATACCAGGAAACCATCATTTCCAGGACTGATCCCCTAAGTATCAGACTTCAACAGGTTGTACAGGTTCTCAGAGTGGCACTTTGGAAGTTACCAGTCTGTTTGAAAGTACAGACTGTAACTGCCTAGCTAAATGACAAAACATGGAACTGATTGTCCTCATTTAGTTGCTTGAGCTTATTAGTCAGTTCATACAGCTCTTTTAAGTTGTGCTGAATAGCCTCAACAAGAGAACATAAATTCTACATTCTTTCTCTGGCTGCCAAATCCCACCAACTTTCAAATGGCTGCATATAATAGCGGACTGGATGTGTGCAGCAGCCACTCTATACAAATAAAGTTTGCAAAACTAAAATAAAATCCTCCAGGAAATCCAAATTGGGTTATAGTGAGAGGAGATTGAAAAGCAAGGGCAAACATGCCAAGTCTGTGATTGAGCAACTTCTGAGGGAACGTGGTAGTTTATCACAGGTTCAAAAACCACGGAGAAATGACATACAACAGCAGTTAAAGCAAAGGGCCCATGATATAAAGAAAGGGAACTGTGGGAAGACCAGACCAAGCAATCTACACAGAGAAGAGAGTGCTTCAGAAATGTGAAGACAATCTATCATATTCCTCCCTTTATTCTGTGGCAGTCCACCAGAGCAATATGTATAAACATCATACACCTGGAAACCATAAGCTCCTCTTTCCATTAGGAAATATTTTCTTTCACATGAGCTTCCATCCTATCACTCTTTTCCTCAGTGACATAACAAAAGGGAACAACTGGAATGCACTGTACTAGCTGGCAGCTGGAGCAACTGCATGTTGCCGCAAGGACTCCCAAACTATACTCATTTATGGTGGTGTCCAGTGATGAAGGAGCCAGGGCTGGGGAAGCACATAAATCTCTTCAAGCTATCCATGATTCAGTCCTGACCTGAAACTCAAATGAAGATCTGACCCTTTCTACATGGAACCATTCTCCGGTAGGACACAATATGAAACACCACCGCTTCAAAAAAAACATACTCAAGGCAACAAGTCTGAAGATTTTAAAATTATTACCTCTCTACAATGATGGATTTAAAAGACAGAATACCTGCCTCTTATTGCTGTATACTGGCATAATCACTTTCTCCATACTCTACACCTAGGACAAGCAAAAACAGAGGCAGCGAGACTCATCAGCCCCAAAACTATCAGGCCCAAAATAGTTCCAAGCAGAGCAAGGCTTACTATGTTGGCAATGAAGATCTAGGTGTATATGACAACTATTGTTGCAGCTTACAATTCACTTCCAGATATCTTTTTCTACAACTAACTGTACGACACAAACTTTACGATAACTAAATCCAAATGAGTATTCTCTCAGAAGAGATCCTTTATGAGAATGGAAAAGTGTATACTTCCTCTCTCATGTTTTATTAAAGAAAAAATTAAAAATAGTTTAATATTAAAGTGTTTTGGAGTAGCTAGCCAGCTCAAGAGGGGCAGCACTGTAGTCTTCCTGAAGAGCTATCTCACCTGAGAAACTGTCCACCCAGTCCAATGTTGTGCCTCATAAATGCACACCCTCCCTTGGAAAATTACATGGAGTCCCCCAGACAGTACTTTACACCACAGCAGCCTCCCCTAAGCTCTAAATATCCATTACTCCTTCCAGTGCCAAAGGTTCTTCCTGAAATTTGAACTCTTAAAATAGACTCCACAGGGAAGGCCTGAGGTTTTTTACTATTTTTAAATACTGGAATTAGGTTTGAATGTCAAAGCAGGTCTTACCTCCAGTCATCTTTTGTTAAATTTGCCAAGATGTTCATCTCTTCTTCTTGCATGAGTCTATAAGCAGCACTTACATGATGATTTTCAAGAACAGAACGATCATTGTACAATATTGCAACCTCTGACCTAGTGTTAAAAAAAAAAAAAAAAAGACAGAATTTGCAATAGCATCCCGATGATGGCACTGGGGAAGGTAGGACTGTGTTCTCTATGAGAACTATTGACTGTATGTATCAATCTATGTTTATTTGTTCCTATTGTATCAAATAGTGATAACGTTTTTCCATCCTAAATGGAAATAAAAATATCATTATACCATTGCATATACTGTTTGTGGGAAAGCCATATTTTTAAATGTGTAATGTTTTATTTATATAACTGTGACAAATATTTGTGAGTTGTTTGAGCTTCTTGACGATAGACAGGATCACAGAGCAATAGAAATGCTCTGATTAGGCTACTCAAGAGTACTCATTGACGACACAACTATTTAAAATGGAATGCATTAACCAACAGAGAGAGCTCCACACATAGCATAGGGATTAAGAAGTTATTACCCCTGTTCTGAGACGTGCTTTGGCCCATGTCACTCATAATCAGTAGGAGCTGTAAATAATACTAAAAAACTTCAATTTCATGTGTTTTAAATTAATGTCACCTTTTGTCAGAAGAACAGCCAACACTTGAGTCTCATAACAAAGGAAGAGGTGCTAAGCTGAAATTTGATCGCATTCAAGTGCTTTCTGAAGCCAGATCCTTACCATAACAGTATCTTTTCCCTCTTAATTAAAGACTAACCTACCATACCAAAATTACATACAGATTTTCACAAATTTTGATGCAGTATGGATTTATCATACTTAGCTTCAAACTTCATTAATTCTTGGGGAATTTCTTTCCTGATCTGACTTCCTAAGCAAGTGTCCCCTCTCTGCTGCACTTCTGTTCTGATAAAACTATCCCTGAATATTTCAGTGTGGTCAACTGAGAAGTATGCACTAGAAGAAAGGTGTGATGATTTAGCAGCCCAGCTTACTGTGACATTAATAAGGTAACTTCAACTTCTTGTTCTGTTGAGCAACAGTATATATTCAGTGTAACCATACATGTGTACAGTATGATACTAAGGAATCTAAAGATTAAAATACAATTGAAAACTTTATTTAGAGAGAACAAACCATAACCCACCTAAATAATGAACGTTTACAACCATAATTCTACTTAAATCATGGCAAAATCTGTGATTTCTCAATCACATATGTTTATGAAGCATACTTTGACCCTCATACTTATGGCTAGTTTTAAACAGTGGTAAGATTTACTATGACTATGACAGCCATTTCATCAGCTTTTCTCAGGCAAAAAAGGCCTGAAATCACTGCACTGGGATGTCACATCAGGGTCAAGTTCCACTAGGAGGGAAGAATGAGCCCATCACAAAACAAATACCTGTTTGCAAGTAAGTCCAACTAAAATTCAAAGGCTAACAGCTTAATTAATTTTCCACTTTTGAAATACTTCAGACCAAAATATTAAGGACCAAAATAGAAAAGTAATATAAACTTGGAGCAAGTTTATTTTTAGCCAGACTATGCCGAGGGAGAAAAGACATCTTATTTCAGCTGCAGATCTAGAATTTGTTCATTGTTGAAGGGCACGTCTCTGGGCATAAGTACGTTATGGATTTAATTTAAATGTAACCATTGGGCATTTTATCTGTATAGTTGAGTGGGAGGATGCTTCTGTTCAAAGTAGTAGTATTTCTAGCACAGAGCTGTTTTGTTAGAATATGCCAGTGCTTGCTGAAAACTTTTTTTCAAGAGCAGGTAAGCAGTCTTCTCCACTGAGGCTACTAAAGCTGAAGTATAGTCCAGTGTCAAAGAACAATAAGATGCTTTGTACTAGGCTAAGTATCATTTGTACCATTTATCACCCATTGATTGCTCAGTGTTTTCCTTTGATAAGTTTAAAATATTCTAAGGAAGAGAGGTATATGCTGTTGTTCTGGACCAGAGGCTAGGACAACACGCTGTGCTCACATGAGAATACAGTGAGCCTGACTTCCAACCTGCATTTCTTTCCAGATTTCTTTTTTGTAACTACTGCAGATGCTGTCACAACATGCTAGGAGAGGGTTCTTGGTAAGGATTTCTAAAGCTGTAGTTGAAGGTTTATCCCCCTGTACTAGGACCCTGTACCTTTAATATGTAACTTGAAACAAAATGTAGCACCCGAAGTAAGTGCAGACACATTGCTGAAAGTGAAGTGGTATTTTTCTGGGGATACTGGGGAAGAAATTATTGAGTCAAAAGTACCAGAATTTAAGCGAGGAAATAGAGGGGTGAGGGGCTTTCAAGTCCACGTTCTGCATATTTCTGAAATGTCTCCTGACATATCAGCTCCAAAATACAATTTTTTCAAACACTACGGAGCTAACTCCTTAATTTTCCACACTTTGTTCATGTGAGCAGTCCCATTAACTATACAGAGGCCAAGGAAGCAATATATAAAATCAGCAATGACCTGGCTACTTCCTGGATGTATTTGTAGGAGGCATGAAACAGTTCAGACCAATGAAGAGCAAACTCCAGATATGACATTTAAGAGACGACTTTGCTTACCTTGTCTGAATATGAAAATTGTTTGTGGTCCCAGTATGTTCATAATCATGGACGGCAGCTGCAAAGATCATTGCTAAAATTTCCAGTTCTGTGAGCCAGTGCTGGTAAAGGAAAACCAAATCTTAGTCATGTTTACTATAATAGCCTAATTTCGATTAAACACTACAGTACTGGAAATGTTTTGCATTACCTTCAACTTAAGTAAACTTGACCATCATATTCCAGGTAACTATATATCCCTAACACTTCAGTATTTTACAGTAAAATAGCTCCTTGTACTTATCATAATTTCTTGAAGACCAAGTTAATGTCCTTAGGGTCACAAGAAAAGTAAATATTGACAGCCAAAAACATAAGTAGTTATTAAAATAATTACATGGTATACTTTTTAGCTGTTTTGAGAAGGAAGCATCTAATCTGCTAGCCTGTACACAGCACTTGCCAAATTATGGTATATTCATCTAAAAGCTTGAAATGAAGTTAAAGTCATAATTTGTCTTTTAGTGAATAACATATACAGTTCATAATAAATTCTAGGTACAACACCAGCATTAACTGTATTTTACC
Organism: Rhynochetos jubatus; assembly: GCA_027574665.1. Lineage (NCBI taxonomy): Eukaryota > Metazoa > Chordata > Aves > Eurypygiformes > Rhynochetidae > Rhynochetos > Rhynochetos jubatus. The sequence goes on along the minus strand of CM050654.1, from coordinate 17,395,861 downwards.
AGTGTACATAGCACTAAAATAGGTCCATGGGAGATTTTTCTGTTCTACGTTTTATCATACTTTGTACTAACGCAAAAAAAAGGCACATAAGGCTAGTATACAGTTACACAGAACAAAAGGTAACGCAGGTCATGTATACAAAATAACGCAGACCCTAGAGTTTTGTGCCCTTTTATACTTCTTGCTGAGGCAGTTATGTATTGCTTGGTTTGCAAAATAACCTCTGTTATTTTATCTTTCAAGTTCTATTTCTTGAATGATAAATCATCCTTGAGGAGAAAATTTACTCCAGCTAAAAATGGGGGCAGAAAAATCATATGATAATTAACCCCCGCAGTCATAGGACTGATTAAGTCAAATGCCAGTCAAGCATTTCCACACGTATTTCAGATTGGTTTTAGTGTAGAAGTAAGTTTCTGTACTAAAGGATCAAAGAATGATCTCATGCTTATGCACTCATACATGCACATACATGTGTATGAATGAATATAAGATGTGTAAGCTGCCACAAGTAGTATAAGCTGCCAATAGCAGTACTTCTTTCAAAGAAGAAGAAAAGAAACAGTCAAGATTCATAAGCAATGTGAGAATAATGAAATAGGTCATTCAGTGACAAAATAAGACGGCTGAGGAACAACAAGTACTGACTGTTCGTGAAGCAGTATAGATTTAAAAAGGTCACAACAGAGGATGAGAATGTACTGTAAGCAGTTCCAAAAATAGAAACGATGACCTTCACCGTATTGTGTGTCACAAGAAACTAGGCCATGACTGGTCCTGGCTTTCACAATGTTTTCAACATACCAAATGGAATAGAAACACAGAAATTATTAGTAACTAAAGCTAAACATAAACTTTTCCTTCAAGATGCCTTTTCAAAAATCAGCTTTTTTAGTAACCAAAAGAGTTTCTAGACAACTCATTTATAAGTAGAAGAGCATTCCTTACAAACAATATCTATGGGCTACACCAAAACTTCATACAGTACTAGGGGAGAGCAAGGATTCTAGAGAGTGTAGCTGGACAGTCAAAATTCAGCTCAGTATTCAATTCAGAAAATCAGGGAACTACTTAGCTAAAGGATTTCTAAGGAAGCAGAAGAAAGCTCTTAAACAGTTAACAAATGTTTTTCTCAAAGCGAGAGGGAAAAGCAGGTATCTGGAGGTCTGCAAGACTGCAAACAGCTGGAACCTGCTTCCCTCCTGGAAGATCCTATGCCATGCTATTGGAAAAGATCTCTTCTATTGAGAGATGTTTGCCATAATTATAAATTGCTTATAAGTAAATAAATACATTTCAACTTTCCATGAGCTCTGGTTCAAACTATTTGAACAATGATGGATTTAAAAATGAGTACAAAAGGGAGTCTCACAATGCACTTATTGACAGTAAAGACATTTTTTCCTTAAGTTTGAGCAATACAGGTACGTGGGAGAAGAAAAGGGATGGTGGGAAGATGATCGATGACTCAAAAGTTCTTTACAAGATATATTCCCTGGGACTTGGATTCTTAAATCTTTATAAAGAAGACTTCACAAATGCAAGCTTGAGTTATATATTTCAGTCGTATCATCTGGGATTTAATCTCTTGGGAAGGTTAATATATTGTGTGCCATCTGTGATATCTAACTTTCTAACACATTGATCTGAGGTGGCTGGATATCGTTTCTTAAGATAGACAGCAGCTTTTGGAAAATACAATGATAATTTTATTTCTTTAAATATGACTCTGAATATGTGCTGTTCTTCACTGGAATCTCTCTAAAGGCTTGTGGAGAAGCATGAACTCTGACCAGCCAATTATTTTAGCAAATCCTGAAATATGGCTGTTTTCCAGGTGCCTATAAGAGATACAAGATGTATAACCTCAACAAACAGAATCGTGAAAAGTATTTTCTAAAACCCAGCTTTTTGAAACATTTGCTTCAGTATGTCTCAAGGAAGACAGCAATTCCTTGCAAGATCCAGGAGTCAGTATCAGTTCCTTAACATACAATGAAAGCACAAGAACGTCAAATTGCATGGCGATCTGCAAAAACCACACAGGAATTTGTTAGAAGATACAGCAGAATTGAAAGAGGCATTACAACAGACATACTCTGAAAACTATCAACTTGAGAAGCAAACTTCAAATTTTTATTGAGTAGGGTTCTGTAGGGTCAACCAGGCAAGGGGAAAAAACCCCAGCAAGTTAAATAGAACATTTGCATGATACTGATGCATTCCCAAACTGTAAATGACATTTGGGACAGAAATACTTTGCAAGCTGCAGAATCACTAGGCCTTCTTTCAAACACTGGTTTCTATAAATGTTCCTTCTGCCTGGCAAGCTGCATCTGTTTGAAGGCACTCTTGACAAAGTGTTGTCCTAGTTATATATCTTTCCAAGAACTTTCCGATATCATAATTCAGCAATTCAAATGTGAGTATTTAAAACCTGGCCTAATTTTAGAGGAATATTTTGTGGCAGCGAGGTTTAAGAGCAAAGTAATAGCAATAAAGTCTAAGGTTTTCTGAAAATAATCATCCAAATCACATCAAAGTGCAGTTACAAGGTTAAGATGCTAATATTGTAAAACTTGAGTTGTGCACCAGCAGAAGAGGTCTTTCTCATTCTTGTGTACACTTGCTGGAATAGCAGATACTCAAATACAAAACAAGTGCCTTCATGCAGTGCTCAGAGATACACAAAGTGTGTTGCCAAGTTGCTTCATCAATAGCTAAACATCCCAAATTGACTAGGATAGTTCTAGAAGGTGGAACCTTGTCCTGGCATCACAAAGAAAATCTGGATGTTACTGTCTTTTTAGAAGGGTGGAGGGGCACAGTTGCAACAGGCCAAAGGGATGTTTACAATGTATAATACAACAAAGTGATTTTCCTTCTTGTTAAGTTGCCGATCCAGGTTTATACCTGCAACCAAGACATGTCTCATGTCACTTAATGCTTGCAGTTGATCTTACAGCAGAAGGCAATGGCAGAATGGTGTGCTGGTTTTAGTTGGGATGGAGTTAGTTTCCCTCACAGTGGCTAGTATGAAGCTATGTTTTGGTTGGGCTGAGAAGAATACTGATAACATACTAATGTTTTTAGTGGTTGCTAAGGAATGTTTATATCACGTCAAGGACATTTCCAGTTTCTGATATTGCACCAGTGTTCCCAGCTTCTTCTCTACAAGAAGGTAGGAGGTGGCACAGTCAGGACAGTGCGTGCAAACTGGCCAAAGGGCTATTTCATGCCATAAACCACCATTCTCAATATATAAGCTGGGAGACAGGCCCAGGGTCCTTCTCTCTCTCTCTCTTGGGCTTAGTCTGCCTCTGGGGCTCTGGCTCTTGGGCTCTCTGGCTCTTTTTTTCTTTCATTATTTTCATTACATATTATTAGTAGTAATATTACTATTATTAGGATTTTGGGTATTATTAGTATAATTATTTTATTTAATGTATTTTCAATTACTAAACTGTTCTTATCCCAACCCACGAGTTTCCTTGTCTTTTCCTCCAGCTCCTCTCCCCATTCCACTTGAGGACTGGGGAGGTGAGTGAACAGCTGTGTGGTACTTGGTTGCTGGCTGGGGTTAAACCATGACAGATGGGAACCATGGCCTAATCTCTTCAAGCTTTTTATTTTATTAAAATTATTTTGATAGGTGAATATCATATACAACAACTCTGGTCTGGAGTCATCTTGGCAAGAGCTGTCTAGCCTATGCTTCAGTCCGATATGGAAGTTCTTTCTCAAGAAAACATATCGATGTAAAAAGGAACCTTGGCTGGTGAAGACTCCCGGCTTCACTCTGCAAATAGTACTTGTGTTAAAATGTAGCTTTAAAACCTTGTTCCAGAGAAGCAAAAAACTACCTTCAAACAGTAGAATCAAACCCTGCAATGCCTATGGACTTGTTCTTGCCTCCACTGAAGCCAAAGGCAAAGCTTTCAGTGAGAAAAGGCTTAACATAAGGGAAGGACTGTCATTTATTATGTATATATCGGAAAACAAACACCTAGAGTCAGCTCTAAAATTTTCCTTTCCAAAAGTCTTAAGGAATTGTTTCATGCCTCTGCAAACAGAAATCAGTCACGATCACTTCCCACTTTTTTTTTTTTGGAACAAGTGCATTCATAGTGAACACAAATCATCAAAAGGCCATTGACAGAGATGTCTCCCTTCTTTCAGTCAGTATTTACTTTTGTCTAGCAAGCTGATAGTAAGGAGACTCCCACTGCTGGTATTAAAACTAATGTAAGTGCTTAGGGTAAAAACACTTGCACAGACTCTCTTCAGTTCCCAAAACAAATACAAATAAATACTGGGATATTGCAAAAGTGAAAGGCAAATGCAATCTCTTGCCTACTATAGGCACATACAGTATGCAAGACCAGTCCTAAATAAGGTTTATAAACTAAAAAAAAAAAAAGCAGCTGCAGAGTTTTGAGTAAGCCTGCACTGAATCAGTATATCATTCAACGGCCAGGACCTCAGCAGATAGGAAAGCTTCCTTGCCTCATCACACCTCCCAGGCTCTGGTGTGGAAGTGAAAAATTCTCACCTGCCCACTCCTGCAAATGTATCTCTTAGTATGACATATAGTACCCAAGCCCAGTGAAAAGCAAAAAGGATTTAAGGAGGACTTTTTCTCCTTTTTGACTCTGCATCAGGAGAGTTCCAGCCTGAAAGAACTGCTAAAATGACATGAAGTTCACAGTCTAAATGGTAGTTTGGAATCTCTTTCTTCACAATTTTCAAGGGAGCTTTTTCCTTAAGAAAAGACACACGTATACATTTATCCAAAACTGCAGAGTCTGAGAAAAGCAGTAAATCGAACTTTGCAGTATTTCTTACCATGATACCAGTGTGAATCATTATGTAATGCACAGTTTGAGTAACATCAGCTGCATGGATCAAATTGTGATAGGGATTTTTGTATTTGCTGTAACCAACTTCAAGAGCTTCAGCAAATGAAATAAGATTTGGAACAGGGATCTGGGAGGAAGCAAAAATTAAAATACTTTTTGTTTTTTCCTGCAACAGTTGCAAAGTTAATCATGCAATAAATATATCACAGGATTTAATTAACAAACAACAAAAGAGAAATTAAAATGTAAGGGTCTAATATCTTACACGCACCAGGGAGATTTCACCCAGTTCTTGTAGATGTTACATCCTACATACACCTTGCACAGCATGTGGTTAGAGTACAAGAGACTGCAGAGCTATGAACCAAATAGTTTTCAAGCTATGTCTGTCTGTCTGTACCAGGAATGCATATGATTGCCTGTATAATAAAGGCATGACAGACAGGAGTCTAACAATAGAATTTTCTCTTTTTCTTCACCAGTTTTACCTTGCCTGAGAAAAGTTTTCCTTGAATCTCATAGCAAGACTTCCCTTCTCTTCCTCCAGGCAATGTATGAAGTACAGGTACTATCTTGTCCCATTTATTTTCCCATATAATGAAACAATATGTTCCTTAAGATTTTTTGTTTATTTAAAAGCCCTGCAAAGTAACAGTGGGACTGAGAATTGGCTTAAGCCCACTGAGCCACTAACTGTGTACTTTTCATCTGTTTTTAACAGTAGCCCTGGTGTGTTTCTGACTTCAAGCACACAGAGCTTGAAAGAAGCTAGATGGGAAAAGCAAGCCTGGGTTATCAGTTAAAATTAAAATAGTCAAGTCAAGTTCAGGATGAGGCAGGCTCTTCGAAAGGAGCATGGAGTTTTGCAGTGGAGAGATTTTGAAACTACAATGAAACTTTCATGCGGTACTATTATAATGATAAATGTGGCATTTTGATCCATTCTTTATCTCAGTCTTTCAAAGCTGGTTGTAAGTACTCCGTATTTGTATTGCAACACTGTGAAAACACATGGAAAAGCAGCCTTCTCATTATATATGGTTAGGAGAAGAAGGTGCAGCTGAAACCCCTGCACACTTGTGGGCAACATACTATGATCTAGACCATCAAAAAAGTACTTAGGACTAACTACACTTTTCTGCCTTATTAGGAATCTTTGTTCCATGAAGCTGGGACACTGATTCAGCTCTGCTGAGTAAACAGGCGGTATTCATAATATGTTGATTTAATGTTTACAGCATTTAGCTGCTCACTAGCAACATCCCATCCCAAACTGCCTTGACATAGGACTACACAGCTTTCCATTTTTTGGGTTTCAGAAAATTTGCATGCTCTGGGTGAAGTTCCATTTGGTAGAACTATTAGCATATTGTAATGTACAATTTGTCATATTCTTTGAAATTCTGCACTGCACTGTACAATAAAAAAAATCATATAAACATATCCCGGCTTTCTTCTGTTTTAAATCTGACATACGTATTTTTGCACACATATTTTTATTTGTGGCTAGTTTCTGACCTTGAAACGGCTCAAAAGTTCGTATCGGGTAAACAGCTCATACATCATAAATTTCAGACTGTGCTCTCCACTTGCTTCATTTAGGGCAAATACGTCAAAAGACCATTTATCAACATCCTGTAGATGAGGAGGGGAAAAAAACAACATAAAATTTCCATCTGTTTAAGTAGGTTTTCAGTTAATCGCTGGAAAAGATATTTTGGGGTTTTTTGGACAGAAGGGGGAGAGTTTGGTCTTTTTTTATCATCCAAGTCTTTCAAATTCCTGCTGTAGGTATTACATTAATAACTATTTCAATATTAACAATAAAAACAGTTGTGCCAGTTATGAATAAAATACTTGTAACATGACTTATGCAACTTGGTATGCTTCGAATCAAAGGTCTTAATCTTCAAACTTACCTTTCTGCATACAAATTGTCTATAGAACCTCATGGAGCTAATGTCAATACCTATCATTTAAATAGGCTGGTATGCAATGTCAGTAACACTACAGCCATACAGCAATTCAAGAATAGTGTTTGACTTTCAGGGGAAATGGTGAGGTACCACATTCTCAAGAAACACCAATTCTTAATTGGATACGTAGCCATAGGAACCTTACTACTATAAAAGATAGCCTTTTGGGTGAACAAGAGAAATACCTAAAAGCAAATACTGTACTTAATTCATAAGCTACGGCTTCTTTTGTTAGCTCTACCCCAATACTACTTCTCCTTTTTCTTTCCTAAAAAGGAAACAAATGCTGCTGAATGTGACACTAATTACCATACCACTGGGAGCTGATAAAACCAAGTCTTACATTTCTGTAAAAACTTCCATACGGATTTCATCCTATTGCTCTAATAACATCTAAATGACATCACAGCTAATCAGTGAAACAATAAACAGAATCATATGCTTTTTGTGATTTTTTAACAGAAAACCCACACACACTGTTCTGTGTGCTCAGTTCTGTAGTACTAAGGCTAGGGCATGTTCAGTAGAAAAATATATTTGTTTCACCCTAAAAGTCACTAAACATAAGTACAAATACATTCAAATTACACAAAGATTAAATTTATTTTACCTTAAATGTTACGATCACTTCTGCTGGGTACGCCAAACCAACCATGCTAGAAGTTCTTCGGTACATCCTAAAAAAAAAAAAACCCAAAACTAAGGAATAGCACTCTTTCAAAAAGTATTGGAGCAATTTCTCTTTTTTTAATTCACCTCACAGAGTTTGTGAAATAACACTAAGCTATTTAAGAGTCTGATCCCAAAGATGACATAATTCTTTTTATGAACTTTTGAGAAAAGCCCCTCTTCGGTACATTACTCTTTCATGTTAGTACAGTCATTGGTACATTTTAGTGTAGAAGGTTCAAAGCCTTAAAGTTCATTCCCAGAATTTTCCAAAGTCCAGGAGATTTCATTACAAATTTAGAGATTTCATCTGGATTTCTGTATAGAAAAATAAAGCAATTGCAGAAATTGAAACCTAATATCTGTCTCAAAGATTTGCTCCAGTTTCATCTCACCAGTTACGGGATGGTCAATAACAGGCAGTGTGGTTAAATGCAGTACTTGCTGGAATGAGAAAACAGAGTGCTCACCTTTCTACAAAAATCCCAGCTTGTACAGCATGCACAATGCTTCGGAATTTGGGCTTTTCTTCAGGTCTTCTCTTCACTATTCCCATTTCCCTAGTGAACGTAGAAGCTAACCAGTCCCGCACTTCCAGCGGGACCGAATCCGACTGGATGTCAGAAAGCTCATCTTCAGTGTCCAAAAGCTTTCTACAAAAGAAATTAACACAAGGTAATCAAGAAGGCTGAAGTAAAAGGAGCATGGACAGGTGAACAGCTAACAAACAATTTAACAGGAGCGGAGGTTGTCTGCAGAATTGACTCAGCACATCACTACGTGTCTCCTCTGGCAGACATACCAAGGCCACTGGGAAGCTGAGTAGAGCAGATACCTTTCCTCCCTCCCACTACTCTAGAATGTAGCAGGTACTCAAAGGCAAGATATCCACGTGAAGGTAACTGAAGACTTTTCTACAAAGATGCCACAGGTTTGGTGGATTGAAGTGTAATCAATGAGTTATAAAATCCTGAGGAGACATGTAAAGCAGTGGCCAACATGAACTCTATAACAGAGTGTGATTTTCTTATCAGGCAGTCCGCTTGTCAAATCAAAACTTTGGTCTCCCCTCCTGAGTGAACAGGATTCCTGAGAAATATAGTTGGTGGAAATTTGGCAAACAACATTTGCAGATGGGTATTTGGGAGAGGAAAATTATCACTTCCTTTTCCATTTTCATGTTGTCACCTCTGCTGCTGTCTTTTCGTTCTACTCTTAGGATAACTGTTGACTCTCTCCCCTGTTTGCACACTCTCTCATGTTTATTCAGCAGTTCTTTCACACCTTTCACTTTCTGTTTTGCTTTGTCAAAACCTTGCCTAATCCAGATCTTCTCAGCCATACAGAGGAATGCAACGTGGACGGTGAAAAGAAGCCTGAATACAGGATAGTTCAAAGCAATCCTCACGTAAATCTAATACTATCTGAGGGATTATAGGAAGATGCCAGCAGGAAGCATGATGCCAGAAGTGTTATATGAATTGGTGAACAGTGAGCATAGTATGTTTGTGCTCATCTACGCTGTTCTCAGTTTCAGCAGCTCATCTGGCTGGCAGCATACTGTGTGAGACTTTTCAAATGGTGTTTAAAAAAATATCTGTCGAATGTCCTCAGTACCACCACTCTTTACTGAAAGAAAAGCAGACACATTCCTATTTTTTACGGCCATAGAAGTATCAGAGTACGAAGGCTCTTCAACACAGTGTGCAAAAGGAGCAGAATGGGCAAGAATGATGAGATTTTCTGACAGTGGGAACAGGCCAAAAGTCAGTAATTTATTTTGGAGGAGCAGGACTTGTGTAGAGAAAAGGATTTAGGCAAATTATCCTGCAAAGCTGAACCAAGGCTGAGACTGGCCATAGGTCAAAGGCTGTAAATCGATTTTATTCCCTAAATTAAAGACTATGTTATAGTCCACTTAAATCCCTACTAGTCTGAAACTGTTATTAAATCTCCCTGGAGAGATCGGTGCATTTATATTTCTGAGGAATATTTGACATTGATGTATTTGTAGTATAATCAGGAATAAACCTTATAATCCCTAAAACATATTTTTGTAACTAGTCCAACTTTCACTCAAATGAGATGAAATTATTCCAACAGTAAAAGGTCCATGGGCATTAGGCTGCCTCAGAGCCTGCAGCAGGGATATTCCACATCACCTGTGCAGCATGACGCAGAGCTCTACATCAGTTTGCTATAGCCTGATGCAGATCTGAACTTGGGACCAAGTCCTGAGCTCTGCAGATATGAGCCGCTGGAGTACAAATTAAGACTAGCAAAACACACTGCAGTGTCTCTAATCTTTCTAACCATTCATTTGTAAAATGGCAGGACTATTCAGTCTGTAAATGATAGTAATGGGAGTTAGTTTATGAAGACAGAATAGAAATTGGAAAAAACGTCATTTAACCTGTAGTCTGCAGGAGCCCACTGCTCTCTGATGAGAGGTGACTAAACAATGTGCTATGGGAGAGAGAGAGTTTCAGTGTCTAGTTCCTGCTTAAATAACTAGGAAAGCAGCTGCAAGGTAGAATTACGTTGTAAGCACAATTCTTTGTAAGTACAAGCTCGACAGATCTCTCAACACATAACCTTACTAACTTCTCAAAAAGCATGTTTCTTTCAGAACTCTAGGTGAAACAACATTTAAGGAGAGGAAGCAAGGGCTAGTCATTCATCTCGTAACTGTCTATTTTCTACACTTTCCTGACCTTTTGAAGAATAAGATTCATATTGGGGAAAATTACTCATACCATATGCATTGCTAGAAATGGCCTTTGAACAAATTCGCTAATGACTGCCATTCTTCTGTGATTACAGGGACAGAGCTCATATATGGGTCTACACATCTGAATAAATGGATCGTTAGATGGATATATAATTTGATAGTAATTTTATTTAGGAAGGGAAACAAGGCCATATATTGCATGATACAAACTATGCTTAATATCACAAATTCTCAGAATCCAATATTCAACTCATTTCACAGTTTGTAACTTTTATCAACTTCTATTAATCTATTTATACCTTTATTATAAAATATCCTATATCCATTTTATTTCCACGGTTGTGCATAGGTATGTATACATACGCAATATTGTGGATTCTGTGAAATACATCTAATTATTCACCTTTTACTCACTGACTGTGAAAACATCTCTTTAAAATAACCCAAATAAAGCAAATTTATAAGTCAAGACATAAAAATATCAAACTGTTTTCATCAGTAATACTACTTACTATTTACAAAATGAAAAAAGAACATGTATCTAAATTTTGCTATATGTGACAAAAAGAATCTTGAAGTATCAGAACTTTTACACATTAACTAGTACTTCAGAACTTACATTACAATAACAGCTGAAATTTTCTTTTTCACCCAATGAATGCTAGTTGTTGATTTGCCACCACTATATTTTTTTACACGGATCTTGTTCTTATGTCGAACCATTCTGCAACTTGTTTGCTGGCCCCTAGTCTATTGATGTACATCACTGCAGTGAAGGCATCAGGTCAATCACAGAGTCCCTGTGTGCCTCTCCTTCTTGCTGCTACTACTTCTGTTGCTCAGAACTTAGCTGCAACAGAGGCTGAGTCTGAGGAAATGTATTATGATGTCACACTGATGCAACTGTTGCGCATCATAATATTATTTAATTGAATAAATTCTACAATACAACATTGTTTACACTAAGTGGGATAAAAACATAACAGTCCAACGTGTATATTCAGAACAATTTTATTTGGGAAATCATTGGTGTTGGGGTTTTGCCTAATTAAAGTTATTATTGCCCTGATAAATGGAAAACGTATTTATAAGTTCTGTGTTCTGTAATTCTACTGTTATGTAGACATCTTGCTCTAAGTTGCCACTTCATGAATCACAGGTGAATAGGTAAATTGTTATTCTAGGTGATTATTCACCTATATTTTTATATTTAAAAAAAAGGGGGGCAGGGGGAAAGGTGAAATAGTATCAGAAAACTTCTTCAAAACAAAGATGAAGATAGTTAGACCACTGAACTTGCTGTCACACATTACAGGTATGTTTGCAAGATTTTGCAATATGATTTGTAATTATAAACTATAAAATTAAATTTGTAAATTGTAATATAATTTCACAACATTTTGCAATATGTAAACTTCTACATAGGTTCAAAATTGCCATTAGCTACATTAATGGGCAAAATAACAAGTGACCATAGCTGCTTCAGACAAGGCTAGAACCTCTGGCTTAGAAAATATTTGGAGTGGAGTGAATGCAAAATCCATACCCACATACTCCAAATCAACCACACTGAAGATCAGAGATGATGCACATGTACTTCCTATTTTAAAGCTACATAGTTGTTCCACAAAGTCAGCCTTAAAGTAAAACTCTACTGAGATCAATCCCACTCAACTGGGAGGCATGAACTCCAATATCCTAGTTGAATTAAATAAATGTTAATATACCAAGGCCCACACTTTAATTTTTTCTTCCCTAAAGCTAAGCAACATCAAAAAATGCTAATGAAAAAAAAAAAGTTCTAACACAGTGTGCCACAGAAAGTACTTTTCTCCAACACAAAGTCAGAATTTCAGGGTTACATACACTTATTTTGCTCATATATCATTAGCCTATTAAGTAGATGCAATATGAGGAAGAGAGATGCGTGGGAAGGAGAGGGGGAGGCTTGAGTTATTTAATTCTATTTGTTCCATGAGTGGAACTCCCATTGACAGTTGTGGGAATAAGTGAGATACGGCCCATGGCATTTCAGCTTAGCAATCAATTAATATTGCAGTCATAGTAACTAATAACCTGATCTTCCTGTCACAGTATTGTGTTTTTTGCCAAGAATAATTTTTCAAAATTCAAGTAGTGATAATTTCTAGCTCTCTTTTCATTTAATCAGAATTTTAAATACAGTAATGGACTAGTCAGAAGTACATTTCTTTTACCTTAGGAATGTATCAGATTTACTATGGAGAAGAAGAAAGAAAACAAAATGAAAAAAACTTAGATGATGGCTATGGGAAGGGGGAAAAAAAAAAAAAAAAAATCCATCAGCGCTGATCAGTCATGCTGCCTAACAGAGATGGTGAAAGATTTCCAGAGGAAGGATTGCGGAAGTATTAGCTCTTTACTGTTTACTGAATAAATCAAGCTAATGATCAACCACTTGAGAGTGAATTGATCCAAGTCCTCTTCTAAGTCTAGAATGCAGAAGGCAATGAATTTATAGTCCAAATAGATAAATCACATTTTTTTCAATTATTTGTGTTCTAGTGTCACTATCTTCCTGAATGAACATCAATCAATATACTCAACCAATATTTCAATCCTCTGAAGTCCACCACAATTTCCACTAACATCCACTAAAAGATTCTCCTGACTCTCACTGAGGACAAACAAATTGCAAAAATGATTGAGGTGCCTTTTAGGTCTTTCTAAAGGAAATGATGAATTTACCAACATGTTGTACTCTTAGAATTCAGCACATTCTCAAAAGAATTGTCCTCATATTAAGAACTGTCAATTAATTATAATAAACGGCAAAGACTCCGGATGAAGTACAGTTGTTACAACGGCAGATAAGTAATGGAGTAAGGACCATTGTTACTGGTAACATTCACTTGTTGATATGTGCTGCCTATTCAGACACCGAGACATACATACCAAAGGCCAACAATAATCTTAAGATTTAGGGCAGGATATTGATGATTAAAAAGTACCATTTTTCAGGATAACAGCTGTGAGCTAATGTATTTTCCTTCTTTAAATTCAATCGCTTTAATGTGGTATTCTGGAAGGTCCACATGGCAGGGACTATCTCAGTGCATGACTCTAAACTAACAGCAATAACTTTGAGATAGAAAAATTCAGTAACTTCAGAAAAGGGATGCAGGACATTTATTAAATATCCTAAGTGAACTGAAGACTTCTAGTCAGAATTTAACAGATTTTCAGTGATTATAAGTGTATTTTTTATATAACTTTGATGCTGCTGTAAGCTCCACTCTCAGAAAAAACTTTGGTTTAGTAGAAAAGATTTTAAAGGCTTATTCTAAGCTTTCATAAGGGTGGAATATACTGAATTAATCTCAACACAATAAGCTTTTTCTCAGTAGTGGCTTTTACAGAAGTATCATTTGTAGATTCCCTTAATGGATGAACTGAATTGTTTTCTTCAAATGGTACATATGTTGCTGACAAAAAAACTTCAGGCAAAGTACATTTAACTGCAGTCACAAAGTTTGGGTTTAATGATCTCCTTTTTAGCTAACATTATGTATATCATAATGTGTAGTTTTTTTAAAATAAGAGCTTTTTCTCAAAAAGGACTGTGTTTACCATTATATTTTCACTCTTTTCAGAGCTCTCATGCACACATATATTGATATAACACCACTTACCTGTAATGAGATTTCCTTTTTCTTCATGAATGTAGCAATAACCTGTATCAGTTATTTTGTGTTGTTGAACCAAAGATGCTCAAAGCAATTGCCAGCTGTATAGAACAGATCTACTCCATACTGAAACACCATCTCTTCTAAGTCAAACGTTCTCAAGAGGTTAAATCCTTTTGTAAGGGCATTATACAACTTTAAAAAAACCTAAAAATCATGTAAGGAATTGAAACTGCATAGATAAATATCCCCCTGAAATCAAGTATATTTTATAAAATATTAAGTCATTTAAAAATGTAGTAAGACAGTATTCTGATTTTATCCAGAACAATTTAAAAATATTCTCCACAAGAAGTTTGGTTGGTTTTTTTTTTTTTTTTAATTTAATTGGCTTTGGAATACATTTTTTCTTTTAAATCTTGTAATTTCCATGTAGATTTTATTTGACTTACTTTCATCTCAGCTGGCATGAATAAAGAGCTGTGTTTACAAGGAATGGAACAGCTGTCATGACTGAATTATCAGGCTGTATTTATTTCCTGTTTGACTCTAAATATCCTTCTTCCACTACCCTGAGCCAAGTGGCAGGTACTAACGGAGAAAGTTCTGCAAGATTTGTCAGAATTATTTATAACACCTATTGAGTAAGTCTGAACCTCTTCCACAGAGGAGATCTGCTGAGGGGCTGGAACTGTGAGAGTTTCACTGACTGTTTTCAGCTGACAGTGAACCTCTGCTCCAGCTACCAAAGCACTGCATCTCTTTCAAGGAACTGTTTAGTGTGGCTTATAATTATTGAGCATTGATTGAGAGCTGCAGCAGTCCTAAAAAGGGCTTGTTAAACAAGCTTATTAATTGCCATGGGGCCTCAGATAATTAAGCTCATAGAAAAGCAGCACTAACATGTCTGATTTCTCTGTGCTTTCCACCGGCTTAGGACCTTTTATACAGGATATTGACACTCATTGCTCGAAACCAATTTTTTGTAATTTTGGAAGGTTATCCCTACAGCCTATCCCTGGTTTTAAGGAGTCTACTCTCAGAACTCTGTAAATAAAACCTGTTCTGTTATTTCTCTACCTTTTCCCCATACAGTTCTCAGCAACTATTACATCCTGTACAGCATGTGACTTCCTTCTGGGAACTAGTTAACAAAAGTAATCTGTACTCAGATGGTTTTCTCCCTACTTTACTTGGTGTATTGTTATTGCTCCATACTACAGCAATTACTTTTACCCATATAGTGATCCATATGAAATAATGAATAATACAGTAATACATAAGAAACCTACTGAAGTAATTTGAACTTTGCGATGTATGAAAGTGCATGTTCAGGCTCAGCAGGAACGGGCCATTCTGCTTACGATCTAAACTATTATTTCTAATCTACTAATGAGTTCAGTTAACTCAGCTCCAGGCTCCCGACAGCAGTAGCTCTGTGCAGGATAAAGAACCTGTATTTGGTGGGAATGAGAACAAATGTAACCACACAAGCTGACTCCAGCCTCCACTGCCATTTGACTCAATGATACACTGCTGCTGTTCCTTAAGGATTAGCTTCCAAGAAGCTGGAGAGACCTTCTTTGTGTGTTAACCTTTGAATGTTTTATTGCAGATTTGAACTACAAAATACTGCTCATGCTATTTAAAATGTGATTATCTTTGCAGTTTGCCATGCAAAAGAGCTTACTATGAAAGCACCAGTAGAGGCTACATATTATTTTCCAACTAAGAAGCAGAGGCTCAGCCTATATTCTTAGCATAAATGTTACACAAAGACCACCAGATTCAAAAAAATGCATCAGTCTGAATTTCATGGAGACACTGTTAGTCAAAGGAAGAGAAATTAAAATCAAAATCAACATTATAAACCAAAATGAAGAATACGGGTATAAAATGCAAAACACCCAAAATAAGAGAATAAAAGTTGAAAACTAGTTTTCATGAAAGTAATTTCATTTTTAACTATTACTTATAAGTAACATGGGCAAGAAAACATTCTTTACATGTCTACATCCATATGCTTCAGAAATAGAGCGATTGGTATGGAAAGATATACACATACAAATATCCATTAAGCATACAGTTTAAGAAATGCTGTTTGGTACGTTTACAAATTCACTTTGAGGTTGCACTGGAGAATAGAAGTATTCAATAAATTAGAACAAGGTAAGATACCTGTCTCAGGTTGGTTTGATTTCCTTTCTGATTTAGTACAGTAAAAAAATCAGATTGCTCTGCAAAATATTGGATGCAATAAATAAATAAGATGAAACATTGTTGTGCATCTAGCTAGGGAAGAGGAAAAGCTTTAGCCATACACTGAAGTAGAATTTTTGAAAATAAATACCCACCGTTATGAGGCCATAATACCCCTAGGATTAAGAAAATAGCCAGAGGACTATGAAATGTTCCAAACCCCTATAAAATTATATACGTTTATTTTCATTTAGGCAGTTTAATAATCCTGCTGTTAAGTTCTCTGAGGGCAATTAGCTTCATTAAATATTTGCTTGCAGTAAAAATAATGCACCTATTGCTGCCAAAGCCTATGTATTTTCAGGTGTACCAGTACTCTTTGTGTATGAAATGTCTGTTGCTTGTCTCGATGATCCCACACAGAGCCAGAGAGACTGGATTCCTCATTGTAATGATACTAGTCATTTCCACAGAGGCCTCTGTTTAGAAACTAAATAAATCTCACATTATTTTCTTAATCACAGTGCTACTACTGAGAAAGAGCTATCAATACTAAACCCATTTAATCACAGTGTTTGAGAGATGCATGGAAGGTAAATCAGTGGTTTATGTCCTTGTCCTCTGTGCAGCTTTGACACATCTCCCATGGTGATTAATACAAAACACATGCTTACGCTCTGACCACTGGTGATGATACAGTATCTCATAACACAGGGGAGAGAGGACCACGATCTTCCAAAGCTGCCTGAGCACAAGGTGTGCCAACAAAATTTACATTTAGAACTTTCGCTGAAAAATGACATTTTATGGCCTCTATTGTGTTAATATGAGACCAAAGAGGTTTGTTGATAATTTTTTCTCTCTCTCTCCCTAAGGACCTGTGTCAATTTAACTACAACTATGACCATAAACTAATGTAAATCCAGAAATCAACCCATGATTCAATGTAAAAGAACCTTAGTCAGTCAGCCAAACTGATGTAAGTATACCCACGTTAACTACCACTATGTTAAAATGTTTAAATTAAATTCATTCCGTTTTCTCACAAAGCCCAGGTCCATTGGAAGTCACAAAAGATGGTTTGCCCAAGTCTGCTCAGTTAAGCTTAATTTATCTGCATATGTCTTCATGACACATGCACACTTTTGAAGTCACTGAAATTCCTAATGCTTTTTAAGTTGTGGATTTAACTTGGGATCACCAGCAACACTTAATGAAAGTGTCCCTAAGAACTGTATTGTGGCTGAGAGGCTGCTCAGGTTATCTTTTTACAGAACAGGACATGCATGCACTCTAAGAGCAGGACACCAATATAAGTGATCCTGACAATCTAGTCTGAAATATAATCTATGAAAAGCAGACCATTGGTACCAGTTTCATTTGCTATTATTTTCATTCTTCTGTTTTCAAATGGGCAGGCTTTCCCATAGTAGATTGCCCATAGTAGTTGCCCGACAGGAGATGCTCCAAGTGCCTGACTGGCAAGGTTTGCTGTGTGAATCACACACATCAAAGGAAAAGAAACAGGAAAAAGTTAAGAGCAGTAATTTAAGCACTGCACCAAATATGCAGATTTGCAAAGGGGAGCAGGGGGTGAGACACAGAGAGTCAGGTCTATGTAATAATCAGTACAATGGCAACCAGGACATACGCTGCGTGCTTCAGCTGTATTGAAGACATTTTGGACGACTTATTTACAACAGCATTCTGCCTACAAGACCATTCTGCTTAGAAAAAAACTTAAAAGAAGCCATAACACTGAAATAAAAACTGTAAGTTAGCTAGTTAACTTCCATATAGTACATATCTTAGAATTCTTTCAAGAAGCCAAATGCTTAGAACTTCTTATTTAATTGGAGTCGATCCACATTAAAGATGAGTGCCAGTAATACTGCCAGTAACAATAATCATAAACAAAGCATCCAACATTATAAAATAAATCACAGCTTTTCATAAATTTATGTATTTACAGGCCAGATTATAATATTCTGACTCATCTCCATGAGCATTTCATTCCAAAACAGCTCATTTTTTTTTCAGTGATACAGTCCTCAGCATGACTATCGTTATGTGGCCTGTGGGGGAAAGAAAAACCACCCTTCAGAAAATTCTTATGACTTTACACTGTGGACATTTGACAAGTAAGAGAGATGAGAACTAGGCAAACTCTCCAGAGGACGCTTACATCTGACCTTTGGAATCTTACTTGCTCTAACCTTGTCACTGAAAGACCTAAGAGCCGCATACAATTCTTCTGATGTGCACAGACCTTCAGCACACATCAGTTACAATTGCATGCAAAGACCAAATTTCTAAAATGTGATTCCCAACACACTTTCCCTTTTGTTTTTTTCCCCTCAGACTTACCTGGTTTCATCAATATAAACTGCCTCCAGTACAGATGCTGCATATTCAATATTCTTTTTTAAATCCACCACATTAATGTCACCCTTCTCCAGCTGCTTTACCAAGCATCTTAATCTGCAAAAAAGAAAATAAAAATATCAGTGCATTGTACTTATCAAATTTTATTGACTGCATTTTCTATTTCAACATTGGAACCAGCAGAATCCCCAGTGTAGAGGCAAGAGACAGTCACTGCATCCTTGTCTTTTTTCAAAAAGATCTGGTTTTAGAATGCACAGAGCAATGACCAGTTGTATGTTTCTACAGCTTGCTAAATTCGTATGATCTATTGAGAAAAGGCATATAGATTCCAGTAATTCAGAGAGGACTCAGAAACTACCATCAAAGCAATTTTATATTAATTTGTGAAATTACAATTATGCCATTAGGGTCTCTAATTCTGTTTAAATAATAAATACAACTTTGCAAGTTTTCTTACTATAATTCTTCTGCTCTTAAAAGGTTGATTATATTTTTTTAATATCCACTATGTACTGATTTTGCTTCATTTAAATATCTTTAATTCTTATGTAGGCCTCCAGTATGTTTTTGCTGCAGAATTCGTATTTCTTATTAGTGTGAGCTAATGTGGAACTCCATTGTTTCCGTGTTTACAGAAAATTCATCATTATACCCGGCGAAAGGTGGTGCCTATGGCACTAGAAAAATCCAAGTACTTTCCCAAGTGTGCTTTTACTTTTAGTTTAGAGAACATTCTTTTACACTACAAACATGGATACGCCCAAAGGGGATTTTGTAATGCACCAACTCATACCTCTTTAGCAATACATTTATACAGATAAATTCCTTGAATACCAGATTTTTCCTAAACTCTCTGATGAGAGGAACACTTCTGACACTACTCAACTATACAGAGTAATCACACCACTGGAGTGACATGGAAAGCTTATCAGTAACTGTAGAGCTGTGACTAAATGGATGCTTAAAGAAGTACAGGTATTTTTCTTCTTTTTGTGCTATATCTCTGCGTTGAAATAATCTACAGTTTTGTATCATGTAAGGTAAGGATTTCTATAATCAAAGATAAATCATTATTTTAACATAACTTTCATT
This sequence comes from Rhynochetos jubatus, assembly GCA_027574665.1. NCBI lineage: Eukaryota > Metazoa > Chordata > Aves > Eurypygiformes > Rhynochetidae > Rhynochetos > Rhynochetos jubatus. The sequence goes on along the minus strand of CM050654.1, from coordinate 17,376,282 downwards.
AAATAATCTTTTTTATGTGTATGAACTGTGAAAAAATTCTGTGAAACAAGCATTTAGCTAAAAAGTGGATTGAAACAGCACTGACTTTACATTCAGAAAAATAAGATTTATGACACAAAAGAGCATATATAAAAGTGTACAAATGTTATGTAATAATATGCTATCTATACTGTATATTATTTTTATTGGGCACATAAAATATTTGATTGGGCCTAATTAAAGTGTTTTGTTTTTTTTTAAATGCAGTGATATTCAAAACAAATCTCTCATAAACTTGTAAAATACTGTTCCATCATAAAACCATTTCCATGTTTTTTCTTTATATTTACTTGGTCTAAGTATAACCATGTCCAAGACTGCAAGGATAATTTTAGCCAAAGGAGTTTTAAGACCAGCCTCCTCAGTTCTCCAAAGTCTTCACTGAATTCAAATTAGCATAGAACACAACAAAAATAAGACTCTCAGCAACCATATTTACTCTGTATCTTATACAGTGCATTGCATATCAACGGAATGGAAAATTTAGTGTTAAAAAATTTTCTCGGAGAAGTGAAGTGGGTGGGTGAAATACTGTGGGAGTGCATCTCCTACACAGAAATTACCTTACACATGGGAAGGCCGTTCCAGTAAACAACTCCTTCCACTTCAGAGGTACCTATAGACTGAAGAAGCTAATTCATAGACACTGACCTTGCAGTACCCAACACATGCATCGTAACTCTCTGCTGCTCAGCAATGCACACAAACACATACAACCCCTCCTGAACACCAAAACTGAACCCGCCGGTCAGTCTGGCAGTATCAATGCCACTACTTGCAAACAGCTGTAGGGTGGTTATGTCACCTGCACTGTTCCCTCTGTGTTTGACTCAGCTTGTCTCCCATCACATTTCCAAATCAGAAGCATAAATGAATTTTAAAAATGCAACACTTCACAGCAGGGGGCCAGGCTATGGTAGCACAGTATTAGCTCAAAATGGCTTCAAATCCTACAATTTCCAGTGGTTCTATGCTTTTGCAGGGCACAGACCAGAGAGAGAGATGTGGAATAATTTTTACACTTGCAGGAGAAAAGGAGGCCCTGGAGAAAACATTAAGCCACAGTGTAAATCCGTATAATTCAATGATGAGCAGTGACCTTGCATCTTGCACATCCACGCTTTGTGGAGATGTCCTCAAGAGTGTCTGTAGGTGACCCAGTGCAGATCTATCCTAGTACTGTGGGACAATTTTGTTTGGAAGGGACTTCCACCTGGGCCAAGCTCTTACTCAAAACAGGGCCAACCTCAAAGATAGGTATAACTTCAAAGCTAGATCAAACTTCTCAGTGGCATTTCTACTCGAATTCTGAATGCATGGAGATTTCACAAACTCTCTGGGCAACGAGTTTCAGTGCTTAACCAGCCACACGGTGCATTATTTTTTCCCAATATCTAACTGGAATGTCCTTTGTGGCAACTTGTGCCCAGTAGTCCCCAACCTTTGCTGTGCACTTCCAAGAAAAGTCTAGCTCCACCTCCAGTACAACTTCCCAGTAGGAAGCTGGACACAGCTATAAAATCCCTCCATACTGTTGCTGATCAGACACTTGTCAGGTGATAATCATGAGGTGTACCCCAAAAGTTAGAAAAATTGAATTCCAAGACAGCAAAACTAAGTGGGTTATAGCAGTATATGAATGGTCGGAATATACTCAACATGTTGCGCATTAAAGTGAAATAGCCACAGAGTTTAAGAGCTAACATTTCAGTAATTAAATTAACATTTTAAGAAAGAATAAACATGTCATTTTACAAGACAAACCAACAGGTGTTAAAATACTTGTAGCCCAGCATTCAACAAGACAAAGTAAACTGTAAAAAGGACAAGGAAAAGTAACAAAAAATAATTATTACTCCAGCTGTATTGGCTAAGATTTTTGTTTGTTTGTTTTCTTTTATTTAAGTGTGATAAATTGAAAACAAACATGAGAAATGCCATTAGAAAATCTGAAATGCTACTTACAATTGGAGCTAATTGTATTACCCTGCTTGCAAACTGTGCTACTAAGACATAATAGACTGCAACAAGAGAACTGGAGAGGAAATTTTGTAAAATAGAAAAGTTAACTGTTTTAAGTGGTTTAAGTTGCAAAGAAAAATGTATGCAGAGTTAATATGACACAACATGAAAGAAAGGAATAAACCTATAGAGGGGAAAAAAACACAGATTATTTCTCTCAGGACAACTGAAAATGGCATTTTAAAACTAGCAGCCTGGGTTTGTAAGGGAGAAAGAGACATCTGCAATTAATAAAGGGAGTGGGTGGAGAACCGTGTTCTGTCATATAGGGTAAACATCATTAACAGTGCTGTGGTATTAAATGCTTTTACGGACAATCTAAATGAGCTCTGCTCCTCCCGATCTTTAACAGTGCTCTCTGTGAGGTTACCAGGACCTGTGCTTCCTGGCCCCCACCTCCCCATGTAGCTGATGCCTACGTCCAACTGTGGGCAATAAGCTTTGAGGCCCACCCCACAATACTGGCAAACCAGGTGAAAATGAGGATCTTACTAGGAGCCAAAGCAGTACATTCTTGACTAATAATATCAAAATGACAACTCAATTATTCCTTCCTTCCTCGTTATATTCTCCCATATTTGAAATAAAGTTTTGATAAATCTACTGTAACTTTCAGGGGTTGTACCAAAATAACTGAGGCTAGATTTTAGCTTATTGAGAGGGCTTCCTATGACAGTCTCAGTAACTACAGAAATCAAAGGAAGATAAGGAATCAGTGATTAAAAAGGCTTTTTGTGATGTTGTGATGAGAAGATGTTTTCTTCTACAGAATCAAGCAAAGGTCAACAAGTGATATATGTTTGGAAATACTGAATAATTGTCCAAACCAAAGATATATAAAAGATAACAAAGAAAGGTGCCAGGGGTGGGATTACTTAAAAAGGGACCTGCAAGGTAGCGACACAGATAAGTTGGATCATATCAATTTCAGATTTTATAGACTGTCTTCCTTTTCCAAGAGAAAATCAATTACCAGTGATCACTGAGAACAAATGAGAGTTAAAGGTTCAGCTTAACAGTCTTCAAGAACAAGAAGAGAAAATTCAGCCTGAAGTTAACTTCTGAACCTGAGAAAAAGACCCTGTGTCAGCTTTCCCAAAGAGTGCCTTTATCTGACATCTGAGTCTCCCCACCATCGAACACAGGAAAGAAACATCTTTCTCACTTACACATCTGGACTTCACTTTAAACTGTTTTGGAAACTTTGAACAAAAAAAGCTGGCTTTTGCCACAGATCCTATTAAAGGGGAAGTGAAACAAACAAACAAAAAAGTAAACTAACCCTGTTTCTATTATATTTTGAAATAAATGGAAGACGCTGCTTAAGATGGATGATGAACAGATGGGTAATTCTTTGAAAATAATAAACACATGCTAATTACAGAGAAATAGTTGTTCACATTAATATCCAATAGTCACAATGCCAATTTAAAAATTACCTGTGTTGGTTAAATCAACTCCAATTACAAGTTGTAAATCACTATGATCCTGTGAACTAGTTGAGAAAAGCCTAGCTGTGTGCCAAATGTATTCATTCCTTGAAAAGATTATGAGCAAATACAGATAACACGTTAAAAAGTTTAAGGACAGAACAAATTATTATTTCCTGTACACTATCGATTCATGCTTTGTTTGGATTATTTAATACTGAATAAGAAAAATATGTGGATAATTTTAATCTTTATTATACAAATTGGTTGACCCTCTAAATGAACATTACAAACTAAAATGGGCTGATACATAGTGTGAAATTAAATGTCAAAAGGAGGAGAGTAACCATATTCTGACAGTATGGTTAGTCACAGTTTAAACACCACTAGTTTTTTAAAACTTTTGGGAAGTGGGAAGTTTTCCTCTAACACTATTTACCATTAAAACTGGAAACCAGTTTTGCTACCCGTAGTGAGTCTTGTAATAATCAGCTGAGTAATTTTCACAACCTGTAGAAAGCATTATTGCTCACCCAATAGTTTCCCAGCTTTCAAAGGCAGCATTTACATCCTCCCTCAGACATGAACACCCTGAAAAAGCACCAATATCCAGCAATTCCAAATCATTAACAATGGGAAGTTCATCTCATCTATTTAAAACAGCCCAACCCCAGAATTCAAGTTGTTTTACATACCTACACATTTGAGATTCAGAAAAATCAGGAGAATTCCAAAATTAGGAGAATTAGGAGAAATCCAAAATGGGAATAACAAAAATTCATCTTGAAAAGGTCACAACAACTACAACATAACACTATTTCAGTTGCATTCTGAAATTCCCTACATAAATTGCCCAAATTCCAATTATTTTTTATGTGCATTGGATAATTTGAATTTTACATTTTTCTATTAAGAACATGCATGTATCAAATAAATCTTCATCTAAATACACCAGTCCCTCCAACAAATACTTTAAAAAACATAGATCAGAGATAAAAACAAATTGTAATAATAATGATCAACCATGAGAAAGTCCATGCTCTCACTTTTTCAAGTAAAAAATGACAATATATGGATTACTAGAAATTTTTTATTATGACAAAGGATAGAATTCCTTTTTTGTGTTTTCTGCAGTATGGTAGAAAAAGACTGACTATGAAAAAAGGAAAACCCTAGACACAGCTCTAATATTTGTAATAGTTGGCTAGAAAAGACTCGATCTGATAATACAAATGGATGAGAGATTCTAGAGAAATATCCAGAATATGGTAATAAAGATTCAGAGTGATCCCTCTGGGTAGCCACTCCCATTCCCCTGCTCCTACTTGCAGTTACAAAGTGACCAAATAACATTGCTTCAAAATGGCTAACCTTTCCTTCAAGGTTTTTTACATTAAGGTAAGGAAAACCATGCTGATACAGGGACATTTTGCCAGTCAAGGCAAGGCCAGCACACCAATGGAGAACAAGGATTAGAACTGACAGCTCTTGACTCAGACCTTGATGTGCATTTCACTACCCTGTGAAATCCTAAAAAACGCAGTTACCTCGTATTTCTTCTAATTACAGGTGCTGTCTCTCAGTAAATTCTGATACTGAGAAATGTAAGAAATACGTATCACATATTCCGTGCTGCAAATGTGTTTTACGAAATTACTTCTCAGTCACTGCTGTGTCTGAGCATATGCACAGGAAGCCTTGTGGTTGCTAAGGGTTTCACGAATTACATTCATTTCATAATTATTTTAAGCACTATGAGTGGTACACACCGATCTGTAATTATGATTCAGTCATTAGAAAATAAATATTGAATATGCTGGTAATTCAGCCAAGATTTTGATATACCAAAACTTCAATCCCATATTGTATAAGCAAAATAGTTCTGCAGCTATATAACACACATTAAAATTTATACTTTCTTAATGATATAACTCTGCATTTTCATGGTGATAGAATTGCCTCGGTTGTTTAAATATTGATGCTGTTCATACAAGGTGAAGTGGGTTTCCTTCAGGCAGGAATTCTCTATTATGCTTCAAATCATTTTACCTTACTCATCCTATAAATTTTCAAATTATTTAGCACTCCAGTACTGCATAACTTCTATCCTTTGTGTTTCATTTAGTAACAAATTCAAGTGTGTTTAAAGGCTTAATCAAAATTTAGTCTAAATTCCTAAATTTTCTTGAGCACCTGGCTGAAATCACAGAAAGCCATGGAGTTTTACATTGTTTCCACCTGAAACCATAAACTGATACAAGCCCTCTACAGCATTTTTGAATTTTTGCCTAATTCTCAACAACCCTGATCAAGCAAATTGCAAGTGCCTAAGAAGTCTTAGTCTCTTAACCCTAGTAACACTAAAGGTTTGCTTTTTGCAGTTAACGTAACCTTTCACCATCACCACCTCCTGCTCTGCAGAGATGCCCCAGAGGAGCAGGATCATCTGGGACCCTCCTGTTGCTGCTGCTCTTCATGCTGTCTCTCACCTCCCCCAGTTATTCATCCTTCCCCAAAGTAACTTTCACCATTAGAGCCAATGTATGTCATCAGCACAAATTCTCAGAAATGTGAACTTCTCTCACCCTCCTTTGTGCACACCCAAGATACGGAATGAAGCCTAATTCAACCAAGCTTTGTCTTTCAAATTTCTCTCGCTTCTGCTAATGAACCATCATCAGTGCTAATTTCGTTTCTATGTTCAATTGCTTTCCAGGCTAAAGCTTAATGAAAAAATCCTCAGTTTCAAACTACTTACTATATATACATTCAGGTGTTTTCTTTGTCTTCTATTAGATGCAACAGGTAACCAACTAGTTTTTCCTTACCCTAAACTCTATGACTGTTTCTATTGCCTCGATTCCCATTTGTATTATGTGAAATCAATAATGAACATTCTGTAGGGCTGATTTGTAAATAGCAAATTGTCCTTCCAATGGCTTTAGCTGAATGTTTATTTTTGTCTGAAGATTGACATTTGATCTATAAGGTTCCCCTGAACTGTATATACATTATATAGAGTGCTAGCTAAAGCTATTTCATCTTGAAGTTGCCAAATACTTGAACAATCTGTATGTCTCAGAGTCTTCATCAGAATCTAGCTAAATTCACTATCAACAACAAGCTGGGAAATCAAATGTAAACTCACCACCTGCCTAAAATCATGCTTGAAGATGACAGAAGACTTTCAGTATGCCTTACTTGCTAGAACTAATGTGATAAACACACAGAAAAAGGCACATAGTCCTCATTCCCCATAGCTGTTTAAAAAGCTTTATTTTTCCTGCACAGAGCAGCTTTAAATACAGTGATCAATGAAGCTGCTAAAAGGCAGAAGTTAAGCTTCTAAATCTTCCAAGGTGGTCCCTTCCATTATTTAAAATAAAAATATTCCATGACAGAAGAAGGATATTTCTAAACAGATCACCTCACACCCGAGTGTTGGCTCTACATTCCAGCAAGAAACTTGTTTCCAAATCTCCATACCACTGGAAATTATCAAAGGAGCGCAGGCCTGGCACATGTCACTGTGCTTCAGAGGAACTCTCTTAGCCCTACCTCACAGCTCCCAAACATCACAACTGCATCTCCCATACTTGTAAGAAAGACCATGACCTACTTCTGCCCCAGGGATGGTCACAGAGTCATGGGAGATGTTTGCTGTTTTAAAAGAGGTCCTGCTAGAAGGCATTTCTCTAGATTACAGTATTACACTAGTATCTTTTCCTTTACTTGATAAAGTCACATATGAACAAATGACCCAGGAAATATCCTTCATTAACATTAAAATAATGACACTTTGTTCTGTGATTTCTCTGTGTAATCAAACTACATTCAATACTATATATTGGGTATATAATAAAATTTTTATTTCTCCATGATAGAAATTAGAACCAGGACAGAATTTCCTTGCTATATACCACAGGTCAACACATACTGTTTGATCAATAGTTACAGATCTTTTGAGACATCAAGCTGTAGAATTTCAGTCCTGGTAAGTAATCCGGGTCCTCTGTGCTTATTTTAAAATTACTTTATATTTATTTCTGACTTGTTGACTTCCACGGGCAGAGAATGAAATACAGTACTGTTTGGTTGCTTAGTATGCCATCTTCTTCCATTCCATTTCTCTCAGCATACATACAATTTATCACTGAGTCAACAAGCAATACAGAAGGACCTATATAAAAATAAATTACAGAAGAAAAGTTTTTTTGAAATGTCAGTCCTTTGTGTTCAGTCTAAGAACACGGTCAGACGTGATGCCCCAGCTGTCTCTGTGCCCCATTCCATCCCTTTTTTTCAGATGTTATTACCCATTTGTAACAATAAGTCTTTAACCTGATACTGCCAAAATAATCTGATTCACCTTCAAGGTATTTTACAGCAGGGGGATTTCTACTGAAGTCTTTCTACAAAATAAGATTAGGTGTCATATGGATATGCAGTTACGCTATCAGGTGAATCAGGGTATTTGGTTCAGCTGGCCTAACAAGAACATATCAACCACCATAATCCTACTTCAATCCAAGCTCTAACTTGTCATTTGATTTAGAAGTGTTACTTTAATACTTATAATTAAACTTAAACACTTGTAGTACCAGAACATAAAAGTTATACTTTTAATACATAATCACACCTTCCAGATGGGTTGACAGAGCCAATTTATCTTGAATTCTTTTTCTGAAGTGGATATGGGGTTCTGAGGAACAAAGTACAGATCTCTATTTGTTGGGATAAAATTGTGAAATGTAAAACCCATAAATATTTACATTATGGAGTATAACAAACTATTGAATAAAATATTAAAACAATTTTAAGTTACCTTCCTTAGTCTGCCTAAAATGTTGTAGAAAAAATACCACCACCTTAATTCAGATGTCTTTTTCACTGAATAATTAACAGCTTCAACAAATCTATTTTCACTAAAAGAATTTTTCATTCAAAAGACAGAACAAGACATAAATGCTTTAGCACAACAGCTGTAGTAATTACAGCACAATTTTGCTGTAAAATCATTACCATCTTAGTGGTTCTGAAGAAAGGATATAGTACATGTAATGTATATGACAATGTAAAAATATGAATAGGGCTGTTATTTAAAATTGCAATACTATAATTAAAATTAAGAAAAAAAAAAAAGGAGATGCTAGAATCCAGCACTCTATGTTATGTGCAAAACTAACTTCTGGCACTTGGAATTGTTAAAAATAAATGTTCTGTTGAAGAATTGCCAAATCAAAGTACTTCAAAGTAGGTCTTGGTAATGAGAAGTAGAACATTTGAAAAGCTTAAACACACTTGAGAGCTGCATAAGTGTCTAAAAGAGGAAAGAATCAAGCAGGTGAAATTTCCCCTATATTCTTTAAAAATTATAAATATGATGAAATGTAACATGACCATTCTTATTTCCACATGTGAGCTTGATCTAGGACTTGTCTACATGAGAAGCTAAATTTGAATTAAGGTCAGGTAAGAAACTGAAATTCACTATCTATCCTCAAATAATTCCATCTTTCAATACCTCAGGATGAGTCGAACTAAATAGAAACCAATCCCTGGAGATCATCTGGAAGAAAATGTCAAAAAAGTTATCCTTGAACATTATCATGTTAAACCCATTATCTAGCATACAGTATATATGGGCTATATGCATAGTGGTTTTGGCTCTGGACAGGAATGTGACGAGAATTGTAGCAAACCAAATAAAAACTTATTTGTATTCAATGCCTGGTATAGAGCTGCCATTTTCCTCAGCCTGCAAAGTGCCTGTCACCTCAATATACAGGGTTCAGGCTCTGTAGGTCTGGGAAGGTAAACTGAGTTAGGGCTATTCCTTAGCTGCTGGTGTTTCCCTTGCCTTAATTCATGCTACCTATAAGAGTTTCCCCTATTCCTTCCACATTTAATAAAAACTGACTAATAGACCGTGAAAGTATTATGCAGAAGGAAGCAAACTGCAGCCTTGCTCTAACCTAGGGGACATCGTGATGGGACAGACCACTGTTCTTACCACAGAATTGCCTAGGTTTTTCTCTACTGCACTCAGGACTTTGACAAGTTTAGGTCTTTTCTTCTTATACATCCCATGGAGTGCTTTAACTCATCTGTCCTGATAAGACATACTAACCCCAACTGCTCTTCACATTGTCTTACCTGATTTTAAAACATCCTATTAAACCAACCTGACTATCAGGCTATTCACTAAGAAGCGACAATATTTTCATAGCTTCTAACCTGTTGATGTTCCAGGTTTGAAGTGGAACATGCCTCAGAAGGTATAGTCCATCAAATGTGTTACTCTTGTTTTGTTTAAACTGAGAAAATTTAGCCAACATAGATGGTAATTCACCTTCACAATATTATTCTAGTCTTTTTTTAGTCACCATATAGGTACCTGACTGAAACTGGCCTGTTTCTACACACAATACACATCTTACAAACAAACCAGACTGAAAATTCAGAGCCTAGTGCTCAAACTGATTGTGACCATATTAAAAATATATGGAAGATCAGAATAACATTAAATATATACTCATTCATCACGAATTTTGCAGCAGATAGCATTTTATTTCACATCTCTGTATGTCCAGTTGAACCAAAAACCATTACGCAAAAGAAATCTCTCAGCCCTAGTGGGTTACAGCAGAATTTTTCAGAATATATCATGTTTCTTACAGAGAAGACATTTGTTCCTTTACTTTAGAAAGAATTTTCTTTAATTAATTATCCCTCAGTGCTAAGGAGCTACACCATTGTACTGGCTCTACAAACTAGACCATCAAATCCAGCATCCTTTCCTGAGGCAAAGTATATGGACTGTGCCTTATAAAGCACCTCTTGTGCTCTTATGGCAAAAAACCCACTAAAAATAATCCTCGAGCTCTCTGTCCAACACACTGACCATCTTTCTTAGTTGTTAAATGATGCACTGCTCCATTACTTTCTAAAAAAAGTCCTACACTGATCTCAAAATGAACCACATAGCTATATTCATCCAGCTATATTTAATTACTTGTGAAATTGCTTAGAAATGTTCTATTTGTTAGCTACACAAACACTATACCAGAAAGAGCTTTCAGCTGGAAAATTACTGGGCTTCTAGGCAAGCAGTAGTTTATAAGAAAATTTCAAAAGCAGCTTTTAATAACATAAAATTCTGCTCTTAATATCTGTGCCTTTCTAGGACTCAGAAATTAAAATCTGAATTCTTCAAGGTGATGACAGTACAACATCCCTAAATGTACTCCTCTAGGAATGTGAAATCTAACCTGAAAAGTTCAGCTCCCTTATGGTCATGACTAACATAATTGCTAAATTATGCTTCATTTTTCATAGCTCTGTTGAACGAATCACTATCCTGCAGTCTCTCTGCAAAGCCTTGACACTCCTTTTAAGTAAGAGCCTGGCTACATTTTAATTTCAAAACATAAACTAGTAAAGTTCTTGATTCAATGTTATAAGACGTTTGTTTACACACTTAGCAAGGAATTAGGAAAAGCTTGTGTGTATAAAATACCAAAATAGGCAGCAAACAGTTTGTTAGAAATTGTAACTACATACTGTGATTTGCCTGTCATATTCTCAAACAATACATTGTTCTGTTTTCCACTGCTTTTCAGAATGTCCTCTTGCAGCATATGTTTTATTGGTACCCTTGGGTTTGAAATCAAGTTATTCACTTTAATCTAACATAGCATTACTCGGAGTACGCCAGGAGTTTGCCCAAGATAAACAAGCCAGCTTTCATACAGTAGAGATCAATCCAAGCGTTGATTGCAAGGGAGTGCTTACCTGAATAAAGACCACCAAGAAATAGCAGAGGAAAGTATACAGGAGTTACATTGCATAAAACTGATGCAAACAAGAAAGTGTCTTGTTCAGTAGTCTATCAATACATTGCTTTCACCTGCAGATATCTACATAATGTCTTGAGTATGCAATGCAGGACGTTTTTGAATGGATAACGGTGAAAGGAAAACTAACCGCAGTGCTAATTAACGGTTCCGTTCTGGTGAATGTGGTTTTGCATTTGTGCCTTGATCAAGAAAACCACAAAAATAAGAGCTCAGGGTTAATAAGAGTGTTTCCAGCCTGTTTGATTGTGATCATTGGGATGAAAAGACTCTAAGATTTTATTGCCATTACAGATTGAAAATAGTCACGTTAGAGTGCAGTTTCACTCTGAAAAGATTAAGTGAAAATGACATCATATCAGACGGATATCACCTTTTTGGGAGGCCACCACCCTTCCCTTGGTCAGCAAATGACAGTAACTGCTCAAGACTGCCTATGTGCTTATATGGCTTGAATACCAGGGTCAGGCCCCCGCTTAGCCACCTGCTAGGCAATGTTCAGTAACACTATATTTGACCGTACTAGGAAGTGAGTCTTCTAAGCCATTTTTTATATCCATCTCAGCTGATTATTTCTGTGGGTTTTCTTAATGCCACAGTTAATGATTATTCATGACTAGAAATTCAATTGTAAGGAACATTAAAGGAACTTGTGGACTCTAAGCAATTTTTAAGTTGATTCAAGGATGTAATTCTGAAAGATGTGTGACAGATTTCAGTGTTAACATTGGCCAGAGATTTCCATTTCTTGCAGTGATACCCACACGAGAGAGAGAGAAAAAAACAATCATATGTCTTACCATAGTGAGGATTCACCTCAAAAAAAATTATGGAAAAGCAAAAGGATTCCAAAACACTCATCTGGAAGGTATATACACACCTGGAAACTTAGCTCCAGCTTATTAAAATTTTGTAGTGCCAAGTTGTTAGAGGTATTCCCACATATAAATACATTAAATACACATTGAAGTAGGAAAGGTGAGCTTACCATGAGGTTGGGGGATCAAACCAAGCAACGAGGAGATCTAAGTCTAGCTTTTTAACATGTAAGGCAAATGCAACAGTTTTTAAAAGATGGATTTGCTTCCTTTTTAGGAAACCTGTGTTGAAATGCCTGACTGATTAACTGAGAGTATTCAAGAAAGACAGGTTAAAGCCCTCCTCTACCATAGGCAGCAAGTAATATGAATGAGATGTGAACTAGCCAGAGTAAAGAGAGACACTGATATTTAATCAGTAACTAATCCAGCAAAAATGTTTATGTGTTTTTAGGAAGAAACCAGCCCAAGGCTCAATAATGTGAGATACGTGGGAACAGCTAATAGTTTTGAAAATGCAAAAGTATGTGCAACCAAAAGAAAAAGATATGATCCATGACATAACTGTTTGGAAAATAAAGGACTATAAGTATTTTGTATCAATTTCCTATTAATGTTCAGTTTTTATTATCTTTTAAATTTGCTGTCTGATAAATGTGATTCAAACTTTGCATACACCATCATATACCTTAAAATACTGCTAATATTCTACTGTTGGAAACATGGTATTTTACATGAAGAAGAAATGTAAGTAAAATCAAAGTAATAATTCTCCTCCTGTAGGCCGTAGATCAGGTTTTAAGGAAAGTCATTTGTATTACGGTGAAGTGTATTTAATGTGAAGTTAATCCAGGGAGCAATTTAAAGTGTGCTTTGCCATAAAATAACTGTTTTCTACTCTTGTTTTCAAAATGTACTAGTGCATAAATACTTGTTTAAGCTTTTCATTCACTGTGATTATTATTTTGAGGTCATGCCAGATGCATTTAGTTTAAATCTTAATCCAGAATAGTTAATCTCAGACTCTTTTCTGGAATACTCTCACTAAAGTTCAAATGGGAGCACCATTAAATGAACAAGCACAGTGGAGTAAGATATTCTTACAGTACAAAGAAATAAACCTTTACAAAACTGATCTCACGAAATGACAACAATAACTCTCAAAAAAGGTTAATCAAAATAAGATCTAATTATTTTGTGCTAACAGAGCTGGAGATGCTAACTCAACCACAGCTATTCTCCTAGATTCTGATATATCGAAAAAAGAGATCTTGGCACCTCAACCACAAACATGATTACAGAAATGACATAAAAATTTACTAAACTTTCAAGACCTCATTTATACTGTCTTGTCTGACATGGATTTCAATTATTTTTACAGTAGGAGGAATTAATTAATTCCACTAAGAGGCAGAATAGCTTGACATGCAGATACATATTTGATCACAGATTGATGTGAGCCCCCAGACCTGACAATATATAATTTAATCATAGGAATAATTCCTTTGTGAGGCAGATTTCTGAGGTTTACCCCTGTGGCTTATCACCTCTGGTTACAACCAGACTGTCCTAATATTTTAAGGATGAAAATCCAGGCTACAATTCTTTGTCATTAACTACATTAACCTTACCTAACTGCATTGTGCACCTACAGATTCTTTTCTTTCAGAAGCTTATGAAATCTGCTGAGTAAAGCAAGTCAGATTTTTTTAAATATCAGTACTCATTGTTAAATTTAGCCCAAAGATATATAAATACAAGTGCAAAGAATACAGCAAGAAGAACTATATCTTTTCCTCTGCTTTGCCATTCATGTTTCCATTTATCCCAATTTTCCTCTACCTCTGACCAAACACAGGCTCTTCCCTGCTCCCTCCATGTATTCCTGCCAGGGCTCAAGGATGCCTGCTGTCCACTTTCATGTTCTAGTTGTGATCCTTCACCTACTTAGCATTCCCTCTAATCTTGGCACCAGACATGTGAAAGACAAACTTTGCCCCTACAGGCCTTAGGTCCCCCGACACTTTTTCTCTAAACTGGGCCTGGTCCTTTCCAGTTCTGCTTCATGGTGGTTTGGGTTTTTTTTTCCTGTTGATCAACAACCTGCACTCAGACATGCCAAAGAGTTGAACTGAGGAGCTACCAGCATTACAAGGGCATTTTCCCTCACCTTGCCTTTCATCTACAAAACATACTACACATATAGTGAGGAATTTTATTAATACACATCTACAGTTTAAATTTAGACATATGATTTGATCAATTTTTTTTCAAATGTTTATCTATGAAAGCAGCAGACAAGTATATAACAGTTGAGTCACTAGGCAAGGCAGTTTCTTATACATTATTCTTGAGTCCTGTTTTAAGGATGAAACAGGTATTCACTTTCAATATTTAATTGATGCAAAGTAAGTGAATATGAAACCCTGTATGTTCTCTAAGACTGCAGGCAGCTGTTTCCTAGATCTTACCACTCTGCAATATAATGCTGCTGTCAGTAATAGCGTTAATCATCATAGGTCAGAATTTTAGTTGGCATCAACCTCACAGAACACAATGGTGTTACATCAGGTTACATGAGCACATGTGTCTTCTGATGCATTTGGGTATAAAGGCATTAAGAAGCAAAATCAGTGTATTCTAGGTGAAGACTATCTGCACTGATTTTTTTTTTTTTAGTTCAGCATGTATTCAGTTTCATTGCAAAGCCACTGAACAACTTCAATTATGAAGACAGATAAGAGGCGTTGTTTGGAAATATATGAATGCTTCATGCATATAATAAAGACATATGGATTAACAGTTCATGACAGGTGTTTTGTTGCTGTCACCAATAAAGCACAATTCGTGCTTCAAATGCACTTAATTCATTTGCAATCCTCTCCAGCAATGTTTCAGTCCTGAGAATACATAAAATCATAAATTGTATCTGTTTGAGATACTAAATCTTGTAGTGCATTTTCTTTTTACTACAGGCCTAGCTGACAAAAATTCAAGACGGGCTCCTTTGAAAATCCCACACACAAGCAGAGCTACGCTGGTGTCCCACAGAGTCAAAGCAGCAGGCAGCAGACTCAAGCGACTAGTGTCAGCAAGGTGGGACTCTGGGACTCGCGAGACAGAACAGCTCTCCCACGCATAGAGTGATTCATTATATAAGTATTTCTCAAACAACATAAGTATCAAGCTGTCTTTTACTATATGCACATCTACATATCCAGATTACTGGAACTTGTGACTTAGCACTAAACTTCATTGAGGACACCTTTCTCTTTCCTCATTGTTATTCTTGTTACATACCAAGAATCAACTTGATCAGGATAGCTGGTTTCTGTTGCAATGCTGAGGGGTTTTTTTCAGCAATGCAGCCTCTTCTGAGCTCCAAATTATAAACTGGGTACATGGCAGAATGATTTTTAAATGTCATGAAATATTCTAAGAGGAAAACACATCATCTTTAACAAAATAATTATTTGATTTTGCAACCCTTTTATGCACACTCCATTTAATTCCACCAGATTTCTGCTAGCAGATTTGTACTAGTTTTCAACTACCAATTTTAGGTGTCTTATAAAGCAATCCAAATCTTCCTTTCTTTCATGGTGGTGGAATGAATGCTACCTTAAGCATCACTGTGTTTTTCAGTAGCCTCTCCTATAACACAGTAAATTTCATACAGGCAGGCCTAGGTCTGCTTTGCAAACTGTACTGACTTTTTCTTCAGCTTTGGTCCAGTGTTTTATGATGAATAAGAAAGTTTTTGAGTTTTCCTTCTGAATCTTGTCAGCACTTCCCAATCCCATGTTTGTAAAACTGTGGCACTTTTCCAAAAAATATTGTCTCATAAGTCTTATTCAAGCAGAAAAATCTTTAAACAGTACTTCACGGACCTAAATCAGTGAATGAGCATGGAAACTTTTCTTTTATAAATAGGATTACAGGAACCCCATAGAAGTCAGTTAAAAGCTTTTTCAGACCTTTTAGAGATTTTGAGTTTTAAAAAGAAACTAAGATAAATATGTCATGATAATCCTTTTCACAACGCCTATAGAATCTCTATTTATTAGACTTGTCATTGCATTTAACTAGCAGCTCGTAATTATTAAAAAGATAAACACTGTTGTAAGATGGATTCATGGGAGTGCATTCTCTCTATTAATAACAAAATGTCCCTGCAGTTCCTCTACGGTTGGATTAGACAGTATAATGATGTGATCTGATAGATCATTTAACCAGCACCCTCCTATAGAAATAGAATCGTTGTATTTAGCTGCTAGATTTAGCTATCATTCTAAAATTTAATATGAGAATGTCTGATTTTGTAGTAATCACAGTAAAACAATGTTACAGTGTTTCTCCTAGTCACAAGTTCTATTCCACATTCAGATTTGACTTAATCTCAATGTGTGACATCTATGTTCACATTTAACGTTATAGGTATTCCTATCACCTCACACAGTAAACAAAAGCACAAGAACTTGCTCGCACCTTTCAATATATCCCAGAAAGAAAATAAAAAAGCTATTTCCACATAATGTAGAGTTTATCAAGTAGGCTATGAGTATGGATCTTTTTCTCAACCAAAATTTCACTGAAAATTATACAGTATCAGAAAAGCTTTAGGGTTTGAATAATTAGCATTTTTTAATGAAATGCAAGCCTGTATTTTGTCAAAAACCTCTTATCAGTAGAGCACAGAAGAGTGGAAGCATTTCACAGTCACTGCTTTTTTCTGAATGTTCACAGTGGTACGTGACATGAAGCTTTATGTCTTTGGCAGTGGATTCTTACATGCATCAGCCTCCGGGCCATCTGATAAGGCTTGTTCTGCTCCCCAACTCAGTAAGTACATTAGGCCTCTGCTTAGCTGACGTAAGTGTATTATCAGCCAATTCCTGAAAGCCTGTTTTATCAGAGGAACTTTCAGCAGCCCAACAACCAACCACAGTCTGGTCGTAGTTCCTAGTCTCAATGATTTTATAAACTAGTTCACTAATGGTCACCCAGATTAGGACACCAGGATGGAATAAGAACCGGGTTGTCCAGCTATGAAAATAAGCATATTAATTCAGGATTCTGCAGTTTCTTCATGTGCATACTTAAGGCAATTGACTCATCTTTTCAGAGAAGAGCAGGTAGTAAAGCACTGACAAAGCAGAGATGTCTTGTGCTAAAGTACCTGATCTAAAGATCTGCTCACCCCAACAGATTTGAATTTCTACATTCCATATCTCTTGCCAGGAACTGCAATAAATATTAATTACGACATTTAGGAGGTTTTGATCCCATACTAATAATGTACACTCAGAAGACAAATTTTCTAGACCGGATTATTGGATGAATTTTAAAAAGATGAAATATTCTCGACAACTGAAGCACATTGTATCTACTACACAGACTTTCTAGAAGTTCCTGAGGGCAGAATGTAGATTTTGTTCCTGTTTTGTTCAGTCATTTTTTACAGAATGATAGAAAATTCCAGCTTCAGTGCTTGATCCCTAGAGACACACACATCAACTGAAAATATCTACAAATGTCAGAAAGAAACACCATATTAAATTGCTTGAAGAATCATAACTGGCACAGTGCCAAAAGACCCCTTCAACTTTAACACGCCTATCAATACAGATAGCTGGCCATCAGTATCAGATGGAAAGGTTATGTAGCTGAAAGTGTCTGGGACCCATCCAAGCAAAAATGAAGGAAAACTACTGCCACAGTAAATGAATAATTTTCTTTCCATCTCTTTTCTTTGGGATGTATTTCTATGTATCACTGAAAAGGAAGCACTTCCAAGGAATTGCATATACCTGATGTACTGGAGGAATTGGCTTCCTCCCATGACCCAACAAACATTGCAAGAAGTCATTTTGCTGCCTGCATGCTTTCTCAAGCTCGGTCAAAGGAAAGGAGCCAATCTTCAGAGCAATCCACTCTGTCTTCAGGCTTGAGGTTTGGCATACGTTTCAGCTCTGATAACACGTTAAAATTTCAGTTATTAAGAAAGGCTTAAATCAGATTTGAAAAAGTATTAACAAAAATATTAACAAAATGGATGATTAATGGAAAAGAAAAAAAAGCATTCATAATGAAACTATAATATACTACAACTGCTACTAATACCCATCTCAGTCAAGGAAATGTTTAAGTAACAACAGAAAGGTCCCTCTTATACTGATTTTACTCTAAATCTTCAGCATTTAAAGCTGTGCAGGCAGTTTGGTCTGCAACAAACTATGTTTGAAAGGTATCTCACTAAAATGCTTAATGCCTCGTTTTCTGTCTTGTTCTCTGAAACAGAAGGAAAAGCAATATAGGCACGTAACTATGGAGAGGATTAAAAGTCGATTAAATGTACACAGAAGACACCAAAAGAGGCAGATTTTCCATTTCCATCAGCCAAGAAAACATATCAACCTCTTTAAAAAGCCAGTGCATATAAATAATGTAGCTGCTTAGGTCATCTGCAAAGCTTTCTATATAGTAAAGAATTGAATTATGGTTTCCTGTTCTGTTATTTGTTGTCTTTGGTCAGTACCCAGGTGCATGGAAAAGTTTTCAAAGTAATGTTTATCACTGAAAAAAGAAAATTGTTGAGAGTTACAAACTGGCTAGCTTCTTTAACAGGAAGAATAGGATTTGTTTAATGTTGTTCTGGCACACAAAACATAAATCTGGTCTCAGAGAGAGTTGCTATATGATCTAGTCTTTTGCTTCTTTCACAAACTGTAGACTGCCAGGACTGACAGAAGATTTTACAAGCCCTAAAGTGCAAAGCCGCCTGTGTAAATATACATGGTCATTTTTAGTTATTAGCTCTAAAAGTTGTGTAGCTTTACTCCTTTAGTATTGTGAACAAGACAAATTTTGAATGGTCTGTCAGTTATCAAAGTTGCTGTCAAGAACAGCTGCTACACAGCCAGAACTGGAGAGCTCAGTCATGTATATTTTGCCCACAACAGTAGCAATTACGTGGATAAGCAGTTCCATTAGCATCAAGAGGGAGACGACATAATTACAGATTTGTACAACTTGGCCTTAGAACAAAACAAAAACAAAACCAGGAATTTAATTTCTGATCAGTCATCTTATACATTAAATATACATTATGCGGAGAAACAGGAGGCTCAAATCAGTTATCTAATACAGGCATCTTGCACCATTGGAGATGCCCTGGAGTATCTCACCTGGTCCCCAGCTGCTGCTCCAGAAGAGCGCAGGTGTCCTGCAGGTCCTGTGTCATATCTGCCAGCCCTGGGTGGATGTCTCGGGCACCCTTAGGTGTCTCAAATGGAACTAGATGCCTGTATTTGAGCGACTGACTCAAGTCTAGGCTGTCATTTCTTTACAGGTTCAGTAGATATACGCTCCTTCAGACAGAAGATACTCTGTTCAGAAATCACTGAAATCTACATGAAGATAAACGGGAGAAGGGTTACATTTCTTCAGAGACAGAGAGTGTGTGGGCTGGTGCTACTGCTGCAGTATGACATAAAAAGCCTGGTCTCGTACATGTGTTGTGAGGAGAACAGAGAAAAGAGACAAGCCAGAGAAATGGAGACAGAGAAAGCACATATATACTGCAGGCTTCTGAGCTGTCAGGATCACAGTTGTCCCGTTTTGTATGATTTGTGATTGATTATAACCTGGGTTAACAAAGAAGGCCCCATCATTTACTGCTGTGCCCAGGTCTCAGTCAAGTGTGACGCCTGAGTAACATGCATAGAAAAGCAACACGCATTCTTAATACCAAAACCTTTTTACATCACCAGCACAGCATTAAAAGTGCACAGATTAAATCTGATTCCACTGCTGGGCAAATAATGTACTGGCCATAACGTAAATTGGAACCAAACCCATCAGATAAAATGTATGGTAATTTTTTTGTTGCTCTCCTTGAGATCACCTATGGTCCGTGTCCTTGCTTGGATGCTGTGCCACTAATCCAATTTATCAAGTTACTAGGTCTGACTACCCGGTTACCCAGAGAACATGCAAGTACTCCAGTGTAAGGACCTCCCTCCTTCTCTTTCTGTCTCCCAGTACTAGATCTTCCCAGACACCCACCTCGCCCCTCCGAACTGAGGACATACACCGTGCTTCCCCGGGGAGAGAGCAGCTGAGATTTTTTTTCTCAGTCAGATGCATGAGGTGATACCTGCCCCCAAGGAACAGGACTGGCATTGTTGCTCATCACAACCAAAGCTGGAATCCAGTCTCTCACCTGTCCTTCTCATGGCATCTGCTCGTTTGACGTTAAAATCCCTCCAAATCACATCCAGATATTTTTATGTGAAGATGGGAAAGGAACTAAGGGCAAACTTGTTTAAAAGTCATGATTATCTTAAAGACAACTTTCAGAAATGAGCTAATAATAAAAGGCTACATAAAATGATAATATCTTTAAAAATATTTTGTCACTTTATCTTAATTAAAAAAACCCAGTAATTTAAAAATTCACTTTTCCCTGTTCAAGCACACTTTTCAGGTTCTGTGATTGTATCTGAGGTCCAAAACTCCTATTTAACTTACAAAACAAGAATATTTTTAGAGAGTTCAAATAGTTGGAGAAAAGTAACCAGGGGCTTACAAGAAGCAACTGAAATTGTCTAAATGGATTTACTGAATCTGTATCTTATGCATTCCCACTCTAACAAGGACCAAGGGGATTCCAAAGAGTTTATCTGACAGGAGGTACATGTCTTGACTCTTCTTATCTCCACTATTTCATTTAGACAAAATTATGGACTATAATTTGTGCACAATACTTTATACCACAGACCAATAAAAGGAATTTTTTTAACCAAGCAAAGTAATTTTTCCACGTGGTTTCTTTTTGTAGAATTTACAGACATGTCAACAGTCTCTCTGATATTTGCAATGATCATGGCACAAATATCAGCCTTAAAGGGATGAGCAATAATGTAACCTTTCCATTTAATCAGTTTCTGAAAATCGCTAGAAAGATATGAATACGATCATGCAGGCATGAATGGATTCATGGCCCCTGTACAATATCCTATACACACACTTTTAGTACCTTTTTCTAAAATAAACAACATTGTTAATACAATGCCATTTTATCTATTACAGACTAGAAAAGAAAATTAATGTGTTCAAACTGTGGAAAACATCTGTGGTATGGATGTAAGTAATTAATTTAGTAGGTTTATATGTTCAAATTGAGACATTATTTTATTTTTGAGATTCTCATTGAAGCAGAGCGCAGTTCTGTTCTTTTACCACCATTCACTCAACACTGTACAAAGGGGGAGACAACCATCTTAGTCTGCTGTGGAGAGCTTCCAGCTACTAGAAGTTACTTGACTTAGCTTCTGGTCTATAGCTCTACTATTGCTGTATAGAAGAGGTATTCTCCTAAAAAGTCATTATAAAAGTAATATAAATAAACACATCTTTCTCTCTTTATACACAATCTATTCCACTGAAATCAGACTGCTTGCTTTTTATTTTTTAAGGAAACCACTAAAACATACGAAAGGTCTGTAAGACAGAGCAAAATATCGGCCCACCAATAATTCAGACACGTGTTTCAGCTATTTTAAGATTCCAGTGTATCCTCTCATTCTTCTTTCCCCCTTAAAGACATTAGAAATGCCACCAGCTCCCACAACACAGCATCTGGGGTAGCTGCCTAATAGTGACCTGTACACAGCTGCCCCAGAGCTGAGGCAGAATCAGTTCAGCCTGTGCTTCTGAGAACACCTGAATTGGCTCAGCTGCAAATCTGTAATTATAATATTTACAGTTTTCCAAAGGAAAGAACTACTATTTGTTAAATCAGAAAGTCTCATTTGTGAACAACGGAAAATACTACTAAACTGTACTTTCCAAACAGTGCCAGCTATTTTGCTGCTGGATTGCACCGCATACCATATCACGTCACTGAGGACTAAAATAAAACCTTCCCAGAAACCCAAGTACCTTATAATACTAATTTTAAGAAATTCCACAGTTATTCCAAGCAAAGGGTTTTATCTAAATTTGGCTGTTCATTCCTATAGTCAAACCAATTTTGAAAAAGACTGTATGTTTGGGGTAAACATAAGAAACAACCTGGAATAATATGTTTTCTATGTGCACCACATGAGCTGTCTCTCACCGAATGTCAGCGGAAAAGCTAAAGGTTAAGAGGATATTCTTTTCTCCACTTGTGATTCTGCCTTGACACTGAACTCCTAGTAATTTTATAAAGGCTCCTTAGCCACTCAGTGACGTCTGAAGAAGATTCCCCATAGCAATATGTCTATGAATGTGTTTCTACAGGTTAGAAAGTCACTTTTCAGCTTTAAGACCATACCTTCAGTTATACAAAACACTTCAGAGTTCTCACTGGTCAAAAAGCTCAGATAACTTCAAAGGGTCCCACCATTTGTATGTCAGGACCCATCCATCTGTCTTGCATATTGATTTTTATAGTAGTTTTCCTTATGTATGTGATGCTACTGGCATTACTGAAAATTATTCATAATAACAGGTACCAAAAGAAAATAGAAACAAAAGATAGAAAAAGAACTGGTGCATCATCAGAAGAGTATAAGAGCAGTAAAACTGTATGAAAGTTCCCAGCTGTCTGACTGTTCCTATTTTCTATCGAAAACCTGAAAAGATCACAGTCTCATCCTGCAGTTTCCTGAGACAGGAGTAACTCCCACTGTCTAATTAACAGTTAACTGCCCTGCCACTTCTTGAGAGGTGCATTTATTCACGCATTGTGCCTGACTGAGCTTGTTGGATTGCCTAGAAAACTATTCAATTCAGTGTATGCTGGGACAGCGCAGCTGCAAAGGCCTAAAAGAGCTGAAATCTCATGAGTCCTGACAGAGGAATTCCCTTCAAGGTCAGGGACACTCATGCCCTGCACATTCCCCCGCCAGAAGAATTTCTTCACAGGAAGGTGAAATACAAAAATGATGTTGGGAACAAGAGAAAAAAAAAACCCTCCTGGTCATATCTTACAGTAACTAAGCAAGGACATTCAGTGCAAGGGAAATTTTTCTCCTTCTCATCCTCACATCGTGCAGTATTTACATAACTCGTTTACACTACGTTTAAGATGGGAGATTCATTATGTTCAGACGCTGAGAGTTTAAATTATGTCTTAATATGAACTTTAAAGTATAAAATCTCATCCTGTATTTTTTAACCTTTTCAACAAGGACGGATCATACCATTAAAATTATGAATCTGACCCAGTGATTTTCAAATAAAAAGATATAAGCCTGCTTTGTGCTTGGTTTTGACTTAGAAAGTATTTATGTGAATGTGAAAAACAGAGAAAAAAACACATTTATGTTCATTACAATATGGTAATTTTAGGTTATACAGCACTTTTAAGAATAGCTTACAATTCTATGAAGAATGTCAATTCTGATTTTTGAATTTTCCAAAATCAAAAATAAGTTCTGACTTAAAAGATGGTTTTCAAATAAAAAAAAAGCACATGCTATAGAAAAAACATGTTATGTGAAAGTAACCAAAATTTGTGCAAATCTTTCCTAAAAATAGAAATCTAGCAATCATTAAATGGTTTGAAAGAAATACTTCCAGAAGAAATCTACAGTCAATTTCTCATATTTGATCATTAAGATGATTTAGAATTACAAGTAAAAGGTCCTACAGAATCAACAATGAGTTATTTGACCTTTTACAACCTGCATATTGTGCTCTGCCATTGCCTCAACTATGTCACCTTGAAAACGGTTGCTCTATTGTCAATAAAATCTCAAAAGCTGTTTCAAGTTCGTCACATCTCAGTTAAAGGTTTACTAAAAATTCTACAGAATCCTACCGATTTCTTATTCTTGGTTAAAGAAAGAGGTTTTGTTAACTTCTCAACATTTAAACATTGCATATTTATTTGGCTTCTTCATTGAGTTGAGAAAAAAGCAGCAATTCAAATGTAGAACTGAGTGGTTCTTCCCGTTTTATAATGAACACATGATTAAGAGTTTCTATGCTGTACACATATAAGCAGTAGGTTATCTAAATTTCCTAATCTATTTTCCTTTTAATTGTTGGAAATTAAAAAAAAAAAAGAAAATCTATTAAAAGTGTTTGAATCCCAGGGGATCTTGTTTGGAAACTAACCTTGGAGTGAATTATGTATAAAATTGTTTGACAAAGAGCTGTATGAATTTCTACCACTGTGACAACATACTCGATCTACTTATTGCGAGTTAACTGCTTCATCTTTGGGAAGACAGTTTGTTTGCATAGAAATTAGCTGGGCTAAAACATTAAGATACAGAGTGGAAGAGACTGGTAATGTGGGGTTGTATTAGGTAGAATAGATTCTATTTTCATGCCACTTTCTATCCAAGGATATTGTGACATTTTATAAACAAGTTGAGACTTACACACCAAATTTTATCTCTGTTCTAGAAATAAGGATACTGAGGAACATGAGAAGATAGGTGTCAGGGGTCATGGGAAATAGGACACAACTCTCTAGGCTCACAGGCTTGTTCTTGCCACACTGTGCCCTGTGTTTCTCCCATATACTGAAAAAACAGCAGGGAGTTAACTACATTACCCAAAACTACAGTCTCCAGGCACCACAGTGCCTGAGTACTGAAAACTACCTGCCTGGCCAAACCTGGTTTTTAAATGAAGTTCAGAATGTTTCCTAAAAGCTCCAGTCCTGATATTTGCATTCATCTTTAAATTGCCTTTCTGCCATGCTCTCTGATAAGTTATCTCTACTTTGCTTAACATGGTCATACTCCTCTCTAGCATTTAAGAAATAAAATAACAGTTTCAGAGGAGTCGATTGTGTCAAACCTATCAGATGGTTAAATATGAATGAAGACCTAACTTAAAATGCCATATTTCATTGCAAAATTCAGACAAAATTCAGTTACATAATTTATGTATTTTTCTTTCCTTACTGAATTGCACAGGCAAATGACAAAAAATGGATTATATTGCAACTGCTACATACAGCAGATCTGTATTTGCAGATAACTAACATGTTCGTTGAAGTAACTACAATACCAATATTAATTATGAAAAACTGAGAAGAAAGGTTGAAATTTTGAGTAACATACTTGCTTATAATAATAATTTCACTCTAAAGGGATTTATTTAATGCAGATTTCTTGTAATTAAATCAGGATCAATGAATATAGAAGCTGCATCAACTTGTAAAAAAAAAGAAGTCATTTTTTCAACTTTGCCCATTAGTGTTCTGCTTTTTCTTTAAAATGAAGTAGTTCGAGTAGTCCAAGAAAGACAAATTTATTACTCAGTGCAAAGGAATTTGAAGGATATCAAATGTACATGGTAATAATCCTATTGGAAACTATGGCAAATTTTCATTCAATGAAAAAAAATAAAATAGGTAAGCTACATATAACCATTGATCTGTCATATATCTGTGAAGTCAATCTTTTCATTATAAGAAAATCATCCTTATTATCTTTCCAAATTCTTAAATTAAAGACACATCATTCTAGAGTGCCAGAAAACATAATTAGTCTGACAAAAAGATCTTGATTATCAGCTGCAGCATGTTCAAAATTACTGTGATGTGGTACTTCAGTTCTCAACAAATTCATGGAACTAATGACAACTCTCCAATACCATAAAATACAGATTACACTCATGAAAGCTGGGGTCATTTGAATTTACGGGCATCTACAGAGCTAGAGACTGAAGACCATCCTTGTTTCCAAGTGACAGTTACCTACGTAACTCAGTCCTGCCATTTGTTACCAAAGTGCCTTTTTTACCAAAGTGCCTAGTAAAATAAGCAAGGATAACAGGATTTTTTTAAAATATAAAACTAATTTTATAACTGATATGCTAAAAAATGCAGTAATGCTTAATGTTTCATTTTTCTCAAACCATAAGAGAATAATTGTCTGATGTTTTCAAATTTTTGCACAGGATGAGATAAATACTTCAGTATCATTAAATGACATATATCCTGATTTTATTTAATCTCTCTAAATTTGTCTCTGTTACACAATGACTGAATTTCTATCACCACTTCTACCTTTTCTTAGCAAACAGCAACACCAGGGCACAGTTACCGCCTTTTACTTATTAAGTACTAAAACAGGTTGCCATATTTTGTGTTAGATCTTCAGAGATGTGTGGATGCCAAGATTTGTTTTCATACTGTAAAAAGCAATTTTGTTATGCATAAATAAAATTGTTTTGAAAACCACTGGAAGAGAGGAAATGTGTAATATCACGAAACTGAGAAAGAGAGCCTGTTTACTGTCAAACAGGACAAACAGCTCTACAGTAAAGGATGAATGGATGGTGGTTCCCACAAGCAACATTTACAGAATTTACAATTATTTACGACTAAACTCAGAAGCATTCACAAGACATACTTTAAAAAATATTTTCTTTTAATATTTACGTGTCAATGACAGGAACACCACTGAAAGGAACTGGTGAAGAAATTCTGATTATTTAGCCATATTTTTCTCTTGAAAAGTCTCCAAAATTTATTGCTATCCAAACTTGTCCCCATTTAAAAATATAGTCCCCAGAACAAAACCAAAATAGGCGTTATTTCACTAAGGTCTGTAAAAGGTTTTGTATCTAAAATATGTATTTTTCGGCTCAGTTAAGAACTCCTATGACGATTGCTCGTCCAAAATCCTCATCTGCTGTGCAGATGGGGGAAACTCCACCCACAAGTGATGGTAAAGGCATATGAAGCCACTAGTGGAAGAAGTAGTTTCCTGAAACTATTAGAAGTTCCCCACATGCCTAAGCAGGAACAGACGGAATACTTACATGCAGATGTCTCTTGCCTTATTTTCTCTAATTCAGCCTGCCCTGATGCTAAACACATTTTTCCTGTGTCAGAGGAGTTCAAATGTTTGATTACCAAATGTACAACTCAAATTCATAACTCTTTTTTCTGATGTGTAAATTGGATCAGTTATCAGCAAACAAAATCCAGAATGATTCCTTCAATCAGTGGCCAGTTTCAGTACCAAGTAAGTACGTTTGTAACTCTAAGGTCATGACCAGCCCATTTAAGTCAACAGCCTACTTCCACGCTTAAACTTTGAGTGTCAGAACACACAGCCGAGCTCACCTATTCTCATGACTTGCATAAAATTTTGCAGCTGCTCTTGCTCAAGCTACACAATGATCACCAGCTCTTTCCAGTTTGTTTCCTCCCCCCACTATATTTTTCAAGCAGACATATCAAGCAAATTTTCTTGGCTACTTTCTGCAGACACCTGTGAGGCAGAGCACAGAACCTTGTCACCTATGGACCACAGGCTGCAACGTGCGCTGGCACACAGATGTACCTGGTGGCATGTCTGTCGAGATCTTCACAGAAAAACTTGTCTGCTTGCCAGTCCCTTTGCATATTAAAAGCATACTTCATTGCCCTCTCACTATCTCCCCAAATAAAAGGATATACATAAACAAACAGCTTGACCCATGGGGGTCTTAATTTTGAGAGTTACCTAATAAAAATCAATGGTGATGGCTATTTTAAATCTCTTTCTGAACTTTAAACTGTACAAAAAGACTGGAAGAATTAAAAATATTTCACAATCTGAATGTAGTTCCCCTATCATATTCTGAACAATCCATTTTATTGTTGTGTGGTTACTGCATAATGTTTTTAAAGTTTTGGAAAATTTATTTCAAAAACTTCAATACTGCAGTGTTTAAGATTCATTGATTTATGCCTTATGGTGCAATGGTATTTGCCTAATCATGTTTTTTTCATTATTACACAAGAAATAGCCTAGTTTTCTCAACACAATGCTACAGTATTTTCCAGAAAGAGGACTACTGTACTTCCCCCAGATGTTCATGCCCCAGAATTCAGTAAGCATGACGTGTCCCCTTTGATAAGCATGTTTCATGGCATCATATCAGCTAAAAGTGTGTGTGCTATTAATCATGAAACAGGTGATAAAGCCAGAGTCCTGAAGCTAATAATAGATTTTTTTTTAAAAAAAAAGAACACTAAATTACATAGTTGTTTCCATCCTTGGACTCTCAGGATGGACACCCTTGTTCCAAACTCAGCTGAAAAATACCTGCGAAAGTCTGTTCAAAGTGGGCTCTGCTTTGGGGATGGAGGTAGACAAGACCTCCAGAGATCCCTTCCGGACTGAATTGTTCTAAAACTCTATGATCTGCAACCCAGTAGATGCCATTACAAAACTCTTTTGTCATGACTACCAAATCAGTTGCTAAATTTTCCTTTCTCACACTATAAAGTTACCGTTACTGAGGAAAAATCATTATAATAAGCTATAATAACTAGAATAAGCTTGGGATCTTGAAAAACATATGCAACAGCTGCTTATTTACTTAATTGAATGCAGTTAAAGTACTCTTTGCTACTGGTAACTACAGAGTATGGGTTAATTTTGAATTATTAAACACACTGCACGCACTTTAATCACCTTGTTCTTTCTGACTTCTTCAGACTTTAAAGAAAGAGGCATGAGTTTTGCCCACCTGATTAGGCTGCTGGTTAAATGCCTTGAGTCTTTATTAGTTTTAGATGTTAAATCAAACATATCTTCCTAACTCCAGCAACATTGGCCTCTTCCCTTTCTTTCTTCGTTTCTTCAGCTTTTCTAGTGAAATCTTAGTTTATGAGCTTTTCAGCAAAACCTGACATCATATGCTTTTTATTTTTGTTCTTGGTAACATAAGCACATCTACACTGGTTTACAATAAAAGTCCATCTAGCTCAACAAGCAGTTTTGAAAATGGCCAAAAGCAGATGTCCAGGGAAGAGAAAAACAGCATAAGTAGTATACAGTGATACTGGATACTCTCCCACTCTCCAGCCATGTGGGGATCAAGGACTCCTTGACACAGAAATATATTACTCTTCTATGGCGTTGTTGAGTCTCCTGCACCCACATAAACTTCTGGCATCGACAATGTCCTTTGGTAAGGAATCCAACAGTATGTTAAGTTGCATAAAGAACCATTTATCATTTATAAAATGTCATGATGATCTCTTTTTGTTTCTTGCTCGTTAGGTTTCTCAGTCCTAGTCATTCTTAACATATTTATATTTCACAATTTGAAACCCTGTTGTCACTACATGCAGGACCAAAGTATTAACTCACAGTCACCTAAGCAAGTCATCCAAAGGTTTTATCTACACACTACAGAACTGTGTGCAGCACATTTAAGAGCCTTTTTTTTTTAAACATTTAGCTTTCAGGGAAGCGTATAACGCTCACTATATACTATCCTGAAAACTAGACTCCTACCAGAAAATAGTATGTTCCTTTCCATTATAAGATCTGAGTTATAAAATACTTAACAAAATGAAGCTTTTATCTTTGTCTTGCATGTGTCAGGAATACCTCTTCCATAAAGACCTAGCTGCTCTTGAAGTCTGCCTTTCATTTACCTACTTCCTTTATTCCCCAACAGATCCTCAATATTACTTTCAGCTGTCATCTTCTTAAAAAAAATCACTTTGTTGTCCATACAGGCACTCTGGTGACTACTACAGCCCATGCCCTGCCAAGGGAATCCCTCAGTGTCCTGCACATTCACCACATTAAGAATTAAGAATCTAGTCAGTAGGTACTTCGTCTGCCTCCAAGGAAGTACTGTGGCTGAGGAGTGAGATGAGAAGGTGTGTATGTCTAATAAGAACTGATCAAATACTTCAGATACAGATCTTATGTAAATGAGGTAAGGGTTTTATGCAAATCTCTCGGTCCAAGAACTACAAAGGTAACGAAACCTACAGCACAGCTGCCTGAATTACTCCAGCACTAGAATAATTAACTGTTCTGTGTGCTCTGAAGGTGCTTCTTGATGAAGCAGTAAAACAAGTAGATCAATTAAGTAGAGTAGAAATGCTATCACTGGATTTCCAGAAAGATTTGGGCCCTGGAACGCCTGGAAATGTAATTCAAATTTGGTCACAAAGGAAGACAGTTTTGAGAATTGAAAATTGGCATGAAAATCATAAACATCAAGGTGAGATACTGTATCTTTGCTAATATCCAGGACTAAAACTTTTTTTTACTTATTATTTAATAATGGAGAAGCATTAATGAAATTTTCAGTTTTCAAGCCAGATAAGAACAAAGAGGCACTGCAAATGCCCTGAAAACATTATGAAAATAACGCCACAGCATTGGAGGCTCAGCAAAACGTAAAACAATATATTTCAATATGCATTTCAAGGGGAGAGAGAGCTGAAAATGAGCACTACTGAGAGAGACTTCAGGCGACCAAATATTCATGCTAGCATGTCATTAGAAAGAATCTTGTAATTTGGAGATGTTTAACTAGATCTTAGAAAATAAAGAGAGCATTACTTCTCATTTGACTTTGGTATTAAAAAAAATGGAGTTAAGGTTTCCTATAACCAAGCAAATCCATGAAAAGTAGAAATTGCGCCAGGACAGCATTAACTGGGAGCTTGAAAGACTCAATTAAAGAGAAATGTTAAAAATAATTAAGTATAGATTGGTTCGCATATGACTAGACTGAGAGCATCTACAAATATTCTGAGATCATAAACAAAAAGTAGAATAGTTATTCAGTATGAGACTCTCATATTAATAGCCTGAAATTAAACATGGAAAAATTGAGGCTGAATATTAGGAAAGCTTCCTGGCAGTGAAACAAACTGGGCTCCCAAGGGAAACAATGGAATCTACATAGCTTTAAACTTTCAAAACTAGACTAGACAATAACAGTCAGTATAGTTTGGGGAATATTTTTGCACTGGCAAAAGATATGGCTGAATGACTTGATACTGGTAGGTCACTGCCATCTCTGGGTTCCATAATTCTGCAAGGAAATACATAAACCCCACAGCTGCACAGACAACAAAGTTATCTGTCTCTATTTTCACAAACATTAGCAAAAATTGCAAACAATCACAGTTCCCCTCAAAAAAGACCTGTCTTTAAAAGAAAATATTTTAGTCATTCAAACAAAATTCACAAAAATTATTCAATACATATGGCAGAGCCTGAGTTCATGTTTGTGTGTGTTATGGATTGCTCATGTATTAAGACAGAACAGAAAAATATGATTTTAGGTAAAGTGGGATAGCCTATGTTCTGCTGATTTGATGTACTAGTTTATAAGCTAACTATTCTGCCACGTAATACTCTCCTCTGTTTTGTGAGTTGAAGTTGTTGTCATGGTGACTACAGTTGGTCTATAGGTGTCTTTCTCATTTAAAATCTAAAGAGATATTTTTAATAAAGCCAATGGGAAATATATTTTTAGTTTAAAGTTTAACCATCCTGTTAAATATTTCCTCCTAGTAATATGCCAAGATTTTTTAAATCCTCTCGATACTCATTCCTTCTCTGCACACATTGTTTTCTTTACAAACAGAACATTTTATGTTTAGTGCCAATTACTGGCCTTGCTTAACTTCCACATAAACCTGACTGACGTCAGTGAGAATGCACAGGTGTAACTGTCAACAGAGCAGCAACTCAAAGTTTGCTGTAGTGAATTAAGAAGTACTCTGAGTACTAATACACCATTAAACATCAAGATTATTCCAATTCAGAATGTTTTAACAAGTTGCACAGTTTATTGATATACCTTTACAGATAATTACTTTCCTGACTTAAGTCTTATGAGTTAATTGCTAAGAAACAAACTTACCTTCTGTGCCCTGACAGAGAAAAAACATAATACTGCCTGGAGCAAAATTGTTCTGCCTGTTATTTATGTCACAAAGAAACAAAAGTTAATATTCATTTACTGGCTAATCTTTGTAACATGGAAACATTTTGCTTTCCAAAATTAGGTAGTTGATTCAGGGTTAGTTATAAAAACCTCCTGTTTGTTTGAGAAACAAATCTGAACTGGCAAAATATTGGAAGCAGTATTCAGCAACTATCACGAAACAGGATTACAGAGAAAACAAATCACATAACAGGAATATTTATTCCTTAAAGAAAAGTTATTAAATAAGAAAGAGCTTTTCATTCCAGGGACAATTAGATGGCAGAGCATTGCTGCAATACAGTAATTTTGTACCTTCTGAAACTGTTGCAATGAATTCTGGCATCTTGAGACAGTATTACTGATGGAAAAAGTAACAGTGAGAAAGTGCTAATAAATCCAAGGAAAACATGATACTTATTTGTGAAACAGAAGGTTTGATGGCACCATAGTTAAGGATGCTCTGTAGCTTTTAGAGCTCTGTTTATATTTCCAATACACTATGCAAACTTTCTTCAGCTAAAAAAACATGGAGTAATGGAACCAGGCCGGGGGGGTTTGGGGGGAATAGGCTATACTGTGAAAAACCATTCTATGATACTGCCATTACAGGGTCACGTCCTCTGAACAGCTTAAGAAATGTGCAGGCCATCTTCCAGATTTCTCTTGCTTTATGAGAGACATGCACCCCTCTGCAGAAGGCAAAGTAAACTTAGGCTTTCTTTTGGGTGTGAAAGTAGAATTTAAATGGTGATAGGTCTAACTACTGGCCCTAATTTCACTGCAAATTGGCATGATATTCATAGATGTCAGCATAACTGAATATATAAGGGGAGTTAAATTACTGATGCAGAAGTGATAAACCATATCTACAGGGATTCATCCTTGAGATCAACATTCCATAACCTTTACTATTAAAAATATTGTGTAGCTATGTGAATTATTGACTATAATAGTGAAGGTGGTAGGTCGGGGCCAACGTTTGCACCAGGTCTCTACCCATTCTGCCAGACCTAGCTTCATATTCCACCCAATGGGAGTGACAGTGCCTGATATATCCAGTGCAGTGACCCTACTTGATTTGCCCCTGCCAGCCACATGCTCCTTCCTGTTTCACCAGAAGAGACCTGATAGGGTGGTCACAAGGCAAGTTGTGCAGCAACCAGAGCTGAAGAAAATGAAAGTACTCTTTCGAAATCGAGGTAAACAAAAAAAAGAATGGGGCTTCCCTCAGGTCACCTGCCTAAACTGACTCACCTCTTGGCTACTGTTGCATCCTGCTATGACAGGGAGGGGAAGGAAACACACAAGAGGACCTCACGGTAGTGTAGGTGTAGTGTGAAACTTTACTGTTAATAACACTGCAGGGTGTTATTCCAGTCTCAGTGGAACACAAAATAGGCTGTTTCTTACCAGAGCTATCCCTATGACAGCATACAGATAGGCTGCATTTTTCTTAGCACAGCATGTTCTCTAGTTACACCGCAGGTAAGAAGCTCACTCAGCATCCCAGGAGTTAGTGTGTGTGAGTGTGCTTACAATGAAGGTCCCACGGCTGTTGGGACCAAGTAATTTTTTTGTATGGGGAAATTCTGTTACTTCTACATTCACATGGCAGTACAAATCAACACACTAAGAAGCTGGGAGATGTTTCTGACTTATGGGCCACATTGTTTGATACATAATCATCTTCACCTTTGCCCATTACAGCAACCTTCTATATACCCTCATAAGTCTGTTTACCTCCAGCAACAGGTCCAAATTACTGTGGTTTCTTGTTCAGATCTTCTTTACACAAGGATTCAGAAAGGAGACGCCAATAAGTTTAGATGCAGTCAGAAATCCTATCTTGAAAGGAAATACACTCTTTGGAAAGGTCTTTGCACAAGGTCATACCTAACGTCAGAATGAGAAAACACTGCATTAGCTGAGTAATCTTTGTGATCTCAGAAGAGGAAAAACCTGCCAGTTAATGTTTTAAATGCTAGTCTTGACATATTTCTTTTCCGTACCAGTATTTGTAGAAAGATTGTTTAACTAAATATTAAGGCCTTGAGATGTGCACACATGCAGGACTCTCTGTATGCTGTAGCTTAGACTACCTATGAAGCTACTTCTGCCTGGAAAAAAAGAAAGGCAACACTGAGAAATATAGTACATACCATAAAGTTGTGGCAAAAGAGAAGGTGGCAATAGCTAAACTATAAAGAAGAGAACCAATATTAGCAGAGTATACAAAACTTTTAATTAAGCAGACCAACAAGGACTTAAAAGATAAACAGAAAGCTGATAAAAATCAGTGAGATCAAAGGGACACTTTCAACAAGTAAGGTAATATGAATTATGTAAGGAACAGTGAAAGCAGCTTGTAGTACTGATTTTCCCATAAGAAGTCCATTTTAGTATATGCACTATCCTAACCAAGTGGCCTGAGGAGAGGGTGTTTTGAAGTGTTAGTAAACACACAAGTAAATCTACTTTTTATCCATTTTGTACCTTTCTCCTCTATCCTGGGAAAGTTTCAAAACTGCTGACAGGCCCAGCATGGAAAGTCATTAGTTAGTACAGTTTCTCATGCAACTGTTTTCTTACCTGTGCATGCACTAACGATCAAACAGAGTTCTTGCCCACATTTCTTTGAAGCGGGTTGCACAGCAGTACAGGCAACTTGGTAATGTTATATGAACTATTTGTGATCTTTCACCCTTCCATGAGCAAATATTAGTTTAAACATACAAATAACAAAGGTAAAAAAATTTCACTCTACAAAATATATTTTAAGTCAGAAAATATCTCCTTTTTACAATGTTTATTATAATTTTGTTCATAAAGTAGTGAATAATAGCCCTTAAATTAGTTCTAAAACCAAATCTTGGGACATGATCAATGGAGGGAAAAGCTTGGAGGGAAGAACTCAACAATAAGCTCACCATTGAACATGAACACCCATGTTTAACACAGAATAAGGAACAAAGAATAGAGTTTCAGGCACTTTTACAGGTTATTCAGTTTTTAGGTCACAACCTTAACCCAGACAGATGTGACTTGGAGACAGTGGACAGCTCACACTCCACAACTGTTCATTCACTATTTTTCGAGTATACCCTAAAGGGGACGTGAGCAATCAGCACCTTTAAATGAAATTATAATTCCACTAAAGTGTTATTTTGAATTGGCAAAAAAAAAAAAAAAAAGTTTTGCCCTCCTTTTTCAGAACATATCATAATCCTAATATACCCTGGACACACTCAAATCTGAATAACAAACACAGTATAAAGATGGTGAGGAACAGACAAGGCCTCAAGAGCACTGTGATTTCTCTTTAAAATACACAGTTTCACAGAATTACATACTTCAGACTATCAAACCCTTTTTACAGAATGTAGTTTAAGATTACTTTATTGGTAGGAAGGAAAATGTAACTTTTTTTAATAAAAATGTAACCTGGTCTAATCAAACTGTACGCTGATCATCATTTATGTGTCAGATAGAAATAAATTCCCAGATTACAGAGCTATAATGTCTTAAATTCATATCCCTTTTCTATTATTAGATTTTTTTAAAGAAATCCAAGTTCACTTTTTTCATCAGTCAGAAACTGTACTGAAGTAATTTTATGAATAATTCTACTCTACTTTCATATCAAGACAGCAACTAAGTAATTAGCAGTTGTACTACAGCAGACACATTTTAGACAGATGAGAATAGAGAACTAACAGTCAAGAAAAATAACAGAGAAAAGGTTACAAAAGGAATTTTCCCATGAGCTTTTTGCTCCCTACATGCTATAAACCTTCTCATCTGAGAAAACTCAGATGGTCACATCATAGCAAAAATTACCAAGTGAAGCGGGGGTAGGATAGTAACTGACTTTGCCAAGCAATGACACTGTTTACGCTCTCTTGTTCCCTTGATGATGGTACCGCGTTCTCACAGTAAAATACATTTTAGAAGTTTTCTTTGCAGTGACTATCCAGAGAGAAAAGAAGAAGCTTTATGAAGTAGTGCAGAGGGAAACTTAACTAAACCAAATACTAAAAGAGCAGAATCAAGTATTTCACTGTATTTTTCTGATTCATATATTCCCTGAGAATGCATGATACTTTTATTGTTTAGTAGAAGTCCCTAGATAAATTTAATGTTGTTCTTTTGTTTCTCTTTAACAGCAAATTTTGTAATACCCTTTTTGGCATGACCAGAACTGATCGTGGAAATATTTAATAGCCCTGGTTTATGTTTCACTCTGTTCTATTTCTATGAAGATTTTTAAAAAGAAAATAAAAAAGGAGAGAAGTTTGCTTCTGCAGCAAAAGTAACTAGGTAACTACCATTTCATGAAAGCTGTGCATGTGCATGGCAGGAGTTCAGTTGTAAGGTACAAAAAAGAAAAATCTGGCCCAAAAAAATTGGCCAGCATTTCAACCTTCTGCTTTCTGGTCTAACTGCAATGTATTGTACATGGAGCTGTTAGGAAGAAAGCAAACTGCATACATGCTGAAACTGTGCTGGCATCAAAATAAAGATGGTTTTATCTTTTTTTTTCCCACATGAATGTAAATAAAACCCAGGATGAGGGGTTTTGATTTGCTTTACTGAGCAGATTCTTACTCAGCTTTACATAGCAGTCGTAGCTTTAATCATTTTGACGACCTTGAATTTTTGCCCTGAGCTTCAGGTCTGCAGGAACCAGGAATCTCATAGCAAAATTGTTAACAAAAGAACTCTGGAGAACAATATAGCATAGCTGCTTTGTAATTTCAAAACCAACCCAGTTGGCACAAAGGAGCTGTGAAGACAAGAGTTGCTCTCTGAGCTGGACAGAATCCCCTGGATACTGCCTAACAACCCTAGCAAGCTAAAACGCAGTCTATTAAAACTCAGATTTAGGAGAAGGTTAGTGCTATCAATTTGAGATAAAACTTCAGGAAGTCAGTAAAAGGTACAATGCATATGACAACATGACCTCTCTGACACATTTCAAGTGCCAGTGAACCCAAGAACTGCTCTAAAGTAAAATCACCAGAATTTTGTTCAAGTGGAAAACAATATTGTTTGCCTGGCTTCAGAAATGGCTCTACTGTTTTGGTTAAAACCTGCAAATGAGTAACAACACAAAATCAAAACAAACAAAAAACCAGCCAAACAAAGCCCCACCAACAAAAATCAACCCAAATATCAGCCTGGGGAAGCCACCTAGCATGAAAAATTTCAGTGTAGGTTGGACAAGGTTATACATGAAGGAAACAAGTCTTTATAATTGAGGCATTAGGCAACTTTTGCCCAATTGAATTTTACCTTTTCCATTACTTCTACTACATTTGTATCTTTATTGTGTTTATTTCCCACTTAAACTGTATTATGGCCCCGAGGCTACTCTGCATGTAGAAATCAGTTCTCTTGAAATGCTCGCTCTCCCCCATCTCTTCCTGCAGCCACCTATTACAGCACATGCTAAAAATCCTGCATTAGCACTGAACAGAGCACAGCCATAGTACTTCCTTCCTATTAGGGCTGCAGATGGGGCATCGTTGTCTTAGCAGACTATGACCTCCTGTGCTGGTTTTAACTGGGATAGAGTTAGTTTTCCTCACAGTAGTTAGTATGAGGCTATGTTTTGGCTGTGCTGAGAAGAATATCCCAAATAAAACCAGCACACCTCCCATTCAAGAAATGTCATTCACAGCATAGAGATTTGTTTAAAGTTAAAGTATTTTTCATTTCCCTTTAAACATCATTTCTTCACAACTTGTTTTCCTGTGCTATTCCAGCGCATGTTCACATTAACAGTTTGTTTCTGGAAATGGTCTCCAGCTTGTTAAATTTTTATCATGGAATATTTTGACTAGGATGAAGAGCACTCACCCCTAAGCAGAATAGAGATAGCAGTCTGTATAGCCCCATAAATGAGGCAAGCTTTTCCTGTCCATGTCAGTTTATCACAGACAGAAATCACTGTACTTTCCGTAATGTTCCAGGAATAGTGAAAAGGAAGTTAACTGTATGCATGGAGCACTTAAAACTCATGGATAAGAAGCCATCAAGGAAAAGATAAACAGGTAATACTTTAAATATAAGAAACTGTTTATTCTATATTTATTTACTTATTCACTTAGCCCATCAATAAAGATCTTGACCAAGGTCAGATATTGTCAAAGATTTCCATATTTTGACTGCAGCTTAAATAAGAAAAATGTTTTGAGATCCCTACCCAATAAGGTCAATAAAAATGGGGTGTTGAATAGATTCAAAAGAAAAAATCTCTGAAAAGCATGACTACACATTTTCCTAACCAACTCTATATGTAACTCCAAAGTCAGATTACTGATTTTATGCATAACTTGATGCATTTTAAATTAAAATAGAATGATAAAAATAACCTATTATTCTCAATAATACACATACGCATATAAAGTTCAACTTCTGAAGATGCTCTAAAGGTCTCTTCAGTTTCTTTGTAAACTTGCTTTACCACCATTATTACTGCCAGGGACACAAAGTTTTGTAGGAGTTGCTGAGGCGAAGTCAGTGGAGGCCTCTTTCTGAAGGAAATGTGAAATAATTCAATAGTCAGAAGGTCCTTACAGAAATCTCCTGTCAGCTTCCTCTGCTGTTCTAAGAGTATATGACTCCAGCTGAGGTAATCCTAGAAGTCTCAGATTAAATGAGGGTTGAACAAGCAACTCCTTTATATGAACATATTTACTTCTCCACTTCCAACTTTCTGTAGTTTCATTCTCTTCGTTCGGGGAAACAGGGCACCAATGTCATACCTCGTTCATGTTTTACCCTATGGCTGTCCACGTGTTTATAATCAAGTATCTACAAATAATGTTATGCCTGTGAACATTTCTTCAACTGCCTCCAGTACATCTGTCAAGACTAAAGAAACATTTTAAAACCTCAGAATACCCATGCCTCCCAGGTTTTCATTCCAAAAGCCTGTTGGCTCTCTTCTATCTGTTTCCTCACAACTTGTTATCTTGTATCTGATGCCAGTATTAAATCCTGAAACATTTTTGAGCACCTTTAAATTCATTGTTCTACAATTAATTTTCAGGAAATATTTTCAAAGATCCATAAGTAATGTTTTTCCTTTGCACCTTTGAAAACTGTATACTAACCACTCTCACAACTTAGTAGAAACATTGGGATCAAATGTCTGAAAAAAGATAAATATTCTCAAAGCAGAAAAGGGAAAGAACTGCTAAATGCTAGTAAGTATATTTTATGCAAAATGAAGTGCACGTTTATAAGCCTGATTCATCAGTTTCTAACAACAGCTTTTAATTTTTAATCTTGCAGTTTTATACATTTTTATTCTAAAAGGGAACTTTATATTCCTACACCCATAATTTTGTTGGTTTCTGCTCAAATTAGGAACAATTAACTGGAAGCCTTAAATATTAAAACTTCATTGACAAATTTTAAATTACATTCAATGGACTTTCCTTTCTGGTAACCTCTATTATAAGATTTCAAGGAGGCAAAATTCTTGTTGCTGAAACTGCAAGACAGTAGTCATGTTTAATGACCACTTTAGAGATAAGAAAGACTGTCAAGAGCCTTAATTTACATCCTGAGCATTGAACAAATTCAAAACAAACAGCATACACACACACCCCCCAATCACTCATTCGACATTTGACAGCATGTGGATGGACTCCTTTACCCAGCTAGAGCTACAAAAAATTAAATCTAGACTTGTGAAGCTGCAATAACCTATTTCATGTTGTCAGACAGAGGTTCGTTACCAAAGAGGGAAGTTTCACTCACCAACAAATGTGGCTTCTATATTTGCAAAAAGGTATGTCAAACACAGTATGTCCCTGTTGGGATTTGATGTTGCACACGTCGTATTTCTTGATACAATTTGGATCTGTCTGGTCAAAATCCACATTTGGGAATACTGGAACATTCTGGATTTTCATAAAATTGTTATGTAATTAATAGTCCTTATAAGAGTTGTTTATCACTTAGACAGAAGCATTTCGTATGAAACTGTGTCATTGATATATGACTGGTAACTGTCATAACAGAACAGAGCCCACAGGGACTGGTAGATAAGTTACTAGGCTGAGTAGGTGCTTGACACTTTCACGCTAATGGAATAAGACTAGTCCATGAGCCCAGTGAAGTGCCACAAAGATGATTAAGGGACTGAAGCATCTCCCACACAAGGACAGATGCAGGTATTTCTACCCAAGATATTTCTGGTATCACGTTCCCAGTTGCCTCTTAATGGTGGAGATCTGGCTTCTGCTCTCTTTACTATTACACTGTCATCTTTAAGGTATATTGTAAAGCTTCATGAACTTTTTTCAGTAAAAACTGCAGTCCTCAGAGAAGTGTCTCAAATGCTGAAGAATGCCTGACACTTGTTGCAATGGATGTGAGAATCTACTGAATCAGCACAAAGTGCCTTCAGTAATGTTCTGTTTATAATCTGAGCACCATTAATAAGGGATCTAAACTCCCTCAGATGCTAATGAAATTAGTCTGTAAAGTGGGTCTGGGAATCCTGTGGTGGAGTTTGCAGAACAATTACAGTTGGACTTTTACATATGGAAGAGATTTAAAACTACTGCTGTTCAGACTTTTTTGCTCCCTGCTTCTACCACCAGAAAGTCCAGCACAGGACAAATAAAATGCCGCTCACATGAAGGTGCCCACTAATGACAATCTACCCACTTGGAGATTGGTGGTAAAGAATCTATTGCTTGCCAAAGGAATTTGGCCATGTCAAATAATTCTTCACTGATGGTTAAAGTTATCCATCTAGGCACAGCTGTGTGCAATACATCTAACACTGGAAAGATTTTCCTGGACTTCTTCCACATAGATGTCAAGCAACTTTTCTCATAAGATCTTGGAAGGATTTGTAATCATCTGGGATAAAAGAGTATGATTAAAGGATGGCTGGCTCAGCTGGTGCGGACAAGTATACTGGCATCTGCTATCCCTCCTCCTGAAAGTTCTTTTCCAAGGGAACCAGATTAGTAACAGACTGAGCAACAGGAGGAATAAATACATCTTTGATGGTCTTTGTGGTGAAACCTTACAGAGTTTTGAGATACCCCACGGTGAGGAAAAAGAGGTAACACTTGAAAAGCTGAGGCCCAGACAGAAGGATCCCTGTATGCAGGAAATTAAGAATGTCTGGTTCAAGGAACTTCAGAGAGACATGTTCCATGTGGTTTGGAGTGGAAAGTCTCTCTGTTGCCCTGAAAATCTGATGACGAAGAAAAAATACTTCTTTTAGGCATAGTGCAGTATTGCAATAAAACCTAGATCCTTGGAGGATACCAAGGTAGGCACCAAGAAACTATGCAGGGGAGTCCAACAACACTGGGTAACAAATCTCTGTGGACTGTCACCTAGTGTTAGAAGGCTGGATGTTTCCTAGTGTTAGAAGTCTGGATAATAAGTTGTATTGGAATTATTCATTGATAAGCATGGGGGTGGTGGGGTGGTGGTGTTTGATTATGAAATTATTTTAATTAATAAAATATAATTAAAATATTTACATAATTTAAATGATACAAGAGTTCAAAAAGGAGGGGGACAATCAATGAAGTTTAATCCCTACCTGTAATTACGGTTTGCAATTGTTCAAATCTACTCTCTTTCTGATTTATGGAAGGTGTCTCTTGATACCTTATGGAAGTGTCCTAACAGCCACGCCATAACACAATCGCAAAGTAGATCTTCAGTCACTCCTTTGCTGAGTAGTGAAACAGTCACTGAGCTAAGTTTAAAAACAGCTGTTTAACCCAGTAATTGAGACATTAGCATGGGAGCCATAAAACTGGAATCGGTTTCTGTCCTAGTAAATTTT
Source organism: Rhynochetos jubatus (assembly GCA_027574665.1). Lineage (NCBI taxonomy): Eukaryota > Metazoa > Chordata > Aves > Eurypygiformes > Rhynochetidae > Rhynochetos > Rhynochetos jubatus. The sequence continues at coordinate 17,334,584 of CM050654.1, read as the reverse complement.
TAACAAAGTGGTAAAATATTAAAAACTTCTATCCAGTGATTAGGTATTTTTATATAAGGTCATGTAATTTGAACTAAGTCATCTTTGTTTCACTCTGAGTGACTGAATGTTATAAATTTAACTTTTTTTTGTTGAGGTCTTAAATAAACAGATAAAGATACATATACACATGTAACCGTACATAGATACCATGAGGGATAACCAGCCAAATACGAGTTATCAGGATATTGTACCTAAAAGGAGTAAATTCCATTTTTAGACATGTAAGAAGGGAATCTTAGGTAGAAGTAGATGTAGCAGTGATACACTTCTGTGTTTGGCACTGCTGACATGAGCATTGAAATATTGCAGTCCAACCAGGTGTTCATAATTCAAGGAAGATTTTGAAAACTGACTGTAAAACTGGAGAGAAAAGGCATCCATATAGGGAACTGGATGCCTTACTTCTGGAGTTCTGTCTACAAAGAAATAGAGCCAGTTTAAAGAGTTCCTAGCACACAGTCTATGATGTCTAAGTAAGGAACAAAAACTTAAAAAGAGAACTATTTCAATCTAGCATGGTTATGGAAGTGGATTGGATGAAGCCTACGTTAGAGCAATAATACTAGAGTTGCCTTAACAATGAAAGTAATTAAGCATTAAAATAATTTGCAAGTATGGTAGAATCTCTATCACTGATCATTTTACCATTTTTTTCCCTGAAAGATATGATTTCTCTAATAAATGTTGCAGGAATTGAAGTAGAGATTTATTCTGAGTAACTATGTGCTCTATGAATCATTAAGTCAACACAGGTAAATAGAATAATCCCTTCTTATTTGTAAAATGCATTAATGCATAAATTAAAACAAACCAGAACTTACTTAGAAACAAAGAAATTAGTATATGATCATTAAACCATTACTGATTGTCAATTGCCCATTTTGTTCAGCTGCAAATTACTGCATAAAAGAGGATCTGCAATAACTGATTCTTGCACCTGGAGCAGTGAACAATCTCTAAAGCCTTTTTCCATTTTTTATATTTCCAGCATACTGTGAAACTGTAATATTCAGTTTCCTCCTGCAATATATCAACTGATATTGAAGTACTGCATCACATAAATTATAGAGATAACATTAACAATAGTGTACAGACTATTTCTCAATTGGTCTTCACACAGAGCAGCATCAATCTCGAGAGGTATGTAGCATCCATCTCAGCAGCTGGACTAAAGCTTTGTAAAATTACATGATACGGCCTTAAAATTAAATTACTACCTTTAGAGAAATACTATCTTGAGAATCAAATCAACAACAGTGTTGTATACCACACTTACTCAATCTTTTGACTATATTCTCTTAAAGAGAATTTACAATTATGTCCAGGTTTCTGACATTTTCTTTACATTCTAACTTCTAAAACTATGAATCTTTTTATGCAAATGCAATTTGATCATCACGCCATATAGTACAGAAGTCTCAATGTTTTACTTTTCATTAGCAGGAGAATAGAATTAAAAATAACTTTGAGATCAATCCAAATCGGTGTTGGGTAGATTGTTGAACTTCTATGGACCGGTACTGTGAAACCCTTACTGTCAAGTACAGTGTTTTCTTACGTTTCATCGATGTCATTAGACTTATGACAAATAGTCACTTGCACAATTATTTGCAGGATCACATCTTAATCTAGTAAAGCAACACCATCAAAGAATAAACGGGAAATGATATGGATATAATGAAATTAATGCCTTTTAGCAAATCAGTTTGCAAGTTTCTATAAATGCACACTTGGCAACCTCAGAAGGTTGCTTTACATGGAAGTTTCAAACGTCTGTGCTGCAGCCTAAAAAACGCCACATTAATGGATCTGTTTCAGGATATATACAACGTCTTCGGACAGTGATGATAGCAATACAATTCATCTAGTCACTCTATTCTGTTAATATGCATTACACAAAATAAATAGAGTTTAACGTATGAAAAACCCCACTGATTTTGAATGAATGCTTGTAGAACAGTGGGTGTTTTTAAACATTCAAACATGAAGAATTTGTAATGTACATATTCCATGCTGTTTGTCTACTGGTTTGGATCTCACTTAATTCCATAAACTGGTCACTTTTCTAGAGAGTCTTCAGCATAGTTAATTCATTTTGCTTTCATTCCTGAATTTGTTTACAGCTTATTTACCAGCACAAAAGATATAAATTTATATTTGGTGTGTGAGCCCATGCTAAGTTGAGTTGGAGTCACATTCCATCTTTAAATGAGAGGTGGCAACTCATGGGTTTATTGCCCATGTGGGCAGTTCTTCCACTGCCAATTCAAACAGATTAATTTCAACCTCCATTGGCAATTATTCAAACTAACTTCTTTGACTTCACTAGAATGAGGAAGTTGCTGCTACTGGGCTTCCTTTGGGAAGCTGGTTCCTAACAGCTAAGACACAGAAATGACCATGGATTCTTTCAAGTCTTTTGTCTAGAGCACTGGCTCCACCTTTTTGTTTAGATTCCATCCTGCAGCCTTGATCTAGTTCTCCACCTAGTTTGCAATATGTGCTATAAGGTGTGGTTAGGTGTTACTATGGTCTTGATGACATACTAATCTGGCTGTGTAGAAGTACTCTAATGAAGTTGGGAAACAAACTGGATTGGCCTGCTAAATTCAACTATTGATAACAGCCACAGAGGCAGGTCTTTCCATTGTTATTTCAGATGCTATAGAGTAGAAGAATCAGCGTGGAAAGGAAAACAATGTCAACACCACTCTTGCCTCTCCGGTCTGCATCTGGTAAGTATTGGCCCACAAAATGATCTTGACACTGAAGACATCCACCAGTCTGTATTCCTACCAAAGAAAGCTGGGCAGAAGCACCACTCAGACTGAGAGATGTTGGCCAAGGAAGTCCCTCCATGGTTCAGGAGAGCAGCGGGAGCGTATGGTTTGAGTGTGAAACTTCCTGGAACAATGGACTTCATCAATAAGAAGAACACAGTGGATAGATTGAAGAAATGAGCTGACCAGTGAAGAGTGGTTACATCAGCAACTGCCTAAGTCCTGCCTACTTACATGCCAGACTGTTCTGCCTTCACTGCAAGTCCTCTATCTACCAAGATCACAAATCTCCTATTAAGATAAGTGATTCCTACTGGTCAGAGATTTCACACCTCTCTTTTTGCTAGGAGAAGTCTATCTGCAGTGCAAGATAGTGGTCAAAAATTGTCCTTCTGGCTGTGGCACGTAATCAGTTCTCTGCTTGCTGCTGCCCATCCGTGGTCGCTGATGGCACTGCCAGACAGTCCCCAGAGAAGTGAAGCGATCAGCGATACAGTAAGCATTCTAACTCTTACTTCCAGCTGAAGCTAAAGTCCCCAGAGAGATAAATAAATATCAGAAATAAATATGTAGACAAATGGTGTCAAGTAAAAAGGCTGCAAAGATATAGGTCCTTTGGGAAGCAGTAGCTTTATTAAATGACTACCACAGAGATCAAATAATGAAGCAAATTTACAGAAAATTACCAAGATGAGAAAGTACAGAAATTGCCAAAAGCACATAAAGATGAGACAAGAGCTCCGAGGTTTTCTTCATAAAATAATATGGCAGAGATCACAAAGTCTACAGGAAGGAGTTGGGGGCAACTAATTGTTTCAAGAAGCAGAGATATTTAGAGAGGGAGGGTGATGATGGGCCATTGTTTCAGTTTTATAAAAGAAATATGCTATGATAGGAAAGTGCAAACAAATTTTGCTTAAAATGATGAAATCTTTGGAGGTCACAGTTATAGGAAAAGGAAGGAAAAAGGAAGGAACACAAGAAATACAGTTTGAATGGGAATTCAATCAGAAAGCCTGAGGCATAAAATGAATTAAAATAACACGGATTCACACAGGCAAAGCCTGATGAAATTCATTGTTACATACTGAAGGAACCAGTTCAATCTTGCTCTCAGTCATTAGTTACAGCTTCACAAAACTAACAGGGAGGGGGCATTAGATGGTTGAGGAAAAGCCCCTAGTACCTATCTTCGGGGAGGTAAAGAGGAACCTGGGAAATATCCATATATTTATCTGAGATTCACAGAGAGAAACAAATCTCAGAGTTAATAAAAACATTTATATCAGCATACATGTTAAAAAAGTAATAAAAAACAGCTAAAAAATTAATTTGCCCAAAGCAAATCTTATCAAATCTCTTTAATTTTCTTCTTTGCTAGACTAACTGGTCTAGTGTGTAAGGAAGAAGTGTTTATATAATGCATTGACTTTAATAAAGTATTTTCTGCTCTCCTAATGAGACATTCTCATAAAGAAAGTAAGGAAATATAACTCTGATGAAATTACCTAAGATGAGGATATGTCTGAATAAATAAATAGCAATGGGTCACTGCCAAAGAAGGAGCACTTTTCAAGCTGGGTTTCAGAAGATACTAGCTCAGATCTATTGCATTTTCTCTTGGATGAGGAAAAAAACTCAGTGATAAGAGCTTGTGAAAGTCATCAGAATGGGTAAAGTTGCTACTTTCACCTAAGGTAAAAGTTTCATTTGGAGGTAAAAGGTTCATTTGGACAAATGCTCCTTATTACACAAACTATCATTTAATATAGACAATTGAAAAATATTATAGAAAGGAGACAAAGACAACTGATGAGGCAGCAGCAATGCAGAAAATTATCTGTAAACTATATTGGGAATTATAACAGGATTAAGAATGGATGACAACATGAAAAAGCAAGTCTTGGTGAGGTGACACGAGAGAGTTGTGAGAGACATACCATTTTTCCAGCAACTAAGTCCTAAATAACTTGTTGCTGGAAGAAAGCTGTAGACATACCACAGACTAAAAGGAAAAAAAAAAATCCCCAAAATTTAGGAAACACCACCTGAAGGAAAATACTGAAGAACTGAATTTGTTTTCTCAGGCAAATATATGACTGAAAGCCAGAGAGGTACATATGGAAAAAGTTCTCATTAAGAAGTTGATGACAAAGTATTCCTTCCTACACTGAACGCGCAGATACTGAGAGAACATGCAAAGAAGGTAAGTCAGGCCGTGGAATCAGTCCGGAGCTCAGCCCAGGCTAAGACACAGACTTCAGGATTGCTAACAAAACCTTTATGTAGTCTGGTTTTACTTCAGGTAATAGAGTCATTAAAGCTGTTTTTTACATTCCAAGAGGATGGAATGTAAAAGGGGAGACCTGCTAACATAACAGTACGTTTTAGTTTAGGCCCTGAAGGGGCAATCATTCTGGCTAGATCAGTCTTGCTGAAAATTGTTTAAAATCTATACACACTTTTACAGGGACTCAGTAATTTGTTTTTGTTCAAAACAACAAGAAAATACTTCTGATTATTTAGAAAAACATGCCAGTTATTCAGGTATAATATTAATTTAATTCTAATTTTATGAAGCAAGTTAAAGCACTGAAATCCTTTCTCCACATTAAGGAAGCTATTAATTTGATTCACAACAATGTTTAAGCAATTCCTTGTAATTGTCCATTATCAACAGAGAAAGTTACTTCAATACATTAGCTTTACACCAATGCATTTTACCTGGTTTACATAAAACAAAAGTTCCAGTCCATCTATCCAAACCAGCAAGAAAACATGATTAGTTTTCAACCAAGAGGTTAATGGGACCTGTTATTCTGGTGCTGAAAAATGGGTTTTCTAAAGTTAGGGCATTCATAATTTTAAAAATATCAGCTCAGCACAAAACGCTTCTCAGTTGATATTATCAGGAAACCAAACTGATTTTCTCAAAAAGTCAAACATTTACCCATGAAGTATATAACTACCATGACATGGCAAGAGCAGCATTCTTTAAGGTCTGAACATAGACTGAAAACCTGTGAGCTCCAACAAGTAGAATGGCAACAAAACCAAAAAGATTCCTGAACAGATTTTTCAGACCCCCAGAAGAACCTTAAGGAGTTAGATATTTTTAACAAGAAACAATACAAAGCTCACTCATGTCAGTTGGAAAATGACTCAACAACTGATCTTGTAATGTTTCTTGAATTCATCATTAACCCTGGAAAAATCTGCCTGGGAATAGTACAAAACAGTATACCAGCAGTGTCCCAAACAGACCATCTGGCTGACATTAAATATTTAATTTATTTCACCAGTGTCACTATCTGTAGTCTACCTACAGATAACATGGAGTAATTAACACAATCTATGTTCTACTGTATTAAGGGATGTGTAAGCATGTATAACTGCAAATGACCATATTCTCATTAATTTCTTTGTCAGCTCACCACCTGCTTATTTTTACATCTCCACATTAATCATTATATTCTGTTACTCATTCTCTTCCTCTTTCAAATTGCTTTAACTTCTTTACTATCGATTTTTGTCTTTTTTCTTTTTTTGCTTCACATCATCTCTGTAAAGTTTCTCATCGTTGTCCCTTTCTCAATTCCACAAGTTCTTATCCGACATGTTCCACTGCCACTAAAGCCACTGCCTTTCGCATTGTTTTATATATTTACATATTCACCCCAATCATCAGCAAGTTCAGTTCTGGTGTTGACATCCTATCTTTAAAATCCTGACTCTTCATCTGCATCTGTGAGGGTGTCTGCAGGATCCATCTACGAAAAAGTGCCAGATAACTCACCTCTTAATTAGAAGCATGAGTGTAAACAGTGTGTGTGAATGGGATACACGAAGCCCTCTGCACAGTGTTTTCCCAAAACTGTTTACATTAAAGAGGAAGATGACCATCAGCCACATTAAACATTAACTGGGGAATTAAGAAGGGACTTCTGAAACAAAGGACTTTTCTCTTTGAAAAATAAAAGGTATAGAGGAAGCACAGAAATTTGGAGCAGCGGGGAGAGACCTTGGAGTGGAAATACTCATTGACACTGCCAGAAGTCTCTATTCAGTCATGGCAAGCCATGCATCGGTGTGAGCTTCTGAGGTGCCTCAGTGGCTCCCAGAGCAGCAATAAGCACACACAGTGCTGGAGAAACTACGTCCCCATTACAAGGTGTGTGGACATACGGGAATGAGATTTTTCAGACTTAATTTACAATGTAAACATAGCCTAACACGCTATGCCAAATCCTCCTATTTGTCCCATTTCCTACATCCTTTCCCACTCACAATCACCAACTCTTTCTTTAGCCTTTCCCAAAACCCAGGTCTCTTCCCCTCCCACTACCAGTACGCAGTGATCTTCTCCATTTAACACCAGCAAGGCTTGACGCTTTCTCCACTCTTAACTATTAACCAATCTCCATCTCCACTATCAACTACATGCCTGGGTCTCACTCTCCTTAAGTCACCGAACATCCATCCACAGCCATACCCTGGAATTATCCTCTCTTTTTATAAGATTCTGAATATTTTTAACTTTTGGGGAGTCTATCAAAGTGCACTAACAGCCTCTATCAGTATCCATTTAGCATAAAAGGGTCTCAGTCTGGACTGAGACTGCTAAACGGTAACACAGTGCAAAAAGTAGTAACAGACAATGTTGGATTTATTGTTATTATAGTAAAGCATAATGTTCAAGATTACTAAATTGAGAGCAGACTTTTTCATAATAGTACAATGATCTATAAATATCCATGCTCAGAAAGCACCTATTATAGTAGTTCACCATGGATATAATTTTATAAATATTTGATCAATAAATCATATTTCCATGATTTGCAACTTTTTTGCTTGCTCTTTTTGTCATCATCCAATATTCCTGACTTACGCCTCCTAGTATTACAGTAATAATTTCAAAACTTAAAGATGAAGCAATGGAAAATATTTCTTTTTCTACATTTCCATGCACGCTACTTGTTAAAAATAAAAATTTTGTTATGTCTCCACAACACAACATAATGCCTTGCAGAGACACACAGGGAAGCTGAAAATGAGTTATGCTCGATAGCAGAAGAAAACCTACATTTTTCTGGTTAGTTTTACATTGGGTAGACTAATTTTACACTGAGATCATATAAATGAAGACACAGAGTACTTAAGGCTATGTACAAGTTTATCTATGCAAGTTAAGATATTAATTAAGGCTAACATAACTGAACTGCTTGTATCAGTCAAGTTAATATTTCTAGATGATTCTGTATTATGCACAAACTTTCAAGTCCTTTGTACTCTGCCTTCTTTCCTACTGAATTTCAGGTTTCCAAACTCTGAATAAAACCAGATTGGCAAGTTGCATAATTTTAAATGTAGTTGCAATGGCCAATTAAGCTCTTATGAGAGAACATACCAATAAGTCCATTTTTGCACACCAGCAGCTGAGCTCAGAAAACCACAGGTTTATGCCAATGCAACCTACACAGTTGTCTATAAAGGTCAACAGAATCTGTATTTTTGAAACAAGTTTAAAAATCATTCTTAAGTGCAAAATTCAAAAATTACTTTGGGATAACCATTCCAAAGCTTTATGTAAACTGTTCTACAGTGCCTCTTCTGGCTTTGCTAATTTTCTTCATAACTTTGTCATTATTGACTCATAGGCATCATAGTCATGTCAAAAAGTTAGAAATATTTAAAATATAAACTCTTTTTAATGCCTTGCCAAATCCTGTTTTCACCTTCAGATTCATTTAAATCAATATAGTTATCATTCTTAGGTGGGTAGACAGTTTCTGTCATTTTTTCCTATTATCTGCCTTTTTATGTACATAAAAGGAGAAACTTTAAAGAATTAAATGAATGCTTGCAAGTGTAATCTTGTTTAACAGAAAATTAAACATTTCAGAAGTCAAACTTCCCGTAATATCCAGTAATGAACAGAATATTGGCTTGTATTGTTCTTTGCTATTCTCTCTTGGTTTGGAAATTAATTTTTAATATTAGGTTTAGGTTCTTAAGGGTATGTTCTAAAGTAGGTTCTTAATGGCAAGCCAAAATATTATAAACACAGAATACACTGAAATATTAAGTCTGTGACAAGAAAAAAGTGCAAGAAATATTTTAAATATCACGTCTTCCTGAAGTGCCCTGTTCTCATTCTCCTATGCAGTGAAGTTAATTTCCAAGCAGATTAACGAACACATGCTAATGAGCATCTCAACATTGTGACCAACACAAACATACACGGTTCCACTGCTTGGGTGAATCAGGATTTCTTCTCCTTCAAGCACATTTATGCACACACAAGCAAACTGGAAACCCAGAAAGTCACCCTAGTCTGGGGTTTAAACTGAAGGTCACCAGAGCCCTATGATCTAGCAGGATTATGCTAGGAGATATTCTGCCTAGTTTGATAGAAAGAGCTCTTTGGAAACTTTTTCAAGAAGTTCACTACCCCTCTTTACTGCTGCTTCTAGCGGGAGTCAGCCTCCCCTCCCTCCCCTGCTAATTTCCACCCCCAGAATATGGAGGCAAGAGGTGTACCTTTATCCCAGTCCTTGACTCCAGACAGGTGCTAAACCATGCTCCAATGCATCCTTCTCACCACCACAGAGACAAATTCTAAGCTTTACCTTTACAACATGCAAACCCTGCCTATGACTTAAATGTGCAAGACGGGGCATATTGCCTTTGCTAACTCTTTACGTTTTCTTGGTGGAGCTGCTGCATTGGACAAGCTACAGTTTTCACCACGGGCTTTTTTACACAGATATGAAGTATGCTAACCTGCGACAAGACAGATACCATATGCCCTGTGGGAACTGCAGGAACTAATGCCTCAGGAAAGAAGAAATTAGTATTCTTAAAATATAGCAGGTGTTTTAAACCTATGACTTTTTAAAGAAAAAAAGACCGCTAATTTAGGCAGTGGCCCAGTGCTTTTCACCATATCCATTTACAGTGTTTCTTCTTCAATAATTGGCCTTGTCTCAAAAAAGTAAAGCACACAGCATAAGAACGGCTTTTTATGGCTATTAGGTCTGATGAAACATATTTCCAATACAATGTTTCACAATGCCAGAACCCCAAATTCTTGCACATACAATTTATTTCTTCAATCTGCCTCCATAGTAAGTTAATTTCACTGCAGAATGAATGATATTTTCACTACTGATTTTTCAGAGGAAAATAGGAGAAAAAAAAATCCCCACCATGGAAAAAATTAATACAGCCTTAGGTCTCAACAGAATTCAATTTCTTTGCTGCCCATTGTCCTCTCTATTTTCTAGAATGTGAAAAAAAAAAAATCACTATCATCTTTCAAACTTTCTCTTGTACCTTCAACACTGACTTTTCCTCTTGAAAGAGTACTGCAACAAAGCCAGGTGACAGCTATACAGTCACTGATCATCACTCCTACTTCTTTAGGGATAACAGGAACAGTTCCACTCTTTCCTTCTCAACTCCTCTGAAAAGCAACAAACGCCTGATCTGCTGCTGCTCTTCTGCTATCTGAAAAATTGCCTCCTTTTGATCCTGGTTGAGGTATAACGTGACTTTCTTGAGAATGTCCTTCCAAACTGTGCAAATGACTCTTTAATTCCAACCAAAAGTAACCCTTAGAGATGAAAATGTTGATCACTGAATGCACATCAATTCTCACATAACATTTCCTCTTCAGAAGTCTACAATCAAAGTCAATGTTAAATCAGTTCTTGATGAAGTAGGAACAAAGTAAAGGGAAAGTTGTAAGAAAAAGCTTGAGATACGCAGGGAATATTGTTTTTCATGTGATATGTTCCCTAGAGAGTGTAACCCAGGGCAGAACAAAACTGGATACACAACAATATAAAACAAAATGCTTTGCACTTAAATAAACACGCATGCCCTCATCAGTGAACTGTCTTAAGTTAGGAAGTTTAGTAGACTAAAATAGAAAAAATGCAGTAGTTCTTATCCATCAAAGGCTTTTGTTTTCAGCTGTTGAAAGTACCAGAACAAACGGCCATCTGCCATTTAAATCTGCCATTGAAAATAAAACTATTGATGATTTAAACCAACACACAACTATGTAGTATCTTTGGATATTTAGCCATCAGTGTAGCCATTAAAGCCACACAGGAAGAGGTAGAAGCAAGCACATTGGCAGTAAATACTTTTAGCAACATCCCCAACAGGATGGCCATGGCTGTGAACTCTATGTAGCTTTGCCGAAGTCACAGCAAACTTTGCCTTTACGGCAAAAGGGCAATCAGTAAACAGACTGTGACTTCAGGGTCTTTGTGTGGCGCTGTGTTTTTACATTCCAGCCTTTTCTTAGAGCAAGAAGCAAAGGATGACTGAGATGACTGCATCTTCTCTTCCCTGCCCACCCTCCTCCTACACCACAGGAATAAATTGTCACTCATGGAATTAACATGCTACGTGAATTTACAATTAAGCTATCACAAGCAATAACAATATATAACGTACATTCATTGTCATTTCAGTGCACAATTCAACATAAAACTAGTAAAGTTTCCCATATATCTGTTTATTCCCTCCACAGAGTATAAAGATAATAATTTGGAGGCATTTGCTTCCTCTTCATACATTATTCTGATTCAGTACCTTTTCTAAAGACACTAATTGGAAAGGTATAAACACTAGTTATGCCCACACAAAACACAAATATACCTGTTAAGTATATATTGAAGCCACAGGATAAAGACATTAAGACAGAACTCATAAATACAGAAAAAATAATGCATTAGTATAGTAGGAGGATGTATTTGCTTGCACTTGGTAAAACTCCTGAATATTTTGAGTGTCCAGGAGAGAAAAATAAAAAGAGTAAAGAAAGAAAAGAGAAACCATCTAAGGGCATTACACTGATGGTTATTTTTTTGCTAGAAAATACTTGTTAGTGTATTTTGTCAAAAGAGTCTCTGCCAAAAACTTAAAATGTCTAGAAGTCGCAGAACATGCTGTTTCTATATTTTATTAGACCACATGTGAGGGGGAAAAAAACCAAAAACTCAAAAGTTATTGATATGGATTATTCTTATTCCACAAATTACAGCAGTATAAACATTTTCTGAAAGCCAGGTTTTAATAAACATTTACAACATACTGTACAGTACATACAATACATAATCACCTCTGTGCTCTGTAGTGTAAAAATCGTGTTGGAATAGTTCCTGCCAGTGGATTACAGTAAGCTAGTTTTTGTCGCTGATTTTAGTATAGAATAAAATAACAAATAAACAGTATATATTTCAAGGAACTAGAAGCAAGAGACCAAAGGACTGGACAGGGTCATTTTCTTAGTAAAGGAGATTTCAAAGTTACAGAGAGATCCAGTCAAGCTAATTGCAGTTAATACAACATTCATACATATATATATAATGAACAAACATAATGGAACAACAGCAACAGTACCAAGAGTTTCTCCCATACGCAGACACCACTGAAAAGGTAACAATAGAGCTCCCCAAAGAGTTGGAAAACAAGTGTTTTTCACCCATGTTCTTTCTGGTGCTTTCAGCACCATAAGCCCTACTTTCCTGTCCCTACTGCTCTAAGGGAAAACACTTGATCCAAATTGCACGAGACCACAGAAAATGTGCAGAACAGAAAAGTGGTATCTTGAAGCTAACGCATTTATATTTTTTAAACACATTGAGAGCCTTAAATCAAAGACATTACACAGCAAGGACAAATTCTTTGTTGTTATCCAACTGCCATTGATCTGGAATCTCAAAAGACCATGGGTTTCTTGAAATAGTTCCAGGCTTTCTTGGATCCTGCCAAGGCAGAGACACCAAAAGAACAACTTGTGATACTCTGATCCTTTTGCTTCCATTCACAATCAAGACTAGGAAAACCAAAGTCACACAACCCACTCCACCCCCCACCCCCTCCCCGAAGACTGAAGCAGAGTGAAGAAAAATGTTAGCTTCAATATAAGCTTTGACTAATGACTGTGTAGCTTCTTATGTTAATAGAAATCATAGAAATTTGAGAACTAAAACACCTATTATGCCATCTAATCCATGCCGTTGGCAGGGAGTGATTTGTTCCCTAAAGCATATTTTATATGGCTTTATTCAGTCCAATTTTAAATGTCAGAGCTATGAAGCTCCCACTGCTTTCTTTAAGAAAGCTGATTTGTTTATTGTTTGAATTGATTTCACCATCTCCAGTTATAGCAAACATGCTCAAGATGCTGTTCTTAATAAAAATATGGAATGTCCTCAGTAATTTATGTTAGCATTAACATAGCCAGTGCATATTCAAACTACAAGTTCTGTTGAAATATATCTTTGCGTATAGTAGAGTGTCCTTTTGGTATTAAGGAATGCAGGAATCTCTAAGTATTTGGCAGTTGTTTTCTGATGAAATTACAAAATTTTATCCAAAGTGATGTGCTTTAGTAATCAGTTCAATGTGATTCATAAGCTTGGCTTTTTTACAGTTATATTTCTGAATGAATCTTTGTTATTTCTATGCACTACTGGGTAGAAAATACCAAAAGTTACACTTTTTTCCCAGCAATTTTATATTACCTCTTCATGAATTCAGAACTTAGAAAGAAACTGAAAACTAGTCAGAAATTATCTTTATTACTGAATTTTCCACCCTGAAACAGAATACCTATCCCATTTTTATGTAGAGGATTGGTGATATTGAAGGCGTTATTTAGAATACATACTCAACCTATTTTTCACATTACTGGGAAGGCAACTCAAGTAAAAGTACAGATCCACTGTAAATGTAACTTTGCTAAGTAGTCAGATATTCGTATGTACTTACTAAAGTCTGACACAGCTTTCGAGAAAGACCTAGTTTTTAAGAGTAACTATAATTAGTGTTTTCTGTAAGTGAAAAATGGGTAAATATAAATATAATTTGGGTAATCTGCTATTTTCTTCTTTTTTCTTTCTGGGGGAAAAATTGACAAGACTGCTGATTGAGTTACCTCAGTGTAAGATTTGTGGCTAGTAAAACCATTTCACCTAGATGGGGAGAAAATTACAGGATTAAAAGGACTGAGGCTAAATCTTCACAATTGTTGTATAAGAACACTCTCTCACTGGAGAAATGTTTTCCAAAGTCATAAGGAAAATGAATACACATTTAAAAAAACAGCCCTTTAATGTACTATGATAGCATCTGTATTTACTGTACATGATACGATCTTTATGGCATACAGAGATTGTCTTTCTGTTTGAGCTGCCTAAACTATTACGCTGGTCTCGACCTTGGAAACGTTTCTTAAGCATTCACTGCTGTATTACAGAGATCTTTTGCCAGAAGAGTCACTGCAGAGCCTGGACTCTTAGGGGGCTTTCCATATTAGGGGCTTTCTTGCTCTGGATTAAGCATGCCAACAGTAGTTAGTTGCCATTCTGTATTTAGAACTGATTTGCAGGAATGGATTTCGGTAAGAAATGTTGAAACTTCTTGTATTTCATTGAGTTAAGTTTACTCCCACAAGACAATTTAGGGAAACATCCGTTAAGAAAACTCTTGCAAACTATCCAGTACTACATTAGCTATAGCAGATTCCTGAACACATCAGGAAACATGCACTTATTCACCCACAATTCTAATGACCCCAAAAGACTCTGAAGAATGTGCATTTAAAACATGCTTTTTAAAGTTACAGTTTATGGGATAATTATCATAGATCCTTAAAAATAATTATGGATGTTTAAACAGAAATATACGCAATTAAACTATTATCTTAAATAAAAAGATATCACTTGATATCTTGAATGAAATTTTCAAATGTCTCTTAATTGTCAGTCATAACTTCTTAACTCCCCTTCATTAAAGCAAAGTGCAAAATGTTTAAGTTAATTTACAACATCAATTGCATAAGAAAACCCCACAGGACATTCAAATTTAAGGTTAATGGTTAAGTCGTTTCAGTCCCATAGTAACCTTTTAATGTCCAGACTCTTTTGCTGCACCGTAACTGTGACATTACTGAAAGTTTTCTCCATGTGTAACATTAGTAGGACATAATCCTGGCATGACTACCTGTCTGAACTTACTCTGGAGCTGCTGTACTAACCATTACTGTACTCCCATAATATATGACATCAGTAGTGACCATCCAATAAATAATAATCCTGTATTTGCTCTGGGACCATCTATAATCTTCTATTTATTTGTCACAACACCACTGGTTACAATATCCTACTGATGTCACCCCAGTAAGACCTGGAGTTCTGTTAAAGATGTCACCAGCCATAAACAGAAGTGTGAACTATTGCAGGTTTATTTAATCTTACAGCCACTGCATCCTTATTCAGAGTTTGAGAAGCATCATTTGCCTCTCAAGGTCACTTGGTGCGAAGCTAGGACTAGCCAAAGGACAAAAGGGGTCTCGTGGTGAAAATCACAAGTAAACTAGATCAAAACCTGATCTATAAAAAGAATTTTATAATTGACTTTAAAATATAAAATAATCAGAAAGATGTTTCATGGATCAAACTAACGGATGTAGGAAGCAGTGAAGAAACAAGTCACAAAACTCCAACTTGTTACCCTTTAAACTTGAATCCTTCCTATCAGGAGAGTCTTGCAGATTAGTTACACTGTAAGCACTTGTCTGCACGTCCCAGCAAGCGAGCTACTTTACTCTGAAAGGTATATCATTTCAAGTATTAAAATTCTGCCATCCAGATACAATCAGCTAAACCAACGAAGAACCATGTTCCACTTTTAAACAGCTTTGTAATTCCAGAATACACTGAGGGACTGCAGAACTGTAGAAAAACAAAACACACGCAAAAAATTTTCAAGAGTTATTCTGCTCCTCTTTCATAATAAAGACAATCCCACACAAAACTTTTGTGAACGCACATGACAGAGAGAAGAAGAAAAAGAACCTCTATAAAGTCTCAGTACAAGGGAAAAAAACCCACGTATTCTGAGCACCAAAAACATCTAATATGTTACTACGCTACGCAATATGAAACTCTTTCACTCGAACCATTTTGTGTGTGTTTGCATATGAACTTCAAGTTAACAGACAGGATGTAGAGAGCAAAGTTCATAACATTCTCAGTTCAAAGAATAATAGCATCACTTACCTAAAGATTGGTCTTTGGAGATGCTTTTTCTTGATTGTAACACAATCATCCATTTAAAGTGGGAAAAAAGACTTCTTCCAGCAAATAACTCCAAAAAGACCAGGGAGTAATTGGGAAACTTGTTCTTAGCTACTGTGCTGCAGAGAGCACACAGAATGATATTTTGGTGCTGGGGGAAGCCTCCCTCCCTCTTTCTGACACTGGAGCAGAAAAGGGCCATAGAGGCCACATAAGCCAGGCACGGCCGTGCACTACCAAACCGGGCAGGCTGTGCAAAACTGGAGACAAGTTGATCGAAGCACGGAACTGTACAGGATTCCTTTCAGCTGTGCAAGAAAAAAGTGGAGGTTTGCCAAGTGCTACTCAGGTAAAAATGTGTTACATTATTCCAGCCATGAGAGCACTTCTTACACATGCTGGTCAAAGTCTTAAATGCAGAGTCACTCTCTCTCTCTCTCTTTAAAACACACTGTTCCAAGGCTCAACTTTTTTTTCTTCAAAATAAAAGTTGTGCAGCTGTTTCAGCATTCCCATGCGAGTACCTTCAGAAAGTTTGGTCTGGTAAAAGAACTGTATACAAATTAATGAAGACGGATGGATCTGGTCTGTGAGGCTGGCTCTACTTCAAGAGATTGTAATTATTTTACAATCTGGCTTTTATTCACTCTGGATGATGTGTGGATACAGCTATGCAAATTAAAGCACTGCTCGTAATTTTTAGCATTCATAACCTAATAACCTAGAGCTGGCTGAAGCAGAATATGGTGCTTGCAGCTGGTAGGACCATAACTACATAAAACAAACCAATGCTACATGAGTGAGGAAAACAAAAATTATTAAGTTCAGATAGTGACAGTAGCAAACTATAACTGTTTGCAAGATAAGATTTCAACAGAGATCCAAACCGAAAAGCTTGCTCTGACATCACACTGACATAAATCAGGAAGAATTCAACCGCAGTGAACACGGGCTGTAAAGCAAGCTATAAAGCAGCAGCGGCTCACAGTGGTTCCCTGTGAACTGAAGTCATGAGTGGGGCAGGTGAGATGCCATTTCCCAGGGACGCCGAAGGGCCCATTACAGAGCTGTGCTGGCACAGGGGTGCTGGGAAACATGGAACCTGGCCAGAGGAGCAGTAAACCTGCAGCAAGTCATCCCCAAGGGTGTAGTGGCACACCCTGGCTGCATGGCGCACTGGAGGTATATGCACCCCCTTCCCACCACCGTGGGAAAGGACCTCCTGCCTCAGGCGCCTCTTCCAAAAGGCCACAGTGCCCTCGGGGCTTCGTGCTTGGAAGGCACTTGGTGTGTGTTAAGTGAAGCTACTGACCTGGGACAAACAGGATCAGGAGGGTTGGGCATCTTTTGGAGTTGCATTATTGGCTGGAGGGAGAGGGGAAGAGTGGTACATTGACACAGTTCAGCGCATGACACTGACATTATCAAATTAGGTTTGAAACCAAATTTAAACAACCATCAGTCACAGATAATAGAGAAACCATTGCGAGACAACTGGAAGAACTGTAGGCCTGTTCTGATAAACGTTATATGAAAAATAAATACTGTTCTTTTCAGGCAATTCTGCCTTTCATCATAGTGTCCAAGTTCAACTATTTCTTAGTTTTCTGGAACTTACTTCATTTTCATTGGTTAAACACTCTGGTCTATGCACAGTTATTGACATTTTCTGGTTTTCATCACTAGTTTTCTGGCATCCAGTTTGAGGGACATGGAAACTATCTTGAAGTACACACTCACACATTTCCCTATGGGCTTAGCAGTATCTGGGCGTTGTTCCAGTATCTTTTCTATCAGCTATTTGTTCTTTGGTCACATTGTCATTATACATTGGTTAGATACAAAAGAAGCTGCAACAGCAAAAACCCTACAGGTGATTATATATCATCTTACAAAACTGTTTCTTTGAGACAGCAACAGTGATAATACCAGAGCTTTGATTTCTGATTGTGAAAATTGCTTTTAAATACCAGTTTCCCCGTAGATGTCTTGAAATCTGACATTCATCATTTTAAAGTCTTACAAATAGTGATAAATTAAATTCTGAGTTCAGCTCCATCCTCAGATATGTAACATGGCCATAGACAAAAAAGTCTTGTGCATGACTCAGAAATCTATTCTTCTAACACAATAACATTTTGATCATTCTTATCTTTCTGTTACAAAGATATTCATAAAACGTAATGCATACAGTAATGATCTGATTTTTTTTTTTCTTTCTATCTGGAGTGTATTATGGCCTTTGCAATACACAGTACTGGTTTTATAAAATTAGATGGAGTTGTATCTTTTATTCTACATATAAATCACCTACATTACAATTACCCACATTATTTACCTCCTTATACCAGCTCACTGTGTCCACAACACCACACACATTTCTTCCCAGTCTCTATTTACTGTGATGACATCATTCCAAGTATGCCAAGTTTATGTGTACTTGTGACAGAAGACTAGAGAGAAGTTTATCTCTTCTAGCAAAATTTTAAGGAGATCCAGAAGAGAACTCATCCTGGTTTTCAGCAATAGCATTTCCAGGAAGGAAAAATAACAAGTAAAGGAGAAATGTAGACTTCTTGTGTGTCAAATATTTTTCTCTCTCCGCCCAGTAAAGTTAATTCTTAGTACAACTAAACTATGTAAAACAAGGCTCTCCTGCTAACTGTAGTCTAGATATGAGAGAAATCTGAAACATATTTCAAATGCATCAGCTCATTTGATTTAAAATTATGCGTGCAAAACCAACAAAGAATACATCAGCCTCCTGCTAGAAAAAGTGAGTACAATTATATGTACTTATATATTATATGTATTTCACCGCTGAAACCACTGGTAATGATCCTGAAGAAGGGTTCACTAATGTGTTTGTGTTCAGGACCTGTAACTCCTTTGGATAAATTTTGACAGCCAGTTAATCTACAGCAAGCTTATCAGAATACTACTTATTTAGTCAACAACTTTTTAAAATAAAAACAGTGCTCAAAAGCAGTTCAGTGCTCACACTTTTTACCAAGGGTCAAAAGTTTTCCAGCAGTATAAAATAAAAAGGACCTGACTAGCGAATGTGAAACACATCAAATGTTATAGTTCATAAACAAGGAATGAGTCACGGTTTCCTGCAAGGTCTCTGCCTAGATATTTTCTCTTCCCTTCTTTGTGGAAATATCTCTTTCTTCATTCATTCATTTAAAAGTTCATTTCAGAAAAAATAATTTCAAAATTGTACTAGAACCACAAACTTCAAAAACATTGAATATGCCTTCATTTTATAGCATAATCTGCCTGAACTCAAGGCTGAGGCAGAGTAATTATGCTAGTTAAATACTCTAAGACGTTTGAATGTGGGTACAATATAATTGAGTTTATTACTCATGCAATTATTTTACATACGAATTTAGCATCCATGTAGTGGGCTATGCTCCCAGCCCCAGGGAATGCACTGGTTTACTTATCCACTAAAATGACAAAGCACACATCAAGGCATTGTTAAATTCCGTACCCATGGTCTGTATGCGTACCTGGACTGAAGAATGAGTTGATTTTTTTCATACTAACGTCTTAAAATTGAACTAAAAGCAATGGAACTATAAAACCTGTCATGAGTCACTACTGAATGATAAATTCAATATTCAGTAAGGAAAAGATTTTCCAGTATCTAAAAACATCTTGAGAACAGCTGAAAAGTAATTTTGATAAAGATACAAATTAAAACTGATCACTGGATAATATTTTATGTCATTTGAACTGAAGACTGGGTGCATTTTCCCCCGTCCCAAAAGGCGTTATTCTGTAGCTCTTATTAGAATTTTACCGCCCAGTTTCACTCTTCCTGTAACAGAAGGATGAACAGTTTTGCTTCACCCTCGTTTAATCTTACCTTTTGCTTTGGAATCTGTCAAAAAACACACTGAGTTGTGTTATTATGATTCTGGACTATGTTATGGGGGTATTCTCTGACCAGAATCAGAACTGGCAATTAGGACTAAACCACTGACATGTAATTCAAATGAGAATCATTAATGCAAAGATGCAAGATTCTTCTGTTGAGTCCCAGCAGCTTCATGGTTTCCCTTAGTCAGCACGCTGAAATACTGCACACTTTCATCATCTATTTTTTACAAATTCTCATGACAAAAGCAAAAGTTGTCATTGCATTGTGAAATACAGCGGTCATTTTGACATCAGTTTCTTCTTTGACAAGTATATTTCATACCAATATTTGTTTTCCTGCTCATACCTATTAAATATTTGACTAGAGATTAATTTGAGTCTCATTTTTATGAGTAACAAAATCAGCTCTCTGCTAATGTTTAATATACATTTTTCCATTTAATATAAAATACATATTCTCAACAGCTTTTAAATACCACTGCCATGAGCACAGTAAGTCTCTTGTTATACAGATTATTGTCAAGCAGTAAAGCATAATGAGACTAATTTGAAATTAATGATATAAATAGCCAAGGAGCAGATTTTTAATTATCTTGTTGCAGAATTTATAATTAAACAGAGAGATACGTACATTCATTAATGCTACTCTGCTAGTATTACGCTACTCTGCTAGTATCACGCTACTCTGCTAGTATCCTGACAAGGCCAACTAGAACTTGAATTAACATGTCCAAGATAACAATACCCAATCCAGTCAAACAATGCATAACAGACACCACCACGTGTACCACAAACGGATGTTTTCGCTGAAGCCGAGTAGATGTGCTGGGGGAATGTCGACAATTTGGTGACTCTGCTATTGTGAGACTTTCATTTTGTCTACTACTCTATGCTTTTGAATATTCAGACAAGACTGCTTGGTACAAGAATTAAAATTCATGCATATAGAAAAAAAATATAAGACATACATGGTCATATAACTAGTCCCAACCAGACAACATAGCTGCAGCTCAGCACACTTACCATCACCAATCCATTGCAATTAATTTGCACAGTTAAACAGAATTCTATGAATTCAGTATTTCTCACCATGAGTTGCAGTAGTCTCATCTTGGACATTTTGAAAAACAGAGAACCTCCCATTCACATCACAGAAGTTGTAACATCAGTCCCACTGATGTCAGCAGCATTCACAGAATGATTAAACTTACTGTCAGTGTGAGTGGTCCTTAAAGAGCAGATGGAGCAACATTCATTAAATACACTGTATGTGGTAAATCATACTCCCAACAAAAGGGCCTAACTAATCAGGACATCTGCAGTGGAAAATAAAAAATGCAATTTGAGATAGCCTTAGGAAGAAACTATTTCTATTCCTTTATAGAAACGGGTTTTAGTGGATCTTGAAGTAAACCTATGGGAAAACACACTATCCAGTGAATTTTAACCGTTTTCCTCCACAGGAACCCTGAACTTGGGTAACACCTGTCAGATGTGTTTCCAGAAATATTAGTGAAGCTCACTGACATTGTTCAAGCGAGGAATTACACCCTTTTACATAAGAACAATATGAGCCATGAAGATGCAAAACATCCCTCCACATAGCCTGTTAGCAGCACTAGTAGTATAGCTCAGAGACAGGAACGTTAAAGGGAGCAGCAACTAGTACTATCACTCAGCCTTGAGCATGGTGCTTGTCACAGTGTCTCTCCAAGACTTAGACTGAGATAACCAGGCATGGGTCAAAACAACCTTTTGGTAGCCAGTGCTCACCTGCCAATGCTCTGTGCCTCGTTTCAAACTGAGCTAGCAACCTTTTCTCTGATACTGCTGTTCAGTTTCTTGAGGGACGTTGCTTGAACTTCTCATGTTCAGGGAAGTCTTGCATTCAGCTTGAGACAGCTTCTCCTATCCTTCCATTTTATTTGAAGTATCCCACAACATTTATTGCAGGGTCACTATAGCAAGCTAAAGACTAAATTCAATGACACAGAATGATTCTGGTTTGATACAGTGAATGACTTCACTCTACAGATACACATAATCAAGAAAGTATTTAACAATGGTGAGCTTTTAAATAGCATGTGAAATGAAACGAGCATGTTATAATTAATGACTACATGACAGGTGCTAAAATGTAATTGTTCATTTAACAGCCTCTCTTACCGAGCATTTGAGACATTTATGAACCTGGCTTTCACCCTGACTCTGTACAAGCAAGCATCTGTGCCCACATGACTTCTGTCAGTAAAATGTCAATTACGGCTAACAATTTTTCTCACTTGGGATCAATGTAATGCTATTTAATTATCCCTTTATCCTGATTAGTTACACAAATTCTTACATTATACTCTTTTACCCTTAGGAAATAATTCCTTTACTGATATTATAGGGACCATTTCAAAAACCACAATTAAGACAGACATTTTGCAAAAACATATAGCCTAAGGAAAACTTTATGGGCTACTCGGGTCAGCTCTGCTAAGGCTGTTTTGCATGATCATTTTTTGAAAAGAAACACAGGGAAAACTATTGAAATGCCAGGAATTTATCTGTATAAAACCACGGGGGTTTTCTATTTCTGATAACGTCTATCTTTCATATTCCTGTGTAAATAACTGGTTTTGTGATTTGGATTCCTCTAGTTTTGGGGAACCGTATCTTTGGGAGGGGTGATGCAAACAGTGACTGTGCTGTGCAGATGCTCATGTTACAAAGCCGTGGGGGGATAATGATCATGGGTAATGATGAATTAGACTTCCAAGTGGCCCCAGGTATCAAAAGCAAGAAACATGACTGCAAGAAGGGAGTCATTAAAGGCTCCCAGAGAGCTAAGGCTTTTTGAAAACACAAGGAATAATTGCAGATTAAATAGTGTTTCATTGGCCTTTTCCAACAATTGCTGCCAGCAGTGCAAAAATAAGCCAGAAAGTAGGCTTAGTTCTTAGAATAACTGATTCTGATGCACTTCACACCTCAGTGCTTTCTTGTTAGATCAGGCAAGGACTAACAACAAAACTGTACTACAGATGCTGAGGAAAATTGACTTCCACCTAAAACCGAAAATTTTAAAACTGCAAACACATATCCTTGAAAAGAGCGAAAAGTGGGAAACCTAATCATTCATTAACACAAACATGCAGTCTTAATCTCTGAAAACAACAAGCAAACCCAAACTAATTATTATGGTGACCTGGGACAAATATCTCAGAATGATACTACTGAAAAATCGTATTTGCTTTTGACCAGTTAGATTTGCAACTACAGAACATTTTGCACTTCAGGCTAACATTATGAACATTAAAAAGAGTAAAAAACATCTCAAGATTAACACTGTGGTGGGCATGAGGAGCACAAGATCAGATACATAAGTAGTATTTTGCAACCAACAGAAACAATACAAGCCAGGACAATGACCAGTGTTTAGAAACAAATGAATGAACTCTAGAAGTTAGATCACTGTGACAATGTTCAGAAGTGCTAGCAGAGATTATATCTCCCAGTGTTATATTTTACCTGTTTCGTAACAGCAGGCGACTGTTGACTTTTGTTCAAGTTTGTGATTGCCTCCTGGAACTTTATCTGTGGTATTGCAACTAGTTTTTCCCCATCCTGTGTTTGTACAACTGATTGCTGTTGCCTAAATGTGGCAAAAGTCTGGCAATTGCACTGTATTTTTGGACCACAAATAGCATTTTGAATTCTAATTTTGCTCTCACTGTATTTTCAGCTCTTGCTGTAAGTTAATACTACTCCAAACTATAGAACAGAAATGTACCTGTGTCAGAGCATTTCGGAGCCAGTGGATGCACCTTTCTAGTCTGAAAACAAACCTGTGATAACTCTTTGCCAAACATAGTTTCCAGCCAGTGTATGATTCTTAGAAAGTTCCTCCGAGCCCTAATGGAAATTATATGGATATGTTTCTCAAGGAACCGTAGAACAAAAGATGTGATGAAGAGAGTCACTGTATTCATCCACAGAGACCACAGCAGAGGAAAAACTAAGTCTAAAAGTCTACGAGGCAAAGGCACCACACAGACCAAACTCACACTCTAATTTCAGCCAACTTGTATCAACAGCATACCTTCACATTTGCACGAAAGTATCCTATTGATAACTGTTGTAAGCAATGACCCTTCCTTGGACTCCACCTAAAGTGATGTGGACAAGTTAAATATAAATAGGATAAAAACCAATTTCACCAACTGTACACCTTGGAAACTGCTTGCATCCTGAGTGGTAAGTACATTACCCTCACGGGTTTTCTTAGATGAATTTAAAACTATGATGCTGAAATGACATCTGAATGCACAGGAGACAGCTTTGAATCTGGCTTGCAGAGATTTAGCTTGTTATTGCTAATACTGCACAAAACCTTGCATGCTTGTGCAGTATTGATGACGGAAGCTGATCATTTCACAGAATGTCCTTTGTTAAGTGAAGTGAATGGCAGTTAGAATAGATTAATGGCAAAAATAACCTGGTTATTTTTCCTTCGTATACAAATGTTACCAGTGTGGACTCATAGATAAGACTCTGGGCTGGGACCTAAGAGCCCTGAGTTCTTGATTAGTCCATTGACTGATCTTGGACAGGTCACTTTCAACTCATTGCCTAAGTTGAAACAAAATTTCTTCCCTTCAAAAGGTGCTTTGATTTTTAAGGACTAAAATTCTTTGCTAGAACTAAGTATTCTTTCTTCCTTTGTTTCTTCCCCTGTATCAAGCAAATTTTCATTTCAATGACTTTCTATCCACAGTTTCCCTTGAAAGACCTTTCCGACACAGTAATACCTAACAATACCTTTTTCATCCCTCTGAAGTATCAGGTGCCTTAGTCTCATATAGATCTTGTAAATTTGTGGATATGTAACTCACTATTTCTTACTAGCACTTGCCACAAATTGAGGATGTCCTTTTGTATAAGCTTTAAGGAACTGCTTTAAAGTGACAAAAGGCAAGTATCAACTTGGTCTGAAGGTTTCTGCTTTGTTCCAAAACCACACTTACTATTTGGAATACTGCAGCAATTTCCTGCTGGTGCTTTGATCCAAGAACATCATGAGCTATGCAGGTGGTTTCTGTCACCATCATTCATATTTTTGACAGATTTTGAGTCTGCATAATATTCCCTGATAAACTTCTTAATGTGATCTGTGCCAGGAAAGGAAAACTTACATTCTGCCAGCTTGCTGACAAACCCTACCTATGATATGAGACTTTTGCTCAGTCAGTAATGCGAATAAAACTTCAAATCACACTGAGAAATACTGAAGAACCTTGCAGAAGGCAGCCACTATGCTTGACCAGGCTGACTCACTAAACAGCATGGTTACATGTAATTTGTTGCATAATCATAATCTTGGTTTTAATTAAAAAAAAAAAAATCTTTACTAATGTCTGGAGTTCAGCAAACACACCTACCCTCTCCCATCAGTACAATTGAACCTTTCAAGTTAAGCAACACTATAATGCAAGAACAGCATCTCTCAATAACTCCCCTTAAGTTGAAGAAACCAGGAAGGGTTATCCTGTTTCTGCTTCTTACAGGACTCTTCACTAACATCTTTGACTTCAGGTAGGTATAAGTAGGAATAGTACTGAAATTTCACAAGTCACCCTCATAAAGGGCAAAGAGGGCAAAGACGTAACTATTCTGGACTCTAAAAGCCATGTGGAAATAGAGTTCTTCAGTGCATTTCCTAGTCATCTGCTTACTCTAATGGAAAACTAAATTCAATCTACTTTAATCTCTAGCACTTTTTCATACGACAAAATTTTAAAAGGCAAATCCATATATGATTCTAAATTGAATATCACAGTGCACAAAACATCCATTTATTTATTTTCCTGATGTAGAAGTACTGAAATGTCTACACTTTGACACAGTCCTCTTTAGACACTACATAGTCAGTAATTCTCAATCTGAAACCTACTTTGAAATGTTGTTTTGTCCTGCCATAATTAATCAGCAGCTGGGCATAGTAACTGAAGGAATTTAGAGGATAATGTGGGCTGGGAACTTTCCCACACCCATCACTCCAGAGGAATTTTAGGTTTTCTCCCTGCCATACTACTTCCATTGAAGGCACTTCCTCCTCCACTCCTGCAACTCTTAAAACTTCTTTTGTTACACATCATTTGACGCCTCTATTTTTAGTAGTATTCCAGGATGAGACATGTTTTGGGAAGGATTTGATTCTAACATACAACAATTTAAAGTCACAGGAGAGACCTTCAGCTAGAGTTGACTGCCAAAGGTCAGGGAAATAAAGGCAGCTCTTTGAGCCTAGCCTCTCTTGGTATGAACAGAGAGCAGGTGACATGCAAAAATAAATGCTGAAATACTAAATAATAGCATTTACTTGTTAGGTAAAGATTGTTCACTAACACAGCAGTCATTCATAACAACTTGGAAAAATTTTCATGCACTGTAAGATTTTTAAACAATGTGTTTTAAACATCAGTTTGCTGTGATAGTGCCCAGAATTCCCAGTGGTAGATAAAGACAGTTGCTATACAAACAGAATAAAAAGCTGATTGCTACCCCAAAGATCTCACAACATAAGTTATCTAGGAAATTAGTACATTGATACGTTAACAAGTCTGAATTTTGTTTTAAACTTTCATCAATGACTGGTGAGAATGAATCTGCATCCCACAGTAGTTTACTTATAGGCAGAATCAATTATGCTTTGAGTCATTCTTACAAGATTTAAAATACAGAGAAACTGCAACTATACCTTGGTAAAATAAGATTCCTTGTTTGATCATAAATAATTGCTAGAAAGCATTAATAGGAGTGAAGCTACAAGTAATATGCTTTGCTAAATAAATGCACCACTGAAGACTAAACATAATTACAGGATCCCCAATGTCCCAGTTTAGACAATGAATAAATGCCCTGCTAAGAGGTGGAACTGGTTTCATATTTCAGCAGCCAGCTTCCAACAATGCCAAACATTAAACTGCCTGAAATGCTTGATTTTGTATAGCTGCTACCCTAACCTCGGCATATACCATTTTTACACAGATGTGATACGTTTCTTGCAGGTCACTGTAAAGAAGGCAGCTCTGAGAGTCCTAGAGATCTGTATCATTTCCCGTGTAAAGCACACACCTGTGCTGCTCGAAATTTTTCAGTTGAAATGATAACTTTCTGAACTTACAGTAATATTCAGCACATCTTGAAAGGGTGCAAATAGATAATGAATGGTGATTGCAGTGATAATTACACATCAGGAAGTGATGAATCATTTCATACTCTCTTGCTGGTCTTACTTTAAAACTAAAAACTTGGTATATATACTTTTTTTTATTTTAGCGTATGTCCAAAAAGCTGCAGCATATTTTTCTAGACCAAGGGTTAAAGCAGACACACAGAAAAATAGAACAAGAAAACAACGGCTTGAAGAAGTGAAAAAGGAAGAAAAGCCAATGACAACAGAAGCCCAAGAATTTCTAGAAATGTAGTCTTTACTTAACATTCTGCTACAGAATATTTAGCTTTCCACACCAGTATGGGGAGGAGACATGGAATAAAGCTCTAGAAAAAAAAAGGTGAATATGAACTAAGAGGAGTTTTAAGCTATGGGATATGATGAAAGAGCTGCAGAAACCCAGTTACAACTAAATGGATCTCAGAAGAGGAGAATAGCTAAGAAGATGAAGAGTTGAGTTTCTTTCTTGTGATACATCATTGGTTTTTCAGTAAAATAATTACTGCTATGTCCATTATCTGAGCAGAATCTTGTCACAGTGGAATTTATCAACATCACAGGTTAAGACTACCAAAAGTGCCTTAAAGTCCTCTACTTAGTTTCCACCGAAAGTTAAAGGCCAGGCACTTGAACACCCTAATTATTTCCTAAAAGTCCAGCCTGTATTTCTTGCTTTTATCTGAGATATAATTAAAGTAGCACAAAAGACAGTCTCTCCTGAGCATAGTTTCTTATGTCCTGCATACAGCTATGCTCTTCACAGAAATAAGTAAGAGAACAATGTTTAGAAACTTTGATTTAGAGTAGTTACACTGAAGCAAAAGAGCATTTTCTGGTTTATTCAGTTATGGCATTAATGGACCAGTAGAATCAGCAGTATCTGTTAAAAGGGAATAAGAAATATTTCCTCTTCATGCTTTTTCTCAAAGCCTTTGAGCACTGAGGATTACATGAACACAGAGATGTCTGGTGAACATTTGGTTTGAACATTTTCACACTCGTGTTCTCCAACAGGCACTGAATAAAAGGTTTCTGAAAGGCTTAAAAATAGCAGGCAGCATTGTTTGATTTTTCCATGCGCTGGTCTGACAAGAAGACATTAGAAAGTTCAAGCATCTGCTCCTGAATCTGACGCAAAGAGACACAAAACTACTATAAAGTTCTTTTTTTAAAAATGTCTGCTCAGAGTAGCAGTAAACGTTGAATAAAATGAGTACTGGCAGTTTGTAAGTTCATATGTGAATTGCCCAAACTTTTGTTGCATTTGAATTCTTTGGGTTTTTTCTGATTATCAGTATTCTGCATTTCATCACATTTGCCAGACTCTGACTCCCAGGAAGAAGCACCACTAACAGTGCAGCCTAACAGCTATGCCAGCAGTCTGGAATCTAAACAGCCCAGAGAATAATAGAGGTCCAGAAACCTCTAAAATCTTTTTAGCTGCTCTACTGTAAATAATAATAACAAGTGCTTATAAGGATAGAATTCGTACAGGAACTTAATGATTTTTTTCCCCCAAGGAAATATTTTCCTGTAAGATTCTACATTAACAATATCTGTCTTAAATACGGAGACCTCACTGCCCTGCTTTTGATGCTCCTTAGTTTCCAAATTTTGTCTAAAGTATCAATTTCATGCCATGTTTCTTTCACTATTCCCATGTATTTTACTGTTATTTATTATGGGACTAACACTATTTCAACTTGGAAAACTGACAGAAAAATCCAAAATGAATATAAATAGTACTTCTAAAATTTATTATAAACCTTCAAAAACTACGGATGCATCTCCCTGTCTCCAGCCCCTGAGATACGTTGGCAGTGATATGCAGTGTTGTTGCCTCTAAAGATCATTCTTACTTTTTTTTTCGTAAGAGAAAGTAGCAAATTAATTTCTTTCTCCAGAGTTTGTGAAGGCCAGTTGGTGTCGGTATACTGCTACTGGTGTATTTAACCTCACATATCTAGGTGCTCTGAAGCATTCAAGTTCACCTGAGTAACAACATGTGAAAAAGTATCAGATCTGACAGGTATTTTGAAGGATAAAATATCGCTATTAGTAAGAGGACTTTTCAACCATATATATATATATATATATATATATATATATATATATATATATATATATATATATATATATATATATATATGTTTAACACAGCTGACTGAAAAAAAATATTTATTCTATTTTATCAGGCAAAAGTATAGTTATATAAGAATCGACAAAAAGGAGCTAATAACTTTCTGTGATACATGAAGGCAGCATGCTTATCATGACATTTACGCCTACTCAGATGTTCATCTGGGAAAGTCATATTGACAGGTTAGTGCTTGAAGCCATCATTGTTCACAGACACATACAATTAACAGCTAGACAGTAATGAGATGTAAGTCTACGTGAGTATGCAGAGGATGGAAGGTTGTGATGCACCCACATAGATCCACTATAAAAACTCCCTATTGCAAAGACTGTCTTTATTAGCAAACCAGGATAAATCCAACTAAAATACCATTTCTGTGAACCCTGTGTAGAACTGCTTTTCAAGTCTGGCCACTTTCCAGAATATTTCATTTGTAGGTTGGGGTGAAGAGGGTGAGAGGTGTCAGAACTTGTTCTCCCTGTGTATAGTCATCTTTAACTAGATACCACTCCCACATCTTTGCAAGGTGGGCTTGGGCAGGTCCCATCATGATAAATCACCAGAACAAATCAATAATCACTTTTCCGGGACTCTTACTGAGTTCCCAGATGAGCTGATTGCATAAAATACCAGAAAAGTAAAAGATGCATGAACTTCCCAACCTAGAAACAGTTTATAATCTCGTAAAAAGCCTACACAATTTAACATTTCTCATGGAATAGGAATTTTAGCTTTTAATCAGTTTTACCAGTGACTCTGGATTTCAGAGGCCTCAGAAGTCAGCCCAGAGAAATGAAGTCTAATGCAGGCATATATCAGGGGAAACACCGGATAATCAAAAACTGCAGAGTTTGTAGCAGTAGAGATGAGGACAATTCAATATACCTTTCCAGACAAGTGATTTGGTTAGCTGGTTTTGCTACCTTTGAGATGAAAGGGAAAAAAGAAAAAAGTCCCCATAAAATGAAAACCCAACACAGAAATCAACCCTGACACTGCAGGTACTGGAATTGTCTAGAGTGTACAGCTCTCAGCTATAGCCTTCACTACACATCAGCTCTGACTCATAGTTCAGTACATGTGACTAGGTACCTCCAGAATCAACAGGAGTCACAGATGTGTCTCCGAGGTAACGTGAACGTGTGTAACACTTTCTTGCCTGTTTCTTTTTCTCATGTATAGCAAAATATTAGGCATATTAATAAATAATGATAATTTGGGATGACATATATTTCATGTTTCCACAATATAGTGTCTCCATTTTTTTGTCTTAACTATTCCTTTGAAATACCTTTTTAATACTTTTGTTCTTGCAAAGAAGTAGCAATGAGCCATCCATCCAAAAAAGCACACATTTCCCAAAGCCCCATTAACATGTTTATTTGAAAGGTATTAGATTTACTTACCAGATTTTAATGTTGAAGAAGCCCCTCAGCACACCATTTATTCATATTACTTCAGCCTCTTACTCTGAGAGGTGAAGTGTTAAAAGAAACTCTCTTGCTAGTAAAACACAGTGACATGGCCAAAACAGAATCAACAGAAACTGAAAATTAAGCCCTTATTCTAGGTCAGCTACTAGTGCACTCTCTTGCTCTCAGAACAACAGGTATTTGCTTAATAGTCCCAGATACATTAAAGTTTTTGTGCTACTGCTCAAAGAACTACTTGAAATATTTGAGAAGTTGGTTGATTGCATGTATGTAGGCATACAAGCAAGAGGGTCATAATGAACTACAGCAGATGGGAAACACGACCTTAACAAGACTATCGGGGGGGGGGGGGGGGAGGGGGGGGAAGTGAAATGCTACCCTTCGGGTTTAGCTTAAGAAGTACTCTTAACCATCAAGTCTTGCCGCTCAGAATACTTCCTAATGCTAATGAATGAATGTTGAAAGAGAACTTATTGGTATAATTTGGTCTGTTTTGCTAGAACAAACCCATTTAGCAGGGAGTCAAGAGAACTTGCAACCATGTCAGGATTTCATGTTGTATTGCAGTGACTAAACACAGAAGGAATGCAGCAAAAACGGAGGGGGATGACAGCCCGCTCCACAAATATTGCTGTCACCTACCTTTAAGACTATTTTTTCAAACATTAATCAGAAGAGAATCAAATAACACATTTAGAAACAAAAACAAGTGCATAACCTTGAAAGGAAGCGAGCGGTTTTGTGAAAGGAAAAAAACCCACTCTTTTTCTCTGCTGCTTTCTCTTTGTGAGTCATACTCTGGGAGTGGTACCAGAACGTCTTGTTGTCCTATTTCTATGGAAAAAATCCTTGAGCAAGTTCATTCTTGATTAAGTTAGCATGGTGCCAAGCAAATGTAAACCACTGAATCTTTGATTCCATGTTTTCTATTGTTCTGATTGCACTGGGGGAGGGAGGCAATCTCATGGTTTTGTTAACAGTGCTTCAGCACTGGCATTGCTGTGAACGGCACGGGGGTAATATTTCCTTGTGTTTGTCAGCTTCAATGAAGGAAAATCTTTTCAATACAATTTAGGGATTTTGTTTCTCAGTACACCACTTTCAGCTGTGAATTTATATTTGCACCCTGGCTCTGACAGTTCATTCCTGCTCTGTGCCACATGCATTATTCCTTTAACTGCACCAATAAATCAGATCCCTGAAATTATCTGGGTTCCCACAAACAATTCGGGATTAAAGGTAACTCTCCTTCCCAAAAAACGGTGGGGAAGTAAAAAGAGAAGAAACTAGCTTGACTGCTGAAGCAAGCATGTGTCATTGTATCTAAAGTTGTGAACTGAAGCTGACACAGAGAAGTGAGATAACTTCTGGTGTTAATTTTCCCACAGCACAAACGTGACCTTTTTATGTTTCCTAAACCTGTCAGGAAAGTTTTAATGTAAACAGAAATAAAGTTACCTTCCACTGAAGTACAAGTGCCTGAATACAAGTGTTATAGTAGTACAGTTACATCACTATAATCGATAATATGTTGCTGCTCAGATAATGCCGGTGCTCATTTTCACTTTCATAATTCATCTACACAGATAAGGCAATCTGGGTAGCTGCAATCACATATGTAGGCATTGGTGCTTTGAGGATAATGAAATTAATAATTAAAAATGGTAGTCTACATTTGCTGATTAGCAGTCTACTTTCAGTACAGAGGTAGTTTACTGAGTAAAACATCTCTTTTACATGTGTAACTGCTGAGCTCAATTCTTTACACATTAAGGAATGGCAGCTTCTAGACTCACAATGTTAGGAATAGCTTTCAGTGCTACTTAGGAAGAGAAGCATAGGGAAACTGAAATATTTGTGATGGGAAGAGACACTTTGTAACAGAGTAATAAAGTAAAAGAAAATAATTCTTTCAATAGGGAAGGCTGGATTTAATCACGAAGTGAAACAACAAAGGCTTTTGTGCTTCTGACACTTTCCTCCGAGGCAACGCAGCAGGGAAAAAACAAAACTTCTAACTTTTATTTGTTACATATTATTAGTAGTGCTGAGTGTATAGTGAGAAGCCTTCAGCTACCTATAAAAATGCAAGTACAACATTTAAGACTTTGTCACTTAATGTGGTATATACTTCTACTATTATACCAAACACTGTACAATAGTGTGCGTATCATTCTAGCTGCACGCTGCACTAGAACAGAATGCAATGTAATTATTTGGTTTAAGTGGGGGTGGCATTAGACAAAACTATCCCTTCCCATCTCTCCCTTCCTCCCTGTTCCCATTCTCCAGATCACTACAGAAAAACTGATAAAATTGTGGGTGATGCTGTGCAATTGTGTCTTCTTTCAACGTCTAACCCCCCTCATCTGCACAGTCAAAGCTTCACAGTTGCACTAAATGTGGTGAGATCTATTCGTGACAATCCTAATACAAATTACAATCTGATGATTTTATTGTTAAAAATAAATTTAATGACAAACCAGGATACAATTGAGTGCATGTGAGCTGAGGGGCCCATCCTTAGTTTATCTATCTGCAAAACCACAGCTCATTAGCAAGAGTGGCAAAAATCCAAAATCATAGCAATAAATAGCAAATTTGTTGCAATCTGTTTCTGTGTTACTACTATAGCTGCAGCCAAGTGATAGACAAAGGGAGGTAAACATGTTTGTTTCTTCTGGGAAAAGAGGAAAAAAAAAAAGGAAAGAAAAAAAAAAAAGGAGAAGCTTCAGGAAATCATTCTTGTCGTATTATCAGGTGACTTGTTCACTTAGCAATTAATAAAAGAAAAATTACATCCAGTAACAGCTAACTTTGAAAAATGATAACATACCTGACATAGCCCAGTGTTCATAAAAAGGAGTGACCAATAAACCTTAGCCAAATTCCATTGCATCCATGAAATCCTGTGCTCTTTTGTCACAATAAAGTAAATCTGTTTTGAGGCCTCATTTATTGTGTTGTAATTCAATAGCCTGGTGTGAGACCAGAACCAGGCTAGTTTTATTAGATTATGGATTTGATGGAGAAATCACAGCCTGAAAGTTCTATGGTCCATGCTCTATGAGCATGACATCAACTTTATTATGTTAACTATGCCACGAAAACCATTATATACCTTTTTTTCCTCATACAAAAACCCCGAAGCTCTTTCACACTGTCCATGTCAGAAAAATCTGTAGTCCAACAGCATGTTTTACCTGAGGGAATGAATTCGATGTCGGATCTTGACATTTTCTTACATCTCTGAACTGAAGTCCCTTCAAAGCTACAAGATTTTCAGATCTTTCCAACTGAGCCACAAAAGTCCCAGTACAGCCAAAATTGGAGTGACTTTAAATGTTATTAGATCCTAATGGATTGGACAAAAGCAGATGACTGAGGAAGTAGAACCCATAGCTGGGGCATGAAGATACAGAATTGCATTATGCAGCAGTCCTTTTGTGAAAACCAACTAGTTTTCAGAAATGAAGCATCATATGGAGATTTTTGCACTCATGCCCATGTATAAAGCTGGAACTGGTCCCAGCATGTGGTAGTCTGCCAACTTCAGTAAGGCATGGGTGCCAGCTAAAGACAGATTTAATATAGCTTGTACAATGTAGAAAAATTTCAGTTCCATGCCAAGAGGATCATCATAATGTTAATCATTGTCAAATGATAAGAATGCATTTCAGTGTGAGAAATCACATCTGTTGTCACTTTACATCGTCGTTACAGAGCTTTATACAGTAACTTTCTGAGTCTATTTCAATGCAGAGTCACCGTATGTAAAGCGGCAATAATGTTTTTCATTACTGGGAATGAAAAGAATACCATTAATCTCTGAAAATTCTATGAATTCTACCTTTTCCTTCAGATCCTTCCCCTTGAAATCTCCCTCTACTGAAGCTGATACCTTAAAGTATAAACTTTCATTCTATTCCCTTGCTCATTCAAACTAAGCATGTATTTAAGATTACATTTCACGTATAAAGGTTGAAAAGTATTTAAAAATCAAGTTCTATTAATAATCATGTTTCCCTTAATAGTAATATGATTCAAAGAGCCTGCAACTCCTGGGTCCTACTCTCCCAAACCAACAAGATGATTTTAGCAATGAACAGAGGATGAAAATACACTGAACTTTCACACTAAAAGGTCTTAAGTAAAACTCATAGTAAATTATATACTTCATGATCTCATCATCCACTCTTTACATTTTGTTTTCATCTTGTATGTGAACACAGGATATTTTTAAACTACAGCATAATGTTCTAAGCTACACACAATGGCATTCTGGATACAGTCCTTTGTCATGAAGAAAAGATCAGCACAGTGCTAGAAGGCTAAATATCACCTCATGCTAAGACAAGGTTGACACTCTCATGTACCCAGAATGAATCCGGTCAAAGCTGAGTGTAAGTCAAGGGAGAAATAGGTGACAGAGATGGCTCCATATGGCTTATGTCCACCTGAGACATCTAGTTTTTCCAGGAAGTGATAATATTGACATATTATGGCATGTTCGTTAGTGGTGAATTTAATTAGACTGTAGCAGAGGTGGTATGGGATGTTAACAGATATGCAATATTGTAATGAAAAATCAGAAATACAATTAGAGAACCAAATCAAAGCTAAAATATTCAATAAGAATGTTAGTACTGTGTTTATTTTAAATATCGGGATATGCATTGTCATAGTTGTATTAAATCTACCACAATTTAGTCTTCTAAAATGCTCTAAGTGCTTGAACACAAACTTTGGTTTGGGCTGTAACAGTGATAAAAGAAACTCAGAAAGTTTGGATTGAGCTATAAACTCTCATAACCTTCTGGGATGCTCATATCCTGTGTTTACCTCATATCCAGCTCTAAAACAGACTTGCAGCTGTTGTACATTCACTTTTAAACCTTTTCGTTCCTATCTGTTATGCAGGCAAACCATTTTTCTCTTTGCTAATGTTCAGTTTCACACAGAATATGAACCTCATTCCATCTACATGAGTATACAGGTATGTTCTTGGAATACTGAAGAAAAAAACAATACATTACTGGTGAAGGAAAGGGGACAGTTTTGATATATTAAACCAGACTTAGGAATGATAAGGCCTAGGTTGTAAGTGAGCTGTCTGTTTGGCGTTCTTGGAAATTCAATTTCTGTTTCACAAGACAAAAATATATTACCAATCTTTCATTTCTAACCAGAAAGATCATCTGACATACACCACCTAACAGCAGAAAAGCTACTAAGTATGCATCATACTTTTTATAATTACAAAGCCAGGAAACCGATTAATTATGTGGGTCCAGAAGGGTGTTGAACCACAACGTTTCAACACTTTCATGCATAGCTACTTTTACACATTATATATTTAAACATTTCTGGAACAGCAGAGATGTTCTAGCAATCAAGTGGAGAGGGAATCCCTTTTTGATGTGGTTTACACAAGGCAGACAATGGCTAACTGAAATACTCAAGAGAACAACTAAAAATCGTAATATATATTTCTCTCTTGGAGGCAAAGTTTCCTCACACTTAGCACCAAATTATTTACATGTGTATGTTATTAACATTCATTTTGACAAATCTTTGACAAATACTGTTTAATACTTTTAGAGACACAAGCAACATTAAATCAACCTGCTTAGAAAGGAACTTCAAAGTCAAAGGCCCAAATAAGCCAACGTTTTTATCCACAGCATTTTAAGGTAAGAACATAGTACTTCTGATAAAATCTAAATGAACCAGAAATTATCTAGTAGAGATAAACCTTCCTGAAGAGTACACATCTTTTTAACTCTTTTTACATATAGTCTCGTCACTGTAATACTTCCTACCATCTAATGATTGCAGTTTTCCTTCCAGATGTAAGCGTACTATTTCACTCAATAAACAATTACAGTTTTGAGGAGTCTTCATGGTGGGAATAGGAAGGAAGTGCTCAACACTTTCTGGTGCAATATAATAACGTGCCACTGTTAAAAGCATCAAATACATGCACTACATGGAGAGATTGAGACACAGATTTCTTTTCATTAATACCTTAGGCTTGTAACCAAGGTAAGCATTACAGAAAAAAAAGAAGGGAAAAAACCCCAAACCTAATGTATTTATCTGTAAAAGACACTTAAAGAACTGTAAGTACACACACACAATAGTCACAGGCAAATTAATCTGAAGCCTCTTTTTTGTTCCAGTTATTCAGAATTAAGACCAATACTCTCTGTTGAAGAGAGATAAAACACTAAAATAGGGTTTCCTTGTCAAAGCAACACATGGCAGGGAAAAGACTATTATATCTCCATCGTACTGCCATTGACTGTTACAGGATTATCCCAGAAATACAGTTTGCAAACTTTTACTGACATTACGGCTGGTGAAGGTGTCTTAGTAGCTCCTGAAATATTTATTCCAAATTACCATAAATTAATATATGAACAGAAAAAAACCTTCTGTTTTAGAAGTTTTCTGTGAAATATGTGATTTGCAATTATCCACAAATTAAATTAAAGTTGGTCAGCAATCTTCTAGTTGAACTTTATCTCCAATGGAAAATTTCAGATTTTGTGCACATATTTCCTGACTATAGGTAACTATTCCAGTGGGTTGTTCAGAGCTATGCTCTGGAGTCATCTTTGCCAGCACAGGGACTAGAAACACTAGTTTTCAAATAACCAGTTTATTGCCACCTCAGTTTACGGTCTTGGAAGTAGAAAACGTCAAAAAGAGATGTTGATTCAAATTTTTCAGAAGATGTTACAGAACAGTCATTCTTCTGAGGATTTCATTTTGGTGGCCTTTTTCAAGTTTTTTTCTTAATGTATTTAATTTTCTTCAAAGCAGAAGTTCTGTATTCCAGCCCACCTGAATGGAAATCAATGCCAATGATGTAATGCTTTTTGCAGTGCAGTAGTCTGTGCATCAGAAAATAACACCGTGATGATAAAAAGGGACTGGCAAAAGAGACAACCATTTGCAGCTCCAGCTGAGCCTGGAATGTTCGGCATCTCTGCCAAACAGGTGTCTCAGTTATATTAACTGAATGTGTCTGGGGTTAGGAAATACAGTGATATTAATAAAAATCTTCAGTTTAGAAGAAAAAATTTCAAACCTTCATCAAGTCTTTAATAAAAAGGGAAAAGAAAGCTATGGAATATGACTAAGTGGTGTCAGAGTTATTACCAAAAAAGAAAAGAAGAAAGAAACTATTCAAAACAAACAGGAAATAAAATCACAAAACATATAACTGCAGGTAAGCATGATGTTAGATGCTGATTCTTCAATGAGTTTTGCAGACATCACAGCAGAAAGAAACCCAACAACTGTACTTCATTTCAATTTTCCCAGGCAGAAAAACAGTTCTGTATTGTACATGAACAAAAGAAAGAAGTAAATACTACCCAGTAGTCTGTTGCTTAGTGTCTTTCTGGCATAAATTACACTAACAGTGAACCATTCAAATGTAACTGCCTCCAAACACTATTTATCAGAGAAATTCACAACAATTAAATGTCTGGGTAATATTTATGGAGGCTACTTGTTTTCCTGGGGGCGCCAAAAGTCTGGAGAAGGGTTGGGTCAAACAAACAACAGCCAATGTCAAACAACAGATAATGTAGCGTAAGCACTTGCATACACAAACATCTTCCTTTAGATCTCTCCCTATTAAATAACACTGCATCAAATAACATCTGCATTATGCTTGGAAGGTTGCACAGCTGTAATCCAACAGTCTCGAAAGCTGAAAAATTCATTGACTAAATAGCAACCAAAAGCAGGCCAAAAAGCTGAATTACTATGATTACAAACATTTGGTTATGCCATCATGCGGCAGCCATGAGAGCAGTGAGGAAGACGAGAAAAAACACATTTCTCTGTTCTCTAGCAGATGACAGCTCAAGGTATACTGGCTTCTCTGGAACGTCTAAAATCAGATGTACTTGCCTAAACTGCCAAACGGAAAAGCAGTTTAGCAATACTTTTTTTTTTTTTCATTTTATGACACTGACTCAGATGAGCACTACTTCTCTTACTCATTCTGAAGAACCTATACTGAACCTCGTGACTGCCCAGCTTCATTGTACAGACCATAAACAGCACAATGGCAGCTAATGAGTACGCACTCTCGGGGCATTTAGGTCAAGAAGAATAAAAATCTTAATATACTAGTTTTCACCTTTTTTTGATTTGCAGACACACAGAATATTGCCAGTGGTGGCAAAGAGCTTTATACAGCAAAGGCAAACAATAGACTTAGGCCGGGGGTAGATTACAGTTCTGGAACCGCTAGTTATAGATTACCTAGCAGTACTTAACTGATTCACTTAGGTGCAAATCCATGATTACAATTGTCTTGAATTAGCCAAAGCACATATCAAAAATGTTTATACTGTCCTTCTTGCAGGCCAGCTTTCTGTTGGCTACAGAAGCACAGATGTTATCTGATGTGTCCTAAAGTCGGAGTAATGTGGGCAGTACCTGATCTTCATAAAATCTGCTACTTCAAAGTTACTCTTTCAAAAATTCTGGAACAAAACTGAACCCCCAGGACAAGTTCATATTGGATCAACACTTTCTGTCGTGTTTTCATCTAGTATTAGGTGTCATAAAAGTAGGATTTACAGTATCACATAATCAAGGACTTAAAACGTGAGCAATTTAAGACTATGATTGTTTTGTTGGAGACCTGCTCAAGCTGGACCATCTCCTTTTACTTCAGATATACCCACCCTCAGACAACTTCCTCCATTGTAAGGATGCAGCTACGTATTGAAACACAGAACAAGTACAACCTAGAAACTGATTCAATTTTAAATTTGCAGGAGGGGTAAAAATGCTTTTACGGGTTATTTTTAACATAGAAGAATTCTCTTTGCATGACAGCAAACCCAGTCATACTAGAAAAAGCTAAGAAAAATAGCGTGGAGGCAGCAATGAGAGTTGGAAGACAAGAACAAATCATGGGAGACAACTTATTCCATGACCACCGCTGAAGAAGGTCATCTTTTAGCGACCATGTAGCTGACAAACTCCCTCAGCTCACAGACCAGTTTGGAAATCACTTTGCTAGCAGAATCCACATGAATAAACACAACAAATCATTTCAACACTATTTGACTTACACTTATGAAATTATACATGCTGGAAACAGTCAGAATCACCCAAACTCTCAGGAGAAAGTTGCATACTCCCTTAGGACCACTATTCCTTGCATATATGGATTCAGAGAATGTGTGCCTATGGTCTGAGCCACAAACTACTCTGTAGCCAGCTGCAGCCATTAACAGATATGGAATGCCTTTAGTAGTTCTTCACAAGTAAGTCTAAGCACTTTTCTAAAAGAAAAGAGAGGTTGGGGAGACGGCTGGCTTGGTCAGATTGCAACACTGCCTGACTAATTGTAAAGCTCTATGGACCATGAAAACCGAGTCACTTCATTGTCAGCTGTAACTTTATAACTGGTGTACTCAATTTCTGTTCAGCTTCCCTAAACCACAGCAGAGTGCAATTTTCTTTTATTTTAGGCATAAGCACTGAGTTTTCTCTATTTTCTTAGTATAATTAAAGGATTGACTTTATATTAAGTTCTGACTGCCACTATAGTTCCTTTCTACGAGGTCTTATTTTAAAATAAATTCCATAAATTGCATTGGTGACCTCACATACTTCATGAAATGGTAAGGGAAGGCAGTAAAGGCAAAACAGAAAACCTCCCAAGCATCTGCTGTTGCCAAAGAACAAGTGAAGCACTTCACCACTCTGCAGTTTGTGGGTCAAGCTTAACCCATCTGGTCCTTGGTTGGTTTATTTTACTTCCTTCTGGGGGGGTATTTGGATGTTTTCTTTCTTTGTTTGACAAAAAGAAAACCCACGTTAGATAAGACCATATGGTAGTGCTGGAGGAGTTGCTACCGTACAATAGACCTTAAACTTTTTTTTGCAGTCTTAGTTTTCTAAAGACTCCAGTAAATAGCAGCAGAAATAATGGCAACTATTTCACTCTAGCCCTCCTCCAGAGACAATATCAGGAGTAAACCAGATCAATGGCAAATGCAAACAAAATGGAACAGTGCTAAATGCTTGGTTCACTCCTAAATGATCATTTTGACATCTTACAGGAAAACTTCTGTCAGACTCAATTTTGATAAACCTGAGGTTATGTTTCTCTTTCAGATGTATGAAGTCAATGCCTATTTTTATTATAACTTCCACTGGTAACTATGTAATTTCACTATTTAGGCATTTGCATTTTTCCAACTCTATATAATTAGCAAGATAAAAGGCACGCTTTTTTGCCTATCCAGATATTTTTACTTCATTCTCTTGTGGAGGTGGAGCAGAAGCTGGGAGTTACGTGTGGGAGGGCAGTATGAACTTTGAGGTTTTGACCAATAGCTCTGAGAAACTGCTAACCATTTTGTGGCAGTCTTCAGTGTGTACCAGCTAACTTGGAGAACGAGGGTTTTGAAAGAAACGTTTATAATACTTGGTCCGTCTGCAGGGCAAACAAGGGCCCCTGCAAAAGTAGATGGTGGCAGTTCAAAATAGAAGGAAAGTAATTATTTGTGTAGTGGATTATATGCAATCACTTTCTAGGCAGAGATGCGAATGGAACATTTATAAGTTAAATAGTCACAGAAAGCATCTTTAATGACATCTTAGAAGTGTTTGATGTAGCATAAGTAGAGTCAGAAGCTTAAGCTAGACAAAAACACCAAGTATGGACATTTGAGACTACATTTAATTGCAATTTAGTAGTCAGCGTCATTAAAGGTTATCTTTAATTTCCTTTGCAGTGTTCTTAGATAAAATACTTAATTTTAATTGGAAGCATATGTGAGGAGTGTGTGTGTATGTACATTTAAAGGTCTAGAAATGGGAGATTTTGATATTATATTAGTTAGGAACTATGAGAGCTGTAAAGACACACTGTTGCTGTTCTTAGTGATATCATAGTTAAATTATGGTTTGTGCACCACTTCAATTTGCAATCGTTTCTAGTAGAGCTTTCTATAAGCACAGCAATTCACCTACCCACAGTAAATTGGAGGATTAGCATTTACTGTAATCCATCAAAAGCACTGATATGTGCCAGAAATTGCAGCAAAAAATTAGTATAAACCAGAAAATTAATTCTGTGCCACCTGTACATGTTAATAATGGAAATGCCTTTCTAACAGCCAAATAATATCATTATCCTAATATGATGAGATAGAAGTGTTCTCTAATTTGCTAATGCTAAGCAGCTGAGCATGGCTAAAATCTCTAGTTATTGAAAATTCTAATATTTATCATATTATAAATTTAATTAGATACATATTTTTAGGTTAAAATGTTATCATTCTAAATTGTTTACCATGACTACCCAGGCGCAGAAACAGATGTTGGTTTCAAAATCAAAAGAAGCTGTTCACAATTTATAATGGAACAATTCTTATTGTAATTATAGTACTAATGGGATACATATCAATCAACAGGTAAATCATTATATAATTTCTTCAATTTTCTGTTCAGAGCATTTCTGAAATCATATTTGACAAATAACAGCTTTAATTTTACTTTATTCCCTTTAGAAATAGCTGTCATTTGAAATTTTTCAAGAGCTTAAGACTTTCCTTTAAAGAAAAGTTTTCACATTAGGAAAAAGTAAAAATAGGCAATATTACAAGTAAAAACTAGAACTGTGTATCCATTTGTTCCTGATGCAGTTAGCATTAAGTGACAATTTCTGCCTTGTCATTTTGTATCACAGTTATCCACCTCTAACTGTAGCTCTTCTCTCTTTGATTGTTGAGCACTCACAAATTTATAAACCTTTATATGGCAAAATGTTAAATTTTGATAATTATAATCTCTTCAGTCCACCTTTACTGTTTAAAAGAAACAACCGTAGTTTAGGCAAATGGAGCATACAAAAAGAGGACATTGGACACAAACACCACATACAGTATAAAATCAAATGTGAACAAGGAACTTAAAAAAACAAAGGAAAAACATCTTTGTCAGGTATGGTTCTAGAAATTGTTGTACAGCTCTTCCACCAGTACCCATGGATCTGGTGAATGAATGACTAACGTTATCCATTCTGGCCCCTCACAGACCTAACAGACTGCTAATCTGGATTCTATTTGATGCTTTTTAATGCACTCTCTCTCTTGATAATTCAGC
The DNA here is from genome assembly GCA_027574665.1 of Rhynochetos jubatus. Lineage (NCBI taxonomy): Eukaryota > Metazoa > Chordata > Aves > Eurypygiformes > Rhynochetidae > Rhynochetos > Rhynochetos jubatus. The sequence goes on along the minus strand of CM050654.1, from coordinate 17,291,823 downwards.
AGGTGTGGAGGAAGCCATTTCTCTGCTTTCCTTGACATCAAGCGAAGTTTCCTCACACCAGTGACTAGCTCCTTTTGCCTCTACAAACGCGTACACATGCAGTGTCAGGCATTTGTCACGGCAGCATTGCCCGACCAACAAACTGGGTCTACTGAGTCAGTCCCTTTTAGTGCCTACAACAGTTTAGACTCCGCTTTCTGCAGAAATGCTGCAGAACTTTGGGTCTATTATGTTGTATGTGGAGGAAATTAAAGGGGAGGTGAGGTAAGAAGCTTATGCTACTCCTCAAATCCCTTTTGCCGTCCAAGTCACCACAAATTAGTTTTAGGACATGATGGCAGTTACACAGTCTTTTTTTAAATCAGTAACAATTATGTACAGTAACCTGTTCTAACCACGTGAGCTTGGAACTTGGGGTATTGGATACCCCAAACTCTTGGGCCTTGGATTTTAACTTTTTTCATTCAGAGATTTTCTGGCCTCTTACTGACAATTCTAGAAATACATATCTCTATGAAAAGCAAGTTATTTTCTCACTAATTAATTCAAAGCTCAGAAAGGGAACTCACTCCAAATATTGGGTTAAACAGTGGTGGGGAAACAAGAAGCTACTTGCAAAGATGCCTACTCACAAAATAAGACAAGGTGGAGGGGGCCTGCCTGTTCTGTGGATGACACTGAGTGAAGTGGCAGACAGCCCACGTCATAAACACACAGCACACCATTTCACAGAATAACGAAGAACAGAGTTACGTCAAGTTTATCTGCAGATGAAGGAGAATATCAAACACTGTAAGGCCAGTAAGCACACAGAGCTCTGCTTTAAACCTGGTTCGGGGTTCTGAATCAAAACAGTTTAAAGAAGCTGCTTCTCTTTCAGAGCTCACTGACATGTTCCATCAGCATCTGAAGAGAAACCATCCTAGGCAGCAAATATCCTGTCCTATTGACACCAGAATACATATAAACTGGGGACTTAGTTACTGTCTAAAGTAAGATTCCATCTGATAGGGAATGAAAGGCTAAGAGAGAAAAAGTGTAATGAGTGGCACTGAAGGTCTGGGAAGGAGCCCCCTGGCCAGGCTGTGATGAGATGCCTTCTGAAGCAGAAGGTGTACAACACTCCCCTTCGGTCAGGCAGCAGTGGCCTGAATGGCTTTTACTTTTCTGCATAACAAAGAATTATAAAAGCCCCACTATTACACAAGTTATTTAGCTGTCACTTGCTATTTGTTTTTGGTTTCTCCCTGAAGTACAAATAGATTGGAAGCTCACAGTCTGCATACTTAAAACATCTTAATTCAAAGCCCAGAAGCTCAAGTCAAGACAGCAATGTACATGACTCATTTTCACAAGTAAATCCTGTTTCAGTGAGCTTGTGTTTTATACACACAGACATCAATAAATGTAGCACCAGTGCTGATGAAGTTATTAATTTCAAATTAATCTTTTCTCTGACAGAGAATCTCCTTTTCTGCAGCACTGCTGCAATTGCAATGCCAAAAAAATAGATTTTGATTTGCCATGCAGAAAGCAGAGCTTGGCTGTAGGGCCACATGGACCTGGTGAAAGTTAGGTATGTTTTTTGTTTTGTTCAAAACATCCAAGCTTTTATTGCATCAATTAAGGACAGCATGAGGTTAGGAAAGTCTAGGCAAGCCTATAGAGTAGAAAACTCATAGAAATACCCTTTTGTTCAAGCTTCTAAAATACCCAGCTTTTCTCACCGGGCTGAGAATAAGGGTTTTCACTTATCCTTAAGCATATTCAACTCAACTATCTTGTACAACAGACTGCATTTACAGAAATTTAAAACCCCCACACATACACACAAAAAATCCACACCACACACAAACCACAAAACAACAGAACAACCCCAGGACAAATAAGGTTAAATGTATATGGAATTCTGTAGTCAAATCTGTAATTAAATGCCTATTATGTGAAAAGCTGAAATGCTAAAACAAAAGTTTATTTTAAGTAAGGATCTACTGTGTAGCTTTTAAACACTATCCAGATGGTTACCTAAATGAAATTCAGTATTCTTTCACAAATAATGACCTGCTTACAACAAGATAATCAGTACTTTTGAATGGAAAAATACGGTAAAACTGTGTTGAAATCAGGTGTATGCATTGTTGAAGGCCAGTTTCAAGGCCAGGCTGGATGAGGCTTTGAGCAACCTGGTCTAGTGGAGGGTGTCCCTGCCCTTGGTAGGGGGGTTGGAACCAGATGATCTTTAAGGTCCCTTCCAACCCAAACCACTCTGCGATTCTATGAGAACTCTGTAGGCCTGTGGACTCTATTAGCAAGAATAAATTCAGCTTCATAACTTACACCACATCTTGACTTCATTGTAGATATACTACCGTATACTCCTTTAAAAATTCAGTAATTTGCTTCACACGCACTAGTTTCATTAACAGTTCCCCTCTCTAAGATGAAATTATTCTCCTGACTGATAATTTATAATTTATTAAGTTCCACTTATCTGTTCCTCTCCCCTACCACATACAAACACATTTCTATTTTGATATCTGTGCATCAGCAAAATAAATCCCTTTCCTTAATGACTGATGCTTATACTACTATCTGAGCAGAGATCTGCTCTGAAAAACTAAACTCTGAAATTTCCCCACACAATATTCAGAATATTGACTAGTCAGTCATTTCCAACTGATAGGGAATAATTAACATCAAATCATCGAAAATTCTGATACATAGTCAGCTGAGCATGTATCTAATAATATAACCTGTTTCTTTAAAACACAAGGTTTTTAGCACTATCTTGTGCTGCAGTCACAACAACAATAAGGTTGGCAACAACCTGCAAAAGATGCACAGTTTTCAAACACAAGCTCCATTTGATTTTGATATACCACAAACTCCAACTCTTGTTTTAACTACTCCTAAAGAAGCATGAACCTTATTTCCTGGAGCTGTTGTACTGAGTGTCACTAATGTTTAATTATTTACATTAGTTTGTTTAATGGAACCATTCCAGAGGCAGCTGAAAGGAAATGTTTCAACCCAAGAGCCTAGTGGTAACAAAGAACTTAGAGAAGGAACAAAAGCAGCAGCTTAGACCCTGCACAAATGGAAGTTTGCACAAACTGATGGAGGTCTCTAGCAGAGGAATCTCAGAGGCAAGATGTGTGGCACCAGGAAATGATCAAAACATTTGCTCCGCTACATACAGTTCAGGGTTTCTGGAGCAAAATGGTTCCCAAGGTGCATATTAAACAGAGTGATGACAGGATTAAGAGCAAATATTCAAAAACATATCACAGAGAAGTTTTGAGAAATCCCTGGCCACAACTGAAAAGTGACTTTCCAGTACGGCAAACCAACTTTCTCTTGAAAGAAAGCAGATGGTGGAAACTCCCATTCCCACAGCCAGCTTGAATCTCTACCCAATGCATAGGGGAAACAGGCAGTGCCATACCAATGCATCTACTCTCCTTAGTACTGTAAGTAACCCATTTTCCTTCAACAGCTGAGGCACCATATAGCATCTGTGGAGTACCTTTAGAAACCCAGTATTTCAAATCTTTCCAGCAAAAATAATAGTGCCATTTCCTTGCTTCCAAAGCAACAAATGTTACATATATTTATTTGTAACATCCTGACATCAGCTTTCAGAGCAAAAACCAGACAAATCCTCAAAAGAAAGCATTGAAGTTTAAGGAGTTTAGAACACACTAGTTTGATGGAGTTTCTCTCTGACAGTTTGCAGGTGTTTGTTTACTCATCATTTTCACCAAAAGTCCACACTGAAAATTACATTTGACAGAAGTGAATTAGACACAGCAGGTGCATAGTGGCCCCTTCAAAGTCCTTCAATCAGTTTCCAGCATTACTGAGCATCAGAACAATTGGCAAAAAACCAGACACACAGCATCCTCCTAATAAAGGACTTGTTAACATGGACTTCCTTACCTGCACTGTCAAAAGGCAAAGTACTGATGCCTCCTATGTAACTACAATATTATACTTACCTATATATACTGACAAGAATGATGAAACAGCTCCAGCGATGCTGACTCTGAAGATAACATTCACAAAATCATATCAAAGCTGTGGAAGAGTTAACCTGAAAGGACTTACCTGCATTTCAATTTGGATAATAACTCTCACTAGTTAGATATCTTTTAAATGAGGTGATTGAACCTTATACAGACTCTGATATTAATATAAGTACCATCACATATGAGAGCGATGTACCGTGTTATGAGAGCAAATACTATTCACAGCTTAGAGATAACTCTCCCATTTGCTAATTAGTCATTTTAACAAACAAGTGAAAACGATCTTTCCCAGGAAATAGAACAAAAGCCAAGGAGAGAAGCTACTCACATTCCTTTGAGCCGTTGCCACATTTTCTCTGCATGTCCTCCTATTTGATACTTTATAGAGGTGCTTTCCAGTTCCCGAGTTGTTTCCGTGGCTCGAGCCCCCATCGTTATTGTCCTATAGCGATACAGTTACAGTCAGGTTCAGCAGCAAGTAAAAGCATTCTCTAGTCCACTAGAAATGTCAGAATATCCACGCATGTTAGACAGTAGCTTCTGCCATATCAAAGCACATCAGAATTACAATAGCTGAGGGACGATCCTGCCTGAATCGCTATTCACTTTGATAGACAAATCCACTCTTCCCCCACCCCCCAAGCACAGAGCAAGTACACACAGCTCCTCTGACCTCACAAGTCTAATCCATACGAGTGAGCCAGCTACTATACTACTGACTGCTCAAGCTCTTTCCTCGTGCACTTTCCCTACTGTAGGAATACGCACAGAAGCACAAAAGATTTCTTAAAATGGACTATAATTCATTGCCATGCAGGATAAATGCGAATGGCTTTAACAATCCAGAAGGAAAGAAAGGCTGGTTTCTGCTCTGCAGGTTGGAGAAACAGGCTGCAATGAGAAAGCAGATGGTAGAAGCCAGTATCAGCCACATCACCCTACAAAAAGAGTGCATGTTCAAATGCCAGAGCTTTCCTCTCTTTAGTTGATCCTGAATTGATTCTTAATGAATAAATATCTACCAGCCTCTCAATAAAAATATGACTGTACAAATGCTAAGTCGACAGTGAGGACATGTATAAATCCCTGCAGAAGAGAAATCAGAGAGATCTACAGGTTGTTATTGAAGGAATATGCTGTAACGATGACTATTCACCTTCTCCTAGCAACTCCACACAGTAGGTAACCGTCAATTTAACTGGTGGAAAATGCAGCAGCTGCAAGACAGCCCGCTCAGCGAATCCGTCGGGACAGCAGCATGAGTGTGTCAAAATCTGATGCTCAACTGTGTGTATCTGCCAGCAAAAAACAATTAAGTGCATGCAAACAGCAAAAGGGTTGAGGACTGAGCAGTACACCAGCCGTGCAGCAGATTGCCAGCTCTGCCTTTCAAGTGCAAACCTAAACACCTAGTTGTACCGCCCAAGCAGGGTTTTGGAGAGGGCAAAAGAGAGGATTTCCTTGCTGCTTGCTCAGCCACCGGCTGGGGTTTGCAGAACAGCTCCTGTGCTCTGTAAATAGCACCTGTCTTCTTGGGTGAGTCAGTAACAATCATAATTTCTGAAGCAGCAGTCAACTAATCAAATATACCACAACACAGACTTATCTCACTGCTCATGTTTATTTCTATCAGAGTAAGAGCTATGCAAGAAGCCAGGTAAGAGGGGTGTGACAAGTGGGGGTAAATATGTCTGAGCTTTGCCAGCTACTGGTGTCACTGCCAGCTAGGAAAAGGGGCTTTCGGTCCACAATGGACAGTGTGGATGTGTCCTCTGATTCTGACTGGAAGGAGCCTAAGGATAGGAGATGCCTATATCAGTATGGCTTTAACTAGACAGTTTTATCTGTGTTACATTTTACAAAGATGTGAGATGATGAGTGGTTCCCCTCTTCTGCAATTGGCAGAAATAGATCATATTGTTAAGTACCCAGGATCTTACGCAAAAATATAAACGAGGCTCACTGCTTTGAAATAATCCTAACACTCCAGAATTTCCAAATCAATTTTCTTTCTCTAAGATACCTTTTATGCACATTATAGAATTCAAATATACCGTATGAGAGTTATAAACCAGTTTGAGATGCATCTTTTATACACTGATTTCAGGTGGATAATTAAATAGTACATTTCATTTACTTCTGTGGATATAACACATACACAATTTTAAACTGGTATTAATTCACGCACTTTCACAGAATTATTCCTGACTCAGACAAATAATAGCCAGCCTCACAAAATTCACTAGCTGTATCAGAAAACCAGTCACTGGGTGAGTGACATCTCTTACAATTTTCAAACAGCATCACATGACAACAGTGAAGATGTACAAACAGCTCTTCTTTCACAAACTGCAAATCATTTATTTGGTCAAAGGCAGCAGTAGTATCTTTGAAACCTCAGAGGAACCACTTAAAATCTTCCAAACTTTCCACTCCTGTGATGCATGCAGTCCAACTCAAGTTTGTAAGAATGGGTATAAATATCCTTCCATGGAATAACTAATGAGAACCTCTCACAGTAATCTGGGTTCTTCCCTGCCTTTTAACTGCCAGACATCTGAAGCAATGCAAAGAAATTAAGTATTTATAGAAACCACATAAGCCTCCAGGGACAGAGGGGAATTTTAAGGGCCTATTTTTTTCTCATAAAGTATTCCCAGCTCTTGTTGTTCCATTCTAGAATGAAAAAATAGCAGTGCTTGTAAGTTGTTCTCTCTCCCTGACAAGAGAGAAAAGCATGAGCAGATAATATCCTTCAAGGAAGGGAAGAAGGATCAAAATGCCCAAATAATACCACTGCAAATGGAGATACACCTGCTAACATCACCAGAACTCCATGAAGGAAAACTGTAAAAACTTTGCTTCCTGCAGGACCACACGACCGCAACAATAGCAATTCCTACAATGAACGCACCTGGCATGGCTTAAGCAAAGGACAAACAAAACAGCCTCTTCCCCAAAGGTTTATCCTGCGGATCAATACAGCAAACCACCAGAGATAAAGGATGAAATTGTGTCACTGAAAATCAAAGAAACAGCAGGAAACATAAAAACTGCTAGATAGGGCATTAGAAAATCAAGAAACTAGTGAGAGGAAGTGTCCTGTATGTCCCTAAGGAGAGAGAAACAAGCCCTTTAAAACAAAGAAACAACTTTTAGGTATCTTGTTATCTTGGAAACAGGAGCAAAGAAATCCTCATGGAGGCACGGGGAAAGGAAGGACCTTTCGTCCCTTCAGCCTCTGTGAATAACGCCCAGAGAATGAAGCAGCCGAGCCCACACCCTTCCTCCCTCTCAGAGGAAGGCAGGCACAGAGGCTGAGAACAGCAGAGCCAAAGCAGAGCCAACACCCCTCTGGCTGCAAGACATGACATGGGGCAGAAAGGCCACAAGTTTGCCACTGGAATATAAAACAACCATAAATTATAATCTGTATGTAACAACGAGGGAATCAGGGGAGGAATTATGGAAAACCTGGATTGCTCAGAAATACACATCTATGCCCTTGCAGCAGAAAGTGGTGTAAAGATCCAGAATACTAAACAATAAGCGTCTATTTTAGGAAGTCAAATCAACCAGAGAGACAGCACCCAAAATTATAATTTATCTTAAATAGTTCTTCTCTTTTCCTCTTCTTGTTCAAGTCTTCTGTTCTTGCCCTACCTGACATGCTATTTGTGCTACAGTCCCATCAAGTTGTTACAGTCCATCTTCCTCCTACAAAAATATAATCTATTTTGATCTTTGCCCACAGCCTTGTCCTTTTTTTTTTTTAATTTCACCTTTAAATTTCTATACCAAAGTGAAGACTAAAGGAAAGCCTCTATTAGTCAATATAAAAATATTAAAATAGGAATAATTAACATTTTCATCCTTAATTATGGAAAGATAAAACTGTCCCAGTGCCACTTTATCCTCAGATAGGAAGCTACACTTAATGATAATGTATCCTAAGCTCTCTTTCTTTCATCTAAAAGTACTTCACTTCAGTATTAATATCAATGCAAAGAAAAAAATTTTAAAACACACCCAAGAGTGAAGAAATCAGGTTGGCTTTTCAATATTGAATACTGAGAGACTTTTATAGTTAGGCCAAAATTTCACAGTTACAATGAAAACAACTTACCTCCAAACTGTGAAAATCCTGCAGCTAGACCAGTTAAAGATTAGTTATAGAAACAGGAAAGGGATCATGCAGGTTTTGATAAGGAGAATTAGAGCTTTGTTTTAAATAAATCCTGTGCTCCTGAAGGGAAATTAAATATGCTGCTTTGTTTGCCATTATCTTCAAAGCATCTAACTCATGACCAATGGAGAATAAGGAAGTATCAAGAGGCCTGCAGGGTGACTTGTCAGACTAATTCTTATCCCTATAAACCTGACAACACAAACTTCCCTGTAATGGAAATGCAGGAGAGCCATGGACCAATTACGAAATTTGAAAACAGAAGGGAAAAAAACCCCACAACTTAAAAAGATAGGATAAATTTATTGTAAGTTGGTACAGCAGGTACTAGATTTGTATGCTGACCATCCTGGCTGTGATCTAGCAAACACGAATACACATTTAATTTTAAGCAGGTAAAACACTGCATTTATTTTCTGAGTAAGACAGAGTTCAACTCTATTGTAAACAACAGAGTTAAATCACTGAAGAACTGCCTGCCAGTGAACTTCAGTATTACATGGTATTTTGTGAACAGAACTTCAGTAGGGCAGAGATCCCACCACTCAAATTCTGCTGCTGCAGAAAAGAAAAGGTTTGCTAGACAATGTTCCCATGTTTCCTTCTGCCCTCCCCACTGTCTATTATATTCACATTTGTGAAGTGATGTGCTATCGCCCTCTTCACAAGCAGAGTTTCCAGCTTGCTTGCAATGCCCAAATGTGTGAATTATTAACCAATGCGAAGTGCAGTAGAGGAAAAAGGACTATTTGGTCTTATTAAAGTTCATGGACTTTATTTAAATACATAGGTCTCCAACAATCTGGCAACAGCAAAATATTGATGTTACAGTAATCTTGGATTTTCAGATTGTCCATAGAATAGATTAATAATATTAATAGAGGAAAAACAACTTTAAAGATATAGACATATGGTCTACACAGTGTATTGGCACTGATTCAAGTAGGTAAAAGAGTTGGGCTTGCTATATTAACAGTGATTAGATGATCTAAATAAGGAGACCCAACAAGGAACACTTCCTTTTTTTTTTTTTCATTTTAGTGGTTTTTGCTACATCTGATTTACTGTATTTGAAGCTTCCTCAAGTAATCACTAAAGTATGTATATTCATTCACGTGTCCTGCAAGCACCAAGCTTTAAGACTAACAGGGAGAAAAAATAACTTCTATTTGTTGCTAACTGCATGGTTACCTTGTTCAAAACATGACTGTAGAGAACCACTGAAAAACGGATTTAAATTTCTGGAAACACGAACTTTAGCAATGGCGTGTAGCTCAGAAAGTGTCATGGGGCAATCACCACAACCTAAGAAAATAGAGGTTACAGGTTTTTAAGGTTTGGTGGCTTTTACCTTCTTTATATAGGATTAATTGGCAAACTTTTTGAAAAGTATCATCTGAAGTTGAGGAAGAAAATTCATGAAACATACTAACTTTTAGCAACTCCTTAGTAAGCAGTTTGGCTACAAAATAAGTTGATTTTTGCAAAGAGAGGAAACCATCCTAGAATTGCAAGCAGTGTTGAAATAAGACAGACTGAAATTGCCACTGAGAATCACAAGGATAAGAGTGTACCTTCATAACAACATGAGATTGCTCCTTTTCAGTGTCAAGACTGGCCCCATAGAGTAGAATTAACAGTTGTAGAATCAATATAAATGTTCCAGGTTAGTTGTGCTACTTTTATCAGAGGCCACTGACATTTACCACATTTCATATGTTTTCAATCTCTTCTTTAGGAGGATTTTATGAAGCCATTATAATTTCGATAATCATGCACAGAAGAGGTAATGATAAGCTAAGAGTCATTTTAACACAAAAGCTTTGGTCCATTATGAAAATACGAACATGTAACTAGAGAAAGAGAGAGAGAGAATACACAGTACGAGGCAAAAGGAATTAGGAAATCCGGATTTGGCAAAGCATTTACCAGTTTATCCCACTGATCTACTTCAGATATAAAGAAAATAACTAGTCCATGGTGGCAAGATGTGTGTAGACAATGACAACATGGAGTAAAGTTGTTTCAGCTAATTATTATCTAAAAGAGGCTATTTCAAGCATTCATTTTGAGTTACTCAACAAAGAAAGCAAGACATTCATTCCCTTTTGCTATACACTACTTACATAAAGACCATAGCAACAAGAAAATGTTTCTGGATATTTATAAAAGACTATAACAGAACAGATGCCAACAGAGAAAAAAAAAAACCCTCTTAAATTAAAGATGTAAATTAGGGAATCTACCCTTATCATAGCTGGTTTCACTGTAAACCAGCTTTCCACTAGTAGTCAGACCCAAAGAGATGGAATCAAAAATTACACCCCACATAGCAGTCTCTTCCAAACCTGAACTACAGATTTGAGCTTTCAGGACAGAATGGCAAAGGCATCCCCTTTGAGACACAAGATTTTCTGCATCATAGCCCCAAGCATCTCCTGTAAGTTTAGTGCTGTTCTGGATGATATACACTATTGCATGTGAAACCTTGAAAGCAGATTACATCAAACAGTGTTTTCCAAAGTATCAAGGTCATCATTCATGTATGCTTTTGCTTGAGAGAAAAATAAGATGGTCATGACTTCCACAATCCAGGTTATAAAAATACTGAAGGAAAAATCTACACAGTAATGGCAGCATATTGAATGTACAAAGTAGCACTTTGATCAAGAGAGGAAAGCAATAAAAATAACAAAACACATAACCTGATTATTTTTATTTGTAAATGCCTTAAATACACTCTATGTACCTAAAGTTACTTTTTTTGCAGATAATATCTGGACCCACCTTGGCTCCTACTTAAGGGGGAAAAAAAAAAGAAAGTGAAAGAAATTTGATTCTCTATATTTTATTGAATGTGGAGACAATCACAACTATTGTGTTGCTGTTTAAATTTATAGATTATGCTCCAACAATCAGAAGAAAGCAGTTTTTCCATATCAATCCATGATTTGGTATAAATGTCTATGCATACATTTTCCAAACAAAATTAGAAGAGACAAATACATTAATTATGTCAAAAAGGAACTGAAATTATGAGTTTTCAAATAAAATGTTTTCTTTCTTACATTGCTTAGAATGACAGGTTCTAAAAGCATGGTTTAACTATCTACCTTATTAATAAGTACTTTACTGACCCTTGAGAACTGAATGTTACACATACGTTGAAAGACTGTTAGTGGAGGCGAGCAGAACTACCCACATTTACAGTTGAGACAGGAGGCCAAGGAGCAACTGAACTATTCTTAATGCCAAATGCATTGCTGGTGAAGAAGTGCATTAGCAGTAAGTTTGCATCTTTTGTCAGGTATACAACCAAAAGATCTTTTTCTTCCTTAAGAATAGTTATAATTCCTCCATCGCAGACTGTTTTCTTTAAAATGTTTCCTTGCACCTGACATTATTCTAAGACCACTGATAAGACTGTTGGGTAGAGTGGGATCTGAAAAACACCATTACTCCATCTCTTATGTTATTCACTCTGTGCAGTTACTAGCACTGACGACTAAACTTCAGTATGGCTGGTGAGGTTGCACTAGCGATAAAGACTTACAAAAAAGGAGTGTAAGGAAGAGAGAGTAAGCCCTATGCAGCTCATCTGAATCCTTTTTTGGACTATTTTATTTTTCTTCTGTTTGTTGGTTTATTTATCGTTATGCTTCCTGCCTGTATTGACCCTCATCAATGTAATTTCTAACTATTTTTAGCATGTGTAAATAGTTCTAACTTCCTACCAATGGAAAGAATAAATGTCTGGAGTCTAATTCGGACAGAACCTGTGTCAAAATATAAAAATACTTAATAAAACAGTGAGGTAGTTCCCCTTGAAAAAGAACACAGACTGAACATATACCAAGCAAGAAGCTATCAGCTTACAGAAGTGAAAAGAGCTGAAGAATTTCTGCTTGATCCGACACAGCTATGTTACGAACCAGATCAGGATTCTCCCTGCTCATTATTAAGTCAACAAGGTAACCATGATGCAAAAAAGGGCAAATTTCAGAATATAAATAAGTAAATGCAAAATACAGGAAATGTTTAAGAAATCTTTTTCATATATAGGAGTCTTTCTAATATATATATATATTTATATATTTATATATATATATATATAGGATGCCAATACTAAAAAGCTCCAGTGGTTTTCCATATATATATTTAGGGGAGCAGAAGTAGTAATCCGTTTAATGTGTAACAAATAAAGCTTAGGTTAGAAATTAAGAGACATTCTCTAATTATGATAGTTAAACACTAGAGCTGGATACCCAGAGTGAAAATGGAATCTTTTTCACTGAAGCTTATGAACAGCTCAGATAAAAATCTAGCAGAAATATAGACAGTCCCTTGCGTCTCTTCTATTCCCATTTTTTAAACTTGATTTTGAAAAAAGGCATTTTAATTAGCTTGAGTTGAAATATTCAAATACATCCCATGAAAAAGAAGAGAGCAGTGAGTCCCACAGAGAAGCAATGGGATAGCACATTATAAGCACGAGAAAACTCAGCTACTCGCAGGAAAAGCCTCATGACTAGTAAAATTTAATTTTCATTTCCATTAATGAAGTATAGTCATTTTCTTATAAAGAGAGAAAGTGTTCTTAAAAATATCCATGCTATCACTCCAACATTCTAGGAACACTTTAGCAACAAATAGCAGTTTGTACTTCACTCGAAACTACTTCTGACTCTCCAGAAAGTATTTACGGAAAGCAATGAGTATATGTGCATGTTCTATGATCTAAAAAGTGCATTGTTTCATCCAGTCAGGTGCATGGCTACACAGATTGGCACACTAGTTTCACCAATTCCACACCACTTTCAATAGCAATGGTATCGTTAAAATATATCTTTACAAAACACCAGAGTGTTTTATTTTACGGATTAGATAATAGGTGATAGTAAGAAAAACAAACAAACAAACAAACAAAAAAACTTGTTTCTAAATTGTTCTGGTGTTTAATTATTCTTTTTGCTAAAAACTTGCCCCTTCTTTGCAGTTATTTTAGCTCCAACTTCCAATAATAGGATCTTTTTCCATTTTCATCTCATGCCTTACAAACCCTCTGCAGTACATTGCTTCCTCTTGTCCATACCTACAGATCATATTCCAGTCACCACCTAACCTTGTTGATAAACCGAGAGTTCTCAAATCTTCAACAAAAAGGTACATTCGTCACTCTTTTACAAGACCAAAGCAATTTTCAGTGTTCATTAAAATAACTTCATTGTGAAATCAGCCTGAGCATCCCAGCTGAGCTCTCAAACAGTTCTATTTTCTGTGCTGCCACAGCTGTTTTCTGTGACGTAACAATTTCTCATCAAAAAGATTAAATTCATGAAGTATTATTTTCTTTTAATAACTAGTGGTTAGTGAAAGTATCATGTTTGATAGATTCCAACACTGATGGGTTCATCAATCAGATTATTTACATGACTTATTGAAAGATGAGTAAAAGCTAGACAATAAGCCCTTTCTTATTTCAGGCTACAAAACGGCCTGAGAGAACATGTAAGAAAAAAAACCCAAACCCAAATCAAATGGTAAAACAAGATAGAGGACTATCCTGTGATTGATTGTTACTTCAGAACTCTTTTAAGCTTTTTTACACCCTTAACAACGTTCAGGGCAGTATTTGATGCGTAAATGATGACCATTAGGACAAGATACCTGACTATCGTTGCAGCAAAGGAGAAGCTAGAATGGAATTCAAACCTGACATTTTGTGTTTGCCCTGATAAAAGAATGACTATATATCCTCTGAAGATTCCAAAATGCTATGTTCAGGGTATATTTCAAGCCAAACACATAATTACCAATATCAACAGAAAAAGAGGCGCAGTGTTTCTATTCTATCAGCTAGTTTTATCAAACATCACATGGCGATGTGGCTTTTTTTGTTCTTTTTTGTGTTGTTTGGTTTTGAAGAAGATTGTACATTTGGGTATCAAAAGTATTTACTATGTTGTGATGGAAAATGACTGGAGGAAAATATGACATTCAGTAAGTCATATTTTAACAACATCAACATTCATTATAGATTCCAACAGACATGGAAAAAATTTTTGCAGTTCACCTGTAATGTTTTTAGTCTGGTACAAGATCTTAAACAATATAAGCTTTTATTTCAGGCTACAAAATTTTTCATTAAATGCAGTCCATTTGAAGATTAATGGGGTTTCCTCATCACTGTTAAACCTTCCTCAAAAATTTGAAGTAAAACCACCATTAGACAAAAACAAACAAATAAAAAACAAAAAAAAAACCCCCAAACAAAAAAAAAACCCACAACACAAAACCAAAACAAAACAAAAAACTAACCAAACAAACAAACACCAAAACTAGCTCAAAACTTTTCTGGTACCCAAATGTAACTTAATGTATTCTGATTGTTTATAAAAGTGGTCCAAGTAATTTATAATATTTAAATTAGCTCAATGAACTTAATGTCATTAGCCTGTATTTATACAAGCAAAAAGCAGCTCATTTACCTTTCATATAGAGCAAAACTTTGGTGAGTCCATACTTATTTTAATGAATCTGTAAACTAAGGTGTTCTGCTTTGGAATTTTTTTTGAGAATGAGGTAATATAACCCAGGCAGTTTCAGTGTTTCCATAAGGTCTGATTCAGCTCTCACTGAGGTCTTCTGGCCTAGGGAACTTTTCTTTGTGAGGCTGTTGCACGTAGCAGAATTAACACAAAAAGCAGTTGACACAAAAAGTGCAAAAGACAGGCCACACACTGACACAATCCTTTGCACTGAGTGGTCCTTTACCACCCTAAGATGGACCTTAGTGTAGTAGGTCCCTTAGGGCTGCTACATTATGAAGGATCTGCCCTCTGTCACGGAGCAGGTATTTTACACATCAGGAAATATCTTCTCTGATCCTATTTTTAAGTAAAGGTATCAAATTTTGGCAGATAAAGCAGAAAGAATGTGCTCCAGTCATTAAACTTTTAATATCAGTATGATTTGAGCTGTAACTCTAAAATTCTTGCAAACATTTACACTAAATGGTCATAGCTCAAGTTTAAACTGAAGCACTTGCCAGAATATTACTGACACCACTAAAATGCTGGCTATAGCTGGAATAATTTATTTCCTATTGTTCACTAAAACAGCTCAGTTTCTGGAATATGAGGGGCTATAAAGGCCTTTGATTTGATTATTGCATGCCAACATCCTGTCTACAAATCCAGCCAACATTAGATATCTAGAGAACAAATATGAAATTAGGTAAGCATAACATGAGCCTTCCCAGTATCTTCATAAACCAGGGACTTTTTGAGCCAGAGATTACATGTGATAGCATGTCCCATGGCCCCTGCTAGATTTATTCCATAGGAATTTGACTAAAGCTTTCTTGAAACCTCTTATTCATTATTCTCCACAACATCCTGGGGCAATTCGTTCTACACTTCAATAACCTATTACAGAAAATATGTTGTCTGTTGTATGTTTTAAGTGTAATATGCTAATTTTAGATGATCTCCCTCAATTTTTGCATTAGCGGAACATCAGATAATTATTTCCTGTTCACATTCTCTGTTCCATTCACCGTTTGATACTTTTCACATGTAAATGACATGGATTTACAGAGTGGCATAGTATTTCACCTTTTATTCTCAGTTTTCCTCCTAAAAATCACAAACTTTTCATGTGTCTTTCCATAGTCGCTAAGCCCTGAGCTGGCATTTTGAGATAAGTATCAAAATTACATCAAAGTCACTTTCTTGAGTAATAAAAATATCACAGAGAGCATTACTGTGTACGTACAGTTCAGGACTGGGTTTTTTCCCTCCCTATGTTAACAGTTTTTCATTTATCCACAAATAGTCTAACATTCAAATTGTCCAGTATTTGTCAGAAATCATAACATCATTTTCTTTGTTCATTTTTAACATGAAAAAAGTTATTAATTACTTCTAGCATGCCCTTCTATTTCAGCCTTTTCAGTATTCCACCATGTGGATTTTGTTTCATTTTGCATTCCAACAAACCTTCACAGAACATGAATTACATATTGTATCTAGTCCTCAGATTAGGAAAACCTCAATTGGTCCCTGTAACCCATCTGAAACTGATAACAGCTTATTACTGCAGTATTAGAATTTAGCTCTATTCTTGAATTCTGACCAGTTACTATAGAGTTTAAACTCTGTTTGAATCATTGATGCATTATTCATAGACATTTAGAAATTATGCTTTCCTATAGTTATGCAACTAAGTTGTTAATGAAAAACTGTGTTCCTTAGAAAAATACAAAATTATTTTGCAAAAATACTACATAAATTCAGAAAAGTTTGAATTTTAACAACTGCAAGCAGCTTACCAGTCCTCATGACATTTCAAAAGATAGGTATGCGAGGTGGCTCTGTTCGGTGACAGAGTACCCTCAGCAATGACCGTGTCCAGCACATCCCAGCTGGGTAAATATTACTCCTTCTCCCATTCAACAGACAAGTAAAGCAGTTCTCCACAAACCCTGCTTCCCACTTATTTTAGAAAAGCTTACAGTCAGAGGCAAAAAGGTGTACACTGCCACCACACTCATGGGGTAAAAATTTGAGCTGCAACAGAGATTAAATAAAACAGGAAAAGAAGCATCCTCTGTGCAGATGACCAACAGCAAAGAATTACCACTAAAGGTAACTGAGCAGTGCTAAAATCCTGCTCTAGTGTTGTGCAAATTATGTGGTCAGCGTAAAACTTCCTCACTGTGAACTTAACTGATTTGCAAAGATACTGTAGCACAGTTAAAACTTGACTGACTTATTTGACTAATGAGTTCTGAGGAGGAAAGAGCTTTTAGGGCTAGAGAAGATGATTGTTCAAGGATCTTAAAATTAGCAAAGGTTTACCCAATTCTTATCTAAGACATGAACATTGTTTTTAATATAACCTCCCCTGTCTTTTGAAAGACTTAATAAAGAAAACTTGAGAAATTAAGAGGTAGTGGATAACAGAGTTTGTAACAGTTTTAAGATATGCTCACCTTGTATTAAAAATCAGCTATTTTTGTACAAAAAAGCAGCTAGACGTTTTACAAGAACTTTGTACCTGACTTTCTGAATTTCCTAAGTAAATTGTGTCGGTGTGGGAAATTAAACTATGAGGAAAACAGAAGGAAAACAGACAAACAAGCAGAAATATAACTTATCCAAGTGCTGTGACAAGTATATAAGACAAAAAGTAGGAGCACAACATGGTGGAAAGGTTTCATTTTACACTTGTCTTCAGAAGTCAGAGCAACATTGTTTCTGCTCTTCTAGGAGTGAAACAGTATTCATGTACCACTCTGAGATCAAAGAGATTAATTGCATTAGGAAACCTAACATTTTCTAGCATTAGCAACCTAGTGCTTGACATTCTGTACACCAGAAAGTCACATTATGTCTAAATCTTTTAAAAAATTATATGTCTGATCACATAAAGATCTCTGTAGAAACCAAAGTCCAGAAAGAGAAGAATACAACAGTAAGATAAAGGTTACTTTAGTACCTCCTTATTTCAGCATTATGCATCAGTGAATCCTGATGGTAATATCCCACAGAAATAATAGAGACTATTACATACATTACATAGGTACAACATAGCCAATCTTTTTTTCTGCAGGGACAGCAAACCTATTCCCTCCCCGACTGGTCACAGCAAAAAAATTCTCATGTTTTTGACATAGTTAATAGCAATGGTGAAAGAGAGATGCACATGCAGGTGAAGATACAGTCTGGAAGAGGGGAAAAGAAGGGATGGTAAAGAAGATTTCCAAGTATCTTCTTTGAAAGACATTAAAAAAGAACAGAAAAGAGCATTTTATCTTTCTCTGGAAAGGCTTGTCCTGAGGTTTCCCAAGTCCCTAAGCCTCCTAGCAGACACTGCGGGAGTGAAGCAGCACTCACTATAGAGGGATCACTTCACCAGCTTGGACGTCAGCACATCCATGAGACCAGACAGGAGGCATCCAAAGGTGCTGAACGAGCCAGACAAAGTCCTGGGGAGGTACTGGGGAGCTCAGAGAAGAGAAGGCTCAGGGGAGGCTTTATTGCTCTTTACAGCAAGAGATACAGAGGGGATGGAGCTAGACTCTTCTCAGAGGTGCACATTTATAGGACAAGAGGCCACAAACAAGTAGAAACATGACCAATTCTGGTATTCGGGTGGAAAATTACCATGAGAGGTTCCAATAATTTGAAAACAATTTTCACCATGAGGATGATTACTGTAAGAGGTTGCCCAAGGGGGCTGTGGAATTGCCATTCCAGGGTGTGTTCAAGCCTCAGCTAGACAAGTCCCTGAGTGCCTTGATCATGTCTGACCTCCACAGCTCCCTTACAACTAACACTGGGGCTCTCCAGTTCTAACCTACAACAAAGTACTGCCAGCATGGATGAAGCAGAATCAGCAAACCTGTGCTTTGCACTTTTCATTTCCAATTACTTGAAAGTACCTTTAAAGAAGTACTTGAAATCTGCACACTTCGCATTGTCTCCAGCAGCAGGATACAGATGATATAATTTACCTGCAGAATTCATTGCTGCAGGATGCAATTGATTTAATTATGTTATTAAGATTTTTAACAGATTGAGTATAAATAATAATGACAACTGCTATTAATGTAACATAGGATACAAGTAAAAAGGCTAGCAATTTTCGTGCTTTAATCAGATCATAAGCATATCACCAGATGGAACAAAACCAAAATTATCTTGTTAAAATAATACAAAATCCTGGCCAGGTATATCTATATATACAATACTCTCCAAGGCAGAAAATTAGATTATTTGACCACTTTGCTACATGTTATATACTGTTTTAACTATTACGTGTCTGAAGAAACATTTTGCGTATTTGATTTTTAAGGATAAAGTAACAGAAAATATAGCACATCAGTAATTCCTTCTGTGCCCTTCCCTTTCCTCATTCATCCAAGATATGAAAGAACAATTAAGCAAAAGACAGATAAAATATTGAAAGTTTTACTACTTACAAATTACTGTTGAAACATACGCATTAATCCAATTTTTTGTATGCAAAGGTACTACAAAATAGATGTTAAATTTAATATTCAGTAACCCAAAGTATAATGGTTCATTCAGTGCAAACAAAGGCTAAAAGCATTAAAAGGCCAAAATCAAGAAGAATTATCTGCTTTGTTTTTAAAACACATTTAAAATGAAGAGACCTTAGCAAATTTAATCTGCTATAGCTGACATCATTCCTGGGCATTGATTCAAATTCCAAATTTAATTTCAGTGAAGCTTTACTAAAAGTAATGTCTTCTGCAGAATCAGACCCATCTGACTGACATTATCTGCTGACGACAATAAAAAGTAACTTAACCAAATACGGTTTCTGTAAACAGTTCGTAAAATTAAGGACAGATGAAATATATGTTAAACTGGCTTGGGACAACATTCTGTTGTATGTTGCTTACTATTAGCATGTGTTATGCCTCTCCAAGTATCAGCACAGACTTTAGAGTCCTTTTGAATGCATTTTTTCTTTTAGACAGACACATGTTTTGTGTCACAATTTGATGACTTCTGATACATTGACATGGTGAAAACATACTTAGTACTGAAGAGAGATGTATGGCATGGTGAGCAAAGCACAGAAAGAGAAAAGGAAAACACAAACTGGGAAAAAACGCTGCCATGGGCCTACCTTCATGACATTTAGCAAGATTTTAAATTTGTGACAATGGTAAAAGGAAGATTAAAAGTAATTTTATTTATTTTACTTTTTAAAATAGATAAAGCGTACTTAGCTCATCCCTCTTACTGACTTTGCAAAATTGGCAGGAAATTGCATGAGTTGAAGCTTTCTTGCGAAATTTTTAGATTCCAACTTTACTCAGAAAAATTATCTGAAAGTACACTTGGCAGAGCCTTCTATCATCTCACAAAAGATTGGAATTTGCTGGGGATTGACAGAGCTCCAACCACATATATTTGCATATGCAAAAAACATTACTTGCATGAAAAAAATTGCATTTGTTCATACATACTGATATTTAGCCAAATCAATTAAATACTAACAAACATAACAGCTCATTAATCCTCATTAGTGTGCATTTGGATAGCTCCTAGGATTTCTGTTTGTACATATCTGAGAGAATAAATACTTCTCAGTTGCAATGAAACATACACATATCTATTCTGCCTTTTTTTTTTTTTTTAATTACAGCATTTAAAAATAAGCCCATAAAGGTGCCACGCACATAATACTAAAATCCTTCTCCATTCCCTTCTCAGTTCCTCAGCTTCTTACCTCAGTGTTAAAGCAGCAAGTCTTAAAGAAATAAGTATAGCCCAAAGTCAAACTTAAAGATAAAATCCACATCCAGGAGTTTTTTTGGAAATGCTTTCCTAGCTTTTAGACTAGAAGGCTAGAGGACATGCAAAAAAACACCACCTTTGCTAACTCATTCAGAACATTAGGTTATTCAACATGTCCATGGCCTTCAGGCTGGTCACTGAAAAAGGAAAGGGCTCATCAGTGAGAAATCTACTTACGTATGTTCCCTTAGTTTTACATTCCTAATCAATGGATATCTTCAGATTAAATTTCTGTTTTTAAGAGTACCATAGTTGACTATATACTAAAAAATGGTATTTTAGAAAAAAATCTGAAAGATACAATAACAGATACATTCCCTTTGTGGACTATGAATATGTCAAAAAACCCTGTGCTAACAAAGTTGTTAAACTTAGGTAAAATGAGCAATGAGAAGGCACAGTTCTTACTTGTTTTAATAGAGTCATTTCTCAGCACTGGCCCAAAACTATTACTAGCAGATAAAAACAATCCTTCCCACATTGCAACCACTTCCTAAAGAGATTGGATCCTCTACTTTGATAATTTTTTTTAATTCTCCATTACATTTCTTCGGTCTCTATCTGTTACTTCCTAATAAAGAAAAGGGGAGAAATCTTGTTCAGATGTGACCTCTGCCAACAGGATTTAGGTGGGATTTTTTATTTGTCTGGGGTTTTTTGTAGTTTGGTGGGGTTTGGTTTTGGTGGGGTTTGGGTTGTTTTTTGGTTTTCTGGGTTTTTTTGGTTTTGGGTTTTTTTGGGAGGGGTGGATGGAGGGAATTTGGCTGGCTTTTTTAAAGGAGAAGAAAAGAAGATAAAACATACATGGTTTTAGATTTCCTCAGGAAATGGTGGAAGTTAGGAAGCTTCTGATCACAGCTGAGATTGAGTTTCAAAAGCAAGCCTGATCATCTTGGTCAGAACTATTTAAATTTGGTTATAGTCTTTGCTGAAGGCAAATAAACCCCAGAAAGTCTTCTTCCAAATTATTTTTTCAGACAACAAAGCCCAACAACATCAGACTTGAAACAACTCATCTCCTTTAAAAGTTGTGGATTTAGATTTGTAAGGATTTTAAGAGACAATAGCAGCCACCTTTTAAAAGTTTTCCGAACACGGATTTCTTGGCAGCTGGAGGCGTGCGGAGCAGTGTTTCGTTGCACAGGGGAAAGCAGGGGCAGCGCCAAGTAGGCCATAAATGGAGAAGTTAACCAAGGCCATTACAGATATCTTCACCCCATCTGTAATTTACTGCTTGTTTGTGCATCTGTAAGACACAGTTCACGACACGGAGATAGTATAGCATTTTAAACATGTTTCTAACGCTTTTTCATATCACCCATTACAGGTGAAAGTTTATTAGTCTAATTGTCATCATTATGAATGTGAAATACCTGGTATCCCATAGTTTACATAAAGCTCAGGCAAATATAAGATATTATAGCATCTGATAAAAGGGGTGTATCTTTGGCACAAAGTAACGCAGAAGAGAAGAAATGATGGCCAGCTCTAATTGTATAGCCCTGTACAGTAAACTAACACTAGGCCAAGGCACCAAGGGCACAATTGTGCTTGGCACTGGTGTGAATTTCAACAAATGTGGCCTTTTTAACTAACAAATATTTTGTTCTGTTGCATCAGTTTTAGTCCAGAATTTCTGGTTCTTCCTATTCTTCACATACATTTAATAACAAGTATCTGATAGACTAAACAGAATATTTTTGCTAGAAATTTAAAAAATATAGAGTATCTTAAGTTTCTTATAATCACTCTGTATTTCCCAAAGCAGCTCTTTGTTTCATTTTGTGTACAAGGTTTTAGCCATTTGGATGAAGAGAGCAGCTTACAAAGATCTCTTATAAGAGAAAAAAAACTCTGTAAAGTTTATGTTCAACATTCTTGCTGCAAATTCAGTGTAAGTAAAAATAGACCTAATCCAAAATCAGTGTAAGCCCACGGGATCCCAAAGGATGCCACAAAATATTTACAGACATGCTGGAAAGCCCAAATTGAGAAGAAACAAAGGCAAAATAAACTGACAATGGCAAAGAAAACGAACAACAGGAGACAAAACCAAAGCACTCATCACTCTGATCACACTAACACAGAGATAATTTCTTACCCATAATCTACTCACTGTCAGCCAGTTCATAAATGTCATCAAAATCCCAGAAATAACATGGAGTTCAAGCTTAAAAAGAATTCGCCAATGAAGAATTTATGTTCTCTAAATAAAGTTTCTAATCAGACTTGGCAAGTTTTTGAAAACCAGTAACAGCACCAAGAATAATAATGAACTTACAAGACTGACACTCTAAAGAAATTAAATCTTTGCATTTTATACTCCTATTCCTTTCATTTTTGTCCTTCTCATATATGTACATTTAGGACTTAATTATGCAGAAAACACAGTTACTTGGTCCCAAGCCAAGAATCCATTTGCTGATCAAAAAGTGTAAATGGGAGAATAAATTTGAAAAACAATATTTTGGATTTTTAATTAACTGATAAACAAAACATCTTCAAAATTTGCATAAATTACACACTGTATTTTAGAAAAGCAAACAATAAACACTGTAACTGTGGTCCTACTTCAAAATATTTCAGACAGAGCATAATTTGAAATACATTAATATCCATTTGAAGATGCTTATGCAGACAAGCGTCTGCTCATAGTCTGAATTGCAGATCTGCTAACCCAGCAAGGCAGCTTTGCCTACACTGGATGTTTCAGGGTAGTTATTAAACGAGCTATGAGCAGGTTGCTGCGGGTGTCAATAGCCATTAGTTACCACTGCATGGAGAACGCACAGTGACAGGTCAGTGGGCTGGCACACATCACCCTTATGCTACGTGCTGAAGGCATCCAGTACTTGTGCTAGTTTTTCTGAAGCTATCAAGTATCTTTATGCTCTGCTTCAACCTACAATGCAATCAGAGTCACTTGTCAGGGGGTGCAGCTGCTGGCCTCTACAGAAATTAAGAAAGGAAATAAGAAAAAGAACTAATCATCCCAGTAGCATTTTAGTGACTGTTCATTGTAGTATCATTGTAACAATATAACTGGTATCATTATTAATCATCTAACGAATACGTTGTAAAATTAGAAAATACAAATTCTTTAGTATTAGCTGGTTTGGTTTTGGATTTGTCCATTAAATCTGAAGGCACAGTATTTTCAATGTGACAAGTCAGCCTCTTCATGTGCCACTTTATGAACCTGTTTCTCCTTGATCATTAAGCCCTCAAGGACAGTTACAAGGATTTCACAGAAATACTAGCATGGGTGAGTAATTATATAGTGCTCTCACTTGAGGCACTGTTCTCTGTGACATTGTACATGGGAGTGAAACTAAAGTTGACTCAGGAGTCTCTTCAGTTAGTATAGAACAAAAAAAATGCAATATGTTAAACAGAATATGTAGTATCTACATTCTGCTTTTCCAAATTCACATTTTCTTAGAAAACATTTCAAAATGTTAATTCAAGCCACAGCAATCTGGGTCCTTAGGCTAAACCTTTGATCATGGGAACTACTGATTAAATCCCACTGATTTTAGTTATCACTGAAGATGCTTTATGTTTCTCAAAACCATTAAAATCAGGCCCTACACTTCTGCTTTTTTGTTTTTCTATATAAAAGAATTAGATCATCCTCCTGTTGTCACATAGAATTTAAAACTGGGACAGAACAGAGACATGGGAAGAATCCTCAAAACTATTATTTTAAAGCATAGAATATATTCAACGTACTTTTACCCTAAAGAAGACCTTCAGGAGTCAAAGATATTAAATTAAATGTATTCCAGCATTGCAATGGGACATTGATATCCAAGTTTGTTTCAGCTGCAGAGTTGTCAGTGTTTCCGTCCTCCCTATCTGCAGTCTCATTTATATGAATGGTCTCCATGTTTTCCAAGTACTAATACTGCAATACAAAAGTTCCATCAACTTGGCCTTTTTAACAGCAACTGCATAATATTCAAAATGTTCTTAGATGTCAGTTCTCCCTTATTTACTCTTCAGTGAAGACCACAGATGGAGATAACATTTGCTCACACTTCATTGCAGAGCAGAATATTTAATAATCAACGTGTTCGAGCACTGTTCATTTTGCCTTAAAATAAGTAGCTTTTAAAGGAACCAAATTCCAGTAGTTAAAACTAAGTTTCTTTTTTCCTTTAAATGCAGCATGGAGTTCAATGAATATACAGACCAAAATCCTAAAAGACTTTACAGCAGTTGCAACTAAATACGTATGTGTAATCATCTATATGAGCACCCTAAAGATTTGTTAACTAGTCAGAATCACATTACAAATACACTGCTGAAGTTTCATGAGAGTAGAAATCTAATACTCATTTGACAACTGAAAAGTGAACAAACTGATGCATCAAGTGATGAAACAATTCTGGAAGAAAATACAGACAGGGAAGGGAAATCAACAATTTGCTATTTTCTTTGTACATACTAAACAGAAATGTGACTTGAACTGGCACTTATTCTGTCCCTGCTATAACAATAAAACTGCGAGGAAAAGCTAAAATTAATCTCTCTTCCAAGCAAACCATTAGATAATTTTTTTCTACTAGCAAAAGTACTTTGGTAGCATTTTAATACTATGCAAGAAAAGCAATCTGACCAAGGAAAATAAATTCTAAAATCATAAACAGCTGCACACAGCGAAAGTCAACAAAGCAAGGTAGCACAAATAATAAAAATATGTCCTAGACTAAAAAGTCATTTGTATATTCCACATTTTCCTTCTCAACTATCTGCAGTAAACTCCATGTAATAAAAATAAAGAGCAGCATGGCTAACGTTGCATTTTAAAGGACACTTACGTAACAGGGCATGGGTGTTTTGAGGTTTGATTGTACATTGATTTATGCATGATCTCCTGTTTATTTGAGTTGGTGCAAGATGCAGCCTTGTGTTAATACAAACCCAAAGCTGCTGTTACAAATTGCTTGTACTCAATCAGGTTATCCCAACAAAGCCTACAGGTAATCAGCAAAAATTTCACTTTCACGTTTTTGTTACATTGCATACAAAGGCATGTTCTGCTTAAGTCCATTCTTCTTAAGGACATTTTTTATTGTAATGCATAGCATAGAATGATAACATTTATTAATTTCAGTTGGTTTACTTTATCACATACCCATTCAAGGCACTCTTATACTTCACAAAGAATTCTGTAACACAGAAACATGGGTGTGAGGATACATGTGAGGATGTTAAGACTGTCAGTAAAATTTAAAAGAAATACAAGGGATACACTCATACTTGAGAGAAGATGAAAGAGTATTCCTCTTTATTTTTAATAACTTTATGTAATAATAAAGTCAGTTGATTTAGTAAGTAAACCGTGAGCTTGTAAATGCAGTTTGTGTCTCCACAGACACTGACCATTCAATTAAAATTCCAAGTTTAACAATTCTTTATTCTTACATTTGTGTATTTCTGTATCTTTCTTCCATTGATAAAAAGATATTTTTTGAAGGAACTGCAGTTTTCCTTTCCAAATCACAGCTCAGATTTATTAGCGACATTTAAACAAAACATACACATACACACACTGAGGAGCTTTTGAAATAATTTGTTGAATAGATATGATATCCTAAGAATATGTTTTGACTATTTTTTATAAAACTTCCTTTATACTCACTGATACAGAGACCTAAACTGGCAACTGAATTCCTGTGATTCATTTTTTGAAAGGAACAGGGTAATTGACGCAAATTATACTGTGGTACATTGGTCATATCTGCTAGATTTAAAATAAAGCAGAATTTTATTTGCAGTTGTTTTCATTTATACACTGAAGATACAACTTTTCCTAGAACAAAAGTCAGTAATATTCCGGTCTCTGGCCAAAGTTAGTTTCAGAAACACCATTAATTTAGCATAAGCCTTTTTAATACTACATCATTTAATTTTCAAATGTTATCAAAGATGCTGTCTTCTCAATGAAATCAATTTAATCAATTTTCATCCATTCCTTGACATTTTTCTTCAAGAGGGAGAGGGGAAATCAGGATGCCAAAACAACAAAAGAAAAAATATGCAGCATTTTTGCAGCTACCTGGTAAGTATTACATTTGGGTTGGGTTTTTTGTTCCGGTTTTTGGGGTTTGAGGGTCTTATTTCGGCAGTGAGGTTTGCTTGTTAGTTGCTTTTTGAGGGCTTTGTGTTGTTTGGGTTTTTTTTAATTCCTAGTGCTAGAAATCTAAAGATTCTTTGTTAGGATCCTTCACCAAATTTCTCCAAGTTCCTATCTCACTCATTGGAATTCAATCTGTGTTCCTTCAAGAGAAACCCACTGCAAAAACCAAGCCAACGCTGTCTGGAATATCCAGACACATTTGCAGACATCTGACTTTCCAAACTGCACACACGGTATAGCTTACAAGAATGATCTGGAAACACTCCTGTAAACTCTTATCGTATCTGGAAGCATATGGAAACAAAATGAAACAAAAAAATCAACCTTTCTCACAGAAGAACTCAGCTGTACCATCCACCAAGCAGCACTTTGCTGCTCATGGCTAGATAAAACACAGTGTAGTCCTTCACAAACACTTCTGCAGACGATGTTATATCACTTTGTACTGTCTCTACATGACTGTTTTCCAAACTCAGCTGCCCATAAATTCTAGAATAATACTTAACTGCTAAAATATTTTAATCTATGTAAGCAATCCTTTTGACATGTAGTGAAAAGTTGTAAATTCAACTAGAACTATTGCAATATGCTTGTTGGATTCTGCACTGGGCTCAGTTTCTTTTCAAGCAAATAAACATCCATAATCCATCAATGTAATAACAGCAGTTTCAAAATATATGAAAATATATGAAGTTTTATGCCTTACATGGGCTTTTAAAAGCATTAGAACATTCAAAGGTCTGCTGCCACACAGCTCTTTCACCTTATTTCAACACGCATCGTACTCAAACGTACTCAAAAATTGGAAAAAACCCTCTTCCCTTCTGGTCTTACTACAATGTATTACCCACTATGCTTGGATTTCCCTCCCTCCACAGCCTAAATAACTTCGTCCCTTTCCAATGTGTCATGTCACCCAAGACCAGACATTGTACTCTCTGAAAGCTCTGTTATTCCGCCTTTACCCAAAACCTTTAGAAATTATGGTTGACACAGGATTTCAGATCTGTGTTCTCCTTCATGCTGACCAAGATACACTAGATGAGCTTTTGTTTATTCTTCCAATTTAAGCCTTTCCTTTAAGGAAATCAATAGGCAAGCCCTTTGGCCTATCTCCACATTACAATAGAGGACCTGAATTATAAAACATGTTATATGTCACCAACAAAACTGAATATTGTCTTCTGACATTTCCTTCATTCACAATAATCTGTTAAAGAATATGCTTAATAAAACAGTGAAGATAGTGAAATATGAAAACCACTTGCTCCCTCAGTTCCTTTCTTTTTTCTAAGGAAAAATGCACTGTTCAGAGTTATACTCCAGGGAGAGGTGGGATTTACACCAGTCTACTCACAGCTCAGTTAATTATCTCGATAATAGATTGTAATAGGAGTTAGTTTATAGAGCTGAGGGCATGATGTCTCCTCTACATGTATGCCAGGGGGATTTACTCCAGGGAAGCTCTGCCTAGCCCCTTGGATCAACCACCACTTGGTGTCTGGGAAGCACTGTGTGTGTTCCTGGAGCAAATCTTATTTACCTTCATGCAAATGGAATCTAGTTCATGTTTTCCAAGACAATTTGTTATATGAATGGAAGTGTGATAACCGAGGAAGATTTTGACCCTCTATGTTCACCACCAGTATCAGAAAAGGTGAGTAAACTCAGTCACCTGGTGTTATTTGCCATAAAAATAATGCAGACGCTTCCTGTGACAATGGCACGTGACAGCAGCAGTCAATAAGCTGAAGGAAAACCACATCTTTAAGGCTAGATTTTTTAATGCCAGGAGCCTTCCCAAAACTGTAGTTTGTTGGCCAACACTTTTTAGCCACAAAAATAAAAGGGGAGAGAGAAAACACAAGTATATGCTGACTTAACTCTACAGCAAGATGCTAGGCAGAAGACAGTTCCACACAGAGGCTCTTCAAGGAAGAAAAGCAGTGGCACAATTGGTGCAAATACAGTTTATTATCCTCATGTAGCAACTTTCATTTATTTCAGAATTAATCTAAGGGCAATTCATTAATAATAAATATCATTTAAATCCTCTATTGGGACATCTCCATAATTAGGATATAGCAATCCACCAAAGCAGCAGGAAAGAAAAAAAAGCGCAGATGTAATGATTTGCATAAATATAATTTGTTAAAACAATTTTTGATTGGAATGCAGTTTAAAATGTTAGGATTCGACATGCCACACATTGCTACGTTCCTTTTTACACCAGTGATGCCCTGAGTTTTGCTCTAAAGATATCTGCTATGATTTTTAAGACCACCTAACCATTTTCCTTGAACATTCCTCAGGCGTAAAAGCTATTTTCCACACTTCGTTTCCACAGATACAGCGATTTTTTTTTTATTAATCAGAATGATAGTCTGCAAATTGCTAAGCAAACACATCATCAGTGAGCAGTTAATATTCCACGCTGTGTCTGTTTAAGCAGTGTCCCACTCTGATCCCATTTAAGTTTGGACAGTTAAGGCAGAGTGGGATGAGACAATGGAGATTTTGACACTGCGCTTCGAGACAGAAGCCTAGGACAGTTATCAGTTAATACAACAGCTGTGGAGCACACTGAGAAAAGCAATCAGTTGCTGCTTAAGGGAGGAAAAATCCCTGTCAGGGAGGCCAAATTAAAGTATCATTTCATCCAAGTATTTGACTAAATTGAATTTTAATCCAGGAAACCTAAACAGACAAACTGAGTATCAAAGGGGAAAGGGTTCTCTCAATCTATTGAGTTAAACTGAACAACTCTGGAAACATGCATCCAAAGTAAAGGCTCCAGCGTCTTTTGCAGAGACAGTGATTTGGGGTTTTTTCTGTCTGTCTGAATAGGACAGTGAAGCAAAACAGATGGGCTAATAATTATTACAGGGCTAACATTGCTACATTAGTTTTCCAGGGCAGAAAAACCTCAAACATACAACTTTAGCATATACATTAAAGTATCTGAAAGACTGAAGAAGTGGCAAGACTCAGAGGTAATTTAAAATAAAGAAAGATCATTTAAAACAATATCCACAAACAGTCTCTCTCTCCTTCATCTTCCCCAAATAACTGAACTACTTAAAAATTACAACAAGTTTTTCTCGGGAATATTTGCAGCAAGCGCAAGAAATACAACAAAGCATGGTTCCATACCAAAAAGAAAAGTTTGTTGCAGAAACACAGCATTAAACCTGGTCTCCTCTGAGTAGCGTTCACATGAAACAAGTATTTGATACTCATGCTAAGTGTCCAATATTGAAATATTCCATGGTATAAAGCTCAAATTTAAGGTGCAAATCCAGTCAACTCCAACCAAGAGGAAACAGTGGTGTCATGGATAAAAGGTAGTTCTGTGGACTCATCCGTGCCCACCTCATATATTTATATAGCTATATGTATCAAATAAAGCAGTAGGATGTTGGACCTCCCAAACCAGACAAATAACTAGGGATGACCCTAAGCAAAATTAAGCTTCATTTATGTTTGTGACAGAAATTATTTCCAGTTCCTTGATGTTGCTGCAGCTAATGTATCTGTCATAATGCTGGTCTGACAGTTGTTTTATTTAAATTTCTCAAGCAAGTCCACCACCAGTGGGCAGATATTACTATGGCAACTCAGCACAATTGGAGAAACTGTTCTGAAGTTGTTAGGCAACACAATGCCATCAGCTGCTGATGTTGCTTAAGCTTAGTGAAGTTCATGCTGCTAGAGTCATCTAATTAAGTACACCAAAAAAAGAGCACTCAATTGGGAAAGCGATATGGAAACAAGCTGTCCTTATGATAAAAAAATAAAGAATGACAATACAGAGTGAAAAAAATAATAAAACAGAAAGGTGGCTCATTTTTTATTTTGCAAAATTCAATATAAAGCAGAAAATGGGTTTAGTAGGTTTCTAAAACGCAGGTATGTAATTCTTAATAAAATTCATATAAGTGGGTGGAAAATCATTGCATAATTTTTTTTTATTCTGCAAAATAAATTTTTTTTCAAAAATTATGTTCATTTTAGAACACTGTTCATATCCCTGCAATAATTTTAAGTTGGCCTGCATTGGTCTATATAAAACAAATCTTAGTAGCTTTCCCGAGGAAAAAAATTCTTAGCATAGTTTGAGGAGTGCTGTGCTGGTTTTAGTCAGGACAAGTGAAAATCATCAGTAGAGCTGCCCTTTACTTTGGATATCTAACATGCTAAGAATTGATGGCTAGAGATAAGTGCTTTATTTCACACAGGAGATGGCTCCTGTAGAGCAGTGAAGTACATTGCCAGAGCAACATGGACAAGTTAATGCCGCTGCTGCCTGCCATGTGCTTATTACATGGGGAAAAAAAAAAACCCACCCTTCATCCTTTCTTTTTGGCATGATGGAGCAATAAATTCAAGCACAATTTTTAAAGCAAGGACTAAGTGAACTAGGAATTATTATCCAATGACTTACTATTCTATCTGTCTTCTTTACAGGGAGCTGAGTATATGCTTATAGGTTTGGAAGGAAAACAGAGACAGCAATAATACCTCAGAGAATTGTTGCTCTACATGCAAAAGGAAATCCCTACTGACAACAACCAGTTTATTGCTAATTGTCAAAGGAAATGGAGAACAGCTAACATCACAAAGATGACTGGAAAAAATTACTTGAAATTTGCAAGGGCAAAGGACTGAGTTCAACTGAATTAAGACAGCCTGGGGGTTTGTTGGGGTTTTAATCTACAGTTCCACATGTGCAACTAATTTTAAAATGCTCTTAGACCCACCAGGTGAAAGTATCACACTTTTAACAGTTCTAATTAAATGTGGAGGGATTTCTTTGGGCCTAATACAGCTAAAAAAACCCAGACTGGTTTATAACCTGAAGGATCCTAGCACTACCCTTCAACAGAGGTAAGCACAGAAGTATCAAGTAATGACAGCTGCAGATACGCCTGCTTAACTCTTCAAAGTAGAAATTAGATCAGTTAAAACAGTTTTAAAAATTATCTCCAAGACTAGATGTAATTCTCACATATCAGAAGCCTTCTGTGCTCAAAACCTTGAGGACTGCAGCTCTCCAATGCTGCTAGTTACTCATACTACTCCTGCAACATTACTCGTGGTGATTTGTATGACTTCACCCAAAATACCCACGCAAAGCTCAGATGGCTCTGCCTGGCCAGTTGATGCTCTCTAACACTAGTATCCTGCCAGATAAAGCTCTAGATTTCACACAGTAGGACATGCACTATGGGAAAAAGTAATCATGAATCCAAAATAGGTGTTATCTAAGGTAAAAATCATTTCAGGTTATAGATCCTGCATCGCATTCATTGAACTCTAGCTGAGCCCCACCTCACCTCTTCATTTCTCCATTGGAGAATTATCTACCGACATTTAAGTTTATATCCATCACCCCACTCCTCCTTGCTAGGAAATATGAATTTGCCAAGTCATTAGCAATGACAATTTAATTACTTCTTTCCCAGAATCCTAGCTGGGTTCAGCAAGAACATGGATGTACAAACTTGGGGAGGTACGGAAGGAAAAGAATTTCAGCTACCTTTCCCTTTAAGCAGAAAAACAGCTTTTAAAAAAGTCTCAGAAAATTTTTTTGAGCTAAAAAAAGATCCAGAGTATAAGTATCAATTAACTTGTAAAGTCAGACTTCAACAAACCATAAGGAACCATGTGGGAAGTTTCTTAACACGCTGGAGAAGCTGAGGGTCAGTATAAGAACAGCTAATAAACCAGTGCCAGGAGGGAGAGGATGGATATTAATGCAAGTGAGACTGTCAGGCTGCAGAGGTGCCCAGGATGTTAATATTTCAGTAACTACTTCTTAGTTCATACTGCATTAGTAATACTAGTTATGATGCGAGGCACGTAAATCTATGTATGTTTCAATTGATGACTAAATAATTTGATTATTAATCTGCTGAAATGCAAAAATTATGAGAGTTTTGACCCCATTTCTCTACTGCATCATTTCTTCCAGCAAAACAAATGGAAGAAAATCATGTAATACATCTTTTCAAAGTAAGCCAACGCTGAGTCTAAACATCCATTACATTTTGTTTAGAGTTCCAAGAGAATCCAGGAGGATTCACTGGCATAGCCTGTTGCTGGACACTCTCCAAATATTTATTTTACATACGCATTTTTACTGGCCAGCTTGTGCTGTTGAAAATATAAGTGATGAATAAAGAATAATACGCAGTAGATGTGGTGAAATTAACTGGGTTTTCCTACGATTTCTTCTAATTTAAATAAAATGGCAACAACATAGTTCAAAGACCTTTTTCTCAGATGCTTCTATTTGCAGGACACTTCATAAGAGATGATAATTATTCTTGGTCAGCTCTGCATACCAGATTTTCCAAAGGCATCTACAAAACAGTGGACACCAGTAAGGATATTCTTGGGTCCCTTCCCAATTCCATTAAAGTCAGTAATGAAATGCAGTTCTGTTTAGGGGTAGATAAATGAAAGTACTTAGTTGGAAAACTGCATTTTAGAGAACAGCATCTTCTTTGAACTATAAAATCTGCAACCAGTAGCATTATCTCCAATGACACAAAAACCATCTCTGCAGTCACTCATGTTATTGAATGACAGTCACGGAAGGATATAATCCATATACATGATTTAGCACGCGGGACTGAAAAGTTACAGTTTGCATACCCTTTTTTGTTCTGACAAGCAAGGCTTCAGTGTGCTGAAGCCTGTAAAGATTAACCAGCCCCTCATTCAAAGAATTGAACCCATCTTTGGGTACCTGTCTTTGCTGGAATGACCTCAGCCAACAGGCTCCTCGTAACATATTTGCTTTTTTCAAAGTTCCACATCTTCTTGTGGCTCTTGGTCAAACAGTCTTTATCTTCTCCACCACTTCCAATTTATGGGCCTCTAGTTTTTAATAGAAATGTTAATCTATAGAAGCCTAACCTTACTTTTCTCATTATTAAACTTCCTATTGCTATTATATTTTTCACAAGGTCATGCAATTGCTTTATGCAATATGTTTATGATAACCCTTGCTATTTTTACCTCCTGACTTTGTGGTGTGAATAAACTGAAAGCGGTACATTACTACTTTTTTTCCTACACCTATTAGTAAGACCAAACTCCAATACCAAGCTGTAGGCTGATGTTTGGGACTATCAGCTAGTAGTTTTACTCCACCCTGACTGGTTTTCTTTTGTCTTGGTCCACATTTGTGACTCTTTTCCATAACTTTATGTCCCCAAATGCCATTGTTTAATTATTCTGTCCTTCAAAAATGTGTTTAAGAGGATTTTTTAAAAATTATTATTTTGATAACAAAGGGGTCTGCAGTTTGTCTCTTTCACTTCCTTTCTTCAAATTCAGTTATTTTAAACATCATTATCCAGTCTTCTGGTGTCAACCAAACCAAATAAAAAAACTTTTCAGATTCCATGGCTATCAGATGTCTGGAGAGGAAATAATCTGATCCCTTCCAGGTGATCATATTAAAATGTTTTGGTTTTCCTTCCAGACGTACAAAACCACATTTTCATGCAGTTATTTCTGTTAACCATCCTTTTGGTTTTTTCTCTCTACATTCTACATTATCAACCTTACTAAAAACCGAAGCAAAGTATTCATTGAAGTCTGGGGGCAATATCCACATTATCTTTAATCTCCAACTAGAAAATATCTGCTAACAGAGAATAAAGTCAAGCAGAAAATGACATTATTATGAGGCATTTCATTTCAGATACAGATTTTGAAGCAATCAAGGAGCCATCAGGAATGGATGCTATTTAGATGTGATCTTAGTAATTACTGAGGACATACTATAAGAAATTGCTTTAGGTGAAAAAAATGAGCTGAGTAGAAACAGCTATTTAGTCCTAATTAAATGGACAGATAAGTAAAAGGAGAGAGAGTCCAAAGATTCAGTTCCAAGTGTACAAACTTTGATTATTAATGGAACAATTTGGAAATCTAAAAGCTTTGAAATTCAAATATGGAAGAAACCCGAAATTTCTTTCAATTAGTGGTTCTCAAACTCTTTTTCCAGTGAACAGTCACACAGCAATGAAGTGTGGAACGGGGTCTCTTTTACATAAGGGGCACATCTACAGGACCGGCCATATGGTTGGGAAAAAAGTAAGAGCAATGAACTGCTATTTGCATGTCACGGGTGCACTATCTGCATTTTTCTCTATGGGAAGTTGTATATTTACATACATTTTTCGACGCAGTATGTCAAGAAAACACATATATACATATGAAGTTAAGTCCACCAGAAGTTCTCTGCCATCCCTTTACCTCCTCTTTATCGCTTATAGACTTTACTAGCAACTTTTAAGAATATTATTAAAGCTCTCTGCACAACTGCAGACCATCGCTGCATACTAGCAGATCAGTTTGCACAATTTTTATTATTACAAATGTGGTAGTCCTAACCATTTTCCAGAGGCTTATCAGTGACTACCAGGAGCCTGCCAGCAGCCTGGCACCTGTCCTTTCCCACTGCCTCTTGCGTTACAGTACAGTCATCCATGACAAGGACTTACACAGAACTTGCACTCCAAACACAGAGCCACATACAAAGATCTGCCTGGAATTAAGACAGATCTAATACAAAGGCCCAGGCCACATCTCTCAATTCATTGTGCACTAGAGAAGGAATATCAAACATATGATGCTAATTGTGCCCACTGAATGTCCTCCACCTCAAGGTAAGCCTGTACCCATGCTGAGGCACTGGATTAGACAGCCATGAGCATGATCATCTGTTGGCACTGGTGGACATGGCCACCAGAAAGGGCAGGTCCTGACCCTGTATCAGCATGCCCCAAAGAATTATGTGTACCACGAGCACCTCTGGGAGGTCCTGTACCTGAGCTTTACATACACTGTCTAAATCACTACAACCTGTGCGGCTGACCCTCCACCTCACTGAGTGACAGTAGTACAGACAAAGCCAAAAGTCATGCTTAAATCAGAAATAGAATCATAGAATCACAGACTGGTTTGGGTTGGAAGGGACCTTGAAGATCATCTAGTTCCAACCCCCATGCCATGGGCAGGGACACCCTCCACTAGACCAGGTTGCTCAAAGCCTCACCCAGCC
Organism: Rhynochetos jubatus; assembly: GCA_027574665.1. Classification (NCBI taxonomy): domain Eukaryota; kingdom Metazoa; phylum Chordata; class Aves; order Eurypygiformes; family Rhynochetidae; genus Rhynochetos; species Rhynochetos jubatus. The sequence goes on along the minus strand of CM050654.1, from coordinate 17,256,044 downwards.
TGGCCATGAAGACAGCCAGGGATGGGGCAACCAAACCTCTCTGGGAAACCTGTTCCAGCGCTCCACCATCCTCTCTGTGGGAAATGGCTCACTAAAGCATTAATTTCACCAATCCTGAGTGTCAGGCAAAAGGATTCTGCTTTGGAAGTTACACCACAGCCCACAGTAAGAGAGAGATGAGAAGATGAGAGCAGTAGAGATGAAGTGCTCTCCAACAGCAGGAGTCCCTGAAAACATTCTATCTGACTCATTAGGAATAATTCTTAAGCTGAGTGGAGAAAATTGAGTCATAAATGACTCATCCACTTACCAGATGGGAGGAAAGCATATATATGAAATTTGTGACCGCCACTTGGTGAACATCATGAGCCACTACTGCTTGAACTGTGAGTCAGCTTCACTGCCTGCCACAAAAGAGGGAGCATGCAGAATGACGGATGCAGAAGCAATACACACCTTCACCTTCTGGCTAGTCCCCTTATCAAAGTATATCACAAATGAAAGGTGTTCATGACTTCCATCTCCATTTAGCTACTCAGCAAGCATAGATGCTAACTGGCCTTATCCAAATCAGGATCATGTCTTAACTTTTACACAGCTGTAACAGGTCGGCAATAAAAATTCAGGAGATGAAAAAGATTTTGTCACATCTGCTCTCTTGCAGGTAACTTCTTAGCCATTAAATATATATAGGTATTTCGCTACCAAAGCAAAAGTGCTCATTAAAGCCTGATGAGCAATGTCAGAAATCTGTAACCTTGCATATCATAACTGTTCCAATAAAAGTGGAAAATCAAGGCACAGACAAAGCAACAGCTACTCATCTTCAGTGGCATTTGCCAAATTCCAGGATTATGCACTTTGTCTTTTAGAATCAGAAACCTCCAATAGCCGAAAAACTAACTTCAGGTGTTTATTTACATCAATTCCTAAACTGACCTCCCATTTTCCATACTGAAAGCCCCTCTGAGCTGCCTGTGTACATGTTGGAAAGTCCATAACATCCAATCCAGTCCTTGAAGCCCTAAGCAGTTTGCTCTGAGACTGGAAAGCTACTATAAATCAGCTTCAAGCTGACATCTAAAAATACAAAGCACATAGCTGCCCATCCTTTTTCTGGCCTGACATCTGACAGTTCAAGGTTACTCAAGGGCCCATCAGCCCTCTTCTACTTATTTACTTACTAATGTCATAAGCAGCTTAGTCAGACACAGCTGTAAGTTTTTTGTCTTTACTCTTATGGTTCAAACGTTTCAGATTGCCACCTGAGTGACTGCATCAGCCTCCCCAGTGGTGCATTATTCTGCACCTTTAGCAGAGCAATATTCACTTGATACATATTTTCACTGGAAGCTGAAAATGTAACTTCTACGGAAATGAAAAATATTTGGAAAGCAGGGTCTGCTTGGTGCACCTCAGCTCACTGTGGTCACTCTATAGATGGGTATGTCCTTCCAGTCATGGTACAGTTACCCCACTGTAAGTATGATACAGATTTTCCTAAATCCACAGTCAAAATCTCCACATTATTACTTGTCACAGCTACAGAAATCAGCTTAACAGGTGTTCCCGTATGACCTAATGTACCATAAAATTCACAAGCTATTTGCAGAAATACTTTATGCAGTTCCTGATAAAAGTATCATGATCTAAGTAAGCATTAGCATTTAAATAAGTTCAGCTACAGAAGATGTTTTCACAGTACCTAAGGAAAATTTAGATTAGAGATTAGATTTTGTCGGTCCATAAGACTAAATAGCACTGCATACATTCTGACAAATCCAAACTACCTCCCAAGGAATGTCATCATCATTACACACCATTTTTATCTTCCTCCTTTGGAATATATGCAGAAAACTGGTATTTGCATGTATTACTTCCTTTGGCAGTATAATATCATGGCTACAAGGCAGTGGGTTTTCTTACGCGAGAGCAATCCCCTCATGGTACCAGGCTGCCACCATTAACATCTAACAAGCAACTTGTGTAAGAGAACTTAAAATAAGAAATTAATATTGGCAACCATAAAATTCTTCTGCTTGGAAAGGACTCCTTTTCAACATTTGTAGTTCAAGTATTGCTTCTACTTTACATTTAATACATAATGATTGACACCTAAAAAATGCATGTTATTATCAGACATCAAGGCACATCACTGAGCCTTCTCTTGACTTTCTTCCATGGGGACAAATCCCAACCAGTGATAATATTTGAATTATAAAGAAATATAAAATATTTACTAAATAAATAAAAATACTAAATATTTGAGTAAAGTTCAATTCAAGTCAACTCTTCTTTTTTGATGTATTCATTCATCATGTATGGTGAAAAAATATACTTTCATCCAGAACAATTCAGTTAAGAAAAACTAATCCCAGGTGAATTACCTTCATTCTTGACAGAAGAGCCCTTAGTACTAACCAGAGTTCTCTCCACCCACTTCTTTAGAAGATGGGATGTGTCTGTAGCTTCAATTGCAAATCTGAAGCTTAAATTGCAATTAAGTCATCCCTCATTTCCTTGTGGAGGCTAACTTCAGAATGTACACAGGAACAGCCTAACTTGATTGCCAAGTAGCTGGCTAGTGTCCCAGGAGACACACACCTGCATTATCACCTGTGATCCAATGCTCACTTCTGGTGTTTTGGAATAACACAACACAATAAAACATGCTGAAGTATTAAAAAGTGGAAGAGATTTCAGGCAGACTTTGCTTCAAAGGACACTGTAAGTTCCTGCTTACCATCTAAAAGGTGACTTTCCAGCCATTACCATGTGTCAGCACTATTATCTCACCTTGTATTAAACAAACATTTAACTCCTTACCTTAAAAGATTTGGGAATTGACCTGCCAGATGTGAACCATTAAAGTTGTTTACTCAGCCCTGGTTTCAAGCAATAAGGTCTCCTGAATTTGAGTTTGCTTAGCAAACTACTGCTAAATTTTCCAAAATTATGGTGTCTGATTAAAGCACAGTCATAGAACCATAGAATGGTTTGAGTTGGAAGGGACCTTAAAGCCCATCTAGTTCCAACCCCCCTGCCATGGGCAGGGACACCCTCCACTAGACCAGGTTGCTCCAAGCCTCATCCATCCTGGCCTTGAAGACAGCCAGGGATGGGGCATCCACAGCTTCTCTGGGCAACCTGTGCCTCACCACCCTCACAGTCCTGGGTGCCAAAAGATCTGGAAGGTATTCCTTTTAGACTCTCCCACTGAGTTTTATACTAAAATAAATTATAATGTTTGTGCTTTGGCTTCTTTATCTGTGAAAGCCTGAACTGTAAAGCAATTCAAAACTGTATTCAAGAATTTCAAAATCCATATGTAACCCTTGGGAAGAGAATACAAGGAGAAATAGATAACATTGCTTTTGAACTGTATGTTTTAAAACGTTAGAAAAAATTAGAGATTTAAAGTAACTGTTATACTAACGATTAATTTCTCTTTGACTTCTAAAAATGTTAGCCTAGTTAAAATCTGTAAAGATACATTGAAAAAACATCATTTACATCACACAAGTGACCCCTCTGGCAGAACAGGGGACATCAGAAACTCTGAAAGAAACAAAGTCTGGCTCCCTGAGTTAGCCTATTCCTCCCTCCTATCGCAAAGACAAGCCAGTAATTCCTGAATTTTCCTTACTTTTACTTTAAGGTACCAAAAACTGAGTGACTGCAAAATGAATTAGAGTGTCTTCAAAGAATGGAGCAGGTTTTACTAGAGGACAGGTACTAGAAAACCAGCCAGTGGGAGCAAAGTCACTTCCTATAGCTATCTGGAATGAACATGTGCTGCTCAAATTAAATGCAGTCCTTGATATGGCCACAGAAGATATGTAAAGCTACAGAGGATCTAAGGTCTCCTACTGTTGATAATGACTCATATCCTGCATTTTTCACATAAGACAGCAAGTTCCAGCTATTTATGGTACAGCCCATTAAAAATCTCTTTTCATGAAGAAAAAATGCTGTCAGTTGCCATTCAGGAGTTGATGTAGGAGGCCAGCTAGCATGTTACAGAAATTATCAGAGAAAAATACTATAATCACAAAAGAGCCAAATGTTTCCTCTTGAGCCCTTCGAGATAGCAGATGCATAGTCATAAGCAGAATCTTTTGTCTCTGAAAATTATGATCACCCTAGAAAAAAAGAAGGGTGGGAAAATATGGTACAAATTATTTCAGACCACTCAGTTCTACAGTGCATATCTCACAGACATCAACTCTTGCCCCCACTCTGCCCCAAACACAAGATGTGAACATACCTATACCATTGTTGAACTGGATGGGGAAAGACCTGTGTGTGTGCCTGATTCTGACTCATGTTATACTCAGCATCTTGCAGGCAAAAGGGGGAATACTACTTAAATACAAAGCTACAAATTACATTAGATTAATTAAAGATTAACAGTCTAATCAAAGAATTATTTGTCCAGTTAAAATGTGATAGTAACAGTTATAGTTCAAAATTTCACTGAGTCAAATCTGATACCCACAAGCTTTCTACTATCTACCCATTTCTCTGGTGTTATGCTCAGCCTTCCACTGCTCCATTAGGTCCTAAGGTGAGTCACTTCAGCCTGCAAGAATGCTATAGTGAGATCTCAGTGTCCCAAATCTTCACTGGGAAGAGCATGATAGTGGTGAAGTGAAGTTGATTTGGGGAGAGGGAAGGAAGGAAATTTCTTTCTGCAGGGAGTGTGATATCACACTGATGGTTTCTTCCTCCTCACCTTACAGACCGCTTGGGGCTATTTTCATACATTTTCTAACATGTTTTTACACCTTGGTCTTTGACCAGATGTTTCTACCTGATGGTTATTTCCCTTAAATACCTTATACAGTGGGAAAAGAATCAACTACAGAATTACTATGCTATAGGAACTTAAAATAGAACCCAGTTACTGTTGTCAAATTCCAGTTGTGAACCAACTCAGCAGTCTATTAAAAAGATTAGAAGACATTAGAAGACATTTCTAGGTTAAATTGCTGGCTTTTCCCCATGCAAGTGGAATAATTTTAATAGATGTCTTGTTTTTCCAGTTATAATTTTTGACTGATTTATTGTATCCAGATGCTAAACACTGTTCATATTTCACTACACATACAACAAGAGTTCCCAGTTGCACAATGTAATTCATTTTGAAGTAGTTTCTGATTGCTGAAGGATGGTTTATAAAATCAAAATGGCCCTGTAAAAATACCATCAGGCAGTAAATTTTACGAGTCCTGAGCTTCAATTGTGTAAGCAATTAGGTGTTAGGAGGCTTGAGTATGATAGTGACTGATTTCTCCAGAGTCACATCCTGCCATCATTCCCCTTGGAATCAACAGGAATTTTGAATGACAATCAGTATCAAGATACTATGCTGTGATTAAATGCCTTCTGGATGATGTGATACAGTGAAAAAAAATGTTGAGAACATTCAAGATGGGACTATTGAAAATATAAACACAATCCAATACAGGAACTGCAGCTGTCTTGTTCCAAGGAAACTTTCACAGAATCACAGAACGGTGGAGGTTGGCAGGGACCTGTTGAGACCATCTGGTCCAACCGCCTGGATCGAGCAGGGTCAGCTAGAGCAGGTTGCCCAAGACCATGTCCAGTTGGGATTTGAATATATGTATGGATAGCAACTCTATTACCTCTCTGGGACACCTGTGCTAGTGTCTGACCACTACTTTCATGACAGCAGTCCTTACTAAACTGCCTATCCCTATTAAGAATCAATCATGTAAGTAATGCCAAAGTGAGAACAGACAAAGGTACCTTTCATGTAAGATAAGCTATACATGCCTGTGCTGACAGACTTTTTCCCATGTAGCTTCCAAGGGGAAGTTTTAATTCTTCATTGTGAAGTAGACAAGGCCAGTTCTGACATGCTGGCCTCTGGAGACATAAAGGGAGCATCTGCAATCTATATGCACAAGCTCTGACAAAAATCTTTATACCTAGATGAGGAGAAGATGGACAGGAGATGTCACTACCTGGTTGTGGGTCCCAAGGGATGGTTACTGTTTGAGCATAAAACATATGCATTGATTTTATCTAAGAAGATCCAAACTGCAAATGAGAGGACAATGTAGAAATGCCAGTGGGTAATACAGGGTCCACTTTTCTGACCATGATTTCAAACTAAGATTACCCATGTCAAAAGCTGCAATGAAAGACCAAAGGAAAAGGCAATTGCACTGTTCAGTGGAACAAATACTCTGCAATGTTACTAACTGTGGAATGATCGCATGGGAAGGATTTCCTAAACCTGAATTCCTGCAATCCCATTCTGGGAAAGAATAGATAAACAATAAAATAAAATTAAATTAAAAAAGAGGTTGAGCTACATACACTTTCCATTTAGAATCGGAATAATTTAGGTCAAAAGGGACTTGACTACTGTGAGGTACATGTGTATCAGTAGAGAAACTGGCAAACTGCCAGAGTACAGCTGATTTACAATCTACAACTGGACTGGAAAAAATACATTGAAACAGCCAGCACTGAGGTAAACAGACAACTCAGGATTCAAGACACTTCTGGACTACTACAAAACTTCCTGGATTCTTGTTACTGCATGCAAACATGAGACAATGAATCCTAATTAATTTGTGCACCACTCTGGACTCTGTGGGACATATCTGAAATACCAGTTCTGTGCTTTAGAGAACTCCATCTCTGTCATAATAAGAAACATTATTGCAGCAATAAAGCAATTTATATGGCTTAGACTTTAAAGCTCAGACTTTTTCTTGCTCCAATCAGATGTGCAGGCCACAGGGACTCTTAACTCGATAACTCTTCTGCCACATCAATATTAATCAGAGTAATGTCTTTAATAATTTTTTCTGAATCTTCTGTTTGGCCAAACCACATTCAGCACAAGAGGAACACCAGGCAAAAAGCAGGAATGGGACAGAGATGTTCTGCCCACAGCTAGAAGGGCTTCTGCTTTTGGCCAGATTATTCTGGAGATGTAAAACAAAATTATCACATAACATTTGGGAATTCTAACACATACCCATATCCTACCAAAGACTAATCGCAGTGGTTTCACATTTGGAAAACATCAAGTTAGCAGAAACAGTAAGTAGTCAGGAAGCACTTAGTAAAAATCCTTCAGAAACTTCCAAAGCTTACAATATCCTCAGTATTAAAAAAATCAGGTCGCGTCTTAACGTTTGTAAAATCAGTAAGGCAGGAAAATAAGCCCATACTGTTTCAGTGAAAAAAACCTAAACCAACCAAACAAAAACCACAACCCACACCACTCACAGGTCACTGCAAGCTTTTCAGATGCTGGTTCTTGTAACTAGATTTGCCTGAAAAATTTTCAGTTCTAATGTTAAAAATTTGGAAAATAGTGATGAGTGGATAATTTGATTGAATTTTTTTTATTTATTCTTCATTTCATATACTTCATAGAGGCCAGTATCAGTAGCTTCGGTATTATGATGCAAACTTCTACTAGGAAGCTAGTGCTCATGTGCTTGCAAGGAAACATGCAAATGCAAACTTGACTCCTTGGAGCAAACAGCCCATGGAAACTGCAGTGTGACTACGCTAAGTGCTTTTGTTAATCCCCCGCTTATTCAGTTAATTTCTCAACCATCTTAAAGAATGAGAATATATTAGTAGTTCCTACATTCACTTTCATTAAACTGATTATAAAATTAAGGATCAAACAAATGGCCAAAGAAAGGAAAATAATCCATGAGTGCACTTCAGTTCATTTGACCTCAAAATACCTTCCATCAAAAGAATCCTTGTATTTTTATTTTTTTTTAATATCACTCACACTCTAAAACTTAATAAATTAAAAATCACTGAATAGTTCTTTGGAGATGTACCTAAATTTGCCTCTTCAAATAAACAAGAAGGAAGGATACATTTTTAGCAGCATTTTGAAAATCATGTTTCAGAGAATGGTTTGTGAAGCCTGAGAGCATGTCATGCAAATGACCTTTCCTTTCTTCCAAGTAATTAAGATGTAAAAGACCCTTAAACTGTATCACTTTTGGCAGTGGCTGTCTCTCAAGTACCTGGATTTATTCATCAACAAGATGCCTCTCACATTCTCTTTTGTTGTGCTCTCATTTCATTGTTTGCTCTTCCTATTACAGAAATTCTGCAATTCTAATGAGAAAATTCAGAATTTAATCTTCTGAAATGTCTTTCTTCCTTACCCCTCCCTTAAAAACATCCAAAGCTCACATTAATCCCAAAACTGGAAAAGCTGATAATATCTAAATGTTTGATGGACATATGGAATATATATATTGGAAGAAAATGTATAATGGAAGAAATGGAAGAAAATAGGAGAAAAGCATCCTTACATGAAACACAATCTAAGATTCCCTGCCAAGTTCAGAATGTGCATTGCATCATGCATCTTTTCATCCGATTGTGTCTAACCTTTCACATGTTTGAAAAATGAGAATTAATAATAGAAACATCATCTAGCAATGGCTGTATTAATGGATAATGCATTTCACACAGACTGCCAATGAAATATATAGTTTGTAAGAATGTTTTTGCATATATGGGATTAAGGGTTTCTTATTTAAAAGAATTATTAAAAGTTACATGGAGTACTGCATTAGAAATACTCCCTGAAAAGAAGCATATATAAGGCTGCTTTGTATTGTTCCTATGGTTATATTGAGGGCCTATTATTCTAGCTACCAAAACATAACCGTGAGAGTATTTATCATCCTCAGAAAAAGGAATTATTTATATTCCTCAGCAAGCTCATCTTACAAGAATAAATATATAGATCAAATGAATTATAGATTTGGTAAAGAATCAAGAAATCTTAGAGGATTTGCAAACAACAATAAACTCTTGGTTAAAAACACGTCAGTCACATACTTGTATCACGTACATGTTGGGGGAGAACAAAGACAGTAAATACTTTTTTTTGGTAGGATTTGCTTCTTTTCTACTTGTTCTTAACTTGGAATTCTCACAGTTGTTCTCACAGTCAGTCCTGTAGGGCCTCCATAAGACATTCTAACTTTTGCACATTAAAAAAAAAAAAAAAAGGCAAAGCTCTAAAAAACCAATGTTAACTCAGCAACTTCATACTTGCATATACACTGAGAACAGAAACAACCATTGACTTTAATGACTAAAATAAATGTTTCAGCTTCTATTGCTTCTCCTAGGAAATCAGCAGCCCAAGCAAGAAGTAAGCAACTCTGCCTGGCATTGCACCTGCCACAGGTGCCACAGGATCTGCAAGTAGATGCTATCACAGACCAGCAGAAACAGGGTAGTAACTCATTGCTAGAGAAAGCGGCAGTTCCTCACTCCCTGACCTGCTCCGTTCCACCACACATCTGGCCACAAGTTAGTCAGATGAGTTGCGGCACTTCTCCATAAAGAGATGTTCAGCAGATTGGAGGGTATCAATCAAAGTGCTGGCACTGGCTAATGAACAAGGCTGTTTTAAAAAATAAGAAGGCTCCGCCTCTAGATCTTGCTTGGAGCTACCTTTGCCACCCCTAAAGGCTGCTGCTATGTCAACACAAAATTAAAATCCCACCAAGAAAATCACAAAGTTGAAATAAAATGCTTCTGAACAAAGGAGAAGTGGCAGCAAGAATCTCTGCAGGTAGATGGACTGAGAGCCCTGACTTGAATGTGCAACTTAGACCATGGAAGATATTTTGCATGCCTAAAACACAGATGTTAAATTCTTTCCTTTAACAGCTGGATACTTTTAGAAGAGAAGCTTACTGAGGATGGCAAGGAGCAAAAATTAAACAGACAGGAAAAATGGCTAATACAGCAAAGTGCCCGGGTAACTGCAACCAATGATTTAACTACTGACTGTGCTGTTTTCAGGCAGGAACAAGTTGCTTTACTTCACAGTGCTGTCAGCTGGCCCAGAGTGGCCAAGGGAGTTATTTGATTCCATGGTGTGTCAGGCTCAGGGCACATGCGCAGTTTGGAAGAAGGAAGTGGCCTGGGGTGGTCGTTAAGACTTTGGTCTAGCTTGTGGCACTTAATTGCCAGATGAAGTTAAACCACGACACTGATATAAAAAAAATAGTATCTACAGCAACACTACAAACACTAACATTGTTAATAGCAGTGCTTACCGCTCCTGGAAGCCAGCTTGCTTGCCTTCTCTCACTTAAAGCTCCATCTGCATCACTCTCTTAGTGGCTAACTGTCACTGCAGACGTAAGGCAAAATGTCTGTGCACAGAAGACCCCTTTCCGCACAGAACAGACCTTTACTTTTAGGAAAGGAAGGAGCTTTCAGTTGCCATGCTTCACTGCGCATCAACCGCACAGTCTTGTTATAATGGACCCCATGGAGAACACAAAACAGTGAAACTAGAAAAGGTGAGAGACAGATCCAACCCTTTGAAGGACCCTAGACATAAGTGGTAACAGTCATGAGTGCAACTGCTTTAGTTTGTTTAACTTTTTAATGCCAGACAACAAAGAGTGTGCTTCAATGGACCACACGGATCTGATCCTGATACCTGCATCTGATACCACACTGCTACCTAAAAGGGCAAGCTCCTTCCCCTAAGTGGTGTATTACTGCTGCTTCCCTTGTATTAGTGCAAGCATTTGTGTGGCCACATGGTGAGCTTATCAGAAAACTGATGTGGCTGGAACTAAGCCAGAAAAAAACCCATGAAAACCGATTCATTTTCAATCAGCATGGTTCCTTGCTCCAGTATACTGTCTGCTCCCTCGGCAATAGCCCAAAGGACAGGGCAAAACACATGGCAGGGGATGAAAGGGAAGCCAGGATCTCTCTTATCAATAGGGGACTGGCTTAAAAACACCAGCGTCAGAGACGTGGTATTAGTTAAACAATCTGAATGGAAATTTTAGCCATGGACTGTACATCATCTATCCTCAATAAGGATGTACTGAAAAAAAGGCCAACATTTCCTTAGTAACTAAAACCAGAGATATTTGGTTCAGTAACACATCTTTGATTATAGAGGAGGAGTGCTTACGATTTTCTTGAAGCACTTAAGTTCACTGAAGTGAAAAGTAACACTGTTCTTGCATTCTAGCAGTAAAACTTGGTATAAACGGTGCACACTTCATAAAACCGAGAGCCTGCTTTGGAGACCAAAATAGTAGCTCTAGAGTCAGTGCTCCAAAACACAAAAGCTATTGGCTGGCTATGCTATTGAATGAATCATAGGTGGGGAGTGAATTAATCAGTGTAAAAACCTCAGTGCATAAAGTAGAGAAACTAAAGGATCTTCAGTTTGAATTGTTAATGTCATTGTCTTTTCAATATATTTCGATGGTACAGCCAGTCTTTCATATCGCTCTGAGGCATTTCCATTGCTCGGGGTACATAATAATATATATATACATATACAGATACATACATAATATGAATGTATCTGCAACTGAAGTTTTTCAGTTTCATTACTGACCAAACCCACAATCTAATTTCTTCAATTCTGTTTTTTCTATAGTCACGTTTTTATGTGTATTCAAGACCAACATGATAATTTATCATGCAGAAGTGATTATGCAAAGCTGTGTCTATTTCTACGTAAGAGGGTGGGGGTGAAGGAACTTAAGCCTTTCAACAAGAAACTTTAATGCGGAAAAACACGGTTTATTTTAAAATGTCATTCCTATGACATTTTTGCCTTTTTCGGAGACGCGTGCCTTGTTTAAAAGATACAGGCACTTCAGAGCCCACAGTTCCCCAAGGAAATGGAAATGTGAGTCCGATTTCTTGCAGCTGCATAAAACCACAAAAAACTCAAGCATTAAATCTTAACTTTTTGTTTGATTATTGCTGAATGACAACATTAGGATCTTAATATCATCCTATCATCAATTTCCCATGAAACAAAACCCACCCTTTACTACTGGACATGCAAAAGCCTCAGTGAAGAAGTACTCTGAAATTCTGTAGCTGACTTAGATTGCTAATAAAAATCCTTTATCAAATGTCACAAAACCTGTGATTACACCAACTCCGTTTGTAGGTACTTGATTGCAAGTGAAATGAAATTCAAGAGGTATTCAACTGTGCATAAAGATTTAATTAAAACCTTCCAATACTTGACATTATAGATATTCGTAACACTGAATTTTGATCCCAGAACTTCTTAGATTTCAGTTGTGTCTTGAATGGAAGTTGAGTTATATATTCAGTATTAGACATGAAAAAGAGAACAGGAAGCATTACAAGTGTAAGTGTACAGCTATATAACATCCTGCCTTTGAAACAGGCGCAGAAGACACACACATTACCGCGCTCTACAGCATTCACTTGTGCAGGACTGCTGCAAGGCCACTACTTGTATAATGAAAGACAACATCTTTAAGGAAATACATGCATTTAAAACTGTTGGATTGCTATATCCCTATTTCCTCCCATTCTCTAACTGCCAATGGAATTTACTTGGAACTAGAAGTTTTTCCTCTAGAAAGCAGCATCCCCAACATCACAATATCCCCCTGCCAGTACTCGGTAGTCCAAAAGAATTGGGAGCTAAAGTCACTGTACCAATCTACATGTTCTACCCAGATTTTAAAACTCTATTGGCATTTTGTTCTTTAGTGCAAGAAGGGCATGGCTTTCTGCCTTCTCCCACCAATCTACACACAGGTTTTTTCCACATCTTTGACCCACTCATTCTGATTCAAGAGCTAGTAACACAACAGCAGCCTCAGTTTTTCCCACAACTTTAATGTGACCATCCCAATACAAAGGCGTTTCTAATCGTAGAAATTTTCTATTTTAATAAATGTAAGTTTCTAGTAGTCTTACTATACAACACAGACAAGATACAACCTTACAGTCACTCAGCTCAGACCACAGGGGTACAAAGGCCCCTAAGAATGCTTTGCAAAACTATATATAACCTATATATTAACCAAAAAGGGTAACAGTTTGTCGAATGATTCTGCAATGCCTATTGTCTTTCTGTCTTCAGAGCAACAACACCATGTACAATATACAAAATTGAATTTCTGTAAGAGGCAGAGAGAGATAGATCTCATTAAGAATGAAATAGCAACATCTTAGTGCCCATAAGTCCATGCTAGATAAAAATAGCTCCATTTCACAGGTGAAAAATATCTTTAAAATTCTAAAATGATAGAGCAGCCTTTATCATTACAGCACATAACTAAAAGAAGCTAATTAAACATATATATGTGATTCCTGTCACACAAATTATCTAATGCAGCACTCCTCTCTCCTAAGTGCTCTTCCACTGTTGTCTGCTGCACCACTCTCTTAATGTTAACTTCCATGTGATTTCTGTATCTAAAGAAACACGCACTCACATTACTATGCTTACTCTTATTAAACAAACCTGCACACCACAAAGTCACAGTTCTGTAAAGGATGTTGCAATGCCTATTATCATCGTTATATTTAGGAAGAAATATCTAAATATTTAAATATTTTAAATTGTATGACAAGTGATACTTTAGCTAAGACATAGGATCTCCTTCAAAAAAGGTATCAATCATTCCACATGAAGTAGAGGACACAGAAAATTCTGTTGTCCATCACACATATCCTTATATATGTGTATATACTGATGTACATATATGCATATGTGTATATACACATATTGCTAAATATTTTAATTTTTTTATATCCAGATCAATTGGGATTCTCTATCACATTACACAGACGAATAAAAGGATAAAGATTCCTTGTATTCAGCATTTTTCATAGATTAATTCAATTTCAAGAATGACAAAAATAAGGCAGAGATCAAGGCAAGAAAAAGTTATCCATAGCCTGAGGCTGGACTTAGGTACATCACATTGTACTTGCTAGACAATGCTGTAGTCTCTAAAGAAAGTACTTTCCCTATTTCTGTATGTGCATTAATGTCACTGGCAACATATTTGAAAGATCACCCTTTCTCTTTAACGGCTGCTTTTCGAAAAACAGAACAATGATGTCAATAGCAATTTACCCATGCTGCAAATGACACATTCTATCTGTCCTTTCTAAACAAATACATAATGCATTTAATCAAGTAACCCTAGACCACGCTGTTAATCAGCACTGGAATATGATTTATCAGTACCCATTTCCAGTTTCATTTGCAAAAATTATTAATTAGCTTATGGAATTACAATTACATAAAGAAAAAACTCTGTCATTATCTGTCAAAAATAATGCTAGACATAGCTCTTACTCATCTTTGGATATGCAAGATTCTGAAAAAAGTTCTAAAAATCAGACTTAAAGATAACATAACCTTTTCTAAAGTGAACAATTAATGTTCAAATAAGGCAGAGAGATGTATTTTTTGAAGACAATCAACCAGAATTCGTACAATGTTCCCCAAGTATGTGCTGGAAAAAAATGGCTACATAAAATGTACATGGCAAATGAAGATTTAGAAAAAATCTAATATATTCTGATTGCATAAGCAGCAACAAAGTATTTCCTACAAATTATAATGGAGAGTTTATCTGCCAAAGCCAGTACTGGTGACATTAGGTGAAGGACATAAAGTATAAACACATTACAGAATGTTAAGGTTTAGCATATTTTGAAAGTTTTTGGTCAAATCCTGTAAATGGGAGACTTGCTTTAGTGGAATCAAGATTCCACATGAGGGCATAAAAATCAGTAATTACTTTCAACACCTTAGTCATACTGATCTTCAGAGAGAATCAGATTATATGCTAATAATATTACCTACGCTTACCTGTGTTGTTATGCAGTAGGCAGTACCTCATGCTTACAGAAAGCTAAAGTTACCTTTGAAAACAGTTCACTCAAGTACTTCTCGCAACATGAGGCATGAGGAGTCATTAGAACAGTGGAAGCTGTTCAGCGATTAACAAGATTAGGCCTTTAATTCTTAAATAGGAAAGCAAATATTTTAAGTAATCAAAACACAACCTAATTTTCAAGACAGTCACAGAAATTGTTAAGCCGAATATGAGACAGAACAGTAGGGCATTCAGAAGATAAAACTGCCAGATGACTTTTGAAGTGGACAACGTACCACAGTACAAGAATTAGACAAACAAAACCAATCAAAATGTGTTCTATCAACCACCAGAAATTCCTATCCAGGTTCAAAACAGTGCAACTCATCCCAACCCTCAAACAGAAAAGATTTAATATCACAAGAAGAAACAGCAATTTCATATTTTCTGATAAGTACATCATCTCCCTCTTCCATCTCTCACCCTCCATTGTTTCATAGGAAGGGGAGAACCATGGAAGCCAATTCCTTATATTGGGTCTGGAGAAAGGGGAGAACAGAGAGGAAACCCTCTGGATCACCAAATAATATGGTGCAAACCAGCAAGATCAACAGCGGTCAAGACCAGACTCTTGTCAGATCCCTTTGTGCTCCTAGTTTGTTAGTATCACACAAGACACCCTTCAAAACTTACTTTTCCAAGCTCCCGACTTCACGGTCACCCCTACCTCGTCATACCTTTCTTCCACAGGTTCATCACCCTCTGGCTTAAGGTAACTTAAGTACTGATGATGATATTCCTTTTCATTCAGTGAGAAATTAATTACTGTTCATAAACAGTACACAAATATAAAAGTCTACAAAAAGCATCTGCCTAAAGATAATTAAGCCTGCATCGGGTTACGGGTTCAAGAGAAAGGTACAGTTACCTTATAAGTTCTTTAGGATGGAGAAAATGTGTAATTCACAGCTAAATCACAAGTATTTGCTTTCTTCTTTCTCACAAAACAAAAGGTAATCTTCAAATGAGCCATACTGCATTGAAATTTACTTTGTATACCACTCAATACTTTATTATATATCTTCATGACTATAATGACATCAGTAACAACAACAGATGAGTCTCACAAAAATAATGCCTCAAAAGGGATATTAAACAGCGTAGAGTAAATAATTAAAATAAGTATACTATTCTGAAATAATCTTTGCTTATAGACATACCATGAAAACATCAATCTATATTCACACAGCCTTTGAAATGCAGCCCTGGACATTTCATTGTAGAAACATGTGTACCCACCACTTGGATTAAACAAAATCCTTCAGCAAATTTTGTACCTAGCTTGTGAATCAGCTAGAGTAAGACAGGCACTGGGGCAAGGCTCATCATCTGTTGGTGCATTTTTCGATGCATGCTTGCCAGCATGTTGCTCTTCTTTAAACAGATCCCATTCTTGAGAAGGTGATGTTTACTCATGGCAGTAAAAAACCCAAATCCCTCATTTGAGTACAGCCAAATAAATTCAAGCCCACACAATCTTTGTAGTTACTAGATGGGGCAGTACAGGGCACAGGACATGCTACTTCCATAACATAGGTTGCAGTAGCTATGCTTAAATAAAGATTTCCATTAGTCTAATATTTCTCTTTGCACACCTTCAGGTCAAGATAACTAATTGTAGTAATACAAGGTTCTACCAAGAGATCTCAGTGCAGCTGCAGCTCCACCCTTTCACATTCTTCACACAGCAAAGAGAGGGAATACAAACAAAATATTGCTCCGAGTAGTCGTAAAGATGTAAGAAATGTCACACTGAGTTTTCTTCTTTACATAAGAATAGACTGTAAAGCACATGGAACACATAGGCAAGTACTTGGGACTTTTTCTCCCCTTTGTGGCAAGTGGAAAAAACCTGCTATGGTTTGCTTCTGCAAGTTATCAATCACCTTTATCATAAAAATGTAAGACAATCTTGTTTGAAGGACACTTCAAGATTTTTACCTTCAAATACAGTTGTATACATGACTGGAAGCAGATTCACCAATTAATTTTCAGTGATTTTCTTTCAAGCTTGTTATTCATGTACACAATTACAGAAAGCTAGAATTATATTCTAAATGCATCAGTATGATGCAGGACTAGCGTGTATTTATCTTTGCTTTGTCTAATGGAAAGAGCTTTTAGGCTGTGTAAAATGCTAGTGATGGAACTGTCAATCATTCAAACAAGAAAATAGCTTTTTTCCTCTATTATGCTTTCAGAAGATATTCACAGCTACTTAACCTCAGTCCCTCACTACTTGTGAGTTGTTACTTCTGTTAAAGATTCTTTCTCTCACTCATGTCCAGAAATTTTGATATCCAGCTACTGGGAAAGTTCTGTGATTCACAGGCCTGAGATTCACATATTTCTCCAGCAGCTCTGAACCTGAACTTCAAACACTGAAATCAGGCAAGAACAGCCTGCCACCAACACCTGAACACTGTTCAATACATCAGTCCCAGCCAGGTCAACTCTCATATGAAGAGCACTTAGAAGCCTACAGCCTGCAGAAGCTCTAGCTACTTACTGCTTTCCTCTTCGAACTAGGGTGTCACACCTTTCAAATCTGCTGCCTATTTGCTTGTATGGTAATATACCCGGGCCCATTTTAGTAAGAAAGAAAAGTTGTGTCAGAAGACCTATATTCCTACTGTTTACACTAACCCACCTTAATTTTACTCTAACGGCTAAGAAATTGCTTACGTCACCGACCTTCGGGAAAACAGGAGTGCGGGTAACCTGTCAGTACAGGTGGAACGAGAACAAGACATGCATCTAGACTTAATGTTGAGTTTCAGAAGGCTACGTAGTTTTTGCTTTTTCTTTTCCTTGAAGGGGTACATAAAGTTACTTGTAACTCCAGTATTAATCATATCACCAGCTTTAAAATGGGAATAGAAATATCGCTTTGCTTCAGAGAAATGTGAAAATTCAGCCGGTGGATATCTACAAACCTTTTGTACATCCATGCTTAGCACCACAAAGCCCTATAAAGTTCTGTGTTCATTCACTGCTAAGGACAGTTCTTCCAACCATGAAAAAGTATAAATAATAACTTTGCACTAAATTTATACAATTTTTTAATTATTATATTTTGATCTATTAAAACACATACACAAACAACTGTAACAGCTGCTAATTTCAAAAAATTACATAGGCAGCTATGATTTCTTACTATTAGGAGTAATTTCCTATTAATCTTAGCAAAGCTACTTCAGTCAAGTTCTTTGTGATTAGAAGGCACCTTGGAAAAAACCACAATATTCTGGACTAAACCACAAGATTAGTGCATGGTGACAAATGGTATATGCTCTGAGGGAAGACATTTGGGTTAGCATTTTCTGAATATTCTAAGTTTACAGAGCATTCTAAGAGCACAGTATAACAGATGGATAGTCTCCTGCTAAATTACATACATCTCTGTTCCCATTTGAATTGCAAATACCATGTTGATACAAGTTATGCCGTGAATAAATTGCAGTACACACTTACATAATCTGCTAATGTGAAGTGTTGAAAAAAAGGCTTGATGTTAGCTAGAAGCATGACAGAGTGGTCTGAACGCAAGTTAAAAGTAGTTAATACTGAATACCATCTTTGTAAACAGATTTTGATGGATTTAGCTCCATCGTTTATAAACCAAGAGACTAAACATAAAGTGTAATTAGGATACTGAATGTCTTCAGTACCAAACCCTTGTGAATTGCTACACGAAATATGGAAGCTGCCACTCAGAATTAAATACCGCATTTTAGTATTTTATAAAAACATCATTTTTTCCCTGCTATTCTCTACTAATACAGTTTTTGGAAGCATTCCATCTCCCAGTTCCTTGAAATGAAGGTATCCAACAGAGTGAATATAAGGCTGGGCAGTTGATGCTAAAGTCTGCTTTTAACTCTGATCTAGACTTTCACTCTCACTTGGGTCAGTCCAGTTACATCCAGACTGAAACTGCGAATGCTTCCCATCTTACAGATTTGAGTATGCATCTTGACTACATAATGGGAGGAGACTGAGTGGGCACTATCACCTGGAAATATCACAGGCAGGTAAACCTGTCACACAGCAATGTCATGCAGTGCACATGCAGCCTTAAATAATCTGTCTTGGACAAAAATCTTGCTAAACTCTAAAGCCTCTTTATTTAGCAAGAAAAAAATGCAATCAACAGGTTAAGGACTAAAATTAATCACCATAGCCATGAATGGTAAGCTGCTGTAACATTCTGCAAGGTCATTTGTCCAGAGTCAATTGACACACAACCAACTAGTTAGCAATGATGGCTAAAAAGTTATGGCTGCATGACACGTATTTTGTGTGCCCACTGACACGTGGCAGGCAGGTATATGCAATATACAGGCCTTCACAAATGTAAAATACTGTATTCTGACCTTCTCCTCAAAAATCTCATGTTTCCACACTGCCTGCAGAAGTAGAAAGCCTCAAAATGCATATACCGAAACCTTTCCTCTGCATTACTGCACCCACAGGGTCTTGAGAGTCCTTTAAAAGAGAAAGGTCATAAACTGCCTTTTATTATGTAAGCACAAGATAGAAAATTCCTTTGCTGTACACCTTCCATTGCATTAAAAAAATACAGGTAATGGTAAGGTAGAATTGACCTTATGAACTGAGAAATTTCTAAAGATGTTTGCAAATAAGTGTTCTACAGCACTGTGATGTTTTCTTTTATATCTCAGAGCCAGAAGATATTTTACTTTAAATTACTCAATAGTTGTAGCATCTTAGTAAAGCTGTTTCTTCCAATGCAGAAAACTGTGAGATGGGCTCCCTCTAGAGTCTTATCTCTGATACAAACTTTGAATTATAAATGTTTGCATAGGTTATTTATACATCCCAACATCCTACTTAGTTCCAATACATAAAAAAGTTCTGAGATACCACTAGTGAAAAAAACCTTCACACTTCCAGTTAAATAGGTTTGTGTATTTGTACAGATCAATTAAATTCTTAACGCAGTGCAGCAAATTTTGCTCTTCCATATATCTATCACAAGATTCAAATAAATTTTGAGATATTACAAAAACCTGAAGCTAAGCTTAGAAGTGGAATTCTCTATCTTTAAATAAACGCAGAATGTATATGTAAAAACATACCTTTCCCCCTGAACACCTCTTAAAGTTGTTTCAGTAATTCCAGTAGGACTCACAGCAACCTGGAGTTGGATCTTGTTCGATCCCGGTCAGAGGATGCTTTCCCACTGATACGAGCATGAGAACATGCAGGCAGATTATTAGTTGCACAGTAACCAGAGAAGGGCTTAAAAACATTTGCCATCAACCAGTGAAAATTGTATATAACCCATAGTCATGGATGCCATACTCATGTCTTCCATCCAGCAGACAGTGAGTGCGGAGGGAAGAAGGTGAACATCAGAGTGAGACTGTGCTGTGTCTTCTTTACCCCACCAAATATACTAGGGAACCAGAGCTGAAGCAGCATTGATGAGAGACTAGGCTGAGCCAGAAAAAAGACTGGCATCATTCCTTTTTCTTGTCTAAGCAAAGGGCAATCCTATTGTGAATCTCAGGGTATAGTTCCTGACACAATTCCATGCAAATACATGATACCTCTTTCTCCAGCTAATACAGTAGCAGTGATGAATCCTAGGGATGAGGAATACAACAATAAGCTGTTTCATTTCATTTTCTGTAAACGTAGAAAACAAGTTCTCAAACACAAAATTAATTCAGGACCATCTACAAAGCTCACTCTGCCTTGAATTCATATCAGCTTCCTTTCTTCTTTCAAAAGTCCTGTATCTGCCTACAAGCTGGTTAAAAGATGGGGGGGAAAGGAGGTAGCATGCTGGGAAGGTAAGTTTTTGTAAAACAATCAAAGGAATAAATCACTACCAACATAAGTCTCTTCAACGAGAACCCCTTTTGGTAGGTCCATATTTTATTTAAGAGTTTCAGTCAATGTTCATACCAAATCCTGACTATCCTGCATCCCACAATACACCATCAGAAAGCATAGTAACATTTAGTCTGCGATTCAAATAATTTTATGACAACATCCTACAAAAAATATGTTCAAACACGAATAAATTAAGTAGTTACTCTAAACCACTTGTCTACTGATTTCCTTAGGAAATCAGCAGCCAAGCCACTACCCTACCCAGCATGATAACTTTGCAGCTCCAAGCTCTTACTGCAGCTAGCCCAGCAGACTGGCCTGGGCCTGAGCTGAGTCTAGGCATTTCATAATCCTAACCCAAAACCAAGGCAACACACTTCCGGGAGCTCTGATTTGTAAAAAAGACAGGACGGAGTCAAAGCAGAGGGATCTGAGCATTAAATAACTGCATCCTAGCTGTGTCAAGCACCATGTTTCTCCTCGGTTCTTAGGGGGCAACAGTTAAAAACAACCCTTTCAGCTGAGCCTAGTACCTTCTGACCCAGCACTCTTCGTGACACTACTAATCCATCCTGCCGCTGAGATCAGTGCAATTGCATGAGCACGCCTCTTCTGTGCTGCAGTCCATTCCAGACAAGTGCCTGCAGCCAAACATCCTTGACTTCACCGCT
Source organism: Rhynochetos jubatus (assembly GCA_027574665.1). Classification (NCBI taxonomy): domain Eukaryota; kingdom Metazoa; phylum Chordata; class Aves; order Eurypygiformes; family Rhynochetidae; genus Rhynochetos; species Rhynochetos jubatus. Next base: position 17,234,752 of record CM050654.1, on the reverse strand, counting down.
GGCAGCCCAGACCTTAGTAGGGACACAGGTCCAGGTGGGACCTGGGCCTAGGTGGGACACAGGTGTCCCAACAGCAGGCCCAGGTCCCACCGCAAGGCCACATGCACCAGCAGTTCCCTTCAGCAAAGCTGGGATCTCCCCACACCTGGGCTCTGCCATTGCTCCAGCGTAGGCCAGAGCTGATGGAGTGCAGGCGCATGCCTGCCCACCCTGCCATCCCCCTGCACAGCCACACGCCTCAGCTTCAGCTACGGCAGTGGGTGAACACTGACACTGAAGTTGTTTACTCCTAAACCAACTAAAAGCTTTTAGTAAATATCGCATTTTTGAGCAAATGCCAAGCAGTTAAGAATTGCTTGCATAGTTACAACAAATACCGAAGACAGCCGGGGTTGAAGCATGTCAATTTGCAATCTATGTATGAATGCAAGTTTACATAACAAAATGAATCACAGCAACTTTGGCTTCCACCACATTCTGATAAATTCTTGGATCACATTAATACATTATGGCATTTCCACAGCTGTTAAATCTATTACCTCGATTGTGCAGACTTAAATTTTGCAAACATTCATGCACACAAACATCCTCTTTTTAAAAAAAAAAAAAGTATATAGCACTTCAGTGCAGTCATTGGCCTTTTTTCCCTTTTTTTTTTTAACAAAAGCACATGAATGCAAAGTGTCTACAGAACTGAGACCATGTGTGGTAAACAGCTTCCTCTTACTGTGAAAAGTATTTCTTTCATAACAGCCCCACTAACATCCTTATAATTTGCTTATAAGAAATCACGTACCATTACAACCTTTCACCTTACACATGAATTAAGGACAGAGTTAAAATCAAACATAAGCATTTTTGTTTTCCTTAATTCAAACACCGCTTAGTAAAGAAGTTGAAATAAACTGAGATTTCCAGAGTTGTAAAGAGGACACTGTAACAATTCCCAGTGAGTTCAGTAAAACTACACCAGTTCACACCACAGGGACCCAGCCCAGCAGCCAGAATGGACATTTAAACCTGCTGTATTTAGACTTCAGCAGATACATTTACTGGAGGAGTCTCAAGTACGAACTGACTGAATTGATAGATGCTTTAAAAATCTAGTGTTCACCAGAAATCTTGACTTTATTACAGTTTCAGCATAGAAGTTAAAGCTATATGATGATTCAGAGCACGAATTAGAAATCTATTTATGGATAATGAATTTTCACAGGAGCACAGGGAACAATTTTAAAGGAATATAGACAAAAATAATGCCATTAACATCAGTTTTACATTAATGAGACAAGTTTAGTTGGTTATCATTCCTCAGGCTCATTAAGAATATCTGAACGTGAGTCACAAGAAATTTAAAATAATATATTGGGGTTATCCACTGTACTTTTTAAACATCTCTTCACCAGAAATTACAAATAGAAAGTAAACAAACGAAGAATGTAAATAAATCCATTTTAAATTCTCTGTGCTATCTCAAAGGTTTTAACTGCAACACCCTGCACAGCCAGATGTATAAACAGTGATACATGCCATACCAGTGGAAATGAATGCTTTTTCTCACAATGAAAAAATCAAACTACGCAAGAGACGCAATACCAACAGCCCACTGTATGTTAAGACAGCTACAGGATAGGTAGGTCATGTTAACACAGCGCATAAGTGCATGCAATTTCATGTTCCAGTTAGTCTAGAACATGTTCATAATGAATAAACCTTTATCTACTTGCAAAGTGGAAGGGCAGCAGCACCACTGCAAGCAACAGCACTCAACACCTGTTCCACCCCTCAGTGGTAAAATACTAAATAAAACCAAAGGAATGACCTATGTGCCCCAAGGGAGGATGATTTTCAGTCTCAATGGCAACAGAACAGTTGTGTTTCCAGTCTGCAAACCAGCTGTCACACCGTTTGTTCCTACCGTCTATGCGAGTATGTAGAGATTTGTTGAAGACACATGGTTTCCACTACACACTGCATGTTATAGTTCAGGTTAGAAGAAATGTAACAGCCATGAGGAAATAGTGAGGCACAAATATAAGCAGAACAAAATTGTGACAGATTTGTACAGTGATGAGGGGAGGTAGCTGCATAAACAGCACCATTCAGCCTCATCACAACACCTTGCTCTGAAACGCATTTAACAGAACAATGCTCATGATATCAAAGGAACTATTTTTGTGAATCAATGTTCATCGGTGAGAGCCGAAGATCACAACCTAAGCCATAAATATAAAAAATATTAATCTTGAAATAACTAACCCAGTATGACCCCAGCTGTCATGTCCACTGCCTTTGACAAGCATGATTTGATATCCTCTAGCCTAAAAATGTTTAACTCAGTCTCCTCCAACTTGATTTGCCTGATGACTGACTGTTCTTTCCCCTTTTTATCTTTTATCTCTACTTCCTGTGAGTAAAGCTTTTCCTAGCCCAAGTAGCTAAACTTGGACTAAAGGGTCTACAGGGAATAACTGTGCTCTCAAAAAAGCACAACACCTAGGCATAAACCCATGAACAGAGAACGAAAAACCTGGCCTTCGAGCTGGAGCAAATCACTCAGCCACACATACAAACACACGCTAGCAGACCTAACACTGCAGAACGGGTAAGCTGCACAGTGAAGGGAGGAAGTAGGTCAAATACTGACTTGTCTCATTTCGTTCTAACTTGTATCATCACCTTGGAGTCAAACAATTTCACTTGCCATGGCCATAGCACATAGTTTGTGAAGATGGGATATCTTAGTAACGCACAAGAATGGTTTGTTTTGTTTCCAAACAGTGCCAGACGGCTCAGAACTGCTGAAAAGGGGCCAGTGCACATGCAAACTGGCAGTAAGTCAGCAGAAATAGAGTAGGATGCTAAAAATCTGAAACCCCCAAAGAGAAGTTTCAATAATAAATGAGAAGAAGCAAGCCCATCTCGCATATTGACTAAACACTATGAACATTAAGAATGGCTTCCATTTGTTTGCTCTTTCAATATTTTGTGCATTGGCAGATGACTGCCACTGCTATTCTCTCCAAAGTGACACATCCATCATCCCTTTTGAAGGCTTCTGCTTTGGTGTTAGGACTTTTGAAGATGTGTACTGTTGTTGCTGTTCTTCTGCTCTTTAATAAAAACTCCTTGAATAACACTAGCAGCTGAATCATCAATATTTAAAACATCAAATGTTGAAATCCTCAGACAACTCCCCCATCTGCTGCACTGTGGCGGCTCGCATGCCCCCCTGTATGTGAAGTCTCGCGTCAGGAGATGTGGAGCTCTTTAACACCCAGTCAAGTTTATACAAATTAGTCACCCTTATCCTTAAATTATTACTCAGTTAGGAGAAACTGTTAAGTCATGACAGAGTAGGGGAAGACAGGAGTTTTGGAATCAAACCTGTCAAAATGTTTAACCTTTTAGTGGACTGTAGAGCAGCCCACTCTGAACGTCTCTTCAGCTAAGCTGTCTGAAAATCCTATAAAATACTGTAACCCAAAGATTATTTCAACAAAATTATTTATCGTATTTAGACTTACAAAAGCATTGGTGTTGACGCTTCCTGCTTTTATCAGGACATCTGTATATATTAAACTGTGCATTAAAACGTATAGAGATTTCTGGAAGGCCGTTAGGCAACAAAATGATGCACAGATCCCTGGAGTGCACAAGGGAAAAAACACTTCATAACCCCACGATCAGGAATTCAAAAGATCAACCACTGGCAGACCAAACCAGACGGGAATTACGTTCTTGTGTTCAAGTTCTGTAAGGAAACCCTTAAACTGTGAAGTATATGTTACAGGAAACTTCTGCCCCCACTGTCATGCCTCATTTTATCTCATCTTTTCTAAAGAGAACCTCCAAATACACTTGAAAGTTACAAATAAAGCTCTGGCTGTTCACAAGACCACACTCCACATACAGAAGATTTTAAAAGTTTGCTAACAAGGCTATGGCATTCCTGGCGGGCTCCAGTGGACTTTGGGGGTTTAGTTTGGATTTGGCAGGTGGCTTTCATTTGTGCAAGTGTTCACCAGGAATTGTGAACGGAATGACTGGAGAGACATATTCCTTCTACTCACACCCCTTCCCCTACCAGCTCCACATAACACGAGCTCACGTTGATTCTTTAGCAGCCTGCAACAGGAATCAGTTTGCAGACACCACAGCCTAAAGAGCTGTGTCCTATGACACTGTCAGCTACTAAGCATCGATGTAACAGCTTGCAGGAAAAGGCCCAGCTGATGAATGGAAAAAAGTAAAACCCAGCTCCTCCTAACCTACCCACCGTGCATCATACAGAAACCTTCAAACTGCCGCAGTCTGCTTCAGCTTTTGATCTTCTTTCAACTACTCGTAAGAACAAAAAACTTAAATGACGAAAATTGGTAAGTTAAAGTTCTAAATGTGCTAAAATGAACAGAATTTCTGCTCAAAATCCTCCTCATTAACAATTATTGCATATTTCACTGCAGAGAAAAAAAAAGTCCTTAGGAAAGCTGAATGCTAATTTTGAAGCAATCAAAAATGCATAGATGTTTTAAAGTACAAGCAATGGCTCTGTAACATCTTGACTATTTAAACAGAAGCAGATGGTTTACATGGCTTTACTGCTTAATTAAACATTTTATATATTCTATAAAATGATATTTGATGGCATTCTTTCCGACTGGCTTTCTAAATTTAAATTACAACCTAATTTTACGTATGCACCATATTAACTAGAAAATTGATTAAAATATTCATATCCAATACTAACTTACCACCCTAGTTTCTGTGTTCTGATACATATGAAAAATCTAATTGTCCACTTCTTTCCTATTTTTTTTCATAATACTAACATTTTTTCATAATTCTACTGGGTTCCTTTATTTTAAATAGTCCTAATTTAAAATGTAATATTCTAGATTTTCCTTCATGTTCCCTTTACAAAAACAGAAACACAATCAGGAAAAACAAGACGAAATTTCTTTCATGAAGACCAACTCCAAGCAAGATAGATGTATGAATGCTACTACGATGGTAAGCTACAACTACTGATGAGTGTGAAAGATCTGAGGGAGATGGTAATGAAGAAATAAGAATTCATATCACAAAAGAAAGACAACTGGGAAAAGGTATGCGGTTGCCAAGTGGAAAATAAAATCAGGTTACACAGTTCCACAAAGCCACAATCACATGGTTAAAATAAAAATAGGGATGCAGGGAAAAGACTGAGCATAGTGGGCAAAGTTTTCAGAAAATCTTTATCAAGTACAAATTTGATGTGGTAGTTCCAGCAAAAGGAAGGGTTTACACAATTTTTATATTAACTGGCATGACTTTTTAAAGCTCATTCAAAACAAACATAGTAAAAAGGTAGAAATAGACCAAACAACAATACAATCACAGAGCCCTGCTCAGTTACACTTCAGTGCCACGCTTACGTAAGCAGGCGACAAATGCCCCTCACAAAGTGAAGCATGAAGTTGCTTATAAGTGACTTGTGAGTCATGTAAAGTCCTTAGGGTCACAAATCATTACACCCTCCATCTAAGTCAGAAGCTCTAGCATTAGGGCATGTTGCACATATTAAGCTACAGCAGTTTTTCCTGGTTCTTCCTGGGTACTTGTTCAGCTCACCAGGGGGCTTACCTGCTCCTCCTGACCCAACACAAGCCCAAACCAACAAGCAGGGGAGCAAACCAAAACGTTAATACATATTCTTTGATTGATGAAATGAAGCTATGCCACCGCACTGTTCTTTATATATGACCAGTACAGTGTAGAAAGATAAATAACCCTGGTTTTCCATCTAGACATACAGACATGTATTTTGATTAAAAGTAGCAGTTGGGGGGAAAAAAAAAGGCATTTTATTGAGTAAATTAGAATATCAACTTGAAAAGAAATTGCAGTAATACGATCAAAGTAGGATAGTTAGCTGTTAAAGTGATCAGAATCCTTATGACTATATAAGTCTGCTCCCCATCTCTTTTTAACACTCAAATTAGGCATTCAAAACCACTGACAAAAAGAAGTATAACAGTAACTCATGGAACTCATTACCATTAGGAAGTAAATACTTAATTGAATATTTTTAGATATGTGTTGTTTTCAAAAAAATGACGTTAATTTAAATGAAGTTAAAGTTTTAATCATGACTGAAGATCAAGAAATGCCTCTCCTTGTATTCCTCTAGCTAAACAAGAAGGGTTTTATACTTTTCCACAATATATTGTGCATTGCCTTCTGGCTGCGTAATAGTTCAAAGAACTGATTTTGCTTACCTAGCCGTTGCTTATATTCCTCTAAGTGAAGCTTGGGCTGAAAAAAAAGCAAGAAACATTTGACAGTTAGTTACACTAACTCCAGACTGACACATTTCGTATGTTTTGGCATGCATTTTTTCCTTAATACCCCTGAGAGACTTTATGTATCCTCATGTGCTAAATGAACTTTTAACGATTGCTAGACAATATCCCCACCCCATCTGGAAGATTCCAAGTCACTGAATATGCACATAAAGGGATACATGCTGCAACAAAAAGTCACTCCTTTTTTAAGAAGCTTTATTTAAATTCTGAAAATTGAAAATTAAAAACAAAGGAACCATCCACTATCCTACGCTGTCACACAGCCATGAGGAAGGAAACACAAATGTTTTGGCATAGTTTTCACCATTAGTCTGACAGATGTTTGATTTCTATAAACCTGTAATAACATGAAAATTGTAAACTAATTTCTCAGATATGCTGTACTGAAATACAGTATTTTTGTCTGTGTCGACTAAACATTTTACCCCCAAATATTTCACAATGGAAATGTTTGTTTGGATAGCCAAGACTGAGAAACAAACAAATCACGAATCAATTCACTTTCAGCAGGCCTTGGGTGCCTCCCTGCCAGCCTGACACTGGCTGAAGGATCTAACCCATGTGTGGGTTTGACTGCGTAAACAAGCATGAGTTTGGAGACCCAACTGTAAGGCTATCTGACCTAATTTCAAACAAAGCAAGTGTGTGGAGGGGCAAACTGCAAGAAATTCTGGATCATCGGCATTGCAATATACTCCAGAATTACCTTTACAACAGGCATTTTTTGCCAAGATGTCTTGCAGCGTGTATGTATTTGAGAGCCTGCTTCCCAGGCCCTGTTCATAAACCCAAGTATCTTTTCTCTCCACAAAGAGTAACAACCAGCACAGTTCTTGGCCACACCTGAACTTCCAAAACAAACCCATCTCGTCCCCCAAAGCAACTTCCACTTCCCAACCCACCTGCAGCCCGGGGCCTGACGTACTGTGCTTAGCTCTTCACCTGGCCTCAGTGAGGAGGAGCACCCCAGTGCCCTCAGGGAGGGATCCAGCAACCCCAATTGCACTCCAGGCATTGTCAGCTGCCCTCTGCCCAGCAGGATGCTGCTCAGGCCTGCTCGTTCTCAGCCATTTACACCACAGCAGACATGTGTCAGGAGAGGCAAGGGAGCCACAGCGGGGACACGGCCACAGCGGGGACCTCCCTCCACCACCGGCCTCGCCGAGAGCAACTCCTCACACTGCAGAGAAATGCCTCTGAGGAAACAGGCCCCTTCACTGTCTTTTAGCAGTGGAGAGCTGCGAGGCACCTTCGGAGGCGGCTGAGGCGCAGCCTGCAGAGCCTGTGGCGGGCTCCCCTCAGCACCCGCCTCGCGCCACTCTCCCCCTGCCACGTGCGCCCCCTTATTCCCGGCCCGCCGCGGGCTCCCTCGGACGTCCCGGCAGCCTTCACGCCCCGCCGCGCGGCCCACCGTCCCGCCCCGCCCCGCCCCGCCCCCGGCAGCTGGCGAGGGGGCGGGCCCGGCTGGGGACGGGGCGGGCCGAGGCTGGGGATGGGGCCTCCCGAGGCAGGGAGCGGCCGGGAGGAGCCGACCTCCTCCGCCCAAGGCGGGCGCGGCGGCCACGTCAGCCCCGCCGCCGCCCCGCCCGCCTCCGGCCCCGAGCCGGATCCCGGCGCGGGCCGCCCTTCCGCCCGGCGCCGGGGTGAAGGCGCCGCCGTCCCATGCTGCTCCGCGCCCGGCCCGGTCTCTCCGCCGGCCGCCCGCCGCTCTGAGCCACCGGCCGGTGCCGCTGCCCTCCCCGCAGCCCGGTAAGCGCCGCTTCTCCGGGGCTCGCCCACCGCCGAAGCCGCGCCGGCGGGAAGGGCACCGCGCGGCACCCGCGCCTTGGTGGCCGTCCCTCGCCGCAGACCCCTTCTTTCTCCCGCCGCAGCCCGCCCGCCCCCCTACCTCGCCGGGCCGTTACCTCCCCGGCGGCGCATCTCCGCGTCCCGCCGGCCCCTTTCGCCGCGGCGGGTCCAGTCGCGGGTCCTCGGGCCGAGCGCGGGTGGCCCCCGGGGTCTGCCCGGCTTTAGCGGCGAGGGGCGACCGACGCCTCCGTGACGAGGAGCCCTCCGCCCCGGAGCGGCGGCTGGCTCAAAGTCACCCCGTCCTTTCGGAGCTGTGCCCCTGCGGTACTAGAACGAGGTTTGAAGGGAAAGCGAGCCGTGCCGAACCCGCCGTTCTGATGCGATGCAAGTGGCTGGGACCGAGTGTCGTTCAGTGAAGCTTTGCCTGATGGCCTCATTCCCAGCATGCGGCCAGGAGATGGCCTGTCACCGCCGTGGTTCTCAGAAAGCAGGTCGATAGCTGCCACGAAACTTCACGTGCCACTGCCCAAGCTGGCAGTGGGGCGCTGTACTGGTGTGTATTTATGAAGTGGGAATATTTACTTTGTCGTTTTTCCCCCTCTCCTTATAGGCAGTGACACTGTAAGACTTGTGACATGAAGTAGGACAACCAGCATTTTGAAGAGCTCCGTTGTAAATACAGCTGTTTCCCTGAACGTTGACGTATTTACTGGAGACTCTTCCCAAAGCCTGCTCGAATCAGAACCTGTAAACTTGCCGAAAGCTTCATAATGGAGTGCTTCATATCCAAAGGAGATGATGTTAGATACTTGAAAAGGTCTTTATTACTAGTTTTAATATGCGTAACAGTTCTCGTGTGCACTGATCAGGACTACTATAGTTTACTTGGTGTATCCAAAGAAGCAAGCAGTAGAGAAATACGACAAGCATTCAAAAAACTGGCGTTAAAGTTGCACCCTGATAAAAATCAGGTAAGCTTCATCTTTACCAGGTCAGAGTTGTTGAGTTAATGGATCTTAGTGTTTGATCAAAAAGTGGGTTTAATTTGTCTGAAGTGTTTCTCTGTTCTTGTGAGGTAAGGTAACCACCTGGTAACGGCTCAGATTTTCTGCAGGGAAAAGTTACAGAAGGGATAGAGTGGTCATACAGGGTTGTGTTGAATTTGGGCCACACTAAATTGCTGTGGTAATAAAAAGAGGCAAGATCATTTAATTCTCAATTGTATTTTTGTAAATAAAAGGTAGGGCTGTGCCCTATCACCTTGCTGGGAAACTGATGAGTTTGTTTCTTTTGGTTTAGCTTATGGGAACTTCCTGTTTCCCTAACATGAAGTCTCATCTGAACAGCAAACACCACCAGCCTGTACTGAGACATCCATGGCCAAGTATCAAACAGGACAAAGCAGAAATTCTGGGACTGCCCAGGCATAAGGAGGGAGGGTAATAAGGAGCTCTAGACTAACTAGAGAGAAAAGACTGGGAACAGCTCAGTCTGTGCTACCACGTTTTCCAAAGTACAAAGACATAACTTTAAAGGTCATTGTTTTTTACTCAAAATTTCCTGAAATACTCAGGAATTTGCAGGAAATAAGGAGGGTTGGGATCTTTATGTGTGCAACTGCACCTCCGCAGAGCCCCAGAAGACAGTGATATTCCCTATGAGCTCAGTGCCCGCCTGCACAGGGTACAGCGCCTCTGAGGCGCTCATGTTTTACAGTGGACTTGAACATGACAGAGCTCAAAGAGAAAGCCAGATCTCAGCAGAGTTGGAAATGACAACTTGGAACTATTAGCTGCAACTTTTGGTTTGCACATGTTGATACCTTTCCAAACAGTAACATTTTGGGTCAGATTCTGTAGTTTCCAAGTAAGCAAATAGTACTAAAATACTACTACAGGTTTTTCAACAGGTTATTTTCAACATTAAAGTTGATGTATAGAAGAAGCCATTACACAAGTTCCATAATGGTAGTTCGTTTCATGTATATGTAGGTAGACAAGTCTAATTATTTAAGATTTCATAAATAATCTTTAAGAAAAAGTGTACTTTGAATGACGTGTAAGCAGAAGTTAAAAGGGTGGGAGAGTGCTGCAGATTTTGCTCACCACTGTTACACTGCACCCACTCGGAACCCAAACTGGGGTTCAGAATACAGCTGAAGATTTTTCACTGCTCTAATTCTGAAGCTACATAGAACCAGAATGCTTTTTAAATAAAAAAAGGGGGCCTCTTTCTACACAGTAAGACCGGCATGGATTAATCTGTCCTTACGGCAGAGATTTTCAATCTGGACGAGTGGGGATTCTAGGGGAGGAGAAAAGATTATAGAGGAAATGGTAAGCTTTTGTTCTTGAGTACTGTTTTTTTTCTTCCATTGAAGAAAGAGGATTGAAGGAAAAGGGATCACTGGAGAATGTTAGAGCCTTCTACCAGCTCGCCTTGTATTTCAGTTCATACTTAGTGAGGATGAAGAAATGAGCAGAAGACGCATCTGGCTTCAAGAGAGGAAAGCTTTACTGTAGTGTGTTTGGAGAACACTGTGTGATGTTTGCTTCCATCACAACTGACATCTTTAGTAGGGATATAAAAATATTTCCAGATATTATTTTCTCAGCATTATATGTACAATATGGTTTATTAATTACTTACTAATTATCGTTTTCCTTAAATAGAATGATCCAAATGCACATGAAAATTTTTTGAAAATAAATAGAGCCTATGAAGTACTTAAAGATGAAGATCTGCGGAAGAAGTATGATAAATATGGAGAGAAAGGTCTTGAAGATCAGCAGCAAGGAGGTCGTTACGAAAGCTGGCACTTTTATCGCTATGATTTTGGTAAGTTATGATGTATGTTTGTGATTTGCTTAAAACAGTCACAAGTAAATGCGATATTCAGATCTGTATTAGATCTTTTCACGCGTTTCTGATGTATCCCCTCCAGATCTGTGCCTGCTCTGTTCTCCTGTAGCTGTCACTTTCTCTGTTGACCCAATCTCTTATTTACCCTGTTAATGCCTGCCCAAAAATGTAATAATCTATTTACCTAGCCTTTTGTTCCTGCTGCTTACCTCTTTATTGGCCATCTAACTTCTTGGGTTTGGGGTTTTTTTAAGTACAAAACTGGTTTTTTTTTCTTTTAAACTTCAGTGTTAATATTTAATCAGCATTCTTTTTAGGTCTTCCTGCATTAAAGTTTTCTCATTTATATAAAGTATTCTCAAGTAAATTTTAAGAGGAGATTTTTGCACTGTCAGGCCCATTTTATATGCAGTTACACAATTAGAGATCAGTAAATAGGTAGTAGAACGTGAAAAAATAATAACAGAATCATACCTAAAATGATCTTGACACAAGCTATTTAATGTTTGTCTAAACAAATTTTAGGTAGTGGTAGGGAAAGGCTGGGGGGAAAGGCTGGGGTGAGCCAGCCATTCTTGAGCTGCTGTAACCAGAGTAAGCTAAAATAGGGAGCTGAGGAACAGGGTTTGATTGATATGAAATAAAAAGCTGAAATGAGCCTCCACCCTGGAAATTAATTTTTTTCTGGTGTAGTTTGATTTAATAGCCCCAGTCTCTAAAAAATTAATGTCTGTGAAAATTGAAATTGAAAAAACAGAGGTGCAGTTATCACAGGAAAATATGGAAATTACGTGAAACTTCTTCAGATAAACAGATTTAAGAAATTTTATCTGTCTGAAGTTGCACTGCTTGACTGAGAAACAATGTCATTGAATGTGTATTTACCAGTCGTTTGGAGAGTGTCTAAGTGTGTATGTATATAAAAGTATAACCTGTTTTATATATCGGTATGGGTGAGTGCATGTATTATATTACATGATATATAAATGGATAGTAATATAAAAAGTACCCCGTCACCTGTAGAAATTAATTTCATTTCATTGTTTATTTGCATTTAATCCTTGTATACCTCAGCTGAAATGGCATCTCACCGTGTTAGGTACTGTAGAAGATTTTAGTCATAGTACACAATAAAGCTGACTAATAGTATTTTTGGTATCTCTGCACCGTCCTTCTTGTGTACTTGAAGCAGTAGAGTGTTCGTAGCGATGTTCTAGGCAGGACTGGTTAGCTTTTTAGAAAAGCTGTCTTCCTTACCTTTATTCTGTCCATTGATTCTGCTGCGTTCACACATGCTGTTAGTGGAAAAGCTTGTGGCTGACACACCTTTGTGATCTAAATAGTTTGGATAACCAGAGGCTGAGCAAAGCAGTGAAAGCTTCCAGGCATTACGTGTACCTCTCTCGCTGAGCGCGGAATCTTCTTGAATTTTAGTCTGACAGCCGGTTGATGTTAATTCTAATACTCTTGCCGTAACAGCAGTAGTTCAAGTTCTCTACTCACTTGGTGGCTGGCCTACTAAAACACCAAAAGAACTTTTCTGTTCCGATGGTGGCTTTTGTAGCATGAGGACGCGTGAGTTCACAAGAGATTCGACTAAGGTTACGTGTTGCTAAAGAAATGCAGCTTTGTTGTCAAAACTCTCTTTGCCAGCTTACTACTTCAATCTAGGCATGCTGTCTTCTGTCTTGTGAACAGGATGATAGTTTGTTCATTCATTTTAAAGATGGCAAAAATAAAAAGCAGTTGTTGGTTTTCTTTAATAGGTATTTATGACGATGATCCTGAAATTATAACATTGGATAGAGGAGAATTTGGTAAGTTTTAAATAAATGGCTATCTGTTTGATAATATGGCAACTCAAAGGACCATTTATTTCATTCGGAGCTGTGTATCTGTAGACTTCTGTTACATATCTATACAAAAAACTGTCAGAAAATTATCTTCAGATGTAAAAACAAAACCCTTAATCTAAAGTGTTTATTGACATTGATTTATTTGCTAACCAGCATTTACCAGGAAGCATTAAGTTTGAAAGGTATTTTGTGGGATTTGTAAGAGGAAATTACTTGAATTAAAATTTTGTTTCTCCTAATTTCATTACTATTTGTTTTGGGCTCTTGTCTAAAAATGCCCTCAATAGAACTCTTCTACTATATTTCTTTTTTTTTTTCCTGTGAAATAGAGTCAGTTGTGCCTTGCACAAGAGGTTCAGGGTCAGGTGGTCATACCAGATAGTAAAAACACAGCTAGGTAAGACAAGGTCTGGAAAGATGCTTTCAGTAATGGCAGTGTCCAGGCTTTTTTCTTTTAAAAGAACAGATGTTTATAACTAAAACAGATTGGAGAGAGAAAATACTGGATTTTGTGTAATTTTTCATCTGTATTTTGAGTACAGTTTCCTTTGTATGGACTGGATCTACATGCTGCACCAGTTTGCAAACTGTTCTGATAGCAGAACCTCATGATCCTCTCCATGAGAACCTGGTCTCACTTCAATCCATTGATTTGCAGAATCTACACACTCCATAGTTGGCGTGTCTGTGAGGATATTTAATATAGGCAACTTAGAAAATTCACCCTAAAAATTATGTCCAAAACCAGTGAGAGTGAAAGCCATGTAATTCAAGCTGATATAACCTCTGTGTGTGCATATTTTGTTGCTGCTGTTTTCTTTTATAAGCCACAGTATTTAATTATGTTTCCCTTGTTTTTTCTAGTAATTACTTTGGGTTTTTAAATTGCATTTTCACCTATTAGACACAGATTTTATATAAAAAGATTGTCTGGTGGAACCCAGAAAATACATGAAGTGATAGAAGGAAATGGAAAATTCTAGTGGGTAAAAATCTTTTAGAACTTGTATTTTGTTTTTAAGTTACTCAGATTTACACTATCACACATTTCATCTAGGCTAATCTGTAGAGAGCAAATTTATTCTTCATTAACAGAACAGCTGTTGAAAGTCAGGGTGCTGATATCCTCTAAAATATTATTTTTGTGCACTTGTCTACAACAGCGAGTAGGTGCAAGTGAGGTGCAATCTTTATCCCATCCGAGTTACTGTGTCTGACATACAAATACTTAATTCAGCTCTTGGGGAAAACAGTATAGTTAAAATGCACATTGTAGGTATAAGTACACCGTAGATCTGCATTACTTAGAATTTTTTTTCTCTTCATCTAGATGCTGCTGTTAACTCAGGAGAGCTGTGGTTTGTGAATTTTTATTCTCCTCGGTGCTCCCACTGCCATGAGTTAGCACCTACGGTATGTACCACAAGCAAATTAACTCTGAAAATTCATTGGTTTTAACAGCATAAAACTTAATGAAGTGGATTTTTACACTGAAGCTGAAACCAAAGACAGCAGTTCAAGATGCCAGGAATAAAACATGCTGATTTCCCCCCCTCCCCCTCCTTGTTTCTAGTGGAGAGAGTTTGCTAAGGAGATGGATGGAGTAATACGCATTGGAGCTGTCAACTGTGGAGATAATAGAATGCTTTGTCGAATTAAAGGGATTAACAGTTACCCCAGTCTGTATGTTTTCAAAACTGGAATGGTGAGTGATAAAACTTAAATCGTTCTTAGACTGAAATCTGGAAGAGTATTTCTTTAATGCTTGTTCAATCATAGTTCTTTATATAAAGATCTTCCTTTGAATGTATTATTTCCTCTTAATAAATTATTTTTTCTCTTCACCTTGGTTAAATTAATTTAGAAAGTTAACTTCAGAAATGGATAACTGGTTTATACGGTGCTTTTTCTGAATCACTTTACCATTCAGCATCATTTCTGATGTGGGAAGGTACCGTGTTTTGGCAGTGGTGCTGTAGCAAAGCAGTAGGTGTATTTGAACGGTTTCTCTTACAGTATTGTAATGGACTTTTCAAATACAAAGAACAGTCTGTGGGTTTGAGTCTAGAGAATACAACCACGTACCTAAAGGAACTTGGAAATTCCTTCCACAGGTCTGCCTCCACGCTAGCTGCATTGTGTGTGTCGTGCTTTATAGCTCCTTGTTAGGGAGTGGTGCCAGGGGCGGTGCACAGATTGGACTTGAGTGGTCTGGTACCTTTTGACAATGGAAGACTTGAAAGGTTGAACGCAGAGATTGTGCATACGCTAAATGGACTGATGCAAGCAATCCTTCTTTAAATAAAAACGTAATAATTGGGAAGTGATGTTTCTAAGACTAAATTATCCTTGTGTTGCTGGACTTGGAAAGAAATCACATTATGAAATTTAAATAAAAGTTAAATTCCAAACATTCCAATATGGGAGGGAGAGAAAGGTTAGAGCTAAGGTTTAGGGTGCCGGGGGGTGTCCCACAGTTGCACAAGTATTGTTATAAAAAAACAGTAGGCTTTGGGGGGCGTTTTTCTTTTCTTTTTTTTTTTTTTAACTTCCTAAACTTTATTCTTTGTCTTCTATAGCAACCAGTGAAATATTACGGAGACAGGTCAAAAGAGAGCTTAAAGAACTTTGCCATGCAGTATGTTACAAGCACAGTCACTGAGTTATGGGCAGGTAATGTTCACGTGTTTTGCTTGGGGTGTTGTTGTTGAAATTGCTTTTACAGTATAAAATATGGCAGAAACTCTGTATACAACTGTCAGCTGTTGCCCAGTGTCATTTTCAAGATTAAAATAGTAGTTTACTGTAAATTGCTAATATAAATATAAAAGCTTCTTGTTTCATAGTCACGTTTAGTCACAAACTGATGCAAATTGGTTTACTCTTAGGAAACTTTGTTAGCGCCATTGAAACTTCATTTGCTTCCGGCGTTGGTTGGCTGATCACCTTCTGTGCTGTGCGTGGGGGTAGGTGCATTAAATACTTTCCAAATAAGGCAGACGGGGGGAAAAGTACTCTTGCTGATAGTGGCGTAATCCCTTTTGCTTTTAACACAGTGTTGTAAAGCATCATAGATGATGACAGTATTTGTACTGTGGGTCATTTAAGCTCGTTTTCAGAGGCAGTTTGACAAAAGGGACATTAATAGAAAGATGATGCTGTTGTGCTTCTGTAATGTCACGTGAGTCATTACAGCAGCACTCAAGTGTAACCCCTCAGGAAGGGAAGAAGAGGCCTCTGACTTCAGTTTCCAGCTCAGGCTCAGATGACAGATATTGCAGAGGTGCATGCCGGCCTGTCATGACAGCTGAGCAGAAGAAAGGATGTAGCTCCCCATTACACCACCCATACTCAAAAATCAGCTGAATGTTTTTGGTTAGGTTTGGACACAGTAATTGCTCTTACCACTGAAGGCATGACAGACTTTAGGTTTGCATTAGGGTTTGTAGCTGTTTGTCACTGGCTTTCTTGGGATCAGTACTGGGTACGGTATATGAAGAAAGCTCTCTTGGTTACCTGGTAGAGCTTAAGTAAATGTGCTACACCTTTGACAAATATAGATTTCTTGGCCTTATGAGAGGACCTTTGCTCCGTGAACTGAATAACCAGATCTGCAGTCTTGGATTTACATCTGTAAATAGCTTGATTTCAAGCTGCAGTCCTTTTATTAAGTTTTCAACTTTGGTCCAGTTAAAGTCAGGTTGATGCATCTTCTTATTTCAAAAAACAAACCTGCATCAGAAGGTAACTATGCAAAGTCTGGGTGGGTAATTAGAGCATATGCTGCTTTTTTTATACTGAAAGACACAAATGCCAAAGAGCCAGGAGGCATGCCTTTTGAAATGGTCATCTCTATAGGGAAGAAAGGGATAATACTAAAGAAGAGTAGGTTTAGTGCATTAATAATACAAAGTATTATGTTTGTAAATAAATCATTTTTATCTTGCAGATTGCTTGAGTCACCAAACACGCCTTAAGCTAGCCGGCATGTTGGTAAGCAGCGTTTCACTTGGAAAGCATTACCTGTTAGAGCTAAAACAAAATAACAGCATTGGAAGCATAAAGTGGTAGCTAAAACTCTCGCTGGGTTTAGCAGAACCAAGATTTCACCTGTTAACTTTCGGAAGAGGGAAATATTTTGACTTAGTAGCTATTGGAATAACATAACATTGTTTTAGGAATGTTACAGAATATGAATATTAACAAATGAATTACAATGGAGTCTCCTTCTATTTTCTAAATGCATATAACTATGTTTTGGGATTTTCAAAAGCATTTCTAGACATGAAATTAAAACATACTCTTTGTGTTTCTTTTTGTTGTTTTGTGGTGGATTTTTTTCTGGTGTGTTTTTGTTGGTTGGTTTTGTTTGGTTTTTTTCTTACAGGAAGGCCTTGTTAATGTAGGCTGGATGGACTGTGGCACCCAGGGTGAGCTTTGTGATAATTTAGACATCTCATCTAGTACTACAGCATACTTTCCGCCTGGAGCCACCATAAATAATAAAGAGAAAGGAGGTGTTTTGGTAAGAGTTGTTCCTCAACCACTCTGTATTTAGACAAAGTAAGGTGATGATAATAACAAGAGAATGTGTAAATAACTTCCAGATTGATTATATACAACTGAAAAGATGCTTTCTTTCTTCTAAGCTTGCATGCCCTGGTATGAGTGTACAGCCCTCCTGGCTTGTCAGGCCGTGATCTCTGGAGGTGGTCCCCAGTTCACTGTACACTGGGAGAGTGAAGAGGAGCAGCCTGCCGTAGCAGCAGCAGCCTGTGGCTCTGCCCAGCCACCTCCTCAGGCACCTTCCTGAGCAGCTGTGGGAATCTGAGGGTGGGATGTGCTCTGTCACAGGCCCAAGGGCCAGTTCTGAAGCTGCTACCCAGCCATCCTGGGCAAGCTTGGGAGATTTGCCATGTGCCCTCAGTTTTTATTTCAGAAGGAATGTGCCCCAGGTATCAGAAGCTTGAGAAGTCCCACTCCGAACGGAGTGCTGGCATGTGTGATACAAGTACTCCTACGTTGTCTGTTGGTAGGGATTATGCTGTTCGGCTGCATTCTGATACTGCAACCTCCTCCTACGTTCGTGTGGTAGTTCCTGAATTGAGCGAGACATTTCTGGGTTTGAAGCACAGCTCGTTCCTTTACATTCACCACTGTTATCTGCATCTTTAAAAGGAGGAAGTTAAATTTGTAACATACCTTCGTTCAACCTTGTAACTCTGAGTCACTGATTCATATTACTTCCTAAATTAAAAAAGGTACTGAAGCTTAAATATCTGTACAGTGCCGTTAAGGAAGGCTGTAAAACTAGACTGGAAATCTTGTAAACATGTCTGGAAATTTTGGTTTTAAATTTAGCACGTTTTGACAAAATACATCTTCAGTTTAATATTGTGGGAAAACAAGCTAAAAAGCAGTATTCCAAGAGTGATATTTGTGAAACTATATATAAGAAAAAGAAGTTGACCAAATAAATTATTATTGACTCTACTCTTCAGTTGATGGCTAATAAGAAATTGGAATAAGTTCCCTGATATTTGGAGTACTAATCATCAATAGTCGGGTTGATGTTTGTAATTCCTTATAATAAACACAGTTAACTTTCCTTCCTAGTTTCTTAACTCCTTGGATGCCAGAGAAATATATCAGGAAGTAATGCAGCATTTGCCAGACTTTGAAATTATCTCTGCAGCTTCATTAGAGGTAATTTTTTTAAAATATGTTAAGATTACTTTAAATAATGTATTTTAATATTTTTTTAATCGTTACTTTACACTTTTTTAAATCCTGTTGATACAGCCACCTAGTATTTATTTAACTGAAAATTACTCTTCCTCCCACCCTGTAGCCAAAATTATTTAACATTGTCTACATGTACTTCTGTTGTTTAGCAAAACAACAAAAGCAGGGGGGTATATTTAATAGCAAACAGAAGACCACAGAAATTACCACTGTAACTCGCTCTGCATCTGCAATTCACTAGTTAATTTTTAAATCAACTACATTGTAGAGAATTTTATTTTAAATGTATTTTGTCAGTATTGTAAGAAAGAAAAAATACTTGTTAATCCATGATAAGTGATGTATGAACTGAAATTAGGAGTCATAGAAGTTACTCATGTCTTGGAGAAAAAAAAAGAGGAGACCACTTTTCACACCTGCGGCGCTTAGCAGCTTGATCTACAGTAGGAAGTGCACTTGGAAATAAAAAGTATCGTGGATAGCATGTAGCCAGCTTGTTTTCCAACTTTCTCTGCTTTCCGGCTGAAGGTGCGGTAAAGTTCAGTGGAAGGACTACATGAAAGAGTCTGCTGAATGGAGGTCACTCGGAGTCGAGATGAATAATTGGGCGTTTGCCTTTGTAAAAAGTAAAAGGAATCTACAAGTTGGTAAATTTGGGAATATTTTTTTTCCTCGTGTGTTTTTGATGTGGGTTTGTTTGTTCTTTTCCTTTGTTTAAAGGACCGTCTGGCTCATCACCGATGGCTGCTTTTCTTCCAGTTTGGGGAGAGTGATAAGTCAAATACACAGGAATTTAAAAAACTTAAGTTCTTACTTAAAGAGGAACATATTCAGGTAGGTCTGCTCACCCATCTAGCGTTAGAACACCGCTTACATTCAGAGAACAAGGCATTATTACTATCTGTTACTACCACCTGCCACCTCGGGTACTGAAAGAGAGATACTATCATAAGGTAGATTTGTAGTAAAGTTTTTAAGTGAAAGCAAACAATGAAGTTTCCATACAATTTGAATTATGTAAAATTAGTTAGGAAATGCTGTCTTGTTAAATCCGCTCACTCGTGGGAAATGTTGCTGCAGATCCCACTCAGATAATGAGTAAAAGTTAACACTTCAACATCGCATTGATGTATGTGAAACTGTATTTTAATTATGCAGAAAACCTTATCTTGAACATTTGCTTAATAAAAAGAAAGCAAATTCAAACTTTGTACTAGAGACAGATGGATTGTGTCCTATGAGTATGTATTTTTAAGAATTGTTGCATTGACTACAAGAATTTTAATGTCACATTTATTTTAAGTGTCTTTCTGCTTCCTTGCTATTTTGTTTGGAGTGGGAAAAAAAGAGGATTCTTTAAGGTTTTATTCCCTGTTTTGGCCTTTAATTTAAAAATTACCAAATGACTTAATATAGCTGTGCTAGTGTTTTTCCTCAAACATCATAGTTACAAGATTGTCCTTAGATAATGTTTGTGTATAAAAAGGCTACCACTTTTCCGTATTCTTACCTGACAAGGCGGACGATAGGGACTCCAAGACAACTCTATTAGAGTTATAATATGAAGCCGTTTATTGCCTCGTTGGCTGCGCTTATATACAGTACTTTTATCTGTCCACGCGCACATACGCAAGTTGATTGGTTACATCTGTTTTGCCATAAGCTGTCCACACGCTCTAAGCTAATACGTGACTGGCTATCCCATACTCTGCTTTTCTCTGCCAAGAATTTGCTGATCCCCTTTATCTTTGTTTCTTCCTTTATCGTCCTCAAGTATGCTTCAAGGCTGTGCAGGCAGTTTGCGGCCTACTCCAGCTCTGTGTAGCTTTGTTTGCCAACATATCTGTTCTTCTGTAAGAAATCTCCCACACTTACCTTTTTTTAATTAATCTATCTTGACTTACTGCCTTTCAAAATATTTTAAATCTATATAAATTAGGATGCCTTAATAAAAATGACACTGTCTGTTAAATAGGTTGGCAAGTTTGACTGTCTTTCCTCACCAACCATCTGCAACAAACTGTATGTCTATCAGCCTTGTTTAGCAGTCTTCAAAGGAAAAGGAACTGGAGATTATGAAATCCATCACGGTAAGGGAAACTATGGCCAGTTTAAATCATTACACAGTCACTCTGCCAAAGTCACACTGTCCTTGGCAAACTTCACTGTCTTCCCAAAGAACAGATTTGTAGGTTTAATACTTGCTTTTGTATCTCTGACCTCACTGTAGCCTTGCACAAACTTAATCGTTTCCTTTTGAGTTGGATTTTTTCCCCCAGGTAAGCAGTAATCAGAAGCCAAGAGATGTATTTTGTCTTTACTTTTCTATTTCAATGTCATTTACATAACTACCTACAAATAAAATCTGACGCTGATAGGGACAGCTTCTGCCGTGGGTAGGATAACCAAAGAACGCTGTAAGGCAGCACACTTTGTAGAGGCTTATCCTGCTAGTTATACAGTGCTGCCAACCTGAGGAACTTGGATTTGGTTTCATGTGCCACTGCACTACAACTAATTCCACACTTTGCGGACTTCCGTCCAAGAAAATCTATGTTGAGACTTTGACCACTCACTTTCATTTCCAAAGTGGCAGCTTCCTTCCAGGAAAGGCTGGAACTATGTTACTGTGTAGCACCGAAAGGATCCAAAAACGCTGGTTGAAGAATGGAGCCTGAGGCGAAACTGTAGCTTGCAACAATAGGTGTAGCTTCATCCAGAATGTGGCACGAGGCAGGATGAGGTTCTCATTTTTCAGCTCTGAAGTATGAGAAACAGCTTGCTTGAATTAAGTCAGAACCTTGGTACTGTAATAAAGAAGAAAGGAGAAAAGTTCTTGACCACTTAGAAAAGATCAGTAGTATGTAAGGAGGGAAGATGATCCCATACATCTCAGGACTGCTGTCAAGAAAAGCCTTATAGACTCTGAAATTTCCACTCCTGCAGAGAAGCCAAGAAAGGGTCATACATGTACAGCATTTTCACATCTTTTTATAGTGGCACAGCTTCCAAATAGTGTAAGAGAAATACACTGGACTACGTATGGTACATATATTCTTTTCTGAATGGTTTGGTTTACTGTTAAGTAGACGGCCTCTAGAATGTCTGCCAGTAGTCATCCCACTCCAGTGTTTACAACAATATAATATTCAAAAGAATCAAGCTTTTTCATGTGCTGTGTTGAAGGGCTTTAACAGTTTAAAAATCTAAGAATGGTAATAAATCTTAAGCCACTGTGCAGTGACTTCAGATTTAATTACCCTGAAGTTCTTGCTCTCAGTCCTTTTTAAGACACAAACTCTCCTTTCTGCTGACAAACAGCCATGTGGAGGGTATGAAGAGACGTCGTCTTTGCCCACTAGAGCTGTGTCAGCAGCAACTTCAGTTACACTTAAATCACAGCTTTTTATCAATATAATTTATTTTCTTTGAAGCCTTCACTGGGTCAGTACCTTTTCCAAGACAAGTGTATCTACAACAGTAACTTGTAAATTCCAACGAACAGTAGTAAGATGGTAAAACAGCCAGTAGTCTAGTCACAAAAAAACATTATGTTTGATGAAAACATATTTTATCTTGGATAAAACATTTATTTGACTAATATTAGGTAAATATCCACTTCAGTATTTAGCCAAGTATCAGCTATCACCCTGAGTGTGTCTTACCTGTGTAGGTTTGGACAGTTTAACGTTGTCTTCCTGAGAAAGAGCAAGCCAGTACCTGTTTGATTTATTTAAGCAGGCCATATTTAAAGATCAGTCAAGGGAACTGAAGGACTCCTGTTGCTATCACTGATTTTTTTTAAATGAGATCTCTCAAAGGGAAACCCAAACTCTGTTCTACATTCTTCTTTGAAGGAAAGAAGATCTTATATGACATTGTGGCATTTGCCAAAGAAAGTGTCAACTCCCATGTTATCACACTGGGACCTCAGAATTTTCCTGACAAAGAAAAGGAACCATGGCTCGTGGATTTCTTCGCACCGGTAAATACTTAATACCTATTATTTCCCTTTTTCTGAAGTCTGTTGTGTAACTATGTAACGACATACTAGCACTGTCTTGAAAGTGTCCTTTAGCACCCTGAGATGGCTTTGTAATTTCTCATTCCTTGGCAGCACTAGTTCCTAGACTGCGTAGGAACTGTTGTCAAAGCAGCGTATTATTTGTCTGCAACAGCTTACATTCTCCTGAGAGCCAACAGTGGGGAAAGCAGTTGTGCTGACTTGCATTTTGTTTTTTGTTTTCTAGTGGTGTCCTCCCTGTCGAGCTTTGTTACCAGAGCTGAGAAAAGCATCAAAACATCTTTATGGTCAGCTTAAATTTGGAACACTAGACTGTACTGTCCATGAAGGGCTTTGCAACATGGTAAGCTGAAGGAACCAAAAAACCAACAGTACTCTCAAAGAGTATTATTTTGTTCTAGTTGGAGGCTGGAGGCACACAACTTGTTCTTTTACTATTAATTCCTTAAAGGGTAGTAAGCCAAACAGGACACTTGTATCATAATTCTTATTTTTCTTTCCCAAAGGAGCAAGCTATGTAACCACTACAGATAATATATTAATAGAAAATACAGGTCACATTTTGCTCTGATTTCATAGTGTTATTGGAAGACTCTGGAAGTGCCAGAATTTAATAATTCTTGGGGGGTGGGGGTGGTGGTGAGGGGGGAAACATGGTGTTTAAGAGAAAAAAAGAATTAGAGCAGAACCAGAGTGGTTTTTGTAGTGTGCAGATAAATACATACATTCTTTTTGCTCTTCGCATAGGAGGAAAAAAACCCCACGAGTGAAACATTTAAAAATACAAATTTTATATTGATAAACAACTTTTTGAAGATCTCTGCAAAATCACTTCTAATTCAGTTCATTGTAACTGACTTTGCTTTTTGTTTTGTAGCGCCTAAGAAATGCAGGTCAATTTCAAAAGAAATGTTTATTACTTACCAGTTTACATTTATTTATGGTAATGGAATGAATTTTTTTTATCTTGCCCCATTTTCCATGTTTAAATTTGCTTAACTTTTGCTTCAATCGATATCATGGTACAGATTATTGGCATCACTTTTCCTGAATTCCAGAAACTACTACATTTTGACAGCTTTCCTCAACTGCAGGTTTTATTGTTCACAAGAACTTTTTATGTTAGAAAGTTTGTATTTAGCTTTAAAATGTGAATGACTTAAAGTACATGAAAAACAAACTAAAAGAGCAAGCTTTTTTAAAAGTTCTATTTAATGATGTGTTTACACACTGAAAAATTCAAACCATGGAAGCAGCTGTGTTCAATAGTAAGCAATGCAGTTATTCATACAGTAGAAGTGTTTTCACCTGAAGACTTGGGAATAGCTTTAAAGTTAAAGCTCAGAAGGCCTGTGGATTAATTCCTATGTTTGTGGAGCATGGCAAAGGAACTACTGGCTGTTTTTTAATTCAGTACGATCTATACCATCTCTGAATACAACTGACATCTTTCCTGTACTGGTTTGTAATAGTTTCAAACTCCCGTGTGCATGTAAGTGTGAGCAGCTGTACTGTACAAACTGGATAGATAGCACCTGTGAGCCACCAGTACTGCTGGCAGTTAAAGGAAAGTGCAAGAAACCTAGTAAGTCCTTGCAATTTCTTATTGTCTGTTCTGTTAGCATAACATTCGAGCTTATCCAACAACGGTTGTGTTCAATCAGTCTGATGTTCATGAATACGAAGGGCATCACTCCGCGGAGCAGATCTTGGAGTTTATAGAGGTACGTGAAACAATCCTTGCTGCAGTCGTGCTCTGTATGCAGCCCAGCCATAAACATGTTCTTTAGCTGGAAGATTCTAAGAATATTTTTTTTTAATTAATTAGACAAGTAAGATGAGTGCAGAAACCTTGGGCAAGAAGTGATCCAGCAGCTGTGTCAGGAACTTAACACCTAGTGGATTAATTTCCCTATTCTGTCAAGTAATTTCTTTGAGATCATTAGCAAATAACTTGAGTTCCCTTCCAATCTGCAAAGTAAGAGTAATGATTTCTGTCTCATGGAGACGGTAAAGCAATTGAAAGTATGAAGTACTGTAATATTAAGGTGAAAATGCCTCACATCCACACCTTGGTATAGGAGGGGGTTCACATTTTTGTCACTTAGCTTGCTGCCCTCCATGCTTCTCAGCAGTTTCTTGAACTTCCTTAACTCTCAGAACTGCACATCATTGGTACTCACCATCGTTCTGGTGCCTGTTCTGGCTTCAACATTCAGGTTCTCTCGCTGCTACATCAGCAGGCTGTTTTCCACTCTCTGGAGGGACTGTTCCTTCTCTGCAGGCAGAAGCAGGAGGTTTAAGAGCACACATGCAGGAACAGGTAGAGATGAGTCTTTCCCAGTTGATATTCAGAAGCCCCTGGTGCACCGTAAGTGTTCTGCACCCCAGCCTGAACAGCACGGCTGAGTCTCGTAATGCCTGTTCTTGCCGGGTATGCTGCACTTCTTGATTTTGCCTTGCTTTATGGAGAAGAGGCAGAAAAACCTCCTTTTTGCAGCCTGGCTGTATTTTTTTGATAGCTCTTTTCAGCAAATCGGGCATGTGGTTGCTAGGTTCAAGGGATGACTTCTGATGCTCCCATGCCTTTTGGTGGTGGTGTGGAGTCTTCCCTACCGCAGCAGCCAGTTTCTTTAGAAGAGGGACATTCTCAGAATTTGGTACAGTCTGTTTGGATGTGATGGCGATAGGTACGGGATAACTTGTTGTTGCAAAGTATATAAACGGTCTTTCTTTACTTTAGGATCTTAGGAATCCATCGGTGGTCTCCCTAACACCAGAGACATTCGTTGAATTAGTTCAGAGAAGAAAACGAGAGGAAATCTGGATGGTTGACTTCTACGCTCCATGGTGTGGACCTTGTCAGGCTTTAATGCCAGAATGGAAAAAAATGGCCAGGGTAAATGACTTTCAAACACTTTTTCTGCCTTTGTGTCCTGTTCTGTGGTATTATTGAGACAGTACAACTACTGTCAGCTGAGAAAGTCTAGTGATTAATATTGCAGGCAACACATGGAATTCCTACCTGACAGTTTCATATTGTTTCAAATACAACATTTTTCTTTGGGTTTTTTTATAAAGGTTCAGTACTGTAATCCAGTTTTTCCTTTAGATACAAATGTATTTTCCAAGATCTAAGAAACTTTAGAGTAACTAACTTTCCTTTGATGTTCAGTGCTTCATATAGACAAGAGCACTGCATTTGTTTAAAACAACATATGAAAAAAGAATTATACGTAAATTAGGTAAGAATTGGTTGAAATAATTTGCCACTTTATTCTCAGTATTTGTTGTGATCATTAGTCATCTTCAAGATAACACTTAGACCTTGGTGAAACCTCTGACTTGAATTTAAGATTAAAGGAGGTCAGTCGTATCCTTATTTATTTCCTATATTAGGAAAATTTTCCATGAGATTTTCTTCTTCACTGAAAGTAATTAAATATTAGAAGCCGTACACCTCAAGGCTGATGGTCAGTTAGCAGAATTACACATATTTCGGTATGGAATTGTTGGGACTGGGGAGGGTGGTTTTGTTTTGCAAGGGCATGGCAGCATTCTCTCATTTGCAAAGGTAATACTGCTTTACTGACAACTAGCTGGGTTTTCCTGGATGGGTTTCCAAGAATTTGAACTAGAAACTTCGAGGGGAAAAAAGCAGGCTTTGGAATCAAGTCCATGACTTTGAGCCATTTAGAACTGGCCTAGACTAGGAATTATAGCCAGGATTCTATATTCTGGTCAAATGCCTGCAAAGTATTATGAGCTCTATAGTACACATCCAGTAACCAGCAGCTTCCCTGCCCACACCATGTGGTTTGGGCCTTTGCAACAAATACAGTGTGTTCAAGAGACAGGCCAGCTGTGCAACTGATAGCACATCTGCACCGTACCAGGATCTGTTGTAATTACTGAGCCTGGGATATGGAACATGGTAACGTGGTAGTCCCTGTGCTAAATACCCACACACACCTGTGCCTCTGAGGCAAGGGGGATGCCTCATGAGCCATGTGCGTGCAGCTTACGCTACGATAAATGTGCGTGATGGGAACGTACCTGGGAGATAGCAGTGTCCCATTTGCAGGAGAAAAGAAAGCCGTATGATAATCTTTGTTTGTTTTGTTCCCCAACTAAGTGATTAAGACTTAAATCCTGAAGTATTTTTGATCAGCATGTTTGATTGTAAGTTTTCTCTTTTTTCAGATGTTAAATGGATTAATCAGTGTAGGGAGTGTGGATTGCCAAAAATACTATTCTTTCTGTCACCAAGAAAGTGTTCGGGGATATCCTGAAATACGACTCTTTCCTCAAAAATCAAACACAGCTTATCAATATCAGTAAGTAGTTTACATCAGTTTGGGAAACATTAGATGACGTGTAATGAGAGGAATATACATCTTCTCTTGTGTAGAAAAGGTTCATCACAGCTGTGAAAATAGGCTGTTACGATATTACTGACTCAGTTACTTCAAACTAGTGCCATTGTATTTTGCCACTTCATTTCAGTAACTTGAACTGAGGCTGCCTCAGGAATCTTAATTTTTATTTCTTGTCTAATTGCCTGTTGAAGTAGATGATTTAAATCATATCTCATAAAAATACTGCTACTAGGTCTAAGTGATTGTATCTTTATCTTCTGAGAACAGAGTGGTGTAGCCATCTGACCATCCCCCCGTCAACTGTCTCTTAGCACCACTGCAAAAATTTTCCGTCGTATATCTAGTCATCCCATTCATTGTTACCATTAGTGTGGCAACCTTGATCATTAACAGAACAAAACAAGTACAGGGGAAATGAAATCTGGCCAAAACCAAACAGCCTGCCCCCGCTGTTTCACAGTACTGTTTGTAGATCCAGGAATTTCAGGAAGCAGGTATATATTTAGACCATCTGAAATTACTGTTTGTAAAACAATGAAGCTAAGGTGTATTAAATGCTGGCAGATAATGAACTGTAATGCCTCTTCATCCTATTATGCAATAGCAGGCCTGACTAGCTTTCATCATCGGACTGCTTGTTTTTATTCAGTTCTTCTAGATAAAGTTTCTGTCAACAGCAGGTTTTTAATTGTTGAAATAACTAAGTCCATGAGTGTGACTGTTAAGTGCCAAATTCCTAATCTGGAGTCAGCTATTTGGCGCAAAAATCGGTAAATTTGTCTCTTAAAGATCACCAAAAACTGTGAAGTCAGATTTTGACCAGGTAACTGTTGAAAGATACTTTGTTATAAAGCTGTAAATTAGTGGGTACAAATCCTGACAATATTTTTCTGTCACTGGAATTTCAAAGCTAAGCAGTGCCCTGAAAATCCAGATAATAAATCCTTGTCCAAGTAACCAGCTTCTCTGCCTTTGCTACCGTCAAATTGAGGGAAATGTATATAATAATTGGTTTATTGAAATGAATGAACATCCATTAGAAGATGTATTAAGGTATTTCCATTTGATTCTCACGTTTCTTAGAGCATGCAGTTTTCTCTGGAGTTAGTACTGAAGATCCTTCATTCAAAATAGTTCTAGCTATCAAAGCTGATGTGCTCCAAACAAAGTTTCCTGCTCTCTTGACACAGAATTTTCTTCTCTTCAGCTTCTAGTCCTTAATTCTGTATCTTTGAATTGTGTTAATGAGACTTATTTATTCAGACTTGAAAGCAAGGTAGAAATACATCCCCAAAGATATGCATTTAAGTTCATTATTGCATCATCTCCAGTCTACAGAGTGGTTTTTCAAATGCAATTCAAACTACCGTGTAACTGGATTTTTTTTCTTTTTATAGTAGCTACAACGGATGGCACAGAGATGCATATTCACTGAGAGGCTGGGCATTGGGGTAAGTTACTGCATTAAAAGCTGTTCACAAGCTGCTTAGATAGTTGGCTTGGAGAAATTAATATTTAAATGCTGTGTACATCAAGAATTAGAAACAGGTATACATGTTCCTTCATGTAGGATGTTCAAATTTCTCAAGCTTTTAAAATGTGGAGAAATAGCATACTCCTTACTGTCCATCCGTTTTCTGAAGACCATGCTGTTGGTTTGTGTGTGCTTCTGCTGTGGTACCAAGTGTAGGGATTTCCAGACTACTAACAGCATTAATTTCAGAAACGTTCTCCCGTGCTTAAATGTAATTTGGAGATGTTTAAAGTTTTGAATGGACTATGACTGTTACTCTTCCTTTCCACAGATACTTACCACAAGTGTCCATAGACCTGACTCCTCAGAGTTTCACAGAAAAAGTTCTGAATGGAAAAGATCACTGGGTCATTGATTTTTATGCTCCTTGGTGTGGACCTTGCCAAAATTTTGCTCCTGAATTCGAGATCCTTGCAAGGGTAGGTTTGGAACTGCATTAGTGGAGTGTTATGCTTGTAATGGTTAAAGCGTAATTCGTGGGTGCTTTAGTTCTTGGCAGAGGCCAGTGCTCCTCCTTCTCGTTGGAAGTCCTTGCTTTCAGGTCCCGCTTGCCAGTGGGTATTCTCTCTCGCACAGACCCCAGCTAGTGATGGGGCCACCTGTGGAACAGAGATGTGCTTGGCCCTGAATTCAAGTGGAATTGCTCCCCAGAGCATGTCGTGACCAAGTCTGAGAAGCAAGCAAGCAGCCACTCTGAGCTATTTAAAAGATCTGAAGATTTCTGTTTCCTTTCAGCTGCACTGCTGGCTTATTCAGGTTATTTGCTTACTGTCACCCACAGAAACGTGAGGTTTGTTTCTAATAAACATTTCTTTTCAGACGGTTAAAGGAAAAGTGAAAGCTGGAAAAGTAGACTGTCAGATGTATGCTCAGACCTGCCAAACTGCGGATATCCGAGCCTACCCTACTGTTAAGTTTTACCCCTTCCAAGGAGCAAAGGTAAAGTGTCCCCTTTGTGTACACTGGTGAGCGGGTACTGCTAGTACATGCATTTCATGTCACTGAGGAGACTAAAATGTTACAGAAATAAAGTGCATTATTTAGATATTTGGGAGATAAAATAATAATAAACATCAGTAATATTTAAAATAGCAGGACAATGATACAGTAATAATGTGTTACTGAAAAACAGTAAACTATAAATTAATAGAACAGTAACCAAAGTGTGAGCTTAGCCAGAACCAGGGTTTAATTTTGCAGGAGTCTCACGTGATGAAGTGGTTTTTTCAACCTTTACCAGTTCCACCACCAGCTACCAAAAGCAGGCAAAGTCTAAGTGAAATGTGGACAACTTCATTTTGGCTAAGGACAAACAATCTTTCTATTTAATCATAGCATTTCATTTTAAGTGTGACTAAAATACTGTATTTTAAGATAGATCAGAACTAAATTATTTTTAATCAATTTTCTGTCTCAAATCTTATCAAACCATTTCAGTTAGCACTGTGTCTGAGATTAACATTTCCTGCTAACAGATTAGTAGTAATAAAATAAACAATAGAAAAGTATCCAGACAGTTCTAGGAAATTATCTTTATTTTATAAAACTATTACACTTAAAGAATATTATAGTCATCCTTTTAAATAGTAATGCTGAAGAGAAAGTATTCAATGCATTCTGATAGTTAAGCCAATTCTTTTAATTGTACTTTCCTTTTTTTAACTGAATCTCATATGGAAGTTCTAGAAATCCTTCCTCACACAATCCCATTGAAATCAATGAGACTTTTCTGTGGTAAAGAACTAATGACTTTTCAGGTCTCTAAAGTAACAACCCACACTGACGGGTTTCAGCAACACAGATTACCAAGTGGCAGACTTGGTCTCACATTTATTCAGCTAAGTACTCAATGTAGACAGCCATGACAATTACAACTCTTTGAGGTTTCTTTAAGGATCAAGACCAAATTCGTGTAGTTCAAAACTTTCAAAAACCAGCAGCTAAGAGCAGTTCTTAGTATAAAGGTGATTAGTGTTGTTTAAATGGAGACAAAAACATATCTGAGAGTCATAAATCAACCTACCGGAGCCATTGTCTTCCTCTCTGCACTCCTCTTGAATTTTACCTGAAAGTAAGCAGATTTTATTTTCAGTGTAGGGCATGGGTAATATGTTAAGCTTTTTCCTTTATTTATTCTTAAAGAAAAGCATTCTCGGCGAGTACATAGACAGCAGAGATGCAAAAGGTATTGCTGACATTTTGAACGAAAAATTAGAAGCAATTCAAAATAAAGGAAAAAGAAAAAAATCTAGAAATAAGGTAAGCATACTTATTATGGGGGGGGAAGTGTCTTTTGCAAAAGACATGTAATGTAACACACAGCCCTGTGAAACGATGTTAGTGTTTGCTGTGTGTTGGTGACAAACGCCCTGTCATCAAGCAGTGCCACGTACGCTTCACTTCCAGTCCAGTTTCAGCTGCTGTTGGTCATTCAGACTCGGTTCTCCACGTCCACAGACGTAGCGGAGAATATTGCAGTCGCACCAGCGGTTGGGGCAAGACTAACCGTGGGCCAGCTGCGTTCAAGACGGATGGCTGAGAAGCTGCGCCGTGGCCTTAAGTGTAATGCTTGGACTAGATTCAGCGAGCCCGCGCCAGATTAGAGGCTGATCAGCGCAGGATTGCGTCTGACGTGCCAGCTTAGATAGGAGATGCTCACACAGCTGTTAAGAAGTACCCTGAATTCTATTTGGGAAACATTTCTCCAGATGAAAAATTAGTACCACCGAGAAATGTAAAATCAGAGAAAAATAATAGCAGTGATCTTTATGTGTACTTTCAGAATAAGCTCAATGTTTGTTTTCTTGTCACTAGGATGAACTCTGAGTGGTACTGGCGGTAGATACGATTGAAAATACTCTGAAGCTGTGAATACAGAAGACACCACGAGGAAAATATAAGGCTGACCACACTCATGACAGGACAAAAGAGATGAAAGCTAGTTAGAGGTCACAGGCATATCTGACTGCATGAATTCTGTTTAAACTGGGGGGAGATGAAAGCGGTTTGGTGGAGGCAGTGTTTCTGCTTGTCCCTCTTCTGATACACAAACTACCTTCTTCCTAGTCAGACCTTGGAGTTGGCCGGAAATGTGGGCTGTATCGCTTTTGCCTACCCATTTACTAGTTCTTTATATTTTTCTGTCTCTCTTCAAACACTTTTTGAATGTGGCACTCAGCCTGTGGCTGAATATGCACTCAAACCACTCTGCAATGCAGAAACACAGCGAGGGATTGTCTGTTCGAAAGACAAACAGTTTTACCTGATGGTTAGCTTGCTTTGGGGTTGCTTTATTGTCTAGTCAGTTGCTAAGAAATCAAATCAAGAATTGGTAGCAGGATAGATCGAGTTACATTGCTCCTGCCCTTGAATGGATTACTACATTGTGGCACTGGTGGCTGGATGAACACAACTCTGAAGAGCTTCTGTGGTTTGGGTTTTTTTTTATTTTCTTTTTTAAATAATCAAAAAAAAAAAAAGGACTTCAAACTCAGTGTTTCATTGGCTTTCAAAAGTTAAGTTATGCCATAGAAGCATCTGTTTAAGGTCATACCTTTATTACTGTCCTTTTAAATACAAATGTATTCTGTGGACATATTTAACCTCTTTTGGTATTACCACTTTTCCTTTCTCTGCAGACATGGTTTGGGGGTTTTGTTTGGGTTTTTTTATGTAATCTTTAGGCTAGCAAGTGCCTTTTTTAATTTAATAATGAACACTGTACATTGCAATGGCTCCTCATACATCCTAATAGAATTCCCAGTCTTTAAAGTACCTTTTTTTTTTAGCTTCTCAATAGACAAGAAAAATTGTAGATGACAACAAACTGTCCACTGCATTTACAAGTTCAACACTGAAGTGTTTTGTTTTCAATAAAATACTGCTGAGAACGTGTCAGATGGACTTTCCTCCCTGTATTTAGATTTGGCATGACTAGTCACTGAAGTGTGGGTGTTACAAATTTGTAAATAGGTTACCTACAAGTAATTTATTTTATAAAGGCAGCAACAAGACATAAAAGGAAGAGATGCTAGCAGCTTGAAGACATTCAAATGCATCTTCCCTTACGTTCAGGGTTGCCTCTATTGCTTTGTGGTTTTGCAGTGTACTATGCTGAGAAAGAGGAGAGTGTATTGCATCTATTTTTCAATAAAGTAGACCTTCCCACACCCAAATCAGATTTCAAATCAATCAAACATGAAAATTTTGGTATTTTGTACTTGAATACAAACTGTTGTGGCTAGTTTTTGCATGATGCAGGTTTCTAAGATGTTTTTCCACCTTTTTGTGGGGTTTTTTGCCAGCTGCCCTTTCTGAGAGTTTTCAGTAAGCAGCTTTGGGAAATGCAGAGTAAGAAAATCCTGCCTTTATTCCTAGCCCTACACATAAATAAATAAAGCCTTTTATACATAGTTGCAGCTCCAAACTTCCCTAAAGAGAAATGCATGTAATTACATGATTCGATTTTTACTAGCCAAGGGTTTAAAGTTGTTATTGAAGACACTTCTTGAGCAGCCCTATTTTTAAATAAGTACATCTCGTAGTAGCCAGGCCCCTCGGTTTTCTCCAGTAAAATCATGGAGGTGTCAGCACTGGCCTCATTCTTCAGAAGTTAAGTTATTTAAAAAATTTTAAAAAATACACAACAAAACCAAGCTACCACCACACCACAGAAACAACCAAGCTACCACCACACCACAGAAACACACCCAGAATAATCAAAAATGCCATGAAGAATTGTATTGGTCAACAAATACTTCTGAGTATACTCCCCCACCCCCATGCTAAATGCCAAACAGTTTAACTATCAAAATAATTACTAAACTTGTGTTGAAGTTCGTGTAATATTTTAAAATAAAAACCTTGAAATTCACATATCCAAGCAATAAACCAAGTGGAAGATGAATCTGAAACAGTACATGAACAACTGCTCCAATTTTAAATACTGTTCCATCATTCCTTAGTCCCCCTCTCTCTCCCCCAGAGTAAATTTAAACTGTCCTCTCATCACATGAGCAACACTGTTCCATCTTTCTCCCTGTAGATGCTGTTCATTAGCCCTTACTCTTCACTCTTTCCTAGCACCACTCTAGGGTGACCCTTCAACTGGGTGGACAAGTGTGATGACCTGTGGTGTTTGACAGAATGCCAGAAAACAGCTCAAGTCACAGCCGGGCACCAGCACTCCCCAGGGCTTCTGTTGCTTAGGTCTTGCCAGGAAATTAAGTAAACACTGGTAGCCTTGCCAAATTTCTCAAGCTACAAGCAGCAGACCATGAGGCTGGCCTTGTAACTTACTCTACACGTGCACAAAGACAGGGCAACACATCACAGAACACAAAATAAGTGTGCCCTGTACCATAGGTGGCACAGTACGTACAGAGTCTTGATGGCTTTTACGTTTATCTCCGGCATCCTACTTGGCTTTAATTAAAGAAGGATGTCTGCGGCTGTTCAGTGTCCCTGAAGCGAGTAGCTACCGTGCTCTATACTAAAACAAGTTCCCAAGACACATTTGACTCCTTTAGCTTCCGCTGCTGCTAAAAGGCATAAAAACAGAATAGAGGGAATATAGCAAAAGTTTAAAGCAACATTGGGTTTATATAGGTATTTAACAAAATGCCTTTGAAATTTTGGACAAGCAAGAGATGCAGGTTTGATTCTGAAGCCAGGGGTCCGAGGTTTTTGCTGGTAAAAAAAGGACAATAGCAGCAATTTCACTGAGCTTAACGAACAAGTTTTTCTTGAAGAACACATTGCTCCCTCAGAACTATTTTTTCACTGCTTTTCTACTTGCAGAAGAGTTCTGTTCTTGGGAATACCCGCATAGGCCATCACAGGTTATACTGCAACATCAACATCACGCATGGGAAAAAAGATTTCTCCCTACCCGTGCAGAAAGCGTTCTGTGTGCATAAACGTGCAAGCACTTTATGTGACAACACAGCATCTCAGTGCAGTTTCCTGATGCCGCATGGCAGTGTGACAAAGACGTGAGAGATCATGTGACAGCGAACTGTAGGCTGGGCTCATCTTAAATGACAGCATGCGTGCCCTTAAAGACAGAATTAACTCCAGATCCATCAGTGAGTACCAGCAGGCTGCCTACCCCCCAGGGGTACTGGGCTTAAAGACAACCAAGTTTTAACTGCTCCGTTTGTCCTAACCTGAATCCACCTCTGCAGAGGCGCACGTTTAGTCACCTGGAAAACAATACAGAACTGCCACTAAATCATATTTTCTCTTAAAAATTTGTATATCCTGCAGGGTAATTTAAGCAAACACAGAGCCAGAGGCTCTGAAAACACTAGAGGCTGCCCTGAAGCTTTGCACTGGGGTGTCAGCAGGTGGCCGGGAGGCACCAGGAGCAGGTCTGCAGGCCTCCCGCAGCAACCACAGCCAGCGGTAACTGCTGCTCTAAGCACACAGCTACCAGTGGGTTCTTCCTCACGCAGACCTTGACAGCAAAAAGCTTCCCAACTGCAGAATGCTTTTAAATTAGTTTGTCCCTGTGCCGACCACAAATAACAACATACAGGACCTTGTAATACACAACATTCCATTTTGAAGACAAAGTCCGGGAAGCCTCACTCACAACTAACTTCAGGATCATGTGCAGGTAACCAAAGGCTAAAACCTCGAAGGGAGTATTTCTCAGTAATTTACTACTTCAGCTACAGGCACACTCTTACCTGTTTTGGGGGGTTCTGTTTTTAATTTCTAACTTCAGTGGTGGCTTGGGCCTCTGTCTCCCACCTGCTCCTTGCCAGCTTCATAAATGAAGCACCACAAGATCTTCAGAGCTGAAGGCAGGATTCTTCTGTTTCTGGCAGCCGAAACACACCTTTCTGTAAGAATAACTTTCCAATATGATAATCGGCATAAATCAGCTTTTATACGTTTCTCTCGTATTCTTCTACTGACATGCTTGCTTTTTGACACACTATTTTCCCCATACAAGTCATCCCCAGCACTTCAAAGGTGAGGCTGTAATTACTAAGCCGACATCTCTCCTGTAAAACAGCAACGAGATTTTCCAACTCCTCTGGCATGTTTACACGTACAGCCAGTCCCGTCAACCCGAGAGCACTGACGGCAATGCAGCTTTCACTACCAAAGCTCTCTCCTTTCTCCTCAGGGCTTCCCACACCACAGCTCCTGCATACCTGGCATATTTCTCCTGTTTCCAAGACTTGTTTACTTAATACAGCTGTAAACAACTGGAAGGAGCCAGAAGACAGCTTGCTAAGGCTGCAAGGACTACAGACTAGTTCAGTAGGCTTCAGGCTGGGCTTAGAAAGAGCCTTCAAATTAGGACCAGAGACCTTGTGTCAGCTAATTCAGGTAACACAAGTTTGCCTGCAGAGATCTATGAGCAAGGCCCCCAGCAGAGAAGCTGCCTGTAATCACAGAAGCGGGGGTGTGACGAAAGCAGCTCCGCAAGTGACAGACCAGTGGGAAAGGATCTCACTCACCTAAGGAAAAAACAGAGGGAATAAGGAACTGTACAGGTACTAACTCTGCTTTCAGGTACTATTGCAAGAGTTAAACAGAGAAGCAGCCTCCAACGGGCACAGGCTGTGTGAATGAGTGATTGTGTAGGATGACAACCTTGTGCCTTTGGAAACAATAACGCTGGCTTTGTAGTGTGCAAGAAACCAGCTTGCTTGGAGCTCTGCAAAGCTTAGACTCAGTATGCAGGATGGTAATTCACAACCAGGGGCGTTTCAGTGTTGCTTGTCATCATTTGAGCTAAGTGTTGCTTAGATCAAAGAGACTCACCTGGCAAGTGGTGACTGCACATAATACAGGTAAAATCCTTAAGGTTTACACTGAGTTTTATATTCTAGGAACCAACAAGTCCCCTTCCCAGAAGGAATAACACATCATTTTTAAATTTAAGAGGGGAGGTTAATATGAAGCAATCAAGATATGCTATTAATTTCCAGACCTCCTTGGAGTTTTTTCTTTATCCAATCCACTGAAGACTACAGAAATACCTGAAGATTTTTCCTGAAGAGCATGTTCTACCTCTTGGAAGAATCAGGCCACGGCTACACCACCATCTGCTGCACAAAACTGGCTCCCTGTCTCACACAGCACAGTGTGCTGAAAAGCAGCTGGGGAGAAATGCATGAAAGGTTATCTGCACATTCTACTGCCACTACCCTGGAGAGCTGCCCAGAGGTCCCGCTCCTTTAGAAGAGATGAGCTGCAAGGTAGAGAGACACGACAGGCACGCTTACACTGCACGCAAAGCTGGCAACCCCCAACCGAGCATGTGCTGCAGAGCAAGCAGAGGGCTTAGCCTCTGAGCAACACAACGGGATGCTATGAGACCTTACTGCTCCAGCACGTGGAATAGACTCAAGCGTTACTTTAGTCACTTTATTTGTACCTATATACATTACATTTTGATTCTCCAAGTAGTCAAGGCAGTTATTCTCAAATAGTTTAGTACATCAATTTTATAAAATACAGCTGAACCAAGGTAGATTAGAAATACATACATTATGGTACATTAAGTGCTTCGATAACGATTAGTCTGGCCACCTGCTAGTGAGTGATTCATTTGGTTTCTGTCATTCTCACAAAGAGCACACTCCACAGGTAACTCCCCTGACCCCACCAGAGCTTGCCCAGAGAGAGTCCCTCACGTGCTTTTGTGGGACAGAATGCATCACTGGGCCAGTACAAGGCATCCTGCTGTCTACACAATGACTCAGAGCAAGTCATTGCTTCTGACCGGGACAAGATTTAGATGTTTGTCAAAAGGCCTCCAATCAAAACAGAAGAGCGAGCCAGTGTAGCTCTGAAGAAATGCAGTCTTCGTGTTTGCAGCTGGGATTTGTTGCACACATATATGCTCAGCCTGTGTTACAAAGGAACAAAAAACTCTCAAAGGGCCCACGTAATACTGTGGCTGTTCCCCCAGGACATTCTGAAGCATGCTGCAGGGACACAGAGCTAACAGCCCCACCGGGAGCTCTCCCAAAGAGCTCTTCTGCATCAAGTACTGCTCTCCTTTTGAGAAGGTAGCACTCTAGCAAGTGAAATGCCAGGACAATTCTTCTTCTGAAAAGGGAACGTGTGAGGATATCTGTTCAACTGCTTGGGACTGGAACTAGAAATGCATACAGCTTTATGTCACATGGCACCCAAAGACGTCCCAGTTCCAGCCGATACTGCAGTCACTGTGTTACCGTGACTAGTAGTTTGCTATTTACTCCAGTCTGGTCAGGACTGGTCTATCAGCCACATCCGGACCCAAAGTCAGCTGTTGATGCTCACGTGCCCGGACTTTGCGTTCACAGGCTGCAAAGCAGCTGGCCAGCAGAAGGCTCTTTCACTTCTACAGTGCCGAGGGCCTCATGCTGTCGTGTACAGGGCAGCATTAGCTACAGTCTGATGATCGTGTTGGTTTAGAGCCAGCTGCTTGGGACTCTGGAAGACAAGCAGCAGAGAGCAGCCACACATCACTAGAGTACAGGTTACTGGTGACAGGGCAGGGCTAGCACATCACAGCTCTGCATTAGCCCAGTGCAGATGGCATGATGCTGCCCACATTGATGCTCCATCAACCAATGCACATACAGACAAAGGTGGACAATACACAGCCAGCTGCTGTTTGGTCACCTTAGCTGGGTAAGGCAAGTCAAGTTTTTCCCCTGTAAACTTTAGAAGGGAAAGGAGTAAGAACACATGTAAACTTCAACTGAGACCCGAACAGATCCAGGCTGCGTGGCACGCTCTTTCACATGAAAGGACCAAGACAGATGGCAGAAGCCCCAGCAGTGAGAGCAGCTGATGGACTGGCTGGTTCCTCATTACACAAGGCCCCCATGCACAGCTTGCCATCCTGGGAGTACACATCAACACAGAGGACAGAGTCCCAAAGGTGGTCAGTCATACCTGACACACTGTGTCAGACCAAAGGGATTCTGGGCCAGAGGAAGCAAGGAGTTCTGTGCCATCTTTCCACAGCACACATCACTGCAGCCTGCAACACTGCATCCCCAGAAACAATTACTAAATTGTACAGAGGAAGTGAGAATACTTTCATTTCTGCTGCTTCAAGTTCAGCATCTTTGCTCATCCTCCAGCAGGGCTTTGCAGTGGAGTGGGGAACACAAATGACTTGCTTCCTGGCAGCTCAGACCTGAGCTGCACTGGTGGTTTTGGGAGCCAACAGCTCAATTCTCACTACTAGCATTTTCCTTTCTCAGTGCTGCCCAGCTCTCACTCCTGAACAGAGCCACTACCATCTGTTACAGAAGAAAATACTGAACACAGGAGAAGTGAACAAAAAGCACATTTCATTCCACAGTTACAGTGAGGATGGCATTACCAGGCAACTGATCAGAATGAGCAAGTGGTCATAAAAAAAAAAAACCTCGACTGTCCCAGACTCCATGTTCGTTCGAAGTCCTTCCATCAGAGACTGGAAGTCAAAGGACAGTATTCCTGCCTCCGAAACTCATAAAACCCCTCTTATTTACTGGCCTATATTATAAAGAAGCTAAAACGTAAACTCATCACCTACAAAAACAGGTAAAAAAAAAAAATATCAATAAAAATGGAAAGAAGTGCTTATTGTCATAACATACAGATTCACAGATCTCTGCACATCTTATCCATCATACAGGATACCTGTTAGTTCAGGTTTTTCTTTTTACACAAAAAGATGACTACATTCATCTCAGTGGTGCAAAAAAAAAAAAAACAACACCACAACATACCTAATACTGCTGAAGAGATGGTTTTTCCACTGGGACTGCACAGTGTGATGAGATCTGGATGCTCATTCTCATCAGCACGTCATGAATGCAAGAAAAACATTCTCCTGGCAGAGTTTCACCATGAGGTAAATGTATTGTTTGAAAGTCCTGGGGAACTGAAATGGATTTGAAGTGATCTGCCAGGAATGATGGTTACATTAAGGAGAAAGTTGTCACTCTAAGGCAGTATGCTTTACTTTGTCTAGCAACTTAGCGCCTTCTGTTAGGGAAAGGGTCAGCTTCACAACTACAATTAATTAAGTTTTGTTACATTAAAAGGTATATTTTTTAGTTACTTGTTTCCAGGGATTTGGGCAACATTCAGATTGAAGTACTATTTAGGACTAAAGGGATATGTTTTGACGTTTGCAGTATGCTGATAACTGGCAACCCATTTTTATGGGATTCAACTAAAATGAAATTATGACAGAAAGACAGAGTTGTATTGCAGCCATAACTTAAGTGATACAGCATTATAGCTGTGGAGCTGCCTTAAAAAAAAAAAAATACTGTTTTCAGAACCCAGGAAAAACTGAAGCTAGAGAGCATGAGCAGAACAAGTTCTCATGGATCCTAAACAGATCGACTACAGACCACTGCAACAATAGCAGAACCCAGGAATTAACTTCATTCTTCTCTCACCCACCCACCCAGAGGCGGGTTTATTTCACATTTGCAGTACCACGCATCCACTACAGAAACACGAGCTGCTCGCATTCAACACCGCTTAGGCAGCGCAACACTTACAGGCTATGTACTTCTACATCATCATGAACAGGGTAGTTATCTGTTTCGGTGCTCTTACATGGAGATAGCATCACCTTCCCTCCTGACAGAGGGAATGTCTCTTATCGGTGCTGTTCAGTGGTACCTTACAGCTTAGATCCTCAGGGAGGATGCTTCACTTATCAGCCTCCACAAGAGGATTAAAGTGCAACAAGCAGATTTCACACCACAACATCACGCACATGGTCAGTGTAGACATGGAATTGCAATCCTCTTGCTCACTGCTGGACAGACCGCAGGAGGAGTGGCCCATAATGCCATTGTCCTCTTGTGCTTTCCCAATATGGGCTTTAGCTTAGCAGTTCAGGCCCAGTCCTGTCCAATGATCTGGCACCATCAGGAAATACTTGTCCATGGCTTCACAAAACCTGGTCCGATACAGTTCTGGAGAGACCACAGTAGGCATCTTACCTGACGGGGAAGAGTCAAGAGCAGTTAGAAATGAGCTGAAGAGTATACTGCAGTACAGACAGATGTCCCAAGAGATACAACACCAGACAGCATAATCACAAAGGCATACTGTATGTGGAAGGGTCATGGAACCAACAAGCATTAGCAGCTGCCAGCCCTCCTACTAACATGTGGCCAACACTAGGCAATGCTGCACAAAAGGTGCTCTACTCCCTTCCACAAAGGGAACTCCTCAGTTCCTCAAAATATGGGCAGTAGTCTGTTTGATAAGGATTCCTCCACACTAACAGCTCAGAGTATATCTGATTTTCTGGACTCAAAAAAACATCATCTGAAACCAGGCAGCAAAGTTTTTTGCTGGTATCTCTCTATGACTGACTGGGTAGGTGGTAACAAAGGAACAGAAAAGAACAGTCTGAAAGTAGACTACCTTTACCCCATTCCCAGGAATTATAGCACTTAAAGGGTCACTCATGGAAGCAGATCAATCTATTAATTTTTCTGAAACTTGTTATTCCTTCCCCTGTTCTGGACAGCTTAATCTAGTGTTGCAGATCTGCATGGTGGGCAAGTTGTGGCTTTATTAACCTAGTTATTGGAAGCTTCCAGGTCATGAGGAAACATGATCAAAAGTTTTCCTTTCATTCTGGACTTACCTTGTCCTCCCAAGATGCCAGTTGATTTCACCACCATTTCAAGCTTTTTGTCCCAGGTAAAAGTGCGAATATAGTCTGTTGCAATAAAAATAAAATCCACACACAAACATGTCATATCTACCATAACGCAAGTAATGCTGTTCTAAAACCTATCTATTTCCCCCCAAAAAGGGCAAGAAAGCAGTAGGCTTTGATAGCCAGAACGTCAGCGTTCCCCCTATCAGCTGTCGCACTTTCCAGAGTATTGATTGTATCTGGACACGGTGAATACAGTATCTCAAAAGCCCAGCAAGATCACTATCAGCTCTTCCTGCCTCTGCAAAAACAGACTGCCCAGGTGTGTCTTTATCCACGTTAAGTTTCAAAGGCCCATTTACAAGAGTCACTTAGCTGATTCCCCACCCCAGAAACATATCAAGCAGCTCACACAGCTACTGCAACAGCTAGCAGCATCAAGACCGGGCCACCTACCCATTTAAGTCAGCAGCATTCTTCATCGCTGCAGCTGCCTACAGGTTTGGTAACAGATTTTTCTTTCTACCTCATGATCTGGAGGACTGGAAAAGCCACCAGTGACCCTGATTGGAAGAGGGGGCTGCAAGGACTTCAGAATTGTTTCCAGGCCCCTTTCCTTTCATGTTCAGTCATTACAAGCACATGAATATTTTGGTCTCCAAAGCTGAAGCTGCAGTAAGTTAAGTTTATCATTATTTCCTAACATTTGACTACAACTGTAATTATACAGTTTTGAATGTACTGTTTCTAGATTTACAAAATGCCACCGTAAGTATTCACGTGTTTCTCCTCAGCTGTGCTTTACACAAAACTCATCCAGACCTGCTAATCTTAAGACTTACGCATTTATCTGAATACTCTTTGAAAACACTCCCTTAGAGTGCTTTGGGACTGACATCACCAGTTTGTGCACTAACTGTTGCCACTTCATGCCTCAAGCCCCAGAGCCCCACATAACAGGGCCTACAAATAAAGAGAGACTTCATAGTCCCTCACAGACCTAACTTAGTTGTTTCCTGGATCACATGAAGATCTGAAACAGGTAGAGATGCTGACCTCAGATTCTAACTCGGTCCAACCTAATGGTTTTTAGTTCTGCCCCCACTGCAAATTTCACTTGAGTACTTTCCAAGTTCCCAGGGTACTATTTAGAGAACATTGTGATAGCCTGATAAAGCAGGCATGTTGTCTTTTCACAGAGATTTGTGTTAAGCTCCTTCAGATCATGAACAGCTGTTCTCCTTCACCACAGTGAAGGAACTGTTATCTTTAAACATCATATAAAACATACTTTTTTTTATCAGGTGAGACTTTCCTTAGCACAGCAAAAAGCCACTCATACAGAAGGAGCAGAGCTGCATCCCATTTACCCAAATATTCGAGAGTCTACAAAACTAGACACTAGTAACAACTTGCAGTTCTTTGTAGCTAGGACTTCAATTCTCAGCCAGAATTACTGGAATGGTTTTTAAGCTGTATCAGAGAGAGTAATCCAGATCTCAGCTGGAAGCATTTCTGAGCTAGGTTTCAAGCTAGGTTTTTGTCTCATTTCCAAGACTCACTTCCACATCCTGCAAAATGGCTTCATCTCCAAGTTTTTTGTGCAATACAAGTTTTCCTGTTTAAAGATGAGGCTCTAATTTCCTGTCACAAGTCAGAGGATGTGGCATATCAATTATTGCATTGCCACCTGTATTACCCAGGTCAGACTACATGATCACAAGTGATCCCGTGATGTTTAACTTCCCTCTTCTACTCCTACCAATATTGTTTCTCCTTAGATCCCCTCCACACAAGTTAAATTTTTAAAGATTAACGTTTATATAGCCATTTAAGTTCAGTAAACACATAAAAGCATACAAATAACCTTCCCTACTTCAACTGGAGTCAAAGTGTAGATTAAACACCTACTTAACTGCTTTTTGTTACCTGTGAGGCCTTATCTATATATTCTTAGTAATGCAAATGCCAAAACAAGCCCACACAACAGCTGGGGAGAAGAATTCCTGCCTCCACTTTAAATACCCATGAGAGGAGGGTGGTACTCCATCAGAGAGAAGACAAGCTTTCCTGACACACAGAACTGTACCACCACCACAGATATGAGAGTACTCTAAACAACCAACCCAGAAGAAAGCAGTTTCACCAGCTGAAAGCAAGGAAATACAAAAGACAACCTACCAATGATCCCAACCACCAGCTCATTGTTGGTATCATCACGACCCACCAGCAGGGAATAGTCGATGATGAGGTGGCTGGACAGGAACTGGGAGTCACTGTGGATGGAAGCTCTCAGCACAGCCTTGCAATGGGAACGGATGTACAAAGGATTGTCCCGGACCATCTTCAGAAGGTTCTCATCCAGCAGGACTACATCACAGCTTTCCTTGCCTGTGTCTGTTTTAACATTTCTGTTCCGGAGGGAGCCCTTCAGGTCAAAAACCTGCAAATGCAGAACAGCACTACGTTATTCTGAGACGTTACAAACTCCAACATACCAAACTACAGTGTTTGAGAAGGCAGCGTGGCAGGGCAACTCTTAGCTTCTCCACAGGAGGAAGACAGTTAAAACATATTTTGGTACTACAAAAATGAAAGCTCCTGAGTAGAGTAGCAGCATGTAAGCCTACATGAAAGCTCTGCCACATCCATTAACAAATTTTAGGCAAGGTATTTCATTAATGTTTAGCCTAAAGGGAAAAGGGTGTCTCTATTTTGATATTGTACAGGTAAACTCAGTTTTCCAGCCAGCTTCTACGGACTCAAATGCTGACAAAAGTGAAGTTACTGAAAATGGAGACGTGTCCTGCACGCAGCACTGTTTAACAGCTCTTGTCCCAACCATCATTGGACTGGAAAGGATCTTCAGAGGTCTGTAGTCCAATGCCCTGCTTGAAGCAGGTCCTGCTAGAGAAGGCTGTTCAAGACCTGTCCAGTCAAGATTTGATTAACTTCAGGGACAGAGTCCACGGTCTCTCTGACCACCCTAATGATTTGAAAAACAGACAGACAAAAAGAAAACCCACAACAACATCCTTTATATCCATCTAGAGTTCCGTTAGTTCACTTCCTCCCACAAACATCCCCTGTTTGAGGTCAGGCACAGTGAGGAAAGGTGGAAAGAACTGATACTAAGTTTTAGAAGTGACATTTGTTTGAACTTCCTTTTCAGCATCAACTCTATGTGAAGAGAATTTCCCCCTCTCCATCACTTTAAGGTCTTCATTCTACTGCATCATAAAGGTTGCTTTTCTTTTACTAAGAGCAAGACTGAACTCAACATCTTGTCTCACACATTAAGTGGTTCAGAGAGACAACAGTGGGTTCAAAATACTATTAGTTTCACTACACAGTAGCTCACTATCTCCATTGGTGAGGCTGTCCTAAACAAATTAGTCTGTGATCCCAGTTAGTTCTTCTAAAGCTTTGCAAAAAGGTTTCATGTTGCCCTAATCAGGTCGGCAATGCTTCCTCTC
This sequence comes from Rhynochetos jubatus, assembly GCA_027574665.1. Classification (NCBI taxonomy): domain Eukaryota; kingdom Metazoa; phylum Chordata; class Aves; order Eurypygiformes; family Rhynochetidae; genus Rhynochetos; species Rhynochetos jubatus. The sequence continues at coordinate 17,190,095 of CM050654.1, read as the reverse complement.
AGACAATGGAGATGTAGGGGCCAACGCTACAGCCACCTGAACCAGCCAGTACAGGCATCAAATTAGCAAGGGTCACGTAACAAGGAAACAGGCATGAACTGTCACCTGAGCAGTGCTAGACAGACAGCACATGCAAGGTTAAAAGTTACCTAGATGGCTATTGGTAACACGGCTCTTGCTCCCAGTCAGAACTGCCCCGCAAGGGAACAGAAAGCTGCTTCTTACCTGAGCCATTTTCCTGCCATAGAAAAGGTTTTCCATGACAAGCAGATCCAGCTTCTTTTCAGTGTTATTTTGAGAGTTCTTGTATCCAATACGATATACCCCAAGGATTTTGGCCAGTGCTGTGGGCTTCTGATGAAGAAAAGACACAGGTTAAGATCTCTGTGTACAGGCAATCAGCAGTCAAATACTAGAGGGATCACTCTTCTGTTTGACTATTTATTACTTCCCACTTTATATCTTAAAAAATCACATTGTTAGTGTAATTAATTCCCTGTGACATTTTCTTTTACTTGAATTACAAGGGTTAACAGAAACTACTACTAGTCTGTAAAATACAGAACACAAAATAAAAGGTGCTTTTTATTTTAAATACCTTCTGCTGAACTGCATTAATGATGTAAGTGAAGTAGTGTGGAGCAAAGTCAAGGAACGACTGGACTTCCAGACGAGGCATCTGCTTCAAGATGAATCTATCATCTGTTTTAACACCAGACAGAGGCAACACAATTACAAGCAAGCGAGGTATTTTTTGCAATTGTTTAGGACTATCACACAACTGAATTGAAAAATTAAGGACTAAATTCTCTTAAATCCTTAGCTACAGAAGCTCATTTCTAGAAACTTTTTTTACTTCATATCTTCTGAATTTCAGCCTTCTACCAAATCAGGGAGAAGAGACTACCTAAGTTAGATTTACCTCAGCTATGTGGGCTTCTGGTGCAGACAGCCAAAGCAGCCTACAGACCTCCTCAATTCAAGACTTCTTTTAAGTAAGGGCCTAGAATCAGCCACAGTTAAAAAAAATCCTATATATCAACTACAGCATGTGGGATTATAAGAAATACCATGTCCTTAATATCCAGTTTTCCTTGAATTACACAAAAGTTTACTCTCTTAGGCAGGCTTCAGAGAAAGTACAACCCTTCTGCTCAACTGGCCTCCCTAGCAGCTACTACTGAAAACAGAACTACGTTTTGTTCTCCCGCACGTACAAGGAAACAAATAATCTGATACTGAAGACCCCAAAACAATCCACTTAACTTCCCATTCTGAGTGGCCACTTCGCAGTCAGCAACCCTCCAGCTAGAGGCAGTCGGGGATTAAACAACACACTAGCCACCACCATCCCCAGATAATACCCTCTAATTACGAAGGGGGAAGAAACTGCATTTACCCTCCGTCACATAGAATGCAGCCCCAGATTTGCCACCTCGTGCTTGCCAGGGCATAGAGTGAGAGAGGGATCGGATGAAGTCCTCTTCGCTGCTCCCCAGTATCACTTCACGCATCTTGTGAAATTCGCCAGCGTAATAAATCCGGCAGTAGAACTTGGCATTTGCGTCTGAAAACTCTGCAAAAGAGGTTTTCCTCAATAACAGCATACAATACTCATTGACTACCTGAGATGACACTTAGAGATTTTACTGATGTCTGGAAGAATGTTATTGTGCTAAACATCCCCCTCTTACACCTATCGTACTTTGGAAGTTTAAATGGAAAACTTACAGGCAACCCCCTCTAGGTTAGCTCACAGTATATGCCATGGGAAAGCATCCAGACAAAAGACCGATTATGAAGTTTCACAGGGTATTTTTGCAACAGAGCCTGATTACAGTAACCAGAAAATGCATTGCTCTGTTCTTCATTCGGTTTTTTTCCTTCATGCCCAATACAAAGAAAAAATAATTATTAACTTCAAGATTTCCATTACATTTGCACGAAGAAAGGAGTTCATCAGCTAAGGCTTCAGGTTGTTATTTACAACTACTCACGGAGTTCCACATGAGGATTCACCAGCTGTTTCTTCTGTCCATCTCCTCCATCTACATCATCTGAAGGCATAAAGGCACCATTCAGTCAGGGTTGTTCATCATTATTACTCAGAAAGCCATCCAAGACACTTGTAAACTCATATCACAAGAAAAATATTTTCTTTTTTTCAAGAACACAGGGGGAACAACACACAGGGAAGTAGAGATACAGCTATAACTGTGTGATAAAGTATGTACGCTGGAAGGGCGCTGCTGTTCATCAGACACGTAAGTACAGGCTTTCTCTTTGTTTCAGCTCATGGAAAATGAGTGAAGAGGAAACAATGAAAGTTAAAGAGGAAGCAAGAGAGAAAGACTGGGCTACTTAACTAGAATCAACTCAATCCAAAGGCATTCAAGCCCAGACTATATGTCCCTATAGTTACTGGGGTTTGAAAGACTATTTCCCTTCTTATAAAGCAAAGCAATGTCTTTGGGAGAAAGCTGCAGTTGATGCTCGTCATTCATTTTCAATGCATGTTGAATAATCTTGGACTGTTGAAATAGCATGACCAGCAGTGCATTCTGGGCCTTACAAGAATGAAGGAGGTCTCAGAGAAGTTACAGTCCAAGACAGCAGATGGACTCAACAGTCTTGTACCTTGAGGCTCTGCTCCTTGGTTTTCTGCTCCCTCTTTGCCCATCTGTCCAACCTGGTAGTAGGCACTGTCAGCACCACGTAAAGTCTCTTTCTTCTGGGAGGACAGGTCTGGGCTCTTCCCTCCCGTGCCACGGAAGAAAGACAAGACACCAGACGGTTTCTTTGCTAAAGTGAAAAGGAATAAAGAAGTTGGCCTTGGCATTTCCATGGGCAGTTTAATAAAAGCATTTATTAAGTATACACACACACACTTGTACAAGCATTCTCCATTCATTATTCTAACTGGATAAATGTCATCATTCAACTGTAACTCATGTGCTATTCCTGAGGTAGCCATGGTCCATCAGGTTAGCTGATTTAGTGTTCTGAGTAGCATTCTGGAATGCCAAGTCATTTGAAAACACAGACCAAGCATGAGTGCCTAACATAATAAGAACCTCACTTCCCTATTTCAAAATATTTTAATTGCCGTCTTTTTAAAGAAGGCAGTCCCAAAAAGAGGTCAGAACATGTTACGGGCATCATACCCCACCGAACAGGCTAGACTCAAGAACAAGCCAAGGTCCACTACACCATAGCTTACTAAATCAGGGATTTAGTCTGATCTCACAAGTATCAGAGAAAGCCCTCATGAGCACGGACTTCAAAAAACAAACACACACGTTCTACATCAAGTCAGCTCCAAGACTAGTCCCAATTTCAACTCGGAATGCATTTCTTTGTTCTAACTTGACTTTCAAAGCTAGAGCTAGAACCCAGGCTAAGTGGACTCAATCTCAGCCAAGAATAACATCATGGACATGATTATGAGAAAAATAGTCTTACGCTGTTCTGGTTCTGCATTGCGATTTGAAGAGCCCATGTTAGCCTCAGGCAGGCGGACAGGGCTACTGCTCTTTGGTTTGCTGTCTGACATGCTGAAAGAAGAAGCAAAGTCATGAGCCCACCAAATACTGCCATCCAAGACACTATTCCTTTACTCCTGTATGTTTATTTCTTCTCCATGCCTAACACTATATACTGCTAAGGGAAGAGGATACAGCTTAAAGTTGAATTGCTGTGGGACTCTCCAGAGTTGTCCTCTCCCAACTCTCTGAGAAAAACCTCTCAGGGCTCCATATCAACAGTTCCACCCATCACCACAGGAAAGGCAAGGAGGCCCAGTAACCTATTCCACATGTAAACTCAAGGGATCAGGTGATGGAGCCAGCACAGTCCCCAAGATGAAATGGGAACTCAGATACTGAAAATACATGTTAGTTACATGGAACGCGACAGATGCCATCAGAAAGCAGAGATCCTAACACAAGCACGTTTTGAGGGTCCTTCCCCATCCTGGTTTTGGCTTATTCACTACAATCATTGTGCCTTCACTCTATGTACTGAAGCTCCTGCATGTAACCTGTTTGACTGTAGTCCTTCCTCAGAACTGTTCTTCAGAGATGCTTTGGACAACTCATCCAGGGCATTTCTGTACTCCTTGCAACTGAAGGAGAAATTAAAAAAAAAAAAAAAAGAAAAAGAAAAAGAGTCAGCTGTTTTTTATGAGGTGAAACAGTAACCCACAGTACAAAAACCTCTCAATTTTTTCTTACACAGTTAGAACTTAGTTCCCTTAGACCAGAAAGTGCTCTACATCATAGTGCACAAAATTCCCCCCTTGTTTCTCCCTCTCCCACAATTTAAGAATGCCCTTTTTTAGTAAGTCTGCTGCCCTGTGACCCCACCAAGATTTACTGAAGCAGCTGGTTTGGAGAGCTGAGTAATAGCAAGAGCTGCTACAGCTGAAGGTAGGCAAGGATCAGACATCAGTATGAATACTTAACTGTTGATCCTTAGCTCAGTTCTACTTCCTCTAGGCTGGAGAGCTGAGCAAAACTTAGCTGCACTTATTTCTCTAACAGTATCACATTACAGGGAACACTACACAACTCACTGATTTTTGTGTACAAGAAAAATCAATTTTTCTTGCTTTTTTTCAGCAAGAAAAGCCAAAAATCCAGTTGCAAGTTGGAAAACCTATTCCATATTGGGTAGTAAAAGAAGAGACTTCAACTGTAGCAGAAACACTCAACAAAGCCAAGTGAAGAAATTCCATCATGCTTGTTTCCTACCACCATGATTTAAATAGTCCTAGCACAAAAAAGCTGCAGAAGTACATCATGTGTCATGAACAGCAAAATCACATCAGTACCTGAGAGCAAAAGCTATGATGGAGCTTGGTTCTTTCTCACAGACTGCAATAGGTACACGTTCATGCTCGTACATTAGATAGTGCTTATCCGGGTCACTAAATGAAAACAACACAGGGAGACTCTAAGTAGATCATAAGAGTTTGTGGAAAGAAAAGGCTACATTTTTGTCAAAACCCAGATCTCATCACTGCACTCCCAGGCACAAGCTGCAAGTCTCAGCACAGAACCACAGCTCCCCAGATCAGCTTCTCCCAATAGACACATTCGCAGCTATGTGGTTAACTCTAAACGGTAATGTGTTAGGGCAATCGGCACTTCAAGCAAGCTTGTGTCAGAAGACCAGCTCCAAGTTAGAGTCTATTTCTGTTTAGCAGCCACTGCTTCTAATGGCACCAAAACCTGCCTGAGCTGGTTTTGACTGTCCTGCAGCATAGCCAGCAGTTAGGGGACAAACCTGGACTCTTGTTGGAACAAGCAGTTTAGCACAGAAATTCCAAAAAGTCTCCTGAGTTTCTGTTATATTTTTCTTTTATTTACCTGTAGGGTCCAGTCATTTAACTTTTACCTCATTACCTCACGGCCTCCACTACTACCCTGGGGGTAGGATCCATAAGTTAAACACAGGCTGCCAAACATTAGGCTCATGTCAAACGAAACACTACAAAGCACACAGACCAAGTAGCCGAACGACTTTCCAGCCTGCCCACTTTCACATGAGAGGGGAACTTGAGGGCACATGCAGTAGCCATTGAACCTGACCTACACCCAGACAATGCCAATTTGAGTCCAACCTTTGGAAGAGGTCTGGAAGCAAAAACAAGAGGCAGCCATGTAGCTTTAGTATGTCTTTGCTAAAGGAAGAACATTTATGCTCCCTCCCTACAGCAATGAAGTTAGAAGGCACCTTTCTCCCGTTTCCCCCCACCTGTTTCCCTCCCACAAGAGTTCTGAGGCAGCATGACTGCTAGGAGGAGGGAAAACTGATAATGTATGTGCACAAGGGTGGTTCGTTAACAAGAAAAGCTGGTAACCTACAAACACCCAGAAAGGACACAGAAAACTTCTTACCTTGAGGAAGTTCTATAGCTTATTCAGAGGCAAACCCATTTGTTGGCTTAAATCATACACTGAGCAAAGGAAGCACACGTGGTTCCGCGATTTGGCCAGGCTGCTAATTTTGTACATCATATACATTATGCAGTACTTACAAGGGAAATGGAATGGGGTTATAGTTGTTTCCAGGCAAAAAGTTAGCCAAAATAGCCTTCATAGTAGATTTCTCCTTCACTTGACTGTCTGTAGATCCCAGTGAGTGTCCATCAAACACATCTGGAACAGAGATAAGTCAAGTTTGCATCACAAAATCAAACTTCAAGCTGTAAATTCAGAAGGAAAGCTGCACACCACAGAGTAACCAGATTTGCCATTTCCTATATGAATCTCATACACTTGTCACAGAGGAGAAAGACCACAAGACCACAACTGAACGATACCTTCTGAACTGCTTGTTGTATCCTGTTCAGACAGTGTGCCAGCACCAGTCATATGCTCCGATACAACCTCTGGAGGGGTGGGCAGCTGAAGATGGGTAGACCCTGTGGAACTCTGACTTGATAAAGTAGTCAGGAAACGATCCTCTGAGCGTACAAGGACAATCAAAAAGAAAGCATTTTACATGGCTGTCAGAAGTGGTATTCTTGCTCCCAGGCCAAGCTATCACCAGTGTCTACTTTCAGTAAGTTTTTACGTGGAAAGCAGGTAAGGGCACCCAGAGCAACCGAATGGGTAAGCTGATCACTTTAACACGTAAATTCTAGAAGACGCACAACCTTATACTCACTACCTCCAGTTCCCACAAACTCAGTATGCCCCACAGGTAAGAGGCCTCAGCACCCATACTCACTTCACAGCAGAGGCAAGAGGCATTTCCCAAATTCCACATACTTACTCAGTTATTCATAAAGTCTCTGAAAGCTTTTAAACACAAGCTCAAAGGAAAACCCCTGCTGGCCGATGTAGTGTCATCAGTAATTCAGCTTCACATTAGAAGCAGACTTTGCTTTTTAAAGTAGCAAGCTAGAAAATGGCTTATTTCTATCTGGCACAATGAGGATTCACCGTTTCTCAAAGTTACCAAATTTGACAAAGGTTCCCACGTTACATCAAGCTTCTTTTAGTAACCTAAGGAAAAGAAACCAACAACAGACCTCTCTCTCCATTTTGCAGGGCTGGAGAAGCATTTCGTGGGGAAGCATCCATGCTACTGATCTAGGCAGAACAACAAAACACCAGCGTTGATGCCAAGCTCTTTATAATGCGTCCCTTCCTCCGTGAAACACTTGCAAATGCAGATGTACCACAACAAAGCACTCCCACCCACTGCACTGTCGCTTGCACCACACAAAACAAGACAAGTCAACAGCAACCCAGCTTCACAAGGTAATTGTGACTGATGTCATCTCCGCATGCTGCTTTAAAGACTACACTCTTCCTCCATATAAATCTACTTGCTGCTAGATCAAGGTTAACTGTGTTTTAGCATCTAAGAAATGTGTGTTAACTAGAAAGGACAGACATGTATGCATGCAGCAGAGCAAATCCAGGGTCCATCCTGCATTCTTAGCTCTGCCTCTCCTGGTAAGTTTTGCCTTTTTCATAAGGGATAAACCTGACAAGCAACAGCCTAGGGGCTAATGAGGTGACCTCCTTCCTGACTAGGCATACACTTGACAATGAGTGCAGCTCTCTGCTGTCAGTATTCAGATTAACACTACATAGACACCACAGAAAGTCATCAAATACAATAGTATTTGATGCCTGCTCCTCCTACCTTGCTTTCTTCACCTTGCCTCAGTCTCCCAGGGCTGGGTGGTACTGATGGACGTTTTCTCCCTTTCTCTTGTTGGAAAAGGTCCTGCAACCTTAAACAACCAAACACACACACACACAAACCCCAAAGATAAATCAATCAAAAGGCAGATTACAGGTATAAGCTGTGAAAGGCACAAGTTATAAAGTTTCTCCATACTAGAATACAGCCAAGCAAGCCTTCACAAGTCTTTACTGCAAACTGAGATGATTGCTACATGTGCCAAAGCCAGCACACTTCCTTAACCTCTGAGATAATTCCACCTAATCAATTGCTTTCCCATGCTCCCCTCTTCCCCTCTCTTCTATCTTTATTCAAACAGCACTTTTGCCTCTCAGATGCAAGTTGTGCTCTACAACACAGTTCTTCAGTTATCTAACCTCAAATGATTTTCTGTTCCAATCAACCAGCTCTGGGGTCTTAATCAGTAGAGGACATGCAGCACGAGCTGTCGTAACACACTCTATATAGCAACTGCACTACAAGGAAAGAAAGTACAGGAGGACGTCTTCCCTTCTGTGACCCAGCACAGTACCTATTTTGCTCATGATTCCAACATGTGTCCTCTTACCTATTATTCCAGGCTTGTAGCATCTCACAAAGTCCTTGCTTTTTAGCTATCAGAGACTCAAACACAGATTGCAGCTGTTGAGGTGTGTCTAATGATGACGAAAGCAGCCTTGCTTGGATTTTCTCAGTCCAGTTTCGAAACTCTCCCTCTTCCATCTGCCGAAAGAAACACTGTCAGTGTTTTGTGACCAGAAATTACACTAGGTCTGAGTGGCTTCTCCACACACTTTGCAGTCCAGGGTTTGCTGATGCAGAAATAGTCCATTACCTCCTTTTGAGCAAAGAGGTCTTCCATCTTCTCTTCTCTCGTTTTGCTGAAAGTATCAGTTTTCAGAGAAGCAAGGCGATCATCAACAGCAAGATACACTTGGGACACCCTGTCAACAGGGATGCAATGAGTTAAGCTGTGACTACTTGGAACATCCTGAACATCCTTTAGCAGAAGCCTGAATGCGTTTAAGAATACAAAAGATTGATATGACAGGCTTCTGCACAGTAGGAAGTCCCGCTGAACTTACAGGTAAAGTTGAAAAAAATTCATTAGTATAGCAGAAACGTGGAAGTTACACACAGTGACATTCCTCTTCATAACTTGTTCTTAGCAATGGAAGTTTTCAGACAGCAACATAAACACATTACTAGCAAAGAGGAACTGTTGTGTCATCTGTGTCTAGGAAGAATCTGGGACTGCAAGCTACACCTCCACCACAACAGCGCAGAGACAGTCAGAGTGAGTAACTCTGCTATAAACAAAGCTCCACAGGTTCTGAAGCCAGGCAGACAGGAATGCTGCCACCAGGCAAAACAGCAGTCAGGCCAGAATTAATACAGTTTCCATCATGCCTGTCTCCCACTTTTTTGTTCCTACATTTAGGAGGTGCCTGGACTTGGAGTACTTTACCTTAGACTACGAGAAGGTACAAGACTGCCTGCAGTTATCATATCCAGTAGCTAGCAAAGGCAATGCCTTTTGCACACCAGACAGTTTAGTTGCCACATGACCAATATAACAAAAACAGTTCTTATTGGACAACAGAGGTGAGCAATGCCTTTGCAGTTTTCCTGAGCTGAAGGCAGGATTTAAACTTGTCAGATCTTCCAAAAAGGAATGTTAGGGTATGCGTATAAAGTGTTACCTGCAGTCTTAATAATAAGCCTTCTAGGACCACCTCCTCTGTCCCATTTTTAGTATGAGAGGGAGGAATTATAAATACTTCAGCTGTGCTTGAGAAGGCATTTTGTAAGAAAAGTTGACATTTCAGACACCAGCTGATGGTCAACCTTCAGTGGCTACTTGATAATATCATTCAGAAACATGCTATGTCACTCAATGGAAAAGGGAAAAATCTTAGTTTCTACTGGCTATGTTTAAGCTGAATTACTGCCAGATGAAAGGTGTGAGGTTAGTACACACAGAGCAGGTAAAGGTTATGAAGATTACAATACCACCCTGCTTAGAAGTATATGCACATATGAATGTATTTAAAACCATTACTTTTCTATTAAATAATGAGTATTTACCAAGTATTATCTATACTAGAAAAATGATTGTGTGTTCTGCTACTGAAAGTCCAAACTACAAATAAGCTGAGGAAGGCATTAAGAACAAAGCTTACTTTTGAGAGAAATCCTTAAGATCCTGCAAAATAGTAACCTTTGATGGAGCCTGCCGTTTGATGTAGATCTTGGGGAGTGGGACACACACTTCAAGCAGCCGGATTGCAGAGTAGCTGTGAACGCAATACAACAGCTATTAACAAGATTCTCCCTGCATAGTACTAATTCTACACCATACTGTGGCTTGTGACCCCTATATGAAAAGGGGCACTGTCAACATGTCCCAGGGCTTCAGTTACCACCTTGTTCATTTATCTCCTAGGCAAAAAGTAAAGCCACAGATCAAGGCCAGGCTAGGTGAGGCTTTGAGCAACCTGGTCTAGTGGACAGTGTCCCTGCCCATGACAGGGGGTTTGGAACTAGATGGGCTTTAAGGTCCCTTCCAACCCAAACCACTCTGTGATTCTATGCTTCAAAACCAAAATTATTAAAGTTTTGAGATCAGACAGGGAAAAGTTTCCGGTCTGTATGATAAACTGGAGCCACTCCTTCTTAGGAACACTGCCCAGCCCATCCAAGACAGTAGTGGTACCTACAATGCACTCTACAAGCCAACCACAAGTGCAGGATTGTGTGCTATAGTGCAGTTACACTATTCCATGCTCTACTCAAAGTGAAGGACAGACAAATCCCTGCTAGAGCTATATGCTTCACATAGTACTATAGAGAGATGGAAGTTTTTAGCAGTGGGCCTCACCTGAAAGATGCCACCATCTGATTGTAGGAAAAATACTGGTGATAGTCATGGTGAATGGAATGACCACAAGGCTCTGCATTGGCCCTTCGAGTGTACTGGTGCCCATAGAATCTCAGTTCAAGGTATTTTGCAAAAGACATAGACCAAGAATCATTGGAAAGGGGAACAACCGGTGTCACCTGAAAAATTTAAAGCCGAGCGTCTTAATTTCATCCTTCAACCAAGATTAAGGACAGGCTAACCCAGACATCAATCTAGTATTTATAGTACCAGAGGCACCCATGACCCTGAAACATACTGAACAACAAAGACAGCATTTATGCAAAGCTAAGGCCAACACATGGTTGCAATAAATAGGATAAACAACAACTGCTAGTTGATGATGACAGGTGCTAAGTTGGAGGAGTGCAAACATACCCTTGACAGAAACTTAGATCTGGGATGCTATTTTGCTGCATAGAGACAATTTCCAGCAACCCAGTCAGCAGCAGTGGTTTCATCATACACTTTTTCTCTGGTGATTCTTCAGCTACAAATACATTGGTATTGCTCTGCAGCATATTTCAATTTCAGTAGTGCTTGCAAGCTTAGAGTAGTCACCACTTTATACATACTTAATAGCCACAAACATATTAGTGTTTACATGAGCACACAGAAATAAAAGGTTATAGAACAAGTACGTACACAGCAGCGTAGGGCTTGCCTTCAGCAATTGCATTAGCTTCCTCCAGGTATCTTAAAATTCAACACCCACGTTTAAGGCAGTGTAAGTAGGTGACTTGAGTCATACACACAGGTAATTGAGATGTTTTGCATTTCAGGCACTGCATGAATCCTTTTTAATTAAGTTTTATTCTCATCTCTTTGAAGGCTCTTGAATTTTACAATGTTTATCGAGATGAGCATCCAGTTGGTAATGTTTTCTTAGCTAAATTACAGAACAAGTTTCAGATAATGCACAATCTTACTATCTTGTGGTCTCTTTAAGCAATTTCTTACTTCTCTAACAAAGATTTTACTTACTTTCTAATGACTACTAAAGGAAGTCTAGACATCACACTGACAATGCAGACTGTCCAGCCCACAGCAGATCAAAAAATACCAAGTGGTTTTAGCCAATCCCCATACATACATTCTTTTGATGCTCGTATTTACTCACCACAGGGAACAGACCACACTATTCACCTCCAAGAGGGCAACTCCATTTTTTTCTGTGTGTCAGAAATTAGTTTCCAGCAATATATCAACTCCACTTAAACCTATCCTCTCAGAGCCAGGTTTGACACTTTCCAACCAGACTACCTGTTTCACCCTCAACAGCCCCAATCCTACAAGAGGAATTTGTGGACACGTGAGAACATCTGTATCAGTAACAGGTTTTGTGTTAGTTTAGCCATAGCTCCAGGGATGTGCATTTTCTCAAAAATGCCTTTCTGTACAAGGCCGGTCACAACAGGATAACTGAATTGGAAGAGCAGTGATTCTTAAGTCCACATCCTTACCTGTTTGCACAGTCTACACCAGGAATAAGTAAGAATGGTGTGCTGGTACCCAGGGACCGGGGAGTCCAGCTCCTTTAACACAATTTGCACGCAGCCTTGCCCATGAACAAAGCGACGAATGTGGTGCACCATCGGCGTTTCACAGAACATGCTGGGGCATTGGTAGGATGGTCTTAGAGAGAGAAATGGAAACACTTAAGAATGATCATATGCTAGGCACTGCTGAAGAACTGCTTAGACGTATGTGATGTGCCTTTTAATATCACTGTACTATCTACTGTAAAACTTTCCTAAGCCATTAGTGAAGGCTGTTTCTGCAGAGTGAATTATACTCATTTATAAACAGCATGTATGGAAGTTCCCTTGCCAGCAATGGCTGTATCGGTCCCAAAAGCAGCAGCTAGATACCTGTTGCTATCACAGTCCTTTCACAATGAATCACTTCCTACCAACATACTCCATATAGTCCACAAAATATGGATCAAGCACCTGGAAATGCTTGGCACCAAATTAGTTTGGCAGCATACCAGAGCAGTCTACTGAAGACAATAATGTGCCAAAGAGCCTTCAGAATGGTAATGTTTCAGCTCCTGAAGGAAGAGGTGAGGCAAATAGTGCCACATAACCCCTCTGAACAGAGAAACCTGTGATCTTTCTTTGGATGGGTTTCTTTTAAGTCACACTGACATCAGAAAAATAAAAGCTGAATTGTTTAGGTACCAAAGTGAAATAGGGAATTCTTCAAAAACAGAAAGAGCCTAAGAAAGCCCAGATCCTCCTTGCTCATATGGGGAGGGGAAGGGGGGGTGAATGAATTTTACTTACTGAAACTATGGAGATTGAGAACCATTCACTTTAGCACACCCTAGCTAGTCAGCAGAGAGCGATAACTTAAAAGTGAGCAGCTAAGCTCCTCCTCCTCATTGGTCAGCACAAGGAGAAATACTTGTTCCTCCAGAGAAAGCTGAAGAGCATTTTGCTACTGCAAGTGGCCAATGGAGAGAACAGAGTAATCTCATCTTTTGAGGAGCCACAGGCTACCTATCCAGCCTCACAGCCTGCTGAGACACTGTATGTGGTTCTGGCAGTACTGGTTAATACTGACATGTACCAACTTGTACCTCTGTCAGATGAAATAAATTACACAATACTGTGCCAGGGCTAGAAATGTTCTGGACCATTTACATTAGCCACCTTGCAGTTATGACAAAGCCTGACTCAGAGATGTTCAGATAACACTAAAGGAGTAGTTTTTTTCCAGAACTAGTATGAAAGTTCAAATGGGAACCTCAAAATTGTGATCGGTACATTTGCTTGTCTTGAAAAACAGCCATTTGGAATACATGTTCAGACTCTTACCTAGTCCCGTAGAGCCCTAATCACTACAAGAAAGTGCTAAGTGAACACATTTGTCCTTATGACCTTGTGAGTCTTGTTTTGTAATCTGTTCCACTTCCTCATTAAAGGAACTAAGAGGGACAGTGTCGAAGTGGGAAAGCAGTGGATGTATTTGCTTGTAAGTAGCGAGCACAAGTAACTGAATTCTTAAATCCAGCTCCTGCTTCACTACAGCATGGTAATAAAGGGAACAACAAATTTAAGTGATAAGCTTTACTAGGACACAATTGGCTCTGCAGGCTTGCATGCTGTTCTCCTAAGTGCACAGGAAGTAGAGCCTATGAAGAGGGCAGCAGATTCACTTCACAGAGCTATCCAAAGCTTTTGTTTTGTTTAGAATGAGGTTTAGAATAAATTCCTCCTCACCTGAAACAGTAGCGCTCCAGAAAAATCCCTAGAGTCAGGTCATTTTTCCCATAGAACTCCATGGTCACAATCCTAAAGCAGAGAAAGAGCAGCTTTAGAGTCTGGATGTTACCACAGTTGGCTGTGCCTTGAGCTGCAAAGATCTGCACCCACTATTGGATTGTTATCAGCCCTGCATACCTTCAAAGGGTTTTTCCCCCCGCTTGACTACCCTTCCTAGCTCCCTGCTGCCATATTTCCTAATAATGAGATCAGAGTCCTACTAGAACAACTTTAAACTTAACATTTAAAAGTTGAATACAATTCAACTGTACTTTTGAAGATCATGTTCAAGAAAATCCAAGGCACAGAAGCGTAGATAGCTTAAAGCCTTAAACACTACCATTTAAACAGTTGCAAAAGAGGTATATCCAGAAGATGAAAAAAGCCTTAAAATACCCTTTTTCTTCTAGAAGATTTAATAGCAACTTTTGTTTTCTCAGAACCTGAGGTGACCAAGCCACTTAAAATGTGGAAGTATCAGTTTAAGTGTCACAACTCAGACATCTCTAATACCAGTAATTTACATCCTCTTATTGTTGCTGTTCAGTGAGCTTATCACCAACGTCTTTGGTTCATTCCTAAGCTTTTACAGGAACTCTAGACCTCCCTCTTTAAGCAAGCTCTCTCTATATTTTCACCTGAGCTAGATGATGAAACACCAAGACCTGTCCTATTTAGTAGGGCTAGAAGCATGTCATAAGTTGCACACAATTAACAAATTACAGCCCCCTAACCTGGAAATACAGTTAAAGCTCTTCGAGCCATTGACCATAATATGAGGAAGATAGGAATACATCCAAATGCCACACTCAGATAATACAATCTAGAATTACTCCAAGATTCTCTCAAGGGTTATTTTTGGGCTTGGACATTCTTCTGTGTTTATATACACCAACTCTTCCCTACAAGGCTGCATGCAGTGACATCCCCACACATGCATTACTCTGCAGCAAAAGGACCAACTAAAGCATTTGGGTTTAGGCTGGGCTTTCTCATTTGTGCCTTGGGGACTATGAAGGCTACAGGATACTGCTCTGGAGCCACATGACCCCACAAGACAAAATTCTTTTGGCAGGTCCTGTTACAGGATGGACATAACCTACCAAGGAGTCCTCAAAGAAATACCACTGAGGTGAGCACTGACCCTGACTTAGGGAAAAACAGGTAGCAACTATACAAGCTGTAGAGGAGTAGTTTTCATACCAGGGGCTAACACAGGCACTTGGAGCATTGCTGGACTGAGCAGAAGAGCTACTGAAGAGAACACAGAGCCTCTGATGGTTTACTGGACTCAGGCAATCCACCTGGTAGAGAGAAAACAACTTATTTACTGGTTAGAGACACCATTATGAGATTCTCACATTTCTTCAGATCACCCAAACTTTTACAAACAAATACTTTAATGTAATTACAGCCTGTTGCTGTTTCCATGACATTAAGCCCTCTGACGACAAAAACATTACACATAAAAATCACTAAGACAAGCAGTTTCATGTGCTCATTTTCAGAAATCAGTCATTTACAGCTGAGCTGAACAGGCAATATAGTACACTGATTATTGACTGACTTAATGCATCTCTCAAAGCAGAGTCTCACAACCTCTTCCCTTCAAGGCAATTTGCAGTCAGTCCCTTGTTCTGCTTTCTTACATCCACACAGTCCCTGGTTATACTGACTTGTTTAAGTGCCCAGAGCACTGCAATCTAAAATGCAGGTTTGACCTAGTCCAAAATAAAAAAAAACCCACCACCACACACAACCCACACACCCCAAAACCCAGAACAAACCCAACAAAAAGCTCTGGTGTACTTTCTGTATTACCAGGAGAAACTGATGTAACCTGGGTTTTCAGTAACAGAGCTCTGAATCTTACCTTATGAGACCATGAGGATTCACTCTGAGCCAGTCCCTTCTCATCCTCTTCAGTTCTGCTCCCAGTTTTTCCAGTAGGGACACTATACACATCCTTACTCTGGGCAAAGGGATCTGTGCTTTTCTGTAGTATCCTCCCTCCTCTGGCCCGATAGTCAGCCAGCATTCTGGCCAAGCTCTGGCTATCACCTAGATGTTCCGCTATTCTAGTATTAACCAACTCGTGAGAAGGTAATATTTGGATAGCCTTGGCTTGGATACTCCCATTCATCCCTTGTAGTCCAGAGAGATCACGCAATAATTGTCTCTTCCTTCTGCTCTCCAACTCCTTGTATTCCTTATTGAGGAGAGGAGACCAATAAACTTGCTCAGGGAAGTATTCCCGGGCAGGGCACCTCATGCCTTTTTCAGTCAAAAGAAATGGTTCACGGAACATCATTACAGGAGAAATACAGAGAATGACATCTTTCAACTCCTGCTTAAAGGCTGCAGAGTACGTCTTGAGGCGATCCTCAGAAGAAGCTACCTCTTCTGTGACATATAAACCAGTATCATCCTGGAGAGGGTCTCTGAAGACTCTCATCTGACTCTTGGACTCCTGCAGATCATCTGCCTGTTGAAGAGGCTCCAGCATCTGACTATCCAGAGCTACCAAGTGCTGGTCCATGCCATGGAGAGGCAGCAGGGATGTTTCAGGTATTGCAGAAGGTACAGTGTTGAACACTGGAAATGGTAACTCTGCTTTGTGGTGCTCTTGCTGTTTTGAGGATGGCGTTTCCAGATGACTGCTCTCGTGGTCACCTCTCTCAAATAAACCTCTTTGCTCAAGTAAGCTGACTTCATCAGTGGACACTGACTCAGAAATTACAGGCAGTTTTTCAGAGGACAGTTCAAGGTCTCTGACTGCTGTGCTGAAATCCTCGCCATTGAAGAGGTTCTGTTGTTCGTTTTCATCTCCTGGCTCCTCAATAAGGGAGTGAAAGGAGGTGTTTTTGGTCAGAGTAGGAGGCATGGCAAACTCATCCATAAGGAAAGATATTTCCAGCTGGGAATGATAAGCCACACAGACCATGAAGATCAGGATCTCCTTCACACGGGCCAGCTCGTACTCTGCAGCACCACACAACTTGATAGTGCAACCCAGGTGCTGGGGACACCCTTCAAAGAACATCAGGGTTTTTGTCTGATCTAGACAAAAAACACACAAACACAGGAGTTTAGATGACAACTACAGTTTACCTTCAGTATCTTATGCAGTGAAAAGACTGTAACAGAAACCAAGAGCAAGTAACATTGGTAGCAAAATCCAGCTGTATCAAAACAACTTGCTTTTGTAAACAAAACAAGCATTTGTTATAAAACTTCTCGTTTTGTAAAACAAGCCATCATAAAGTGCAAGTGAAGGCCACATGGAACACACTGACCTAAACAGCATATTCTAAGATCACTGTAGACTCCGCAGCAGCGAAGCAGAAGAACCACTACTCTCCCAGGCACATTTGCTCATCCTTAGAAGTCAAAAGCCTACAAGATTTTTGAGTGCAATTTAAAAGCTGGAAAGGGGCATGGGGAAGAGATGCAAAGACTGCATCCCCACAAAGATTTGTATCAACCACATATATGTACGCCAGCACCATTGGTAACCTGTCAAGCAGCCTTTCTTCCTTCTTCTTTTGCAGACTTCCACTGTAAAGAAGGTTACAGAGAAAAAGGAACCAGACTTCTCAAAGGCACACAATGACTGGACAGGGACCTGTGTGCACAAACTGCAACAAGGCAAATTTTGATTGGATATGATAAGGTCTGACCAGATGATCTTTTGAGGTCCCTTCCAACCCAGGCTATTGTGCATTCTCTGTTTCTATGCAGAAAAATTCTTTATGGTGAGGATGGTTAAGCAACTGAACAGGTGCCCAGACAGGGTATGAAATCACTGTTCTGTAATACTTTTAACAGTTGGCTGACAAAGCCCTGAGAAATCTGATCCTGCACAGAAATTAATCCTTCCTGTTTGGAACAGGAAGTTGGACTAGACAAACTTGGGGCAGGGGGGGAACACAGACACTTGGAAGGAAGAAGCCAGCCTAATTAAAATGTAGTGTGTCTCATCTTAAGATCATCCTTTTCTGTCCACAGCCATTTCATTGTAGTGCTAAGATGTAACCGTAGTAAAGAAAAATGAGTAGGAAGGATTATATTTGACAACTCACCCAGCAGTTCAGATCTAGTTAATAGGAGCAAAGCATTTCTATTTTCACACACACAAGCTAAGACACATCAAGCTTTACTCACCATTGGGCAACTGAAAAACTTGCATATAAAATTTATGACAAGTTCCCAAACGTGGTTTGGTCAGCAGTTGATCCATTGACATCACTAAGTCTCCCTGGGTCATTCGACTTACTCGGTCTAGCACTTGCTGTAAAAATTGAAAGAACAGTAAGAATCTACAGCACAAAGAGGACACTGCCAACCTTAACTTGCTCTTAAAAAAACCATCAACTATAACAGAATGCCAGCGTGATTCAGGAAACCTCTCACTGAGATGCAAACTATGGGTTAAACCCAAACACACACCCACAAGAATCTTAGAAAAGCAGTTGGGTAAATATTTCTGGTGAGAAGTACAGTTGTTCCCATCCTTAGAGATACCCGGATCTGTTCAAGTGAAAAAAGTTCCAGGATGCACAGTGCAGTCAGCATCATACTGGCTATCGGGAGCTCAGCCAACTCCCTCAGGCACTCTGTCTGGCTGTCTGTACCCTGCCCTACAGGGACAGAGAGGCTCTCTGGGGACCCATGCAGGATTTGCTACAAATAGGAGTCAGCATTAACTAGAACCAAGCCAGAGTACAAGGACTTTCCAAGCAAGGAGACAGCAGAATAACTGAAGAGCTGAGGAAAATTTACTCTCCAGGTTTGCCTGTCTTGCCTTCTTCGAAGAAAAGTACCATTAAAAGAGCCCAGGTTTGGTCAGAGGGGAAAATAAGAAAACTCCTTGCTGTCTCCAAGGAGAAATTACAGATATCCACCACAATGCCCAGTCTGACTGACAGGAAACACTCACCGGCTTGACGTTGATGACCAGAGTGATACCATGCTCTAAGAGCATGTCCTGGGCAATTCGGGACACAGTCTTCTCAACAAGGACCAAATTAGGCCTGACATCAACTATCCGCTGTACATAGTTCTTCAAGAACTCCCTTTCCTGCAGACAGGAACAAAGTATGGCAATTAACCACGGCAAACCCATCTGAAAACACATACTTAAATGGTTAATATTATTTTTCCTCTCATTTATATACCGAGCTTTCCTATAGAACAGGGAAACCCACCCCCCGAGCACAACACCCGGTTTATCAGCAATGTGTTATACGCACTAACAGCACACGAGAATATAGTCCAATGACAGCCTGAAGTAAGAGACTTGCAGCAGAACCCGAACACATATATGCACACCATACATGGAAAAAGGCCTTATATTCTAAAGATGCTACAATTAGAGCATCCTAAACCCAAGCTGTTGGCAACATTGTGTTCTCCACCTTCAGATACATGCTGAAGTTGAGTGCTGGTACCAGAGACACATCCATTCACACAGTATGCCAGTGCTCTATGCCTCTATGAGTCTGTAGACAGAGCCCTCAGTCCCTAATCTGTATTTGGGGACTGTGCTTCTGGAGTGGGATCCCACATGCTGTGCATTTCCAAATTGCTCTTCTAACCACTCCCACTTTCCAGCTTCATCTCACTGTCCCCCGCTCACACACCTTTTATTACCATACACAAAAAGAGAAAGCAGAGTTGCGACTCTGTCAGAACTAAAGGCCTACACTGCTAGAGGGAGGATACAGCTTCCCAAGTCAGGTATTCTCATTTCTGTTATTGCAGCTCATATCAGTCAGGTTTTAAGTGCTCTGCACAAGAGAAAGACGCCACAAAAGCAGTTTGCGAGCTCCTCAGGACACAAATATTCCTGACAGTGTAACAAAGATAAAGCTTTTGCTAGAAGCTAACTTTTTCAATTGAACTAGTATTTCCATACTATTTTCTGTCCTATGTGACTTTAATGCAGATATACAAGTAGTTATGATCATGTTCTGAAGCAGACACTGAAATAATCACAAAGACTAATATTTAGAAAGTATAGTAGACACTTCCAACCCATTCAGACAGAGACAGGTCTCAGTTTAAGCTTTTACTAGAAAACCAACTCCCTAGACAGAGACAAGTTTTATTGCTAAAGACTTCATGCCCGTAATCCTGTTACTAATCACCAAACAGAACTGGTCTTAAAGGCATGCTAAGGAAACAGTCAAATACAGAAACAAATACTATGGCCCAAGCCCAGCAGGGCACCAAATACCCTTGTTATGAGTATCCTAGCAAACACCTGAAGACCAATTCTCAGACAGTAATGCAGTGCCTTACAGGAAAGGTCTGTCTCTAATAGTTAAGGCACCTCCCTGCCCACAGGGGCAGGGCACCTGTTCTGTACATTTTGTAGTTTGTCACTTCATTAAGTTGGCAGTTGTTCCATTGTTTCAAGCCTGACAAACATGGGTGCAACCTACCCCTCACTTACACTAACCCTTCTAATTTCTTCATGCACCCAAACCTTATCTAGTTCTGACCTTCTGAACCACATGCCTCTTACAGTGTACCATTAAAAAAACCCCACGTATTCTAAAATTATGTGTAGATCATAAGATCACTCTCCATACACATAACCTGATGACAACAACACCCAGCACAGGACTACAAGTTTGTACTATATTCACTGCAGAAGTTTTCCTAGCTAGCTGCTAGAAGAGGAAATTTTGTTCTTTCGTGTGCAATCCCACTAACTCAACTCCATCTTACACACTGAAAAAGGTCAGACGTGCACTGATCATCACTTTGTTTAAGCCACTAGACCTCAGGCAACTTTAAGAACAAAAGCATGCTCTTACCTGAAGTACTATAGGGTCTATGCAAGTAAACTTTGTTTCTTCTCGATAGAGGTACTCAATTGAGCACTTCAGCAGAAGAATTTTGGGATTTTTTAAGCAAGAGTTCATCTGCAAAATACAAAAAGCATTAAAACAAAAATACAAACACCTGGAAGATAAGAAGTACACAAGAAAAAAAAAGACAGACTTCCCATGATTGAGATGATTTTTTTTCCCCTCCCAAAAAGTGCCTCAGCCTTCCCCACCCTGCAGACTCAACTACATATTCTTCCTTCTTATGAAGATGTTACACCCAGTTGCTGGAATTTCACAGGTACTGTCCAGGAAGAGTGCAATGCTAGAGGCTTCTACAGTCACCGAGAACCCCCAAGTCTTCATACCCTCTGAGGCCTCCATCCAGATCACTTCTATCTTGACCTCCTGCCTTATTTGAAGGCTCACTTGACTATATTGTCGTAAGGCAAATGCCTCCTTCTGGCTAAAACTTGGGGTAATTAATAGATGCCTTCTGGGATGGCAGGAGTGGAAAGGATCCTGTTATATGTGTACATGAGGAAAGCGACCCCCCTTCCTAGAATCTCTGGGCTAAAAGAAAATGGCTTGGAAAAGAAATGCTTTAAAAGCCGTTCTGTTTAGGGACTCAACTGGAGAAAGCTCGCAAACCTCCTGAGTGGAGACATCAGCTTCACAACACAAAAAGGAAGTCACAGCACACTTGTTTTCTCAGCATGTGCTATGGTCAACACTTGATTATCAAGCCTGCATTACCTTTTTGTGTGCAACATTCTTAGTGCAAACAAATCCATTCACCACCATGGAGTCAAATTTCTTTCCTCCGGGTATCTAATAAAGCAAAGAACAACTTTAGAACGATCATATCCTACACTCCCACAACTTTCAACGCAGTAAGCCTGATACACAGAATACCTGCTGTAGCTGAAGTGAAAGCTTCAGCTACACCCTCTACTATCAGATGAATGATCACATACTGAACACACAATTCTTCCTTCAAGGTCTGGCAAACCAAGAACAACATGAAGACGACTACCAAGTTCCAGGATGTCTACACCCTTCCCAACCAATGTCTATTTGTTGAACCAGGTACACTCTGAAAGATAACATGGGAACCTAACTTCTACAGGCCACAGGGAGCATATACCTTGGCACATGCCACACTTCACTAACAACAAGTAAGTTGTAAGGAAAAGAAAGAAAGGGCGGTTAGGAACCAAATAAACCTCTACCTACTCTTTGAACACAAACACTTGACCAGTGTGCCTACAGACACAACCAACCACAGCAGTAATTAACAATGTGGAACAGGTTTCTGTTAACATTTTTGTTATCAGCATGTGAAAACAGCAGACAGCTACGAAGAGCTTTCACCTCCAAACATCTGGTCTTGGAACTCCAGTTTCAGAAGAGGCAGCAACAACTGATGCTGCCTGGAGAGATGCTACAGAGCCACCACCTACAGAGAGAGAGACGCTACAGAGGCTCTCCTCATCTTACACAGCTTCCAAACAAAAGAGGCCTTCTGAAATAAATTTTGCCGGGGAGAGGGAGGGGGGCACGAGGGAAGCCAAAGTCCAAGCCCAGCCACACTAGCTCCTTGGATGTTGGCTTCACATCAGCCTCTCAGAAGAGACTCTGCATGCCACAACTACAGCCTTACAGTTCAACAGCATCAGCACTCAGCCATCTGGCAGAACTGGATGTATCATCCCATAACAATCAAGTTTTCCTCTTGAAGAAAGTCATTGTACTTGGCATGGGAGGAGTTCTGTCCTCCATAATGGATAGTTACAGGGCAATAATTGCTACAGAGTCCTGCAAGCTACTTATCCAGCATTCAGTACATCTCCAACCTAAGCAGAAACCAGAAAAGGAAGCAAGTCGTTATGGAATTGCTGCTCTTTGCTATGTTCTGCAGCTTACAGCCTGACAGAAGAAGTCAGATCCAGGGCATTAAAGCACCTTTCACAGGATGCAAAGTTCTTTCCATATAGCTTTTTTTAGAACCCCATCTTATCCAAAGGCCACACTGGCCAGTTACACCACTGAACACACTGGCGGCAATGGGAAGGGAACTATTCTCTTCAGGCAAGGGGTGCTACCAACAGCTGCATCCTTTTGTTTCCCTACATCTGCTGTTCGAAACTTACTTTTTTAATGTGGACAAACTGGCGGATATCCATGTCATCATCTCTGTTCTTGACATCAGGCCGTACAGTTTGAACTACCTGGCAGACCACAGGTACAATGATATCCCTCCAGGACAGGGACAGAGACTCATTGTACAGAAGCTGCTGAAGCAGTGCCATCATGTGGTTGTGATTAGCAGACCTGTAAAAAAGGCAAAACAACCAGATTCCTTGTGAGAAAAAACTAGAGCAGCAATTAGTTAAAGTCACATTTCAGAAGTAAATTTCTTAACATTTACAGAGCAGGAAGTCCTCTGATGGAACTGCTGCCTTGAAAGTTCGACAGTCAACTCTGGTCCTGTACTTCAATATATAAAAACCACATGGGAAAAAAAAAATCAAAATATACTGTAAAAATGCTGGGTTTGTAATGCAAATTAGTTCCTTGTATTGTCCACTGTAGATGGACACTGAGAGTGTGGAATAGAGTCCCACTGAGAGTTGGTGGAATAGAGGGGCTTTAGGAATTGTTACTCAAGATACGCAAATTCCTTTTCTCTACAGGTTTCTTACAGGAGCCTTTCCATGGCTTGTTTCTCCCCATTCTCTTCTCTCAGCAAATCCAGATTGCTGTGGTGCCAGCCTAGAGGCGTGAAAAAGAGTTCTTTGGACTTCTCCTCTACTCTCCTGTTGAATAATGACTCTGCAAGAGACAAAAACCCGATTAATATAAGGTCACAGTTGAATGCCTGTGTCTTTCTGAAAGGCTACTTTGAAAAGGAAAGAATTTACTAAGACATTAAGCCTAAGCCTCCTGAAATACTGAGTTTGAGCTAAACATCATGGTAACATGACGCAGCATACAGTATTAAGTATAACAGTGTTGAATGTACAAAGCGAAAGTGAGCTACTAAAATCACTGTACTGCCAGTACAGAACAGACTGTTTTCTCTTCTAGGATTGATTTGTTACCAAGTTTGTTAAAACAAGGAAAAAATTTTATAGGCAAAATAGAAATACAAGATCAGCGGCAAACCCCAAATAATGGATTATTTATAATATATAATATTTGTAATATTTAATCATAATGACTTTCTACTTGGACCATTGGTCCAAGGCACTAATTTGATGCACAAAAAGCTGCCGCTTTGAAGACATCTACATGTAAGTGTCATTAGAAAACCTAGTTATTTTATTCAGACTGCAGCACAGGTATCAAAAACATCTTGGTAAAGGCCTTGTTTAGCATATCTTCCAGAAATGCTATGCTACCAATTCATATGTCAGACTTTTGAACCTTTATGTGACTTGCAGCCCTGTTCCCACACACCACCTCTTTACTGCTCAAGTGCAGAGGGAGCTGCCAGCAGGCTGGTTCATCTAGCCTATGTCACAGTGTTTAATGCTACAGAACTCTCAAAGGTTTTCTGTCAAGAAAGTGGCACAGACTTTTCTCAGCACAGATCTCAGCACATCTTCTCACCTCACCATCACATACACAGGTATCTCTCTGCTACAATAAACAGGATACTAATGAAGGCTGTATCCACTGAACACAATTTTTTTTAATCCTAAATGTCAGCATGAACTGGAGCCACTTCGGGGTTTGGAAACAGAAAGAACGTTTCAACAGTGTAAGACAGTCCTCACTTGGAGGAGGCCTTCTGCTTTCAATCATAACGTTGTGTAGTAACTCCTTAGAACTGTTCTCTGTTTTGCAGTATCAGGATTAGAGGCGATCTCAGCACAGTATTCTGTGCTCTGAAATAGTTACTAGGTTATTTCTCACAGGTGTTAAAATATTATAGAGGGAAGTTATAAACTTCCCCATTCTCATAATGGCTGATGATATTACAAGCTATTTATGCTAGTAGTGCATAAACTGTCTTCAGCAATTATGCAAGCCTTCAGAGTTAAGCTTAAAACTTCTCAGAGTGCACGATACAATTGCAAAATCCTTATATAACACTAATCTGAGCAGCACTAATGAAAAAAATCTTCAAGATGCTCCATAGCCAAAATTAGCCACATACAAGATAAACAGAAGTTACATTGGTTTTTCCCCTCTTTCTTTCTCCTGCTAAAGCTTAGTTAAAAACTAAGCACTAGTTTAATCAAAGACTTAATTTTTCTGGCTGCACAAACATTGGGGTTTCCCCCTTATTTCCTCCTCTGCTGAGTTTACCAAAATCAACAGGATTAACTGGGAGAGAAGAATCCACAAGAGCACCTGGCCATGACATTAGAAGGCATGTGGGTTTTAAAACTCACAACTGCTTCTAATGGCCTTTCATTTCAGAAGCAGTGGCCCTGGTGGTCATGACAGGAAACCCAGAAAGATTTAAGAGATGAAGCTCTAAGCTACTCTGTAGAAGCAGTGCAGTTAACCATATCACATCTTCATTTGCTTGCACAGAAAGTTAAAAATCAATGTCTGTTACATAACTTGGTGGGTGGGGAAGTTGTGAACAACTTCCCACTTAAAAAGAAAAAGCTCTTCTTTGAGTGCTTCTGAATGAAGACATCTGAGAAGTGAAACAAGTTTAAGCTTGAAAGTGCATTCAGAAAAGCCAGAGTATACTTTATACATCCATTTTGCCACAAATAAGTTCAGATTTACTACCAAGTAAATATTTCTAAAGGGTCAATGCCCTATTAAAGGAGTAATGAGGAGTTTTCATCATTATGTTAGAATCACACAACAGCAACATTTGAAGTTTTTCCTTACCTTTAATGAAAGCATCACTTATGGAGAACATCTGCTGCCCTCCGTTTTCAGGATTCAAGTACTCTGAAAGGAGAGAGAAGAGGGAGATAGGCGGAGACAAAAAAAATGACAGGTTACACTGGTGCGCCCATATAATTACAATGTGCACACCCACACCAGAAGCTGCAGCATTACTCATCTACATGTTTAGTCATCCATTTAGCAAGAGCTTGATGAGTGGTCAAGACAAGAATATCCTCTCATTCTTGTTCTATCAAAAAGTTGTAAGATGACAAGAAAATAGCACTGTGAAGAAACAAAACAAAGACAGGAGCAAAGACTGAACTGAGAGTTAGAGAGTTTGCTTTTTCAACTGACCCAGACAACACTTTGCTAGATCTGAATACAAATGTGTTAAGCTGCAAGCAGACACTGTAGGAGTGTCCAGACAGGGAACAGCCTCCTCACCCTCATCTAAAAATGCAGCTTCAGAAGCCATTTTGCTCTCACACTCCAATAAGATAATTCAGACTGAGTGAGAGACCAGCCACAGTGGTCTTACACGCTGAAGGAAACAGAAGACAGTCTTGCCTTTCAAGAGCTGTAAGTCTAAAGTCTCAAATAGTTTGAAGTGTTTTAAGGAATCCATGCTGACAGAGGTGCTTTCTGTTGTTGCTCCAAGTACAAGAGTCATGTATCTCTTTATATATGACAAATAGGATGCAGCTCCATCTACTACACTTGTTTAGCTTGCTAGATCTTGACCTTTCACACAGGCTGGCTGGCTACAAAACATTTGTTTCTCCAAAGGCCATTAGCTTCTTGTGCCTTTAGTTGGTTCCTTGCTTCTACAAAAAGGGATTGTACAGTCAGAAAACAAGAGCAATAGCCCAACTGCTAATACAGCATGATGACCGGAAGTCCAAAGCTAACCCTTTATCACCTTTCCTGAGAACAGTCCAGACCTACTGCCACAAACAAAATGCAAAGCCAGGCAGCCTTCAGACACCAACAGAAAGTTGACAGGACACAAGCAATCACAGGTCTCTAAACAGCAGCACTGAAGAGACTCCTTACACACCACCAGTTTAAAAATCTGAGCTCGTTTGCAGTTGCCCAGTTTACAAACAGATACTCAATAGGTGAACAATGTACCAAAGAGAAGCTGCAAGCCTCCCTTGCAGCTTGATGGTTATTTGCAGATTCCTTTCAACTCTTGCTTAGATGAAGAGTTTAACATTACAAGCAACCTACTGCTTGATAAAAGCTGGCTCACCCTCAGCATTCAGTAATCCACAGACCACCTAAAGAAAATTTGTCATGCTGTACCTACACATGAACATGTATACTAGCACCTCCATCCCTCTCCACCTTGCAACAGCCCCAGGGCAGCAGCTCTTACTGTGAGCACCAACACCCCTGTCTGGCATGGCCAAGGCAGGAGCTACCCCCTGCTGAAACCTAACCTTAGTTATGCTCTGGATGATGACAGAGGTGGCACCTCCAAACCACAAACACTTCAATACAGCTTCACCTCCTATAACTTTGCTTCCAGTTGTGCCCAGGGGGAGTTCCTGACAAGATACCAGACCTCCTTCTAGACTCGATAGATACCACACTCACAGGTGCAAGTTAGAGACAGCAAGAGTGGCTAACACGCATTTCTTACCTCACATCATCCCTACGTGCATCATGCTCCACACAGTGTTGGCAGGGGGAGGAGGTTCCTGTAGCATATTTTTTTTGGTAGCCTTGTCTGCAAGCAGTATCAAGAGACTATCTTACAAGCTCCCCCGAACAGCTTCACCAAAACAAAAAACCCCACCCTAGAATATACAGATTCCTAGGTCTGATATTCCAGGGTACCACTGGAAGCAAATACCACAATGCACACAGAAATTCACAGGTCTCCAATGTAAACCAGCAGCTAGAGTTTGGTTTTTTTACAGCTTACTCTTGTTTAATGTCAACACAGACTGGCCAGCAACCACATCTTTTCCTCTAGATACACAATCAAAGATGCATGCATCCATAGATATCCACTGAAAACTGAGGTGCACCTTCTCAAAAGAAGGCGCACCAAAAGGGCTCCTGGCAATTGAATGCTAAACCTTGGCAAGCAATGGAGATAAGGAATTGTTATGGTTACTCAGATCCTCTTCTCTCTCACCCTCCTAACTAGAGGCAGGCACCAAAACCTAGCTACCAATACCTACTACTACGAGTAAGGATACCTGGCTGCAAGCACATTTAGAAAATAAAGTTTCCCATTTTGATAACAATCTCTTTAGAAACTGCAATTAAAACCCACATTTAAAAATAATCATTTAATCTCTTCCCCAATTTAAATGCAGAAAGCAATCTTACTGTTTCCCATTTTGATACACACTATAAAGTGCCATTGTTTTTAGACAGATGATACTACAAATGAGTCACTATACTCACTCGTAACATACTACAAGCCAGCTAACTTGGAGTCACCAGAATTTCATGGAAACACATCAGACATTAGTCAGTCTATAACATCACAAGAAGTCCTGCCATTAGACTATATCCAAACCACTATACGTTCTACAACACAGCTGGTACATCACAGCCCCTTGTTTCAAAGCAGCTGACCTTTGTGACTGGTGGAAATTGCATCTCTTAATCATTTGAAGAAACCCACTAACCACTTAGCTCAAAGTTGACCTGCACTGATGTTTTGTCCTGCCAGTCCTCCCCCAATGACTGTAATTTACAATTGTGAGGAAATTGAGTTACTAGCTTCTAAAGGTGGGTGTGATCTTTAGTTTTACTTCACTATTTCAATGAAAATTAAGTCACTGTCATCTGTCTAAGGACAAAAGGCAATTCCAATGAAATGAAGCCAAACACACGTGTCCATAACGGTTATAGGGAAGTTGCTGACCCCTGACAGCAGCAAACACACCACATAACTGATTGGCTACAGGACTGTTCTTCAAATAACCTTGTCCCATTTTATGCAGAAGCTTTACTGTGTAGGTTTGGCTGTCTAGTCATTGTGATACTCAACGTCCTGGACAGCATCTTTGCAACCTGACCTCATTATTTCCAGAACGAAGTTTTAGAAATCATCCCTCTCGCTACTCTAGGCACTGCAGGGTTCTGTCTCACCTAATTTTTGAGTACTTACAGAATTTCAGTCTCCCTGTTGCCAAGAAGCATTTCTTGCTATTCAAGATGTTGTTATTCATTTTAACTTGGTGCTCCATGGTTAGGTCTTTCCTCTAGAGGCTCTCATGGCAGGAATTAAAAAAAAAAAATATTACATATACAGTAAGTCCTCTGCATTTGCAGAGGATACAGATTTTTTTAAACAACTGTAGCATAATACCTACTTCTCCATAATGCGTTTAAACAACTCACATCTCCACCCTATCCCAGTTCTAGGTATATTACTGATACTTTCCCCTCAAGGGAAATCCATTCTCGTAGAAGGAATTGTTCCCAGTTTTCTACTACTAATTGCACTCTTACAGCATAACCTGGTTAAGAGACCACACATTTCAGGAACAGATAACAAACATCAGTCAGCAGAAATTCACCAAAGATAGCAGATTGCTCCAAACATATGTAATACAGAGGCAGAAGTGTCTCACAGTCCTCCCACCACTTGCCTTTTCTTCTTATCTTCTCTGTGCCCTCAATCCTCACAATCTTCCTTACAAGAGCTTCAGTTCTGGCTATGAGAAGCCTTGATTTGGTCAACAGCTTCTGAGAGAAGTAGGCTCTCTTATGTTTACCCTTCATCATCTCCTGCTCTTTGTATAAGAAGATAAAGACTGAGATATGTCTGAAACCCAGACTATCACTCTACAAGCCCTTTAACACTCAACAGAACCAAGCTGACCACTGCCTGTTTTACTGCCAACACACACTGATAAAGATAAACCTGCTACAGCTGTAAATTCATAGGATACTGCAGCACACCTGGGCCTGTTTCAACCTCACTTAATCCAGCATCTCTCCTTCCTAAAAGGAACCCATTGATATATTTTCCCTCTCCACACCTCTCCTTCCCTGCAGATGCATTAGCTTTTCATTTGATTAGGGCCGCAGCTGGAAACCAGCTAAAAGGAACCAATAAGAAGATGGTGTCAGCAGTGCTGACAACCTGTCCCTAACCGGGGTGTCCTCTGGCACCATCCGAAATTTCAAACCTGCTCTGCTCCTTTCTTTGAGAAAAAAATAAGTAGTTAGATTTCCCTTCTTCTAGGCATATATTTAGCAAATAACAACAGCAACTACAATAGGTACTGATAAATGCCCTCTCTAATTTGTCTCACTGTCTCTCCCATGTCTAACATACTTTGAAAGTCAGCTGTGACTAGTTCTCCCTCCCTCTCTTCAGTGACCACCCACAGTTTCAGAAAATGTACTCTGTATGCAAGCATAGGGAAGTCTTGCATTCTGACCCACAACAACAGAGGAGGTCAGTTAGACTTTATAGAAGGATGAATTCATT
The DNA here is from genome assembly GCA_027574665.1 of Rhynochetos jubatus. Classification (NCBI taxonomy): domain Eukaryota; kingdom Metazoa; phylum Chordata; class Aves; order Eurypygiformes; family Rhynochetidae; genus Rhynochetos; species Rhynochetos jubatus. The sequence goes on along the minus strand of CM050654.1, from coordinate 17,160,038 downwards.
AGAAGGAGTCTAATTATTTAACACTGGATCATCTTTAAAAGTTGGAAATACTGAAGGGGTGGGGTGAAACACTAATTAAGAAACTCCTTAGAAACAGACAAAGATAGAAGTCTACAAAGCTCATGTAACCTTAGGCAAGGAAGCAGAGCAAAGACATCAATTGCTACCCAGCATGTAAAGCAACTAGAATATACTAGACCCAAGCCAGTGGCAAGCCCTGGTTTCAGTCAGCCCTTGTCCAATTGAGAGAATGCAGTTGTCAATAGACAGACACATTGTTTTTTCCATAAGGATTTTGCTTCTAGTTAATCTTTCAATTTAGTACTTATTTAGGAGAACAAAAATTTTCAAAACAAGCCTTCAACACTGAGTATTTGATTTCACATAAGTGATCTTCACATAAGTGTATCTTCTTTTGAAGGAATGTTACACATGTGGACTAAGTCAGGCCTTATTGCTCATCAGCAAGATTCTTCTGTCAAATGTAAGCTTATAAAAGTGCAATTAGATGTCAGCACAGAACTCTTCCAAGTTCATTTTGTTCATTTGTTGTTTGGATAGGGTTTTTTTCTTGCTTGCTTTTCCAGCTTAATCTCAAACCGAAGAGACACATATCAAACTGGTTTATGCATGGACTATTTTTCCACCCCAGTTAGACAGAGATGGTATATGCGGATCTGCCCTATTATGTATGGGCAGGAGACTTTGCTTCAACTCCAAAGAGAAAGTCACAGAGGAAGTTACACACGCTGCAGAGAAGGTGTTTCAACAAGTCTACTGAGCCTCCTCAGAGGTGAGCATTTCAAAACTGCAAGCGAGTGCCAGCTAAATATCATCTTTCCCCCCTCTGTAAGACAGCTACCAAAGTAGTGTCCAAATAGGTCAGTATTACTAGGGCCCAGCTCTCCATCATGTGCAACTCCAGCTGGTGACTACCTCATACCTTTTTGGTCGGCAGGGTGAGGGGGCACATGTGGGTACTTGGAGTGCTTCTTGATATGGAAGTTCACGTTGTCCATCTCCACGTTCAGGCTGATGGAGGCGGCTGAATCACTGTCCATTGTGGACTGGAAGCTGCTGACTGAAGTGCGCTTGCTAGGGCTGGCGGAGTCTTTTAGTGTTGGGTAAGGGGGAAGATACAGGGAGGAGAAGGGTTCAAATGGGTATCATGAGGGTACCGGAGAGGAGAAAAATTGTCTTTAATACATAAAGACCAGTGTCCAATACTACAGGAATACAGTATTTTCATAGTTCTAGTCTTATCTTCATGTGTGCATGCTGACATATTGGGCCTTCTTTAGTGCATAACTATAGGGCCCAAATGAAGCAGAAGTCTGCCTGAGAAACAGAAGGCAGCAATTTACATGCTTCTCTTCCATTAGAAGTATGAAGCTTTACCAGTTCCACTAAATACAAAATACTGTATCCATCATAAGAAACAGAAGGACTAGATAGGTTATAGTTAGCTTAGATCCTTACAGCCCCATGCACACACACACAAACACGTACACACACACAAAGCAGGACATGGTTAAACTACTATGTCCAGAAGGACTGGGGATAACAGGGGAGAAGGCAGAGTGAGAACAAGACTCAGGTGAAACTCACTGGCTAAGTTATCTTCTCCTTCATCAGCAATCTGCTCTGTGTCACTGTCATCAAACTTGATGTCTTTGAACCAGGATGGCTCAGAGTGCCCTTCTACTGAGTTCACAGAGTCACTATCTGGAGACGGGGTTTCTGAGAACTCTGTGCTCTAGAAGACAAGGGGGAAAAAAATGTTAAAGTGCAGCTCTGCTGAAATATTAAGCAGCCTTAGAAAGCAGCCTGCTACAAATGCAGATCAAACGTTTTTAAAATCAGAGGATACTTGCAGTGGGCTGAGCCAGGTTAGTCACAGAACCATCCCCTCTTGGCACAAAATAGGAACTCTTTGGGACGGGAAGTATAAAGAAATACTTGTTTCCTATGTGCTTAGTCTCTGCCTCCTCCCCACCTCCACAGAAGTTGTGACTAAGTGGCAAGTTTATTCTACTGCATATTTTCTGTCACCACATCCAGCTAAGCAGTTTTGAATGCTTCCTGTCCCCAGTCAAGGTACGTGATGACCATATCCTTTGCACAGAAACCAGCACACACAGCTTTTGGTGGAGGCTAACTAATTTACTGGAGCAATTCCATGACTGACTAAAGTAGTTCTAAGAGTTTCACTCACAAGTCAGGCTGTAGCTGGGGCTACTGTATCAAAGCAAAGCCTGGCTGGAGTGCCAGAGAACCTGGAACGCATCTAAGCACTTTCCATCAGCCATCCTGATGCCTCCAGTCACCTCAGGAGGAAGTTCTCACTATGATTCCTTTGGCTACAGTGAGCGCAGCAAGCAACTGAGTCAACAACACTGTTTCTGCTGACTCTTCTCCAGAAGAAATGAGAAAAGACAGTGCTTTCCGCTGATGAGAACAAGAATTTCCTTTAAACCTTGAATACCATAGCCCTTTACAAATAGTTACAAACAGGGATCCACAAGCACTTGCTAGTGAAGGGCAAGCCTTTACTAGCAAACTGAAACAGTGCAGTTAACTAGCTGAGATGCCAGACGAAGCCCAGCTCAGTCTCAGTGAAAGACCATGTGACTGTGGCCAAGAGCTGAAATGCATGAGGAAGACAAGATGCCCATGGCTGAAAGTTTCCTGTCTGAGGTTCATGGGACAGCTGAGCCATTTTTTGTTGTGAGAAGCTGCAGAATATGAAAGACACTCAGCTGAATGCTTTCAGGTAACAGAGGCTACAGAGATATCTTGCTCAAGTTAAAAAAAAAACAAATCCAATCACTCAGGCCAATGACTGCTCTTACCCCTCAGCATGTTTGATTGCAATGAAATACAGAGTAGGATAGCATCTTACGAACCATAGGTCACTGGTTGCCTGACTCCCCCTCAGTTAACCAGTCCTATCTGGGAGGCATAACAAAGACCCCCTCCTAACCTTTCATCATGTGGTTAAGGTATTGAGTTCTTTATTACTGCCACCACTGGAGATCAGAAGAAGGTTACCAATACAGTTCATAAGATCCAATACTGTATACCTAAAATAGCCATTCTTCAGAAGTTTTTAAAGAAGGAATTTTGAAATGGAAGATCACCATTGTGTTTCAGCCACCAGTATACACACACAGATTCTAGATTCTGCACACGAAAGCACAGCTGCCACAATCACGGACTCTGCCATTCCAAGGTCTCTGTGGAAGATGTCTGCCACGAGAGGCACTGGCTAGATTAGATAACCTTTTCTCCAGTTCAGGCAGCGCTACACGTAACAACTCATCCTCCACAGAGGACATCCCCAAAGCTTTCTGGGCAAATGCAGCTTCCTCAGGCTTTAGACCACTATGGAGAGAGGCCTGGACCCCAATTCTCTGTACAGAAGAGCTGATTTAGAAAATGCACAATGCCTGCTGAGAACAGGCTTAGAAAATATTCTAATCAGTAGCCAAACCCAGCAAGAACCATAGCTTTCCCATTTTTTTCACCTGTAACGGTCTGTAGAGAGCATACTCATCTCTGAAGAGCTGATCATGATGACTGACACATTCTAGCCAGCGTCCATCAACCAATGCTTGTCCTATTGCAATAGCTTGGACCCTGAAGGTATAAGAATAGAGTTGGTTTTCTAAGTGCAGTCCTATCACACATGGTTTATGGTACAAGCATGCTACAAAAGAGCCATTTGCTATGCACTACTTGACTCATCGGTACCCCACTGCCATGTTTAACCAGACATTATTTAAAATCTTGTGGAGAGGCAGCAGAGTGTACTGGTTCATGTATGGAGCTAGATGAAGAGACTGCCAATACTCTAAACTCAGCTGAGGTGTCCATCAGACAATGAAGACATTTGTGTTCATCCAATACTGTTAGCTTGAGTTATACATACTAAGCATCTTTGCTAAGGACTATTGCTCTACACTTAAGAACCACCTCAGTTTTATCCCCCTCACATAGTTAAATACACTAGCTTCTTTACACTCACTTACAAGGTTAAGAGCCTGCCAGCCCCACCAAAAATTTAGCTATCGAACAGTATAAGTTGTCCCAGGGACAAACTTGCCCTTTGGAGTATCAGCAAACGTTTCTGGACAGTCTTTGAAATACACTCACTGTTCTCCACTGGTTTGGGTGATCCTTGTCCCATTAGCTGCCTCCTACACCATCTCCCAAACCAGACAGCCCCATGTGCCCTGTTTTTTGGGCCACACAGAGTCAGAGCCCTACCTGTTTTGGTAGGCATAAAGAAGAGATCTGAATTTCCTTTCTTTCTCATCTCCTAGAAAAGGGATCCATCTCTAAGGCACCCTATGTCAGCTAAAACTCACAGCCTCCTGTCACAGAGACACAAGATGCCTGCTGTCCTAAAGCATCAGGGTTACCTTGTGGTTATGTGCCCATTTCTGATGAGCCAGTTGACCAGCTCTTTTCCCACAATGCAGTTGGGGTGTGTCCGCAGCCAGTAGCGATGGTCTTGAAACTCCATCCCACTGTTGTGATGGCAGATTTTCTTCCACAGGTCTTTCAGCTGGACCGAGTCCTGGACAGGGAGATGTGCAAGTTACTCACTAGTCTGACTAGTGGTTTCAAGGGCATCAACCTGGGCCCTCAGATCAGCTTCTAGATTAAGAACCCTCCAGTAACAGGCACAAAATCCAAGCCATTCTGCACAACCTATTTGAAGGTGCAAACAGAAGTAGCAGACATGAGGTCAACTCTTTATATCCTTCCTTTTACATAAAGTCAAGAGGAAGGAATAAAGAAGGCAGGTACCCTCAAGAGTTAAGGGGGTTTTGGTTTTTAATGTGGCAAGATTTTGTACTTCCCTCTTGTACCCTGTTCACAAACTCAGGTGGTATGTGCAGAGGCCAGTGAAACTCATCCTTTGGAAGAGGGTTTTTCTGTACCATCTGTGCTCAGCCTAGGCTTTGTGAAGCATACTAGTCCATCATCAAGCCCAGATATATTGACACAGCAATGCACACTGCTGCATTCAAGTTCTGGGATACCATTTCTTATTGAGAATTCCTTTTTTATTGTCAAGTATAAAGCCTTTTTTTTTTTTTAGACATTGCTAGCTTTGGCCACTACACAGAAAAGGTATGTACACCCCCACCCCACCCCAGCTCAATTATGCATTTTTGAACCTGTGGATCTTTTCCCCTCACCACTTGGAACACCTCAGTCTATACCTCAAACTTGTCTTTGAGCCTGTTAAGCACATGCACCAACTCTAGTGTAGGCTACGCTCCATCCAAACTGAGTTGTCTCTCTGTACCTGGCCATTTTTGCTTTCCCATATGCACCCTGGCTTGGCACAGCACAATCCATTGTTGCAGAGTGCAAAGTGGGAGATGGGATCATTTTGAGAGAGCAGCAGAGCACCCCAAGAGGTGAAAAGAGACACTGCAGCTGTCTCAAATGTCCCATTCATTCTATTTTTGTGTAACAGAGGGGAACTTTAATTAAACTTTAATTAAATTTTAACTGGTTTCAGCTTTCCAGTTAACTGCCAGGCCCACATTATTGCACTTTCCCAAGGGTGCCCTGAGATCCAAGAGTTTTGCTGCACTTCTGCTACTGGACTGGCCTTCTGCTTTTATTTCCAGCAGTGGCCATCCTGGTTATTATCCCAAAAACAGTGTCAGCAGCTCCCCTTCTGTACCAGGTATAGAGTCAAATGGGCCCGTAAAGGAACGCATCATAGGATCACAAGATTTGCTGCAACTGGCGATTCCACAGTTCAGCTGCCTTGTAGTTTACCCTTAATTTCAATGGTGAATTCAGTAAACTGGACAAACTGGCAGAACACAGCAAATTCTTTCAACTCAAGGATTTTGACCTCTAGTTCACAGAAATATGTGCTTACCCCAGTGTATGTACATCCTCCCCTGCCTTTTATTTCATGAGCAAAGTTCATTAGTCTTGTGAATATGCTATGTTAACCTTTAAATAAACTCCTGATATCGAGTCAGCTCCACATGCTAAGGACATTAAACAGCACGAATTCACAGAAAATGCTACATTAATTGACATTGTTTTAATTCATGTAAGAGCAGAAGATAGAATACTACCAATCCTCTTCTCCCCCAAGGAAGGAAACAGTTAAAAAACTGAAACAGAGTGAAGCTGAAGTGCGCTGGGACTTGATCTTGGTCCAAGTTCTGTTCACAGCATTTTACATTTCATTTTTCCTGCATTAACATACACTCACAGGGCAGGCTGGTGTAAAGACTTGCCTTAAAAGTGTTTCTCCCTCACATGGTTTTCCACTTACAGAGCACCCTGGAAAGGAGTTATGCAACTGAACAGGAACTAGAGTGTTTCTGCACCCTCAGGAGTACTTGTATGCACTTTGCTAGCAGCAGACCTAACACCACAGAAATTGGCCTTCCTGATTTTAAATTGGCAATGGGGAGCAGTCTTGGACCTTTTAATGTGTGAAAACCACTACCTTCCCTTCCCTGCATCTGTCCTGCCCCATTTGTTGGAAACGCTTCCCTTCCCTCAAAGAAGCAAAACACGGTTTTCTACTGAACGTTCAACAGTAACTGCCACCTACAACGCTGCCTCTGTGGGGAATGGGTTACACAGAACACCGTTGCACATTGATTTTTCTTCGAACAAGTACATCACCACAAACTTCTACAAAATAGTATATTTATTCTGTAAACAAGGGGAGGGGCTAAGTTTCATTTTGGCCCAATAAGCTGCATCAGCTTTAACTCATTCATCATGGTGTAACCATTTTGAGGCAGATTGGATGTTTCCAGTTACGTGGCCTATGAACGGAAAAATCTGAACTTGAACAAATACAGAATCAGTTCACTGTGTTACAGCTACAACCATGTCAGGTTTAACCCACCACACACCAACTCCACACTGCATAACACACTTCCCAAGACTAAAACTGTAAACACATCTATGCAAACACCACATGAAACTAAGACTTGTTTCAGGAAGACGGAAGTGTCCAAAGCAGCACCAATATTCTCCATCCCTGCACCAAGAGTGCTCAGACAAGAGCCTCTAAAGGCAGCAAGATACTCCAGCTGCATGATACAAGAAAGACAACCTTCATTGCCTTCACAGAGCAAAAGAAACAGAAGTCTGAATGGTACCAGAAGGATTTTGCGCTCATCCTCACTGGTCTCTGCCTTCATATGTGTGCGACTGGCCTGGGGGCTGACAGATGTCTCGTAAGCAGGCACCATTGGTGAACCTGACCGATCCAGGGACAGGTTAGTGATGCTGGCTGATCTGTAGGGCAAGAGAGAAGAATTGAAGTATAAGTGTTCATTGTGCAGTGCTTCACCAGAGCAGACACTGATCTTGTAGCATGCTAAAAATGAAACTAAGCCTGTGGCATTTTTCACTCTCCTCAGTACAGACTTCCTGCTTAAACCTTCTTCCCCCATCAAAGCAGAAAGGAAGCAAGCTATTGCTTTGCAACATCAAAGTTAAACACAAACTTCTGTAAAGTCCTTAGTAGAAAGCAGTTAGAACTGCATTTTGGCACAGCAATCCATGTATGTTTGCATTTGACTAGACTGCAGAAGGGATGGGATGCTAGGTAATTAGAAGCTCCAGCGGTTTGGAGGCAAGACAGATGCCAGCAAGGGCCCCCCAACACCAGTATCCCTGTAACAGGGCACTGAGATTCCCTCTCTCCTTGACCCATTTAAAATTTCTTCTCCTTAGCTCTCTTAAATATATGGCTGATAGCTTGCAGAGCCTGGAAGTTTGAGTATCTGTTTCCAAGGGTGGCTAAACTACCTGCTGAAGCTGGAGGTCACTCCAGCCAGCAATTTTCCTTGTACTGCGATATGGAGCATTCACCTTATCTCAGCCCAGCTCTTAGGAAATCTTGGCTATGCACTCCAGTACAAGCACACCATTTTGCAATAATCACTGCAATGTTGCAAATGCAAATACAAGTTCCAGGTACCCTCTGTTCCAATGTCCCACAACCAGACTAAGCCTCTGAATAACCAGAGTGGCAACTTCTCACACACAGCAGCAAAAAGCATGCAAGTGTAAGCTATTCATGCTAACAGCGCTCTAAGGAGTGAGGACAGAAAATGCTTCAGCATACAGCAACAGGGAAGCTCAAAATGCCAATGCTGAACTGACTCAAGAGGCTTGCAGCAGTCTCAGTGATGAAAACTGCTGCCAGCCTCTAGCCTTTGGAATGAAACTCTTATAGCCAGTTTGCAAGCTCTGTGAAGTTAACAGACACACCATTTATTCCCAAGAATTCTCAGTGTGGCTGAGTCCAGGCATGAAATAGCAACGCCACACTATTTCAGCTTTTGTACTGCAAGGAAGTAGGCACTGAAAGTAAAATAGTCACAAAATCACCGCTTTTTCCTCCTGTATCCTGAGGAAGAATACTGGGCTGATAAACGTGTTTAGTTAGGGCTTTTTTAGTAATATATGTAGAATCAAAAGGAAACTATGTTGGCACTACATCCATATACATCTAGGGGTGATAAGCAGAAAATTTCTGTGACATTCAAGGCAGCCTAAAGCTCTGCCAGTCTTCTACTGTTCAGCTGCTCTTAAGTTAAACAAATTAGAACTGACAGTTACGCAGCTTAACAGAAAGTATTCTTATGTGGAAGATGAGACTAACATCAAAGTCTATCATTCAGGACTCCTCCCAGTTGTTTCACAGCAGCTACCTTAACTGTGCCACCTACCTGTAAGCAGCAGGGATTTTTAATTAGTGTACAAGGGCATTAAGCAAGAATCCAACCGTAAGTTTTCATATCTGTGTCTTTATCACCACCAATTACACCTGAGACTTTACTGTATTCAACTTTTAGAAAAACAGAGGGGGAGATTTTGCAATGAAAACCCTTATCCCTTAGAAGAACCTGCAATGAAGTTCGAATCTCCCCACTTGCAACATCTGACTGTTGCACTGGTTTTTCCCCCATAAATAATCAGTCTGAGAAAACCAACACCACATATTTCCCACTCACAGAGAAAAGAACTAATAGTAACTTCTGCTACCTGCATCTAAATGCACACAAGCCGCATCTTTTTTGCATCATCTCATCTAGAAAAAGGCATGGTCAAGCTTGCTTCAAAGCAACCCCTACAGCTGCTTTGACAAGATCTTAAGGCTAACATTGCTTAGTCCAAAGCCAATAGCTTGTTTCCACAGGTTCAGAATTTTGACAGAGCAAGGTTATACCTCATCATTACTTCTCAAACATGAGTCCAGACAGGTAAGTGCAATGGTGAGCCCATGAATAGCCAGAGAGATAAAATTTAACTTGAACGAGCAGTTTGGGCCTGCCAGGTCCAGCTTAGAACCTTCCTTCTACTGCATGTGTGAGCAAACAGCAAAGGCCTTTCAAAATAGACAACATCAATTCAAACAGGAAGCAGGAATGCATCCTCAAGGTTTCAGACATTTCTTGACGTCACTGCAGCGCTGAACTTTTAACTCTGGACTCCTCATCATGTTTGCCCAGAATTGATTTTTGGTACTAGTTTATTCACCAGTATTTTACCGCCCCTAGGTGAGATCTTTGGCTCCCAGCTGTACAGTCAGTGTGGATCTCCTCCTAACCGCGCCCCCTTCACACAGAAGGGATAAAGACTCCAAGCAATCTGTTCCTGAAAGGCACACCCAGCATCCTTCTCAGCTGATCCCTCCAAATTGCTAAACACTCCGTATTCGTGTAACACCAATGCAAAGAAGTCTCTCGGTGCCTCCTGACTCCAACATTGAAATTCGGATTATCTCTGCCCTGTTCCTCATATCCTTGCCTCACCTTTATTTCCTCAATTTAACCATAATGGAATTATGCAACAAGAACCATAACAGAAGCACTGTGATGTGGAAATTACTTGTTCTTCTAATACCAACCTATTTAGTGGGATTAAGCTTCAGCATTCACAATTTACACTAAAGCTCTCATGAACGTTTCCAAGTTCATTCCAGCACTCTTGCATAAAGACCAGGATTTTAGCCTAAGGAAGCCTGGTAACTTAAAGATTACACTTAATGGAAGAAAAGAGGGAGCAGATGCCTCCCATTCTCTCTCTATTACCCACTTTTCTTCAGTTTCCTTTGAACTCCATCTTTCTTAGCAACTTCTTTCCCTCTCTGTCCTCTTGGCCACCACCTCTAGTTGACTGACTCAGCAGCAAACTACAGGTTCCTCAAAAGTAGTACATTTATTAATATAAATATGTACATAAATGGTCTTTCCTTGACATATGGGTAATGGGGTGTCCCATTTTAGACACGGAAACAGCATGGTCAGTAAAACAAGCCCCAAAATACAGGCTTTATAGTGCAGAGTGTGCTAGGAATGCATCCAGAACAGAAAATACTCAGATGTGACCAGTTTACCTGTTCCTAGCTGGTGACTTCCCTGCATCCTCCTGGACTGACCCAAGGCGTGCAGACAATGTGGTAGTTGAAGAGTCTGGGTGAATCAAACTGCAAGGAAAACATGTATGTTACAGATGTTTGAGATGTGCCACATGTATCGGCATCAGAAAGCTGGAATTAAAAAATAGTTAATTATAACATTACCTCTTATTCACACCCATGACTTAAATCAATAAGGGAATAGAGAAATCTTTGCTCATCTGTAGGCTAATGATATCTGGAGGACAATGCTCAAGTATTTGCCCTTCAGACTCAAGTCGTGGACAATACAGCCTCTTCCCACTTCTCATATTATCCTGCCTTCCCCTATATCCCTTTCTTACACATCCTCCTTCCTTACAGGCAGCTATTCTGTGCTTTGGAGGTAGAGGTATTTCCCCCATCTCCCCAGCACGCAGTAAACTACTTAAGGTCAATCTCTCTCCCTCTCACACACAAAAGCAGCCCATGTTTACTCAGTGTCTCCCAACAAAACTAAGTGTTCCAGTAGAGAGTTATCAGCCTTTCAAGAATTGGCAGTATTTCTCAAGTGCTACAAGCTGCCCAAAATAAAGATATAAATACTTTCTGTACATGTTCGTGTCTACAAGCTGTTGAATAGCCATAAAAAAAGATACTAATAAAACATCAAAAGACAGAACTGATGACACCTTTCTATTATTTTGTATACCTGGAGAGAAGCACTCCAAGCATACATACTTACTCCCTAATTCAAAATCTGATAGTATTTATCCCAAGCATCGCAACATTACTGCTTTAGATGACCATGACATTAAACCAGAAGTACTTTCCTTTATTTGGGCCTAAAGGTGGTTATTGAATTGCTTCTATATAGGGGCACCATACTCTGAAAAGCAACGTGCAAAGGAAGAGTCAGGGCATTTTCTAAAGACAGTTGGGTTTGAGACTATTAATACTACGTGAACCACTAGAAGAGATCTTCTGAGAGTCACAAGTCACTAACACTGAGAACTAAAGAAAGGTTCTGACTCAAGATCTCCTCAGTAGTTTCACACCTGCCTGTTCTTCTGTTTTTAGGGAAATGAGTACAAACACCACATCTGATTATTTCTCCCTCACCCTACATAAAATTATATCAAGGTCCTCAGAAATTAACTTACACACCATTTAAGTAGAAGTACAGTGTTCTTTTATCTTCCAAATATAAAAATCCCCTCATTCGAGAGCAATAAGAAATATACTTTGAAAGGAGATCAGAGAATATTACTAATTGTCCCTTCAATCCCACTTCAGTTAAAACAGGTACTAACTTCCACCATTTCTCTCTTATTTATACAGACAGCATCTCTGATATTCTCTTGTTCAATCCAAAATCTGACAGGTAAAGCATCAGCATTATATTGACTTGATACACTGGTGGTTAGAAGAGACATTTTTTGGTTTTGTCTTTTTAAACTCTGAAGCTAAAAGCCTGCTCTGTCACTGGTATAGACTCACTGATTCAAAAAGTTAAAGGAGGAGCTATAGATAATTTAAAACTCCACTAGAGAAGTCTTCACATTTCAACTTGAGGAGAAGAATATTAGAGGCAAGCACAGAATTAGATTCTTTTTACAGGAGATATACTTCTACATTTCCTAGACTGAAATCACCAGCTTTTTGTCTAGGCAGGTGTCAGACTGAAAACACAGTTAAGATTCTGGAGTTCAGCATGAAGCCATTCACTTTACCTTTGCCAGGTTAGATCCTCCTCCAGAAAGATGTTGCGGCTAGCTTTACGGCTCCCAACTGGTGTGCGTGGCTCGCCAGGATCCAGCACTGATACAGAACACGCAGAATCTGACAGAGCATTTAAGTCTTCTCCAATGGAGTTACTGTCTGTGGAGTGTGCATAGCTTAAGGCTATTTTGCGGCAGTAAGTGCAGGCTCGGAGATCCCCTATGGAAAGGGGAACCAGAGAGTGTAAGTGAACAGGAACAAATAGTACTCTGTTCCTACAGGATCAGAGGTGTGTAGTTGTAGGAAAAGAAGGATTTCCTGTTCCAAAACCTCTTTGCATGTTTAAGTAGTTCTCATATTCCCTTAAAGAGCACAACCCCAGAAATACTCTGAGTGTATAATTAAGTCAAATGATGCGTAACACGTGATCAGCAAGAGAGACAGGTTGCGGGGGTAGGAAAAGAGCACATGTGCGCACTGAAATCATGGTACAACAATAGCCAGTCAGATATGACATACCAGCTGATGTCTGGGAATTATTACCTCCATCAGGAGATGTCTAGAGTTCAGTAATTAGTATCTGAAAGAGTTTCCTTCACCCTCAATTAGAACATGTGGCTCATTACATTTAAAACTACCATTACTAAGAGCAGCTTTTACGTGAGCACACTTTTTGTAGTGAGCATCCTTGTTAAATACTGGCCGTATTTGTTGTGTCATCATGGATGTGATGTTGGTAAAATTAAGCAGGCATAGCATAATACACCACTGTGCATGAAGAAATTGGTAGAATTAGGTCCTGTGATTCTTTCTGCTTATTTCTGAGCCCACTAGAGACCTGTACAGCGCTCTAGCTGATGCCAGAATCCGAAATGCACTAGTCCAGAGCTGAGCACACAGAGAATGTTCTGCTTCTCAACAGATAAAACCTACCTGTGTAGCCCATGAATTTTCCAGGGATTTCCTGATTGCAGCATCGACTACAGAAGATCTGCCCACAAAGTCGACAGTGGTGCCGTCGCCGGAAGGTGGTGAATTTCTCACTGCAGTCATAGCATTCTTTGCACTGGCTGTCAGGCATCCAGTACTGCTTCAAGTCACTGTCCTACAAGGGAAGGCAGCATAGAAAAAAAAAAAAACAAAACACTTTTCTTTGTAAATAAGAAAGCATGTTTAGATTCATGATTGCTTTGTAGACTGTGCACATGAAAAGGACAATTTAATATATTCATGTGTGTGTGTGTGTGCACACTTGTGTATAAGCACATATGCACAGAAAGGATTTTTCATGTAGTTTTATAGGGAGTCAGAAAGCTGAGGGTTCTTAACTAGGAAAATAAACATAGTAAGCCTCTGCCTTCTTGATCCAAGATGGAAGCAAAGCAGATAAAAACTATCATGCGCTGTGAAGGTCAAAAAGAAACAAACATATGAAGTATTGATTGCTCTTTCCTCTCATTTGCTCCTAGCATATGAAAGCATCCCTCAAGTAGCACCAGAAACCCCACAGCAAAAAAAAAAAACAAACCACCCACAAACCCACACACACATGAATTGAAGCTGTTACCCAGGGGTAAATCAAATTATCATGAATTATCAGTGCAGGAGATCATTTCCACAGCTAATACTGGGATGTACTTTGAAAGGATTACAGATACATGCAAAAGTTTTGTTATATGATCAAATTCTTCATAACCTCATTAAACAATTATAAAAGCCTGTGTCGCAGATTGATGCCGTTTCAAAACTCCAGGTTAGCTGCTATGTGAAGACAATTGTGGAACACACATTCAGCAGATGACGACATATACTGATTTACAGTCACAAGAATTAATTTTTTTTGTTTTCAAGACTTGAAAACAAAGAGTTAAAGCTTCCATTTCGCGTTGTAGCTATAAACAGAGCAAGACAAATCTCTCAATTATGATTCTGAGCACACCAGCTACAATTACCATGAATGGAGGCAACTGCTAATGGTCACATGAGAGCTCCGACTGTGAAACACTCTTTGCTAGAGTTCTGTTCTGGCAATAAGCCTTTTCAGAGGGACTGAATACACCGGGCTTTTCTTAGGAAGAGAAAATGCTGCAAGAATTTTCTCAAAACAACCCAAGAAGAGAGTAACAACAGAGAAGAAAGGTGATCCATACTCTGATTTTCACATAACCAAAAAAGCATACCCTGAATTGGGGTTTATTTTTAGATGTTCACAAAGTTTGACATAGCTGCTAGACCAATTTTGAGACCAAAACAGCTATGATCAAGAGGAAACAATTTCATGCTGGACTCACCCAAGAAAACTCATACAGGAAGAGGTCAAAGACTGCTCAAGGCAGTCTAATATTCAAGAGAGTCTAGAAATTTAAGATTAACACTAAGCTTCTAAGCTTCAAGCAGGAAAAGACACTGTGAAGAGCTCTGCCAAAGAACTGCTGCAAAGCTTTAGAGGATGCAAATGAACAGTTTTTGCTGCAGCTCTGCACGATAAGCCAAATCTCTGGTTCTGCCACAGACAGTGGCTGTTCCAAGCAGCAGAGCCTCTGCGCACCATCTCCTCGCAGAGCCTCTGCCCCACCTGCACATGATAGAGTGGTTAGAAACCCAGTCGCTGGTGACACCTTCCAGTTCTCTGCCTTGCTCAAGTCAAAGCCAAAATTCATGACAAGAGCAGCCTACAAGGAAGGGTTCAAAGCAAAAGTCTGGCCCCTGTTAGCAGTAAAGGTCAATTAGAGCAGCACCTTCCAGGATCTGACACATGCTCTCTACACCAGTAAAGTGGTCTCCTGTAGAGACAGACCAAGTCCACAGCGGAAGAAATCGTTGCCTGGAGTGACTTAAGCAAGACATGGCTACAGTTGAGGGCAGTGATGCATTACCATTTGTACAGAAGTCAGCATGCTGACACCTAACATGTCACTTTCAGAGAAAGACCTAGACATGTTCATCTACCGCTGCATCCTATCTGTTTGAGCACCTCTCCAATAGCTTCAAAGATGCCTGAAAATCTACAGGGCCTTCAGAAGCTGCCACAAACTGATATATTAGGAAGGGCCACACTCAACACCTTGCTTACTGCAATGGAAGGCTTTGTTTCACCCTAAAAAATATCACTCTTTCTACCAAAACAACATTACTCCTACAAGCAGAATAACATTGGAAGCTAAGTGTTACTGTTACTCAAAGTCTACCTGTAAAAGCTACCAAGCCAAAAGCCTTTTTCCTCTTCTTTAATTAAATATACTTTCACCTGTTCCTGTCTTGCTCCCAGACACAGCTATTTATATCATCACTTATAAATAACTGTGGCTTCTTGTCTCAACTAGATCCTCCTCTTAAAGGCATGGTCCAATAAAGTAGAGGAAGGTGAAATCAGCAAATCAGTGGTGACCACCAGACCCTTACCCAACTGAATCAAAATTGACTATACAGAACAAGCCTTCCAAGCAAATATTGCCCACTAATCATTACCACAGTAAGTAGCAGATTTAATTAATCCTCTGAATTCTCATTAATATTTGTGACAGTCAGTGTGTTTCACCTACCCATGGTTATATTTCAAAGGAGAAAACAATCAGGTAATACTAGATTAGGTAATACAGAAGCAGAAAGGAGTCTAAAATGAGAGTATCTGGTCCAAGTTCAAGAAGCTGAGCAACTGCAATGTTTCACTCCCACAATATGACTGATGTTGGACATGTCAAAAGTCAACCATGGCTTAAATTGTTTTTCCTGTGCTCACACAATGAGTTTATTCACTCACCCTTCAAACATCTGAAAAAATCCCTGTGATTTATCCAAAAACGAAGCTCAGAGAAGCCCGACAGAGTTCAGTTTCTAGACAGTTTGGCCTACAAATCCCTCAGAAGCAGTACCTGGCTCTTCCCCTCCATGATTTCTTTGAGGCGCTTTAAAACAGTGCTGAGGCTTCTTAACTGAACTGCTGTTCGAGGATCATGACCTCCAAGAGGTGGTTCTACTTTCCTTCGATTGTCTGCAAGGGAAAGGAGAGTAGTATTCATTTCTTCCACATTACATCAACATTCACATCACAAAATGCCATTAGAGGGAGAAATATTCACATACATATGCCCCTTACAGAGTTAACAGTGTAACACTTCTTGCCCTTGCACTCTTCTCCCCCAAAAGGAGCTTCTGCTGCCAGATAGCTTGGTTTGATTGACACTTTAAATAACCGCCCTGTGTTTACAAGAACTGATTTAAGTCCTCTGAGAATGAAAACATCTTTTAAAGAACTGAAGTTATATTCAACCTGCTACATGAACCTTGTAAGAGTCTCTCAGACAGCACTGAAGTCTCATTTTAGAATGCTTTCTGGATATTAACACTTACAAGATAATGGCAATATTCACATTCATTCTAGGACCAGTATAAGTCAATGCCTTAATCTGAACTTATTTATAAATGACTACAGCAAATCTCAGGACTCAATTGCTCAGTTTCTATTAAAAACAGTAACTCAGATAAAATGTATGCAGAAGCTCACATTTTTGAGGGGGTTTTGTTTTGTTATTTTCTAAGAAAAAAAAAAGTTGTTAATTTGTAGTCATTCTTGATTAACTATAGCAGAAACTCCTGATTAACCTGGTAACACAGTTAACTTCTTTCATATAAAGTGCTAGATTACTCTGAAGCACTGCTGTACAAGTTACAAATAAGATCCCTCTCTCCAGAAGGATCTGCAAACACAATGCCGTATTTACCCAAACACACAAACATTTCAGGGTGACTTTCCCACACCAACAGCTTTTCTGAATAGTTTAAAGTTTCTTACCAGTTTTGCTGCTCTCCATCTGACTAGCATTTTATTTTGATTCCCTCTAGTACAGGAAGAACAGACATGGCTGCTTTCTGTTTACTGCTTCAGATAGCACTGATGTCAGCGGGAACGCTGACAGCACTGCCAGAAGCATTTTAACTGCTGCCGTGCAGGAACAGCTAGGCTATTCCTTTGTCGGCAGGAGAGCAAAACCCTTAATGTGATTAAAACTGTGGGATTCTATGCCTCCTCGTCAGGTTCTTAGTAGATATTTTTAGTTAAGTCAGTCCACATATAGCTGCTTAATGACCTACGTACAACAACAAACCCACAACAGGAGATGATTTTAAAGAAATTCTAGAGTGCCTAAACCCAGTTCTGTGATTTAAAATAAAAATTTCCAAGTGGGTAGCCAAACAAATACACTTTTGGACAGTACCGAGTTGAATATTTCAGGGTGATTAAAGGGACTTAAATATTTCAAGAAAACACTGATAATGCCACAGAAACCTTTGGCTCCTCCTTATTTCTATCACAAGATCTATACTGCATTGACTTCCTGGATTTTTCTGCTGTAACTTTTGAATTCAAGAGTATCTTCTTTCCAGGAATGTTGCTTCCAATTAAAATAGTTACTGTCAGGCCTCCAGCCTAACAAGCCACAGATCTTGTCAGGCAAGTAATTCCCAAGGTATGAACATACACAGCACTGGGGAAATGTCACAGGTAACTCCACACTGGTACTCATTAGTCAAACTTCCTTTTCTGTGTTACATAAAGCAATGCCAAAAGCATGTCACGTACATCAGAAAAAGCATGCCATCAGCAGTAGGAGCACATGGCTAACCTGTTTATACTAGAGGAGCTGACCAATTCTCAGGTTAAAATTCATTTGGGTCTTCTCCTTTTCAATCATGATTTCTCCCTTTCTGGGGGAGAAAACACACCATATAGCAAGAACGCAAGAATAACTTCTTACATGACTTCTTATCATTCCTGCAGTACAGGACACACTGTGTCTAAAACACTACCCTTATACAAGAACTCGTATGCATCCATCTTAGGTTAACTCTTACTCCCGATCCAAATCCCATCACTAGAAATATCACAGCCATTGCCTCAGTTAATGCACACACGATTTACAGATGTATGTTTTCAGCATTGTAACTGTCTTTCCTTATTTCACCATTAAATCTGCAAAACTCATGTTCTCTTCCACAAACACAGAAACTGTAAGAGCGTTTTTCTTGCTTTGCCCACATCATCATCCCAAGTGCCAGCAGCTGCACTTCTGAAAAAGATCTCATAACTTCTTTTGATTTGACCCCCAGAGGGGTTGACCACACTTACACATCTAAGTAGTGGTAAGATTTTTTTAGTGCTCCTGAAGCAGCAAACTCAGTATATACTACTAAGAGAAAAAAAAAAAAAAACCCACACACCAAAACAAAACAGACCCACATCACAATACCACAACCCCATACAACCAAAAAAAGCCCCCTGGAAAAAGAAAAAACATGGACACCACCAACCACAATTAAAATTACTCACAAGAAACAAGAAATTAGGTTTTTAAATAACACACAAATAACATTTAATTGTATTTTAATCTGTTACGACAACCAGATCAGCTCCACAAACTTTCGCTTGTCATTGCCCAACCAGCAAAAAACAACTGCAATAGGTGAAGACATCTTCCTCATGGTTTTGATATATAAAGTCCTTACATTTTCTCAGTCCACAACTCTACCATATCTTCACCCATTCACTCTTCTTCTCTAGCCAAACACTCACACAAGACAGTCATTTTTCACTTGATATCAGTTTGCATTTAACAACCAAAAGCCAGCTGCTTCTCAGCCTATCAGTGTAACACATCTTTTCAGGACTACCAGTTTATGCAGCAATTGTGTTTTTCCCATCCATCCCCTTCCCATCTACATGTTCACTGAACAAAACCTCAATATACCAAAGGAACCCCATCTACGTTTCCAATTTGATTTATTTCTAACCTATTTACCCTTCTTAAGCTACAACATGCATTTACATTTTCCAAAACCTGTTTCAATAGAAAAGATGTTCTGATAATAAGTCATGTTCTTTATGATTCCCGGTAACCACCACACTCTTTGCCCAGTCCTTCCTCCTCATAGGATCATTGGCCTTTCCTTACTCCTACTAAGCTCCTTTGCCAATCCCTATTACTACCAGTCTGCTTCAATTGTCTAGCATTAACTCATCCTGCATGACAGAGTAACAGGCTAGAAGGGCCTTTACTACCAATGCTCCCTCTCCAATTGGTCAGCATTTCTAGTTCTCCTTAAACTGGATTTGCAAGCTGGGACAATATCTCAGCACAAGGCTACTTTGGTTCAATCCAGCCCCTTGACAGCACCCCGCTGACAGCACAGACACGCAGTCAATACAACCGGCTGGGCCCGCTGTCTCTGTAGTAGTGAGGCCAGCTCCCCCGCACCCTACTCCAGCACACAAGGATGCAACAGGTGACCCAAGAGGGAGGCCACAGAAGTCAATGCAGAGTCTTAGCACTGTTTATTGAGCTGTACAGCCCACAAAGCATCTCTGACATAAGCCAGGCATCCAGCAGCTCCTCCTATTTTCATGAAAGCCAGTAAGGTGCCACTGTAACTTTTTTGTGTAAGCAGTTCCGAAGGGAATCACACAACTGAAATCCTACATGTTTGATGCCAGACAGTTTCCTACAAAATCCATTCTGTTCTGTGCTCGCAGTTGTCAGCCAACATGGTCCCTGAGCAATGAGAATATTTGCTGTGCAGACAGTGCAAACTAATAGACAGATAAGGGGTGGGAGTCAGCATCTTCAGGAGCTATTTCATTCCATCGCTTTATAGAGGCACTAGCAGCCTTTTACTTAGTAATTCCTTTCAGTTTGCTTAAGCCTGGCATGTTATTTAACCTCAAGCAGGCTACAGAGACCTTTGTGGACTTATACAATATCGGAGTAACAGCCAAGCCTAGAGAAACATTTACAGTCCCACAGATAGAAGGTTGCAGGAACATTCAACTAGACCAGACACCTCACTGCCACTAAGCTGAGTGGGTGAACTGACTACCAATCTAGGTGTTTATGTAAACCACATCACTTCTTTTCATACTTTTCATTCTTTAAATATGAGAATAATTTCTAAGATGATTTGTGCAGCCCAGCATCAGCTGCAATAGCAGTAGTAAAATTCTCCTCTGCTCAATGTCCAGAAATCCTCAAAGACCTGATTATTCAGCACCTTTTAAGACAAAAGAAGGCATGAAGATTAATTTTCTGAAGTTTGCTTCAAACAAAGGCAATGCCTGACTTTGGAGAGGCAAAATGGAGAGGGAAGATGCAAGTATTTCCTTCAAATACAGGTGAGGTGACCTGAAAAACTCCCCTGACACCTCCTCATCAATCCAGTACATTTGCATTACACAGAGTTCACATCTGTTAGAGCACCAAGGTTATCTGAGGGAAGACACTCAACAGGGCATTAGGCCATTCGGCACCCCGTATCACAGAAATCTCTTCAAAAAGCCAGCAATTCCTGCTTGCTCTAACTTTAGTTCTTTCCAGGGTGATTCATGATCACATTTTCCTAAGTGTGCTTCAGTCCCAATCCAAGGACATGAACGGAGGTTTTCTATAAAAATCGCATACACATTAACAACACTAAAGATACAAATTGTTTGCACTAGGTACCATACTCTTGGAAATACTGTCTTGCACAGGATTTTTACCCAGCTTAGCAGTTTGCTCAAGGCTATCACAAACAGCTGACAGTATCTAGGCAGATCTCAAGAGGGACCCCTGCAATCCACTTACTAGCTCTTCCAGGTCTTCATAGAGGCATTACACAGTTGCACCTTTGAAGTCCCATTCAATTCCCTTACCAGCTAAGAGAGATTCAGTATGGCATCTGGCAATAGTTCCAAGGTCAGGAATAAAAAAGGTTTAGATACAAGTTCCTGTTCAGTTCTCCTCAAAACAGCTACAAGCAAAACCTGCATTTATAACTCCGTTGAAGATACAAACATCAACCCCAATCAGACTGAGGTCTGAAGTTATAATGTAGTTTGCATGTGGCTGTTAAGAAACTTGAAGTCTCTCGAGACAAAGCAGACGTTTTCAGGATCAAGGTTCAGGTGAGTTTATGACGTTAGACATGTCTTGGCAGCCTCTTTCGTTCCTGAGTGTTTTGTAACTGAAAGAGCAGAGCCCTAACAACAGTGTCCTCCTGGATCATTAAGAAAGGTGGAGGGAACATGCCTCTGAGGTTAAAGTGCAACCTCACTACCAGAAGCAGTGTAGCCTGATACCAAATACTGCTATCAATCTAGCCAGTCAATGAACCTTTGTTCACCAACTTCCACCTCACTCTGAAGCATCCCAGACTCGCTAGTCCAACATTCCCTTGTAGCACCGAGAGCTGAAATTACCTAGGGTTGCAGATGATCTTCTTTGCAGCTCACCAGTCAGTTGTTTTTTGTAAGGAGCCGGTGATCTCAGAGACTGAGCCCTGGTGGGATGCTGAGGACTGGACCAGCCACCACTCAACGCTTGTGGATCACTCTGTCCTGCCTCTGTTCTCTCTGCTGAGGATGAAAGCCTGCCATCATCTGGAGTTGACAAAAAGCAAGAAAGCAACCATTCAGACATGATAAACAAGTTTTGCGTGTACAAAACTAAGGGTAAAAAATCCTCTCATAAACAGGTCATTTGGATCATGATCACACACAAAAAAAGACATCAATTTTTAGTCTGAGAAGCACCACACAAAACATGGAAACAGGCCGATATTGTCTGTCAAGGCTCAAGATATTTCAGAAATATCCATAATGTGGAAAGTGTCTAAAAAGACAGACTGGCAAGCATGAGTTATTCTTGCTACGTGGAATGCATCTGGTTATCGGCTGCTGCCCTGAAAAGAGTTTTTTAGTCATGTTAGAAGCCAGTATTGAGGTCACATTAAAGTTACCACAGCCTTTAATAAACCACACTTTTCCATCAGAGGATCAAGTATAGACAGGTTCTCACCAATTCCACTAACATGCCCATTTCATGTGCTGTTTCAAGGCTGTTTTCCCATTCTTTCCACACAGTAATTTGCTGACTCCAGCTACATTTGTCAGACAAACAAGTAAAGCCAATACTGACCACATCTTATGTTACTTTCAATAAATTAATAATGACAGGTGATATTCTACTATGCATGCCAAGTAATTAGTTTACATTCTGCATAACATGAGTCTGAGCAGATCAGTTGGCTTATGCAAAAAGCTATCTTGGCCCTTTTTACCTAACCCAAACATTGCAGAAGTAAGCTTAGCAGAGCCAGATAATGAGCAGACTAAACAGAGCAGCTGACCAGTTCGGTATCTTCAGCGAAGAGATGCACAGTTTCTGTACAAAACCAAGGTGCATTCATTCACCACTCTTTGCAGTATATTTCTTTGAAACAAAAAAGAAAGACTCGCATAGTTCTTTCAAAGCTTGACTACTCAGAATTTAAGTGTTTCATGACACATGTAGCACAAAGGCCAAAACCAAGTAGTGCTTTTGGATATACAAAGCTTCCACAAAACTTCACACCTCTTGATGGGGAACACCTTTGCCATGCAAATTAAGGGTGGACTTCCTATAAATACACTGCTTCATCGCAGCTCAGCTGCCACCCTGAACATAGCTGAACATGCACAGGAAGGCGGGGAGTGGAAGAAGTCTGGAGTAAGAACTTGCACTTGAAATGCAGGCACCCTCTTTGCTCATATAGGCTGGCAGAAGGTTCCTCCTGCTTTCAGCCCCAAAAACTTCATACAGTCAAAGGAAATCCAGATGCCCAGCTAAGAAGTCTTACAACACCATCTGCTAACTGGCCTGCCTCTGACCTTTAAGGACAGCCACAGATAGCTAAGTGCAAGATGATGGCTATCTTCAACAGCAAAGCTCTGCTATGTCACCCAAAGTAAGATGCAACATCCCTCACAAAACAACTGATTCACATCCCATTTGGCCAGCCATCTGACATTACACTTCTATTCAGAGGGCTTTTTACAAGTTCATGTGGCAGCAGAGGGCATGAATGAAACAGTCACACATTCCCCCAATCACTTACCTTTGCTGAAACGGAAGAGGTTCACAAAAGAGCTGTAGGCTGATTTAAAAGGAGGCTCATCCTGGTCAGGAGTCAGGGGTTTAAAGTGAGTGAGATGAGAAGGACTACTAGGAGAATGAGGTAGATCGCTGGTAGAGTCCAGCGTCGGAGACCGTTTGTCATCTGTTGCCATTTCACGTGCCCTGGAAAGAGTTCAGCAACATGCATTATACACAGGGTGGTGAAACAGGACATCTTCAGTCAACTGAAGAGGTGGTGTCTCATCAGATGATAGAGGGGGCACATTCACCCCACCAACATCTGCTATTAGCACAGGTCAAGAGTGCCAGAGTCAAGAGGCCATGTCCCCTGCCTAGACATTGGCAAGAGATCAGCATCTCTGCAGACAGCAATTCAGAGCTCCCAGTTAAACATCCAGAGCAGTCAAAGTAAGTAAACAGCCACTACGCTGCCTGACACACACTCCAGTTGCTGTTTTATGAGAACCTGAAGTTTTCAAATGGAGACTCTGTATGCATATCACAAAGAAGTGTTAACTTCAGCTCAGGAGAAGAGCTGTCAATGCTGGGACTTCTGCAGCCCCTGTAACAAGAAAACTGAAGACAGGCATGCCTGAGCAAGCACAAGATGTAACACTTCGGCCAGATTAACTTCAGGACGAAAAACAGAATGAACTGCAAACAAGTGCAGGACTGAAAGATTAAGTTGGGTGGCACACTGCTTCCTTCTCCTCCACACTACAGCACAGGGTCTTGTGCAAGTTACCAGGGAAGCAACCCAAACAGTGGTTTGTTTGTTGTCATACCTAACACCTCCAAACTTCCTTATTTTCAAGAGTAGCTACATTAAGGACAACCAAACAAAACCCAATCACATTCTAAATTAGGGGAAGCCATACTTGTTAAGCCTACTTGCTGTATACCAAAGCCTTAATAAAACCAAGAGTCATACTTTCCCACAGGCCATATTCTTTAGCCGCAATACACACCTGATCTCTTCCGCTCCCTCTCACTAAGCCTGCACTTCCAGCCTGCTAGGCTAAGGTGCTTACTACCTTCATCTTTATTTAAGCAAGACTTAGTGAAACATTTGACAGAGCAGGAACATGGGGAGCTGATGGAACCGATGAGTGACGGCTGACTTGGTTGACCCAAGGATCAAAACCTTGTACGAGTCTACTTCCTGCTTAGCAGCTGATAAGTGCTCCTTCATGAAAGTTTCCACAACCGCTCCCTGGAATCTACAGGCATATTTTGCTGACTAGAACATTTTCTTCCAAGTTCTAAGAAGCCACACTAACAATCTGGGCAGTCTAAAGAAAATCCACGTGCTTGACAAGGGACACTGGAAGTGCTAACGAGCTGCACGCAGCTCATGTGGCAAGGTTTGACCACTCCTACAACGAATGCACAAACGATAGTATCTGCGAGTCAATCATATGACTTCTCAGTAGACTTTTACTTGTTGCTCCGTACAGGAAACACCTTTAGCTCAGAGTTTTGCCTGATATTCACATATCCTTAAGAAAGAAAGCAGAGATATCAGTCACAAAGCTTCAAGAGAAACATCCCTCTTCCCTGTAAGACACGGTATTTTTTGCTGTTGTACATTCCAGCACTATTACTCAGACAACAGATGATTTGACCATGCTTCAACACCAGAGTTCATGGAAAATGCCTTCCAGAACATATTTTCAGAATATGGAATTGTTTCTTCTATACTTAAGGCAACTGGTAACGTTCTTCTTAGATACTGAATGCATGACAGGGCTGTACTCTCCCACACACTACCACATTAAAAATGCCATTTTTAAATCAACCAAAAGTTTTAAAGAAAACTATGTCCATCTCTCGGCAACTGGCTAGAGCCTGGTAAGACAAAAAACCAAGGAAGTCTCTGACCTTGCATACTTCATGTATGTGATTCTGGGAAAAATAAACTTCGGTTTCCAGGGGGAAAAAACCCACAGTAATTGCTTCCGTGATAGCAGTACTAGCCTAATTAAAACATATTGAAAAGAGGAGCACTGTACTTGGCATCAGCTCCAGAAACACCTGGATTTTCTGTGCTGCACAACACATTCACCATGCAGTGCGTCACCCTTTCTTAAAGTGCTTTAGTTCTCACACTAAAAGGAAAACACGTTTTCTCCCCCTCTCCAGGAAACTGGGAAAGCGTCACTTTTTGTATATTATGGGAAATCAGAAAGCAAGGCACACCTATCAGTGAACAGGCACAAAACCAGACTACATCTTCCCCAGGATCCTCACCAAACTGCCACAGTGGAGATACCTTGAGCCACTTAGGCTGCAACATCTTCATCAATTCACTAACGTTCTCATATAAAACACAGTACTAGTACGTGTGTGAACCTCCACACGCGTTCAGCAGCTACATCCAGAACGGTTCTACAACATCCTGCACCCCGCAAAACTGACCCCAACCCCCCAGTGCCAGAAGGGTCCTGGTGCTCCTTGGTACCGGGATGTTACTCCCAGGCCCCTGGCCAACACACACCGGGTGTAAAAGCAGAACAATGGCAATTTAAACCTAACTGTAGGAGACACACACTTCCAACCCCTGCGCCGGAGACACACGGCCTACTCGGCTTTCCCCGCTGTACCGGGACACCGCCACCTCCCCTCGCCACAGACACGCACCGGCCGAAGGCGGCAGCGGCCTGCCGGGGATGGCGGGCCCGGAAGGTCACCTGCGACGGGATGGGAAGGAAGCAGCGGAAAGCTGCTAGAAAGCTGCTCGCAGGCAGCGGCCACGCAGCGAGCCCCAGGCCAGCCTAGGAGCACCGCCGTCAACCGCTACCAGGGACCGGGCTGGGCCGCACAGCGAGGGCTCGCGCACCCCAGGAGCTACGGCCGCAGGCCCACGCGAGACCCAAGTAAGATCGGCCGGCCCCGGACGGGCAACCCTCACCTGTTCCCCGCGAACGGCGGTGTCAGCGCGGGGTACCGGAGCGCAGGCCCGGGGCGGCACCGCCTCTTTTCACCTCCTGCCCCGCGCCGCGCGTCGCCGGCCCGCTCCCCCGCCCCGCCCCTAGCAACACGCCGCGCGGCCGCCAGCCCTCCCAGCCGCCCGCCGATAGCGCCGCTCCTCGCCGAGGCATCGCCAATCGAGGCTTCGCGCCGATCCACCCGCGGGCAGCGGCGGTCGGGGCGGCACCCTCCGCACCGTCTGCCCCACAGCACCGCCGCGCTGCCACTGCACTCCGCCCCGCCGCCCTTCTCCGGCCCCGCGGAGGCTCTGCCCGGGCGTGGCAGTTCCAGGCTGACGCAGCGGGAGCCGCTGGTCGCGGAGGGAGCCCGGGGAGGCGGCTGTGCCCCCCTCGGATTCCTCTCCGGTCCCAGAGGGGCGCCCTTTCCTGCCCCTCAGAGCAGGGAGCCCCCCTACTCGGTGCCCATAGTTCCGATTTAGCCGCCCCACGCCAGCCAGAGTGTCCCTGCCCGCCCGTGTGTCCGCGCATCCCCTGGGCTGGGCGGCGGGGCAGTGCCGCCGGGACGTGGCGGCTGGGCCCGGCTGGCCGCCCGCGCTCTCCCCGGGGCCCGCTCCAGCAGCCCGGGCACACTCGAGACCCCTGGGCGCCCAGGCGTTCGTGCTTGTCATCGGCTTCCCTGTGGCCACTTACTGCGGCTGCCTCGGGAATGCATGGGAAAGGCCCGGCTCGGCGGGCTGCCTGGCCCGGCGGAACGGCCACGGCCTCCTCACCAGGAAGCACCGGAGCGCATGAAGCCGGCCGGGCCCGGTGGGGCGGGCCCGCGGGTCAGGGCCGAGCAGCCGCCTCCCCCGCCGCCGGGAGGAGGAGCCGTGCGGGGCGGGCGGAGCCGGGCGGTGGCGGGGGTGCGGTTCCATAAAAGACCCCGCGTACAGCTGAGCCCCCCCGTCTCCGTGAGAATCGAACCGACAGCGCCAACAGGTAACGTGGCTCGGCGCCCCGGGGTCCCTCGGGTGGGGCGGCGCCGCTCCCTGCCCTGCTCTTTGTCCTTCCCTTCACGGGTGCGGCGTCCCCCGCCCTGCAGAGGGGCCCTAAGAGGGTGGCTTTGTGGTTTAAGGGCTCCTTTTTTCTGGCGTTTCGGTGCCTGTTTGGCACCCCCTCCGGCCCCGGGTATGGCTGCAGACGCCCCGGTTGCTGAGGGGGTGCTTGCACGGCCCGGGCTGGGCGTTCTCTCGCAATCCGGTTATCTCTTCATAGACGGTAGTGTCACCTAGTGCCGGTTACGCATAGGGCCCCTCGCGTGCCGCGGGGCAGCCCTCCTGGGCGCGGGGGAGTGCCCCGGCCACCGTCGTGCGGGCCGTGCCCGGCAGCGCCTTGCTGGGTGGTGTCAGTGCCCGGCGGCAGCCTCAGTCGTGGCACCGGCTGCACCCGCGGCCTGGCCGGCAAAGCCGCTGCGTGCGCGGGTGGAGGGCAGTGCTGCCGAAAGACAAGTGCCGGCAAGGGCCTGGTTAGTGACAACGATCTGCGGAGATCTTCCGTGCGCCCGAATTAAGGAGTCGTTGCAATGGTTAATTATTGACTGTAGGCCCCGAGTCCTTCCTGAGGACCAACGGGTATTGGGAAATTCACAAAGCTTCTCCTAAACGGCCACGGCAAAATGCCTGGGTTAAGTGTGTTCGAAGAGGATTGCTGTAGGAGAAAGAGCTTGCCGACTTCTGGCAGGTCTGGAGAGTATAAAATCCAAGGGGAAGAGTGATAGGGTTGAATTGTCGGGAACGTGTGCTCTCCAGAGGAACCTCTGCCTGGTTGACTGGCGCACAGAAGAGGGATGCTGCTGCAGTACGGCCCCTGTACATAGAGAAACCGGGAACAAATGTGTTTGTGGAGGGGCAAGTACTGGGGCCATGATGAGGAAAACATGCAGGATGCTGTCAGTTCTTTAAGGAGCTGCTGTTTCCACATATCAGTGATTTATCTCAGTGGTGATGTGTCCTGTTCCCCTTGTGACAGTAGCACCGTATAGGTTCTGAAGCCAGCTTTGTAAAACCTACTGCTGTGACTTAGTCTAATTTAAGTAGATACCAAACCACAAAACAAGCAATGATGGGTGGGTGTCTGCTGTCTGAATTCAGTTAAAGTTTTCCATGAGAACTGGAGATAGGTAGAGAAAGATATTATCTTCCTTTAGGAGAGGAGTGCATCAGACTAATTTTTCAAGTTTATGTGCTTATAGTAAATAGTCTCAGTAATGCACAGTGTCATTTTACTCTGTTTTTTTCAACCCCGATTTTTGCTCTCTTAAGTAGTCTGGAAAGTCTTGATGCAGTAGCTAGAACGCAGCTTATTGTTTATTCTCTTCCCAGACTAAACATATGTAATCGATTGGATTTTGGAAATACAGCACAAGTTAGTTTAATTAAAAAACAGTAACTGGAGAGCAGTCTTCCCTATGTGCTTGCAACCTGGGGTCCTTGCATTGCAAACCTCACACCTCTGAATAACTTCATCTAGATGAACAGACTCTGTGTACAGTAGGACCCCTCATTCTGGATAAAGCCATTCATGGACCTCTGTATTCGTGAGACTTCAGCCTCAGGCACAAGGCATTGGTATCTTGCTGTAGTATCCTAACAGCTGCATTACAAGAACAGGGTTGTCTTGGGAGGAGGAACTTGCCAAGTCATAGCTCTTGCATAATCAGAGCTGAGAACCGAGAAACTGAGAAACTGGCTGTTAGAAAGCAGGGCACTGTGTTAGAGCAGTTCAGTGGCTTGTGGGGTTGGGCATTGTCAAGGAACAAAGTGCAAAGAGAAGGGCAGAGTTCAGGTTTATTTTTTGAGGCTTTGTGAACAAATATCTTGGGAAATCTGTTTCATACAGAAAACAAACCTGCCCTGTATTTATTTTAACAGCAGAAATAAAGCTTGCCACAAGAAAATACTCTTGATGTGGCCCTTG
This sequence comes from Rhynochetos jubatus, assembly GCA_027574665.1. Lineage (NCBI taxonomy): Eukaryota > Metazoa > Chordata > Aves > Eurypygiformes > Rhynochetidae > Rhynochetos > Rhynochetos jubatus. The sequence goes on along the minus strand of CM050654.1, from coordinate 17,131,092 downwards.
GATTTCTGTATCTGTTTCCTTCCTTCCTTCCTGGGTAAAGAAGCTAATAAGGAAGCTGGCAATGTATTAATCTAATAGTTCCAGCAATATGAGCTGTCATTAAAATTAGGTCCATTAACCCTCATTTTTCAGAAAAAGAGAGAGAAATGGGCAACTAGGCTAGAACTCATGAAAGCTAAAATTAAACAGCACACACCTATTTCTGTGGAATTAGGGGGAAGAGTTTGGTCATATTTTCACATCCTTTTGTACAACCATAATTGAAGTTCATACCCTTGGAACACACGCCCTTAAATCTCAGATATTAACCTTTATTTTTATCCTTGTATAGACCTCCTTAGGAGCTGGGACTTTAAGAATACCAATTAGCATGAAACTAGGAATAAACTGTGGTTATTTTTGAGACACTTAGGAGAGATCCTGTATTCTGTCTTAGTACTGCTCTTCTAGTTGTGTTGTGAAAATGCAGGATACATACACTGGTGATGTGTCTTAGCAGTTTTTAACTTAGGCTGAGGTTTTTTTGTCTGTTGCAGCTCAAGATGTCTCAAAAAATCCATGGAGGCTCTGTGGTGGAGATGCAAGGAGATGAAATGACGCGGGTGATCTGGGAACTGATTAAAGAAAAGCTGATTTTTCCTTATGTAGATCTGGATTTGCACAGGTAATGGCTCTTTGTGATACACAGACATTTTGTACCACAATTTGGATGTGTCATTAGGCATTGATCATGTTTCACTTAGCACTGAGAGCCTTAGAGCTCTTCCTGCACTAGTACAGAGAGGCAAACTAGCCCCTTTTTATACTGGTAAAGTTCTCAGCAGATTGCCCTGGTGAACTTACCTAAGGACCAATCATTGAGTACTCTGGAAAGCATGGGTTCATGGTGAAGGTATTTTGTCAAAGTCTGGCAGCCTTTCTGGGGTCCCTCACAGCAGTAGGCAGTGAATGCTTAATTGTGACCTAGCTTTTTCCTGTACTGTGCTTGTAAGATCTCTCACGGACATGGGCTGCATTTTTCATCTCCTATGTCTTGCCTTTCCAGCAACCTGGCAGCCTGCGTGGCTTCCTGCAGCCTAAACTATTAGAAACATGGGGTGTTTCAGTCACTCCCTGACTTGAAGCCTAGCATCTGTGAACTCTGAATAGGTTTGTGGCTTCTTGCCACCTCTATTTGAAGATCTGCCCAGAGGGCAAAAGGGTGGGTGCAGGGCACAGACGCTGTCCTCATGTCTGTAAGCTTGAGCTCTGCTGACAGTGTGAGCTAAGTGTTACAGCTATTCCCTGTGCCTAGGCCGTGTTCCTACACACCCTTCTTAAAAAAAAAACCAAAACAAACAAAAAAAAAACCCCAAACAACCCAATACTAGCCGCTGGTATGGCAAAAGGGACATACTGTGTACAGATTCTGGTCAAGCAGAACAAATAATCTGTTGCCTTTCCAGCCACTGAGCTGTAATTATTAGAGAAGTATCCTGCTGCCATGTGGACAGAGGTCTTCTGTGGTGTCTGCCATTATTAAACCCACAAGTCTGACCTCTTCCCCTGCTCCTAGAGTCATTTGTATGCCACCTACATCGGGCTTTCTGTTTGCTGGTGTTGAGAACCAAGCAAACAGGAACCCAGCAGCATAATACATGCACACAGTCTGGAGAACATCCCTTTTCAAAGAGGGGTGGGAGGAGGGAAAGCAGACCCCTGGCTGAGGCAGCACAATGGCTAGATTCATGTACAGCTGGCTATGCTTCAGGGCTGTCCCGTGCTGTGCACCCGTTGTTCTCCTAAAACTGTTAAAACAGTGAATATGGGAAACGTGCTTCCTCTAACTGTTTGACTGGAATACTGGCAGTTTTTCTGCCAGAGCAGGGTTGTGGGTCCATTGTCAAAGCAGTCCAGAACCCACAGCACAAGAGGCCTTGAAATAAAGGCCCATATTCGTCTGGGGACTGTGCTGCTCTACATCATTAGGATCCCAGACGGAAAGCTTCCGTTGCAGGAAGCTCAGAAGGGAAGGCAAAGGAAACACTGGCTGTGTCCCATGCTGGCAGAGAGCTTAAGTCAAAAGAAACTGGAGCTGTCCTTTCACCAACATGCCACCAGCAGCAGCAGTATCAGTATATGTACCTGTGTTTTCTTCCAGTCCAGCAGCATTTGCACTGGAAGGATAACTTCAGTTATGGCAGTGTGGGAACTACACTCACAGGCACATATGGAATCTGATTTCTTTCCTGTTCGAAAGAAACAAACAACTGTCCTGTGCAGTTGTGACCATCTTTCTGGGCTTGTTACTTACAGCTATGACTTAGGCATTGAACATCGTGATGCTACACATGATAAAGTAACTGTGGAAGCTGCTGAAGCTATAAAGAAATACAACGTTGGCATAAAATGTGCAACCATCACTCCTGATGAGAAAAGAGTGGAGGAGTTCAAGTTGAAGCAGATGTGGAAGTCTCCCAATGGGACAATTAGAAACATCCTAGGTGGCACTGTCTTCAGGGAGGCCATTATCTGCAAGAACATTCCCCGACTGGTGTCTGGATGGGTGAAACCCATTGTCATTGGCCGTCACGCTTATGGAGATCAAGTGAGTCACTTCATTGCTTACCCTAGCTTTATCTGAACAGGTTTAGTCCTGACTGGCATAGAGCTACAAAGATAGTCATCCTTGTGCTGCTGCTTCATCTCTGGTACTCCACCTGGCAGTGGGTACATGCTTGCACTTCGTACAGCAACTGGCAAAGTGTGGGAGAGCCTGGTTCATGCCTCTCTTGCTCAGACAGTGTGGCTGTATGAACAGCTTTCAGGGGCCTGTGTTTGGATGAGACAGGTCTGTATCTAGACACAGGGTATAACTCCTCTAAGTTATTTTTCTTCACCTCTGCAGAACCCTTCCCCATACATAGCAATGTCTTTAGGAAATATCCTTTACGCTGCCCATCTTCTTGCTTCTCAGAAGGACTTTTTGGTGGCAAATATTGCTTACAGCAAAAATGGATCCAAGTGAGTGATTTTTTTAGGAGTGGACAAAGTCACTTTCTGTGCGTGAGTGTGGTTTTGCTGTTCTGATTTTTGTGGGGTTTTTGTTGTGTGTGTGGTTTTTACCTACGATCTGCTGCTTAAACTTACTTGCGTAGCACAGCTTGCAGAGTTGCTCTTCATACGGGCACATCAGGCTGCAGTACTGAAGTAAGGAAACATCCTTTATCAGAGCTGTCTGGGCAGAGGCATTTACAAGCCATGGAAAGCCCTAGCATGGCACTCAGTGTAGTGGCCTTAGAGCAGCCTGGCGGGTGAGATCAACCATGGGTCATGATATGCTGTAAAGCAGCCAAACATGACAAAAGTCTTCTGTAAGAGCCGAGTGCTTAAAGGGATCAGTAAACCTACAAACTGGGGGGAAGTCATAAGATTAGCTGGGGTAGGAAGGTAAAATAATAAATTTCCAAGAGGAAAAGAATATCAGAGCCCTGACACTAGAAAAGAACGGGGTTCAACATCCTTAACAGTACTGAATAATTGAGAAGGTCAAAATAATAATAGGAAACAATGGATTAAGGGGCAAGGATTGAAACCTCACCAAAGTACAAGATTAAAGTGAAAGGAATAATATAAGAACATTTAAAGGACAAGACACTCCTGTAACTTCAGAACAGCTCAGGGAACCAATTCCCTCAATAGATGGGAAACCATGTGAAAAAGGATGATCACTTTGAAGGAAATGTCACCATAAATAGTACTGTTCAGGACAGTTGGGAAGATGAGACACCATTTAAAAATTTGAAGTGCATATTGACTCTTCTTTGGAGTCTGTATAGCTCAGAGGAGCAAAATGTGTACAAGATGACTCCTGGGAAACCTTATAGCACCTTCCAGTACCTGAAAGGGCCTATAAGAACGCTGGAGGGGGCTTTTTTGCAAGGGCCTGTAGTGACAGGACAAGGGATAACGCGTTTAAACTGAAAGCAGGGAGATTTAGATGAGGTATCAGGAAGAAGTTCTGAGGGTGGTGAGGTACTGGAACAGGGTGCCCAAAGAAGCTGTGGGTGCCCCATCCCTGGCTGTCTTCAAGGCCAGGCTGGATGAGGCTTTGAGCAACCTGGTCTAGTGGAGGGTGTCCCTGCCCATGGCAGGGGGGTTGGAACTAGGTGATCTTCAAGGTCTCTTCCAACCCAAACCACTCTGTGATTCTATGATTTACAGAATTCAAAGAACTACTACAGATTGGCCTTTCAAGTGTCATAAGATGGATAGAAATAATGGCTTTTATTAAGGTGCTGTATGATGCCCCCTCATTCATGAGATCAGTAGTTGATATAAATGTTGTCTTGAGGCAGGGAGAGGAGCCTTTCACTCGCAGACCACACAACACTGGATACTTTGCACTTTGAAACTTCAGTGCATCTGCAAAAATAGGTACTCTGCCAATTGATGAGGCTCAAGAATGTATAGGCTTTTTCCCTTAAAGAGGAAGATCACTTTTGAAATGAGATTATTGACCACTTGTCTTTCTAATCTCTAGTAAAATAATCTGATGACAACGTGGCTGAGTAAACAGAGTCTGTTCAGTCGGGGGGGGTTGGTACAACTGTTCATGCTTTTCTGCATCCTCCCCTCCCAAATGCAGGTTGTTTTTTATGGTTCTGTCCTCCTGAGAGATAAAATCATCATGGCAATTGTCTTTTTTCCACAGTACAGAGCAACTGATTTTGTGGTGCCTGGGCCTGGAAAAGTAGAGATGACCTACACTCCAAAAGATGGAGGCAAACCAGTCACGTATCTGGTCCATAACTTTGAAAGTAGGTATTCTAAGTTGTGAATAAAACTGATACTTCAAGGTTGAATTAAACCAAAAAATAGCAGCCAGATCTGTTTGGTAAAATACGGCTTTGAGGTAGAGTGGGGGAGGAGGTCTGGGCCTTTTTCATTTATCTGGGAGTACTCAAAGTTTACTTGAAATCTTCCTGGGATCAAAGAGGCATATTAAACACATGATCATACTAGACTGGCCACCTCTCACACTCCTTGTATGACAACTCTGGTAGTGGCATGTATGTTTTTCTCTCTGATCAGAGGCAAACTTATTATCTAAACTGGGCTTGATCTAAGGGGAGATATATTTGAGAACAATTCAGTTATAATTATGGCTTGCTTTAGTTTGTCTTACTGGGCTCTGTATATCTTCACAGGTTGTACCCTTCTTTATTAAGCAGTATCTCTTTCAATAGAAAGGAGAACTGACACTGCAAGGTGAAAAGGAGCTTTGACAGGGATGCTCCTGGCTCCGTAGGCTCTGTTAAAATAGATGCAGTCCCAAAGGTACTGGTGGCCCTCCTAGCAATATTGCCGTGCTGGTTGTAGACACTGCTAGGCTCAGGAGGAGTCGTCCTCCTGTTGCTGGGCTTGGTCGCATGGAAACAATTACACACATGTTGGTAGAACCCAGGTGTTTTCTCTAGGAGTAAGACTCAGGAAAACATCACACAGGTCATCTCTCTTGCCTATCAGGGATCAAAGGGTTCAGGATTTGAAGCCTTATGGTGACCTATGTATGTGAGCGCGATGTCTTATTTCTAGCTATAAAAACTTAACATATCTGTGTAAACCACAGAATCTTAGTTTGTATGGAGTTGGATACTGCGTGTGGATTGTCACACTGGTACTGAGACTGCCGTATGACCCTCTTGCGCAATATTTGATTTCTCTAGCGCACAGAAGCCTAAATCTCTATTATCTCTTGTTGCAGAGCCTTTCCTCTGGAGCTCACCTGCTTCACTGCCAGTCCTAATCTGTTTTCATTTGATAGGTGACTACTGAGCCTGTATTGGAGATGTCTGGCAGTTCCAGCTGCCAGTCTGATTCACTGCTCTGCATTGCATCAGCGAGCAGAAAGCAAGGAAGTGCAAAGATGGCAGATTACTGCTGTTGCTCTGGGGGAACTCCCCTCCCCACAGATAACTGTTGTGCCAGCATATCTCCACGCTGCATAAGGGAATCCTGTCCTATCGCTATACTAATATGTTCAGCCTTGAGACTGAATCAAGATATTTCAGTAGGCAGTAGGATTGTATGATTGCAACAAGGCTTTTTTTTTTTACTGACCTGCAAATAAGAATTTGAATCAAACTTAACAGCTGTCATCCAGCAACTGTGAAATCACAGCTCCAGAGGACACAGTCTCTGTAGCTGATCAGACCCTGTCCTGCCCTTGACTCACTAAGGGAGGCAGGGGGACAACATGTATTTTCTCTGGTAATAACAGAAATTTTATTCCCTGCCAATATCAACTTTAAATGACCTTGCTGTCTTGGCAAGCAGATTAACCTCCTCTGGCTTCCCCTTTTCATTCTCCATGCATGTCCCTATAGTAACAACAATCTGGAAGTAAGGACAAATGGATATTAGGAAAGTGTATTTTCAAAAATAATATCAAGAAAATATGTGGTGTTTCTAGAGTGAAGATCCCTGATACAGGCACTGTACAACTGGCTAGAGAGGTGGTGGTAGTGGTAGTAAGCTGCCTAAAATAAAATACATGATATCTACTTTTCACTAGGAACAAAGAGCTGTGCTCTAAAGATGACAAAGCTTTTTCATGAAGCCCTAGACTCTCCTTTTATCCACAATCAGCCTCTCACATGACCTGAATGCTGCTTTCCCCGAGGTGACCTGTGGTGTAAGTTTAAGGCACTTCCATTTGGGCTGCTAACACCTCTGCATAACACCACTTAAGTTATGTGACTTGATAGTTCCTCAGAGCCTTCTCAGGACTTGCCCTTGCACCCAGATAATTGGCATGTTCTTCCCACAGCTTGCTGGAAGTGAGCCTGAGCAGGTGAAACAAAGCTGCAAGGTAGACCAGACACTTGTGCTGAGAAGATGCAGGAATGCATGTGGGGACTTGTTTACCTGCACTAGGCAAAGCAGTCTGACTGCTGGAGTTAGTTCTGCAGTACAGTCAAAGCTACAAGGCACTTAAGGTGGGAGCAAACTCATTTCTAGCTTTGACTGAGTGCCCTGCTCTGTATTATTTGTATGGCTAGTAGGAGCTCAAGCACACTCACTCCTGTCAGTTTTCCTGCTTCGGCTGGATTAGGAAGAAACTTCTTAGGGGTATTAGATCACAGTATTAAGATATGCCTAGCTGTAAAAACCCCACCCTCCTATCCATGTGTCACAGGACTGCGGGGGCTTTGAGCTGATAGTGCAAAGACAATCTTCTCCTGAAAAAACAGCCTTAAATTGGGAACTGTATGAAGACACCTGGGAATAACAACAGCCTGCCAGAGTATGCTGTGGGGAGACTGTCAAATCTTCAACCCAAACTAAATCTAGTTGATTCCTGTCTGTTCTTCCTCCACTAACAGGCTGTGGTGGTGTAGCCATGGGAATGTACAATCTTGACCAGTCTATCAAGGATTTTGCCCACAGTTCCTTCCAGATGGCACTGTCTAAAGGCTGGCCCCTCTACATGAGCACCAAGAACACTATCCTGAAGAGATATGATGGCCGCTTTAAAGACATCTTCCAAGAGATCTATGACAGGTAACGAGGATAGTTGCGTACTTCCTACCACAGTGCATAAGTCTGCAGCAGGAACATCCTCTCCAGCCTGCTGAGCTGCTACAGTTAATTCGGTGTTTTCAGGCACTCAGCAGCACTTTGGGGGGGCTGTACACCTTCTCTGTCACAGTCTCCCTTGTCCTTCAGGACACTATACTCTGTATTTAAAGCTCTAGTAAATGTGGCTGTGGTATTCATCACTCCTAGCGGAGCCACAGGTTCTCTCTGGGCTCCTCTGTGGTTCTGAAGCAGACTTGTAGTGGCCCTGCAAAGCAACCAAGGCCGGGGCGGGGAGGGGAAGGGTAAAGGGAATGCAAATTTCTTCTAAGTTTGGTTGTTTGGGGTTGGGGTTTTCTTTAACTCTTATCTCTATGCAGCTCACTATGCACCATTACTTGCACAAGTTCTGCAATGTTGTTTTTATCTATATGACAAGGTGTTCTGATTTTTTTGTTTTCCAGGGAATACAAATCCCAGTTTGAAGCCAAAAAGATCTGGTATGAGCATAGACTCATTGATGACATGGTTGCTCAGGCCCTGAAATCTGAAGGAGGCTTCGTCTGGGCCTGCAAGAACTATGATGGGGATGTGCAGTCCGACTCTGTTGCGCAAGGTATGAGAGGTTTCCTGTGCTGCGCTGAAGTAGGCTCAGTAGCAGTCTCATGTGATCTTGTGTCATATCTTATGTAATGGCCCATGAGGTGTTTTGGGTCTCAGAACTTATATTTCAAACCTGTGGCCAGTCATGGAGATACCAGGCAGGCAAAGAATTTCTGGTTTCACTTTCACAAGAAAATCCACTGAATGTAGACTATGTAGTTGCACTTCTTTACTGAATGGTGGTTCTTACCAACATAATAACTGGTAGGCTTTCCGTTCTAAGGGAAGGTATCCAGACAGCTGGGATTCCGTCACTGACAGCTCGAGTTAAGCTCTCTGGTGGCAAGCATACTGGAGGGTGCTCTACAGATAAGCAAGAAAACCTTCAGGACCTAAAGCTGCCTGCCAGGTGTAAAGACAGATTATGTAAGATTTTGACCAAGCACTACAAGTCTGTAAAGTTAAACATTATGTTTAACTGTTTATTTAAATTTAAATGTTTAATTTAAATATTATGTTTAAATGTTTAACTTTACAGACTTGTAGTGCTTGGTCAAAATCCTACATAACCAAGCTGCCCAGTGCCAAAACAAATATGGATGCAGAAGCCCAAAGGGCAAGATGCATGTCTAAAGTAAAGCCAGTAAACTGCCTCCCACAGTACAAGGATGTGTGTTGGACTACTGAACGAAGAAACTTTCAAAGACACATCTCTGAAACCTACAGGGTTAGAAGTGATGTGAATGTCTAGTTTTTGCCAGCTGATGGATCCTTTCAATAGAGTATATGCTCTTCATAAGAAGTAGGTTTGTTTCCTATCATCCTGTGGGGAAGATAGTGATTGGCAGCACAACACTGCTTATTTAGGATTCTTTGTTCTCATATTGCACCTTTTCAGCAAAAATCTGTCCAGCATGTTAGGTGAGAATACTGATTTTCTTGAAATGGTGCGGAATTTCTATATCTCATGGTTCAGCAGCACTTCAGATGTTCAGATGCACTGTTATTCTGATGTGTCAGGACTAGCCAGTTAGTTGGGGCAGCAGCACTGCTGTTCAGGAATACACACATCAAGGCTGGGAGGATGTAGGGGGATTTAAGAGGGCTGTCCAAAGGAGATACTGAACTTTTTAAACTCTATATTCTGTAGGCTATGGCTCTCTGGGAATGATGACCAGTGTGCTGATCTGCCCTGACGGCAAGACTGTTGAAGCAGAAGCTGCTCATGGCACAGTTACTCGTCATTACCGCATGCACCAGAAAGGCCAAGAAACCTCCACTAACCCCATTGGTGAGCTGCTTTTCACTGCCCTTCAGTGATCTCTACACATGAAAGAACAGGTTTGGAGTAAGAACATCTGCATCCTTTCTGCAGAGAATTGCATCACTGAGTGGTGAAACTGGTAGTTCATAATGCATTTTTCTTCTGTTGAGAGACCTGCAGCCTGGAGCAAAACCAGGCTGGAATGGAGTGAGTGTGAGCAATAAGCTAGGCCTAAGCTAGCCTCGAGACATGCCCTCACTCTTCAGCAAATGATGGGTTTATAGCCACAATGGCCTTAAGGTTTAGGTTGGTTGGTTTTTATTTTACTCCCCTTTCTGATGCTCCAGAAGACCCAGCCAGCCCTCAAACCACGTACATACTTAAGTGTAAGTGCACCTAGAATGGGACATGAGAGAAATAGTGCTCTACAGTTGCACAGACACTAGAGTGTAATGTCATACCAGGAGGACTGCACTCTTCCGTCATAAGGACAACTTTCTGTCTAACCAGAGTCCTATCTGGTCATTCTTTATGACTTGGGCAGGGACATGTAAGATAAAATGGCATGCACAGAGAGGTGGTTGGAGGTGGTGAGTAGTTTCTGGGGTTTACTTTTCTTTAGAGCTACACAAAATGCAAAGGATGCCTAGATGAAGATAAGTGTGTTCTCTTTCCCATTATGAGATTTGCATCTCTTTTTTTTTTTTTTGGCTGTTTTCAGTTTTATTAATATTAAAAAATAATTACTGTTTCACATGACAGCTTAGAACAATGTCCAGGGAATTCTAGAAGGACAGAGTAATCTGGTGTTCTCTCTTAGCCTCCATCTTCGCATGGACAAGAGGACTAGCTCACAGGGCTAAGCTGGACAACAACACTAGCCTCAAGAACTTTGCGGTTGCCCTGGAAGAAGTCTGCATTGAGACCATTGAATCTGGCTTCATGACAAAGGACCTTGCTGCCTGTATCAAAGGCTTACCTAAGTAAGTGTATGAAGTAATCAGCTGTGCTTGGAGGAGGCTGTTTTACTTCGTGTTTCTGAACAGCGTTTGCTGGAAAGTTATTGTAGTATGGTGGAAAACTGTTAGTCTGATCATAGAACAGGGCTCCTCTGTGCCCAGTGCTGTACACGCAGAGTATGAGACACTAGCTGCCCCATGTAGCTTACTCTGGGCTGCTGTGTCCCTGCTTTTGTACCAAATGCATGGAGAAATACATAAAGAAGGAACTGCAAAAATTTATTCTATGACAGCCTGGCTATGTTGGCCAGATCCTGTCCTGTCCATTTATTAGGATGGAGACGTACTTCACTGTAGAATACTACCTGGCTATGTCTTCTCTGGAGCTTTTTGGCAAAAACCATCAGTCTGATGAGTGGGAAATAACTCTTTTGGTTTTAGAGGCAAGACTTAAGGGTTATTATAAGAGTCTTTCCCTGCTTTGAGCAGCTTTACAACTAATGTCTTGTCTGGTTTCTCCCCTCAGTGTCACACGCTCTGACTACCTGAACACCTTTGAGTTCCTGGACAAGCTTGCTGAAAACTTGAAGGGGAAGCTGGCCTCTCTGCCCAGACTTTAAGGCACAAGTTCTACTCAAGCTCTGCTAACAAAGCGTCTCCTGCTTACACCAGGGTGTAAGTGACACTGTATCACACTCTGTTGTGTAATATTTCAAATAGTAGGCAAAAAAGAACATGTACACTTTTTTAAATGTTTAAAAGACCATGTTTTCTTAAACCCCTTGAGATGCTGGGCAAGGCCTCACTTTTGCTCAACAGCTGAATGTGATAGTATTCCAGCTCAGTGTGGGTCTGGATTCCTAATGTCATTCACAGCAGACCTGAGGTTTCTCTCCATGACTTTATGATCTGTGTTTCTTTCCTCTCTTCCTCTCAGACTGAAAGCCAGTCTGTGTCACAGCTCTGGTCAAACCAGTGGTGACTTACTGTCCAACAGACCTTAGAAATCAAATCCATCCTCATCTCTCCTGTACTGTCCAGAGTGTGAGTGAGCTGACAGGGCTGTGCCAGCTCTACTGCAGCCCCTCTCCTTACTTATCTTTTAGTGCCAACTAGAGCATAGTGTCCTGATACTAAGGGATTTGGTCCCATTGCTACGGTCAGGACTGTAGCATTTCAGAAGAAGCACTTAGTAAATGCTGGAAACAGGCCCTGTAGGCTAAGAGCCTAATGGAGCTGTGCTGCCGTGTCTAAATGCAGGCCGTGCATTTAGTCATGCTCCTGACTGGATGTGAAGCATAGGAACTGTTACCTCTTCCCCCACCCTGCAATTCGAAAAGGTGCAAAACTTTTCTCCAGTTGTCTGGGCTATTGCTTACCCTTCCTCTTGTGATACAGCAAGTCAGATATGACTGTGAAAAACTATTCCATCCATCATTTTGTTTGGGTTTTTTTTAAAGAATGTTTTAGTTCAGACTGAAATAAAAGCCAACTAACATTGTTTGTATCTCCTTCCTTTGTGGGATCAGCAGAAATAGGGAAATTCTGCCTTGGAGAGAGACTCCAGTACTTTTCACACAGTCCATTACGTCTTGGGACAGACCGTTGGAATGCGATACGAACACAAAATAATCTCTTCCTTTGCAAGAGGTTTAAGTTGTTGTGGCCCAAGGCAAGATGGGATCTATTGTGTGGGCGTGTCAGGTAGTGCACAAGAATTTAAAATTTCAGTGGAAGTGGTACCTTTATCTTGGGACTAATCTCAACTCGGACTGATCTCAACAAAGATACAAAACTGGTTGTACATGAGACAGACTCTCTGCAGCTGACTAGCTGCAAGTGTGGGTTAGGATAGAAATGCAATGTGAAACTAGATCAGCTAGTGTTAACATTTGTTTTGGGATGAGCACGTGTCAGAAATGCAGCTCTACAGCTGCTAGGAGCTGTCACTGCATTCAGTGTGAATGGACACAGCAGCCTGCCATTATATTATTAACGCAAACAAAGGAAATAAATAATCCTCAGGAGCATCTGGAGATCTGTGTTCCAGCTTGGCTTCTATCACCAGTAGTTCGAGTTACTCTGCCACAGTCATGCAGGTCACAACAGCACCTCTCACCGGTTCCCTGTTATTTACTAGCTCCTGTCTGGCTTCCGGCATTACAGAGTACCAAAGAAAGCTGAGTACCTCTCTGGAAACTGAAGAAATAAACAAAGGGCCATTTTTTCATGTTACACCTTTTGTTTGTGTTAATGGCTTCACAATAAGCAATGTAGTAGCATGTACCTGACTGTAAATGACACTTTTCCCTCTGTACTAACCAAGTTTCCATCTCCTGGAGGACTTGGCTAGAGTACAGCAAGACCCAGCCTATCCTCATGAACTGATGGATGTTGCTGGAGTGCTGAGGAGAGAAAGGAACACTTAAGTGTGATCATAAGAACAGAGCATCCCTCTCCCTGCTCTGCTATGGAGAAACATTTTTCCTGCTTCCAGGGAGGCACATTCTCTCCCCTTTTACTACCAATATGATCACTTCTTCTCTCCACCACTCAAACATTTAATATCAATGCCCTTCAAAGTTAGATGCCAGTAGACCCTGAAAAAGCAAGTGCTGGAGGCCAGTGGGCACTCAGCCTGCAATGGAGAAAAGCACAGATTTCCTGAGACACAACTGCCTGCTTCACAGTCCAACAGCTCCTTTGCAGAGCTCTTGGGCAGGGCCCTTGTAGTTCCCAGCAGCAGGAATAGCCCTTTGCACTAACACTGCCGTCAGCAGGCTCCGGCAACAGGGGTCTTAGATCTAAGGACAGCCCAGCTTACCTTCAGTGCTGACAGCGTAGTGAGCTGTGTGCTCCTGCGTCCCAGGTGCTGCATGCTCGGAGCTGACAGGCGGCTTGGTTTTCAGCTCCCTGGTTGCACAAATCCCCACTGCCAGCAGATGGCGAGGGGATATCTCACTGGTCTGACACAGCTCCCTTCCAGAACAGAGGAGAGCTCCGACTTCTAGGGCTGTTCAAGGCTTCAGCAATCAACCCCAAATGTGGTGTTGCAGCAGAGCCCTCTGCCTGCACAGAAGCCACCTTTTACAGGTGACTCGAGGCAGCATGTCACACGCCTCTGCTCACTGTGAGAACCTGGGCTGCTGCAACCCTTTCATACCCTTTCAGCAGTGCCCATGGCTATTTGGAGTGCCAGCAGGGCAGCCCTCCAAGCTGCACTGCCCCCAGGCTTGCACAGGGGCAGGTGAGCACTGGCAGAGTGAGCCAGCTGGCTGTAGTGCCTCAGGCACTTGGGCCCACAGGCTTCGCAGACAAGCACCCCAGCATTTAAAGGGGGAGGGTGGGGAATAAACATCACAAAACTTTCATACTGTCCACACAGAAGATTTTATTTGTACTTGAAAAATAAAAAACAAGCCATGAAAAACATCAGAGAGATTCTAGCCAAGATGCACAAGCCCCTAGGAGCTTGGGGGAGTGCCTGTTCAACCACTACTTTACTTCTGGCTCCATGTCTATCATCATTGGTGCTAGCTTGTTGGCACTGGGAGGTCCTTCAGGAAGCCATTCTTTCTCCTCTTTGAGATTACTGGACACTTCCCTGGCTTTGGCAATTTTCTTCTTTTTGTTTTTGTAGAGAGGGGAGCGGAGGAATTCTGTGTCTGTAAAAGGGTCACCCCGCCTCAGTTTCCTGCAGAACCAAAAGGGTTAGATTGAACCATGAAGGTGTTTCTTGAATACATGTATGATTTCTGCCTATAAAGTTTGATTTTACTGAAATGCTTCCACTATGAGATGACTGAGTGGTACAGTGGTACCAGTACAGAGTACCTTCTGACCCAGTAGAACCAATTCCTCATAGAAAGTTTAAACTGTGACACTTTACAGAGGAAAAAACATTGTTGTTAGGCTACTGGGTAATACTAAGTCATCATTTTAGGAGTGAAATGGTTCTGTACAGTAGCCATTGGATGTACTCAACCTACAGTTTCTTAGGGAAGAGATGCAGCTACTTGTTGAGGTACTCATATCTGCCAGAAAAGCAAATACAGACATGGCCTGCTCACAGGGGGAGAGCCTTCCTCAGAACTTCACGTTTCCTTCACTAAAACCTGATGACGATGGAAGTATTACTCAATAGTTGTATGAAACTTTAGACACTGCAGAATGGCAGCAAGTGAAATCGGTGCTTTCGCTTAGCTGTCTGTATTTAGCCTGTACTTCACCCTCATGCTAATCCCTCTTTAGCACTGGAGTACCACAGCCGCAGCCCGCTAGGAGTGCTCTCAGTGAGGGACATAACTTGTTACCAGAAGGCTGCACACGCCTCTGTGCTAATACAGAAAGGTGAGCTTCACCACATGGCAGTGGGTGGGTCACAGAAACACAAAGGGTAAGAGGAAGTTAAAGACAACGTGATGGAGGGTCCAGCCCTGGAGAGTGAGCACAGGAGAGCAGAGCAGGGGTTGCAGCATATAAACAGTCACAGGAAGAAATAGTTTAAAGCCCAACCTGTTCAGTTTTGGCTCTGCATAGCAGGCTGGGTCCCGTCTTCGCCTGGATGAGCGCCCTGACACTTCTTCCAAGCTGGTGGAAGGCAGAGTCCTGGCATTGGTCAAGTCCTGCAGTGGCCTGATGTCTGCAAAGGGAGACACTCACATGACTTGATTAAAGCATCTTCAAATCATTCCCAGATACCCTAGAAGGGCAGCTGCCAAGTGACCAGAAATTCTTATATGAATGCTGATAAACTAAAAGCAAATGCAGCCACCAGAATGACAAGTGGAAGCATAAATGGTGTATTGGACACTGATCTTAAACTCTGAAAAAATAAAGAACAACATAAGCACTTGCTGCATGTATTTTTTGCACTCAGCTCCAAACACAGGTCCCCTCCCCAGCCTACCACCTACCAGATTCCTGTGAAGGAGAGCTCCGAGAACTTGACTCAACATGGTTTCTTTCCCCAGGTATTTCTTCTGCAGTCTTCTCTTCAAATATCCGGGAACTTTGCTGCCTAACAGAGGATTTCTCTGGCATTCTGTTGCCCTCAGTACTTGAGCTCGTGGAAACTGGTACATCTGTAAGCCTGGAGCTGACAGGCAAAGCTGCAGAACAGGTCACAGACGAGGATTCAAGACTGCATGAAAGGTCCATAAGATTATTCGTAAGCGATATCTCTGCTATCTGCTCCCCCAGGAAGTCATCTGGCTCAGACAGCAGATCTCTAATGCAGGACTTCCCTGCCAGGACAGTTTGCTTGGATGCGAGTTCTGCTGAACTTCCAACGAGTGCCTTGCCACCATCACTTTGTCTGGCCAGGGAATCAGTCTCCAGAGGTCTAGAGGTGTTCCTCTGAGGCTTCGGTTTGGGATGGGTCTCTTTCTTCGAAGCATTCATATTGTTGTCAACTTCAGCTTGCCTCTTTTCTTGAAGGCTGCCCATCTCTTTTTTATTGCTGTGAGCAGCTACCATCCTCTGAACTCTGGGGATTTTGCTAGCTTTGCTTCCAGAAATAGGCCAGGGAGGTCCAATTTCACCCCCTTCAAAATCTGTCTGGGCACAACCCAAGTTTCCTGCAAGATCCAAAGGACGGACAACGTATGTTTTCCTGCTACATTTAAGATGACCTGTTGAATCCACTGTATTCTCCTTAGCTACTCCTCGAGCATCTATACATGGCCCAAAAACATCAACTTTATTTGTCTGATCACTACAACTGCTTCTCCTGGCAGTCGTCTTCCTGCTTGTATGGCTTCTTTTAGGCTGTTCTTCAGCCTTGGCCTCTGGTACTCTAATCCTGTTTGGCAGATTCTCCTCAGCATCATCTCTTTGCCTAATTACTCTAGTTTTTCTGTTGGGTTTCTGTTTGGTGATTTTTGTGCTCACACTTGAGTCCTCTTGCGAAGCACAGGCACTTGAGATCTCTTTCCTCAAGCAAAGCAAGTTTTGTAGACTGTAATCATCTGAAGGAACTTCATTACTTGAGAAGGTATGAACTGGGCTTTTTGACAAGCTCTCCATACTCTGGATCTCAAAGACAGCTTCCCTCTCATCCTGTTGCCGTACATCACCACCTCCAAGACTCTGCAGCTGTGCCAAATTCACCACATGTGTTCTTCTGACATGTCTGACTTCATCAGAAGAGCGGGCCTGTTGTTCCACACCACAGCCTCTGTTCTTACTGTTGAAAGCCCCCACACAAGCCTTCTGCCTCATCTCGGGAACTTCAGACTCACTAGAACCTGTTGCAACTTTTGGTTCAAGAAGCTTATTTGCATTTTGAGCACTCTCTTCATCCTGAGGTGTATCAGGACTAGCTTCTGCATTGTTTTTAATTGCATTTGATTTCCTTTTTCCTATGCTTGCCTTTTTAACAGTTGTTTTCTCACCAGCTTTACAATTACCTTTCCTTTTAACCTTTACAGGAACAAACTCAGGGACTTGGCTATAGCCGGGGTCTGTTTCAACACTACACCCAGTTTCTTTAGCTTGTGGCTGATCACACAAATTCACATTACTCAGAGATTTTCTAATGGGAATAACAGTGGTTAGAGTAGGTGAAACCAGGGAGCTGGGAGATTTCAGCTGTGGCTGTGTGTTGCTCTTGCTGGAGCTGCTGCTGTCCTTTGTGATACTGAACCCAGTTGCCTGAGTGGAACTGAGACATGGGAAGGTATCCCCACCCGAACATGGAGTGCTTGTTGCAAACAAGGTGGAATGCTTTCTCCTCTGAGTAACATGCCCTTGTGAGAGACGATCCAGGAAATGTTTTGCCATCTCATCAGCCTCATATGAAAGAGGATGACTTTCCCAGGCAAGCCCTGGCAAACTGTTGGGATTTTGTTGGGTGGCACACAAGGCCTCTGTTGAAAGACAAAATTCATTACCAAGACTGAGAAATGCAGCAGACAAATGCCAGCTTCCCCCATACCACTAAAAGCCATGCCTCACACACTGCTGCAAATCCAGAGGAGAGAAAACACATGATTTTGTCTCTACAGGGACTCCCCCCAGACTTACTGTGTAACAAAATTGCTTAGCTGGCTCCCCTCAGAACAGAAAGGCAGTCCAAAGCAAGATTAACCAGCCCTCTATTTAGGAATTCTCATAATCTGAGAGTTATTACCTATATGGCAAACCCAGAAGGAACAGAAGATGTGCATCTAGTCAGATTCTGAAAATCTTACATAAGCTCAGTGCTTATTACTCAGAAAGCCTAACGAGTGATCTTGAGCTACTGCAAACATGCCAAATACCCCCACCACAACATCCCATTCTGGAATAGATGTAATTCTAGCAATATCAGCATCGCCGAAGTATGCAGTTCCTAACAGTCATTTGCTGGGTTGATGCTTAGGAGCTAACTGGAGCTATGGCACTGCACTCCTTGACTTCTCCACACAAACAGAAAATTCATACCAGAAGAACAGCAGAAGATGCACATTTACCTCCAAAGATGTGAGTGTCAAGAAAAGCCTCTTGTGCTTCCATTGCTTCAGTCGGCTTCTTTCCATTCTCCTCCTGGTGGGACTGAGGCTTCTCAGCCGGCTGTGGTGGCAAAGTGTCTTTGGAGGCAACAGGCACAGCTTCCAGGGGCTCAGCAGGTCTCTGAAGACGTAGTGAGGATATCTCTACTGCTGTGGAGGGGTTACCTTGCTGTCCTGCATCACGCAGCTTGGAAATGGGCACTCTCATCGGCATCCCTGCAGCTCTGGTGAGAGGGAATAACAGCAACAGATCATGTTCCACGCCTGTGACAGGCCCCAGAATCCAGCAGAATAGCTACAGCTTTCACCTCCATTAAAAGTTACAGAAATACATTTCTGAAGGCTTCAGGTGCTGAAGAACACACACCGCCCAACCAGGGCAGATTACCCACACCACTGCAGACACAGAAGCAGGAGAAAAATACACCAAGGCAACAAGGAAGCAAGGCCTTCCAGCACACAGGTTGAGATCGCAGGTTCGCCTCGCTATGGAACACCAAAGCTTGGAGGTACGTGTGCGGGCAGCTCCAAAGGCTTCCGTGTTCCAAAGGGAGACTAGGCAGCAGAGAAACAGAATTTGGTATCTTAAGAGATCCTGTTCTGACCTCCGTTCCAAAATCTAAGTTCACATCATACAAGTACCTGACTATTAAGCATTTACATGTAGCAAAAATCCAAGCAGCCAGCTATGGCACTCTCACTTGAGGAAACGTGGCAATGCTCACCAGCAACAAAGGAAAAACTACCTACAAGCAATGCACTTTCAAACAAAGGAGGGAGAAGGACCAGTTTATGCAGACTTGGCATTAGGACAAACAAGACAAGGAGTGGCAGCAGAAAGACTCAGAGTAAAGGAAAACTTCAAGCGATGGTTTAGGGAAGACATCTTACGTAAAACAGACAACTGGGCACACACATGATAAAGTTTAGCTTACAGAAATTCAGGACAAGCTTGATGATACCTGACATTTTAAGGCTCACCTCACAAGCTGACCATCTGCAATACCATCAGCCCAGCTATCTTCAGTCACATTGCTCTTCTGGCCATTGGGCAAGGATGCAGAACTCGTATAGAACTGGGAAGTAGAGAAGCAGAAGGATGGTTTAAAGCTCTTGCAATCCCCTGTACAGCCTCCTGCCCCAAAAACAGCAGAAGTTCAATTTCACCCTGGAAAGGATTTCAAATACTGCCAGTGACCCTCTCCCATTTAAAATTGCACAAACTATGGAATTAATTGCTGCAGAGTCAGATTCTGTCTCCACAGGCTTCAGGATAAAGTTAAACTAGTTCAGATAATCTGAAACTAGGAAGCAGGAATATCTTCCCACACACTCATGAGACAGGACATACGAAAGATGTCCTATTCCCTATCTGAGGTTGACAGGGTAACACTTAAAAAGAAAGCAAGTGACAGTCACAACCTGTCAGAGCAAAAGAGTCTACTGGCCAATACAGCCAACAACCCAGAAGAAGGCAATTTACAACCATAGCCTTTCCTACAGAAGAAGTTACCCTGGAAATCATTAACACCAAGTTAAAGTCAAGGATACAGCCATCACAACTGAAGCACAAAGAAAAACAGTTGAAGCATCAAACACTGAAGTGCGCAGGCAACATAAAGCAAGAGAGAGACAAACACAGTTCCCTTCCCAGAGCAGTGTGCTCACATTTCCCATGGTTTACCTCAGACATCCGGGCCATCTTAACTGAAGCCATAAGGTTTTCAATTTCTTTCAAGGTGTTACTCTGTGTTGAGGTAACAGAAAACACAAAGACATTAAATCAAAACACCTATTCCAATAATGATGCTGGTAGCCAGAGCAAGGCATGTTCTGGAGAGAACACAGCTTGGAAGAAAGAGTAAGGAAATGAACGGTTACATTTTTCATATGCAGAGTATGGACAATCAGTGACAGCTCAGTCCTCACAGGATTGAGATGCTAGTGCTCCACACCTTGCCCACCACCCCTCCCCATGCCAGTCACATCGTTAGTGCCATACCAGGACAGAGAGCTTGTGCCGCAGCGCAGCGTTCTGGAAGTGGCACTGCTCCACCTCCTTCTGTAACATAGTCTTCTCCTCGGTGAGACGTTGTGCATTGGCTTTCTCTGCATTGAGGGCCAAGGCCAGTGCTTTATTGTTGTGCTTTAAGGAGACTTTAATAGTGGAGGAATTGTCTGTAAGGGATAGAGAAGGATCACACGGAATCAGCATCCAAGGACTCCTCTGCACCTCTTCCCTCACCATGCTTCTTCCTCTTTGCAGAATAGCCTCCCTCAGGCTCAGATCTCTACAACTCAATAGCATCTGCACAAAGGCAGCAGCATAATGCCTTCCAGCAACAGACGACTCCATAGAACAGCAGAAAAACCTTTCTGTAATAACGTGCAACACCTCAGACAGACACCCTCTCTACCCTCAGTGGCTCATGCTCAGACAGCCAGCTATTGCTCCAGTTCTTAGTGAATGATGGCACAGTTCAGGTCTTGAGTTTAGAAAGATATGCTTCTGACTTGTTCTGACTGAATAAGTCACTATAGCTCAGAGTCCTCATCTCCATCCAAAAAGAGGAAGAAAAAACTACTTTCCTCTGTAACAGCCCTTGAGCAGATTCAGATCCATGTTTCCCAATTTCAAAACAAAAGTAACAGAAGTACCTAACTTTTTCCAAGGTAGTCCAAATTACCTCATGCACTACTGTTGCATTATTTCCCCCGTAAGACGAAATCACAGTGGGGCTAGCTTCTGCACAGGACTGGATATACACCAAAACACTGCCCATGCCTATTACTTTTGCTGTTTGGACCCTGTGGACTTGGTTACCCAGACACAACAGCCTAACACCATGTGAGATGCTGTCCAGCAGCCTGTGATGCCCCCAGCTGCTGCTCCAAAAGTTCTGTGTTAAACCAGCCAGTCGCTGATACCACAGACACCTCTGGGCACCTTAAGCGGCACTTGACACTCGTTTGCCGGCTACTGAATTCACTGGAAACCCGCATGCAGAGAAGCAGCTGTTAGCCACAAGCCCTGGCTAGGCAACTGCCGCCCACCACCGTGGCCATGGCCATGGCCAAAGGCACAGTTACAAGGTGATGTAGCTGCCAGCTGCTGCACGTGCTACGAGGCAAAATACACTCACTGATGATTTTTGTTTTGATTTTTGATGCAAGCGAGGCGTTCAGCTTCGCAATCCTCAAGGCGCCGTGTTTCTTCTCCCGCATCCGCTCTCTTACACCGCACAGGCTGAAGGACGTTTCGGAAACCTCCCAAGACGCCATAGCTGGGGAGAGCGACACCCGGCAGGGTTAGCACTCGCGCTCTTCCCTTCGGCAAGTATTTACCGGCCGCGACTCGCACTCCCCGAGAAGCGGATCTGCGGCCTCGCCCGCCCCGCGGACCCCGCAGGCGCCGCGCCACTCCTCGGCCCGAGCTGCTCCCGGGCACGGCGCCGCCGCGGGCCGTTACAGCCCCTCCACCGCGCCCCTGGCGCCAGCGGCCCCTCGCCCTCCCACCTCACCTGCGTGCGCGGCGGCAGCCTGCGGCGCGGCGAGCCCCGAGGGGCGGTGGGCGGCTGCCCCTCGCCACGGCCGGAGAAGGAGGGAAGGGAGGAAAGCAAGCTCTGCCCGCAGGGAGATTTTTGAATGTAGCTGGGACGGCGGGCGACCCGCCCCTCGCTCCGCCCCGCGGGCTGCCGGGGGGAAACGGCCGCTTTACTCTGGCCGCTGGTCCGCCGGGGAAATGGGGACGAGATTGGGAGCGCACAAACTCTCCATCTCTAGTGCGGGTCGCGACGGGGTGGGGAGCGTCACTTCCCCGTCCCTCAGGGCGCGGGCGGGCCTGCGTGTGTGGAGAACCACAGACCCCGCGCTCTCGGGGCAGGCCCCGCCGCCATTTTGCACCGCCTTGGCGGGCCGGGCCACGCTGTAGTCACTGAGGGGGGGCTCTCCGCCCCCATGGGGAAAAGGGACCCCAAATGACGCTTTTTGGGAGGCCGCGGCCCGTGGCCCTGCGTGCGGGAAGTGCCTGATGTGGAGGCCGTGCTCGTGAGGCCCTGCTGCCACCACCTTGCCTGGGCACGCAGAGCTAAAACACTGCTGACGCACCAGAAAAGCGTGAGGGCTGCTCTGCAGGACACATTCCACGCTTTGAGGAGCTTAAACTTGCTCTTACAAAGGTTACTAAGTTACTTTACTAAGTTTATTAAGCACACTGGAGAAATTGGAGAAATTTGTGGAAGTAAAACACGAGCAAGGGCTATTAACTGCCAAGACAACACTTCTGCTCAAGAAGGTCCTGAGCTGCAAAATACACAAAGTTTGATGCCTACTGACACAGCTCTTCCACCTCTTCCCTGGGCATCTGTGGCTGCTTTTTCTTTGTTTTCCACACAGAAAGAGAACAAACAGCACGACTCCCGCCCCATCAGCCTTGCAGTGATACAGGAGCATTTCTTACTTTTGGATAAATAGTAGGGATCAGTTCACCCCAGGGCTAGGGACCAGCCTCATTTCAGGAAAGTCACTTGCTTCATCAGGGTATCACCTCTGCGGCATAATAGGAGAGGGTTTGGGTGAGCAGGACCTGGGGTCAGTCCTGGCGTGGCTATGTTCACTTGGTGAAGGCCACACCAGCAGATAAGCCCTGCATAGGTGTACCTGGTGGAAAGGCAGACAGTAGATCTGAGTTTCTCAAAACAGAGCAAACGAGTGGCAGCTCTACTGGAGACAGGGGCTTGCCATGATGCCTGCCAGGCAGATGCCCCCAGAAATCAAATCCAACTTTGTTACAAGCCCCACAGCTGGAATGCAAGGTGGGGGAGTGCTAAGCTTGGTGCTGCCAAGTCACAGAATTAATGAGAATGGCCATAAGCATCTAATACTGTTAGGAGGAGCTATGCCCAAACTCCAGCCCTCCCTCACTGACTGCCCACCTGGCTTTCCACTGCTATGGCAAAGACACAGTATGTGGCAGGACTGTGTCTGCCACTTCTACCTCTTGCACCTGCCTAGGCATATGCCTAATGCTTGGGCTTTGGAAAGAACAGTGAAACAAAATAAGGGGGAGATAAACAAATTAAATATGGAAGGGAAAGTCCAGCACAATTTCTGTAAATACCAAGTAGGCTTTTTCCTGGAAAACATGTATGTCTCATAATAATACATTTGCCTTTATGTTTTCTTAGGCCAACAACAGGATTTAATCAATCATGTTGGGATTTCTTGGCCATTAGAATTTCTCCTAATACTGGAAGTGAAAACACAACAATGAAAGAATAAGTAGCAGGATCCTTACTATATGCCATACACAATGTAAATGAAACCCCAGATGTGTTCTTGGGACATATCAGGTCTAGTTTTTCACTGTTTCCTAAGGAGAAATGCTGGAGGAATGGAAGCTGATAGCTTCTTTTACAAGCACTTAGATCCATTAGAAAACCCAGTGAGTTGTCTCTGCCTCCCTCATTAGCAAGTCTTCTGTTTCCAACTAGCCACTCAGCAGTGAAACTCAATGCCTGGAAGTGTTAAAGGATCATTTAGCTTGAAACTGATAAACCAACCTGAAGGTGCATGTTTAACCCGTGGCGTGGCGTGTGTGGGTTTGGTTTTTTCCCTTTTAATTTCTCTCAGCTCAGCAGCATTGTTTCTAAGCTACAGGAGAAAGCTGCGGTCCTGTGTGAAGCCATAGCCTTGTTTCGATGGCACATAAACTGGGTGGCAGAGGCAAGAAGGGAACAGCAATATCAAGAGGGAATTCCACCTCATAGATATTTGAAGTCAGAGAGGCTCCAAACCCACCTCATGAGACCTGTTCCAAGAGTTGACACAGGTACTACATGGTTACTTGTGAACATGTATTTGTATTTACATTGGGCATACATTGCAGGGTTTACTGCTTTCATGCAAGTTCACATCTGGGTGCTGTGTTAGATGCAAGTGGCAGAGTTCAGGCAGTGAGGGCCACAGTGATGACCTATATGGGAGGAGACCATGAACTGCCCTGTACCAGCCAACTCAAACCCATGCAAGCAGCCAGACATGAGCCAAAACTTCAGCCATGGTAGCTCTGCTCAAACATGTTTAAGAAAGAACACCAGCTACTAGGGATGGAGCCATGAGGACACGTTAAGGAGACGTGCAGGGCGACTATTAAGAGAGACATGCTCCTGGAAGGAGGCATCAGAAAAGCACAGAGGAAATGTAAGAAGTACAGAGAAATGCCAGACAGAAACCATTTGCACAGGAGCCCAACCTCCTTTGCCACTCATCACCTCACAGAAGGAGTTGGTACAGACTGAATGTAACCGTGAAAAAACAAGGGAAGTTGAGACTAGGCAGGGGAGGAAAGGTGCTTACTGTATTTAACCTCCAGAGTTTGGGCTCCTCATGCTTCCCTCATTACACCACCACTGGGATCAGAAACTTCTGTCACCATACAGGTTACTTCTAAAATCCCTGCTCTATCTTTTTAGTCTAAAAAGTCACCTGTTGCATGCTAGAATATTTTAATTATGTGCTCTTGGGTTTAGAGGTTTATGAAGGCTTTTTATTGCTGTGTTTCTTCCTGGCTTAAATGCCTGGCTGACCACAGCATGACCAAAGGACATGGTTCCTTTCTGGCCTGCACACTGGCGTGGGACTTTGCTTGGCTTGGCAAAGTGCTAGTGCAGGAAAGCATAGACACATAAAAGCTCTTTGTCTTCAGTAGCTGATCTTCAGGGGGATGGTTTTGTTCTTCAGAGGGCAGAAGTGGCTCTGTTGTGCTGTTCCTCTGTTGGACCTCTGCTGAAAATGATCCCCAGGCTACCAGAAAAAGAAACTCTGTGTTTGGGCCATGTGAAACTGGATACAGCAGACAAATGTAACTCAGCAACCAGATGGATAACAAAAAAAAAAAAAAGGCCTCAGTACACAAAAAGATGATACTTACCCCAACTTTACTGATCGGATCTCATCTTAGCCCTGCAGAGATTTCACCAGTTAAAACTCTTCAATCCTATCCTGCCTTGACACTAATACCTACACCTAGCCCAGCTCTTAAAGTGGTATCCCATTCCCAAACATATTTAAAAGGCTTTCATCTTTGCTAGCATCACACCTTGCAGAATCTGTCTCACACTTTTTGACATCTGCTGCTCTTTATGTCTGAGAGAGTCCACCAAAGAAGAGGTACCAATTCAGTGGTACCAGTGCCTCCTAGCTTTGACCATAGCAATGGTAAGCTATTGGCCCCTTTTCCCACCAGCCTACTGCCTAGACTGGAGTGCTGTGAGCAATAAAGTGGAAGGAATTTCCTGCTGCATAAAGGCATAATGCATTTGGATCCTATTATATCTGTGCCTTTCAAAAATTATGTTACATTTCAAACTTCAGTCATTTGCCCCTTTTGCCCCATTAGCAACAGCAAACTAGCTCCAGCCTTCTCTCTTTGAACAGAGGAAAAAGCTGAGCTATTCACCTCCTCCTCTATCTTACAGCGTGCCAGGGAGAGGCAAGAAAAGGGCAGTCCAGCTACTCACAACCACACTAAGAGGTGTCCCAGCTCCTAGGCCTTTGGCATAGTGCTTTACAGAGGAGCATTCCCACCAGTGTGCTCTAATGACCACTGATGTGGAGTGGGGAAGGAGACCGTGCAGGTCTGGAGATACAGCCTGCTTCACAAGGGCCTTGCCTCTGTTCAGAGCAAGTCTCTCTAGCAGTGTATCTTTAGTCACATAAGTGTAATTGCCCTTTAAAAAACAGGGGAGGCATTACAATCTTTAATTCATGACTCAAGTCACAAGAAAGTATTCTGTATGGCCCAGATATTTAACAAAAGAGCATTTGTGCTGGAATATATACATTTTATTTTCAGTAGCACAGACTTTATTGATGTTTCCCACGCAACCATTGAAAGTTGCTGTGGAAATGTAATCAGACTATACAGATGATTTATATGTAATTCACACTGTTTCTGGTGCACTTAATTTTACGGTTTTTCACCTCAGTCATGCTTAGCTGTAATATTAATGACAGACTGCCACCCAGTGTCCAGAAAGGGCTAGAGCTCACTCCAGCTCACAGTTCCATCCATCAGAACAGCCTTGGCCATAACCTCTTAATTTAATTTTCCCATGTCAAGGGGCATTTCACAACATGTTAGTTTGAAGGAGGGATCTTCCCCTCTGCTCCTAACACTCAGCTCTCCCTCCTTTGGCTGAGAACGTTCACTGTATTTTTACTGTCATTCTTCTTATGGGCAGGAATCCTTTCTCTAGGAATTTCCAACACAGGATATTTTAGAAATTGCCATGACTGCACACTATACATCGCAGAGGACTGATGTTTTCTTGGAAATTTTCCAGCTACTCATGCTTTTTCCCCATTCTGGGTTTTTTTTGTTTGTTGTTGTTGTTGTTTGTTTGGGGTTTTGGGGTGGGGGGGAAGGGGTGTTAGTGAGTTTTTTATCTTTGATTTATATTCTGATGTTATGCAAGCAGAGACAAAGAAAGAACAGAAACAGTCTTTCTGTTCATCTCATGTTACTGTGCACTTGCCTAGATGCTGTCCCTAGTAGACCCAGGGATACTTCCTTGATGGTCATGAGGTAGCAAAGTCACAAAATTTTCTGAAGAGGAAGATAGGCTATTGTTATCAGGATCTCCAGTTTATATTTCAGCCAACAATACAGATTAATTTTAATCATGGGATTAAGATTGCTCCCACTCTGTGAGAAAGGAACGGAAATGTTTTGCTGAATTTGGAAACTAAGGGTAATTTATTTTGCAAAGCCCTAATTAGTTTAAGAGGTTAAATCTACTGTTTTCATTAACAGGAACTCTTGGAGCACAGCTTATGCCTCCTTAAGAGTCCTAGAGTCAAAGAGCTGCAATCCAGCTCACCTCAAAATTCAGTTGCTGTGGATCTCAGGTTTGGTTAGCTCCTGGCCCTGTTTCCCATCAAAGTAAAATGGTGAAGATTTCCCCATCATTTTTGAAGCCATGGCTTAGATCTCCTTGAAAATCAAACACTAACTTTACCAAGGTATGTGGGTACTTAGAGAGCCTAAGTCACATCCTAGTGATTTCTGATTCATGAGAGGGGATATCCTAGCCTGAGATGGACATAATGGTTTCTACCCCAACTGCTTGCTGCTTCTCAGCATTTCCTACCCCATTGTCCAGACATTTCAGGAACTGCCATGTGAACAGCTGAGCAGCCACAGGCTGCCTGCCAGGATGTTATAGCAGACCACAATCCCCAGGCTGCACCAGCACATACAGGGCTGTAAAATGCAGCAGTTCAGCTGCTGTGTGGACAACTGAAATGTCTGGGCAGTGGGAATGGGCACTTCAGGAAGCTGGCTGTGCCAAGCAGCCAGGACAAAAACAGCCAACAAAGCTGTGCTCAGTTATCTCACTTTCCACTAACCACAAAAGAGTATGCCCATTTGGCTTGGCTCATAGTCTCTGCAGACACTAATGTATGAATTGTTGTCCTTCCAGGGCCACTGGATTCAACCTTTCAACCTGCATCCATTTCCCATGTTGACTGCTCCTGAAGCTGCACAATATGCCTGGAAGCAAAGTGAGCACATTTCACCCCAACTCCCACAAGGCCAGGGCAGGGGCACATGGGGCAGCAACACATGGAAAGGATAGTGTAAACCTTTGTCTGTGCCTATTCTCTTTCAGGGGAGAGGAGGTACAGGCATTTTCCCATTGTAGCCTAGAAATTGTGTCTAGCTCAGGCTCCTGAAGTTCACAATTGCAAAAGAAGCATTTTCCTCAGGTTGAGGTGCACAATAAGATTACACATTTCTAGTAGAATCAGACTTTATGTCTGACAATCACTTGTTTGTTCTTAAGCTTACTTACACTAAGACTTTTGCAAAGGTCAGTTATGCTACTGGCCAGTGGCAGAGCCACCCCTCCTTCCCTGCTACTTGTCCAAGTGCAGCAGAAATGAGAGTAACTCCAGGAGCATTAGAGAATTTGAAGCTGGGACCCCTTAACTCCAACCATGTACTGTGTAGCGGACCAGCTACACAGGTTCAGGTTCTCACAAGATACATGAGGAATTAACAATACAGGACTAGGATGTTGACACCAAAGGGGCTCAAGTCACGAGCTTGATTAGCTAACTGTAAGGCACCTGCACAGCTAAGCTTACAAAAGTTACAGTTATCAGCTTCAGCTTTTGCAAAACATTGGGAGGGGTTTAGACTGTGGAAAATTACCAAATCTGTCTATAAAAACCCATGTTGTCAAACAATAAAGGATCTCTCTTTTGCTCACAAACTCGGAGGTCTGTGCATCACATATGCCGCAGTATTGCAAGTGATACCATGCAGTAGATCTGTAAACCCAAGATGACGCAAGGCCCTTTCTCCCTCCTAAGGCATCAATTACTAGACAGCAGCAGCATGTCAAAACCCAACCCTTTCTCAGCAAGGAGAGCTAAAAAGGACAGCAAGCAACTGGACTGACTGACCGGAGGACAGCAACAGGTTGACAAAGCAGGTCTGAAGAGTTCATGCAAGCCAGTAAAACTCTTTTTGCAACACTACCATTTAATGTCATAGCTAGAGCAGCACCTCAGGCCACCCAGGGCCCACAAAGCCTTTCTTGTCTGCCCTACTCTGTACTCTTTAGTATGAGATGTTTCATGGAAGCACTAATTTATAATACGGTATCAATCCTAAACTGGACTTTCACTGGAACTGTATCATATCTTGGCAAGAGGTGTCACTCATGAGCTGCAAAGTCAGCTCTGGTAATATTCAACATACACATGGAAGGCACTTTTGCTAATATCCCTGCAAACATTCACTGCTATCATTTTTAGGTTAAAAGAGAAACCAGTTGAAGACTATTTTAAAAAATTAATAAAAATCGTCCTCCATAAAGAACGCAGTCAGATTACCCTAGCATGTACGTGAATTAATCTCTGCCTTTCTATTGGTCCATGATTTGCTGAAGTCTATTGTTTGCTACAACTCCACTGAGCAGGAGAGCTAAGAAAACATTCCAGCAGCAGGGCTGTATTTAACCAAGTAAAGGGCCTCCCCCACTGCCCTGGGTTCAATATGCATCACATGTCACACAGCAGGAGGGAAGCTGATCTGCCATGCAGTCCCCATCTCTCCTGCTGGATTTAGATCTGCATGCTGTGCTTGTGCTTATTAACATTTGCATCCTGCAGGGAGCTACAGAAGCAAAACAAGGAATCTCTCCAGAGAGCCTGGAACAGATTCAACAGCAAGGAATGCAAAGGAGGCATAGACATAACAAAGACACAAGACTTCGTGTACCTCACTTAGCTGTAGGTGAGCTAACTGATGTCTTCTATCTTAGCTTTGGTAATACATTTGCAACTTGTCTCTGGGGTTGTTTGTTTGGTTCTGGTTTTAAATCTTAGCAGTCATTCTCACCCCTCACGTCTTGTATCCAAGACCCTGATTCCCTCTTCTTCCCTTAGCCACCTCTCTTCTGCTTCCCTGCCAGTGTGTTGGGAACTTACATTTTCCCAGTGCATCCCTACTGCTTCTCAATCCACTATGCTACTTTCACAGAGCCAACGAGAGGATGCTTCCCCTTGTCCACAGTGCTGTGCAACTCCCACTCATGGTCCAAAGAGGGGCAGGAATGAGCTTCCCTGCATGTGACATGAGCATTGTGCCTCTCAAGATGATCCCATTTTCTTCAGCTCCCCCCTTTAACAATTCTATTTCCTTAAAAGACTCCGCTAAGAAAAAGCCTCTCCCTGCAGTGCCAGTATAGCACTGAAGCCTAACCATCTTCCACCGCCCATTTGTAAGTCTCTATTGCCTTAGATCCATGCTGTGCTGCCCAAGAACGCTCCCTGTTCCCTAGAAGGGCTGTCACAACCCTCAGTCTTGTACTTACTAACTCCACCCTGGGATAAGGGTCAGGTGCACATGGTTCTCCTTCCACATCGCTCTCCCTTCTCTGTCAGGAAGCCTGGGCGCACAGCATAAGGTATTTCTATAGGACTTTTCCTACTTAATTCCATAGAAGTTTCAGGACTGAGTGGCAGAGTAGAAGTGTTCACTGCTGAGAGGTGTGTTTAACACTAACTGCAGGGTAGAGAGACTCCATCAGAGCACTTTACATATAAAAATGCTAGAAATGAAGATTCCCAGCTACTTCTAGCCAGGGGACAGACATCCATCCAAAGTATGGTCACATACTGTACAGCTGCATTAGCCCAAGCCTTAGAGATGGTCCTGTACTCTAATGCAAAACACCTGCTCAAGGAAAAAAACTGATAAATGCTTGTGAAGAAAAACAGTTTTCCTCCTGTCTGCTGATTCTCAGTCACTGAGCCTGTTCATGGAGATGCCAAAAGACAGCACTATACAAGAAAGCCTGGGAATGGTTCAACTTCTTTTAGAAGTCCTCATGGATTCAAAGCTCGCTTTCAGCTCACCAAGTACACAGTTTTTTGTGATAAATTATGTTAAAACCGCCTAAATTTCCTGTTAAAATCAGTCTAAAATAAAATGTAGTTGCTGTAAACACCTCTCCTTTCAATGCTGAGCTGTCCTTGAGGAAGGAACTAACCACAGCTTAGTACATTCAGAAATTACAGATTAACTGGTGAGTCTTTGTGCTGATATTCATGGGGCTTCTGGGTCACACTATGCATTCCTCCACTTTCAAGCCCTGTGAGCCAAAATTCCAGGCCTAAGGGAGTCAGATGAGAAGGCTAGAGGGGACTTGTGATCAACATCACCCTCCCTTGCACAGGAACTCTTTTGCCATGAATTTCTGTGGCATCAGCTGTTTTGGCCTCCTTAGTTCACTCTGCAGGAAGCAGGATTGCTGGAACACTATCTAACCCCTTTTAGCAGTTCCTCTCCCTCCTGTGCTCACTGCTGGGACAGGTCTGCCCTGTCACATCCAGCACAGGCTCATTCCTGGAGCTCAGAGCACCCATCAGCTTCTAAACAGAGGTTTCTGTTCTTGCAAACAAATTCAGTAGAACACTAGGCAGTAGCCGGTGCCAGAACCTTAGCAAATTTCATTCCAACTCAAACAGCATCAGTCTGACCCCTTGAAAGCCAAAGCAGAGAAGAAATTGTACTGTGCAATGAGGTCATTGTAAGAGGGGAGGGGGGGAACATTGCTGCTGAGCATGTGAGAACAACAATGGCAAGGGAGCGGTTAAGATTAAACAGCTAGAGAGAGAGATTAACATCTCATGACTGATTTTTGTTCACTGACTTGCAATAAAATAAACAGTAGGACTTTAACAAATAGGTTATTAGCCATGTTATTCCAGTGCTGTCTTTGCTATTAGAGTACTGCCACAGTCCTCACTTTTCATTGGCTAATAATTCCTCAGTTTTAGAGATAAGGCTGGTGGAGTTAGGAGTAAGCAACAGAAATCTTGCTATACTAATAAGCATAAAAACAATGTTTCATTTTCAGAGTGCAAGTACCTTGGAGTCACAGGGACTTGCATTAACATCCATTGTTCAAAACTCGTGCAATCCATGCAGCAATAACAGCTTCTCTACATCATTCACTATCCCTAAGATTGACCCACCGGTTTGCCATACGGTTGGACTTGACCTTAAGGGTCTTTTCCAACCTAAATAATTCTATAAATCTCTACACAAAGGATTACACTATGAAATAGTCAGATGTGATATGAAAGCACTGTGACAACTTAGCACTAGCTTTCTGCATTAAGTATTTCTTGCATGCTCGTACTGCCTGGTACCAGTTCTACTGAGTCCACATCAGCAACCCAGCCAGCCAGCAAACAAAAATCAAGCCCCAAACATTGGACTTACAGTAATAGCAACAACACATCAAGTCAATCAAGACAAGTACAACAGTTGAGCAAACATCATGACAAGGAAATCCAGCAGGGTGAAGGCAGGTTGTCTAAGGTAACCCAGAAATCTCAGAAGAATAGGGCTGAATATACTAAAGAGGACAGGAGACTAACTAACCAGTTTGGAAATGGTGAGTCCACATTAGCCCCTGTCATTTAATAAGGATACAGTTAAAACCAACATCAGTAAAGTGGTTTGTGATGGAAGGATGTGAAGATGGAGGTTTCATATTCCCCCTATCCATCTCCCCAGAACACACTCTTACATTTCTCTTTCCTGTCTGGCTACAGCACTGAAAGCCCTTTTCTTCAGCCTGAAACCTTGTAAGCAAAGCTGCACTCCACTAAGTCTCCCAAACCTTCCTCTGCTCTCCCTCCTTACAAACACTCATTTGTTCCACTGGAGTTGGAAACTATGTAGTTGCAAATAGAGCTCTTTTAAATAGATTAGATCTACAAAGGTGTTCATCTATATGCCAAGTTAACTGATGTTGACAAGGTCTTTGCATGCTTGAATGAGTTTCCCCAAATACATAAGATTATAAATGTGGGTTTGGATGCGTTTGATCTGAAGCCTCACCTACTGGTGATACAAGACGTTTGTATAAGCAGCTTTGCGTAGCCATGAAGCAATTTGTTTTTAAGAGTCTAAGATTTAGGTGCAACAAAATGATAATCAGAACAGAACAAGTCAAGGGTTGTTCCAGCCCTGCACCAAACAAGAAAAAACAACAGAGAAAAGTTCTGAAACAGAGGAATACAGTTTCCCATAACCAACAAGCTGTGGTTTAGTGTAAAAGCATTAAACAACAATACTTCCTGGTTCCAGATAGAAAGCAACTTGAGTTTAATGTAGCTTCCTCACTTAAGACTTTAAAAACAGATTTTCAAAGGAAAAAAACTGTAACTGATGTACAATGTTATTCAGTAATTCAGATACGCTGATAAACATCAAATAAGAACAATTTTATTTCAATCTTTTTAGTCTCCAGGGGTGCAGCAGTTAACCACACACCAGGAAGGGACTGAAACTTTTATTCACTACTTCCTCCTAACATGTCTCTGTTAAAATCTGTACACAATAGAAGCAATTACTAGGCAAAAGCTAACACCACCACGAGATGAAGACTTCCTGTTTCCAGGATAAAGCAGGTGACAAAATATTGAAATTGAAGCAAAGTTCAGCTGCTCTCACCAAAGGAAAGATTACCATGGGACAAACTTAGGCAAGAGGTAATCGACACAGAGAGGGGAAGGAGAGGGAATAGACTTACGCCAGAAACTGCTCAGGTCCGCTGAATTGGATTGCTTTCAGGCAAAGCAGGGTTTGTAAAGAATCTTTCTTATACACGCAACCCCACTGGGTCAGGTGCACCACCTGAAACAGCTGGTACCAGCTGCGTGGTACACTCCACAGTTACACGATAATTCACTTGCCCATAGCATCAGCATATGCAGCCCAAAACCCAGAAAAATGAGTTCCACAGGGGAAATGCAATAAATGCCCTAACTACAATAAAGACAAAACATGAGGTCTCCCAACAGCTTAGAATGGGACCTTCTGTGTTACTTTATGCAGATGCAGCATTCAGACTGAAACACAGGGAACACAGAAGATTCCTTGACTGGGGTGCACTAAATGCCAAAATTATCTCTTTTCAGAGGCTGGCTGACCTGCACTGGGTTATTACTGCCAAGTTAAATAAACAGTGAATGCATTCCAATATCCTTGTTCAAACGAATCTTCCTTCAGTACTACTAACAAATTAAAGCTGGGTAGTCCAGAGGGAAATCAGATTTTTCTCACATTGTAGGGGGAGAGGGAGAATACTTTAAAAAATACAATTATCCAGCTGTTCCACAGTACATGATAATTTAAAAAACTGTTAAAGGTCCAACTGCATATTGCTAACCCTAGCAAGTGTAGAGCTCCTCAGTCATTACTTCACTGGATATAGCTATTACTGGGAAGGTCTGATTCTTTCATCTAAGTTTTCCCCAGTTTTACAAGTTTTGATCTAGGAATAGATTTCAGCTCTATACTTAAGAGGGTTAACAATATGTGGTTGGACCTTTAACAGTTATTTAAATTATCATGTACTGTGGAATAGAAAAGTAAGACCCATTAATAGTTTTATACGCTGTGAAGTAGTGACCAAGGAGGAAAAGGACAGAAATACACAGAGGAACTCAGAACAAGGTGAACACTATTTGGCATTAAATTCTTCACGCAAACAAACTGCTCAGTGCCACCACCAGTCTAGCGAAGCTTTCCAGCCTTAGCTCGGCTGATTCCCCCAGAATTTTTCCAGATCCTTAAATCACACCACCTTTATATAGCACGTTTTAGTGAACCTGTACTTCATGAACTAGATGTGTAACCGGTGTTAGTTGCTCTGCCTCTACTAACTTCATAGCTGTACTGATCTGCTGCAGCAGGAGATTGAGCCAAATCCCTCAACTGCCAGGCTATTCTGCATGTAAAAGGAATTAAATAAGCATACCAGTGTGGATTAGAAACAGGACAACATCTTGTGCTGGAAAAGCTCTATTGCAGCATTAATTATCATTCAAGTAATTATGTATATGCCTAGTAATCGTCACTGAATCCTGTGCCAGCAGGCACTCTGTACAATAATGAACAACAGCCATAACTAAATATAACAAAGCAGAGTTAAGGGATGTCACATCTTAATATACCTCTTCTCATTTAGGTAGTGGAGTCTAGATTTTTTTTTTCCAGGCATAGTTATGCAGAGATACTAGTGCTCTTCAGGAAGGTGCTGGCAAGCTTTGGGAAGAGAAAGCAGAACAGAGAGCACAAAACCACTCAGACAGTCTGCAAGCGTATCTAGTACAGGTTTAATTTTAAATAATTTCATCTGGGCTTTAAATACTAGGCTGTGATTTTGTTTTGCCTAGTAAACATTCTGATAATGGAGTCCTTTAATAAAACCAAGCAACTTCTACAGCAGTGAGGTAGACTGCTTAAAGCACATCTCCACTTGGTAATGTCAGAGACCTTATTTAGCCATTATTTCACACCCACATGACCCATCAGTAATAGCCTCTTAGCGATCCTCACTGGCCTTTCCCTGACAACACCAGAGAGGAAAACAGAACTATTCTTTGCCCTTCTCATCCTTTCTTTTGTACATGAGACACTATCTCTGCCTGCCTGTCCTTTACTGCACAAGCAGGCTGTTCAACTGCTGCAAATGTCTGGTGTCCATAAGAACACCATGCTTCAGCCAGAGAGAAATGGAGCATGAATAATTCAGTTTTCAAGGCAGAGGGGTGAAAAAGTGTGTTACCCCCTGTTCACAAATGCCTGATGTTGTGCATTTATAGGAACTGCATAGTGTAAGTAAGTTGCATGTTGGCATGCTTAGGTTTGCAAGTAACCCAGGTTTGCAAAATAACACAGCAGTTCAAGCACAGTATCTACTTGCCTGCTAAGAACAGGGAAGCAAAGTATTTCGTTTACCTTCAGCAAGAATAAAATAAAGACAGAACAGAGCAGCTCCCCAGACAGCAATTAACATGCCTATATACTCCAACAAAGTATCTAGTTCAATTAGTGCAAGGGAGAAATATGGCTATGTTGTGATGGCAGGTTACATGCTGGCATTCCTCTGGTCAAAGGCAAGAATGAACAGACCTTGAGGTGCTGGATTGTGTCCAAAGAGGGCAACGGAGCTGTTGAAGGGTCTAGAGTACAAATCTTATGAGAAGCAGCTGAGAGAACTGGAGTTGTTTAGCCTGGAGAAAGGAGACTCAGGGAGACCTTATCGCAGTCTACAGCTACCTGAAGGGAGGTTGCAGCAAGGTGCATGTCAGTCTTTTCCCAGGTGACAAGCAAACTTAAAACTGAGTTGTGTTTTAAGTTCAAATGCAAGTAAAGTTTCTTCAGCTGAAGAAATTACTGTGCTATTGCATTTTGCCTCAGTGACTCATACCGGAGCTCCAAAAATCTCTGTATCTCTGAAGTGAAACGTTTCTCTGTGAAGATCTAAAAAGGGTCTTCTCTGCCTTAAACGAGTGGCACCCATCTTTCAAATTCTAGTCTCTTTACTGATGAACTCTATATTATGTTAATATAGAATTTCAGCAGCAAAGCCTGGGTAGATTTACATGTCCATTACCACACACTTTTCATTACATCATTTTCTGTCACGTAAACATTCTCTTACTGTTAAAGGAAACAAGCAGCAATACCTGGACTGAAGGCTCTTGAAAATCAGGACAGTTTGTATTAATATACTGTGAAAACCAATTTACATAATCATCACTGGGAATCCACATGCATTAAAACACCTTTGTCTCATAT
Source organism: Rhynochetos jubatus (assembly GCA_027574665.1). Classification (NCBI taxonomy): domain Eukaryota; kingdom Metazoa; phylum Chordata; class Aves; order Eurypygiformes; family Rhynochetidae; genus Rhynochetos; species Rhynochetos jubatus. Next base: position 17,095,035 of record CM050654.1, on the reverse strand, counting down.
AATCAGGGGAGAGATTAAAAATAAAGCAACATGAAAGAATTCTGTTGCAGCATTTCCAGCACTTCTGCTTGCACATATTCCATCAGTAAAAGAACAGAAATATTCCTTGACCTACTCTTTACTCTGATCCTCTGCTTTCTGAGAGTAACAAAGTCTGTACCCCACAAACTACTGCGATTGCCTTTTGTTTAGAGAACGACAATGGAGAGAGAGAGGGAAAACCACATTCATTCTCTTTATTGAGCAAAAACTTACCATTTATTCTATTCCTGTGGATGCAGCCCTGTGCATTCCACACAAGGGACTCCTGACTCCTCCTGCATGCTGAGGTCTCACAGCTAAACCCTGGCAAAATCAGCTGAGGTAAGAACAGCCAAGTGAATAGAGCACTTACTTAAACAACCTAGCACATGCACAGCTCCTTGTGGGCAAGTATGTTTGCAAACATAGAGGGGAAACCTTGAGTGGCTGTTTTATTATCTAGCTCTTTGATAAGTTTCTTAAAGAAAGCCTATAGTGTACTTGGAAGTTTTGAAATGCTAAAATATTTACACATAAAAACCCTGGGTTTATTCTTCTGTCTGGATAGCTCCCTTTTGAGTTTGCCAGCTGCTGAAAAAGATCTAAACTTTATATATTCTTAGACTCCTAAGATGTACAGGAAAATAAGGTCGAAGTACTCTATTCTAAACAAATGTAATAAATATCACCAAACAATGCCACTGACTCTAAATATCTTTAACCTGATTTTATTGCTGCTAAGATACAGTTGCTCAACAGGACAGAGTGCTCAATGATTAGCTCAGGTTAAGACAACAGTCTCGTTTTGTTCCTGTATCATTAAGAGGTGGAAACTTCCACGTAATTCAGATGTAAGAGAATTATTCTTTCCTTTGTCTGTATTCTACATTGCACAAGATTTCTAGGAGCCCAGGTGCAGGAGATGGGCACAAAGTTGAATGATCATGTGATACACAGAAGTCATCCACGGAGTTTTCAGTCAAAGAGCAATTTGGGCTTCACTTTCTTCAAATACTCCCAAAAATTTGGCATAAAGTTTATGACAGACTATTTCCAGCATGAAATAATGATGAGACTTGCTCCCCACTTCCCAGAGTCCCAAAGGGTCACCTGCCTGTCATTTGTAGTATTAGAGAAATGAAGACACCAGTAAATGTCTGTGCACCCTATAGAAAATCGACACAAGGGCTTTGCTCATCTTTGGGCCTGGTAGAAGTGCCACTGTGGACAACTGCAGTCTTTGGAATGTTTTGTGCGATCTAGGCAAAACAAAGCCAACTTTCAAATGCTTATCAGTATGACTGGGGTTATTTTGTGTTATTGCAGATCACTTTGGGGACAGAGACTTTGAGGGCTGCTCCTGTGATGCCACCACAGACCAGCCAGACCTTCTGCCCACCTCAACCAGTGGAAACTGGCTGCTGGATGACCTATGAACACCCCAACTACATGGGCCATCAGTACTTCCTGAGGAAGGGAGAACATCCTGACTACCAGCACTGGATGGGCTTCACTGACTCATCAGGTCCTGCTGTATCATCACAGCAGTAAGTTCTCCATATTGTCTCCAGGTATGTTATTGCCTATATGAGAATCAGAGCACTACACCCCATTGTGACCGCTCTGGCACAAGCAACAGCTTCCCCAGAGAGCTCTGTGTACAAGGAGGGGAGTAGAAAGGACACTTACCAAGTTCACCTAATGGTGTTTAGACTCCCAAAGAGGTAGATGAGTCAATTGGGATTCTCAGCTGAATGAATGGTTGGTTAGTGCTGAGGTGGGAGAAGAGTTTCTTATATTTTTATCTTAATAGTATGTTTATCAATTATTTTTTATATATAAAAGCACTTAACTTCACCAGTCTTCTAAAACCACTCTGGCTATACATGATCTACACAAGGAAGTTTAATACAGAGCTGAGAACTGAACATCGCCCATACCCTATTCCATGCTCTTCTTGCAAGGTAGGCAAAGCTGGTGATACACTACCACAGAAGCAACTTGACACTTCCCACTGCAGAGGCACCACCATCTATTTGGGCTGCAAGTGACAGCATATTTGCTTCATGATAGATTTTTTTTTTCAGAATACTTCAGCCCAGAATAGGTCTGTGTTTTTCCCTCCTAGACTCATTCCCTGGAAGAGTTTTACTAAGAGGGGGAGAGGTTGCCAAGATGTGAAGATTTCACTACTCACACATAACGCTAAGGATTTGGCCCAGGAATAGCCTTAATGCTGGAGTGTGTCCCTCCAATGCTGACAAAAAATTAAGTTAATCCATGATGTAAGCTTTATGTACCACTCAGAATTTCCCTGTTCAATAGAAGCTTCATAGACCATCACAGCAAGTTTCCAGATACATTCCATCAGCATAGGATAATGCAGCTATTTTTTTTAACTGACATGCAATCCTGGGCTTCACTTAGCTGAGCCAAGTTCTGGGTCCAAGTACTGAAATCTAGTGCAGATGCTCTTGTGTCCTTTCAAGCTGTAGAGGGAAAGAAGCCACAAATGAGGAGCGTAGGAACAAGATGAGTGAAGGGAAGCTGACCTGGGAGGCTGACAGAAAGCATCTGAGGAGCAGAGAAACAGAATTAGTATGGGGATAGGAAAAAAAAATCCTTAAATTAGGACATATTTCTGCATGCTTTCCAGATTCAGAACAGGAGTGTCCAGAAAGTTTGGTTCCACCGATGTTGATACCCAAGTATTCTTGGGTCTGGTTGTGAGTTTTTTAAATCAAGTGTTGGTTTTCACAGAGCAGCAGTACTCCTGTGTATATACAACTGCACTTGAGCACCTGCAAAAACTGTGTTGAGCATTGACGCAAGAGCAGAAAGTAATTTTCTGTATCAAGTCTTGGGTGTGCTAGATACAAGAGTCAGAGACAGTCTTGAAACAGTTTATCATCTTAGTAGATTAAAAAAAAAAAAAACAGCCAACCAAACCTGCCCACCTAAAGCTGTGCAACAAGAAAAGATGAGAAAAAGCTCCCATCCTTCCCAGCCAGAGCCTTATCCAGTTATTACATCAACACCTAGAACAGTGAGGGCACATGACTGTGTGGCAATCCAAGTCTATCACTGATCTTATTTCTTACCTCCATGTACAGTTAAGTGTGGTGATCTTGGCTGGACCTCACTTTGCTTCCTACCCTGCTGCAACTCTTACAAAGCAACTGCAGTTCTGCTCTCCCTGGAGCAGAAAGGCCTCGCAGCACAGCAGCTTCAAATTATGACCCAATCAGATTTACTCCTGCTAAACTGACTTTTCAGCACATACTTTTCGGCTGTTCACTGTTGGTTGTTAGCATCAGTATTGCTGCTAGCAGTCTGTAGTCACCTAGAACTGACACTTGATATTCTGAGCATCCATGTCTGGATTTGCCTTTGCAGCTCCAGGAGCACAGCCAGCTACAGATCTGAGAGGAATGACTTCAGAGACAGGATGTTCAGTTCAGGGATAACTGCCCTTCCCTCCAGAATTACTTTCACTACAGGGACATCCCATCTTGTAATGTACTTGAAGCATGCCGGGTTTTCCTGCACTTCCAAGGACATCAGTACCTCCTGATGCCTGGCAAGTACAGACAATTCACCAACTATCTGCCACAACTGCCAAAGCTGGATCCTTCCAACCAGCAGTGGATACTTCCTAACCAGCACTTAAGTAAGCTACACATCAATGAGTAGTGCCATTAGTACTTTATTAAGGCCAAGGAGTTTTGGAGCCTACGTGGATTATGTTCTCTCTTTTTTTGCAATGCTTTTAGCCTTTCATTTAAGGCCCAGGAGAGTCAAAGTCTTCTGACTACAGTGGGCTTAAGAGCCTGTGCTTACTTTACTGATAGAAGTAATTCCCCTGAAGTCAGTGGAGATGAGCTGGTAACACCCAAGCCCAAAGATAACCTGCATCTAAATTACCAAACTGAATTTTTATCTGCAATCTCAGATCAATTTAAAAACAGCATCTTGGAAGAAAAACATTATTTCAGACCTTAGAGGAAGAAAATACATTCTTCATTTATGATAATGAAAATCCAAAAATCCACCTGTAACTGAGTCCATGGGACTAACTCCAACTTATTACAGGGTGCACCTTACATCTTGAATAGCCCCACAAAAGCAATGTCCTTCCCAGAATTCTTTCACCTCTGAACAGACTGGCAAGTTCACAACCACAGTATCATCATGGAGGTACTGCATAACAAACCTGCAGCTGTGACACTAGATGACTTAGGACAAAGCAAAACATTTACAGTATTTACCGCCTTTGTTGATAAGAATAATTTCTGTCAATGACTATTTCTAATGCTACAGATATCAAAATAAATCTTTCAGTTACTTATTCACTTAATGATGAAAAAAAACCAGCCCTGGTGCCCAGCAGTTCTGCTGCTGTTTGACATTAAGCCTGGAGTGCTGCACAGCACTGTATTGCTCTTCTTTCCAGCTCAGGGCCTACACTGTGCTCTTTTGTTTAGCCAGGACCTCACACTGCTTGTGGACATGAACTCATGCTGACCCTCTACAGCACAGAGAAGTAGCAGCTTTCCCTAGGGTTTGGGGTTAGAAACCAGAAGAGAGACCCCTTATGTTAAAGAGTCTACAACCACTTCAGTGTGCAAGTGGGCCCCCACGAGTCTCCCACAAGCTTTAACAGCACTCTGTTTACATAACACTGCAGGATTTTTTAAACTCTGCTTTCAAGTTTTACAACACTAGCCATGATTCAGGTCTCTATACCCCTTCTGCATCAGCAGTTAGGCTAGCAGAGTCCCTGCAGGATTCACAAGGACTCAAGGAAGGGCACAACCTTGGTTTCACATCTAACTTCCAGGAGGCCATGGTGCTAACATTTTGCAAGAATCCCACCTGTAGCAGCAGTTGGAGCTTTCCTAAGCCAATTTCCCTTTGGTTCTTCCCCTTCATTTGCATTCTTCCTGAAACCAAGAGGAGCCAGGCCCCAATTTGCTATAGCAGGCCTTCTCAGGACAACCTTACTCTGTCAGCTGAGAGGGAATTAAATTCAGACAGATCACCAGAAACTACCAACACCTTAAACTTTGGTTACTGCAATGTTGTTTTTTTCCTGACACACTGATTGCTTCAGGAGCCACACCACAGATCCAGATCTGCTAAGCATTGCACCATAATGAAATCATTCATTAAACACCTTAACTAAAGCAGAATTATTTGAAGTGCAAGTGTGGCAACTTCACTGACCACCAGCAATGAAGTGGTGGACTGTAAGGATTTGCTTCCTTTGAGTGAAAAGTCAGTTTGGTGGGGGAAAGAGAACACTTTGATGCAATCTTGTGCAGTAACAACTGGAGTCTTTGAGCATCTGCAAAACAAAGACAGCTGTAGCATAAGCCTACACATGCTAGCTCTAGCATAACTAACCTAAATGACAGCAGAGGAGAGGGGCAGCTCCAAGCCAGAACACCCATCCATGCAACTTCACTGGCTGTTAGAGCTTTTAAGAACTGAGGCAGACCAAAGCATGGAAACACATACTGTGTATTTAGTCTGGAAGAGTCTTTAAGGTGTACTCTGCACAAGAACATTCCTAGCACAGCTGCAAACTTAAGGCTTGTGATAAAGGAGCCTATACTGCAGAAAAGGAGCAGAAGAGATCAAGTCACTCCCTGGGCCCTTCACAGCAGGGGATTCATTATATTGAAGGCCCCCTATGGAAACAAGTTGAAAGGACAGAGAAGGACAAAAACACTCACTATGATCCCAGGCTACCCTGGGGGTAAATTCCTTCCTGACTTTAAATCTGGTGAATGGTTTAACCTTGCATATATGAAAGCAGAGCAGTCAGGGGCCAGAGGGACTTAATGCTATTAGCCATACCATCATCTCCCAGCTTTAGCTGTGGCCAGTCTCCAACACTTTGAAAGAAAGCAACTAAACCCCCTAGATACCAGCTTAGTGTCAAGCAGCAAATAAATTCCTTCCTATTTCCAAATTTTGCAAACAATTAACAAGCCCTGAACTACCTGACTACCTGGGGTACAACGTGAATATGGCAACAGAAGGAAGATTAAACACTAATTAAGTTTGCTGGGTGACTTAATAGAAAAATTGTGCATTCATTTTGTGCAATCATAGCCACAGAAACTCAAGGCAACCTGGTCCTGTGCTACCCTCAGAAAGCACCATCTCAGGGCTTGGCATCTTGCAAGAGCCAGCTTTCTACTTTTCAATAGCCACACCAAATAATCTTAAATTAATTTGGCTTGAATGTCTAGAAGCTAGCATCCACAAAATCCTCTTTCTTTACATACAAGAAAGTGTATTTTGATAGTGGGAGTTTTACATGCAGCTGCCAAGGCCACTTGTTTACTTAGAATGTAAAGATTACTCCTTGCTTCTGTGCACTGGTCTGTTTGTAAAGGAAGAGGGAAGAGTTGAGAGGCAGGTTCATTTCTAAGTATATTTCAGGTCTTCATTGTTAGCAAACAAAGCATTAGCCCTAAGACATCAAGCAAAACCTTAGATAAAAGCTTTGCCTAGACCAATCTCAGCATATTTCTTGCTGGCCTAGGGCATCATCTCAGTCGAAGCCTTGGCTTTAAACAACCGGTTTGAGAATATCTGAAGGTCAGATACAGATCTTTGTCTTTTTCACTTGCTTCTGCAGAAAAATAAGTATAGCTTAACACAAGCATTACTATAAGGTGTGTGGGTTTTCCTGCCACTTCAGAGGTCCCTGGACTCAGAGCTGCAATCTAATGCAGCCCATTCCTTTGCTGAATCTTTGCTTAACCTCAAATTCATACCTTATCCATATTCACACCCTTTCCTCTACTCATTCTCTTACCTGAACTTGCTGACTGACAAGTTCAGTCCACAGGAAGATGACGGAGTTATTAATATATAGCTACTGGAGAGATAAAGTACAAAACCACAAATAACAAGGAAAGTATAAGGAACAACCACTGTTGTAAACAGTTACAAGACAGCAGCTAAGGGACAATGAAATACAAACGAGCACTACCTACCTGGCTATTTAAGGTCTGTGAAACTATTGGTACATAATTACAGAAAAGAAGGTGATGAAAAGTCTAACAATTAGCTTTCAGAGCTGGGCCAGCCCATAACCACCCACATTTTAAACTACCTATACATGGCTACTAATGCTTCTTTTTACATCTTCCTCCATTCTTTGGCTTCCATATCCTCATCTGAGTCTTTATAAAGAAAGATAAATACCCTGAAATATAAATTCATCTAGAATTATACTACACCTGCAGGGACAAAGCTGGAGCCCACTTTTTTCTACCAGCTTCTCTCATTACTGCTCATGTTTGCATGAGAAGGAACTCAGTGAATACTGAACGTCTGTTTGGAGCAACAAGGAAAGAATAAACTTGACCTACACCCAGTAATGCAGACACCCAAAAACTACCTTAACAAATTCATACTGAGGTACCTGGCTTAGAAAAAGCTCTAGAAGGTCAGACCAGGAGACCACTCACCCTGTATGCCACTGGAGTAGGCTGTCCTGTTACAAAATGCAAATACTTTTCCTATCCAGCATCTATAAAAGGCAACTGCCTGCACAAGCAGCAGCAGACTACTTAGGCCTATTAGAAAAAGAAAGTCACTACAACTCCAACAGAGTGGCAAATGGCTGCTTTATAATCTGTGAGCATCCTAATTACCTGGGCGGCAGCACTTAACAGGGGAGGAGTCTCCCATGTCCGTCAAAGGATGGGTTTTTTTTGTTGTGTCACTAGAGTTTGTTGCAGGACTGCTGTGTGTGGGAACAGCTGCTCTCACTTGTAAGAGTCTGTAGGAAAGCCGAGCAGTTATCTCAAAGGAGGATAGGTGTTTGTGGCTTTGCTTGAGCCTGACTTCTTTAAACAGAGCAAGCTGCAAGAAAAGTTTGAAATAAGCTGTTGTTTAGTCTAGAAAAGGTTGTAAGATGTGATAAAAACTTGTAACCCAAAGTATACTACAGAGAGCTTCCTTTTCCCATATGACTGTGGAAGGGAGAAATCATAATGGTCTGCAGGTGCTTCAAAAGTGTTTCAGGTTGACTTTTGGGGAGAAGCTCCCAGCAGTAATTTGAGCCCTGAGATAAGTCCCTCAAGTAGGAGGTAGAATCTCCTCTGTTGCTGGAGGCTGTTCAGAGAGGGGTCTAGGATAGCTTAAGCATAGAATATCCTGCTCTGGAGATAGAGTTAGACTCTCAGCTCTGTGGGTTTTTTTCATGATGGAAAAAACTGTGTTGCAACCTCAAGGCAGGAGACTATTGTGGCTAGCAGCGAGTACCAGAATGCATGTATCACACAACTAAAAATAATTTTACAGAGTCATTTTTGTCAGTGTCTCTCTATCCGAGCTAGGAACTATGTTTAGATATTGCAGTAAAAGAAACTTCTCCTACTCCTGCACTGCTGATCCCCATGATACAACACCGAGCATTAGCCCTTACGTTTCTCCAGGGAAATGTCACTGATGTAAAAGCAAGACACATATGCACAGGCATGTTGCAGGGGCTGATCTCCGACTGTCTCTGGGCTCTAGTGACACTCGCACATCCCTAGCAATTTTTTAAACAGCAGACAATACAGAGATATTGCAGAGCCAATTCCTTTGTAAAGGATTTCCAAACCTCACGTGAAACCATCACAGCCGTGTGGAAATCCCCTGCAAAGGAATCAACTGTGCAATGAATGGCAATGAGTGCTTCATCACAAGAAGCGGTGCAAGATTTACTCATGTGAGGAGGTGACCCAGTGGCAGAAGGGCCAGGGCTGCCGCCAGAGATTGAAGGGCTGTGATTCCCCTAGCAAATTGGGGAGAAGGCCCAGGCCCCTTAAATCTCCTTCTCCCTGCTTTGGGGCCTGACACAGCATTAATTTCCAACCCCACTTCCAAGGGAGCAGATGGACATGGAGGGAAGGCTGTTCCCCAGTTCCCTGGGGAGTGCCATCCAAGCTGTTTATTTAACGAGGAGGAAAGTCCTTTGCTGGAGCGCCATGCCTCAGGAGGGTCAGCGCACTACCGGTACGCTTGGACAGAGCCACGCAGGCTGAGGGACGCTGAGGAATCTTTTCCCGTTTCACCTCTAGAAATCTAACTTACTGTAGGTGTGTTTCCTTAGCCCTACGCCTATGAGCTATGGGCTGCTTTGCAGCAGCAGCAGCTTGTATGTACGTGTATATCCGCAGGCCGCTCTGGAGTACCCCTAAAGCGTGCGTGTGTTTGATAACCCTGACCTCCTGCAGAGCGGGAGGGAGCTTCCCTGAGGAGCTCTGTCCCCTTTCACAGCCAAACCAACCCCTCACGCTGCCCAACAGACACCGGCTGCTCCTCAGGGGAGGCACCGCGGGCCGCGGCACAGCTCTGCCGCCGGGGTCGCTCCGCGGGGCACCCCCCCGGTCCAGCCAGCGGCCCCGGGAGGGGGCTGGAGCGCCGTCCCGGCCGGCCCGCCGGCGGCGCAGTTGCTGCCCCTGCCCGCAGCCAAAATGGCGCCCGCGGCCTCCCCGCCCCTCGGTGGCGGCCCGGGGCGTGTGCCGGAATGCGGGCGGGGCGGGCGATGTGGCGAGGCTCGGCCCCCTGCGCCGCCCGGCTGCTGTGCGGCATTGCCCGGCCGCCTGCCGCCGTGGCCCGGGTAGGCAGCGGGGAGAGGCCGCGGTGGCGCGGGGAGAGCGGGGGAGGCCGAGGGCGCGGTAGGTGGCGGCGCGGGGCTAGCCGCTGTCGGCCCGGAGGGGGTGGCGGGACAGCGCAGGGCTTCTCCTGCGGGGGACGGCAAAGGCCGCGGCCGGCGTCTCTGCCTGGGCAGCCGCTAATCTGCGGGGAACGCCGCTGCCTGGGCCCGCCGGGCTCCGGGGCCGGCTGTGGAGCCCGGGGGCGGGGGCAGTAGGGCAGCGGCGGCGCCTGTCACTGCCGGGCCGCGGCGCCGGTGTGCGGAGAGCGGTGTCTCCCCCTCAGCGGGCGGGCGAGCCGCGTAGCCGCCGCTGCCCTCGGGGCCCCGGCGTACCCTCTCGGCAGCCCTGCTGCCTGCCGACTCCCTGCAAAAAGGAGAAAGCGCCACGAAACCAGGCTTCTCCGTCTTTGGGGTAATAATGTTAGAGACGGAAGCAAAGCGACCTGCCGCCCCTTAATTCCCGAGGTCGTCTGTGGGCTTTGACTGTGGATTTGTTTTTTCCTTCCTCCACCAAAGGCCTGAAGGGGATGTTTTCACTTTCACAGGTTAAAACTGAAGCAGCGCTGGTGACGAACCGACATGCTTGACCCTTGTCTGCAGTTGCTTGTGTTGTGCCACGTTGTTTACCCGAAAAGGAGGGACTGAGACCCTGTTATTTTCATCCTTGACTTCTCGGGTTATGGTAGAACTGTAATAATAAAGCAGAAACTGCGGAAAGAGCACCTGGGATCTGAGCATGGTAGGATCTTGAACAAAAGTAGCTGGTATCGACGAAAAGAGGAAGGGAAGGAATGGCATCCCGAGAGAGGCTGTATGAGCTTTGGATGCTTTACTGCAGTAAGGTAAATATTTGGGGGGGCGTATGTGTTTGTTTGCCTTTTTCCTCTTTTGTTTGGAAGTCAGGTATTCACAATGTATCTGTAACATCTATTAGCATGGTTTTTTCCCTTAGAAGTTGCATAGATTTGTCTAGTTTCTGTAAGAATGTAACTACACTTGGACTATTTACAAACTCATCTCTTCGTTTACTGTTCAGGTTCGGCTTTTTTTGTGTGTGAGGTGTGAATTGCACAGTATTTATGGCTCAGCTTAAGCAGTTAGTGTAGCTCTATCTTTTAACGGTGTGAATGTGTATGTTCACATAAATCTTTGTTTTGTAGGATCATGGCATTAAGATGTATTGTATTCATTTAATTCACCTTTGTCTAGGATTTAGCAACTGTTTTCTGTGCAGCTCCAGTTTCATTTAAGCAGTATTAGTGAAAGCCTTCCCAAAGAGCAGATTTATTAAGTTACTCCTGAGTCTTCCTTTGCTGGTTATCACCATAACCTCCGAGTACTTCATTAATAATAGCGAATTTCCTTCAGCTGGCAGGAACGTTATTAAAATACTGTCCTGTATCCATTTGCATTTTACAGTGTAAAGCAATTTGTATGTTGAAAGCACAGGTCCTAATTGCCACTGGGTGTGCTGAGTATATACACGAATTGGGTTGCAGGTTGTTTAAATAGATATCTGTAAAATAAGGAACATAGAAAAAATAGCTGCCAAGGCAGAGGAAAAGACTGGGTCTACTGTCATATAGGACCGCAGTGGCAAGGATAGCTTTTGGCAGCATTATTCTCTGGTTTTGTTTTGTCTTTTCACTTTGCAGCCTTATGCTTCCTCTGTATCACAGTTTCTTTAAATTTTCAAACCAGTGGTACATTAAGGGTGGAACAAAACTTTCTCATGTTCTTCTTCCTAGCTAAGTTCTAGAGAAGGCCCATCTCAAGACCACAGAATGTGAGATTTTAAGTACAGACCATCTTAACAGAAGTGCACAAAGTAGTCTTAATTGTAGCTTTTCCTAATTGTTGTGTGAGTTTGCAACCCTAATGCTTTATATGGAGTGCAAACATAACAGCATGGTAGGATTTCTTACTGCTACCCATGTGTGTGGATCACTTGGGTTGAAACATAATTGCATAGACCTCTGCCTTTGAAACTAATGCAGTAATGCTAATGTCGGTGGGAAATGGGCTAGCGCTGGAGGAGATGGATGTTTTGCCAGTGAGTTCATCAATGTGAGAACAACGAAGACATTTGGAACAGACTCCAAGAATCCAGGCTTTCCTCAGCTTTGGGAAACACGGGGGTGCAGAGATGAGCCAAGCTCTGCATTTCTTTATCCAGCCAGTCTTTGGTGTCTTTCCTCCCTAGTTATACACAAAATTGTTTTGTCTTATACCTTCTCCCCCTTTGCTTGAAGCTTTCATTCAGGTTGTATGCTTTCCATCTCCATGTTGTTGGCATGCTAGCAGGAAGTTTGCATACAGAATAGGGAGAGCTAGTTAAAATGTGTGCTCTAGATCACCTAGAGGATGTTCAGTTTCTTTATGGGAATGATGTGTATGCAGTCTAGTCACCTCTCAGGTGGTGGAGGATGGACTGTTAAAAAAAAATGTTATATACTCAGCATCCATGAGCTGTCATTGGCTTTTCTGCCTTTTTTTCTTCTAGACCCGTATATTAAAGGCATGATTAGGTGGATTCATATGTTAATAAGGACTTGTTCTTAAGTAGGAAAATGTGTTTTAAAAATACTCCAAAACCATACCAACAACCTTGTCTTCAAAATTTGAAGGCAACTAGAATGACTCCCCCCCAAAAAGTCTTCAGTTTTTGAAAAAGTGCTGGACACAAAACTGGTTTTGCTTTCACTGCCTCTCTCTTAACTGGTTCAGGTTGAAATGATATCTCATTCTGCTTGAATAACAGTGTTTCACCTTGGATTAAGTTGGGTGCAGTTAAGAACACCTGAGGAAGCTAGGTCTTAGGATGTAAGATTGTTTAGCCATCTGTGTGCTGTACTTTGTTCTCCTTGGAGCATCTAGCACAATGGGAAAGTGTAGCCATAAATAATCACCAGTGACGGGATACAGTGGCTTAGGGAAAAGTGCATTCATACCTGGGGCTGCCCAGTGAAATGTAGTATAATATCCCATATGTTGCACTGTCATGTCTTTGTTGTGGCTGACATCCTGGGGAGGAAAGCTAGGCAATTTCTCCAGACTACAAAAACTGCTGCAGAGTGTCAGTGAAGTAAGGTGGGAATTTGTTGTGCCACAAATTCCAAATGACTTTAACTTTTGCAGCCTTGTTAGCTGAAGAAATGGTTAAGTCTGAGCTCCGTTTTTGTGATGCTGCAGATTGTTGCTAATAAGTAGTCTTGTTTGTCTTGCCTTTTTTAGATAACCAGGTCCTTCGTGATGGTATGTTAAATATAGCCCTGTGCTGCAGCAGCGAGGCCTTTCACGGCTTTGAGGTGATGGATAATGCTGTGTTACCATCTCACCGCCTATCCTGGGTCATGACTCTTGTTCTTTGTCATCACCTGACATCTCTGGCAGCATCAGGTGTCTATCGCAACAATTACTTTTGTGTAAAGTAACATTAGGAAGGCATTTCTCTATTTTCATTGCTTCTTGTGCAGCTCAGCAGTTGGAGGTTTGAGCAGAGAGCAGCATGGAACTAGGATCTCTGCAGAAGTGGTCTTTGGACGCATGCCATGGATGACGTGGTTTCTTTTTTTTTTTTCTTTTAAGATTATGTTCAAGTGGCTGCAGAAGTTAATTTTTAGTTGGTATTCCGTTGTTTTTTATCTGGCAGTTTCTAATCTGAGGTTGGGGGTTGGTTTTGGATTTGTTTTTTTTCCTGCTTCTCTTTCCCTAAAAACTATCCTGTAGGGCAGTAGCTACAAAACTGCAGATGACTGTCTGCTGTTTAAGAGGCCTAGTGAAAGTAGTAGCCACACATGATTTATGATGCTTCTGATGTTGCATGGAAACAGTTTAAAAATTCATTAAATTTAGTGAAGTTCAGTTTGGAGTCACTGGGGCTGTGTCACAGCATTGTGTTGTTAATAGTCTGAGTTGTTCCTGCCTTGAGGTTTTTGTTGGTGTTTTGTTTTTTGGTTTTTTTTAATGATGATGTCAGACTTTCTCCAAAGAAAGCATTGTTAAGGATGCCGCTTGCTGTTGTGTTTTTTTTTGCTAGTTTTCAGTTTCAAATGGTTTTGGTGGTTTTTTTCTTTTCAGTGCTGTGGTAACGTAAAATGCTGTTATTGACTTGGATATTGGTACAGAAGTAAGTTGTTCTCCTCTCATCCAAATGAAGGAAGATGTACATTTGAAGATAATTGAATTATTTGCAGAATAGGTAACTTGGGTCCTTTCTGTAGAAGTTACTGGCAAAATTTTCTCCAGTAAACTAGGTAGAAAATGGAAGCATCAAGCGTATTGATTATCAGTTCAAAGCCTTCGGTAACTTACACAGGAGCATGAAATGTTTCTTGAAGTGCATATGCAGCAGATACCTGAAAACGCTTTACTGTCGTAAGTGTACAGCAGAAGAGCACTATTAGGTGAACTGAAGTAGTCTGGAAAAAGAATGTGCTTTCATGTGTGTCTGTGACCTTTTCATGTTCATGTGACTGAGGTAATATCTACCACTTTTGCCTTGTAGCCTTAGACTAGCATGGCTACAATAATATTACTATTGTAATATTGATTAACCTTTTCTTAGGTGTTAATTATGTATCAGGATACAAAATTAACTTGTGGTTTGTAATCCTCTGAAGTAACTCAAAGATTTAATGTCTAACAGATAAGGTATCAACTACGTGTATTTTATCTCCTCCAGTTGTTCTAGTAGGTATTTCAGACTCTTAGACAGAAAGCATGTTAGGATTTTTGATTTTACTCAAAGTGATCAGCTACCCTTTTGTATGGAAAGATATTTTTCTCTTCTAGGGAAAACCAGAAGATCCCCAGTTGCCTTCAGGGCGGGTCTCAGAGGCATAATCCCAGGCATTTAGCTGCCATATGCACCCCAGAAAATCTTTGTATTTGTTTTTATTGTATTACAGTGGTTCTCAGCTTTTTCTTAGACTCGCATTTAGGAAAGCCCTGATTTCATTGAAACACTGCCTTATCTTGTAGGAGATACAATAGTTTGAGTGGAAAACTGTCTCTTCTTCAGCCAGCTTCTAGCCTGTGCTTCATGTTTCAAAGATGGAACGTTCGATCTTTGTGTCAGTAATACAGTAGGGACTCTGTGTTAGAAGTTGTAAAGCTCATCATAACGTTCTGGTCCTGTACTAATGCAGATAGCTGGAACAATCGCATCCCTTGCTGTGTTGTGAGCTGCAGACTTTTGTATGAACTGTCATCTTAGAGCACAATGTAAGAGAGCGCACTTGTTTGCTTTTACAAAATCTGATTGTACTGAGAAATGTTGTAGTCTCTCTCTGGCATCGTGAGGGATATCTATAATAAGTATTCTTCTCGTTTGACACTGTAGTGTAGAGAGAGATATGGTACTTATTTACAGAAGAACATTTTTCTAGTACTAGATCAAAAGGTGGACAGAAAAAAACATTAAGTGTGACTATATGCATTATCCCAAAAACTTCCTCAAGTGGTTAAAGTCCTGTTATCTTGATTTTTTTTTTTTTTTGACTCATCTGGGGTTCTTACAGGCTGCCTTACAGGAATCAAAAGAATTGAATGAGAAAATAAGTGGTCTTGGGGTAAACCATCATTTCTGTGTTAGTCAGGAGACCACTGTGATGAGCGAAGTGCTGTAAACTCTTGTGCTAGCTTTTCTGTAATTACACGGCTGTCCCTACAGTTGGAAGATGGGTGCAATGCAAACACTTAAAAGCTGAAGCTTTGACATATAAATATATGCATTCAGTTGGCCTGAGTTAAACTTACATTTGCATTATGAGGACTAAACAGGGTATTTAAATTAATGTGCACTCTGTGCTGTGAGAAGTCTGTGAAAGGGAATACTTTCCATTCATTCCCTGTTCCCATGTCTTAATCCTAACATACTATATAGAATTGAGATAAATTTGACATTGAACTGTGAGAATAATTTTATGTTCCTTTGGATCCTTTAAAGGATGTGCTCCTTGGGGGGAATTCATCTTGTGTTTGGCCAAAACTAACATAAAAGGGTGATCTTGATAGTCAAAAAAGTTGGCTTAGGGCAACCACATACCAGTTTTCCCAGTGTATTGTTACAGTCTTGCTGAGATGACCTACTAACTGGCTGTCACTGACAAAAGAGGTCCTTCAGTATTGTCAGCATCCCTTCACTGCTGTTTTAGAAAGTACTGCCTCCCAGACAATATTTTATAGTTCAATTGAATCCCTCAGTCACCTGCATCAAAAGGTTGGGGTGTTTAACGTGATGTTCAGCGAAGGACAGCAAATGTTTACCTTCCAGAAGAGTATTGTGAAAGTATAAGGGATGGTTCATCAGTTTATATTAAAAAAAAAAAAAAAAGTGAGTTTTTGCTTGTAAGTGGTTTATTTACAAATACTCTCCAGTTTTATACGGGGACAGAGGTTAAAAACCTAGAAAGCTGGCGATCAGATCAGCTTTTAGACACAACTATTCTGGGGCTGCATAAAGCACTATGGTCGAACTGTGTTCACCTAAATGATGTTGTAGTTGTGTTTCTCAAAGAAACGTGGTTTTAACAACATGATGCTTCGTGGTGGTGAGACACATGTTCATCAAGAATATAATCTTTGATATGAAGCTGTAAGCCCTGTGTGGAACACTGCCTTTTACATCCTGACTTAGCTTGCACTTGTCTTTTTCTTGTGCGATTGCTGATTTGTCAGTGATTTATATCACATCACTTTATGTTAGATAAAGAAGTGTTTGGTTTACAGCTAGATGGGTGGTGCTTGAGCAACCCAAATGTTCAGGAACAGTAGCTTTTCATAAGTCAGTGTCATGTAATTTCATGCCTCTGCTACAACTAGTGAGTGAAGGTTTAATAAACAACTGCTGTGTAAAGTATCTTTTCTGCAGATTGTTTTAAATACACTTTCTCTGAATGAAGAGACTTAACTTGTAGCAGGACATGTCACAAGACACTTGTGGCCGTGTGTTGGTGAAAATATCTTTGTTCTGTCTTTGAGATGCTGAACTAAGAATGGATATAGATAAACAACAACAGTTGGTCTTCAATTCTGAATTTACTGTCTGCTATTTAAAGAGGTGTCTTATAGTCTAAGAACTAATAAAATCCTGGTATTTACAAATATAAAAGTTTTCATATAAATAACTGATGTGTGTGTATGACACATTAGTCTCAATATATAGTAGCTGTTACCTTCCTAAATTATTGACCAGGGCGACCATGTGCTGATAGTTGTTCAGACACTGAACAAGGACTCTGACACAGAGAATGCAGACTTCAGGTTGAAATGAGATGGAGGAACAGAGGGAGACTATAACATTTTGCAAGCTGCAGAGAAATTATTTTTGTTTGTTACCATTCTGTAGTATATTTGGCAATACATACGTGTAGCTGCTACTCTTAGTTCAACAAGTGTCTGAGGTTTGTCTATGCTTTTGCTGTAGGGTTTTAATGGTGTCCAGCATGAAGCTGAAATTCCTACATATCCACGGGTTTGTGGATTAATGCTTTACAGAATTAATGAGACACATGCAATTCTGACCATACCAACAAATGTATTTCAGATCAAACTTTTACTGAAATGAAAGCATCGAGTGTCTCTTAAATGGAATGATGTATCACAAAGCTAGAAACACAGGCTTCTGGTTCTGTGTGTTGATGTACTAATGTAAGAGCGAATTTAACAAACACTGGGCTGTTGTGTGGTGTCTCGGTTATGACACTTCTAATTGGGTCATCTGGTTCAGATCTGGGGATAGCATGTGTTCTGGTGAAAGAATATTGCAGAATCAACTCAAATATGCAATATGTTTGGGCTGTAATACAGAGATGGTAGAAGGGCTTGCCAGCTGCCCATTGAACAGCACTGTAGCTTACTGCCTGAATTGAAATGTTGTCAATAGATACTGTTAAAATATTTACTGGCTTCAGTAAGGTTAAACACCTGCCACAGAAAAGGGAAGAGCTTCTTTGGTTACTGAGCTTTTCTTCACCAAAAATACGTATAAGAAGGAAAAAACCCACCAAAACATGTGCTTGTCTCAACAGTGCAGATAAGCATCTTTTTTTTTTTTTTTTATAGTCAGTTTTTCAGATAACTTTTCCAATTTATTTTCTAGTAAATGGGAGGCTGCAGTAGGGGAGTATGTCAGGGACAATAGGAAACCTCAAGAAATGAGAACTATACTTGATCTCATCATAAATGCTGTTTTAAGTTTGACATCTCACTAAAGCTTCCCCATGCATCTGGAAATCTGGATTTATGTGCTGATAAAATATTTGCGCGTGTTGATGCTTTCTCTGATATTGAGATAGTTTACTATGATCTGATTAATGATTGAGAATTGCATGCATCTGTAGTAAACAATAGGAATAACTGGCATTAAATATTTGTTTGACCATTGAGTAATACTGCTAACGGTGTCTGTGTAAAATTAGGAATTAAATTTAACTGTAAGAATAGTTAATTATAGTAGTATCTAAAACTGCAGTTTGATGGAAAAAGTGAATGTTAATAGAATGTAATACGTCACAGTGTAGTGAATTCCTGGTAAGTGCACTGTGCAGTGGACTCTAGGAGGCTGAAATACCGAATGCCAGCCTGTACGTGGAGCTTACCTAGTGATACTTTCAATCAAGTGTGAAGACGTTAAAAGCTGAGTTCAAATTAACTAGATGAATTCCGTGGATGGCGTCAGTCACATGCCAGTTCCAAGCTACAAGGCTGTAATTGTATTGTCACTGAGAAACAACAACAAAAAAGAGCAAGAGAAACACAAATAGAAGCTTTATTTCCATTTTAGTAAGAAATCTTTCATTTTGTTTTTCCGGTTTTGTTGGGGATCTGAAGTAGAAAGGAAGTAGAATAACAGCTCTCAAATAATTGTCTTTTTCTTTAACCTAAGGCATTAGTGGAAGATTATAATTTTTTCTTGTTTTGAAAAGAGAAGAAATATATTAAGTTTGACTTCTAATGTCTGTGAGCTAAATTTTATCATGATTGGTGGCTATAGGTTTATTTTAGTATGAATGTTTCATGCTAACGGAATTTTTAGATTTGTCCCAAAATAGTTGTTTTATCATGATTCACTGCAACTCCCACGTATAAAATAAAACACGCCATCTTTTTCTTTTAATTCCAGAAATGGGACCAGAATGCTTGTGGGAATTTTGTAAAGGGAGGTTTATAATTACAGGAACCTTTGTTCTTTTGGATCAACAGCTGATTCAAAAATGAATATTGCGACTAAAATGAAAAGTTGTGCCCAAAGGTGATTCTCTTGATAATTAGAATTGATGAATTTGATTTATCAAGGCAATTTAGCTGGTTTAGAATGGTTTGTCATGAAGTCTTATTAATTTTACCTGTAGTATTGCTGCTGTAACAAAGCTTTTATTTTGGCATTTCACAGGTTTGAATGGTTCACAAAAAGCATAAGCATTTTGACTGACTTCAGAATAAAGGCTGCTAGGAGATCTTGTGCCAAAAATGTTGTCTTTTATGTCTGAAAACATGAAGGGGAAAAAGGTCCCTTAAAACAAACCTTCTAATCCCCCCATGAGTAGTTTATTTCAGTGTTGAGGAATGCTCGGCAGTTCTGCATCACGCTGGCTACTTGAATCACTTGGGAGACTCATAAAGTCACCAGTGAGCTAAGGGCAGGATTTCATGTTTCGTTTCCTACCGTTACTTTTCGTAGGTCTAATTCAGCCTTAACACCCAGGGGTTGTTCTTAGTTTAAATATAGTGCTCGGGGGGTGGGGGATTAGTTGCCACAGCACCAGTGCGGTGTTTATGGTGGCGCTCCCAAGCTGGCGTCCACCTTGAGGGGTGCCCGAGTGCTACACAGTAGTCACACCAGGCTGGCTATTTTATGGCCGCGTGTTAAGCTTAACGACTTCAAACAACTGTCTTGTCAAACAAGTCGGGCTTGTCTGACGGTCGGACTCTGACCTGCCCTGCAGGGAATTTTTGCCTTTACAGCATGGAATGCGACACTGCAAACAGCCTCGGGTGGATCCAGCTTTTGTTTTTAGCAACTAATACTTCCTGAACTAGCTATAAAAATTGTACTGAGCTTTGCCCTTCTGGCTGTGTCTGTTCGCTTGAAGCCTTAGTAGAAATGGAAGGTACTGTTAAATCTAAAAGCAACACATAAATAGCGTTGATTTGAAACCCAGGGTAAACGTGCCAGTATTCCACAGGCGCAGGTCTGAAGACTTGCAGTGGGAGGACTTTAGTGCCAGTTTTGTGTACAATGTTTTCATTTAATTTGGAGTAAGCACTAAGAGTTCAATACTACCTGGCTTGTTATGAATTTAAAAATGTTATTACTGGGGCAAAAAAATGCTTGTTGACCTTCTTGTATAGACTAATTACTGGGAAAAAACCCAACCGCTGGATTAGAACACTTTGTCATTCATTTCATCAGTCTTCACAAGGAGTAGAGAAAGCTATTTTGATTTCTAGGTAAGTTAGCATGTCAGAAGGGCTTTAGAATAGACCTCCTCTCTGCTGTTGGCTTTGTTTCAGTGATGTGAAATGCTGAAGTTGGTGTTAGTATTGAGAGCTTGTTTCCCAGCGATGGCCTTGCTAGAGTTTATATATATATATATATATGTATAGACATACAGACATATAGCAAGTGTTAAAATGTTATACTTCATGGGAAACTTGGTAATTGTATGGCAGCGTTTAGTCACGATATTGCTATGCCTACTGTAGACCAGTAGACTGGTTTTATTTAGCTTTTTTTACATTTTGTTTTTGTCTTTCTAACATTGTACTGATGGCCTTGTCCAAGAAAAACCAAAAACTTCAGGATTTTTGTGTCTGGTCGGTTGTGGGGCTTTGTTTGTTTGTTTGGTTTGGTGGGGTTTTTTTGAGTGGTGTAGTTTTTATTTTTTTTAGGGGGGAATTTGTAAGTGCCTGTTAGAAACCCTGTAGTGCTCAGGCCCGGCAGTCTTTCTTTTTAAAGTGTAAAGAGCTCTGACAACTATTATTGCCGGAGAGGATCTTAGGAAAATGGAGGCCTAAAGTGTGGTGTGTTGCTTTGCTGGGGTTTAGTTTGTTTTTTTTAAAGAAAACCAGGACTATTTAAGGAAGGAAAGGAATAGGGAAGTAATTTGACTTATAGGTGCTCTGAGCTACATTTGATTTAGTAGGCTTAAAATACTTTTTTTTTTTTTCATTACTGCAGGTGAATGATTGTTGCTATAGCAGTTTCACAGGCCTTTGTTACAGAAAGTTGAGCTCAGAAGCCTGAGCTTAGGCTCTGCAGACTTTGTGGATCTCAACTATGGGGCATTTTACTACTTTTTTGTTTTGTTTTTTGACTTGTACATATTGTTACAATGACACACTTAAGACACCTTCGGTAACACTTCGGTTGTTTCAGTTTATCGTGGTGAAGACATATGCCTAACTTAAGTTGGATTTCAGCTTCTTGGAATTTCAAGCTGCAGAGAAATTATCTTCCAGAAGTTTGAAGGCCTGCAGTTTCTATAGGTGAATTCAAGTAAGATGCAGTAATTTGACTTTCACAAATGCTAGGCAACTTTCAGGTAAATAAACCCAAAGCCAGCTTAGGCTTGTGACTTAGAAAGCTGCAAGGTTTCAAAACAATTTCTTACCTTCTTCTAGTGATTGGAAAGTTGTAACTGGTGAAAGTTGTTTTACCACCACATACAGCTTCTTTCTGGTTTTACTGGTGTTGTACAAACCGAAACTTTCCTTCTGCATTTCTTGCTGATCTCAGAGGGCATGTCTGCAGGCTGTGCGTGGCACGGCTGGGAAAGAATACCAGTCTAAAATTGGTTTATCACAGTTTGTCCTTGGAGTGTATTATCAAAACATACATTGCTTTGTAAGCTGTGCTTTAAAAGCCTGGTGTTTCTTGAACCAGCACCACAGAAAACAACTTGGAGCTGTTGTCTGACATACAGCCTCCAGCTACCAGTTTCCAGAATAACAACAAAAGTGTGATCACTGCTTTTATTGGTAATAAGGTTCTGAGTATTTAAGATGCTTTATTATGGCCTGGCTAAGTGTGATGGTTTAACCCCTGCCGGCAACTAAACACCACAGTCTCTGGCTCAGTCCCCCTGTGATGAGATGGGGGAAGAGAGAATTGGGAAGAGTGAAAGTGAGAAAACTTGTGGGTTGAGAAAGACAGTTCAATAAGTAAAGCAAAAGCCACTGCACAAGCAAAGCAAAACAAAGAATTCATTCACCACTTCCCATCAGCAGGCAAGTGTTCAGCCATCTCCAGGAAGGCAGGGCTCCATTGCCTAACAGTTACTTGGGAAGACAAACCCCATCGCTCTGAACGTACCCCTCTTCCTTCTTCCCCCAGCTTTATCTGCTGAGCATGATGTCATGTGGTCTGGGATATCCCTTTGGTCAGTTGGGGTCAGCTGTCCTGGCTGTGCTCCCTTCCAGCTTCTTGTGCCCTCCAGCCTACTTGCTGGTGGGGTGGTGTGAGCACAGCTTAGCAGTAACAAAGACATCCCTGTGTTATAAACACTGTTTTCAGCACAAATTCAAAACACAGCCTCATATCAGCTACTACGAAGAACAGTATTGCAGTTCTTGGCTCACTCCAGAATTGGGAGTGTAATGAGCATTACGTGCAGTACAGGTAAGCAAAAACTTACGGCCTTTTATAACATCTGTGGCCTACTCTTGTTGTTTGCATAATTGCTTTTTCTTGCATATTTTGTCTGCCAGTGTTCTTACTGTTAGTCTGCACTGATAGCCTTGCAGAGACATTATAGTTTAAGGATAAGGAGGTTTAATTTAATCTTAAACTTGAAGCTGGTTTGGGCTGTATCATTAAAAAGGACCAAGTAGACATTTAGTTTTGTCTTTTGTCCTTCCCTTCCCCTTCTCTCATCCATAACCTGTTGTTAAAGCAATTTTAAGTCAGATAATGATGTTGTGTTAGGGTTAGTAACAGCACAGGTATTCACAGGTTGCTCCTTGGTCTTAACACTCAGGGAGATAATCTGTTATTTGGGAACATCTATGGTCTTTTTCCTTTTGAAAAGTAAGTAGCTTGACTTCTAAAGTGAAACTATCTCAAATGGCATATTTTGACAGAGTTTTCCTGTGGTGGTTTAGCATCTGTCCTCCCTGCTGGCACAGTACCCAGCCCTGAGGAACTGCTGGTCACGAACAGAGTCCATGTGCTCTACTAAGAATAAGTAGGAATCCTAAATTTCAATTCCTGTCTGTTATATAGGTATCTAGTATGTCAGATGAAAGTATTCTCCTTCCCTGCCCTGCCCCCCACCCCACCTGTAAGCTACTTGCTTTGAGCTTTCAGATGGGAAACAGTGAGAGTGACAGAAGGCTATTTTAGAGGTGGTTCAGTTTCATTAGACACTGAAATGGCAGGAGCCACTGCCTCATTGATAATGACATTTCATCTGTCAAAAGACAGGTAACTCACATACTGGAGTGAAGCTGAGTTTTACAGTACTTTCACTACAACTGAACTTGGTTTTGTTGATAATCGCAGGTGTGGTACTCTCAGACGGTAGTGGTGTTCCAAAGTGGATGGAGTGGCATTCTCTGTAAAAATGACTGAAGGAAAAGAAACCAACAGCCCCAAAACAAAAAACCAAAACCACTTGAAGGCTCTGTAGCATCTTTCCCCAGCTCCCCAGGGGCAGACCTTTTTCCTATGCAAGTTTATATTGCAAGGTGGCTCCTTCAGAGCATACTCTTAATGTCCCTTTGAATTCTGTGTTAGAATATTCTGTTGTATGTTTCTTTTAGTGGTCTGGGGTAAATGACAAACGTGTTTTTGGAAATGCAAAGTTTGAACATGATTTCAGGTTTAGAGCTACTGAACTCGGAGAGGACTTGCCTGACTATCTTGGGTTTGCCAGGGTATGACCCTGAATGTGGTAACATTATAACAGTGTGGCATAAGAGAAGCCTTGTTATTACAGCAGACAGATTAGTGGAAGCTAGAAGTTGGGTTTTTTTTTTTTTCCTTAGTGTTACCTTAGCCCTAAGTTACCAACATGTAATGAGCCAAATGCTTCTGGCATACAATTTAGCTGTTGCCTTTGCAAGTCTTGTCTGTTTGGCAATCCTATGGGTTCTGGTATCTGTCCTCCCTGCTGGCACAGTACTCAGCCCTGAGGAACTGCTGGTCACAGAGTCCATGTGCTCTACTAAGAACAATGAGGAATCCTAAATTTAACTTCCTGTCTGTTTTATAGGTAACTAGTATGCAAGTCACAAGCTCTGCATTGTCTCTTGGAACACTTACCTGGCTCTAATCTGCTGCTAGTTGCCATATTGATCGATGAATGAAGCAAAAGGCAAATTCCTTTGCTATTAGGATTGGCGTTGGTGTTCTTATATAATTTTTATAAACCGAGAAGAGTGTTGGCTACTAATGTCTATGCCGTCAAACCTAATAATTTTGTAAAGCTGGCATGTATTACTCTGGAGAGTAAGTAAAGATTGTTGCTGGGGAGAGAAGCTAAAATGCTTTGGTTGACATTGGTACCAGGAAGTGGAAATACATGAACTGATGAATAGAGCAAGAATGTCACATCAGCACAACATGGTTCAGAATTTCAAAGGACGTGGGGTTTGTTTTATTTTGTTTCTAAAAATCTGAGTATTCCCTCCTTTCTCCCAGTTGAAATGCATTAAAGAAAAGCTTTCTATTTAAGGTAGTACTACAGAGCTGTTGATGGATGACCTTGAGTGCAATATTGCCTAATGTTCTCTCCTTTTTTACAGAAAGATCCAGATTACCTGAAGCTCTGGTTGGATAGTTTTGTTTCTAGCTATGAACAGTTTCTGGATGTGGACTTTGAGAAGCTGCCAACTAGGTATGTAGAATTACAAACCTGTTAATCTTTGATACCTGAAACAGGCCTGGCTGAGAGCCCAGTCTTGTTCAATGGCAATGCTGCATTTAAACAAAAGAAAGATCTTTAGTTATTGAGTGGCACTCCCATTCTTTTGAAGGTCAAGGTGGGTTGGGAATGATTAAACTAGGCAAATACTGGTATTTGCATTATATCAGGCATGTTCTTGTTTGTAGAAATATAATCATTATTCCTTGTGCATTTTTTGAGTAAATATGGATTAAATGTTGCATATGAAATAGTATTAGTATTAGTGCTTGGTATCTGTATCAGCAGTGACTGAAGATCAGTAAGATGTGGGTGAAGAGTTTTGTGATTTTTACTTCAGGGGTTGCTTTAAGATTAAGGATGAGATGGAATGCTTCATGAAAGATTTGGATATCTTTGTTGAAAACCTTTTAAAAAATTAAAAATATGCACAAATGATAGACTTCAAAGTGATTTCTTTGTTTGCATCTGTGAAGACTTCAGCTCAGGGCAGGAATATTGTTGACTTCCCTCATATTGCTGACCACAAGTTTGCAGATATAATCATGAGGTGGTATTGAAGTCTAATTTTGGAATTCCGTATTTATACTTTGAATTTGTCTGCTGTGTTTTACGGATTATGTTTGCAAGACTAACGTTGCAAATGAGGAATAGAAAATTAGGCACTGGATGTTTTCTCTTGCTTTTGAGATCCTTGCATGAACTAAGGGTTTTAAGAAAAAACCCAAATGTTACTGGATTCAGCAATGAGAACTGGTGTCAGTATTATACCTGATACTGCTAGCGGTGTTTGAATGCAAGGAATGGCTCCCCCTGCATGATGGCTGCAGTCCAAGCCTTGTTGAAATCAATGGAAATTCTTTAATGGGCTTTGGATCAGATCCTGTTTGAAGTGAAAGTGACAGCCTCTACAGTTACAAAGGAAATGAATGCTGCAACTGGATCTCAGTGGATCAAAATTGGGCTTCTTGGCTCTTTATATTAAAATTTTCCTCATAATGCCTGTATGAATACAAAATACATAGTGCTATTATCAATAAACAAGACCTTCAAATTAATTCTGTGTTCTTTCAGAAGATGTGCTTTCTTTGTGGTGTCAAAAATGCATCTTCCTGTGTTTAGTTTAGGAAAAAACTGCATCCTTTGACACTGGTGATCTTTAACATACTATTTAATACTGAAATCTGAACAGTGGCTGAGAAGAACATATGAGTAATTTGGGGTTTTTAGGTGTGGTTTTGGTTTGTGTGTGTTCATGGCTTTTGGCCTTTTTTTTTTTTTTTACAGCAGCATAGCAAAAGCAAAAAACCAAACATGAAGCTTAATTGTGTAGAACAATGGCAGCATTTTCATTGTGCTAAATTACGGTTTTGTGAGCATAAAAATAGTGTATTTTTCTGAGGTTAATGACAGGATTAGTGATTTAGTCTGGAAGAATAGGCCCATGTGGATTTAGACCCATTTGTGTAACAGATGTAGAGAAAACGTATCAAAACAACATAGGGGTGAAGGCAGATCGTTCCTGTGCTTTGATGGCTGGATGAAAAATTACACTGTTTGGGAACAGATACTAGAATTAACAAAGAATTGCAGTTTCTGCCCTTACTTGATTTTGTGAGATAATGAGGCACGTGAAAAGTGGCATCTTTCTAGGATTTGTCAATTTATATGGCAGGGGCATTTACACTGAAACTGGTATTACTGATCCGGCAAAAGAACAAGTAGGTCAGTGTGGAACAACCAAATGCTAATTTCTAGTGACTGATGTTTGGGCTGTAGGACTCCGTGGACTCAACTCTTTATACTAGAGTTGCTTATTAAATAACTAATTCTGTCTTTTGGTCTTGGAATTAATATATGATGCCAGCTAAAATGGGAAACTGAGTGCACAAATACCTTTTTTTTTTTCCTTATATAAATCATGGTATGCTCTACAGCTGCATGCCTGAAAGACCTTGTGTTCTGAAGGGCAAATGCCAGGAAATAATGTGAAACTGTGTAGGGACAAGAAAGCTTGTACAGATTGCTGGACAAAACTAACCTTTTGTGAGACAGGCATGAAGTTTTGTGTCAATGTAAAACGTGGTTTTGTTTTACTAGTATCTGAGAAAACACCACTTGAGGTGTAATAACACTAGTTCTAGCGTGGGTGTGTGTTTGTCCCCCTCTGTCATCCCCCCCGCAAAGGACTCTTAATTGGCACTGTCACTTGCTGGTTTAACTGATAATGGTATTTCTTTTCTAAATTAAAATATATAATTTCCTGAAATCTGCTATGGAAATCTGAAAGATTCTACATGGTGCAAATTTAGGAAATCTCTAAATATAGAGGATGAGTATATGATTTGACGGTATAAGTAGAGCTTACACAGTTACGCAGCTTATAGGCTTGTACAGCTTCAGTTCTACTTCCATCTTTGTGCATCTACCCTATGTTTTTAAGCGAAATGATTCATTAATGGTGTTTTCAGTGATTTTACTGAAAAGGTGAAAATAGCTCTGCTGATGGCTTTGAGCAGAGTACTAAAGATTAGTGCACTTCTCTGTTCTTTACCTAAGACCATTTATTCATCTCATATGTGTTTACTGTGAAAAGGATAAAAGCTTTACCAGCTGGTGGGTGGCTTTTCCCCCTCATTAAAGGAGAGGATTTGTCATTTAGTTTAGCACTTTGAGAAACAATAAAGGCCTCCAGACTGTTGTCATGCTCTCTTTTCTGCTTTTGGTTTGCATAATCTTAATGTAGGAGCTTAAAGGAAGCTCCTACAAAGTTCCATAGAAACCATATTTTGTTAACTTATTGACTTCAAACCCACATAAAAATGATGCAGGAATCACGGTAGGACTGCTGATTACTGGTTTTGTGGTTGTTGAAGAGAAAAGCCTGGGTTTCTACAGCACTTTGTTCCAAAGTGCCTGCCACTGAGAGTTTGAAAGTCCCAGCGTGTGAGTTGGAGCTGTAATAGATGAATGCAATTTAGAGACTGATTTTATGTTCCCTAAAACACTCGAGATGACAGTCTGTGTTGCTGCCTAACCATGTTAATGTAATGCCAGGAAGTGATAAATAGAAAGAACCAAACTGTGTCAAGGTCTTTCTCCTATTTTTGAGGTAGAGTACCAGCAGTCAAACAGAAACATCAGTTAAGGTATGATTTTGGAGATTTTTTTTTCTTCCTTTTGAAATACTTAGTTTACACAGCGAGTCTTGTTGGGGAAAAATGGATACTACATGTCCACAGATTTAACTTGTAGATTGTTGTGGTGATATAGTAGTAATTTGATCTGGGGTGAAACGAAGTTGGATTATTTATAAATATTTATATATATATATACTTTCTAATATATTCAGCTTAATACTGATTAGTATTTCTTGTGCCAGTCTTGCATAAGGCAGTAAATTCTCATGAGTTGTGCAATAGAACACACAGGCAGCTACTGCAGAGAAAACATTCTTTGGGATGTGAGGCATGAAGGGTATGCTGTTTGCTCTTGTGTAAAGCATTTTATGATCTTACTGAAAAAGACCTTTTTGGCCATTTTAGGGAAATGACTTCTTGGATATGATTTCAGCTGTCAAAAATTATGGTCTTCCTAATACAGAGATGGGGGATTATGAGGAGCCATGCTTATAGTCCCAGCAGTATGGATCTACTGGCATCTTGAGGGGTGAAGTTGCTCTCACAGAAAGGAAAATTTCTTTTTTGGCAGTTGTGTTGTAAAAAAGCATTTGCTGTCAGTTTTGTGGTTAGTGTTTCTGTCAGTTTAGAGCGTAGACTATATAAAATTTGTTTTAAAACTTTCTGAATCCCAGGATCTGAAAAGCAAATTGCAGAACACTGAAGAGGCAAGGGAATGAATGGTATTTGGTCTTCTGTGTACGTATAGGTAACACTCGTTTTCTAGGATGTGGGAGCTTGCTGTAACATTTACACCTGTCTAGTTACTTTACTAAATTGGGTGTCAGTTTTTCCATTCTATATAGGCTTCTTTTTTAACTTTAGAAGCTAAACAATGTATTGTTCCCCACCTCCCTCGAATAATCAGTGTTTAGTGTCAGTCATTGCATTTCTCCACACTTCTAATGCTTATTCTTCCCCAGGTGTATGTATGCAAGTGTCATATTAGTGCGTTTGAGCTAGCTGGTTTTTGTTGTAGTTTTCCCCTTGGCTTTGGCCATGTTGAAGATTTATCCTAAGCTTTAAGGTTCTTGCTTGTGTTTTCCTGTGTAGATTTCATAGAGGATGTGCCAGGGTAAACAGTTGATGCTAAAGGCAAACCGCTTTAGCATCTGCAAGTGGATAAACAGTCTTCATTGCTGGCCTTGGTAGACTTGTTACATTTAACACCAACACAACAGTCTTGATTTCCTAAAAATAATTAGATAACAGAAAATATAATAAGGATGGGTCAGGTTTTCACACAAAATCAGTGTGCCAAGAGTCAGATGGATTTTTGGCAGGTCCCTCTTCTGTACATTCAGACCCTGATTTTCAAGTCTTCCTTTGTTTAATCTTATTGTGAACATCTTGCTTTTTGTATTTAATCTGATTTTGTACGGGTTTTTGTAATCCATGTGAGAAAGACATGGCGTTCAATGTGGATGAGTACCAACAGGGCTTCAGTAAATATTTAATAATTGGCATCTCATTTATTTGGACACTTGTAATCTTCAGTAGAAAGGTGAAAATGTTGCCCTTGTGTTTAATTTTCATGTTTCATTCCGTTGTGGCCATCCATTTCGTTATTTAGGGATTTCCCAGGCCACTCATTTACCTGCTGAAGATCATGTAATTTCTCTGTGACAACTAAGGAAGATCATTGCAGGGAGGAGCATTTAGAAATCCACCTAATGAATGTTTAACACTTTTTAAAAAATGCAGTTCTTTGCTGGAGAAGAGGTAGCTCAAGCTGGCATATTGCCACCCGGCGTTTCCTTGTGGTTCATTAGAAAGCGTTTGTGGCCCGTGAGTTCAGTAACCTTTCTTGGGGGTTTATTGGAATACTACACAGCACATTGAAGTTGATTGATGGCCTGTCATTTGCATGATTAACAAGTTTGTGTGTGATTTTTCTCTTTAGGGTGGATGATGTTCCTCCTGGAATATCACTGCTTCCTGATAACATTCTTCAGGTCCTCAGGCTCCAGCTACTACAGTGTGTCCAGAAAATGTCAGATGGACTAGAAGAGCAGCAGCAGGCTCTATCACTTTTACTTGTGAAGTTTTTTATCATCCTTTGCAGGTATTTGTGCTGTTTGATACCTCAGCAAGGCTATTGTATTGCTAAGAAATCTTGATGCAGCCTGTAAGTATAGGTTCTGATGACACCTACAATGTGATTGACACTTTCCAGTAGAAACAGAAAAATGCCACTTCTCACAATCTTCAAAATAAAGTGGGAATCGGAGAGGGGAGCAATACAGTCATCTTAGTAATAATGTTAGCCATGAGAAATGAAATAGAAAGGGATTAGACACTAAATTCCGGGTAATTACAAAGATCTGTCTATGGGAATTCAAGGTTTGGTGTACCTGCTATAAGAAATATTTTAAAAGAAAGGGCACTCTAACAAGTGTGTTGGGTATGAAATAACTCAAGAGATGATTGTACAGGAAGAACTGTTCTGCATTCTTAACATGCTTATGATTCCATAAACAGCTTAGAAAACTGACTTATTACACTATTTATGCAACTAAAACTTATGCCTTATAAACTGATCTAGGGATCTATTCCTCACTGTTTCTTCAGTCTTCTGTTGTAAACTGCATTGAGAGGAAGGGGATAAAATGTAACAGGAAATCTCCTTTTCTGAGGAGTATTTGAAGCAGCTTTTTTTGAGTCCTTTGGATCTCTTTACCCCTGAAACTATACAATGAACTTTACAGCAGTGTTTAAGTGTCCTGAAATATTAATGTAAGCTGAGTAGGTGGTGGTAAGGTGTTTGTGCATCACAAACTGTTGTTAGTCTTACTTAATTGCTGAAAAAATCTTATGTCATCACTTGAGTATTTGATCTTTGTGACATCCTCAAGACAGAGAAATAACATGTGCGTGCTATTTCTTAGTTGGTGTTGGTTTATTGATGTTCTAAAATAACTTACTAGATGTTTGTTTTCCTTGGGAGAATTTGAAGTGAATAAATGCTTCTAGGTAATATGCTTGCTTAAGTTTTAGAAAGTGTATGTGCTAGTAATGTGGGAGAAGTGGAAGTTGTCTTTGTTTATCAGATGCCATTTCTGAGCTTTCTGTTTAGAGTGTCCTGGGAATCTGCTTAACCTCTGAAACCTCAAATTCCAGATAGAATTGGCCTACAGCAGGGTGACCCCAGGCCTTTCTTTTCTTTCCTGTTAGAAGAAAATTTGTGAGCTCTGTTACTGTGACAGAAATAAACATTTGAGTACATGTGGTTTTTTGGAGACTATTTTTGAAATGCTGATATACTTTTTGATGATTATAGACAGAATGCTAAAACAAACATTGTTTGAACTAGCCTCAAATGGTACATTGTGTACACTTCTGTGGTTTTTGTTGTTTTTGTAGAAATTTGGCTAATGTGGAGGAGATTGGAATGTGTTCATACATTAATCACGTTATCACCATGACTACATTATACATTCAACAGGTATGTGATTAACAATTCTCATCTGTTAATCTTGCCATCCCAATACTTTCTGCTCCTGGTTATGTGATGTGCTTTTTCAATAATAGTATTGTGTGGGGAGCAATTTGTAGGCTTAAAACTCTTCTGGAGGAGATCAAATTAATTTTCACCTTCTAGAAATCTTCTGACCACAGATTTCTTTTTTTTTTTTTTTCCTCAGTTAAAAAGCAAAACAAAAGAAAAAGAAGTGGCAGATCAGACCTCCGTAGAAGAATTTGTGAGACATGCATTGGCTTTTTGTGAAAGTCTCTACGATCCATATCGAAACTGGAGGCAGCAAATTGCAGGGTATGTGTGGACTAGGGCCAGGATTGTGTATACTCTGGTTTATGACAACTTTAGATTAACAGTATGTGAAGTTTCTGACAGAACTACTCCTGGCTGGTGTCACACTAAAAATTAGTTACGTTTATATTCTGCTGCTGCTGCATTTTACAACTGTTAGAACTGATAGCCTTGAACACTTGATACTGTGTTTTATGGTTTTTTTTTTTTTTTCTTCCTGCAGATGCACTTAGAATGGCATTAATGAAATAGTTTTTCTACCAAAATTAGCATCATGAAGCAGGCATGCTTGAAACTGAACTTCATTGCCACCTGCTGTGGTTTAGGCCTGGCTGGCAACTACACACCACACAGACCTTGGCTCACTCCCCCTCCCCCCATTAACCCCAAATTAATTACAGTAATGTTAAATGTATGTAGGCATGTATAGTTAAGGTGTTTTTCTACTGTGTGTACAAGAGCTGAAGTTGTTGTTTGCTCCTTGCTGCTAGCATTCAGAGATGCCTTTCCTTTAAGTCCTCAATTTTATTTCCATCAGGAACATTTTGACATGCATCAAATGTTGGACTTGTGCATGCAAATAATCACAGGTGTAGAGAGATCATACCTCACCTAGTCTTGTAAAACCTCTGGTCCATTCTCACAGCATACATCCTGAGCTGGCACGGCACTTGTGCCAGTTCTGTGACTTCCATGTGTGCAGCAAGTCACTCAGCCGACTCTGTGCAGACAGAGTGGGGATAATGTGAGTTGTGTACCTTGGCTGCTGGAGTGTCTTGAGTTCTGGACCTGCAGTATGCCATAAAGCTGCATGTCCTGCAGGTTTCATGAGGCTGTTAAGGCAACAAAAGTTAGTATTCTAAATAACTGCTGGAATCATTGTGCACAGAGTTTTAAGGAACATGTAAGGATCACAACTTCTGTTATTTTTGTGCAGCAAGAGAATTCCCTTTTTGTGGGACAGAGCACGAATTGACACCAGGTCTCGCATATGGCCTGCCAGTGTATTGCTAAGCTGTTTTCAGGTTTAGTGTAGGTAATGCCAGCACATCTCACAGTATCTTGGGTAGAGTGTAAGTACTCAAAATCAGTGAATTTACAGCCAACGAAGGCACAGAATTTGGCAATGAATCAATATAATCCCACCACAGAAACGGTTACACTTTGTGAAACTGGATACCTTTTAATAGCTGAAACTAGATACCTTACCTTTAACTGGATACCTGAACTTTAAATACCTCTTAAAAATTACAGTATGTTTACTGGCAGTCTACAAGTTAAAACAAAATTAAATTTTATTTGATTGGAGGTGTTTTGTTGTAACTGACCAACGTGAAGATCCTTCCATTGTTTCTCCTTTAGAAACTATCCCATTTTTCTAAACTGGTGGAACAAGGAAGCCAAAAGGAATGGGGTAGGCAGACCTGGTTGAATTAGGCTAAAAGAAGTTATTGAAGTTCACAGTATAGATATTTTGCATCTTTGAAAAGAAGTTTATAGGTATATTAGTAGAATTACATCCTTTTAGTTTGATGGTTCCACCCTGCCCCCATAATGAACCCATGATAATGTTTTGTGGACATTTAAAATCGCATGGCTAAGAAATTTGGCAGTCTTGGTCTTGCTGGTGGCTTAGCTATAGTAAGCAAGGGCCAAATAACAGGTTGCTGGCTTTTTTTTTTTTTTAAGCTAAACCATATTATAGAAAGTTAAGGTATTTCTAGGAGCAGAACAGTAAATACAGAATAAGCAGTGATTTTTTCAGAACAAACTACTACTTTACAATTCTATTTCTGGTCTTCTAGACAAAAGATAACTTCTGATTTTTTAGTGTCTTCTATTATGAAGTCATGAATTAATAAGTCATAAGCAAAAGTATCGTATCTAATTTGTTTGGTGTATCTTTTTTAATGTAATTGCAGACGTTTCCTCAGTACAGTTGAAAAGAGCAGACAGAAGTATAAACCAGCTTCCCTCACTGTTGAGTTTGTCCCTTTCTTTTACCGTAAGTATTATCAACAGCATGTTTAAAAATAGTCATCTCTGCAGGAGTGAACTTAGTGATTCCATTTTCCTTTCCCCTAAGAATGCCTGATAACTGTAAAAGCCCCTTATTTGCTTTCTGAGGCTGAATGAAGTGGATTGCTTTGTTTGCTTTTTTGCCCTGAGCAGCACCATCTTGCCATTCTTACTCATCTTTGAAAGCCTGGTGTTTTGTTTTTTTTCCTCAGACTTCCTTTCAGTACCTAACGTGGTTTAATGGGATTGGTTCTGTGAATTGCCAACTTTCCCATTTATTAGGGTACATACAGTGATTGCACATAAGATCCCTGTAGCAACTGTAATGGTAACTCACATGGAAAAATAATCTTGGGAAAGTGTTCATGCATTTTTTGTCTCTTAATATGACTTAACAGCTAGACAGAAGGAAACTCTGTGCCATCCATCTAGCAAATGCTCCTTGGACTGCAGTTTGGGAAACTGCTCTGTTCTGTCTCTGGTTAAGTTATTAACTATCGTGATGGATGGCTACTTTGGAATTCATGTGTTCTTACCATTACAGGTTGGCTGTGTGACAGTGAAGGACTTAGGTGTCTCTGTTCTGTACTTCGATCTTGGGAAGGTGGGATGTCCAGCTGCTTTGCCGAGTTAGCACACCAGAGTGCTGGTGTCAGGAGAACTGAAGCAGCTAGTGCTAAGTGAATTGAAGCAGCAGGAATATGGGGGGTAGGGGGGGTGGGTGGGGGTGTAAGGGAAATCAGCCATTTTCACAGCTATTCATTAACTCAGCTTTAATTGAAAAGTAAAAAAGGAAGATTGTAATACTAAAGTGGTAGCATTTATGAATTTGGTTTCTCTAGGTTTGAGTCATGTACTTTTCGTGTTCCTTGAGGTTCCCTTTCTGTACATAAAATGGGTGCTGGAGGTGCCAAAAAGACCAAAGCGCTGATGCCAGTAAAATGCCATTATCTTTGTGCCAGAGCACTGGAAACCCATTCTAAAGGCTGCTACTGAGCAATGTCGTCCACAGGTTCTCTCCTCCCTTTTCAGTGCATGGCAGTCCGGTTCTTCCGAAATACCTTAAATATTCTATACTGTGACTGAGCTACTAATTAGCTGGCAGATAATCATCGTCTGGTTGGCCAACTGGCAAGAAGGACAGAACAAGAAATTGCTGAGAATGTGCTTTAGACATTCTGCCATGGCAGCACTAATTTGAGGCTTTTTTTTTACCCAGCCTAATGATTTATTCACAGCCTACTAGGTATTGCTCTTTTGAATCTGTCTGAGGTTGCCCAGAAGATTCATACACTGTAAGTCAAGGGAGTGGTGGAACTAGCAGACTTAGTGTGATAATCTAAGCTTTGTTTTCTTTGACGACCAGATTTAAAAAATAGGTGTGTATTTTTTTTAAACAGGCTTATATATTCAGTATATAGACAGAAATCTTATTTGCCAATAATTGATAATTGTTTTAAATATTATTTCAATTAATATAAAACTGTTGCATTTTCAGTTTCTATTGTTTAAAATCTCAGTTTTTACAAACCTGAATCATAATCAGTTCTATTTCATAAAGTTATTGAAAATTTTACAATGGTTAATTTCAAATAAAATAACCCTTTGTAGTTTGTTGCAGTTACTTTGAGTCTAGTGTAATTGCTATAGCAACATTATGCAGGTTATATCTATTGCGAAGAAGAGTTCCTGAGGCTGTTCATAACTAATTTATATCAGATATGGCATGAGAAGAGATACAGTATAATAGTCTTTAAAGACACTACTGCTAGAAAGGTTACAGACCTCCACAGGCTTCCCTGGGAAGCTTGGCTTAAAGGGAGCAGGCTCAGGGACTTTCTCTGAGCTACCTGCACTGCATATGGTGCTAGACTTCCTGCCAAAATTGCTCTAACCTTTTTCGTGCTTGCTAACTGCTCGCATGTTAGCGTGTCCACTTCCCATTAGTGTGGACAAAATGGGCTGACTTTGCAGCATGGATCACAACAGTAGTTGTATGTTTAGAGTTCTAACAGCCTGCCTGAAAAGCGTTATGCAAGTGGAAGGTCTGGCCTTGTGAATTCCTGATTAACGTGGTCTTGTGCTACTTTGGTAATGCCGGAATTAATGTGTTTGTGTCTGATCTGTATAATCTCCACTTTCTTTTATGTAAGTGGTTGGTTTTTTTTTTAATTTGCATGATGGCAGGAAGTAGAGGAGCTTTATTATTTTGTTTATGGTGGGTTTTTTTGAGAAGAAAACTTTTGTACAATTAATATGATCAAAGAAAAGAATCCTTCTCCTTTTTATTTACTGCATTCAGAATGCTTTCAAGAAAGTGAACACCTCAAAGAAAGCTTAAAATGTTGCCTGCTGCATCTCTTTGGAGCTATTGTGGCTGGTAGCCAGGTAAGGATGTTCTAAACTCTCTTTAGCTGCTGAAGTCTCCAATTGCCTGTTCATTGCTGGAGGCTTATAAGTACCCCAGAACCGATAAATGACAAGAATTCATTACTGACTCTGAATTGTTTGTTGAATCAAGTTTCTGTGCAATAGTGTCTATATACTAAAAGTTGAGTCCTGCTTTCAAATAACAGAACAACTTTGCTGTCTACAATAACTACACATTCATATGAACTTACTGTAATATTTTCATATCATTAAGAAATGTGGCTAGCTAGATTAGGCCTTTCCACCTGCAAAGGTGTAAGTTTTGTATCAACACATGAAATTTGTCTAGCTTACTTCCCAAAGTTGGAAGTAAGCTGGTTCAGTTAAGAGATGCTTTGTTGCTTGGAAGGTGTGTAAAATCTTTGAAACTATGTGAAGAACAGAGGATATTCATCATCAGCAAAGCCAACATCCATTCTTTTGCCTAACTTCTGTAACGTGCTACTTAGTCTGGTCACAAGCAAATGTTACTTGTGATGATCCGGGAGAGAGAGCGAAGCCAGGCATGGCTCCACCAGGGACGGCAAGCTGAGACTGAGCATGAAGGCAAGCAGAGGCAGCTGACCTCACTGGCAAAAGGTGCAGTCTCACTGTACCCCAGCAAGGTGATCAGAGCAGATCTGGTGGTAGTAACCAGGTTCAGCCAGCCCAGATCACTAGACAGGTCTGTAGTGGTGAAGCCTGAGATCAAACCAGGAAGTTTGGCCAGCACATCAGAGTGGGGATTTGGTCTAGTGATGGTAACTAGTCAGTCATAACATAACTGGTGTTACTATGTCATTTTCAAAAATTTTAATATGTACTGAATCTCATGATCTAAAATGAAAATTCAAGTGAAGGTTTGCCTAGAATTAGCAGTTTATCAGGGTTACCTAATGAGAATCTTACAGCATGTGTTTCAATTATATTTCCTTTTCCCTATAAGCATTCTCTTTGGAAAAGAAAACCTGGTTAGGTGAACAAGATAAGATGCAGTTCATCTGTAGTAATCAGTATAATCCAACTAGAATGTTTCATATTTATTTAACAATTACAGGGTAATAACAGATATAATGCATCTTGCGTAACCTGGGTAACTCAGAAACTGCTGGTTTGAGGAAGTTTAATTTTTTTTTCCCTTAATCACTTTTTCCCCCCATGGGTTTCAGAGGAATGCTCTTCAAGCAGTATCTCCTGCTACCATGGAAGTCTTGATGCGTGTGTTAGCAGACTGTGACAGCTGGGATGACAGGAGCCCTGAGGAAGTGAGCAGGAAGGCAGAGCTGACTCTGAAGTGCCTGACAGAAGTTGTCCATATCCTTCTAACCAGCAGTTCTGACCAGCGACAAGTGGAGACCAGTACAATATTGGAGAACTATTTCAAGTTGCTTAATTCAGACCATTCAGCTTTACCTAATCCGCGGCGATGCAGGCAGTGGGAGAGCAGGTTCATAGCACTACAGATCCAGATGCTGAGTGAGTACCCAATTGTGCAGTTCCTTGAAATACCTCTTGACAATAATGCTGAAGCAAGTAATGATTGAACCATGATAGTAATGTAACTGAATGTTCTACCAAAAAATGTTCACTCGGCTGAGGAATTGAAAAAATGTCAAACACTTCTTCATTGATATTACTTTAAACATATTCTTGTTTAATCATTCACTACAAAAAAAACACAGAACAAACTGTATCAGGTTACTACCATTTAACCAGGGTGTCAAGGTTCATGGACTGCCACTCTCCATAAAAAAAAAAGACCCTGCATTTGTTAGGCAACAGCTGACACTCATCAGCACCTTAACTGCAGAATAAGATGGGTCTGTAATAAAATGTGGTGGCTGTTTTGTGATATTTTATTTTTCAGGTGGTATTATTGTGAACAGTGGCCAAAGATGATGGTCTGAAACGGGTGGGTTTGTCATTAGATAAGAATTCAGGATTTGGATTTTTTCCACATTGATGTTCAGACCAGGAAATATAAATCAAAGGTATTTATTTTCCCAGACTTCCAGGAAAACTCAGGAATAGTACTGAGGTGATGAAGAATGCTTACAGTATAAGGCTGCTGTAGAATGCAGAGTAAATGCTTTACGAGGAAGCAAGTGTTCACGTGCTGCTGCTTATGTACTCACAAGTAGCAGTGACTTTAAACCGAGCCCCAAAGCAACCAGAAAAATTCAGTAGCTGATTTTTTAATCTCCAGATACAGTAGGTTATGTGATAACTTTTAGAGCATCAAAATGTTGAGGTTTAGGCCTAGTGCTCTGTGCTTAAAAATACGCATCATTCTTGATCAAAGATTTCACAGCATATAGTTTGTTGTATAATTTTTTTCCTCCATGATTATTATGTAATGAGCAGAAAAAATGCTTGATGGATTTGGCAAGTGTTTTGTCTTTGATGTCAGTTCTGTTTTAATTTTATAGATACCATCACAGCCATGTTAGACTGCACAGATAGGCCTGTTCTGCAGGCAATTTTCCTTAACAGTAACTGCTTTGAGCATCTCATTCGACTGTTGCAGAACTGCAAGGTAAATTTTCCCTTATCAGCACATTTTTAACAAAACCTGTATTGTAATGTTGCAGCTATATTAATTACCTTTATATCTTCCTTCCAAATTGGATGAAATTTTATAGTGTCTACATACTGGAGGTAAAACTTTGGATCAGTTAGAGCCACTGATGCCATGAAAGTTGCTCTACCATTTTTTTTATTCCTAGTGAATTAGAGGTGGTTTTTGTCTGTCTTGTAGTTAAAGCAATGAATGCTTATTTCGAGTCCTGAGCAAAATACCTTTATAGACCCTGTTCAGTCTCTAAAATCTGTTACTGGAATCAAATCCCCCACCCCTTTTTGGTTTGTGGGTTGGTGTGGTGGATTTTTTTGTGTGTGTGGGTGTTTGGGTTTTCGTGTGTGTGTGTTTTTTTTTTTCTTTTCATATATTTTGTCACTGGATGGCTAGGAAGTCACTTAAAACTGCAGCCAGATGGAGGTCTAAATTCTAATTTCAGAGGCGCATTTTTCCATTCAAAAAAACAGTCTGATGTGCCTTTAAGTGTTTCAAAATATTTGTCTTGTGTAGCTGACATAGAACATGAGCTCAAGCTGTTACAAGTGTTCTTTGATTGTTCTGCTACATAGGCTTTAGTGTTTACATGGATGGTGTGTTTTCACCTCAGCCCCAGATGGTCAAAATTTGCAAGCTAGTGTCTTCCACTGATTGCTTTGTAGATTTATTTTTCCCTGTGCACAACAATGTAGATATGATGTAACTCTGGAATATTTTATTTCTCTTTGTGTTACATTGGTGGTGTAGCTATTTTGAGCTCTTCTGATGCTAGATAACTTACTGATAGCTACAGTATGCAATTTGATTGTAATCCACTTAGATTTTGGATTAGAACATATTTTGGTTCAGTGATATAATAAAAATAAATGTCTTTGGATTATGTCTTAACTGCAGTTATAATCGGTGGCAGGATGCCAACTGACTTCAAGTGTTTTGAATAGTGTTTGTAGTTTTTCATCTCCTGAAAATACATTGTTTGACCTTTCCATTCTCCTCCTCTGTTTGGGAATCTGTGCCTATTTTTGTATTGACCTTGTACTTTGTAAGAAACTTCTTTTTTAGTTTCTTCTGAAATTATGAAGCAGTGTGATGTTTATCTGTTCATGGAGACTCTAGCTATGTTCCCGCTCTCATATAAACAAGTGGTGGGATTTAAGAAAGCAGGAACAGCTACTATGTTTTTCCAGCTTGCTCCTTTTATTTTTATTCTGTCTGTATGTATGTCATTAGATAAGCTACCTTGAGAGCTTTTTTCCTCTGATAGTCCCACGTATTACTGTGATGGATTGGATATCAGTGTCGCCAGTTTGCTGTGTAGTAGGGTTTTTTAACCTTTCACAGTCAAATAGCCTCAAGGATGAGAGAAGAAAGAGGGTGGAGTCTGGGAAGGTGGTGTATGTTTGTATTTTCCAATACCCTGGATCTCTGTTCTTTTTCAAAGCCGAAAAGGAAACATGAATTTAGCTGTGGAATTAGGATTTCTCTTCATTAGTTTGGGGTGGAGACCATATTTCTAGATCTTTTTTCCTTACTTAGGGAAAGATTGCTACTGGAATCACCAGCAAGCTGTATAAAGCACAGTTCTGCAGCTCTGCAGATAGCAGTGGAGTCCAGACACAGCTGAAACTCAGGAAGCTATTGTATCTTAAGCAAATTTGAAGTGCAGGAAAGTTCCATTGGAAAAGAGGGGTAAAGAAAATCCATACCACTGTTTCTGCTATAGATGTCCCAAAGAACTTGGATTATTCAAGGCTGTACTTCCTAGTTATTTGCAGGGCAAATGTTGCAAAATTTAAATCTTTTTTTAATGTTTGCTGCTTTTAAGGCTTATAAGCTGCTTCCTTAACTATGCTCTTAGGGTTAGAGATCTGTACAAAGGCTTTCCAAAACTGCTTGGTTAAGTTTTGATGATCTGAATATTGCTTTTTGCCTGTGACATCTAAAAAGAAGGACTATACTGCAGAAATATCAGGTGGTGCTTATTCTATAGTGAGAGTCATTTAACAAATTGCTGTGTTGGTTCTGAGTCTTTTCTCATCTATTAAACTCTCTTAGAGGTCAGACTTTGAGCAAAGCACAATGGCGTTTAGCAGTATGCCTGGTTAAATAAAGTTATTCTTTTCTGAACAGCTTTTAAGTAGAAGAATTCAAACTATATGGATATTCTAACAAAAATATATTTTTCCATTTTACATGTATTACCAGAATTGAAGTAACCCAAATGAAAAATTTTGGGTTTTTTTGCATGTCTGCATTTGCTTCTGTTCAATGTTCTTACTTCGACTTGTTAATGTTATAACCCTCCGAGGCATATTATAGATGTTCTGCAGCATTAAGTGCTCTGGACCATGATGTACCTTTCCAAATGACTTGTGTTTCTTACTATGCGCTTTCACACCCCTGTAAGTCAAAGTAACATCTTGAGTTTTGTCCTTCTGTTTGCCCTGTGGAAGTTCATTTCTCAGGCTGTTGCTCTTCAGAGAGACTACCTAGCAGATAAGGGTACATCTGTATCTATTTCTTTGCTTATGCCCCACTGTTGTCTTTATTTCTTACAAGCAAATTATCCAGAATCTGCTGTCAAGATGCATGTTGTAAATGAAACTGCAGTTACTAAGCCAGTGACCAATATAAATTCCGGATAAATCTGTTTCCTTGTCTCAGTGATTGCATGTTTTCATTTAATTCTGGGGCAGTGTCAGAGGGGGAAGGAATTACTATTTAACAAAAATACAATGTAATCTTCAGTATTTGAAGAGTTAACAGAAGGCTAATATTAATGGAGGAACCCTGGTTGTGTGTGGTTTTTGTTTGTCTGGGGTTTTTTTGTATGTGAAATACGAATCCAAGGCAGCCTCTGCAGGTTTGGCTGCAGGTAACTGTTTAATGCAATTATTTCCATTATTCTTGTCTCTGTTTCTAACAGCTGTTTTTAAATGCTAACAATAAAGTGACAGACAAGAGTGAGAAAGAACTTGCCAACAAATTACTGACAGAAATGAATGAGGACCAGGTACCTACCTAACCTGTATTTTGCTTCAGTTGAAGTCAAGACACAATCACAGGAAAACTGATTCCTGTGCTTCACCTTAACCATCCTATTTAAGCCTTCTGCAGCAAGATGAACTTATGTTGCTGCACACCTCCGTATTTCCTGTCTCTGGAAAAGAATTTTTCTGAATAACAGATTGAACTCAACTTCAGTTTTATTCATCTGCTTCAAAATGCAGATATTTGCAATAGATTGAGCTTCAGTTATGCTTCTTTTAAGGAAAAGGTGAAGTACATGAATGGAATCCAAATAAATTCTATCAATCTGGTGGTGATTTTTTTCCCCCCATCCCTTTCCTCTTTTTTGCTTCTTTGTCTCAGCACTGTGGTGTTTGGGATTCTGGGGCCTTGTTTGTGAATCTCCGTGGTTATATTTGATGTCCTGATTCTTTGCTTGTCATCAAGAATAGATGTTCAGAAAACAGTGGACAGGCTGAATCAGGGAGGTAGGAATAGCCTGTTGGTTTAATTTCCCCAAGATATGGTGGGAAGTTTCAAATGCAAATTGTATTAATTTTATAGTAGAATGACTTGTTCTGATTAAAAAAAAAAAGTGAAGAAATGCTAAATAAAAGGTATGGTAATCTACAAATTGTGATTCTAACTAATAGCTTGTAGTGGTTTTGGCTTTCTTAAACTCAGTGGGACACTCTAACCGCATGTAAATGTTTCTGACATCTAACGCTGTCTGCTGATTCTTGACATTTTGTTTTCAAAATACCTCTCGTATGCATTTATTATTTCAGAGGTGACAAAACAGTATGTTTGTTTGCACAGTTTTGCTGATTAGGTTTGATGATGGATGCAAAATAGTGCTCTAACATTTTTGTCCTTAAAACCACCATAGAAATATCAATATAAACAAGACCTATAGAAAAACCACCCTCAAAAGCTGACTGAAATGGGAAAAAGTGAGGTTGCTCAATGCAATGAGGCTGTGGGTGAGGCAGCCACCTTACTGTGCTGGTGTGACTTTTTCTCTTACAGTTTGTGTGTCTGTGTTGCATTGGCGTGTAGGGACTTGGCTGGATAAAGCAAACGCTTCATATGAACTGCAGGTGCCTGATGGTCCAGCAGCACAAACACACGTACTGCAAGAGGGTTCCTAATTTGTCTTCCTCCCTCCCTCTTGAGGTCGTCCATTAGCCTCATGAGGAAAACCTGTTTGTCCATCAGAATATTTGAAGCGCAATGTGTGTTGTGAATGCTTCTTTCGAAGTATGTGGCTAGTTAGCGTTGTGTAATCCCTTGTAGGCCGTGGGGTTAGGAAATCTTGACTGCTGGGGGGATGGTTGTTGAAGCATGTTAGGAAACTCTTGGTTTCCCTCCTGGCAGGAGGGCACAGCATAGATTTTGGAGCTGAACTGTCTTTGCGCATTTGTAATGTAACTTCTGTACCTGCTCTTTTTAGGTGTTTCAGGGACACCTAGACTGCTTGGCAGTATCAACCATTCAAGCCCTCACAGCAGTAATGCACAAGTCTCCGGCTGCTAAGGTAACAGGACATATGGAGAGGTCTGTTTGCAGTAGGCTTCTTGATCTTGTTTCCAGTTAGTGTTTTTATCACAATATCTTGCAGAATCTCGCTAATGAAGATGAGCAGATTATGGTCACACATTCCTGCCAGATAGGAGTAGCTGATTAGCATCCCTTATGTGTGTGATCAGAGTGTTAATGGCAGTGAATCCTTTGTAGAGAAAGTACATTATCACTTGTCCCATGAATATGTGGCATAGAATTAATGGGTAATGCAGGTATTGCAGGAATTTTCAGGCAGAAGTTTGTGTTGTAGTTTTCTCATAGCTTTAAATCAATCCAGTATGGTATTGCTGTCCAAATGGTGGTCTTATCATTCCCCTGCCCTTCCACTGTAGTCGTTCTTGTGGTTTGATAAATGGATAGGTTGTAGTTAGTTTGTGAATCTGACTGGAAGTGAAGCTCACAGAAAAACAGTGTATTTATTCTTCGATTGTAGAGTTCATTAGATTCACCCTATGGTTGAATGACTCCATAGTCTTGGCACAGGGAATGGGATGTGGCTGCACAGTGGAGGCTAAAGGAAGAGTGGGAGTCATCTGATTAGGTTGTTACTTGCAGTGCAGTCTGACTGAGAAACAACAGGGGCAGTTATGCTCCTCCAGAGCATTACTCAGAGTGCTTATTTTTCCACTGAGTCTGGAAAACATGGGAAGAGTTCTGTGTTGGAGGTGGGGACTGGCTGTGATTCACAAAGAGTCAGTAAGGTTTTCAGTTGTGCTTCTACAGCAACACACGTATTTTTTCTTTCCACATTCACATAAGCAATCATCTCACTTCTGACAGATTCATCCTTAGAAAAAAACAAAACAAAACAACCCCCCAAAACTTAATTTCAGTGCAGAATACAGCTGGGAGAAGAGTATCCATTCTGTGTGATGTGTTGGCTGTTTACAAACTAAACCATAAATTTATGCTACAGTCTGGATTTTGCTGCTTGATTGGTTTTTTTCATTTAAAATCAGTTAGATTTCAGAAAAACTTCCTTGGAACACTTTTCTAATTTTTGAAGTGTTTAGGATGAGTGGTTTTTAATCAAGCTGGTCTAGGAAA
The DNA here is from genome assembly GCA_027574665.1 of Rhynochetos jubatus. Taxonomy (NCBI): domain Eukaryota; kingdom Metazoa; phylum Chordata; class Aves; order Eurypygiformes; family Rhynochetidae; genus Rhynochetos; species Rhynochetos jubatus. The sequence continues at coordinate 17,050,883 of CM050654.1, read as the reverse complement.
GTATTTCACTCAAAAATTAATACCTGCATACTTGTAATTCTCAATGTAATCACTTCATTTCATGCTGTAGTTTGCATTAAAAAATGAAGCTATTAGTATTTTGTGGTAGAATTAACATTATGTTTATATCAAAGCAATTATATTGTTTTATAGGTCATTATTAGAGTATAACTTTGCTCTTTTATTTGTTTAGCTGCAAGCTACAGCGAGGTCCTTCTCAGCTGCAGCATGCTAGAGATCGCACAATGGACAGATTATCAAAACAAGATTTCTAGCCTGTGAAACATTATTCTTGCTTTCTAATTATTTTGTGTCATACTGTGTTAAATTAGAACATGCTGCAGTAGACGAGCAATTTTTGTCCATTTTATTTGTTAGTGAGACTGGGATTTTTATCCTCAGGAGGTCTTCAAGGAGAGGATTGGTTATGCACACATATATGAGGTACTAAAATCGCTGGGTCAACCCTCACGGGAATTGCTGGAAGAACTCATGAATATGGTGAGATGTGCTTGCTTTCAATGCTAAAATGCTTATGCCTTTTCAGCAGTACTTCTAGCTCTATTTTATTGTATTTCACATCTGACTTCTCTGCTGTTTTTCAGGCTGTTGAAGGTGACCACATGGCTGTTGGGATACTAGGCATTAGTAATGTCCAGCCCTTATTGCTGCTTATCCAGTGGCTTCCAGAACTAGAATCACATGACCTGCAGATTTTCATCTCAAATTGGTTGAGGCGTATCTGCTGTATTAACAGACAGAGCCGTGCCACGTGTGTCAATGCGAACATGGTCATCCGTATCATTGAGACACTAAATTCTCACTCTGCGCTCCATTGTACTTGTGCAGAGAACCTGATTGCCCTTCTGGGCTCTTTGGGGAGTCAGTCTATGGGCTCAGAAGAACTGCTTCAACTAATGCGGCTCCTAAGGACTGAGGAACCAAAACGAGCTCACCCTTACGTTGTTCCTGTGATGCGAGCTATTCTAGCCATGGCACGGAAGCAGGGCATGGCGAGTGCCTTGCAGTATTTCAACTTGTACCACAGCATGGCAGGAATTGTTGTTCCATCAATTCATAAGTGGCCAGGCTCTGCATTTTCTTTCAACGCTTGGCTCTGCCTTGACCAGGACCGGGTGGACCCTAGCACAACTAGCAAAAGTGGCAAGAGGAAGCAACTCTATAGGTATGGTTCCTATAACTACTTTAACAGCACAAATCTAGGTCATCTATACCCTGTGGCATATGGTACCCTATGACATGTGGGACTTCTGCAGATCTTCATAGAATGCGATATGTAGCGCTTAGTTTGTGGAAGGGTGCAGTTTCATCTGTCACCAGAGCCAAGCTGTGTTACAGAAATAAACCCACCCCAAAACAGAACAGATTTCCCACTGTTTTCTGTAAAGGAAACAAAATCTGTTTTCTGTATGAGAGCACAATGGAAAGGACGCCTTCAACTGCTTAAATAGTAGCTGTTGACATGGATGGCTCTCTGTGTAATTTTACTTCCTGGGTGCAACATTCAGCAGCAAGCAATGCAGAGCGAGGGAATATGAGTTCAAGAATCTCCCTCTCTCAAGTCCATTTTACTGCACTGCATTCTCAGGTTAAATGTTGAAGAATGCCGTTGTTGTCATAATGGAGTTACTATTTTCCAAACCCCTGTGTCTTGGAGTGCTACTTCTGTTTATTAATAACCATGGTTGCAGGTGGAGATGCCTTGGATTTCTGTGGCTGCCCAGTGTATTTGTATAGCACAGTGACGATGAAGGGTGCCACCTGATGAGCTGTCACAACACTGTTTCCAGAGTTTGTCATATCATTTTATATTCAACTGAATAAAAAATGAACGGTTTCTTAAGGGAAACCTGTGCTTCCAGGGTTTATTTATAGATATCTGCTAGCACCCAATTTCTTTATGAGTGAAATAAGATATATAACAATGATGACATTTGCGTTTTGCAGTAAGGTAAGGTTCCTGCTGATAGATAATCATGGATAAAAAAAATCATGATTACTCTTACTGTCTCATCAGACAGTTTTAATGCAGATTTGTCTATAAAATTAAGGATCAAACTTTGCATTTTCTAGAAAAGTTATTCCATGTGCTGTTTTAGTCTTTAAAATAAACAAAATCTGTGTGTACACCACCATAATATAAAACAAAGCAAATGGAGCAGGCATATCTACTAACTATAGCAGTTATGTCACAAATCTGCATGCAGTATTGGCAGCTTTTCCAGGGGCTGATGGACACAATTTAATTAATAGAAAGCAGCACAGGCTGCACGCCAGTCTCTTCTTCATTACAGTATTGTAGCTTCCAGAGACTGCAATGGGCAGGTAACAGAACCAGCTCAAGCTGTGTGGGTCAAACTGAAGTGTTACTTGTTGGGACCAAGGTTATGTTTTCATGTAAAAGATGGGGATGGCTACAAGCTGCTTTGAGAGCTTTGTGGATTGCCTTTTAGCATGCGTGGCCTGTGCCTTGGGGTCCCTTCCTTGAGGCAGTTTGTCGGGGTTTTTTTGGAACAGGTGTCATAGCTGGACAAACAGTAGATATTGGACCTGTGACAAACAACTAAAGTTGGTTCTTTCCTTATTAAATGTACTGTTAGGTGATTTCCAATCATTTTGATGAAGAAAGTCCCTGATTGTGTGTTTTGTTGTCTTTTTCTGTAGTTTTTTCACAGGAAGTGGCATGGGTTTTGAAGCATTTATTACATACTCTGGGGTATTGGTGGTTGCAGTTTGCACAAAGAGGGAATATGCAACAGTGATGCTGCCTGACCATTGTTTTTTTGACTCTCTCTGGGTAAGATTTGATACTGAAAAACACTTTGTTTAGGATAGTGCTGTTAGCTCCAAAGTCAAAGTTCATTTTTTTTTGCTTGTTTTACAAGTGGTCTATTTTATCATATATAAACAATTCATTGCATAAGAACAGATCTAATCTCAAATAGTGCAAGCAATTTTCATGTAGATTGGTGGTTAATTGAGCTAAATTATACCTATGTTATTAGACATTTGTTATTGATAAGGTGGTTACAGCATTGTGCTTAGTTTTTTTTAACATGTAGGATTGTTTTTTTATTAAATTATAACAAGCATACGTGGCTGTGGTGCTATGTGAATAAAATGTGCTACTGTGTTTCTGCCTTACCTTTTTCTATTCCCACACTTAAGGACTGATGTGTACTATCATGAAAGAGCTATATCTCTTTCCCTTCAAAAAACTGTTTACATGTAAACTGTTTTAAAGTGGAAGCTGATAGGTGGTTTTATCTTCTTGTTGATGCTTTGGATTTATTAAGTGGTTTCCTCACCAGATCAGTAGAGGTGAAGTTAAATATTTTCATACAGTTATCTCACTGCTTTTCAATAATGACTTGTTTGTTTTATATTGCTTAACCAGCACAACATAACTATTGTTCACATGCCTGGAAAGAGGCCCTTCGGTCAGAGCCTTGTGTACATCTACGTCAATGGCCAGCAGAAGGTCTCTGCCCCACTTCGATTCCCTGCCATGAATGAAGTAAGTTCACCACCTGAGTCATATGCCTGTCCTGATGAGCTCCAGATGAGATATTACCTAAGTATACTAATGATTTACTTATGATGAGTAAATCAATAAATCTGCCAGTAGGATTGGTGTGACAGTACTTAATGAGGAACATTCCCTGTTGTTTTCAGCAGTAACTTTTTTCACTTGTATTTTCTCTGTTCCCTTAATATGCTAATGTTATACCTGCTTTGTGAGCTGGATAAGCAGTTTACACACAGTTAATGTAACCAGTTCAAATGTGTACACATTTAACCTATAAAAAACCCCACTAACCATCAAAATGAGTACATGTCATGTTTCATTTTCTTTTCTGTAAGCACTGACCATTCATTTTGTGGAAAAAATCCATTTTAAACTGGACTGTAACACTGGACACTCTTGTAACTCCTAATTTGATATTTGATAAATATGTTGAGCAAACCCTTAAACTGGACACAGCCATAATAAAATCAGTATACCACTTAAAAAAAGAAGTAAATATAATTTCTGTTGTGGGATAAAACTCTGGATTTTTGGCCCATAAGCACTGTAAACATCAAGGTAACTAAAAGTAGAACAGGTAAGGTTTCCATGAGAGCATCTATTTAAGTGGGATAACTGATAGGAGAAATGTACAGTAGCAGATATGCTGGGCTAGTATTTTGGGATATAATCTAGAAGAGGAATGTATACCAGGGTATCTGGAGCACCGTCCTTCCTGGCTCTGCTCCTGTCAGAGGTTGTACAACAGTTGAAGTGACCAAATTGCTTTTAATTGGAGAAAGGGCAGTGTCTGTTGTTGTGGAAAGTATGTGGGTTTTTTTGAGGGGTCTACTGTACTGGAATGCTTCTTTTCCAGGGCATGCCAGAACTTGTTGCTCTTGGTTTAATTTATTTAACTGTAAACTGTGGAGAAAGTAGGTTAGATTTACAGTATGTGTTTTATTTTCTTTTTTCCGTGTGCTACTGTCCAGTCTTTTACTTCTTGCTGCATTGGTTCAGCTGGTCAAAGAACTACTACTCCACCTCCATCTCAGATACCAGATCCGCCTTTTTCCTCTCCTATTATGCCCCATCGGACTTCACTTGGGGGCATTCTCTCTACGGGAAGTTGGGGTGGGATGCTTGGAAAACCAGAGCTCATCACCAAGATGATCTCAGCAGGGACTCAGGACAGCGAATGGGGATGTCCAACATCTTTGGAGGGCCAACTTGGGTCAGTTATCATCTTTCATGAAGCACTGCAACCTCCTCAGGTGAAAGCATTATATTTAGCAGGTAAGTCATGATTGCACTGGTTTTAGTAGAATAAAAGGGATGAGTTATGGACAAGACCCCACTGAGCTTTGCTCTGCACAGACACATAATAAAGTTACAGTCCAGAAGAATAGCAGAGCTGACCTAAGTGAGAGAGTGCCTTATAACAAATAAACTTAAAATACAATTATACGTATTGTATTAAGCTTTATTTAAGATGTTATGTTTGCATAAGCTTATCTATTTATCATATGTGTAGGCCTGCCAAAATCAATGTTAGGTAGTATCTTCACTTGTAAGTTCTTAATTTTTGCTACTGTTTGCTTACATGTGAATTTACAGCTGAGTTGAAAGTATTGCCCTTGTTTTGATAGGCCACTTAAGTGATTTATGCTTGAAGATTTTTCCACAAGAAACAAACAATTAAGGGGTCATTCTAGAAAAAAAAAATCTCATAAGCTGTGTCTTACAGTTCCAGGTGTTAAGGTATTAAATTCCATAATGACTGGAGGTTGTTAGAGATTAGCCTAAAACCACTTCCGTCATTTAAAGGAAATAATTTGTATAACTAAATAAAACTATCTTGAAGATTACTGTTTTTTCTGGATGTTTGGGCTTGATGACAGATTGGTGACAAGTATGAGGTAGTTGTTTGTCAAGACAGAAACATTGGAGCTGTTAGAATGTATAAAAACCCCTTCATTGTTTAGTTCAGCTTTTTATCAAGAATGTAGTTACTTTAAGGAGACCCCATGGAATGAATGATGTAAATCACAGAGATTATTTCAAAGCATATCTCAAATAGGTATGGTTCAAAATGTCCTATTTGCTGTTGCAACGAAGTATAGTAGTATAAAATTTGTGAAGGTTGACATTAGTCAGTGGACTCTTAAATATACATGTTAAGTATATTATTTTTTTATATATATATTTTTAATAGGTCCAAACTGTTTAACTCCATGGAAGTCTCAAGAGGCTGAAGTTGCAGATCTCCCCAGTAAGGTGCTGCTTCATTATACACCAAAGGTATGAAATAATACATAAATTCTCTTTGATTACACAGCATGTAGTGATTACAGAATATGTTGTAGATAGTCCTTTTTTTTTGCTTTGCTGTTGCTGTTTCATAGAACAGATGAGCATGCCATCTTTACGCTGTGGTTATTATGGGAAAGTAAGGAGCTGTAGTCTTGTGCAAAGATAATAGGTTTTTTCCTGGTCTGGCAAAAGGACAGAATCATCTTGTACAACTGTGAATGCCAAGTCTAACGTAACATATGTGATGTTCCAGGAGTTCCAAATTGTTTAAATACTTCAGTATCAACACAACGGCACTAACTTCCTGAAACACACTGTGCATCATTCAGCAATCTTACGTGTTCTAGGATCCGTAACTTGTTTCCTAAATGATGATGGAGCCTCTTCATTTGTTTAACAGGCCTGCAGAAACCCAATTTGTCTTGACTTGTCTGCAAATCTTTTACATGGAAGACTAACTGGAAACAAAGTAGTGAACTGGGACATCAAGGTAAATGCATACTGAAGAAGCATAACTTGGTGTAAATATGGCAGTGGTTGTATACGTTCACCTAGCTTTTGGAACACCAGAGGTTGTTGTTATACTGCAAATAACATTTGGCAGACAGCATATTTTTCTAATGAGAATTAATGCGGTATTGGTGTAGCTGGATTAGTATTACATTACTTTTATTGACAATTTACAAGGGCTACCGATCTTGATATCGTAGATAACGCGTTAATCTGTGGGAGCTGACTGCTCTTCACCATCTTCTCAATGCATGCTGTGTGTTGAAAGCATTTTATCATCTCTAGGCAGGGCTGTCATGGTTTTCTTGCAGTCTTAAACTCTGAATTAGATGAAGATTAGTTGGGTTAAATTAACACGTGTGACATTTACTGTGTAGTCATGCAAAAATTACTGAATTGCAGACAAACTTAATCAGAAAACAAGGTGTGGAGATAAAATATTACAAGAATCTAACTTTTTTTTTTTTAAAGAGACAAGTTAATCTAGTTATCATACTTCTGGTTTGGGGTGGGCAGGACTAGATGGTTTCACAGTACAAAAACCTTCAGAGGAAACACCACATACTCAAGTGTTAGACTTTATTCTGTCTCTGCTATATACTAATTGTCCAATATTTTTCCTTATTATTGGATACATTGGGATATCTAATTCTTAGAAGCTATGCAGATAATCTTTGTTTAACTTCTGCTAGCAGTTGTAATCACAGCGCTGCTACTATATTAGTATTGGAGCTTAAATTTTAACATTTTCTGGGTAAACTTGTTTTTAGTCTCCTCCTCAAACATTCTATTATAGCAAAACTGTCCTATATCCTGGTTTTTGTTTTTTTGTTTTCTTAACCAACACATAGGGTCCATATGTACTTCTGGTTAATCAGTTAATTCCTTAGCCTCATGCCACTGACAGTTCAGATCTGACTTTATAGTGTAGAATTAAAACTCACCATTTTGTCAACACTGTCAATGAGATTTAGTATTAGTGATTCAGACTACACAAACAGAATACAGCTTAAGCAAGTTACATGTCCATCAGATGTCTTCTGTGTAAAACAGCAAGTGGTGGTCTTCCTAGTTTGTGGAGAGGAGGAGGAAACCATGAAATGCACACCAGCTTAATTAGTACCTTTGCATACTTGTCTGCTTAATTGCTCCCTGATTACTAACACATATTAATATCAAATTCAAGCTTAACTCTGTGCATGAGGAAATCAAGATACTTGCAGCGTCGGAGTTTGGTCCAGAAACAGTGACATAAGCAAGGCTTTGTTTCTTTTTAATTCAGGTAGAATACATGCAGTTCTGTTTTAAAGGCAGAACCTTTGATTAAGGGCTTTTAGCTTTCAGGAAAAAATAAAATTCAAATTCTGAGTGTAGAAAACTTGTCTATAAAATACCACGTCTTTTCTTCTCTTGAGGAAAAATGTGTGAAGAAATAAATGAGTTCCATTGTTCATTATTCTTTAAAAAAAATCAACTGTACTAGCAAACCAATTAATAAAGAAATGTTGTTGGAGGTACACTGTGCATATGCTGACTTATGGCATTAAGGTTAAGAAAATTCAGACACTTGCTGGTTAATTTTGCAATGATATGGAAGTCTTGAAAATATGGCAATTTGTTCTCTTCACCCAGTAGTGGAAAGGGGGGTGGATGAGGAGTATTCATCTCTATACCGTTTTGGGAAAGCATATTGTGACTACAAGTTTTAGGAGACTCATTAATTAACAAACATGATGGGGTTTGGCACCCTCTTGAGGAGGACTGGAGTGAGGAAAAACCAAAAGTGCTGATCAGGAGCTCGTGAGGAAATAGGTACAGCCTAGAAGGAGCTACAGTTACTGCTGTCTTGTGGTTCAGACAAATGCTGGTTTTCTGCTTTAAGCTGATTGTGTTTCCAAAAGCTGCAGGTCTGTGGGGCCTCTTGTTTTGCTCAACAAACATAATTTATCTCATGGATGAAGATGTCTAAGAAAGTTCTTTAAATCTGCAAAATTTCTGTTCACTTTTGTTAAATTCACTTTAATAAGTGTGGGCTGGAGGGAAAGCATCATAAAGACACACGGAGCAGAGGAAGAACTGAAAAAGTAGGAACAATGGAGAAGAAAAGGATTGTTTTTCTCTGTTTCTCCCTAACATTTCTGATTGGGAAGAGAGAGTGCTATCCCACGTTAACAGCCTGGTTTACAGGATGTTGGGTTTTCTTGGCTGTTAAAATTTTACTACACAATAGTTTTCATGGGACTAAGCTGGGGAATAGGTGTGTCTTTCTGGCTTGCTGGGGCCCTGATTTTTCTAAGTGGCATTGTGAATCACTTCCAGAAATCTTGTAATTTGAATAAGTTTTACCTTACCACCAGAAGCATTTGAAGTCTCATGCTGTCCTTGCTAATGAGGAGGGGAGAAAAGAGGCGTTAGGAGACTTGGATTTTAAGAGGTTTAGAATTGAGGTATCTGTAAAGTTACTTTTAAAAAAATCAAATATTATTTTTTAAACTGCCTGAAGTGGAAATCTTGCAGGAATGTAATTAAAGCACAGATGTGTATAATATTTTCTTGGTTGCTGCAAGTAACTTAGAAATCAGAAAAAAAACCATGTTTCTCCTGTTTTTTTCAAATATATTTAGCAGAAGATTCTTTTTAAGACTTGTATCCCTCACATTTATGTAGAGGGATGAGGAAGGAAATGTAAAAGCGGTCTTCCAGAGCAAGAGCTGACAGGAACGCATGTGTGTAATTGCTGTGTCTAAAACCTGGGCAGCTCTGTTCAACACAGTAGCTTTAAAGTCGTTTCAAAGTGGCATGTGAAACGTTCTGATTAATTAGTGAGTACCTAAGGTTTCTTGTATTTGGGGTAAATTTCTGTTACGTTGTTTAGGGGATTTTATTTACATTGAAGTTTTTCCTCCTTTTTTCTCTTGATTTAGGATATGATCAACTGTATTGGTGGAGTAAATGTGCTGTTTCCATTGCTGGAGCAGATCAGTTTTCTTGGTGGACAGATGCCTGAGAAGTCTGAAGGGGAAACTCTACCTCCAGAACTCGTTACTCCCGTAGAGGGAGACTGGGTGGTGTTGTCATCCACAAAGGCATCAGGTAGGAAAGTATGGTTGAACTGAAGTAATTTTTAAACTTGATTTTAAGTCTTCCTATGAATGAGAGGAAGCCATTTTGTTATGAGCTGGCTTTTCCAGAGTCCCAGTGTAAAGCTAAAAGGCTCTTTCCACTCCTAGATATCTGATGTGGATACTGAATACCAGGAGTACAACACTATGTAAAATTAACTTACTGACATATTTCAAATACAGCTGTGTTTAGTGGCATTATTTTAATTTTCATGATTTGCTGTTATATTTATGTAAAATGATGCAGTTTTAAAATTTCTTTTCTGATTATTTTGAGAAATTGTGAAGCCTAATATCAATAGGAGGAGCTTTCCTACAACTTGAATGCTGGGCCAGACAGCCACACAAAGACTTTGCAGCACCAGAACAGTACTGTTTAGCCTTTAGCCAAACTTTTATATTCTTAGGAGAATGTTCAGACTCCTACCTCTTCCATACATAGGCAGACTTCAGCATCAAAATGAATAAAAAAATGGGAAACAAAGTTTTTAAGACTAGGTTTTTAAAAAGTGTGCTAATATTGAGAATTAACTTTGATTATAACAGAAACCAGTGGGAAATCCGACTTTGCAAAAGTGAACAGCTTTGAAATATGAAATGATGGAGTAAACAAAATGCATCTTTTTCCTCTCTGTCTCTTAATTTTTTGCATACCATGGCTAGAAAGTGTCAGTTTGCAACTACAGAGGGAGAATAACTGCAGCAGATGTGAAAGATTGTTAACTGAAAGAGAGGTTGCAACCTACAGCCAGATGTATGCAGGGTGAAGCCAAGACGGGGGTCACTTTATTCTGGAGAGGCATGGAATGGCTATGAGTCTGTACTGGAAAAATCTCAAGACAGGCTACAGCTAGGGAATAAACAGGAAAGGAGATGAGAAGTTTGGGAAATAGTCAGCAATATGAACACTTGATTTTATTTCCTCCCCTCTACTTGATCCAACAATAAACCATGAGGCATTTGCTACTGTTCCTGTTCTGTTTTGCAGAAGCACGCCTGGAGAAGAATATTATTGCAACTTTCATCTTGATGATAAAACACTTTATTCAGAGACACCATGTTAATCAAGAAAATCTCATTCACTCCCATGGAGTTGCCACCCTAGGAGCCTTGTTGGGGAAGGTGAGCAAATTTGGGAAACCTCCTTTAGTAGTGAATGAGGATTATTCATTACTAATTATGGATGATGTCCTGATTACTTGGAAACATTTGTAGTTTGGCCAGGATGTGAGGGTCTTAAAGGTCTCCTTAGTACACGCTTTTCCTTCTCTCTCATGTTTCTGAAAATAAAAACCTGTGAGGAGTTGGTCTTGAATCTGCGAAGTAAAACATAGTGTTTGTCGTCGTCGTGTTCTGCTTTTTTGTTATAGACGCTGTGTTGCATGAACCTTCAAACTAGACTGGTTTTGTTTCTTGTATTGCTTTAATGGAAGCGGACATTGCTGTACAAAATAAAAGAATTTCAAAATGTGATTTTAAACTGAAGTTTATTAGCATATTCTGTATTTTGAGTGCTAACACCTGTTGTTATTTTGAAAGGTGCCAAGCAGCTTAATGGATGTGAATGTCCTGATGGCTGTCCAGCTGTTGATAGAACAAATCTCAGTAGAAAAGAACATGCAGCTTTTGCAACAGATGTATCAACACGTACTTTTTGACTTCAGTATCTGGAACAGTGGGGACTTCCCCTTCAGAATTGGTGAGCTCTTAGACAACAGTGCAAAGACACAGTACTATTCACTTGACATAAATCTTTATCTAGGTTCTAATAGAAAACTGTGTATTGTAGGGCATATACAATATCTTTCTACAATCATCAAAGACAGCAGAAGACTCTTCAGAAAGAAATATGGTGTACAGTTTCTTCTAGACACACTCAGGATTTATTATGGGTATGAGTTTTACCTCTTCTAACTCTTCATTTATTGTATGTGCTGGTTTCCCCCCCCCCCAGTCACCCCAGTGACAAACTTAGTAAATAAAACTGCAGCTTGGTTTTTGATGGTTGATTTCGCATTAATTTTTTTTCCCATTTGACTTGTTACTTTTCCTTGACTTTTATTTTTATGATAGGATTATATAAAATTTGTCAGGGATACTAGAAGTGCTTGGAAAAATTAAAATTACAAAATTGAAGGACTTGTTATCAACAATGCAAATTAAGTCATAGATCATTACCATTATGAAAAGAGAGGGTGTTTATAATTTTAAGCTATTTTGTTCTTTTATATGCTTGTAGAATTTGAAGTAGGGCTTTGTTAGAAATTTAAAATTTTAGCTTTCAGTCTTAGTGATTTCTACTGACTTATGAATGTAATTACATAATTGAGGAAGATGGGCTAGAAACCTTGCTCCTTAGAGGGTGGAAGGGGGGAACCTGAAATCCTGACCTGTATCCAGATCAGTACTAGTCTACATTTCAGGGCTTTTATAGACTTGTTAAGTCTGATCTGCTATTGCTTATTCAGTTGCTTTCGGTAAAAATTGATAGCTTGTGCCATGATATTTGGGTAATGAGTCATCAACAACTTCCTTAGGTTGTTTTTCTTGTCTGTTGGTGTATAGGAATTGCTGTAAAGACAGTGATTTGGCTCCTGATGATCTGAGAACAATACGGACATCCCTCTATGGACTGATCAAGTATTTCCTGAGCAAAGGTGGAACACATGAAGAAATACAGAGCATTGTAGGATACATAGCTGCCACCAGTGAAGAGGAGCAGGTATCCAGTATGACATAAATAAAGAGCTCAAACTGTTCATGTTTTGGTTTTGTTTCTTGGGGTTTAGAAATCCTAAGTGCTTAAAAGAGAAGGAACAAAAAAATAAAAAGACCACAAGCCAAGTGTTACTTAATGTGTAGTTCTGTTTAGATGTAGCTGAGGCAGGTTATGGAAGCACACTAGAAACCACAAAGTGCTCTGCATGTCGCCATATTTTTACCAGTTATTTTTTCCCCTGGAGAGGTCAAAAAGCAAATGATGTGTAATAGTGCCATTAAAAAAGTTCTCTTAGTTTACGAAACCAAATGAATTGGACTTCAACTGATCAGAAGTTGTAATGATGTGGCTTCTATTATGTAGATATCAAAAGAACTTGAACTTGCTTTGTAGCTCTAATTACAGTCTGATATATATGTTCTATATATGGAAAACGTATCCAAACAAATACAGTTAAATGCAGCAATACTGAGCAGAAACAATGTGTGTTTTATAACAAGCAAAAGGTGAAATTTAAAAGCAAAGGCAGTTTTCCCCAATCATAGCATGAAATCTGAATGAACTGTGGATTAATTTATTTGTCTTAATTTCATAGCTTTGTGGAATTTTGGAGGTTCTCTTCAGCCTACTTCATTCCAGCCCAACCCCAGACCAGCTTTTTCTATTGCTTTTTGAACCAGGGAATGCTGATATTCTTTACGCTCTGTTGTTGCACCAAAGATACTCTGACAGGCTTAGAGAACTTGTGTTTAAGGTAATGAATTGAATTATATGTTCTTAAATTAATCAGTTTATCACAAATATGTATTTTTTCAATGTTCTGACTGCAGAAGTGTATGCAGTTGCAAAGATACTAATCATCCAAGTTTTAATCTTTAATTCTCTCTGCTGTTACGTTGGTTAGATGTTAATGTTTACTGCCATAGTCACAATGGAATTAGTGTTCTCTTGAAGTAAAGTGTTGGGATCTTGAAAAAAAACAACAGTCCATGTTGTTTGAATTGTCTTACAGAGTAAACTTTAAAAGCAGTAGAGCAGCATGTGACATAATACACAACTAAATTTAAGAGGTCTGGGTGCTCCCTTGTGTTCATTTTTCATTTGTGTGTACTTTTGTTTGCAGATTGTGGAAGAGATGCTGAAATGTACTAAAGTTTATGAACGTAGTAAGCACCGTATGAGACTCAGAGAAGTTGGATATTCTGGACTGGGGCTCCTTATGAATGAATCGTCAGTTACTGTTTCTCTTATTAAAAACCTTCTTAACCAAGTTCTGTATGCAGGTAATTGGCAAATGTTGTGTACCCCATCAGTAAACTCCTGTTGCCCAGAGGCAAACATGTTTGTACAGGAAAACTGGAGCTGTTCAATTCAAAGTTCCCGTTAGTTTCAGCTAACATTTTCTTATTTCACTCAAGTTTTTTCCTGTTACTACCTCTGGATGTGGAGGTGGCCTCCAAGGCGATTTTTAATATTTATCTGTTGCATTCTCTTGCATGATGCCATTTGTGTTTGTTTTTTCTTTCTCCCCCACAGATCCTGCTGTGAATTACAAAGATCTCATAGCTGTAGTGCATCTGGCTCATAGATCAGATATAAACATGAGAGTGGTTATCTGTAGAAAGGTTAGTTGTCATCTTTGAAATTGGAATACTGTCCTTCAAGCCCATAAGCTGTACAGTGTGATACCTTATTTATTTGAGAGATGGTGGTGGTATTTGTTGCTATTGCTTTCTTTAGCAATGATTTATATTAAAAATGAAGCCCATCTGTCACTTAATGTTGAATTTTGTGTTTAAGTCCTTTATAAAAAAACAAAGCAAAAAGCAAAGCCTCTATCATAATTCTCAAATAGCTTGTATTTTCTACAGGTTAGAGTTAGTAGACTCCTTGAGTTAGAGTTTTCTCAAAGGATGCTTAATACCATGATCAAAGCTTTGTATTCCTAATATGTTCTTTTGATAGAACATGTTATGGTTTGAAAGAACAGAGTGGTTGTGGCTGCTGGGAAGAGATAGGGAAGAAGCAGTGACTTTTTCCTAAACTGAACTCTCTCTAGCTTGTTTCACTGGAATTAGTAGTATTGAATGTAGTAGCTGTGAGGCACGATGTTGTCTATTAAGGTTTCTCAAAGTGAAAAATGTGTAACGATGATGTATACTACCGGTAATTAATACTGCAGCTTTTTTAATTTTATCTATTTAATAGTTCCTAATCAAGTGTATTTTATTTTCTAGATTTTCTTGTTTTGTAGACCAGTGATCTGAATACGTTTATTTGTTGTGCTAATTGGCTTTTGCAGGCATTATTGCAGAAGAGTGGCTGAAATATGAAGGCTTACCAATATGCTTTGATAGCTGCTTTTCTCTCCTACTGAGAATTTTTTATTTTTTACTCAAATATATATATTTCTAATCAGAAAAAAACGATTTTGTGGCTTGTGTGCTTCTTATTAACCAGTTGTGGCTCTCTTACAAGGTTCTAGTATAAAAGCAAAAAAGTAGTAAGATATTAAAATGTCTAATTGAAAAGCTAGAATGAATGCAGTTACAAACTAAAATTTAATGTGTAGGTATGGGATATCTTCTATCCTTAGGTTTTGCACCTTTTACATTCCCAATTGGATGCAGCACAACAGATTTCTCAGCAGCTGGGCTGGCAGGACACTTTGATTAGACTATTCCTGAAAGAAAACACAGAAGTCCGGGTTGGCTTTAAAGAGAACAGGGCTGATTCCTCAAGGGAAGAGGAAAAGAAGCCTACTACTGAAGAGCTTCAGAAACATCAACCTGATAAGACAGAGGGAGATAAAACTGGCAGCTTTGCATCTGTTAATGGTCTGTTTGATCAGTGGAGTTTAGAAGACAACAAATCCCTGGATGTCCCTGCTCATTTCTCTGTTATGCCACTGGAAGATGCATCCGCAGCAGAGATGTCTTTTAGGTCAGAGGACCGAGAAGAATTGTGGCACAGTAATCCTTCACATTTGAGTTTAGATCTGTCCAGTATCGACTCTTATGAATCGGCTGACATGGTGAATCAGATGACAGATAGCCAGCCCAGCACACCATCACCTGTAGAGAACACAAAACCTTTCTCTGGGCAGCCTGACAAAGAGCTGGATGTTACAAATGTTATGGACTTCACTGCTGATCTTTCTTTATTTGAAAACCAAGGAGTAAGTAATTCGCTCCTGATGTGGTTAATTTCTCCAAATGTCTGCAATTCCTCTACATTTTTTTAATCTTCTCCCTGATGGATAAGTTTTGTCTGTTTGTTTTTTCCCCTTCCTGTCTTCCAACATGAAAGCTCTTTCATAGTGAGTAGGGGTGCATCCTTTTCTAATGTGTCTTCTTTTTTTGGTTGTCTAGTTGGAATAGCTTCTTTTAAAAAAAAAGAAAAAAACAAAAACAACAAACGAAACCTACAAAGAAAGAAAAACCCTACAAACTTGTCCCCTGCCCCTTTCTATATTTCAGCATCCTTTATCTTTGAGAGGAGGCATGGAGCAGACATGCTGTGAAAAATACCAAGGGTGGCTAAAGGTCAGATTAAAATAATGCTGTAGAAGTCAAGCCAGAATGTATTACAACACACAAGCAAGGCAAAGTGTCTTATAGTTGTGTTTTCATGTATTTAGCAATTGGACTTTACAGACTGCGCAGTTTTCAAAAATGCTGAAATACGCAAGCATAGGGACTGCGATGAACAAGAAACATTTTGAAGGTTTCCTAGATTAGAAGGGCTGTAAATATTTCTCTTCTTTTGCAGGGGGGTGATAACGAACTCATACAGTTACTTACAGACATCCTACTGTGTATAATGTGGAAAGGCATTGAAAAGTCTGATGATGCTGCTTGGATTGAGAGAGGACAGGTGTTTTCTGCGCTGACCAAACTGGGGATGTCTAATGTGTTGCTGCGACCTTCTGATGAAATAAAACTCAAGTGAGTGCACAGTTCAAGAACAGGTTCTTTCACGCCTTTTGAGGAAAACCAGAAGGCGTAAGGGGCAGTAGTGAAGATGGGAGGGGATGGGTGTTTCCCAACAAGATGATGTACTTTTCTTTGCTCTCTCTTCTTATACTGTCTGAAGTATATTCTACCTATTTGGTAGTGTCACGTGGCCATAAAATTTTGAAACCCTATTGCTTGCTGTTTACATAAACTTCTCAAAATCTCTTGCCTCACTGGCTTATCAAGACAACAGTTATGCCACTGCAGACTAAGAGATTCAATTTAAAAACCTCATTGTATTTTTTTAAAGCTACTTACATTTAGAACATGTAATAATTTGGGATTTTGTTTTCCATGCAGCTTGCTGGAGAAGATGTTAGAATGGTCTGTCACTGATAACAGAGATTCTAAAGCTCTCCCTACACATGCTGAAAATGCCTTCAAGCTCTTGCTAATTGTACAAGATTTCCTGCAGGCAGAAGGACTAGTTAATTCAAATTTATGGACAGAAAAGGTACTGTAACTGCGTAATGGATGTATTGTATATAGGCTGAAGTAGTAATGAGAAAGTTGTCAGCTTGGATACTCTCATCCCTTCTACGTATCTGTTTTTGAACTAAAGATATTACAGAGTAAGGGTTCTTAGCGGAATGGATTAGATTGCCCCATAATGACTAAAAATGTGAGAATACTTACTACAGGCTTTGTAGTTAATTTTGCAAATTAAATAGGCCTATAAGTGGTACTCGGTTGAAAATCCAGGTCTCTTCAGACTGGAGGAATATGTAGGAACTAATGAAACAATATCAGGTGTAGTCTAAGCACCATCTATCAGCATGTATAACTCTGTGTGTGTGAATAAAAGACCAGCCAAAACTCTACTCTCAGTTGCAAGCTAAGAACGGTCACCTCTGGGCTTTGACCTGTGTTGGAGTTTCAACATGATTTTGTGCATATATATGCAAATGGCGCAATCTTATCTATCAGAGTCAGAAACAAAAGGCCTGAGGAAGAAAATGACTAGCAAACATAATAACTAGTAAAGTAAAGCAGCTTTCTGTCATCTGGCTTTTTCTCCTGCCTTCTTGACATGTATGCTGTAGGTGTGTAGAATTTGTCTCAACATTTAGGCAACTTCTGGCAGTGGTCCTGCTTCCTTCACTGTCTGAGGTATCATTGCTTTTCCATTTTTCAAGGCTAAAGGGGAGAGGTGTTATAGGGAAACCATCGTTATATCATGGTAAATCCTTAAAAAAAAAAAAAGATCAGTTTTTAAGTCTACCTTTTTTGGGATGGGGAGAAAAAGTGTAATGTTAAGAATCATCAACACTAATTCCTAACCTGTTCTCCAAAATGCCTGCTTATAAGTAAATGTAGCTTAATCTTAGCGATTTAGTTGTTTGGCTTTATAAAGTCTCCTCTTGGTAAAAGCTTTGCCTTCTGATGTGGTCTGGTTTTGTGAAATCTAAATAGAAATGAGATCTGAACATTGGAGCAGTGAGAGTTGTGCTTACTGCCAACTCTGAATTGCAAATAACAGTACTTTTATAAATGATCTTCCACTGTGCCTGCGGAGAATTTAAAGTACCTTAATATTCTAAGCAGGACAGCTTTTAGTCTGCCACTGAAGCATTCATGTGATTCTGGGGCTTAACAAAAGAATGATTTTACATTTAAGTAATTTATTAGGGAATGTATCAAGGTATATTAGTTTTAAGCAAACATGTCTGGATAGTGAAATGTGCCCTCTGCCTTGTGAATACCTACCTTTCACAAGGCAGGTATCACTTCTAGTATCACAATACTGATGATAGAAGTGAGTGCTTCCTAATTTTTTTAATTATGTTTTTTAAAGAACATTTATAGTTGTTATGAAGATTTGAGCATTTTGCTAAATGATGTATTTATGAAAGAAACCTTGTTTTCCTTCTCAGGGCACTGTGCCTGTAGCTGTTGCTGGTAAATTATACTAGCGTTACACTCAAATAATTTAAAATACAATGCAAAAGAAAGAAGTAAAATCCTATGTACACTGATCCCAGAAATTGCAAGTTGGTGTGGTATCTGTGCTATTAGTAATAGTGCCTTTTCAATTGTAGTAATCCTGCTCATGAACTGTCTAACTTTTCTAAGAAAATGGCATTTAGTGGCGTTAAATTATAGGGAAAAAATAAGCATATATACTATATGCTGGTTTTGGCTTTATTCAGGAGAGATACTTGAGTTAACATATTGGCTAGATAGATTTTTATAGTTGGAAATTGTTTCAAATTACTGGTTTAACTGGAGTGTTCTGGGATAATTTTCTGGGTTTGGTTAAGTTAGAAGTGTGAACACAGCCTCTTCTTCAGCTCTTTGAAATTACTGTCTCTCCAGCTGCAGTAGCTGTTAATTTTATTTCATGCACGTCTTCTGTTTTTACAATAGCTCTTGGAAGAACTGGTGACTCTCATGGATAGCCTGTCAGTCTGGTACTCTGCAGGCCTAGAAGCAGTCAGGCTTTCACAGGTGCAAGTCCAGTTGCTCCTTGGATTCATTGCACAAGATAACTTACAGGTGTGTTGCAAATTCGTGCAAGTGGCATTGTGGTTGAAGTACGTGTGTGGTGTAACTGTTGTGGTTTATGGGGAAGCTGCTCATACCAGTAAGCAGACTGATGGCAGTCCTTCATCCTTCTGTACGGTAGATATTTGATTGGTTCTTACCATTTGCAGATTTACTGTGTGCATCACTTGAGCATGAGAAAGAGGTGGAGAGCAAGCTGTTTGAAGATGAGACTACATAGGCAATAGCGGCAATAAGATAGTGATGCTGATTGTGACCTTTTGTTTCTGCCATAAAATAGATTTATTAGCGGTTTCAGGTTTACATACATCAGGTGCATGTGAACCTGGGCTGTTCTGCCAAATCACCGTTTGAAACAAAGTTAGCAGAGCTTTGCCTGGAATGTGAGCCCTTCAGTAAGGCCAGGGTTGTTGGGTATGTGATTGTCTTAAAGCAGCTGTGTGACTTTGGCATTGCAGCTAAATCGGGTTTGGTCATCACAGGATGAGTAAGTGGTCAATGCCCATATTTGATGCATGTGTGCCTTCAGGCTACCTGGGTTGCAGCCAGAATATGTACTTAAACCTGTGCTCAAAACTACCACTTTGAGGGTTGCATTCATATGGGTTTAAATTGAAAGTGGGAAGATTTAGATTAGATATCAGGAAGATGATCTTCACTGTGAGGGTGGTGAGGCACTGGAACAGGTTGCCCAGGGAAGCTGTGGATGCCCCATCCCTGGAAGTGTTCAAGGCCAGGCTGGATGGGGCTTTGAGCAACCTGGTCTAGTGGAGGGTGTCCCTGCCCATGGCAGGGGGGTTGGAACTAGATGATCCTTAAGGTCCCTTCCAACCCTAACCACTCTGTGATTTTTTTTTTTTTTTTTTGGTGGTTGTCTGTGTAGGTCTGTGCTATGGCAGCAGCCAAACTAAACACCCTCCTTCAGACCAAAGTAATCGAGAGCCAGCCTGAAGCATGCTACCTCTTGGGAAAGCTGGAAGGCATCTTGAGTAGATCAATTGAAGAGAAGACAGAAACGTACTCATTTTTGATTCCCCTTGTTCGGACACTGGTATCCAAGATTTATGAACTTCTCTTCATGAACCTGCATCTCCCTTCATTGCCTCCTACCAATGGCAGCCCATCTTTCTTTGAGGATTTTCAGGAATACTGCAGCTCTGATGAATGGCAAGTTTATATTGACAAATATGTAAGTAGTAGATTCTTTTTGTATCATTCCCCCCTCATTTTAGCCATGAAAGCAGAGGAACTTGTTCAGAAATCACTCTGTGCTTTTTGTTTTCTTTTGGTGGAACCAGATTATTCCAAATATGAAGCAGTATGAAGAGAATTCATTCAGACATGATCATGAGCAGATGGCACTTTATTGGAAAGATTGTTATGAAGCATTTATGGTGAACACGCACAAGCGAGACCGGGAGAGAGGAGAAAGTAAGCTTAAATTTCAGGTAAGTGTTTGAGTGCGTGCAAGTTTCTCTTAGAAGAATTAGAGTTCTAGAACTTAGAGTTGCCTTCTGAAAGATGGAGAAACTAAATTCCAGGATGATCTAATTCAAGAGATTGCAGGCAGGTTAATTTTTGTATATGATTTTATGGGCAATGTGGCTCTATACACTTGTAGGATATGCTTTTTAATTCTGTTCTTTCTGTTTAAGAGACTTATCTGTAAGCAAAGTTATTTCAGGACAGTAGGCCTTTCTCGTAGTACAACAACCTAGAATTATGCTCAGCTATAAGCTACATTTTCTTTTACTCTGATTTATGTTTTGTATTATTAAAACCTCTTCTCCATTATAAGATGAGTCAGTGTGGTTTGTTGTTGGTGTGTGTGGAGGAGGTTTTTTAAAACCAATTTCAGTGCAATGGAAACATTTAGAACAGTGAACTGTTCCTATTTAATGTGTGGAAAAATTATTTCTGAACTGATGTTTCTGTATAAGGTCCAGACTAAGTTTAAGCATTAGAATTAACTGGTAATTACAGGCAATATCGTGTCTAAGTTTTCACTTTGTCTTAATAAGGATCCTTGTAGTAAGTCTTTCTTGTTCAAGTAGCTAAAGGAAGAATAAAATGAGTCGCATTCGGGAATATCAGAATTTAAAAGTCCTACCAATTGTGATAGGATTTGCCATACTGCTGACTTCTCTGATGGTGAAACATTGCTTTCATATGGATTCAACACTGATAATGTTTTCTTCGCATCTCTAAGTCGAAGTTTGGCGCCGTTTCTATACTAAGTTTTTAAAAATTTCTCTCATAAGCATTACCTTAAATTTTCAGAAGTTTACTGCTAAACTTCTTTTGTTCCTTCTTAATTTGTGAGAATTCTTGCAAGCCACAGGGCTGTGTTTTCAAAGGTCAGAATTATTTCAGTGTTAGATTTATTTTTAATGGTCTTGCAGGAGCATTTTGTGGAACCATTCAGCAGAAAGGCTCGACAGGAAAATCTGCGGTACAACAGTATGCTAAAGCAACTTAATAGTCAACATGCAGCTACTCTGAGACAGTGGAGAGCAGCCCAGCTTTACTTGTTCTCTGAACGGGGTCCTTGGTCTGAAATGTAAGAGTGAAGTTCTTAAATCAAACCGTGTATGATGCTTAAAAAAAATTTGCCAACACGGCTGTTTCATGTGGTTAGACCTTGTCAAACTGACTCTAATACCCATTCTTGAGACGTGAAGTTAATATTTAATGCATCTTTTTATAAAGATTTTCTGCATTTAATTAACAAAATGCAAAGTTTGAGGTGTAGTGCTGAGCTAGTTACCTGCATACTAGATTTTCTTGCCAAGAGACAAACAAAAACTAATTATCAATGAAACATGGAAAAACTTTTTGAGAGACCCTATGGTTTGGTGGTTCTGTTAGAAAAGAGGGAAGAGACTTGTTAACAAAGACTTTGATTTTTTTTTATACGTTAAGCTAATTTCAGCTTAAAATAATATATTTTGTCTGTCTTAGCTATTGGGGAAGTTCTTGGAGACTTTTTTTTTTAGTCTTCTAATTGTCATTAAGTGAAAGTGTAAACAATTTGATACTTTCAGTAGATAATAAATGCTGTTTACAGAGTGCTTTAGGATGATCAGAGCTGTAATATGAAATAAAAAACTAAATTGCAGTTTACTGCTTTCATGGCTTACAGTGTATAAGCTGATGACCAGTATTTTTCTAAATACGTACTCTTTTGGAATCAGTTCATTTATATAGGTCCTTACCTTTTTTAACTATTGTAATGAATATTCTTATTTTCCTAGGAAACAGCATCCTATTCACTGGAAACTTTCAAATGTGGAAAATTTTTCACGTATGAGACTAAAACTAGTGCAAAATTACAACTTCAACTCGCATCAAGATGCTAGTGACCTGAGAGATAATTTAGGTAAAGTGGTATTGTATTTGCTATTTCACTTGAGTTTTTGGTCTTTAGTGAGGAAAGATACACTTCACTCTTTGTATTTAAGAATCAGTGTATGGTAGACAATTAAATCTTTATTTTTCTTCATTTTGCCTATCATAAAATGTGCAACACGAGTGGTGCTTTGACCTGGAACAGCATCTTATTACTGAGTAGAATTCATTTCCCCTTGTTCATTGTATTTTTATTGAGGGGAAAATAAAGGTGGAACTCCTTTGTTTTAAAGTAAGCAGTGACATAGCTTGCTTGTGTAAGATTATTCTTTCAAGAAAAAGAAACAATAAGATCACAATAAGCAGGCAGTTTTTGTTTAAAATCTCTTGGAGTTTATGATTAAAATGTGTAGATATGAAGCGCTTCGCTTCAGATGTGTGCCAAACAGCTGAGTTTGTGGTGTAAACTGCTCTTTAAGTTAGGTGTAATAGATGTCCAAAATCAAACCAAAAAACCAGCATACACTGCATTTGGGTGTTTTGTTTGGTTTTATTTTTTTTTTTTTCTTACTTGGGTCTAAAAGTATTTCCATGAGATCTGCATGCTGTGTCTGGCAGAACATTGAAAAGTACTTAATTTGATATGTCCACATCAGAATTCAGTTTCAAATTTTCTAATGTGTTTGGCTTCCCTTTTATGCTGCTATAATTTGAAATATATTTCAGTGTAGTTCAGGTAGTATATTTAGTTTTCTGCTTGCCCCCAAAAGTATTTAAGAGATTTGATTGCTTCTTTACTCGGTTAAAACCAACATTCAACAAGAGAAGATATACTCAAAAGAAGTTGTACTCAGTATTAGCTTTCCAAAAGTGTTCTATCAAAAAACTTTCTAAGCTGAAATGTCTGATAGGTGCACACCAGACACAGCCTTCTAGCGAGTCTCTGCTTCTGGAGGTGGTGAAGCAGGTGAAAGTGAGTGACTTGGAAGATGATATTCTTGAACTACCAGAAGAAGACACAGCAGCCAGTTCCAATTTGTAAGTACAGTGGAATAGAACAGTTGAAATTTGTTTCTGTGCTAGAGATAAGGAGTGCGAAACAACTTCGGGGAGTTGATTAGCATACCAAGCTTCCCTCTTTCTTTATCTGGCTTTAACAATCCGATCCAGGGCTTTGTAATAGTTTTGAACCGCAGAAAGGTTGCTGTTGGATTTATCATAGTCAGCAATGAGACATGAAGAACCCCAGGGAAAAGAAGACAGAAATTTGTTAGTGATTCACCACTCAGAGTTGGTTTGAAGCTGAAGCTACACAACTGCTGAGGTTTTTCTACTATGTATGTTGTCTGTAATTCTCAAGAGTCTGTTTGCCTTGGGAGAGGCATAGACCAGACTGGAACTGGCTCTTGCCCATGGATGCCAGGGCCGTTTCTGATACCATCAGCTGCATAGCATGGATGTTTGGTTGGCAGTCATGTGCTGGAGTACCTTGTGCTTAAGAGCATTCCAGAGGGAAGGCCTGCTGTGCTTCTTCATGTCACTTGTGTGACTTTAAGAAAGGAGGGAGGGCAGGGCAGGGGGAGGTAGCAAATGCCTCACTCTGCTAACTGGGCATGTGATGTGTGTGCATCTACGTGTGTCTGTGCTGCTGAAGGCCGGTAGGGATGTGGCACTTTGAGTGATACAGGTGCATTTTCTTGTACCTTAAAGGTTGTTAAATGCTTGCTTGTGATGTATCATATCTGTAGACTTCTGAGCAACCATTACTTCAAATACTCCCAAAGATAACTTTAGTCACATAAACCAGGACTTACTTCTGCTCTGGGCCAGAGAATTTAAGCATTTAAATGAGAAGGGAAATACAGCCTCATGTTCTCATACTTCAGCGGAGGTGAAGTCCAATGCACCTGAGACTGAAATATCAAGCCTGAAGAGCGATAACTCATTCATGTTGTACTTTTAATGCCATTCAAATTTGATTCTTTTCTGAACTGTACTCTTACCAGGTACCTGAGCAACTGTATATTCTACCCAACCCCTGTAACACTTCTGGTATTTCTGTAGGGATGAGAAGGATGAGCAGAGTCAGAAAGAAAAACTAATATTGTCTGAAGACTGTGAACTTATTACAGTAATTGATGTGATACCTGGTAGGCTGGAGATCACTACTCAGCACATCTATTTCTTTGATGGTAGCACTGAAAAAGAGGAAGGTGAGCATGATCAGTATCTCTTTCTTTTCACTGCAGCTCAGCATTCTGGTTTTACCAGGCTGAGTTTGGGGTTTGGTTTTGGTTTTGGGTTTTGGTTTTTTTTTTTGAGTGAGTGTCAAACTCGTTAGAAAGACAAGTTCTGGATCTGTACTTAAAAATGCTGCTTAAATGACATGCCCCTGTTCTCCCTGATAATGTTTCACTTGTACGTTGATTAAAAGGTAGCAGTATGTAAGCATTAATCATCTATATTCATTTAGTGAACTTTAATAGAATATGCACAGTTGAGTATGAAAACAGTGAACTGAAATGTCTGACCAATAATGGTAAAATTTTCAAAAACAGTATATCAAGAAGTTGGCCTTTTGGGAATTCTGAAGTTAAAAGTTTCAATTTGAGCCTGTTTAAGAAAGCAATGGGGTTCATATTTTGGTTCATACTTTCTGTAAATAGAATATATTTATTATGTGTCTAGATCAGAAAGTAAAACCATCAGATATTTCCTTCTCCTTCTTTCTTCTAGCAGAGCAATAGCTGAAGTTGGTATTTTACTAGCAAAATGGTTAATCAGGCCACACTCCTAGAAAATGCAAGTTTTATAACTCTGGGGTGATTGGAAAGGATACAGAGTTATGTCTATATGAGAAGTTTTTGATACATTCCAAGTCAATAATCAAAGTGCTCTCCCTAGGGGTAGGTTTTGATTTCAAATGGCACCTTTCTCAAATTCGGGAGATACATTTGCGTCGGTACAACCTCAGGAGGTCAGCTTTGGAGATCTTCCTTACAGATCAAACCAACTATTTCCTGAACTTCAATAAGGAGGTATGGGTTTCACAAATTTCCTTGGTTTGTACAGCATCTACATCCTTTGATCTGTGTAGCATCTACACAGAGAAAAAAAAAAAAACCACAAAAAACCACTTCATAACATATGTTGCCTTTAGCTTGTAACTCAAGGGTGTCACATCCATCCATGTCCAAATGTTTTATGCAACAAGAGATAGAAATGCTTAAATTATAACTGTTCCATTTATTTCGCATCTTAATTAGCCGAAAAGTTGTTTACTTGTCAGCTTCAATCTTCAGAATAATATTTTTATTAATGCTGTTTTCTAACAGGTACGAAACAAAGTATATAGTCGAATATTGTCACTGCGTTCTCCAAATATTTCTGGGACCAGATCTCCGCAGGAACTATTTAAAGCTTCAGGTTTGATGCAGGTACAAGACTTGAGCATAAATCTAGTCTAGAGCATTCCTCTGTCTCTTGAATGAGTCCTTGGAAGGTCCTAGACTACTGATTTTACTTCCACCTCACCCAGTGTTTAGATGGCAACTGCCAGCTGCTGTCCCCTCAGTCTGGTCCCTGAACTTTCACATGCACATTTTAGAACTGCTGTGTTGTGTGTGTACAGTCAGTGAGATAAATGGGTAGAGCCAGGCTCTGTTGATATGATTGTGACAAGTGTTCTGACAAGAATGGAAAACGTGTAGCAGGCTTGCTTCTGTTTTCAGTCTGTGGTCTTAAGTGCATGTTTTAGAACCTTTTCACTGCACGTGCAAATAACTTTACCTGCTACCTTTTCAAGATGAGGCTTTCAACAAAACCCATGTGAAGATTAAGCAGGAAATATGATATGAAGGGAATTAGTAATATTGGTATAAAAGGAAAATACAAAAATTTTTATAGGGTGTCCCTGCCCATGGCAGGGGGGCTGGAACTAGATGATCTTTAAGGTCCCTTCCAACCCAAACCATTCTATGGTTCTCTAAATATGGATAGTTTTTTTTTTTAAATGTAGTAAATGTATTTTTATCTTCCATCTCTTTATGCCACAATTATTGTTTTCTCTGAGGGAGAAAGCTTTTCAAATGACTTTTAAAATATTGGGCGTACTTTATTTTTTGTTTCCGTAATGCTAAAAGCTGTTGTAACTTTACCTAGAGAAGAATCTTGTATGTAATGAAAGGTCTCCATCACCCTACAGACAGATATTGAGCTCTTCTGAACACAGCTTTGTTCTTTGGTTTAAAATATTATAGTGGCTCAAGGACAACATTAATTTAAAAATTCCTGTACCATTAACAAATTTATAAATAAATTCTGACTTCAGAACTCTAAGGGATTTCAAAGTTTTGTTTCCCTTTTTCTCAGTACCTGTTTACCTGCCTTCTTTTTGTTTCTCTTTCATTTCTGTTTCAATTTTTTATTCTGAGACTGCAAGTTGTCTTCTGCCCTGTATTTAAAACAGTACTGGCATCAATCAGGGACATGATTTCAATGAAATATAGGTAGCACTGTCACTGAATCAAAGGGAAAATAAAATTTATTAGGAGAAATTAAATTTGGACTTTCATACCATTTTTAGTCTTGTGCCAATACTGTCCTCTGGCAGATAAATACTGACAAGACATATCTTTTTTGATAGTGCTGTCTTTGATATACTGACCTCTATTGCATCTTTTTTTTTTTTTTTGTCCTTCAGAAATGGGTGAATAGAGAAATATCCAACTTCGACTACCTTATTCAGCTGAACACAATGGCAGGACGAACTTACAATGACCTTGCTCAATATCCTGTGGTAATTAAAATAATTTTTAATTTTTTGCCAAAGGTGTGTACTTTTTCTATTTTGAAAGATGGATTTTTAATTTGATTTTTGGCTCTTTTTAGTTCCCTTGGATTTTACGAGATTATACTTCAGAAGAACTGGACCTGAATAATCCTTCAGTCTTCCGGGATCTGTCCAAACCTATAGGGGTGGTAAATGAAAAGAATGCGAAGGCTGTGAGAGAGAAGTATGTATCTGAACACTCAGTTATATTTCTCTTTTCTGAGCCTTCAGGCTAATAATGTATTTTAAAAATAAAGTGGTTACAGTGAAATTTTTAAAAGCTAGTTTTATAACATCACAGGTACATTTGCAAAGGCTCTTGATTTGCTGTTTCTGCTGCATTCAGATTAGTTAGCTTATATGGCACTGAAACAACAAAAGTTCTGTTATAAATTTTAAATCTTCTCGCATGTGGATGTGAGGCTGTAGAAACACTTAATGGCCCAGCAGCTTGAAGAGATATACTGTGTCCCATGTCTGATTCAAGATAAGGAATGTGAAATCATGCTGGTGAGCTGAGCTGCCTGTGCTGAGAGGTAGTCTTGGTCCTAAATCTGTGCTTTTGGCTCTCTTTTTTTCAAGGACAGGTTATTGTCTTTGAAATAAAATATAACTCAGTGTCTTCCAGCAACTCCCTTGTAGGTAGGAATGACAAGTATTACACCCACACATCAGTGTAGTGATCCTTCCTTTTTGGTTAGTGTGGGGATAGTGTGTTGTCATACCAGATGGCACTTGTCAGGCTTCTTCCAAAGCCAGCTTTCTTCTGAAAACTTGGAACGGTGGAGTATTTTCTTTGAATGACTAGGCTCTGTCCCTGACTGTAATGAAACTGGTTCTCCAGCAGTATGCTTCACTATAATTTCTCCTACTAGCTTTGTGACACTGAGGACTGTGTCAGCCAGATGGTGGCTTGGTACTGTAGAGTGAATTTGCCAGTAGAAAAGGAAGTGGACGTGACTGTTAAATGTAACTCTTTCCTGCATCCTGACACAGTCACACACACTCTTACTTCCACAAACAACACTAAAAACAACCAACCAAATTTAAATCTTGCAGGAAACTGTCACAAGTCCCTTCAGCAATAAATATTCAGCTTAGTGATGTGGGGTTTTCTGTCTGTTGTATAAAGCTGTGCTGGGTCAGGCCTGTCTTGCCCATGATCCAGTTTCTGACAGCTGATAGCAAATGCCTAGAGAAGTGCCTAAGAACAGGTATGCAGAGGCTTCATCCGCAGTACATGTCTATCTTTGAGCAGTCTTTTGCTTAGGGACTTTGAATCTCAGAATTGGAATCCTCCTGTTTAATACAACTCAATGTATTTTTTTCTTATAGATTACTGTAATTATTTCTTTTCAATCTTTCCCTCCAATAAGTATAATCCACATGTAAATCAGCTCAGTTGTACTTATAAAGATTTATTTTTATTTTTTTTAGATATGAAAATTTTGAGGATCCCCTTGGGATAATCGACAAATTTCACTATGGGACACATTACTCAAATGCTGCTGGTGTTATGCATTATCTCATTCGGGTAGAACCTTTCACAACCCTTCATATCCAACTTCAAAGTGGCCGGTATGCTGTGAGCAAATAAGCACCACCTTTTATTTTTCTTCGTTATCACTTGATTGAGGAAATGGTCAATGTCTAACCTGAGATTTCTTATCCGCAGATTCGACTGTGCTGACAGGCAGTTTCACTCTATTCCTGCTACATGGCAGGCACTAATGGACAACCCTAATGATGTCAAGGAACTTATCCCAGAGTTCTTCTACTTCCCAGAGTTCCTGGAGAATCAAAATGGTAAGCTGACTGCTCAGGATATCCTCATGGAAAACTGTTGTTGTATTCATCAGAGAAGTGTTGTTACAACCATTTGTGAATGCTGTGGAACACTTCTTATGTAAGCTTTAGAATGTGCTTGTAGAAATTACATTAATCACCTTGCGTGCTTCAAACTGTTTAATGAAGGCACCAGTTGTGTTAAGCAGCAGCCTAAATGTTGTTTAAGATTCAAACTGGGAGCTTAAGGATGGCTAAAAATAGTATTGTTTACCTAGTGTAAACTACCAGAGATGCTCATTTGGATGTTTGAAAAAGAAGATAGCAAAAGTTAATAGTGATTAGTTAGTATACTTTTTATTGGGTTTATTGAGTGCTAGAGTTTGGACATATTCAAACGTAAGGTCTTTTATTTGTTCTAGGCAACTAGCATATCTTCTGCCATTACTGTTATCTTCCAGTGCATTAAGTCACCTGATTTTAGAGCCATGGTTTTAAAGTCAGGTTTCAGTACCCATCAGAAGGAGGGGAAAAAAAAGCTGTTTCACTCATATGTAATGCTGGTTGAAAACAGTGTCCTGCATTCTGATATGAGACTCCTAGACATCCTAGGGACTCTTTACAAAGGCATGTTGTGACAGGACAAGGGATAATGGCTTTAAACTGAAAGTAGGTAGATTTAGATTGGACATCAGGAAACAATTCTTCCCTGAGAGGGTGGTGAAGCACTGGAACAGGTTGCCCAGATAAGTTGTGGTTGCCCCATCCCTGGAAGTGTTCAGGGCCAGGCTGGATGAGGCTTTGAGCAACCTGGTCCAGTGGAAGGTGTCCCTGACCTTGGCAGGGGGAGTTGGAACTAGATGATCTTTAAGGTCCCTTCCAACCCATTCTATGATCTTTTTAAATTCACATTTTTTGCATAGAGGGTTGTTTCACTACCTATTAGACAATTTTAAAATGTATTTGTATGCTTGTGCTGCTGCCAATTTAGTGTGCTAGTACAATCTACCCAAGTTACACAAATTGGAAACACTGAATTCACACTTTCAGAAGTTATTTAAGTATGTGGAGTTGTTCTAATGAAAGCTGGTGTGGTTTAAGACTGCTTGAAAGCTTTGATTCTACAACCATTTAATTCTACAAGTAACTTCATTCTTATGAATAACCTAATTGAAATGTTTTGGACTCTTAATCCTGGTAAAACAAAGCAAAAGCAGCTATGTTTACAGATGGGTATGTAATTGATTAATGCTGCTTTTAAGGTTGTGATTTCCACTTTAAAATCATTTAAGTGCTCTGCACAATTGTTATCCTCTATCATTTAACATTTAAAATTTTCAGAGCAGCACTTAGCTTCCTATGTCATTGATAGGGTGATTGGAGATTTACGTTATGAATTTTTTAATATCCTTCTCTTGCGTTGAGAAAAGAATGCTTTTTAATTGTTGTTGAGAAATCAAGATATTTGAAATATCTTGCAGTAACTCTTTAAATTCTTCAAATTATTCACTAGGTTTTAACTTAGGTCAACTTCAAATATCCAAAGAGGTGGTAGATGATGTTATTCTCCCGAGATGGGCCCATTCCCCAGAAGACTTCATTTATAAACACAGGAAGGCTCTGGTAAGACAATGTTTATATGTGTGAAGTAATAATAAAGAAAGTACACCTAGAGATTGTCACTGTGGTTTAAGTGTAAAATACTGAGACTACACTTGAACTAGAGTTGTGGTGGCATTTGACATTGAAAATACTGTTAGAACTTTCAGTTAAAAGCACTATGCATGTCAATAAAATGCTCAAAAGAATAAAGGAAAGAGCCTGAAGATGCTAATCATTTTGGAGTTTGCTACTTTAGCATAAAATGCAGAATTAGGTGGTTTTAGTTCATAAGGCTTCCCTTGCTTTTTAAAGATTATTCTGTATTCTAGTAACAGCTTACTTTCCCTTGCACAGTTGCATTTCGATAGTTTAGATGTGCTGCTTTGCTGTATTAATTTTCCCTCTTACCTGGCAGATATTTTTAGTTTAGGAATTAAGTCTCTGTCACAGAAAATAGTAAATACTACTTATTCTTACAAGAGCATTTTTTCCTTCTAGGAATCTGAGTATGTTTCTGCTCATCTTCATGAATGGATAGATTTGATTTTTGGCTACAAGCAGAGGGGACCAGCTGCAGTGGAGGCGCTCAATGTGTTCTATTATTGTACTTATGAAGGTACAAAGCAGTATGCTCTCTTGTAATTGTCATCAGACTTAAGGGTTTTCAGTATTAGATAGAAAACACTTGATTTGTGAGCATGCCATACAGTAGCATATGGTGAGGCAACAGAATTATAGATGAAATACGGCAGCATGACTTAAAATTCTTAAAATTCCACGTGCAGAGTGGAGTTTTCAGGTCGTATTTTATATGAAGGCGTTGTTTGGAAGCTTTTCTGAGGTGAAGGGCAATAATACTGCAATTTATATTTTGCAACATTTGTCAACTCTGTCCTCAATAAGTTTTTTGGTTTATGCTCTTTTTCTTTTTTCGACCTTTCATCATTCTGGTGGTGATCCAGGGGCTGTGGATTTGGATGCTTTAACAGATGAGAAAGAAAGGAAAGCTTTAGAAGGGATGATAAACAATTTTGGGCAAACTCCTTGTCAGCTGTTAAAGGTAAGCTCTTTGTTCCATCTCAATCAGACCTTTATGGTTAAATCCATCTGAGTTAGAAGGGACTTCTGAAAAAATGAAAATTTTGTAAGATAATGGTTTGTAATTTTAGGAATGTTAAGTCTTTGCTGCCTTACCATTTCTAAAGGTCACACTGATGGAAGTTTAACGTACCATTTTCAAAAGAAATTAATTTGCTTTAAGAAGGCAAATTAGGTGCTCAAGAGTCTGTTTTCTCACTGATTGCCAATAAGATTCTAAGTGTGACTTGAACAAATGGATAAATTTGTCTAATTGGATATTTCTCCCAATATTGTCTCCTAGGAGCCCCATCCACAAAGGCTGTCAGCAGAAGAGGTAGTGCAAAGACTAACTAAAAGTGATACCTCTACTCTGAATCTCTTCCAACACCTCACTGAATTGAAATCATTCTTCATAGAGGTAGATGTCTTACTTGAAATTGTTTAAAGTCTAATCTGAAACTTCTGATGTACTTAAAAGGTCACAGCTTAGATTAAAATAAACTTGCTTCCTATTTAAAGGAAGTATTTTAAAATGCATTGAGTATAAAATGAGCTCTGTCTTAGGTTAGCCTTACAGGGGTTGAATCCCATGAATTTGTACCTGCTGTCTGCTTGTGTGGGTGTTGGTTATTAAGCTAGCCACCCCACAAGTAAGCTAGGAACATTACAGGTGGTATCTGAGGACGCGCTGAACTTGGTAGCTAAACTGACTGATTTAGGACAAAGCCAGGGTTTCATTTCTGGTGTTTTTGACAAAGCCTACCTGCATGAACTGAGTGTGTGTGTGTACCTGTGCCTCAGCGTCTGACACTGATTCCAGGGGCTTTGGGTATTACTCTTTACAGGTTCTAGATTTGTCTTTTCACTCTTGGATATAATCAGACCAAAACCATGTCCTTTCTCTTAGGGGATCAGCGATGGTGTGCCCATTGTCAAGGCTGTTGTCCCCAGGAATCAGTCACGTTCCTTTATTTCTCAGGGAAGCCCAGAGATCTTGGTGAGTTGTGTGTGTTCATACTATTCTTAGACTGCAGACAAATAGGTGTATTTTTTCATATACCTTGTAGAGAAACACTTCACTCTTCCTGTTCAAATGTGTTCCTTTAACCTGTAATGAATGTCAGCTCTAAGTTAAATATTTGTCTTCTGAAGAGAAGGCAGGCTGATTTGTCGAATGGCATTTAAGAGCTGATGAGACATGAGTGTAAGTTGCCCACTTGATCCACTTCCATGGTAGCAATACATTTCCTAATATAATGCAGCGCAGCTTTAAAATGAGAGGATGATGTTATTAATGGCATCACTATGTTTATCTTTACTTTCCAACCCACATGTTAAGGTATACCGTATGTGGTGTATACACACTCCAGAGGTCTGCACTGTTCTTAAAATTAACTTTTGCACTGACTAATACAGGTGCTGTTACTATGGCAGATGGCCAAATGGTGGAAGGAGGAGGATGGTTTTGTATTTACATCTGTATGTATGGTCTGCATACTGGCCCTTCTGCAATAATACCTATGTTTTGCAGGAAAGAACATTCTTTTCCAATGTTCCTATTTTGTAGGTCAAACATACTGTCCTGGCTTAATGTGGTATGTGCATATATCATTTGGAGTTTGGACATGTCTAAAATCTCACTGTGTTTTCGCAAAATACCTGACGAAAATAGTATTTAGATTCCTTTCTTACTTTCTCAGAAATCAAACTGTAGTACATTTTTAAAAAACTTCCTGGGTTAATACATTAACTATTAATGATTACTGTGTCAAAGAAGAGGAGCAGCAGATTAAACTATGACTAAATTGTAATTAAGTGTTTGAGAGGCGTTGGTTGCTTGGGATTTTTTTTTTTTTTTTATCTCGACCCTGCCCTCTCCTTCAACTTCTCTGACCAATCTAGGACATACACTATTCTAACTTCATAATATGCAAGTACCACGTCTGGATTATGGCCTTTTTTTGATTTAGGGGAGGAGGGATGTGTACGCTTTGTTTCTTTGTGGTAAATTCTCAAGAAGCCTATGCTGGATTTTATGCAAGCTCTACTACCATCAAAGGGAAGCAGAAAATATGCCTCTGGGTTTCACTGATTTTTCTATCAAACTTTTTTAGGTAACGGCAAGTCTGAACTGCATTATCGGAACTCATGGTTGGCTACCTTACGATAAAAATATCTCCAACTATTTTACATTCATCAGAGACACCACAGTGACAAATCCCAAGTAAGCACATGAGGAAAGGTGCAGATGAACACATCTAGTAATGAAATACAGTAATTGTTGAACAGTCAGTGGATTGTACTGTTTTCATTGGCTGAGATTTCACCTAAGAATGCATCTTCTGATGTTCAATAATATTGCCTCTAATCTGTAATACTGTTCTAGCAAAGAGTTATGGAAGTGGCGTTTCAAGGTTCTTTATTCTTAGAACTATTTCTGGTTTTTATTGGTAATTATCAATCCTAAAACCTCGTCTTGGAATCTGAGCTGGGCAGTCCTCATACTTTCTTACACTACAGTGCAGGTGTATGTAATGCTTTTGTTTCTTTAGGGTTTAGAAGATTCCTTTTTTTCTTTAGTGTTACGATACTTAGGTAGGGACCCATATAGAATCACATTGCGTAAAAGGCGGAAAAGATCGAAGGTGAAATCTTGTTTCTGCCTGCTGATGGCAGTGAGAGTTTTTCTGTGGGGGACAGAATTACACTTTTTTTTTTAGATAGTCTCCTCTGTAGATGGAATTTCTTACTAATTTTCAAGGATATAGGAAATGCAAAAAACCTTGAACTAAGTTTACTCTTAACTGCTCATCGTTTGCCCACAGAACACAACGTAACATGAGTGGCCCTTTTGCACCGGGGCTGGAGATCACCTCCAAGTTGTTTGCAGTATCCCATGATGCAAAACTGCTTTTTAGTGGAGGACACTGGGACAATAGCATCAGAGTGACAACTCTTACAAAAGGCAAGCTGATTGGACAGCACATCAGGCACATGGGTTAGTAACTCTTTGTCTTGTGAAATTAAAGGTTTTATGTATTTTACCTTTATGTTTGTTCTTTTAGGAAAGAATTATAGCCAGAGCCCTTAGGCAGACAAGCATAGCAGTTATAAAGGAATGGCAGTGTAAGAACAGAAGAATGCTTGAACCATAACTATGCGTAAATACTTGAGCATGGCTTTTTAGTCATTGTAGTGATGGTTTAATGTAGTTTCAAAATATGGCTTGACTGCTGGTCTTAAGTAGCACAGCTGATTAAGTCAGGTTGCTATGCCTGGCTGACAATGACTTTGTTGTTTAATACAGTCTCAGCAGCCTTTACTGCAGTGGAACATTTCATGCAAACAGCAAATCAGGATACACTGTTGACATATTGCATACACAGTGTCACTCTGTGGGAGATTAGTCTTACATATCTTTATGATAACCTCCTGTTTTCTTTTTTTTATCTAGATATTGTGACCTGCTTGGCCATAGACTATTGTGGAATTCATTTAATCTCGGGCTCCAGAGATACTACCTGTATGATATGGCAAATAGTTCATCAGGTTGGTTATTTAGGCATACTCTGAGAAGCACATTCTGAATGCGTTTTTGTGCTTCTTTGTTTTGCTGTGATGGTTTATTGATTTCTTCTCTTTCAGTTTTGCAGGGAGAATAGTCCACTAGAAATTATTAGCTTAGTTATTTTGTTACTCCCATTGTCTTCTGTGTTTGAAATATTCACTATACACATACTATATAGCTGAAGTATGATGGTTTAGAGGCACTCCTAATGATTTCATAGATTATTTTCAGGATAGGCAAATATTATCCCCTATTGTACAGATGGAGGAACAGAAGAAGAGAGACAGTATGTGAGGCTACCGAAATTGGTCAGAACCGTGGTTATAGTTGAGGATTTTTACATTTTTAGGCTGCTGTTCACTCCAGTAGTTGCATTTTAGTACTGCATTTCCTCTGTGCGAAGTACTGATGTCTACACTAGGAGTTAGCAAAGACAACGCTAGTCTGTTACCTGGATTTACGCTGGTGTTTTACAAGTCTTTAATATTGGTCTTGTGCTTTCACACAATGGAAGTGGTTCTGTGATGAGTGTGTGTATTTACACTCAAAATGTGAGGCCATTTCCATTGTTATGAATTTTCAGTGTTCACTTCTGATTGCTGCGTTACAGATCTATGAGTAGGATTAACTGCAGGGGGGGCTGTCATGTTATGGACACTGTATTTGATCAGGTCCTCTTGTTGTTATACAACTAAAGTCAGGATATTAAAGCGGTACAGCGGTGCGTAACTGCATGTGTGTTTGTGGAAGTTGTCTTTATGGTGGCAGCGTTCATAATTCTTTCAAGAAGTACTTTGCAGCAATGGTGCGTGGCCAAAGAGGTGAGACCCTAGAGCTCACAGCAGCATACTTTTGTCCCAAGTAAGGGTAAATCTTGGAAATTTTTCAGTTTATTTATCTTCTCAGTGAGTTAAATAAGTCATCCCCTGGAGGTTATCTTTGCTTAGAATCACTTTTTCTTAACATTTTTAATGTGCTTTGTTATTTAATGGATATATAAATGATTATATATGTATTGTAAATTTCTCTTGTGAGAGTTTTATCTTCGTCTTACAGAGTGGCAGCAATGCACATCACGCTTCTGTTCTACTTGTCTGCTCTGCATTGTCACTTCCTTTTCCTAGCTCTGTATTTGACACTTGCGCGTTCCTGCATGCTTCAGGCTTTCATTTGGGTGGCAGTCAAATTTCTATCACAGAAATGAGAATTAAGAGTCCTCTGCAGAACTATTTACAGTACCTAGTCTCTAAGAACAGGTCTTGACCTTAGAACTGGTTTGAGAAAATGCCTGTGTATGCTGACAGTACACTCACTGAACAGAAGTACTAAATAGTTTTGACACCCTGCAGTCACGTGGGAAAATGACTATTTTTAATGAGCATTATTGCAAGATTTCCTTTGCATGTCATACTACAGGTAGTCACTGAGAAGGATTATTTCCTTTTCCTTAGAAATAGAACAGAGTTCCTGTAATTTTATGCAAAATAGCTTTCATCTGCTTTAAGCTTGGCTGTGAAGATAAGAGGTTAATTCCAGGGTAAACTGTAAGAACTCAACAAGTCCAGATACACAGGTGAAAAAATGGGTGGATGGGTGGGTAAACAACTCGTTGCAACTGGCCACTGTGGACCTTGCACATCTGGACATCTGAAGGGATAGAAACAAGTCAGCTAAGTAACTCTCTCACA
Organism: Rhynochetos jubatus; assembly: GCA_027574665.1. Taxonomy (NCBI): domain Eukaryota; kingdom Metazoa; phylum Chordata; class Aves; order Eurypygiformes; family Rhynochetidae; genus Rhynochetos; species Rhynochetos jubatus. The sequence goes on along the minus strand of CM050654.1, from coordinate 17,014,267 downwards.
TCCACGTGGTAACTGTGTGTTCATTCATTCTTGAGATTTCAATGAATAGGGCTGCTGACCTAAAAGGCAGTAAATTGAAATGGGTGAGTTATACCTTTGTTTTTGGCCTGTATCAAATAGCCATCTCACACAACTGATACTAAAGATATCAGGAATTTGTTTTTGTTTGTCCTTTAGCTGCAAGGGAATGTGTCATTGCACACTTTTTTTTTTACTCTTAGGGAGGAGTGCCTGTAGGCCTGGCACCTAAGCCATTACAGATCCTTTATGGGCATACGGATGAAGTTTCAAGTGTTGGCATCAGCACTGAACTGGATATGGCGGTGTCAGGATCCAGGGTAAGCATCCTCATACTTTTCCCTTCTTTGTGTCTTCTCTACTTAAACTACAGAGCATGTTTGAAGTTGATTAAGAATTGTACCGGAATTGTGACTATTTCATGATTGTTTTCTTCAGCCTTGTGCGTCAAGATATGTGCCATGTGCTTTGCTGCCTGCTTAATTCTGGCTGTCTCAAACTGCTCTGCACAGCATAGGCCTCTGCTACCATGTTGTGTTATTCTGCACAGATGAGCTTTAACGTGTGTGGACTTATTTGGAGATCTTAAGCTTCTCACAGAAAGGATTCTGTGATAGTTTCTTCCCTGCTTCCTTAACCTTGAAGGTTCTATGAGGCTTACTTGTGCCCTACCTTACTGTATTATGCTGGCATGCTGCTGAACTCTGACTCTGTACTGGACATAATGCCTACTCATAAACGTGACCTGAGAAATGGCTGATGTGCTGTCTATCCTTCCCCTCTTGCCCTGTTAGCATTGATATTTTCATGTGTCTACAGTACGTGGCCTTGAGGGAAGGCTTCTTTTGTGTAGCATTTTTGTTCCTAATGTTCAGGAGTCTTGATCTTGAGTTAAGGATTTAAGTGCTTTCACAATATTTCCTCTGTATTTAAATACTATTTCTGTGTGTTGCGTTAACTTACCTGCTGAATAACAACTTACTTAAATTTGTTCACTGCAGGATGGGACTGTTATTGTCCGCACTATTCGGAAAGGCCAGTATGTGAGGACTTTGCGACCACCTTGTGAGAGTTCTCTCCTGCTGACTGTTCCCAATCTGGCTGTGTCCTGGGAAGGCCATATAGTGGTTCACACCAGCATAGAAGGAAAGACTACTCTGAAGGTACTTAGGTTCATGGAATACCTCTGTTTCTTTCACTGAACATTCTAATCATAAATGTACCTAACTTTATCCTTATTTCCTAAAGTAATGAGGCTTTTTGAGCATGCTGTGTCTGTTTCCTATTTTTTTTATTTTGCTAGCCAATTTGAGTGAAATTTGCTTAAAAGATAAATCACAGACATACTGTGCTCCTCTAAGTTTCATGAAAATCTCCAAACTTTCAAGGAAGGTTCCCAGGCATGCACTAATGAATCTTCCTGGGAGAGCTGCTTTGAAATGGGAAACTAGGGGAAACATCTTCCACTGTACACAGAAACAGAGGCTTATAACAGGAGCAGTAAGTTCTGGGTACAAAATGCCCAGTGACTACAGTGGCGTTTCTTGGTTTTGGATTGGAGAGAGAGATACAAGGTTCACTGTGTAGCTTCTTCTGTCTGTTGAGTAGCTGTGTAGTTAGTTTAATAAGGGTAGAGCTGTTAAAATTTCTTGGAAGACATATTTATTGGATGCAGGCATGCTAGCTGCATTGGGAAGATGGGGAGAGAAGAGACCAAGCTATTGCTGGGCTGGAAGAACTTAAGGTGGTCATGTTAGCTGCATCTTTAATCTGTCAGGAATTCATTGCCTTGTTCAGAAAATGCTTCTGGATCTAGGTCTGTGGAAATACACCTCTTTCCTTCTGGTTTTCAATTTGGGTGGTGGGGAGGGAGGGTGGCAGCAAGACTGAAGGTAAGAGGGCTTCTTTCTTCTTCCTTAACAAAACCCCTCATAAAATAGGGACCTGTCCATTAAATTCATGATGTTTCCAGAAAATTTGGAGTTGATGAGATGGATAGGTGAGATGTTACCATGTTATATCAAAAGGTAATGAGGAATAACTTCAAAAATTTCCATACAGGACCTGGTATACGTACATGCTGCATATAGGCTCAGTAGTCTTGTATCATTTAACATGGAAACTCTTGTCAGCAATATTATCTGTGGGTTGCCCAAGTTAGCTGCTGTTGGTGAGCTAAAAATACATATAATACACCCTTAATCCAGTCAGTCCTCTGTGACAGATTTATTTTTGATCTCTTCAGGATAAGAATGCATTACATCTCTATTCTGTCAATGGAAAATATCTGGGTTCTGAGACTCTGAAGGAGGAAGTGTCAGATATGTGTGTGACTGGCGAGTATATCGTGATGGGCAGCTTACAGGGATTTCTTTCCATACGGGATCTCTACAGGTAATGTACCACCATCAGTAGTTTATTACTGAGGTGCAAATATAAAGGCTTATTGAGAAATGGCTGCGTAACATGGGCTTTGCTTGGTGCTGTAGGTGGCAGCCATTGCTTTTGCCTGTGTTCCTGAGAAAACTCTACTAGTGGGAGCTAAGATAGAGAAGAAAACTGAGAGGTTGTACTAGACCCCTGTCTTCCTAGGCATGTATCCCAGTTATACACCTGGAACTGACAGAATTTATGAAGAGCTGTGTCTGATTGTCCCCATGTCTAATTGGTCACTGGGAGCTCAGCAACTGCAAGATCAAGCTTCATGTAGTTCTGCACTGAGATGTAAACTCCACTTAACGCTGCACTCTGTAGAGCTCCATTGCTCCTCAGAATGGGGGTGATCTTTGTTACTTAGGCAGCTGTGGGACTAATGTTCATGTTCTTCAGTGAAAATGTCTTAATCTACTGACTTACTCATCCATGTCTTTTCTTGTTATTGGAGCTCTCTGTTCTGGGGAATGATTAGATCATTTTGTAGGCGTTTACAATAATTGAAATTGCAAACTGTATCCTTGAGAAACTGTTCTATAGTCCATCCCATGGACGGCAATTTCAGGTGCAGTGTGGTTCTTTGCAATATGTCCAAACAAATACGTGATGTGCTTTCTCCGTGGTTTTTGTTCGTTTCAGCCTGAATCTGAGCATCTCCCCCTTAGCCATGAGACTGCCAATTCATTGCATTTCTGTCACCAAAGAGTATAGCCACATCCTTGTTGGCCTGGAGGATGGCAAGTTGATTATCGTTGGTGTTGGCAAGCCAGCAGAGGTAAAACCCACCGTCAAGAACTTTTTCTACCGAACAGTGGGAAGTTCACTTATTTCTGCTTTCCAGTTGAGCAAGAGGTCTCCTCTATGGCAGGCTAAATTTAAGAGCAAGTTTCAGTTTTCAGTGGGAAAGAAATAACTTTTGAGACTGCTCTACTGAAATTTCTCATTAAGAATCAAAGGTATATAGGGATCGCAGATGAGAAGCTCAGCTGGACTAACTTCCAGACTTTATCACTCGCATCTGAATAAGCAAAGTCATAGTAGCTAACATTCCTGAGTGTGATAGTGTTGTCAGCCACTTCTTGATGAAATAATTTTCCAGAAGAAAATTGGAAATGAAAGAGAGCAAGCTACTTTCTTTATTTTTATGGTTTCTGTCAGATATCTTTTAATATGCATTGACTGACACTGGGAGAAAAAGTATTAGTTCTTTCTGTTAAAAGTCTCTAATTGCAATGCACAAAGAATCACTTGTGTAGGTTCCCAATATGCTCTGTGCTCCATATGGTGAATATAAACTTGTTGGTACTGCATATGCAATATCAAATACAGAGCATCCATCCATCTGTCAAATAGCTATACCCAATTTTTCTTGTGCAAAACATAGGTTTTCCTTTAAGTCTTGTCATGACTTTCAAAGTACTTGAGTTGGCTTAAACCTGCTTTTCTTTATAACCCAGTCTGTGTTGTGCTGCAATGTATTTATTTGAAAATGTGATTATCACATTTGCATGACCTTCGGTACATGCCAGAAAAGTGTGTCATAATTGAACTTTATATTTTAATGGTGAAAACAGAGCAACTTTATTTGCTAGTGTTTTAAAATGTTTTAGCTAGGAGATACATAGTTCAATATTTGGAACAGGCTTCACACAATGGTAGTCCGATTTTGCTTGCAGCGGATGGGGAGGTTTACACTGACTTCCAGTTGGACAGCTTTCTCCTACTGTAGAATTGACAAAGAGAGCTGCTTATGGTGTGGTTAAATGTATGTTTGCAACAGCAGTTTTGAAGTTGCTGTCATTTCTAAGCTTCCTATTCCATAGAAAAGATCTTTTGTAGTCTGAAATTTATGTATCTCATTAGACTGAAGGCTTTTTGTTTTCCTTTTTTCAGTTCTTAATCACATCTATTTTTCTAACTATGGAGAAAGTGTTGTTCCAAAGACTGGATTCCTTTTATGAATGTAGAGGCTTTCCAATGACTTTTCAGGATTTTCCGTTTATAATTCAGGTGATCTGCAAGCCTCATAACCCTGTAAATAGATTTTTAAAACCCCCACAAACATATAAGGAACAACATTATGTCCCAGATTTTCTAGTTTTCTAAAATGGCATCAATCAATATATTTAAGAAGTGTGTGTATGTGGGGTATTTACTTGTTGATTGATTCATTTGTAATTTGGAAGTAATATATTAATTACTGGAATTTTGCAGAAGACAGTGTTGTAGTTCAGCGTTGTAGTTCTGGCTTTTGGTGATGACACTGATCCCTAGGATAAAGGGAGAGACCAGCCTTTATTGTGCATGAAGTGAAATGCTGCTTGGTATTATGACTGGCCTTTAGTGTTTCTGCACTGACAGTATCCAGTATGAAGTATAATAAACGTTTTTGTGTTTTTAACAATTACTTGCTGTTTGGGATGTTACAGAATTCTGGGCTGATTTCTGATAATTCTGCAGAATTATCAGCAGTTAGTATTAATCCCTGCCAGCACTGTGCCTTTTCTAGAACACTGCTGCTGTGATGATACAGTTCTTAAGCGTGCTTGATTTCTAGTACTAACTGCTGGGAGCTATTCTCAAACTTGTGCTGTTAAGGCATACATCTTGTTCATTGAACTGCAAGGGATTTCCTCACCTCATCAGCTGCCAGGCTGATCACTACTGGCCAATCATAAGCCTTGTATTTAAGGAGTAAGTGAAAAGTTTCTTACGAATTGTTGTCAGATTGCAGATCTAATAGATGCTGGATTTAATACGGCCTCTGGTTGCTTGTTATTGCTCATTACTTAGGGAATATTCAGTATGAATTACTTCTGGTTTAACTTTTACTCTGACCCCTTCAACCAGATCTTTGGAAAACTATAAATTTGACACCAGGAGATAACCTTTCTCTTTCCTTCATTCTGCCATCACTGCCCTGTATTTTGGTTATCTTTTCTTATTCACTTCTAGCAATTTCTGTTTGAAATCTCTAAAATAAAATGTCCTTTCTGCTAATTTGCTTCCTTTTTGCTTGAAATTCACCTCCTTTTTCCTTTCCTATCAAAATAACAATCTAACCACTGTTTCTAAGCCATTTGAAATAGGTTAAGTATTAAATATGCATTACTTGGCAATATCCCTTTAACTGTTCAAAATCAGAGAGGACTGTGATTAGTGTTTTGTCTGTTGTTTTTTTTGTCAGTCCAAAAATCATCCCTAAGTGTAACTTTTGGTTTGTTTTCAAATAATTTTTGTTGGTGTAATTTTGTTGATGCGGTACGTTGTAGTGCCTGCATTTCACCAGAATCAGTGTCTTAATTCCTTTTTAATTTATCCACTTTATCCCTTCCCCCTCCTTTTGTTTCTCTGAATTACTTCTAAACAGATGCGCTCAGGTCAGCTTTCCCGAAAGCTGTGGGGATCAAGCAAAAGGCTCAGCCAGATTTCATCAGGAGAGACTGAATATAACACTCAAGATTCCAAGTGATTGCTGCTTCTACCTTCTCTCATGGATTCCAGAAACTTTTTTTTTTGGTCACTTTAAATGTATATCCCAACTTTCAGGGTCTTGAGTCATAAGTTTGTTGAAGATGAACCTATGGTAGAGGTATAGTAATAAGCATATGTACTCATGCAAGCTAGCTTGATTGCGTATTTCTCCTTAACTGTGTTGACTTGGTCACAGCAGAATCCCTCTCTAAAGAGCTGCTAAAACTGTGTTTTAGAAAACAAGGCAAGAGAAAAAAACCCCAAACCTCCAAACCCAAGCTTGCTAATTGAATTTAAGATAAGTAGCATTTGATTTAAAGCTGAATAGGGCCATATGCTCCTTGATCATAAAGATGATGTTTGGCTTTGCTTTGACAGCATTGCAATTCCCAAAGAGTAAATTAAAATTCTGGCAGTTGCAGTGGTTGGATTCAAAATTGGGATAGCTGACAGTTACGACCTTTCAAATATGTTTTTTAGCCCAATGAAGAATTTATTGCAATTTGTTCCTGTAAATGGTTATTGCTATCATTTATGGAGTTCCAGTTTTAGGCTGTTCTGCAAGGAACATCTGTGTTGCACTACTTGATTATGAGAAATTGTTTGAAGTACAGACATGAATATCTTCAAAGGTGTTGAAGGTGGTGAAGGAGCTGAAGGAGGTAGGAAATGCTTGCTGCTGAAAATTATTTATATTGTTAAATAGATTAAGACGCTCACCAAGAAATCCCATAATATATTTAATATCTTGAAGAAATACAGAGGAAGAATCAGTATCTATATTGGTCGAAGATTGATCTGCTTCATTAGTAAAGCAACTCCTACAAATAAAAGATAGATTTCCACTGCAAAAGCAGTTACACAGCTGTACAGCACTAATTAAATAGCCCCTGTTTGTTTCCTGGGTTGGTGTTCACCAAACCAGTTAGCCATATTTTTTTTTCCTGTAAAATCAAGCAGGGAAACAGATAATGTATCCATTTTCAAGATGTGTTTAAGACCTGGGAAAAGAAAATATCCGATTCTTAGGTGTGCTATATCCAACATAATAGTTATGGATTGTGTGCTATATTTTGGAGAAGCCATTACTGAGTTTTTTTTTTTTTAGTGATGTGTGTATTCTCCTATCATTCTGACATTTTTATATTGTTAATGGTTTCAACGATAAACCCCGTACTGTTAGAAAACAGTTAGCCTGGTGCTGAGGGGAAAAATACCGTTTTTTGGATCAGCATATGAAGGTATGTGTGCCTGTGCATATATGTCTATGTTTGTGATATATATGTATATATGTGTATGTATGTCTATTAGGAGAAAATATGGTGGGAGAAGGGGAGTATAGATATAAAGCAGAGCTGTAAGTGACTGTTAGCTAGTATGTTCCCTTTTGGCTACCCCTTTCTTCCCTCTACCATCACTTTTCTTGTTGTTTTTATTTATTTATGGAAATAAATGTGTGTTGTATCTCCTGTAAGTACTATCAGATATTCCCTGTGGTTGGGGAGCTGTTGAACTACCTGAGGAACTCCATAATATATAAACTCTTTCCATTAGCACAGTATTTATTAACTTTGTAGAAATAGTAATACCTCCTGACCCCACAAAAGGATCATCTTTAGAAGTTCAGTTAGTCTTGTTAAAACTGTTTTCTCCTTCTCAATTTTTTTAATGGAAAAAACCTCAAAGCCCTCTTAATGACTGATTAGTGTGCTATATGAAGAAAGTTGTGTTGCTTTTCCTTAACTTTTGTAAAAGAAATTATAAATCAGACTAGTGAACAAGTGGGTCTATGCATAGTTGCAACATTCTGACTAATCACTGTGACAGACTGGATCATCTGGAAAGCTAAGAGAAAATAAGAACTATTTGCCTGAGTCACTTGCTACAACAGCATTACATTTCCGAAAGTAGTGGTGTCTTTTTTTCAGACTCCGTGTATGTAAAAACCCACACATCCCATACTTTTGAATAAGCTATAGAGAAATGAAAAATACTATTTTTAATCAATTACCTATCCAGTAAGAATACTAAAGATACTCTGGAAGTAATAGGTGTGTATAGGAGAATGTGAAGTGTTTGTCCATTATGATTTCATGAAGAAGAGATTGCAGGAGAGCTCATCTGAGAGTAATTCAGAAGAATTTCAGCTCAGAATATATTTTTCTGCATTATGGGAAGTTGAAAAAAAGAACTCATTTGGAGCATTGAGATAATGTTTTTTAGAAATAGGCATATATGTTCTGTTTAAATGCATATATGAGGTTGTGTTTATTTGCAGGGGAAGGGGCAGGATATTATGATGTTTTGGGCTAGCAGAGTTTTCTTTGTCATTTGCACAGAGGGGTTCATGAACGAGTTCGAAAATGTCCTACTGTGGTTTAGGTGTGTTTATACAACAGTTGAATTAATGTTTTTAGTAGCTTAATATTAAAGAAAATTGAATACACTGTCAGTTTAAGTAAAATACAATGTAGTTGCAATAATGGGGGATAAAAGAGTTTGTGGTGAAGAGCTTTGACATTTGAAAGCCATCATTTCAGTGCTGCACAAGCATTAGATGATCTTCACAAATATCTGGGACAGGTTTGAATGTGGACAGTTCTTGGGCTTCCAAATTTAAAGCTAGTTTGTGCTCTGCACGAGGCGGCAGCAGCAGAGTGAGGAGGGGAGCAGGTGAGCTCTGAGCTGCTTCACGCTCTGTGCAGAGTTGCAACTTCCATTGCCTTTTGATCTTTTATCTGGCCCTTGAGGATGGGAGGTATACACCATCGTACGCTTAGCGTTATTGCCAGGGGCGAAGACCCCCATAGGTTTGAAGGTCTGCACTTTGCCTTTATCAAAAACTAGCTTTAAATAAAATACATATATTTGGCAAGTGTGAGCGTTAGCTGGTACGTCATTTCTTTCCATTGTAGCTTACTTGTGTCAGTCTCTTTGAAAGTAGATTTTTTTTTTTTCTGATCAGCCCTTTAGGTTGGTTGAATTGCAGTGCACTGAATTAGTGAACTGATTTTCATAATTCTTTGATTTCCTCAAGTCAGTAAAGCTTAGGATCACACCTTGGTTTTCATGTAGTATTGATAAAATAAGATTCTCCTTTGATTTTGAACTAAGGTTTATTTAAGTGTAAAAAGTAAAGCTGTGAGATGAGAGAATTCTGATTAGGAATTCAGAATAAACAAGTCTTAAGTGACAATTGTTTCGTAACACTATATTTATCAGAGTCTTTTTGGTGGTACCTTCTTAGATTTAATTTTTGGAACAACCTTAATGTTATTTATCAAAGCTTAAGATATGCTTACCTTTGAAGCTGAGTAAATAAGTAGGAGTGTAAATATATATATATAATCTCTCTAAAAGAAACTGAAAACTGACTCTCCTTTCATACCTGTATATAAATGAGATCAAATAGTTAGCAGTATTGAGTAAATTCTCCCTAGCACAGTTTTGCAATTGCATACCAAAGGATAATATTTACAAGACATCTCTCCTTTATTTTGACTACAATGTTTGTCTCTCTATCAATTTACTTATAATTCTTGATAGTATTTTTGTTGTCTTTTTATCTATAGAGAAGGTTCTTATCTATTCTGTGTCTTGTACTATACAAGCATTCACAAACTGAAATGCTTGCTGTTCAAGTTACCATCTGACTTTATATCAGTACACTTGTTGTCTAATACTCGCTCATAGGATATCTAGAAAACACATCTTCTATCATCATGTACCTTACCAGACCAAATAATCCCAATCTTTAACTGTACTTCTTCTCATGGTTAATGCACATCGTGGAAATTAGGTTTTAGGAAGCCTGTTTGATTTTTAAAAGAAAAAGAAACCAAAACCAAAACTAAAAAAAAAAAAAACCCCACACAAAAAACCAACACCCACCCACCCATTACAATTGCTTTGCTAACCTGCAACATAAACAAGCTTTTTTCCCCTTGGTGTACCTTAGGTCATTACTATTATCGCAAAACCAGTTTATCAAACTCTCCACAGGCTTTAATTAGTCTGGTCAATAAGTTGCTTTATAAAGATCCTCTTCAAAGTTGTATTTCTGTGTCCTTTAAATGAAGTGCAAAGAACTAAGTTTCTGTACTGTAAAAATTCTCTATGGGACTGTTACCAGTCCCATATCAGTCTGTTTTAAGATAGTCCTGCAGGAATATTAAATTTGGTTTTATTTGCAATGCACAATAATAAGGTAGGTCTTCAACTCTTGCCTTAGTCAATGCAAACTGTATACTTTACTTCCCTAGACCATGTCTCCCTCTTCCCTGTGTCCTCTGCAAGTCTTTCCCAATCTTAAGAAAATCATTAGAAAGTATACATACGGCAACCAAATGTTTCACAAAGCTTTTACTATGTATGTATATTTAGTTGATGTGTATCTGTATACGGATTATGGTAGGGAGAGGAATAGTGGAGGTGTCAGCCTCCTTCCACTCCTACACTGAGAGTCTGTGTGGACACGTGCTGTGTGTTGTCACCTTAAGGCACTCCTCTCTTCCACTGTTAAAGACACCTTGCTGGCTGGGCTAGGTGCTGAGGCTAGGTGCTGTATTTTTTTTCCTTTCAAAGAATTAAAAAAACCCCCACATATAAATGCATCTCAATGTGAATCGAAGGCCTGATACAATAAATACTGTTTTAGATGAAAGCACTACATAGGGTTATATTTAATTGGGTGAAAATTCCAGCATGTGCTTCAGTGCTTTCTAGAATGGGCTCTTCATGCTTTTTAGGTTTAAAAGCTGTTGGTTTCGGCTGTAAGCATGACACTTGTTAGTCTCCTTTTGGGGGGAGTAATAGTTTTTGTGCAGTCATGCACACGTGGCTTCATTGTCTATCAATGGGATTCAACTGAAGTGTTTGGAAGATGTCTGTCTTTCCATCCCAAGGAGCCAAATTCTCATTATTACTAATTGCCCTCATTAGCACATACTTCTAAGGGAGGCAAGGGTTTTCTGAGAAGCTACTACAGTGGTTTTGTTTTGTTTTTTTTTTAAAAGCAACATACTCAATACTCTTTTCCTATTCTTCACTGTTACAGTCATCAGATGCCTGAAAGCAGAACTGCCTCTGCGTGTGCCAGCATAGCATGTTCGGCACAGTTTGCGTCAAGTGCTATTCATCTTACTGCAGTCTTGAACACCCCATACATGAGAAACTGCTTTTAGTGTTTAATCAAAGGTACCCTTTGTTCGGTTTTAATTCACCTTTCTGCTGTGCATCTGTGGAAGAAAACTGGTGTGTCTTTCTTTTAGTTACCACTTACCCAAAGGTCCCAGATGAAATAGGTGTCCTAATTCTTTTCTTCAGGAGAGAGTTCCTCCCGTTGTGTGTTCTTTATATTTTTGTCTACTAGACTTGGTAAATTTGGCAAGTATTTCCAGAGCTAGGTCTGTGATTTTACTCAGCACAGACACAATTTCATAACACGTCTTCTGTCCCAGAAGCATGATTGTCAGTATAGATTATGGTTTAAAGCTGCTAAGGTGTTTTGAGATCGAAATATAAAAACATCCAGCCATACATATAGATCTAACTGAACTTGAAGGCCACTTGTTTATTTAGCTTCCTGTCTAGTCAGTATATTCCTCTTGAGGGAGCCATATTTTTGCCTTGAAGTAACTTTTCAAAATAAACTTAGTCTTGCATCTGACGGAACTGCTTTAGTCATAGACAGCTGTAAGCTTTTGCTTAAAGAAAGCCACTGGGGTGAGGGAAATTCAAGAAAAACTTGTGATAAGTGTTCTGATTCAACCCTTCACTATGCAGGGGCAGCTTAATACAAGATTAGAGAAATGCTGCTTGTAAGATTTACCTCCCTTTGGTCAGGGCTTTGATGGAAGCTGAGATGCTACTCAGTTTGCTTGATGAATTTTTACTAAAGCTAACGATGGAGTGGAAACAAAGGCCTTACAGCAACAGTTAACCATATCTTCTGATAATTCTTATGGATTGTGCAATTATGTGATTATAAATGTATTTGTAAATGCCAAAAAAATGCCTTTTTTAAGAATTAAATGTTAGATCTGAAGAGTGTTGGAAATAACTACTTTCAAAATTGAGCCTTCAGGCACTGTAATGAACTTACTGTCAGTCTTCTGTGCAATATATTTTTCCCTTCTGGGTGCTTTAAGAGTATACTGTATGTCTTATTTTGTCTTGATCAGTATGTTTTAAGAGTGTGTATATTGGCTAATGATGGATTTTTTTCTGTACAGCATGGTGGAAGATGTTTTAAAATTTTGCACTTTTCTAGGATTTGCAAGTTTGTAACCTGAATTTTTAACATGCACACTTTTGTACATAATTAGCATTGTATATATTTAACATGAGTCTGAAGCAAATAAAAGGAATTGAATGCATAATTTCTTCCTTTATTAACAGCACAAAAATGAAACTAATAGTGTGGGAGTACACCAAACAAACAATTCTTTCATTTAACAGGTAAAGCTAGGTAGTGGATTAGCTGACTCAGTGTCCTGTGTTAACATTGTGTTAAAGTAATTTTTTTGGTGGGGGAGGAATCAAAGTGCATACAGGAAGGTACAGGCCCTTTCAGACTAAGAATAGCTATATGTATTCAAGTATTGCAATGAAAATCGTTTTTTTGCTGGGAAGGAGAGGCGTCTGAGACCTGAATTTAGGATGTGGAAAAGAGCCCACCAATGCATATTTATCTTTATTTATAAAGCTAAGTTCTCCATCCACCCTGGGACTAGCAGCATCTCTTGCCTTCCTCCTCATTGTCTTTCCAAATAGTGACTTTGCTGCAGAATATGCAAGGCTACAGATTCTGGAGATTACTGTCAATCAGGAGGAAACTGAAATCTGTTCCAGGCTCGTGTTCAGTTGGTTTCTTACCCCTGTAAACAAAACAAACCATGCTGTGAGCTTTAACAGGAGCTAGGACTACTGTGCTTCCATCTGTTACTAGGGATAGAACAAGGCATCCTTTCCCATAACAAGCCAAAGTTTTGACTCCCTTCCTTGCCTGTATTGTGGGACATACTTACTAGATTTATTAGTAACATTCCTTCGACTAAAGACATGAATTCCCTTGTTCTAGGGTTCAGTGCGTTATGGCCAAACTGGCATTCCCCTGCCCTTCAATAACACAGGTGCTGTGCAGGTCTCTTTCAGAGAATGGTAACTATAGTTTGGAAATAAAAGCATCAGCAGATGTAAAGCCACAGCACTTACCCAGTAAGTTAGTCATCCTCTGGAGTGCTGTCATATTGCCTGCTCCTTTGGACCATAAAGCAATACTCATTTTCCCCAAAGAGAAACAGGAGCAAGGGATTAGGTAACTTCTGATGGGGGAACAGGCAGCATGTGTGAGGAGTCTAATAGCAGTCTCCCTTTCTGTCTGAAGGAGGATATCCATTCAAATGAAGCATTTACCTCAAAAACAGACGTGCTCCTGTCACTCCTTGCAAGGTGGCTTTGTCTCCTTCCACTAGCAGCATTGCACCTTCCCGCAAGCCCTAATGTAGGTGGAAACATTTAATGTTATTTTCAGCTATTGGAGAGACTAGAAGGCTTGTAAGCAGGCCAGTCTTAGTGCAGCTCGCCATGACTACAAACAAGACTTTCTCACCTATGTCTGACAAAGATGCCAAGACAAAATTGGGTGAGTTACCTTGTTTTAGAAGCTGGTTTTCATGTTTATTTTATTTTTGCCTTTTAAAGAAGGAGAAACTGTTAAGGAGAAAAGGAGAATGTGTTTTCCACGATTACTTCCTCTCCCACCATTCTTCGATTTAGTTTGGGCCAGGCAACAGCCAGCTGGGTTTGTTAGAGCACAAACTCTATACTCCAAGCTCTAACACAGGAACAGGAAGCCCAGAGATCCTACTTCCCCAGCTAGGCATACTGTAGTTATGAACATACTACTGAATGAGCAAATTCCGAAACCTACAGAGATTAAAACAAACTGTGAAGTTAAGAATATCTGCAAAAAGATTAAGGGGAGGTATCTTACCATCTGCATGCACACCACCCCCAACATACAATATATGAGTGGTGGCTAGTGACTGGAAAGATCAGAGCTGCCTAAAATAGCGTTTGGCAACAGGACTCGAAGCATCTAATAGGCAGAATGCATTTGATGTGTTGTAACCCATTTTCTCCAAGTAAGCAAGATCCAAGGTTGAAGCTCTTAGCAAGAATATAACTAGCCTTTGTAAGGCTTGTCAGGCAGGGGAACTCATATGGAAAACTAGCATGAATGCTTTTGAAATATTTATCATGTTAAGGTCAGGAGCTTCCTGATGGGGAACTACACACCAGAACTGGAGGGGTGTTTGGTTCTTCGTGGTATTGACGAATTCTTTCCTCTCTTGTCTCCTGCAATAAGAAGTTTAGATTTAGCTGCCCAGGCAGTAAGGTAAGACTTGGAGCTAGTCGAGTAGTATAACACTGAGTAATTTTGTAACATCAAACAAAGCAGTTGCTTCCCCTCCAGCAGAATGCTTTCATTAGACTAATGTATTGAAGGAAGCGGCAGGATTGACTTCTACAGATTTTTTTACCCTTCATTGCTAGCAGCAGTTGCTGTAGATTGAACAAACAGAACTCTCACAGTCTCAACACCGAAAAGCCTTAAAACTTACTTCCCCCCAATTCATCCAGCTTTTTTTTTTTTAATGCTATCTCTGTGTTCACTCATAGAACAAGAGCACTGAGGAAGGTGGTGGAAACAGGCCTGAGATGCCACCTTCATGAAAGTAGGTAGTGAGCCATGGATTTCCACTGACTAAGTATCTGCTTGCTTGTCCTCATGTAGGTGTTATACTGAAGAATTTCCTTCTGTGAACAGCTCTGCCATGTTTCCTGAGGGTTTGCTGCTGAACTGAGCAATGGTAGTTAAAGAAATGAAACTAGAAGGATTTGTTGGTAAGGAAACACAGGAACACAGCAGGGACTTGGTAGAGCACAGAGCATCCAGTCTCCTCTTGGAGAAATAGCAAAAGTTATTTATAAGGAAAAGGCTGTCTGCTTACCTAGTGATGAGCTGATTCAATGAGTACATACAATTTCATTTCAATTCTAGAAGCACACCCTGATCCTCCACCTCTTCAGTGTCCCCTAATTCTTAATACTTCCTCTAACCATGGAGAAATTTTGATTGCAAGGAAGAAAGTATTTGGGCTGTTAAGCACCACAGAAACTGTTCCCTCAGGAATTAGCTCCTGACAAGCCATGCAGGAATCAGCTCCTCCATACAGTGGAGATGTCAGTCTTCATGCTTGATGGTTCAAGTGGTTTTCTTTCAACTATACTAGTACATGTGCTTGCACAGTACTGGGCATTACAGCGTGTGCTCTCTGCAGGGACATTAGTGCCCAAGTATTTTCTTACACAACAGGTTTACATGCAATCTTAAGATTTGCCTGTTTTGATGGTTCCTTAAAACCTTGAAGTATTTAATCCTCTTAATATATGTTTAAGTTAGGTGCTCTCAAGCAGCAGGCAAGACAGACTACAGCGGGACTTTCCAGAAACACAACGTGTTGCATTTTAGCGTTTCAAGTTTATCTCTCTCTCTTCCCTCTGCTGTCACCCCCCCCACGCCATTCCATGCCAGGTACGAAGCAACAGTATTTCAGACATTGCAAAGCTGCTGTTTGTGAAAAACATGTTGTTCTACCTCGGTAATCCTGGTGCCAACTCCTCTTCCCACTCAAAAGCTTTAGGAGGCAGTAAAATGTTACTGCCTCACTGGCATTTCCAACTGCTCTAGGGAGCAGCTGTTAGCCATTCTATAGCTTTGCTACACTTCTCACCCTGGTTACTGTGTTAGCTCTGGCATGCTTACACCCATGTGAGTGCTTTTAACATCTGGGTCCAGGTAGTGGGGGTTAATGTTAAAAGGCACTAAACCCAAGGCCTGCAAGGAAGGTGGATAAACTATTGGCATATCATTGGTAGTATTGATGCTGACAGTAGCAACGTTAGTTCCTGCGCTGGATCCCATGTAAGGAATCCCATCCTGAAAGACAAAAGCAATTATTAGTGTGCAGTATCACAACTAGGAACTGCATATATATATAACATCTTCTATCAGTCTCAGACTCAGCAATCAGATCAGACTTAGTCCTTCTGGCTCATCTCACTACTAACTTTACAGGTGAAGAGCAGAACAAGAACGCAGGTTTTGAGGTGGGCCGTAGTTTGTATGCCTCCTGGTTGTCAGAGAACTAGCTGTTGAATGTCCTGTACTCACAACTCTGTGACCCCATCACAAGAGAGAACTTAAAAGGTTGTCTAATGCATATACTGGGCTTTGCTATTAAGAGAGGCGAGGCTTGTCTACGTTGCAGTTACAGGAAATACCCAAACTAGCTTTTAATTACCTTCTGAGGAGAGTAGACCACATGAAGCTAAGTACACTGTTGCCACAGCATCAGCTGACCAGTACCTGTGACCAGCCAGTTCAGGTGTTATTATTATGTAGAGAGTACTGTGTCCTATGCCGTACGTGGAAGGACTCCACAGAAACATGCAAATATATGAATAATGCTGAACAATTTGTAAAAATAAACTATCTTGAGAGAACTGGTGCTAATATAACCGAAGTGATCTAGACTTTACTGGGATTTGAACATTTTCTGCCTCTTCTGTCCACAAAAGGCACTGAATTTCTGTATATTAAGATAGCCTAGCTAACCTTTCTTCTTGGCACCCAGCCTTTTCAAACATACTGTTTGCATAAATCTGCCTGAAGTTGTTCCAAGTTCTGCATTGCTAGAGGAACACCTTGCTTCTGTTCTCCTCTGTGAATGGCACATCTTTGCTGTCCCTCACAAGATTCATCAGCCATAATGGGGCTGCTGACCAAAAGGGCTGAAGGAGGTACCCAAGGTACACCATTAAACTATTTTCAGTGTCAACAGGACATTGTCTAAGAGGTGTGCATGCATCCAACTCTGTTGTCAATTTATTAGCAGACAACCTGTAACTTGAACGCATCTATATTAATAAGATACGAAGCGGTCATCTCAAAGATTGTTGACCCTAGTCTTTGCAGGCTTCAGTGACTAAAGACAGCCTTATTTGGCCACAGATGTCAGTTCATCAGGTTGCATGAGATGGCTCAATTTTTGAAGTATATTAAAAACAAAGACAGAGAATCAGTTTGGATGTGTCTGAACTAAAGCTTATGCATGAGATCCTGCCACTGAGACTTGGCCTGTGTCCTGTAGTTTTTACCTCAAGAACTCTTTTCCTGATCTCCTGTATCAGACTGTTGTCATACAGAGCTTTCAGGAGACGGAATGTGTTCCCACCTCCTGCAGAAAGAGAGTCCAGCTTGTTTATCGTGCTTTCACCACCAGTTTTAATTGAAGCCCTTACAAACTTGGCATGCTCCTTGATTTCTGTGTTCTATTCAGGGTAGTATCCTGCTTTGAGCAGCAGTAAATCCAGGAGCTTCAGAAGAATGGTCATTGGGCAGGCCACGGGGTCAAGCCCCAAGTCTTTCAGCTAACACTGACACTGGCTGTTTGACAACGGACGCTGCTTTAATACCCAGGAGCATGGTATTAGGACTACACTCAGTTTGAGCACAGTAGCCCTGAATGTTCTTAGACTTGATAAAGTGATGATACAGCTGTGATGATCATGGTTTTAACACTAAAGTACTGTTCAAATGAGTAATTTGAAACTTACTGGAGAAGTTCAATTAATAAATCTCTCCTACTTCCCTCCCCACAACTAAATTTAGGGTCTTACAGTTCCCTATTACTCTCTTCTGTAGTTTCTAATAATTGCTAGGCCCAGCTTTGTAATTGTTGTTTTTACAGTGCCAGCTCTGAGCAGAACTAATCCAGTGCCTTTATGTAAATACCTCATCAGGGAGCAAGAAGTGACACTTACCAATAAATATCGCTTCAGATTTCCTTACAGCTTCCACTGGATCACAAGATTCATGAATGCTGTCCAGCCCATAACCTTAAATGAAAAGGTATTTACCTTTACCAGTTCAGTTTACTGGATGCATGTGATATCTCCAATCCCTCCCTGCCTCCCCGCCCTGCCCAGTCTGATCCGAAGCTAAACATCTCATCAGACACCCAGGGACATTTTTGAGAACTCTGCAACATAAATACGTCTTACATGAGCGCAAGGCTTCTGCATCCAGCTGTACCAAGGGAAATATTTGCTTTCTGGATATATGTGCTTGGTGTCTAAGAGCAGAGCATTTCACTCAGCAGGTGCAGGCTGAAGCACAAAGTCTGGCTTGAGTATTACCGGGTAACTAGAAAATAAGGAAAAAGCTCAGTCTTCCACTTGGCTGTGAGTCTGAACAGGATCTGCCATCACTGGTCTAGTATTACTAGAGGAAATATCTGATGTGGTGGTTGTTTGTTTTTTTTTTTTGTCATAGTTATAATGTCTGGCTTTGACAGATTGGCCTTGCTGGGATTCACTGAGTACAGGAAGTGCCAGGAGAGCCAGAGGAGCGTGGACATTTGATAGCAGCAATCTTTCTGCAAGCCAAGGAGCAAAGTGTGCTGCCCAGGGGAGTGAGTACTGATTATTACTACAGTAACAGGTCCAAAGTTACCCTGAACGGTGATGGGTATTAGGTGGAGGTGTTGCTGTAGGCTGCTCTAGAAAGATCTTTACTTGAAGCAAAGCTCAGTTGCTGTTCATCATGGAAATAGCTGGCTTGCTGAAGAGCATTACAGTAATGGCCTTAACACCAGCAACTACAGAAGCGTTCTCTCATGTGATTGAGGAGGATAAAAAGATGCCACTTATATTGAGGAACAAAAGCTTCCTCCCTGAAGTGGTTAGAAGTGTTTGCAACAAGATTTCTTCCGGACGCCCCTATCGCATCTACTTCTAGGTTAGGAGCTAGCGAACGCCTCCCGGCTGCTCTCACTCCCTTGCCGACCGTGACTTCCCGGCGTGCAGCAGAGCTAGCCAAAGCCCTCTCCGCCGCCGCCCGCAGCGCTACCCCACTCGGACCGCTGCAGGGCTGCTGGCCCAGAGGCGTTCCCCGCCTCACCCCCTCTAACCGCAGCGGTGGGCGAGCGCCCGCCCGGGGGCTGCGCGGCACGGCCCCGCGGCACAAGCGGCTGCCCCAGGGGCTCTGCGCCCGGGGCGGGCCCGCCTTACCCAGGCTTTCGAACTTCTCCCTCGCGGTCCGGGCATACGCGTCTCGGTCGTGCAGGGCGTAGGGAACGAACAGCACCCGCTTCACTTTCCTGGGAGAAGAGAGGGGAGAGAGCACTGAGCGGGGCGGGGGTGGCCCAGGGCAGGCTCCCGCAGCCCCCGCGCAGCGCTTACTCCCCGAGGAAGCTCTTGATGTGCTGCTGGCAGTGGCTCAGGTACCCTCCTCCGTGCAGGGTGGAGTTGGAGACCAGCAGCAGGCGCCGCGGGCCCCCCATGCCTCCCGTGCCGTGCCCGCGGGCGGTGCGCGCAGCCCTGCCCCGGCCCGGCCCGGCCCGCCCCTTCCTGCCCCGCCGGCGAGCCGCGGGGTGGGGCCGAGCCGCCGCCGCCCCGGCCCGGCCATGCTGGACTTCGCCATCTTTGCCGTTACTTTCCTGCTCATCCTGGTGGGCGCCGTGCTCTACCTCTACCCGGTAATGCCGCCGGGGGGGATGGGGCGCCCGGCACGGCGCCCGGTGCAGGCGGGCGGGGAGCGAGGGGCCGCGGGGCCCGGCCGCCACCGTGCCCCGGCCGGCCCCGGCCCCTTCCCGCGCCCCTTGGGCTTGGGTGGGGTCTCAGGCCGGCCCAGGCACTGCCCCACGCGTGTGCCCCCGCCGTCAGGGGACGTGGCCGAAGGCTGCGGGAGCACTCGCTGCACAGGGCGTTCCCGGCCGGCCCTGCCCGCCTCATGCTTTTCATGGATCGCCCTCAGGAAGGCTTCTGCTCTCTTTGCCGTTTTGCACGAGTGCAGGTCCCCAGGGCAAAATCTGGGTGTAAGATCTACGCTGCCACCCTGACCCTTTAAATCCTTACGCAGGGATCTTTCATCTAACCAGATCAGTAATCCTGGTTTAGCCAGTGGGAGCAGGCATATGCTTATTGTTGATAGGCTTCATAAGCCTTTAGCAGGTTGGAGGCCTGACAATGTGGCTTACCCAGCTTTTGTTTAATGTTTGTATGTAGTGCAGTAGCATTGATGTGGAAAATCCACCTCTCCTACTGGAAAGCTGTGGGTCTTGTAAAAAATCCAAGTTCAAGGAGACTGATGCATTTCGTTTTACTCTCTAGGCATCTAGGCAAGCATCAGGTATCCCTGGGCTGGCTCCAACTGATGAAAAGTAAGTGCTTTCCATCTTCACATCAGTCAAGTTCAGCCTTGCTAGTGGATGCTGTTCATGACCAAACATTCTCTTTGTGTTCCTCAGGGATGGCAACCTGCCAGATATCATTGCCAGCAGCAGTTTGCATGAGTTCCTGGTGAACCTTCATGAGAAATATGGCCCACTGGTCTCTTTCTGGTTTGGGAGGCGTCTTGTTGTCAGCCTTGGCTCAATTGATCTCCTGAAACAACATATTAACCCCAACCGTTCACGTAAGTGTCCTTTGCTTTGGCTTTGAGTCCATTTGTTCATTCTAGCCTTGCTGAGCATCCTATGCCACAGGAAGCTGGCATTTCATTCTAAGTAGAAAGCAAATGAGACTTAGTTTGCTGCTGATATGGTGGTTCGGGTGTGTCTTTGGTCCTGCTTATTGGACTTGAGTATTAGTGACCAAGAGTTGCTGCTGCCTGCTGTCCAGTGACAATCAAGAAATTAGTATGCTGGTGTCTTTTACCATCTCCCTACTGGCAAATATTTATGGAAAGTGTCATGGAACACAGCAAGGTGAAGATCCCATAGCAACTTGATGTACATTTTAAATTGTATTTCAAGCTGCTTTTAAGAGGGGGGAAATTGCTAAATGAAGTCTGAAAAGAGCTGTGGTAGTTTGTGATAGCTCCCTTGTGTGGTTCAGTGTGGAAGTTTTTAAAGTATTATTTGAAGAAGTTATTTAACTTTTGTTTTCCTTTAGCATGTAGGATTTTGTGCTGAAAACCTTTAATGAGCTTGCAGGTTTGGAAGTGGTCAGTGGTGGTGGTAGCTGAGTTGACCCTGTTACTCCAGGGAGGATATTTTAATTTATGGTATAAGTTTCTTAGGTGCGTGGTTTGCTTCTTAAGGTGATCACAGACAATAAGTTAACTCAGCTGATGTTTGGGTTTAACTTCTTGTTTTTCCAGTTTTCATCTTATAAGGTTGAATGAGGTGCTGGTTGCACCCCCTGATCTGATACTGTAGGCTCTTCTTAGGCACAGGCAGATACCTCACCATCTCTTTATGCTGGGGTCGTGATGGGTAAGCTTCTTGTACAGTTGCGTGACAGACCCAACAAAATGGGTCATGATCTGGGAAAGGAGTGGGAGTTAGCGAAGATCAGTAAGACACAGTCGATAGCAAAGGCACTCCAGAAGGCGGAAACCCTCCCTGAAAGATCTGAATGCGCTCAAGTGTGTTTGGGGAAAACTGAGCAGACAGTCACTTTCTCAGAGCTCAGAGAAGTGGTGACAGGCCCCTGAGCAGGCAAGTTCTCAGAAATGTGCTAAATTTGGAAGTACCCAAATATGGAAAAAAACCAAATACAGTGCCTGGACTTCAGTGCAGGACATGTGTCCCCGGCAGTTACGGACTAGTCTGGTATCCTGCCATGCCAAGGGCTAAACATATTTTTTGAGGATGGGGATAAATAGGAAGTGCATGACATACTTCTTGGATAATTGGTTCTCTAGACGAGGCAGGTGATAGAACTGTGTTTCTGTCAGGGTTTCATTTCACTTCAGCGTTTGCTTGGACACTGTTTGGGTCATCACTGAAGCTGGAGGTAATGGGATATGAGAAGTGAAAGAGGGAGCAAGGCTGGATTGTTTTGGGAAAGAAATGCTGTGTTGGGGGGTGAAATACTCCCACTTATGTTATCAGCCTGCCCTGATGGCATCACGCTGGGACTCCTTGTCAACACAGTGCAGCAGAGTGTTGGAGCAAGGAGGCGGGCACCCCTGAGGGCTGGGGTAGCAGCAGTAGGAAGGGAAGGAGCAAGAGCAGGCTGTATTGATTGCCTGCAGGATGACACGGCCATCGAAAAGCAGAGAGTGTATTGAGTCATGTATTTTCTCTAGAGAGGAAAGCATCTAGACTATTGCACAAGATGAACATGAGCCAGACCTGGAATCCTGTGTGTGGCTCTGATCTCTGTATTCAGGCATGGTGTTGAATAAAGCAAGTGCAAAGAAAGGCTGCCAGTGCTCAGAGGAGTGGGGAGCCTGTCGTGCAGGAGAAGCCAGGGAAAGTGTGTTCATCCCAACAGAAGGAAGAGCTTATGGGGGGATCCTCGTCTCAAGGCAGCAGCTGCATGCTTACAAAGGAGGGTTCTCATGATCTGTACTGAACTCATACCTGAAAAAGCAGTGATGTTAGTTGTATCAATGCTTTCTTTTTAGCACTGATGCTTGTCAGAAGTGCTCAATCTTGCCTCATGCTTAAAGCAGTGTTTGAAGTTGGTATGCTTTCATGGCCTCTTAAAGCTTGGTTGAGATGAATTTGCAAGGAGAATTCAAAGGAAGTAAAACTTTGCTGCTGATACTGGTGATTCCCGTAAGAGGCTTTGGGGAAGCAGTCCAGGCCTGTGAAGGGGGTGGACTAGTTCAGGATTGCCAGGAGCAGTGGCTTCAGAGACCCATTTGGATAATATCCGTGAGTTGCTGTCACCTTTTGGTTGGGACAATGAACCTGAATCCCATCGAATGCTGGAGATGGAGCTATGGGTCCTGGCCTGTTTGAGCAGGACAACTTCATTGCTGTTCTCTGTGCATTTGTACTGTGCAGCTTCAGAGGTCCTTTCCATCTCTGATCGGTTCTACTTGGCACCTTTCTCAACTATCCAGAGTTAGATCTTTTCTCCATAATCATTTACAACAGTGTCCAGGACAGCACTCTGCGGTTCTTGGAATGAGGAAGATTTCCTTGTAAGTGGAAGGAACAGTCAATATTTTTGTATGTTTCTATAAGAGGACTGAAAATGTAACCTTAGAGATGATTTCAAGTTAAGGTGAAAGGAAGAGGTCTGTGGAAGTGCTGGCAGGACAGTGCTCTCTCTCGAAGAGGCAGTTTATGCCTCATGGTGTCACTAGCCTCCTGTAGTTGCTGAGAAAGAGCTGTTTCCCAAATACTGCAAGGCAGGGCCAGGCCTCAGCAAAGGGCAGCTTGGGCTCTGCAGTCCTGAGTTCACAACAGTATGTCAGTGGCATGGGACTGTCAGCCTGCACTAGGGACAGGGGAGGAAAAAATGTAGCCAGTGGCTGATCCAGCAGTTTTCCTTCATGTGCACCAGGAGAACTTTGCAGTTTCCTCAGGTGATGGTACCAAACATACTCTGGCCTCTGCTTGCCAAATTTGCCGTGTGGACTTTACCACCAGCCACGTGTCTTTCTGGCTACCCCAGTACTGTTCCCAGCTCTGCCAGGGCCAGTCAGCAGGGAATCGTGGCATGAACAGCAGCAGCCACTCCATGGTAAAGTCCCACGGAGGAGGAATTGTCAGCAGCAGCTAGAGTCACATCAACAGCCGCAGGTACCGTCTGCTGAGCCAGAGAACACATGCACATACTCCTCCTCATTCAAAGGGGAAAGAGGGTGAGATGCAGGGCTTAAACCCATTGGAAGGGAAATGACAAGAGAAAAAAGCACTTAGGAAAGTTTACCATATTCATGCCTCTGGCCTCATCAGCTGCTTCTGTGTCATGGTGTATTAAGTCCTCTGCAGGTGGGAATTGTCTCCTCTTGTATGTTTGTCTAGTAACACGAGGTCCTGCTCTCTGCTGGGAATCCAAGCTACATCCACAGTTGGTAGAATCATATGTGTCTAGCCCAGCCTTGATGTTTTCTGATGCCTCAGAGGTTTCAGTTTCCATCTTGGAGAAATAACAGACTGTGATAAACAGTGAAAATACCCCTGTTGAAAACCCAGACTGCTGTTTCCAAATGTTCCTTAAAGATTCTGCCAGTTCTGCAAGACCCACAGAAAAGTTTAGAGAAGGGGAAAAGCCTATGCCACGCTTTATTGCACAGTTTTGCATGGACACCTGATATACTTTGCAAATTTATTAAGTAGAGGCCCCTGGTGGTGAAATTCAAAGTTAAAAATCTAACTAAAGCCAGCCATGGATATGGAAAATGGAGGATATGTGGGTTTTGTCCAGTTTGTACACTGTTGAAAGTGTCTGTGCGGAAAAAAGATGGAAAGTAAGGCAGTTAGAAGTAGAAAGCATTCTGTAGGTTAGTGGGGTACTGCTTTCTGTAAGAGCTTCTCTGCTGGAGGTAGCCCTGGCTGAGAGGTAGGTTTTTGTTTGGGAAGAGCTCATCAGCAGGGAACGGGGTGCATGCAAGAGAAATGCAGGAGCAGTAGGGCGTCAGACGAGGTTTGCTGGGGCGTGAAGCGATGTAAGGAGTGCAGAGAGCAACCTCTGGCTAAGCCTCTGATGCGAGCTGATACTTCTTGAGTGCATAGCCATGATCACTGCAGGAGAGTGCACTAGGTGCCAAGGGGGAATGTGCTAGAGGTACTGAGGTCAGGCTGCAGGAGCAGGGAAGGGAGCATGCCATGCTCACTGTTGTCACCAAGTCAGTGGCACAACCAGCTGGGAACTGGCAATCTGGGAACAAGCTTCCAAGGCGTTATTACTGAGGATTTACTTGCTGGAGCCAGCAGCCAACCTCTGCAGGGGGAGCTGGTCACAGGGTGGTACCCTGCCACGCAGAAGGGACTTTATGCAGACCCAGCCCACACTGAGCAAGAGAAGCTTGACACCCCAAGAACACCCCCCTTCCTGGGGAAAGGAGCCCCGACTTGCTTTCTGCCCAGAAGTAGCAGTGCCCGATTAAAGACGTTGCTGTTTTCCTCATCGCTGTGTGGTATGACTGCCTGACTTTCAAATGGTGTTTCCTTTGTTTGCTTTCAGTGGATCCCTTTGAGATAATGCTGAAGTCCCTCTTGAGGTACCATTCCAGCCTGAATGGAGATACAGGAGAGAGCCACATGAGGAGAAAGCTGTATGAAAATGGTCTGACCAAGTCCTTGCAAAGTAACTTCGCTCTCATCCAGAAGGTGCGTAACTGCTGTTGTACAGCAGATAAGCCCTGCGTGGCTCACAGGGAAAAGTTTAATGAGAATGGATAGGATAAAGGAGCTGCATTGAGAAAGGAGCTAGGCTAAAGGAGCTGTATTGAAAGTAGTGCTGGAAATGTAAGCATCTGAGACAGCAAACAGCCTCTGCCTGTGGGTGTGAATGTTTTCATGGGGTGAATATTTGGTTTCTCTTAGCTGCAGTGGGTTAAGGGGCAGGTCCAAGCCTGGTGACTTTTTATGCCAGGATACCTTACATCTGGATTCTAGATTTATTTCCCAGGACAGGAGAGTGGAGCACAGAACCAGCTATTGGCACCACAGACAGATGAAGTATTGTTCTGTTGACTCAGTCCAGCAGCCAGAATATGATCTGTTTTCCCAGTCTGAATCTACTAGTATTAAAGTTTTTAAGGTTTCTTTTATGACAAGAGGGAACAAGAGAGACGGACAGGGTTGCCTCGCTGGGAGAAGACCTTGGCAAGAGGCAGAAGTTTTGAGACTAAAATGTTAACTGTTCAAGTTAACAAAGGAAGGAAACCCTGTAGCTTCATGCCATAGCTATGAAAGTGTGGTCTGCTTTAGGAGCTGGGTGGGAATGTCTCCAGGGTATGTTTGGTAAATAAGCCGCTGATATTACTGCCAACTAATGGTTCCTTCCCTCTCAAGCTGTCAGAAGAGCTGCTAGCCAAATGGCTCTCCCTCCCTGAAGCACAGCATGTGCCACTCTGCCAGCACATGCTGGGCTTTGCCATGAAGTCTGTCACGCAGACAGCTATGGGCAGCAGCTTTGAAGATGACCGGGAAGTCATCCGATTCCGCAGGCACCATGATGCAGTAAGTGTCGTAAAGAGCTAGGAAATCTATTATACTTTTCCACGCCAACAGGACACAGCTTGTGTCTGTGTACAGTTTAGTACAAGCTACTGCTGAGACTTTAACAATCAGGTAACATTAAGCTTAAGAGCTTGAGGGCTGTCTCTGTTGTCCTACACTGAAACTGTCCGGAAGATCCACTTTCATTAGACTGAGGTGTTTCTAAAGGATCTGTGGGGAACTCTGATCCAATGGCAGTTGAGAGGTGTTTGGTACCTAAGTCAGGTAAACTCTGCTGGGAATGCCAGTGAAACCTCTTTTTCAAAAATCATCTGAAGGTTCTGTGATAGTGTGGAGAAAGGAAAATCTGAGGAGGTCCCAAGCTGTGTCTAACATCTGGGGATGTTAAATCTGCTGGTCATAAGGTGGGAAAGAAATAGTTCCATCTCCCATTCAAGATTCCCATGCCTTTTCCCCTGCAGTTGTAATTACAATCGTTTCATTTCAACTCAGTTTCAGCTATCATAGATGTAATATCTGGGCTAGGACATGGTGTCCTAAAGAGGAGACCAGTTTCGTATTCACAGGAAGCCTTAATTTTATTTGGTGTTTTCATTTTCCTGAATAGGGAAGAATGGAAGACTCCCAGCAGTCTCTGCCTGTGGTGAGTGATGGTGCTCTTCTCTCTGTCCTTCTTTCAGATCTGGTCGGAGATTGGGAAAGGTTTCTTGGATGGGTCCCTTGACAAAAACATGACTAGGAAGAAGCTCTACGAAGATGGTAGGTTCCTCCCCAAATCAGTCTCCTTCCCAACGTGATTAATATTTAGAGTTAGCTAGCATATGGAAGCACTTAATTTGCCCAGCCATCTTGGCTATTCTGCAGAGTTGATCACTGTGCCATAAGCTGCCAGGTGTGTCCTCCTTACTCTTACATAAAATCTTTGGTTTGGAGTTGAGTGATAAGCCTGCCATTGTGCAAGCAGTCTGTAGGACTAGAACTCTAGTTCCAGGGTCTGTCCAGTCTGGAGGCTGATAGAGGATCCTGGGAAGTATCTTGTGCTTGCTCCCTTCCTGTTCTGTTCCCTAGTGTCCGCTTTTGACCTCTCAGGGAGGAAGGGCAGGTAGTTCTAAGATGAAGGGGCTGAACTACACCTTGGTAAATCGAGTTTCAGGTCCAACTTCTGCTCCATGTTTCCTGGATAGTCTTAAGTAGCTCATTTAAATCAGACAGCAAATGGCATCTAGGTCACTAACTCCCCTCCAGTTCCCACAACAGCCAGCAGGAGTTAGGCACCTGAAGGACTGTTTGTGCTAAAACCCTCCCACATTTTCCCGACCTTCCTCTCTCTTGCAGGCTCTTTAGCACAGAGCCATCCTCTTGCACCATGCTTGTAGGACCCCTAGCAAAAGGGAGATTAAACCACGACACCATCAGTGGCTGGAGTTGCTCTAACACTTCAGTAGTTACAGCTCTACAGGCCATACAGCTGGTGTTATCTGGCTCAAATAGTTTTGATGGGGGCTGATCAAACATGTTCTGTGATGGTTCAACACTGTTACTTGACTTCTCCTTATGTGCTTTCAGCTCATAGAGTACATGTCCTGGCTATACCTGTCAGGGTGGCTTTTTACAGGCAACCTGTCTTATTCGGCTCCTATGTTTTCAACTAAATTGGAGATACCACCTTCCAAATTAACAGTAACATGTAACAGGCTGCTTCTGTAAGTGAAGCCCAGCAGGGACAGCTGGTCTGAAAATCTGCTTGGGGAGATGGATTTGCTTCTCTGCAGCACTCAGGATGACCAGGTTTTAAAATAAACATTTAATTTTGCTTCCAAAGCTCTGGCGGAGATGGAATCCACCTTAAGGAAAGTTACAAAGGAGCGCCGAGGCAGATCCTTCAACAGGCATGTCTTTATAGATGCCTTGCTGCAGGGGAGCCTGAGTGACCAGCAGGTCAGTGCAGCTGTTAAGTCCTTACACAGTAAAGGACTTTTGCTGTTACAAATTCGTCACATTGTAGCCTTTGAGTCATTTAAGTTTTTGCATCTTCGGTGGGATTCCTTACTAAAGCAGGGTTTCTCATTCTTTTTGCATTCCTACATGTTTAATTGCATTAGCCTTTAGTAGCTTTCCATGCCATTGCTTCATTGCGATTTCTACAAACCAGATGTATGTTAGTATTAAGCATGTCTTGTGCTATTCCAGTGGAAGTTCTTTAGAGGGTTCAATCTGTGTCTTCTAGATGTATTGCCTGCTCTCTGCACTAATGGGATTTCATGCACTTGGATGGAGAATGTACCACTTCTTTTTTATCTTTACAGTCTTATGAACTTCATTTTCTGAAGTACATTTTATTTCCTAGATTCTGGAAGATACAATGATTTTCTCCTTGGCAGGATGCATAATCACCGCTAACTGTAAGTACAGTAACTTCCCATCCTTACACTCAGCTGTCTAAAACTGTGTGTGATGGTATGAGACTTACTCTGGGCTAATAAAAATTATGATGTCCATCGTTCTGTTTATCCTGAGCTACAGATGTATAGAACAAGCTAATTTTACAGTGGACTGTCAGCACAGCCTCACAGCTACTGAGTTGAAACTAAGCTGTGTAAAGGACCTCCCGGTCCTTTGGTGAACCTTAGAATTTCTTCCCATTGCTTTTCACTTGCACTCTAACTCCAGGCAACTGATGCTAAATCTGATGAAAAACACCAAAAGATGTAAGCCACAGAGATCATGCTGTAAAATAGGTTCTGGCACATGGGAAGTAAATTAGAGCAGAGCGCTGGAATCTGACTGGCTGCTTTGAATTTCTGGAGGATAGGTGCGTTGCATATATGGAAGACTTTTAAAGGAGCTGCTCTGGGATTTGTGCAAAGATGATGAAAAAAACCCACCCCAAATAACAATACAAAGTGGAGCTGTGTAAATCTCTTATGATAGTGGGATGATTATCAGACCCTGTATCTCAGCCAATGGGGCTGGGACTCCAAAAAAAATCTCCCAGGTGCAGCTGGGTATTAAAGAATGTGCAAAGTAAATTTGGCAACTATGATAATACTCTCCCTGGAGAATATCCTCTCCAGGTACTCCAGGAAGACTGTGATTTTAAGTGGCTTGACTCCTCAGGGATTCCAGATAGTTCTCATGAATAGAAGATTTGGAGTGGTAGAAACATTTCTTTGTAGCTTTAGGGAAACTGCATCCTACACACTTATTTCTTATGCAAAGTTTCCTTTTCATTCTGCTACTGGAGAGCTCTCTTGAGTACCTCACAAAATAGATGCAGGAGAGACAAGTGCTGGCCATCCTGCTGCATAGAGCTGCACTGTTCTTGTCTCTCCCGGTCAGGAGCCCTAGACGTTGGCTGTCTGGAGCACTCACCTGAGATGTGGGGAAGCCCCATAAATAAGGGAATTGTATGATGCTTTGGACAGACCAGCCTTTCATTTGCATGGTTGGTCTAGTAACCCTGGTTCCCCAGGGTTTGCTGGGCTGTGTGGTCCCTTCCCCAGAGCTGTGAGGCTGCATGTCTCAGTCTTCTGCACAGCTCCCTGAGCTCCAGGATTGGAAAGAGAATTTTAGCTTGCGGAGTCTCCTGTTACACAGGAATTCAGCCTCTACTCTGCCACTCACTAGAGAATCAGTACAGCCTGCTGTGAACAGAGCGCACCCTTCTCTGGGTCAAAAGGAAGTAAGAAAAATGAATGCAATTTGTAAATGATTGAATTTTCTGGGTCCAGTCTTGTCTTGATTTCCTCCCCAGTGTGTACCTGGGCAGTCTATTTCCTGACAACCTCAGAAGATGTTCAGCAGAATCTCTACAAGGAGATGGACCACGTTCTGGGGAAGGGACCAATTACACACGAGAAAGTTGAGCAGCTCAGGTGGGTCCCATGGAAGGAACTGCAGAGGAAGGTCATCTCATGTGGTGGGGATAGGGGCTTCATGTACTGGAGCCTGATGCCCAGCCTGTACTAGGACAGAAGAAGGCGCCAAAAAGGTACTCTCTTCTTTTTTTCTGGAAGTCTTCAAACCACAGGATGACTTGCAGCAGAGAGAGAATCTGGTGCAGGGCTCTGCACATGGGAGCCAAGCTGCTATCTTTAGGGTGTCTATAGGAAACCCTCTAGGTTCAGCAGCAGAGGAGAGCATGGAATCAGTGCCCTGGATACCAAGCCAAAATTTGTTTGCTTACTGTCTTGTTTGGTTTCTGTCCTAGTTTTTCAAAAGTAGAGGTAATCAGTCATTTTAGTAGTTGGATTCATGTTAGACTTATTTAGAGAGAAAGCATGGAGTAATCTTTTCAAAGGGGCACAGAACTAGCATGATGACAGTGTGCCCTTATTTTTCATGCATCTGTTGGTGGAACTGGCTGCGTCTTGTATTTGGACTAGTGCTAGAGTTTCAGTAAGAGAGTACTGAGTATGTGCGTTTCTTGCTGCTTCTTGTATGGGTGAGAGGTCCAGGAAAAACGTTAGTGTGTTTGTGCTTCTTAGCAGAGTTAGTTTGGTTTAAAATCTGAAAAAAATGCAGTGAAGAGAGATTTCAATAACCTTCCCTAAAAGCTGAGGATGAGATTTAATGCTTCTTGCAAAGATGCTGGGACTCCTTGCCAGAAAAAAGTGAAGTGCCTCGGTGTGGCTTGTGAGAGCTGCAGGCACAGACTGACCCTAAATGCAGCAGGTGCCTCGGCTCTCCTTGCTGCCACGAGGATGTGGACAAGCTTCTCTCTGGGGGGGTTAAACTAACCAAGTCTTACTGGTTGCAGGTACTGTCGGCAAGTCCTGTGTGAGACAGTGCGAACAGCAAAGCTTACTCCCATTGCTGCACAGCTGCAGGAGCTGGAGGGAAGAGTCGACCAACATACTATCCCCAAAGAGGTAGGGCAGTACTGGGAGCACTAGGCCACTCTCCTTTCCTGGAGGAGAATTTGCTGTTTCCTCTTCTTCCCGTGGAGGGCTGAGGCAGGAAGACCATTTCTTCTGACACTGCTGAACCCGAGCAGCTGCTCTGTTGTCTAAAAGTACAGTTTAGCTCAAAGTTCACCCTGCACTTCCTCGGTGGGAGAGGCTCTGGGAATTCATGTTCTCTTGCTGAGCAGATTCGCTTCTGATTCTGGGTCCACCAGGGATGAATCCCCGTTTGAAAGGGCTTATGGACTCTAATGGTGCATAAAAAGAACGTGATTTCAGGCCTGATCATGCCACCCGTATTTCCCACACAGAGTGGTGCCTTCCGTTGCAGAGAATAAAGTAGTCCATACAGACATGCTGGCCAGAGTAGAGAAACAGGATCAGAACCTCTCTAACCATCAACAGTTGGAGCATGGGCCTTAGAAGTTAAAATCCTCACATTTGGGCATGGATTATGGAACTCTGTAGATGAATATAGCATATTATCTTTTTAATCCACTTAATAAATATGAGTAGTCTACAGAATAATCATCATCCAGCGGGGCTGTCCAGAGGTGTCTAACTGTGTTTCTGACTGCGCTGACATACATCTCCTGTTTTTCTTTGCAGACACTTGTGCTTTATGCTCTTGGTGTGATGCTGCAGGATAGTTCATCATGGCCATCACCATACAAGTATGTAGAATCAAGACTTTTATTGCAACTAATTCCTTTCCTTTCCTTTTTTTAATTAATATTCTTTAGATCTTACAGCACAGCCTGTTTGGCTGCAGGGCCTTCCTTAAACAGACTTTGGAGAGGAAAGGCAGTCTGTAAGAAAACCAATTTATGAAGATCTTGGTGTGTTTGTCTCCATGGGTGGGATTTTGTGGCAGTTTGCATCATGACTCTCCCATACTCCAGTCTGTGTGTATGTATGTGTTAACATTTAATAACAATTCTTTTTTGCACACACACATGCACACGCACACAGAGCTTCCCTGGCAAATGCTGGTAAATTCTTTGTAAGGTTTTCTGTGAGAGAGAAACAGTGATTTGAATGCCTTTGGAATCACTGCTTGTCATCCTGAAACAGTGATGCAGGGGAGGAAATGGCAGTCTGAAGTTTTGTTTTTTCAGGGGGAAGGAAAATGCTACCTCATTACTTCTATCTGTGAAAACAAAACTGGATCCAGGCCAGTATTTCAGAGGTTAAAGAAGAAAATGGCTGTAGCTTCCTGTGGCCTCCAGGTGGACTTACTTCACTTGGGCTGGGAAAAAAATGTGGGTCAGTGACTGCAGACAGAGACAACAGACAGCTGAGATTTAGGAGAAATAATAGAGCCTTAAGAACAGCTCTTTTCCCCTCCTGCAAGTGTAGCTTTTGCAAAAGGGTCAGGCATTGATACGAGCTTCTTGGCAGGGGTTGCCCACTACGATAGGGCACACAGCATGTTTAGGAAGGGTTTGCTCAGCCCTTTTGGGAGGGACAGGGAGGACTTCTATGAACACAGGGTGTTTATTCCACGGAGAAGGAGGTTGAGGTGTGTAGATGTGTATTTCTGTGGGATCAGCTCTGTGATCCTTTCACCTACTTACTGTACAAAACACTGCGTGGCTGTTTGTGCTCCCTAGTTTTTTTCTAGGCAGCTGAATTTTCTTTCCTGTTCCAGTATCTGTAATTTGCCACTTTAGTTCAGGGGGAATGTAAGTTTGATGCTGCTTTTACAGAGGGTCAGCACCCACATGCCTTTTCACCTTGCTAGAAACAGCTTGGATGTTTAGGTAGGGAGTCAAAGGCTTGAAGTATGAGCAGAAACATTTAGCAGAAAATGAGAAAGAACTGCCTTCCACCCATCAGATTTCCTGTTTGTGGGTTTGGGTTTTTTCTTAATTTTTAAATTTAATGATATTTTATTAGTCTCCCTGTGGTTAGTTTATTATGGGAATCTTTTAACTCATGCCAGCCCTGGATAAGAGTTTTCTCGCAGCCTCCACCATCCTAATGCTGGAAACCACTTTTCTCACTTGAATGAGTCACCAGCTTCCCTCCCCCAGCACATACACACACCAGCTGCTTGAAGAGAATGGTGAGGGGCAAGGAGAAAAGGGAAGTATTTCTGGAAGTGAGAGAGGAAGGGACACAGGAGGGGAGAGAGAGGGAGACAAATCAGATTGTGTGTTCCCTGAAGGGGAATAGGAGGTAGGTAGCAGCGTCAGCTCAGCTGTGTACTCCAGCTAAATGCCCACTGCTGAGAGGTAATGCATATTAGTTCCAGCCCTGTGTCACACTAACTCAGTTCATCAGCATTTTGACCAAGCTGGGACGCAGCTGACCATCTGGGAACATAGATGGAGTGGATGCACGGTTGCCTTCATATATCTGTGTGGAATTACCCAGTGTGATTTAGAGAGAGCAAATTAGTGAGATTCTGTGTTTTGTTGCAGTTTCTTACTCGTGTGTGTGCACACATGTCTGGGGAAAGGATCCTGTGCCCATACAGAAAGCCTCAGTGTATTTTGTCTTTCATAGGTTTAACCCAGATAGATTCAATGAGGAATCGGCCATGAAAAACCTCTCCTTGTTGGGTTTTTCAGGAAGCCAGGAGTGCCCGGAGTTGAGGTGAGCATAGGGAAGGAGGTCTTTGTGTGTGTCTCTGGCAGACAGGAGAGAAGGTGCTTTCAGCCTCTTCTCGTTACTGCTGAGGCGATCAGTCCAAGCTGGCCGCTGTCCATCGGCAAATTTCCATCACGGCATGGTTTTTATTCTTTTCTCCTGCCTCTTCCCTCAGGTTTGCCTATATGGTGGCTACAGTTCTGCTGAGTGTCCTGGTAAGGAAACTGTATCTCCACCCTGTGAAAGGACAAGTCATGGAGACCAAATATGAGCTGGTAACCTCACCAAAGGAGGAAGCCTGGATAACGGTGTCTAAGAGAAGCTAAAAGCAAGCAAAACAAGGGGCTGAAAGTGCCAGCAGTGAAGTTCTGAGCAAGGGTCTTAGGGGGAATCATTCTGGCGCCACACTGACTCAGCCAAGGAATTTTACATCCTGATTTTGTTACCTTTGATATTCTTAACCACATACCCCTCCTGGGTACTTTTTCTAACTCAACTAGTAGTCACATTAAAGTAGACTTAATCTGTATGCCTTTTTCACATTTGCTTTTGGATCTCTGGCCAAACTATTGCAAAGGAAGCAATAAAACTTTGCAGTGGTGGATGTATGAACTGGTGGGGGCCAGCTAGTCAAAGACCAAACCTCTGATTAATCCAGCCCCTTTCCAACAGCAGCCAGAGCTGGATAAAAGTGCCTCTGTTATCCAGTGGAATGCTTCTTCATGGATCCTAGCTAGAAAAGACCTTGGAGACACAAGGACTAAGTCTCTATATATAGGTATTTTTATTCAAAGTGTCTTTCCTTCCCTTGAGCTGTAGCTATAACTGTCAAGAAGCGCAGATCTGTCTTGTGAGAAGTATGTGTGAGTGTGTGTGACAGAGAAATAAAGTGGGGTGGGAATTGCACCACTGGTTCTCTGGCTGTGTAATCTTGCCATGCAGTGGGGTTGCAAGAGAAAGGATGACAGAAATGCTAGGAGACCAAGAGGAATAAAATTGGTTTGGCTCCTGAGAAAACAGAAGCATCAGTAATAATATAATGAAATGAAGTAAAACCACAGAACAAAGCCCTGAGAAAGGGATCCTCTCTCTACCCTGACAGTTCTGAGGGCAGTGTCTAATCTAATCAGCATCACAAATTGACAGATGCTTGCAATTCATTCAGCACTGGGTCAGCATGAGACTGGTGGTGCAAATACTGGAAAGAGAGACTGCTGCTTTTACAGGGCTCTGGACTGATGTTGTACTTAATAGCTTAAAAGCCTTTCAGATAATAATTTTCCTCCTCCAAAATAGGTGCCAGCCAAAGCAGTATCACATGCCACGTGTTCATATGCTTTTCCCTGCTTCTCTCTTTCTCTTTTGGCCATCATAGGCCAACTCGTGAAAGATCAGTCAGAGCCCCACTGAACGGTTTGTGAGGCAGGAACCCTGTCATCTCATTGGAGTAACTGCCATCTGCCCTCCTTTCCAGGCTGTGTTTCTCCCTTTTTTCCCCTCTTACATAGAATAACACTTTACCTGATCTTTATGCGTCTTTTCCCCATAAACCTGATGACTCTGTTAGCTCCAGTACCTAGCCCCCTTCCCACCCAAAAGCTGTGTGGAGGTAGGTGAGGTGTGGCTCAGCCTGCAGCTGTTTTGTCCACAGCTACCGATGCACCACAGAGCAGGCCAGGAGCACGTGGCTTCTGTTAGAGCTGCTTTCTCCTGCCTTTGCAGGTGGGGCACACCTTACACAGGGACACGTACCTGGTAGCTGCAATTCCCATTTCTACACACCTCATTCCTTTCACTGGCACCTTCCAGGTTGGGAAATTCACTGCTCTTACACAAATGTTTGGGCTCTTGTATTGCTGCCGAGTGCCAGCCTGAATGCAGTCCTGTCAGCTCCTATGGGGTTAACATCTGATGCCAGCCTCTGTGGGCACTAGACAAAGGAAATTCTGCTCTTGGGTTTAATGTGTCAGCTCTGCTTTTGGTGGAGCTGTAGAGATTCAAATCCCCCCCAGTGCGGTTCATGTTGGGGGAGAGGTGAGACAGAGATGCTGTTCCACTGCTTTTTGTCTGCTGGGCAGAAAAAGGAGGGTTGTGCAGTTCAGCTTGCTGCCTCTTGCATTGATTTTTGTAATGAACTGCAAGAAAGCTCTCGCTAATCTGACCTCCATTTAACTGAAGGTTGGTCATGTCCCCAGATGGCAATTCATGTTAGGCTTTGCTTCACTGCTTATGCAAAAGGCCTGTTTTTCTTGAAGGTTGCAGATGCTTCCGAAACCTTCTGGAGAAATCAATGTGGTAAAGGATTTTACTTTAAAGCATCCCTGGTGTGCACAGGAGGCAAAATGGAGGCTAAGTTATTGCCTTCTTGGGAAAAAATGGTAGGCTAGTACTGGCCCTGCTAGGAACCGGACAAGGAATAGCTGACTGTCATATAATTGAGTGGCAAAGATCTGCTTTCTTGTAGCCGTGTCAGAGGAGTGAAGCTTTCAGACACCAGAAGTGCTTCCCAAGTGTAATTGTCTGGACTTCTGTTACAGCATTGCTCTGCCTTGCTGGAGCTGTACAGGCCAACTGCCTTGCAACAGCCCTTCCCCAGTTACAGGAATAAAAATGGGAGTAATTCCATATAATTTGTTACGAGTTTTCCACCAGGCTGCACAGGTACCGCATCCCATAAGACTGTGCTGTCAGTCCAGGCCAGTAACCAGGCATGCTACAGGAGTCCGTGACTGATAGGAGAGAAGAATGTGTCCCAAAGCACTGCAGAAAGCCACTGATTACTTTGTGTTTGCTTAAAACTGCTGTCAAAGGACACCCTGACTCATCAGTTAAGGAAATGTGTTGAGTGTGGAGGGAAAGGAGGGGGGTAAGACACTCTCAATCATTTGTTATGCACTGCTTGGAGTGACACTGAGGTCACAGCCACAGTGTTTGCCAAAGTCTGTAAGTTTCCATTCCTCACGCTATGTATGTCCCTCCTTTCAAACGCTATCGAGATTTACTACAACGCTCATCAGCCCAGCTGTGGATCCTTCTCTTGTGCAGCAAACCCCCTTTTTTGTACCGGAAAGTTCATGGATCAGAGCTTGCTCATGAAATTTTAAACGTATTTTGATTGGAAGCTTGAAATACCTGTTTTGACCCATTTCTCTCCTCGCCCCTTGTTTGGCATGCACTATCAGCTGATTCTTGTTCAGCTTGCTTTCCTAAGGAAGACTTGTGTTTGTAGAGTGTGCCCCCCTCTCCCTTTCTTTTCTCACACAAAGTGACTTCTGAGCCCTTGGGCCAAATCAGCTGCATTTGACAGGGATCAGAGTTTGAAATCTCAACACTCGTATGTTCCTACAAATTTTGTGGGGGCGGGGAAAGGATGACGGGGCACAGGGAGTCCATGCTAGATGTGTCAGATGCCAGCCTGGGGAAGAGCTGGAGTCAGTGCTTGCGCTGCAGCAGAGAGCCCATCTCAGGAGTCCAGTCAGTAGGGAATAGGGTTTTGTCAGTCCTGCTGCTTAGACCAACACATTAAGGCCCGGAGATCCCTTCTGGCTGTTACATGGGGATGTGAGCAAGCATTGCAACCTGTAGAAAAAATGCCTTAGTCTAGGAACAAAGCCAAGAGGGGGAGGTTGCTTCTATAATATAAGGTATTACTGCTTTTTATTCTTCATATTCCTTCTATACACCAGAAAGCTGCTTCACAAATTCCACAGGATGGTTTTGAAAAGCATACAGAAAAGCTGTCATTTCATTCCTTGGACTCTTACTGTAGAACAAGCTTCTAGAGAGGGCCACAAACTCAGGGAGGGTAAGAGATCTGTGATGGATATCTGTAATAGATCTGTGTCTGTGCAACCTGCTGCTCTCAGAAGCGGGCAGCCAGCACAGGTGCCAGGAGCGCTCAGACCATCGCTAATTGATTGTCACAGCTGCTTCTGGCTGACAGAGCCTTGTACTTTTGCCCCTTGTACTGGTGGCAACTGGTGAGACAGTTGTTAACTACCTTTGAGCAGAGCAGGCAGCTTATTGAGCTAGCCTTCTGCTACCTCCAAAATATCCATGAATCGAGTTGCCTCCAGATTTCGATTAACTTGGGCTGCATATAGCGCTGTTATTGCAAATTCATAATGTTCTTCTGACTTGCTGGTAGCGGCTGTGGCATGCAGCACAGAGTTGAGGGCTCTATGTTTTATTTTCTATCATTAGAAGGAAAGGATGGTCTTGGCAACTTCTGTCCTATTTGCTGCTGAAGTAAATGTTGGTAGTAGGTCAGAGCGGACGTTTCCTGATGTACAATACCTTGGGCAGCTCTGGTGCCAGCTCCCCCATTGGCTGTGCAGTTAGATGATCCTGGAGCTGCTGGCAGTCCAAACTGGGAAAACAATATACCTATCTCACCTGCACAGTTTGCATGAGCATTTGGGTACTGCTTAACTCCCAGGTAAGTAGCATTGCCTTCTCAGCTCTTTCCGTCTCGGGTATTGTGCACTTGCTCTCGCTGACAGAGAGCAAGTAGTTGCACTGTAGTCTCACCCCTCAATAGGGCCATACATGACCTTCCCAAGGTTTCTGTTAGTGCTACAGAAGGGGCTCCCTGACATTGACCCTTGGATATAGATAAATCCTGATCAGCAGAGTGACATCTACAGTTTATTAGCCTCCTTTCTGTGCTCAGCTCCTCTCATAGCTTTGGAGCAAAAGCAATGCGCTAGAGCAACATCTTCATGAAAGCACTTTGAGCATACGAGATTTCACCCACTTCCCTACCCCTTTTATCAAGAGTGACAGGGAAGGGGAAAAAAGGCTTCTAATAAGAAGGAAAATCTTCATCACTTGTGGGTTATGCCACCTGGAAGTAGAACTGTCGTAATAACCGTGGCAGCTCTTGCTTCTTTTCACTTGTCTGAAGCAGGAATTGTTGGAAAATATTCCAGGCATCTTTCTCTGGAGCCTGTACCCATCTTGGCATCTCTCTCTAGCTGAGCTTAGGACTGTTTTTTAGCAATCACTCTTCAACTAAACAAAAGGCCTGTTTGACATCTCTTAGGATTCAATGCCAGGTTTTTGGCGGTAGCAGACGGGGAAGAGGAACTACCACATTCAGGAAAAAAAAAGATGAAGAAAATGTTTCTCACATATGGAGGGTGGGGAAGGAGAGAAGATAAGGGTTTCCATGGCAACATTCTTGAAGATAAGTATTTTTAAATCTGTGTGAATTTTAGCATTCAAAACACAGTTGTGTTTCCCACAAAAAAGATTTAGGGGAGGACTGGAGTGGAAAGAATTTTTTCCCCTACTTTTCGGGTCATTCCTGTTTCTTTTACAGAGGAGCCTGAACCCAAGATTAAGTACTTGCAATAGCTCTGATGTTAATCCTTCTGTAAAGAAAAGCCTTGCTTCCAGGAGGCAAAAAGCATCGGTCATAGTTTTGTATTTGCACCAACATCTCTGGTGCAAGCACTTGATCATCTCTTTAATGGGAAAGGTAGCTTAAAGAGATCAGGGCTAGGTCAGTAAAGAGTGACAAGGATAAATCTTGCAGGATTCCACATTAAACCCAGTGTTACTTGGAGCAAAACCTTAATTATAATTGATATATAGGTAATTGATAGTAGAGGTGGTAAGGTAGCTGAGGCCTTTTGCCTTGGCCAAAAAGGAGAGGATGCAGAACTGAAAGGCAAGAGGAACCTGGTCAAATGTGTCCCAGCTGAGTGTCTGTGTTACCCTGGTGACAGTGGAACATTGCTGCAGGTGGGCAAGTGGTGCTCCAGTGCCAGTATTAGACAGTACACCCTTTATGTGGGGTGTCAGTGCTGGGGACACCTTTGAACATCTCTGAAGCTTCTGTGCTCCAGTCTTTGCAGTGCTGAGCAGCTCACGGGCACTGGCACGCTCTGCTCCTACCTTCCTGCTGGCATCCAGGCAGGTCAGCTCTGTCACAAGCCTGGCAGTGAGACATCCATGCTGTGCTTGCTTGGCTGCCAACTTTCTAGTCTCACCAAAAAAGGCTTTTTTTTTTTTTTTAACTGTAGCTTCCAACTCAGTAATGACTCAGACACTGCAGCAAGGGTAAAGCGATCATCTTCCCCTTCAGAGCTTTACAGCAGAAGGCCCTGGATATCCTCTCTAAAAGAGCTTGCTGGGCCCAGCCATCAGCTGGATTCAGTTCTTTAATTTAACTGATGGAATGAGGTGCTCCAGCAGTGCTGTCTATCTGCTGGCTCAGGGGCTGTGTTTCAGCAATAGACTAAATGATTCCTACAAGTACTCTGTGTTCAGAAGCCTTGGGGAGGGAATGAATAGTCATATATAAAAGAGAAGGTGCTATTCACCCATTAAGGCTGACCCATTGCCCTGACCAGATTTCCCTAGGCCATGAATCCAGGAAAGGAGAAAAATCTATTGGAACAATAAAAGAAAAGCAGTGAATCATATCTGGCTGTTTGTCTTAGAGGGTGAGGGAGGGGAAGCAAATAAGGGTGCCTGAAAAAGCAAAGTTCCTGTTGTCAAAGTGGGGAAATTGGCACTTGGTAGCACTGTTTCATATTGGCCAAGACCCTGATACAGAACAAGCAAGGCTCAGATCTAGCTAAGGGTGACTTTATTACCCTTGTCAACGTCCCTACATCTTCATTGATAAAGCCTACCGCCAGCACAGAGAAAAGCTGCACTTTTCCTGTCACTGTTGGATCCTCTATTGGAATTCACTGTTGTCAGATATATTATTTTTAATTCTGGGAATATTATTCATGCCCTTATGTCAGCACTAGCATGAAAATGCATACTGTCTAGTTTCTTGGACTGAAAAGCAACTGACTTGCTTGTGCATGGCTTGCTAACTGTGAGTTATTGATTATATAAATCATGTTTATTCCATCCCTTTCTTTAAGACCACTGGTATTCTGTGCTGCACACTGATGCTCTAGCTCTGTGCATTTGCTTTACAGCCGAACCCCAGGAGATGCAGGAACTCTGTGGCATCTAAATAACAGAAATGCAGCACCTTCGATCCCTGCTCAGCAGCCTTCAGGATCCACAATGTCACAAGCTGACTCTTACTCCATCCTTGGGAGCTTGTAAGTCAGCCTGGTACAATGCCGGGGTTTGGGGCACCATGGGCGTTAGCGGTAACTGGATTGCTGCTGTGTGGGTGAGTGGAAGAACTGCTGCCTTGTTGCAACGCGTATGAGCATTCTCATGCAGCTCTAAGCTCCCACAAATAGAGTTTCCAGGCCAAAGAGCCCTGCCTTGTGACAGCTTGACTGTCACCTGGCACTGTCTTGCCTGGGGAGAAAGGAGGTTGCCCACTGCATGGCAGATTAGTTTCTGAACGTGCCGTGGGTCTGTGAGGTGGCTGCCCTGCTTTTGCAAGCTCTTCCAGGAGTCGGAATGGGGGAAAGGTGCCTTGGGAGGAGAGGCGTGAGCCGTGTGAGTTAATGGGAGCTGACAGGGATGCCTGCATACACTGTTCTGTATGGTGGAAAACCGACTGGACCAATAGTTGCAGCCACCCCACCTTCAGTGGTGAGCAAGATACTTGGGAACAGAGAGGGTGTGTGAAGCACTTAGTCCGTCTGTGGTGCAGAATTCATATTCAATTTGCCAGAGCCTACACCTTGATGTGATGGTATTGTTCTTGTAAAAGGAAGGAGCAAATTGATTGCTTGCTAACAGACTGCTCTAAATTAACCTCAAGCGTGGGCCTAGGGCTGCAAACCTTGGTATGACTGTGACTGTTATTTATGCTGTGTGATTGCATTGAATACCACTGACTTTCATATATTGACCTAGAACAGTTGCACTTAAATCTTAGTTGTGGCTTTTAGTCATTAGAAACCAAATTTTTGAAGCTGTTTACATGTTTGGATTTTGAATACTACATTAAGCACCTTCTTGACTATTTAAATGCCCAGATGTCTTTCTAAATCTAGTATTTCCATAATGCAAAGAAAAAGGAAATTATATAGAGGGTTTTCTGGATAAGGCCTCTGTTTTGATATCCCAGCTAGGGTTGCTATATATACACCATAGCGCATAGTGAACCTCTTGTGCTTGAGGAAGCTTGATGGTGACTTTTACATAGTAAAGGTAAGAATACTGCAAACGTCCATCCTGCATTAGCCTTTATATATTTTATAGCTGTACTGTTCCAGTGTGGTAAACTGAGCTGAGCAATCACATTTTCTCAATTACCCTCAAGAACTGGAAATCCTTGTCACCTCTGTGTTTCTTTCTCCCACTACTGCAGCACTGGTCTTGAAATTGTCACCACGGCTAAAAATCCTCATTCTGTAAATTAAACTGTGATTTAAAAAAATTTTACAGTGCAGCCTCCTCATGAAACTCTAGCAAGTCTTTTGCTGATGTGACTCACTCAATTACTCATGTGGGCAGACATTCAGATAATAAAAGTAGTTAATGGAAAGCTGTGAGAAATACTGCTGGTTCCTGAGGAGGCAGGGGAGGGGGAAGGCTACTGCAGGTATTTTATCCTAAAAGCTGCTGAATTCACTGAGCTCCCAGTAATTTTTTTTTAAGATAAGGATTTCTCCATTCTGCTTTTTCCTTTGTATAAAAACAGCTTGAAAAATCAGATTGGCAGTAGAAGAACAAAAGTACACCAGCTGTATATGTTTGCTTCTCTGCTCCTCTTCCTACCTATTAGAGATGATAGCCAGCCCGTGCCCTGAAATGATCTCTTTATCCTAATGATGCATATACTTAAATATCATGCAGTACTCCAGTGAACTCTGGATTCTGAATCAAGGAGTACAGCTAGCAAATGGCTAAATAAGCCCCTGGTTTGGAGGTATCATGTATACTGACAAGGACCAGATTTTTCTGGAATACATAATAGGTCCTTGAGATTTGGTGTGCAATAGGTCAGGTAATACAGCTAGAAGGCTGGTTTCAGTGAGTGTGCGTTGGGGGAATATAGCACTTTTTGAATTTGGTGAGGCAGAAAGTTCCTGAAGAGTAGTACGATACCACTTCAGTGTGAGAGCCCCTTATGCAATGAAATAATACGTTTGATGGCTTCGAGAGACTTAGAATGAAGTTAACTCTTGGTTGTGTGGCTCTGAGGTAGGTAGATTTTTGAGGGATGCGCTACCTCAAATGGCTGTGTGAGCCCCTTCCAACAACAGCAGTGGGTGTGAAAAGGGAGAGGACACAAAGATGTACTCATTCAAAATGCAAGATAAGCTGAGAGGGAGCCTATTGCTTGACTAGTAAAAAGGAGCTTCTGGCAGAGAGAAGCAACGCATGGGTGTTGAGGCTGTGGACCTGAGAAAGTAAGCTGTCAGATTATATTTAGTGAATACATGCTGCAGAAAAGCGCAGAGAGGGAAGGAGGGGAGCTAATGCGTAGCTGAGCCCCATGGGTAGCGAGCACACGAGCAGAGAATGAGGCTGTATGGAGAGGATGAATTGCCTTGGTGTTCCTGATTCAAACAAATCCGTGTGTGAGGCCAGGGACCTGCACAGCCGTGTATGGTTACTCTGAAAAGCAGAGCTCAGCTTTTTTTATCCTTCAGTAATGGCTCATCCCCAGACTCCATTATGTGAAGGGTGACCAAGTGTGGCCTTCCAGCCATTCCCCTCTGGCCCCACGCTAGGGATGTCTCCTGCAGCAATCCCACTCCTTAGCTGGGGAGGCAGTAGCCTGATAGGGGCTCTTGGAACCAGTGTCACAAGCTGCTGTACACCCCAGCTGCACCCCAGCTCAGCCCCAACCCACCAGAG
Source organism: Rhynochetos jubatus (assembly GCA_027574665.1). Taxonomy (NCBI): domain Eukaryota; kingdom Metazoa; phylum Chordata; class Aves; order Eurypygiformes; family Rhynochetidae; genus Rhynochetos; species Rhynochetos jubatus. Next base: position 16,971,099 of record CM050654.1, on the reverse strand, counting down.
CTTGTTAGGTAAGGTTGGCACCTGCAAAATAGGTTAGATACCCTGCCCCATTTGAATTCAGTGGCGTGAACACCTCGCTCCATTGTGTTCCCTGGAAAGCTCAGTCCTAAAGAGACAAAGATGGGGAAAAAATCCCCATCCTTATACCTGTATGAGACAGATAAAACATGATAGTTGGTCGTTTGGGTCCTGTTTCATATTCCAGGGTGCAGAGGTGTGCCTTTGACTAGTTTGTAGCAGGATGGGTACAGCTTAGGCTCTAACCGTTTCCTGCTAAAAGCTTGCACATGTAATTCAGAGATGTCTTTGCCTTTGAAATAAATGAGTCCTTTAAGCTCCCTCTCAGAGGAGACAGTGCAGGGAGACCTGGCTGCCTTCTGCACATAAATAATCTGTCAAACCAGATCCAGGCTGGGGTGGGTGAAGCTGTGGAGACTGATGGGGAGCCATCAGTCTCCATCTCCTGTTGGGCAGTACTGCATTGTTGAGATTTGTGCTGTTACCATACTGTCAAAAATAGCTGTGGGTGAGAGAAAGGGCTGAAATGCTCCCAAGTGTTAGCCAAACAGGAGGACAGAGCAGTCAGGAGAAGGAGAGAGATGCAAACTGCGATGGTGCACATAAGCTGTGCAAAGAGGAGCGGCCTTCACGGCCTTGTGAAAGGGGGTTACTTGTCCAGATGCGTGATGGAAGGAGGACAGATGACTTCACAGATGTGATTTATTATCGTTCTCATGCAAGGGAAGGAACAACACACATTTGTTTGTTGGCTCCTAAGAATATGCAAGGCCATAAAAAAACTTTTTGAAGTGGTTTATGTGGTAAAAGCATGATTACAAACAGGGCAGGATTAAAAAAGCTCCAGATCCTGGAGTTATGCAAGTACCTAAAAATCTGAACTTTAATTACATACAGGAGAAACAAAGACCTCAGGGAATGGTTCTAACCATTATAGCTGCAGAGCAAAGTTGCAAATGTGAAAAAAACAGAAGTAGGCCAGTAACATCTGTTCCAGTCTGTAGTGAGCCGGAATCTAGAGTTCAATTTTCCCATGGGCTGTAGTGGAGCATTAACTCCACTATCTACCCTTTAGAGTCTGTGTCCTCAGAAGCCAACCAGACCTTACCTGGGGGATGCCACAAGGGTCAGCACAGGGTGGGAAAGGACTGGCAGTTGGTTTGGGTTGGCATCTTTGAGAAGGAGTACTGGCAGGAAAGAAAACCAAATTAGAGCGGTTCTTTCCTTCCCCCCTTCCTGAGCGCTTTGCTGTTTGAACTCTTGGAGGGAAACTGATGAGCAGCTATGCTTTGTGCTGACTTCTCTTTGAGACCATTTGTTGCCTGTTTTCTTTTAAAGTCTGAAATGTTAGAGAGATCATTATTTTTCCTATTTAGCTTGACCTCTTCCTCCCTTGAAGAGTTTCTCCCCTTGTGCTTGCCCTGTCCTTCTCACACAGTGCTTATTGAAGGAAAGTTCAAGAGAAAACTTGAATTCCTAGAAAAAGGGTTTGGTATTTAGAAGGAGACATTTCCTAGAACAGTCTGAATCTCTGCAACATGTCCTGTCCCTCTCTAGCCGTGCTGTGGGGAATGAGGTGTCAGTCATGCACTGCCTCTGTCTGAGGTGGTTCTGAGTAGCAGTGTTAGAGCAAACACTTCCATGAGATGCAGACCACCCCATGGGCCACTTCTACCCGGTGCATAAGGGCTTTACCCAGATGCAGTTTCCCTTAAGCAGAGGAGTTATCTGTGGTTACAATCTTGATTGCCCAGCAAATTGCTGAATGCCCGAGAAAGCAGGAGGAGAATGTGCAGGGTGTGTGGGTTTTTCTTTCTGTTTTACAGCCTGGGCTGGAGGTTGAGTGTTTAAGACGCCTCAGGATCCTGACACCATTTGTTGCAGCATTGGGCGTGTATGAGCTGCTTTCTGTGCCGGGAGGCCACCCCTGCCATTCTGGAATAGCCGTGGGAGTTAAATAAGCTGCTGTTTGCTTTAGGTGCTTTGGATTGTGAGACTGGCAAAGACCTGCCACGCAGCCAGAGGCAGATCCAGACACTATGTGAAGCGAGCAGGATAGCATGACTTTGTCTTTGTTGAGGGAGCGAAGGTACATTCTTCAGTTACAGACTATTTTCTCCAGTCCTCCAGTTTCCCCTCCCTCTCCTAGCCCTCCAGTAGACGTTACCTGCCAGCTAAAGGGCATGGGCCTATGTATATGATTAGTACGCATCACCGTATGTTTAGTGTCCGTCCTTTATCCAGATGCAGGTGTGCTCAGCTCTGTGGGATGCAGGAAGCACAGGCATTTTTGGCTTTTGTTTCTACCACTCACAAAATGTGAAGAAAAAAAAAAGGGGGTAAAAATGCTTAGAAACGGGAACCTTGTAAAATTAGAGCACAGCTATTTACAGGAGTGAACTGAAAACCTGCAGCAGGATCTGTCAGAGATCTGACCTGGTCATCTGTCTGAACGGGATGTTTACTCACATGCCCCGATGTGGTGGTTGGGCTGTTCAGTTTTCCATGTAGCAAAGAAGACAGAAGAGGCTTTTGGTAGTGATTTCTTACTGTGGTGCCAAAAATAGGTGGCCTTTGAGCTACCCCATTATTACTTAACTCTAATTAAGAATTGGTAATTCAAACTGTGGTGTGTGGGGGACATGCACAAAGTGCCCAGCTGCAAGACCACACATGACCAAATTATCTCCTTGTCTGTGCAAGGTTTTGTGAGCAGGAGACTCACTTGGGTGACTGACAGAGGTAAAAACATTACGCATGTGAGAGAACTTGGAAGAACCGTGGTCTCGAAGTGCTTTTGGATCTCAACCTCCAGTTTGGAGTCTCCAGCTCAGGGCTGCCTTTCTCTCTTCCGGGGACTGCTTGAAGAGCACGTTTAGGTGGAAATATCTTTGCTTCTTAGTCTTGAAGATATTGATCTAAGGGAAAATCTTGCACAAAAGGATTAAAAAAAAAAGCTGGAGAAGTTAAAGTGTGTAATACTGTAATTATGGCTGAGGGAGTATAAAAACTTAAAATTAGTTTAGCACATCACTTGACAGATGGGAAATCATTGATGTAAATGTAGGGAAGTGGTAGTTGCATTCAGTTAGTCTAATTTAAACACTATTTCTAATTATTTTTGGTACGTATACAGAGGATTATAGGATGGCCATTATTCTGACAGGAGGGCTCTTCATATTTAAATTTAAATCCACAAAAGAGGAGCCTATTAAAATGTAAACATGCTGTGATAACAAGCACCTAATTATGCAGACAGGTTAGTCCAGCTACTCTGAGGAACAGCTGCATGCACATATTTCAGATAATGCTTTTTCTTAGACTCTGAAAATAGCTGGCAGGGCCACCAAGAGGTCAGGAGGTGCCTGACCCACAGGTGGGAGCTCCCTTAAGAAGGTTTGCTGAGTGCAGACCTGAGGGCTCTCGAAGGTTTCCACTGAAAGCAGGCCCTGGTGGCACTCAAAACCAGTGAGAGATGGCACAATTAACAGTTCCCCTTCCCTACAGTCTGGTGCTGCTAATCCAAGTTAAAACGCCTAACAGCATCTTTGGAGAACCTTCCTCTTCACATCCTGACAGCCTTGTTCTTTTGCCAAGAGAAGGATCACGCAGGTTTACTGGGGAGCTGCCAAACGGCAGCTTGACTTCACACCTGAAAAGCAAATGAATGAAGAGAGAAGGAAAGCCTCAGCCTGCCTCCAGCCTGGCCCAAACACGAAGCGTCCTGGGAGCGTGGGCGTGAGCAACTCCTGTAGTGGCAGCAGCAGATGTGACATGAGCAGAGTCCAAGCTGAAGCTACGGTGGAGGAGGGAGCGTGGGGCCCATCACCAAAGTGCGAAGGTGTTATTCCTCAGCTGCAGGCCCCGGGGTGAGGTGGAGGTGTGGCCATGGTTGATGACTGGAGGCATGGGACAAGGCTTGGAGCTCCACTTCGTACAGCAGCCCTGCGTGAGTTGATTTGGTCAGCTCTTCTTCCCTTGCAGCAGAGGCTCAGGTCTGTTCTCTCAGAAGGCACATGAAAAATCAGCAGTGGGGCTGACAACCAGGATTTACTCTTTAACTACAGCAAAATCAGTATTTTTGGATGTGTAACTCATGGTTTATAAACTTTGGGGGGTGAGGGCACCAAGAGCGAGGCTGCATAATGCTCACTTCTTCGGTCCTTGTTGTTTTAGGGCAGGGAGTGCTGCAGACAGCCTGATGTGATGCCACACTAGCACAGTCCTGTGTGGGGTGTGGCTGCTGGGTGGGAGTATGGGCACTCTTGATCAGTCACCCCTCTTCGCCCTGCAGACATCATGCTGGGGGGTCTCTAGCAGGATGCATTGTGATTCTTAAGTCTTTTTGTGAGATTGGGAGTACTACAGCTGTAAAATATGAATTACCCATGGCACTTTAACTGCCTGTAAAAAATTAAAACACACAAGTAGTTGAAGTTGTGCATTTTAGCCCACATTTAAAAATGGAAGAAAAATGCTTTGCACGTGAGGGTTTTTAAAGCAGTGTAACGAACGCTGCACTTGCCTCATTCCTCACATGGGAGAACTAAGCAAGCTGTGAGGAAACATCTCCAGACAGACATCCCTCAGGGCAGGGACTTCTGTCTTATCTTTCTTTGAAGGGAAGAAACTTAAGAGTGGCCCAAAGACACTGACCCCACCACGTGTCTGCAATCTGTTTGTAATTCTAGGAGTCACCTGGAGGCCAGTCATTTCTAGCTGGATGCCTTTGCAACAGCTTTCAGGGCATGAGAACTGTTCCTGTAGTACCAGATGGGTGTACAGGGACTGCAGCAGTGGATCTTCGCTAGTGGGGGACTACTACCAGAGAAGTGTCTGTAACAGGGGGGCTGGAAAAATGTCAGGCTGCTGGAGTATGTAAGGGATGTCAAATAACCCAGGGCTGCACTAGAGGCATCAGGAGCTCGGTGGAGCCCCATGGGAACACGAGGTGAGTAATCACAGCTGCAATTCATTTCAGAGACAAATGAGCTCCCCTAGAGAAAGCTGGGACACTTCTGCTGAGAGCACTGATCACTTTTTGTGTGTGAGAAAGGCTACTTTTAGGTTCAGGTGAAGGAATCCAGTGGGAAAGCCTTCCACATTCCTGTAAGGGTGGGCATTATTCATCACAATCGTGGAGATACTGAGGGACTTGCCTGGGACATAAAGGAAGTCGGTGTTAGAGCCGGGACTGACCGACCAGACCTCCTAACTCATGGCTTCAGCTCCGAGGCTGTCCTTCCTCTGTTTCTGCTGACCAGTCATTATACGCTTTTCTGTTGAAAAGCTGACTGCTTGGCAGCTGGGAACTTACCCTGCCTCTCGCCTCTGCGCAGCAGCAGCTTTTCAGACAGACCCTGCACAACAGAAACATGTTCTTCCGCTGCTCATCAGAGGGGCCGAGCTGCAGCTACGCTAAGAGCACGCGGCTCTGACCCTGGCTCACACTGCGTTCCGAGACCTATGCTCTGGGAAGAGCGCCGCTAGCAAGCTGCCGCCCACTCAACTGATGCGAACTAAATCGTTTTTCAACAAGCCCAGAGCTCCTGAAACCACGCGGGGCCGTCGGCCCTGCAGACTAACGCCGCGGCGGCTGGTGTCGGCACGGCTGCCGGGGGCGATCCCCGGGGCAACAGCTGGGGCCGAGCGGCCGCTGAAACGCACCGACCCAGCGCAGGAAGCGCTCGTTCCGGCGGCCGTTCGGGCGAGAGGCTCCCGGGGAAGGAGGCGGGATAGCCCACCCCTCCCGCTCCTCCCGGATATCGCCCCCCGCGCTCCGTCGGGCCGGAAGTGGGCTCGCCGGGGGGGGGGGGGGCGCATGCGCAGGAGGTGCTGCCCGGCCGCGCCCCGCCCCCGCCGCGGTGGGGGTCTGGCGCGCTCCCTGCCCGCGGCGCGAGGCCGGGCCCGGGCGGTGGGGAGCGCCGGGCGGGGGGAGCGCGGCGCGGGCAGGCGCGCGCGGAGCGGGCAGGGCGCGGGGGGGTGCGAGGAGGACGGGCGGGCGGGAGGACGGACGGACGGACGAACGGACGGGGTGAGAGGATGTGAAGATGGCGGAGCTGCAGATGCTGCTGGAGGAGGAGATCCCGGGGGGGCGCCGGGCCCTGTTCGACAGCTACACGAACCTCGAGCGGGTGGCCGAGTACTGCGAGACCAACTACATCCAGGTGCGGCCGGCGGGGCGGGCCGGGGCGCGCAGCCCAGCGGTCGGTAGCGGCGCGGCGCTGAGGCGGCGGGGGGAGGGCGGCCCCGCGGGCCAGGGTCGTCTCCTCCCCCGCCGCTCGCTGAGGGGTGGCCCCGCTGCACGGCCCTGCGCGCGGCTGAGGGGAGCGGGCTCGTGCCGCCGGCTCGTGCCGCCCGTGGCGAGGGGAGGCGGGCGGCACCGGCCGCTGCAGCCCGGGGGGGGGGGGGGGGGGGGAGAACAAACCGCCCCGGCGGGACGAGGCGTTTAAGTGGTTAATTGGTTTCCAGACGGAATGCCTTCCACTTCGCGAGCGCGCTGAGCGTTTATTTCGGGTTGTGCCTCTGTCGCTCCTGGCCGATCCCTTCGCGCCTTCCGCGCTTGTGCTGACAGCGCTGAGGCGATGTGATCCTGACTCCTGCGAATACGGTGTTGGTGCCTGTCAGTGAGGGGCACGATGGCACACGGTTTGATCGGGAGGCGCCTGCCAGCCTATATTCCCCTTCCCAGATAGGGCTGCAAAGGGATGGGCAGCTCGCAAGTGGCGGGGGCAGGATGGGAACGCGGTGTAGCAGGGCTGGTACGGCATTAGGGAGAAGGGGGTGAAGAACAAGTTGCCACCGCAGTGTGTCGGTTTTGCAGTGATCACTCGGAAGCCGGGCTGGTGTTAGGACTTTGGTTGTTTTCTTTCTCTTTTTACTAGGAAGAGAAGCAAAATACAGTCGGTTTACTGTGACAGTGCTCGTAGGGCCAAATGAAAGAGTTCCCCCGAAAAGAAAAAAGCCAGAAATTAGTCGTGGGTCATTCCTAAGAAGGGTCTGAGTGTAGGAAGGGAAGGAGGGGGATGTGGGTTTGTGCTGCCAGTGTTGAGAGAAGCACAGGTCCCAGTTTCATTTGGGCTTTCAGTCCCCTAAGTGGAGAGTGCTTGTGTGTTTCCAGGGGCCGGTAGGGATGAGATCCGTGCTGAGATTATCCTGTCAGTGAAAGCGGGAGAGAATATTTACCCGGTGACACAGAATACTTGTTACAGAGCTCTGACTGTTTCCTTTGGATTGGTGAATGACCAGCTCTCGTTTAGAGAGAAGACTTTGCAGATTCTGGGTCATTTACAGAACGTCAATTACAGTGAAATTGCGGATGTGTTTTATCACGCAGTAACTTACGTTGCATTAGTGTGATGTTCTTTAAGAGAAATGTGTTGAAATATTTTCTTACAGTCATAGCCTGACGTGTATTTAAATGTATGCTTTTTTGAAAACTGGGAAACTGATTATTCTGGAATAAGGGAGAGGAGTCTTGGAAGGCAGAACTGGATAGGAAGAAGTGGATGCAGTTGTGCTTTTTTGTTCTTTCTCTGACCGTTTTTTGTGTTCTTTGTATAAGCCACAGTTTATAAAAGCTGTATCCAACAGCTCCACTTTTATTAATAAAAACTACTGAGGAGGATGGATTCTGTGCTGTTTTGTACACATAGAGAACGAAAAAAAGATGGTTATTGCCCCAGACAGCATACAGTCTGTAAGGACAGCCTAAGATAATAGGAGATGGATACAGATGGTGAGTGAAGGAAAAGAATGAGGCGCTCTTGGTCAGCCTGATGGATTTTGGCTACTGCACAGCAATACCCCGATTGTTGGCAGTTTGTCCAAGCATCGTGACAACAGAGAGCTCTAAGGGGGAGGTGAGAATGAAATTGCGAGGGTTGACTGTGAGGTGCCGTACGGGTCACGGCATGGACGTGTCTAAATTTTAAGCAAGTGGGGAATGGAGGACATGAGCCAGGCGATAGGTTCTGGCCTATGGAGTTGGCTGAGAGACCGCAGAGTGGGGTTGTTGCAGAGAAGAGATCTGGCGTGAGGGGATTCTGCATTTAGTGATGTGTGTGTCCTAGTAACAGCTCTGTCAGCGAACCCACCCCACCTTCATGGTGCCAGAGCTACATAAACTCCTGCACAGCATCTGTATACAAAGGTGATTCTTGCTTCTCTGCAAGAGTGGGCTTAGATGAATGGATAATAACTGTTGGTTAGTTGGATATTGGTGATATCCAATAATAATTATTATTCCTAAGCTATTATGTCCAGTTAAGTTCAAATTACAGTGAAAAACAGTAGCCTTGGATTTTGTGGTGAAGATGTGCTTGTGATCACTCTGAGGCGTGTGGAAGGGTAATTGTTCAGAAAGGCATAGAGTGAAGATGGACTAATTCTACTGTAATCCCTTAGTGATTCATTGTTGACTGAAGGTTTTGTCGTGGATATTGTGGAGATCTCCTAGAGGAGGCTCAGAACGGGACTGAGATCTGAACGTGATCTGCAGGATGACAGGCAGTGATGGGGGCACTGAAGGCATTACACTGGCCTTTATTTGTCAGTAGACTAGTCGCTCTCTTTTCTTTTTGTGCCAGTTGGTGCTTTGAAGTTTTATTGTTGAGTACAAAAACTCTTGCAGAAGTCAGTGAAGGCATAGGTCAGTTTAGTAGAGATTTGGAAGTTCAGTGCTAAGGTGAATGTTTTTTCTCTTTCCCTCTCTTATGATCATGACAGCACCTTCGAAATAGTCGAACATGTAATCTCTTACATGTGCAAATGCTAGTTCATAGTAGCAGAGTTGTGGCAATTGCAACTCATTTGACTTCTGCTTATGAAATGGATAATCCGTTTTTAAAAATTTTGGCAGTGTTTATTCAAATGGTGATTGATACTTGGTGAGCTCAATTACTTTAGCAACAGGGAACGTTGCATAAATGGTTACCCTTCCCTTGAGCCTGTGGTACAGTACTGTATCAGAGCGCATCAGCTTAAAATGTTGTGGAAAATGACAGGAAATACAGCATATATATAATAAATCAGCCTGCAGCAATGGAAGAGAAAAAGCTACTCTTTGGGCAAAATTTTTTTTTCATTCATTGAAAAAAATGGTTGTTCTTTTAAAATTTTCTCCCTGGGTAAGTCAGTCTTCCAGCCAATCTGTTACCTAGTAAGGTGATGTATTCTTTATGAGACATTGCTCTGTTAAATAGGAAAATAAATCGATAGACAAAAAATTTAAAGTATAATATCAACTCGTATACTATAGTAGTTAAATACATTTTCTGTGATTATGATTCTTCTTTAAATAATAGTTCCGTTTTAAGCATAAATACATAAATTGCTCATTTTAATCTGCTTGTGTTACTACAGAAATCAAATAACTTTTCTTGCCAAAAAGGTCCTATTAGTCTAATAACTTGGAGAAATCATAAAGTTATCTTCCCATTCTCTTTAGGAAATACACATTTTTGTTTAGGAGAATGTTTTTGTAGTATCTGACACAATGTCAGGTTAAACGAACAGGTTAAATTTTATACTGTTTGTTCAGCACTTGACGTACTAGTGTCCTCTGTTCGGTCTCAGTCCAAACTGCACAACAGAGCAATTCTATAAAATCTGATTATCTGATGTACTTGATATTATAAAAAGACACATTTGCAGTCTGCATTGATTTATCTGGATTTTTATAAAAAGCAGAGAATAGTTATACTGGACAGTGTGCCATGTTTACAAAATTTTAATATTACTTTTGATCAGGAGTATCCTAAAGAAGATTTTTAGTTATGCTGGTGTAAGTAACAAAACCAAGCAAATTTGAGATTTGCTATACCATCTTGTTACTGGTATAGTAACATAAATTCCAACACTATCTTAGGCTGTCCAGTTTCATTTCTTTGAGCTTGCCCTGTGTAAGTCTGCTCTGGAATAATCTTTTGTTTGCTTCTCGTGATTGTCGCTCTTTTCATAAATCAGCTTTTCATTTTGTGCAGTGCATGGAGCTTTCTCGGGTAACCGAATGCTTGTGTCTGTTAACTCATTGTTGGAAGGGTCTGTAAAAATAACCAGATGGAGGCATATCAGCCAGTAAGTATCTAGCAGGAACAGATTTGGGGTGGCGCGAAGTCCCACCGCCAGAGGTAGCCCGCAGAAGTGAGCGAAACGCCAAGCCGGTGCGCCCCGCTCAGCTTTCAGAAGGAGCGTAGGATTTCTGTGTGCTGTGTTGGCCAGATTCTTCTAAAAGACTCTGTATTTCTTAGTTTTTCAAGATTATTGTGCTTTACTTGTTAGCTGTAGAGACTGAAAAGGAAGAGCGAGCTTCTGATTTTCCTCTCTCCATAGTCTGGAGGTTGCCACGACTGTGTCACATTTTATAGACAGAAACGACTTTCTGGTGTGAGGGGAAGGGTGGGAAGGGGATTTCTATTCCTGCTCTTAATGTTCCATCCTTCTGGTTATTAGCAGTACCTATTTTCAAATCCTGCAGATAGTTTTGACCTTTATGTCTGTGTAAATAAAGCTACTTGTTTCTTGGTAATTTTACGACAGTCCACAGATGGATGTTTCATAGTTGTTTTCTACATATGTGTTAATTTTACTTAGGCCTTCTAAGCAAAACCAAGTAGCTGTAGATTTGGAAGCACCTTCCAGTAGGCTGAACAAGAGAATAAGGCATCTGTTAGCATACTGGTTTGAGATGGCAGAAATGTTGGTCAGTCCTCTGAAACAACAGAGGTTGTTTTCAACCTTTCTATTCCTTAAACTTGTTTCTTTTACAATCCAGCTTCCGTGAAGAGGTGATTGAGCTTAGCATTGATGGAATGCTTGTTCTGCAGGCATGAAAGTGAAGATTGATTAGTTCCAGTGAGTATTAGTCCAGAACTTCAGGAAGATGCTGACCAGTTGAAACTATTTACAAAACCACTAGGAAACTAGTAAAGCAGTGGTAATGGATATACGGTAGTACCGCACTCGGAAGTGCAATGAATGAATACGTAGGTGTATCTGGCTATGGTAAGACTTCTTCATCAAACCCGTGTGATTAAAAACTGAAGTAGTATGCAGAAGTGGGTTAACCCTGACTGTCTGCCAGGGGTGCACCAAGCAGACCTCACTCTCCGTCCCCAGCAGAACAACAGGAGAAAGGAAGAAGAAACCACACCAACTTGTGGGTTGAGACAAGGACAGGGAGATGGCTCACTGATTGCCATCATGGGCAAAGCGGACTTGACTTGAGGAATATTAATTTAATTTATTGCCAGTTAGAAATAGAGTAGGATAGTGAGAAACAAAACCAAAACTAAACCTCCCTTCCCCTCACCCCTCACTTCTTCCCAGGCTCAACTTCACTCCTTCATTCCCCACTCTCCTACCTCTTCCTCGCGAGTGGTGCAGGGAGGTGGGGAATGGGTTGCAGTCAGTTCATATCACTGTCTCTGCCGCTTCTTCCTCCTCACACTCTTTCCTTGCCCCAGCGTGGGGACCCTCCCACAGGATACAGTCCGTCACAAACTGCTCCAAAATGTGTCCTTCGCACAGGCCTCAGTTCTTCAAGAACTGCTCCTGTGTGTGTCCTTCCCAACGGGCTGCACTCCTGCAGGAACAGACTACTCCAGCACGGGTCTTCCATGGGCTGCAGTTCCTGCTGGAAAACCTGCTCCTGCACTGACTCCTTTCCACAGGCTGCACCTCCTGCCAGGAGCTTGCTCTGGTGTGGCTCTCCAAGGGCTTGCAGCTTCTTTCAGGACACATCCACCTGCTCCAGCGTGGGGTCCTCCCCGGGCTGCAGGCGGGTCTCTGCTCCCCTGTGACCCTCCATGGCTGCAGAGCACAGCTGGCCTCACCATGGGCTGCACCGTAGGCTGCCCGGGAATCTCTGCTCCAGTACCTGGAGCACCTCCTCCCCCTCCTCCACTGACCTTGGTGTCTGCAGAGTTGTGCCCCTCACGTTTTTCTCGCTCCTTACAGCTGCTTCATGGTGTATTTTGCCCTTTCTTAAATGCATTATCCCAGAGGCGCCATCAGCATCGCTGTTGGGCTCAGCCCTGGCTAGCGGTGGGTCTGCTGACCTGATTGCTTCTGACAGAGCCCGTTCCTCCAGCCAGCCGCTACCAAAACCTCACCCTGTGAACCCAGTACGTATGCCTGAGGGAGTATTACTTAAGTCTGCTCCGTTTGTGTCGTGTCTGCCATTATCACTAAATCCCAGCGGTTAAGGGGAAACTAAGTTTAGTGATTAGCAAGACTGCTGGTGGGCACTGTTCTTTTGATTTCAACGAGTGATGCGTTCTGCAAATGTGGGGAAGCTGGCTAAGTAAGGGAGAGTGTCTCCCCTCTGGTGCACTGCTGTTCAGCCTGCAGGTGGTTTCACAATCCTCTTTTCTCCATTTTCCCTTAAGGTGAAGAAGGTGGAACTAACTGGATGGTGCACTCTGGTGCTACTATAAAGGAACCAGTAATAATGATCTTTTGGGGTTCTTTTCTTTTTTGTTTCCTCCTTCCCTTTCACTTACTGTGTCACCAAGAACCTAAGCTTTAAGGGCCTGGTAATTTGAAGGAAGGTTGGCAGGTATTGCTGCTTGAAGGAGAGAGTTAGCTAGCCTCTCTTGCAATATCAGGATATATAAAAAGAATGATTTTCTGAAATGACACCAAATGTTTTCCACATTTAGGACAAATTTAGAAAAAAGTACTTGAAGGATGTTGTTTATGTGTGTTTGATTCTGATTTTCTGAAATGAAATGCCATGGTAGTGGTTCAGTCACAGTATATGCCCGTTGGAGTTGTAACTATTATTAAATGGTTCCACAAGCTGTTGTTGCATGTCGCTGTACCCAGGGTTCACAGTGAGCTTGTTGTTAGTTTGGTAAGTTTAGTGAGGATGATCTAGGTATAGGAGCATCTGTAGGTATAGGAGCATCTGTAGGTATAGGAGCATCTGTAGGTATAGGAGCATCTGTAGGTATAGGAGCATCTGTAGGTATAGGAGCATCTGTAGGTATAGGAGCATCTTGCCTGTTTCCTTTTAAGTGAGTCGGTGTAGCTGGTAATGTTGGCGGAGTATTTATCATGCAACCAATCTACTTTTCCTTTGCATGAACTGTGCAGTGTTTTGCCAGGAAAGCTAATTTAATGCATTTAATAATGTCACAAGTTCATCCGGGAGTTCAGGCAGAGTAGGATTGATTCTCTATTGAGTGGATGTGGAAATAGCATGAGCCATTTTATTAGTGGTAGTGGGAGTTGCTGGTAGCAATACTGTATGTATAGGTGTGAAGATAAAACCTGTAAATGTGCGAGTTGCTAATATAAAGTAAGTGTTGTAAGCCAAAATGTTCATCACAAGTGACATTCTGGTTGTTCCTTCCTATAATTTATATTCAGACTGTGGTTATTGAATAGTATTGATCAAGAATTGTAATTCAGAGTAGCCAGCTTCTGCATCCTAAAGTTAATAACCTGTCTAAAACGTATTGTCTGTTGCTCATGTTTTACTTGCGTTTGCGGTCATTAATCTTTGTGGCTTAGTGCTGTAGGTTTTAAGGCAGGAAGTGGTGCACCGCTGTGGTGCACCATGGAAGACAAGAGCTTCTCCAATCAGTGCTTTAAGCAGCTGAAATCTACTCTGTTATGTTGAACAGAATATTTTATTGGAGAAGAAAGCATTGATTTAAGTACCATCTTTTGCAGCAGATTTTCAGTAGTCTGTGTCTAGAGCCTGCTGGCCCATTTTTCTTGCATTTTGTTTTCAAATATTAGGTTTTCACACTTAATTGTGCACCTGAATTTAACCTCTTGCATAGTAATCAAAGTTCTGTCAATTTTCTTGGATACCCGTACCTGGAACTTTAGTCATTGGGCTACTAATACTTTCTGAAGCAAACCTGCGTGTTAGTAGGTGAGGCATGTAATCACAGCACACTGAATTTAGGTGCATTTCCTCTTTCCAGGGTTCTCACAGGTTAGATTCGCAGTTTTTTCTGGAAGTGAATGAACTAATATATTCTTGCAAATGAGCTGTGCCTATTTCAGTGAGAAATCCAAATTTTCTGGTTCCTAGGTGCAATGAGCAGTTACTCTGTCCAATTTACAGTGATACGCTCCGAAGTGTGGACTCTGTGTACGCTACTCACTTTCCCTGTAGCTTATTTCCCAGTAGATGTCATTGTAATATCTATTCTTAATGGTCTCTCAGTTTGAAATATAAGTGCTCGTTTTATTATTATAGGCTTAGTGTTACTGTAGTGAAGTTGTTTTATGCTCAGTAATTGCAGGGCGAGGAGCAGATATTGCTTGGTTTGGGGCTTTGGTGGCCTGCATGTGCTGGTTATACACACAGCCAAAGCTAGCCTTGTGCTGAATATAGCATCTTTGTGCTGAATATAGCAGAAATATAGCATCTTTTTCTTAAAAACTCTTCTGGGTAAATGTGGATGTTTTTATTAGGGTATTTTGTAACTTGTTTGCGAATTTACTGCTTTAATACGTGAATTCTGTCAAAATTATTGGGAATAGCTCATATGTTTTTGAGCTGGCTGCTGTTTGGTCAAAGTTGATTCATACTGTAGATCATATCAGGTTTTTTAAACTCTGCTCATAGAAGATCAGGTCATGGCTATTAAATTGCTATTTCAGCTATATTATTAACAAATTTTAGGGAACCCTAAGATGCTTTTGTTTGAAGAGGTTTATTTCAACCTGTGTGCCATCATTATCAAAACAATTTTAATTCTTTTCAGTTTTCAAATGGATAGTTACACAAACAAATAGCTAAGCTCCAGAAGAACTGTTTCCTCTGCTGTGAACTGCTGTTTTTTAATGTTTTTATGACTATCTGTCATATTACAAATTCTGTTGGAAATGAATGATAAAACAAGCTGACGATTCCGATTTTTGATGTTTTATGGAAACATTTTATGGACAAATTATTGGGAGGATGATAAACATCGTTAGAAAGCAGATATTAATTTCTGTTCTTCTTTTTGGTGAATCTTTTTGGTAGAGGATTAGGATAAACCTTGCAAGATTTCTGTGAGGTTTTGTTTTTTGATGTTAATATAAATAGGTTCACTGGGTTCACAGAAGGAGAAGAAAGTGTTTTAAATTTGGATTTTAGAGTTGAAGGAAATCCTTCTATCATAGCTATATAGAATAAAAATTAGGATTTTTTTTTTTGAGTGGGAGGTTTGAAAAACATGTTTACTTGTTTGCCAGTGTTAAATATGTAGTTTCACTGATGGGATGGAGGGTTTCAGAAGACTGCCCCAGTCTTTCCAGCAGGGGAGGGCAGATGGCAATTTTCTCTGCCCAGTGCATTACCAGCTGGGTGGCTCTGGCATCGGCTCCATGTTTCGTGCTGGGTGCAGGTATAACGAGGCATTCAGACTGAGATTTATGAAGGCCTGTCCTAACAGCCTTGTCCACTGTTGAGATTGAAAGGGGTGCCTGCTGGACCATCTGAGAAAGACAGGTTTCGTAGATTGGAAAACTTGTACTTAATGTTGCTAATTGTACACATATTTTCCAGTTACCCATCTAGAAACCTTTGGAATGTAAGGTGTCTAGAAATTAAAGCAGTGCCTGACAAAAGCTGCAAATATTATGCTTTGCTGCTGTTTAGTGGCAAGATTGCCAAGCAGTCTTTCTGCTTCTCGTTCTGCCTATATCCTTGTCCTGTGTCTGGTCCTTATCTGAGCGTTTTTGAGCCAGGGCAGGTAGCTAAACCAACAGAAAACTAACCAGAGTAAGAAAAGCATGGTTGTCTTTGCTCAGCGATGGTGGGAATGTGAAGCAGGGGAGGAGCAGGAATGGAGTAGGAAAGGAATGGGACCATGCCTGCTGAGGGCAGTGAGTGTTAAATTGACTGTTCTAAGGTAAGGGAGAAGTTCCTCAAGATACCAGACATCAAACTTTGTTATTTCAGGCTTTTGTGCAGCCGGAGTGCTGCTCTTTGGGCCTGAAGGTTAGTACTGAAAATGTCAGGTGTGGTTTCTGCCCTCCTGCAGTGTGAGATTCGTGAAACATGCAAGGGTTGTGACAGATAACCTTCAGTAACATGCGACTTCTGAAAGCAGAATTAGTGCTTGTCTTTCTGTATAGTCTGTCTCGTAGGGCAGTCAAAGTCTGTTCTTGATACTGCTGTTCTTATCAGACAGGGATATATAAACATAGCTGAAATAGTATTTTTGAGTCTGATCTCTTTTGAAAGAGAAAATTTTAGTCTGTTAAACAAACAAAGTATACAAAGCCATTTATTACTGAGTAGTCTAGTATGAATAGGCTGAGGTGGATGACAGATGTCAGAGAGATTGAAAAATGCCTATATGAGCAGAGCCTTGAAAAGGGGACTGTTATTTTTGACAGAAAAATAATACATTATAAGAATATGCAGATAAAGTTGTGAAGAGTATGAGCTGTGTACACTTGTTTTCCAATTTTCTTGGGTCAAGTACACGGATACTAAATTTAGTTTGATAAGTAATGCTACTTAACATAATCTGTGGAATTATTGCTATGAGTTAAGGCTCAGGGTTTAATGGTATTCTAAAAAAGGCTAAACATATTAAATAATGAGAATATAAGCAGTTCTGTAATTTTCTTTCATATGTTTTTGCCTTACATTTGTTCTGAATTTGTCTATGATGGAGTTTGATGCTGATTATATGAAGGGTTTTGTATGGTCTACTGTAACCCATTTCACTGGATTATTGGGGTTGTTTCATATCATATTTTCTGTATCCTGAATAACATATACCCTGTATCCTTTAAAACACTTACTGAACAAATTGGTGTTGGCTTGGCAGTCCAAGGGGAGGGAATTAATGTGTCAAGTTGCTTATGTCGGTTAAGATCTAGATAAATTTCATCTACGGGAAAGAGGACTAAAGATTTTTGAGTGGTGGGGTATATGCGTGAGTGCTGAAATGGTGCTAGTGAAATAGTTGGGTTTTCCATGGTAATACCATGGGTATTACCTAGAGAACTTGGAGTGAACGGAGTTGTAGAGAAGCATAAAACTGTGACATTACATTTATTTGTTAGTTAAGTAAGTGTGCAGTGTTTTCTGATATACTTCTCAGTTTTCTCACTTAATGCAGCTGTTAATGATCTGAGAAATTATCTTCAGAGATTTAGGCCTGTTTGTCTTCATGTCCCTAGGGAAATGATGCCCATGGAGAGACTCCCTCTCAGAAGGGGCAGAATGATTGAGACTGCAAAACCTCTGAGGGGCAAACTCTGAATGAGAGTAGTGTGTAGGCAGCCTGAGCTAGCGAGATGTTGTTTTAACAGCCGCCTTTGTCAAATTCTCAGTGCATTGTCGTAAGAGCAATCCTCTCCTAAAAGAACGAATAAATTCTGTCTGCGTGCATCTGTATAAACCAATCAGTTTGGATCATGGTAGGTAAGAAGTTATCTGTAGACTGAATCTCTGTTACAGTTGTCTGGTGGTGATAATAGTTAATAAACCATCTCTAAACTGAGGACACTTCTGTAACCACTTGATGGGACAAGTTAATAGAACTATTGTAAAACATTACCATGTTGTGGTCTGCTTAAAACTTAGATTTTAGATTTTCTAAATACATACACAGTCTTTACATTTATCTTAGTCAATAATTTGACATATAATACAAATACAATATGGTGAATCCAGTTTTGATGACTAGAGCAAGAGGAAGGGATAAAAGTCTGATTTTGTGTCTCATTTGTATACATAAATCTATAATAATATGTACCAAGTGCAGAGATCCCTGGAAACAAAATTTTCCACTGTAAGGAGCCTGTTGTAAACATTTGTAGCATATTAAGAACCCTCATTTAAGAAAGGTTTATACATTGTATGTATTATACAAGCAGGCTCTTATGAATTGTCTCACTTGATCAACAGATAGATAATTAATGCAGAGGTATAAATTATTTAACCATATACACATGTAGAAAAAGAGAAATTTTTCAGGAAATGAACAAGTGAGGAATACAGTGCCAGTAATCGACCTGTCCCCTGGAAAGGCTGTGCTGAAAAGTACTGTAAAGAGAAGGGGATTTTGCCTTTGCTTATTTTCTCACGATGACCAAAGGTTAATATTTTCCTTATATTTCATCTTCCATTAAATTTTCTTACCTTTTTTTTTAGTGGTGTCTTTTGGTAAGGTTCCAGAGACGAATGAGAGATTTCTTTGCTCCTGCTAATTTTGGCTAAACAAATAGGTGCCATTCTTTTCATTACCTACCTCTGCACAGATTAAATCACAACTTGAGCAGTTGCATTCTTCTGCCTGATTATTTTGGTTTTAGGTAACACAGCTGTTACATGATGCTAGCAACTTTAGATCTCATACCTTACAAGTCAGGTTAAGTACTGCTTTTGTTTACAAAAAGGGAGGAATGAGGTTTTTTCAAGGACATTTTGGTCTGGATTTCATATGCACTTGGGGCGGTGTTTGAGCACAGTCCTTCAAGAATTACTTGCATATGTTTCTTTCACTGAATGTAGTGGGGAAAGAGGGTGGTATTTCCTGCGGTTTAGGGACAAGCTGTTGAGTAAGATGACTGAAGGATGGTACGTGTTACAAAAAAGCCAGTTGCCCATGTCTAGGGAGGTGGATTACAGAGTTTATGCAGTTGGCAGGGCATTCTGTAAAATAAGGACAATTGCATGTCTAAAAACCAAGTTGAAAATTCATGCTTTCTCTGAGGCTTAAAGCCCCTCCTTCATATTATAAAACTCAATTTTCTTTCCAGGATAGTTTTATTTATTGACATAGCTAGATAGGTAGACAGGTGATGTTATTTAAACATGTCTTGTCAGATGAAAAGGTACTTTGTGCAAGACTTGAATTCATTAGGGTATAGAGAAAAGCCCTTTTTTCTGAAGAAGTAGAACTTGCTGAATATATAGTTGTAACAGTCTGTTAGGACAACTTGAAAACAAAAGAATTCACATCAACCAAAATGAAAGAATGTAAGGCAAGAGAACCTTTTGTGACATGGAATAGGCATTGGGCATTTGAAATGTTCTTATTTTGTTGTTACTTCTCTCTGATGTTTCTGTTATGACATCAGAGAGCTCAGGATTGTCAGAACAAGAACATTACTGAAATTGGGTGAATAAGCAAAGTTTGAGACTCTCTCTGTCATGATTATGGTGAACGTAAACACAGGAGAGTGGGGGTTCTTCATATCCTGTAATGCAACACGGAACTGCTGTGAGGGGAAACGTGTTCTTTCACAAGTTTACAGTGTCACTTTCTATTTCTATTCTATAATCTTTCATTTCTGTAACTTCAGCGTACACTGTTATGCTGTCCAAGGATAACGAGGTGAGTACTCACTACGTACAGTGAGGTGCTTACAGGTACGCTTCTAGGTTGCAGGCATGGTGTTGGTGCAGTTTGGGTAGGCTGGCTTCAAGGCTGCACGTAGTACTTGCATCCTTGGTGATGTATTGTATGGCTGAGAGCTCTTGCCATTGTGAGAGTTTCCAGAATGTGTAAAACTATCTATATTCCTGCTGTGGTTGGATGTGATGAAGGTTTGCTTATATGGGGAGCAGCAGAATAATTTTTAACTGTGGAATTAAAGTTACGCTTTTGTTGAAATACTCATGACCTGATTTAGATTATGTAATGGGAAAGAATTGTTTTCCCTATCTGGGACAGTTGAAGCCTGTATATGACTTTTCTTCGAAGATTATGTGTAAAAATTTACTTTTAAGACTATTGCATCTGAAAGAGTTCATTAGTAGGAATTTTGTTAGGTGAGGATAATAATGGATTGATTTACTTCATGAAAGTTCTGAGTTTAAGTTTCACTGGGCTACTCTGGATGTGGCTGTTGTAGGGGAAAAATAGCAGTACATTTTCAGCTTCTGCCAAGATGTCTGTGACAGATGGTGTCTTGTCTGTCCAATATGAATTCTTCCCGCTCTATAAATATTGATTGGAGGAAAAAAAATGGTGTTGCAGCTTTAAAAAAAAATGTGTCCTGGTTGATATAGGAGTGACTAAGGAATATTTATACAGATCTTGGGCAGAACAGCAGCAGTACGTGCAGACATCAGTATCTGAACAAATCTGAAAGGGCCTGGTGGAAATCTGGCTCATATCAGACAAACAGGGAAAAAAAATGTGCGTATGTTTTGAGGAAATAATGTTAAAATAGTCCCTGCAAGTGGTTTGGTGGTAAAAAAACATTCTCTAGTGGAAGCTGAGGTCCGGAACATGATTAATACATGTGCAAAGATAGGCAGCCGCTAATTTTTGGGCAATGCAGATGCTCTATACGACATTCAGAGGCCTTGTCTGATTGATTCATCTCTCCTTTTCTGAAGCACCCTTTCAGCTTTTGTGGTAACCAACTTTTTCAGGACAGACTTGGTAGAACTTCTTGTGCCATTGTATGTGCTGCTTATCTTACGTTTTATAGTTGTTGTCAGGTTTACAGAGCTCTGTCTTGTGTTGTACCCCACAGGACTTGGTGGGCTGATTCTTTGCAAGCCAGGCTGATAGAACTGTCCTCGTCTGGTATGTCTGTGAGGTCCTGCACAGGGATTGGCTTCTGGATGTTGACTGGGATATGTTGAAGCTGTGTTTTTCTGACAGTCTTTGCATGTAATTTTGTGTGGCATTCTCTTGAGTTCTAGTTAAGTGCTGCTCCAACTGACATTTAAATGTTAGAAGAAAGGAACTCAAACTTTTTAGAAATAGAAACTCTTGTTTGATGATGCTGTCATTCTTACAGGGTTAGTCACATTCCTTTAAGCTTATTAACTTCCTATGCTCTTGATTCAAATAAGGTATTTGGTACATAATCTACTTTCTTTGGGTGAAAAAAAAAAAAAACACCAGCACCCAACCATACAGAAGTCATAGAACTTCTGATAAGGTGGCCAGTTCCATTATTTTGGCTATCAGATTATGCTAATGCTTTGCTTCAAGACAATGTCTTGAACATTCACTGTATGAAATCATTGATACTGTTCTGAAGGGATTTTCAGAAAAATATAATGTCTTTGAGCTCATTCTGGCTGGATATTCTGAACCATGGTCCTTTGTGGCTAAGCACGAAGTCCCTTAACCACCAGTGGGTTACGTGGGTTACAGTTCTGGCTTTTCTTTAGCAGACACATTGCTGGAGAGAAATTCTGAAATGGCTCTGGCCTGCAATACAATCACAGTGTTTCCAGTCTGGGGAATATGACTTACAGAATATGGAGAAAAACTTGGCCCAAGTTTGATTTGTTTATCCAGCACATTGTATTTTACATCTCAGTGTGATACTTCTTAATTCTTAAGTAATTGGCTTATTTGCAGAAAGAAATAGTATTTAAATAGTGTGGATGACTGCATTACGGTTGCAGTGTAGTTAGTATGGGAGATGACATGCACATCCTTTTATACATTTGAAACATCCTTATATTGCTGTAAAAAATTGAGTTACCGCTGGCTTAGAACAGTCTCTTTCTGGGCAAGAAGCACTGCAATTAGTGTGCAAGCAGGTCATGCTTAGGAAAATGTGTGTGAAAAACACAGATCTCACTGGAAATAATTACAGAAAACTTGATGCTGTGGTGTTAAGTTATATGCTGCAGGTTGAATATAGCGTCTTTGCTTGCTGTTCTTGGGCTACATAGCAATTGACAGAAGGCTTACTTCTAATTTTGAAGTAAATGGACCAAAACTGCTGGTTAAATTGGGAAAAAGAGTAACTACTAATTACAGTGCCTGTGGAAAAGGGCTCTTTTCTGCTTATTTTCTGAGATTTTTAGATTGTAGCAGCATAGCAAAGTTTGAGTCTGGTTAAAATGAAAAACCTCCTGTGACTTTCTGTTTTTTCCTGTGTTGACAGCTCTGTTACAGGCATGAACACAGTTGATGAAGTTCTGAAAAACCCTTGTTTCTAGCAGTCTACCTTTGGTAATTAGGCTGGGACGCCTCTCTTGAGGACATGACTTATATTTATGAAGTGTTCCCTTCTTACTAAGGGAGTGCAGGACAGAGATCTAGAGTTCAGCTAACAGTCTCTGCATAAGAGGCTAGAATCCCATTCTTACTCTGCCAGTGTTGTGTTTTGTCCAGCGCTATGGTAACGGGAGCAAAAGGTTGTAAAAACATTCTTTGGCAGAAAAGTGAGCAGATACAGCTCTCAGGGCGCCTAGTTTCTCGCATGCTGGAAACTCTCACAATGGCAAGAGCTCTCGGCCATACAATACATCACCAAGGATGCAAGTACTACGTGCAGCTTAAAGCCAGCCTACCCAAACTGCACCAACACCATGCCCACAACCTAGAAGCGTACCTATAAGCACTGCATGGTAATGTAGTGCCATGGATATTAAGAACAAACCTACCTGTCGTCTGCTTGCTTCTGCTATCTTTCTGGCAAAATCTTCCAATAAGGACAAGGGAAAAGGCCTCTGAGCTTTGTGGCCAGTTGTGTTTTTCAGAGTCAGATGAGAGTATATTTGTCTGGCCATGTAGCAGGATGCAAAGGTGCATTTTGGGTGATTTTGGCATGTGTGATGATGTAGCAGTGGAGGCCCCAGAGGCTCTGGCCTTTAGATGGTTTGACAGTAGGTTAGGAGGGCTGTCCTGTTTGTTTAAAAGCAAGAAAAGAAAGCAGGAGAGATTGGGGAACCTTCCATGGAGAAATGCAGGGAAGCCTCTTCTTAGTTCTGCGCTTTAGAGCTGATCAGCTGCCACTGCAGCTCTCCCAGGCTCTGCTAATTCGAGCATCAATCTCTTAACTTCTGGAGTTCTGGTCAGTGATAATTGAAAGGATTTGTGTAATCCAAGTGTGGTTTATTTCCTTAGAAAGGAAAGAGTGATCATGCAGATTCCTGCCCCCAGTTAGTTTCAGACCTCTTCTTGATCTACTATCTTTGAAGTGGCATACACCTGTTACCTGGTAGCTATGCCACTTTATTTCTCTTAAAGCATTTTTTTAGCCATAGCTATTAAAGGTAGCTAATTTAAATATGATAACTGCTAGAATGATAAAACTCTGGGGTGTGCTCATGTGAGGAAGTAGGGTCAGTTGATGCCAATTGAAAGACCTGTGTTAGCTGGCTTGACAATGCGGAAACAGTTCTGAGGATAACAGGGTTGTATTTGCTGTGGACAGACAGCAAAGGCTTTCCAGCAGCTTGTGCTCCTTGGACTACCTTACTCCTGTTTGCAGTGCCTGGTGCAATGGGACTGCAACACAGCTCGGTGGCAGCCTGGGGTAGCCGTGGTAACTGATCTGGTGGCATCTCCACGTTTTAACTGCCTCTCTTTTGGGAGCTGTTGGCTGAACAGGGTGTATATCTTCCCCTTATATGCTGCAATTACAAGCTGTCCTGCCATCTGACTAATTACGTTAGTACATTAGGCATCCACTGTGATGGTGGATGACATGGCTGCGTGGCCTCCTTAGCTGTTCTTGCTATGAGACTGCAGTGTCTGGCAGTGGACTCCTGGAAGCTGAACCTGCTTTTACTGCCACAGATAACTCTGCCTGTGATTCTAAATTAAAGACATCGGTTGGCCTCACTCATTGCTATGTAATGAATTGGACTGAGGATTTGTAGTGGAGTGAAGAAACTGGCGAAGTTGGAAAATAACTCATATGTTACATAAGCCCTTGTGACTGGATAATGTTTTGGGAAGCCAAAATAGACATCCTTTCTTGGAAGTGGTAGATGTTGTCAGATTTCTTGAGAGACAGAGGTAAAATCTGTGTATCTGATTTTACCAGTTGTTTTCTCCTTAGCAAATAACCTTTTTTTTTTTTGTATGGCAGACTGTAGTGTGTTCTAACTTCTGAAGGCCACTTTGCATCTGAAAAGTAACTTTTGGAAATGCTACAATCACTTGTTTTATTTTCGTCACGTACTCTAAAATGAGATTTGAGTTGAATTGTATTAATCAATAATTTTTACTTGTACCATACAGCACACAGAAGCATCCTTAGTGAATGAAGAATTGTAGAACAGCAGATACATGAGATAGTAGAGTTAAGCCTGCAGATCTTTGCTGTCTCTGTGGTTCTTTGTTCGGTACATTTGAATTGGTGTAGTCTCTTATGGCCACAAATACGTTGATTTTGTACTAGTATTAAAGCCAAAATTGGCCTTGTACTTGGAACTCTAATAATAATTATGTTTTTGTATGAACTAGAAATTGGTCAACTTCTCTTAGCTGTGTCATTGCAGAAGAGCTAACAGTACGGTGAAGCCTGCATTGGTTAACAGGATGAGCAGGGAATCTTTAATGCACACGGGGAATAGGTTCTCTTGCTGCTACTAGCTTCTCCAGCAGGAGCTACACCTGATGCTGTAAAGTTGTGATGAGTAACTAGTAATTGAACTGCATGTTACCTCCATTGTAGATGCAAATACAATTGGATGCTATAATGCTGT
This sequence comes from Rhynochetos jubatus, assembly GCA_027574665.1. Lineage (NCBI taxonomy): Eukaryota > Metazoa > Chordata > Aves > Eurypygiformes > Rhynochetidae > Rhynochetos > Rhynochetos jubatus. The sequence continues at coordinate 16,946,690 of CM050654.1, read as the reverse complement.
TCAGTTTCTTGTGATCTGTCATTTTAAGCTGTTATTTATGTGTTGAACACACTTTATTTTAACCTTGTCTCGTAGCGTTCTATGAATGCAGCATGCCCTGGTGTTTTTGCTTTTTCATAAACAGGACTTAGCTGTACTTTCAAAGAATAAGAGCTTTCCTGTTTTGGAGAGCAGGACATTTGCAGGTGAAAAGTGGTTGCCTGCGCTTATGAATGTACGGGAATACATACTAAGTTTGTTCGCAGTGAGGGTTAAGGGAAACAGATGACAGATCTGTTGCAAGGATGCTGGCAGCATGAAAACAGCAGTGCAGGTGATTAGATGTCAGGGAGGCTGTGCTTGTCCACAGCTATCATTTGTTACCTTTTTCTTTTGGATGCACTAGGCTGATATTCTTGTCATAGATTTCAAACCAGCGGGTTAGTTTTGCCCTTGCTGGCAGCCCTGGCTGCAGTATGCATTTTCAAAAGTTGTTTCACCATTTAGGAGGTTAGGGTTTGTGTGTATTTCTTTGAACAGTAGCTTTCCTAGCTGTTAATCAAACCTACATTTTGGGGCTTAGTGCAGAAATTAAAATATCAAATTAATCAACTGCAGTGCAAACAAAAGACTTCAGTTGAATGCTCATGACCTGATATCAAGTGCAGCAGATTATTGATGCTGAGTTTCAGATGGATTAAAAATTAGGAAATCACCCTTATGATGAAGAAATTCTGGTGACAGTTAGCACATCATTACAGTTTTTTAGTAATCTGAAAAACTGAACAACCTTATGTCAAAGACTTTACAAAAGCGTGAATACTAAAAGTATACTCCTCAGCTAGCGTTTGTTATTAGTATGCAGATAAGATAAATTGTCATAATAATTTAATTATAAAAGTGGAAGTGCCTTTATATTCCTATCAGTGAAATGGTGATTGCAGTTAACCTTGCATTTGGAAGTGTCTTGTCCTTTTTAAACAGCACATTTATTGCTTGCTCTTTCAATGTTGTTTGCATTATAAAATCTCACAACAGATTTTATACATTCTTGATTCTAAAACGGGTATCTTCTATAACGACTGTTTGACCTAAATGCCAAAGTTCCTCGTTTGCTTTGTTGACTGCTGTACTCAGAGTACTGTGTGCTCCCAGCTCATAAGGTGAAGTCTTTGGTTAGATTCAGAACATATAGAATGCACAGTACTATGAGAGTAGCACTAATCCCATTTCTTTTGAGTTGTATTCGCAAGAGTTTATTTCAGTAACTTCACATTTAAAGGTTTTTATATATTTTAAAAGCACTTTGGGTGAACAGCAAGTTAAATGCCATCGTTTTGGTGTTGAGTAGAGACTTTGGATGCAACTGTGAAGAAATGTACTTTTTAGTTTGGGAGATGTTTATTAAGGTAGGATGGTTTATGTGCCTGGATGGTCCACTCACAACTGAAGTTTCATGATAGTGCTGATTCTTGCATTGTGTGTCATAGTCACTTCTGAGAGTGGTTTGCTGCTAGAAAAGGAGATGTCACAAGGAGACTAACATGCTCCATTCTTCACAGATGGGACAGAGAGTTGTCAAACAATACTATTTCTATCTCCAAAAGCTAGAGGTACCATTTCTACTAAATTGTATGCCAAATTATCGGTCCCATTAATCTTCTTGCGTCCCCTATTGCCTGGTCTCAGTGTGTCTTGCTGCTTCTGTGTTCTTTTGAAACAGAATAACAGAAAGTTGTTGGGGAACTTATCAGTGGTTTGGAAGGGTATGTGTTGAAGAAGTGTTTCCCATTCATATCCGAAATGTTGTTTGCTTATGTTTGTTAACATTTGTTTAGTTCATAACGTTTAGGGTGTAGAGTTAATGTGCAAGGTGACTATCAATCTACCACCAACTCCAAGTACTTGAGAGCTCTGCTTATACTAAAGAACAGGTAGACTGAACTTCCTCCCTATGTTTCATGTACTAATAGAATATATGGAACCTTCTGCACGTCGGAAAGGGAAATTCTGAGGTGTTCTGGTAGTTCTGTGGTGTCTATTTTTTTTCAGGAGCTCTGGGAGACCTCATTTCCTCCTTCTGTTCTAACATGTCAGCGATTGCTTCTACTTTTTCATAGAATCATAGAATGGTTTGGGTTGGAAGGGACATTAAAGCCCATCTAGTTCCAACCCCCCTGCCATGGGCAGGGACACCCTCCAGTAGACCAGGTTGCTCAAAGCCTCATCCAGCCTGGCCCTGAAGACAGCCAGGGACGGGGCACCCACAGCTTCCCTGGGCAACCTGTTTCACCCTCTGCATGAAGAACTTCTTCCTGATACCTCATCTAAATCTCCCTGCTTTCAGTTTAAACCCATTATCCCTTGTCCTATCACTACAGGCCCTTGTAAAATGTTCCACCCCCAGCTTTCTTGCAGGCCCCTTCAGGTACTGGAAGGTGCTATCAGGTCTCCCCGGAGCTGCCTTTTCTCCAGGCTGAACAAGCCCAATTCTCTCAGCCTTTCTTCACAGGAGAGGTGCTGCAGCCCTCTGAGCATCTTTGTGGCCCTCCTTTAGACTTGCTCCAACCAGCCGATACTCTTCTTATGTTGAGGGCTCCACAGCTGGACGCAGCACTCCAGGATTACTTTCATGATGGTCTGTAACATGCAGGTGAAGCAAACTACTTACAAATTGTATGGTACCTGTTTTTCATGCTGGGAATAAGGGGTTCTGGTAGTGAAGGAGTAAGGGATATTCTTCAGTAAGTATTTAATGAGGTAGTTTGTTAAAACAGAAAGCAATTGTATTTTTCAGTGACAGTTATGTAACTTTTTGGCATGATTTTGGCATAATTATTGTATTAATGATGCTCAGTTTTCTTCTCAATCATTTTTTTCTAGCTTCCAAAAGGACTTCTGAAAGCACTTGGACGGGCTAAGCAAATACCATCTGTGCAGTTGAATAAATGTGTGTAAAATATTTAATTATGTATGAGGCTTTCAGTAACTTCAAGGAATTCAGCAACAATTAAAATGGAAAGGATGATCTAAGAGCTCAGTCTTCTATTTTTCACAGGAGAACTGAAGTGTGCTTTGTCAGTATCACAGTTGGGCACATTTCGTACTGAATAATGCAAGCTTGTTGAACTCCGGCAGGCAGCTTTGGTTCTTGAGGCTTCTTGAAACTGATGCAACCTCAACAGAAACCTGAGGGTTTTGCTTGCTGGTCTTACGACAAATTTATATAGACAAATAGATTTAGATTGGATATCAGGAACCAATTTTCCACGGGGAGAGTGGTGAAGCACTGGAACAGGTTGCCCAGAGAAGCTGTGGGTGCCCCACCCCTGGAAGTGTTCAGGGCCAGGCTGGATGAGGCTGTGAGCAACCTGGTCTAGTGGAGGGTGTCCCTGCCCATGGCAGGGGGGTTGAAACTGGATGATCTTTTAAGGTCCCTTCCAACTTAAGCCATTCTGTGATTCTGTGAAATGCCTGCTTGGGTTTGTATTAACCGTAATCAAAAGACACAACTGTCATATTAATTAAATGAAACTAGTCTTCTATCTCATTCTTGAAATTTCACTGGTTTTTTTTGTCAGGTGTTACATAGGAGTTTTGTTTCACTAAACAGTACTGTTTTAAACAATGGCAAGAGATGCTTTGTATGTCAGGGAAGTGATTATTGGATTCTGGACGTGCCTTCCAGTGCAGTTAGTCCCATGTTTAACTGTTTTAACCTCGGCTTCCACTTGGACACCTAAATATTACTGTGTAAATGCATTGTACACTGAACAGTTGATTTGAGTATGAATTGAGATTTTTCCATTCAGAACTTTTTTTTTCTAAGAGATTTTCAGGTTTAGGCTAGCTGTGAGTGATAGCAGGCTCAGGAATAAAAAAAGCTCTCTTTATTTTTTTCCCTTCTCAATTCAACACTAAGTGTCAATCTTGGAAGATGATTGGTGGGTTGTTTTGGTTTTTTTTTTGCATATTGATATTAGAGGCAACAACTTGTGTTCATCTTTTGTAATAAGAAACACAGTACTTTATCATAGGACCTTTTGGCTCATCTAATAGAAACTTCCAAGTTGATGATGACTAGTGGTTAAATACATTTTTTTTTAGAACCAGAGCAGGAAAAACCTAACAGCAGCAGCCAGCTAAACTGTCAGCAGCTTTTAGTGCTTCCACTCATGCACTGCTTTCAAACCTCTCTTAATTAGTTCTTTCCAATTCATAAGAGCTGTGTTTTTTTTTAACATGTTGCTGTCTCTGATGTTTTTGCTGGTTTTCTGATTTTGGTAGCATTTGCAGCATTTGGTAGCATTTCTTCTTTCATCTAGCTGGGTTGATGTTCTGTCAGTCTTACCATAGTGCTCATGTTGCCTCCATCATTTGTTTCCTTGTAGAATTTATTTCTGCATTAACAGCTGTCTTTTTTTACAGACTTTATCACTGTGCGGTGTCTGATCTCAATTTGAGGTGGGAGAATGCATTAAATTCTCATTTCTTTTTGTGCTCCATATGCATTAAGATTTCCTTTTACCGCTCATATAGCCAAATTGTTTTGGCATTTTGCATACCTTACTGCATGTTTTATTCTCTCTGCCCCACACTGTCCATTCAATGTAAGTTTTTCTTCTTCGTAATTTGTTTTATATTGCTTGCATAAATAGAAAAGTTTGTATTTCCCCAGGCAGCAGAAGAAACATTGCGAGGTTTAATTGCTCAAGTAAAAGGATATCTTACCTAGTCAGCAGCCCAGGCCATTTCTTATTCAGATCTGGTAATGTAATTGTGTTTATGTATGTGAAACTGTCAGAGTGGCTAGGAAAATTGATGCCTCGGCTCTGCATCCTGACATGACAAGCAGTCATCTTTGCACTTAGTGCAAGCTGAATTCCACATCGCTTCTAATGTTAGCAATTTGGGTTATGCAGTCTAATATAGAAATGAGGAATATTTTCAGGTGGGCATTTGTATCATCATTCCTGAGCTGTGTTAGACTTAGTGTCTATTTTTGTTTGGACTGGCATATGGAAGTGGAAACTTAATTCTCTAGTGTCTGAAAGCAAGGACATACTATTGTGTGTGTAATACATGCTTTGTCTGACTGGATTTGAAGTCTGTGCATTTGTAGCTGTCTTGAATGACTTTGATCTTCTCCTGTTATCTGAAAGCCCCAGCTTTGTATAGAGCGGTCACTCTAGTCTATGTTGTGGTCTCCGGCTGGATCCATCCCGATAAATATTTCCATCTAGTCTATAGTTTTGTGTTCCAGAGGAGGCAAAACAACTGTTTGAGTGGTGGGTGCTTCCTACAAATGGAAGACACTCTGCAGGGGAGAGCTGGGCAGAGCGAAGGCTGCTGCTGTGTCTAGGGGCATGGGGCACCACTTCCTGCTGCAGCAGAGGTAGCCTGTCCCAGGAGCAGCTGACCCCATCCTCAGCCCAGGTGGTTGGCGGGAGCATCAGGTGAGCTCTCTGTGGCGAGTTGAAGTGGGGCCCTCACTGCTGGGAGCAGGAGTAAAGGACGCTGCTTTGTGACTCAGCATGGGCCACAGATGTGTGCATGGTGTGGAGGATGACGATAAATGGAATAGATGCTAAGCTGCTGCATGTACATTGGATAATGCGGACAGGGAAGACATCCATGATCCAAACACTGTATCTTTTTAAGGCTGTGAAGATGATGCAGCTGTGATGCTCAAGGATGTTCTTAACATAGTTTGAAAAGTCGAAGCTGGAAGTTTAAGAGGTTGAGATGCAGCAGCATTCTTAACACAGTTAATGGAAAGATACTAAGGGAAACAAATGAGGCACAGTGCACAGGTCTTGTGAGAAAACCAACTGTAGGTAGTGGGGGGCTGGCAAAAATTCAGTGATCTCAGCTTTCCAGCACTTGTTCCTTTTCTCTAGCAAGCAGAGCAACTCCGGGTGGTTCTTCCGTCTTTACTCATGATTGCGTGCTTCCTTATGTTTCTGCGGATATGCAGTTGTTTGGATGAGGCAAAACTCATAATTTGGTTTATGGGTCAGATAATTTTCATTTAGGACTTGCCTCCAGATCCAGCTCACTACAGCGAGTGTGCAGTTTGTATTGGGACCTCTACTTCCACAGGTACTGCTGATGAAACTACAGCCTGAGTCTCCGTAGTACCACGATTAGTTAGTTGCTCAAGCCGTAATTCAGCAAACTTGATTTGCTCTTTCTTTGTGGCATCTGGTTAGTTTTGCTAGGGCAAGTGTTTGCAAGTCTGCATGGCAGGGAAGATAATGGAATTGACTGGAGTTTAAAATAACCCTTTGTTTCTTAGGTTATTTGTAAACTAGATTAGGTACTCAACCCACCATGTGGCCCTACAAATACAGTACTCTCACAGCTGAACGGATGTGTTGGGACTAGAGGCTGCCTGTGTTGGCTGTGTTGTAGAAGACTTATTTGTCAAACAATGGCTTTGATTTCTTAAATTTAATATCCATTTGAAAAAAGTACAGATCAAGCTGATCTAACGTTTGGAAGCATTGCTTCCCTACGAGTGGTGTGCATATAGATGTGATGAGGTCCATTTTTTCATAGGCATGCAGAATTTCATGTGTGTCGGTGCTAGATTCAAGATACTTGAAAACTTCAGAATGGAGAGATATTCCATGGTCTCTTTCATGGTATTTAATTTACGTCAGGACACTGAAAACACACTTGCTACCAGTTCTTGATCGTGCTGACTGCATCTTTTCTGAGAACTGGAGGGCTTCAAAGACTCTGGTTAATGTTGTTAAGTATTCACGGTAACGAGTTTTCCTTTTGTTACAGTGAATACAGCAGAATATTTCTCTTGTTTTCAATATTCTGTATAGAAACTGTATTCCATAGGTTGTTGAAACTACTGTAGAGAGGCTATCGGTTTGATTAGGGCCAAATCAGTAATTTTGTGTGGATATGAAAGAACTTTCTGCCTGCCTTACAGTCAGGTATGACTCATATTGGCTGGTTTTGGTGTTCTGAAGATCAGAGTATCAGACCTTAGTCTGATGAGGGTTATGTTTGAATCTGGTTTACTGATAACTTGAAATCATTATGTTATTTGCAGAAAGTCCTTTAGTCACGTTTTTGTACTCTGTTACCAGTGTACCCTTTAGTTGTCTATATCCATTGCTAGGTTTGAGCATGGCAGTAGTTGCAAGCAGTATCATTTGATGTCCTTGGGGAGTGTACGTGGGGAGCTTGTTACGTAGGAGCATATGGTAAGGTACCATCTCTGGAAATATACTTCCCAAATTAAAAGTTAGATTTCCAGCTAAACACAACTTACCATTTCAAGTTAATTTCAAGTTAACTGACATTGATTTTTACATCTCCATGGGAGAATTCTGATTTGGTCTAAGTATTCCCCACTATTTTTCCTAGTTGTTGTGTGAGACCCAAGTTTCCATCTCTTCAAGGTTTTTAGGGTCAACTTGCTTTAAAATGCTGTCATTAATTAATTTGTTGTTGTTGTGAGATGGCTTGACAACAGTAGGTTCGAATAGTCATTTTAATTTGAAAATTCAGAACACTCTGCGTCTTTCAGTGTACAGGGGGAAGGTTCAAACTCCACTTTTGCTGTGCCAAGCATGAGTGGAGTTTGCCTCAGAGAATTCTGGGCTCTGTAGAAAAGCATGCAAAGGAAATCCTTGTTCAGGTTATCAGCCAAATGAACAAACCAGACCTCTCAATCGAAAGGGGGTTTGTGCTAATAACAGCTCCTCATGTGACTATAGAATTGTTGCTTTATGAAATTTTTGATGTGTTTGAACACTGAGAAACCAGTTCCTTGTTGGTTTGAACTGGTGTGAATGGGGGTGACTTGAATTTAGCTACTAGGTTGCATTAGTGGAAGGAGTAGCTCTGAACACATATTCATATTTGTGCTTATTTAAGCAGTAGAACAGTATCAGAGGGCCATAATTTCTGAAACGATAGATTGTTTTCCTTGTGTTCTCAAACACTTGGGCTATTAATGAAAAAATACCATGTTTGCTTGGCTTCTACTCAGCTATTCTGGATGTACAGTGTGCTGATGTAAATCAGCAGTTTCTGCTTCTATAAATAGACTTTGTCAGCAGCTGCAGAGCAAAACTGGCAAGCTTCTGGGTCATTTTTATTATTGCCATTCAGAAATGACTTGAATCGTTGTGAAAGTGTCTGGTGGTAATGTATGCCTGCTGTAGGGGTGTTTGCAGACTGAGCTGAGATTATGAGTAGGAAGAGGGAAAGAAAAATTGCATTTATGAGCCAGCAGCGTGAGGCAAAGAGCTCTGTATTCCTGCATTTGGGAGTCCTTCAGCTGAGTTTGGAACTCTTCTATATGAAAGACGTGCTATCTAGCTTGCTGAAAGTCATGAGCCTTAAATGGGGTCTGGGGGTAGCATTTATCTAATGTCTTAATAGCTGGATATGAGGCAGCCTTTGCAAGCTTGCTCTGTTGGGGATCATCATCTTGCTGTGCCCTGAGAAGCTGTCTCCTAAAATTGTCAATTCCTTCTGCTGCTGGGTTTGGTTCTCTCTGCTGCATGGGAAAGAGACAGGCAGGCAAGAATACTCACCGTCCCCAGCACACCTCCCCTCCTGCACCATCGCCGGAGCTCCCGTGTGGCTGAACAGCAACTGCTGCCGTCCTTCCTGGAAGCAGACTGGGGAGTGGCACCAGTGCGGCCTGCCAGGGGGAATGCTAACAGGCCAGCCAAGTTACCCTTGTGTTCACAGGAGAGGTGGTTGCTGGGAAAGAAAAAGTACTGCGTATCTTCGCGTGAACGTTTAATTACGTTAGGTGTGGGGTTTTGGGTTTGTTGGGGTTGGCTGGTTGGTTTGTTCTTGAAAGCGAGCAATCTTGAAGAGCCTTACTGCAGTCTCAGGAGATACCTTGGGCGGTAGGAATTACTGGCACGAAATAGAGAGATGCTTCCTTCCGGTGTTTCCCAGAGTACATATACTGAACTGGATGGTAGGCTCAGCTTGTGCTGAAAGGTGCGGAATGACTTTATATTCCCCCCTAATAAAAGCACATGCCCTAAATCTTGATACCCAAGCTCTGTGCATAATAAAGGAAAGGAGATGATGAAATACAGCATTACAATGGCAGGTGGGAGCAGGGAACATCTGCCAGCTGTTGGTTTAGAAACAGCACCGTCAGCCTGTGAGGGGGCTAAAGATCACCTGAAGGTGAAATAAAGTCTTGGAAACTAGAAAGTTTCTTAGCATCTTCATTGTGTTTTACCAGTGCTTTAATCTGTATTTTTTGTACTGAATTGTATCTTGGTGATTTTAACTGTTATTCAGGGAGAAACACAGAACCCTGACAACTAGACTCAGCTGATTATTTTTAATGTTGTTTGAAATGTATTTCTGTTTTTAAGCTTCTAATGGATGTCTTGTGGGTAGATAGTCTAAATATTTTTAGGTGCTCTACTGTAGAAAAATGGACCATACTAATTCTTGATAGAAGAAAATACTGACAGTGTGAAAAAGCACAAAATGTTTAAGAAGAAAACGCGGAGTTGTTCTCTCCAAATGGTTCCTCTTGCTTTTATTCAGCTGCCATTTTAAGAGCGTCCATTCACTGTGAGTGACCCTTCGTGGCATTAATGAGGTCTAGCTAATTGGGAGAGACGAGGAGTATGGTATTTGGCAGATCCTTGCAGGCTGTTATGAGATCTGATGGAAGCACAAAGTTCAGAAGAGCTGAAGGATAAGTATTTCAGAGTGCTTTTAGAGTTTATTGCTAAAACACAGTGTAAAAAGTTGTACTTTTGAGTATTTCAAGGAAAGATGAGCATGTTGTATATATTAGCTTAATTTCTTTTCTGAAGTGTAGAAACAAAATGCAAAGTTAGTATGTTTTGTGGAATGAATGGTAAGGAGGAAAATGGTAACTTTGCTGTAGAATTAGTTTGGCTTGTGTAAGTCTTTGTCCTTTAAAGACAGGGAAAAGGAGTTCATTCCGAGAATCCTTGTGCGAGGCCTTGCTAAAGAAAACTTTTATTTCTGCTTTCAGTCAGCAGATAAGCAGCGAGCCCTGGAAGAAACCAAAGCCTACACAACCCAGTCATTAGCAAGCGTGGCCTACCTGATCAACACTTTGGCCAACAATGTTCTCCAAATGCTGGACATCCAGGCATCCCAGCTTCGACGCATGGAATCTTCAATCAACCACATCTCACAAGTGAGACTTTTTTCCTATTTTTTTCTCTTAGTTCTTGAAATTACGTGACAAGTAAAACTCACCTGACATTTTTTGAATGAGAAAATTAGTTGCTTTTGAAACAGGAGGATGCATTTCTTCTCATTAATTCTGGGAATGGTTCTCATTATGTGATTGTGTATCTGTGTTAGTGTGAGCGTTTTACATAGGGTAAGAGATTAAATGTGTTCTCGGCCAATATTGGCCAAGTGAGTAAGTGAAAGCACAGAAAAATCATTAATGGAAAAATCAGAATATTATGTTAAGGAACAGATTCAGCTTTTCAACTTCTATTGGGTGACTTAATGTACATGGTATTTATTGGCTACAGGCACTTAAAATTAAAAGAAAGAAATATGAAATGGATGGTGGAAAACACTTGTCATCCTGTTGCTGTAATACTGGCATCTAAAGACAAAAGCATAGATGACAACAATAGTTTGCGCCCGGCTTTTCTTAATAAAATGTGCTTTGCGGTGACATGAACAGAAGGCGAAATTAATGTTTCAAGCTTGTGTACGGCTGCAGAATTCCTGCCATTGTTTGCAGTTTTTCTGAGCAGCAATGAACTAGGCTACTATTCTCAGGAACCCATGTCCCATCACCTCAGTGATGAGAGAGTTTTGGCTGCCAGAATGGGCTGCGGATGGATGGTAGATTTATCGGAGGTTTACATGCCAATGATGGATTAAGATACATTAAGAGCAGTGATGCAGCACTTCCCGTTTTTCTGGTACTGGAGAGTTGGTTGGCATCCTTCCTGAATATTTTGTGTTTTATTTGACCAATGCATTTTGGCTGCTAGGGTTTCGTGATCTCTGTGTGATAATGTCATAAATGAAAATAAAGAATATTGCGGTATTTAGAAAGACATTTGGAATTAGGGTCTGGGTAAGGTAGGAAATGCGTGGATGGAACTGACCTGCACTTGCTGGTGCTGAAAGGGTTGCTAAGCTAGTAGAGCTTCGAACCAGCAAAAGCAGTGAATAATTTCCTGCTGGCTGAATGGGCTGAATCGCCTCCCTGAGGTGTCAGATGAATTCCAAAGCAGGTGCCAAAGGAAGGGGTGGGGTGGATTTTCCCGTCTGGAAGTAGTGTATACTCTCAGATTGCCTCAGTTATCTCACGCAACTGTACCCTCAGTAGTAAGCTGAGAAGTTTGATTTCCTCTGCAAGATGCTGCTTCTTACTCCACGGACAAGTCAATTCATCTTTTTGCCCAGATGATGTCACAAGTTACTCTGTGTGTGTGCATGTGTATGTGCCATAGATATGCTCCGTGTGTGTGTGTATGCCTCCGCGGGTGAATCTGTGTGTGAGTGTATGTGCTTCTTGACAGGCTAGTGCCAACTCACAGGTATTTCAGCTACTTGAGAGCCTGATGCCAAAGACAGTATATGAATAAGAATATTCAGAGTTCACGGGATTTTGCATTTTATAGATGTGGAAAGTTCATTTTGTCACACAGTTTCTGTAAAGTAGTTTTTGGGGTAAGGGCCATAGCATTTTAAGTTTTTTTCCTTTTGAGAAGCTGAGATTTACGCAGACTAAGACGCCAGGTTAGATTGTCTTTGGCATTTATACAAAATGGGCAGTTATTTAAAAGGGAGCACTAAATTACTGGTGCCCAGCACCTAATGAAGATATGTCTGCCAAAATTCATAGACTGTGCTTGAACATCCAGTACAAGTTAAATATTTTTGTAAATATTGCTGTAAAAATGAAAGTTGGTTTTGGCTTTGGGTTCTTTTTTTGGGTCTGTATCACCCATATGTAGGATGCTCCCTAGCTCTTCATGGAAGAAATTATATCAGAGGAGCAAACAGTATTTCAATTTTGGATGTTACGTACAAGGAACTTTACTAAGTCGAATTCAGTATGTTCAGAAATGGCTTCATTCCAGTATACACCATGATACCAATGTTGTAATTTCAGTGGTTATTTTTCTTTTAAAAATGAATTTATTTTGTCACAGTTTCTGCATAGTAATTAATTTCAGGAAATTGGATTATACGTCTCCTAGAACAAGCTTAACCTGCAGAAGATATCCTCAGTGTTTTTTATGCTGGGAATAAAGATTAGTGGGCTATTTCTAGTACCACTTAACATGCCTCATGGTATAACACCTCATTGCCAAATTACGCTCAGTCTCACTTGAAATGATGTCAGTAACGCAGAACAGAAAACAGGTTGGTAATTACCATCTGTTGGCAGCGCGTTTCTGCGTTAATGCTCTGGTCAGCAGGTGCTGGTGTTTAAGTTCAGAAAACACTAATGCAAATTACGATATGTGGATGTGTAATCCTGCTTTTAATTCTGATTTGGAATTCCACATATTCTCCAGAGAAGGGAGCAAATTCATTTGGCTCTTAGTAAGAAAACTTTCTCAAAAGTGCTTGTTTCGTTCAAGCGTAGCTCAAACTGGAAGAGATGTGATTAACTTTAGAAGATAAAATACTCTACTTCCCTGTTCATTGATAGAATGCCAATTTATATCAGTTTCTGTGTTTCCTTCTAAATGCCAACTTCATCAAAGAGCTGAGGAGGAAGCTGATAATAATTGGTGTGTTTTCAGATTATATATAGGTCCTGAATAAGGAAATCGTTACTATTGAAACTATTTTTATGCAAGTGGTTAATTACCCTTTGTTTAAAATTTAGCATTACTTGGATTTAGTCTGAAAGCTGATGAGTCTATTCTTATTTGCCTTCTTGAACCTTGTCCAGAACTAGATGATATTCAGTGTTTCATATTTGGCTAAAAATTTAAATCCTAAAAACAGATCTGTATAAATATTTATACTTGTTAAAAAAATTGTGCTAAAGTTTTCAAATTACTGTGTTGCTAATGTCCAAATTCTTTAAATTAATCTGGCAGATTTTCAGGTTTTGAGATTTGTATGATGAGGAACACTTTTTGACGTGTAGTTATAGAATACTCTTAGCTAGCAAGGTCATCTTTAAAACTCTTCTCTGCTGTTAGTTACATAAACAAGCAGCTATCACAAAGATGAGTGATGGCGATGAGTTCTCTCCAACAGCACTGCATGGTGGAGAAGTCTGCCTCACGCTCTGCTTACAGAATCTCCCTCCCGTGATACTGCCCCTAAGAACAGGTACTAAATGGATGGCAGACTCGACCTTCGCTGCAGTCAGCATGTGTTGCTCAGCTGAGCTGTAGCAGCATGTTTGAGCTGGCTGGTCCCTGCAGGGAGTTCACTCGGGCCTCCCTTTGCTAGGGCAGCAAAAGCTTGTAACCGTTTTCAGTTTTCTTACACTTGCAAGTTACAGCAATAGCCAAACTCTTTCAAAATGGTAATGCGAGTCGAATGTCCCCCAGTATATATTACCTGTTGAGGGAGCAAGTAGCTGTTCAGCATTTTTGAGCGTTATGACCTCTTTGTGTATAAATGACGCACAACTTGAGGCAGTTAATGTCACATTTCTAACATGCGAAGTTAGAGTTACTCATTTAAAAGTAGTAATCCATGGTAATTTGCAAGTAGTTTGTTTACATTCTTCAAAATTAGATTTTAAAAAATAAAAGCCCAGCAACACTATATTTGAGCAACATTTTCTTGTAAGATATTTTTAGGAAGAATTTTAAAAGCCCATGCTAATGGTCTGACAATAAATTGTTGAATTTAAATGTTTTGGGAAGAGGAAAAAATGAAGGCTTCTGGAGACTTTTATTTCTGAAATTTCACTACAGTTCAGACTTTCAGGGTGGTTTTGTGGGTTAACCCCAGCTGGCAGCTAAGCACCACACAGCTGCTTGCTCACTCCCCACCCCAGTGGGATGGGAGAAGACTCAAGGGTTGAGATAAAAACAGTTTAATAATTGAAGTAATAATAATCCTACTAATAATAGTAATGAAAAGGAAAATTACAGAGAGAGAAATAAAATCCACCAAAGAGAAGTGATGCGAATGAAAACAATTGCTCACCATCAGCTGACGGATGCCCAGCCAGCCCCTGAGCAGTGGCCCCCCTGCCAGCCTCCCCCCACCTTTATATGCTGCCCATGGCGTCACACGGTCTAGGATATCCCTTTGGTCAGTTGGGGTCAGCTGTCCCAGCTGCATCCCCTCACAACTTGTTGTGCCCCCCCCAGCCTGTTCACTGGTGGGGTGGTGTGAGCAGCAGCCAAGGCCTTGACTGTGTGTGAGCACTGCTCAGCAGTGACAGAAACATCCCTGCGTTCTCAACACTGTTTCCAGCACAAACCCAAACACAGCCCCAGACCAGCTGCTGTGGGAAAATGAACTCTAACCCAGCCCAAACCGGCACAAGTGGCTGAGAAATTTCACTTACAGGTGAGAGAGTATTTCTCAAAACTTGTGAGTTCAGTGACTTTAAGTGAAGTTGTTAAACAGTGTTAACTTTGGAATCCCAGAAATTATTTAGTATTTTTTTCTGGTTTAGTCTTTACAGATCTTGTGGCTGTTGTCATTGAATTTATTATGGGGAAACGATGGTTCAGAATGGCCAGGAAATTCCTAATAGAAAAAGAATGCAGTGTTACGAATGCGGAGTTACAGAAGGGCACAGTGTATCCCATCTGCTTTACCTGACAGACTTCCCAAGCCAGGTGTTTTGTTAGTCCAGGTCTAACCCAAAAACTTCTTAACAGAAGTTTCTAAACTGACGAATAAACTTTCTGCTAGCATCCTCCTGTCTCACTTCAGGGATTTACGCTAGTACCGGAGGCAGTAATCACCTGTGGTGAGGAGAAATGTTTTCTTTAGCAGCAGGTTAATCTTTGTTCCTTTCTCTACTAATCAAATGCCTCAATGTTCTATTTTGCTGTTTTATGTGTCTTAAGGTCTTATGACTCCAGTAGTCTACTAAGCAAGAAAATGAAATTGTTGAAAAACCTGCCAGCAAAGTGCTTTTCACTACAATTTTAGGAGTATGTACCAGAATTAAGTGCCGTTTTCTTACTCTTAGTCATTCCGTAGCTATTTGAGGTGAAAGAGATGTTATGAATCATCATGCAAGAGAATTCCCATTAGATGAGCTTCAGGTTTTAATTAGGTTTTATGCCTTTCATTGTTTGTTACTGTAGTCATGCCTCACTGATCAACATAGTCCTTAAGGAAATTGGTTGTACTCACAGCTCCTGTGAATAATTAAAACCCCACGTTTTTCATTCATGGAAACAAGTTTACACAGTGCCAAGATACCATCGCTACAGTAACGTGCATTAAATGTGCTCACATTGTGTTTATAGATAACGGCATAGGAGAATACTAAAAGAACAGCTGTATGTGTAGTTGCAGAGGTCAGGCACTTGAAATGCAGAGACAGGAGGAAATAATCTTGCCAACATGGCACTAATTACTTTCCTTTCTTTCTGATTTGTAGATCGAAATGAAGGCTCAGAGTGTAGTGTCCAGTGCATGAAGTAGTTTTGAATGACCAAGCTCAGACCCCTAAGATTTTGACGTTTCGGTATGTTTGAAATCCCATCTAGCAGAGGCTGTTGAACATTCTAGCAAATAGTATCAGGGGCCTGTGAGACAAAGAACGTACAGGAGTCCGTGTAGTGTTTCTGCAGTTCCCCAGTGCCAGGTCTAGATCACAGATGAAGTCTGAGATAGTCGCAGAGATTGAATTCTTCAGTGGTATTAAACATGACCTGCCCTCCAACTTGCTGCAATCACATCCCGTTAGCTTATCAAGAAAGTACGAGCTTTCTAACGCCTCAGCAGATGAGGTGAGGCATCCGTGGACGTTCTGTCTGGTATGACTGCTGCTTGTTCCAGAATTTCTCCTTCCACTGTGCTGCAAAAGCAAAGGTTTGGCATAGAGAAGAGATAAAATCCTGTGATAGAAGATAAAATACTGAATCTCACCCCCATGCGAATGGTGCTGTTTTGGTACGCTGGCCTGGAACAGGCTTATGTGCTTGTGCAGTCGATAAATACCCTAAGAGCTGTGAAGATCTGACCTGCACTGTTGTATCGGGGGATGGTATATGGACCTGGTCATCACAGGGACCTGCAGGAAGGGCTTTAGTTGGAGAGTGGTTTAGTTGATAAGTAGTCGTGGAAATACGTGTGTTTTCTGTCAAGCTTGTATGAACCGTGAGTTTCTGCGGAGTTGATGTATTGGCCAAATCTGGGTGGGGTTTTTGTGAGGGTGATGGGGGATGTGTCCCAGATAGTTTAACGACCCCTGTTAAGTTTCAGACCATTGCTCATGGAGCTCGGGCTTTCCAAAAAGACGGTTGCCAACATATTTTGACCTTGAATAATCTATTTTTCTGTAGCTTTGTTTCAAGAAATAGATGTGCAGCTTTGGTAGAAACTTCACAGTTCTAGGCAGGCGGTACTAGAGGTGGAAGAGATGAACGTGATGAAGCTGCATTCGGTGCTTAATTTTAGCAAAGTCGCAATATGTAGAAAATCTGTTGCTGGGAAATAGTAGGTAATATTGGTAGATAGTAATTTAGGCTTCCGTATAAGGCCCAGGCATTTGTGGAAATTCTTTCTGGAAAGAATGGGAAGAAACAACTTCTTGCAGGGGTGGTGGGTTATTATTATTTTTGTGGTTTTAAAGGTTGTGATGATTGCACAAGGTAGTACAGGGTCTGTGTTGCTATCAGTAGCACAAATGAGGAAAAAACAGTGTCATCGACCCCACTGCCCCAACCCCTGCCCACAGGAAGAGTGAAACGTGTTACGGAAATGAGTTCTCACGTGTACCTGTTCCTTAGCTACTGCAGAGCCCATCTCCTGCCTGCAGGTGTCTGTCTGGTGCCGTTCATGGTCACTAAGGTGGTACAAGCTATCCTGTGCACGTTTAGAATCCTAATGGTGGTGGTTCTGGCTGTGGTGGTCTTTTTTGTTCTTTTAAGCCTGTAGTTAAAATGTTTGTTCACAGCTCTGGCAAATTTCCTGTAAGCAAAGCTGTTTTGTGAGCAAGGGATTATTTTTGTTTTAAGCGATGCAAGCAACGCTGCACCATGTTTTAAGAGATTTTATTTTCCTGGAAGGGTTAGATAGTTATTTTTTGGTAACTTTTTCCTAGTCTTGTACTTGAATCGTGTTTGGAAAATGCTTTTAGGCAATGAAGTTTCAGCAGGGCTTTGTCTTACATTGTAGCTTCTCCTGTGGCCCTCGTAGTATGTGGAGGGAGGGATCTTCAGTGTTGGCCCTAGGCACTCTACGTGAAGGCACTGGGCTTAACCACTGGCTTCACTGGGGGTAAATTAGTACTGAGCACCTTCTACAATCTAACCGTAGCTTTGTGACGACTGATTTGTAATGACTCAAATACCTTGTCAATTTGTCTGGGTGGAATTTTATTCTATCATATGACTACCAGTCCTAGTTTGGCAAGCTGTTTTACAGTGTATGGTTTGTTTTCGGGTCATAAAAGTTAAGGTTTGGGATGGTATCCTTACACTTCATCAAGTTGGAGACTATTGCAAGGATGAGCTTAGACAGCAATTGTGAAATTAAAAAGAACAATTGAAAGAATCATATTAAAAAGTGTCAGTAAATTAATGGGAACTACTGAGGATGGAAAGGAGAAGGAATCTTGCTGAACTGTAAAGAATGAGAGTAACAGAAGACCCAAAGAACCCGTAGCTATTAGTGTGGGTTTAGAGGTGGGAAGTTCACCAGTAAATTGAAGGATGATGATGTAATCAGGTGTGTGTAGTGATATGTTTAGCACAGTATACGGAGATCTTCGAAACGTTGGAACTGATTCAATTTTTTTATACTGACTCTGTATTCAAATGCATACCGCTGTTAGTAAATACACTGCGTCTTTTGTAGACGGTGGACATTCACAAAGAGAAAGTTGCTAGAAGAGAAATTGGTATCTTGACTACAAACAAAAACACCTCAAGAACTCACAAAATCATTGCACCAGCTAACCTGGAGCGACCAGTTCGCTACATCAGGAAACCTATTGATTATACAATTCTAGATGATATTGGACATGGAGTGAAGGTAGGTGATATTGTTAAAACAGCCAAACTGCAAATACATTGTCTTTGTATATTTTCAAAATAACCTCATGCTTTTCATGGTAATATACCAGTTTCTCCTTGCCTGGCCAGTGTGTCTATAAACACAAGAGGAGTCCTGTCCAGTTTGCAGTTGCCCTTTCCCATTCCCTTGTCCCGGTGTTTCTAAACCTTGCAAACCCACTGAATCTTATTTCTGAGGATATTTGGGACTTGCAGGACTCACCTTTAAAATGCTTCTGAATACCTACTTGTGTGATGCTGCTGTTACTGTTGGAATCAGTTGCCAGGGGTATACGTGGGGACTGAAAGGGTAATGACCATCACTTTTCTGCCTGAACTAGCACCACAAAGTATGATCCAGCTGTAATTGCCACTGGTTTACTTTGAGGCTCACCCGAAGAAAGGGTTTGCGTAAGACTAACCCCTGCTCCCTTTTCTTTGTTTGGTCGATCAGTCATACCCGTATCCTGTGATGCCCATCGTTAGCGTGAGCTCTCGACAACTTTTGTGCCATATTGGTTTCAGAACGGGAATACTGGTGTCAAGTTGGATGCCAGCTGGTTCTCTCCTGTAAGACTAGGAAAAAAGGAGGAATTTCAGGGCAGGGATCAGACTGAGACACAACTGGCAGCTGTTGTGTGCAAGTGTTGGATCCGTGTACACAACAGCAGTAGTATGATGTGTGAGATCAGGTACGCGTTTTAAAAGCACATCCTGAATGTAAATGCAGTTTTAGCAGGTGTGAGCTCATTGTTAACTTGTGCTGCCAGGAAAGCAAATACGGAAATGAGGCCACTGACAGTGTTAAAGTTCCAGGAGGAGAAAGGTAAATAACACAAAGCAGTGTCATTTTTACATGACAGACTAACAAATCTGTAAGCCTGCTAAGTAGCAGTAAAGTAAGATGCTTCTTCCAGTCAAAGTACACCAGAATTTCTTTTGCTTGACAGTAACTGCATTAGGCTATCGTTGTTCAGCTTGGACTGTCTGGTTAAACAACCTATTTGCCATTTAAATGGCCGTCCAAGCAAACTCCTAAAATTCAAAATCCGAACAGTCCAATTTAAATATCTTTCCCAAGCAGTTTTATTCATGGTCTTTTCAACATCCTGTTCGTTAACAGTCTTTTTTCCCCATTTCTTACCAAAAAGTCAACCTACCTTTGTAACTCAACAGATTTTAAAAAGACAAATGACTCTTTAAGCTTGATTTGGAAAACCAAACCAAACAAAAAACCTCTCAGCATTAATAATTACAGTTTTGCCCAGGAAATTATTACCAGTCTTGGTTTAAAATCTGCCACCAATTCTTAGAAATGCTAAATTTACACAGGTCAGCAGAACTCCTTCTGGATATGGATGGAGCATATTTACCTGTAGGATTACTGTTGCTAATATTTTAATGATCACTTTTGTTCCTAAGGAGATATTTTAGAACTCATTAAAGAATAGCTTTTAATTGCTCTGCAGCACAATCTTACTTAGCGCTGGCTCTAAACCATTACAGTTGGTATCCCACTTACCTCAGTGTAGCAGAACTGTACTCACTGTGATGCAATGAATTACGTTCTTCTGAAAGAACATAGTTCATCAAATGGATGATGACTCAGATGTGTATTTGCATCCATTTGTTATGCTTGTGATATGCTTGAGACATCTTACAAATGATATTTGTGATGTACTGTATTTATCTAGAAAATGAAAAATACTGTGTGCTTGCGAACCAGTAAGCAGAGACCTTGAAATTATGCTGTCTGTAGGTGTGTTCCCATCCGGTTCACCCGGTGTTCAGCACAGAAGAACGAACCACGCTTGTGCTGATGGGAAGAAGGAAGTGGCCAGTTGTGCTTGTATGCCTGTTGGTTTTGTTCTGCCTGAGTAACTACAGATTAGTTTACTAGATCACAGACTGAGAGGGAAAGAAGAAAACGGAGAAAAGGGGTAGGAGCTTTAAATTTGCCCTTTCATAGCTCCTTTTTGCTTGAGTTGTGGCATTTTTCCCTTCACATGAGTATTCAGCAGTTACTGCATTCAAGTTCAGTTAGCGTCAGGATGCCTCAGTCTGCATCCTCTGTTGTTTTATCCCCTCCTAAAGGCTGCCCCTGTAGTACTTGAGCCCAGAATCACGCGTTGTCAGGACAGTCAGAGGTAAAGCAGCAGGCATTCGTTGCAGCCCCTGAGAAGGATGGCAGACTGGATAGAGAATAAAGGAAGCATCCTTGGCCAAGAAACCCAGTGTGCCATGTTGAGGGAAGCAGCATAAGCACAGGTTCACAGAGTGGTAGGGGCTGGAAGGGACCTCTAGAGGTCACCTAGTCCAACCCCCCTGCCAGAGCAGGATTGCCTAGAGCAGGTCACACAGGAACAAGTCCAGGCGGCTTTTGGAAGTCTCCAGAGGAGAAGACTCCATCACTTGAGCGCCTCTTCCTTCCCTTCAGAAACTCGAAGCACCACTGGATACCACCCTCAGGAAAAGGTGGTCTACAATATGGGTTCTGAATAGGTGAGGGAGAATTTAAGTGCCACTGTATCATTGCAGCAGTCCCTCCTCATCTTCCCTCCCTGAAGCTATAATGCTGCAAAAATCTAAAGACCCTTTTGTCTGAAAGAGACTTGCTTTTACTTTTTCAAATGTTTCCTGAGCTACAAAGCCTTTCAGTCTGTTCTGCCCTCCGAAGAGTCAGGAGGATGGGGGGAAACCAGTGTGATCCATCTGAAGCAGAGTGCGTTAAGGCACTGTAATTACCAGGCAGTGCTGCTGAGGAAAAGGTCACGGACCCTCTAATGTAACTGGCCACTCAGGCCAGCACGGGGGGCACCTCCTTTTCCAGTGTATGAAGCAGAGACTGTTTTGGATAACAGATGGAACTTCAGACCCAAAGACAGGAGGTTTTCTAGCAAATCAGATTGTTTCTTTTGTAATACATTGGGGTCTCTTTATGAGCGAAATGGACGAAACAGAGTAGTCACTCTGGATGCTCCACTGTTGAGATTCTGCGTATTTAATGTTTGGTGTTACAAAACGTCTAAGAAATGCAGTGATACCTTTGGATTAGCTGACCTGAAAACATCCCATGGTATTCAAATGGAAAGACTAGTATTTTTGAAAAAATTGTTATGTGGAAAGAAAATACATGGTTTGTGCCAGTAGGATGTAGGACAGTGTCAAAAAGGTAGCACTTGGGCTTTAAAATAAGATGTCACTATTGGTTAATGTCTTAATATGTCGCTCAGCAAATACTGCCACGTGGGGCAGTATCCATAGAGCGCTGTACTGCTTGCAAGACACAACGGTTGCTCTTGGTCTTTGTTCAAGAGAGAATTGTGTGGCATCAGGTTAAGAGTTAACAGCATTGTCTAGGGAAGAACATACATTAGCTTAATATTCCAGGGGCATCTGTTGTACACATGCTGATGCACCTAACAGTTTAAATGAGCTCAGGGCGTTGATAACGCTGTTCTGTGACTGCTCAGGTAAATGAATCCGTGGAGCTGGTCCATCTAGATCTCATGTTCCGCTCTGAAAGCAGCGGACGGTTTGTTGGCACTGTAAGAACTTGGGTAAACGGTGTGCAGGCGTTTGGGCCTTGATTTTAAGGTGTTAATCTAAAGGCTTTGTGATCAATGTACATGAAAAGTTTCAGCTTGAAAATCTTTTGTTCATGACACATTCTGCTTTAACCACTCTTCCTATGATCTACTGATACATTATTTTGTTAATGCTGAATGCTTAACTTTTTTCTTTCTTTTTCCTTTCTCTTCATATCCTGAAGTTCCAACTAACCTTTCAATGCTTTTTTTCCTTACCTCTTTTATTTGCTCCATTTATGCATTAAGTGGTTGCTTAGATTTAAGGTAAGAAACCCCAGGGCTGGATTTCCATTTTTATTCTTCTGAGACTATTACACACGGGGAGATGATTACCATGAACGTTACTGATTGTTTAGAGCAACATCCGCTCTCCCTCCTGTGTATCACACCTCCGGTTGGACGATCTCGTTGCAGACAAACACAGTGCTATAAATTGATGTATTTGTGTAAGGAAGCTTCAAAAATCTTTGTGGCAGTTTCAAAATCTTTGTGGCAAAACACTGAGTGACTTCAGCATGTCTGCCCTTTACAAGGGAGGAATGTTGTGCCAACCTTGTGTAGAAAAAGACGTTGTGAATAGACAGCAACTGAATGTGAGCCTCCCCCTGTGTAATATTCTTTTTATCCTATATACGGTGTAAATTATGATTTGATTGGGATGAATGTTGCAGCGTGAGATTGCTCAGATACTGGGCTCCAAAGGTGTGTACAAATTCAAATCTGTATGTTACTTTTTAAAGTTGCAGTATCCTTAGGTTTTTCAGAAACTGCTGGCACTGTTTAAATACTGAGAGGCACTTGTGAGGGTCTTCGCAAATTTGCCCGTTGTGTAAATGTGTAATAACCCTTAAACAACAAGCTAAGTGACCTATTTAGTTGAATATTAAACGAACAGTGCGTCAAAGGACTCAGACTGAGGTACGTCCACTTCTCCAGAGCCGTAGAGGTTGGAATGTTAGTAGCCTTTGCGGCTGCAGAAGTAGCAGCAAAAAGCGTCGGATCAGTCAGGCAGTAAGAGGAAGTTCCATGGTAGTGCATTGGAGTTCACAGCACGTTAATGAATAGGTAGGTTATAGCCTTTACTGAGCGCTGCGATCTCCTCCTGAAGTGCAACTGGTCTGGGGGGTGGGGGAAGAGGGAATGACAGGTTTTTAGTAGCAGCTGCCCCAGTGTTGAAGAGGGAACTGCATTTTAGAACTTCTGTACCAATATGCAGCGTATGTTCATGAAATGAAGGTCCAAATTGATGTGAACTGTTTGTCATGACGAAGTATTTCCCATGACTGGAAAAAGCGAAAGGAAAATCCTGAAAAGATTGCCTGTAAACCCAGGTATTAGTGTAGGTATCCCAGTGATGTCCCCCTGGAACTGGCCCGATGGGACTTTGAGCGAGGTGTTTAACTGTACGTAGTGCATCTGATCTCGATGAAGAATGTTTAATACATGAGATTTCTTGCATGGCATTTGAAATGCACGTTTACGTGGGTGTGCGAGGCACAGTATTTCCAGTCACATAGTGCTTAAATGCTTTTTATTTGAGAATTGCAAAAATACACCTCCTCCCTGGCTCTGGCTGTCCACACAGCACGGGTACTTCTGATGCTGAGTGTGCCTTGCTGTGGGCGCAGTTCACACTGGGTGGTGGTTTTCTCAGGGGTCTTAAAAACAATATGCAAACTCAGTTCTCTGTTGCTCTCTGCGGTTGCAGTTATAAACAAGTAATGAACATCCTTAAAACCCATGTAAATTGTAAAGTAACAGATTGTGTGCAAACTGCCCTAGGTGTGCGTCACCTGCAGCGATAAGAGTCTCCAGCTTTTCAGAGAGAATGATTTTTTCTGTTCCTAGGTTTAGAATAAAAATAACAGGGTTTGTTACAATCCCAGTTAAAATAGGTATTTTTACTAGAGTGAATGTGATCAGAAATTTGGTTTGTCAATCAACTTCTCACTGCCAAACATGAGGGGTTGGTTTAAGAAAAAGAAAGGCAGAAAGCAGCACAGCACCTCTCAGTGGGCACGTCGTTCTTCAAGTCTCGCTAGTCACTGTCCGTCGGCCTCAAAGACTAACATTGGAAGAAGACTAGTAACCCTATTTCCGTGTGACTAATGATTTTACTCCTGAGAGATTGGATAGGAAGTGTTTAGCCTGCATTTATTTTTCATGCCTGCAGAGAAGCCTCAGCCAACAGTTACAGTACTAAACTGACTGACCGTAGCAGGGCTTAACTGTGCCTGTGTCTGCGTGAATTTACATTTGAAACAGATTTTGAAGAAACTTCCAACTACAAGTCAGAGGAGTATTTGTAGCATCTCCCGCCAGCAAATCAATTGAAAATGACGTCTTTAAGCCTTTTGACTGAGTTCTTCAATTACTTCACATAGGTGGATGTGGTAAAAACAGGTAAACGCACTTGCTGAAGCCTCTACTTGTGGTCATTTGCCAAGATAGGGTTGAAATTTAGATGTTTCAATTCCATATCAAGTAGTTAATCAACTGACAAATACACGGTGTAATTAGACATGCAGTGTAAGTATTCGAGTGGCTGACACAGTCTGAAAAGGAATGTATTTTGAGGTAGCAGATGATGGGCCAAAATCTGTTCACCCTCTCGCATTAACAGCGGTTAGCTGTGTTGGCAGCTGGGAGCAAAGGCTCCTTCGTGTTGCTGGGTGCAGGCTCTGTTTTGCCACAGGGTTTCCTACAAGAATTGGCAAGCTTTTACCTACAAACCAACTGAGCTCTGTGGGGTCCTGCAGTCAAACCAAGCCCCGACAGGCAGGTGCATTCCTCTGCTTTTACCCTCCAGTTAAACCCAGTGCAGCCGGTTAGTTCCAGCTGTGCAGAGCTAGGGGAACTGCCATCAGAAACAGTGCAGCTTCTGGAGAATTCCAGTGTACTCCACAACAGGGATCTGTGAAACCTGACAGCAATTGCAGATGTGACCTTCAGTTCTAGTGGTTGCTTCGGATTTTAGGAGTTTGCAAGAGGCATGTGTGTGGGTGAGGATTTGTGTATGGAAACTGTCTTTACAACCATGCGTCCCAAACAGAAAAGGCAGTGAAGGTTTGCAAGAAGGGGGCATTAGTAGCTTGCTGGGGTTTTTTTTCCTCCTCATAGAAGTTGTCATAGAAGGGGACAATTGGAAATGTTACAATTTTTGTATCTTAGCTGAAGCTGCAACTATTATAGGTTTAAATTTTCTTCTTTTTTCTTTCCTCCAGGCAATCTATAACCTTTTTAGTGTCTTGTATGAGATTATTTCCACAGATCTGCCCATTTTGATCAGAACTGCTGGGATAATAGTCTTCATTTCTCTTCTGTGATTGTCTGGCTGTACATGAAAGGGAAAGTTACTCATAGGGTTGTTTCACTTACGGTAGATAATCTGAGAGCCATCAGAGCTCTCAGGTTTGAAGAAAACCCTGTAAACTTTGACTACTTGCTCTTTCAACATTTCCATTTCAGTGCCGAAAAGTCATTTCAGAGAGCCTGAAACTAAGCTCACTGTCAGCGCGTTTCCCCGGCTTTCAGCTAAGGCCTTCTTCAGAGCAGCTTCTTTGGGACTAAAGGGTCTTGGCTTACCTTTTCCTTTGGCCACATTTTCTAAAGCTCTCTTCCCGTCCCATGTGGAGGACAGGTTTGCTCGCAGTGCTGATGAAAGTGCCTGGAAGGCGCTGGAGTTCTGTTAGTCAGGCCAGTGCTACTTGGACTTCTGACTGTGGGACGTCACCGCATCCTCCACCTCGACTGCCCTTTCTTTTCATGTCGCTCTAGCCCAGCGGAAGCCTCAAACTTCATTTGTGTTCCTGCAGTGATTACATACAAATAACAAGATTCTTTAAGGTTAAAGATACGGAATTTTATGTTAACTGTAAAGTGATAGCTAGAGGTTTGAAATACGGCAAGCGTAGCAATGTTTAGATAGCAAGTGCTTAATTAAGATGGGGGTTTTTGTGGTTTTTTGGACAACTCAGATAGGTGGGTGGGTGAAACAGGCATCTTTAATGAAAGAGGAGATACAAGGGGTGCTGCAACTTTAAAAAAAAATCAGATTTTGTGCTATTTCTGATGTTCCGTGTATAGAATAAAATATACTTCATTTTACACTTTCCCTCTTCCCTTCAAGTAGCTGTAGTTCAGTGCTTACCTCGTCCCTCACTTGAATTAACTTTAGATTTCTTGTTGTTTAGAGTTGGCTTAAAGGACTTTATAATGCTGTGCAAAATACTTTTGTCTTAAATTGGCATTACAGAGCACTCTTGCACAACCAAATCCAAACGTCTGTTTTTGAATCTGACACAAAAACCTTCCAGCGCTTGGTTTTCGTTTCCTCCCAGCAAATGGAAAATGTGATAGCACTGGGATGGTTTAGGGCCAGGGAATCCAGTTTCAGTGGGTTAGAATACTGAATATGTTGTTCTTTACACTGTCCTCAGTATTAATAAATTCACAAATATAAACACTGCCAAGGGTTTCAGCAAGTTGTTACAGTCAAGTTTTAAAGGAGTAATTTGCCTGTAATGATGTTTGCAAATGCTCCTAATGTCCTGATGGCTGTGCCGTTTTTATATGGGAGGTGGGGGCATAGGCAAGAGTTACGTTTTGGAAATAAACACTGTGAAATAGAGCGTGACAGGAACAGCAGAAAAAGGGATGTAAGCATCCTGGTTTCCGTTGTTGCGTATCTCTGTGCCAAAGCAGAGTTTGAGCATTCAGAAATCAAAGCTGTTGGACAGAGGCTTGTAAGAAGGCCATGTACCGATTCCGGTAAGGGGGCATGCACTGAGAGAAAGGCGCCTGGCTGGCAGTGTGCAGTAAACATTGGTACCGATCGGTTAGGTCTCCTAGATGGACCAGCCGGTCGGGAACGCAGATGGCTTTTAAAGAACTCGGGAGTAACTTCTCTTGTATAAAAGTTACTTCACTCATATTTCAACCTGAAAGAGGGGGAGGCAACAACCACAATCACATCACATCATTGCTAGATTCTTTTCTCCCTGTCCATTTATTTACCAGTACTTGGAGGGTAAATTGGTACAGGTTTGATGGGGGAAAAGTACATCTTGTATTTTTCTCCTCAGAGCTTTCTCTCTCTGTTTACATACACATAAGATCTATAATTATTATTATAACCTTTTTTGTATTGTACTGTGGAAACATGAAAACATTAATGGATTGCATTTGGAGATGACTTCAGCTTCTCCATATTTGTATGAATGGCATTAAATTGTGGCCCGTTAGATAAACCTTAGTATTTTTAAAGAATATTCAAAAATACCTTTGCAAATGTACCATTCAGTAGTGCCACCCGAAATAACTGCCTTTATCTCCAAAGATGACTGGGAGGTTTGACCAAGTGAGATACAGTGTCTGTGTTGTCAGTGTTTTCATGCTTAGGTGGGAGCCTAAAGGCAAAGTCACGTTTTGTATACGCACTTTAAAACCCCTGTGTAATAGAGTCCTTTGAGCGCAACTCTCGACTTCTAGCGGAGTGGGAATTGCATATGAAATGCATGGCCTCTCACGTTTTCTGTTTGTTCAAACCTTCCCCTACTTAGAGTTAATTGCTGAAGACAGCTCCGTCTCTGCCCCTGGAAGCTGAGCTTAGTGAAGGCTGTTTCTCTCCCCGTTCTCTCATGCAGGTCAGCACACAGAATATGAAGATGGGTGGGCTGCCTCGTACAACACCACCCACCCAGAAGCCACCAAGTCCGCCAATGTCAGGAAAAGGAACTATTGGGTAAGTGCAGTTACCGAATGTGGAAACTGCTTTTGTGAACAGAAGGGAAAAAGGGAAGATTCTTTTTCTGTATTGTGCGGGGTTTTGTTTTAACCATTCACAAAGGTCAAGGGATGTCATCTGCAGGTCATCTGCATCCTCTTACACTGATCACATACCTCAGCTAGCATGTTTCTGCCAGGAGACAGCGGGTATCACCAGCCTTTCCCAACCTTTTTATTGTTGCAGAACACTTACAGCTACATGCTTTGGAGTAAAAGCTCATTAACTGTGTGGCTTTGACAGGTAGTGCTAAACAACCGGTAGATTAGTATGTGGCACTGTTCATTAACGATCTGTGCTGTGTGATAAAAGTACTGTTCTGTTAAGTCTATGAACTTGAATTTGACCTTTGAAAGGGCGTTCTGACTGGGATGAGTGGTGGTGGTGTGTGGTTGTGTATATACATACAGACCATGGTGCTTTGCTTTTAAAACAAAATACGGTTTACTTCTAAAGCAATGGGATGTGCAACACAGTTTATGAGTAGGAAAAGCGTGTGGAGATTGAAGTACGTGATGAACATCCTTCATTGGTTTTTGTCATCCTATGTAGCAGGTACTGCAAACTTACAGAAAAGCGTTTTTTTAGCTCCCATTACTGATTAGTACATAGCTGTCTTTTAAAGGTTGAGAAATTGTTGGTTTTGTCTGTATTTTCTCCGTTTGACTCTGAAATGTGCTTGCCCTTGCGTAGACGTCACTCTCCCTATCGTACGTTGGAGCCAGTACGTCCTCCGGTGGTACCGAACGACTACGTGCCTAGCCCAACACGCAATATGGCTCCGTCACAGCAGAGCCCGGTTAGAACAGCTTCTGTGAATCAGCGGAACCGCACATACAGGTATTGCGTAGCCCTGTACAAAGTGCGGTTAGTACTGTGGGAGCGTGTGGACAAAACGTGCCACGATAAGCGCCATATCCTTCTGCACTTCTTCAGTGAAGCTGCCCATCATACGGACCGGGATTGTCGTCTGGCATGACGAGAATGCACTCTGATAAAGCTGGAATAGTGAATCATATTCAGATTTTTCACTTAATCCCCTGGTCACCTTAGTTGTCGTGCTGTCGCTTAGAAACAGAATCATAGAATCACAGAATGGTTTGGGTTGGAAGGGACCTTGAAGATCACCTAGTTCCAACCCCCCTGCCATGGACAGGGACACTAATATAGCACTTAATGAACTACTGAAGTTGTGAAGTCTTTCAAGTAGGTAGAGTGTGATATTATTTTACAAAATGCTTACCGAAGTGGGAAAGACTTTGTACAGAACTTGACTTCTACGTGTGGAAGGACTGCACAGTATGCTTATAGTTCACTTTTTTGTTTGAACAGTC
Organism: Rhynochetos jubatus; assembly: GCA_027574665.1. Classification (NCBI taxonomy): domain Eukaryota; kingdom Metazoa; phylum Chordata; class Aves; order Eurypygiformes; family Rhynochetidae; genus Rhynochetos; species Rhynochetos jubatus. The sequence continues at coordinate 16,917,814 of CM050654.1, read as the reverse complement.
TTTGATGTTTATAGATGGAGTAGCTGAAAAAGAGCATTGTATTTTGAGGATACTGATAGCAGCAAACGCAGAATAAAGCTGAACCGTATTACCAAAGGTAACACAAACCCCCCTGCCTGTTCTCTGGGACAGTAACAGTTTCATGATGTGACCAGTCTAAATATTTCCCTTGCAGTCTTTTTTAAACATTGCAAGTACTTGAGGATGGCCAAACAGATGGATTTGAAGTACAAGAAAATTTGACTTTCACTTTACTATCGTATCATTTCCGGATTTCAGTAGTTTTGTACGAAAGCATATAAATCAGAGTCACAGCAGTCTACCTGTTTTATATATTATAGGAAAAGGGTCTGTATCCCCTCAATAGGGGTTTCATGGTATTGGAACAACATGCTTTGGAACAAGGTTCCAGTTGTTTCATTTCTGGGCAAGTTCACTAAGACTAGCTGAAAAGCCTGTTTTGTTGTAGTCAAAATGAAGCCTTTTAGGAAAACTGAGCTTTATGTAGGTAAAAATCCTCCTTGTTTCTTTTCTCTTGTTCCCCGTTACTTCCCTGACTTAGGAAGGTGCTGTGTGAGAGCTGCTGTGTTTCAGCACGCACAGCAGGATACTCACACCCTGGGTTATGCTGGTTTCTTGCAGCAGCAGTGGGAGTAGTGGAGGCAGCCACCCAAGTAGTCGGAGCAGCAGTCGAGAGAACAGTGGAAGTGGAAGTGTTGGTGTTCCTATTGCTGTTCCCACACCATCTCCTCCCAGTGTCTATCCAGGTAAGTGGAAACTTGCTTTCCCTCTTCCTGACTCAGCATTAACCTTTAGCATTTGCAAGTCTCCTAAACACAGTGCTGAGTAAGCCCCAAGGGAAGTCTCAGAATTATCCGGAAACATGCGAGCCTTGAAAATTGCTTGCTGTTAATAGTATGGTTTGAATCAAGTAGTATCTCTCCCGGGAGTGCCCGGTGTACTCTGATGCTTCTTTGATATATTCATTTGTTTATCATATTTTTTTTCCTGGCTGCCTGCATGTGACCAGGTAGGAGACAACACCTTTTTCAGTGGGTCTGGGGGAAATGTCTCCCTTGGTGATTTTTCATTGGCTGTTACGCAGATACACAGGAGATACCTTTAGAAACGTAGCTGTGAGGAGAGGCAGGCGCAGAGTACATCTGTGGGACAGTGGTGCAAACCTAACTGTCACAAAAAGACACTTGTTCAGTGTAATCGCCCCAGCCTTTCCAGAAAGAGGAAGTGAGAGTCGTACTCCGTTTTCCTTTGCTCAGCCCGTTCAGCGGAGTGTAGAGTTGGCTTGCGGTGTGGTCTGAAATAGATGATGCTTCTGAACCAAAGAACTGGAAATTTCTGGCTTTCCTCTTTTCTGATTTGTACAAAAGCTAACGGCAGTCGTGCTGCAGATCTGAGCGTAAACAACCAGGTGTAAAGACATCTGTCCAAAGTCATGGCTTTCAGTGAAAGTTCTGGGTTGTTCCCTTCAGACCTGCAAGGAATTGGATTTGCTTGACCCTCATTTACCGTCTACATAGGAATGAGCCTTTCTTTAACAGCTCCATTTTTCTCCCGTCTCCTCATGCATTCTAAAATACTGTGCGTCTAATCAGTAGCTAACACTGAATGGTCAAAGGCTTTCTCTAATCCTTGCTAACCTATCTCCTTATTAACTCCACCTCTTCCTCCTCTCTTCCCATAGCCCCTGCTGGCTCGGCTGGCAACTCTCCCCTTCCTGCTACCTCTGCTCCTGCCCCCGCTCCTCCTGCTCCTGCCCCTTCCTCCGCTGCCCCAGATGCTGCTGCTGCTGCTGCAGGAGCTCAGCCCCTTGCTGATGGCTTCACCTCTCCAACTCCCCCTGCCGTTTCTTCCACACCCTCTGCAGGTGAGTGTCTGCTCCAGCTGGAGGCAGATGAGCCCAGATGTGGTCACGACCCAAGGCTTCGCAGTTACCTCAGAAGCAGTCACTTTTACGTTTTTGGGGTTTTTTTACTCTAACTGGAAAGTGTCTGCTAACAATAACCAGCTGTGAGGTAATGGTTATGATAGACATTTCAAGGAGTGCTAGTTGTACAAACAGCCATCATTTAATTTTAATATTTTTACCTTAATTAATTATTTATTACATTATCACTTTGTTGCGGCTTAGATACTGAGACTCTCATAGAATAACTGTGTTTGAGGGGAACCAGCACTGGTAGCTTTGGGTCTGAGTATTCTCTTTCAGTAATGGCATAAAAAAAAAGCACATCTAGCAAAGTGTAATTCATATGACTTGTCTCGTCGATGCTTTCAAATGACAAGTCTCCTTCCAATAAACTGGTAAAAAGGGCAAGTTTGGGTGTTCAGTGTCAGGTAAAATGCAAGTTTTTATTATGCAGCAGAGTACTAAAGTATGTCGGTTTAGTAGGTGTATTGCCACTTGCTTTTTTTAATGCTTAGGAAGGCACCCTACGTTTTTCACTTTCTCACGGGCTGAAGTTGCAGCACACCGTACTTACAGAACAGTGTTACGACTAGTATCAGCTTTTGAGGAGTTACATTGGCACTGTGAAGATTTCCTTTAGACAGCCAAATTCATACGTAGCTACCTGCGTGCTTTGTTACTGTTCGTTATAGTGGAGGCTCATCACAACGCTGCGAATGGGTTTGTGCGTTTACTAATGTTGGTCTCTCTCAGTAAGAATTCCGCTAGGTTCCAGAAGCGTTCTTGAAATTGTATTCAGTTTAAGATGCTGTGATTCATATAAAATGAGAAGATAACTTACGCTAAAATCCCTGACTGTGACTAGAAGCTCTGAACTGTGATGAGTTTTGGTGTCAGAAGATGATGCTGATGTCTGAACTTCTCCCGTGTTCAGAAGATAGGCTGTGTCGTACGGGGCCTCAGTCAGTTTCCATTTTCGATGCACTGTCAGTATCCCCGTTCTTATCCACATTGCTTCTGTGTTTTTTTGACAAGTCAAAGTCAAGCAGAGGTTAGTATTTGCATGGCTATAAATTCACATTCACAGTTCAGTAAGAGAAATTTCAGGCTACATGCTATTTTTAAGACCTTTTGTTTCCTGTGCTATTAGTGAGGTTGCTGTTATGGCTTCCCTGAAGTAAAGTATTTGGAGAGACTGGATGGTTTACCATTTATGTGGTTTCTGGTCCTTAAGGATCTCTTATCCCTGTTTCTTCTCCCTTCTTTCCAATCACCACCAATTTCTACCAGCATGTTAAGTAACAGGGAGACAGACACGTTGGAACGACGCATTAGGAAATGCATAATTAGTAAATTCCCCATTGACTTCCCTGCGTGCATCTCCCCTCAGCCACGGCGACCAGCCCCTTGGTTCCTTGCAAACTCTGAAATGTACCTCTGGCACGAACGGTGGAGGCAGAGTAGTTGAGGGTAATAAGCCATGTGGGTATAACAGATTGACCTTACTGTTACATACCGTGTATAAGCCAGGGAACTTCATGTGAGCAGAAGACAGCTTAATGGTCTTGCTTCATTTATTGCCTGCTCAGATTCAGGATCAGTTACTTTGATGCAGGAAGCGATTAAAATGGAGAGCAAGTTCTTAAGGAGTTGCTTCAGTTGTTCCAGTGCCTGAAGTTAGTACTGTGCTGTTTGGCACAGAAGGCCACAGCTTTGAATCTTGGAAATGGCATAACGTTAGTTTGTGCGTGTATGTTGCTTAATTGCTGGGCTGTGGAGTGTTAGTTTTTTGCAGGTTTATCAATTACTAAATTTGCAAGAAGGCTTTCTAATACATTATATAGAATGGATAACTGAGGATTATTTTCTTTCATTTTGAAACTGTAGCTTAGACACCTTTGTGCTTAACTCTGCTCACAAAAGCCAGTGTGAATTTCTTGTGCTGCTGTTGAGCCATCCAGTGTCCTGTCAGTGCGGCAGCTGCCCTGGCTGACACTCCTCGGGTGCAGACTGTCTTAAAAAAGACAACCACCCAAAGCTTTCCAAGCCTTTGAATCTTGAACGCAGATACAGAAGGCAGGCATCATTCTGCCCTTTGCTGATACGTGTTTCTTTCTAACCTAGGTCACCCAGTTCAGTTCTACAGCATGAACAGGCCTGCGTCTCGACACACCCCCCCAACAATAGGGGGATCTCTGCCATATAGGCGCCCTCCTTCGATCACATCACAGACGAGCCTTCAGAACCAGATGAACGGAGGACCCTTTTATAACCAGAACCCAGGTAAGACGGTTTTTCTGCTATGTTGGGTTCAACACAGGGGTGAATGGAGTGGCCTTCAGATGTGTGAAGTCTTACGTTCTGTCTCCACTGCAGATCTTGCAGTTAGTGTCAGGTAACTTCCAGCGTGTTGCTGGTAGCCGTGCCAGATCTGCAGTCCAAGTACAGGGTGTTCAGCTTCCTTTATGGCAAGCAGCTTCAAACGGTACTGGCTTTGTTGCCAAAGAAATGACTTCTGATCTCCCAGTCCCTATGAGACAAGCTCTAGGCCTTCACTGCCCCATGTGTCAGGGACCTGCTTTGCTGTGGGCTAGGAATTTGATTTTGCACCAGAACACCATTCATTAATCAGTCTTGTATGCTTTTTCTTTCTGACTAATGGGCGGTTCAAGAGACTGCACTTGTTACACAAGGGTAAGCGTTAGGCACCTCAGAGACGCGGGTGGTGTTTGGTATGGAGTGCAAGGGAGTTCTCATCTGCCAGGTCCACAGGTGATGTTACTGTAATGGGCAACCAGTCCTGAAAAGCAGGTTGAGATACTGACACGGCGTGTCTGCGTGTCAGGCAGAACGCAGCAGCTTTTCATCTAAGGTGTCCTTTGCCCTGTGCTTTGACGCAGTGTGAAGGTTTTGATACCTGAGTTGGGGAGACTTTCTTTTATGGCAAAGCTCCAGAAAGATGTGAAGGTTCCTTGGTAGGAAATGCCCTATTACCAGCAAGGTCGAACGTTGACTTGCAAGCATGACAGTGTGTTTGTGTGGTGGTGTCGTGGTGGTGGGTATTTTTAATTGAGCACTGAACTTGGCACTGGGTCAGATGCTGCAGTCTGCATTTAAGGGGTTTGGTCAGGTTCAAATATTACTGCTGGCGATAGGCACACTGCAGAGATGTGTGTGCTTAACTTGAGAAGGAAATGGATGGTCCTGCTGGCGACAGGGGCTGGAGGCGTTTATGTGACCAAATTGAAGCCCAGTTGCCTGAAATGCTTGGTATTTGTTAGGCACTTATGTGCACGTTGAAGGCTGAAGGGAAGGAGGCAAGAAGCAAAGGGTAATAGCAACACAAGAAACCTTTCAGGATTGCCTTTGCAATGAAGAGGGTTTTCGGTATATCCAGAGAGTTTCTGACAGCTGCTGCGTCCTTCTGCTCTGGCAGAGGGATAATTCTCTGCAAGCCACCATCGCGTTGGTAAGAGGTAATCACAGAAGATGCCAGATAGACTTTAAATAAGTTATGTAACCACAATTCAGTCTGTGTACCCAAAAAAAAGGTCATGATTGTGGTGATTAGTCACTTGAGCTGTAAATCACAAACAAAATCCTTCCATTATCCTGGCATACTTGCTAGAACACAAATAAGCAGTTGTAGTAAGAGACTTTTTTTAATATACCTAGCAGAATACAGAATTTATTAGCATTGCAGTTACACTAAACTAAGGTTTTTTGGCCTGCGCCTTGAAAGAAGAGGATGCTCAAGCGTGCATGATTGATGAAGACCGTAAGAAGAGAGGGATTGCTGTGTCTGTAAGGAGCTGGGTTAGTTCTGACAGGACAGGGACCATGGTTGCTTCTCGGCATTCCTGAAGCGATGGAGAAAACTCAAACGTAAGAGGTGAAAAAGAGACCTTACAACAGGCAGAGGAGTCTGCCAGCTATGGCTTGGGTTTTGCAGGCTGTTTGGCAATAAAGCAGCACTGGGTTTTTCACTTCCATTTTTTAGTATGTGGGCATGGTCATTTTTGTTTATTCACTTCCCAGGAGGATGAAAGATACTTGCCTTGCCCTGTTCTTTTGAATGTCACTTCAAGTGATCATGTAATTTCTCTACTTCACGGTGAGACCTTTCTAACAAATGAAAACAAAACATTGAGAAATGCACCCTACATGATCTCAGCACGTCTGTCCCAAAGCCACTCTTGCCAGCCATGCCACCAACTTCAGGTGCCAGTATCTCAGCAGTATAGCACTCGGCACAGGCCAAAAACCCTGCGGGAGGAACCGGGCAAGTATGGAGATGGTCTCTGCACTGCACCCTGTAGGCTTGTGCAGCTGAAGCTGTACCAGGCTGAAGCAACCTCCTGGAAGGTGCTCCTGAGCATTCCTGGGTTAGTTGACAGCGACTGTGTAGGTGAACCCTTCGTCCATGAATGGTCTGTATGGACGGGAGCTGGGAGGGAACGTGTCAGCTGGTGTTTATCTCATCTTTTGAGACAGCAGAGGTACAGCAAAGTTCTTTGGATGCACTTTATAAAGTCATTATTAGTAAAACAGCTGTTGTATTGGCTCCTAAAGGTCAAAACTAGCTTAGAGCCTTTATAAATCGTGTAGGGACAGTGTAGTATGGTAGTCCCTGCACTGTGCGTGGGCTGAAGCACAAACCAAGTGGTGAAGATAAGCAAGGAATGATGTCAGCTGGTGTTAGCATCCCCGTTTTGATTAGGCTACACAACCCAGACTAAAAAAAAGGGATTTTTGTATTTGCTTGGAGTACTTGTCTACTGTGATTTATTTTTCTGTGTGGAAAGCCTTGCTATTTCTTTCAAAGAAACAGCTATAGCACACCAACAAAGTACGCTGAGGGGGCGCAGGAAACTGAGTCTAGTCTATATGATAGAGCTGGATTGGATGAATCCACGTGACACTGAATAGAGGAAACATTTGAAACTTAGCACTTTTATAGCATATATAATTAAAAAGGCAGGGACTTATTCCTTGCACAAGAATGCTGAATTCCTGAATATTACTGCATTTCAGTAGGACTTCAAATTCCAGTTCTCTTTTCCTGCTTTGAAAAATTGCAAGACCAAATCTTTTTCCAGCTACTGTGGTTACACGCGACGGAATAAATACTGTCAGAGGTCGCATCATTAAAGTCAAGGAAGCTGTAATTAGAAATGTATTTCAGTTTTTCTCAAGAAATATCAATCCAATGGTGAGTTAATGGAGCTTCCTTTATAGGGAGGTACAAGAGTATCTTTGCAACAAAAAGGATGGTTGCTCTGTTGGTTCGTTTGGGGTGTGTGGTTGTGAAAGGAATGTGAATGAGAGTGGCAGAAGAAATTGAGAGCGCTTGAGATAAGTTACTGAAATGAGCCAACAGAAGAAACTGTGAGACGTGCATTTCAATACCCTGGGGTTCTTTTCATTTGCTGCGATGATGCGAATTAGTTCTGACAAATACATCGTACCTGGCAGTTTTCTTACAGGCTCTGGAATTAGTCTGGAATTTATTTAGTTCTGTTCTGCAAGGTAAATAAAAGCACGGGTACATGAAGCGTGGCCCTTTTTCCATAATTTTTTTGGACATGACTAAATGTTTTGGTATGCCACTACTAACAAAATTATTTAGTTGTGCTTCTCCTGAGGTGTGCTTTCTGAAAAATAATCTTGTAACTTGCCTAAAGAATATTCCTGCATTAGTGATACTTAAACTAGTTAACTGGTTTTTAACTTAACTAGGTAACTGAAACTTTCATTCCTGGCTTAAATCACAGTTGAGTGTTACAGCGTTTGCAACTGGCTGATGGTGTACTCTCTAAATGTGAATTCCCATGTGCTGCACAAAGACAGCTCTTCTGGTACCAGTAAAAGGGCTGCTCAGAGTTCAGCGCAGAGCTCTGCAAAATCAGGCAGGAAGGAAACGAGGCAGCACATCTGCAATGGGCCCTGTTGTTCGGTGGCGGCAGCACTGTGCGCTTTGTTCTACCGCAAAGGTCAGAAGTCCTGTGCCTACGAGTCCGCTCGGTTCTCAAAGGCATCTTTTTCTGCTTTGCCTAAAATAACTGTCTCATTTGATGGCTTTTTTGGCCTATGTCTTGGAGGAGACCAGTTATATCCATTTTCGTTACTAAGGATTCGTGGATGCTGTTCAGAAGTCACCTCTACAAATACCTGTTTGATCTGAAAGGTGAAGGACTACAGGGAGACAGTCCTCTTGATACATTGGTTAGCTAGGTCTGGTCATAAAGTGCTGTATTGCTGTAGCATAAACTTCAGCTTAAGGGAGTGTCATCGTCAGATTGCAGCTGGGTTGGAAGCCTTAAACCAGAGAAATCTCCTTGCAGTAAGGAGTAGGAATATGCTTAAGCCACCTGAGCCATTTTTCTCTGAGTATGAGCCTTTTTAGCTCAGCGTCTTGGCAGACTGCTACACTGAGTGGTGATGATGTCTACTGTCCTGTTTGCAGCACTGTTGTGTTTCTAACTGAATGCCTCTCTCTTTTTAATTTCTGTGGCAGCATCCCTTGCTCCTCCTCCCCCCTCCATCCTACAGGTAACTCCACAGTTACCGCTAATGGGATTTGTGGCCAGAGTTCAAGAAAACAGTAAGTTCGCTGCTTCTTTGTGCTACAGTTTTTTTTCCTGGATGTGGCTTTTGTTTTGAGCAGATGATTTTCCTGTATATAGCCAGAATTCTGCCTTCTCTGCTGCCTCTGCTAGTTTGTCTGAAGCTGTGAAGGGAGGGAGAAGGAAGTAAAGTTTTCGGAGGAACCTGCTCTTTCCTCCTCTGAATGTTACTGTCTCTGGTGTGCTGTGTTCTAACTACTGCTCCCAGTGCAACTGTCGGGAGAGGGAGTATTACTTCAACCTGCTGCCATGGTTCATGGTTGTACCATTGCTTATTTTCAGTTTCAGATACTCCTCCCCCGCCACCGCCTGTGGACGAGCCAGTGTTCGATGAGTCTCCACCTCCGCCCCCACCTCCAGAGGATTATGAGGAGGAGGAAGCAGCTGTGGTGGAGTACAGCGATCCCTATGCTGAGGAGGACCCTCCCTGGGCACCAAGGACCTATTTAGAAAAGGGTAGGTTTGGAGCTAGTAGAGGTGGTGGGGTCGTGTGTGTAACAACATTCTGTGTAAGCTCCTGCCATCCCGCTTTGGACACGGAGTCTGCCCAGACTCCTCCGTAGCCAGCATGGGGCATTGTGGTAGCCAGAACAGAAGTTAAGCCTCTCTTCTGAGTCAGACCCTTTCACCCCTTTCTCCACAAAGGCAAGATAATGATTAGCTGGCTAATTACGTATTTTTTTAATCCTCTGTAATCTACTTAGCAGACCACTGAAAGGTGAGTTCTGAATCCCAGTAATCACCCTTGGGTGAAGCCAAAAATGAATGAGTCAGTGCTGCAGTTGCACTTGAACTTGGAACATAGGGGTGCACCAGGGGAAGTGCCGCACCGTGCGTTTGGGGCTGTGGAAGCTGCAGTGCTGCATCACTGTGGGGCCGTGCTGAGCCAAAGAGTGCTGGGACTGTGTAGGACGGACTGACTGACTGACTGCGGCACTGCTGCACCGAGATGTCTTCCGGTTCTGAAGCAGGTGTGTGGAAACACGCTGGAGTAAACTACAGGTTAAATAGACTGACTAGCTAAAGGGCTTAGCAGCACTTGAATATGAAGAATCATCTGCTGCCAGGTGTTCTGTGAAACAGTCATGCACCTCTTACTGAAGGGTGGTACGATATCAATAAATAGTTTCTGCCAACTCCAGCTCACAGAAAACATTGCTGTTCCTGAGGGAGATGGAGGAATACGTGGGAGTTCTTTTGTTATTCCCCCACCCTCTGGCTGGTGTGTTTAGTGCAAGGAGTGCCCAGGCTTTGCTGCCAAGCTGAGACCGTTTGTCAGAGAGAGTGGCTGACTGGCAGGGTGTTTCCACTGATCACTTTGTCTGTTGACCTCTTCACACCCCTGACTGACAGCAAGAGTCACTGTTCTGTTGAAGCAAGCAGGCTCTTTGTTTGATTGAAAGTTCTTTCAGCTTACTCTTGTCAGGGAAGCTTATTTCCATGAGGGAGGACAGAGAAACAGGGCTCTCGTATGCAAAGTACTTCTCCTGTGCCGTTCGGAGGGTATTCCCAAACAGTGCTGTTAGTTACCTGACTTCACAAAATGAGGTTTTGGAGTGGGGTGTGGTTCCTGATGTTGCATTTCTTTGGGGGACGATGGCAGATTTCTTCAGCTGGACAGGTACAGGTCATTCCAGCAGATAGTGGATGTGCTGCATTACTCGATGAGCTGCTCCTAATCAGGCTTTTGTAAGAGTGCACAGCAGTCACGCAGTGTCATTGTGGCTGACGTGCTTTGCGCAGGGTGAAGACTGCAGGCACGTTAGGTAGGAGAGAGCGTCCCAAGATTGTTCTTTGTCTTTTTCCAGGCAGAAGATGCTCTTTAGCCTAATCATGCCTTTGTTACGTTTCTGTTCTTCCTGCCACCTGGCCCTCAGCAAATCCTCAGTGCCATTTCAGCTAGGAGCAAGAGAGAAAAAAGGTGGACCCTGATGTACATCATCTGTTTATAGTGTCTCATACTAATGCAAAGTGGGGAGTTTCTGTGTGTTTGTGAGGAAGAGAAGCCATGAAACTCTGTGGCACGTGGCCTGGGAAAACAACTTTCTGTTTGAAAAAATGACGTTTGAATTAGAGCACATTGTTCTGATCTGCTGTTCTGTGTGACTTGCGTGAGCCTGTGAACCCAAATACTTTATCTCGGTGCGTGTATGCACTGGTCTGTTCCATCTCAGCAGGCAGCCCAGGCACTAGTTTGATTTTACAGGGATCGTGTGGGATCGCAACACTGTAATGGGAGTCTTCAAAGCTAAGCTGGAGAAGGTTAGGCTTTCAGTCAGAACATTTTTCCTGCATAAAAGCAGACTAGGAAACCAGGCGTGCTGTCATACTGATGTAGAGTCCCATGCAAAACCACATTTTAATCTGTTTTGAAAACGAAACCATATAAAAGTCAGCCTGTTCTTAGAAACACTCATAAAAGTAATAAAAACCTGAAGGGCTTATGATGTACGAAGCAGTGTTAAACAGTAGTTTTGGGGTACCAGTAAAAGGAGAGTGCCATCGGTGTGGGTGCTGCTGTCTGAACAGCTCTGCTGATGTGCAGCCCACGCCTAGAGATCTGACGGCTTTTTGGCGTTGGGAGAGAAGTGTTGGCTGTGATTTTTTTGTTTCGGTAGCAAACAAAGTGTTAACGAAAAGCCCCATGTCCTGCTGTGAACTAATAGTGCTTTATCTTCTGCAAAAGAATTACTTGTATGGCAACTCCTGAAGTCCCCGTCAGTATTCTGCGCCGCGCGAGTCGAAGCGGACAAAACTGACGGGAGGAGGTGTCAAATGCAGAGGGTTGCTACGCATCGAGATGGGATCCAGTATGACCCTGGTCTGTAAAGGGGTCGTGCGCTGTGGGAGGTGTATTTAGCAGGAAGATACGCTCCACTGTACAGCTGAGGAGCAAGTGAATAGCAGATCCATTTTGAACAGATGGAGAAACTCTTAGGTTGGATACAGTTACTGGGGAGGTTGAGTTTAAGGGACAGTACCACGTGGCTGTAATAGCAGCAGCCAACCAGCAGTGTCCAGGAAGGCACGCTGCAGTTCTCCACTGAGCTGTGTGTCTGGGTGTGCGGCATGAAAAAACAAGAGAATGTCCCGACTCTGGAAATGAGATGAACAGAAGTGGGTATCCAGAAGGAAAAATTGTCCTCGTAGCACATAGAGAACGTGTGTGGTCGCAGCGCTCACATGTCAGTTGGATAACCGGTCTGGCCTACGTTTGGGGTCAGCTTGATGTAAGAGAGTTCAGCCCAACTCTGTAATTGCTGAAGAACCAAAGGTCACTGATTGGAACAGCAGCAACCTAAATGAGTAATTCTGTTTTTCGTATCTGCATTGAAATGTGTTCAGAGAGAAACCGAGAGGGGCCCTGGCTCAGCCTCACAGGGAGGAATGGCACCTCCTGAGCTGAGTCAGTGTTGCTGCTTCCGCCCTCCTCTGGAGCCTTTTTTTGCCTGGGCTCCTGGTAACTGGTGGTATGTGACAAGCTCACAGCTTGAACCGGTGGGCTACAGACGGAGCCGTTGAACAGTCGTTTAGAGAGGAACGTTGCCAATCAACAGTAACATGCAGGAGGAAGCAGTGGTGATGTAGAAACAAAACCAGGCCTCAGATAATAATAGGCTTAACAAGAAGCCAGTTTTCATCACAAACTTAGGGAAGAGTTTCCTACTTGTGATCACGAAATAATCCATTCAGTATCAGAAGGGACTGGAGTGCACTCCAAAAGGAGAAAGAAAGGAATTGCAAGTTAGCATGATACTTGTATTGTGCTGCTGCTGCTGCTGAACAACAACAGTATGGTGAATCTAGGAAGCAGTGGTTTTAAGTGAACAGCTACAGAGCAGTTAAAAAGGAATTTTGAAGGACTTTAATTGAATGTATCACTTGTTCATATAGTGACTTCTGGTTTTCTGGCTAAAAATTGACTAACTGCTCCATTTGTGTTTTGCTTCCCTAGAATGGTATGTCTAAAACTAGTTAGAATGAGTTACTTAACAACTGTGCTGGTGTAAGTGTAGAGCCAGAACATGTGTTTGTTAGATGTGCTCTGGTCAGACGATACACATCTCCTGTTCGGGAGATGTATTTTCAAAGAAAAATCTCTGTACCTTCTCTGATTCTCCACCGGGATTAAGCTGTATATTTTACTTTATAATCTCTTCAGGATCCAGATTTCCTTAATAAATATTTGTATAGATTCCTTTGCTCCCTCAAAAGGAAATGATCGCTTTTCTTTTGGAAAGAACGATGAGTTTAGTAGGCCTCTTGGACTCTGTGCTCATGAACACAAGCTGCTACCTTTTTTCTCCTTGCTTTGGTTTAGGGTATCTTGCCTTCTGTCCCCAGGTCAGGATCGCAGGATCCCTGTGCCACATCCGGTGTTTCGGTGGCCGCACTGCGTTTCGTTGCCAAGTGCGCAGAGCAGTGTCTGATGCTATTTGTGAAAGTGTCGGGAGTCCAGCGTAGCTAACTTGCTGCATGGAACACATAACGATAGGACTGAGACTGGAAAAATGTATCAAGCTGATGTCTGGTTTCTGCCATTTTAGGACAACGCTCTCTTTAACAGCTGCCCGTGCTTTGTCCCACTTCTTTGACTTTCCTATCAGCTTTCACGCCTGCAGCTGTTAGAACAATGTCCCGGTACAGTAGGTGTAGGGTTTGTTTCGGAGAACCACCTTCTTCCTAGCTCCCAACTGGGATTCACCCGCCTTGGCACTGTGTACCTTGGGAGTGACTTCTGGCTGGGGGACTGCCCATGACCCATTTACAGGTGCAAATGTGGAGGTAGCTAGGGTAGATGGAAGCCTGGGACGTTAGCCTTGGCTCCTCCTTACTGTGATCTGAAGTGAGCCTTATGATTCTCCCTCTTCCATGTTTTCCTGCTGTTAGTTGTGCAGAGATGTGGTTTTGCACATGTATCTGGGATTAGGTCTGAGTGCTCACAGCTGTGGGGAGTTACATCCACCTCCGTGTGCCGTTCCACACCAACAGGGTAGATTGTAGTTTTTTCCTCTGAAGGGTCTGGAAATAGTAAGAACAGAAGAGTTAAAGTAGTCCTGGCTCAGGTGTTTCAAAGCATGAGCTCTTCTAAACAGGGTAGGAAGAAACTGCCCCTCCCAGCAGGCCACTGTGCACGGCCAGAGGTGAGGCAGTGCAGTTCTCCAAGACCGCCTTGAACTGGAGTACAGGTAGGCCCATTTCCCTCCTCTCTGTACCTCTCCTGACAGTCCTGCTCTGTTCTTTCCTAGTGGTGGCGATCTATGACTACACGAAGGACAAAGAAGATGAGCTCTCGTTTCAGGAAGGTGCCATCATTTATGTCATCAAGAAAAACGACGATGGCTGGTATGAGGGGGTCATGAATGGAGTGACGGGGCTTTTCCCAGGGAACTACGTGGAGTCGATCATGCATTACTCAGAGTGAAGACTAGAGGACAGAACTCTGCATCTCCTGCTGCAGGAGCTGTCAGGGCTTCCCAGACCTCCACCAGCCTCTGGGGCCCCATCCAGTATAACTGAATGAAGGATAATTGTAACAACCACTCATTTCCCCCCCCCCATCGTTATAAAACAATAGTGATTTGAGTTGTTTGAGCAAATGGCTTTTCCGGCTGCCAGCAGAGGCTATCCTGAGCCATCTGACATTGAATTAAGACGACCCATTCAGATGTAACGAACTCGTTATGCGGCTGATACTTCACTCGAATTCTGACTTCTTCTGACAGGCTTTGGGATCTGCCTCAGGAATCCCGTGTGCCCTCGCGGTACTACCCTTGGCAGCAGTGCCTGGCGCTTGGGACGTCCTGGATGCTTGCAGTGAAGGGTCACTGGCCAGTGGCCGTCCCTCCTGTTCCTACACTCCTGTGCAGCTGGAAGAACAGCCGTGTGCTAGCAAACGCTGGCATTTCTACAGAGCCGTTCCCGTAACTGACTTCCAGATAGTCGGGCACATCCTTAGCGTAAGCACTCCTGCAGCTGCTCTGCACACGTAGGCTGACACAGGGGCACACAGCGCTGCCCTCATTGCTCACCTTTCAGTTTAGACAACTAAGATGGCTGCAGCCCAGAGGACCCCCACCCCTATTTCCTCATCTTTTGAATGCCACAGATTTGTTTTGTGTTCTGCACTGACGTAAATGTGCTCCTCTCCGCAGCGAGCTGCTTGCCGGGCGTGCTGCCGGTTTAAACAGAACTCACGTGGACGGTGAAGGCGAAATAAAGTTTACAGGTCCTCCCGGGGTCTGAGGATAAAGTCCAGGGGCTGTGATCTACGTCTCAAATCTGCTCACGCCTGCTTGCACTAGAGAAACTTACCCCCAACTTTAATCTTATGCACAATATAACCTTACAAATCCAATCAGGTATTGTAAATTGGCTATTTTGTACTTGATGACTAGATTTGCATATGTACTGTGAGAGCCCTGTGCAGAGGCAGGACAAACGGCAATTGTCGTCTTCATGTCTGTTGCCAAAATCTCTTCAGTGGGACTAAAAAGGGCTGTTGTGTGTACTGGTTTCCCATGGAAATCCAAGCAGTAACTAGTAGTAGTCCTAGCTCTTCCCCCAGCCCTCTCCGTTGTTTATGATCAAGAAGTAGGTATTTTGAGCGGTACCGGTGGATCTGGGGTGGAGTAGTACCAAGTGAAGGCTCTGTAGCCCCTTGCTGACAGTTTGCTTTTCATCTAGTCTCAGTTACAGATGCTGCTCCACGAGTCTGCCCGGCGGATCAGTGTGAAGTGGTGGCTGCACTAGGCTGTTACCTAGGTGTTACCTCTGGGTAAATATTATGCACTGGCAGTGACCGGATTAAACCTCCTGTTACCGTCCTGTTAGCCTGCACGTTGAGCTGAGCCCTGTATGGTGAGAACACCTGCCCAGGGCAGCTTCCCAGTCAACTTTTGGCCGTCTCCTGGCTAAGTTCCAGGTGGTATCACCAGCAGCTTGTCAAAGGTGCAACTGCTAGTTTGGTTGAAGCCTACAGGAGGCTCAGCTTTGAAGAAACCGGTGTGTAGATAAAAGTTACTTTCTCCTCTGCTCAATCCGCAGCTGTGTAGCCAAGACACTGTTGTCTTCGTTCTGGAAGCTGATGCAGTGTTGTTTGGGATGAGTGTTAGCCAGAACAGATACCCTTCCACCTTCTGCTGTGACAACGTGTCTCGCAGCACGACTTAACAAGTCAGCCCCCTCCTCCTGCTGCTCTGGGAGCAAGCCTAGAAACCTGGGCTGTGGTCACTGGAGTGACTGTTCCTAGTGTCACAGGGGGGTCTGCTCTTCCCGCTCGCAGCCCAGCTAGCGGCCTGGCTGACGGAGCAGCAGCATTGCCCAAGCCCTTGGTGCTTTTCCAGGACTACCAGAGCTGCCCTGGTTTCTCTTGCTCCAGGTATGTTTGCGGCAAAGACTCCGCACTCAGTTGCTGAAGAAGCGCTGAACGTTTCCCTGTGTGCCCATGCTCCAGCCAGGGGGTCGTGCAGTGGTGATGTGTAACTCCCTCTGGGTAACAGCAGGTGCCTGAATACCTCTGACGGGTGGGTGGGGATAGTGTGTACTTCCACTGGGTGACACACCCCCGCGTCTTTAACCTTCATTCCGCTGGGAGTCCTTCTTGTGCGTGTTGCAAGAGCAGAGCAGTGTGAGCTCTGGGGAGCGCTGAACGCTTGCCAGAGCTCAGCACAAAGTGGGAGGGGTGAAGCTCCTTTAAAGAACTGGCTTTGGTCTGATGTGCCAGGGCTTAGTTTGGTCCCTGCTCATAGCATGTGGAACTGTTTATCCTGCAAGAGCTGCTGTGGATGGAATTTTTGGGTTACCTCCTGCTGGTTTTATGCTTTATTATGCAGTACTAATGTAAAGCAATCTGTTGAGTTTTATGCATTTTTTTATTTGGTACAGATTTTAATTCTGTGGCTTCTTTGGGGATGATGTGATGTAACGGTCATAGAACAGGCCAAGGTAAACAGGCGCTGTATATTAATGTTACATAGACTGCATGCTAGTGAACTCAGTGAGGGGTGTGTTTCTAGTTTTGTCCCTTGTAGTTCTGCTTCTCCACACCCTTCTCCCCCTGCCCCTTTTTAATTTACATGTTTACTTTAAAAGGGGGTGGAGAACGGAGGGGGCGAGAGCAACACCTCAGTGCTTCAGGTAGGTGCGCAACACCTCTGCTGCTGCCACAGCGGAAGGTGTTCAGCATCGCAGGCTGCTGAATCAGCAGTGTGACAGCATCAGAGATGGGGGGAGGAGACACTTCACAACAGCCCAGAGAGTGGCATATGGCCAAATGGAGCGTGTTTCTCCCTTTGGGAGCGCTGCCTCGGCCCAGCAGGATGTTTTCGCAGTGCACAGAAATCAGTCACCATCCTTTAGAGGTGTAGTTTGCTTTGGTTTGCTGTATCAGAGATTTCTTCCTTGCTCTTGGCCCCAGGGACAAAGCTGTGAACTACAGCCACCTCTCCTCCATGTGCCTGCGTGAAAGGGAGGGGTGGCCGTGTCTGTCCTCAGCTAGTGCAGAAGCAAGTTATTCTGGTGCCTTTGTTGCAGCCTGAGGTTGCAGGTGTCTCCCCCCTGTATTCCCCCGATGGATTTGTGTTTTTTTCTCTCACTAGCTGTTGCAGCAGTGGGTTGAGAGGGCTAGGAGTGGTAAGCAGCAAGCTGCACTTGAGCATCTTGATGGTATGCCCGAGCCTGCTGGCTGGAGTAGGCACCGGCAAGCTGGAGCACTGCCTGACGGCTTGCTGGCCTGACTGGTGAGACACAGGCAGACAGCGATGCACTGAGGAGCTGGTGCTGTTGCTGGAAGACCGGGGGCAGGGCGGGCTGTCGTGGCGCCATGGGTGTGTTTTCCAGGACTACCGGAGCTGCCCTGGTTTCTCTTGCTCCAGGTAGGTTTGTGGCAAAGCCTCTGCACTCAGTGAGTTGCTGAGCTTGGTGTGTTGCCAGGAGGCTGACTGTATTCCTGAGCCAGCAGAGACTCCGCTTGCCCTTGCAGTTACTGAAAACAGGAACAGGTTGAGTTGGGTGTCCTGGAAGGAGCTGGAGATGGTTGTTGGTTTTGACCCACACCTCCCCAGTTCTTAGTAGAGCAGCCTGTGCTCCTCTCAGCTCGTGGGCATTACCCATCTTTCTTTGCTGCTGAGCGATCTTGGTGACAGCCAAAGCTGACGCTGGCAGTGAGGCAGCTTCTGGAAAGGTGGCCCTTTCACCTAGCGTGCTTCAGTTGCTCATGAAAAGAAAGCGAGGCAGAGCAGGACCGATGCGCCTTCTCTGGCAGAGGACAGGCTGCTTGCCTGGGTGTACGTGCGTCTCGTAGGCTGGAGGTGGAGGAAGGTTGTGCGCTGTGCAAACTGTTGTGCTCCTGTGGTGCCTCCCACTTGATCTAACACTCTGCTCTTCCCAGCAACTTCCACCAGCAAGCGCTGTGGATATGCCTCTGCTGGAAATGAGCTCTCTTCTTGTTAGGTATGTCTCTGGGCTTCAGGCACAGATCGAAAGCAAAACTTCCGTGGTTTCCTTTCTGGAAAGGATGGGACTTTACATGGGTTAGTAAACTGGGAGCACTTGTGGGTCTTCTCCTCCCACAGGTGGGACAGGCCATCCTGTGAAACTGGCGGTGTCTGGATTGTCCGCAGGGCAACCTGTTGGGTGTTGCTAGAGGGGCTGCTGGAAAGGCAGTGGCGCTGGGAGCCCTGCTTGAGCGTAGTCGGGGACTGTGCAGTGCAGCGGTTCAGCGAGCATTACAAACCTCATGCCCTTCGGCTCCTCGGCTGACAGCAGTGGGAGTGAGAAACAGCGCTGCTGCATTCCTAAGGCAAGTGTTTGCAACCCTAAGCTCTAGAGAACATGCTGGTGTCAGCTGAGCACTAGTGGGCAGATGATGGGCTACAGTTTATGGGGCACCACTTTCAAGTGCTTACAGATGTATTCACCTTCCCCACCTTTTGGCATCTCTCAGTACTGGGCACTGCCACGTTTTGTGGATAAAATGGTATTACAGAGCAGTCAGAACGGTGCAAGAAGGGAAGAGTTTGTGGTTGGTTGGGTTCCACACCCCCCCCCCCCCCCCCCGGTAGCTGCAGTCAGTGTGTAGGAATAATCCTATTGATCTACTTTTGATTTTGAAGCTGCAAGAACAGTGGGACCCCCACCTCGGGCCCATGGGAGGCTGCCGGAAGCTTGATGCGGCCAAGGTTTGCCAACTGCTGTTACAAAGAATAATTCATAGACCATGGTGTTCTGCTGCTTTCATTCGGAAAAACCACACCCATGCGTCTTGTGCAATCTCCTGCCTGTGCAGGAAGCGTTACTTTGGTACTCTAAACATACTAATTTTACTAGCACCTTTGCTTACTACAAGACGTATTACAAAACAGCACCGTCAGCAGCAGCCTGTTGCCCAGAGGTAAGCCTACACGCAGCATCCTGCTGCCCGCCGCCATGGTGACCCTGCTGAAACGTGCAGTACCTTTGTTCCTGTGTCTCCGACAACCTCAGAAGGAGACTCCTACCACTGCTGCCCAGCGAGGAAGAGCTGTGTACAAACCCATTTCCATTACAGCGCCGTGCTAAAGTGCTGACACGTCTGAGATTTTTTTGGTAAAGAACAAGTGCTTCTTTTCACATTTGAAAAAGTGTCTTTTGCAACTTGCATGGACAAGTAGTTTCTATGAATTCTCTGGAAATGTCAGTGTCTACCATGGATTTTGTCCATGCACTTTTTTCTGAAAGCAGATCCCCCCCACCCCCCTCTGGTTTGCAGTCGGAGGAGAAGCACATTGTGCTTTTGCTTTTGGCGCTGCTGACGCAGTGGATGAGCGCAGAGCCCACTGTAAATGACCCAGCCCACAGGACTCTGGGGAGCTGTACGCCGCCAGTAACGTTTTGTTGTGTGTGCCATTTGAACCACCTTCCAGTGAGTGCAAAACCCAATTTTTAAATTTTTTTAATTGTACTTGGAATTAACTGTTGCTGTGTACTAAACCCTCTTGTTACGAGCCCTAAATAAAAAGAACCAAGCACACCCCATGCGTTCTGTGAGCGTGCCACTGCCGTGTCACCTTCCTTGCCTCTGGTTACAGACTTGTGAAGGCAGCGAGGGCAGGGAGTCACTGGTGTACACAGGAGCCCTGTGCCAGAGGCACTCTGAGCCCAGCAAAGGTACGCTCTCAGCCCCCAGCCCGCTGCCTTCAGCAGCTCCCCACTCCCCTCCTTTCCGGTCATCACCACCACCGTCAGGCTCAGCGGATGCCTGCTGCAGGGGCAGCCTGCTGCAGGGGCAGCCTGCGAGCGCACCCCGGGAGGAGGCCAGCAGAGCTGAACTCCCTGCAGCGCCCCAGAGAGGGGCCGCAGCGACACTTACCAACCACCCGCTGTTCTTGCGTGAGCAGAGCGGCACAGGAGCCTGCGTGCCTGAGGGAGGAGGCAGCTGGGAAAGGTGAGCCTTCACACCGCGTCCTCTTTAGACCTGTAACTGGTGTGCACCGCGTTACTGGTACAGCCAGCTCTGACCCACTGGAAAGAACTGTGCAAAGGAACAATAAAAAGCGGTTTCATTGAGGGTGAGCATATACATGGTAAGCTGTAGGCCATCAGATAGCCGATCCCCACAGAGGGGAACCACTGATGCCCTGAGAACACAATGTGGGTTTCTGAACTCATGAAGAAGGAAAATGGCAAGACAGAGGATTAAACCAGATTATTAAATTTAACTACATCTTTATTGAATTGTGCATATTCCATTGTATAATGATCTATATTGGGTACTCTATAACGTAGTATTTCTTTTGTCCTCTCCCATGCTTAAAAAAGTATATTTATACATATATTTATATATATTTATAATATGGCAAAGCTCCCCCCAACCTGAAGCTATCAGTCTAAAAGAGCTTTGATTTTTCTTTTTGGAAAGGGAAGAAGAGGGGAGGCAATCCCACTGAAAGATAAAATGTGCAATTTTCTTTTTAAAGCAGTAAACATGAATGTATTTACAGCACTCAGCACAAGTTTGCTGCACAGACAAATCATCATTGCAATGACACTTTTCGTACATTTGCATCCCTGGTATTATACAGGATACCACCAGTGGCTGCTAACAGTTGGTGTAAGCCGTAAAACAAACTGCTGCTCCAGTTAATTTCTGCTCTGCTGCAGTCCACTAGAAGGAGACCTAAGATCTGCAATCTCAGCGTGCGACACGGCATTTGGTTTTCCTTTCAGAAGCACAACCTGTGCACAAGGGAGCCTTGGGCACAAGTTGGTTTGCTAAACTGTCCTTTACCCCTGCCCTTGCAGACGTGCACCCAGTCACCAGCGCTGGTTAACGGCAAGAGATGCACAGCATCTAACCGGGGCCGCCCTGTTCTCTTGCCGAACTGCTGCTGCGGATCGGCTGCCCTTCAGCTCCTGGCAGCTTAGCCTCAGGAGAGGCTGGTGTGAGCACTCTGCACACCTGGAATTGAGCTCTGAATGCATCTTCGGCATCTTGGGAAAGGTGGGAGGAAACTGTTTCCCAGTGCAAAGAACAGCTGGTTCAATTCCTAGGTCTCCCAAAAGACAAGTCACCTTTTAAGCATTTAAGGGGGGTTCCAAAATCCCACTCTTTTCCCTCAGTAAATCCCTGCTGCGGGGGACTGTGCATACAGCACTAGTTCCTGTTCCTCCTGGTTTTCCACCTTCTCTAGCTCTCCTCACCAGAGACGCCCTTGGGATGAACAGAGCTCTTCACCGTGTTGAGCGCCCCAGAGCACCAAACAGCCATCAGCCCAAATCGCTGTATGGCCACGACAGTGGCAATTACTACACACTGCGAGGGGCGAGTACTTTCTCACCTCATCTGCACGTAGTGTCTTAAAATTTTCCAGACTACACAAAGCCTGTGCCTTGCTGGATCACCGCACTGGGGAATGCAGAACCCTGCAACGTAAGGCTGGTTTTGTCAGTCTTGGGTGGGTTTTTAATTGAAGGAGAAGAATAATTCAGCAAAGAAAATTACTCAACTTCAGACAAACTTACCATTCCAAAATCAGAACTTAAAACAGCACACTACCAAGACGTCTAAGAGAAACTATCCCCTGTAGTGTTAAATCCTCTCTGCTTTGGAGTTTGCCCTGACTGTTCGAGGGAACGCAAAGCTAAACACTAAGGAGCCACAAATGGGCTTTGGGAAAAGATCTCCTCTGCCCCAGAAGAGAGACTCCCATCACCTCCAGCTGAGGAGCACTGTTTGAACAGGTACGTAAGCTACACCTTAACAATGGGGAAGAAAAGGCAACGCAAACTCACATGCTCTGGCAGCATCCTCCCTACCTCCTGTCAGGAATTTACACCGCTTTCCTGGAGTGCAGCCGATTTTAACGTGACTCTGTATTTGAAGTAATACTCATACTAAGACCCACTTACAATCTTATTTTGAATAAGAAAAGTTTACCTGCAGTGGTACCACTGAAGTAAAACAATTTAGTTCTGTGCAAAGCAGAAAAGTTCTCCTAGGCCCTTCTGCTGTTGACGCGGCACTTTTGGTTCCTTTAACTGTGGAAAAAATAATTTTAACTCAGAGGAAAACTGGCCACGCTTTGTCTCTGAGCTGATCTATCTGGTTGCCTAAGGGCACAGAAAAAAAGAAATTAGAAAACCTTTAAGTGTGCAAGTCCAGGACAGTAACTTTTAAAATGCACTTGTTGAAAAATCAGCTCCCTCTGCCATCAGACCTGAAACCACCGTGTACCCTCACTGCTTCCCTGCTCTGTCAGTCACCGCAGGAAATGCAGAGTCCAGGAGAAGAGCTCTTTGGCTTTGAGGGCATGCACCAAGCCAGAGCAAGAGCACCGCACAGGGGAAAGCAGCAGCTTTCCTCTCCCCTAGGAAACAACAGGATTCTGTTACTGAGACCAGTGCCTACCCTCCTCCCCAGCCACACGTGGCTAAAGGCTAAACACAACCCCCACGGGTTACCTATGATCGCTTAGAACCTGTGGGGGTTTTTCTCTTTTTGGGTTTGGGGGGTGCTTAAAAATAATTTCTCACCTAAGGTGAGTGCTGATCTAAAAGCCTCATTCTCCTGTCCAAAGCAACTCCCCAGGACACAGTGTCCGAGAAGACTAGGGTCCTGCTTTCCCCACCTGTGCTGCAGGCACAGAGAAAGCTGGCTGAGCAGGAGGGCCTCCTCCGCTCACGGGTGGGTGCTAGTGCTGCACGGCAGAGGGGAAGTCAGACCACACCTGGAGCAGGCTGCCGAACGCTGCTGCCCCTGCGGCAGCAGGGCTTTCCCCAGCACCCACCTCAGCATGCCCTGGAGGCCATACGCCTTAGCATGTAACTACAGCCACACTCTTAGTAGTGTAGGATCAAAGCATCCGTATGTCCCGAGTCTGTACAGCTCAGCTCTCATGCTCATTTCAGTAGTGCCAGCAGGATTATAGGTCAAGGTTGTAGCAGGAAGCTCCTTGCTGTCCGAGATCTGGCTCCATTGTCTTAACTAAATACGACGGTGCACTTACGAGACCAGTGCACATGGGGAAAAAAACCTTACTTGCAAATAAGGCGTAAATATGTACTGTCAGAAAAACAGTAAATGCACTGGAAAAGCAAGTTACAATGATGGGTCTCCTAAGCTGAAAAGGCAACCAGGTTGTCTGAACCACACTGTAGCCAAATTTCAGCGCTCGGCAGAGCGAAAACAAGCTGCAGCCACGCACTGTATTTCTGTATCGCTACTGGCTTAGGGAGTAAGTTGTAACAAGAAGGAATACAGGGTGCCACCTTTGCTGACGCTCGTTCTTTTTGCTGCAAACTTAAAGAGTTAAACTTCCGTCGCCCAGCAAGCTGTGCCGCAGCGTGCAGTAGTGAGCACGGATTATCTGTCTGGGGAGAAAGACTGGGCACTGGAAAACAAGAACAAAGCTGAGATGCTACTGAAGAAATTGCACTTAAAACGTTGCTCTGCTGCATCCAAAGCCCCGAGGTACCCGCACTGAATGAACAAAAGGAAAAGGGCTGGAACTGACACACCAGTGGAGCTGCCATGGGGGAAAAGAAAAGCAGAAGGGGCAAGCAGGATTTCCTGGCCACTCTCACCTGGGAGCGCACGTTGCATCAGCCCAGATACATCTTGCCAGGGAGCCGAACTGTCCACTTGGCTGTCCGCAGCACCAGCTGGGGAGGTACGACTGCAGCTGCACACCTTTCGCTCCGCGGCCGGGTGTGAGCCCCGGAGCGGCGCACAGCACGGAGCAGGAGGAGGACCAGCGTGGAACTCACAGCACCCATGAACTGCAGTATAGCTTAACCACCTCCCTGGGAAGTTGTTGGCCAGCTACACTGAGCAGGCTTAAAATCAAGAATGCAAATGCTCTTAAGGACACTTCATAAGCACAAAAATAGTAGAAACAAAACTTTGTGAACAATTTGGAAGATACAAAAAAGTGCCTTTCCACAGCAGTGCTTTAAAAATGCACATAATGGTATATACTCTTATTGCTCAAAAAAACTAGTCTGAAATATTAAAACAATTTCCAGAGGTGCTGAAACAGATTTTAAAAAAATCATATGAAACAGGTCAGCAGAGACAGCACCATTAATTTTTCTCTTTTCATGATGCACTTATTTAAAACTATAGTTATAGATGTAATTTTCCCCTCTAATTAGCAAAGCTTTTTTCCTATTCATAAATTATTCACAAAGACATTATTTTATTATTTAGATTTTTTTTAAAACACTTTATAAAAAAAAAAGGAAATGGGGGACACTGTCACATTATTTCTTAAATCTACCAGCCTGAATAACTCTAACGAGAGAGTAGTTTACATCTTCTTTACACGCCTGAGGATACTGTCAGGTCAAGCTACTTCCTTTGTTTCATTCTTTGGGGGAAGGAAAGCATTTAGAATTTGCTTTTGGAGAAGAGGTAAACAAACAGTAAAATCTGCCATCTGAGCCGTGACAGTATCCCCATGGTGACGAGGGAACTGTAACAACCAAAGATGGGGCAGGTACAGTCCAAGTATTTTAGTTAGGTTACGAAGGTTTGTACCACTACCCTGTAACGAACACGCACGACACATAAGACCACTTACGCTAACAACACTACCTTATCACAACGTCCAAATAGGTGGCTAGGGCCGTACAATCAAGCTACTGAAGTACAAGAAACAGGGCTCTAGCACTTGATCTGGTGACTGGCTGTGAATGGGTGGCAAGCAAATATCCAAAGCAAATACGATAGTCTACTTCCTACTCATACGGGCCCTTAAATTAAATTACTAGCAAATGTTATTGCCTCTCAAGGTTGGGTTTTTTCCAGTCTTCTCCCTTGACTGCTAGAAGTGCAACTTCATAATCAACAGGTTTATGCACTGGTCAAGTCTGTGGGGTGTCAAAGAAAAGAGAGAGAACTCCCACTGTGCTTGGCCTGAACTGACCACTCCCTCCTTTCTTTCCAGAAGGGGAAGTTTTCCTGACAGTTCCCAGTGAATTACAAACGGTACTTTCGTTCAATGTTTCCAGACACTTGTTTTCGAGAATACATCCGATCAGGCACAGACAAGGTGAGACTGTACGCTGCGTATGCTTGCGCGAGAACATGACGCTCTCTGCGGAAACCTACCTGTTCATTCAGGGAAAGAATTACACGTACGAGTGATGTATCGGCGCGGTTGGCATCGATTGCAGAAGTCCTGGCAGCTTTCAGAAGGGGTTAACACATCTTGAGCCACAGAAACCAATGATCGAGCCTACTATAAAGTCAGAATGCATAATGGATTGGAATAATATATATTTATCCTACTTACTGCATGGACAAATAACTTTGAAAAAATTTGTAGTGGTGTATATTTTTCAACTGTTTAGGAGGGAGGGAGAGGCTCTTTATAGTATAAATATATTTCACTCCAGCCCACTATATATAAAATCTATTTTCTTCCTCAGAACATGCTCATTGTCAGTAGTATTATGACCAGAATGTTTTGGTAAGTTGCATCTGTACTTTTCAATCAGTGGACGATGCACAGTTACGAGCAGAACACCTTGGCTCTGCACCACGTACCCACCACAAAGTGCCAAGAGGTCTGTGGGGTGTTTTTTCTTCCTTTCTTTAAAGTGCCCCTATGTCTTCATCTTGGTGGTAAGATTTGACTAGTTACAGAGTCCGATTCCAGATAATATAGTGACTGAAATAATAAATACGGTTCTACAAAAACATTCTGGTTATCTTCTGTAATTGCGACGAAATATATCACAATATATTATATACCTACACTTATAATACATGCACAAACATGTCTCACGTGGACAGACACTACAAAAAATTATCTCCCCCCCCTCCCCTAAATGCAGAAAAAGTAAGAAAATGGGGGTTTGGTCCAATCCATATGAAGGGTAAAATAAATTGACAGGGTAAGTCAATGCCTCTCTACCCACCTTTATCCCAGTAAAGTACTCACACCCCCAAGCCCCCAGCTTTCCTGGCCTAGCCACGAAAGGGGAATGTCCTTACGGTTCACCTTAGCTACAGTTTGAGATCACCTCCGTTGCTGGGGCTGACATCCACGCCCCCACATTCTCTCCAAGCACGCAAGAGAGACCACAGGCTGGCCAATCATGGAGCGGCCCACAAGTCACGGAGAGCACCCACCGGCCCCTGGGGCCAGCCTACCAGTCCCGCGAGAGCTTGGTGTTCTGATCCCTTTTGGGGGGTGCGGGGGGTGGCCCCCTCCGTAACGTTGCATAGCCAGATATATGACTGCCCCCAAAGCTGCTCGTCTTCTGCTGGTCAGCCAGCAGCTCCGGCGGAGGTGGAGGCAGCGCCATGTCGTCCATGGTGGCTGTGGGCTCCGTTCTGGACATCCGCGCGGAGGAGAGGGAGCCGTGCCGGGTGATGGATTTCCGCTGCAGCGTCCGGTTGAGGTCTGCTAGGAATCCCGGCTGAACGCTAAGGCTGGACTTGGGTGAAGTGGGCACTTGAGGGCCAGCTGACCCTGGTGGCTCTGCGACCTCCGCCTGCGTCAGTCGAGTGCTGTCGTTCCGCTTGGGACGTGTAGGTGGTGGGGCTTTTTTCACGGATGGTTTTGACCACGTCTGAGGCTGGGGGTTGACAACAGCGACTTTTGGGGAGGTGCTGCCTGAAAACACAGATGGGATCTCAACTGGCGGAAGAGGAAGATCTATTTCAGGAGGTGGTGGTGGAAAGTCTGAATCGGATGGTGGCGAAGGGAATTCAACCACTGGTTCCTTCCCAGACACACCTGGAGCAGGAGGCTTGGTCGGGATCCCTCCTTGCGGAAGGACAATGGGCAGGCTCACCCCAGAAAGGTTGAGCTTTCCTGGCTTTGGAGGGGCTGCAGGAGGCGATGACTCCTTGGAAGGAGACCCTGACGGCTCAGGTAGGTGTGCAAATTTGCTGACAAGGCGGTCCACTGAAGGTCTCTTGGACTCCTGGTACTCAGTGGAGCTGGTGGACTTGATGCTAGAGTTTCGCTGAGGTGTTGGAGGTGGCTTCTTCCCTCCGGGGCTTGATGTCTTGCTGGCCTTTTTGACTGGAGACCCTGATCTGTCAGGGGGGGGAGAACCTGCAGAGGAAGCTGGGGAAGGAGGTGGAGGAGGAAACACTAAGCTGCTCTCTGGTGGAGGAGGGGGGAAATCCGGGGAGGGACCGGCAGCGGGCTGCCATTTGGGCTTGGCCTTCACTGCTGGAGGTGACTGTGGCGCCAGGCTCAGCGGAAGGGGTTTCAGAGGCTGAGGCTCAGGGGCAGGTGGGGTGGGGGGAGGTGGGAACTGGCTAACTATCTGTTTCACCACTGACGGCACTGGGGACTGAGGGGATGGAGGCGGCTTCACAGAGAAACTCTGCTGCTTTGGGAACGTTGCGGGGGGAGCGGGCCCGGGAGGGGCTGGCGGCAGCGGAGGCACCTGGGGAGAGGTGACACTCGGCTGTCTCTTTACTACAAGGGGCAAGGGAGCTGGCACGGGGGGAGTGACGTGTGTGACACCTGGTGACGCTGCCTTCCCACTCGGCTGGGGGGGCAGAGCTGCCATGACAGGCTTTGGGGGTGCTTGGGGTGGTGGTGGGGCAGGCACGGGGGGAGGAGGTGGTGGCAACAAAGAGGTGGCAGTGGCCTGGCTCACATTTGGTGGAACCTGATGGATTTTGGGGGGCGGTGGTGGCGGTGTGAACTGTGGCACAGAGGGGGCACAAGGTGCCGGCTTCAGCTGTGCCATGGCTGAGCCCGGGGTGGGGGGAGGCGGTGGAGGGGGGGGAGGTGGCATGACCCCGTTGGGGGGCACCAGTATCTGCAGCTTTCCCGAGGGCAGGGGGGGTGGGGGGGCCTGCTGTACAGCAGGAGCTCTGGGGAAATGCCCGCTGTGCTGGGCCGCATTCTGCAACCTGGTGATGGTGCTGTACTTGACAAACATGGTGGCGGGCGAGCCCGTCGATGGGGCGGCCTGGCTGGGGAGTGGGGGCGGGGGTGGGGGAGGGGGGGGCGGGGGAGGTGGGGGTGGGGGAGGTGGAGGGGGCAGTGGGGGGGACGGCTGCGATGCTGCGTAGGGGGTCGCCACTTTTGTCTGTGGGGACACAGGAGGCGTGACCGACACTAAGGGCCGACCTGCAGGCTCCATTCGGGCCTGTTGGGAAGGGAATTGTAGTGAAAGTGGAAAGGGAGAAAAAGAGAGAGAGAGGGAGGGAGGGAGGGAGGGAGACAAAGAGATTATAAAGTCAAGGTCTAAATGTGCCTGTCATTAAAAATGAAGTGGCAGATTACAGCATGCAGGGAGTATTAGCACAACAATGCAGCAAGAGACAGTTCTGTACACTGACAAGCCTGGACCAGGCAGGCAGGGAGGGGAGCTGGCCAGAATCAGGGGAGCCAGGCCTATTCCAAGCTAGGTTCACTGTCGGGGACAAACTACACCAGCCTCGTCACTTCTGTGAGCAGGCAGCAGTGCCCAGTGAGGATCGCTGGTCCTCCTCTGGGCCAGTGCAGCGGCCCAAGCAAAGCTCTCCCTGGAACACCACAGGCCATGGCGGAGGATGTCAGGCAGAGCAACAGACTCCACGGACATCTCCTCAGCGCCCGAAGACCAGAGTTAAACCACACGCGGCCTCCCAGAGTGTCTGTCAAGCCTTTACGCTGGTTAGCTCAGGCCTTACGCTGTTTGGTGTTCAAAACGCTGGTATCCTGAACTGCACTAAAACACGTGAAGAGCAAGCTCTACGCAGGAATACTACTGAGATCCTTCTACTCCACATGTTCTGATATCCAAGACTGGCAAAGAAAAAAAATGAGGAAAAAAGAGGGAGAATTGACATTTCCTAGGAAAATTTCCCCAGAAGGAAATGTTTAGAGATCTGCCAAAGAAAGTTAGCTTTGGAAAGAAAAGCTACACATGCAACTATTACATTAGGCAGAAAAAGAAGGGAAAGACAGGGAAAAACGGACTAAGGGAAGGAGCAATGGGAAGGCAGCAGGCAATGCTTTAGTCTACTCGTTGGGTATTGATCTTGTTAAATTGTCTAAAGCTGTAAGCCTACATTCCTGTTAAAAATTAAAAAGATAATTGCATTACTCAAGTCTACAAACATCCTCCTACTACAAAGTGGTTTTGCTACAAGCCAAGTTGTGAATTTCACAGTGCTCAGTCTCAAAACATGCCTCAGAAATGCAACACCAACACGGCAACTGACCACACTGGGTGCCTATGCTTCATGATTAGATGCATTGCCACGAGTTAGCCCAATTATGCCCATTTGCACCGGATGAGCAGGTTCTAACCAGAGGTGCACAGTTTCCATAGGCACAGAACGCCACCAAAAGGGTTAGAGTCAGAAAGAACAAACGGCGACTGACAACACGCGTGGGGTGTGCCTCTACCTGTCACATTAGGTTGGGAAGGCAAGAGTGTAACAAAGTTCTGGAGCTAAATCAAGGTGTTCACATACCATCCAGGAGAGAAACCTTGATCTCTTGCAAGTGTTAAGTCTGTAAATTACCATTCTCCCAGTCACCCAGGTTAATGAATTTTCAAGTAGCACCACTTGACCTTAAATGTGCCCTGTATAAGGCACCGTGGGTGTGCTGACCTTAGCTGTGCTGAGCTTCACTTTTGACACCTGAGACAGCAAAAGGCAACAGGAAAAACAAAAGCGGCATAAAAAGACAGAGAGGGAGACCAAGGCATAACAGAACAGATGTCCCTGAATAGCAAGACCGTGGAGAACCTTGAATTTGTCACTGAAAGCACACACAGTGAGGACGCATTCTGATGCCTGTGGTAACATTCCATTTGAAACAGCATGTTCAAAAACTAACAAGCAAAACAAGACATAATGACATCTTCACTGCCCAACTGTGAAGAGCATGAACAGATGATTAAAGCAGTCTTTGGGCAAACAGCAATCTTTCAAAATACGACGTGGACAGATTACCTGCATTCTGGGAAAGGTGGTTTTTTTAATCTTAGATATATTTGAAACAGAGAGAATTTTCATCACATCCACTGAAGACAGTCATTTTCACAGTGAGCAAATAAAACACTCAGGACAGGGAAAACTGTGTATCTCAGGAGGGGGAGCCCCTCTCATTTTCACAGAACCCAATAAAATTTCCACAACCAGAAACGTATTCAGTGATACTTTGTTTACAGAAGAACCTTGAAACAGATCATTGTCCTTGTTCATCCTCACAACTATGTTATGTATGTCCTTCTGTGTCTCTTGAAAAAGTACTTACTGCATAGTACCAATTCATATTTGTAACACGCATCTTCATGACTATTTGGAACTCTCAGCAATGCTATGAAAAGAATAGTATCTATTTTTTAAAACAACAACTGTACTCTTTTTGTAGCTGTTTTTCCTAAGAAAACAAGCTTTTGCAATTGAACAGTTTGCCATCTCTTTTCCTAAGCCAGTTGCATTTGGATTGGTTAGCAAGTTTCAGTCAAATATAACAGCGAGAAATCTCAATGTATTTTCAACTTCAAGAAGTTCTTGTGAAGTTTACCTGATAAATGAGGGAAAAGCAGGCAGAACTCACCCATTTTTAACTTGTTGAGCAGTTAGCCACTGGCCAACCGGTACAGCATCCCAGCTGGCTGGCCAGCCTCAATGTCATCTCCCTGCTGAGCCAAAGCATGCTCTGTTCTGCCCTGCTGGCAGAGGGGGGATGAGAGCTGTTACAGAAGGGGAAGGGACATGCTGGACAAGTCTCGATAAATTCTGCCACTTGCAGCAACCTGCCTGTAAGAACTTCTTAAGCCAGCTTTGTCACTAAAGCACTGTGGAATAACCACCTCTGAAATAACTGCTTGGAGACTAATCTGCCTAAACCAGCACGCCTAAACCAGCAAAATTTACTCGCAATTTTTTAACATGGCTTCAAATTATAATTCTACATGGCTCATTTTCACATAAACCCCAAAACTTTAGGGAACAACAACATTACAGCTCTCCTAGCAGTACCCTTTCACCCGTCGGATATATGCTATACAGACTCAAATGCCCTACCACTCCCGCAGAAAAGATGCGCCCTGTACACACAGACAAGCCATCTGCTGATGAACATGCACCAGGTGTTGCACTCATGCAGTAGGAAAATTGGGTTCACAATTTAGCAAGCTACATTCCTGGCCCGAAAACTCCGCTACTATTAGAATCAGACAATTTCCAAGCCAGCAGGCACTGCAGAGAAGTTATGAATCCCAAAGAATGCAGCCATGTCAGATTTCACATTGTGCCACATTATTATTTGAAAATGTGATGACGTGTCTCATTTTTAGTTATTTATCTGATGCACCAATGTCAGGTGTAGTGACCCCACGGTTTTAGTTTTAAAGAAGCTTGCTTCTCTAGCTTGAACAGGGGGCCTGGGGAAGATTCGAAATTGACAGGAGTGAAGATACTTTCTCATAGCATCCTGCCAACATACTTCCCCCTGTAACTGCTGCAGTTAATACTGAAGTCACGGCTGTTCAGGAACCTGGAAATTTCTCTGAGCCTGACAACATACCAGCTTAAGTGGCAATTGTGCTGTGCTTGGAAGTATTCCCCAGGAACTACACCAGTCAACTACCACAGAAAACTAGCCGAGCCATAACAGTCCTGAGTCCCAGGCTTCAATGGGTTAAAAACTTTCCTAACTCTCTAACAGCAACAGGAGATACCAAATCTGCCTCAGTCCACAACTGCTCTCAATTTTAGCACTTCTGCTTTGACCATACCTACGGTTACTGTTTCCATTTCCACCAAGTATAACAGAAAACATTTGAGTAAAAACTACTGGAGTACTTGTGAAATAGATACACCTGCCTTCAGGTCTCAGTTGTTCACATCTTTACAATGGAAAGATGTGGCTAATTAACTGCAGAAAGATCTTAATGAAAGAATTTCATTCAACTTGTTAACAGCTGATCTTTTTATTTTGTCTTTATTCAACATTAGTTACTAGGATTCTATTGGAAGGGCTGTATCATGCCTTCAAAGAACAGAGGGCTTCTGTCCACACAAATAAAAGCAAGAACAGTAGGTTCCAGGGCTGAATTCCCTGAAAAAGTGATTCCTGAAGAAACAAGTATATATGGCAGTGTATATCACTAACACAGAGTAAAAACGAGAAGAAATCCCACTCAAGACAGAGGTGGAAGAGGTATCACTCTGTCTCGTACATTTTGTTGGGCGCTGGTTCTCAAACTAAAGTCTTCTTGTTACCTTGCTGGATTCCTCCAGTTGAGTGCCTCGTTTCCAGGCCTCGGAGAACATGGAGCTGACAATACTTTGGGAACGGACATGTCCAGCTGGCTGAGTGTCAGAAACTCCACTGTCAGACTGATTAGAATGATTTGATTGAGATTCTGTTTAGAAGAAAGTGAAGAAACAGTTAGCATACGCTTCTGAATGCAAGAGTAAAGTTGGCGTGCTCATAATGCCACTCCATGTGACATTTATTGGTCACACTTGTTAAACATGTTAATCCACCAAAGGACACTGTTCCCACTAACTACTGTGTAAGCTCTAGCTCACATCCAGGCTGCTGCTGTCTGGAAAACGTAACAGTGTAACAGATCCCTGGTATTAACCAAATCTGAAGCTCCACAAAAATGACAGCGTGTCAGACATGCTGCAAAGTAAAAACACACCGCAGCTGTACAGGTTCTGAAACACCCAGCAGCTCCTGCACTTCGGGGGAAGCCCCGTTTCATGCAATACATGCAGCCTGCTCTCCACAGGACTACATCCCAGCACAACCTGAGGAACAGACACTGGGCATCAGCTGCAGACAGGCAAACTATGCTAGCCGAGGCAGCAGTCTGCTTCTGACTGCTCCACTCCTCAAGCGAAGCGGAGGAATGGTGTGCATCCTGCAACTAGCGAACGCAGATGATGCTCTGGGTCCATAGGGTATCTTGAAAAGACAGCAGCAGCCCACTTACCCCGCCTGGCACCTGCTTTCTGTGCAGTCCCAAGTAGTCCTGGGGAAAAAGAGCATCTAGGCACAGGCTGGACTGCAGCTCTGGCAGAACAGGCATGGCTGGTGGGCTGTGGCTCAGCTTCCCACACGAAGAGAAACTTTATCAGAAGAACACCCAGCTTGGATGGAGAATGGTCAGTAACCAAGAATTTACTGCTACACCTAGCAAGCTGTGCCACAGTTGAAAAAACATGGTGCCTTCCCAGTTTGGCTGAATTTGCTTAGCTCATTCT
This sequence comes from Rhynochetos jubatus, assembly GCA_027574665.1. Classification (NCBI taxonomy): domain Eukaryota; kingdom Metazoa; phylum Chordata; class Aves; order Eurypygiformes; family Rhynochetidae; genus Rhynochetos; species Rhynochetos jubatus. Next base: position 16,884,582 of record CM050654.1, on the reverse strand, counting down.
CACAGGCTACATTCTGAACCTTTCCAATTCAGCAGCATTATTTCCTGAGCTGTATCTGTGATGGACAAAACGCTTTCATACAATAGCCTGTTTCAGTAACGAAACTTGCCCCCAAGGGTTCAGAATAATCTGGCAAAGCATCAGTCAGCTCTGAGCAGTGAAATGAGACTACATAAACCATTCAACAACTTTTAAGTTATGTGCTACAAAAAAAAGTCCAAGTCCTGCTGAGAGGTAAACAAGAGCATAAACTGCAGACACATGCAGTCTGACACAGGAACAGAAATAGTGTTTTCAAAGTTTGTCTCTAAAGAGACTGTTTGGATCTTTGCCTTGGGGCAGGGCCTATTTCACATTTTCCAATTTCAAACACTTCAATCAACAGAAGCAGTTTAAGAGCTACGCACACGAGTCTATGCATTGTTAAGACATATATTTGATTTCTTTTTTTCAAAGAGGTGAAGATAGAGGCATCAGGAATTTGAAAGGTATTTTCCTCTTAGTATCAGAAAAACATTCCTTTTTGGAAGTGAAGAAGAAAGTACTGTATGTTCCAAATACATACACCACTGCAAGTAATATAATAAAATAGGCTTTTATATGTTTTTATATATATGTTAAACATGAAGCCTATGTTTTAGATTAAACATAGCATAAAAGACTTTGGAGAAACAGTCCATTCCTTCAATAGTCTCTCCTAAGGTCATCAGGTAGCAGATGATAAAAAAAGGTAATTATATCTTTCTTCTATGAGACAGATCACGTTATTACCTGGCAAACTAGATGAGCTGGAGCCTGACTTGATACTAGAGCTAGACAAGGAAGTCCAGTCATATGCCGATTCTGTTCTCTTCAGTGCTTCCTGATAGTTCATGTATAGTTGCTTCCCATACTAAGCAAAATGACAAACAAATTGAACAACTGTATAGGCTATGTATCCTTTTCAGACTGCTGAGCCCCACCCCGGCTTCTCTATTCCACCTTTTTCCCCCCAGAGAGAAACAACAGGCTCTTTGTTAAGGAACTCAGGCAACATTAACATTTTATTAGTGAATTGCTGAAAGGAAGAAAAACAGTTTACTTATGTTAGAAGAGACAGTGTCAAGCAAGAAATGGGCCAATGAATATACTCAGCCAACCTGGGGATCTTACAAACAATTCTGTTTTCTCAATTCTCTTTTCAAAATTTGCAAGGGAGCTGTCTAAAATCTAGCCATGATGCCCATTAGAACTTTGCAATGTGACAGAGGTGAAGCAGAAACAAGAAGAAAGGGCTCAATTACTGAATTATCATAACAACAAAGCCTAACAATTTTTCTAGGGAATGAAATATGTAAGAAGATTGCACAGTTCATGTTCAGCACAGTTAAACAGAGGGAAGTTAGATTTAGCGTGTATTTTGCTAAGTAACTATATAAATGGTTTCAAACAGATGACAACAACTCACAACAACACAGCAAGACTGCTTAGAGGAGGTTACCTTGGCAATGCGGATGCCATTGATCCACTGGTGTAGAGTTCTTACATCATCACAGCAAAGATACTTGATATACTGGGATTTCTTCTGGATCTGCGGATGCTGCAGAAAAATTGTTAAACCTCATCAATATTTTAATAGCTAGGAATGCAAGGAAAGCCACTTATCTGCTGAGGTCTATACAGACGAAATGCTGGAATCTCTTCAACAGTAGCCTGTATCTGAGCCCATTTAAAAATGTTTGAGAGTATTTCAGGAGGTGGCAGTGGGGTCTGTTTCACATGCAGACTGGTAGTGTGTCCAGTGTGGACCCATTTCACATTTGAAACACTAAGAAAGGGTGAATTCTTTCAGTATTTTAGGTCATGGAACCTGGAAAATATTTCCAGTTTCAGCTGTATGCTTTCTCCCTTACTATCATGTCCCATCTTTGATATTCAGTGTCTCCTCTCAATGGGTCCAAATGCATGTTGCCCGGTCTACGGGAGTATGAAACCCTTTTTTCACACAGTGGACAGGCAGCCACAGACTCCAGGCATATAAAACATTCTCATGGATGGACATATGCAACACCACATGAGCTACAGATCAGGGAAGGTAAGAGGTCAAAGGAAAACTGTAAGTGCAACTACAACCATCTCTTGTCATTTGCACTGTTTCCAAATTCATGAAGACACTCTACTTGCCATGAACATACTGTGAAATCCTGTTTTAAAATAGCTTTGCAGCTAGCTATCTTGCAGGAACTAACACCGTTTTGAAGACTGTGTGGGAGTCAAGAGAGACTGGGAGATGATGCAATTTAAAATAACTTGAAGTACTCAAGTTATTAATCTCAGAGTTTAAGGTCAGGTCACTACTTTCATAACCTTTTTTCTTACTTGTTCTTTCCACCTGTCCTTTATACCCAGAAGTTTCTTCCTTTAGAGCATCCTCTTTACCTCAAGTTGGGCAGTATGGGCAGACTTGCCTCTCTAATACCAATTTGTGTGCAACTCTGGACCTACACTCTGAGAAGACAGCAACTCCTTGAGGTTAGCATTTCAAGGGGTATTATCTCACTGAACCTGAATTATTGTAAGGTATAGAGTTGCTGAAGAGGAAAAAAAAAGTGTTTAGTGTTATGTTTTAGAGTATGACGAACAATTAAATAGGCTGGGATTCATCAGTCTGGAAGTAAGAACATTCAGGGCAATATAAAAATGTTTGCAAAGCCATGAGGGGCATGAAGAATGGGTAACAACTGTTCACTAACTTCTTCCTAGAAAAGAACTAGAGGAAAATGAAATGGAAAGCAACTGATGCTTCAGAACAGTAAGAAGAGTGTACAAGGTATGTCCCTGCATGGCATTTTCTCATTTTTTTACTGTATTTCTGTCAAGGAGGCTCACTACAACTCCACAGAAAATGTAGTTGAACATAGCTTTCTCATTGTCACTGTAAGTTACGGCAATTTAGATTTCTCATATGCAGAATGAAGATAACATATAGAGAAGCGTGTTCTAAATCACAGTCTTTCCCAAGATTAATACTGTGTTAATCAACTCTTGCTCACAACTGGGAAGTGTAGTTATTATAAGGGACTAAGATTAGTCTGGAAATATTTTACGCTCTTTAACTGCTCTTTTAAGTATAAAAATTTTCAAAACAATTAACAAGTTACCTTTAGCACTAAACAATAGTCTGTGGGTGCTTTGTATTTGTTCCGATAGTCCTGTCCATAGTAAACATTGACATGATCTAGCTGTAGAAAGCACACGAGATCCCGCGAGACCTATTAAATACAAAAAGAATGATTTACAAAATATCCTTATAAGAAAACCGCACACACCGACAAAATCAGTCTAGTATTAAGATCCAATACTAATATAAGGTCTAGTTAAGGTCAAGTATTAGTTTTGAACTGATTTGAAAACTACCAATACAAGAAGGAGATACAGCCATGCATGGTCATGCATAAGACTTCCGTTTTTAACCAGGATAGCCTTTTCCAAATTCAGTCTGGGATTTTTTTGTGTTTTGTCTGCAGTTTGCCCTTTGGTAACATTTTACACCAGACTACTAATGTTTATTCAGAGTTGGTAAATACAATTGGTTGACTGGAAACTTTTTAAGAGCTGTTGGTTACTTTTCATCTTGGTAATAATCAAGGTGTGCAAATTCCAGTGTGAACATGAATAAAATTCTAATGATGTTTGGCAGTCATTGTAGGGCACAGAATTTCAGCAGGCTATCTTGCATACAGACTGTGTTAACAAAGCAAAAGGCTGTGGAAAGAACATCTGAGATGTATTCAGCTCCAAAGGAAGCTGATGTGCTGACAAGAGATTTCCTCTTCACTGCCAGCTGTGTGGGAAGTACTCTTCCTGTACTGGGGACCAGTTGATGCTGTGAAGACTGACGGATTAATGGTCAACTTGAACTCACAATAGTTCAGCCTTGCAATTATAATGCATTTGTAGCAGCTCTCTATTTACTTTTCACTACTGATACACACAGAAGTGACACTAAAGAAATGGTATTGTATTTAAGTTTCAAAAACTGTAGCACAGATTGGTCCAAAAAGAATCCCATTTATATGAACTAAAATCAATTAAATGAGCAGACTGCTTGTGGAGTTGGACTGACATTTCATGATTGGCATTTACAGTGCAATTTGGTCTTTCTTATGAATTCTGCTTGAGAAAAGACAGCCTCTTAACTCCACCAATAATTTTTCCTCATGTGTTTCTGAACACCTAACCCTGAGCTCACTCAAAAAGTCTTCTTGTAGTTTTAAATTTGGGGTTACACTTTTCACAACAAGTGCTGCCACAGTAATTTAAACAATATTCCCATTATAAAGCTGCCCTTTTAATTAAGTGATGTGGTACTAGGCAAGTGTGTTGGTTTGACTGGGATAGAGCTCATTTTTTTCACTGTAGCTGGCACAGGGCTGTGTTTTGGATTTGTGCTGGAAACTGTGTTTGTTCATAACACTGGGATGTTTTCGTTCTTGCTGAGCAGTGCTCACACAGAGTCAAGGCCACTTCTGCTGCTCACACCACCCCACCAGGCTGGAAGAGCACAAGAAGCTGGAAGGGAGCACAGCCAGGACAGCTGACCCCAACTGACCAAAGGGATATCCCACACCATGTAATGTCACGCTCAGCAGATAAAGCTGGGGGAAGAAGGAGGAAAGGGGAACATTTGCAATGATGGCATTTGTCTTTCCAAGTAACTGTTATGCGTGATGAAGCCCTGCTTTCTTGGAGATGGCTGAACATCTGCCTGCCCATGTGCAGTGGTGAATGAATTCTTCATTTTGCTTTGATTGTGCAGTGGCTTTTGCTCTGCCTATTAAACTGTCTTTATCTCAACCCACAAGTTTTCTGACTTTTACTCCTCTGATTCTCTCCCCCTTCCCACAGTGGGGGAGTGACCGAGCAGCTGTGTGGTGCTCAGTTGCAGGCTGGGTTTAAACCATGACAGCAAGGTACAGCTAAGCCAAAATTTAAGGCTGACTCTCGTGCACACAATTTACAATCAACAAACAACTCAGGGAAATTACTTTAAAGCAGCATACCTTTGCCTTCCCTTTAGGGACATAGTAGATTCCAGAAGCTCGAAGAAGAAAGTAACGTTTCTTCCAAGACTTCTTACCATCCTCTTTCAGCCACAAAACTCCCTCAATCTCTGGCACAGTTACAGAACTTCCACAGAAACATTCCTGCCAATAAACACAGTAGATTGGGAGGAAAGAAACAGAGAGAACATACAGCATGCAGTGGTTTGTTTTTAATGACTGAAATTCTGAAATTCTTTATCTAAGGAATGCACACATAAGAGGGACAGCTCTTTTTTTCATGCAGTGATATAAATTAGCAATTAATTGTAGAAGCTATAAGGTAATTCAGACAAACACAACAGAGGATCTTAGCGTTTTCTCAGTGCAATAATGACAACAAAAAATAAGAGCAGCTACTGTAAAGATTTCCTAACCATTGCTTATCAGTAATAAATCCTCCAACAGCTTTACTGGCTTTAAAGTCCCAAGGTCACCTTATAGATATAGTCTCTTAAGTCTAAGTATACGCAAAACCTAATTACACATCCATCAGATACAGCTATAATACATTCCATGAGTACTTTGTTGCTACTAACTGCCCACACTAGAACTTCTGTTAAGGTTCTATTTATAAAGAGCTAACAGAGGAAAAGCAGCACTTTAAATACACTCCAGATTATTATGCAGCTCAGAGATTTATGAGTAATCCTAGAAAACCGAATTAGATAGAATTACAACTCTCTGCATGTCATGGCTTCAAGCAGCTTTTTGATCCACAGTATTCAAATGACCGCTTATTAAAATCTATATTAACAATATACTAAGAGCATGCATATGCTGCTTATAAATTAAACTGTATTAAGTATAATCCAAAATGAAATACCCCCAAAATTTACTTCTGTGTAACTACTGAAATCATAATCATTATTCTGGAAATCAAGTGGAAGGTATGGCACTTCAGCATGGGTATGTCTCTACAAAACTGTCACAAAACCATTCCATTTTCAGCTTACGGAGGCTGTGTTTATTGTTTGCTTTATTTGCTCAACACTTTTTTTTTGGTTGTCCTTAGTTCTGTAAACTATTCAATGCTTTCAGTATTAACTGACTTTCTTTTTTGTCACTCATTTTTTAAATTTAATATTTGGTTGTTTATTTTAGATTGTAATTGAAAAAAATTTAACTACTTTGCTTACTAAAAAAATTTAAAACATTAACGTAGACCAGTCACTAAACCAATGCTATAGAATTTTGTACAGAATAACAATTTGGAGAGTACTAGTAAAAAAATCTCTACCACCACAGGTTAAAAACCAGGTGACAGCTCTGCAAATTTCAACCGGTTTTAGCCACAGTTACAGGTAACCTCATTTTGATTAACACTGTGTATGGTATTTTAGCTATTAAACAAAATAAAGACAAACTTTTATTAACTGATAATATCTGAAACGGGGTAACATTAAAATAGCCATTTATCTCAAATGTAGCACATTCCATTCCCAGTTGTTCACAGAATTAAGAGAATTCAGCTCTATCCATCAGTTTCAATCACCCCATCATGGAGTTCAAGCTCTGAAATCACCACTATACCCTTTTTGTGTTGGCAGTCTTACCTCTAGCAGCACCTCTTTATTTCTGTCTGCCATCTCAGAAGTTTCTTTCTTCCCCAGAAGATAGTTCTGTAACAAGAGAAGGCTTAATATTTCTATAGGCATTCTGAAATCAAGCCAAGTAACATTCCTCATCTACCTTTCTGTAGCACTACGAAAAAAAATGCAGCTATTATCTAAGAACAATACACTAATTTAGTAAAACTTTGTAGTCCAATTGAAACTGTCAGCCTGCTAAATAATACATGGAACTAAGTTATATCCACCTTTTCCAGAAGTGTCATCAGTCCCATAGTCTTATCCTAAGTAACAGCCCCATAACAACATTGTCCTGGCTTTCCACAAAACTCCACAGAAGGAGAAATACTTGTTTTATTCTCGTACCTCATTCTTGTTGACAGTGCCTACTGTATGTACTGATAGTAAATATATCAAGTACATGCTTTTAAAAAGAATTTTGCTTTGCTGCTTCATTGCAAATCCTCTGAATAAGACCTGGTTTTGAATTCTTGCAGAAAAAAAAAAAAATATCAAGTACATTGACTGTGTCCCAAAGGATGAGCACGCAAAACTGATACTCAGTTTAAATCCATCCAAGAAATTAACAGAGATGCCATACAGATATGAAAATAATTTATGACCCCAAAGGGAATACATTAGCTAAGTGTTAAGAGAGAGATCAAGTGACATTATATCCAGTTTGTTTCCATTCGGATTCTTCAAAGAGCCACCTTCTGCTTTTCTGTCTCTTTTCCTCCACTCCCCTACAATACTAGATGCTGCTGGCTCTCAAACCTGTAGCTACCATTTCAGAAAAGAGAGTCCCTTGAGGCCATCTGAGAGAGAAGAGGGGCCTTTGGTTGCCTAGCCAGGGAACAGGAAACACCAGGTGAATAGAGGTAGGTCCCAGTTTCCACAGGGAAGGACACATGCTCTCTTCTCCTCACTTGACATTTGACCATAGAGTAGCTATTTGATCCCTCCTCCCCTTCTTGCCAGCAATGTAAGAATGCATGGCGGAGAGGCATTACTATTATTAGCAGTATCTGTCAACACCTTTCTTGCATATTTACATATTTGAACAGCACTAAGTATCAGTGTATAAATGCCATGAAACCGCTAGTCTTCATCTCCATTAAAAGTACCCACAGACATGTTAGCGGATTGCTTCTGCTCACCGTTTTCTGCTGGGACTTGATTTGTGCCAACCACAATGTAGATGTATGTGTTGCTGAAATGTAAAGCTGCCTGGCATTTTAATACGTCCGCAAGTATCAAAATGAAATTATGGAAATGAATGTTGCAAAAAAAAGTAACTGCAGCCAGGCTGCATGTGTGCACGAATCTCAACATGAAACTCAGGCTTACCTGGGGATTCTTGAAAAGCGCGTATTTCTCTATACGTTCCACAAACATTAGTTTGTTTTGACTGTCTCTTGTCCAGTTCAAAAGATTTTCAACCAGATTTTCATGATCTTCAAAGATTCTTTCTGCAGCAGTAACAAGAGAGCAAATCATTCAAATCTGTCACATTCTGTGACAGAAACTACTCTACAGTCGTATCTGGGAGACAAGGCATATATGTAGAGAAAATAGAGTTCAAGGTCTGCTAAAATGCAGACCAAGTTTAGACTAAGAAACTGAAAGAACTTAGTCAACTTTCAGATATGCGTGGTTTAATTTTACACATACACTCACTCAATAACATTTCCATCTTTTCAGGGTTATAGTTCCATTATAGTTCGATCAATATATGAAGTGGTTTGGTTTTTTTTTCACCTGACAAAGCCTACTATCCCCCACAAACACAGCAGACTCAAATGACATTTCAAATTTTATGAGCACGAATAAGAAGCTTATCACACTTTTATGTACTCTGGACTCGGGTCCACACCATCCCTGGTGGGATTTATTAGGCAGCTTTTTCAGCACAAAGTTTGTTTTTACATTCCCAAGCACTATCTCACTCATAAAGTATCGAAACCAGACAATGATCAGAGGTAAAACAAATCCTTCCGAACTGCTGAATACCCATGGTTAGTGGGGGTGTGGTAGAAGAACTCTGAAAACTGACACTGTCTATGTCTTACCATCCATCCTGCTAAATAAATGTTGTATCAACAACAGCTTCTGAGAACTCTGAGCTTTTACTCTCTGCTGACAACGCTAGTACTAGATACTGAAAATAGGCAAAAGAGAAGAGAGGAAGAAAAGAGGAAGATTTACTGAAATGGTAGAGAAAAATCTGAAAAATCTAATTCTAAAATAAGTAAGAATACATCTTTGGGAAACCACTAGACCAACTTTCTCATCCTTTCAAAGACACTGAAGTAGATAGAATCTTGCTTTTTGCAATCTATTCCCTCTTCACACCGGCTACATGGCATTTCAGCAAATTATTTCAGAATCCTTTGGGACTTGCTTGACCTTTCAAAAAATGTAGACAGCTTTTTGTAGTAAGAGCTACTAGGATCAACACAAAATACTATTTCTGAAGAGGAGGATGCATGGTAAGTTTTTTACCCTTTACCTCTTTCTTCAGTGAGGAACCCATCAAAACCGAAAGGCTCAGTGACTAGACATTAGTAAAATTCCTATATCACACCTTAGAATTTAGACACATTTTTAATATGAAAGAATAAAACATTCCCAGGTCATTCTGAAACAACGTCATTCATTAACTTTACTACATGAATGAACATTTACTACATGAATGAACAGGATGATGAAACATTATGAAGCCAAAAATTTAAATAATTCTGAGGACTAAGTATTACATCAGTAGCTAAGAATTATAAATGTTTATAACTATTACTTACCCATTTGCAATTCAGAGATAGTTTCCACCAATGACCAGTCTAAACTGTAACCGCAATGCGATTTGTCCATCAGATTGTCTAATACTTGTCTCACTGTCTGCCTCTCATCCACCATCATTGTTTTTGAGCTGTCATCAGACATATGGACTCTGATCACCAACTATTAAGCAGAAAATTACAAAAACAAGAAGATGGATTAATTTCCCACCTGTCAAATAAAGCCAAGTTTTAAAAGATCTTGTTTCTTTTTCTAAGATTGTTAAAATAGCATAAAATATTAAGTCCAATCAAAACACTCCCTCAAAATATAAAAAAACCCATGGCTAGATATTTGCTTCACAGACATGTAACAACATACTGTTCTCCTTCAGTACAAGAGAGTAAATATAAAGGTCTTCCCACTACAACGACAATGTGTTTCAGTTGTGTTAAGGAGGAAAAAAATCCCCCCCTGTCCTGTTCTGATTAATAAAATGTCTTTGCGACATTTTTTCTCATGTCTCTAGGTGGAACAAACATAGCCACAGAGATCTGCACTACTTTATATAGCATCAGAATTTTTCAGATTTGCAATCCAAGCTTTCTCCCTGCTTCCTCCATATTTTCTAAAAATGCTGATTATGTAAACACTATACCTATATTAAATCTTTTTCTGGGGAGTATGAAGCATTAGTGCAGAAGAAATCTGCTTTTAAAACATAATGGCTTTTCACAGGCATTTTAAAGACATCACTGTCCCAAAAGAAAAATGCAGCTCTTTCTTAAGCAATCAAAAAGCTTGAGACAATTGTTTCTTCTTGCCAATCATTATGCTGTTTGCTTCCTTGTTCAGCTGGAAAAGTTATAACTTACGGATGGTAACACACTGGTTGGCTTGTTATTTACCATCTTCCTGACAGGACAGTTTTTCAGCTTTCGGTATATAAACACTAAATGTAAAAGGCATTTTAAGCTGGAAAAAATCCAAATGTAAAATAAAAATGCTAGGTTTCAAGTGAACACTGTATATTCTTTGACAGTTCATAAAGTCAAGTCAGTAGACTTTCTTCACTTAATAACACCTGTCTACAGTCTGGAATGCTTGTATTCCATTTAGCACTGGAAAATCCTGCTAAGGATAATGGGATGCGATCTGTAAAGAAAACAGACCAAATTTTAAACGTGAGACTGCTTAATATACAAAAACAATCTCAGGAGGCTGGATCTTCGTTTCAGCTCTGGCTGGAAGCTGGCAAAGGCTTCTCAATGTGCACTAGCTGCAAAATAAGCTATTCGTTAAGAAAAACATAATGTTATTCCATATGCTAGAATTTACTTGATTAGGTCCATTCTAGATGAGAAAGTACATTAACACTCAAGAACAGAACACCACAGTCTTCCTATTTTATTTAGGGCAACTTAAGGGTAACAGACACAACTGAACAATTTTGTCTGCATTTTCCAGGCAAATAAGTATAAAATAAAGATCTTATAATCCAGTATAAATTATTTACCTTTTTCACTTGTGCCTCTTTAATCTTCTCTAATGCAACCCTAATCTTCTCAGCTTTGAGTTTAGCAGCCTGTTCCTCCTAGGGGGACATAACACACAGAATTCCAGTTAACACAAATTTCCACTAAGTTTTAGTGTATTTAGTTTTGAAGCTACCGTGCTTTAAAACATGAACTGAAATGCTGATTCACCCACCTATAAATCCTCAACTATCTCTTAGGGATGATGAAGACTACTATTTTTTAAAAGAGTTACTATAAATATATATATTTACTTTTATGTTTATATATATATATAAAAAACATCTAGAAATACAACTGCCATTACCTCCAGAAGAAAATACTGGAGGTATATAGTTTGTATAGACATACTTGGCATTTTTCTGTTCTTCCATATTCTAAGTAGCCTTGTGCATTGCTAAGAAATATTTTTAGCATATCATGTATTTAGTCATAGATTTGGACAATACATATTCAATGAGAGTGTACAATTGTGCAAATCTGACAGATTTTTGGTTGATCAACAGAAAATATAAATAGCACACTGAGAAATATCAGAATATAACTACACACAAAGTATGGAAAACAAATCCTACAAATAGGATTCCACACTATGTGGGCTGTTTTGGAAGATTTTAAACTATTAAATCCATTTGCAGTAAGTAAGTAGCTTGAATACTCCCTTTATCTTTACTAAATCCAGGCTGCATTTGTCCTTTCTTTAAGTATTTTAAGACACATAAAGCAAACAAGCATTCTCTTCTTTGATGCTCTTCTAAGTAATCCATTTTTCTTACAACTGGAAATACATTAAATATGCAGATAATACAAAAGTATTCTATCTGCTGTTGCTAAAGAAACCTGTATATTTTAAGACTAGCAACACTGGTTTTTCACTGCTAGAGATTATTGATATTTCTGTTGAAAGTGGATTTGAAATACAGAGCTGAGCAAGCAAACCACTCTTTTTAAAACACCATATGCAGGTTTCTGATTTTAGAAATCTTAAATTGTGGATGCTTATTATGGCTAATACCTAAAAGCATCGTAATGAATTAAAAACCTCTAGAACAATAAATAAATGTATTAAACAAGTCCCCTCCAAAATATTCAATCACCTTAGAAAAGAAAACTTAAGATTCTTCTCAGATCAAAAGTAGCACAGCCCATCACACCACTCAGCATGCCACATTCAGTTCTGCACTGCTTTTGTGTCTGAATGTGATTCCTGGTTTCTTTACCATGTGTTCAGATGGTTGCTTTTCTTGTAAAAGTTAAGATTCCACTATCCTGAAATCCATACAGTTCAAGTTCTCCACTTCTCAGTAAATTGCTAATATTCCTGCTATTTCCTGTGCTACTTACTGTACTCTAACTTAACAGCTTTTGCTCCCTCCCACTTGTGACCATACTACACACTAGAAAACACAACAGCTAGACAGGACAATAGGCTGTCTTGTGAGAAACATGATTTTTTTCAATAAAATGAACCAGTAAGTTGACACAAGCAGAAATAATGTGAGCTTGAAACATTATCTGGGTACTCAATTACCTAGGAACATAGGTTTTTATTAGACTACAGGGAACTATGGCTTTTAATTCACCATAAAGATGGTGTCATATAGCTTAGAAAGGTTAAATCAGATAAGTATTGTTAAAAACAAACAGTGCCATGACACATAGAACAATGTCAAACACACCTAGAATTCTAAAATATTCTTCCTTAACATTAAGCATTTCCACTGCAGAAATAGATTATTACTAAAAAAACAAGGCTTAAAATACTTTTAAGTTTCTAAAAGTGATGCTATGTAATCAGCAAAAGACTCTATCACACATTTGGAGTAACTCTGATTTATGATTCAAAGAACCAACCCAACCATAAACCTTTATTGCTGTACAAAGGTTGACACCACATTTGGTTTTGTTCTTCTCCAAAGTCAAGCAGCACAATCTTCCACCCCATTTCACTGTCCACCTGTGCAATGCAACCATCTATAGCAAACCTCAGCAGGAGCCCTGCACAGCCACACTGCACAGGCAGCAACAGGGGATCAGCTGGGGGCCTCTCATATACCTGCGCCAACACAGCTCAAATAGATTTTTGATCTCAAAGTTTATAATCTATCATTCCTTAAAATGTTTTCAAAAAGAAATCAGTATGCAGACCAAAAAAGATTCTGAGGATTTACTATTGTACCACCTACCATTACTTTTCCCACTCAAGTTTAATGTGGGTCCAGAGATGAGGATTTCTTATACTTTGCTAGAGTTTAACAAGGTCAGCTTAAATTCAAACAAAATCCCAAAATTACGGTTATAGAACTGGTTTCAACCAGCAATAAATTATAAAAAGAGGTCTGAACCTACTTACTGGAAATGCACAGAGAAAAAGGAAGCAAGAATTGGAAATTTCTGAAAGCACGCAGCAGTCAAGGTTTTGAAGTTATTCCAGTTTTCCTTTATAGTTACTGCTTAGGCCACTGTTGCATCACTGCTGACGTGACAAATGATGTTTCACTGGAGCAGGACACACTACCTATTTTGCTTTCTTAATAAAATAATTGAATTCTTCAAAACTCACAACAATTTATTCTATTTCTCTCCTAATGGCCCAAGAAAACAGCCATCCACATCCCCTCCCTATCAAAGCCACCCCAAAACTGCACTCAGACACACAGGCACTCTCTCCTCTCCCCATACATAGAGCCAAGAAAACTCCTCAATGGGAGGAAGCAGGTGAATCCATCAGCTTGTACTAAGCTAACAACATTTTTAACTGCACACGGAGAAAGGTAACAGGTGGCAAAAATACCTGACTGCAACTGTAAACTATTCAACACCACAAACTGACAAGGCCAGGACATACGGTCCGATCACATTTAACTTAGGTGCTTATTTCCCCTTTGCTAGTAAATCCTAGCTACCACCTTTTACCTTTTCTTGCAATAGCGATGCAAGTTAAGTTCCCAAATGGTCATAAACATACACGTAAGTGTCAGGACTGCTACCCAGGCCATGGTTTCACAGGTGGCATACCCCAGTGTAAATCCCTGATGTGGCTGAGACCTGCCTCACTCCTTGGTAAGACTGGCTTTACAGTCACGTACATGTTATGGAAAAGCATAAAGGAGCTACGTATATACCCACTGCGTAAAAGCACTGAACATAAAGGAGTGTCATTTCCACCTCCATTGAAGAGTACACCATTCCACCATTGAAGAGTACAGCTCTTCAATGCAGTGGTCTCGAATTAATGACTCTTTCTTTGTATTTTTATACCAGAACTCAGTTTTCAATAATTTTAGCCTACACTGGAATACTGGAAAGAATAACTCCCAAAATCTAAAGTTAAGATTTCTTTCATATAATGACAAACACAGTCTCCTGCCCTGGTTTTGAGTTAAATTTGCAGTTACAGATATTCCAGCTGTGTTTTAACATTAAATATGTAAGAAGCATGCAATGGCAGAGTTGGCCTTGCCCAAATGACTTTATGCCTCACATTTCTAGGTTGGGGTTTTATTTTTTGTTTCAGTGGTCATTTTTAAAGTGTCATTAACTGATCCCTTTTTACAGAGATCACAGGTAGAACGGAAAAAAGTGGGAAAAAAATCAATTCAAAATGTATTTAGTAAAGCTGGTAATCAAATGATAAGAGGTAAGTATCAAATCCACATTTCACTTGTTAGCAGGGCAGATACACAGATCACAAGATGCATAAAAGAAATTTCTTTCATGTTTAATTATTTGAAATTTTTCTCTGAAGTCTTTCTTCGAATGCAGAAGGTTCCTGTTGCCTGAGAACACTGCATTAACATCTCAATTTGTACCTAATTCCCCAAAACTTCAAGACCTCTTTATTAGCACCATGTTCAGTGTGCATCAATCAGAACACTAAGCGCATTGACAAAGTGTTTTCTGTTGGTTGTTTTGATTTATTATTTAAAAAAAAAAAAGGAGCAGTGGAACAAGTGTGTATGTGATCAGCACTGGAAGGGGAAAGCCAAATGAGTGAGTAACAGCAGCATGAATTTCTGTATTTCTCAATAAACTCATTGGGACAGGCAGAACACCCTACCCTAAAAAACAATGTGTGGCAATGGTGGAACGGACCATTTATAAACAGTGAACTCGTGTTTACAGGAGGAGTTCATGACCATTCTCAAAACATGTTTTATTCCATGTCTTCTCAAACTAACCCAGAATAACCTGTATTTGAGTAAAGCAGAAGGGAAAACAAGACATTACTCTCTACCAAAGCTCACTAGATGTGAGTGTACAGCAGCAATTTTCCTAGTGAGAGGTCCATCCTCCCTAATGTAGACTCACCCCAGATTCCTTCCTTCCTCCCCAACTTAAATAGTTTTCTGTACCGCTAGTACATTCCTGACTTATTGTCACCATATTGTGTTATGTTAATAAATAGGGAAATGCAGGTGAAGCAGTAGTATTGTTTTGGGGGCTGTGTCTGAGAACTATTGACCTGAGAAGTTTTTAAATATTACAATGACACTATGCTGGTGCAGCACCATTTTCTTCTTTTGTTCCAGTTCTGTGCACCATTCTCAAACTTTTTGCTATTAGAAGCCTAACTCCAACACAGAAGATGGCTTCTGAATGGAAATTGGAAAGCAGCAGCCACGTTTTAAATGCCTTTCAAAGTCACACTAGCCCTTGTCACAAGCTCCTACAGAAAGGATCTTCTCCCCCTCCCCGTCTATTAGGGCAAAGAATGAAGGCCAAGAGATAGATGGCAGTTGCTTATGAATTTAAACACATAATGTCATCTATGAATCTCTCTGGAGCCTCCCTTGAGCTTGATCAAAATTACCCAGCTTTTCACACACTCCCCAGTGATCCTGGGCCATGACACAACATACACTATCTGGAAAAGTGTTAATGCTAGAAGTGCAATGCAAAAAAAATTTCACAGACAAACCTGGCAGTGCTAGTTCTTATTAAAGAGAACTACTGCACAACTTTAACAAGATCAGAATTTTATTTGTGTGTAATACCATTAATCAAACTGGTTAGGAAGAAAACTGCAATACTAGTGTCTTGTCTCAAACTGAACTTGAGGAAGAGAGAATGCAAAACCAGTACCTCAGCTACCTCAAAGGACGAGGAAAAGCCAAAGTCTGTCCATATAAAAAAAACCCCAAAATTGTGGATGTCCCTACTGCTGGGAAACCTGTTTTTCCCAACTTTCACAGAATGGCTGAGGTCACATTGTCCAACTCCCCTGCTCAAGCACAGCCACCTACAGCCAGGTGCCCAGAACCATGTCCAGACAGCTTGAGTATGTCCAAGGATGGGGACTCTACCACCTCTGTGGACAACCTGTGGCAGTGCTCACTCACCCTCACTGTAAAGTGTTTCCTGATGTTCATACCAAGCCTCCTGTGTTTTAGTTTGCACCCATCACCTCTGGTCCCACCACTGGGCATCACTGAAAAGAACCTGTCTCTGTCCCATTCTTTACACCCTCCCTGCAGATACTTGTACACATTAATCAAGATTCCCCAAGCCTTCTCTTTGCCAGGCTGAACAGTGCCAGCTCTCTCATCCTCTATTCACAGGTGAGACGCTCACTCCAGACCCTTCATCATCTTCGTGGCCCTTTGCTGCACTCTTCTCAGTAGCTCTGTATTTCTTCTACCAGGAAGCCCAGAACTGGACACACTACTCCAGGTGTGGCCTCACCAGTGCGGAGTAGAGGGGATCACCTCCAAAAGCCTGCTGGCAACACTCCTCCCAATGCACCCCAGGATGCTGTTAGCCTTCTTTGCTGCAAAGGTATACTGTTGGCTCATGGTCAACTTGGTGTCCACCAGGAACTCCAGCTCCTTTTCTGCCGAGCTGCTTTCCAGCTGCGTGATCCCCAGCATGAACTGGTGCATAGGGTTGTTCCTCCCCAGGTGGAAGGGACACTCCCCTCTGTTCAACTTCATGAGGTTCCTGTCAACCCATTTCTCCAGCCTGTTGAGGTCCCTCTGGATGGCAGCACAACCCTCTGGCACTATAGCCACTCCTGGTGTCATCCACAAACTTGCTCAGGGCACATTATGCCCCATCATCCAGATCAGTAATGAAGACGTTAAAGAGGACTGGATCCAGTATTGACCCCTGGGGTACATCACGAGTTACTGCCCTTCAATTAGACTTGATGCCACTGATCACCATCCTCTGGACCCGGCCATTCAGCCAGTTTTCAGTCCACCTCAAAGTTGCTTATCCATCCCACGTATGAACAACTTGTCTATTAGGGTTACCTTCTGTATAGGGATAGGGCTGAGTGAAAGAGAGCACCAAGACGGGCCACTGGAGTGGTGCTGGACTTGGGCAGCCAAAGGCAAGCTGGAGCAGAGATCAGTGCTGAGGAGTAGTTTTTGGTGTGGGCCAGAGGCGGGGGACTTAGTCCAAGCCTGAGTCAGAAATCAGGGTTAGCATTTGCCCCACTATCTAGATCATTACTGAAGATGCTGAAAAGTACTGGACCCAGTATTGACTTCTGGGGTGCACCACTGGTTAATGACCTTCAACTAGACTTTGTGCTATTTTGAAGGTATACTTCAAGGTATGACAGAACAGGATCTTATTCAGCAGGGATATAGACCCTGCTATCCCTTGGAATGAATACTCAAACTAGATTTGACAAAGCTAGCAGCAATGAAGAAAAAAACCAAAATGCATTTGCGAGTAATTTCATTGGTTCTTTATCCCCTGCAGCATCCATCTGCACTAAACCATCCCCTTGCTTGCCTCTGAATAGGACCTGTTTTGCAGATCTAGGTCAGGCTTCTCACTGGTGCTACATAAAGTTAATAGTTATAGGAGAAAAGGTACTAGGACCTGGGACCACCAAAAAACAAGAAAGGAAAGAGAAAATAAAAACAAACTAGGAAAGAGAACAGGCCTTAGAAGCCATGGTAAGGAAGTTTGAGTGGAAAAATGACTACAACATAACAGATGAGGGACTAGGACGGACTGGTAAAGAGTTTTAGCTGGACAAGATGTTTGACTGATATGCAGAACAGGGCAAAAGCACAGATTTGAGAACATTGGCTGTTTGTTTAACAATGTGTCCACAATAGCTTTTTATAATTCATTCCAAGACAAAGGTGACATTAAAACTACACAGGAACATCACAATAATCACAGCAGATTAGTACAAAGCAGTCTGTTGAACAAAAAATTTGTATCATAATTTTCAGTGTTGCACAAAACCCTGCTATTAACCACCTACATCCTTTTTGTGGTTCCCAGTTGCAGCCAACACAACTTCCTCAAAGCTGGCTGTAGGAGGCTGGAGTACACAGATCATGCTTACATCCTTGGCAGATTAGAAATCAATTGCTGTATTTTTAAACTGCATTAAAAAAACATCAAACATATGCTTCATTCAAGAATGAGCACATCTGAATCAGATCTACCTAAGATGCATGAAGCCAACTTTACCACTGATTTAGTCAAAGGTCTGAAGGGATTACAGTGAGTAGTAACCAACATTTACAAACCAGGAGAATCAACATTGATGAGAAGAATATCTGTGTTTCAGGTCAAAAAGAAAAGAAGAATGAAGTACTAGATATTTGGGAAGAGAAGACATAATGTGATTCCTATTCTCCAGATGCTGACATACATATCTGAAGTATTACATCATAAAATCACCATCATCTGGCTTCCTGAATGTAGTTTCAGCTTCACATGCATCAGAATGCAGAAGAAATATTAACTTCAAAATAGAAATTACATTTCTATTTCCTATTTTCATGTCCTAAACTTGGGTATATTTGAGCCCTGAATACTCTCAAAATTATTTGCAAGTGCTCTACATTTCACAGCCATAAGCTTAGTTTTCAGTATCCATCTGATGGCTTAATTAGAACCCTGGGGGGAAACAAGCTTGCAGATTTGACATTAAACATACATTGCTTTATTTTCAATATTCAGTAACTTATTTCACTGACATGCTTTCACTTCTTTGTGTTTTCAAAAGTGTTTGAATGCTGTGTGAACAATAACACACAGAGCTAAATTTAAAAATGAAGAGTCCACCACAAGAAATAGATAATTTTCTGTGCTGAGATCTGCCCCATGCTGCGACAGGAACTGTGTTTGTGTGTGGTTGTAATGCAAAAGGAATCTGGTCCATGAACTAGAACTTTTACAGTTACTTATATTACCAGAGGACGCAAACAGTTATTATCATTCCCCTAAAGTATCTCTAGTCACAGTATAAGAGGTAGACAGATCAAAGAAGGGGGAGAATACAAGAAACAGTAAGACAATTAGAAATACTTGACACCAGAGATGCCAGGATGGACCTGCAACGTGATCCTTCAGTTAAGGGATCTAACACCTTGCTGCAATTGCAAGGAAAAGCCCCATTTCTTGGGACTGCTTCTCTCATACTGGGGTTTATCCAATGTTACGGCAAGCTGGAGAGATCTAAGCAGCAAAGCGGGCTTCATTCCACTGAAGGTACTTCTCTCTGCAGGAGGTCAGAAGAGAACCGGTATGCACACCAGCACTGTGTGGTCAGACAGCAGTAGAGGGCACAGCTGTACCGAGACAGTCCTAGGCTGAGCTAACAAACATTATCTGCAGAACATCAGCAAGCTCACCAAAAGCACCCAATTCAAAGGGCTACAGAGTCTGATGAGCCATGACAAAGATTTATAAATCCAAGCATTCAGGAATCTATTAGAATCACTGATATGAGTTAGTCCATGGTCATATGACAAAATGGACTTCATATTTTAAGCATTTTTTTCTTATTGAAGTTCCATATGTTAACCAACACTCATCCCACATATAAATAACCAGAAGGGAGGATATGAAAACACATGGAGATGAAAGAGAAAATATTATGGTTTCCGTTTGTGCCACAGCCGTTGTTAATCTTTGTGCAATCAAGCAAGGTTTGCTGGTTTGGTGGCTGTTTGCTTTGTTGAGGGTGTGGGGGAAAGGAGCTGATGGGGGTAAAGGAAAGAAGTATGGACTTAAATTTTAAGCAAAACAATCACAAGACCAAAAAATTACTTGGTTTTGGCTGTTTATACTCCTCCAGAAGACAGCCTGAAAATCTGTTGTCAAGATGCATGCTGAGCATTTTGAGAAGAATGTTAGAAAAAGCAGTAAACTAGTTCTAAACTTTTACTGGAAAAATGCAGACTACTAAAGATCAGCAAACACTATCTTTACTGTTTTGAAGTTTGCCAAGGTACGTTTTGACGCTTCAGGCTTGCCTGAGGTTTCTCCTCTAGAGTGACTATTTTTGAAAAACAACAGGAGTGGTTTGCAGTAGGTAGTAGCATAAAACGTGTCTGACACCTCAGCTACTGAACATTCAGAGTTTTCTCAACAACATGAAGCTGTATGTTCTTCATCCCAGCTTGTTCTGTTTCATCAAGGAGATGAAACTCCTACTCCAGTTTCTAAGGGAAATTGAGATATAGAACTTCTTAAACCTAACCAGGCAAATTGAACAGCAATTTGTGCTCTCTTAGTACATTACTGACTTTCCTGTAAAAAAAAAATGAATTTATAATCAGGATTTGTACACACCTGACTCATCAGACCACTGTCTTAATAGGATATTGTCCCCAAATTATATCCAGACAACAATCAAAATGTTAAAAGAAATCCCATTACTTACTATAGTTTATTTTCAATACAGCAAGTGAACTTATTTTAAGGATACTACTGCATTTTAACAGTACTGAATCCTCCCACATATTTTCCACAGTTGTCTTTTTTACGTTTTTGAACTACTGAATGGGAATAGGAACAAAAGAACTTCTGGCTCAGTACATTTCCTTTTCAGCTAAGGCATTTTACCTGCTGACATAGCTATTAAGTATTTGCCAAGAACCTGAATACTTTGATAAATCTGTATAAACAAATAATAAAATTCAGCCTTTAGAAGCACCCTGGACAATCAGGAAAATCACGCACGTAAACGCACAAGTTCCTGGAAAGGGCAGTGATGGGAGAAGCATGGCACACACCAAAAGCATTCTTTCTACATAGTCACATACAGGTGGAAAGAAGAAGCATCACCTTGGTCAGCAAATGAGAAGGCTTTCCTGCAATGTTTCTCAGAAGGAGGGAGGTTTCCCTGTCCAAATAGGAGTGCTTGTGCAGAAAGAAAGAGAAAGAACATAAATCAAAAGAAGTCTGTATAGTAATTTCATAGTGTCTTGATTACAGAAGATAAAGCAGAGTTTAAGGAAAAAAAAAACCCCTACATCATCACTTTATTTCCCTCACATAAAAACATGAACATTCCCAAATGCTACAAACCTAATACACTAGTATAAAAGCAGTTGTGTTAATATAGGACACAGTTTTAATCTTCCCCTGTAAAAAATGTCACACAGTAGAATTAAAAGAAGTTTTGCTTACCTGTTCCTGGCTTCTTTTCTGCAAGAGAACTCATTTTAAAGACATTCAGAACTATAAAAGTAAACATGCACTTACAATGCTTTTCAAAATCCTGTCCAGTCTTCTAAAAATGAACATTCCACTTCCTTTTTGCAAACATAAAGCTACTAAAAACTGGTCATCCGAGGGACAAGGAACTGTTTTCATGCTTTCTATACCGGCTGCTGCTTCCATAGTTAAAGAAAAAATGTTACCATAATAACCACCCAAACCTGGCTTACAATTTTTTTTTTTTTTTTTAAAAAGACTTCAGTCTTCTCTTATACAGTCCAAGTTATATAATCCAAGAAAGTTAGAAACAAATCCATGTATCTCTCTTGGAAAAGAAATGAACAGAAAATATATTTTAATTTGTTTAAATAGGGGAAGGAAAATCAGTAGCAACCAGTAGAGGAGGATTTCTTAAAAGGCAAAAATCAGTTAATGACAGTTAACAAAGTGAGTGTCTTCTCCAGTATCTGTTACAGGGCAACAATGAAACTATCAGCACACAAGAATTTGCAGAACCACAGTCACAAGTGTGCTAAGGAAATCAGGCTAATACTGTGGCACTGAACAAGAGCATTAAGTGTATCTCCTGCATACCACCACTGTACTACACATTTTGTCCCATGTGGCTTCATCTGCGTCAGCCTTATTTGTGTTGATTGGTCCAATGCTATACAGAACACGGCGTGACAAATGAGCAGCCTACTATACTTCCGTTTAATAATCAGCAGCACAGAATCCCTGTCTCTTCTTCAGAGCCACAATAAGGTACAGTCTCCTGAAAAAAATGAAGAGACCATATCTACAGCTTCAAGCAAGGTGGTATCAAACCGTTTGGTGACTACAGTTCCCACAGGGGGAGTTTACTTCATGTGACTGCCACATGCTGGAGGGTCTCTAGCAGGCTTTAAAAGCTACAGCTCAGAAAAGACTACACAGCATCTGAAGTAAAACCTAGGCTCCAGCCCAAACTCCACCTGGTACTTAGCCATTAAAACAGACACGTTACGCTACAGACTGAATGAAGATTTTTCTGCCTGCAAATTCATTACCGTCTCTGTCTACATCGTATGTTTTAGAAGCACAGCAGTGCTGCCTAGTGACAAGTTTTTCACATCTCAAGCACACACTGATAAGAACTTTGTGATGCAGGATCTGGTGTAATTAAAAGGTCTCGTGAACTGTTTACAGTCACACAGAATTCTCAGATTAGACTTCCTGACACACATAATCAAATCATTTGGGACTGATGAACGAATCCATTCTGCTTTTTCTACATGTACTGGATTTCCAGCAACTTCACTAATCCTTAAGGCAGGCTATCATATGAAGAAGGGTTTATTTACTCAGCCTGAGCAAGTCTGAGGCAATGCTAATGTTGCTGGTGAGTAATACAGCTTTGCTTAACTTGAAGGCAGACTGATTCTCCTCGTGTGATTTCTGCCAGATGCATTTTTACTCTGAACTGTATCTTTTCCTACACAGAAGCTCTAACAAATTCAGTTTAGAATGGCCTCATTACAATGTATTATGACAGAGCCTCTGGAATAAATTGATTGGCTCAATCCAAAGCTCAAAAATATACACAGAAATCCAAAGACAAGAACATACAAGAAAATTCTTTTAAATAGTTTTTTGATAGAGTTCTTGTCAGACATCATGGACTACAATTAATATGGGCCACTTTTTCTTGGTGAATGGAGCACTTCAGTAGAAAGAACATTAAAATGTACATTTGTAGCCTCTTCCTTAGTGTTCAGCCACCTTCTCTCCTTAGCCTATCAGTCACCAACAGTGTCAGGATAAAGAGGGGATACTGAATCTGTCCTTAAAGGAAACAGTGTTTGCTGTAGAATATTTCTCCTACAGGGAAGCTTAAGGCAGATCGTTTCACCTTCTTCCTACCACTGGTCATTTTTGCTGTTGCCATCTTGCTTTTAAGTACAGTGCAACTTTTCTCCACTAAGGAACTTTCATTCTATCCAGAAATGGGATTGCATATTTCTGAAAATAACCACTGGGGACTTCACTGAAACTGCTATCCAGACCTGCAGCCAAGTATGAAAACAGATAACTACAGGAAAGTTATTTGGGAAATCAAGAATGAGGGTATTTCATGGGAACAGGTGTTGGCCAGAAAAATGCAAAGTAACAGTGCAATGACAACTACCTATGTGAATTTGAGCTGGAGAAACGTCTGGAAACAGGAAGGTAACAGTTCTTTGCCAGACACCTTTTACATAAATAATAATAATAAGAAAAAAAGACAATGACGACACTGAGGACTTCTATACATAAGTATCTTGCCACATTTCTTACAAAACACTAACAGTTTAACCTCAACACAAATATCTGATTACACCAGCTGGTGGCACTCTTGCGCCACTATTTTGGATTTAATATGACAGTTGATGAACACAAGGCAAAAAAAATTTGTTAAAGCCTCCTTCTATCCCTAAGAAACAAATTGAAATGAGGGAAACTGAGTAAGCAGTGTGTAATAGAACGTTGTATGATTGCAAAACTTTGTTGAAAAGATAACTATTACAGCTTGCATTTCAACTAAATCAACATACTGAATCCTTTAGACTCCACCTTAAAAAATTAGATTCCACTACTTTCAAATGAGAATTCAAGAATTAAAAACCTGAAACGAGGCTGCAGAGAGGTGGGTGGGAGTCGGTCTCTTCTCCCAAGTGACAAGTGATAGGACAAGAGGACATGGCCTCAAGTTGTGCCAGGGGAGGTTTGGATTGGATATTAGGAAAACCTTATTCACCAAAAGGGTTGTCAGGCATCAGAACAGGCTGCCCAGGGAGGTGGTTGAGTCATTGCCCCTGGAGGTATTTAAAAGATGTGTGGATATGGTGCCTAGGGACATGGTTTAGTGTTGGACTTGGCAGTGCTGGGTTAATGGAAGGGCTCAATGACCTTAAAGGTCTTTTTCAACCTAAACGATTTTGTGATTCTGTTCTATTCTATGATTCTATAACTGCAACAGCAATCATACTTCAGAAAAAAAGTCAAGTGTATTTTAAGTAGCCTTGTCCAGTAAGCAACTTGACAACAGCCAATGATCAACTTAAAGACGCCTAAAAAACTTCACTGTAAAGATATACATGGTTACCTTACTGCACTGTTGGGATACTAATGAATTAAATTCAAGTCACTAACGTGAATTGTCTGTTGCCGGCAAACTGACACGACTATTGACATAAACAGAAGACATTTTAAACATGTCATAACAACTTACAGGAGTCAATTCAGCTTCCTCTTAAGTTAGTAAGATGCTTGGATTTACTGATGGAATGTCTCACAGAAATAGTAAAAATGTAGGAAAATGGTAGGGAAGGATGCAAAAGGGGAAGAGGGGAAAGGGAAGGAAGAAGACGAAAGGCTCTACTATTGTTTAGAAGAGGGAAAAAAGCAGCAGTGAAGACAAACTTCATCAAAGGAAACAAAACTAGATTAAGAAGATGCAGTGTACCGCATCCAAACTTCTGGACAAATGACAATGACTTGAAGACAAGAGAAGATTCAGGTTCTCGCCTATGGGAAGGGACAAGGAGACAGGATACAAGTATGTTTTCAACCACACTAACACGGAAACAGTCAGTAACCTCAGATAAAAGCATTGCAATAGAACACCTGCAGGAACACACAACACACCTTTTTCTACCTTTGTTGAAACAAATCAGAAAATAAACCCAGGTAACATTCTCTTTGCACAACCACTTGCTCACTAAGCCAACAACTGAGAGTTAAATTCTCTAAACACTACAAACAGAAGAAACCATACTATCACTTTACACCAGCTTATCTGTTTCCCATGTCAGTTCCTCCGTATCGGTAAACAACAACACACAGGTGACAATTACTAAGTATATATAAGAAGAATGTCCATTTAGTAGAGGTTTATCTTATTTCCAGTTAGTCGTACTATTTTAGCTCTCTGAGCATCTACATACTGTCATTCATCTAAAAAGAAACTACAAGGAAGTATTTCTGTATTTCCATAATCTTCAGTAAAGGAAGGATGAAAAGAAACAGAAATAAAAACAAACAAAACCACCCCACATTTGTAGCTTAGGACAAAATGTTTGCGGTAGTGACAAGCATCTTAGCATGAAGTTGTTAAGGGATCTGCTAAACAGCAGACTGCCTATGTTTTCCAGTGTGTCATCCATTGCTTGCTTCTTTTCCTTTAAAGGTACAAAAGTATTTGTTTCAGCCATGTTAATTCTGATAACTAGTTAAGTTTGACAGATGCAAAAGGGGTTAGTTTATTCTCACCAAAACCTGAGAAAAAGAAAATAGACATGTGGAAACTGAAGCAGCAGCATTAAGATAACAGAGCTGCTGATACTTCCACATATGTGTTTTCAGTTGCTTATAAAGATTTTGCCGAGCTATAACCACTAAGGCAGAAGTTGTCCATGATGGGTTATTGTTGTAGGACGATTACTTGTCATTTGCATTAGACAAAGTATTTCCAAGAAAGGAAAGGAATGGATGTTTTTAAAGACCTCTGCATGTCTGACCATGAAACAGATTATTGGTAGGGGCATCCTCCAAGACTTAACTATGTGCTGTCCCAATGGAAGTTCCCCAAATTCGTCTGAGCATAAGCCTTTAAAATTAAAATTGTAGTCCATAAGGTCTTAGTGAGATCTGGAGCATCACAATTAAAAAAACCTCAGGGACTGTACCCTCTCACAGAGCACTGCCCAGCCCTTCAGCTGGACTGCACACTACTAACCTTGAACAAAAGACCAGTCAAGTTTGAGAAAGCTTGGGCCCGTGGTGGGAGAGTACAGCAGCCTTCTTGAAGTATCAATGCCTGGCTGCTACAGAGCGTGCTGGAACCAGCCACAGGAACTGCAAATCTGGAGCTATTACTCTGTGCTCCCAAGTGGCCACCCCTTCTCCTGGAACTCGTGTAACTCCATTTCACTGCAGGCAACTGGAATTTCCTAACTCTTAAGTGTTTGACTCTGCAACCTTTTTTTTTTTTTTTTAAATCAGGACCAAAAGAAAAAAACCATTTGCAGCAAGTATTTCTTAACTACTAGGGACAATTATAACTTCATACCAGTTCTGGCAGTTACAGACTAAGCCTATTGAAAATCACTTCAATTTAAGAAACATCTGTGGACATTTCAGACCAAGAAATGACCTACATGGCTGCACAGTGTTCATGAGGTGCTCTATTCACTAGTCCATGCACGTTGCAGGTCAGGTTGTGAAACTTTCCTGTCGAACACAAGCTCCCTGGGACACAGCAGGACAGAAAGGGCTGCAAAAGCTAGTAAACTTTTCAGGTCAAGCTTAGTTTCACTACTGGTTTGAAGAAAGTTAAGGCTAAACTGCCACAAGAAAGAGGCAGTGCTGACGTTCCCCCAGCCATGTGCTCTCACATCTCATGTGGACAACCACGTGGTCCAGTGGATCAATGAACAACTACTTCAGAAGGATTATTTTTCAGGGAGACGACAAGCTGATCCAAATCACTAAGCAGCTGCACAAACACTGGTGCCAATACAAGATGGAGCAAGACTGCCCAATTCAGCAGTAGCGTGGACCTAAATTAGCATAAACCAAACATGAAATCCCAAACAAATGTCATCTACAGGGAGGAGGTTTCAAGCAGTGGAATTTTCCTAAAAGAAAAAAAAAAAGTAACAGGAAAAAAAAAAAAAAGGGTGGACTATAATTGCACAGAAGATGGTTACCTGATCTGTCCAAAAAGAGATGCATTAAGTGGAAGAAGGGACCCTCCCCCCCCCAAATTTTAGTAAGACTAATGAATGCATAACTGCATTAGTTAGAGAAAGAGTATCAGATAGTTCATCCTGTGAAAGGTTCTACCTGCAGCACAGAAAACGAGACATCAGAGCAGCTGAGAAACTTGAGGAATAAAAATACACATAGCTTTAATTGATCTTGTTTGAATCTGCTGCCTTTTACACCTAGTAGTAACTGCATTATGTAAGATTTGCTTACATGTCTGTGGACTTCAAAACTATGAATCAGTCCTAAAAAAAATTACTGTAGACATCAAATCATCCAAAGCTCAATCACTAGAAGAGAATCAGTGTACACAGCTGGGGAGTTAAGTCACAAGTCTGCCCTTTTAGTTAAAAGCAGATATAAGCCACATGAAAAAAATTAAACCTGCATTCATACAGCAAACCACTGATGTGGCTGGTTGTGCTGGTTCTGGCTGGGACGGAGTTCATTTTCTCATAGCAGCTGGTCTGGGGCTGTGTTTGGATTTGTGCTGGAAACAGTGTTGAGAACACAAGGATCTTTTCGTTCTTGCTGAGCAGTGCTCACACAGAGTCAAGGCCATTTCTGCTGCTCACACCACCCCACCAGCGAATAGGCTGGAAGAGCACAAGAGGCTGGGAGGGGACACAGCTGGGACAGCTGACCCCAACTGACCAAAGGGATATCCCAGATCACATGACATCATCCTCAGTAGATACAGCTGGGGGAAGGAGGAGGAACGAGGGGACATTTGGAGTGATGGCGTTTGTCTTCACAAGTAATGGTAACGTGTGATGAAGCCCAGATTTCCTGGAGATGGCTGAACACCTGCCTGTTGATGGAAAGTGGTGAATGAATTCCTTGTTTTGCTTTGCCTACACAGCAGTTTTTCTTTACCTATTAAACTGTCTTTATCTCAACCCACGAGTTTTCTCACTTTTCTGATTCTCTTTCCCATCTCATTGTGGGAGAGTGAGTGAGTGGCTGTGTGGTGCTCAGCTGCTGGCTGGGGTTAAACCCTAATACTGGTCTAGAATCTTGACTCACTTTTACAAACATGAGACTAGTAAAAGTCCAGTACAGGAAACTGCAACCAAGGCTGTAAATTTGGTTAACTAAAAATGGAGATTGTTTGTATTTGCAGACAAGTTATTACACTAGAACACACTAAACGCTAACCAGCATGTGCAAATCTGACACAGCTGAAATGCCAGTTCTCAGCTGTTGCTTCAGAACATCAAGTCTTATTTTTTGGGGTTCAAACTCCTTTACAAACCTGACAAACCCTAGTTTTTATCTTCTAA
The DNA here is from genome assembly GCA_027574665.1 of Rhynochetos jubatus. Taxonomy (NCBI): domain Eukaryota; kingdom Metazoa; phylum Chordata; class Aves; order Eurypygiformes; family Rhynochetidae; genus Rhynochetos; species Rhynochetos jubatus. Next base: position 16,856,125 of record CM050654.1, on the reverse strand, counting down.
GTTGGAAGCATATGCAACCCAAGCAAACTGCATAAATTCTTTTCTCCACTTACAAGTTTAATGTCCCACAACTGACTGCTGTGTTCTTAATTTTTGTCATCTGTTCCAAATTTGATTTTTGGCAACCTGAAGTAAGTACAAACAAGTAATCTGTTGCTAATTTCCTACAGATGTAATATTTCTCTTCCCTAATCTAATTAGATTTTGAAAAAAAAGTAAAGGAATTTATCTTGGTATTAAGTGGACTGGTGTATCTACAAAGAAATTGGCTGTTTTAAAAGTTCCATTAATTAATCACAACTTGTAGAATGATATCTTCACTGGAAACTGCAAACAAAGCATACAACTTCCTGCAGTGCTTTTGACAAAACATCATAAGGCAAGGATTCTCATTTCTCAACTCAGGTATAGTGGTTTGGTCCAAGACTGCTTCTTCCGAGAGGTATGTTGCCTAGATTTACTTGATCATTGATCTATCGTATTTTGTCTCTTGTACATGAGTAAGAGTTTCAACCTCTGAGCCAAGTTTTTCTTAGTTTGTATCAGTGATCTAATTTTTTCCTCAGTAAACAAAAGTATTTTTCTGAAGTGCTGTGGAACTGACACAAAAGCAGTGAGATTTATTTTAAAATGTGGTTATTTACACAGCATTCAATTCAATTCTACAACTGACAAAGTCTGTGAATGCAACATCTCTAATCAATGCACGTAAAAAGGCAGTAGGGGAAGTTGAAAGGATAAAAAAGGTCACTGGACTGCAGACAACTTCCATCAGCAAGAGCAGCTGTTCTACTGTTCGCAGAACAGCACATGTACATACACACACAGAAGGCTAACCATTTCGAGAGGGTACCAGCTCAGTTGACTACCACTGCCACATTCTTTTCTTGTAATAGGCAAGAGTCTACTGCAACTGGGAAGTGAAGACTGATGAACCTTGAACTGTGTCCTTTCCTCTTACAAAGTCAGAACAGCTGGAGAATAGAAACCATGAAGTGCTTGCTACCTCCGGGACAACAATGAGAGAAAGGCCAAGCACACTGCAGACAAATTCTAACAGATACAGTATGACTTTGCTGGAGACCGCCATCTCACTACTGCCATATGTAAGGGGCTACCGGCAAAGTTTCTGAAGAAGCAGTTTTAACTGCAGATAAATGCATGTGGGATAGTGAAGTTTGAGTCATTCAGTTGCTCATCCACAGAAGACTCCAACATCACAGAACCACCAGAAAGAACAGCAGTTAAGCACAGACAATACTTTTAGTGTTCATACTTAAGGTAACAAAATATATCATAACTGTAATTTTGTAGTTGATACCAGCTTTGCCAGCCAGGTATGTCAAACAAGACATGTATCAATACTTGCAATTTTCCTGTTCCTTCCAGGGAAGGAACTTCTAAACTTAATCAGTGTGAGGCAGACAAACTCAGAAGATAACTATTCTTTCATCTCCTATGTGGACAAAAGTTAAAGAGCAGATTTTAAATTCATGGCTATGAAGTAAGTCAGTAACCAGGATTTATCAATACAAGAAAAATGCTTAGGTTCTCATTTCCCTTTCACTTATTTTAAAGCTATATGCCCCCATTTTTAAAACCTACCATTCCATGCAATATGCAGTAATTTAAACTTTTAGAATGTCTCCCTTAGATTCCAAATCAAAGTTCTTACCAAAACCCAAATCCCTTCTCACCACTTGCTTTGCAGATTCCATAACACACACACACACACACACACACAAATTAGTTGCTAGTTTTCCGGGCTTTGGGAAGAGTATATTAGTGATCTTTGGGTTCTAGTGCATCATACGATAAAAACTGGTTTACTGTCATGCATAAACTTCATGATGAATAGTTAAGCACATTTGATAACCAAAATATGTAAGTATTGTTTATATTTCATAAACTGTTATGTTTCTCAGAGGATGTTTTGAAAGCATCCAAAAATCTGGCAAGTGAAGAGTCACTTTACATGTATTTCAAGAACATTTGAAAACTGGACGTCTCACACTTCTTATGCCAACAAAACTGGAAGCCAAAATAATTCTTCAAGATGATATGCACAGTTTTCCTTTACTGCTGAATTATTTTAAAAAAACTACTTTGTGACTAATAACTGGAAAAAAGAGAAATGAGGAAGATATGGTCTAATCGTGTTTCAAATTAAGTCTTTCCATTGACTATTTTCAGCTTAGGAAAAGGATAACTGGAAACACTCCAGAATACACTTAGTGTGCAAAACATAATAGAACTGGCAGAAAATGAAAACATTTTAAGAGTCTTTATAAGAAGCAAAACAAACTTCTGTCATGCCTTGTTTGTTGCCTATCTGGGACTACTCTCACAAATCAGAGACCAACATCCTTAGCATCTGCTAACCACACAAAACATAGAACACAAGGAAAACTACTCAAACCTTAAGCTCCCAAAATACAAGAGCCAATAATGCTCTATTCTCCAAGAGCTAAAATAGACCACAACTGTTCTTTAAATCACCTACAAATAGTATGTGAGGTTCAGCAATCCAACTCTATTTTGAGATACTGCTGCCTACCAAAAAGCATATATGTTATGGTTGATTTCTCTGCATACAGAACAGTTAACTGCATTTTCATTCCATGTAACAGTTAGTAATCACACATAAAACATGACCTATAATAATCTTTAAGAGGTAGAAAAGCTTCTGCGTTATGCTACCGTGTAGCAAGTATTATTTTAGTGACCACATGTCCATACAAGAACCAAGGCAAAATTGCTATGGAACACAAACTTTGTTTTTCCTTACGCCCATTTCAAGTTTTCCACTTTATTCCACAGGAATTATCAGCCAGTACAGATTTGTCTATGTGTGCTGAGCTTACATTACAACCACTACTGACCCGCATGCCCCCAAAGCTCCCTTATTTTCCTGGAAAGAATGGTTAAAGTTTATTCTATACTGCCAGCTTCTCTGCCAAGTGCAGCTAAGAACTGGCAGTCCCTTCTCTTGATTTTCCCCGCTTATACATCAAGTCTAAAACTACAATTATTTGAAGGTAAAAATAAAAATTCATGTAGCATCACCAACTGCTAAATTATGCGTTATCTTCGTATGTAAATCAGAATCTCTCAGCTGTGCAAACTGGGTTACAGACACAAAGAACTCCATCATGCTGAGAGGGAGTTGGGGATGATGCTGCACTGTGCCAGACCAGATGGCAGACTTCAAATGTATCTGCAGCCTCTTCATGGACTATATGCAGGACAGTAACAATGACTGTCCATGAATGGACCCTTTCACCAGTCAGACATAACTAGCTCCACGAGCATGATCAACAGTTATCTGTTCCCACTACTGCTCCTATTACTGTAGCACAGCTTGCTAAAAATAGAGTCAACTTCTTGGTGGCAAAGGAAGACGGAAAAAGATAATATGGGTGGGTGGAAGGGATAAGTTAGTCATATAGTCATCACTTCCCCTACCTTTACTCATGCTATTACATCACTCATTTGGTCTACATTCAAGTGAAGTATCCCACACACAGAAACCAAGATTTAAAGTGTAGCCACTCTACACAACTAAAAGCACAGAAGACAAAAAGTAACCTACCAATTTAAGGAAGGATACTGTACAAGCAAGGAGTTGGGAAGTAATCTTGTGAAAAATAAATTTCAATTTAGCAAGAATTACAGGGGGTTGAGATGGGGTAGAAACAATTTTTCTTGTTTAGCAATGCTTAGACAAGAACGTAAGTGCAGACAGACAACACTTTGTACCACCAAAAAAAGATCATGAAACTACAAAGCAATAGTCTTTGAAGACATTAACTTTCAGTGTCCAGAAAGGTAGTGATAAGAATCGTTATGAAAGGGGAAAAATTAAACAAATCATGACGACAGCTAATAAAACCATGGTTTTATCTAAGCCAGGGAATTCCAGTAAACTCTCCTGAAAGCGGCAGAGACAAATTCAGACAAGTAACAACAACAAGGACGGTCCTGGCCAACAGGACCACTAAGAGTTGTCTTCTGTCATGATGCTGATGTATCTTCAAACCCATGAAGTTCCTACAGCACAGACTGCTAAGAGGAAGATGACGCCACTAAGTGACGCTTGTCCACTTGCTCAGGCAAAAGGTTTGAATAATCCATTACCACCAATAGGTGTATTCCTGCTCTCCCTTCCAGCCTCCTGTTCTTGGCTGCAATCCTCCTACTGCACATCAGCACAGATCAGACCCCTCGAGCCTAAGCAATTCACCCAAATAACAACAAACCAGCCTCAGAATAAGACCAGTACCTTTTGATATGTTAAGTACAAGTAAGTGCCAAAGCTGGGACAAGGGAGGAGATGAGACAATGTAAATAAAAGCTTTGGGGAAGGAAGGAGGAGAGGAAAGGGAAGTCATGTCCTCCCATTTTTGGTGGATATGGAATTACAGCCTCGTCCCATAACATTCGCCACTATTATCAGTCAGAAAGTATGCTAGACCATACATACTTTCAGTGGGCCAGTGCATGGCTGTTTTACAGGATTTCCCTCTATTTCCAGGTCAGTGAGCTCTTAAATACACAGCAGAATTATTTTTTAAGATGGAATGGTGAAGTTAGTCACTGCAAATTTTAATTTCCTTTTTTCAGACAAGCATTTCCTCCTAGCAAAACAGTCTTCCGTTTTACTTAACGTTATGCCCTTCCTCTTGTGACTCTAATAAAACTAAGTTGCACAAGAAAGGATGACTTTTTCAAGTCCCTATACTGCCTTGAGAGAACAGAAATGATCGGTCAGAAGGGCAGAGCTGCCAAGTCACTGACCTCTTTTGTCAGAGCCATAGCTGCAAAGAAAAATTTTAAAGGTCAGCTCAACTACAGACAGTCTCAAGGAAGACAGGCAAAAAGAAAGAGAGCTAACTTAAAGCACTATGTGAGAATAACAAATTTCAACACAGATCTGCTCTGGCCATGAAGTAATAGCTTTTCCCAGTTTCTGCACAAAAGAAGGGGGTTTTCCTACATGGGCCCTGCTCTTCTTCAGACTACTTCCTCAGAGGGATGTGCTCCGTTAGCAAGAGCACCATTCAGTCAATTGTGTGGGTGGGATGGTAGGATTCAAGCATACTAGGAAAAGGTGTTTTGGTTCACAACCCAGCCATGAAGATTAGTAAATCCTAAACAACAGTTTTCAGGCATTAATGAATGAAAAGGCAAATAAACTCCTTTGTTGGTACCAAATGATTCTTCCACAGAATCCTTGGCTTTCTGCTCATTTAAGTGAATTTCATTTAACCATCACAGAATCTATTATAAACTCAAAAAAAAAAAGTTATTTTTATTTTCTCCTTTTCCTTTCACCAGTGATGAGAAAAACAGTTGCTTCACAGTAAAAAGTTCCATCCCATAGCGTAACAGTTTTACTACTGAATAGTTGAATACGAGTTCTATAAACCTGGGGACAATTTCTCAGAGTTTAACACCTCCCTCAGGCTACTGAAATTAAAAAGAGTAGATAGAGCAAAAACAAAGCAGCACTGTTAATGAGTGTAGAGAGCTGAATTTGGGTCTCAAATTACCAACACTTTCTGCTTACCTCCTTCAAAGGAATCATTCTTATCAACTTATCTGGGCAGAGAAACAACAGCCACATTCTTATGAGAAGCAATCACTGGGTTTACAAAGGCAGCTCCTCTCATATGTCTTTGCGAGAAAAGCTTTTGAGGGTGATTTTGAGCCTTGCAGTCAGTGGCTAAGATCTCAGAAAGCAAGTGAAAAAGCGACTGCAACACTTGCAGCAATATAGTAGATGAGCTTCCTGTGAAGACAAAGCAACTTCTTGACCTCAGTGTCTTGATTCACCAACATGGAGTTACTCAAGTGCAGCAGGTGGTTTGTTGATTACTCATGCTACCCAAAGAACTGACCAGTCTGAGAGACAAGAAGGGCAATCTTATTGATGCCTCAAGCATATCACTCCTGAAGTAAGAGTGGCTGAGATTTAGAGGGAGACCTGCAAAATCAACTGCTGAAAACATCTTGCATTTTTTAAAATTATGAAACACGAAATTCAAGGGTTTTTTGTGCTATGGAAGTTACAAAGTGATTCATTCAAGTACATCATCTTTTTAGCACAAAAGAAACAAAAATGCAATACTGCCCAACTTTCCGCATTAAAAAAAAAGCAGTATCAGCGTGAATTAAAAACCAACCAAACAAAAAAAAACCAACCACAAAAATGGGCCTTGTCAAGCCACAGAAAGAAAATGATTGACAAGCTAACAACAATATAATCAATGATTGTCACAGGCTGGCTCCAACTGCTAGGCCTACAGCAATAATGCAAAGGTTTGCATTTTTACCCTTCACAGAGAAGGACACGTTTCTATCTACCTCTGTTCTGCTTCACTCAATACAAGTCTCCAGTAAGAATATACTGAACACCAACCTTTTATACAGAAGGAAATACACCTAAACTGTCAGTCAATAATTTCTCACCATTTCAAATAAAGATTTAGATCTAAGCGTGACCTTGATGAGTTGATCATTAGACTGACAAGCCTGAATCATTCACACTACACGTCAGATGAACTTCTGCTGCAGATGGGTAGGCATGCTTTCAGCACTGCTCATTCAAATTAGTGTTAATTGATTAGAATAAACTCAGCTTGTTCCAGTTATCTCCAGTAAAAGACAACATGCATATTAATACAACTGACTTTCAACAGGCCAGACTTCTGTTTCAGAGAATATTTCTACAAGATAGCTTCTAGTTTCAGTTTTTTAAATTCACAGGAACATTTTCCCCATTTCCTCACAGAAGTCCACCAGCACTTTCAACATTCCCCAAACTGGCTGTGTTTTTACTGATGTTTCCTCTTTGCTTAAGCAATGCCTAGGCACCAAAATCGCAAATGAACACCTGCTATTGCTGTATCCCAGACCAGTTTTTTTCCTGTGTTGTGCATTGCTTGAAACTGTTCTACGCTCCTCAGATTTAAATCAAAAGAAATAATATTTGGGATTTACTTAGAATAAAAACATTAACTATACAACATGACAGTCCATGACTGGCTTAGGAGGTGGAAGAGACGGGGAAGGCTCTTAAAAGAAAAATATTCTTTAAAAAGATTCCCTGCAGCAGAAACAAACAATAAAATAGCCACTGCCCATGCAGTCCATTGAAAATCTTTAATCAACCCCACTGCAATGAAGATGTTTAGCTAGGACTGTGACCATGGGGGAGGAAGGGGGGGGGAGAGTGAAAAAAATGAAAGGGTTTGAAGAAAAAAAAAACCACCCACCCCAAAATCTTGAATTAATGACACTCTACCTCAGTGATTGGCTGCCCTTGTGATGTCAAGTCCAGTTCCTGAGGTCTCGTCACCTTATCGATATCCAAGGAATCCATGCTGGAAGCTGCAGAGGTTATGCTGGAACGGGAGGAGTTACTGATTGAGCGCACCTCAGCATCACTCACTGTGCCAGCAGATGCTGTCCTCCTGTGCTGAGCAGTAACTACTGGTTTGGTGTCTTCTGCAACAGACTGTTGGGCTGCCTCATCCATGCTCAAAGAGGCCTTCTCTAACTGGGCAGTGATGTCATCCAATGATACGTTGGCATGTGATGGTTTAGTCACCTTACCAGATGAGGAGGATAATCCTTTCACGCTGCTGTGCTTAGTAGAAGGCCGGCTAGCAGGTGGTTTCTGAGCTTTGGATTCTGTGGCAAGGCGTTTCACTGCAGCATTGTTTGCTGAATGAGACCCAATGCTGCTGAGCTCCTGCTCTATGGAACAGAGATCAGCCATGAGGGCATCCAGATCCACAGTCTCCCCCTGATTCAGGGCTTCTGTAACAAACGAGATTTCAGTACACAGAGAGTTACTTCATTTGTCTATGCAGCACTTCACTTTGTATTATCAAATTTAACAGTTACGGTAAGGGAGCAAAGGAAGCTGTATTTTCTTTTCCCATCTGTATTGCAAAATCTCTACTACTTGACTGGTATAAGAGCCATTTAAAAAAACCCCAAAACATATTTGGGTTAAATATATTTGCCAATAGAAGAAATACAGAAATGTTCTGATTATATTTGAAAAGTTTAAACTGCTGTCCTGTGAACAAAATCTAAAAATACATTTGTATAATATCATGCCTCAACTTTTTGAAAAGTGTAGGTGTTTTGCTAAGCATTTTCTGCTAAAGCAATGCAAGGTATGTGACACTGCTTTAAAAAGAAAGCCACAAAATACTACACACACGCTCAAGCGTGTGTAATACAGCTTCCTGTATTACAACCAGGGGAAACTTAAGACAAGGAAAAACATAATTTTTATTTAACATGAAAGCATTCTGTAGCTATATTCCTGCATCCTGTCCCATGAAGCAAGATGCTCTTTCTTCCTGTTAACAGATATACATCAATTCACTCTTTCATGAGACCAGAACCTGGAATGTGTATTTCTGTACAAACACTAGACTACAATTCTCAGATATTAGGTGCTGTAAAAGATAACTGCTTTAGGATAACCAAAATTCTGTGCCATTAAGCAGTGCCTTCAGCAACTATGTTCTCACTTCAGCCAGAAGGGGGTTTAAAATGCTCTTTTATTTTACAATGTTTTCATTTATAGTTGGAGTAGGTTTTTTTCCTAAACTAATATTTGAGGGGGTAAATAATTCAACAAACCATTCAAATTATACATGGAGAATCGATATGAGAAGTTGGCAAGATTGGTTTCCTGACGGAGAGGTGATCTCTTCACTGGTGCCGCAGGCTTGTCTGTATCCAAACTCTGAAAAAGACAAGAAAAAGGGCAGAATAAAGTTAGACAAGGGACTAGACAAGCAAATCTTTAAGATGAATGAAAATTAATTTTCTCTAGGATAAATATTTTGAAAAATTCCGGCATATATAAAACCCTACAAACTCTTTTCAGGCTTTACACTGAAAACATGTCACCATACCACAGAGATTTAGCTTCAGGTAGTCAATGGAGAAAAACGTTAAAAACATTCTGGGTTCTTTTAGAATCAAAAGGCTGGAAGCATATTCCATATGCATTTTTAAGTGGTATTATATAGTAGCTCATTTTGAAACACAGACAGCTGGCTTACCTGTAACAACTACTCTGCAGCGAATTACACAAGTATCTAAACACATTCAAACTGTGGCACCCTCACTACGAAATGCATCATTAGCTTATGAGCATAATCGTAGCTTAAGCACACAAAAGCATGCAATGAATAATTCCACTTTATTAAAAGGGATTTTAATTTGGCGAAATTCAGTCAGTTTTCCCAATAAGCATTTCCTAGGGAAAATGTTAAATTATGAAAGTAAACCCCACCCAGTTCATGTAGGATAAATTTTTTTAGAAAAACTAATATAGGTTGGAAAAAAAAAGGGGGGGGGGGGGGGAGGAAGAGAGAAACAAGACATCACCCAAGAGGTACATGACAGGGTCCAGAGCTGTTGCCCCTGGAGCGACAAGTGCTACATGGGGAATCTAGATCTTGCTGTCACTGAGGCTTGACAGGCCTGAGCAGGGTTTGAATTTAAGCAATGCTTGTACTCATAAAGCTTTCCTGAAGATACGCTTGTCTGGAAAAAAGGTATCTTCTAGCTTTTACAGAACAAAGTTTCTCACCTCAGCTATTTATTTCCATTTCCTACATCTTCACTCCAGCCTTGTTAAAAAAGTCAAATGCACTATATTTTCCCTCCCTAATATTTATTTTTGATGAAATCCCTTCCTCATCAGTTTGTATTGAACTTCAAAAAAACCCAGCCAAAACACCACTTTACTCAGGAGTCAAGCACCACTTAATGACAAGCCAGTGGATGCAGCTTTGTGTTCTATCAGGTGGAAAAACCTTCACCTCTAGTAACTGTAATGAGCTTACATATTAGCCCACACAGAATAGCTGAAAAAATCTATAATAATATCTGTCTATAACCCTGGAGACAGCAGTGAAACTGGAGACAGAGAGGCCAGTTAGGGCTTGTTCCTTCAGGCTGAACCCACAGACTGACTGCCACACCATATTTCCTGTAACCAAATATATTCTAGTCAAAAGCATCTAAAGTGTGGTTTACTGAATTTAGTAAGTTATTTCACGTCCTTGGAAACACAGGTGATTGTGCTCTGCTAGTAGTGATAGCATTTCTCCATAACACATTATGGCGTTAAACTAGCAGTTTGGAAAACTGCTGAAAACTGCAATGGCACCAAAAGTTTAGTTCTGAATGATGATTCCCTTACTCTGCCTTGCACCTTCCAGTGCCAAACACCGCTTACACGTGCTGCAAATTTTGTGACTACCTTTTATAATGCTTTTATTAAAGAGGCCAAAATGAATTCAAATGATCTCATAGGCATCTTAACAACTACAAATCGTTTACAAAGCGTTTCCATTTGGAAAGGAATCTGGGTTTTACTTTCAATCCCCTCATGCCCCCCTACATTTTAGGAAATCTTAGAAGGAAGTTCACGGAACTCAGGGACAAAACCCCTTTCTTCCTACTTAAGAGTCCAGCTGATAAATAAATGCTGAGACTACAGGTCAATGCACTTTGGAGCTCATTAGCCCTAATCACCCCTCTGTACTGGGACTTTATTGGGGCACTGCATCAAGACAATCACTTCCCAAAAACCCAACTGAGGCATAACTAACTGCATTAACTTGTTTATACAAAACTGTATGAGGTCATTCACAATTTGGGGGGAAATTTCATTTATCAGTAGTCACAAAGGATATAAGGGCAACTATCAGGCTATGTTACAGATCGTGTTGTACAGCAATATGAAAGTGATAAACAAATAATGTGGGTCTTCCCCTGAGCTATCTGTTAGTAGGTTTTAAGAATTTTGCATGAATCAGCAAAACAAATTGATACATCACCATAAAGTCTCTATGTCAATAGTGTAAATGTAAGCCTCAAGTAAAGTATGCTTACATTTCTAGGCTGCTCATACCTGAAAAAAAAAATGGGGCAGAGAACAAAAGGCCTAAGACCAATTACCCATTGTGCTTCTCTGTGAAGATCCTCACTTGAGGTAATTTACAGAACTCAGGCCTTCAAAACAGCTCCCACTTACCACTACAAATCCTTCACAGGAAGTTAAAAAACCAACAAGACAACAATGTGCAGATTCATTTCACACAGTCTTCCATTCAACTCAAAGGCAGGATTCTTTATGGCCCTGCATGTCCAACTTCAGGAAAAAGAAAAAAAATCCCTTTCCCCTAGAGTGCTGTCTAGATTTACATCTCACAGGCAGAGATTTAACCAGAAGATAACAGAGATGAGCCAGCATTTGAAATGCTGTCACATCATTAGCTCAATTTTCCTTCAGTCTTTGGGTAAGACGAAGATTAGAAATGCTGCCTCTTCTTCAGCTTACTGAAACGTGAGGTATCATAACTTTGCTTAACTCTATGTGACAAGGAGGGAGAAGATGAAATACAATATTCAGGAGGGCCAGCTCACGTGGCTAAAAAAACCACTGCAGCAGTCAGAGAAATGGCCTATCACCCCAGGAGCCTGGCATACCACGACAAACACTGTCCCTGCTCGTGAAGGAAAAGCACTAGAAAAAGAAGTGCCAAAAGAAGATGTCCAATCAGCTGCCTCTCTTATATAGACAGAGTACATGGAATAATGGTGAGTGCTCTAGGGTGTATTAGGGCACCTTACCATGTCATCTGTAGCAACATTCACACTTTCTTGTTCCTTCTTGCTGTTCAGGTGGAACAAATAAATGCTGTCATAGCCAGACAATGCCCAACCGTATGTTTGGAGATACAGCCTACCTCTAGCCAGCTAAAGTCAGTGTTTCTCTATATACATGTGGTCAAAATACCAGTTCCATAGTTGTCAGAAGGAATCATAGCCTTTGGGAAAAGGCAAACCAGTAGCTTGTGAAAAATGAATTCAACAACTTTGAGATGGGGAAAACAAGCCAATTTAGAAACCTTTAAAGAGTATTGAGTTGGCCACATGTTACAGTCTACCTTGCTGCAAGTGGCAGTGCTAAGTAGTTAGCACCCAACTGAAAAGAAACATGTAATACTTAAAGAATGATTCTGTGAGATGATTGAAACCTCCCTAACCTGTGTGAGTTTGTCCAGCTCCCCCAGCCAGGCCCCAAACATCTTGTCCAGATCCTGATCTTCCTTATCACTATCTTCTTCCGCACCATGGTCAAGTTCTTCATCTGATAACTGCTCCATCTGAAAAAAAAATGAAAAGTTTGATACTCAAATTGTAGCAGTGTTTAAGAAAACTGGTGTCAGCTACCACGTTTCTGAAAAAGTGTTCCGAAGTCAAACCACAGGTCTGTCCATAAGCTTTATAAAAATTGCATACATTCACAGTTTGTTATCCTGCTCACAAGTAAAGAGTTAGTGGGAAAGCTGCAATAGACAATTACAAAGCCATTCTTGCAGCTCACTTTTTGTCAGAAACATGCAGAAAAAGATAAAGAACAGAATCCACAATATTTAATACACCATCAGAAATATGGTGCTGGCCTTACACGTGCATTCATTGCCAGCTAGTGTTGGCAAAGTCTACTGACTACATTACAAAAATTCAACACTTGTCCAAGGAATTCAGCTGACCACAGTTAAGCAACACCATTCAACCCACAGGAAGTGCAGTCTCACTGCACTGCAAATAGCTGACTCCACACATCTGTAAACAGAAATGCTTAAATAGGCCATAGACAATGCCAACGATACATCCCATGAGACAGTTTAAATTTTGAACACTGTCCAGATCACTTCAGTGATATCGCACAATTTTTACCCAATAAAGCAACTCTCCCCCGGAAGCCAAGAGTCACCATTACAGCTAACAGACCCTCCTTCATTCAACAAGTGACTGACCAAGATAAAGATTTAACGTTCTCCAAAGATTATCTATTACTTCAAAGGAAATCAATCTTTGGTTAATCAAGCCTCTGTTCTCTTCCCCAAACTTGTTCTCCAAGCTCCTTACATGGACCTAAGGCACACATACCTTCCTGGGCGCATCCACATTGTCAAACCCAGGATCTGGTTCAGAATGAAAGTTTACATACTTGTGGGGAGAATGACATAAGCAATTATTTGGGTGTGATCAGGCTCTATGGAAGAGTAAATCCTAGAGATGTCTCTCTGGACAACCTATAGCACATGAGAACAGATCGCTACTAAGAGTTACACAAAAAAATTCATGGTGTGCTGCGCAGCTTGATTTGGTTAAGTCATGGGCTACACAGTAATTCGGTACATAGCTTTCAGAAAGCACCAGTTTACATTTTGCAGATTTAAAAGCAAGCCTGCTGAGTGCTAGTCTTCAGGAAAAGACAAATCTTGGTCTGAAAGACATCACAGTGTCTCAGAGTTGAACTGATGAGAGATGTTATGAAAAATGATAAAGGTGACCTCAGAGAAAAACTGTTCAATAAGTTTTTGACTTTATTATATTTATTATTTTTTCATGCAAAAAATCTCAAGGATTTAAAAATACCCTTCCCTTCTGTTTATATATTGCTTATATTTCACCTTACCTTGATAAAATAATCAGGTAACAAGAGACTTGAGAGGTGATCTACAATTCTGAGGTCAGCAGAAACCAATGCCTCCCACAGATGCAAGATACTGCCATCCAGTTGTAGGCAAAACCACTTCAGTCTCCTGCTGAGATTTTACTTTTGTGGGAAAGCACAATGCAGTTGCTTACCTTAAAAGGGGCAATAATATTAAAGCTAACCTGGCACAGCATACTGTCCAGAGCAAGCACTGAACAGATTAAATTCACCATCTGAATCTTGTTTTTTCCAGCAGTTGAGTGCTGTTAAGTACTTCAAGCACTCCAGGGAACAGAAGGAAACTCCTTCTGAATTTTAAGAGTGATGATGAAATTAAGAAAAAAAAATACCAATATGCTTATGTAATAGAGCTGCATCCTTCCACCAGTATTTACGTTCTGTAAGTCAGGCATGCCTCCCCCTGCAAGGTTCTTCTCCCTGACGTCATCTGAAAGCCCTCCCACATACAGCAGGGTAGCAGCAACTCATACCCTGCCTGAACTTCTGCAAAACAAACAGAAGCTGGATTTCATTTTCACGCTCCTTCAAAGCTTTGCTTTACTACTCCTTAGGCTTTTACGCGGACCAGAAATATTGTAAATTCAAGACAATACACTTGTCTTGAATTATACTTAAGGTGACACAGTCAGACTGCTGTAATAGCGTTCACATTCAACAACATAACATTTCTCAATGTCTAGAAACACTTGAAGTAAAGAATTTTTACTTGAAGGCAAAGGGAAGCTATTTAAAAGCGTGCCTTAGGAAACATGACTACGAACTGGCAAATCAAATAAATGGAAACTGTGATACAATGCAGGTGGAGCTCGGTATTTACAGATACTTCACACTGCTAGCCTTTCCCTCTTTGAGTTGTTTTTGCCACTTACTCTACAGTTACACAGGACTTGGTTTGCAGTGCGTTTATTCTATGGCACTGTTCATAACTCTTCCTTTCATTAAGAGAGGAGCTTGTTCTTTCCACTAATACTTCTGAGGATATGAGCTGTGAAAAGAAACCAGCATTCTCAATCTCCCATAAACTGTTGCTTTAGCTATTTTAACTTGGCATCAGAGACACTGCTTTAGTTCCAGTTACTCTGAAGACAGAATTAGCAGCCTAAAGAAAACTTCTACAAGTAAAGTACTGTTGTGTCAGCCAGTCTGGCACTAAACCCTACAGTATTTGCCAGCTCCTTGTAGTCCCCACCCAAGCTTCCTAACATCAGCTGCATTTCCTATGAGCCTGTCAACATTTGCTTGCAGAAGGCACACAGAGGATAGTGTCTCACTTAAGAAACAGCTAATATTAACTTGCTCGTTCTCTAAAAGGGATCTTTCTTAGCACAAGCTCCACTACTGGAAGGAGATATCCCAAAGGACATTACTTAAAGGATTAATTCAATAAATTAAGGCAGAGACAAAAATGTTCAGATAACAGTAACAGAGCTTTTTGACGTAAGAACTTAGAACAGTAACAACTCAAAAAGAGTGCACATTTCAATTAAAAAGCTTGAAATTTTCCTTTTTACAGCCATTTTCTTTCTCACTGTTGTTAACTGCAGCAAACACGCACCATAGTTTAGCAAATCATGACCTTACTGGGAGTTATCACACCTTTCTACAGATATGGCATTTTTCTTTATAACAAGAAAGAAAACCAGCAGTGTAGATGGGGAGAGGGGAGGGAACGGTCATGTGTGCTTTGTCTTGTGCATTTTTTTTTTAAGGAAGTCATTTCAAACTAAATTAGATCTAGAAATGGAAAAGGAATAACTCTAGTTCTAGTGTGACACCATAAAGTAAGCCACTTACATTCCTAAAGCATTTGCAGGCTAGCAGAACTTAAGTAGCTGCTGCTTCTGCTTAGCTCCTACCAGGTGAAGTGCCAAAGTAACTTTAGGATTCAAGTTACTTATCAACACTTCACCTTCTGTTCTCTTCAAGTGTATGTCAGAACATAACTTAATGAAAATGAGCAGCAACATTCTGGGATTCCTAGATAAAAATAGGGTACCAACACGGTATAGTCTTCCATATGCAAGTAAGGCTTCCTGCACTGAAGTATCACCTATGTACTATTTCGTTATCCACTATGGGCTGCAGTAGACTTTATCTGTTTGAAATGCTATTTAAACAGGCAGACCCATAATTGCTCTAAGTCAAGGGTTTACTTTCCAAAACAGTTCTTCAGGTTTGTTAACTTTTCAATGCAAGAAGCACAGTATTCTAATATTATTTTACAAAAAGTTACTGAGGCTTTCATTAGAAGACACCAGTTGCAACATTTAATTATAAGTTATTTCAATTACACTGCAAGGAAAGAAAAATTACCAATGATTTAGAAAACAATAAACATTTACTCTTTCAAGCTGAGTCCTGTGCAAGCCATTGTAGCTTTTAGTACACCAGGTCAAGCACGAGATGATGCAATATCAAAATACATGATGAAAGAGGAAAAGCCCAAGAACGCTTCAAATACACGGTTTGGACATTTTCGAGAAAAGACACCAGTGCAGAATTCTGAAACTAACAAACTGCTGTCAATAGAAAGCAACAGCTGATCTTGGGGACAGAGGAAAGTTATAATCAAAAGTGTTTTTCACTTTTTCACAGATTCCGTTCTGCAGATTTGCACTTTGAGATGGTAGCTCTTACCTTAAATCAACCCAGCTCAAGACAATAGGAAATTTTATTATATTAACAAAATTTCCTTATAATGAAAACACTCTGCACTGAAAAAAGTAGTTGCAAAAGAATCAGACTGCAGGACTCGTCACCACACTTAATTAACGATGAAAAGATTATCAGAAACAAAAACAGAATTCTGAGTCCAACTGCAAACGTCAATGTGCTTCAAGGGTCAGCAGCAAGAATGTGTTTACTCGCTATAATTACAGAAGCACTGTAATAAGCATTTTGAACTAGAGATGCTTAAGTATGTTCAAAGGCAACTGACAGGATAAAGCCCCGAAACGAAAACAAACCATCTTTCTTTCAGGCAACTGATTTTTTCAACCCCAACCCTTGTTATTTAAACACAAGCTTGTACAAGCTTATGCTTGTTACTGAAACAAGGATTTTCTTCCTTAAATCAACCATGGATTTTGTTACAAAGCTATTATAGGGATGCAGTAGACAATACACAAAACTTCAAAACACCACCTGAACAAGTAACTGGATTTCTGCGTTTCAAAATCTAGCCTAACCAACCAAAAGGCTCTATATAGCATACTCTGGTTTGGAAAACATACTTTCTCTGGAGCTGCTTTGGAAATCAAGAGCTGTTCTTCCATTTGTAATCATATGCGTCATCATGTCACTACCCATTTCTGTTTAAGAAGTCATATATGACAGAACGCTACAGTAAAACACTGTACAAGTGCATAAGCAAAGTGTGCACACATAAATACAAGAGCAAGATTCTAGCCAGTTTTCACCTCTAATACTTGTTTACCTGACTGCTTAAAGAAATAGTTACTCACACAGAAAAAAACTGTAATGCTTTCACAACACTGATAGCTAAAGTTCACATCCACCTTTCTAGACATTTTCTTGAAGTTCTGGTAAACAATAAAAGGTCGTTTGACCATGTATGTTATTTGTTTCATATTAATACTCTGTTTACATTGAATCATAGAATGGTTTGGGTTGGAAGGGACCTTAGAGATCATCTAGTTCCAACCCCCCTGCCATGGGCAGGGACACCCTCCACAAGACCAGGTTGCTCAAAGCCTCATCCAGCCTGGCCTTGAAGACAGCCAGGGATGGGGCATCCACAGCTTCTCTAGGCAACCTGTGCCAGTGTCTCACCACCCCCTCTGTGAAGAATTTCTTTCTGATATCTAATCTAAATCTCCCCGCTTTCAGTTAAACCCATTACCCCTTGTCCTGTCACTACAGGCCCTTGTAAAAAGCCCCTGCCCCCCCAGCTTTCTTGCAGGCCCCTTCAGGTACTGGAAGGTGCTATCAGGTCTCCCCAGAGCCTTCTCCAGGCTGAAGAACTCCAATTCTCTCAGCCTTTCTTCATAGGAGAGGTGCTCCAGCTCTCTGACATGACAGGGACCGATCAAATCCAACATGTTTTTCAGTAACAAATAGCAGATCATTTGCTTTAGCATTTCCAGGTCTCTCGTTAACAAGCATAAAATATTTTGAAATTAACTACTCCTGAAAAGGAAATTTGGAGGGAGGAATTAGAAAGTTATGGGAAATTCTTTGTGCATTATCTAACATCCTATAACCCAGTTCACATTAAAAGTAACCTAGATGAAAGCCTGAACAAGAAAGCATTTGTCTTCTTTCTGCTTCAAATAGCATAGGTACTAGCTGAATACACCCCAAGGCCCCTACAGACATTCCAACGTCTCTCAAATGCAAAAACTGAGGTACAAATCTGTCAGCCAAAAAATTCAAATTCAAAATATCCCAAACAAAAATCTCTGTCAAGTGAAAGCCTCCTTCAATAAACTATTCTGAGCCAACTTTGAGTTTTGTTTTTCTTTTTTTAAACCATGCTCCAGGCAACAGTGTTCCAGACTTGTAGTCACACATGCTGAAAACGCACTGTATGTCTGATGAAAGATGGCTGCAGCCACTTCAGTAAAAGCAAAGGGACCTTTTATAATCAGTAGCCTCATGTTTTTGAAATTACTCAGGCAATAATTTTAATAGTTAAAATTCTGCATCCACATATTATACAGATATAGCATCCGTTGCACACAGTAAAAATCAAATTATGTCTGTGCACTCTTTTGTACCAGTTAAATAAGTAAATCTATTTATGCATTACAGCTTTAAAATGGAAAAATATTGAAAGTATGCCTTGTACACATGCCAAAGTACTGTGGGTGACCTCTTGAGGTTTTGAAGAGCAATATCCACCTGCCTCAATGTAAGACCCAAGAAAGAAATAGTTGCAGCTAATCACACATCAGCACAATGAAGATATAAATAAGGTGTATGAAGCATTCACAGTTACTAATGTATTTCAGTACTGGATCACAGGATTACTAAGGAATGTAACAACATTCAATTCTACTACCTGTTTCTTGCCCTTCTTCCCCCCCCCATCAACATACTATCTGCCACAATTCAAATAATTTGTCCTGTCAAACTCAACTACATTCCAACAGCCTAGGAAGCAATGGACTCAGCATTACTTTGGAAAATTAACTTTATTTTATTCCTTACTTATTTCTTAAACTAATTAGTAGCAATTATGAAATAGGGTTGGCAAAAAGAAATTAATAAACATCTAATACGCATGGAGTTCTTTAAGCTGTTCTTCAAAACTAAAATAGGGATTGGACTTTGGCAATAAATCCTATTCATCACACATAGGAAGTCAAGAGCGGAACACGAAATGTACAAGACTTATTCAAAGCAAATTAAAAGTTGCTAAAAGTAACAGATGTTCATCCAAACATACCTCATGGTTTCTAATGCTACTCCTAAAATTTAGTACATGCCTGTACAAGAACTTGCCTTTGCCTCTAGCTGTTTGTATTTTAAAGCCAGTCAAACAACAACCTTTTCACTAAGCTCTTAAAAATATTTTTATTTACATTATCTGTAACTTTATAATGTAAATATTTATAGCAACACAAGTGAACGCATAACTTACATAATGCTAATGAAACAATTGCTTGGAAAAGCAACTGGAAGAAGAAAAAAAGCCTTAATCAGATATTTGATGGTAACATCAAAGCAAACTGTTTCACTGTTCCTGGAATCCCCCAAAATACATCAGTGCTGTATACAGCAAACACAGGTTTTCTAAAACTCGCTGGTGTTCACAGGAGCACTATTACTCTTTCAGATTACAAGAGGCTGTCCAACAACTACCCCTAGAGTTTCTAACCAGGAAAGTCAAACACACCACAGTTGCTCCCTGGTCTTCCACAGATTCAGCACAGAATCTTTCGAATGAAGTAGACAATGTGTTAAGCAGGGATATGACAACACAATACTCTTCAGACAAAACAAATACCGAAGAATAAAGCTTGTTTTGGCTAGCAGCATTAAGAAATAGAAAAACTAAATTCTCCATATTCACATCCACTGCAGCTACTGACTCTCTTTGCATTTAATCAAAACTTGTACACACCCCCTCTGACTTCAGTTGACACAGGTACCCACAATTTCCTGAAATAAACAAATGGAAGACACTAAAATGTTTACTTCATCATCTTCATTTCTAACAAACAACACAAGATATTTCTGATCTGTCACAGCAAAACCACCAACAAAATAGCCACACGTCCACCCCTTCATTGTTTGAAAGCTTGGAGAGGTAAAATGCCAAGTGGATCAAGTAGAAGTCTACCCTATGTTTCACAGGGTTGGAATTATCACTTAAGCAGTCTTTGCATTATTCTTACTATTTATATTGACTCTAGCTTCCCATAATTGTAGCCTGAAATTTTAAATTAGTCTCCACACATTGACCCCTTGCACATGGAAAAACATTTAAAAGATCTTTCCTCTTGTACGAGGGGGGACACACCAAAATTACTGAAATATCTACTGAAGAATCTACATAAACTGCATCTGAAATTCGCGCTGCTGAGAAGGCACACAGTAAATCCCTTCTTCTCTCCCATATATTTTGGTGCCTGTCTCACATCTAGCCAAACAGATGTTGCCTTGAAAAGAAGAGGCTTTATCACTGCGTCCCATTTCCTGAACCAAGATTCCAGCCAGAGTACCCAAGTGGATATTAAATTAATTCCCATAAAAAAGCATCCTAGATTACATCATGTCTCACAGCAGAGTCTTTATGAAGACAACCTGAAGACAGCGCTAAAAAACTGCTTAGCCAGAGATCATAAAAACAAAAGCTGCCTTAGCTAAAACATTTTTCAAGCAGTAGATAAAACACAGGTTCTTAGAAACAGTGACACTCATTAGTTGCAGGAGTCAATATCTTGCTCTTACCAGATGAGATGAGAATTTTCAGTGTGAAAACAAAGTGAGATTATGAAAGACAGGGAAAACATACAGCTTTAAATCTATATTATAGTCTGCCTTCAGTAGGCAGAGATGTACTTAAAAACATACATAAGCTCCATTTTTCTAAAATCTTCATTATACAGTTATCATAACACAAACACTATCGTAGCATCTCTTTCCATTCAGTTTTAGCCTTAGAATGATGTCCAAAAAAAGAATAACAAACAAACAATTTGATGCAGAAAAAGAGGCAGAACCAAGTTTAATGCAGTAACTTCAAGAAGGGTATGTCTGTAAATAAAAAGATTAGTTATGTTAAAAAAAAAAATTAAATATTAGTGGGAAGTAGACAGAGGATGCATTTTGTATTACAAATGAAACAAAAATATCTTAAGAGTAGCTGCAGCCTTGACAAGACAGCTAGATGTCCAAAGAAGTTTCCATAGTCAAGTTCAGCGTTATTACACAATTTGAGAATGTACAAATTCAAAGCTTTAAGGTTATTTATGCTTGACTCCAGACAATATATACCTTGAATATGCTCATGACAATATTTGAAGAGTACATAAATACACAATCAGGTTAATCTGTTTTTAGATAAATGGCAAATTTAGCTCAAGATCATTAAAAAGCATCTCTTTCTTACCCACTGAAGAACCGCAAGTGACTCGCAACAAGTTCTGCTATTTCAGCAACGAGTTTTGATTTCAGAAGAATCCTTCCTACAAATTCTCAAGAACACATGTCCTATATGTTGCAGACCAATAAAACTGCCCCAGGCTGAAGGTTGATGAGGCCTCTACAATAAGTGAAAATTACTAAGCAAAATAAATTCTGAATGCCTCTAAGAGGTGATTCTTGGTCCACAGGGATTAGGAAAAAGAAAAGCCCTCAGGCATTTCTTGCAAATTGATCTGTGGGATAGAAGTGGAACAGATTTCAGCCGATTCTAGCCACTAGTCCGCGAACATAGCAAGACAGACTACTCAAGCATCTCAGAATGAGGATTCCCTACCCTGCCTCAGGCCACTGTGCTCTTGGCTCTGCTTTCCCAATTCTAGCTATGGCCACACATTTCAGGAAAACAAAACATCCCTAAATATTTCATTAATTGTGAAGTGGTGGAGGGGGAGGAGATGTGCAGCTGCACAGGGAGAAAACAAACATTCCTGATCACAGCAGGCAACTCACTTAAGTCCTGAAGCATAATATTCAATTCAGTTACAGTTATTATCCTAATACACAGTTGCAAATGATAGGAGAACATTAAGGGCAATGTAGGCAATCCTTCTGTCCCCAGAGAGCACAAAGGAAGTGGATAAGAGATCCAGAAGTGGCCATCTCCTAATGAGGTGGTAGACTCCCACATACCAAACAGCCAGCCTAGAGCTCTCATAAAGCTTATATAAAGCATTTAGAAATGGAAATGAAGAACTTAGATGTCTGGTCTTTCACTGAAACTTCCCAAGGTCTTAACGACTCAAGTAAAAATGCAAGCCTTCAACATCTTTGTATACATTTATCATGAAAAGTACACCAGACACATTAGAAGAAAGATTTCCATTTTCCAGATAAGGGCCAAGGCAAGGAATACAAAACAAACACCTCGTGGTTTGGGAAGACAGCACAAGGAAAACTGCCTACATCCATAACTGTATATCAGCAACATTCTGCATGTAACAACAGAATATGAAATGTGACTGGAAAAAAACCACAGAAACATGCATAAGATTTTACTGCAAAACAGAATCTTTTAACTGCTTATGTAAGAACAACATTTTCAGACATACTACTTAGGAACAGTCCAAACAACGATCCAAAAGGTCTAGCATACTTTTCAAATAAAACGGCACCTAATTCTGCTACATATCATTTGTGCCTCTCTTTCCTCTATAGCTGCTAATATTCACTGAATTATAATCAAAGAAAAAAAATCAAACCCAAGCAATAACACACAACAAAATTGAGGCTGCCTGTAGGACAGCGACACAACAGCCTTCAAAAGAAGGATTTAACTGAGCTTTTTGTGATGGAAATCTACATTCTTCCTTCTCCCTCTCAGGCAGTATACAGTCTTATGCCTGTCCTTGCTGTTCAAATTGCAGGTTGCATGCACTATTCTATGCGCAGGCAATGCAAAAAGAGGTACTTCTATGTCAGTGCAAAGAGTAAGGAAACCAGAAAACCTAGCAAATGGGAAATTTAATTCAAGATCAGCAGGTGACTGCACCAAGAGGGATGAAAGCACATGAAGGGATGTACACTCTGTAGGAGGGGATGTCTCAAACAATACATGAGAACAGACACAGCATGAAAGAATGGCTTTGTATACATCCATAGTTAAACTCAACGTGCAGTGAAGAACAGTTGTCAGCTGCATTTAAAGTAAACCATTTTACTACCAACACCAAACTAAGCACTGACTTAACACTACAACCGAAGCAGGTGAGACTAGGCTGTGCGCAGGTGTCTTCATGGCATTCTGGGCACTCCCTCAACAATGGCTGCACAGGTACCTTATCTACCACACTGCCCTGTGGATATTCTCTTCAATCCAGAAAAGCACTAGAAGGCACAATGTAAATTATTTTTACGAGCTTACTTGCCTCTTGCAACTTTACCCATTACAGAAAAGATTATGCAGTCTCTCTTCTCCATCAGCAGACAGGATAGCAATGAATTTTGTATATAAAATATTTTGGCCCTACTCATAGATCCCATGAAATTATTCTTGTAGCTGTGGCCCACTAATAACAATCCAGGCTAACAGAAGCACTTTTAATCTCACCCTGAACATGGGAAGGGAAGAAGCACTTGCCAACCAATCACTATAAAACTCAACCCTCTAGAGACTGGTCTATTGTGCCTGTACAAGATCTTTATCCACCAGGAATAAACATTCAAAGACATTCATTCATTTTTACATATATGCTAGGCTGTCTTTCAATTATAAGAATGCACAATAAAGCATGTAACTGCCAACTACCTGTAAAAGCTGGACATCTTTACAGTGCTGTAGAAGATGGTATATTTGAAGGATCAAATCAGCCAGGAGGAGGTGTAAGAAAACCATTTAGGTCATAGGGCAAATTACAATGCAGGTGAGAGTATTTCCTCATAAGACTCTGAGCTACTCTATGCTACAGTACAGTTAAAAACTAGTTTTTGCTCAAGGATCCTCTCTAAAGTTAAAAATAATCATTATGCCAATGCTCACTTAAGATACCACACCAGACACTGGCAATCTGTGTGATGTGAGTACTATCTAGACTCAGAAGTTGCCAAATCCCTTTCAACAAAGACTGAGTGACAGCCTATGAACCACGGTTCAAAAAAATGGAAGAGCAGTGCTTTACTTATGATAAATACACAGTGTTCTTCACTGGTTGCTTTATATAAACTTTCTTATCAGGGAATGTCTTTTTTTACAGTAAACTCAGCTGCAACAGACTGGAAGTTATTTAGGATTTCTGGTAAGAATTAAGATTACATTGTGAAGAGCTGCATTTCACTATAGCTGGAACTACCATCTCTGAAGGTGGGGGGGGGGGGGGGGGGGGGGGGGAAATGAAAAAGCCACAACTGTGTATTTTTCAGAAAACCCATAAATTAATGTTTGGTACACCTAAAATAAAAATGCTAAAAATGAAATAGCTATGTGAGTCAACACATTTTGTTGTTTATAGTTAGACATTACAAAACAACATAACCTTAAGAAACACCACATATTTAGAGGACAAGCATGGAAATAATCTTTTGGCTGAAAGGAAAGCAAAAGTACATTCAATTTGGAAGACACCTGATTTACTTTAAAACTACTCCTAACAAGCTGAACAAAGAACAATGACACTGGCTTAAACCAGAAAAACAATAGGCTACCCCAGCTCAATTAATTTTATGTTTTAAGCCACTACTAAGACCAGATTTAAGTACTGAAATTGGCAGTGAACTTTAACCCTCCAACTTCATTGCAAACTACAAGCAGGGACATAAAAGCCGTCTCCATCCCCAACACTTTTTCATCCCCAACCTCTGCACATGAGGATGTATGTCTATTGAGGTGTGAGGCAGATAAGGACAGCCACACGAATGGAGGGGAAAAATGGACATACAGTACTGCATCATGACATTACCAGAAAAGAAGGAAATACTATGTAAGAGGGGTTTTGCCATGGAAAAGCGTGCCTTGTGGGAGGCTTGGAAGGGCTGCATCAAGGAGAGTCTTGTGAGTCTGGGAGAAACACTGATGTGGGACACTGGAAAGAAGTGAGTCCCAGCAGTTATGACTGGAAAGAAAGGCTGGAAGTTAGCAGGAATGGGGCAGTTTTCTATGACAGGAAAGGGGAGGGGATCATTTGGCAGTAAACCAACACTGTTCACTAGGTAGTGATGTGAGGCACAGGGGCTGAAGGGGCCCTGGCCACCCAATGACATTTGGGACCAACCATGTGCCATGAAAAGGAGATAGTACAGACAAGTGCTGCATGATATGGGTGTAGGTGGAAAAACATTACTTATGAATCTCACAACTGCAGAACCACTGCTTTGCACTTTATCTTCCCTTGGAGTTTTGCAGGTGATTAAGCACAATTTCAGATCCGTATAAACGTCACATGCAGTAACAAGACAGAAAGCCTTCAGAAAGACTTCCTGCTGCATAAACTGCAAATCACCCTTTTCCTTGTTGATACTAGAAGAATCCAAGTTGTATTTTGACAAGCCCAACAGGCTGGGGCGGGGGGGGGGGGGGTGGGGGTGTGTGGACCAAGGAAGTTGTACACTGACACAACTCTTCTCAGCACTTGTTCCTTCTCTCCTCCAGAAGCAAGAGAAAACAATGATCTCGATGCACAAAGCAAGTTCTGAGAGACATCTGGTTGAGCAGGATGCCAAAGTCTGCAACGACTCCACTGCCACTAGTGTCTAGTAAAGCCTGCACGAACTGCTGAAGGGGAGAAAGTCTGTCACTAGATACAGAAAGGCACGTCCATCACTGATAAAGGCTGAAAATACAACTTAATTCTTATTTGCCATTTTAGCAGAATGTCACTGAAAAACTCTCTAAGTTTCTAAAAAGCCAGAAAAAACTGGCAATATTTCTCCCTGCACTTTTTGTTTGGGTTTTTTGTTTTGTTTGTTTTTTTTGGTTTTGGGTTTTTTTTTTTTTTAACTTTCTTCACTTGGGATTTTGCTTCCACTATCAATTCAGCCTCCTTCCCTGGAAGGATGGTTTAACTGTCTTAAATCAAGAAGTCCACACAATAACTCAAACCGTTATCAGCAATTTGAGGTATAAAGCTGTGCAAGTTGTCACAGCCTGCTAATAGGAATCATAGCATTGCCTACCGAGCACTGACCTTAATCTCTAGTTTATAAGCCTCATGAAAGTCATTAAAAAAATGTAATTAATTCTGTATACTTAAGATGTGCTCTAAAGACATATGTTCATACTGAAAAACTGCATTACTTCAGTTCCTAAATAAATCTTGGCAGCAGAGAGTAATGGAAGGAAGTGGGGAAAAACACAAGTTCTGGACTCTCTGGACAAAAGCACTTCAAACAACAAAGTAGCCTCAACATAAAAGTGTTTTGTTATGTCAAAGGTTAGAGCAGTCTACAAGCCAGTTAAGCACCAACTGACGCATATCAGAAGGACTTCTACCTAGAATTTAGTTCTACAGATTAAGACCAAATTTAAATAGTTAACACAGAATCAATGTTTTAAAACACACATTCCTGAAAAAATAAGAAAATCAGCTTCCATAGTAAAAAGGAAAAAAGAAAGTGTAAGTCATGCCACTGAGAAAGTGAACACAAAATGTCTATACAGTAGAACAACCATGGAAGACAGGACTGACAGCTGGGTCTTGTTAAAGAAGGACTTTAAACAGAAGGAATTAAACTCATGGGATTATGCCAGCATTCCTAAGAAATACTGTTCAGATCCTAAACTGCAGAGGCCTTGTCTAAACAGCTCAGCACCTGAGTCATATAAACAACTACCGTAAAGTCCGTTGCCACCACACTTGAGAGCTTTTTGAATGGAACTCTTCTTGCATATGAAAACCGAAGACAGTAGAGTGCTTTCCTACTACAACCATGGGGAAAAAAATAAATCGAGCGAGTTAGACTCCATACTGCCACTCACAAACATAAGTTTCAACGTTTTTTCCACAAAGTTTATTGATTGCCCCTAATCCCCCCTCCCCAACTTTTAATGATTTTTTTAATTCAGTGAAGGATAATCCTAAGCAGATGGCTGAGTACAGCTATTATACACAGACATATATACACTGTGCATTATGTTTCACACCACATTTTGCTTATAAACACACTTGGAAGTTCTATCTCTCAGTATTCAATTATTCTTGTCGCTCATCTGAAAGTGATGCTGTGGTAAATCTAAACCATAACAAGACAGATTTAGACAATGAGGAAAAAAAGAACACCAAAGGCTGGCTAAAATAATTGTAAAGTTCACAAAAAAGTTTTTTAGAAGTCACAATTTTTAGATCAGCCTGATAGAATTTATGGTTTATTTTAAAGTCCTCTAAAAGTAACATGGGTACTTGTTTTCCATGCGACTTTTTTTTTTTTTAATACAAAAAGTGAATAAACCTTTTTAAACATCAGGGCAAAGGCCACACTGACTTAAAAATACTGTACAGTAGTCTTATTTTCATGCTAAGAAACAAGTTCACAGTGACAGGAATGAGATACCCGGTGGCATTCAATAATCTGGGGAACAGATACTGTCCTATCACAACTGAATTGTGAACATCAGGAGTCCCTGTAACTTTCAAGAAGTTAAGAAGAGTGGTACTCTACAGGATAGCTCCTGGGCTTCACCACACAGCACCTTCCCACTGAATCCTCAGCAGCAAAATGCAGGATTATGTCTTTTGATAGCAACTACCCTTTGACTGCCATCCTTCCTGGCAGTCACAGAGCCTCTCCTCCATTATGCTGGATTTATTTCAAACATGCTACTCAGTAAAAAGCCATAGGTGAATTCAGCTTGTCTATTTCTCAAGATAGGTAGGGGAATGACTTTCAGAATGTATCACACAGACCCCATTCAAGTTGTCCAGGAAAAGCAGAGCTGGGAGCAGGTTGTGTGTGGTATAGTGAAGGTAGCAGATCATTTGTACTTACCCCTTCAGAAAGGAATTCCCCTACAAGCACCCACTGGGCTGTGCACACCCAACAGTTCCAGTCGCGTAAGAGAGGAGGGGCCACAGCACACACTTCCTCCTTCTTATTCATCCCAGCAGAGCATAGGGAGTATGTCACGTATTCAGATGAAGACGTTGAGCACTGAAATGTTAAGATACTTCCAATACCAGATTCTTCAATTTGACCTATTCTCAGCAACATGCTATTGTGAAAGGGGCAGCCTACCTCCCAGCTGTGTACCCAAATACACCTACAACTATATCAGCCGGATAAATCCACACTTATTTCTAGCTAAGCATTTGAGGAATTCAGGCAATTTATTATTGTTATTGGCATTTAAGAGCTGAAGGATATTTAAAAAAATGTAAAACCCAACACATTTTGGATGGACATTTTCTCTGCATGTAGAAAACACTGACAGCTGGTTCAGAAGCAATAAAAGTGTAAAGTCATCTTTCTATTCCAGAGCCAACCGTCTACAGTCTTTTCCAAAGGAGTTTTTGGAAAAAAAAAGTTTTTACCAGCCTTCCTGATGTATTTTTATAATTTTTCTTTTAAACGCCTGCTCCTACAGTTTAAAACAACTTACACATTAAAGTTTGAGCCAGCATTAGGCTGTCAGGAAAGGGAAGGACTCTCCTTCCCCTCCATTCACTAGCACTTTGCTCCAGAACATCACTGAGCCTGCCCAACCTTCTAAAAGATCAGAAAACTCACTCAACACTCCAAACACCAAAATAATCTTTCTGCTGAGTCTGCAAGCAGAAATAGATTACCCTTTGACTGGACAAATACTAGAGCCAACACATTCTTTTGTGTTCATACCAGACAGCTGGGAGAAGGAACAGAGAAAGAAACTTTCCCTTTTTGGCAGCAGCAGGAAGTTCACGTGTAACAGGCTCACCTATAACGTGCAACCCTATTTCTAGCTCACAAATTGTACCATTAAAAATTCAAACACTCAGCTTACGTTTTTAGTTCATAATAAATAGAAAAGGCTACGTTTCCAATTACTACAGATAACATTTGTGTGTCAGGAAAGTACGGCATTACCATCCATAAATACATTACTAATTCTGAATTCAGAAAACTTCCAGCATTAACTGTACCACTGAGGTACAAGATGCAAAAACACAGTATGCCCATGCCATTTCAAATCAGAGGCTAAATACAGAAATGGCGATTTCCCCGTTTCACTTTTTCATTTAATGCTTACAAACACTGGTCAAACATTTTTGGAAACTAAATCTTGTTTCACAAGCACAGGACCTTGCATGTATCTGTGGAATTGGTGGTCTCAGAACCAGCCCAAAGTCAACACATGTAAGAACATCTGTGCTTGTAAATATGTATATATATATAAAAACTCTCTTTCCAAATATAAGTTACTTATTCATTATAATAGTCAGTAGGTGTTTACAACATTGAAATGTTTGTGTGTGAGCAAAAGCACAGCTCTGTTAAAATGCATCACAGAACTGATGACGTAAGGGTACAAAAGAATACTTGTTGCAACACAAATTCCACTAAAAAGTAAAATTTGAAAAGAAGAGCTTACACATTAACTTAGCCTTTATTTGTAGCACAGTTTCTTCCAAATTAACAGGAACCTACGAGAACCCAACTAACAAACAAAAAGTTAATAACCGACACTCATAATTCCAAGCAAGGAATACTAAGGGCTCACAAAATTCAGTACATGCTAACAGTACCAGGCTAAGTCTCCAGTAACTCAGGCAAAGTAAGAATTTTCTAATCTTTTCCCCACATTGCCAGAGTCAAGACTGCAAAATTCCTTTGGAACGACACTTTAAAAATATCTTCTAGATCTTTCCTTGGTGTATAGAGTACATACAAGAGTACTCTGCTGCAGATCCCTGAATACCTCAACTGTAAGTTTTAAATAGAACCCTAATTGCAACTACAGACAATTTCTCATGATACTCTGTGCAAACAGCTTGTTGCCGTTGAAAGCAGGGTCTATGTCTTCCCAATATCTGGCTCTAAAGGTTATCACAAAACATATATACAGTATTTATTATTATTTTGTTGTTTAACTGGGAATCAAACCCACAAACTTTAGAAAACTTCTAGTAAGCAATAGTTTGTCAAGAAACAAACACTCCTGCCGCTTTTAGACATTACATCTTAATATCAGAAGCCATCACGGCTCACTCTTTCCTGAATACAATGGAAAAATTGAAAACTTTGCAAGACTAACTTATAGATGACTTTTCTCAACCAGATATTTTAATTCCTTCATCTTGCCCTGCTACAAGCATAATGATACTATCAAAATAATGTCTAAAAAAAGAAAAGTAACCACCAAACAACACATTTTACATATTGATACTATAATATTGTTAAAAACCCAACCTTTTTATATCTGTATTATTATTAACACACACTACCTCAGTTTTTTCCTACAGAACATAAAAATTCGTGTCCTCATATGAAAACAATTACATGCAATTTCTAAGCATTAAAAAACTCTTAGAGAAACAGAGCTAAAACAAGCTTATACTGTAACATGGACTGAATCTGCATCAAACTTAAAGAGCTGTGCCCTTCCTAAGGCAAAATACTCTCAGCTTACAGTATCGCCGCAGCCAGGCTCATTTCCTTTCCAAAATACTTAAGCCTGTGTCCACAAGGCTGATCGCCAGTGCTGTCACTTCCTTCAGTACAATTTGGAAAGCAGCAAGAAACAGGGCTCCCAACAAAAGCAGGAATACCTGACCTACACAAACCAAACAGAACTCACTGTCCACTCTGACCCCATTTTTTAAGTCTAAGTATGCTCTGTTGCAAATTTACCACAGTGACCTTCTCCCAGTATTACAGGTATTCCAGTCAAAAATTCTCAGAGATTAATATTTTTCTGCTATATAAAACCAGGACAAACTCTTATTGTAGACATACGTTCTTCTGGCAGGACTAGAGGAGGTTAGATCTAGTTCACAGAAAATTAGGTCACCCATTTCATAAGCAAATACAAACTGCATGCTGAAGTTTGTAAGCACTGCATGGGTACTCTCGCTCAACAGAAATTTGGAAGAGATTTATCACAAATTCTGCATGCAACTAGATTAATTATAAATGCAGGAGGAAGGAAGTTTGTATTTACAGCATCACTCGAACAAAAAACCATTATATCATCTTAACAGCTGTGTAACGATTTGGCAAGACTCAGAGTGCAATTTTTTTCTGAATATCCCAAAAGAACAATTATTTTTGTTTCCTCAAAAATATCTTCTTTCGTATAAAGACCTCTCTAAGGATTTAGTCAGATGAATAAACTACAGAATAAAACACTAAAAGTGGAATGTGTACCACAGTGACTATTTTAACTGCTAAAGCAGCTGTACGCTGAGCTGACCACACTGTATAAGGAATGTAATTTGTGACACTAGAAATGGTAATTACTTGGAGCACATTCACATCTTGCTAAGGACATGGGTTGACAAGGAGAAACTGATCTGAACTGTAGCCAAAATAAGTCACAAAGCAGCAAAGTAGCTACTGAAAATGTAGGTGACAGCAACCAGTTTAAAAGTCACATTACAATAAGCTGCTAGGAGGTAGAGAAATTGGGAGTGAAGTTGAGCCTGGGAAGAAGGGAAGTATGGGGACAAAGTGTTTTAAGATTTGGGTTTAGTTCTCTCTTACTCTGATTTGATGATACACTGACTTTCTTTCCCTCCAAGTTGAGTCAGTTTAGCCTGTGACAGTAATTGGTGAGTGATCTCTCCCTGTCCTTATCTTGACCCACGAACCTTTCATTATATTTTCTGTCCCCTGTCCAGCTGAAGAGGGGAGTGACAGAGCAGTTTTGGTGGGCACATGGCCCCCAGCCAGCATCAGCCCACCACATGCTCATAAAAAGCACCAGACAAGAGGCAGGTAGTACTACCAACATTATCCATTACTAAGACTCCTCAAATACTTAAGTCTCAATAAATACATCTTTAGAACATTTCCACACAGAACAGATTTTTGGAGTTGGGTTATTTTTTTTTGGATTACACAACTTATACAGAAGGTAGGTATTAAACTGTGCTGGTGAAACTGAAGCAACTTCTGTTCTCATACAGCTGGATTTAGCATTCTGTTGAGAAAGCTCTTCCGCATTTGACAGAAATCCTGCAACACTCTTCGAAGGATGACAGACATAAATACAATAAGGCAGCAATTACCTGGACAATTTTCCCATCATATTGAAGGAAGTCATACAAACAATTCAGTTTTACTGAACTTAGAGAAAGTTGAAGATATGGTCCATGTTCTTTTGCTCTCCTTTTATTGTTCAAAAGTATTCTAAAATCTCAACCTCACATTCCGATATTGCCTGAATATACAGCAGTGTAGCAAAAGCCTGACAAAACTGTCATCAGTGCAAAGTTAGGGTAATAACCACTCTTTGAAAGAATCAAGGGGCACATGGAAATTTTAGTCAAGGCAAGACTAAATTCATTATTTACTGGATGGTAGCTAGAACGCTCAGCAGTGAATGGCTCAACACCTAGGTGACAGTATGGTCCATCAGCTGCTCTGTTCTGTCAGAGCTGCCAGCAGAGCTTCACACCTATTAAGGGAACCAAGTGGCTATGGTCCCATGGTAACACCACTGAGAATGACTACCAGGAATCCATGCCTGGCTGTTAGCACTAGTTCTGTGTCACTGCCTCTGTCCGTGCAGTGCACCCACTTACGAGATCTGGAGATGAAACAGCTCAATCACAAGCCAGAGCATGCCCCACAATACAGGTATTTCTTAATAAATGGTAAAAACATGGGATGCATCCTAAGACCTTGTTTGTTCCCGGTCTCAACTTTTCATCTGATGCCACAGCCTTCTCTCAGAAGAAAACAATTAAAAGAGCAATACGCCTGTGGAATCATTCACAGCCTTCTCTGCTAAGTAGTAAGGTCAATTCCAACAGTACCTCTTTCCAGCTCTATTATTCCTGACAGTGCATATTTTTTTAAATGCAATCACATCACAGAAAGCAAGTACGCAGCCCCTTTTTTCCCAGTTCTTGTGCATCACCTAAAGAATTTCATTCAGCTGAGGAGAATATGCACAAAGCACAGGAGTGGCATTGGCAGTTATACTGTCCAACCTCCTCCCATGTGCATTTTGAGATGGGGAACACTAGAACAATATGCTGCCCAATTCTCAGTGGACTTAGTATTTCCTGTGGGATAATTCTAGCCAACAAAACTTAAGACCACATATGCAAACATAAGTACAGGAATGAACTGAGCACAGGAAAAAAAAGCATTTTTCTACCTATCCAGTTTCAAATCAAGCAGCAAACATTCCAAGACCAATACCCAAAAAAAAGGACAATAGAGCCACACATAAAACTTCCAAAACTACTTGTTTCCTGCAACTCGAGAACTGGAAGACTGTATAAAGAAACAACACACACATATAACAAGACCACAGAAAAACTGCGGTTCAAAGATGACAAGGACAACATTTAATCCATAATATAATGCTTCCTTTGTGGAAGACCTAATTTCCTCTTTTTAAATAATGTCCTATTCCTCAAGACACTATAAAAGATCAGCAATACATAGAGGGCACAAATCAATTTTTTACAGAATGCAGAGTCATGGATATCATCTCAGTGCTTAAAAGATCAGTTAGTTACAAACATTTTCTAAATATAATCTATAAAATACATTAAGCATAGTAGCAATAAAAGTATGAAAACTACATAGTTATCAATCCGTATTCAATTAAATACCAGGGTACTGCATGCACACCTAATGGCAGGAAGATCATCATTTACTAGGGCTGAAATACAAGCCTCAAACCATGCGTTCAAACTAGTTCCATGTAACAGCACAGACTATCCTGGATGCACCCAGGACCACAGCACTGCTACCTGCCCCCTCCCTGTTCCCACCCCAGTGAAACTAAACCATGTTTAGTTTATGTTACTAAACACAGTATAGACGCAAGCAGAACTTTACTTTTCTTCCATAATTTCTAAACTAAGGGCTTCTTTAACTGAAACTTCAATTCCCCCCCCCCCCCCCCCCCCAAAGTAGTGTTTAGTTTAATAGATGGCTCCATCACAGTACTAGTTTTCCAGAAATTGTGTCAGGCAAGATTTTAATTTTTCTTTTCAAAAAGTGAACTAATAATAGAACACTTCAACTGGTTAACCATCTACATATTCTAAATTCTATTAAAAACCCAACTTGATACCCTATGTTCCAGTGTTTTGAAGTTTGATACTTCAGTCTGTCTTAGAATAAAGAGACATGATAAAAGGTGATGACTTAAGATGCAGACTTTATAATTGGTATCCAGATACAAAACAATATATTTAATCATACTGCAAAAAACATGAAAAGCCCTGTTTTTGAATATGTTAGTTCCATATTCCTGTCAATAATATTGCCTGAATCATGCCAAAATACCAACATTTTAAGGAAGGCAATCCAGCAAAAGTCATTTTAGGAATGAAGAAGCAGCTGCTGAAATTATCAGTAGGCTATGCCTTCTTAAGTCTTATGGCACATCACAGCACAGTAAAAGCATGCCCAGTTGTACACCCAAATATTCCCATCCATACTGGAGGGTAAAAAGAATGCAGACAACATAAGGTCAGCTGCAATTTTTAACATTTTCATAAGAGAACAACTGGCCTTTTACCTTGCTTTTCAACTCACTCCAAAGTAGAAAAATAAAGATTTAGACAGCTTTAACTGGAACAGTGTACTACACAAGACAAACCAATCTCTTACAACATTTTATCATGTTTCATCAGATCACGTATATAGAAATGTTGTTCTCAAATGCTCACAGCCTGTCAAGAGTTGTACCAAAGAGCATGCCAGACTAACTTTATCTCAGAAAGTTGATAATGAGCATAAATACAGAAAACTAAGTCATCCTGGCCTTCTAGTTTCAGGTGAGGTACATTTTAATCAACAGGAAGACCATGTACCTTCAACAACAAAAAAAACCAAAACCAAAAATGAAGAGAATCCAAGCTCAGAAGGTAAAGGTTTTACTGTGCTCTACCAAAATCAAGAAACTAAAGAAAGGCTTATGAAGACATTGCTTTAAAACATTCTCCTGTTTTAACAAACACTTCAGACCTATTTTATTGCTGGTTTCAGGTTCACTTCTCATTTCCCAAATGCTAATGCACCTTTTACTTTACAGTATACAAAGACGTAAGTGTGGCCCATGGTCACATTATACATGGACATGACAATGCGTGTTGCCATCTTCAAAATAAGAAAGTACAAACTTCACAAGGATTAGTGGAAAACAATCACCAGAAGGTACTAGTTATGAGGAATAATTTTAAAAGTCACAGATAATACAATAACATGCCTTATGTACTGCACCCAGATCAGTCTTCAGGCCATAAAGCAAGCAACAGCAGTTCACTTTAAACTCTTTTTGTGACTGTGACAAAAGAGAGCCTGTACCTTAAATCAAAATAATTTGTGTCTAGTGACAATGCTTTTTTCCTGCACTATGTGAATTTTAAATTTAAAGGTCACACAAACCTAATACACTTTCGAAGGACCCAGGCCCAGAAAACCAAAAAAGACAAAGTCACTCCCCAAACTTTTGGGAGTAACAGTCTATCCAAGTTAACTTCTTACACAACACCTGTAAATATATTAACTACTTGGTACTTCAGGAGAATTGACACCCAAGACATCCCATTTTAGAAATGAAACACCACCGAAGTTGAAAGTGCACAGTCTGAAAATACTTTGCTCTACACTGGACTTTCAACCCCACAACACACACCAGTCATTCCAGAAATATTCCATTACAGTTGATAAAAGATAATTTAAGATTTTTCATTACAAAGTAGTAATAACTGATTCCAAGGGATTTTTTTTTCCAAATTGTTGTTGTTTTTAAGACCTTCTGAACTTTTTGCACAGATTCAAGCCAAATAGGAATAAGCAACATCAAAATAGTAAGTTTCATTCAAGCTAATCACAAGCAATTGAGTGAGGTTTTTTGGGGTGTTTGTTTTCTCTTTTTAACAAGAAAGTCCCCGATTTTTGACTAACTAGAATAACAAGCACAAAAGGTTAAACCGTATGCTGCACTATCAACTGGAGTTTAGTCAATACAGAGCAGTCTTCATGAAGACATTGTATCTTTCACTTTAAGAACTGTGATGTTGATATGTGGTTCCTCCTAAAAAATTTCACTCATTTCCCTATTGCTTCAATTTTCCGCTCTGCCAGCTGCCAGAATGGAAGACAACATTCATGCTTTTCTATGGGGCCCTCCTTCTCCTTCCATGTAATTGCTGAAAATGAGACTTCTCACTTCTGCTATGCTTCTTAGGAAGAAGCTCTCACTCCAGAATAACTGAACATTTCTTTAGGAAAATAATTCCTTTCTTTCCTCCCTGGGCAGGAATTTATTGCTGGTACTTATATCGATCTGACAAGCCGCCTTTCAGTTTCACGCACTGATCATAAGGTATCACTAAGTTACTTATTGACAGGCATATCTGAGTAGAGGTGAAAGAAAGTGATCTTCTATTACCCAGCTTCAGGCAGAGTTGGTCTGACTTGTATCATGCTTAGAGATGACAAAGGAATTCACAAGTTTTAGTCTGTATTACTAACTTGCAAAGTTACTAGTGAGTGAAAACTACTAGCTTCCCCCCTCCCCCAAATAAAATGTCCCCGTTTAATAGCTACCAGTGTTGTTCTTAAGCCTTCAGACAAAACTACTGCTAACTAAATTCCAAACTACTAGAAATGTTGGTCACAAATACACACAACAAACTTGCAGAATGCTTTTCGAGGAATAGCGTGCAATTATCCATGCTACAAACACAGCCACTCAGAACTACATGTCCAAGTAAAAGGTCATTTTAAGTCATGCATTAAAGAGATAAGTGACAACTTCCTTGGAGAACAGAGGTCTGTAAGGATTTTTCTTTAAAGGCTCAGAACAACTTAAGGAATTTTTTCACTATGGTGATTTTTTTTAAATGCACTCTAATATGCATTTGTGTAAAGGGAATTTAGTCACCTGTGAAGAATGACTGCAGACACCTGGGAAGCCCAACCTTGCATTGGTATATTAAAACAGATTCCAACAATTAACTCAGTTCTAAATGGTGTAACAAGATCACTGTGATCCTTCTAGGACAGAGAAAAGCAGGAAGCAAAATTACCAAGGATAAATAAAGAGAGCTTGGAATGCTTGGCTTCTGGCATGGAATCAAAAATCCTATGCAAGATGCCTCATCACCATACAGGCATGAACTAGGCACGTCAGAATGAAAACGAAACCAACCATACATGAACGGGAAACTGCCTTGGAATAGCCAACAGTGCAATACCAAAGACTGAGGGTTTATTTTAAGTCCAGACACAATCCATCAGTAATGGACCTCCCATAGGACAATTGTGAGGAACCTCCATGGGAGGTGAACACTGTTGTTGCTTCTGAAGGATGCCAGAGTAGGTATTCCATTTATTTTTACACAGAGTTTCAGAGTCAACACAAATATAAGAACTTTGGGTATTATCTTTGTGTATTCCCAGTCAATGATACAAAAACACCTGAGGGAACACTACCATGGTCATAGAGAAATGGTTTCACATTTGTTAGAGAGCTTCCCTGCCCACCTAATTCAATACTTCTTGTTCTAAACCATAAAGAATAGGAGTAACAAGCAATGAGCTCAGATACAAAGTAGAAAAAACACAGGATTAAACTTAAGGCAATCAGTATGTAAGTACAGTACTTCTGCAAAACCAATAAGCTTGCCAGGCCAATTTCACCTTTGGAAGATCATCATTCAGCCGCAAAAATCAGTCTCCTTCATGAGATGTTTGAAAACATCTTTTAAACGTACTGATTTCAATATTGAGCTAGAACCCATCCGAGTTTTGTAAACCAGCTTGCCTAAAAAAAGCATAGATAACACTCATCATCTAGATGTGAAAACAAATTCATTTACAAAATCATGGTGCAAAGTATTTCCTACAACAGATTCTGAAATCCTGGATAGATGCCTTTTAATTCTCTTAAGATGTAAATAGCAGCATGGGAGGGAGTTTGTCTTAATTTTTAAAAAATGCATTTACATCCCAGAGATAAGACAGTGTTTAATTTTGCAAAACGACATGATCATGGTCTAAGAAGATGTATAAAAGGATGTAGCTTCTCTTGCTCTCTCAACAGCTCCCCAACAGCAGAACCTTTCACCGCAACTTATCACCCCTTCAATTTTATCGATCTGGCATCCTATGGATCGTGCTGTAAACTGGATCACAGAACTTACATGGATTAAATCTCACCAGTCTCTTCTTTTTAAGAGAATTTTTAACACACAACACTTTAGTGATCACTAAAGCTAAATAAGACCTAAGGATATTTCTGCCAGAAAAAGGATAAGGGGAAAAAAAAAAGTCATCTCTAATCTCAATTGCTTCTCTTTTGCTCTTATTAATACCATTTCATTAAGGGACATATTAGAAAAAACATCGAGTGGAACATACACTTCCTGAGACTAGATCAGCACAGTCAGAGATGCAGGCAGGAAGAACAGCAAACCTGTGGCTATTCCAGGCACAGCAAATTCGTCTGTACGGAGATTAATGACCGGAGGAAGTTTATAAACAATGCATAGAGCAACTTTACTTCCTAAAAAACCCTGCACATTTGTTTGCTAATGCTATCTTCTGTAGCATCCATAACGAAGTCTATCAGTGACATCTCATTATGAAGAGATGGAAAGCCAGCAACCGTGTACACAAGTTCTCTCCTTCTGAACAGTTCTCTTTTCACTAACAGTGTACCACAAGGATCAATTCAGCCACTTCACAAAGTTAAACAGAAGAGTACCGCTACAAATCTACAAGCCCTTTGACAGGGAGGAAGATCTGTCAAAGTTTCAGTACACTTTCTCAGTGATTAAACCAATCAAATAGGCACTTCAGAGATATTTCATCATAATCAGTGAAACTATTTAAAAGAAATCCAGAGACATGAAGAAACCACTATATATTTTTTCTCATCACTGATTGAAACAATACAGTTGGGGCAAAACTGTTTTAGCACCATCGGTATGTTCAAAAAGAAATTCCACCACAAAAAAACCTTTATGAATTCTTTGCTGTAAAGGTAGCGTTCTTCACAGTGTGAAGTAACTCACTCAACTTTCAATGTTGTGCTTAACTCAGCAGGCAATTTTATGAAACATATTGAAGGGTTTTAACTGCAAAGGTGATCTCAAAGTGAACCATTTGAGATGGGATTATTTTATCATCAACACTCGATACATATTCATTATTTGCACTTCAAACACTATTTAATGACATAGCCTTCAAAATCCAATTTTCCAAGCACATGATGCAAAT
Organism: Rhynochetos jubatus; assembly: GCA_027574665.1. NCBI lineage: Eukaryota > Metazoa > Chordata > Aves > Eurypygiformes > Rhynochetidae > Rhynochetos > Rhynochetos jubatus. The sequence goes on along the minus strand of CM050654.1, from coordinate 16,817,055 downwards.
TTACCCATTTGCATTCACCAGGCAGTGGACTTCGACTGTCAATGAACAGGACTTTCTGCCAGTCCCCATGCAACTGCTCCCAAAGCTTTCTGAAGGGTAAAGTTATCTGAGAGGATGAAGGATGCCAATTAGTCTCTCTCCAACCCCTTTCTGTGTATGTTTTATTTAGTGTACTTTTCCACTTCATAGATGCATTTGAGAGGTTCTCCATTTAACTTCTCCAAGACTTTTTTAGAGGAAAGTGCAATACTGACACAAGTCATAAAACTGATCAGAACCACGAAACTGGAGAATGGCATTACTTCTTGCTCGTCCTTCTTTCCTTCTAATCCTCATCTGCTAGAAATCAATTATTATGTTGTAATAAACCGTGGGGAACAGTAAGGTGGTTTGGATCCATGCTTAACACAGCTTAAGGAAAAGAGCACTTTGTTTTAGTATATGAACACAACTTGCTATTCCAAACACTTACACTGAAAGAGTACGGACACCCTTACACAGTACAAGACCATTTCAGCAGATGTATTGTTCTAATTCTTGTATTTGACAACACTAACATTCCAACAAGAGAAGATATTTAAGACAACTTTCACACAAGATGAGGGCAATCCTCATTCAGTTTACCATTTGCTCTATGCAACGAGTGCATTTTTATCTGCAACACCTTGAGTTCTTGAACACTTGAAAATACTTACTCAAGAAAAGTAAATATAACCTGAGTTTTCCTCACCAGACTGACTGTAATATTTTTGTATAAAAACTTTCACCTTACACAATGCTTTCCTGAAAAGAAAGACCAGAGGCAATGAAGAGTCAATCACCTTTCTGATTACTAAATTTAAATTAATCTGATTAATTTCCGAGACTAGAAATTCAGTAACAAGTAAAACTTATGTTCTGTGATCAAGATGTTTTAAAATTCTTTTTATAGTATCTCTGGAATTCCTCCTCGCCTCCAGTCCTCTCTGTAGCATTCAACTCACTCATTATGACATAATGAAGTAAGATGGCAAAAAATAATTTTCCTAATATTTAACCTCAGGCCAGGTTCAAATTCTCATGCACATCATCTTCCTCCATACAATTCCTAACAAACAGAGTGACAGCTCACAGAACGAAACATTTCACGTGCTCTTCATCAACACATATATTAAAAAAAAGCAAGCTCAACAAAAATATTACTCTACGTTACATCTTACATTTGTAACACAAGAGATTTGGATTTTTCTACTATTAAGAATGGGATCTAAATTACTTAACGGCTGGGATCTTCACCACTACTCTTCCTAGTATTTGCCTAACTGGCTTAGTCACTCAGGTTAACTCTGTCCCAGTTCGATAGATTATTTTTCCCCCTCCAGTGGCTGAAAGACATTGAAGAAGGAACTCAAGTTGTACAGCCAGTAAAGATCAGCTTAATACAGCATGAAGATGTTCAATTAAGAGCACAAAGAAATAACTATTTCTGGCTAGAAAAGCTAACTGATTTTATTAAAAATCTTGATGCTGAAGGAAGAGATAAAGGAGCACATGTTCGTATTCTTGGAAAATTCAAATAAAGAAGCAACACAATAGCTTTACAGTTAAAAAAACTTCAGCGGTTTGGGGGATGGGATAAGTGAGGTAATATCTATATATGCTGATACTCGGAAGACTGAAACAGCATCTTGAAAAATAAAGCCTCTTAAAATCAATCCTATTGAACCACTACCTACTAAAGTTACTGCAGCAGTCTCATACCCTCCTTTAAACCAACAGGTGTTCTCTGTACCATGGCTTACCTTATTAAGACAGGAACAGCCTGCAATATACAGCAAGTTCAAAACAGTTTATGTCAATGCACTACACCTGAACTCAAACGTGAATACAGCAGTCTCGACATTACGCAGACTGAAGATTATATAAAACTTGTGTCTTTTTACATTATTTTTTATATCCTTTCAAGAGATTAGCAGCTGGTAAACTACACTGCTTTCCTGAACTGCATCTTATCTCTTAGCCAGACTTTTCTCCCAGTCATCCCATACCGAGTCAGAGAAGCAGTGGTAGAAGGACTCTTCACTGCATGTCATGCGAGTCTAAAAACCAAGCTACTTTAAGGAAATATCTATCCAACAACGACATTTGTAGGAGGGCAATAAATAAATTCCTCCGTGCCACTTACCTCCTTGTTATGGAAAGCAAAAGTCTCCCTAATGTGGATTCCTGTAAGGTAATTTGAGTGTCACCCACTGATATGAAAACCACATACCAATTTAGTTGCAGAAAAAGAGTTCTATAAGCCACTATCCACCACACCCACCCAAGCAGGATATCAGCATATTAAATATGGACATGTCCACATCTTTAACTTATGTGTAAAGGAAGTATTCCCTAGCACTGTAATTTATGACCTACACTTTTGTTCTTCAAGATGATTTAGCAAGTGATTCTTCTGTTCCTCTCTTTTAATAGGAAATGTTTCAGCAGAGAAAAGCTGATTAAACAAATAGTAAAATAGGAAGATGTGCTGTTTTAGACATATTAATTCAAACAAACACCTAAATTCATTCATCAATAAACATCTGAAGGCATTTTTCTGTTCAAAGGTAATGTGCTAATGTGCCCCTGTGTGGAGAAGAGGGGAGGGGGGACAGAGGCAATTCGTTTAAAATGGAATGGGTGTGATTTTCACCAAACAGTAGCTCTCCATTCCTCCATTACATGAATGGCAACATAAAGATACCTGCCACATGAAACACTGTATTTGTGCCTAACCAAGTGTACTTGTACTCCTCCAGTAAAAGAGGAATTATGCTACACATACCACTGTTTGTACCTTCGGAATACCTATAACCAGGTAAAAAACCAAAAAAAGCCTTGAAATACTAGTAAAAATTATAAAGTGCAAAGACTGTGTCCAAACACACAGGTGACTATTTTCTGCCACACCAGGTAACAAATCCGAAAGAAATAAAACCTTCCAAAATGAACAGGTAAGTCGTTGGCTTCTTAAAACAACGAGTATGGATGCAGGAGAAGAGTAAGTACACCTATATGAATTTTACACAGGTCATGTGACACTCGTATACAGACACTCCCTCCCACCAACAATGATTTTCCCCATTAAAAAAGAATAAAATATATATATACCACTCTCCCCATGTCCACGAAAATCAATGCAGACACCGGCCTTGCTTGGGAGGCTCTTCACAAACCGGCCTGCCTCCGGTAAGTCATACGGCTAAAAAGATTAAGTCTTTTTTTTTTTTTTTTTTTTTTTTAAACCGAACGTTGTAAGGAACCACCAAAGCAATCTCTCCTTTCTGCACCAGATCTGAGCGTGTTTTGCGCCCGGGTCGCACCGAGAGCCCTGGCGACGCGGGTGCAGGACTGGACTGCCCGCAGCTCCGCAGGGTGGAGGCTCACCCAAGCTGACATTGTCTGGATGCCACCGACCACATCCCTCGCGCACCGCCGGCTGGCTGCCCAGCCTCTGCCGTGGCATGCCCTACGCGGGGAAAAGCCGGCGGGGTGTGTGTAAAAAACACACGCACACAAATCCGCCACCCGCGTTACAAAGCCTGCTGTGAAAAACCCACCCGATGATGCCTGGGGGCAGAGGGGCACAGGGCGGGGGCCGTTCCGCCCTCGCCCTTCTCACCCTCCTTCGCTCCCACCCTCCCCGCCCAGCCCCCGGCCGCGGCGGCCCCTCAGCGCCCCTCGCCCCACAGCCGGGCTGAGGGGACGCGGCAGGAAACGCCGCCCCCCGCCCGCCACACGCCGCCGGCTTTCCCACCGCCGCCGCCCCCACCCCGGAGATGCGGCTACGGCCCCCTCCCGCCCCCCAAAAAAGACAAGGCAGCTGCTCCCCCACTCACCTCACGCCGGCTCCGCGGAAGCCCCCGGCGGGCAGCGGCGACCCCCCGGAACCGAGGGGCGAGGCGGCGGGCACGCTCCCGCTCGCTGCCGGCGGCGGCACCCGGGCTCCGCTCCGCCTGCGGACCCCCGCGGCTGCCGCTCCTCCTCCCGCCGCTAACAGTGGCCGCCGATACCGGCTCCCAGCGCCGCTCCCTTCCTTCCCCGTTCCTTGTTTCCGCCGAGCGCGGAACCGCCTCCGCCCGGCCGCCGCCGCACGTCCCTGCCCGGCAGCTGAGACACCGCTCCCTCCACGCCGCCAGCGCCCGCTGCCGCTCCGGGCTCCCCCCGCCGCTCACTTCCGGCGCGCAGGCCGCACCTCGCCCCGCCCTACCAGGCCCACGGCCAGCGCCCGGGGGCCGGCGAGGGCACGGCAGCGGCGGGGCAGCCGCTGGCCCCGGGGCGCGCCGGCGGCCGTGTGGCGACTGGCGCGCGGGCGGCGGTTGGGCGCGCGGGCGGCACGCGGGGGGCGCGCGCTGCCCCCGTTCCTGCGGAGCCGCTTCCTCGTCCTACCACGGCTTCGGGGCCGAGAGCCCAGTTGTTGAATTGACACACTGGGGTGACGGCGGGTGGTACTGCCAACAGTGCCGTGCCCGGGGAGGTGTGCCGAGCGCCAGGCCGCAGCGCCGGGCTGCAGCGCGGGAGAGCCGGCACTCGGCCGCCTGCGGCCGGGAGAGTGCTTTGCCCCGGCGCTGGACTGCTGCCAGGCCGTGGCAGCGCACAGGCGTCTTCCACCGCTGGTTCTATCGGTCAGCCTTCGACAAGGAGGAACTTCAGTCCGCTAAAGCACGGTATTTGCCACGAATGAGAACGTCTGTGCAAAATCATGCCAGTTGTTTTACTTCTGTAAATACCGATTTACCGGCGAGGTTGTAAGCGAGGTCAGAAGTCACACGGAGAGGCAGTTTTGAAAGTACAAGCTCGTACACGGCGAAAATTCGTGTGTACACACACTGGAGTCATTTGGAAGATGAGGTTCACGCATGCAATTCTAATGTATTTAGCAAAAAAGCTTTGCTATATAGATTGGCCTTGGCATGTAATCTCTCCCATATTTTGGACAAGATAATAGAATGTTGCCAATTACTATCCCAGGCAAACTGAGATCAAAGTCATGGATGCAGAAACATCAGACTATTTCAACTGCAGTTCTGAATTTCTTTTATACATTATCAGTGTTGAGCAAAAACACACGCACTCATTGCCAAGAGACTGCAGCAGCCTTCTGGAGTTGCAAATAAAATAATTTGAATCCAACCATTCAGCATAATAGACCACTACTGCGACACTGCTTCATAGTTTGTGGAAATGTTCCACGATTAATAAATGTCTGGGCTCACATTATTTAATAAAAGTGGTAAGTACTTCAATTTGCAGTGCTGTTCTGACTTGCTGAGGATCAGCAGTGAGAGTGAGCTAGCAGTGACCATGTTACCAGCACGTTTAGACTGTGTCTCCAGGTTGTATTAATCCCACCAGGCTTTCCCCACGATCCTCCGTGACCCTGAAGGGATTAGAATGACACCACCTCCCCCAGAAGCAGACTCGAGATTCAGGGAGTAAGCACGGGGAGTGCATGGGCAACTTGGGTGCGCCATGCCCGCGTTCATTCGGTAGCTCCCGCAGCTCCCGCTACATCTAGCCCAGCACAGAAGCACTGCCAAGTCATGTTCAACACCAGAGCAGTTTAGGAGCTGCATGCCATGAAGTGTGCAAAGCTTCACCATGAAATTGCATAGAAAGCTAAAAACCCGCTGCAGCTGACTAAGGCAAACTCTGCTTTTGGTGCACGCAAATGTTACTCCTTTGTATCAAACTTGCTAAGTTGCCCTGAGCTTCAGCAGACAACAGAACACAGTTAAGTTAATGCAGGGCAGAGATCAGAGCCAGACCGTTTTAAGCTTGAGGACCAGATTGGATCTGTGTGCATCCTACAGAACCACTATCCAATTACATACACCAGTTACTAATGTAAAATCATCCCCCAGGCCAGGAAAATAGTACATACCTGCAGTAGACATTGGGTAAGGTTTTCAAAGTGGTACAAGGATTAGTCATACATCTGCCAATAAAATCGACAGCTAATGAAATAATAAAAATAGTTAAGCCTTTTGAGTAGGTTAAGAGGCCAGTTTAAATGTGTATCTGCTTCCAAATAAGAAAGGATAAAATGGATCATTGTTTTAAATCAGGGCAATAATTCCACGGCTATTGACCCTTCTTTCTCCCTAAATGTTCTCTATCAATCTCAATTTTAAGTATGGCTAAGTTGTGTTGGCAGCTGAGCTTAGCTGCAAACCCTTCAAAGGTTTTATTTTCTGTATTTAAATAATTCTGAGTAAGAAAACATAAATAAACAAAGGTTACGTGGGCTTTTGCATCATTAGACAGTTGGGGGAATTTTCATGAAGGACACACCAGGCAAAGGCTGGAAATATGAGAGTTCAAAATTTAAAAAAACCCAGAGAACCTCCAATTTTGATTGCTTTGTTCGACCCAAGAAAACTCAATGACTTGTGCAGTAGAAATTTCACATTTTGGTGAAGACCAGCTGGGTCTGATCCAGGCTCTGTCAATCATAACTATATATCTATATGTGCTGTATAAGTTCATCTCTACATACATGCAGCCATGCCATCGTGGAACTTCGAGCACCTGTGACCCCTGCCAGCGCTAACAAGGAGAACAGTCTGACTGCTTCCACCTGCTTCTTTATCGATTTTTTTTCTAACTACAGTGTTCAAGGTACAAAATCATTAAAAAGCCTTTCCAGTGCATCAATAGCTTGTTCAACCTATACTGTATCTGTTGCTGCTCAGCTAGCTATAATGGCATTTCCAAATGGGAGTTATGACAAAGTATTACAGTATTTCCTAGCAACAGGTATAGCACCCATAGCCATTAACATCAATAATTCATCTCATCCAGCCTATACATTAAAAAATGTCTTTTCTCAGACCTTCTCTACTGTTCAGAGTAAACAAGAGTATCTTGAAGAGGATCTGACCTTGAAGCAACAGGTGTAATGACAACAATAGCCCATAAAAGGAATGAAGACTTGGACAGGAGCATCTGGGGTTTCAAGCCAGCCAGCACAGGACATAATCCAGTGCAGAAATTGCTCAGGTTCCAGGTTAAGGCCGTTAAGCTTTCTCAGGGCTACTGTTCGTCTTATGAAAGGCTGCTACTATTTGCATGTGGGAACAAGTTCAAACAGAGGAGCTCCACAAACATTGGAATGACAACACCATTTTCTGGACTAATTTCATCAGTATGAATCAGGAAAATCTTGCCTAATTCCAGCTAAAGTACTCCTGATTTACAGTGGGATGACGGCTCGGAATCCGAAGCACAGAATGGCTGTGAATGAAGATACGGCCACTCTCCTCTGGTTCTCAGAGGTGGAATGAGGGAAGAGTGCATAAAGAAAAGTACTGTCTGCCCATTTCTCAGGTGATGATTTAACACACAGAGTGTAAACTGTCTGCCTACTGTCATAAAGGAAGTCTTGTTCACAGCCAGGGTTGGAATTCTGCTCTCACCAGTGCCAAAACAGTCCCTTGCCTGGGAGATTGCACTCCATCACAGCCTCACTGACTGATACTCTTTTGATGGAAGTACCAGCATTACCATAATACAAATAGCAAATAACCTACCTACAGCGTTCATTATCACTCCTTTTAGCGAGAACTGAAACCCTCCCATCACACACCTCAGTAAATCAGCGGGGCTAACACACGGCCAGAAAACATTTCTTCTTGACCCTAAAAGCAATCAGCTTATGCTGCTGAAGAAGGAACCTTGTTTGTCCCCTGCATTGTTTTAATCTAGCGCATGCAGCTGCAAATGTCTTTGCTCACAAAGCTTCCTAAATCCCTTTTTTTAATTCTACTAAACTCTTTGCCTCGATGACTGCCTTTGGCAATTGGATTCCATAGATAGAAAATGCACTATTGTGAAGTAGCACTGAAAACGTGTTTGGAGGGGCGGTTTGCTCTGTGAATTGGGGCACAGAGGCTGCGATTAATTGACTTCACTATGCACTTGACGAAGTTTCATCTTATGGGAAGTTCCCTTTCGTCCATGATTTATATTATCCTCCATTACTCTTCATTCCGCACAGCTGGCTTTCTGGTTCCTTTTTAGGTCGTCTGAGGAAAATCCTGGCCCTCATGAATGTATCTGAGCACCTGTGCAGCCATGCACATAAATACAGGGAAGCAACAGCACACACACACAGATTAGGATCTTCCAACATACAGGGCACCATAGGGACTCTCTGGATTCTCCTCCCAGGCTGAAGTCAGTGATTGATTTTAATGGGAGCACGGCTGAGCTAATGCTGGCACTTTGGAAAATCCCACCCAAGGGATTCAGTGATACTGAAAGTGCTTGGGGCAGGTTAACTGTAGGGCATTTCCACTAATGGGGAATGGCACAATTGTCTTTATTAATTTTCTTTCTCCAAAGTGCAATTAGAATGTATGTATTGTTATATCTTTAGGGACAAAATAATGTAAAATAGTTCTATTTCTAGAGATTCTTACTAAGAGGCAGATAAATGAGCGGCTTTCTGAAGCAGTTACAGACCTTAAGATCTATCACGCCCCCAACATCTATTAATACTCTCTAGCTGCCTTTCTTTCTCCTTCATCTGACTTAATATGATTACACGGGAAAATAATGTAGCTGTGGGTCCCAACCACAGTAGTGGCACCAGCCATTCATAAAACAAGGTTTCTTATCATCCTCTTGGAGAGGGGTGGAGCCAATACTTTTCTATCTGACAGTGCCTTTAAAACCAGAAGAAAAAAATCTCAGTGGTGAAGATGAATGGGAAAAGGTACATTAGCATAAGAAAAAAACGAAGTGAGGGGAACTGGAATGAGGTGCCAACAACAGCAAGGGGGGTGATGTAAACGAATGCTAATGTAGAGGACGTTGACTCTGTCAGGGTCAGTTTTTGGAGAAGTCACTACATGATAAGAATGGCAAGTCTATAAATAGAGGCCAAAGCTATGGCAACAACTCTGCAAATAAATACATCCTGGACTATCTTTGCTTCCTTTGAGTGATGCCTCTGAAAATTACGAGGTTACTCATTCATAAGAATTACGAGGTTCTGGCACATAATTCACTTAAAATACAAATAGTGATTCTTTTCCACACATTCATTCAGACAACACTAGAATTTTCAGCATAGAAGCAAACATAACTTCCAAAGCATTAAAACATCCCATTTGCTGTGATGTAAGGGCAGAGGATTGGTCATTAACATCACAGTGAAATGACAGAGGTATAACAGAAGTTTTGCAGTCACGAGAACTATTGTGTTACATGAAAAAAATAGGTCTGTAGTATGTTTAAAACACAGAGAGGTGAGTGGCAGAGTAAGGTGGGAAAAGAAATTGGGTTTGTTTCTGCTTGCTACTTCTACTTTGCAGCTCAAATTTGTTCTGATTAAAAGTTCTCCTCTTCTTGCAATGAACTTCTTGATACGGCCCTACTGACTCTTCAGGCATAATGGCTCTGCTCCTTACTAAACTGGAAGAGTCCTGAATTATCCTGAATCCAGGTGTCTGGATTAGGCATTTCTCTGGGTCAGGCTGGAAAGCACTTCTCAGAAGGTCTTGGGAGTTCATGTTATCCGTATTACCATTAGAGAGTAAGGTACAAAAGAAGCAACAAGTAGTCATTTACCTTTCAGAATACTTTTAACCTTCCATTTTTACTTCCTCCATGACAACATTTCTCATTTTACACTGAAAAGCTTCTATTTCATCTCACTTCCAAAGTGTCTTTCACTCAGTTAGAAAAAGAGCAACATTTTAATGTAAATGATGAAAATGTCTGTCCTTCAAGACCAAACACCTTATATGCAGTTAATCCTCATTACAGAATAATTACCTGCTAAATCTGATTTAATAATTATTAAAGCATAAGTGATTTTATGAATGTGCAACAAGACAGAGTTATCAGTCACATTGCTGTCTGAGATAGAACAGAATTTTGGAGCTTCTCCCGCTGCACTGTGAAAATCCAATATACTACAGTTAGCTTCCTTTCCCTATAGAGTGAAACATTTTAAATTCAGTCAGATGCATTTTTGCGGTGGCCATAGTTGCAGGAGGAAGCTTTGTGTGTATGTACTGCAACCATGTTGTACAGTTTCTGGAGCTGCAGGGTAGATACACACATCTCCAGTATACTCCTGCTGGCACTGCTGCTTGTTTTCCCAGTTAACAGTAACTGTTCTTTCCCAGCTATCATCAGCCATGTCTTCAGATCTCATTCTGGGGAGCGACTAGCTCAAGTGGACTTCTTTTTTCTTTCAGGAGCCAGCTGGCACCACTCAAGTTGCAAGACTGAGTAGAAAGTAGAGCATTCTCCAGAAGTTCTGTGTTATTTAACTGAACCCAGTGTTTACAGAGCTGAACCATTTTTTCCCCCTGTCATTTCTGTGCATATGTGAAATATTTGACATATGCCTTGTAAATCATACATTAGGATTTACTGGAATTTCTGTCTCGACCACTTGAGTGACATTGGCTGGGCTTGTCACATTTTTTAAAAAAGTTTAAACTGGTGCAGTTGTTCTTTAACTAGTGAGCAACTGAAAATAATTGTGGGACGTTTCAGATTTTTTTTCTGGACGGCTGTAGATGAACGGACAGTACATTTTTGAACAGTACATTTCAGCTTTTTTTCTCATTGTATTTTGAAACTTTTACAATTTATTTGAAAACTCTCATTCTGGAGTGAAAAATGGAAAATAAATATTTCTGCATGTTTAGCATGGTCTGTGTGATGTTTCTGGACTTATCCAAGAGGGCTGTCATGATTTTTTGAGTAATTTTAGTGATGAGGTAGGAAAAATTAGATGGTACTTCAGAATAACTTTGAAGATGGGCAAAAATCCAATTTCCTTCTTGAATCTTAATGTGTGCTGTTGAGGTAGATGATTTGGGAGCATCTGTTCAGGAAAATTTGACTGCCTTAGCAGTCAGTGTGGTTTCTCTCTTGCCCTAAGAGACACATGCAGTGTTATATACAGGTACACCCATACACATCATATATGTTTGCATGTAATTTGTACTGGAGTACTCAGGGATTACCTCTAACTAAATGAAGAGTGGGATTAAGTGAACATATGGTGTTAAGAAAGCTGGAAATAAAATCCCCCTCCATCTTACTCTGCCACACTTACATTGCTTATTGGAGGATTACTTCTGAGTCTGTGTGGACAAGTTTTCTGAGGAAGGAACTGACAGGCATAAAGTTTCACAGCTTGGTACTGATTGAGAGGGAAATCCTGCAGAACTATACTCTCTAGGTGGAAGGTACCTTGTCTTCTGTGAGAATCCTCAAACCCATTTTTCACTTGTACTGTATTGATATGTACATGTCGAGAAAGAGATAATCTAATGGTCTCTTTTGACTCACCATCATATTGTGGCAGGTAGTTTTTCTGTAAGTCAGACTACAGTCGTAACGGAATGCTGCCTTCTTACTAAATGCCTTGTTTATAAATGTGACTGGAGAGCTCACAAGCCTACACTAAATTGACAGATTTTCAGCCAGAAAAATCTATGTTTACTTTTAAAAGTTATTTGTGATATTAGATTTAAACCCCACAATTTTCCTGATTATTTACCCGACAACTAGTCCTAAAATACATATTAAAAACGCACAACATCTATTGTATATACCAACCAGCAGCAAACTGGATATCACAGTGTGAAAACAGCTTCAAAGGACAGAGCCCATTGTCCCCCAGCAACTGTATGCCTATGCATGTAGCTAGTATAGCCAGTTCATGTTTAGCAACCTCTGTGAGCTCTCCCAGACTGTAATTTGGAAGTCATCTTAATGACACTTCTCTCTCTAGAGCTCTATGTATGCTAGGTTATTCTGCGGTCTTGCTGCTTCCTCCAGATCCTCCCAGAGGTCCACCCACATTAACCAATTTGCCTAGTAGACCCTCTTCGCGTAAGTTTCAAATCCTTGTAAAACTCATCAAAGTCTAACCACTCCTTCCTCTTCTACTGACCAGTTCTCCTCTTCTCCTGAGTACAAGCTGTCTTCTCCTTTGTGTCCTAAAATAAACTCCCTGGACAAATACATGAAGCCACTGCATGGTCCCTTAAAAACTCTTCCATGTGCACTGCATTTTGACATCTGTAAAGCTGATAACACCACCACAGCGACCAGCAAGAATACAAATGTCTCAAAGCAGCAATCTGGCAATGCTTACAGTGTACACAATCAGTGTGTGCAACTGCCTCTTTTTATCTTTGCTATTCTTGTCCTTCCTTTCCCATTTCCTCCACTGGATATTCTTCCACTTTTTGCACTGTGCCAAAACTGATTGTCAGCTCTTTAGTACGACATAGGTTCCCTGTTACATATGTGTGAGTATCTGGCATAAAGTAGCACTGGTAGCAGAGGCAGGATCTGGGTTACCACACCCCTACTGCTGCCTGGGGTGGCAATACTGCCTCACGCAGCAGGCAGCAAACCCCACGTGTCCAGGCTGCATCAGCTGTAGGACAGATCTAATGGCCAGTATGTAAGCAGTACGCCTGATGCCGCTGGACGCAGCGGGCAGCTGGTCTGATTAAAGTGGCCAGGCTGGAGATGCTGAGCTACTGAGCTACCTGGCCAGAGGGACAGTGGCCACACGGCTGCTTCAGCAGTTCCAGAAAAATAGCCCCATCCACCTTCTTGCACCAGGACAAAGTTTTTGCCCAGGAGCTTGTGTTCTGTTACAATACAAACAATAAATGATACAAAAGAAGCCTGGTCTTTCCAGGGACTCACCCCCGCTGCTTTACAAAGGTGTTGGGGACCATTCAAGGTGGCTGCTGTTCTCCAGTCTCCCCACGCCAGGGGCCTGGGCAGCAGCAGCCGGTGTACCCCTGGTGCAGGCTGTGTTGGGGCGCTGGTGCGGTCACGGCACTCTGAGCTGGGCTGCTGCCGCAGTTGGGTGTCCTGCACTGCCCGCTTCTCTGCTAGGCCTGGGGAGCAACGGCTCGGTGGGGAGTGCCAGGCCCTTGGCGGCGGCAGGAGGATGTGGCAAGGCTCTTAATGCAGCAGCTGCTTCCTGAGCAGCTCTCCTCTGCCACAGCTGAGAAATGGTGGTGGGTAGGGTCTGTACAGCTGGGCCAGGCTGGGGGAGTGCTGATGATTACAGCTGTGTCCCTTTAAATAGTTTATGAGTTGGGCTCTCTTTCCTTTTTGTTTTACAACCAACCAGAAATCAGCTCCAACAGCACCCTGCATGCTCTTTGTCTTTTGTTTGCTTGAGTGTGTTTATTGTATGGGTTTACTTAGGATCCAACTATGACTATGTCATGGGTTTGTTGTGTACACTGTCAAAGACATGAGACAGCCCAACACCTGTGTTTAAAACATTATGGTTGTATCTGGAAAGTCAGAAAATTGGGAGTATGATCTGTTCTGAGCTATTATTACACTACAGTAAACAATTTTAGCTAGCTAAATAGAAATCCTGCCACTAAATACAAGTGTCAAATTGCAACCAGACCCTCAGCATGCCAAGGTCACATCACTACAGTTCCAGATTTCCCTTCCAGTGAGTAACCTGGTAGTGCCTTGTGTTAAGCAGCTGATAGTAGGGCTGTTGTTACCTACTCGCTGCTCATCTGTCTGCCCCTGTGCAGATCCACCTTTCAGCATATCACTGTGGACTCACAGGAATCCTGGGGCATACTGAGGGAACAAGCATACCTTCTCTTACAGGAGAGAATGTAACCAGAGCCTGAATTACTGCTGGTCAGAATGTTGTGTGCAGGACTGTAAGACGCATTGAAGCTCTGACCTATTCCTTGGAAACAAATATCCTCCCTTTTTCAAAAAACTTCAAAGAGAAAAATTCTCCCTCTGCCACATTCTTAGGTATCAAAAATCTTCCTGAACTGCACCTGCCCCCTCACCATCTTTCCCCTGCACTCTGAAAGATATGCCTAACTAATTTTCTGTTTCTGTTGAGGCCATGTTGAGACATCTTTGTCTGCAACATCCACTCCAGTGTGAAGGTTCAGACTATTCGCAACCTTCCATAAATGCTTCCTCCTTTAAGATTTCTGCATCCAAATGGCTCCCTAAGTGTTGATGTATTTGTTGCCTCCTTTGAACCTAAAGAATCCACAGATGGCAAGGAGATGTATGCAAGCAACACATGCTGCTAATTCTCTCTGAAAGTCTAAGATTAAGGCTAAGACCACTAAAAGCCTGTGCCATTATATGAGTATCAATCAGAGAAAGGAAATTTTGGCAGCATTTATAACTAACATATGTGAAACTGTCCTAAGAGAAAAATATTTTGGTCACAGTAACCTATACCGCACTAGTGTAAGTTATATGGGTTAAAGCATATATGTTTTCCTTTGTATTAGTTGTCCCTCCAGTTGGCAAATTCAGACTAGCATAGGCCTGTCACGTAGTCTCCTGCTACATGCATTCCTATTCCTTTCTGACCAAGCATCACGTGGGATGAGCACAATAAATCTAGGTTAGCGCTGAGAAGCAGTGCTCATTTTTAATTTTCTAGTGTTATTTAGTTTGTGATACAGCCCAAATATGGCTGGAACCCAGTGTGTGTATTTAACTTTGCTATGTATTTAACTTTGCCTTTCCCACTGAAATGTGTCATCTGTACTAAAGAGAACAGTTCCGCAGCACAAATTCCCTTCTGTCTAAGTAGTAATTGCTGCATAAAAATGAGGTCACTCTCTCTGTAAGGAACATTTTTTAAGATGTTTATGAAATGATTTATTCTGCATAAAAAAATAAAAAGGAATATTTTAAATTGATGTAGTTTTGTTGTCTGCTTCTGCAAAATCAGCCTTAAATGAGTACTTACAACAGCATGCAAAATGGGGCTGAAAGGCAGTAGGCCAAGGGTATTTCTTAATGAAAGTGATTTTCTGCTAAAGCTGAAGGAGAACTGCATGAAGCTAGAAAAGGTCTCAAACCTGGCTGCTTGAAGTTAGGAACCTATGTGTCAATTACTAAATAAAATGGCCTGGTTTTCCAAAATGGTTGGCAGGCACCCACATTTCTCATTGAAATCAACAGGCATTGCATATGCTTAACACCCTGGAAAATCAGGACATTTATATTTAGGAGTTTAAATTTGACATTTAGAGCTTAAATTTCATCTCCTAGAGTTAAAATATTAAGCCAGAGTATCTAAAGCCTGTTTTGAAGTAGGATGTCTGATCTAATGGTAGTTAACTAAAATAAATGATTCATATGCTGACCTCCTCTGGAAATACTACCCATATACTGGGGTACCTTCGCTGTAGCCCAGGTTTCTAGCAGAGGAACTTGTTTTGAGAACTCTTCTTGGAAACTCTTCTGACAACAATGTTCTTCATGGATATGAGCCCTAGTAGTCAGCATTTTTCACAAGCAAAAACGTGTGGATGCAATTATTACCAAAATAAGGATTTTGCTATTTGGTCCATTTGGTTTTCAATTATAGCAGAAAAAGAAGCTGTATGACTTCTGTCCTGGGCAGAGGTACCTGCCCTCTGAGAAGAGCTGTGTGCCTGGAGCCTCAGTGCTCTGCTGATCTGGTGTCTGGACTTCCAAGCTGGGGAAGGCTGAGGGTTTTGGGGGAAGCACCTCCCACAGGCAGTGCTGAATCGGCATAGTCATTCCATCACACTGCCCGAGTCCTTTCCCAGTAATGCCTAACCAAAAGTAAACACAAGTAAGAGTTTCCCTGCTTCTAATTCATGAAACAGAAACTTTATTTACTTCTCATTGCTTGGCCAAGGAGGCTAAATAGGTGAGCCAATCTGCTTTTCTGGTTAATCATTACTGTAGTGACTGGCTCCTCTTGAGGGAGCAGAGGGAGAGGTGCTGGGTCTTGGTTTCCACTTTGCTCTGCAAAAGGATCAAGGGCCACTTCCCTCCAGTCCTTGAGATCTGTGTGCCTGCATTTGTACCAGGAAAAATCATTATATGGCAGGGTGAAACCCAGCTTCATTTTTCTATTTGTTGCATGGTGTGTTAAAAGAGCGTGCTAGTAGCCACAGCACTACTTCGCCAGTCACCACCATGTGTTAGAGTCCATTCTCTCACCATTGTGGAAGAATAATGGCTTATTACTTCAAACATTAATCAGAGCATCATACACAGCTCTGCTCACAGCTGCCAGCCTTGGTGAATGCAGAATCCCAGTCTCGGCTTGACACTTTGGCCTGTATTAAGGTATTTTGTGTACCAGCAGCAGTATTGCAGCCATGGGGATGTGGAGATTGTTCTCTGTCGCTAGTTGAAAGCTAAAATTGCAGTCAACAGTGTTTCTGGAGGCTCAGTGATGCTCCTGCATCTGCACAGCTATCTTTAGTGTGAACTTCCAGCATGCAGTCCATTTATTTTGCATACTGCAAAACAAAAAAGTCCCTTGAACAAATTCAAACTCTTGCAAAGAATTTATCTCATCACCACTCCTTATTTTTAAATGCCCTGGCAACATGAGATTCCTACACACAGTACTTTCTGATTCCCCCCATTTAGTTGCCCCAGCCTCAAGACCTGATGGTCACAGCCTCCTCGCCCTGTTTTTTTCTGGTGGAAGGGAATCGAAGAAAATCACTACAATTCATACTCTATTCCCGTGTGGTTTGAAAAAGGATTTAAATGGAAAGCACTGCAGAGAGATTGCAGGAGTCTGAGTGTTATTTTTTAAATACCATTTGGACAGACAGTGCCCATGGTAGAAAGTCCTTTATCTTCTAGAGGCCAAGACTTCCCCAGTTGTGTAAACATGCTCTCAGAAGGCAGCTGTGTGCTAGATCACCACTGTGCTATCCACAAGTGGGGAAGGCTGGGGTTCATGCATCCTGCAAAGCTCTGACTCCAACCCACTTTAATTAGGAAAGGCTCTTGATGATTTTAATGGGGTTTGGACCAGATCTTACTCTTGAGCAGTACTGAATGTATGTGTGACCCAGATTCAAGAATGAGGTCTGCTGGGTACATTTTCCAGGTAAAGACTGAGTACTGGTGGGGATGGTGATGACAATGCAGGCTCCCTAGAGCAGGATCTGAGCAGTGTGCGTGACTGCAATCTGCCTCAAGCCATGACCTGCATCTTCAAAAATCTTTCTGACATTGAGTAATTTATGTTTTCAATACATCTGCAGGGAAAACTCTATGACTAGCTTATAGCAAAAGAAGTGGCTGGGGAAGCAGGGTTGCATTTGCAGGTGCTGAAGAGCTGGAACTCCTGAGGAATGTGAAAAAAGCTGAGGGTGTACCTTCCCTGTGAAAAAAATCAGGCTTCTACTTACTTTTATCCACAAAGCGATTTTGTCTGAAAGCCAGAATTAAAACTCAAAAGTTCCTGGCTTAGACCAAAACCCCAATGTGGGATAGTGTTTCATTATAGAAGTTATTTATCTACTGAAACTATTTAAAGACAGGAAGTGTTATCTGTGGCTAGGATTAATCATCTCTCAAACAGCCTGTCTCCCGAATGAGAGATTAATGCCAAGTGTAGCTTCCTGACAAGCAAGAAGCACGGTATGGATTTTGTTAAGTTCTGTGGTAAGAAGCAAAGCCAAGTACATTGCACAATGCATGGCATGTTGGGACACTGGCCACCAAAAATATCTCAGCTGAGGCTGCTCATTGTGCCAGACTTGATAGATGGAAATGGACAAGGACATCTCTGTCGTGCCCCAACGTCCAAGCCTACTGTGCTGCAAAGGGAGAATGACCAAGACGTTGGGCATTCAGCAGAGAGGGGCAGCTTCCACTTTTCCTGCCAAACTTCTGCATTCTCTCGGGAAAAAATGAGAGTGCGAGAAAAGCAGGGCACCACAGGGGGATAGAGCGAACACATGGAATGGCAACATGGAAGATGCTGGTGGAGAAGCAGAGACAGAATGGCAGAAGATGTGGCAGCTTGAATTGGCATTTGCTGCCTCGTGTGTGCTCAGCCAGCCCCAGGCACCTTGACCGCACGCAGCAGGCACACAGACAGGGCACACTGAGACCTAACCACAGAACATCCTCTCAGGGCTCTTGTCATGCTGCCAAGTTGCAGATACAATGCATTGCCCTTTGTTCACATTCACAGAGAAGGGGAACTTGTGACAATGGGCTGGGCTAAGATTTTACTTGTTTAACTTGGAGGAAGGAGGTCATCACACATCTCTTTTGTCTCCCCAGATGAGGCTGCCTTGTCTGCTTTGCTATTTGCATAGCCGTCTACACAGCTGAAATATTTGCATTTTCTTGCTGGGCCCCGCCGCCAGTGCACCACTATTTGAGCTGGTACCATGCCAGACTCTTACTCAGTTGTAAGACTGAGCTGGTGATGTAGTCGGCTTTGTTATGTTATTGTCGGCCACAGCAGCAAGATAACAGACACCACCACCACCACCACCGAGATCATCAAAGAGAACATTCACTCTTAAGAAAAAAGAATAAGCTGGGTCATAAATTACACCACAAATCTATTTCTAGCCAAAACCAATATCTGTTATTATCAGAACATGTACGCTAGAGAAAGGTCAGGGCTTGACCTGCTCTTGTTGGATGATATGTGCTGCTGTTAGTAATGACATGACTGGAGCCATATGGGATCTCCAGAAAATTATGTGCTAATTACGCGTTAATGTGATCAGTTCATATGTGCCTAACGACTGGCTCTCTAGTGTTGCTGTACAGTTTATTCCCCAGCAGATCGACTGCGTGTGAGAACTTCAGATATAAATACAGGATTTTGCAGTTTGAAGAAAAAGGAATCTGTGGGCTGACTCACTTTATTTTCACCTTAAATTTGCGATGGCATTGTTCCTTTCAAATGAGAATGATTCCTGTTCTGGTCGGGGAAGACTCTTTTTGAAGTATAAGACAATAGTGCACTGTCTTGTGTGCTACAGCCTGAGAGTAACAGAACAGGATCAACACAGTACAAACATCCCCTGTTCATCTTAGCAGGACATGCAAAGATTCTGTTTAATCCTTTGAGTGTTTTGTACCTTTAAGACAGTATTTCTGAAACTAAGAAGTGCTCACTGTAACATTAAGTATTGATATTCAAAGTGGTTTTGGGATATACTACTGAATTAATGCAGTTGGTATTTTCACTCTGCTCTTCCTTAAAGGCCTCAAGTTTCAATGAACTGATGGGCAGCCTAGAGCTCTGACACACTTCTTGTCCTCAGTCATCCCTGTGTGCTGCTTGGAAGGGCTGGGCAGTAGCTAACCTCCCTTCCTGTCCCTGATGGCACAGGCTCAGACACCAGAGCTGCACTGGGGCAGGCAATGAAGCGACAGCATACTCACACGACACACGTTAAAGGGCTGCACCAGTCCAGTCGAACTGTTTAATACATTTGTTACGTTACGTTTGGAGGGTGCACTCGGGATCTAAAGGCACTGCCTGGCAGCTCTGCTTCACTTCATCCTCAGCATGACTAATGAAAATAAGGTGTTTCTTCTATGCTGCAGTAGACATGACAACTGAAACTGTGCCTCAAGACACAGCTGGCCTTCTCTGTGCTATTTTTCCGCCCTGTGCTGCTTTAGTCTTTTCATCCAGCTCCTTATGGGCAGCAGGCAGTGTGTATGTGTTTCTCTGCAGATATCATTGTTCCCTGCCTTTGAAGCGCCGCAGTGTTGCAGGTTGCTTTTCTCTTCACTCCTCCCCATGTAACCAGAGGTGGGTGCTTTCTAGATAAGGACTGGGAAATGGCTGAAGGCATATGTCTATGAAATATAATCAAACAAAATGCAAGCTGAGACTGACCCTTGAAATTTCACTGCAAGCATGTTTATGCTTGCAAGTGGCTTAGTTGACTTCTGGGAGGCTGCTAGTGTTCATCAAGGATGTCTTTGTGGATGAGACAGCAAGATGGACACTTCGTTTATTGTTATAATAACGTAACTAGCTTGAGGCTGCTAAGAGAGCATGATAAAGGGTGTCTAAGAAAGATAGCAAGTTTATAAAGTGTTTCATTTTAAGGCACGTAGAGAAATATTAGCAGAGCAGCTGTTGCTTTTTATATCATTTCGTAATGCATGTGATGTGGCATTTGGAAATTAGAACCCTCTTTGTGGCTTTTTGTCACGTACAACATGGCCAGCAGGCCACCTTTTCCAGAGCATTCTCCAGCTGAGTCTGCACAAAGGCTCAGACACCTTTGAAGGGTAAGGACCTTTAAAGAGCAAAACTGTTTTCCAAGAAGAAAGTTAGGTGAGTTTGCCAGATTGAACTAACCAGCTCTGAGGAAGAAACAGTCTGTGTTTCTGCATCCTTGCAGTGGAAGAGCTGAGACATTCCCAGGCGTGGCCCTGGCAAAGTCCAGTGCCCCTGTATTTCTGGAATGAATGCCAGCTGCCTTCGCGTCTTCTCACTCGCACATTGCAACGCGGTATGGCCAAAGCCACCGGGACTCACAGAGTGCTCTGCAAATTATCTCAGGGGAAAGTAATCTAGGACCTTTCACTCCCAAAAAAAGAGACCCCTGAAACCGGAGTCACGTTACTAGAGGAGAAAAGAGCTTTTGACTGAAGAACAGAACCAGCAAATGCTTTGTTTTCACTCCTCTAGGAACTGCTGGACATTTCACCTCAGCCATTAACTCTTCCAAACACCATCACTGTAAACTCACAACTCATCCTGATCGCTTTAAACAAAAAGATGGGCACATGGAAGCACATAGCTGTAACGTAACTTCTAGGTCAGAGCAAGAGTAAAGACTCAAACCTAAAGACTCCTGCCACTAGACTCAGCCACAGAACCTGCTTTCTTCCATCAGAGACATGAAGTAGATTCCAAATCAGTGTGTGAACCCAGGAAAACACTGAATCGTTTCTTGGTTTAGTTTCCTCATCTCTGAATAAGGAAGCCTTTTTGTATGGAGGGGCTTGGCTTAGAGATGCATGGAGAGCTCCTTCTACTCTAAAGAAAAGGACATGCATGTGACAGTGGTGTCACAGACGTGAAGAAAGCAGCAGTAAACCCAGCTCCCCTGTAGCAGGCTTGTAAATAATCAGCAACTTCCAGTGGAGATACTAAAATCGATGATCTATTCACAGACACAGGAAGGCTCTTTTGAGGCTCAGCTTTGTAAAAACATTACATTCCTATGAAAAACAAGAAACTGATAAGCAAGGCTGGACACTTACACTTGTTCAGGAAAACCAAGAAGCATTAGATTGTTAATCTCTTATCCCTTCAAAAATCTTGTCCACTTGGAAATGAAAATCCATTGTTACAAAGGCGGGGAATCCACTTTTTCAGTGGATTAACTGCTGGGCTACCTAATGTCTTCTGTTCATACGCCCGAGGCTGTGCAGGATAGTGCCCTCTCCTCTCCCGCCCAAAATACTGCTGGAGATAAGGCAAGATACTGCTTCCTGAGAGGTTCTGCTGCCCGCAGGCCATGCTGCCTGAGCCACCTGTGAAACCAGTCATTTTACCTTCTACACTTCCTGCAGCAGAAGGCAGGTTCCTACAGGCTCCCCTGGTCTGCCCCTGCATATCTCTCTCTCCCCCTTCAACTGCAGCAATACCTTCACTTGGTATTTTTGTTGGGGTGGGCTACAAATCAGCACGCACCCTGCCCAGGACGGCAGGGTAGGGACCAAGCACTCCGCGTGGCTCGCTATTCCGGTGCTTGCCTATGTAGTCCAGACACCGTCTGTCCCCTCACCTCTCCTAGGCTCGCTCCGGTCCCCACCCCCTCACACCTTAATCTACTAGCTGGCACTCAGGTTTGACTGACGTTTGAAGTAAATGGGTCGGGTTATTTAGCATAGGCTGCTGGGCTGCGAATGCAGTTCTTGGCGTGCTGAGTCACCCTGGCAGATGTAATCTGCTTCTCGTTTGAGGGAGAGGCACATAGTGAATTAAAAATGCAGTGTGTGCTGCTAAAATCTTATACAGCTGTATTCAGCAGGGACGAGTGGGAGTAACGAGACAGTCAAATTACAGGGGGTTCTACTATGAAGGCAGAAATTCAGGGGAAAAGCTTTTGTACAAGCACTTAGTTCAGTTCTCCACGTGCGCCTCAGTGAATGACTAAATATAGAACATCCAAACCACTGGAAAAGCAGAGGAAATGGAGACCCAGGAAAAGCAAGCCACGGATGCCGATGCAGGAAATACTTCTGAATTAAACTGTTTCCGCTGTAGCCTTTGTAATGTTCTCAGAAGACCACAGTTGTAAAAAATGAGTCATTCCTAGGCTTGAGTGTAACATTGGCTTGACATTGTTGACAAGGGATCACAAGGGATCTGTGTGGCAGTAGGGTAAACTGTGTTTGTTTTTACAGACTTGTATAAAAATAAACATCACTAGAAAATCAAAGCAACAGCCACAACAGAAATAAGACTTTCCATAGGAGACAGAGAGCCTAATTCTCTGGGAGCCAGTGACCCCAGCTGCTCCCAGAGCTGAGAACCTCCCTTGCTCTCAAGATCTGACCCAGAAGAAAGGAAATCGGGGCTGCATTTCATTATTTCGGCACAACGGACTTCAGCAGCTGCAACTAGGGTTATCAACAACTTCCAGAGGCACAAACCACGCCAGCCCTCCCTCAGAATCACATTTGTGTCCCTGAAAATCCATCAAAACCGTTGGAAAAACAAGGTCCTTTGTATGTGGCTCGAGCTGCTGAAGTGGAAGAGACCCTGAGTAAGCGCAGGTCAAATGGGGTTAAGCTTTCTTTCTTCAAAGAGTTATCTGGAAAGGATTATGAATCCAGCAGCAGCACTGGCCATCAAATGTGCTCAGACGTCTCTGCTGAACTTGTGGTATCTTCCAGCAAAAAGCTTGTTTTTTGTTCCTCTAAATGTGTTTTGTTCTTGTAGGTGTTTATGGCACTTGCTGGCAGTTGACACTGGAAAAATCCCACACTTCTAGACTTGGATTTGTTGAAAAGAAGGAAGTTTTTACTGAAACATTTGCCTCTGTTTTTCACAGAAATCAGTACTTTTCTACTGCACTGAAACTTGTGGAAGTGCAGCCTGTTGGCTGAGTGGCTGAGTTCACGGTTACATCCCTGTTTCACTCTTCCTACATGGCACTGCAAGTTCTGAAAGCAAAAGTCTTTAACTTGAAACAGGCTTGGCTATAACTGTAAAACATCTGCCTCATTCCCTTTAAGTCTCCTTCAGCCCGGTATCTCACTCCACTTTACATCAACAGTGTTTCAGCAGAGGGAAGCTGAGCACTGTTTTGTCTTTATCACCTTTAAGGTGAAGATTTTAAATGTTTTTATGAGATTAAAGATTTGCAGGGCTAACTAGGGGATTAGGAATACCTAGTTCAAATGAACAGGATTTGAGGCAGTAATGTCCCAGAATGGGGCTTGGAAATGCCCTCCACGTGACATGGAAACCCCCTGAATCTGGGACACTCACACGGACGAAGTTTGTACGGCTTTGTAGAGCTACATCTTCCCACAGCCCACCTCTGTGCTGGCACAGCCCCTGCAGGAGCCAAGCTCTCTGGGCTTCCCACATGCTGTTGGGAAGCAAATTGTACACAGTGGAACTGGAAAGCCCTTCAGATCATACCATGAGCTTTGGATTAGTTTAATTTTGTGGGTTTTTTCTACTAAGATCTATTAATTAGGACATTTGACTAGACTGGAGAAAAAAAGTCTTAGGAAAATAACTCCAGGGAACTATTTCATCCTAGTTGGGTGAAAGAGCAAATTAGCTCATGGGTGACTTCTACCTTCTTTTCCAATGATACTTGCTCTTGTAAGGCTTGGGAGTCTGTTCCATGTTTACCAAAATAAAAGCTATAATACTACTGAAATCAAAGTTCCTGTCAGTAATTTAAGAAGGCGTGCTATGGTTTTCTTCTTCAAATAGTTACGGACTTCATGGTCCTGCCTGTGTAAGCCTCTGGAGAGAATGGCACGGCCTGCAAACTTGCCCTAAATTTCCAGCACTTTATTCTGCCAAGGCCGGGATACAAGAGTGGCCACAGTGCCCTTCTGCCAGAGGGCTGGAGCTGCTGCCACCCTCACGGTCTGGGCGGAGCACTGGAATACAGAGTCCCTTGCGCCAAAGTGATCTTAAGTCAAACCTGGTGCAGCAGGCGTATTCACATCCAGCAATTTGCTTTGAGGCCCGTTCTGAATACAAAGGCTTCTCTTTAAAATATGATGCTCGCATTTAGTAACGAGCAGCACACGTTAAAAATTACTAGGCCAGTTTCCAAACACTCCCTCCCGCTGAAATGTACTGGATACGGTGGTGTATGTGCCTCCATTACCATAGCACAGATGAGTCCCATGACACTATCAGTATTATCAGGGAAGAAGCGCCCAAAACCCAAAACCTTGAGCCATATTCAGTCCTGGTGTAAGCACCTGCATCTTCATTTCTTCGATTATTTATTTTGCAGGCCAGAGTAGAAGCCTAATCAGAACTCCCTATCCTCACTGCTTATATAACAACTTTCTCTACTCCCCCTCTCCTTCTGTAGGCTTTACTTTCACAAAAAAAAGAGGATGCAAATATTCTTCTAAAAATGCAAGTTGCCTAAGCCTTGCTACCTGTTAGAGGATATGGCACAGGGGGAGACTGCAGTTTGATCAATCAGGGCATGTATAGAGGACCAAGAGACATGTAAGTTTGGTCTGATGGCATTAGGTCTGTCTTTGGGCATAGTTAAATCAACATACGTGTTTGGCACATTATTTGTTGCAATTTTCTCTTCTCTTTCTTGCTGTTTGGACTCAGTGCCTCTCTGCATCTGATTGTTTTCAAACTGCCAGTGGGTTATTTCCCACATTCTTTCAGCTCAAATTTAGATCACTGAAGCTATTTTCCTTGGATGGGTTTCATCCTTACGGACTTTTGACTACCTTCTTGATCTGGTTTCCTGCCAGTGTGAACATTTTTGTCAAGGGAGCTCCCTCCTGTAGTGGTTCAAGTGTTGTAGGTGAGTGCTGGGTGGTGTTTAATAAAGTGTATTTTGTGAAGTAACTGGAGGTGTCAAGAAAAGAAATTCAGGGTACTCTGAAAACAGCCTGCACTGTCAGTGGCAAATGTGAGACAAACTGCAAGCTCAAATGTCTGCTTTCTTGCGATAGGGCTTAGTAAGAACATAGAAATTCAGTCAGTGAGGAGATGAGAAAGCCCCTGGTGCCAGCAAACTGGGAAAGTTTATAGAATGTGGCTCAATTACTCTTGCTGTATCATATTAGAGATCTTACAGTTGTGCAAGAGTCCTGGGAGATTATGTAGTTCTCAAGAAATTAAAACATCCAGTAAGAGTAGATTGGCCCTAACTACTGCTTTCAGAGAAAGTGCTTCCTTCTCCTCCCTCTTTTCTCCAGATTACAAAACCAACATGGTCAAATTTATGATTTGTAATGAGAGGCACTAGTTTAAATTTAGAGCCATAGGAAGGCATTTAAACCTTTTCCAAAAGAAAAAACTGACACGGTCATCATGGCTTTATAGGGCAGCACCAAAGCTACCACACAAAGTATCCAGCGTTTCAAATAGCTCATTCACAAAATCTGTGTACTACATTCTGGAAGGAGTCAAATCCTGTTTGCCTTTTGGGAGTTGTCGCATTGAAAGCAATTGGATTACTCATTTGTTTGAGGCAAGCAGGATTTAACCCTCTGAGAAACAAAATGGATTTGCTAAACGAAAGGGATTAGTTTTTTCGATATAATGTTATGTTTAAAAAAAAAAAAAAGACAAAAGGCATGTCTCCTCCCCCTCTTTTTTTTTGGTGCAATATGAAGCAAGAAGCTGAACAGAACTCTTCTGTGCCCTGTGCATCTTAATTTTAGTTGCAGCTTCTTTGCCTTGCTGTGTTTAAATCAGCATGCTGATGCTAAGGGCTGTTTTTCAGCATGCAGGTCATACCGGACTGAATTGTTTCTGGAGGGTGGAGCCGATCTCTTGCTTTGGTGTTTGAGACAGGGTATACTGTTTGGTCTCAGATGCAGACTAATTTGTGGTGGATTTAAGGTGGGGCATAGTTTCTGATTTGGCAGTGCTGGTGATCCAGCTGCAGGTTTTTGCCATTCTTGGGATGTGCTGATACTGGAAAATAGGCTGCCTATGGTGATGGCTCGCAAGATAACAGATCAATTGTTTGACCCTTCCATGAAAATGAAATGAAGCTTGCATTCAAGGCCTTAGTCTTGTCAAGCTCAGCATTTGATTCATTCAGTGCAGAAGGAACTTCTCTGGCAAAGTAGATCCTGTTGTACCGAAAGAAATTTCATACCCTGAATCGGCGCTAATGAGGGAGGAATGGTGCCCTTCTATGAAAGGACAACTTCTGCATGGCTGGAGGTAAAGATATTGCAGTCACATTGCGCTACATCTCTCACCTTTTGTCATCCTTCCTGAACACCCAAGGCAAAAGTCACTGGGCAATCCTAATCTCAGTAATCTCCCCACTCTTTGCTAGAGCTGTGTTCTGTCATAAACTTGCTCCTCTTAGCACTTACAGTATGTTCTGAAACCTGAGTGTAAACTCGGAGCAGCATCTCTTTTACACGCAATGAAAATTCTGTTAGGTAGGAATAAGTCCCTACAGTAATGTCAGATTTATGCTTCTTCTCAAGACAGGGGGCCAATATTCAAAGGAGTGAGATGAGAGCCTGGAAGAATTATAAGGACCTCTGCTTGGAAGATCCCAAACAGATACAGAAATGCTTCTCTTCCGTCCATATATCTAACAGGAGTTTCACAGAGAGAGGAATGGACTTAAGGCTTTCAGTATGAGTATTTCTGAACCTGATCAGTAAGAATCTGTTACTGATTGTAATTCTATCTCTGAATCAGTTTTTATTCCTTCCCCAATTCAGAGATACCCAACAGAGGAGTGGCTTCAGAGCAGATAGTCTCTTCAAAACGCTGAAAAGTTTTGGATGTTACGACAATTCTTACCGAAGCCAAGATTCAGTGCAGGAGGAGGCAGCATATATGGGGAAGAGATTTACATGACATCAGTTCTCTACATAAATGTCTCCTTCCCAAAAAACAGCTGTGAGGTCCACAGACTCAGGATAGCTGTAAGACACAGAGGGTGGAAGATTTATTATTTAATACTTTAGCAATGATGTTATTTATCTGCCAAATGACAGACCCCTTGGTGGCAAGGAGTTCATGTTCAACCAGACTGCCATTTGAAGTAGCCTGAAAAGTCTGCAATCCGCTATGCAAACAAGAGAAGGAGAGAAAAGTTGGCTCAGGAACAGCTGTAACCCATGAAAAGCAAAACAAAATCCACTCTGTCAAGGAGCTGCCCCTCTGAGCCCAGCTGCTACAGTCGGCAAAGCAGATTGATAACCTCTGTTTTCCCCTCCAGAAGGCTTCTGTTTTACACATGCTAGTACCAAGGAAGAGCAGAAGGCACTAACTGAAAAGCGTGTAAGGTCAAAGATGGGTGTTCTGAATAAACTGAATGATCAAACCGTGCTGCAAGCTAAATTCAGGTGAGTGTAGCAGATCCCTCAGACTACACCACTGTTTTGTGCTGCTGCTGGGGCAGCCAAAGCCTAAGGCCTCAGACGCTGAGGAACAAACAGTGCAGGATTGCTTATACCTCTGCTGTGCTCATTATTTTTGCCTAGCTGCTGCAGAAAACATCTGCCCTGTGATGACATTCCAGGTTGTCACATTATCAGACCAGCTATCAGGAAAAGCAGCTTTCATCCCATGAAACACCTCAGGGACAGATGTAAAGAAGTTCAGTCAGGAGGAAAGCTCCCATCTTGTCATGATGTGTGTTACAGTGTTGGCCTGTGCATTTTTCACCATTAGTGAGAGGAGGCGGCAGGAAAGGCTTGTCCTTGCTTCAGTGGAACAAGGAAAACACTGCAAGTGAGCGGATGCAGCAGCTGGTGGGAGTGAGAACAGAGGCTCAGTATAACATGGGAGATGCTCTGCTGGATGCTGTACCCAATCCTCAGGCAGTTCCATGAGGAGAGAACCATTCCCAGCCAGCATCAAGGGAGCTCCTGGGACAGGCCATGGCCCAACTGAGCACTGACCCTCCCTGCAGCTCAGGCATTTGTGCCTGCAGGATTTCCCTTCTCAGCCCTGCTGCCCAGAGGCACAGAGACACCAGTCTCTGTACAGGCAAAGCCCTCTTCAAGACTGGCCTCAGCTTCATTCTAAGCCAGACGTGGACAATGTGGCCTGGGGATTGCATTAAGAAACTGTTTACTTTTTCTTCTGATCTGTCAGGAGACTTTGCCAAGGTATCTTCGAATGCAGCAGAAATGCCTGTTATTCTTGGACCTTACTAGTGTCCTTAGCTCCTGTAAATTACAGGAAGGGTGAGCGACACAGAGCGTGCATTATCTTCTAAAGAGGCTTTTTATTATTGCAGTGCCAAGCTAGGAGAGAGCATGAAAAGAGCAAGGCAGGCAGCGACTATTATTTGAGTTGTTGTGCTCTTCAAGGCTTGAAAAGGGTTGCTCTGAGCCGTTGTCAAATGACCCCTGCTTTCAGTGTAGCTGGGTGGATATTCCCTAGTACAGAGCTGCTGGGCTGAATCCAGCCCTAAATCTTTGAGAACAGGGCTGCTGTGAAGAGTGACACGCAGCTTTTTTCTACATTGGAATATCGAGACAGGAGTAGCTTAAAAATAAATAGGTCAGAGTATTTCTATTTTAAGTACTCGTCAAGAAAAGAGGTGCAGCTCGGTTTTTCTGGTTTGCATTTCAACACTTACAAGGGGTGTCAGGGTGAAGGTGCCAGAGCTGAACTTGCAGCCTGAGCCCCAGGGAACCCTCTGCGGGGTGAGGCTGCTGGGGCCACCCTGCGGTGCTGCCAGAAGCCCTGCCGCTCGCAGACTCCAGCACCTGGAGCTCCTGCTTCCTGGGGAGCCACGGTACGCTTGGCAAAAGGTTTGCAAGATGTAAGAAATACTCTTAGGGTTTTTGCTTTGTTGATGCTAAATATTTGCCAGGCTGCTGTGGAATAAAATAAAGCACAGCATCAGATCAAATTCACTAATAACAAAATCCTATTAACTGCATTTTCTCACCGTATGAAAGCTAGTCATGGGATCCTTGGTAACAGTAGCCTCATTCTGCAGAGCAGATCTTATTTTAGATTCTTGGGGCCAGACGCCCAGTTGATACAAGTAAGTATATCTCCAGATTGTAGCTACCCCAATTTATACCAGCTGCAATGCTGACCCTTTGTTAATTGCACACGTTACAATTCTCTGGAATTTCTCTTGCCACAGACTGCAATAAAAAACATTTTCTAGGGGTGAAAGGTCAGTAAACAGATCTGAGATGAAACAATCTCTGATTATGGTTATGCTTTAAGAATGATTTTGTCCTTCCACAGACATAACATATATGGTCTGCCTAGGAGTTTTGAACCAAAATGCTTGTGCACAATGACTACAAAGAAGACATCAAAATAAAACACTCAACAATAAAGTAAATTGTTTCCACTTTTAAACACAACTGTTATTCTTGACTTTAAATTGGTCTATCTACATGCAACTCATCCTTCTAGGAGATGCTGATGATTACTTGCCTATTTCCTTCACTCATGGCTCATAAAACCATCCCCAGGGCAATGCCTGTTAATTTCTAATTTAGCCTGGTTAAACTAGCCTGGCAGTTCAGCAACCCTTAGACAGACAGAACTAGATTTCTGGACTTGCTTGTCCTTAAGTCAGCTGCAATGAGGCTGAAGGTGAAGAGTTGTAATCATTTAAGTGCAATATCAATTTACCGGCCTGTGCCTGTATCCTTCCTGGAGCTGGGTGGTTTGGCAGGGGAAGGCGTGTCCCAGGCGGCCGGGCAGGGGCAAACAGCTACTCCAGCTGGTACAGAACAGCCCACCTTCCTAGCCTGAACTGCTCTCGTTTTTCATAGAGCACTGCCGTTGTTTCCACCTCATGCGCTGTTCCCGTGAGAAATGCTGAACCAAGCCTGGGGACCATAGACTTGTGTGTCCCTACAGGGGGCAGCAGCAGAGAAGCACCCTTGGCCCACCTGGCCTGGAGGGTTTGTCCTGAGGCCAGCCAGTACGGGCCACCCTCCAGGCTCATGAGGAGCTACACAACAGCCTATGGCAGTGGCGGGCAGTCCAGGAGGAGACTGGCGGCACACTGGAACTGCTCCGAGCCGCGGGATACTCTGT
Source organism: Rhynochetos jubatus (assembly GCA_027574665.1). Taxonomy (NCBI): domain Eukaryota; kingdom Metazoa; phylum Chordata; class Aves; order Eurypygiformes; family Rhynochetidae; genus Rhynochetos; species Rhynochetos jubatus. The sequence goes on along the minus strand of CM050654.1, from coordinate 16,787,003 downwards.
GCCTTCAGGGTCTCCTCTTTGCCTGCCAGGATGCTCCCTTCCACTCACGCCCCATTCTCCCACAGACTCATGTGGGAGAGGCTCAGACACAGACCCTGCCAATGCCAGATACCGTCCCATCCAAACCTGTGCCTGCCCCACCAAGTGAACATTACGGTGCTACTGATACCCTGTGTTCCCTCTGCCCTTCACGCCCACTCTGTTTTAAGCACCAGTGCCTTTTTACATGGCTCTGGCTCTGCTCCAGACCTATGGAATCCAGGCATGCAAGTGCCTGTCAGGCAGCCAGCTATGTGATGCTCTTGGGTTTTGGAGTATGGGCTGTCATTTCACTTGACTGGAGGATCCTTCCCTTCCTCTGACCTTGCCAGGGAACATTTCCAGCAATCACCAAAAATTTCTTATAGCACGACCAAGGGGCTAGCAGGAGCAGACCCTTTGTGAGGAACACACATGCATATTCATTAGTCTTCTGAAAGAAGAGAGAGCTAAAATTAGCAGCACACATTACTACTTAAGATTTCCTCCCTGAGTTTCTAACTTGATGGTATGTAATGAAAAGAGACTTTGTAAAGCAGAAGGAAAATAATTGGATCCCTTAAGTTTTTGCATCTAAATTGGTGCAGACACCATGAATAAGTATTAGTTGAAGAACTCCACTGGCGGCTGCAATTTCGAGCCACTTCAGATTTTACAAATCGCAGAATCTACTCTGGATTTTCATCAGAAGTATTAGCATTGATTTCTTACTAAACCTCCACCTAGTTGCATAAGGGAATAAATTTCACATTCTCTTTCCCTGGTTTGGGTTTTTGTCCCTTCCGTCACACTGCATGGAGGTATGATTTATTTGTCCTTGTAAGAACCCATAATTAAAGTACAGATTGATTACACAATGTCTGACGTAGCTGCAGATTCTATGCATTGCAAGTCAGTTTTGAACCTAGGGAGTATGACACAGCTGAGACTGCATGTGGTTTAGTGTTATATGCGAGGAATTTATGGGAGGTACTTGGAAGCAGAAATCTATTAACAGAGAGAATTACTATTTTTTGCTTGCTTAAAAATGAACATAAATAAGGCTGTACATAGATTTTCCGCATTAGTTGAGGAAAAGGATTATGAACGCTTCCTGTAAGCGTGTGAAAAGTTGACGTGGGAAAAGCTTTATTCTGTGATTTAAAAAACAATGACAGAATTATTAGGCCAAAGTGACCTGCATTACTTTAAATATTTGCTACATGCATAATTAGAGCACAATTGAATATGGAGCATTCAATTGATATATGAATAGTTCTGAATGCCTTCTTTGGGGTGAAGTTTCAAAAAATACCAAAGAGTGTAATCAATTTAACAGCAGGATTAACTCAACAATAAAGCAGAGAGAATATTCCTTCAAGCTCTGCAAATACATTTGAATATGGAAACATATTTCAGCCTCAGGCTTCCAAGAAATGCTTACGTAGGATGGGGAGAAAATGACTGTAAAATGTCAACTACCTCGACAGTCTTTTCATTAAGTGAGGAAGTGACCTGAATCTGTTTCGCCTGCAGATCTGGATTTACCTGTGTCATGAGCAATGACAGAAAGCCTTTGCTGGGAGTTATTCCAAAAAAATTTAGAGGCTGCATTCAGTCCTCTTCCTGTCCAACACTTGCTGAGACTTTATTAGCCAGCATTGTTCACATCTGCTTATAAGGAGCACACATCCTCTGGGTGACAGAGGAGCATGTGACCCAGCTGTTGCTATGGTATCTAGTGGGATTTTAAGAGAACAACAGAAGAAACAGTGGCAAGAACCCCTCCGGCTGACACCTGAGTTAAAGGGACATTGCCAAAAATGATGGGTTGTCAGATTTTTCTGAAGGAATAGAGTATTTCACACTCCAGTGGGAATTAAGAGCACCTGGAGCCTCTGGGAGGGAAAGGATAACAATACTACCATCATGTGATTTCTTTTTAAATTCTTACTTAATTTTGCAGAACGACATCTGCTTCATACTGAGCTCTGAAAACATTCAGTAAGTCTAGCTCATCTTCAGTGCAAGAGGAGAGATACCTAGTTCATCACAGAAATCAAAGTGTAGGGGAGGGCACAACAGCTAGCACCTTGAACCACCTTTCCTTGTCTCCCCTTCACTCCTGCCAGACTATAGATAATAGAAAGACATCAGAACCTTGTTTCCCAGATACTTCCCAAAGCAATACTCCTCACCTTAATGCCCTGCTGCTGCATTATCCATACTGCCTATCAGAAAAAGAGATATACATAATGAGGTACACACAAAAACCTGTTTTGAGGACTGTTTTTCCATCTTCTTCTTCAGACAGAGGTTTTCCAAGAGCTGTCAACAAATAAGCACTTAAATTCCAACAAGTGTTTGTTTCACTGAGCACAATACTCAGCCTTCTGTGAGCCAGCCAGCAATTTGGAGCCTGCAAAGCCTCATGAGACTGGGCTTTCCCCTCGTTTCTGCTGGTACTTCCCCCCAGCGGGTTGGTCAGAAATACTGGGATTACTGTTCTGGGTCTGTTGCATGCCTATGGCCGGCCAGGCTCAGCCTGTGAGATCTGTTTTGTGAAAGTGAAAACAATCTGTTACGCATGGAGCATCCCTTGCTCTGGGCCCTGGAAGACATCCACGGGTAAGACAGCACCTGTTTAAGATGGTGTTATGTTTGGTGGCTGGGAAGCAGCTGTCCTTGCTCCTGGGGAACTTTTCTGTTTCTGCTACCTCATTCTGGAAGTCTCAGAGCTCCTTTCTATGCCTGGGCATTACCCCACAGCCATGCAACATGCTCTGATGTGGAGGGACTCTGAGGTAAAAGCCCAACAGGCCAGAGCAATGAGCACCCAGGCAGCTCTGTCTCCCACCTGCCCAGGGGAGGCTGTAAATCTCCCCACCGAGTGCCTGTCCTTCCCCTCAGCTGTGGCGTGGCAGTGGGTGACTGTACTAGCATCCAGGAGAGCCTACAGAGCTTGCTGCTGCGCAGTGCTCTGGCTGGCTCTTGGGAGTGCTGAGTAGAGCCAGTGGCTGCTCACTTGGGAAGAGCTGAGCTTTGGAATTTCACCTAGTTGTGCATGAAGCTTCAAGTGAGGCTGATTTTGTCGTGATTCTTCCTCTGTTTCTAGCACCAGCCTTGATGATGATAACCTCTGAGAGCCACCAGCCTGTCTACAGTGTAGCTGCAGAACTACTGTGTGTTCCTTGCAAAGACAGAGGATCAGACATGCTGCTAATGAAAGAACTATACACACTGTGTTGAATGAAAACAATCGAAAAATCCACTTTCCTGACTTGAACACAGATAGTTTGTTCTGCCAAAGCTAGGAGAGGGCTTAAAAACATATTTCTTCTCCTTGGTTACTTTTGAATATTATACAACTTCATGAATTAATCAGGAGAATACTTGGTGCAGTAGGTGGAGATATGAGAGGCTGTTCATGTTCAGCAGAAACACAAAATGCTTTGTAAAACTAATCTATAAAACAAAGACTTGCAAGAATTGTATACAGTTTAATAGCTCACTTATACAACTTGATGATAAAATATGCATAATCCAATCTTATATGGCTTTCGCCCCTGACAGAATATTAATAATTTAAGATTTTTTTTTTCAGCCACAAACCTCTTGCCATGACCCAGTCAAATGTTATCATCCTAGAATGTATTACCCTGCAAACCAAACCAGGAGACATCCCACAGCAGGGCTGAGCTAAGAGCTTGGATAAGGAGAAGTGGCTCTCACATGCTTCCAAGATATTTCTTATAATTGGCCTCTGAAAGTTCATCTGCTAATTCCACAGGAGAGGAAGGCTATAACACAGAGAGAGGCACTTCATGGCAACACTCCTTAGTTCAGGAGTGCCAACAAGCTGGCTTATCAAAATGCTGATAAAGAAGCAACAGAAGTTTGTGAACTTGGGCTGAAGGGCTGTTCAGTGTGCTGGTGGATGGAGAGAGCAGGAGGCAGGAAACTGCAGTTAGTGAGGCTGCTGCCTAGGTCATGTCTGCCCCTAACCATTCAACCTCTCTTCCACTGCACTAAACCTTTCTTTGCAAGCTTCTTCCTGTTGATTCCCGCAGCATACTATGTCTTTTTCCTCGTTTTGATTAATTTCGGTCATCTGGGACAAAATCATGGCCTTCCTTCAGAAAGGAAGACATTTGCCAGGGACACTACTGAAGGTGGGAATATCCAGTTCTTACCTTTCTTTTTATACAGAACTACTTAATTGCACTGTCTATTGGCATCACAAGTGACTATTTCCAGGCCATTTTTTTCCTTTGTCTATGTATTTTTGCATCTTTGCTTCAGTTTTCTTGGTCTAAAACTTACAACAAGCAGAAGTGCTTTTCAATAAAAAAAGCTATTTAAGTCACAAGAATTTTCTCTACCTTCTGCTTTTGTACATCCTATAGGCTTCTCTTCCCACATCATTTACACCTTTTTATTTGCCTTTCTGTGCTTCTGCTGCTCAGCCTGTGTATTAGTGTGATCTCACCCTGCTAGTTCTTAGTCATTTCCTCCTGCCCCTCACAATCCCATTTCCTTTCATTCCCTAGCTGCCAGCTCTCTATATCCCTGCATATGCCATAGGCTCCACATATCCAGTGGGAGGTTACAAAAATATATATCGATCCAGTGAGCTCTTGAGTGGCTGCTCAGTTGCAGAGATCTGTCTCTCACTATTCCAACAGGCATGTGGAACAGAAACCTATTGCCATGGGGGAATATGAAGATCTAGATTGGCATGAGCAAACTAGTCAAAGGTGACACCATGCATACCCTGTATGTCCCCAGATCTACTCTCATGTCTATGTTAAATTCCTACTCGTTTGTAGACCAAGGGTAATACTCTCAATAAGCAATCTGCTTGCAAAATGTCCTTTGTAGTCTTGGTGGTTTAGTGAACATTGCCCAGTTACCCTAAATTATTTCCTTAGTTACATTTTTATTAAGATGTCCAGAATGTCTTCAGTATGAGCTAGGTTCCCAGGAATTAGAGATTAACACCACCAAGGTTTCCCTGGAGATTTCAGGAGATGAAAGGGCAAATTGCTGGTGTATGGAAGGCAAACTCCTGTTACAGCAATGTGTTTGCAGCTGTTATGAAGGGAGGCAAAGCCTTGCAAAGTGAGGTCAATAAACCAGGCAGTAAATCAAGCTTATGAAAGTTGTGACTGGTGGGACTACATTAAAATCTTATCTGGGAAATGTACAATAGCCATGGACGAAACAACTTGTCTCCAAAAGGCGGGTGGGAGCAGACTGATTTAATCTGTTGAGAAGCAGGGAAGAAACACTGAATATTGATACCTTGAGAACTGTTTATGCACTAAATGACAGTGAGAGTCAGAGGCAAAACAGTGTGTAGTGGTAACACACATAAGGCTCTGTTTAAAAGTTCTTATGTGACAGAAATGGAAATGAAATTTTGCAATGAGGCATGTTCTTCTGGAGAATCGCACTCTTTTTTCCCTGTTTTATACTTTCTAGAGCTCACAGTGTGTTTTGTTTGCCAAATGTACCTACCTGTTGCCCAGTGAGAAGCAGTATGTTTTTTTCAATACAGAGAGCTGGTGATTATTAAGAAAGGATTCTGAGCAGGATGGCAGGGAAGTTAAATTTGTTGAATCTTTGTACTGATTTCACATATGGCTTTCAGAATTAGCTCCAGTGAGCATATACTTCTGTTTGGAACCTAAAATGTAGTTAGTTCAATTTACAATAACTAATGGTTTAAATAATAAAGTTATTAAGTCCAATTATTCTCTTTACCCTAAACAGGCCTGAAATCTGGTAACTGAATGTGGTGATTTACTTGAAAAGTAAGTGAGCAGCTGGCTGGTTTATCAGAAACAAATGACTCTTCCCCAATACTTGCTAACTTCCTCTGAAAGCTGTAACCGTTGGTGTTTTGAAGCAAGATACTCTGAATACAAAGACCCAAGTGTTAAATGGCTGTGTTCCCAACACACATGGCAGTGGCTTTGTTATGACCTAACTACACACTATGCAAGGCAGTGATTTTAAGGACCAGTAATGACTTTTATTAGACCAACATAATTGGAAAGCCAGGCAAGTTTTCTTTAAGTCTAGAATAAAAGCAGTTGCCCTTAAAGCTAAACAAGGTCAAGAACAATTGCTGTGAATTTTATTTTCAAAACTGTAAGATTCTTTGTTTGAAGTTGCCTTAAGATGTGCAGCTCCCTAATAGAGAATTAATTTAAGCTCCAAATTTGAGTGTCTGCCTGATATTTCTGCATGCAACAATTTTTCTGCCTGGCAGCTGTTTTAATCTGCAGGCATTAACAGTACATATGATACGCTGTTTTGTAAAGACCACTTACTATACAGCACTTAAGGTATAAAATGTACTCAACTGACACAAGAGTACTTGGTTCCAACCCCAGAGAACTCACCATCTCTAAAATTTACTCCTTCCAGTCTATGGCTATGAGTAAACTGTCTTTGCTAGCTGGGCTTGAGTTCAGGCTTGTTCCCAAAGCTGAGTGCTATGGAAACCTATAGAAGTCTGCAGGAACAAGACCAGGCTGGAAGGAGCACACATTAGAAGAGGAAAAGAAGGGATGTGCCAATGAGCTCTGTAACCTGTTTCTTTCCTGGAGGGTGCCTGCAGTGCACTACCATGGAGAGTTCACCACTCTGTAGATAGAGACATTTCCAAGATGTTATGTGTTGCCCTCAGTTACTGGAAACCCCTTCTAAAGCAAAGGAGATATCCATCCTAAAAGCATTAACACTGGCAGATCCAGTCCAAGTTCTTTGATCAAATAGTGACAGCCCAAAATATTACTCTGAGTGGCGCCAGTTCTATCCTGCACTTCAAGGGAACAGCAAAGCACCATTATTTGAATTACACATTTGGTCCCCAGGCTGCATTAAGCCCTTAGAAAAGGCTCTCCAACTTCATATCCCCCAAAATAGTAGATGAAATAAAGAGAAACATGAAGGACAGGGGAAGGAAAAGAGCTCTACCAACTGAGAAAAGATATATTAGACTTTGTTTCTCCTGACAGTGCTGTCTGCCCAGTTGGTATAAAATGCTGGTGTTCAAACACAGATCTGCTCATTTAGAGTTCAGACTGTACAACAGTGCTCAGCTAACAGACGTTCCTGAATGTAAAAGGACACTACTGGCTGTAGGACTTACATGCTCCAATGGTATCTAGCCATTAAAATAAAATTATAGAATCAAGAAGAACCAAATCTCATGTAGCAACATCTGTAGGATACAGAAGTGAGGCAAGAGCCACTTGTAATCATCCCGCTTGCCCTAAGTGCTATGTCACATTACACTAAGATTTTCTATAGATCATCCAAGTACAACAGGGAAACAACAAAAACAAAGGAGGAAGAAGGCAGTAGAAATTTAAAAAATGTTCAGCAACATCTGCTCTTTACAACAGTCGCTATGATGTACACACACTCTCTCATCTTCCCTGTCTTTCCTGAGTGAAAGACTAAATCAGATTCAGCCAGAAGGTGGCCTAATTAGATTGCTTTTATATGCCAGGTAGCACCACCTGGAGTCATTAACACTATAAATTATAGGAGATCTCTCATGACTGAGCACTACAGTGCTTGATGAATAGGAGGAGGCAGTACAGAGTGGCTTTAGAAATCAAGACAGAAGGAATCAGAAGAGCACGGGAGACTTCTGGGGCTGCATCTCAGTGGGTTTTATGAAGCATTACATGCGAAGAATAAGAGGATGGCTTAGACAACATAAAACGTCAGTATAGGTAGTGCTTACGCTTTATGGACTCAGCATCTAGTTTTAGGCTCCAAATGTGCCTACATTCTCAAAAAAGAGGGGTGAAAAGGGAAAGGTTTCTCAGGTATTTTTAGTACCAAACAACACTGCTATATGGATATCTTGTTGAAATGCCCGGATCACACGTAGTACCTGGATCCTCATTTCTCTGAGAAAGTCCCAGTATGACACCGGAGCAGAGGAGACAGAATCCTCAGAGGTATGGAAGCATTAAGATGTTACACAGCAAACCCCTTGGCAGGGACTGGTGATACAGCATGGCCAACTTACACCACTTTTGCACCGTCCAATTTAAAAAAACCCTGGCATTTAACATGATGTGAAAATAAGGCCTTGTTTTGACGCATCTACAGATACATCCAGAAATCAAGCCGCTATTCAAAAAACATCCTCACCAGGAGCTTTATTCACAAAGAGCTCATGCACAGGACAACTGTCAGAAGTCTGAGACCTGGGAGAGCACAGTGGCAGCAAAGAATGGGCAGGTTAGCCATTCCATATATGAAGCAGGTATGAACTACAAAATTGAGGTAGATATAGGACAGCATCTGGAAGAAAGGGAAAGTCACAAATGTAGGAGCGTGTCTGAGAATGGAGTAGAAAATACCTGGCCAAATTATTTTAAGTGGTATTTTTAATGAGAAAGCCAACACAGCTATAGATTACAGAACTGAAATTCCCTGCACAGGATATTATTGGCATAACTCAAGTTTCCAAATGATGGAAATATGGGATATTTCTTAAGATTCACAAGAACTGTGTGACCCTGCCACACTTTCCATCATGTGGCAGATGATCATCCATCATCCCAGGCAAGAACAGAGTTCTGTTTTTTGCAGTATGGGAGCAGTTGATTTGGACGCCTGAAAATAAATTTATATAATGCTTGGGGAAGCACTTCCAACACGAAGTTAACCTTCTTTCACAGAACAGTAATGGTCATGAAGATGACACTGAAGGCCAAACTCTGCAGCCTGTATGAGGACACAGTGGTGAGGTAATGAATGAGCCTGAGAGAAGTGGATTCTGAGAAAAATGAGGCATTTTGGACATGACCGGGCTTCCATGAAGTAAATGATGTGGTTGTTTTGAAAATTATTTTTAAAGAAAGTGGTGCAAATTAGATCTTTTGGTATTTTTCTTTAGATTCCATTTCCCTTTGCATCTCTACTGCTAAATGCTATATAATTTGAAATTAATAATAGTCAGTTCCACCATGTTTGCCAAAGGTATTACAGAGCACAGAAGGGTTGTCATGGAAACAGAAATTCTTAAGTGAAGCAATTGAATCTCTAAAATATTTAAGCAACACTTACTCTGCAGGACAAACATGAAGTAGAGTATTTGCAACAAGAAGCTAGGTTGGAATTTCTCATGTTGAAATTGAAAAAGAAAATAAACCAAAACCCATCTCAGGAAATAAAACCAAGTGGCTGCTAGATGTATTTAAATGAGAAAAAAATGTGCACAGCCACTTTCATGTTTACACAAGGACATGTCAACTCATCACAGAAAAAGAAATAAGCATAGCTACATCAGTAACTTTCACCTGCTTCCTGGCTGAAGTGGTGCTACGTGTCTTTTCTGATGAGGAAAGCAGGTTTCTCTGGGTGGTTCAAACCATCAAGAAGAATGAACTGTATTTTCATTTTGTCTGCCATTTCTTTTTGAGGGACAGCTTAACTGGCTGAGTTGGTGCAGTGTGTACAAAGATACAAAGGCATAGGCGCCTACTGAGAGAACTCCAGAGACATAGCTCAGACCTATACAAATCCAATTCCTACCTAACATTAATACCAGCCCTTCTCAGAAGTGAACTAATATGGGGGGCAGCTGCCAGAGGCCATCTTTTAATTGCCTTTTCCATCACTTTTAAATAAGCTAGCTTCGACCTAGTAATTACATCTACAAGCAAAAAGGGTGTGTTTTGTGGAACAAAATTTGGATAGCTGAACTCAGAGTCTAGCCACCAAACTAACTGTCCAGCATTGCTGGGAGGTATTAGGAAATGAATTTGGACCAGGCTTCCAGTCTTTCCCATTAGTCCTGGCCATTATTGCTCCTTTCTGACAGGTTTCTTTTTCTCCTCTCTTGGTATCATCTGGTTGTTTCTCCTCACTTGCACTAAGCAGCAAGGGGAGAATACAAAGGAGTCAGAGGAAAGGAGCAAAACACTGGCTGAAAAGAAGAAAGCAGACATGGAAATCTGAACAGATGTCTCAAACAAAACTCCCATGGACCTTCACTGGGATATCCGCCCAAGGGAGCATGGGGAGGGCAGGAAATGGCCTGGAGAGATCTTTAAAATATTGCAGAGCTTGAAGTTAATTCAGATCAAGTGTTCTTGGGGACAGTTTGCAGTAATGAGGAGAATGTACTGAAGGTGTAGGAGGGACACAGCTTTTGCAATATCGCTGCTTTCCCAGGCTCTCCTGATTCTGTCATTTTGAGAGCTATATGTTTTAATCCTCAAGAGAACACAGACTGGAAAATTAAAAGGTTCAGTATGAGATAATTTATGGCAGGCCAAATACCACATATTTATCCATTTGGCGTTATAATAAATCCCCCACTGATTAATGCAACTTCCTAAAGTTACTAATAAAGGAGCCCTGTGTTCCCTGAAAACACAGAATAGTTAGAGGGCTGCAGCTCTGACAGCTAATACCCACAAGATGCATAATGCAAGTGTCTCACCACCTCCTGTTGCTAACTGCCAGAGAAAGGGCGGAGATGGGCAGTAAGTAAAGGTTCCTCAGCTGATAACTGCCTACCCACATAAAAAGCATTGGTAGCTGATGCTTGTCACCAGGTACAGGGGAATATGGGACCCTGAACTTGTCACACCTTGGCAGCCCCACAGTAAATTTGTGTCCTGTGTTAATCCTGGCTTCCTGCTTCCTCTCCTTGTTTTCATGGCTGTGAATGTTTCAAAACTTGCTCCTCTGTTGTCCCTTTCTCATTCCTGATGAAAGCTCCTCCAGGTCTGCCAAACAACATCAAGTCTTTTTTAGCACTGGTGTTTACACCTCCCAGTAGCAACTTTCTCCTCCTCTCCACACACCAAATGTATACCTCTTCTATATGCTTATTCTGCTTGATAATCTCTCTTTCACAAAGCATTTAGAGCAATGCTGCTCCCCCAAAATACGAGTATCTCAGCACTCATTCTGTTCCTCTGCGGAAGGCCCTTAGGAGTGTGAAAAGTCAGTGGTGATCCCACGCAGCTCAGGGGACTGATTGGCTTTTTAAAGCACTGACCCCTGTATATGTGCAGATTAAATGCAAGGGTCCACTTTCTGAGCCACGCACACTGGGGCTTCAGGGGAACACGTGAGCAACTACAGTGACTTTGCCACTGTGTCACTCTTACGGGCTACTCGAGTAGCCCGGAGAAATGAGAGTGCACTGTGTTCTGGGTACAAAGGCCTTCCTCTCCCACACACTCCGGGTGCTATTCTTGCACGCTGGGAGTTATGCAACAGACGAGCAGGATCACGCTGTTCACTGCCAGCCTTTGCTCCGCGAGGGTAGCTGAGCAGTAGCTGTGAGGGTGACATACCCCTGTCGCTGGGACGTGCGGCACGGACAAACCATAGCGCTCAGAATTATGGTCTGGATTTCGCAACTCACATGAGTCTCTACAGTCCTTGCCCAGCTTTAAAGTTGATGGGGCTTTTGAGCAGGATCACAATTTGACTGAGCTGGCCTTAGCACAAAGATGGCGCTAATTAAACAGTTATATGAATAATAAAAGCTTTGGCCAGTTATCAGGCCCAGGAAACACATCCAGCTCCCACAAAGCACTCTCTTCTCCTCTACACATGCGAACACTGTAATTTTTGTATTATGCTGATTCAGTAGTGGATCATTTGGTAATCATTCATTAACTGAAACACTCGCGTCCAACAGCAGCAGAGTATCTCATCTCTGCACCTCCAGAAATCCTCAAGAAATTATTAAAACGCCCCAGTCCCTCAAAATGTCAGTCTGGGAATCCCTTTGTTTTAAATGAAACTGAAGCCCGATCATTTCCCTGAAATGCTCAGCTTGTTCTGAATGGCTGTTTAAATCAAACACAGATATGCTCTATTTTTTCTGCAGAGCCGTTTGCCTGCTTAGAGACAAAGAACATTGCCACATAAGTGCATGCACATCTCCACATAAAACAAGCCCCAAACTAGATCTGCCATCAGTTGGATATCCCAGGGGATGAGGAGGTATTTTAGCAGTGCTGCAGCTTGTTGGAAAGAAAGAAGGGAAGGAAGTGGAGAAGGCATGGGGGGCAGAAAAAGAACAGATTTTTCATTAGAAGGATGACATTTACAAATACCATTCCCTTTGGTGAGGTTATATATAAGCTAGACAGCTCAGACAATATTAAAACTGAGATGAGGCTTTATTTCTGAAGTGCTTTTCTTCTGATGAACCTGAAACACTCAGAGAAGCATGAATTAAGCCTCACAGCAGCAGCGTGTATGAAGCAACAATTATTCCCCATTTAGTAGATGGGGTATAAAAATGCAAAGGGGTGATGTGAGTGGTTCTAGGGCATACAGAAAGTCTGTGGCACAGCACAGAAATAGAATCCAGACCTCTTGACTCCTAGACTTGTACTTTAACCACAAACTCATCCTTCTTCCCTTAAATATTTGCAAAGTTGAAAGCCACGCAGTACAAACAAGTCAAAGATCTGAGTGATGCTTGCCTTAGATTTTGTAAGTATATACCTAAAATAGTATATGCATGGACAGGAAAAGGTAATTATCTGGGGCATTACATAGTAAGTGTTGTATTAATGGCAAATCTGTTTTCTTCCTTGGTGTGCTGCTGGATTAGAACTCCCTGAGTTCATTCTTGTCCTGGCTGGGAAAGGATTTCAGGAAATGGGAGTTGGGAGAGGACAGTTAGTGCTTGTTTGTTGACCTGGACCTTTCTTACTTCAATCAATGAGATGTTTACAAGAAAAATAAATAAATATGCATAAATATTTTGTGCTCTGACAAAGATGACGCTACAGAGAGAATGTAGGAGCAAAGGATGAGCTTTTTTATCTGTAGTGAAAGCTTCTACAGGGTTTAAAAAAAGATGTTAAATTGCAGTAGGAAGAAACAAATAGGCCCTTCACGGAGACTGGTATGTGCTCTTTACCAAGACACCTTTGAATTCCAAGACAGAGCTGCATCTCCAGTACTCTTAGTTTGGTCAGGAGGTATTAGTCTCAAAACCAGGGAGACACAGAACACGTTTGCCTGCCTAAGTGGTTGGTCTTGCGTGAGGACTAGTAGAAGTAAATTTGCATGAAGAGAAGAAGGAAAGACCCCTCGCTTTGCTTTCCTGTTCAGTTTTGTTTTGTTTTCTAGCTCTAGTATTTAAGGCCTATTTGCCTGATTGCACGTGTGTTCTGGGTCCTGATGTCTAGCCTCACTGTTTTACAGTGGTACTTTAAAAAACACATAATACATCCCTTTAATTGCCCAGCTCCCTCAGTGAGCAGCCTATTACACTCAGCAATTGAAACACCAAATTAAACAAGACACCAATACTTCGAAAGCAGTGCTCCAGTTCAGAGATATGCAGAAAAAAAGCTAATTTCTGGGAAGGTCCTTGGACCTGGAAAAACTGCTCTTCGTACAGGGGTAAAGACAGATCTCCTTTTTGCCTCATTCCAAAGGAAAGGAGAGCTGCAGCCGGGCTGGTGTGGGAATCCAGTCCAAGCCTACCTCTGGATGCCAGCCCTCCTCCTCACACTGAAGCAGTTCCTGGTTTTGTCTGTACATATATGCATTAAGATACAGAACAACAAATGTGAAGGGAAGAGAATCAGCACAAGACCAAGCTACCAGAATGGCCACATCCCTTAGACATCTCCCCAGAGCAGAACTGCCACCTCCCATTAAGCCATGGCCATTACTTGTTATTACTGAGTTTATGTTGCTTCATTGGGGTTTTCCAGATGTATAGGAACAGAGTGTCTAGCATTTGCTGGGGGACGGCTTAGATTAATTTTCAAATCAGAAATGATCTATGCTAGGCAGACAGGCGGTTGAGGATAATTTGTATAAAAGAGACAATGCACAGTCAGATACATCTAGGTAGCAGCCAACAAAATGAAGACTCATGCATCACTGACTTATGAAATTTTGACCTTTTCCAAAGCCCCATCCTGACGATATGGTGTGTGATTTGAGGACTGTACCCTACTTGTGCTTATTCTGAGGGCTGCAGGTTAGAAAATAGTGCTTTTCTGCTGCTCAGAATCATTCATACTTTCAAGATTGATGCTCATTACAGTCCTGCAAGCAGATGAACCTCTAAGCTAGGATCCCTTGCAGTCTGATGGCAATATGAACTACTGGATTTACTACTAATGAGGTGTTACAGGAAACTGATAGAGGTAATTTGTAGAGAGAAGTAATCTGCCCAGATAAAATAAACATTGAGTCGAATCTTTGTACAAAACTCATTGCAAACCTGAAACAAGCTTTTTATCATATGTTATCTATTTTTAATTAGGGAAAATACAATACAGGGCAGGTTTGTATTTGTGTGTATTTGTCTCTGTCTTATGGATAAAATTCTGTGGCTCCAAAATGGACTAGAATTTCACAAACCTGAACCAACAATAAGAGAGAGACTAAAGACATACAAAGAATGGTCTGTGTTCACAGCGTGAAAGGATATGTTCTTTGCTGCTGTGGTGCTGTGACTGAAATCACTAAGGTGCTGAAATGCCTGAGGGACTCTCTTGCTGCATGGGTCTGTACACGCACCAAGAGAATGATGATACTGTAGCGTGACACATCAGTATACTCAGAGGCAGCATCAAATAGAAAAGGTCACACTATATCTGAATCAAACCCAGTAGAAAATAGTACCTTGAAGGTCCCTGCTGCACTCAGCAGAAGAGGCTGCGTAAGTACGTGGAACACAACAGCACTCTGTTAAAGTTATTGCTGTTTTTTGGTGCAGTACCAAAAAGACAGGAAAAACAGGGATCATTTCCTATGGGATTTTTATTTTTCACCTTAGTAGCACAATCCCATTCTTTTTGAAGACATTTGATTAATAAAATTCTAGGTAAAAGCCATTGAATATTTCATTTATGCCTTGCAGATTTAACAAACATTTTCATTACATTAGTCACCCAGAAGAATCTTCCGTATCATTTCCAGAAGTTCACACAATAGCTAAAATACATCTGCTACCTATGATTATCTTGATGTGTCCTATGGCTTGTATTGCACCCATGTCTAGGTGACCCAGCACAGGCTGTGTTCCTCTGGGCTGGCCAGTTCTTGACATGAAAACATCCTTGCCCAAAGGGTTGTGAGAAATGGAAGAGGAGAGAATGAAGACCACTGAGACTGTCAGGACAGGCTCCTCAGACTTTTCCTTACCACAAAATGACACAGCAGTGTTTTCCTCCGTTACCATGGCATTCTGCAAAAAAGTCCAGCACACAAGCTAGAAATTAAATGGGCAAACCTCTAGAAGTTTGGCAGTTTGAACAAACATCTGCGAGGATCTGGCTGGACTTGGGGACAGGCTGTCCTTTGCAAAAGAAACCACAGAAATTGGTAGAAACGCACCCCTTTCCTAGGGGCCTCTGCAGAGCCTAGAAGAAATGGCATGAGGCAAGTAAGATTCATATCCAGAAAAGGAGGGAGACTGAGGAGTGGCTGGAGAACAGTGTCCCATGGCGGGGAATCCTGTACAGTGCAGAAACCTGGAAGGGAATAGAAAACAGAGAAGAATGGAGGAGACCAGAGGGAGGGGTGCTCTCTGTTCCACAAAGAAGAGCTAGGTGCATATTATATTGCAGATGACAACTGCAGTGCCTTATGTATTGTGTGTGATCACACAATCACAGGCATTTTCCCAGGGAACCTCTTGGAAGGCTTCCAGGCCTGTAGTCTTGGAGAAGGGCAGGTTCTGAAAGATATTACCAGCTGCAAGAGAAGCAGGGACCACAGAGCTGTAAACTGAAGATACTAACGATCTGCAGACTGAGCAAAATTTAGGAGTTCATTTAGGAAACCACTGGGGGCAGAAAGAGGCAGAGAGAACCCTGCTAGAACATTAAATCATAAAAAGCTGGGCTTGTCTCTCTTTCCCAAGGCTATTCTTATTTCTATTCCTAAAGTCAGCCTCTTGGGTTGGGCATTTTTATTCTGAATAAGCACTACATCTAATAAGACATATATTGCTTCAGATACTGCCTCCCTTTTCAGGAAGAAGTGCTGTCCAGCAGGGACACCCAGTGATCACAGTGACAGTAGGGCCACTGGCCAACCTCGTCTCCGGGGTGACTTGTCTGAATGCTGCAGTGTCAGATGCCTTGCGTCTGTGTGCTCCCATTCTCGCGCTATTATGTACACATCCCAGTCTCAGCTGAGGCTGCAAGCAGGAATAACCCAAAATACCACAACAGCTGTTTTGTTAGATTTTACGGAACTGAAACCCACAAGTACTGAAAATCTTCGAATAAAGCTTTTTCCCATAAAAGAAACTTCCAGATGCATGAACCCTGAGTGTTTGTGAACAAGCAATGTTTGGCTAGTAAGCTTGTCCCTTTGATGTCTGCCATTTGCCACTTGATCTGCAATAAATATGTAATAACTTGCTGAATACCACAGTAACTCATGAGAACATTAATGAATGATTCGGTGGCAAAAGGGTATATAAATTCATTGGAGAGTCACCATCAATGTGACTGCATATTTTAGCAGGGTTTCCTTCCCTGGATAGATTGTTCTTGACTAAAAAATCCCAAAACTGAGAGCAGTCCTTAATAAAAACTTTCATGGGTTTGACAAGACAGTGATCAAGTGCTATGATGCTCAAAACTATGTAGTATTTTAATTTTACCAGACAGTCAAGGAAGCTCCTTTTACGTGAAGTATTTCAAAGAAAACCAGGTAATTTGTTCCACAGGTGGCAGGATGCTGTGTGCAAGTATTCTCCCTATATTTATGATCTTACAGTAAGGCAAAGAGATTTCACCTACGAAGGATTTACAAAGCTTTACAGGTGCTGTATCTGCTCACTGTGATGTGTTATACACTTTCCAATGGCTACATAAAAAGGAGCATGAGGGGATCCTAAACAGAATTGGTATACCTAAACAGCTTGAGATGGATGTCTAACCAGTTAAAAGCCTGCAACAGTAGAGATGGAAACTGTGGTCAGTCTGCTTGGGTACTCCTGCCCTTGGAAAGCTTTTCCTAACACTCAGGTCTTACGTGCTGCAGTGCAATCCCATCACTACTTGCCTTGCCTATGACAGACATGGAGGACACGTGATTTCCTTCCTCCTTGCAGCAGCCTTTTGTGTATTCAACGACTGCTATTCTCCACTCAGCCCCCTCATCTCTGAGCGAACATGCACCCTTCAATCCTTTCCAGACCTCTGACTGATCTTGCTGCACTTCTCTCACCTCCTTCAGCTGGGCACAGCTTCCTGGTTACACAGTGCCCCAGCCACCACTTGCTACTCTAGCTAAGGCACTACTGATGCCGAACCAAGCTGAAGGATGACTTCACATAACTTTCAGCCCAACCTCCCAGTTTAGGTAGCACGGAGTCTGCCTTTTTCATGATATTAGTGATTTGTGGTTAGCCTGTGATCCATGAATGGGTGCTCACAGATCTTTTTCCTTTCTTCTGCAGAGCTGCTGTCTCACCTGTTGTTCCTCACTGCTATCATGCTGCAGACTGCTCCTGCATGGCTAGTGAACCTTGAACTTCACGTTTTTTCTGTAAGACTAGTTCTACAGTTTGTTCAGTTTTCACAGTTCGAATCCTATCCCTAACGTGCTTGAAGTCCCTCCCAGTCAGGGCTGCCCAGAGATTTAAAAAGCAGGCTCTATTCATCATCCAAGTTATTACTGAAAGTAACGAACGGTGCCAGGCCAGACCAGACTCCTGAGGAACTCAGAACCAAGGAGCTCAGTTTATCTTTCTATTTTCACAGCAAATTGTCTGTAACTACTCAGCCTTGTTTCCAGTCAGTTTGGTACCCACTTTTCATCTGACCATATTTCTCTTCCTTGCTTACATAAAGCTCTGCCAAAAGACTTATCAAAATCAAGATATATGGCATTTACTGCTTCTCCCTGTCAGCATGGTAAGGATTACCTCATCAAATTATGAAATTAGATGGTTTGACACAGTCTGTGCTTCAGAAAGCCATGTTCTTTTTCCTCTAGGTACTTATGAATAATGGCTTGAGTAATTTTTCCACTATTTTTGCAGGAACTGAAATAAGCTGATCTCTCTATTGTGCTCTGACCCTTCTTTCTCGATAAGTATTACATTTACTCTCTTCCCTTCTTTGATATCTCACCTTTCTTGAGAGAACCACAAATGGTTCTGAAATTACATCAAGCAATTCTTCAAATATTCGGGGCTATAAATCACCAAGCCTGATTAATTTGAATATAGTTGGCTTCTTTATGTCCTTTCCAACCCATTCTCTCCTTACCGTAGGTGCAGATCATACTGCTTTGCTGTGGTGTTGGTTGTGTTGGTTACTGCCTGCAGCTGGCTTCTGAAGCCCTCAAGGCAAAACAAGCACATGGCTTTCTCAGTAACGTTTCCCCTTTCTGTTCAGTAATTAGCCATTTCCCTGGGATTTGTTTTACCCTCAGTGTACCTGCAGAAGCGTTTCTTATTACCCTTTAGGGAATTTGCTCATGTTACCTCATTTTGTGCTCTTGCTTTTGTGTTTCAACCCTATATGCTAGTGCCATGCTTGCATACTCATTCTCAGTACTCCTCTAGTTTCTTAATACCTATCTTCTCTTTCTTAGCAGCATTTCCCTTACATCTGCCTGGAGCAGGATCTTCCCAACCAAATCTCTGAATGTTTTACAATATGCCTTCTTGAGGTCTATTCTCTTTATTTTGCTGTTTCCTTCTGCAATTTCCAAAGGCAGGCCATGGAAGCTGGAAGCAGTTAGCTCCTCTGAAAATAAGACTTCAACTGTGTTTTTATTGTTCTGATCACAAGGCCAGCATTTTAAATGTATAACAAGAAGAGCTCTAGGCCTCCTGTTTCTTCAGCATCATTGCAGAGACATTTTCTGCCAGACTGTATTACAGTGTGGATGCCTCTCAAGCTTTCTTATCTGTGTGTGGTATCTGATGCAAGGTGCATGGAGTGCTTTGTGAAAGTTTTCAAAAATTGGCAGCATCTCCAGCTACTAAAGTCTCTTGTGCTTCTAGTTCCCATCAGCAGAAATCATCAGGGGTTTCACAAATGCTAGAGACAGCTGATTAGGTCACCCCCAGACACATTTGGTGTTGCTGGGAAACATACAACTGTCTCCACGGGTTTTTAGGTATACCTGTTAAAGTGCACTTACCCAGGTATAAATCACCAATGCCAACTGTCCACAGTGTAGCACAAATGTATCTTTCTCAAACTGTATTCCATTTGAACACCGCTGCCTGACAGCAAAGATGGTTTTGAAAATTGAGATGACACGCTAGAGAAGATGTGCATGTGCTCTGTGGTGAGAGGGCACACCACAAGAAACTAAGGTGGCTCTAGGCCTTATGCTTTCAAGAGCCCAACAGCATACTTTTAAGGTCTGAACCGTTTGGATTAGAACCTGATCTCAAGTCTTTCCGTTGCTTCCTACACCTACAGCATGTGAGATGATACGCCTGGAAGTCATCAAAATGCAGCCCATATCTCTCTGTCTTGAACAATAGTGATGCTGACGGAACAACCACAAACGAAGTAACAAATCAACAAGCTAATCTACATCCTTCCAGCATCACTTCCTAAAATGTGATGTAATCACATAAGCGTACCACAGCCTATAACTTGCATGTATCACGCGAAACCTGAGCACCTGCAAACATTAGGGAGTGTAGACCTGAAGTTAGAATTTGCAGTGCTACATTAACTGAAGAACACGTATATCTCTTGCCTTACTTTCATGTTTTGTCCAGAATTAGAAGAAGGACTAGCTAATTATTCCAAGAATAAAATAGCAAAAAAGCTTTATAACATTTCTGACCAGAACGGAATATACCAGAAACTAAAATGTGAGGAGACAGCATAGAATATAGCAGAAACTAAAATGTGGGGAGACAGTCTTCTCACATGGCCCACAGCCCAGGCTTACCAGCTTAACAGATTTCAATAGGTCAAATAACGAGCTGGTATGAAACCCTGGCCTGATGAAATCCATGGCAAAACTCCCACTGATTTTTCTGGGGCCAGGATTTCAGTCTGGCCAAACTGTCCAGATGCTGACCTTTTTAAAAAAGGTGGCAAATGTCATGCAGCATTTTGTAGATGAATATATTCATATTCAGACAAGCTGGAATGTTTCTGGGCAAGGAAACACACACGGGGTGATGTTGCTGTCAGGACAAAATGGGCTCTGGGAGACCGTGTCCCCACTATAGATGAAAGGATGGACAAAGGAATACTCTGCAGTACAGCCAAGTAGGGTGCTCTGTGGCACTACAGATTTTGGCATGAGAGCCTACGACTCCCTAGATCCCAGAGTTACGTTAAAGTCAGCACGATGCAACGAGCTCATGTTACTCGGTGACAGAAGAGATTTCCCTGTTGTGCAGATTTACAGAGGATGGTGCTGTTTGGAAGAGATGAGTCGAGTTTTCTGGAACTCACACATACCCAGCTGCAGCACCTGGGCCCCAGATGGTTTGCTCCCACCCAGCTGCTTAGCCCAGGAACACTGCTTTCCCTCAGTGGATGGGACAATAACAAACGGGCATTCCTAGCACGGCTGCCACCTGGGGCTTGAGTGTGGAGTCGTTCCTACTGGCTTGACATCTATACTGTTGCCTTAAACTTAACAGCTCCAGCTGATGACAGCTGAGCAACGTACTCCAGCTCAGACCTGCCTGTGTACAGTGTGTGCCCTTCACGCTTCCTGCCAGTGTTTACGGTTGGCTGCAGCCAGAATTCAAGTGCTCCTGTGCTCTCTTGCTCTCCACACCTTCTGCCTGTCCAGAACTGATGTTGGCTCTAGTGCTCTGATACTAGCTTAGGTTCAACGCATTATTTTAAGTTAATGAACAAATGAAAACTAGCATAACCTATCCCCAGGGATGAAAGGAAGAGCCAAGAGCAGATGTTGAAATATCAAAGCAATGATGTCAGTTTTTACAAAACAGTCGAGTGGAAAGACTGAAAAGGAAGGTTGCACTTTTCCTCTGATACAGGTCAAATAAAGAGCTAAACACTCCTCCTTCCCATCTTGCAGGACTACAGAGATTGTGCTTTTTTTGAAATAGTCCTGCTGATAGAATCAAAGATATTTACGTCCTTTATACAGGTTTACTGCCCTCACATTTAATCCCCTCTAGGCATGCAGAGAAGGAGGAATCTGTTTCTACTGTCTTAGTGCAATGCAGTTTTCCCAGACCCAGAGCTGAATGAATTGTTTATAGTAGTGATTCGTTTAACTTAGGCCATTTTTTCCTACTTGTGACTTCCCCATCACATCGTCCTTTTATGTTTGTAGAATTGATTGTAAACAAACAGATTATACAAATACATTTCAATTGATGAGTTGTTTGCAGACCAATGTCTTTGAAAATACCCACATTATTTTTTACCCCTGGCTGGTTGGCTAATTCACATGCCATCGATTCTGACAGAGAAACTGAAACTTTTAAAATAGAATAATGGTGGAACTTATCAGTTACTGGGCAGATAATAATGCCCCTGTATGATGATCTTCCAGATTAATGTTAATCTGTGTTAAAGACCATTTACAAAATGTTTAAGACTCACAAATAAATGGTTAAACTAACAGCTGAAATAAACATGACCCCTGGAAACCAGGAGTGAGGTCTAATCATGAGAATATCACGAATCAATTCCTTCTAGTTCCAAAAGCTCTGCTGCTTACTAATTCATCTTTCTTCCTGCAGGGTTGCTCTGTGAAAACCTCCAAGGGTATTACACACAAAACCCACATGCAACTAATCATGGAAATTTTACTAATACTAACAAAGGGAAATTTGACTGAACAGAAAAAATGTTATCTAGAATAATCTGTTTTGTAAAAAACACAAAATTACTTCCAATTATGAATGGTGGATTAATGATTATCTTTTTGATATGCCACATGGACACGTAGGAGACTTGCGAGAATATTTCTTAATAGAAAGCGTGTGCAATACCTTAAGAGGGAGAATTAGGGCTAATGGAGTCATCAACAATAATCTGCTGAAGCCAAGGAAAAATGACACCAGAAAACTTCATGTTTCTGAGGCATAAAAGTAAAAGCTCAGAAATTTAATAATGAACTCCATTTTTATCACAAAACCTTAGTAGATGGCTATAGAAATGTACTTTAATTTTTATAAAGTTGCAGACTGTCCTGAAATCAGCAAAACCAGGGGGTTTACATTGCTTTTAATAACCTCCAAAGCTTAGTGAGATATTAAAATTTGATTGTATTTTAATATCATCTGCAAGATTATCCAGACAGCTGCAGTAAGCAATATGTAGCAGGAGCTCTTCAGGGTCAAACTTTGTGTATAGGAAAAGATGAGAGTATTCTGGTTGTATTATAAAGGAATCTCTATCTGTACAAGACAGCAGCAACGTGAGGTGGAAGCCCATATACTTAGCCTTCTAATCCTAATAGTTGCCTGCTGGCTCAAATATTCGTGTCCTAGGTAGTTCTAGCCCACAGTGTTTGGTTATCAGTCAGTGTGGGGACAATCTCTGGTTTAAGGGCCAGGTTTAGCCTGGTTAGCAATACACCCCAATCTGCAGTCTGCTGTCTCCCACGAGCACTTCCGTGGTGGACATGCAGCTCAGCCGTGCAGTATGCCAGCCAAAGGACAGCAAGGTGCCTATTCACATTAACAGACTGTGCATGTGCCTGTTGGCTCCTGCAATGAGGGATAAGCCTGTGTCATCACATGCCATTGGCATGTCTGGGACCAACACTTCTTGGCTCCGTGTCCTAAGATACATTACATTCAGCACCCAGGTGGTTCCCTAAAGGACATTATGGCTCGCACCAGTAGAAAGAGTGGTGGCTCTGGAATAAAGCATGGCATTTTTTTCTGCTTCTTGTGTGGATGTGACTTCTAATAAACCATCATATTATTTTTTTTCCTCCTCTTAAACCAGCAAGGATTCCTATCCTCTGAGCCCACCAAGACCTTTGTAAACAGAAAAATGGTTATTTTCAAATTCCCATTTAAAGGAACAGTTTAAAGGAGTGCTGACATGTTGAATTAAAGCAGGATTTATTTTCTAAGAAAAAATCCATTATAAAATTAATAAGTACTTGTCACAATTCACATGCATATCCAAATGATTAAGCAGATGCTTCCTACTGTGATTTGAAAAGGACTTCCTCCTGCTTTAGGCACTTTTCAGTTAAGAATCAGGAATTTTGGTCCCTAGTTCCTGTGTGGAAATATTTTAAACTCTTTCTAATGTATTTATGATGTTTTCCTACGCAGCCCAGCCCAAACATTTCCAGTGTGCTATGACTCAGTACTTTTTTTGAAGTGGCAGAAATACAATGAAAAGCCTGTTTCTGATAGTATTTTGGCAGAAAACAACTCCGTGGGCTGGTGTTGGCAACACCACAGTCTAAGAATAGGGCACTTCTCAGGCAGAAGGTTGTTGAATTTGGACATAAACTAGGTTTGCCTAGGCGTAAAGAAGCCACTGTCTTCAGGGAAAGGAATAATTTGGAAATGCTTAACCTACAAGTTAGAGTACATTAGTGTCTACCAAAATAATTATTCCCTGTGAGGGCTACTCAGAATGAAGTAATCTCAAAGAACATGTTCCATTGTACAAGCAAGGTTGCTGGGCACCCCTCTGACATTCCCTCAAAGGGGCTCTCATTGTACGGAGTGCTCTATTCTAGTCTCAATTGTTCAAAAACATGAGTAATGCTTCCTTCCAAGTTTGTGTAAATGGGCAGAACTGTAAATGGATGGTGCTTCACTGTACACGTACCATACTGATAGCACTACTATGATCTTTAGAACATGTAGCATTTGGGTGAGACAAAAAGTAACACAACAATGAGGAAGTGAAAGCGTTAAAGCTTTTAAAAATGGACCTGATCACGGCAGCCTTAAATCCCAATATTCTCAACTGAGCCTAGGCTGTCCTTGTTGTGCTGAACCCAGTGGAGGTAGAAGTATGTCCTCTAGCTGAGGCTTTACCCATAAATACAAACTATGTAGCTTGTTCTCTACAAATAAACGCAATGCAGACAAATCCCTGGAAACCCCAGCTACAGCATTCCCTTACGACGGGAAACATTTGCCAAGTGACTCGGGTGTCTACACTGCCAGTTTGAGTTCATTCTTATTTCACCCCAGGGCTCTGGTTTCCTGATTATCCATACTGTTCACGTGCTGCTTTTGGCACCAATGACTTTGGTCAATTATTTCTTTCCAGAAGGAAATGCTGGCACAGTTGGCAGGCCAGCCAAGTCCAGGCAGATCATATTGGATGTGTACCTCCTAGGCTTGGACTCCTACTCTCTGTGCCTGCCATTCAGTGCAGCCCCAGAAAGCTTTCCTTCCCCAGCAGCCCTCGGCAGATGCTCAGACCTTGCAGAACCTCTGACACTCCGCCATGCCCTCAGATAAGAAAACACAGCCCTAGCAGACAGAACTCTTGTTATTGATATTTAGGGATCTATGCAATTTCTCTGACAAGTTGTAGACAGCCAGGTCTGGAAGCTGTCCTTTTGCACAAAGGTGAATTCTGAATGTATCTGCTCAAGCTTTCTAGGCCTTAAGTTCTTGGGAAGATGCTTCCTCTTATTTAAAATTGCTTGTGGTATTTCTGCAGTGCTCATTTATGTCTTTTGTTTTCAGCAGGAGAAAGGAGAGGGAAAGAAATTCTCTCCCTCTTAAAGAATGAGGCATTCTGAACTCCCTCATTTACAGGGCACCACTGCTTTGTTGCCATACCCTTCGTGGTTTTACTGGCTATTTTCCAACTTTTCCCATGCACCTCTCCTTAGGAACTACAGAAGATCACTGGCCTGTTATTCACTGTAGAAAAGGAAGAGCTAGCCCAGTTCCCTCCAGCTGCTGGCAGCAGCAACAAAACAGAGGCTGAGAAGTGCTAAGGATTATTTTTCCAGGCTTTCTGCTCTACCAGTCCCAAGCATCAAGTCCTCAGCTGCAGTAAGATGGAACAATTTTGTCAACTTCAATGTTAATATGCTGGGATCTCACTCACCTTTTGTTTCCGAGAGAAACAGGAAAGAGTAGTGCAGTTAACAGAAATTATTGTCCCTCAAACCTTAATCTGAAAACTCTTTTATGGCAGAACATTTAGCATACACATACTCACCTGTGGGCTTTATTTCAGGTGTTCCTACCTAAGCATGTGACCTCTAATGAAGCTGTAGCCCTATGTCACATTACAGGCAGGTGATAGATGGAGTTAATCATGAAGCTTTGAGCCATTCCCTCTCTACCCATTAATCCACCTCCTTTGAGACTTGTTCTAACAATCCAAACCAGGAATAGGTAGAGCCAGAAGGAACAGTTATACCACTTTGAAACATGGATGAGATTTTTAACTTGAAAGGAGCCAGGAATGTACATTTGTGAACTCCTGCCCCTTTCCCAACAAACACTAATGAACAGCTTCCAGCTATTGGCATTAAAAAGAATCAGTCTGTGAGGGATATGTTTCTTTCCCCAGATAGGGAAGGCTTCCCTCAAGCTTTCTCTCAAATTTATGTGTGTTTGATGGTTGTGCTTAGTCCTATATTAATAACACATTTATGGCCTGCTATCTTGAGGGCTGGTAACAAAAATTTCACATCTTTCCTAAAAAGAAAGCTGTCTTTCCACTGTGACATGTCATATTAAGGTCTGGTCCTGGAAAGTTCCTACGTATCAGACATCAGTTGTAACATTTTAAAGTACAGAAAGCCAACTTAACATTCCTTTTGAAGGCATATATTGATTTTCTCTTTTAAGTGAGATGGTTGTACCTGTGGTATGAAGGCATCTGGATGCACAGAAAGATGAGCGTGAAAAGACTTACAAAACAGTGAAAATTCATGAATGTGCAAAGGAAACAACAACATAGAATGGAGACTGTCAGAAAGCCAATCAGACCATGGGAGCTAGAGAGCGTGGGGCTACCTGTCATAGCTCTGCCACTAACCTGAGGCATGTTCTCGGCGTGTCTCTTCACCTTGGTGCAGTTCCATTCCCCATCTGTAAAGTGAAGATAACAACAGGTAACTTCATGAAGTGCTTCAGATGACATGCAACTTAACCCCTTAGGGACACAGTGGGGTTGAATAACACAGATCATTCGTTGTCTCCCTACATTTGTTAAACTCTTTCTGTCACCCCACTTCTGCATCTCCACAGCAGCTAGATAAAGCACATTCTCCTTGTAGTAAAGATGCAAAAGAATCAATATTTCATCTGTACCAAGTATGCATAGCACTAGTCATAACAAACCATTACTTGCAGCAGCAATGGAAGTATAAAGATGTTTTAAGATGTGCAGTTGTAGGAAAGAAAGCATTTGCTCTAGCAGATGACAACATACAAGTATGCAGAACAAGCAGAATAAAGCCTACCTAGACACCTCGCTCAAGGTCTGTGTTACGATTCTTCATGATGGGGAAGAAAGAGGAAGATTTTCTCAGACAACTGTTAAATTTAATCATTGTATAGAGTTGCAGGATAGTTCAGGGACTTTGAAGTTAATTGTCTGTAGTAGTTAAATGGGAATTTTAGTGACCTACTCTTCTCCCATTAGACTGGAGTTCTCAGGAGTGAGTGGGGGATAGTATATTGTTGCAATTACTCTTCTAGTACGCATGTACATTTTTATTTGCCTCAGAACAGGAGTATGTGCTGGAAACAATTATGTCACTATACAACTTCCTGTGATTGAAGGGAGATTTCATTTATTTTAAAATAAATTAGCTTCTAAACTATCCACTTGTTTAATCATAACAAATTTAGAATCTCTTTCTTGCCTTTAACAGCTGAACACTTGGCTCAGGATATGTGGGTCATTACTTCCTCATTCTTTAACATAAAGGCAAACTGGCAGCCTGCTTGGGATTTCTTGGGACTCTTTTAAAGATATCCAGATGATCCTCTGAGAAACCATCCTATATCTTATCTGCATTTCTCTAAAACTCAGGTCGTATCTCCTATCAGTGCTTGGTATTCTAACAGTCAGCATGAAAAGCTACAATCAAATACCTGGACTGTTGTTTTATTTACATACTGTGATGACCAAAAAATCCCAAGCCCATAGTCTAGATTCTTGTATACCCTGAAAACCCATTTACAAACTTCTCATTTACTTCCCTTGAACTGCAATTTCAGCCTTTTTGTGATGGGATGGAAACCTTCTTTCTCCCAAACATGGGCAAATTGCATTTTTAGCCTTTTCAGTGCTCTCACAGCACTAGCTCCACTGAAATTACAATGTTAGTCTGGATTTCCATGGTTGTGACAGCAAGCAGAGCCTGTCTGCCAGCATACAGACAGACTTAGCAGACTGAAATCTGAAAGGAAAATGGGGTAAGAATAGGAGTGAATGGTGCCTGAATTAATGCTACTGCAGAACACCTTTGGGTAATGCTCAGGGTATAGACGGATAGATACTTAGAAAGGTGCGAGAATAATGAAAAATAGAGTCCATGCATATTAGGGAACATTTACTTTTTTTTTTTTTCCCCCTAGATAAACTTCTGTGTGGTTTGTCCTAAGTGCAAGACAGCTTGCTGAAAGCTATAATACCTTCTTCTCGTACTCTCATCATAACTTTGGCAACAGGGAAAGATCGTACATGTGAAGTGACAGAGCCAAGTACCTAAGTGATCAGAAATGAACTGTTTAAATTAGAGCAAGAGCTGGAGAAGGAAAGGAACCATATCCTTGGGAACAAAATAACGATTTGTGCCCTTTTAAAATCCTAGAAACCAAGATGTACAGATGAGCCAAGAGACATTTTTGGGGAAAAAAAGCCCTTCCTTACTCCAGGGATCAAAGAGGAAACCATTAGGCAAAACTGAAGACATGGCTGAAGGACCAGAAGCTATGGAAAGGGCAATACTGGTACCACTGTCCGCCAGCACAGAGAGAAATGATACATCACAGTTTGGTCTCCAGGGTCACAATGGATAAATTCTCAGTGGCCCCTGCTCCCTCTCCTCTATTCCACCAGTCCAGTCCCTGTTTGCAATCCATGCCTTGACCTGTCCTCACTATGAGAGAGGCACATGACAAGCAATAAGGGATGGAAGAGAATAAATGGGTCCACGGCCACACTGAAGAGAGTGCACACTGCTCTTGGTTTTTGTTAGTGGTATTCCTAGAGCAGAGTCTCTTCCTATGCAACTGCTTCCACAATCAGGTTTCCATCTGAATGGTACCCCTTTGCCAACGTATGCCAGTGAAATGCATTGGTAATAGCAGTTTCTGTGCAATATACTTTGCTAATTCTGTGAAGAGGGGAGAATGTACCCTGTGCATTTCCAGTCCATATCCCAAATACAGAAAGAATATGACAGCCAGGATGCAGCAGGCTTGATAAACATTGTGCAGGTTCAGTTACCTGAGTCAGAAGATCTGACAATGGTAGTTTTCTTCTCTGAGACAGGGCAGGTCAGCAAAAAGATACTGAATTTTGTAATTTTGTTGAGAAAATCTCACTTCAAGTTAAGTTGAGACTATTTCTTTGATAACTGCAGCTACACGCATATGACTCAAAGAAAGTTTCAGAATATTTATCTAGAAACCACATAAGTGGGATAAGAGAGAATCTGACTTTTTTCTCTTTTTTATTTTTTAAGTACAAGCAAATTCCAAAACTTTCAGTATTTCAGGCAATTTACGCTGATTAAAACCCAAAAGAATAGTTAAAATTCCCAGACTGCAAATGGATATACCAGCTAAAGCTGCTCTAAGATTGCAAGTGTTATTTCTGATAAAAATTGTGAGAGTGGCTTCGTGGTGTTTTGCTAGCTGGAGTAAAACACGACACATGGCCTAAAGACCTCAAATACTAAGGGAAAAGAAAAAAACAGTACATGGCTCTTCATCCCTTTCTACAACAGCCCAATTTTCTTGAAAGTCTTCCTGCTAAACAACTCCCCTTTTCTCTCCAGTAAAGATAATGACACAGATAATGACAGGCATTGATACAGTTAAATATTTCTACTTTGATGGAAAAAAGTAAATAGTTAATAACCAGAGTTCCTCACAGCTATAAACGCCATTAACCGGCTCTCACAATTCTGCTGTTTCAAGGGGAGAGGGGACATTGGGCTTGCAGGGCATTTCCCAGGTGATTCAAAGAGAAATCTTTAAATAAGAAGGCCCCTAGTGAAGCACTGATGGAGAAGTGTGCTTGCTGCAAGCTGCCTGTATTTGGATGTCAGTTGGATTCCAGTTGCACTCATTTATCACCAGATCGCTATTTCTTGCACCGTTTGGTCTGCACTTAAACAGCAGACAGACACACAAAAATGAAAATGAGCAAACCTAGATCATCTACTGCCAAAATATGTCAGCGTTCCCAGGGGCTGGGAAGGCAGGCAGAAGCAGGCTGGCAGACCGAGAGAGGAATGTTTCTGCTCCTAGGAGCGAGGAGAGATGGAGCTTCCTGAGAGGTCAGGTTTGGTCACCAGGAACTTGGAAACTGCTGTTTGCTTCTACTGTGATAAAAGGACCAGCGTAGTCCTGGTAGAGAAACAGCACTGCACCTCTAGGGAAATCCATTTCTCCCTGATAGGAGCAACCTTGCAGAGCCCCAAACACAAGCACCTCTCTTACAATACAGGGATGAGAGTCCCTGTTTTGAAAGGCGGGCTTCCACCACCTTTTAGGCGTTACTGAGCTTTGCAGAGGCAACTTCCTAAGGCTCAAGTCATCAAACAATGCAGCTTCCTCTTCAAGTGTTGCCATTACAGTGGTTTCACTTGGCTTTGTATCATGTGCTGCGGAGGGAGGAGGAGAGAAGCTGTATGAGCAACTGAGGGTGCAGCCTGGCCCCACGGGGAAGGCAGGCTGGCAGCGCGGGGCCCTGGGAGACGTGGCAGTGCCTGGAGGGGGTGGGGACAAGGCGTCAGGCCCACCATTAGCACCATGCTCCTGGGGATCCTCGTGGTGCTCTGCTTCATCCCCACTGCTGATCTAACAGGTAACAAAACCCCCACATCTCAATCCTTTCCACTGTTTTTCCTCACTTTGATCATCGGGGGGAGAAGGTCTAGTATAGCTTTGAAGGTTTTGCACAAATTATTCTGTGTTTGGATGAAAGGGAAGAGACAGAGCATACTGCTAAGGCTGCGTATGGATCAACTTGATATAACTAAGAGGCTGACTTTTTCCATGCCACAAGTATCCCTCCAAAATCAGATCCAAGAGCTTTCTTTTAATTTAACTTCTCTTTAAATGCATTTGCAAATTGCATGCATCGACAGGGGGTGAAGTGGGTGGTATTTCATCTTCCCCATGGGCTTTACAAATTTTGCTCACAAGTGCCTTCCTTTGCGGGGCAGGGGAGCTGAGCAGACCTGGTGCCAGTGCCTCTCTCGGGGCAGCCTCTCCACCATCCCCAAGTCTCCTGTGCAAAGCGCCAGGTCCCACCGTGGCCTGGCTCAGTGTGATGGGCTGCAGAGCTGAGCCCACCCACATCCTCACCGGACTAGCAACAGAAGGATCTAAAGCAGAGCTGCTTACTGAGCACAAAGATGGGAGGACGGGAATTGCCGAGTTTCTGCTTTTTGTATAGTTTAGTAGTTTACTGATACCAGACATTTAGCTTCTTTCTGAAAACATCTTCAACAAAACAAAAGGTCTATTTGTGATTCTAAACTTCTGAGTCTTAGTGAATCTTTGTGAATCTTCAGTTGATGTGGCTGAGGGTATTTTGTCTTGGTGTTGTCTTGCTGATGCAGTGTTCATACGTTCAGAGGTAACACATCTTTCCAAGGGGTACATCAAAATGAAGAGCAAGGCAAGGGATGATGGCTTTTGCTAGGATAATCTTGAGACAGACGTGTTTTCAAACTGCTGGCCTGTGAACTCTTGTTTTTAAGTCTTCTCCAAATACCAGTGTTTTGTGTGTTACAGGGAAGTTACAGAGAGGTTCAAAATCTGTTTTCTAGTACAAAACTTTTCACATATAGAACATCTTTAAATAGTTGCTTTTCCTAATATGAGAGATACAATTGAATATTTTTTCCTCATTCCTGCCTTATTTTTCTATAATTCTTTTCCTCAGTGAAGGCATTGTAATATGCATGACACCATGATCTACATTACTTTAAGAGATCATATGTTTTTTCTTCCTTGTCCTTTTCCCATGTTTATAATTCTGTGTCTGCAACATCATCATTATTTCTACAGCGGGCCCGTAGGTTGTCAGAGAAGATGCTGATTCCAGGAGGGGATAAGTATCAGCAGCGGGTTAACAGTTTTAAAAACATTTCCATGAGGTGTGAGCAGCTTTTAAGCAACTCTCCGAATTGCAACAAAATAAAATACAGTGTGAGGTTATCAGATACTGGGGGCATTTATACACTTGCTTTGCACAAAGAACTTGAGTCTCTCCAAAAGCTTCACTGAAACTGGTCAATTGCTTAAAGCAAAGCCCATGAGGGCATTTGATTCTCAGGGCTCTCATCTGTTTCCCATAACTCTTCTCCACCTCTTCTCTTCGTTTCAATTGGGATGATGGATCCTTAGTACCTGGAAAACGTTAAGGCAGGTCAAAACCCTGCAGGACTTCCTCAAGCCACAAAGTGTATTGTAGGCCTCAGGTATTTTGTGTAGGGGAAGAAAAGAGTTTTTCCCATTCTGCTGTTGTTAGACTGTACCAGCAAGAGCTGAAGATTGAGTTTGAATCATGGAAAAAGACTTGAAAGGTCAGTTTGGCCGTTTCCCTTTTGCAGAAACACTAACATTTACGAAGTTTGTCCTACCCCCCCTTTTTGTTGTCTAAATAATTACCTTGCTATGGTCTGTCTGAGAGGCAGCTAGATCAAGTTGCTTGTCCCGTGTATCTTGTGAAATAAGTAACATAAGCGGGCTCCCATCACAGCACACCACATGTGACCTCTTCTTTTCACTACGTGCATAACCTCCTCGCCTATGGCCTCTGGGTGTTAAAATCAACCTCTAGCCCACTAAGGTGACCAGAATGCAGAAGATGTATGAGGCAAGGTTAGCTGAGATTAGGATCACATCAACAAATTCTTGTTTAAAAAAAAATAAAATCACAAACTGACAAGAAAGCCCCTGTGCTCACCCTGGGTTTGATAAAAGCAAGAGTGGCACCTGGGCCAGAGTAGAAGAGAAAGACTCTTGTGCCTGGGAAAGAAGAGTAAAGGTAACCAAACAAGAGACCAGCATCAGCAAAAACGGAATAGCTTTGTTTATAAGATAACTGCGTGTCTTTTGTTTGTGGATTAAAAAACCTCCTTTTAGGTTTTTCCCTATCTCCCCAGGGACTTAAATAGGCTGTTTCTTTACCGTGCTTATAGAAATTCTAACGTATCCCAGATTCCTTACTCTGGCAAATAGCTCCTTGAAGCCAACTGGCATGGAAAAGAAAGAAAGGAGAGTACGAAATATTTTTAGCAGAATATTTTTTCCAATAGCTGATGATGATTCATGGAAAGTTCTGGAAAAAAAAATCTTAAAATAGTTATTTTCCATACTTTGTCGTCTCTATTTCACTTTCTTGGCAAATAAGAAAGAAAAAAACCTCAATGAAGTTTTGCTTGCATCAGGGGGTCCATGATCAGAGAGTCGGTATCTTAGGGATATTATATATGGGTGGCATTTTTTTTCATGATGCAAAAAAATCTCACATGTGATTATAACAAATATCTCACAGGCATATAAGGTATAAAAAAGCTTAACAAATATTAAACACCACTGCATATAAGTCCTAAGATCCTGAGAAAGCTTGTGGCCTGTGCACACTGACTTACACGATTTTACATTCTTAGGACTTCACAGCTTTTTGAAACTGTAGACAATGATTTTTCCTAACTGCCATTTTCTTGGCTGGGTATGGCCAAGTTACAGATATTTATTACTATGAAGCATGACCGAACACAGCTCTGGAAATGGCAATCATAACCCTGTTTAGGGGAAAGCATACACTAATGGAAACACATACTAAATGTTTCAGTGTTTCACCATTTTAATAAACCAAACCAACGCTTACGAGAAAACCTGCCTCTGTGAAGGCACAATCAGCCTCAGCCCATGTTTGCTCAGAACGGTCCAGATCCTACTAAGAATATAATCAAATCCTATTCAGATCACAAGCGAAGTAAGGGATGTATGGCCTTGCTGTGTTTTCCCTATGAAACTCATACACCTTTTGGCACGACTGATTTTCTACAATTCAAAAAGCATCCAAGCCCAGAGGAGGAGGATGACAGCAGGGCCTAACGTGCCTGGGGGGAGGTCTCCCTTGTCCTGCTGGCACTGCAGCCCAACCAATGTACGTAGCACTAACTAGTTCCTATACATCAAAAAGATCTCCCTCAATCAATTTAGACTTGAACTAGTAGAGTCACTATGTGAAAATGGATTTGGGTGCCTGGCTTAAATCATGTATGAGCAGTCTTTGTTTAATAATCCACAAATAAACCTTTTCCCCCTGCATCCCAACAGCAGCAGCATGGGGCTGGGTTATTGACACCCAGCTTGCATGCTAAGGCAAACAGACTGGACCATAAATCTAAGAGGTAGAAATAAGTTGAAGGAACTTATTTTTTTCAGCGAGTGTATCAAAAGAGACTGGTTGATAATCAGCACAATATCAGGGCAAGGACATAAATAGTCTAAAGCTGTAGTTAAATGGTGTACCTCAAAGCACGAAGCTATGCACTAAACGTCAGGAATCCACATTAGCTGACATCAGCAAAAGGTGGGGGTAAGTCACTGGGATCTGCAGATGTGTCTAAATAACATAACTGATGAGATTTTTAGTGTTCTTTGCGTTTCCTCTGGCCATAGCGAAAAATCTGATCTGGCTGAGCAATAAACATCCATTAGTTTTCTGTAAGTGCTTGCAGTGAAAAACAGGCAAGCATTTTTCTGAAGTGTAATGCTTCCACGTGTGTCTGTTCCAGGATGCCTATTTTAGCTGTAAACTCTGAGACAGAAAAGGTCTCTTTCGAAGGTATATTCTTGTCCCAGCGACAATCAGGGTTGTAGTGGTAGGAACTACTGCAGTGCAAATCAGAAGAATAAGCTTGTCTGAAGTGTGATGTGTAGAATTCTGCTGAGCTAAAGGTGGAACAATGCTACTGCAGACTTGCACATTGTCACTTAGGCCAAAGATCAATTTTCTGGCCAACAAAAATATGATAAAATACCTTGTATGAAGAGGTGGAATCCAAACCTCACCCCTTACTAGAATGCCTTATAAGCCTATGTGAGAGCTTTTGTCGGAAAATGCTGATTCGATGAAACTGAAATGTTTTGCTGAAATGTCTTCATTTCGATGAAAATTCACCACAGGCAGCACCAAAGTAGAAACCTGCCTCGTCTGTTCCTAATCTGCCGCCCAGTTCCAGGGTTCCAAGATCCATGTCTCTTTCTGCTGGAAAGCCTGGAAATGCCCATCCTTCATCAAAACAAAAAGTTTCACAGTGTTTGGGTTCCCTGCAAACATGGGATTTCAGAGCTGTGATGAGCTCTGCTCCACGCCCCCACACTAACTATGTTGAACAAAGACACAGGCAGGATGGACTACAATCTTTCTTTGCTAAAGACGCAGCAGTAGAGCATTCCCTGTCTCACATCTTCCTGTCCTCATGAGAGAAAGGGTTGGTAAACAAGACTTTTCAGAGAGAAAATTAACAACTTGCAGTTTCATGGGTTGGGCTGGTAACTGGAGAACCTGCTAGCCATGGGTTGTTTTTACTGCCCACACCCTACCACTAGTCCTGGCCATCTCACGCATCTCTTTGTGCTTACTTTACTCCCTGGATCGTGTTCATCCCAAAGGAGCATCCTACTCAAGAGGTTGGGGTACTTCATCTTCTTGTGCAGACATGAGCACAGGAAATGTAGCCATTTGGTCCTAAACATTGTTAAACACGGTGGGATACTTGTTTTCTGGGCATTCTAGATCTGGCCTCCTTCCCATTCCATTTCCCTTACTAGCCTTTTTTCAGTCTTGTCACATGGATTAAGTAGACAGAACATAGGTTTGCAGCAGGTTTTGCGGATGAGATACGATTACCATTCTCACAAGCACAGCAATTCTCAGCGATCTATAAAGTGCTACTAAGACCTCATAAGATCTGAGCTTGCACAAAGACTTACACAGTCATATACACAGTGGCGAGTTCCTAGCATAAAAGCCAAAATTCCCTTCCTCTTACTTATGGGCCGTCATTTGAAAAGTAGGGCCTCACGTGTACAGATGATTTTTCTTGGAAGAAGTCGTCTTTCTGCATAGTCCTTGCAGTGCTTCATTGTTGGCAGATGGTAGCACAGAGGGCTACATGTCAGAAAACATTTCCTGTTTATGTATCAGTCCGGTCAATTCAGATTGAATTATACCCTCATGTGACATGGGTTTTTTGCAGGTCATTCAAGTTGCTAAGTGCCAATGCAGTGTCAAATTAGTCAGCTCCTGAGTCCTTTGAGAGATTAAGAATCTACTACAGCTGCTAGCTAGACAAATTACTTACGTTACATTAAAATGATAGCAGTTCATGCTTTTAGTGCTCAACATCCAAGGCCCAAACTCGAAATGGTTCAGCAAATTCCACCTGCAGACTTTTCAAGTCTGTCCTTGGATTAAAAAGCAAATATATAAGTAATAATCTCTCATCTAACTGCTAAACTAAGCATTTAATTCACACTATTTTCACTCCATAATGTCCCCTGGGAATCTGGTTGCCAAGGAGAGGAGAGACTAAGGTGGCCTTATATATACACGCACTCACGTACACTCAGAGTAGCCTCGTAAGTCCTGATGTTAAATCTTAATCACATGGGCCACTTTCTGTACTAGTGCTCTGACTCTGGAGAAAAACACTCTTGACCTCACAGTCTCCCCTACTGACTATGTAATTATTTATACGAAGGGGAATTGCTGCAACAAGAGCTCCTGTGAGAAACTGCTTCTGCAGCTTGGTGGTTACATACTCCCTTGCAGGGAGTGTCAGCAGGGGAGAGGAGATACGGAGAAGAGTTGCACAGGAGGACGTGTGGTTCTGAAGTCTTGTTCTGTATTTTATAAACAGGTGTTTTTCTCACTTTCTCCCCTCCCTTCCAGAAAACAAGATTTTAGTGTCTCAAAGTCCTTTGCTCACCGTAGCTGACAAAAATGCAACTCTAGTCTGCAACTACACGTACAATGGAACAGGGAAGGAGTTTCGAGCTTCGCTGCACAAAGGAACAGACAGTGCAGTCGAAGTTTGCTTTATTTCATGGAACCTGACCAAAGTTAGCAGTAATTCAAATAGAAAATTCAACTGCCATGGGATTCATGACAAAGACAAAGTCATCTTCAATCTTTGGAATATGAGTGCCAGCCAAACTGATATCTACTTCTGCAAAATTGAGGCCATGTATCCACCCCCGTATGTCTACAATGAGAAGAGCAATGGGACCG
Source organism: Rhynochetos jubatus (assembly GCA_027574665.1). Classification (NCBI taxonomy): domain Eukaryota; kingdom Metazoa; phylum Chordata; class Aves; order Eurypygiformes; family Rhynochetidae; genus Rhynochetos; species Rhynochetos jubatus. The sequence continues at coordinate 16,750,557 of CM050654.1, read as the reverse complement.
TCATTCACGTGAAAGGTGAGCTGGGAAATCTCCATAGGCCAGTATTCTCCCTGTACACACTCCCTACGTGATGGCTGGAGGCAGTTTGTTTCCTTTTTAAAAAAAGTGTTGCCTGGTGAAAAAACTACATTCCCGCTCCTGATGTCCTGAAGGAGACATCTTAAAATGATGATTAATACAAATGGTGCATTGGAACAAAGAGTAAATAAGCAAAATAAGCAGAGATTGAGGGGTTTGCTTTAATTTTCAAAGTTTTTTTTGTTCTTTTCCTTAAAGAGACACCCATCCAAACACAAGAGACTCAGTCTACAATTCCTTTGTGGATTACAGTGGCAGTGACTGGAGTTCTTGCTTTCTACAGTATGCTAATAACGGCAGTTTTTATTAACTATTGGGTAAGAAACTACTGTTTTCCTTTGCTCTGTTTGCTCTTTGTCCCTAGTTCATTTCTCAGGCTGTATCTGCCATGTTTACCACAAACTCAGTGATACCCCTCACTTCAGGATCACAGTGCTTCTTCACCCCAGCTGCGAATGCACACCCATGCCACGTCCCAAAAGAACTGAAACACCACATGCTCTACTTGTGGGCAGTCAAGCCTGGGCACGAGTCCTAAAGCATTGCTGAAGTAACGCTGTAGTGTTGGCAGTGCCCTGCACACCATCAATACTGGGACCCTGTCTCTGCCAATTGTGCCTGTCAGGGAAAGCCAGTACTAAAAGCATTCCTGGCAAACCCCTTTGAGACTATACTGACAGAAGGAGCTCGCTAAGTAAAACAATCTTTAGGGAACACCCAGTTGGCCCACGACCATCTGCAGCAATGTCTTGTGCCTATCCAGCAATTCCCTTGAGTACCCACTATTTCTGACAGCTTGACTGCACAGGAATAGGAACACCGGGACCTCAGTAGTCCCTTGTCTGCCTCTGTCTGTGAACCCTAAGAAAGCTGAGACAGTCTTATGGCTCATTATTTTCACTTTCCAATCTCTCTGGAGAGTTGGCTGGCCAAGGTCACATCCAGTTCTGCCTGCTGGAATAAAGAGAGTGGGGCATCATCCAGAGGCAGCAGGAGGACACCTTCCCAGACAAATCTTAGGATCATGATCTCCCAGAGCTGATTTACACTACTTGTTCCATGTGGGAAAGATTTGAACAATGACAGTAAAGAGCTCTGTTCCTGTCATTCTACCTTTCCCCTGCGTCGTGGTTGTAGAAGAAGCTGGAAACACAGGGGCAGCATCAGAAACTGGAAAAGTCCTCGACTTGGTATAAACATAACTTAGCAACAACTAAAAACATTAGTGTTATCAATACTTTCTTCAGCACAAATCCAAACACAGCCTCATACTAGTTACTGTGAAGAAAATTAACTCTATCCCAGCCAAACCCAGCATAACCTGTATCTTTGTCTTTAAACAGCAATTTTAAACACTTTATGAGGTAGCCTGTATAAAGGGCCCAGAGTCCCTGACAGGTTACAAGTTGCATGTGTGCAGAAAGCCACTCTCGCTGCTAGCTGAAGCTTGTTAAGTGTTTCACAAAAATACGCTTGCTCAACATATAGCTATTTCTAAGGGAAAACAATCAAAAGGGGCATTGCCACAGGAAAACGCAAAGGGTCCTGTTTGTGCCTTATTGTGGAGACTGACTCCTAGGACAGCTGAGAGGATTACAGCAAACAGCTGCTGGTGTTACAGTGCCGTGCTACAGCTGCTATGCCCTGATGAGATACTGTAGCTTCCAATCCATCATTTACCTGAACCATTTTCCCTCTGCTATATTTGTTTGGTACCTAATGGCTACGCGCTTTGCTACTAATGTGTCTGCCCCCAGCAAGAGTGACAAGGCTGCACTGCGATGTGTGCTGTTTGCTGCATCAGTTTTTACCTGCTGTTATCACTGCTGCTGCTGTTCTCCTGATAATATGTACTGCGAGTGTGGATGTATTTAGAGGGTTGCTGAATGGAAATAGAGCTGCCTAGAAGACATTGTGAGTTGTAAAAAAAGGCCCTAAAATATGATACTTGACAGCTGTGGCAAGCCTGTTTCACTTGAGTTCCTGAAAGCAGCTATAGATTTGCCTATTGTCATACAGTTCTGCCTTCCCTGAAGGAAAACTGCTTTCCTCTCCAAAAGTAGTGGTCTTTGATCCTGGAACAGTCCAGCATTCATTCATGCTAGCAAAATGTCTTTTCTCCCATGCAAAATTACTTTTTAGGTGAATTAAAAATCCTATATTATGGAGATGAACACATACAGGTAAAGCTTTTATATCTAATGCATGGCTTAAGCAGTATGCAATTACATCCAACACCTTGTATATGTATAACATTAATATAAAAAAGCTTAAAATGTTTCATGGTAACTGCCCCACTCTGCATGTACAGCATCACTCAGCCATCAGATTTTCTAATGCAAACCTCCTCCAATTCCACGGCATGACAAGTATATCACAGCATATGCAAATATTTGTGTATATAGGGAGGAAATTTCAGTAAAAAGAAGATTGCAAAAGGTCTGATCAGTATTCAGGAAAAAGCATGGAAGCACTTTACCTAGCCCTTAATCAGTAAGCCTCAAGCTACGTAAAAACACTAACCGTGTGCACAGCCTGCAGCAGTCAGAGGTTCAAATGCTGCTGTAGCCACAAGCTTCCTCTGTGATTATAGGCAAATTATTTCACCTGCTTTCTGCTACTCTTACTTCTGGAAGAGACAATGCCTCCCTTGTCTCACTGGGGCATTATAAGGCAGGAATTCAACAGTGGAAAACAAATTTTTGAGGCCCAGATAGTGAGACAAAGAAAAGATTAACATCAGCTCTGATTCTTTTGGTGCTTGAAGGAAGGTGCAGAACAGCATATACATTGTGTGTTCCTGCTGTAAATCTAGGCAAACCATGATACACATAGCCTGGTCTGATTTTTCCTGCTCCTGTTCTGCTTGAGCTAAGCTAATTTCCCTTTTCCTCCTAATAAATGAGGACACCCTTCACTTCTCAGACTTTTGCTTCTGCTGAGTCATTCCACACCCGGTGAGAGGCATCAGTTTGTATCCTTTGCAGCATTCCTTTACCTGGAGAGCTAACACTGTAAATCTTTCAGCAGATAAGCTGGACACTTACATTCAGGTTGGGGAAATTCCATGGATTATTTTATGTGAACATGTGTTCTCAGTCTTCTGTAAATGTATTTAAACCTGAGGCTGCCTTATAAATGTGCCTGCTTCCCCGAACCAGGCCCTAGGGCCAGAACTGTCAGCAGTTAATATGAGAGTTGGGTGAGACAATTTGTTGATTCAGTGAAGGAAAAATTAATCAAATCCATTATTAACTTTTCTCAGGTCTTATTAACAGTCAAAACCCCTCTGCTCAAAGGATCCCTGATTCCCTTCTTCTTCTCCCTTTTTGAATGTTCACCTCAGGCAGGGCAGACTAATTGTCAAAATGTTTTCACAGTCCTCTTCCCCCCTTTCCCACAGCAAAAATCCAAAAAGAGTATCTACCATCAGAGTGACTACATGAACATGACTCCCCGGCATCCACCGTACCAGAAGAACAAGGGCTACCCATCCTATGCACCAACAAGGGACTACACTGCATATCGGTCCTGGCAGCCGTGATACCCACCACTAGCCTTGTGTGCTTCTAGGCAGTCACTTGCTCTCGGACACAGAAGGACAGCCACTCATTTTCTCATCATGTTTGTCATTACTGATCATGGATACCTACACCATAGCAAGTACTGGCTAAACTTTGATATTATACTAAACAAACAAAAAAGGCCGGGGGTGGGGGGTGGGGGGTGGGGAAGGGGGAAGGAGTGAGAAAGGATTGTTCTCCATGGAGGCTGAAAATGAGAGATACAACTTGTGTTGAAGGTTGTCAGTGGGTAAGACAGAAAGATGGCATCAGACCTCAGAGCTGGTCTCCTCGTAACACTTGTGGTTTCACTCAGCTGTTGGGAGAACCAGAACTTCTGACCTTTCCCAATAACTGCTGCCTTAGATTTAACCCTTAATTTCCTTTCCTGTATGTCTAATCCTCAGAAACCCTGGCCGCTGTTAAATATGGCAAAATGTACAAAAAAAAAAAAATCTGTTCTTACCTACAAGACCAGGGCACAGTTTGAAGCTCAAAACATGCTTGAAAGAAAGAGGGAAAAGTCAGCCAGGAGCCATCCAAGCTATTAGGCTATGGCACAAATGGGCTGCCAGGACAAATCAAGTTGATAGAAAACTACTAAATCTTCAACATGTGAGTCCTTAGGTTGGACACTTTGTAAATGTTCGTAAAACCATTTGAAGTCATGACCAAGCAACTCCACAGGCTGAGCAAGTGATCAATGTGAAGGCAAAATCAAGACAAGCAGAAGAGGAAGACAGATCTGTTGCCATCATGACGAACCCCATTTCTGTTTCATTTGCCTCCTACAGTGGGGGAACACATAGTCATATGGGAAGCATTAGAAGACACGGAGGTCAGACTTTGAGGAGAACTTTTCTTTAAGTTTTGAATTTTTGTTTCTATCCAAAAGGCTGAGTCCTCCTGAAAATTCGTGCACATCTTCTGGCACCTGGGTTGTACCAGAGCTTTTTTGAACATCTGGGTCCAGTTATGAGCAACTAAAGATCACTTGAATTTTTTTTCCCATGAGCACCCAGTTTTTGGGATGTGAGAGGGTTCTTCATTCCCACCATTGTGAATTGGACCTGCAAGTGCTCAGCCGCCTGCAGGGACTGCTCTGGACACTTAGAGGAACTTTGTGTTGACTGGAGGCTACCTTTCTATCTAAAGATGTTCTTCAGGAATGCTCCATGCTGGAGTAGGACAAAGTCTTCAACAAAACCTGCTTCATTCCTTCAATTAAGTATGTTTACATTAACAAGACATCCTAAGCTGTATTTGGGGTTGTCTTGGCATAAAATCCCTTTTCATACTGAGGAGGTGAGGTTTATTTTATAGGGACTACTGAATAAACAATTAAATGAAAAATAAATCCATATTCCCACATTGAAATAAAATTGGGATTGTACAACATTTACTTTCCTCCAAACTGGGATAAGAAGATTGTGTCTTTCTCTGAGGGGACAGGACAAAAGTAGAAATGTGGAAGTGTGGCAACAACCTGCTTTGATATCTTAACCCAAGAAAAAAGCTTTGGCACTTCCACATTGAAAGTTTTATTTGAGTTTGCTGACTGGGGCCCAAACCATTCATTCTGAGTCATATCACTATGAACCATGTTACGGGTGGGTGCTGTGCCCCCTCTGGGCAGCAATCAGGTGCCTGCTATCCCCTCAGTCAGACACAGCTCTGCCAGGGCTAGGCACGGAGCCCGCAACGGCAATGGTAAGCGAGGCCTGTGCGCCTACTGCCATGAGGCAGTGCTGTGCCGTTGGCAAAGGAGCTTAGTCTTGGACTCAGCAGGCCCTGAGAGCTTTGCTTTGGGTCAGTTCAGCAAATCCAAATACTTGTGACTGGGTTGAAGAAAACAAAGTCTTGCTGGCACTGACTGGAGGGGTGTGAACGCCTTGTCACTTCCCTCCTCACTTGGAGGGGAAAAGTGGATGATCTTGTGCCAGAGGCATCCAGCCACTGCCGGTGCAGAGCAGCAGGCTGGGCACAGTCCTCAGTCAGCCTATGGCACTGTGTCACCATGCTCCATTCCATCTGCCAGGGTTTCCACCGCAATAACACAACATTAACAAGTGCTCTGATTACAACGCACTCTGAATAATCACATCTTCTAGTGCAAATGTAAGGTGAGATGGCCAATGTGTATCAAAAGCATGAAACAGGGTAAAAGTTCTTTGTGTAAACTGCATATAAATATGTTTAGATACAGATGTATCGATTTCATTGTATCTATATTCCTTAGAGTTTTATTACACTTTTTTTCAATCTCCTTTAAAAATTATTAATAGATACAGTAAATTAAACCCTCAGTAAATGCATGGGGCCTGAGGCTAGTCAGAGGGAAGTACTACTTTCTAAAGCAAATGTTGGTATACTTTGCTTTCCTTCCCCTAACACTTTCATCATTTCCATATTTAAAACATACTGCTAGCTCCCAGGACATGATACTGGAAAGTAAGTCCTTGAACATCTGGAACAAGTATTAATTCATTTGACTGACCAAACAGAAAGTGAGATACTGGGAAACATCCTAAATATATAATGAAAAAAATGAGCAGAACCAGGACAGGAGAAGCCCCAGCACTGTGTTAAAATGGACATTGCCATTATATTAAAGCACTGTAGGGACATGAATTACAGACTCTTGTAGATGAGATACCAGTAAATACCTTTTATCCACCACTGTAAGGGACTAAGAGAAAGTGTTGGCAGAGAAGCAAGTCAGTTAAGCCTGGAGTCTTGCTCTGCATATGTGGATTAGCATATAGGACAAACAGAGCAATCCTAATTTGTTCCATCTGGTTTTAAGCAATGCATGACATGCCAGGACAGCCCTGGCCCTCTGGCCCTGCCTTTGGGGTCTATATGCTGTTTATGGGATGATGTAAAGAGAAACCTCCCTCTGTTGCTGCTTCGAATTTGGAAACTGGCCCTCATGGAAGGCAGTGAGAGATCAAAAGGGTTTTTTGCCTTGCACACAGGTCTTAATTCAAATGCAAATATAATCCTGTTGAACAGTGATTTAATTTTTCATCCTCCTTTCCCCCACTTCTGGATGTCAGTGTCAAACGAACATCTGATCTGCAGTCATCATATCTGAATGGCAATCAACATATGTTGCAAGGGGTCAACCAGGGGTTGTGCAGCTCCAGCCCCCTGCATGCCGATTCCTGTTCTGCACGTCTCCAGCGCAGCACAGAACAAACAACAGCCTGGCTCTTTCCAGCAACCAAACCCCTAGGAGACTAGTGCCTAGGAGGTAGCCTGTGTAATCTGTGCAGTATCTTGAACCTTCACCATTGGGGTTGTCAGGTTTACTAACGCCAAAAATCTTGGACATTCCTTCCAGTTTGAATCCTCCAAATTCTAATATCCTCGTCCTGTATCACATTTTTCAAAATGCCTCTTCTTTCTTCTGCAGCTATAAACCTGAACCCTGCATGTCTGTTAAACAATCTCCATCTTCCTAATTTGAATATCATCTTTTACTTTCATATCTATGACAGACTCAGCAGTGCAGGAACCCATCCAATTTGTTAATCTCTAACACCACTGTGCAGCCTTCCACATGTACCCCAGACCCGTTATTTGCTTCACAAAGACTGTCTTGTATGCTGCATTCCTCTTCAGTTTGGGGCAAGACTGGAAGACTGGAGCCATGTGGTGACTGGATAGGTACTCGTTTTCTGTTTGAAGGAATTGAGGTCTTTCATCCCTTTGATTTTTCCCATCATCTTCCAATTTTCAGTCGTGCCAAGAGACCATGTGGGAATCTCACATACCACGTGCTTCCCACCGTGAATTTAATTTCTGTACGTTTCATTTCCTGTGCATAGCAGGCTTTCAGCTATTGCCAAGTTCATTATGCCTGTAGACGTGCCCTGACAGCAGAAACAACTTTGGCTACTGTTGGTATATTTGGTATAATAAATAAGATGGTACAAAAACCTGGAGTTTTAAGAGCACACAAGCATAGGCTTCAGTGGTAAAGATCAAAACTGCTTTTAGCAACACTTTTGCTGTGTGACTGGAAAATACTTAAGATGAATCACAGAACAAGACATAAATTTGTTACTCACACTAGCCAGAAAACAGGTTAGGGTAATGAGTACATTGTCAGCTTCGTTAAGGTCCAAAAAAAGAGTGGGAAAGGCTGAAAACAGCACTAGGCAGTAATTTGTAGCCAAAGTCAGTGTCTGCAAGTGACTGTGAGAAGAAAACATTACTAGCTGCTTATCTTGATGCAAATGGATTGTTCTTCAAAATTAGGTGCTTTTGTTACTGCATCCCATCCAGCCTCAAGGGCAAGCAGATAGTGTGATGTGGCCAATTTGGCTGACAGTGTTAGGAGGCAGCCAATTTCATCCAAATCCATTTGCAAAGAGACAAAAAGTTGAATGGTCTCAAAATCATGGTGGTGGGTTTTGGTGTGTTTTTTTTTTGTTTGGTTTGGTTTGGTTGGTTGGTATTTTGGTTGTTTTGTTTGGTTAGGTGGGGTTTTTTTTAGTGGATCTCCAGGATCAAGGCACTGGTTCTTACTTTTTCTCCTTCTTTTATTAATAAAAATGAAATGTAACTTTATTTTCAGGACCTATAAACTCACCGCAAGCACTTCAGTTTTGGGGAGCTGGCTCTGTCTCATTCATCTGACCATTGAAATGACCAGGAATTTTCAAATACTGCAGTGTTCCTAGCCACTATATCATGATGCAGCCACATCATTCCCTTTCCTCGCTGGTTTTTATTCCTTCAAGGGAACTATTCTGGATCAGGGTGAAGTGTTCTCATGGGCTGGAACAACTCTGGTTTTTCAGCCAGGGAAGATGGCTCCCTACCCAGCAGCAGCAGATGCAAACAAGCAAATTGTCAGATGCAGTTCTGTGGAAATTCACACAGTGGTTTCAATCTGGTAGGAGGATCAAATGGCCTTTTTACAAAATCTTTTGCTCTAAAATCAAGAAGCTTAAGAAATTACATACTGAAGCACTTTAAAAGAGAAGGAGACGGGGTTGCAAAGCTAAGAACCCCTGGGCAGGAAATGCCAGAAGCAGCCTGTCTCTCCAGCTTCTCTCCTGCCCCCGTGTGTGACCGCGTCGGCGCTTCGGCTGCGATCGCGCTCTCCCCCGCCTGCGGGGCCCTGGCCGCCCCGTCGGAGCTCCCGCTGCCCAGGGCTGCTGGTGGCTCTCTCGCAGCGAGGCAGCCTGCCCCGAGGGCTCCAGGTACCCGCGCAGCAGGCGCTCAGCCGCGGCACTGCGGGTCCGGAGGCCGAGGGACGCCCCAAGCTCCCCGCGGAGGGCGCAGCAGGACACGACCTGCAGCAGGCTGACAGGCGACAGCCCGGGCAGCGCCCTGTCAGTGTCCCGTTCACAGAACCACTGAGGTTGAAAAAGACCTCTAAGACCATCTAGTCCAACCATCAGCCCGACACTGTGTTGAATCAGAGCACCCTGTTGTGCCTCAGAACGGACCCGTGTCCCTGCTCTGTTTGGTGGCAGTGGCAGCCTTTGGGCTACTGGATCTTCAAACGCCTGTGGCCAAGAGGAGAGCTGATTTTTTTTTTTGCTTATGAAAATAACGAAGTAGCCGCGTGTGTTTCTGCCTGCGCTCCTCAGCATTCCTCAGCCAAGGCAGAGCGAGCTGCAGAATGGGAATTGTTTCTGTTCGCACAGCTCATCAGCTCCTGATGCATGGGGATAGAGGCTGAAGTCCAGGGCGGAATGTCGCCTTTGGGAGCATTATCCCAGCTAGCTCTCTCTCTCGTTAGCAGTGCGCTAAGTAATGCCAATGTTTTTTCTTAACAGCGACACAGAAGTACGAGACTGAAGATAGAGAACTGGACAGCAAGGGAATAAGCTCTCTCCCTGCTGCAGGCACACAGAGCTGACATTAATTTTGAGTGCGGCCCCTGTGATGGAGCAATCCACCACTAAGGATAAGCAAAAGGGGTTAAAGGAGAAACCACTCTGAAACCACTTCAGTGAAACTCTGGAACACTCCCTCAGGGAATGGAAATGAACAAACCAGCTGCAGGATGCACAGAGCAGACTTCTGCCTCTCCCTGGCCACGTACTATAAATAACAGTATTAAAAACACCCTGGTCCTTCTTGCCTCAAGAAGTACTTTTGACTGCATAGGCTGCTATGGGTCAGTCAGAAACTAGCTGCACTGATGGTGAAAGCCGTGTTAGGTCCAGTGCATGGACTTGGGCGCACCACTGGGTCCCAGGAAACTCCTGAGATGGAAGCAGGAAATTACATTGAAAGGACAATGGCCAAGCAAACCTCAGCAGGCTGGAAAGGCAGGATGGATGAATGGCTGACTACAGGAAAAGTGGAGTTAAGTGACTCCAGGGCTTGTCTCCAGAAGCTAGAGAACTGCAGTAGTTTGGACTGCAGGTCCAGTGTATTTCCTCCAATAAAAGCAGTCCTTGGAAAGACAAAGGTTCTGTGGTTATTTCCTGAGATTTAAGGCAAAATAACCACGCATATACACTTAACCAAAAAAGATCTTTAATATACCCTTATTTCTGCCTTTTCTCCTTTCTGAACTAAAGGATTGCTTACTTACAAATCCCACATTTAACTTGCAGCAAAAGGTTTTAAAAATCAGAATATTCCTTTCTTGTTACTCTTTTTTTTTTTTCTTTAAAGGCATTTCTGTTGTAATTCTGCAATCTGATTTGAAACCACTGAGGCAGAAAGGCAAAATGAGGACTGGGGTAAAAGCAGAGGATATATGTACTGCAGCTCAGCACTGCATGGCAGTACCCCCACACTGTGAAAGATAGCAGGCACAAAACGAAGTTCAAAGAGTCCATAGGTTACATGAGCAACTCGGTGAATAAATGTCAGTTAGAGATGAGCAGCAGCAAACAGCCCTGTTTTCCTATTGCTGTGGCTTTGCTTTGTGATGATGACATACAAAGATTAAGTCTAACTGCATGAGCTCCAGTTGTTTATCTCCTTTATTATCATCTCCAGTAAGTGAAGGAGATGTGTGGGTGTCACCTGCGAAAAAAAAAAAGTTGCATTTCTGAGAGAAAAACATCTGCAGATCAGAGAAGGCAAATGGTCTTGTTTAATTCATGCATATCCAGTTTCCTTCCCGTCACCAATCTGCAGTACTGAATTTAGTCTCCTGGATTTCCTTAGCTTTACTATACTGAGAGAGAATGCAAGAGAGAGGGAGACAAAGGGACTTGAGCAATATCAAGTGCCCAGGATGACTGCAGCTCACTGAGGTCACTGTAAATCACTGACATAGCCTGTGTCCCTGAGCATGGAGTTTGATTTTCCCTCCTGTCTCCTCCCATCTGCTGAACTATGGGGATTTGCAACAAGAGAAGGCACGTGCTGTGCAATCACTGTGCAGAAGAACATTTCCTTGGGGCTGCTATTGAGGGATGCTAGCAGAAACTGGAAGCCCTGGGTGACCACCCACAGCACAAGTATTAGCATCTGTGTAGAAGATGTAGATGACGTGGTTCTTCTGCGGTTCTTCTGTTTGTGTCTGTGACAGAATGAATCTCTGCACACAGTCGAACACTGCTTGCTGCATACACTGCATAGAAATCCCTATTTTAAGAAAGATTTAAAGCAAAGGCATCTCCTACATTGCAACTACTGAGGGATACCTTACGTATGGACATGCAAACAACTGTACAAACACAGATGCAAGTCTGTGTCTTTTTTCCCCCTCATTATGTATATATGTAAAAATAAAATTAAAAAAATCCATGAGCATATGTCTTGGATGCACATCAAGCATAGTATGTTCATTGGGTCTAAGATATTTCTAGACCAATGATGTTTGACTTGTCTGTGTGCTGACTTGCCTGGGTCAACCCACCAGCCTCTGAGATATAAGAAGTATCTGAAAAGTAAAAAAGTATAAATTCACAGTATCTGTATTTAAAAATAAGGCTTTCATTCACCTCTAAATTTGCTGTTATTTGCTCTAGCTCTGGATTTGAGCTATATTCATAAGACTGCCTTTTATCACAAAGCCCAGTGAGAACACTGCTGACCATCCCTTTTCGACTGCAGATCAGGGAACGGATTCCCTGTGGCTCTGCTACAGCTATTCTAAACGTCAAGCAGGAGCGCGTATTGTACTCTTCTTGTGCCCCAACTACAGCCCAAGCACCAAGGACCTGACTGATCCTTCTCACCCAAGTGCAAAATACGACATTCGCCTTCCCCACTAAACAGACCTCTTTACAAAGATTAAACTCACTTGTTCTCGATAGCTTGCTCAATAATGATTAATTCCTTGTTCTTGCAAACAAGTTCTTGTGTCTGTTTACTGAGGGGAGGAATCCAACTGGTGTTAGTATCATTAGTGGTGTGAGGAAGTTGCACATCTGTGCAACTTGCTGTGGGAGTGTCTTCTTCCCTCATGTAAATGCTGGGTTGCAATCTGGGTCAACAAACTAATGTTTAGCACTTTGACTAGCGAACAGCACAAGAACAACATCAGAACAAAAGACCTGTGAAATTTAAGGCACTGATCAATCCAGTGGTGCCTCTCTTTGAATGTCATGAGCACCAGCAGCAGAGTATCATTCTCAGATCGGTTAGGAGTGAGTTCACACTGTAATCTTTCCAAGTTTAGGATCCCAGATGCACATAGACTGCAAAGGCACAGCAAAATACTAAAGGATCCAAGGCAGCGGGAAAATACAGGGAAGCAACAGGTTTAACTTGTTAAAGGCAAGCGGTGTTTGTGCTGGGAACAGGAAACCAAGAGACAGTGCAAAGGATGTTGCGGGTGGTGGAAGGGCCTCCACTGTAGTTACTGTGCATATCCGTGTGACTCATCACCACTGTGAACGCTGGCTCAAACTCAAACTTCCCTCCTCCCCCAGCTGGAGCTGGGGGCTCATCCTGCCTCTCCAAGCTTCGTCTGTCCTAGGGTACCAGCTGGAAGGCACTTGGGCTGGCACTGCTGGCCTAGCAGTTGTACTTGTGACGTACACAGACTATACATGTGACACGCACAGGAGTGATGTGCCAGTGCCCGCCTGAGGAGATTAACTAAATGAAAATGATAAAAAGGAAACGAAGGGGGAAGCAGAGGCATGCTTCTTGTGCGCATGTATAAAGGTCAGCAGTTGTGAGGGCAGAAAACACAACTGGGTCATTCTTCACACTGCTTGTGCATCTGGTGAGGGAACAAGAGGAACCAGTGGCTTGAGCCAGGAAATGTCTAATCTGGTCGCAGCTGCAGTTTCTGCACTTCTGCTGCAGCTCAGCCCTTCCAGCTGGGATTCCCAAACACAATGGCTGCTTTTATAGTCTGTGCATTTCTCCCATCCTCCCTCACCTTGCATCACAGGAAGCTGCCAGCATATGTGTCTGTGTGTCCTGTGGATCTGCCTGCTCCTCAGGAACAAACAGACCTAATGCCTGTCTGATCACTTGTAGGCTTAGTGTTTTTTTGTAATGAGTTTTCCTGTCGTCAGAGCTGTCCATCTCTTACAGACTGTCCATAACCCAAGATGTCCCCTAGCACTTATGGACAGAAGATGACAACCTTTGGTTACCAGAAGACAGGGTTGGGAAGCACATGTCCATTTAGAAAGGTGATGGCATATCTCCTGCTGTGGGAGGAAGAAATAAAGGGGCATGGCAGATCTGTGTCAGAATTTGTCTGTGCCTACAGTCTGGAGCCTCATGAAGATCTTCTGTTCCCATTGCTCTTCAGGAAAGATCAGGAGTATACCTCATTACACAGCAAGGAGGCAAGTGAAAGTGATGTGTCTGGCTTGGGAACAGGAGGTTCAGACTGACAGGTTTTTTATTCCTCATGAAGGTTACCGGCGTATTGCCAGGGCATCCTTGGCATACATTCCCTCTTCAAAATTTGGAACTTGCTTTGCATAACAAGTATAAATTAGACTGCAATTTATTCTTCACAGATTGTAAGCATATTAATGTATAGCAAGAATAAAGACGTGCCTGACCAACACATTAAATAATATATACTACTATGTATGTAAGCCTGCAACATAACTGTCACTGTCTAGGACAGACTGAAGTCTTATGGCTTCATCTATTCCTGCAGATGCCCTGAAGCTCTTTGAATCTCTGGGTAGCTAAGAAGCTGGTCTAAGACACCTTCTGTCCCTATAACTCAACAATTTGGTGGCCAAGATCAACTGGGCTGAGGGGTCAGCAGAAAGACATGGCAGAAACAGTGTAATGTAGAGATGACACAGACGTAGAAATACATAAGCTTTATCCCAAATACTGCCTCTGAGCTTTCATTGGCACTTCTATGTGCCTTCATTATTGAGACTGCAAGCTCTTTGGGCTGTGTGGTACTAATCACTACATGTTTGTGCAGTACCTGGGACCCCAAATCTTGGTTAAGATTCTCATACTGGAGTACAAATTACAGTGGTAGCTTTAGAAGGTGTTGTATCAGATCCTTGTTCCTCCCTCAGCAAATGTCAGCACTAAAAGCCATGGAGGGGAAAGTATAAAAACAAACCTGCAAAGTCGCAGGGACTGGGACAGAAACACATAAATGGTCTTGTTTTCTTCCTTCACTCCCTTTCTGATGGGCCTCTTCTCTACCACTTGGAACACATCTGGCCATCAGAGCTGTGGTCCTTACACAGCTTATTTTTCACTTTATCACTTATTTATATGGCTACACAAGTCATTATCAAAGGGAAGCAAAGAAAGCAGTATCAGCAGAAAGCTCTGTAGGAGATATCTCTCATTTCACAACCCAGAAACCACAGGTAATCCCCCTCACACAGTATTCAAGCACAGCACTGCTCTGAAGCAGTTCCATCGAGGGACAGAACTGCTGATGCTTCACTCGAAATGAATTTGCAACACTACAGTACTAGAGGTGATATAAGGAGGAGGCACAGAGTGCATTTCAAGCACACTTACACAAGCCAGAAGACGAGTGTTTCTCAAAGGACAGAAGGAAGCTGTTATGGTTCTCTAGCCTCACTTTATCCCCTCAAATTAGAACATACTGAAAATTTCTTTTCCCATGGGAACATAGGTATATAGTTGGGAGGAGGTAAACATATATACATGTAGTTGGTTCTGTGAGTATATAATGTTTCTTTTACAGTTATGCCAGCATACTTCTCTATTTCCCCAGCTTTGCACAGTGTAAGGTCTCCTTGCACAGTCTTCATGCTGCCCAATGGCTGCTGATTGCCCTGTTCTCTGGTTGGCAAAGTGTGACCCTTTCTAATGGAAAAAAAAAACCCTACATGCCTGAAGAAACTTGCTATTTGAATGCATCTGTCAGCCCTCTTGCAAACTAGATCTTATGAACTCTCTTGCCTCATCCTGGGAGACCCAGAACTCTTGAGACTTTTCCCATGCATTTTGCATCAGAACATTAACACACAGACCTATGCTCCATCTGGCAGTGGTGTCTTGTTTCCAACAAACCTAGCTGCTCCAGTGGAAGATATTAGGCTTTCATGATGGACTAGCTTGTCCTGAAAGAAATGTGTTTCTATCATTAGCTAGCAATCATCTCATGGCCTTTAACTGGAGCTTTGAGAAATAACCTTTGTGATTTCCATTTTCTGCAACTGCAATCATTGTGATCACAAATATGCATTTATATTACAGTAATAATCAAAGATCTATTTTTTCACACTGTACAAGCTGAAAAGTGATATTCTATGCCCTGAAGAGTTTAGAAGGTAAAAGCAAAACAGACGAGAGCTGACTGACTAGGAAATAGAATACAAGAAAATGTAAGGAATTGTAATGTGATTGGCATGTGTGGCTGTTTGCTTTCAAATTGGGTGTATAACCAAGGAAAAAGGAATGAAAAGAATATAGATTATTACTGCCTTTCAGGCTTAGCTGGCTTTGTTTTCAGTCAAGCACCAGTTTAATGCTTGAAAAGAGGAAAACATTCTATGTCTCTCTGCTACACAACAGTGAACCGTCAGCAGTGACTGTTTGGGATTTACACTGGTGCAAGAGTGTGAAATTTGGAACTGGACCCATCCTTTTTTTTTTTTTTTTTTTTGTTGTTCATAACAGCTCATAGAACCTGCTGTAGCCAGCAATCTGCAGAGGAGTGTCTTCAGTTTCTGGCTAATTGGTTGAACAGCCTCTCTCTTCTCGGGCTACTGACACTTTCATTAACTTCCTCTCTGCTACCATGTATCATTCCTAGAGAGTTTTGATAGGATGCTGTCAGACACATGTAAGGAGAGATTTCTTTGCACTGAAAGGAAGAGCCGATCCCATTTTCTTTTCCTGACAAACTTGGTGCTTTCTCCTGCCAGCACGTGACCTGGGTAGAATTTGGCTCTGCATTTTATGCCTCACCCTGACCTTGACTGAAGCATTGTATCCACTTCATTCATTAATTGCAACAGTCCTCTTTACTGCAAGCTGTAAAAAGGGAGTAATAAACCTAATGGCATTATGTACTGTAGACTGGCTCACATTGTTACTCATTCTCTCAAAGCAGAGGAAAGTCCCTGCTCAGGAAAAGGGACTGCTGCTTAATTAACCTCCTTCTGCAGCGATGAAGCCTTGCCAATTGGATCATGTTGATTTAGATTTCAACACTGATGCTCTATTCTCAAATACCTTTTATTTCAAAGGAACCCTCCCTTCTTGGATCAAAACAAATTTGTCATCTACAGCCCATTGGCCTCCAGGTTCCAGCTGCGCTTGCAAATACTATCTGACAGGACAGGGAAATTGGTTACAGTGATGCTGAATGAAAGCACAGGTACTGTGCCCTCTTTGCAGTATCAGCGTGTGCTGATATTTGTTTAGCAAATACTGAATCTCACTGATGACAACAACCTTAGGAAGAGATATCTCTAGACTAGAGGAGGATTCTCATTCCCTGGGGAAACAGTATGGCAACTCATAACATGGTTTGAAGGACAAATAGAAAAATACAAGCACAGAGACTGTCTAATGGTTCTTTGGCCTTCAAAACTGATGCCTCTGTTCCTGAAACAGAGCCCTTTTGATGTGGCTTGGTGAGTCCTGTGCACAGAGAGGACAGCCATATGAAGAAGAGGAGTTCCTTCAAACCTCAGAAGAAATTCAGTCATCTACTTGGCAACAGCCAGGTCCTGAGAAGGTGAAAAGTCTTGCTGCAAAGACTGAGACACACAAAGAACAGCTGCACATTCAGAACAACCTTCTGTTACAAACAAGCAAAAGAAGGACAAGCAGAAGCTATTCAAGGAATCAGATACTCTGAAACAACAAAACCACAAATCAATATGGGATCCCTATTCCCCAGAGACAAGTACCTTAAAGTTATTTAAATAAGTCAGGAACCCCTGAGTCACCAGATGTACAAACAGAGAACAATTCAGGCACTACAAGGCTGAACCATGCATGCCATCTGCATGATCCATTAAGTTTTTAGGACATGGATTATTTTAAAAGCCTTTGAGTTCTCCACACACTTTTAAAGAGCCTCATGTGAGGCCTAAATGTTGGGACATCTTATCTTTTCCCTGCTGAATAAAGCAAATAATTTTACAAAAAGTTTGCAGATGCTCTTACTTAAAAAGTAATTCAGGAGATAGCTTGAAGCCTGAATCTTTCATCTAAGTGGAAAACCTGACTATCAACTTTCTGTTTCTTTCACACGGCAAGGAGGATGGAGAGAAAGTGGAAGTTGCTCCATTATCTCAAAGCTAAAATGGCAACCCTTACCTGTGTAAAACCTGTTTCCTTTTCTATTGAGTTGGTTTAGGTGGTGAAGGGTTAAGTCTGGAGCAACTCCAATGCTGCATAAAAAACCCCATGAGATCTTTTTAGTGGTGTATATGTCTATGCAGTGTGATGTATCTGCAAAATGTACTGAATTATCTGATTAGAAAGTGCGAAAAAACAAAGGCAGCCTGCAGTGAGAAAATGAGACCCTGTGCAGAATCCATCTGCCAGCGAAGCAATTAAAAAGATGGACTTCTTAGAACAGCAGTGATTGTCATTTGTGTATGACTCAGAGGGCTATGATATCCTCAGATCATATTCATGCACTGCAGTACCTGGTGAAGACCGTGTGAAGATCACTGTGTAGCCCACTACACTTTTGGCAGCTAGCACTAGTTTAATACCAAGCTAAGCTATGTAACTGGTGTGAAAGAGTAAGGGTTTGCTCTCCACACAGAGACTGGGGCAAAAGACTTGCTTGTGCGGTTTCTTTCTTTCCTGTAACTGTGTTTCTCAGAAGGTTTGTGGGCATGTATCTCCCTCCTCTGGTGCACAATAAAGTAACACCCTGGTGGGAGATAGGAGAGATTGGTTGTGACAAAAAATGAAACCTTAGAGAGTCCTCAGTGAATCACCAAAAATAACTTAACAAATCTTACAGGTGAGAATGTAGTTCAATTGCTTCTCCATTTCATTATACTATCATCATATAATATATATAAAACAGCTGTCTTCTACACCTGGGCACCTTGTATTCATTAATATTTTGCCCTGGAAATAGCTCAGTCCCTGATTTGAGGTCAAATCTTCATGACCTTCTCTGAACTGAGTTCTTTCATTTCTATCAGACTGATCCTGCATAGTCTTACCAGGACTATGTGACTGTGCAGAGACCCATTTCCCCCTCTTCCTAGTTGCTTTGTTTATTCACAGAAATGGCATGATTGGAAGTTTCCAGGCCACATGGTTAAAATGGCCTGTATTTCAGTAATTTTATGTAGATTTGTATTTGACACTTACTACAGCGAGTCCACACTCACAATGACAGAGAGCTTAAAGAAATGCGGTTCATCTCATCTAACTTCTGACATCTCCAGCACGTAGATGATTTCTCTCCACTGATTTAAGGGAGAAGTAGTCTAGAGAAGTCATCTAGAGAACTACCTTAGATGCAGACACCTGCATTGGCTAGCAGCCTGCCTTAGGCAGTTCCCAGAGAAAATCTCGCACTCTGCTCCAAGTGCTGTTGTGACCTCCAGTCCCACTGATGAGAGCAGTGGGGCTTTTCCTTTACCACCAGAGAGGCTCTATAGGACCATTCCTGTCTGCTGTCATCCAGACCTGAATTTTAATCTAGTGCTTGCTGAAGGAAGACTCATCTGCTTCAAGACTGGAGTGACGTTTGTCTGAGCAAGACTGGTCAAGAAGGTGCAGAAAATGCAGATTAGAGCTAAAATCCTTCTGGTGTAGACTTCTTTATTCTTTGTCCCAGTTAAGGGAGCTATCTTCAAAGGAGGCAGTGTCCCCTCGCACACACATGTCCCCTTCCTGGATAAATCCATCCCATTCAAGAGCTTTAAAAGAAACTGCTATTTTAAGAACAGAAATGTCTCACCCCCTTTTACAACTTTATTTTCAAATTATTCTGACACTGGTTTGTCTACATGTTAGACTAACAAGAGACAAAAAGAATAAACACATCGCTGTTGTACTGAAAGAAGGCATTAACCCAAATGTACTTTAAAACAGGATAGGCTAGCCAGTACCTCAGCCAAGATTTCCTACTGGGTACTCCATATTGTAACTACGGCAGCACATCCTCTCTGTTACAGTGGGTGTGTATGTGTCTAACACAGCTCCTTGTTAGACCCAATAGCCAGTTCTGTGAGCATATACACAACATGAAACAGGCAATTATTTTAAAATTTTGAGACACTGAAATGATCTTGCTAGAGGGACTGGGCCTTTCTGGCTCTGACCTACTGAAAAGTGCCGATTAACAATGGCACAACCTCATCCACCACTCTTAACTCCTGCCTAGCTAAATCGAAGTGTTTCCTCTACCACTCAGAAGACAGGTCTGGGAAAACAGTCTGCTTCTGTTTCTTGAAGGTCATCTGCATCTGGCTTGAGCAAAGCTATGCCACAGATCCACGGCAAGAAAATCCTGACCCAGCTCTTCACACAGGCTGGTGTGGTTGGGCTCAAGACTTCACAGAAGAAGAGGGACTTCAGTGACACAGGCTACATGCAAGCCCTCAGAGAAGAAAAACTCTGTGGGCTTGAGTGTTTGCTAAGAGAAAAAGAATTAAAAGGCTTTATAGTGGTTTTGGGAGTAGACAACTCCCAAAGAACTACTTAGCTTAAACGGCCTCACAAAACTCCCTGTCTGCGTACCATGGCTGCTCAGCTAACCATGACAGTGGTACAGTAACTCACACAGAGTGATGTAGGGAACAGGAGTACACTGCCTGTCTAAGCCCAGCCATCCTCTAAGAGCTACGATGCTCAAATGAGCCTGAGGTGCCCCTGAAGTAATCACGTCTCACACGGTGGAAGGCACAAGCAACAGCTCCATTCTATTTACTCTTTCCATTTTTGCTTGGTTGCACAGAAGTCAGCTTTTACCCTTGAACACAGGGGGATTCTACTTCTCAAAGCTTTAATTATTTCAGGTAAAAATATTATCCACTCAGTATTCAGGGGTCATTTGTGTTCACGGTTTGTCTTGACCATGATGAAAACTGGAATATATGGATGATGACTCAGCAGTGTTCAGAGTGAGGGTTGCTAATTATGGTGGAGAGGATATGTGCTAAAAATTCAGACACAGTGAGATTGAGCAGTACACCAGTGAGCTTTTGCATGCAAAGGCTGAGCTACCTGATAAAGAATGGCAAGCTGGAAACTGATACAGGGTTGTTATATTTTTGATTAATAATATACAACCTCAATGCAAGCCCTCACGATACTAAAACACACTAAACTTCTGTACATGGGCAGCCTTTGAGCTAGGAGATAAATTAATAAAACAGAAGGAAAGAAATTAATCAAGAATTACTAGAAGCAACTCGTAATAAAAGAGGAAAGGAGGAAATACAGAATATGATCCTGAAATTTAATGTTCACCTATGCCTTTATTGCTTTCAGAACACAACTGCAACCACCATACTTTAAAAGAGATCACCGTGTGTGCCCAACCCTTAAAAATTCAATTGCTTTAGCAACTGTGACACGAACGTGCAAGGCAGAGATTTTAAACGACTGAAATGACAAAAAATTCTGCCAACCACTTCCCTGCCTTTAAAGTTGCAGAGTTTGTACAGCACTTCAGTGCTGTCCCTGGACTGAAAACAGGGGCTCATTCTTGCACGGGAGCTTTTGAATCGCGGGTATTGAACAAGAAATGCTCGTATGTGGTTGAAGAGAGGATGCTTTTCTTCCCCGAGTGGGTTCAGCATGCTCTTGTTCGCTGTAGGCCTGCTTGTGGGTGCGCTGACGGAAAAGCACTGGGCTTCGGCAGCATCCACAATCCCGATTTCACACTGTCATCTCCTGCTCACCAGCCGGTGCTCTCCCAGGCAGCGGAAGCAGCCGGGGGCATGCACCGCCCTGAAGCTGGGGCACACGAAGCCCCGCGCACTGCCCTCCCCACCGCCCATCCCTTCTGGGCTCTGCACGGGCACCGCAGGTGCTGCCGTGACGCCTTTCGCGCTGTGGGGAGGGAAAACGGGAGGTTGGGAGGCGTGAGGGGCGGCAGGGTGAGGCTGGTGCTCCCGGAATACCGTAAGGCGGTTTCTGACAGCGGAAATGACGGTGGCCCGAGGGCATAAGCGTGGCGCATCCTCGCCGCCGCGGGTCCCGCCGCCCACCCCACGAGCGGGCTCCGGCTGGCCCCCCGGGACCGGCTGCCAGCGCGCCCCCCCGCGGCCGCTGCGGCACCGAGCCGCGGGCGCGGAGCTGCGGGCGCGGAGCTGCGGGACAGCGGGGCCGGGCGCTCCCGCTCGTTTCTGAGCCCCTGGAGCGGCTGCAGCACCGCTGCAGGGCCCCTCCTGCCTCTCCCCCTGCCCTGCCGCCCCCAGCGTCTTTGCAAACCGCCAGCGCGCACCTTGCGCGCTGCACACTCCTTCCCGCAAGACCCGCATCCTGACTGTCCTCACACTGACCCACGGCCCTCGAGCCACCAGCAGGTGGACAGGAGGGCACAGCTGGTGAAGGTGGTGATGCCTGGGACCTCAGTGAGCTGTGTTTCTCCACCTGCTGATCCATCCACATCAAAATTCTCCTGCCTTTAAAGACCCGCAGGGAGGTAACTAGCAGTGCCCAAAGATTTGGGATGTGCTTTGCCTCAGTTTTGGGCCATGCATCTAACTGCGCGGCTGCAAGAAGAGGCGGGAGTTACGTAGCTGGGGGGAAAGCTGCGTCCCTCCTGGCAAACCACCTACCCGGGTGTGCTGCTGTGCACAACAGGCTGCGGTCCTCTGGTCAGCGTAAGCAGTCTGTGAGCTGAGCCTAGAGAACTGCATGTGGGAAAAAAGAGCTTGGAGGTGCCTCTTCTGCTGAGACCCAATTCAGCCTCTCCCTAGGGTCCAGAGGAATTTGGTGCATTTCCGAAAGCAACAAAAGATCTTGCAAGCAGTGGCTTTCAGGGCTGAGCACCAGAGGTCTCCCATGCCTGGCTTGGACAGTTCCCACAGGAGAGGATGTGGTGAGGGGTGAAGAAGGTCAGAGGCCCTTTTGCAGATTCTTTCTCTCTATGAATACAAAATGAGGGCACTGGAGGCTCCAGGAGGTTCCCCACTGTTGTCACAACTCCATTCACTCCATAGCGCTCACTTGTCTCAGTGAACAAAGCCCGATGGTACAAAACCCAGGAACAAGCTTTGCGCAATCTAGTCAACTATATCTGGTTTACACTTGTGCTTCCCAGTTTAAATCTGTGCAAGACAAAGCATGGCTCCATCCCAGGAGAGCAGGAAGGATTCCGCATGTTGCCCATAAGCTCCCAAACTGCTGCTAAACTCTGGGCTTCTCACGTCTGCATGCAGCGATACTACTCCAGCCCCATGAG
Source organism: Rhynochetos jubatus (assembly GCA_027574665.1). Classification (NCBI taxonomy): domain Eukaryota; kingdom Metazoa; phylum Chordata; class Aves; order Eurypygiformes; family Rhynochetidae; genus Rhynochetos; species Rhynochetos jubatus. Next base: position 16,728,159 of record CM050654.1, on the reverse strand, counting down.
AGTTATGACGATAGCAGCACCAAGCGACGCGTGGTGATGCTGACATGTTCCTGGCAGGAGAATTAGGCTCTGCACAAACACATAAAAGGGACCTCTACTGGGTTTTTTTTCTGTGTGATGCTCCCACCAAAACAGCTGCAATGCCTCGCCTGCTGACTGGGGAATGGTGCTGCAGTGATTGCGCAGCAAGGAACGCACTAGAAGGACTGGATTTGTTCAAGCTCTGGACTGGACCCCTGTGATACTGACACTGCCTTTTCTTTCTCTCACACAGTGTCTGCCATAACGTGCCTTGTCTGGGGCCCTGCAAACCTCTGCAACCAGACCTCAGTGCAATTGGGTCTGTCACCGGCAGAAGGGTGATGAGCTTTCAGATATGGTCTGCCCACACGACTGCGAGCAATGTGGAGTGGGAAAAGCAGCGCAGACATTCCCTTCTTGAGGACATCTGACAGGGGGACCCAGCTGCGCTACACCATTCAGCGTTAAAGCAATGACCAGCTGTGCTGAGGAAGGTATGAAAGGAAGGACTTGGCTCACGCGTGTTTCACAGTTACCCTCGATGTTTCATCACTCCTGTCTAGGGCGCAGTTTGCTGGTTCTGAGAATATAGTGTGCCCAATGACATTTGGCTGTGGTAGGCCTCTTTTACAATGACGCTGCGTACAAACCCACAGCTCTCAAACTGAAAAGGGGGAGGGCTTGCGAGAAATGAATTCTTCAGGAAGGTATGGCAGGTGCTTTTCTAAGAATACACCACATAGAAACACATAACACTTGCCAGAGAGGAAAGGCAAAAGGGTATCTATTGCCCTGCCTATCTATCATGGAGGTCTGATGAGAATATCATGGCATGCTCAGCTCATTTGTGGATTTAAGTTAATTTTGTTATCCATTTATAGCAGAGCCTTTACCTAATCGGCTATAAAATATTTGGGGGTGATGCTGAATTTGGGTAAACTCAACTGAGATTCACCCTTTCCCTTTTATTTTCCCTCTTCTTTTGGGGTGGCAAGTTACAGTGGTCAGCAGTTGTTGTTTCTTGTTACAAGGGCAGCCACAGGCCCGTTCACAAGGACTGGATACGAGACTGCAAACCCTGGCCCTAAGGCAAGGGTAAGGATGACCACACTAAACGTGAAGCACGCGTATGTGGGTGTGTTTCAGGGGAGAGGAGGCAAAAAAATAGCAAGGCTTTTGAGACCCACTCTTTAATGTAAAAGGTACGCTTTTCCTAGAAGGGGGGAACATTCTGAATTACTTACAAAGCCTCAGGATGCCAAACCTCTGAGTTACAGGAATATCAGCTCAAAAAGCTTGTAAAAAAAGTTCCCTTGGCACCATTTTCCTGAGGCTAAATCTTGCTTTGGACTGTATGAGTTGTGCCTGTTAGTAAATCAGACAGGTCCAGGACCACTCCTGGGAAAACCTCAGCCTCCAAAGCTGGGTGGCTGCACCCAAACTGCTTAGCTGGAGCTGGTCACTCCACCTGTGTGTGACCCTTCGGTGAGGGTGCCTGCCCCTCACCCCTGCCCTGGGGTACCTGCTGGCTCCCCTCCTGTCAGCACAAGGAGCTGGTAGCCAGCACCTGATCTTGGAGAACACTGCTGGTGCAGCCAGGGCATTCCTTGAAGCCCAGAGCCATTCATTCCAGAAGCAAGTACCTTATGCAAACACCCAAAGCAGTGTCTGCTGCTTACACAGGCACATCACATCTCCCTCATTCCTGTGGCTGTGACTGATCCAACAGGATTTACCTTATAAACACAGAGAGCTGCAGTGAAATTCTAGGCACCCATGACTCCTTTTCCCTGAAGTCTCCCTGAGGTCCCCCACATGCCCAGATTTGCCTTATCCTTTGGAGAGCGCAGCCCTGCTTTAACCCCATCATTTGCCTTGCTTGTCTGTCTCTGGAGTGAGCTGCATGTATCTACCTCTGGAAGATATTCCCCTGCCTAAGTCCAGTATCACTGATATTTCTCACAGCAGTCATTCAATCATCCTCTTCTTCAGCACTTACTGTGAGAGCAAATGTGGCATTTTCATAGACTTTTATTTCTGCTGTCATTACTTGGGGCCCTTGAGGTCAAAGCTGAGTAAACCTCAAGTGCCCCACCAGGCAAATATGCAGAAATAAATTTCAGTTTCAAAGACTCATTCCATTGATTTATTCCCGAAGCTGCCACTGCTCACAAGCTCAGCTGTATCACAGATCACATGTTTAGGATTTAATTATCTTCACTGTACATTAAATATACTATATATGGTGTTCTGGACAGTCAAGACTCAGAAAGATTTAAATGCAAACAAAATGTACGTGGTTGAAGAGAAAGAGCCTTGAGGAATTCTCCAGCCCTGTCTTGACTGTCAGGAGAGTTTTGTGCCAGGTAGTATTTTAGGACAGGTTTTCATGATCCACTTTACCTGATCTCAGTCATCATCAACAAGAAAAGACAGCACCACCCAGATGGCCCCTCCGGCCTACAGCTGCACCACCCCACCCCTTGTTTTGGCACTGGGACTAATCTGGTTGTGGGATGAACTCGAGCACAAGAGCCAGTGCTGCTACAAGGGAGGGAGAGCCAAAGGACTAGGGATTCTGGGGGACAGGGAATGATCCTGCCCATTTTGGTAGCAGTTGCTCTTCCATGGGGTCAGGTTGTTGGTGAAATCACACCCACAGGATAGGGCCCTTCCTTCTTCTCTGTGTGATGAGATAATTCAGCTACGTGCAGTGTCTTCTCACTCAGATGGCACTAAGAAATACAGTAAATCCCCCAAAGTTCAATAGATTCAAAGATGGCAGTTTCGGCCTGCCTGAAGGAAATGTTGAGATGGGATGGTGACAACCACTAGTTTAAGATGTAAGAGCTGGGCCCTTGCAGTGGCACACACGTAACTGTTGGACTCGCTGCAGGCCAGTCGTCCCTTAGCTGGAAAGTTGTAGTATTGCTTTGTGTGAGGTTGCTGTCACAACAGGAATCTTGTAGCAGCTCAAAAGCAGCACAGCAGTGCCTACAGAGAACCTGTACCCACAGTGTAACAGCAGAGCTGGCCCTGTTGCTGGTAAACAGTGCTGCTCCCTGAGGAGAATTTCCTCTTGGAGGTTGATGATTGCCAATGCAAATTAGAGCAGCCTGCAGCTAAAGAGCACAAGGGCAAACTTTTTGTCATGCCTTCACCAGGAGTCTAGCAGCATGAAATGTGATTTTTGTGAAGACATGTTGATTGTCTGGGCTTCACAATGTCCCTGAAATGAGCACAAACAGCTTAGAAGATAAGGTGCCATCAGCTAAGCCCTTCTCTTGCCTGATCTGCAAGGACTGGAGTTCTTGGTGGCATTGGGATTACAGAAATGGATCTGTCCTTGATAAAAAAATACCTTGGTATCCACCTTCCCTTTCCTGCTAAATAGATGATGTATGGCTGGCTGCAGGCAGGCCTCTTGTAGAAATCTTCCAGCTATCAAGAGGGAATAATGGCCAACAATTATGCAAACAGCTATGGCAGGCATTTACACAGTTTGGAGTGTACAAGCTCTAGCTGTGGCCTTTATGACAATTGCTATTAAACCAGCTTACGGGGCAAAAGCCTTGAAGAAGCTTTGGGCACTTAATCAGCACAACAGAGTGGATCCCAAGAGCAGCACATGCAGGTTAGCTGAAAATGTAGTTAATCCCTGAAAGCACAGAGCAAATGGATTATTATGAGCAAGGTGCATGCATGTGGCTGCTGCCCATTTTAGCGCAAAGAGAAGGATGGGTGCTCAGCTCTGGCACCCAGGACAGCACCCCGGGGCCCTGCTGGCCCTGTGTGTGAGTGAGGAGTGTGGGAAAGAGAACACAACACTTCTTGTGCAAATTGCAAGCAGCAATACTGAAAGCATGAGATAGGTGTATTCCTCTTTAAGGTCAGTTGAAGGGCCTGGTAGTATGTGGGTGAATGAGGCCGGGGTCCTGCTTCAGAGAGGCTGCTGAGAAGGGAGAGACTGTGATTCACTTCAGGACAGCATTGGCTGACTGTGAGGAGGAGGCTGGCAGCCCTTGCTTCCCACCACGCTCACTCGTGCACCATCTGCAATCATGGGGCACAGAGAAGGTAGAAATGAAGAGAATGGGGTGGCTGCAAGAGAAGAGGGAGACGAAAGCTCCTTCCTTTCATCCCCTGGTTCTGGACCCTCAATTTAAGCTTCTGTGTCTTCTTTCAGCCCCGCCATCCCCGCCATTCCTGTACTCGTGCTACCTGGGGGTGCCATGTGTGCGACAGGGCAGGTGGCTGCTCCTCACCCTTTCTGCTGACACCATCAGAGCAGCAACAGTTTTACAAGTAACTTCATGGGCCAAGTCATTTAACCATTTCTGTCCTCCCAGCTGCCTCACAGGATGGCAGCGTTTGATATCTCAAAAGATAAAGAATATTTTGTGTAAGCAAAGGAAAACTAGAGAAGATTGATGGGGGGAGAGGGGACATGAAATGAGCTGAAAACCATAGACAAGGCAAAAGTCAGATGCGTGAGGAGGGTTATAGTGTGCAAGTGAAGAGGCATTGAGTCACACTGCAAGCTTGTACCATAAAATGATCTATACCTATTTCCCAGAAGGTGATTAGTTTGCATAATTCAGAAGTTTTACGAAGGGTGTTCATTGGAACTTGATGAATAATTAATTTTTTTTTTGTTTCATTGGCAAATTTGGAAAGTTAAGAGGACTCATTTCAATCAGACTGAAAGGAAAAAGGTTTGATTTTTTTTGTGGATTAAAAAGTAAAACAGTTAATAATTTGGAGGCTTCAAATAAGACATTTGTTCCTAAAGATGTTAATGCTACATTTTGATGTTGGCTCTTTAAATACGGTTTGAATATATAAAAATAACAGGGATTTTTGAAAGAATATGTTGCTTGCAACAAGAAAAAAAAGATAATTTAATTTTAAAAACATTGAGAAGTATTTAATTGGAAATTCTGAAGGTGTTTTTTTTTTCTTGATATAAAAAATATGATTGTACTGGCCAAGCTCCTGAAATATATTAATATCTCCTATTCTGGACTTTCGGCTGCAGAAGTTTTTTCTAAAACAAAGGCCCCATTCCCAGGCTCCACAGTTTATCATGCAAATCCAAACTTCTCAAGACTTCAGAGCCTGCATCCCCATGTGTCTCCCGCTCCTCAGTGGCCCAGGAACTCAACAAAACAATCAGTCACTGCAAGGTCACAGACAGAAATGATAGCTGCACACTCTCCAGAGCCTGCATTCACCCGCTTAGCGTGTTATGACGTAGTACCCAGTGTACTATTAAATAGCTTGCAAATGAAATACATTATTAACCAAGCATCAACAAAAGTGCTCTTACAGCTTTCACAGTTAAATCCCTTCCAGTCAGGAATGGTGCTGTCAGTTCAGAGCTACTGAAGGAATGGGAATGAAGGGAGACTGAGTCCTGCCTAACCCCTCTAGCCCAAAGACCTTGGCACAGACATACCATGTATTTTCACTGAATCTTGACCTCTGGCAATAACCCAACACAGGCTGATGTATCAGGCAGGTAATATTGCAGCAATGCCACTGACAAGGCTGTGACAGCAAAATTTGTTGAAGCAGAGTAATGAGAACTAGGCTTTCTGCTTTGCACTCTTTCTTTTACAAGATCGAAGTTGGTTGCTGACATTTGAGAATCATAAAAAGTGGGTTAATACGATGGCCATTTAAATGAGCAAACATAGCAAAAAACCTTAGGAAGTGAAACTTTCTCAAGAAAGCTCTGCTTAAGTGCAGTTGCTCTTGCTGCAAAGGGTTCCCTTTACGTTTTTCTCATTTTGCCCAGCACAGGTTCTAGGCAGAAAGAAAGACAAAATTACGTTTTGCCAGTGTGTCAGACAGCTTTGTTTTCTTTGCAAAGGACCCGATGATTTAAAACTGAAAAATGTTGGTGGTGGGAGATTGAAAAAAGCTTTAGGAAAAGATGTATATGCATTTTCTCAAAAATTTCCCCTTTTTCTTCAACATTTCATAAAAATTATAGAATTCAAAACATTTCCTCCCACTTTGCGTAGGGCTTGATTTTCATTGGACCCCATCCAACACATTTGTTTTCTCTGCATGCACCAGATATAATCTCACTGCTATCTAGAAGAAAAATTCCCCAAGTGGTGTTTTACCCACAAGGCCATCCTCCTTTTTATCCCCTCTTACTGACTCTGCAGCCCTGTTTTATAATCTCTTTTCCCCTAGAAACACATTTGCAAACCTTCTTGATTCTCCCCTTCATCTGTAACACGCATGCCAACCAAACTGCCCAATACCATGCTTTCTGGTATCTATTATCCCTCTAGAGAAAACATTAGGAACTCTTTTGGATGCTGGATCTGAATTTTAAAATGTAGGAATTCCTATCTGGCTTTTCAGGTGATGGTAAGTGGGAGGAGGCAGCTGGAGCTGTGAAGAAGCACATTACTTGGATGCTTACTGCAATCAGAGGCTTTATAGCAGGCATTAATCAGTGCTCAACTCAAATAACCAGGAGAGGAAGCTGGCCACACTCACAGATTCAAGTTCATATTCTTAGAGTTGCTGTAGATGTGATTGTCTAAGAACATGACAAAGATAAAGCTCACAGGGAATCGTAATATCTGTCAGTAAACAGGTATAGTAAGAAAGAGCTTCTGAACAGAGAGGCAGAGGCTTAACAGCTTTTTCAAACTGTCACGTTGGCTCATGAAAGACTCAGGTTTTGTTTTCATACTTGGCCCTGGTAGGGACTTCAGAAAAGGGGAGTTGCTAAGTCCTAGAAAGGTGGTTTCACGTACTTTGTAAATGAAGGAAAACAAGGGGAGTTTGGGTTATCACTAATGCAAGGGTAAGGCGTTATACATGAGATAAGATTCTGTGGTGAAGATTGGGTTGAACAACAAATCCTGAAGCTGATACATTTTTGGAAGGCACAGGACCTGCTTTTAGTTTGCTGACTCACATGATGCCAGCCACAAACCCAGCGCTTGGCTACAGCTTCCCATTGCAGAGAGGTCTGGGTTACAGGGTGACAATTTTCTTTGCAACTGCGACACTTCAAACCCAATAAGATTCTTGCAAAGCCTGGGATTTATTCTCAACCCTCTGCCAGAAATTCCTTATCTTTGTTTTCCAGAGCCTCCAGCCTTTGATTTAACACACATTCTAGTGAAAATACACAAGCCTTGCATGCATCATTGCAAGCTTTCGGTAATGTGGTGGCCCATGGACCAAAGGCAAACTGACAGAGCATATCACTTCCATACATCAGGACATCAACCCTACAGGTCTTAGACATAACTTCCAGGAATAGATTCGCTGACAAGCTTTGAATAAACAATCTATAATAAAGTCACTATTCATTTGATGTTATTTTTTGTAGATAGAACTTCAAGGAAAGAGGCAAGGAGAAGGTGTGGGAAGCAGAAAGGCAAGGTGAGATTATAGCAAGGATGGATTCTGAAGTGGTCCCCTTCCCTCAGTGGTGTCTTTCCATACCACCTAGCTCTGTCATGCAAATTTTAAAGAACACTATTGACGGATGCTGGTGGTATACTACCTGGTCTTTAATAAAATGTGTTTTCATTCATAAGTGGCTTCTGGGCAGGTTTTGACTAGGAAGCTACACATAACCTTCACTGACTCAGCCACTCATATTTCTCCTTAAAACATCCTTTCCCTCTTGGTATTCTTACTTCCCTACATCCATTTCATCAAGAGCCCTCTGAGATTTCCACACGGAAGATGTTCCCCTAAGGTGATTGTGGCTTCTGTTCCCAAACACAGTGTGTTCCTGGGAAGAGAGACATACCTGTGCTGTGGTTCGGAGACCCAGACCGAGTGTCATGTGGTTGACTGTGATAAAATAACTTCAGAAATCTTAGCCCATAATCACTGTTCACCTCAACTGAAGCATCCTCTTTTCTGGCCTTGACAAACTTTGGCTGTTATGTATTTAAAATGTTACTGTCAATCTGTCAATTTGAATACCTTGTCATTCTCTCTGTGTCTGTCAGCTGGCTTGCCCCTTCTGCTATATTATACTAAGTTTCCTTCTTTCATTTAATTTCATTTTATTTCATTCCATTTTCCAGCCCATCCCATTCTAGACATCAGCTCTTATTCATTGTTCAGAAATGGCCTCCAGACTTTGACTGGTGAACAAAGCTGATCTTCATTACCCACTTGTCATCAATTGAAAGAAGTGCTTTAGAATGTGCTCCATGCCATCCCCTGGATTTGAACAGAACTTGCCACTATAAGCTTAGGAAAATGCCTTTCCTTGTCAGGTCTCCTGTCTTTCAAATATTTGGATTATTTGTATGTCCACTGAGCTGGAGCACTCTCTCCCTTATGTACCCTTCTTTCAGTCCTTTGCTTGATAAACATTAAATATGAAGGTTTAATTATAGGTTTCCAAGGAGTCCTGCTTTGATCTTGTGGTTCGAAATGCCATACTTCTTTAAATCATGGTCTTAATTAGCTCTGTGAAAACTGGAAGTAGGATCTTAAGCTATATGCATTAGGCTCCTTGACTGTACCCTTTAACAATATTTCTTATGCATCTCATTTTTGAGGAGAACAGCATTCCACTCATGTCTTCAGCAAAGCTTTTAATGATCTATTCTTGTGTCCCTCTTTGAATGCAACTCCTGTATTGTCAGAGCCTCTGGACTATCAGAAGTACGGTTACCTTTTGCTGGTTTTCCTTTCTGCAATGCTTTAAGAAATAAGTGGAAGCAGAAGTAAAACCTTTCTCTCGCATGTCTCCACAGCTGCAGCGCATTACAGGGTATGCTTAACTGCTTTATTTTTAGACCTGGAAGCTTCCTTTGGTTCTTTTTGCTTATTCCTGAAAACAGACTAGCTTTCAGTGTTCACTCTGGGACGAAGGTGTCTGCTTTATTCCGTGTTCACTCCCAGTGACTGGCCTATCAACAGGAGATTTGTGGTGCTCTGCTTTGGAAAGCTCCTTAAGGCAAATTCTCAAGCATCTGCCAAGATACTTCAGGGTCTGTGTTCAAATTCCTCCTAAACCCTCTCCCTTGCCACAACCCCTTACAGTAAAGTGGAGAAGAGTAAGGAAGCTGGTGCGTAAAGACTTCTGCCTGTGTTGCTTCTCACTCCTGTCTCTGTATTTCCTCTTACCTCTCTCTGTATCTCTTTCCATACAGTCTCAGATCTTACATTTTGACTGTAAGCTGCACAGGGCATGGGGAGGAGGCACTACATTCACACAGGCAGGGGTCCACGTTGCTACTGGGGCACGCATGGACTATTACAAATAATGCGCAGCAAACTGAGCCGGGTAAGGGGTACAGCCCAGACCTTCAAGGCTAACTGAGAATGGTTAGCCTGAAAAGTTGGGAGGCAATTTTCCCTCTGCGTTAGGTATCTATAGATGCTCTGAATTTCAGGAAAGCCTGTTGAATATAATTAACTTTACAGTAGGGGAAACAAAGTCTAGAACCTAAAAAGGAAATACCAGCAACTGTAGCACAAAGAAAAAGGATGTTCACACATACACCCACACCTCAAATGCTTCTGGACAATCTGCTGGACAGCAGAAGTGCACAAGGAGACCAACCCCATGTGTCCTGAGAAGTACTGGATGGAGAATTCAACCCCATGTGTCCTGAGAAGTACTGGATGGAGAATTGCTCAGCTAGTGCTGTCCTTGCCTCTGCTGATGCTCAACTGAAGGTACTAGTTTAGAACTAGAGAGCAGCATCTGCAAATCCAGATTAGAAGCTGACAGAAAGGCCACATTTCTGGGACTTAATAATCAGTGGTTTTGTGATGTGAATTGTGGTTCCTTCAGGAACCAAGATTGATCCACCAAACTTGGTCATATCTAGGCCTTTACGTACACTAATTGGGTTTTATTCCTTTAATGGTAATGAAAGACTATTTTTCCAGTCACTGTGTTATTTCCTTTTCTCTTTACCTATTGTTTTGTAGAAAAGATTTTTTCTTCAGCCATACCACTTAGAGGTCTGGATTTTTTTTCAAATGACGGTGCATTTCAAAAACCCAATAGGTTTGTGGCAAACTAACATGGTCAAAACGTGAACTGTTTGACATAATAAGACATGATCTCACATTCTGAGTTTAACAAAATATCCTGAAACCAGATACTTATGCAAATGATAAGCCTCTCTTCTCCGCATTACATCTCAAGCAATTCACCAAGTTCCTGTCACTGAATTACAAAACATGGGCAGCATGAGACAGGCTTTAAAGTATGAAAATAAAATTATGTGAATAATCACATTTTGCAGTGGGAATTCTGGCAGGGTGTCAGGTTTGCCCTAACAAGTGTTCAATGAAGAAAAGCAATTCATATCACTAAAATTTGAGCAACTGACCCAAAATGAGAAAGAAATTTACATGAGAAGCCTAGTTATTTAACTTACTAGCAATCTGACTAATCACAGTAGCGTAGTCCAGTCTTCAGTGCAAACTGCATGTCCCTCTCTGAGCTAAGTTCAAAGAGGCCATGAGACCCGAAACATTCCTAAGCTGATTCCTTCGTGTAAGGCTCTGCAGCTGAGCTCTGCAAGTCCCTCAGTCCCCTCCCCTGCTCTGACGCTTTGCTATGGGAGTATATGTAGACTATAAAGGTTTCCTGTGACCTGAGGATTAATAACACCCCTAAGAACAAAGAGTACTATAAGTACATGCATTAAAGGATAGATTTATCTTACACTGAGTTTTTGGACATGGCAAGTGCAAAGCACAGGCTGTTGGAGACAGCCTGAGGAATATCCTTCCTGAAAGACCTGCTGAATCTCAAAGTCAAAGGGAAGGCTCTTCTTTCACCCATTCCCTTGCCCTGGCCCTAGGCCATCTGTCATGTTCCAGTTATGAGGAAAGGGTGGATGAAAAGAAGTTCTCAAAATGAGGAAGTCAAGGTAGGGAGACACCAGACTACACAAACAAGAAGGCGCAGTAATTAGGTAAGACAGGTGCTATGGCTGTAGCCCACAAAGCATGGCTGTAACATATAGGGAAAGTGGATCAAGCAGAAGTCCAGAGTCTTTGGATGAGGCTTCGAGCAACCTGGTCTGGTGGAGGGTGTCCCTGCCCATGGCAGGGGGGTTGGAACTAGATGGGCTTTAAGGTCCCTTCCAACCCAAACCATTCTCTATGATTCTATGACTCTTCCTCAGCTGAAGAATACTTAGAAGAGGGGCACAGCAGAGATAAAAGGCATCCCCAGTGATTCTTGTGGATCATATTTTAGGGGGTTACTCATTCAGTTACCAATACCTTGTTCCATGCCATAACTGAGCTGGGAAGTATGGGAGCAGTGTAGAACAAGGTCTCTGTTTTGCAGCATCAACCATTTGCTATCTGCATATGTTAACTCAAGATCCAAAGTCTGATTAACAAGGATAGAGGGTACCATAGCAAGGTGACCTCTATCCATTGGAAGGGGGATGCTCTGGGCTCACTTCAGGCTGCCTTGGCTGTGAAGACAGAGACAACTTCAGGAGACTCCACAGGGAGTCAATCTGCAGTCTCAGTCGATATCAGGAGATGACATTATGGTTGACGAGGCCCAAATACATCATTTGTTTAACTGCATACAAAATCCAAGGCCAAAAGATACACAGGACAGGTAATTTGATTACTATTCTGGGTATGAAAATGTCAGGCATAACCTGCTGATTTCATGCCATAAATCTCACTGATATTCTGGTACACAATGTTGCTATAGCATGTATTTAATATTAAATTTAATATTAAAATTGATTTAAGCTTGTCTAACCAGTAATACAATATAGGTCTGACTCATTATTAGCATGCAGTTTTTCATTTTCCCATAGCCATATTTTTATTTATCATCAGTTCTGTTTTGAATGCTGGTTAAGATCAAGCTGACTATGAATCTGTCATTACAAACAATTGTTGCATCATCTAAGTGTGTAAGCAGTACATTTATTTATAACATTAGGTATTTATGTGTTTTCGGAATCGAATATTTATCCTGTATCTTTGGATTGGGCAGGCTACTGTTCAAGAACTAATGCTGTTAGTTTTTCTAGGTCACAGTCCAAAATTTGGTCTTTGCAACCTACTAGGTCTACATATAGAAATGATGAAGCATCTTCTAAAAGACCTTCTCAAAGTGGGGGGAAAAAAAGAAATTATGACCTTCAGGGTAACTGAAGCGTAACATCATGTTTACGAAATTCTTTAGGCATAATTCATGGATATGACAGTCTACCACATAAAAAAGCAAAATTAATTTCAGACCTTATGTGACTTTTAAAAGGCCAGTGGGTGAAAACCGTGGGTGAAAATCACTGAGGTTTGAAATGACACATGTGCCCTAAGCAGAGATAGCAATAATCAAAGCTCCTGCAGTGTTTTCCATCTGTTGATGTCAAGGCACTTATAAAGTCCGTAGGTAGGGAAGGTACTGCATAGATGTGGAAGTCATTACCTATAAACCTAGACAGATAACCTTTTTCTTGGAAACAGGAAAGCCTAAAGAAGCTGGATTATGATCCAACTCACACTGCTGATATGAAAAGATGAAATAGCTGCAAGTGTAATCAGTATTTTGAAGGGGACAGCAACTTTTAAACATGAAAAGCACTAACATTAAAGCAAGCAAAGAAATTGGGGGTGGAGGGAAGTCCTCCACAAAAAAAGCTAGGTCGCAGTGTCGCTAGGTCACTGTGCCACATTAGGCAGAAGTATAGTTCTCCGTATGTTGTCCCAGTAGCCAATACTTGATGATTGCTAAAATATTAAGTACTATGATTATGCAAACTGGCATCACCAAAAGGCCTGAACTGCTCTACTGGATGATTACCTTTCCTCCCCCAATTCTTAAAGCAGAATGGATGGCAGTTTCAGATTGAATATATATTTTCCATCTGCTGAACAGTTGTTTTTGTTCATGCTGTTTGAGGTTAACTGTGCACGTACTAATAAAACCCACTACTTCCTTTCTCGTAAAACCAAAACAAAGCTTCATATTACTTTCAGGTACAGCATCTAGATCAAAGCTATATATATACACACTGACTCTGTGTGGGTTCAAACATTTCGAAGATTCGGTATCCTGAAAGGTGTTGCCTTTTTTCCAGTCCTGAGAGTTCCAGTTTGTCTTAGAGTCTGAAGGCATCAGCCACCTTCAAACCCTTCAGCATCTGTCCCAGCACAGGAATGCTCTCAATATTGGTCACCGTGGGCTTTCTCTGCACAGCCACTGCCATTGCCGAAGGTGGGTAGATGAAGGAGGCAAGGTAGCTGGGGGTGTCTACCTTTTCTCACTTTCACATCTTTGCAGGAGATGGACTGGCTACAACAGGGAGAGGGAGGTGGTCTGGGAACAAGGTCTTGGGGCACGGCGAGGTATCTGGAAAACCAGACACAGATTTTAGAGCAGTAGCATCTGTAGAGAGGCTGGGCAGGATTCAGGGTAGCTCAGGAAGGAAGAAAGATTTTGTCAAACTAGGCCCTGTGAGTGAAGTTGTTGGCAGCTTATAACATGGATATAGAGATTTTTTAAATGGATGGAGAAGTCCTACTCCTCTTCATCCCAAATTCTTGCACTGTAGAATTGAAGAAGAGAAGCCCTGCCCTAAATGGACTGATATAAAAGGAATTTGAACAAATAATACTGAGTGTTAAAGCAACAGTCAGTGCCTTCCCACTGTGTAGCAAGATAGAGTATAGTAGTTGTAAAAAGCAGCCAGTGGGGATGTACATGGTATGTGTTTCCCTTTTACGATTTGTAATGCTTTTTTGCAGTATGTTTGTCAGGCTTTGCTGTGTGTTCCTATACTGCAGCTTGGGGCGTATAGTGAGGCTGTACTGTGGCTTGGGAATAGATGGTTAAAAATGAGGAACAAGATCAGAAACAAAAATATGCAAACAGGTTTTCCATTCAGTTTTACTGTTACCCTAATGGCTCTGTTCCATGTTCCATACAGGATGTCAACCTGTTTGTTTCTAAATGTCAACATGCTTATTTCTGCCAGGCAGAATTTGTGGTTTAAATGTCTATTTTTAAATTTCAAATTTCAGCTTTACCATATGAAGTCTGGGGTTTTTTTCTTGCTTTCTTATGTATATTAAAAAGTTTGTGTTGAAGAAAACTGAAGCATGCAGGTCATTACTCTAGTAAATGGGCCAAATTACCTACTATTTAATCAACAAGTAATTGCTGAGATTTATAATATCATTTATAGTAATCAAAGCACTTCTTGAACTTTTTAAAGTATATTAATGCAGTACCTATGTGAATTGTGATCTTGGAGTCCTTTTTTTTTGGAAGGATTTAGCAGCACTTGTAGGAATTATCCATGGATAATAGGAGGTGATATGACTGCCTTCCTATTGTGCAGCTTTCAGGTAAATAGCTGCAGATCATTTCTTGACAGTTCACTTACCATCATGCTCTTTACTTCCTTACAGTAATGGAAGTGACTCAACCAGCAATGGTACTGGCCAACAGGCAAGGAGTCGCCAGATTGGTGTGTAAATACAAGCACATTGGGAATGCAAAGGAAATTCGAGTGACTCTGCTTAAACAGACAGGTGACCGCTTCACTGAGATTTGTGCTTCAACCTACACAACGGAGTTTAAAATGTTCCACGTGGAAGAGGTCATTCAGTGCCATATTAGCCCTAGCCGAAACAATGTGACCCTCACCCTCACTGGCCTGCAAGCTAATGATACTGGTCTTTACGTCTGCAAGATGGAGCGGATGTACCCTCCACCCTATTTTATGAACAAAGGAAATGGGACGCATCTCTATGTCATTGGTAAGCCAAGTAGCTTTACAGTACTGTGATATTCCCAGGCGAAGGGAGTTGCTATTATGTCTCAAAGGTCTTCAAAGTTCTGTTTGTAAGAAGTGAGGCTGAACACTGACTCAAGCTCTGAGAATCACGTTTAGCTTTTATTCCTCTCAGGTCTCCCTGCACACACCTAAAGCAGGCATATTCATAGCCATGCAATGTATTTAGCAATGTATGGATGTTTGACAGTGTAAGCAACACTGTATAGTGTACACATATGTCTAGGCAGTTAGATTAAGTGCAGAAACAGTGGAGATTAAGGGGTATGTTCTACAGATAAAGCCTATTTTCATTGGAGGTTAGGTGGGCAGGGACTCACATATGATAGAGAAAAGCAGTGTGGAGGCCAACATATTGACTCTAGGATCTTCCTTATGAAGCTTATGTGTGACATGACTTGTGTGATATCATATGTTTTAGATCCAGAACCTTGTCCAGACACTGCCATATATCTTTGGGTATTAGGAGCTACTGCCTCAGGATTTTTTCTTTACAGTATCATCATCTCAACCATTCTCGTGGGCAAAGCGGTAAGTCTCATCAATACAAATCCTGCTAATAACACCCCTTTTTGCGATGAGAACAAGGAGAAAGAAATGAGAACAGGGAAGAAAACCGGGAACAAACACACTGGGGTGCTTCTTTTTACCGGTGCAATGCTGTTAGAATAATGCAAAATAAGATAACTTGCTGGAGCTGCCATTTAGATTTGTTTACAGCTCCTTCATGCTGCCAGAGTAGAAGAAACCAGTCAGCTTACATCAGCTGGACTGACCTTTGCCTTAGGTTTGAATGCTTAGTACAGGTAGGAGCCCTGGGTGCGTCTGAGGTCAAAAGCAACAGTCTATGTGTACTCTGATTTCACAACTGATTCATACAAATTCCCAGGATTTGATTTTCCCTTTTCCACCATTCACCACCTCTATGCAAAGCAAAAAAGTGATTCTACTGAGGGGGGTGGGGGGGATTGTAACTTACAGCGTTTTTAACTACACAGCTAGAAACGTCTACACAAGGGAGTGCAAAATGGGTTGCCTCTTTCCATGGGGGTCTGGAGTACTCACAGTCTGTTAGCAATAAGCCTGATGCCACAGCTTAAAACCAGTCAGTATCCCTGTCCGGTATTTTTCAATCCGCCCTTGTCCCTAGCAGCTAAATGAAACTGTTGTGTGTGAACACTCCTTGTGTTGAACCAACACTGAACTCTGCAGCAGGAGAACCTTCAAAGGGCTAAATGAATGTCATGACTCTGGTTTTTCCTACATGGCCCCTGTAACTCCTGATTCTCTTTCAAATGGTCTCAACGGATCTTCTACAAAGAGAGGGGACAGGGAAAGATGCCTAGAATAACCTACTCAGTAAAGGCAGAACATCCATCAGTTTTCTCTAAAATGTGCTAGTCAAAGATTATGTTGTGATCACCCCCTTATTTTACTGTCTTCCCATATTTTGTAGATAAAGAGAAGACGATGTCTCACTACTGGGGTCTATGTGAAAATGCCTTCTGAAAAGCTAGAGAAAAAAGTGATTCCATTCCACATTACTGTTAACTGAAAACCTTTTCCTTGTTGGGATGGAGAGTCTGCTAATTCACTTAAGTTAAAGAAATAAAATTAATTGTCTTATTACAAAGGTGTATGTGAAGGAGAAAGAACATTCTTTGTAACTTCTATGGTTTGGAGGAGAATAAATAGTTTATGCATTAATATTTCAAGGTTAACCCTGTCACATAAAAATGGCTACATTAGGCCATTGATTCTTTGAGTTGTATTGTACCAATATGTAGTCTATATATATATATATATATATATATGTATAGCATTAAGAGTTATTGCTGTTGAAGCTGAGCATCTTACTGTCAAATTTCACCTTGTCTACTGATCAGCTGAAATCCAAACACTATTACAGCAGAGGCTTGTGTGTCATTGCAAGGCGAATCCTATAGGTCTGGGGGGCAGAGGCAGCAGAGCACACTAATGTACAAAGGAATGTTGACTTGTTTCCCTGCATTGCTATTTATTGGTCTCATTTCTGGCATTAGTGCTCTGCGCTCCCACAGAGGCATCACCGTAGGCTGGCACTGATGGCGCTGATGCTCCAAAAGCCTGACCTCAGCTCCTTTCACTGGCCTTGTGTCCCAGGAGTTAACATTGATGGTATCTGAGCCAGTGCTGACAGCTCGGGTGGAGAGAAAGGCTGCCCAGCTGGAGCTCTCTCAGGCAGTTGCTGGGAGGATGTTCCAGCTCTGCTGGAGCCTTGCGTTTTACAAATGCTAAATTAGCATCTGTCCAAAAGGCAGAGGTATGTTACTGTGTTTAAATGAGTCTATTTTCCATGAAAATACTGACAGTGTATAATCTTGGTTATTAGTTATGTACCATTCAATAAAAACCTTGAAGCTTTGCCCAAATTCAAGTTCATTTCTTATTCACCATTCTCAGAAGAAACAGGAAGTGGCTACATGTTAGAAAGCAGCGATGACAAGATGAACCTTTCCCCTCTGGCCCTGTGTTTCGCCCTTCTGAGGGAGCCTGTGTGCTCATTCTAACACATACCTAATCAGGTCTCTTCCTCAGGGCCACCATTAAAGTCTGTTAAGTGTTCTACTTGTCTAGTTAGAGCTGCTGTGATGCGGTTCAGGGACGCTTACCAATCACCTTTTCCCTTCCAGCAAAGTTACTTCCTTGCAGAAAGTAGCTGTACCACTTTGACAGCACCTCCTGTACATGTTTATACAAAAACCTAGTCCTAGTTTCAAATCCTGTTTTCTTTGCACCTCTTTGACACTCTCACTCACTAAATGCTAGTCAACACACAAAGCTGCTGGAGTTTAAAAAACTTTCAGCATGCTCAGCTACTACCTACTACTTTGACTCTTTGCTATCAAAATTTCACCTTGTAACCCAAAAACTTTGCAGCATGTGTCCCTGTTTCACAGCTATGAATCCATCTTCTTGGCTACGTAAGTGTGAACCCAAATTCCCACAGCCCTCCATGCCATGTTTGTGCAATGGCAGTGGCTCCCAGAACACCAAATCTCGTTGCTCTTTTGGTTCACTTGTCCCCTCTTGCCCCTTCATTTGGCACCACCTCCAACTGCACAAACAAATGTTCCCAGTCTCCATTTGCCAATGCTTGAAGGTGCTAACTGCTCCCTTAGTACTGACCTACAATTGCAGTGCAGTAAGTAAAAGTAGCATCTCATGACATATCCTTCTTCTGAAGGCATTCCAGTATTCTGACAGCAGTCTGGGATTTTTCCCTTTATTTTCCACTAATGTGGTGTTTTGGGGATAAAAAATGGTCAAAGACCACACATCTGACGTCACTGCAAAATGACTGAATCTCTGCCTGTTCAAGTGCAGCCTGCTCAGGGAAATGTGTTCCATGATTGGTAAAAATAGATTTGACCCATACATCCACTGTAAAGCTGTAAGATGTTCCAATAAATTTACCCTGGAAAAGCAAGAAGAATTATCTGGAGCAATTTTTTTGCACCACAGCAAGTAGTAGCTCAGATATCCCCTGAATCATGTGTCTGACTCCTAATCAGGACTCAACTGTTTCTTCTTTTTCTTTTCCCTGAAAATTCCTATAGAACTGGGACCAAGAACTTACTTTTCTTAAGCACTCTAAAAACAGCTCAAGTAAATTATTTTCTAAATTTATCCCTCCTGGGTGAAGAGATGCTTTGGACCTGTATCAACAACCTCATGACCTCTGGCCACAGCTGGCTGTGAGTCTGTGTTACTGTAGAACCTGTGGTATATTCCAATTCACCTTCATTTCCGGCAGCTAAGCTGACCATGGTTAGGCCTTCTGCATCCACCTGGACTAGTCCATCTCAGTACACTTGCATTTCCTTGAGACATTCAGTCTGTAACCATCAGTGAAGAATTCTGCCCTACATAAATTGCAGGCTGGTAAATGACCTGAATAGTGAAGGTTATGGCTCAGCAGAAACGATCAGCTCACATATGGCAGTAGCAGTATTTTAAGTTTGCTCCTGTGTTGAAACAATTCCTGGTATGATGTGTATTGATTATCCTATTGGAAATTACTTTGCCCAAATACTCTGGCTATTCTGAACTTCTCTTCATCCTCAGGAGATACTTTTTTCAGCCTTCCCTTGTTTCTGCAGTGCTTAATTTTCTCTGTCTTTCCTTACCACTGTAGCAGACTTCCCTGAGCTAAATGTTATATAAGTACACATTACCATTTTTATTCTAAGCCAGGTTCCCCTTTCAGATTTTCTGGCATGGTAATAGGTGCACTTAAATCAGCAGATGCAGCAGTGAAGACCAAAGTGGGATTTCAGTTCAGATTTTATTGACAGTGATACTCTCATAATTTATATTTGGCACTACAGAGATGAGTGGAGCCTAAGTGCCTGCAGGGATGATATTTATACCCATCTCCATATGGTCCCTATAGCAGCTAGTTCTGAAGAGTGCAGAGCCCAGATCTCAGGGAATTTCCATTCCCCTGATGCCCTCTGCTGCCCTCCAGGACCTAGAGCTCTGTGCTTTTCCCTCATACTTGGAGAGCTTCTTGCTACTATCAGCACTTAAAAAAAAAATTTACATATGCAAGACAGATGTAGTTTTCTGTCAGATCACAGCAGTACCAATATGAAAGGTGCACACTCAAGGTAGGTGTGCATCCCAGAAAATAAAATAAAGAGGAAATCCTGACTCTTTCTGGGGAGAATGAGAAAAGGAAAGGTGAAAGGATTTGGTCTCAGAACTCTGCTCATTAGAACAGGGAGTTTTAAAACATAACTGAGTATCTTACCTGGACAGCCAAATAAGGAGACTGTACTGCTTGATGAGGTTCAGGAAGAGCGTCGTTTGATGTGCCCTTTACCCAGCCAGGAGATATGTTAGCCTGTTTGAGAAACAGAGATAGTGAGTTTCTGGCTGCATCTGAGCAGGCATTCACAGGTATAATTGTCTGCACCAAAGACAATGGCATACACATACTCTACCTGCCGCCCTCCCTCCCCCCAATATTCTACTTTCATTGTCATCCATCCTTTTATCTGAACTATTTTTCTCCTTGCCATTTTCAATTATCAGAGTCCTAGTTGATACAGAGAAACGTGTGGAGTTTTCCACCTGGCTACTCCATGAGCAGGCAGTGAGTAGTTCATCATTTCAGCACTGAAGATTTTCATGTGAAATATTCCGATTTCCCACTCTTTGAAGGAATATGGGCATCTGAGCTCACTACTCAGTCAGGTCATAAGGTCTGTAGGGAAAATCCATTCTATTCTACACAGATCTTTACCAAATTTTAAAAAATAATCAAGGACCTCTAGGCTATGCAAGAGCAGACTTTTGTTGACCTATTCGTCTCCTTCCTAACCTTCTGACCTTTTATCATGGTACCCCTGGGCTTAATTCTTGGTTTTCAATAGCCAACATTTGCATTGACCAGGTATCTCCTAACTGGTTTGATAGAATTCTGTCTGAGTACTGACGTCAAGCTTTGCAGCTCCGAAGAGTGTGTATGAGTATGTGTGTGAGGGGCTGAGGTGAGAATTGGAGGCAAAGCACACTGAAAGGCAAGATAAGACTGGCTTCTGCCTTTTCCCATACAAAAGCTATTGCTGGGGAGTAAACTCTGAAAAAATAAACCAGAAAATGCATGAGCTTTCTCTGCAATGGGAACAATCTGAACCACGACTAGAGAATTCTGCCTCTAGGAGAGGCGTAAATAGGAATCAGATGATGTAGCCGAGAATTACACCATGAAATTTAAAACAAAGGCACTGCTGTACAGCAGATGGTTTTATGCATTACTAAACCCAATTTATTCCTGACATTTGTAAACTGCATGCTTGCTTGAACTCATAAATGGTACTTTGAGCTAGCTTCTATCACAGCTAGACTGTGGGGCCTCCACAGTCCCTGGGAGGGTAACTTGAATTTTGAATACAGGCTTATGGCTGGGAGGGAGGTGTGGAGAAGAGGTGAAATTCAGAAAATTTTTGAGCTGCAGAGGATGAGGAAAGAATTACAAATACATAGCACCATACTCTGCTGATCCTGCAGATTCCTGAGCATCACTTGGGCATCAGTATTCCTGTACTTCTACACACAGACATTCAGCACTTACATGACTTTGTTATCATGTTGTGTGAATGTTTTTTGCGACTGATAAAAGAACAGTCTTATTTAAGGGTACTTTTATATTGTATCTCAAAGAGGAATGGTGAGGAACTGTGGTATGTTTGAGCAAGTAACAGTTACTGATAAAAGATCTCAGTAACTATGGGAAGGCGGGTTGCAAGAATTGTACCTGAAGTCAGTTTAAAATTTTTTGTTGTTTGCTAGAGAGACAGAACAAGGAAGAGTTCAGATAGGGGACAAAACTTCGTTGGGAATCATTAATAATTCCTGCTGATGTGACCTGGCAGATGCTTCCATGAAGTAGGAGATTATTAACTACTCAAAAATTCAGTATTTTTTTCCTTTTTTAACTTTTAAAATGGAGATCTCTATTTCCATAGTCAGCTGTGTTAACCGCAGCCATGGTTTTATATCATAATAAGCATTTTTTTTAGTGGTTATGAAGTTACAGTTGAACAAAAAGATCTCAGTTTCTTCAGTAACAGTTTTTCTTCCTTCTCTTCTGGCTATTGTTTTGAAAATGTAGTACTTTAAAATGGTCGATTTGATCTGCTTCGTTTTCTGCCCTGGGGTTTCTACACAACACCACTTCTGTTCTCTTGAAACATCCACATGACACAAATGAGGTCCCAAGCTTTTCAAGTTACTTTTGTTCACAGGAGCGGCAACAGGCAAGCTTCCTGCAGCAGAAGCGGTAAGAAAGAGGCATTTTTCAATATAAATATATTACAAATCCAAAATAAAAATATGCAGTCAAAATTAGGATTAAAGAATCTGGATGAATTCTGTTATAGCACAATATTTCTAGGCATGAAATTTTCTTGCAAACATGCTATGTAGTACTTCTTCATTCACCAACAGAATTGATAAGAAAGCAAATCTTACTTGTTAGCTATAATTCAGCCAGTTCAGTAGTTAAAGTAATATTGACTGTTTAAAATGAACAATAACGTACTGATGGCTCGTTGTTTTCATTACAACCCCTCTACACAATGGGCAGCCGTTAGTGTCATCTTTTGTATCGTTGACAGGAGCTGTGCAGCTGCAGTTGCCCAGAGTTGCCCTGCAGGAGTGCAGGAAAATGATGTCACAATCCTGAGAAACCATACATCAGGCAACCTGACAGCTATGACCTTGATTAAAAAAATCCATTTTGAGATATGGTTCTTTTGTCACTGGACTCCTCCTGGATTAGTTGGTTTTATTCCAACACAAAGCAAGACCTTGTTTTTAAGGAAAATTGAATTCCTCTCATAATTACGTAACTCCAGTAATTAACTTATTACACCTTGGCCTTGCTTTTAGAGCTGTTCTTGAGGCTTTGTAGCTTCTTGAACTAGTGATGAATGGGGCCAGCAGAAGTACTGCTTACTTCTGTGCAAACCTAAAAGTCTCTCTCCAGAGTGAGGGGATAGGTAGGTATGTATCAACTTCCACGGAACTTGGTGCTGGGCACTTGCATCATCATAAACTATAAGAAATATCTCAACCTCCTTCCTCCCTGTGAAAATTCTCATTGAAAGCTGGTCTCTGTTGACCTTCAGCTGCACCACAGAGACCTCTCTTCATGCGCTGGTGTGTGGGGAAAGATGAGGTGTTTGAAGTTCTGTAGAAACTCTGATAAGACTTCTTTTCTTGTATGTTTTCAGAGTCAGTCTTCTTACCTGCCAGACACAGCCTCTAGTTTCTGCTACTGTCATCTTTTTACTTCATTTGAACCCAAACAAATACAACAAATAAGTGATTAAAAATAGGCCTTTTCTTCCTCAGCACTAGAAACACTGTTAGGCGGTACTATGGAAACACCAAATCTGCTCTAATTGATTTGCATCATACAGATTAAAAATTTAGATGCAATGAGCTGCACAAAAGTTGTAGAAATACTTGGTGGGGGGAACAAGAACCAAAAATAATCATCTGCATTTGAAACTGTCACAAAGCGTGGTATGTTAGCAGTACTTAATCAAGATCAGAAAGCAAAACAGTTCATTTCTCTGTAAGTTATCAAATCCTTCTGGTAAGTGACACTCTGGAAACATTCGATCGCTTCATAACTGGCTGACTTAATGTTTTACATGCAGGGAAGATGGCTAGAAGAGCAGTAATCAGCAGAATAAGATGGTTTCATAGCTGAGCTTTGGTGAGGTGTTACATCGTGTGGGTAGCATTTATAAGAGCTCTCTCACTTTTAATTCTGTAGCAAAGATGACTGTCTGCTTCACGAATTAATAATATTTTCCTCTCTCTTATAGTGGCAAACTAATTCATTATATCATGTTTTATTTTATGATTATTTGTCTAGTCTTCTTTTTATAGTACTCTCATTAAGATGGAACATCTTTTAAGCTCTTTTCTCCCCTCATCTCTCTGCAATAATAATAATATAATGCCATTATAATAATTTTACCAGCATTACTCCCCCTCCTGTATGTAAGCCACAGGCGCATATCCGGTGTAAAAATTCTTCACATTAACGTCACCATTTATGCTGTAATTTTCAGATTAACTTCTCATGCCTTTACTTCGTATTTTATGATTAAGAAAGACCAGGCTTCCATATACTATTACTAAATACAGCAATTGCTCTACTACCACTGATCACAAGGAAGGTGTGGTTCTTTCACGGAAGTGGATAAAGCTGCTTCACTCTCCGCTTTCAGATGCCTCAGTTGGAAATACACCTTAAGCGTTTGCTTCATGGTTCCTGGAAGTAGGGCAGTCACCATGCTGTGTGGACATGTGTTCCCCTTCTCCTCTTTTGTTTTTCAATGCTGGATGCTCCACAGGAGCAGATTGCTAGTGTCTCGTTGAATGAATACATGAAGTAGTTGGGAGGGGACACAGACAGTGTCTTATTCAGTAGGCGGATGCAATGCAGAGGAGGGAAACAACCTGCCTGGCACCTGAATGCAAGTCAGGCTGCAAAAGGAAGAGGCTGGAGGAAGTGAGAGGACATCAGCCTGCCTGCACGTAGCATGAATGTCATCTCTAAATGCAGGACCTTTGTAAATTATTTTCCCCTGAAAAATCAGTTTAGATGTGACAACACGGATGCTTTTGGTGTTACTTTTCAACATGCAGAACAGGAAACACTCAGCACCTAGGTCTGCTCTAGGTAGATGAAATGTTTTATTGAATCTCCTCTTCCACTAATAAACTGCTCACATTAAACATTTTATCTTACCTATTTTGGCAAATGTTTGTGTATAGAAAAATTCTGGGAAAAAAATTAAATATATTGGTATTTCAAACCGAAATACTTTGATTTCTTTGAAAGAGTGTTTCACCTTAAAATTTACTTTATCTGTATCAAATTTGTAAGAAAAACCTGTTTACCAAAAAAAACCATTATTTTTTTCTAAAGTTCCTAGTTTGCCAAAATTTCAGATTCTTTTCAGATTGGACAGTAAAATTAAAACTAGTTATTCTCATAAGTCTAGTCATTGCAAAAGAACAGAAATTATGTATGTGAGTGTCAAATCTGTAGAGCAAAAAGATAATGAAGCTTCAATACTACAATATCCAGATGAGGCCAAATATAGCAGAAACTATGGTGTTGATCTTCCCTTCTCACAATAAAACCAGAAGCATTTTGTGTTAATTATGACATTTGAGTGGGTAATGAAGGTACAATTATTTTTCCAAAACTAGTCAAACTTTTATCTAATTCTTTTTATGCTGTAGGTATTTACCATCATGTGATTCCAAGTTTAATTCATTATTAGGACAAATAGAACTTTAGATACTGCCAGTTGGACCCAACTGGATCTTTACAACTTCCTTTTATCTTAATCCTTTCTTTACTCCACGAACTTAATTGTCCTGGAGGTCAGTATATGGATTAAAAGCATTGACACTTGTACCTAACTACTCAGACTCACGTTAACAGCTTGTTCGTGAGGCTTTAAGCTCCTGAATGAATCGCAAAATCTTACTTATCATATAATAGCAAAAATAAGATAAAGTTTAGTGAAATGTTTAAGTGTAGCAGAAAGCTGTCCCTGCAACAGAATTGGAAGAGCAGGAGCTGGAAATAACTTGTTGTATGTGAAGCAGGTAGTGTGGGAAAGTAGAATTAGGATTTGAATCTATTAAACATATACAATGAAAGACAGTGATATAGAAATATACATATGAAATATACATAGCTCTATATGGAGCGTGCCTGAAGGCTTCCCATGCTACCTAAACACACACTTTATTATAATGAAAACTTTGGAAAAAAACCTGTCACTTATTCAGAAATACATTTTCTTGACTCTGTTCTGAAATAAAACCTATAAATTATCTGAAAAATGAAGTGTTGCCAGTTTCTGTCTACTTGCTAGAAAAATTTCCATGTTTTGCTGAAATGCTGTTTTCAGTTCTTTCAACACGAAACCGATGCTCTGATGATATGCCCTAATCTCACTAGAGATACCATGGCTTTTTTATGTTCGTAAAGTGTTTAAAGACAATACCCCAGCAAAATCTCAAATCGAGACATTTTACAAATCACGCAGAGTTCTCTCTAGCTCCTACTCTAGTTTGTTCACGTGGGTATGCATAAGTACATGACTGCCACTTTCCAGTGGTGGGTGAGTTGGTCCTATTAATCACCTTCACATAATTAGAATTGGCTAGAAACGTCATACAGAGAAAGCTCATTTGTTTAAAAAACTCTGTGTGTGTGTGGGCACACACATGCATGCAGCAATGAAACCATTTTGGACAAAAATTTTCTTGGGTCAAGGTTAGACTTTCTGTTCAGTGCCAGAGGCAGGAATGAGAAGAGCCACTAGCCCAAAGGCTGTGGTACTCAGCTGGGCAGTGAGACAAACAGATTGCTGCTGCCTGATCCCACATCAAAGGCAGGAACATGCCTAGACCACTGATCATCCCCAGAGAGTGCTCACTGTCTGCATTTTCAGCAGAAAACTTTCAGGGCTGGCAGGCCTGCCTTATTTTTACTAAAAATCTGTGAAAGATTACAATTTTGCACTGATACAAACTGAGAAATTCTTATCTTGAAACTTTGCAAGTCTAATAGCAAACATCATAAAGGTTTATTTGTTTGTTGTATTAAAGTTCTTTGAAATTGCTAAGAGGGCATGCCACTAACAACACTGTCCTGTTACAGCACAGATCAGCATCAGATTTATTGATGAGTACTGTGAATCCACATCTTGCAACAGAACCAGGAATCATTGACTTCAACAATTTAAAGACCATTTAATCAGTAGATTTTTGCGACAAAAGAAACTCACTGTGTAAGGTTCGAAACCAATAAGCATCATTCTTTCTTAGGCAAGAAAGAGTTCTGATCTGACAAACTCACACGTGACTCTCATCGCCCATTTAGGTGCTGCTACCTACCAAGGATTAGTCTGTTGAATGCATTTCCAGCTGTTTTATCTAGGCTGGTACTACCGTGTTTAATTTTTCTTTTCCCTTTCCAAGTCACACACCTACTGCAATCATGCCTCTTATTTCTGCTGTCTGTAGGTACTGAAGCATGAGATCTCACAGCTCATCTGACTGAAACTGGCAAACTATGGAGCAGGCTGTGCTCTTGGCTCTGAGGCCTGTTGGTTATTTCCTACACTTAAACTAAGTTAACTCAACTAAGGTTATTTCCTACACTTAAAATTCAGGCAATTCAGGCTTGTTTAATAGGTCTAAAGCTTGCCCCTGTAGGTTCCTTCCTTTTCCCCATATTTGTTTTTTAAAACTGTACATTTATGCCTTTGTGAGTAGTCTGGGCCTTATAGGCTACCGTATGGTCACATTTCTGAGTGAATCTGCAGAGAGCTGCTGTTGCAGAAGAAACCCCTAGCAATTTTTTTTCATTGTGAGTTTCTATTTCTTCCTTCCACAGACACAAAGTAAGACAGTCACTGTTAACTCACTGGCTGTGGGAATTCCAAAAGTCACTCAGTTCTGTGGTAGGACAACACAACAGCAGTAACTATTTTATATGTGGTAATATCATTATTTGTGATAATCAAGAATAGTACAGTATAAGTGAGTACTAATAAAGTAGTACCGGCTTTACAGTGTCTGCAGGCATGATTCAAGACGAGACACATCGGGCAGGAAAACAGGTAGGAATGATGCTAAAAGACACTACAGCAGCTATACAGATGGTGGTTTCCACCCCTGGATTCCTAGGTGGTGAAGCAGAAAGCCCTTCCCCTTTGGTGTTTCTGTTGGAAAGGGTGAGTCAGGATGAGACCTAAAACCTATACAGACCCATCACAGAGAACGCGAGAATGCCACAGTTCATATTGTGAGAATCAGGGATGGTTGAGGTGGAAAGGCACTTCTGGAGATTGTCTAGTCTAACCCCATTGCTCAGAGCAGGGTCAGCTGCCGTGGCAGTATTTGGCTCTACCCTCAATTAAAATGTTTTCTGAAATTTACATGGAATTTCTTATATTGCTGTTTCTCCCATTGCTGGGCACCACTAAGAAAAGTCTGGCTCTGTCCTCTTTACAACCCTTATTGGGTATTTATACACACTAATAAGGTGCCTCCTGAACATTCCCTTCTTGAGGCTAAACAGTCCCAGCCTCTGTGAAATCAGGAATGGCCCCTGCTTGACTTGGATGTGTAATTAACCAGCTAACCTATTAGGAGAAGAGACATTACTCACTTTTAAGACTGCAGGCTGCTCACAGTTTTCTGTGACATTTTTTTTTCAAGGCTGCTTGCTTCCTATGTACAGAGTGCACCTGACTGCCCCCACCACCGACTGTTGCAGGAGGCTCTGTTTCATGGGCGAACTGCCTGGCCTGCAATGGAAACAGCAGGTCAGTCAGAGAACCTGCAGTTGTTGATGTACACAGCCACCCCAAAGTACACCCTTTTCCTATAAAGCAGTAAACCCACCCAAAAGGCATTACAATCCTACGAGCTTCAAACAATATGCAGGATATTGAACTTTTTAAGCTTTGATGTTATTTATTTGCAACTTGCTATCCTAGTCAGCAACAGTGAGAACCTAAAAACATAACTGGGCCTGCAGCAGGCCTGACAAATGATGCACTCCACCCACTGTCCACTTTCCAGCAGTGACCGAGAGCAGACGTCAGGAAAGAGTATAAAATCAAGGAAAGTATGCTATGAAACCTTCCTAAAATACTGTCCCAGCCCACCCTCACCAGCAGCCCAGGAACTTCAAAGGGTGGTGTCTTTCTATTTAACAACCCTGAGGGATTCCTCTCCCATGGATTTATTCAGTCACTTTTTGAAACCCTGTGGACTTTGAGTCCAGGTAAACAAGGAGGATCAGCTGTTCTGTATTACAGAAGAAATGGAAGAACTTGAAAAAACTCCAACAGCCTTGAAAACAGCAGAAAAACCTAGATAGACAAAAGGTGCTATCTGAGGTAGTTTTCAAAGCTTGGAAACAATGAAATGTTTCTGTTCGTAGTGGAAAAATAGTTACATTTCCTTGTCAACTAGAATCATTTGTAGCTGTATTATATAAAACTGATTAAAAAAATCGCCACTTGCTCCTCTGAAAACCACTAACACTAGTCACCTAGTTGCAGAAACGTAACTAGAAGGAAAGATGCAAATGGCCAAATTAATTTTTTCCCCTTCAACTATTTTTTCTTCAAGCAAAAAGAAGCACCAAAACAGTCCATCACGCAAGCATTACAGAGCCCTCACTGATGTCACTAGAAAATGTAGTGTAACCACAGCAACACAATGAGAGGTGGTGCGACTGGCTTTTTTTTTTTTTTTTTGTTAGAGCTTTTTTCTTACCTAGCACAGAAGGAAAGAAACCAGTGGCCTGCAGAGCTAAGCGCCAAAGTCAGTGAAACATGAAGCAACGACTTGGTAACTAAAGACTCCTACATTGTTGATTGCATGTTCAGTAAGGCCCCTAGCAGAGTCAGAAGTACATTTGTACATTCCCCATCATACTGTGAACACCAACAGAACAAATAGTGCTTAAAAATTCCTGGGCCACAACAGACACCCTCTAACATCAGGCACAGAGATAAGTCCTAAAAAAGATGTGGGATAACCAATAGAAATATAATCACATCCAACAGCACCTTTGAAGAGGTACACAGCAGCACCTGAATGGGCACTTTCATCAAAAGGAGGATAGTTCAGCTAACAAACCAAACATCAGCTGTGATGCTGATTTCTATGGTATGTGCTGAACACAACTTCAATGCTAATGGTTTCGCAACGGTCATACCTTGTCTCTGCCGCTGACTCCCTGTAGCAGACAGACAAGGGATAAACAATTCTAGCAACCAAACAGGGCAAGCAGCAGGAAGAATTGACTGAATTAAAGAGAGAGGACATATGTGTGTGACTTTTCAGTGGTCACCTAAAACAGCAGAATGAGCAGCTGATCTATAAACAGATCTACAGAGAGAAAACAGATTTATCACACCATATTTTCCAGGCCTATCTGATGAGACACAGCTCAGTTCCTGGCCTGGCAGCAAACTACTCCCAGCCAGAAGGGGATTCCTGAGGAATTCTGAAGTTTGGCTTGGGAACAGTGCTATGATTAGCCCCAGACATTAATGTAACACTAATGTTTAGCAGCAGTATCAACACATTGAGACCAGAGAAATACCAACTTTCACCTTTTCTGATAGTCATCTAAACAGCTCAGGAGAGTGTAAACATAAGGGCTGGCTATACCAGATAAGAACAAAAAAATCCTAGGTCAAGTATCCTGCCTTCCAGATAAGTATCCAACAGCGGGTGCTTAGTGAGGAATGTAACAACAGGAAAAGCACATGGTAATGCTATCCTGAAAGATTCTCATAACATACACACATTCACATGACTTTTCTCAGGTTGATGTCTTTGTAACTCAGCTAAGATGAGGACACAGAAAATCCAGGATTCTGTAGTATCTATACAAACAATATGGACACCTCTATTTCCCCAGCTTCACTAGCTGCAGCATGCCCCAGCAGGCTGCCTGACTTCTCCCCTGCGGATGGGTGTGCTTTGCTGTGGCTCACTCGGGATTGCATGAGGCTACAGACCCAAAACTGAAGCACTTTGGCTAGGACAACAAAAGGCTCCTGAGCAAACATTCACTTTTAATGACCAGCAACCACAGAGCTGAGATCAAAGTGACCAAGTGTGAAAAGCCTGCTCTTTAAAGTTTGCCAGCAGTCAGTCATAGGCAAACAGGGAGCTGCACATTCCTATAGGATGTGTATCCATCTCCCTCTGCCAATTTACTGGTAGCTGGGAACAGCTTAGACTGAGCAGTTTGCTGAGGTTTTATTCTGAGGACAAGGGTATATTAGCTGCTGCAGAGCTTGCCTGAATGCAAGTAGATACTTCCTGCATTCAGGCTTGCTCTGTGGTCCAGTTAAGAGCTAGTTTGAATACATTCACCCTGAACTGTATGAAGTGTGCACTAGAGACACACTGCTAGTTAGAGAGCTAATTCAGATGGGAGCTGGGCAGCTGCAGAGCTAGTTGCTTTTGTTGCAAGAGCTGTGTCTGGGCCCTATTAACTTTAGTAACTTGCATGGACTGCAGTTTCTTCTGGTTGCACTCTCAGGGTGATGTCCCTGATAATCCAGCTAATTTGACATGGTAGTATGTGGCTGTGGAGGGCCCTTGAGATGAGGAACAATGTCCGATCTTGAAGGTCCAGGTTCAGCAATCAAGAAGTTGTGCAACTTATTCTTGCAAAGTAGCTATGCCTGTTTCCCAGGAGCATGGAGGTGCACCGAGGCTGGAAACTTCAGTGAGGAAATCTGGAGTCTTTGCATGACAAAGGCCAATTCACCAGAATATCCTATGGTGATCTGTAATGTAATGTGATCAGTGTGGTTAAAGTGGTGTTTTAGAGTAGTCATTTCAACCACGTCTGTTCTCTAGAGAATACAGATATCTGATTTCTACTTTTTGCTGTCATTCTAATTTTTACTGCAAATTCTTTTCCGTGTGGTGACAGCATCCAAGCTGTCTGAGAGGGGTGCCTACACCCCCCCTCCCTTACATTGAGCTCTCAAAGAATACCAAACGCTTTTAAGCTGTGCTTCACTGGCTTAAAAGTAGTCTGGGACAAATAGCAAACACATTAGAAGGGTTTAGAGACAACTCCTGTCCTGTCTCCTTCATTCTTGCAGTCAGGTATTTGCTCCTAGGATGAATGCTCGTTAACTCAGTGACTTTCTGAGTGGCAGAAAAGCCTGCCAAGTTCTCTCTGGCCTCTGGAGAGTTCCTTCAGCCTTGCTGGAGGTATGGTCATCCTCCTTCACCCTTCACTATAGTGTCTCCAAGTCTGCATGAGCCACACATTTGCAGTTCCTTGCCATGATTCTCTGGTCTTTCACATCCAATGGTCCCTTCTACTGTCCCTCAGCCACAGTATATTCAGCTGCTCATGGGGATGAAACAACTTCAGCACCCTGCAGGGGTTTGCAGCCAAGCCACCCTTCCTGAGGGACAGTAGTCCAACGGCCGATCAAAGGCATCCACCCCAGGGCCTTATGCAGGGGCTGAGCCTTCCCTCCGCACAGGCAGGGCAGACCCCTGCCCAAAACTGCCCTGGGCACCACAGTGTAAATGCTTGTGCTACAGACTCTGGGTCTGCTGAACAGATCGGAGAAGATGATGATGGCTTTGACCACTGAAGCCTCTGTGTGGCTGCAAGGAACTGTTTCTGGCCAGGATCCAGAACTTAGGGTTGCTGTGACAGATCTCATTTTGCCCTGAATTTCTTTTGTATCCTGAACTTTGCATCAACACCATGGTCCTCTTCCTCATTCTCTTGAGGATGTGATGTGTGCCCTCATGTAAGAATTTTGTCCTCTTTTCCAATTTAGCACATGCAGGTCAGTACCACATACTTCCTTTAACGTGTTTTGCATCATAGATCTTTCTAGACCCTGTGTGGCCACACAAGTCGTGCTGATCATAAGTGTATGTTTTATTTTATCAATTAACTGCTATGATCTCAAAAGGTTCATCAATAAAACTAGACTCAGTAAATTGTTACTGATCATATAGTAGGGGGGGATGTTCCAGCCTGAAGCCTCTCTGCTCTGGACGTGCGTAATCAGTTTTACTGACAAGTCAACCTGGACTTTGGCTGGAACCAGCAATCCTCACCCAACTCCCCCCCAAGGAGGGGCTGCTAACAATCAGAACAAAACACACTGACCCAAAAAAAGTGACTTCCATTCAAACTCCTTTTGTGTCTTTCCTGGCCTGCTGGAAGGACTTAAGACAGCTTGTTCTTTCTCATCAAATTAACCAGCTCCAACGAACAACGTTCAAATGCCAACACCACAGGCCAAACTTCCCGTTCTCAGCTATCACAATTTCAAAACCTCCTGAGCCCCAAGATACCTGCTCTGTCCCTCCAAGTGCAGGCAACAGAGACAAGCTTTGCACAGGTCTCTGCTGTGGAGGTGTCAGCATTTCTTTCTGATGAAAAAAATCCCTTTTAAACATAAAGCAACATAAAGTGTGTGAGGAGACTCGTGTGGGATTCTGGGAAACCACAGAGGTCAGTCTGACCTGCATAAGGGTCAGCAGCCAGGGAGCGAGGAAGGGTGCCTCGGTGTGACCTCAGAAGGGCTGCTCTGCAAGCCACGGGCTACGCTGGGCTCAGCCTGGGCGAGAGACACCACAGCCTGGCACCTAAATAGCTCCCCAAAAGCAGAGCCGCTCAGCCAGGCCGGGCAGGAGCCTGGCCGGCTCCCGGCTCCCACAGCACACCTGGGTTTCCTCCAGCCGCCTCTCCCCTCGCCGCGGCGAGTCCCGCAGCGCCGCCACATCTCTGCCTCCCCGGCGGCGCTGGGCCTGCGCCACAGACCGTGCCCGGGGCCTGGCGGCGGCGCGCGGGCCGGCAGCGCCCCCGTGCGGCCCGGCCCCGCTCCTGCCGCGCGGCCAGGCCCTCCCGCAGCGGCGCGCCGGGAAGGCGGGAGCGCCAGGCGCTGCGGGGGCCGCTGCGCCGCGGCCCGTGGGGACCCGGTGGGCTGCGCGGAGCCCGCTGCGGGGCCCAGCAGGAGGGCGGTGTCGGTGCTTCTCCCGCGACTGGGCCCTCCCCGACACCCTCCTCAGGGCGGGGAGTCGCTTTCTCCCAGGGGGCCCGCCAGCAGAGGCGCACACGGAGCGGGCGTGGCGGGTCACGCGTGGGATGCGGAGGGCTGTCAGCCACGCGCCTGGCTCTGACGGCAGTGGGTTCACTGCCCGGGATCCGCCGTCCCAGCTGCCCCGTGCCCCCCTGCCGCTCCCCCCGTTTCACAGCACCCTGCTCAGCTCAGCCTGAGAGGCAGCTCCTGGAAGCATCTCCTGCCAGAGGGGAAAGGAGCCCTTCGCCAGTCCCTGGCCACAGGAGCCCGGGGTGACAGCACTGCAGTGTGCCTGGCTCGGGCGTCCTGGCTCGGGCACCCGTACCAGGAGTGCGGCTGGACCAAACCTGGAGCGTGTGGGAGGGAGAGACCTCAGCTCTGCAGGTGGGAGTGCTGGCTCCCGCGGCTTTGGCCAACATGCACAAGGTGCTTTGTTCCCAAGGCAGTGTGAGATTATGAATGACAGACACAAACCAGAGGAAATTTAGCTACACGTTTGAGAAAGCTGTGATTTCACTGTTCGTACTCCTGCAAATCCACCAAGGCCCGAGCTGAGCTGCCTGAGCTGAGCTCCAGTGAACCACTAATAGCAACAGCAAAGCCTGGCCTGGAAAAGCTTGAATGACAGGGTTTTCAAAAGCACTTCAGCATGCGTGTCCTCAGCCACTTCAGTGTTTCTGGGAGTCCAAGGTTGTGCTGCTTTATCTGTCTTGGCAGTTTTCAGCATGACATTTAATTTATCTCTTATTTGCAAGAATGTATCACAACTTTGGGGGCTGTTTCTGTTGGAGAAAGTTCCCCTTCGTTATACTGTCAAGGCAGTCGTAGCAAAGGTTTACCTTTAAAAAGTAATCACAACAGTGCTGAGATAAAAATCACACCACAAACCCCAAGTACCACCACAGCATGTGGCTCTTTCAGTCCTAACTCCTCCAAGGCAGCTGACCAGATAACCACATAACAGGAGCCCCCCCCCCCCCCCGCCCCCTTACTATGAGCCTTGAAACAGTTGGGGTGTGAAACTTTTACCGAGTGTGTTTAATTCATGACTGCCATGCATAAAAGACAAATTCAAATCCAAAAGCAGAATAACTATCCTGGTCACCCAGCTCACCAGCATGTGTCTGTCATGCACTGCTCTACAAGTGGCCAGACAGTAACAGTCTGGGTCCCCAGGTTTGCACTTCATTTGGGTTTTGCGTATTTAGTATCCATTCTGGAAGACCTTCCTTCCAAACCTAGATGTAAGTGGCGCTGGTGACAAAGTCCCACTCAGCAGCATGTTGGTCACATGGGAACTGCAAAGGCTTTGGAAGGTATCCGCCTCCCTCCAGAGCACTGCCCATGAACCCAGGCTGTTTACAACCCTGCTATTCTCCTGAATACCTCCTGCACACTCAGGCCTCTACACTGAAAGATACCTACTGCTCACAGTCCTCTTCCCAGTACACCTTGAAGGGCAGGAACATACTTGTCTCTGTTGTTACTCAAGATAGTAAACCTCCCGCAGCCATCCCATAGGTGTGCAGCTCACACCACCAGCGTATCACATGGCCTTCACTGGCCCGTTCCTGTCTATACTCTGTGCCCTGGAGAAGTGGTTAGGTACTGCTTTAGGTAGCTATTGCTGCAGCACAGGGGCTGGATATGCAGAGGCAGAGCAGCTCCCAAGACCAGATGGAGACAGTCTTTTGCCTAGTGGCTCTCAGTGCCTTGAGCCAGCCAGTCCCAAATGTTAGTCACAGGGTCCGAAGTGCCATTTAGAATCATAGAATGTTTTGAGTTGGAAGAGACCTTTAAAGATCATCTAGTCCAAACCCCTTGCAGTGAGCAGGGACACCTTCAACTAGATCAGGTTGCTCAGAGCCCCAGCCAACCTGACCCTGAATGTTTCCAGGCATGGGGCATCTACCCTCTCTGGGCAACCTATTTAGACTGACTGAATTTGCTACTTAGCGCCTGTTGACTGATTTTCTAGGTCAATGCCCTTTCATGTGTTAGAGCTGGGCTTAACTCCTTAACATACATCTTTTTTTCTTCTTTTGGCAAAGTTGATGACAAAGAAATATTCTCAAGCATCATCCGGAAAAAAACAACCAACCAAAGTGATTCATGGAGTACCTGAGCTTGTACCAAGAAGCAAAGCCACACACATTCCCACCCCGAAGGGGACTGTCTCATTAGATGTACTCTGCAGGGAGGTGTTTCCCTGCTGCTGAGCTGAGCCCTGGTAGCCTTCACTGGCATGTTGATGAAGAGAATATTACAGCGTGCCCCATGGGTCTGCGGGAGAGATCAGACCAGTGTATGAGCAAAGGAGGCATCAGAACACCAGAACAAATGAGGAAGCACATAAGCTGCATTTCAGGCTGAAATCCCTACATCCTGAATGACTGCAGCTTGTTTACACACCTTATGGGGAGTGATGCATATGGGAAGTGGGATTTAAAGCCATCACAGAACCTTAAGAGTAGCACAGTGAAAGTCATTGTTTCCTTTCTCAATTAAGAGGACAGGAAATGAAAATGCATGAGTGTGGAGGTTTTCTGCTCCAGCCCTGAGGGAATGACCCAGAGTCATGAGAATATAGGCCAGATATTGAAGCAAAGAATGGGAAGCAGCAGGAGACAACAGAATATGATTTGTGTGCATAGACTGTAGCAGTCTCTGTAGAAAGACTCACAAAATATTTTATTGAGAGAATATTTTATATTGCTGTGGGCAACTGCTCATCATCCACAAGCAGAAGTGGAAAACTGCTGGTGAAACAGAGCAAGCTACTTCAATGTAAACACCTCTGTTTCACGGCAAACAATGCAGTAGCATTTTGCTAACAGGGACATTGTTTAGGGTGATAGAGTAAGTATAATAAGAGTTATGTGATTAAACAGAGCAAAGAAAAATATACATTGTGTATCACAGGGAAAATCTTTGCTGTGAATCTGTTTCCTTATGAAAGCAGCAGAAATGCTGGTTTTTGAGTTGCTTGGAGTTAGAAGGGAGAAGCACTGAAGAATGTGTGATGGAGAACACTAGTGTATAGACCAAGGGAAGCCCGTTTTTCTGTGGAACTGGGTGTATTGCCGGATGCATTTTTAAAAGCACAAAAGATGTCCATAAAGATTTTCCAGGTTGTTAATAGTCAGTGATGGCAAGTCAGAAGCGAGATGACAGGAGAAAAAGGAGTTTATCACTGGAGGGTAGTGTTGGGGGTCGGACATGAAGAAGGAATAGAGCGTGGGGAAAAGAGAAGCCACATTCCAGAAAGGAGTTACTGCACATGCTGAAGGGCAGCCTCCGCTTGAGGAGAAGGGTAGACAGGGACTGGGGTACAAGTCAGGTTAGAGGAGGAAAGAAGTCAGCTCTGAGAGGCGTATGTGGATGAGGGAGTGATAATCAAGACAAAGAGAACAGAAATGAGAGAGGATGGAAAAAGGAAACACGTGTTTGAGAGCAAAAATAGTAGCAGTTATAGGAAGTGTGTTGTGGAAACAGACTGTTTGTCCCAGATGGTTAACTGTAACTAACTGTAGTATTTGCAAGAAGCATTTCCAAACTGCAGTCATGATGTGTTTGTGAAGTAGGTAAGTGCTGACAGAGGAGGGAGGCAAAGACAGAAAGATTGAAAGGCAACAGAGGAGTCTCTGTTGGTGTGGGATTAGAAGGTGAGCATCCCTCACGCTCCGCCCTGAGCTAGACTTTGTGTCTCTTCTCTGGTGAACATACGCTGTGAGTGTCACAGGCTTTGCTGGCTCACCATCAAATACGCTCGAGCACCCAGAGAAATCGCTGTCTAGATCAAACTTCAGAGTGCTGCCAAATGTACCCCAAAGTGTGCCCTGGGCTGGACCCTTCTGAGACAAAGGCAGCACATGTTCTAGCAATCCCAAGCACCAGGAAGCAGGAAAGGAGAAGGGGTAATTCCAGACTTGAGGCTATAATGACAGGAGGAAGAAAGGACAAATACAAACTGTTTGCTGGGCGGTGGGACTTGCTCCAATTGTTGTAGCGAGACCTATACCAACCAAGCTATGCTGGAAGATATTCTTATCCCAGGAGGTAAATAGATGTGTATTAATCAACTCTGCATTGGTATAACTGATAAGGTCACAAAGAGGGGAGGAAAGGAGCAAGTTGCTCCAAAATAACTATATTTTTTTAAAAAAAATTCTAGTAAAATATTTACAATTTTGAAGAAAGACAACATATTTTTGAACCCTAATAATACTAATGTGATTTAAAGCTTGTTTTCACAAAAAAAAAAAGGTAAAACTTTGCTCAAAGGAGTACATTCCCCTACAATTCTATGGGCCTTTCCAGCCAGTGGTAGGCTTTATAGGGACTCAATCCTTGGTGTCCTGTCAGCACACTCCCCCAAAGGTGTGGGTGTGAGTACTTCACACGATTCTCTTCCTCCCTTAATTCTGTAGCAGTAGCTCTTTTTACTAAAAGCTTTTCTGGATGCTTGTTTTATGCTTACTTGGGGGGCAATACAGGTCCTGTCCCAGAAGAGGGCTGCTCTGTTGTTTCAGCACCTCCCACAAGTTGTTATGGAGGATGGGAAAGATGGCCCTACCCGGAACCTCAGTAGATCCCAACTTAGAAATCAGATGTATCTTTTTCAGCTTTATCATTGAATCTCCATAAATTACTCTTGAGCTTCAGAATTAAACATATACTACAGAAACGTTCTCTAGTTAAGAGTTGCTTAAGTTTGGCTCCAGGGACCTGAGCTGAAAATTCAGATCAAATCCTGACTTGACACAGGCTTAGCTCTGATTTTAACTTAACAAAAAGCAAAGATTTGCAGGGTGTTGCAAAGATTTGAAGAGAGTAGACCTCTCAGTTCCTTCTGTCTTTTCTTTGCGCAATGAAATGCTAACTGCATCTAATACGTTAAACATGATTTAAAGCTCTTTTCCAGCATGTTATCTGCCCTGAAATTAGTGTTACAGGCATAAATAAACGTCCAGTTCTAAATGATTGTAGAACATGTTGTCCCAAAGGGTCCTAAAACATTCCCAGAACACAGATGGATAGCAGGCCAGCACAGAGTGTGCTGTGCGAAAGCAGGGAGAGGGAAGGAGAGAAAATTTTGACCTAAGGCCCTAGGGCACTGGGTCAGATCTCTCACAGAGCCTCATGAAGTTTCTCATGTCCACGCAGCGTAAGCCTGATGGACATGGTAGAAGTCTTACGTCAGAGTGAGCCTTCAGGAAGTTACAGGGCTGAGAGATCCTTCTGCAATTTGGACAGGTTCTTCCAATGAATTCCAGGACCAGTACACATGAGAGACTTCTACTCTACTATCGAACGGTTTCCACATAGAGAAAGACCATCAGTTATGTAAGACCAGCTGAAACTGGTGGGAGAAACCAGGTTGCCAGTTGCAGATATGCATGGATTGTAAGTTAAGGAACACGTTGCTGACCTTGGGCTATCTGTAGGAAGTGTACTGTTGAAAACTGTAGCCTCTGTCATGATAGATTTAACTAGAAACAGTCTTCACAGAAGTGAACAGCAAACATGTCAGAAAATCTTTCAGCTTCCTGTCTGTGACAGCAAGCCATGAGGTAGGAAAAAAACCCAACAGCAAACTCCACAGGTGTGGGCGACAGCTAATGCTGACATAGCTATAACGTAGTCAGGGGTTAAATTAAAAAGTTCTTCTATCATATAATTTCCCCCATTGCCCAC
The DNA here is from genome assembly GCA_027574665.1 of Rhynochetos jubatus. Lineage (NCBI taxonomy): Eukaryota > Metazoa > Chordata > Aves > Eurypygiformes > Rhynochetidae > Rhynochetos > Rhynochetos jubatus. Next base: position 16,689,434 of record CM050654.1, on the reverse strand, counting down.
AAACCACTTCCTTTTCTACCCATGAATTCTTCCCCATCTTCACAGTGGAGAGAAGGCTGGTGCCTCTGTGTCAGGCAAGCATGAAGTTGGTTGCTGTAACTTTCTGTGTCCTCTGCTTTCAGTTTGAAGCCCTGTACGGTGAGTAGCATTTTGGATTATTCTCCTTGCAGTAGATGTCTCTATGGAATATAACTCATGCAATGATGGGAGACAGCAAATGAGGCATGATAGCAAGGGGTTGGAGGAATAGAAGTAATTAGGGGAAACAGCTGCAAAAAGACTCTCAACTTTAATATCACTAGAGTTGGTGGGAAGAGAATTTCTGCCAGCACAGGGCATTTGTGACTAAAAAGTATGAGTTTTCATTGTTAATATTCTGTAGCTCATCTGCTCAGTCTTACCCCCTAACTGTTTAGACTGTAGTGCTCCAGCCAGCTTCCATTGTTGGGCAGAAGGTCTTACAGCAGTATGATGGTGAATGGCTTAATAAAGGGAAGGCAAGCTATTGATATTAAACCTGCTCTTGTTTGGGCAGGGAACTTTTATACTATGAAAAACGTATATGGCATGCAAGAGTGGATAGATCATTTTGGTGCAGGCATAAAATGCAGACTGACTTAAAAGGAAGGGCAGAATTCCTAATGCTGTGTTTGAGAAGGCCCATGGTGACGGCACTGAACTCAAATGCAGCCATAAACATAGACGTAGCGTTTAACAGGATTCTGCGTTTTATCACAGCTATGCAAAGTAAAATACCAGGCCTCACATTTATCTGTAGTCTCTCTGAAACCCACGTATTACCAGGACAGAATGGAAATACAGATAATATCTGAATCTTTTTTTTCATACATCTGCTGCCCAAGGATATGGTACGATGCATCACGCAAGTAAGAACTGAGATTTAGTGTGCACAGTTACTAAGCACCATCTAAACATGTTTCTTTGAGGGTCATGCCAAGGGCTACTGAATACGTTTGCTTCTGGAATTCAAGTCATACAGGATAGGTTTCAAGTCCCCCCTGTAGAATTTAACTACTCCTGAGGTTTCATACAGAATTTAAGCTTCATTTAAATAAAACCCAGTTTCCAGGTCTTCAGGCAATGCAGATACCCTTCTGAAGGTTAACTAATACAGTGATAGTATATACCGAGTTTTCAGATAGATTGAAAAGATGGGTGAAATCACAGGAAGGAGGACTGTGATCAGTGTCTCTAAAGGGACATGAGTTGCTCTTTTTCTCCTTGAAAAGTTATCCTACCAATTTTGTTAACTGTTTCTCAGCTAGTCAATTTAGCAGGTATACTTGACGAGCATGCTTTCACATGGGTCTGGAGCCATCCAAAAGGCTACTCCTCGTGGGAAGAAATAGGCTGCAATTTTAAGGGTGCAAGTAATTGTTCTATCTGATACTGGCATTTCTCCCTTCAAATATGGTGGAAAGGATTTGAGCAGGGGGCTGGGGAAAGGAGATGGCAGGAGGAAGACAGTGCCTCTAACAAGAAATGGTCTCTCTTTGGTTGTTTACCATACAGTTTTTTCAGCATAAAAAGTACTAATTATTATAATTCTTGCTAAAAAGAAAAGGGCTGTAAAAGATCAGCTTGATGTAAGACATGTTAAGGTGATACTCTCATTTAGAGAACAAGCTAGGGCTCCAGAGTCCTGAGAAGTACTGGCAAATTTTTGGGAGTAAAGGCAGAGTAACTTATGAGATTTTGGGATTTGGTTTTGTCTCAGCAATTAGCAAACACTATCTACGATCTATGAATATTTTTTCAATGTAAATAAGTCACAGAAGGTGATACTCATGTGTGTATGTGTATTATGATTTGATAACCCAGTTGTGATAAAGAAACTGTTTCTGAGAGCATGGAGCCTCTGTGATGCCTGTAGAGGAACAGGGGCAATGGGGTTTTGGACCACAGAGCTGTAGGATATCACAGCACTTGAGGCCCGTACTATGAAACATTGCACATGAGATTTTGCGCAACATTTGCAAAGCAAATTCACCAACAGATCTCCTGTTGCCAATACAGGAGGAAATCATTGTCATTTCTTAGAAGGATGTCTGAAATATTATCAACAATGGCTGCTGTGTTAGTGGCATATTTTATAAAAGTTTCCATATTTTGCAACATATGTTATCCCATAGAAATAATTCTGATTATAGATGGCTTCCTAGAGTAATTCTGGACATTACTTGCTTTGCCCAGGAGCACTGCTTTCGTCTCTTAATCCTTGAGTCTTGAAAGATAGGAGTATGTTAGTTTTAGGCATATGACTAGTGACCCTGAATTAACAGTGTAATCTTTCAGTGTCTTGAAAGGTCAAAGCTACAGCAACTTTAAAAACTGTGTGTGGTTTCATTACACATTTCATATTAACAAAACAAATGTGTTTGTTTAAAAGGCAGGGTCTGCACTCTCCTTGCTCGTCTTCAGAGGCAAACACACCCAAGTGAAATACTTGCTCTTTTATCAGCTAATTAGTTTTCTGAGAGCTGGGGCAAAGAAAACAAACAGCAAGAAAATCAAGCAAGAGTATTCTATCCTCCTACTCTAAACCCCAAGTTTTAAAATCAATCAAAAGTGGTTTTTAAACTTTTGTTAGGGCCAAAATGTGTACTGGATTGGTGATGTTTGCAAATAGCATTGAGTCTGCCAAAGAACAACCAAAAAGCTCAAAATTGCAGCCCCATTAAAATGAAAATAACCCACTTTCTATTGGCTTCAGTGTCCAAGCACACTACTGTAGAAATTCCCAAACCTCTGCCAAAGTGCTTTCCCACTGCAGTAAAGACGAAATGGAGATGTAAACATACATGACTGTAAATACACGTATACTTAGAATGTATACACACACACGCTTTCATAGTTTAACATAGCAAGATGTTACTTTCATACACATGTTCATCTCTTGGATTCACATCTGGACCACAATATTTCTCTTGACACTCTGCTTCACATAAGGTGAGCCAGGAACAACTCTATGCCACTCCACAGTGTGACACTGCTATGAAACGAATGGAAGATTTGTTTCCTCTTGTCTCAAAACCCTCATGTGTAATTATATTAGCTTTTTAAAAACGAAAAATACCAAAAAGGAATCTTAAGGCCAAATCTAAGCATTTTTACTTCTGAACCAGTGAGACTGTTCTGTTCATTTTTAACAATACTGTGATGTAGTCTTTTATTCACATATTTTTTGAGGCAGTATTAGGGAGGTTTAGTAAGTGAATCTCTGAGTATCACTGGACATTTAAACCCCAGTTTCCTGTCTCCCATCCCACTAAATGTCCATTTATTCTTACTGCAGCTTGGCAAATGACATCCCAAATGTGTTTGGCCATTAGCCACGGAGTGTTACAGGTCCACAGGATTACCCTAGGAATCAACCGGTACAAATGGGCACAGGAGAACAACAATCAAGCAGGAGGAGGGGTGAATAAGACAACTTTTAGTATGCAGTGAGAGCACTGACATTAGGAGCTGATGCAGAATGTCTAGTGAGTTGGAAACTCATATCGGATCTCACCCATTGTGGTCATCCATGTAGACAATTTTGTGTTTTAATCTCAGGCACAGTTAATCACAATTTAAAATACATTTCCTCTTCTGTATGGTCGCTTTTGTCAGAAGAATACTAATTGCATCGCATTTACCAAAATGCTCATTCAGAGAAATACATTACACAGTCTTCCTTGAACACAGTCAGTTAAGAGTTCTGGGCCTGAGAGGATACAAAATGGTCTTTCAGCTTGCCACAAGGTCATATGAACTACATGCTTAATGACCTCTCTCTGCCCTCTTCCATTAAAAACAAGGGTTAAAACCATGATCTCTGACAAAAATTTTAAACCACTGGGTATGAAAGGGCAATTTCATTAGCTAAGAGAAAAATCGAACTATTGTCAGAGACAAGCAGAAATGAAATTCAAAGCTGCTGCTTTAGTGCTCAGAGTAGGATATGGCACCGCTTGGCTCTGTAGCTGCCCCTGCAGTCAGCAGCTGCCTCTCCTCTTGGATAATCAGTGACAAATGTGGAGCTCCCAGTTACAGGTGGATGCTTCTCACAAGTATCAGGTCAGTTTACATATTCACCATGCTCATAGATTCTGCTATATCAATACAGATATTCCCTAAATAATTTGTCTGCTATTGGGCCTAATTTTAGAGACATATGTTACCAAACTAACGGCCATCAAACTACGGAGCATTTTAAAAAAACTTTCTTTCAAATGCTGTTTTCATAGCAGCCGTTTTCTTTCACCACGCATCATGCTAGTCATCAGGAACTGTGTCTTTATTTGACCTTTACTTTCAGTTGTTTGGACTGTTAGTGCAAGCCCCATTACGAGGGCTTGCACTTGCTGTATCTGTGCCTTCAGCATACCTAGAGCTCTATTTCACCGTGAGCTGGCAAGCTGTGTGTTTGGTCTCTCTTATATTCACACCACTGGTACAAGCTGCCAAATACCTCATCACACAGTTAGTAATAATCCTGAGGGAAGTACAGATATTAGAACTGTCACTGAATTAGTTAAGGGTGCTGACTATGCACAGTAAATCACGAAGAGTGTGATAACTAGGAAGAAGGTAATCAATCAAAAAGGGATAACGGTTCCTATCACTTTCCAACTGAGCATCACAAAGTGTCTTCCAGAAGCCCAGTAGCTTATTAACTAAAAATATTTTAAACAAGTAACATTCATTGCAATGCCCTTGACAATGGCAGTAACTGGGGAACAGGAATTCAAAGAAGGAAAAAGCATTGCCTCTGTCTAGAAAGGGCTGAGAACATACAAAAGTACCCAAATGAGAATAACCTTCTGTTCCTGTTGTTCCTGGGCATATGTAGGCTGGATGTCAAAGATAACAGGTGCCTTGGGAAAAAGATTATTTATACTGTGTAATCAATATCTGGCACAATTTAGTACCTACTCTATGTGGATCTAGACTACCATGTAGCAGTAACAACAAGAATAGGATGGTGCATTAAAGTCTTGAAGTATTTGCCCTGTATCTCCTTAGCATCACCAAATCCTGATGTAGAGTATATTTCAGTCTAAACAGCCACCAAAGAGCTTACTCAGGCTACCAGAAATCAAGAAAAGCAGATACAGTTCTTTTCTACCTGTCTGTAACTTTAAGGTTAGGACACTGCAAAAAGAAAAATTATAAAATGAAACACTCTCAGGCTGTGCTATGTTGCCAGAACTGAAAGTGGTGCATGCCACCAACCCAGCCAGGAAATTCCACTCTCAGTGTTGCCACTGTGGGTGGTGATGGAGGCAGCGGCTTAAAAAACCAAATCTAGAACAATTGTTAAAAATGTGCCCGTCTCCTGTAATGGAGGCTGCCCATGCACAGTGGACTGAATATGGTCAGATAATCATGAAGAGAAAAAGTTGCTATTGAAAAAGGAACAAAACTCTATGCATTGCTTGAGTATTTTCTTGCTGTATGTATCGGAGCATCTACCAGATATGCATCCTGGATGTGCCATAAGATGTCTTGATGCAGTGTTGAGCAGTGGAGGAAACAGAATGAACATAGACAGAAATGAGCATTTTGGTCTGGAAACAAAGTATAATGCTGGCTCATCGCAGACTAATGAGAAATCAAAAGCATGCTTTTTTATTTGGGCGGGAGAATGCCTCAGTATTTTGGGGTAAATTTTACTTTTGTCTCAGCTTCTATTGATGAAAGATATCTACTACTTTGCAGAGGTGTTTTAGGAATTTGTAAGTGCTCTATGTACGATCAGTATTAATTCTTGCGCAATGCATTTTCTTTTTACTTTTATTTTTATATTTTGTGCTTTTACCACATCATCTGATTTTATAGTGTGGCAGAGACAGGATCAGATAGACTGATGACACGATTCAGAAAACTTCAGCATCTTAACATTGCCTGACTCCTCCCCTGCTTCTGCATCTCTCTTCTTGAATTTTAAACAGGAAACAATTTTGTATTTTTCAGGCGTTGATAGCTGCTCCTCAAGACCATGCAAAAATATAGGTAAGGCATATTTGCATAATTTGATTTATGGTTCTAGAAGCCTTTCTTTAAGGGCAGAGCAGAAACTACTGCCCTTGAAGGAAAAAAGGTCATGTTTTTACAGCACACTTTAACATAGTTTTGTCTGAGGGAGTTTCCCATGCTATTGGTCACTGACTTTACAATGTCTAACTGAGGTAGCAGGAGGCCCTCACTCAGTTTACTTTCTTTTTTTCCCCAAGAAATTTGCAAAATAAGAGTAGCACAATATCAGACAGTTTTTCAGACAGTTTTTGGGAAGGTCAAAGGTGATTTCTAGATTGCATGTGGGTGCACGCACAGTGACATTTGTCCTGTACTCCTCCCATTGGGTTAGTGATAAAGGTGCTGTAGCCATCTAAGTAATTAGGTTTAAACTTTATGTCATGCCTCAAAACGCTGTGAAGGAAAGATAAGTCTTGTGGTTAAGGTCCTTACATAGGTGTTTTAGGTTCACTTCCCATTTTAAGTTTTCAACTACATTATTAGGGTGCAGGTCATGAATCATAAAACCAGAGATAATTATGATCACCTTTGTCCCACCTTGTTTTATCTACGAATAGGACAATCAGTCTGAGGCAGGGATTAAATGTCCGTATAGTGTTTAGTCCAAGGGGGGCTTTAAACATTGTCAAGCAACTCACTGATCCAGTGTTAACAGTGACCTCTCCAGCCTTATTGATAACAGGCCAGGTCTTATCTCGCCTATTTCCTCAGCAATCTCTGACATGACCAGAACGATGCACTGGTGTCTCATTGTACAGTCTGCTTTCCACAGCCAGACTATTCTGAGTACTTACGAGTTTCAGTTGCCTGGTTCACTTGCTGTGTTTAAATGAGTTTTTTAACATTTCAGGGATTCTTTTCATTGCTATCTGAGTGACTGTACTTATTGGTTTTATGTCTTCAGATCAGCCTCATGTCTCTGACCCCCAGGTGATGGTGAAATTTGAGAATGGAAACTTCAAGTTCACATTCCCCAACCCCAAAAATGTGAGTGAGTTCAGCATGACCCTCTTCAAAGGGCATGAGAAGAAGGAGATCTGTGCACTGCATCTCAGTAATGAGAAAGTTATCCCCAAGAGTAATGTCACCTATTGTCAGACAGAGCATTCAAATAGCAGCACCACATTCATTCTTAAAAATCTGGAAAGAAAGCATATCGACATTTATACCTACTGCCTGGAGACGTTCTTGCCCCCTCCTTACATAGATTGCCGGCTGAAAGAAACTTATTTGTACATTCAAGGTAAGCCAACTTCTCCTCTCCCCTCACTTCAGTTTACTGATAAACAGACATTGGGCATAGTTATGCTGCAGTGAAAAATGTGACTATGTTTGCACAGATATTTCCAACGCAGTTTGAAACCACTTAGCAGCGGAGCTGTGTTGGCATACAGCTCAGCATGGCCTCTCCATATTTATTCATCTTCTTGAGCAAGTTTTGCAGGCCATGCTGACTGCGTATTGGTGGTGGCACCCAAGATTGCTAGACTACATCTTCTGAAGTACAGCAGTCCCGCTTTTGCCTGCAGCAGCAGCAATTTCACACTGTCCATTTTCCAAGCTGCTGAATGTAAATGTTAAGATTATTTCTAGCCAGGGGAAAAAAATCCATTCTGAGACATATGCCTAGGATAGAAAAAAAATCAGCTGTCACAGATCTGTGCTCGTAGTGGCATATGGAACTCCGATGCCACACTGATGTGAAGAAGATGGTGCTCACCTCTCTGAGGTTGGCCTTCAGCTTTAGAGCCTTCTTAGAGCAGAAGAGATCCACAACTGTGAGAATTTTTGGCCTTTTACTGAGAAAGGCTTAGACTAACCTCTGAAGACTTGCTGCACAGGGTTTAATTTTTAATTGCCTTTCAGTCAGTGGCTCTTTGGTCTACTAAACTGAAAGAGTTGATAAGGTTTTTGCTCACACCGAAGAAGATGGAAGACCTGACCCTGTCTGAACTGTGTGTGTCCCCACACACTGCTTGCAGTGAGAAAGTCAGGAACACAGCAAGTATCAGAAGCTGAGAAAGACCTTGAATTTGGTGCAAGCATTCCCCAGAGCCAGCTAAAAAGACACCTTATCAGTACTTTTCTCATCCTAAATCCAGAAATGTAGCTTCATACCAACCACTGTGAAGAAAGTTAACTCTTTCCTGACTAAAACCAGCACACATCCCTTCTTGGTTCTCCATATAGTTCAGTTGCAACATGGTACTGCCTGTTAGCCTTCTCTTGCCATCTTTTCCTGTCTCTCAACACCAGGCCCAAGTAAAGAAGCTGAAACGTTAAGGCTACAATTATGTGGTTGAGTCAAATTACCTCTCAGCCTTCTCTGAACTTAAAACAGATTCTCAGAACCAAGCTGTGACATCCTTTTTTGCCTGCAGTGTTTCCCAAAGCTGTCCATTCCCATTTTTATGGATAGCCAGATGCTCATAGCTATTGCCAGATGTTTCATGCCCTATCATATTTTCTCTCAGATCTGGGAAAGAGTAATCTTGTGTCCTGCAACTTGCCTTCCTATCCAAACATGATTGCCAAAGCCAACCCTTCTTTTGACCAGGCTGCCCTTTAAATCACCTGTGGTACTCACTGAATGTAAGCTTAAGTCTTGTTCAGATCTAAAACACCATCACGCTTTCAAGCCTGGCTTAGTTTCTTTCCAGTCTACATTTTCAGCCCTGTGTAGCAACAGTTTCACCTCTCCTTCTGGTAAGCTGCAATATTCTGCTTCCTCCACTTTTCCTAGGTGGCTTTTCACCTCAGGACAATCCTTCTCCAGAGCTCACTTCTGCTATTTTATTAAAATGAAGAGAAGAGGGGAAAGAATTCAAAGAGTTATCTCTAAGGGGGGGAATGCAAATTGTCAGTAATGACTTTTTTTGCCTTTCTTATCTCCAGATAAGGAAGATTGTATTGTGCCGGGGCTCATGTCATGGATAATTACTGGCCTGATTGTGTTTGCCATGATTTCCTGTGTCTGCTGTGTTGTAGCCTGTTGCTTAAGAAACAAGGTAAGCAGGCCTAAGAGATTCTGCAGAACTGTCTTTCCAAGGGCCATGGATGGGGAACTTGATTTCATGAGATTTAGTGGGTGGGGCAGACACATACTGATTCAGTACGTGATGTGTTTTTTGACAAAGAGACTGAGTTGTTAATTTACCACTGGAATTCAGTCATTGATGACAGCAGCTCAGATTTAATTTTTCTAAGACAGAATTGTTTATTGATTTAAAGGCTGGGAATCAGTGAAAAGAGGAGAAATGTTGCACAGGTCAGCAAAATTACTTTAGCAAGCAATTCACCTGATTGTTTTCTTCAAGAAGGGGAAACAAATCATCAGTGCAGCAATTGCAGCTCTGTTCTGGAGCAAAACCACTTAAACAAAGAACCAGTTGGCTCAGGAAAGAAAGGAGAGCATGGACATTAGTTATTCTTTTGGACAATGTGCATTTTCTATTTTCAGTTTGTTTTATTCCAAGTTTCCTACGTGAGTGCCTGTCTATTCTGACTTTTACTCTGAGTGTTTTCAATGGAAATATTACTGTCCTACTTACATAACAAAGGCAGGAGTGGCCACATACTACATTCATGGCATTTTCTCTCTCTTTGCAGAATCAGCAGTGTGAATCCAACTCCCATGAGTACAACAGTGAATACATGGCCATGGCGGCAGTGAATGAAGCTAAAAAACCAAGAATCTGAGGTTGTACTATTAAGTCTAGTTTTACTTTGTACCTCTGCTTGCATATGTTGCAAGGCTTTCTCTGGGAGGAAAAGGACTGCTTGCTCTGTCTCCCCTTGACTCTAGGTGGGTGGGTGCATGAGATTGTTAATGGCATTCATGCTGCCATGCACACAGGAAATGAAAAGCACGAATCTCTGGAAACTGTTTGAATCGGAATGGTGGGCTGGTTCCTAGAAATGCAACTACTTCACATCAGTGCAAAGTAGTGATCTTATGCGTGAGGAAGGGATGTGACACGGTTCCATTCAGATTCTTAAGATGACGCGTGGTATCCAAAATCTCTCTGGGGAATTGGTTTGCTAGGTTTATGGACTCGCTAAGGACAAAGAATCTCTAGAGAAAGAGGAACTTTGTAATTACTTAAGCCCTTTCATAGTAGCCAGAAACAGTTTTAGATACAGAACAGAAACAGAATTTGGGCTGTTTCAGTTCTACAGGAGTTACATACAACTGACGAAGCTGAGGAGCGTGACCAGAAAGTCAAGGGAGAGGGCTTCTCCCCTTCTACTCAGCTCTGGCGAGACCCCTGCTGCAGTACTGCATCCACCTCTGGGGTCCTCAGCATAAGAATATCGACAGTTTGGAGCGAGCCCAGAGGAGGCCAAGGAGATAATCAGAGGGCTGGAGCACCTCTGCTATGAAGAAAGGCTGAGAGAGTTGGGCTTGTTCAGCCTGGAGAAAAGAAGGCTCCAGGGAGACCTTATAGCACCTTCCAGTACCTGAAGGGGCCTACAAGGAACCTGGGTCCCCTCCAGCTTTTACAAGGGCATGTAGTGACAGGACAAGGGGTAATGGGTTTAAACTGAAACTGGGGAGATTTAGATTGGACATCAGGAAAAAATTCTTCCCTGAGAGGGTAATGAGGCAGGGGAACAGGTTGCTCAAAGAAGCTGTGGGTGCCCCATCCCTGGCTGTCTTCAAGGCCAGGCTGGATGAAGCTTTGAGCAACCTGGTGTAGTGGAGGGTGTCCCTGCCCATGGCAGGAGGGGTGGAACTAGATGGTGTTTAAGGTCCGTTCCAACCCACTCTGGGATTCTATGATACATGTAACTAATTCTTCATTTCTCATCCAGGTGTAAGTTGCCTGTGGCATGAAAATTCTGGCAGCAGAGGTTTCCAGCTACTTGAACCTGGACAATGGGAAATCAGCATTTCCTCACCTTTCCCAGTCTCCCTGAGCTCTTGTGATTGTCCTGTGCTCAGTCTTGAGACACCCTCCAGTACTGTCCTGAACTGTGTTTTGCTCTAGCCTTGTGTGTTCACTGGGACACTGCCTGATCCACTGAGTTGTACATAAAGTGCTAACAATCTGTTAAAGATGTCAGCTTCTAGTTGAAGAAAATGTAGTGAGTTTGCTTCCAAGTAGATTCCCGTAGTGCTGCTACAGAGGCAACTCTTATTTTGTACAGTCTCCTTTATGATAAACTTTCCACTGGGAACAAAAAAAAAAGACTACCTCCAATGCCAATCCTTGTGGCATAGCCATGAAGCACTGCCAATGTATTGCACATGCCCTTTTCTTAGGGTTAGTTTAGCCTGATGTTATCAATTCATCCTCAGATTCACTGTCAAAGTTCTGAGCACCACACTAGGGGAGTGCAGTATACACACATGCTCTCCTGCACGGAGACATGGGACAGCAGGGGAATAAAACCTGGGAGACCACAGCAGAGACATCACTATGACACAGTACCTCAGGTATGTGCATCTCCATTTTTCGTATTTGTGCTATCGATACATCTCTGCCATTCACACCTTGAGACTCCTCTTATTTAGTTAAATTCTGGATTCTTTTACTAACAGAGGAACATATTACCTTCAAGACTGCAATTCTGCTTTAAAGAAGTTCAAACCTGCAGGATCAGTCCCTAAACTAGGAGGCATGAGCTCTCCTATTCACGTCTTGCAGCACAAATATGACACCGTCCATAAGGCCAGTGTATTCATGGACCCTCATTGCAATTATCTTCCTCTTGTGGTTTGACATGAAACCTTTACCACTTCACCAGTGGGTTCAGGGGTTACTTGACCTGCCTAAAATTCCTCAGAGCCTTCAGCATAAATGATCAATCATTCATGCTCCTTGTGAAATCCATCAAAACTCTGACCATAAATGACCAACCGGGAATCTAGTCTGGATATGTTGCCAGACACCATTTGGCTGCTGGAAGCAGAGCGGTGCACTGATTCTGAGTGTCTCTGTATTTCATCGAAAAAACAAATACCAGACAGAGGACACTATTGTGAAAGATACATAGCCTGCTTGGCTGGCAAACAAAGCTGGTTTCAGATTTCCTAGGGCAAACAGGGGCTATCAGGCATGAAGAGGACATAAGCTGGTATGTGAAGAACAGGGTTTTCCTCAACAAACACCTAAATACACAGAAGTATTGCAGAGATAAGGTGCAAATTGTTAACTGAGATATTAAGCAAAGGGGAAATGAGTAAAGCATCAAATGAAATGGGGACTGCCAATTTCACGGCGAGTATCCTGCTTAGATAACCAGCTCCTAAGCAGAGACGTAGAGAGGCACCCTGGCACATTGGGTCACATTACATTCTCTCCTGTCATTCTGCCACATAATCTTTGTCAAAATTCTTGGCCTCCCCAGCAAACAAAGTTTTCCTCTGTACATCTGCAAATACACTGATTTCATCCTTAAAAAATATTGGTGAAATTATTGCCTTTGAAAATTATTGGTGAAAATAGGTAACCTCTACTGCCTATGAGAAATGCCGGACACAAGATCCTACTAACAGTGGAGAGTCCTATCCCCTGCAACTTTTCACCAGACTGAGAAGGAAATTCAAGAAATAAAGAATTTCTAAAAGAAGGAAATACTTGAGGTTTGCCTTGAGATGCTCCTGGATAAAGGAAAAATTATGAAGGTCTGAACAAGGTAGTTGAAAATATACACATTCTGTTCTGGAGAGATAAATGATTTAGACTCATGGTAAAAAAGCTTTTGGAAGTCTCAGGTTCCATCACTGCTTTCTTTTTGGAAAAGAGATTTTTATTCTTAATAAAACATTTTTTTTATTATGCCACATGTGTCCATAAGAAAGTTCATTTGTGCATGTATGTTGTGTGAATGCAGTAAGCTCTCTAAAATCCACAGTGCAATGGGGAGAGAGTATGGGGCAATTTATCCTTGTGCAGCATCTTAGTGGGAAACAGCAAAAGGACTAAGGAAAAAAAACGTTATAAAAAAAAGTGAAAACCAAAAATTTGGATCTGGTTCTATGCAATGAGGTAATGACACTGTTTGGATCTGCTTGTTTCCTTTTATGTTCACAAGTAAGCGTTTTTTTCGCAATGTCCTATCTCTTCTTCCTTTATTTAACCCCTTATGCTGTATACAGATAATGTTCAGGACTATTTTGGGGCATTTTTCCATTTCCTTCTGCCATTCTTCAATACCTCCAAATCAAAAGGAGCTGGAATAAAGGACGGCAGAATGAGAAAAAAAAACCCAACTATGAAAAACGTAACACGAGCTGAGTCTACAGACTGTGACAAGAAAGGATTAAAATAAAACAAAAAAGGAGTCAATAAGAATAAACTAAAAGCCTCATATTTTAACATGTCAGCATTTCAAAAAGTGAAAACTCTTTGGAAACTCACAGTTTTGGGGAAAGACCATTTTAGCAGGAAAAAAACCCAAACAAATAAGTATATTTCAGCCAACTCTTTTAAAAAATCCACATCCAAGACAAACAGAAGCATGAGTAATGTCCAAATAATGTCCAGAAAATCACAGGTTTGAGGACAACAAACTAAGCCACAATGTCAACTTGTTTTCTCTGTTCACTACATTATGCTTTAGGATTGTAACAGAAATTTTCCAGTAGAATGACAGGCCATGATGGGGGTTCTACAACCTCTCCCTCTCCATCTTCTATTGCTTTATGGGGAATATGTCTGAAAAAGTATTTTGGGTAGGGCTTTTCCAGGAGCTGAATCCCTACCAAGTGTTCATGTAAAACCAGTTTCTGTCATACAACATCTAACATAAGAATCGGTATCAGTAAGGTGCTTTCATCCTTTCTGATTATCATTGCTCTAAGTTGCCCCATGTGTATTTACATTCAGTAATGCCCTTTAGATCTTCCCAGTCTGCACCAGTATGGAGCGTATGAAGTCTATGAAGTCAGTAAACCAAATAGGTAGGTATGGCAAAGAACTACTCCTGATCTCCTTGAAGCTTAAGACCTGAATAAAAAATTTACAACTTGAGAAAACTTAATCTTGCTAAACAGATAGTATGAGCTAATGTGAACAGGTGAAAGAGGTTAAGGATGACAACTGTGGCTACTCACAAAATTTAAGGAATGAAAAATGACAAGAATATCATAATCTGAACACCTGCATATCTTGAGAAGGTTTGAAATTCAAACCTCGATATGTATTTTGTACGCTTGCCTTCCCAGCCTGAATTATGAACCCAAATCTGAATGTTCTTGGAGTTTAATGACTAAAATCAAGATTGCAATTTTGTACCTAATATGTAGCACTGAGAATGAGATGACACTATGAAACATTTTCCCTTAGTAAAGGTATTTCATTAACTTCAAAGTTCAAATAGTTCTAAATTCTATCATGCTTTTTACAGAATTTTATAGTTTATTTAAGGCTGGGGAAAAGAGGCTCTCGAACTAGAGTAAAGCAAACAAATGAATCAAAATGAGGATGTGTACTGAAGATATCGTACACCTTTATAAAGTGGTTTGCAATGTGGAAAGTCCCTTCTGTATGTGAATCTGTAAATTGCCAGGCAGAACAACACAGTAATAATAAAAATAGAAAAAAATACAGGTAATTGAAATTATTTAGTTAAAAATAAATCCAATCTTTTAGTGGGAACTTCTGCACATACCAAGTTTATTGGGAGCTGGATCTAAGTCTTTGCCTTTGGTTTGACTTTAACTGCAATGAGACACTCAATATACCCAACTCCCTTGAGTTGTCCAGTCCATCACTGCTATAGCAGTTTACCCATTGTCATAAATATTTCCCTTTTCCCTGAGAGGTGAAATTTTGAGATTTGTATTTATGTTCTATGATTATGAGTTCAGTTCAGTTCAGTGAGAGTAGTTAGTTGGAGATCAGTGAGGAACAGGAAGAATTACACAGCTTTTCTGGCAAAATGAACCAGACAGGTGTGAACTGGAAATATGAAGTAGAGGTCAGGGGGTGAACTTCACCGAAATGAGTACGCCAGAGCTATTTAATTCCTCCTGGGAGCCATAAGATCTTGTATGACCTGAGATCAATTTTTAAAAACAGATAAATCAGCTCTGATTATCAACAAGATAGATTTAGCTGCTGCACACATCAAGCATCATAATTTTTAAAAGCTGCAAACATTAACAACTTTGAAATACCAAACATCTTCCATTTATTGAACCCTGCATCAGTCCTCCCAGTTTTTGTACACTGTTGGCAAATCCATCACCAATGATATTTCATCCTCTGTCCCAGTGCATTGCGGGAGCAAGTTTCACTGCAGCGTATTTAGCCTGTTGTCACCTCTTAGAACTGAGGCCAGGATTTTCATTACATAGTATTAGCAGCATTTTTATTTTATTTTATTGTTGTTTTCTCAACCCATGACTTATCTTTTTCCTCCAAATCTCTCCTCCATTCCGCTGGGGGAGGTGAGCAAGTGGCTGTGTGGTGCTTGATTGCTGACTGGGGCTAAACCACGACAATTGCCTGTGAGGACAGGTAGCTTCTGGAAAAATACTCGGAATCCATCAAGATGTTTGACAAAACCTTAGCCAGGCAGTAACTTCTGTGGACTACAATAGGCTAAAATAAGCAACCCTTAAGGCATACTGTCAGAGCAAAATGTATCTATGCTTCCAAAAAGCCATGTTTTTTACTCAAGGGACTGACTAAAACATGCAGTCAGTGAATGTTTTTCAAGCACAACATATTTATTCCAGCAGAACACCCTCTGACCTGGGGCTTCATCCCCATAAGAAGGTCTGATGGAGACACTGCCCTCCCGAACACTAGCCGTTACCCACAGCTGCTCCTTCAGAGAAGGTGGTGATCAGCCCCTGAGAGGGGCACCCTCTGCAATCCACAGCAGTCTGGCCTGGCCAAGAAGCGACATCGAGGGAGCACAAGGGTGGCTGCTGAGCAGCTCTTCACCTGCACTTGAAGTCACCTTCTCTGCATTTCCTTGTTTCTTTTTCACACAGCCAACGCAAAGAGGTATGAAGCATTTCCTAAGGCAACATCTGTCTCATCAGTTTCAAAAGCTACAGGAAGCTTCACTTCCATCAGGAATCCAACCCAGATGAAACACGCCCTGACTTTCCTTCCAAGCGTGTTGATAATCTTTCTGTTTAAAGATTAACGAAAAATGCGTGTTCTTTACTGGAAAACATAGACACACTAAAGAACACGGCCACCCCTGCTGAACAGTGCCTCATGATTCATAATTTCCACTGAAAATTTGAGTAAAAGAAAAATCCTCTTTGCTCAAGAAGGTGAAAACATACACTTTGTTTGGTGAGAAAAGAGGCCTCTATATGCTTTAAGAAAACTCCTGTCACGAAGCACAGTTATTAATTCCAACACAAGTCTCCAAGTGACCCTAAATGCTTTCAGCACACAGACCACATCTCTCCTTCTGTAATTACAAGTAGCCAAAGCATCTTTCAGAGACCTGAACTGCATTCCAGTAATGGTGACCCACTTCCCTTTCCATGGAAGAAATGTGTTCCGTTAGTAGGCACGAATAGAAACAGCTGTGAAGAAAAATATGCAGAGAAATGTAGCTACAGCTAAGCTAGTGGAATAAAATGTATGCAGCGGATTTTTTTGACATGGACATTCAGACTGATTGCTTTGCTGGCTAGCCTAAGCATCACACCCCATGACCATGGAATCAGTTCTGAGTTTTTTAAGCTACACCTTTCTCTGCTTTCTGTGGTGCTGGCCTATGCAGATGAAGAATGCAATCTAGAGCAAAAGCAAACAGGATAATTTTTCAGACATTTAAGTGGTACTGAGCAGTGCACAAAGGACCTGCCTGAGTCTGCAGCACCTTGAAGTGTCCAGACATCTTGCCCGAAGAACGTATTAGCAAAAAAGTGCAATTCCTTTGCCTGCATACAGTAGCTCCCTGAAGCCACGTTCCAGTGGCTGAATTCACAAGTGTCACAGGATGAATGGATTTAATGTCAGGAAGGGATTTTTTAAAGTGGTTAGGACATGTACCTAGAACATGGCTCATTCTCCAGTAAGCTGTTGGTGTCCTGTGTGATCGAGATCTACCAAAAAGTTGAGAAACTGAAGCACTCAGCCTTCTCCAAGCCAAAGTATAGCTGCTTAGCTTGGGCAGTGGATGCTACACCTGACTCAAGTACTGTGGTGTCATATGCCAAGGGCCTGGGGCAGCACTTCACCGGAGGATTCACTGCAGCAGGTCACAGAGCTGCAGAAGGGATAGAGCATGTCCTCTACTCACAGTACCACCCCAAGGACCACTAATGAACTTCATGTGAAAAATTCAGGGATAAAGTACCAGAATTAGGAAGAGGAGAAAGGGCTCGGCACGTAGCTCTGCTCATATCGGAAGCAGGGTGGAAGAGATGAGACATGCTCTGCACGCCAGATGAGGGCTATCCTTTGTCTGCATTTTAGGAAAGCTTAGCTCAAGCCTGTCATCTGAACTGGGCCCCTTGGAGGGAGGAAGGGAAAAGAAAATGATAAGAGGCTAAACAGATGAAGAGAGGTCATACTTGTTCCTTTGGAGAACATGTATTCAAGTAATGCTTTGCAAAGCCACTTGATTTCACAGTGTAAACCCTATGGACAAACTTTAATGAAACTCCAAACTACGCAAAAGTCAAATGATCCGGACTTTCTTAATGGAGTTTGAGATTCAGGTCACACTTGCTTAAAATACAGTTAATCTGTGAACGCTTTTGCCGCATCTGGCTACTTTTGATTTGACATCGAAATAATACAAATTTCACAGTCCTTTCATGATGTGCTTGCATTGTAGTCAAACACTGGATGAAGCTCTGTGATTTTCATTAAGTTTGCTTAAAGATTTGAGCCAAATTCAATCCCTTTATTTGCAGAGGCAACTTATGCAAAATGCATTCAAATAAAACGGAGAGTTGAGCTGTTTTTCTCTGGTCCCTAGGTGGTCACTGCTAACAACTTTGCGGGCCAGTGCCAGCACTGCTACAGTAAAGCTCTCACTGAAGTCTGTCTCTTGCTGTCCTCAGAGGTTCCTGGGAGCTTCCCTTCCAGGCAGCTTCCCAAGGCCCTGCATAAGGGCTGGACAATCAGGGCTAGCTTTCTTCACAAGCCTTCTCTGGCTCTTCAGGTTTTGTCAGGGCCACAGGCTTCTCAGCTTACCAGCAAGAGACTTCAGCACATAGCCTGAGACTAAACTGACAGCTGTGAACTCTGAAGAATTCTCAGAGGGTTGAAGTGGCAGAGAACAAGTCTCTGATGCCAGCCCCTTTCCCAACACAGACTTGTAACACACAGTTTCCTCTGCTACACCAAAAAGGGTAAAAACAATGCAAAGAGCATGAAAAGCAGCTGGTCTCTGATTCCATACACATGGAACTGGGCCTACAGCACAGTTCTGCTGACACCAGCACCCATTCATAACTCGAGGAGAATCCACTGAACATATGCAGAGCAAAGCTTACACGCAGCGCTGCAATACATGTCACAGATAATGATGCTCATATACAACAGCAAAAGAAAATAATAGCAATGTGAGTTCCCATTCAAAGAATTAAGCCCTTGCTTGGAAGTTCAGCTGGTAAGGCCAGCCAAAAAAGCATTTCTCAGTGTGCCACTGCTCTGCAGGGCTACCAGCAACAAGAAATAAATGGAATATGCTCCTAATGAAATTATGTCTATACAAGCCTGAATGCAGAGAGTAAGCAGATCTGCTAGATCCCTGCTTGTATTCAAAGCAAGCATATGCTGCTTGTAGCAGTCTGTCTTCTAAACAAACCCATACAGCTTCTCATGACAGCCTGGGATCAAAATCAGCAACTTCAGCAACACTCATCTTCAGGGAAGCAGCAAGGATGGACTCTTTTATCAAGATGGGCTGTATTTTGAGAATATTAATTTCAATATTACCAAGACAAAATTGGTAATATTGAAATGAATGATTAACCACACAGCTTCCAGGAACTGAAACCCTATAAACTAAATCTCTTCTTGAAAGTTGCATTTTATCTAAGCACATTGAGACTTTGATGATCAAACAATCTATCAAATATGCGGAAGTGTTTCTGTGGACCATAGAATTGATGCTGACTTTCCTATAAGCCTGTAAAGGCATATATATCCTCACTTCTTTTTCTAAAGAACAACTGAAGGGACTAAATTATATTTCTCATAAATTGTTTTGATCTCTCTACTCTTCTGTTTCATTCTTTCCCTCCTGCTCCTTCACATTTGCCTTCTGCCTTTAATTTGAAGGTTCCTCAGTTGAGCAAGTAAGCTTTATGCCATGTAGCTACAGCAAGGCCCTGACTCCTCCTTTCAGTCTTTCCAGTGCACACAGTGTAAATACAGTAACATCATAAAAGTCTTGCCCATCTCTACACATCTTCTGAACTCCACCTGCTCCCAGCTGTAAACGGGCAATGCTCACTCGGCTGGGAGGCAGGAGCCATGGAGCGCCACCTCAGCTGCTGCCTCGGTGTGTACTGCAAAGCCACAGCAAGAGTGCCCTCATCACACGCGAGCTGACAGGGCACTAACACCCAGCTTTGATCTTGACCTTCGCCTTTTGACTACAAACAACTGTGTGTCAAATCCTGTTTACCAAAAACTACAAACTGTATGTGATGTGTGTATCAAGTGACACTGGAGTCCACTTACTTCAGGCGCAGACAAGATAGGTACTGTGGAGAACTAAAAAGTCACGTCCTCATCACAATCAGCAAAGACCCTGTGAGTTCCCTGAGTTCCCTTGGGAACTCAGAAGATCCCAAATGGCCCACAGCAAATTCCTCTCTCCGGTTATGCAGCTCGGTACTCTCCCCTCATACTGGAAACTGAGAATACAGCTGCTGGTGTGAAAGAATTCCTTAGCAAGAGTTCAGGCTGCATGATTAAGGACTTCAAGGACTCCTGTATATATCCCAAACTGGAGACACAGCTGTCATGGCAAGGTCCCCATCATAAGAAATTACCCATAAGACAAGCAGCCCTAGGGCACAGACCCTTCCACACGCAATGACAGGTGGGTTCAGAGCTCCCTAATATATTTGGGGGCCCAAGATATATTTGTGAGTCCCATAATTATATTCAGGCTTGTATGTGATAGGTTCCTCTGCTCTAGCTATTTCCCTGCATTCTGCAGTATGGATTTTCCACCTGTGGATGTCCTCCATGGACGCAGTCAAAGCATGGAGTCTTTCAGGGCAGGGGTGCCCCTCCTGGAAGAAAGGCAGGGCAGGTACCCCCATTCAAGACCAACTACCCCTGAAACCATCTAAGCAGTGGGGAGTAGGGGTGAGGCATTACCAAATTCATGCCCCCAGATATTCTCATCCATAAAAAGAGGTGGTGTCTAGTGCACTGAGGATAACAGAGTCAATAATCTGTGTTTTGCAACCATCCCTGTGTCTCTTACGCCAACTGGAGATGTGATGGTGCACAGTTATAAGAATGACAAAAAAAGAGGAATCGGGATAATCTAGTTTAAAAAGTCAATGCACACTAACATCAAATAATTTCAAAACCCCGTGCAGGTCAATATTGAGATGGCTTCTCCCAATGAAATAAAGGTCCTGTTTATTTTTTAAAGTGTGACACTCCCATGTAGTCCAAGAATATTTTCATCCTGGTACCTGTGGATCGTTAGTATGTTACTCAGATGTGAAGGATTTCCTCAGTGAACAAAACTAGTGAGTAACACCAGAGTGAATAGCTATGCAGCCACAGCCATGATTGCTGGTATCATCTTGTCTCTGTCTGCGTGAGAAGGATGCAGACAGCACGGAGTGGCCTTCGAGATGTCCTAGTTGTAGACAGTATGATATAGATGTCCTAGTTGTAGACTAAAAAGTGCTTAGACACATGCGGTTTTGGCTTCTGAGAATTGGGTTGAATAATGGTTGAAAACTTCAGTATAGATGCCACTCGTATGTTCTAGAGTTACAGATAAGGAAATCATTATAATCAGTGCCTTATATTGTATGTAGATAAATATTAGATACATAGTATATAATTATTATTATATATACACACATACACTATTATAATCTGTCTGTTCTGGATGACACATAAACGATCATTTCTGGTTTATGCTGCAAATAAAACACCTGGAAAAGTCAGAAAATTATATTATTTACAGTTATGAGTATATGAGAAGACAGGGAAATATATACCCTTTTTTTTTTTTTTCAATAACTCCAGAACAGGAAGAATATTACTAATTTGAGGATGAGCAATGTCTACCAGCTTTTGGGAAAAGACTTGCGGTACAAAGTTGGTGGGCTCTATTTTCGTAGTGTCTCATTCTAACAGTTACTGGGCTTATTTCAGTTTCATAAGGGGAAAGACAATGTAGACTTGAGCATCCTATGCTGGGGAGGATGATCTGATGCATACAAGTAAAGCCCCACGGCCTTTGGTACATAGACCAAATTCCTTGCCTGTGAAAAATGGCAACTCCCCTAGGCCACAGGATTTGGAGGCTCTAAAGCTTATTGCCACAGGGGGTTTTTTTGCAAATATGAAAAATCTTCATTGTGTTGGTCCTTTACCAAGGAAGGAAGAGTATGGCATTGACAGCATGATGCCTGGGAAGAAGCAGATTTTCTAGAATGGTGTCAGAACAACAGGGTTAAAACTTGTGATCTGCAGAACACGGTTCCTAGTTGCTGCCAGCAGCATGTTTGTATTTTGAGATGGGCCTGATTCCTCAACAGGAAAGAGATCACATCAGTGACACAGAAATCCTTTGTTACAAAGGAGGAGAAAAGCTGAAGATAGGGAAACAGTATTCAGGGCCTTATCAGTCCATAGCCTTGGTATGTCTCTGCATAGCTAGGTACAGATTTATATTTTTGAAAGACCTAAAACATAGCACTTTCCCCCAGGCGGGTATCACAGATGGACAAACATATTCAAGCCCATCAATACAGTGGCTGCTGTATCTCTCACACAAAGAGAACACTGAGAACTGTCATGCATTGAAGCACAGGGTTAAAGGAGGGCCTTTGCTTTCAGATAGTGATGCAATTGCTATTGGGAAACTCACAGCCTTTGAATTTAACACATTATCCCCCCCCCCATTTTGTCATCTGGTACAGCAAAACAGAGTGGTAATTGCTAATGAGACCAACATACAATTTTCTTCTTACCAGAAGTAGGCACGGATTATTTCCATGTACTTCTATATCTCTAAAGCACACTGTGTGGACCATTTGTGAATGCTAGAATCTGACAGGGAGCCTGTGGCTTTTTTAAAGAGAGCTCAACCACTATGGCCCCTGGCCCCTAGGGATATTCTTTTTGGGGGAAACAATCAACGCATGTGCTTTTAATACAAGCCTGAACCCAACAAAGAAATCCATTATTATGATTTTACCAACCTATACCCTTCTTCTGGGATATCTTAGAATCAATCATCATCATTTTGACACCCCCTGAAATGAATTTAGAGTTGCCAAAGTTAAAACATGTCTTCGGAGAAGTCTTTTCTCCCTCATGTCATTTGTCAGTGTAGGTAACAAACTTATATTCCCTCTCTAGCACATATACAAAGAAGGCATCGGAAAACAATGAGAAAATGGCCCTCGTGGGGACTCAGAACAAAAGTTACAGGATAGCTGAAAATCTACAAGATTTGTCATTTTGAAGGGAAATGTAACTTCTTTCTCAGTATGAAAGAAATCCATCTCAGGCAGAAAAGAGAGACCTCAGGATTTCCCACACAGTATACAACCCTTGGAAAAGGACTATGTTAGTAAGTTCACCCAGAGAGGAGGGGTACATTAATCTAAGCACAGGAAACTGCTGAAGCCCATTGAACAACAAACAGCCAAGTGGTTTAAAATTTTTCTGTGGCCAATAAAATCCTCCCCAAATTCAGCAATACCTTTGTCAGAAGAATTGCTTTATAAATATTCTCTCGATTTTGTGAGAGGTTTGACTATTGCTGTCAGTGATGGTTGTTTCCCAGCCACAAAATAAGCACAATTATTGCAGATGATTTGATTGACTCTGCTTATGAAAGTGGTGAAAATGAAAGTGCATCTGCAAATGCATACATCACAGAAATCTGAACGCCATGTGCTTAGCACCAAACAAAAAAAATTAATAAAACTCAAATAAAGCTGTGGAGTGAGCAATATCCATGCAGTGCTGTGCTCCCCTTGGCATGCCTTCGGAATCCCCATTGTCTCTGGAGCTCTAGGCATTGTGGCACTCTGAAGCTTAGCCCAAATAACTTTGGCTGGAGGCTGAGATCACTAGCATGCCTTTGGATAAAATACACTTAACACTGTCTCTTTCAGAGCAGGAATATTGTGAGGCTGCCAAGTATCTGCTAACTCCAAACATCACTGCCCCTGGTGTTCTGGAAGTGCTGGATAGACTCAGCCAAGATTGTACACCACAGGCTGAAAAGCTATTCAGTAAGATCTGTCAATGTAAACATACTGTTAGAAATGGAGGGTCTGGGATGAGCAAGACACCAGAGATCCAAGTTCATGGGAACATGTCTAAGAATGTCTTCTTCATACTGAAGTACCTTCATAAAATGCAAGTGAGATGAGTAGTGTCCATGTTCCTGGGTAGCCAACTTCTCCTATGCTTTGTACGTATAACATTCTCAAAAGTTCCCTGCCTGGACCTGTTATCAGTGGTGGTTACTCTGCATCCTTGTAAAGTAAATTTCTGCCCTCAGATTCCCTGCTTTAATGAGTGAATGCTGATTGGAACATCCCTGGTTGGGAGACAGGTCATATTTAAAATCCCTGTACTCAATGCCATTCTCAGAAGTAAAAAGCTGTTGATAAGCAACATGGGAAGGACCGTTACGTAGAGGCTTTTTCTCTGCTAATCTAGGTAAGAGTTGAAACAGTTCTAGCTCAGACTTTGACACATGCTTCAAAACCATGGTGAATGAGAGCCACATTTAACATAAGTCTCTATTACCTATGGGAAAGTTTCTCATCTTCTTCCTCAGCGACTTATTCCTCACAAATGGTGAGCCCCATGACTACTGACCTTCCTTCTAAAGTGTTTAGGAGGACATGCGTAATAGGAAACAATGTCTTCTTTTTCTTTTAGCGTTCCTTTCCGTACCATATATCAGACACAAACACTTCCCTGAGAGGACAGAATCCCCCTCATTCAAAATGGTTTACCATTACACGAAGCTTGGCAATCTCCAAAAGCTGTACCTTTTTGAGACAGGCTATCAGATATGTCATATATGTGCCCTACACGTCACATTCATCACAGCAAGTCAGGAACCTTCTGAAGGACAAATTGTGCAAGAGTTCTGGCATATGGAAGCATCTCCGTAACTCTGACCACAATAACTTTTCTTATTCAAAATCCAAAAGCTTTCTGGTGATCTAGGATTTAGCTTGACCATTACCTTACCAAGGAGTGTTACGGTTGTCTTATTTGCCCTTATTTCTCTGGTAGTGGTGCCAACATAACTCACAGGAACTTAAAGCAACTTGTCCTACCTAAGGAATAAAAGCTGTTTGTTCTTTCCTGGAAGGGGTATGGAGCATACTCCCACATGCCACTGCTCTACAATGTCCATGTATGTGCACCGGATAGATGTTTTGTGAATCTCTGTGGTGAAGAGGAATTCATGAGCACCCCCTCAGCAGAATTACTTAGAATAAGGGCTAGTTTACCATCCCTGGAAAACATTTAATCACTGTTACAGGTTTTCTTTCCAGCCATCTGTTCACTGTTGAGCAGTATCTCAGGCGACTTAGCCTACCTGTCCTACCTCTGCTCATGTGGAACAGTAATTCCTGAAGGGATGAATAATAGTGCAGCATCAATTATGCCTGTTTTTTACTTCTCTCAAGAGATCCAAAAAACAGTTTCTTCAGAGATGTTGTTCCAGCTGTAGCGATAGTGTATTCCCACTAAATCCTCTTCCCAGGAACGTGAGAGATTTGAGGATTTAACTGATGGGATTGTAAAACCTGAGTTCATGATTTATGAGCCAACTCCAGCACAGGTTTTGCTGCACAGAGTAGAGTAAAAGCTCTCATCACAAAGATTGTCTCCTGAAAGCATGTCTGTCCAAACATCACACACTTCTGACACTTCCATCCAGCTGCTGAGTTTCGCACACCACCTCAGCTACCTCACAGGCTATTTACTTGGTTGCAAGCTTCACTCGGGGTTTACTCTTGCAACAACACATCATCAAGTAAGGCAAAACCAACCTGTCTCACAATTGTCTAACCCAGGTCACATTCCCTCTTCTCTATTTCCTTTACTTTTACAGCTGTAGTAATTCCAACCATGTAAACCCTTGTCCATGTTTGTAGCTGACTTTTTATAATTCTTGAAGTTAAAAAGAACCCATGTTCTTCCCCAGTAACCTTTTATTTGGCACCTTGTTCTCTGCACTCTAATAAACCCATCTGCTTTAAAGATGACACTGGCCTACATCTGCTAATAACATTTTTCAAGGCTCTTTTGAATTCTAACACACTCATATAGCCCCTTTTGGTAAAAGAAAGGCCTGGTCCTTCCCTCTTTACCTTTCTCTAGGGAAGGGCTTTAAAAGAAAGTTGAAGACCTGATAGCTCTAAGGCAGGGGCAGAAACTGAAGCCCAGAGCAGAAGCAAAGGATTTCTAGTCCTGCTGTCAGGTGTTACTGGCAATGATTACAGGCTGGTTTCAGTGCTGCTATCTGAAAGAATTCAGCTGGTTGTTTAAGGGCAGTGAGGACATAAAATGGCCTTCTCCTCACAGCTGTAGATTTACTTCAACTCTATCTGTGTCTCCCCATTCCTACTTGCTGCTTTCAATGGTAATTAGTTTCTCCCCTCACATGTGCACTTGCAGTGTAGGCCACAGAGGGAAAACTACCGTATGCTGTTTAGGAGACATAAACCTCAGCTCCAATATGATGAAAGAGTCAGCCAAGTTGGTGGCCAGCCTCCCACACCAGCCCAACACCGGCTCCCAGAAGTGTCACCGCTGGACCTCACTCGAGTCCAGCCCACAGCAAACCGCACTCTTGCCTGTGGGGCAGCATTGTACCTTGCACTTAACATGACACACCAGGGAGGAAGATGATGTAAGACACAGCTCTCTCCACTCCCTTAGGTACTAGAGAGCTGTTTTGCTCATTGATAGAGGTTTAGGGGTAGGATCTGGACCTTGCCTTCAGCCCAGAAAGCTGAAAAAGAGGAAAACCTGCTGTGGTGGATGTGCTGCCTTGGATTTATATAGCTTTATATATTTATATAAGGCTTTATATGAAGTGAGACCTGGAGAAGTCTTGGTCTAGTCTGTCTTCTCAGGAAGGCTCATAATTTGATTTTATCAGGTGACACTCTCAATCTAGTTTTAGAGTGGGGGAGGGGGAAATGTGCTCATAGCACTGAAAACCAAAGTTAAAATAGGCTTTACTGGCATGCACGTTGCCAGTTTCAGTGCAGGTGACTCAAGAACCACACAAACTGAGTCAGTATTTCAATGACATCAATGCTACCTCCAGCGAACAGCCAAAACTCATCAAAAGAATTGCATGATAGAGCTGCTTCTGGTTTAACTCATCCTGTCCCAGTCGTGGGATATCTAATGGATGCTGTTTTTCAGCTGTGGCAACCTGTCACATTTTCTAACTGGGAGACATGAATAATGGTGCAGTGACCATGGACAGGGGCTAGGTGAACTCTCCATACTGGGGAAAGGCCAACTGACAGGAGGAAAGTGTTTCTCTGCCTTTGCTGCCTCTGTCAGCTGTGCCCAGAACAACCTCCAGTTCTTGAACCAGATGGTTTGGACCAGTTCCTATTGTGTTGCCCGTTGCCACAAAGCACAAGTGTGCCAGCTGCTTGCCCTCTTTCCACCCAAGAACAGAGTGAAAATACAAATGAACCGGCCAGAAGTCTGGGTTTGAGCCTAAACCGCAGTGGAATGCAGTATCCTGTGTGACACCCACCCACTGTGGAGTTACTAGAAATTTTCTCAAGTGGGAACACAAAGGGCATACATTTACTACCCTAATTAAAATGGAAGAAACCTCTATCTTTTACCTTTAGAAGGATACTGATGGTGTCAGAACTGTAAGAAGATATGGTCCTGTTCCTTACATCATTCCTTTACCACACTTTGATTCCAACACTTAAATTTAGGATGCAGCAGATAGAACAAACTCTTAGTGTGGTGAAGTAAGATGTTTAAAAACCCCTCACATTTTGTTTCCTTTCTGCTGGGTTTAAATTTTTAGACCAAATAACCCTGAAAAAGATGTTTGTGCAACAGGAAAATGTGGTATCGAGATTATCAGAACAAGGTAGACAATAATACATTTCATGTGACTTGATTGCAAAAAATGACAAGGAAACCACAGGACATGAATGTGAGTGCAATGGAACAAGGCCACGGAACGTGTGTTGTGTGCCACAGACATAAGGGTTTCTACTGAGCTGAATGAGATTCAGTTTAGATCAAAAGGACCTTCAGGGTTTTTTTTTCTTTTTAAGATAGAGGCATGTCTTTTGGCATTACACAGCTTGTGGCTACTGAGGTAGATCTTAAGGTAAGAGGATATGGAGCATGCACTTCTGATTTACTAGCACAAATGGCTTACACAGGCATGGAAAGTAAACTGTTCTAAGCCCTTCGAGATCAGAGATAAGACTTAGCAGGACTGGCTGGGGATTTTTTTCTCATCACTTCCTTGCCATGCTGATTTGGTACAAAGGTACTTCCCTGACTGGCTTGTTTGCGCATCATTACATCCAGATTTTGTAACACATTCCCTGTGCTGACCTCCATGCCATGATCCCCCCTATCCCATTTCACTCTGCTGTTGCATCTTGCCTTTGTCATTTTATCCTGCTTTCTCCATATCTCTTGGGTCAGTACTATCTGTTCTTGTGATTTCTGTTTTCCTACAGCATTTTCTTCTACCTGTAGGTGGGAAGCAACAGTATGACAAACACACCTGAAACATTGCGGAAATAGGCAATTTGGTCACTCTGACTCCCTGGCAGAATGGTACTTTGCAGCAACCAAAACTGCAGTCTGCAAGAACTAAAATACACAACCATCAAGTACTGTGCCGAGTAACTCATAAAAGATAGTTTACTGTGCTTTTTCTGTATGTGTTTCACTATTCCAGAATTCAGTTCGAGAAGTTAACTGGGCCGTGAAGCATTTTGTACTGAAATGTAATGACCACTACGACAGCCTTGCATAGATCATTTATTCTGTAGAGCTGGTGTTAGCCAGGAGGCAACTTTCTCTCTCCCTCAGAAAGCTTTATCCCTTGGTTCTTGTCAACTTATCTATTTTACAGTTTAAGACTCATCATAAATTAAAAACTGCAGATTCAGCCTCTTAAATAACACTATCAAAGCACCTAGAACAAGACTTACTACATAACTTAAAACATGTACAAAACAGCTTCTCTCAGCCTGATGTAGTTGATGGCTCCATCATGCATGATTTGTTAAGTATTTCGCGTTCAGGTCTATGTCCAGCCCCATGGATGGAAGCCAGGCTCACGGAGCCGACCTTCCACATGCTATGGCTTCCAATCAAAGACCTACAAAGTAATGCCCAGTTCTGAAACCTATCTGCCTCCAAGGGGACTGTGAGACAGAGCAGATGGTCCTCAAAGAGACTGTTCCTTAAAAGAGCAAGTGCTATGAAAAAGGAGGGAAATCAAGCTTGTATCCTACCACTTGCCCACAAGCTGTCTACTCCACTCCCTAATTCCAGCTACCTAGAACATGCTTGCATCCTAACAGCTCCCAGCAATCCTACAAGTCTCACTCCAGAAAGAGAGAAAACTCTCTTCGACCTACTGTTTTCTAACTTCTCATCTCAGTTCTCCGAAGCATCTTCTGGAGAACTCCAAAACAAAGACACTTTCCTCAAAGCTCTATCTTTTCCTGCCACTCAGGAGGTCCTTGCAAGAAGAGACATTGCCTGGCTAACGCCAATGAGAAGTGCCATACGTGAGCACAAATAATCAGAGCCATTCATAAACAGAGCACAGGCATTACTGTTTGAGAAGAAATTAATCAACTTGGATTTTTCAAACCTGAATAATTTTAAAATAGTACATGTTATAATTTTCTGTTCACAGTTAAAGATCTTGACAAAATCAGCCAACTGATTATAGTCTTCCACAGAAACAACGCAGGGAAAATTACATTAAACAAAGAACTCTCAAATACACAAAGAATACATAATAGTCCCTTTCACTCTGTATCTTTCCTTCTGACTTCCTCAGAAAAAACTACTTTACATGCTGGATTCTGCTAGCCTTAAAATTGGGATCATGCTGCCCAAATTAATAGGAGCATTCTTAAACTATGGTACAATTCAGCAAATCTGAGTTCTCTATTAAAACACCTGTAGGCTCTGAATTTTTACGTTCGTACAAGCCTGGATTATGCATGGTGTACTCTCACTGTGCAGGAACAGAGGTCTTTTACATCACATTTTTTCATGTCAAACTTTTAAAAAATAAATGGCTATATCATGTTTGCCCAAGACACGATATTCTGTCTGTATCACAAAATAAACCAACCAGTGGAATGGGTCTCTGGTGTGACAAGTAGTATTTGGAAGCAAGAGAAAAAGCAGATGAGCCTAGCCCTCATTAAGTGGTTCTTTTTCAGAGAGGAAATGTTAATAGGACTTTTTCATGTTTAGAGAAAACTTTGAATCAGACATTAAACTATTAGAAGTACTTATTTAGAAAAACAGTATATACCACTGCTACACCTAAGGTTTTCCAGTGCATTCAATATACTCATTTTTACAAGAAGCACCTCTCTCTTTCATAGAAACATTTCACAATCCTAAAACACGTCGATGCAAAAGTGTCCCAGTTTAGGTTTTGAAAATGTAGTCACCTTTCCTCTTCAAAGATTCAACGTAAACATGAAATCGACTTAAAAACTACTCAGGTGTGTTGTTGAACTCAGGTTGCTCACTTTCAAACAGTCCTTGTTTCAAGGAAAACATACATTCTAATCTCCAAATTGTGTATAGTCTGAACACTTCATTCATTGAAAGGTGTCTTGCAAATGGACTTTGGTATGTGTTTAGGGAAGGCTAGGAACACACAGATACTGCGAATGGGATTGCATTACTTTATGCAAACCTGGTCTCTCTTTGCTTTTATTATTAAAATTGCATCTGTTGGATATACAGACACGATGTTGTTACTACACTAGAGCAATTTACTGCCTGGTCTTTTGCAGATTCTTGTATGAATATTCCTTATAAGATCTTCATTCTGAGTGTCCATTACGTTTTGTCACCCCAGTTCAGATCTGAGCAACTTGAAAGGTCTAACTCATTAATTTATTTAATCTGATTTCTTTAAAGAGATGGAATACAGAATTTCTCTAGCCTGTCTCTGCTTGGAAGACAAAAAGCTGTGTTTGATTAAAACATGATATCCAGAAATACATCTGCAGGCTGACTTAAAACCATCAAGAAATGCAGAAATCCCAGCACTTCTTTTGCAAGTTTATTTTGCTAGTTGATCACTTGCAGAGTTAAAATCCTGAACCTTTATTTGTGTGGGTAAATCCTTCTGGTCAGGCTACCTTCTGAATTAAGGCTCATGTCGCCAGGCTCAATAGGTCTCTGCTCTCATGGTGTTTGATATTTGGGACTGCATCTTGAAACACTCCTTCAAATCTTTTGTGAGTACTGATCCGCTATTTGTATTGTATCAGCAGACAGAGGCTCCAGCTAAGACTTCACCAATCTGCACACAGTAACTCTGTTTTTGCTACAGTAACAAATAGGCAAGATGAAAGGTGAGAGAAGAGTCCTTTTTCTTTTTACAGATGAAGAAATAAGGCACCCTGCATGCCCTTTTGAGCTCATTTAGGATAGTTTTGAACAATAGCCACACGCTGGGTTCAACTGAATTATTTTGGATTTGTAAAGAATAAATGAAGATCAGAATCTGGCTCTAAAACTTGCCTGAGAGGAACAGGAAGTTGGTGTGAACTGAACCCAGAAGGAAAATTCATGTCTACAAAGCCCTGGAAAAGAGCCAAGCAGTTTATAGTTATAACAGATTAGAGCTCCTGTCCTAATTCTAGTTGCTGACACCCAACTGCTTACTACCTCATATCCTGTAAACTCAGACAGTGCATTGATGCACTCCCACATATGTGGTACCAGACCAACGCCACTTTCATCGTTTCAGTCTAAGACAACTCCAAATTTGAAAGCTTTTAGTCAGCAGCTAACTTGAAAGTTTCACTGTCTTTGATGGATATGAACAATATATGTTGTGCCTTGTTACATATATTTTCTTGCCTTGCCAGTAAAAGCATTCCTGTGGCCAGAGTGCCGCATGGCACGTTGGTTCCGTGTGGGTGTTTGGTGACAAGCTGAACCAAGAATTTTAACTTTTGGATCAAATTTTCACTAAATCCTTTCCTGAGTTCTTCTCATTGTCTGTTTCATGCTTTGGCCTGTAATGTCTTAAGTGACACAATACAGCTTCTGCCCTCCACTATAGCTGTTGGCTTGTCCATCTAATAATACGAACCCCGAAATCATGGAGTATGCTCCTGGTTGGCCCGAGATAGACTATGGACAGACCTAACTGTAAAGCAGGCGTAGTAGCCTTCATTTTGGCATATCACATTTGACTGTTCCTAGCTATTGCCTTTTCAATCTTGCCTTTGTTTCACTGTATTATACAGAGGGTATTTCCATGAGTCGGATTATTTGAAAAAAAACCAAGGCAGTTTTTTCTTGCTATGTAGTAGATTTGCATATATCACTCTTGTCAACTGTAATGGAAGTTACACATGTAAAAACCCTGGTGGCAGATTGTGATAAGGCAGATTTGACACACATCACTCTGCAGATAAGGATGCTACAAGACTTGACATTTGTAATGAAATGTTTCAAGGAAGGACTGTATATAATTGATAATGAGATGCAGATGGCTTGAACAAACTGAATGCCAAGAAGGTGATCAGCCTTGGAAGAAAGTTTGTGGCAGAACTCATTCCATAGAAAGGAGCAGAGATAGAAAGGGCAGGCCAGTTTTGCCCCTCTATACTTACTGGAGAATAAGCGCTACTGAAAGTAAAAAAGAAGGAGGACTAGGGAGAAAACAGCCCCTCCAAGACCAAAAGACAGGGTTGGAAGATGTGGCAGTAGCCTGCTTCCTTCTTCTCCTCTCTTTCCATTTCATAATGGGAGTCCTTGAGGGTCTGGTGGAGGTTCCCTTCTTAAACACACTATGCCTTTACTGCAGGCTTGAAAAAAATAGCGAGTGGTTATTGAAATGCTGTACATCATTTCCCATGCTACCTGCATGAAGAATTCTTTCTGTCTCTGTTATAGAAATGGCATTCTCTATTTACTTGTGTGACAGTCGTACCTTTTCCCTAGCTTCTACTTTAAATAGTTTTGGCTATTACTCATAGCTGGTTTAGAACT
This sequence comes from Rhynochetos jubatus, assembly GCA_027574665.1. Lineage (NCBI taxonomy): Eukaryota > Metazoa > Chordata > Aves > Eurypygiformes > Rhynochetidae > Rhynochetos > Rhynochetos jubatus. Next base: position 16,656,975 of record CM050654.1, on the reverse strand, counting down.
ATAGTACTGATTTCCTTGTCACTACCCCGATGATTGGTCACACAGTACAGCTATTGCTTGTGAATCATGGCAAGTAACCTTGAAGTCTAGTCAAGCCTGTAGTAGGTTCAAGGACCCTGCTTAAAAAGATAGTCCCCTCAGTTTGGTGAACTTGAAATGGGGAGCCTGGAACTTGCCTAAAGAAGTATAGTTATCCCCTGCAAATGAACTAAGCCAGGCTTTGGAAATCTTCAAGAAACCTTGAAGCCAGAAAAAAGCATCAAGGGAAATCTAAAAATCATCAAGCCTGGAATCATCAAGCTTTAGATTTAGGTGTACGACTTGTTTGCTACTTAATGATGCTGAAATAAGGCTGCTCTCTATCCCATTAATGTCTTTTAATGCTGGATTCTGTTGGCTCACAGCCTTCTTTTCTGTGCTGAAAGAAAGTGGAATCAAGTAGCCTGTTACCTCAGAAAGATGCAACTACCTTTTTTCGTATATTACCACAGGCAAATCCTTGCATGAGGAAGTTTTTCATCATCCACTAGCATTTTCTTCCAACAGCTAAAACCAGAACTATTAACTGCTGAAAGAAACTGAAGATATCTCAGATAGCTGGCGAAGAGATAACTCACTGCAGGTCATACTATGAAAGCTTGGCATCTCAGGTGAAGAACCTAGCTGTTTCCAGGTACTACAACAGCCTGTGCTCATGCTTTCATAAAAAGATAGCACGCAAACCATTTGACAAACCCCCGAGCATGGGTTCTTAGCTTATGCAAAAAAGAATGGGAAATACACTGAGCTGAAGTGTGGAGAGAAGCACACATTCTGTTACATTTCCTGATCATGGTTTTTTGTAATCAAAAGGGATCTTGAACAGCCAGAACACAGAGATACAGTCATAAGATGCCATGAACAAGGATTACATCGATAAAACAAGTAGGTATACAGTCCCTTTTGGAGGTGAGCTGATGAGGCAAATATGCCTCTCTGTGCCGCACAGGAGTGTCAGGGGGCATTGAACCCCCTTTGCAAACCTGCAGCTGCATCAGAGCTGAGCTGTGCCCAAGCTCATGGCCAGGCTCCAAGAGCCCAGGAGAAGCATTGCTAAGGCAGCTGCCCCAGCGCTGCGGTGGGGCCTGGCTCTCCACAGGGGACAGCACGCTGCCTGCCATGGCACAGACACCAACACCTTTTGGCTGGGCTCCACAGTGCCGTGTCACACAAGGCAGCTGTGTGGTGGGTGGACCTGCCCCAGGGTGATCTGTTGAAATCTCATTTGGCCAGTACCCCCCTGGAGCCCATCAATAAGTCCTAGACCTAAGTCTTTCTGGGCAGCCGAGTGCACTCCCCACCTCCACCCCTTGCCAAAAGAATCCATTCTAGCCTCTTTAAAACGTCGTCCCACTGCTGGGTCAGTTTTTCCTCACTTTGCATCTCTTTCTTCCCCCACAAGAGGGCACCAACACTGCATCCTTTGGAACTATTGCACAATGAAACGTGTGCCTCAAAGGAAACAGGGGAGAGAAGCCAGAAGGACCCAAGCAGCAGGTTTCAGATCTGGAGCAACTCCCTTCCCCACGGGGCTCCACAATTTTAATTCCAAGGTTTTGATTCAAAAACCATCTCTGGTGACAGCTGCATGAAGCCTCTAATAGGAGATAGTTGCATAAAGCCACTAATAGGAGGTGGTAGTTCATAGGCACAGATTTGATTTTACTGCTCCATCTTGTCTCTGGGCCCCTGCTTCAAGCAGTGCGACTACAAAAAAGGGCGTCTCTGGAATTAGAAACCTTCATGGACCTTAAAAGAAGCCAGTTGGAGAGCTGAGAAATACCAGGCACCAAATATCTCTTGAAATAAAACATACATGAGATAGCCAACAGACAAATCTTATTCAGGGAAATCAGAGTGAAGTAAAAACTGAAACTGCCACAGGACAGGGAGGATCTAGTGAATAAAGAACAAGCTAAAAACAGCCCTTGTACTGCGTAACCTGACACAGTGACAGCTATGGTGATAAATATGCAGAGAAAATGAAAATCAAGAAAAGAATGGAATAATTTAGTGTGGTCTGTATGCTTACAGATACAAAAATAATTCTAAAGAAAGGAAAATGTAGGCTAAGTACTGGACAAGCTTGCTGTACAAGGTGCCCACACACTCTCCTGCAGGCAGTGAAAGCCCACATTATAGCCACTTATTTGGTTCCCTTATTCTGGAATTTGTCAACGCTGGGCTAGGCTTCAGGGGAAGGACACAGCTCCCAAGAGGGCATTACTCTGGCTTTTGCTAGAGGTCTAGTTTATGTAATCTACTAAGAGACATGTATGTACACAGCTTACACTGGAGAATTGTAAGAAACACATGTAATGCCCTTTCCTCCTCCATCCCACTGTCTGCAGACAGCCCTTGCTCAGGTAAAGGCAGAACTGTTTCTACCAAGTCCTACAACTTGACAACCAGGGGCACTTCATGAATCCAGTAGAAGATTGGGTTAAAACATAAAAGAAAATGCTTCTTTACAAAACGTGCAGTGAATTTCTGGTACTTGCTGCCACAGGAGGTTGTGGAGGCAAGCACAACAGCAGGTGAAAAAGGTTTCAGACAAATTGATGGACAACAGGTACAGATGGAACATGAAAACTCTAGGCAGGGATCTAGTCTCTAACATCCTAGCCCAATGATTTCCGTGCTTGTGGAGTACAAGGGGGATGGACTGCAGATGGAGGCCAAGCCTGCATGGTCTTCCTAAACAACTGCTTTTACTACCACTCTGGGGAGAGGACACTGAATGACAGACTGGCTCAGGAGTGCACTTCTACGGCCTCATCTTCCCCCCTTCCACTCTTCTGATTTAGGCAGAGCTGTAACAACCGCAACTTTAAATGCTACGATCACTCATCAAAATATGTAGAGCTATGTAGAGGCTGTGCAGAAGGATGGAACAGTACAAATTGGTGCACCTTGAGAAGCTGATTTGAAAAAGGACTAGTGAGTATTCACGAGCCTCTCACAGCCACCACCTTGCAGGGGCCCTGAAGCGGATGTTGCACACAGAAAACCTGCTGGAAAATGCAGCATGACGTGTTTGTGGAACCATTTGCCACCAAAAAATGTAATTCCCACAAGCTAAATGCCCATCACCAAGCTGCATCAGTTTGGCTTATGTTTATTTTGGCAAGCAAATAAAAGGGGGAAGGCTGGGTACTCTTGATACTGTCCAAAAATCCCATTCCATTCTATTTTGAATGAAACATTTTTATTTTCCTTGTTTTGAATGATCTTCAAGAACATTTTGGTTTTAAGTATAACATAAAATAAAAGAAGGAAAACCAAACTTTTATGTGTAGTGGTCCATGGATTCCAAGTCACTTTGACACTTATGGAACATGAAATTGCACTGAACAGTCAAATAATGAATATATCCAATTTTAACAGGCATAACAATGGTATAAAAAAAGATAATGTTTTATGGTACAGGAATAGCCATCATGTCCTCACTATTTTCATCACATAAAGGTCTCCCTAGGGAAACTTACTGAGAAAGTTTAGTGTTTAATGCTGTAAGGAACACAGAGACAGTAAATGTAAGCCTTTGCAGGGGAGGGCCTCAAAAGAAACTCTCCTGGACTTTTCAAGGCTCTAATTTTCCTAATGTACATAAAAGGAATGCCTTTCAGGACCACTTATTTATTATATGGAGGCCAAACCCTACAATGACCGTTCACAGCACTAGGCAAAGGACTTAGTTCAGTTAGAAACAGAAATTTGGTTATTTAGAAAATCGGTTCTGCAAGACGACTTCAGCTCTGACTCAGAAAATTCAGTTTCTGGATCAGGTTTTTTGTGTGGCCTTATGCAGGTCATGTAATCAGGCCCGCAGGGATGGGCAAACCACACCAGTGCGGTTGCACCTGGGCATGCACATAATCTGCTGCACCAAACCACCCCATTTTCTCCGTCAGGTTTAACACCTACTTCCCTGTGAGAAGGGATATTTCCCTACCTTATGAGAAGGAGGGGGAATAACGTCAGAGACACAAAATCCACTAACAGTTCTGTAGTATTCAAATACTGCAGCAGTGTAGGTGGCAGGAATAGAGCTGAATTGTTATCACACTCTACTTACACCTACTCGTGGATGTACTGATTCATATTGGAAGCATTTGGAGAATACTCTGGATTGTATTTATCATTTTTCATTACAAGTATGAAAGTAGTGTTTGATTCTAGCCCACTCTTCTATAGTTTTTCATGTACCTCTTCTCTATTGAGGTGTACTTCTTGAAATGACTCTTTGATAGTTTTTGTTCTGAAAGCAACTTTGAATAAGAACTACTGGAAGTCATAGTAGCTGATGTAGTATTTTTTACATATTTTGCAATCCAGTCCCAGGTTTCACATTAAACAGTTCCACTGCCTGAATTTAAGGCTAAGCAAACAACTTGATTCAAATGACTACTGATTTCCCAAGCTGTATAGAAAGCTCTAATAGGAATAGGCTTTTGTCCTAGGGTCACTCTATGGGATTGTCCCAGAACAGATAGCCACTTACACTCAATGTTTTGTAATTTGCATAAATTTTTCCTCCACAGCAATTATTCGGGGTTCACACTGGGAGACTAAAAAGATGTAAAATGGGGAAAGAGAAGTCTGGAACAGGAATATTAAAACACTTACCGTGTTCCATGCATTAGCACAGTAAATGTTGCAGAAGTTAAATTGTCTGTGGACTCAGCACGGTCAAGGTGCCAGGAATCTGCAAGTTCTAATCTCATCTCTGCCGCTCTAGAAATAAGCATAAGAGAATTAACTCATCACACTTTATTGCTTGAAAGCATCTATAAACTAAAATCATATTTCAGATATTCTTCCATAATTGATTCATACTTTTACTACAGTTATTTTCTTAATGGCCTTTCCAGGCCATAACTCTTAATACATAAGCCTGTCCAAAACATGGGAACTTGTTTCCTAATCTATTGCTGGAAGTAACAGGACAGGGGACTTGTGAACAAAATTACTTATTATTTTAGAATGAATTTTTGTTTGCCCCAGGATTTGTTATCTGTAATCACACAAGTGTTTCATAACCTCCTCTTGGTGTCAGAATTAATTACAAAATCTCCTGTCTAGGAGATGTTTCCATCCTTCCTTCTTTTCCCATTTTCTTTTTAAAAGAAGTGAGATAATGCTTGAGAAAGATGCCAGATCAAAAGCCCTCAAGTTCTCCTTGCTACGCTCTAAATCCCACGTCAAGAAACACTCATCTCTCCTCCCAGGCATGACTCTTAACCCTTTGTCTAATAAAATAATTGAAACCTGCTCCCAGGCTCTCCTGTGCTCAGCCATCTCCCTTGAAATTCTCAAATAGGATGCCCAGTTGTTGGCCTCTGAACCCACAATGAGTATATGGAAGTCAAAGCAATTAGTTTAATACATCTAGAGAGAATACAAGTTCCTCTCATGTCTGGGTCTGATCCTGCAAGGGACTGCATATCCTCATCTGCCTTTGACTGAGGATGTCTAAGCATTTCTGAAAAGGCCAAGACTAGATAATATTAAAGCTCTGGATGGAAGAAGACTGCTAATATTAAAGAAATGATAAGGCAATTTCACGTTAGTAAAAATAAAAAAAAAAATGCAAAAAATGTAGGTGCTGTAGAATGATAACCAAAAGATAAAATTAATAGCAAGGAATGCTATAGAGAGGGACTAAGAGTATGAGGCTGATAATAAAGACAGATGGAGTAACGCTAATTCCCAGGATACCAAACCTGGCAATAAACCTGTTAGTAAAATTCCAGCTCATCAGAGTAGAACTGAAATGGTAAGGGAGAACTTTGAGTAGAATTATATATTGCTGTCTCATGGCAGGGACAATACAGGTACATGTCACCGCTGGCATCACTTTGCTGAGAGAGAGGAAGAGAGGGGAAAGAAGTATCCAAACCAAAGCACCCAAGGCCCTTCTCTTTCCCCCCAAGGCACTAGTTGTTATGTGGGAAGATAATTTGCAAATATAGGTCCCAGTTTCAGGGAAGGGGAATTCCTGTCAGGACCCTTTGCTTCCTGTGAGCCTGAAAGGCTCTCCATCCCCACGCAGGTAACCCGTTAGACATGCTGGATCTGTCTCTCACAAACTGAGCTGCTGCCTCCTGATCTTCTCATGTCTCTTGATCTGGGAAAGAGTTGCTGAGACCTCTGAGGTTTCCTCTGCCTATAACTCGTCAGTGAAATGAGAATGCCTCACTGGAGAACGTAGACATCTTCACAAATTAGGAAATAAACCTCAAAAGGTAAGGGTTTTCCCAAAGTAACAAAATAGAAGGGAAAGGGATGCAGGCATTCAGAGAACAGAGTTCCACTGGAGAGAGTCTCAAGGCAATTTTTGAACAATCTGGACACATTATTGTACTTTTTCCTCAAACTTCTTGTATTTTTTTTCAAACTTTTATTGTACTTTCTCTTGTACTTTTTCTTGAAGAAGCAAAGTAAGATGGTACAAAGAAAACAGACTGCAATAGTAGCCTGTTTTATCAAGAAGGTGGCTGTTTTAACTTTCAGAGCCAATTTTTCAAACATCTTCATTTCCTGTCCATATCACTGTTTAGAGAAATACATTTTCCTCCACAGACAGACATGTTTTTCATATCTACTGCTGGCTTTTTAATTGCAGTGGCTATAGTTTAGATCAGGCTTCAGTTATTCAATGTATAGGAGTTGACTACAGCTTCTTAACTAACCTGTTGCATAAATTCTGATTCAGCAGTATATTACTACATGCTGGATTCATTCTTTACATTAATGGAAATACAGCTTTTAATGCAACTGGAATACAGTGCTGGAAATTTTGATTCAACAGCAGATTATGTGCTGGCTTCATTCACAGTATTAATGGAAGTTTTAAGTGCTGTTGGAAGATGTCACTGGAAGATTTTTTTTTTCTTTTTTACTGCACACTGTTTTCAAAAAAAATCCATATGAGGGCTTTTTAGAAGCTGCAGTACATCCAGATGACACATCAAAGAGATGCAGCTCTGGTTAATATACCAAAGGCTTTGCTTTCAGGTACCCTGACATGTCAGACTACCATGGGCCTAACTTCTTGGAATCATGAGCTTGTACCACTGACCTGTTATGATCTGCTTCAAGCCACTGGGGTGGGGAGAGGGTCTGAGCAGGACTGCAACCTGCATAGTTAAAATCTCTGAGGAAGGACTTAACACTTGTAAGGCCACATTTAGCAGAAAGGATTTCATAGGCTGGTAGACCTAGGTTGGCCAGTAAACGGGAGCTTCACTTTTACCACGCTGTGCCTTCTTGGAGGGAGAAAAGATGCAAGGGCAAGAACAGAATCTGTATGTAGTACCAAGAGCAATGACAGAAGCCACTGCCAGAAGACAGCATGGGCCTGGTAACCGAAAGCATGGTCTTGAAACTTCTATCAATAACCTGTAAAAAAGCCATGTGAAAAGTGACTTACTTTCCACAACCTGCTTTGTGCCGGGCCTGAGACTACTGTGGTCGTTTGGAAGAGGTCTCCAGTGTGGAATATTGTAGCTTTGAGGGCAAGGCCTACCTATCTAACACTGTGGTAAAAAAGCCTGTACCGCCACTGCAGGACAAGTAAGTAGTTTTCCCCCAAATGTCCTATATTCCCAGTGTCTCATTCCTTCCCACAAAAGGACCTGAAGCCTTGCAGCTGCTTCCTCTCTAGCACAGCATGTTCAGGGTTGCTCAGAAACCCATCAGAAGCTCAAGCTCATTGTATCAGTGAGGTGTGGGATTTCTGTCTCACATACATCATGATAGTCATCGTTTAGATGCTACTAAACTTAGGAGCCACCTGCATGTGGTTTCAGAGCTCTGGAGAGTTCAGCTGAGCTTGTAAGATAGGAAGGGAGGGTGGGTGTCCACTGGGGGCTCAGATATCCCCAGTGTATGAATGTATGGAGGGTAGTCATGAAGTATATTGATCCTCCTGCTAGATGCTGGAATAAAGCCCAGACTTTTACAGACTGAGAACAGAATCTCCGTTTGTGCCAGCAGAGCCACCAGGATAGCTGATTTGCAAATTTGGATCAACTCAGGGAAATATGGACATTTTGTGATCACAAATACACCATTTGGATGCAGGTTTTCAAATTAAAGCACACAATAGCTTCTCAGTAGTGTAAGATGCTGCAATGTAGTCCTATCAGCCTGAAGTTCAAATTGCATTAGAGTGCAGATAAACACAGCAGAGATAATTTGGTTCTCAGTGGACACCACAGCTCTTGAGAAGCAGCTTCCTGGGTGAACATACCCTGTTGCACCTACCCCAGACTCTTCAGAGATCTGGGCATTAACGACATATTTGTAAGTCTTTAAGTCACAAAGAATACTGCTGTACATGATTGTGTGACACTATGCATTTTTGCTGACATCTCATTTCCTCTCTCTTGTTTTGTGGTGAAGGTATAAACAGGGTTTATTACCAAGTCATTCTTCCTGTGGTAACAGATGGAAGTAACAAAACAGCACAAAAAAGGATTATTAACATCTATGGCAAGCTTTTCAATACCCTGGCCATTAATTTTGAGTACTGCAAGCTGGAAGTTATTATCACATCCAAGTGCACCCAATCTCCAAAGAAGGAAAAATAAGTAACATGAAGAACTGACATATGTTTGATAGAACATTGGTCCAGAAAGAGACATAAAATATTCAAAAATGTATATAAAACTAAAAATATTATTAAGAATAATAAAGGCTTTCTTTAAATGACACAAGAATTACTGGGTTTATGGACAAGCACTTGATTTTACCTGTCTCAGGTTTCAGCTGCAGAAGAAAAAGGTTGCTGCTGAACAATGGGCTAATACATGAGCAGTTGCCTCCCGCAGCTGTAAGCTCAAAGCCTGCTTTTGGATACAGAAAGAATTTGGTGATCCTAGCCTTGCTCCTTCTTTTGTGTAGCTCATAAAACACACTGACAAACTGGCTGTCCCGTTGCAAAAAAATGCAAGATTGGATTAACAGGATTCAGGATTGAGGTGCACTGGCTGAACTACAAGATGAAGCTTGTAGAGAACATGCATTGTGTCTAGTTCAAATCCAAGCAGTTAGCTGTTCACTTTCATGACTATTAAATGCACTCATAATTAAAATTTAAAAGTCTGAAGTCTATACTATTTTTTCCAAACCCCAATTACGAGTAATAAGATTTAAGTTTAGCTTGTCTCTTAATAGAGGGTAAAGAGCTCTTATAAATCAGTCAAATAGGAATTGCCATTGAAGAGCTATTACTGAAGAATTGCTGTTGAAGTAAAACTAATTAATATCTGTCACTGCAAACAGTTAACTACAGAAAACTTTCCTGCTTAACTACCAGCACTATTAAACCACCAGGACTTACATCATCAAAAGAAAAAGTAGGAGAGAACACACTGTCTCTTTTGACAGCAGCTTTTATCTTCTGCTCTGGCGAGATTCTGAAGTCTTTTTTTCATGAAATCTGACCAGACAGAACCGAAGCCAGGTCTGGCTCCCCAATTAGCTCTAGTAATGTGGTGTCGGATCACGTTCTCTAAGAGCTTCCCCTTAGCTGAACTTCTGGATCACAAAAATACAGGAAGAGTCAATCTCTGAAGAAACTGAGAGGTTGATAAGTTTCACCCAAGTGACCCAGAGATGGCTCTGCCACCTTTGGACCCAGAAGTGGTAGCTCAAGTGGTAGCTGCCTCCTGAGACAGCACAAAGCAGGCTCAGGTCTCCTCCATGGCTCTGATCACACGTCAGCCCACAGGGCTGACCGAAATGGAGGGGCACTATCCCCATTCAACAAGCAGAATCAAGCACACCCACTGCCTCTGTCCCTGGTGATATACATCTATTCCAATCAAGCACTTGTGCCCTCACACCAATGTATAACTGTGGGAGAGATAAAAACCACACCTTAGAAGACCTAAAGTACAAGATTTGATGGCTTTCTGGTGCAATATTGGTATTTTCTTCTTAGCTTTGGAACATCTTCGCACTAATTGCAGATTCTTATTAGTGAAGCATTTACTGAATGAGTTTTATGGGTTAGTTCTTCATAAAGCACTAGATTCAGCCTTCCATGGTCTGTCCCAGCCCTGAAAAGCTGCAACAGCCTCTCTGAAGAAAGCTTTGATTGCTTATTCAGAAGTCCTCATCAGAGGTTTAGCAGAAATGTTTGCAGTGTGAACATCAAGGCTCTGAGCAAGCTAGCATAATTTGAAGCTGATCCTGCTTTGGGGGAGAAATTGGATCAGATTATCTCCAAAGGTCCCTTGCAACGAAAATTGTTGTCTGTTTCTATGATCATGCCTTGTGTTCCACTGCACGTGCAGAAACAGATGATGGTAAATGTATATAATCGTATCAGGCCTTAATCAATCATTAAAAAAAAAAAAAATCAATCCTACTTGGATTGTACCCTTTTTATAGTAACTCCCCTCTGATAGCTTTCCTGAAAGGCTATTTTTATCAGCCGTAACTGCAAACCACATATTCCAAATAATTTCCTGACATAAACAAATGATAAACAAAGCGAAGATTTCACTTGAGGTCAACACAGCAAACCTCCATGGGATATTCTTTGTCTCCCATTCTCCTTTTGCCTGAGAAATGTTCAGATTTTCCACGCTCAATACCAACCAGTGTGGGACTTCAGAGTGGTAGCAGCCTCCCCCGCTTTGGCACCGAGGTGAGGAGCCAGCACACACTGCCATTTCTCCAGGGCACCTCAGAGCCAGGCAGATGTTGGCAAATTGGAGGGAATTAAAAGAGCAGCAACACATCTGATTAATGGACTGAAGTGACTGACTTATGATGAGACATTAAAAGACCTCATCTTAAAATGTTTGGCTAAACGATGAATAATGAAAGGGATATATTACTGTACTTGGTATGGCTTTCCTTTCACTTTAAGAAGGTATAAGGCTCAAAGGAGAAAAGTGTCCATCTACACAAAGGCTAGAGAAATAGTTTAAAATGGTCCAACAGGTTCTGATGGGAATTGATTAAAAACCAAAGAGACAGGTTTCTCAGATGTGCAAACCAAGATGGTACTGCCTTTAATATCTTCATAACAGCTGAGGATCCTGGCCTGCATGATTTTGATCTTGACACTTGTCTGAGCACAGAAATGACAAAGGGTGCTTTCCTGAATTTTCTCTCCACTGCTAACCTGACTGGCAGCAGCCAGCTTAAGGAATAGCAGAGTAACTCTGTCTTGGTCACTCTTTGGACCTCCTTGCAGAATGTCTGTGGTTTTGGTGGCAATTGCACTGGTGCTCAAACTCTTTGTGAAAATAGCTAGCTGTCCCCTAGAAACTGGAATAACATGGTCTAGCTGATTTTCAGGAGAAATGTATGAAAAGGGAGACCTGTGAAACTGCAACTAGTCTCAGTCAAAGCCCCATCATCAAACTGAGCTGGAAAACTTACTGGTGGATTTTCCAGTAGAAAAAATATAGTGAAAGCTCTTGGGGAGGTGAGTGAGCTGGCCCAGGTTTTCAGTGGAGGAAGGTTAATACAAACCTCCTCCCAACCCAGCCTCAGTGCCATAATCCTATACCTCAGCCTGCAGTGCCATCACCAACACAGCTGTAGGTCTGCCAGTTTTCTATTTGGACTGCTGCTCCCTTGCCTTTGGTCTGGTTTTTAGTTCTAGCATAGAGTGGCTTTGACACCCGCACCAGCCTGGGGAGAGGCTCTGGTGCTGACTACTACTCCCCTGGCCTGGGCCCATGACACCTGAAACCCAAAGGGCTTAAATGCTTTATTCTAAGTAGCTGTGAAAGCAGGCATGATGGAAAAAGGAAGAGGGTGATCCAAAGACTAGAAGAAAAAGAAAGCAATTGGGTTTAGTGTAGGAAACACATCAATGGCTGAGAACCTTTCTCCAGTTAAGAATTAGTTTGAGGAAATGGTTTTGGCTGGAGAGCTCTGACTATGGGACATGCTTGGCTTTCCTACATATCACCTCCTCCAAATTTCATATCTGACTAGTAGAAACCTCTTTAAGAGGTGACAAAGGTGGCCAACCTCCAGGCATACTATGTCATTCTCCCTTCTAGGCAATCCAACTAATTGTCCAATAAATCATGCTTTGGCTTTGCAGTTTTCAGCTGACCACTGGAGAGGAGTTGAACCACCTCCTGTCCATCTGTGTCTTGGAGATGAATTGCTATGCAAGCAATGATTGACTAATCCATTGTTTTGGATGAACATTCCTTAGCTTTCCCAAGAAAAGAGAATATTTTACTTTGCTGTTCATAATAAAGACAGTCAAAATGCTCTACTGTTAGAAGTTACTATGGTAACTGAAGGCAATTTATTTTAGAAAGGCGAAAGACTTGTTTTTTCACTGTTTACCTGATTTAGATTTGTTTTCTTCAGTTGAAATTTGATATTATGTGTGAAAGAGCTACCAAAGACCAGCACAAAGCCCCAGTGATCTAATAGGCTAAATCCTGTCCACTAATCTTGAACTAAAATTTCAGTGACTTCAACAGAACTACTTGGAAGAGTAACCCAGCAGGATAAAGTTTTAAAAACCCTGTCTTTTGTATGACTACTTCAATTTATTGTATTGAGAAACCTCACCAACTTGAACTAGAAATTGGGAGTGAGGGTTTCTTGCTACTCAGTTTTGTTATCACATTTTCAATAGCAAAGCAGCTTCCATTATTGTTGCTTTGCTAGTTGCCATTAGGTTGCTACTACCTGTACAAAACAAAAATAATCTGGAAAACTCTGATCTTTCCATCTCTCCTCGTATATTTTTCTTTATATAAAATAAAAGCTTCTTGATGCTAGAAGCATGAGTGTCATTCTTTATTCTGGGCAAAATAACGGTTCGTGCCTTTCTAACCTGCCAAATGAAAATCACCAAACTTAAATTCTGGTCCAACATCATTGTTATATCATGAGGCTGGAGAAGGAAATGTAGAGGCAGAACTATCTTTAATGACAAAGCAACCTGTATGCATGTGAAACTGTTTACTGATTTTACATGTCAGGAAGGAATATAATGATCATTTAGTCTGGCCTTCTATGCTACACAAGTCTTCTATCTATCCTATGAACTTCACCATGATTATAAAATACATTACCAAAAAATATAGCCTATTGTAACATGAAAACATTTGGGAAACATTAGCAATATAAATGAAGTATCAGAGACAGCCTGTGACATCAAGAACAAGGAAAGCCAGACAGTTTAAATCAAGACAAAGAAAATACCAAGAGACCACATAAATTCATACTTAAAAAGAACAAAATAGCAAGCATCTTAAAGCGATACTATGAGGAGAAGGAAAACTGGCACAACTTCATGGAAGTTAAGTAGTTGTTCTTGGAAATCAACTAAAATACATGGCATGGAAACATAAAATGATAAGAACTATTTGGCATTCAGATCCTATTCATAAAAGAACATTTCTACTTTAATAAATCAAGCTGCTTTAGGAAGTGCTGACTTTGTACGTTTTGGCTTTATCAACAGTACTTCAATAATGTTTAGGGAATAAACTTCACAGGAAAACCTCGGGTGTTCAATTAGTTTTAAATGTTTTGGGGTAGGAACTGAGATAATGAAATTATATGGATAAGGGGCTTAATGCTTTGTGGCTCACACGAGATTGATACATTCTAATATAACCTCAAGCTGTACATATGGCATTAGAGAGAAAAAAAAAAGATGGAAAAAGAAAAAAGAAAAGGTTCCTGGTTGGAGGAACAAGAGTGCAGTATGGAATCTGATTGCAGTGGGCATTTTCTGGCTTCTTGGGTTTTGTCGGGGTTTTTTAACGTACCGGTGATTTGTTTGGAAGAAGTGACTAGGCAATGCTACACTTTCAAATGCCATCTTTTCTGCTACCCAACTCTGGAACCATGAGCAATGCTAACAGAACCAAGCAGCATCTAAACACACCAAGACTTATTTTGCAAGATTCATTTCCTCCCTATGTAAATTATGCTCAGAGGGAATACAGTGCAAACCACAAGCCTGGAAAAGCCTTCAGAAATTTGTCTGGCCCTCTCTCAAACTGCAACTGCTAAAAACCAAGGGGTTTAAGTTTTGGTTTGCAAACTCTGGGAGCTGGGGAGGTGTGAGGGTTGGGGGATGTGGAGATAGCAGGGGAGGGAGAAGCATGGGAGAGAGACAGTGAGCTCATGCTGGGTGATTTGGAGCTTTGCAGCTCCAATTTAGCAGCCAAGGGTGACGGTTTTCCCATCTCATTCTCTGGCTGCAATTCAGTCATGCATTCTTCCTTGAGGAGAAGGGCCCCTACTCTGAGTGCTTCTAGCATCCCTCAGAAGTGCGCCTGTCAGATTTCTTGGGAAGTCTGGAAGGGGCTAACTAAACCACAGTCAAACAGTGAAATATTTTGAGATTTTATTTTAAGTAAGAATGCCTTCTAAAAGGAACACACAGTTTGGAGAAAAGAAAAACAAAGGGAAGACTCTCATCCCTGAAGACCTCATGGCAGGAGAACAAACTTTAGGAATGCCTAGTGTGCTACCTGATGAGCTGGCTTCCTTTTCCTTCCTGAGTGGGCATGGTGCTGGTCCAGCTGCGTGCCTCCTGGGCCAGAGGCTACAAACTTCCAGAACATACAAGGGAGCTTGCCTGCAGCATTTGCAGCTGCTCAGCTCTTCCTCCTTCCCAGGGCAAGGCTGCTTCCAGACAAATTGCTGTAAATAACTTTCAAAACACTGAGGGTGGAAGATCCTTAGCATCTGCAATGTTTAAGCTGTTGACCCTAGGATGGAAAAGGAGAGAGGGGAAAAGGGGTCAACAGAGTCCCAATGGAATGAAGAAATTCCTTACATAACCAGCTGACATTTTCAGAAAAAGCCATTTAAATCCCTTCTATCAGAAAATTCATAATATTTGAAGTATGAAAACCTGACTCACACTCCCTCTCTCCTAGAGTTTTACTACAGCCCAAGGGGAACCCTGCTGATCCATTTAAATCAATAGAAATTGGATCCATGCCAAATTGCTGGTACAGGTGTAGACTAAGAGTGCGGAAAAGGAGATGATCTCATCTTTGTATGTAATGTCACAGCCTGCCCACTAACAATTCAGTATCTCCAAAGCCAGAGGAGATTAAAAGAAGACTGTACACATAGATATTACACAACATTTCTCTGCTGTCCTTCATGGCAAACCTGAATCCTGCAGGCTTATTATACATTGTCAGATTCTGTGGAAGAAACCCTATTTTGGGTTCCTTCAAGGTCATAAATCTATAAAGGCAGCACCTCACAAACTCCAAGGACTGGGCAGAGATTTGTTCATGGCAAGGAAGAACGCCCCACGGACATTGCAAGAGGGAAGCTCAGGAAACCAGTTTCTTCTTTGCCACAACAATCCTGAGCAAATCAGTTCCTTTCACAACTTTTGGTTCTCTCATTTGTGAAATGCAACATCTCCTACCACTGCTTGCCCTTCCTTTTCAGGCTGTGTGCTCTTCAAGGCAATAGCTACCATGTACTCTGCATTTACACAATGGCTAGCAAAGCAATGCTATTCAGAGCTACTCTACCAGCAGTGAAATCACTAACTCCCTGATATGCCTTGTCTCTACTGTTTGACTGTCTATTTAGTGGCACATATGCAATGGACTCATTTAATTTCACGTGGATGCGTATTCATGTTGGCTCACTCAGAAATGGCTTTAGATTAAGTATTTTGTTGTAACGTCAGCTCATTTTACAGGTGAATGAATACACTCCAGAGCTGCGTAGTTCCTTTTTTCACTGGTCCAATCCTATTCAAAGAGGGTTATACTTTAAATTTGAGAACAGCTATATGAGCCCATTTAGCAGCATTTTCACTTATCCATGGAGAGCACTTAAAGGAAAATATTATTCCCTGACTGCTTCAAGTGAAGGTCTCATCAAGTCTTTCAGGAATGACAGGAAAGAGCTTTCAGAAAGACACGGACCAGTTGAAGAAAGCCCAAAGGAGAGAACCAAGAATGATCAGATGTCTAGAAACATGTGATTTACAGGGAAAGATGAAATAAATTGGGATTGCTTATTCTAACAGAGACTTGGAGAGGACATGATAACAGTCTTCCAATACATAAAAGTCCGCTTCACAAACGAGAGGGATAACCCATTGTGGATATAATGAGAAGTAATGGATTGAAATTGCTGCACGGCAGACCTAGGTAAGATACCGGGAATTGCTTTCTCTCTCTCAGGGTATAAAGCACTGGCATAGCATGACTAGTGAGATTGTACAGTCTCCATTACAGGGAGTCAAAAACTGCAGAAGTATAATCCTTCCTTCCTTCCTTCAGGCTGAGGGATGCAGTAGATGACCTCCCTCCCAATCCTGTGATTCTTTGTGCTCCCAAATCTATCTTCATGTATAATGCAGAAACTCTGCACACTGAGCGGTAGAGATAATAGAGAAACCAGCATAAAGGAAATCTTGCACTGAATGAAATCGTCACTACTTGAAATACAGGAAGTAGTTTTGAAGGGCTTCATTTTATTTCTTATTATTAATTTTATTTCAGGTGTTCATTTTATTGGTTGCTACATACCAATGCTGAATCTTGGACCCAGAAAGAAAAGCTGCAATGAAGAACCCTGGACATTGTTGCTTTATGTTAGTTGAGAAGAGCTCTAAACTTGCAGCAAGCTTGGCAAAAGCAGGTGCTTTTACACAAACAGAGCCCAAATGGACTCTATGGACTTCTGCCATTTGAGCAGCTGCCCCCATCTGCCTGGAAGTCCAGGAGAACCAGCAGACACGTTTCCAGTCCTTTCCCTTAGCAACTGCCTTGAAAACCAATCTTGAGCTCTGAGAGATTGTCATTGATTTTTCCTTAAGATCACAGGTTATTCACAGTTCCTTCTGCAGCCCCATGCTGGATGCAAAATGCCTTTTTGCTGTATTATTACATATTTTTTTCTCTTAAATAAACTACTGAGAATATTACCAATGCTTAACTTACAACAACAGCAGGAATAATAGTGTAGGCAAGTTCAGCCCTCACAGGATAACACTGAATTGATGTAATACATAGGTTTGCATTTTATATCTGATGCATGAACAGTACTGGTAAAAGCTATTATTTTTTCATGCTCAGCAGAGTTAATCAATAAAGTTTTGTAAAGGTTTGATCATTTTACATTTTCAGAACACCACTTTTTTGAGAAAAGCAACTGTTGGATATTTGACAGAGTCACATGCCACATTGGCTTCATAATCCTTCCTTCTCTCTCTGAAACACAGTTTCTGTGCCCAGTGGCGTGGCTGCCTTGCTGAGGCTATCATCCCTGGCTGCTCTGCACACAACTGCTGCGGTTCCCAGGCTGGGGCCACAGGCAAGCGAGTGAGTGGCACAACAAAAGTTCATCCTCTACCATGAGGCAAAGCCAAAGAGCTGCAGTTGCAACAGGCACAGGGAAATCCAAGTTACACAGATTCACCCAGCAGCTCCACTCAGCAGCCTGTCTAGCTTCTTTCTGCCTGCCCATAGCAGAAATTAAATAAATGAACAGGAGGCAGTCTGGAGAGAGGGGCCAAACTCAGTCCTGGTGTATTCAGGTATAATTCTATTCACTGTAGAGGCAGGGTGCCTTCTTCTAGCTTAAGATTTGGCCCATAGATAGATAATGACCAAAGCAAAATAATTACACACTGCTGCAATGAAATAAAATACATTTGTGGAATCATACAGCTGTCTTCAACCCCAATATTTTTATTTTCCTTTTATCTCCTGAGAAGAGATCTATGTATATGTAAGAAGGATGTTCAAGAAGTCAACATCAGAAGAGACTCCAGGGAAGGAAGTCTGTATTCGTCCTGTATTATTAAGTGCAATTTGCTACATGTATCAAAACCACTCTGTCAGGAGAGCCAAATTCTTAAGACAAACATGGAGCAAATTAAGCTTCTAGCAGTAGTTGATGGTGTGTCATTAATTAGACAGAACCTAGTTTGGCTTGAGGAACAACTGCAGCATGAAAAGTAAAGCTAATGACAGTACGAGGCTCACAAAAGGGATGGCACAGCAGAGCCATGTATACACTATCTGCAGACTTCTGAATTCTCACATTGTTCTCATTTTGAAAGGTGTCATATGGCAGCACAGCAGGCTAATGATGTAGCATGTTCAGAGGAATTAGTTTAAGGGGCTTTTTTTTCCCCCAACCCAGTGAAAAATAGTAGAAATAGTGAATTTTTGGAACTTAATGGGATCATACTGTTCTTTCCTCACATTGTCAACTTCACTTAATTTCCGCCTTCCCATTAACATGTCTAATGCATATGTCAGGCGGAAGCCTGACACGCTAGTGGCAAACAGACTGTTGTACGAAGGCGGTAAAGTGTTAAAACAATTGAGCAAGTGAGTACTAAAGTTTGCTGCTCTGGCCATATGGTACAGTGTTTAATTTCCCGTAGTGAAAGAACGTGGCTGTCATGGAAAAAGATGATGAATAAATTTACTTGGGGCAACTTATTATAATGAAGAATGACTTCTCAAAGGAAGCAAACAGAGGAATTTAGAGTCTGATGAGAAGCATATGGGAAGCATTAAGATATAAGCAAGGGTAGCAAGGCTGTGTGCTTTAAAAATGAAAGACATTTAATCGATGCTTGTTGCTGGTGTTGACATATGGAAGTGAGAAATGGGTTTTGATTTGGAAGACAGGAAGAAGGTTAATAGCAGTAAAGGTGGTTGTGGAGTGATTGATACTTGGAATAACTAAGGCAGAAAGGGAGAGAGCACTTCATGCAGTCAGGCAACATACTCAGGAGAACAATGTAATCCAGAAAATAAAGAACATGAAACGACTGGGCAGGTCGCTAGGTGGTAAGGAGAACTGACAGGCCAAACTAGCAAGGATCAATTAATAACTCATGGACAGTGGGGGAGACCAAGACAGGCAAAGTGGCAGGGGTGGCTGTGCAAGGGCAGAGCAGAGGAGATCAGTGGTTTCTCAGCACCACACTGGTGCAGAACCCCTGTACAGCGAACAATGGAAGGAGATGGGGTGGGAAGGAAACACAAGAGTGATGTATGAGGAGCATCCAGTGTTGTTGCTGTCTCTGTGTATTTTCCCAGCATGTATGCAAGGCAAATGAAGGGGAGTGAATGAGGTGGCATACCTCTTTCTTTGTAGCAGTTCCTGCTTTATGTGGGCATTTCTTTCTCAAAGGCTGAAGGGCACACTCAGCCCTGATAGTTAGCTCTTTCCTCTCTGCTGCAGTTCTCCCACTGCTCACAGGTGTCACGCGGAAGGATATGCCAAGTGTCTCCAAACCCCAGCAGTATGGATTGGCCGGGGGGGGGGGGGGTGTGGCGCAGAAAGCAGCCTGCCCCTGCCTGCCCTGGGCTCTGCTCCTCAGGCGGCGCTGCCGGCCACCTGAGTGGAAGGCCCGCAGCAGCTTTAACCTTCCCAGTGGGCTGGCCACCCATGTCAGTGCTAGAGTACATGTGGGTAACATGAGGCTGAAGGCTCCCTGCCCACAAACAGAATTCCTCACATGGGCAGAAATTCTTACCTTGTCCCTTCCTGAAGCCTGAGCTAGTCAGGTACAGCATCAGCCTCTAAGTACTGCTTTTAAACTCCATGACGTTAGGCAGACCTTGATATCAGAGGCCTCATAGAGTGCAGTCCCGTGCAAGCTGCAGCACTTGCAAGAGCTTACCGATTGGCTTTGGCATGCCTCTCACCACCACACACCCCAACTGCCTAGGGTGTGCAGCACTGCAGAAGGGCTCAGCTGAAGTCATATTTTTCTCCCTGCAATGGATTTCTATTAAATCCAGCTTCCCAGAGTTGAAAGGTGAGCTCATGAGCTGCCATATGATTTAGCATTTAATACCAGCTTATTCTGCCTGTTTCTGTTACTCTCTCGAAATGATAGTCATAACTCTAGCACACAGAATTCATTCTTACTGGTTAAGTGCTGACATTGCATCCAGATAATAAACAATATATAATATGAATGTGTAGCTAACCAACTGCACACTCTAGGTATATCTCATTTTTCAAGCAGAGAAATGTGCTAGCCTGACCTTTATGGTATGCAAGGTTAAAGAATGTATTGTAGAATGAAGAGCAACTGACATAAGTTAAAAGAAAATGCAATATAGGGTTTTACTTTTCAAGGTGATGATCAGCTTTTTACTAATTGGGCTTCAATAATGCATTTAATATGATACAATATAGGAAGATGTGGGTTTAACTGAAGCAATTGGACAGCTTTGAAATTGCAAGAGAACTTGTGAGAATTAAGGGAATGAGGAAATTGTCTCTCTGTGTGGAAGACATTTCTGGTGGGAAGTTGCTTAGTGTTAGCCCTCAACAGCTGGTACTGAAACCAATCTCATCCTGTATCTTCTCTATTTTGATGACCTTGGCATAAAAAGCCAGTGTATGCTGAAGTGACTAACAGATGCCCAAAGTTGAAAGGCACTGTCAGTAAAAAGACTATCAATATATCAAGTGGAAAGAACTCAAAAACCAGAAATAAAGTAGTGTGAAGTCATGCACTTAGAGACCAGTAACAGAACTCCTACTGTAAACTTTGACTTACTAGTCAGAAATGGGGGAGAAGAACCTAGGTATATTATTTGATCACTGAATGATTATGAGCCAGCAATGTAATGTGGTCATTAAAAAGGTAAGTAAAATTCTAAGAAGTGTTGGGTGAAAGCTTTCAGAGAAAAATAAGGAAGCATTGATGTCATTGGACAAGTCTTGACACTTGGTATGGAATACCAGCCAAACCTATTCAAGGCAGAGTTTCAGACTGGAACACGTCTGGAGAGGAGGATGGAGCAGATTGCGGAGTATCAAGACATTGTGACAGGCATATCCTCATGGGGAAGAACTGTTTACATTGAAGAATTAGATTGGCATGAGAAAAAATAGGTCTAAATCAACCAAGAACAGACTGAACAGAAATCAGCCTTTCAGAATAAGAGGATTCCTGTCTAGTTTCAAGTGGGATCTGATTATGGATCTGTGTATAATGGGGTTAGCAAGAGAGTTAATTAGGGCGTTTGTTTCATACTCATACATTTTGGACATGAACAAATGGTAGGCATGCTAAAAAGATACTGGCTGTGGCATTGTTTCACAAAGGCCTCCTTCATACTAACCTGGCACTCCTGAGATCACAGACTTCTTAATATGTGGTCCAAGTAGTGAAGAGCTACAGCCAGTGCAGGCAGCACTATGATGAGTCTCCATTTTCCTGGCATCATAGGTGGAAGAAGACAAAAATGATCAACTCTGGAGTAGACCAGGCTGATAACAGCAGCCAGGGAGAGTTCCAGAATAAGGCAATGAGAAAGATCATCTGAATTCACTAAGTTCTGGCCCCACAGAGCTGAGCAAATTAAAATCTCACTCTGTGCTTCCTGAACTACAGGAGAGAATCGGAGTTTTGCATAAGGCAGTGCTACAGTCAGACCCTTCCCCCTGTCTCCCTAGGCCAGACTGAAGAAGGGGTAAGGTGAATACAAGGATTAGCTGAAGGTGGCATGAATTCATGAGTTATGATTCACTGTTTCTTCAACAGCCGTGGTGTCATATAGTTGGGTTTTGAAGGCTCACTCTCCTGGCCAAACCTTTTGATTTCTGAATAAAAGACTTTTGTGGGTACACGGGCAACTCACATCCCCCTCCTCCCAACATCAATCCATCTCAGCCCAGAATTTAATTAAATATTTAATGAGCAGAGCAGACAAAGATGAAATATCATGTTTAATTTTGAAATCATACTTTTACTTATTAGACCTTTAAAATACCAATTTGGTTTAAAAAGATAATATTTCTTTAATTTTCTCATAAAGGCCACAGAACTTAATTAATGAGGAAAAAAATCTAATTTCAAAGAGTTGGAGACAGGTAGTTAAAGAGACAGTCAAAAGAATTGCACAAAATACATTGTCTTATCCTTGTGCTGTGGTACTAGGCAACTAACTCTGAACCAGTTTGCCTGCTGACCAGATAGGGGTAATCCGGACAGCTTCAGTAAGATGTCTGCTTTATCAATGGTTGTGGTTTGGGTTTTTTCCCCCATTATTCACCAAGAAATTGCTGGGAGAAGCAAAAAAGCTTTTCTTGTAGCAAGAAACATAGAACTGGAATATCCAAAACTGTTAACAAGGGAGATGTTTTTTCACATGAGGTGAAAAAAAAGGGGTCTAAAATCATCAATTGTTATGAATTGGCACAGCTCCCTTGAAATGAATTGTGCAGGTCTGATAAGTAAACCCAAACTGAGCTCAATGGAGCAATGAGCTGTTATCACAGCTAAGGATCTGGCCGAAAATCTTACAAAAGGGGGGAGGAAAGAGGGAATGACATGCTGCATAGTCAGAAGGCAACCAAGGTGGCATTTCTGAGAGAGAAGCAGGGAACAAAGTGAGAGGAGATTACGAAGAAAATTAAATAGCCCAGCTCCTTGAGCACTCATGTCGGTGCAGCTATGTCCATCAAGGCCAGCCAAGAACTGAATCTAGGGAAAGGGCATTCATCTGGAGAGCCAAGGTTTTGAGGGAAAGTCTTCAACTCCCAGAAATACAGCTAGAGAGATATGCATATTTTTAACTTGAATCATCCCTGAATAAAGCATAGCTGAAGTTCACCAAAGGTTCAGGAAATCAAACTGGTTGTGCAAATCCAAAAACTAGTTCAGGAATTCACAAGCACAAAGCAACTGAAATTTGTCCCTGTCTACTGAGGGAGCCTAAGGAGACCAAGTTTAGCTTTCCTGTGTGCGCATGCAGTAGGTACTCACTCCTTCACCTGCTCTGAAGGGGGCCCTGCCGAAGTACGTGGGTGCTGCCACCAGAACAACTCCTCTACATGGAGAGGCGGACACAAAATTAAAGGAATCAGAGCATCTGTCGCACAAGGAGAGGCTGAGAGAGCTGGGATTATTTACCCTGGAAAAAAGGAAAACTCAGAGGGATCTTATAAGCATGTATAAATATCTGATGGGGGAAGTAAAGAAGATAGAGCCTTCTCAGTAGCACCGAGTGGCAGGACAAGAGGCGGTGGGCACAAACTGAAATAGAGGAAATTTGATTTCCATAAAGAAAAACTTTTTCACTAGGAGTGTGATGGGGCAGTCCTGAGCAGCCTGCTTTGAACAGGGGTAGTGGTCTATACAATCTCCAGAGATGCCTGCCAACCTCAGATACTGTGCAGTGCTGTGAAATAATGCTTGCTAAAATCCTGCTTAGCTAGTGCTAGGTTTGCGTGGTTTGGAGCAGCCATCTAAGAGCATCACAGAGTTCCAGTGAAATTAATTAGCAAGTGTTCCTTTATCTGAATAGATCCCAGGTCATTTTTCCACCTCTTCCAGTGTCCTTTTTGCCCTGTCACCTCAGGCTTCTTGATAATTATGTAACAAGTACACTTCAGGATGAAGTGATTATAGACTGGAAGCTGCAATCACACTCCGCACAAACCATATTTTCACCTATGCATGTTCTGGAGACCTCTGACCTGGTTGTAGCGCTGTCATACACACTGTGTAAGAGCAAAACCTCAGTTGGTACCTCTTAAACCAGCCAGCCAGGCTGCTCCTTAGAAAACAAGCAACATGCCTGTTTTAATGTCTACTCAAGGCATGCAATTATATGAATATAGGGAGGCTGTGGGTATGGGTGCATAATTGAGTACTTGCTCTTCAAGTAGGAAAGCTAGAAAAGCACATTATGTATACACACAAGTGGTTGCCTTGTAGGTTAATAGCACTTGGAGCCTACAATCTGGAGTGTCTAGATAAATGTGTACAATCACTTTGTAAAACTGAAAGGGATTCCCTTTATCCATGTTGAAATTTGCCTTTAAGAATGCTGAGGCTACAGATACCTGGTTTAATACCTGTGGGAGTGAACAGTAATAGGTCATAGATTCTACTCTTCATAGAATCATTCTCTCAAACTTGAAAAAGCCGAATCACTTAAATAATGTAGTATATTTTCTAGCACAAAGAGACAGATTTTATTCTTTAAAGCGTGCGGTTTGCTGGGAGGTGAGTGGTCAGGAATTTCTTGCACTTTATAGAAGGCATCGCGCACAGGTTTACTTTGCATTGAACTTCTGCACCTGCTGAAACTCAGTAATTTCTCATTCTGTTCCCAGTCTTATTCCTTTCCTTACTGTTAGAGCAAACGTGGACTTAATTCTGCACCAGTCAGAGCCAATGCCTAGTTCAGCAGAAGGAGAGTCACATCATCTCCTGTCCAGAGAGACTGTCGATAACAGTAAATACCCAATTTGGTGCCGGCACAGCACAGGCAGCACTGGAGTCTGGAAGCATTCAAACTCACAAGGAACAGAGCTGAATGCATAACTTCAACCCTTCAGCATGAAGCTGGATTTATGGAAAGTGACAGCTGTGCTTGTGTGAGAGGGATGACTACCAGCCAATACAGAAAGGTTGAAGTGTGATTCCCAACACCTTGTCCGGGCTTGCATAAGGAGACAGTGGAAGTACACAGTTAATGGCAGAAGCCTGTTGGCCAGCGTGAGGGAGAGTCAGCTTGGACAAGCATGTGTGGGGGAAGCCTCAAGGAAAAAGGAATGTAACCTCAGCACTCTGCAAAATCCTGGGAAACATTAATATTGGGGTATCAATTATAAGTTACAGGAAATTATTATAGGATTGGTTAAGTACATGTGAGGTCACATTTGAGATGCTGTACGCCTTTCTGGTCACCTTATAAAAGAAGGATATTATGGAAAAGTACCAGAGGGCAACAGATGACTCAGACACACAGCAGTTTTTAGAAAGGTTAGGTAAACTGAATCTGCATTCTTTACAAAAAAGGAGATTATGCGACTTATTAAAGTACTTCAGGCAACTTCTGAGAGAAGAAGAAAAAGCTGCTGTAGCTTACTTGAGCTAGGGTGCATGAATGTCATCCACAAAGAACAGACAAACTAAAAGGACCGAGGAGGCACTTCAAGGAATAAATTAGCTGGGAGAGAAATGGAAAGCTGCTAAATAAAAAGTTGAAACAATGTGAGGGCAAAGGAATTATTTAGAGAGAGAAAAAAGTACGGTCTGACAGGATAAGATAACCTTGGGCAGCTCTTTTTAAATAAAGAATAAAATATTAATCCAGCTGGGTTTCTGTAAGTGGTAAACTGAAGGTAAAGCATGCTTAGCTGCATAGTGCGAGACTGTAGGAGTCAAGGACGTGAGTAGTATTAAATGCTACATGATAATCGGTTGACCAAAAGATGTATCTCCCTCTAGATCATGAAAATGGGATTATACCATAAGCACAAAAAATGTGAAAGTGCTGGAAAATGCCACAGATTTCCTCTTTTCTGAGTTTCTTATAAATTAGATGGTCTCACAGGACTAGAAAGGATAACGTTCTCCAAAATCCATGAATATTACAGACTGCAGGAGGAAATCCCCTGGATATCAGAGCATGTCAGGAGGTCTGAAACATTGTTTTTTGGGACCGCCTGCTCTCATGCTGTGCTTCCAGGAACACCCCTGTGGCAGCACAGGTTTTTTCAGGAGTCACGTTCCTCTCGTCTTCCTGCAGATGGAGGTACTATGGAGTGAGAGTTCTCACAGGACGCGTTGGAAGGAAAATCCTTCTCAGCTTGATGCGGACTGATGTTTTTAGAGATATTTTATGCCACTCTTATTTCCTTGCCTAACCATGTCTCACCAGTTCCATATGTGAAAGCCTGTTTTGGGTTACAGCCACAGATAATGTCAAAACTGAGTTTCTCCCAGCAAGATACCCACCACACTCTCATTCATGAAGAGCCAGCTCCTAGGTGCAGCTGGGAGGAAGGCTCAGTGCAGCCATGGGGTGGGGATGGCACCTGACTCAGCCTGCTCAAAGTCCTTCTAGCTGTGGGGCAGGCAAGAAGGGCTCCTGTGTGTGGCCTCTGCCATGCAATGGGAGGGCTCTCTGTTGGCCCTTGAGAAAGCAATGCTGGCTGAGGGGAGTGCAGAGCTATCAGGGTCTGCTTTATATCAGCCCAGCCACCAGCTGAGCAGGAACCAGCACCATGCCTAGTCCTGCCCAGCAGGCAACAGCATTCTCTCCCCTCATCTCTCAATTCACAGCAGGACTTGTATAGCTCTCAGCCACATCATAAGCAGCTCTTGAGACAAGAAAAGTTGGCCACCCATTTCTGAGAACCCTTTTGCTGATAACAATAGTTAGAAAGCTTCGCTTGTGCTTATCCAAGATGCAGGAAGAAAGTCTGAGCTACTGACAGGTTTTTGTAATGCAAGACACATACAGCAAAGTCCTCTACTGAATTCATGACACAGCAAAGGTTTTACAGCACTGGAAGCAAAGGGAGCAGAAGTATGCTCACCACCAGCAGTGTTGGAGCAGGTGATAATCTGTGAACTGCTGAACTTCTATTGCTCCCTTAGGTCTTATATACCAGGACACATGGAAATACACTGCATGTTTTTCCAACTTCTAATAATGACAGTATGAAATCCTCTATACCTAGGAAAGGCCAAAGATGGTGGAAGCATCTACGGAAAGGGCAAAGTAAGGTGGACTAGTTATTTACACCATTGTAGATAAAGAGCCTAACCCTAACAGCTGCCAGCCGTGGTTTCTAGCCCCAGCCCCACAGCCCTTCTGGCTATGAAAGCTGGAGAGGGAGCAATGTCAGTGCAGTGCCGTGCTCCTCTTGGAAGGCCTCTGCAATCCCAATTATCCCTGGGCACGCGGGCTTTCTGGTTCTCCGGACCCTAACCCTAATATTTGCTGGCCACAATTTCCGCCCCTGCCACTCCTGGGTTCTGGCTATGAAAGCTGGAGAGGGAGCAATGTCAGTGCAGTGCTGTGCGCCTCTTGGAAGGCCTCTGCAATCCCAATTATCCTCAAGAGAGCAATTTCATTGGCTGAATTTGTGAGACAGAAACAAGTAGGAGCCAACAAGAGGCAGAAGCTGCTGAGCTGCTTGGGCAGTGTTCATGTGTTATGCACATCTTGAAAATTTTTACCACTTTAGGAAAAATATAACTAAATAAAATGGCTGGGAGGCAAACAGATTTGAGTTTAAACAACATGAATTTAAAATACGAATAACCATCTTGGTAGATTAATCAGTCCAAATGCTGGGCTGGTTGTTTGGGGATTTTTTTTTTCTCTCCTCTGCAGCTGTATCTTGCTAACTGACACATTTCTATTTCAAGGCTGTTAATGCTGGAGCAGCTGCAACACTGAGAATTTTTTAAAATCATGATGAAATTAAAAGCAGAGACATAAAAACAAATCCTTCACAGTTACCTTGGCTGATGGCATTATAACAGTAACAGTCATTTTCAGTACATCATATTCTTGGCAAATGCTCCTTTTAGTCAGTGGAAGTCATAATACTGCAGGTGTCTTACTGCATTTTTCTCTTTGCCACCTAAAGATAATTACCAAATACTAAGAAATTGAGCTTCATGGCCTCTCTTCACTTATGTACTTCATCTCTTTTTTCTCCTTTTTTTAAAATAAAGCATGGAATAACTGGCTCACCAAACTGTCAGTTACAGCAAGTTTTGTTTATATATTTTTTAAGAGGTCTGGGTTTCTAAACTGCGTGCACCTAACTGCATACAAACAAGAGATGTGATTGCAAGCACAAATTAGGTATTTGCATATACAATGATGAAACTGGCCAGTTGTGTTTAGCAACCTGATTGTAGGAGTTGGGAGTGTAGTTCTGAGCTCATAACATCTCTCTTGTATACAGTTTTGGAAAAAATAAAATAGAAGTAAACCCCAGATGCTGAATGACCTGCCCATATGTACCTATGAAGCATGAGTAAGGCTAGGAATGGAGCACACACCACAGCCCTGTGTCTTCTGTATCAGGAAAATAAACCTTCTTTTTATAGAAGTCCTATTCAATGGCAGAGTTGTAGGATCGATTGCTTTCAATGATTGTTTGAGACAAAGAGCTAGGAATCCAAACTTTCACATCACATCACAGAAAAGAGATGAAAGAACAAGCAAATCCTTTCTCCACTGCAAAAGCACTGCCTCCAAACCACCTTTCTTCTAGGGTGTCAAAAGCCTCAGCAGGCTCAAAATCATTTGTAAAACCCAAAGCTCTTTCCTTCTTAATGCCTACCAGGCATTGTCACATGTGGAGATAGAGCCACTGCCCATGGGGAGGCACAGTATGTTTAAGACCCAGAATACATTAGCTATTTAGGGCTGAATTTCTAATATTACCTTCTACTTTGTTAGTCGCAAACCAAGCACCAGTCTCCCTTAGTTAAGTCCAGACACTTGAAAATGCAGGCTTCTTGCCTGCACAACAGAAGCCCTGAAACTACAATGCACCACAAGAAGAGTGCAAGAGATGTCAAAATTACACCATCAACCTAGAGAACCTGGGCCTGTCAGTTAAAAATGTGTTTTGAGACCGGGGAAGACTTTACAGACTAGAAACAAACATAAAAAAAAAAAAAAAAAAAAAAAAAGGCCATTAGTCCTTTACCCCTCAGGTAAGGAGTCCTTCCCTTTGAGCTGGGGGAACATATAATTTCTCTCTCAGGATCTAGCAAAGAGCACAGTCACAGGAGCAATCCACAAGGACCAGGTACCTGCAGGGGTTTCACAGTGCTCCTCAACATCCATAGGAGTTGCTGTTAGGTTGTGTGAGCCACATACTGCTGGTTCAGTCCTTGGTAAATGGAGAACATGAGGTCTTAACCAGGGCAAATAGTTATGAGATTCTTGGCAAACAGCAGAGTGATCTTGATTCAAGGCCTGCCTGTACCTTACTATATGGCACTGGAAGATATACTTGGCAGGACCAGGATGGATGTCTTTCTCAATCTGCTGGGGGTAACAGAGAGGAAGAGGTTACAGAAAGAAGGCTCTTTTCTCACTACAAGAAGGCAGAAGCTGAGTGTGACTCACTCTTGCAGAAGACAAGAAGAAGATGGGTCCTGTCCCCACAGGGTATCATGGAAGTGAAGGGAATTGGTGATATGATTTAGGTGAAGAGAAGATGATATCTATGGTATCTCCCTCCCAATCAGGAGAACTTAGTATATATGTCTGAGGCAGGAAAGACAGATGTAGAAAAACATCTCCAGGCCTTCTGCTTTTCTGGCAGGATTTAGGCAGGTGTTTGTTCTCCCATGCAAAGCAGACAAGCTGTTCTTTGGCCTGATCCTTTCAAAGGCTGAGTCACTCCAGGGCTCAGTACCCCTCATCATAAGGGTACTGTCCCAGCCAGTTTCAATGGTCTTTTTCATTTTTTATTGTCTTTTGTGTTTCTTTCCTTTTTTCTTTCTTTGCCAGAACAAGTTTCATTTATTTCCCCATGAATGGTTTCCAGCTTTTTGCCTTCTAAGGCTGATGACAAAGGAGAGAGTGTGCTGACAAAAACCAGCCCTATCAAAGCACGATAAAGTTCTTGCTGTCTGCCTTTATCACAGATCTAAGCAGTGTCAAGCACCCAAGATTTAAACAAGTGGCAAAGCTAAAAATAGATGGAACAAATGTGCTTGTTGTTTTGACTTTTAGGAATTACTTAGTAGAGATGAAACCTGCTTTGTATTTAACATACACAGTGGAAAGAGAGGGGGGCTTCTAGGAGACTTGGATGCTTTCAGCTCTTGCCTTGCAAGTGCAACACAGCTGAGACATGAGCCCTGGGAAGGCACACTGACTTGCAATACATCTCTGATCAAGAAAGGCCTCTGTTCCTGTGGCTGGAACCAAGAAGATACAATCCTAAGTGACCACAGCCTGTGGATATGTCCCGGCCAGAGCAGGGGCAAGTGGAGGAGTCCATTGCAATGTTAAACCCGATGGTCTGGTCCAAAGTTGTGCCTGCTCCAAGTAGAACCTTAGCTATGAGCCACAGTCTCTCCAGGGGTATACCACTGTGGTGCAGACCTATCCACAGCCACACGCTTTGAGGTGCTCTAGCATGACTTCATGCACAGCCACTGATGCTCTAAGGTGTACCTGCTGCAGCAAGGACTTAGCCACAGCCACAAATGCTTTGACGTGTACCTTCTCTAGTGCAGACTTATCCTTGGGCCACAATCCCTTCAGAGATATACCTACTTCATAAGCACTGCTCAGCAATAATGAAAACATCTCTATTATCAACACTGTTTTCAGCACAAATCTAAAACAGCCACATACTAGCTACTATGAAGAAAGTTAACTCCATCCCAGCCAAAATGAGCACATGGGTCAATTCCTGCCCGTGCACAGTTTCACTGATTTCAGTGCCTGGGCAGACCCTGCTGCAGGATTCAAATCCTTGTGGATATCTAAGTCCAGACAGAAGCAGCATCCAAGGACCCTCATCTGTCTTTGGAGTAAGGGCATTCCCACGTCTGGGAGTGCTCAGCAGGACAAGAAGCCAGCCTGCTCTCCAATCCACACCACTCAAGCAGTAAAATCCTCTGCAGAGAGGAGGAATCACACACAGGCTGACTGAACTGGTACCTACTGATCCTTCAAAGCCCTGGAGAGCTGAGCTCATGGCTCACAATGCACACACTCTGTTCTGTGCTAAAAGCAAGACTGCTTTCAGGACTGCCTGTGCCAAGGATAAAAACAGCAGGTCATTCAAAATTGGTTTCAGCTTTCTGGTTCACCCTCATTCTATCGCCTGGTCCTTCCATCCACCTCTCCCTCTCTCAACACTATTCCTGTTCTTGAGCATCCATCTCCGCCAACCCCCTTCAGACACTGACTTGAAGCACGAGCACATAGTGAAAACAAGGCCTGCAGCACTCGCCAGTAGCTGGAACACACAGGCTCACAGGCTGTCTATGAGCCTGTAGTGGCAGGTTTGTGGGGAGGCAGACACATAGCCCTCAACAGACACTGAAGAAGTGAACTAAAACACTGAGCATTTCCTGCCTCTGAAATTTCTTGGGCCTGCATAACAGCATCACTGATGGGATTATAGCATGGTTTCTACTTCATGCTATGCCTGGTTATACTGTGCAGTTCATTGCCACTCATTATTGGTGGAAGTCAAATGTAGAGATGGATTGGAAAATGATTGGACACTTTCATTGTAGATAACACCCACAGCGGTTCTTAAACACAATGATTTATATGCTTAGAGGTTCCCAACCTGTTAACTGCTGAAAAGGTACATAGCAAGGAAGGAGTACTCTGCACTCTCCCCTTTTCCTATACTTCTTTCCTGAACATCTGCTACTGGACAGTGTCAGAAACAGGCTGGAGAACTTTGATCTAACCCAGTAAGGACATTTGCATGTTCTAAAGGACTAAGGACTCCTGCAGTTCCCTTATTCACTCTTGACCCCCATGCATATCCTTAAGTGCTGCCTGGTCTCTGCTACCCTCTAATGATCTCATCCTTTGCTTATTAATGGAGGACTACTCTTCCTTTGATTAATCATTCTCCCTATTAATATCAAACAGCCTTTGGCTTTCTCAAGCAGATTACTGTTTTTGTCAAATTATTCCCTCCCCTTCCCCTCAGATAAAGAAAACAGATAAGTGATGACCATCAGTCCAATGGGAATGAAATAGGTGCATTTTAAATATACCAAATATAAATACAGCTCACTCTACTGGTGAGCAGTCAGTTAGCATTTGATATGAACTTCAAATGACTTGTGAAACAGAAGATCAACAGTCTTAAAGGCAGAGACCTGTATTTTGGGTTTCTACAAATTTGGGTGAGAAAATTGTAAACATTATTTTGTTGTTGTTCATTTAAAGCATCTTCAAAAATAGAGCTGAATTTTCTTGAAGAGTAAGGAAGAATGTGATAGAGATTTTTAACCTTTTTTGATTTTCAAGGTGAGTGAAGATATCTTTTTTGAAAAAGCAATTAAAGTTGTATTTTACAAAGAACTTGTCAGTGTAGCCTAGCTAAAACATGAGCTCTTTGTAATGACTCTCTCTACTTGAAAGATCTCAAAGCAATTTAACTATCCAGAATCACTTGTTATATGCAAGGCAGGCACGTGTTTTTATCATGCGTCACTGTCAGATAAACTCAGGTCAAATTAGGCTTTCAGTCACCTTGATTACTTGAATGAGTCAGACAGCAGTGTCATTGGACCTGCTCAGGTAAGAGCTGCTCAGAAATAGTCCGAGGCAGTGACAAAACAAGTCAGGAGTCCTATTCCTGTTCTATTGCTTTAACACTTCACTTCCTCCAGTAAAGCAATAAAGCTGTAGACATTACTTTTGCTACCATGGCATCTCACATGAGCTAGAGGAATGGAGTTGCTGAAGAGGGTTGGGGTTTTTTTCCTCTGACAACTTTTCTAGCAAGTTTAATAAATAAAATCTGAAAGATTTTTAATATTCTCCCCTACAGCTGTGTGAATGACACTGAGCAAGCTGTTATCTGCTGGATTTGCAAGAACATGAGCTAATTTCTGAGCTGCTAAAATAGCATCTGATTTCTCTCCCTGATCAAGAGACAATGGTCTCCAGCAAAATTTCAGCTGAATTCTTTCAGCAAAAACAACAGTCCCAACATACTTGGGGCAGGGGAGAAAGCGGGGCTTTGGCTTTCAAAACAAATGCAAAACAATTTTCCTATGGAGGGAGTCAGCATTCATGCTGGGGACCACACAGCTGGAAAGCAGCTCAGCAGAAAAGGAGCTGGGGTTCCTGGTGTTGGCCGAAGTTGACCATGAGCCAGCAGCATGCCTTTGCAGCAAAGAGGGCTAAGGGCATCCCAGGTTGCACTACACGAAGTATTGCCAGCGGGTCAAGAGGGGTGATCCTTCCTCTCTATTTGCACTGGTGAGGCCACATCTGGATTAATGTGTCCAGTTCTGGGCATTCCAGTCCAAGAGAGACATGGACATACTGGAGACAGTCCAATGAATGGTCACAAAGTTGATTAACGGACTAGAGCATCTCTCTTATGAGGGAAGGCTGAGAGCGCTGGGACTGTTCAGACTGGATTAGAGAAGGCTCAAGGGGAATCTTGCCAAGGTATGTGAGTACCTGAAGGGAGGGTGCAAAGAGGTCAGAGCCAGGGTCTTTCCAGTGGTCCCCACTGACAGAACCAGAGGCAACAGGCACAAACACAGGAGGTTCACTCTGAGCATTAGGAAACTTTTTTTTTTTTTATGTTGAAGGTGAGTGAGCCCTGGCACAAGTTGCCTAGGGTGTTTGTGGAGTCTCCATCCCTGGAGATAGTCAGAAGCTGTCTGGACACATCTGGTCCTGGGCAACTGGCTCTAGGTGGCTATGCTTGAGCAGGGGAGTTGGACCAGATGACCTCCAGAGGTCCCTCTCAATCTCAACCATCCTGTGATTCTCTGATTTTCTGAAAGCACTATGTTAGCAGTGGTAACAGAAGGGTTGGAGTTAGGTCTGCTTTCAGTTACCCCAGATGACAGGCCAGGAGCAGCCTGGGAGCTTTAGACACAGCCTTTCATTTCTAGCCATATAACCAGTATCTTCCAGTGCCAGGTTGGGAAATGAAAGGGTGGTTTTCCCTATCACGTGAGGATATTCTGACTCACACAAGAACCAGATAAAAGATATATATATAAAAAAAGTCTATTCCAGTAGGCTGGAACAGATTTTCATGTTTGTCCCTTCTTCAATGTATGTGCTATAAATCTATGATTCTCCCACATGGAGGAATGTTTTAAAAATTTGGGTGTGAAACAGCAGCAGCCAGCAGCACTTGGATATCTCAAGCCTATTTCTAACCTTCAATACAACACAGTTCCAGAGTTTACTTTCTGGGCTATATCGCTTACCCACCCCACTGCATGAGCATTACCTGCTGTGCTCATGGAGGCTTGAGTCTGATCTCTGGGAAATTGATGGGACATTTACCACTGACTTCAACAGAACTACAAAAAGATCCAAGTTTATTCTTATTTTATGTCCTTCTAGTTCACAGATGCACTGCCTTCTGTGCCCTATGCACAGACCAAATGACACAGGAATAGTTGTATGTACACTAAGTTGTTTTCACAGAATAAAAAGCTTTGCCCACTAGATCTTTTAAGTAACATAGACTCAGATGTGACCTCCTGTAATTTAAATAACTCAGAAATTCAAGTCAGAAACCTCTTTGATACGGTTCAAGGTCTGTAAACCCTCTGAAACCTTTCACAGAGAAATCTCATACTATTTCTTTTTTTCACAGAGATTCCACAACAGAAAATAATTATAAGGAACCAGCTACGGTCCCTCAGAGTTGGTCTTAATAACCAAGTTGCTGTGTTTGAAAAGTGAAAGTTCACCAGAGTAACAATACAGATTTTATCTGTCTCAAGTCTTCACAGGAGTTTATTTTGATTTCTGAGACTGCTTTGCTTACAGCTTTGTACAGAATTAGCAAGTTACTGATTGAGTTTTAAGCTCTGTCCCCAGACGCACACAGCCATAGGCAGCTCCCAGGGCTTCTGCATTGTCTGGGAGTCAGTGGAAGTTGCTGGCATAGAACAGACAGCAGAATTTTGGCCTCTGGCCTGCGCACAACTGTGAAAGGCTTAAACCGCTGTACAAACAAAAAGGACCCAGTCCCATCCAAGAGCACCTTAAAAGGCACATTATCATGCAAATATCCCAACGTGGCTTGTATAAAAAGCAAACAAACAGTGGCAAAAAACCCAGCTGTGAAATATAGCTGTGGTCTTGATTGAATGGCTCTTTCTTTACCCCTCCACAGCTGTAAGAACAGCAACAGTAACATGAAGGTCAACACAAGCAATTTGAGTAAAGAAGCAAACAGAGGTGAGACTTTGAGGTTTAGGGTATGACTAAAATTCCCATGAGGAATGGAGCTTTTGAGGCAAATCTGCCCATTGTGTTGGAAGGCCCAAATCACTGATCATTTAGATCAGGCATTCACAAATACCTGAATTCTTATGTGCACTTCCAAGTGATCTCCACCACCAGAGGCTCACCCAGAGCTGAATGAGGCATCTGCATTATAAACATTATAAACATATAGCCGAGGAGAAGGATGCGTGGTGGCCAAGACACTGTTCAGCAGGACTGCCCTCAACCACACCACACTCCTTGCATGCACGAGGCCAGCAGAGGAGGAGCAGAATAGGAGAAGAGGTTTGCTTGTGTGTGACTTGTGATGGAGGTCGGGGTGGGAGATTGAGATCTCATCTGTAGTTTTTCTCTCTTCCTCCTCTAGAAGACTGCCAGGGAATAAAGCACCATCAGTTCAGTGGAAGCTGGGTATCTAATACCCTTATCCTATAACAAAATAACCGGAACAGCTTTTTGCAAACAATCACAAAAATATAGAGCGACACCCTTTCTTTTTATGCAGCTGTACTGGTTTTAGTCAGGAAAGAGTTAACTTTCTTCACAGTGGCTGGTATGAAGCTAGGTTTCTGGACTTATCCTGAGAAAAATACTGATAAGGTGTCTTTTTAGCTGGCACTGGGGAACGCTTGCACCTAATTCAAGGTCTTTCTCAGCTTCAGATACTGCAGCTGTGTTCCCAACTTTCTCACTACGAGCAGTTTGGGGGGAGACACACAGTTCAGACAGCTGACCCAAACTCACTGAACGAGCATTTCATTTCATAGCACGTCATGCTCAGTACTTAAGGGGGAGTGGGCTTGGGGGCCATAACTCTTTGACTCTCTCCTTAACTCTTTTGCTCCTACCTTAACTCCTTTGCCAGCTCGTTCATTAGTGAGTTGGTGGGGCAGTTAGTTTTCCCGGTTGTGCTATTGCTCATAGGGCTCGCCGAGATTGCTGTGATAGTTCCCAGGCTCCAGTTTTCAGGTTGATTCTCACTACTCAGGACCTAGCTATGCATTGGTCAGCAGGTGGTGAGCACTTGAATCATATTGTATCATATGTTTTATTTTCTATTATTTCAATAACTTGTTATTAGTAATATTTTTATATATTCATGTATATATACATAATTCATTTATAGTCAATTAGTAAATGGTTCTTATCTCAATTTTACAAGCTTCCTTGTCTTTTTCCTCCAATTCTCCCCCTCCACAGTGGGGTGCGGGGGAGGTGTGAGAGCAGCTTTGTGGTATTTTTTTAGCAGAGGTTAAACCACAACAGCCACATACACTGAAGCATGTTCTGCAGGGCGAGACAGCAGTTACCATCATCTGGGCTGAGACTTTTCTAAATAGGTGCACAGTTCCTCTGAATTAAGTGTGAGCTTAAATTCTTATTTAGATGCAAATATAACTGGCCTAATTTTTTAAATACAAAAGTGTTTTTCCTACTACTTCAGTGAAAAAGGTTGTGGTATTCAGCACTCTGGAAATTGAGGTGCTTACTACTCTAGGTTTTCCAAAGGATTTAAACACCAAATTATTTTTAGGAACTTGGATTGGCATCCTAATTTCAGGTACCAGTTTGACCATGTCTCTTACAATCTAAAGAGAACATTTGGCTAGCAATTCATTTATCTTCAGGATACTGTTAAAAATTAAAGAACACCAAAACTATGAATTTGTTTTGAATCAGCCTTTCTTGCTATGGCCTACAAATAACATGACTAAAGCTTGCAACTCGTATCAAGCCCATATTCAGGCCTGGCAGAGTAAATGTGGTTGTGTAATTCCTGCAACGTGTGTGCTGACTGTAAAACTGCACAGGCAAGTAAGCAGCATGACCCTGTGCAGTTATTTGTGGTGCACTGTCACCCAACTTAAGAGGCACGCTTGTGCGTGTTGGGATGAATTAGGCACCTACCCACACTGAGTGTTAAGTACAAATCCTTCAATCTCGCCCTATCAGGTCTGTGTTAGGGCCCATGAGGGGCAGAGATTCTGGAAAGGCTGTGTAGTTGTCTGCATGGGGCACTGAACCAACTCTCCAGAGACCTCGATTCTTTTCTCAGAAGTGTTATTCATGTGCTACATGACCTTTGGAGTGTCCCTGCACTGCAGTTCTACTTCCCCTCCCAAGCCTGCTTTCTCTCACTGCAAATTCTTTAGAGCAAAGATTTCTCCTTTTTTTAATCCTTAGGCCTTATACAGAGGCGATGAAATAAAAAAAGTAATAGCAACTGAGAAAAAAAAGAAAATTTTTTGTTCATGGATGTTATAATTTTGTCCACGAGGATGAGATATAGCACCACATTCTTTCAATTATGTCTTTAAGGTATGCCAGGAAAAGGTAAATCAGGTCTTTGGCTGAATTGCTGTATACGTTAAGAAAAAATCCTAGACTCTCAAACAAATCTCACACTGCAGACTCACATCCCTCTTGGTTGGTCTGTCTTTCTTGTTTTAGCCTCCCACTGGGACAAAATAAAGTCTCTGCTAGCCAAAGAAAACGTTGACTTCTTGAAGAACCAACTCATGAAAAATAAACGCAGGAGTTTTGATGGCTAGCTTTCCATTTTTCACGGAAAACACCTACCCAAACTCCATAGCAGCAGTACCCCTTAGTTCTGTGCTTCGCGGCTGGCTGTACACGTGCAGAGAGGAGAGCTGTGGTGTGTTCCACCGCCCAAGGAGGGCTGCGGGGTCTTCCTGCGGCCGGACCGGAGCTCAGAGCTCAGCCCGGGCTGCCGCGCGTCCCCTCCAGATGTCAGCACCGGGCCGCGCAACTCCCGCCCGCCCGCCCGCCGCGGCCCGCCTCTACAGCACCGGGCAGAGATCTCGGCTTCCCTCTCTGCGAGATTTGTTTTCCTAATTTCTTTTTACTTGAAGGTTTACCAGCTGCTTTATTACCATGCTCAGCTTCCCTTGCAGTCTCTCCCTCTCTCCTCCTCCTTCCCCGTTTTTGTTCCTCGAGACAATCACTGTCTCTGGTCCCAGCTGCCACTGCTGATTTTTCATTACAGTTTAATTTAAAACTGGGATTGGAATGGAAATGTCTTTTTGCCATTTGGGGTTTGCGAGGCCTGTGCTTTTATTGCCAAAGGCACAAATGTTTGCTACTACTGTTTTTCCAGAGTACAAGTGTAAGGGGCCTGCCGAAGGGGGCAAAAGGGTCGGGAGGTTTGTGGGGAAGGGGGCCAGCACAATAAATTCCCCCTCGCAGAGAGAAAATAACCCAGTTCTTTCCTTATGCATTTATGCTGGTACATGTGCTGGTGTGTTAGAAGAAGGTGGGGTTGTAACTTGTCTCTGGGCATGGGGGCTGTGCACTCATGAAGCAGATGTAAAAACAGACCAAAGCTCTGCTTCCTCGGTGACGGGTGGAGGAGGGGGAAACACAGGACAGGACACCAAAACAGGCTAATTACTTTTCCTTTAAAGCTCCCTGGCTCTCTCTCTTTATCTAGCAAGCTGAGTGTTACATAGCACCCTGCTCAGTAATAGCACTTCAAGGGAAAACAACAAGATGTGTGAGTAGAACAGGAGACCTGCTAGTCGCTGTCTTCAGTTCTCTTTTCCTTGCCTACACCAGCGAGTAGGATGCTACAGACATCACTACAAGCTCTCTCTCCCAGGAGGTCAACAGGAAGCCCTCCTAAATCAGTGTGTCTCCCCCCAGCATGTCCCCAGCTGGCAGAGCCTCTGCTGCTCCTTCTGGCTTGTTTTACCCAGTCTCCTCTGTTCATCTGTAAGGAAATGATCAGAGAAAGAAGTAGCTGTGTTTCCAACTTCAAAATTAACTTAAACTGGATGGAAATTTAATCCTTCCTCTCTAGAGATAAATGGAGGAGGATGTTGTGGACAGTTGCACTCAATTTAAATATTTAGCATCAGCACAGGAAGCTACTGTTTCCAGCATGGCAGATTACAGATGGGAATGCCTAATCTCTGATCTGTTACGCTAAAAAACAATTATTGCCTCTCCTCCTAGGGAGAGCTTTATCTTTTCCTGGCTACATCATTTCAGATGTCAGATGGAATTCCTGCATTAATTTGGTGGATCACAGTGCCTCTTCACACATCCTACATTTCCACCTCCTCACCCATTAGCCTTGGGCTGCTCCGCATCTGGAGCTTGTCTGGTATTGATATGGCATTTCACTGTCAGTCCACCAGCGCGACAGCATGTGGCACTCTACAGAGATACACACAGCCTGTTCTCCTCCAGCATTTTTCATACCTGCCTCCACCGCCAAACAGGTTCTCAGTTACATACAAGCACTGATGATACATTCAGTGGGACAGTACAGCTTCTGGCCACATGCCGTTTAGCCTGCTTTCCTCCCCCTGCTCCAGACCTCTAAATACACTACAGATCCCTCCAAAATACTGATTCTTCTCCCACACCCAGTCAGAGACAGGCATTTCTACACCCTCCTGCAGTGCTGAGTGTCCCCTCAGTTCTACTTTCCCCTTTCGCTTGGCTGTAACGTATATAGTTCTAGAGATGATGCTATGCTGGAAGAGCAGATGATACACCCATCAGCTTGCTGAGCTGATGCACCATGCTTGCCGTGATGTTGGATGTGCTGAGGGGCTGCACTGGGGTGAAGGTGTGTGGAAACTAGTAGGGGAGGACAAAAACACTCAATTTGACAATAGAAGGAACTGATTACAACTCTTGAGAAAGCAAGATGCATGATCAGAATCAGCAGGAAAGGATTTTAGCTCTGAAGAAAGCTCAGACAAAAAAAAAAAGCTGATCCACAAAGCTGAACCGAGATACAGTGACAAACACTGAAAGATACTATGCCCAGTCCCTGATTCACTCTCCAAGATTTTGCAGTCAGGTTCAAAAGGAAGGGACAGTTTCCTGAATCACTGCAGATGAAGAGTTAAAAGGATTTGGCAGGAGCACAAACGTGATAAGGGCTGAACAGAGAAGTGCTGAAGGTGGAATATCATCTTCTTCCACTTATGGTGCATAGGCTTCTCTGTCCACTGGCTGTGATCATCCAGAAAACACGTTTTTGTATAGTGATCTTCCTTTATCCTTGTCAGCCTGCAAATTTCATTTTTAACATCTGTTTTCCCTGCTGCCTTTCTGTTTCCAAGTTGGACCTATGTGCCAAGGGATAGTGACAGAAGGCTAACAATGGGGGTTTATTTAGTCTTGGTGATGCTCTATTCACATACAGACAGCCTTGGACAAAGATCTGGCTACTGTCCATGGAAAACTCAAACAAAACAGGCCTCAAACAAACAAAACCTCCAACCAAAGAACAACTTCCCATAGCTGTTCTTCCCCCTCTGTAGAAACAGTGTCTGCCAGGGTCACCGAATAATTAAGGGACAAATAAATTAGCAGGGACTTGGATTAATTGCAGTGGTTGGCCAAAGGTAAGATGGACAAGGGGTTTATTAGAGAAGGGGCGCTCTCTCATCTGCCAGTTCAAGAGGGAGAGGAGTGTCCAGACATGTTCCACATTCCTGAGGAGCAGCCCTGTCTGTGAGGGAGGGGAGATGTCTGGGGCACATTAGAATAAATCACCTATTCCCAGGAAGTGTCTGGGGGAATACTGAGGCCTACCCCAACCGGGAGAACCCAAAAAAGCATACAAGCATGTGCACCAGGAGAAACTTTCCCAAGGCTCGACTGGAGACACCAGCTCAGGGTTCAAGGTTACCTCACTCTGTGGTGGCCCATCATCCCACCACTGTGGGCAGTACCAGGAACTCCTGCCCACGCACCTCAGTGGGAGGCTGCATTCAGTTGCTCATGCCGTATTTGCATTTTGCAGTGCTGTGGGACACAGTGTGTGAGACTGCACCCACTGTGTCTAGCTTTGGGCCTACTCCCTTCCTGAATTTGCTCCTCAGAGTTCTACTGGTCTTTCCAGTCAACTCCAGCACTGAGTGCTCTGTGCCAAGTCCATGACCTGGTCCCTACTGCCTCAGGACAAACCTGCTTCTCTTACTGTCCCAGGGCAGTTCAAAAGGTGTGACTAGACTGCTAACTCTGGCATACTCTCAGCCCCTTAATACTGAGAATTCAGCTTTTCTCCTACACAAACACACTACTGTTCCCCTGGCCTCTGCCTCTGAGCTCTCTTTCTCATGCAGACTGAAGTCACACATGGCTTTGCCAGAAGGCATGACAAACACACCCTTTGGTGCACCCTTCACAAGACAGCAAGATGTGGGAAACCTATGCCCGTATCTTCCTCCTACATCATCCGCTGACACTGGCCTTCCTGGCTGTCCTTGTGATTTTTATGGAAGATTTTCTCACAGGATTCTCCAGATTTGCCAGTTGCTGCAGCATCTCTTACCTCCCAGAACTTCTCTCTCTTTCCATTTGTCTCCCCATGACAGAGCTGTAGGCTACTCTTAATTGCCCAGATCTTTATTACTTATTTCTGGGAAAGCCACACAGAAACAGATAAATCTTCAAGGCCAGCTCAGACTGTAATATAGGGTGACTCAACAAAAAAAATTATCCCCTACATGAACACCTACAGTTTGCCCTCGGTTTGCTGCATTCTTTTTCTCATTGACTCCCCCCCCCCCATCAGTAACATTTCACATTTCTTGAGCACTTCCCACCTGAAGATCATTTAGCCACAGACAGAAATGAAGTTACCCAGAATCTCAGTCAGAAGAAATTGGGAATATGATTATGTGGCAAGTTATGTGTTGATAACTTTTAAAACTTCTAACCTCCACGGAAGCTAAAGGTTCCCTCTAAATGTTCAAGCAGGCTCTGCAAGTTATCTCTCAAAGGAACAGCAATTCTTTGTCCTGCTCTTCGAGGTAATCACTGGCTTCTACAACAATGAGCTTTCCTGAGGGGATATGAGGATGGTTTGGAGAGTCCTCCTAATTGCATTGAAGGGTCTATTATAAACATAGAAATGGCCAAGGAAGAAACAATCTTTTGAATGCCAGCATGGAAACTACACGGATACCAAGAAACAGAGATGCTGTTCAGCCTGTAGCGGTTCTTGTTATCAGTTTGCCCTGGGAGACATTCTTTGTCAGGAGTTCTAGCTCAAAATTCCCCAAATGCTACTTCTACCAGTCTAAGCCCTTAAAATTGCACAAGCAAAATCCCCTGGCACATCTGCACTCCAGCCAATCTTTGGGAGGAACACGTTGCTTTTAGTTTTCAGCCCTAGCCTACTGATCTTTCTCCTATGCAATGGTAAACAGAATTCCAGTGGTTTGACCTTTCTCGCAGAATTGATGTCAGCACATGAAAACAATAATATTTCTTAACCCTGCTGTTCAGAACACTTGAAATGAGCAGGGAAAAGGCAAACCAAACCTAGTCTCCTCAGGCATTGTACAGTCCAATACAATGCATATCTGTCCCAGTAAGGATTAAACACCAGTGCTATGGCAACCCTGGAACATCTGTTGAAGGCATCACTGAGTTCATCAGCTTAATGTGAACTATGTGTACACTGTACAAGAAGCAAAACTCATGGTCTTACAGCAACATACGAATACAAAGCTACCTAGGACAACTGTAAAAACTTACATCTCCACAAGATGCTTTAAAAGGTAAATATTTTCTGAACTATTTCAGATCTTATCTTGCTGAGAAGCTGATTAAAGCTTTAAGTGCCTTACTGCTCAGGAATACTTGAGGCTTCTTTTTTTAAAGGGTGGGAATCCTATCCAAGTTTTTTAGCCTGTATTTATAGGCTCAGCTGTGGAAGAAAATGCAGGCTGAATGTTAGCTGTCCAGTTTAACAAGAAAATGGATTTTTTTTTTTAAATATCATTTGCTGCTATGGAAATATTTTCCTAAGTCTCATGGAAAATCTTATAAAGCCCAGGTTAGCTGCAACATACGGGACCCATTAGCTCCTCATTTCTGCTGGTACTTAGCAAATTTTTGTCTGGTGACTACACATGAACTTTTCTGGTTTTGTTTTGCACTACAGAGCACTCTGTTGACTCTGGTTTTGGAAAGCACGAAGTGTAGAACACAGCCTGAATACATCGGAGAGAATCAGTTAGTTACATTAAATTGCGTGGAACCACATTCAGATTCTTTGGCAGAGTGTAGAGTCTGATCTTCTTTCCCTTTCTTGAGATTTTCAGGCCATTGTTGCACTGAAAGCTTCGCCCCACACAATGCAGAGACACACCAGAGGATTGTGCTTTTTGACACAAATTGTATCCCACCTTCCAGGAAGAAAAGGGGGAAAATGAACCGCCCATTTCTAATGTGGTCTCTGCACTAGACATACATGTGTGTATACAGGTAGCCTCTCTGCCCATTTAGGAAGTTGGTATCATATTACACACCTATTCTGGTGCCTTTGGCATATACCCATTGGAAAGGGCAGCTCATCCACACCAGCTGAATATCTCACTATCAGCCTGATGGAAAATAGGAAAATACTATAAGCAACTACACAGACTTTCTCCCTTGACATCTAAAACCCAGAAGTTCTGGGCATCTAAATAGCTCCTGGACCCTCTACATGGTACAGGAAAGGAAGCAAAAACCACACCTCAACAGACACTATTTCTGAGTTTCAGCTATTTATTCTGCAAAGCCCTGTCAAGGTCATCTGTAGAAATTAGTTTTCTAAGCCATAAACCGATAACGTGGGTCATCAGCAGATAGCTGCCTGACTTTTCCTTCTCTCCTGCCCCTGGCACCCCCCAATACATC
Organism: Rhynochetos jubatus; assembly: GCA_027574665.1. Lineage (NCBI taxonomy): Eukaryota > Metazoa > Chordata > Aves > Eurypygiformes > Rhynochetidae > Rhynochetos > Rhynochetos jubatus. The sequence continues at coordinate 16,613,518 of CM050654.1, read as the reverse complement.
CTGGTGTAAGGGTGTATTGCTCCAGTGTGGCTCAGCTTTGCGACAGCAGGGCTGCTTCAAAAGGGGCCGAGCTGCATTGGCAGGGAAGAGTGGGAAAAGCTGTGCAGGATTTGGCAACATCAAGTTTATTCAAGCTGGTGTGATTAGCACTTATTTTTCCTTAACCTGCCTTTTCCTCAAAGCGTAAATTATCAGAGACTGGAGGGACTTCTTTGGTCTTTGCTTTCTGTTTAGATGATCGGGGGCTTGGTGGCCTGAACAACAAAGATGCACACCTAGTATTCATGTTTATGGTTCTGAAATGCTCAGCTCAAACCATTAGAAAAAGGGTTTGTGTATTTAACATTCCTCTAGGGAATGAACTACAGGAAAGGCAAAACCTGCCAGATATTGAAGGTCTTTCCTTATAAACACAGGGCTATTTTTAGTTTTCTAATGTAAAAAGTCAGCAAGATGAAGAGTGAAGTGATCCGTTTCCAGCAGAAAATGTCTGAATCTTCATTAATAAATCCTCATAGATGGCTGTGTGCCTTTATCTGACAGACTGACAAGCCATACTAAACAACAGTTACTGCACAAATGGAAAAGATATAATCTCACTAGCCAGCCTCATGGTGCTTCCATTGTCATGTTACATTATGACTGGAGTCTCCACCTTCCAGAGAGACATGGCAGCAGGGTGATTTCATTAGGACTTGCACAAATGTGCTTATGATGGATGAAGTTTAGTGCTTTGACACGGAAATGTATTTGGAAACTAGAGCTGACACATGATATGAAGAAGGAAAGGGAAGAGAAAAAACAAGAACTCAAATGTATAATCTTACCCTGGATCTGCCTGTCAGTGATAATTAGAAAAAGCCTATATCAAAAGCTGCGCTGCAAACTGCCCAGAGGATGGGATTTCATAGTTCCCAGCTAAATGTCCTAGCTGGCTTTTACAAAGACGGGTTAGTGGAAATAAGTTACACAAGTTCTATTCCTGGCCTGGATTCCCTTGTAAAATAGGTGACTTGTCCCTGCAGTGGCTATGAGGCAACAGCAATAAAGATTCTTCCCTTTTGCTATACCCTCACATCTGAGGGCAGACTAAGTTGGATCATCTTGCTCTGAGTGGTGCTGAAACCAAGCCAAAACTTCCCCAACCTTTGGTCTGGTTTAGAATAGAGTACCAGCTAAAGGTATTGAATCCACCTCAGCTGCTGGTGGAAATGGTGTGACCTCATATGCAGCACCAAGTCTATGACAGTGACACTGCAAGGGAAAGGACAGTTTAAGGCTGCTGGCCTGGGCCAATTTTAAACTGACAAACACACCCTAAGCTACTGCACTATTTACTTTCCTCCCTCTTCCTGATGTTATCGGTATTTCCTAAACCTTGCCTGTCAGGCATACTTTGTTAATAACCCTCTAGTACTCTCAGAGCAAAGGTTGCCCAACAGCTTTCTCATCTTCCTGCTGCCTGTCAGGAGAGGAAATCACAGCTTTCAGGAGAACCTGACAGAGAGGGAACTGGATAGCACACCAGGGTCAAGGGTAAGAATGCACAGAGAAGTGAGAAAGCACAGGCACTCCAGCTGGCTGCACAGGAAAAGCTTTGCCTCTGCTTTCCCTTGTTTACCATGTTGGGATGTTCCAGGAAGAAACTCAGCAGGCTTTACAACTGAAACAGCCAGCCAAGCACAAATCACTGCTCACAAAGCAGCATGCAGGAGCGAAATGACAACTAACAATCTTGGCTTAAGTTTGTGACATGACTTTGGTCTTTCCTCTTAAAGAAAGGAGTCTGAACTTGTCGTGGTCAATGCCACCAGCATTTCACACAGTTGTTACATTCCTTCTCATTTCAACTGCCATCTATGAGAAGTCCCAGTCAAACCAGAAGTATGAAAATGCCATCTGAATTACTTTGCTAAAGGATGGCATAGATGTAAACTTTCTCAAGTGGCTTTCCTAACACTACTACCTGGAAAAAGAAAGACTGAAGCAAGGTCTGGAGGAGGAAGTGCTTTAAGACGTGCTCCTACATGAAAAACATCTTAGTGGAACCCTCTGTTTGTTCAGCTAGCCCGCAGGTCCGTTCAGGTGGTGTCTACAAAGGTGGGACAGACCAGACCTCTGCACGTACTCCTCCATACTCCAGTCTCCATACTTCTCAAGCCCTGAGCCTAAAGAAATGTCTTTTGACTTTACCAGCTCTGCAGCAGCCCAGTGCAACTGTCTTCTCTCAAGTCACTTCTTCATGCAAGTAAAGAAGTCTGTGCCTGTCTGTCCTCACCTCAGCAAGAGGTGCTCATATGTGCTCTTTGCAGTTCCAACAAGTATCCATATAGCTATGCCAGGCCCAGAGCAAAATATCCCAGGCACGGCTGTGAGAAAAATCATTTTGGCCTTTGTACTTGTAGTAGCCTAGTGCAATCTCTTCCTCTCTTGCATACTCAGAAATGGATCCCTTGCTCCCAAACAGGTACAGCTAGCACAAGATGTGACAGCCCATCAGTGGAGTTCACTAGAAAAATAACTCTCAGATTGGCTGCTGTTTGTGATATGTCCACTTAAAATTCTTTGTTCCTGCATGGGAAAGGTCCTGATGACAACAATCCTTCTTATAACTGTGACCCTGTCCTGCCTACTCTGTTCCACCAGTAAAGAAAATATTCCGCTAAAAAAAAAAAAAAAAAAAAAGAAGAGACCAGCGAACCAAAAGTTCACCAGGGCTGGAGTCAGCTGAAATAAGAATGGCCTCTAACATTTAGAAGTCTTAGCAAGGGATACAATACATTCCCCATCACTTCATTATGTTTAAACAAGTCTGGGCATCTTCCAAAGATAAGCTGTAGCTCCATCAGAAGGTATCAGCCTGCTGTGAGTGACCTGTGTTAGGAGGGAGGTTGGACTTGATGCTACAACACTTTTCTCCAAAAATCTGTGTCCCCAGTGTTCTTTGATATCTTCTGGCAGTAGGAACCCATTCATGTCTATCCCACCACCACTTCAGTCAGCTCTAATTAGGCAGACTGTGTCTCAGCATAAGTGATAACTCCAGTCATAAGCCTTTTTAAATAAAATCATCCCAAGTTTTGCAATGGACTTTTGCTGCAGAATTAAAAGGAGCCCTGAAGAGCAGAGTTGTACAATTCTCAGGATTAGTTTTCTTGACCAGTGCATGGAAAAATTGATAGGATTGAACTTGAAGGAGTGAGGAATGGTTGTGTTTCAAATGATCCAAATTCAGATTTACTGAAAATTCTTAAAACCCTGGAGATACTTTGTCACTTTTATCAAAGTTCTTCATAAGGGAAAAAAAAATACAAGTTAAATACATAGTTGATGAGAGATTTCTTGTAAAAGTTTATAACATTTCTGCTGGAAAAAAGAAGTGAGTATTTTCCTACAAAATAACTGAATCCCTCAGGAAAAAAGAAAACTGTTAGAAGGGGTCTGCTTTTCCTATAGCAATTGTATCCACCTTCCAACAGAAAATTGTATCTATCCTAAGAAAATTACAATCTCCTAATTATTAGTTGGAAAAACACACCTTTAATCTCAACCATTATGTAAAACAATCTCACCACCTGTACAATAACTAGAATGTCACCCACTTGACATAAGGCAAATTCTAAGAGGTAGTTGGTTTTAATTATCATGAGATTACAGAACAGATAAGTAGTGTTTGACTGAGTAGGAAACTGAGGCACTGACAGGAGAAATGGTTTTAGCATCAGCATTGAGTAGGCCAGTAGCAGAAAGGCATGTATTACCAACTTATTCTGAATGTTCACTGAGCCATGGCAGAGCCGTTGATCCAACGTGGCAAAAAAGTAATCAGTGGATGTTGATCAGCTTGCATAAAGTTTGCTACTGGTTTGTTGGGGCAGGGGGTGGCAGGAGGCACAATCTTTTGTGGAACAGAAAGTTGAGTGGATGAGAAGAAAAAGGAAAGAAAAGGAGTGAGCCAGTCAGCCTTGGGATGTACCTGAGCACCAGACAGATTGCTCTCAGGGATTCCGAAAGCACTGGGTGATTTTGATCTTTCTGTTAATTGTTTCATATTTATTTTTCAGACAGCACAAGAAAGCCAAGGCAGTACCCAGGGGAGTGTCTGGCAGCTGTTCAAAGACTAGTCTGGAATATCAGACAACATTGAACACAAGTGTCCAGGAAAAAAGAAAAATAAGGAGACACAGGGAGAGGTCTGTGGAGAAGCAAGCTACAAAGCGATCAGCCACCCCACACTGAAAGACACAGTGCACGTGCTTTCCAAGACAGTCACAACTTTTGCTGTAACCGCTGTGCTTATCTTCCCTGTGCAAGGATGGCTTCACTTGACAGAAGCCAACTGCATTTTCTACACCCCAAGCTGAGGATGGGTGCATGCAGGAGTGGGTATCTGCAGATTTGGTTTTTTAAATCTCAAAATACTCTCTGAAAACAAATTAGAAATATACAGATCAGGGTGATCAGACAAGCCCCAAAAAAGGAATTGAGAGACTGAAATAAACAAGTAAATATGCACAAGGGAATGAAAGCCATGGGGGGGAAGTACACTACAGTTATGGTACCAGGAACTGCTATGCTTTCAATTTCAAAATGTTCTTTTAATTGCCATTGTTTTGGAGAAACTTTTTTAGAAAACAGGTGGCTTGGATTTGAAAGTGTCATTAGACATAACTCAAGATGCCAAGAAAATACAAAGTATAAAGCACACAGGGTAAGTAATAAAATGCCAAGCCTTCCCCAGTTAATTAAACAAGCCTACCAGATTGTAATGGCACAGAATCATGGTCCTGAACTGGGAGCTCAGCTGTAGGCCCTGCTACACCCAGTCTTTAAGCCATCGATTACAAATACAGGAGAAAGGTAGCAGGGGAAACATTGTGTATACTTCAGTATTCTTTTCCTCTTTTCTGACTCTCAGAGTCAAGACCATGGGTCTTACCAGTTCTGATGTCTCACTGTTGGTGAGCGGAAGGTTGAATGGGGTCTCAGGATTAGGACAAAGGCAGAATGGTTTATAACAGACACTGCTTTTTAAAAAGTGAAAAAAAATCCCCGTGGATTATGGACACAGTTTTGTGTTTTCCATGAGAGATATTTTCAAAAAGTGGTGTGATGAAAAGTGTTGAAGTACTGGTAGCTGTGCCCCAATTAGTCACAAGTTGCAGAGCCTTTGCTGTACCTAGCCCAGAGTCCTAGTGTTCATACTAGCTCCCGACTCACTCCGCAAAAGCTGCTAGAGGACAGTTAATCCTTTACTTGAGATAGTACCAACATGAAGCACTGCCAACATTTTTAAACGCAAGTTTAAAAATCAGACTTTGTGACTTTGCATGATTTGTGGTGTGGAACAGATTTCAGTAGATTTAGTCTTCCTTCTAAGTTAGTAAGAAATATATAGAGAATACTTTGTGTCCTGTATGATTCATCAGGCTGTTTGTACAAAAGCCCATTTCAGCCTATAAATCTGTAGCTTGCTGCCTCAGTTATCTGTAGAAGTTTCACCGCTTTCATGGTATCACTGCTTGCTGGAGTCACACAGCATGATTTGTTTTTCCTGCTTCGATGAAGTGACCATCAAAGTTTAAAGCATTTTCAAGATGCCCACTGGTAGGCTGTAGAATTGAGACTTAGCAATATTACCCTAAGACCAGATCTTCCCTGTCTACAGGCTAGTGGTAGGCACACCCAGAGGAGCTGCAAATGTCACAGTGAAACAGCTCTTTTCCTCCCATGACAGCCTCTCACACTCTTGTACTAAGATCCAGAGCCAGGGGCCCTTACATGATCATCTAACTAGGCAATCTAAGCACAGCAGAAGAAAAAAGAAGCTTCATTCTATAAAAGCAAGCTGAGGCCCACATTCAGTACTATGTGTAGGGCTACACTTTAATATACCCTCAACTAGATAAAGAGGACTTGCTGACACAGGAACTGAACTTGTGTCTCTTGGTTTTCTCCCTCCCCACCCACCAGATCTGTTGGCCACATAGCATTACTTCTCTTTAGCAGCATTCAAGGACCACTCGAGCTTTTTAAACGTAGAAACAATTTCTACTTATCTACTGCTGGTATGTATGACGGGTTTTTTTCCCCCCTTTCAGAAAGCCCCAGTGATAGAAATCAAGTTAGGAAAGGCAGACATACTAAGCAGGACTTCACTATCCAAATCAAGCCACGACAGCTAATTAGTGTAACAAGGTACAGGAGAAAAGTTTCAAGAAAGTGGGACCACACAAAGTGATCATAAAAACAGTAGTTGGCAGAAAGCAGGCACATAAAAGTCAAGGCCTGCTGGATTAGCTATTTCCATGGAATCATCTCAAGACTACAAAAATAGCATTTTTGACTGAAAAAATCCACCTTTGGCAACATGAAGCACAGACTCCTTTCAGGCCAGGAAACCATGCCGAGAGAGACCCTTCAGGAGAAAAGTACTGCAGCATTCCCAGAAGAGAAGAGGAAAGCCAAATTGACCAGGCTCTTCCTTAAAACCTTGTGAGGAAGAGGCTATTCCTGTTGAAGGCTGAGATCTTTGCACAGGACCCTTAAGAGGAGAGCAAACAGGCTCCCAAGTAAGGAGAAGGATGCTTGTTCCAGGGAGAAATCAACACAAACCCCCTTGCTAAACTAGCCTCATTCATACCAGTTCCTCACAAACCCTCCAGATTTTGCAGGGTAAATAGGTTCTTCTAGCTGAGCCTGAGGACATGCTGAGGAACATATTCTTCAAAATATGGCTTGGAGGGGCCAACTTACCTGGCAAGCCAAAGATGCTCCATTTTAGGTCTCAGCTTCCTCCTATAGCACAAAGTAGCTCCCACAGGGCTCCATGTTCTTCAAGGTGGGTGTAGCAGGACTGAGGGAAGTGCCGATGGGTGAGAAACACCCTGCCTCACAAACAGATGAAAAAGGCCTGAATCACCAGAGCAAAAGATCCTCTTGCCTCTCAGATATAGCACAGGCTCTCCAATAAAAATTCCACTTATGCCAGGACCCAGAGACAGCACCAAATCCCTTCCCAAACTGCACTCAACCCTTTCCTCCACTACCCACTCCTTTTGTATGCTTCAGTGGGCCTCACAGGTTAACAAGCTCCAGCTGCATCCACTCACCAAACACATCCTTCACCTGTGTGCTTCCAGCCCTGCAGACCTGACAGGAAAGTAGAGTTTTGGCTTTGGTTCAGATGCTGCATTGATAAGGGCCATGGAAATACCTTTTATTAAAATAAACAACAGTGCACCAGCCTTTCCAATTTTAGGATACTGAAGTCACCAGATCCAAAGCTTTAGCTTCCTTCTTCCCTGCCTGTCCCACTGCAAGAAATGGATGGGGTTGCACCCCAGCTAGGTCGATGCCTAGGATGAGGAACCTCCCTGGATGACTGGAGCATGATCTAATGTTTTCAGTATCTTTTGGAAATCAGGAAATACTGTATTTACAAACATTCTGGAAAACAATTCTGTGAGTGTGCTGCAGCAGCAGTGCAGGTTGCAGTCAGGTCAGATGCACACTGAGTCTGCTCACTAGGGCACTTCAGGGCTCGGGTGCTTGCCTTGGAAACTGAGTCAACAGCCAGCAGCTGCCCTCGAGATGGCTCCTCCATAAGAAAACTCATCCATTATTTCCAGCTGGTGGATCTTAATGTGCTAATGTGCCACACAAACCAGCTGGCAGTTCATGCTCTTCACCAAAGTGGTGAATGATACCTGAGGACAGATGAAAGCAAAGAAAAGCTGAAACCTCTCTGACTTCAACTCACTCACCCTTTTCCTATTCTTTACCTCATCTTGGAATTTAAGGAAGCGCAGCGGTAGGTTGTGTTTTGTAATAATCTCATCTCTGGGAAAGAGAAAATAATTTGTCATTTCTTGGTCTGATGGAAGTCGTGTTTAGGGAACACAGCCACTGCTGACAGTGTTTTTTACTCCCCATGAGCTGTCAAGAAGCTTAGTTGAGGCCATCCAGCAACCACATAGATCAAATGAGGTCAGCGGAATTCAGAGCCCAGTAATTCCTGCAGGAACCTACAGGAAGCTCTTCTGCCTGTCCCAGAACATAGGCAGCATTTGGGAGGCTAAGAACTTAGGATGTGCCCAAATACGTGACTAAATCCACAAACAGGATAATGAAAACCGATAAATATGTAGAGTTGCATCTGTGTGGTCCAGTACTGATCCAGCAAAATGAGCACCTCCAGACTAATATTAAAAAATGAACCCCTGAAAAGTGCAAGATTTGCTGCAGTGCAGTGTGGCATTAATTTGACACTAGTGGCATGACAGGGGCAGCAATTAGATGTGTTTGAAATATTTTTTTTTTATTTCCTTTCAGCTTTATCTAAGATTTAATCTTTTCTCCTCTGCCTGGGAGGAGTCTACCTGCTGTGGCTGTGTTTTTGTGTGCAGCTGAGAAGGCAGAAGGATAAGAACTGTCAGCAGCATGGGATACCTGCATTCTTGTCTCTGGACAAGGCACTGACGAATAATTTTGTCTCTTCTTGGAATGGGGATGAATTGTTCTTGCTAATTCTTGAAAAGGATCATATCAGTCCTCAGGCCAAAAATACTTGTCGGTGGCTTCAGCAGCAGCAGCAGCTTGATGAGTGAGGGCCCAAAGGAGTGGCTCACAGGCCTAAACCTGCAACTGCTGGAGTTGACAAATAGGCAAAGAAATCAGTGGAGGGAAGTCTCAAGGGTAGCTGGTTGTAAAGCTGACACCAGTTTCACCCTTGGGAGCAGAAAAGTGTGCAGAGAATCTGGATGGCACAGAGTTTCAGTGAAATCTGAAGAACAGCAAGAAAAAGGAAGTTAGATGCTGATAAGGTGCTTTAAAACTTATGTTGACTTACATGTTTGTTGTAAACTATGTTCTTTAAGCCTCACAAAGCTTCATGTCACTGCATCTCTTTTTTCTGTAGTTCTCTTAGCATATGTCATTCAGGCTTTTGTTCTCTTATATTCCTTATATTTAGTTTCCTTATATTCTCTCTTTGTTCTCATGGAGATGTCTGATTTGGGGCAAATCATCCTGCTGTTCTGCCTGTTTATCTCTTTCATCATGTCCTGTGAATTGCTCCTACACAGTTTATATGGAATAGATGTGAGAAGCTAGAAACAGAAGAGTTGGCTTTTCCAAAGCAGTATGAACCTTCTCTCCAAAGATTTTCAAAGTATTCAGACAGGGTATGTTTTACAACTCCCCTCTGATACTTTATTGACGTTTGGTTTTGGGCCACTGACTCTACCCAGCCTTGTCATATCTCAATGAGTATAAAAATAACAAAGTGAAAGACAGTGGTATGAATATATTGAATATATTCATATAGTGCTCTTATAAATGTGAATATTGAGTTACTTGAAACTTAAACATAATCCAAAGGGCTCTGCTTCAAACACTTCTCAGATCACGCCTTTTAGATATTAGTGAAAGTCACCAAATTCAGATGCAACTTCTGAGCTGCAAAGGTTTTACTTGACGCAGTGTCAGGAGAGGGACCATTTGCAAATCACTGATTGCTGGTAGCTCCAAAGTAGACCAGTGTTAGAATGCTTATTTTACTCTCTTCCTTAAGCGTGACAAATCTTTGAGTGAGCTGTTGCTCTTCTACAACTTGCTTGTTGCTGTCCTCAGCAATTACCTTACCTTCCCCACAATTCCTTTGGAAAAAAATGGAATTGTATCTGCTTTTATCCCGAAGGTTAATACCTATTTTATTTGCAAGGAAGGCAAGGAAGGGACTGTCTTGTCTTTTTTTTTTTTTCTGGCTGTAATCCTAAATGGGATAAAGAAAAGAGTTTTCATACGCTAGATATTTGAAGGGCTTTGAAGATTTCACTTCACAGAACAAGTAATTTTAGAATTTCTGACAGATGGGTTTTATCTGGTCTGAAGAAGAAAGGGCAGAAAGGCAGCAGCAAAGGGTAACGTACTTAGAGAGCTATCTACTTGTGTTGATGAAGCATGTATAGTGAAGGGGGGAAATGCTGTCTATCAGGATATGGCTAATTCAGTAAGAGCAGATCAACATTATGGGCAGCATGCCAGGAAGGAACAACAAGGGATATATGTTTGCTGCAAAATGGAGCTAAGGAAATATATTGTCCTAGCATTGCTAAGCAGGTGTTTACTGATTAAGATAGGATATATCGAACGATGGTAAGGGTAGTCATGGCTTTTAGAAGTAAAGGATTGTCATTTCAGCTGCCTGGTTTTGCAGTTTTTCCACATTTAAACACTCTAGCCCAAGAAAAAGGTAAAAAGACCATGAAGGATTGATTGCAAGGTTGGGTTGCCAGTGGGTAAAAGGTTGACAAGTAATTGGTGGGAAAAGCAAGGACAAATAATGGTTGTACATGTGCAATACAGTCTAAATGACTGTTGGTATGGGATATCCTCTACTGCAGAACTATGATGGCTAATGACAGCCTAAAATGCTGTGGGCAATCTCCTCTTAGACAGTAGGGACAGCTAAATGTATATCTGGATTGGAAAATAAACCCACCAAAGGTCAGGATTTTGGGCTGTCCTGTCCTAAGGGAATGTATAAGCCATGACATCCCCTTCTTTGTTTAGGACTCCAGATAGATCCTAAACTCAGCAGAGCTTTGAGTCCTCACAAAAATATCAGCAATAATAAAAACTCATTCAGTTAAGGAAAAGCTGCCTGCTGAATTTCTTTGCTACCTCAGTAGCTTTTTAATTAAATATAAGAGTATTACTTCTTCCCTGCCCATTCAAGCTGTGCGAGAGATGGCATGCAAGTGTTAGTAGAGAAGCAGCAATGCTTTTCCAGAACAACATTGGCACACCCGCTCTCGCTGAGCCGACTGCTGCTGCTCCTGCTGTTATTCCCCAAAACAGCATTTCGAAGAGGCAGTTTTTTTATAAGGATGTGGTGGTCTGTCCCACCCCAGCTGAAGTTATCAGTAAGTTAGGCAGTACCACATGGGGAAAAAAAGACTTCAGACATCTAAAAATATCAGAGTGACTATTATTCCTTCAAGGCAAAAATAGCCATGTTACCTATCCTGCTTGCCTTTTGATAGCTCAGCTGTAATCAGAGAAGAAGGACCCTCTGCCAAAGTTGCTGATATTTGAGGGAATAATGATCCAAGTTGACAAAAAGGTAGTCCTGGCCAAGTGAGGCATCAGAAGGTGAAAGGCTTCAGCCATTAACACGTTCTTATCTGCACTGTCATCTTTGGCCATAGGGAGACACAGTCAGACCTCCCTTCCATCAGCACCTCAGCCAATCTTGCTGAATTATGTCTTCTGAAGTTTGAAAGCTTTTTTCTACAGTGGCTTGACCCTCAACTAACAGCTGAAAGCAGGGTTAGAAAAAAAATCAAGCCTTGAAATTCTAACTGGAAAGTGAATGTGAGCTTTTTACGTTGTCATTTCACAGTCAAAGCACACAGCATTCAAAGATCAAGCCAGAAAGATGGGAGGCATGTGAAGGATGAAGAGAGAAGAGCGTTTCCCCTTTTAAACATGAAGTAATTAGCTTAGTAAGTGCAGAAGGAGGAGAGAAAGGAAAGGGAGATCCTTTTGTTAGGCGTTTATAATACAATCCTCTCTCCTGGCCAGGTGTGCTTGCAAGATGTTACCAGATTGCACACACTGATGAATGTAAGGGGTAGGGCACCACTAAATTACTTTCAAAGGCTCGCGTCTGGGGAATCCTCATTTCTAAAAGCAAGAGATGTTCCGTCTGTGTGCAGTGCATTTTTATTCTTCTTAAGGACTGCCAGTCATAGTGGACACTACCAGTTTCCCCATAGCAAACGAAAGTTATTCCTCTGGTTATCAATAACGGATGGAACCTTTGGTTACAATAGGCAGTTTCCCAGGCTTTTAAGGCTGTTATGATTAGGACTTTGATGGGGAAGCGACAACGGCTGAGGAGCTGTTCCCAGGCTTTTAAGGCTGTTATGATTAGGACTTTGATGGGGAAGCGACAAGGGCTGAGGACCTGGCAAGCACTGAAACAAAACAAAAGCCCTGTAGATACAGAAGTTCCCATAAAGCAGCCCCTTGCATGTTGGATAATCTTCAGTTAAACACATGTTCTATAAAAAGCAAACTATAATATATTCAGTGAGTGCTTGGAATAACAACTACCTATGTTCTTACTGTCCAGGAGCATAAACAAACAAACAGCTGATTTACATTTCCCCTATTACATTTAGCAAAAACCTCTTCTAAACTGAAGTGTCTCATCCTCTGATTGCTGCTTGAATTTCAATATTAAAAGACAGAGCTAGACTGTGGAAAAGGGAAAAGAGTTATGAGTAACTATTATATAAGCTCCTTCCTTTTGAACCTCGCCTCACACACTGTTCACCAGTCACACAACCTTGCCTCTGAGCTTCTTTGTCAGAATATAATGGGCAAAAGTTGGAAGCACAGCTCGGTTCATTGTAAGCAGTGTGTAAACCTCCAGGGTAATTGAAAAGATACATATTGCAGGAGTTGTTTGAATAAAAGAAGATCCCGAAAGAAAAGAGCAGAGCCAGCATAAACTGCTCTGAGAGCAAAGGTGAGTGTGTTGTCATGAAGCTTTGAGGCCTGAAAGAGGAAACCTACCCTTCAGGGAAGTTTAAAAACTTCTCGGGAAATGTTCTTATGGGGAGCCACATCACATACGGGAGGAGGAGAGCAGAGGAGTCTGAGCCAAACACAGGGCGCTGCTGGGAGGCGCAGGTAAATGCACAGAGCCACCAGGAGATAATTACACTTGGAGCCAGTTTTGCTACAAGCAGCAGAATGAACTGTTCATCAATAGGGAAAGAAAAGGAGCCTCACTGACTCCTGGAGTGTGTGGGACACAAGAAAGGGTAAAAAAGTAAAGAACAGAGATGGGAGGAAAAGATCCTCATTGCATTTACAGATCTTCTGCATTGCTTTAGCCGCTCTCTCACTCTGCCTTCTTGTACCTTTCTCCACATAGAGAAAGGTATTATCTGTTCTACTCATAAGGCCCCTCACATCCCATGTGCCCTCACGCTCTCCTTGTTACACTTTCTTGCAGAAAGTGTAAGAAATAAGAAACTTTTTAATATTGTTGTTATCCCTCCCACTATGTTATCTTCCATCTCAACCCCCTGCTGTTTTCCAACTCCTCCTCTTCCCCTGCATCATTAAGCTTCTGGAAGTCCCAACATGCAGTTGAGGGCTGAAGTCAAATCAAGTTAAAGTAATTTCAATGAAAGGTCAATTTGCCAAAGAAAAGGTATTTCACGTGGCTCTGAACTGTGAGCTTCTATGGAACACTTCGACAAACTGGTTTCATCTGTACAAAACTGGGAAAAGGAAGAGGAAAGTTTGTTTAAAAGAAAACAGCTTTTTAAAAACCAGTGCTCACTCCTTTTTTTTTTTCCCTTTTCGTCTGAAGTTGTTTGAGATCTATTCTGCCTAAGTTCATGATATGTACCTGAAATTACTTTACTTTGCAAGTGTCAGAATGTATTGTTAACTTGTATTTCAAGTATTTTATTTCAATAATGTATTTCAACTTTCTTGGAATAAGACTTTGCATCTTCCCGTACTTCAGGACTCACTCCCTGTTCAACCACTCTGAATATTATCCCATTGTGCCCATGGTCCAAGTGGCATCTATGAAGGAGATCTTTCCGTTGACACTCCAACCCAGCACAATACCAGGCTTCACACATAGCTTTCAGCACAGCATCTCTAAACATTTCCTGTTCAGTCAAGGTTTCATGCTGACTCTCAAGATTTCTTATCTCCATCACTGAAACATCCTTTGCCCCTAGCTGTACAAATGGCATCTTGTACTGTCAACACCCACTCGGAATAGTGTAGCAAAAATCCCTTTTTGACAGGATCCAGGGGAAACATGTACTGTTAGGGCCTCTGATGCTGTTCCAGATAACTACGGAAACACAGCTTTGAAGAAATCACTGTAAGATGAGTACCAGACTGGTTAAAAATCACTCACAAAGAATAGATAGTGTTAATGGATCTCTCTTCTGCTGGAGGGATACTGAAGCAGGACCCAGCACTGATCTGTCCAGGCTCCTCTGTTATTTCAATAGTGACCTGGGTGACGTAGTTGAGCATACACTCAGTAAATATGCATGACATTGACCTGACTTGGTCTTGTTTTAATTTTCCAGGTGTTTCAAAAATTCTTTGAAAAGCTAGAATACAGAGTTGAAATACTTCAATCTCTTTTGTTAATGCAAAAATTTGAGAATTAAGAGAAACTAATATTTTATTAGTATGCTTATGGCTGCAAACCAGAACTTAGGGTTAATCAAACAGTATTCTACATCTGTCTCCCTCAGCTCAGTTCTCCATCATATGACTTCCTTCTGCCAGACATGTATCTGCACCGAGTTGTATTTCATTTCCCAGCAGTAAAGCAACGTGAAAACATACACTCTTCCCCTTAAATGTGCTTCTCTGGATCTAGTCATGGAAGCATTAGGCAATAGCAACAGAAAGGCAGGATGTCATAGGTACAAAACATTGGCTCTGAAAGGTCTGGCACTCAAAGCAATGAAGTTAAAATCTGCCTGACTTCCTGTACTTTATGTTAAGGTCCCTGTCTTCAAGCAGTAGTAGAAGACATAAATTCTTCACAGAACCTTTCAAAATATAGTTACTGATTTGTGTTTCTGTTAAGTTTACATATTCAAGAAGCTTTAAACATTTTCATTTCCTTTGAAGAGCACAAAAGGCTTTTTTTTTTTTTTCTTTTCTCCCCCCTCTCATTCCCATTCTGATAGTAGAGGTCAGCTTAATCAAAAATATATTGTGTGTCTCCAGGTCACTAGCTTTCAAATGACACAAGCTCCATAAAAACCTCATGAAGCCTTTCCTGAGAAAGCCATTCATTCAGGCAGACTTGGGAAATTAGAATAGGGATTTAATATTTAAAGTACATCTCATGTGCAGGGAGGCTGAGAGTCGGCATCCCTCAAGGATGCAGTCCCCATCCACACTTTGGCACACGGAAAAGCAGCAGTGCAGGTATCCTGACTCAGTCCTGCACAAGTGCCTGTCTTACTGCAGAGCACAAAAGTGATTCAGCATTAGTGACCGTCTCATCCAGGGTTCTAGTGCTGAGGAACTTAACTGGCTATGCCACTGTTCGGTGGGCTATTCTGGCTCAAAGCAGATGCCTGAGGGCTTTCATACTCTGGGGAGGAAGTAGTCAGTATCTATTCCTGAGGAGGAGCTCCCAGGGAGCAAGATAACTACAGCCCATGTTTGGGAGACAAGTATTCAGCAACAGACTAAGCCTACCCTAAGCTTTCAAGTTGGCCTTCTCAGGGCAATAATTACTTGTCTGCAAGGAAAGGTGAAAAGTTGTCAATCCATTCCCAATTCCTATTTCATTTATCAGTTCCTTGAGCCTCACAGCTCCCCTCAGGCATCCTTTTCTCTGACATTTCTGCCCTCAGCAACTTGAATATGCCTCCCAGGCATTCTTCATTGCTATAGTAATGGCTGGGCATCCTTTTCTATTAAGTCACCAGCTTTCTGTACCTTCACTCCCCTCCAGGCCTAGGCTTTGGAGTGCTTCCTACAAAATCTCTTTACCCAGCATAAGCTTTCCATTCCTCTTGATTCTGCTCTCCTGCCCTCCCACCAGTGAACTTCTAAGCTGTTAATAATGCATTGTCAGGTGCCCTTTGCGTTTCTGGGAAGCTGAGCGCAACATCTTTAGTGCCTTATCTAAATATTTTATGTGCTAAACTACAATCTCTTCTCAAAACATCGCTTCACCAAGTCCTTCAGATTGCAGCTGAGTCTCTGGTGATGTTTTTAATGGCGAACCCCCCGAAGATTGCTATTTATGTCACATGCTGCTCACAAATAAATTCTGCTCTTGTGCTGCCTGCTTCCCATACAAGTGACAAGCTTTGCTGCTAGCAGTGAGCATGTAATCACACACTGTACATTTCAGCTTCAGCTGTAATGATTTCTTAAAGATTTTTAAATTATCTAAGTGGTGAATATTTGGGCATATGGACTGCCTTGTAATCCTGTTTGTTCTCAGTACATCACTGCTAAATTATATCTGCAGAACTAAGGCTACCATTGTAATTATAGCCTGCATAAGGCTGTAACTATCCAACAAAGAGAATTCATTCAGGTCAAAACAGTATTTGAATGCCATTATGGCTACAGGGGGCTGCCTGGTAGTGCTGTGCCGACTTGCTGTTGTGTTAATTGGTAGTCACAGATGTGGGCATTGAAAAGGAGCGGCTGGAAGTTGGGTGAAAGACAAGCTGACATAATTAGTGGGAGTTGGTGAGGACAGGGACACAGACTTGGAGGCAAAAGAAGCTCCCCGCTTGCCAGCTAAAAAAGCATCTCTGTCTCTGGCTGCAGGGGTTGCTTGCTGAATCTCGCTTCCATCTGTTTGGAAGATGGCTCTCCAAAGGTGGCAGACCAAATCCCATGCTCAGACAAAACACACCTCCTCTGTAGCACAAAGAGGAAGCTCTGAACAGAGGGAGGAAACAACTGTGATATCCAGTCTCAACCAAGCACAAACACTTGAGCCAGAAAGCCCTTGGTGTTGAGACACCACTGAGGACAGCTTGTTAAAGCAATTTCCCTGATTACCAGAAGAGTCCACTCAGTGGCACAAGATGACATCTGCTTCCTGGGAACCTGCACAGTGGGGCTCCACTTCTATCCCCCCTTTAGCTGGGTGTTGCATCTGGACACTGCTGTGCAACCAAACCAAGTCCCTGGCTAGGCCAGCTGCTTCACATGAATGAATCTAAGACTTGGGGGCAAACCATGGCCTGTGCCCATGAGAAGACATTGCAGTGGGAAGAGAAGCAGAGATATTCCTCCCACATAGTCACCCCCATTAGCCTGAGGAAGACAAGTGTGTCCTAGCATGGAGTAGGCTGCAGGGTGCAGAGCAACCCTGGGAGTCCTGTCCCTTTACACTTCAGTTATCCTTTCTTCTCACCTGAAAAACTGGGCTACCAGACATGGGCCAATGGCTCCTGTCTATACCCAGCTACCTCTCCCACAGCCTGTACAGAGCCTCTTTCCCAAAGCAAAGAGACTCACCCTAACACTGTCAGTGTTAGAAGACAACCTTCCTTTTGAAGAGCAAAGTGTCCCTACCATTCTTCTGAAATTAAGCCAATCTACCTGGAGTCCTTCTGTTTGGCATACACTGTTTCTAAGGGAATTCTTCCCTACTTTTCCCTGTGCTTCACTTACTGACTTTGTGGGGTTTTTTTACTTCCTTGAGAGATTCTTTCAAAGAAGATGCACAGTCCATAAAGAATTTGAATCAAAAGCCCAGTCCTGGTACAAACTTCACTCTGTCTTCCACTGGCCTTACAATGCAAAATGTTCTCCTACTCATGACTTAAATCTCATGCTCTGTTTAAACCATTGCTTCTCTTCAACTCTATTTATGGGCAAATAAAATAGATTTTTCCTGCTTGTAGATTTATCATATCTCCCCTAAGTATCTTCTGGTAGACTGAAAAACCTTAAAACCTTCAGTCTGTCTTCACCAGCCACGTTTTCTGAACTTCTGATGGTTGCTGTCAGTCATCTCTGCTGCCCATCCAGGCAATCATGCCTTGAATTACAGTACCCCAAACTGGATACTTAGTTCAAGTACTAAATAAAACAAAAAAAGGGTTGTCCCTAATTTATAGACATTTTTTAAAATATATTTTAAAATATATATATTTACATATATATATATATAAAAAAGTGCATGCTAGCACTTCTGCTTTTGCTATAATGTGATTATATTTTTGACTCCTGGCTCTGCAAAGTTTCTCCATATTTCTTTGTTACCCATGTGACATTTTTGCAACAGATTACTCCTAATAAGATCCAGATATTTGTACCTTGTTCTTACAGAATTTCATTCAACTGTTTTTCAGATCAGATTTCCATTCTGGAAATATCCTTTTGAATTCTCTTCCTGCTGAGCAATGTGCCTGCAGGCCCTCCGTGCCTGGTGGCACCTGCAAGTTTAACTAACAGATACATTTTCACATCAACTGTGTCATTTACTGAAGAGATACAAGCCTCATCCCCTCCAGAACCCACTCACACATCACAGCCCCATTATAATAGGTGATGTCCAAGCACAGCACTAAAAGATGACCCTGGACCAGTAGAGCTTACTAAGTCAACAACCTTGCTTTAACACTGCTTAAGTCTCCAGCTAACCTTCACTCCATCTGCAGCACTCTGATCCCACAAAGTACCCCTTTGCCATAAACCCCCAAAGCAATGGTGACTCTCCAGAGATCTGGCAAACCATGGCAGAGGTGGAGCTGATGGTATCTGCCCAGAAATTGTGCTGCCCAAGTTCATTAGAACTTCAGTATCTACAGATCTGTAAGTGGCCTTCCTCATTACATCCTTCCCAAGTCTACAAAATTCGGTTGCTGAAAATGCCAATCTACACAGACATCCCTTTAGCCACAAGCAGTCCGAGGACATAATTTCACTTGCGTCACCGGAAGAGTACGTTTCTCTAGATTTAAGTACAACAAGGTCTTGAGCTTCATCTGTGCCTCCAACATCAAGGCACACTAATCACCTCCTTACAGAAAATATGCAGACCTGGTTTATGTGTTTGGTAAAATTTTATCAATTTACAGCAATCAAATTAATCAGATAAATTAATTCCTGTTTATTTACATTGCCTAGGAATATTTCTTGCATGGATGGCTCCATTAACTGCAATGTTATGTTTCAGAGATACACTGAAGTGGAGTTGTTCAGTTGTAGATCGTATTTAAGCTGTGACCTCAAGCCACATCAGCTTTGTCCAACTCTGAAATCTTGGAAGCGGTTATCTCACAGGTGATTCACTCGCTCCTGATTTCAGTCAGCTCAGGAGGTGAGCGCTCCCTGTGAAAAGCCAGCCTTAAAGCACACAAGAACTCAAAAGAGGCCCCTTATCTGAACCAACCAGGGACAAGAAAAATACAAACATTGCCAAGTCTGGCAAAACAGTTAACCCTTTAAGCCCTACTAGAGCCTCCAGCATGGCTCCCCGCTAGTATTTTTGTGCAGAAACTATTCCACATTTTGTCTGCTAACAACTTAATAACTTAAGCAATTGCAAGTTAGTTTGCTAGTTTTTCTTCTTCAAGAAGGGTTGTGGAATGCCATCTCCCATTGAGGGAAAACGTCATTATGTCATTGTGTTGGTCTCAGCCTTATAAAAGTTTTCCCCTCTCCTTCCCTCCTTCTCTCTCCCTCATACACTTATTTTCCTTGAGTGCTTCATGGAGGCTTTTATAAATAACTGGACATATTAATTCTAACAAGCACTTTGGCCAGTCAGATTCATTTCTGTATAACCCCTTGCAGTGCTATTCAATAAAATGCGAATAATTACCATAGCAACTGCAGCATGTGGTACATAGTGCCCCTGAGAAACAAAGCATTTTCTTTCTTTCTTTTCTTACCCTTAAAAAAAAGAGCGTCATACGTTAGTTTTTAATACAAAATGATGTCTTACAGTGTTTATTAGAGGGCAATAAAGGTTTTTAAATGAAGAGCCATCTCTCATCTGCTTAGAAGCCCAGAAAATCAGTTCTTCATACATCACCATCCTTTAATCTCTCATTTCCTCACATTATCAATGTGTACATTTTTGCAAAATGCAAACAATAGATACTTAGACAACAAAGTACCCTGATTATGTCTTCCTGTGCTCTTACTGGCTGGACACTCCAATAGACAGCACAAAGCAAAGGGTGTTGTCTCATGGAAGGACTGGATTAAACCTGAAGAGTAGCAGCCCTTCAGAGCTGCCTTGCACAGCCCCTGGAGGCTTCCTGCCCTTGACAGGGACAGCTGAGCTATGGAAATGATGCTGCGCCCAAAGTGCTGCAGTGTGCATCTCATGTCCTGAACACACTGGTAACATCTCGTTATTAACACCAAGCTGCAAAAGAGCATTGCAGGAGTTGTTTCACATGCAGTTCCACACACAGAAGCACCACCCAGGAGTGGGGCTGAGATCCATTTGGAACCAGTAACTGTCAGTCTTGTGTTTGTGAGTCAAGGTCCTAAAAAATTTTGTCGGGGTGCAGGTGTGGTAGGTTTTGAGCCTGACTGGTTGTGTCTAAAGGTAGCATCTTGTTGACCCTACAACTATAATCACATGCTCATATGTGCATGACATCAATATTGAATTTTCTGAGTGTGGAATAACAGCGCATTCTTAGAGATTATTTTCTCAAGCCCACATCTCCAAATGTCAAATGACAACACAGCCACGACTTCCACAAAAGAGCTCTGAAGCAGCGGAATTTTTTAGCATCCAGTTAGAAACTGAAACTGAGGAGGGCCAGCAGATGAGGGATAGTGCATTTGTTGACTTTGCCTGCAAGTTATGTATCAGTAGTAGAGCTTTTCTCAACCTGCAGGTCTTGTGATCCTGTTGAATTCAGAAAGGCTGAGAAAATACTACCCTGTCTTAGCAACCACAGAACAGCTCATAACCTTCATACCATCACCCTGCAGCAGGACATCTTGCCCAAAACAAAACTTGTCAAGCCCTTAATTGAACTCTCAAGTTCAAAGGCACAGCAGGCTGTAAGGCTTACTGTCTAAAATGAGCACATCCCAATGGACTCCTAAGGGACAAGGACCATTCCTTCAAAGCCTCAGAACTTCTGTACCAACCTTTGTTTCCAGTTAAACCCTTCCCTTGGTGTCTCTTTGTTGTCATTCTCACCACAGGACCAATAACAAGAAAATGGTTTCCTGAATGTGCAGGCACCTTCTAGATTCGGGTTTAGGAGACAAAGAGATGTGACACTCATGCCTCCCTGCCTCTGCCCACCTTCCCCTGCTGACACATCCGGCCCTGACCTGCAGAGACTGGTTTTGCAGGGTGATGATGTGGGGTGGCAATGCTGCAAACAAAACCCTTTTCCTGGGTGCCCTTCCTATTTGAAAGAATGACTCATATGTAAAGGATCCCCATTTCTTAGCTCACATAGCCCTGGAACAGTCCCAGAAGGTTGGATTCTTGTTTTTCCTAAGACTCCTTCTGACATTAGCTATAGTATCTCTAAATATGGCCTGAAAGAGGGGATTAGTTATACCTAGCTGTACCCGCTCTTGTATGTGCTGCACACAGAAATGGCCACCTGAGGTACATAAATGTGGACCTGTTTTTGTCTGGTTCCAAGCTTTGTTTTAGTGATCTGTTCACATTCAGTTAAATCCCTAGCAGGCAACCAGCAGTGCACATTCGCTCCACAGTCTTCAACCACCAAACCCAGCTGAAGAAAGCACAGTCCTAGAAGTGCTGATCACCAAATGGAATTGGGAACCAAAATAGATGTTACTTTTCAAAATGGAATTATTGGTTACCGTTTTATCCTTGATGGAATAAGGCTGCCAACATGATAAACATGAGCTCACAGTTTAACTAATAATGCCTTCAATAAATACAAAAGAACCCCTTAGTCTTTTTGGGCATATATTATTTCACCAAAACAAATCTTGGACCACGATAATATGACTTGTCTGAATAAAGCTTCCTGTCATAATCACCCTTCTCTGCATTTAGATGTATCTGTTTCGAGTTGTTCTGCTACCACCCAGCAGCAATTTACCAGACAAAGAGCCACTAGAGAGCGCCTCTTCCACAGCCATGGGACAAACACTGTAAACCTGCTTGTGTGAGACTATTTTGCTGAGAAGTGGAGAATTCGGTGACATGGGGAATTATTATGCACATTCATTTCCTTGTAATTTAACTCTCAGTAACAAAAGCATAATGTATAGTCTGGTTTACTGGGCTGATTTACAACACTTTAAGTGAAAAGACGATTTCCTTCTCTTCGTTTCATGCTGACATCAGCAGATACAAAGTGTGCGTCTCGTAACATGACATCGCTGTAGACAGAACAGTGCAGAAAAAAGCCCTAAGAGGTTGTGGCTCAGTGAACAGCGGCTTGGGAGCAGAGAAGCAGGCCCAGAACCACAAGAGAGTGCCTTGCACTCTTGCTCCCCACAAGAAAAGCCACCAGCCACACCTTGCCAAGGCAAACTGACAAGGAAACGGGGCTCCCACCCTTTGCTGCAGCTGTGTGGTTTGACACCTTCTCACAGAGGCTGATGTCTCTAATCAGCGAGTGTGAGCTTGCCTTATCTTGTGCCAAAACACTGCCCTTAGAGACCACCTTCCTTTTGAAACTCAAAGTCTCATTTTGCTGTCTGGACATGGGATGGAGGAGATAAATCATAGTTCGATAGGGTTGTTCATTTTATGGGACCAGGTTAGAGCACCATGCTCCTATCAAGTGTACCTATGAATTCCTTTTGCTCCTTCATCACACGTAAGAAAATTGGATAGGAAGACCTCAGTGTGCCGTTACCTAGCCATAAAACACCAATTGGCACTTTTCCCTTCTCACCTTCATCTGAAAGGCTAGAGAGAACGTACCATTATAATACATCTTCATACAGCCTCAGCTTTTGCCCTGGACTCCTTAACGCAAACCTCTACAGGAATCTCCTAGGTTTGATTTTACTGGTTTAAAAACAAACAAAAACCTGAACAAAAAACCCCAAACCCCTTACTTTCACAGACAGGAAAATAGCATATTTTCAGCCTTGATCAGAAGCACTCCATTTCTGCCTAAAGGTGAATAGTAGAAAGGCACACACGAGGTGCTAAGGGAACATGAACTCTCACAAGGTGAGTTTCCTCTCCTGTCTTCTATGCATCTTGTGGTTCAGAGCTGGTCAGAAAAAATATGACAGGGACACCAGGAGTGGTGTTTTTCAGAGTATTTCAGAACTGAGCAGGAGGCACTGCCCCGTGATCTCTTTAAACTTGTACACACCTGCAAAAACCCAGCATGTTATAACACAGAGAAGAGGCACGGACACAAGAGACTGCTCTGGTCTTTTTAGAATGTCTGTGGGACTTAAGGGAGTAACACAGACTCCTTTGTTTTCAGCTGAGAGTGCAGGGGAGAGCAAAGGGCAGATAGAAAAATTGATGTTCAAGGAGGAGACAGACAGAAATAGAATATCACTGCACCTAACCTGAGACAGAGCCCTGCAATGTCTGGAGAGATATCAAGAGTCTTGTTTCTGAGACACGGCACATGAGAATGACAGTCGTGACAGAGAGGCATCACTCTTCTCTGTGACAACCACGGAGCCTCCTGAGGAATGAATTGACACTGTTCCCAGGTGGGCTGTGTGAAAGACATCTCTAGACTGAGGAGTTCTCAGTCTGTAGGCTTGGTATTAGAAGGGCCCCTAAGAAGGAAACTCCGTGTGTCTGTCCCTGATATACAAAATCAAGAGGCTGCAGAAAACAAAAAGCTGCAAGAAATAAAGAGAACAGGATCCTCCACTGAAGAGCTCTTCAATAGTAGTCATGTGTAAACAGTAGTAGCTGTGACAGTGGTATCATCCGTGTAATGCGGACCACAGGAGGGCATGGTACCTGCTAGACAAGCCTGGGCTGTGTGGCTGCATGTGGGATAACTTTGAGGCTCTCAAGACAGCCTGTAGAGGAGAGAGTTTGCAACAACAGTATTATAGGCTGAATAACCCCCACAAGACGATGTTCTAAGAGGATATGTGTGCAGAAGTCTTCCAGCCCAGTGGCTCACTTCAGATAGCAAAGCAAATATGTAGACACACCCTAAAAAATAGTAAGTGAGCTGCCCTGCTTCTGTTTTCTCACGTACATTGATAATTCAACAGCAGTGAATCAGACAACCAGGAAAGAGGAGCAGTTGGTTCATCTGAAAACACAGGGAGTCGCACTGCACCAAGTCCCTGCTCCTGACATTGTATAGACACTACCTCAGTCTGTAGGCAAGTCTGTTGGAACAATATGCTATAGCAAATGGCTGGACTTCAAGTAAGTTGTTCACCTTAACATGAATTATCAGGGCCATTACAAAGCAGCTGGGATGTCTGGTTCATGTTTTGGTCAGCTCACTGGGACTTACCCACAGCGTCTTCTCAGCTGACAGGAGCAGCGACATACCACAGAGCTCTGTGACTGGAAGCTCAGCCACATCCACTGCCTTGTTGCTGGAGAGAAGTGCAAATCTGGTATAAGCAGGTGCAAATTTCACTGAAACCAACATTGTTCTCTTGACACTCAGCATCTCTGGCAACTTCAGTTATGGTCTATTGAAGTTCTTATTCCCACAGTTTTTGTGGGACTGGCTGTTAGTCTACATTAACCATGGGAAAGATTCCAGCTTGAATACCTGCCTGGTAGCTGGTGAGGAAACAGGGACCATGCCAGCTTAGCTTAAAAGGTTGCAAGCACTGGTCAGCAGCTAAGATGGTTACCATGAGCAGAAAAATATAGTTTATTGCAATAAACTCCCCAGTTTATCCAGGTGACTCTTATAACATCATTAAATTCTCAGGTACATTTGTGTTCACACTGAAATAAGAAACAAACCCAAACCTTATATAACTCCCCTGCGAGCTACTTAGGAGACTTCATGAAAGTTACAAACTCCCTGAGCACTGATGGTAAAGTATGCCCTTACTAAATAGACCTGCAATTCCTCTGAGTTATGATCATGAGAAAAAGCCCACAAAATAAAACTTTTTTATCACTCCCAGTGTACATAAATTCTAATGAATTCCCTGATGAAAAATTTGGTTAAAGCTAGAGGTGGGTTGAGAATATGCTCTCCCTTAAAATATCACCAGTATGCACAGTCCTAATGCTTTAGATTAAAACAAGAAGTGGAAAAAATAAAAACCAAAATACCCCAAACCAATGTGCACAGAAAGTCCCAGAAGTATCCTACACTGTTGTTACCGGCACATATTTAGCAGCTACAGCCATGCTTTCAATATGTGTTGGCGTTACTAAACTCCTACATCCCAGCTAAAATACAAATCATAACTTGGTAGTCACCAAAGGTGTGCGATTATGTTTTCCAGGTTTGATTAGGTGACTTACAGAACTAACATAGACTGCCCAAATAAAATGTTCTGTACCTTAACGTTTGCACATTATTAAACACATTATTATCTGTATAGCTCAAGTTATGCAACTCAACTTAGATGTGCTAGTTACATGCTTCACAGTATGAAGGCACAGTTACAGTGTAACAATTCCAACTGCCATGACCTGAAACCTTAGTATTTTTCCATGAACTCGCTGGAAAATAATTTCAAATAAAGAATCAATGCAAGAATTTCACAACTGTTTGTGAACAGGGAAGAAAAAAAAAGAGAATTGTTAAATGAATTATTTACTGAGAATTATTCCCTTCTGTCTCCCAAGAAGCCTTCTAAAAGCCATAATGTGCTCAGCAAGGGAAGCTGTAGATGTGTTTGCTAGAGTTACAGCGTGGGGCTCCAGGCCCCTTTTTGTCGGAAAGACTTGTTCAGTTTCTGGGTAGAGTAGTTACTGTATGGATTTCCTCACAACCACCAGCACTGGAATCTGAGTCTGGGATCAGAGTCCTGCTGGAGTCCTTCAGTTCTGTTTAGTGTCCAGGCAAGCAAGAAAAGCTCTACAGCCCCAGATACAGCCTCAGGAAAGCATGGGGAGCTGCACTGCCTTCAGTTTATGAAGTAGATTTGCACAGGTGCTAAAATGAACTAGCAAGAATATTCTGCTTGTCATGCAGTGGAAGGAATTGGAGGCAATTCTCTTCCCCGGCTGTTCTGATGCTTCAGTGCTAATGGGAATATCAAGCAATACAAGGCATTTTTGTGAGAAAAGGCAGCAAGTGCAAACAATGAGCAGATCTCTTGAGCAAGACTCCAGCTTTACCCGTCCACTTTTCAGAGTCAGATCAATATTAAGTTTCAATGCGATACCTGACAGTTTTCATTTATTTTGTGGGTTTAGGGCTTTAAATTATACATTTCTATTAACATTACTTTAAAGGGCAATATATTCTCAGTCTTATTCATTCAGAAAAGTTTGCATGGAAATAATTTAAACTCTGCTAGAATAAATAATTCAAGCTTTTCCTTTTTATTGCATACTATGGATATCTGCATGTAAGTGACAATTGTAATGTCCCTGTAAGGTCTGAAATTTTCACCATACAAATCTGTAACTGTTTGCATGCTTTTAAGACAGTGTATAATCTATTTATGCATTCTGTGTTTTTTCCTCACATGAAAAAGTGGGCTGAATGGAAATGTTCCTTGTTATAGATTTTAATTTTTTTCACCTGTTACATATTGACTTTTGTTAGAATTTTAGTGTAGCTATATGGTGTAAATTGTGAAATAAATAAGTAAATAGATAGTAGACCCTGACCTGAACCCAAGTGATGAAAGGCATAAGGAGGAATGTAGGGATGCTCTAGCTGAGCAGAGACAGACCTCCCCCTACAGATGGCTTTGGATAACTTGCAGTATCATTTCCTGCATAATGCATAGTCGGACCTACTTGATTTTTGAACATCTTGAACATCAAAAAATACCTAGGTTAGCTTTGTTTCAGCCAGGAAAAGATAAGGAGGGGAGCCAGAGAGGAAAGTTCAGTCTTCCCATAATCATCAGTGGGAGTGGTTGTGAACTTCCTTTTCCCCTCATCAGCCTCCATTTAGCAATTTGCCCCAACATAATTTCCTACTTGGTGTTGGTACTTGGTGCTTCAGTCTTACTTTTGCCACCGTATTTTCTTTCCCAACACATACACTGAACTGAGAGAATAGTGTAAATTTTTCCACCCAAGTTTATACAGAATCTGAATACTTTCTTGACTGTTTATTGTACATGACAGGGCTGATAAGCATTGACTAGAAACCCGGAGTGAAATTACTCTAGAAACTAAAAAAATTTTGCTGCAGTTGGTACACGTGAATCAAATACCAGACCAAAGGAAAGAGATCTCTACCTCTGTCCTTCCCAGGCTTTCACCAAGATTTTAGGGTCAATCTGAACTGAACTTGTGAAGGTTCAAATATTTTTCTTAAGAGTTTTCTTGATTCTACCCTGTAGTTGAAGAAAACGTGAGAAGGGAAGGGACAATTCTCCAAAACAAGTTTTGAAGATCTGAAGGTCAAAATGGTTCAAGGATGGCTAGGTTAGGCTGTGAAAATCTTGTAATTCTTCCATCACCACAAAAACACAGTTCTTTGCACAACTTATGTTTTTACTCAAGTAGCCTTTATATTAGCTATGCTTTAAATATGGCACAGCTGATCCTGTGCAATTCCTTCCCTACAGAGAAAGGCAGTGAGCCTCAGGAGCTCCGCACTTCCTCTGGATCTCGTGCACCTTTCCCCACAGACAAAGGCCCTGTGTGTTGACACTCTAAACCACACCACAAACCCACAGAGCAAAAGGTGCTGCCAGCAAGTGCAAACAGCTGAGGTGTCACAGATCCTCAATGCAGCCACCCTCCCTGGCACCAAAGGGTGGGGAAGAGACAGGAATGCTTAGGAAAAACCAGAGCTAGCCAAACAGCTCAGCTTCAGGGTGCCTTCAAGGGCAAGGCCACCCCACAGCCAGAATTAGACCTCAGCCCTTCCTAAACATTAGCTTACCTTTAGTTGACTGCTGTTTTCTTTCTTTTATTTTTATTGCTGGCAGTAGCAGTTATCATTCAGATAAAATGCATAAAACATAGACACAAAAACATGGTAAAACTATTTGGTCTTTGTTTTGTGTGCAGCAGGCATGACTTTGGTGTCAGCAGCTTTCCAATAACCCTGCACAAACACTGATGGGTCCTGATAGTATCAGAGTAGGTACAAGGCCAAAGCATGACTGGTGTTTCAGACCACGAAAACCAAGATGTTTCACGTACCCTTTGCATTTGTTAGCTAGTTCATGTCAAATTTGAGGCGAAGTACACAATTTCTGAGCTTAAGCTTGCTCTTTCTGTTTCTGATTTCTGAGGATTTTCATCAGCTGATCTTTTTTCCCTAATGAAAATAAAAACTAATTAGAAAACTCCAACCTCCTCCCTATTTCTCCAGCCTCTATGCTGCCTTATGACTACTTCGGATATTCAGAGGACTAGGCCTATCTGTACACCAGGAGTTCCTACTTGGCAGACACTTGTGCTACAGTCCCTCAAGCCTCCTGCTCTGAGTGCAGGTGTCAGACATTCTTCTTCACCTTCCAGAGTCCCCGGTGACTCTCTGTGCTGAATGGGGACTCAAAACCAAGATATATTCCACAGCCAAATATGTCGTCACAGCCATATCCCAACCAAGGTCCCACTGTGGGCAGGTGGTACAGCCAGAAGGACTGTGCCAGCATACCAACAGCAAGTTTCTATTTTCAAGGGAAAGAATAATTCAGAATCATCCTTCCCCTACCAATAAAACAGGAATGACAATGGTACTTTTTTCCCTGACTCTCTTGGACGCTGATTCAAAATGCATTTAGGCAGATACAGGAAGTTAAACACACAAGTAAACTCCCTGATTGCTTAAAAAGTGCCTTCATGAAGAAATGTTTAGATCTCACAGGTAAGAACCATGTCTCATTCTGGGTATGAAATACCTGGCAGAATAACACTACCTTAAAATGACAAACAGGAGATGGAGAAAATTGGGTCTTAACTTGTATGAATAAACTCTTTTCAGCCACTGTCTGGCACCTTTCATGTTTACTTTGAAGATTAAAAGGGAAAAAAAGAAAAGTGACTTAGCCAGCTGAATTCTGCCCAGTTCAACAGCTAAATCTGGACTAACTCCGTTGATTTTGGTGAAGTAATCTTCTCTTTATACTGCTTCAACAGAGAGCTTTTGGCTTGGGATCATCTCTAAAAATCTATCTTTTTCCAAATTAAAAGAACAAAAAATATATGGGAGGACAGGGAGTTTAAAAGTAAACAAAAAAAGTAGAAAATAAGAGAACATTTGGGGCAAGAGAAAGTGGGAAAAAGATGAAAGAACATGGAGACTTTTGAAAAGACTTCCAATTGGATTAAAATGATGATAAATGGAGATGCAGCACAGGGGTCAGGCTCCTCTCGATAACAGGATCTGAGTGCTCTCAAACAGTTGGTGTCTGTCAGTTATGTGGGAGCCCCTTTGGTCTCTTGTGACTAGAGTTTTTCATCGTGCATTTCTGACAGGATAAAGCAGAGCAGCTAAACAGGATAATTCCCACATTCTGCTGGGTGAGTCATTTCCCTCATGCTTTTAAAAAACCTTGCAGGCAAAGGGGAGCCGTGCTGACAAAGCAGAGGAAGTGCACTTTTTCAGATTTCACAGGGCGCCTGGTTCAAACATGTGTCGCCATGACAGAGAACACCTGCAGCACCGTTCAGCAGCAGTCTGGCAAACACAGCCGACTGCCTCGGCTGGGGCCCTGCGCAACACGTGGGCTAGAGGGCTTTATTCTTTATTTCTATGTTATTTATTTAAACCTTCTGGGCAGAAGGATGAAACCTTCAGCCAGTGCACTTTTCTCTCTCATTATACAGCAAGATGCAATGACTGAATTAATGAAGCTGCCCAATGCAGAAACAATCTCTACAGCGAAGAGCCCCATGGTGTGAAGGAGAATATGTATAGCTTAATGCTATTTGGCAAGGCTGATCTCAACTGGAGCATCACAGCGTTAACCGTGTTCCTTGATGCCAGCTTAGCATTATGGAGGTAAAAGGGCTGCCATTGAGAGCTGTCTGAGCGGCTGGTGAGGTTGCTGAGCATGATGATTAGCAGACTAATTACCCCCTGTTGCTCACAATTCATTAATCAACCATTAAGTTAATAATTTGCAGGAGAAAAAGGCTGGCATAGTTAGTCTGTAGCCACTTTGGGCCAATTTGAATTCAACTCTTGTAGCATCCAGGAATGATATCTCCAAATGGTTAAGTGCCTTAGTCCTTGCCCAGGACCCAGAGGTCTCCAAAGCCTCTGAGTGAAAAACACCTTTGACCAATGACCTCTCACAGTCTCCTCTTTCTTCCCTGCTCTGGTCATCCGTCCCACCAGAACATGCCATTCCATTCCTTCCCACCCCACTCCCCCCACTCCATAACACTAGGCATTCAAGGCAGAAGTTTGCAGCCTTCGTATCAAACATCCACCCGGCCCCTGAGCTGATGGGTTGACAGCAATTGGTCTGAGCACTGTGCAGATCAGAGTGCAAATGCACCCAGCACGAATTGAATCACACTAACCCCTTCATGCAAACCTGTCCAGCTTAACTCTATGCCAAATGAGGGAGAAAACAGAAGGTACAATAAGGTTTCACTCAAACAGTGGCTCAGCTGCACTCACACCACCTCCCCAGGGCTACAGCACCATGATTGGTGTTCATCTGGGTGGGCTCCAGGGGAGAGGTGCTGTGTGAAAGCACTTGCCAGTGACACAGGCCACCAAAACACAATAGTGGACCCCAGCTGCTGGCAGATAGCGTATGGCTTATGTTCCCCACCTGTTTTAACAATTTTTATTCAGCCCATGACCTGTGCTTCCAGCCCTGCAGACCGTGGCCAGCTTAGCAGTCCAGGTGATCTCTTCACCATTTGTTCCCAACACCCACTTCTTTGTCTAGTCTTTACACCTGTCCCTTCTATCGCTTTAGAGAAGATCTGTGTAAAAAGGCGGGCCAGCTAAAACCCACTGTCCTCTTTTGACTCCTGCCTTAAAATCCCCCCTGCCGAAATGCCTGCAAACCATTTGATAACAGCCAGACCATGCGCAAGATGACACTTTTATCTTTTAAGCTAATGAAGAATGTTTCGTTGCTTAACCTGCCTTCTGTCTGGCTAGAGGCTTCTGCTTAGTCTCGCTGATCCATATGTACAGCTAATCAGGTCTTCAGTGAAAGAACTATC
This sequence comes from Rhynochetos jubatus, assembly GCA_027574665.1. Lineage (NCBI taxonomy): Eukaryota > Metazoa > Chordata > Aves > Eurypygiformes > Rhynochetidae > Rhynochetos > Rhynochetos jubatus. The sequence goes on along the minus strand of CM050654.1, from coordinate 16,582,746 downwards.
TTTATTACTTGTGCCCAACACTTAGCACGACAAAGTCCTGAACACATGCTGGGGCTGCAATACAGGGTAGCAAGATAATTCACATGTTTTCAAATCAACTGAGCTTAATGCAAATCCCAGGATGTTTAGAGAAATGGCTGAATATGTCTGAGCACCCAGACCCCCAAAAGGAAGGGTGAGGCTTGAGAAAACTGCAAAAAGGCAAGAACAATGCCTGTATCTTGGAAAAAAAAAAAAAAAGAAGGAAAGGAGGAGAAGTCAAGAAATAATAGAGCTAAAATCTAATCTCTGGAAAAATGTTGGAACAAATAAACAAATTACTTAAATAATTCAAAGAAAATAAAAGATGACTAATAGCCAACATGAATTTGTCACAAAGACACCATGTCAAACCAGCCTAACTTTCTTCTGTGACAGGGGAATAGCTTTGGGGGAAAAGAGAAAGTGTCATATATCTTGACTTCAGTAAGGTTTTTGACACTGACATGATACTTTGAAAAAATAAGATAAGGACATGTGGGCCAGATGAAAGTACTCTACGGGTCAGGCAGTACAGACTTGGTTGGAAAATCACTCACTGTCAAAATGAAAAGATGGGCCTAGTGAGGTTCTGTAGGGATGATTTAATGTTCTTACTGGGGCCTAGATGATAGATTAGGGAGAACACCCACCAAATCTACAAACGAGGCAGAGCTCAGGCAGCAACAATCAACTGCACAGGTACAGAACAAGGTTGGGTAGCAGTTCAGTAAGAAAGGATCACAAGCTGAATTTGAGTTGACAGCACCGTAGCATCTCTGTATGGGGGAAAAGAAAAAAAAAAAAACAACAAACGAAAGAAGGGCATATATCATCCTATAAAAACAAGAGCGTAATCTGTGTATCATATGAAATAATGTTTCCAAACTATTGTTAAGACCTCCACTGGAGCAATACCTATTTAAAAGAGATAGAGATCAACTGCAAGGCAAAAGGAGATTGTCAAGAGAAGACAGCATAAAGATTGCAAAAACCAGTGTTGCTTGGTGTGGTGAAGATAACACAGAGGGGAGCCATGTTAAGTCCTGAAACACAGAAAGAACAGGCAGGAGGAGTTGTAGTAGAGTGAAATTACCACCGACATCAGGTTAACACTTAAAAACTGTAATGGGAGTGTACCATCAGACTAGATTTCCCAGGAACGCTATCAAATTACCATCACTGAAGGTTTTTAAGAATGTTAGACAAAATGTCTTCAAAGAACAATAAAGGTTGAGTTGAAAACGTCTTAGGGCAGGGAACTGGACTACATAGTCATAGTGAAAGAGAGGACTGGAACAACTGGACCAACTTCACCCCAAAGTTCAAAATCACAAGAGTTCCTGTGCGTCCTAATCTGTAATGTAGCCAGGCAGGATTTTTTTCTTGCACGGTACACTTTTCACAGGTACTCTTCTGCTTGCAAAGTGCAAGATGAAGGCAAACGTACTGTATTACATTAAGAGTTTGCACCCAGTTTCAACAGGTATAAGCAGAGAGCAAATCCTTACATTTACAGTCAGTGATGCATTAGACAGCAAGACACGAAGGTCAGAGTTGTTTCTGGGTTAGAATTACAAAAGTAGAACCCAATTGCTTTTTGGATACTGCATTTTAGCCCTTGTTTCTCCCAAGAGAGGGTCATGCATACATCTGTACACCAAACTGCAACTTTCTTCCCATACTCTTGCTAACATGCACGGCATCTTATTACATTCCTCTGGTGTAGCAGCAGTTCTAAGGTGCTACTGAAAGGAACAGAACAGAATCTCCACCTGTGATGTGTGAGAGTAGTTCTGAGTGGGACTTACATATCAGTACACTTGTTTCGTGCCTAGAGTCATATCATTGCAAGATGTGATCTTCTCAGATCTTATAACTAGGACTAAGCCGAGTTAACACTTCACTAGGAGACTTCAAAAGAAAATCCGAGGACTGGGGGAAGTGTTTGGCAAAGCTTTGAACCAGCTCCTCAGCACAGTGCTTGAGGTCACTCTAGAACACAATGGGCCATGTTTCATAGAAAACACAGCCTAATGGTCACAAATCTGCAGAAAGAAAGAGAAGAGGGTGAGGAGAGGAAGAGGGAGAGCAGAAAGGGAAGGGCAAAAAAGAAAAACAGTTTCTACAAAATTAAAGAAGTTTCTACAAGAAAACATTGGCTAGTCCACGCACAAAAGTAGAAGACCATATTTTTCATTAGGAAAAACAAAATCTAATATTCCAACATTTTCAATTTTTTTTTCTTGCAGAATTTCTGTTCTCTTAAAAAACAATACTTAACATGTCAGTATTTTGTCCTAAGCAGGAATAAAAAAGTCCTGGAATGTTGAAGTTTTATACAGGACAGAAATCCCAAATACTGCTCATTTCTATTTCCATCTTTCTTTTTTCCTTTTTTTTTGTTTTTTTTCTTTGGCAATTACAATCCTCCATCATTTCACAGACAAAGGGGGGCTGTTGAGATAACTTACTCTGGGAGAGCTGTCAAGAAGTTCCCAGTCATCCACCCTCTTCCAGGCGCTCCTGCTTTCACTGCAGGTACTGTTGACCTGCTTGTGAACTAACCCTTGGCAGTGACTTGGGTTTTCCATAACAGTTTGACCTATCATGTACAGCAGTTCCCAAGCTGGGTGGGGGTGGGAATGCCTAAGACAAGGTAAGGGTAGACCCAGTGCAGAGCAGGGGAAGAGTCTGACTTCACATTTACAGCTGTAAAGTCCCTGCCCCGGAATATTGCCATGGAATATTGCTACTTCCACTTCAGCAGTCCAAGCCCATCTTGCCTAGGGTGCAAATTTTGTTTCCCTGGACAACTTCCAGATGGAGTCAGCATGCTACTTGTAGTTTGAAATGGATGCTGTTTCAACAGTGGCTCCTGGCTTGTGAAGGTTGACTTCAGAGCTGTATGACCAGCAGGTGAGGGAAATCCACACAGCACTGCAGTCCTACAGGCTGCTGTGCTTTCTAGGGGAGTTTTTTCACTGGGCTTCTTTTGACTTGTTCGTATAAGCCCATGTGGGTCAGACCTCTAAACTGCCTGTACTTTTTATACTGCAAAGCATATTACACCTTCTGACCAACACTGATACTGTTTTTTCTGGCCAGTTACGGAGTTCAAAAGCTGGAGGACAGGAAGGGGAAAAGAGTCATACACAATTTCAGGCATTAAACTTCTATATCCACTTCTCAGTTGGCTATAGGGGAGGGGAAGAGACTATCAGTTCAATTCACAGGGAATGCCTAGATTTTATCAAGTAAGCCATCATATACCAGCGGGTCCCTTCCTTGACCCAGACTGCCTTCATCTGCAGCTTCTCAGAGGTGACAAACATGGCTTCTGCTAGACTCCCACCTCCCTCACACCAGCTATGTGTAAGGGAGCCACCAGCTTACTGCTCAACCTACCAGCACAGCAATGCAGGAGAAGGACAGCTCGTTCATGCAGTGATATGCATGTCTCCAAACAGGTACCTTGAAATATGCCCTACACATCACCAGCTAGGGCACCCTTTCCATTTCTAGAAATATAGAGGAATGTTTTGCTTTCATAACCCAGTTTTGCTTAGAAAGCCGCACCACCATCCAAGCATTCCCAGAAACCCAGTGTTTCTGAAGCTTAAGTATTATAAAAAAGAGCTTTGATTTTCTTATAAAGAATTTTCAGAAAGAGAACATACAGTGCTGAGTTCCCAGAAAAAGCATGCTGGGCGAAGGTGTTGTGTAATGGGGCCTGAGCTCCCGCAGGTCCCACTAAAGCTCCAGGGCTGGAGCCACATTCCATTCAGCTGAGAGAAATGCTTAATGTCATTTTTATTTAGAGATCACTGAAACAATAGAAGTCAGTGCCCAAAGGCTATGAAAGCAGGGAAATCCTAGGGTTCATCAGCAGCCTGAAAAAAGGGGATTTGTGCAGAACAAAAGTGGACGAAGTACAGCCAAAACACAAGGAAACTGTCAGGTGAGCTGTGGCACATCTCGTTTCCAGCTTGTGCACCCTACAGTGGTGGCACAAGGCTCTCATCTCCATGCCACGTGCCTGTGTCTCACTCATTCCAGTTCATATGCCACGCTATTGGCTTAACAACCAATGGCAGACTGGTTTATACTCAGGAGCTGGTGTGAACAGGCATGGGCCCATCTCCTGTTCTCCTATGGAGCTCTAAGGACATAACATCTTCAAGGGATGGAGCTGTCTGTTCTGAGTGTGTGTCTTTACAAGCATAAGACATTCAACTGAGATTCAGGATCATAGAATCATTAAGGTTGGAAAAGACAAGATCACCCAGTCCACCACTAATCCAAATCACTAAGCGCCACCTCAACATGTCTTTTAATTACCTCCAGCAATTACACAACCATTTCCTTGGGCAGCCTGTTCCAATGATTGACAACCCTTTTGGCAAAGGAATATTTCCTGATGTCCAAGCTAAACCTCCCCTGGTGCAACCTGAGGCCATTTCCTCTTGTCCTATCACTTGCACTTGGGAGAAGAGTCTGACACCCACCTGGCTGCACCCTCCTTTCAAGTAGATGAAGAGAGCAATAAGGTCTCCCCTGTGTCTCCTCTTCTGCAGGCTAAACCACCCCAGTTCCCTCAGCTGCTCCTCATAGGACTAATGCTCTAGGCTCTTCACCTGCTTCATTCCTCTTCTCTGGACATGCTCTGGCAACTCAACCAACGTCTTTCTTGTAGCGAGGGGCCCAAAACTGAACACAGGATTTGAGGTGTGGTCTCACCAGTGCTGAGTACAAAAAGACGATCATTTCCCTGATGGCCTGAAATGTCCAACATCTGCAAGATTGAATCTGGAACTCCAGTTTAGATGTCATTAAATATAGTCAGTCTTTACGATACTTCCACAAACAAAACCAAGAGGTTTTAAATCTCTCAAAGCCTGACAACTAACAGTGAAGAAAAGTAAAAATATCTAACCACTTTTCAACAGTGAAATACTTTGAAGAGGACAGCTCTGCAGTGAGATCACCTCGTGCTGGGGTGAAGATGACAATATTAACAACTTGGTTAAGTCTCCTGCAAAAGCTAGATATTTCCAGAAGCCAGACTAGGTTGATCATCTGCTCAGCCAGAGAAAGCCTTGTTGCATCTCCTCTTGAGAAACCCAATAAAACATTACAGCAAGAGTGCAATACACATCATTACAAAACAAAGAGAAGCCAAATAAGTATCTGTTGTGTATATGTAGTCATCTGCACTGGAAAGCTTCCCAGAAACACAATGTTTTCAGCAGTCGCTTCATGGATTGGGGGAGGCTGTCTATCAGATAGGGATCAGCATTTTATTATTACTGTACTGATTAGTTGGGATCCAGCCCAGGGAAGAGATGCCCCAGAGTCGTGTGCTCTAATTGATTTAATCAGCACAGCACTAAGCCTGGTGAGTACTTTTTGGATCTGTTCATAGAGAAGCAGAGACTTGCAAGAAGGTCAAGATGAACCAATAAGCAGTCAACTTGGGATAGACACTTGAGCCAGGAGTACAAGAAGAGGAAACACTTTCCTCTGGTGACACAGTGAAAGTGGTCAAGCTGCAACCAGCTTGGGGGAGTAACACAAGGACTCATCAGTCAGAACCTTGAAAGGTTTTCATTGGCTGGAAACTTGTCATACTCCTATATTCACAAGGATTGCTATAGTGCTGTGTCAGCACAGGAGTGTTGAGAGAAGGGCAGAGCACTCCAGAAGTGCAGGTGGGAGAAGGACAAGGATTGAGGCCAGGCTGAACAGTCCAGCTAAGAGGAAAGGGTTTTGCTCCAAAAGTGAATGTTCTGGCTGTAGTTAAAGGTGACACCATCAGCCTCACCACAAGCATCAGCATCCCTGTCTGCTCATCCCAGCCTCTCAGCTAAAGACACAACTGAGTGGAGAGAAGATCTTAGAAGGGAAAAGCAGTGTTCACAATAGGCAGGGCAGAAAAATCCCTTCCGTGAGCCTTTCTTCAGCAGAAGGAGAGACCTGGCAGACCTCTCTTGACAGAAAGATGGAAAAGTAAGATAAGAAAAGCCATGCTGGGCAACAGAGCATAACAAAGCCTAGTATTGGGGCTCAGAGGAGGACTCAACTCTTTCAAAATGGATTTCAGGTTTTTCAAGAATTAAGTTACATCACATCCCATTTTCACTTCGACATAAGTTATATATCAAATCAGAATATTCCATCTAAGCTTTGCAGATAATTTCTTCATCAACATGTTTTATTAAAAAAGCGATTTGAAAAAATCCTGACCTTTTATAGGTCACTTCTCTTTTCCTACCCAATCAGATCTCGTTGTTCCCTGAGGTCCTAATCAATTATCAGTGCAGTTATTTCACTTGATATGACGACTGTGCCCAATTAATTCAGAGATGCATTAAAGTGAAAGGTTTTACAATTGAAATGAATGTTTCTTCCTTTCTGTCATGTCCTGCTCTGGGAAATTAAGTTTAAATAAATGCTAACAGAATTGTCAATAATGCATTGCATAAAGGTCAGGGTGGTCAGGCTTTAATACAATGGATGTTTTTATTTATTATTAGAATGTGTTTTCTTTTATCTGGTAAAAGAGGAAATACATACAGCTACAACTGTGGTACAGTTGAAGCTTCATTGCAATGAATTGTGATTTGATACCTTCTCAGCCACGACTATTTTCTGTCTCTAGTCTTTTGTCATAATTAATGCAAAGTTAAATAGGCTCCCCATTTGACATACATCAGGTAGACTGAACTTTATATTGGTTAAACAGCTCATTAGAAAGATTGGTCTAAGTAGAGCCAGGTTCTCTGATTCTACAACACAAGTCTTCACCCATTTGAAAAAACAGTAATTTCTCAAGGAGGTAAGGCAGACAAAGTGTTTAAAATGAGAGTTGCATCCACATTCCTGCTCATAAATTTCATTCCTTCAGCTCAGTTTAGTGAAATAAATTTTGCCTCCTGTCCTGTTGTTGAGAAGCAGTACTGCCAGGTTTTCCTTTCTCTGTGTAGATGGAGTATGTGGAAACCCTTGTCCACTATACCTTTGTAAGAGCCTTGGGTACAGGGACTCTGCATATTTCCTAACAGACTTATCAGTAATCACCTCCTGCAGGCACAAGAAACTTACCCTCCCTGAAGCCCTGACAGACAGGGAAAAACTTTGTCTGCTTTACAGAGATGACACTCAGCAGGAGCTAAGGCTGCAGAGGGACCTTGGCATCCCTGGTGACCCAGCAGCTCTCTGCCTAAGAGCCAGGCAGCTGCCTAACCGAGCAGAATGCACAACACAGTGTGGTATACTTCTTGCATTTTAGGGAAGACTTGAGGATATCTATGAATGCTGAGTACCTGCAGTACTCACATGTCTCTGCAAATCTATGCCAAACATACCCAGTTTTGTGCCAGTCAGGAAAGAAGATCTCCTTAGTATCATTCCAAGACTTCAGTGTCATGGACACCCTCTCTATTGCCTGCACCGGGACTTCAGAAAGTAGGGTAGTGCCAACACACCATTTCTTTCTGCTCATTCTGCTGGAGTGTGTTACAACAGAAACAAGCAGTGGCTGCCCTGAGCACTGCATAACTGCTCATCTTGCTGTACATAACCGTCCAGTCCTTCCACCTCTCCCAGGGCAGGCACTGAGCTTTACCACACAATACAGGCTAATTCCACATCACTTTGTTGCACATATCCTGCAGGGCTATGATCTTATTGGCATCACAGAGGCACGGTGGGATGGCTCCTATGGAGGATGCAAACTCTTTAGGAAGGACAGGCAGGGGAGGTGAGGAGGGGGTGTCACCCTGTATATCAATGACCAGCTGCAGTGCATGGATCTTCACCTGGGGATGGATGAGGAAAAAACCAAGAGTTTATGGGTCAGGATTAAAGGGAGAGCAGGGAGAGGTGACATTATACTGAGGGTCTGCTACAGGCCACCTGACCAGGAAGATGAAGCAGATGAGGCTCTCTATAGACAGACAGGAGCAGCCTCATGTTCACAAGTCTTGGTCCTCATGGGCAGGAGCCAACAAGGAGAGGTGCTATGCTGGGCCTTGTTCTCACCAACAAGGAGGGACTGGTGAGGAATGTGAAGCTCAAGGGCAGCCTTGGCTGCAGCGATGATGAAACTGGGGAGTTCAAGATCCTTAGGGCAGCAAGGAGGGTGCACAGCAAGCTAACTACCTTGGACTTCAGCAGAGCAGACTTCGACCTCTTCAGGGATCTGCTTGGTAAAGAGGGGCCTAAGAAATCTGGTTAATATTCAAGGATCACATCCTCCAATCTCATCCCAGCAAATTGGAAATCAGGCAAAAATGCCAGGAGGCCTGCATGGATGAACAAGGACCTCCTGGACAAACTCAGACACAAAAAGGAAGCCTATAGAAGGTGGAAGCAGGGACAGGTAGCCTAGGAGGTATACAGAGAAGTTGTCCAAGCAGCCAGGGATCAGGTTGGGAAAGCTAAAGTCCTGATAGAATTAAATCTGGCCAGAGATGTCAAGGGCAACAAGAAAAGCTTTTATAGGTATGTCAGTGACAAAAGGAAGACTAGGGAAAATGTGAACCCTCTCCAGAAGGAAATGGGAGACCTGGTCACCTGGGATGTGAAGAAGGCTGAAGTACTCAACAACTATTTTGCCTCAGTCTTCACCAGCAAGTGCTCAATAATGTGTAAATTCTTTACTGAGTGGAACTGTACTTAATACTTCTGCTGTTGTACTCCCTGCTAGAACAAGTAAGAGAAAGTACAGTTACAAGTGTGGAAAAGGAAGGGAAATGCTGGTGTCAGGTAGAATATGTGCCTTCCACCTCAACTGCTAACAGCTGAAAAATGGATTGTTTTAAACCTGGGAGTTTGCACATGTAAAATGGCTTTGCTGATGCAGGAAAAATACTTTTGTTCTTCCTCTGATGGCTCAGTTGGGAATTGCTCCAGGAGGCATGCCCTGTGGAGGAAGAGGGCTAAAATTCAGCTCCCCAATGTTACCCATTTGTCTCCTACAATATTGCTGCAATTATGGCATTTGCATTGTTTCTATAATCTGTACAGAATGAGCCAGGGTTCCCTCTGGTTTCAAAAAGTCCCTGGTCAACAAATATATTCTAAAAAATTCTGGTTAGGAAGCACAAACTTTAATTTCACAGGAAAAACTCTGCTGTTCTCTTCAGTTTCCTGCACTTTAGTGACAACACTCACAACATAAAATCATCCTCAGAATGAGATACAAGTTTCTGAAGATAGAGGTATTTTCTGTGTATGAAGTGGAAGCAGTTTAAAATCAAGAAAGTTATTCAGTTTGCAACCAGTTTGTCATATGGCTGTCATTTCTCAAGAAAGATGTAAAGAATGCTCAGGCCTTTCTCTGGTTTTTTAGTCAGCATTCTTCTATTTTCTGTGCTTTTTTGTTTGAAAAAAGGAACCAACCAGACAACTGTGAAAACATAACTCAAATGTAATCAATTCATTTTCTGCTGGAGTTTGCAGAGAGCCTGAAACATCAACTCTGAGATGCATGATCTGCTCTTTTCATTGCAAAGCAGTACAGATTTTAACTGTAGTACCTTTAATTCCACCATTGTCAGCTCCTCCACAGTCCTCAGCATGTAAGAATCATGTAAAAAGGAATATAGTGCTATGAAGATCTGAAATTGTTAGGTCCTTAACTACATGAAGCAACACAGGAGATGGATGATTGGCTTTAGTGAGGAAGAGCTCAACTCTTAAAAGTTTGAAAAATACTTCTCCAAGATACTGAGCATCCACAATTCTCACTGAGCCCCAAGTAATTAGGTAATGGAGCTTATTTTCAATCTTTATCCTGTGCTCTTCTTAAAGGTTTAAGCCAAAATACATCACTCATTCTGAGCTGCTTCCCACCCTGTGAAGCTGAACCAGCACTTACTACTAAACCTGTCTCTGGTTTCAAATTCATTGCTTGATATCACACCCCAGGAATGGGGCCAGTAGGTTTTTAGGGATTTATTTGCAAGTCCAGATTAGTACAGATTCATTTGCCACAACCATCTGTATTTTTTAAAAATGTACTTCATGTACTACCTTCATATATTTTATTTTTTTAAACATCAAACAAAATAACTGGAACTCTGTGGAAATATGGATTCAATCAGTGATCATTGACTATTTTTTCCTGCCTCAGTTATGAAAGGAGATGAGGTGTTTAAATTACTAGATTTCACATGTGGAAGGAATAAGTCTGAAGGAAATAGCATAGGATTCTTTCCAAGCTTGAATTACAAATTATCCCAGGACCCAGGAGAGGAGCAGAGCAGAGCAGAAAACAAGATTTCAGAAGATTCTTTGTCAAGTTAGTTTCTCAATCAGCCTTGAAAGGCACCTTGAGGACCCAATTTCTTCCTTATGTTGCATTCTTCCACTGGTGTAGAAGCTTAAGGACTCCAGTTGGTACCTTTTTCAATAGCTGCTTATATGATGTGCTGAAGTATTTATCTCAAAATAATGCATGTTACTGTCAACTTTGCAACAAAAATGAACTAACAGATGAACTACTTCCCTCAAAGAGCTTATTTGTTCACGTGAATCTTGCAGGTACATATGACTCACATATTGTTAACCTACAAGCTCAAAGGGTTCTTTAAAAATCCCTCAGAAGGTTTGATATGTGGATCTTATTAAACTGTTCAAATATCTGATAGGTGGAAATTCATATTTTTCTTTAAGTCCTTTCAGTAAAACAAGAACAGTTATCTCCATCTATTCTCTTACTCTTCCATGCCAAATTTCTTTTCCTATATAGGTAGTTCTTTCAGGCAGGCCAGTAGGAGTGAATGACTTGACCATTCAGATTACTAGCCTGGGTACTATAATCAGCCATGTGCCAGGGCATGGTGTTTCTGCTCTGAATGACCACAAATCTAGAGACAAATCTCTACCTAGAGGTTCTCTTTCCCTTGGCATGAAGTTAGGGAAAGATAATTTCCCTGTCTGGTGCAATGCAGTTCCCATGTCAATTGGTGCCAAGAGCATTCTGCAGAGAAGCAGCAGTAAAAGGAAAACCAGCAGCCAAGCTCTTGTATCATGTTTTAATTTTAATTTTTAAATTTCTTTTTTAATAATTGGCCTGTCAAGATAATTACTGCAGATCATGAGACAATGTCTCTAGCACATTTGGGAAAAATGGAACTGTTCAGGGGAGGATATACATTTTCAAAGGGTTTGTTGCCTTGAGTGGAGTGCAATTTCATCATCATCTGAAGGGCAAACATTAGGGAAAAGGGGCAGGAGAGGCAGATGAGGAATCTATGGAGGTGGGGGCTGTGGCCTTTTCTAATTTTTATTTTTGTTAGGCTTTTGAGAGTTAAAAATACAGAGCCAGATGAACTTGTCCTGTAAAGGCTACTATTGAAGTTAGTGTGAGTAGACTTTCTTTGGAGATGACTGCAACACAACAGACATTCTCAGTGACAGGCTAAGGATAATGCCATATCTTGTATTATTCAGTGTACAGTTTGCATAGTCTTTAACTATAAAATCTGGTCCATTTTGCTTGTCTTTTATGCTTACTTCCAATGGGGCTTGTTTATACTCTGCTCCCCCCGCCGACTTCTCTTCTCCAAATACTCTCCAGAGATGGTGAGTTAGAGCCTCTCTGCAAGCTGTTATGCAGCACCATGCTGCAAATTCAAGCCATTAACATGACAGCACATCTGATCCCAACACTACTGTCCACCACTCCCTAGCCCTCCTATGGGAACAGCTGCTTTTAAATGGCAGACACCAGTGTCTCATGCTTTGATATTCAAAAGCTTAGTGGACCGTGCCCTGTGCACTGGAAAGAGAAATATAAGTTGAATTTGCCTGAGAAGAATTCTGCTGCACAGTTTAGCTTTCTCAGTTATTTTAATGCAGCACTGACCAGATAATAAAATCCTTAATATTGAATATGAACTCTGAGGTCACAAATGTCATCAGTTTAAAGCGGAAGCAGACATCATCCATTCCAGTATAAAGGAAGCCTAAATCATGGCTCCTCTGAAATCAATATGAAAGCACTTCTTAGCCTGAGTAGGCCAGAAAATAGTCATAATTATCATAAACCATAAAATTTCACTTCCCAAAAGGAACAGGCATGTTCTTTTCAAGGGTGGGGGCAACAGCCAGACATCTCAGTTGTACACTAGACTCTCACTTTATGTTTTTAAGCATGCTTCTGGGTGTAACAATTGATAAGGGAACTGTGAGAAAGCAACCTAAGCATCACTGCTTACAAGATCTGCCTGAGTTTACAGATAGGTTGAAATGCCAGCTTTGAATTGCTCATTTCCAATCCAATTTGGATTCCAAACAGAATACTTTAAGTGGCAGTATTACTAACTGCTTCACTGAAAAGAAGAAGTACCAGTGTGAAGATAAAGTACTTCTAGGGGTGAGTGTCCAGTAATGGAGCTAGAAGACAGAGTGGCACTTGCATTCTTCTCAGAAGTTGAGGTTTTAAATATCTCGACAGTACACTCCTGACTGCTGTATACAGTCCTATCCTTCTATATTTTATAGTTGGCCCTGGATTTAATAAGAGACAGCTCATCCTCTGTGATTCATTAATAGGTAAGACTGCACGATTGACTTACTTTCACAGGATGACAATGATTCCTCTATCTGAGAGGCTACAAATGATCACTTCTGAATGAACTGGGGCTACATGGCTAAGCATGAACAAATAGCAGAAGAATAGAAGTGGGACAAAAATGCAGCAGGCCACAGTTTACAGTAAAGGAGAATTATTTCAAAGTTGCTCTTAACCTTGGCTTAATATCTCCAAGGACAAGAAAGCCCTCATGGCTGTTGCTAGAAAACCAGCCAAATGAGGAAAAGAGATTTTCAGCTATTCTAAGCTCTATTCTTTGCACTTCTTTTAGTTTAACATACCTTTCCAAACCCCAGCTACAATACTATGTAGTGCTGGTTTCTGGTGCCTGGCAGGCTCTGCTGTTTTAATGCTGCTAGCACATTGGGGAATCTCCATGTCTGTAGCAGAACCCGAATTTCATTGCAGAAAGGAAAGGGAACTGAACTGCTTGAGTCACAATTACAGATTCAGCTTAAGAACACTCTGAAAGCTGCCATGAGGCATTCCCAGCAGGAGTAATGTCCAGCTGGGACCAAGCAACAGCGACTGCCTGACTCGAGAAGCCATTAGAACATAGAAGCATCACTTAACACTGGAAGAAAATGCCTTCCCCGCCCCCCCCCCCCCTATTTTGCCTCTGCTTCTGAAATCACTATTCAACATTATTTTAAAAGGGCCCCTTAAGAACCTTCCATTCTGGTTTTTAGAAAGTACTGAATGAGAGATCAAGGTCAAATATGACCAGAGATCAGCTTTTGGAACAAGTGCTGATGTTGAAATGGAGTATTTCACACCTGAAAGTATGTTCATTGCTCAGGCAGAAAGGAATAGAGGATGCAGAGAACTGAAGCAGGGGAAAGAAATGCATGTATTACTGCGTAATGCATAATTACAGTTGTGTTCAGTTTACCATTCACTGTCCACAATGCTTGAGCTGGAATTACACAGAACAGAGGAGGAACAAAACCCAAGTACTGCCTTGTATTTCTCCTGATTTTGGCCTGTTTCCTTTACCTGAAAGCTCAAAGGCTTTCCTGGCCATCAGTTCTGGAAAGAGGCTTGTTGGGATGCAAGTTTCCAACTGCTGCTTGACTTGCAGTAGACCGGCAGGAATTCATGCTGTCCCAGCAAGGCGCTGGTGGCTACCTGCGCATCCAAACAGCCCTGGTGCACTAGAGTCCAAATCAAGAGCAGAGCTTCTTAGCACCCATGTGCTACAACATCAGACGAGACAAGTCCCACCTGCTGTAAGTGCCTGAGTCACTCTACACTGCCATACCAGAGCTTGTCTCTATCTAGGGCCCCATGTACCTGTCTGGATTGGCCTCTTCCCTGATCCAGTGAAGAACACATGAGATAACATGCATGGGTGAGCCCTGCTACAAGATCTGGGGGTTTAGCATCACAGCATCTCTCCGGGAACGTATCTGGTCATGGCCCCAGCCACAGACCTGCAAGTGCAAGCCCTCTCCTATGAGACAACATATGAGGGAACAGACAAGTAAAGAGGCCTGAAATGCTTTGCACACAGAGATTAATCCAAGATATTCAGCGCCTTTAATGATGGACATGAGTCCCCTCTGAAGCCTGGAGTAAAGTGGAGAACAGGACTTCTGGCTTTCCACCAGGTTTTTCTCGTAAGACCTTTCTCTGGATATGTTGGAGAGAACACATCCTCACACATCTCGAGCAAGCTCAAAGCAGCTGCCACCTTCCAAGTACGTATGTGCAAAAGCTTGCAAGAAAAAAGAAACCTTGTCTTGATGCCTGATTTTCCAAACTTGTTGCTAGTTTAACCAACCATCACACAGGAAAACAAGGAAATGCTGTCAGCTCCATTACTCACAAATGCAGGTAAACCTTTATGACACAATATTTTTCCCAAGTGATGTTGTGACTTGGGGCAACATAAGTGCTTCCGTCCCGCCTTTCCACCTGGATACATCCTTCTTGTCACATTTGCTACTACATTGTATTGCTTGCTACAAAATTAGAATTGCAAGAGCAGGGATATATCAGTTCTCTGACTCTATGAAACACGAGCCAGACAGTTGCTGTTTAGTATGCATGGGAGAAGCATAAATGCCTTTTATTGTTGAACATAGATGATGAAATACTGTATTTGCTGAGGAGAGGAAAGGGGATGTCCCCCATCACAATCTATGATTTATTTCTCCTGTCTCTGCCTTGCTGCATTTACAGTTTCTTCCTTCAGAAGCAGGTAGGTGTGTCTACAGTTCCACAGTGGTCACAGGAGGATTTTCCTTCCCTCCTGGAAAGTATCCAGTCCTCTTTCTCTCTAAGGAAAGGGTAATCCCTCCCTCCCACCGAAAGAGGAGCAGAGAGCTGGAAACCTGCCATGTATAACAGTTGCATCAGTTTAATTTTACCAGTAACAATAAAGAGGGTCAGTACACAATTCTGGAGACAGCAGCATGCATACTAAAACTGCTGATTTTCTAGCCCCTAGCCCTTCAACAAAATGATAAAGATCTGTAGTGCTAGAGCTGCCTGCAACACATTGTAGCCAGGGGTTTGCCAGGGAGCCAAATGCAGCAGGCACACATGTGCTTGCTTGGAAAGACTCAGGCTTGCAGATTCTGCTTTGGAGGGGAAACACAGCTCTAAGACTCTACCACTCTACCCTTGTCTTCGGCAGAAGATTCTCACTGCAGTAGAACTGTCATCACAGCATTTTCCCTGTGGTTTTTCTGCCCCCAAAACTCTTCCAAATCTGTTTTAATGCTGCTAAGACTCACTCATTGTTTCTCGTCCACCAGCATCCTTGTTTACATCCTGTAGGTATAAGCAGGCCTGCTGAAAACAAGAAAAAAGATTTTACAGTGTGTCTTATGAAATAACATCTTGTATATAGCACTGCAGAGGTGTGTACTCCAGAAATTTGGACATTGTGAACACCAGATCCTTAAACTTACTCCCAAGACTGAGACAGTGATGTAGGTATGTAAAGTTGTGCTCCCAAAGAAGTCATACTGGATATTATCAGCATGCAAAAGACCAGAGCACATTTAAATATCACCTAGTTGCTCCTCCCTTCAATGTTACAGATCTTTAAAAAATACATTATCCTATCAGGCTTGAAAGAACCTGGTCTATTGCTTCCTATAACGTTCTATCTTTATGACACATTGGAATACCATTGTACACTACACACTGTATATTCTAATAAGAAATGAGTGTGCTATAGATCACACTTATGAAACAAGCCACAATGGCTGGCATAGTTTTGGCTGAAAAATGTTACAAGCTAAAGTTGCGAAGGATGATGTCTTCAAACAACATAACTGTGGCAAAAGTCTGTGTAACCCGGGTATGAGCCCCTCAGGAACAAAACTCAGATGAAAGTTCATCAGGGAAAAAATGAGGAAAGAGAAGGGAGGGACTTCATGAAATTCATGTGCTTTATTACAAAGATCCAAACTAGTGCTACTTCAAGGCCTTTGTAGCTGAAACTCTCCATAGACTTCTAATGATATGTATGCCTCCAAAACCAACAAAATGCATTCTGGATCAAAAATAAACCCGGTCTACCAGAGTACTTAAGTAATTCCAAAATATTAGCTCATCCTGGTGATGCTGAGTTGCAAGAAAGCCTCCTCATCTCCCATGTTCCTCTAGTTGTGAATTTCTAGAACATCTAGATTTCTTCCTAGAGTCAAAGACTTTGGAAGACTTACAAATGTGTTTAGGTTGCAGTAACTCCCTTTGCATGATCTGAAATGGAAAAGTCAAACTAGTCTATCCCTGTACTCCAGTGAGCCAACAGTAACGCTGTTTTCAAATGAGTTAGCTTGAAATTGGAAGAAAGCATTTGAACCTCACACACATTTTGGTTCTGCCATATTAGAACCATGGCACGCTTAACAAGACAGCTGGGTCCTAAATTAGCTGTAACTACTCTGGGGGAAAAAAAAAACAACAACAAAAAAAACCCCTAGGTATCTTTGAGACAATCTCAGTGGAAAACATCTGGTCCATGCTCAAAAAAAAAAAAAAAAAAAAGAAAAAAAAAGATGGATGAGAAATAGACAGGAAATATTTTTTTTTTTAATGCCACTCTATAAATTAATTGTATGCTTCACTGAGGAACAATCTATTAATTTCTGGTCACCCATCCTGGGCAGAAACTGCAGTGAGAGGGAAAAGTAAAATCACACGTGTTCTGCCCTGTTTGCCAACACACCTTCATCTGCTGTCACGTACTTTTGTCTCTTCAGCCAGATCCTTCTTTATGTGAAAGGTCTTCTCCTGACCAGTATTGTCTGCTTCTTGAAATCCCCTTCTTAAAATGAAACGCCAACTAATAAGTTGTTGGTATCCCTATGAAGACTGAACTCCAAGATATTGTGGAATTTTTATTTAATGGCTTATATGCTCCTTCTTAAATAAACTCCCATTAGAAGTCTTTCGTGCTAATTATAGTCACCCCTCCTCTTGGATGACCTATCTGGAACAACTGCTTCACACCCTGGGAAACTGCTGCTCTAAACCCCTGTCCTTTTGTCATACCCAAATAGCTCATATGTGTCTGGTTGCAATTCCCCTGTTATTACTGCTTCATTGACTTGTTTCTCTGAGATCTCCCTTAGCAGCATGTATGCAGTATCTATTTATTGAGAAAAAAGCTGTTCACACAAACCTGTTTGTCCACCTCTAATCACACTGTGGGATACTTCTATCCACATAGACTGTCACATGCACTTCACTAAAATTTTGCCTCATCTGTTTACTCAGATTGATTTCTTTCTTTAAAGCTACGTATTCTTCTCACACCTCTGTGACCTAAGCTGTCCTATGGGTACAGTTCAGAGCCAGGAATTACAGTATTTTATTGATTTTTATCATTGCATCATATTTCAGCTGTCTATTGAATAATGTCTATTCTGTCGAGGTCCTCTTCTTACACTAAGCAGGAGTGTCTAGGGCTGTCAGTCTCGCTGCCATTCTTAAGTACTAACATCCACTAAAAATAAATTAGAACAAAAGTGATCTTGACAATGAAAAGCTGTAATTTGAAGATATTGAAGAAAAAGGCTTTTGTCAAATTTGACTCATATGGAATGTGTCACATAATACGATCCAAATTGTTTGACAAGAACATATTATCACAACACTCCCTATCAAAATAAGCCAAAGCTGTTAAAACATACAAATAAATCCCAGCTCAAGTATGAGAGTAGCATACTGTATTACAGGAAATAATGTTTATTAGGTTACACTATTTCATTAAAAAGTGTATGTCCTTATCAATAAGAAATCATTAGCTCCTTATTTTTTCATGATGGAGGAATTTTTAAAACACTAAAACTGAAATCAATTTGAAAAGTAGATTGTGTAATTCCATAGGGTTACTACCATATTGAATAAAACAGAGATGCATGAGCTGAAAGAAACCTGACACTAAGAAAATGTAGATTAACTGCAGAAACAGACAAAAGGCCGCAGCAGCAGATCAAAGAGAGAGCAGCTTGGCAAAGTATGATGGAGCATTACCATAATGAATTTTGTGAGTAAGTAGTGTCCTCTAAAATAATTCTTTTGATCTCTTAAGAAGGCATTTACTGTAATCAAGAAAGGGTTTATTTAGCAAAAAAATGAAAAATAAAATTAAAAAAGGAATGGACATAAAGGATTTAACTCTAACCCACTTCTAGCACCTCCATCATGATGTTTTATAGATTTCTAACAGGCTTACCCTGATTATCTAGTCTGGCCTGCTGAATTTCAGCCAAAGAACTCCCTGCAGCGATTCCTGATTTAGATTTTCCAAGACTAATTTCCTCCTGTTTCCTTTCAGGATTAAGAGTGAAAGTGAAAGACTAGTCAGACATTTCAATTTAGCTAGATTTCAGGTCAGGTGCGTGGACTAGAAGGAAACCAGCCCATCAAACAGCTGAGTTGAGAACCAACCCAAGGCTTCCCTGTAATACAGGTGAAATGGAACCCTCCCAACCCAAGGACAGACAAGACTGGAATGCTCTTAGGCAGTTGAGCTGGGCTAGTAAAGCCAAACAAAAAAACCTTGGGGAGCTGGGTTTGTTGTTCCCACTGCTGCTGGCTACACAGGAGCTGGGACAGCAAGGACTGTTGCAGGAAGGGCCCATTCTGCCCTTCCCATTTCTCTCTATCCCACAGTAAGAGGCATCCCATCCCCCCAAGTTTCTCACAGCAAAAGCAGGAACCATCAGCAGTGAGAGCCATAGCTGTGCAGGGGACTGCAAACTAGCAGGCCTGTGGGATTACAGTTGCCATGGGCAACTGCTGGCTGTGCCTCTTCTTCGACCCAGCCTCGCCTCTGGGCTGTGCTGGGCTTGCAGAGAGCAGGCAGAACTATAGTACCTCCACAGCAAGAGTCTAAAAGCCTGGAAGCAGCCTGCCTCGTTCTGTTCAGGTTTTGATCCAAACTAGACTAGCAAGTCTACGGGAATCACAGACCAGACTGTTGCCTGCCTAGGCATCCAGCTGCATGCCTGGTGCCATCTGACAGGCCAGGCCATGCACCAGCAGATCAAAGGGAGCTGTAAGTGTCATTACAGCCAACGTAATGAAGACATGGTGCTAACAATTGTTTGGAGCAGAGACCGATTTTTTGAGATTTTTTTTCTGAATGCTGTTAAAGGGGTCCTGGTTGTTTTCAAATGAGCAAGTGAAACGTTGCTCAGATCTGCAAACAATTATCCTCAGACCCACTCTTGCTGCTGCCTTTCCCCACTCTGTCCATCACATGGCTGCCTCCGAGCAGGAGCCACATGGCAGGTTGAGCACTCTGTGGGGTGGGAATCCATTACGCCTTATTAACTTTGAGTGACTAAGCCTTTTGTGCAGGAGCTGAATATAATTAAAACACATTTTCATTGCTAAGCTGTGAAAGTGAGGAAGAGCTGGGCTTGGGCTTTTCTTTTTGTCCTGCTTGTTTAGTGAGCTTGTGAAAAACAGCAAGGCTATTAAGAAAAATCCAACATAATTTGTTGCAAAACAGTAACAACAATAATAAATAAAAAAGAACAATGACTACACATTATTTAAGCCACACAGATATCTTGTGCGAATGGCAGGTATTTCTCATTTTAGAAAAAGAAGCTCAGGCAAGTCCCTTTTCATACTTAATATGGCTGTTGATTTTGGAAGATTCCATTTTCCAGTCTTGACTTAAGCTACAGAAACTGCCAGAGCCATCTCGAATTGCTTAAAAGAGGCTTCAACAAGCTGGAAATCCCTTCCACCCTTATGGGAACTCCTGCAAGGAACTGAGCAGGCTGAAATATGCCAAAAAACAATGTTTGGCATAAGTAAGTAACTGTGGCTGCTGCTACAGTAATTTAAGACAGGCAGCAGCTGGGAAAGACTCTTTCTCATGGTAACCCTTTCCATGTGTGTCCTCCACCCAGATGTAAAGTCAAAGACCCTCCTCTCAGAGGAGCAGCTTTGAAGTCCTTAAGTGATATTTAACTCCAACAACATAACCCCTTCATCGTTGTTATAAAGCAACCAGTAAAGTAAGATACCACACCCCAAAGACTGCAGGACTTTGAAGAGAAGAGTTAAAGCAGAGGAAGGAGACGAAACCTTGCTTTGCTCAGGAATCCTAAGAATTGTGCTACATTTTAACGACATTTTTTGAAGTCGGAGAATGCAAAGCCACGCAGAGAGATTTTTATCTCCTTGACTCAAACAACAATGGTAATAGAGACTCCACAATCTGAGTGTGCCTATGACCTGATTTTTGGCTGCTTCTCTGAGATACTTTTGAATTCATATGCTTTTAATTTCTGAAAGAAAAAGTGTTTGGGAAAGGAAGTGAGTATGAAAAATATATCTGCAAGCTGGGAGCTACAGTTAATAGAAAGGAATTGTCTGTTTCTTATTTATGTATATAAACACACAGAGTGATGGTGAAGAACTAGATACTCTGGGAGTTTTTCAGAGTATCATGAAAAAAGCAGCCCCCATAATCTTGCAGTATGGCTTGTCACATACAGACTGATGCTATTCACTCATGGAGGAGAAGCAATGGGGTCTATGGCATAGTCCTTCTCAGTCTCAAGGAACCATGCCCAGAACCAGGAACTGGCACAAGGAGGAGTTACACAACCTCTTCATCCAGCCCTTGTTATTACATTAATGCAAAACATTTGGATCACACACTTGAATGGTAGGTTTGAATCTATTTAACACTATAATTATTATTTCTGGATAGAGAAGGGTCAAGTATCTAATACTTCCGTATTTCTTGAGTGAAAGCTGGAGGAAAAAGAGGGACCATATGCATTGGAATAAAATGGCTTGTTTTTATTGGTAGTTCCACTTTCATCCAGATCCTTTGCTATTATTCTGCAAACATTCACACTACCTGCTTTATTGTTAAAAAGAAAAAAATGTTCAAAATGCTCAAGCTGGCTTATATCTCCATGTGTATGTGGACATATCATATTCAGATAACTATTAGGAGGAATTGTTCTAGCAACAACCTGAAAAAGGTGCCTGAGAGCTCAGGGGGAATTCCATAAAACCTGGGAAATCAAGCACACAGGTATAGCACAACAGTCTGCTTTCAAAGCAGAGCAGCAAACAATTAATGAGACATGTATTGGATGACAACTCTTATCAGCCACTTGTAAAATAACTGCAAGTATGTTTACAAAACTCTAAGCCTATTCAATGACAATTTGAAAAGTGAGTATGAAACTCAATTCATTAAATAAGTTAATGTTTTCAAATAGTTCAACTCTTCCTGTAAATCACAATCTGAAGAAAGCAGCCCTGGCTGAGAAGGCATTTCTGTTCCGCATGGCTTGTCACCATGGCTTTTCCTATGTCAACAAACAGTGCCTTCTGGTTTATCTAGGCTGTGATATCTCCAGTACTTTTCTCCATATAGTTGCTCATTGCTTTGTGAAAGATTTATAACAGTATTAAAATGGACCATTTAAACACACAGCAAACCAACAAACAAAAGCTTCTCCCCATGTTGTCAATGTAGTGAACATAAAGGGCTTGTGTGGATCAGTTTTATTCCTGAAAGACCTCCCCCAAAAGAGGATTGCTATTTGGACCACCCAAGGGCCCTCTGAGGCTGCCACACGCCACCCAGGAGTTACCTGGCCTCTTGCCGCTGCGCCGTCAGCTACCCAGCACCAACAACCATCTCCTCAGAGGGGCATTAGCACCTATGTCCTCAGCAAGGCAGCACCCATCTTCGTGGCAGGCACCTACAGCCACTTCCTCAGTGGACACTGGCACCCCTTTCCTCAGCAGGCACTGGAAGACGTTTCCTCAAAGGGATGTTGGCATCCATCTCCTCAGGGGGGCACAGACATCCATTTTTTCAGCAAGGCAGCACTCACCACCTTGGCAGGCACCTGAGGCCATCTCCTCAGTGGGCACTGACAACCACTTCTTCAGCAGGAACATTGGCATCCATTTCCTCAGTGAGACAGCACCCATCTCCTGAGCAAGGACCACAGGCCATCTCCTTAGCAGGCAGTGACAGTTATTTCCTCAACAGGCACAGGCACCCATCTCCTCTGTGGACAATGGTGGCCATCTCCTCAGCAGGTGCTGGCACCCATCTCCTCAGCAGAGCACAGGCCCCATCTCCTCAGCAGAGCACAGGCCCCATCTCCTCAGCAGAGCACAGGCCCCATCTCCTCAGCAGAGCACAGGCTCCATCTCCTCAGCAGAGCACAGGCTTCATCTCCTCAGCAGAGCACAGGCCCATCTCCTCAGCTGGCACTGGCACCCATCTCCTCAGCAGAGCACAGGCTTCATCTCCTCAGCAGAGCACAGGCCCCATCTCCTCAGCGGAGCACAGGCCCCATCTCTTCAGCAGAACACAGGCCCCATCTCCTCAGCAGAGCACAGGCCCCATCTCCTCAGCGGAGCACAGGCCCCATCTCCTCAGCGGAGCACAGGCCCCATCTCCTCAGCAGAGCACAGGCCCCATCTCCTCAGCTGGCACTGTCAGCCATCTCCTCAGCAGAGCACAGGCCCCATCTCCTCAGCATAAGACAGGCACTTTTCTCCTCGGGTGGATCTGCCTCTCTGTGGCACCATGCACTTCCCAACAGCAGCTGTGGGACAGGCGGGAGCGGCGCCCTGCAGGGGCAGTGCGGTGCCTGCCTGCCGTGTGAACGTGTGCCTCTGCCTGAGGGCAGCCTGAGGGAGAGGACGGCAGGATCAGGCAGCAGGGTAGGCAGAGTGGCCAGCACAGCAAGAGGTGGGGAACGTCAGTTTTTTCTTGTCTCTGCTGCCCACGGAGTCTGCAGGATGGCGGCAGGACCACTAGTAGGGACAAGTCACAGTGGCAGTTCCCCACATGAGGGGAGCAGAGCCGTGATCAGCCTTCCTGGCCTGGTTTGGAATGCCTCCAGATGCAGATGAGGCAACAGAGGATACAGATGGGCAGCTCCAGCCATAGAAGAGACCAGGGCACCCAGAACCTTCTCCAGTGTGCAAGATATGCCTTCTGGGGCTGATTTTGTGGGCTCAGCCTGGGCCACAGCAATACTGCTATGGTGTCAAAAGGGATCTGCTCCCACTCCTGCTCTCTACATTGCAATGATGACACCCAACAGGGGAAATCATAGCAGCCATGATGGCTGAGCTGTGCCAGAGTGCAAGTGAGAGACTTGGACACCACAGCACTTTGTCCAGCTGCAGACATCACCCTTGTCCTTGCTGCAGGCCCTTGCTACTGCCTGCACACTGCAAAATGCCATACAAAGAGGTGAGGCTGTGAAGAAATCTTGCAGCAGGGTGGGAGGCCTGCAGCTTTGCGTCTCCTGGCCTTTGTCCTCCGTGCCCTGGTGCTGTAAGCAGCCAGCTGAAAGGGGACAGATGCTGCTGCTTCCTTGCATGTTTGATGGCTGGGATGCATCTTTCTTTCTGAGAATCCCCAGAGAAATGGCAAAGGATAAAGTTGAAGGTGGCCAGAGGCCTGCAAGCCAGGTAAGTCTGCTCTTGTCTTGCTTCTCCTCAGATCTTGGCCTTGTACTACCTCCTAAGTACAAGAGAAATGACAGACACAGTGGGCTATCTTAAATGGAGCAGTGGAAATAATTTTGGGAAAGGGTCCTTTGAACGCAAAACCCTGTGCAAAATGTAGTTTAACATCTGCTGAATCATCCCAGAGTATGTGCCGTTGCTTTTCACAGTAAATGAGTGTTTGCAGGATTAGGCCCCATGCTCCTTGGTATCTCACTGGGCTGTCAGGTACAGACAGAGCCTGGAATAACAGCAATAGCAAGCTTGAAAACGTGCTGATTTTGTCAGTTCAAGCTCATGCCCAGATACCTTAATGGACTGGTTTTTTTTAGAAAACCTTAGAACGATGTCACTTCTAAATACCTGTAGATTTGGGCAAGAACACTGTAATTAAAACCGTCTATGCTTACTACACAAACCAGTCTAGGCAAATCAATCAATATACATCCCTACTTATTAGAAAACTCTTTACTGAACACATTTGTAATTTGAATAATCTAAACAAGGACAGTTAAAAGCATGAAAATCATGGTAAGTGTGAAAACTGGAAGCATTTCTATTCATGTCACTCAATTTTTGAGTACTTTTATTGACATTAATGTAATTGGAACATAATTTGTTTCCTTTTATTGTTTAAAATCTATTCTATCACAAGCATCTTAAAACAACCAGCTAAAAGCCAAGGCACTGTAAGCATCCAGCAAGCTGCTCACTGTCTATGCTCTTCTGTACTGCTGTATTTTTTTAATTTAGACAAGTTTCACCTCTTCACAGTCCATTGCACTTTCTCATTCTTTTGCACTAGCGTAGAATGTTGCAAACTGAAATGCAGTATTTTTTGGATAATTTTAAAGGAAAATATGACTAAAACCACATATTAAAATCTCCAGTGCACCTTGAGATTTGGATCACCTGGCACTCTTTGTCTTTTACATTCCTTTATTCCCCAAATTCAATCTATATCCCCACATTACTTGACAGTGTGCCCTGAAATATCTAGCAAGACTTATGTATAAGGTGGGTGTTTGTGGCATTCGCTAGTTAACAGGAAATAATTTACTGCTAAATTGTTCCTGGTGTTATGTATTAGACTGCTACTATGTTGTATCTGTTGTGGGTTCATATGCCATATAATCTGCGTGCTTTACAACCTAGAAAAGATTAATCATAAAGGCAAGCTGTAGCTTCATCACAATCAAGGCAAAAAACCTGCTTTATGGTTGCCTGTTTTTTATTACCTACAGATTTTATAGTAACTATTAGATCTGAGATATAAACTTAATTTATGTATGTTCAAAAAGTTTAAATGCTGTCTGGAAAAACTCTGCAGTCAGGAGAACACACAAGCAAATGCAAGGAGGAACATTATGAAGTAGGCAGCAGTGTATTGGCAACACTATTCAACGTAGTAGATCAGCTGAGAGTGTATTTCTCAGGACTGACTTTTTCACACTGTGGCTACTAGAAAATAAGTTTGGAGTTTGCATTTCAGGATTTCAGGTTCATTTGCTTAATTCATTATGGTGATCTTGCACCCTCAGCAAGTTTGCCGATGACACCAAGCTGTGTGGTGTGGTTGACACACTAGAAGGAAGGGATGCCATCCAGAGGGACCTGGAAAGGCTGGAGAGGTGGGCGTCTGCCAACATCATGGAGTTCAACAAGGCCAAGTGCAAGGTCCTGCACCTGGGTTGGGGCAATCCTAAGCACAAGTACAGGCTGGGTGGAGAATGGATCAAGAGCAGCCCGGAGAAGAAGGACTTGGGGGCACTGGTGGATGAAAAGCTGGTCATGAGCCAGCAGTGTACACTAGCAGCCCAGAAAGCCAACCGTATCCTGGGCCGTACCCAGAGAAGCATGGCCAGCAGGTCAAGGGAGGTGATTCTCCCCCTCTGCTCTGCTCTTGTGAGACCCCACCTGGAGTGCTGTGTCCAGCTCTGGAGCCCTCAACATAACAAGGATATAGACTGGTTGGAACGAGTCCAGAGGAGGCCACAAAGATGCTCAGAGGGCTGGAGCACCTCTCCTATGAAGAAAGGCTGAGAGAGTTGGAGAGTTGTTCAGCCTGGAGAAGAGAAGGCTCTGGGGAGACCTTATAGCACATTCCAGTACCTGAAGGGGCCTGCAAGGAAGCTGGGGGGGAGCTTTTTACAAGGGCCTGTAGTGACAGGACAAGGGATAACAGGTTTAAATTGGAAGTGGGGAGATTTAGATTGGACATCAGTAAAAAATTCTTCCCAGAGAGGGTGATGAGGCAGGGGAACAGGTTGCCCAGAGAAGCTGTGGATGCCCCATCCCTGGAAGTGTTCAGGGCCAGGCTGGATGGGGCTCTGAGCAACCTGGTCTAGTGGAGGGTGTCCTTGCCCTTCGCAGGAGGGGTCGGAACTAGATGATCTTTAAGGTCCCTTCCAATCCAAACCATTCTATGATTCTATGATCTTAACATGAGAGTATTTCATAACAAAGAACTCTACCTTGTCTGAAAGCCTTTCAGATACATTTAATCCACTGCTTTGCCAACAGTATGTAATAATGAGTAGATTTCTTAGGAAAGGAGTTGAAACCAGAGATGCTCTGCAAAAACAGTAGTAGTAGAGGAAGCGCTCCTGTGCTTTTTATTATATACAATGATATTTAAATGGTTGTTTATCTTATGCTGTTTGCAATGGGAGCAGTATCAATCCTATTTTTGCTTGGGAAGAGATGGATAAGAGATACATCTTTTGGAAATACTGCACAAAGAGGGGCTTTCAGTCAACAAGTGAAAGAAGGAAACTAATAAACAACTGCTTTATCAAGGAACTTCTCCTGGTGTGCTACTAGGCTATCAGAGTTAGACAAATGCACAGTGATATGGCTTTGTGTTCTTTTTTATGATACAGGAGAAAGGTCTGAAAAAAAATTTTGCGTTCTCTAAAGAATATCCCTACCTCCAACTACAGGTTTTACATATGTTAAAATTTCAGGGACCTTCATCCCAGGAAAACTGTACAATTACTGAAGTTACCAAAATCCTCACAGTATAAAAATTGTAAGACTGGAAGCTGAGCAGTCAGCAAGTGATGAGGTTTACTCTCAGCTTGTTTAAAACTATTTGCCATTTGTTTTTTCTCATAAAACCACTGACTTTTAGTGCTAAAGATTCCATACAGACGCAACAATAAACATGCTACAAGGCATTCTACAGAATTACAGGAGACCAGTGCTTTCAGTCCTGATGTTCCTAACGTAAAAAAGCAAGGTGAAATCAGCTCATTTTTAAAAATATATACAAACTTTGAGGCTTTCATTATACAAAAAAACAAAGCAGAAACATAGCTTTTAGAAATCATGCTTACATCTCTTGTAAACTTACACTAAACGTACTGCAACTGGTTTGTAGATATTGGTCATGTCACCATACCACAAATGTTTTTTTCTATGTGAACATTTCAAGAAAAAAAAAGTAAGAGCAGAATCTTCCAAACAGATACTTCATTTTGCAAATCTTTAAGAGGTCTTAATTAAAAAAAAAAAGAGAACAATATTGAAAAAGAGGAGTGTTTCCAGTAATATCTCTGAAGGTGAATACAGAAGATCTCTTTAACAATCCCTCCCATAGCCATCCTTTCTTTGCCAACGAAGTATTTCTGTATTCAATTGATTCCACCTCTCCCTGATGAGTTGGATACTCCTATCCCTCTGTGGTTATCACTAAGAGATTTGATTCTGGGCAAGCTGACAGAAATACACCATGGCAGCAGCATCTTCAAATTATGAACGGTACAGGATTTCTGTGTAAACATCAATTTTTCCAGACTGCTACTGCCTGAGAGCTTTAGAAGCTATGCTCACAACTTCTGTCTATGCTAATAAATCTTGCGACTATTTACCAGCAAAAATGTAGCTAGCATGAGTGCTGATTGTAACAGCTCTGCTACGGCAGGCCAGAACCAGGGCTTGACAACCTGAGTCATGCTGAAGTGTTGGCAACTGTCCACCTTGACACTAACACCTTCTAACATCCTTAGGCCCTTCACAGAGTATGCACCAATCATTGGAGGTAACTATGCCACTGTTGGAACATAGGCGCTAAGTAGCCTGCATTAAGACTGTCAAACTGGCAATCCAGCTCCATCTGGATCCTGAATGATTTTCCATCATCATATAACAGTATAAGGTTCATTTGCCATCTGGCTCCTGAACCAACTGCTGTCACACAAGCAGCACCCAGCTGGTCCAGGGTCAGAATTAATTTGTTATTTGAGGTATCTCCATTTTTAGGTGCCGGGCTTGAGTAATTTTCCTTGCTGACTGGTTATCAAAAGGGGTCACAAGCACTTGTTACTGGGGTACTGGGAAAATATCCCTCTTAATGGTACTCACTGGGGTCAGTGCTGCAGCAACCATCAGAAAAGAGCAGGAGCAGGCACTGTTGCAGTAGCTAGGCCTGGCGTGTCTGCATACACTTAGTTCATGTGCTTATTTGGAACTCCAGCACCTCAGTCTTTTTCTTACTGGTTTTGGTTGGCATTAGGAGCAAGAAATACTGAAGTGAAAAAAAAGGACCATCTTTAGATGTATTACATTTGGCTCCCAACTGTTAAAGTAGTGAAAACTAATCATTGCTTTTGAAAACTTTTCCCTATTTTCTTTAATCTTTTGGCCATCATCAATCCTTTCACATTCTCAGTTGTTTATCCTTTTCCCTGGGCTCTCCCCTGGACATATCTGGTTCAAAGGTGTAATGAAGCCCACTCATTCAATGAAAGAGTCTCCTTGCCCAGAGGAAACTGTGAGCTGGAGTAGTACTTTGCCATAAGCACTCTATGAACAAGCACAAGTGCTAAAAGAGTCATTGGATATGGAGCTCTCCAGCTACTGGAACACTTCATTTCTCATTTTTCATTCTTACTTCTTTTAAAGCCATTTGTAATAAAGCTACAGCCTGAAGTAGAAGAACTCACCTTAGCTGTAAAGCTTCATTGCAAAGCAGCAAATTGCACTGTATCAGAATATCAACCTTATCTAAGATTCATAGAATGAATTATACATATTGCATTGCCTTAAAAATGAAACCTGGTGAAGTATTACTGTAATTTAAAAATCTAAGTGGATTTGTACAGTGAGATTTAAAATTTAAACCTGTTTAAATATTGAGCTGATTGGGAAAAAAATATTTTTGAGAAATAGTACTCAGTAGGAAAAGAATCTCATTCAGAGAAAAGACAGCCTCAAACTAATTTTGTCATAAGAGCAAACCATAAAGAAAGGTATTCACTGGGCAACTTCCACCTAGGAAAGCACATAAAATCACAGTCACCTGAATGTGTTAATGTCCCTTAGTGCGAATTTATGCTGAATTAGGAATTAAAGGGAATGCAAGTTAATTTATCCTGTAGGATGATAGCAGACATTGTGGGCAATATGGATTGTGCTAACTTTATTTTATTGATTTATTTTGGTAGAATAAAAGCAAACAATTTGGTAGCTGTTGCATGACCTCTTGTATGTACTTTTAAATGCACAAACTGTAGTGGCAACCAGAGCCCAGCCTCTTGATTGCTGATGCCTGTTCTCAGGTGAAGTAGTGTTTTAGCCCACATCCTCTAGCAACCATTACCTCTTGTCCCAGCAAAAGGGACACCTCTGTGAGAGCAAGGTGCCAGATTCTGTCCTTGATCTGCTAATTAGTTGGCCAGATCAAGGAGCAAACTGGCAAGATGATCTTTCGTCTTATTAACACCGTGCTGCCAGAGTCCCATTTCTTCCTCTGTGAGCGTTGCAGGATTTTATAGGTACCATTTTCCTGCTTAATAATGATTGACCGTCTTGCTGTTCACATACCAGCATTGTTTGGCTCTGATAAGGATGGTGGTAGGATGCTTTAGCTAGCAGAACAGAGAGATTGGCCCAAACACTGTCTCACAAATGCGCTTACATTAGTGAGGTCATCTTGAAACTGATCTGAAATCAGGCATCGGTTTTAATCTCAGCATTACTGGGTATGCTTCATACACCATGTGTCCTCTAAACAAATATGCAATAAAGCAGGCTGGTGAAGTTAACCAGACAGATGGCTGAAATCTTACATGTGAGAGGGATTGGTAAATGGATAGGTAAGGACACGGATGGGTGTTTCAAAAGGCAGAGAAAAGGGTAGTTGATTACAAGGCTAGATAGAAAATGGAAGGTATTATAAAAAGAAATATGGGATAATATAAACAGAGCCCTTAATCCAGTTGACTGTAAATCCCTTTTTCTTAATTGGTTTAGAAACTGTGGGCTGTAATGTGAGACAGAGGGCTCTCAGCTGTTTTTCTTCTTTGCTGTCTGGAATCACATTAAGTGGGAAACAATAGCAGAGCTGACAGCTCCTTGTCTGTAGGGGCACTTGGAGCTAATCTGCTATTGAGACTAATACAATTATATGGGATTATAGGATTGTCACTGGTACACAGATTAGGGAACTCCCAGAGGGAGTTGCATCTTGAGGTATTACAAAGGGTGGAAATATACATGGGTCCTAGTTATCCAGAAATCAAGGGAGGAAGCTACAAAGACACATTTGGATTTGTTTTTTCCCAGACTTTTATAAAATACCACTTGCATGCATACACAAGGATCTCCACCCAGCAGTAGGAGAAAAATGCGAGAGATTTTAATGTTCATTGTTTACTCCATACACAATGCTCCAGTGTTGTCCTGAGCAATCTGAGGTCAGAGACAAAAATGCTCGTTTCAAATTGTCCTCCTGCAAGGGTACCACATCAGTGCAGTAATTTCAAATGAAGGCACAACCTGGATCCAAATTTCACACAGCAGCTAGCTGTCCGTACTTTCTTCCTTCCTGTGCTTACACCATATATGAAGACACCAGCCCTGAGACAGAATGATGTGAAGTTTCTTGGGTGGGTTTTGAACACCCATAAATACCACAGTTGTGCGCCCTGTCCTTACCTCCTCTTACAGCTTTATTCCATACCTCCAGAAGAATGAACACAGAGCTGGGTTATCACAGCCCACTATGAATGTATGTGCTGTAGGCATTGAGCTGATACTCCTGCTACCGGCTACTGGGTACCTCAAGCCTTAGTGAATTATACTCTTAACAGCACCATAAGGTGTGTAAATGCGAACGTCTTCATTTTAAAGCTTATTAACCAACTCATCACATAAAAAGTCTGCATCAGTGTAGCTAACCAACTGTAGCTATCCCAAGTCTCAAGTTACTGGGCCATGTTTCATATATAACCATTTAAATTCATATATTTTATACATATTTTTTTCCCTGGCCAGTTGGCAACAAAATGTAAGCATGCTGTTCCCATTACTCCTACACCCAGCTCCAGGACAAACAGCTGCAAGGCTGTTTAACAGCATTTGTTCAGATGACAACAGCAAGCTGAGATCTTCTTCTAGTCTAAGTTTGGTTCAGGCAACTAATAAGACATATTCCCAGCGCCTGAGTTCTAGAGTAGGAAGAACAAAAGAAACATGAAAATAAACTATGATTACCTCATAGCAATGACTCATGGCAAAACTAGAAATAAAATTTGACTGACGGCAAAGCCGTACTCACTGGACCACACTGTTGTAATTCAGATCTGGCAGTTACTAACTGCAGTGAAGGAGAGGACTGCTTTTCTCATTCCAAACTTTAAAAGATTTTTCCATGCATCCAGGACAAAATTGTAAGAGAACTGATGCATTTTTTTAATTTAGGCAAGTATGTTTTTTTATAATACTAGACAATCTCCCTAAACCCCACAGTCTTTAAATGTTGACCTGGAGGACCTTTGGCCTTCAAAGAGCATAAACAAGAGTTACACATGGGCCTAAGTATCTTTGGGAACTCATCCTTCATTTTCTTTTAGCCAAAGCATAAAACAAAATAGCCTTCAGATCTTGAACCTGCATCAGGCACTACCCAAGTGCCAAGACAGTTTTAAGATTAAAGGAATCATGCAGTTGTTTGGCCTCCAGTTTCAACCATCTCTTGCTTCTTGAGCAGAGTATGAGATCTTGTCTTCCTTAGAGGTGCCCGAGGGTAGGTTTCAAGAAATGGCCTCCCATTGTCTGGCATCAACCTTTAACACACAAAAGCCAGTTCCTGCATGTGAACCGTATTTCACACACTGAGCATTGTGTTATATATGGATCTGGAACCTGAAGCACTGCCTCAGGGACTGACTTGAATGACTTTCCTAGAAAGCACATGCTGCTTGCCAGTTTTAGCTGTCATCTGAGAAACATCCAGCTACTGCAAACCAGGGGAAGAGTAGTCAGGAGATGATTCTGAGAAGCAGTTCATTGATGAAGGAGGTAACGACAAAATTCTCAAGGTGAATTTAACTCTAATCATGGTCCCTGTGTGAATAAATCAGGACTTGCGACTTCCTACAGACCTTCTCCCATATTGACTGGAGGTTTGCAACATGATGAAAAGTTGTTCTTTCTGCAGCAATTCTATTATTTATTAGTTGGTTACCTCACTATTGACTTGACTCAGAAGGAAAACAGCTTCCCTTGTTGGACTGCTGTAGTTGGACCCAACTACTGTTCCATCCTCTATTTTCTATTTCTCTCCCTGCCACCTCCCTTTCCCCTCTGATCTACATTTTTCTCTCTTTTCAACAAATTCCAGCCACTAAAATTAACCAGTTCCTGCTGAGGCTAATACACCATTGTGAAGCTGGAGGATTAATGCCCAAACATACTCAATGCAGATGGAATTTCAGCTCAAATACAGGTCAGGCTGCCTGCACATTCAGAAAAAGCTTTTGTGTCCAAAACCTTGCCTGTTTTTTTCCTTGTACATTATGTGACTCAGTGCAAAATAATACCTCTTCCTATAGATCTGGGCTTGAAAACAGTACATTCATAAAATTTCTATTCCTTTTTTTAGCAACCAGGGAGCTATATTTATTTTTATTTGTAGGAATGCTCAGGTTCTGAAAGCACTCTCTCTAGGAGGTAGCCCGTCCAAGCTTATTCAGCAGACTAATAAGAGTATGCACCCCAAAACTAGACAAAACACATTAGCTTTAATCCGTCATTATTTTTGTTTGGAGTACTGAATTTTAAAAAGGCGGCTAAGTGGTTGAAAACAGAGAGCATGAGCCTGCCAAACCCCTTGGACATCTAATCTAACTTAAAGTGAAGAGCTCCGTGGTGGAACTGTCTGAGAGCAGGATGAGACTGTGCATACAGGTTCCTCTAAGTGTGAGAGAGATGGATACAGCTTCCCATCTGGCTGGGCACTGGGAGCAGAGAGAGAGACGCAGGTGCAGCAGGGAATGTAAAAGGCAGTTAATGTGCAATGTGGAACAAGAGTGCTACATAAAGCACTTTAAAGTGGGACAAGTGACAAAATGTTGTGTTTTTATAGGTGAAAAGCATCTTGTTAGGGTCTGAAGTGGGTTAGAGAACAGAGTTTACTGAGGAATTTTTGTGGGGAAAAGTGCAGTGTGGAAGGAGAACTAGGGGAGAATGGGCAAAAAGCAGTCCTAGGAAACTGAAGTCAGAGAAGACAGACTGCCATGCAGAGAGCTGCTGATGCAGGCTCCCAAAAGAGGACCATCTAGAAACGAGGCCATCAGTTATAAACGTATGGATGGGTGCCACAGACCTGTTTACTTATAACCCATAATCTGTACTGGTTCAGTGCTTAAACAATTACAGGCAAAGATGAGCGTGCTTCACTCCTGAAGCCCTACTGCCTCGCTCCCAGGGCTGCCACAAGAAGCCATGCTTCAACCCTGTTATCAACAAAATGAAGCCCACAGCAAACCTTGGGCAAGTGTCTGTGGCTTTGATTTCACCCCTTCCTACAGGACGTGAAGTAGCACTGCGTGCTGCAGCCAGCAAGGGCCTTGAAAAGGTGTGGGCAGATAAGTTTATCCTTAGTTAGCAATGCTCTTCAGGGAGCTTGAACACAGCTTCCTTTATAGCACATCCATGCACCACATGCAATAAGTAAATCCACATATCCACATATTTGCCTGGGCAGACCTGTGGGATCCACTACAAAGCTGAACACAGCTCTGTGTGTAGGAGCATGTGTGGGATTCAGAAAATAAATGATCTTGAAGCAGTACAGGACAGATTAGATTATTATATACCTAAACAAGAGATTACAGATGCTATACAGTGTACTGTGGAGGGAATTTGACTCCATGGCCTTTCTTTCCAAGCACTCTATTATGCACCTTCTAATTGCGATGCAAGTGAAACAGATTTACTTGTAATAACATGGAAGAAATCAGTAGCTACATTTGTTCACAGACATAACCTGGGTTTCTCAGTTGTTCAGGTGTTTAAGTGCAGCAGCTAGATGCCAGCAAAAGTATTTGTTGCAGTTTTGGTTTACATATTTATGTGGGGATTGAAAAAGTTAAAATGATTAATTATTGTTCAGTCATTACTGAAGAAATATATCTACAGTTGAAGACCAGGCAAAAATACCACTTTGCTGCCAGATTTATATACACAGCTTTAATCTTGCTTATATATGAGAGGAGTTGAACATTTATGGTTATCTAACCAAGGGACTATAAACTCTGAGAATAGATGAAGACAGAAAAATAATGTAATTCAAATGAGTATGGAGGGTCAATCAGAATTAAGAATAGAGAAAGGAGAGGAGAGAAACTGATTTAATTTAAGCAGCATTAGGGGCCTAGATATTCAAAATGTATTTCCCTGGTGCTTGACTAAAAACTGCCTTGTAGACATGCAAGGCTGTTTCTCATAATCACAAAAGATGTTAACATGTGCATGGAATGACAATGAAAATTCACTAGGACCAAGATTTCCAAGAAGCAAATTATATTTTTGGGGTGTTTCTACTGTAGTCCCACAAAGGGCACAGCAGTCTCTCTTCAAATGTCTCTTTGGTGAAAAGTTGAATGCTATAAACCAGAGACCCCCAACATCATTAATCTAGTCTTGATAACCTCATCCTGTAAGAAGAGAGGAAACCCCAGCATTTTCTATGTATAACTCTCACAGAGTGCTTCGGGATCTTAAATGTTGAAGATACATTAAGGAATGACCCCAGACCATTTTACAAAACAATATATCCGTCAAGAAGCATCACCACAGATTAGTGCATTCTGAGATTTAGCAATTGCATAGAGGTGTTCAGCACCGCAACACAGTAGTTCGGAACAGGATGTAAAGGCTATTGTAAGCAAATAAAACTGGGGGGATGAAGTTTGGGTGGCAGAATGTAATATTCCAAATTGCAGCCTGGTTAGATCAGTTTCTTAGGACTCACCAAGAGCTCTCTGGGATTTTTAATGACAAAGAATATTTCAGGAGTGATTCAGTGCATTGACACAGGCATCCAGTCAGTCCACTTGGCCTTGGCTATTATGTCTAGCTTCCAGCTACTGTTCCAGAAGTCTATGGGGCTAGAGACCCACACCCTTCACAGCAGCAGCTGGTCCAGACTATGGTGCTAGAGAGGATGTTCTAGTCCAGACAGGATGTTCAAGAGCACCTGAGATAGTACTAGATGCCTGTGTTCAGGCACCTGAATCCCAGCCTGCATGTCTAAACTAAAAGTTACTACAGCTCAAAGCATATTCATTGCCTAGCACTGTGAAAAGACAAATAAGAACTATTGTGTGGTAGGCTGGTACTTGGATGAGAAGTAGCAGACTAGGAAGCAGCAGACCCCAGTTTTGCCACAGCCACGAGCAATGGTGTAGTCATCTGTCACAGAACTTCTCTTCAAACAATCAGAAGTGGAGACACCCTAGAGTGATGAGCCTAGGACACACCATTTCCTTCACATTCCTCAAGAGAGGGAAAGGAAGAGATGGAGAAGAAAATTTTCAACCACCTATCTGCCCAAGAGTTGGGGCAATGACCATGTGGGGGAATACACAATCAATATTTGCCTGAAAACCAGTTTTTGGTTTAGTGAGGTACGGGAGTCAGTGTGCTAAAAACAAAGCATGTTCATATTTTACACTTGCATGCTTTTAAATGGTATTAACAAGATTAATTCAGACCCTTTACAACATAGAAGGAAAGTGTATTTAGAAACTTCTAAAGCTGCACATTGTGAACCTAACAGTCTGTAACTGCTTTGTTAAAATATAAAACTTTTCAAGCTAACATAATGGATTCATGGATAGCAAGGTCTGGAGGGATGGATCATTATGCTCATCAACTCTGAACTCCTGCGTGTGACACAGTCCAGAGCATTTCACCCAGCAATACCACCATCAAGCCCAATAATTTATAGCTGAACCATGCCATTTCTTTTAAAAGGAAGGACATCCAATCTTGATTTAAAGACTCTAGGCGATTAATTTACCACATCCCTTTGCCATCTGTTCCAGTGGTTAATTATCTTCAGTTAAATGTGTATCCTATTTGCAGTCTGATCTTTGTCAACTTTAGACTTTTATCTGCCTCTCTGTGTGGACATGATGGCTCATAATACTTTGATATTTCCCATGCATTAGGACTGAAATGTGATGCCTAGAGTGGAAATTTCAGGTTTGGAGTTTTGGTTTTGTTTCTCTTGTTGAAACCTTAACACAAAGACTTTCAAGGCATTGGCACAACACATTATAATATTTCATTTTGGAGATATTTCAATGACTCAGTGTTAATGGCATATAGTATTCCAGATTTTGAGGAATAAAGATATTATGTGCACTTCATCTGTTTGTTTAAAGTGGTTATTCCTAATGAAGGCTGTACTGTGCTGAAGTGTGGAAGCAAGAGTTCGATCTAGTGGCGAGAATAGAGTGCTGAGAGTTTTTATTCTTCTGCCCTGATCCCAGTTCTGCCACTGCAATTTGATTTGTAAGCCAGGGGAAATCACCTCACTCAATCGTAAATATTTATGGGGGCTGGGTTACAAAGTGCACAGAGATTTTTGGAGCTGGGCTGGTTGCAGCACATTAAAAAATAGTGTCTGCTGGATACTGTGTATTTTTGAAAGCTTAGTAATGTCAGTTAAAGTGATTTCAAAGTCCAATCCCTACCCCAAACTTCTGAGTTTTAAGTGTCATAACATTATGGAAAGTGCTTTATCTACCAATATATAAACACATTGCCATGAGCAGACAGACACACACCCCTTTTGTACCTGCCATGTGCAGATGCAAAATCTGACTTTGGTGCTGGTATTGTTTTATTGTTTAACCTCAGTTATTGTTATTGCCATGCCTGTTATAACCTTTGTCACGTTTACTTGAATCCCACTGTCTGTTAAACCCAGAACTCCATTCATTCTCTGGTATTTCACTCTGATGTTTTTTCCTTCACATGCTTTCTTCTAGCTGAACAGTTTAAGTTCCTGGAGGATGACCACTTCAAATTACTCTTTTCTCAGAAACTATTACCTCTATGAAGCGCAGGTTTAAGGCCTTAGTCTATGGTTTTGACAATACAGGATTCAACTTTTTCCTCTCTCTACAAGCAATCAGCATTACTGATTTCTTAGCAGATTTGTTCATCTGAACATAGAGAGTTCCTCAAATACCTGGTATTTTCACTACCTAAATCTCTCTCTTTCCCATGCCATCAAAGTCTTCAAGTTTATCAACAGCCTGCACCTTTGTTGGTAAAGAAATCCTCTATTCCTGGTTCTGCATCACACTTGGTTCCCCTGAACCACATAAAAGTAGTCTTACATGTGGAGTAGAAAGCCTAGAATTAACTAAAGTGTCCTCATTCTTTATTCCTTAGCACATTCATAGGGTGCCCTACCGCATCTGCAAAGTTGTCCAGCCTCCTCTTCATCAGGCCCCTCTCACAATCGGCATACAAGCTCCCCCAGACATTCCCACTGTTGCCTTTTCCTACCTATCAAGAGCGACAGGGCTCCATATAGGGTATCACATACATGACTGTGAATTGAGTGCTTACAACCTACTTTGCAGTGGTTCCTGTCCTGGTGCCTGAGGTTTGGTACGTGCTTTTGTGTGAAGTAACAGCCCTCTGGTTGCATGCAGTGGTGCAGCCTTGCTAATGCAGTACAAATTCATGCTCTTAGTCACTGCCCAATAACTTCTGTGTACATACAGGGTCATGGTGACAGAACCAGCCATGCTATGACAATAAAGGCTCTGCTCCTTTCTCCAAAGGGATCTCCAGGATGCACAAGGAAGGACCAGTGCCTGCTTCCACTGCCAGACGGTGTTGTGCTATCCCTTCTGTTCATGTAGCAATTAGCACTGAATTCTGGCAGGATACCATAGATGGCCAGAAAAACAGAATTTAGGGAGTTAATTCCTTCCTAATCCTGCTCTCTTTGAACAATCATGGAATGGTCCTAGATTTCCATCAATCAGGAGCCCTAATTAAGAGAAACATTTCTTGAGCCTAATTAAAACCAAAGCCAAAGCCCACTCAGGGAGCATTAGAGAGATGCTCCCAAGATGACAGAAAGTTTTTTTTGATGGAAAAGGAGCATCAAACAACCACAAAATTATTACAGTAGTGTAAATGCAAATGGAGACACTTCAAGGAAGCCCACCAAATTCCTCTTGATTTTAATTCTCCTCTCCTTTGAACTGGTACAATCTCAAGTTTTATTTCCCTCACTTCAGCTTTTCTCCAACCAGCTGGCATATTCTGGATACAAGCCATATAGCTGAATCAAGATTAACTGGAGACAGCGGCCACACAGAGCTACACAGATTACCCTGGGGAGGCAGTTTTGCAAAGTCATGAAATGAGTAAGAGGTACAACTATTAAGAATTTTACCTTTCTTCTATTTTATTCTTGATGGATAATGTATTCCCAAGATACATCATGCATTGTGATCTTTAGCAATATTTGTGCTTACATTGTTCAGACAATAACAAAAGGTGAAAAATGCTGTTTATCTCTCTACATGAAACACAACATGAAAAAGCACTTCCCTTGAAAGATCTGTTTACTTAACTGAGGTTGGCAACTACTAGCTCAGACACATTTGAGAGTACTAGAGAGGCTAGGGAAGTGCACCGTGAATCTAACAAGGAGTGACACTGCAAAGCAGGAGTTAAGAGAAAATGAAGCACTTCTGTAGCAGCAGTACTGGAGTGGTCAGCAAGGGCAGTATGGGCACACTGGCCACCCAAATGACCCTTTTAGTTTGCACCCAGATGCCCTGCAGCAGCAGACCTGGCCTAGGACACAGAGGAACAGTTCTCTTATCAGAAAGGAGCAGAAATAGCTTTAAAATACCGCTGTACTTCTGTCTTGCATTGAACTGTGCCAGGCACACAAAAGTCAGGCCAAGATATCTGGCCATTTTGCTGCACTGAGAACAAAATTTCCTTTGATCCATATTAAATTTGTGCCTTTTTATTTCATCAAGAGCTGACTTGCATTTAGGCTATGGGACAGAATGGAATTCATTATCTCTTGTCTCTTATCTTCTCTATTACTTTGCACTTTTCAAATTAAGTCATCCTAGTCTTTTTTTAACTTCATCTGGCATAGACTCTCCCATTCCTCCATGCTGTGTCTTTAATAATTTTGTTGGGCTCTTGTCTGGCTTGGTCTCTGCAATGGCCATTTAGAAATGAAGCAACCAGGACTGAATGCAGTAGTTTAGCTGAAGCTGTAACACTAATCAATGTAATTCTACTTTAATATGTTCTACATTATTCTTCTTGCCTCTTTCATACAATCTGCCATTTTTGCTGGTGGTGGGTTTTTTTTACCAGCTCTGCACATAGAGATGATGTCTTCATTGACATTTTGCCTTTTTTCCCCAGAGAGGCTGCAGCCGAGTAAAACATAATCCTTACATATATGTACATACATACTTATGTGTAGTTTAAGTAGTTCTTTCCAAAGTGCATTGTTTTCCTCTTCTCAGTGCTAAATCCTCTGACCTCATGTCAGCAAATTGCCCTGAAACTTGGGACTTACAGGGGTCTCTTCCCCACCCTGTTTTCTGTGATTCTGTGGAGGTCAGCTCCTTGGCATGCGCTCAGCAGCATTCCACCTTGTTCACACCTGATGTGATGTAGAGCCCAGCCTTTTACACAGGGTCTTACAGTTGCTGAGGGTAAATCAGTGGCAACACAGAAGAAAAATGGAACAAATGAAAAAAATCCTGATGTGGCTCCTGGGTGTCTCACCAAGTGAGTAAAATAAAAAGAGCTGTGTGTCATGGTGTACAGCTCCAGAGAGCATACATTGTCCCAGAGAGGATTGTTTCTGATTCTTGTTCACCTGCTTGGTGACACCATTAGATCTTTTCCTACTTCTGTCCTCTGTCAACCCCTCTTTGCATTGCAGTGTGAGGACTGTCTTGCTAGATGTCTCCAGAGCACTTCTGCTAAGTGCCACCATAACACAATTAACAGGCAGGAATGAGGGTATTAACATTGAGAATTATTCCTGACTGCATAATTCTGTCAAAAGGAACAGCAAAATGTTGCCTCACTTCACAGTAGCATCTTAAAGATGTAGTAGTATCTTTATGTATCTTCTCCACTGTTAAGAAACTCATGCTTTAGAATCAATTTTTATATATATATCCATCTACAATGTATTACATATATAAATATATATGTATAGAAATTTATTTTTATATATGAATATAGAGTATTTCTGAGAGGAAAAATAAACTCAGAGAAGTGACTGGTAACAGCTATCATTAGGTTTAATGATTCAGGCTTGGATGCCAGAGACCTACACTGAAACCAAAGCCCTGGAAGCAGACAAATCCAGACATAACCCTGCTTTTAACCATAATTCCATGCTGGTTCTACCAGGAGCTGGTTAATATAAGGCAGATAGTTTTGTTGTAGGCAATAGGAAAGCTCTTCTAGTCTACAGCTAAGCCCGTATCTAGACATATCAGCCACTACCATTAAACAAGCAGCGCAGGATGTGGTAAAACCTTGTTTCAGTACTCATGAACTAAATTTTAAAAATGCTTTAGAAGCAAATTGTTTGTTGCCCAGGCCCAAGGCTTCTCTACTCCTTATCCTCAGCCATCTACTCACTGTCTCCACCTCACAGGCCCATGCCACCTCCACACCTGAAAAGTGCAGCCTCCACTGCTCTTGTGGGAACTGCTGAGCCTGCCCGAGCACCCTATATGCGTGCTACCTTGTCACAGCCATTCAGCATTACCAGCCTGTGTGCAAGATTTTATCCTTCAGTAGTCGTAGTGCCATTTGAGGTCACATACTCTGCTATGAAAGAAGGGTAAATTACCTCAGCCCAACCACCAGGGAACAAGATATAGGCTGAGAACAGTCATGGTGGAATAGCTGACCTGAGGTAATCTGATCCAAGCAGAGCACTGATCCCAAAGAACCTGTTGTTAAGTTCTGCAGATACACAGTGAACTAGGACATAGCTACAGGGAGCAAACACGTTGTCAATTGAAACCATTCATGACCAAATACATGCTTGAGCTCCAAAGCTTCCCAGGATCTATTGGTTTTCTGAGCTGTTACAGGCATGTAAACCCTGACTACAGTCTCTCATGAAGAAATTCTACAGCTGCTCACAGAAAGGTGGGAAAACAGCTTTAATGGAACAAAAGAGAATATGCTGTTTACTATGCAGAGTTTCTCTTCCAATAATTCCTGGTTTACTGCACAATCCTAACTCAAATCCCATTAACTCTGAGATTCTCTGAGTACAAGCTGCAATATTCCCTGATAAGCACAGCCAAAGCAGTTCATAGGAGTGTATTTCAGGAGTTACGGGATTATGACATCTGCATGCTCTTTCTCACAAGATTATAAATGGGATAAAAATGGTAAGACAACACACTTGGTTTACTGCCTCCTCCACCTCTTCTAAAAAACAGCCAAAAAAAAAAAAGGTACCACATGGGGGATAACCCATTTGATGACAATTTCTTCAGTGCTGGATTCAATTAACGATAAACACACAGAGACGGTTCCTGCTGTGCAAAGTCTATCCAAAGGTATGGATGTTTCAGGGTTTTCTTGACAGACAAAGCAGACTCACTATGTCTTGTTCTTAGCCCACACACTCTCTTCTGCCATGCCAGTCATTAGGAAGACTGTCTGATAGTTATTCACAGTGGTGTGCTAACAGGCTTTTTGGTATATGATGATACACTTGGGAGTACAACTAATAATTAGAATTGTTTGCCTGTGGAATTTTAGGTCATTCAAGTTTTTCCGTGCTTAAATCCACAGAGATCTTAAAGAATTGGCTGTGGTTTACACATGTACAGACAAAATGCTTTTAAAAATGTGAGCCTCTGAGTTGGGAACTGCCTTACCAGACATGAGACTCTCAAGAAGACAGATCGTCTCACATATTGATACAACATCACAATGCAAATATCATATTGCAGTGTCGGGACAACATGCAACAAGTGTTTTGTGGCTCTCTCAAAATCCATTTGATATGATCCATCCCCTCCTCTCATTCCTTCTGTCTGTACACAGAAAATGTGGTTTGTTTCCTCTCTCTTGCTGGATGCTTGGAAACATAAGAGATGAAGGCTTGAAAAACATGGTGCATACCAACCACATTAGCTGCCCTCAAGAGCCACAAATAGCCCTATTATTCTTCCAGAATATTTATATTACAGTAATGCCTAGAGGCTCCAGTTAACAGCAGGGCTGTACATAAAAAACAGGCGGTGTGCCAGCCACGGTATAAATGCATGTTAACACACAGCTTGTTCTCCAGTGAGCCTGGGATCCTTGCTGCAACCTCCTGTATGTACCACACAGTTAGATTTGTTTTCTCCTCAAGAGCTTCTGTGAGACAGTGCATCCAAAACCCTGGATAGTCCCAATAGGAAATTAGTGCAACAAAACTCAAGATGCGATCTTATGAGAAGGGAAGCTGGTATTTATTTACAAAATCTCTATGTTGATTTTACCCATTTATACTCTCAAAGAATTTATACACTCGAACTCTTTCTCTAAATAGATATTTTATATAGATATGTGTTATTCTGAAGAAGCAGTCTGTTTTTATAACTAGCTCCTGATCATATTGGAAGTGTACATGTATTTACAATGTATGCTAAAATTATTATGTATTTCAAGCTAAGGTATTAGCAAGAAATCAAGGAGTTTGCTGCTGCAGAAAAGATTATGTACACAAGTAAGGATGACTTGTACTAGCAAACCCACCTCTCAACATCAGTAGTTTGAAGAATCTCTCCAGGTGACAGAGCAAGAATCAGGAATGCAAAGTGCAGCATTGCTGAAGTGCTACAATAAAGGCTACTCGCTTCAGTTGATACTCCATCCTTTTATGGGGAAAACCCTGTCAAGCGAACAGCAGCTTACATTACAGTCCTCACAAGGTACCCTGCCAGGAGTAGCAACCTCCCCACATACTACAGGGGCTAGAGGTCTCAGGATTAGAGTGAACAAGGTCAGTGTTAATTAGTACTTTAACTAATCACAGGATAAGTGTTTCCAGCCACAGTCAGCCTAAAATAGCGGTTTAATCTTATATGGTCTGGAGCTTCTGTGACTGTAGTAATTTTTTTCAAGTGTGTGTATACACATTTGTTGCATATAAAAGTGGACCCAGTACTAAACTTTAAAGAAGTCGGGCCTGTTTTTTCAGGACCTATCTTCAGTGCTGGGTACCTCCATTTAATTAGTTTATACGTACAAGCGCCTAAACACCACCAGCTTCTCACCTTTGAATACAGTTTGGGGCCTGCACAGTGCACGGACAAGTACAGCACTACAACAGTCTGGCACTCAAAACCAGTGACCACTGTTTTGCTACTGGGTGCACAGAAAACTGCATCCATAACTCGTGACCTTTCTCTTCATGGACAGTGTGTGAGCCAGAGGTATAGCAACAGATAGTGTTAGT
Source organism: Rhynochetos jubatus (assembly GCA_027574665.1). Lineage (NCBI taxonomy): Eukaryota > Metazoa > Chordata > Aves > Eurypygiformes > Rhynochetidae > Rhynochetos > Rhynochetos jubatus. The sequence continues at coordinate 16,539,346 of CM050654.1, read as the reverse complement.
TCTGGGACAAGACCAACAGAGAAAAAGGAAAAGCAAAATCCCAAAACAAACAGTAAAAAAAGAGAGGGCACAAAGAAGAACAAGAAAAGTGAAACCCTTTCACCTCCAAAGTCATAAACATCTCTTTTGATCTCTGTATCTCCTATTTCTGATCTGACAAGTATTACAAATGCCAAGCCCACACCCCGCTTCCCCCCAGTGATTAATGTTCTACGGTCTTTCTGAAAGCTTAAAGAGCTCTCCCTCCGGGCCACAACATTTGATAAAGAAATGAAGCCTGGCGATTAATAATTCTCCGGGCTGAGTTTTTGTTTAATAACTATTCTGTCAGTGATAGATCTAAAGGGCGAGGGTGTGGATGTGCGTGCATGCGGAGGGAGTAATTTGATTGTGGCCAGGAGATTTGGCAGGCTGGCATTACAAAGCAGCTCTTTAGCAGTGGCTAGAAAACCAGCGTGACAAATCACTCCGTTTTCTGCTTCCCCAGCCTACCCCCACTCAACAGAGGTATCTCATTAGGCTTGAGCCAGCCAATCCAGGCCTATGATTTGGGAAATATTTCCTTCTTGACATTCAGGAGAACAATTCCTTACCCGGGGAAAATTACATTTAAAAATAAATGGAAAAGCATCAATCAGCTAGGAAAATATATTCAGCTTTTTGGATCTCTAGGGAGAAAGTGATTTTTTTATTTTATTACATTTAAATAGGACTGAAGGCCATGGTTTCATTTTTTTCTAAAAACTAAGATAACTAAAAAGATAGCACAGTAACATTTGCATATAAACTGTTACCTTTTCTTTATATAGAGACAGTATTTTTCATTAAAGCTAAATCTTGAATATTTACAGACCTGTAGAGATGTGCTAGCAGATACCTGTTAGTAGAGACAGATATGCTACACAGTATGAGAAATTGCCAAGCCTATTCTGGAGTGATTTGTATGTGTTTTTTTAAACCAGCAAGCCAACTCTGTTTCCAGATGAGCTTTTTAAGAATTCTCAAGCCTCCTTTCAGGATTTAAAAAAAGATCAAATTAAAATAGCTTTCCTTTAAAAGCAGTTCTCTCTACTGAACAGCATCTTGTTCACTTTTGCTTCCTTATTCCAGAAAAATAAGAGAGTCAGCCAAGCCACTAAAGAGTAATTTTTATGCATACTAGCTCCAAACTTGGCCCATGCAGGCCAGTCTTTATACCATCTCAACCTATGCACTGAGCCAAAAGAAAACAACCACATTAGTGACAGCTTTCCCAGAGTATCCAGAAATCCTAGCTGAGTTCAGGGATGGATCCTGCACCTTCCTGCACATATAACACCCAGTCTCAAGGAGCCCACATCTGACAGCTCTGGACATCTGTCCTCTCTTAAGCATCGCTAGTGCTACTCAGGCCTCTCGGCAGCCGTGCATCACCCCCCCGCCAGTGAAGATTATCTCCCTGTCAGACAGGCTAAATGGCTGCAACACATTTCACCCAGAACAAACTGGGTAGGCTTATGCAGCTTAAATAAGTGAGTCTTTACTAGGCCAGCTGACCTGTGACAGATGGACTCGGAAGAGTCACAGGAAAGAGACTCAGCAGCTGAGGGTGCTCCCCCAGCCTCATAGAGGAGCCAAGTCAGGAACATAATCCAGGTATTCGGGCTCCCAGACTCGTTTCCCTGTTGATGAAGCTCACTGCCTGTTACAATTCTGACCAAAAATATACATTCAGCAAAACCTTCTAATGAGATTCCCCCCCCAAATGTATCTAAGGAGATATTTTCATATTATGAGAGAGATTGTGAATTTTATCCAGGGGGTAAATAACCCAATGAATGAAATATGTCATTGCTAGGCCATGAAAGAAGAATCCACTACATCACCTTTTCTTAATGGGACATTATAACTGATTGTGTTTTATTTCTACAGTCCTGCAAGCTCTACCGTGTCCCATAATTCACTGCAGAGTGTTGGAATTCAGGCTTTGCCCATATCATTACATAAAGATGAAGTGCTAGGACTGCTCTGAATTACATTTCTATTAATTTTATTTTTTTTTTTTTTTAAGTATTTGCTTCCCATACATAAATTGTTACTATTATATAAAGATTCGCCAAGGCACCTTGCTGACAGTTTTTCCTCTCTTTTACTCTGAATTAATAACAAAATGCAAATCAGTAGCAGTGGGTTTTTTTTTTCCTTCCACTTAATACAATGCTTGAATAGCAGAGCATTTAAAGATTTACAATACATATTAATGGCATTTAAGCACCCTTCAGAGTAAATACACCTTTGTTTTTCATCTTCACCTTCTATACTCACCTTTTCTTATATTATGTCTGCTCTCTGCACTTCACACACTTTAAAACACGGCACTTCATCACATTCTTTCTTCTCTGTCCCTTCCTTTTCTGTTGGCAGCAAGACCTGTCTCACTACTTAAAGAAAAATGACCACTCATCCCGTGGGCCTCCACCCCCCCACACACTGCACAGCAAAAGCTCAATATATCTGGTCACCAAGATAAATCCAGGCAGTATTGTCAAGGCTGAATGTCAGGCCACAGTCACAAAGGCTGCTGCTCTATTAAATTCTTTAGCTGATAAAACACTGGTGTGGCAGCTTTAGTCCATGCCATTGCAAACAACAACTGACTATTGCTTATTAAGTCAGACAAACAGCAGGTTCTAAGACTGTGCCAGATTTTTACCTCATTTACCTAACTAAAGCTATTGGTTGTACGTACAATTTCTATTTTGTCAGTGACACCACTCAATTACTACTTTTTATTCAATGAAGTGACATTTTTTATATATATATATATGATAAAACACTTAACAAAAAAAAAAATCAAAACAATTCCTTAAATTATCTAACCCAGATTTTATGTGAAAAAAATTTACTAAATAACATCTTTTCCCCCAGAAGCACTTTCAGCTTTGTAATAGGAAGATGGTTTTGTGGACACAATGAGTCGTGTGAATGAAAACTGTCATCTACATCACCACCTTCCATCTTCTTCCTGGAAGAACCCAGCCCCACAGCACTGCTAGCCGTTCTTGCTTTCCCAAAAAAATATTCCTTCCTCCCCTTCTTCTCTGAGGTTCTAGCAATTTTGTGGTATCTTTAGGAATTATCACCTCTCCCTTGCTCTGTTAGCTGCTTTTTGTAAGGATGGCACACTGATCCCAGTTTGGAAACTACAGCCAACTTCAGCATTTTGTGGATGTATTAGGTTTGGATACATCACCATGTTGAGAGATTGTCCAGCTCTGACCATGCCTAAGCTGTCCTGGAAGAACAAGAGCAGAATTAATAGCCCTTGCTTCTTGCTTAAGGCTCACTAAAACAGAAGCTCAACTAGCCCATCACCTGCAGAGTGCACAACACCCAAGAGCCATTGCCTTCTTGCTGAGCCCACAGTATCAAGAAGGAACCTGAAGAAGTTGTCACACACCTCTCCAAAGGCAGCCCATTTTAAAACATTGCTTATTTCTAACAGGACCTGAATATCTGTTTCAGTACCTTCAGGAGTATTCCAGCAGGGTCCAGGAAAGGCCAGACCGTGACACACCAGGTACCAGCTGCAGTGCTAGAGCACATTAGCAGCTCCGAGTGCCAGAAACCAGCACTGGGTGGCAGGCTAGGACAGCACTTAGCAGGGACTCCCAGCCCTGGTGCATCACTTCTCAACTTCTCCCAAAGTTGTCTCCTTGTCACCTACAGAAGGCTACAAAAGCTTCAGTTGGGTGGTAGGAGAGAAGCCCATGCAGTTTGCACTGGGGACTGCCTTGCTCGACTAGGTGCAGCTAAGAAACCAGGCAGAGCTGTTCCTCTCCCTGCAACCACAGGAGGCTGCAGATATTGGCTCAGTCTTTTCTCTGTTTAAACCTGAAGTAAAAACAACAACGCCTTTGAGAGGGAAAAGTGCGACTGGAATTTGTCCAGGCAACTAATCTTGTGGGTCTAATTTTAGAACCGAGCAGTCTGGTAGTCACAGACATTAACAAGCAAATCTTGCACTGCATCCCTGTGTGATGTAAAAACAACTTGGGAGTCAGCAGCCTTCTTCCTCATTAAAGCAACCACTAAAACCTTCCCCCATCACCACTAGTAAGGGTAGGACTAACTTGCAAGGTAAACCTCTGGATGTAGATCAGCCCCCCTCCATCCAAAGGAAAAGAAATTAATTTGTTGGCCATATGTGGGAATGCTTTTGAGACAAAGTCAGCTGATGGGGACAGAGATGTGTTTATTCCCCACAGCCAAGCTACTGATGCTTCTGTGCACCAGTGTCATCTCCTTTCTAAGTGTGGGTGCTGTGTCAGAGTCCAGTCGCTTTGTCTCCTCCTGGGCCTTTCGTGATTCATACCAAGTGTCTGCAGACCATTAAAACACCCAGGCCCTGTCTGAATGCATGAAATGCTAATCTCATTAGATTTCTCATTTTCAGTGTAATATTGTCACAGTGCTATGCACCACTGCCACAGATTAGCAGGCTTGCCAGAACAGAGCCCCACTAATGAGTTAATCCAAATAACACTCAAATCCCAAATCAGATTTAAAGCCATCTCGACAGAGGACCTGCTAAAGATGGGTGAGGGGTAGGAAAGGAGAGGGTCAGCCTTGTTTTGGCAGAAGTAGTTGTCGATTAAGTAAGAGGGGGTATAAGGGAGAAGCAAGCATGCATTTTTTATCTTGGTAGGACAGGCTCAGTCAAGCTCCAAATTACCATGCATGGCCAATAGCCCAAATAGGCCTGAGAAATAATCTGCAGGAGCACATATATCTGTATGAACTATCGGCTTCTGACTTGAGAGAGAGACACTTAGCTATAAAAATCAAGAGCTAGCAAAGCTTCTCTTGCCATCATTTAATCTACAGTGCTTGGAAGGTCTAAGCATCTTATAGATCTGAGCTTGATTCATTCTAGCCAGGAACCTGGAAATGAGGTTAAGGGCTGGTTTTCATGTATTAGTTTCTTATTCTACCACTGACCCAACATGCTGAAGACATGCACAGAGGCTCAAAGGAAAGGCAATGAGGGAAACACACATCTCTTATTGTTTGCATTACAAATGTGTTCTTAAAATGTAGCTGTAGTCTGAAGGATAGAGCTGGCAGGGATCTCTTTTTTTTTTTTTTTCCCTATCCTTTTAGATTAAATTGCTCTTTTGGTGGGAAAATACTGAATTACTGAAGATAAAAAATTTTAAGGGTACATACTGGCTTCATTAGGCCTCCATTAAGACCTTAGGTTTGGGAAAATCTGGCCAGAACCTAAAGAAGCACCTCAGAACAGCCTGGCCAGCAGAATGCTGTCCCAGAACAAGGGAAACCAAGGGCACAACAGGGTCACCCGTACCTCCAATAAGGCTCCAAACACTACGTCTTCAGGATACTACTTTCATTTCTCTTCAGTAATTCCCAAAAAGTAGTCCACTGCCTGTGATATAATTTTTTTGCCAATGTTAGGGAATAGTTTTTCATCTTTTAATGAAAATCCAAGAGCTTAGCACTGAGACCACACAGATGCAGGGAAGTGAATTGCATTTTGTGCTGGCTTGCATATCATCAACAAATTTGTCTGCAAAGTTTTAATTCCTTAATTTTTCATTTGGCTATTTATGGATGGAGCTAGAAAGAAGGAGGTTTAACTCTCGGATGTGGAATTTGGCTAAGCAAAGCTGCTGAGAGAATCCTATTTTGACTGGTAAATGTTGCCAATTTGTTGTGGGAATCTCTAGGAACTTTTATGGAACAAATGCTGTGTTAAGAAAACCTTTCTTCCCAGAAGCCATGTTTCTCAGTACATCCCTTACTGATGTACCTTTTAATTATCGTGTCAACTATCAGAGCATGCAAGCCCAATGAAGGCCTTAAACTGTGTTGGGTACAGACAGAATAGCTTGCCTATGTCTCTTTCCACCTCTCACTAGGCAAACAGATAAGTAGCACATTCCAAGAAAGAGGGTCAATTTCGGTTTATTGTGTTGTAAGTCCATTAAATTGTCCTGCTGATAAAGCATGCCAATATGCTGCCAGTTTTTAAGCATAAGATAAATTTTCCAAGTCACTCATATCTTTCTGACCACCAGCAAATACATCCCAGTGTAAAGGGCGTGAAATAGCCAGCAGTCCCAAACCTTCCAAATGTACCTAAGCTGCCAGGAACATGCATTTGTGTGCACAGATCCTGCCCCTTCCAGAGACAACTACCCTCAACAATCTTCCTGCTCCATGCTAACAAGGTACTAATAACAATAGTAATCACAGCTCGCCTGCTCAGCTCACCCCAGGAGCATGACAGCAAATTGATGATCGTTTCTCATTGTGAATTATGACACAGGCACATCACCTCACCCCTGGAATAAAGCAGCACCTGCCAATCCTGTTAAAACAGCAAGGGGAAAAATGAAAGCCCCGCCGTAGCCAATCTGATTCCCTGCTGACTGTAATTACCCAGACGGGAATTTTACAATTGCTTCCTCCACCAACTCCTGCTCTGCAGTCTACAGACTTTGGCTAGTTCTTTCTTTTGTATGCCTACTGCCACTGAGTAGATTGGGTTCCTAATGAGTCTTGACACTAATGGTACAGGGAGACAGCACAATTACATATCCCTCTCCCATTCAGAGCAAACCTGGCAGGAAATGACCTGAGACCTCACACCCTTCTACCCCAAAGAATCCAGTTATAATGCCTCGGGAGCAGGGCCAGCTGGTGCACACTCCCCCCTCCAGCAGCCCTCACTTCACTTCCCCTTTCCATTGTGCAGGTGGCTGGAAACAGTTCCTTATGGCCTAAACCATCCCTGGGCTGAGGCTAATACAGAAGCCAGAGAAGCCTAAGCACATTTGGAACTGAAGCCCATCAGGAAAGAAGAAAAATAAAAAACAACAAAGAAAACCCCCCACATGTGCTGGAGTGCTCTAACACACAGTTGTTGTCTATTAGGTGTTTAACAATGTGTGTAACTCAGACTGCTTTAAAGAGGGGAGGGGAAAGACATGTGCTTCTGTGATTTTCATGCTGATTGTAGTCAAGGTGTAAAAGAGACTGGAGCTACCTATTGAACTGTGAGCTAATTACCAGAAGAAACAGATGTTGTCTGCTAATGAGGATGCAGATCCATGAGAAGCATCTTAGCTGGCAAGGAATAAACATGTCTTCTGCTCCTTGAGTGAGCAGCAGTCTACAAAAGATGTCTTATGCCTGTGACCCATGTTGCCACACTGCCGGAACAACTCACAAATGATGGTATGTTTGCCTCTGTCAAACACCCTACAAAAGAAGAAAGGACTAGCCCCAATATACAGATGGGAAGATGAGGCAGAGGACCAAGGGCACGCACAGAGTCTGGTCAAAGCATAAAATAGGCCCAAATCATCTTATTCGCACTCTAGTGCTTTAAATACGAATCTAGTGTTTGTCTCGTGCTAGTAACTGAACCCCGCATTTCGTGTATCGTTTAATCTCTTTTACTGCTTTACTACCCTATGAGAGTGTAATGTCCTACTTCTATTAACCTCACAGCTCCTTCTGGTTCCCCTCAGGGGCCTGTAATTCGTCTGCCTCACAGCTATTTATCCTAATGTAGGAGACGTTTCTCTTAGCCCTCAAAGAGTTCATCTGGCCTTCAAGGTTCTTCCTCCCCTTCACGAAATGCTGCAGTTCTCAGCTGCCCACCAACTTCTGTCTTGTTACTCTCCCCACACATACCCTGACAGTTTCTCTGTACACCGTGTGCTTTCTCTCCTGGACAGCAATATCTGTGGTACTCTAAGGCTGCCATCAGCATGAGTGATCTCTCTAATGTCAATCCTTTCAGATTATTACAGTGTAACTCCAGGGGAAAAGACTGCAGAATTTATCTCCAGTGTAACTCCACTGGACGCAGTTACAGCACGGATCAAGGATCACTGCAACCTTTTTCATCCTCTTCTCCAAAATTTAGTCTAAAATATATGTAATTTTAAGAAAACAACAGCTAATTTTAATCCCACTAACTGCTCTTTTCCCTACTGACAGAAGTGTTCTGAACCACATCATATCCTGCAGAGTTTTGAGGGACAAGGAATTATGCAGAGAAAGCATCACAATTATGCAGGTGTTGCTATTCCATAACCCACTGCACAAAGTATTCCATACTTGCAAAACACGAAAAAGGAGCAGTAATTTCAAGTGGCTCAGGGAACTCCTAATGGAGTTCTTTCTTTTTATTTTCCTCTCCAGTTTTAAAGTATTATTTACTGTAGTATTCAATTAAGAACAAGGGTTTGCTATAGCAACCGCAGCAGCGAGAGGTACTATTCATACACAGTCTCTGAAATACCAGCTTTTAAGCACCTTCTTAGCAACACTTGTTGATAAACCTGTGGCACAGGGGAGTGCTACGTCGTTTATAAGGAGTCACTTGCACACTAAATCAAGTCTGCAGGAACTGTATTTCTTAAAGTTTTCCCCCTCCTCCATGACTTTAACCTCCTAGAAGTAGCACACTTGTTACCAAGAACAATGTAATGAAAATACAGAAACATCCTATTTGGACAAGGACTACAAAGGGAGATGTGTCATATGGCAGCTTTTCTCTCTGCCACTGTGTGGCAGCAAAAGCTGCTTGTGATTCACTGCATCAGTATCTTCACAGGCATTCCAGCTGTGACCTTGCCATCACTCATTCTGGGGACCCTCTCTCATTCAGCATCTGCCAGCTGTCAGCATGGGACTCCAGGGAAAATTATAGAAGATTTCTGGAAAATTACAAGGGGCAGCAGAAGGGAGGATTTGATTTGTTTCTATTTTCTGTGTATAAGGGAGTTTAGGTGCCTGCAGTTTGTCAGCTTCCTGACTTTCTTTTGCCTGGGTGTCTCCATGCTTCTGCAGTCTTCCACCTCACTGCTTTAGTTTTTCTCATGTCTCTCCGTTTCACACACTTTCTCTTCCCGTGATGTCATTTGCCTGCCCAAATCCATTCCACAAGAACTGAAGAGCAACAAAGAATCCTCTCCCCTTCTGATGCAGAGACTGGGTATTATTTAGACATATCAATGAGTATCAATAATTATCTTCCTTGACAAGTTTGCCTTCCTCAAGCTGCACTCCCTTTACAAAGGCACTTTCCAGACCCAGCAAAGCTGCAAATGGATGTGCACTAGGAAAACCCGCAATTAACAACTGTGGTTAACCACAAGATGATAAGACCATTTTAAACATGCCTGTCTTTGTCTAGACTAGATGCTAAGTGGTGTTTGAAGTATACTCACTTTAGATGCTATGAGTAATTCTGTTTTCACATTCCCACCTGCTTCCCCTACTGGTTGAGAACATCATAACAAATATATTCATGGTTCCTGTGGATTTGATATTCAGGATTCTCACTCTTTTATCGATTGAGGTACCATTGAATTCAAGCTGGCAGCATTCCACACTGCAGGACAGAAGTGCTGATCACTGCATCCTGATTTCTTATCTCATTATTGCCTACATTTTTAACTGATGTACTCTGTTGCATTTTTCACTTTCTTCCTAAAATCCAGCTGCTAGCATGGTCAGGTAACCACTTCACTCCACTACAGGGTAGCTATATTGGGGCAGTAGCTGAAGCAGCTATTTTGTGTGTATTGTTTGTAAAATGTGTTGAAGTTAAGGAAGGTATATGCACATACAGCAATACTGTTCTTTCCAGAAAGCTATCTGCAAACATGTTCAAAAGTACATTCTACCATGAATTTTGGGAAGAGTGTTAGATTTACATAAAAGCCAAACACTCTTTTAGATAGGAGCTCCTGATTTGTATCGTTGTCTAGGCTGTGGCTGTAGAAAGCATCTGAGCACATGTAAGCAAGGACCTGGTTGGCTGGAATTGGGTGCTGCTGATTACAGCTGTTATTGCAAGAAGACTTAAGGGAAACACAGATGCACATCCTAGGCTTGACTCGACAGAAACAGCTCTGAGCACTCACGCAATTACAGCTGGAGAAATAGAACCACTGTGGAGTATCAGACTGCTCATTAACTTACACTGCCAAGGTTAACACCTGTCTTTTACCCCTCATGTACACACCGTGAACCTCCCTTTGATTGTCCGCTTCTATCCTCCTGCTGTAGGACCCAAATCCAGCCCTGATTAGACTGTTTTGCATCTTCTTTAAAAAGCCATGGACAATTTTAAGTGAAATGATGTTGCACGAATTGTTTTAATTAAAAGAACCCTATTTTCTCCTTGACTAGAATCATACCCCAGGTAGCAACAACACTGACAAGAAAATCAACAGGTGGCCTGTTTGCCAATTAGCTGAGCATCACATCTGCTTTATTCAGCACATTTTCAGTAGGAGGTGGTTACATTCACTCAGACTTTTATAGCCCAATTTGTTAATGACTCTTAAAAAGCTAGAAATTTCACTGAATCAAAAAGATGTTAAGGCAGGTTATACCCTTTGGCAGGCTAGTGGCAAACAAGAAGTGTAGCTGGGGTCTCATTCATTAAAAATCATGCCATTCAACTCCAGCGTGTGCATTGGTTTGCTATTCTGGAAGGCATAATTTTATGCTGATACTTTCCCCAGTCCCACATTGCTACATATTTTGAATAGTTTGCCCCAATATGGTCTGATTATTACTAAGTAGGAAACCGTTGCCAACAAATTTCATGCAGCCTGGATTTAATCTCAGAATAGGGTGGAGGATGATTATTACAAAAGACCTTCTACTGTGCCATCCTTCAGCTCAAACTATTTGGGCAAGCCACAGGCAGGCTTGATACCCATGCTAAGTTGCTTGTTGCTCGTATCTGCAAGAAAGCTCTCTTCACCATAAATTCAAAGCTCTGCTTCCTTAGCTGGGAGCTATCAGGAGCTCTGTGTTCCCTGGGCACTGTGAAAGAAAATTCCATATGCCTAGACTCCCAAACAGACTTAATGGACTGACTGAGATCCTAAAGTCTCTCTGTGCTACTGTCTCCAGGCTCTTGATACTCCATTTTTTGGCATCCCCACTAGCACCTCAGAGCACTCCTGTGCATTACTGCAGGACCAGCTCCACAGAAAATGTAGCTGTAAGTCACTTTCCTTTTACATGGGAGAAAAATGAAGTGTTCCTGAGTGTTCAAAGCACTGACACAGGTTGTGGCGGCTCTGGATTCAGTTCCCTTCCCTGTCTGAGAGGTGAAACAGACTGAACCATCAGGCTAATTGCAGGAAAACACTTTTGCTGGACCTCTAAGATTACTGTGAGAGATGAGGAATGCAATCAAAGGGATAGGCAAGTCTCTTGAGAGATAACAGATATGGATTCTAGTTCTTTCACCAAAGACTTTACATTAAGGCTTCCTGTTGAGATGTTGGAAAAAATACGACTGCCAGACACAGCTCAAAAATAGGTGAATCCAGGTCTCCCACTTATTTGCCAGGTAACCCCCCCTGCTCCCACGAGCTTTCTCTGGCAGCTCCCACAGAAGAAACTGAAACCTCTTGGTAATATACCTTCACTTTTAGAACTCACTCCGTATTTGAGATATGAGTGCAAATCTCCTCAGGAAGTCTGGTTGGTTGTTGGCTAATGCGATTAGTCTAGGTGAGAAGTGTTTTGGAAGTCAGGTATTCTGAAGAAGAAAAGCTTATGCTCCAGGAAAGAGCAGCTGCTTGTGAAGCCTAAGTGGGCACACCTTTAAACACAGATCAGTCTTCAGTTTGTTGGCTTTTGTGAATTGTTCTCCGAGATGCCTATTTCTTCCTGGATACTGCAGAGGGAATCTAGGTACCCCAGTCAGGTTTGTGATATTAGAAGTTGTAAATGCTTATGACTTTGAGGCTTTGTGTCCTAGGTGTTACAGGAGTTGATAGTATTTGTGCTATTACATTCTTCAGGAACAATTCTTTCACCCGTGTCCTGATAGCTTCTACCCCACATGCTCAGGTTTGGAAGGCAGCTCCTGAGGAAAAGATGCTGTCAACCAAACTAGGAGTGCTCAACATAACTGCTTTCAACATGTAAAAAAGAAAAATCCAGGTTTATAATAACAGTCTAAAGCTGACTAAGATGAGAAAATATGATGCATGCTCTGTCACAAGCCCCTTAGATTATCAGCAAAGATGATAAGTTTGAAGATAAGATGAAGTTACCTCTTCTCCACCTTGCTGATGACTAGGCCAGAACAGGTCTGCAGGGCTGCAAGCAAAGGAAAGAAGACACTTGTGCTGTGACAAGATCAGCTCTAAGACCACCAGTAGGAAGAGGAATTGGAGTAACCACTTGAAAACCACTGGCTGTCCCACTAAATTAGTGTCAAGGGCTTGCAAATAATGATTTTTCAGCTCAGCAGCTGAACCAGAAAAAACTCCATAAATATTTCATTTTATTTAGATTGAACCTAAGCCTTTGTTTTTAAACCCATCATCCTTCCTTTGTGTTGAACAAGTGCCCCATCTGAGCCAAAATGGGATATCTTGTTTTCAAGGACTTGTAAGAAAGGCAGAAGAAATGAAGGATTAGATTCATGGAGGTGGTAGAAGATGCTGTCCCCAGTGTAACAGTCCCTCAGCAATAGTTGGTGAACTTACCTCAGATTTGGGAAGTCATCCCTCAAAACCTAATTAATAGTGGGGGCAAAGATTAAAACCACACTCCCTGCTGAGTGTTTTGTACGTTAGATTAGGAAGTTGTGGTCTCGCTGACTCACAAACATACACAATCCCTTGAGGAGGATTTGAAGGTATCTCATCTCTAAATACCCCATTGCCTGTCAGCCAAAGCACATTCCTGTGTGAAGGGACGTTGAAGGAAGGGGGCAAATCCTCAGGCTGGGAATTGAACTGGATTCTGTCATGTACTAGAGGTTTTCATCATCTACCCCTCTCTCATCCTGTTCTGCTGAATCTACGCAGTAAATTAGACTGACATCTGCCAGTAATGAGGTGGCTACAGCAAATCCTGCCCTAGGGTGAGAAATCGCCTTCTCAGGATCTCTTCCAGCTCCCTCTTTCTGTGATCCTGATTGATGACAAATTCTTGAGTGAAACGAACCCACTATTTACTATTTGCATGTGTGGCATAACAAGTTACCTAAGGGTGAATGAAACAGGATAATGGCTAACTGGGTAAATTACGGAAATGGGTTTTCCCTGGACACACTCTAACTATGCTGAATACTACCATTATACAGCAAATTATCTGAGGCCAAAACAGAAGCAGCAAACAAAGGATACCGGATAAAGGGAAATTGCTAAAGGAATGTAAAGTTACTTTCTCAAGGAAGTTGAATTTTAAATGTTAGCTGGACTGCAGTGGAGTTTATTAGAAACTCCCTGGCTTTGAGAATTACTTTCATTTATTGAAATATTCAGCAGACTCGAAGTGTCAATTTTCCCTGTTTACCCAGAGGTTATTTCTGCCTGTCTCCAATGGCAGTCCTCTCCCAAGCATTCACTCTCAGGACGAAGGCTCTTTCCAGTGATTCTGGTCCTTTCTCCTGCCGCACTGACAGTCTGTGGTGTAGCTTTGCCTCCTGTTAGAGTTCCTGAGGAAAGCCAACACTAATGCCAGGTTTGGAGACAATACTGTCCCTCCGTGGACTGTAATATGAGGCTGCAAAGCAAACTTTGCTTTCAAACAGCCACAACAAAATAACAAATCCGCCCCTTCATTTTCTACACTCTATTTTCCTAATTAGGTGGGTGGGAGAACAAATGTCCACATGCAGAAAGTAGGTGGGCATAGGCTGGATAAATCCCATGCTCCCAATTCTTGGCATGGAACAGCGCAGCCATTATCCCTTCTAAATGTCAGGGAACTAGCTCCAACTCTATGAGGTGCCAGACACCTGCTCCCACTACTCCCAGCTTTGCCTTCTGCTGTTGCATCTCTCGCTCACAGGCCTTGGTGTAATTCCACTCTGCACAAATTGAGCCATAAGTGCCAGGAACGTGGGATTCTGAAAGCATTTCATCGAAAGGCACAGACCAGGGCAGCAACAGACCCACAAGGAGAGACACAGCTGCCACTTCCATGAAGAGGAATCACTCAGTACTGAGACTGCACGTTGATAAAAAGCCAGCAGAAGGTTAAAGCACGATGCTTTCTTGCAGGCAGATGAAGTGAAAAGGATTTAGGGATTTCTTCACTACAAAAAGAGGCGGAAGAACCACAAAAGGCTATTGAAGGAAGATAGTGAGCTCCTCTATCTGACACATGTCGATACAGAACCACTGACAACAGAGCAAGGCTGTCACATTGAAAGAGCAGCTCTTCCAGCCACAGGCAGGACTGCAGGGCAAATCCTGCGCAGCAAAGTCCTCAAATGCAGGGGAATCTAACTGACTTTGTGCAAGGAGGCAGCAAGACAGGCAGAGCCTGCCTCAGGAGGACATCATCACTCCCTGCCTATGATCAGGGCTCCTTACACTCTGCTCTGCTGTCTAACAGTTTAAGATGGGAAGAGCCAGTGGGTCTATCAGCAACCATGATGCGTAGTAGAAGACAGGTGCAAGGAGGTGAGGTAAAGAAGAGGTGAGACAAGAGAAAGAAACCAGTTGCTTTCTCTGGTGGCCTCACCAGAGACTCACACTGCTGTCTGGGGCAAGTGATGCCTAATGACTGTTCAGCAGCAACCCTAACACCCTTCCCATCCCCACTATGTAGCAAAGCAGCTCAATGGCCAAAAGAGGAGCCTGCTGCAGATCATTGCAGCATTCCAACATGGTACAGCAAACCTAATCACCATTCTTTGCAAGGTGAAAGCGTTTAATGCCTCAGGGCAGCTGTCAGCCCACACCCTTGTTGGAGAGGCACTGACACTCTGCCATGGGGACAGTGGTTCTCCACTCCCTGATCTGCATGTGCCACGGTGCTCACACCACTCTAGTCAGCTGAGCTGAGCAAACCAGCTGGTTTAGTCTAGAACTGGTTGGAGAGCACACACACAAGCATGCTGCTCCTCCGGCATGTTTGGGGGAAGGCTATACCAACAGGCAAGGACAGTAGCTTTTCCACTGGAGACTTGGAAGCAGAGACGTACCTTGCCGCACTGGAGGCACAGGTGTGAAGAAGAAAGAACGTGTGCCACAGCCCAAGAGGGTCACTCCCGCAGACAATTGCCAGCATCCCCAACTGGGTTAGACCACTGTTTAGCATATACATTTCTGAGACTGAAGGTGTATCAGTTCCACATTTCTTGGCAAATAAGAACACAGTGTGCCATTCCTGATGTACTCCTGCTTGTTACACAAATTATTGATATGAGCAGGATTATTTGTCTCCTGACTGTCCACAGCCCATCACAACACTTGTAGCAGAGCAAGTTCACCACTCTACTTAATTCGCTCCTCCTTGGGCAAACCTGCAGCCCGCTAGCCATAGCACTGCAAATCAAGCAAGCCATTTAGCAGCAAACTACAGAGATAGGTAAGAAAGCAAGCTGGTAGCTTGCTTTCTAGCTCATCACTTGGCTTCACCTTTTTCATGGAAATAGCAGAGCTGTTCAGTTTTTGGTGCAGTAGCAATACTGTCATCATGACTTTCAAGCACTTCAAATTACCTATTTCTTGAAAGCCCTATTTATTATTATCATAGAATCATAGCATCACAGAATGGTTAGGGTTGGAAGGGACCTTAAAGATCATCTAGTTCCAGCCTCCCTGCCATGGTCAGGGACACCCCCCACTAGACCAGGTTGCTAGTCTATGTATTAACACGTAATATAATGCACAGTCCCAGGAACAGTGGTGCCACTTGAAGACAAAACATGTCTTGCACTTCAGGAATTGTGTATCACGCAAGAAAAATGGGACAACCCTTTCTGTCACACCCCACTGCGCTGGGCCCTGCCCACTAAAGACACCAAATAACAGGCCAAGCAAAGCACAACTCTTCTTGTGACTACTGAGGGGTTTCTCTGGCAAAGAGAAGCACTGCTCTCCCAGTACAAACCATTTGTCAGCATAATGCTTCCACAAATGACAGACCAGTTCTCCCCATGAGTGGCCTTCAGAAAAGGTCCTAATTACACCACGCTAATGCAGAGGAAGCAATGTATTGATTGGCATAGAAACAGAAAAATATTCCTAGGCTACTTTCCGCCTCATTTCAAAACTCATACCAGTCCCCCATATGTCAGCTCGAGTAGCAGTGTTAACTATTCCATTTTCTGTGGAACTGGTGAGAATCAACTTGAAAACTCTCATGTAGGAATTTAGCCTTTCCCTCTGAGAATCATAAACATTAATCAAACCATACACTGTGAGATAATAATTTTTAATTGATATTGCCTAACACCTAGCAATTCCCAACCAAGTTACAGAAGTTTGAACAATGTTCAAATAAAGCAAAGATAGCGTCCTTCAGGAGGCGAGAGGCAAACAAGAGAGGGAACACAAGAAACTGAGTAATTATGCAGATTTCAGGCACATTCTGAGTCTTATTTATTAAAGAACAAGTCACTTTAGAGTGGAGGGTTTCCGTTACTGTGGAGTTTTTTAAACGAAAATCATTTTTGGAAACTGCAAGATATATGCCAGGCACATATTTGTGTTACTGAATTTCTTGTTTTCTAACCTCATATAGTGCTTCAAAATATATTTTTATGGGCAAGTATCCTTCTGAAGGAAAACCTTGGAAAATCATTATTGAGAAGATTAACATCTAGCATATAAAATAACACAGGACAACATATAGCTGTATATGGAATGGAGGCTAAATATTTGCCTAACCAGATGTCAGTAGGTCAAATTTTGATCCCAGATCACCAGTCTGAAATAAATCCATTTTCATGCACACTAACCTGATGTCAGTGTGTTAAACGAGCTCAGAATTTGCCAGCCAAACACTCTGTACACTTGAAATCTTGCTGCTTGGCTGATAGGAGTCTCATTGTTGGGAGCCATGTGGATTTCCACTTCTGGAGTATTAACTGCTTTTTAGCCAGCAAAACCCACAGGATCTGTTTGTCTTGGAATCAGAAAGTGCCAGCTGTCTACTTCACTCAGTATGAATAAATGCAGATTTACTGTTTCAAAAAGACTTATGAAGAACAGTGGTTGTCTGAAGCCAGAAACCACCTTTTTAATCTCCACAGGCAATCTCCAGACTTTTTTTTTTTTTTTTAAGTTACCTGTAACCTCAAACCTAAAGGCTACACATGAAGGTTCCCTACAGACCAACCTTCAGAGAGAGAGAGAAAGTCAGATTCTAGTTGGGGCTATTGAAAAAGTTTGCAGGTTACGTTTGCATTACGTGCTGTCTTGGAGAAGTGCCCAATTTCAGCTTATACAGGAAGCATTAGCATGGCGAATTGTGCTGTAAACATCAGAAATAACACCCGGTCCTTCCTGAGTGTTGCACAGCATCTAGCTTGAGAAAAGGAAAGAACAGGGAAGTCAAGGCAAGGGAGAAGGAAGAGGAAGAGTCAGTGAGTCCTAAGGGGAAAGAAATGGGATGACTACCTTCAATTTCAGGGAGAAACTGAGCTGGAGATGAGAGTATCTAAGATCCATTAATGTCTATTTCTCTTCCCACCTATGCAAAGCAATTCATAAAATTCAGCAGGTCTGTCTCTGTCTCACTCTTTGTGCAAGCACAAAAGGAACACCTGCTGTTGCTATTACAAGAGAAAAACAAGCATCAGATAAGAGGGAAGGGGGAAAGAAGTATTATCTAGATGCCTTTCTCCTCACTTAAATGCAACCCAATGCTAAAAATCTCAGCTTGCATTCCATTCCTGACACAGAGGGCCAGCAAAAGAACCACAAAACCTGATCCTATTCACATCATGGCAGGTTAAGAACAGAAGGATGTTTGGACTTGATTACCCCTGTTTGAAAACAAGCTCAGATTTGGATGCAAAGCCAGAAAGGCTCCAAACATTTTTGCCCAAAATAATTTAAAAGCTTCACATCCAAGATTTCAGCTCAAAAGGCCCACCTATTCAAGGTGGCACAAATATCACCAAATACTGTGACTGGGATAGAAATCTCAAGAATATCTCAGACCACTGCAGACCTGAAGCAGAGATCTATCAGGTCTCACACATGAAATACAAGATCTACTTCTGAATCCTACCCAGCACTCTTCTCACCAACAGTTTTACCTGTCTTTAGTGGTTGACTAAGCAGTACTGTGGCTTCTCTCCTCACTCTGGGATCTTTGCTGTCCTTTGGTTCTCCAGAGTGCTGTATCCAGCACTGGAGAAAAGGTCTCCCGTGTGCAAGTGCAGGCCACAGCAGCTGCCCAGCATGGCAGCCCATGACAACATGACCCAGTACCTGGCAGTATGCACCTGCCTCTCAGGTGCCCCTTCCATTACGTGTCTCACACTGCAAGAAGTCTAAAAACATACATAGGGTTGGTCTGAAGCCCAAGAGTAGAGGAAAACACAGGTCTGCATTTAAAACAGCCCAAATACCTTAACCTAGCTACAAAGGTACATCATCCAGACATCAGTGTAGGAACAGTACTCAGAGGGACTCAGACTAACCTTATTACTTCTCTACATCTTAGAAACTCACTGTCAGTGTTTAGAAATGTTATTTTTTCACGTGTTTGCTTAAATTTTACTGCTGCAAAGGCATTGTCTCTCTTCATTAGCATGGTTTTCACATAAATAGCTTTGCTCCAGCTTGCGTATTTTAATAATTTACTCAACCAGCATGTACTTGCTCATTTCCCTTTCAACTATAGCAGTGCAACCATGCAGGTACAATTCAGTGGATGAAGCAGCTATGAAAAATTGTTTAACTGTGACCTTAAGCAGCCTAGTTATGGCAGAAACCCTCTCCCATTATTCAGCTGCATTTTGTCTATGGTATCGACTTTGTACTCTTTATGGAGCCTTTCATTGCAGAAAAGCTGGTGGATAGCTCAAGAATGTCAGAATTGTATTTGGATTTCAGGGCACCAATAAAAATAAACAGGAGGAGAGAAAATCTTGACAAAATTCTTATGCAGCTTCCAGATGCTGCAACATGTACTTTTGGAAAGTGATGCGGCATTTTCCTGTGTTATTTGAGAAAGTGTGTAATCACCCAGTTGCTGAGCTTATCATACAAGAAGTTACCAGCAAATAACTGTTATCTCTCAACTATGAGATTCCTGTCCCTGGCTGACATTGCTGATTAAAGAGTTCCTGTGGTGAGCGAGTGTGGAAAGGCAACCATTTTAGCTGCTGCTACATTGTTCTCCATACATATTATTTAAAAAAAAAAAAACGATGGTGCTTACACAAAGGACAAACAGCATCATAGCTGGAAAGGCAGAAGCAACCATGAGTCTATAGAAAAACAAGTTACAATTCAGCACCAGTGCAAGACTGTTGATGAGACGTTACGCTGAGGCTGGCGGGCCGTGTTTCGTTTGATAGGTATGGTATTCTTGCTTATGCAGCTGCCTGCCAGGAGCTGTAGAGATCAGCCTGACTAGAAGGTGGCACTTCCAGAAACTTTTCTGTCCTGAGTAATGCTGCACTTGTGAATCCTGGTAATTCCTGCAACTCCTGGTCAGAGGGATACATGAGCAGAGTACGTCTCTTATCTACTCACCAGCACCCTGGGTGTAGCTGGGATCCGTAGGATCATGGGACACCTGGATTTCTGCAAGGAAACATTGAGCAGTTAGACAGTAATCCTGCTAGGGGCAGAGGTAGTCTTTGGAAACAGTGTCAGTGCAGCACCCAGTGCTGTTGTCTTAATGGTAAATGCTTTAATAGAAAAAGACAACTCAAGAGTCAACAACAAACACAGTTGGGGCTCATAATCTGAACAGCCAGATCTGACCTTTCTTTTAGCTGTCAGGGAAGAAGAATATCTTCTTTTTATGCAGGAAAACCCCAGAAATAACACATGGAAATTGAACAGGGGAGACAGAGCGCATGAAATGGAAGGGTTAACACGTTCTTTTCTGAAAAGCTGATACCAAAGCAGCTTTGGGCACAATGCATCCCAGTGAGAGAGCATGTGGCCTAATTGGGCACTTCCACAAGCAAGAGGCTCTTCTGCAGGCTAGTCACAGTCCAACTGAGGCTGGCGTCCTTGCCTGGTTGAAGCTGACATACTGTGCCACATTAGGAGTGGGAACAGGACCATCCCAACAGATTAGCATGAACACAGGCTTGCCAGAATACCAGTATGTGGATAATACTTAAGTGTTAAAGGGGGGATCTGTGTCCAAAAATGATGAAACTACAGTCTGTCTTCAACTTGCCCAGCTACAGTTAGGAAATCTGTCACAGGGTACCACAGCTGAGCTCAGCACACCCCAAAGCCATTTCTGCAGCACATGTCAAAGAAACTCAGTTTCAGGAATCAGATTCTCTAGAGGACATAGGTATGAGCAGGGCCCCAGAAGAAAACCACAGGAGCCTCAGTAGACTGGTTATTTTTCTTGCTGGAGTGCCTTGTTTGGCAGGGAAGCCTAAGGATATATTCTGGTTTTTCCAGGGTAATTTGTATATCTGTGGGCTTCATGGTTAGGGTCAAACTGTGATGAAATCTATGCAGATACACCAAATGCAGGGTAAGACAGGAGAAGCCTCTCCCCATTTCTTACTGCCTTGTGGGATTAAAGCAATACTTTGTCTGGGGTCTGAGTGCATTAGCCCCCATTTGCTCCTTGGAGTACTGTCAGCTGGCATGCTGGGTACCTTCAAAGCTTGCAGAATATGAACTGAATTTTTCTAAGATGCTGCTTGTTGTATAAGGCAAGGAAGAGTCAAACTCACAAGATCAGCATCAGCACGGTTCACTTGGCATCCTCCTTTAACTCTCAGAACTAGGTTTTTTCCCATCTGTAGTTTGAAGAGGGAACAACCATTTAGGCTTCACTGGTGATTTACACAAAAAGTATACTTCAGCACCCTTCACAAGCAATTAATGTCACCTCTGAATACTCTTTTCAGAAGAGTTTCATAATAAAAAAGGAAAACCACAACTATATTTGCACAAACAGTGGCTAAAGTGTTTGATGCTTTTCAAAGGTGTGTGTTGAAACACAGAAATATTTTTAACCCCAGATAAGATCTTGAGGAAGTGTTTACTGGGCCTCAGAGAAAACATAAATCAAAACTGCCAAAACTGTGGCAGTAGATTTCATTACAATTTACTTATTTAAACTAGGAATGAAAACAAGCAGAGTTCTGGGCAAGTTTGTACTCCTGCATCGCTTAGATCTGTTTACATTTTACAGTCTTTTAGGAGTGACACAAAGGTGGCAAGTTGCTGAATTCTAAATGTCCTTCAGTAGCTGGAACATTGCATTCCCATGGTTTTTGATGAGTCACATTACTTATTTGTCACATATGTTGTTAACACAAGGAAATGTATTCAATAAAGAAATTAATCCAGGCAGCCAGCCATGGACAGATGAATGAAAGTGACCAAAAGCAGGTTGGAGCAGAAAGCGAGGAAGGGAGAAAGGGTTGTTAAATCTGTGCAGTCTCCAAATCCTTTTAATATCAAACACAAAGGCTTCAGAGAGTGAAATCAGCATTTCCCAATGCAGAAACCAGTCTCTTCCTGCTCCTGCGCAGGGACCTGGGTTGGGATTATGTTCCTCTCTTGGTGTTTGACCTCTCTGATCTGTGCTTTTTGCCTGTGTCCTGTGAGGACAGAGGAAGAGCAGGAGCTAGCATTTTGGTAGGCTGCCTAGCAGAGATGTGAAGAGCCTGTGGATCCTTCACCAGGGTGCCCACTGGGGACTCCCATTTTGGAAGGAATGAGAAAGCTGAAAGCATTGCCAGCATTATGCTGAGCTGTTGTTCTCTGGAGTCCAGTCTTCAGCCTGATTGTGAAATCAGAGGACTTGGAATTGAGACAAGGATAACCCCAAAGACAAAATAAGGTTTCTGCTCTATCACCTCTTTTCACCATTGTGCCCCTAGGGCACAATGTGGACACCACGACAGGTCATTGCCATGTTCATTATTCTAACAGTATTCTAACTATTTTTTCCTCAACATTTTTTGAAGGGAAAATGAACATTTTTCTGTGATAACCAGGCCTAATTTTTGGCGCTCTCAAACAGTATGTCCAAGCCCCTCATACCTGCCACCAAGACACAAGGCTATTGCCATTGTGGTGGATTAGCACTGTGGCAACTTCTTCATCTAGTTTAGTCTTAGTGACTGCCTCTGTCATTGCAAGCCAAATCCTGGCCATGGTTTCAGGAACTTAAACACCACATGACAGTGTAAACTGGCCCTGTACACTGGTAATCTGTAATCTAGCCAAGAACCAGTTGACTTACCTGGCAGTATAGAAAGTAAAGGAACCCATGACTTTGTTTCTGTGCCTAAATGGCTCTGATAGCAAATGAAATTTGGAGTGAACAAACTCATTCAAGCTTTTCTCACCATTTTTGCTCTTTGGTGATAAAGGAAGCAGTAACAAGTTTGTCAGTTTTCTAGGAAAGAAAGGCTTCAGGAGCCCCAGAGACTTTAATAGATGGGTCCATGCAAATCCTTTGGCATGACCCCAACTCTCCACTGCCTGGCCAGGGGCTCATTCCTTCGAAGAGATGGCTTCAACTCACTCGTTTCCCTTCCATATTCTGATTTATTCCTTATTCTTAACTCAGAGAGGGAAACCTTTCCCACACCAAAGCATCATGAAGGTCTGATGCTCAAAGCATCAAGGAGTTGCCTCAGTGCTGTACCCTCCTCACAGGCATGGCTGAGCAGTTGATTGCCCTGGGAATGGGGGTAGGTTCTTTGTCTTTTGCTAGAAGTAAATGGTGTTTCCTCCCTCAGGATGCAACTCCAGACTGTGCAGGATTGTTGGAGAGGTGTCATGGAGAGGTGCATCTTGTGGTAGCTGTACTAGTGAAAACTTCTATTTTTGTTTCTTTTCTTTTTTTTTTCTTTAAATAAGGGGAATTTAATATTTCATTGTTTGAGACATGTTGCTTTCAAATCTGTCCTCCGAGAAACTGAGATCACTGCAGCCTGGAGACTCAAGGGAATTACAGTCCTAGACTAATAAATTTTGGTCTGACCTAGAGCAACAATAAATTCTAAATAACTCCTCTTACTTCAGTCATGTTACTCTAAGCTCACCATGGTGTTTCAGACTCTGAACATTGTCCATGCTCTCTTTTCCTGAAAGAGCAGTTTGATAGAAAATTTGTGTTTAATGAAGCATTCCTGCTAACCCAAATCCTTCCTATTAATTCAAAATACAACAAAATCTTGTACTCTGGAGAAGATGACCAGTCTTAATACCATACCGTTGTCTCCCCAAGCCATTCAACTTGAAAGCAAAAGTCTTTCTCATCTTTCCTTTTCCGGCCTAATTTCAGCAGCTGTCTCAGAAAAATGATGAAATCAAAGTGTAACCTAGGATCTCCAGCAGAACTTCAGCACTTGCATTTAAAGGCCTCCTAGTTCCCAATAAAAAAATGATTCAGTGGCACACAAGACTTCTTTGTCCCCCAGCTCTCACCAAGCATGGTGGAAATTGCTGCTACCCAGCAAGAATTATCCAGTTTAGAGCACTAACCAGTTAAACCTCACATTACTCCAGCGGGCCAGGTAGGGGAAACTGGATGCACAGTGTGAAGTAATTTATAGTGTAGGCTGGATATGTGCAGAAACATTGGTACATGACACACAACTATGTTTAACTGATTC
Source organism: Rhynochetos jubatus (assembly GCA_027574665.1). Taxonomy (NCBI): domain Eukaryota; kingdom Metazoa; phylum Chordata; class Aves; order Eurypygiformes; family Rhynochetidae; genus Rhynochetos; species Rhynochetos jubatus. The sequence goes on along the minus strand of CM050654.1, from coordinate 16,515,753 downwards.
TGAAAATCTGGTCCTAAAAGTTAAAATCAGGTTTGAACCACAGGTAAAACTAAGACTTGGTATATTTTGTCCCCAGCCTTGCAGGGCAGGCAGAAGTGATTTGCAGTTCATAAAGCTTTCAACAGTAACACTCCACTCTAATCCTGCGTCGACCTCCTACGTGCACACAAAGAGCCCAGGCTGTTCCGCCATTGCTCACACGCGCTCATTTGTGATTCACACAAACCGCTCTGTGGCTTGCATTGGCATCACAGCACACTTGAGATTCAAACCCAAAACTTCGTCTCCTGCATTCCCACATACGCCGCAACTGCTTGCCCACCAAGGCAGTCCTGATAGTCTCATCTACCTTCATGAAGGATCATTTGTCACTTCAAGTCCTCTATCCATCTGGAACATGGAAATTCCATTTACAGAAATTCAGGGCCCAGGATGTCTGCTCTCGCTGGCTGTCCTAGCAGCCTAATGCATGGGTGGTCACACCAGCCCTTCACCCTCTCACGGCGCCTCCGAGTTAGGAGTGGCAAACGCAAAGGGAGAAAAGGGGAAATGCATTCTTCAGCCTAATGCAGAATGGCAGGCTAAGCGTGCAGAAGAAACCTAAGGGATTTTATACAATCAGAAAGGTTTTATAGAGATGGTAAGCTGCTCTGAAAATAACTTAGCACGCAAATTAATAGCTAGTTCTTCCTCTCTTTAATACAAACTTTCACGAAAGTCCCTCTTTACCCAGAACTCAAGCTCTGGAAAAACCATTGGTAATTTACGGAGCTTCCTAGCTGTCTTCTACTGCAGAATGGATCACTTAAGGATTTCAGCCTTGGATTAAATTGGGAAGCTTCAAATATTGCATTCCACACCAAATAGTATCCAAATCAGTTGTTGCCATAAACAACACTCAAGCTACCTTCTCCTCTTGCCAGAAGGACTAGGTACAATGGGACTTAGCAACCATGATTTTTTCCACTACAGCTTCCAGCTCAAGACTGCTCACCAACCAGCCACCCATTTTTTGTGAGTTCCAGCTCTGCAATGCTCTCCAAGAGGTCAGTCTCAAGCTCAGGAAGGTGAGGGCATGGGTCCAGCTCCACTCTGAGACATGGAAGACAATTCTCAGAAATCTGCAGGAATTCTGTTTGTCTAAACCTGAGCTGAATTTGACCCTTATCGAATTTTAATGCAACTGGCAGAGTTCATACATTACACCCTTCTTCTCTTCATTTAGTTCATAGTTCAAAAAATAATATTCCCCATCTATCAGCATTTCAAAATGAGTTATTTGTTTAGTAACAAAGAAAAGTGATTAAAATCTACAACATGGTGAAAATCACATTCTCATCCTCTGCTCTGCTGTATAATTTACACTGAAGAACAAATGAGATTACAGCTCTGGGACTGTCTCCAGAATGAGTTACATTTGTCCCATTTCCCACTCTTGTTATAATCTTTGTCGAGACAGTAGAATGATATGTCCCATTTGCTGTCCCCTTCACAATATTTGTCACACTACTGTCACTACTACAGTAATAGAGTTGCTGGATGCCCACATACACATCATGAATTATTTGTTGATGTAAAGGGAAGGTTCCTTGCATTCTCTTTGAGTAATCTGTCCTTCCCTCTAAATCCAGAAGCAGGTACTGATCAACATTATTCCTTTTTATTGCTTTTAGGATGAGATTTGCTACTCTCAACCTTCTGTTTAGAAGGGGTAGAGGAGAAGGGGGTGAGCAGCAGAGCGGCACACACAGTGTATCACTTTGCTAATTACAAAGAGGGATCCAGGTGTTGGCAAAGATCAAACCTACTAATATAATATCACCCGCCCTAAAGGGCAAATAATTGCAACAGATAAATCATTGTTCAATAAATACACCATTAGAACAACCATCTATCCCTAAGCAAACAGCTTTGAGAAAACTTATCTTCTTATGCAAGCATTTGTGAAGGATTGATAGTCATCAACTAACAGCATTTATTTAAGCTAACTTCAAAAATGGATACGCTCTGGTTGCTGCTGAGTAAATACAAATAGGAAAAGCAAAAGGAAAGAAATGAATGCATGAATAGTGGTAGCAATACTTCAAAACTAACAGGCAAAGGAGGGAACAAACATTACCCTGTTTTACTTGCACTACCACAAATGCCTCACACGGCAGAATACCGAACGGGTGACTACCCCAAGCAAGCAATCCCCTGTTATTTTGGGTAATCAGTTTGAAGACTTACCCACTCCTCCTTGGTTAGAAACTGCGTGAGAGCAGGCTCACTACTATGAGGTCTTCAACATATCTTGAGTGTGACTAGGCTGGAAATGAAGTGGTTTTGAACACTGGGCCATGGTGGGGAAGCACAACCCCAGCTCACACTCCTGAAGGAACTGCTCTGAGCCAATGAACACCACAGGTGGAAGTAAACCTCCTCCTCAGCCTCTCCCACCACCTGGAGCCTGGGGTGACTAAATGCAAACTTCTGAAAACAAGGAAGTGGGAGCTGTAGTAAGGGAAATGCTACCAGACACAGGAAATAGAGTTAAGCAGATCCCAGTCCTGCACCTTGGAGCTGCTTGGGCACCTTAGCAGCGAGCAGATGACTGGAAGTAGGTGCGTATCGTGAGCTTTCACGGCTTTCTCTGCTGCAGCTGTCAGCAGTAATCTGCATTCGCTGTGTGAGTGGCAGCTGTATAGGGAGATGGCTTTGCTCCACTATGGTACACTCCAAGCAGCTGTGTTCTGGCAGTAGTGCTGCTGGTGCCAGCCACACTGGAGAGGACCCAAAGGAGTGTACTAGAGGAGGGGAAGAAAAGAAGGCCAGCTGAACCAGACTGACAGCAGAAGAAAAGCCCCACTTTGGGCATTCTGCCTGGGGCATCAAGGCACCATGGGAACCAGATAGTCTTTGAGGTATATGCTATGTCATGAGGATGTAAGAACCCTTTATGGTCCAGCCCAAAGGTCCATACAGTGCAGTTCACTGTCAGGCCTAGTCATGGCAGGTCTGGGAGCATGAACCCAGATCATACTGGAGCTAGCACAGGCACAGGCCATCCAGCAAAACAGCCATACAGAAGGAGCACAAGAACATACTTCCCACTCTACAGCAGGGAAGTAGGAAGTGGCCAGCCTAGCATACCTAGTTTCACAGTTGCTGCTGTTTACAAAAGGTGTGTAGGCTGAAGTCACTTTCATACACCTTGAGAACAAGACAATTTTTATACGTCTACATAATTATTTAGATCTTTATTCTTGGTTGTATGTTGCACTACCATAATAATTTATTGTCCCTTGTTAACTACAGCAGTTGTGTTTATGTAAAACCAGAAGGTATGAATTCCCAGGAACCATTGTGGGGTTTCACAATGTACTGCAGAAGGAAAGCAAGCAGTTGCATAATTATTCCAGCATGACATGTTCATGCATAAAATTAGGCCTTCTCTCCAAGCACTGTCTGTCAATAAGCCCTGTAAGTCTATAGGAGAGCTGCTCATAGCACATTCAATTTTACCTATCAGTATGATGTCCAATTACTTGGGAAAGGGTGAAAGACTTTACCACATCTAAGCGTGACAGACGTAACCTTTAAGTACTGGCAAATGCCAAGATGTTGCTGGTGGTAGGCATTCTGAATGTTTGTGTTTTCCTTTGTACACGGTTTCCCCCTTCTTTTTATATAAATGCAAATTGTTAAGTATTTTAAAACCCAGCACTATCACATCTCCCAGGAAGCCAGTTTGGCAAATGGAAGGAAGTTTTATGCTGCTTAACCTTCCCTATGGCTTTTAACATAATGTAGGTTTTGTTCCTTCCACACTACTAAAGAGGTTTTTCCCTGACCCTTGGTTTCAGCACACAAGTATCAGGTTGTAAGTTCAACACTGGTCCAATCACTGAACCTTGCACAAAAGGAAAAAGAAGTGAAATAATTTTGTTGTATTGGCCTAAGTAAAATGCATCAAAAGTCACTGCTCCATCTCTAAATAGTGAAGCTGATCTGTACCTCACAAGTCTTGTGAAACAGGCCAGCATACCTTAATACCTCCCAGCAGGGAGCACAACAGCAGGTCTAGTTTATCTTAATTATCTCTCTTTATCTCCATAGGAGGAAGTGATTACTGCCAGTGTGTTGCTGGCTAGAACAGAAGAAGCCAAAGAGCACGTCACCTCCGTTTTTCCACAACTACTCCCACAGCTCAGGTAACTGCAATAGGAAAACTTGATGGAGGGAATGGAGACTGGAAGAATGATATTTCTCCTTTTAGGTTACCCATTTGTGCTGGTTTTAGTCAGGACTGAGTTAATTTTCTTCACAGTAGCTGGTATGAGGTTATGTTTTGGATTTTCCATAAGCATAGTACTGACAAGGTGGGTTTTATTTGTTTTCTATGGTAATTGAAAGTGGACGGTCTGAGTCACTGTGTGTAGAAGAGACAAAGTTTCTTTGTGTAAAGGAGGTTGTGTTTTAGCCTTGCTCACCACACAGGGAAGCAACAAAGATAAAGCGGGCTGCAGTCACTGAGACAGCATGCTCTAGCGAAAACAAAACTTTAAGAAACGCAGCTTCTGTATTAACCTGAAAAGAGAGGTAGCGAGTCCTAGGGACACCTGCAGTGCTGAGTGACTGTCAGTTTCCATTTTATAGGATAGGGTGTATATGGTAGTTCTTTATGCATTAGTGAAGTTACCTTTGTCAAGTTATTGACTCCCTGTGCAACACCGTACTGCTGCTTCTCTTTCAGCTAGCTTGAGAAGCAGTCAACTTGGGTTTTATGTTCTTGAGAAGGTGTTGTGGTCTTTGATTTGAAGCCCATGGTCTATTGGAAATTGCAGTTTCATTGCTTTGTGGCAGTTTTGGTTACATCTTTAAATAGTGTCATGGCTGATTGTTTAAATATTTTGCGTTTGCTTTTGGTTCTTTGTTATTAGAAGAGTCCCATTCTGTTTTCAGCAGGGCATCATAAGCTGCCTTAGGAGTCTGGTACACTGCCCAGAGGAGTTGATGGGGACTAAAACAAGATTCTCATGTGTTTCCTGCAGCTTTATTAACGAAGGAAAAATAAGTGTGTAACATAAATCTGAGTTACCGTTTTCTCATGTGCTTTGTTCTTCTGTGGTAATCGTTCCAAGACTGCCTGACTCTTAACTCTTCATGGCCCTGAGGAACAATCTTTTCTCATCCTTTACAACTTGATTTGAACTAATAACAGTAATTTCCAGAAATGTTGATGGAATTATTTGCCATATAAGACTCAGCAGAAGCACCTTGCTGAGGTAAAACAGACAATTATACTTCTGCTGGTTCATATCAAAAACTTAGTTCTGACTGAATTTGTATCTGTTTCACATGCTGAATAAACATAAGCACGACAAAATCACTGCCTTACTGGACTAAACTAGTTTATTATTATGACTTTTCCTCTGTTGATTATGGTGTATGAGAAATTAAAACTCAGTACAATTGCCTTTTGCTGCCTGTTCCACATGACTGATAGATACCGATGGTGAATCATTTTTCCTTGACATCAAGAGCTGGATTGATGCAGAGCTCAGTCCGTCAGATCAGCTTTGGGGGTTGTGGCAATCTGCAGGTTTCTGTTGTGTAGTGGGTTATGGACAGGACTTTTTGCCATCACACTAACTCTTTCATAATGGCACAGTCAGCAGACTGGTTTATCACTAAAAAGGAAGCTTTGAGCCTAAGATTCCCCATTTTAAAAAGCAAATGTAAGTTGACCATAAAGCTAAATAAATTTTGATGTCGATGAGTTCCCTGTCCTTTATCCTCATGCAGTGAAGGGTGGATTTACAGGTCTGAAGTCAGCAGGAAATCCTTTCAAGCAGCTTTGAAAATTTTAGCCAAGAATCCTTTTCCAGCAGACTTTTGGCAGCATGTGTGCACCCTTATGGTTTCCTTTTTGATGAGGATCATGCTATCCACACAGTGAAGGATTAAAAAGCAAGATACCAGTAATAATAAAATATTAATTTCAAGAGCTGGCAAGTTTTCTTCCTCCAAATCAGGAAGCACCCTTGAGCCAGCTGGACAGACTGAGTGCTGGCTATCAATGCTGTTTTCCGAGACAGAAGTCACTTGATAACCTTTTTCAAGCATAAATCTTTGTCTCTGCGAAACATGATCTGTATCTACTGGCTATCTATAAAAAAAAATGTAGCCTAGTAAGACCCTGACAGGGGCCCTCAGGACAATGCAGCTGAAAAATTCAAGTGATGATGATGAAGACTGCTTTAGTAAGTTGTAAAACTCCTACTGTTGGCATGTAGCCCACAAGCCTAAAGGTTTCCTGTTTCACTGTTCTGGGACTCCCACAACAGTTTGACAAATCTAAATCTTATTCTGAGGCCCATGTTTGAAGTTCCAGCCATACAGGCCTCAAGGACTAGTGGCCTTGTGTCTGAGCATGGTTTTTTTTTTTTTTTTTTTCCAGAAAACATGGGGAGGTTTCATAGCAGCAACAGTAATAAGAGCTTCTGGCTAGAAAAATATCCATATCCAAAACAATTATCCGCCTGCAGTTTACCAGTGACGGCCCAAAAAAGTTATTGACTTGCTGATCTTCTGTGAACAATGTAAAATCATGGTGGAAAAGAGGGTTTCAGGCATTCATGGCACTTTTCTGCAGAAGAAATAGAATAGGGGTAGCATATGTGCATCTCTGTTCAGTCAACCTCAGCTGATGTGATGATCTGTGCTTGGTGAATGATAGGACAGACTCAGTTTTAAACTATATTTGTGCAACTCTTCATTCTGTAAAAAAGATGAAACATTCCTCACTTGTGTTCAAAATTCATGCTCATGCTTGTTAGACATTTCATTTGTGTTGTACTTATTTTTGTTGCTGACAGTCCTTTATTATTATAAAATTATAAGTCCTTTCTTACAACAAGGCTATTTTAATTTTTACTATACCCAGAGCTGGAGAGATCCACCTAGACACAGCCATCAGGAACCATTTTCTTAGCCTAGGCCTCTGTAAACAGGAGGAGGGGTAAAAAAAACCCCCAAAATCAGGGGAAAAAATATCCAAGTTGTGCAGTTCTTCCTTTTCTCTCCCACCCAAGGTCTGTTTTCTTGTGTAACTGGCTCAATGGCATTTCCAAACAGCTGAATGTTTTCATTCTTTCTAGCTAGACTTTTCTAAGCAATCAGAATTCTGCTGCAGCATTACATTAAAAAAAAATGAAATAGAATGAGCATTTCATCTATAAGCAATCCTTGCTCTTTCACTGCAGCGTGGCTCCCATCCAAAGCCAATTATGTAAAACAACAGCACCTCAGCACCATTACCAACAGCCATCTAAAAGGAAGAATTGCACCTACTCAAAGCTGAAAACATTTTCAAGAAATTTAATTATTTTTTTGCTTTCTCGCCTCAAGTGTGCTTTTTACCTTACTTCACTCTAAAATGCCTTGGGTGTTATTCATCTAGAACATATGGAACACTATATAAATCCAAGTTGTTGCTGATTTTACTTAAAAGTCAGGTTTTATTTTCTGTTTTTACTTCTGCCTGTTTACATTCTTTGAAACATCTTTCGCATTGCCCCAGATGTCGCTTCTCACAATGCTTCATCTTTTCTACATGTTAATCTTGCTTCCTCAGTACTTGTGATTTTTTTGCTTCATACAGTGATGGAGAGAAATGCAATGCCAAAAACTAATTGTCAAAGAAAATGGCAAAATGATTTAAGTCTGTGCCTTTAAATTCAGTATCTATTAAGTTTAATGGTCAAAATCCTTTCATCGATTTATGAAACAGTGTAGATCATCATGTCTAAAGGAAGAAGTGACTCTGAGACAGCTCTATCTAATAGACAGATTTCTCTTTATTTTACAGCCTACTGTCTTAACTTTAACATACTGTGGAAATAATTTGTAGCCTTTTGTTCTCATATTGGGTTTTCAATGATCTTGGTCAAGAATTCCAAGTATGCTGATAACAGCTGCTAGCAAAGCAGGTTCCCTGTGCTGCGGTTGGCTATAAGGTGGAATAATTGAAGCATGATTTACTCTCAGATACGGCACCGGTGGGGTCCCTCGAATATCCATTAGAATTATATCCTGGAGGCCTAGTGGGTTGTTAAATATTGGCCAAAGCTGTGGTCATCTTCTAGCATGGTTTTGATTTAACAACTGGGATGCCCAGCAGGCTATACGCATTTCCAGAAAGAGTTATTTGCGTGGAAGTCTTCTTAATTAAGAAGTGTAATGTTTCCCATATAAACAATACATATCTTTGCATAAATATTGCTGCTGGTTCATGTGTGCACTTGTTATACTTCCTAAATGAAAAAATCATTAAAATTAAAGGACTGAGTGATTTCAACACTCTCAAGTAAGCTCACACAGTGTTTTGGGTCTTCCCATTGCTTGGTTTGTAGTGTTAACATGCTACACACAAAGGTATAGAACTTGACCCTGCAGCAGAGATGGGTTTTGTTGGAGAGCATATGATTAATATAGTACAGTGCCAGCCATCAAGCTGAATTTCTTTTGGCATCATGGAAGAGAACAGATTAGCGGACATATATAAATTTTGAAAGGAAGAAATGTACTACATTCTGAAGCATGTGTGTTTCTAGTAACCGAGCTTACAGTCTGTGGAGCTGGGTGGGAAGAGGCAAAAAATCTGTGACTTCAGGTCTCGTTCCTCTTTGGAAGCTTCCACTTGTTTAACCACCGCCCATATTCACCTATCTCTGCAGCTTGCCTCGGCACTTAGACTTGCTCCTGCTGCTGAAGGCAATGGCAAGACACAAAAGTACTGGAATTGTAAATAGTGTCTCTGGAGTCGTTCAGCGTGGGTATCAATAGAGCTGTGCTGCCTGCTTACAATAAAGTCCAAATTTTTCACATCAGGATGAGAATTTTAGCAAAGATCTATGGAAAAGGACAGAGCCATGGCCCTTGACATTGAGTAGCACTGTGCTAGCAGGACTACCAGCAGTTCATTGTTTGTAAATAGCAAAAAAGAGGTGTCATGTGACTCTGTTGTGGGGAACTTCAGAAAGCTCAGTAAGGTCCTGCATCAATATATTATTATGCTCAGTGGTACCTGCTGCTGCAGGTAATGTGCAGTTTGCTTGCTGTCCCTGTTTGAAGATCTGTTGTGTGCAATGCTGTTAAGGCACTGGAGAGCTCCATCGAGGAAAAGAGCAGTTCCTTGGCTTAAAAAACCCTAAGAGGCATTAAGAAAGGCTTGTTGGTTCTGCACAAACAGAGCAGCATTAAATTATAACCCAAGCTTTTTACCAGGCTCACTCAAGTACAGCAAATACCAGCTGGAGGGTAAGGAGGGATTTGCTTTCCAAACAGCTAGGAGAGGCATTTATTTCACTAAATTAAACAAATATCAGCCTGTTTATGACAGTCAGAGTCAGCTGGACATAGTGAGCTGTAGCTTGTACTGTGGGCTGTTTGGGACTTGGCATCCAAGGAGGAACTGAAGGTAGTACAGCAAAGCTACAGAAAAATGCAGGAGATGTGTGGGCTCTGAGGCAACGGGATCCAGGCACCACGCCACAAAGACGGAAGGCAGGTTCTTTCCATGCACCCAAACTAATGTTGATGATGCTGCACTGTTCACCCATGGTATCTTGAGAGACCATGTGCTTGCAGAAGAAATGCAGCATGCACTGAGCTGCTGTCTGGAAGAAAACCCTCTCTTCTCCACCTTTACTTGAGATTTCTGAAATGAGTGGGGAGACTGGGAGAGAACAGGCCCTGGAGTTCAGAGAAATAAGGGCAGGAAGAAAGGGGGAGGGTGTCCTTCCTGACACCTTCCTGGACTCCGTTCAGCCCTAGAGGTATCTAAATTCCCAGAGATGCAGGTTTTCTTCCATGCAATATACTGGCTTAGTCCTGGTTATTGAGAGCTGCCCAATGCCTGACCAAAGGGACAGAAACTGTCCCAGTAAGAAAGAGGGCCCATTTCATTCCCTGTGTGTATGAGTGCAAAGAGCACTCCTGTCATTCTAAAAGCCCTCATACCATGCCTTCTGCAACCTGCATCACTATGTATATGACTAACTCCTACCGCTCATCATAATTTCACTGCCTCCCCAACTCTTTTGCTCTGTACTCTATCCCTGCTTTCCAGTACTAACACATGCTTTTGTGGAATTTAAGATTTTCTTTCATTATTTTTTTTTTAGTGTATCTGTCCCTCCTGATAATGCAGACAGCCTTGAAAATACAAATCATAACACACATACCACCAGGAACAAGATAAACTTTCTGATTAAAGAATTGTTGCTCTAGGCTTGTATTCTCCAGTGAATTGAGACCTTAAAGAAATTTCATTAATGCCTGTGTGGTTGCAAGAGAGAAACGGGAGTGAACTGGCCAATACTAATATGAGTACACACGCATGAAGACTTACCTCAGAAAATAAGAAATTGAACTTACCTAACAATAACTTAGAAAATCTGGTTTCTTATTTGTTCCAATGGTGAGAGGCATTTCCTTTGTCTCAATCTACTTCTCAGCAGGAGTCCCACACTGATGAAGTATCATCAAATTTTCAGCTCCCACTGAGAGAGACACCCGCACTGCTCACTGATTGGAGAGATGGAAACAGTGACAGGTGTTTCTAAAAACTGCTGGGCTTTAAAATCAAAGGGAAAAAAAAAAAAAAATCCCCTTGTGGATATTTCCAAAATAGAAGACCTCCTGAAGTAAGGCCATGAAAATTATGCTGGGACAGACTGAGGAAGACAAATGAGAATAGTTAACGTAGCAAGGAACTAGGTGACGTGACAAAGGTTAAGAAAGTCAACCCGCAAAGGACTTCATTCTAGGTCAGCTGAAGTCTGAATAATTCTGTGCCAGAGTAAGGCGAGGCTGTTGTTGAGGTTTTTCTCACAATGGCAGTTCAGTCAAAGGAGATGGTGGGATTCTGAAAACAGGTTAATTATTCTTATGAATAATAAGGGTATCTGCACTTACACTGGTTAGGATGAAAATGCAAAATTTACTCAGGACTGGTAGCACCACTTATTAAAACTGAATAGCTCTCCTGATGGCAAAACCCTATTTCATTTGGGTTTTTAACCATTTCAGAGGCAGCAGTGGAAATTCTCACAAAAATTGTTTAGCAGCGATCTCAGCTAAATGGGGATAATGCAAAGCCCTCCTTGTACACAGATGAAAACAAGTGTGATAATTTATGTGGGGTTCACAGCTGCTAAAGTCAGGAATGTGACAAGAATGTCCATGGTAAGATGAGTAATCCTACCTTCAGCATGAAGCAAATAGTGTTCAGTAAATAAGCCTTGCACCACTCAAACAGAGAGGAGAAAAGAAAATACTGAACAGCTTCTCACACAGTGGATCTTGTTTGTCCCCTGCGTTGTGAGACACAGGCCCTCTGGGGAAAAATAATATATGCTCATGCAATTAGATAATGCATGCACGCAGGAGGGTTAATTAAGGTCACACGGCTCTGACATCTCCTATCTGTGTGTTTGAGTTTGCAGTTTAGTGTTGTGTTGTTTTTCAAGGGCTTGTTTTTAACTTTTGTCTTTGTCTAACAGAACATAAACAGTATTTGTACTCTAACACCAACCCACCGTTTGCCTCCCCTTCTTCCCTAACTACACTGAAGCCCCCTCTTCCCACCAACGCAGGATCCCTCTTAGAACTTAGATCATGATCAACTCTCTTCAGCATCAGCTGAACAGGAGAATAAAACAACAATAATTAAGTATTTTCTGTTTCTTTCTGCCACTCTCTTGCAAAACAGCAACAAAGCTGAACAGCCACAGAAAAACTCACAATCAAGCTTTACCTTTCATGTGGAGATACATTCAAAACAGGGCTGGTGTGGGAAGGGGCTGGTTTGTGTGGCCATGGAGTGTTCATGGTAGGTTGCTGTGTCGTTCCATACAGAACACAACTGAAAGGTCCCATATGCATTAGATAGAAAGGATTGGAGATCTTTGTTCAGTTACCATGTATCTATGCTCCAAACAGTTCTGTCACATAAGGACTAGGTGCTTCCCCTGAACCCTCTGGGTAAAAGAGCTTTTCAGAGGCTATAAAGAGCACCATTCTGGCAACTCCACAGATTGTCTGGTCAGTTGCTGTCTGTGCTGCAGCTGAGGGCTATTGCAGTAGCCAGGGACTTTGTACTCCAGCTATTGCTATTAGGCAGATAAAGCAGTTTAATTGTGTTTCTGCTGGGCACTCTCCTGATGTTTGTCTGTTTTATCCCTATGAACCCTCTTCTGAACACACCTGAACCCTTTGTCATGGAGCTGAATAGTCCCACTATGTTTAAGCCTCCCAAGACAGCTCTGGGTAGTAAATTTAGGCCAGACATTTTCCTGTCTCTCTTCAGTAATTTTTCTCCCACCATTCTTCTCATTTCATGTGCAAACCCTCCTGGAAAAGGCCCGCAGAAGTTAAGAGGGATGAAGCCCCTAAGAGTCTATAGAAGTGTAACAACACTCTATTCTGCAATTGAAATAGAGTGCCGTCTTCTGCAACCTTTTTGAGCCGTCCTACCAGATTATATTATTTGACAAAGATGTTAATTGTGTTCTGTTCTATAGGATGTTCAAAATGTAAGGAAACATTATCATTTTCTCTTAAATTCTACAGGGCTTTACCACAGAAAACGACATCACAGAGTGTATAATGCAGTCACCACATGAAGTATGCCCATGTCTCTTTTGTTAGGTGTCTTTTTTATTTTTTTGTATGAATTATTTATTACTCATTAATACCAGGGGAAGTGAATTGTGCTCCTGAACATGACCAAGAGAATGACAGAGGCAACGTGGCAATAATTACAGGACTGTGTGTGTTCTCTAAATGCCTGTAAAAATGATTTAGTTGGTTGGGGGTGGGGGGGAAGGGTTTTGTAGGAAGCTCAAATACTCAGGTGATGATTGCTATATACATACAATAATACAGTATATAAACCTCATTTTGTATACTGATAATGAGAGTAATGCGTAAACCGCACAGTAGTATCTGACATATCGACAACTACTCCTACATGTCTAAGAATTTGGTGGGATGAAATAATCATAGCATCTGTATGTGCGGAGCTGAGCACACAGTAGCACAGCTGCCCACCTGCTCCTCAGTAAATCCACTGTGAAATGAGGAAGAGGTCTCAAGGCACCAGTTCTTGTTCCTGAGCTTCAGGGTGTGCTTCCCCTGCAGAATATTTGAGCATTATCCCATAGGTAGGACCCTACAATTTACTTTGCTTTTATGGTTCTTGAAGAGTTTTATTCTGTCTTGGGTACTGCTAAAATACTTAGACCTAACAGATTTTCATGCATCAGTGGTACAATGCACTCAGCACACCCATCATAATTACATCTTGACCTTTTCTGGCAGGTAACACCAGCAGGCTAGCATTAATGAATTTAGTAGTGGACTCTTTCCTTTTAAGATAACCAAGTGTCTTCGTTTCCCTTCTGTAAGGGGTTTTACTCAGTTTTGGCTCTATCTTTGTATGACTGTTAGTGTAATTAGTTGCTAAAATAAGTCATTCTTAATGCAGGAGTAAAACAACAGAGCAGTAGAAAATAGGCGCATCTTGGGGAGCTGTCACTGAAGAGAGGACGTGGCTGATCATCTGAGTGACATGAACAGACAAAAGGGTTATGGGAGGTTATTTTCCATAGACAAAGAGCAAATGTCTTTGCGCTCTGAGCAGCTCTCGGTTTAGCTTAAAAGAAGCAGAGACAGAGGGTGAAGGGGAGTTTGAACCAAATAGGTGGAGCTGCGAAGCAAACAGGTTTGACTTCCTGTGGGGCTTATAGAGGGGTCTTCCCACTTTTCCCACACCACAATTAGCTCTCCATTACAATGCACCAGCAGATACCAGTGGAGAGTTACCAGTGCTACTGGCAGCAATGGGAAGTGGAAAAATGAAGAGAGCTGCATGTGTAAGTGCACGTGTGCACACAGATGATTTGCCCTGTGACAGTGACTGCAGTGGACTTAGCTCCCTGAAGAGTGGCTGCAGGATCACTTTAAGCTTTAATGGCACAATATGTACAAAACCCGCAAAGCACAGGCACACATTTACATGTTTAGCCTGTACCACTAAATGCATGGACAACCAGTGTCAGCAGCAGAAAGGGGGAGAGCAGAGACTGGAAGATTTTGTCAGTGATGCTTAAACCTCCCAAACAACCACAGAGGAAAAAAACCTGTGCTGTTTACGCCACAGCCCTGTGCTCTTGTCTGCACAGGCACTGTCTGGTCTTGAAATAGTTTTAAAATGTCTCGTGCTGATTCAGTGAGGAAATTGTTGGTGCAGCTTCAATGGAAGACCAGTTCCTATTGAATACAGTACTGGTTTGTCACTGAAAGCAGAGGAAATTAATTCCTCGACTCGCCATTAACATGAGGTTCTGACTTCTTTAGCTAAAAACAAAACCAAGGTGGACTCATATACTTCCTTCCAGGGTTTCTTTAGAGCTCCAGCATCATATAACTCTGAAAGCAGAAGTATAGTCACACCATTTTCTTTGGCTCTGTATAAATAAAACATTCCTATTGAGAAACTTGAAATATGAAGTCAAGTTCTAATAGGATCTCTGCACATACTTAAGTTTAATCATGTAAGGAAGTATTTTTCTTAGTGGGGGCGGGGGGGTGGGGTAGGGGGGTGGGGAGGGGAGAAATACAAGAAATCTCTGTCTCCCTTTGACTCCACCACAGATCTGAGTCTGTTGTGTTTCTAATTCCAGCTGGGAGAACAAAGTACAAAAGATTTCCCATAAAAGCCATTTTGCCATAATCCAAGGGGTTTTTCTTCTGACCAGTGGCACTTACAAATATTTGTTTGGGACTTTACCTCTATCCAAACAACAAACCTTGCTAAGTATCAGTTTTTTCCAGCACTCAAACCCCAGTAATAAGACCTTCCTAAAATCATGAGGTTACTGTTAAAAATGCAGATGTTTAGGAATAATGCATGCTTACAGTTCTTTTTTTTAAAGTTTATAATTTTTCAGTTCTGTTGGATGACAGGTTTTCAGGCTTTCCTACCCTATCAAAAGGAAGAGACAGCATTTTTTTTAAGAGAAAGCTAAGATTCCCACAGACCCAGAGTTGAGAGCTTAAAGAAAACAATCACCAAATATGGCAAGGAACCATGAGCTGGAGATGTTGAAACACCAGTATTATTATTATCTGCTCTCATCCTGTCTTTCCCAACAGGCTTCACACCAAACAGAGAACAGAGAAAATGCTCCCACCTAAGACAGGATGAATAAGCTGGTAACGTTTTAGAAGTGCCAGGCACCCGCAGCTCTGCTATCAGTGGGAAATGCAGGTGCTCTGAGAATAAGATCCGGTTGTCAGTGTTTTTCTGCTGTTGCCTTTCCTTCTTGTTCTCTCTTCAGGCAGGACAGTGCCATTCCTTTTCAGTCTAATAGTAATGGAGACTTGAGACCAACTTTATCCATGGGCTTGGGCAGGGTCAGGCAGCCTCTTGGATGAGACATAAACTGTGCCTCTGTGCTTACAGTCTGAAAGACAGGGGTCTGGCTTAAACACCTTTTTACTTACTTTTCCCAGTTTATTTCCCGCAGAAAACAGGGTGTGGGAGGATGTGTGCGCCTGTCTTGCCCCAGCATGGAGCTGGGATTTGCCTGGGTGGATGTCTGTACTGAGGAGTAAAGGATTACTTTGTTTTCCGTGGTGATCTTACTGAAAACAGCAGTATGTGGTATGAGGCTTGTGTTCAGCGGTGTATTGCCAGGCTGTTCAGTTACTTGACCATGCAGGTGTTTGAAATGTACCCCACAAAAAGCTTTTTGGTAACCCAGAGCATGACTGTGCCATGCTGAAGCTGTCTCTCTAGCTGTGGCAGAGCCAATAGCACTAGTTCTCTGACTGACTTGCCTAAAAGCTTTCCTTCCCTGCCAAATACTAAGCGAGCGTTCCTGCTAGTGTGTGATGGAAGAAAAGTGACTGTGAGTCACCTGATGGAAGGCAGTGGTACCGACCTCCGCTCTGGTGGAGTACAAAAAGAGGCTTGAAGAAAGCTAAAGTGGAAAGAGCGTAGAGTAAGCAACAGGAATCTCAGGGATGACTGACAGAGGTGCGCATATTTCCACGCTAGGAATGGGGATGGAGAGACCATACCTTGTCCTTTGTGAGACCTGCCCTGTTAATATATCCTCAGTAGTTTCACAACTTGCAAACACCTGTGAACTAGCAAAAGCTGAAAAGAAACATGGATTTCTCTCCCTGCTGGTCTTGCATTGATTGCAATTAAGGAGGAGGAACTGAAGGTAAAGCTTGTATGACTGTATATCCCCCCTAGTCCAGATGAGTTCTTACTATCTGATTTTTTTTTTTCCTCTATCACTTTGCTCTGCTTGTTAAAGGTGCCAATTGTATAATTTTGCGCTACGATGCGAGAACACTATTCACACCCACAGTAACGATGTTCCATTTCATGGGGCTGCACAGCTTTTAATTTCAAGTTAATACAGTATAGAGGTTTTATGTTCAACGTTCTAAATGCCACTGCATGTTGATGAAAAGAAATTACATTGATGAAACAGTTAGGCAGTGATTAATATGATCCATAACTCAGAGTGATGTAACAGCCCCAGCTTTCTATCCTACACAAAATGATGTCCAATTACTTGCTATTGATCAGATATTGCATTGCACCAAATGGGACGCCAGCATCAATTCATTTCATCATATTGAATTTCAGCCAATATCAATGGATATTTGGCACATGTTTTGCTGAAACATTTGTCTGCCATCACAGAGCTGATGAACAGGTTGGCAGGTTTTGTCTGTGAAAGGGGTGGAGAGGGGATAGAGAAGAAAAGAAAAAGAAATGTGCTAATTCTGCTTGTGAATTTGTCCTCATACCTGGCACTGACAGGACAAGAATGCCTCCCTGCATGTGCACATTTGTTTCACACAAGTGGCTGCATGCCCCTTTCAGACATGTTAACATTCTGTACTGCTCACTGCTTAATTTTTATTGATAATCAAGTGAATAATTAAAGCCCAACAACTACTTAAAAAACATAAATCATCTTCAATATGTAACGCACCTCTGCTCAGGCATAGCTCCTGTTATAAATGATGGCCTAGAAATCCATAATTCATACAAGTGTGTATTGCCTTCTCACTCTGCCTTTGTCTGTAAGAGACATGGGTGCCAGCCAAAGCTCAGGGAAATGGGATGGAGGTACATAGGGTGGTCTTGAGATGTCTCTTTCAGCCCACTTTCCCATGAAATGATCGTCTTTGGTTTTATATCTCTTCTTGGCTGTTGATGTGCTATTTTCCCAGACAACATGCCATTAGCTCTGAGCTTCCCTTCCCCTTATTTTAATTTTTTGTTGTTGGTCCTGCTGTTATTTGCTCACTTACAACATTTGTTCCACACTCATTTGAAAAAAAACTTCATGTAGGAGTGCCCATCCCTATTAACCTCTCTGGCTAAGATCACCAGTCGTGTGACTGCCACATGGAGTACTGCTAGGCCAAATGTAACAACATCTGCCATGCATTCAACAACTTCCTTTTGGATTCCTCACACTCTATTTTCACTTCCAACTCTGAGCAGGAGTGAGATATGTTTTGCCGTCTCTCAGATGCCAAAGTGCTGGGAATGTGCCATCCTTCTACTGAGAACTGGGTGAGTTTCGGAGACAGTCAGATTAAGCCAAGCACTAGAATAGAAGTGGAGATGAGCTGTCCACAGCTTATTTCTGTTGACCCTCAAGGCACCTTTGCCATAGAATTTTTTTCCAGATCCTTGAAATACACAGTATCTGTAAAATTACCAATTATGGAGCTGTAGCTCTGCAAATGTTTACATATCTGCTCAATTTTATGTGCTTGAACAGTCCCTGGGGCTGCTTGAGCGTGTAAAATTAAGCATACGCAGAAGTTTTTATAGGCACCAGCTTTCTACCTTACAGAGCAGATGGCATCTCTGTAAACTTTGTGGAACATTATATTTAGAAACAATTCCATTTGTTATTCTAATTATTTGTTTACTGAGTACTGACAGCATGGTTGTATGTTGCAGATGTTGAGAAATGGCCCTCTTTCCGGGAAAATTGTGACTTCAGTGGAGAGTGACTACAGAGACCTGAGTAGGACAGCCTACCTGAGCCTCTTTGTTGAGAACCTGATTGACTTTACACAATGGCATCATTTTCTCTTCATACTCCACTCAGGTCCACAGTACAATACTGTAGTGCCTGTAGGAAGATTAGAATGTGTCCTAATGCAAGGAGTTCCTTGCACTTTAAAAGTCTTGGGACAGATCAGCTTGATCATGTTACTCAAACTTGAGATCAAGTATAAAGAAAAAATGGCTGAGATCACAAAAGAGTAGATTAAAAAAAGAAAAGAAAATCTGAATTTCTTTTCATTCCATGAACACTTAAATTTTTCTTAATCAGTTCTAGTGTATAGCAATAGTTTATCACTAAGAGTAGAGCAATAATCACAGCTGTCCACTCAGCTTCTAAGAACCAAAATGTTTTCCTTTACCCTTTTTTAGAATATCTTTTCCCAAATGCAATTTCAGGTTGACCAAAATTCAGCATGTGTCTGGAGGGAAAAAATATGCTTCTGCACTAATTCAGTAGATAAAGGATTTAAGGGACAATTCCCCATGCAATGCTTGTTGTACTGTGGACAGTATTCTCCACCTGATGAATCAGCCTGATCCTTGCACTTGAGTTGCACCATTCAGACAGTTGCTCAGGGGAGTAGTCCTCATCATTTCCCCAAAATTGAACCCCTTTGCAGTGTTTCAGAATAGATACACAGAAAACTGAGCTGTCCCAAATCAGGAGGCACTCCTGATTTTGCAGGTTTATATACTTACTTAATGAAAATTATCCCCTCTTTTTTGAATCAAATGCCCAGTACAGGATGAAGTTCCACAATTATTATTCATAACTTGCATGTTGGTCTACCAAGAACCTAAACATTTAAAAATGTTTTCTACCACTCTCTCTTTGAAAGAGTTTGTATCTGTCATCTGAGATGGTCTGGTTTAGTCAAAAAGAGGAAAGTCTGAGTTTTTCTGCAATGATTCTCTTGGGCTTGTTACGGCTTTTGCGTTTTTGTTTTATACTAGGAAGGTGTGGGAGTTTTAACCTCTGTTGGCAGCAAACAGGTGAAAGAATGAAGGGAAATAAATACAGCTACTCATTACTGTTATCAGACTTCCAAAAATGAAATGTAAAACCTTTAAAAGTCAATTAGCCTGATGAAAATCTTCCTGCAAATCTCAGAAACCAACTTTGAACAATTGCACACCTAGAACTCTTTAACATCTTCACTCTCTTCCACCTCTAGGTTCAGTTGCATGTGTTGCTTAAACGAGCAAATATCCAAGACACACCCTGGAAACCACCCAGGTGCTGCATGTTGCAATGTGGAAGCTTCAGCTTCATCCTTGCTTGGTTAAAGTGGTGTTCATCTCTCGCCCGTGAGAAGCAGTTGTAGGTGACTGTCTAACATGCTGTTGCAGTGTATGGCCAGGGCTGGTACCAGAGCTTGTGCCTACTTAAGGGGGAGGACTGGTGCTCAAGGAAAACATAATATTGCTGTTATTGATCCTGGGAAAGAGTGAATTGGCTCCCCTCCCAGAATTTTTAATGGCTTTAAAACTAGAAATTAACATTTAAAATCATGATTCTGGCATTCTGTTAGAGAATCACAGTGTCACAGAAGGGCTGAGGTTGGGAGGCATCTCTGGAGATCACCCAGTCCCACCCCCTGTTGAAGGCAGGGTCAGCTGCACCAGGCTGCAGGTTTTGAGTACCGATAAGGATGCAGACTGCACAGCCTCCAGGGGCAGCCTGTGGCAGTGCTCAGTCCCCCTCACAGGAAAAAAGGGGGTTTCTTATGTTTAAGTTAAATTTCCTGTATTTTGGGTTGTGCCTATTGCCTCTCGTCCTGCCACTGGGCACAGCTGGAAGAGTTAGAATCTATATTCCTTACTTCCTGCCCCCCTCAGGAGTTTATGCATACTGATAAGGTCCCTCCAAACCTTCTGTTCTCCAGGCTAAATAATTCCAGCCCTCTCAGACACTCCTCATATGGCAGAAGCTCTGATTCCTCTGCCATGTTTTTGTCCCTTTGCTTGACTCGCTCCAGTATGTTCCTGTCTCTCTGTACTGGGGATCCCAGACCTGGGCACAGCTGTGGTCTCACCAGTGCTGAGGAGAAGGGAAGGGTAACCTCCCTCGATCTGCTGGAGATCCTCTTCCTAATGTTAATCAGTCTCTCGTTTTCAAACTAGATCTATTTGGTTCTTGGTTTCAAGCTTTCTTCCGTAACGATGAAGGATAAATGGGGGAAAGAAGGAAGGAAGCAAGAGGGGGAAGAAAGTCCCACAGCAGGAAAAGCAAGCAGAATATCAGACATGCCCTTGGCCCCTGAAGCCAGGGCTCTAAGAAGAAATGTCACATTGCCACAAGACTTGTAATAACTTGAAGAGCTGGCACTGCAGATGTCATTCAGCCATCCTGGCTTTGATTGCACCATTTCTTTTGTGGGGAAGCATCAGGCATTCAAGGCACAACTGGCACCGGCTGCGCTGGTTCCTGGTTTCTCTCTGCACTCCAAACTTTCCCTTAGCCTACAGAAGGTCCAGAGTAATTTCTTTGCCTCCTCAGGTTTTTGAGCCTGTGGCACAAGCCCTAGTCTGGCATAAGGGAATCTGAAAGAAGAGTTTGGCCTTAAGATGTAGGTGGAAATGTGTATGTGTGTGTGTCATGGACAAATGGAAGGGAGGATGGATGTTGCAATGTCTTGATCACTTAATACAGGGAACTAATCAAATAAAGAAGTGATGTGGAAGAGCAGAGAGGGGAGAACTGAGGAAACAAAATTATTTAGCCAACATATGATCCATTGCGGCAAGAAACTTCACAATTTCAAGAGGCTTTCCAATATTTATAAAAATGCAGTAATAAGCTTAAGCATAGAAAGGCATGAGAGTAGGCATCATGTGATGTCTGTGATAAGAGAAATGTGTAATTGAGCTGGAGTGGAGGTGAAGGCACTCCCTGCACATACAGTGATATTACATTCTTTTCCACTTGGATACCCTCTCCAAGCACACTAATCCATGGATCTGGAGGAGGATAATCTACTGACGTCCAATTTTCTAGGATATGGTTTTTTCCTGGATGAGCCAATTTGTTCACTGAGAGGTGTGGGTGTTAACGCTTTCCTGGCTAAGTGGACCTCTAAGGATTAACGATGAGTTTGTTCACAAGCACCAGGCAAGCCTGTGCTTCCACCTGTCTTCCTGATGACGTGTATAAGTTCCCCAAGCTAGGGAGGACATGAAAGACATTAGAGGTTAGATCATCACTGCAATTAACATGTAGGTAAAGGAATCAGCACAGGCTCTTAAAATTAGCTGAAGCAAAGAGAGAGGAGTAAGCTAAAATGTCTTGACTGTGATCCATGTTCAGGTCTATTCCCTGGAGGTCAAATACAGAATTCTGGGCAAAGCCCAGTTCTAACATAGATATTCCTTGCTCTTACAAGATGAATGCATTTCTTTTTCCAACCACAAATGCCTTGAAGCTAGGATAAAAAAGGCCATTGTACTTTGCTAGTGCTCACTCCTCCTGATGCTGACAAAGCCCTATTGTTCTCCCAGAGGAGAAGGAAGAAGGCCAGGGATCAGGGTGTGGCCAGCACAGCCTCACAGGGAGCTTTGAGGGTTGTTTGCATCCAGTCACTTCTTTGCAAGCCACAAGGAAAATTTTGCAGCTGCTGTTGTAGTGGAGAGAGCTTGGATGGTAGCTAGTGTATTATTAGTACATTCTGCATCCTTACAATGTCTGCTGGAAAACAATGTTGTCATTTTAAAATGTCTTGATGCATTTAGTGGAGGGATCTGTGTGGTGGTGCTACATGTGTAAGCAGGGGCTTGGATTAGTTACTCAGCCCTTTCAGTTCCTGTCCAGTACTTGGCAGCTCTTCCTTCTCAAGTAAGCCCACTGGACACACTACTGCACTGCCTTCCAGAGGGGACACGCAGATGCAGCCTGAGGGTAAGGCTGGGCTCTCCCGCTTCTGCAAAGTCAGTTATGTGCAAATGGCATATCCTTGGTATTCAGAAAAAGCAGCCCAAGTAGCATTCCTGCTTCTGGTGAGGCCTGATGGAGGACTGCTGAAGGTCAGTGTGGAAGTCTGTTGAGTGCTCTGCACATCAATCTCCCTCAGAAACCTCAGGTGTCTGTCAAAGATGGGAGTGTGTGGATGAGGTTTCTCCCACAGTGTATCCCTGCAGGAAGAAAGACACGTTTAAAGGGAGGAGAACAGGAAAAGCAAAGAGAGTAATGGGATAAGGGAAGAAGTGGTGGAGGCTTTTATGCAAGTACAGAGGGACCTATTTTGGCACTGGCTGGCCTGCTGACCTCTGGCCATCCTCAGCCACACTGGTCTGCAGTTTGATCCAGCTGCACGCATGGTAGACATGACCATCCCCACGAGGGAAGCACTTGTGGAGGGGACTTCTCTTTTAACCTCTGTCTCTAGCACTGCTGCATTAATTTGTGTAGAGGAACCGCCTCCAAGAACCTAATTACTCATTTAAAAAGTCATGTAGCAAATTTATCCCCAAGGGACAGTAGCATTTTTGTAACTGTCTCTCCCCATACAAACACATGCCCACACCTCCTGTTTTGTTAATGTCTGGCTGGGTGTTCCCCTTGTATGTTGACCCCATCAGCAGATAAAAGAGAATGTCACATGGGAATTAATGAGTCCCACTTCCTCCCACTGAAGCCAGACATAGCAATTCCAGTGATGGTTTGCAAAACCGTTGTTAAACTTTAATTTGTAGAACGAGGACATTGACTTGTGTTGCCAAAGGGCCTGTGTCCCACACTGTTGGGCTTATACTTTTCCCTTCCATTTGAGAGTGGGCCCAATCCCAGCATGGACAACATGCACCCCAGTTTCCTACATGCCCACCTCCTGGCTTCCTGTGCAAAGATTGGGCCAGGTCTTCTCTGTTCCTAGTTGGTTCACAGTCTCCCTCCTGTCTCTCAGCAGACCTGTCCTTCCTCCAGCCATAGCAGGGCCAAACCCATGGGTTTTCCTCCAGCTCTTGGATTGTGAGTTTATGGTGGATCACTCTTTGACCTTGGAGATTCTCCCCATTTCAGTTCACACCACTTCCTGCTTGAGGTCCCAACCCAGCGAAACAGCCATAGCACTCCTGCAGGTCTTCTACCTTGGAGGCCAATCAATTTGCTCGGGGTGCAGATGAAAGTCATAAAACATGCCAGCATTGGTGCTTCACTGAGCATTTGGAGTCATCAAGACTCAAAAGAAGGGGCAAATGGGGGAAAGGGGCCAGTCATGTTTGTGGAGTCTTTTTCTTTGCAGCAAAGTATGGCTCCAGCCCCCTGCTGCATGCCTGTTTTCTCCTGGCCAGGGAGTGAAAGAGCAGGCTGAAATTTCAACGCTAAGTCCATCCCATGAATTGATGTTGTGCTAGCTCTTGCTGGGGGAGTGGCTTGCAGTTCTTGCTGCCTGAAGCTCCTAGTTCTGATCACTTTAAATTAAATGCCTCATTTCTCAGCGTGCTTACATGATGGTTTTGTGTCCCGCACAGCTTACTGCTCGTTCCCCGCCTCCAGCCCTGCACAGGAGACACATACACATCGGTTTATTTAATGTAAAATCCTAGCTAGAGAAATTACTGTCTCATCAGGCAGATGGACACAAGAAAGCCTTTGCTGTTCTTCGCTTCCAACCCCTGCCTGTTGGTGTGCTACCCCCCTGGCTCAGAGGGGCAGAGGCAAGCTGCTGATGAAAAGAATGAGACAGATTTTCTTTATTATTCTATCAGGGCAGGAGACAGAGAAACATTTGACATGAGGGAGCGTCCCTTGAGGTGGCCAAGGCCTGGCTGGGCTGTCACTGTCGCGCTTTCCACGAGGATGCCTATTGCTTTGCTGAGACAGCGTCCCCAGCGAGCAGGGAAGCACAGAGCGGAGCAGTAATAGAGTTGATGGCTGTTGCAGCAGTTGATGAAGTAATAGGCTTAGCCTGCCCTTTCCTTTCTCATCATTTCCATACTCATTTGTTAAGGTGGATGGCAACATGTCAATTTGCCTCCGGTTGCTATGGGGTTTCTTGTATTCCAGGCGTGGCCACGTCCAGCAGCATCTGGAAAGGCACAGTGGCGGCAGTTGTGGTTCTTTATCTTTACGTGACAGAGTTTTCAGGAAAAGGAGCTGGGGTCAGGAACCTGACATCAGATATGTCTGTTGCAAAAATCAGTATTGAAATCAAAGGAGCTGTGCCAGATTTGCACTGCTTATCTCAGATCTAAATATGGTCATTCGTTCTAAATTAAAAAAAAAATAAATCAGACTCTCTCTCTGGTAAGCCAGCCAGCTGGTCAAAATGGCATAAACACATTGCAATCAAAACACATCTCGGTGGCTGTTTTTCCCCTGTGGCCATGACTGGATGTCACCTCTAAGGGGCAGTGTGCGTGTGCATTACACGGGCAGGGGAGCACTGCCGGGACCCTTGCAAAGGCGAGTTGTTTTCCTGGCTGAGAAACAAGACATAATATATAAAGTTGCTTTAAGGACAAGAATAACAAACATGCTGCATAAATAATGTAAAGTAAGAAGAAAGTCCAGCATTGTTTAGAATATTTTATGAGAAATTTATTGCTGTTAATTGAATGGGAGAGATTGATCACTGAGGAATCTGGCTCATTACTTAACAAAACCTGGATAAATGGTGTGTCACTTCTCTGTTCTGCTTAGCATTCTGCTTCTGAAGCCTTTCTGTTTATGGGGAGGAAAATAAAAGGTATTTCAAACCAGATACAAATTGATGCCCCAGGTCCCCCCTCCCATTCCCACATAAATACATTCTAAAATAGAGACAGGCAAGATAGAAGTCCCTCTCCTTCCTTTTCTTTTCCTGCTTCCCGACATTGTGAAATGCCTGTTGAGCCTCGTCACATACAAACAAGGGGGCCAGAAACGGGGTAAGAGAGGAATCCACTGTGCTGTGCCCCACATGCCCCTCCCTCGGGGCCTGCCGAGGTTGCCTGCGGCAGAGCACTGGGATGCGGGGTGCTGCAAGCGGCAGGGTGCAAGGCAGAGCACTGGGATGCGGGGTGCTGCAAGCGGCAGGGTGCAAGGCTGCTGTCAGCTCGCTGCAGAGGAGCCCTGCCAGCTATCGATCTGGCAGCAGAGTCACCTCGCTGCCACTGCGCTTGGGGCCTGATTCGCACCAGCAGCACAGGTTTGATAACAAGGATGCCTACGTGAGGTGCTTTAAAAGGTCTCTGCACTTAATTTGGTAGGGAAACAAGCAGGGGGAGGTGAAAAGCCAGCACATTGTACTAGTTTTTTTCCTTTTCCTACTTTCATTTTGGATGTGGTCTACAGCCTTTGAATAGATTCCTGTAATGAGTTGGCTCTAAACAGAAATAATACCAGAATTAAAATAGACAAGACTAAACTTGGACATGGACAGGGATGCTGATTATATCCAACCAGCTGCAACCACCCTCTGCTGCCTGTGTAATATTCATTTTCCAATTATCAGCACCAGGCTAGTGAAATTAAAGGTCACTGGGTAGGTATTAGGGTCTAACCTTGTGGTTTTTATGCTGAAGTTGAGGGGGTTGATCAGCTGAGAACTGCTGAATCCAGTCTCAGCAGCCACAGAAACAACTGAGGGCTCCATCACCCAGCAAACCATCCCCATGCCACTCAAACAACACTGCTATGGCATTCTGCAGGGCCTGGGCAGGATGGGTACAGAAGAAGCAGGGCTCCTCAGGAGTGCAGTGATATGCTTAGTCTCCCATCCCCTCTGCTGCAGAGATATCAGCCCTAGACTGAAGTCACACAGGACCACGCATATCCCTGGGTGAGCATCCTATGACCCGATCTCATGGCACCAAGATAAATTTCAAATGAATCTTGATTTTACTAGCTGTTTTTAAAAAAATAAAAATCCCCAAAGCTCAAATTATTTCAATTTGGTCTTTTTTCCTAATGAAACATTTTGATTTTCAGTCATCAGCATGACATTTTTATTTTTAAACTTCCATTTTGTTTTGATCTTATTTACACAGTATACAGACCAGTAAAACTATTTGGATTCAAACTTTCATTCAATCCAAAGCAGAATTTATCCCACTCTTCTGTTCACCAATGTTTCATATCTAAAGACAACCTGAAAATATTTTCACCTCTTTTTTTTCCCCTGGAAATGCTAATACATAGAAGCTTAACTATGGTTTCAGCAAAACCTTCCCTTCTCCACCTCCCAGTAACTGCAGCACAACTACCACTTGACAGAGTTCAGTTTTTATAAGATCCTCAAGACAGATCCTCTCTGAACATCTAGCACCGGGGGCTCCCAGCACTGGGCAGAGAACCATATAACAAAGAGAACTCTGATTTCCTTTGAAATGGCATCAGATCATTCTTCTTTAGCTTTGTCAGTGCTCTGCAATATAGCTCATTAACAACTGCTTGTTGAAACGTTTGAGAGATGACTGCCTATTTGTCTGGACAACAATGTGTGAAGCTTAGTTATGAGCAAATTATTGAGGTTCTAGCTTTCTTGTCTTTTTTTTTTTTTTGGATTTGCTATAGGACTTTAATGAAAATCAGGCCTAATTAAGTGTGGGATTCTTTTGTCTGTGCCTTGGTTATTGCAAAGAAAATTCAAGTGTTGTAAGGGAGAACAACCTATTAAGAAGAAATCAGAGTCTTTGGGTACTTCTTCTAAAATATTCAGCTCTCTCATTTCTGAAAAATATTCCTACGAACCCATGGAAAACCCCTGAGTTGGAGTTGGCAGCACATGGGTGTTATAGCAGTCATGCTAACTACAACAGAAACAACTACTTTTGCTGACCTTCTGCCTTGGGCCTGGAATGATTTCTGAAAGACCTCGAGTGGAAGCTGCCCCTCAGAAATCACAGGATGTCACTTGCTTGGTCCCTTTGAACTTTGTGGCTGTTGATGAGGTAGGGGAGCTGGTCACTGAGTGGGAAGGGGAACATATTTCCCTGCCTTACCCTGACTTCTCCTAACTGCCATAGGTATCCCCTGACATGGATGAGTCCCTGGTAGTGGGGTGGTCTTTCCTTGGTGGGCTGCCTTGTTTGTGCTGAGGAAGGGTCCTCCATGCGCCCCGGGATCCTCTGGTGGCCCAGTTTTCATATGTCTCCCTCTCCATCGACTGGACAGAGACTCCAAAACCATGAGCCCTGGAAGTCAGACACACCATGAACCTCTCACAGATTTTTTGAACATAGATGCTGCATTAGGCAGCTGAGTTTGTCTTCAGCCTCACAGTTGGCTGTTTGAATCCAGCCCCAGCTGCCTCGTGATAGATCCACAGCACTGACATTTTATTGTGTTTTTTAGAAATGGGTTTAGTCAAATGGTTACGAATAATTTGAACTTTGGAAAGCAAAATCCCTTTTTTTCTGTGGGCCCAGTGCTGGGGAAAACAGGTGATTCATGATATGACATTATGTTCCTCATTTGCCGAGTGCTGCAAAGATAAGATTAAGCTGTTGGTGTACAGTACGTATAGCTGAGCCAAAGTGCTGCCGTGGAAAAGCCGGTGCCTTCTGCTGCTGCAAGGAGCACACAGCTCTTTGCTTTGGTAGCTCTAATGGTGCCGAGGGTCAGGGTAGTGGTCAGCTGTGGGTCAGTGTTCAGGCCTCTGTATTTTCATGTCTGTGTACGTCCCTTGGGTCCATTTATCCCATGTCTAGCAGGATGGCCCTTCTGTGTCCAGATTCATTTGCAGACAGTGACACAGAGCTGTGATATTCCCTTCCTCCACCTCCTCTCACTGTTGAAATTGAGAGAATTGTAAGAGAGTGGTTTCCAGCAGAGAACAGGAATCAAGAGCAAGGGACTGAACCCTCACATGTATTCATGACCACGCACACTTTTATGGACCCAATAGGACTGTCAAGCATTTCATGGGGCTTTCTATCAAGGACACTATATAACAATAACTTGTATTGTACTGCACTTTCAGTGAATATATGTGGTAATTGGTGTGCAGTTTCCCAGACTCATACTGGAAGACAGGCACCTGTAGACAGAAAAAATGAAGTTTAAAAATCTCTTTGCTGACCATGTTCCCCCAGCTGGGAGAGCAAAGCACAGGCAGTAGCAGCCGTAGGTCGGTTGTTCTTGACCCTCTCCAAGCCAGGGTCACATCCCTCTGCTGCCTCCTGTCTTACTGGGATGGAGCTGGGGAGTGGTTTCATTTTGCAGTGGAGGGAGCGGTATATGTTTACACCCCCTGCCCCTTTCTATGTCCCAGAGGAAGAGGTTTGCCCCCCTTCCCACAGTGCTGAGTTGAGATGTCAGCCCCAGGACACTAGGTGTTTAGCAGGTAGAAGGCCAGGTGCCTGAGGAGAAATCTCTGCCACCTGGAGTCCAGGCTGCTGTGAAGGATCGGATGCCCCCAGGCAGGATGGACTGCCGGGTAGCTCTCAAGGGTTAACACATGCTGTCATGGCAGTCATGGAGTACTTGGGGAACAGGAAGAGCAAAGCCTGCAGGTCCCCTCTGAGCAGCTTCCCCAGGCCACCATGGGTAACACAGGAGATGCGGGCTGCAGGCAGAGTCACCCCTGCTTTCTCCATAGCTGCATTCAAAGATGTTCATCATAGGAGCCATAAATGATATCTCTTCCCATTCAAGGCCTGATCCGGTGACTGCAACAGTCGCATCGGGACTGTCTAGGTTAGCTCTGCTGTGCATGGTATAAGTCCTTCTTGAACCCAGCCAGGAGCTCGCCTGCTGCTGAAGTGCTGGATATGAGCTATGGTTCATGTATTTGCTTTCTTGTTCATTGTGAGATGCTGAGTCCCAAACGTCAGGAATGTGATTAGGTTGAGTCATCCTTTCACAGAGATTTCTTTATTATTATTTCTAACATTTACCTACTTAACTGTGAACAATAATATTTATGGGGAGCATGTCTGTCGATACATAAATATTGCTGGTGATATGCCCAGGGACAACCACTTGCTAGGCAGCAGGACTTTAAAAATGTAGGCAGTGTATTAGAGCCCACCCATGGTGATTTATCTCCTGACTTAATCTCCACAGGAGGAGGCCATGCTGGCAGTTTTGCCATGCTCACAGTGGTCAAAGAACAGCTTACAGTGTTAGTAGCACTGGATACCATGGTAAAATTGCCCTCATGGCAATCTGTCACCTGTTGCTACCAGGGCTAGTTATGGATTCAGATCACCCACCCATGTGTGGGAATGTGAGCTTGCACACCACTGGAGACCCCAGACCTTTATTTCCACCACACAGTGTATGCAAGCCAGTCAGAGTGTCGTCCTCTGACCAAGTGACGGAGCAGGAGCAAAGCACAAAGAAAAGTGACTGGGAAAAGGAGAGGACACCTGTGACTCACAGAGATTTGTCCCTCATGATACAGCAGTGAAAGAAACAGCAGCAGGATTTTCAAAGAAACATGCTGAGGAAAAAATGAATAGGTTCTGTGGACGTTGCCCATCAGATGTAGCACGTCAGGGCAGAGCAAGAAGATGCATCAGATGGTAGACTTTCTGAAGACAAGGGCAGGCTATGTAGTCTGTGCTTGTGCAGCACCTTGCAAAATAGTGAGCCAGTTGGTGAATTGTCTTCCTGGGTGCTACTCTGAAGGAAATTCTACCAATAGGTTAGGTAAAAGAGTAAGCAGAAGCAAGTATGCTTGTTGGTCTGCCTCTCTATAACAAGGTTATACAGTTACCCGCTAGCAATATAGCAACTATGTTGTGATTAAAGAAATAGATACACATTATTTGTTCTCAAACCTGTTTTTTAAGATGGTTACAGTATTACAATCTAAACCTCTCTGTACACCCTATTGACTATCGTACTGTTCCATATTATTGTTAACCATGTCTGAAGACAAATGTTTTATATTAATTCTAATTTCCCTTAAATTGTCTTATTTCATGCTATCGAGCAAATTAATCCACGGAATGAAGGGTAATTCTTTCTGTTGGGCAGCCCAGCTTGCTCATTATTCATTTCTGAAGAGTGAAAATCCTTTCTGTAACTTCATGCTTCTCTTGCTTGCAGTACTCCCTTAAGAGCAAGGAGTTGTTTTTCTTCAGACATGCAGTTGGGTTGGGAACTGACTGGAAATTGCCAGTGTAGCAAAGGAAGAGATGGACTGGTTTAACACAAATCTGGAAGGAATCTAAAGCCTGTTTTGTGGGGAAGTTTGCTCTAGGATTGCTTTGGGCCTGGGGAAGACAGCACATACCCTTCTAGTGTACACCCAGGAGCTGCGCTCTGTTTGCCTTGAACTTTGCGAACCTTTTCTCAGCAGAATACAACCGAATTCAAAATCTTTTGCTGGGCAGAATGTCCTGAGTAGAGCTGTGATATTCAGTGAGGACTGGCTGGTTCCCTGGGAATTTGGAAGCCCAGTTACAGCAAAATTTAATCATTTTAACCTTGATATTTTGGGAAAGAATAATCGGGAACACTTGGTTGCAAAATAGCCACATGTATTATTGTTAGGTATTACAATATCTTATATAGGATGCACTTTCTGGATACCTTTTGGGGTCCCAGCATAAGTCACATTCCCGTGTACCCACTGGCTTCTCCCAGTGCACATGTCCAAGAGGCAGCCGTAGTGCTGCCGCAGGCGTTGGGGTTGCAGAGCTTATCCCCCGTGCCCTCTAATGCACAGCAGATGGTGGCAAAAGGAAGAAGGGATTTTGTGTCATCGTCCAACTGATTTGAAAAGTGCTCAGAGGCTGTGGGTTGCCTGTGGGTGCTGCAGCCAAACAGGCATCTACATATGTCACTTCTGAAGACTTTGGCTTTGTCTGACATGGAACGGAGGCTCTTGGTGTGGTGGCTGATAGAAGGTCCCCTTCTGAGAGGGGAGTGTGGGGCAGATGGTTTTAAGCCCCATTGCTTCTCCCGGAGGTAGAAAAACTTTTTAACCTAATTTCAATTGTTTTAGCAATTGTTTAGGTTGTGTTTTCATGCTTGTAGAGTGATCTTGATCATCCACAATTGTTCATTCAACAAGGAAGTGAACGGCTCTTTGAGCTATACGTCTCTCCCCTGCTTCCTTGGCAGGAGAGACCTGTAAAGGAAGAAGATAAATAACATGTCTGGAGAGGATTCAGCTGAGAAATTTCTGGCTTCCCCTGCCTGTCCTCCAGCTGTTGTGCCCCTGGTAACTTCAGTGACTGTACACAAGCTTGGCCCGGCTGCAGTTTCATTCAGTTGGATCTATGCTTCCAAATATTTTTCTGATGTAACCATCTCTGTCTGGGCCAGGGCTTTAAACCTCTCCCTGTGTAGACTGGGAAAAATGTGTAGTAACTATTTCTGCACTCTGCTATGAACAGACACTTAATACCTGTAAGTAAAAGATTTCAGTCATGGGGCTGGGTCAGCAAACTGCCTCTGTGAGTACCAGAGTCCCATTGTGTCAGGTTCATATATACCTCATCACATACTTCCGTGGCTTGGGTTCCCCAGGAAGGAGGACCTTATGCTCTAACAGCATTAATCAAATTTTTATGTGATGGCTACCAGAGCTCCTCCACAAATCCACCCTGAAAATGCCTTTGTGAAAGACAATTACATTCAAACAAAGCTGAAAGGTATCTGCTTTCAACAGAAGTTTTGTGTTATTTGTCAAAAAGAAGTATTCTAAAAATGTGATGTGATGCCACACAGCAAACCTGTTGTTCTCTAGCTCACCCTGGGCTGGCATCACACTTGTAACAGCAGCAGAGCCACGTTCCCACAGCAGGATCACCAAGAAAGTTGGCGACACAGTGCCAAGAGACTTAGGGTATAGCTGTGGTGCCAAAGGGACAGAGCAAAAGGGAGTGGGAGGTATTTAAACCACAACTGTCAAATAGGTATTTTAGAATGCAAATAGGCGTTGATTTTTTTCCAAAACCGTGATATTTCTCTGAAGAAGATAAAGGGGAAGGTTCTTAAAAGCCCCTACAGGAAAAATATTAATTCCAATCATCTCTAATGACTATATTAAATGATGGATATGTTCTGTTAACCTAATTACTGTTTAGAAAATGGATTCCACAGGTTAAAGATGTGAAGAGAAACCTTCCTACCCCGGTCCAGCCCTCAGATTACTAATCATTATTAATTTTTCAGGTAGGCAGTGATGAAGTTGCAACAAAAACTCCAAGGGCAATCAAGAGAGACTTCAGGGCCTTGGGATGACTGGTTAAGGGATCAAGAGCACAAACAGTGTTCTCCTCTATGCTTCCAGTTGTAGGGAATGATGATGGAAGAAACAGGAAGAGCCAGCAGATCAAAACCTGGCTCAGAATATGGTGTCACTGCAGGATTTGGGGATTTTTGATCATGGGTTAGTTTACATGACACCAGTGCTGCTGGCAACAGACAGGGTACAATGGGGAAAAAAGATCTTTGCGCTGTAGTTGGAAGGGCTCATTGAAAGAGCTTTAAACTATATTTGAAGGGGAGAAGGGACAAACCCAGGCTCACTAGAGATAAACCTGGTGATCTGTGATTTTCCAAAGCTCTTTACTCATTAGTGTTAACCAATAATATTTGGTGACTCTCTGTCATTTCACACAAGAAATCTCCCCATAGATTTGGTGACTAATGATTTTTAAGAGTGGCACAAGACGTGGCTTCTCCATAAACTCCATAATATCGATAAATAATCGTGCTGGTTAAACCACAACAAAAATACTTGAAGCATGAATTTGTAGGACTCCAGTTAGCATCCTCCTCTCAGCTATTCTGTGAATGTCATCAGTTACAGTATTCTGCTCTCAGTATAAGCAGGTAGCACCATTCATATCAGCTGAAGATCATACATGCAGGGAAGGCAAA
Source organism: Rhynochetos jubatus (assembly GCA_027574665.1). NCBI lineage: Eukaryota > Metazoa > Chordata > Aves > Eurypygiformes > Rhynochetidae > Rhynochetos > Rhynochetos jubatus. The sequence continues at coordinate 16,482,826 of CM050654.1, read as the reverse complement.
ATATCAAAACCAACATTAGCTGGAAGCAGAGATGCTGGCAAAGATGTAGAAATGTCCATCTCTGTGAGAGACCTAAGCAGGACGGTTACAGCAAATCGTGTCATGAATGGCAATGAAACATTTAAAGGGAAAAGAAGGTTGCTTTTTTGTTTGGTTGTTGAAGATGTAAAGTAAAATCTGTGTCTCTCTAGCTGGCAGCTGTGAGGGAGAAAGATTTTTTTTTTTTTATTAACTCATGTTGATTAAATGAAAAGCTTAATTTTTGGAGAAGCATTTGATATGAAACCACTTGCACTTGGAGAATTTTTCATTTCCTAAGAACAAAGCACAATCCTTCCCACAATTGGTTTATGGATTGATTACAGTACATCAAAAAAGGCAAACAGATTGATTCATAGCTGTTTGCATGCTCCTGCTTATAAGCCACATAGTGTATGTGCCTTTGCTGCTAGTATGATTTATAATAATATGCTGATAGTATTAACTGTATGCAGGAAGCTTTGCAAGGCAGGGACCTGACTCAGTTTAGGGACTAGGCAGGCAGTGATTAGAGTCGATGCAGTACACTAGGCTGTGCTGTGTCTGACTAGGGCAGTTTTCTGTGGGTTTCCTTAAACCATAATTTCTGCAATTTCTCTTTTGATGGGGTTTCTTCAATCTTATGATTTGCTTGCACTGCTCTGGAGGCAGGCTTCGTGCTTTTGGGCAATTGTTGCCTTGGAGTTGTGGTTTAGAAAGCTAGAGATTTAAGAGCAGAGAAGGAGGCAAGGTTGAAGGCTTGGAGGCAAATGCAAAGGAAGTTACAACTGAGGTGGAAGAAGGTGGCACTGCTGGTAAACTTTGCAGATTAAATAAACATCTCTGGCATGATATGTGATGGTAATAAGGACAGAGCATCCCTATGGCAACATCTGGATTGCTTGGTAAGCTGGATACTTTTAGAAAGCCGGTGTGTACATACAGCTGCTGGGAAGGTCACAGAATACACAAACCAGGAATGCAGGTATATGTTTCATTTCAGACTGACAACTAGAAAGCAGAAACTCCGGAGAGGATGTAGGGGCTATTTTGGATGAACAAATGAACGGGAATTCCCAGTGTGAAGCTAGTGCTACAGGGGCTGATGCAATCCTTGGGCAAGTAAACAAAGGGATTTACTAGGGCTCAGGAGGGAATGATGTCACTTTGTGATACAGGATTGCTGAGGGATCTGCTGAATTCTGTAGCTAGTGCTCATGCTCAGACATTCAGATAGGATGCAGAAAACTGGAAAAGCAGTACAAAAACAACTGAAAGATTCCCAGCCCTGGAAATTCTGCCTTGCAATGTGAGACTTAAAGCTCTTACAAATCCTTTCTAGTTTATCCAAAAAAAGGTTAAGAAGTAGTTTGACTGAGATGTATAAACGTAAATATTGCAAGAAAATTCATGATGTTAGTCTTCCATCTGGGAAAGAAACCACAGGCGGAAGGAAGACATACAGTCAAGGTGTCAGGAAAAATAGATTACCTGTAGCAGCTGCTTTGCAGGAGCTGTGTCCCCCCTTCGCAAGTGTGTGTTTCCCCCTCCTACCCTGGGAGACAGGCTGCTCTGATAAATCATCTCACCATTATTGTAGTTTGCTGTAGGTAAGAGCATCAATAGGGGTGATTACCACAGGGAAGATGACCCGCAGTAATTTTTTCCCTTGAGGTGAACTGTTCAAACGTTAAAGTCCATAGAGAGGTCCAAGGGCTGTCAGCTGAGGCTAGCCACATTTGGATGAAAAATATGATGCATTTATTTTTAACAGGGAGGGTTAAATCTTTAGGTCAAGCTGTCTAGGGATGTAGTGGGTTCCCCATTAGTTGCAGTCTTTTAATCAAGACTAGGTGCCTTTGTATTAGACACACTAATCGTTCAAACAGAAGTTATAGGTTCAGCATAGAAATTCCTGGATGAAATTCTGCACCCTGTTAGGCTAAATGGTCATAATGAACCTTGCCTGGCCTTTCACTCTATTATCTGTCAAAAAATGAGGAGAGAATTGAGAGGTAATCAGGACCTACACAGTTCTGATTGTGGATACCAGGGATGAGGAGATTAAATCTGGTGGAAAAGGTAAAAGAAAGTTACAAAGGAACCTGCCAGCAAAATGGACAGAGAGCTGGGCTTGGCTGCAGTTACACGGGTACGCTGGAAACACTTGTGGGACGATCTGGGACATTCAAAGAGAACACCAGCGGGCAAAGGAGGTTTAAGTGATGCAAATGGCCGAGACTGTGCAATGGAGAGACAGGCAGCTCTTGACAGTGGAAAATACACCCAGGGTGGAGGAAGTGTCACTGCCGATTTAGGGGGTTAGGGTGGGAAATGATTTGCCAGTTCTGACAGAGGAGGGAGGAGAGAGTGATTTGGGCAGAAAGGTGAGACAGCCTGGGGGAGAAGGTGCAGAGGCAGAAAGTCTGGCTGCTGCAGAAAGAAGTGAGTCAAACAGTAGAGAAGGGTTTGAACGATACTTGCTTTGGAGAGATACAGAAGTCAGCAGAGCATGCACCTTCAGTAATATAGCACACGCTTGACTTTCATAGCAGGATTACCTGATGGCATTACACCCATCCTACTGAAGAAAAAACTAGGCTCCCCACATGATATAAAAGTGGTGCATTCATTTTTAACTACTCCATGACCAAAAATAAATTGTACAGTCATCCTATTCCAGAATACCAGATTGATAGCTGAATAGTGAGAACTCAGCAAGTTAGGTAATTTTGCACTGAATACAAATGAGAGTTATAAGATAAATGACATTTAGTGACATTAATTAACTGATTAAATTAAACCTGATATTTTAATCAGAATTTGTTTATGCAAAGCTCTGGATAAAAAGAAATTGAGTTTAACCTAGTTACTTTTACAGTTCCAGTTACCATAACAACTTCTTGTGATATCAATTAAAGGTGGTCTTCACATTATTTTTAGAACTTGAGTTACCATAACAACAGAATGCTGCTTCATTTGCAAAGAGTTAAAATATGTTGTTGTTTGAGAAACAATCAAAATACAAGTGGGATGCCAGGAATTAATACCCCAGAATGGTTGCACAAACAGCATTTATCAAACACCTCACTTGTGGCACGAGAGACTGATGGATCTTCTCCAGTGTGACAAGCTCAGGATGTTCCTTGGTTGCTTGAATCAGAAAGAGATTATTTATCAATTGGAGAAGAGTGGGGCTGTCAGGCACCAGAGGTATTATGAGCTGTCAGATTTGCAAGGAAAAATGATGCATTAGCAAATAAATTCACCTGGCCCTCGAGTACTTCCGGAGGGCAGGCAGAGGAGTGTCTCCCACAGCCAAGACAGCAACCTCATGCCTTGTACCCAGACACCCCTGGTGGGAAAAGAAAAATGGTGGCAGATCATTTCAAGGACTTTCTCTTGACTGTGTCGCGCTCCCTTGGAGGTCAGCGCTAGAATCCTTCTACTCTGCCTCTGGCTGTTCTTCTGTGAGGGGTTTTCCCTTGTGCCAGGGCAACACCTGCTGCAAGAGAGCAGCCTTGTTACGACTGCCTACAGAGGGGATTGGTGATGTTAGTGTTGGCCCAGCCCCACAAGAACCTCCACGAGACAAAAGCGTGGATAAGATTACAAACCAGATGTGTCACAGTGGCCAAGGTGCATAAAGGGCACCACAAATATGGACACACGTGTGTTTGTGTATGTTCACCACAGAAGTAGCTAAGGGCTTATGCTTGTATCACAGTGGTCCCAGGCCTGATTTTAACATAACTACTGCTTTCCCTTACCTCCAAAGCAGAGGTAACTAACAGATGTTCACAGATTCACAGTGTTAGGGGTTGGAAGGGACCTCTAGAGATCATCTAGTCCAACCCCCCCCACCAGAGCAGGATCACCTAGAGCAGATCACGCAGGAACAAGTCCAGGCGGCTTTTGAAGGTCTCCAGAGAAGGAGACTCCCCCACCTCTCTGGGCAGCCTGTCCCAGTGCTCTGTCACCCTCACAGTGAAGAAATGTTTCCTCATGTTCAGTTTGAACCTTCTGTTTTCCAGTTTATGGCCATTGCCCCTAGTCCTGTCACTGGACACCGCTGAGAAGAGCCTGGCCCCATCCTCCTGACACCCACCCTTTAGATATTGATAAGCATTGATAAGATCCCCCTCAGCCTCCTCTTCTCCAAGCTAAACAGACCTCTTAGAGGTGTGCCTTTTGCAGGGTCTGAACAGATGGAGCTTTCCTCTTTTTGCAGAGGTGGATCTTCAGGATCCCATTTACTTGTGTGTAGAGCAAGGGGTGGCCTTCAGACACTTAGAGGCTCTTGAACCTACAAGGAAAATACCTTGAAGCAAACAGCAGCCCATGAAGCATTGGCGCAAGATGCTTCTTGCAGCCAGGATCCCACCTGCAGTGCAGATCTAGTCTAGAAAAGATAAGTAAGGTGGGCATCAGCTTCTGTGCTTTCTGTCCTGCTGGGTGTTGCTATTCATCAGAGGACACTGAATCACAAATTGAGTCCCTCTTGTTTCGGCTGTGACTTCCAGTGGATCTGTGGGATTAGAGATACTTTAGGCTGTTATAAAACTGGAAAAGAAAGTGGGATGTCTCAAAGCACAAACTACTTCCCCTCCACTTGCACATCGACTTCAGAGGAATAGGAGACTCATACTGGATTGCTGTTGTTGCCTTTTGACACAGGACAAAAGGCAGCTGTTGCCCTCTTGCATTGCCCTGCAGTGACCTTTCATCCAGGCAAAGATGTGCAGGCAACAGCCTGGAAGTAGGAGAGGCAACCTTGCATTCCTCGTTTGATTGTGGTCCTCTTCCTTAATGAGTTTTTAAGAAGAAGAGGAGGAGAAGGGCACACAGGGGAATTTGCATGTGCTCTTGTGTCTGAGGATTATTTAATTAAAAGACAATAAAAATGTCAGCTGCTGCAGGCTGCAGTCAGGATCCCCTTCCACCACCCCCATCTCCCTTCCTTCTTCTTCCTTCTTTCAGAGAAAAAAGATGAGTCTTGTGGAGGAGGAGGGTTCAAGGGACAGGACTGCTGCAAAGTGCTAGCTTGTGCTGATTTATGCTGGGCTAACTGTGAAAGGGCTCAAGGCAGAATCCTTCTCCCAACAGCAGCTCCAAAATCACAGTGTGTTTGCTTCTTGCAGCAGTTCACTAGAGGTGACTTCAGGGCAGCACCCTTCCCAGGAGTGGTGGCTTCAAAACAGTCTCTTCCAGTGGCAACCACCTTGGGGCCAAACCCAGCTGCTCCTCGTGCTTTGACACAGCCCACTTCCTTGGGTCTGCTGGTGGGTGTCTTCTGTGACTGTTCCTTGCCTGTTCAGGCCAAAATGTGCTGCCTTGGTGAAGGCTTCAACGTGTTCCGCTGGGAGAAGCTCATTTTCCCAATACAGACTGAGGTGTGCTCACACAGAAAACTCATCTGGCTGAGCTTTGTGTGCTGGTTATGGTCTGTGGGGGAGATGAAGAGCTGGGACTGAGGTGGAGCCAACCTGTTGCAGAGGAACAAGGCAGCATGAAGTTGCCCAGGAAGGTTGCCTCCAACCTCCTGCGGGAATCTGAGTTTATAGAAGGACAGAGGAAAGCTTTATGTCCACCTCCCATTCCCTGAGATCATCTCGTGTTAGCCTCCCTGTGCCCAGCTGGGGCACATTGAACCTGTGACATTAGATGAAATTTTTTTACTTGAAGAGAAACTGAAGAGAAATATTGTCTCAGGCTTCTTTTACCAGCTGGTTATCTTCCACCCAGCAAGCCTGTGTTCTGGGTAATTTGTGGTGTGGGGCAGAAGGTGCTGGCAGAAAGTCTAAGGGCAGGGTGTAAATGCCAGAAGTGGCCAGCTCATGTCCCTGCACTCACCCAACATACTTGAAGTCCCAAAGAGAGGTCTATGATCCAGACAGCTCCCTTTTTGTCTGAATACACTGTTCCTATTTTGCTGGCAACCATCCTGCTAAGGCCAAGTCAAGGTTTGCATATGCTGGGGCTGGTGCACTTGTTTCCCTGGGGTGACATACCATGGTTCAGAGCTAATTGGATCGGGAGCCCAGGGGCAAGTAGGGGAACCCTCGGAGGGACTGAGCATGCAGCCTCTCCTGAGTCCTTCTCCAGCTTCTGCACCGAGCTGGATACCCAGAGATCCTGGCTCCTGGACTGGCAGATGATTGCACTAAATGTGGCAGTGGTAAAAGATTATGCTGTACACAGAATAGCTGGCTTATTTGTCATGGCGGTGATAGCAATAGTGCTCACAACATTAGTTTGTATGAATCCGTTCTGTCTTGCAATGTGCTAATCTCCACAGCTATTGAGTGCCTTTCCTTTTGCATCCTCTCATCAGCTCCTAGGAAAGCTAGCTGTATGGAGAGAGTGGATTGTTGTACTACTGCAAAAAGGAAAAGCATAAGAAGATGGAAATAAATGTATTGACAAGTGAGACGAATAAATGTTCCTCTTGCCTGCACTATATAGAGGTGTTTGACATACCAAATTATGACATAACTGCAGGAGTAATGGTTGCAGCTGTTGCCTTTGTAAAATGATCTGCAATACCACATGCTAATAAGTAAGACAACATGTCTAAGTCATTTTATACGGTGCCAGAAGAATAATCCCATGCCATGCATGCACAGTGCCAAAAGTGGTCATATCACAGCAGTAGGATCAGTCCTGGAATAATCACATCCTTAGAAAAAAATCCTCTGTGTAATACAATGAAATCCCACTTAAACAAGTCAACCTTGTGAATCTATTAGAGCAGCATCCCCAGAGTACTGCTACTGTAGCGTGCTTCTAACACAAAGTGGAATGCTCATGTGTGAAAATGAAGAGAGAAGCAGAATATTTACTCAGGTGAAAATAGGCTTCTCTTGGAATTCCTAATGGGAAGAGAAGCAGAAGAGCTGCAATTGCCACAAGGAGGATAGCAAAACCTAAGAACTCTTGTATGTAACCAACCTGTCAGCCTGGTTCTGAGCCCCTAATCCATACAGAACTCCCCTTGTCTTGTGCAGGAATCTTCTTTGAGGTAAGAAGGGAGATCATCCCCCTAATCTAAAGAAGTTCAAGCCCTTGCTGCATTTTCCAATTCATACATTCATCCTGAATAGGAACAGAATGTCAGAAAGTCCTGAGGCAGCTTTGCAAATCTCATCCTTTAGACCTACAGAAATCTGGATTATTTTTTCCTCTGTGTACTTTGTATTAGCTCTAAACACCACCTTTGAAAAAATGCTTTTGACAACTTGCTTCTAAATATCACCACATGTATAAATCTGAGAAATACAGGAAAGCTGCCTATTTACTGCGTAATGAGACCAGCCTAGCTAATTCAGCTGTGCAACACAGACAGATGTGATTTCCCTAATACCTGGGGCTTAATAATTGGAGTATGTTAGGGCACGTCTAAGCCTCCAAATCACAGCAGGTTTTTGTATATCCATGCAGAGTGTTGTCCAAATGTATCTATTCCTTGTTTTTCTTCCACAGAATGGTATTTATTACATCTATTTGCTGTCACAAAGCATAGGAGGAAGTTTATAAAGAAGCATGTTGGTCAGACAACCTCAGGGTCTCTTAAACAGCTGCTGAGCTTTCCATTTCCAAGGAAAGCTGGGGATTCGCATAGGCTGGAGCCAGGCCATTCAAGGGACTCCTCTGCTTTCCTTGGCAAGGGGAAAACATGACCCTGAGTAGTGTCCTAGGCACACCCAAACGTGCATCCACCAATACTTGGAAACTCATCCTCTGCTGCTGGCTGCTGCCAACCTGTCGCTTACCAGTTGGTGGTTGATAGTTCAGCCCTGGGGCAGTAGCAATGAAAGAGGGTACTGCCGTCAAAAGACTGCTGTACTTGTCTCCCATTCTTCTCCAGTTTCAGGCTGGGCAATGAACAGTGTGCTATTGTGGAGGATACACAGTTAGGGACTTTCAGAATATCCTGGGATCAGCACATGGACTGATGGTCCAATCCTTCGCTTCCCTTCCCGCTGATGCTCTTAAGTCCTGGCTGGTCACCATATAAACCATACACATCTGGACAGATCTCTGAGGCAGGAACCTTAGTAGGTCTGCACATATTTCTGCCTTGAGAAGTGAGGTCTCTGTGTCCATCGTCTGTCTGCAGGGATTTCATGGCAAATTCATCCTGATGCAGTGAATGGTTAAAGGACAAACACAATTTCTCCCTTTTTTTCCCAGTACATTGGCAGATCACAAGAACATGCCAGCCTGCCCTAGTAGGGGTTCACAGGGTATGAAGACAGGTGAGGCAGATTTCCAAGGAAAGCAGCGTGGAAGGCAAATGCATTCCCACAGAGCTTCAGCACATGCTGTTTCCAGGCAGGGTTTGGTAACATGTTATAAAGTAACGGGTGATTTAGGACAAAAGATTTAGGACAAAAGATTTAGGAAGGTTCCCCGTTTAGGCAGAGACATATTTGCCCAGTGATTCTCACAACTCCTTTTTTGCCCAAACAGCTCCTGAATCATCTACACAGCTGTGTATAGAGCATGGTGGAGATTTCAGGCCTCGGGGTAGTCCTACTGTAGAGATAGTGCTATTCCAGAAATTCCCCTAAACAGATGGCCTCTGCAGACCAGCAGTCCTATAAATGCATTGGAAGTATGTTAATCGGTTTTGCATGCAGTAAATAGAATTTATTCAGGATGGAACATTTTGTGGTTTAGTCACTGAAAACAGCTTGAAATTATTTATTGGAGAAGATTTTTGTTTGGGGGCCAGGACAATGCCTGAGAAAGATCGGATCATTTTCAAAAGTGAATAAATTTACTCATAGGATTTTCTTTCTTCCTATCCCTCTTTCCCTCATTACTCATTTTTCTGTCACTTTGTCGGTTGTCTTGATTTACCATAGCTTTTCCCAAAGCAAATTTTCCAAGAGAATGTCAGCTAATTAATTATTGTTTCAACATCATTTTTATTCCAGACCTTTGACCTCTTGGCAGCTCTGCAAAGCATTCTGATGCATTTCACATTTGCTTAGTAAATATTTCTTTCAAACAATAAATTGAGAAACAAGGGAAAGAATGCATTGTCTTAAAAAAAACCCCAACAAACTGTAGAAGGGAGATAGATAGAGAAAAAACAGAGGCCAAAATCACTAATCAGAGCCTAAACAGATCAATGCATTAAGTCCCATGAAAAAATGCAGTGGCAGGCTCTGTACCTAGTACAGGGCAGAAAGGAACATGTCAAGTAATATTACTCTTCTGGTTTTAATAATTCACTTTATTTTATTGGCTTGTATTCTTTGATTCCCCATGTGAATGTACACGTTCTCTCTGGAGCAGCATCATTTATCTCTGCCCTGGTGAGGAGGGGATAATTCCCTGCTGAGGCTGGTGTGCCAGTGCAGCACTGCAAATTAGCAGTAACTGCCATTCACCGAGTGATGCATCTGGCACTTCCCTTTGGAGGCCCGATCAGCGTCCCTCTGCCCGCTTGCCTCTCTGCCTGCCTTCAAGCCCTGTCCAGAGAGTCCAAACTCCCAGCACAGAGCTCTCCTCTTGCAGGACTTGGAGGGAATCAGCTCTCTGCATCCATGGCAACGCCAGTGCCAGGAAAGAGGGGAGGATCCAGCCACAGGCCTCCTTGGAGCCTCAGAACTATATTCTGGTGTCTAAGCATCACTTTATGCCCTTGACCCAGTTTGAGGAGAGTGTCGAGACACCTCTCAAAAACCTCCAATGATCTGAGTAAGGCACGGTATGCTAGGGAGTGGGAGGCATCAAGTCGGGATATTATCCGTCTGAATGCAGCCCTGAAGGCAAAGTCCCAATTTCTTTGTGAAGCTGAATGTACTGCCTTGGCTGCATTTTACCCAGATTAAGGGTTTGGTGCCACTCCAGCTGTCCTCCAGCTGCTTGTCCCAAACCCATCCTCCTAACTGCCAAGCAGGTGTTTGGCCTTGTTCTGTCAGACCATCCCAGATCAGTGTGATTGTTTCTTCAGAGAGAGTTTTTAGCCAGATTGATTGATTTGACTCGATTTGATTTCAGAAGTTTCTCAGAAATCTGCTGAGGCTGGGACTACCTACCTTGCCTTGTTGCCATAGGTCCTGGGTTCGTATGCCCTTGAAGTGATCCCAACACTCCTCTGGCAAGCTGCAGATGTCTTTTTGTGTTTATTTTAATTGCTGGAAACAGTGGGGAGGGGGTAAAGCAGGAGAAGACAAAGCAAGGTTTCACAAGCTGTGGTCGCAGTGGTCAGACAGTATGCAGAGAATAGTCTCTCAGCCAAAGCACAGGGCCCTGAGCCAAGCTTTCTGGATCCTTTCTGTCAGTTCTCCTACACATTTCCTGGAGGACTTTGAAGGAATCATTTAAGCTAAATTCGGTATTTGCATCCAAAAGAGCAACTAAAGTAGCTTGATTTTCAGAAGTGCTGAAAGCTTACAGCTTCTCTTCAAAAAAGAAAGGTTGTGGGTTTTTTTTAATGGGGCAGGAAGTGCCTGCCCTTAGAACCTGAGTTTCCTCATATGGTCTTCATCTTTCTTTGCCTTTGCTTTCCACATCTGTAGTCTAAGGAGAGCAACATCTAACTCTGAGGGCTCAGAGGGAGTTAATTCAGTAATGTTTGCAGAGTGCTCTGAGATCTCAGATGGCAGGCACTATATAAATGCAAAGTATTATTTTATGAAGATCAGTTAGTAGCACTTCATCATTTCAAATGGCACCAATTATACACAATGTACATTGATATATACACTATTTTCATAAAGTGTTGCTGCAGTTGATTCAAACTTATTTGCAGTCTGATAACTACACAGATATTAATAATGCCAGGAAGAAGGGAGTTTTGCGTAGTTTATAATTTGTAAAATTATTTTCCAAACATTATTTTGTATGTACTGCATGCCAGATTCACCGACCTGTGCACAGGGCCATAAGCTCTCGTATCTGTTTTGTGTCATCAAAATAAGGGTGTAATAGCCAAAATGTATTTGCCAGTGAAGCTTGCTCTGGACAGGTTCAGTCTATGAATGGGGAAAGGTGAGATCTTCTCATGTCCTTTTAAACAGACTAATTTTTCCTTAAAGAAGTAGTAACTAAAGCTTCGGGTAAATACCAATCCTCAACAGATACTTCAGAGTAATACCATGCATATTTTCTCCTGTCCATTTTCAGTATACAGTAGCATAATTTATCCAACTCCAATAAAAATATCTAGGGATGCTCCCACACACAAAAAATAAACACTATTCCTGAAGCTTTGCCAGTCCTTTCTTTTTCAGACTATGCATATGGTATCACTAAAAAAAGCTACCAAATCATATGGCTAAACTCAGTGTGCAATTTTGTGTGTCCAACATTAATTTACGTGACAGAACACTGGAAGGCAAACCATGAGTTTTCTTCCCATCACCTCTGTCTCTCTGACCTGCATCTAAATCCCCCATGGTATTCTCAGCCTTTTCAATTGTTTTAGAAGACATAATGTTTGGTGCTCTTTCTTTTTGTCCCTTGGTTGGCAGACTACAGAGAAAAACCCTCAGGCACCATGGCTGTTGTACAACTTGAGAACTTGAACTAATGTGTCCCAGTGGCTTCTGAACCGACATAGGTGGGGCTCTTTAATCTGCCTTTAACCACGTAGACACACCTGGCATGGTCTCTGCTGTGCTCACAGCCTTTAAAACATACCTCAACAGCACCTGTGGACAGAGGTGAGCCAACCCTGCACATCACCTGTCAGAACTTTCCTGTGACCAAGAGCCACTAGGCCTGCCCCCTGCCCTTAAAGGGCACGGAGATGCTCAGGGTGGGGTCCCAAGAAGGGGACAAGTCCCACTAGTCCTTCATGTAGCTCCTGATTCGTTGCTGGCCCAGCAATGGCTGCTGGCCAGCTTCTTTCTAGATCAGGAGTTCAGGTCCTCCGGCTCATCGTGGCCTTGCTGCAGGTGGGAGCTGCCCCTGAAAGCCCTGCAAACTACATTTAGCTGCGGAACGGCAACGCAGCCCCTCTGTTGGGTGCTGACAGCTCTGTGCACCGGGGCCCTGGATGCAGCTGCAGCTGTGTTGGAGAAGGGCAGTGAGGAGCCTGGAGAGGGTCCCAGCATCCTGCGAAGTCACACACAGCTTTTGCAACTAGGCACCATCCCTTGGTAGTGCGGGAGGCAGTGAGAAGATGATGTTCGTATGTCTCTGCTGGAAGTCTTTGACTCTGTGTTCTTAAGGACACAGACAGCAAGCACAGAGGGCACTGGCACCCTGCTGATTTGAATTTGCAGTTCACTTGAGCTCAGTTTCAAAAAAGGCTTTCATTTGAGTACATAACATATCAACTTCCCCACTACCTCACAAGCAATTTAAGAAAAACCATTCACAGCTCTGTAACCTCTCGAAGTGGTTCAGACAGTCCTAGGCTTCAGTAAATATCTGGGAATATACAAAGAAATTATGTTTTCAAATGAATGTATTTTCATCAGGTTTTCTCTGCGTCTGAGGGCTGTGCTGTTTGTGAACCTGACCTGTTTGAGGACAGCTGCATAATTTAAGTTATTGATAGAAGTAACTGTAGGCTAAAGATTTTTGGTTTTCCCATTTTTTTCTCAGCCATATTTCACTCCCTCCCTTTGAGTCCATGCCAGCACAGTGGGTTTAAATATTTCATGGCAAGAAAATTGTTTTATTTAGCTTATAGCTCAGCATCAGACTTTTCAAGCAATGGAACCACAAAAATCATCTTAGGACGAGATCTAGAGGAGAAGGGGTTTGTATGCAATTGTACAACATGAAAAAATGTTCGGATCATAGAAGCGAGGGCTGGCTATTGACATGGTGGTGGCAAAGTGAAACTCAAGGCATAAACCAAGAGCGTTTGTGGCATGGCAGATGCAGGTCATGCATGGGAGTGAGTGGGTTGTGTGTTGAAATGGGCACCTTTGAGAACCTGACAAATTTGATTGTGATTTCACACCGAGGAATAAATCTGCCAGAGTTTCTAGGAGTGGCAGTGGGGTGTTTGCAGCTTTTTCAAGGTAGGACACCCTGACTTGCTTCAGGCTGAGGTGCTGGGGTGCTCCTGGCCCTCAGGTGCCCAGGCAAATTGGTATGGTTTGCCAAAGGACTGAGTGGCCACAGAGGTATTTGCAGATCCTCAGTGTCTTTTGACTCCTTGCCTTGGAAAAAGAAGTACTTCGCTCAGATGTGAAATCATTTTAGTACTGATGTTCACAGATTATTTTATTTTATTTTATTTTATTTTATTTTATTTAGGTACTGCATTTCAAAACACTATAATCCAACATCTTTAGAACAAAAGTGTTTCAAAAGGGGGAGGGAACAGAATGCAAAGTTCATTTTCCAGGCCTTTCCCTCTGATAACCTAAGACATAACTCAGGGGTAGATAACGGATGTATAACCTCAGTTTAGGTTTTAATGGGTACACCTCTACACAGAAAAATTTGCCATGCTGAATGCTTGCTTCCTTAAGAGAGGCCCAGTGTAGAAAACAGGGATATTGGAACACACAAAATAATGGAATAAAAATGCCTGTTGCCATGTTTGCTTATTACACACTTTGATCAAGCCAATCCTATTAGTTTGCTTCCAATCTTTTAATGAAGCTCCTGTATGTACAGCTTTAGAAGGAGGTACTTGGTGCATTTCAAAATAGAGATCTTTCGGTTGGGCAGGGCTCAGAAGCAGGGGCTTTTCACGCTGAGTTAAGGCAGTAATTCCCAGTGAGAAGCACAGGAACAAGAATGCAGTTTTTTTCCTCTGGCTGGCACTGGATGTGAAAGCATGCGGCCACGCAGTGGCTTGGGATCTAAGTACCTTCCAGCTGCTTGTTACTGTCCTTCCGCTGGAGGTCAGTAAGCAGGGAGTGAAGAACCGGAGGCTGGGCAGAAGGATGTCATCTCCTGTCCCACTTCCATACTTAAGCTAACAGTCAGCAAGCTCATTTTGTCTAAATTCCATCCCCATGACAGTAATTTTGGCGGCACAGTTACAATAATTGGTTGGTCACTATGCAAAATGAGGCAAAACTCGACAAGTCTGAGGTGAGGAAACCCCTGATGCATGTCTGAAAATTGAACATTGCACTCAGAATTGGCCATGAGCAAGCTGGGTTAGCGATACGGGCTTGTCCAGCAAGCCTTCCATTCCTCAACAGGTACCTAGAGCATCTTCAACAGCCATGGAGATGACCTTGCCAGAAATTGTCACCTCTGTTCAGGTGAAGTCTTGGTCTTCCAGGCCTGACTATTGAGTATACAGCAATCAGGTGAAACAGTTCCCTTATTTGTTTAAAGGAACTATTGACTTAGAAACGTAATGAATCACGGCAAGACCCTGGTCAGAGTTAGAATGCACACAGCCTGGTCCTCAGGCTTTTAATGCTTTAATTGGACTTACTGTGGACTCAGCTTATTTGAATAAAGCTTCAGATATGCTTGGATTTATTCTAGCTTGAATGTCATGTGATATTCCTAGGATTTGGAGAAGACTCTGGGATTCACATAGATATTTTCAGCTGAATTTTAATGGGAAAGGTGACATGAATTGTCACACAAATGGAATTTGCCATGGCTACCAATAGTGCTAATCCAATGCCTTGACTGACTAATCCTGGTCTCATTGTGCTCAATAAAGAACTAAGCAAAGATTTCTGCAGGGTGGTTGGTTTTTCAGCTATGATACCAGCAGCTATCTAACCCGATACAGCTTGAGGAATTTGCATGGGTAATGGGCATGGATTGAACAGCATCCCAGAAAGCTACTTTTATAAATAATGCCTTTTGAAGATCACTAACAGTGCAGTGCAGGGCTAGCTCATCTGTGCTCTGGGATGAAATGGAGATCTTATGCTCCCCTCTTTCATACAGGAGCTCAGGGACAAGATCAACATACCAATTACTGCAGGAGGTATTGCATCAACTATCAAGTTAATGAAATTAAACAAGTCTCTGGAGCCAGCTGATTTTGCTGTTTCATTAGTGGACCTTTTGTTCAGGTCGTTCTCCCATAGCTCCATGAGATCCTGAACTCAGGAACTACCAGCCAAGGAGCCATCTTAACACGGAGATTTTGGAGTAGGTGCAGGTCAGGCCTGAAATCCAAGCAGCTGAAAGGCTTTGCAGCTGCTCTGTCAAGTTACAGGTCTAGATCCTGTACACTGCTCTGCATGTGCAAGTGCAGAGAAGCAAATGATGAGCTGGGCAGGGAATTCAGCAAGCAGCAATGAAAGCAGTGCTGCACAGAAGCCAAGCAGCTTGTCCTTAGCAGCAGGAGTAAGGCCAAGGCTGGATCTGCATGGCTCAGAAATTCATTTGCATTCTGCCAATCCACTTTAAGCTGTTGTCTCTTCAGGGAGACAGGCCCTGCAGTTGTGTCTCCAGGCTGTGAAAAAAGGCCAGAACAAGCCCTACATGCTCCCAGAGTCCCTTGAGGGCTGCAGGAAGGCTCTCGCAAAAGCATTTGCCTGATTGCCTTGGCCCTTCGCACAGGGATTAATTTCACGAGGACCTTGAGACTTCTTTCATTTCAGATCTTGGAATTGTGCCTACTGCTGAGTGCTGGCTCTGCACAGAGATGGCCTCTGCTCTCCCTACAGTCTCTGAATTTGTGCAATTTCCATTTCCCCCTTTCACTTCAAAACACAGTACCAGTGTGCAGACTGCAAATGAACTGGAACACATCAACGTCACAGGCAGAGAGAGAGTGTTCCTATACAAAATAAAATCTTTCACTGAGTAAGCTCTAAACATCATTCTCTAAAACACATCTCTTACCAGAATGCTCCCTATTTTACCAGCTATATCTCTAATAACCTTTCTTGCACAGCAAATATGGAAAGATATTGGGGACTTGCACTGTATTCAGGGGCTCCCCAAATTCTGGCAAGATTTGAAGGGAAAATGAAATCCTTACCCCAAAGCTGCTAATACTCTGATGCTGAGAGTCCCCAGGTGTCACTGTGACACACACACCACATTCAGACCTCCGAAAAAATTAAATGAAAGTGGGGTTCCCCATGTGCTGACGGCTGATTCCTTATCAGCACATCAAGGCTTTTCCCAAGCCCACAGAGGACGTATTCTCTTTGCAACTCCTAAAATATTGACAGAAATAACTAATGAAATTGTCTGCTGTCTCTGTTTGTTAAGACCAGTCCAACATGTTAATCCCAAAGCTATCTTTAACCTACACCAGCTTCTTCCATCCTCATACATCTCCTTTGGCTGCTGCCATGGTGGTTGGAAAATGATCTGGCTCTGAGCAAAGCTGATTTGGGTTATTGCCATGCAGATGAATACGGGGATGTGCCCTTGGAAACCATTCTCATCTTTTCTGAAAATGTCCAGCATTTCTGTGAAGAAAGATAATGGTGCATTTAAATTATGGGTTTGTTTCTTTATTTTTCCCGAACACAAGGACAATTAAACTAGCCTGAGGCTGTCTACACAAGTCAGGCAGGGACGTTGGACAGACATCTGAGCTACTGAAATAACACTCAAGAGGTAAGTGCTGAGCACCCGTCCAGGTGTGGAGCTGACACAGGCTGCCTCTCAGTTCAGCACATTTCTCAATGGCACTTTCATTCTTCTATATCCTTTTCTTACTAGCCTGAGGAGAGCCATCTCTGTGCTCAACTCCTGTCAGAAAAGATGAGCTACACTGCTGATTATTTGCTGCTGGGAAAGTCATTCTAGTGAACTGTAAGAGAAATCATCTGCCCAGGAGTGCTGTCGACTGCAAAAACACACAGCTCTAAAAAAAGACCCACACACACACCTTGACCAAACCTGCCGTTCTGGGATCGTAGGCGATTTCAAAGGGGGCATAGGGGTGAGGATTCCAGTACCCATGGTAAACAAAGTGGATCTGGGTGCCTAATCATATTATCTTTTATGAAAATCCCAGCCAGCATCTGGAGTTCTGTCCTTTGTCAGAATTCTGCCACCAATATCCTTCCCTTTTGATGCATAATACACTTGAACATAGCTGCCAAGACTATTCCTCTTACCTACCTCCTGTGCAACTCCCTGGAATTCAATCAGTCCCCAGGCCAGGCTGTGTGAGAGATGGAGTAGACAGTCAAAGAAGACCTCTCTGTGCACGTGTCTGGATTTCAGTCAGTCTAATATGCCAGCCTGTTTGGTGGAAATGTGCTGTTCGGTCACGCCTGTGAAACACCACTTGTGGTGGAGGAATAATTGGCTCATCGAGAGGGGACTTGGATGACAATTTAATCGGGCGGCAGGAGGGTTTGCTCAAAGGTGTTGAATAGTGCTCTCAGCTCAGAACAGGGTCTGTATCATCTGTTCTGAGTGTACGGTGCAAGAGCTCTTGTAAAGCCAAGGAGGAAAAGCAAGGGGAGGTATGAAACAGGATATTAAGGAAGTAGTCAATCCATGACTCCAGGACCGGTGGAGACCAATCCCGAAACACGAACTAACGGTTTGTTGTGGCTCAGAGAGGCAGACAACCACAGCCTGCTGGTGATGTCTAGGGTGGTTTCCAGTGTCATGGTGAAGCACAGATAGTTTAGCAAGTCCCACTTTAAAGTAATTGTCCTCCCGTTTTGCAATGGTTCTTTGCTTGCACTGGTGTCCATGTGGACTTGATTTTGATATCTGCTTGATTTCTTTTGCATGCCATTCCTGACACCATGGCTCAGACTTGGTTTTCAAAGTGAGGTCTTGATTCTTCTGAGTGCTCATCTCTTTTGAAAATCAGGTCCATCTTGTATGAGCATGTGGTTCTTTCCATTTGTCACAAAACTAAAAAGAAGTTTTGATGGAAAACAAGTTTTATATCTTCTCTTATACAGACAACATGTAGAACTGCCCTTGGGGCTTTGAATATATTTACATCCTTTCACAATTAACCCTAATGGGACAAATGTGGCTTTTTTTTTTTTTTTTCTCTGAGCAGATACACTCAAAGCTGCAAAACATCCAGTGTTTAAATAGATCTCATTATATCAGCTACACAAAATCTCTCCTCTTTATATACAGAGGATTAGACTTCTTTTCACTGTCATGCAACATTAAAATAGGAAGGCATACACAAGGCTGACATGAATTTGACAAAAAATTAATGATTTGTACATCACTTTAATGCTTTAAATCTGCAATTCATGTATGCTAATTAGGTCATAATGGGGCTGTTTGAGAACAGAACTGTCATCAGGCTGCTCTGGCAGCTTCTGGGAGCGGAGATACAGCCCTGCCTTCCCCTGGTTGGCTCCTGGAGTCTGTGCTGTAACCTGGCAGATCTATGACACCATTTTTTTCTTGCACAATTGTTTCCTGCATGTGGTGCTTTAATCTATCAGAGTTATGATGGCATATCTCAAATAGCGAGCTCCTGGATCCTGCAATACATCCTGGTGGAAACGGCATCCAGGCGCTATATCTCAGTGATTGATTCCTTGATTTTAAACTGTCACACTTTATCTCATAGGGCAGCTGTCAGCTTCCCAGATGCATGAAGTTGTATTTATGCAACATGCTATGAAAAAGAATTTATATGACGATTTTATTTACAGATAAGTAAGGCTGTAAAACTTAGGAAAAACAAAAGGGGATTCAAAAACATGTCTATATTTTATTTTTCAGCTGAAAAGCCTGGCATATCTCTGTGTTGCAGGAGAATAAAATGGCTCCCTCATTCAGATATCTCTTCAGTTTTGCACCAGTGGTGCAAAGACTAAAGCTGTCACAACAGAGGGAGAGAAAGCCAGAAAGCACCTTCACAAATGGGACAAGAGGAAGCAGCGCATCTTGCAAAATTATAACAGTGCGGAGCATTGTGCTGTGTGATAACATGAGCTGCTGTCTTTGCTGACAGCTGTTCTTTACAGGTTCTACTAAAGCCCAAAGCGGCTTTACAGTTTGAACAAGGGTACTTTGTATGCAAATTCCACAAAACATGCAGTAAGAGGGGAGAAAGTTATGCCTTCCTGGGAGTTTCTTCAGGGAGAGTGTTACAGGTGTCATGCAGTTGATCCAAGCTGCCTGAGGACAGCTTGATCTTTCAGTGAGCTTCAGATCATAAAGGAGCATTTTCAGGAGACATACCACATTCGTTGTCCTAGAAAACCGGAAGAAAGGCTAAATTAACAACAGTTCTGCAAGGAATTAGGTATTAAAAAAATCTGGGAAGTAACAGGTCCAGGTAGCAACTGGATTCCTCTGCCTTGTCTCTTTTTGATTTCTCTTTTGGCACATTGTCTTTAGTCTTGTTGTCTCTTGTTTCTTCTCTGTCTACATACACACACAGAGACATCCATTCACTCCTACTTACAGTTAGAACTGTACTTGTGGTGCGTATATATCTTCTACAGCCAAAGAAACCCCATCCCATTAGGATATCTACCACTTAGGTCTTTCCTTAGTCTATGTATCTATACCGTACCTTGTAAATGTGAGGTGTTTTCATCACATTAACAGTAATAACACTGTCCCTCATCCATTTGTTAACATACATTTTTAAGAAATATGGTTATAAAAGTTCATTTTCTTTGGCACTTTGCATGTTTGTATGTAGAAGAAGCCTTCTTCTGTTCCCTTGTAGAAAAGCACATTCAAAGCATATCTCCAAGGCAAAGCGGCCCCATTCATGATCTCACTTTTCACTTACAGTCAACAATCAAAATGAAAATCTAGATCTGCTAGGCAGCATGTCTTGCCTACTCTGTAGACAGAGTGCTAGGGTACATATATGCCAGATGATCTGAGAAGTACTGATGTGGCAAATCTTGGAGAAGTGGCCCATTTTGACCATGCTGCAATACTTCTGTGCAAAGTGGTAATGTAGACAGTATGGACTACGAAATAGCTGTAGGTTTTGTAATGTGCCTCAGAGTGCCGACAGAGATTAAAGCTCTCCTGTGGTTGGTGCTGCATACTCATCGTAAGAGACGTTCCCCCTCCCAAAGCTTGCAGTCAAACAGACAAAACAGATGAAAGACGGGAAGTAGAAGAGGCACACAGAAGTGAAGTGATTTGCCTGAGGTCACACAGCAGGTCAGTGACAGAGCCAAGAATAAGAAGCCTTGCTACTTCTTGCCAGCATGATGTCCATTGCCTAAAGCTATGTACAGAATTTCTCTGAGGCTGAAATGCTCAGTCTTCTGCAGGGCTGCTGCCAGCAACAGAGTGCTGCTGTGCTGTGGAACGATGGCTTTGACTTTCTGCAAGGGAGCACTGTGCACGGCCTTTGCAGGGCTTGAGCACAGGTCACTGCAGTGTTAGTCTGTGCGGCTGCCCTGGCTCTTCACTCATCTGGCAGCTCCATCATAACACTGAAGGGGAAGCACAGCCCTGATGTAGGACAGAGTCTGTGCACAAGAGATGTTCTTCAAGTCATTGCTACTAAACACAGCATTTGCCAACACTGAGATGTGATGAGCTCCCTTTCTCGTTCCCCCTTAACTGGGCTAGCTGTGTTTTATTGACTGGCAAAAAGTCTTTCTTGCTGTGTTGTTCTTTAGTACTTATTCACGATGCAAAGAGTATCTTTCCTTTGCACAGGGAGGCCAGAGACCACATGGGAACTTGAAATATGTTTGTGTAGAGCCATCTTTCAAGAGCTTATAGTTTAAATGCTCTGCCACTGCTAATCCAGGTCAGAACTAGCTTCCCTGTTGGAGTAAAATAAATAAAGCCAAATGCCTCCGTAACCTCACAAGTATAGTTCAGCACAACACTGGGCAGGACAGAGACAACCTGTCTAATGATTTCTTCAGCTTTTGATGGCTTTTCTGCATGAAGTCTGCTCCTGACAGGACAGGCAGCTGGATCCAGGCCAAAGGAAGCAACAGGGAATCCAGACAGAAAGCATTTGTCACAAGCATAGTTCAGATTGCCTTTGAGTAGTATGATGAGGTTTTATGCATATCAATTGATTTAAGCCCTGAACCTTCTCCTACTTTCTTAGAAGTTGTGTGTCACGTGGTGCACCAGACCAGTGCAGGAGTACATTATGACTACACGGAAAGTACAAGTTGTGAAGTGAGAGCACATAACAATATCAAGGTGAAACAGTATGTTCTTAGTAATAGTCCTAATCTGAGAAAATGGGGTAAATGTAGTCTTTATTTCCTTTAGGTAGAAATTGCCTCCTTATTCTCTGGCCACAGCAAACTTGTCAGCAAGCACATTAATGCCAGATTGATTTTTCCAGCAATCCTTGTCCAACTCATCATTTCCCATGTAAACATACTGAGAGAGAAAATCCGGTGAAAGACAGCAACTCTTTCTACAGGGACTTGTGGTATTTGGTGAAGTTCACCATGCAGGACAGAAAATCCATTGCTAAAGTGGCATGGTGTAAAAATACCAGCTCAGTTTCAGTTCAGTTGTCCTGGGCATCATCACTGATGTCCTCTGAGTCGCCAGTGGCACATTCCTTGTGTCAAAAGCTGAACTCAGCTTTTCCCAAAATAACTCTGGTGCTTGGTATCCAACTGGACACACCTTGAGTGTGAGTCCCATGAGTGGCAAACACCCATAGGCACAGGAGCTGTCCACAGCAACCTCTGACCACTGCTGGTCAGGAGTGGTTGCCCAGCACCTGAGACACCACACTGCACGGCATTTCCGTCCGAGATCCTGAACTTTCTCTGGGCCCAATTCCAGATTTTTTTAGAAATGCCTTCCCCAGCTCCAGGAAACCAAGGGCCTTTTACAACATACCTGACACTCTGCTTTCTCCTTCAATTTAGCTGCCTCCCCTTTTTGCACCCCTGTCAAGCAGCCTCCTCCATATGCATGTTGCCTGTCATCTTACTCAGAAAATACAACTATAAAGCATAATTAGTATTAATGATGTGAGAGATTGAGTTTCTTATTTGTATTAATTGCTGATTAATGCTTTAAATGTCTTGAGCACTTACAAGGATTTTAAATTAGAAGTATTCCTTTCTGTAGTGTCTTCTCGGAGGGGGGCTC
The DNA here is from genome assembly GCA_027574665.1 of Rhynochetos jubatus. Lineage (NCBI taxonomy): Eukaryota > Metazoa > Chordata > Aves > Eurypygiformes > Rhynochetidae > Rhynochetos > Rhynochetos jubatus. The sequence goes on along the minus strand of CM050654.1, from coordinate 16,460,887 downwards.
TTACTGACTGATGCTGACTAACCCAGAGTGTGCCATGAGGTTGTTTATATGTTCAGGTCTGTTACCACAAAACAGGGAAAACACTGACAGAGCTTGCTTAAGGGGGAAGAATTATTTCACAGCTAGCGCTGCACTGAGCTGCGTGTTTGGATTTTAAATAAATAACATCGCTGTGGAGCTGGAGGGGCCTTGTGTGAGCCCCTTGGTAGTATTACCAGTCCTACAAGCAGAGGAGGATCTCAGCTTTCGTTATATCTGTGTGTGGGTAAGGAAGTCGTTGCCCTCTTCTCTGGTAAGGGAACTTCTGTAAACTGATCTCTAGGGCTACCAGGGAGCAGTGCTTGGTGCTGCTTTGACAGCTGGAGGCTGGGACAGCTTTTCTATATGTAGTGTGGATGTATTGTTTAAGTGTTTCACTTTGTCATGAGTGTCAGTGTGTCATCCTAGAAACCAGTGTCCCTAGCTTCTCAGCCCAGTCGTGTGAGTAGCAATGACTGCTAAGGAGTCCGTCCTGTGACCTTTTTGGGAGGCAGAAGTGGTTTCAGAGACCCACACAAGAAATGTCCATGTTCTCAAAACCTGATCCATATGTATGAATTAGATATGTAGGATAAGGATTCTGGCTGGGGAAGTATATGGGTATATCCATGTACCTATTCCACGGGAACACTTTCCTAAGGAGAAAGGGGAATATACTGCCCATGAAAGGTACCTCTGAAGTGTATTAATTCATCCATAGGAGGGGTTATATTGACATAACTATTTCACAAAGAACAATCAACGTGAAAGCTCTTAGACCGGCTGGACCTGCCTAGAAGCAGCAGTCCCATCTTCTGTGCAGGTATCTGGCGGCATTGCTTTGGTACTGCTGCTTTGCAGTTTAACTCAATTTCTACATCAGTTTAGCTCAGTTTCTGCATTCTGCTACCGGTGTGCAGGTCTCAGCTGGAAGAAGTAAATGCTGTGACTCACACTGGGCTGGTTTAAGAAGTTATTGTCTTCCCGTTGTTTTTTATTGCACCACAGCAGTTCACAGTAGGGTTGGTGGCAGGGAATATGTGCTGTCAGACCACTGAGGTCAGGGCTGCGTGACACTGCTGGACCAAGAAATAAGCCAGCGGAGGCTGGTGCTCCCTTCCAGATGTTTCAGAGCTTCTTGTCAGAGCCCTGCATCCCAACTAGAGTGACTTCAATGGCAGTTCTCCACTGAGGTCAGAAAAATAAGTTTAATATTACCATCCCGTGAGCACTGGGTCCTAGGGTGAGACTGTGTTTGATGAATGTACCCCAGAGGAAGGGTGACAGCCTGCAGGAAGGAGCAATCTCTCTCTTTTTGCCCTCAGCTAGGGTGAGAGGCTTACAGGAGCGTGGAGGCGGTTGCAGGCAGCCATTATCCACATAGTTTTATGTTATCCACATAAAAGGAGCTGTGGCTTGCAGGGATGGACCTTCCCCAGGGGCGGGAGTGGGTTATATGTATGTTTTCCTGCAGGTGAGTGCTCCCCAGTTTGGGGAGAGGACAGCCTAGCTGCTGTTGCATGCTAAGGTTGCTATTGCAAAACTGCTCTTCTGCATCTGCTGTAGTAACTCCGAGAGGTGGAGAGAACGGGGTGAGTTTCACTCTGAGGATGCAAAGCGTAAGAGAGTACATGACCCACCTGCCTGTCCTAAACAGTGTGCTCTCCTTGGCAATGAGTGGGCTCATGAGCTTTCATATGAAAGATACTGCATTAAACCAAAATATTTATCCTAAAGTTTTGTTTTGAAACCATGTAACAGTCCCACAGTGACATCTCAGTCTCTGATTCTGAGATTTCTGGCCTTTCTGGAAAGATTCTGAGTTCTGGTTACAATTAGTCTAAGAAGAGTTTTTTCTTTTCGATCTGATTCAGTCCACTCATGTAGAAAGAGATGTCTCCGTTACTGGAAGTTGTATGAAGTTTATTTCAGCTCTAGAAAAATACGGTTCTGACTGTGGAAAAAGCCTCTTAGAAGGACAAACACGACATAGTGGTCTGGCAGCAGGCTGCCCAAGGTGTTTATAGGTTAGACAGCACTCAGGTCAGCTGTGCTCCATGCCCTCGTAGATGCAATGTGGCCCTTTCCTTCTTGCTGTCATGATTGTTCACAAGGACTAAAATGACACATTTTCCAACCCATTTAACTTTTTACTTCACAGAATGTTTTAAAATAGTAGGTTTTGGGGAAGCTCGCAGATTTTAAGTTCAGTAAATAAATCCTCCTATATTTTAAAGGCTTTTGATCTCTGTAAATGTGACAAATGGACCAGAAACCACAGGCAGTTAAAAGGGGTCTCAGATCCATAGCGTGCATGGTATTTACAGGAGCAGCACACTGCATGCAGACATGCTTTTAAGACAGAGTTAAGATCCCAAAGTTCCTTATGCTGGTTCGCATCTGGTCTTTCTCTCGCAGCTCTGGGAGAGTGCTGTCTCCTGCCTCCTCCATGAGGGTGGGCCCAAGATCGCTGCTAAACCCATCACCAGAAATGATGCAGCCCCACTACTTCTGTGCGTGGTTGGAAGACTTCAGCCTCTCTGGGAGGGTTCTTGTCCACGTGTCGCAGCCTGCAGCCCTGGGGATGCATGGCCTCCCCCAGGGCTAGTCACGTTCCAGCACTCAGGTTGGGTTTGTCCAGCGGTGCACCGCTCCATCGGCCCTCAGCAATCCCCCTGGGTTAAAATGCCCTTTAGCATGCACCGCATTATGAGGGACTAGGACTGCTTGGAGTCCTTAGTTGCATATTTATCTTCTCACTTGACAGCTGGGGTGAAATGCACATTTGCAATGAAAATGGGGGTACAAATGGATGTTTTAGCGGTGTCTTGAGCTATTATGTTGATTGTCATCTGAACTCTTTGCCCTCCTCTGTGACAACTCAGGGAGGGAATAATTTCTAGTGTTCTCCTAAAAAACACTGGTTTTCATACAAACAGTCTGATATAGACTGATTTCAACTGGCCCCAGTCCAGCCTTTGGTTTTGAGGTGTTGATATCATCAGTGTAAGGAAAGCAGGGAATTCCACACCAGACACTGGAAAATAAAGGAAGAAGTTGACAATTTTCAGGCTATTTAACAACAGATTTGTGACCTATTTTTTCTTTTTTTCAAACTATGGGTCGAAGGTGGGGGCTTGTTTGTTTTTTTCATTCCAACTGCTCAGGAGTTTCTTTTAATTGAGCATGAGAACCAGCAAGTTAGGCTTTCCATGGGCTCATTTTTCCAGTCCCCTCCTTTTGCGTGGTAACTAATATTCAAATTCTGCAATGAATTGCTCAAAATACGGACATGCCTATGCCATGCTGCCTTCACCAGTATTCTGCTTTTTCATTGGTAAACCTAGTGCAGCCTGCCCATGAGTTTAGTGTGGCTATTACAGAGGAAGAGGAGAGGAAATGCCAGCCAGTCCAAACACAGAATATTGAAAAGGTCAACATAGTAAAGCACGCTGCTATGATTCATAGAGACTTTAAGAGTCTAATATTTCATCTCATGACAAAGATGGTAATGAGAACTGAAAATGGCACAACATTAATTCATCTTTGTGACAAACACCATAATGAGAGTGGAAGTGTACAAGCTTCAAATATTCGTGTTACTGATCTGTGGTCCTTGTTCTGTAACAGGACACAAACCCCAACTGCTCACTGAGAAACAGAAATCTAAACCCAACAACTTCTACAGCTACTCTGAATAGCCTATTACATGTTCTGATGTTAATGTAAGCAGAGAATGGCACAAGCCTTCCAAAGGCAGCCAGATCTGCTGTGTGCTACCCAAGCACACATGGCACACTGACACAGCCTGGCTGCCGTGGCATGACCATGGTGAACTGTGTATGTGCAGGTGTGCTTGTACAGTTGTACAACAAACACACTGTTTGCATAGGCTTAGGTCCACAGTGGTAGAAACCCCCTGTAGATACCGGGACTTGGCTGGGGGCAAAGATGATAGGCTGGATAGTAGAAATACATCCCTTATTTTCTGCTTGACTAGTCCTTATATAAATGGAGGGGGAGAAGGTATGTATGTGTGGAAAGTGCTTTCACTCACTGAATTTTCAGTCGGCATTTTCCATGTTATGCTTAGGATCATGGCAACCTAACCAGAACTTGAATTGCAAGCCTAATTTTATTTTCTGTTAGTTTTCTTTAATAAAGGGGGAAAAAAAAAAAGAGAGAGAGAGAAGAAGAAAATAAATGGAATATGAACTGTGGCAGCAGTTCTTGGAAATGCTCATATTCGTTAAATGAACAGACACATATTCTTAAGTATTTTGATACAAGAGGCTGCAGTATCGTACTTCACTTTCTGGGCACTGGGCACAGGCTCTGGCTTCAGCTCCACAGGCTGCTCTAATATGGTGAGTCTTTTGTGCCTGTAGAGTGCCACTGTAGATCCCCCTCCATCCTATCCCGAGGTTTCGGTGTAACCCATCACTTTGTGTACCTCAGTCCATGGGTAACCACCCTGATCCCCTCTTCTGAAGAGACTTAATGATGATTATGTGCCAAGCATCCTGAAAAGCTGTGAATGTCTGATAAAACTCAAACAAAAGAACTGGCACTTTTCAGATGTATGACCAAAACACAGTGTGGCTAGTGGGATCTGGCCCTGAACAGCACCTAAAATGTTGCTAGAGCAGCGTAGTTATTCTGCCTAAGAGCAGAAATTCGCAGTGGTGTGGATCCCATTAAACAGAGGGATCACATTAACCAGATTGATTCTTGTTGATCGTCCTTTCCCTTCCTTTCCCTCCATGCTTGCAATTGCAGAATTTCCTTCAGGCAATGGAAGCAATTTCCTTGCTTAAGTAACATTAGGAAAGTATTTAACGTATATTTAACAGTGTCACAGTGCAATTTAGCAGCTGGAAACAAGGAGCAAATGAGCACCATGTGACATACCAGCTCATAATGGGCCATCCACAAGTGCTCCGTGGAGTGTAGTTTAAGAATCAGTGTCGTATTCCATGTTTTAAAGAAATCCATATTAATACAATGCTCTGTCTCTCTCTCGCACACACACAGACACGCTGAGATGTGTTTCACACTACAAACTATATAGACAGAAGATGTGTTAGCCACTAATGAAATGGAGCTCGGGGAAGGACTGCAGCAGCTGTTTAAAAGCACACAGTCACACTACACAGCATGCTGGAGTGGGAAGTGAAGAGAAATATTGTATCAGGTTATAGCTACAGGAGGAATTTAGATAAGCAGAAGGAATTTAGAAAAGCAGAATGTGATCACCCACACTGAAATTTAATTAGACCTCCAGAGCTTCCACCCTCTTACAAAAGGTGTCATAGGATTGCCAGCAAAGGCAAGCAGTTACTATTCTTGTGCCTGGCAATGTACACACACGCAAGATGATATAATTTATATCCTGAAGACTTAACAGTTTAAAGCCCCCAATTAGCATGTCAGGAAGGAAAGTGGAGGAGAGACAACTGGGGAGAGGTGGGTTGAGAGGAGGGAAGAGCATGTATGGTTAACTGATGGGTTTGGCCTTGGTGAGACTATCTGCAATGCTTAAGTGCAAGTGTGTGTGTGTATTTTCAGGGTCAGAGCTTCCTTGAAAACAAGCTTGTTCAAGATAAGTTAAAATGGGGAGGAAAGGGATGGTCAGAGAATGCTGGAGAACAAATGTGTATATCAAGTGTAGGTTTTCTGTTATTCTGAGGTTCCAGGTCATCTGAAATAAAGTTTCATGTTAAAGACGCAACAGTCCCACGATTGCTGAATCCTGTTCCAAGGGAAGACGTAGAAAGGCAGGAGGGTGGAAGGCAGGACTCTGGTGTCTCAGCCAAAATGGCTTGGAGATGGGTGGACAGCCGCAGTCACATATTCACTTCTTCATAGTTTCCATGAAATGTCCCACTGTAAAGATGGATTATAGCCTTTAACACCATGCTGAAGCATCGGTAACTCCAGGATTTTGCTTTCCCTGGAGGTCTGCTGTTCAAGCCGGCGCAGATGAACTATAACGTCAAAATAACTGTTGCTGAAAACTTGGCCCTAACTGAAGTTGGTTTTAAAGATTTCTTTGACTTCACTGAAGACCAAGTTTCACCACTGGCACTTTTATGAGCCATTTTAAACTTCTGTGACATTTTAAACTGATTATTTTGCAATTGGTTTCCGAGCATCTCTTTCATGCTGGAATGTCACATTAATTCATTCTTAATTGATCCATACGCTTCCAATTTTCCAAATCCAAACAAGCCTAAAACTTGAGTAGTTAAGATAGTATCTTAAAGTTTATTGTCAAAGATACAGTTTCTGTGGTTTAAACTCCCTCACAGAGGTAAGAAGCAGCAGCTTTTTGTTAGGAGAAAAAAAAAAAGTCTTGGAAGAACAGTACTGAATTGTACTATTTTTCCAAAGAAAGCTGTTTTAACTGTGGATATTTAAACTGCATTTGATCTCAGGAGATGTAAAGATGACTAGACACCATGGTTACTTGATGTCTGCAAGCTGTAGTTGCTTGCCAAAGTATAGTTGTAAGGACCGCTATTTAGTAAGACTATTGTTAGATGCTGCGGTCTTCTTTTTTCTCCTCTGAACAGTGTGAAATATGTCCATACTGATTAAAAATATTCAAGCTCCTACTGCATGGCAGACATAAAAAATTGTAATTTATATTCTCATTTAAAATTAAGTTTTAGTGGAAAATGCCTATCAATCTTACTTACAGAAAAGAAAGATTTCTTCTACAGCTTTTTAACTCTAACAATATGCAGATATGTTTTACTTCTCATTCTAAGGAAATAAGGCTTAAAATGTAGGGGGTGGTTTGAATTTACGGAGTCTGAAAGGATAAGCTCATGGCTTATTTTGTGTCAGTAATGAACAGAAAAAATTGCTTCTCATAGTTCCATTTGGCACTTATTTTGTATTTTCTGCAATTAAAGTGGGGTTATAGTCAAAGCGACTCTAAAAATGACACATTTATCCTCTCGCAGTGACTCCTGTATCAAATTTCCTCTGATTATAAATCAAGAGATGATTTCTCTAGCTGTCAGCACCGCAAATTCATCCTGGGATCTCAAACTACAAGCCGCGTTCTTTATGCTTATTACAACATCATTGGTAACAAAGACCCTGGAATGTGGAAGTGATTGAGCCTGCAAGATGCAAAGTATAATCCAGCTCATCCCTCCGTGGCATAGCTGGGGGCACAGCCACCCAGGGAAATGCTCTGACACCGCTGAAAGCCAGCGTGCCCACACAGGTTGTTCCCTTGTAGGCATGTTGGTGTAACTCCCTCACGTGGACTTTCTAGCTCAGAATAAACTGTCCGGGCTGGAGCGTGGTAAAGTTGTCTGAACATCCTTTCACATGCTGAACAACCTCCGATGACTGGGTGCAGTCCTACCCTGCAAAATACAGATCTTCACTGAAATGCAGAGATGACCAGGCTTTGGGTTCAGTTTAGCTCTGTTTTGTTTTTAACCATAATGAAGAGATCCCAGTGTCTGTTTTGCCAGTTCTCATGTTTCCAAGTATCTGCCCAGCTTTTGATTTTTACTTTTTTCAGGTAGACCGATCTCCCATTGCTTAGCTTGACCCAGCAAAACAAAGCTGCAGCTGTAGGTGTTGGGAACACCACCATGGTGCAGGCAGTAGCCCAGAGATGTGCCTTCCCTTTGCTAGCAAGATTTATGCTAGCAGGGGTGTACCGCTCTTGCTCTTAGTCGTGTTCTTTCTTCTTACACCTTCGTTTTCCAGTATCACCAGCACTGCAGGGACTCCGGTACGTCTGGCTCTGGAGGGCAAGATGGTTATTCCCCAAGTGGTCTGTCCCACCCAGAGGTCGCTGCCTGTGTGGCAGGTTTAGCAGTGTGAAGTGGTCCTCAGGCTGCCACTGTTCCCTGCCACCGCTTACCTTGAACCACCAGCAAAAGGAGACTTGTTCTCAGTTGCCAAACTGTAAGCTGGAATTGCTGAAGGCTTGGTGTCTGCTCCACTCTCCTGAATCTGCTACAGGGAAAGGCAGCACCTTGTATCTAATATATAGGGGTCACTGACATCCATACAGGCTCCTGCCATTGCTTAAGGAACTCTGCACATAGGCACATGGGTCAGAGCCCAGGGATGCAGGATGTAGGGCACCTACATGGCGTCTCCCATCTTAGGGTCTGTAGCACAGTGAACTCCAAGTGGCATAAGAGACCAGCAACTGTATTGTGTCAAGCTTATTTATCACCAGCTCCAGGTGTGGGAGTCATTTAGCTTTACTTTTTATGCAGCAGTTTAGTGTGCTGCCACCTCACCAGCCTGCTGAGACATCTTCTGGCTAATTATCCTCATTCATTAAGTGCATACTGCCATGAACGTCTCCTTCGTGCTAGAGCAAGGGTAGTGCGAACTTAGCTGGCAAGCGAAATACAAAAATGGTTATTGTTGCAGTAGTGCTGGCACAGGAGGGAGATGTTAACTTGCATACAGACTCAATAATAAATGAAATGTTTGACAGAGAAAAATGAATTGGCGCTGTTCCTCCATCTTTCTAAGAAACTGACAGTGTATCCTACAGCCATGGGGTCCACATGCTGACAGTTACAAAGAGGTTTTGTGAACAAACTAATATAGACTGTGTCAGCCTGCCATTAATTCTGGAGTTCCTTTTCTGGGCAGTTTGTTGAATCTAATCAATGAGGCATTTTTCAAAAATCTATGAAAATTGTGAGCTTGTAATAGTGCCTTCCTAAAATAATAACAGGGAATCTGGCAAGGGAAGGTGAAAGCTACACAATGTGCCTTTCTTCCTGGCTGCTGCTGGAATGTGTTTTGCAAGCACAAGTTTTCCCACTATGCAATAGTCTCATGCAAAATCTTCAGTGATATAATGCTACTTGGAGAAATTGGAAACTTCAGATTCACTTTCCCATCTCTATTCCCACAATATATATGGTGTTAATATAGATTTCATATCATGGCTTTCCCATTGTTTTTTTCCCCACATAGCTTAACTGTTTATTTACATATTTTCCATTTATCTCAGATTGTACGGCAGGCTCTACACATCTGAAGATGGGCTGGTTCCAGCCTCCGCATGCTGGAGCTGCCTCTTGAACTTCCTCTGATTACATCATTATATATAATGATACATTATTAGTGCCATCAAGGCATGCAGAGTTGGTCACAGTGCTTACACTCTGAATCTGACAGAAGCAAAAAAAAAAGGGCAGTAGTTTAAATAAAGGGGGAAGTGGAGATGACATTGAGGAGGAAACTGATTGCAGAAAGCTTTATGAAATGAGCACTTAGATGAAAGAGGTCTGTGAAGGAGAGAAATGAGCCTGGTGGACTAGAAGTTGGGGCAGTTCCAAAAGGAGGCCCCTACTCAAGAAACTGTTTCTGTTTAGGGCAGTGTTTAAGTATGAAGTCAGGCATTTTTTGGGCTGGGGCACAAAGACCTTAGGGACACATGGATATAAAGATGTGATGAGAAGGAAGAATCAATAGGAATGTAAGTACAGGAGAGCAAGGAGGCCTCATAGCTTGTGTTCAACAGGGTCAAAGTCTGCCTAGAAATGAAATGCATGAGGGGGAGATTAGCATTGGTCATACCAGAGGCTCAGGAGAAACTGGCTATTTGAGCGGGAATACTTGCAGGGAGAGGTACTGTCTTTTGCTAAACAAACAAATATGCTGATGGGAAGGGGCAGAACTTTCGAGGCCTTAGTAGCACTGTTTGGAGGCCAGGCCAGAAAGAAAACCAAATAAACACCCTTTCCACTCTCCCAGGTTTTGAACTCCACTTCCTTAAATAAACGGCTTATTGCTTGCACCAAAGTTGTAGCGCATGGGCGCGAACATAAAGCTTTTGCACTCCTGAGGAATTTCAAAGCTCTGTTTAGAAAGAGGAGAGTGATAGCGGCAGACATGTCTTCACAAACAGCAACACAGCGGGTTTAAGAGATCTTGCAAACCCAAGCCTCATGTGTGATTTTCCCTATTTCTGCTTAACTGAATTAAAGCTTTCCAGCTAGCCTTACTGTGTTACACAGCTGCACAAACAGGAGGAACAAAACTGGGAGAAAAACAAGAGGCTGACTATTAGGAGGAAGTGGGCAGTAGGAATAAAGGAGCAGAGAACAGCAATCACCTGATGGGCATATAGCTAATTTAAGATAAAGGAGACAATCTGCTCTTGATTCCTTTACCATACGCTTATAGTTTGATGGTGGATTTTGAATACACAGCATCTGCCATACTAGCATTAACTGTTATATTTTTATCTGTCTTCTGAGTGCTGCATAATATGAGGATTATTTGATTTTTATAAGATGGGTGATATAGAAGTAGAGTGTGCGTGTAGTTTCTATAGTGTATATGTTCTCCACTTGCTCAAGATGCAGCAACCTGATTAAGCCCCCTTATATTCAATATGACAAATTATTTTACCTGACTATTCCACTGAATAATTGCAAATAAGGGATAGTGTCATCACATAAATATTAGCAGCTCTTGTAAAGTTGGCTTTGACACACAGCTGAGCAATGGCATCTTCAGCTGCGGGTGCTAAACTGCAGGCACGGTTGGGTGTGTACATCCAGCCCTGCCCATGCCCAAGGATCGTGTTGGACTAAGCAGTGAAAAGCAATGCAACTTAGTGCACCGGCTTCAGTTCAAACTACCATGGTGCACACTGATGGCTGGTAGGCTGTTACCTGTAACACCACACTTTAAACATTTTGTCCTTTCTACTTAAAAGCAACCTTGTTATAAAGTTTTACTGAAAAATGGAAGTTGCCTCAGTAACAGGGGGAGGTAGAACAGAGTAACAAAAGAAACAGTAGCTTAGTAAATAAGCTGTTAGTAGAGGTGTGAGTTGCTGTGTTTTTTCCTCTGCTATTTGAATCATCTGGCTTTCTTTAAACAAAATGGCTATTTATTTCAGACTGCATCCCACCTTAGCTGTCAGAAGTCATACATAAAAATATCTTTTCTTCCAGAGAGAGCCATTCATCACTCAACCAGTAAATATTACTCACTCCATTGATTATACTGTGATTATATTTTCTCTTTAAATGGCTGCTAGAATTGGGTATAAAAGACCCATTTGTTTCTACTATAGATAGTCTCTGTCTTTAAATGCCTCATTGTTTTGAATTAGTCATTGCAGTTTGCACAGCTGAAATGCCAAATGTGATGCCTTTCTGAATGAAGTCTGGGAGCTGTTTTGGCCTTTCTCCCCTTCAGTTTTGGGCCTTCCAAGGGAACCTCTAAATCCTGTACAATGAGTTTAGAAGTTATTACTGCCATCCCCTCGTGTGGAGATGCGACTTGACATTCTGCAGCAACAGAAATTCTGAAATAATTCTCCACAACAAAAAAGCCTCAGCTGAAGTGATTTTTATCAGGTAGATAGGGTTTTGGGAGACCTGGCTCCCAGGCACAGCTCTTCACTGCCTTGCTTTCTTCCAGCATTTCATGTGCTGTCAGTTGAGAATAGTGAAACCCCACATAAAGGGCTTTAAAATTTGCAGGTGGCAGTAAAAACTCCTTCTAATCCAGCCTGTTCCTCCAGGTCTCTGTGCTCTCTCTAGATATTAACTGCCAGGCAAAGAACTCCCTATAAACATTGTGCAGCCCATGAACATTATTGACCTACAGACAACCTGGCATGTGGTTAATTAATTAGACTGAATACTAATTAATTAAGGGGCATCCTCAGTGATTCTGTCCAGAGCCAGCTCAGATGGAGCCTTGCTCAGCAGCACTCATGCAGCCCGAGGCCTGAGCTTGCTGCCTGCCTTCACACAACACTCACAACATGCAAGGGAACCATCAAAACACCGGGAGCAATCCTGACTGTGCTGTATGGAGGTTTTCCACCACCTGGGTATCCCTAGAGAAAAGGAGTGCTGGCTGGGTGTAGGTATGGCAGCCTGGCACAAAGACTACCAGTTTCTTCATTGGTTGGCCACCTCTGTTTTTTCCAGACCCTTTCTCTTCTCCTCCAACAGTACAAAGCTCTCCCACCAGCCAGCTGAAGTTTTACCAGTTCTTTTGAGGATGCTCTCAATATCCTGCAGACCAGCAGGGGATTTCCCAGCTGCAGGCAGCCTTGGAGACCCTCACTGTACCCCAGCCTTCCCAGCACTACACTTACGATCTGCAGCACAGAGGCTTTGGACGCAACTGGAGCAAATGGCCAGTCTGTGTGGGTTATTCAGGCTGCATAAGGGTAGGAAACTGTCCTTACATCCCTCTTTTAGACCCACCTCAGAGACATTTCTTAGGCTCATTGCTGTGTAAGATGGCAATCCTAGCAAGTCTGTCTTTGGAAATTCAAATTTCTTAAGCCTGGAGAGGAGGAGGAGGAGGAAAGGTTTAACACTTTCCAAATGTCTAGGCTCTTATCTACTGTATGTCCTGGGGTCACATCAAAACCGCAGCATGTTACAGGTTAACTGGAGAGTTCATTTTAAGCAGTTTTAATGGATCTGTGTCATTTTATTAAAGGACAAACATGCACTGTATTCTGTTACAGATAGGCTACATCATGGCTATAAGAGAAAAACAAAACTGAGCTGAAAATAAGATCTTCAAAGGTACAAGAAAAACATTAAATGAGATAATCTGAGGCTCTGAAGTTAGACTGAGATTCACTTATCCATTATCGTCAAATTAGGAACCACCTGTTCTTCATAATCGTCTGTTTGTATGAATGAGGAACTCTGAGTTTAATTAAGTAGCGTGTGTGGGTGGAACAGGCTTCCCGACAGCAGTGAGATTATTAATGGACATCTATATTGAAATTCTTTGCATTTTTGAAAGGCTAATTACAATGTAAATTTAGTTTTAAATTATTGCTTTGCTGTGGGATGGGACTTGTCATTTGTTATTAGGCGTTTTTTTTAGATTCCAGGAAAACATTTGTTTGACTGTATAAGCACCCTGTAGTCGCTTATTTTTCCCTAATTTACACTTTTTGCTCATGATTCAATGTGCTGTAAAATATGCCCCCATCTCTAGTTTCATTATTTTTATAGGGGTTTTTTTGTTACTGCCCTGCAACATTTTAAGGTTTTGAGGAAATGAAAATCAAGCTTTTCAAAAACAGGCCTGAAGCTCAAATCTGGAAAAGGTGAACTTAAGAAAATAGCCCTCACTGACTTCCTGGTACTTTAACATTGAAACAGCTAGATTATTACATGCAGTCACGATGTTTGCAACATAAACCTAAATATGCTGAATGCTAGACCATGTTCAGCTGTAGTGAACTCAGAATAGTACATACAGAGTTTGTCAGTGCCCACAAGGGAAAACAAGCCTCAGCTGGTGGACAAGCCTGCAGCATGCTCAGCCCTTCCCATGCCCTGCTGTTCTAACTACATTCTCCAGATTTCCTCACCCAAGAAATTCGACATTTGGCCTGGAAGCGGTTTGAGGTGTGATCCTGAGAGTTGCGGGCTGTTTAGGTTAATCAGTGAAGGTTCTCACAGGCAGAAGAGGGTCCTGTGCATCAGGCGTGTTGTGCCCACATGGTATTTACACAGATTAACAGATTCACAGAGTGGTGTGAGTTGGAAGGGACCTCTAGAGATCATCTAGTCCAACGCCCCTGCCAGAGCAGGATCACCTGGGGCGGATCACACAGGAACAAGTCCCATGTGCAGGTGTATGGAAGAGAAAGGTAATGAACTAGCACAGCTGGGGAGATACTACTTGACCTATCTTTGCATTAACATGGGAAAGCGGTTGGCTGAACATTGGCAACACTTATGTTTGGTATTTTTGGTGTGGGGCTATTAGGCGGAAGAGTGCTCTCCAGAGTGAGCTGCAGCCTGCCTGCCGTTGGCCACAGGGTCACTTTGAGGCTAGTAGGAAATAGAAACATCTGATTCCACACAGACTACATTAAAGACCCATCTGCTTCGGCACTGATGGATAACATAAAGTTTACAGATGGGAACAACAGGAAAAGATACAGTATCTGGTCACATCTGAAAGACCTGCAGAGCATGGTAACTCAATTGTACACAGTAAGCACTTCGCTTGCATTGCCACTGATAGAATTCAATTAAAAGCTATTAGCATAACAAGCCATACAAGGGTTGCCAAAGTGCAAGGAAGTTATAAAGCATCTGCCTGGGACCAGGATGGGACTGATTTGACAATTTTGATCTTCCCTGCTCCTTCCTCATTTAATAGTGCAAAGTGACAAAGTGCTGATCTGCCCAATGGCATTTTTTCTTTACTTTTTTCTTAAGTGAGAACTACCTTGTAGAGATTTCTGAGGCCTACATCCATAATCTGTCTGCCTTGAGGCTCTCTTGAAAGAAAAGAAGCACTATATAGCTCTTGTTATGAAAGGTGCACAGTTCATGTATTGCTGGGGGAAGGTACCCACAGCAGGAATTATTTGATTGTGTGGGAGGTCAGATTAGGTATTTGTTGAAGTCTCCTTAGCCTTATACTGTATGACTCTACAATTCCTTTTCAGAGCATTGAAAATAAAACATGGCTGTGAATTAGAGTCAACTCCTACCTTCTCTAGTAGTCCCTGAAGCAAAATTCTCACGGATATTGAGAAACCCTTCTAAGAGCCCTGCTGGTGCATAAACCACAGGAGCAGTGTGTCTCCCAAAGATTTGACACTCCCTGTGCATTGCCCTCATTTTGGCTCACTCACCCACCTGCTCTCTTGCTTCAGCTGTGGGGGTGGTTCCTAAAAAGCTGCATGCCCCAGTGTGGAGCTCCTTCCCCCTAGCCATGGGTCTGCAGATCTGGAGCTGGCCTTGAGAGCCAGCCACAGGCTACAGGGGAAAGAGGGGTCTGTCCTCACCCTGTGCCTGCCCATATCCATTACTGGGACTGGAGTTTTTTAAGAAGACTGCAAAGAAGTGATCATTAGGTATCTTTAAATTCTTAGAAAAACAATAAATTACAGTTAAATCGTTAAAAGCTTAAACAAAACTGTTGCAAAAATAATGTAACAGTTGAAAACTATCATTACCTCAGGGTGGGAGTATTATTACTATTAATATTACTACTATTATTATAGTTGTTGTTGTTTGTATGGCTGATTGAGTGTTCTCATCTTGCCGTAAACTGGGGGAAAAGGGCTAGACATGTGAAAGCACTTTTGTAGCTGGGTCTCTGGACGTGGCGATCTCAATACAGCAGAGATGCTTTGCCCCAGGTTGGTTCCCAAGGTGACCCTCTGCCTCTTGGGGCCAGTAATACTTAGCAATACCACAAAGACCTTGTGTCATTGCTGAACTTCTTTATGAGTTCCTGAGATGAAATCTTGTATAAGAATACAAAGTAAGATTCGTATTTAATTTATTCCACAGTCCAGTTAAGGGCATGTTTTGTGAAATGGCAGAAAATAGTATGAGATTTTCATTTTAACTAGTTTTTCTTTAAAGTATCTGTTGTCTGTTTTTCATATGTACAATAAGGTTTCTTTCCTTCCTCTGTAGCTGTGTAGTCATTCCTTTTGTGTTATTAAAACCGAAAAGGAATGCCTCTAGGTAAAAAGAGACTTATTAGTGTGTTAGGTCTTGCTCTCAGGAATAGATCCTGATTTATGTGTTACAATTTGGGAACGATATTAACTCAAATTTCCTTCGTAGAATGAGAAGGTGCATGCAAATTAACAAAATAAAACTATTTTGTTTTATCTACACTCTCTTTGAAGTTGAAATAGCAGAAATATTATTAAATTATCCCAAATTCATAGATTAGTATAAACTGTTCCGTGACTGCAGCATTTTGGAGAGAACTGCTAAGGAAGCAGCTGGTGTTATTCTATACTGAGTTCACCAAGCTTCATGCTCATGCGGCTCAATCCGATACAATGCCATAGTTTATTTAGGAACAACTTTACAGACTTACTTTGCAATCTTAAGACCTGCCCACAGATAGATCAAAATGGCCCTGTCAATCTCAGTTTTTCTTGGGTTAAATATTTGAGAGTAGATCAGGCGTGGATAGTTGTTATTTGATGCGTGGCACTGCAAGAGGCTGTGTATCACATTTTCTTATGCTTTTGCATTAAAAGTTTTTATTTTATTATCTTGTTGTGGGGTGGAGTCAAATGAATATGTTTTCAATTTTGCAGTGAATTGTTACAATCTGAAATGGCTTTGTGAGATTCTTGGCATCGATAAGCGTAAGTGATTGTGGTTTTGAACCCAGGACTCCTAAGGACAGCCATAACATAACCATTCCTTCCTCTCCACACATTCCCCTCCAGGTTCTGACTGTGGAATATTCTGAGTTAGCCAAAAGATGCACATGAAAGAATGGCTTTGTTTTTTTTAAATAAATGTGCCAAGAGGCACATAAATGCAGTGTTTATTCCTGGAGGCTAATATTTTCAGGGCTAGTTATATAATGATATTCACATATTTTAGTCCCTGAATCTAATCCAGTTTTCCAAAGAAGTCACAGCATTCTCAGCAACCCTGTAACCATGACAAAGAATCAGGATGCTGATTTATACAGTTACATTTGCACCTGTAAATTTATTGGAACACTAACTGTAGAAAATGATGTGTTCAAAAAATGTCTTCATGATTAGGGAAAAATGAATATTTGATATTTTTTCTGTCATCTTTTTTTTTTTTTTAATTGGTTTAGATAAGACTTATTGTCATGCATAACAAAATTATTTCTTTCCCCTTCCCCAAAATCTTGCTTGGTTCAATTAAAAAACCCAGATCTGTAAAAAGATGAGACAAAGACTGAGATTCCAACAACTGTTTGAGGATGCAGTGGTGGTGTTATTGTCCTCCTGTGCAGTAGCTCAGTGTCTAAGAACACTTCTCTGAATGTCAAGAGACTGGTTCAAATCCTACTCAGAACTGGTAAACTTTAAGCAGGAACCTCTTTTAGGAGTGTTTTCTAACTAGGATGTAAGTACCTGGAACATGACCTCAGTCCCTTCTCATGGGATTGCAGCTGTACTTTGTACTTGGGACTGCTGAAGTATTTCATGGAGAGGATGATTCCACAGGCTCTTGGTTGGAGCACGTGTCTGAGGCTTGCCCCAGAAGGTACTTGTTTAACTGAATATAATAAAAAATATCACTGGACAAAGGACTACACAGACACATGATCTCCTCTGATGGCAGTTCCCTGCTTGGGATGTGGGACTTGTGCTGTCCAAGCTTTTCTGGGAAAGAAGGGAATACGTTCTGCATCATTTGCATCCGTTTGAAAAGGGGAGGACAAAACCTCATCCTTTCCCAGTCCTGACTTCCCCCTCTCTTCCTCTTCTCTCATCAGGTATTATTTGTGGCACATTTTATGTAAACTTGCAAAACTAAAAATAAATGGAGGTTGTGAAGGTGAAGTTACACTTTCAGCTCCTTTACAATTTGTTAGCAGAATTGTAAAAGCCCTCTGTTCTGATACTCTCTGCTGCTCCTTTCTCAACTTGACTAACGGATCACCCTTTTTCTGCCAAAACACACCCTGCAGCCAGTTGTCACACCAGTGTGTGTCTGGTAGCTATCCTAGTGCATGCTTGAGAAGAGGAGCAATGGGTATAGCAATATTTTGGCATGAATATTAGCTGTTTAGATTCTCACATGCACTGTTTTAGGGAACGTGTAAAGGCTCCTACCCACACCTTGAAACAGTTAAGAAATGGCATAAGGCCAGGTAAGAAGTCTAATTGAAATATCACATGAAGGGAAAGAATTTGGAGCACAGTGGTATCACTGTGTAACAAGTCCACCATAGAATGATGGAAAATAGTTGGAAGAAATAGGTGAGAGGAAGAACCATCCATTTAGTTCAAAGAGTAAACTGAATGCAAAATACCCAGATTCAACTTTACATTTATAGTAAGGCAACAGCACACAGCTAATCCTCCTCCAGTTCTTGTAGTTGACGCTTCAGTCTGGCACAGTTGTCTAAAACTGTGGGAAGCGTGACAAAGCTGGGGACTCCGTGGCTGTGAGGAGCAAGCTGCCACGCAAAGAGGATGCTGTACTGTCCCTTCCTCCTGCTGCTGCCGAGGGATGAGGAATCACATGAGACAGGCTGAAGCCTTCAATATTGTGTGCCTGATCTAACAGGGATTTCTAAAAGCCAAAAAAAAAAAAAAAAAATGCTGGCTACGTCAGATATACCAAGAGAATCCCTAGATGAATCTGCACTTGTGTGAGGTGCACAACTACTTCAAATGCAGGCAATCATTCCTTCTTCAGTAACATAACTGTTTGATGTGGTCCTGATCTGAGAAAGCCATTAAGCCCCTCTTTAAATATGTGCATAACAATCTGAAACAGAGGCTTTCCAAATCTGGGTCACCTGTGGAGATACATCTAACACAAATTATTAAACACAGCCTAGAAACCAGTGTATGCAAAACTAGAGTGCCAAACTGGGGTCCCAGGAGCCTCAGGCTTCTAAACGGCTGAGTTGCTTAGTGCTGGAGAAGCTGCTTAGGGG
Organism: Rhynochetos jubatus; assembly: GCA_027574665.1. Lineage (NCBI taxonomy): Eukaryota > Metazoa > Chordata > Aves > Eurypygiformes > Rhynochetidae > Rhynochetos > Rhynochetos jubatus. The sequence goes on along the minus strand of CM050654.1, from coordinate 16,442,437 downwards.
GCACATAACTTTAAGCTTAAAGGTGGCCAGCGCAAGTATTTCTGCACTGGTCGTTTGGGAGGGGGCAGGAAGAGGGGAAATGTGTTGTTTTCTTGAAATGTTGGTTTTGCAAAAGGTTTAATCTGTGCAGACATCAGGACATGGGAAAGTAAGGCAGGGCTCTCACCACCTTAGGAGTGACAAATCCAAGACTCCTGGGCTGAATTTGGACAGTGTGAGCTGCTCACCTGTGGCCCTGGAGCCAGCTATGCGTTCTTCCTTCTCCAGGCACAGCCACAGAGTGGGCAGTAGGGTACATGAACCGCCTGGGCTGCTCACAGCCTGCCCCGCACCATCAGCACGGGCGTGCCCGTGTGGCTCCAGCTGCATCCCCGTGCTTGTATATGCAGAATTACGCAGGGAGCGCATGTCTCAATCTTTGCTCGCGCGGGCAGAAGGTGGCAAGACTGCAATTGGCACGGGGTCAATTACAGCCCTGAAAGAAAAGCAGGGCACTGCCATATTGCGTACAAAAGCATGGCTGGAAATAGTCTTGCGTGGCTACAGGCCCCATGCCAGGTTACTTACCTTGTGAGGGAACCAAACCCAGCCATTCTGGGCCCACCCCACAAGCTATTCATTTCGGTTAAGTATTTTCTCCTTGAATAAGCAGGACAAAAGGGATGTGATATGCTGAATCATTTAGGGAAAAAAATCACCCTGTCAAGTGGATTATCATCAGCTAAGCAAGGCCCTGGAGGCCAAAACCTCAGCCTCTAAATTATACATGCTGAATGCATATGTTTTTGCTGTATTATTGAGGCAAAGCCTGAGCTGTGTGTTTCAGGGATGTTAAAACATGAAAGCAAAGTTATATCACAGCTCGTATTTGCCTGGTGATTCCATCTTATCCTTGGGAATAGCAGGTGTTCTAGACACACAGAGTCCCTAGCAGGGAGGGAGGGAGGGGATGACCAGTGTCTTGCTTTGCAATTGTTGGCAGAGATGCCTGTGGGGTCACTTAGCTGCTAAAACATCAAAGCATATAAACACAGGATGTGGGAACTGCGAGCCCCCTGGAAGAATGCACACCCTGCACTCTTGGGATGTGGGTGCCACTCATGCTTGTGCTCCTCACTTCTCTGACATTTCCTCGTTTACTGTCTACTTCTTTCTCCTGATTCCACTTTCAAATCTACCTGTGCACATTAGCAGATGGCTGACTTTCTAGCTATATTCTCTTCCCAAGAGGTGTTCAGAGTCAAGGTTTAAGTGGAAACACCCCTGCATTTGGCTTCACACCTGACATTGTCTGTGTTACTTCACGTTTGAATGTGATACTAGCAAAATTGCACCAATCATTTTCTTATTGGAAATTGCCCCCTGCAATTGCATTTCACTCACAGGGATTATATCCCAAGACAGCTATTCTCCACTGAATTATATTATTCTAACCCAAAACATCGGATATTAAATTACCAGTTTCTTACCCAGGTGATTTAGAGGCATGGGAATATGAGATTCTGATGTGTGCATCTGGAAAAAAGCTGCAGTTTTCTCCTTCTCACTAGGTGCAGCTGCTCAATCTTCTATGCTGACTGCACTGATCTCCCTGGGCTTGATCTGCAATGAGTCTTTCTTGCTTTTCCCACTGAAATACTGCTGATGACCATTCCTGTGGCAATCAATATCTACAGTGGTAACTCCCAATCACTGGGCATTAACACAGTCTCTGAATAGAGCATTTTGTTACACCATTCAGAGGAAATCCATCTCACCTGAGGAAACATGTGGAAAATGACCTGTGAAGCATAGGGAAAGGAGCAAGGCCTTGATCTTGAATTTCCTTCCTCGGAACTAGGTCACATGGTGCTTTGCATAGATGCATGGGGAAGCACAAGTCTTGAGCACCACTTTCCTGGACTGCAGGTAGCAGACAGTAGGAAAGGCCACAGCCAAGCATTGCTACATCCTCTTTTTGTTGGCAAGCATGGGCAAACTCAACTGGTACAGCCATATCAAACAAAACCCTGTATCTTCCACCCCATGCAGGCAAAAGGGATGCTTCCTGCACTCTGCCCCTTAGCACAAGCCTGTAAGCAAGGGTTATGATACTGAGCTTTTACTTTAACAGAGGCCAGCATAGGGCTGAGTGTGCATGCGCAAGTGTTTGACATGCATGAGCTTCACATCTCTAGGTAATAACAGGCATCGGGGCCTTTACAGCAGCTCTGGTCTGCTCCAGGAGTGCGATAATAAGCTGCCCCCTCACTCTGAGCAACAGTGTGATTGAGTCCCCATTTAAACACTGTATTGATTTTGATGGGAGTTTTGATAGAGCATGGGTGTTGAAGGACTGCCAGATTTGACTGTTAATCTTCAGGATTGTTTCTTTCTGCTCGGCTGAGCATATGCCTCATGTTTGCTGTCCCCAGTGTGAAGGATTTAGGAACTGTCAATATCTCTGTTGATATATGAAGCCCCAAACACAGTGGGAGGAAGATACATATTTTGGTCACTCTTGCTGAGGCCTGCCATTTATACTGGGGTAATTTAACAAGTGCTCACCTTCTGCTGTCCCCCTGTAAGGGCCTATTGCCCCAGGAATACAAGCTGTGATATCTTCTGGGTGCCAGAGCTGCAGCTCCACTCACAGAAGCTGAGGCGCAGGGTGGTTTCAATTAACACACACTCATTGTTTTGTCTCCCACCTTTGCTGTGTGGGGTGGTTCCCCTGCCAGTCCAGCTGAGACTGTCTTGGCACTGCTCTTAGAGATGCTTCGCGGAGCGGTGGCCGCTTAAGCCCGTATCAGGTAGGCAGCAGCAGCAAGGTGGGGCCTGAATTTCAGAGACGCTGAGGACCCACTGCTGCCATCATTCCTGGAGTGCTCCCTGCTCCTGAAAGCTAACACTGTGTATTGGAAGAGAGGGAAACCTGCACAGGAGGGTTCTTTGGCAAGTGGGTTTCATGCCTTGGCTCTGTAAATTTACCGTAGGTGCTCTGTTTTAGTGAGAATGAGGCACTTCTGCAAATGGCCTGGTGCTTAGTCTGCTGTGGCTTCTGCTAGATGTCTGTAAAGACTGCTAAGTGTTGTGGCTGAACTAACAGGTTCATCAAACGCATATGGCAAATGAGACTTTTAGAGGGGGTATTTCCTTTTTTTTTTTAAGTAATGCCTGGCTTTTTTGTCACAATCTTAGCTGACAAAGCACTTTCTGGTCACGTTGCCTCAAGACAGCACAGAAGATTAATGTTTGGAATATGCTAAGCTCTTGAAAAAGTGTAAAGATAATATCAGAAAAGTAATTCAGCATGTCCCCAAAGCTCTTAACCACAAGTGATGACATTCTAATCTTTGGGGAAATGCAGGACAAGCGCTGTCAGCCTTTCAGAGTGGTGTGAGTGTGTCGCAATGCAGAGGGTGCAGAACCAAGGCTGAATTTGGAAAAGCATCGCTGTGCTTGCATGGAGTTCTCCGCAAAGCAGAAACCCATCAGTGCACCAAAGAAAGTTGTTCTCTTGGCTAGGTCTGTGGGTGTCAGGTGGGTGTGGGACGTGCTCCTCAGCTGTTCCTCAAGAGTTTCAGTGTGCCCTTGGGGCATATGAATCCCATTCCCACATCTGTAAAATGGGCACCATCTCTTTTACTCAGGACTGTTTGTGGGCTCTGAGGGGGCCTGGAAGCATGCCCCACAAACAGAGAGAGAGGAGCACAATTCGTGTGAATGCTGATTGTGCTGGGCTCACGGTTAGGTCTGGCAAGGTTGGAGCACAGGCACTTAGTCACAACCTCAGCACGGCTGGTTACCACGTGGCGCAGTGGGCCTTGGCACTGCTGCAGGGTGCTGTACAGCCATGGACAGAGAGACTGCGGGCAGCAGCGCATGGCTTTCCCAGGCCTGCCTTTCTTCTTGACTGGAGTGTGCTATGGAGGGGAAGAGAGTTGCGACTCTCTGCTTCAAAGTCAAGAGGCCTCAAAAAAGAAAGTTTGTGGGTTTTATTACAGCAGAGCAGTTTCTGGTGTCTTTGCTGAAGCTGGTGAGAGCTTGGCTAGAGCGAAGCCTGTAGGAAGATGGAGCCTGGGACCTGTGCTGTTTAGAGCAGAGAGAGGCAGGAGGGCTAAGGAGGAGAGGAGAGCAGAGGTGGAAGGGTCCTTGCCCACAAGAGCGGTGTCCTTTATAGATGCAGCTCTTCTGGGAACTGATAGTTCTGTACAGGGTTGGTGGAAAGGGGGTGACAGGTTTTGCTTTGTTTCTGATAAATTGAGCTGTATTTACAGTACAGTGAAAGAGAAGTGACAGAGGCAGATGCAAGTGCACGCTGCTGCTGGTGTTGTTTCAATACGCTGTTCCACAGCAAAGCCTTCAGATGTCATCTAGGCATGCATACATAGATTGGTTTATTTATAAATCTCCACTTACTATATTAACTCATTATTTTGTCTGACTTGCTTGAAATGATGACTCTCTTGAAATAAATGCACAAATTATTAAAAAAAAAAAGCAAGCCAGAAAGCCCCCAGCCAAGCAAAAGAATGCTACAACTCTAAAGTTGAGGAAGATGATCTTGAGAAATGGAAAATGTCCTAAAATTCTAATTTAAAAAAGGAAATCTGGGGGTTTTTTTATTCTAAGCCTTACAGCACAGTGAAAACCTGTCACTTAAGGCATGTCTGGCCCTAATACTTGCAGGTCTTGCTTGCTTGTTTCTTTAATAAAATTGCAGTGTTTGTGCGTCAGTTGACTCCATCTGCTGGGCTTTACACATGGTATTAACTATCATGAGCTTCAGTTTTGCCCATTTGCAGTTTTATCTTAAGTTGAGCTTGCCAGCCAACAAGGGAGAAGTTTACATTAGCAATGAGAGTAGAGCCATAAAACTGTGGCTAACTCAAGGAAAGAAAGTAACCTGACAATATTTCAAATATACCCACTGGATCAGGAATACTATATACCATCAATTGCAAAAGAATACTTCATTTTCAAAACTATCCCTGTGGTTTCATAAGCTTTTGCCTCTACTAGAAATGCAAGAAGCAATAAAAGAAGACGTGGTTCTAAATGCTATAATGGATCCGAAGGGAGTGTCAATGGGGCAGATGATTACAGCACTGAACTCCCTGCTATGGAAATGGACCTATCTGAATAGAAATTTCCCTTCAAAATTTAACAGTGAGGTTACAGCTCCTGAGACTGCATAGTGCTGACCAGTGCTACTTTTATGGCACCGTTTTCTTTAGTAACTTCAATAAAATTATCAAATTGGTAGTAGTACGTCTCTTTCAGAGACCCTCTAGGCTTCAGGCCCCAAGTTGTTCACAGCCCATGTACGTCAGTACAACTTTGTGGTTAAGCCCTTCTTCCCAAGGATCTCTTGAGAACAGAGCATCCTATGAGGAAAAGTACTAAGAAGACTGTTAAAGCCTGTAGTGTGTCAGCCATTAATCTGAAAATTCTTTATAAAAAGAGAGTAGCCTGATTTAAAATCTTCGAGTGGTTTAATATTATTTAAAATAATGTATTACAGACACAGCTGAGTCAATTCAAATTTCCACAAAAAATTCAAAGGACCATAGATTATCTGACTTGTGTCAAATTACCACGATTACTTCAAAAATCCGAATGACTAAAAAAACATGTTTCCCTCTAAAATTGTCAGATAAATCAGAAAACCCTAACCCCTTCCGTAGCATGCTTCAGTTGTTGTAGCAGACATTAAAAACCTGAAAAAATAACAGAGAAGTTCTTTATCTTTCACATTTTGCAGTGCCCAAATTATAAATTGTCTCTTTTTGTTCTTTTTATGTATTGCTTCTAAATCTCTAATCATTATATCCTGGCTGTTTGTGCGCTTAATCACTGCTCATCAACACCATTTTTCTACACAGTGCTGTTAAAAATGTTTGTTTGCAGTTGCCCTTGTGCTCTGAACTGTGTCGTTTCCCATGCATAACTTCCTATGCAGGGGGCAGAGCATTAATACCCTGTTCAGGTTATTCGGAGAACACAGTGACACAGTGGCATAATTAAATAATGTCATCAGTCTCTGAAGTGCACTCCCTACGGTGATGCACCGCATGAGAAACCTCCTAATATGACACCTACGGATTTCTTGCACAAAACTGACTTCACTGTAATGTATTCCATTAGGCGAGCTGAAGTTTAATGGAGAAATCGTTATTTTCTTTTACTGGTATTTCATGGGTAATGTGGTATGAAGCTTCTGCCCACTGGATCCCGTTACACTTTTTTCCAGCTCAATTAAAGAGCTGACACTTCCACGTCTTTGCCACATGGGTGTTAGACCACCACGGTCCAGCCTCTTCAGCATGAGGGGTTTAGGTGGTCTCTGCCTACAGTGCAGGTTTTGTGCTGCACAAGTTCTTTCAAGCTCTCTTCTAAAGCTGCACCGTTTCTAACAGCCATTCTGTGGTGTGGGCATCCAAAGCGTGACGCAGTGTTCAAGTAATCGTGTCCCCAGATATTAAATTGTACCTGTCTCTGGTATGTCCATCCCATGACCGTAACCCTAAGCATTTTTCCATCACACCATTCTCTCCAGAGCCATCAGGCAACATGAGATCCCAGTCCTGAGGAAAATGGCAGGGAGAGGGGTTCCTGCCGTGTTGCGGCTGCTCCTACACCAGGCAGGATGTACCGTGCTGGTCATGACAGCAGGGCAAGACTTCAGCTTTAACATCCACTGCCCTTGTCATATGCTCCAGATAAACTTTCTTACAGCAGAGCTGAACACGTTTGTGGTGCTGCTGTCTCAGAAAATCAGGGAAAAAGCAGAGGAGAAAGCTGGGACAAAGGACCGTTGCCCCAGGGTGCTGTACATGGCTTAGCAGCTTCTCCAGGCTCTCACTCCTTGCCAAGTTTGTTTTGCTGCTTTCTGACCTCCATGTCTCTTGCCCTTCCCACCTTCTACACAAGCTTTTGGATTCCTACCTCGGATCACCTCTTGCAGCCAGGCTTGCCTTGTTTTATCCATTCTTCCTTCGGACTCCCTGCCTCTCCTGTACTATTAATTTATCCATTTAACACTGTTCTCATGATTATGGTATTTGGGCACCAAGCAACTCAAATAAACTGTCTACTACATTGGCTCAAACTGTTCTCATTTATGTCGGTTGCCTGGTAACAGCTGTTGTAACTGAAGTTGCAAAATTTTCAGTGAAACAAGAATCCCGCGCTCTCAAACAGCCTGAACTTGACTAAAACTGCAAATGGCGCTGGAATTTTCCATGCTTTGGGGCTCTCCCAAGCTGTCAGCATGGAAAGTTCAAACAAAACCAAGTCAGCCTCCTTAAAGTCCAGCGGGGGAAGTGCAGAAAGCCCCCCTTGTGTCTCCGCTGCCTTAACTCCCACCCTTGCTGCGCTCCCGTGGATGCAGATCATTACCTGCACCCCGCAGCTGGCTGGAGGCTGCCTCAGGAGCTCGCTCTTGGCTGGAGGCTGCGCTTGGCTCTCGAAATGGCAACACAGGGTTTGTCTCTGTGTGCCTCTGCCAGTGGTTTCCACCCTGCGGGATTCCGTTCTGAAGTGAGAAGATGTTTGTAGTTATAAGCATTGCAGAGGCAGCCTGGGAGCGGGGAGGCTGCTTGGCTCTAGCCACACTGCGGTGGGGATGCAGGGGGTCAGGCACGTACCCCACTCGCTACCTGGGATAAAACCTCTGTGGCTGTGTGCTGCGGACCTGGCCGGTGCAGGCAGCACTGCCTCAGACCTGGCCTGCCCAGGGCCCATATCACACTTTGCCTGCATGGGTTGGGAAATCAAACTGGGGGGGCAGCGTGGTAAGAAGGTGGTGTGACTGCTGGAAGAAGCAGCTTTGGTTCAAAACCTGGGGTGCCGAAGCTCTCAGGCGCAGCCTTCTTCGTTGGCTGCCCACCAGCGGTGCTGGGATGCCTTCCCTTGGAGCTACCGAAAACACCATTAAAACTGCTCCCCAAATTACTCCTAGGGACCTTGTAAAGCCCTCATCTTCCTGTTAAACAGGGAGTTGTTCAGTCCCTTGCCAAAAGCAGACAGATCTTGCAGGAACAGACTCTCATGTGACCATGAAATTAACTTCAGGGCCAAAATTGTAACTGCTGCAGGAAATTGTGTGGAAACAGATGAAAAACCAACTATTAACCTTATAATGAAAAATCCATACTATAGAAATCATGGAGGGAGGGCAAAAGATTTCATGGGCCAGTTACAGTAAAAATAAGAAATTTCACACTTTGATGCATTAATTGAAAAACATCTAAACCCGCCAATAACATTATTTCATAGTATTAATAATGTTTATTCAGTGTTCAAAGTTTTTTAATGATGAATCTGAATACAAACAAAATTAGTACAACCAGATCATAATCTATTTTTAAAAATACGAATGAACTGTTGAAACAGCAAGCAAAAGAAATCAGCATGTGTTTGTTTGTTTGTTTGCTTTTTTCCTTATGGAATTAGTGGGTGTATTTCATTCCCAAAGCCTAGCAGAGGGCAAAAAGAACATTTTGCCATCCATTTAATATGAGTTCTGGAGGGGTGAGAAGCTGTTCTTAATGCCAACATGAAAACTTCCCCTCTGTGTTTGTAAATATGTGCACAGATAACAGCAAAGGATAGTGTGTGTGGGCTTTAACTGCTGAGTTCTTTGGGGTAATGTTCTCATCACAGAGAGAAATCACTGAGATTTTCAAGCCTCAAGAAAAACCAAATTTAGCTACTTTAAGGAAGAGGCAGATATGCACTGGTGCTTCCCAAGCTTTGGCCAGGGTAGCTGGCTTCGAGGTTTCTGAGAACCAGGCTCCTTCCCATGTGAGATTAAAGAAGAGAAATTAAGGAGCATGATGTTAATGGACAACACTACACAATAATTCCTTAAATTGCCATGTCCCTTAGTTACTGCTTAAATATAACAAAACTAAATCACGTGTAAGATTCTTTTTTTGATCCTTATTGATATCTGCAATGTGTATAAACATGTTGGGGCAAAATTATTACAGCTGGAAAATATTATTTATTATTAAAGCGTGTGTCTTATTTTAAATACCAATATTATGGCCTCCAGCATTAGCTTTTCATTGACTAGAACCATACGGGTTGTTTTCTCTGTTTTTTAAACAGATCCAGCACTCGGTAAATACTTAACATTTTCTAAACAGATACAACCTTGGTTTGTTTTCTGAACATCCCTTTGGATTTGCATGTAGCTGACAAGAACATTACTTGCATGTCATCCCAAAATTTCAGATTCCCCTTTTCTCACCCTGATTAAAAGATAGCAAAGGTAAAACTTGATTTGGTTCAAACATAACTGTACATAAAATGGATGGTAGGTTTGCTTTGTGGAGTATTGTTCTGTTTCCTTTTTTTTCTTTTTTCTTCCCTCTCTTCCCAAGCATATGGTTTTGGCCCCTTGCGTCCTCTGTTGTGTGACAGTGCTGGAGCTGCCCAAAGCCTTCCAGAAGCTGACTTAGGGCAGGTTTGTCCTCAGCAGACACGTGGTGAGTCAGCAGCGTGGGAACCTCTGCAAAGGAAGTTTTGGAGGAGTCCATGACAAACCCGGTTCCCATTTGAAGCCAGTGACTTCAGTAGGAAACGATTTTCTTCCCTAGTGAAGGAAAGATCAGTTTGTTACTGGAACAAAGGGAAAGCTGCTGGTAGAAGTATTATGTCTTAAACCTATTTATTTACAGCTGTGGGATTATGTAGCTGGTGTATTAGGTACTTCCTAGTCCTATGGGTTCAATAACTCAAGAAAGCCCTGAATGTGCAGCTACAGATAGATGTCAGGCTACGGACAGGTGTCCAATGGGTCAGAAAGGTGAACTGTTTAGGTCTCAAAAAGTCCTCAGGTACATACTAGACATGGATGAAGTTTCTTTGTCCACCCTGGACAACCGAGGAGAGGCTGCATGTGAACTGTTGAACAGATGAGCGTGTGCCTTACCTGCCAGCTCTGTGTTCGTACATGGAGGTCAGGGCTGGGTTTCCGGCACGCACCAGTGGCAGGCAGAGGAAACCCGAGGCACAGTGCCAGGCACTCGGGGAGGAGCTGGAAAATCTTTTCCTGTTTGCCACACAGCCAAGCTTAGGCGGCCTGGGCTTGTTGCTGTAGCTGGTGGAAAACCAAGAAATCCCTTAGGAGGAAGAGTGTGATAAAATGACTGAGGGTTTTACACAAAGGCTGGCAAGGTGTGACCAGAAGGCATATATTAATGAGAGGGAAGCTGAATTCTCTTCTGTTCCACCTGTGAATCCCTACTGAAGTCAGTGTGGGAAGGCCTAAATGACAGGAATATCTGAAAATGGCTTGCAGTTTAATTATTGTCAAAAAGCTCTATGAAGAATTTGAGGAATATGTATCACCAGAGTAAAATCCCATCAGAAGTAGATGAAACTACAAGAAGGTGATGGCTGGACTACAGAATAAACCTCTGTTCAAAGACTGATGTAATGTATTTTTCCACTGCAGGGCAGGAGTGAAACTTCGAGCTATTGTTTAAAGAGAGAAAGAAACTCTGGCCCTCAGGGCTGCGGTAGGAAAGATAGTTAAAAAAAGGTCATTAAAGAAAAATCCCTCTTGAAGATTTTGATGTCTATTGATACAAGGTGCTATTTGTTCTCCTGCTGAAGCCAGATCTGAAAGACTCTGCAATTACTAATAAATCACTTGCAATATTGAGCAATTACCAACAATGCAATCATAAAACAGTGCAATAACTAAATAATTATACACTTGTTAGGAGAATACATTATTGGGCACCTTGGAAAGAAAGGGGAAGGAGATGAGAATACAAAAGACAGGATATTGGATACCACACAAATAGCAACAAAATACACTGTGCAGCCAGAATGCTGAGTAGTTGTGCATGCTCAGGGCCAAATCCCAGCCCCAGAGAAAACCAGGGAAAAATTTTAATAGGAAGGTTAATCTGTTATACAAAACACTGAATGATGGCTGGAAAAGGCCTCTTCTGCTTACTGGCCACGTTCCATCCAAAACTAGCCCTGAGAGCACCAACTACCTCAGTAGTATTTGTTTTATTACTCATCCTAATGATAATAGGCTGACACCTCAACTGGGGCCCCAGCAGAGGGTGAGGAGCTAGAGGAGAGCACTGCACTGCGGAGTGAGAAAGGCATGTCCATGCTGGTTACCCTGGCCCAGCTGGAGCCAGAGGAAGCAGATTCCCACACTTCAGAGGCAGCTCAAATCGCTGTTGATGCGTGGAGGCCACCCTTTCCATACCTGGTAGTGAAGGGATTGGAAGTGTTTGGGCTGGAGGAGTTCTGCACTGGTGTAAATAAAAAAGGGGGTGGGGGAAGAAAAATGGTGAATGGGAAGCTGAGGTTTTGTCAGCAGAAGCTGGTGATGATGGTAGAGAGTGAGAACATTGCTGTTGCTTAGAATTCCCCTTCAATGAATTTGGGATTATTCCAGAAACATCTGGAGAAAACATCTGCATGAATGAATTGCTTCTTGGATGGAAAGGTGTGTATCAGTTACCACAAGTCAGGCTGATATGCCGTTGGCTTGGCTCGCTGGTGTTCAGCCGTTGCCTTAGGTGTGAAAGTTGGAACACAGCGGAGAAGAATGAAGGTTTTGAAATACTGTTGGGAAATACTGTGAAGTGCTGTAGAAACAGAACACTATGTACTGTGTCACTAAAGAAAAATGGCTGTTGTTGAGGAGATCAAGAAATCATAGCTGGAGGATTTTGGATACGTGCAAGGATTAGGGACCATCTGGAAAAAGGATCATGTGAGGGAGTGTCCGTGGTAAAACATTAAAGGAAAGGCGGAGTGCTTAGCATGCCTGACCCAGATAGCTTTGTAGGCACCATCTCCATAAGCAGAGTACAATTTATGGAGCAGCCTAAAGATTCTGATATTCCTGCAAAGTGCAGTGCCATTCCTGGAACATCACAGAATCCTTTCCAACAGTGATGCAAAGTACGAGGGGAAGGCAAATGGGAGTACGCTGGGACTACTAGGTGAGCTCTGGTACCAAGGGTTTATTCTCCCTTCCTCCTCCTGAACAAAGGAGAGGAGGAGGGCTCTGCTCTAATCCTCCTCCTTGGCATCCATTTTAAGTAAACCCTTTGTGGCCAAGGGAGGGGAACAGCCACTTACTCACCCTCCTCCTTCGCTGAAGGTAAAGCAAAGCAGCTGGCAGCAGGCACAGCCTCTCTCTCCACTGAGTCCCCTCTCCTCCCTGCCGTGTTGCTAGAGAGATTGATTTGTGATCTCAGAGACCAAAATTTCCTCGCTGTTTGAGTTCCCCCCAGGCTGCTCTGGCCTGGGAGCCCACAGCTTTTCCATGTTTAGAGCAAATCCTGCAGCTTTGGGGAATGAATGGGTAAGAACTGGTAGCATCTGTAGCTCATATTACTGGACAGTATAAAATAGCCTGGAAAGAAGAAAAGGAGAAGGCAATGGAACGTAAGCAGGAAACAGAGAATTCCTGAGAATCTTTTTAAAAACTTGCACCTTCAGCTATGACGTAAACAGCCTTTTCATCGATTTTGTACTAAAATAGACATTTAAAAATCATACATATTAATTAAAATTACATATACTGGCCAGGTTACAGCAAATCCAGATGTCAGTGTTAGCAGCCACAAACAATGGCTGCAAACAGAACAACTCACAAAACCCAGAGTAGCAGAAATCAGTGCTGAACGCTAGAAGTAAACAGAATCTGGAAATGACATACTATTAAAGAGAAACCAGTGGTGGCCCTTGAAAACTTGCTTTTCTCTCCAGATAATCAAAGGCCACGTTGTGCCTTTAGGCACAGCTTTGAGCAGAGAGCTGAATAAATCGCATTGCTACAGGAGTAGCCTTAGGGTGGCGAGAACAGAGAGTCAGTGTAGCATCCCAGTTGCTCAGATGAGCAAATGCAGGGCTCCGCTGTGCCTCAGCCATCTTCGAGAGGTGGCAGTGCTCTCCTGAGGAGGGGTGACAGTGTCCGGCCTCGTGGTCAGGAGGGCAAATCACAACTGCAAAGCTGTCAGGTGGCATGAGAGCATCCCATGGACACGGGCTCTGGAATATGTATTTAACACACAGTGATCTGTATCAGGACTAATTTGATAGACCCCCAGGGTGTTAATCTGAATCTCCTTGGTCAGTGGTGTAGTAAGAGGGCAGGACCTTCATTTTCCTCTCTCACTCAAGAGGAAAATCCCTCATATAAAACTGCTAAAGGTTTTTGTCCAAAACCCACAGTGAGCAAAAAGTTAAGCCTGCCTGATTTTCAGGGCAGGCTATGTGCTTCTGCATAACCTAAATTTATCATATATCCTGTTTGTACAATGAGCTACCTGGAGATGAGCAAGGTCATCATGGGGGGGTGGCTCAGACCAAACCCCAGGCAATAGTGCACAGCCGGCACGATCACAGCGTTAATAAAGAAACCCCCAGTTCGTAGTTTAGCCTTACTGTGGAGAATTGGTGAGAGCCCAGGGCTGGACAGGCTCTCCACCCTTTCAGTGCCTGATAACACAACAAACACATATGCTAACACTCTTCCACAACGCACTGCGTCCTTCCGTGCTGATGCCGAGCGGAAGGGCACCTTCTTCCCTTCCTGGGTGACCTGGGGAAACATCCTGCCGTCCTAGCACGGAGGTTGATCCTGGCCAAGGTTCATCACAGGTGGAATGAGAATGAAACTTTAGAAAAGTGAGAAATGGGACCTTAGTGTTGGTCATGGACCACAAAATCACCCTTCATACAAAACGAGGTTGAGACTGGAGTGAGACAGGCTTTAGCAGTCAAAGTGACAACAGTAAGATTTTTGAGATACGTGAACAGAAATAAAAAAGAAGCCTGGGATTATATCCACCTATGCTTTTAAGTTAGGTTCAAAAGGCTTTTCTCTCTCTCTCCTTCTGTAAGTCCTAGCGATTGTATCACTAAGGTGTTTACATAACTTTGTGGCTGAGGACCATTTAAAAGAAATCTTTAAACATGTAACTTTTATACATAAATCACCCCTGGAGCTCTGTTTAGATTTTCCTTCCCCTCTGGATTTCTCTGAACATACCTTTGGGGTTTTTTGAGGGACTAATTTCTGCACCTGCCAAGCTTTTAAGAATGTTAATATCCTTTGGACCTATTTAGACAGAGCCATCTCCTGCCCACACTGTAAACAGAGCTTGTTATCAACACCTCTTATGCCTAATTAACTGTAAACAAATCATTACCCAGTTGTGAGCAAAACATTCCTTTCCACACTGCAGGGTGGGGTTTGGCCCTCAGTGCTCAGCTCTTGTGCACTCAGCCCTTCTTTCACAGGCTGAGTCCAGGTACACGTACCTCCCTGATGCCAGTAGAAACTGGAAGGTGACACAGGTTGTGGCTGCCCGCATTGTTACGGCCCAGACGGCTGCCCCAGATGAGGAGGGGACTCTGCCAGCCCTCCCTTACCTTTCCTGAGACAGCAGCAAGGAGAAGGGACCCCTCCTCATCTGAAGGGGAAGGAGAGATGTGATTCCACCTCGACTACCTGAAACTGGATTTCTCCCACCTGGTTCCACACTTTTATTTTGATATTACAGGGGTATAGTACCGGCTATTGCACACTGTTCTTTCACATCCTTATAGAACATGGATATTAAAAACATTTCTTTGTTGAACTAAATCAATACAATTATATGAGCAGAAAGAAGATCCAAGGTGAAATAAGAGTTGTGTGGTGAATGGAAACTGAGAATCATCTTGCTTTGCAAGCCTTTCTCACAATTCCTTTATTTATTATTTCAACTTTAAATTAGGTCCAGATTAAACTTTTGCAAGAATCTGATTTTATATAGACTGTAAACAGATTTTTTTGTATTGTATTTTTAAAAATTCTACTGCAGTTTCCAAGAATGTTTGTTAGTTTGCTTTCCCTTTATTCACCAACATTGTACCACTGAGACTTGGCAATGAAAGTGGTTTTATTGATTTTCATTATCCAAGCTGGGAGAAATGCAAAATATAAACAGCAGGAATTATGACCTTTTTTGCCTTTAGTAATTGAAGGGTTTACTGGTAACAACATTCAGTAAGTAGCAAACAAATACATTTTACTCTGTTAACAGAAAAAATGTTCGAAAAATCACAAATCAGATCTCCAGGGATTATGAGATTGATTTAAATGATAAAGTTTTTTCTTTTATTTTCTTTTCTTCAGGTTCAACTTTATCCCTAAATCCATTCCAGTCTGAAGCCCAGGAACAAAACATACTGGTAATAATAACATCTTAGTGTTCTTCTAGGACTTTGGTAATGTACCTGGACTCAGATTGACAATATTCCTTTTACATAGTTTATTACTGGTAGAAAAGAGGCCGAGTCAATAGTGGTTTAAGACCATCTTCTTTGGCAGCCCTGGCTACTGATGTCAAACAGTTAAATGCCTAACGGGTGATAGTGTAGGAAAGAGACACTGCTCCGAGCCAAAAATTAAAGGTCAAAACTTGGGTTGTCTTGTTAGCAGCAAAACTAGGAAAAATTCCTTTGTGTTTTTAGGCAAGTTGCTTAACCAGTCCATGTCTGGCCCAATACTTGCGAATCTTCACTGACATTTGCCGACTG
The DNA here is from genome assembly GCA_027574665.1 of Rhynochetos jubatus. Taxonomy (NCBI): domain Eukaryota; kingdom Metazoa; phylum Chordata; class Aves; order Eurypygiformes; family Rhynochetidae; genus Rhynochetos; species Rhynochetos jubatus. The sequence goes on along the minus strand of CM050654.1, from coordinate 16,426,873 downwards.
TTTTGGGATCTTTAGATAAAGCCCCACAGATATAAAAAGCAAAGTACTGCTTAACCTTATTGCAATTTCCAGGTATAACAGAGAAACTGTAAGAGCCAATCAGCTTAGAAAAATATAAATTCAAAAGTCTTAAATTCGGGTCCTCTGGCTGGTGCTGTGCTAATGTGATACCACTGTGGGAAAGAAAGGGCAGGAGGGAGGGCAGGGATGCTAGTGGGGCTGCATTACTGGTACAGCACGTGCAGAGCAGGAGAGCCCTAGCAGTGCCAAGGTACTGTGTGGTAAGGTACTTACTTAGGTCAGGCATGGAGATGTGACCAGACTGCTGTCCTACAAAACAACAGAGATGAAATGGGAACCCTACCCTTTTACGTGAAGGGCTGACCTAGCACAAGTGATGATGATGGTATAAAGTGATCTTGTACCTGGTCAGCACTTTCAGTTGGGGCTGCAGAGTTTCTGATTTGGTGCTTAGGAGCTCAGGAGCTGAATGGATGGTCCTGACAGCCTGCAGCCTGTGTGGAGAGGAGCAGGAGGGGATGCCAGAATACAAAACAATATGAAAAGAGCAATACCTATGCTGTATTAGCACATTGGGCAAATGTGCTAATACAACAGCTTATTGCAGTTGATGGGCTTGGTACTGGGGGCAGTTCTGTTTAATATCTTCATCAATGATGTGGACAAGGGAATTGAGTGCACCCTCAGGAAGTTTGCAGACAACACCCAGTTGGGCAGGAGTATTGATCTGCCAGAGGGTAGGAAGGCTCTACAGGGGGATCTGGACAGGCTGGATCAATGGGCTGAGGCCAATTGTATGAGGTTTGACAAGGCCAAGTGCTGGGTCCTGCACTTGGGCCACAACAGCCCCAACCAACTCTACAGGCTTGGGGACGAGTGGCTGGAAAGCTGCCCCGTGGAAAAGGACCTGGGGGTGTTGGTCATCAGCTGGCTGAATATGAGCTGGCAGTGTCCCCAGGTGGGCAAGGGGAATGGAATCTTGGCCTGCATCAGGAACAGTGTGACCAGCAGGACTACGGCAGGGATTGTCCCCCTGTACTGGGCACTGGTGAGGCCGCACCTCGAATACTGTGTTTGGTTTTGGGCCTGTCACTACAAGAAAGACATTGAGGGCCTGGAGCATGTCCAGAGAAGGGCAACGGAGCTGGGGAAGGGTCTGGAGCACAAGTCCTGTGAGGAGTGGCTGAGAGAGCTGGGGGTGTTCAGCCTGGAGAAAAGGAGGCTGGCTGAGGGGAGACCTGATTGCTCTCTACAACTGCCAGAAAGGAGTTTGCAGAGAGGTGGGGGTTGGTCTCTTCTCCCAAGTGACAAGTGATAGGACAAGAGGACATGGCCTCAAGTTGTGCCAGGGGAGGTTTAGGTTGGATAGTAGGAAAAACTTCTTCACAGAAAGGGTTGTCAAGCATTGGAACAGGCTGCCCAGAGAGGAGGTTGAGTCACCATCCCTGGAGGTATTTAAAAGATGTGTGGATGAGGCTCTTAGGGACATGGTTTAGTGGTAGACGTGGCAGCGTTAAGTTAAAGATTGGACTCAACGATCTTAAAGGTCTTTACCAACCAAAATTATTCTATGATTCTATGAAGTGGAGGTCTTGTCCATTCCCCTTCCTGCTCCAAGCCGTGTGGCCCTTCTTTAGCTCTCCAGCCTGTACTGGGATGTGTCAGACTCCTCCCTGAGCAGCCTTAGCTTGCCAACAAAGCAGAAAACAATCCTTTCATTTTTTCTGTTAGTTTTATACTAGACTGAGGAGCTGAAATGGCTCATGGAAATATCCAAGAAACATCAGGTGGGACAGGGTGATGGGAGGGGAGGAAGTCAACAGCAGTAGCCTTCAGTGACAATGAGCTGCTAAATCTGCTCATCCCCTCTCATGAAACTGATACATGAATGTTATGAATATTATCTGATGGATATGTATTTATGTCTGAAACTCGTATAACTAGGCTGCCTGCCAAGCACTGCAAGCCGGTGTAAACCAAAAGAAAAAGGCTGCTGTCTCACTGTGCCATGCCCTCCCTTGGGCCTGCACAGGCTTTCAACCGCATTATGGAACTGAGCTCTGATTTCTCCTAATTTTCTGGTTTCTGCAGAACTGATTTGGCTGAAAACTAATCTGGCAAAAAAATTAATTTCCACAGCATCTCCTTGCACAGACCTACAACTGTGTGCTGGCACAGGAATGGGAATGGATGGGAACAAACAGCTGGGGCAGGGAGGGAGCAGAACTCCTCCTCTGGGGGGCAAAGCCAGTTTACGCTGCTGACAGCATTAGCTGGATGATCACCTCCTTAGAATGAAATATGGGTTAGATTTCTGTAAAAGAACCAAGCAGGCAGCCTCTCTTCAATGCACAACAGTACAGTAAAAGCAAGACCTCATATTAGTCACTTTTAAAAGTTGTCGTATTCTGCTCTAAGTAAGTTTAAAGTGGGCATAAGAGTGATATTGATGACCTGGTTCTTTGAAGTTTTGTGTGCCCAACAAAAAGAGTGTGACTTCAGCTGCTTTGGGGTTTGGAAGCCTTCAGCTCTCAAAGGTTCACAGGGTGTTTTCTTCCCCAGGAAAGTTTTTTTTAGTCATAATTCCTGATGATCCCTTGCAGGAGCAAATGACGTAGAGACCTGATAAGTAAAAAGAGACCTTCAGCTCTCTTTCACCCTATTGTAACTCAGGCTGTAGTTTCTTAAGAAGTGTTTTATGGGAATTCCAGTTCAACACTCTTGGTCCTCCCATACTTGGCTTCTCAGCCATGCCAATATGACAGCTTTTCTTGACACACTGTTAGCTGCATTGGTGGAACCTACTTTTGGAAAACGTGTTTCGTCCTTGCTCCCTGCCTGGAGAAGAGAAACACAGCCAGCTCTCTGCTAAAGCAAAGGGTGTCTTTTCAGAAAGTTGTGCAGGCTGAAGTCCCAGAGGTAGTTACAGGTAAAACCTCACTGTGTAGGTGTTAATTGCTACCAGCTGGCTTCAAAGACTTTCAGACTGTTTCAGCATAAACAAACATGTAGTGCACCCAGAACACAATAATGTCTTATTTGCAATACCATGCATAGCTTTTCAAACAAATGCTATCAGACAGTAAACACACTGGTGATACCTCCGCAACCTTTCCTCCCTCCCCCTTGTTGATGTGTGATAATTAAATACAATCTCAGTTTCTGAGAGATACTTAGCAAGTGTATTTAAAGAAAATCTTCTATTTTCTTCCTTTCTGAAATAGCTTGTAGGTCCTTATAGTGTAAACCATAGACATTTTGAAACCTGCTGCTTATGCTTCAGGTATGGAGTTGGGCCAAACTTGTTTCAGCTTTTTCCAGACATACCATTTGGTCTAACAGGACAGCATCTCTGTCAACAAGCTCCATCCAGCTCCAATCACACACTGCAAGTCACCTGCACTTTTCAGAACTTGAGAAAAAAACCCCAACATACCAGTTTTTTCCTGAATGTGTCAGACCTTGCTCATAGAGGGGGAAAGGGAGAGAGAAACAGGGAGGCCTTTATGTTCGCAGTCAATCATTAACTTAAAAACCCCTGTACTCTGTAGCCAAAGCCATATAATCACAGGGACCCAGCCTTCTCAGCACTATCAGCAGCTGAGACAGAGGAGTGCCCTGAACTCCTTCAGCCTCCTGCTCCCACTGACTCAACTCTGAGGCTGTGGTGTGGGAATGCTCCCTCTTATCATTTCTCAAGAGCAAAGAAAGACAGGTGTGAGGAGCTGTTGCCTCCCTGCCTCAGGTACCCCTGCTGCTCCCTCCTTACTCCTTCCCTCCTCAGCTTATGGAATCACTAGGAGTTAGTTACACCATGTCTTGCCTTTTCCCCTCCTTGATTATTTTTCATGTGAATCATTTCCACAGCCTAGCCAACCTGCTGGGCCCCCCCAACAGTTGGGAGGAATCGTGACTTAGCACGATGAATGCTATACAGTGGCACTGACCCCTGAGAAACCTCTGGGCCCTGCTCGGCTGCTGAGAGCCAACAGTGAGCTGGCCTGGGGCTGAGCCAGCGGGGACCCAGCAGTGGGTCTGGGATGGCCACACGGGCTGAGTCCAGGGCACCTGGCAGCTGCCCCCAGCACAACTAGCGCTGCCCTACCTGCCCTGGGGGTGTTTCTGCCCTGCAAGCTGTGCTACCTTAGCCACCGTGTTTCTCGAGGAAACCCAATATTCCTGTTCCTTTGCATTGCTTCTTTGCTTTGGAGGGAAAACAAAAGTAATTCTTTTTCTGGTTCAAAGCATATGGGATGCACACTTGTGCACTTGCAAATGCAAACACACGTACGTACCCAAGGAAAGCCGTTCTATATATGTTTTAATAGATTATTTCCCTGTGATTTGCCCTGAAATGCTGCGGGCTAGTGACAAACACATCCAGATTTGAAAAGGGAAGGAGGAATTTTTTGCCACTGCAGCAGTCCCACACAGCCTGTGCCTGTCCCTAAGGAATTAGCATAAACTTCCCACTTGCTGGAGTCTATGAGGCTCTATTGCTGTCTCATCCCAAAACTTCACTGCTCACATTAACCTCCAGCTCAGGCTGCTTTGGCCCACTTCCACTGCAACTTCTCTGGTACTACCATTTACCTACGTTAATGTCCTTAGCCCTTATGCTACACAGGACAGGATGTGGATGCTAATCTGAGGTGGTGGGGCATTTATTTTTACAGCAGCAGTAAAAGTGTGCTGTATGATGTCATGCTGTGGTTTAGAGGCATTTTTATATTGCCTTTGCTTTGCGGTGATTTTCAGTTGCGCCCATCTCTCGTGTAGGCTGATCTGATTGTAACGGTGTTACAATCCGCTGTTCCATGTACTTGCGCGATGCTGCACGTGGCCGGGCGGTAGGTGAGATGCAGGGGGCACTACCCGGTACCACTTAGTACAGAAAAACGTACTTTGCAGCCCAGCGAGTGTTGGAGGGTGCCAGAGAACCCGGCATCCTGCCGTGTGCGTGGCTTTGCCGCAACATGTGTTGGGTACGGGCTGTTGCTGTATTGGGCTGATGTGCCCCTGTGTGTGTTGCTGCACGTGGTGTGGTGAGGTGCGTGTGAGGTCTGGTGCCACCGTCTCGGTAGGTGACAGGCGGGCAGCACGTACCTGTGCACACCTGCGTTTCACCGCACGTGCTGTGGCCCTGGTCATTGCACCAGGGTGCAGGTGACCGTGCACCGCTTGTCTCCGGGTGTGTTTCGGGTGACAAAGCGCCCGCTCTGTGCGCGCTGCCCTGCGCTGCGTGAGCAGGCTGTGCAGGCAGGGGTGCGCTGTGCCTGCGCGGGTGCGGGTCGGTGCCGAGCAGCAGTACCCCCGTGCTGCTGGGGCGGGGGGGGCTGTGAGGCCTGTCGGGGCACGCCGGGATGTCATCCCCTCGCAGAGCCGTGGGCTACCGCGTGATGCCCCTGTAACGGGCCGTTACAACTCAGTATTTCGTGCCGGCCGCTGCCCGCGAGGAGTGCTGCTGCGTGGGTGCTGCTGCGTCCCGCGGCGAGCTGACCCGCGGGGTGCCGCGGCCCCTTTAAGCCCGGCGCGGCACGGCCTGCCCCGCTCTGCCCGGCGCTGCCGTGCCCCGGGTGAACGGCGCCGCCGCCCCTAGTCGCCCCGCCGCGCCCCCCGGCCCGCCGTACGAGGCCGCCCCGCGCCTCCCCGGAGAGCCGGGCGGGGAGGGGCGGGCACAGCGGCCCGGCGCGGCGGAAGGAGGCCGCCGGCCGCGGCCTCGCTCCCGGCGCTGCCCGCGCGCGGTGAGGCGCAGCCCCCGGGCTCCGCGCGCACCTGCCGGCCCGCCCCCGCCGCGCCGGGCACAGACACCTGCGGCGCCGCCGGGCCTCCCGCACCTGCGCCGCCCCCCACCCTCTGTCCGGGCCGGGCCGGGCCGCGCCGCGGCGGGTGCCGTTTCTCGGCGGGCAGGGCATGGCGGTCCGCTGAGATGAAAGTGACCGTGTGCTTCGGGCGGACGGGGATCGTGGTGCCCTGCAAGGACGGGCAGCTCCGCGTGCGGGACCTCACCCAGCAGGCCCTGCAGCGCTACCGCAAGGCCCAGGAGAAGGTGAGGGCGCGGGCCCGCCCGGGGGCCGGGCCGAGTGCGAGCCGGCCGGAGGGCTGAGGGGAGGCCGGGGGCGGCAGCGGCCGGCGCGAGGGGGGGGGCGTGGGGGAAGGCCCGGGGGAGGCCGGGGATCGGTTAGCGGCGGGTGGCTGGGCTGAGGGGGTGCCGGCGGCGCTGAGGGGTGGGCCGCCGGGCCCCGCGGCCATGGGCCCACGGGGTACGGTCCCGGGGGCGCCTGCTCCGCGCGGGCCCGTGCTGCGGCCCCCCCGCCAGGTACTTTGTGCGAACAGCTGATGCTGGCGGGCCGCGAGCGTGTTCCGCGCGGGGCTTACCGTCAGGCGTCTGATGTTTCTGCCGCGCGTGGTGACTGACTAACTTGAACAGACACAACCATAACTTACGTTATTTCCATTAAAGCGCGTGTTGTCTGGCATCAGCCGCTCTGCGTGGTGCTATCTGCTTGGGGAGATGACTTCCTTTACATGAAAGGAGCTCGGGTTTTTCTTAGGTTGTACCTAATTGAGCATAAAATACTTTTTTCTTTCTCCTCCGAGAGGCAGGTGCTGAAGGCTAATGGGGTACTGCTTAATATTGATGAAAGGCCTAGTGTTGCAAATACTGCTTTGTGAAAGAGATTCTGGTTTTAAGCCCTGAATTAAGGGATTGCGAGATTGTCCATCCTCCTAAGACATCTGAATAAAAAGTACAGCCAGCGGTTTATGGGATTTGTTTTGTGCCCTGTGTAGGTTTCTTCTGTGCTCAGTCAGTTGTCTGATATCCTCAGGGCAAAACTGGAAATAAAATTCTTGTTCTTGCAGGTTTATTTTGAGAGAAACTTGCTACTGATAGGTTAAATCCACCAGGAACACCTGAGGCTGCTCTCTGGTAGAGTTTATAGTGGTCACCATGGTAGTCTTTCTCAGCATGTGTCGTGCTTTAACCTGCCTTAAGATACATAGACCTCAACAAATATTTTGTAAGAAAAATTTTTCCTAATGGACATTGTATGTGTCTAATGACTGTGAAATGTTTATAGAATTCTCGGTGCAGTTATAGCCAATGGTCAGTGTTGCTGACTTTTGCACTGAAGTATGGTTCAGAGTACTAAAATAGGCATATGGTCTCTGTTCAAGAGGGGGGGTTATCAGAAACAGATTACTTTCAGCTGAGAGTTGAACTTAAAGCTGAAATCACATTTCAGATTTCTGATTTGTGCTTGTGATGACACTGGAATTAGTCTTATGATGATGGCTGAAAAGTGGCCTACAAAGCTTTGGTGTAAATACTTCAAATGCCTTTCCTTCTTGCCTTTTTTTAATTCCTTTAGTAGAAGGGTGTCTGCATTTCTAGGTAAGGTCCTGACTGTTCTAGAAGGCTCAATAAGCAATGTATAGGAGAGAAATTCCAGCAACATGAGAAGGGTTCAAATAAAGGCCAGACACTTGAAATGTACTACAATCCAATTAGTTTCTCATGATTTTGCACCCAATTTGCTATTTAGGTAGTATTTAAAGAACGTTATTTTGATGCTAAGCTGCCATCTCCTGTGCCTCCTTCAGCTTGAGGTCAGAATCATCCAACCTTCTCTATAGGACAGCCAGTGGCCAGAGTTCATGATTCTGACCTGTTGTATTTCTTGTCTTTCACAAATAAACCACTTTTTCCTGGCTATTTCCTTACAGAAGTCTGGAGTTCCCTATTATGTGTTCTAGATGGACAGAGTGGATGCAGGCCAGTTTCTTCAAAAACTGCTACTCACTTGGCATCATGATGATTCAGAGGTTGTACAAGGATGTGTAAAGAGGCAGGGTGGAGGAGGCAACCTAGGACCTGAAAAATACAGAACAGGTTTTCATTCAAGTCGCTAAAGAAAGTTTTATGACTCAAACACCTTCTCTCCCCCCTGTTCACTGAAAATTTAAACAGTTCTCTTGCAGTGCTTTGGTTAGTTACTTAGTTTTCAGTCTACGTGATTTGCCATGGAACTAGCCAAGAAGATAAAAAGATAAATTTCCTCTTACCTTGACAGGCATCATTCGGAGTTAGTGCTCTCTCCTGAGGGAAGATGTGGGTTTTGTAAAGTAGATCGTACAGAAGTCTCCATCAATTTTATTACCTTCTGGAGGGTTTTTAGCCAACCGAACAAGGATGGATTTGGGTGTGTTGCCACTTTCTATCAGCTTTTCTAAAATTAAGTTTCTTTACAAAAAGGTAGAATCTTACAGGGAATGGGATTGTCTCAAGATAATCAGCAGCTAAAATCTGCTGTGAGGTGTGGGCCCGTGAACAGGTTTATGTTACAGCTAAGGGAAGATGTGTTTTTCTTTTCAAAGTATTTAGAATGCTTGGAATACTTCCTGTGGCAGAATGCTGCTGTTTCTGTTGGCATGTTGAGTGTTCTTTATGTAACTTTTTTCAAGTGTTAAAATCTTTTAAAAGAACAAAGTGGAAAATGGTATTGTTAAAGTGCTTGAAGTATTTGGAGAAAGGAGGAAAATTGATCCAAGGAATATCTTTCGTAGTTGCAGAATGGAAAATGAAAAAGGTAGCTAGGATATAAGATTGAGGAAATTTTTATTAGTTATGGTACTGTCAAATCCACAAAAATGTGTGAGAGAAGCTCTGTATTTTGGATTTTTTTCTGGAAGCCTAGTTTTGCTCTTACGCTGCAGTCACTAGTCTGGCAAAGGGGGAGATATGAGATGAGAATATTAATTCATATATATTGTAAAATATTTGACTTTCTGTATATAAAAATAACAGAAGTTTTAACTGGTTTAAAGCACTCAGCACTTATTTACTGCGTCAGCTTTCCCCTCATTACAAGTATAAATAAGTCTCTCATTTCAGAGAGACTTCTGGTAAATAGCTGAGAGCTCTGCAGGCAGTTGCTTTTTGCAGCCTGCTGTGTGTTCTTAGCAAGTTTGATTTGGTTTCTTGGCTGGATTGCGTTGGCAAGGTTTGGTTATGAAGGCTCAACTGCTCTGTTAACTGAAACAAAATATACTGGGCCAGTTTCAGCTGAAGAATCAGGCAGTGATTAGTTTTTGATGCTGCTGAGCTCAGCAGTGGGCTTTAGGGATACTGTTGGCAGTTCTGAATGGGCACATCTTGTCTGCTTCGCTGGGGGGGTACAGGTTGACTGTCCGGACTTAGGAACTATTGTCTGTGGTACAGTGTCAACTAAGAGATTTCTGTGCTTTGGGGTTTCATGATGTGAATAGTCTTAAATGTTTTAAGATAACGTTTTGTTGATCAGCTGCTTTGTGAGGCTTGTAAACATTGTCAGGGAAGTGACTGTTGTTTCAGAAAGTAACTTGTGTCCCAGTGAAATGGAGGGTGGTGGGACTTTCTTGACTCAGGATCTGCTTTTGTTGCTGTTCAGTAACGTGTGTTTAAGGCTTCCTGCTGACAGGTAGATACAACAGTAGCATTAATGATTTCTTATTATCAGCCCAGTCCCTTAGTATTTTGTGTAATTTGGTATTTTTGGTGCCTTGAGGAGCACTTGCCTGTCATCTGTTGTATTTAGGCTCCTTTGCTTGAGCGAGAGCAGATGTACTGCAAAATACTTGAGTTGCTGTGTTTGCTTCTCTGGCTGTAAGGCATAGCCCTGGGATGCAAGACAAGGTACCTCATTGATTGTTTTCCAGTGAATTGAGAGACACCTTCTGTTTGTGGTGTGTGGGATTTTTTTCTTTCCCTTATGTGGATGAGAGAGGGAGAAAGAGGGGTTCTGGGTCAGCACTGGAGGGTTCCATATGCTCTTGTGGTGGCGTTTGGGTATGCTAGATCAGACTGAAAGCTGTTCCTCAGCCCGTATGGGGCTAAATGCATTCAAGTTAAACACACCACTGTGCTCATACATCTCCTGTTTGAAATACTGCTCCCCCCAAATAGGAGGTAATACTTGAATTGCCAGCCTTGTAGTGAAGCTCTTGGTTCAGCTGGAGACGCTGGTTTGCAAACTCAAAGGCCTTGAATGCTGTTGGTAGAGAAAGCTGATGTATGCCAGGGGAAAAGAATGGCTAGGAGATAAGTGAAATCCACAGTGGCTTTCCTTTAAGCTGCTGTGAAACTTGGCCCAAGAAAGTCCATAGAAACATCTTGCTGCTCCAGCTGTTCTTTATCTCTCTGGAGGAGCTAGAGGGTGGGCAAGTGGCATTTATCGTCTGCGTATCGATGTACTCCTGTTTGCATGCATGGCGCTTACCTGGATGACTCGATTGAAGTGACCACTGTGGCTGTCTCTTGTCCATAGAAGCCAGTTGAACGGGTGGGACCTGGAAGCCATGTAGCAAAACTAATAAGCATTGCAATTTGTCATTTAAATATCAGTTAAAAATCTGTCATTTTAAGCACAGTTGAATTCTTGAGTGGCCCATTTTCACAGCCTTTGTGGGCCTCCCCTTGGGAATGCTAACACAGGCAATCAAATATTAGTTGGACTGTTCTAACGGGACTGGAGCTGCAGTTGTTATGGGCGTTAGTGTGTGTTCCCACTGATGAGAAGGTATGGAAGCCAGCGGTTGATTCTGGAATGGTAATGGTAATTTTGATTGGCAGTCAGACTGAGTAGGAAACTATAATGCAGTGACTAAGTTGGTACAAAAATGGTGCATTTCCAATTAGAGCGAAAATAGTGGGTTGTTTAGCTTGTACTGGCCATCTTTCCCAAGTTAGATGCATTTAAAGAGCTAATGCTGCAGATTGACTGTCTATATCATTTTCTGATTCCTACTAATAAAATACTTTTCCCCTTGCTTTCTGTTCTTGCTTGCCCCACAACATGATAATGAGTTTTCTGCAATTATGTATTGCTGTTGTAAATCAGCCAGCAAGCCGAAGGAGTACTAAATGTTCTCGTAGTTTCTCTAAAAACATTGGGGATAGGGAAAATGACAGTTTATTTTGACTCCAAACCCTATGCTTGCAGAAGACGTTAGCAAAAACATAACAGTTCTTCAGAAGAGAAGATACAGGTGCAAAGTAATAAAAGAAAGCCTTTGCTATGGACATTTTTCTGTTTTGGGCAAACAATAAATATTTAGGCCTTTATAAAGGCAGAATAATACAATCATGTGGCACTTTTGTCTTGGACCTGGTCTCTAGGTTGTTGTGGGGGTTTTTGTTTGTTTATTTGTGTGGTTTTTTTTTCCTCTCACAGCTTCTTTTAGAATATTTATTTTATTTTTTTTTCCCTAATAAGGATGGAATTAATACATAGTCTTTGTTTTACCAAAACAATTCTAGGCTTGGTTTTAAAGTGGTTTTTGATATGAAATGTTTTAACTATTCATTTTGTCTTAGTATTACGCAATCAGCTGTGGTATGTTAGTGAGCTTTTCCATTGTCTTGCAAAGTGATGTATTTCAATGGGCAGCTTGATTATCACTTCTGCAGTCAGCCTTCAGATTTGTCCACTATGATATTGTGCTGGTTTTGGCTGGGGCAGAGTTCATTTTCTCATAGTAGCTGGTATGAGCTGGATCAAACTGGTGGAAATTCATTAGGCAAAATGAGAATAATTCATCCTGGAAATACACTGAAGTCTGACCTGCAGTATGTGATAATACAGAGCTTTCATTACTGTCTTCCAGATCATGCTCATAAGTTCTGAGTATTATTTAGTTATCACTTGAGAGACAGCAAAGAATTTGTAATAACTAAGTGTTGAAACAGTCATAGAAGGCAACCACTGAAGAGCAGCACAGAGTTCTCAGTAGTCGCTGCTTCCTATTGTGCTTTGCCCAGTTGAAGATGAACTCTGTGTAGTCTTGTATGAACTTGTGAAGAAGGTTTTTAAACCCCAAATAGTGCTTTTTATGTAGTTATTTCTAACTTGGGAAGCACCATGTAGTATGGTAGTCTTAATAAATTCCTTCTGGCGTGGGATGGAACCAGGAGGTGCTTTTGCTTGCTGCATAAAATGCAGCTTCCCCCACCCTCCTCCCCCCAAGTATTTGAAAATGGAGGGTTGTGTTCTAATGGCGTTTTCTTAAAAACGTGATGACTTTGTTTTTAACAGATGCAGTTATTTGGGAATAATGGCTCATGTTATGTGACTATACTTTCCTCCTTACTTGTTCAGTATGAGTCACACCATAATGTGCAGTCCCCATCCTGCTACTGAAGCAGCAGATTTCCTCCCCCATTGAGCAGAACATTCTTTAGGCTTTCCTAATGATGCTAATGTAATAACTGCAGCTTTCCTAGGCGTGAAGCCCTGTTGCTTCATTATTGAAAACTCCCTCTAGCCCCCTGTTAAGATGCCTGTGTTTCATCATTAATGAATATGATAATGCTAAAGGTCTTGAACAATTACTATCACTGAAAAGAGATTCTTTGTACTGCTTATATTTCATTCTTGAGTCTTGCTAATGCATAAAGATATACACATTTTATGTCAGGGAACTAACTAACAGAAATGATGGGCTCATAGGAACGACTTGTTGATAGAAATGGACTTCTAAATTTCACTGACCAGGCAGTGCCCTGGATACACTGGGAAACTGAGAAAGTTGCTTCATATGAAAACTTTAGAAAATCAGCATGTTACAGGAACTTTTGGAGAAAAGTCTGTGTGGTACTTTGATAATATCTTCCTTCATAAAAGCATTTTTTTTTTTTTGTTCCCCTTAGATCATATGTTGTTCTGGTAGTTCTATAAGTCTTATTGTCAGTACTTTATTTCTTACATAGGATTACTTCAATAACTTATAAAGAAAGCTTTGTATTATAAAAAATTGATTGCACTGGATGGGACTCTTTTTTGGACAGTTATCTGCACTTTTGAAGGGGAAATATGTAAGACAATTCTGTAAATGTTTTTTCTTATGCCTAGCGATTGTGCTATAGACACTTCCATTAAGGGAACTGTTGTAATGTTTTAACATCACCAAAATGTCTCTTACTTTCCAGTGTAAAGCTGTAATTTTTGTGTCACCAGTACATCCATTCAGAACTGAGGACTTTGCTTTGTTGTGGCAGGTGCCATAGCACTACTCCAGTGCTTAGATTTGCTCTTGGGAATCCTCCTGAATTGGGAGGTTTAGGCAAGTTACTCATTGGTTTCATGAGCATGCACTGGCAGCATTTATTGCCACGCTGAGACCTCTTACTTCAATGCTTTTCTTTATTGGTTATTACATGTATGAAAAAGAAAACTACAGAATGCTTGAATGAACATGCTTCTTACAGCTGGTAATAAGGATACTGTTTGTATGAATGGTAGATAGGGAGGAAGATGAATGATTGTAGTCTAACAAAGACTTGTATTTGGAATCACAGAATTCAGTCTGATGGGTAGAGGCTAACAGCTGGCTCTGTTTGGGCTCTTTTTTTGGATAGGGATTCGACTTCAAAGACGAGGCTTCATTGAGCCAAGTGATTTTGCAGTACAGCTTATCTGATAGAATGTTTTCCAAATTCCCAATAAAGTACTAGCTATTGGTGACTCTTAGCATGTGCCCTCCCTGTCATTTTCCTTTACAAAAATGCAGCAGTTTCTCAACTGGAGTGCTTAGACTAAAGAAGAATTTGGAATTTGTTCCTCAGTCTGTGTGGGACAAAGCCAAGTGAGTGACTTCCTCTGGTGATCCCCTAGCCTGTGTCATACTTGGTCATCGTTACTGAATCAACTTGTTCAACTGAAACAAGATTCTGCTTTTAAAATAAATGATCTTGAAGTCTTTCATTCACTACTCAAGTTATTTCTTTAAGGAAGTTCATATTAATTATCTTGCTCTGTACTTGAACTGTGAGTTAATCTATGTGAAAGCCTGTATGGGAACCAGAAGTCATACAGGGAGTTTTTCTGCTGAGCAAAGACTCCAGAGGGCTTGCATCTAGAAACAAATACCAGTATTTGTTAAGCTTGCAGGAAAAAAAAAAGAGGCAAATACATTATTGCATCAATCAAATGTCTATATATTGTGAATATGACGAGAATGCAGTTTATCTCCAAACCACATTCCTTCCAGTCACATTGAATTAAAAAGTTGTTGTCTGTAACAATGTATTTTGTGAAGGTATAACTTTTTTCCTAATAAAATAATTGGCTACAGGAAGGGGTTGTCAGCAATCTATTGGATTATTTTTACAATTTAGTTTATTTTGTATGGAGTAAGGACTTCTAAACTTGAGGAAATAACCTGGCCTGCTCTAGTGTGCCAAAAATGTGGCATACTGTGCTTTGACTCATTGACTTCAATTGTATTTTCTTTAGGTTACTCACTCTACTGAGATTTTCTATAGAAATTGTCTTTGTCTTTTCCTCTAGGTTGTCCATGCCCCCCCCCCCCCCCCCCCCCCCTTTCCCACTCTGTAAGATAGGATACAACAGTATACTAATATCAAATTTACTTTATTGGAATATTTTTCAAAAGTCTGTTTCTAGCAGTTGCCTTATTTAACAAATATGACGTTTTTATTAGTTGATGTTGGAAATGTGGTTGTCATCTGCTTCTGGCACTTCAACCTGTTCTTTGTCTGCCCAAAGAGTAGGGGACTGGAAGGGAGCTTGCTTTCTTGAATCTTCCCACTTCTTGTGTGGGATAGAAGGACTTGGTGAAATTTTTCAAGGACTGAAGGGAGTTAACGTGCTCAGCTCCCACAGAATTAGGCTTGTTTGAAAAACCTAGCTGCTGCCAATTCACAATTACTTTTCCTTGCTGGTTGTAATGAATGTGTTCTGACCAAATGTTTTAGGAGTTCCTGGCATTATAAGCTACAAAAAAAACTCCCTGAAGAGCTGGAAATCTGGAATAGTTGTGTTAGGCAACAAAAAGAGGAAGGTTCATTGACATTTTGACATTGTACACAAAGACCAACATTTGCATAGTAGAAGTCGTAATGCAAGTGCTCTCTAGACTGCTCTGAAAAAGGAACGTAGGTGGGGTTTTTTTGGAAAAAGGAGATGTTTGTGTGTGGGGAAAAAACATAATCTAACACTAGAGTCTGTCTCATCAATGATAAATGATGATTCCTCTGTGTTAGGCAGGATTAGAATTGAAAAATCCGGAGAAGTCTTCTGTACTAATGTTTCAGGAAAAGTTGCTTGGATAGCTCTCAGTCAGCTGCTGACTGATGAGAGGTACTAGCTGTACCTGAAAAACCAAAGAAACTGCTCCACTGGCTTTACAGAGAGCAAAATTAAGAACTAATTTTTGCTCAAAATACTCAACGTAACTCAGGAGTGCTTGAAAGGACAGTCATGGCCTTTGCATTTTAAATATATTACTTCTGAGGGTTTTTTCCTTATGATTACTGTTGTATTCAATCACCGTATTTTTCAAATCTGTCAACAGAACAAAATTGCTCTAAACTCCTATCCTTTCCACATACTTCTGCTTGAAGTAAGGTGGCTCAGGTGGGAGTATGCCAGTGTTGATCCCTTAATCCTTGAGTCTGGAAAAATGTTGTTTTAGGCCGTCTTCCATTTAAATTAGATTTTGTGTGGTGTGGGGGAGTAATTGCAACAAGTCAGAAACTGAAAGGAGTAGATGGTTTGCTTTTGTACATGCAGTGTGGTTTTTCCTTCTAGGCCTTTCATGTAGTATGAAAAATGTAGTGCTAACGTTGGACTGTCATCCTTCACTCTTCTCATCTGGGGTCTCTGCTAGATGTACTTGCAATGCAGTGTTTGTTTTGCTGCAGCATTCTCTGCCATTCAACTCTGAGGCTGAATATCCACTTTGGTTGTGGGTTTTTATGTATCATGAATTTTGCAGTTATGTTGCCATCATATTCTTTCTTGTCTAGAAGAACAAAATATAGATACTCATTGCTGCTTTCATTTTATTAAACAACCATATTAAAAAACACTAGGACAACTTTAGGTAGGTCTTTTTTGGTAACTTCAGATGTTTGAAATGTTACATACATCTGGCAATATACACACATTGTTTGTCTTGTTACGACACAACTGTCTTTTGAATTCAGTGAAAGTGGAGGAGTCTGGCTTATTGTTCATACTGCAGTTTGTTAATGGCTGTAGATATGAAATGAGCATCGCACTAAATGGAAGTCTTGGTCAACCTCTGACTCTTGCCTTAAAGGTTTGAGAATAGACAATATGAAAAAAATACCAGCTTCTTTCCAGATGGCTGAATGCTTGATGTGTCTTTATGTTTAGCTGTCATTCAGATGTGAATGCTGTGGTGATTATAAGTGTCTTCCATTTTTCTGGTTTGAAATGATCCCTTTTATGCATTGTGTGTTTAGAGATTAACTCTTTGGCTTATCAATAGGGATTTTAAAACGAAAAAAGCCCACCAACTTGATGGTATAGCAAAATCCAGGATGTTCCTGTTCATAAGCGGAGTGGGCAGTGCAGGTCTTAGCTCCACGTACCATGTGGCAGGCAGCAGTTGTTTTGAAATAGGTTGTAGTGGGCTATTAACATTCTGCAAAATGTTATTTCAGTTATTTTGAAACATCTTGTGCGTGATAAGTTTCATACTACTGGTTTTTGTTAGCAAAAAACCCATTTTTTCTGCAATCTTGTGAAGTTTGATAGAGAAGGAGTTTGTCTTAATTGGGAAGAAAAAATGCTAGATTGAATTTTTAAACTGTGAGTGCGGATCATAGTTTTTACGTGATGGATTTAGATATATATGTGTTCATACTCAAAAATACAAGCTACAATTTAATGATCAAACTGTTTAATACCGTTGTAATCTTGCTAAAGCTCACTCAACGAATTTTCAGGCTTTTTTCCTTGTTGTAGTTGTGTGGGTTTTTTTTGTTTTGGAGGTTAATTTCATAGTTAGTGTAAGAGATACCTCTAATAATGCTGCCAAAGCTGTTGCACGTTCTGTAGTAGGCCAAATCACTTACCTTATGTGACCATTATACCAGCAAATTCTGATGTTATCATTTTTTCTATTAACTGACAATGGCTGTTTCCTTACTTAGTAGCCATTTAAAAAAGGGAATCAACTGCTTCATTGCATGTGCCTTTTTCAGGCACTGCACGTAGCGATAAAATTTAGTGAAAGTAGATCCAATTACTTTGCTGAAAAGCCTTCAGCATCTGTGGCTGAACTTGTCAGTGACCGGTGTTTGTGTGTGTGAGTTGGGAAACTGAGATATAATCACCTCTGTTAATGAGAAGGTAAGTTACACTGGAAGAGCTATTGACAGCACGTTGTGATAAAGCATTCCTGTAACCTGCATTCTTGTGAATAATGGCTGTGTTGTGTCCTCTTTGCTGTAGGCATTTCCGATAGGGCTTTGTTTAATTTTACAGTGAAATCTTACTTCTGTAGGCGCTTGAGTATGGCATAACATGTGGAGCCAATGTCTGTGGATACAGTTCTGGAGCCCAGAGAGAATGAGCGAGGCAGCTGTCTGAAAAGTAAACTGCACTCCTCTGTGTGAGTGATGGATGGCATCACACTGCAAATGAAAAGGAAGTTGTAGTGGCATCTCAGGACTGTTGCAAAATATATGCAAATACAGCATTTAATCAAGTTTGCTTACCAGCTGTTGTTTTAATTTGAAGTTTCTTGTGGGGTTGTACTGACTGGGTTAAAATTGTGTAAGTGAATTTTCCATGTGGCCCTACTCCAAGCTCTGGCAAGAAATTCTTGGTCAGAGGGTTGCAGAAAGTTGCCACCAACAGTAACTGGAACATGGGTCTCGCGTGTCATTTTCCACATTGGAGCCGAACACTCTACTTACCTGTCTGTTAGCTCTTTTGCCTTGACTCATTTTGCTTTACTGTCTTCTGTTTTTCTTAAAAGCTCTGAAGCTGTTCCTTCCTAACTCTTGTGATTCTGTTTTCCTGAAGTTACCTGGAGTAGTAGGAGAAAGCAGTTGTTTGTGTGCTTCAGGATAAAGGGGCAGGGCTTATCCCCTGCTTATCTGCACGCTAGTGATACTGAATTAAAAGAAAGGGTGGATAACCTCATTCTCTTTGTCATCTATCTGGCCAAAATGCATGTCGTGAGATGTGGTCAGGTATATAGCATAAGGTTTTGATGAGGTGTTATTTCTTGCATGTTCTGTATGTTCAGTCAGCTCAAGGTGGAAGTTGATCTCAGGAGTGAGAGAGTTGTCCTTGTTTGGGTTTCATCTAGTTCCATCATTTGGCTCTGCCAAGGTGATTGATTAGAGGTAGAGGTTGTTTGGGCTATTCAGCAGGTATGTTTGCTGCATCTCATAAGTCAAATACTCAAACAGCAATATTGTGCTGTGATAATAAACTTTATTCATTTAACACAATATAAGAGAACATATAATTCTCATGGTGTAATATTCTGCTGGTAAATATTTTAATTAGTTTTTAAACTTTCTGTTCATTTTCTTTCACACAGTAGCCAGAAATAATGGAGCTGACTAATCTTCATGGAATTAGACAGTGCTTGTCTGTTGTGCCTTCAGAACATTCTTGACCCAGTCATTTTGGCTACTGAGAAGTTTTACTCAGTAAAGGGAGGAGGGAAGCTGGTTAATTTAGCATTTCATGTGGGAACAAAGTGGCATGTGACAGCTTCATCTAGTACAGATCTCCAACACCCATGTGGTTAAAAATCCTTTATTATCCTTGCCACCACCCCCTTCCCCCCCCCCCCCCCCCCCCCCCCCCCCCTTTCTCTTGTAATGAACTTCTGCCTTGGAAGGACTCTGCCAACATCTTACCATACTTACCGTACTTCGGGTAAAAGTTCGTGCCTCAGCATCTTTGCAGCACTGGGGCCTACAGTTGTCCCTAATGGCTCCATTTTGGAGCCCAGTACTGTGAAAGGTCATGCATTTTCTCTGTCTTCTGAGTGAAGAAAAAGACCCCAGGTGTCTAGAGAGCAATGAACTGTAACTGTAGTTGTCAGAGAGCCTGGAGAGAGCTGGGGGGGGTGGTTAAGGGGAAGTGGCACCGGTGGGGATTGGTGCCATGGCTGCAGTGCTCCAGCCTTAGAAGTGTGAGGCTGTGATGGTCTGGGGTCTGACTGCCCTTACTGACAGTGCCAGTCTGTCAAAATTCCTCCCCGGAGCTCTGATCCACACAGGAACTAGGGTGGCACTGCAGCGAAGTCCTACTGTGTTCTGTGAAATAAGTGAAACACCTTCATATGATTGAGGGAGGGAGGGCATTTTCTACTTCCAAAAAATATGTAATGCTTTTCTATGTGGAATTAAGGATATACTTCTGTAACTTACTACTGTCTTTCTTACTTGAGCATTGTCTAAAGCTCGGCTTACCTTACAGGGTTTGCAGGATTTCCACATACCTGATCTGCATTGTCTTACAGGTATTTGCATTCTGTCTTGGGGAGCCTGCTCTTACTTGGGCACAGTTTGAAATGCCCAGCTGGTTATGATAAGCAGTCCTGTGTCAGCTGCAAACACATTCATCACTTTATTGAAGTAAGGCCCGAACAGTTGCAAATAAAATAATCTGAGGTAGTTTGTAGATGCAGAACTGAAGTGGTGACTGCTCAGTATACTTCAGCGCTGAGTTTGTTACAAACTGTCTTCTGTGAATTATAGCCAGCTTGTGTTTTTATCTGCACCTGTATTGAACGGTTTGAATTTTAGGTATCCTGAGTTTTACTTGGCAAAATAAGTGTTGTTCACTCACCCTGGACTTTGCTTTTGGAAGACAGTAGTCTTGTACACAAGCCTTTCTTACTTTCCTAAGTTATTTTTTTCCCCTTCACTTTGCATAAAAAATGGGTGCAATTTGAAGAAGTAGCTTTGTAGTTCTGTGTGCTCACTTTAATTTGGATTTTAAGAAATTGTGACTGTGGTCCCTCAACCCTCCAGTGTTACTCCCAAACACAAAGCCAGGCTCAATGCCAGTTATTTGCCAGGTGCCTGTAGCTGTGTAGCAGTCTGTGTATTAGCATGACAATACTACTCTGAATATCATAGCTAATATTTCACATGGGGAACCTGGGATATGAAAACTAAAGCTTAAAATGTTGTGGCTTCACTTAGAGATGTTTTAATCTGGAGCTCTTGTGTTAACGCACATACGGGTGAGTCTTCTACATCGTTGAAGTCATCTACTCTAATGGACTTGATGAGCAGAAGGATATTCCTAGGTTATAACTGAAGGTAGCTTACACTGGCAGTCTTGCATTCCTATCATTTCTTGGATTCAGAGCCAGGCATACAGTGCTTTCCAGTTTCAGCTGAGACTTTAAGGGGAGTTTTTCTGCAGTTGTCGCAACTGCAGTGTGTGTACTTCTCTTGGTGCATGTCTCCAGCTATCAGTGCCTGTTCTGGTTTTGCATACTTGTTCTTCGCTGAAGTATTCGTAAGTGTCAAATGTGGGAATGTAGTGTAAAGGTGGGCCATGTGATCCCTCTATGGATGTATTCTCCATATCATCTTTTATTTGGATACTACTCAGAGTGGGCCATGTTCAGAGAATGGCTCTCATTCACGTTCAGTATAAAATCAGAATATTCTTGGTTTTGAAGGGTTCTAGTGCTGCAAATCAAATAAAAGTTGGAGTGATAGTGAAGCTCACTAGGTGAGATTAATAACTATCTTCCCTGCCTTGTGAAAAATGAGGAGACTATTTATTAGTACATAGTCCTATGAATTTCTCAAAGCATAATCATTTATGCTGTGGCCTACAGTATGAAGTGGTCAAGTGATGGGAAGGAGGAAACCTATTCATCATGCTCCCTTTGCCATGCTTTATAAGAACTTTCTGCATGTTTGTGTTCTCGTTTGTCTTCCAGGAGCTCAGAGCAGGATCATTATTTTAATATGTGAACTGGAACATTTTTAAAAAAATTGTAGCAGAGGTGATGGTGGTGTGTATGTAACCTGCTTGTCAGGTTGTTTGTGGCAAGAATCTTTGCCTTAAGAGGCCACCCAGGATGGAAGCTCTCTGTCTAAGCCTGCCTTGCTGTAAAGAGGTGGATATTATAATCTGTAAATGTTTGGGTTTCCATCTACTCAAGAACACCAGAATGTGTTAATTGTATATGCAGATGAATCAGGGAAGGAAAGAGGAAGAAAACGAACAGGAGAAGGATGAGGTTTCATACATCCAAAATGAAGTTTGGTATACGGTGGTGCGAGGAGGATAGGTGAAGGAGATACAAAGAAGTAGCTACCAGTCCTTGCTTATGCTGTTGTGGTTTCACTCATAGTACCTAGTCCTATTAATTTCTCAGAACATCATCATTTGAAGATGGCTAAAGATCAAGAAATATTCTAGGCTCTCTGGTGACTAGGGGTCAACCGGCAATTTTTTTGGAACCATTTAGCATGTTAAATTTAAAGCTGATAGTGGGCTGTGCTTATGCTGTGCTAGTCTCATTCAAAGCCTAAAAAGAAACTGCCTTCTGGTTGTCAGCTGTGTCTGCCTTCTCTCAGTAGTGCCCTCGACTTCAAAGAAAAACAAGGGAAGGTTTTTCTGTCCTTTGCCAGATGGGTAACAGTTGTTCTGTCATGGTTCTGTGGCACTCCACAGGCCTTACGCATGAATTGTTTGGGTTTGTTTGTTTTGCTCTTTCCACTTCCATCCTTAAGAGCCAACAAGGCAAACAATGTGAGCAGACTTCACAGCAACTGCAGATGTGCCGAGATAAAACCAACCCTAGTGACAAGGATGAATCTTCCTGTACTGACCTGATCTGATTAGAGTCCCTGTTTTGACATCAGGGTTTTAGTGCCTTCAGAGACAGACTTTCAGAATCGGGTATTTAAAGTGACCTTATGTAACTTTTCCCCCCCCCCAGTATTCCTTTCCTAATTCGTATTTGTACTATTTGGCAGTATCACATCAATGATGATTCAAAAAAAAAAAAGTGGGGGGGGAGGGAAGGCTAAGTTTTCATAACTAGTCTTGAAAGATAAAGTGAATGAATGTAAACAAAAATTTAGTATGTGTGAAAATACATAAAATGAGATTTTTAAAATTTTTTTAAATCACTTGTTCACATGGGGTAGCTGCTTCTGCTGTAGTCTGAAAGCAGATCTTCTTAACAGTAGTGCAACTTGTGGTGTTTTGAAAAACATTCTTTGGTTCAGTTCATACTGTAAAATGGCATAAAATTTCTTCTATGTTGTCTTACTGTGTGAAGAAAACTTCTTAATCTCTCTGAAAATCAAAGTGTGTGCTTTGGCCAGAAACAAAGCATCATGGGTATCGTAGACTGGCTTTACTTCCTGTGATCTCTCATTTTATTTCCTGTGTTGAAATCGGGACACGTAAGCTGGCATAACCAGGCATGAATGGATCAGTTGTGTCCTTCTCCAATATGCACCGTGTTACAGTGTTTTGATCGTTTGAGAAACTGTTTTTTTCTGGTTGATGTGGTTTTAATCCCTGTGAAAAGCTTGTCCTTGATGCTAATTTGCAGGTAACAGTTTGCTTTTTAAAAAAATGGACGGGCTTAAGGATTCTTCAGTTACTTTATTTCCTATGTGTTCCTTGTACATGCAGATATGTGCAGGTTGGTTTTTTGTTTTGAGGGTCTGACTTGACCTTCAAAACAGTTCAGTTCAATGAATTATTAAGGGAGGTTTACTAAGGAGAAAATTTAGCTAGGAGTTGGCTGCTAGTATGATAGGATGATACCATGCTCAATAGTTACGTTGCAATCTAGTGTTCTTTTAATTTTCTTGAGGTAATTGGTTTAAGATGGCTTAAATTACTATTAGGCAAAAACTCATTTTAAGAGGCCCTTGTGCAGCAGGCAGTGATGTCCTATCCTAGCCTGATGAAATGTGTGATTACTGCAGCTATGTACTGAAATGTGTTAGCCATGTGACACAGACTGTAATTTCAAAAGTATTTACTCAAGTAGTTTGTTTAATTGGACCTCTTCTTGCAGAAAGGGAGCTGAGAGAGAGCAGCTCTCACTGAGTTACGAGTGTTACAGCTATGAGGTGGGTCTTCTCACTGGCAGATGCCTTCCTAGGAGGAAGCTGACAGATGCAGACACTGCTAAAATTATGTCACTGTCAATATTGTGGGTTTTAAAAATTGTCTTGTTTGCTTTACTTTATGGCTTATGGTGAAGTGCAGTTTCAGGGCTACATGCCTATAACAGCTGAAATGAAAATGCCCATGCGATTTGCGGATGCTATGGAGAGGAGAGGTGAAGTTATGTTTTGGTAGGAGGGTTGAAAGCTTGTTAGTCAACCCTGCTAAATTACTGTTAAAAGTGAAGAACTTTGTCTTGTATGAACTCAGAAGTTTGATTGCTTGGAAGTGACTTTTTCCTGTTCTCCATCACCTCCCAGTTAAGGCAGAATTCTGCTCTAAGATCCGTTCTTAGGTGGCTTTATTTTTATAGCACTTTGTTTTATCTGGAAGGCAGGTTAGGAAGCAACTTTTACAGTCACCTTTCTAGGACTGTTTCTGCTCTGTGGCCTTCTGTGTTTCCTGTAGTTTTATTGCTGGATGCTTAAAAGCCATTTCTTTCTGAGCAAGCTACCTTCTGTCCTTTGCCCTCACCTCAGCTTTAATTTCTGTCTTTGAGCTCAATTAGTATAGATCTTTTTCTGGAATGTTACTGACATGAGAGAATGTGTCACTTCAGGTGGTAGAAGGTAATAAGGAAGTTTCATCTTTAGCATCTTAAAAGTATTTCTACTTCTAATGCAAGCAGATCCAGAGTCTTGAAGAACATTCCTCATGTATCCCATAGTAGTAGTCTTTTACTATTTCAATATGCTGTAATGTGTTTCTATTCCTTGTATTTTCTTGAAGGTTTCTGCTGCTTTTGAGTTTCTAACTAGAAATGATTAAAAACGTCTTATTTAATTTTATGCAGTTGAACTGTAGAGCTGTGAAGACACTGTAATTAATTCCAGGTGAGAATTTACTTGGAGTGAGACCTAGAAATGTGAGTTGGTAACACGGTCTGTTATACTGTAATGCAAACTAAACTGGAAGATTCCTGAGCAGTGAAACCTGAATGTTGCTTTTTCTCTATCTTTGGAAGTTTGTGAAAAGATGACCTAATTTGGCCTTCATGTAGGGAAGCTTATTTGTGTCTGGTCAGTTCTAGGACTTGCTGAATTCAGTAAACAACTTCAGTAGACTTACTGTCTTGTGCAGAATGGTCTTTGTCCTTGCTTCTAACAGAAACTTCTTGCATTTGCTTTTATTCCTTAAAAATGCTATCTCTGCAACATACAGTGTTGTACAGAAATGGTGGTTCTACTACTTCAACTGGTATGTGAAGACAGAATGTAGAACTGCACAGAATGTAGTTATTTGCCTACTCAGAGGAGGATCATTTTTATTAGTGTTTCTTTTAGGTTGTGTAAGGACATTCAAGCGCATGAACCTTGTGTGGTTGCTGAGATCTAACCATTAAGCTCTAGATCATTCTTGAGAAATCCCTCTGCTGTGACTGAGGACTACTTAATAACCACCAGTGTTAATATGTAGTATGCAAGCATTTGATTCCTGGTCAGCTGTTGATTTTTGGGAATTCAGTATTTGTATTCCCATAAAACCAGAGCCCCACCTCTACTACAACTGATGATGGTAGCCCAGCTGCTGGCAGTTGAAATGCAGTCTGTCATGGAGTACCACTTCAGGCTTGTTTGGAGCTGGCTCTGGTAAAGAAACAAAATGCTAGAGGCTGTTCTAATTTAGTGGTAAGTTTTGAGAAGGATTTAGAGGTGAAGTTTGAGGCTGTGACCCATCTCATACATCTGTTCCTCCCTTTTTGTATGCTGCTCCGCAAGCTGTGGTTTGAGAGTAACTAATACTTAGTGCTATTGCTGTTTGGCAGTGGATGATGATGATACATCATGTAGCCTTAGAATGCTTATAGGAATCGTTAAATGCTACTTATATATTGGGAGGTAATAGATGACATCCCAATGTACAATCTAAATATAGTTAAATGGTAGAATATCTCTCTTGCTGACTTTAAAATATCTTCTTCATCAGGAAATATGTTGTGATTTTGTGTTAATCTTATTTTTACACTGTCTAAATGACAGAAAACAACATAGCTGAAGTCCAGTCCCTCTCCCCACCGTTGACCTAGCACTTATTCTGTTGCTGTGGATGAGGAACAGGCATTTGTGATTTCCATTTTTTAAATGCATCCTTTTTCATGCTGGATTTTATTGAAGTCTGTTTGCTCTAGTGAAGCCATAATGTGGAGGTGCTTCTGAAGTATCAGCCTGAGAAATAATTTTGGGAGGAGTCTTACTAAGTGATTCCTACTTCTGAATTTTTTGGTGCATCTTATATCTACCATATTTAAATTAAAAAAAATCCAGATTAGGGATTGCAATTTTATGCATTCTGTGCAGCAGAACAAATAACAGCATCAAGCAGTAATTAATTGTGAAATCATTAGGTGGTGGTTATTTCATTGATGGGCCAACTGAAATGTATTTTAACTTGTTAGGAATCTCTTGCTCATTAACAGTCTGAAATATGCTGTATGAACAGCAACACTTACCAAGTATGGTGCTTTAGTTTTCAGAAAGTAGACTGATACTTTCCCATTTGAGTTTGGAACACAAAGAATCAAGGATGGTGCTCCAAATTTTTGGTGTATTAAAGATATGTATTTATATAAAAATAACAAATGGGAGTGTCTTTTAATTACTGGTTGGTCTTTCTCTTGAATGTGAGTTTGACTGAAAACAAATGCATAGAAGAATTTTTGAACCAATTTTAAGCTATTTGACACTGAAGGTGTTGTCTTAGGTAGCAATAGTTCAGATAGGATTGTGTGACATCATGAATGTCAAAACCACTTTTTTAAACCGATGCCACTTGTCTGCCTACATGGCACTTGTGCATTCATGTGACCTGGCTTTAATTTAACATGTGGTAAATATTTGCATAGTAATTCCTAAAGTGTTCTCCCACACATAAAGGAAATGATGATAAACAGCTCTTAAGTGGCTTGATGTTAAACACAAACATGACTTGCAGCCCTAAGGTAAAATGCACATTAGAGTAACTGTTCAATATTCATTTGGGAAGTGCTGGTATGTATTATACCAGGTAACCTCTTTGTACTTGTTCTTTACTATTTTGATCTTTGTTGTATACCTCAGCTACGGTTCTGATACATGCCATGCTGTAAGAGAACTCCCCAGTCATGCTGTTAGGAGTTTTTGGAACCCTTTTGAAGAAAACCTGTGGATGTGTTTTTTCCTAAATGACCCTGCCCACAGGAGAGCATTTAGGAGCACAGGTGGTTAACTGTACTTGAATGTGCCCAGAGCCCCTTAGTATGAGAGACTCTTTCTTTTTCCTCAAAACTAATTCTTCTTGGGCATGTGACCTCTCAGTGGTTATGGTTAAGGAGATGGGGAGGAATCATTCTAAACAACATCACTCGTTAGAAAAGGATTTTAATCTCAAACTAGAACCTCTCAGTAAAAAAAACCAAAACTAACCAAAAACCCCCACAACAACCTTGCCCTAGAATTTTAGAATGCAGTTCTTGCACTTTTTTTTTTTTTGCTTCATATTTGGTAGTTTTCTCAGTACATATGACCTTAATCAATCCCTTCACTGAGCAAAAATGGGATAAGCATATTGTTTATAAACTTAAACATCCAGCATTTCCTGCTTGCAGGAGGTAAGAGCTGTGATTTCACTGAGGCAAACGTATGCCAGCTGGGATCAACCCTCCGCATGTGTTACACTGCACCAGTCTGTCACCTCTGTTACTGGTGTTACTGGGTTCTGACTTTCAGACCTTTCAGAAAATACTGTAGAAGCAGAAGAGCTCTGCTTTGCAAGAACTCCAGTGACATATAAAAGTTACCCTGTTGCTTTGGAAATGCAGACTCCTGCCTGGTGGTTTTAGGATATATGGAAACCTGAAGTGTTCTTGATGCTCATGTTTTAGTAAGATACAGTGATCACAAAGAATGGTAAAGTAAGACCACCCCTTTCTATGGAAAGTTTAGATTTCTCAGATGATGAGTCTGTCTCGGATGTACCAAAGATATTTATCGGACCTATTCTGTTGAGCTCTAAATGTGTGAAACATGAGTGTGTGCATGCATATGCAGGCATGTTCATTTTTACTCCTGCTAATGTCCATCCCCTACTCATCATGTCGATGAAATGCTGTTTGGGACTTGAAATATTCCACTCCTACATCTGCTCGTAGCTAATGACTTGTTTCATATGTTGAGCTGGCTAAAATACTGGTGTGTTATTTATTGAAGCTGCCTGGGCTCTTGGTGGGAGTAAAGAAGCACAGAAGAAATTGCTATATAGATTTTAGGCTTTTTATATATAGACACTTTGTATCCTGTGTATGGCAGTGTTTGGAGTTTATCCAAAGAACGGAAAATCTTCTCCCACTTTGAAATCTCTTTGGAATGGGTGAGTGATTTTGCTGGTCAGATGAACTGTTGTTACTTCTGTGGCTGTGTGGAGGGAGTTTTCCACACTCTGGCTACCTAGCAGCAGTTACTATTTGCTTCATTGAACAAGTCTATAAAAAGCACCTCTCTCTCTGTAACCCCCACCTCCCCACCGTTGTTTTAGCTTTCAGGGATGAAGTTCCAGTTAATGGAAGCCAGTTTCACATTTGTGTTTCTGGTGATGACTGTAACGGGGGAGTCCTTGAGATGAAAAGGTCATAGTCCCTTCACACTGTGTGTCATAGTGTGTGTGGGAGCAGTACCTCATCTGTTAAGAGGTGTTTTTCTGCTAAGGAAACAATGTGAATCCTGGTGTGTTTCAGTTTCTCTGCTGCAGTGTGAATTATCATTCCTCTCTTTTAAAGAATCCTAATGCTGGCCCTACTTGCTCCAAAGGATTGGTGAGGAATAGCCCCTTCTGTTCTTTTGGACTGATTTAGAGACTTTCTCATGATATAGCCACCAAAAAAACCATTAAGTTGCTGTAATTGTTGTGGCCCAAAGTAAAAGGCAGGTTAGGAATTCATGAAGCTTACTGGAGTTTAGGGTGGCTGTGTATCTTGAGCTTGTTTCCTGCCAATTTGCTACATTCTGCTGGGACAGTCGAGCTTTTACACTTTTTTTTTTTTTTTTTTTCTTGGTTTGTTTTTCAATGACCCATCTGGACTGGTGCAGCTACTGAATCACAAATAGAAGTGAACACTGAAAGCAAAATATTCCAATCAGCTGTTTATTTTTTTTACATCGCCTTTATTCTGTCTACAGGACACCTATGCAGCATAATAGGTATAAAGGGTTTTAATATGTCTTCAGACAAAAAAGTTAAGCTTCAGAAGTTTGCCCAATTAAGAGGACTAGTTTTCAAGTATGCTGTTTTAGTGTTACTGACTATGGAAACCTTTTGTGATTGCATTAGTTAAAAGGTTGGGGAGGAACATCTGTAGCTACTGATGCATTCCAGCTGGAGAGAATCCTATTTTGTAAGTTTGTTAGTAGGGTCAAGTGATGCTCTCCCAAGGTTTCTGCATTAGGTAAATTGCATGATGTAAGCTGTCATGCTTGCCTGTTGCACAGTGGTACCTCTCTGCCTTTTCATCTTGGAATTTTGTGGTGATGGTAAAAATACTTAAACTGAGGGCTTTAAAGCAGAGGTTTGGGCTGTAGTAGTTGTCTACACTTGGTCACTTTGCAGAGACAAAAGCATGTTAATTGACTTTCTTAAATTTTGTAGTTTTGAACGCCTGATACCTAGAATGAGCAAACATTTACTGTTTCACAAATGGGTGGTTTCAGTGCAAAATGAAATAGCTGTAGCTAGAGGTAAATTACAGATTAAATAGCCCTGTGACAAATGAAGATACTTCTGTGTGCTTAACTGGGTGACTTTCATTCAACCATACTGCACCTTAGATATACTTAACCCTCAAAGATGTGCAGGGGTGTAAAAGGGCTGTAGGTTAACCTAAGGCAGCTAAGCCTTGCACAGCTGCTTGCTCACTCCATGCCTGGTGGGCTGGGGAGGAGAATCATGAGGGTACAAGTGAGAACTCTTGGGCTGAGATAAAGACAGTTTAATAGGGAAAGCAAAAGCTGCATGCACAACTCTGCCCGCTCCCTTTCCTCCTCCTTTCTCCCAGCTTTTACTACTGAGCACACTGTCACATGATCTGGAACATCCATTTGGTCAGTTGGGGTCAGCTGTCACAGCTGTGTCCCCTCCAAACTTATTGTGCCCCCCAGCCTGCATGTGGGTGGGGTGGGAAATGGGGAAGGCTTTGATGTGTAAGCACTGTTCAGCAGTGGTCAAAACATCCCCGTGTTATCAACACTGTTATGGTCACGAATCCAAAACACAGCCCCCTGCAAGGTATTATGAAGAAAATTAAGTCTATTCCAGCCCAGATCAGTATGTGACAGTGGAAGAATTCAAACTGAACTGTGGAAGCTAGATGGGTCAGAATAGGAAAAGCATTTTTTTGAGAGTTCAGCAGCAAAGTTGACAGTGGCACGATGGGCTGACCTATTAGTAATGCGAGGGTGGCTGTGGTGTGAGGTTTGTTTTGGTTTGGTTTTTTGGCAGCTGTGTATTGATGAAATAATGAAAAAGGCCTAATCCAGTTGATCCCCATCTGTACCTATGATGGAATTATCCTGATTTATCTGCTGTCTGCATCAGTTGATGGCCAAACATGGAGTGAAATACCCATACTTTTCAACAACTTAATAACTTGCAGATCATCCAAACTAGAGATAAGGAACCTGCTAGTCTGTGTAGTGTCTGTTGCGCTTCACTTTTGCTTTTGAGAACTGTGATATAATTAGACTTGACAAGGAAGAAGGGATTGGAGATATAGATATAATATAAATGGAATCACTGGGATCGGGCATTGCACATCAGCAGTGCTCTTCTTTCTTTGTCCGTTTCTGAAACCTTTCTCGAAGCTCCCTGCGTGCCAGTTATGTGGTCATTAAGTTTAGCATATTCTAGCCAGTCTCTCTAATATTTGGCGGAGGACTCAAATATGCTTTGTCATCTTAGCATATTTCCTTTCTTCAGTATGCTGTAGAAGGTGTGCCAATTCAACATTTATCAATACTGATACTATAGGGTACTCAAAACACATTGCTATGACTGAGCTGCCGTGTGCTTGCTAAACCACAGGAGCTGGCCCTGATGGGATAAGTGTTCAGGTGGTAACTAAGGCAACTCAGACATCACTACCACTTAGCCCCTTGGAAGTTATGAGCACACTGGTAGCTGGTATGGTTTGGGCGCAGTGGTTACAGACTGTGAGACTACTCCCTGTTTTTTATTTCACGTCAGGGAGAATTGACTGTTGAGCAGTGTGCTCTGTGCCTTTTGGCTTCAGGGACAGTGGGACGATGGCTAAGCTCCCAGTTATTGAAGTAGTTAATAATACATGAGGAAAGCATTAGTTTTGGAAAACTAGCATGATCCCTGTTAATATGGTACACAGCGTTGCACTGGAATTTGAGAACATTTATTTGTGAAAGCAAACTGGGAATTATTTATTCTATTAGTTTGAGGGTTTTTGCTGTCACAATAGCATGACCTACCTCTTTGGAGAAAGAAATGATGGGTGTTTGTTATATATATGAATATATGTACCCCCCCTCCCCCCAAACTGTTAGGGGTGGTGCATGTCCATCCATACATATATATGTATATATTTACATGTGTGTGCTGATAACAACCCAAATAGTCCAACTATGAGCTATGGTAAATTGCAAAAAGTTGAATTTCCCCTTTTTATTGACAACTTAAAGAATAAGGCAAGGGAAATGTACATTTTAAAGATCTTTTGCAGAGTGTTCTATAGATAGTGTCTTGTTATGTGTCTGTAGTTTTCTCGGTTTCAGTTTTGGGTAGTGTCTCCAAGCTTCTTCTGCCTCACAATTAAAGAGGGAAATGGGTGGGAGGCAGAAGAGGATACAGAGCTGCTTTGTCCATTGGCACTGAAACCATGCACAGTTAGGTTAAGAGGAATTGTGTCTGTCTTACAGGATCCAGCTTCCTGGGTCAATATTCACCACCTGGAGTATACAGATGGAGGAATCCTGGACCCAGATGATGTGCTGGCAGATGTTGTGGAAGACAAAGATAAGGTAGGGCTTGGATGAAAATACTACTTTTGCCTTTTGCTGTTACTTTTCAAATAACTAATGCTACTTTCTCATTTCGTGGACATCTGGCAGGTGACGGGGGTGTTAAATATTCTTAAATCAAACACCACCTGCCCATAAATGTTATAGCTCTGTTTCTGGAGTAGAACTGGAAAGGGGGGGGGGGGGGTGGGAGGCATGACCAAAGCAATGAAGATTATCAGAGGAGTCTAGTGATTGATTTAGGACTTAGTCTTTTCAAGCAATTCTGTTTCCTTTTATTGCTGTATGAAAATAATGGTGAAGGAATGTGGGTTTTGTGAAACATCTTTTTTTTTTTTTTTTATGCCACTTAAAATTTCTTTTACAATTTCTTCCTTTGCTTAGAATTAAATTTTTGAGAATCATTCAAATGTCATGGTTGAATATGTGTGACAAAATAAATGGACACATCCTGTGATGAGAACAGCTGCATCAACTGTGTTAAATTTCAGGAGTTGCTGTGATTTGCTTAAACAAGCCAGTTAATAATTTTAAAAGCTGTGAGTCTCTAACTTTCAATTTAAAAGTGATAGGTGTCCTTTATGGGTAGAGAAGTAGTAACTGCAAAGAAGCCCCTTTTAATGGTTTTGTAATATCAGGAAAATTTATTTTTGGGAAACTAATTGGTGACTTATTTTGGTATAGAGGAAGAGGGGTATAATTTATAATACTTGGCTGTTTTCTTTTTTTCTAAATAAAATCAGAGGGAAAAAATGTTTTTAGTGACTTGAAACAGAACATCCAAATACAGGATATGCCTGTACTTTCAGACAAATAGCGCTGTGTCTTTACACTGCCATATGCTTGGTGACTTCAAAACCAATTTTGTATATTGCAGATAGAAATGCTGGTTTTGTATGCTGCTGATTCTTCAGTGACTTAATACAAAATGCACATTTTGCTTATTAATGGGATGCTGTTTCTTGATACCTTAGGAAATTGTCTAAGGTGTTCTTCAATGCCATTTTATGGTGTTTAATGTGAGAAGTTGTACAAACAATGGAGTTGTGATTGGTATATGTTCATTTATCAAACTTGTATTTCTTGCTTGTCTGTATTCACTGAAAGTGTACTTAAAACATCCTAAGACTTTTTTGTAGTAGTGTTTGGAGACTAAGCACTGGCTTCTGAGGATTAACACAGCTGTGTATAAAGGACAACACCACAAGCATAAGATGTCATAAAATGAGATAGTGCATCAAAGGGAGACACGTTGCTGGTCTCATCGGTTAATAAAACTTAACATATCCACCCAGGATTTCCTCTATTTGAAGTGCTGATACAGGAAGACTCATGCAGATATGAGCAGTAGTTGGCAGAATATTTGATACACAATCCAGTTTTTAACTTGTTGCCAAAACCTTTGCTGTACTTTATTGGTGGGTGTCACTGGTTGAGTGTTTGCTGCTGCTGAAGTTTCTAGTTCATACATAGCTGTAGGTTCAAGCATCTTCTAACAGTGCTAGGTGGGACTCAGTAATTCTGAGGCTGCCTTGAGGAAAAACACCTGGAAAACCAGGACTAGCTGAAGTGGTTTAGGAGTATGACATACTCCTTGATTTCTCTGCCTGTGATGTCTCAATTACCTGTGATGCATCACTGCCATCTCTTCTTCAGTAGGCTGTGGTGAAACAGTGGTATGTAAGACTGTCGTGGTTTAACCCCAGCCAGCAACTGAGCACCACACAGCCACTTGCTTAGTCCCCCCATGGTGGGATGGGGGAGAGAATCAGAAGAGTAAAAGTGAGAACACTCTTGGGTTGAGATAAAGACAGTTCAGTAGGTAAAGCAAAAGTGGTGCAAGCAGCAAAGCAAAACAAGGAATTCATTCACCACTGCCCGTGGATGTGCGAGTGTTCAGCCATCTCCAGAAAATCTGGGCTCCCTCAAACATAAGAGTTACTTGGGAAGACAAACACAATCACTCTGAACATCTTCCCCCTTCCTCCTTCTTCCCCCAGCTTTGTCTGTTGAGCTTGACGTCATATGTTATGAAATGTTCTTTTGGTCAGTTGGGGTCAGCTGTCAGGCCGTGACCCCTCCAAGCTGCTTATGCCCCCCAGTCTACTCACTGGTTGGTGCGGTGGTGTGAGCAGCAGAAAAGGCCTTGACTGTGTGTGAGCACTGCTCAGCAGTCATGAAAACATTCCTGTGTTATCGACACTGTTTCCAGTACAAGTCCAAACACAGCCCCATACCAGCTACTGTGAGAAAATGAACTCTATCCCAGCCAAAACCAGCACAAAGACTTACTGAACAGCACCAGCTGCAGTGACAAATCAGTTTTCTTGGTTACAGTAGGGGAGGATCTGTCAGGGGACCGCGGGATGAGAAGTCAAAGAATTATTTCATTTGAGAGTGGAATTGGGCCATAGCACATGTAAAGAGCTGTCCATACTGCCTCCTCGCAAGGTTTGGTATGATTTGATACCAAAGAACCAGCCCTATAAAAGGCTTACAAATATTTTGAATAATTTTATTATGGCCTGTTAGCCTTTGAGCCTTCGCCAGTGCTATTCCACACTGAGAATGTTGCTATGGGATCTTTAAGCTTTGCAAAAAGAGGAGGACATACTTAAATCTAATTGACACGATATCTAATTTGATGTTTAAAGTCCCTAAATAGATGAAAGAATTTTTGGTACATTTATCTGTGCCTCTGATTCTCCTTGGTTATGATTATCTGTATGTGTGATAAATGAATAACTAGGCCACATCTTTGGTGCTCCCTTGTCCTCCTTTCCTATGCATCCAAGCCAGTAATAGCCTCCCGTGAAATCAGTTACTCTATAAAAAAATGTTGCACTTAACCTGAGTGCCTTTAACCAAAGATGTGTTTGGCACTGCTGACCAGTAAGCGCTTCTTCAGTGGCAATGGAAACTAGTGGATGCTTTTTAGGGTTAATCTGCTCTAGATTGTACTTTGATAGCAGTAAATGAGCACAGTTTCTTCAAAGGAAAATCTGCTTGCTAATCTATTGAAATTCTTTCACTGTGGCAACAGAACAGTGATCAGAGAGAGTTATCAGATATAATTTATTTGGAATTTTAACAGCTTTTGACAGTCCTTAACAATAGACTGTTTAAGGAGGCCCAACTGCTCATGAAGTAAGCAGCAAATGCTGCGGGGGGTCAGTAAATGGTTGGGAGGGAACAAAAAGATGGAAGAAATGGGAGTCTCCAACATTGTCAGGTGATGGCAGTGGGATACATAATGTGCATTATTGGCACTGTCGATGTTTTTGGGCTCTGTTTATGCTAACTTCATGGTTTCCTCTTGAACTCAAAATTAATCAAAATTCAGGAAATGGGCAGTACAGTGGATGGCATCAGTTGTTGTCAACTGCACAGTTATGCATGTTGGAAGGGGTGGCTTGTTCTAGTTGCATATAAATCAGGTCTAAATTATTATTTTATGTGCTTGGTAATGTGTTATATGAAAATGCTTTGGAAATTCTTAATGTGAGAGCCCATCTTGCTGCCACTGCCTTGGCAATAATCTGTGGCCTGAACTGGATGTCAAAGCTAGCATTTAATAGTTTTGAAATAGTTTGTTTTCGCTGAGTTATCTAGCAAGTGGTTTATGTTCTGATTTGTCTAAATGACTGATCTAATTAATTAAAAACCCAATTTTGTCATTGCAATAAAAACATGCTATTTAAATTGTCTGTTTTTAATGTGTTGAAACTATAAGTGGAGTCCTCTTTGTAGTCTGTTCTTAACAGATCTCTATCGCTTGAAATGACTTTTCTCATTGAGGAAGAAAATGCCCTAAGAAAATTTCTCTGCTGTGCAGAAAATGAGTACAAAACGTTTCCCTTCATATCATTGTGCTTGGCACATGCATTAAATGCATAAAGTTAATGTACCCATTTAGGTACATCAGTCTTCCTCTGAGTTTTATACAGAGTCACGTTTTCAAGTGCTCGCAAACACCTGGGGAGACTAAAAAGAGGTAATGAAGCCCTGTGTTAATAAGTTCAAACTTGCTTAGCTTATAGAAGTTTAAACTGCTAATAACTTCCTAGATCAGAACAGTTCTGCTCTCTGAATCCATGTAAAAGTCTACAGGGAGAACGGAGTTTGAATCTAACCAAACATGTTCATATTGTGACAGGATTGAATACATGCAAAACATGCTGACTGGTATACTTTTATCAGCAGAGTTCTTCTGAGGGAGGGGATGGCCTGCAGTCAGGGTGCTGGTTTTGTATGGTTTGTTTTTTTAAGACTAAGCTGGCAAGGGCAGTACTGCAGTATCTATGATGTGGTCAACAAAGCTGTTAAATATTCATGTAAATATTGCCTTTCCTGATCAGTGCTGCTGGCAAAAGATCTAGGCTTGTCATCCTAGAAGGTGGGGTAGGTTTAACTTCTCTAGAGGCTTGTTTGTTAGCAGTTCCACTGCTTG
Source organism: Rhynochetos jubatus (assembly GCA_027574665.1). Taxonomy (NCBI): domain Eukaryota; kingdom Metazoa; phylum Chordata; class Aves; order Eurypygiformes; family Rhynochetidae; genus Rhynochetos; species Rhynochetos jubatus. The sequence goes on along the minus strand of CM050654.1, from coordinate 16,391,390 downwards.
AAGTATATGGTGGGGGTGTTTGGTGGGGGTGTTGTGATTATGATGGGAATTGCACTGATACTGATAGTGCAGGGTGCCAGTATAGAGTCAGAAATAGTTTCGGCTTGGATATCTCCTTGGTTAAATATAGGTGACATGGGTTTTTTAATAGCAGCAGAAGCTTTGAGGGTTACAAAGCAACATCAGTGTAATGCTGAAAGTGACGTTGTTTCAAGATTTGTAGGGACTGTAACTGCCATTTAGGTGTTTCTAGTGGTGATATCAAGTAAATGGTGTGAGTTAAGTGTAGTTCAGATGCTTACTTTAGCTAAGCATTCAGTGAAATATTAAATAGCAAAATCAATGAATTCTTCCTTCTCAGTTCACTACCAGCCAAAATACAACATTGAGAAAACACCTTTCCTGAAGGGCCCTGAATGCTAGAGAACTCATCTGCTGGCTGTTCAAAATGGTTATTGGACCCATGCATGCTCCTGATAAGAAGTTGAGGATATGGCTAAAGTTGTGTTTGTGGAGGATGCTAGGTAATGGTCTTAAAGAGAGGTTAAAGCTACCTCTGCCTGAAGTAGCTTTACTTTCAGGGACAGTGTTGAGCATGTGAGGCTGGTTTGGAGAAGTTGTTTCACCAAATTACAAAAATGTTTGGATTCAGAAGCAGTGTCAACTTCAAGATTGATGTAATTATGTGAAAGAAATGTCTCTCCAAATGTTTTCTGTCAGTGGATTCTGAACTTGCCCATTGTTTCCAGGCAGGTTTAGTCACTGGGAGTGCTGGCTGGCTGGGTACAGCACTGGCACAGCAGTTATTTTCTGACCTGGGTTTGACTCTGTAGGCCTTCAGGGTTGTCATTCCAGCTGTGAAAGTGGCAGCACACTCTAATGAGTGTTTAAGTTATACTGAAATAATTCCACCGTTGAATAGTTCTTGTTCCCTCCAACTGTTGAATTCCTTGTGAAATGCAGAAGGAAATCAGAAGTAACCTTTAGATAAGTAGAGAAGGTATAGCTGAAGAGTATGAGGTGTTAAGAAAAATGATTTCTACAAGCAGGTTGAAAAACAGTAAAATGAAGTCAGAATAACAAGGCAAGTGGGCAGGAGTTTAAAAGATGGAAGGCTGTGGAATTCTGAGCGAATTTATCTTAGCAGGGAGTTGCAGCATTGGTGCTTTAAAAGCTTCCCCTGCACATCAGTGGCAGAGGCCTTGGTGCTGGCATGTTTAAATTACCTTCCAGTGGGTCAGCAGAGCCTGAAAATGTCACGCTTTACAGATCTTTTTGTCATATGGTTTGATTCTCAAATATATGATCCATGAAAGTAATGCATACTTAAGTTAAAGAAATGGTGTTCAAACTCTGGACTTTGAGTGTAATTGAGCTTTCTAGTATTTTCTCTAGGGTTTTGTAACTTTCTGATAACTGGAATGCAGAATGGAGTTTTTTATTCTTCAGTTTGTTGTACAACACTATATATACTTTATTTAGGAAAACTAAAGTGGGATAAGCCAGTTACAGCTGAGAATTTTTACCTATTGAGGCATATGCTGCAATGTTTTTTTTTTATGTATGCTGCTCTACAAGTTGTTGCATATGAGTCAACTTTCCCCAGGAGAAATTTAAAAAAATCCCAACCTTTGGTATAAAGAATAAGCATGTAAGATGTCTGGTAGCACTGAAAACAATTTAATGATGTTAGTTTCATGTCATGTGGGGTACCATTTTCAAGTGTGCAATGGACACGGGATAGTTCAAATTGGTGTATTATAACTTGGATGCTGTGTCTTTCATAAAACCTGCACCCAAGTTGGCATGCAGCAACGGGGGAAAAAAACCCTACAGCCTTTTTTTCTTTATAAGGTGGCGAATGTTGCTCTGAATTGGGTTTTGACACTCAATGTTTTATGATGTTTAGTTGATTAATACAATGGCCAAGTTATTGTTTTAATGTGTGTGCTTTTACTGACTGTTAGATTGATTGCACCAAATACACGCACTGAACTCTTGATACTTAGTGCTTCTGGCAGAGTCTTGGTTACACTTCCGTAAGTCTGAATACCTTCCTTGGGAGAACTGTTGTCCAGAGGCAGGCAATTTTTATGTTTAGTTCTCTTGTGCTAATGAGGTAAAACAGGGATTAGGAGATGAAAAAGCTTGGTGTGTTCACGATGGGGGAAAATGAAGTTTCAGAAACTTGGCAAAGATGGTGTGTATGGGCTGTTGTTTTTTGATTTGGTTTTAATGTGGTTTTTTTTTCCAAAGTATAATTTCCAGGTTGTGGTTAGTATGTCTGCCAGAATATGTGCAGATATTTGTCTCCGATTCTTCCTTCCTGCTTCTGGTTTTGCATTCCTGTTTTGTGGTTTCAGTAATGACATCCTACAGATGTGTAGAAATCTTAAAATTTGATAAGCAAAAATAAGTAATAATTCATCCTTCTTTCAAACCCTAAATTGGTAAAAATTAAAATGGATTTAACTTTTATTCTGAATAACTTGCTTACAACTTCCAAAAGCATGATGCGCTGTTCTTATCTTACACTTACTCAGTTTCTTCCTTGTATAAATAATTTGTAATAGGCTTCAGTTGTAATTTCCCAGTCAAAGCTATTGGGATATGAAACCGTTACTGCTGACGGTATTTGTTACTTACATATTCATATCTAGTCCTGGGTGATGAAAATATGAAGGCAAAATGCAACTGTGAATAAAACCTGCACATAACTTGTGCTCTATCAAGGGAGTCCCAGTAGAAGTATTCTTCAGGTGGCTGATAATTAGCTATGCATCAAGGAAGTGAAGTGGTAGAAAGGGCATATTTAAAATATTACCTTTATCCTTTCAGCACCTTAAAATAGGGAGATGCAAGACAGAAAATCCTAGGTCAAAATGGACTAACTGTCCTTTTGCATTGATTGTGGTGATGGCCTTTCCCTTCACCTTGAGCCACAGGCTTTTTAACTGGTTCCAAAGGGCAGTGCCAGTGCTTGTTGAAAACCTCTGTTGAGTTTATCCGGGCTTTACCTTAAAATCAAACAAAGGCATTGGGCATGGGACACATTCTTAGAGGAAAAACTATAGGCCTTGATTTGCTGGCCCTTTGAATAACAAAGATGGAGGTTTGGTTTTGCTGTTGGTCGAATAGTATGCAAGCTGCTCAGGCTGGAGCTTATTTAAAAAAAAATGTTTTCACACTCTTTAGGAAGAAAAGGTTTTATGCCATTTTGAGCCAATGCTTGTTTAGGAAACAGATGTCTGATTTCACTCTTGTGTAGTAGGGTATGCTGTGAGCCACCATATATATGTATATAAAAAGATATTTTGATAGGAGTTAGTCTGTTTATTTTTGAAGTGGGATCTGAACTGTGAGTACCACAGGGAGGGGAGAAAAAAAAAATCGCCATCATTAGTACTTACTAAGCAACACTTTATTTCAGTAATGCAGTTTCTTTTAGAATACAGATTATGAAGCTTTGCATTTTTATGAAATTTGTTTTAATTTCTTGCTGCAGAGGTGCCATGCATTATTCAAGATTATAAAATGATTTGGATTTCAGGAGCATTTGGATTTGCTGATGAGGATTTCAAGCTGTGTAATTATGAAACTGTATGCGCATAGGTTGGAAGTTCAGAAGTCATTAGTGTAATCATTAAAATAACCAGTTTTTAAGTGTGGTATTACATTCCGGTGTGTGCAATTACTCTATCATGTGCTTCTGGTTACTGGAAACATTCTTGTAATAAACTTCAGGTCTAGCAATGTGCTTCAAGATAAGTTCGTAGCTTTAAGAACAGACACCTGGTCAAATGTTGCTAGGCTTATTAAAGAAAATTCAGTTTTATAGATTTAGAGCCATAATACAGTGCCTGTTTGCATAAATTAACCTCCCATTCATCCTAGGAAAAAAATAAGCTTTTACATATTTAGTGCTGTATAACGTATTTTTTCTTAAACTGGATATTGTCTTGGAACATATTGCAAGGGTTACTTATTTCAGCTCTACCTACTTTAAAAGTAAAAATGTACTTATCAAGGCTCTCACCAGATGGGCGCCAAACTTTTTTAGTTTTTCCAGTGTAATGTTTGTGTTTGAACGTTCTGAACTGTGAACTTTATCTCCGGACATGTATAACCGCTGGAGTTTTTCTGTGTGTGGTGAGTATTCCATTACCTTTTTCAGATTAAAAAAAATGAATTAACTGTGACAGTGGATGTGCGGCACTAATGAAATTCCTGATAGATTGGGAATAAGATTACCTATTTAAATGCTGAAAGGGGGACTTTAGAGTTAGTCCTTTTTATGTAAGATACTTGTGCGTTTCTAATTTGATTTTCTGTTGATCCCTCTATTATCTGATTTGTGGTTTGTCATTAAAAAAAATTGTATTAAAAACATAGAGCAGACAGAAAGTCTGGGACCTGGGTCGCTTGGTTTTTGGGGAGTATTCAGCTGTACAACACCACCACTTCTTGACCTGAAAATGTGTTTTGTTGTCTGGGCACTAAGTTCTGTATCTAATTGGTGGTCTGACAACTGAAGCTGTTTGAGTTGCTGTTCCTTAAACAATGAGAGGGAGGGAAGGAAGGAGTGAGGGAGGTCATTCCGAGTGCATCTGCTCACAAATGGTGGGCTGGGCGGACATTTAAATGTCCAGATGAAAAGAACCTTAATATTTTTTTGTGTACTCATAACCTGGTGGAAGACACTTATTCCTTAACGATTTTCAGTGATGTAACGCATACTTGGAATTCTGTATACACGTGTTGATGCTTATGTGCATATAAGCATACACATGTTAATGTTTACCTAGGGAGGGATATGCATATTGAAAGTAATGTAAACTTGTCGTGGAGAGGTAATTTGGTGGGTTGTCATGCTATAAAGTTAGCTGAGCTCTTAAGTACTTCCACGTAGTGGTTTATTTATACTGTACCTTGGAGGCTGAGAGAGTTGGAGTTCTTCAGCCTGGAGAAGAGAAGGGAGACCTTATTGCAGGCTTTCAGTACTTAAAGAGGGCTTATAAGAAAGGTGGGGACAGACTTATTAGTAGGCCCTGTTGTGATAGAAAGGGGCTAATGGTTTTAAACTAAAAGAGGCCAGATTCAAACTAGATGTAAGGAAGAACTTTTTTCTGATGAGGGTGGTGCAATGCTGGCACAGGTTGCCCAGAGAGGTGGTAGATGCCCCATCCCTGGAAACTTTCAAGGTTGGGGTGGATGGGGCTCTGAGCAACATGATTGAGTTGAAGATGTCTGTGCTCACTGCAGGGCTGTTGGACTAGGTGGCCTTTAAAGGTCCCTTCCAACCCAAACCATTCTATGACTGTTATTTCTGTTGTCCTGTTTAGGTGGCAAATGGATTGAGGAAGGGGCTTTTTGTTCTGTTTTCCAGTTAGGGCTCCAAAGACTACTTCATTGCAAGGTATTATAAATGCCTACTGTGGTGAAGATGGTGAGGTTTTGTGTTGGTATTTCATGCCTTTCCAGAAGTGACTGTGTTCTGGCCGCAGGAATTGGAGTTGGTCCTGGTACTGTTTGGGAAACAGTTTCAGTGCTGTAAGCTTGCGTTACTTTTGATATGTACATAACCCCCATGTAATACTCTGTTCTTCTGCTTCCTGTGACTTTTCCCTCCAGAAAGTTAAAGCTAGTTTAAAGCTTTGAAATACTGGTAGAAATCTCACTTACGTTTCTGCAGTTGCAGGCAATTTGGGTTTTGCGTTTTGGAACTGCCTTGCTATAATGGGGAATGATATAATGGTGTACTAGTGACATGGCCTAATACAATTGCAAATTCCTTCTGAAAGTTTAAAACCAAAACCAAATCAATTCTTGTGTGTAGGTTAGGGATGTCAACCCTTATTTTACTGAAGGCAAAGCTCACGTGTTTGAGAAAAATACCACGTAAGTTGCTGTTAAAAATGCACATGTAACCTGGTTATGTGCCAGCTTCCTGGTATGTGCTATGTTAATCCTAACAGAAAGCCCACCTTAGTTTGACTTCAAGAGGGTTGGAGGGGTACAGGATCCATACTTCAGCTGAGGAGGCAGTTTTGTAGCTGAAGCATAGTAGACTTGGCGTTTTCAGTGGGAGTTAACACCTGCCTTGTGAGGTGGAGGGGCTGACGTGTGCAAAAGGCTGTAGCGATGGAGGTGGCACTGTCCTTTGATGCGCTGTCAGAGAGTAACTGTCTTTTTAGAATGTGTGAGAATAAGAGAACACACCTTATTCTTCTTAGTAGTTCAGAGCTATCTTCTGCAAAGAACCAGAAGGCTGACTGTTCATTACCTGCTTCTCTTCAGTATTAATGCCTTTCTGGTTTTTGTGGTTATCGTTGTGCAAAGATGGCACAGATATCAAAAGAAAGCTACAGTAATTTGAAGACTCAAGTCTTCAGGGCTTTTAGCTTTTTTCCCTTTATACAAAGGCAGATGGAACAAGAGTTCAACAACTTCCATAAAAAAAATCTTAGGTTCACAATTAGACATTTGAGGGTCGAGATAAAATGCTGCTTTTATGTAGTTAAAGTTCAGCTAATTAGCCAAACAAAAATGAAATTTAAGAAATTCTTATATAAACAAAAATCTGCTTTCAGAAAAATGTTATTAAAAAAATGGCATCAAGGATAAGCAGTCTAGCTAAAAATAACGAACTAATAACATATTCTGAATGCCCTACCATGAGAATGCATTTGCTGTGCTTCCGCCTTCTATGAGCCCTTGACTTGACTGAGTCCATTCTATGCTGGCTCTGCATGTACCACCTCCATTTCTTCTGGTTTTATGCTGATGAAGCTGTTAGAGCTCTTTTCTTGTCGTTGTCATGCTTAGTAGTCTGATTCTTGCTCTTTTACCCCAAATTCTGTTCAGACATTTAATTGCCTTTTTTTTAATAGTCATTCCATTTTAGGAGGTACGCCAGGTAATCTGGAAGTCAAAGCTGAGGAGAAATAGCTGACAGTAAAGAGAGGAAGATAAGTGACAAATTATTGAGTGATCGAATTCATTGGCTGTTCAGCAACAGTAGCTACTATGGATGCTTGAAGTAGAAGAAAGAAAAGCTCTCTTAAAAATCATGCTAACTTTTGTGGGGAACTGTGTCTTGATGTGTATAAAGGCTATCTTCAGGTTTGTGTGACAAATCTTATTACTCACAAAAGGATGCCAGACACTTCCTTAGGTTCACTTTAGCTGTTGAATAGTGGCTAATGCTTCTTTTTTATTTCCATCTCTCTGAATGTCTTTATTCTGTTGGGGTTTAGCTCATGTCCAGTCTCTTATTTTCTCGTGTGAGGACTGTTTCTTCATATAGCTGAAAGTGGCTATTTGAAAGAAGAAAAGTCAAAGGTATTGTCCTCATGTTTGAAGGGTTTGCAGCTTTCAAGGTAGCACAGCGTTATCTGAAAATAAGAGTTTCTGCAAATCACTTCGAGTTCAAAATCAACATGGTGTGACTGAAACTCGTGTTGTTGGAACCATTTTGGACAAGTGAGGAAGAAGTAGTGTGAAGGGCAAAGGAGCTTTTAAAGATGATCTTAGGGCAGGGGCTGCAGTGGAGAAGGAAGGATCCTATCTATACCAGCAACAGAAACGCCTGGTACAGCAGATGACAGCCTGGATTCACAGTCAGAAGGCTGGGTTTGTGGAGGAAGACCAGTCTGTGCACTCTAAGTAGAACTGTAATCTTCACCACTGTTACTGTAGGTGACGCTCTGGCCAAAGAGCAGCTGCAGCAGAGAAATACAGAGGTTGTCTTGTACTCCTTCTTTGGGAGGGAATGCTAGAACTGGAGGAAAGAACAGGGCTTGTAGGCTGCCTCTAGGTGGGTCAGTTCAAGGCTCCTCAGTCAATTTTACCCTGTCTTCCTCTGTCATAAGGAACTGTAGGATAAAACTGCTCTGGTATAGAAATGTTTGATACCTATAGTTGAATCCTGGAGAGAAAAAACATAGTCTTTACTTCCCATGTGTTTAAAATACATGTGGAGAAATGACAAGAAATGTTGATTGCAAACAGTAGATGGCTAAGGGTAATTCTAAACAAATTTTTTTTTAAAATAATGACATTGACATGTACACTTCAGCTTGGTTGGAGGCTTCATTCCTGGATGCCTTTTCTGTTGTATGTTGAAAATTGAGCTGAAGACAAGCAATAGTCAAAACTTAAGATGCATTGAGAGCTAGTCAGTTAAGTATGCAGTTATGCATCGTGGGACTTCCTCCAAAAGCATAAAAATAGTATGTGGCCTTATACCACTGTTTTTACAAAGTTGTATTTTTTCTTGTGGTGTGTGACTTCTTACTAATTAAAAGTAGCTAGTTTTAAATCTGTGCTTTTTTTGTTAGCGTCCTCCTTTTAACAAAACAATTTCGTATGTCTGCCTTGCTTTTTTAAATAAGAGCTAACTTTTTGATGAACTCAAGTTCTACTCTTATGTGATTATTTAGCAGCCCATAGTAATTAGTGTGGACTTTTTTTAAAAAACAAACAAACAAATTTCTTCCAGTGCATTTTTAACTTTAAGGTATAGATCTCAAGATGATAATAACATACACTATGGTAGATCATGCAGTCAAGTTAATGCAATCAAGTTGCTAATCATTGTCTTGGAAGAACCTCTATTAGAGAAGATGAAGACTTGCTCTTCTTTTGCTGAAGAAATGTCCTCATTTGCTGTTGATTGAGTTCCTAAGCTCAAGCTGCTAGGTTGAGCTTGACCCAGGTTGTATTAGTGTCACTTTCAACTTCTGATTCCTGGCTTTCCTGGGACTACACGGAGATTACTGACTGATAAGAAATCAAAGAACTGAATTTCAGAGTACGGAGATTTTCCTGATCTTAATGTTTTACATGTTCAAAATCTGAGGAGTCTTTCATATGGTGCTAATGCATTTCATATTAACACTTCTGAAAAGTTATTCTTAGATGGCGTGTTTCTTCTAACATCGTTTTATGTTCAGCCTTTAAGGAAAGTTTCCTGAACTTTCATTTATATCTACCTCATAGCAATCAAAGCTGTAAGGAAAAAAACCTGTATGATCAAGAAGTTCCTATGGCTTAGTATAGAATAATGATAATGAGATGAACAAACAATACAGCAACAGGAGTTGGGTGTCTTAAGCTACTTTGCTGTGCCTTTGAGACATTGCAGCTGAACTGCTGAGGTTATGAAATGCATTACTTGAGAAGTTTCGATCACGCTGTGGTGGTTTTAGTTTCAGGTTATCAGATCTGTGTGAAGCTAAGAGTACCCACGGGCTGTATTTGTAATCCTTGTTGAGAACGGTAGTTCTTATTTCGCACCCTCTTTCCCCACAAACTGGTTATTATAACTGATGGATTGGTGAAGGATTTTTTTCTTCTATTTGGTGATTCTGGATAGTAGTAGCATTTGCTGAGTGCCAATTCAACTAACACCTTCATAGCTAGAATTCTGTTGAGTCTCAAAGTATTACAGAAAGTGGATGAGATGGCCTTCGTGTGTATTTGCTTTCAGAAGTGATAACGTTGCCTGTCTCCACTCAGTCCTGCTGCTCTTGTTGAAATGATCTACTTTTAAACCAGTCTGACAAACATAACGTTTTGCTGGTTTTACTCAGAACAGTTTCCCGAAGTTATTTCTTTGGTGGGCTCTGTGCCTGCCAAAAGGCGTCAAACACTGAGAAGCATCACTTGTCCTGGGTGGGGGAAGGTGGTGATGCTTGTGTTCGTGAGGTGATCACGCCACTATGGATTGAAGGCATTGAGGCTTGTGTTCTTGCTTACAACCACTACAGGAAGAACATCAGCTTCAAATTCCATGTTACTAGGCAATAATACACCAGAACGGGACAAAAAACACCATTGGGAAATCGGGACTATCTTTCACTCCGTTCACTGCACTGCTTTGTTGAACTGGGCCCTCTTTGCCGTAGTAGCTCACAAGTTTCAGAGATTTTGCTGCCTTATCACAGGAAAAAAAAAAAAAATCCAATTTTTGTCTCAGTCTTCTGTTCAAAGAAATTGAATTTGTTTGTTGCTGGCAGGGAATATGTGAATAAATACTTACGATGTGTTCCCATAAGATTTCTAAGAAGTGTCGTGTACCACTTCGTGCACCTTCCTACTCTGGGATGTTACCCTTGTACCCATCTTGCTAATATTGGAGTCCTCTCTGCTCCCTGGGAGAAGGTGCCTGTTGGACAGCTGGTCTCATCCTGCCTCACGTGTATGGCTCTTAAATGAGGTTTTAGAACTAGGTTAAAAGTGTGTGGACTCTTTTTAAAATTTATTTTATATACTGCTTCATCTTAATGCAGATTGGCAACCAACAAGCTCTTTTTTATGAAAAAATATTGCAAAACAGTTGGTCTTCACCTCCTTGGACAAAAAAACATTGTGTGGAAAAGGATGGTGGTGCAGCATAAAGGCTTTTGTAACTACACTGGTTACCTGTGCAGCTTCAAAGTTTAGAAAACCTGAAGATTTGCCACATACGGGAGAAGAACAACTGGTAATTGCAGCATTTGGAACCTGCCTTTTCTTCATTAACACTAATGAGGATATGAATAATTCTTCGGTTTAGAGTTTTTAAGTAGTATAAGAGCTGGAAATAGAGATTATAGTCTGACTGAAAAGAATATCCTTATGCTGTGATATTTAATTGATGAATGGCTGTTTCAAAAAACAAAATTGTACCAATCTGTCAGAAGGTGCTGGGAGAGTTACATCAAAAGGTTCAGGATGATCTGGATCATTATAAACATTAGCTGTAAGCTGTTTGTGGGTTGCTTGCTTGTCATCTTTAATTTGACTGTATTCTGGTAGGACAGGGCTTGAAAGCTAATATACACAAATGTTTTGTAGCAGACATACCTGGTTGGTAACTTTAGAGCAGAAGAGGGAAAGAGCTGAGGGTGACTATGTCCAGCTTCCTTGTAGCCAGAGCATGGCACATGATTTAGTCCTAGACGTTCTACTGTGTTTTTGTATTAATAGATGTAGAAACATGTGGTGAAACTCTCTTGGAAATTCAAGTGACAAGTGTTTTTTCTCGCTTATTTATTAATTCAAATATTAGTAAGAGGGGTAATTGAGTCCCTTTTAAAAATGTCCCAAATGTGTAAAACACATGAATAAATGTTTTCAACTATTCCTTTTTCTGTTGGCCGTTTAATTAGTAACACTAGCCACTCTGTGAATAGTAGCTGAGAGTATAAACATACTTTGAATATCTTCAATGCATATAAGGTAGATTTGAGGAAAAACAACAAACAGTATTTGAAGTATCTTTATCTTTGTGTTAACATTTGATTGCATTGTGAGACCCCACCCGGAGTACTGCTTCCAGCTCTGGGACCCCCAGCATCAGAAGGATATCAACCAGTTGGAGCGAGTCCAGAGGCCACAAAGATGCTCAGAGGGCTGGAGCTCCTCTCCTATGAAGAAAGGCTGAGAGAATTGGCACTTTTTACAGTGTGTAACGGGTTTAAATTGGAAGTGGGGAGATTTAGATTGGACATCAGGAAAAAAATTCTTCCTGGAGAGGATGGTGAGGCACTGGGACAGGTTGTCTAGAGAAGCTGTGGGTGCCCCATCCCTGGAAGTGTTCAGGGCCAGGCTGGATGAGGCTTTGAGCAACCTAGTCTAGTGGAAGGTGTCCCTGCCCATGACAGGGGGTTGGAACTCAATGGTCTTTAAGGTTCCTTCTAGGTAAGATCTTTACAATCATTTGAGCTGGTTTGTTTAAAAAAAAAACTGCCAAAAACCAAAATCTGGAGGTGCACTTAGATATTTAAAAAGTACCACAAAAACCCAAACCCTTGTCCCAGGCAGTTGAAATCTGACAAAGAAATATGCAGCCGTGCTTAATGGTGTTTTATCTTTTTAAGCTGTGAGGTTTTCAGGCAGCCTTAACAGTTGGCAGTGTGGTCACTTGCACTTACTACCCAGCTAGTGGATAGTCTGGAGTGTATGGACTACTTCTGTATGGAGCATATAGACTGCTAGAAGTACTCCACTTGATAGAAGGTGTAATTTTAAAATCTCAGGAAAAAACCTCTTTGGATCTGGAGCGATCTTCAGATGCTTAAACCTGTTCTGAAAGACTAGGTTTAGTGTGTCACTGGGAATCAAGGCTTTTTGGTTTAAGGAAGCAGTAAGGCTAATATACTACAGTGTGACCTGGCAGACTGATGTGGTGAACCCTGAGATCTTGATCAGAATTAGACGGTAGTTCTAGTGGGGGCCACTCACAAACAAAGCTAAATACCGCTCGTTGTGACACATACCTGAACAATTCACTGTTCTTTCTATGGGAAATTAGTAACAAGGTACAGAACTTTGCCTTGTGTGGGAAGGGTGGTGAGTAGAATATCCCTATCGTTTAGAGATGAAAGAAGCTCTTTCCTTTGTCTCTTAGCTCTTCTGGCATTAGGGAGGAATCTAAGATTTTTCTCATGTGGAATGACTCAGTGTTTGAAAAGTGGTTGACATAAGTGTAGACAATATCAGATCAAATTTAAGAAAACTACAGTATAATGATGTATTTGATGCTCTTCAATGCCAGTAGCTCCTCTGGAATCTTGAGAAATTAACAAAAAGCTGTGTAAGGTAATAGATAACAAGATGTGTTTAAGGTGAAGGGAAAAAGAGTAAGCCATGCCCTGACCCTCTTAAAAGCCAAACAAAAAATCGCAAACCAAACAAACCCACGACCAAACGCAATCGGAAGAAAAAACCCAGACAAGCATCTTTTTTGTTTATACCTAGAAAGAAACCAGCCTGTGCACTCATAATATGCAGCTGGCTTCCCCAGCGTCCTGTCTCCCAACTAAGTTGCTAATTCCTGATGTGTTTTCCTTTGGCCTTGGCTAGCCTTGCCTTCCACAGGTTTGAAGCAGGAGCTGAGATGATAATGCCCCTGTGCACTGTGGGGCCTTAACCTGTCACTTCAGTAAGCTGCTGCAGGTCACTGGCTCCCGGGGCCCAGTGGCAGATGCCAAGGCTGTGTGTGGTTGTTCTGAAGCTCCCTCTTGCTGGCTTCGTTGTCACAGCTGTGGTTTTAGAGCTCTCACTTACTGGAGGAGGAAAAAAACCACTCCACCCAACCAAAACCCCAAACCACTGCTGCATTATGTAAGCAGCAGTAGCACTTGTTTAGCTGGACTAGGCAATGATGGCTTTGCAGGTTTTGATTGTGTGTGCCAGCTCTGTATCATAACCTATGGCCCTGAGAAGTGGCTTTCCAATTCCACACACACCTCTCTGTTCGGTATTCTGTTAAGTATGCAAGTAGCAGGCAATTCCCCCTGTATCATTTGGAAGAGGATGTGTGAGGCTGGTTACTGTCCCTTTTCATTACAGGTTTCTTGGCTTTCAGTTTGCATGTGTTTGGTGTCAGCTTTCAGCACTGATTCTGGTTTGAGAAGCAAGCATTGTCTAAATCTTTGTTTGAGGAAATACATTTGTTCATGTCACCAGCTTTGAACTTTTGGAGAAGTTGAATAGGCTGAACTCCTCAGATCACTCGCTTGGAAGCTTCCCTCCTCACTGGCCTGACACCGTTTTGTTCCTCTCTCCATTCTGTGTCTGTGTATGTCTGAATGTATTTTAATGACGTTCAAATCTGTATGCGTTGTATTTACTTTATTGACATTAAACGCTATTAATTGCATCATGCACCTACTTTGTGCTCTTCTATGCAGCTAAAGGCTAAAAGATTAGATGGTCTTTATGAGAGGAGCTGTAGTCTCTTTGACTGGTCTGTTAACATTGCTAAATCCCTTTGAATCATGCTTTCTAGAGAGCTGCTCCCTTTTTTTGAAGGTGCAGGCCACATTCCTTATTCCTATTCAGTTTTTTTCATGTTAATTTCCTTGTTTCCAGCTGCTGTCTTGCAAGGAAAAATAGATACAGGATAGCTGGTTGGATGAACATATTGCAGACAAGACAATTTCTTTAATAAAGTCTAACACAAAGTCTGAGAGGCTCTGTCAGAGTGGCAAACAACTGCTTATCCAAGCTGGGATTGCCAAGTTTCAGAGGAGATTGCTTTATTTTGGCAAAGTAGTGGTGCACATAAGGAACATCTTAAATATCTTTTTTTGGCACTTCACAAACAACAGATTTATTAAACTGCATCACCTGTGCTTTATGGAACACTGTAGGTGTATAGCTGAAAGAATTGCAAGAGGCAGACAGTATTTGGAAATGGCCACAGCCTGTTCAGGAGTGTTTGTAACCATAAAATTTACTGTGCGTGGAGAAGGTCAGGCACAGATACTGCAGGGCAGCGAGATCTGTGTGCCAGAGTCCTCTTCCATTATGCATGGGGGCACTGCTGACAGGGAGGGAGGCTCCAGGCTTGTGTTCTGCTAACAAGCGAATAGGTATTACACGCTGGCTGTCAGCTGGGCAGTGTGCATCTTCATGCCTTTGTTCTTGCTGGTAGTGCTTTTCAGAGATTTGTTTCTGACTTTGGGGAACTTGGCACTGCAATTGGTGTGTGCTCAAAAAATAATGGCAGATCTAAACATCAGGTGTCGATTGTCCTGGAGTGGCCAAGTAACTCTTGTCAACCAGGGAGTAAAATCTCCCTAGGATGGACAGATGGCATGCCTTGCAGAGAGCTGAGGACATAGGAGTAGTTAGTTGTTGGCAGGAGACTCTGTAGGAGCCACTGCTTTGTAGACAAGTTACTTGGCCAAAGAGTGGGCTTGTGGCTTGGTCCCAAGGGACCTTGACTTTAGGAGCAAGCCAGATGGAGCCTTCACACCTTTAGCCTAGAGAATGAATTATTTATTGAGGTGGTGAGCCATGATAGTCGAACCTCTGCTGATACAACCAGGTAATATGCTGTTAAATGGCTTGCACAAAGGATCTGTATGACTTCATGGGGCTGTGTTCGGGGTAGAAAGTTTTCCCCCACCCCAGCCTGCCCCTGCCTTTTGTATCTGTTACACAAAGGTGCCGTGGAGATTGCAGTGCCTGGTGCCACTGGGACACTGTGTCTCTTCATTGTCATCTTTGCTGTGGAGGGATTGTCTCTGGTACTCGCTTCCTCTCCAACAACTGCAGATCCCCATCGTGGGTGTGGGCAGTACAGGATATTATCATTGGGTTTCCAGCGGTTCTTCCTGTCACTGGGCAGCATGCAGTGGGACCTGTTGCTGGTAATGGCATGGTACTAGGTAATTAGCAGTGCTAAATATTGTGGCGAGCATTTGTCATCTTGTAAATCTAACGTCAGAGTACAGATTTCACTGGAGTACATCGGTTCATCGTTGTAAGTCTTTGAACTACATCATCTCTGCTGCTGATTATGCAATCAGGTGTCCTTGTAGAAAGCGTGTGTGTGTGTAGGGTCTGGCAAGGCTTGTGCTGTTGCTTCGTGTCTCTTATGGGTGTCTTGGACCATCGTTTTGTCTTTTCCAGCTGCTCGCTCCCCCCTCATTTGCAACCTGGGGTGTGGTGTTTGAGTGCTAGTGAAATTGTACTTCTTGCCCCCTTGCATTATATTTTTAAATGGTTTTGTACTTGTAGCGTATGCAAAAAGAAAATTTTGTGAAAGAAGGCTTGAAAATCCAGTAAATGGTAGAATAATAATTAGCATCAATGCACTGATGTTTTAAGCAAGTAAACATTTTCAGGAGAAGAATAGAAAAACTATGTTTGGAGTCATCTAGTACTTTTTATTATTTCTAATAGCTGGTGTGTTGTTAGCTTGCTTGTACTGAGAAAGTTGTAACAAAGTTGTTCATAGTGGGTGTAAGAGACATGTCTTTTAGCTTGTACAGAAATTGCCTTTTCTATTAATTAGATATTGATCTATTCTTCCCAGTTAATTGCAGGACTTTTTTTCAAAACAATTTGTATTTAGTTCAGTGGTTTCTCACTCCATGCATTGGGTTTCAGCAATGCAAAGTGTAAATAAACTTAATAGTTACAGTGTGATCACAGTGCTTTTTATTTTTTAGATGGTGGTGTCTTTTGGGTTTTTTTTGGATCAGAATTTGTAGCGAGGTAGTATCTCTTCATTTGTCTATGTGGATGAACTCCAGCGTTTTGAAGAAAGTCTGCAGTGGTTGCAGTATACTTCCTTTGTAACTATTCATTGTTTTGAGTTTGTGTTTCAGTTGAGAGCTTCTGCTTCAGCTAAGAATGGAACTGAAAAAACAGAACTAAAGGAGCTTTTTAAATGACACATGAATAAATCATTTGTATTTGAAAAATACAGAAACATTTGGAGAAGTCTGTCAGTGTATGGTTCTTTTGAAAAGGGTGAAATTCTTTTAAAATGAATTGAAAACTTTTGGTTCCTAGGTGTGGTAACATTTGAACACTGAATCAGTTGGTTCTTGGTTGTCATGCCTTTAGACAATGTCTATGGATTATTTGCTTTGGACAGCTGCTTGCGCTGTGCATCGCACCTCAGCCCCTGCTCCTTTTCCCATCGATTTAAATATACTGTTGTTGAACGCACATTGATTCTTATGTTCTGGAGCAAATTGTAAATTTGAAAGAAGCTGTGCACAGTATGGTTTTCCAAGTTTTTAAGGACTGTGTTGTATGTGAATGACTTTGTGCCAGTAAAGGCTCTTGAAATATTTTTGGTGGTGAAGTATGAAAGGATGAGGGCACATTCGAACAAAATAGAGTTTCTTACTATCTTGATGATACATGGTCAAAGAGTGGGCCTCCAAGTGCTCTAGCTCCCAGTTCCCAGGAATTTAAGCCCGGGCATTTAAGTGTTAAACAGCTGTCAAGGTGCTCTCCCTTTTCTACAATGTTGAGGCAACTTCAAAAGATTGTGTAGGCTTATACATGGCACGTATATTTTCACTGCGGGGAAAATGGGTAATTAAGCTGGTAAGGTTTATGTGCAAATGGACCTAGGTACAAATGCCAGATGAATTTTGTCATTCACAGGTTTGGCTCTATATGAAATCTAAATCATGGATCCATAGCCTTCAAATCACAGTTCTCAAGGTTCTGGATCAACAAACCTTATTTAAAAGTACTGGTTGTCCCCTTTGAGCTTGGCTATCATCTTCTTCCTCTTGTTCCTCTTTTCCTTATTCCTTTTCCGTGACAAAACCAGTGAAAACTCTAAACTCTGCTGTTGAATGGTTGTAAAGCTGTAAGATTTTGTCTCGTCATTGGGTTTCTGAATGAGCAATGCTGTGTTAGGCACTGTGAGCATTGGTTGGAGCAAAACTAACTAAAAAATAACGGTCTTTGAACACTTCTGTAAATGGACGGCATTGGTCTGCTTTATAGGAATCTGAAGGGGCAACCAGGTTTCTGTGCATCCTTCACCTCCTCTGCTGCATTGCCCTCGCAGGGTCCTTGGGGGCTGTGGAATGGCAGCCTTGTACTGCTGTAGGCGAGGGACAGATTGAGCTAGGCCTTTTCTGGTGGTTTTATCTTAAGCACAGTGCTTGTTTCTGTTTGTCTTTCTTGGGAGAGGGGAAAAGGACAGAAGGAAAGGGAGAAGAGTTTCATTGTGTCTAAAACAGTAAGCTTAGGGTTTTACAGTGTCCTCATGATAAACACATTTCACTTCTTGTAAGGTTTATGAAAAATACAAACACAAAACACTCAAAATTGTTCGTTTATATGTTTAAGAAGCTAAATTTTAACCTGATACCCACTTGATAGCTCTATACTGGACTACTGTCATTGATTTTACTCTTTAAAACACTATTTTACAGTCTGCTTAAAAATGATTTTCTTACATGTGGGAAATAGTGAAGTAATTAAACACATTTGGGTCTGTGCATAAATTTTCTAAAATTAACTGTCTCTTTCACACTAATCTTTCTTGTCTTTAATTGGGTTGAAATGTGTGAAAGGGAAAAAGGTTTGATAGGGAACTATTTTTCAGAGAGTAGTTTAACTACAGAGCACATAAAGGAGTTGTTGGATATGCTTGGGCCAGGGAGGCAAGAACCTTCTGTTAAAAGGGAAAATATCTTTGTACTGGTTTCTGCTGCGTCACTTTTGAGTAAATCGCCTGCTATTTCCGTTCTTTTATACCTTTCACTTCAGTGGAGACATTCAGGTGTGCTGCAGTTAGAAATAAAATATCCTATCACTTCAAGAATTAAAAATCCTTAATCATGAAATTGTGGTTGTCACTTAACCACATTATTATGGATGCCTTTACTGCTAATTAGTTTACATTTTCCTTTTTACCTTTTTTGTTTCTCCAGCAGAATTTGCTAACCTATTCACTAACAGTAGTGCTGACTAATCTTTTCAGTCTTCAAGCACGTCTAGTAAGGACACTAATGCATGACCCACTTGCACAGGAACTGAGAAGTGTTCTGGAAGGTGGCCAGCGGTAGCATGCATTTCAGGGAGAAATGGAAATATGATGGAAATGGAGGTGAAAAATATTTACGTGTGTATCCTGCTGTAGTACAGTTGATGTTAAAATAGTGCAATACACCATGGAAATAATTTGATTGTAGATGTGACTACTTGGGTTTTTTTCTTTTACAGCTGAATTCTTACCCCCTCTGTTCTCAGCAGAATTGTTTCCTGTTTGGAAACTTTTCCAGTGCTGAGTAGGAAGCTAACTTGTTTCAGGTGTATTTATATAAATTTTAACCCCAAAGCAAATGTTTTGGCAACTTTCTGCCTTCAACTCCATCATCTTTGTTTTCGAAGTAGGTTTGGTGTTATAATAAACTAATTGTTTCAGTTAACTGGAAATTATGAAGCGGATCTTGGGATCAGCATTCAGTCTTTCACCTGCTATAACAAATTTGAGACACATGGTTATGCGTTTTGTATTCAACTTTTCACTTTCGAGTAAGTGATTAATCTTTCTTCTTGTCATGTTTCATGTCACAGTAGCACTGTCGTTTTCTCCCTCTGACAGCTTGACACTGTTTAAACATCAGTCTAATTTTGCACATAAGCCAGTTTAAGAGTAGGCAAAAAAAAAAATCACGTGAGGCATGTCACAATAACTTATTTTCAGAAGCAGCAGGCTTGCAGAAGGCACAACTTGCTCTGTTCTGCCTTGATTTCTGTTGACAGCAGGCTGTGGTGTTAAGCACATATAACAAAAATCAGGAGTATTTCAGACAACAGAAGTATGGGAGAGTACATGTATCTTACTGTGAAATGAAAAGGAAAAGCTTTGGTGGTGGAGCCCATGCATGATTGATTCATACTGGTATCTATCTTTTTAGGGAAAGCGTCTGCTTCATGCCATGTGTTTTAAGAGTTACAGTTTTCTTAATCTGCTATAGTTCTCGATAAAAGCCTTGCCCCTCACCATCAACATTTGAATCTTCACCTTTAGAATGATGTTTAAATATGCTGATTTTACCCTTATAAGTTCACAGTAAGTCATATGGAGGTGATGGCTAAAATAGGAGAAAGTGATCCGTTAGGAATGGCTTCTGTGTCCTGTGTATGAAATCTTTTATTTACTGGTCCTTACTCTGTCATCTTAGGTACATTGGTATGGCACATTCTTCCTTCTTTGTCCTCTAAGAACCAGCATTTTGTAGCAAAATGGGAAAATACTGCCATTTTGTTTCCTTTTTAAAAAAGTTGGACAAAAATCTAGAAGCAATATCTGTGGTGGGTCAGCACCATAACTTGTACTTAAACTTGATAACAGTTTTCATATGTAACTGTGTATAACCTCAGTATTCCTGGAGGTGTGTGAACATGCCTCCAAGAATGATGCCCAGCCTATATATATGGTATGTAATGCTGCCCTAATGAGAGAACAGTGTAAGAAATACCATTGTGTTGGGACACTTCCATCAGGGTCTTTCTACTTTTTCTGTCTTCACTTGTTCGCATGAAGCCTTTCAGATGCCTTGTGTTAAGGGTAGGGTGTTCCATGTTGTTGTTCTGTATATTTTGTGGCTTCTTACTTATCTCATCTTTCATGCAAACGTAATTTACATACTAGATTATAATGAGATTATAATTAGGTTACATGGGTCTCCTAGAACAGAGTTGGTGGAGTCTGTGATAAGTGTTGATAGGTCAAGGTTTTAATTAAGCTCTGGTCTGTTATGCTTCCCTGAAAGTATTCTGGACCACTCCTGTGCCTCGTTATTGAGGATGAAAAATTCAGGGGATGCCTCTCTGTAAAACTTTTTCATCTTGTATTTTCCAGCCTCATGGGTTGAGGTTTACCATTCTGATTTTTCATTTATTTGCTCCCTGGCTTTTGAACATTCAGAGTTACAAAGGAAAGCCACAATATCAGATTTTTTTTAAAAGAGTGTATTATAGTTAAACATGGTTTTCAGTAGTTTTCCATGTGTCTTGTCTGTGCTCAGAGGTCTCAAAAAGGGTGTGTGTTCAGACAGGAAGGAATTGTCTCTTAATGGATCCCATTTTCCAAACACTGTTCAGGATAGATGTGGAAAACTTAATGCAGATTGGAAGATATTTGCAAAAACTTTCTAGTGTTAAAACTGGCTACGTGGAGAGTTTTCTACTGTGGGAACAATATATGTCAATAATGAAATGCCTGGTGAATTCAACAATGTTTTTTTCCATGGGAGGGATGATATTACATACATTATAACAAATTTTCTTTATATTTTATGGAAGAATACATGACTGAAAGGTACCTATCATTTAAAAGATTTATTCTAGAAATTAAATAGGAAGTCTGTTTTGATGTTTAGTCAGAATTCTGTAATAGTGAAACCCCCTATTAACTTAATGTTTTTAAGGATAGGAGTGAGAAAGAAAATTGGGAGAGCAATGCACATGGAAAACAGAGGAGAGACTTCATTTTTCACAGGAAAAGCTCTTTTATGGTATCTTATTGTCAGCTGTTGTGTATTCAGTTGTCTTATGCTAATTTCAAATTTTTTTTTTTATTTTGAGGTGGGGAACTGGGCAGAGGAGTGAACTGTCACGTATGTGCTCTTTTCTCTTGAAAGAAATTAAAGGTGTAAGGCTAAATAACTTTGTATCAAGGTTTGCACTTTTTCTTGAAATAAGTTTTGCTCTGTATCTGTGCTGAAGAAGGCATGGCCCAACTCATACTCCACTGGCAGTAGCAATTTGCAGAACTGGTGTGTTTTCTTAGCTTCCAAAGATTTTAGTTGAAAATTTAATTTTTGGCATAGAGGAAATGCTTCCTTGTGATGAAGACATCTCTTGTTAGGACCAAAGTTATGCTGCTCTCTACCAATTGTCTGTCTTCACAAGAAAGCAGTGGGTTAATAACCTTTCCCTGCTTTACTGAATTCTGCTAAGGGGGAAAAAAGACAAGAAAATCACTTGGGTGTCTTCACCAAGTTAAAATAAAAAATAAGTGTTCATAACATCCAGGGGGGTTATCAGTTTGCCACAGACCTTTGTATCTGTTTGTCGGATAATCACTTTCAGGCTTTTATGATTTTATTCCTCTCTCAGTGTGTACTCAAATGTGCACTTACTATGGAAATTACTTATCCTATCCAGCAGCAGTACCATTAAAGTATGAGAACTGGGTCTCGGGGATAATTATTGCTATGTCTACCTGAAGGACACTCCCTGCACAAAACTTATGATATCAGAATTTATATTGGGGTTTGATGTATCAAATAACATCCTTGGGACTTCAAAATACTCTCACATCTCCCTCGCTCCTCCCCTGAACAAGGAAACCAGCTGATCAGACAGACGTAGTAAGGTTGTGCTGAAATATTAACTGAAGCCTTCTTGGTAAAAATATCATGTCTCCTTTTTGTCCAGTCTTCTAAGGATGGAAGAGCGCCTCTTGTGCTGTTCCCAGAGTGCTGTGATATACCAGATTCTGCATTTCTCTGCATAGCCTTTCTCTGTCCCCATGCCATCTCGTTTGTGGTAGTTGCCTTTCACAAGGTGCGTGGTGCTGTAAACGGCAGTGCTACAGGATCAGAACGTGCATAGCGTTTTTATTACACAGATGGAATAGAATGTAGTATTCAGTCATTGAGAGTGGCTGTGTCACTCTTACCTTCATCCTCAAGTAATGCGAAGTCCGATGGGCAAACATCACCCAGAGAGCAAAATTCTGACAGCTAGAAAACATGCTGCTTACCTGCTAACTATGAGGAACGGCGAGCTGTCTGGCGAGGTTACACCTCAGCTTCTGTGTAGTCAAGGTTGGCAAAATGAAATAGCTTTTCTATTTATCTCTTGTGTGTGTGGTTTTTTTTTAACAGGTGAGAAGTTGAGGGAAACTTGAAAGTCAAATGGTAACTTCCCCAGAGCACATCTTCCTGTATCACATGAAACGAGCTGGGCAATTAGCTGGAAGCAAATATTAGTACTTACTTTTCCATTCGTTTTTAGACGAAGTAGTATGTAACAGAATTGATGCTGTTAGCTGCCAATGCTGATGTACTGCCAGAGCTGCAGTCATTTGACTGCAGGACACATGTTCTGTGCTTCCAGGGAATTCTGGAGTGGTTTATTGCAGCCTTGAAAATCCTCAGGGTTTTTCCTCCGATGAGCTGTGCAGGAGTGAGAAGTATGTTGTTAACGTAGTTTTAAGGTATCCGTGGGTAAAGAGGGAAACGCTGCTTTTTAAACAAGGTCTATTTTATCAATGTATATGTTACTGGCAGTGTGGAAAGCCTTTGTCCTGCTAGGCTAGATCACATGAATACCCTGTTTTGCCTGAACTTTTTAAATTAAAAAAAAAAAAAAAACCAAAAAAAACAAACCACTAAACACCCCAAGAACCAAACACAAAAACCCAAACCCAGCAACGACATCTTTGATTTCTTTGGACTGAAGTTTACCTTGTGGGGCATTGCTATGCTGTCATGTGCAGGTTAAGCTTTTCCTCTGAGTCTTTCTCATGTGACAGAATGGGTGCTTTTTGTTTTCAAGTCACCATTATATGTTGCCAAGCCTGGAGAATGGAGTAGTTTCTTGCAGGGTTAGCTAATTCAAGTAAATGCTTAAAAATTGCTCATGTGGATTCCGTTTCCCCCCTTCCTTCTAGATTTCCCTTCCTTCCATATATACACTCTCTTTTCATCTGCAGATCAGAGGAAGAAAGTGTAGCCATTGAAGAGGGGCATGTCAAACTCCTTTGAAGCAGAAATAAGCTTTTTTTCTTCCTCTCTTAGACTCCTGAGCATTAGTTGATCTATCTTCCTGCCACTCCTTTGGGTTATCACGTGCTGTTGGCCTGACCCAGCCGGTTACTCTGTCCACTCAACATTTCTAATACAGCCTTAACTGAAAGTGTCATCAGGAGGAACTCTTGACCCTTAATTGGAGTTTGTTACTGAAGCAGATTTGTATTATGCTGAACTGGGGTTATTTGCTGTAGAGATTTCTTACAAACTTCCAGGGAATATGAGTGAGCTAATGAAGGTCTTTGATCTCCCCTGTACAGAAACTAACTGATGTTTGGGTTGCTAATAATTAATTTCTTCCTTCAAATTAATTTTCACAAGCTTTAGAAATTAGCAGTGAAGTAGTGGTTCATAACTCTGGTCTTTCTAGTAGGTGTTTGGCTTAATTGTAGCATTGGGAAATTCTGTTAGTGATAGAGGGCAGCGTACTATACTGCCTTTGGGTTGAAGAGTTGGCTGGCTTGCTAACAGCATTACGTTCTTGGTCTTGCCTACTGTTAGTTGTTCAGTGTCCCTACCTCCTGGTGACTTCATTGAGCAGTTTGCCCTTTTCTCCTCATGTCCACGCACAGAGATACTGTCTAGCTTATCACAGCACGTATCCAGTTACATGTCTAAAGAACACTTGCTTAAAAAAAGGAATCTTTTGCTTTACACAGCCTTCACTGATTCAGTTTATAGTTGAAGTGGCTTAAAATGATTCTGCAGAATGATGGATGAGAAGAGCATTGGACTCATTTAGCTTTAAGACTATTATTAATATGTTACAAGTTAGCAGTTTAATCCTGTAGAGCCTTGCAGTAATGGCAAAAGATCCATGACAGCCTCTTCTGCAGGAAAACCCAGAGATATCAAACTTCGTGAAACTAGAAATTGCGATTTCACTGAACTTCAATGCAGGTGCTCATAAAATCAAATGATTTAATCCTAGGATCTCATTTTAAAGAACAAGATTAAATGAGTTTTAAAAGTTCTTCTGTTACGTTGTTCTCATGCTGACTCTCCTACTTGTCTTGAGTCAGCATCTTGGGATGTTGGGCAGAGTTATTTGGTGTTTTTTTGCTGTCCCTGAGGTGTTCCTCATGATCTTTGGTCTTACCTTTCTAAAATTGCTGAACTGTGTTCTTTGTTTAGTATACCTCTGTGTGTGTGCGCGTGTGCTCTCAGTGTTGTTTGGATTGCTTGCAATTAATTAAATTTATCATAAAGCCTGGTAGGAACCAGTTTTAGACTAAATGTCTTGCAGTAGTGGACTAATGAGTCAGCACTGGTGTAACTAATGCTTAAAAATACTTCTGTTACTGTATCTCCTTTTTCAGTTAAATAGTTCTATGAGATAAAGCAGCAGATTGCTTTTGTGTTGCATGTAGAATTTCTCCACATTTAAAAAAAATTATTGAAAAGCCTAGAAATGTTCCATATTGCATTTGCGTTAAAAAAAATCAGTGTGATGGAAAGGTCTTTCAGATAACTCAGAGCTTCAGGTTCCCTTGCACTGAAATTGTACTGTTCTCTACTTCCTGCAGAGAAAATTGAAAGTGGAGTTTGTCTGTTCTACCAAGTGGAAATATTTCCGATTGAAGGAAACAGCTAACAGTTCCATAAGAAACTTCCTTTTATGTGTAGGTCTCTGAAATACAGTGTTAGTGGAGGAAGACTAGGAAAAGGGGAGCCGTGTTTTGCCTATTGTAATGCGTTGTATCTCTTACACTAGTGGTGGACCAGAAAGCCATGTTGCACGTAGCCTCATCTTCTCCACCCCGTTCTGCTGCTGCGCTGCTTCAAAATGACAGCAGTTATGTTCTCCTTTATTTTCCCCTTTTTCATAGACACCCATTTCTGTTGAAAATAAAAGCGCTGAAAGCTTGTATTTACTTCTGAAAGAAGTGAGGGGTGGAAAAAGCTCCTGACAGTTGTCCTGAGGCGGCAGAAAAACTAATAATGAAAGAAATAGTTCAGTGTCTGTAAAATATCTGGTCTAAAATGAATACATCTCTCAGCCCTTCTTGGGGATCAGCTGGTTAATGGCATTTCAGCAGGCCAGCGAGTATTGTGGATGATACCTGTTATGTAAGAATGCTAGATACTACTGCAGCCTGAACAACTACATATTAGCATTAGGCATCATTTTCCTATACAATAAATAATGAACTCATGAGCAAAAAGACGAAGTATCTGAAGTGATTTACGTATTCTTCTTTCCTTTCTCTCAGTGTATAAAATGTGCTGTCACGGGGCGACACAGAATTTTGCAAGTCGCTTGAAGACACCAGGTCTTTCCTCAGAAGAACTTCAGATGCTACTTAGGCAGATGGAAAAGACAATGATTTAGATGTAGCAATGCAGCAGGACAGAGATTGTGGGGAGATAAACATTATTGGAATTTAGAATTGTTTCCGAGCTGCCTTATGTGAGACTTCTGGATCTGTTCTTCTCTCCAAACTAGCAAACTAGAAATAATTTATTGGCTTGTATTTAAATATCCAATACTTGCTTTACGTGCATCATCCAGACAATAGTAAAGGAGAAGGCAGGCTCATCTTCAAAACAAGCACGTTAATGTGAAAAACAGAGCTATCTAGAGCTGTCTGAGGGTAGCGTGTTCTCAATATAATCAGGCAATAAAGAATGTGGGCTTGATGTCAGATTCCACAGCCTCAATAGCTTGCATTTAATAATTTATATATATTTTTTTGTCATTGCTAGTCTGTAGAGCAAGAAAGTAAAGACTAATGAGGCAGGTAAACTTGTGAGAGCAGATTGAGAATTTTTTAAGCTTTATGATGCATCAGACTAAGATGATAAAGCACAAACAGACATTAGAGGATATGCGTGGATTATTACATACAGGGAAAAAGCTGAAGTTTAGCTGGAGCTGCGTGAACCTCTGTTCAAATCAGAGGATAGGTTGTTTGCAGGTAGCTGTCTGCAGCCCCAGCCTTGGGTGACTGATGATGCATATCATTTAGAAAGCCTGGAGTTTGCTGAAATATTTATGCTCCCCGCCCGGACTGCCTTGTTCTATGTTACATGGAAACTGCGAGGTTAGGCTGAGAAGCTGGCCGAATTGCAGATGTGCATTAGCTGAAACTCTTAATTCAGACAGTCAGGTGGGAAAAGGGGCTGTGACTTTAATATTCTTGAAATAAGAATGCTATAGAAGATGTTTTGAACATGTTAGGAAAATTCCTTGTATAAGATTGTCTGTATTTAGATTTAGTTAATGCTTATTATGTGGCTATTAGATGCTTGGTCCTCCAACTTTTTCCTATGAAATGAATGATTTCATTAATACAATCTACTATAAGAAGCAGTGAATGATGATTTTCCACTTCTTGAACCATGCTAATTAAAGGAAACCCACAAAAATTCTACATTTAAAAAAGCCTGTATAATTTCTTTGCACTTTGTAAAAAAGATGTCAGTTGTAATGTTTTGGTTGAGGGATAGGGACAAACCTGCAATGGATAACAAACCTGTTTCACATTATTTCATTTTGTAAGTAAATAAGGACTTGTAGGTGAGAGCAGCCATAGTGCTCACAAGGAGTAATGGAGTTGTGTCCGGGTGCACGAGAAAACCCACCCTGCGTTACATGTCTTTGCTGCAACGGCTATTGAAATAGTTACAGTATTTTTGTAGTTTCATTTCCTTAGTTTCAAATTGAGTGCAGTTTTTCCCTCACCCCTTGTTATGATGTCGTTGGGTTTGATACTTCAGCAGCTTCGGAGTGTCTGTGTCCCTTGTGCCTAGGTGTGGCACGTGCTCTTCTTGGAAGCCGGAGACAAGATTTTGCCAGGCCTGCTGCCAGGAAACTAGCCCTCTGATAAGAGAGTTGTTCTTTTATCACCCTGAAGTGTGGCTTAAATTTATGGCTGTGTTCTGAAAAAAAAGAAATGTGTGGTTTATTTCATAAGTATTGGAGAGAAAAACCCCAACCTCTCAGGGATTTGGGATCATGAGCCTTGTTTTTCTGACATTGCATGAACTGTAGATCGTATTTTCTTTGTCGTGTAAATGCCAGTAGTGCTTTGCTGTTTTCTGCAGGCTTTTTGTTTGTATTTTGAGGGTTAAATAACTTTTTCTATTTTTTTCTTGATCCATCACTGTAACCACAGTAACCATTTTAACTGTGTTTGATTTAGTCCCAGTAGGCAAGCAAAAAATTAATATTTAGAGCAATTCATAGGCAAAGCAAACTTATCTCTTCATCCCAGAGGATATAAGAAATGAATTAATTAACTATTGTTGGCTTCAAAATTGGTGTAGTATTGACAGGTTAAAACTTGTTTTGTTGTGTTTTCAGCTTTTTAACTAGCTCTGTATTCTTTCTGCTTAGGAAATAAACAGAGGGTGGTAGTGGGGAGGGGAGCAGGAATCCAGCACTTATTGAAGCTACTGTTGTAAAAAATACCAAAGAAAATAAAGACCAGAAAACCTCAAAAAACTAAAACAAACCAACACTTCCCCTCTTCTTCTCAACCCAACAAAACCCAAACAAATATACCCCAAATCCAGATAATACATAATATTATATCAGATATATGACACATAATATGTAAACACGTGATACATAAATATGTATTATAGCTAATATATATCTCTGTGTGTATCTAAACCCACAGATATATACAGTTATAATATGTAATACATGATACTGTATATTATAACTCTGGATATCACAGATATATCAGACAATATTATCAGGTATAATTATTATGTTAGGTATAATATATGTAGCTAGTACAATATATAATAATACATTCTGTGTATGTAGATTCAAATAAATATATATTTCTGTATGTGTATCTAATATATATTCAGTGGTCAGATTGATGGACATACAGGCAGAGGTCTGGCATGTGTAAGGGTAAAGCCCTTTAAGTGTTGTGGAAGAGCTTAGCTCGTGGAGAAACAAGGGGCCTCAGTTTCCCCTGGCGACATTTGTTAACACAAAATGAAATTCAATTATGTCACAAATGCAATTGCAAGTGTGAGTTTTGGACATGGAAGTGGCCTCTTACATGAGGCATGGTGAAAGTAAAGGAAGTGGTCAGTAACATTCAAAGTAATGTTATTTCTTACACTGCATGGCTTTAAAATGTTATTGTGTTAGATTTATTGCCTGAATGCTTTTTTTTTTAAACTTCTACCACCTTAAATGTTTTCTACAACACTTCTTCCCATTTTCTTCCCAACCAAGTATCAACATATAATATCTGGAAGTGATTAACGGTAACTACCTTTCTGTGTTATTTCCTGTGTTGTGGATGCAAGAGACAAGAAAAACATAAAGAAGTAGAAAATCAAAAGGCCAACATGAGAGCAGTGGTTCAGAGATGTACCAGTGCACTGTATTTTGTTTTAATGTGTTAGGTCTGTTAACAGATTCTGCCCCATACTTTGATCTGCTGATACCCTTTGAGTGCTACCTAGCCTAGCAGTTCATAGCTAAGTGCTCGATACAGTTCAGGTGCTGCTTTTGTCAGCTCTTCAGAGGACTTCCAGGGAGACTGATGCAAACTCACACGTGCCAGTTGGAGAGGAAGGGTGGGAGAATGAGGAGGTATCTCCCAAGTTTCATCACCTTACCTGGGGGTGTTGTGCTGGGAACTGCCATGCTGGCTGGGGCTAGCTGGGAGGCTTAGGGGCTTGGGGTGCTTCTCCCACCAGAATGCAAAGACACAACTTAAAGTCACAGTTTTATCTGGAGATCTCAAGTTGTTTTATGCTGCTTCAGTAGGTACTGAGTGTATTGTGGGATTCTGTGCTTTACTGGGAGCTTGGTCTTAGACTAATTAATCATTAAAGATTGTCAGCGTACTATGGTGGAGCTTATTATTACAGATTGCATGTATTTCAGAGAGCTGTGATCCTTTCATGAGTAACTATAGAAACCTCAGCAACAGTAGTTATTAGCTTAAATTATGGAGTTCATATTTTTTAAGAATATTGGCCAGAGTCAACGGCTAATAATTTTGGTGTCTAAAATGATGAAAGATTGTAAAAAACTAGAATTCTGATTATTTAACTTTGAGTAACAATATGATGAATGGACTATTCGTTTTCACAAGGTCTCTCCTGTACTTCTCAAGAATTATAGAATACTTGTGTGAGTTACTAGACAACACTAAAAAGTCCCCACAAATAACTTGCATATTTTCTGAAGTTATTGTATACAAAACATTCTATGCCCTTGCTCTTTCTACCAGATTTACAGTTTGAGTGAAATTTGCTGAAATGGCAAATAAAGTATCTACAGCCTTTTTGTTTTATTTTCAGTATGTTGCTAATATGTATTATTCCTTAATATTAGGCTTGATTCACACTGGTAAATGAAGTACTGAAAAACATCCTGTCTCAATTTGCAAAACAAGTGTTAGGTGCAAGTGTCTCTGAAATAGAAGGGACAAAGAAGACATGTCAAATGTGAACGTTGCTGCAGAACACTAAAGGTCTGCAGGCACAGCAGGTTTGAAAATGGGAATTGCGTTATTTGTACAACTAATGAGATAATTGGGTTGATGCCAGGCTATGTTTTGGAAGAGAGTTTAAACTCAGTCTTTTGTGACTTGAATTGCTTTATAATATTTTTGAAGAATAGAAGGAAACCTGATTTGAAGGGTTAGAGGATTCAAAGATCATCTTACCATTTAATGATACAGATGGCACAGGCCAGTGTGGGGAGCTAAGTTATTGGATGACATGAACAGAGCAAATGCAATATGGTCATCCCTACGTTTTCTGTGTTGCTAGAGCTGTGAAATGCAGGGAAGAATGTACCATAATGTACTAATAAGAAATAAAGATGCTGCTCAAACGTGTTAGGATGGATTTTGCCCTAGTTGAGATAAAGAGAAGCCGTTTCAGCAGTGGTGCTGTTTTAAAAGAAATAAATCACAAGCCATTGTACTCTGGACCGGATCAATGGAGCTGAGCGAGACCATCCTCTGTGAGTAATTGGGATACAGGGAGCAAGCCGGTGGGTAGAAATGAAACTTGTTTTGGTGGCAGGATCAAAATGTTGAAATTAGCTAGTGGGAAGAAATGCCTAGGTTAACTTGGCATAAACATTGTCCCACTTGTGAGACATCAAGTTATTCGAGTAATTAATGCTGTCATTGTTTTGTCTTTCTGTTCTTCTCTCAGCGTATACTGTATGTTGTATTCCAGGTTGTTCAGGCTGCAGGTATATTCTTGGCAGGTTGCCGCTGGCTTACTGAGACAAGGCTGTCTGCTGACAGAGCAGTCCCTTTAGCTGGTGTGTGTCCGGTGTACGAGCTCCGGGGTGCTTTCACAGAAATACCTTGTATAAAATGGTTACCTCCTTGAACCAATGCTGAGGGAGTCTAACTTAATTCTTATGCATATATTAATCTCGTAGTGATGTTTTAATAACTGGAAACTGTATAAATGTGTGATGGGATGTTGAGTTGGCCAAAGATTGCATATAATGCTATTTTTCATCACTCTGCCAGCATTTTAAGGGGTGTCTATCTGTCTGTCTACCAGAAACTAGAATATAGTGAAGGTGCTTAAAAGGAACAATTATAAATAGGGAGCGTGGTAGAATGTGGAGAGGGCTGATACAGCAGTTCCCCAAACCCTACTCTGCTGCGCCTAGTTCTTAGGTTTGTTTTCAGTGCCGCGGCCCTTAGGGGCTTCTTGGGTAACAGCAAATACTTTGGAATCCTACTGGTGCCAAAGAAAGTCTATGCCACAACCCAGGCCTGTTTGTTTATGTTCTCCCTGCTTTCCTTGGGAAGGCTCAACCTCTGATTGTCCTGTAAGAGAGACTCTGGTGACAGTGGGAGAGGGAGGCGGGGAAGTTTCTGTATCAGCTGCCTGCCCTCCAGTGTTCTGCACAGCTCACCCACAGCTCAGCATGCTCAGAGGCTCCCCAGACCAAAATGTGGTAGCCAGGAGGGGTCACGTTGGGAGCCTTTCATCCTGCTGACATCTCATACCCTTCTGAATGATAATGACATATAGTAATTGCACATCTCTATTATCTATTGTAATGTACATGGATGTTTTGTTTTGTGTGTGCTAACTTGTGAAATCATGTTACTGATTTCTTACCTACCTTCTAAGTGTCGAATCTGCCCTCCTTATGAGAATCCACATACTCAAACCACCAAGTTTGTATACAATATTGCTTATTTTTGCTAGTTTTTACACCTTTCAGTCCTTCTGGGGTTGAAGGTTATATCAGATGATTAGCGTTTGTATGTGTATGTTGAATATTCTATAGCATTTAGGCATTGGACTGTCATTAGAGTTGTGCAAAGATTTATTATGACTCTGTAAAACTTGCCTTTAAAAAACAACGAAGCCAGCCAACCACTCCTTATCTTCTCTTTGTTACTACATATGCTGTGCTCACAGTTCAGCCTTTGGATCATCGGGTTAACTGACAAAATAGTCACTTGCTTCTAAAACCTTGAATCCGATACGTATTTGGCATAGATGATCAGTGATATGTTTTCCGGTAAATATACTTTCTAAATAACAGAAATAAGATGCTAAACATTTTGGCGCTTACTTTCTGTGGGTCTCTTGGAGTACCACACTGAGGAGCAGGACCAACAACCTGCCTTATGCAGTGCTGGAGAAACAAATGGTGCAGAAACAAGAACTGGCTTTCTCAAACTGAAGTATTATCGTTGGTTGTTTGTGTCACTGGTTAGTTCTTCCCAGTGGTCTAAGAATGGAATAACTGTGTCTTAAGCTTTATTTAAAGTAAAACTTTAGATATTGAGATAAGTCTTAGATCTTGTTCTCTGAGGACTACAATGTAAATCTATCAAACTTGATCTGGTTTTTTATGTGCTGTTTTTTCCTGAAGAGATATTGAGGGGGTAGTTGCTGTATGTATGATCAGTAGTCTTCAGAATAATTCACCAGTGACTTCGTTAATCCTATTCAAAATGCGGTGGCGAGGGGAGAAAAAGAAAAAAGTATCACCGAAGAATAATTAGCAGAATGAAATTGAGTTAGTAGGTGTGACATCCAATTATTTTCTGCCCTGGAGATAAATATCAAGTGAAGGTTATGTATTACAGCTTCAGTGTAGCACCTCTGCTTCTTCCGACTCAGATGGAGTGAGAAGTAACCATGTTGTGTGAGGATGAAAGATTGTGTCTCAGACCCTTGGAGCTAACACGTCGTTTGGTTCAGGAGCGGGTTAGTGACTTGTGATTGCTGCTTTAACGAGGATTTGTCTTTAGAAAAATTACTGATTTGTGGCTGGCCACATGGGAAGTTCAGTTCTGATAGTCTTTCTGCTCGATGGAGGAAACCCATTCCCGGTGGGTGTTGATGCAGGAAGGTTGAATGTTGTAACTCTACACTCGTGCAGTTGCACATGTGCCATGGAGATTTTTGAAAGACGTGTAGTGCAACACAGCATCCTTGAAGGCTGATGCTGAAGCACAGGATTGCTCCCACACACCCAAGGATTTATTCTAGGTCTTCCTACTAAGGCGGCAGCTTTAAATACAGTTGCACTGCATGTTGTGACTGACTCAGCTGTCAGGGCTGTGGGATAATGGATCCATTGGTGGGCTGACCGGGTGGAACAGCTGGATGTGCCAGACTGTATCAGGTTAGCTTAAGTGTGTAGCAGACCTTATTGCCTGCACTGCAACCAAATGCAGTCTTCTCCAATGCTTTAGGCCGTTGTAGATGTGGTTTCATCTGTGAAATGTGAGGACTTTTCTGTCCCCTTCACTTAAAAGAGAAAACACATTGCATTTTAAAACCCCAGTGGACTTTACTCTAGACTTGTTTGGAACTGCTGTATCACTGCCTCAAGTTGATATGCTTACACTGTGTCCACGCAGCTGTGTTGTAATTTCACTCCTACCTTGGGATATATTTCATACATTTAGTTTTTGCTAGGAAACTGCCCAGATATTTTTTTGCTCATGAAACTGCAGGTATTTTATTTTTTCTTTTCTTGCTGGTTACTTAGTGCAGTTCAATTCATTTCTGGACTTCTGACAAAATAAGCTTACAGTCTATTAAGAAAAATACCACTGCTTAAATAGTTGGCTGTCAAAAACAATACCATGAATACCTTTGTGTCCATGTAAATTACAGTTTATAGAAAACTAAGTGTTGTTGGAGAAAAGTTTCATTACTAAGCACATGTAGAACTGGGTTAGAAATTTTATGTAGGTTGTATATTACCTGTAGGAAATAAATAAAAAATGCTGTTGATTGGTTTTTATATCTTGTGAAAATGACTTGTTTCTCACAAGCTAGTTATTCTTCTGCTCCATATCTTTATGTTGAATTCAACATTTTCCCCATGTACTATTTTTTTTTCTTTCAACTTCTACGTTATATAACTTATGTAGCCAGCCCTTTTTTGTATTGGAGGTGGTTTATGGATATGTTTGTCTAGCTGTAAGAATTTAGTGACACTGATGAGATACAGAAGTGTTTATGTTGGATCCTTAAAGTAGTTTTGGTATTGCTGCTGATAAAGAACTCCAGTGCTCAGGCTCTGTCCTCAAAATGTGGTGCAGACAGGTGTTTTTTTGGAATGAGGTTGGAGATGATGAAATTTGATTGGGGTATAGCACAGACACATCTGAACAATGAAGACACTCAATTCCAAGCAGTAAAACTGTAGAGGTGAAGAGGCACTGGTATGGTGCCATCATTTGTTTGAACAAGGAAGGCTTCTAGGTTAATGGAAAAAAACGCTTCTCACACAAGAAGTCTTGACAATGGGTAGATACTTTAATGGAACTTAAGGGGATGGATTTAATATTTGGTTGGTTTGGGTACAATTTTCAGTTCTTACAGCTTTAATTTTCCATATATTTGGGTCATTAGTTTTACTAGTAATAATCTTAAGTGGTTGTTTATTTCTTGGAAATAAGCACGAGTTTAGAGAAGTAATTCTGTAGGACTTTAATAAATGTGAACAAAGCAATGATCCATGCTTACTGTTGTCATTACTGTATCTAGAACTAATGTAAGCAATCCGATATCAATGGTGTCTTGGAATAGTTGTTTAGACTTCTCTGTGTAGTTGGAAAAAGCACACTGAGTATGGGAAATCTAGTAAGTGTTCATTGTTGTGCAGCAAATGAGGTTACTACACACTACTTTTTCTGTGCAAATGAAGTTCCGTGTGTGTGTTAACTGAGTGCCACAAACCCTTGCTCTATAGTATATACTTTTTTTTTTTTTAAATGTAGAGTTGACATATAGGTGAGAATGGACTCTCTTACTTGTTGGGAGGGAATATAAGACAGCTCTGACAAATGGTGGTGTTTGCACTGTAAAACGTTGTGGCCAATGGCACATGTTAGAATTTTTTTGTAACAGGATGCCTGGCAAACAGTTGTGTACAGGTGACGATAGGAACAATGCTTTTCCCTCTGGTCAAAATGGGTGTGTAAAATAGCTTGGAAATGTTGTTCAGAACAGACTTCATTGTATGTGACTTTCATTTGGCAGGTTATAAGTGGCTTATCAATTTTAGGACTTCCCAGATCAGATCAGGATACTGATTAGATAACTTTTACTTGACAATGACACTTTTTTTTTTTCAATATCAGTAGACTTCATGGCCAGATATTTTTCAAGTGTTTCAGTATATAATTTCAAATTTCATTGTACCTATATTTTTAAAAAGTCAGCAGTAAGCATTTTTAAGGTCTTTGGTTTGTTTAGAATGCATTGCATAAGTGAGCCCTCTGCGAAAGATTTCCTTTATCATATGATCATGCAGTGTTCTTGAAAAAAACAAAAAACAACAAAAAAATCCCTGAAAAACTCAAAAGGAAGTGTATTTTAGAATGTATCTTGAATACAGAAAACCTTTTAAAAATGTGTCTTTTGCTACCTTGTAGCTTCCTTGCTTTTTTTTTCCCCCTCACTTACCCTGAATGGGATCTTGAGCAAGTGGCTTTCCACCTTCATACTGGGTGCTGAGCTGCCAGTCCATCTATGTAGCTGCTCGCACAGCCAAGCAGGGTCTCTTAGAGGTAATCCAAATTCTGATCTTTAAGGGAATGCTCAGATCATATGGCCCAGTTTATACCTGTTAGAGTAATTTTTTGCTGTCTTTTTATGCTAGTTAGTTATTGATTTTATGGTAGAAGTACTGCTGTGCTTTAAAGCTCTGAATTTATGACAACTAACAAAAAATGACAGCTCCTGTCTTTCAGTTGGAATGCTGGATTTCATTGGTTTTGCACAGATTCCATTGAGTAGATTGTAACTCTAGGTGATCACTACATACTACATAGCCTATTTGTAGGAACTATCCAAAGTAAGCATTTCTGGATGGTCCTATAAAGAGCTGGAATCTTACCAGCAGGGCTGCCATGTTTACAAAGGAGGAGATGGTGATTTGCTTTTACTGGGAGGATACAAACTCTCTGACACTTCATAATCACACTGAGTCTCTTTCCATAATGTGTAGTTTATTTTACCAAAAAACAAACCCCAGGAAGAAAAAAAAGAGCAAAGCATTGCCGTAGGAAGACAAATGAGCCAAAAGCAAAGGTCACACGACATATGATACTTATTTCAAGCTCTCTCTGAAGCCTTAAGTAGACCTTTCCTTGTGGAAGAAAAACATACTGGATTTTATATATTTTCACACTTTCTCAGTAAGTAAGCACTAGCCAGCAGTTGTAGGAAAGACTGTAAATCATTAGTAATACAGTTTTTTTTGTCCAGTGACATTTTTGCTTGTGACAAAATGAATTCAGGGTCGTGCTTACTTGCTATTTAAATAAAAGCACTTCCTTGGTGTTAATGCTCTGCATGTAGAAAAATGTGCGCCTTTAAGTAAATCTACATTGTGAAAAGAGGGGCAGGATGACTGGGTGGGCCCTTATCACAGTTCATACAGTTTCATGTTTGAAGTACAATCCATCTAACATTTAAAAATATTAAGACTAACAACCACAAATTTATTTATCATGGATGTAATATATACTGTGTAAGTATTGACATAAAAATAGTGACAAGTCAGTATGGAGTCATTTCAGTAATTACTAAGTACTACATTGTCAAGAACTTGGAAGGGTTTTGATAAGAACTTTCTAGTTTAGACAACATACATTTTTCTTTCTGGATTCAAGCAGACCTGGCAGGTCTTAGTACTGACTTCATGGAGAACACAGAGCAAAGAGCAGCGTGAAGATTTAGGGAAGAGGGAGTGCAGTAGTCAGTGACAGGCAGATGTTCAAAACAAGCCCACACCAGTTGTGGGGGGGTGTCCCCACCTTCCAGAAAACCCAAGTTAGAGGTTCACCTCTAGCCTGTTAGCAATAGAGTTTAGAAATGCAGTGCTCTTTCACTCGTAGTAAACCCAGAAATCTTTAATCTGGCCCTCAGTTTTACAGGTGTTTTGTGGCCCTGCCTACACAGGGGACGTGACTTTGCCCACTGAAAGCCAGGTTAAATCCTGCAGCATGGAAGAACTCTCAAATCCTCAGGTGAAGAAGTTTTTTAGCTCTAAAGTCATTGTTCTCCAAAATTAATTCACCTCTTAATTTTAGTTAATTCTGAATTTACTGCAGAGAATATTATTACTGCTTTTAGAAGGTTAGGACATTTATGTCATGTTGACCAAATAAGCCTGTAATCAGCATGAGAACAGGTTCATTCTACTAGCTGGCAGTCTCCTACTTGGAATCAGCCTTATTAGTGGCACGTTTTTCCTTGTATCAGTTTTCACATGTGGCTTCAACCGACAGGAAAAGCAGCAGTGTAGGAAATAAGGAATACTTGGAAACAGGTTGTGATTGTCTGTTCTTGTATTTATAACCTGGAAATCCTGGTAAGACTCTGTAGACTTTACATCTCAGCTGTCTTTAAGCATTCATTTTCAAAGAATCCAGCATAATTCTTTCCTTCTGGACTGAAAATCCACTCTGTCCCCCTACATTTCTTTTAAGTTCATACAAAGTACTTGCTTCTACTAATTTTTAAATATTACAAATGTTTATAGACTTTAAATGTTAAATCTTTGCTCAAAAGTGTCATTTTTACCAATAAATTGTTTTTGGACGCCGGCATGTTCAGTTTTGTAGCTGGAATATATGTAATGTGACGGTGGTTAACTGCATTGTCCAACTCCTCCAAGGCTAGCCATCTTTTCATGGTCTAGCAAAATACTGTCATGTTAGGAAATGAACTATCAGTATCTCCTCTCTTGTAAACTCTTATTCGCTGTTGTAGTTAATCATTTGTTTAGTCCTTAACATGTGCAGATGTTATCTGTAAAAAGTTGTTGTAAGGGATGGGCAGAAAGCACAACAGTACGCTTTGATAAAAGGGGAAAAGCATGATGTACAGATACATTGTAATTTATTGTTTGTCTCTTTGCTGGTTTTTAATATTCTGCCTTTTTATGCAACACGCATCAGTCGTCGCAAGTGAGCTACTTTAGGCTGTCAGTTTGACAAATGGTACGTTTTAGTTTTTAAGCCTTATTTATAGCTTCATACTGTCTTTGAAGATAGTCTTTTTCTGTTGTGTGTCTGAGGCGCTCCTTTAACCTCATTTGAAATCTTTGAATATTCACAAATATTTTAGTTCAGTTTACGTAATTTCACTGTAACATTCTTGCATCCTAAGAGAAATCGAACATGACAGAGCACTATAAGCAATGTTGGATTTTCCCCCCTCCCCCCAAGGATTAGGTTTTAATACATCCTTACAGAATTTTGAAGGAATCTGTTGAAATCTGTACTTTTAGTGCACTATTCTTCGGCTTCTCACTACTACTGATTGGTTATTGAAACACAAGTAGATGTTAAAATTGATCTGCTTTAGTAGATGAAAGGAGCCTGCTCTATGGGGAATTCGTATGTAAAATCGGTTTAAAAGAAAAAAAAAGTCCTTTAAACTATGTTCTTTTGTGTGTTACCCATCCGAGGCTCACCGCCTTGACCTTGTTCAGTGTTAACTGGCTCTAGATACTGCAGTGAAAACATCTGTAATGGATGTGCTGCTGGTTTCCAGATACCTGCTGTTCTTGCCCAGTGGCTTCTGTGGTTCTGTGATCACAATATGTAAGGAAATCAATTGAAATTCCGTCACTCCCAGAGTTTAACATGGGAAAGAGTGGTAGAAATTCACATGGTAAATGCCAGGCACCGTTTAGTTTGATTTATGGAATGCCCCTGAAAACAGAAATTTTTGGGTTTTGTTCTCATGCCTTTGGGTTCTGATTGGGGATTTTTTGGTTGTACCATTACAGAGGGAATATTCAGTTTATAGATTCCTCTGCTGTTAATACAATTATTTTTACATGGTTAGAAATGCCTTTGTGGTTCCTCTCTACAATTGCAGCTTGTTTGCCTTTTCCTGGTAGCATCAGTGAGTGTCCAATTATAACTGTGTATATCTGACAGCGCGTGAGAAGCTGGTGCATGCTCACTCCTGACTGGGGAGATCTTCGCTAAGGTTCTTCCTAATACCCCTCAGCATGTGTGGTGTTTCCTATAAAGCCAGGCTTCTCTCGCTGTTCCTGCCGGCTTCCAGAGCAGATATGGCTTGTGCTTTGCTGGGTCAGTGCATACAGGGAATTCTCAAGTGCTTCTTGACCCCCGGCTCCTTAGACTTCGGCTGAGCAGCTTGCAGATGCAGGTATTGAAAGGATACTGTTTTTCTAAAAAATCTGTAGAGAAGGGAGGGGAAAAAAAAAAGGAAAAAGAAGAAGGCGTCTTAAATTTTATTGAACATTTGAGGCTGCATTTGTGCCTTGTTTCCTAGGAGTGCAGTGCTGAAGATTCTGCTTGGTTGACGTCCCCTGGATGTTTGGGTTAGCAAGGGTGTGATATATTTTACATCAGCAGCTCCTGTCAAAACTGTAGCTTGCAAGTACACCTCATTGTCTTCCTCATTACCAAAGTGCAGGATTTGGGGTTTTTTTTGCTTATTAATGTTTAATTGGCATATTTTTCCTTATTGAACTATGAAAGCCATTAAAATAATATTGACAAGAAATACCTGGTTAATCTCACCAGTCTGTACTTCTTCCAGTTCAGGATCCTGGCTGGGAACTTCCTGTGTATCTCATATCTGTAACAAAAGCTTCTTGAGCAGTATTGAGTGTTTTCAAATCAGAAGACCAGATAGTGTGTTGTCTACTCATACCAGCAGTGTGATGTCTTGGCCTCACACTTTCAGCTTTTTTATTTTGTTGGAGGACAGCATCTGTGTACCCAGAATTGGTAGATTTTTTTTTTTTTTTTTTTTTGCATCATTGACAAATTTACAATTACAATGCAGGACCCCCACCCTCCACCCCTTTTTTTTTTTTTTAAATCCCTGTACAGATTTTCTTCAAGAGTTGAAGTAGCATGTCCTGAGTTCCACTCCATGGTGATAAAATGTCCTCAATTGTTACTGCCAAGAATGTCTGTTTGTGCTATATTTTGTCATCTCAGTGATACTGTCCTGAAGACAAAGGCAGAAAAACTGAATGAGGGGAAGAGAAGAAAGTATCCCTTTTGTTAGATGGTAAGAAAGCTTTGCAGCCTGTCAGAATCCGGTTGTGCATACCCTTCCCTGTGTGTGTGAAGGTTTTCAGAACACCAGTGAGCTTGTGTTACAATCTGTTTCTATTTCTTCTTGTATTGATAAGTAACCTGGTGCCTTACCAGTAATAGTTTTCCCTTCCCCTCCTTCCTCACTCCCTCCAGATGAGAGTTAACACTTGCATTGAATTAAATGGTTCAGTGAAGAGCATGAGTTTAAGACCCAGTGAGTGCTAAAAATTGATTCAGAAAGACCAGCAGTGCTGCGCAGGAGAT
Source organism: Rhynochetos jubatus (assembly GCA_027574665.1). Lineage (NCBI taxonomy): Eukaryota > Metazoa > Chordata > Aves > Eurypygiformes > Rhynochetidae > Rhynochetos > Rhynochetos jubatus. The sequence continues at coordinate 16,351,507 of CM050654.1, read as the reverse complement.
AGTTGGAGTGCTGGGGTTAAGTCCTTTAGTGTTACATGAGGGAGTAAATAAAATTAAATAGTGGACATTTTAGTGAGATTTGTCCTCTAGGTCTCATCATGTTCCTTACCTGCAAAGGTGTATGTTTTTCACCCATGTGTTAAATAGATAAATCAGTTTCCAACTAATTGGGTTAAGACTTGCTAGATTGAGATATATCTTGGCAAGGAAAACGTAAACCCTGATCTCAAAAAGTATTGGTTGTGCTTTCAAAAGAAATGAAAGATTAAAAATCAGTTCTATTCCAGTTACCTGTGTTTCCGAATGTACCTTGAGCATCTTACTGTGAAGCAGTTACAGGAATGTTCAGTGCTCACGCTATGGAACACACAACTATAAAAAGTAGTCCAAAGGTGAACTGTGAAGTGCTATTTGGGTAAGATTAAGTAAACCTGGCATGTTTGTTAGCAGCTTCAAAATTCATTCTAAAACTTTCTCAAATTCAAGACTTCAGTCTTTATCCAGCAGACTTGTTTGTACAGTGTTAAGCATGAGTTAAACCACATTTATTTCTGTGAGAGGCTACTTGAGCCTGCAATGTTTGTCACTCCTGAATTCATTGTCTTGTTTTAGCTTTTCCTCATTAGATTTCGCTCTGCTTCTGTTTGGAAGGGTTGTACTCGGGTATTTTCAATATGGATGGTCTTAAGATCTGATGGAATTGTAACTTTTACCTTGGGAAACTTAAGCAGGTTTAACAGTACTGTTGGAGCTGCAGGATGGCAGTAGTACTAGCAGTAGCCGCACCATGCACTGTACGTGCCAGGCAGTCAGTGGTAGTATTATGGTCAGTTTGAGTAACATAACTATACTCACGATTTTTCCCATGTTGTTTGTATGAATAGTTAGGAGGAGAAAGAGTGTTATTTAACTTCATTAATGATAGGAGGTTTTGAGTTTTAGATTTGGTGGTTTATTTTTTGGTGTGGTTTGGGTTTTTTAAAATTTTTTTTAGTTTTAGGAGGCTAGCTCGAAGTTAATACTTTCATTTAAATAAATTTCTGAAGGTATTGCATGAGTATGAAGCCAGGCTTCCATAGGTGAACTCTTAACCTTCTCGTGGGTCTGAGGGAATTTGTTTGACTGTGGCTTCTGTTAGCTATTATAGAATTACTTGGAGTTACCCTCCTGACTCCACCTGGCTTCAGACAGGCAGTGCTTTCCTGCCTTTCAAAGGCTGCCAGACTTGTTAAAGGACCAGCCTTAGATCTGCTTTATCAGCTGCAGTCCATTCAGAGAGTTAGGAATCGGTACAGAGGACCTGATTTCCACTTAAATTCCTTTGATTTTAGTGGAGCAACATTAATAATAAAATAGAGTAATTTTAGAAATTAACTTTCTAATATTCTGAAGTTGTTAGGAATACTGCATAAAACATAATGAGGTATATGGAATTTAAATAAGTGAAGTAATATAATTTAAGATGCTGCATTTCCAGAGGTCATGTTAATTTCACAGGAAATTTAATATCTGAATAACTCACTGTGAAGACTGAAAATACTTAGAAATTATTACTTCAAAAAGTTTTATGGTATGGTGTGAGAGTTGCCGAGAGATTCCTTGCCATGATCATCGTAATTCAGAAATGTAAATAATGGAGCATTTATTTTTCTCATGGCCTTTTAAACTTAGTCTCTAGAGTTATAAAACATGAGTCAGAACCTCCGGGTGGCTACTTAATTTTTAAATATATTGACACTGTCAGCAGAGAAAGAAGAGGCCTGAAAGCTTATATCTGATTGATATGCTGTGGAATTAAAAGTAGATCTACCTGTCTTGCCTTTTTTCCTTTAAAAACAAACCAAAGTTATGTTCTTCTAAATGGACAGAATGGAATTATAATGCTTGAGAGAGTGCAGTTTATTGACAGCTTGTGTAGAATGTTACTTTAAATTGTATGATGGAAGGTTAAAAAAAATTAAAAAACAAACAACAGACCAACTCATCAAACCTCCCCACAAACAAACAAAAATCCAGCTAACCAACTCCAGATCTCAAGATCAGGTGAAGAATGCAGCACTAAGGGCTGCTCTTTTTCACTTACTAATTATTTGATTAATATAAGAGTAATTGGTCACCAAATGAATAAATCCTTGCTTTGAAAAAATAAGGGTGCTTTGTTGCATGTGTGAGGATAACACAACCACAGGATGCTGGGATTTACCTGGGTAACTTAGCAAAAGCTGTGTATGGGTTACTTGGTTTGATGCTGCTTTTAGTTCTAGACTATTGAAAAAGAAAAACAAACAAAAACCCCAGGGTAAGCCACTGATGGTCTTGTGTGGCAAAGAACCTACCATGCTGGAGCAATAGATATATCAGACCAGCATACTGGTGCATTACAAGCTTGAGAGTAAGAGTGCTTGAGACACTTCGCAGTAGTAGACGTTACTTTTTACGCATGGGAAGCTGAGACCGGGATAGTGTTCTGCATACAGTGTGATGTGGTGTGAAGTGGCTGAAGTTCTGTTGGATGTTACAGCTTTCTGGCTCTTACAGTGCTCTTGCCTCTGACTGAATTCTGGACTGTGTATGGTAGAATATCGGGGTTTTCCAGCAGTAGTGAAACTTGAAGCTGTGAAGAAGTACTTTCTAGTGTTTTAAGCCTTCATCAGCACGAGTTTTAGGTTAGTAAAGTCCTTTTTTAGCCTGGGCAAGCAGATACTGAAAAACAATATAATAATTTGGACAGATCTAAAAAGACCAGTGTTGAATTTTGTATGTTATGGGTTGGTTTTACTTTTAAAGTAATTAAAGGTTTAATGAAGGAGCTTAAAACTCTTTAAGAAGGACTCTTACACACCTAGGTTTCAAGAAGTATTTCTTCTAATATTATTGGTTCAGTATTAACTATAGTTGGTTGAAGAGAAGCAATATTCTCATAGAGGATTTTGCTTTCAAGAATTGTGGATCAGAACAGTGGTGGGGGGTGTGTGGATATGGGGGAGTTTCCTACTACTACTTCTGTGTGAAACCAGACAGAAGGCTGGCTCTGGGACAGCTGGCATAGCAAGATCCCTTGGGACTGTGTATGGTAAGTCCTGGTTCCTTGGCTCGAGCGGTTTGTTCAGTACACAGTCCCCTTACAGCACATGCTGAAAGCCTGTGGTACTCTGGAGGCAAGTTGGGTTAAAAAGGGGAGGCAAGTTTTTGAGCATCGCTGCAATTTTTCTAATCTTCCTATAATTATGCCTTTAACTTGATATTATCACCTGGCAACTTCTGAGATGTCTTGTGTATAACTTGGATCTCCTCAGCGCAAAATTAGAAGCGCATTTCAGTACTACCTGAATTTTAAGATGGAATTTTAGTACAGTCTTACTTCAGTTAACTCCATAAAACGTGATGCTGTGCTGCTAGTGGGGCAAACACCTTTCTAATATCTTGCTACATCTCATTTCCCAACTCTAAACTCTACTTGCAGGTCAGAAAGACAAGTTATCAGTAGGATGAAGATGACTTTTGTGATCTTGAGTTATGAAGAAAAAGTACATTTCCCTAGAGGCTTTGTTGCCAGGTGATCTGTGTTATTAGTACCATACAGCCACTAGAAAGAGAGAAATTATGAAATGATTTGGTTGATTTTTAACTATGTTGACTTGAAAAATTGGAATAGAACCCACAATCTTAAAAATGTAGCACTAAGCACAGTTTTGAAACAGTTTTTCATTAGGTTGGCTTTGAACAAAAGGATTTGTGTGTGAAATGAGTTGGAAATTTCAGTTCGGTTGCTCCTCTGTAAGTGTTCCCGTGTGCGTTCTGTCTTCCGTGATGTTTGACATGCTTTTTGACAGTCTGACAGGAGCACAGCTCAGTAGACAATGAACCTGAACTAGATTTCTTTATACTTCTAAACACTAGTATTGGGCTTGTGTGGCGGGGGTTTGGTAGTGGGGGAGGTACCACAGGGGTGGCTCCTCTGCGAAGCTGTTAGAAGCTCCCCTGGCTCCAAGTCAGACCCACCTCTGGCCACAGCTGAGCCAGTCATCACCTCTCTGACTGACATATCTAAGAGTGGGGGGGAACCTGCAGAAGGAGAGAGGAGTGGGCTGTGAGAGACAACCAGGCAGACACCCAGGTCAGTGCAGGAGGTGCCCGGAGCAGATGTTCCCCTGCAGCCTCTGGTGAGGCTGGCTGTGCCCTGCAGCCATGGAGAGTCATGGTGAAGCAGAGACCCACCTGCAGCCTGAGGATGACCCCGTGCCAGAGCAGGCAGCTGTGCCCAAACAAGCCTCCATGGGAAGTCCATGCTGGAGCAGCCTGCTCCTGTAGGACTGCACCCCATGGAAGGGACCCATGCTGGAGCAGTTTGTGAAGAACTGCAGCCCATGGGAAGGACTCAAGTTGGAGAAGCTCATGGAGGACTGTCTCTTGTGGGAGGGACCCTACGTTGGAGCAGGGCCAGAGTCCTCTCCCTGGCGAGGAAGGAGGGGCAGAGACAATGTGTGGGAAACTGGCCATCCCTCCCTGTCCTTGTCTCGACCCATGAGCCTCTTGTTATATTTTGTACTCCCTGTCTCACCAGGGCAGGGAGTGAGCGGGTGGCCACGTGGTGCTTAATTGCTGTCTGGGCCTAAACCACGATACCAGTGATAAAACAGAGTGGCTGTGAAAATAATAAGCTGGCAACAATGAAGGAAAACAGTACTCAGAATTGCAGCTGTGCAGAATCTGTGAACTCCTGAGCATTCCGTTGAACTGGCTTTCTGAAACTTAAAGCAGGGTCTGTCCTTTGGCATTAGTGCTGCTTTTAGTTGACATCACTGTCCCTACAGTTTACATAGTGTTTATATTCAGTTGTGCAAAAGTTTGCTAAAACCGTGTCATGAATTTTTATGATTGCAGTTCTTAAAGTAAAAGCAAATGAGTTTTAGTTGCTCTCAAACTGTGTAGTACCTTCTTTATAAAGTGCCGTAAAAAGTCACTTTTACTCTGAAATTGTTTGAACCTGGCATATTCTTGTAGCACTCTGACCCATGCACATTGTTTTTAAATGGAAATCTTGAGAATTAACTTGTCATCAAAGGATGGGAAAAGCAGATGAGAGAAAGGTGAAGCAGGAGCAGAACCCTTTTCAGGAATACGAAATTAATGAACGACAATTGACTCAACTCTAAGCAGAGAGTTTCTGGGGATCATTACATTTCCCGGAAGGCAAAGTCAATTTGCCTTTGGCTTGCGCCTTAATGTAGGAGGGAGAAGTAGTAATTTTGCAGACAGACAGTCCTCTAGAGGATCCTGATTCTTAATTGTATAAAAGTTCTAATTGCTCCATTTTTAAGTGCTGACTTAAGTTGTGCTTATAACTGAACTGCAGTGTTAACATCCTGGATGCTTCACTGAGATTCAGATGTCTCACAAATATTACTTTAAAACACAGAATTAAGGACATGTTAAGAAAGCATGATATGAAGGGTTTCACATGCTGAAAGATGTATGGTTTTACATTATCCTGTTACTGCAGTGTCTACAAGTTCTTTACCAGCAGTTGTCCTGAGCTTTTCCTCCTGAAATTGCATCAGCAGTCACTTGCTTCAATTTGATAGATTTGCCAAGGAAAGTTAGTGCCAAGATGTTAAGCTGATGCTCTTCCTTATTGAAAATGATGCCCCAGCAAGTTGTTCAAATACATCATGTTGCTGGTGGTAGCTGGTCAGAGATTCTCTTACCACAAATCCAGGAATGAAAATTTGGAAAGTAAATGTGAAAACTGAGGCCGAGGGAGATGCTGCTTTTTCAGGCCTGTGTTCTTTTCACCACATCTGCTCTTGTGTCATTCTCTAAGGAAAGGTGGTTTAGGGAGAGCAGCCCATCTGTTAGGCCTCCTTACTTATGCCTTAAAACTGGTGTTCTTTGGAGGGCTGACTTGCGAGGTAGGATAGTGCTCTGTTTTACAGTGTCCCTTATCTATGTAAGATAAATTGTTTTGTTATGAAGCAAAATTTCCTTTTGGAAAACATTTGTTACTCTATGGTAATGAAGATGGTGTGTTTTAAGGCCTATTGACAACACCTGGTAGTAGAGGTGAAGCAATGTGAGGTTTTGGCAGAATGGTTGGAAGAGTTATTTCAAGTTGTTTATTGGCTTTCATACCATTCAGATCCCCAAACTCATTTTTATGCAGTGTTTTTGACCAGAGAAGAAAAAATTCTTCTACAAATCTTCCTGTGCTGTCTTGTTTTATGATTCTAGCTGAGACTAATGGTAAATTCCCAGAAATCGAAGTCTGTCTTGCAGTCTTAATTTTTTAAACTACTAACTGAAAAAATGTATTGGTTCCTAAATCAAATGTCTGATGTAGAAGAAAGAAGAGCAGTTTCCAGCAGATGGTCTGCATGTCTTGGGAAATACATACCTGCCTGGAGGAAGCTTAACATGCAGTAAAACCAGCAATGAAAGATGCTGATAAAACACATCCCTTGAATTTTCCTCAATTTGTGGGAAGATACTCATTTTATTGGCTTATCCTCATGTGCATACCCCCAACTGGATTCCAGTTGTTGGGGTGTTGTTTTGAAAATGATTGCTTTTTTGTATTTGTCAAGTTGCATGAGTATGTAGAAGAGATTGTCCTTTTCTGGGAGAAGGTATTCTGCAGTAGACTTGCAAAATCTATGAGGCACTAAGAAGGAAGAGAGATCAAACACATGTAGTATTCAACCCTCATAGGATTTCCTCCACGCTATATCCTACCCCAAGTGTCAGGAATATACTTGCGTTTTGGTGGTGGTAGAGCTGTAGATACATTTTTCTTGCTTGATGGATTTTTCTTGAGGATGGTGAAGCTTTATGTAGTATTGAAAGTGCTTCAAAAATTCAGAACTTAGAATGGTGTAGAAGGTTACAAGGCAAGCAAAGTATTAAGTATTTCTGACATCTGTTTATGTTAATATTGTTGACAGAAAAAACATTTACTGATTATTTGTGGTGTTGTTAACTGTAGAATATACATTTAGTTTAAAGGGGTGTTGGAGATGCTTTCTTGCAGTGTGTTCTGTCTAACTGCTTCCCAGTAGAACAGACACACTGTAAGAATTTAACAAATTGGTTAAGATGGTTTAATCAACAGCTTAACTCTAGAAGGTACCTAAAAAAGCAGTGTTGAATGAGGAATGAATGATAACTACTTGGACATGTCTTAAATTTAACAGAATTTCCAAAATCACTATAAACAGGAATATTAAGGAAGGAACCACTACTTAAAAACTTAGTGTTCTCCCTGTCATTATTTCAGGAAGAAAACACTAACTTTGAATATAATTAAAAAACTCCCCAAACACGCACAACTAAACCCTCACCCTGCCAACCCTCCCACCCCCTAACATACCCCAACCAAAAAAATAAACCAACCCAAACAGCCCCCCTCCCCTAACATGTAGAAGGAATATTAGCAGTATATTTCTTTTAGCAGAAAGATATGTATAATAGTAAAATGTATTTTACTCTTTGGCCTTTGCTTTGGGGATGTTGACAGTTTCCTGACACAGTGTTAATAGCACTAAGTAGCTGGTATATAGCTTTGGTTTTGATCACATTATAAATCAGACACACATGGTTTACAAGTCCTGACTTCTTTTGGGGAGATTTTAATGCAGTTAAAACGTACATCGGTTAATGTGTTTACTAGGTAAGAAGAAAAGAGTAAAACTGAATCAGCATACTTAGATTGGTGCTTCAGCATGAAAAAAATCTCACTTTTCATTGCAGTTCTTGATTTCTTAGTGGAAAAGATAGACTTCCAAATAGTAAAACAACTACAGCTGTGGATCTTAATACCCCTAGTACAAAAATGTTTTTGAAATGGGCTTCACTGGACAAATTGAACATGTTTTAGGCATCTACAGAACTAAGTAAATAAGGCCAGTGGTCTGTAGCAACAAGTTTGTTGTGTTAGGGACACAATTCTAATATCACCATTATATTATTACTTTTCAGAACAAAGAAGCCTTGACAAGTTTTTAGCATAGTGCCAGCATGATTTTTACTCCAGAAAAAGAGTGGAAAAGTCTGATGTAGCTTGTGTTACTTTAGTGACTAACAGTCTAGAGGTTTTTTATCAAATAGGCTGTCTCACAGACCCAAGCTCTTTAATGTAAGATGGAGCTAACCGATTAGGCAGGGGAAGTCACAAATGCAGTACTTAATAAAACCAAATAGAACTCTAAAACAACAACCCCCAACTCCTCTCCTGCCAAGTTATTGATTGTACTAGGTACATGACTGAAAGCTGTCTCGTATCCCTGGATGCAGGAGCTGTTCAACTCAACCTCCACAACATCACTTTGTAGAAATAAATGTATTTTATCTGTTAACATCAATTTCTCTTTCACAACACTTCAAGGACTGTTCCTTTGTTTGACAGAGTTACAAACATTTCCTCTTGATGGCAGAACAAGGCAAGACAATTACTAATTGTGGGTTCACTAAATTGGACCTATTAAAACAGCCACTGAATTGCCCACTAAAGTGTCTCCACAGTCCATTTGAGATGACAGGCTGTGTTAAGCATGCTCAATTGTTTTATTTACAGGCTTTTGAGGTCCTTCTTTAGTTGCTCTGAACTTTGCCAATAACCCTACTGAAAGAAATTAGTTTGGAGCTGTTTTTTTGAGTAACTCTGAAGATTCAGGCAATGACCTGGGCAACTAAAAAGAAAGTTATGTTTTGTTTTATTTAGCAGTTAACTTGTACATCAGTTCTCAGGTTCATTTAGAGTTGCATATCCATAGCAACTCATTTGATTAAAATTCCAACTGTCACAGTTGTGATATAGAAGTAGTATTAAAGAAATGCGAAAGATTAGGTTCACCTTCCTTAACCGTAATTTTGCTCCTGCCCTTTCAGACTCTGGAAATGTGTTAGTGCATTAACTGTGTGTAGACACAGTTATCATGGATCCATTACAACACATTACCACGTTTTTCTAAGGGCTTCAGTTACGCTCTTGAGTATCTGGAATTTAGATAAAACTGTTATTTCTCACAAATGAATCAGATGCTTGACAGTCAGTTAAAACTTAATTCATATGGGGGATATGGAGAGTGAACATGGCAGAATTCCAGATTTCCCTGTTAACTTATTCTGTGACTCCTGATGAGCATCTCAGCTGATGAGCTTCCAAAAGGAGATGGGCTGCTGCTGCAGACGTGAGATAAACCTGTTGTTTTATGGGAGCTAGAACAAACTACCCTAGAGCATAATCCACCCCAAAGCCAAAAATTCACTTGCTTTAAGGAATTTCCTTGTAGCCTTGGGGAGGGTATTATTAGAACTTCTCAAGCTTAACCTTGTTATAAGCCTGTAATGCGGCCCTTGTTCATTCTTAAAAGTCAGGAATTTTAAGCAGATTAATGTGAAGGCGAAAGCAGCCCAGCCTGAATCAGGATTTATGGTGTTGTCAGTGTCTAGTTAGTTCTTAAGTAAAAGTTACTTGCTTTGGTAAAATGTACGTTAAACTTCAACAGTGGTTTTAGTTAAATACTTGTCCTCAATTTATGTAAAAAAAAAAAAGCCCCAACAAAATAAAGCAGTATAAATTCTTTCGATCTTTGGCATTATTGAAAACTTAAAGGTTTTCAGTGAATATCATCTCTATTCATTGTGGTGGGTTTTTTTGTTCTAATTAAGAAATAACAAATTTACTATTTGATATGGGCTGCGTTTGAACAACGTTCTCACCTATTCAGGGTTTTTATGAAGTCTCCATTCCCCATGCAAGCAAGAGGTTCATTTTCTCAGTAGTTTTCAGGCAGAGTTCCTTTTCTGATGCCCTAGGATAAAGGTACAAGGCTCTGTTGACCCAAGGAATCCCTCTTCCCCACCATCCTGAAATTTTCCTGGAGACTGTGCTTCTGCGATCATGTGTTTTAAATGTATGTGTGTTTGGTTTTTTAAACAAACAAGCTAAAAGCCCCAACAGACAAACAAAACGCCAAACACCACCAGGAAAATCAACAGTAACAAAGAAACAAAACAAAAATCCTCCAAAACAACATTACACAAAACCACAACAAAACAAAACAATCCTCCCCACCAAACCAAACAGAAATCCACCCGGTGTAGTTCAGCAGATGGGCTGCTGCTTGCAGTGAGCTGCATGCCTCTGGGTAGAATCACCTGGGCTAGGTGAGCTGCCCCTGCCAGTGTGCCCATTGCCTGCTGAGGTGGTGTTCTGGCTGCCACTCAGGACTTCAGGATGAACCTCAGAGAACAGCTGCAGTGCTGAAAACTGAGGTGGAAGTTCAGTGAAAGATCTTTCCATTCTTATAAGGTGAGCACTTTGGTATTGAAGCCTGACACTGGTTAATAGGGAAATTAACAGCAGGCTTAGTTATTGCTGGAAACTTTGGTTGGTGGGCCTGACAAGGCAAGCAAAATTCTTTCTTGGGCGTCAATGTTTTTGCCTGGCAACTGTTCTTTACTGTAGTCACAGCATCTCAGAAGCATGAGAAATATCCACGTTTTAAGTACTCCAGAGAAGAGAGGCTAATACGTACTAAGATGACTTTTTTTTGTATTGAAGATTACTGATTTTCAGTGTATTCCTCCTAACATTTTATGTGTCATTTGAGCACAGTGGTCAGATTGTTGGCAGTTTTTAATCTGTGATCAAAACCTTTCCACAAATGGTGCTAGAGATTCTTGGTGTTGTAGCATATGAGAGTGCTACTTCAGTTAGGAGAAGATACGCAAGTAGGTTTGGGGTAGTCTGTGTGGAATTCAAAATACTGCTGGAGATTTTCCGTTTTTAAAGGGACTGAACTTCCTAAATAAAATTGGCAAAGTGTTACTGTCTGCTGCTACTTTGTGATCATTCAGCAATCTGTTGCACAAGGAGGAGTGGGAGGAATATTGGAATATGTTACTGGTGGAGAATCATAAAAAAATTGTAGTTATAATATTCTACAGAAATGTATTGTGGTAATCTAAAAAACCACAGGAATTATTAAGAAAGATGTTGGTTTCTTCTTTCTAATAGTTATGTTTCTTTTTTTTGGTTAAGATTTAATAGCCGTTATGAAGTGGGAGACCTTATGAAGATTTTCTTTTTCTTAAAATGAATTGAGATTACACATAACAAATGAAGATATTCTGTTTGATATATGTATAGTCTCTGAAGCTGTTGTATTTTTTTGATGTGTAGCTGGCAAAGTCCAGTTACCTGCAGTATGTCCTGCTGAAAATTAAGAGTTCTATGCCTTTTTTTTTTTTTAAACAAACTATTCTTATTTACTATTTTATCCTGATCTCAAGTTGGAGTTCTGGATTTGTAATGGATATAGTTTTCCCTGTGGCAAGAAACTTTGATGCAAGTACAAGCTGTAATGTCTTGTTGAAGAATTTTTAATGGTAAAACTTGAACCGTTGAATTTATGCTGTTAATTAAATAAGCATCAACGTAAATTGAGAAAAATGTTGACAATGTATTTTATAAATATTCTTATTTAAGGTTCAAGTGTTGCATATGTTTTCACTCTAGAGAATTAAAATGATGCTACTTTAGATAAGGCCCAGAGGTGGTAAATTAGTTTAGCCATGAAAGAGTTAACCTTTGCCAGAGAGAGGGGATGAAGGGCCTGGTGTTTGCCTTACTAATGTTTTGTCCTGATATAAATGAGTATATACCCCTTTGTTTAACAGTATTAAGCCGGTGTCTGTTGAAGTAAGTGCAAGTAACCTTGTAGGACCTGTTAGAGTCCCTTCCAGCTCTTGCAGGCTGCAGCGGCTTTGAGAGGTGTCTTGTGAGCTGCAGGATAAAGCCACTGGTCGCATGGTGCATCGCCCTGTTCCCGTGTCACTGGGATCTCTGGGGAAGCCTGGATCAATGGTGACAACCCATAGCTATAATGCATGGGAAATGGTGGCAGTGAGGTATTTTAGGTCAAAATGTAGGCAGCCCATAGCCCCTTTGTTTCATCTGTTGACAGGGCACTCATTCTGCTAAATGAACTAGATAGCTGAGAAGAGGGCGGTCACAATGGAGAATAGGGATGCATGTGCAACAGTGGCTAATTACCTTTAAAAACGATCACAACTGGGCCTGTTAAGAAGTAGTGGGATTAATACTAGCTGTAGTAGTAGTATACATCAGTGATGGCAGAAAGATGTCTTGGGTTTTAGGTTGCAGTTTCTTAGATGTCCCAGTGATTTCCGTTGTGCAGAGCTAGATGGAGCTATAAGATCTTCTGTAAATAGGTACAGTGCTAGGGACTCTTCTTCCAAGTTCTCTTGTTTCTGTATTTCACTTTAGGCTGGCTTTGTCTGTTGAAGTTATGATGAGTAAGCATATGTTATAACCTATAAATGCTCGGTAATGAAGAGGCACTTTAACCGCGTCCTGCTAAGAAAGTATGCTGTACCCAATGGGCACCCTACTTGAAAGGCACAGATTTTCATTTGAAATTTGCTCCTCTGGGGAATGAAGGTATTATTAAAGTTGACAGCTGAGTTATGGTAAAGGCATTGTGCATAAGACTCTCAATGATACTGGTTGGAATGGATAATAAATGCAACTGACCTGGTGAATCTGCTGAAGATCTTGTAATCATACAAGGGTTGGGGTAGCTTAAATGATTATCTGTGTCCTGCACAAGTGTAGGGATGTCATAGCAAGTAGCCAATTTTAGCAGTACCTGTGTGAGTTAACTTGTGTGCGTTTTTTCCCCATTTTTTCCTCCTCTTGTCATGCTGGCTTTTTTGTGCTACCAAAGCATGAAATATGGGATAATAACATGAGATACTAAATGTTTTGTTTATTGCTTAAGTAAGAACCCTGTGTATTGGTAAGGTAGTTTAATAAAGGTCACCTCTGAAATAGTTAATTGCAATAAATTACTGTGTTGGATACTCTAATGGGATTGCTCAGGTCTGTAGCTGTTAATGTATGCAGATAATCATGATGGTGAGCACCACAATTTAAGTTTTCAAACACCACTGAAATCAATTAGATATTTTGTGGGCTGCATAAGCTCTCAAAATATTTTTATTTCTCCTTACTTTTAATTTTCCCTTTATCTAGCTGTCATTTTGACTTTGGAGGGGGACAGGCATGTGGACTATGCGTCCTTTGCAAAGGAATAGAAAAATACTTTCTGCATTCCAAATTTATGTGGTTTGAATATTGCAAAAGATGCTATCTTGACAGGCCTAGAGGCTGAATTTCTATCTGTAGAAAACAGTCAGCACCCCAGAGAACGATAGTGCAAAGTTCTATCTTTTCCACGTGATGCTCGTCAGCCCTGGGAGTGACCATCCTGAATGTGGTAGCTCAGTCTTCAGTAGGTCTGCTGGCAGTAGACCATCATCATGGACCTCCCTATGTGTATGCTCATCTGGAATATGAAATTGGTATGGTTGCTTGCTAAGGAAGATAGGAATTGCTCTTCTGGATCGCTGTTGTTCATGTATTAATTTTTGGATAGTGTTCACATGAGTACAGCAGCTAATGAATTTTTCCTTACACTGCTGCATTGTGGCAACACACGGCTCATATTTTACGGGCATGAAATACTGTTGAGCAGGTGGTGCTTGGAGTTGCGCAAGACCTCAGTGTAACAAGGTGCTGAACAAAAGCCAGCATTCTGGGATCCTGTTTTGTATCTTGATCCTAATCAAACAATTGCTTAACCCTAATTTTGGATTAAGGTGTTTGTGATATTATGTAGGTAGTGATTGGTTTGTGTCATAATGTACATAAGAAATGAAAACATGTAATAAATACTAATGGAACTGTCAACATTTTCATCTGTACAGATTTCATATCCCTTTTTAAAGTTAGTCTGGTATGTTCTTTTAGTCTGTTACATTTTTAAGTATTTACAATTATGAATGGAGTATAAAATGATTGCAAAAAAACCTTTAAAGAAATTTTACAAACTTCTGTAGCACCACAAATATTAGAGTATTATAGGTAAATACGTCATTGCTGTATATTGTTTGATTGTTGTATGCAAACATTACAACACTAGTGTGTAAGTTTCTCTTGCTTGATTGGCATCAGTGTTTCACTGCAATTTTGTACCTATATGAGGAGTTTCAGCTAGTCTCGTGTTTTCTGTTGTATGAATAAAAGCTGTTCAAGAACCTCAGCTGTAAATTTCAACGTGGCAATATATACCAGTGTGTTTTGAAAGATCTTTTGTAGTGGATAGTTAAATCCATAGCCACAAATAAAATATGAATTTTCTCTGGTTGAAGTGTCAGAAATCTGAGCACTGTTCTAGGTGGTTGGAGATTGATGTGGCTTCTCTGTGCTTCAGACTGGTGTTGGGTTGTGCTCAGGTGTACTGATTCTGTGTCTTTTTTAGATGAGACTTTAGTCAGTCAGCTGTAGCTCTGTCTGTCTGACCAAGTACATGGGTAAGACCCAGGGCAGCAGGCTACTTTGTCAAGTATGTATGTCTTGAATTGAAGACAGAGTCTGGGACCTTTGAAATGAACGGACATCATTTGCTGTTATTTAAAGTAGCTTCAAAATGCTCTTATTGAAACAAGTGTTTGCATCCATGGGAGAGTGAGTATTTTTCTACCTGTAAATGCTTGTGTTAAAGCTTAGTAAATTAGGTACTCTGAAAGGGTTGCTGGAAGAGTTGGTCACTTTAGGCAGAGATCTTAACCTTGGCATTTAAAATGGGATGTATAAAGTAGATGGTGTGGATTACCTCGTTGCCTGCAACACTGATAGCTGAAGCTCTGGAATAGCCAATGACTTCCCCTCCCCCCCCCCCCCCCCCTTTAATACTATGAGGTATGTAACTTGGTACATGTATTTAACTTAAGTACTCAGAAAAGTGCATCTTCCTTAGTATGGTTGGCCAAGCCTTTAGAACCTAGCTAGCTGAAGTTAACCACCAGATTCCCTATTTAAGCACCTAACTATGATTTTATAGTTTTGTTAAGGGAGGGAGCAGCAGTGGGGCTTGTGGAAGTCACTGTTGTCTTCTTCAGGTGCTTCAGGCTTTTGAGTGCTGAGGATTTGCCAGGTGTGGTTACAGGTAACTGACTTCAGCCCCTGATTTTTCAAAAGCTTGACATTAGTCATTAAGACTCAGTGTATGACCTCTTGTTCCTCCTTATTGAAGGTGGTTCTGTGATGCTTCTCTGTCATAGGAAAGATATTATAAGGAAGTTGTTATCAAAGAAATGTAAGATGGGATGAGTGTTTAAGAAAAGAAAAACATTTGTAGTCCTTTTTCCTTTTTAATAAATGAGCACTCTAATCTGAGTAGAAAGCAGTAATTGGTGGGTGCTGTCTCTGTCTTCTGCTGCTCCTGCCACTCCTGCCCTGTTCACATCCATGTGTGAGTGCATCCTGTCATTTTCATTGCTCCAGGAATTGTAATTTAGTTGTTTGTAAAGAAGGAGTGGTATCTGATAACATTATAAAATGATGTTCTTCCAAGTTAAAAATAGTAAAAACTAGCAAATTTGATTACGACTTTTCATATGTTGTTTAGAAAAGAGAACATGTGCAGATGCAGTACAGATAACTTGGTATCCAGAGTTTGCAGAGGTGCAGCTCTGTGTTAAGGAGATCTTGACAGGATGACTGTTAATAGCTTGTAGTGGGCTTCAGTGTGTTTGGATTTTAGCCTCAGCCTCTTTTGTTGGCCCTTACAGTCATGACGAACAGGCTTCTCTTTGTGCTTAAAAGACAAGCTGGAGTAAAACAAAACCAACCAAACCAAAGTAATCTGTAAACTGCCTCAACTTTGTCAGCTACATGGAGTGTTGAAAGGGATCTTAAATCTTGTCCAGGCGAAAGTCTTATAAAATTTCTATCGCTTTGCTTCTGCTTTGCTTTTGCTTTGCTTCTCATCATCCAAATCGAGATACCTCAAGTACGAAAGCCAGCTTAATAGGCCCATGAGGCTCCTCTTGTTCACTTACCACCTCCACACCATAACGATACTCCCTGGTCTCCTTTCTGTACTAAACCAGAGTTCTTGTGCTTTTCTTTTGACACCCCCCCTCCAAATGTTAAATGACTTATTACTTCAAAGTCCTTTTTAGATAGCTGGGAGATGAAAAGCTGCAGTTTAGCAAACTTCTCTGCGAGGGGTGCTGTGTGTGAAGTAGCGTGCCGGCAGAAAACCCGCCTCTGGAGCGTAGCGACTGTGGTAAGGAAGCCTGAGCTGCTCTGTTTTCTCACAGCAGAATGTAGGCACGTGTGGGCTTTGGCCACAAAATACAAAGAGATGTAGGATGTTGTAAAGCACTATTTCCTCACTTCTTTAGTGACATCTTCAATGGCACTTGTTGCAGAAGGGAGGAATGTTAAGCCTGGCATTTTATATGTTCGTGCGTATTCTGTCCCTGTGTTCTGAAGTTTGTTTTTTTGCAAGTTGTCTTCATGCTGGAGTGAAGTTTGTGCTAGGATGACAGATAGCTTTCCAAGGTGTCTTAGAGGAGCACAGCTCGTCATTGCATTGCCTGAACAAGCCAAAAGATTGAGATGCTGGTGATGACTTGGGGTAGGGTGGTGTATTATGTGCAGAATATAAGTGGGTAGTGGGTCTTTTAATGTCTGATGAAAGAAATTCATTGTAATGTTTTAATAAGGCACTTAAGCTTGTTTTTCTTTAAATACTAAGGCTAGAAAATAAGAAAATTGGAATTTATTCATTGGCTATTTGTTTCCATTATGGAAGAGAAATAATAGAGAACAGATAAAAATAGATAATCAGCAAGGTGATTTACTGCTGCATGAGTACTCCTAGATTAATGTAGTGATAATGTGCTGTCTAGAGCTGGGAAGATGCTCAGAGGAAGAGTTAATGATACTTTATTAATAGTTAGCTTTTATTTTGTATACTCCTACTGTCAAGCTTCATTGTCACTGATTATTTGTGCTGTGTATTTCTTTTGGGGACGAAGAAATCTACTCAAGTCTTTCCAGTGCATGTGTGTACACATACATCTGTGTCCCTCGCTGTTGCTCTGTCTAAACTTTCATCTCAAAAAATATTCTGTCATCTACTCTAAGTTTTCTGTTTTCGGTTATGAATCCCTCCCATGGCAATGAGATGGACTTGCCTTTAAATGATATTTAAAAAAGAAGAAAACGGTGTCTTTATTTGCTTTGTAATTTTGCTGTTTGTTGCCTGCACCCTCATGACTGGAAGCATTTCTCCAGATTGCAAGAAGTGACAAACTTCCTTCAAGTCAAAGCTGAAATTCTCATCTCCTAAAATGCTTCCCACAGCTGCAGTTTGAAGATAAGATCCATTATTGAGAGATAGGCGCTAATGTGTTTTGAGAGCTGGCAACTCCTTGAGGAAAAGACTCCCTTCTGTCTCCTATGACAGTTTTCAGTGGGAGTGAGGAACTGGGTGGGAATCTAAAAGACTTCCCATCTTTGGTGAACCATCCTAAAGTGGAAAATAAAAAACTACTACATTATATATAATTTCTGAATATCTCAAATGTTGTCCCTTATGATTACGGGGCTCTAGTTTCTGGTATTTGAATGTTAGCAGTGTTAGATCCCCTTTTTGGTGACCATATTGTTCAAGGGCATACAGAAAAACATCTCTGCTCTGGTTTCATAGTTGATCTTTTGTAAGGGCATTCAGGAGAGGGAAGTGAACAGACATCTGTAGGAATGGAACAACCAGGTTGCTTTGGGTAAGGAAACAGGTACATCCCTGCAGTGTGTGCCTCGCTACGGAAGGAAGGATCACGGCTGGAAAGACCCTCCGGTAGGTATCCAGGGGTACCAGCAGGTACTCTTGGATGAAATCCTGATAGGGCTGTAATGCACTTCTGATGGTCTGTGTCTCTGTGCCAAAGAGCTTTTCCTACTAATTTTTAGAAGATGGAAGAGGAGAAACCTGACTGGAGGCCGTGTGCACCGTGAGGCTTGGGAGCCTGAATTCTAGAGTGTGGCTGCCACTGAGCTGCTTGGTTGCCGGTGTCAGATGTATTAGAGAAGGATCTCTGCCAGCCTTATACAAAGGCCAGGCACGGTGCATGGTTAATTGGACACACACTGATGTTGAGCAGGGGTTTTGGTTTGCAGAGGGAGTGACAAGTCTGTGTGCTTACAACAATCAGTTAAGCTCTGTAGTGTTTTCTTTGCCTTATTAGGAAAAGATGTGGTGATTGTGTAACTACTTGGATGCGTTTCACTCTTATGTGCAGTAGAAAATCCCAGCTGGAGATAAATTCTTCTCTCTGTAGAAAGGAAGGGTGTGGGCTATAACCTCCTGTTACCAAAGTGCCAGCTGCCTTCTCTCTTCTCTGTAACTTCCAGCTGAGACTTTCTTTTTCTTTGTTCCCAATGCTCCCTTGTGACGTTAGTGCAGGGCATTCAGAATGGTGTGAATATGAAGGCTGGTGTTCTTACTGTGGGGTAGAGGCTTAGAGGTGGTTTTAAATCTTTAATGTAGCTGTAGGACATCAAGGTAGTTGGGTGTTCTGTGCCACCATCTCCTTTGACTAGTTGCCTGCATGTTCCGTACAAAATTTTTGAAAGTGAGCAAAATGCATGTTTTACAAGCAATCAAGTAAAACTCACTGTTGTTTTTCTGAAACTTACAGCCCGTGTGTAGCTGCACACCAATTATTTTCCCATGGGCAAGTTATCTTTAAAATAAATAAATAAATTTGCATAGCTCTATAGGGAATAAGATAACTCATATAATAATTGCTTATGAGCAGAGCCAGCATCCTGCAATTACTTTAAAGCTCATGTGCTGCAATGTCTCTGTATTGATATGCTGCTTGTGACATCCTCCTGACACATTCAATTAATGTTTTATTATCATCTTCTTATTTAAAAAAAAAAAGACAGCTAGAAGCAAAGTAGGCTGATCACTTACTTTTAACAAGAATGGTTAAGTGGTTTCTTGAACCATACTGGAAGTATCTTTGCTGCATGAATTGACCTTATATCATTGCAAGTGATTGATTATATATGCCTGTGGTTGGCTGAGAGCAAACAGGTTGTAGCATTTCCTTCAGCAAGGAAGTTATAATGAGATGGATGTGGTATTGATTAGAATTTTCAAGTTTGTTGAGTGTCATCATCTGCATTCCCCATGCAGCATATGTGGTAACCACCAGCCCAGAACAGGGGCGTTCCTTGTCTTCCTCTTGACCTTGTTTAGTTTAAAATACTCTAAACAGATGACAGTGCAAAATACTGCTGCTTTAATAGAATCTATATTTCCATGTGGATTGCATCTCTTGGCGACTTACTCTAATTTATTTTCTGCTCTAAAGATGCCATTTCCTTCATTGTTTAAATGATCATATTTGTTTTAGTCCCATTTAAGGAGCTTTAAGTCACAAAGTTTTACAGCTTCATCATCTTTTTCCTATGACATGAGGCAGTTTCCAAGGGTTTAGAACTATGATGTCTATAAAAAAATGAACTTCTTGCCCAAAGCATCTGTATGGAGGGGATCATGAGCTGTTAGTGAGCTCTGGCTGCTGCACTAGCTGTTGTGGTCCGTAACTGCTGGCATGCTTGGAAACTGCCTTTGTGCTCTTCAAAACGCTGTAGTGGCTTGAAGCAATGTACAGAGGAGAAACTGCAGCCAGATGGTTTGTATGCATAAGCTGTCTTCATGACTACAGCCAGAAATGAATCCAGTGTGCTGTGCACATGTACATGTGTGAGTGTGCTCAGCATGACACCGAACGGTGCGGTTGGTGAGGTGCTGCGCGCAGCCTGTGAAGCACGTGTGTGCCTATGTCTGCATAGAAGGTGCTCACCCCTGCCTGGTGCTGAGAACTTCTTTCAGCTTGTTCGATGAGGGAGTTTACAATGAGAGCACTATGACAATTCCAGTTCTGTGTTGTAGTTATGGTAATTAATATTTAGCATGGTATCTAGTAATTTTCAGCTTCGGTGCACTTTACAAACATTAATTAATTGTCACTGCACCCCTGTGCAGTAGGTAAATGCTTGCTTTACTGCCATTTTATAGAGCAGCCTGGAGCCCTGAGACTTGCACACTCACTGGGGCTCACTTGATGATTTGTAGCTTAATGTTTTTGAAAAGTTCTTTGTTAAATTAGGAAAGCTTGTTATTAATTCTGCATAAAAACAAAGTTGTTGTTACATTATTATTCCATCAACTTCTGCAATAACGTCTGTTCTGTACCCCACAGATTACATTAGAAAGTGAAAAATTAAGAACATAATTTCAATTGTATTTTACCTGATCTTTGGATGCTATGCCATCCTCATCTTACTTTTTGTTGTGGCGGTGGGAGAATTATGTGGAAGAATTTCATTAAGGCTTTTCTGTGGCAGCCTTGCTGTTGCCTTGTAAGAGCGCGCTTACTTTCCTGTAGTTCCAGGCCTTGTTTGTAAGGCCCTGTGAGTATGTTGAGAACTGGCTTGGGAAACGCTGTGTCCCACAGAAAGTGGGCGGGTAGGTGATCTGTATGGCTGGAGGCATGCGTGCTCGCTGGAATGTTTTTGTAAACGCACTCCCTGCCACCCCCAGTTTATAGGGTTTAATGGGAATAAAGCCATTCATGCGTAAGAGTTGCTTCTGTATAAATCTTGGCGTGCAGACTGTTGTGGCAGTGTTTCTAGCCGTTACCTTTTCTTTCCGCTGTATTGGTCTCAAGTAGAACATTTGACTGAAAACTTTCAGCTGCTGCTGCAGTACTTTACCCGGCTAACTGTTTCTGCTTAGAGCTGCTGACAACTCATGAAAGCATTTGAAAAACATTTTGCTTACAGGAACAATTCTACTGACATATTTTTCTTCCTATCTTTTTATTGGTAGTAAAATTTGCATGAAAACAAGTCTCTGTTTATTAAGAGTTCACAATCCTCAGTTTGACAGTGTAATTAGAGCGACGTTCAACTTGCACAATGGAGAAACTCCATTTCTCTGTGAACCTGAAACTTCAGGCCCTGTTTAGTGATTTTAAAACAAATTTGGCTTAATCCATGCTTTGGAGTGTAACTGAGGCAAGATTCAAAATGAAGTGTGGTGGATAGAGGAAGGCTTTGTATACGGCAAGGCAAAACTGAGAAGACTCATGAGAACTCTCCCTGTGTCCCCACCCAGTCTAAGGGAAAATGTCAGGTTCTGCCCAGTTCTAGTCCTAGTGACTGTAAACCTAATCATCTCTGTGGCCCTCATTAGGATGCCATGATAGGATGAGATATTAGGTGAGGAATAAGCAGCAGGGGTAGATCAACTCTCGAGCAGCAAATGTCTCATTATGCTCAAGTGATCGGTGTCAAAAACAAAGGGGAGGGAAGAAGCAGAAACACACTGCTAAAATTCACCCAAGAGCAGCAGAATTTTCCTGCAATTATATTTATTTCTGATCCTTTGAAGCATGCAGCTACCTTGGCAATGCAGCATTTTCATTGTTCCCTCCTTCTCTACAGGCTTTTTTGCAGCATGTCTGTCCAATTGTTTACCTGGGAATCTGATGTGTGAGGCTGGGCTCTGGAATTCACAGCAGACCTGTAATTCTTCTTATTTTATGAAACAGACACTTGATGGTGTGCAGCCGGGTTTCATCAGCTCCTCACTGAAGGGATTTATGAATTCAGACATATATATATATATATATATATATATATATATATAATCTTTACCTGAACAGTTTCTCTATGTTACTGCTTTTTTGAGGTCTGGGAATATTCAGGAGTGGTTTTATTCCTCTGGTCCAAATGGGTAGCGGCTGGTTGTAGTTTGTTTACTGCTCTGGCAATTTGGAAGCAGTTATGGCTAAAATTAAGAAAACAGTCTGTTTTTCTTTTAAATTAAAAGTTTCTGCTGATGTGTTTTAAGATCAAGGTTAGTTTTTATAGCTTCTGAATAATCTTTTGGATTTTCATCATCATCCTGTCTTTAACTTAAGTAGTAGTGAAACCAAACATTTTTTCTGATTTTTATTTTTGCTTAGAGGGTTTTTTTGAGAAGATGATTCGGATGGAGTAAGTCAAGTGCTTTGAAATTAGTAATAATACTTTTGCATCAGCACTAATGTATACTTCTAAATAATAGTCATGTTTTACTTTCTGGAATGGTATCAAGTATTTTCGGTACAGTAAACGTTAAATTTTTATGGCTCTATCTATAGATCTTATGGTAGGGTTTTTAAAGCAATATTCTAGAATACCTTTCCCCTCTTGTTGCATTTTCATTTAAAGAAACAGCTTCTGTAACATGTAGAGAACACCTGCTGTACTCACTTTGCAGTAGATCAGCCAAGTGGAATCTGGTCCACAAAAACAAGTCATTCACCGTATGGTTTGCTCCCTGCTTTCCCAGGACTAGCATGAGCTGCTGGCCAGCAAATCCCTTCAGCTCTTTTCTGTATGGTCACCATAGCCCTTTCCTAAAGTACCTTCTTATGCGATGGGGTTTGCTGTCAGTTCAGGCCAGATGGTAGATGTGCTGTCCATCAGATCAGAGAGGACTGAAATGTGTGCCATCAGTACAGAGCAACCTGTCCCGGCCATCTTGGTCTCTGCTTGAAGAGACTAATCTGCATGCGTAGTACCTCTGATGGTAACTCCATAGGAAACATACCTATCTATCCAGGTGTTACCTTTATCAGACTTGTTTGATCTACGCATGGAGTGAATCTATTTCCGTGCCATTGTGGGCTGATAGACGTGTAGTCCTCTGTGACTTGTCTGTTGGACCATTCAGAGAATACCAATGGTTAGAATGCACCCCATTCTCGTTTGAGGTGTCTCAAAGAAATGTGGATGTCAAAGTTCAGAAAATGCTGTATAACTGATTTTATTACAAAGAACTCATTGAAAGAAAAAAAAAAATCTTTGGAAGGAATAATCTATTTTTTAAAAAATTGTGAATTGATATTTACGGGCACAAAAGAAGAAATTAAAGCTAGATCAGAGAGTGTTCAAAAACATTTTTACATTTACATTTTCTGCTATCTGTATCAGTCCATTTTGGGACAATGAAAAGAAATTTTCCTAGCCTGGTTTTTGGCACTATATATTAAGATGGAGTATGGCTTCACTAAATAATAGACCTATAAATGAACTGGAATGCTTTTAACAGCTCTGTAATATATAAAGTATGCCTCAGTGATAGATGCAGTTTATATCTTGGTTTACTAGCTGTAAATGAGATTAATAGAGCTCTAGAAATAATGTTAGTTGCTTCTAGAGATGAAAGAATTCAAAAGATAATGACTACTTAAAGTTAAATTTCTTTGTACAGGAATACTACAGTAGATGATGATTAACTGTGAAAGAGTCTTACTGTAATAACAATTTGCGGAGCTGTAATGTTTACAAAGACGTTTTTAATTGCAAGGTTATCTCTGTATGTCTTTCTCAAAAGTTCTGTAAGGATTGACCAGGCAAATGGCTGTTACTCAGTGTCCTGCTGTTACCCTAAGGCACTCTTGGGGGGTTCTCAAGCAATACGCTCTAATTGCCCCAGAGAAGTGAATCGAGACCACTGGCCTCATTTCCCATTCAAGGTTGTTTTTGTGGTAGTGTCCTGGATTGTATTCTTATTTGATGGCCCCTAACAAAACTATGCAGCACTACTTGTGTAGTGCTTGTGTCTTGCTGACAGTTCCGTTGTTTCCTGTGGCAGGGGTGCCCATGAGCATAAAAAAACCCAACCAGGCAGTATCAAATACCTATATATCAGCTTCATCTCCCTGTAGCTCCATTTGTTTGATTAGTATTACAGTGGTGTGACAGGGCAATATATCAGAAGTAATCGATCTGATTAGTATGGAGATGATATAAACACAGATTGTATTGATGTTTAATAGTATGGGCCCCCAGGTTCTGTAAACATAGATGTTGCATAGGCTATGTGAAAGGCCTCTACAATGAGAACAGCAAAGACAGCAGATTTTTGAGCTAAGTTATTTTTCTGCCAAATTTCACAGCAAGTTATGGATAGAATGACTTTGCTGTGTTGGAGATGGTGGTGAGATGGACTGGCACAAATTGTTTTAATTGTTTTTTGAAATACACATTTTTTTTTTCTCCTACAGGCAGATATGAATCTTAGTTTCTTAGGCTGCCTTATGCTGAGTCAATTACAACACTGTGTTAAATATTGCAATGTTATTAGACACGAAAACAAACACTTTTTGTAATTCTGTTTTTGATGATGAGGTTATCTACATCTATTATTAAAATCTTGATCTCTGGATAATTTGACCTAATGGAGAATTATTCGTTTTCTGTATCTTAACTGGAGAAGAGATTTAAATAAATAGCAATAGAGTACGTGTTTTTGTCTAAGTGATATTTGAGTGAACGGGTGGAAGGAAATCACCAAGAATGAAGAAGCAGAATGCTGTATTACAGTTATGTATGGAAGAAAGCACATCAGGTTTCCCCCTTTTCAGAAGGGATCATTGTGCTTTATCTGTCCAAATGCAGGCCCTGTGAATGCTTAAGGTGTATCTTGAAGACATCTCCAAGGTCCAAACCTTGTAAGAGGCTGGGTGTCAGTGCTCAGCCGTGATGCTCCCCCTTGCCAGAAAGGTTATGGGGACTGAGCTCTGCATCTGGACAGAAGGAGCAGCTGCTGCACTGCTGGACCTTCCCCAGGAATGCTGGGGCTCGGCATCATCTTGCCTGTTTGGCAGCTTTTTGGACCAGGCAAGTAATTTGGAAATAAAGCTATAGCTGAAAGACAAGATTACGTCTTTAAAGCAAAACCCAACATGTCAGCCACTTGCTTTCTCAGTTCAAGTCCTGAACTTGTCGAAGCTATCAAACTTCTGGCCGTGCCTTCGTGCAGTGGCTTGGCTGCTCCCCCGTGTGAGAGCAGTGCTAGTGCCAGCTGCCTACCACTCGTGTTGTGTGTGCTGGAAGGCTTCCTCCGCTCCTTGTCAAGCTGGACACTTCACAGGAATTGCCAAGTGGGGCTTCTGACAGTGGCCTGCTGCATGCAGTCTGTTCTGCTTTACTCCAGGTGTCACCAGCAAATAAATAACCCAAACAAGTGATGAGGACTAAAACTTTGCCCTTCAAAGGCTACAGCAGAGGGGTAGGGGAAGAGCGACAGATCACAAGCTGTGAACTACCCCCAGGACCTGGGAGAGGATTTCTAAATTGATGGCGATGTGGAAAATGGAAAAAAAAGTGTTGAAGTCCAAGACTTCAGACCTTTGTGAATGTAAAGTGGCTTCAAATTGAATAAGCTTTCTTTCTAATGACTGGTCGTTATGTGTTCAAGGCCAAGAAGCGGAGCTTGCTTGTGAATTTCCCTCTTTTTGTAGGCTAAGAAATGTGTCGTGGTAGAGCAAAAAGGAATAGCTGTTACACTTTTCAGGGTATTATTTTCAGACTGAATGTGCTTGTTTAATTTGATCAGTTAAACAGAAAAACATTCTTCCCTGTCTCCTTGGTATAGTTCAGTTATACAAAAAATGAAGTACTGTTGGGAATTTTCCTTTTTTTTAATATGAAACATTTTGGATCAGATCACAACCTAATTTGTGCCAGCCGTCTGGTATCAAATTCAGTTTGTGAGGGAGGAGGAGAGTTTGATTTACCCACCTGCCTTAATATCATGGAATATATTTCATAAAATATGGAAAAATATGCACTGCCTCGCACCTGTTTACACACGCAATAGTAACTGCTGATTGTAGGGACTGCTGGGGTATAGCAGCGTGACAGTACTGAATGTTCAATTCATAGCAAAAGTATGAAGCGGTGTGTATGCATGCAAAGGCGTTCCTCATTCATATGAGCAGTAAATATTTTATTTCTAAAATATATACACTGGTAGAAGAGTCTGTTCCTTTGACAGCTGTTTCTTTCTTTAGTCTTACAGAAGGAAAAATACATTTCAAGATGGTCTGATTGGTAGTGTGCCCACACGGATCTCCTGATACTGATGCGACTCAGCGCTGTAATTCCTCGGATGCCGACTGTAGTTCTTACATGCTGTTTGGGGATCCTGTCTTTACTAGAAAACTCTGGAAATTGTCTTTCCAGTATCTAGTATTCAGTTGCATTTGTGACAGTTTC
Source organism: Rhynochetos jubatus (assembly GCA_027574665.1). Classification (NCBI taxonomy): domain Eukaryota; kingdom Metazoa; phylum Chordata; class Aves; order Eurypygiformes; family Rhynochetidae; genus Rhynochetos; species Rhynochetos jubatus. The sequence goes on along the minus strand of CM050654.1, from coordinate 16,325,496 downwards.
CTTTTGAAAATATTATTTCTAACACATCAAAAGAAAGATGCAAAGGCGTTTTGAAAATCTAGATTCTCCTGTTGTTGTCTGCTTTCATTGTAGGCTGGAATACAGGCTCAGTTTCCAAAATTGTTGCCTGTTTGCATTTAGATTCTCTAGTCTCTGAGCTCTTCAGTGGTATTAGGAGCTAATGCACCCGTGTCCTTGTCTTTGGTCAGCTCATGTGGCATGAACACTACCTGTTGAAAACCAAACATCTGTGTAAAGCTGTAGTTAGCAAGGTTCTTCTCAATTTGGTCTTTAGTAATATTCTTCAAAGACATTGGGATAGCATTGTTTTTTGTAATGTCAAATGCTTGAAGGAGAGAGGAATATGTTTGTGATCTGCATACTTGTTCGCTTAATGTACTCAAATACTGCTAGTTAAGCAGCTTATGTCCCAAGTCACTGGTCATGCTGTGGCATTTTCACATATTTTTCCCATTTTCTCCACTTAAAGTGACTTGTTAAAAGTTAGTTATAGATTGTTACAGGAAGGTCATTACATTATTAAAAGTGAATTTTTTGAAAAAGCTACCTTCAAGTATCAGTGCCCTACCACTTGCAATTTAGCTTTAGTGCTAGAAGTCAGAAGAAGAGACTTGTACTGACCCTGTCCAGACAGCCACGTAAGCAAACATTCGACGTTGTGAGTTGTCTCTGGATCAAAGAGATTTTGTTCCTACGTTTGAAGCTGAGCGCGTGTTTAGATGCCCTGGCAGTGATAAGTAACTCATGAGTCTGAGTCTGGGTTTTTTCACAGATCTCAGCAAATTGTTGTAAAACTGGGGGTGCCTCTGAGTGTGTTTCCAACTTAGTAATCCTCCTAGCAGTTGGCTGAGTGAGAAGACTGCCTCCCTGCTTCTTGCCTACTTTTTTTCCTGACTAAATGCTAGACTTCTGGTGCTGGAAGTGTGTAATTGTTCAGCACTTACTTCCTCCTCCTTTCTTTAATTTGAGGATTTGTTTTGACAGCTAAAATTCTGGTGGTTTTCTGGTTTTCTGCTGCCGTAGAACCTCTGAACAGATGTCGTAGCAGAATGTTTGTGTCCCCTTTTAAAAAGTGAAAATTCAGTTTCTCCATTAACTCACAGTTTTCCCACCCAGTTATTGTAGATTTGTAGATGCTTGTGTCTGGCAGATTTTGGTCTTGTGGTGTAAGGGCTTGTTTAAAGCTACAATGCTTAATACATTTTTATTTGATGAGCGGTAATTTTCATTATTAAAAAGATAGTTTTTTAATTGATCTAATGCATATTTTATGTGTCTCTGATAAATTTTCTTGAGATGGTATGATTAGTCATTGTTCCAGAGCGGTTTTTTATCCTGTGCAAAGAACTAATGAAATTCTCCATGCCTGAAATACTGTGTGCACCTTGCTTGTCATAGATCTGTCACTGGTTTTGTTCTCTGGGTAGCTTCTAAATTGCCTTTGCATGTTTGCTTTCAAGTAATTCCATTTGACCCCATTAATGTACTACAATGGAAATCTAAGCATGGTGTAACTCTTCTGTGGATTCACTGCTGGCTCTATTGGCCAGGTTCTCATGCTGCCAGCTCCTTTCTTAACAAAGCTTACACTGGTATGCAAATTTATGATGTGAAATAAGGTTGAGATGATGTTCTTGCTGGGGTGCATGCTGGCGAGATAACATATTTTGTGGGAGCTGGTGTGGAGATTAGACTGAGTTTATTTAGGTTTTAAAACTGAAATTCCTAAAAGTTGTAAATTAAAAAAAGATGGATTGTGTTAATTCTTTATGGGCTGCCTTAAATGGTTGGTTGTGATTCCAGCTGTGAGGGCCGGTGATGGCAAGTTGCTTCCTGAGGCCTCTGGCCGCTGCTGGGCTGTTGGCTGGACACTGCTCCTTGCCGGGCCATGCAGATGGAAGGGCTCAGCCAGCGTGTGCTTGAGAGTGGACAGGGGCAGTTGGGAAAGAGGGATTCAGGAAAGGCAGTTTGTGATCGCGTGTAGTTGATGTTCTTGTGTGGTCTTCCAAGAGGCTCAGGAAGCATTAGGTGTATCTAATCGTTATTGGCAGCAATGGTCAGAGAAATAACTCTCAGGGCTGTAGGATAAAGCTCACAAACTGGGCGTTCATTATTTTATTTGGCTTGTGTTGCTTTTCTTTTAAAACCTGAGGCCAAATGTGCAACTTGTATTTAGTATGTAAACTGTTACAATGTGAAAAGTTTGGGGTTTATATTTAAAGGTGCACTTGTTCAGGTTTTTTTTTTTAAGTTTCAGTGGAAGGCAAAACAAACTATTAGGATTTTGGTTTCTGTTTCAAGAAGTGATGGCTTTTAGGACCTTGTTAACTTTTCTTTCATAGAATTCTCAGAGTCCACTAAGCAAAAAAAAAAAATTCATCTCATTCTTGCAGGCTCAGTGTTTGTTTCTATAGTAACAGCTGTTGGCAGACTTTTTTTAAATGCTTCCTAATTTCTCTGATCTCCAGTGAGTTCTAGAAGAACAACTTCCTGAAACCCTTGAAATCAGTAACCTGTGGCAAAGCAGAAATGTGTAGTGTTACCTAAGTAGTACAGATTGGGAGAATGTTAATTGTTTGGGAAGTGGAATTATACTTGCTCAGAACACATAAGCAAAACTTCCTTAGATATTGAAGAGATACATATGTTGAGTGTGTTTTCAACAAATTTTAACTGACAGAAAGCTGTTAGGATACTGGTGTGGTTTTTTACTTGACAGTTTAATACATCTCAGGTGTTTCATGTGATTTCTCAGGTGCATCTCAGCTGTGTTCATGGCCTCTGAAATGGAAAATAAGTGATGCTTTGGCCAATGTTACTTATGTTTCATGACAGCTATATTTGTATTGAGGATACTTTTTGATAGAGTTGTCCATTTAAAGAACTTTCAGTATCAGTGTGTTTGGGAAATATTTCTGTATTCCAGATTTGAAGTGGAATTATTTTTAAGTTAATTTTCTTAGGTTATATGTTGGATGATTGTCATCGTGAAGGCACTTTGTATCTGCTTCTGTAGATCAGTTGCTCCAGTCAGGTAAAAAAGCAGTTCAGAACTTTGCTTTCTATAGAACAAAGAGGTTACTTAGCTTATTTTCTGAAAAATGCATTTTTAATTATGTTTTTGGAGTATTCAAATCTAATTTGAAACCAGTTATGTTTGGCTTTTTCTGTATTTATCTGATACCGCTTCTGTACCCTTCTGTGGAACGCTGTTGTTTTCAGTTGTCTTAATTGCTTCTCAAGAGACAGGACTTTTTTCTTCACTCCTAAGGAAACTCAGGGAAGGTGCTGTCCCATGGGACAGGGAGAGTGGAAAGCACAAATGTAGTCTACTAATAGCAAAGTTATGCTGTCACTTGGGTTCGAGCTGAGAAAAGCAGAGAAATCAAAAGGTATTGCTGACACTGCTCAAGGTTCTGTTTTGCCTTACTCATTTTGCATGCCTACTGTAATGGAGAGTGGTGCAACATCACTTTCTGTTTGAAGCTTAGTTTTAACATGAAAAGCAAAGATAGAAAGCCTTAACTTAGAATTTCCTTGCCTTTTTTGTCAGCTAATGTTTCACCTTTAATGCTAAATATTTGTTTTGGCTGCCATTTTGTCTGTCAATTCGTATACATGTGCTTTCAATGAAAAATACTTTATGGCAGTCATTACTGAGCTAATACTTTATATAAAGAAATGTTTGCAAACCAGACGAGATAAACAGTTTCTCTGTCATTAATTTTGTATTAGTGCATTTTTTTTAAAAGAACTGTCAGGTTGCCTTTCTTCAGGAAAATAAATTCTGAATTCTTTTGCTGGAAGTGCATAAGAATTTTAAGGCATTTGCATTGAAGGCAAAATGATTAATCTATGCAAGTCACCCTTGATACCATAATGCTAGACGTAGGAAGTAAATAAATTGGGGAAAATGGGAAAAATGGGATGCTTAGTAGTCATGAAAGGCTTGCATACTAAATAAGCACCTCCTTGCTGAGTGTGTTTGTGTCATTTCTCTTGCTGCACTGGGCCAGCTGCAGTACTTGCTGGTGTGGGAGTGAGCAGCAGGGCATAAAGGGAATAGCTTCAGCTGTGGCAAAAGGTAAGAGACCAGTTGGGACAAGCTCACTGATACCAAGGGTTTTAGTTATTTACTTATTTTCTTGCTCACCTCATCATGCCTCTCAGTTTAAAACAACACAGTTATGCATGAGCCTCCAGCTTCCTTTAGGCTTGCTAATTTGGGAAATAAGTGTGGTGAAGGTGCAGCAGGAAGGACCTGGCACACTTTGTGTGGAGGCTCAGAGTCCTTGTTTGGCCAGGGTAGGGTGTTGGTCCAGCTGCCCCTGGTCCCTTGAGGGTGCTGGGTGAGAGGAGAGTGAGTGTGCTTGCCTCTGCCACAGCCCAGCATCCTTTGCAGTACAGACCTGCCCTCAATGTCCCCCTGAGGAAGAAGCTAATACTTCGTCATTTTTCCTCTGGGATGTTCTTCTTAAATCAATGATCTGTTTGCTGCCTCCGAATTCAGCTGTTACCAGATAGCAAAACATAAAATTGTTGTTCTGTACTTAAGTGTGAGTTCTGTGAAAAAGACAGTATGGCACAGTGTTCATACCCCATGGGGCCCACCTTATATCTTTAACTCCTAGAGTACCAGGCATTTGTTAGCCTCCAAACTTGCCTGAAGCTGGGATGTTTTGGTTCTTTTAATCTTCTCCATAATCACCAGGGATTATACTGAGTTAAGGTTTCAGATATACCCATTGTCTCCCTGCTTTCTTTTTCCCATCCCTCATCAGTGGCATCTATTTAATATCATTGTGACTTGGGTGCAGAAGAAACCTGAAGGAAGATGGTGAGTGCTGTGTGTGTTGGGTAAGGATGGGTAAGTAGTGATTCTTGAGGTGACTACAGAGAAACTTAGTTTTGAGTTGGTTCTGAGATGAGGTTAAAACTGTTTGGGGCCATAGTGGTGCCATTAGACCTTTCTGCCCTCAATAGGCTTTAAATTCATGTTGCAACTCAAGCCCAAGTGCATTTAGAGGAGCCTTTGTGGCACTCGGGTGCTATATGTGCCCTCTTACAGCATTGGTGAGCAGCTCTAACATGCAGCTCTGCTTCCTGGGCAAGCAGCAAGGGTGTAGTCTGCTCTCCAGAAAGACACCTGTTAATGTGCTTTCACTTCTGCGTGTATGCTGGCAGGTGTGAGATGCTTTGTATGGAAATGGACTAGGGATGAAAATAAATCACCTAGACTGCAATTCAGCACGTGTTTGCAGCTGAGTTTAGGATCAGTGCTTCTCTTGAAATTTGAAAATAGGATAGAGAGCTCCTAACAGTTTCTTAACGAGAGAAACCTACCAGGCAAGGACAGAGAGGGTGAAATAGATTAAAGGGATAGAAGGAGAAGGAAGTAAGGAATGGTTAATTCAGGTTTTATCTTACCTGTTCCTAAGTGCTTTTTCCAGCATTGCCACATTGTCTGTCATCTACTCCTCATCTCGGCCCTGTGAGCTGAAGTTACTCTCTTTCAATAGTGCAGGTGAAAAGATAATAGGAAGATGTTTTACAAAAGTCTGTTTTAAATGAGCAGCAGATGCTCAAACAAGCTATTACAGCTGGTCATGCTTTGTATCCTGACCAACTGTGAAATTCTCAGTGACAGTGGGACTGTGCAATTATCTGGTGTGTACCTTCTTTCTGTTGTAGCTATGTGTTTTAAGAAGAGGCATTTTTTAACATACTTGTTCAGTTAGATGGTTTGTTTTCTTTAGCTGTGTACCTTAAAAGCAACAAACCAGCAAAAACTCTGCTCAAGGGTACACTACAAGTTTAATCATAAGCCAGGCTTTTATGGCATGGTTGTGGGTTGTAATACAACATTTCCATAGTGTAGTGGGTAGTGTCAAAATAAAAAGGTATTTATGCTGAAGAGTATACTTCTAACATGCCCTGAAAGGGCAGTTAAGTGCTGTGAAGTAGCTTGTCATTAACAGGTGTTATCTTGTCTGGGGGTTTAGCCAGGCACTAAGTATTTCCTGTAACTTTCATGTCACACAGTTCCATCAGGCTTTTTCTTTTTTACCCCCGTTCTCCCTGCTCTGGTTATATTCTGAGTTTGCATAGGCCATGTAAACTTGTATGTAAGCAGAGTTTGTATTTCTTAATCTTGAAAATGGCTGAAAATTTGGAATTGGATATGAAGATTTTAGATGTAGAGGTCGTTTAATAATTATGGGTTTTTCCCCCCTCTGTGCTGCCACTGATGCATACTGTGCGGCCTTTTAAATTGCCTCTCTCAAAGCTTTATAAAAATCAGATATGAAAGAATTAAAAATTCATTTGAGGTTATGGTGGTGAGTTTGACCGATTAAAGGTTGAGTGGTGGGTTCCTAAGTGTTCTTGGGTAGCCTGACCTGTGGCTTCCCCAGGGGCGCTTCTGCCCTCTTCTGGGCATCGCGTGCTGGTGTCATAAAGTACGTGAAGGTTGTCTTCAGTCAAAAGGTTGAGCAAAATTGAATGATGAAAAAGCAAAGCAGGCTGAAAATTGACAGAGAACCTGAGGTGCTGGCTAATCCTAAACTCTTGTTATTTGCACTTCTATATTGTTTTAAAAATACAAGCAGAAACCACATTATTTCCAGCTGATAATGTAGCAAATACTCCACTGTAGGAATGCTACAGGCTGGCTTGGTTTTGTTCTGAAGATGCTGGTCAATGGGAGAATAAATTTATATGCTTTATTTCAATAACGTGTCATTTTTCACTAGGCATCTAAACATGATCAGGTAGGAGATCACTTTGCCACTAGTACAGCTTTTACCTGTCTCCCTCTTGGGCATTTCAGCAATGGCCATCTTTGTTTTGGTTATCTTCCTGTATGACCAGCAAGAACCCTGGGTCTGGAGAGCTGACTCCAGAAGCATACAGGTTGCATACTTCAGTTTAAGTGGGAGAAGAAAATGAGAAACTTGCAGAAATTCACAAGTAAACCCCAGCTGGCCTTGCAACACCTATAATCTGTGAATTTGCAACAGAAGGTGTCAAAACAGTATGTATATGTGCATTGAATTGTATATATTGAATTGGATACGAAGTACTTAATTTGTAGACCACAATGAAAATATTTTAGTTAAAATATTGCATATGAGAAGCCCCTAATGGTTAGAGATATGTGGCAACAGTACCAAATTCAAAACCATCCGGACTAATAATATTCTGAAAATAGGTTTATTGCAATTGCTTCCCTGAAGTGGACTAGGAAGTATTGGTTCTGAAGTATCTCTCAGTTTTCAAAATAGCCCTGTGAAACTCCTAACGTTTTTTAGCTCTGTGGAGGTTAAGAGTAAACACTAACACTAGTGCTAGTCAAGAGCCTGATGGAACTGCTGCTGTGGCACAGACCTGGCTCTCTGCTGGTGTCTGTTGATTTAGAGGTGAGACTTTCCTTCATCACTCTTCCTTCCACCACTCCACACACGTGCTGATAAAAATAAAATAGTCGCATAGATTGAACTGCACTGGAGAGGGAAAAGAGTGGTCTTGGGCAAGTCATCTGTCCTAGTCTGAAATGATAGGGGCTTATCAGCATCATGTCTCATCTGTCTGTCTGTCACTCCCATATGAACTGGACAGGTAGTAAATGGTGGGAGAATGCTGCTAGTGACTGGGTTGTCTTTTGTTGCTGGGTTTTTCTTTTTTTTTTTTTTTTGAGTAGGCATCACCTTTTAACCTATTTCTGGGGCACAGTGGCCTTGAGCTCCTGGGGTCTTTTTAGGCTGCTGTAGAGTCAGTGTATGGCAAGTAACAGGTTCAACTCATTTCACTAGGTTTTGGAACAACCTTTCCAGTATACAGGACTACTAAGAGCTAGCTGTGCCCTACGTACCTTGTAGCCAAGGTACATACCTCAGGATAAATATGTTTTTAATAGATCTGCAGTCATCAGTCAGAATGTGAAATGTTAGAAGATGACAATCCAGGCTTTGTGCTGGTGCTGACAGTTGTCCTTGCTGCTGCTCAGGGACATTTTCATGGTGGTGTTCCATGCTGTAGGTATAGATAGTTTTTTCTTTCATTTCTAGGAAATTAATTATTTTCTGGTCTGAACTCACCTACTGACAATTGACAGACATGGTGATCATAGAAATATTCCTCTGAAAGGCCAATATTTCTCCAATGTCCTTATTACAACAGTGATCTCAGTTGAGAAAATTACTGTAGCTGTATTGCTATTGAGGTATTAGCTGCTCGGTCTACCTGGTGATCCAGGGAGAACACCTTGGGAAGCGCTGCAGGATGTTGCAGAGCTTATTTTCCCTGCAAAGGATTTCCAAGGCGGCCTGCTGTTAATGGCCACACCGGGCAGCTCTTATGTGAACATCTCCTCCTTCTAGAGCCTGTTCTTGTCCCAAGGATTGGTCCTTTGAATTTACTTCCAGTTTCTCACCTGTAGCTCTTTATCACAGCATCTCCTGCATGTTAAAAATTCATTTTTTGCAATATGGCTTCCAGGTGTTTGATCTTAACCTTCCTGTTGTTCTAACACTGTATGTGTCTAATAAACACAGTAACCACTGCTATAATGTATCCTTGCATTACTCACTCCTATCAGAGGCTGGATCCAGTGTGATTTGATGTAAGAAATTATTCTGTTAGATTAAATGCAACAATCTGTTTTTTCTTTTCCTCCTCTTTTGTTTCTTTTTTCTCTTCCATCCCACTGTGCATTGTATAGGCTTTTTATTTACTCTGCCAGATTGACAAGATTATAAATGAGAGCTGTGTGTGGAAGCCTCTAATTTTTCATAAGTAAATGAATTAATTTATCATAGCTGTTGTGTTTTATTGCTGTCTCCATGCCAGACTGGCCAGCTTCTTTATTCCCCCTTTTACCTTCTAAATACTGAATCCATGTCATTGTGTTTGACAGCTTTCTGATTCCCCTGTCAGATGCAATTTGGTGCTAATCACATTTTCTTTGCTTAGTGTCAATGATACAGGCCATGCATAATATTCCTGTATGTCCACTTATTTACTTGAAACACAGCTGAAATGTCTTGGGCATTAATCTGATGGAGCTACTACATTGAAATGCAAAAATGATGCTTGAGTAGTAAGATAATGCGGTGTGGCAGATGTGCAGTAGATAACATTGAGGCTAAACTACTGATCTTTACCAAGCTCTGATGCATTTTATTTGTTGGTTTTGCATACCTTTTCATAAAAAAAAGATTGTAATCAGCTCTGGTTCATTAGAACAGTGTCATTTATAATTTCATTCTTTCTCTGTGATCAAAATATGAGAAAGTACTTCTACCCTCTCCTTCCCTCCTTTAAATACAGGCTATATTTTTTTTAAAGTTGTGGGATGCATTTTATACATGTCTAGTTTTAGTGTGAGTATTCATGTCTTTCAATTACTTGTGGTTTGGAATTTTTTAACTTCTTGTTTTTGCTTTCATATATCACTGTAGTTCCCAAAGCTGCCGTTAAGCGAGTTCTGAATATTTTAAATTTCTGTATATTCCAGTAGTCTTACTGAAAGCTAGAGCATGCTGTAGGTGTTCATCTCTCAGTTCCTACAAAAGCTGCCTTGCAACACTTCTGCCTAAACTGTATTGAAACTATATTTTCTAGTATGTGTTTTCTCCAGTTACCTGTTAATGCTTTTTTGTGTTCTGAAATACTTCTCTTACAACAAAGAAAAGTGGGTGTTTCTAGAGGATGTGAAGACCTTGAAATTTAGGTCCCTACAGTACATATCAAGAATTTGTCATGCATTTTTGTTATTATTTGCCTACTAAATTATGCATTTTCTTCGGTTTCTGCATGTTTTTGTCTACTCTGAAATACAGCTATCTACTCTTCTGCTGCTTCATAGGTCCTTCGTAAGCCATCATCACTGTTTCTAACTGCTTTATAGGCTGTTGAAATTTATTCCCTCTTTGTAAGAGTGCACTTAAGTGGTAGTTTTGGGAAAGGGTGTAATGTTTATCTGTCATAAAATGGATGAATTTTGAGAAACGTGTATTTTATGAAAAAAATCAGACTACTATATGCTTGCCAGCCGCATACAAAATTCAGGATTTTTTTTTCTAGCGCTGCCTTCTATGTATGAGCGTTGCAGCTCAGTGTCTTTATTTTAGAGTATATTCTGATGTTAGAAGTAAGAGCTTCCGTAGTGTGAATCAGCTGTTCTAAACTTCCCAACTCTTGGTATGGGAATTCTGTTCTCACACAAAGAAATCCCAAGCTGGAAACATGCTTTACAGACAGCACATGGGTTCTGCTTAATGATATTTGCATGTCTCTGTAGGCATGACTGTATGTGCTCCCAATAAAGCGTTTCAGCAAGTAATAAAAGTGAGTAATTACATGGTGGGGTTTCTAATGATGTTATTTCTTACAAGAGTGCAGCTCTGTATTCCTTGAGAGCTCAGGGTTCTTGGAAACTGAAGGTTTACCTGAAACCCTGACTAGACACATCTGATTTCCAATGCCTTTCTGTTTATGTGGAATCTGCTCACTTGTGCTTGGAAAAAGCTGGGTCATGAAGTTGAAGTTCTTTCTCCTTTTAAAAAGAAAAGGTTAAAATTCCTTACTGCTCTTTGCAGCAGGGGTGCTTGCATCCACCCGCAGGGCTGTTGTGGTCTGTTCCATAGGGAGCGGGACCTCTAGTCCTGAGATGTTTCATTGGCTTTGTGGGCAGTCACGGGTAAGTGATTGGACATAGTGCATCGCTTCTCCTGTATGTAAAATTAAGATGGAGATGTTGTAAAGAACTTGAGAGGGTGGTGAGGCACTGGAACAGGTTGCCCAGAGAAGGTGTGGGTGCCCCATCCCTGGGAGTGTTCAAGGCCAGGCTGGATGAGGCTGTGAGCAACCTGGTCTGGTGGAGGGTGTCCTTGCCCTTGGTAGGAGGGGGGTTTGGAACTAGATGATCTTTCAGGTTCCTTCCAACCCAAACCATTCTGTGATTCTAACTACTGATGGAAAATGTTAGTAAAGAAAAAATGGTTGTAGTGGTAACCTGAGACTTGAGGGAAAATTAGGCTTAACCTCCTGATTTGCCGTGGATATCCTATGCTATCTTGGATAAATCAGCTTCATTGAGTCTTTATGTCTGTTTATGAGGTAGGAATGATAGTTCTGCTGTGCTTCAGAAGTGTTCCTTAAACATATATTTATGTGCCCCCCCCCCCGACTACACTTTTTTTTTTGGTGGCATTCCCATTATCAGTGTGTTGGATAGGGTGCTGCCCACAACAAATATGCTTCATGAAACCAATGCAGTTTGTCTGCTGGAGATGTGGGGTCTAGGTACTTTACTTAAAATAAGGGAATTGGAATGTAGCTGCTCTGTATGATTTTGGAAATAGAAAATGTTAAACTAATGACACTGAAGTCATCCACTAAGAATATGGAGAAAATCTTCATAATGTCTTATGCTGTTTTGCTGAATTAAAAACATAATCTGCTTTGTAATTCCTGCTTACTATCAGAGCTGCTAATTTTTAGTTCATGTTTCTTTTTAGGGTACTTCAATACAGTTTGTGTATGATTTGAATTTTATAGATTATCAGTTTACCTTTTTGTTAAAGGCATCTGAATTTATATAATGATAGTGGAGCTAGAACTGGGATTTTGTGGTACCTACAGTCGCGTGATTGTAGGGCAATCATAGTGCTACAGAATGTATTTGAGTGTGGACATAAATGTTTTAATTTTTTTTTACTTATATTTTGTTTTCACTTTGGAAGATGTTGAAAGGATTCCAAAGTAAGATTGAAATGAGTATATTCAACCCTTAGCCTTGGTGCTGAGACTCCCCGTAGTGATGATTAATTGATAATGTGAACATCTGTGAGGGAACAGTGGAAGTGCCAAACTTTTCAGAAGGGCTGTAAGTGGTTGGTAGGCTTCACATTCATAAGATGTGGAAGAAAGTACCTGTGATACACATAAATCTCCCTCCATTGGTGATGGATGTAACTTGGATTTTTTTAAAATACAAATCTTAGGGCAATTCCAGTGACATTTAGGGTGATGATATTGACTAATCAAGTTGGTCAACACATGTCCAAGATGAGGCAGTGTAATGGTAGAGTCCTGCAGCGAGTGTGCGTAAGACTACAACAGTGATATGCTGTGAATTTACGTTTTCTGTTTACGTAGTACTGATCTGGGAATCTTGGATTTGGAAAAGAGAGTATGCAAGTCGTGTTGAAAGTCACTCAGGCTCTACCTTTCATTTGCCCATGTTCATCTAGGAATCTGTTCCACTGCTGGGGTGGAAAAGAGTTGTTCGTGTGCTTGTAACTAAAGCATAGCTGTTTGCTTGGTATCCTCCCTCCTCTGTGAAATGATAGGCTACTTTGTTCCCACAGGCAGGATCACATACCATTCTATGCAACAGAGAGGTTTGTAAAGGAGTTTTCAAGGTGCAGGATACACCTGGGCAGGTAGTTGAGAACATTCCAAGTGCCTGCTTGAGGTGGGCTATTCCACTTGCTGGCAGGCTCACAGCTGGCTCCTGCTGTGTCCATGCAGTTGAAACTGAAACATGCTCCTTGTATGCAAAAATGCCATTTTTTTTTTTTAATTCCCCCCAAAAGTACCATATTGTGGTTTTAAAAGACTTTAAAGGAGGTCATCTAGACTTGCTAAAAATGACTGGTTGTCAAAGCTCACTAAAAATACTGCGAGTGGGGGAAACCCTGTCAGGGCTGTCTTTCAGTAGCATGTACCTACATACCTGGTATGAAATGGAGGTTGAAACAATGAGTGTTTGGTGCTCTTGGATACGGAAACTTTGAAAAAGGGTTAGGTGCATAATCACATCAGCAGTTGTTGTCTCTCATTCACTTTTAATGCAACTGCTAATGGATTTGTTCTTTCTTTTTTTTTAACAAACCATCAGTTAATGTGAGAATTAATATCTGATAATGGGGATCAAGAAATTTTTGGCTGTTAATGGCATTATGCATGCTCTCTCTACCCCTTTATATTTGCATTCTAATAGGCTTGGAAAAATTTAATGACATTAAAAAAATCGGTAAAGAGATCAAGTGTGGGTAAACCCTCAGTGATGCACTTTTGGATGGGAAATTTGGGTTGGCAATTGATTTCACTATCAGCATAACAACTGTGTTGATTGCAGAAGGGAAAACATGTTTTTTGTAGTTACTGGGGTTATGTCCTGAGATCCTGTTTCCTAAGCCGAGAGGTAACTGACTGATGTCTAAGCGATTGAAAAGTAAACAACAAAAAAAGGTATTTAAAGTAATTTGATTTGCATTAAAAATATTTCTGTATTTATTTAAAAGAATCATTGATTGTCAGTGATTGATCACACTAAAATGTTGATGTGCAATTAAATGTCCTTACATTAAATTTAACACTTATGAAGAAAAAATGCATTATATGCATATTTATGTAATGATACTTAGCATACATTTATTCAGTCTTAATTTTTACATTTAGCTTAGTAAATGCAGAGTGACAGTTCTTATTTAGTAGAATATTAATTTCTTCTTCATGGCTTGTGTCAAGATAGTTTTAGTAATTGAAGTTCAATTAAAGCTGCAGAGAACTAAAATGAATTTTAGTTAACAAAAAAATGGGGAACATTCTGGGTGTTTTTGGGGAAGAATTTTGCATTTAAAGCTGATAGAGTGAACAGAAGCAGTTTGCAGATGATGTGTGATAGACTGCGCAGCTGATAGAATAGATGAGACCAGGAGGAGTCTTTCAGGGTCTCAGAGTTAATGGTGCTCAGCTCTTGCATTTAGTTTTCATTCAGAGGCTGTAAGGAAGTAAGACTACTAAGCTTCCCTGATTTCCAGTTTTCATTTAATTTTGAATGAACTTTCTGTTGAATTGACTTGCTGAGATAAACTGAAATGAGAATATAGCCTTTTCCAAGAAGTGGCAGCTATGGCTGTCAAGAGCTCGTCATTTTATCTCTCCAGGAAGCTCTAGCTCCATGTGGCTAGCTGTAGGCTTTCCCCTCTTCAGTAGTTTGAGTTTCCTTAAAATGTTTCACAGGAACATGCTACTTGTGAGCAATGCCGTGGAGGGTAGGAATTGGCTGTGGAATCCTGCTACTGTTTTTAGTCTAATTTACATCACCTCACAGATCACAGAGCAGCCTACCTTGCTGTGTGCTGCCAAGTTTTGGTGGAAGAGTAGATCAGAAATGATTAATATAAATGATTATGATCCTGGTGGAGTGGGGTGACATCCAAGGACTAAGAGCTCTGCTGGGTCAACAGAAGCTGTGGAGTTTCTTGATAGAGTCTGAAAGCACGGAAGGAGAGAAGTAGCTAGCAGAAGCCTTCCAGTAATTACTGCAATGGCTTTGGACTGGAGCCCAGGGAAGAGGATGGAGCTGCCTTTCTTGCCTCTTCCCTGTGCTAAAGCCCTGAAGTCTGAGGCCAAGGACTAAGTAGTAGATTACTGACATAGAGAAGGATCAGCAGATTGGAAGCACATCTCTGCAAACTTCATTTTGATTAAAATCCATGCATTTTTCCCAGGTAACCTAACAGCATGTATAGGAGAAGTCAAGGAGCGAAAATAGATATTTAACACTAGTTTGGCCAGAACTGCTGTTTAGAATGTGTACCCCTCGTCACATATTTTGATGTCTCTGTGTTTGACTTGTGCTAGCTTAACTTACTTAAAATTAATTCTAAGTTAGTTCAAATGCAACTGTGAGGTAAAAAACCAGTCTTGTTTTATGTAGTTTAGGCACCCAGATCTTTAATTCTGGAGTGAAGTTATTTTCTGGGGACCTTCCTGCAAACTGGTGTCAAGTTCCGCTGTGTGTGTGCCTGCTGAATTACTAATAGAAACCTATTTAACTTCCACTGGATAGGAACCCCTGAGACTTGATTTCAACTAAGTGTGGAAAAACACTCTTGGTCTCTTGGAAAGAAAATAATTTGACTGGAGGATAAGGATTCAAGGCAGTGTGAATATATATTTGTAACCTTGTTTCGAATTTTTCTTTGTGGATTTTTTTTTTCCCCTTGGGTTTTTCAAAGTCTGGGAAGCTTCAAAGAATGTGCTGTTAGGGGAGTGTGGCTTACCTGGAGGGGACTGAATGCTCAATGTGGGGTAGCCACAGAAGAATGGAAAGCTATGCGCATGGAGGGAACTGACTCCGAGCAGCAAGAATGCCACTGTCATAATAGGTTGGGTTTTTTGTTTGTGTGTGTGGTGAGTTTTTTTCTTCTTCCCCTGGAAGAAAAAGTGTCATCCGTAACAGTAGACTGTTGTTAGCATTTTCTACCAACTTGAACATTCATGTATTTCAGACTGTTAGAATAACGTCAGGTAACGAGGTGATGTGGCAGTGAGGAAGGTAAATGTCATTCTCCTGTGAATCCATTCGAGTACTAGTCTTAAAGCTGGGAAAATGAGTTCTCTTCTACTAGGTTTGGTGAGACCTGAGGGCAGATAGGTCAGGGAATAGCCACGTTCATTTTTCTGGAGGAGGCTAAAATACTTGGCTAGTTGTGTGGCTTCAGTTTTGATGACTCTTCATGATATTCAAGATATTTTGAAGATTCATGACAACTGAAACATTTTGGGAGAATTTTCTATTAGCTGAAAGTAATTTGCTCCTCTCCCATTGCATTGTTTATTGAGTAGTTTAGCTTACTTTTGAAAGTGGAGCCTGGTATATCATTCACTCTGAGTTTTATTAAAAATGCTCTGCTTTGTGAATAGGTCCCTTCATCATTTGTAATGAGCAGTGGAAAATGGATGAACAAGCTTCTCTCTGAAAAATCACATTTGAAATTTCTGAATAATGATCTGAATTGTCTGAAGTCATTTATTCCCAAGACATATCACTGTTCTGCAGAATATTCAAACTACTGTAACCAAAATTAAACTATGGCCTAAGCATGAAGATCCTGCTCCCCACCCCCCACCCCCCCCCAAAAAAAAAAGAGCTTCAAATCACACTAAAACAGTATTTCAGAGTAATAGGAATCTGTTAATTGAATTCAGCTTCCTGGGTAAATGTATTCTTTCTTGTTTCTTATTATCTAATAAAAAGTTTTAGTTTAATCATTGTAGGTAAGAAACCATGCTCAGTGTTTTGTGGTGTATTCAGTGTAACAGAAAAAAATTCCTTCTTTCAGTGCTTTTCTTACAGAAGATGGTCTCCTTAAGTGTCAAGATAATTTTAATCATTGTTCAGAGATCAGACTTGCAGTCCACATTTTTATAGCTAAATGTTACAAAACTCTGCATCAAGTAAATGTTCAACACTACACTTAATAGGGCATTGAAATTCAGCCTTGGGAATGAGGATCGTGTCCAAAAACATTTAGCACGGAATTACGATATCACTCACAGGAAATGTATTTTGGTTTTATTTTTTGGATCCTGTACTGCATAGAAGACAAAAACATTCCTAGTGTTATAATTTTTTGCATGGTGGTTGTGTCGTCTTCTGTGTTCTCTTTTAGTAAGACGTATTCGTATGAGAGTAACAAGTACCAATGAGTGGGTAGTAGAAGGGTACGTATGTGAGACCTTGCTTGCAAACACATTCTTGCCCAAGTGAGGCCTAACATACATGTATACATACAGAGCTGCTACTACTTTCGCAAATACCATTTTATGAGTTGTATTCTGACTTCTAACGCTTAGTTAGAAAACCTTAAAATAATATGCTTAATTTTGCTGTGGATCTTGAACATGATGTCAGCATTTAATTTGTTTACTAAGAAATTAAGAAACTTAACTATGAAATTATGCTGTAGGCAACTGATGCTAGGGTAAAAAATGACTGAAATGTATAACATGTAGATCATTCTTCTAAGGAGCATAATGAGCAAGGCAGCAGTAGGATGTCTGTTATGAACTGATTGCTGAAATGAGTAATTGTCACTGAAGGGTTTTTTGTTATTGCCAGAGCTGTGACTGTCTCTGGAAATTTTACTTTTAGTTTCATTGTTTTCACAGTAATGGTGCATTAAGATGTCAAGTCAAAATATTTTTTTCTAGTCCTTCTGTTCGGGTAGTTCACTTGGGAACGTATATTTCTGAAACGGCAGTGTGTGGAACCACCACACTTTTAAAGTTTCTGAATGTTCCACAATGTTATGTGTTACTGATCATCTGAGAGAGAGTAACTTCATAGGTTTCTTCTTTAGTTGTTGTAGGCTTCTTACGCTGGTTTGCCTTAAAAACGGAACACCGCAGTTCTGTGGGTGACAATGATTGACTTTGTAGTCCCCTATTAATGAGTATGATAAACAAGCCGTGTGAACTAGCCAATTACTAAATACATTCTGAGGATTTGGGTGACATTTCTGTTTCACTTTTGTTAAAATCCTCTCCCCCCTTCTTCTGCTCTTCTCCGTCTCAAATTTTATGCATGAAAGGATCATGACATTTAGGAACTTTCTTTAGGGGCAAGGTTGGTCAAGGTCAGCTGACATCTGCTTCTGAAGCATATGACTTCTGAAAATGAGGTCACTGCGTGGAAGGCAAAAGGTGTTTATTTTCTGTTATTTTCAAAGGGGTAAGCATGCGTTATTGCAGTGCACCAGGGACCTCCTGCTAATACTGTTTATTGGCAGAATTAATAATAAACTAGCAGAGACTGATAGCATTAGTTTGTCATTAGGGGAAGACCTTTCCTCGTTAAGGTGACAACCAGTTTTGTAAGCTTACTTTTGCCTTTCTAGAGCCTGACACATAAACTGTCAAAGACAGGGCAAATAATGCAGTCTCACTACACCAGGCATCAGTAAGAATAGGACTCTTGGCAGTTGTAAATACTGAAATGTTTTTCTGCAAAGGCAGAAACACAGTGTGAGAATTGTATGACGTGTGGCAACATCCCAAGATTTATCAAGCCAGTCTGTACTAATGAAAGTTGTTGTGTGTGTTATGCTGTACAGATGGTTTTACACTTTCTGATGGGTTTTACAATTCAAGTATTTTTGTGCTGCCTTTTTTTTTTTTACTTCTGAAGTTCCATTTCCCCCATCCCATAATGTCCTCTAAACAGATCAAAGCCATTTAAAACAAAATAAACAGCCAAGTCATATGCTGTCATTAAGTAATTGTGGCCAAAGCAAAAACTTATTTTTGCACATAAAGTGTGCTGTCAAATCAGTGAGAGGAGTGACGTGGTAGAAGTTGATCTGGGTTTTTCTTAACTTCACAGCTAAGAAGGCTAAATGCACATTCAGGTAGTTAGCTGGAATGTAGCCATCAAGTCAAGGGAAGAGACTCTGCCCCTCTCTTTGGCACTTGTGAGGCCTCAGCTAGACTGTCATGTCCAATTTTGGACTCCTTTGTGCAAGCCAGTCTGACTTTGGGAGCAAGATCAGCATGGGCTCACCAACATGATCTGGGACAGAATATGTGACATGAGGAGAGAGTTGAATGAACTTCATAGGATAAGGGGGCGATCTTACTGCTGTCTACAGCTACTTAATGGGAGGATGTAGAGAAGACTACACTCTACTTTTGTGAAAGTCTGCAGTGAGAAGACAAGAGGTTCTGTGGGCCCTACTTGTCAAACTGGAATCAAGAAAATAGATGAAAATTATAGTCCTTAGTTACAAATACAAAGTGCTTTTTAACATCCTAAATGATTGCCTACAGTATGAAGAGCCATGCAAATTCCTAAGAATTTCAATTATACCCTCTGATCTTACTGAAACGATATCATGTCTCTTCACCACAGTTTACTTTGGTTTAAATTTGTGAGGATTTTTCACGTCTGTATAATTGTGAGGTTAACAAGCTGCCTTGGAGGACTCTGCTTCCTTAAATTCTGCATTCATTACATGCAGTTGAGACACTAGAAGATGAAAGAGAACAAATGAAAATTCTTGGTACTGCAGCTGGCAGTGTACAGAAGGCTAACGTTTTCTTCAAGGATTTGTAGCTAGGGAGGGTTACAAACAGAGCAGTTACGTGAAATGGTGATGGGCTCCCTAAATTTGTTTTTCCCAGCTCTGTTGCAGCTCTATGAGCTCCTATATCCAAACCAGATGTGACTAGAATGGGGAGAGCTAGCAAGGAGCAGCTTCTCTCTTGCTTCCCCATCAGCTTCTGCCCCTTCTATATACAGCTGTGCAGTGTTTCACCCACCTTAAATGGCATCATAGTGATCAAAGACTGCTACTGGGGATTTGGGAGAGTCCACAAACGTGTGGGTGGGCTAAGGAGTATCCACAGGCTATGAGTGGAGTGGGAAGGGAAACTACTGGAAAGGAGGACTGAGGGGTCCTGTGAGTGATAGCAAGTGTGAATCCACATGCCTAGTAAGTACCACCTTGTACATGGTTCTGTCGTGACTGGATTGATGCTTGTTTTTTTCCCATGTTGGGTTTCTTAGAAACCCTGTTAAAAAGCCCCAGTAATGAAGAAGCTTGTGAGTCCAAGAGCTGCTCAGTTTCTTGCAGTTTTGGCTGTAATGGAACACTCAGCAGCAGTCCACTTCAACTTCTTTTTGTGCCTTAAATCAGGACTGCCAACAGGCTGGATTTTTCGAACCCATCCACTTTGCCAGGACTTCAGAAGCATCCAGAAAAGGGTGAGAAGGTGGGGAGAAGAGATCGGTGCAGTTTGCTGAAGCAGAGTACTTCTGACAGGCACAGTGCCTGCTCAAGTAGAAGTGGGCTACAGGAATGCCTTGTGTTGCAGTAGGAATTGGGAATAGTCAGAGCTCTCCTTCTCTGGCTTCCCACCCCTCTGCCTTACTTCTCCATGTGTGGCTTGGAGTATCCAGTGTTGCTGTGTGTTCAACAGAGATGCTTGTTCTATCAAGAAGTGATTTTTGTGTTACTGGCTTGTTTTGTTGTATGTTCCTTATGAGGCTTGCCATTGGCATTGGACTAAGCTGTTAATTTAGCATTACAGTAGTATTTTAAGGTAAGATCGCTTGTATTACAGAATGACTATAATTCATATTGGTGAAAGTGAACATTTATTGATGGTTACCCACAATATAGTAACTAAGATGTTACTTTTGTTTCTAAGTATACACTGCCTTACTTCAGACATCATGGCAAAGTAACGTTTTCCTTTTTAATGACTGATTACAGTAAGTGCGTTTGACAAGCATGGTTCTACTAAGTAATGCAGTCTTTGATATTAGTATCTATGTGTTTATAGTGCCTTTTTAAATGGACTCTCCAAAATTAGCTTATCTTCTGGAAATCCGTATAGGTGAAAGTACTCAGTTTCAAGGTAACCTGAAAGGGTAGAATCAGTCTTGCATTTTTTCAGTCCTTTTTTTTTTTCTTTCACTTGGATAGAGGAAGAATAAAAACAAAGGGCATTTGTTATCTAGCAAAACTCAGAAGCTATTTCACATGAAAACATAATGAGTGTGACAGCCTACAAATAGCATTGAACATGAATCTTTTACAGAAGAAAGGAGGAATGTCCTTTGGTATATTTACTTCAGTCAACCCTAATAAGGCTTGTTTTATGTGTTTTATGCATCCGCCATCATAATTATAAATCCTTGACATTTTAGCACTAACATTTATATCTGCCAGGGAAGCTACCCAGAGTCAACCCTCAAGGAAGGTCTGTATTGTTACTATGGATCTCTGTAACAGCTCTCAAGTAGTTACTAAGTGGCTTAAAA
Source organism: Rhynochetos jubatus (assembly GCA_027574665.1). Lineage (NCBI taxonomy): Eukaryota > Metazoa > Chordata > Aves > Eurypygiformes > Rhynochetidae > Rhynochetos > Rhynochetos jubatus. Next base: position 16,304,852 of record CM050654.1, on the reverse strand, counting down.
AATTACATCTCAGTCATGCTTGAAGGGCTCATCAAACTTTGCCACAAATATCAACGTGAAGTACCCAATCAGCTGCATTGTTTGAAGTACAGTCACGCATGCCCACGGAGGAATAGGTTGGACAGGAGGAAATAGGATATAAGGTCTCATCAATCAGGTGGTGGTTTGTTTTTTTTCCACCACGACCTTTCAAAAAAAGAAAGGGGGGGGGGGGAGAAAAAACCAACCCCCAAACCTGCCAGTTCAGCTACTGGGACGTAACAGGAAGGTAAGGATATCTCTGATTTGATCACACGCACAAAACCAACAGCTACGCTTTCTGAAAAGCATGCACAAAAGGGTTTTGGGCATTATTTCTTAATATAGGGGCTTTTTTACCTTTGTAGAATAGTTGAGGACCTTCACAAAATAACAACAAAACATCCCTCAAACAAGAAAACAAAACAAACAAAAAACCCAACCAAACCAACCCCAAAACCAAATGACCAAAAGCCACAGGAGAAATTACAGCAGGCTATTAAGAAACTGAGATCTGGAAACTGAGGTTCATAAATTTAGCTGGTTATCCAAATTCAGGGACAAGACTGATTGCTCAGTGCAGAAGTGTTGGTCTCCTAGAAGTAATGGAGGGTTCAAACCCCTTCTCGTGGCTGTGGTGTCAGTAACCACAAATCGAGTAAATTCAGGTAAGCCCAGGCAGTGTAGCTCTTCACCAAACACTGCACGGGCACACTGGGGAAGGAGCTCCAGGCAGTTAACATGCAGTCCTTCCTTTATGTATGGCTGTCTCTAGTTAATTCTCTCTTAGGTGTAGTAAGTGATGGGCAAGAAGAGGAAATCCAGATTTCTTGGCAAGTGGGTCTGCTAATTAAAATGTGAAAACTGGAAACAATTGGTATCTCACTGTTCGGACAAACTTTTACAGTTTAGTAATAATTTGAAAGACTTCAGCTATATATTTGAAGAAAATTATAATTTAAAGAAAGTACCATCTCTTGCCATGGTGCCTGTATATGGTGAAATAGAAACGTTTGAAGCACTTGGCAGTAGTGAGGACCTCCAGTCATGCTGTGCATTTAAACTGAAATCCTGTGGGGCTTTACCAGTCCTGGCCTCATATTCCACCTTTGGTTCTTCATTTTGTCCCCTGCTTTGTCCCTTGGGCCATGCAAGAACAACTGCACTGTCACTGTTACTTGTAAGGATCCCTCCCTTCCATCAGAAAGGGCTGGGACTTGGGCTGGGTCTGGTCTCTGTTTTCTTTTTAGGCATGCTGCTTCTCTTCCTATTTTGTAGTTTCCATATATCCTTGGAAAGTTTTGAGAGCAGCGGCTACCAGTGTTTGTACTGTGTGCAGCAGGATTCTGTTCTCAGCTACCTTTAGGCAGTACCAAAAGACGTCTGAATAATAAGGGTAGGAGAAGTGTCAGGTGGTCTTTGGGAAGGTACTCTGGTGTGTGTAGTTTTGGCATGTAGGTAAACAAGATGAGCTAATCACCATAGCTTTCATGTAATGTATCTGTAATTTCTTTTCATATGTAGGTGTGAAGGAGGGCTGCCATATGGTGTGTATATTGGTATTCTTCCTTGACAGCCTTTATTTTAAGTTAAAGGAATTCCAAGGCAAACTATTATGCAAGAATACCATTCAAAATACTTATCAGTATATACCAGAAGAATACCTTGAAAGAACATTGAAGAAAGGCTGTAGAGCTCCAGGAAAATTTTAAATTGAAAAATTAAATGACCCTTTCATCTATTTTTGAGGTACCCTAATTACCTTTAGTTCTGTCTATGTTGCACTGTTACCAGTCTTTCATCTTTTAATCATTTGAACAGGAGTCTTTCACAAGTAATACATAAAATCTGATTTTACATTAATGAGTTTGTGAAGTTCTGAGACAAATTCCACAGTGGCTTTATGAAGTTCTGTTGTTCAACATGTGGTACACTTTACACTCTGTCATCTTGCCTTGATCTAAAGTGTTCTTGTCCCCTTGTGGGCATAAGTTAAAAGAATAAACCCGTGCCCATAGAAAAGTTCCTGTTAGGAAGATGAACCCCTTGAGAGGAGTGCAGAAACCTTGTTCCTGCTGTTGTGGCCAGACTTCACGGCATGTATGTGCGCGGCACTCTGGAGAGAGTGGGGGCACAAACAGTGGTCTGTGTTCGTTAAAGGAGACTGCAAAATCTTTCAAAAGAGTTGTTAATTCAGTGATGTGTTGACAGAAATTTGCTTTGTGTGGTTCACAGAGCTGAGGCAGCTGGAGGATGGAGAGGTGCTTTTCTTCCTGGTTTAGTTCCTGTGAATCTGGCAAGTTGTAGCACTTGCGTGAAGGAGCAGTAGAAACTAGGGGTTGGGGAAAGAGGAAAGCCTGGCCATAGCAGCCTCAAATAGATGTCAGATTTTCCACTTAAGATGGCCTGGTGCAAACTGCTGGCTAATGAGGGAACTTTGCCTTTGTCTTGTGTTGGTGCTGGTGCTCACGTGTCGTAGATGGCTGGAGCAGAGAACTGGCCTGGCCAAACACACAGGCTTGCTGAAAGAAGCAAGGAAAAAAAAAATAAAGAGGAAAGGATCCCTTTTCCCTTTTTGCATTCATCATATGTAGGCTGCTGTCAGCTGCAGCCTTTCCCCATCTGTGTCTGGGTGTTTGCAGGTTGAAGCACCTGGGGAGAATTGAAGTTGTTCTGATCTTTTTATTATTGTTCTTAAATTTTATTTTGAACTTTGCTGTATTCTGGTGTCAGTGTATTACATACGGAAACACCGTGTGCCTTTCTACTTTGTTGCCCATGCGTAGGGATAAATGCAAGATTAATCCTGCAGATCCCAAATTGAGGGCTCAGAGAGCAAGGTAGCGAGATGTTGTGATGAACTTCATGTTGTGATGAACTTCATGTTGTGCTGCAGCTTGAGCCATCGCTTCTCCTTATGTCACAAAGTTTGAAGTAGTCACTGAGCTATTCATTCACCCCTCCTCACAGCTCTTTGTTGAGATGTGACTGCTTTGTGTGAAAAATCTTAATATATTAATTTGCCCAGAAAAGTGATTTTTTTTTTTTTTTTTTTTTTGCTGTATCATTTATAAGTAACTAATAATCACTCCAACAGGGGCTCTGGCTGTCCGAAATGCAGGTATGTTAAGCCACAGTCTTGAATGACTGACTGAAGGCCTGGACAGAGAGCAACTGAATGGGGAACAGACACTCTGGAAGAAACTGACCATTTTTTGTCATTTGTACTTTTGTTGTCCATAGTAAGAATGTAAATAAAGTTTTTAATGTAGAAAAAAAAAAAAGAGGAAAAATTTCCATCCAACTTGAATGAAAAATTTAATTAATGAAAGTTGACTATTTAATTCCTTTTTGTGCTATTGAACACATCATTCCAGCTGTTGAAAATTGCATCTTTTCAATCATGTACTGATGCTAGCCTGTGAGTGAGAAAGTCTCTTAGTGATTTTATCCTGACAGTAATTGAAAGCTGATTAATTTAATTGCAAGCAAGCTCTTATTTTGCCATTTCTTCCTTAGTACCTTGTGTACATGCCTGGTGTTTGGGGTCAGAAAGGAAATAGTGGTGTCTATTTTCTAATTTAGTATAGAAAAGCTAGTAAAATATACAGTTTTTAACCTTATTAACAGTAATCTAGTTGTCAAAAGTGTAGTTTGAAGAGACAAGTAATTATGAAACCTTTTATTTAAAATGGTGTATAGGGCAAGTCAGTTTTATGTCATATGGTGTATACGGAAAGTCAGCTGTTTCTGGTTTAACAGACAAGTTCCTGAAAGCAACATCTGTAAAGTTGTTATTTGTTCAAAGGTGGGGATGTTTTTCTTTGAAATTCTGAAACTCCACAAAATTGTTCATATTTAATTGAGCTTAATTAGCAAGCACTAAACCAAAAGTGTTGTAATTTTAATGTGGAAGGAGTTCTTCATACCGTTTCTTGTGTGCATGGGGTATATTCCCATGCACAGTGATGTGTGGCTGCTGTGTATGAGAATGAACATGGTCCTGCAGCTTGGGCTTAGGGAGTAGAGTGCAACTACTCTTGGAAGGACTGAGAGCCCCTGGAAAATGTGACATTTCACATGTGAACAGGGGTATGGGAACACTTTGCCTCCTGGGGACTTCCAAATGCGTCATTGCATCATTTTTCTGTCTCAGTGGTGGGTGATTCCCTGGGGCACAACACGCTGCTGCTTTATACGCAGTCGCTTTCACACAGTTACACCGTTGTCTGCTATTGGTGTGTACCCACCTTTTTTATATGAGGGCTGATCTTGGGCAAATGCGTGTGTGTCACTCTGCGTGTTTGGGAGTGTAGTCACTTCATCTTGACATAATCTTGTTTTAATGTTCTGAGAGCTTTGCAATTGAATTATTAGTGAAATACTGAAAGGGCGGTACCGTAGGACACCATACCAAGTTAAAGTTTGTCTGCATTGCCTTGTAATGAATTTTCCACTTATGATCAACAAAAATGCTAATAACACTGTGTATTGTTGTTGCCTTATGTTGTGACTACAGCAATATAAGTAGGGAGGAGTTTAGTAATCAAAAATGACAGCTAAGTGCTAAGTTTTGATGATTTATAGATTGTCAAGGTAAATGGTAGGGTGTTAATAGAGATTACAACAACACTGGGGTTAGAATCTATGTATTTTTATACAGGTAAAATGGTATCTTTTACGGTAAATATTCATGTTCTTTAACTTAAAAAAAAAACCAAAATAAAAGAGAAGCTTAAGTACAGCAAGTGTACAAAACAGCAGCAGAGTACTAGCATGACTTTTAAGGTTTACAAATGCCTAGAGTTAAGATTTTGATGTGTTAAAAAAAAAATCAACGGACCTACTGAACTCAGTACAAAGAAATATTGAACTGATGAAGAAAAAAGAACAGTGGTGTTGTTTTCATGGTATGTATGTGGGAAACTTCTTAATGTGTCCTGAATTTCCTTTGCACCAGAAGAGATTTGCAGTCTGTTCCAATTAAAGAATTTTCCATACTGGAAATGAGAAGTCAATTACTACAATTACAATTTAATAGCTAATTTACATAACCTTAATTGTATTCATCCCTTTGAAAGGCTGAAGCTGATATTTATAACGCATTGATTGATTAGCAGTGTATTTATGTTAGAATTGCTACCAATAAGGTGCTCCTGCAACTGCAGTCCCAAAGAGTTCTCTCCTGAATAAACATTTTAGGAGACAAATGGCAGTTTATTTAATTGGTGAGGAAAGGCCTATGCAGTACTGGAAGTATTTCCTTTCCACACTCTGTAGAAAATGGGAGTTTAGATCATGTTATGTAATTAATGGTGTGTTCCATACTGTAAAAAAACTCCACTTTCCCGGGTGGTTTTTTTTTCATCTGTCAAAATAGTGCCTCGGTGTAGACTAGGGAACTACAGGCTTTTCACTGAAGTCACTTGAGGAATGACAGCCATAAGAAACTTGCCTGCTTTCAGAAGAGTGTGAGGCCTGTGTGCTTTAGCTCTGGGAAATCCTGCAGCCGTTTACCAGGCTGTATGGCAGGGGCTTGCCTGCTGGCTGCCTGCACCTGTCCCCTGCCTGCTCCAGCTGGGAGCATGGGAATGGAGTGCTGGCGTGGATCAGGTGGGAGCTGGGAATGGGGCTGGTGGTGGAAAGGGCTTTTCTCCTGACTGCTGTGGGAAGTGGGAGGAGAGGGGCCAAAGCGAGTGTCCTGTCTGCTGAACCTTCTTGACAGGTGCATGAAAGTGGAGTTGATACAGTCTTCACACCATTCGCAACCCTTCCGTGTAGTTAAGCAGATGAAGGCCGTTTGTGTTTATCCACTTCCAGAGACTGCCATTTCTGTGTGGCATTTTGCCTGAACCAGACCAGTTTCTGAACAGCTCTCACGGCAGGTGTTGGACTTGTAACCTCTTAGTTTTTGGGAAGTGTGTCCTGATACTACGGCAGGTGCTTTAGGGAATCTCAGTGGAGCAGTGACACAACAATATTGTTATTATGACCAAAATTTTATTTTAGGCTGGACCTTCTGCAGATGGGGTTGTTTGAACACCAGGGGAGGCAGCAGGGAGGGTGGCCTGGCGGGCAAGTGGACCTGGCCAGTGGGGTGCATGGGCAGCACCTGCACTCAGGTGTCCCCGTTCTTCCTGACCAGTGTGGGAGCCCTTCAGAGGGAGCGAGCAGTGGGTACGTGACTGGCTGGGCGCAGGCCATGGCCCCTTACCACAGAGGATGATGTGCTGTGGGTGGGAGCAGTGGTCCCTGGAAGCCAGTATGGCTACACCGCAGTAACCACGACACAGTTGGCCCTTCTGGGCTTGGCTGGTAGGTAGGCTGCCTGTTTGACTGGTAAAGCAACTTTCTGTTACAATTTCTGCTAAAGTTCGACCTTCAGGGGAATAAGGGAAACGTATCGTGCTTAGAAATCTGTGTGTGATAACACCATGATGTATGTAAGCCTATGAGAGTGGCAGTGAAGGGCTAGTTTGTGGCTCTGGTCTCTGCTGCTGGCCAGGGGTAAATACTTGAAAAAAGCTTATAGAAATGAGGTAATCACGACAGCAATGTTCTCCTGGTTTACCTCTTCGGTTTTTACTACATAATCTGGGGGCTTTTGGGTCTGAAGTAGTGCTTGCATGTGTCCACTTAGCAGTTCTTGTTGGGCTTTTCCATCAGTTAGTTCAATTTTCTTTTTTTTTTTGAGTCAGTCCCTACTTTTTTGTCTCTGCAGCATCTTGCGGCCATAAGTGTAGACTATCACAATGCAATATAACATTTAACATGCCGGAGTGTGAAACCATGGGGTAACCCAGCTTGGTCCAGCTGAGGAGTTCACTTGGTTACTTCCATCAAGGCACAGTGGGTTCCATTTGTGCTACATTGTAAATACTCGAGTGAACTTTGTATCTTACTGTTATCTAAGGTGTTTTTAGTGCCATGGTCCTACACAGTCTTGATGTTCCTCTTCTGTAGTAACAGCCTCTCTCTTAAAAATTGTTTCCACTGCAAAAGTGAGCTTGAGAAAGCAAACCTTTTTGATGGGTAGCAGTTGTGGAACTTCATGAATCATGACGGGCTTCCATAATCACATGAACACAAATATTTTAAAACCATTTCATTTTAAAAACAAAGAAGAGACACCATATGTTTTTTAGTTGGCGCTGGAGAAGATTGCCTTGTTCTGTTGATGTCTGGCTCTAAGGCAGCCTTTTGGGCTGTATGTAGTTGTGGGGCACAGTGATGGCTTGGTGATGAATGCAGTGTGAATACCTGGGTAGTTTCCCTGCAGTGCAGGAATAGGTACAAAGAGAGTTGTCTTTGTTACTGGGATTTATCTTTCCCATATGCTTTGGACAAATAAAACCCAACTTGTATGTTGTAAGAGCTATTTGTTCAACCATGGAAAAGAAAGAGGTTTCATGTGGGAAAGGAGAGCAAGTTTTCTACCTAATTATTTAAGGGGTTTTGTGTGTCTCTGCAATAGGCATTGGTAAATACGAGCTGACACGTTTCTAGCAACCAAATTATAAATGAGTGGAAGACCTGAAAATGTCAGTTTCTTCCTTAGAAGCACTTTAGGATTTTTCTTTTCTTCTTTCTCTTCTCCCTCTCACACATTCATTTATTCCCTTAGGCAAATGAATTCTTTTAAATGTTTGTCTCTGGTTCAGTATACTACTTATCATAGGATATAATTTTTGACACGCCTTGAAAATGTCAGAGAAAATTTGATGTACTGATATTTTTATAGAGAGAGTGTGTATGCATACCTTCATTTACTTTGTTTGTTACAGCCTTTAAACTTGTTTGTGTGTGTATCTTGGCAGTGCCTAGCAAGTTGTGTGTGTTTTGGTCTTTTTCAATATCAGCTAAGAAAAACTTAAGGGAAAATGCTTGAACTGCTTCTGTTACCTTTCTCCGCTTGGAGAGGGCTGTGCGGTGTCAAGTGTCCTGTTGGTTGAGAACAGCAAATCTTCTAATTTGTTTAGATTCATTGTGAATTAATCATTTTATGTTTGTTTTCCCAAGACTGTACCACAGTTAACTGTTTCCCTGGAACTGTAACGCAGTTTGCAGCCAGCCACACGTATCCGAGTCACTCACATGAATATGAGTTTGGACAGCAGACTTTGCATTAATTATGACCTTATGCCATTGCTTAATTATGACCTTCCTGTGCACTTGAAGTTGTGGAAGAGCCACTGACTGGGGGACAATTTTCAGAAACGATGTGTGTGGTATAAGCTTGCAGGAGAGAATGGGAGGGGATGGTAGAAACAGGGTGGGTATGCGTATCTAGGTGGACCAAGAAACTTTCATCCTTACAGAGAGAGGCATAGGTTGGGCGATTAGGGAAACTCCTCACTGCTGCTGTGCTGGATGTAACTTGTCCTTGGAATGTAATTATCATGTACTTGTAAATAAACATGTATCTGCTCACTCAGTACAGCTTCCATGGTTATGTTACCTTTGTGCAGTGTGTCAGCACTGAAATTTTTTAAAAATAATAAACACCCTCCACCCCCAAGAATTAAATGCTGTTTTTTGTTTTTTAAGCATGCTTAGCTCTGAATGTTTTGGAACAATGTAAAATGCTCACTAATGGTAGAATGCTAACTCAGAAAAGCATGTCAGCATGGGGCACTGCTGAAGCATATACTTAAGTCATATTGAAGTCAGTGTATTTAAACACAAGTATATGTGCTTTCCTGAATCTGTATGTTTATTGGTAGCTGTTCTGAAATAAGGTTGTTATTTTTGTAGTCTAATGAAGGATATGTTTTGCTTTAAAAAAAGCAAAGTTTGGTAATACTCAAATATACAATGTTATCTTTTGTTTTGATAGCTGATTGCTGTTTATGATGAGCAAGAAACTCACCCTAAGACTGATGGCACCAATGGCAATTTCACAGACCGAAACAGCCCAGACTCTTTTGAGACGGAGGTAGCGGCGCAGCTGGCTGCCTTTCAGCCGATTGGTGGTGAGATCGAAGTGACTCCTTCTGCTCTGAAACTGGGTGTGTATATCTTGCGTGGTTATTTTGTAATTTTTTTGACCAATATAGAGGTAATGTCTGACTGACTGTAGTCTGATTTTATGTGTTTAAAGGAAGTTTTTAGCACCCCATTTCTTGCCTTGTGATTAAGTGAAGGCAATTGTTGGGCTTTTGAACAGTTGGTGCTGAAGACTACAACTGAGCGTGGCAAGTCTGCACCTGAGCCTTGTATCCTGCTCTGTTACATCTGTCTGTACTGTTGAGGTCTCTCTTACCTCCTTTCCTTGGCTGAATAGGTTGCTGATAATCCTTCATTGTAATCTGAGAGCAGAAGGGATGAAACCTATGCAGAATATTTTCAAGTAACAGTCACTGAAGAAAGCTCAGCATTTTTGTTGAGGAACCTGGGTTCAGTGAGTGTGAAGCTTCTGTACTGATTGTCTGACCTAGTACCCTGTTTTAGGGGTGGGAGGTAGAAAGGAGGAGATGTGGGTTGCAAACGGTTCAGCTTGCTGCCTTTGAAGAAGTTGCACAGCAGAGTCTATTTGCCTATCTGAGTTTCAGGTGAGCAAACTGTGATTAGGAGAGGCTTCTGTTTAATTCCCTCTTATATCAGAGGGCACTGTGTGAAGTGCTGCAATTCTGGTCCCTTGTGTTGTTTCAGTGGGCCTGGAAGGCCAAGAGTTCAGGCACTGGTTTCCAGTTACAAAGAGCTAGTCTCGTAGGTTGAACACAAAGCGGTTTGAAATACTCTTGGGTTGAGAGCAGCCTGAGCTGTCACCTGGATAGTAGCTGTAGAAGCTTTCAAAACCAGATTGGAGGGGAATCCTCTTACACTCTGCCTGTAAAGCAGTAGGGCACTGACAGTGTTCAGCAAATGAATGATGCTTAGGAGAGGCTTCTCAGCGTTCCACCAGAGCTCATCGTCCAATTCACCCTGTATTGGTGGGTACTGCTGGGCGTCTGCTAACAGCGGGCAATAGAATTTCTGAGTGTGAGGGATAGAAATGCTGCCTCTAGTTGTGCTACTCTCATGGGGTAGTCTTAACTACAGCTTCAGAAACTGAATGCCTACTTGTCTGTTTATTTTAATTGCATTTTTAGAGGAAAGGGCTGTTTAACAAAACCGAGCTAAAATAAAATTTCTAAGAAAGCTCACTAGATCAGGTTTTGTAACATAACTTCTAACAGAAGTCTGTTCATTTTACTGCCTGATGTAGAAAATCCTGAAATTCAAGCTGCATGAAAATTTTTAGAATCAAATTGCTGTCTCAGTGGATCACTTCTGTTTTTTCTGTATTCTAGAATATAGGAAAATCTCTTTCTGTAATTAACAACACACAGGAATTTCTCATACTTAAAAATCTTTGGAAAAGTCTTATTCTTGCCATAACTTGTATTTCAACTGTGTTTTTGGTAAAAGTTTGTGGCTAAAGGTCCAAGGATTGAACAGTTTACAACTTTATTGCATATTTTTAAATAACATTGTAACCACAATTTAGCATGTTTAGAAAGTAGAGATTGTTCTCCAAATACTTCTGAGCCCCATTTAAAAAATAAAAATTGAAATTGGTTTTCCTAGCGTACTGTTGTATGTAAGTTGAGGGTTAGAGAGAAGAGTACTTCAGCCTCTCACAGTTTTCTGTAAAACACTTAAATGCTAGAGCTCTTGAGCTCACCAGTAAGCTACCAGGTAGTTCAGTTTTCATAGCATTTATGGAATCCTTCTATTATTGAGTGTAAAGGAGATGAAGCATAACATGAGAAAAGCAGCCAATTGGTGTTCTATTTCATTTTCACTGTGATACTAATATATATTTGAAGTTTAAATGGCTGCTTGCTTCTTAAAATAGAGAACATAAATATAATACGTTTTTCTCAATGGTTCTCTTTCAGATTGTTTTATTTTACAAGGTAAATGAAAGATTTGCAGTCTGCACTCTGAAATTTAATTGTTTTTTTCCTGGATTTTACATCACAGATTAAAGTTCTTTAGACTTAATTTTTGCCTTTATGTTTCCTGTACAAGTCCCCAGACCTTAAATTATGTCCCTATTTCCACTAGAGGCAAATTGAAAAGTAAATGAAGAAATAGAAAGGCAATTTGGTTGCATCAATACCATTGATGCATGAACCACGGTAGTCTGACTCCCTGTCTAATTATTGAATTGACTCACACTTGCTAGCAGAAATAAATAACAATAATTTTAAAAAGGTGCTCTTACTTTAGGAGCCAAGGATGTGATTAAGTATATACGTAGCGAGGAAGTGTTGCTTTCCATGGCAGAGCTGTGTTTCAAGAACTGTCGTGTGCTTAGGTTTCAGAGTGTTTTTGCAGAATGCCTTTTGGGATGAAATGCAGGGAATTCCTTGTCATATAAATTGTCAGATTACAGAACAGTTTTGACTGTTTAATTTCTGCTGTTTATTTTGTATTTGATGAAACCAGATCCACGTTTTTGTTCATGGGCAATGTCCATTTAATGGTCTGCTCAGAGAATGCTGACTGCTTGATGCTTAGGAAGTACGTGAAACTGAACGCTGCTGTTCTCAAACATGAGAGAATCGGTGCTGATTTTAGAAAAGGCACTTGAGATACTGCTGTCAACGTTTCTTCTTTTTAATAAATTGTGTATTTGAGCCAGTTAATTCTGTGTTATCTCTAGGCTTAAAGCCTTTACTGGCTAGAGAGAGATGGCGATAATGGGGAAATTTTTTTTTAATTGTATGGTTACTTTCAGGTTTTTTTGTGGCTGATACTCTTTACAATACTGATCAGCTTGATTGTCTGAAATCATAGTTTTTCCATTTTGTAGTTAGTTACCCTTATTTTGCTCTTTGTCACCTGTAACTTTGTAAGTGAGCCAGAATAAAAGCAATCTTATATTTGACTTGGAAGCTAAAAGTATTTTATATCTTACATTGCTTTCAAATACTGGCAAAACTTTAGGGGAAAAAACTTAAGTTTCTTACTTTACTTATTATGAAATTACTTTCTTAGTACGTTGCACGTATCTTCTTTAGACCAGTTGAAGAAATTATTCAGCTATTTGTTTTCTTTTCCATGAAATTAAGGCATTGCTGATTTAGAAGTGAATTTGGTGATCTCAAACAGGTGAAATTGTGGTCTATTATGTTTAATTCAAGAAAAATGCAGGAAGACTTTTGCTGTTTGTGAACACAGTATCTGCTGTGTCCATAACACCAGGTGAGATGCCAAGATATTTGAGTGCCTCCCTCTGCAGAACTGGACTGTTAGGTGTTGTTGCTGACAGTGTCTGAATTCAGACTGCAAGGTAAGCAGTACCTCATAGCTCCTTACAGCTGAAAAGGATTTACTGAAGTTTGATACTCAGGGCTGAAATTGCTGAGGGAAGCATAGTCATTCAGTTCTGTTACGTCTCAATTTGGTAGTGGGTTTTGCATCCTGGTGCTTTCCTATTAAACATGAGGATGTGGGGAGCTACAGGCCTGTCAGTCGGCCTCAGTGCCAGGGAAGCAAATAATCTCAAGTGCTGTTCAGTAAATTCTTCATTGCCATTTTTACCTCCTTTCTGAGGTGTAAAACTGTGGATAGACAAAACCTTACAATGACCAGTGAAATCACAGTATGTTGAATACTTTTTAGCTGCATGACTTTAGCCCATGGTAAATATAAGGTAGCGTACACCCTAGTGAGAGAGTTTATTTTAAAATTCTGTGTCAGAGATGGTCTTCTGGCTAACAGAGTCCTCAGCCCTTCCCCTGTCTGGCATCTCTTTGACCAGAGGTGGTAGCTGAGAAGAATGTGCAGAGTAGGGACTTTGCAGACCTTGTTGGCTGATTGCCTTTATTCCGTGTTCCAAACTGCTGTTTCCTTGCAGATGTATGATTAAACAGTCGTTCTTTCATCTTAAAGATAGCTTTGCTGGGGTAGTGGATGACATTCTTGCGTAGTGTGTTAAGATCTTTTGAGAGACCGTGATGGATGGAGTTATGTATATAAGGGATGCTAACAGCATGTGCAATAGTCGTGTCTGGTGTTCTCTAGCTAATCATTTGAGGTTTTGAATAGATACGTGTTTATTGTTCGAATTTTTACAAGTGAACTGGCAATGCAGAGTGGTAAAACACAACTTCATGATAGCAACCAATGGACTATGTGTAAATTGATGTGATCTTCCTAAAATATTTCCAAATCATTTGTTTTAGGTGTTTACCAACTTCAGACTAGAGGTTTCTAATAAGTCTCCTCTGAGTAAATACTTACCCACCAGTAACCTTCTGCTGATGAACCTGGTGCATCCATGATGTTTTAGAATTGGGTTTAAGATTCCCAAAGCTGGTTTCTGAGTGTAAGCATTATGGGAAGCAGATACAGTTAGGTTACTTTGATTGTTGGCTGTTACAATAAAATTTTGCTTTCTAATGAATGTACACATTTATTAATGTTTAGTTAAAATGGAGGTTAGAGTAATAATTGCTTAAACAGTTATTGATAGCAGGTGACAGAATTCTCTTATAAACTACAGGAGTTTAACTCCTCCCTTTGGAAGCTTTCACTGCTAAGTAGGGCAAGTGTCTTGCTTTTTTCACTGAAAGGTCTTACTTTGGTATTTCAAAATTTGCATGCCTTTGCTTTAAAGCAAATCCCTGAGAGCAGAATTGTCTTCTTTCATGTATGTATATATATTTTATATATATATATGCACACAACCCAGCTGATCAATGTTCTAAGCAAGTGGAAGACTGGGGTGCAAATGGTGGTTGGGATAGCTGATTACAGTCTCTCTCCTAAAATAAGTTTACGAATGGCAATGACAATTGAAGTTCAAGCTATATTGAGGTACTTGCACTTTTGAACAGTCAGTTTTTCAGTTGTGGACATTTTATGTAGTGTCTTCAAAGTTTGTTTCCTGAAAAGAGATTGCTACCTGGGAATGCTTAAGCCCTCGGTAGGTCTAATACAGGATAATAACGGCACTAGCCTAGAGAGTTTTGATTTTCCCTTTTGATGCAGCTGGTGTTGTGGCAATGTCTTTTTAACATTTGGGAAAGGTTACTTGCACTCTGATGGAACTTCCTTGAAGGTGTTTCACAGGCTTAGGTACAGAATATACTTAATCAAATCAATGTATTCCTGTGCTATTGGGATTGCTGTAGCTTCAGTTGTGCTTCACAGCATTGTTCAAAACACTCATTTAGTTTGAATGGCCTTATGTGTTTGGGTTGCTAAGTCAGTCAACAGAGATGCTTCCGTTGGCAGTATCTTAGTTTGGAGACCAAGGGAGTTGAAGGCAAGGTTTCTTCCAGGAGTCTTTGGAAGTTGCTCCCTTGATAGGCCTGACAGGGCTTAAATGGTTACCCCCAGGGTACGGATGTCATCCATTTCTGTGCTCAGACTTCAGAGCTTGGAAGGAGTTTCTTCTCTTTCTTGTCTGCTTTGAAGTATTTTAAGCAGGTTTGGGGGCATATATTTGGTTAGTCCTCGTTCAAGCTGGTGTTGAGGTACTGTGAATACACAGACAGCCTATGACACATGATTGTGTTTTTAAGAAGTTATGAAAACAGATATGAATTGAAACTATTCATTTGACGGAATGCTGCGAATGCCTGTGTACAGCATACGGGCTGCGTCAGAGTAAGTAGGAGACTTTCCTACGTAAAAGCAATGCTGTTCACCTTAGTCTTGCAGTGTCAGTTTACTGGCTGAGCATTCCTGTCTGTCAGTACCTTAAGTGTACTATGTACATGCAGTAATTCTCTCGTGTATGATTCAGGGAAAATTAACATTTTGAAATGGGTAAGTTTCAAAAGAAATGCATTATGGAAGCACATGCTGCCCTCTGTGGTTTGAGGCAGTACTGCTTATTTCCTTAAGCAAATTTGACTTCATTCTCTTTCTTTGCACTGGAAGGCTGCTCTCATAGCTGCAATATCAAACGTTGTTCTGTGCTGTTTGTCATATGTGGTGTGAGAATGACACTGTCCTCGATAGATTTTTCTCCTCTATAGCATTCAGTTTAATCTGGTTTTAAAGAATTGTGATGTTCAATTAAAGTCTACTTGTGTTCCTAAAACAAATGGTTTCTGTTCTCAGGCAAGCTAAAGGTTTGAAGATAACTTTTCATTTCAGTCAGAATGCAGGCTTGGTATGTTTTGACTTCATGACTTAAGCTTGGTATTACGTAGTTGTCCTTGAGTCATGGAAATGAGCTTTGCACCAGCATATTAAAGTTTATCTTTGTACTGCAGTAGAAGAATATAGTAAAGCTTTACAGAAAGATACATTTAGAGAGAGAGATAAAGAAAGAAAGATATATTTTATATATATAATATATAAAAAATTTCCATGTATTTCTCTGTCTTTGGGTTGCCCATTTAGAAAACAATCCAGTCTTCCCTTCCTTTTTGCCTGTACCCAACAATTGAGTAGTTGTGTAGACACTAAATCTATGTGCATAGCTGGTTACCAAAGAACCCCTTTTCTTTTTAATAGCCCCTCTGGTTCTCATCGGTTATTCCCCTTGTCTCTATTCCCTTTGCACTTGGTTTAATCTGCCTTACTTTGAAGCAAGAGGTTATCCCCATGAAAATATGTTAAGTAGGGAGAAAAATATTTTTCGATCGCGTTACACATTTTCCTGCAGTAGCTCTCTAGCTGAGATGTTCATTTCCAGCCTTTCATTGCCTCAGGGAAGGTTTAGGGGGATGGTGATGAATGGGACTTAGAATGATGGAATGAATTCTATTGCAAAATCTCTGCTGCTTTTTGACATGCTTTATTCGATATGAGTGTTTTTCCTAAGATTTCTATTTTACTAATTTTGTGATGGTGCTGGTTTTGTATTTCTGTGTAGTTACAGTGCATAGCTGGTTTCAAAGGTCGTGTCTCTTAAAAAGAAACAGGCCATCCCACTTAGTAATCTAAATATTTACAGCTGAAGGTTTTGAAAGGCTATCATGTTCTATGGTATGGGAAGGCTGGAGTGCAATCTCTGTCAGTACACTCTAGTGCTAGGTAAGACAAAGGAGGGTGTATGCGTGTTTATAAATCTCTGCCGTGCTGTGTGGTGTATTAACTCTGAGGCAGTATGGCAAAATGTGTGTTTCAGGTTGAAAATGAGCCTGCTAAGCTTGGCTGATTGCTTGTTTGAAATTGGTCAAGTTAACAACAGCAACAAAAAGACTTCAACTGAAGGTCCTAAGGTAGCATATCAGCCTTTTTGTCTTAAGAAACCAAACTAGTAGAGTTTTACACTGCATTACATTTTGCAATGTTTGTTTGCTAATGATTTACTGTTTACTCCTACACAAACATGTTCCAGTGTACAGATGAACCCATCTTTATGAAAGTCATCATTAAAGTAGTTACAAATAACAGTTAAATGATTCGATCAGTTTGCCCATTGCCATGTAGTTCTTTCTCACTGCTTTCTATTTAAATTTGCCCTTTCAAGAGCCTTAGATAATAGTTAATTTTTTGGTCTCTTTACTTTGAAGTGGCACTTCAGATTTTGATTGTTTCTCACAACAGATATCCAGAATCTCAGCCAAGTAAAGTGGAGAGTTGTGTATTTACTACTCCTGAACGTCGCTGGCAAAAGATGCACCTCCCTCCCAATATGTTGCACA
This sequence comes from Rhynochetos jubatus, assembly GCA_027574665.1. Lineage (NCBI taxonomy): Eukaryota > Metazoa > Chordata > Aves > Eurypygiformes > Rhynochetidae > Rhynochetos > Rhynochetos jubatus. The sequence goes on along the minus strand of CM050654.1, from coordinate 16,288,233 downwards.
ATTTTCCCATAGACACACTGGCTGTTGATTTATGTTTTGCTTTCTTTGTAGCTCATTACTTCATTAGAGGGAAGTCTGTTTACTGTAGATGTTAAGTAAAAGAAGGGTGTAGTATGTTCACTAGAAAGATGAATCCTGCAGATGATTTTGGGCATCTCTTCTTAACCTTCCCACAAAAAGGGATAAATGACCTGCTGTGATTGAGTCCTTTTTTTTAACTTTCCTACAGAAACAGTCATCATACCATTTTAAACATTAGCACAGATTAATAAGCAAAGATTATTCACTTTCCTCACTGCATTAAAAAATAGGAGTATCGAACAAAACTATCATTTAACAGATTACTGAGCAAAACAACTCTACCTTTTTCATGAAGCTTTCGGCTAACTTGAGTATTCCAGTGTTGTAGGACAAAAATCGAGGGCTTAGAATAGAATTAGACAAATTCACAGGAGGTGGCTCATCAGCGGCTTAAAATAGAGTGTTCTAGATGACACTCTGATTTGGAAATGTTTCAAACGTTATTTTTTATAAGATGGTAGGATACACCACTTCGCAGTTGTGCCCTCTCCCTGAGTATTTGCTACCACTGTTAGGTGCAGGATAATGGTCGAGGTGAACCCAGTATAGCTGCTCTTGTGTTCTTGGCATTCCTTGTAATCTGCCAGAAAGTTACAAATCCAGGAGGTTTCACTATTTTATCTTAATGTCTTTTAAAATTGGTAGGAAGAAGTTTGGATTTTGAGATTAAAACTAGTTTACCATGACCAGAATAGAAAATAATCCTAACAGAAATCCTTTTTAAAGGAAAATTCAAAACAGAAAAGGTTCTTAATTTAGATATAATGTATAAAATACAGGTTGTGTTTAAATATTACAAAACCCTACACCAATAACATAATTCATTATTTTACTTTAAAATGCCATTAAAATATTCAAAAATGTATTTTACTATTCTAGTACTAGCAATGAAATGCTACCAAAGTGATATTCAAGCTGTAAAGTTTAACTGCCAAAGTTTTAAAGAAAATTAAACCGTTGAACAGTGGAAAGTGACTGTATAAGCACCTGTAACTGATGTTAGCTGAAGTACTAAACCAGCTTTTGGCAGTGTGGCCTCTTTTGCAGGTGCACAGAATATTTTCTTTGTGTCAGTTTATTCAACTAGTACAGTTCATTAAGTATTTCATTTGAAGTTGAGAAATGGGCTGGGAATTGAAATAGAAGAAATGCTTATTTTCACCTTTCAATCTGTGAATAAAAATGAGGTGCGAGAGTCTGAGATCTATTAGTTTTAAAATCTTATAGGATATATTAGCCTAAAATGATTGATGTAAATTCAGTAACTACAGTTAATATGCTACTTTAAAAAAGTCTGTTTAACAAGATGAATGCTTTTTGCTGTGTGCAGCAAGTTGGATGACTAAACTGACTGGTGTTTTTAAGTATATCTAAAGTTTAGTTTCCATTGGCATCTGAATGCTGTTTGAAACATTAAAAAAACCCAAACAAACAAACCCCAACACACCCCCCCACCCCCAAACAAAAAGACTTTGCATGTGTGTAGGGAAATTCTAGTGTAACACAAATGAATTAATATTTTTCCATATGATACTTAAACCCATAAAATGTTTTCAATCCTGTATCTGAGGCTGGAAGGTGGAGGCTGCACATCAGTCATAGGTTGCACACTGATGGTGTGATTCACAAAGGTGCTTCTCCTGGACGAGAGTAAGAAAAAGCCTGGCCTGTAGTGAAGAGTGCTGATTCTTGTTGGCAGTAGCCAGTGAGCTCTGGCAGAGCTCCTAATCATTCTGCCCAGCAAGGATAGGAGTTGTATGTTTTGCTAGGACTTGGCTTGGGTAAAAAAAAATCACAGCGCCCTGTTGTGAGGTGATTAATCCTTGTGCCAGGAGGACTCTGCTGCAGCTCCTTCCCCTCTGCCCGGTCTCTTCCATGCGGTACCTACAGCCAAGACCCTTTGGAGTGGGGTCATGATGCTCCCAGCACTCCAGTAGCTCTGTGTGCCCCTCATCTCTCTCGTGAAGAGCTGGAAATGGGACCACTGTGGTGATGGAGCTGAGAAGATCCTGCAACTATTCTAGAATTGATGTGTTCTGACTGTAAGCATAAGAAAAGCATACCTGCTGAAGATCCAAATTGAAGTCCTGTAACTTAACATGTTGTATATAGCACATGCAACCAGAGAAAATAATTCATTTGGGATTTATGGCACCGAAGAACACCACCCCAAAACAATCTCCCTTTAAAGCCTTTATTGGGTTTACCTGTGGGCAATTCTTTTAAGTTTCTTTGTAAGAAGTACACCTCGTTTAGAGTGGTAGAGAAACACTTCGGTCTGCACTGCGTTAATATATAAAAGAGAGAGCTTGTTGGGAATGGGTTTTCATCTGTTTGTAGATTAAAGTCAATTGTCTTAACCGTTACATCATCCTAGTTCATTAATCTAATCTTGTATCCATGGAAATTTCCAAAGTGCAGTGTGCACTTTGGGAAGAACAGATAGCTGTAGATCTGAAATTGTATTGATAGGTGCTATTATGAGCAATTTGAGTTAGCTTTAAACATAAAAGTCACATCGTCAGAGCATTACCTCCTGGGGAAAAAATAAAAAAACCCTGGTACAGTCCTATCACGAGGTAGAACATACAAGCCCACGTAGCTACGTTTTAAGTACATGGCAGTACCATTACATGATGCCTCAGGTGGTGGTAAGCAATAAATCTCAGGGTGACCAAATTTACCCACCCTGATTGCTTAGTGCTCTCCAAACGTGCTGACTGGCAGAACTGTCTGTCTGTTTGTTAATGTGAAATTTCTCTAATAAAAAGAAAAACAGGCACATATTAATGACCTTTCGCGTATTTAAATATAAATTAATATCCTGCTTGTAACATTTTGTTTCCAAAGCCTGAACTGTTTATGACAGCACCAGTTTAAAAGTCATTCTCACTGTTTGTTTTAAATGGTGGTGGTTTTTGTTGTGTCTGTTTAGAGATCTTCCAACCCAGAAGTCAAGTTCACATTTGTGTGTGTATGCATATAGTATTTATGGTGTTTTGTTTCAGCCTCTGCCTTGAAATTTTGTTGTAATTTGCTCAGAAGGAGCTCTAAAAAAAAATATTTTGAAGCCCATGCCGGTGAGAAAATAATGTGTTTTTCCAGACAAGTGTAATTTGGAAGCAGGCAGCAGAGGAATTGTCACTGGTAGGGCCTGTAACAGTTGACTGATCCACACTTGGTGGACAGCTCCGTTCCCGTCGCAGTCAGCGTTTTGTATGCGGGAACAGAATTTGAAATGATGAGTTTAACTGTGGAGGGGATTTATTGGAAATCTTGTTCCTACCCGCTTATGGTATTCTGTCCAAGTGTATCTTTTGTTCTTCTCTGAAATAGTCCTTCCCTGTCACCCGGAAAAACCAACCAACCTCATGTGTTAGTTGCCGCTGATGCAGTGGCAGCACATGTGCTTGCATTTCCTACGTTCCTTGATTTGTCAGATTACCCAAAAGTTGTCTGAGAGTGTTTGCACCAGAAACAATGCTAACATCAATTTTTAGTACATAAATTGACTGCATTATAGATAGCACAGCCTGCTGAAAACACCTATGGGTAATAACTGGTTTTCTTCAGCAGTTTTCTGAATTTGGCCTTGTAACAGCAACATGCAAACTAAATCCCAGAGAATAAAAGGATTTCAGCCTGGAGGTGAATTGTGCTTTCCTGAGCAAGGAGTCTTAAGAGCAAAAAAATGAAATTAAAGAAGGCTTGGAATAATGTTTTTTGGTGGTAGTGGTCACTCTGAGTGATACTCAACTGTCTAAATTTAGGCATCAAATTTGCTGCCAGAACTCAGAGCCGGGAGACAAGAGACCCTGAAGGGTTTAGGGGACCCCAGGAGAGAGAGCTGGAGTTCCAAAGTTCCCTTGACCACATTCAGATCCTGAACTCCCAACTTTACATTATTTATCTGAGGTTGCGGTGTTCTTAAACCCATCACTTCTTGTTGGTCAGCCCTCTCCTAACCTCAGATGCGGATTTTTTGGTCCACCAAAGGGCTTAAGTGAGGCAGCATGCGCTTTTATTCAGGGTAGGTGTTAATGTCTGTGTACAGATATTTCTGGTGAAATTTTAAAAAAGAAAGAGGGTTACATCTGGCATGGAGATCTTTCTTTTGCCATTGTGTTGATGCAAGTTTTCAGTTTTTAATTGTGCACAAATGGCAGAACTTCTCTCTCCTGTGGTGGTTTTTTTTTCCCCTAATGTAACCAATTTAAATTGAAGTGAGGTTTCTACCATATGCTTGTTTCAACCATATTTGCAGTTTTAAAAAAAATATTTCCAAAACATAAGAGTTCAGGGAAAATACACTGTTAACCATGAATCTGTGTAGATAGTAGTTTTTGAGGGTGATTCTAGCAAAAGGAAAAGATTGATCTACATGACTCGAAACCGAGTGACAGTTTAAGGAAGGAAAAGCGCAGGACTTTTTTTCATCAGCTTTGTCAGAGCATCTATTGTGAATAAGGCTGAGACACCGGTGTGTGCTTAGGAGGTGCTCTGGTACTGTGACAGAAGGTGCTCTGTGCAGATTTTGAAAGAAGGGGAAATACACCCTGAAGTGATTGAGGTTAAAAGCTGTCATCATGAGAAAAATTTTCGTCTTGGGCATGTGTTTGAATTTTTGTTGTCTGTAAATCACTGATGCAGTGTAGCAAGATGAGGATAACTAATTTTCTTAAACTGAGTTCTGAAGTTTGAAGTACAAAGTGCTCCTCTGGCACAAAACAGTAGTGCTTGTAAATAGCGTGTTTGTATGATCGACTTGGTATGCAGGAAGGAGGTTTTCTGTGTCTCATCATTCAGGGAAAAGATGAATTTTCTGTTTGAACTTACGCTGGTTGTTATAAATGTTCGGCACAAATGCAAGAGCGTGAGTAGAATAACGTGGAAGCACAGCACCACAAAAGGAAAGCAGTAAAGAAAAAGGCAGTCTTCTGTTTCGTGACAGAATAAAACAGATTACGATCTCTGAAGTAAAAATGTATATAATTGTCTATAATGCCCCTAATAAATGGTATCAGTGTTGGTTTTTCATTACATTTTATCCATGTGTGAGAGACAGTGATGAACAAATTCAAGGTATGAATGTGTAATGACTGTGGGCTGACTCCTGAGTCGGGTTGATTCCTGTGCGGTGGGACTGGGGGAGAGTGCTTGGCTTTCCAGGGTCTTGGATGTGCAGTACTGAAGGGGCAGGGAGAGGCTGAAAAAAGAAAGGAGCCGGAGGGGGGGGGGGGGGGGGGGGCGGGAAGCAGCATGGGCTGAGAGGCACAGAGTGACAGGGTAGGGTGGTGGTAGGGCAGGGAGGAACCTGAGTCCCAGAAGGGAGATGGGCTAGAGTTGGTTGGCTCAGGGAGCCACCCAGAATTGCTGTCTCCTGAAAGAGAGTAAGGGATTCTCCCCCCAGAGAAGGAGGGTGCTGCTTCTTCTCAAGTCTTTCCTATATTCTTGGAGAGGGCATTTTGGTTTAATTTACTTTTGTCTAATACAAGATTGTTTGCATGTAAAACAATGAGGGCCAGAGGGAGGACTGGCTAGGATAGTTTTACCCTAAGACTTCGGCTGACTTGGTTCACAGACATGGTACGGATTGTGGTATCTCTGTACAAGAAAAGATGTTACATGTCAGTAAATATATTAAAAAAAAAAAAAAAAAAAAAAAGAAAATAGGCTCTGGTTTTCTCTTCAAGAAAAATGATCTGTAGGACCTTAAAATTTACAACAAATGGGGAGAAAAGAGAAAGTGTTGTAGACAATGGTCAGAAAGTCCCGTTGTTTTTGTGCGAGTAGGGAGGCTTTCCAGATGAGCACCATAAACTTCATAGTCTCATGGCAATAAGCAAAACTTGCAGGAACAACAAGCAAGCAAATAGCTGCAAGGCCATCTTCCCAAGCTGGAAAACAGTGTTCTCTATAATCCTGCTGCCCCTGCAAACTTTGGTTTCAAAGTTTAGACAGCTGTAAACTGAGAATGGGATAATGCCATTTTCCTTCAGTTTCTCTGGAAAACAGTGTCAGAAAGCAAGTGAAAGGAGGTTTTCAAATTACAGATAAAAGCACCAATGCAAAGGGATTTCTGTTAGTTTAACAAGTGTTTCTCTGGATTGTTCATGTCTATGTCTATAGGAGTTGGAGACTGAATTATACTGAGACATACAAAAGTGTCTCAGCAGCCTTTTTTAAACTGTTATATTGAAGAGAAAGTAAAAATTGCATACAGGTCACCTGAAACACTTTGGTCATGCTTGGAAAAAAATATTTAAGGAATAAGTACTTATGTATTTATCTTAAGGGACTAAAAATCCAATGCTTTTTGGCTTTATTTTTACACACCTTCTTATCACATGTGCTTAGAGGGGAAAAAATTTCAGCACCATGTGAAGAACAGGAATATTTGAGTGGAGAGATTTGGTTTCTTTTGACCTACTGGCACCTTTGGAAAATTACACAAAATGGATCAATTTGGTGATCGAACCCTTTCTTCAGAATCTCCTTGTAAAAACATGAACAGCTCTTGATATCAAGATGATAATCACTTGAAGCAAAAAGCAATATTCACCTTTTGCTTTTTGAACATTCCCTCAGTAACAGAACACAAATTTAAGTCTTAGTTCTACTGACTTTCTTCGTAAATGGAAATGGAAGGGATTACCTGTGTATAACAAACTGTTGCTCACTATGAGGAAGGGTAAGAGCATTAGTTTTCTGTGGTGTACCTCAGTGTCAGGGGCTGGTATTTAATCCAGCTGTGTTTGCAGGGTTGTGCAGAGGGTGAATGTGGTACAGTCCCTCCAGCTTTGTTAGCGTGTCTCTGAGGAAACTATTGCATGTTCAAACTTTTGTTATAGGCTAGTAATTATGATTGCCATCAGTCCCGGCCACTATAGTTAATACTATAACTGACAGGTTTAATCTTATTTTCATCCACTTGCAACATTTGAAAAACTGTTGTCTTAGACCAACATTCTCTTCAACTTTTTTGTTTGCCTATGGATAAATAATTTTGGACAGACCTGGGAAAAACTAATAGTTTAATTTTGGATAATGTGAGAAATTACTTTCTCGTATTACAAAAGATGTTTTCCCTCTCACCTCACCTGGAGGTTTTGCCGGGAGTGTTTTATAGCCACCCATGTATTCTGCTAACTGGATGGCGGTGTTGTTAGCGGCTGCTGACTGGTCCCTGAGGTTATTCCCAGAGAGTACTTGAATAGTTGGTGAGTCTAATTGGAGATGCCTTCAAGAGGAAGCTGTTTAGTCTACAGCTTCTCTGAAACAACTGCAACTGCCTACGTCTGTTCCCTGGGAATCCTGGCAGTTGGTAGTGGGAGACAGATCTGCTGTGATAAAATCTCTTTTCCCCTCTCCTCGTCATACCCTTACTCAGACAGCCTCTGCAGGGCCAGCCCAAGGCATGTTAGTTACTAACTGATGTTAATGTAGGGAGTTACCCATTTATCCTCCAGCTGCCCTTGTGGCCCAGAACCTGTGCCTGATCTGCAGTTTACATGCCTCAGGTTGGATTGGCATGGAAGTCGTGGTGATGGACTACTGCATCTTGTGAGCATATGGAAATAAAGTACCTCTCTTTGTTAAATCACATAAAGCTTTACCTTGTTTTCCCGTAGCACCCTTGAAGCATTGCTCTTTATTTTTGTCTCCTAGGCACACCACTTCTAGTACGAAGGAGCAGTGATCCAGCTTTGGGCCCACCTGCTGACTTCCACCCAAGTGCTGCTCACCCCAGTGACCACAGTCTCAAGCAGGTAGGTGTCATGTAATGTATGCTTTTCTTAAGTGCAAGAGTGTTCTTATCTGTTGGCATAGAGCAGTTTTATAAGCTGTGTATGAATTTGAGTCTAAAACAAAGTGTATCATACTCATACTCCCTTTCTGTAAAGAAGAGAATTTCCTCTGGACAAAATTTTTTTAGATGATAGTCAATTAACAGGGGTTCTCTTTTGTTTTTTAAAAAAAAGGGATTTACATAAAGCTCAATGGTGACATAAGGCACTGGAATATGAACTGAGCTTTTAGCAATTGTTTGTTCAGTATCATATTGTCCAGTTTACCATTGCGTCGTGTAAAAAAAAAAAAACACACCAAAAAAAACCCCCTAAAAAGCTCAAAAAAAACCCAAACACCAAACCCCAGACAACCACAAAACAAAGCAAACAAACAAAAATCCACTACCCCTTTAACATGCTTCATTGGTCTTGCACTCTTTTTCTTCCCTTGTTTGCTGATGACATTTCTGTCTGCCTTTGGTGCTCTGCTACTGTCCTGCATGGTCTTTCTCACTTTTCTGGTTCACAACCTGACTCTTCCCTTTTGAGGACAAATTTGTTTTCAACATAGTTATTACTAAATATCAGTGCAAAGACACAATTAGTGAGCATGCAGCAACCTAATCAGATGTTATTGCAGGCTGTCTTCAGTCGTCTGAAAGTGATACTGTCTTGGTCATACTTGGGCCATGTTTTTTACTTTGCAGTTTTAAGGCCTGAAGGTTTGTGTGTGGGGAAGGTGTTTCTGTATTTCTTATAAAAAGATGAAATTCTTAAATTCTTTAGAATTTTGGAAGATGAAATTCTAAATTCTTTAGAATCTCTGACTATTGGCTTGGCTACAGAAGTATATCAAGCAGAATAGAGCTTTTTTGTAGACTTGTTGTGTAGGTAGAAATCTCTGGCGGTCTTGCTTCTTGCACTGCTTCATGCCAAATGAATGCTGGCTTAAATGCTGGTGCAGTTGCACCTGCTTTCATGTGCTTCAGCAATTTCTGTTTTTTCCCCTTCACCTTCCCTCTACAGTGTTGCAATTCATTCCTTGTCCCCACTTGTGTAAACCAATCTATCACTGTTTTGTTAAAAAAAAAAATTCACAAACCACTCAAACTTTCAAGACATATTTCAAATGCTTTATTTTTCACTATCAAATACAGAAAGATAAGTTTGTTTTGTCGTGGTGTTGAATTTTAAAAGAATATTATATTAGCAGTGACAAGTGCATTTTATGCCATTATCTGAGGACTGCAGTTATATCTGGAGGTTAAAACCCCACCATGCTTCACTGGCTTGCATCAGTACATCAAGAATCCTCTAGACCTGAAGGAATTCTCTGTGCCTAAAATACAGAGCATCCCTCTGTCAGCTATGAGGTAACAGTCGAAGCTGGACAGATAACAGTGGAGAAAGCTTTCAGATTTTTTTTTAACGTCACGTAAGGGGAGGGGAAGGCACAGAAGGTTGAAACTTTTTTATTCTTAATGTGAAAATCTGTTACAGCAAAATACGTTGCACCAGCTCTTATTTTTGCAACAGTACCATTTCTACAACTCTCATCATCAGTCAGACTGAAATATGCTTTGGCATAATGTTTTGGGAAGCATAGAAAGCTTAAATAAGGTTAAATTAGGTACAGATTGTTTTAAAACATGGGGAAGAATCGATATCTGACAAATGGAAAAACATGGCACAAACAACTGAACACTGCGTTTTGAATATAACTATGCTCTTTCATGCAATTGTTAAACCAGTGTTTAGAGAAAATGCATTTGTTCTGTATATTTCTGCTGAAAAATTAAAATTAATACTGCATTTCCTTTGCACAAACTTTTTTTCCTACATTAAACTGCTTCCTTGCAGTCACATGCAAGTTAGAAAACCCAGAGCTGTTAGTAGATGAAACAATTTTCAGGGCATGTAGTAGAAAATTAAGTCACTATATTTATGCCACAATTATCTTAGCAATCATTTTGTAATGGAAACTGACTTCCATAATTAGTTTAATTGTTTGGCACTTCTGGCATTTTGGTGTTTGGCACATGTAGAACTGGCGGTTTGGTTCTGTGTAGAAATGCTGTCTTACGCAGTGTGTACTGATACACCAGCAGTTGATCAAGTTTTTGAGAGATGATTAACGTATGAAACTCTGAAGGCAGCACTGATTTGTCTTTAGGAGAGTGCAGGACATGCAAACATACAGTAATAGAAGAGAAGAACCCTATGAACCATTTGAGATCTTGACAGTATTTCTAATCTGGTTTTTAGGTATTGTCCCATTCATTCAAAGGAAGATGTTTTTCATATGATGATTATCAACATTACAAAATCTTTTCTGAGTGACCGAGTAGTTTGAGAAGAATGAGCTATCCTTTCATAGTTTTCTCTGACACTTATTTTGTCTTAGCTGTAGTTTTAGCCCCAATTAACAAAATCCTGGTAGATCAATCAAAACCTGATAGTGAAGTCCAGCATCTGTTCTCTCAGACTGGAAGTCATTTAACAGATGGTACAAAATTTGAGTTTCTTTTTCCATCCAAACCTCTCCTTCCTTATCATGATAGCTGCCACTGAAAGATTTGGAGATTATAATCAAGAAAAAACATGGATAACAAGCATTTGGAATTCGTTACTGAAGAAAAAGTATTTGTTAGTGCATTTGTTAATTTATGAAGGCAACTGTTAAGCTCTTCTGTGTAGTTACAGTCACAGAGGCCTGGGCAGGCTTTCAAAAATGGAAACACCCTTCCCTAGGCCTCCAGAATGGACCTTAGGGAAGCATAATTAGTTTAATGCACTTCTCCGAAAAAATCAGTGGCCGTAGGTTTGCTGTGGCCATAGCCAAGTGCTGGCCCAGCTGCTTTTTTTGGCTGTGAATGGCCTGCCTTCAGAAAGTGGGATTAGCAATGGGCATGAAGACTTCCACAGAGGTTCTCCCATGCAGTGAGACAATGCTGTGTGATTGAGAGGGTCAAAGCCTTTCGGAGAGAGGAACTAATCTTTGGCCACTTAACACGTGCTCAGCACTTGTCCCCAGATTGTCTGATAGGAGCTGCAGCTTCAGGTCCTCTGCACCAACTCCCAAGTTCCCAGCTGGATCCCTCTACTCAAGCCCCACTCTGATAAAGTTGGGATGCAAATTTTGGGGTTTGGTTGGTTTGGGTTTTTCAACTTTTTAGGGAGCAGAATACATTTGCTGCTTTTCCTCAGTCCAGTTTATCCAGGTAGTAATTGCTAAGGTATAATTAAAAGATCTTTCTGGAGCTATTACTGCTGCTTATCTATGCTTCTGCCCAGGAACAGACTTCTCTACTATCTAAAGGCTTGATCTGTCATGAGTTTTAGGTGGAGGATTTTGCCTCTGTTTTTGTTGATGGGAGTTTTGCATTAATTCTGGTGGGACTAAGGTTTCACCCCCTCTTGTTAACTTGCTGATTATTATGGGGATGCTAATGTTCTGCATGACTTTCTCTTCTTTTATAGTTGCATGTTTCCTCGAATAAATACTTGGGTTAACTTGGAGTTAATCAATGGGAATGGCTGATTAAATTGCATTTATCCATATTTAAAGATACAGTGAGATGCTGGATCAATTGAAGAGCTGCTTCGGTAGTTCAATACAGTTTCAATTTTTACCTAGATGGGACTTGAAATTGACTGTATTTTATGCATTGTGGACATATAATTTGCAATTTTGGATAAGGTTCATATATAATCAGAACATTTTAATGTTTCAAGCCCTTGTTAAAAAGGGTCAAAACCTCCTCTGGTTCTTCTGGCCGTTAATTGTGTTTGTAATGTATTAGCCTTTCTGATTAAGTGTCTGCAGATTAGCATAATGCAAGGATGTGTAAGGATGCAGATCCATGATTTGTTCCTTTTACGTACTATTTTATGTACCTACGTAAACATAAAAATAGGCTACAATCAGGGCTTGGCTTTGAGATCGATATCAGTCGTGCTTTCAAAAATATTTTTTTGTAAGAAAAAAGCAGAAATATTACTTCATCTAATCAGGCTATTTAAAAGCAGGACAGAAAATGTGGTCTTTGACACTGTGGTGGAATAGTGCTGTAGAGTTGGTAACTTGGCTTGATCCAGTGGGTTTCTGCTAAGGCTTGAGCTAAGAGACTGTGCTGTCAGGAAAGTTGTATTGTCTGTCTGGTTTTAGAAGATAAAACTTCTGTCCAGTATGTTACCCTGGCTAGGTCAGGTAGTTTTAATTTCTGGTCCCATTGCATGTGTTAGAATTTCATAGAATCATGGAACCGTTTGCATTGGAAGGGACCTTAAAGACCACCCAGTTCCAACCCCTTGCCCATGGGCAAGGACACCCTCCACTAGACCAGGTTGCTCAAAGCCTCATCCAGCCTGGCCTTGAAGACAGCCAGGGACGGGGCATCCACAGCTTCTCTAGGCAACTTGTTCCAGTGCCTCCCCAACCTCTGTGTGAAGAATTTTTTCCTGGTGTCCAATCTAAATCTCCGCACTTTCAATTTAAACCCATTACCCCTTGTCCTGTCACTACAGGCCCTTGTAAAAAGTCTCCCCTCAGCTTTCTTGCAGGCCCCTTCAGGTACTGGAAGGTGCTATAAGGTCTTCCTGGAGCCTTCTCCAGGCTGAAAATGCCCAATTCTCTCAGCCTTTCTTCATAGGAGAAATTCTCCTGTAGTTATGTGACACACTCGTAAATAGTTTGGGGCGGAAGAGATCTTTAGAGGTCATCCAGTCTGACCCCCCGAAGTGAGCCAGGGGCGTCTTCAACTCAGTCATGTTGCTCAGAACCATGTCCAGCATGACTGTGAATGTTTCCAGGGATGGGGCATCTACCACCTCTCTGGGCAACCTATTCAGTGTTTTGCCACTGTAAAAAAAAAAATTCCTTACATCTAGTCTAAATTTACTCTCGTTTAGTTAAAAAACATTAGGCCTTGTCCTATCGCAACAGGGCCTGCTAAAAAGTCTGTCCCCATCTTTCTGGAGGTAGGCTATGAGAAGGAAATGAGATATTGGGAGAAATGCATTATGTCTTCAGGAACTAGGAGTGCTGGAAGGATGGTACGTGTCTGTTGCTTTAAATCCAGTGCTTGTTGACATGTAATAATTAGACAACAAATAGAGATCCTAACACCTGTTGGGCATTACAGTGTGTGTTGCAGGGTAGAGGCAAGACTGCTTCCCTGAGGTGGTGTGGCCTCAGACTGTCATTCAGAGCAGCAAGGTGGTTAAATTCTGGAAGGCATTTATTTTTTTTGGGTAAAAGTTTTCCTATTAATAATTTAACTCGTGCTCTTGAAATAGTGTTGTGTGGAAATGAACAGAAGATCTGGGAGATTTAAAAGAATTCTCTGTCATTCAGCTGGGGAGTTCCTAACTGTGTGTGTGTGTGTGTGTTAAAAGGGAATTCTCATATGGGTGAATCCATTTTTAAAGCAACCGCTGTGTGTCTGTTTACGCTGCGGAACATATATAGAACGCTCCTAATCAGTGCAGGAGCTTGTCAGTGTATGGCTTTTGATGTCTGATTAGATGATCATAGGGACATCTGCAGTTAGTTTTGAAGTTGGTGGTGTGAGGCACCGCAGGAACCAGAGCTGTGTGGCACTCTTACACCATGAAAAACTGCTGCTCCTGAAGAACCTTTTATAAATCCCACTATGCAGCTAGCTGAGGGCTGTCAAATGAACAAAAGCCATTCCATCTCGATTCCTTCTGTTGCTTTTCAACCCTGCGCTGCCTTTTTTCCCCTCTTCCTTGAGCAGTGTGCTGTGGCATTCTTCATCAAAAAGAAATTACTTTATATTGTAGAGGAAAAGCTAAGAAATGTAAATGAAATGTTTGTAATACTCTAAAACACTGAATTGATCTTCTGGAAAAAAGGGTAGAAGTGCCCCGTGGTAATTTCCTCTTTTGAGGGTGCAAAGAGGTACGTGTGTGTGTGGGAAAAGTCCTCTTTGTGTTCCTTGCACAGCCTACGTTTCAGAAAAAATGTGGGTTTACCTGTATTGTTTAAGATGAGCAGTGGGTGTAATTTACATATTTTTATTGGAGAAGGATAAGTAGACGTTTTGTGATTTAATAAGACCTAATAATGAATGTTCCGTGACATTAATATACTATATAACTTATGAGTAAAAATGGTACAATTGGTAAAAGAACTTATTCATTGTTAATGTGTTGCTTTCTAAAGCCTTTTTCCAATGAGTGGAGTGCAGGCTTTTTACTGACTATTCACGAGAGAAGGCATCTATTATGAAAACCATCAAAGTTCTCCATCGTTCTGGCACTTATGTTAGTAGGGGGCTGGGTTTTGTTTCCTCTTTAACACAAATTTTGTGCCTTGGCTGTCATTTTGAAGATACCTGGTGGTTTATAAATCTTCCTCCTTTGTCCTCTGCTTTGTGTGGTCAGGTAGATGTGATGGCAGGTGATGGAAGAAGGCTGAGAGACTTAAACTCTTGTTTTCCCACATGGACTATCTTACAAACAACATGGAAAAAATATAGGGTGGAAATAAGAACTGCTGGCAAAGAAAAAAAGAGGGGAAAAAGGTCATGCTTTCAGTGCTGTTGACACATATTCATCTCTATAGCTACATCTTTAGGGTCCTACAAAATACCGTCATTCCATCTGGAACGGCTTTTAGCAGGCAGCTTACGCAACAGGCTCACGGCGCTGAAATTGGAATGAAACGTTAGCAAGTTACTTCTATGTCTGACAGTCAAAAGTGGAAGATGACAGTCAGCATGGCTCATGCATATCATTTACTGTCAAGCTCTAGAAACATTTAGCTAAAATAAAACAGGTTTTCAGTCAGTGCCCTACTGAAATGCCTACTATGAAATAAATAACATTTTCCATAAACACAGTAATCCAGTGGACAGCTAGGAATAATGGCAGAGGTCTTTGATATTTCGACCCAAATGTTTCTGTGACATTAGGAAAAAACCTCATTTTGGATTTTTTAAGAAATCATCTTGCAGTGCACTAAATCTATGAGAAACTGCTCGTGTTCTGGTTAATATTTCTGTGTCTCTGAAAGTGAGATTTGTGGCTTTGTTTCTTTTACAGGTTTGACAGTTACTCACATTCAGAGGAGGTGCGAGATAGAGTTATATATATGTATTAGGAGAGGCCCCTTAGACACTGAATTACCCATGCCATTGGAGAGACCTTATCAGGGGATTTGTTCTTCTCCTTTGTAGTTGGTGTCTCAGCTAATCTGGATTTACAGGTCTTTGAGTTGTATTAAGAACATGGTACTCTGAAACATGCACATTCAGGTTTTGTTATGGGAGCAGGTCCTCATTTACCCCATATCTATGGAGCAATTTCTTACAATGACAGCTGGAATGGAGGGAGGTATGTTTTAATGCCTCTGTACTGGGCGCTTCGGGTGTTGCAGGTGTTGGAGTTGGGAATAATAAACTGAGACCACTGTGAATATAGTCTAAAATGGTAAGGGTGATTCAGTGAGATTCAGGATTTTGAATGAACATCTCAACTTTAATTTTTGTCAGTAATTACAATGATTTCTTTCGGCCTGTAAGTTCAATGTGACCCTTTTGTCATAACCCAGGCAGAAGAGCTTCTCTGAAATAACTTTTAAAACCTAATAAATAAACAATTTAGTAAATAAGTCAACCTTCAGTTAAAAAGAAAGTGGTTAGACTTTAGGATAACTGAGTTGATGCAAGAGCACATTTTTGTCATGGTTCCTCTATATGATGAGGGAAAATAATGACCTGCTTGAGGCACCCTGGTATTCTGGTCCTGAGCACCCGAAGATGGACATACCTGTGGTCTGATCTGGCACTGTTGTTCTTATGACATGTTTCAGATCCCGAAGAAGCGTATTTGCTGGTTCTAAGTTTTACACATCCCAAGCATCATCACAAAAAAGGGTGGGCGGTGAGGAAGGAAACCACAACCAAACTTTGGCCCCCAAGAGAGATCTTATAGCAACAGTTGCTCCTGTAAGATTTTTTGATTTTTTTTTTTCCTTGACAGTAAAGTTTAGTGGCTTGTGCTTTTAAAATTATTTTTCTATTTTGAAAGTACTAGTAAGAATAAGTTTTGCTTTTCATTCATCTTGGTTGAATCTAGTTTTCAGGTAAAACATACAGATTCTCAAGCTCTTCTCTAAAATTCAAGTAAAACAGCTTTCTTCTTCGCATCAGTCCCCGAGGATGCTCACGGTGCCATATTTACTTGATTTGAACTGCACCGTGTAAAATGACTGGGCCGAGAGCATGTCATGGTAACTTACAAGTTAGCAGAATTACTCTCTGTGTGGGGATTCACGCTGTTGTTTATTTAGCATCTGGCTTACGAGTGACATGAACTTGCACCTTAAATAAAAGAGCTGCTGTGTTTCTTGTAGCATGCTTGCTCTGCTGACCTCGTAGTGGTGCAGCTGAGATGATTATACATTTACCGCCTGTGGAGATAGGTTGGCTACCTCCTCTTCCTTTCTTCTGCTTTTTTGGAATTACCAAGTACAATCAATTTCATGGAGTACCTGTTAGCTTTACAGAAACAAAAGGAAAGCCCTTCTTTTTGGCTGGCCTCATGTTGGCCCAAGAAATATGGTGAAGGGTCCTCAACTCTTGAGTTCACTTCCACCCCCATACCTCCCTTTTTTTTAATGATCTGCATAAATCTTTCTGTGCTCTATCAAATGGATAGATTGTTTTGGGGTAAAGTAACTTGTGTGAGCAGCACTACTGAACAAGGGCCAGTCATTCATCGCCTCATCTTTGACACTTTCTGTAAGAGCTCAAAAGAATTCTGTTTCTGATGTAGAAGAGGCATATTCCAAAGGGAATTTTATAAAACACTTCTCATAGAAGTTGCAGCCATGTTAAAAGGAAGAGAGGCCAGGAAACAAAACCACAGATTAAATGTTTTTTAAGTCACAAAGAAGAAAAAATTCTGTTTATCATCGGGAAGAAAGATATCCCCTTCAATTTGGTTTCAAAAGACATAGCCAAAGTATGGATGTTTAATCTTAATAAATAAAGTCTGTGAAATGCTGCAGTTCTTAGTGACAGATCTGTTTGTTTCTGAGAAGTTCCTGTAGCGATATTCTCTTTTGCCGAAGAATTAGTGTTGTAAACGTATTTTTGACTGAAAAGAACAAAGAAACATTTTCCTCGTAGCTGTGAGATATCCGCCATAGCTGCCTAGGCATCAGATGTTTGTGTGCTTCTACAGAGATTGGATTTTCTCAGTTAATGGTATTGGTGAAAATTCTGTGGCACAAAGACCAGCTATGAGACTAGTGTGGCTAATGTACGCTACGTGGATAAACGTATCCACATTTCCTTCATGCATAGTATGTGCCGCCTTGGATGCACTCAGATTTCCGCTGGAGAGAGTGATTGCAGTAATGTTAATTATCTGAGGGAAGAATGTTCTACAAAAGATATCCTGAAAATATTGATGGCTGAAGTGGTCTGCTGTATACGGTAAGAACAGCTAGAGTTGGAAGGTTTTACTCCTTGTGGAATAAATGAAAAAGACTATATTAAGCTTATATTACAACTCCTCCTTGAGCTCCTACTGGGGAGGCTCAGAGGAGTAGAGGGAGTTAGAATGGACTAGGAAAATTTTACACATTACTTTTATTATTAAGAAATTATCCTGTAAACTTCTAAACAGCAGAATTTACTCTTGGGCTAAAAGAAGTCAGGTCTACTTGAGTCTTGGGGCCATTCTGTCCATCCTTGATTCCCTGTTGTTAAGCATGGGAAAACACTCCATCCTGTCATGCAGAAGAGAAGGAAAGTTGTCTGGATCACTGTCCGTAGATGCACACTGTGTTATGGTCAAATTGATAGTCTGTTTAATACACAAAAGAGAATCTCTGGTGTGTGTTTTTCTCTTTAAAGCACCTCAGTACATAGCAAGAAATCGTCAGCAGTAGAAATATGTTAGACTAGGGATTACCTGTTAATAATAGCAAAGCTCTCCTGGGGCTTACAAAACATTGAGCCAAGTGATCGCGTTGTGCCCAGCTGTGGTTTTCTGCCTTCTTACCTTTCAGTGTCTAGTTGGTGTTTAGTTGTCATTTTCAAACGGCTGCTTTGAGTGGCCCGTTGACAAAGCTATTGTGTTAATGTCATCGATCATACAAACACTGATATTACCAGATAAAGTTAGTTCATGAGAACCAGGTGCATGCTCCTGTGAATGAAATGAATTTTTACAAAAAAATATGGCACTATGCCAACAGATTATAGCGTTTTGGGGAAATTAATCTGCTGCCAATTATATGTATTTACAAAACTGTATGAGTGTATAAAACATGAAATTATTGATGTTAGTTCTGATCAAATTACCTTCATATAGTGTCTGATGCTGGCTACCTTTTAAGCACAGGTCTGGTACGCAGATTCTAGGTTTACAGTGATTTAGTTTTTGTCAAAATGATTCAATATTTAGAATTCATTACATATTGTATGTTCATATGGTTATGATGATGACAATCACAGAAATACTTCCCCTCCAGCATTCAATTAGTAAGTTTAGTTCAGGTCTATCTTTCTCTTCCACTGCTGCTGGCATCTTGTTCTGTGACAACAAAACATGCATTTAGGACTGGTTGGCAACTGTTTTGTTTCCACTGCAAAAATCAAATGAGAAAATACTCTTTGATATATGCAATCTATAGCCTATTTCTTCTCTTTTTTAAGGAGTTGAAATAATCAGTCTAGGCTTTTGATAGATGTGTATTAAGTAAAATGGAACAAATTAAAGCAAGTTCAAGGCATTCACTAGCTCTTAAAGGAAGAAAAAAAAAACTTTTCCAGGCAGAAGACAAAAATGTCACTGGGCCTACCAGAAACTGCTTTTAGTGGGACGGCATGTCTTTGGAAAGCAGTATGACGTAATGCTACGCACTTACTGGCACATATGCTATATATGTTCATGTGGTGCCCTTTGCTGACAACCTTTTTTAAGAGAATTGAGATTGTACCTTAGTTACATTGTTGTGAAAAGAACAGGCGCTACATAAATACACTGCTGTTCGCAGATAATGAAAGGATGCCTTGCAGAGGAGTCTGCGAACACAGCTCACTAGCGAGTAAAGTTTCTTTTCTGGCAACACTGCAGTTTGAGAAAGCCTCAGCACCTAGCACTGACGTTACTGATACTGTTGGGATCTGGCCTTTGGCCTTCTCTAACTTCCCTCTTAAATGGGACCATATTTAGTAATGTGCTTGTCCTGCTGTGAGGTTTGGGCTTTTCTGACTTGGGGAATGGGGAGCCCGTTCAAAGGCTTGGAGCCCTCCGGGGCACTGTGCTGTTTCCCTTGCCACAGGGAGGTCTTCTTGCCCCCGCACCCCTGCCCTGTCCCTGCAGGGGCCAGAGGGCTGCCAAAGGACAGCCTCATCTCTCTGCCATTGCCAGCTGAGCAGGGTGGTGCCTGGGTGGCTCTCCTGGTTCATGGCAGAGCAGGTGGCTCCCACTGCTGGGGAGGCTGCTTTTCTTCTGTCCCAGCCAGTGCAGCCACAGGCAGAGGAAGCCTCTTGCAGACTCAGCTTTATCCCATGCTGTGGGTTTTTTTGAGCTTGGAGTTTAAGCAGGTTCAAGTCACATAAGAAACGCTAGCCAACAGAATTGTGGGACTTCATACTGATGATTTTCCCTTGCTTTTGGAGTTGGACTTGACTGTACACTGCAGCTGAGGAACAGAAGGCTCCTATTGAGGAAGACAAATTGTGTCAGGAGCGTTCAGTCTCCATTCTAATATATTTTTCCTACTGCAGATAGCACTTCTGGGTTCATTATAGCTTGCTCTCATAAGTCGTCATTTCTGTCTCAAGGCTGTTGTGCTTTCCAGTGTAAAGCAGATTGATGCTGGCACACTTTTTGTGTTTTAATTTTACAAAGTTGTCACACTGAAACTGTGCCTCATATTGGAAGTGCTTTGAAGTGAAGAGATAAACAAAGAGCTAAAATAAAATTAAAAAGGAGCAAGAACAACATTTCATCTCAGTTTGTCTTTTTTAAAAATAAGCTGAATGGATGTAGTACCCTTGTGCCACTGTAGTAAGTCTGCAAACATTAGCCGATCAATCTGAATTGAGTTAGTGTATATGCAGTAAGCAGAAACAGGTGAAAATTAGGTTATCTGTGCCCAACTCTTTCTACTTGCTATGAACAGTGAGAGATAAACTGGTTTTTAGACCTGATTAGTTTTGTTTATTTTCAGAGAGGGGCAGAGGCAGAACATGTGCTACATCTACCATAGTTATTAAACCAAGAAACTATATAAAGTCACTAGCTCGATTGTGACATTTGCTCATAAAGGTAGAAAGCCCGGCTATAAATAAATCTGAAGTGAATCCAGGAGGAAAACCAGCAGTAATCCTTGGTACATTTCAGTTTTATCTCTATGAAAAAAACAAAACCCCCCAAGAATTTTCTGTCCTTTCCCTAGCAAGAAAAGAAGTCGTTGTCTCTGCCACTGTCAGAAATGCCAACCAACTTTTAATCTGAAGTATGGTTTATAACTTCACTTTTTTTGGTTTGTGGACTCCCCAGAATTTTCCAGTGAAGACAGTAAGCTGGTTCTTCAGTTACCTTTTATGAAGTAGTCATGGATTTTAGAGGATTGTTGACCACAGATTGGATCTATTGTCTGCAGCAATAAAATACAAAAGACCAGTGGCAAGTATGTTCTCGCAGTACAGTTCTTGGGTGCACAGTTACCATTGTTAGTTTGATTTAAAGGGATGGACAAGTCCGTCCCTAGACCAACTTTGAAAACATGTAACGTTTAACAGTTTTTACACCCCTATAGAAGCCTTTTATACACATTTATGCACCTCAGCTTACTGGTGAGAAGCAGCAATTAGACAAAATGCATGATTTCTCTGAAGTGGAAGGGTGAGGTCCTTTCCCAAGATCAGTCTTACCTATGCAGCAGTGGCTTGTATTCCCCTTTCCCAGCACGAAGTTAATTGCCATTTTCTTTTTCCTGTGCCAAGAAGTATCACCACCGTTGCAGAATATAAGTGAAGACTCAGGAGACCCAGCTGTGGGCTTACAGTCCCATTATTAATCCAACTTGAAACTACTTGCTTCTAGAACCCATCATTTATTTTAAAGCCAGCACCTCACCCTTGTCCTCCTGAGTTGTGTGTAGAGCTCTCAAAATCCAGCCAAGTGCAGAACTGGAAATCCAAACCTGGTTCTCTCATGAGCAGTAGTTTGTTGTACTGATATCTTAAAAATTCTGTGCCTATTCATCCTGGATGCTAAAGAATCCAAGGATCTTCTTACTAGAGATAGCTAATGTTTTGACAGAAGTTCTCTGTCACCTGTGTTTACCAGAGGATTGTTAAAAAATCCCAGAAGTTAATTAGTTCACAAAACACTAAGAAACTGAGAACCTGACAAGAATCATTCCCCAGTGCCATTTGGCAGAGCCCTGAACCCCTCTGAACTGAATTGCCTTTGCCTTTTCCCCAGAGGAGGGTTTTTGGGGAAGAGCATTCTGCTGTTAGTTTTTCTGGCGTTTGGCACCATCAGGGATCAAATGTGCCTCTTCTGCCTTCAAGAGGATTGTGAGGATGAATGAAATGCACTCTGAGGTGTTCAGCTTCTTTCCGTCAGACCGAGCTTCAAGGTCTACTACTGTTTCTGTGTCATCTCTCACTTCAGAGGCATTTGCCCTTTGACTTTCGAGTTGAGCTGTTATTGTTGAGGCCCCTTCAGGTTGCCTGAGACTATCAGATGTCCAGATAGCCATTAGAACAGAAATAATATTTGCTTCCATATGGTAAACAGTTCCTGGTTGATTGTTACAAAGGTGTAAGGCAATTCACGCTTGAGGCGGGGGGAAAAGGGTCTGTTCAAACTTTATTTCAGTTTGCATTCAGCTCCTTGGATCCTTACACTTGTGTTTTCCAGACTTGATGGTCCTTGTAGCTGTTGGAAGTGGATACAGCAAGGGGGACTCTTACACAAAGGAAACAAATTTTCACTCCAGATCAAGTGTAATTACCCCTGAAGTTGTTCTGGTTGGGTTCCCATTTCAGTTCCAGTGAAGGTTTGCTAACTAAACTTCTTGCTATTGAAATTTATAACCATTTCAACAGGAAGGGTTATTTGCTGGGAGAGGATATAGCAGATAGAAAGCCTTGTCTCTGTTCCTCTCAGAACGTGGACTTCTTTTGTGCTCACAACACTGCTGTAGGCAGTTCACGCTTGAGGGAAATGGAACTGTTCAGAGTGATTTTCAAGTTGGAGTTCAGCTCCCCAGGCCCCTGTATTTGTGATCTCCAGGCTTGATCACTCCATTACCACTGTAGAGGAGTGAGTGTGTATCGGGGAAGCTCCGAGTAGCTTAAAATGCAGCACTGCATCAGTTTAGCAACACAGATCGGTATTATCCTGTTATTTCACTGTGGGTTTTTTCATGTGTCCAGTACTTCCTATTAAAATATTAAGGCAAATTCACTGTGCTTTTTTGTTGGGATTTAAAGCCCTGCATGAGATTATGCACAGCTACTTGAAAAAATGCCATTCCCTCAATGATCCTCTTTTCTTCTGGGAGCTACTTTTGTGTAGGATGTATTGCTCGTGCCTGCAGGATGTACCATGTTTCAGGGGTCCTAGACTATTAAGTTCATTCGCAGAAGAAAGCAGTGAATGCTTCCTTCGGTTGCTTTTGAATTTGGTAAAGTTCATCTCTGAATGAGAAGCCTTTCTTTAGGAGGTCTACCTTGTTCTTTCCTTCACAAAGTAGCTCATTGAAGCTATTTCTTTCTACCTTTTTTCCCTAGAAGAAAAGATCATGTCTTTACCTTTAAATACTTAGAAACATTACAGTGATTTGAAGCCGTTAAATATGCAGATTAGTAGTGCTCAATGTAAGAAAGATGCGAGAAAAGTCTAGCAGCTTGCAGTGCTTTGGATTTTTATAATGCAGTTATAAAGTCTTTGGAAAAAGCTTTGCTTTCCTATGTGATGGCGTAAGAAATTTCACTGTACAAAATATTTTATAAATTTGCTTTTTTAATTAGTAAGTTCCAGTGAGCTTGGCCTAGGTAATCTTGTTCTCTTAAAATGTCAGACAGAACGAAACACCTACAAAAAACAACCCACCTCCTTAGCCCCAACACGCTGCTGGTCTTCGAGAATTTCTGGTTGTGGAGTATTTCTAATTATAGACAGACCTGGATAATTCATGTTGGGTTTATTCATAAGTAATATTATTTGAAATATTTAACAGGCAAACAAAACTGCACTGTGATTTGTGTCTATTGTACTGAAGTTTTAAAGCTTAAATAATTCACATACATAACAGCTTTGTTAACTTACTGTTAAGGTCGCTCAAATTTTCTGTTAACACTTTTTTTAAATCAAGGAAACTTTAAGTTAAGGAAATCCTAGTGTTTAAATTAATCTCATTTCACATGCCTTCACTGAGGAGCATCATAAAATACTCAGATGTACTGAACCGTGTCACTTCTTTGTGCATCTGTCACATTCCTCACTTCCATCAAAGGCATAGTCTTAACTGACCCCAGCCCTCCCAGGTAGCCATAAAACCCGACAGAATTGTAAAAAGGAGGTGATTTGCAGTTTGGGAGGGTGAACTGCAGGAGGGATGTATTCCAAAAATTAGGTGGGGTGTTTGGATGGTTCTGTGATTTGCACGAACATTGTTTTAATAGGCTGCTTCTGCTTTACACGTAGAACAGGTCTGTTGGCCCCTTTATTTCCAAGCGCACCTCTGTTGTGTTGCCTCTGGGTCAGCTCATGAACCAGCTTTTCCCTACAGTTTGCTTCACTACCTTCTGTTTCGTGCTGTGGTCTGAGACAAACTGACTAGATAGGTAATAACGAGCAAACAGCTCAGTCCAGGACAGTTACAGATTGCCGTGCTAATTGGATACTTCAGTTTAGCGAACCCTAGTAAAACGTCAGTGTTGGAGATGGTGGTGCAGCTGAAACGAGAGGTTTGTAAAGCAAAGCTTTGGGTTTTTCAGTCTTGCTGAACATGATCAAACATCTTCTGAGTACCAAGAGTGCATAAATTTTGAGTTTCTTAGCCTAAAAAGAAGAAAGAAAACATTGCCTTTTATATCTACTCAAAATGTTTCTAAAAACCTTCCAAATTGAATACAATACTGAAATGAAAGCTGCGTATCTGCAAACATGAGCTCCGCCCTTGTGTCTCACTGGGTTAATTACCGTGTGGAGTACTCTGTCACTTGATGGCATGCTCTGATGTGGTTTGCTTTGGTCGCGACTGAACTGTGAAAGGAAATAGTAGGTGTTGAGTTGACATGTATTAAGAGTAGTTTGAGACTTGATTTACGTTGCTATCTTGTGCCATGTTTTTGGCTTCTGAGTTCTGAAGAACTGGAAACAAGGGAGCTGTTTTGTCCTTGCATGTAGTTTCTCTGTGTATCTGAAACCAGCTTGTGCATATTCTGTGGAGAGGTTAGGAAACGATAGAGCTACATAAAGGCATGCGAGGAGACAGATCAGCTAGTTTCTTCCACTTTGTGGGAAACACTTACATACTCTTACATGCTCTGGGATATCTTGTTCCTAGGAAATCATTTATGTGAGTGAGAATGTTTATTTTAAAATAGGGATAAACAAAAATGGGGAATTTCTGCTGGAAGACCATTTTATTACCAACTCTTCTCATGGCATAATTTTCTCCTAATTTTTTATAAAAAGCAGAGAAAGAGGCATTGAATTGAAACAGTTATGTTTGACCAGGAACACATGCAAGAAATAGGGGAATTGATAACTCTATTTTCTGTTGTTTGGAGAATTACTCATTTGTTCATGTCACCTGTCGTGCTCACCTAAGGAACAGCAATGTGTTGCCTGACCTTTATTCTTGCAATTAAAGGTGGTGCTATTAGTCAACAACTGTACTGCAATTAAGTCTACCTGTAACCTTAAAAGAGCAATTTCTGTTGATAAATGTAACTTTTCAGTGTGAAAAATGAAGTTACACGTGTGATTTCCTTCGCTTATTTTCTTTATATGATTAAAAAAGTCATGGTTGTGAGAGAATTCTAACTGCATGATATTGCCCCACTCATAATCTGATCAGTAGGTAAAACTGTGCTCATTATAATGTCCCGAGCTTAATTCATCTATATGGCTTTAGTATTGCTGTGCTATTTTATTCCCAATGAATATGTTGATACATCTTTGCTAAAGATATTTTGTTCACCCTGCTTGCTTTCAACCATGTGATAAATCCTGTTTTCTTGCACTGCAATTTTTAGTGCTGTCAAATTATTTACTAACCAGTGCTGATATTTCAAGATGTAGTTAATAATTAACATGAAACCAGATCATTTTATGAAAGGTTATTTTCTGATGACTTTTAAAAATCCTAAGAGAGGTTGAAAATACCATTGCGATTCTTATGGATTTGTTGCAAATAACAATATGCTCTCAGGTGATCTGTCTCTAGTTTAAATTGCCTGCTAGGTTTAAGATAAGCCACTGATAGTAATGTCTTGGCTCACAGGAGTCAACTCAGATTTATTAATAATATCCACTCATAAATTCAGGGTAACACTGTGCCTGTAATTTCAGATCCTAAAGTAAGGTTTTATATACAGTTGCACAAAATTAAAATGCTACACAGTTGCCTTAATTTCCATTGAGAATTGGGATCAAGATCAAGGGCTTTATGTAGGGCAGTGTGTTTTCTTCCATTTGGATGCAAGCAGCTCAATTCCCTGAAGAGATTCAGACAACATTTTAACCCTTATTTACTTGTTTGATGTTGTCTAGGTTAAGATATTTTCATGGTCCCATTAGAAATATCGTCAAGACTGATGACCTGATTTTCCTCTGACAAGTTGGAATTTCTGAGAGTTAGGTTTAATGTATGCCAACAGAGAAATGTAGGATCATCTCTAGTCTGGGGGTTTCCTGTCTGTAAATAGAGACCTGGCAAGACCCATTTGTGTTGTTGAAAGGCTTCAGTAAGGTCTCCGTGTAGCCTTCTCTTCTCCAGGCTGAACAAGCCCAACTCTCTCAGCCTTTCTTCATAGGAGAGGTGCTCCAGCCCTCTGAGCATCTTTGTGGCCTCCTCTGGACTTGCTACAACTGGTCGATATCCTTCTTATGTTGGGGGTCGCAGAGCTGGACGCAGCACTCCAGGTGGGGTCTCACAAGAGCATAGTTGAGAGGGAGAATCACCTCCCTCAACCTGCTGGCCATGCTTCTCTGGGTACAACCTAGGATATGGTTGGCTTTCCAGGTCCCTCTGGATGGCATCCCTTCCTTCCAGCGTATCGACTGCACCACACGGCTTGGTGTCGTTGGCAAACTTGCTGAGGGTGCACTCGATCCCCATACATGTTGCTGACAAAGATGATGTTGAATACATCTCTGTGTGTGTGTGTAGATATATATATACACACACACATATATATAAAAATAATCTGAGAATTTAACATTTCTTAATGTATGGAGAAAATGATTAAATATTAGATATCTACTGGATGATGCTCAGACTGTTACCAATAAGCCACTCTAGGCTGAAGCAAGCTGATAAGTCTTTCATTAACTCAATGCCTCAGTCTTCTGAAAAGTAAATAAATTTGCAGCCTACAAACTTAAGGGGGAATACTTAACTCCCAGCAGGAATGAAAGTGCCTTTAATCTAAACAGGCAGTGTAATTTTTAGTAGCTTGTGTTCAAGGGCTGCATTCCAAGCTGAGGAAGCTCTACACTAATCACAAACTGTGGTTCCCTGTCACGTTGGGGAAGCGTCTTGGGAAAACACTGGATGAGTGGGTCTCGAAGGGCATTCAAGTCCTTGTCATGCTATAGATTTGGTCTCTCGTGGGACCCTGATCTTTGATTTATGTTAAGATTTCTCATTTCATGGAGTATGGTGGGTATGTTTTGTACCTTAGAGTTTTAGCAAAGTATTTCCTCTGTAACCTTTTACATTCTCGTTTAGTCTTTATCCTTTCACACAGAGTGCAGCAGAAGCTATATTTCAGTACCTTTTGACTGCACCTTATTTTCAAGAAATGGGTTCTTGTCTTATCTCTTGATATCCATATGCATTACTGGCTAGTCTGTATACCACCATTAGACAGAAGAAGGGGTCTTTGGCTGTTGCATTAGTGCCTAAAGGGGATCATATATTGAAACATGAGACATGCCTGGAAGTTTGTTAGTCATGGTCGTTAATTGCTGATGTCAGTTCAGTGTTCAGCCTTTGACAAGGGCAGGCAGTGAAGGATGTGCACCTTGGACATTTGGAGAAAAAGCTTCTAAGTTACATGCTTCTGCTTATTTCACGGAGAGTGGGCTCTGTCGGTGTTTAATTAGAAAAGCAGGCTCTTTTTTCATGTTGTTTTGCTTAATATGGCTTGGTTAGTAGTGTTTCTGTGACAACTGTTTTATGAGTGTTTATGTTGTTGGCCACTGTGTTGTGCGGATGCTCCTGTGCATAGCGGCCTATAGGAAAAGATGTAGCTGTTCTACAAAGATTCAGTAAAGGCTAAAATATTCATCTGACTGCACCATCTGTCTCGTGCTGTCTCCCCTCTACGCTTTCTTCAGGCTCTGGCATTGCTTGCACACACAGTCGCATTCTGGTTGTTGTCTCTGGTTCTGCACTGAGAAGGTTCTAAATATTCACACTGTTCCGTATATATCATGCTAGGTGTCTGTGTATTATTAGAGATCCTGGGCTTTAAGCACACTGTCATCCATTGTTCAGTAAACACAATTACATTGCCCTATCTTTCATCTCTTCTCTAATGAATCCATGCTAATTGATTAATCAGTGCTGTTTCTTCACTATGATAATCCCATACGAGGAATAGTAGTAACATAACTAGCAATTACTGGCATTTGTTGTACACAGAGGAAAACATAATGTGATACACACCGTAAGTGGCAAACTTAGAGGGAGCGGAGCGGCGCCTCGGCCAGGCCTCGCGTTCCACAGCACAGCTCTGTCTGCGCGGAGGAGAGGTGGGCCTGACTAGTTCGCCTTCGGATGTGGGTGTGATCCATGGATTACTGGTACAGGGGATGTCTTGGGCTATCACCAGTTAGTGGTGTGTTATGGAAAGGCCTGTTTAAGAAGATGTGGGCAATGTAATCAGCTGTGTATTTTTTTGAAGTTCGATCTGGCGCTGGTTACTGAATTGACTGCTGTCCTGACGTAAGTATGGCTATGACTGTGACTTCTAAAGTGAGTTAGAGCTTTCTTATACCACTACAGCATCTTGCTGATGTTACTGTTTAATTTCCAAAGTGATGGGTTGAGATTTCTGTTCTAAGACAGCTCAATGTTGTCTCTTGCAGGCTGTGCAGTGCTTAGCAGGCCAATGGATGGTAATGCTTTGGTTTTCCTTGCTGTTACAGAATAACAGAACTGTGGGCTCCTGTTGACCAACCTAGCTTAAGTCATCTCATTATATACTCCATTCATAGAGAGAACTAGCAGCATAATATCAAACACAATCTTCACTAAAGTCTTCTTTAATCTTGAAAATGGGTGTGGCTTTTGAATGTTGGAAACAGTTGTTCACTCCCAGTGTTGATGGTGGTGGTGAAGATATACGTAATTTTCATTTGGATGAAGAAACTAAATTCATTAAAGGATTTATTGCAAAGAATAAAGATGCAAGAGTGAAGTGTCATTTGTATGTTCAGCTTTTAGGTAAGACACATTTTTTAGAAGCCTTTCAGGGGATAGTGAGGGCATACTGGTGTAGCAAAAGCAGAAAGATTTAATTCGGTAGTGCAATTACATTTGTAAATATTGTTTTGCTTTTCTGTATTGTGCATTAGTGGTGGTTTTAATTATTACCATTTTTAAGTGTTCAGAATTAGTAGTTTAATGTGGTGTGACTAAAATCCAAATTCTGTTTTTGGAGGAAATGGTGATGCAGCATCATACATAAGATGGTCTAGATAAGATTTAGATGTTCACTAGGTACTACTTTGAAGAAATCCTGATGTAATGTATAGTGGTTTCAGAGACTTCTTTTTTTTACTTTCAAAAAGGAATACAACCAGCTCCTCTGCACAAATAAGAAAGGAATTAAAATACAGATTTTTTTTTTTTTTTGTTTGCAGATCTCTTGGGAAAGGTTATGTCAGTTAAAAATCTTGGGAAGCTTAGGTGATGTTCTCTTGGTCTGAGAAAATCTGTTGTATTTTCTTGTAAAAATATGATTGTTTTTCCCTATTTTTGCACTATAAATTGCCCAATGGCAGTTTCTAACCAAGAGAAGGAATTAGTGTTCATTTGTAGAACCTAATGATAGTGCACTTTTTAAGTGATGCTTGTTGCCATGGGAATGCTTACAAATAATTTATCTAGGAACTCAAATGTCCAAAGGTTATGCACTTTCTTTGAACACTGATTTTTGTCTCCAAGTGGATAAATACAGAGGAAATCACAAGTTTTAATTTGTAAACACCTGCTCCTTCACTGCCCTGCATTGCTGACAGCAATGTGTTTTCCATCATGAAAACTCTTCTAGAAGAATTCAATGGCCTGTGTATGTCTGAATTCTTACCTGACGAAAGCAGGCAATTAAAATCAGCATGATGAATGGGAGAGAGAGATAATAAGCGTATCCTCTGTTAAAAAGGTGCCAATGGTCATATGCCTGGCCAGTTACTCCATCCCTTCAGTGATTATTCCAGTATCGACAGCTCCGAAAAGTCGCAAACACTTACCATGTTACTTATGCTTCCAGTAGTGTTTTGGTTGGTGATGTGTTGCGGTTTTGGGGTTTTTTTGGATTTCTTTCCCCCTGCTGAAACATTTCCTTTTACTTTAAAAATGGGTTCTCGGCCAGGAGAGGTGCTAAATCCAAATATTTATCAATATGCTATTAATGCTTTTAAAAGCAGCTTTCTACTGCTTTGGAAAAGACACTGCTCACGCCTCATCCTGGAAATTCTTAGCATGTTGGGCTTAATTCCAAGTTTTATGTGCAGGAAAGCTACTTCTGGAGACTTTTTAACTGAAGCAATTTTTCCATTTTTCTTTTCCTCTGAGCCCTTCTCAAAGGGAAGTACTTAGGCACTCAAGCTGCACCTCTTCCTTCCCTTCACCCATGCAAAACAACTGCCAAGAGAGGTGTGAACTCCAGTACTGTTACAACTACTGAATTCGTATTTTTATTTTTTTTCCTCAGTGTTAGAGAAATTTTTTATCTGAGGACTCTTGGAGAGTTTCATGACCAAAATTATGTGTGATGATCTTGATCTCCAGGCCTAAACCAATCCCTACTGCTCTTAAAAATAAAGAACTTACTGTTTGTGTAAGACTTCAAGAACCAGCATTGTTCTTGCCTTGCAAACAATGCTCCTCAGCTAGATTTTTTTGAATGGTTAAGACTGGAAACAAACTGGGAGTAGATGGAGCAGGAAAGGGTAAGGAGAACATTTTGAAGGTTAGTGTTGGCCAGGTGTGTTTTACATGTAGATGTTGAACGTTTCCAGAAGAGCTCAGTGGGAGTTCAGAGGTGAGAAGCTGGCAGATATAGTTTGTGTCCCTGAAGAACTGAGACTCTTCTGGTTTTGGTTCCTGCGACTCCTGTGCTCCCGAGGAGCTGTCTTTGATACTACCAATATCTTGCCCATGCAGAAGGCGGGCTTCAGTGTGCCTGCTTTGGACCAGGGGTGATTAAGAGGGTAGAAGACACTGCCTCACATGCTTAACCCCGTGAGGTGCTCTTCTCACTGACGCCTCTGTGTGAGAGCGCCCTGTTTACTATTGAGAATTTGCCCTTGCATTCTTTTGACAGCAGTTGTGGAACGCTGAGCTGAGGCATAAGCAGCAATTTTGAAAATATATGTATGTGCATAAGGTGTTTCTGTCCCAGGTCTCCCGATGATACTGAGTACTTCAGTTGAACTGTGCACGTGACACAGTTGCTCCTAATCTCCTGCGGTGCAAACTTGCCTACAGTAGTTGGACGTGCCAGGGGAGGGGGTTGCAGCCAGCATGATTTTGGCATTGAAGAGCACGGTGTATGTAATCCACCAGTAGAGTTCGGTTGTGATGGTAACCCCCCGGCAGAGAGTTGTTGGCAAACAATTTGGGGGAATGATTTCTTACTCCAGACTGGTTACTCGGAGAGGGTCTATTTATGCCCTTGGTTTAAAATATCTTTTTAAGGGCCAAGACCACAGCTCACTACAATATTCAAGAAATCCATTGGTAGTTGAGAATGAAAATGTTGCTGTTGTGGTTCCTGAAACTGTCATGTAATTGCTAAAAGCCATACTATATTATGGCTTTTCTTTGTGCCGTGCTAATTAAACATGAATCCACTTGCATATTATTAAAAATATCTGGAGATGTACAGCTATTCTTATGTTGAAAAGTATCTCTTACCAGTCCAGTAGAATACATTTCAATTGACAACATTGAAAGGAGCTGTATGATTCTAATTTTCATATTTGTTGCCTGCCTAAAGATCATCTTTAGCAAGTGATTAATTGCATTTGTAGATACTGCACAATTGCATCAATTATCCATTTCAAATTAATCTCATTCTGAATAGTTGAGAGGATGATGCAGTTTAATCAGTAAGTGAAATGGAAGTATTGTAAGCTGTTTAAAAATACTTAGCACGTTTTATGGAGGCAGAGGTTTAAATCAAGCAGACCGCTGGAAAAGGAAGAAATATGCAGTAACAAACACAAATACCTTTTCCTTCAGTGTAGCGGCATTTTATTAGCTTGCGTTGCATTGGTTTCCATCCTCGATATATTGATGATAGTTCTGTTGCGGGATGTTAGATAGTTAGGGCTTTGTTAATTGAGATAAATTAGTTGTGGTTATAAATACACCATTTAAGTATGACAGCTTGCATGTTTTTTGGTGCATGTCTTTTCAGACAATCTCTGTAATGTTTAAGAGCATACTGAGCAACTCAATTTTCTATTATTGGTTGGCTTTAAAAGGATGTTTGATATTTCATTACACTTATCTAGAAGGAAAAAATGAAAGTTATATGTTAAAATAACAAAATTAATTGGAAATTTTTTGAGGTGTTCTGCATGCTTTTTGAAATATTAAACCATTCCTATATTTCAGGAAGTGGTTTTGGGTGTACATAAAGCTGTGTGGGCAGGAAGGTAAGTCTGGTATTACCGTGGTAATGTAAGGTTAGCTAGGGAGATGAAATGCAGATACTGACACCAACTTCGGGTTTGTAGCTAAGATTTCAATGACTTAGTTTTGTGTAACTCATTGGATGTTGGTATTTTACAATGTGTAACCTATTCAGAGCCTCTGATTTTAATGCTTTTCCCCAGTTACAAATTTTTTTCTTCCTCAAAGGTGTTCTAAACCCAGGTTTTTGCTAACTGATAACTTGTTACGTATTTCGCTCGTCAGAGTGTCCCCTGACCTTGGGATAGCCTGTCTCTAAAATAACTTTTCTTAATGCAGAGTTTTATGAGGCCCATTGTGGATTAAAGGCCAAATGGGGGAATACAGATACTGATTTTAAGTCTAAAACATGTTTTAAAACTTGCGGTTCACAGCAGTTTTGTTTTTACAGCCTGAGGGTGGCAGGAGTATCGCAGTGAAGGGCGCTGGTTATGTGGTCCAATGAAGTTTTGTAGCTGTTCCAGAAACCCGTGTATAAACAGAACTTATGTTTTGTCCCAGCAGACCAAAGTGAGCATGGACAAGCTCACTGGACACTCACAATGGACGTTACATGCTGGACATTACATCAAGATGTGTATAACTTAGGTTCAGGTGGGGTTAGCATGCTGTAACCTGTGCTTGGTCATATTATTACTGAATTAAAAGGAGCCTTTTTGTGTGTTCCTTGAGCTAGATGGTCTTGGGGATTGTCTTCTGTATGCAGTGTCAGCTGTTGCATTTGTTGCTGTGACTGATGGGTACACACCTTTTACTGTGTAACATGGACTAATTGGTTTGGGAATATTTATGAAAGAGCTGATTTTTAAACCTAAAAATAGTGCTATGACTTTTAAAACTCCCTCTGGCTGTCAGAAATGCTCACATGATCCTGAAAGTGTTGCTAAAAATGTTCAGTTTTTAAATATGGTAATTAAAATTGTCTGTTGTAAGAGCAGAAGATGAGACATTTCCTGCATTTGTAAACTAAGCATCCCTTTCACCCCTGGGTTTCCTTGCATCTTACTGTTTGTTATGTTGGTAGGATCTGAACTCCTACTGAACCTTCTTGGAGGAAGTTTTACTGTTGGCCAGGTTGGCACAGCGAATTCTGCAACCTGCCATCCTGCTCCCTGACCTTCTGCTTTAGGGTTTGGATGCCTTTCCTTTGTTTTAAAAAGCTGATGCCCTCAGGGAATACAATACTGTAAACTGGAACTTCAAACATACATTTTCACTTTCAACTTCATCATTAAAAGAAAGTTTCAGATACAGATACTTTCCCCTGGGTATACTGGACTGTCCTAATTGGAGTAGATGCTATATGTATTTCTTGTTAAGAGCTCTTACTTCCTTCAAGTTTATTGTTAGTGGTTGATGACCATTTTATACTCCCAAGTATGCCCTGCACTCAGGATTTTCTCCAGCTGTTTATGTAGACTTCATATTCTCTAAATTTATCTAGTTCTGAGATTTGTCTTATGTTGGTTATTGTTTGCTGAGATTTTTTTTTCCAAGCAGAAGAGGAAGTTTTTTGCTACATAGCTTTTCTAAAAGCAATATATTTGCAATTTTATACTACCTGCGAGCTAGCTACTTGTCTTAAGAATAGTATTCTGAGTCTATCAGGGAGAATTGAGGTGATTTAGGGCCTTTTTAGGGCCACTGGTGGCCCATGAATATTTTCTAAAGCTCCTACTGGCCTAGGTGGTACAGTCCTCTCTTGGGTGAATGTGCAGAATTTTGCAGAACAACCTCAACAGCAGATTGCTTTTTAGCTGAAATGTAATGCAAAAGTACACTATAACCAGAGTTCAGTTAGAAAACAGATGTGCAGATTTTTTAAGATATGAAAATCCAGGTTTTCTGGGTTGCAGTGATAGTGAGAAAAGAGCATTGGGGGCTGGTTGGTAGCCTGGCTGTCAGGGCAGCTGTCTGCTCTGTTATCTGCTCAGGGCTGCACCCTTTGAAATAAAAATAAAACAGTTCTTTTGACCATCTTCAGCCAATTCTGTCTCTCCCTCTCTCTTTTTCTAGCCAGAAACTGATACTTTCACATCTCTGTCCAAAAGTGCTGCTATCGCTTTTTTTTCCCCTGACATTTTATGGTAGGGTTTTTTTGTTGTTGTTGTTGTTTTTTTACAAAATTAACATTTTCAAAAACTAAAGAAGAAAACGGAGAATTTCTCTCACTCTCTAACCTTAACCTCAATAAGATCTGTGACTGATTCCAGCATATTTGTTGGTGGGGCTAATCTAGGTCCGGGAAGACTGCATGTTCACAGGGTACAAGATGTTGCTGGTGTGTACTCTTTCTGCTGTTACACATCCACGTTTGCCTAATTTGAGAGCTGCCACATAACAGGTGTGAGACTCAAGCATTCGGGTTACAGTTGTTTGCAGAGGGCTGTTATTTAATAGGATTCCTCTCTTTCGCATTGGTCCTAATTTGAAGAACAGGCTTTTTGCAGCACTAAGAAAAATTGCCCAGTTCAAATTATCCCTCTGTAAATAAATTGAAAAACTTCCACTGTTTTTAGATGCAAATGCTTTCTTGACTTTTGTTTTTACCACCCCATTTTGCATTTTATTCCTGTTTCCTAAGTGAAAACTGCAGTACTGTCACTGTAAATCTGTTACACTGTCAGCTGAATTTGAGTCAAGTTCGAGGAGTCAGTGTCATTAATTCTGCTACTATTGAACAACTGCTGAGCGGTCTTTAAAAATGAACAAGAGATTGAGAATTTTTGTGTGTATTGTCTTCTAACTGCGTTTACTTGGGCGTTGTTGGTTTGCTGTCATTCTGCTAGTTGTGCAGGAGATGATCTCTTTAAACTTGCTGTGCTTCTAATGAAATGCTGAAGTATGAAAGCAATTTGTCCATTTGGGGGATTGTTACGTGACTGGAGCTCTAATGTCATTCTCAGCTCGATTACAATTTCAGTGTTATGGTTCACGTTTCCTTGATCAGTTAAGACTTTAAATATATCTGGCTTTGTGTTTACTGATTTGAGCATGTGATAATCTGTGATATGTGTGAGCACTGTATGCCTTCAAATCAAAACAGGCTGTGGTGTGCAGGGTGGGAGCTGCGACACTGAACTCCCACTGTGGCATTTTGGAAGTCCCTCAGCGCACTTCTGTCCAGCACAGGAGAGGGTAACTTTTAGGAGCTTTTACTCTTGAATTAAAAAGAAGAAAGCAAGCTGTAATTGCAGTTATGGGCTCCAAACTTCATTCCCTATTCCTCACAGAAGTTTTATCTTCTGGAATGATGAAAATGTGGGAAAGTGGGACTGTCAGGCACCTCAGAAGGCTGGATCGTTATTTTCTGGCACAGGAATATGAACACGCCTTGAAGCATTTGTGACGTGTTTTTAAATCTCTTCTTGAAGACCTCTGTGGAAGGTCTGATACCCATAATATCTGTTATCCAGCTTCAAGACCCTTTTTGCTGGTCCGCTCTTCAGCAGAAAAGCAAGCTGTTGGTTGCCAACTTTTTGTAAGAACCTCTTACTTGAAGTGTAACTGTGTCCTTATCAATGTTGTGCTGTGTCACTAAACACATGTAATTCCCAGTATGAGATTAGACTTGTTGATCAAACAGTGGTTCCTTGTGTTTTGAAACCGGTCAATCAGTCAGCAGAAAAGTGAGATGAGATTGTGTTCTGAACATCAGTATTTGTCAGTACTGTGAATTACTGTTTCCCAAGGAAGTGGAGAAGGAGGATGAGTATGGAGGTAGCCCCACTACAGCGAGAGCAGCAGTAACCAAAAGCCCAGAAATAAAGATGTAGCTTATGTGGGCAGGCTTTAAATAGCAAACCAGTTGTAAGGCAGGGATATCAAGTTCTTTGTCACACACTGAGCAGTGCTGTGTTGCAGCCAGGGTCTGGGAGAAAAGAGAGTCTAGTTAATTCAGAACCCAAAACCTACTCATGGCTAGGTTATTTTCAACCTTCCAAAATAGCCTTTATAGCACCAGTGACTAGTGGTTAGCTAAAGGAGATTAGCTTTGTTATAGGTATTATTGTTAGGAAGTTTGTTTGCTTCTGGCATCTGTTGCTACTACCAAGGCGCTATCTTTTTTGAAGATGAAGTCAACATATGAAGGCTGTGTGTCAGATTTCTGTTGCTAACACACTGCTTGAGGTTGAGTTCCTGATTTATGAGGTTAGTATGGAATATGCTTCATATAACAAGAATTGCTCCTTGACATGTGGTTGCACTGTGAAAAGTGATTGGAAAGAATGGCACATACTCACTACACATTTTTTAAAATAGTTCTTCCATTAGTGACAGAAGTTTGCTTTCAGTGAGCTATATTGGTCTTGCAGTGGAAGCCAAGTCTGTTGGCTTGTGCTCTGATGAACACAAAAAGAGAATTGCTACCAATATTATAGGTCCAAAAGGGGTGTGTGAACTAGAAGGGGCTCCAGCTTGATTTATATTCCAAAGGTTTGCTTGAAGGCTGGTTATGATTCTTTTTTAAAATGCAAAACAACCCACTCTCACCCCTAACTCTCTTGATACTTATAAACTGAAAATAAGCTCTACAAATCCTTGAGGGACTGGAAAACATCAAACCTGTAGAGCCATCTTTTGAGAGAAATTGCAAGTTTTACTGTACAGTGTAGAACTTTTATTGAAAATTAAATTACCTATCTAGTTGGCTTTGTTCTTTGGAATTAATTTATAACACTGCTACCTTTTGCCTTGAGACAACTTGATGTGGCAAGTGTATACACTGGAAAACTGCACCACTGCAACAGCGAAAAATAATTATTAACTTGAGGCTTTATCTAGTTAAGATCAAGCTCTGAATTGAATTCTCTTAGTGTGTTGACAGCTGAAGATTTATGTCTTCCAGCTATATTCATGTTGCAGAGTTGGCAGAAGTGACCTCTCCAAAGAAGGTCTTTGTTACAGATTTTGCTCTGTTTACATTATTGCCATAAGGGTCTCAATGAAGTAGAGTACATTAAAGCCAATATATCACCTGCTGACAGTGGTCTTATCTCATTGGTACCTCTTTCCCAGTATGGAAAAAATGCAAACATGAGAGTCTAAGGATCACAGAAAGAGAGTTAAAGAATAGTTTTCAAGAGCTTTAGCATTAATGGCAAGTCCCTGTGTGCACTGTTTTTTTGCATCTGGTTGCACAATTGCTTTTTCTGTGAAGTTACTGTGAAAATGTCTTTACCAGGTAAATGCTACCAAGGGATAGAAAGTACAGAAAAAAAACCAGTTGGGTTTATTCAAAGTCTGTGGAATCAATTATGAGAAAGGAGGTGGCTTGGGATGAGAAAGTAACATTCAGGTTAGTTAGGCAGACACAGAAGCAGTACCATGAGCTGCTCCAGCGAAAGCACGGTGGGACTCTGGTGTGAGGAGCAGGACTTTAGGTACCCTGCTGTTTGTCAGCGTGCTGTGTCATGCCTGCTGCATATGGAATGGGTCTCTGTCCTCATGGTCAGTGAGATGTTGTTACTTATGGTTTGTTTTCTTTTCCAAAGATTCACTCAAATATAAATACAGCCATTGTTCTATATACATAAACATGTATGTAGTTTCAAAATGTGCTTTGAAATTTCTCAACAGGGTGCTTCCCAGGTATCCTTTCAGGATGGGGAGGTGAACCTCACTGGACCCACAGAACTTCTGTTGGCTCAGAGGGCCCGGCTCCCTGCCAGGTAGGAACATCTTCTGTTCAGTGCTGACTCAGGTGCGGCTTATCAACATGCAAGACAAGATGACTTCTCATTTCAGCTGCACCTGTGAATCTGCATTGTGCTCATCATCATGATCTCTTCCTTCTTGTCCCTTTCCTGTCCTAAAAATGCACTTGATTCACATACTGAAGCACATCTTTGGGCCTGACTGTCTTTTACCCTCATTGATGAACATGAATCGTTTTATTGTGGTGTTTGTAGTACAAGGGTGAGATGTGCTACTACTGTATACTCAGTGGTTTTGCTTTCTGCACAGTCCTGCAAGTATTTCATGTCTTAGGGTAGAGTATGTTCCTAGGTAATATATCTCAACATTGAACCAGTCAGCTGAACCATATAATACTAAAATTATCTTTTTCCAGTCATTGGCATGTTTTATGACAGAATAAATAAAGACAGGACTAATGACAATCTTTTTGTAATTTCTGGAGGTGGATTTTTTTATTTTGGACTTGCTAGTAAAGATGCTGTTTAGAATAAGGGAAGCCAAGCAAATGCCTTCAGTCTATAAAATGTGGTATTTTGCCTTGCTTTCCTTCATGTTCTGGACTAGGACAGAAAGATTTTTGAAGCTACAGCAGGGTCTTGATTTGATACTCTACAGAAGCCAGGTAGAAATTTGTCACAGCATTTAACATTGAATCCATTATCATGGTCATACTGGTTTTGGAAACATTGATTTCTCTGTAAGAATGACTCTGTTAAGGAACAGTAAACACAAATCTGCTTGGAAGTGGATGTTTAGCTTAATAGCAGTGGATTAGCTGGAACTCAAAAGGGTAATTTATGCATAGATAATTCATTACGTGTTTTCATTATGTTCTGTTTTGCTGTCTTCCCGCTTCTTTCTAGCAGAGGTCAGGGTCAGTTCCTTGGTTTAAGCACTGTAGATACATAATTAAAGCGTAACGGCAGCGTTTTTTCCTTCTCCATATTTTACTTTTTTTTTTTCAACCTTCTGTGTCTTTCATTAGTCTAACAACACAGAAGTGGAACAACTTGATTTAAAGAAGAAAAAGACACAAAAACCGAGTGCCTGCAGGTTGTCTGGTTTCTTTCTAAACCATTAGACAATTAATCTCCTGAGAATTAGCTAATTTTAGTGGGGAGAAAAAAAAATCTGGATTACAGTGGCATTTTAGTTAGGAGAGGGTGATTGGTTACCTCTCTAACCCTGAAACTGGGAGATTCCTGTTATTTCATAGGAAGTATTTGAGCTTTGTGGACAGTTCATTGAGTTTTGTGCAGAATGGAGCAGCCGAAATGTGCCTGTCTCCTAAAAGAGAGCATGCAGTTTCCTTAACTCTGCCTGGAAAGTTGCTCCTTGATTCTGCATGTTCGGTTCCTTTCTCTTCTCATTGGAGGGTGCTCTCCTTTATTGGGTGCATCTCCAAGATTTAGATATTGCTCAGATTTTCATCATTTGCATGTATTCATACTATTTAACATCTTGAGCATGCTGTTTAACATCAGCACTTTCAGGACATGTTCATCAGAGCTTTGAGCATCTAGAGAGAAGGAAAAAAGTGGAAAAAGGGTAGGAGGTGGGTGGGAGATGTGCTACCCAACAGCTTTAGTTCAGCTGGCTACTCCAGAAACCTCTCTACTTTATTACCATCAGCAACTGTACTGTTTCAATATGCAAAAGAAGTACATGGACAGCATCATCACGCTCTTTAGTTGGATAAATCAGTGCATGCTTCCTGTTTAGGAATTCTCTTTAGTATCTTGACATCACCTGTAGGCCTGTGCTCTCTGCCAAATGTCAGCACGCCTTGCTCTTGGATGATGATCTGCCTGGAATGGCAGCATTGGCCAGTGGGACTGGAGACACAAGTGTAGAGCAGGCAAGGAAGTGCAGCTCAGTATCTTCATCTCGTGAAGAGAGTGAGCTCTCTGCATCCGAGTGACGCTTCCTTTGCATTTTACTTGGCTGTGGACAATAAATACACACCACAAAGGATGTTTAGAATATCAGCTGTACTTTTCTGTTTGCAAGGGAAACACTGACATCCCGTGCTAACAGGTTTTTTTCAGATACAGCAGCTTACTAATCTCTACCTTTTCTTAAAAATGTATGAGGAATTCAATTATCTGTTCAAAGGTTTTTGCTTTGGCATGTTGAGCCTGGATTGAAGACTTAAATGCAAGTGGTTTATAAGACTAAAATAGCCAAAGAATATGGCATTAGAATACTAAATACTTTAGCTGTGTTTACTCAGGGAGTAGATCCCTGTGACATACACATGATGACAAGTTTTGCCCAGTAGCCCATCCAGAAAGCAGCTTTTTCCAAGGTACTGTCTTCAGTATGTTGCAAAACAGTTAGTCTACTTTAGGCTGTATCTACTGCATTCTCCAAAAGAAATCCTACCAGGATTCTCCTCCTAGCATTTGTAATCTGGGAAAGTCAATCGCCTGATTGAACCAGGTCCTGCTGCAGGACTCCAAAACATACATTTCTAGAGAGAGGTCCCGTTTAAGCATCTGTCTGCTCGGTGGTTGAGACTGGTTCTTTGGTGTTAATTGGGTAGTTTGCAGAGAAGCTTTCAGCTAACAGGTCTTTTCCCATGTCGTCACTGACAATGCTGATTCTTCATGGAGTTTTCAGGTGAGGGAGCTATATAGTATTCGACAGCAAGGGTACTGCCAGTCTGAAGATCGGACTGATTCACCACGGAATACGCACTGCTGAGTGCGCTTTCCATGTTAGTAAGGACTGCCGTGCGTGCTCACTACACGCATACTTACATCTTGTCTATCTCTCTCTTTGCTAAACTGTACTCATCAACATTTTTAATAACATGCATGGCAAGCCTTCCTGACAAATGTGATAGACTGTAAAGAATCTGGCAGAAATCGATAAACATCAAGGAATGAAGAATTTAAATAGTAAATGATGACAGCTTCTTCAGGTTAAAAATCAATAGTACAGCGCTGAATGTGGCCTTGGATGCCACAGTCGGGCCACGCCTGGCAGGTCTTCTCTTTTCACCGAGATCTCTGAGGCATCTTTAGTGCAGCGAGGCAAAGGGAGATGCCAGCATGCATTTGAAGAAGCACGAGTGCCAT
This sequence comes from Rhynochetos jubatus, assembly GCA_027574665.1. NCBI lineage: Eukaryota > Metazoa > Chordata > Aves > Eurypygiformes > Rhynochetidae > Rhynochetos > Rhynochetos jubatus. The sequence goes on along the minus strand of CM050654.1, from coordinate 16,247,410 downwards.
GTTTCTGGTTGGGGTGAACCCTGCCGTTCGGATAAATTTCACTGGGATAAATGCTGTTTCCAAGTTCACTTATTTTGACTGCTGTAAGAACATACTTATATGGATTCCTTGGAAATGAAGTTGCAAACTCAGCGAGAAGAGTATTTGCTGAGGTAGGAGCTCTGTCTGCTCCTGGAAGAGCACACCGGAGATACTAGCAGTGTAGCACGCTGAGGCACCCTCTGTGCATTGCTCACCGCTGCTCCTAGCATCTCAGCCTGGACTCCAGGTCTTTTATACCGACTTGATAGGCCAGACTTGTTTTTATTTTTACTGCAAAATGCATTTGAGCCGTATAGGGAAGACTTAAAGTAGGAGTACGCCACTAGTTAGGTTACTAACTTTTTTGATTTTAGTATTTTCCAATTTGGGAGGATTATTTACCTTTTAAATGTGTTAAAGTTTGCATAAAGTCCACAAATTATGCTCTCTGTCAATTGTTGCAGCCTTGACTCTCTCAGACTGATGAGTCCCAGCACCTTGGTGTCCCTTGTGCATGTGGAGTTTAGGAATTAGTATTCTTAAAGCTCCTCTGGGTTAGGATCTCATTCAGCTGTACCCTATTCCTGAATACTCTCTCCAGTATAGTGTAAACTGTAAGCCACTGTGGAATTCAGCTGTTCTTGTGGGCGATTAAACCTGCTGGAAGTTGGACAGCATGAGTGAATGTAAAATTTTTCTGAGTCTCTAATCTTTTCAGTTCCTAAATCAAAAAAACCCAAGTCCCAGACACGCTGCTTTTTCATGTTTTTAACTATCAGACTTTGGTAGGTATGCTGTGAAAGTATTATGTCCTCAAAGATCTGTTAAAAGTTGTTGTGAAGGGCTGTTTTCTTCTCAGATGTAACTAAGAATCACATTTGTTGAGAATGAAAAGTCATTCTGAGTCCTAGACTTTTGATTAAAAATATAATCCTGAAGTACTACTTTGATGTATGTGTATAGAGTGTGCTATTGTTCTGGATATTTAGTGCTTTGGTACATCCATAACTTCCAGAATATACCACAGTGTTTTTAAAAGTAATACACAATGTACATGTGGGCAATTTGTTTTCACAAAGAAACTTGCCTTAGTGTGTAGGTTTCATGTTAGATTTAAAAATAAACTTATATGTTTTCTTTGGCTCTGAGCCTGTTTATAACTGTAAGTGCATTGATTTAATATGACAGCTAACCTGTCTGTCGTGATAGCCCTCAAAAGAATTCCTGCTTTGTTTTACAGTTTCTTGGGAAGACAACTCTTCCCTTGAGTACTCAAACAACACAAGGTTATCTGGGGACAACCGTAACATGTTTAAATTTTCCTTGTACAAATAAAAGTCCATTCACTACTTACATTTATTTTCTCGATCTATAGGATTTGGCTACTTAATTTGCACATATGTTTGATACTGTAGAAGTTCAAAAGACAATAAAAGCCCTTTGAGATTTTTTTTTGTCTGTCAAGAGAATTGGAGGAAGTAGAAATGGACTGAAAGAACAGCTAGTTTCCTATGCATGCATTTTTGAGTCTTTTGTAACCACCCTAATTAGCTTTTCGGACCATTTTCAATAGAAAAAAATGTTTTCTAAAAAAACTTACAGGAAGATTTTGTCAGGATTTCCCTGTTTGATTCATGAAGAGAGGATAATACAGGAAACAAAAATCAGCGAATAGAAATGCATGTTGATTGTGCCTGTGTTAAAAAGATAGTAACATGAAAATCTGTTACACTGGGGCCACTGGTGGTGTGGTGTTCAGGGTCTGTCCATTCATTTTTATGGGATATAAATTCATTCCGGTGTCAGCCTTTTTGGAAGAATAATTTACAGAAAACCCCCAAACCCTCCCCAAAACTTCTTACAAACAAAACACTACCCACCCACCCAAACTCCAAAACCAAAAGAAAAAGATGTAACTTATTTTCAGGTCTTACTCTGTATTTAGCTGACCAAACTAAGAATTATAGTATCTAGGGCAAGTTGCTTCTGATTAATCATTATGCATGTGGCTAAAGGTTTATAAAAGCAGAAAGAAAAAGGAATCCTGTGTTTTTATGAAGCAATGCCAGAATTTCTCTCGGGTGATTTGCAGTTTTTTTCTTCCTTGAGAGAGTTAGCTGTGCCGTGTGTGTTGCATCTAATGTGGTGTGACTGTTGCCACTTCACCGATGGTCACAGATTCCTCCCTTACACCTGGGCGTTTCTTCGTGCATCAGATCAAATGTTCATAAGACTGTGGGTCAGCGAGATCAGTCAGCTGCTCCCAGTGGAAATTGTTGTACCAGCAAAAGGCTGCTCGGGGGCTTGGTCATCTTTCTCATCTTGCTCTAGATGTGTTGCCTGGGTTTTGGAGAAACGTCAGAAGTCTCTTTCTCAACAGCAGCCTGTACTTGCAGCAGGGAGACTGAGTCTTCAACTCATGGCAGTACAGGAAGTGGCCTTTTGGTTCAGTTTTACATGTCCTAACCACTGTAGGATTGGCGTGCACGCGGAGAGCTGCTTACAGCTTGAGTGCATTAGGGCATTCTGGTGTAAACGGAAATACCCGGTGGAAGTCCACTGCCCACTGGTCCCGAGTGATGGTGTTCAGCGCGGTTTGAGGGGAGGGGTCATTACAGGAGATGTAGACTGGCATAGCAAGTAGGAACATGATCTGCTACCATGCAGACCTTACTCATTTCTCTTCTCCCTCCCTTTGACGTTCCAGCCGATTCAAATACCTTCCTTTTCAAATTATGATCACCCAGAATAGAGTTAAGGTCACTGTGAGGGTGGCTGTGTAAAACACTCAATAGGAAATGAAGCAGCACGTGGCCATGAAACAGCACAAGTCTGTCAGAGATAATGTAGAGGTTTTTGATAATGGTGTTTGTTTGAGGAAGGAAATTTCCTGATAAAATGAGCCAAGTTGCACTTTTGATTACAATTTGTTTTGTTCTTTGTTTGTCAGTGAGGTGGTATGCACTGAGGGCAGAAATAAAGATATTTAAATACAATTTGACTAATTTACTTATTGGCTTGATGTCCTTAAGGTGTGATCTTCACGTTTAGAATGAGTCCACATGGGGAAATTGACTGAAGCACCTCACGTGAGGCTTCCATTAAGAACCCAGAGAAGTAGCTTTAGTTATTGAAATCTTTCCTGACTTAAAAGCTTATTCTTTAATATTCTGGTTAATTTACTGAGAGGTGGACTTAAGAAAGTGTCTTGAAACACTTGGTGTCTTTCAAAGGACACAAATCCTAACATAAAAGAATTAAAGAATTTTACATTTCATCATATTTTTATATATTAGTGCACTTTGAATCTAACATCTTTTTCTATCCTTTCTGCTGTCTGATCAATCAGGATATTGTTTTTAACATCAAGAATTCTGTGAAGAAGCATATGAAATGTGTTTCACTGTGCTCTTTTTTAGCGAAATGACAAAATCAGTGGAGATTTCTGGGGAAGGTGGACCCTTGGGAATACATGTAGTGCCCTTCTTTTCATCTTTGAGTGGAAGGTAAGATACTTTCTGAATTGCTCAAGAAGTGTATTAATGAAAGGATTTTAATTGTAGTTTTCTGAAGTTGTACTCAAGCCTGTGACATTGTCGTCCATTACTAAAATATTTACTAGTCTGAGTTACATATAAGACCATATCAGCCCTTTTGTACATATTTGTCCTTTCAATTGCCTCTGGTTTTATTTTCTGGTTGGTAAACTAGATTCTCTGTAGAATAATGTAATACTACGGGGGCTAGGGGACTGATTGGTTTTTGTGGTGCCAGGTTGGATCTGTGGGTGCGGGGGTTGGTTTTGGTTGTGTGGGGATTTTTTTGTTGTTTGGGGTGTTGTTTTTTTTCCAGTTGGATTTCTCTGCATAGGCCCTTCCTTAGTTGACATACAAGACAGGAGAAGTCAAAAAATTTGCTTGCCTGGTCATGCCTCATATTTTTCAAGCCACCTTTCAGATTTGGTTGTGTAGCATTCATAAAAATGTGCACTATAGCATGAACCTTTCTTTGTCACAATACAATTACTTTAATTATAAATGATTTAGTGTAGTCTCTTGAGATCACAAAATCCTATTACAGCAGCATGCTCATATTGATGTACTGTATTTAAGACTGTCAGCATTTTCATTACAACTGTTTTCCAAGCTATGTAACTCAGATGTAAAAAAAAAAAATATATATATATTTTTTTTTTTCTAGGCTAAAATTTGACATACAGAGGCTTAGCCAGGTACTGAATTTGACACTGGCAGGCTTAAATAAGAGATGGGAAATTGCCAGTGTATAGTAAAATGGCTGCCTGCAGCACAAAGGCAATTATCGCAAAAGTAAAAATTGTATAATTCTTTAATGTTTCTTTAATTGTCAACTTTCATGTAGGACAGAGAATGTGAAGGTTTAAATTGCCTAGTAAAAGTCTGTGAGTGTAAATGTCTTCTCAGCAAGATCTGACTTTGTAAGTGGACCCAAATTCACTCAGAGTGTTTTATTTGCCAAAGGAAAAACCCACCTGCTGCCTGGAAAAATGTCGGCACTGTCTCAAGAAGAAAGTTGGTCTTCCTTTGATGGGAACTGTAGGAGGTCTGAGTTGTGTCCTTGGCTTTGCAGGCTGCCTGTTTGTCTTGAGAAAGGCACTTGTATTTGTTACCCTGTCATGAAATGTAGAAAATAGTTATTTGTTATAGGCCTGCCATAAAGGTTGTCGTGTGTAACGTTGTATTTTAGGATCATTAGGTAAAAAATGCGATGAAGTTGCAAGCTATTAAAATCAGTAATTACTGTGACTGTGATGCGGTTCTGTACTGAAGTATTGCTGTGTTGGGTGCAGCTTTTAAAGACCTCCATGAAGAAAAAGTGGAGTTCCTTGGTCCACATTGCGTGCATGTTAATGTGTCCTTATTTACAAATGCTTTTGGGGTCCCTTGGAGGAAAGAAATTTTTGGCAGATGGGCTACTTGTTTAGACAGTTGCCTTGAAATTTTAATGACCCTTGGCAGAACCATACTGATATCTTTGTAAAAGCACTGGAGTGACTTAAATCACTTGTCCTTTTTATTTAATCAAGCCCGAGACTAATGTATAAATTTTAAGTCATCATAACACACGAAAGTTTGGAAGAGCATCTTTTATTTCTGTTAATGACAAGATGCAAATTATGGGGACACACTGGCCATGACTCACTTGGACTGGTATTTCAACTGTAAAGTTATCTTCTAGTAGGGTAATGCTGGCTTTAGCCTAGTGTGCCTGCAGAGCAAAATTGTTCTAGAGGTAGTTAAAACATGGCATTCATTTACAAAATCTTAGTTTATACAGTAACTACAAAACTAATGGAAATAATTTTTTCCCCTTTCTTTTACACTTAGATATCATTAAAAAAGGAAATTAAATTTTAATAGTGCATTAAAATAATGCTAAAATTGAAGCTGTGGAAAGAAGTAATGGAGCAATGAATTTAAGCTGCCACAGCACACTAACCCAAGCCACTCATTCAAGTAGCACAGCACAGGCACCGAGTTTCAGACAAGTGGGCAATCCCATTGCATTGTATATGAGCACAACAGGATTAGCGATGATCATAGCGACTGACTTCGTTTGTAATTTCTTTATTTCTCTCCTTCTGTTGCTTTATGTCTTAATGTAATTATATTTCATTAGTTCTTAGTGGTGGGTTCTTTTGGTTTCTTTTCGTTGTTGTGGTTTTGTGGTTTTGTTCGGGTTTTTTTGGTGTTTATTTTTTGGGAGGAGTGGAGGTTTGGGGTTTTTTTGTTGTTGTTTTGTTTTGTTTTGTTTTTGATTGCCACTGCCCCTTTGAATCCTTTAGTGAAGGGTAACACAGGTTGCAACAGAATCTTTATGTGCTAGATTGAATCATTTTTTTCTGTGAGATGTTTTGAACAAGTAATATGCAGCAGCAAGAGAGCTTTCACCATAAGCACATTAATTTGACATAAATATAAATGTTTAAATCTTATTATGCAGTAAATCTAAAATCGGATGCATGGTGAATATAGTGTCATTTGACATAGTTAATGGTGCGCTGTGAATCTGTTGGATGGACTTAAAAATGAGGGGCAGTCATGAATCTGAGAAGAAATACAAGACTTCTGTTTCGTGATTGGAGTGCTGGCATGTTGGAAATTGCACATTAATATTTTATGGAGTATAACCAACAGAAGATGGTATCTAAAGGTCATCTGTCTTTGATGCAGATGTGTATGGAAATGTAGTGGATAAACTTGATTATAAAACACCTTCACAAACACAGTTTTCAGGTTTTTTTGGACATTATACTGGTATCTTTGGATATATCTGTGTTGAGCTGTAGTCTGCAATACAGAGATGCTCCAGGTAGGTCAGAAATAGCCTACTGCTTCCATCGGAGTTTGCCACACTGAAATTTTGCACCCACACTTGTTCACTTAACTCATTATCGTAAGTTTCTATGCTGCACCTCAGTTTTAGATTTGTTCCTAACTTGGTAACAAACAGTGTAGGTTTTGATGTTCTGCTGCTCTACTGCCACAGAAATAAATAGATTGATGTCATGTATCAAAACAAGGGCCACTGGCAACTGAAAAGTTTCAGAGACTTTTCAGAAGTAGAAATAGCATGTTTGTTGATCTTATTCTAATGTGTATTTAGTTTATTATACTTGAGTTGGATGTTAGTTAAATGACTTTAGATCTGTTTGTGCTTTTCTTTGCAGCGATGCAATTGTCCTTAGTGACAGTACAGATTAATACCTCATTCTAGTTCCTATAAATTCATACCGGTAGAATGAAGGATAGTTTTCACTTTTTTTTTAATTTTGCCTTTTAGGATGTTGGGACTCTTCATCCGTGGCATTGAAGAAAATAGCAGATCTAGGCGTGATGGGCTTTTCCATGAAAATGAATGCATTGTGAAAATTAACCAAGTGGACCTTACAGATAAAACCTTTGCACAGTAAGTGCTGGTTTACTGATACTTTTAACTATTCAGGATTTTATACAATTCTGTGTTTATTAAGCTACTCATATGCAGGGATTAATATTTATTTCACATAAAATGCCTGTAAAATCAGTGCTTGGCAGAAACTTTGTAATTTTCTTTCTGAAACTTCCAAATAACATGAAATTTGAGGAGGGGAATAGATTAAATAGCTTCAAGTTTTTTAATACTTCACTTTCTAATTATTCGGAGGGTTTTTTTTTCCATATTTTTTATCATTTGTTCCTCATAAGATCTTCAAAATGAGTCAACATCGCAGCATGTTTTTTGATATTCTTTTGCCCATGAAATAAGATACGTTTTTGTGCTGTTGCTTTTTGAGCATTTAATTTTTAAAAAATACTAGTACTGTCAAACTATGATTAGTTGAGCTAAATGGTAACTCTCACCTCTTATGACTTTTATTAAAAATCTGTTGACATTTATTATCTGTTTCAAATTACTTTAAATTACAGGTTGCTTTGATCGGCTGTGTATGAATGTGACATTGTTGCACAAAAGAATAGCCTCTCAAATTTCACCGATATTTGCTGTAGTAATTAAATAGTAATTTGTTTTTACTTTTAATCCATATGTTTGGACAGCTGAGTGATTATTTATAATATAACAAAAACCTATTGGAATCTTAAGGGACTTGAGGCTTAACTTCCTAAACAGTAAGCCTAATGTTCAAGGTTTCTAGGCTAAAATCAAGTAAGTAATTTCACTGTTAGGGATAAATATTTGCAAAATAGGTTTTCATAAAACCGGTGTAGTTCAGTAGTAGGTATTACCTTGTTTATGAGGCTGCGGTTTTTGCCTTCTGGTATGTTCATGAGTTACCGTTTTCTGAAGTGCTACAGTACATGCCGTTCTCTTCCACCCATGGGAAGTTCCTATATAAGATACCAGCTTTATCAAAACGTAATTATTGGTGTCATTAAAATATTTGTTGCTTCACCTGTGCAATTTGGTAATGAAGACATTTCCTTCTCAAATGACATTTTGCCTGAAATAAAACCTCTTTTCTCAAAATTATACATGGTCTTTTCTTTACAAATTTGGTGTCTCCCTTGTGTTCTCTTCAGAATGTAGCTAGATGTTCAGAGGCTTTAAGCCCATGAGCTGTATGTGTAGTAGAGGACTCCACATACTCTTCTGTAAGGTTATTAAATTCTGGGACAGTTAGAAATACTGCAGTAAACTTTCCCGTTCTCTGTCAGGCTTCCCTTCAGAATAAGAAATACAGGACACTTGGCTTTCTTCAAGTTTGTGTGAAGTTTTGGGAGTTGGAAGGGATAATTATAAAGACAATTGTTAGTTTAGGGGGGCCACTCTGGTTAGACGATCTCTGCCACCGGGAGAGTGAAAGAGAGAAGTGGCTAAAAGGTGATTCAGAGCAGAGCCTAGCATAGTTGGTGTAACTCACTTTATGTTACAAGTAGTGTGGTTGCAGTGGTATTTGATCTGCAGAGAAAAACAGTGGGCAATGAGGACTTAGCATCCTTTTGGTGACTGTGGGGAGCATTTTGGACAAGCTGTAGCCTGGTCTCATGTCCTGGTACATTGTTCTCCTGAGGTGCCTTCCAGAATAGCCTTCTGCATCATCTCTTTTCCCTGGCTGTTGAGAATGGCTAAAGAAAGCAGCTTTCCATGTTGAAAGCAATCTCAGTGAAAAGGCATGACAACTGTACTAACGTGACAGGAGTCCGAGTTACAGAAAGGCAGTAATTGTAGTGGATGGGAGACGTTTGTTCCAGTGACTGTTGACCCAGAAATAGTCATCAGAGTCTGATTTGAGAGGAAGATCTGTTTGCTAGTTTCAAATTGATGTTTCTTCATAACCCTTGTAAAAGCTGGTTTTACACTTAGCAGAGGCTCCTACATACTGCCTCCTTCCATTTTCAGCAGCGACTTTCTAGTGTTGCTCCTGATGATCGCTGCTTCTGCAGCTGAAATACCAGCAGCCTACTTTCTGTATTCCCCTATTTATAATAGTTTTATATATTGGGGCTCTTGGTCTGCCTTTTCATTTGCTGTTAATCTATTTAATTACATTCCGTTGTGTTGCAGAATTTCTAGCACCTCTTTTAATTGACTCCCTTATTTCTTTAAAGTATGCGTTTGGGGTCTCAAGAAATGTAAATTTCTGCATCCATTATTTTTTCTCTTTGAAGTGCGGCCAGTTATTTTGCCCCTGAAGACCGCATTTATGCTTTCCCACTGGATGTTTTGCGTTATTTCCACTATTTTTTGTTTGAAGAAGAACTTGTATTTTCTCTTTCATATATTTAAAATATTCATCTCCTAAAAACAAGTTATTAAATTACCTTGTAATGTGTGGCCAAGTGGCTACTTGCAAGGATGAAGACGGGGTGTGGAGGAAACCTGCTTAAGACTTTACATCCTTATGCCGGGAGCATGCCATGGTTTCTACAATCTGAGTAAGGCCTGTCCACGGGCTGTAGGAGAGCAGGTAGTTTATAACCCCTGCAGAGACACTGGAACAGGGCTGCTACGGTTCTGAAACCTAACCTGTGAGGATGGTACTGGAAGAATACCTTCCCACAATGCTTTCCCTGCTACCTTTTTTCCCAAGTTTCCTGTCAATGAATGCAGTTATTCTGACTCTTGGTGCACATACACTCAGTGTAGCCAAGATGGTTCTTTCCCACAGCAGTATCCACTGGGACATCCAAAGATGTAATATCTACCCATTCATTTATGCAAAAACACAGAAATAGTTGCACCCTTTGCAATCATGAGGGTTTTTTTCTGATGTCTGTTTATCCCATAGCATCATACGTTTCTGCTGCACCATTTGTAGTCACAATCTTTCTTCTGAAGATGTCCATATATCTCGTACCCTCATCCTTTTTTATTGGTGTGGAATCAGCCAGCAGTTGCATTAGGGGTGATGAAGGAAGCTGTGGAGCAGTTATGCTGTATTTGGAAAAAATGGAATCTTGAGCTTGCTCGTAGTAGATGTACCCACCAGAGCAGTTGGTTGTAAGTGCTCAGTGTGCCAACAGGAAAATATGTAACACACAAACACTTGGAAAAAGTAGAAAGCTGTGAAACTTCAGGAAACTTCTGCTGAGCTTTTGCCATCAGAACTTCCCTTCCTGGTGTGCCACATGAACTGTGTTCGTTAGTTTATAAGGATATTTTTTTGTGTTTAAGATACATTTTGTCTGATTCAAACTTCACCCATATTTTCCTGTTTATGGGAATTTTCGTAACTTTTTTTAAAGGGCTCAGGACATCTTCCGTCAGGCAATGAAATTTCGAAGTGTCATCTTGGAAGTCCTTCCTCCATATAATCGGGAACAATACGAGAAGTCTGCTATTGCTCCCCTTTGTTTTCTGGATAGTGAAGAAGGAGTTTCAAAACCAAAGCTTCCACCTCCTGTTCATCCCAAACCTGCTCTGAAAACAAATAATCTTTCTGGCCCAAGCAGCTTGGAGATGGATGTACAGGCAACACTACATCAAGCCAAGAGCCCCAACCTCCCACATCTGGGTAGAAAGCTGTCTTCTCCCTCACTCTCTCCCCTTCTGGGCTTTGGCAGTAAAAAAAATGCAAAGAAAATAAAGATAGACCTGAAAAAAGGTAAGTCTTTGGAGATGTTTTGTTTAATTCTGTGTCATGTTCTCTGTATTGATACCTTAACTTTCAATTAAACGGTTGACATTAGAAGTACAAGTATGTTATTTACCTTTTAAAAGTTCCAAAGCTTCCAAAAGGTAAAGGAATGGTGACAGTAATGTTATCAACAGTCAGCTTTCTTACAGATTTTGGGTGCGTGTTACCCAGACTTACTGATTTTTAAATCCTGTCAGTTACTGGTTGTGTCAGGTATTTCATCAGCAGCATGGGATGTTAAGGGACAATCAGCTTTTTTGAAAGTACAGATAAACCGTTGATCCGTCTGCTGGTAACCTTTGTCATTTGTATTCATATGTGTGAATTGACCAGCACTATTATGACATTCTTTTAAAGATGTATTTAAGGATATACTCTGCTCTGTTTCACATTACCCAGGAACTTGACCACAGGCTTACCTGTCTTGCGCTTTTTATTTTCTGCGGACTTTTTCTTTCCGTCTGTATTTATTCACTTGTCAGCAGGCTGAATTTTGTGTGTATGTTTTTAATTGCGGCTCCATGCAGATGTCTGTCTTTGCATGGAATAGCAGGTTTATGCACGTACAGTAAAATGTGGTTAAGTAGATCCCAATTTGTGTGTGTGTTTTTTGTTCAGTTTCTCTCTCTGATTTGGCTGAGAGTTAAATTTGAGGCTAGAAGTGGCACTTTATAAAACTGTCTGACTTTATTCTTTTAACACATAACGAATGTAATCAAGCTGTCATTTCTTAATTTTTGTTATTTCCTAACTTGTATCGCTCATTTTTACATCTGAACTCTTCAGCTTTGTGTTAACAAAACGTACTTCAGAATTTACCCCATTTTAAATGTAATGCTTTTGATTTTGAAACAGTAATTTATATTTTTAGGAAGGATAGGAATGTGATACTGATGTGATTTTTCTGAAAACTATCATGGGTAGCAATCCTGCTCAATCTAAGTTTGGTTTTTTTATGGACCCTGCTATTTCTGGGTGGTTTTGGTGGCCGATAAGCAATACCTACTAATACACTGACTGTACTCCCTAATTATTTAAAACACTTATCTATTAACACTTAAGGCTGTTTATTTCTAAGCAGCAAACAACTTCACAAATGAAAGCTTTGAAATATCACTTGTCCTTTCTTAACAGCATGTAGTCAGCAGTTTCCACATTCACATCATGTGACATTTTCTACTTTTCACCAAGTGTCAGTAAGACCTGATAACTTGTATTTATGTTCATAAATAAACAATTGTGATTGCTCTGATTTGATTTAAAAATTATTGACGTTAATGTGAAGGCTGGTACTAAAACTATCTAGAGGAAAGGTAAACACTTTAAAATGAGAGTTCTTGGTTTGTATTATTATAGGCTATCTGGAATTATTTCCATCTGTAGCTGTTGCAGGAGGATTTGAGTGTGTGTTCTGACATTGATAGAATTGTTTTCTAGACCAGGAGTAAATAGGCCTTATGTTTACAGTTTTTTGTTTGCTTTGTTTTTTTGAAGAACTGACCTGAATGATGGCCTGTGGTATGTTGTTGACACTGCTTACTTTTAATGACCATCATTTGCCTGTTGAAATTTATGTTGGGAGTTCTTTATCTGACCTTCTAGGTCCAGAAGGCCTTGGTTTCACGGTGGTTACCAGAGACTCTTCAGTACATGGTCCTGGACCGATTTTTGTGAAGAACATTTTACCAAAAGGTGCAGCAGTAAAAGATGGTCGTTTGCAGTCAGGAGACAGAATCCTGGAGGTCAGGATGAACATCCATTGTATTTGCATTGCTGAGTGTTGATCGCTGGTTTTGGCAGAAATATTTTATTTCCTTATACATCCTACTGATGTATGGAATTAAAATTCTTGACCTTGGTTTAAACAAAAAAAAAGTCTTATGGCTTTTGTACTGTTTGTCAACAAGTATTTTACACTGTGATTTGGAAGAAGGTGCTTTTCACAAGGGTCCATGGGATGTTTGAGCGAGGGGCACATGATAACATCTTGGTTCTTAAAGCAGATAAATTTATCAGTTTAGAAATGAAACATGCCTTGCCTCTTCAGCCATGTCCAAAAATCTTTGATTTTTATGAAGGCGGTTAAGTGCTCACTTTAAGGCAATTTTGCCCAAATTGGTCTGTTTAAAATTTTCAGTTATCTTGTGACTTACAATCTCATTATCTAATGGGTTATTTCTACTTGCTAACCTCAAAAAGCTCTTAGGATAAACAGTTTTAATAATACATAGGTCTTGGTTTTGTACTTATAATCTTCAAAGTGCTTTACAAAGTAATTAAGCCTCACAAGCCCCCTGCAAGGTGGGGAAGTACTACAGACCTGCTTTAACAGATGGTGAAAATGAGGGGGGAAAAAAAGGTTAAGTGATTTGTGTAGGGCCAAAGGGGGAGACAGTGTGAGAGGTGTTGCTAATTCTTCTTTGCACTCAGTAACTGAACGACACCTCTGTTAGGTGAGGGGAAAATGAGGAGAGCCAGAGTCCCCAGAGATGACAGCCTCTGTTCTTTTGTGTCTGATAGGTGAATGGACGGGACATCACTGGCAGGACCCAGGAAGAACTTGTAGCTATGCTGAGGAGCACAAAGCAAGGGGAAACTGTCTGTCTGATTGTGGCTCGGCAGGAGGAGGCCTTTCTACCTCGAGAGCTGGTAAACTTGTTATTTTGTGCTGAAGAGTGATGCTGAAACAATTCTGTGTTTTAAAACCAGACAAGAGATAGAAATTAACTGTTGTTGGCTGAGAAAGCCAGCGGAGGGTAACTGAACAGGGCTTGTGTTTGAGCAGTATTCATGCTTACATTTGATTTTCATGGACGTTTGATTTTTATCTACTTTAAATGCAACTCCACACAATCTGGTTTTTCATCCCAAAAATGACATCATAATCATAACTCACAGGGGTATATTGTAAATGAATCTTGTAATTGTGAGGTCAGGCATGACTGAAAATAGATTATCATCTTTCAGAAAAGCAAGAAACTTTAGACCAGAAGTTTAAAGTGCATGTAATGAGTCCTGCAGCTTATCAGTAACAAGCTAGTGAGGGTGGCTGCCCCCAGGAGATACATCTCATCTGCCAGGTGCCAAACTGCAGGAGTGGTGAGGAATAGAATTCCATTGCACTCCTCACAAATTTTGGAAGCAAGCTTCTCCTTGGATGATAGTCTTTGACTTAGTAGGCTCTTGCATATCTGATTTTGTTCTGTCTCAAGTGCTTAATTTTCACTTTTTTTGTGAACGCTGGCAGGAAACCGTGTTCTCTTTTTCTCTCACGTGGACGGAGGAGGACTGCATCAGTGTAAAAGTGCTATCTGATACATACTTGCTTCCCCTCAAAGAAGGTCATCTCTGTGGTTGCCTCTTCCTTATCTTGATTGATGGCTATACTTGACCTTTCATTAAGAAGTTCTCAGGATAAAGGAAGGACACCAGTTCCTGTTTTTGTCTTACTTTATCTCCTTTAAAGAACACAAGCTGCCTTCATTCTTTTCTTAAGATGCCGCCTTCTTGCTTTTCCTTTTGCTTTAGATGTTAGCAGGATCTTCTACAGAAATGCTCCGTTGTGTTTCCTCAAAAACCATTGCCAACAGTTGCTATCCTCTCCTTCCCTTGTTACCAGTTGGACCTTGTTGGTGTAAGGAGGGTGGCTGTTGCCTGTGGTAGGATAAGAAGTTCAGATTTTGTCATATGAGCTTTTCCTTTTGTGCCACTGGTGCCCACTTTTTCCTGTAGTAGAGCACTTGTGAAGTCTCCTAACAAAACTGTTTGTTTTTCTTTTCCTTTTTTATTGAGTAATCTTAAAGGAGGATAGTGGCAGAATATTTTTTGCCTGTAATAGGACGTTCATTGTTATTCTCAGAGCTCCAAAGTCGGTCATGGTAATGCCCTGCTTTGTTAAGCCCTGGGCTGTGGAGTCAGTGTCTGTGTGGATTGGAGGGAAATTTGAGTCTAAAAGTATGAAATTATGTATTGTATTTAGGATTTGTTTTTTTCCACCAGCTCTTCTAAGTAAGAGCTTGTTGTTTGGAAAGGCTACCCATCAACAGCCTTTTTTTTTTTTGCAGGTTTTTATGTTATAAAACAGATAACTTGGAAAATCTACTTTAAAAGAAGTATGTATTCTTTTTTTCTCTCCTGTTCCCGCAACATGATACATTATTCTTTTATTGTCATAATACAAATTCTGTTGGAAATCACTGTAACAGTGTGTGGGTATAAAAGGCTGGGAGAATCTAAAAGCTATTTATAATTTTTACTTGCCACAATTGGCTGCTATTAAATTCAAGCCCCTGCAGCAAGGATTAACTACCTTTCAGAAGGTGACTTACTTATGACTGGCATGATTGAAATCTAGAAAGTAGCCACATATATTCTGCTGGCTTGACCTTCGCTTAGATTGCTTTCTCTGCAAAAGAATGACGCGCAAGTGATGGCCCTCACTGTAACGGTGATGATATGTGAATTCTAATTCTGTTCTGTGTTTCTTGTTAGCCCAATCAAGTACAATATAATACAAATGTGAGTTATTGAAATACATTGGATAATTTTATGGAACCAGTTGTCCTAAATTAAAAAGCCCTTCAGCGACATCTGTTCGGTAGCTCCGAGCAAAAGTGTGGGTTACCATACGCTAAGCTACCAGATGTTGATACTAACATGATGCTTGTTAGAATTCATGAGACATCTGAGAATAGTCTCAGCAAAGATTAAAAAAAATAAATTAAAATTGGTTTAGCTTTTTTGTTTGTTTTTAGCTTTAGCCATGACATTACATTGGACTAATCCTCTGCTACCTCATGAGTTACAGAGCTGTTTTGATCAGAGGAGAAAAAAGCCAACACTTCAAATGTTTGGTTTTGGAAGGAAAGGCAGCGGATAATCCAATATTTTTCAAGGACAGCCATAACTGAATGCTTTGCCTATGCAACATGCATGCAGCATTTACCTAAATACTTGGGGGGGTTTGTGATTATTATTGCCTGGCAATAATAGTGTAATTGCTTTGTATCACCCTTGTTCTTGATTTGAGCAGTTCTCCAGGGATTGTAATCTGAGAAGCTGTTTTCTTTACATTCCCTGTTACCTCTTGAAAGGAGAAGGACAGGCTAGTAAATGTGCCCACTCCCCACAGCTTCCTGTGGCAAAGGTGCCTCTGGAACTTGGACCCACTAGAGACCATGCACAAAAGCACTTTTGAGCATGTTGCTGCACCAGAACTGGGTTCCTACATTGATTTCTGGAAAAAATTTGATACTTCTTTATTATTTGATAATTCATTATTCACAAAGTAAATAATATAACAAAGTAACAGCCAGTGGCATTTGGTTGCCTGGCTCTGTAATAATCTAATTTGACTTTACCTCATAACAAAGCTGCAGTTTGGAGAAAGCTCGTTCTCACGAATATTTTTGCTCTTCAGTAAGCTGGATGGGAGCAGATTTGAGGGTTTTGTTACTGTGATCTATGCTGATGAATTGCTAGCCAGTAGAAAAATACATTCAGAATAGCAAACCTTTACCACACCAGCCAGGAGAGATGTGATATGGATGAGGATGAATCAGGGTTGCAAACAGGCATTATTAAGTTATAGGGAATTGGGGTTTCAGTTACACTAGCCCATGAACATCTGAGAGTTGTGCACTTATATTGTTTGCACATAATGAGGGAATAAAATAGAAGACCCAATCTTTCTAGTGTTGTTCCTGCTTAAAAAAAAAAGAGGATCTAATGAGATTTTTTTTTTTATTGAAGCAGATCAGTGAAGTAGTATTTGGACCAACCACAGGCTGCCCTCCTTATTATCCAGTTAGCCAAATGTTCCCAGTAATTCATGCCAGCTGTTGACAATGTAGCAGCTGAGTAAGGAACTGATTCCAAAACTCAGGGGAAAATCTTGATTCACTTAATTACCACAGTCTACAGAATGGCCAGTGATTAGTGCATTCTTTAAGGTGCATTTGTGTTTCAAACTGTGCAACACTGATTGTTTCCTAAAGGATAGTGAATATTACAGAGATAAACTGGCTCAACTGAACAGGTTTTGGATTTTTCAGCTCTTATCAAAGGAAATAGAATACACATCAAACTGGCTATCATTCTATTGTGTTTTGAAAACACAATGTTTTCATGTGTATTTGTTGCATCTTGTTTTTTCTCCGGGAAAAATGTGTGACTTGAAGGTGCCGTTTATTTTAATAATGATCTAAAGATCACTTACTCACCCTTCTCTTTCTTTATCCTTGCAATGGTAAAACAAGCAAAGCTCCTTGAATGAGAACAGTTCTGCCGTAACCCGTGCTGCACCATGACCCTATGCAATTCTTTATTCCTGTTATTTTTCATGAGCCTTCAGGGTAGCTGATATGATGCACTTAAGCGGAGGAAAGTGCCTGTTCTGCAATTGTCAGAAATAATATAGCACTGAAAATACTTCAGTGTATTTTTCTGTAAATAAGAGCACATACATAGTGTAAGTTTTGCATTTATTTTGTTTTAAAGATAGCTTTGACTTAATCACGATTTCTATAGTTTATTGGCATACTCACTGAAGAATGGAGGAAAGGGAACAAACCAGTATTTTTACAATAATGAAAAGAATAACAATATACATAATGTAGCAGTTAATCTTTGAGTCTTTTTCACACACCAACTATACATGATAGAAGGAAGCAGGATGAGAGGCAAGTTCATGTAAATGTTTTTTTCTGCCCACAATGTGATTGACATTCATGTTTCAGTCTTTCCCTGCTTCATTCCGTCCAGTACATTGAATGTCTGTACCTGAAGGAGAACTTCTTGTTTTCCTGAAGTGTTTTCCTTTTTGTTTTTAGTATTGAAAGCTTAACTTCTATTACTTCCTTTTAATTGTTTCTTGACTTCTTATGTGGAGGAAATAATAGGTGAAATTACAGCCTAGACTTAACTACTTTTGCACCTGTTTTTGTAGGTCAAACCAGTGATTCTAGTGCTCAGTTAACCACAGATGATCAAGTAACTTGTGTCACAGACTGATTCCAGCAAGTAGCAATTCTCTACTCTTTAGAGTGTTATCTCTATTCAAAGGGAGAAGAATCTGATAGGAAATAAAAAAGTCAATATATATATTGGATTTTAATAACAAGTACAAGATTTAGTTTTTGAATTGTTCTGCATAATGAAGAGGATATTACAGATATATAAGACCTGTCATCTTGGGTAACTTTATAAACTCTGTAAATTTTAAAAAGGACCTTTTCAAGAATTTTTGGAAGTGTTTAATTTTGGGGCTGTAGAGCCTCTATTTAAAATAGTTGAGAAAAGAGTGTAGGTTGTGTCTACACAAATGTCTTTTTAGTGTGAAAACATTGTGTGGTGCAGCCCCTCAGAGGTTTTCAGCTTTCATTATGTATGTCGGAAGATGCCTTCTAGTTCAATATAGCTGAGGGTACTGGAAGCTATGCACTGAGGTTTGTTAATTACATACTGGGCTCGTTATAGAAGTCAGTAGTAGAGCACTGTTTAGAAGGAACATGACAGTCTTTCCTGTCACAGTGAGCAGGAAGTGTGGCAAGAAGTATCCCTTTACTACCCCTCATATTTTGGTGGGACTCCATAACTTGCTGAAGGGGAATAAATTGCTTGAGTAATTAATGTATCTTGAAAAAGTGATTGGTTTTGTAATTTTAAGTAGATCCCACAATTTCGCAATGGCAGGAGGAGCTTTCATATGCTGTGAAGTGCCAACATAGTTCCCATCACAGCAAACATGTTTACTGTGCTTTTCCATGTGATAGTGGTGGCCAGCCTCTTTGAGGCTGCAGAGACCTTATTGCATCTGGTCTACTATTGCTTTCTCTATCAAGCCCATCAAAGTATTGAGATCCAGCAATGACTTGTCTTTCAGGTCCCACTCTTCCTATGTTGCAGCAAATACAGGGAACCTTGAAAGGGTTCTAAAAGCCCTGGTCACAGCACTTGTCTGCTAGAACCTCTGATGGTACCCTGCCTGCTGGCAAAGCAAAAGTTAGGGTGGAGAACAAGTAAAGATAGAAAAGCATGATGTTAGTTGTACCATGTGATACTGTATTCTCTTACGGTACTACCATCCCGCCTCAGAGCATTGGGAAGTGAAAACTGTTTACTTGATAGCATCAGTATCAGCTCTGGTGTTTGGCAGCTCACTTGATGGAATCAGAAGTACATATACATTGGAGTAGAGGCATACAAAATTTGGCTCTGAACAGAAATTGAGTCTTCATGCATTTATCCAGATTTGCAGTATTTGCTTTTAATAAAACCAAGGTATTTGGACAATTCTTAAATCTTACTGACAACCGTAGTACCTTGCCATTTACAAGGGTCACCTGATCTGTTCCTTGTACAAATGAACATTTTTTTAAAGCGTCTCTGCCTTAGAATCCATGAAAAAAGTTTTCCTAGGCTCCCTTAATGTAAAACATGTGATTGTGGTGTTTGAAGTAGACAGAAAAGAGTTATACACTGCTTATTGCTTTGTTTACCATCCCTTTAAAACAGTAACCAATAGGTTGAGAGAAGAGTTGGGTTTGTACATCAATGTTGTGACCTGTTTGCCTGGAATATATTCTGAAAGTTTACAGTAACAGCAATCCTAAAGTCACCCTGAAAATAGCATGCAGTTTTCCATCCTTGTGACTGATAAGTTGTTAGATCGAAGTGCTAAGGTATGTTAACTGCATAGGGCTCCAGCTCAGTAGGGTGCTTAAGCACCCTATAAGCTGAGCCCATACATGGGATGAAAACGGGTGTTTTCCCAGGAGGGCATATATTGATTTAGGATTGAACTAGTTAATTCTTCTCCCTCTTTTTCCTACAGTTATGTAGCTTAAAAGGTTAAGTGAGACTGTATTTTTAAAAGTTGACGAACAGTGCCACACTGAATTGCAAAACTCTTTTGCAAGGACAAGCCATTTCCTTGGGTAAAACTTGCTATGGGATCTCAAATAGGCATGTCAGACACACTGGAGAATCTCCATTCTTGAAGCATCCTGTGACATCACATGGTAACCCGTGTAGGTACCTGCCTTGCATGAAGAGCTGAATGTAGTTGTGTCGGCTTTCAAAGCTGTAATTCCAGAGAGTCTACATAATTCAAACCAGAGCCGTTCTATCTGACATAAATTTTTGGTGTACTCTGTTAATGTAAAAAATATCCAAGTACGCTATAATGTATACCCATGGATATGCTCTTGGCTTTTTTGTCTTAGCAGGATGTGCCATTAGTGACCATTTAGTTTTTATTGCAGTATGGAATACAGATGATTTTGAAGAAGCCAATATGATAACATCTGTCAGAAGTGCTAAAGATGAATACATGCAGCAGTGGCTTCAGTTATTTACTAGATTGTGACAAGATTACAGCAGTGCATTACCTTTGAGTACTGTTTTCAAGAGCGTTACTGTATATCTATTGCAAAACACAGTGTAGCTTTTATAGTGAGTGAATGAGCTGTCAGCGAAGTATTTCTTAATTGTGGCTAAGCTCTTGGAAAAATCAGAGAATAGTGCAAATAAGGAGGTATCTTCTTTTCAAGCTTTTCTGCCAATAATAGTTATGTGGTGCCACAATTTCAATGCTGCTCTTTAACTTTTACAGGGTTTTGCAGAAAATAATTGCAAAAGCATGTAAATGTCTTATTTCCTTCATAAGCCTTTGAAAATAACCCTCCTGGGTCTCTTGCCTTTTGCTCTCCGCTCTGAATGGCACTCCAGGGAGTTGGCATCTCTTATCAGAAATGAGCAGCCAGGCAAGGGGCAGCCAGCATATTGAGAGACTATAATAGTGTGTTGGTCAAGGGCATCAGACAGGTACTGAAAGGTCTCTTGTTGTGTTAAACAAATGCTGTTTCCTTCCTGGCTTAAGTGGGAGCTAATTTTTTTTGTAAGCTTCTCTTTTGGCAAAAGAACAATGGGGATAAATAAGGCAACCTTTCCAGTGAGAGATATGCATTAGATTATCATAAATCCTCAGATCAAAAGTGCCGTGGTCAATGAGAACAGGCATTGTAAGATTAAATAAAAGGACTAATTGAAAGTGGTGTCCCATGGTAGACAGAGGATTGACAAATATTGAGTAGATATAATGTGGACTAAGTAGAAGGGGGAAAAAGACAATGCACAGTACTTTTTTCAAAGGCTACAATTCTGTACTGGTGACTGAGCAGTTTTTGTGTGTTATGGGAATACGAGAAGGCTAAAAGTTTTTTATCTGTTCTTTAAAATACTGAGAATTTGTGATACTTTATTATATGCCAGTAAAATTTTAGATAGTTTAAAAAAGTCTTTATTATAGTCTTTTAATTAAGAAATTGGAGATCTGAGGTATAGATATGCTTCTAAAAATTAAATGAAATCATTGGCAGAATATCAGTTAATATAATGTATCCTGAGGCTCTTAGATACAGGTTTTTCATCTGCATTGTTGAACGTTATTTAGTACATATTACTAGGGCTTTCTGCTGTAGCAGAAACTAGCAAACTCTGCATTCTCACACCTTCCTATAAACTCTTCTGAACTTTTCTGTCTGGTTTGTGGTGATCCAGTAAATGTCAAAATTGATTTTATGAAGCTCCATGCACATGCCTCGGTAGATTAAAACATGTCCCTTGTGCAGAATGGTACCTGTTGCTCCATTCTGTTTAACGGCGGCAGAGTCTGGACAACAAGCGGGAAGACTGCCTCTTAGACTTCTGACTACAGTACAGCATCCTTGTCCAGGAGAAACCGCCTGGAGAAAGAGACCATGTTCTTCCCCAGGCGGTTGAGAGTGCTCAGGAATATCTAGAGTGCTGGATGGTGCAAGCAGGAGAGAGGTTTGCAGCAGGAGCCGAGATTGGCAGACTGCTATAAATAGAGAACAAACATGGCCAGGCTGCAGAGGGGACTGGGAAGAGGGGTGTCCATATGTAGAAGGGACTGTTGAGAGCTTGTTGCAGCTGAGGAAACCATTGCAAGCTGACAGGAAGATTTTGCAAAGCTGAAGGATGGACCTGCCCAACAAGGAGAAAGTGAGCAGTGGAGATTGATTTTTCAAGTAATGTTTTTTGACCTGTTTCACTGTTAAGTATATTTTATTAATACATAAGAGTTTAAATCCCTAGTCCTGTCTTCAGTGTACCCATCTTAAAGGAAAGGTATGGGCCAGGCCATCCCAAAGCTCTAGCCATCTTGAGGTCTCATCACTTGGCTCTTAGGACTTGGATTTATATGTGAAGATTTCTCATTTATCACAGTACCATTGAGTGAGTTACCTATGTCTGCAGCAGGAAGCAAGTTCCGTGATACAGTATCATTTAATTTGTGAAGTGCTGAGGTGTGATACATCTGTTGTGGAAAATACATGACGTGATTGTTGACTAGGTAATTTATAACGTTAAACTCTAAGTTTTTCCTGGACTAGAAATATGTTTGTGGTGCAGCTCACTTCATTCATTCTGTGATTGAGTGAATTCAGGTTCTAGGATGATCTTGAGGTAAGAAGTATTCCTAATGGAATTCAAGGTTTAGTGCATTGTAGAGGACTTCCTTTACCAGCCCATAATTCAGCTAATGGTGGTTGTGCTCTTGTAAAGTATTGATGTCTTGGGATAATGTTTTAGCGAAGTCAGGGAAATAGAGGCAATGGGAATCCAGCTCTATGAGTCACTAGCAGCATTTAATATTCATACCTGCATATTCTAAGAACAGGGGCCATCACTCATGAAATAAGTTATCCAAATGAAGCAGTTAATTGACGAGCTGTTAACTTAAGGATGGCTGGAGCTCTTTGATCATCAGTGAAAAGCCATTCCTTAGGAAGAGTGTTATCAGGATAATAATTTGAAACCATTTAGCGAGTATAGGATGGAATCAAGCTTCTAGGTTCTGTTCATCCTGGTTTTACTCCTCTGTTTTCTTCCTTTCTGCTGCTTCTCACGTTCTCCTGCAAAGAAGAGTTTTCAATGTTGTATTTGCACCAAAGAGTCTTGATGTTATAGGCTGATTACGGGGCATTTGCTGTCAGATGCCATACGAGTAGCAAATGCAAATTCTAAGGGACTAAAGACAGTTTACTTGGTTTTGTAATGAATTCATCATTGATTTGTAGATGTGCGTCTCCTTTCCTGTTACACATTCCTGTGAAATCACTGAAATGTCATTCACCCTCTCCCTTGCTTAACATATTTTTTATAGTACTATTAAACAAAAGTTCAGCATTATTTTTACATCAATTTTTGCTGGATCTTAGAGTAAAGCTGAATATAAATAATGAAAAGGAGATATTTTTAGGATAATTGGACTGTGTTGAACAAGAAACACTTATGAAGGACTTTAAGGAATATTAGCGATTTCTTCAGTAATAGGTAAAAGCAGCTGTCAGTCCTCTCTTCAAATCTGGACAGGATGTGCCTTTTGAGCAGAATTCTGATCTAGGAGTTCTGAATCAGCTGACAAGAATATGTGCATTTTGAAAAACAAAGGCTTGGACGAAAAATCTTTCTTCTAAAACACTGAGAAAGTTTAAATGCAAAATGCTTATGTTAGAAAGCCAGTAATAGTGGGGTTTGTCCTTACACTGATTCTTTTGAAGGAAGTCAGAGCAGGGGTGTTTACAAATTTTCATTCTGTATTGTTCACAGTAGTAAGTATGAATTTGTTGGCATTGGGCTATGGATTTGGGGGCATTACATTCAGAATGTCTCTATAGCTACAGCTAAGAAATTGAAGTGACAGATGTGTAACCGAGAATTGTCTGGTCCCAGTGAACGACGACAAAAGCACGAATGAGTAACACGGGTGCTGGAGATGAGTGCTGGCATCAAGACAATTGCCAGTGTTGGTGCTATGTCATTTTTATATTTGGCAGGTAGGCAAATCGTGCTGATTTAATTTATGTTCCAGGAAGAATTTGAGCATGGTGGGTATTGAGATTGAAGTTTTTATTTGTGAGTAGTCCTGCTCTCTGCCTCACGTGATTCCGCTCTAGCCAGTAGCTGCCTCTCATCATCTTTAGTGGTTACTGTTTCTGATTTTCGGTTGTTTCAGGATATTAAATTCTGCTCCTAGTTCTGCGATCATACTTCTTGTTTATCAGACAGCATAATAGGTCAATATATGGGACTACTCTGGCTGCTGAGAAAACATCTGTACTGCCGGCACCTTTGCTGACAGTGGCAGGGATACTGTGTGCACTGCAGCTTAGGCCCCGGAGACAATCCCTCTTTAGGTAAAAGGCAGATTGGCCCAGCTACTAGATGACTTCTTGTGTGTGGCCTCTACTTGGTAATTTAACCTAAGACTGTGACGCCCTTGATAGCAGCCCCCAGTCATCTTTTCCAACTTGTACTTGTCTCTACATTTCCTTTTCATAGTTTCTTTTCCCATTAATTTTTTAACACTACTGTTACAAAGAATCGAGTATGTCCAAATGACAAGAAAAAACTAATTAATTGTCATAGAGTTATATGGAGAAGGAAAAAGTGGAATAAAATTAGATGTGATGCATAAGGTCTTTTCCTTCCTGTTCCTTCCTACAACACTGTACTCCATAGTAGGACTCCTTGTCCTAGTTTTATTTCTGTAGAGTACTAGTATGAATATTTCAGAGTGGAGTTTGATTTTAATTTCATTAGCCTAACCTGCTTTAAAAAAAACAAACAAGCAAACCAAAGAAACAACCCCCCAAAACCAGCAAACAAACCAAAACCAATAAACAAAACCCACAAATACAACACACTTTTTCCCCCTCACCCCCAGCAACTTGCAGCTCTACAAAACTGCAGACACAGCATACAGTGAAAGAAAGTTCTTTCTGGTCTTCCCTAGCTATGGATACTTGACTTGGCAGTCTTGCAAATAGCAATCTAAGCTAGGAAAAATGTTGGGATCAGCTTATACCGGAAGGAAAAAAAAACCCCAAACCTCTATGGAATAAAAGTATGTACAAAGGGAGTTAATGCAGAATAAGTTTCAGAATTTTCAATTCTCACCCTTGCTTTTGTTATACCAACTTCCCTCTGTAGACAGGTTTAAGGGGAGGATAATTTTTTAGGGATGAAAGTCAATTTTCAGAGGGGAATGGGATTTAACAGTATAACTATCATTACAGTTTGTGAGCTGCATGTAAAGATGTTGAGAGTTTTATGGCTTACGTTTTTAATGCAGCTGTGTTTTAAAATAAATGTCTTTTTTATATTCTGCTGCAACATCAGTTTTGTATCATGTGGAACTAAGCTGTTTTACCTTCTATTTAGGCATGTTCCTAGGTATCATTAAAAATAACATTTTAAGCCAGATCATGTGACAAAATGTCATCTAAATGCATTGTTGGTTATAAGGCTGTTTCTCCAAGCTACTTTCTGGAAAAGAGGAGTATTTCTTGTCATATGAGCCTGTGGAAACAGCTAGTCTGTACATTGTCTCTGTCCCTTTTCACCCATATTTTCATCCTTGTTTTCTCCAACAGAAGGGAGAGCCCAACTGCAGTATTCTTTCTCCAGAAACCACAGAGCAGCTGACCTTTGAGATTCCTCTGAATGATTCTGGCTCTGCTGGACTTGGTGTGAGTTTAAAAGGCAACAAATCTCGGGAGACTGGAGCCGATCTTGGGATTTTCATCAAATCTGTTATTCACGGAGGTGCTGCTTTTAAGGTATGGAAGAAACACCTCAGATGATGGCTGTGTTCGAATTCTGACGTTTCTGTGTTAAGTACTTACTTGATTAAGCATTCTAGGAATGAAGACCTTTTTGTCACTCATTGCTGTAGGTGAACTACAGATGTACTGTTTTGTCCCTAGGTTCTGGCATCATGTGCAGTGGGGTTTGCCACTAGCAAAGTGAGTTGGTGGAAACCTTGGGAGGCATTTGGATGCTGCAGGAAATGGGGAAGGGGAAGAAGGCCCATGTTGTGTGGATACAAGGAGAGGCTGCCTCCCAGCTTCCCCACAGAAGCGCGTGGGAAAGTTTGTGTGCTGCTAGGCTCAGTGATGGAGAAGTGGGATATCTACGCTTACTCTCCGTCTGCACTGCTTTTGATCCTCCCAAAGTGATACAGGCAGACCCATAAAAAACAATCAAAAGCTTCTTTACAAGAATTAGAAATTGACAGTTCTGTGAGTTTAAGGATTATGGGTTTAATTTATTCTGTAAATAAAAAGCAAGCTTGTAGTTTTCTTTTTTTATATATTTTATCACTGTAGTAAAAATATGCCTTGGCTGAGCTTGGCAGCAATTGTGCAGAAGTTACCAATTGTTCCTGAAGTGGATTGAATTGGTAATGTTAAATGGATAAATGACGGTGTTGTTAATTGTTCTGCTCTCTCTAAGAACCGTACAAAGACTGTCGTACATTTTTATGATTAAAAAGTGTTTGAACCATTTTCTAATCTTTAGGAAATCTGTTCTCTGTGGGGTTTTTCCCCAAATAAAACTTGAGAAAAGTAACTTTCTTGAAAATTGGAAACTGTGGAGGCTGTCCCTGCCCCTGGCAGGGGGGTTGGAACTAGATGGTCTTTAAGGTCCTTTCCAACCCAAACCACTCTGTGATTCTATGAAAACTTAGTCTTTCATGGCTATAGTGTGTTTAACTGTTGCAGATCCATAATGTAATTTTTTTTCTATTGTGTTATCTCAGCAATTCCTTGCAGTTCTCTTTTCTTTAACAAACCCCACTTTTAATTCAGAATATGTAAATCCCTCTGACATCAGCCTGCTGAGTAAGACAATTCACAGCATTAAAACTTTCATGATCATCTACTTGCAGCAGCTGGCAAATAGCAATCATGAAGGGTTTAGCTTTGATGTGAGTGTTTAATACTTCCCTGCTTGTTATTTACCTGTCCTAGTCCCACAGTTATTTCAAAGCTCGGACCTTCTCAAGTATAGCTGAGCCTGACACATGCAGTTCAACACTGTCTGTAGTTATCTCAGGGCTAAATGACAAGTGAGTAAGCTTATCTACTTGGTGTATATCAGAAATTAGATAAAGCACAATTTGCCAAATTAGGGCTGGATAAACTCAATTTATGTACGTCTGCTACAGAGTACAACTGATTTTAGTGGGAAAATGAGGCTGCCCTCCATTCTTTCCCAGCTATGTGTTCCTTAAGTAATTGTCCACATCAGTTACAGTGACAATGTATAGTGCCATGAATAAACCTACTGTTTCATATAGCAAACCTTGTGGAACCATGTTCTGGCAACATTCATGGCTGGTGTCATGGTTTAACCCCAGCTGGCGACTAAGCAACACACAGCCACTTGCTCCCTCCCCCTGGTGGAATGGGAGAGAGAATTGGAAGAGTGAAAGTGAGAAAACGCATGGGTTGAGATAAAGACAGTGTAACAGGTAAAGCAAAAGCCACGCACACAAGCAAAGCAAACCAAGGAATAAATTCAACACCTCCCACGGGCAGGCAGGTGTTCAGCCATCTCCAGGAAAGCAGGGCTCCATCATGTATAACAGTTATTTGGGCAGACAAACACCATCACTCTGAACTGTTTGCCCCCTTCTTCCCCCAGCTTTATCTGCTGAGCATGACATCGTATGGTATGGAATATCCCTTTGGTCAGTTGGGGTCAGCTGTCAGGCTGTGTCCCCTCCCAGCTTCTTGTGCCCCCCGGCCTACTCACTGGTTGGTGGGGTGGTGTGAGCAGCAGAATAGGCCTTGGCTGTGTGTGAGCACTGCTCAGCAGTGACAGAAACATCCCTCTGTTATCAACAATGTTTTCAGCACAAATCCAAAACACAGCCCCATACCAGCTGCCGTAAAGGAAATTAACTTTGTCCCAACCAAAACCAGCACAGCTGGCTACCTGACTCGACACATTATAGACACATAAGACAACCCTTTCTAGCTCTGTATGTTTACCACTCTCTATTCTGCCATAGTTACTCACTCCAGAGCAGTTAATTTTAGCTTGAAGGGTCTGCAGATTCCTAAAGCAGGACATCTGTGCTCACACTGAAGTGAATGAGCAACAGGCACAGTCAGTCGCCATGACTGAAGATCGCTTTCTCTTGTGATAACCTGTCTTGCTGTGGCCTACCCTCTGTTCTACCTCGTTATAACCTTTCTAGCAACTAGAACTGCGTAGTACTAGACCTGAGTGTGGACTCCAGAGCAAAGGAGAGAGTAACTGAGACTCCAGCATGTCAACCAGGAATGTTCAGAGAATCTTTCCTATGTGTTTTATGCAAGTACAGAATGCAGTCATTTTGGCAATGTCTTAAGAACCATGCTTTACCTTTGCATATGCATGGAGAAAAGCAGTCTTTCTCCTGTTTAATGGCCTTTAAATAGATCAAAACATATCAGTTCATATTAACAATTAATAAAATTTCTTTATCAACTTAAAAAGTGTCCACATGTTTGTGTATAAATATTTAAAGATGTCTTTATTGTCCTTATTTTAATGTCATCTCGTAGCAAGTTTTTAAATGAAAAGCTTTCTTTCCAGCTGGTAGTTGTCCAGAGCATTTTCCCATGCTATTCACTGTAACTTTCTGAAATGGAGTATTATGGATTTGGACACATGCATTTGCTTTTCAGTGTATAAAGTTTTCTTGGGAAACTATCACAGAAGGGAATCATAATGCTCACTGACATGAGAATTCCCTCACTATTTCTCACTTCTGCATTTAGAGTTTAAAATTTGTTCTGATTTTGTGATAGCATGCTAATATAAGGGGGAGCTTTATCCCCTTGTCTATACAGTCACCACTTGTCTTCAAAAGGAGACATGTAATACGTTGAACTTCAACACATTTGTTTCACTGCTGAAGAAAATGCTCAGTGCTTCTAATGCTGTGTAAAGGTTTGCAATTTTTTAACCAGTGTGGGGGTTTTTTGATTGAAGAGTTACGTATGAAATACAGACAATTATGGTTGGTTATTGTTACCGTTACTGGTCTGAACCAAAGGTCTGAAAAGAGGCCAACATTTTTTAGTGTTTTTCAAAACATTAACATGTTAATCTAGCTCTGAAGAGTTAGTGCCAGTGCAAAGTATGGTAAGGGAGGTGTTTTAAAAAAAAAAAGGGAAAATTGAAGTCATTAATTCTCTACTTTATGATTTTTTTTGTCCTTGCTGAAGGTTTTAGAAAATATCTATGCATCTTGCATCATGCATGCTACCCTAAAACCTAGTGC
Source organism: Rhynochetos jubatus (assembly GCA_027574665.1). Lineage (NCBI taxonomy): Eukaryota > Metazoa > Chordata > Aves > Eurypygiformes > Rhynochetidae > Rhynochetos > Rhynochetos jubatus. The sequence goes on along the minus strand of CM050654.1, from coordinate 16,218,623 downwards.
CTGTTTGCTGCTCTTGCTTCAAAACCAAACAAAATAAAAGTGCCTTAATGTTCTTAGGTGGTATTCTAACACTGTATCCTGCAGGAATAAAAATGATTACTTTTGCTGATTGCACCATTATTTCCTATCTTAGCCTCCTTTTGTAATTTTTTAAATGTCTTGTTTTCATCATTCCTAAGATAAAGAGGTTACTAGAGTAATTGATATTTGTAATTATGCAGAGCCTTTCATGTGAGGAAAACTAACATCTGACTGAGTTTAAATGCATCATCTTTCCCCATAACTTTAGGGATTTCAGCCTTGTTCATCCCGAGACATCTTGGCTTTTCACTTGTGATGCATTCCTGATGATCAGGTACTTGCCGTCTGCTGCAGCTGAAATGCAGCAGACCCAGTATTAGAATTAATGGGATCTTTTCTGTGTGTGCATTTGTGCAATTCAAACATGGTGTAGCTTGAACCTGCTTGGGGCTTCTGAGTGCTGTTGCAGTAAACTGGTTGTTGTGTGCAGTGGATGGGGAACTTGGATGATTCTAATAAATGCCATGAAGGAATTCCTTCTGAGAAAAATGTCATTGGAGTGTTAAGGGAAATAACTAGGTGTGCTTTGATTAAAAACATAAGGCCATGAAGAACATGGCATTGTATGTCCCAGCTCCACAGTAAAAAGCATGAGAGTCTTGTGACTGTCTGAATATGGTAGCCATGTGGTGGTAGGTTCTACCTCTTGCTGTGCGTCTCCATTAAAAAAATCCTTTGAGTAAGCAGGGGAACAGTAACTGCACCCTTTATTAGAATGGCTCACTTGCATTTTCAGAGATGGCATTTCAGAACCGTTCTGCTGAAATGCCAAATGTTGTTTTTCTACTCAGAACCCACAAGGAAACCTACCTTTCAGAGATGAAAGAGAAAACGTGTTAAAACAACATTTAGCTTGTTTTGAGCCAAGCAGATTGTCTTGCAGTTCAGGCTTCTAAACCAGGCCATAACACCAGTGACGTGAAAATCTGTGTTTGGAAACTGTTTAGATATTGGGATTTTTTCTTTTTCAGTCTTTAAAACAGCAGAAGGTTTTTCTGTGAAATAACTTCTACCTGAGCACGTGTGAAGGCAGTGTTCAGCTATCTTCCAGCCTACTTTGTACAGGCGAGCGTGCTAGATCAGCATTTATGAAGTATGCACACCTTTTTTCTCTGATCATAGTTGAAGTATTGAATTCTAGTTGAACTTTACATTTGTGTGGAGCATGTAACAGAGTGGGAAGGAGGGAGATGCATCAAAAGTAGTACTTTAAGAACTGGCATTATTAAAATATAAAGAAATAAATGCAAATTCTCTTGCAAACATATTACAAGGCAAATTAAAAAATGAGGCCAATTCAGAGCTTTGTGGCGCTGCAGTGATACATTTAAAAATACACGTTGTATTCAGGACAGTTGCATAGTCAACAGATGTAGTCATGCCAAGATGCATTTGACAGTGTGTTTGTAAGAAGCTTTAGCGGATATTTATACATGGGTGTTTATCCACAGAAAGGGAAAAACATAATCCAAGAACTTGTGGGAGCATAGCAGGAGGACATGAGAACGTGTAAAATTTTCAGTCTTGGAGAAACTCACAAAAAACCCCACCTTTTTTCCTCAAACTCTTGTTGCTGTGAATGGCTCCATTCACTGCAGGAAATTTTGATAGAACACAAAGGAATTACAACATGTGCAAATAATAAAACTCCCTGTTCAACAACGTTAACTCTTCTCTCCCTAAACTTTAGCATGTGTGATGGCATCATTTTGTATGTCGAGAAGGGGTGGGGTTAGCCCGTTGACTTTGGCTGTAGTTCATTTATGTTCACATGATATATTCAGCAGAGAGGTGGGAGAGGTTTCAGCATCTTTTCCAAATGGCATTGCTGTTTCCTGTCTTCCATTCCCATACCCTCCCCAGAAAAGTTTTATTTCTCTTCGTTTTCCTTCACTGACTCATCTCCCAGTTCTCTCTTTCCATCTTCTTGTCCCTCCCAGTTTGTTTTGGATTCTGGTGTATGCTGCTGTTCTTCAGCTCCATGGCTGTTCGTACTCTGCCGTGGTAATGATGATACCCAGTGCCAACAAAAATAACACTGAAGAAAACTGGGCTTGTCACAGCTACTGTAACTCTCGTGAGCACAGATGACTTGGACTCAGCAGCAATAGCCAAACAGTTAATTGAATATCTGAGTAATAGAAAAAAAAAATCGAGAAGTACATATATTTTTGACTACTCAGATGCATGAAATGTGTAAACAGTTCAGACGAGTGCCTTAAGAGTGTGTAATAAGCCTATGAATTAGTCAGATCCATTTTAACCAACCAGTGTATTTCTATGCAATTTCTTTGCCTGCTATTTTCACTGCCCTTCTGTATTGGATGTCTTCAGTTTCTTACTCTTTCTGTTTCTTCTTTGAGGTTTGATGGTAACCCGATAATTGTGAACTTGACAAGCTTTAAAAGCTACTTTTGTCTCTTAATTAAATAGACCTTATTTTCTTGTTAAAGAGAGAAAAGTCCATGGCGAATGCTTTTATGAAAAGAAATAAATCACAGATATTAATGACTACAGCAGTAGGACTCCTAAATCACAAAATAGCAGTGTCCACAATTTTATTACGCCCACAAATGTCAGTTGAACTTGGCAATGAAACCAAATAACTTTTTTCAAAGCATAGACTACTTGATACGGTTCAACCCTAATTTTGGTTTTGGCAGCAGGTTTGAATGTTAAAGTAGATGGACAGCATTAATTAAAATGAGGATGCTTAAGTGTTAATGACCAGCTTGAACTAAGAACACTACCCCACGTGGTGGCATGGTAATTGTGGCAAGATGGACACTAGAGAGACTATAAGACACAATTTTTTGGAGCTGTTTCTTTCCAGACCTTAATAGCAGATTCTAGTGCATGGAGAATATGTTGCAGTACTCCTTCGCAGTTGCTCTGCAGGTACTAACAGCTGTGGTGTGGGCCCTTTCACCTAACCAAAAGCTTCTTTTCCTGTTTTCTTTTTAAAACTGATACAAATTGAATTATACATGCAAGAAAAATAGCAGCGTGTATGTGCACTTCTGTGTTTGTAAATTCTCTAAGAACTCTTCCCAAAAGGTAGTAAATAGAGGAAAAAAGTGGTAAATTAATAGATGCACAGATTTTTCTTTTTAAAGACTCAGTACTATGCAGTCTCCTGTTTCTTATATTTTAGAAAGCAATGTCTGATTGTATCCTGCTTTCCTGTACACAGAATCTCTGCCTAATAATACATATATACATATTAATATTTTGTTTTTATTTTTGCTTTTAGGATGGTCGTTTGCAAGTAAATGATCAGCTTGTTGCAGTAAATGGGGAGTCACTTCTGGGCAAGTCAAATCATGAGGCTATGGAAACACTGAGGCGCTCCATGTCCATGGAGGGGAACATTCGTGGGAGGATCCAGCTGGTAGTTCTCCGGAGACTGGAGGTGCAGACAGAGGTGAAGCAGTAAATGCATTTATTAGATAAATGTCTTTCCAGTTCCAGTGGTTTTGCATACAAGAGATGATGGCTAAAGTCCTGACAGGATGAATTCTTGACTTCCTGGAGTCAGGATTCAGACAGTGTTTCTGGTCAACATCTCCTGATCTTGCTGTTCCTGTCACAGCCAGGCTAAAACTTGCCTCTTATTTTAATTTCTATTTAATATCTTAGTGTGACTTGGATTTTATGTCATGCTTGCATTTTCATTTTCAGTAGTATTTTAATTCACTCCACTTCTGGTTTTTGTGTGTTCATTCCTGTCCCTCAGGATCATGCTCTAACTTTGTTGGGAGTACCTTTGCAAGAGCCTCAGTGATATCAGTCATGCCATGAAAATATGAAAAAAATTCATTAGCAGTTCTGGAACATGTTAGTGGAAAACACGTTTTTGCTTTCCTTTTCTTTGTGACACAGCATTATGCTGTAAGAATTATAATCTATATGTTATATTTATTGTGCACTCTTGTGGCACGAGGAGAGCTCACCTTCAAATAAAGTTCACTCCTGCAAGTTTTCTTCATTTAAGAAAAGTAAATTTTTTTTAAAAAATTTCCAATCAAATATCAGATTGACCTAACAAAAGTATGAGGCTGCTTTTTATAGTTGAGTATAGTTTTGTATATTATCCCGCTGTATGAAAGAGGTAAATAATCTAGACTCATGCCCTATAAAGAATGCAAAATGGGGTCTTGATTGAATCAAATTCATTTTAGACAGGAATTAGTTTTTATAGGGTAGTCTTAGGTTCAATTGTAATTCCATTTGAGTCTGGAGACCATAGCATAAATGGGTTGTTGCCCATTCTTTCCGTTCTCCATACCAGCTTCCTGAGTACTGCATCTCAGCGTGGTGGAAGGAGAATATGTTTTGAAATGCATTATTGTTTTTATTGGTCAGGACACTAATGGAGGGCTTCCATGACAGCTATGTTTTATAAGCTGAATACTCTAATTACGCTGGTTACTGATCAGTTGTTGGGATATTGATTGTGTCATTTATCAAAGAGCTGGAAAAGCAGGTTTGTTGTGGCTGTTAATTTAAGGCTCCCTATCCCTCTGGGTACAAGTCTCCAGTGTAGTAGTAGTTCGGGTGTTGCAAGGCTCAATTCAGCTAGCAGTATCCATGAGAAAGTAGTAAACATGGTCCTTGTGACATAAGGAATCTTATGTCAACTAAAGAGTTTCCAGTAACGAGAAGAAACGTAATTGTCAGTGGCTGTGTGGTGTGTGTTTTCTGTAGAGGTTCAAACCAGCCTTTTCAAATGGCTCGTGCTGCACTGAGGAGGAGGGAATGTTGCACATGTTCCCTGGCCACTGAGACTGCATTTGTAGCCATATTGTTGCCAGCAGCACCCCAGCATTGATTTGAATTGAGGTGCATTTTTTGGCATCCTATTAATATTTTATTAGTAGTCATTAAAATTCATTATTCTGATTATTTTATTATACTGTTATTTTTATTTATTAAGCTTGACAGGCAGGTTGCGAGGTGATGTAAGGCACTGTCCTTTCTTACGCATTGATTTGCAGGCAGTCACTGCCAATGCATTAAACATCTTGCATCTTTTCACAAATAACTTCTGTGGGTTAGACACATGCGTTTCTTCTGCAGACGTGACTATGAAATTTACGGAATGACATATTTAGTGTAACATTTCCTGGCATAATGAACATGCACTTTAAAAATAGAAGCCATTTGGAGGCCCCTTCAAAAAACAGATATGAAATCACAGAAACTGTAAGGGTTATTTTGAAAACTAGTTGCAATACTCCCCTTTGTGGGTTTTCTCTTTTCCCTGAATAACGAGTACAGAAACGTCTTTCTGGGTCTGTCCCAGTTTTAGAAACTGTGATGATTTTTTTCCCCTTTTTTCTTTTGAGCAACTGCTCAGGAGAATAAATTAGGTGATATGGCATGTATGGGGGGGGAATGTATCAAAAGAAAAGCTGACTAGAGGTGTGACAGGAGTTTGTTTAGCTGCTAGCCAGAAGACCTGCGTTTGGGAGTTTGGTGTAACTCCTTACTTGCAAAACTGCTCTACTGTGTGATCGTCAGAACATATGCACTCAGTCTCTGAGAGAAGGGAACCAGCTGGCTGGCAGAAAAATACCATTGGCATTGCCCGTGTTCTTGTGTTGACAATGTCACAAGCTGCCCTCCCAGATGGAGAATTTGAATGAAGCCAGTTGTGGGTCATAAAAAACCAGTCTTCACTTTTGTGCATCGTTCTTGATGATTGTTACTGTTCGGGCATTGTCTTGTTTTCATGGTCAGCAAAACCGGATAGTAATTTTGAAGATCCCGTTCATATTTCTCGTTTGAAAGGAAGCGGTGTACAGTGAACGTGTTACACTGTATCTGTGCACTGTCTGTAGTGACGGCTGACCTCCTGCATTGCTGAATATTTAATTTGTTGTTACAGAGTGTGGTTCCGTTTTTCCCTTAGGAGCGCTCTGACCAGGGAGTCTTTCAGAAGTCAGCCTTCGACGTGAGCCATAACTTCGCAGCTGCTTCACGGCGCAATGATACTATTCTTCAGCAATTTGTAACGTACAGTCCTCAGGAAAGGATAAAAGGTAGTCTCTAGATACCCTTCTCTGTGCTAAAAGAAAGTGCTTTCTGGTTTTGTTTTTTGAAATCCACAGCCACTAGACAAGCAGTTAATTAGAGTAAGTGCACACTATGTTACTTTGAGGCTTGAAGATCCAGCGAGGGTGGGAGAGCTGACTCAGAAGTTGTGAATTAGATTCCTGGCACAAATTCCAGTTTAAGTAACAGTTTCTAGCTCGCTGCCCCAACACGTAAGGTTGGATAAAAAACAAATGATGAGTGCAAAATATATGTTGTCAAAATGTTTATTTTCTATATATCTTTAATGAGTACAATGATTTTTGCATTGAATTCTTAGATTCAATCCCAGGTTATTATAAGCTAAACGAATTTATAAAAAAGCATGATATTCATAAAGTATGCCTGCTTATTTTAGACTTGAAGGTAAAATTTTATCTAAGGTTAGAAACATTGCCTTCATTTACAAATTGGAATTATAATAATGAACTCAAATTATGTAGTCGTGTACCTTGTGCAAGGAAAACCTACATGTACAAGCATATGCAAGCATATAAGAAAGAGCTTTTAAGACCACTTATTTTCCTGACATCTTTCATTTCTGAGGGCGTACTGTACTGTGTCCAATTTGCACCTGACTCAGCAAGATACTAGTTATTTGAAAAGTTTAAGTATTTGAGATGGTTTTGACCCTGTCCTGTTCAGTGTGCTCTCATCCTTCAAGCCAAGCACATGCTTAAATACCTTCCAGTAGAGGGGGGGAAAGTGTGTTGGTTTTTTTTAATGTAGTTGAATTATGCATGCTTTTTCCCACTTCACAAGAAATCTGGGTGGCCTGTAAAAAGTAATTTCATGGACTGCTGTAATGACTGTGTGGGGGACTTTTAACTAAAACCGAAGAGCCCGTGTCTGTAAAGCTCAAGAGAAACTCAAGTATAATTTAGGGGTAAATCATTTGTCTTGACTTCGGTATTTTGACAGTGTGACTCCAGGCAAAGAATTAGATACAGGCTGAAGTATTATAAATATTCCAAGGTCAGATCCTTTTGTTTAGATCTCCCTTATATTTCTCTTGTATGGAATTTATGCCGATTCTGTAGTTACAGGAGAAAAGGGTCATCCTTAGAGTTAGCCATTGCCAAAGGATCAGTCAGCAGCAAATACCTTTGAACACTGCCTTTCAAAACGTGTAAGCAGCCGTTTTGCAGCTGTTGATACAGGTGAATGGTGACAGGTAATTTGTCACTTAAATAAAGTTCAAAACAAAATACGTAGAAGAGATTTCAGATAAGGATTCTGCAACTGCGATCCAAAAATCAGGATGACTAGATTGCAGCTCATTCATAGGAGTGTTTTCAAAAGGCATCTTTTTAATTGAAGAATGATGATGATAAGGTATTGTAGCAAAAAACTGTGATGACCTCGGGAGAGAAGGTACGTGAGATGTGGAAAGGATGCTCTGGGCTGCTGCCAATGGCTATTGCCAGGGAGGGTGTGGCATGGCTGGGCCTTCCCAGCCATGGTCTGGGAGCTGTTTACAATTGGAGTTAGTGGACAACAGATGACAAAGATGTTTCTAGCACTTACTACAAGTATCCTATTGCTATTTCTGTTGCAGATTTGGCATTAGATGAGTAAAATTAAAGTGATTTTAATGGAGAACTGCACAGGCGGTTTCCACAGCAGTGTGTCTGCAGTAAGACTCTGATATTTTCTTGGTGAAAGACACTTTGGGCTTACAATAGTCCTGCACATTATAGAACTGTTTCTCCAATTGTAATTATACAATTGTCTCCTAATTATAGAATACTCTCCAAGTGTTAATTATTATTGAGCTAATACCTGTTCTTCTGACCAGATAAGCCTGTCACTTATTTTCAGTCACTGGTTCAAAAACTTTTTTGCAGTGTTTCTTATAAAGTTTTGTCCCAAGTCCTTCAAGGCATCTGCAAAGGCAAAATGCTGCACCTATGCACAGCCCTCATTTAACTCAGGAAGCTTAGGCTGTGCATCTCCTTAAGGACGTGAGTCACAGACATGGTGAGCTGCTTGTGACAGGCGGGAACTGGATGTAGAAGTCCAGATGGTACATTGTTACTAAGAATAATAGAAGATAGAAGAGATTTTTAACATAATACAGAATCTAATGCAAAAATTTAATGACAGGAGCTGTATTACATTTAATAAAATGTCACATTCTCAATTAATGTTTTCCAATAAGTTATTTCCAGTATCATTCACTGCTTCTACCAATAAAATTCTTATAAAAGCTCAGCAAAAATACGCTGAAGCTTGGCCTGCTAATATGTCTGTCTGTTTTATGAGTGTCTTTTATTATACATGAGCAAGAAAAACTAATGTCTGGGGAAAAGTTGTTATAGCCAAAACATTACATTTTGTCTTGCCTGTGGATATTTAAATAAAGGGGGAGGGGATACTGATCTAATATTGAAATGCCAGTGTTTGTTCTATTTTTGCATGAATAATACTTGCTGCCTTCAGGTCCTCACTTCTTTTGCTGCCAAGCTGTTGCACAGATTCAGTGTTTTTTAGAACAACCTCTTTGAGAAATGATGCTTCAGTGCCAGCAGCTTTACACTTCTGGTGTTGAAGGATTACTGGAATGTGTTTCATTAGAGGTTCTTACGTATTTCTTAAAACCCTGCATTATGTACGGTTATAGGGGAAATGCTGTCATCTCTGTGGTTAAGTAGCAGAATAATCATAAACACGGTATACTACTACAGACTGCCGAGTCCTCGTGGTTGTACAAACGCCTCTGTTTTCATACATGTGTGATAATGTCAAGGTAGAAAATTAAGAAGTGAAATTTTAAATTAATGTTTAAATTCTGCTTGCAAATATTGCGTGTATCTTACAGCCAGGCTCGATAATTTATTTTCTTAAGCTATTGTATATCGGAAAATCCAGTGCAGTGTGCTTAGGGGCTTGGCTGTTCTTCTGAGCACTCTGGCTCTCTTAACGTCGTTTCCTGAGGTCTTAAACATGGAGCCAGTGTCTGGCTCCTAGGTTAAATGCTCTCACGCTTTTACTCCTGCTCTCATTCTGCTGGGAGCCATAGTCTCTTGGGATCATTTTGGATTCGCTCAGGAGGTCTGACATTTGTCTGTGTGTCCCATTTGTGTACTGCAAGAAGATGCCACCAAACAGCCTTTATGAAGTGGCATATCAGTACTGTGAATCAAAGTTAATGTGGGTCCATGATATGTTCAGTCCCTCCAGCTGTGGCTATTGGAAGCTGCTTTTAGGGTGTGGTATTTTTTCTTTTTTTTTTTTTTATCAGACTTTGGGTAGTCAGTGGTTTTAGGGACTTCCTAAATCAGAGGTTTCATCTGGATCATTGTGCCAATGCTACCTTTCTTTTAGTTCATTTTGGAGTTTATTTTTTTTTAATTGGTTTCCAAAACATCCTCTTGGCAATGAGTTCCATTCTTTAATTGCACAGGAAAAAATACTACTTTGCATTTGTCACAGGCATGCTACTTACTCTGGGTACCTTCTAGGTAACATGCATAAGACAGTGAGAGCAGCTTTTTCACCTTACACATAGCTTTTACAATGTCATAGACTCCTCGTCTGTCCCCTTCGATTACTTCTTATTCTAAACCAAAGAATCCTAGTCTGTGTTCCTTGCAGGAATGTTTCTACATGTGTCCAACTACCCTTGCCACCTTTTCAATATGTTTCTGAATTATATTGCATCCTCTTTCAGACAGGAAGAATGAAACCTTAGATGCTATTTTAAAAGTAGGCACACTATTAACTCCAAGTTCTAGGTGGAGTGTTTGGACTTTTCTTAAGGCTCTGAATGTCTCTTTCCTTTTGACTTCACTAAATATATATTCAAAGAACGATCCAGTGCATTTCAATTGTATTTTTCCAGAATGGTAATCGCTAAAGTAATAGGCTTTGTATATGTGTCAAGAGTTTTTCCCCTACTCCCATGTATATCACTTCGCCGTCACTGACAGGGAATTTCACCTGCATTTCCTACGTCCTATATATCCTGCAATCTTTTTGTAGAGCTTCATTATCTGCTTACTTTTGGTAGTTCTGACAGTTTATACTTGAGTAAATCTTTACATCTACTGATTTGTCTTTCAAATAATTTAATTACATTGAACAGTACAAGTTTCCCTTTGTTCTAAATTCTTTTTACTGGGAGAACTTTTCATTTACTCCTCATCTCTGGTTTTTGTCCTTAAATTGCAACCTTAGAGTATGTGCTCATAATGCAAGAAGCCAGTGTACATACATCGTAGGTACCATACCTGTGCCAGACTGCTGTTTTTTAAGGCCTCCTTAGAACTTTTCTTCTCAGCTGCTCCCATTCACTTTCTTCTCATGATGGTCTCACTTTTCCTGAGATCCAGGGTTTCTTATCTTTCCAATCTTTAGGAGGTTATTCAGCCAGTAGGAGTTCTATAGGATTCTTGAGCTAATAATGTGGTTTTGTTGGGTTTTTTTAATTTGTTTGCTTTTAGGGAGCTATCTCGCTATTCTTATCTAATAAATATAATCTATTGCTGTCTAGCTTGATCGCCTCCTATGAACAGTTCTTTTCTCTCAAGTTAGATTAGTACTTTCACGCTGGATTGTGCAAAAAGACTAGCAGCATTCAGTGAGAGAACAGGTAGCATGATCGTGTGATATGTTAGTATTGTTAAATTGCTTGTCTGTTCATTGAAACCCAAAAGTTAAGTGTCCATGTTTCCTGTGAAGTTTTGGAGGGGTGAAGACATGTCCTACATGGAAAAACTTGGTGACTCTTTATAAGACTAGCCCTTTAGATTGAGAGTTGAATTTACAGGAGGATAATGAACTGGCTTACAGCAGGCACAGCAGTCATATTAAATACTGCAAGTATGTAAGTGTTGTTGCTTAGCAAACCACTGAATGGTTTAATTGAGTAGTTCGTGTTTTTCTTGGTCCAGAGTAATTTTCTGGTGTGAGCTGAATGCCTTTTGTAAAAGTGAAGCAGGAATTACTGTAATGGTAGGAGAATGAAGACTAATTCAGAAATGCCTCTTTCTTCTCTTGCCTCCCTTCTTCTCATGGGATGACAAATTTTTCTCCATCTAAGCTCTTGGCTGAGAATGTGGTTCTCTTCTGTAGCTGAAATGCTCCCCATCAAAGGGAATGAAAGGATGAACCTACATTCAGTTAGGATGCAGCTATGTAGAAGTGAAAATCCACTCAAATGGAGTAAGGCAATTTTTGCCTTGCACTCAACTTCACTAGAAGCTCAAAGTTTCTCTATATTTATCTGTAATTATGCATATGCAAATCTGAAAATCAGCTCTTCAGGAAATCCCAAGGGGTGTATTTTCTGCTTGGTGTGATTTTAATTCTAGTTTGGTTAGTTTAGGGATTTGAATAATTTGTGACTCACTTCAGAATTGCTTGAGGCCTTCCAGTCCAGTCATTGATCGGTGATCTGGTGTAATGTACTTGTTTCTGCGGCTTATTTAACCCCTTTTTGAATTTTATTTCAGAGCTGCAAGTGTCTGATCGTGGCAATGCTGAAAATGAAACCCCTCCACCTCTCCCACCACATCCTAGTGAGGATCTGCTGAATGAGGATTATAATCAGAGGTTGGACTTTGGAAATTCTTACTAGTTACAGCCCTAGTTGCTCATGAGTGGTTGTGATGGTAGTTCTAATTGATTTTATTTTATAAAGATTTTTACAGTCATCTGAATGATCTTTGAATATAAGCTGGGAATGTGATTTTAACATTTAGTGCATTGTTCATTTCAGTTGTTCGTAAGCTGCAGTACGCCTGCTATCCGTGATATATGGATCACAGTACCTAGCATGTGATCAGTAAAAAAGAATCCCACAACATAATCCCACTTTAAAAAAAGAAAGTGGATTTAAAACTCCACCAATGTGTGCTGTGTGTAGATGTGGTGTCTGAAGTCTCTTAGAGCTTTAAGAGTCCTAGCCAAATTCGGTTCATGGGAAACCAATCTTCTGGTGCAGCATGTCAGCCAGAGACATCCTTGAGGTTACGAAATGAAGCTTCAGGAAGTTTGAACATAAAAATATGTAGGGGGAAAATTAATTGACACTTTAACAATTGTAAATGCTGATCCACTTCAAAATGCACTTCACCAGTGGGTTTTTCAGATATTTTAACAATACCTTTTGTAGAGGCTGGTGTGCTTGATGGCAGGTACAAGCTTTTATTTCCGTAATAAATACGGAAGTTAAGTGCAGCAAGTGTTGAAGTTTGTGATGGCATCTACTTTGTCTCAAGTAGCACAGGATTCAAATCAAAGCATCGTTTCAACCTATCATACTTGTAATGCTAAAAATTCAGCACTGAACATGGTTTACTCATTTTGTGTATTCACAGTATTGATAGTCACGCGACTGTTTTACTGCAGTGATATTAGAGAAGTGTGCATTTCATCGGAAAGCTTAGCTAAACTTCTAGCATAGCATCAAAGAGGAGACATATTTTATTAGGTGTGCCTTGAATTCTTCATACAATGAACAGTCTTGCAACTATTTTCTTTTTACTAACATAGTCATTTCACTAGAATAAATTCATAATTTTTGGTCTCCTAGGCAGGTATGTGTGACGTGGTAAACAAACAAAAGTCTGCGTGGGCTAACAGAGCGCTGCATTAAATTTTCAACTGCAGTTGTTTGCTGGAATCTGTTTCTAATTTTTCAGCAAGCTGGAAGCAAAACCATTTTCTTAAATGATAATGATGTATTAAAATAGTGATGAATTTCCAGGTCCTTTCTCCCACCCCGACTTTTTCCCAGGGTTGTATTGGTCTTCCATTTGGAACTGAAGGTCTGTTGAAATGGAATTGCTGTGTCAAGTCATTTCACTGAAATTGCATTTCAGCAAAAAAATGGGGAAAGTGTTTTGACACCAGAAAAATCAAAACCTGTTGATTGAACAGTTGGAAATAAATTTATTTAATTTTGGAACTCCTTTCTGGTTTTAGAGTATTTAAAAAAAAAAAAGCTTTTCTCATTGGAAAGAGATGGATTTCAGAGGTGTTGCAGTGAGGTGTTTTGACTCCTCACACATGAAAGGTACTTTGACTTTCACTCAGGTGGAATTTTGAAATATTTAGATATTTGCCTGATGAGGTAAAATATTCAAACAAACCCCAAAACAAACAAAACCCAAACCGTGATACCTTGGAGTTCTTCACGGCATTATCGCACCCTCCATGAGACCTCCAGCCTCTGCAGCAATGGTGCAAGGCTGTAAAATAACTTTGTATTAGCAGGTGAAGTAGAATTGAGCCAGGTACGTTGGCAATATTTTTCCTACTTTCGGTAGCATGTTATTTGGAAATGCAATGGTTAAATAGAACAAACAAAATGAAGAAAAAAAAAAAGGCAGGTAATAGTATATTCCTTTTCTGCAGCTAAATAAAATACGGACTGTGTAAAAGCAATTATCACTGAGCATTTATATTTGCATTCGTGATGAAAAACAAGTGACTGGAGGTGTTAAGTCTCACAGAGTTGAGGATCAATAACTGATTTTAAAATGCATGGCTGCAAGCAACTGGAGGAAGAAACACATGTATAATGTGCATCTTTTCATTAGTTCGCTTGTATTTTGAACTGGTGCCTAAATATTTTACATGTCTCTTTTTTTTTTTTTTTTCCTGCAGCCCTGTCATAAATTCAGCAGCGTATTTAACAGATCAGCACATCAACTTCAGATCTTTGACACCAGCCAAGCAGTCTGAATCAATTAATCTGAAAGCCTCAAAAAGCATGGATCTGGGTAAGAAGGGGTGGGGTGACACATAGGTCAGCTTTTTAGCCTCAGCCCATCTGCACCATCTCTGCTTCTTGCTTTTGTTTCTTAAACACAAACATCAGGGAGTAAGTTCTGCAGAGGAGCGGCAGTGATGGGGACAATGGTCTGGTTCCTGTAGCATCTAATTGCAAGTACCCTTTTTATTGAAGCTGAAGAAAGGTTTATTTTTTTTTCTTAAAGGCTATTCTGACCATTGTATTGAAGTCTTAGCAGAGGAAAAGAGGGAGCTTTTGTAAAAACGAGCAGCAGGAATTGCTGTACAAATTTTATATGTCTAAAAAATATAGCAAAACAGCAATAACAGAAGTCATTTTGGTATAGAATATAAATGATTGCAAAACTACGCTGGACAAAGTCTAACTTTCCTACGACAAGTTGTATATTTCTTCATTGACAATGACAAACACAGGCAATCAAAGTGTTGCAGTAGATCTTTATAAATGCTTGAAGAGTGGTAAGGTTATGGTCCTCTACCCATCAACGCTGTACGGAAAATCTAGCAGGGTGGGTGAAGCAGAAAGTAAATGGTTCTTTCAGTACTGGGAAAGCATTTGCGGGTAGAAGATTGAAGGGTTATTGCAATTGAAAACCCAGTCATGTTTTAATGAGAGTTCAAGGAAGAATTCACAGTTCTTAGCCTCAAAGAAAACCAAATAAGCTTTTCTTTTTCTGTTTAATTCTTCTTTGTGGCAGTTGTCCTTTATCTGTTTTTTTCATATTCAGGTGTTGATAAGAGTAACTTTAAGACCTACCATTAGGAAGTCTTTAACTGTGGATTTGTTGCAAATGCCCCTTCTGCTATGAAAGTAAAAAACAAAAAGGATAATGATCAGTCTGATGGGCGACACTAATGTTTTATCCTTCTCATGTATGGTGATGTGAAGGTATATCTATTAGTTGAGATAGTTATTTAAAGAACTGGAGGAACTGTGATAGATCTGCACTGATCCTGTGTTATATAAATAACAGTAGATGAAGTGAAATTGCTTGCACATAGTTTGGCAAATAAAAAAACCTGAGGAAGGTGAAAGCTAGGACCTTTTGCAGTCATTCACTAGCAAGCAGTGAAGTACCATGTTTACTTCACACCTTTTGAACAATTTTAAGCAGAAGCTTCTAGCTGGAAGGGTGAAAGGAAAAGAAACAAGAAAATCTCAAGAGAAGTAACTGCAATATAAAATGTTTCGAATGCAAATCCCAATAATTTGGTCAATAAAACTGCTCTTCCAAATGGTAGTAAGTTAACTCTTGCTTAACTGCAGTCACGACCATAGTAATGTCTCCTCCCAAAGTGCAGCTGTACCCTGCAGTACCCAGTACTGCTGTCTTCATCCTACAGACCCAGAGTTGATGTTATGATAAAGATTTGTTCAGCACCGTAGACGAACTATGCAGCAAATTTGGTAACAAAGGGGAGGTGTCAGTGTCCCATATATGAAAATGCTTATATAACTGCTAGGCCTTTTCTTTCCAGTAGTCATGGGATGCTGCCGCTTATTTTTTTGTTCTCAAGTTCTGCCAGTCCCTCCCAAAATAAATGTAACATGATGAAAAGAAAAATCACAGAATTGGAGTCCAGGATGAGAGTTCTGAGACCTCACAAAATGTAACTTAGGTGAAATTTCTTTCCTTTTAATCCAAGTTGTCTCTGAATCAGGTGTCTCTGCAGATCTGGGAAGACCTAACCAGCCTCTGAGGTCACAAGGTCCAGAAATCACCTGAGTGTGTCTAGACCAGAATAATGTCATGAACTCAGTAGGCAACAGAATTGGTGCAGTACAGGGCATAACTGTAAAATCTGTGCTGCTATCCACTTATAAAACACTCTACTTGGGCTGGTTTTGGCTAGGATTGAGTTAATTTTCTTCACAGTAGCTAGCATGAAGCTATGTTTTGAATTTGTGCTGCGAAGAATATTGATAACACACTGATGTTTTAGGTGTTGCCAAGCAATGTTTATATTAAGCCAAGGACTTTTTCCCTTTCTTGTACTGCACCTGTGTTTCCAGCTGCCTCTCTGCAGGAAGCTGGGTCAGGACATAGCCAGGGCAGATGACCCAGACTGACCAAAGGGATATTTCATGCCATAAGATGTCATGCTCAGTATATAAGTTGGGGGAGTTGGCTGGGGGTGGGGTGTCTTGCTCTTGGGTCTCTTGAGCTCTGGCTCGCTTGAGCTCTGACTCTCACTGCTCAGGGACTGGCTGGGTGTCAGTTGACGAGAGTGAGCGGTATAATTTGTGGGATTTTTCCTATTACTTTTATTACTTTAATTTCTTAGTAGTAGTAGTATTTTCATTGCTATGATTACTAATATTGTTATTAATATCATCATCTTCTTTCTTTCTCTCTTTTTCAAGTAGTAAACCGTTCTTATCTCAACCCCGAAGTTTTCTTATCTTTGCTTCCGATTCTCTTAGAATGACCCACTGGTGCAGGGAGGATGAGCGAGTGGCTGTGTGGTGCTCAGTTGCTGACTGGGATTAAACCATGACACTGCTGTACATTGAAACGTGTATAATGCACCCATTGCCTAATTGTAAGATGACCAAGGCATGGGTTCCATAATGGCGTCACCATCATTATTATTGTTATCATCAAAGGCAGATAACAGAAAATTTTGAACATGCGAGGCCTGAGAATCCAGATATTGCTTCAGATTTTGAACCTGAGGAGAAAACAGCCAATTCATTAAATTAGGGAGGTAATGAAATTGTATAGTAAGGATCTTTCTGGCTTTGATGAGGGTTGATGTATACACAAGGAGCGAATCTGTTAAGACTTGCTTAAAATTGCATAGGTTCACAATGGAAACCCATTAAAAATTGTTTACCTTTTCAGCTTTATGTGTTTTAGGCCCAGAAACCTTTGGGTGCTTAAGCTGTTCTCCAGTTGTATCTATTTACAAAATAACAATTTTTTATAAATTAGTATCCTCAGTGAATAGTATCTGGAAATGAGGATGTGTGATCAAAAAAGTGTTCAGTACTGCTAACATGTTGCATCCGTTTGTCACTGTCACTCTCCAGCCAACCTTACACTGAAAGGAACTTGGCGCATCCTGGAAAAGCTGTGGGTTACTGGCTGGTAGGGCAGAAATGGTTTAGTTTATTGACTCTTGGTGTACTTCTGTATTACTGATTGGACAGCTGGTCAGGAGCAGAGGGCATGAACCTGTAAGAACACAACTCTTAGCTGCTAAATTCAGGAATAGCATGAATTCACAAACACTATTGTCTGGTGTTGCTGTGTAATGAAGAGCTCAAGTTATTTGCAGATGAGTTAGTCTTTGCTTGAATCTGCTTTAAGAAATAAAATAAAAGTCAGTGGCATGTGTGAGTTACTGGGTTACTGTTGTAGAAATTAAAAATAAAACCCCAAAAAGGCAAGTATAGTGGTACTGTGATAATTCCTTTGGTTTTACAGACATGAGCAGAACCCTGCCTTGTGTGTACAAATGTCCTTGCGCAGAGTGCATGAGGGCAGGGTGCCTGGCTCCCTGCTCTAGCATCCATCATTTACACCGTGGTCAAACGCTTCTCAAAATTTACAGCTTCATTCAGAGTAATAGGGTACAGATTAGTTCTATATCAGCTATAAATCCTAATGTTCTTTGCTGCTGCTGTGTTGAGATAATGACGGCACTTTCTGGATCACTGGTAGAGTTCATATTCTGTATCTCATGGTGTATTTTTTCTTTGCCTTCTTCACTTTTATTTTGAACTGGTGGTGACAGAAGAGCACAGCCACCACTTTCCTTCCACGGATCTGGCACCTGACAGATCCGCTCAGTTGCATACGTTTTATGGATGAGCTTGTTTCAATATGTTAGCAAAGAAAAGATTCTCCTTATTCTGTGATTTCAAGAATTCGTGGGGGGCCAACTGAAGTCTGATTTAGCGCACACACTTCTATTGACAAAATTTGGACTTGTACTTATAGCGTGGTATTAAAAATATAGAAAACAAATTCAGAATTGCTAGAAATAAATGTTTTGTCCCTTTCCACTCCAGTGGTACACTTATTTTGAAACTTAACAGCAGATTGAAAATGAAGATATAATCCATGGCTTCTATACAAGTCATTGGAAGGATGATTTTGACTTTCCTTTAACAACCTTCTATACACACACATTTTCTCATACATTACCACAGTTACTAGAGAAGAATTTCTATATAATAGTTCATCAGCATCTGTTTTCAGTAGTGTTTTTTCTTTCTTCTGACTGTATTAAAAAGGTAATTTTTGTGGAGAATTAATGGTAATGTGGATTTTTTTTTTTAAGTGTATTGGAAAGTGAAAATCGATGTGCTCTAAGAAAAAGAAAGGAAAGAAGGTGTTTTATTATTTATCTCCAACACCCTTATTTTCCATAAAGCTTTATGCACGGGAGTTATTTAGGCTATGCATAAATGTACTGTAAAAACTACAGCCATGGGAATTGTATTCAAACACATGAAAGTGTGGCTTGTTTTAACCTGAAGCAACATGAAATTGAATCATGTGAGTATATAGCAATTTCACTGTGTATCAATTCAGGCAAAGTACTGTGTAGATTTATATTTGAGGATGTTGGTATAATAACCCATGACCGCTATCCCAAGGTACTGCTCAACTCCCCCTTCCATTCCCCATAAAAAGCAAAAACCCATAGAACTTAACTGATTAAGTTCTACAGCCTGAAGAAATGGAAATGTCCTTTACTTGATTTTAAATGTGAGCGAAATATTATTTGCTAAAACATCATTAGACATACTCAGAGTCCGTTAACCTTGGGGCATATTTATTGAAGCTATCAGCCAACTTATTTATGTATTTAGGAATAATTAGCAAGTGAATATGCAAGATGTAGGGTATGGAGTCTTCTTTAGGGAAGCCAGTATTTAACTAAATGCTAATTTCTTTGTTAGTGAAGGGATGCACTCGATTACAGTTCATGCCTAAAAACAAAGAAACCAGTATTTCGCATCCAGAAGGATATGGAAAATGCAGTCAAGGTGCTGCTAGTTATTAGCTGCTTTGTTGTTTTCTCTGAACCAGATTATACTTATTCTGAGTTTAATTTTGGATACTGAAATAAGTGTCTTAAACTGTAACTAACAAGGAGTAGGCAGACCTAATGAGGATTACTCTTCAGTGTAAACAATGTTTTGTTTCAGATACAGTTACAAGAATACATTTTGGGAGGTCCCTAGTGAGTTTTATGGTATTGGTGGGACAAAAAGTGGTTCGGTATTTTGAAGTCATTATTTTGTTAACCGTGTTGTTTGTATGGAACACATTTGTCAGGTTGCTTTCGGTTGAGACCAGCTTCAGAACTGCATGTAGGAGCCAGTTAAGTTCATTAGAACACTAATGAGGAGATGGAGAAGATGGCTCAGAACTCTTAACACTTTTCAATGTTACTGGCTTATAACAATAATTTAAAAATCATCTCTTGAAGAGAAAGACTTCAGAAACAAAAATGTCATGGGTTTGGTGTCTGGGTTTCAGTTGGGATAGAGTTAATTTTCATCCTAATAGTTGGCATAGTGCTGTGTTTGGGATTTAGCAGGCGAATGATGTACGTAACACACTGATGTTTTAGTTGTTGCCAAGTAGTTGTAGCGCTTTCACTAAGACAAGGACTTCTCAGCTTCCCATGCTCTGTCAGCGGGGAGGTGCACAAGAAGCTGAGAAGGGACAAAGCCAGGACAGCTGACCCCAACTGACCAAAGGGATATTCCATACCCTGTGACATCATGCTCAGTGTGTAAAACTGGGGTTGGTCAGGGGTCGGGAATTACTGCTCAGGGACAGGCTCTCGATTGCTGGATGATGAGCAAATTGTTGCGTTGTGCATCACTTGTTTGTGTATATTCCTTTATCAGTAATATTATTTATTATTACTACTTCCTCTCCCTTTGCTGTCCTATTAAACTGGTTTTATCTTAACCCATGAGGTTTTTTCCAATTCTCTCCCCCATCCCACCTTGGCAGGGGGTGGGGGTGCAACCGCCTGCATAATGCTTAGTTGCTGGCTGGGGCTAAACCACAAGATTTAGGAAAACCTATGTTCTGTAGGGCTGTGATTGTCTTTGGGATCAAGGACCAAGAGAGATTTTTAAATTATTCTCACTTACGTCATGAGTAACTTTCTAGTGCTGTCAGAGCAGATGTATATTTTCTGAGGCCACTGAAGAATAAATTTTTAGAAATGAACATAACATAGGTTTCTTAGTTTAAATGACTTTCAAATTTCTGTTTGTAAGATCTATAAGTAGTAAATGAAACAAAATAATTTATTAAGTGGTACGGACACTGTGAATTGAATTGAAATGAGGCTGGAATTGGGTTTATTCTGTATGAAACGAAAGGCTTTTAACAAGGTCAATTCCGTCACACAGCTCTACACCAAATCTGTGTTGATGCAGCTGTGGGGAAGGTGAGCTCTGGCATAAAGGCAGAAGTGGGCAGGAGGCAGTATCAGCTTTTTGCACTGGGTTTGTAGATTCTTCTGAGATCAAGGAAGCTTGCTGCAGAGCAGACTGGGATCATTGTATAAGCTGTGGTGGTGAAAGAGCTCAGAAAATGGTACCACATAGTTGGGGTAGCAGTTTCTTGTGGCGCTTTAGCGTAAGCGTGACGTGAGTTGATCTGTTAGCGCACTTAGGGGGAATAAAATAGAAATTAGCTTAATGTATAGCTGCTATGAGAGAGAAAGTACAGATCATAATGAAGTAACTTGTGAGAACACTTTGTATTAAACCTGTTCCCTACACTTTGTCTTAAATCTGTTCAGTGTCAGTGTTTTCAACCAGTAAATGACGGATTAGATTAACACTTCTTCCAAACTCCTGGGGTTCAACCACAAATTCCTAGTGACAAGTGAGGGAGTTGGATCTCAATTTTAGGCCCAGTACAGTTGTTTTGGAACAGAGGTGAGAGAGGATTAGAGCAAACAACAGTAGTGTAAAAGAAGCTGTGATGGCCTCAATTAGCAGTGTAACCCTCAACAAAGTGAAGAAATGTATATCACAGTGGCTGGGAAATTGTAAAGCAATGTTATTTTCTGCCAGGAGAAAACCTTCCATTTAAAGGTAAATGTGTCCAGTGGACAGCATCAACTGTACTGCCGGTTCTTCAGCAACAAGTGGTACTAACAGTGAACGCAAGCTTTCGTTCTCATGTGCTGACACACAAGTTGTATCCCTGGGGACCTCCTGTGAATACAACCGAATTAAAGTTGTAACAAAATTGTTCTGCCAAATCTAATTAGAGAAAACCTTGTACAGGTGAGAAAAAGAATCCAGAACCTTGGTTTGGATGTGATTTATTCCTGTCTTTGTGCTGAACAGGGCATCCCAAATGTTGTGTTAGATGCCATTTTGGTAAGGGTTTACCTCTTTTACCACATACCTCAGCCCTTGTGCAAGCTTTTCGCTAGGCTCACTGCTTTTCAACACTGAAGTGAACAGGAATCTATCAAGGACTCGTAATACTTCGAGAATGAGTAGCTTGTGGCTAACAAGGTGATCCCAGAAGAGTAGAAATGGGGCGCTTATGTGAATTTTCACTGTCACTAGAGAAGGGAGGAGGGGAAATTACTGAAGGAAAATATTTTAAAACCCTGCAAGTTTACCCTTCCTTATGCACGCTTTTTATTGCTTCTGTAGATTTTAGTATAAAAGCTTGTGGTCTTTGTACGCAGTACTACAAGGCAAACCTAGAACAGCAAGCAGTATTTTCTAAGTGATGGTTGTGAGCCAACATCTGAGACAACTTCTGAGTGATATATGCTGCTCCCAGAAGGGGACACTTCACCAAGAAAATAAAAATGGCAGGAGACTTATGTCATTGGCACTGTCGTTGACTAGAATTAATTGATGGTGCAGTGCCTTCATTATGATGAAAGGGCTGGGTAAGAATACAGTTCATCAGAAAAAAACTGGCTCAATTTCTACCTCTGCTTTATTTTCATGTGTTTATACCATGGAACCTAAATGGATTCTAACAGCATGGAAGCATCACGTGTATGTGGTTTGGGAATACAGCCTCTGTTAATTGATTAGCGTATAAGGTATTTTATATTGGGATTCCTATAGACTAATAACGGTATCAGGGAATTTGTTTTCTAGGAAATTCTGTGATGTTTCCGTCTCTCTTCTTGTTAATTGTAATGTGAATCACTGTTTGCTTCTTTTCTGAGTGCAGAGTTGCAGCTGGCCTTCAAAGGTATGTGTCTGTTTGCCCAACAGAAATGCTTAGAAGGTTTTAGGTAGCTCTCAGTCAATGTGCAAAACTGATCCCTCAGAGAAGAGGCAATAAGTTGAACAGTGGTACCCTGATCTTGTGAACAGCAGTAACTTGTTTGGGGGAAAATGACAAAGTGACAACGATGGAACTGGACAAAAGGACAGAAGTTGGTTATCCCGGTTGGCAGCAGCATTGATTTGTGCTTCTCTCAACCATAGTTGGGAAGTAGTTTGTTGACCTTTAAGTAAACCTGGACTGTATTTTGACACAAGGTTTGAGGCAGTACAGAAGGTTGTTGTGCAATAAATACTTGAAAATCATGAAAATCATGCAATGCAAATAAAATGGTAGCCTTGGTTATCTTGAGTAGGGCACAGAAGTAGCAATCAAAAGGTTATGTGGAAGGACATGGATTAATTGTCGAGTGATTTTACGGTTGCTGAACAATGCTACTTATTTTCTTAAAGCAAAACAGCATTCCAGAATATTGCCATAGGAAATTCTAATACATCTTATCAATGCTTATCAGTATCTGAAGGGTGGGTGTCAGGAGGATGGGGCCAGGCTCTTCTCAGTGGAGTCCAGTGGCAGGATTAGGGGCAGTGGCCATAAGCTTTAAAAGAGCTAGCGTACTTTACATTGACAAGCATAAATAACTTCATGAACAGGGACGTTTCAGAATGTGAAGTATTTGTTTGACTTACAACTTAAGAAGTGTTGTGTAGTTTGTCAGCGTATTTGCTCCCTTGCATTCATCCTTCCCAGATTTTTGAGTTTTGTGTTTACAGTCACCAAATTAAGTGGTTTCAATTTTAAAAAAATGTTGTGCATTAATTCTAGCTCGAGAATATATAGTATTTCTGGTGTCTTCAGGAAACTAGTTACAGGTCAAATTTTGGTTTAAGTGTTTTCCTGATACATTCCAGTCTGGCACTGCCCATTCCCAAGTGTGATCCTCTTGAGCTGAAATTTTTCATAGTTAGTTGCAATGTATTTACTTTCTGAGGTTGCAATATGAAAATAATTAGATTTTTTTTTTTACTTGAATTTTAAGAGTAGACAGTATTTTTTTCCAGTTTAAAATCTGTCAGGTGCCTTTCTGGAGAGATAGGCCAACACTAGGACTACCTTAGAAAAGAGATTTCCAGCCAACTCTTGCTTTTTTCAGAAGCCAAGGAAGATAGCCAGAGAGATACTACTTTTGTCATAACTGAAGGATTATATGAATTTTTATCAAGGTGCAGAGCAGTGTTTTCACACTATTTTGTGGAACAGGACATCGTATACACTTCCTAAATGAATTCTTCAGTTACACATTTTTCGACTTTGGCATACAAAGTATTTATCTCCCATTAGCCTTTTTATTCCTTCCGTTGTCTTCTCCTTGCTCTCAGTGGAAACAAGCAAGGAATGGCATTCTTATCTAGGGGACTTGTCTGTGCCGCTCCTGTTCAGTCTAATGAAAGATGACCAGCCTACAAGTCACTGCCTAAGCGTAACGTTCCATGAAATGGAAATTGCCCCATGGAGGGGCACACACATTTTGCTCAAACTTTGATATAAAACTGTAATTTTTGCATTTCCCAATTTTGTGTGTGTGTGTGCTTAAACTCACAAGGCTAACCTTGCATTCTGGTAAGATTATTTTTCATTTTCTAGTCATTTTATTCTTCCTTTTTTCCCTCCAGTATTAAAATCTAATTTTTGTGTGTGAAGCTGGTATGTAAAGTATGATTAAGTTAAATGGATTTATCCCTTTTAATAATGTAAAACTTAGTTTCAGGCAAACCAAGTCATTGGCATAGTTTTTTAAAAAATGCTGTGAACCTTGGTATCTATTTTTTTAAAGCTCCTATATACTGTAACATAACCTACTCCAAGTAATTATCATATATTATAGGGGTTGCCATTAGTGACTGCTATAATTAAGGTTGCAAATCAGCTTCCATTATAATCCCTTGTTTTCACACAATCATAACTTGTCAAAACACTAACCTTTGGGACTAAAGTTTTCCATGGTGTTCTGCTTAGAGGTAAATTTGGGGGGGAGGGAGGTGAAAAAGGAGTTTGAACTATCCTTATAGCAAATCCTTCTCCAGTCATTTTGCATTACAGGGTCAAACTGCATAGCAAGCAGCTAAACAGTTATTTCCAGGGACTGGAAAAACCTAGAAGAAAGGTTAAAGGACAAGGAGTACAGAACTGCCTTGAATTGTGGTTGGACTCCTAATTTTGACTAGCCCATTGCTGTTTTGTTTAGCAGCATCTCTGTGTAACACTGCAAACAGTGTTTGTCTAACTTTATTGGAAACTACATCCCACAGTAAAGCTACCCTCTGTCAGTTTTACTGATAACCAGATGGCAATAGGTGACGAAGGTGGAGAAGAGATACAATGGTCAGTTTGGGGTTCATGATTCCAGCTGCAAATCCTGGTCCTGGATTTGATGCTGGCTTTGGAGGGAAAAGCTTCCCTAAAAGTGAAATGGGGAGGCAGTATAAGAAAATATTTACCATGTCTGTTTTCCCAGTAGTAACTCATAAATGTCAGTAAATAGTGCACTGCTCTTTCCTGGGTAAAAATAGCACATTCTTGTATCCTTGCAGATAACCCTGTATGTAAACTTTTTATGGTGACCACTATGCAAAGCTTGTGTAAGTTCCCATTTGTAGTATATTTGGTGTGACCTGACAATTTATTTTATCGTGTGGAGAGATCACGTTTTAAGGCATGATGTAAGGGAGTGCTTGGGCAGGCAGAGTTGAAGGATAAGCTTTCAACCCTAACATTCATTTCCTGTGCTTGTTTTATCATCCCTAACATTGCATTAGCACTGTTTCTTTGCATAGAATTCATTTTAAGAAATGGTGATTGGTTCTTCCCCTCAGCCCTCCGGGAGAGTATTTTAATTAGTTTCTTGAGATATATGATAATAAACTGAAGTACAGTTACTGAAGAAAATTTACAATTTTTGTTACGTTCCATATTTGCTCTTCCACTAGTCTGTCTGCAAACTGTTGCTACTGTAAACATCTTAATAAGGTGTTGTGAAATGCTAC
Organism: Rhynochetos jubatus; assembly: GCA_027574665.1. Taxonomy (NCBI): domain Eukaryota; kingdom Metazoa; phylum Chordata; class Aves; order Eurypygiformes; family Rhynochetidae; genus Rhynochetos; species Rhynochetos jubatus. The sequence continues at coordinate 16,193,386 of CM050654.1, read as the reverse complement.
AAAGGTACGATTTACTCATAAAATAAATCATAACATAGGAAAAAGCATAAGCCTTCCAAAAGATCGGGTTTTGGGAGACCTCATTGTCTGCAGAGAGTCCTGTGAGTTAGTGAGACATCTTGTAGATGGGAGGGTTTCCACATCTGGCTTCTTTTTACAGTTGAGGTCTTTGATCTGAAAACATTACAGCTCTCCTATGCCCTGTGATTTGCCTGGCAAGACGAGTTATTTACAAATGCAATTGCTCTTGTGACAACTCCGTTTTGAGTGTGTAGGTGCTGAGGACCTGATCGAACCCGTGAGGACTGCTGGTAGTCCTTTTATTGGTTTCAGTGGGCTTTGATTCAGGTGTTTGGACTTTGAAGCACCCCAGTTGGATTAGGTAAAAAAAGGCTTTTTACAAATTAGTACAATTTAAAGATTTAGGATGCTATGGGCCTGAAATAATTTGACAGTGTTTCAAAGGCTTGTGAATGAAAATAAGTTTCTGATCTTTGTGTTTTTTCTTTTATTCCTCCAGTGGCAGATGAGAGCAAAGTTGGTTTGTTGGCCGGACACAAATCGGGTAAGCTGTTCTCCTGTTCTGGAGGAAAAGTTAGCAACTTGAAAGTAGTATGGGCAAAAATGCAATCAGCTTACAAAAACTGCGGTGACCATGAGAGTTGCAAATTAAGGCATTACTTTGTATGCACTGCCTCCGAGTTGTACAGTGATGAATTAGGGATTCTTCTTTGGCAGGCAGTGTATGGAGCTGAGTCATTTGCAGGAAAAGCTGGGACTTTAATTTATCAGTGCAGGTGGTGTAAACTGAGGAAGATGCCTTTTCAAATAAGGGCAAGTAAAACTCCACTCTTGTGGAGTGTGGAGACTTAAACAGTATACATTTTGGGAAATATAAATGTTTCTTGCTTTTTCTTCTTGCTCAGAGTTCCACATCCATTGCCAGGAATATTGAAGATAATGCTAAAAGAAATTCTGCAGACTAAAAAGAATGCCACAGCTTTTCCTTTGATCGTGCCTGTGCAGTAGAAATAGTTTGGGTTTCTTCTTAACCTTTTCAGACCATAGTAATAAAAAAAATTCGTCCGTGCTGCTGTCATTACTGTACCTACTTACTAAACAAGTTCCGCAAGCCGTGCCATGGTGCCGTACAACTTGCACATCTTGTCTTCAAAGAACTTTTAGGGAAATGTCACCTAAGACCATAATTTTTCACAAACCACGGATAAGCTAACATAAGAAGCCTTAAACTTTCTAGAAAACTCAGGTTACTCAGCAGCCTCTTCTGATGTTGGAAAACCCTGAAGTTTCAGGCTGCCCCTTCGTAGCGTGATAGCGTGTTGCCTTTTTCCACTCCTTTGATAGAACTAAAAAGCTGAATTCATGTAAAGGAAGGTCAACTATGAGTATCCTGATTGTTTATGGTATTCCTTCTCTGTGCAACTGGGTGTCCTTCTTTAGTTCTCTGGTGTGGCTTTTCCTTATCTGAAGACCTTTTCCTGAACTTAGTAGACACATTCTTTTTAAATTTTTCTGGCATCTTTCCTAAGCCTGTGAACGTCTTGGATTCTCTTTCTGAATCAGGGGGTAGTTCATATGTCTTGTAACATTATCACTCCTGGGGAGAAAAAATTCTTTCAACTTCTTGTTTTGGGAATGTGAAAGCTTCAAAGAAATGATCTTGTCAACTTGAAGGAGCTAGGGGTGTTGCCTTTGGTATTTGTCCTGTGCAGAAGAATTACTGCAAACTTTGCAACACCATGCATTTGTCCAAAGATCAGTGGAATTCACTGGTATCAAAGAATATTGGAGGGAAACCCAGTGAGATCATAACTCTTTGACAATCAGTTGTTATAGGTACATTAAGCTTTATAATATCACTTCCAGCAGCTTTTGATCTTCTGCACATTTCTCCAGATTCTTGAAAACCTTAACTTCGAAAAATTTTCTATTTGAAGACACCTACAGATTTTTGTATGAAAATGGGAACCATGCTTATTGAACTTTGCCTTGTATGCTTTACTTACCCTTCATAAACCTCCTATGTGTACCGAAGATCTTTGTTCATACACTAAAATCAGTAGTCAACAGATCACCTAAGGAAGAGATACAAAGATCCCATAGATTGTTTCTTTTTTTTCCCTTCAGGATAAAAGGAACTAGCTAACTTCTGAGAAGGTTGGAGTGTAAATGATTTTTCTTGGTTCTGTCCACCTTAAGTACTGTTCAATTTCTGTTGAAAAATGTTTCTCCCTTCTCTATGGTCCATTTCCTAACCCTGCATAAAGAGGAGAAAGCAGTTTCAACTTTCTTATTGTTCCATTCAAATACTTCAAAGGTTTGTTCAAGAACAGGGTGTTCTTTTTCTCTCATCTCTTTTTACCGTACGCCTTTTGGAATGGTATGTCATATATGCATCTCACCAGCATTCAGTCACATCACAGAACTCTTGTTTTAACCTCACTCGTGCCGCCTTCCTATAGATACCTTGTATAAGAGTGCGCTAAGGGAGACATTGCAGCTTCTTGTGCTGCGAGCAAAACACCGTTATTTTCTCATTACAGAGCGAAGAGTTTCCATCCTGTTCTAGACTTCAGGAAATTAAACATATTTCTCTACAGAATTAATTATCACCGACTAACAATCAATGCAATTATCCATTCTTTCCTTCAACATGACTTGTTCTATGAAATACCAGTTGAGTAATTCTGTCTAGGGAAATATTCTTTCTATTCCTTCTGGAGCAGTGGCTCTTCAAGCATTTAGTCTCTGCGTTTGGTATAGCTACTGTATCCCTTGCATATTACATGTTACTGAGCAGCAGCAGGAGTTAGTAGCATGTATTCATTTCAAAAATCGTTATCACAGTTCTGCAGAAGACCAAGGCATTAGAAGGATCTGTAGCTGTAGCCCCATCTTTCTGTCTTGTTATATATTGCACCCACAAACAGCAGTTGCTTTCCCTCCTCACCCCCCTTAGAAAGTAGGTATAATTTTAGAAGCTTGTCTGGACACATCCTGAGCTTGTAAGCATGTTCTGTGGGAAGATGGCTGGAGACTTGTTCCTGTATTTCATCCTCTCAGAAAATGCACCTGTGGATTCTTGTTCTCATAGCTGGCCTGTCCTTCATCCTGCCGGATGGAAGACTCCTGCGGTGCTTACAGGTCGTCTTAGTGTTGCAAATGTTTTCCATCGTGCCACTAGCAAAAGCACTGGAGTGCTGTATTGCTGCAGCCTACTTGACCCTTTCTGGAAAAGACCGGAGTTCAGTGTGTGTGTGTAAGGCATCTTCTCTGGATCCTCTAAGGAGGATTTTGTCCTCTGTAAGCTTCCCCCGTGTGCTCAGCAGTGGTGTGTCCACGTTCCCTAAACTCAGTTCCAATGAGGAGAATAAGAAATAGACATGAGGTGCTTCTGTTTAAAGCAGAGATCTGTGAAAATTCACAAAGATGAAAAATCAGCAAACTTTAGCTCAGTTTTTCATGAACTTACAGAAAAGCAATTCCAGAACAGGTAGAAGGATACCCCTCATATGGGGATGAGGAAGGGCTAGACTGTTGTACATGAGATAAAGCCTAATTTATATCACATACTGATCCTGAGTACTGAATTCTTTGCAGCTATTGTTATTTTTTTCTGAAATCTTGTGTGTGTGTGTTCTGATTTACTGCATGGAACACTTTTAGTATGTATTGACTGTCTGCTGAGGTCTCTGCTGACACAGCTCTTTCAGATGATGCAGTGCTGGAGAAAAGCTGATGAGTCTTTCTTTATGAGCTCTGACATATTAATTAGCAAAATGGGCAAAAAAGCTTTCCTGTTTTTATTTTAATGTCACTAGACCATGCTTTTGGCTGGGGATATGTTTCAAGACAGTTTTGAGACAAGATGAGTTGAAGATCTTATTTTCTTGCTGGCTGCTAAAGAACACGTGACTGGGCTGTAGATTAATGCTGGCAAGATTGAATGATACAGGGGTAGCTGTGTTACCAAGCTGAATTTGAATTAATGCTGTACAGCAAGAGGTGTAGGGGTGTAGACCTGCATAGGCAAAGGCCCATTGGGATAGTTTGAAGGATACTTCTGGTCAAGCTCTGCCCCTCACTGTTAATTTTGCTGCCAGTGTGGTTACCAGTTTACTGTTCAGCCTGTGGGTGGGATTGGTGTTCTGGGAAAGCAAGTTTGAAGAGGTAGGTGTACTGCTAAATCCTGCAAGGTCAGGGCTTTGATGGGGGTCTTAATGCTGACATACCTGGTAGACCTCCAGACTGTACTGCTTTGTGTATGGGTAACCGAGTTGTGGTTAAACTGGGATTCAGATTAGGACTGGAGATAGTTTGGAATAAGGTAGTTTAAAGGTCTTGATGTATCTCTGCACCCTTCGATGCCAGGAGGTATTCTGCATTAAATAAATTACACTGAGGGTTCATTAAGGCTAGGGTGAGGATTAAGATTATGGTTTAGGACACAGGAGTGATTGAAAAGCTCGGTTTATTGGCAGATTTTACATGACCTACTGGAATAGGGTATGGAAAGCGCAACAAATGAAGCTTCATCATTACCTTCAGGAAAGGCTCTCCAGCCTGTTGCAAAAGCCATTGCAGTGGTGGGTGAAATGAGTCTGAGATGATAAGGTTTCATCTATACAAGTGTGAGATGAATGTCCCCTTTGACCTTAAAGTTGAGTGGCACATGATGATCCCCATCTGTGCTCTGAGCCTCTGCTGTACAGTGTCTACAGGTTGCCTCTGGAAGCTGTGCCTGGTGTATTCTAACTCCTGAACCATTTCTAGGAACGTTTGTAAGAGCAGAAGAGCTGCTCTAACACTTTTATAGTGTAGATGATTACATCCTAGTGTGCCCAGCCACTGCTAAATTTGCAAATAGAGACATAACCTATGACTTTACCAACTCCAGCTTAGATTTTTGCAGAGACAAAGTAGGGTCTGGTGCAGGGGCACAATCGTGCCTGGTGCAGGCAGGATCCAGTGTGAGAAACTTTGTTCTGGTCGAAGTGTGAATAATGGTTAGGCTAAGCTTATTGCTGCAATTTGACTTCAGATGTGGCAGGAAAGATAAAACTGGAGAACCTTTAACCTGGAAGAATCATGCGGTGTTGGAGCTATTGGAATACAGCAAAATCCAGTGGTGTATGCATGCTTATATAGCACAAAAGGCATACTTTCAATTGAGGATTTTGGTGGAGGTTAACAGGGGGCTGAGAAGGACTACAGAAAGCTTAGAGGATGCTGCTGGGCTTGTTTGAGAAAAATGCCGTTGTAGCAAGTTTGGCTTCTGATTTGCAGGTAACACAGTTATGTCGAAGAAGTGTGTAGGGAAGTGTTGTTCTCCTCTCCTTGTGCCAGATCTCATAATTTTATTAAAAAGCCTTCTCACTGCTGTAGATGTAAATAAAGCTGGGTCTTTCAAAGCAGACATTGGGTTTAATATGAAGTTCATAGGGATTTATATAGTAACTAGATCTGCAGTCGAAAAGACTCACGTAAATGGCTGAGCTGCCCGGTGTATGCAAGTGAAGTGCCTGTCCAAACAAGGACCTTGCCACTGTCTAACTAAAAGCATGTGGCATATAGAATCTGACGCTTGTCTTTGCCTTAGTGAGAGGAGAAAAAGGTTGATTTTAGTTCATTTTCTTTCTCTTTGGTAATAAGTGTGTAATACTTGACTGTGTCAATCATTCTTGCAAGAGTGAAGAGGAACTGCCCGCTTTGCGGACTGCAGTATACCTTAGCAACACCGATGTAGCCTAACCTCTATATATCTTGGCTTAGCTGCTGGAGGCAAGCAGGCTGTGGCTGCACTGGAAGCTGTGCAGTGTGATTTTTTTTTTTTTCTCTTAATCCAGCCCGTGGGGTGCTTGGTTCTATTTCAGTTTGACAGAAAAACAAATGCAAGTGTCTTTCCATGATGCTTCTGTACACAGTATTACCCATAATCCATACCTCTTTAAGCTTTGAATCACTAAGCTGTTGCCAAGAAGGAGGGTAGTTTTGGCAGCTTAATAGGTCAGTGTCACATATTAGGGGGAAAAAGCTATTTTAACATGAATTTGTGAAAAGTGTGACGTAAGAGCATTTGGTGGCAACGACTACCGTATTACTTGTTTGACATGGAAAAGCATACAAATGTGAAATCAAATTAGCACTGGGATAAAATAGTTTATACACAAAAAATTATTTACACAGGGTCAGGGAAGTTGAGTCAGAACTTGGTTGATGTAATAATGGACATGGGGACTGGGGTAAGGAAGCTCCTCCTGTTGACGTGACATTCAGAGTGGGACCCCTTTGCTTTCTAGACTTCTCTACAGCTGAATCCACACCTGGTCCCAGACCTGGTCAGCAGTTTATGTCTAAAGGATTAGGTGTAGGGATCACAGCGTGATGATTTTTGTGCTTTTTGTAACTTTGGGATAGCAGCAGTTTAAAATAGCAGCAGTTCAAAGTTCAATAACACTTAATTAAGATGCATCACAGAATTAGGTTATATAATTTCTTGGCAAAACTTAACTATCAGTGAATCAACACAGCAACTCAAAGGCTTCCCAAAGTTGTTGACATAAAATTGCATGAACACATACTCTAGAGGTAGATAGATGTAGAATATATGATTTAAGTTTGATGCCTTATTGCTGGGAATATTTTTGCAAGATTTTCATTCTTTTATTGTTACCTTCACTTTGGGCTCCTCTCCACGGATGATTCTTTTCTTATGCTGGTGGTGGTGTTATCAGCTTTGGTTATCATTCTCCAAGAAAAGTGTTCCTTTGACCATATAGTGCCGAATAAATTGTCATCCTGAGAATCTGTATTGATTCATGTGGTCAGGAAACAAAAATAAGATTCCTTTTTCCTGCAGGTCACTTAGAGCTAATGTTTTCTTCTGTACTTATGTTTGATAAGGTTTAACGTCAAAGGTGTTACACTGAGTCTATTATATTGTTGGGGTTTATAAGGCTTTCTAGTCCAAAAGTCAAAATGCTTAGTTTTCATTGAATATCTGCCTACTGTTACTTTTTCCTTATCTTCAAACACAACTTCTCTAACGTAACTAGAAGAATACGTTAATTTACTTAGTACACTGTGCCGGTATGGCTTTGCTACCCTTTTTTTAGTGGACTTTATTTTTTTTAAGTTGGTTTGGGGGGTGGGGGGGTGTTTGTTGTTGGGGGTTTTTTATTATTATTAATACCTATAATGGTTGTCATGCTATAGATTGTTTTAACCTTCTACACTGGTTACAGCTGGCAGTGTGGGGGTGCTTGTTTAGCACTGCCTGGATGCACAGGAACCAAAGCTATGCTGTGGCCAAGCCTGTGGGACAAGACAGCACAATATTGAACTGCTGGGCTGCAGGATTTTTTCATGTCGTGATGGTCAAAGTCTGGTAGTCTGTAGGAGTGAATCCTGAGCCTCCAACTTCCATTAACTGACCCTGAAGAACTAGTGTTGGGGAAAATGCTCTTTCAATATCATCTAGTGTTTAGAGTGCTAACTATATATAGTGTGAAAATTTAGTTGCAAAAACTTTGATTTTTCTGTTGGAACTTTCAAGTATTTTAACCTGACAGAGATAGGAAAGTATTGAAACAAGATGACAATGAAATTAGAGCTCTTGTCAAGTTCTATTTTTTTTTTAACAAGAGAAGCTCAAACTGGACATTCCAGATATTGATTATTTTTAAGAGGCTATTAAAAATGGGACTGATACAGCGTGCTCTCTCCTCCCTACCCCACCCCCCAGTTGTATGCATTGCTGCGTGAGAAGCTTGATTTTTCACTGACTCAGGAAAAGGAAGGCTGGACACTTACAGTTCCTGTGCTTCAAACAATTGCTCTAAATTAACTGAACTTGCTGTATTGTTGAATTTGAGTGAAAAGCAGTGTGTTGGTCAAAATCTCTTCCAAATGCCAGACTAGCAGCCTTTACAGTCCCTCTTCTCTTCCCGGCCTATGTGGCTGATAAAGAGCTCTCATGGATAACCTGGTTAGATGGTTCTCCTCTATGTAGGGGTTCAAACTGTCATTTTTACTCTGAGATGAATCACTGTATGCCCCCAGTAACTCACCAGCTGTAACTATTCCTTTGACATCTTTTTTTCTTGTTTTGAAGACTTTATTAGCTGTGTGATGATGATTGTTGTGACCCCTTTTTTGTCAGGTCCTGAGAAAGTCATCTGTTGATAAAAATCCCTCACTTGAGGGTGTGGTTTGATGTTACAGTGTTGATCTGAAAGCTTTCTGCTGCCCAAAGAGGCAGGCTTAGTCACCATACCTCCTACCCACAGCTGCCTGGCTCTCCTTACTTCTTTTATTCCAGTCCACAGCTTAGCTGATGAAATAGTTGAGTGAGCTAAACCAGCCAAAAATGAAAACAGGACAGGCTGATGTGAATAGGGCTGGGCTTATCTCCTTGAACTGGAGAGTCAAGCTTGCATGCCAGTAGAAACTAGACACGAGAACTGTGGCTTTTAGAGGCAGCTGTCTGTTGAATCACCTATCTGCCATGTCAAACCGTATCCTTACTAAATTCAAATAACAAACTTACATTGATTTTTTTTTTTTTTTAAAGACTATTTTATTTGCCATGGATAAAATTACTTTCCCAGTGGCAAAAGCAAGGACTAAAAAATGGCAGTAAACCTCTGCGAACTGAAGAGGAGCATCTCTGCTGTCCCACCCTTGAACTGCAAGAATCTTCTCCTAAATCATTTTTTCACTTTTAGTTTATGAATCCTTTGTGTTCTGTGATTGACTCTTAGTGTGCATTGTTTTAAGATATGGCAGAGCAGTGCCCACTGATCTCTATTTGATCTGCTGAGAACAGCAGGAGAAACCTGTTTCCCTCAATGTTCCTGTGTGAGATTTAGGATCTAGAGCAGAGCTGAACGTAGACCAACTTGCAGCATGGGTGCAGATTCAAGGATCTGTGGTTAAGGTTCATAACATAGTGAGGCTGATTTAATGTTTTCCTGTCTCCTGAACAGGATTCCACGATACCCTTGTATTGATAAACAGCTAGTCACATGTTCCTGCCCACTTTCACTATATGCCAGCATTATTATTCCTGGTTCTGTGATGAGCTGTTGTGGGGGCTAACCTAGCAGAAATAAAAATTCTACAAAAAAGAACAGTAGTATTCTTGCTCAGCCATGGTAGCAAGAAAAAGGAAGTTCAGGAGAAGAGAAGAATGATTTTGTAACTGACAGTTTTTGATCCCAGGATCAGCCTGAGTTGAAGGAAGTTGACTGGGGTGGAGGGAGTGAAGAGACACATCTGAGGGAGAAAGCATGGATGAAAGAAGATTTGCAGATCTTCAGAGGTGTCTTTGTGCTGAAAGAAAGGAAGTGGGGGAGCAAGCTTGAGTCTCTATTTCTTGTCCTGAAGACTAAACTGAAAGTGAGTTTCTGAGAGGTTTGTTTAATGGCCAGTGAAACTTGGTTTTGTGAATTTTTGTCTGTGTGATGTTACTTGCTCTTAAAGGGCTATGGCTATCTTTTGGCTGTGTTCAGGCTGCTATACTGGGTCTGCTGCTGTCCTAAGGAGTGAGAGAAGACTGAGCAGTCCTTGGGCACGGCTGAGTCTGACAAGCAGGAAGAAGATTTCATACATGCCAGATCGAGTGAACAGGCAGCTCAGATGGAAAGGTGGACAATTTTCTTTAAGAGCCACAGGGACTGGGTAGGGTTTGTTTCAATCCAACTGGTCACGCAAGCTGCTGAACCATAGAACAAATGACCCTGTAAAGCAGGAGTTGAGCAGAAGCTTTTATTTCTCTCTCTCTCACCCAGAAAATGTGAATTTTCTGTACTATGAAAGTGTAGTAAAACCACCACAGTTTCAATAGCAAAGCCATTTCCATGTTCCCACTTTAAGAACAAAAGTGCATGTTCTACCCGTAAGTCCTGAACAACTTGGCCTTCTCTGTGAAGGATGCTTGTGCCCTACAAGTGCACCAAAGATAGATATTTCAATTTGACCCCCTTGAAATGAGACTGAAAAGTTCCTGCAGGTAAGAACTGTACAGAGCACTCCTGTGAAGGCATAACAAGGGAAATGCCTGCTAAAGCTGCGACATTAAGTTTATTAGAGCAAGGTGCTGGAGAGTGATTCTGGGTGTCGGGAATGCCTCATGTCTGCATGGCAGTAATGATGGCCTTTTCTCAGAGGAGAAGGCCTGGTCTGGCAGATATCCAAACTGTAGCCTTCAAAAATAAACAACAGAGGTGAAAGATTTACTTCTTTTCCATCACACCTCTGTGATATGGGAATTACGCATTACCCGGTATGAATTGTTGGCATCCAGGGATTGCAAAGCAACAGCCTTTTTCCTTAGGGAGAATTCTTTGCTCCAGGAGCAGAGAAAGCGGCAGGAACTTTGTTTAACGTGACCTGGGAAATGTCATGCTCAGCAGTTACCCAATGTTATAACTCCCTTATGATACAGAAGTGGAAGGGACTAGGAAGGAAAAAAATCCAACACACAAGAATTTTTTCCAGCCAAGATACTCATATGTTCATATTTCTTATACCTCCTTTTTTCTGCTCTTTAATTTCCTGAAGTGATTCTGGGCATATTGTTACAGTAACTGAGGCCTGAGGGGTGAGAGGGGTGTGTGTTTTAATGTTCACACTTCATAGTTGCCGTTTTTCCCCTTGGTCAGTATTGCTGAATATTGTTCTGTGCAGAATTCAGTGAAGCAAGTCAAGGGGAGTGTTAAAGCCCCCAGAATGTTTAAGTGGTATGAAATAAAGCACAGACTTTTAATGGTTGTAATGAATGCATCTGCTTACTGTGAGGCCTGGTAGTGTTTGAAATCAGTGGCCATCCCCCTGTGGTAAATCACTTGTGGTGGACTGAAGGGGGGGCATGCCTGCAGAAGGCTTTATCTGTCCCATGCTGAAATACTCTCTCTAGTACATGGTGCGGTGCTGGCACAGGTTTCCAGTTGTAGGCCGTTTGGGGCATGCAGTCTCTTTCTGAGACCTGGGGAAATTTTTCCCTGTGCCCGTCTGTGCTGAGCCTGCCGCATTTCATGTCTTTGCTGAAAGTTGGAGCTCCCTACTGCTTCATATTCCAGGTTGTTTCTGACATGAGTGTAGGAGAGCTTGTAAAATGGGGGCTGTGTCTGTGTGAGGGGTGCTGTGTCAGGCAGAAATCTCTGAAAGCAGCAGCAGTCTAACTGTGTTAGTGCAGAATTTCACACAGGAGAATAGATACTGCAGTTCTGCAGAAGTGGTTGTTGGGACTTGAGATCTTGCCATCCTGGAGTATCATGCCCAGTAAAAATTGTTATTAAATTTGAAGTGATTGAACATGGCAAAATGTTAAACAAGAAAGCAGGCATTAGACAAATCAAAGAATAAGAAACAGTAAGTTGGAGGAATGTAAATAATAAGGTGTGCTTTTTATTGAAACGGTGGATATTCAAAGCAAGACACAGCAGCCAGCAAAACAAGTTTCATGTTTAAAATCCTGGGGCCCTCCTGCTATATGTTGATCTTTAAATCAGAGGAGGTCTCTGGTGCCTGAACAGATGGCTTATCAAAGTGCCTGCACTACTGATAGTAACTGGTTTCCTTCGTGGAATTCCCCCGGCCCTGGGAAGAAAGCGGAAAACAGCAAGTGGATCCATCAGGTCTCCTGCATTTCTAGGGCCTTGCAAGGCCCTTCAGCCGTCAGCCTTTAGGTGGTGACAGCCAGACCACGTCCATTTCAAAAGCACAATGCGTTGCCTCAGAATGCATCTTCTGTAACTGGGAAGGTGCCGATGGGATGCTAGTGCCCCCAGGAACATTTCCCACCCTCTGCAGTTAGAGCCGGAGTCACCAGCTCTAACTTCACACACCTTCCTGCCAGTCTTTTCTCCAGCTGCTGGGTTTGTATTCCTTCGTGCAGTATCTCTGCGTTTTCCAGGCTTCGTGGTGATGATCGTTTGCAGATGTTCAGGAAAGACCTTCCGAGTACTAGGTACCGAAAAGTTGGCCTTGATCAGCGTTGGCAGCTACCGTGGTTCTTTTAGCTGCTGCTTGTGACCAGAGACCAACAGCCACTGCCGAATGCCTCATTTTATTAATCCTTTCCCTCCAGGAGCTGGGTTTTTGCTGTGCATAATATTTAGTGCTGGCAGTGGCTATCCTGAAGTCATTGGTGCCAAGGAGTTAATGAATTTGGAAAGCTTCCCAGATAATACATCTGGCCCTCTAACTTATATTTGGGAGAATGAAGTATGAGATGTAGAAAGAGCAGCACTGAAGTAAATGAGCTACTGGCTGAAGAGGGGAAGGGGACACTTTTCTTTTTTTGAACTAGTCAACTGGAAGTTAATAATGGTGTAGACCCGCAGAAGATTTAACTGTTGTAGTTTTGTTTGGGTTTTGTTTTGTGGGGTTTTTTATTTTGCAATATTGTGTATTTGCCAGTTACATTACCTTGTGAAGCTTTGAATGTAGACAGGGAAGCATTTATAATCTCCACTTTGAATGATTCTTCTCCTTCATTTTTTATTTTGAAGTCCCATCATGTTGCCATGTCAATAAGAAGGATTTTGAAGGTAGCTACCAGTAATTGATATTTCTAGTCCAGCTCACTTCTGGAATAGTATCTTGTACAGTGTTTTCCTTCCATAACATTTGAAACAAGGTTTTATTATATCAAATGGGTTGCTGGCGCTATTCATTAATACACATCTTTGTGTAATAAAAGCTGTGCAGAGCAATATGGTTCAGAAATTAACTTTGAAGAAAAGAATTACATTGTTATTTGTTTGTCTCATGAAACAGCATTATTTTTAGTGAGTCTTTCAATACAGCAATGCTACTTGCACTTACCTACACAGCACTCCAGAAGTACCCAGAATATCATCCCTAATGAAGTGCCCTACTGAAATGCTTTTTTTCTGAGCTAAGAGGAGAGTGGGAGAGTGTTTCTGCACTTACCAGTGGCAACCCAAATGGAAAGCATTTTGAAGAAGAGTAGAAAGCACTTCCTCGAGTTGCCATCGACTGCTAGCAGGTACTTTCCTCCTACCTCAGACAGTGGCATCATGCTGCTCTCTCAAAACATATCAGCTTCTCTAACGTTTACCTGCTTTTCTGCCTGATGTCTTATAGATAAAATTTCTCATTGGCCATAATTTAGTCTTGCATGGGCTGATGTACTTTCCAAGTATTTAATTTCTGTCTACAAGTAATAATCATAATGATTGATATCTTAACCCTATGAGTGCACCGAAGATCCCCATTGACATGAGACCAAGCTTATTTATGTACGTTTGTTTGTTTTTAAAGAAACTTAAATGTTGATCTTTTTCCTCCCAAGTAGTCTGACACCTATGCTAAGGCTTTTCTATATCTGGTTCCTACCCCTTTAGTACTTCACCTGCTCTTATAAAAATCCTTTCTTTAATCCTTCCCTCCTCTTTAAGGAGACATTGTATCCAGTGTGAGCAGTGGGCTTGGGACAAGGCAGCCAGTTCACGGGGGGAGGCAGACCCTAGTTGTGCAATTTGCCCCATTTCAGAATGATCATTTCCTTAGTGCCGTATGGCAGCAAGACCCTGACTCTGCCACGCTGAAAGCTTAGACAGGGATCAGTTCCCTTCCAGTGCTGTGGTCAGGACCTGGCAAACAGAGGGACAAACAGGACAGGGTTAGAACGTGGCACTACGAGTTCACATCCAGTACTGAAGGGTGACTGCAGAGCTTGGAAGCAAAAATCCCAGTGAACTTGCTACAGCAGTTTTCAAGCCTCCCTGTGCAGTAGGATTCAAACAGAGGATCTGGCATTGATTTGTTTGGGTTTTTCATGTAATTACAATTTTTGTTGCTATCTGCAGTTGGCATAAATTCCTGTATTCAAAAGAGGGGGTGGTTTTTTTTGGTTGCCAGTTGTAATACTGCTGTTGACAAACAGAGATGTTATAAAATGAGAAATCCAATATAGTGTAGTTATTCAGATGCCTCTGGTTTTTATTGCTTTATAATCTGCTCAGATGCTTAATTCTGAAAACAAAATGACAAAATTGTTTGATCGAAGCTTCTAGAATTTAATTCTTTTCTAAAAAATAGCACACTGGTTTTAATTTTAAAGGTACAAAAAAGAATGAGCATTGCATTCAGGACTAAATATTGTCAGCTGATGCATCAAATAGCTCACTGCTTATTACTGAAATGTACATCACGAAATAGCTACAGAGAATAATTCTCAGTCTGAGTTTATATTAAAAGAGCAAATATGGTTAAAAAAAACCCAAAACATGAAGGAGAAGAATTATTTCTTACAGTCATTCTTTTTCTGCCATCCTGTAGGAATACGGGTAAGTCATTAAGTCTCAGGAAAAACCTTTGGTTGTCTTTCCTCATGGTTTTCTTTTTTCCTTTTTCCTTTGTCTGTCTGTGTATAAAGTATGGGTGTAGCATTCAGTAGTCGCTGTGTTATCACCTGTTAAGTGTCACGCGTGACACATCCTATTACAGATTCTGTGAAACTGGAGCTGTTTGAAGTAAAACTTTCCATTCAAGTGTCAATTGGAAGCGTGGGTTTTATTTGCTTTTTTGACAGAGGTTGTTCTTTTACTGTCTCCTAAAATAACTCTGATATTTGTTTTTATTTAGGAGAGGCAAAGTTAAGAATAGATGGCTAGAGGCTGGGAAGATAGCAAGCCAGTGGGGAGGGGGCATAGAAAAGGGAGATTGGGCACGTGGCTAGGTGAGAAGATGCAGTGTGGAAAACAGTGATGTATCTGAAAGAGGGGGAGACTAGCTTGTGCTGATCTAGGACAGGGGATCCAGAGGCCACATGGGAAAGAAAAGGGTGGCAGCCAGCATTACAGTGAAGAAAACTTGGCTTTTCTTTCGAACAAACATAACCAAACAAATTATTAAAAATCTCCAAACCCCTAAACCCCACATGTAGGAAACTGTACATACAAACTCGATTAAAAGAATGTAACTGTGAAGGTTTAAGGCGTCTGAAGTAAGAAACACTAGCTGCAAGGATGAAAAGGCAACTCCAACCCTTTTAATGGATGCTGCTGGTGTGTGACTTACATAATCAAAACCTAATTCCTTCCAAAGACTTTCAGAGCACAAGAGGGATCTGCTGAAGGGTATCGAAGGCTGGTGTGTAGGCCCTCACCTCAGTCGTTGAAGTTGTGAGATGTTTAGCCCTTTGGCGTATTCTTGTTGGAGGATGCGATGTTAGTGGTGTAGAAGATCTGGAGGAAAAAGAAACGTTTTTTCTGTTGTCCAGCCATTAAATGCTGCTTGGATTATTTTCCTGCTGTGCCTGTACCTCAGAATTGCTGGGGGCGGGGAGGTGTCTTGAAACCACATGCAGTGAGATAGCGTGTTCTTCACCCGGTTGGTGCCTGACCTGCACGCGTGTGGATTTGCAGTGCTGAGTGTGTTCAGGCTGTGAACACGCCGACAGAGTCTGTGTATGTGAGCCCAGGAAATGCTGGACGTTAAGGATTGAGAAGAGGGAGTGGAAGGCAGGAGAATCACGTCTTGAGGATCTTAAAATGCGAACCTGAATTGATCTTCATCCTTCTGTTCCTTGTCTCTGAGACACAGATAGTACACGTTTCTCTTATAATTGTGTCATTAGTGCTTATTAAGAAAACCTACTACTTTTATAAGGTGTTTCAGAGAAAGCTGCATGAAGGACTGTTTAATGCTGATGTGGGAGCAGATATTAAAGTATGCGTTGAATAAGAAAGGGGGGTAAATACTGTACACGTGGAAGAAAATACCTGTAGCTCCTTCCTGAATGAAGGAAGCTGGAGTTTTGTAAATTATCATAATGTATTTGGGGCATAAAGTAAAGGTCTATTACAGTGAACACAGAGAGAGAGAAGTTAATGATGGACACCTTTGCTGTGGCATTCTCCAAGCCTAAGCACTTTAATTTGCAATGTTAATGGTACATTTTTAAGGTCATTTTTTGTATATAATTTTAATACATAGTCTGTTGCTTTAACCACTTTCATTAAAATTTCATGAGCCTTTTCAGAAAATCAGACAGGAAAATTTAAATAAATAATGCATTGTATTTAGTATGTAGTGGATACAGTAGTACAGTATGTGTAAACAAATAAAGTTTCTTTATTAATATAGCAAACTATGTAGAAAGATCATGCTGCAGTCTACAAACTACATATGCTTTAAAGGATCGCTTTGACTTCAAGTAGCTAGTGTTGGGCGTAAACCTCTGGATTTGGAATGATATACAGTGATGGTATAAAAGGATTAAGTATTTTAGCTATTGTAAATAAAGTGGGGAGTCAGGAGTTATAGGGCACAAGATTGAAGCTAAAATCTTAAAGCATTCATTTTCCAAGAGCAAATACTTACTGTTTTATAAAATCCAATCCCTATATAGACTCTGCTTGCCTAGTTTTCATTTTCTATCCCCCTTCTTCCCTTCATGGAGGAGCCTGCAAGTAATCTTTTAACATTCTGACCTGAGCACGCACCAGTCAGCACAGCACTGTGTCTGTGATTAGCTTACCTGTCTTTTGTACTGCTCCTTAACCCTGCAGGGCACCAAAGCAACGTGTAGGTAATGAGTATTGGTGACAAGAGATGTGGATAGGCACTTGATTGCTTCAAGCCTAAATAACATGTTCCTTTAAGTTTGAGGAGGAAAAAAACAGTTTCCTAGCACCATATATGCAGTGCAACACAGCTCTCTTTCCATGGGTTTTTTGGGTTGTTGGGGTTTGTTGTGGTGGGTTTTTTAGGAGAGTCTTGGCTAGGTTCTGACGCTCTTTTGGGTGCTTAGTACTTTGTTTCAACTGGAGATGCAAGAATCTTCTGACACCCACCTGGAGTAAAAGAAACAGTGAGGTGTTCCAACGTAGCGCAAACTGTGCCAGTGCTGTTTGTGTGGAGCAGTTCCTTACTGTGCAGGTAGTCCTGCTCGTTTCAGTGTTCCTCAAACCTCAGCAACAGGAAATGTTTCAGACCCACCTGACTTGGCATTAAAAGCTTCACCCCCTTCCTTCTGTCTTGTCACAACAAATACTTCATGATCCAAATTGAAAGAAGGGAACCTGGACATTTTTAGGGAAGTTTTTATAGCTAAAGAACTAGAGGCAGTGATTCTTCTCCCAGTTTAACGATGAGTTACACCTAGAGTGTCTGAAGAGTCTTCACTTGTGCTGTAATTTGCATTAGCAGAACAGAGTGCCCGTTTTGTTAGTGATTTTTAGAAAATGGAAACCAGGAATGACTGTTCAAGTAAATAGAATCAATAAACAATGAAAAGGCCAGCAGTGCTATAACGACTAATACTGAAATGTGCTTTTACAGTTTGAGCTTTCATGTGTTTGTTGTCTTTGGTCGGGAATAGTTCTTAAACTTCAAATAGAATTCCTTAGTACCTTCATATAAATCAGTTGCCTGGAGTTTTCAGTTAAGCAGTTTAATTGCTTAATCAAACTGCAAAAATCTAGTGATTGAAGTTTAACAGTCATGTGGTATAAGGCAATATCAATATTAGTTCTTACGGTAGCTGTTTTAGATCAGACTGAATGAACTAGAAGGTAGTAATGTGCTTTAACATACAGGAGTATCATTTCAGTCTTCTCGAAGAATTAGGAGTGCAGTCACTGAAGAATGAGAGTCAGCAATAAGGCTGTATTAAAGCTGTCACAAAATACCAGCTCTAAATGAGAAGGCTTCTGCACTAAAACAGATTTAAGGGTTGTTGGGTTTTTCTTATCTATTTGGAGAAAAAAATTAACCCATTCTGTGAAGAGCACCTAAGCAAGAAGGGACCATTCTGTCAGAACAGACTTGAAATGAATAGCAAAACCCAGTTTAAGAGGACATCCGGAAATTCTGTGTTCAGCTCTTCTATATTGCTGTTCCAAAGAAACGAACCACTAAGGTGATCTTTAAAAGGTGAGGAAGGAACCTGTGATTAGCTCTGTTAGGGGCCGATGCTTGCAACGTTCATTTGAAATACTGTACTTAGCTTACCAATTCAGGTTCAGTCTGAATGTGGAATCTGAGTAAATGAATATTGTGCCAAAACATCTGTTTTTTTCTGTTTAAAACGGAAAACATCTGAGGCATAGGAGCATAAAGGGAATGTAGCAGGAGATGAACTGTACTTTACAAAGTGTTGACAAATCGTAAAGAAATCACAGCAGAAACAGACCTATAGTCTTGCCACTCCAGAGAGACAGAGTATTGCAGAAATACAGGTAGGCTCCACCAAAAATTGTTAGAGGTACTGGATATTATTCTGGTTTGCATTCCTGTAACACCAAGTGCAGTGAGGGTTTAGCCCAGGATTAGGGAGGTTCTGTGTGCTTTCATAATGTAAGTGATGAAGAATTGATAGGAACAGGAAGCAATGTCATCTTTATTTTTGGGTTTGTGGTTTTTTGGTTTTTTTTTTTTTTTTGGTTGGTTGTTGTTCTGGGCACCTTTCATCTATAATACATCCCAAGAAGATAACAGTGGTCACAATGGATCAGACAAGAAGTCTATATAGCCCAAGTCCTCTTTGATACCACCAAATGGTAATGC
Source organism: Rhynochetos jubatus (assembly GCA_027574665.1). Classification (NCBI taxonomy): domain Eukaryota; kingdom Metazoa; phylum Chordata; class Aves; order Eurypygiformes; family Rhynochetidae; genus Rhynochetos; species Rhynochetos jubatus. The sequence goes on along the minus strand of CM050654.1, from coordinate 16,174,822 downwards.
CGAATGAGAAGGACAGAGGTATGACAAGTTTATTTCTCCATGAGCTGTCCTTGCTTTCAAATATTCACAGACTTAAAGATTGAAGGCAAGAATGGTTCCTATAAATACCTTAGCAACGAAAGGAGGGCCAAAGAGAATCTCCATCCTTTATTGGATGCAGGGGGAAACACAGTGACAAAGGATGAGGAAAAAGCTGAGGTACTTAATGCTGCCTTTGCCTCAGTCTTTCATTATAAGACCAGTTGTTCTCTGGGTACCGCAGGCTTGAACCTGGTTGGAAACGAACCTACCGGTTCGAATTCTAGAGTTCCTGTTAATTTGAGCGCACTTAGGCTTTGATCTTGGAGATTTGATTCCTAAGAGTTGTGGTTGCAGTTCACTGTTAATTTAGGATATTTGATTGTACTGATGTATTTTGATTGAATTGCTGTCTATTTGAAATAATGTGTTTTCCAATAAGATCCAGTCCCAGCTTAGAGGAAACCTTGACTTTTCTAAGATAAGCCATCTTAGATTTGTCTGTATTAAAATGTTGTTTGGTAGTGCTTAGCCTGCATCAAGTTATCTTGGTTGCAATATCCCTGTGGCTTCTGCTTACCATCCTCTTAAAACTGGAAAAATTTGGAATTTTTGATCCTAATTTAGGATAGTGCTTTGACTAACTTCTCCAGAAATGTCCCCATTGGTCGATGAGGGATGTTGCCAAGAAGAATTGAAATGACCCTTTCTTCTCTTTTGACCCAACATTTTTGCAGTCTGGTACCATATTACGTTTGGGAGTATCTTTACATCCACTCTTCATTTATTGGGAAAGTGAAAGGGAACAAGGTAATGTCGTTTGAACATAGGCAAAAAAAAAGGGGCAAGAAGATCTCAACAAAAGTTTGTATTCGTTTGCTACTACATTTAAATCATCTCTGTTGTTCCACGCAGCAGTTACATTAGCTTCTCTAACGTGCTGTTTGGACACATTGTAGCAATGCGAAACGGCATCTTGAAAAGATCCTAACCACGTAACTCAGTAATTAATAGAGTAACATCTTTAGAATAATAAGAACTGCTACAGGGGAAACAAAGCTTAAAGATCTGGAGAGGTTCCCTTTTCCATGGGAGATATTAAAGGCTAAGGTGCACATTTGCTAAACGTCTAAGAATGTAACGAGTTTTCCAAAAATACGTCTTTGTGAAACCAGCTTTGATGTCTCATGCACATCCTTGCCAGTTTCTTTTAAAAAATAACTTTCATTAAAATGACACATCATGATATACCTAGCAAGGGAGCTGCAAACCTCTTCAGGAAGGGTTGTACTATCTGTGTCCAAACAAATGTAAAGCAGTAAATAGTATAGACTAGGTCTCAGAGTTAACCACTGTAACTACAGTAGTATTTGGACTTTATTTCTAAGCTAGGCTGGGATTGTAATCCAGTTGTAAATCGTGTCTGTTTAAACCCCCAGAAGACAGCCAGATGTCATTGGGTGTAAGTCAAGTCAGTGTCTTTGCACACTATAGAACAGCTTATCATAATCCTTGGCTGCAGCTGTTTAGGGGGAAAATTCCATGCCTTCTGTTCCATGAATTGGACATGATTTTTCTAACACTTCAGTTTTGTGGAAGAAAAGCCTGTTGCCTTCGCAAGGTGTGGCGACCTGGTTCAGGAACGGCACGGCGACCCCCCCCCGGGCCGCTCGGGCCATCTGCTCACAGACACCAATGTGGTGGACGGCAAATGGCATTTATTGATGTGTAACACCGCGTTATATGGCTTAGGTTTGTCACATCACTTCCGTCTGTTTACATTGCAAACTACGCGCTACTGGCTATCAGGGGAGGGTCCCTGTCTTTCCGTACAGCACGTAATCTTCCGGCCGCCAGATCCTAACTACCCACAAAAGCCCTGAAAATACTTTTCATGTTTTAAGACATACCAAATAATTGTTCACGATACTGAAGTCTTTATTTTACTTATGTTCTCTCTGCTCACGTGACCCTCTGCCTTCTTGGGTTTCTTATTAACTTTGCAACTTACTTAAAAGCGTAGGCTGGGGAGCATATATGAATAGTCCTTCCTAGCTTCTGGTGTGTTGGTAGATGGGATCGTTGCAGTTGCTGAAAATGTGTACGTGGAATATCATCGTACACTCATGTACCTGCGGGAGTGCGTGTGTGTTTCTGTTCCTGTACTTCAGGCACACGTTTATGGCCGAGTTTACCCAGATCCAAATAACGTTAAAGGAAATAACCTAGACATGGAAATTAAACGTTCCTTCCCTAAAACCTGTAGTGAGGGACCTAGTTCACAGCCTACTTGCATGCAAATCCTGAAAGGTTTGCTTTCAGTCCTTTCTGAGTTATTGGTGAATATGGGAAAAAAGTATTGTCTGGCTAGAAGAGTGTACTTTTCCCACTCCTCAGTTATTCATATATGGCAAGAGGGTACTCGTTGGGGTTTTTTGTTTGGGGGTGGGGGGGTGGGTTGTTTGGGGTTTTTGGGGAGTAGGGTGGGGGTTTTTGGGTTTTGGGGGCTTATTTATTTATTTGTTTATATTTTATTTAAAAAAATCCAAATGCAATCCTCACCTCTGGAATGATGAGACCAAGCAAAGAAGTTTCAGTACAGAGGATATTTGAAGAGAAAGAGAAAAGTTGAAGCATGTAAAATAAACCAAGGTTAAAGACCCATATCACTACAATATGGTTTCAGCTGTGAGGGATCTATCATAAAATACCGTTATCACATTTTTAAGCATTCAAATGATCTTAATCTCACTAGGAAATAAAAAGGAACCTTTGCTGAGGACTTTTGCTGAAAACCTACATAATCCTTTCAAATTCTGTAGGGATTTTGGGTTGGAGCTGTGCCAGATAACCGCTTCTCTTCGTTAATAGGTTTGACAAAATTTTGCATGTTCCCAGTGAAGAGTTGGATTTTGACATCAACTTTTCTAAACTGTTTCAAGACAAATACTATTAAACTCATGAACAAAGCAATATAAAAAGTATGCACACCTTTGTGAATGGCCTGTGTGTGTATACATTGACTGCTGGTGTATATGTGCCTTTTTCACAGGTTATCTGCTGGCAACTTCAAGCAAAATGTGCATTATTTTATTAAACTGAAAATTAACCTATGCACTTTCTATTTAAACATATACAAATAAGCAGAAAAAATTAGGTTTTCATAACTTCTTTTGGAAATGAACCTATAAACTGAACCAAATGTAGATTAGGAGCAAATTATGCGAGTCCACTACTTCTTTTTGTCCACTTCATTTTAAAGCCTGTATGGAACAAACTGTCTTGCATTTCTGTGCTAATAGGAGACGCTAATCACCGAAAAAGGTGATTCTGGTTTTGTTCAGGGTTTACTAATAAAGGGTTATTACTGGAAATGGCTCATTTACTCTGTATGTGCCTGAGACAGAAAGTCTGAGTCCTCTGAAGCTTTTGTAAATACACGTTGCAGAATCTTCCCAGACTGAGATGTTTGCCTGTTTGTAGTTGGCTAATCCAGAAGTGGTTCCCTGATAAGGTTAATGCCCAGTTAATTGCTCCTAGCCTTGACATACAGTTTAATTGCTACTTGGCCAACATATGTTTGTTGCTTGCTCTGTGCAGAATTCTAGCGGATGTAGTGATGCAAACCATGGACTGGAGGAGGGCAAACAAAGTAAATACAGTATTTTATGTTCTTTTAATTCAGGGCCAAGTGGATTTGGATGAAGTGTTTATTTAGTTTGCTGGCTGCTTCAGATGCTGTGGCATATTGATTCCTTTTATTACTAGCAGCCATTTAACCTGACCCCTCTCAGATCCAGTATTTTAAAAGCCATAAATTTTAACTTTACTTATGAGCAAGGACTGAAATGCTGTGAAAGCCTTTTTATTAGCAGAGCTTTGCCTTACTCCATGTTCATGTGTCACCCATGGCAACAATATTTAGAGCATCTTAAATTAGAGCGGCTGTTGGGCAGTTTGGGGGGGTGTTAGCAATAAAGAGAGCTCATAAATATCTCAGGCATGTAGGATTCAATGATCAGAGTGTGGGCAGGTGTACAAAAGCAATGCCATTATTAGCAAAAGGTATCCTTTTCCCAAGTTATTTTGTTAAAAGGAAAAGCACACACAAAGGAAGTGTTTCATGTAATTCATTTTTTAATTGCAAGTTAAATTAGTGAAATTGACATGTATTTTTCTTTGTTGGCTTGGCTTTTCTTTTACAATAATCACCATCCTTGTTGTTGCAATAGCAGAAATTAATCCCCGAATGACGCTTAAAGCCATTTTTAACATGCAGCTTCTGTGAGTGTTTGTAAAAATGTGTCCAGGCCAAAACCGGATGCATAAAAATGACATACCGCTTCTTCAAAAAGAAAATAGTTGTGAGTAAAATTATTGATATGAGAGAATTTCTTTCTGCATTTTCAGGTAAGGAACGCAAAAAAAAGCTTTGAATTAGCAAAGGAAATGGAATATGAACTTTTTGCATCCTTTTAATGTGTTACTTCTGATTTAGGTTAGTCATTTTTAAAAATATGGTTTCAGGCTTGATGACTAAGATTGAGTAATAATTCAGCAGCTTAAGGCTTAAAAATAAATCATAATCATGAATTTAACCTAAGCATTGGCTGGCTTTCTTCTGTTCTGCTACTGAAGAAGTTTCCTCCCCTGTCCCACAGGTCAAAGGTAACGCTCTAGATGTTAGCCTCATACCATTAGGAGTGACTTTGTTTAAATGTTAGTGCAGGGACTCTCACTTGGTGTTAAACTTTGGCCTGGGAACAAAAATGTTGGTTTAGTTTGAGAAGTGTAATTTATATCAATTAATCTCAAAGTGTCACATTTCCCAGTCTGTTAAAGACAGATTTAAATGTTTGACCTTATCAGAAGGTGTGGAAGCAGCAGTAAAGCAATTGCAGGGCACTGGAATTTTTTTACTAATAATTCCAGACTGATCAATTTACAAGGTGCCTGAAATCACTAGGGCATCATAGTTTTTAAAAACCAGAGTTTTTCCTGTCTGCATTGGTTTTCCTATAGCTGTTTTCCTCTAGCAGGTTGTAACAGCTATATCTAAAATCAATTTGATATACATAAATATCCTTGAGGAGCAAGCTCCTGCTTTGTGGAAGGTCAGGTAGCTTAATTTATTCTGGGACCCGTTCGAAGGGCAAGTGCTTCAGTTGGTACCAGCTAGAGAGGGAACACTAGCCTGCCGGAGGAGGAAGGATTCAAATGCCTAGGAAAGCTGCTCACTGGATGCAGAGCTATACTGTGAAGTGGAAGGTTATGTGAGAAGTTCAGCTTGTGTAACCAAATGAAGAAAACTAATTATTTCAACAGATAGCATCAGATGTTCTTTTTGTGCAAAGATAGGCATGGCTGTATTTTGCCCAGCATTCAGCACTTACCTAGCAAATTCGTGTGCCATTCCTCTGAGTGCTTTTGCTTCAACCTCTTCTTTTGCTCCTAAATCTTAGCTTTAATATTGTTGCACTGTGAAATGTATTAGCATTTTTGAGATGTTTAATGCTGTACATATTATTCTTTTTGAAATACTAACACGTTCTTTTGCAGTGTTGTTGTTTGTTAGTGATAAGACTATTGAAAATGGTGACACCAGCATACGTTTCTAAGGTGACCGTAGTGCATTTTTGCCTCTTGCCTAATGACTACCTTATTCCAAGCCGTGCCTCTTCAGTTGGCTAAAGCTTAGGGTTCCTTCTGGGCTACAGATTGTGAACTGCCATTATTCATAGTTGAAATTGCAGTTTGTGCAAATTTGGGCTAAATTGCAATCATTATGTGTAGTAAAATAGATTGAAATATCTGTAAATCTGAAGAATGTAACTGGCTCTTTTAATCAGAGAACTTGTTAAATTCTCCCATGCTTTGATTTCTCTTTCTTAGGGTTTTTTTTTTTGTGGTGGTGGTGGTTGTGTCAGGTGTGGGGTGGTTCTGTGTTCAGTATTCCTGCTTCTGATTTAGAATGCTTGGTTTGAGGTATAAAATGAGCAAAACGATACATGTTGTTTTTTATATGTCAGTGCAAGATAGTGACTTTTCTCTTGCTTTTTATCAAGCTCTTCATAATCTTTTCTGCGCTACCTGTATAAACTAATGTTGAAGAAAAGGCTACAGTATAATTTAAGGTTATTCTACAAAAATGTCCTATTAAAGCTCTTCATTTGAAAATCACAAGCTAAACGATGTAATGGCTTTGAAATTCCTTCTTCTTAAATCATTCTCTGCATTGAATCGGTTGATGATTGAGGAAGCATCTGAATATAAAAATACAAATGAGAGGAAAAAATCCTTTTCAGTTGTGCATGCTGTGAATCCTACCAGAAATAAATGCAACTAACTACATTAAACAAATGTTGCAAACCTGTGGGTAAGAACCATGTCTGTCTACCTATTCTCTGATGTTTATGGCACATGGAGATTGTGAATAATGACAAATGTTTTATCTTTTGACCTTACTAAAGGAAACACGGGTTTCACTTTATACATCCATTTACTTAGTGGTGAATTTCCAAAAGGAGCCAAGGGGAGAGTAAAGCAGTCAAGCCTTACTGGCTGTCTTTTGCCTTTTGTATCTCTGGATATCTTTCACTTGAGTAACAGATTTTGTTCGTTCTCATACAGAAGGTTTCCCTACAGCAGGGATTGACTAGATTTCCTGAGGGGCCTATTTTTATCAGCCTGATACCTGTATAATTTAATTCTGTGCAACAGAAATCCTGCTTTTTCCTTCCTGAACAAAAGTTGGGCTGCTTCTGAAACCATGTTTGCTGTCCTCACCTCTGCAGGGGCAATGTAAGGCAAGCAATATTTTAATTTGTGTAAAACAAACAAACAAAACAAAACAAAAAACCATAGAAGAGGAAAAAACTGTTTTCAGGCTTATGCCACTCCTAAAGGTCTGCAGAAATGGAAAAGTTGCTGCCAGGAACATGGGAGGGAAATTCTCCTAGTTGGGATCTGGTACTTGTTCATTAGTCTTGTGCTCTGTGAAGCATCCAATAATGGATGCTGGCTGTGAAAGCAAGGGGACTGGTCTCCCTGCTTAGGGAAGCTCCTCAGTTCTCGTATCTTTAGTTGTGCACTAATACGTGATTGCTGCAGCTTTGCAATGAAAGAAAAAAAAGGAATAAAAGCTGAGTTGCAAAACTATGAAGTTCTTACTGAAAACCCTGGTGAGAATGTCCGAGGATGTAAACTTCTTGACTGAATGTTCCCCTTCTGAATGAGGTTGCATTGCTACTACTGTCACAGATAAGAAAAAATTTAATTATTTTTCACTTGGATTCAGATGGTTCTTCACAGGTGGATTTTCATTACGGTAGTGAGAAACTTCCAATGTTCCCAATGAAACTTCAGACTAAATTATTACAGTCTTAGAAAGAGTCAATTAAATGCTTAATACTAATCTGTGACTAAAGTTTCTCAAGAAGTTTTTGAATAAATGAGGAAATCTTTTCAATGGTAGAACACAGGAAGCTCACAGATGAAATTTAACTTTCTTTGCCAGTGAGGGAGAAACTGAGTTAATCTTTGACATTTTATACTGTCCTTTAAGGTAACGCATTATTTGATGATGTTAGGCAATGAAGTGAGAAGTGACCATAAGCCAATTCTGTTTCTTTGGGGGAATGTTAGAAGAAAACCCTCAGTTTTCCACGTAGTGGTAGTCTCATGTTGGTATCTAAAAGTGCTCCATTTAGGTTTTTCTTTTTTTCCCCACTCTTTTTAGTAGCAAACTGAAAATACTACATAAAGGTCACCGTAAGTGTTCTTTTTACAATATCAGAAAACAGGAAGTTATTACTAGTTATTACTAGAATTGATTCCTCAGGGGGACTTTAATGTTAGAACAAAATAGCAAAATAAAGACTATTTATACAGAAAGAAGCATACATTGCCAATAACTCGTGAGTTGCCCATACAGTTGTTTAAAGCAAGTATTGGACAAAGAACCTTCTTTTTGTGGCTGTGACTGGGCTGGTTAGTATGTGACCAGGTGCCTAAAAACTGCGTCACGGTGTGTGCAGGGAGAACTGCAGCAAGGCTGAGCAGTCAGCTTGCTTTCAGGGATGTGTAGCTTTGAGTGTGTCACTCCAGACCTTAGGTGTTGGCTTGGATTTTTCTAGGAATGGCTTTCATATGTAAAGAATAGTCTTCCAGTCTGAGGAATTGGCTTCGCTTTTTATGACAGGCTCTACCTGGCATTTAACCTGAGACTTTTTTTCAGGTAATACAACTCGGGGCACTAATTTAATGTAGTAGAGCTTGTACTGGGATGTGTGTATAAACACCTTTGCACAGGCTTTTGACAGCTGTTTCAGGTAGCTGGGTAACTTCAGCAGTCTGGAAACCAGCCTTGGCTGCCAAACCTGCTCCAGCCATGGCTGCCAGCTGATCCCTGTGGTCGTGCAGAGCTGTGGCCCTTCAGAGCAACCATGCTGCCTCCCTCTGGAGGTGGGGCTGCAGCCATCACTGCCTTGCTGGTGCTGTGGTTGCCTTTGAACCATTCCCTAGCTGATACCACTGCTTGGCTCCGCAGGCAGTGCACCGAGCACCTGCTGCAGCAGAGATGGGAGCTGCAGGCCTTGGCAGGCCTCAGCTTAGGCCTGTGACCCAGCCTGGGCCAGGGCTGCGCTTTCCCTTGCTAATGCACAAGATTTTAGTGATTTTAAGCACCTTTATGTTCTATGCAGGTCATTGCTCTAACTCCATTTTAGCACTTGATAATTTGGTAATAATGGTAGTCTCCACAATGGCAATTAGTGAACAAAAGAAGGTTGCATTGTGTGAGGGAGCAACCAGGCTTCCCTTAGGCTTGTTTGTCTCCACTCCCCCCCCAACACACACACACCCCTTTATTTTCAAGCTACATCAGTCTGCAGGTAATAGAAGCGTAAATTGCTTTATGTAGACACTACTGATGAGTCTCTGTTTGGTGCCAATTCTTAGCTTTTTTCCTTCTAAGAATTCACTGATCACTGTTAGAGTTCAGAAGAACCTGCACTCTAGGACTGCCAAAGTCACAGCATATAGTACTAACATGTCTCTCTTTTCTGTGATCCTTGAATCTCTTCAGGCATGACAGTATATGGACGTGTATGGGACGGTCTTATGTTCTTATATGTTGCTTGTTTTAGTATCACTTAAAAGTTGAAAACAAAAGCGTTCATGTTCTCAAAGATGGGAAGGCATATTGCAAGGCAAAGTTTCTTCCTCAGTGTTTGTGTGTCACATTTACTGTTCTGCCATATAAAAACTAAGTAGGTGCTACAAAGGCTTTTAAATTAAGCTGTGAATTTCTTCATTAATTGGTATGCATGTATTAGTTGAACTTTTATTCTTTACCTATTCTACTATCATTATATTAATACTCATTAACACTAATGCTGCCACAAATAAAGCCTTTCTAAGGTCAGATGGTCAAGCATTCAAAGAGAAGGAAGGTTTGGGAAACTTGGGAAGGTATTTTTGCTTTTTTGTATGAAGGGCTTTCTTATGCCTATAAACGATGAAAGAGGCAGTAATGTCATTCATGTTTGCTGGAAATATTTGTTTCTTGAAAAACCTACTGTGTATGTTGATACCATAGCACCAGTTTCAGCTTGAAGAAAAAGGTTGGATAAGACTGAGAGAGAACTAATAATATCTTTTCACAGGAGAAATGTGTTTGAAAACACCAACCGTTCATACAACCTGACTCATTCTTAAAACCAAAACTCTTGTGTAGCACAGTGTTTGCTTTTGTGAGTCTAAGGATAATGTTCTCCTTGAGACTGTTAGCAGTGTCCAGTTAGACATCGCTGTCAAAGGGGGAAGAAGCAACTCCATCTTTATTGCTGGTGAAGGCTTTAAAGTGATGCAAAGGGAGCCAGCTATTGCCCATCACTGTTGTCAAGTCTGTAAATTACGTGCCATTGCCTCCAAGTCTGAATGGGATACCTACTGAACTAGGTTTAATTTGATGTTGTATTTAGAACAAATTACATTGGTTGCATATTATTTTAAAGGCCCCAAGTAATAAAGTACACACTTAAATGTATCTGTCTGTCTGACTAGTTTCATTTCTCTGTGTGGTTTTATGTATAAAAACTTAACTGTTTGTTTTTCAGACTCTTCTGGCAAAGATTTTGGCCCTACTCTGGGATTGAAGAAGTCCAGCTCTCTTGAGAGTCTTCAGACTGCTGTGGCTGAAGTTAGGAAGAACGAACTCCCTTTTCACAGACCCAGGCCTCACGTGGTCCGTGGTCGGGGGTGTAATGAGAGTTTCCGAGCTGCCATTGACAAGTCTTACGATGGACCTGAAGATGGAGAAGAGGGTACGTTGCTCATGACACTTGTTGAGAGAGCCGCCTTCGCTTAGCGCTGCTGAGCGCCAACTCGATGAAGCACATAAGCAAATGGTTTAGTCCAATTGAAGTTGATCATGTTTGAAAAGCTGCTTGTGTCTGCCGCCGAATAGAGCTGTCTTTACAGTACTGTATCCAACCTTGACAGGGTGTAGTGTAAAGTCTTTCACTGATCTCCTTTGGGGAAGGGGTGGGTTGGAGGATTTAGAACTCAATCCTTAAGTAATTATATTTTTCAACTTCAAGAAGCAGCTGCCTTCTTCAGATTACATTAAAAATTATCTTGCTTGTTTTACAGAGCTGTCTACAATTCCCCCTTCTCCAACCAGGAAATTTGTTTCCTGTTATAGACAAGGCAGAGTGTATTGATAGCAGCCTGCTGCTCGTTCTGTCACCATGGGCTTACAGACCCCAGACTGGAAATATGTCTCCTTTAGCATGAAGCATAAAACTGTGCTTGGATGCTGATCCTTCCGAATGCAAACAACACAGCTCTTCTCCAACCAGACAGAATAGTTTATCTATTTCTTTTTCAGCCATTAAAATAGAAAGAATCCAGGGAGTGAATGAAATAAGTTTTGTTATGTAGGTTGGTTATGTCAGTCACCAGAATCTCTTGAAGTAAGCTCTCAGTGTTTGCATCCCAGCAAGTCAGTTTTCTTGGGCTGATGGAGGTTAGCAAGCTGGATTTCCAACATAATAGTGTTTTACCATGTCAGGGGTTTTGTATCAGGAATAATAACTAGAAAACAAGTCATTATAAGAACTCTGTATGTAATTCACAATAGAAATCTGCTTGAATTCACCAGATATGTTTAGCCTGCTTTTTAAATTGTTCAATTAAATGAGTAAGTTTTGTGAGTCATTTGAGCACTTTGTAGTCACTCAGGCTGTATTTCATGTTTGCATTTTGGTGGGCCCTAGCCATTCTCACTGCTTCTTTTTCATTCTGTGCAGATGGTTTGTCTGATAAGAGCTCTCACTCTGGTCAAGAAGCTCAGAACACAGAATCTGCCCCTCCAGGGAACCCTGAAATAGAAGATGTAGAAACGAAAGCAAAAAGAGACAAAAAAAACAGAGAGAAAGAAAAGAAAAAGGAAAAGGGCAAGTCTAAAATCAAAGAGAAGAAAAGGAAGGAAGAAAATGAAGATCTGGAAAAGAAAAAGAAGAAAGGCTTTGGTGTCATGTTGAGGTATGGCATTTTAAAAAGTAAACCAGCCCCCCATTCACATTACAACACAGGAAACAACTGATACTCTCACAAAGTAGTGGAAAAATTATTTCACTTGGACCCAAAATAATGTTTACGTTATTTAAAAAGAAAGCAGTTTATACTTTTACACCAAACTTGTAGCTGAGGCAAAAGACATTTGGCAGACAAAATGTCTTTTTGTGCCTTTGAAATTCATTCCCATATGTCAGAAAAGATGCAAGGTTTCAGGCTAAAAACAAGCGTGTATCATTGGGGGAGGCTTTATGGGGAATATTTCTGATTAAGACATGACCCACTCCCACACTCAGACCTTCGCCTTCTCTTCCCTTGCTTATCTGCTTCCTTCACAAGCTTTTGGGGAGAGCAGGGTTGCTCGTGTTACTGTAAACAGTCTAGTAACATCTGCAGTTGCTGAAAACCGTGATAAAATCTCTGCTTCACAGCTTCAGCCATTGCCTGCAGTGGTCAAAAGCTCACCATCCTTCCTGCCCAGCATGCAAGTGTTTGGATTTCTTCTGTAGCTGTTGATTGGTTTTGCATCTCTGAAATCATCAGAGATTAGACAGTTTTTCAGGCCATTTCCTTGCTATTGCTGGAGCCTTTGGTGCTGTAGGTGCTCTGGTTGCTGTCACCCCTGCTTCTGGTACCTGTTTACTCTATTGAAAATTGGAGTGTTTCCATTTAAGTCTATCATTGCAATTAATATATGGTATGTGAATGAAATTTAATGATCACCTGGAGGAGATTAGACTGTATGACCATGTGGTTACTTGTGGCACTGAACACTTAATTTTAGGAGGCTATTGGTGTTTCCATGCATGCTGCATTGTAGACAAGCCAGCTACATACAAAAGCCACAATCACTGCTTAGGCAAAGATGCATTTAATGAAGAATCTCACAACTTCAGCTGCAGGATCACTTACTTGCAATGGTATCCATTAGGACAGTGATGTATGAACTCGCATTGCAGCTTTCTCTTGATATGACCCTTGGAGTCAAATGGCTTCTATTATATTGACATGGAAGGGTTTAGCTGACTTTCTTCTGTGTATCATCCATAGGAATACTCAAAATTGTCCTATCAACTTTTGAATGCTGTAGACATATTGTCAAAAACATACAGGGATGCTTATGTGCCAAATTTGCATGATTTCAGCAGTTGTTAGTGTTCGTAAGATTAAGGTGTGTGGGTGTACCAGTCTGCATTCGAATGGGGCTCTTAGGAATGCTGAGGAGGTGCATACTCACACCTGTGCATTGCACGTGTTTGTGTTCATACTGTTTAAAGAAATAGGGCTTAAGATGAAACAGTAGTCACAACACTGAATAATTAGGAGGGTGACTTCAACAATTCTCTTCTGTATCTTAAGCTTTATGTCTATATTCATTCTTCTTTTTAACTTTTGGCATGAATAGGGCTATTGGAAGAGGAGGGAAGTGACACAGAGGTCTGACAAAATCATAAATATTCTGTTTCGTGTATCACTGGCAGGTTTGAAGTTTGAAGTGCAGAGTCTTAACTTATGCAGGGGTGTGATGCCTGAGCCAGAAAGAATACGGGACGACATCAGAATCCAAAACAAGCAATTGCTGTTGAAAAAAAAAAATCTGATAATGATCAATATGTGAAGCTGGAAACAATAGGTTGCCATTCTTAGTGACTCCCCTTTTCAAAATATATTTCACATTTTGGTTGTACATGAGCATTACACATTTGCTCTTTTCATAAGCTTGCTTTTTATTTAGATTGATAGTCTTTCCAGCAGACAGCAATTGTTAATAATATTTATCTGTACGGCAGCACAGAATGCAGTTTCTGTCCCACACCATTGAAAATCTCTACAAAGCCACAAAGATGGAAGCAACAGGTTACAGTAAACAGAGAAGGAGTTGTTTGTAAAAGCTAACAGTTCAGCTGGGAGGTCTTTAGAGGCCCTGTGTCCTTGTCGGTGTTTATTCCTAGAATGTATAAAATTGTTTCTGAAAGGAAATTCCTTCCTGAGAAGGTGAGAGTCCTCGGGAATCCCAGCAATGATAGAAGTTGAAAGTAGGGTGGTGACCTGTAAAGGTGGAACAACAGCAAACAGTGTGAGTTTACAAACAAATGGGGGACTGTCTCCTGCTCAAGAGGAGCAAAACCAGGCCGGTAGTTTTTCAGGGAGAAACTGCTGTGAATGACATGAAAACCAAAACCAATTAATCTGGATGTTTTTACAAGAAATAATAGGAAACTAATGGGGAAACTTAGAAGGGGTCAATTACTGACTAGAAACACTGGATTTGAGCGGTATTTTTCAAGCTGGAGTTTTACACTGATGTGAAGAGTGAGGGACAAGTGTCAGGAGGGCAAGGGAAGAGGCGACTGCAGTAAGAAGATTTGAATGATCAAGTGTTTTAGCAGCATGGATGGAAAGAAACAGATTTTACTTTTTTTATGACATTGTGGAGATGAAACTGGCGTGTTTTATTGGTAGAACATCTGTGGAAGGAAAGGAGCTAAAGACCACAAAGTTGAGGGTTTCTGCAGCGGGCAAGGTGGCGGCTAATTCTTAGTATCTTAAGAGGGAGAAGTGGAAGTATTTAGAAACAGAGATGAGCTCAGTTTTTGACATGCTGAGTTTAAACTGGAAGGGGAACCTGCCCTAAGAGGCATTAGAAATGTGAACACCATAAGGGAGCAGAAAGCTGTATGGAGAAGGAAATCTGTAGTGTGACTTTTGTAGGTATTGTGTAGTTGTACTGTGATCCCCCACGTGGGAGACCACCAAAATGAGGAACAAGGAACAGAGCCCCTGTTAGACTGATGGGCTAGAAAGACCCAAGAAGTTAAGAAAGAGACTGGCAGGAGGGGAAGAAGATATGTCTGCCTGGGACCAGGCGATGCCGTGAATTTTTTTAACAAGTCTACTGACGGCGGCCATCTGTAAGTGAAGGATCCTACCAAGAGCCGGAACCCCACACTGATCATTCGTACGGTTTGTACCTGGTGGGCTGCTGTGTGCAGGGCTGTTTCAGCTGTGTAGCTGCGTAGTTCTGCTGTGCTGTGTAGATGCATCCGAACAGAAAAACAGACTTGCTGAACCCATGTCAAGATTGGGTTGAGATAAGTAGATGATCATCTGTGGTGAAAGCTCCAGGACCAGAAGGAGAACGGAAATATTTCTGAGGTCGTGCCAGAAAGCTCAGCGCTAGTGAAGACGCATGCGCTTTCTGGCCAGTGGCTAGGGGTCAGGTGTAAAGGACAACGGAAGGTAGAATTTGACCCTAAGGCAGCTGCTGGAAGTATCACACTTGCCTGCGGTGGGGTTTTTGTGCTATACTTGCTGGGTCATATATACAGCTATGACAAGTTTCATCTTGATGGTGTGTCCATGTGAATTGGCTTGTTTCTGCCTTATAATGAATAACAAAGCATTTCCAGATATTAAAGCCAAACCCAAGTATTTATCTGTAGTGTAAGACGTGTTGAGCTTTGGTCTTTTGCATCTGAGATTTTTGAACATATTGGAATTGCTACTGCATTTGTTTTTTACCTTTTTTTTTTTTTAATTTAACAACAGAAAATAGCAAAGCTGTTAGCAGTTGCTAACAGATTTCACTTAGTGCCTCATCTGTTGCTCAGCTGCTATTTACTTGTAGTTCCTGGTCTTTTTTTACACATACAAAAAAAAAATTATTGCTTTCCTGCTAAGCTTTTCCTGGATTGAAGCTTTATTTAGGTGACTGTGATTCAGAGAGACCATCAAGAAATCATGCTTTTATTTTTGTAATGGTTTTTTTTTTTTCAAAATTCCTGTTTTACCCATTATTAACTGCAACACTTGGCAGCAGCATTTTAATGACTGGCACTTGGAGCAAAGTAGGTTAATATACTGGAGATTTGAAATGCAGATGACACTGGTTATTCCTGATTAATTAAGTCTCTCTAATCCAAAGTACCATCTTTCTGTGGTGCACACTGCACAGTGTGTTCTCTTGTTCGGTTGGTTCTGATGCATATTGCCTGCCTGAGAACTGGGTGTGCGTACCTGCTGTCCAAAGAATAACAGGAATTGACTCTGTTAACTGTTTGTATGTAACATGGGCTATGCAGGCTTTATCACTTCTTGATGTTTTCTGGCACATTGCACCATCACAGCTCACTAAATAACCCACCACTAGACAACAGATGGCAAAGTAAATTGATATTGTATATCAGGAAAACAACTACATTAAATACTTTGGATGTTGGAGCTGTGACTAAACGTATACTGCAGTCTCAGGAAAAAGCGGGTGTCTAGCATCTATGCTGAAACTCTCAGAGCAGAAGTAGTACTCGGTTCCATGCAGATACATACCAGTGGCGAGATCATGCAATACCACATGCAACTCTTGGTTCATCCTTTTTGTTAGATAGAGCTGGCTGATTCTTTCTGGGCACAGTGGCTCCTGAAGAAGGCTGCTTGCCCTCATCAGCTTCCCTGTACTCCTTTTTGAAGGTGTTTCATATTTTTATGAGCAACATTATAGAGAAACAGCGTATTTGTGCCTTGAATAAAGGTAGTGTGGAGTATCATTGGTTTAGAACTGTCAAAAGCTTTGCGAGATGGCTCTGTAGGCTGTGGAAATCCCTGACGCTGAGCACTAAAGCAAAACACGTTATCACTTAGCACCAGGAATGCAAAGCTGATCTAACCAAGAGGTTAATTAAAAAAAATTATTCCTCAGTTTGCTAGGTGATGAACTCTAGATTTTAAATTTGTGTTCTATAGTTATTTAATTGCCATGCTTTGAAATACTATCAAAATACTGTTTTCTAACAAAGGTAGGCTTTGTGTTGGTTTGTAAATAAAGTGGGAAAAAGGCTGAACCTTTAAATCACCAGGGAAATGTGGCCTGTGCTCTGCAGTGCTGCTCTGTATCCTAATCCCATAGCAGTTGTTACAGTCCTGGCATATAATAAACATGTCTATGGCGCTCTCCCTACCTTTTCCAGATAGTGATTGTAAAAATTCTGGGCAGCCCTTTCAGCCTTATGGGTATGAAGGTAAGTTAGCTAATGGAGTGCAGCCACACCAATGGCATTTTAATAGGTAGCTCCCCAAGGCAGAGACCAGTAGGCTGAAGTCATAATTTTTTTGTGGTATAAAAATCTAAGAGCAAGTATGTAATTGGAGACTCAGGGTGAAGAGTTTCGCCGAATTGGAGTGCAGTGGTAGAGCACCATCTCGTTCAGTCTTTCCTTCTAGGCTGAATTCAGGGGGGAAATAAAACAAACCCAAAACATCCAAGCTTCTTCTTGTAAGGCAGCTCTTGTCGACTTGGCTTCACTAGTTCACTAGCAAATATTTTTCATTAACCGTGGCTTGCATATTTGTTCACACACATGTAACTGCAAGTGTAGGAAGCAGGAATATATATGTGTGTATTAGTTACATTTGCTTTTTCCTCTTCAGAAATGGTGCACTTTCCCACATAACATTCATCTTAAATTATTTACCTTCCATTTCACAATATGAGCCATGAATATTTTATTTTTTGTCCCCTTAATTTGCCAATTTTCCTTTGAGGTAAGTGCCTTAGTGGTTTTAATTTTTCATTCTACTTGCAAGACAGAAATGACCCTTTTTTCATTATTACTATTATAGGCCTCGCGCTCAGAATGATACTTTTTACAACCAGCTCTGTTGAGCCTGTAATGGTATTGCAGAGTAGATAGTATAATATACAGATATTGACTTCCATTAAGTATAGCACTATGAGAGTTTATGGAGAGATATTTTTCTGCTTTGCGTTGCCCTGAGAAGTTGAACGTTGTAGAAGAAAAGTTAGCAATATAATGAAGAAAGAGCAAATAATAGAGATGTGATTTGCTGGAGAGAGGCAGCATATATAACTTTTTAACATATTTATATGTATGTACATACGATGCCGGAAATCAGTATGGACGTGGATAGATTAAAAATAAAATTAAAAAAATCCCAAGGCTAGATTAAATTACACTTTAATTAGGATAAAGTTATTGTAGAATTTTTATTCCTCAATAGCTAAATGATCTGAGATGGATCGTGCCTGTGTATTTGATAGACAGCCTCAGGTAATGAGGCAGATGATTTAGAGGCCTTGATTTCCTTTTGCGTAATAGAATTCCCACTCTTCAGATAAGTAAATTAGTAAATAAAACTCCTGTTTCTTTTAAAGAGCACAAGAGCATGAGGGAGAGGAGATACCTCATCAATTTAATGTATCTTGAGTTTGTCAATTATTTATAACTAAAAAAAGACAAACGCCTCAGTTTCCATGTATCACTTTTTCTTTTCCTCCACCCTATTGATTCCTCCTTGTCTGTACTCACAGTCAGACTAAAACAGAGAAAATAAGGGGGTTTTGTACTAAAAATGATCATGTGGGCTGCCTTCTAAAGGCTTATTTGTTTAATTAAGCATCTGTTCTCCTCTTAATATGCATGCATAAATCTCATTAATGTTAGATGTATGCAAGTGCAGTGAAGAAGAATAGACCCCTTACTCTCATTACTGAACTTGGATGACAAGATTTATATTTACTTAACAGATCAGAGCAGAAAGTTCCCTCTGACTACTTAAAAGGACTGGAAATCACAAACTGTTTTCAAGGAGCATGCTTTTTGTAAATAGTTGGATGTTCACTTCAAGTTGAAATATCATTATTCAAGCCGTTACTAAGGAAGAAAAAAAAAAAGAAAAGCAGTGTGCTTTGTCCGTAAAGATTAACTTTGTACACTACAGTCTGTGGTGCGTCTATTTAAATGTAGACGTGCCTGCTTGATACTGAGCTCTACATCCCACACCTGCTGAAAAAGAAAAGTAAACTCCAGTTCTCTTGGAAACATGACCAGGTCTTCTCTGGAGGTGGCAGATTTCTTCTAAGTGCCTTTCTCCTCCCTCCCAAGAAATGCCTTCTGCAAAAAACGTCCTAGAAAGCAAAGTGTATTCTTGATGAATGCTAAACACTCTGGCAGTATGTTTATCCTTCATTCGCTGCACTTGGCTGTTACTTGTTCTAAAATCCATCTCTTATCTGCGGATAAGTTACGGTACATTGGGTGTTTCTGTATGTAGTAGGAATGCACTGTGGTCAAAGATACTTGAGGGTTTAAAGTCATGCCTGCTAGAATTTGAATTAAGGTTTCCTGATCTGCACTGTAACCAATAAATACATATTTTGCTCAGGAATACAGTGCGGAATATGAGTTCTACCATGAGATACATGAAACCAGCAGTGTTGCTGATTTTCTGTCAGTACTTCTTGTAACATGAACTTGGTAAATGGGGGTGGGAGAAGAGACAACAATTAACAGCGAAATTACACAGAAAGGGGCTCCTGACAGATTCCTTAACTACACATTGCTGGCAGGTGCCAGTTTAATAGGTATTGCCATTAACAGCCATCTGTAGGGAAAATGAAACGTACTCATCTCACTGAATTATGATTTATGCCAGACCAAGCAGTCAAACCAAAGTAATATTTATATTATAATGCAGTCATTGATTAAATGCACATGGCATCTCAAATCCAGTTGACATTTTAAGTTGAAATGATTGCAGACATGTAGCCATTTATTTAACTATTACTTTAAAAAATGTGTCTCTACTTGTTATTAATAGAAGAAAGTCAGACCTGACCAATATTTCAATAGGCTGACCTTTTGTTTTGCTGACATATGAAAGGAACAAAGCTCCTTTTGGGGTAGTCACAATTTCAGAGCATATGAAGTATGCTAGCTTCAGAAAAAACTGACCCCTTTGAACCGCTCTGTTTCTTTCTTCCCTCTTTTTTTCAACGCAGGATTTCTGAAAGCAAGTGGACAGGAGATGGTTTAGGAGATAGGAAAATAGCTGGAGAGAACCTCTGTTTCAAGTGCCAGCTCTGCTACTGATTTCTTGGGTGATGCTTGTTAATGCAGCTGCACTGAGCCAGAGTTATCCTTACAATGAAGGATAACAAAAGAGGATAACAAAGGTTCTTCTCTGTGCTTATAAAAAATAAAAACAACATACTTTTTACTCCTGTAAAAGTATAGTAGGCAAATAATTTTATTTTTAAGAAAATTGAAAAGTAGTGAACTTTTGGTGTGATTTTTCTGGAACTAATTTTCCTCTGATCTTTAGGATTGTTCTTTTTCTGAGGACTTCTTACTGTCTTTCCTTTTACTTTTTTCCAGTGACTCCAATTTTTATAATTTGTTAATCTCTTGCTGCCCAGTGTCTTCCACATAGCCTCTCTCCAATCGTTTTGTAACCTTGTCTCACAGATTCACAGAGTGGTAGGGTTTGGAAGGGGACCTCTAGAGATCATCTGGTCCAACCCCACCCCCCCACCAGAGCAGGATCACCTAGAGCAGGTCACACAGGAACAAGTCCAAGTGGCTCATTATTACTTAACTTCCCATCCATTTTTAGCAAATTTGGAACTGTTCTCTTTTTGGAAAATTAAAAAAAGGTGAAGCAAGCCAAGCCCAGTCTGCAAGCTCAACCTTCTGCTTCTGCACTGTTACTGAGACTGTTTGCAGAATACTGGGTTACACACCCTTACCCCTTCTTGCTGCTGCTAGTGCGTGAGGTGCCAAGCTGGCGTTTCCTCCTCCTCTCTGCGCTACTCCCTAGCTACAGATGCTCTTACCTTCAGAAATGCAATTTGGAATAAATGCCTCAGAATTACAGTTGACCTTCTATGTTTTACCCTGATTTTATGCCTTCTTGCTAGAAAAAATTGATTTGTCATTTCAAAT
This sequence comes from Rhynochetos jubatus, assembly GCA_027574665.1. Taxonomy (NCBI): domain Eukaryota; kingdom Metazoa; phylum Chordata; class Aves; order Eurypygiformes; family Rhynochetidae; genus Rhynochetos; species Rhynochetos jubatus. The sequence goes on along the minus strand of CM050654.1, from coordinate 16,154,486 downwards.
TTAACATGGACAAATCCATTTTTTCTCTGCAAATTGTTCCTCTTTATGTCCTTACTCTGTCATCATGGAAACTAGCAGCATCTTCGCTCTTTCACAAAAGCCCCTACATGGGATGTCATCTTTCAGTGAACCTTAAACCCGCTCAGTGGGGCAGTTTCTAAAATTTGCACTCTTCTTACACAACACGCTGAAGACCTGACACCACAAAAGAAGCCTCTTCCCTTTCTGCTTGGATTCCTGTTGCTTCCAGATTATGTCAGTCTGTCGTGGATCACATCGCTGGGTGGTTGTTCTGACTCTGTCACCTGCCCTTGCCAGCACGGCACCACCTTTGTCTCCTTCCCAGTTTGGTCTGCGTCAGCAGACCAGTGCAGTAGCAGGTTGCTTTCAGCAACGGTGAACTTGCTGGTGAACCAGCCAGTTTGTCTCAGCAGCACGCTTTCAGCTGCAACATATTGCAGCATGTCTGGGCAGGAATTATTTTATGTAGCTCTTCAGCATCCCTAAGATTTGCTTCTGCTGTAAAACTTCCATGGTGTGCATGAATGTTGGCAGGACCAAATGAGTGATAACTAAGACTTTCTATCCTTTCCACCCCAGCCCCTGCTTTCTGTGGCTCTCCAGCAGTAGTAGGTAAGAAAAGCTCTTCACAGCTTCCTGCTCCGCACCACGTTTGGCTGTGTCACATTCACCTCCACCTCTCCTCCTTGGTTTGGATCTGTTAGGATGTGAATGCAAAGGTGCAGGATCGATCCTTACGTGGCAGTTCCTGCTGGTTTCAGCTGCAGTGCTAACTCGGTGTTACCATCTCTAGCCCCCTCATCCTCTGATGGTGCTTGTTTGTCACTAGGTTTCCTCCCTTGTTACTTTCTGCTCTCTGCACCCCAGGCTCTCTCTCTTGTCCTAGCTGTCACCCAGCTGATGCAGAGCTTTGGTTGATGAGCCTAGCAGAGTTCGTTAGTTTGGGCACTGCCCTCTGTGTATTGCTTCTACTCTGCACCTTGTCATGAGGAGCAACTGCTCTGATTTCTTAATGGTCATGATGCTGCATGACATTTACCGTAGAAGTTATGCTACTGAGTGCTCCCCTCACAGAAATTCAAAGAACCTTCCCCTGTTTACTTCCTTCGTTCAGTGGAAATTACATCTCTGGGGTCTTGGCTGGGACCTGGGGCGCTTGAGAGAATTTGATCTTACTCTTTAGAAGTCTTTGAATAATTCTGAGTGGTGAAAATGAAGGTGTCTTCTCCCTTTTCCCTTTCTGTTCTTGCAACTTCCCACTTTAGGTCTATTTTTTTCTATTATTATTATTGTTGAGGAGGAGCAGTAAAGAATGAATAAAAAGGAACCTGGATAAATATAAAATGTTAGCTAAATTCCGACATGCAAGAAAATATCGTCCCCATAATCCCATCATAATGTGTGTGTTTATATTATATAAACTCCAAGATATGTGTCATCACTAGTTTAAGAATTAAAAAAAAAGTCTTAAAGGTTGACTCACAAGGCAAAAAATTGTGTGTATGCGTAGTACAAGATACATGGGCCACTCGGTATCTCCGGTAGTTTCTCCGCATTTACCTTCAGCATTAGGTTTGCTGCAATGAACTGTGTGCCTGTGCCATTCGTTGCCCCTTATTTGAAAGTAGTGAATACCTGGCCTCACACTAACCCCGGCTTATCAGGTTGGTTGGTAATAATGTGTAAATAGAATTGTAAAGCTGTTTTCTGGTGGCAGCAGGCCACCGCTGTTGTGTGCTGTTTCCTTTCTAACCAAAGAACCCTAGTGAGTAACGTGTCGAGCACTGTTCACTCTGTCTCTCTTGTCGTCTTGTTATGTGGAAATCTGTATTACAGTAGCTTAGTATAACAGACAGCCTAATGTTCTGGTTTTAATTAAAACTAGATTGAGGAAATAAACAATTCAAAGAAGTTAGCTGTCATTCCCTGTGCCCACCTCAAAATACGTTGTCCGTATCCTTTCCCGCCTTTGGAATTGCTTGTTTCCATCAGCTTGTTGCTGTTGAATTGTTCAGCCTTCCTGAGAGATAGTGAGGGACTCTCAAGGAAGTTCACTTTCATTCATTTAGTCTTCTCAGCAGTGCATATTGTTAGATTATTATTTTTGTCTTGTTTGCTGTGATGCAGTCCGCACTCTAAAATACAATTCTTCATATCAAAACTGTCAAATGTGAAGATTTCACAAAACCAAAAATGTACTGCTCTTGAGAAAAAGAAATTCCACGATACAGCTGCGGATTGTTTGTACTATGACTACAGTATATAGATACACACACCAGAGAGCGAGTGACTTGATCTAAATTACTCAAAAAGAAATTAGCAAGTATTTCTTTCCTTTACAAAGGCAGATTATTATGGGGGTAAGTGCTGCAATAGGTTATAGTACCTCTTCATCTCTGAAGACCTCCGCCCCATCTTTTTCTTAATGAATTCCTATCTAGGCTATTTTAGCTTGGTTGTCATGTGCTGCTTCCCAAACCATCAGTCATGTGCAGCAACGGAGGGTGCTGCAGGCAAACTCAGGCAGAGCTCCAGGAGCTCTGGGCTGAAATGGTTTGGGAAGATCCGAAGAGAAATTTCTAGGTATAGATCTGCTTTGAATTCTCTCTGCCTATAGCAGTAGTGTTAGCTGCTTTGTTCCTGCGTGTGAGGTGTTTGCTGATTTCGGTAATTACAAAGTGGAAGCTGTACTTATATACTGTACTATGAATGTTGACGATGTTCTGTAAAACCACAGTGAGACCTGTAAATCCTACGGTGACGGTTCCCTGCGCACTGCATAATTTATTGATTTGCCTGTGAAGTACATTGCACCCAGTGAGCAGTAGGAACTGATTTGGCATGCAAGTTTCCTAGTTCTGAGTGGTTAAGTGACTAGGTGGCTTTAGTCCCCAGCGCTGTAATAAAGCAGATTTGGTTTTATTGCATGTCCTGCCTCGAAATTACTGTTAAAAAAAATCTGTAGTTATAGAGCTATTTCAGTGTTTTACAAAGACTTACAGGTTTCTGCATGCTTGGAGGGGAGGAAGGAAGCCACACTCATGCAAAATATGTGCTCTAGTGGTCTAAGTAGAAGCACACCAAGCTTTATGCAGTCTAAAGTATGCTAACAAAAGTATTCCAATAGCAGTATATTTATTTAATTCATCCTTAAAATTTATTCTGTCTTAAATACCAGCTTCCTCTATCTTGTGGGGGTATTCAGGTTGGAGAGAATGAGTTTAATCTTTTTTGGTTTTAGGCTAGAATTTAAAGAAATTGAAAGATGATGTTCCTGTCATAGTGGGAAGAAAGATCACTACTGGCCCTAGACATGCTGCAGAAAACTTACATCATAAACTGCTGTCCATGCACTTGTATGCAATTGAAAGTGGAGCACAGACAAGACAATCTTCCGCTAGGGAAGATTAAAAAAGAAAAAGAAAAAAAAAAGAGAGAGAAGTAACCAACAATCCTAGAGTAGGGAAAAAAAAGTGAGGATTGAGGTTCATAATAACTAAATGGTTAAGATTTACCTCAGTATTGTAATAACTACTTGGAGCCTCAAATCCAGCAGAGCAAAGCAATGAACAGCAGCTGTATTGTATACTCTTCTATCTTCTTTGCTCTAGATCTTTATTAAAATAATGCATTCACACTATAGGAAAAGGCTACAGAGGAGTTGAAATTAAAATACATAGGTGAATCTTTTGAGAAGTGAGTTGCTAATGTGTATCGATTATGTGTGTGTAATTCACGCATCACATGTGGAAACTCGAATTCTTCTACCTTTGCTATTTTAAGCTGTTACCTGTATTCTTGTATTTTTATGAACTGGTGGATTAGCACACAAATCTTTTCAAGTATCATATAATTTATTTCAAGAATATCAAATAAAGGCTGTGTCTCTTTCTTTGACAGACTATTTCTGTCTCTGTAATGAGAAAAGCAAAAGGTTAGGAGAGGAGGTGGTGGATTTACATGTTTGAGCACTATAAATTCTCCAGGGGAGGGGAGCAAGGAGGTGCTTAAGGGCTACATAAGCTAAAAGGAGATTCTTTACAGTGGAATAGTCTCATCACATCACTATATATCTCACTCATCTACTCAAGGACACAGAGGCACTCAAACGTGTTGAAACAGCCCACGTCTGGAGAAAAGCATGTTTAATAGAGTGTTGTATTAATGGCTTCATGGGATACCAAGACTGTTTGTTGATCTTGGCTGTCAGTTTATTGTCTTTCTCAGTCTTTGTTTATTTTGTGTACATCAGCCATTCACTGTGTACCTCGGGACACAAATTGCCTATAATAGATCAAATTTACTGGTCAAAGGTTAAGTCGCTCTCATGAGGCTGCTCGCCTGTGATAGCATTGGTTTCTCTTGGCTTTGATACCATATTTCTTTCAGTAATGCTGTAATGTCTTTGCACAATCATTAAAGCTCAATAGAAAGTTCAGTGTAGCTGTTCCAGGTAGATGACAATTTGGTGAATTTGGGCTGTCATTAACTCGAGCAGATTTCTTTGTGAGGCATCTTATGGCTGTCTATAGAATATGCCAGCCAGTTTGAAACTGGGACTGCTCTTTTCTGGCTGGAGGGGCGAACATTTTATGTTGTCCAGCAGTGTTTAGGCCAGCTCCATCCTTAAGTTCCCACAAAGCTGAATGGAAAGTTATGTTGAACATCTAGGTTTGTGTTTAATAACCTCCATGTAAGGCAGATGCAGACCTAAAACAAGCCTACAAATACAAAGGTTGATATGGAAATCTGTAATATAAATCAGAGGAAAACTCTCATACTGCAGTGATCAGAGGAGGAGGAAAAATACAAAATTAAATTGGTTGCATAAAATGTCATGCTAATTTATAAGCTAATAGAATATTGTAGATGAAGCACTGAGGTATGAGGTTTTCAGTCTGTAAATACTGACTTAAAATGAGCTTTAAAAAGAGCAACTAAAAAAAAAAAACCCAATCCACAGAATAAAAACAAACAAAACCAAGTTGTGGTTGGTAGCCTTCTCAGAGACCCAGTTTCAAAGGCTGATCAAACAGAAGAGAGCGGGAGCAAAAGAAACCAAACTAGAAAGCAACTTAAATTAATATAGGGTCTGCATACAGATAATTGAAGCCATGAGATTTAGTTAAAATAACCAAGTGGATGTTGCTATCAAGAAGGAGACAGCGAGGCTTAAGTGGAATTTCTTTGCGTGCGTACGTGAAATTTTAGGAGCAAGATAAGAACAATTTTACTATCAGCTATAGAGAAAGGTATTCAGTGCAGAACAGCTCACGCTGTGGGCATTTTCCAGGAGCCCTGTGTGCCAAATTTCAAGGATAACCAAATGCTCTGTAAAAGCATCTTGTGATCAATTGTATTGAATGGCACAGGCAAGTTGCATTGAATCAACACAGATGACAATCCATTTGGTTGAGCGGAGAAAGATCGTTACAGACCTTTAATCCAGCAGTTTCGGTTCAGTATCTGTCCATTTTGGAACTTGGACTTGCAATAATTGTGTTGGTCTCTTGAAAAACAAAACTTTATTAAAGCCAATGTACTGTAGCAGTTGTGAAAGACAGAACAAAGGAAGCTGGTCAAGTACTGTAACAAGCAGGTTTTATAACCTTGTTACTTTTGAAGCACAGCTAACATCTGTGCATTAGCATGACAACAGAAAAATTCCAGAAGCTCAGACTAAATTTGCATGACCAGTGGTGAGGTTGAGGGTAGAAATGTTTCTTTCATGTTGAAAGCGGAAGGAATGGGGATCAGGTGCACAACTAATCAGACCTGATCGCAGAAAATGAAACACAAATACCAAGAGGCAGAGCAGAGTGATCAGAACGAAGGGTTTGGGGACTTAAATAACCAACAGTTATTTCAAAATAGGGGAGGGCATCCTGGAGCCTGTCAGTCTTCCTGACACTAAGGGTGTTCTAGGTATAAACCAGCAGATGTTTCAGGGAGATACGGGTTGGTCTGAAACCACAGAAATACAAATGGGTAGTGGCCTTGTGGCAAAAATTCCCAGACCTGAGTCATGGCTTGCTGAAGTCTTGTTCTGAACGAGACCCGCGGAGTGTTGCTGGTACATACAGCTGGGAGATTGAAGTGAGCCAGTAAGAAGTTGTGACTAATGCTTTCTTCCTCTGGGTTGTAATGTTTTTTCAGACTTGCGGGGGAGATCCTAGCTTGAAATTGAGAGCTCGTAAGGTCCACATCTTTACTGAACAGTGAATCTAAAAATGGTATATTGAGGTTCTGTGTTTCTTTCAGTAACTCAGTATCAGGGTTTTTTTTCCTTCAGAAATACCTTTTAACTGATAATACTGAAAACTGCAGTCTAAAGATATTTCTGCTAGTCATTTATTCTCACTGGTATACAAAGATTTCTGAGACCAAATTCTTCTTTTAGGTACATCTTTACAATTCCATTCTTTTGACTTGTGTTTCACAGGAATAATTCCAGATGGAATTTAGCCTTGTAGTTCATGAAAAAGAATAAAATTCAGGTTTTTGTCTATTAGCTTTACTGATTGTTCAGGGCTAAAAGGGGTAAAAAGTGGGAGAAAATCATTTTATTTCCTTAATAATATATGGCTGAATTCCCAGAGGCAGATGATCTGTGAAGTACTATTTCTGCCATGTAGCACTCAGTATTGAGTAGGGGAGGAAACAGCCTTTTTGTCCCTGAGAATTTTTAGATCTTCATACAATTTTAGGTTTTCTTGTCTGCGTTGAGACAACAGTTCCAAAACCCAGATATTCTGCATGGGATAATTCTGATCAAGAAAAAGGTTGGGTCAGTTAAAAATACTTATTCTCGATTTTTGGTTTTGGAGCCTTTTAATAAGGACTAAGGTAGATACGAATCTGAAGAGTCACTTTGATTAAAATCCCTAATAGCATATTGTGAAAATATAAGCAAACTTGACAGTTAAAAAAATCAGTTTGTCACATTACCGAAAAAGAAAAATTGCGTACCAAACAAAAAACGGATGACCTCTACAGTCTGCTTGCTTAGTAAAAACTGCCATCTAGGAAAGAGAAATGGTCTTTTATAGTTCTTCAGTAATCACTATGCTCCTTTTCCTAAACTCAAGGCTTAACATCATGAAAAAATACCCATGATGTGACTGGAAAATGTAACCTCTTCTGTAAACCAATTACTGCTATTAATTGTAAAAATCTGGCCTGTGACATGACTAGAACATGGGGCAGAGCTAAAAAGAACTTTTAAGTGAAATCAACTCATGATCCCGACAAGTGTAGGTAGTATAATAATAATAAACTTCTGATAAGGCCCTGACTGGTGGCTGTGAGGAACAGTTGGTGGTGGCTGATCAAGTCCCTGCTGCAGCCCATGAGGATCTGGTAGGATTTAGTGTGGCGCTAAAAGTGTTCTGAGGAAAGTAAGAAACCTGGTCAAGGTAAATCCAAATATCCTGGGCTAATAGTCAGACTCATAAGAAAGCCTCTCAGCAGATTCAGCTGAAAGGTTATAGGATGAAAATGAGTAATAAAGAATAATGGCAACACTCCAGGAGTGGAGAGGGAATACTAAACATGAAAATCAAGGGATAACATTGCCATCCTCTGTGCTTCTTGTTTCGTTAGAAGTGGAGCTGACAGCATGTGTCATCTTCCTTTAAAGAGAAGAAGAATACTAATTTAAGAGCTTCCCCAGCACTGCTTTCCTCTCTGGATTACCCTTGCCCCCATTCCTGTGTTCAGACAGTGCCCTGTCCTGTTGGGTAAGGGACAGTGAGAGAGGTGCAGCCAGCCTCCAGTAGCCCTTCCCAGTCATTACAGAGGAGTGTGCAATGTAATGTGAATGAACGAACAAAAGAAATACAGTTAGAGGTAAAATAATCACTTTTCATCCCCCTGCTTGGAGCTCTGTAGCAGTAGCTTTCCCGATTTCCCCTGCCAGCCAAGAATGTACTTTCTCCCCATAGATGTCCTGATGCAGGCCTTTCCTTTGTCTTAACTGGTTGATTTGCGTCCACATACAGATGCCCTTCGCAGCCTGTTTCCGAAATGAAAGTTGGCATTATGCATGTTATTGTTCAGCTATACATAAAGTGAAACAGACTTTCAGAAATCATTTACAGAAGATTTGCTGTGACTATTGACATTTTCTGGCAACCTAATTTTTCTCATAGACCTTCCCCTCTCCTCCCACCTCTCTCCACCTCCCAGACCCTACCCTCCAAACTGCAGAAATGTATTTTGGAAAGTGAAAAGGTTATGAATCAAACTTCTGAGGTATTTTTTAATTGACCCCAGGTAGACATTTGGATGGAGCTGATAGAAAGGTTGCAGATGTTCTATATTAAAAAGTCTCTTTGCATTAGATGATGCTGTGTCCTGCATGTAATGATTGAGTAGTCTCCTGTGGAAACATGCATTTACTCGCAGTACATACGGAGCAGTTTCGGTTATGTACATATTTCATCTGCCACTGGATTGACCTGAAAAGTCTATAAGTAACCAGATCCCTTAGACAGAAGGGCCGGCTTGGTGCTTGTTTGATAAAAAACTTATTTTTAGTACTAAAACTTAACAGGTTGATTCTGAAATGAAGCCACTGATACTTCACTTGGAGCTGTAGGCTACATAGACTTCAAAGCCCAGCATGTAATGTAGACACTTTGTTCCAGTTACATTTTTGTGTAGTTTGCACCACGCAATGCAGACTGGTTTGGGGAAGGGGTGTTCCTGGGTTTTTTTGGTTTTTCTTTTTCCTTGTTTGTTTTAATCCTGAGTAAGAATGGTAGTAAGCAAAATTTGACTATGGGCATTTGCAGTTTCATTAAAAATGGGTAATGCTGGCAAAGAAAAAGAGCAAAAAATTGTAGAGACTCTTGTTGAATAGTACTGATATTTTGAGCATTTGGAGTAAAACAGTATGAACTGAGGTTGAGATTCAGGCTGGAGAAATGCTAACTTTAATTCAATTTGAGGGCTTTGTTACAAGCCAGCCCTTACAATACAGCTGGGAATCAATAATACTGTATAGTGTTTCACTCATTCTGTGAAAACATGATCATTTTCCTTAAAAAAAAAAAAAAAACCTTCATTTTTACTGTTATAATCTTTTAATAATGAGTGGCTGAATTATCTCTGTAATTCATTACCCTCTCAGCTGTTAGATGAATGGGTTACGTTATGGTTTATCATTATTCTCCATGGTGGCAAAGAGAACAGACTGGGGATTTAAATCGCCTTCCACTGCATGGGCTATAGACATTCTGATGACTTGCTGTGAGATTGCATTTAGTTCCAGGATCTCTGGTGCTTCAGACTGTAATGCATTCGGTTGCCATGATGAACAAAAGCTTCTGATGGTTTATGTAGGTATACTAGAAGTAAAATGGAAGAGAAGCAGCAGAAAGTAAAATGTTGCTTTCTTTTACAAGTGACTAGGTGAGTACAGAGGAAAAAGTAATTAATTTATGTCAAGGAGGAAACATATAATAGTTGAAATATGATATGGACTTCTCTGTGTGTGTAGATATATAATGTGAAATCCAGTATAATTCTAACAATGTTACGTACATACTTATGACTGCACTGGCTCATTACCCATTGCATCAAGGATGCTCAAGTGTTTATTATGCTATTTACCAAATTATAGCTATTTCCTGAACAGCCGGCCTCCGCTGAATATACTTGTATTCCGTCCATCTTTAATAATGAAGCCTGCACTTTGGGGCAGAAACATAGTCTGGCAATGATCAGCAGGAAATAAGAGAGAAATTGGTAATCTCTTTAGCTTTACTGTTTTATGTTGTTTATTTGCCTCTCCCAAGTATTCGTTTAGGGAACTTGGGCAGCATAGGTCAGGCAGCTGAATTTCTTAGTAGATATTAGGAAGTGGGCTGAAAAGCAAACAAATCTCTAGAAAGTTATTATATAATGTTTTGTTTTTCAGTCACATCTGAGATTTAGCTAATCTATCTTGGGGTGAGTGTTGTAATAATTATAATAAAAAATATCATATATCCTTTCATAAGCGCCAGTTATTTATTGCAACGTCTGAGTAAGTACATAAGATGGATTGTATGTAAATAAAACAGTGCTGGGAGGTAGAGACATTCAAAGGAGCTTTTGGATATTCAGGTTGTTCTGCTGCCAGGTGCAAGGAGATCCTCCCCCAGGGATAGGGACATTACTTTTTCAGGACAGGCTCTGCCACTGCCGCTTCATTGACCTTGAGGGTAGCTTGGATGATAGCATGTGTTACATCTTCCTCGTGTAAGGGCCAGTGCAGCGGGGGCTGCCCATCTCTTGCCCAGGGAAAAGGCAAACCTACATAAGGTAGCACAGAAGATGCAGGTACACCTGCATCAGTTCAGAAGAGGTCAGCAGATTTTTCTGTTGCTGATGGCTGATGGAGTCTAGCTGTCCACTGTTAGGGGTTTGAGTTGGTTGGGGTTTTTTTCTTGTGGTGTCATGGTTTGGGGGTTTTTAACTTTCTGCAGACCTTTATTAAATGGCAGGTGGAGGAAGAGCCAGGCGTGGTGTTCACCTCTGCAGTTGCTTTACAAAAACAGACTGATACAGACAAGAACCTCATCTTAGCATTAAGATTTTGTTGGTCAGTGGATTAAGAGACCTTAACTTGTGCGAAGATAGGGACCTGCAGCCAAGTGAAAACACATAGGTTTTAAATCCATTTAGTTTTACCATTTACAGAGGTGTAATTTTTACTTTTTTCTAATTACACAGGTCAGTTGCACATACTGTTCCTCTTACTTTATAGCATTGCTCCAAAGTTTAACTTGCTCAGTAAAGCAGTGCTTAATCATAAATCTGGTTTTATTTCATCTTAACATTCAGAAAAATATCCTCAATAAGGTTTAAGAAAACTGTTTGGAATATAAATGTTGACATATAATGCCTTAAATTATTGAAAAAATAGTCAAATCAATCTCTAGGTTGGCTCTGTAGCTCAAAATGCCTTAATGTGACAGGAATGCACTATAATCTATGAAAGGAACGTCTTAATTTATCACAGAGCCCATTACTTTTGAGTTATATTTTATGCTCTGGATAGCTGTACTTAATTCTTCACAGATAGCATAGAATGAAATCTTGCCCATGTTGTGTTTTAGAAAATGGAGTTTATTATCTTCTTTTCCAAGGAAAAGAGTGGTTTTTCTTAGTGTGAAGGTAAAGGCAGCACCTCCTGAATTTTGGAAACATGCTTGTAATTCTACAAAACAAGTGTTCTCAAGATCTTAACAGTCAGCTGTGGAAGCTGGGCATTTCTTTGTGGGTAAAATGCAGCTGGATCCTCTTCAACTTTTGCATTTCCCCCTCTACCACTAAGGTCAGTACTTCATACTTATTTCTCATGTACTGGAGAGTACTAGTCTGGATTAGTTTATTAAATGCTTGCATTTGAGTTAAAAGTACAGCGAAGACAGACATGTGTTCAACATTATTCTATGTGTTTGGACTTTGAAGAACCTCCAAATCTATTTAGGATTTTGTATGATGAAGAGCTGAATTCTGTTTTAAGGTACTTGAATCTACCCAAGACTTTCTGCCAATTTTTGTTGCTAGCAGAGACGCTCTCCAGCCCCTAACTTTGTGCATCTGTGTTTGATAAGGCTGGCAAATGTCTTTGATTAGGGTGTTTTTTTGGAGTAGCCATTCGGAGTCAACCTTCTGTACTCTGCTGTGTCTCAAAGAAAGGTTTTTCACATTAGTGAAGCACTTAATTACATCGGAGCAGCATAGTGGCTTTGGGGTTTAGACTTATTTGGACTGTAAAAGTGAAACATAGCAAATGTTACCATCTGCTGTTCTCATCCCCCCTCTTTCCCTGCCTGTGCCCCAACAGACTGTCTTCCTCCGTTTCATCCTTACTGTCTGATTCAAACTCTTGTCAGGGTACTTAAGGCATGAAGCAGGCGAAGAGCTTTTCCCAGACAAGATTCCACACTTGTTCTGAGAATTAAGGTTTCTACAAAGGTTAGCCAGAACTGTAACAGCACCTTTTTTTCTCCCTGAAAAGTAAACTTGACACATCTATCACGTCTGAGGACTGGAAACTTCTGGCTTCATAGAGGAAAATGTGTCACTGTGGTGTATGTCGTCTGACCTAACTATCCTAGAGATTTTTGTTCCATTTATCTCCTTCACACTTTATATAATGAAGGAAGTCTCCCTAGGCATGATCAACCACAGAGAGTGAGTGAAACATAATAGTTTCAATCAAGGTTTCTGCTAACCCAAGTTAGTTGTTACTCTTCAGTCAAAGGTGCTGGCTTTCACCTTGGAAACCAGTAATAATTATTCTATTCACAGACATTTTGTAGATTTTTCACTAGCCACTGGTCACAACCTTGTTCTTACGTTTGTAAGATTTGGTTTTAATTTTGAGTCCTAATGTTTTATCCCTTTTAGAAAAATACCTCCCTGTGACCTGAATTTTTGGAGTTCTGTGATAATCTCTGACGTGAATATCTTGATAAGAAATGCTGCAAATTTCTTTGTATCAGCCAGACCCTGTTCCAGGCATGCATGTGACACAGTTCCAGCAAACTTGGGTTTCCTGTAGAAATCTGTCCATGGCATGACAGAGCTACCCAAGGGATTGAAGTAAAAAGCCTTAAAACTCATGTGTTGCCCAGTTTATTATTAGTAAATTATATTTGAGAGCCCCTCATTTCATCGCCAGGCAGGATATAACAGTTGGAACCCAATGAAAGGTATTTCAGGGAGGGCTGAGGAAGTCACTGAAGAGCATTAGTGATTTTTTCAAAAACTCAGTTTAGTTTCCCTGAGGAGTACCCGACTTTGAGCTTGCTCTCCAGCCAGCCTGGAGTACTCCAAGCGGTTGGCGGTTGTGGAGTTAAGGCCCTGGAAGCCCTGCGTTCTCCCCACAAGCTGCAGCTCCCACAGTAGCAGCGGTGCCGCTAGCAGGGTGGAGGGGAGCGAGGAACGAGGGTGGTTGGGTTTCCTCCTGGCTCGCTGGCAGCTCCCAGCAGACTGCTCGGGGCTGCGCTGGACAGCTCCTCCCAAGCCTGGGGGCCCAGGAGAGCAGAAATGCCGGGCTCCCCCGGGCTGCGGCCAGGAAGGTCAGACTTCTTCACGGGAAGTCGGGCCAGCTCCTGAGAGGCATAGTGGATGCCTTTCTTGTTTGATTTGTGTCAGACAGGATTTTTCACTACAAGGTGTTAATCTCTTTGTCAGAATTTCTCCTTCCATTTCCATCTTCTTTACCGAAGTTGCCAAAGCAAACGGCAACCGCACCCTAAAAACTGATCATTTGAATTACACGTGTAAAAGGAAAGGTGTAGCAAAACTTGCTTTGGGACTGCATGATGTTATGGATTGTCTTTGCCTCCTGACTGTTCATTGCAGGCTTTTTTGATTTTTAGTGTCACGCGTTTCTGTAAACAGGGTTTCATGTGGTCAAGGCATGACCCCGAGGGTAATTACCTTTGTGGTTTCAGTCGGATTATTGCTAGTGACAGGAAAAAAGTGAGTTGTGTCTCATCCTAGCAGGTACAAATAGACACTTCTGCGGCGTTTTTAATTCCTTTGCCTGCTTCTGGTAGTAGTTATCCGACAATTACCTGGATGGACCAGGAGCAAAAAAACAGGGGTGAAGAGAACCTGGTTTTCTCTTGGGACTTTTCTTTTTCATGCTGCATCTGCCTCATTGAGACTGGAATATCATTATAGAAATTTGATGCATACGCTGTGTTTTTTAGCTAAGCATAAACTTGAAAACCCATTTTATAAGTGAGAGGGTATACTTTATATGCTACATGATTGTTATTCTTTTGTAAAGAAGTGTTAATAAACATGCTGGTTGTTAAAGAGGATTCAAGTTAGTGCGGTCCTGCAGCGCTGATCTGGTCGAAGACTCTAGTTTGCAAACAAAACTCGTACACCTGTCACAGCATTGCAAGCTGCTTTTGTGTCTGTGTATGGCAATGAACTTGTAAAAGATCTTCCTTTTTATTTGAATATTGTTAATTTCCTTTGCTCCTTCTGTGATAAAAGGACTTGAAATCAAATAGTGTCACCGCTAGAGTTAAATATTTCACTGTGGAAAATCTTACATGTTAGAGGTAGGAGCTACTAGCACAAAAGAGGATAAATAAGCACGGGTAAAAACGTGCATTTAAAAACATAGATCGAGAAGGCCTACAAAGTAAGAGTTGCAAATACAGTTATCAAAATGTCAACAAATACGGAAATGTTTTATAACATGTCTCTTAGTGGATGACTCTGTACCCCAGCTGACTCTAGAGATGAACTGTAAATTCTTCCATTCTTTCTCCTGCTTGGTCTGCTCCGTTTCACAGAGGCAGGTGTTAAAGTAATACTTTGAAACTAGCTTTAGAGATGACCCTAGTTCACCTCCCTGGGGCTGTGTAAGGCCCGTATAAACAGAATGGGGATGTGTTAGAGGCATTTATATAATCATTCTGTGAGAGTCCTAGGACTCAGTCTAGAGATGGAGAATGTCTAAGGTATGGAAAGCTTAATTGATGGCCTTAAAAAAAAACCAGCAACAAGTAACCTGATAAATGGCACAGACTGTTAATTAGATGTCTAAATTTACCAATTGTGTCAGGAAAATCAGGACAGTGGGAACAATATGTCCCTAAGCTCTCACTAAACAACTGCTGTGCTACTTATTTATATTTATCTGATGAAAAAGTACGTGCTGAAAGGAGCACAGGAGGAAATCTCTCTCACTAGCCTGAAGCTCCCAGACCTCCCTTCTTGCAAGGCCTGTGTGTCCTGATATTCCCTTGTCTGAGCTGATCATTGTAATATGTGGCCTGAGGAAATATTAAGCTGTTAGAGAATTTTGATAGTGTATGTACAGGAGAGAGCCATGGGGGACTTCTGAGGCCTAATCTAATGCTCGACTTACAAATTCCTGTTTGTCAGGAATTGGGTTGGGCCACATTGCAGAGAGAAAGAGTGGTTAGTCTCCTACTTAGGATTTTTATTTAAGTATGTACATATTTAAATAAGTGTGTATTGCAAGATGTGGGTTATTTACATATGAGTATGATTGCGTGCATATTTAAATATATTTATAGCTAAGTAGGCAAACATTTTCATACATACCTGAGAAAAGTGCCAGTTCCTCCCCATGGAGGACTGGTTCCCAGGTGGCTGGCTGCCCTGTGCCGTGCTGGTGGGAGCCTGGCTGGAGAAGGTCCGGGCATGCTTCCTGCAATGCCTCCAGCCAGCGAGCAACTCCCAGCCATGGAGAACACCCTGGCACGCTTCCCATTCCGCTTGCCTCTGGTGCCTTGCTGTGGTCCGCATCTGCGAGGGTCAGTGGAGTTTGCAATTTCAGTGGTCACTAACTGACCTTTAATTAGACAGACAGAAGTGAGTCACTCTTTAAATTCCTAAACTGGACTTTACCATTCTCCCCTGTGTACCTGGCACTAGGCAGGGCTAACTACCTAAGAGGTGACAGTGGTGTTTTAAAAGATAGCTGCATTTTGTTTGGTTGTGACACTTTCAAGTGATAATTTTTAATCACATCCTCCCCAGAGCCTGCTCTGGGCTAGTTGGTTACTTTTAATTCAGCAGGGAGTCGAGAAAGGGTACATTTGCAGCCGGGCTGTAAATGCACTGCTGTTGGCTGGCGCTGCATTTTTGTCACGGGCCGTAGCCACGCTGTGCGCTTGGCCGGCAGCCCTGCTCTCCTGTGCTTGCTCATGCTCGTGCAAGTGTCCTGTGCCGACCATGTTTTTTGGAGTGCTGAGCCCTGTATTGGCTGGAGCTGTGCAGAATGGCTTGAGATAGTTGTCAGGCAGGTGGTCCTTGGAAGCCTTCAAAGGGAAGGTCAAGTACTTAATGCAAACTTCAGTATTAGTAAGAGGAACTCATGAGTGTTACCGGCTGCAGAGCTGAGATGTAAAAGGGGAGATGCAGAGATTATAGGGATGGGAAAGATCTAGATAGATTTTTGGTTTTTGTTTTTTTTGTCTGGCCACTGTGGCAGTGGCAAAGCACAGTTGATATCTGAGGCAGCTGGAAGGAAGCTGTTCCTGGGACAGAGATCCTCAGCAGTGGCTAGTGCTGATCCCTTTATCCAACTGCAGTTGATTCTCTGCAGCTCTTGAAAATCCTACACCACCAGTGAGTTAATACCAGGAAAAGTACTAGATAGACCAGATTTATGGAATGTAGTCAAGTCTGCCTGCCCTGCTTTCTTATCAAACGGCATGTTAAGGATTTCTAGTCTTGTATATGTACATTCTTGGCATTGAATAAAAGTGGAGTGATGGCATTACCACTGGACACATTCTGCCTAGAAAAAGAATGCTGAAAATGAAAATTGTGCGGGAGCCTTGCAGCATCCTTTGTCAGTGTGTTAAGGAACAAGATGTGGGTTTTTTAAGAGTTCAAATGGGAAGTTCTAAGAATTTCTTGAAGTAAAAGTAGGTGGGAACAAAAAAGTTCTGACTGTATTTATAATACTCACTTTTCTTCAATTTTGGCATGCACAATTTGCTCATTGCATGAAACAAGCTCTACTATACAATTAATGTCAGATCAAACCAGTCTTGTTTATTCTGGTTTTAGTTCCATTTGTTCCAATACTGACTTGTTTTTGTTGATAGTGGGTGGGTATAACCTTTTACCAGTATGCAGGCAAAAAATTTCTTGATCTCATAGTAGCTAATATAGCTTGTTACCTCAACTTTACCTTTAGTCCAAGTCCTCCAGTTTTGCCCAGAAGAACACGTTATCAGGGAAAGACTCTGTTTGCAGCCTACTGCTTCCTTGGCAGTCCCTTTGCTGCCACACTCCCAACTGGAGCTCTAGTCTCTCTCCTAACCCTGTAGGCTGTCGCGTGCTTCAGGTGATCAGGTGGCTTGATGAACCTTGTTAAGTTTTCATTTTTGTTTTTACTTTGTTCTGGGAAGGGATGACAGGCAGAAACAGGAGGAAGTCAGAGCCATGAGGATCCCAGCAGCTGAAGAAGTGTGCAGCATCCGTTCTTGTCTTTTTTGCTGCTTTCCTCATGAGGCAGCTTCTTAAGTACAGATATACCTATTGCAATATGGTCCTATCCATTCCAGTTCAGAAGTGCTACTGTTCTCTTAATAATCACTTTTGTAAGATGTTGCAGGATACAATTCATTCTTGCTTTGGTGCAAAAGCTTAAAAAGTATATGGGGCAGTGGGAGAGATCTGCCAGCTTCTGCAGATTTGGGGAGGCCAAACTTTGTGCCTTTGGAAATCACCACACATCAGCAAACTTAAGAAGGGGTGGGGAGAGGGGCATGTTTCACACCAGTGGCTAAAGCCTGTTGAAAGCATCAGCTTTTTGTGTTTTGCGGGCTTTCATGAGCTTTAGAGAGTCACAGAAATTGCTATGTTAACTTATTCACATGGATTAAGCTTCTGCTCTATTGGTAGAGTGCAGAGATCACACAGTTTACATGATGGTGAATTCATGAGAGAAGCCAGACTAGTTCTTTCTTAACACTGAACTATCCCACTGAGTTCATCCTTCTTTTCTGTCTTAGTGTTTGATGACTTTCCAGGAAATAAGGGGAGAGCTTACACTTTTAAAATTAGTGTTTTAAAGCACTTACCTTGTTACACAGTCCATCTTGTAAAATTTTAGAAAGCTTTGAACCTCTTCATAGCATTATCGTATGCTTTTTGACTGTAATATCGACCTACACCAGCTCCATTCTGTCTCCCTCTGTCTTCTACCACATAGACAAAAATAAAAAGTAAAATTTGAAGAAAATATTCCTCTCTGGGCACCACTGAACTCTGGACCCGACAGTTCTCCAAGTTCAGTACGTTTCACAGATGTTGGTCCTCAAGTAAGAAAATGTTCCAGTCAGTCTCAAGGCTGGACGTTCCCAGGTGGTCTTAGCACCATGAACAGGTATCAAGCGAAAAGCATTCTCATGGACAGCGGTGCTCCTGGCCTGGGGTGTGAGTCATGTGAGAGTAGGGGTGGGCAAATGAGGCCAACTCTATGCTAGCTGACTACTAGAGATGCTGTGCAAGGACACGGATGTGTGCAGTGACATGACTTAGACATGGCAAAGGTCTAGGTGAGTCGGGTTTAATAATAGATCATGGTTTGGATCTGAAAGGAGACCTCAAAGAATGGAGCTTCTTGCTGGCTATAGAAGGGCGCAGACGATAACGGTGAAGGCCAGTAATAAAAGGAATTTAAGTAGGTCTTATGCTTCTTCATCTTGTGAATATGGGTTGCTGAGTTGGTTTTGGGTCCTGATTTGGGGTTAGGTAAAGGTCCAGAAGAGGAGGAGCACACCAGTTTCTCAGAAAGGGTTATAATTCAGGAGTGAAGGGGTCTAAGAGCTTGCTTTATTTCTGGAACATCAAGGGATATCATAAAGATTGGTTCAAAAAATTAGGTCATTAATAGCATAAGTGATCTGGCTAAGTTTAATCCTGTGCTTAAGTTACTATTTAATGGTGATAAGAGAGGCCTTTCCTGATTCATCTTAATCGTTTTCCTTTTAGAAGGCATTTACTCTTCCATGTCTTGATAATGTTGCATGGAGATTATTTTCAACCAGTTTTCTCTCTGTGTCTGATATTTGGGAAAATAATGCACCGGAGAAATACCTTCCTTTGTTGAACGGAGACATGGAATTTCTCTGGTGTGATAGCTTGGATAACACAAGACAAACACAGTGTTTGTGTGTGTTTTCTTAGCACGTGCTGTGTTTGGAACCACAAGGACACAGAAAGCCTATGCTTTCTCAATCATGGCTCAAATTCAGGAGAGTAACTACTGGAAAGGGGAGAAGGGATTTCCCAGGTGGGATATTGTTCTGGCCTCTGGATATTTGGTTTTGACTAGTTTTGCTGATAAGACAGATCAGAATATGGTGTCCACTAAATAAGTTTTTTTAAAATATAGTTTGCAGAAATAAAATGAACTTGCAGATCAAGATAGTTAATGCACAGACAGTAGTGATATTGGGCATCTACCTCCATACTAGTGTTTTCCCCAGGGATCTTCCTCTGCAACAGAAGTCACACAGATATTTGAGGTTGGTTCATCCCATGTGTATATTTCCCTTATCTTTTTTTTTTTTTTTTTTTGCTTGAGCCTAAATACCACATCTGAGTTCTTTTGTATTCAAATCAGCAAAAAGCAAATATTTTGCACCTTAGTGCAGTTAAATCTATTGTTTACTTTCTTCCCTTGTTCAGGCATTTTGCTTCTCAGACTGTATTCTACCTTCTGGATGTTTCTTGAGCAAGAGGAGAACCTTTAGGTATCTCCATTTCTTTACCTTTCCCTTTTAATTTCAGTTTCAAATAGTAGTAGCCACATTATGTAGGACAAAATTCTCACTGTCCCCTGTATAACATGTAAGTTCCCTATTTGGAACCAAATTTCAACCAATCTGTTAAATACTAGCGATTTTTGCTAAAGATTTCCAATAGCAGCACTGGGGCATTAACTGGCTTTTACTACTCTGCTTATTTAGAGAATGTGCCAGCTAATTGCTAGAGGAAGTATGTCTGACAGCACAAAAGATGCAGTTGTTCATTCCAGCTATTGTAAGTGGGCTTGATGGAATGTTTTTTCTAGGTATACAGCTTTCCAGTTATTGAAATCCAGGACCTTGGATTTGAACGTGATTTCTGCTTTACATTCCTATATCCTGTTGCTCCTTTTTTCCAGGGATCACTGGGCTATATTTGCAGTGATACATGTCTGTTCAGCAGCAGCTGGAAAAGAGACAGTGGTACAAGTGAACAGCTATGTACAAGCGAGACAGAAGATGGCAGGAAATTGTATGACTGGAGGGAAAGGGGTAAAAGGGTTTCATTTCCCCATGTGAGAAGAAAAACAAAATTGAGGCCAGGCAACGAGGCTTTTTACTTATAAGACTATGGCAAAACAATAGCATCATGGCTCTCAATAATGCAGCTTTGTTTTCTTCATTCTGTACGTTTTTGGTACAGTTGTCTAGATGTAGAATAATAATATGAGAGTAGAAAGATAAAGAATTATCATGCAGAAAAATCTGTTTTATGTGTTGTATCTAATAAAACAAAAGTAGTAATGGTATAGACGTCAAATAATGAGTGGTATATAGTTGTTAAATTAAGCACTCTTTTCACTGTTTCCCGTGATAGAAGACCAAGGATACAGCCAAAGAAATGGAAATGCAGATGCTTAAGTTGTTTCACAGTCAGGTCTCTAGTTTGTTTTACAGATGAAGTACTTTCAGCTAGATGTAATTCATCAACTGTGAGCACTCGTGTGGTGAAATTTGTGTTCATACAGTTGTGGGGTTTTTTTATGCAGTAAATTTTTGGGCCTATGGCCAAAACATGTTTGTTCAAGAAGTGCGGAGTGGCTTCTCCTCCCTTTTGTTTGTGACAGTAGTTTTTTAAACAATGAGTTATTAAGAAGTAGAAACAATACAAGTGATCAGTTGCAGTTAATGATGAAGAAGCAGAATGTTCATTGTAATGAATACTGATTGAGTAAAATTCATGGGTAACCTGTAAGCCAGAGTTTTTTCCCTACAGATTATTTGATGGACAATGGCTAATAACTGGAGATTCAGGAGAAATTGTGGTTGAATTAGGCACCGTTTGGAATCAAAAAGAATTAAATTCATTGACTGACACTACACACCATAGAGTAGTTTTTTATCAAAACCGTTTAGTTTTTATTCATGCAGTGTTACTATTTTCTCCTGGCATCTCCTGTGGCAGAATTTTTAATTAAATGAGTGGCAGAGTTCATCTGTGTTCTTCAGCCTGCTACGGACTTTGAATTTACCGTTTGTTTTATCACCCTCATAATTAACTACTTTTTCAAACTAACATTTTTATGCTGAGATGATAACGTGCAGAATTTGTAGGGTATATGTGCTCATTTTGGTCACTAGGTAAAATTAGCACCAGTGGTTTAGTATTGCAACTAGTTGAACAAGTGAATAGAACCTTAGGACATGGAGCTGTGGGGGTAGGGAGAAAAGAAGTCAAAGCCTTTGTGTGGTGAACAAAGTGTCGTATCTGAACAAGAAAGCAGAGAGATTTTTTCCCTACATTGTCGCACAGAAATTAGCAGGCTGGCAGTATAAACACCAGTAACAAATAATTCTTCTAAAAACAGTGTATAAACATCTGTGGTAGGGAGTCGGTGTGTGAAAGGCAAGAAATATGCAAGGAGGAAAAAGTTTGGGGAATCTGGGCTGTTTACGTTGTTTGTGCAACTTCAAGCTACGTGGTTGTAATATCCAGCAAGATAAAAGTACTTTATGGTTTATGGTTTTAAGCGCTACTCTAGCAATTTTCTCTGACCTTATCCAGTAAAATATATCTCTCTATCTGATTGCTCCAGAATTACTGCTTTTAAGATTCAAGAAACAGAAGTGATTGCCAGGTCTTCACTGAAACCTTATAAAGAAAGTTTTTAGCGCATAGTTCATAAGCAGTACTATTGAAAGCATATATCACAGAGCTGTGTAGTTCGTAAAATTGACTAAAAAAATCCAGTCACTTAGTCCTGATATTTATTCTTTATTTATAAAGTGGTACTGAGGAAAGGTTTTTAATACATTCAGTCTAGTTTCCCAGTCTGATGAGAGAGTCTGTTGTGTAGCAACTGGATGAAACTTTCCTCATTCTAAACCCTTGTCCTTCAGCTGTCAAAGCTACATTTTGTGACTGTAGTGGAGTCCTTTGCTTTTTCCTGTATTGGTTAGTCACTCTCTTGGCATGAAATTATCAGCAGAGTCCTGGAGGGTTAGCAGTCTTGCTGACTAGTTTTTATACATGCCATCTAGGATTACCTCTGCTGAAAATAACCAGTAACCAAAAGCCACAATGTATGAGAGTTGAAAATACTCTAAGTCCTTCTTAAAGCTTAAACTCAGCTATAACTAACCAATTTGATTGCTAATAACTTTTTTTTGATTTCTAATAATTTCCAAAATCCACAAAAACCCAGTGCCAAAAGAACTTGGCAAAGACAGGCTGAAGTTCATCTTCCCTGAACATCACCACTGCCCAGCTCCTGCTGCTGACATTGTGCTTTGTGTCAGTTTTGCTGTGCCGAGGAGAAACAGGGAAGAGCTTCCTCTTGAGATTTGTGGCAGAGGTTTTTGCTTAATTAACTGGCAGAGCCTGTCTGAGAGTGACAGACAGTGCGTCCTTCAGTCCCCAAATGAGTGGTGTTAATTTCCAGCAAAATACTGGGGAACATACTCCCATCAGAATGTCCAGACAGCTCGTACTATTGCTAATGGGAGCTGGGTACTTGTATCAAGGGGAAAACTGCTCTCTGTGTGCCTGGGCTGCATCTCATACCAGTGAACAGTGCAACTGCATTGTTTCGCTGGTTCTTTTTTGGTGCATCGTGTCTTTCAGCAGCTTCATTGTTGTTTGGTTTTTTGTTTGGTTTTTTTTTTCCTGTTGCCATAGCTATCCTAAGCCAAGTTTTCCTAAGAAAACCACAAAATAATGTAGTATCAATTTTGTCAGTAAGCCACATAAAATGCTGTAAAGCTGGGATTTCTGGGAAAATAGCAGAGAGAATTTTGGCAGGTCAGACTGGTTCTTCTGGACTTGCTCAAAAATAGTGGTGAATTTGTTTTGTGTGGACAGCTGTTTGTCTGAAAGCTTCCTTCAGTACAGTATGAAAGTGATTCAGCCGCCTCATCCATCACTGGGAATCTCTGCTACCATCCAAGATACTTAAAGGAATCACATTTACCGTTCTAATTGATAGCCACTGTTTTGACAGGCAAACAGATTTCTCCTCCCAGTGGCTTCATGCAGTTGGCCTCCAGCAGACCTTACCATTAGCACAATTCTACTGAAAAGAATATTCAAGCTAATAATAAATCTGTAGGGAAGGATGTTAACCACAAACTACTATGTCTAATTAGTCATGTACAATAGCCAAGGCCAGGGAGGGAAGGTATTATTTATCAGAAGGACTGATTTTGACAGTTTAAAAATGCAAAACCATCTATTATTTATTATGCCGAAACACATCTTTCAAAATACAGTATATGTAATTCCACCATTATTTTGGCATTGTTTTGAATGTTACTGCTTTGTAAAATGTCAGCTCTGCTAAAGGCACAGAGGTGGCATTTGTGATGCTTTAACCTTAGGAGTTCATTGTGGAACCTAAACCGAGTCATCTCAGGCTTTCTCTTTGCCTTGACAATCTCCCTCTTACAAGTCTCCCTTCGAAAGAGTTTCTTCACTGTGTATGATCTCTTAGTTCCTCAAGCACTCTGAGCTGTGCAGAGCTCAAATAGGGGCTCCTGCACCCCACTGAGAAAGCGTGGAGGCCGCTTTTGGTGGTGCAGCTACCGTAGAGATCTCTGCCTGTCCTCACCGCCTGTTGCTGTGCAGTGTCTCGGAGACAAGAGTGCCGTTTCCCAAGGCACGTTTCTTTCCTGCCGGCTCCAGCGGAGATCTCCAGGAAGAGGTATTTCTGTAGCGGTGGAGCAAGGAGGGCGAGAGTGAGTATGTTAGGAGAGAAGGAGCAAATGAATGAGGAGAGAACTTAAAGGAGATGGGGTTGGTGGGAATAGTCAGAGGGAAGGAGCATGTATTCCTGCTCTTTTTCAAGGTTTGTGTTTTTCCTGGAGATCTCGTTGGAAACTGCAATGAGCGGGTTCGCTTCATGAAGGTCAGGGCCCAATGAATCCCCGCTGTGGGATGTAAGGGGAGGAAGGCACGTGGTTTGGTTGAGGGGGAGAGTACCACAGTGGTGAGATGATCAGCAAGTCTGACACAGCAAAGTGTCATGGCTCAGAGTGCAAATGTGGCAGGGTTTCAGTTTTGTTTTGCAAATGTCGTGTTTAATTTGCCTCGTGAGTGTTGTATCTGCAGTTCTGATAATGTCCCGGTTGCACATTGTTTATCCATAGCCAAGAGGACTGAGCAAAACGTTTCGTAGTGCGAGTGGAGAGTCTCGTATAGTGCCTCAGTATCTGAAATGCTAAGAAAAGCACCAGATACCATGAGAATTATGATATGAGAAAAATGAAAAGTCCCTCCCCTTATAAACATGCATAATACACGTGTGCTATACATACATATATAGTTGATACTTTAGCAGAGTTCTGGGATCATGTGGCTAGTAGTGAGGAGAAGAGGCACACAACAGATGGGAGAAAGCATGAAACCGAAAAGAAACATCTCAGCAGCCTGTTGTTGTCAAGTTTGGCACCCAAAGAGCTATCTTTTGGCTCCCTTCACTTGGACTCTTCTCTGTCCCACCTTCAAGTGGCTCTTAGTTACCTGCAGTGGGCTGGAGGTGCTGGGGAGGGCACGGAGGCATGCCAGCTCTCCTTTGACTGCAGAATTTCCACCTCTGAGAAAACCACTAAGTCAGCAAGTAGTTCTGGAGAGGAAGCTGGCAACATCCACAGTGTGCACAGGGAGTGTCTGTCTACTACTTTGTCTTACTGACTGAACTTTAGAGGAATAGGTTCGATCAGAAACTACATTTATCTTTTTCCTGCATGACAGAGAATAATAAATTCCTGGAAAAAATTAGTAGTTAGCCTAACTGCCTGCTTTATTCTTTCTTTTCATTTAGTGGAGAGATGAGAAAATGAGTGACTCTGAAATGGGAATTCAGAAAGCAAAGTCAAGGGCTTAATACTCTGGTCCTTTTCCTTTGGTTTGAGTATGGAGTTATCATCCCCAAGACATGGGTGTGATTGTCATGTTCCCCTGGGATTGGCATTTGGAGACTCCACACAGAGTAGGCATTACTACGTTTCTGTGCGCTGCCTGGGGCAAACTTAGTGTTCACTTCAGAAGAAATTAGTTGCCTCTAGGGTTGAACCGAGAGGGGAGAATGGCTGGTGCTGTAGGCAAGCAGGCAAAAATAAGAATATATGGGAATAATGCCTTGCTTCAGTGATGGGTAATTCCACAGTCTGGCGGATGAGCAGGCAGGGCTTGTTGCATTGGACAGACTATAAATCAATTTTTTCTTCTTCTGATCAAGCTGTAAATCACAGCTGTGTTCTGTTACTGTAGCTTTTTCTTGCTTGAAATATGTGATGTGGGATGCAGGATTGCTGTACTAGTGACCAAACAGAGCAGCAAAATGGTCATCAGATGACTGCAGAATCATTTCATGGAAACAGATGTACAGCTGCCATTCAGGGTCACAGTTCTCCTGGTCAGATGATGATAGTGGGGACGCCTCTTGATAAATGCTATCTCCAGCATTCAGACTACCTCAGCATGGTTTCTAAAAATCAAGTTCCTTGAAGTATGAAGGATGACTCTCCATAGCTGCCTTCTGTTGTCTGTATTTACTTAATAGCCGATGAGAGTTACTCCATTCCATTGGTTCAGTAGATGGACGTTGTGGTTATGCAGCAACCGCGTCTAACTCGGGTGGCCCAAGGCTTAAGGTACCATCATGTTCCTTGGGTTTTGTCTTTAGTCATTTCATATGCTGCGGAAGGTTTCACATGTGGTGCAGAACTGCTCCACTGGTGAGGATTCCCTAATTACCAGAGTGAGTTACAGTAACTCATTCCTGTCTAAATTAAGAGCAATTTTCACACTTAAAAAGTAAGGATATGGGGCTCAAAGGCTTAGAGAAGGTGATGGATGAAAAGATTTTGGGGTGACTATTTAGATTGCTTTTGTTCTGCCATTTTTAGGCAGAAAAGCAAAACCTCTTGCATTTCACATGGCAATCTTTTACCTGATACTGAAACACAGATAATATCCGAGGCAGTGATATCAGCAGTGAAGATTTACTGCTGTCCACGTGGTTGATACTCTCAGGGTAAACTTAACTGTGTAATACAGGGCTTCTGTTTGACATTTCATTTCTGCGTGTGACCCTCTCCCTTGAAGATTATAGATTATTTACCTGTGAGGTGTTACAGCAAGCAGCTTCTCAGATTTGGTGCTGGGAATTCTTTCATTAGCCCTTAAGTCTGTGAACAATGTGATGATCCAAGCATTAATACAAATGTGATTAACTGTCTTTTCTCAGCTTTGTTTGCTTTGTTCTACTGATGCCTACAAGTTACATAATGAGTAGCATGTACAGGGTATGCATTAAAGGCAGTTCCCCATTGTAGCAAGCTTCATGGCAAATTTATTTTCCTTTTAGCAAAACTTCAGTGGGGAAAAAAATTGCACTGTTGATTTATTTTGAATGAACTCCTGGAAGGCTTACTAAGTATGCCATGTGGAAAGCTCCTTGAAGTGCTGAGGGTTAATACTCTCTGCTCTTAATTTCAAATTCCAGATAAATACGGTTTCAGCTTTGATCCTATCTGGACTAATTCTTTGTCACTGTACTAATTAATTCAGCATGCTGCAGAAAAGATGCTAATTTGGGCATCAAAGAAATAAACGGGTGGGGGGAGGTTGTGTTTAATCAGAGTTGTTAAAAAGATAAGTTTTACTCCCATTAGACTGAATCTGGAAGCTCAGTCATTTCAGTCTAGCTCCAGCAGTCTGATACAGTAAATTTAAAAAAAAAAAAATTATTCACTTATTGTCATAACAGGAGCAACATGTATTGGTGTTAACAATGTGGATTTTTTGTGTATTTGCATTTTCTACATAGCCTTCTCTTTTCCGGCTGACCATAACCAGTTTAACTCTGATCACAGCATTAGAATAATGTGGATTAGCTCCCAAAATAATTTGAAGATGGCTAAATACAAGGATACTCATACGAAGTTTAGCTGTATGTGTGAAATACAAATAATAATTGTAGCACGGGACATAGTAACAAATGATCGTGTGTCTCCATTGATACAGTAAGTCAGAGGTTAGGTTAGTTTTGCCTTTTGGTGGGAGCTGTTTCTGATAAACTGCCTGAGCTGCCCTGTTGTTCACCAGGGAAAGCTGCTGCTCTCCCTTAGTGCTGCCCCAGCGGGGAGGCACCAGGCAAGCCCCATATCTCCTTCCTGCATGCAAACCTCGCCAAATCTAGTTAGAAGTGGATAATTTTTTTTTATTATCATTATTATTATTTTTACTTTTCCAGATCTCCAACTCACCAAACAGTATTGGTGGTGTATACAGCACTGCCCAGCCCAGTGGTGGTGTGCCCCTTTTACTCCCTCCTCTCCCTTTCCCCAGAGACAGAGGCACTACCCACCCGGGAGCAGAAGGGGCTGAAATAGCCCTCTCCAGTGTTCAGCATCTTATCAGGACTTTGCTGTCACCCTGCCAAAAGAGGGAGGCTGGGTCAAAACCTGCTCCTGGGTAGGCTTTGTCATGAGGAGGTCTTGCTGCAATAGGTCTCGTACACTGCGGCACCTCGGTGTCGCTGGGACTACATCTTCCACAGAGGGAACAAGATCCACTCACTGGGAGCAGGGGACTGGCAGTGGGGCAAGGAAAAGAGATGCTTACCCCTCCTGACTCCCGGCTCCCAGGCAGAGCTGCCCTTTCATTGGTTTAATTATGTCATGGAGGTACTCTCATATTCTTGGATATCGGTGCAGATTTCACGGTGTTGCCCAGTCCTTGCTGGGCGTGCTCTGTTCTCAAAATGTCAAAACCTTTTACCAAGCCATGTTCTCTTCTTTCTGTAGTTTTTTCAGCTGTTGCAAAAGCTCTTGGTCTCCCACTGGTGCAATACTCAGTGGCATACTTCTGCCCAATAAGTAAACATTTAATAACAAACCTTTTAGGTATTTAGAGAGAACCACTAAAAATGTAAAAGATGTATTTCATTAATGCTGCTATTAACATAAATGTAAAATGAGCCTGGCCTGTAATCACCAACAAGTCTGACTCACTAAGGATCTTTACGGCAATGTTTAATACTCTGTAAAAGTGTATGTATGAAAGTGATTAATCAAAGCACAGAGTATTTCTTCTGCTGTAAAGCTGAGTGATAAAATAACTTAAAACACACAGCAGTAGTGGCAGTTAATAAGCTTTTTATAGTCCCTATGTGGACCTGAAAATCATACCTTATTAGTATCTTTATCTTTCTTGCTCACTCATTCATTCTTACTCGCATTTAAATTTAATTTTAAGGGTTATTTCTAGCCTTTCATAAGGGAGCTGCTTTAATAATCTGGGCATTTTTCCCCATTTGCCGTGAAATGACTAGGAGCCAGAGCTTTTGTTATATGTACTTTACAAATCATTCTGATTTTTTACTGATCATTTCTGGAGATGTCAAGATTTTATGACATAGTTAGGCTTCATATCTTGCTTGACAGTGTCTTAGGCTCTGTTGAATTACTTCCCCACAGATGTTTGCAATTCCATTATGTACCCCGTTAACTGCAGTGACACCTACTGATCTAGGGCAACTGAATTAACTAAGAAATCTAAATTGCTGAATTTAGTCAGCAAGCTGCTTAGGGTTCCACCCACCAGATGTTCCTTCTGCTTAGAAGCCTGGGACTTTATAGACCTGCCTGCTTTTTAATCCTTGAAGCAAATATCAACACGTTTGAGAATCTGGAAGATCACGCTCCACACAGAAACAAAGTGTTGCCATGACCACAGCTTTAGGTCTTGCACGTAAGATGTTTATCCCAAATATAACAGAGCAGGCTCATAGAAGGTTTATTTTAATTTTTATCCCTTGGAAGCCTTGAAAAGGAGCATACGTATGCTTTAACATTATAGCCAGTAGAATGGTAATAAATACTGCAAGATGATGGCACATACGTGGTATTCAGAGACTTCATTGATTTAATGCTTCTAAGGGTGGGGTGGGGGAGTGGGGGGTGTGTGTAACCAAAACAAAAAAACAGTTAATTGCAGGGCACCCTTTGAAATTCACAGAAATTCCTCACTTTTGCACAGCTTGTTTTCAACTGTTGCATGTGGGCTTTTCCCATAAGGATGAAATGCTCAGAGGTCTGATCACATAAAGAAAATCCCTTTATGCTTTTGTTTACAGGAGGACTATGCTCTAAGTAGTTGGAATATTAATTTTCTCAACTGAAAAGTATACTCAGGTTGTCAGGGCTTTAACTTCTTTAGCAGTACTTCCTAGGAATTTGCGGTGGATAATCAAAGAACTGGGGCAGTCATTCAACTTGAGAAGATACTGTCATTGTGATTACAAGTGGCTTCATTTGGCATAAATTGATTATAGATGGATATAGAATGAGAGGATATAGCTGATCCATTTGTTTTCACATCACCTAGTTCTATTTCTCCATTTGCTATGTGAGGTTTTTAGAGTAACAGTTCTATTGGTTATTAAGTTGAAGAGAATTTCCCTGTGCACAATATAGCAAGACAGACCATTTAAAAATTTGTGTGCCATACATTTTTTATTAATGTGTTTATTATTCTGACAATAGTATTAATATGGAAGGACATTTTACCACAGTCCAATTACTTGTTTCCTGAAGAATTGGAAACTTCAAATCCTGAAGCTGTTCAGTTTTCATAGAATTTTAATATGGATTTGATGAATTTCATAGTATAATTTTGACAATAGATTCTGTGCTGTCCTTGTTGAAATCAGTGTAGGGCATCACACTTGTATCGATAAGAACATGATCAAACCCACTTGGGCAGCAACTACTCTTGCTGCTTTTTTTTGTTGTTGTTCCTGGAAGCAGTAGGGAACCATTAAGCCTGTAGCACACAAACCCATGCAAAATTACAATGGCTGCAAGTTAATTTTATCATTGGAAGCCTGTGGCAATTAGAACGCACCAGTGAGCAGACCATAAATTTTAGGGCAGGGTGTATAAATTCAGGCAGAGATGATGCTGGGTTTTTTGTAGTTTACTAATGTCTATTCTATATTACTTTTCTTAACAGTGTTAACTTTTTGCTGCTTTTATTTTTTAACATTGGTGCAGGATTTTTGTTGAGCTCAAAAACTTACTACAATAATAAGAGAATGGATTTTTATGGTATAGCAATGTGCAAAAGAGGCCCAAAACCTGAACATATCCCTAGCCTTGAGCTATATGCTGTAGACTTAGTGTAATAGGTAAAAATTGTAAGCCTGCACAAATCCCATCTGAAGCCAAAAATAGCAAAAAAAAAAAAACCAAAACCACCCCTTGTTTTCATCAAGACCAACTCAGTATTCCCATTTCATAATTAAGAGCATCTCTACCAGCAAACAGCACTATTTTTGTGGAGAGTTGTCATGTTGGCAGTTAGTACAATCAAAATTGTCACTTTATGTTATTTAAAATGTATTTCCCCAGTAAGCAAGAAATAATACCTAGACTTCAAAGGGACGTATGTTAAAGATTTTTTTTTTACATTTCTCTTGAGTATGCAACATACCCAACTTAAACTCCCTGCAGCAGTACAAAATGCCCAAGAATAATGTTTTCAAAATCAATACATACTACAGTCGAATATGAGACTCCACAACCCATAATTGAAACTGTGGGAGAAAAGCAGGCAGCCTGCATATAAACAAAGTGCCAGAGCTGGATTATGACCAAGATGCGAGTGCTAATACAGCCTCTCCTGAGAAAACTGCTGGGAAACCTTCCCAGCACATGCCAGCTTGGAAAGCAGGGGTGTTTCAGGTGCAGCCTGCTGGTGCTCATCCCCAGGCGATTTACTGTTTTGCTGCCTGACATCTCTGTAGAGAGCAATATATGCAGAGTTTCATTTAGCTTTTCTTTTCCACCTGGGTCGTCTTGTATCTGTGAGTCATTCTCACTTTGTTTCCCCTCACTCTGTACGTACAACCTCTGTCTCTCTCCTGTGCTTCCCGACTGCTGCCTTCACTGCCACCACCACCCTCTGATGGGGTTTGTGGCTCCGCAGTCTCTCAGGACTGCTAGAACTCAGCAGCAGTGGAACCAGCGTGCTGCGCTATACTCAGGAAAAGCAAAAGCGTGGCAAGTAACTGTTATCTTTCTGAAAGCACAGAAATGAGTACGGACCGTAGAAAAAGAACTGAAGATTGTTGGTAGATGAGGTGTATGTATATTTTGATCAAAGGATCCCTCAAAGAATGTAAGACACCATTTATCTCTATTGCCACGCGTAAGAAAAAGGAAAAGAAAACCATGCACTGATGTATGAGTCTTCCTAATCCCCAGGCACAGTCCATGGCAGAGCCCTGGTAAAGCATCTCATGTTACTACCTGTAGTATTTGCCCTTTTTCTCATTAGCACCGCACACTACGTGTCTGTCTCTCACGCCCATTGTGCCCTTTCTAACCAAGTTCTTCTTGTCTGGAAGACTTCCCTAAGAATTTCACTTGACAACAAGCTCATAATTACCGATCAAATTCACAAAAATATTGGGTCATTAATTTGTGAGTCTGATAGGAATCTTGCAAATACTCTGCTTCGGTCCAGAGGAGAAATCTAAAGTCAATGATTTACAGTTTACGTATATGCACAGTAGTTCAGCTATTCCACTTGAGGCAGTTTAGGCTGACATGAAAAATAAAAAGGGTAAAAGAAAGATCACCGAGGCAATGCTGCAGACTTTCACAGAAGAGTTTGCAGTTTTGAATCAGAGTAATTGGTTTGCAATATGGTATATTTAATAAAGAAATCGTACTTTACAGTGTTGTCATCCATGCAAGGACACGTTAACTTGCTTGGGAGGACACAGATTAATCATTTACTTACTTGTGGAACTGAGAATTTCAAATTGGGAAAGCGGAGGGGTGGTTTTTATACTTTTTGGCCCATAATTCATGAGCATATTTGACTGCAGTATTCTGTCTAGCTCAGAAATTAGATGTAGCTCCCCAGTTCAGTCACCTTCTACAGGCTGCATAAAGAAGGCTTATGTTATGCATATTTGTACAGTGCATTGATCAGTGGCACCCCCAAACTGATTGGGGTCTCTGGAGGACTTTCACAGCATAAATATTACATGATAGTATATTACTAGGCAGAAAGACAAACGCAGAAGTACTTTAAAAGAGCTCTTATCAACTGTCTAGTTCTTACTCCCAGACTATAGCAAGATTTTATTATTTCTGATTGCACCCTCATTTAAGCATAGAGCAAATCTGGCCTTAAATTAAGGCCAGGCATGAATGAGAGACAGTGGTTACTGATAAGAACACGTGGTCCAGTCTGTGTGCTGACACCACAGCCACTACAGATTCCTTTGCGAGCTGACCTGCGGTAAGAAGAACCTTCAGCCGCTTTAAAACACGCTGTATTATAGTCCAGTCCTGCAGTGCCTTACATTTCAAGTTTGATGGGGTTTTTCAACTTTGTTTCAAGCAATAGCTTTCAGCAGTACAGGGTCCAAACCAATTGGTAACCGGACTTTGCTGTTGCATATGGCCCATTTGATACTAGTAACTTATTTTACGATGTGGGAAATTTATGGCTGACTAAGATTAAAAACTCAGTGGTTTGATTGCCTAAAATTTCTGTGGTTTATGATAGATACTGTTTTTTTTCTTCTAATAATTATTTTCTCCTGACTCCTTCCTTGATATCTTAAACAGATTTGGAAAGAAAAAAGAAGATAAAAGTGGGAAAACAGATCAGAAGGGGAATCCAAAGCAAGCCGTACTTAAAGAGGAGGAGCTGGAGAAAATGAAAGACGAACGTGAAAGGTGAGCAAACGGTGGCAGCATCTTTGTTCAACAGATGAAAGACTTCACAGTAAGGGATTGCTTGAAGGCATGGACAGACAGCCTGGCTGGAGATGTCCCAGAGCATGCCTGCTGGCGGTCAGGTCCAGGCAACATGGAGCTTTAGGCCAGTCTCCTGGCCAAGTCAGGGTTGCTGTATGTCAGGAGCCTGTCTCTCTCCTGCGGTTCCTGTGCATTTCACTGTGGTAGCTGCTATTCAGTTCCCAACTTCTGCTAAGCTGGTGAAGATCAGTTCCTTCAAAGCCTGTTTCACCTCTTGCCTGTTTCCAAGACCAGCTGACTTAGTAAAGTTTTTAATCCGTTTCTCTAAAGCGAGAGCCTCCTCCCTTCTCGCTGACAGCCTCTGCTGTGTTTTCCAGCACTTCAGACCTCTCTGACTTCAGCTGGCTGTGACATCTAACGGTAGATTTTGTACTTGGGTATGTTCTTTTCTACGCAGCGTTTGCTGGTTAGTCACATGTTGCAGAAATACCTATTCAATAAATGCTGAGTATGTTGAGAGACACGGAGAAGAAAGCAGGTTCAGATTATTAAAATTAGTCTGAAGAGGCAGGGGTCTGCAAGCAGTGGGGTGGGTGAGATGGGCAAGGCAAGAAACTGGGTGTGTGCCAGCTGTGAGTTGCCATATTTCTGAGGTAAGGCTCAGAGACCGATATAGAAAGGTCCTCTGATGTGAATAAGCTGAGTTTCCTCTCTTGTTCATACAATGCTTCCTTTTTTTTAATGCCAAGTCTTAGCAACTTCGTTATGCTTCGAGACAAGGAAGATTTACAGTACCCCTTGTCTGCCCTTCAGGAGCTGGGGACAGTTTTCAGGTGCTGACAAGGCTCAGTGAACGCCTCTCTCTCCCCTTCCCCATCTCATCCAGATGTACTTCATGATCTGCTGAAGAAGGTCTTTGTTTCCCTCTGATGGCTGCTGTCAGGAAAGTTAAAGAGCCCATACTTGCTGGCTCTCAAGAGATGTCTGCAGTTGCTAGAAAACTTTCCAAGTTGTAATAATAAGGGTTGTCAGTGCAGGGGGAAAGCTTTCCGAGGTCTCTTTCCTCCTTGGAGCATCCTGTTCCTGGGAGATGGAATGGAAGCAGCTATAGTTGCTTTTGGGCAAGCAGTGTCTTTCCACAGGGGCCAGCCTTTGTTGCTGGTCAGTGAAAAGACACCCTGCTTTCATTTGAGTCAATGGTGTAAGTGGTAGCTTATGGGTTTGTTGGGGAAAAGAAATAAATCCAAACCCCAACCCTTGAATTCTGCTGCTAATATTTACCATTTTAAAGCTAGTAAGGTATCTAGTTGCTACAGTGCTGCTACTGGATATGCTTAGCCAGTGTTTAAGTATTTAGTTCATCTGTTAAGTAATGCCAGGAGAAACTTTGTACCATTTGTTTTAAAATTTCTGTGCCGTGCCCTTGATTTTGCCAGATTGATGACTGCCTTTATTTTAAACTGCTGACTCCCAATTTGGATACTGGCAATTTGAGAGGTATGTGTCCTTCATTTTAAAGAAGCCAGTGTCTTTTATTAGGAACCTGGCAAGCTAAGAAGCATGTATCCCATCTGTTAAAGGGCCAGTGTCATTTACTAAAATGTTGGCAGGCTGCAAGGAATGAACTCTTCTGTCTAGAGGTCTAACGTTCCAATTGGACTCAAGATAATTGTTCTTAATATTTCTTTAGTGTGGTATGGGTTTTTTTTTAAATTACAGTCACTGATTGACAGTAACTTGGTAAGGTTGCATTAGAAACTGGCAGCTCAATGCCTTCATCATTCTGGTTTCTCTAGTAATGATTTCAATTTTGACCTGGAAGGGTTTGAGACTGAAATGGAGAACAGCAGGTGTGTTGAGAAGTGGATGAACCAAGATGGTATTTTTAACTCACTTATTTGATTCTTCTCCTATAATACGCAAGAATAAAAATATAACCCTATTTTTTTTATCAGATAATACAGCTTATATGTTTGGGGGATTAAAATTAAAGAATAAAAATTTAAAAAGCAGAAGAGGAGTGAAGAAATCTTCCCTATGTTATCCCCAAAGCAATGTGACACATGCTGTGGAAACAAGTCATTTCCTTCAGCTTTCTAACTAGGAGAAGTAGGAGCATGGCTGTGTATGTTTGCCCAGATAAAGACTATCTGCAGGTTGACTATTGAACCTTTCTTGACTAGGTCATAACACAGAAGAGACTTTATCGTTGCTAGAAGAAAATTATATAAGGAAGCTAGTTCTTATACATGGGTAAAAACCATTTGGGAAAGCGATAAAAATCAGAGGAAGGAAACATTAACTGACTTGAAGGTACTTCAGTCCTTTTGCTTAGTTGTTGACTGTTCACCTAGTGATGATGCTCAGTAAGACAGTAAAGATGACTTTTATAGCTCTGTCCCAAGATTTAGTAATTCTATAATGTAATTCAGGTCCAAGATTTTAATGCACATATTGGCAAAGAAAACCTTGTGGCACATCCACACCATAGATCTTCTGCTGCTGTGACTTCACTAGCTGCAGTCCTGCATACTTGCTCTTACATTTATAAAACCAAGCTTCACTGAAGCTTACTAGAACATAGACATATTTTCAAATCTGTTCTTGCTGAAAGTGAAATGGGTATATGTTAAAACTACTAGGGTTGTAATAGTAGAACAGACTACAGAACTGTTGATAGAAATGTAGCATGTTTTGTCCCGATACCTGTGAACTCATCCTGTCTTTAACAGCTTGAACAAAATACAAATTGCTTTTCTAACATTTAACCTTTTTAGAACTAACTTAAACATGCACCTAATTTTACCTCTTCAAGATCAGCTGTATAATTAATTCTTCTTCAGGTCGTCAATTCAGTAATCACAGTATTAAAGTCAGGTTTTTTGCTTAAACTTCATTTTTCTTAAATGCTGACTGCCTAAATATTTCATGATCTGTCATACTAACTTCTACTATGATTTTTCATCTGACAGTTATTTTCAGAGGCTGAGCTGCCCATTTTGGACGCTAGTGGAAGAGGTCAGGGTAGTTGATTTTTGGGCTGGGTGTGACAGGATTAATGATCAAGTGCATTTCAGCATCTTAGCAGCTGTGGACCTCGCGTGGTTTTGGATGTTGGTTTTGCATGCAATATATGCTTGGCAGCTCTCCAAAAAAACAGAATACTGTTCCAAGATCTCAGCTGAGAAATATTTTTCAGTAGGAAGTGCATTTCCAGTTTACAGGAGTAGGCCACCTCTCAGAGTTTTGCAAAGAATGTTTTGATTGGTATTGGATGGGTACAACAATCTCACAAAATTCCAGGGATAGGCCTGCTGTAAAGGATGCAGCCTTCTTCCAGAAATTTTGACAAGACTTAGATGTGCAGAAATGTCAGATGTGTTCACTGCACAGTTATGATTTGGCTGTGCAGTACAAACTCAGTGACTCTGGCTCTGACAGGAAACATCAGATCTTACGTAGGTGTGCAGCATGAGCGTAAGTCCATCATGCTCAGAGTAGGTTGGATTTCCTGCTTGCACAGAGAAGGAATTGCACAGTGCATGTGCAACAAGTCTGGCACATCCAAAATGTGTTAGAGCTTGTAGGCGTATGCAGACAGAGTATACAGCACTCACTCCCTAGTGCAGATGCTTCCCAAAGGATTGGACTTGCTTGCACATTGGTCCTTAGTAGAGGTTCGCCTGGCAACCCCTTTTATGCGCTGCCACGTTTCAGATTTGACCCTTACAAAGTGAAAATAAATGTATTATTTCTCTAGCCTCATAATTTCTACTTCCATTCCACGTTTTCCTGTTTTCAGTGCAGCTCTCTGTGCTACCCTGTATTTGCAGCTCTCTGAGGCAGCTCCACATCCTGCACTGAAATGCTGACATCATTATTTTTTTACTCCTTGTATTCCCTAGCAGTCCTCACCGAGATCAAGGTCTCATTGTGCTCCTTGCAGTTAGGGAAGCTTGGGCCTGACCCTAAGCACTGCAGTTGAGGTAGAAGAGAGAAAATCTGATGAGAGAAAAAAAAAAAAAAAAAGTGAGTGGGAATCTGACATGCAGGCAGTGCAGCTGCTTGTCCAGGCTCCTAAAAAGTCCCTGTCGGGCTAGGAATTTGTTCCAGATCTCAGCCCCAGGCCTCCTTTCTTTCCAATGCCAGTACTTTATTTTATGTGACTGTTACTTCTGCAAGCTTCGAATTGGGATATTAGGCATTCCTTGTTTAGTAATAGCCTTATCTGTGTCCAGTTAAATATGAAGTCAGCACCTCCTCTAAATTTCAGTATTTACTTCTTCTCCCCCTACCTCCCTTAGCTTTCCTTGTGCCACAGCGATGCAGTGTCGCTGCAGCTTGGCTGGAGAAAGTCAGAAGTTCATGACGCAGGTAGTTTAGGAGGACAGACTTAACTGGTGATACAGTTCTCTGAGGTAGTGGTTTGTCCTTTCTGACACAAGTCAAGTGGTTCATTGGACTGAGGCCCTATTTTAAATAAACTCATCATTTTGTTCATGCTTCAAAGAGTTTGGCTGTAATAAAGCATGTGCTCCAAAGGTCTAGAATCTGCCCATAAAAGGAAAAAGCAAATGCCATGTCTGAGGTTTATTTTGATCAAGCTGACTCAAATCTGTATTTTTAGTGTGTTCTGTATAAATTACTCAGAATTTATCATTTTAACAACAAGATGTTCACTACAGTATTAAATACTGGAAGAGATCCTCTCTCTTCTTTCACCCAAAACAAGATTTCTCTTCCTCCCTTCCTCCATCTTTTTCCTCGCTTGTTTGGGCTTGCTTTTTAATTTTCTAATGTTTGAAAATCATTGTAAAACAAACTAGATAAATATATTCGACGCTTGAGTTTTACACATAATAATTTGTTTGCCTTTCAAATGCAAATAAAGTGACTATCAGTTGAAAGAAAACTATTTATTCCTGTTCGTTAGGATTATTTTACTGGAATATTCCTGCTGAGACCAAAGTGTCTCTTCCAGCAGTCGAACATTTCCTTGGCATTAGAATAAAATTTGAGAAAAAGAAACGCCTTGTAGAAAACAGGTGATTTTTTGAAAAATGGCATGAGTTGGTGAATAAGGAGGCACTCTATGTAAAACATAATACGCTGCACTTGTTCGTAGTAGTTTGTTGTTTTGTTAAAAGTGTCTTGGTTTTGTAGTCCTCATTGAAATCAAGTGAGGAATATTTTTTTAATCGTATTATGTTAGAGAAGCAGAAGGAACATCTGGCCCTTGCTTTCTCAATGTCTGATCTGAATGCTTGTTACAGTGCAGTGAATCTCAAATTTGGGTAAAATTAAATGGTTTCAGTTTTTATATAAGACTCAGTTTCCTTTACTTTTCAGAAACCTTCCAGCTTTTGAAGAGAGCTTCTCTCCTGTCTTATCAGCTCTGATACTTGATGCCTGTTCCCATAGTTAAAAAATCAATACATATGTTTTTGATATTTGGCAAACAGAGGTTTAATTTTGCAGCTGCAAGATCCCTGTACGAAGGGAATGCATCTTACAGAAACAACATTTAGAGACCACTTATATGAGAGAGAACGCTTATGAGTGAAACTCCATTCCATTTCTGTCAGCATTTAATCGTATTTAATTACAGACAATTTGTATGTTACTGGAAATGAAAATGAAAACAAGAATAGCTGCGTGCATGGCAATATGGTAGAAAAGCCAAATCGTGTGAATCGAAAGTTGAAACCTAGGCTGTTACAAAAATGAAAGTATGATTTTTGAATGTGTAATACATCTTAGAGCACACTCATGCACACACACGCATTGTTACTGAGCCCCTGTACCTTCTGTGCCTCTGTTACCCACCTGACAGGTCTAAAAGTTTTGTTACGGCTGTTTATAGCTCATAGTGATCCCTGATAAAATGTTGGAAGTTGCTCTTCTCACCATCAAGTTCTGTGCTAAAGCACATGTTTTTGGACTCCTGAGCTTGTGCATCATTATTTAAGGGTTAATCCAACATGTTATATCTGTTCATTGAGTATTCCTGACTTTGCAGCACAGCTAGGTTCTGTGGTTTAGACAAAATAAAGTGTTGGATGTGATCCCAGTTTTAATACTCCCAATTTATTATAACCATTGAACCCTGATCAGATCACGGATTGGATTGGATCCCAGTTTTTTTAAATGTCCCAATTTATTGCTGGCTTGCAACCCTGATAAGAATACATATTTGATTAAGGCTTCAGTTTTCAAAAATTCCAGTTAATTACTTTTAGATTCTTATTAGATCATAGCTGTGTAGTATGGTATGTTTAAGTTATGAAAAAATTACGGGATGATGTTGCACAGGTCAAGGTCATAGTTTCATTTTGTGCTGACAGTATGAAGTTATCAGATTTCTGTTTATTACTGTGGCAGCACTTGCACTGGACAGGAGGACAGATTAATCCCAACCCATTGATTCTGAATGATTCTCATTTCAGATCTGCTGCTGCTCTGCATACCAGAACATGTAATAAAAGCCTAGCACTGAACACTGAGAGATTGGTGCTTGGTTATGAGCAGCTGAGGTAGATGGCTCTCACCTACCTTTCAAAGGTTGTGGTTTGCATTTAGAACCAAATAGCAATTTTTGGGCTACTTCATGTGGCTAATCCACTGCTGGAGGACTTTTTTAAGACAACATTATGCTGAGAGTTGATCCTATGTTGTCCTACCTCAAGAATATTAAGAATTGAGGATAATAGAATGGCACATGGCATTGGCCTTTTTCTTCAACTATCACAGTACTATTTCAGGTATCAGAGACTGCTGGAAATAACACTTTCCAGGTGCCTTAGCCATGCCCTCTAAGGTGAAGCACCCAAATTCTCATCCAAGCCATTTAGTGTCCTTGGTTTGCCCTTTGAGGCACTGTTTTCACTTTGCTCTGGAGCCTCATTTTCACAAGCTGTGCCAACTGCCCACCTAAAAGGGTAGAGCAGCCTGGGACAATGGCCTGGCTCTTTCTTGCATAAACGGGCTAATGTGTCGTTCTTTTCTGTATATACATGAGGTTTATTACTTTTTTTTTTTTTAATGACACTATAAAACAGAAATATTGCTCTTAGAAATATTGCTCTTACAGGCCAAGCTGATACAGTGAAACTAGCCAGTGTACTAGTCAACCTGGGTAATAGAGTACTTTCTAGGAGACAAACTGATCTGGCCTAAGGATTTCTTCAATGCAGTACTGAATGCGGGTCAGCTCTTGCCTACCGCAAATTCAGTAGGGGCATAAGAATGACTGGGAAGCTGCATTTCACTCCTTACCCTTCCATATGTGATTTATGACAGTCTATCATAAATCTTTGGCATGCACTTTGAAGTAGTGCCACAGCACAAAATTCCTGTTCTCACTCCCTTACCAATGGGAAAAAAATGAGAATATGACTCATGGGTATAAGGCAGGCAAGCAATCAGTTGGCGTGTGTAATTCTCAATAGTGAGCTGAAACCAAAATGACTGCAAGTCTTCAAGCTTTGTCTGTTCAGTCAAAACGGGGTTTTGCTTTCTAATCCAGGACTGTTAATTAGAAACAACCTGCGAATCCCACACTAACAGATGGAGACTGTTCCTGTTCACTGGGTTGCAGGTTCAATGTCACAGGTCCAGAGCAAAGAAAGGTGCGAGGAATATCGTACCACATGGAGCTAGGCTTGCTCTGTCCACCACTAGGACTTCATTCAAAGGAAGGCATGATGTTTATGCAGTTGCAGAGGTGGTTGTGTGAACTGATGAGGTCTCACTAGCTAAGTGGAGCTGCGAGTACCTATGCAGGAACCGTCCTGAGAAGACCCACTTACTGGAGGAGGAGGTGGCTCTGGGGACTCGGTAGGCATCAGTCTTCCTGGGTCTGCTCTGAGCTATGTCACTGCATGTAGCTGCGGAACCTAGGTTTTCATGAGGTGTTGAATTAATGTTGTGTCTTCCCATGGTCATTACAGTGTCGTGTCACAATCCTCGGTGGTTTTGACTGATACCTACTACAGCAATTGCTGGAGCCGAGCTAGTCAGTGGCAGTGAGTAAGTTCACAAACTGACGTCTCTGTCTCCCCGTAGTTTTTTTGCAGGTATACTGCATTTAATTTACACTTGTTCACTGTTTATCTGATGAACTTGTCTGAAATAATTTGCTGTGAAATTTGATGTCTTGGTTGGAGAGGTGAATCTGTAGCTTTGACTGCAATTGGTATTGTTTCCAATCCTGACATGAAGTTCCCAATGACTAAAATATAAGCAAAGTTAAATCTTGCTTTCTAGGAGTATTCTGTTATTTTTATTCTCTTTTCACGATTACTTGTTCCAGAATGAGATAGTGTTATCAAAAGGGACACAGGTATGATGTGCACAGCACCTTGCTTATCTTTTTAATTGAAAAGTACAAATTACAGCAGCCTGTGAGAATTCCTTTAAATCAGTGTTAGAACTAGGCCTGCAATGTACCTATGGTCTGCAAAGTCCCTGCAGACTCAAGGCCATTTTGCAGGAGGAGCTTGGAGTTCTTAAAGGCATCAGAACATCTCAGGTGGAAGATGCCAAAGTAATTTTGACAAACCTGGAATGATTCCACCATCTAATCCATATTGTCACAAAACAAGGAACATCCTGTTGACAGGAGGCTGAGCGACCTGATCTGTGCAGTCAGCCTTGCTTTCAGCAGAAGATTGAGCAGGGTAACCTTCAGGGGGTTCATTACAACATAAATTTTTCTGATATTGTCACTTCAAAAATAACTCAGGATAATTATGAGTAAGGAAAATTACATAATG
This sequence comes from Rhynochetos jubatus, assembly GCA_027574665.1. Lineage (NCBI taxonomy): Eukaryota > Metazoa > Chordata > Aves > Eurypygiformes > Rhynochetidae > Rhynochetos > Rhynochetos jubatus. The sequence goes on along the minus strand of CM050654.1, from coordinate 16,113,148 downwards.
TAGCAAAATACAGAATATAATTTACTTGAATTTTCCAATTCAGTGGCTTTCTGTAACCTGCAACATTTCACCCAGTGTACACCTAACATGGACAAAAGAGGCAGAAAAGCTTCCTTAGACTTAAAAGCAAAGGTAAAATCCTGTTCTCATTGAAGTTCACAGGGTGGGGGAAAATTCACTGACCTCATTAGAGCCAGAATTTTCTTTAGAGGGCAGGATCCTGTGTAAGTTGGTAATCACTCCCTGTCACCTCTAAAATAAATGGAAGAACATGAAGACTTCAGTCTTGTCTGTCCAAAGCCCACGCTCCTTATTTTGTGGTATGAAAGCACTATGTTTCATCTTCAGCTTATCATGATCTTGAATTTTAAGATCACTGTAGTTCTATCTCCTTCTTAGGTTTTGCTTTCCTCTGTTTCTTTCCCTACAACCCTCCAAAGACAGCTTCTTTGGTCAGTTCAGCATTACACGGGTATGGGGTAGTTATCTAGAACAGGCAGCGTTTTGTGTTTAGACGGGTGGTTTTATCCTTGGGCCAGTTAATGCTGTTATGACATTCATCTTATAGATTTAGCCCAAGTTACAGTTTCATACTCCCTTGAATTTGTGGCTTGCCTTTTTTTATTTCCAAGACTGTTTCTGTTCTTGTTTACAATTATAGATACTAATTACGGAGGAGATGTTCAAATCCAGCACAATAGAATGAGCTGGAACGAAGAAACACTTGCATAGCTTATGGGGAAGATGTTTTCAACAAATATGCCTCCAGTAGAATACCCTGAAAGATAATACTAAATTAGATATTGTTTGAGTCTTGATGAGTCCATATCAGATGTCCTCAATTTACTGGCAAGAGGTGGATTTTTAATTTATACTTTTTAGCTTATGAGACTTGCCTGCCTCTAGAGATTTCCTAGGTGATGGTTGAAAAAATACAAATTAGTCTTTTCCTGATAAAAGATGCAGGTTTGAGTACGATTGTTAATGTCATTATAGACTATGCCTGTCTGAAAAACGATTATGAAATTTAAAAAATTAAAAGCGCTGTACTGAAATTATCTCCATAGATATTCAAGTGAAATATACCCATTCCCATCAGTGATTATGGCGTATGAATATCTGAAGGCAGGATGTATTCAGTCCACTGTTATGTAAATGAATGAAAATACAAGATTTTAGTTACCAAAATATATTTTGCTAGCAGCTAGAAAGGAATTAAAACATTAAACCCAATGGAAATCTAAGTGACCTCCTGCAGAAATAGGCTGCTTTCCTGTAGACAACCCGTTAGTCAATATATGTATGAATTAGGTAAATGAGAGACAAAAGCAGAAATGTTATGTAAAATCACAGTTGAACTATTAAGATACTAAATCAGATGTAAATTGAGCAATCATTGCCATATGTAGATCTTGGGGAGAGTGGGGAAAAAAGCAAGGCAGCAGCTTTTATTCTGCTATTCACAAGAAACAACCAAATGAGTAGAAGAATGTTCAGCACCTCAGTGATCTTAAAGGATCAGGTCCTTTTTCCGAGTTTAGGTATACCTCAAACTAATTGTACGCACACTTGCTTACATGCTCTTATTCTGATCCTCATGCTGAGAATGGAATAGAAATTATCCTAAAAGACCTATGGCCCTGTTTCTGTTAAACACTTTATCTTTCTTTGTTACTCGTCCTCTTCCCTGGGAAACATTTTTCATTGACTTATTCAGCATCCTGCTCATTCATACACCTGTTTGTGCTTCCGCAAAGCCTATTGCTGTTAATCCACCATACAAGAACTGTACCTGTATTCATCTAAGTATAAAACAAGGTCCCTTTGTGAAATATGCTCTTTTGGTCAGCAGCTGCGTTTGCTGTCCTCTGTTTGACTACTTAGATAGGCACCCTGGGGCGCAAAGCACATCATTCCTTGTGTCCTGCTCAGTACTAAGCACACAGCCAGTGCGTGGTAAATGTCGCGTCACTTTTCCACTTTCCCTGGAAAGTCAGAAGAAACAGGATGACCCAGAGCTCATGGGCAGTGTAAGGGAGGAGTAGTTCAATCATATCAGGAAAGGTTGTGCTTTTTTGCTGTGGGCCTGTTTGGGTCAGTATTTCCCATCCAAAACTGTTCTGATATGAGGTGCAACCTTGCAGCTCTCGGAGTGACAGAGCCCGTCGTCTCTCCTGAACCAGGCTTCCCATGTGCAGCTTTTACAGTGTGGCCAGATCTAGTAGCTGTTGGTGCCACTGAGTTGCTTCTCATGTCTCCTGTTGGGCAGCAGGTACCCTGTCCCTCACTTGAGGGTGGCACAGCCAGGAGGACATGCTGCTTCGTGTTTTGTCCTTATCCAAGGTGATGGCTGCTTAGACTGTGACTCCCTGCGCTTAACTGGGGCTGGTGTTGGGCCTGCAGAACTGCAGGTTGGGCTGCATCCAGTATCTTGCTGTTTGTTCCCCTTGAAGGCAGTCTTTGGGTTCCACAGCTTTTAATGACCTTGGGCTACTGTGCTGTAGCCCAAAGTCCTGCATTTTAATTTTCATGCAGGCTTGAAGCACTGGTTTTAAAAACTTCAGCATTTTCTTGCTCCCGCCCACCCAACCAGCTTCCACCTGGTGGGCCAAGAGATGAGGAGTATCTCTCATGGCTTTTCCTAGCCCTCTCTTTGTGTTCCCAAAAGCATTTCTGGGGCTGCTCCAAAAGTCACTTCTGCTCAGCTCTTCTGGAGTTTTCTTGAGGTGGTCCGCATCCTCTCCTGCAGCTGCCTCACTCTGCGTGCGCTGGAGCCTTTTAAGCCAGCTTTTGGCTGTCAGTATCTCTGTCACTGATGTCAGGCTAAACCATTTTACATTGTGTTTGTCACAGGCGGTGAACACATATGTGGTCATTGACAGTAGCTCAGCAGAAACACAATAACTTGTTAAGCCACAGTAACTCAATCCTGTGTCTGAGCTGCAGCTGGAAGGAGCTGTTTGGGCTGTTAACCCTTTCATGGCTGCTGCGCTCTCGGTTTATGCATCTTTTCATGTGTTAGAGCATGATTTGTGCGGCTGTGTCAGATAGGAAGATTGTTTGAAGGATAAATTGGCATGTTTCCTTGATTTATAGCTCTGGGGGTGTGCTACTGAACAGTATGTGAGGTGTAGAGAAGCGTTTTCAAAATACCACATCCGACTTCCAGGACTACATTAGCTATATAGGATTCTGTCTTCATTTGACTTCTACAAATAGGGTGCAACATGTTTTGGAAACATTACCTAAAGTTCTAAATTAAGGCTATATACTTCATCAAATTACACTTTTTGGCCGAAATTATTTGTTGTAGAGAAAGGTTCCAGTGATAGTGCATCTTGAAAGCAACAGAAAATAATAGGATATGATATGTGTTTGGATGCCATTGATAAAAAGATGGGTCACAGGAAAAAAAAAAGGGGGCATTGCTTGATATGGCACTTCTGTTGCCTGTCCTCTGGCTGCTTGTGTGCAAAGGTTGTGTTTTTACAGAAACACAGCTAAGGGAAGTTGATGTAGCTGTCATGCCATGATTTAACTGGAGAGCATGGTGTTCAGGTGGCGGAAGAGAGCGAGCAGGACTGATATGGGATACCCAAAAGGAAATATATCTAACTTCCCTTCATTCTGTGTGAGTTTTTCTTTTCCCTTTCCCTCATCAGGAAGTTTGTAGAAACTTTAGTGCTACACTAAATTGTTCAGATGGTGACCTGTGCCTCTCCTCATCTCTGGTTTCACTGCCAGCATCATGGTGCTGAGTGACATTTTATCTTTTGACACAAATTTGCACCAGTTGTTTAACCAGACCCATCCTGTGCTGTGAGTTTGGGGCTCTCTAGTATTAACTGTTTGTTCATAATAACAGTTAGCTGGTTGCTACAATAGTTGTGTGATTTGGAAGGGGGTTCTTTTGTGATGAGGAGTATAAAGATAATGCTGTTTCAGACAGGGAGAATTGCAGAGGGAGGAACAGCAATGGTGAACGACCAGAGTGGAACATAGCAGAATAGCCTGCTTAACAGCGTTGGCAGAGCATTATAGAAGCGATGGAAGGAACAGCACATTTGCGTTTCGTACATCAGTAAGGAACTCCTGGGCACCTACTGGGATGTGCTATATAAAACATTACTATAAAACTGAGTGAAAACATGATGCTGAAATACACTGAGGATATTTAAAACTCACAAAAATATGAAGAAACTTCAAAGGTGAAAAAACGTAAGAGAAGGCATGGAAGGACAGGTAAACAGAAAGAAAAAATAGCTGTCTGATAGTTTGTTTCCCTATATTTGAACATTTGGATTGAAATGAAAGAGATCAGCAAGAACATTTTTTAGATTTATGTGGAACAGTAAAAAGGAAACAAGAAATATTAATACAATTACAATATTGAAAAGATGAAACATTGATCATAAAGAATTTCACGTAACCTGGTATTGACTGGTCCATATAATAGCGAACGGAAATAATTGTTCTTGAGCAGGTTCGACTTATAATAGTGGCAGCAATTGAAGATTGCATTCAGGAGAAGTTGAAGAAGCTAGGCTTATTCACAGGAACAAAAGAAAATTGTGGTGACCTAATTCCAGCTTTTGTTGTACAGAATATACCAGTATTGATAGCAGGACAAATTACTCTCACTGTTAGACATGAAAGCAAGATTCACGTGATGCTGCTGTGCTGCACTACTCCTGCTTTCAAATAGGTCTTAAATACCTAGGGGACAGGGGATGTATTGGTCCAGAGAACGTTATGGCTCATCATTTTCTGAGAAACTGCTGTGAGTTTTTCGGGACTGCGTGCCGTGCTTTCTGCACTGGCATGTGGTAAGACCATTCCTTGAAATGCAGTGTCCTGTCACTTTTTCTGCCTGTATCATCTCACGTGGAGCTGTGTGTGCCATGAAACTTGTACCTCGTATGATGTATTACTGCACGGAAGTCTTTGGTTAGGCTGTTTTGTCACTAATGGAGGGTGAAGCTCTCCTAGGTTTTTAAGGACATTTGGTGCTTTTTCAGAGTTAAGTGAAGATGGCAACAATCTCAGTGCTTTATGCATTTTAAGAACAGGATGATTGGAGGCAAGGACTACCTCCAAACTGACAGTTATTGGGTGCCGGGGTGAACAGTTACTTGGGTGATTTTTTTTTTTCTTTTTTTTAAACAGAAATGGTGCCTTCATTTTTACATTTCTGACATAATCCCATGTGAGACATCTAAAATATTAATCCTTCTGCAAGAGGGTTTCTCTTGAAGTCCCTGTATGTATAAAAGATGGAAATCAGCAGTGTAGGCCTCCCTCCCTTCTTCATTGATGTCTGAAGCCTTATTTGCAATGGAAATCCATCCCTGTCCTTGTAGTACTATGAGTGTTCTCAGATGATGAGCTACCTGAAAAGACTGTTTTTTATGTGCATGGGCCAAATGATAACTTTGCCCCAAATTCCTTTATGTGAACGATGAATGTGGTGTTTCACTCACAGATACAGCCAGACTGGCTCCCTCCACCACTCCCTGGTGCATAATCTCTTTTATCTTTATTCACAAACCCTTGGAGGATAAAGGCTTTGCACACTTTCAGCTGCTCTCTAATTATTAATCATTTGCTAGCAATGGTTTGTGGTTTAGATAGAAATACAAGCTGACCACTGCTTTTTAGTTCCTGTTTTCATGTACATCTCCTCATGTTGACTTTCTCCCCATGCCATTGTCCATTGCTTAATGAATAAAAGCATGACTTTTACCAAGGTCTATACCAGTGTCACTATTAGTTTTCCAAAGAATAGGTTGTATGTCCCATTGTTGTGCAAATGCCATTAAATTCTTGCTGTCCCAAGAAGCCATCAGCCAGCTAAGCCAGTGCAATTGGCAGTAAAATGAGAGAATATGTGCTTTAGTAACAGAATTGATCAGATATTGATACCAGGCTATGTCCTCCATAAGATTTCCCAATAAAATCTCCCTTGTGGATAGAGTCAGAATTGAGCAGAATCAAAGGCTCATTTTGAAGTCTGCAACTTCAAGACACTGCCTTACCCTGGGTAAGGTTGCACTTGAGCATGGTGCCTATCCTGACACGGGCCACCACTTGAGTTCAAAATAGGGAGTGTGTGTGGCATGGCAGTCTGAAGCAAGAGAGAAGCAGAGTGAAGGTTCTGGGAGGAGAAGGTGAGTGTGCAGGAAAAGAAGCTCCAGGAAGAAAAAAAGATAAATTCTTAGGAATTCTTAAGAAGCCTCAGTGTAGAAATCTGAGAGGTGTTAAGGATATAGATGGATTGTAGCTTATTTCTTCTTATCATCCTTTCATCTCTCAGAACTACCATAGTAGGTTACATTAAGGCTTTTTGAATATTTTTAATGATATCTGAAGAAAAATGAAAGAAAATGAACTAACTGGGCTAGGATCAGGAACTGGAGGAAAAGCAGAAATGGTGTGTTAGGAAGGTGTTATTCTCTCACATGGTCTTTATGTTGAAGTGTTTCTTAGAATCATGTAGTATCTCATGGTGGAATGGACCCATAAGGATCATAAAGTCCAACGCCTTAAAATAAATCATATGACTAAGAGCATCATCCAGACACTCCTTGAACTCTGACAGGCCTGGTGCTGTGACTGCTTCCCTGGGGAGCCTGTTCCAGTGACTGACCACCCTCACAGCGAAGAACCTTTTTCTAATGTCCCGTCTGAACTTCCCCTGATGCAGCTTCGTGCCATTTCCGTGTGTCCTCTCTCTGGTCACCAGAGGAGATCAGCACTCTCTGCTCCACTGCCCCCCATGAGGAGGCTGTAGATTGCAATGAGGGCACCCCTCAGCCTTCTCTTCTCTGAGCTGAACAAACTAAGTGACCTCAGCTGCTCCTCCAAAGTCTTGCCCTCGATGCCTTTCATCATCTTGGTTGCTCTCCTCTGGATACACACACTGAGTAGTCTGATGTCCTTCTTGTACTGAAGTGCCCAAAACTGCAGACAGTACTCCAGTACCGGTGAGAAGAAAGGTCATCTGTTTCACTGATGGGGCATTTCTCCCCCCACCGACTGTGAAGAGCTGTATCATATGCCGGCACATCCCACTATAAAGTATGACTACATTTGAAGTCTTAAAAACTAGAAACACCTCTAGATATGTCCTAGCACAGTTACTGTGGAGGTGTAACCGGAAAGCATGCATGATACACGTTAATGTACTCAAGTATACATGTAGAAAGGCACGTTGTTCTCGTTAGAATTGTTTGTGAACATTTTAGCTACAAATTCTTTGAAAAGTTTTAGCATTTATTTGATGATACAGTTCTAATGAAGCAAAAAAAAAAAATTGGATGAATCCCATTCTGCACTTAATAGCTCCGGTTTAGCAGACTGGAAGCTCCAAATATGCTCATCTCTTTCTTTAGGGAACCTTTTTCTCCATATCTCCTAAAGACTTTCTCCAGAACATCTTCACTTGCAGAGTCCTGAGGCCATTACTTTGTACTGCGGTAACCAAGTTTGCTAGACCCTTTTTACTTATTCTTCTATGGTACAAATTATACTGTTATTCCTACATTCTACTGTACTTCCAAAACGTTCACAAGCAAACATTGACTTCTGTCAGGCACTGCATCTCTGTATCTGTCTTCCCTTCTTTAACTCCGTGCTCCGTTATTTTCTGTAAATGCTATTTATTACCTACTGTGGTCAGCATTCTGCCAGATCCATCTCGCTGCATTTAATTACGCTGTGTTGAAGAGTAGCTGAGCAGTTAACAGAAGTGGCATGCTCACAGAGCCTTGCTATAGGGTTTTTTTTTCCCTCCAGCATCAATGTTGAATCACTGAATATCAGCTGAGTTTGAAATTTACCTGAGTATGTTTTACTATTCCAAAGAGATTACACAGTGGTCCTGATTAGCAGCAGCGTTTTGTAATACCACTTAAGGCTTTATCACAGTGGAGTACTGCCAGTAATAGTCTTTAATTCACTTATATGTACCAATTCATCTCTGTCAGGTTTCTATTAATTTCTTTGCTGTTTTACTTTGTCCCTATCGCCTATATAATAAGGCATGATTTCCACATCTATGTAGCCAAAATAAAAAGAATTAAATCTTCAGCACATTAACTGTGGTCCTTTGATTTGAGGCAACTGTGCCATCTCTCCATTTATGTTCACATTTAATCCACTTTTCACAAGTTAATGTATTTAGGAGGATCTGGGTGGGTCAAGTGACCAAGGGGCAGTAACAATTTTACTGGCTAATTTAGATTAAAAGTTTTGGGATTGGGTTAGGTATGTTAACTGTAAAGTGGAGGGTAGATGTAGAATTTAAAACTGTGTTCGTGCATACACACACATATACACACTAGTGAAAAGCCACGCTATATTCAGCATTCATTTTCTTCATCCGAATGGCGACCAACCTTGGTTACAAATGCGATTGCCAGAGATAAGAACAGAATTGCTGCATGCACCATTTTGTTTTATCTGGCACCAGTTTCACAGTTTACTGGAAGATCTAAAGCGTTGGGTTCAGGGTTGGTGCTCCAAATTAGTGTGATGAATCAGTGTCTGGGGTTGCTGTTGAAGCAGATCCAACTGTGTATTTGTTCTTTCTTTTTCGTCGTTAGGATTGGTGCAAAGCATCAGGAGTTACGGCAAAAGCAACTGAGAGGCCTGAGTGATTATTCTACTGGTCCTGGAGGACCCGACATTGATGATGATGAGGTGGATCCAAATTATGCCAGAGTAAACCACTTCCGAGAGGCTTATCCTGCAGCAAGCATCTACAGGCCATCGTCACCAGCAGTAGCAGAAACCTTTGTATATCCACGTGATTCTCCTTCAGCACCAATGGAGAGGGAGCACTTGGAAGGACTGTATGCAAAAATAAACAAGCAGCACTACCCACAGGCTCCTGGTGACAGGTAATATTGCCACCTGGCATTAAAAACAGTGATAGCTTGATGTCAAGGGAGCTTGAGCCTAGGCAGGGGGGCTGTTCAGATGACCCAAACTCCTGTATTTACTGACTAGAAAGCCATGGATTTTCTCTTAAGCAAAACCATGATTTGCTGCAGTAGTACCCCCAAAGCATCTGAGCAAGGCAGCAGTCAAACAGAAATCATTAAAGAAAAGTCCATATTTCACAAACAGAATGAATGAACTGACTCCAGTCCAATTCCTGCACTGCTGAGAGCGTGTTTTTCCCCTCTCTCAATCGGGAAAAGTTCTTACCCTGCAGCAAAAATAATCTCTGTTTTCAGATCCCTTTTGATCCAGCTGATCATCAAGTGCCTATTAGTAACAGGTTGTGTATGATAGCATGATATATTGCATATGTTTATGGTTTAGTTTTCCCCAGCTGTGTGATATTACGCACTTTCAATTAGATTGGGGGGAGGACTGGGAATCATGGCATTTTTATGCAGACTGTGAAGTGTGGCTTCACAAGACTGATTGCCTTTCACAGCCTTTCCAATAACCAAGTGGGAAGGAAAGAGCAATTTTTAATCCTTACTGTCAAGCTTCCAGGTTGATAGCATTAAAGAAAGATGGTCAGGTTTTTCCCTGGGTTAAACAGAAAACAGAAATCCCTTTGAGCTGATGATGTACCCACCATTATGATGATTTTAACACTGGTTGTTTCTGGAATTTGGGGCTAAATGAACTTAAGACTTCATCACTATCATGGTGTTAATATATTGACGTTGGGTTTTACAAAGCAACATAGGAGTGCGTAGGCAAGATACACAAGTCTGTGTGAAAAGAAGAGCCAACAGGGTAAGACATGGGGGACTTGAGGAATTGTTCACGTTTTGAGTTCATATTACAATCTGCAGTGTCTCCCATAGCCTCAGTCTGTGCGATGTGATACTGCACTTGTTAATTTTGGAGAAATGTGTGAGCACAGATACAGGAGTGTGTTCAGTTTGTGGCATCATAGTACTTTAAAAATACCTACTGAGTCGTTATAAATAGTAATAAAGCACTTGTGACATAAATTTAAGTTTGTAGGAGGGAAAGGGCCAAGTATCTCTCTGTCTCTCACCTAAACGCAGTGTGATAGAGATCTTTCCAAACATAATGACATTGCTAATTTTTTCTTCCATATTATTAACTCTTCCCTTACTGCATGAGGGTGAAGAGGGTGAAATAAGAGGTAGTGATTGCAGCTTTTTGCCGTCTAGCAGGTTTTGCTTTACTAGAAAATCTTGAGCCAGTAGTCACTCATGTCACACTAATGTTTGTATATAGTGCCAGGATGAGAAACAGTTCATACTAACTCAGTAAATGAAGATCTGAGAATTCCCAGTGGGAAGGAATCTAAATTCGGGTGCATGTATTTTTTCAAATATAAAAATATACAGAAGTAACTCAATTGGAGAAAGACATTGTCATAAATGTTGCTTCATAATTTGAGTTTTAACAGAACTTTATAGCTTTACATTTCAAAAACGTCATCGGTTTTGAAGTGAGGTCTAAACATTGTTTTCCATGCAGCAAAAAGTAATGCCTAAGTCTTTCCCTCTTGCCTCTTGTATTTGATGACTTATATTGTGGTCAGAACTACTCTAAATGAGCTCTTGACTTGCAATGTGGACAAGATTGAAGTCCCAGCCGGGTTTGGATTTGGTGTTGGGATCCTGGATTTTAGTGTATTATTAGCTGTAATTGCCTGATAGCGTAACTGAGTGCAAAATTAAAACCAAAACATCTAAACGGCAAGAAAAGTTACCTCATATCTGAGCCCTTGGTCAGAAGTCACGCTGAGAGGCTGTTCCATCTGTGTTGATTCTGTTCTGAAAGACAAACAGTCCACACAACTTCGCTTTGTTGAATTTCTCAGGCTTGTAGAGGCTGTTTAACCAGATTAGGAAAAAAATAGGAAATGTGGGATTCTTATTAGGCTGCCTTTGTTCTTTTTTTAAAATCTTTCTTTCCTTTGTCTCAGAGACAAAAAGGTTGTTGTTATTCACCAGCAGAAATGTGCCAAATGCGAATAATTTTATGTGAATTTATGCAGTGGGTCGTGAGGTCTCAGCCAGCAGTTGTTGAATATAGTGGCAACTTCAGGCAAGGAAATCTTTCTGTGCTGGAGGGAGAATATTGAAAAGAGAAGGAGATGTGGAAAGAAAAATCCCTGGATAACATGTTAATTACAGGAACAAATCTGCTTTCAAGGGTCAAGTATGAAAGCTACCTTGTCTGCCTCAAAATGATGGGAAGAGGCTATAATGGATGCTTATTAGCCAAACCAAAGTTATTTTGTGTTTGCAGGGCTGAACATTTATCAACACATTTGTCATGTAATAGCTCATGCTTTGGTCTTGCTAACACATGCATGCTCTCTCTCAAAGTTTTGCTATTAATTTTACTTTAGATGGATGGCTTTTTCTCCCACCTCTGACTCTCAACTTCTAATATAGTGTGTGGAGACTTGATCAGTGACAAAAGTAAATGGGTGTTGGGGTAGAAGGGGGATTTGAACACAGAGAGAACAGATGATTTCATTTTGGTCTGGGAATTCCAGTTATGTGTCATTATGATAGAGAATTAATACTTCTCACTGGAAACAAGTAGCTCATTTTTATTTTATTATATTTTTGCAAAAGAATGTATTAACATAATTAATGCCTTGTAACATTTGGAGGCCATTTGTAGAGAAAGCAGCTTAGTGGTCAGCTAAGTGCTGTTTGCAGTCCACACACACCATTCCTTTTCTCATCACTAGACTCCATTGACTGTTCCCAGTTCTTTCCTAGAATCTACTGAGAAGAAACTGAAACTCTCCCTCACCGTGCAGTAGGCTGCACATGTAGGAAGGCTGTTGCTGTAATCATTATGAAGTCTGTTTGCTGCCTCCAAGCTCTGCTCCTCAGGGCACACACAGACCCGCTTCACATTGCTGTTTGCATACTAACGTCCCCTTTACCTACGCTTACATCTGGCATCTCAGCGTTTTTTTGCTTTGGGTTTTTGGGGGCTTTGCTTTGTGTCTTATTTGCAACTGTTGTGTAACGTTCTTCTGCACTGCTTCACAATTGTTGATTTTCATTCTCACGATGACTATATTCAGTGAAATAGATGTAATTTTTTGTGTATATTTTGATGAAAGCTTTGGGATTCTTGACTAAGAGAGGTGCTATATAAATGTAAATTGTCCTTATTAATGAATATAGCGAAAGCATTAGCATGATCAGTGCATTCTGTGAATGTTAAGTTAAAAAGAGTGAAAAAAAATTAGCTGGCAAAATCACACATTTCTTTGTACATCAAGCATTTTTCTGTTTATTTCTAATTAGCCACAATTTTCTGTAATGCAAATGGCATCCCAAAGGATGGTGCAGCCTGCACAGCCACCTTGTGCAGCTGGGGAGCTCACAGGGTCTTTGCCTGGTACGGTTCCCCAGCCTGCGGCAGAGGCTGGGTGATCTGTGGCCCATATGTTCCCGAGACGCGTTGTAAGTCACATCTCTCTGAGTTTAGTCATCAAGGCTGTACCATGACAGTGCTAAGTTGCACCATGGCAGAGCCTAGGTGTCAGACCAAAGCCAAAAGAGCATATGCACAACACTGTTATCACTTAAATGTCAAGCATGTCACATGGTGCAACCCTTTCTCATGTTTCGAATAAGCAATTTCCTCTTTTTTCCTCCCTTGAACGTGGTGCTGTCAAGTATATCCAAACACCCTAAGTACATCTCCGGAAAGGTTCTAGAGATTTTGTTCAACTTATTTCCTCAGCCCAGAACTATGAAACATTTAAAGTCTGATGCCAAAGTCATTGCCAAGTATAATTCTTCATTTATTTATGTGTCTTATCTTGGGGAATTTCAAAGTGCTGGTCTGACAAAAATGAATACAGTTTCCCTTTGTTTAGGGAGAATAGATTCAGAGCTGTATCTTGTTGCAGATTTAAAAAACTACTAATAAAAAACCCAACGCTGTTTTGTTACATAGGAGTAGAGTCCAAAGCCCCAGCCGGATCCAGCTTTCCGTTTTTGGAGATGCTATGTTGGGTCCCACTGTGCAATATCTTACACTCTACAGTGTTAATTAATTAATTGAAAAATGGATCTTCCTTATTTCAGGGTGAAAGTTTTCTTACAGAAACTTGCATTCTTCTAGAACGATCAATCTAGCAACATACAAACCCTGCGCAACCCTAGCTCTGCCCCTCACATCCCACCCTCAGAGCTGGCCAGAGTCATGAGAGAGAGGGGCAAGACATTGAGCAGTCTGCCTCTCCCTCGAAAAGATCAAAGGAGAAATTGCTGTGAGTGTCCTGAGAAACCAAATGGCAAATGTAAGCTATGTGTAAGCCTGGGAGGAGAGTAAAAAGGGTCCAGAATTTTGAAATTTAGCAAGGGGAGCATTTTTTACTAAAAAACTGGCTAAATGCGTTTCTTCTGGGGACGTGTGTAGGTCGTGCCCATCCTGCACAATCCATGGCCATAGAAATCCAGACCTGCACAGAAAAGGCTTTGTTCAAAAAGGGCAAGTTAGGGTTGCCTACATATATTACTTAGCTCTCTGTGTCTCGTAAGGCAGTAACGCAGTTTTCTTGTTCTCACTTTGAAGTACAGTGGACATGGTTCATCGTGTGCCCATTTACAACACCTTTTATCATTCACTAGCAAAAAAAGCAATCCACTGCTGTAGGAGCGGATGGTCCTTTACTCAGGAATGATTATTCTTTAAGATGGATATCGTGGAGGCAAGGTAGAAATGGAATGAGGCTGTGTAATATCTACCTACCCTTTTCCAACTAAACCTTGTGTTACAGTCAAAGAGAATTATGGTCATGCATTGGAATATTTTGATTTACAAAGTGTAACAAGCAGGAGCAAGGCATGCACACTCTCTTGCCATACAGCTTCTTCTGCTTGGTGTCGTAAAGTCATCTACACTGTTTCCCGGTCCTACACTACCCTATGCCCCCTGAAACTCTCTTCTGACTCCTCTGGAATTATTTTTTTCTGAAACATGCTTCAGGGCCTTCTGAACCGTTGGCTGCGATCTGGTCACTGTTCTCCATAACACTAAAACGAGAAACTTAATGTTTGGCAACTTGCTGTCCTTCCTGGCTGATAGGTTTCTGACAGCAGTTAAATTCAAACCAGCATTGGCAAGTACAGCAGAGGGTCAGTTGTTCCCTGGGGGCTCTTGGTAAAGCTGTCCTGCTCATGGAAGCCGAGCGGTCCAGAAACCCCTTTGGCCACCAGTTCCACAGGAGTGAAGGTTGTGCCATTGGAGTTATGCTTGTACTGTGGGTTTTGCTCCTATACCATTTGCGATTTTCTTTTTTCAGAAAGGATGAATGGGTGCTGTGTACTCACTGCTAACTAGAGAAAATGTGAGCAACGACCTCCTGGGACACATGTGAGCGAGCCTTGGTTTTATGTCCCACTGATATGGGAGGGGGAGAAAAATCTTATGGTATCAGTAGAAAGTAGAAAAACCACTTTACAGATAGAGTTCAACATGCTATTTCCCAGGAACCCCTCATCCAGATCCTTCCAACTTTGGGACCCTAGCCCTGTCGTTCACTTCTCATGGAAAGCCCAGTTTTCATGGAACTCAGGTGACCCTGAGCATTTTAGAATGTGTCTAAACAGAAGGAAGTTGTCAAATGTTAACCGGAGCAGAGCTGCTGCTGCCATGTAATGTGTGCATGCTTGTTCGAGGCCATGCATTCTTCAGCAGAAATAAATTCTGTCAGGAACAGTCACAAATCTGCCTGCGTGCATCCTGCCTGCTTGGGTTTGCATTTGGATCACCTCACGTATTGACAGATGTGTAAAATTTTATATACTGCACTCCCACAACTCCCCTGTGACTGTCCTGCTGCAGATGCTGGTGAGCTGGAGTTTTGGCAGCTGTGTTCAGCATTCATGCGCATTCAGGTTTGGTTTTGGGGTTTTTTTTCTTCTCCAGCCCTGTCTTTTCTTATGTGATATATTATTGCGTGGAATTATTTTACATGAATTCTGCCTATTTATTTGTAATGTCCCATTCTTTCAGTCGTTTGGACGCAAATACAAAAGAGAGGTCCCTGGAGAAAGAGCAGGTCTGTTACTGGAAGATGAGAGCATACCAGAGCATACAGAGTGAAATGCAGATGGTGTTGTCAGCCTCTTAAATGTACAAATAAAGACAAAATGAGATCGTCCATGCAGCTGGAATGAAATCATATGGCCTTGCATGTGTTCCTGCCATAGCGTATTTCCTACTCTGAGCAAGAGATGCTAAATTCTGTCTTATGCAGGATGTTGTTTGACCAAAAGCTCACACTTGCTTCTTTAATCAGCAGCAGAATGATGTGTGTATGTATTAACTTTTCTCTGCACAACATTTTTTTAACAAAACGCCATTTAATTTTAAGTGCTAATATGTGTGTGTGGTTAATTAGGAAGCCAGAACTGACTATAAGGCTGGTAAGCTCCAAGAAAGAGAGAGGAAGATCATTACACTTCTGCTCATAGATAGCTATTTGTGAACCAGCTGATAATGTGCAAAATTGAGATTTTGTAAGTGGCATTTTAAATGAATGGTTAATGGCTGAAGATTAATTAAACAGTCAGAGTTGTTCAATAGAGAAGCTGTTAAAATCTTGTTTATAGGCCGGTCGCTTCCATACTTAAAGTGCCAACCCTAATAGCATGTGGTATTTCTGTTTAGCAGGCAAACAATGTAACTAGGATATTTTCCTTGAACTAAGTAGTCTACCTTGCTGGATACACAGGATGGATGTGGCATTGTGTACTGTATTTTCTTCTTCCTAATTAATCATTGTCTGGTAGCAGTACAGACAGAGGAATGCCTTTCCTCTGAGAATTTGGTAATCTTAAATAAAACGGCTGAATCTTATTTTAACAAAAGTGTGAGGGACATGTTTAAATCTGATGGGGATTCTGTCTTCCCACTACTCTCCAGTAACCTCTTCTACTTCATACACTTCAGGGTTTTCAAAATACCTACCTCTCATTGCTCCAGGTTGCCTTCTGTCAGAATGAATCTCTATGTGGCCCCATCATTAGCTTTGCAGAGTTGCTTCAGCTAGGCAAAAACAAAAGGTATGTTTTCAGTCAGGTTTATTCTGTACTGCGATTCTGGTTAAATGATGAATGTCAACCTAGTCCCATTTCCCTGACTGAAGAGAAACAACAAGCAGAAGGTCATTATGCTGCTCACAGTTGTGAGGGTTGTCCTTCCAGCAAGTCCTTTGCCAAGAAACTGTTTGTTTTTCTTTTGTTTTCCCTTTCAGCCCTGTTCCCAGTCTTTTTGTTAACTATCTGCTGGTTTTCCCCAGATTCTCGAAACACTCGTTTTGCCTTAAAATCGCCTAGCTTCTGGATATGCAAGTAGTTCCAGAGAAAGCCCTGGTGACTTGGCCTTGGGCAAGCTTTGCTGTGTAGCCCAGTGTAAGATGAAGCTGCATTGCTGACCTCAGGGAGCTTGTGTTCTATCCAAAACCATGACTTTCAAAAAAAAAAAAAAAAACAAAAAACCCTCCTACAGTTTTTCCTAGCTGCTACTAGTTAAGTGGAAGAAGGGGATTCTTTCTTCCATTGTAGAGATAATCTTGGTTTAGTAAAACTGACCAGTAGATGGATGTGGGGGATTTTGTTGTACTGGACTTTTAAGTCTGTGCATACTATGAATCTCTCTTTTTTGGAGGTGGAAGAGGTTGGAGAGACCGGCTCCTGTCCAAGAACATCTACATGTTCAGACTCCATGTGATGACATGAGCTCACAGCAAGCTCTGTCCTGATTTTTCACTTTGTTGAGACAAATTAGCGGCTTCTAGTCAAACTATTTTTAAAACATAGTCAGTGTTTAGCGGGAGACAAAGAATTGTTTCATGGAAATCTTAAAGTAATGGAGAAAGGATTACATTTGGAGGAGGGGGGAAAGGGGTCATCACTGGACTGGTTCAGAATGCTGAGTAGCTCCAGTTAAGAGAACAGTGATACCTGCTTAGTAAGGATGGAGAAGTAACTCTTGGATGTGACAGGGAAAATGGACGTAGACTGATTGGAGCCATGAGAAATGTTTTCAGTGTCTTCAGTTCTGTCTGAGGTTATCCAAGGTCAGTGGAACGTGTGCTGACAGGTTCCTCTGAGCTACAGGTAAAGAAATCCACAGGCATCCTCATTAAGCAATGAGGAGCATAGCTGAGTCCAGAGAGTCTCCAAGCAGCATCCCACAATTTCTCGTATATTTTCAAAATAAACACTTGATTGGTTTTCTTAGTTCACCAGGAAAAAACTCTCACACCACTTGAGATGACTGCAGCACAGGGAACCATGGGGCACCTCAGACCTACCAGCATTGCCAGGTTATGCTGCCACTGCAACAAGCAGTATCTCTAGTGGGGTTTTCCAGCAGGACTGCCCATGTCCCAGCAAAGTGCTTACATCTGTGTGGTACTCCTACAGCTTAACTGTGTAGCCAAAACCTTGCAATGGAAACTGTTGTTGTCTCTACGCATCCATAAGATGTAGGGAATTCTTGCCATACACGGCTTTTTCTGCAGTCCCAGTTTGCCTGGGGTTTACACTGGCATATCTTTGAGATTTTTCTGCTAATCTTAATTCTACTGGTCCACTGAGTGACTTAGCCCTCAACATAATACGATATAAAAGATCTAACAGGGCCACAGATCTGACCTTAGAATGAGTTGATGGGAACCTTCTCACGGAGGGTTCAAGCATCTAATAGCAGGATAAAATGACTGCTCCTAAAAAGAGTCCAGGACCTTGCTCCCTGCTTGTGTCAAGATGCCAGTGGTGAAAGGTTACCCAAGCATTTAGTAAGTGGCATTGCTGACAGCAAGTATAGGCAGAAGCATGAACCAGATCTTTCGGTTAGCAGAAAACTGTAAGAATTGATGTAGTTTGAACAGCTGAGAGTCACTCAATATTGGGCTAGCAAAAATATTGGGAGGACTGACGAGATGTGATGGAAATGGCTTAATAGGCAACACAATGCTGAATAAAAAGAATAATTGTCATTATTGTCTGACAGCTGTGCAGAGCATACAGTTGATGACAAACTCTAACACATGCTGTTTTCCAATCCATCATCACAAGTCCACTAGCACAGACTGTAATCCAGGGGGTCATACTAAGCCAAGATATAGTTTATTGGTTTATCAGCTCAAGTATTCTGACATAGCTAAGTTGGTGTATACTCTGAACCTCTGTGACTGTCCTTACCTCCCTGCGAGGAGCCATTTCTCTGTCAGGCCATGCAGCAGCAGAGCATTGGTTGACATTGATCAAGCTATCGGTATTGATCTAGGGATGGTCTAAGAGAATTGTGACTATTTTGTGGAGAGTGATGCTAGACTGTCACAGAAAATGAAATTAATAGCTTGTCTTAAACTACAGTGTGGCTTGCATCTGAGAGAAAGTGAGGTCTTTCATTAGGACAGAGGGATGTGAGAAAATGATGTTGCTTCGGATAACCATGCTGGTTATCTCTATCACAAATTTGTCCTTGATGTCTGGAGGTCAGTTTTAGAAAGTAGTGGAGAATGATTGCATGACAGATTTTATACTCTTCAGTTGCCTGCAAAACAGGAAGCTGCCTGCATTTTTTCTTTCCACCAAGCTGAAGTGGAGAAAAACAAAGAATGGCTCATAATAAAAGAAAAAAAAAAAGCACGTAAGAGGAGTGAGATACCCCTAGAAAGTGCTAAAAATTAAATAAATATACTTGTAGAGCAATAAATGCCCTCTTAATTTATTTTTTCCCCTTCTTGTTTCTCTCCAGTTTCCTACTTGTGTACCAGTAGGTCAGTGTGACAGTTTTGCAGTGTCAGTCCTCTGTTGAATCTGCACTCTGGGAGGTTGTTCGCTTCTTCCCTCCAGTGGCTTGGAAGCAGTGAGGAGAAACAAGAAAGAGCCAACCACTCTTTCAACATTTCAAACATCTTATCGTTCAGTCTTTGCCCCATATTTATGGTTTAATTTCTTCATTCACTTACAATTTTAATCTTAAATAAAATTTTCCATCATAATAGTATCTTAGGGGCATTTCTTCTCAAACCAGTTTTAACTAGAACATGTCCTTCAGCTGTGGAGTTTATCTGTAATAAACACTTCTCCCCTTAGGCTTTGATGTCTACTTAGTCCTGGATATGGTTATTACCCTGTAAATGGAATCAACCACAAATGATCATTATGGTATTTACATAAAATGCATGGAAAACAATTATTTTGAGACTGGCCTGTAAGTTTAAGCATAGAACACATTTCTAATGCGAGTGGTGTACGTGGCCTGGCAATGGGAAGGTAAGCAACAACGCACATTCAGAGGGACGAAAACACGTTCAAAACGTGGTCTGTCTCACAGCGAGGCGGGGAGAGGGCAACTATTTTCTATGCCTGAGTCACCATAATGCTCAATAATTGTCTGAAAGGACTGCTTTAATTGAGCACTCGTATGCTGTAAGTGTGCTGCTAACGAGGGGACCTGGATTGCTTCTGCCCCGCTCTCGGGTAATGACAGAGGAGGCCTTCTGCGGCTGGAGGCCCTGCTTTTCCTATCGGCGGGTACTTCCACGGCATGGCAAAGGGGGGTGAGGTGGTGGCGGGGGGTTGGAGAACAGCATCAGAGAAATAAACCTGGTCCTAATTGTTATTGATTGTTAGTGCACAAATTACAAGCAGACAGTCTGCAGTCCGTCACCTGAATAAGGTGTTGCTTTCTTCCTTTGACATCTTCTGCTGTCCCTGATTTAAAAAAAAAAAAAACAGGAGGCAATTATTTTGTGCCTCTGTATACAATGGCAGTGTTTAAGCAGCAGCTGCTTCAGAGAGGGAGAGTAAGGGGGCTGGGGGGGAGGGATTGATCTTTTCCTCCTTTTCTCTGTAAATACCACTGTCTGCAGCAGTGGTGATGCTTTGACCTCTTGGCTACAGAGCTTGAAAAGTCTCTTGCACTTAGCGACATGTTCTGGCTCCAAAATTAAATAGAGAGAAGTCTATTTCTTTGGGCGCTGCTACAAATAGATTATCAATCTAAATATGATGAGTGCTCAAGAATTCCTCCCAAAATTTAGGCTCGTTAGTTCTGAGTGCTGGTATTTTTTTACCTGTGTGGCTTCTGAAATGATTAACAGTATTCCTTTGTACCTTTTCGCCTTTCATCTGCACTCTGCCCGCTGTCTCATCACTATTAGCCATGGCAAATACACCAGATGTCTGAACAGCTTCATTGTTCTGTTGTTTTCTCCTCATAAACCGTAGTGCATAGATGGATGTTAATTTCTCTTTTGTGTTAAAACCTGCCTCTGAGGAATAAGATTAGCGGCGTGCAGCCCATGGCCAGTACTGAGGTCTCAGATCTTCCGAACGCTCCGGCTCAGTTAGTGTTTCTCCTAGCTCAGTGCATTTATAGTGGAGGTCTGTTCTGTAATGCCCATGAAACCTTGAAGTCCCTTGACTATAGGAAAACAATTTTAACATGTTTTCTAAATGTTTTCTTTATTCCCAGGGTTGAGGAATGATACACAAAGACACCTGCTCTTCCAAGTGGGTGGAAATTGAAAATCATGCCAAGAAAAATGCTGTTTCTCAGAAAAGATTCAAAATATGCATTGTTTAAATTGTGGCATAAACAAAATAGATTATGTAAGGTTTGTGGGCCCTCATTTGGGATGAGATTACTCACTCGTGGGTCTGTAACTTCTCTACAAACAACACTTAGGGCTCACATATAAAAAGTAATGTACCAAACTACTGGTTTCCCTGTTGACTTTGAAAAAGATAGGAAGCTGCGAGCACTGACCGGCACAGCTCCCGTCAGTTCTACACGAGAGTCACTGTTGTGCTTCAGTAACACAGCGGTGGCTCCAGGCCTTTGAGAAAACACGTTTTCTTAAAATGGGTCAGGAAACAACTGATTGATTTACAGGTAACAAATGTGAATGTATGTGTACTGGGAAGAAAAGTGACGGTTCACATCTGAATTTAGATAAACACATAAATTTGGTAGTGGATGTTTCATTTCTCTAGATGTAGGTAGTAACGTGTGATAGTGCATATGATAAGATCGCAGCAGTTGCCACAATACATAAAAGGATACAAGAACAGATAAAATCATTAATGCTTTCATATTGTATCCTGTCTTATTTCCGGTAACGTAGCATGCCTGGTACTTAATGGGGCATATCTTTGAAAGAATCAGCAGGAATGATGTTCTGGAAAACATGAAAATCTTCAACTTTCAGTCAGAGGCCAAAGCAATATCTTGGATCTGACTTTTTTTTTAAAGTACAAATTGTGTCATTGGTATAGTTACATAAGCTAGAAATTGTAAATTGATGTTGCACAATCTGAAAAGCAAATGGTAGCATGTGGATTTGTATCTGCTGCTCAGAAAGAAGACTGATGTGCAAGTCCTGTTTCCATCACAGTAAGTGACAAAATTTCTGTTGATTGAGTTGGGAAATCGGAATGGATTCCCCTGCCTGGGTCTCCCTGAAAGAATGATGATGTTTTCTTTTCTGTTTTATACTTATTAGTTTCACAGCCAGATTACTGTAACTTGAGCTTTTTTGCCATACTTCTGCATGACTCTTTTTTTAACCACTTTTATTACCTTTTGGCCTGTTCTTTGCATCATGCTATTGGCAAAATGAGTTTTACATTTTTTTACCCCAAAGTTTAGAGCATAGAATACAGAAGAAATCCATACAAAAAAACATTAATTGGACTAGACTACAGCATTTAAAGTAACCTATTCTATCGTCCATTTACTTCCCACATGAAATGAAAACTCTATTTTGATCTGAACTGTCACAGATAATTTCTGCACATAAAACACATCCAGAGACAGCTTTCAAATGGAGTTGTCACTTCTTATTTAGCAGGTTGGGGACTCTCTATTGTTGTCAAACCCTCTTTGCAAAAGCATCACTAACACACTGATTTGCGCAGTTGTATGTAAGAAGATGAACAGTTGCATAGCCTCCATGAAACAAAAAATTGTATGTAGGTGCTGAAATACTCTGCAGTCGAACCTATCTACTGCTTAGCAGAAAATTCCCTCCTTTTTTTTTTATATTATTATTTTAAAGAAGATTTTCATACTGTGTGCTGGTGTGGGGAAGGGATTGTTTTTAGTGTAGCAAAGTTTTAGTATGAATAGTGATGATTAACATTTAAAAGCTAGTATCCAACATTGTGTTATTTTCCCTGACTCTATGGGAGCAGAAATTTGGCTTTACTCTCTTCACAAATTTCAGGAATTCTTAAGCAAGTGCACTGGGAATATCTCTGAACTGTGAGTACAGAACTCTTGCCTCAGTGTATTCCAGCCAAGATGCTGAGGCAAGGCTGTAGGGCACTTGTTTGGAGGCTGCTATTCTGATGGTGTCCAGTGTGGCCATCTGGTGAGGCCGGCTGGAAGACCCAGCTATGGCATCACAGGAGAAGACAGGTTAAAAGTGTAGAACTACCGTTCTTCAGACTATATTTTTATAACATCCAATTTGCCCTCGAACACCTCCTCTATGAAGGATTACGCAGCAAAACACAAACTGGCAGAGTGCTCTTCTGACCTAATTCTGCACCACAACACAGGTGGCAGACTCTCTGCTGATGTACCTGATAAGCGTGACTCTGTCAAATCCAGATGTATGTTCGGGAGTGAAAGGAGAGAAACACGGATGAGGTCCGAGAGCCGGGGTCTCACATTTTCTCCAGCTGTCTGAATTCTGTAGGTATCTTCACTGCTGCAGCTGGGGTTGGGAGGCAGGACCGGGGGGAGGGAAGCTGCCTCTTGCATTGTGGGATCTACAGCAAAACAAAACTAAAAGCTGGAGCCTAAAACATTACTGGTCAAAGCTAATTGCCTATTTTAAGGGCCATATCTTATGTAATGAAGCAAGAGATATAGACTGGAAATCATATTCTGATTTCTAAGCTGTATGCCAGAAGATTCGAGGGTTCTTTGTTCAGTGTGTTTCAAACTCCCTCCTGGAGAGGGACATGATGGGGAGGGGCTTTCTGTGTTCCCATTTTTGTCTGTAAATGTAGTGTATTCATGAATCAATTTTAATGGCTATCCCATGGGGAGCAGTGAATTAGATGGGGGGAAGGAAAGTAATTTTGTGCATTAATGGGGAATATACTTGAATGGAGAAAAATGAAGGATGGAAAAATCTTATGGTCACTGTGCTTAAGTCAGTGACAATGCATATCCATGGGGTTTTAAACCTTGGCAATTGCAGAAAAAAAATTACAGCAGATGGAAGTGATCCCTCCTTCTCCCAGATCTTAGTGGGCCGGCTTGCTTTCCTTCTCTCCAGGTGGGACAAGTGTACAGAGCTAGATTGGATGCAGCATGTCCATCTCTCTCCTGCTTCAGGAATGGAGGCTGTGATCCATGTTTGTGCTCAGTTGGCAGACTTAAAACCTTGTGGACTGGAGAAGTGGATGGACGTTTTCTCTACCCTGGAAATAGTAATTTTGGAGACTGCATTCTCGCAGGTATTCTGTACACAGTGTTTACAGTCACCTGGCACCAAAGCAGCTTGGTCCTATTTGTGCAGTAACCTTATGGAGTTGTTTGTTCTTTTAAATCAGAAAAATTGTATACTGTCTGTCTGGGCTTTAAACAGCAGTGAGGCTCTTAAATTCTGAAATTGTCTTTGCAGCCTGTGTAGGCATGCTACATTTGCCTCCTTCCTAAAACACCAAGTATCACTGTTGGGCATCCTGCGGACCAGTATTGTTTGCGTATTGCCTTGCATTGCCTCGCCTGCTTTTACTGTTTCCATGGTTCTGCTGTGTGTGGAAACAGGACTGTCCTTTTAGTACACACCTGTGCAAAGCCTATTGCAGGGGTATCTGATGGGGATGTTGCAGGGGTGTTTTGCCTGCAGGTGTTCCCGAGTCGGTCTTCAAAGCTTTGAGGGCCATCTCAAACCTATATGGAGGTAGGGAGGATAGCTGTAGAAGCTGGAGCGAGGCCACTTCAGCCTATATTGTTTAGCCTGGCCCGCACTACACAATTTGGAAAGGTCTGAACCCTCACGTGATGTCTGACCTTTCAGAGGCAGCGTATGCCCATTGCTCCAAACCAGCCTTCCAATGTCCTGCTCCCATCCAAAGGTGACGTGCTTAGGTTAATATCAGTGTGTCCATCTGAGTGAGAGCACAGTACCATCCAAAGAAAACTTCAAAGCTTGCTTTTCTTCAGGTCTGCCTTCAAAACACGAAGCAAACATGTCCCACAGCCATGCCAATTACTGACTCTTGAAAGTATCCCTAAGTAATGGTCACACCCTCGTTTCAAAGGCAATATATGGGGCCATTGTCTGAGCAAATACAGTGCCTGTCACTGAAAATCCATTGATGTTGATGATTTCTGGTTACTGTTGACTGCAGCCAATTACGGGATGGCATGTAAGGGGTAAAACATTAGCCCTTGAGCTCGGTGGGTTTTCCTCTGTAGACAGGTCAGGGTTTCGTAGGAGCTTAAGCCAAATACAAAGAAGAAAGTAGAGGAGAGGAGGAGGACATGAGGCTCAGGGAAGAGGTGGGAAAGTAAGGAAGCAAGGGAAGAAGAAGGAATAACAAAACCAAACAGGCATCCTTTGCAGGGAGGGTGAAATCACATGAGAAGATTTTTAAAAGGGAAAAATTTAAGGATTTGGATATTGCCAACAGCTGCTTTTTGCAGACTGGCAAAAAGATGTTTGTGCATAGAAGAGTTAATTCAGGTTTGAAAAAGTGCAAGAGTTACAGGGACAGCTGAATTGCTTGATTATTTTGAAACCTTCAAGGAGAAACATAGGAAAACTATGGGGAAAAATACACTGCTAGAAGTACTCTTGATCTGCTGTGGGATGAGTGTGTTTGTGTTTGAAAACACCCTCATGTCAATACTGCGTTAGTGTTGTGAATGTCTTCATTAAATGGGGTTAACTTGTATGAATCTGAAACATTTCAAGACTTTCTTTATGTAACTTAAAGCTCACACGGTGTGATGCTGTTACATGCCTCCTTCAAGCAAAAAAAAGTACAGTTCCAGAGACGTGCTGTCTGTAGATCACTGTTTGATAAAGTTACCCTTCATTAATACAAATACCATTTTGTGGAAATACAGCCAATTTCAGCTCCTTTCATGTCCCTAAATTGGTGTAAGCGTGATGTATTTTGTGCATTTCCAGTGGAAAGTTAGTGCTAGAAGCAGAACACGTTTTGGTGCGCAGAATGTGATTGGGTGGTGTTTCCCCTACCTGTTCCCCCACTCGGTATTACCAAATGAGGGGTGCTGCCTTGGCAGCGTGTGCCATCGCTGACCAGGGCAAGCAGTGCCAGCTCCCTTCAGTAGTCACAAGAGGCCTCTGCAGCGGGTGTGTTGGGGGAGACGCCATTGGGTCCTACCCTGGTTCAGTGCCTCCCTCCCGTCCCCAGCAGGGCTGGCAACAGGGACCTTGGCAAATACCCTCTGAGGCCATGGTATACATGTCCTCAGTATCGGTGAGGGGTTCTTTTATCTCCTCATTTTGTTCATGTTACAAAATAGAGACAATGGAAGAAGAGGCTTGTTTTCTTGGTCTTGACTCAGAATACCTTCACCATTAATCCCCACCACAACCCTTTTCTGTGGTATACACTTATCAGCTTTCACTGTGTTCCCCAGGGCAAGATTCCTCCTCAGTTTATAATGAGGAACAGGACTTCCAGGTTTTTCTATGTGTTGCCCCCAAAACCGATGTTACAGCCGGATTCAGCACCAACAGTGACAACACGCAATAATAACCATTCCACATGGAATTTAGATTAACTGCCCTGCTGTTTAGTTCATATAATGCCTCCACAGCATGATCTGATTCGGTGTTTTCACGTAATCCATCATTAATTGTTGTGAGTTAGGAAACTAGGTTCTGTAGCGGATGGAGAGAGATGGGCTCCCCTACCTTCAGAGTGGAGCTTCACTTTCTCTGGCTGCAGCTGTCACTTTATCTGTTTTTGATTTTAAAACATGGTTTGCTGTTTCAAGGATGAGGATTCTGAGGAGTAGCAGTGCTTCTATTAGAAGTTTTACCTTTGAGGCCCCTTTTAAGCATAGGGGGAACCAAGTAGTATCAGTGGCTGAGAGACCTCTGGCCTCTGGAAGTGAGGGAGGGGACGAGTGGGTGTTTCGGCAGCATGTACAGACTGTCTCCTCCTCCATCTGAGGAAGCTGCTGTTGTGACTGCCAGAGTAGGCTTTTGGGCTTGTAGGGGACAGCTGTGGCACCCACATGGCTCCCATCAGTGGTGGCAGCAACGGGAACCAGAACCATGTTCTCAGCCCTCTCCTTCCCTAGGGAGTGTAGGAGAGCAAGCAGGAGCGGCTGTTTGGTGAAGCAAAACTGTTGTTTCCAGGGCTTTTGGAAAGGAGTAGAGGTAGAGACTTACACAGGGGCACGGGAGGTTCGTTCCCTCCCTTCCTCCCTCCCCATGCATGAGCAGTGCAGAAGCTCTGCACCCTCTCTTCCTCAATCTGTCAGTCCTTCATTAATTGTCTTCCCCCACCTAAAACTTTTTTGGTCCTTTCCTCCTCTCTTTTTTTCCCCACAGCCTATTGAAATCTTCCCTGCCTTCCTCTGAAACTTGCTCTGCCATTGGTGAATTGCATTTTACCACCCCACAAATGAGAACAAAATAAACTACTTTATCTCGATCATTTGGGCAGCAAAATGCAATTTACTTGTGTTGCTGCAGATCTTTGAGCCAACTCTGGTTTGGACACTTTTATCACTGCGCGATCTAATCTGTTGAATATCTCAGATCCTCCTGCACTGGAAGAAAATAAGGTTCTAAAGGAAAATTAAAAAAAAAAAAGCCAGCTGTGTACTTACGCATGCACAAACCCACAGTGATATACATGTTCTCATATATCTCTATGTATGTATGTGCATGTATAATAAATAAAAAATACATATAACACTTTGAAAGTCCACACCTAACTTGCTAATGTCAGCTGCAGTTGATAGACAGCTAAGTCAGACTCTTTTTATAGTCCATTTCTAAAATGAAACCATAAATTTTAAAGCCAGGCTTCATCATTGCAGAGAAAAAAGCTTTTCCAGCCTATTGATGAAATATAACATTTGATAGGATTTATGAGGCCCAGATTCAGGAGGATCATTTGCAGAGCACTTAAAGCTGCTTTTTCCTGCCCTTTGGCTTCCCTCCTCCCAAATACACATACCAAAAAAAGCCATTAGTAATGAAAAATTATTAAGGAAGATTTTTCTTGATTCCATACAAATGTCAATTTGAGAGGGAGAAAGAGGAAGAAAACAGTTGCAGGGGTTCTTACAGTAAAGGTGTCTAAGTAGAGCCGAGCTGATTATATGAGAGGAATACCGACTTTTACTAATAAATACACAGTGTGATTATTTGGTGTAATACAGTCATTTGTAATGTGTGTGTATGTATTTTTAATAGTACTGGATGGAATTTATTTTTTTATCACATTGAGATATTCACAAACCAGACGCATAAAGTTAAAAATAAAAACGATACCCAGCTTCTTGGTATCTTGATAAAGTTTCCTTCTGGCTTGTATTACCAGAGTGATAATTTCAGAGGAAAAACATCTTCTGTAACTTGTGATCACAGTATCTGTCAAATGGTAGGAAATGAAGAAAACTGCCAGACAGTGTCAGATTTATTAACAGCTCTAAGAAAACCAAAATTAATGCATTTTCTCGTCTTTGATGGGTTGAAATGTCCATGTGCTGTACTTATCTTAATGGACAAGTGAAGGAAGTAGCACTCATCAATTAAGTCTCTCATTAAGCTGACTACAGCTTAATCTGGAGCACATGCAGGAGTACTATGTGCCTACCAGGCTGTACCTCAAAGGTGTTGCAGTTGTCATTAAGGAGACCTCATCCCGCAGATGCCAGGAGCAAACCAGGTTTATGCTGCCTTCAGGAATGGGCAGCCAGCCACTGGGCCATGGAGCCTGCCGTCCTGGAGGGCAGGGAGGGG
The DNA here is from genome assembly GCA_027574665.1 of Rhynochetos jubatus. Lineage (NCBI taxonomy): Eukaryota > Metazoa > Chordata > Aves > Eurypygiformes > Rhynochetidae > Rhynochetos > Rhynochetos jubatus. The sequence goes on along the minus strand of CM050654.1, from coordinate 16,085,163 downwards.
ACAGCCATGCAAACCTGGACCCCACCACTTGTGTGAGGGGTGTTGCTGGCCTGAATTCCATTGGAAAACTCTAGTTCCACCTGTCAATAACCAGCCTTCAACCATTTGGGTTGAATGCCTGTGTAGGAGGTGTGCAGAAGGTGAATTTTTATGGAACATGATGACAGCTGTTTTGGGGTGGGCCTGGAGGGAGAAGACAAGGGGTTGTTTTGTCTGTGTAAAAAGTAAAAATATGAAGCATATGATTCTTTCAATAAGAAGCTGGAACAGGGGCTTTATATTTAGGAAGAGATCACAGCCTAGTCTTGCACCAGACTGTGCCTTTTGCCACCCCTTGAACGTTGACAATTTGACTAAGTTATAAGATTTAGAGTACTTCCTACACACATGATAGAAACTTGGCTGCTGACTTCACCAAAAGTGCTCGTCCTGAACTGCCAGAGCCTAGACATGCTTTTCCAGCAGTAGGTTCTCCTGGCTGCAAGGACCAGAGAGGTTCCTGGTGCAGGAATGAAGGATGAGGTGAACGGCGCATGATCTGTGTCCCCTTGCCCTTATGCCCCACCTTCCAGGAGGGAAAGGGTGAGCTGATTTGAATGCAAAATCCTAAGAAATATTATGGAGGAGCAGGACAAGAATAGGAACAGAGAAGAGTCAGAATTGCTGCAGCAGCTAGAGGATGGGGAGGATAAAGGAAGAGTGCTGGGTCAGGGCAGAGTTGTGGACAGTAAATGGGTGCTTCACAGTAGAGAGGAGTTGACAGTACTGCAAGTGTAATGCTGTGTTAGACACGAGCACACTCCTTTGGACCAGTGCAGAAAGGAAGAAGTGCTGTTGCGTGTCCCACGCCACCTGGGGCCTCATCCTTACAGGTAGGCTGCTTTGTGGAAATGCCTCTGGGAGATGGGTTTCAAGGAGTGCTGGAAGGAGAGATGCTCACCTAGGCACATCAGGGGAGGTGTTTCTGTGCTAGAGCAGCCTGCGGGACAGGGATGTGCTTGTAGGGGAAGCCAATAACTGGGTGGAGAAAATGGCATTCTTGGCTGAATGTTATGAAAGGGAAGACTCTCAAACATCAGAATGAGAAGAGGGAATGAAGGGAGCAAGACAAAAACAGATGTGAAAGGACTTGTAAGGTGTGTCTCTCTCTAAACAGAGCACTTGAAACCATGAGAGTCATTCTGTAGAGGTAGACATGGGCCTGACCCAGAACACTTGCTTTAGCATTGCTGGGACTTCCCAGCCAAATGCACGGGGAGGGGCTGCTCTTTCTCTTCCACGTGAGATACACCAGGAAATAATTGTAGGTAGTTTGAAGATTTCATAAATTTGTTTTTTCCATTTTAATTTAACATTTTTCAAAACAGTTACCAAAAAAGAATAGTGCTTACCTTCAGTCTTAAACCCCTGAAATTCAGCCCTGACTTCTCCAGGTGGAAAAGTGGGAGTAATTTCAGATGTGCTAAGAAGAACAAGATAGAAAAGCTGTGCATGTCTGGAAGTCCAGGAGCTTCCATTGCCTGCATAATAAAAAAATAATAAAGCTGCACTGCTAACTTTAGGCCCCTGAGTTCAGAAATATTTCTCCGTGATGCAGTTCGGCTTATAAAGTGTTTAATTCTGTTGATGTGGAGCTTGTGATGAAAGCTAGTTGGAGGAATGTGCACTCCCCAGCCTTTGTGAGTGCGAACGGAACAACTGTGCTCTGAGGAGCCCAGCTGTATGGGGGAGAGGTGCCCGAGGAGGGAGGCTGCGGGAAGGGTAGGCAGGGCAGCCTTGAAGGCGGCAGAACTTTGCAAAATCCATCAGCCGCTTCAGCATCTGGCAGGGTTTCTGGTGAGCAATAACCACAAGCTAAATTTGCCATATATAATTCCAGAGAGAAGCTAGTGGTAACTGGTGTTTTGACTTTTGAGCATGTTCCTGTGAAACTGTTCAGATCTCAGTTGTAGCTTGGAAATAACTGCCCTCTCAGAACCGAAATGGATTTACCTTCAGCCTTGTCCCCATGGTAAGATTGTCATAAAATTTTTAGCCCCTTGCTACAGTGTAGAAAATACAACTAAGCCTGTTTCTCTTGCACATCTGTTAAATGCTTTGTGTGTCAGTTTAGTGTATATTCAGAAGAAGTGAACTTTGGATCATTGCATTAGGATGTTCCAAAGAGTGCGTATGGATTATATTCCCCTCTGTGAAGCCCCATGTGTTGTAAGAGTCATTCGAGCATGCTCAACGGTGCTTTCATTTTGCTGCGCGTTGTACTCGCAGCTAGTAAAATACGTTGGAAATCATTTCATTTGTTGTCTTTGCTTTTCTTTAGCCTGTAGCTGGATGTTAAACGCTCTGCTTGTAAGGCTTACACGCTTCACCTTGCGTGTGCCAGTGGCTTAATAAGAACATCTGCTGTCTTTCTGTAGCAAATCTGATGATTTTTCTATGCACGTATATTTAGTTGTACATATAAATAGAATCCAGGCACTGTTCGATGCGTATGAAAGTGTACGTCAGATTGAAATGGTAACATATGAGGTTTTCTGCAGTTCCATTTATGAAGCATCAAGTTAAAAACGAAGCTGTGAAGTAGCCAGAAAACTTATTTCTGTCGCCAAAGGCATATGCTTGTACAGCCTAACCTAATTGGGTCTCTGATACATTCTTAGCATGGTCAGTATTTCATGTGTTGTGTCATTGTCTGCAAGATGCTTTTTCATTACGGTTGGGCTTTTACGCAGCAGAACATAGGAGAGCATTGCTCCAGATGTCTGGCTCCTTTCACCGATTTTGTTGCTGTCTACAGCAAAATTTGAGTTTTAGCTCTACACTGCAAATTCCCTTTGAATCTTTGGATGCCCTTAAACAGCGTAGTACTGGAGTACGTGTAAATGTCTACAAAGTACGGTGATTGGAGTGGCTGGTTTAAGAGGAGCCATAAAACGGTTCCAGCTGGAGTGCATTCTTGAGGTAAGCTCAAAATACACTCCAAATTGTCAGCACACTACTCAAGAAAAACACAAGAAACAAATCATCTTTAGCGTGCTTTGCTTCCTTTAATGCACATAAGGATAGTGTAAATGGAAGCCGGTCAATTTTCAACAGTTTGTGTAAAATTGTCCCTAGGTTTTGCTTCTGTACTTCAGCCTTTGTGAATAAATGCATCACACTGGCTTGTAAGTATACCTGTGTGTATTTCTGTGAACGTAACACCTTCTATATTTCACTAAGTATCGCATATCTGTCCATTAATATTAATATGGAAACGAGAGCTTTGGTTCTTGCAATTTTTAATAAACATTGATGGTGTTACTAGTTTATACAGAGCATTCAATATGTTCCATCAAAATGGCAGCTCTAATTAGGTTCCTTGAATTAGCTAATGGATTTTGAGAAAGATAGCTTACAAAGCTCTTACAGCTGTCCAAGATATTCCTGCCATGGCAGAAAGACAAAAGGCCGCTGGAAACTACAGACTTTAAAGCTTTAGAAATGCAGCTGACAGTTAAAAAAGATAAATTGCCTTTGTATTTTTTTTCCCATAAAACTCCTAATAGTGGATTAATGTTATCCTCGTAGTGACCATTCATTATAAAGACTCAAAAAAAGCCAACTTTATCGTAAGGATGCATTTTGGCTATGAGATCTTTGCTTTTCCCTGATGCCTTGCACATGGTATAATTTTTTATTATTTTTTTTTTTATGTAAACTGTACCTGTAACAGGATTACAGTCACAGACACGTTTTTTTCTTGAGCTGAGATTGAGATTCCCAGCTCATTTTTACCTAGGCCAGGTATTACAAAAACACACCACATAAAGGATTAGTTGCTACCATTCTGCCAGTGGCATAGATTTGCATGTGTGTAATGAAAAGCAGGATGTAGTCTCTAGTGTGAAACTTGAAGAGGTAATTTCTGGGAGAAAATGGGTAGTTACTCTGGGCTTTGTAGTTTTCCACAAAATACCTTTTAGAACATGGACAGCAGCATCTGCTGTGAGCAAATTCTTAGATCCTTGATTCTCCCTTCACAAGGGAGCGCAGAAATTAAGACTGCACTGAATTGTCACCTTCTCTCCCTCCTGCCTTTGCTTTGTGCATGCTAAAGGGAAATTCCTGAGGGACTCTTGAATGGCTAATTCATTGGAAGTCTGTAAAGTACTTATTATTTCAGCTTTCTCAATAAGTTTAATAAACTGTAGTGCAAAAAGGAATAGTCTACAAGTGACAAAAAGCTAGCTGCCAGTTGCAGGCAGGTGTGATAGCTATTAGGAAATAGAGCTACATTTCCACACAAGAGTTTAGCATTCAGCATTTGCTTTGCTGAATTGTTAAAGCTGCTGTAAATGGAGTCTGGAGGGCTGAAAATCTGCTCTGTGTTGATGTGACCTATGTATTGTAAATATGCCAGCTGCTTTACATCAGTAAAGTAAGATACCCCCTCCCAAGCCATGTTGTAATACAAAGTGCCAAAAAAGGCAATTTAAGTACTTTGCCGTGTAAATCCAGAAGAAATTACCTTGGAGAGAAGGCCCTCAATTATGCCTCACACGTGACTTCTGCATGATGGATAAAAGGCATAATTGATATCATCTTTAGTGAAGAAACCAGAAACTGTTGCATTGTCTAGAGGCTACTGAAAATACCAGGAAAATCTGGTTTTCATTATTTTCATTGTGTATTGTTTATAGAGAGTTTGGTTCTTGTCAGCAGCCGAGTCCCTAATCTCCCTGCTTTCCTAGCCCTTCAGAGACACGTGCACATCTCGGATCAACAAGACAGCAGTAAACTGGTCACATGCCAGAAACAGACACTGCCATTAACCAGCCTGAACTGTGAGGCATCTTTTTTTATTATTATTAGTTAAAGTCTAAGGCAGTTGCCTTCCTTGATGAAGCACTTTTGATTGAGCAGGGGAAAAAAAGGGGGGGGGGAAGTCTTTGCTTTGAACGAAAGCTGGCTACCAATAAGAAAATGTGTGTGTGTGTCCCTTCTTTTTTTGTCGTCTTACTTGATTGCAAATAGCCTGTTTCTGGTAGAGTAGCACTTAGCATAGCTGCTGATATGGTGAAGTTAAACCTCAGTGTGCCAATTTTGTTTCCATAAAGCAACAAATTAGGCTATACCTCTTATTATTTCAGGCCAGCTGTAGTCAACTATAAGTTACAAAAGAGAGTAATGGAGATGAGAATTGGCCTGGGTTGAAAAGTTGATGCTCATCTGAATGTCTAGGCCATCTGCCATAACAAACAGGAAAAGGTGTTGCATGTCATGTGAAAGAAGGGAAACATAAAAGGGTGCTTTATGTCAAGCCACTGAGAGATATTTTATAAACAGTTTGGAAAAACTGAAAGTGATACAAATCTGTTGGTCTCAGTCTTCAACTCGTTCTTTTGAGGCTTCTGTAAACATATTATGAGCTATTTGGGGAAAGAAAAGGTTAATGACACTGCTAATTCATATAATGCAAGGTTCTCGTTCCTTCTTTTTTCCTAATGAGTCTGCAGGAACCTAAGAATATCATCTTCTCTCTTTCCACTAAGCTCCTAATGTCAAGAGGTCAGCAGTGATGTTACAGGGTCAATAGGACTCAATTTACATCCAGACAAATGGTAGTCATGTGCTGCCCTAGGAGTCTTTGACCTTTTGAGCAGAAGTGCTTGTACTGCTTTTATGTTAGCCTCAAGAATAGAAAGGTGACCACATATGTTCCGCTGAAGCACAGTCGGGACTTTTTTCAATATTGTAAAGCGCATTAGGACTCAGGGAATTGAGCGTACAATTCAAATGAACTCAAATAAGTGTAAACAGGTTCTTCAGTGTAGTTTGTTTTCCTGCAGTTTATTTAGGATTCTTGACTTTGTATGTGTTAATGTACATACGGATACAGAGAAACATCACTATCTAATGCTTCTCATGTCAGCCCTTCTCAGAATAGTCCTGTCTAAATGGAACTGGGCTCAAAGTCTTCTTCCAGGTCACCTTACACGGGTTCCCAAGTCAGGTGTCCTTCTGGGGCCCCTCTCCATTGATAAAGATGGTAATTGTGTATGCATAGGGTATATTCCTGCCCAGAGCAAGAAAGTATTATGGAGACCCATAAAACCACTTGCATGATTGCAGTAGCTAGAAAGACATCAGTCTTAAGCTGGCTGCTCAGCATGGGGTGTGTACAGCCAAAACCCAGGCTGGCTCAGGCTGAAGATCAGAGATGATTCCCTGAGCCTGCAAGGCAGTATCAGTGATGGCAACAAGGTATTTCTCACAAGTCTTCCATTGCAATATCATTCATTTACTCAAGTGCATATGAAAACAACAAATGTTCATTTCTTCCTAAACTCTCATTTTCTTGGTGGTTGACAAAGATGAAAGCTGAAATATTGTAGAATTATGTTCTTACTGAATTTCTTTTTATCGCTTCCCACCATTCTTTTTCTTCCCTCTTACTATTGAGGTTGCAGAAATATCTTCCTAAGCAATGTAATACTTCCAGGTAGAAAGATGAGCTGGAACTGGAAAAGTAAAATGAAAGTTTTATTCTAAGTGAAAGATACTCTTAATGGTCTGTTGGACTCCCTCATACAGTGTGTCTTTGCAGACCACTATGTTCCTTTCACTATATAAAATTAGTTTTGGTTTATAGAAGACTGTGAATGGAAGATTGTCCATTCTTTTGAGTCTGTGAATCACATTTGGTCTTGGATTTGTTTGTTAATGGAAAATTCACTAAAAGAATCATTTTTCTTTTTCTTTTCTTTTTTATTTAACTTGGAAGCACCAGTTGTTTGTTTAGAGAGGCTGACAGTCGGCTGGGTGAAATCAGTATTTGAAAGAAGTGGCTGGCAAAAAAGCCCTGTGCAATATTAATGTGTTTAGGAAAACCACTGGAAACAAAATGTTTATTGCCTCTTTAAATGTGTGTTTATATACAGCTTTAAGTGGTTCATCTCACTCTGTATGTGCAACACTTGTTTTTAATTTTGTATTGTCTAGAGAGCTGCAGTAAGAAGTCACTAATTTAAAAAATGACTTTTTTAACCTGAATGATTGAAATCCAGATTAGCAGCTCCGAAGAGGAACAGAGGGGAGATTTTATTGTGCAAAACCTGAGCCATATGTATTAAATACTTACGATGAGGTTTTGATTCTTTGAAAAAAATAACTTATTTGTCATATTGGGTATATAACATAATTTCTGTGGTGCTTGTTCATCTGTCTCTTCAGAGATGATGGGATGAAATTTCACAGTAGTATTTTACATAATGTTAGAGATAGCTTGAAGCTAAATCTGTGCCGAATTACAGTTTCCATTTTTGTTTTGGGTTGCCTATTCAACAATCAGTTGAGCGGCTGTTACGTAGCAGCTCCCTTTACAGTCTCAGTGGGCAAGGTGGAACACGTATGGTGCCTCGGACAGATTTGGGCACAGGGCAGAAGAAGACGGTGTCTTCTGGCAGTGGTTTATCTAGTTGGTAGGACCAGCCCAGCAGCGTGGGTTAGAACAATCGCTCAGACTTTTTTTTTCTATCTTTCTCCCCGACCAGGAGAAGGCTTTGGTTTGTAAGGATTGTATCTAGCAAAACTACAGAATTGCTGACAGGAATGTGCTTTTTCCTTTTTTTTTTTTTTTTTTTGGGGGGGGGGTTTGTTTGTTTGGTTGGTTTTTTTTGAATGTTCATGTAAGATTTTTTTTTTCTATTTACCAAAAAGTCCTTGCCGTGTATGCAGCCTATTTCAAGAACTGTTGAACTTCTCTCAAGATTGTTTGTGGGTTGGGTTTTTGGACAGGTTTTATTACTGTTGTTTGAAATCAGCATCTGAGTCTTTGCTGAACTCTTTGTAAAGTTTCTTAGAGATTTTTCCCACACCTATACATTATTTTAAAACTTCCTCGGAAAGCTTCATGTTCTATCGCAGTATCAGCTGCTTCTGAATCAGTCTCCTTGCGTGTAGCACAATTTTAGGAAATCATTCTGAAATCAGTCGCAAAATGCAGAGTGAATGGTTCTCTGACAGTCTTGTGACAGCGGAGAAGTCCATGGGTAGGTAGATGTTAGAGCCTGGGAGCTCGTGGTGGTGGAGGGCAACGGTTTTTGGTTGGGCAGTTCTCTGAAGAACATTAGTGCAGGGAGCCATGTCGGGAAGTGAGTTGTGCACAGAATTGTAGATATGATGAAAACCGTAATATTTATATCTCCTCGAGGAGGGAGGACTACATTAAATGTAAGGCTACTGTAAAAGGAATCTGTCTGCTGCACTTACTCAGCTTGCCTAAAAGCATCAGTAGGTCTCCTTAATACAAATTGACTTTGATTGGAGTATTGTTTTTATATTTCTTCTGTAAGTTCAGGTTCCTTTTCAGTATAAATAGTCATACATCCAAAACATTTGAACTAGTATTCATCTGCTGTTTCCCTGTCTGAGAACTGCTATCTGATCAAACCAATATTTTTTAATTATGTATTTATAGACAGATGGGAGAATAGTTTACAGTTAATGTATGATCTTCTCCACAAATCTTGGAAACTGTGTTGTGTTTTTTTTTTTTAATATTGCCTTATCAGTTTCTTTTTTTTTATTACTGATGACTTCATTCTGTTTGAATTCAATGCTTCAGTTTCTTTGGGGTAAACTAATAGATTATGTATGTGATATTTGCACAGTGCTGATTGAATTCATCTGGTGAGTTTGAATGTGGTTCATATATTCACATAATTGTCAGGAGCCAACTTGAAATTCAGAACTGTTTCATGAGTATTGCACAGGGCATCATATTCATCTCGCATTACTCAGGAGTGGGTAAAACTTTCATGGTAAGCTAGAATGCAGCTCTTTCAAAAGCCAATGTCTTCTACATTTGTGCCTATAAATGGTGATGGAGGAAGAAGAAAACAGAGCTGTGGAGCTTTAACTGTTTCCTGAAGAAATTAAGCTGATGTAATCATCGAACTTTTTCCAACCTGTTCCTCCCCCCCACCTTTCTAACAAATTCTGAACCGGCTGGCCATTTTTGACCAGACTTGACGGGTGATTCGATGTTCAGAAGATTCCGCATCACTAGGTTTCACAAAAGTAAGCAGCCTGTTGGAGAGGCCCAGGCGAATGGCCTTGCTGTGGAGAAACGCTGCAGTGTGAACTCGGTCCCACCGTCGGACACCAGAGAACCCACAGGAGAGAAGCACAGGAAATCAGACTTCACGGAGCTGCTTGTTTCCACAGAGATTATGCTTGTGTTTTCACACTAATCCAGATGGATAGCTTTCCATGTGCTGCTATCTTTCATTCAAATGTTCCTACTGATTCTCATGCTTAGGGTTTGTACTTAATTTGGCGTGGCAGAGGTTTGACAAAGAAAAAGCCATCGGGCCCAGTCTTTTAATATATGTAATCAGCGTGATCTCTGCCACGCCTAGTTCCTTCCACTTGCTGGCTAGATGGGGTTAGGCAGAAGGAAGTTCACCTGCAGGAGACCTGCACAGGAAGAGGCTGATGTTACTGCCTCTTACAATATATCAATCTCAGATTTAATTTTAAAAAAGGAATAAAAAGGCCACTGTATGGTATTTTCAGATTACCTCATCTGCCAAAATACCTGGAGGTAGACAGGGGTATGTGGTCACTAGGCCACTGGTGGCAGGTACTAATACAGTTTGCAGAGAGCTGCAGGGAGCCAGATCGGCTGGAATCGAACTAGACCCATTGCCTGTATTTCAGCATTTCCTTCTTAGGCAGTGCTGCTTTGGGTAATGATATTGGCAAAGCAACAGGGATGATACTTTAGGCCTTATCTGTATGTGAGCAGCCCTAATTAAATGCTTTATCCGTACTCATAAGTAAAGTCATGGGATTTCACAGGTATTGCATTGCTCAGGAGCTGTGGACCAGGCTTCACTGTTCTAAGTGATAGCCTCCATTAGCTAGTCCTCAGTTCCAGTGTTTTGCAAACTGGGAATGGTTCTCCACTATTTGACAGGAATTCATGCAAGCAACAGAGGCGTTTAACTGTGGAAGGAATCAAGGGGAAAAGGGAACGTACTTTTTTTTTTTCCCCTCAATAGTCCACAGAGTTTATGCAAGCTTGCTGCACTGTCTTGGCAGATCATGAGAAAAATTTTTATGTTCTGGAAGAGTCCTGAGCCAGAGAAGCTTGAAACCTCTGGGACTTTGTAGAGTGGCTGGATAACTTAGGATCCAGGGAAGACAAGTAATTTAAGTGTTCAGTTTTTCATGGAAACGTATTGATGCTGCAAGTAAACATTTCCAGTCCTGGCTGCATATTCAGTTGCATTTGCACCCAATATAAAATTTCCCTGCATTGGTAATTAATTTCCAACCAATCTAGATTGCTATGAGATACTAGAAACTACATATTATTGAGCTGATGCATTTACGTCCAATCTTTTGTATGTACTTTCCAGATTCAGTTTGCTCTGCAAATCCTATGAAAGGCTTCCCTAGATTCTGGCATACTCATAGTGGAGTGCAGTTTGACAAGATGTTCCACAGAGTCTGTGCTCGTGCGAATACATCTGTATCTATATCCCATTGTTGCTGAGGCAGAGTTAAGGTTGCAGATTGAGAGCATAAGTGATGGTGTGCTGCAATAACAATGGTCTGCGTGTAAGAGCGGCCACAAATAAATTCTGTGACAATGTGAGTGCCAGTAAATGCTACTGAGCCATACAGTCAGTATTCACCCCAGTGCTGACTAGGGCAGGGCTGGAAATAGCTCCAGGAAACCTTTAATTTATTCATTTTAAATCTGGCTGTATTTTTTTTTTTTTTTTTTTTTTTTTTTTTTTTTTTTGAATTCTTAGGCATTTTCAGGATTTTTTTTTTTTGATCCTTCCAGGTACAGCTTGAGCTTCCACACTTGTACAAGTCAGCTATAAAGTTTTGGAAGACTCACCAGAGGCAAAATCCTCAACTTGATACTAAGCAACTCCACTCAGTAGCTTTACCATGGCAGTTTGCAGTGTATGCAGTTCAGCATGGTAGTGAGTCCTTGTGGATTACTAAGTGGATTACTGTTTAATTACCACTTTTAAAAAATGGTGTCAAGATTTGATAGTGTACTTTCCCATCTCTCTTCCCTCCTCTGTATTTTCATGCTGGTTGTGTAAGTTCTTTGTATACTTGGCAGGGAGGTTGTTTTTTATGAGCTAAAACTTCTTTCTGTGATTCTCTGTGAATATAGTTTATTCTTTACCTTGAACAAATGTAATTTTAGGGAAATTCCACATTTAGCGTGGGAGCAAAAGGAAACATTTTTTTGGCAGCTTATCCTCCTCCTCATCATTATTATTAAAATATGATAGCCATTTATAGCTGCTTATAGGAATGTTAAAAGTTTCCTTGTGCTTCCCCATCTGTCTGCATCCATCTGTTGTCTCTTGTCTTGTACTGGAATTGTTAAGTTCTTTGGACAGGGACAGCCTTTTTTAAAAATGGGGATCAAGCTCACAATTAGCAGCTTTATTAATACAATAAAGCAAAAATAAGAGTGATGTGGGCACCATGAGAGAGAATCAGGAGAATTGAACATTCGTCATCCATTCATCTCAGGTGTGGCAATTCTCTGTGTGTGCTCATACGGGTACCTGGTGTTAGATATTTCTGTACATACAAGTGTTTTATTTAGCATTTTTTATTTTTCTCAGTAGCTGCACAGGTGGTGGGAATGCTGATCGTATCCAGAAGTTACGGAGGGAGTACCATCAGGCCAGGCGAGAAGGCTTACCTTTCTATGAGGACGACGAAGGAAGGACACAGCCGGCTGATTACGACCAGCGTTGGGTAGGTCCACAATGTGCTTTTGCAGTGGTCAGGGTTATCAGAAGGTCCTGATTTGTTTATGTTTTCCCAAAATCGTGTGCCAGCTTAGCATGAATTTGGGGGTTTTGTAGAAATGGAGAAATCTTTAATGCCAGCCCACCAAAGAAAACATTAATAACATGAAAACTTGGCTAAAACTAACTTGGCTGTTCACAGTGTTTTATTTAGGCCCAGGTTTCCTCTCTTTAGGCCCAAGATACAGAGTCATTGCCAAACTCTGTCACATGTAGTAGCATCAAGGCTCTTCAGCAGGATTTATGGCACTCTGGCTGTTCGTACAGTGATTCCCTGGGCTAACGAGAGTGTTAGAATAGCAGGCTCTCACTGTGCTTCGCTGCGAAGGGAGAGGGAGGAAATAGAGGCCTGTCTGCTCCTGCCCGCCCTTCCGCACACTGGACAGTAGCTATCTGGCCATGATACATCCTCCGTAACTACTGTAAAAGTTGCATTCTGAAAAATGGAATAATTGGCTCCTCCCCTATCAAAAGGTCTTAAAATATTCTACCAGCACTACAGAACTGTTACACACGTGCTGTATTCCCTATTTTACATCTAGGAGTGACACTACAGAGAGATGTATTATCTACCCCATTACCAAAGAGTAACCGATGATAGAACCACAGATTAAATCAAGAGTGGTGGATTTTTGAATGCATTAAATAAATGTAACAGCTACAGTCTGTGGGATCACAACTGTGAAACTCAAGAGCTCCACCTGAGCAGGTTTCAGAGTTGGACTCTGTCTCTTTAGAAGCAATTATAATCAACCAGCATTCAAAAATGTAACTTTGATAAGATGCAATTTATGCTAAATTTGAAATTTTAGTTTAAAAAGAGACAGAATTATGTTAAAAATCTTAAGAATCTAAATACACCTGGTTTGAACTAACATTGTTGGGTTTAATGTCCTCCAAAATATCCGTGTGAATGCTGAAGTGAAATCTTCACTGATTGGGGTTGTAGTCCAAAAAATTCCTATGTCAGACTAGACTTACTTGTAGTCACAGAGAGACAGAGTTAAAAGGAGTGTTTTTACATAAATTATCTTAGATATTTGTTCCTTAACCCCAAAAATGTTGTTGTATATATTATTCTGATTGGGTTACCAAAGGTATCACCGTCGGCAAAATAATACTTTCCTTAGAGCAGTTAACTTTATTCTGCTGCCTTACGTTTTGTGACCCAAATTTGGGAGTCTGTGTAGCTGCCATTCTGCTTCTGAATAGCTTTTGTAAACTAAAACGAGAACATGCATCAAATGTGTCTTTCTGTTGAAATTGTATGGCATGATAAGTGTCCTGACAGAGGCCCCAGGCTGGGCCAGTGGTACCTCTTCAGCAGCCTGCGGATTTCTACTTCTTATCTGAAACTGATAAAGCTTTATTAATCCTCAGAGGAGGCTGCGATTTATGGTCCAGTGTAGTTTCCTAAGATTCACAAAGGTTTCTTCTAGGTAATCCTTTCTAAGCCTTTCCTATTAGGTATAATGCCCAGAGATTACTGATTTCCAAAGCTTTGCTTTTCCTGCGAGGCAAGTTGTCCTTAATCAGAGAACCTGAAAGGGAGCTTTAAGTATCTCAATTTTGAACTGATTAATAATAGTTGCACTGAGGTTGTTTCTTTTTGTCCTTCCAATGCAGAATATGTTTAAATGTTTTAGTTGAATGGAATGGCAGTCTGCTCAAATATCAGAGTTTACCTTGAGGGCTTTAATACTCTGAAGTTCGTTGCTGCAATAGTTACTCTTGTTGAAGTGGTTTACAAATTTTAAAGACATCTGGTCTCTTCACTGCAACAATATCGCCCATTGATCCATCCAGCCTTGCTTTCGTAGGCACTGTCTTTCAGTCTGGAAAATACTGTGGCCACAGCCTGCTCTCTTTCGACTCCTGGCTGAAATTTCTACTCTTACAGGTAGTTTTACCCTTAAAATACATATGTTAAGTCAATCCTTTTGGACAGAAAAGAAGGAACAAACATAAAATCAAAATACTAAAAAGAAAACAAATGTCACCAAGCATCTTGTGAGGAGAATCCTCAAGATAATATCTTTTTCAAGGAATGTCATCTTTCCTACCTCGGGCTGCTGACCTTCAGCAGTACTGTGGTAACACAGATTGAACAACAGCTGATTTTTTCCACCTTTACTCATCAATGAAGAGACATACTGGTGACTAATTGCATAATTGTAAATAAATAAAAACTTACTCTAATCTTCAGGATGTCATGTCTGTCTTTAAGGAGTCGACAGACAGCTGAGGAGGAGGAAAACCTTCTGGTATAAGTTTTCTTCCTTCCCACAGGAGGTTATGGCACCAGGGAAGCTGCAGCTGGAAAGGAGATGCTGCGTCTCCCTATGTATTTTTAATACTCGATTAGTTCTTTCTCTGCTTTTGTCAGTCAGCTGTTTTACCTAAGCCAGCTTTCCTGTAAGATGTCTTTCTAATGTACAGCAGCTGCTGTAATCACTTCCCACCATCTCATGAAACACGCAGATAAGTTGGGAAATAACAGAGGATAATTTGAGAAGACACTATCCCGTCGCAAATCAACAGCCTCAGAAATGGACCCTGGGCCTTGTCCTCCAAAAAAGTATCTGAGAACTCATGAAGAAAATTTCTATCTGATAAAGCTGACATTGACAAGTGGCCTCTAGCTGACACTGTAATGGGACCAAATTTCTAATAGAAGGGGTATTTCTAACAATCTACTTTTTTTAAAGTGGGATAAATCAAGTTAAAGTGCAGAGCCGGCTGAAAAGCTAGCATTGTAAGGGAAAATGATCTCATGACAGGCAATTGGGATCCATAAATGTTTTAAAAATAAGGTCAAAAATTCATTTTAAATAGGCCTGCTATTCTCTCATCATCCATTCCTCCCCCCTGCATCCATTTTCCAATTCTCCTCTGTTCTTCTCATCTGTTGCTGGATGAATTTTTTGCTCTCTTGCGCCTTCATTCTGCTCTTCCTTCCCCACAGTCTGTTCTTTTTGTAAGTAACTGAATAATTCAGTTTAGTGTGTCTCCATAAACAGACACATGTATATAGCACTGTCTGTGCTATAGAGCCAGATCCTTTGAAATCCTTTTCCAGATCCTTTGTGCTTTGCCTTGTTGTTGAGTTTTGCATCCTTTGGACTTCTCCCCACCCCCACCACCCCTCTTTCAGGTTTATAACTAGGATAAACGATAAGCCAAATTCTGTAGGGTGGATCACAAGGCTTAAAGTAAACACCAGCTAGTTAACCAAAGGACAGGCTGATGATGAGTATAAATATTGTGTAGGAAAATGAATGCCTGTTGTTGTCAGTATAATGGGAGATTACTCTAAAATTTTCTGACAGCGAGGGTATATTGGGAAGTATCAGCTCAAGATGGAGTTTAGGTATGTGCTTACATACTCATGTCTTAGTGGGACATCAGTCAAAGCAGTGATGAACGTACGCTATACAAACCTAACGCGGGTCTACAGAAAGAGGCATAATGTTTGTGTAGTATTATCATACACTGCAGTATCAGTCAGACCCTGAGAGAACTATGTAAGCTGCAAGAACTTAGTCTCCCTAGGAATCGGAGGACTTTTCATGGGCACTCTCTTTCAGGGCTTTAGAGTCACAGATTAAGAGCAGATCATGAGAAAGAGCGAAGGAGCTGTCAAGACAAAACCTCGAAGTTAGCATCTGCACTTGTATTTAAGGGCATTTAAATAATGAGGAATTAATCATCTATGTGAGGATTTACTTGGATTGTCTTACAGACTTTGTACAAATCCAGTTACTTAAAATACCAATTCTTTCCTTCAGGGTGGCAGTAAATCCTGGAAACTCTGTCTTTTTAATGTACATTCAAGGACCGCCTGTAACACTGGCCACATTGCAAATACTTCTTCACCTGTTGGTGACCACATCAGCTTCACTGTACCGAACCTTACATTAAGTGGATCTAAAAGCCATTTCCTTATTTGCAGGTCAGATTTGCAAGCTGATAAATAACCTAAAGATACAAAAAGCCTGTCTCTGGATACTAGCTGTGAACATTTCAGTTGAAACAAATCTGTAATGTACTGAGTTTTGTCAGTTCCCAGTTGAGAGTATGAAAGAAGAATCATGCCTGTCTGTGTTAAAGGCCAAGTACTTTATTGTGTGCCTGGCAGGGATCCAAGCCTAAAAATCAACCAGAACAAAAAAAGGAGCGTTAAGAACTGCATTATTTTTCCATAATGTGTCAAAGGGTTCTACACTTGCTTCAGGATGAATAAGGAGCTGTTTGTACTTTTCATGATCAATTAATTCCAGGTTCAGGATGTTGCATTTCAAATAGGTTAGGTTCCCATAATGCATAGACATTTGTGTTGGACCATGGTTAGAAACCAAAATTCCAACTTCTAGAATAATAACATTCCTGTCTTCTAGCGCAATGGGAGAAGCTGACAATTCTATGTACTATGCGAAACCCTATAGCAGAAACTGCCATGAATTCCAGGTTTTCTGAGCCCACAGACTATTAGTAGAAAATATTGAATTTAAAAAAAAAAAAAAAGACAACTTACTTAAAGTATAGCTGCTTCAAAAAGCCTGGATCAGAAGTATTTGTGTATATGCTATTAAAATATTAATTAAGAGAGTATGTAAAACATTAAAATGGGTTGTATGGTTCGCTTACCAATCAAGGCTTTTTATGGTCACTACTTATCTCTGTAAGGAAGGTTTCAGATGGGAGTGTGTTCTAAAGAGCTGTTCAAACTAAGCAGAGGGATTTTGAAAATTTACAGGCTGGCTTTTGGGGGTAGGTTTTGGGGGAAATTATTGTGGAGAAATCCCTGCCAAACCTCATGTGAAAAATAAACTATTCCAAATGGCACATGCAAGGAGAGCCAAACTCAGTTCCATTAATACTAGTAATAAAGAGTGACTCTCATAACTTGTTTGGAGTCATTCCTACTTACACAAAGGTTGAGTTTGGCATAGATTATCTGAACCAGAGGGGAGTCTGAAATGCTCATGTCTTCATGCTAACACTATGTACACACTCTTGTTTACCAAGGGAAGCAGTTCTGGTGCCGTATGTCGCCTTATCAAAGCCCACTGGTACTGTTTATACCCGACAATAGCATGTGAATTTCAGAAACACATCCTGCGGTCTATTCCACGAGATGCCTCATCACATAGCTGCTTTTTGTTGTATTTCAGTGGAGGGATTCTGAGGAGGACAAACAGTAGGCATTTCTCTTACTTCATACAAGTAGTTGAAGGAAATCAGAGACCAATGTGCAGTGCTGCCGGGCTGCGGCTGTCCTTGCAGGCTCGCAGCACTGAGAGGTTCCACCTTAACGTGTGCCAGCGGTCGTGTCCCTTGCAGTTAGGAGGGGTTCTTCTGATGTTGCCCAAACGGAGAACTGGAGTGGGGCATCACAGCGATCTTGACAGCTGCCACAGATCACTTTGATGTGGTGTGAGGGGCCCCAAAGGTTTTCTATTGTATATATTTTTCATAATTTGCCAATATGTTTAGGGAGGCAAAACCAAACCTGACTGATAATTGTATTGATGAGGGGAGTCCATGAACAGATAATCCACACTGTACAGTATGCTGAACGGTTACTGCATTTGTGCACTTAGACGGGTCACAGCTCTGCAGTTTTTATCCTTTGGGGCACAGTTGAATGGGCACAGAAATAGCCTTTTCGGAGCTAGGCTGTAATCTGGCTTCACTGCAGCTCTGAGTAGCACGATAGCTGGATCTTTGCAATTTTCGTTGGTTTTGGCAAGCTTCTGCCAGTCTAGGCTTTAATAGTTTTCTGTCTACTTGTTGATCACTCCACAGATAGGGGACTGTGTGGCCACTTTCCCTGAGCATGTGTGCACACTCTTGTCAAACCTCAGGCCAGTATCGTGTGAGGAAGGTGGAAGAGGATTGAGATTTTAACACCAAGCTTTCGCATGTGGGCTTACTGAAGCCGGTACTTTGCACTTTGAACCTTCCCTTACCCTCAGTGATATGTATTTCTCCATGACAGATTGGTCCCGACCCCTAGCCAGTCAGTGCCCCACATGTGATAGAATCAAATACAGCTGCTCAGGGGTCTGACTACAAGGGGAAGGAAAAAAGTAGGTTTCCTTTTAAAATTGACCTCCTCTTCCTCAGGCCATTAGTAAGAGGCCTGCTTCAACTTCTGGAACGGGGCCCCAGTTACAACAACGCTCATTCTTTAATTGCAAGACAAGTCTGTAATGCCATTGAAATTCATGTCTGAAGCTAAGCATGCACTTAGGTATTTATTAGATCAGGCCTGAAACTGGGCCTCAAACATGACCCTTTCTTAGGCATAAGCTTTTGCCTTTACTACCAGGTATCTGGTGCATTTATCAAATAGATGCTGACAAGGTTGACTTCTTTTTGAATTCTCACAGCTTAATCTCTCTGGGTTATGTTCTTGTTCAGTGTGTTGTTGATTAAAAAGAAATCTCTTCCCTAAAAAATACTGATGATCCAAAGAGTTGCCTAGCTACTGTTGTCCCAGACAGCACCCTGTTTCCTAAAGATGCTGGTCACTGTCCAGCTCTGCCTGCTAAGGATAATGTTCCACTAAAACCTATAGCAGTTTTGACAAAGGACTGCAAAATTTGTCCATTTAACATGATGGAAAGCAGAATGACCTCAGTGAGGCAAACGGCAACGGTTGCCCAGCGTGTGCAGAACAGGGTCGAGCTTGAAAGAAGCTGGGTCAAGCAATACAACTATGTCATTGAGGCTGTTACAGAGTACAGATCTTTTATTTGTTATAGTAAAGTA
Source organism: Rhynochetos jubatus (assembly GCA_027574665.1). Classification (NCBI taxonomy): domain Eukaryota; kingdom Metazoa; phylum Chordata; class Aves; order Eurypygiformes; family Rhynochetidae; genus Rhynochetos; species Rhynochetos jubatus. The sequence goes on along the minus strand of CM050654.1, from coordinate 16,066,546 downwards.
TATGACAGAAGCCAACTGAAATAATGGACTTTTGATTGCTTTTGATTTCTGGATTGAGTTCTTTTATTGTATATCTATGCAGCACTTCTCATTATTGCAGCACAAGATCTGAGGTGGAGGCCTTGGGTCTTCTTGAGTTTTGCACAAGTTCCTCACTGCAAAATGCATTAGCAGAAGTGCTTGTTAAATTTCATCCTAGGCGCAGTTTCAGCAGTCAAGGTGTCAGTGCTCTGGCTACGTTGTTGTCTTGCAGTTAAAAAACACTAAAAAGTTCAAGATTTCTTCACAGCCAAGGTGTGAAAAGTAATTAGAATGTATCACTGGGTGCTGGGTATAAGCAATTATCTGTGAATATATAAAGGCTCTATTTTTCTCAACAAACAGGCGGCATTGTTATAATTATTTAAAATGAAAAAGAAAGCCACTGACTCAGACATGGAGAGATTGGGCGGATAACTTTATTAGTTCCCAGTCTAAGGTCTGTAGTGCAGATGCTAATCTAATATCAAGACTGCATTAAAATAAAGTACAAAATACGGGAATAGAGAACTCCATTTACCCTGTAAGGCTGATGCTGTACATGAGTTTGGCTTTTCTGCTCAAGGCCGGCTCTTTTCAACTTTCAGCTTCAACTCTGTCTGTTAAAGACCACTTGGAAAAAGGAGCGCTAGCACCTTCCTTCTTGCTCAGTACAGGATCTGACTAGAACACATTCCTTCTATCGAATGTGCTGGGTTTTGAGAAGTTCAGCAAAAGTTAATCAATTTCATTTTTGTTTGCATTGGGTGGTTGGTTTTTTTTAAAAACCTTCTTTAATGTTCTTGCTTTATTTAGTAAATTGAATTTGTAAGCAGGAATTTCCCAGTGTAGAGGGAGCCTGATAAAAACCTGGCACTGTGCAGCCTAATCTGAAGGGGTTTGATTTGACTTTTTTAGTGATTTTGAGACACTTGCTGTGCAACTGTATTTATTAAAAATAAGAAAGCAAGAGCTGCAAATACTGCTGTCTGTAGTTTGGCTGCTTTTTCCTCATCAAACGGCCTGGCTGTTGTGTTGTCACGCTCCCCAATATTAAGTAGAGCTATTCTAGCTGAACTGTATGTCCTAAGTCTTGTATGGTAGGAGATCTTGAGTCTTCTGTAATCCAGGTGACAATGGGATGTCTGCCTTCCAAGCAGAAATATAAATTCTGGCCCTTCTTGCCTCCAAGGGGGTCCTGTTAGTCAAGGCAGATAATATGTGAATAATCCAGTGTCCCAGAGTAGCACAGATTTCATAAAGTAGTATATCAAATTCAGCATGTACGTTGTGAATGTGTACAGCTGAGCAAGAGGACAAATACTGGTATCTGTTCTAAAATGCAGTCTGGCCACCAGTAGTAAGAATTTTCTGGGTTAAGTCTATCTGTTTTCTTGATAGACTGGAAGTAATGATTGTAAAAAATTACTGTTGCAAATATTGCACTCCTGTGTTAGGATGACCAATGCTGTCGGTGATGACAAATAATGGCAGTAGCTCTCAAGGACTGTGAACCCCAAGGAGGCTCAGACCTGTACACCATCAGCTATTCCAAGAAAAGTCAGAGAGCAGATACCTAGAGTGAAATTGTAAATTTGAAGTTATGATATGACTCAAAGTGAGCAAATTGGGATTCTGAGGAGATCCAACAGTTTCTTGTGTTGCAGTAAGCATGGTTATATCAAATTACATTCTATACTTTATAATTTGATGATAACTCCTTCAAGATAAGAAAAAAAGTTATAATTTGAAATACATGCCTGTGCCTTCCATCCCTGGTCTGCCATCATCAAAACAAAGTCTTTCTGACAATCTAAATTCAATCTTTCTTGTGGAATGATTATAGGGGGAATTTAGCAAAGTACTAGCTAGCGGTACTCACCAGTGGATCAGTATTAACATTTACATTTGCATTTGAAGCTAATTTTCAAAGTATTTCTCTTAATTTGCTAGGAAGTTACCTGTCAGGTTAGCAATTAAACTGTAATTTGGTCACTGAGGTGTTTACATGGATTAATAGATCTCTCTCTTAAGCATATGCTCCTGGGTTTGAAATAATAGCTATATTGCGTGGTAGCATGACCCCACTTGAGTTTCAAACACACATGCACAAAATCAAATTCCATCACATTTTAATGCAAATTTTACCTTTGCAAATGATGGCCTGAAAAGAATGAGTTTCCATGGTAACCTTAGGGAACACATAACCTGTTTATCATAACTTCTCCATGAAGCAAGACAGGGGGTGGGGAACGTGCTTTGATGTCAGCTATATTTTTCTGTAGACAGCATTCTGCTGTAGCACATATAGAGAAATTACCAAAATGCTCCTCTACTGTCCTAAATAAACTTTTTTCCCTTTCTTAGCAACAGAGGCAATCATGGAATAACATAGGAGGGAACTGCAATAGGCAGAATTCAAAACCATTAACTGACCTTTCAGCTCCTGTCTATAGTTTGATAACTAGGTCAACATTTTGAAAGACCAATCACAAATTAAGTGTTAAAACAGATCTCTTCCATCACGTTCTCCCTCCGTGTTTTCCCTCCATGCTTTACGTTTGGCCCTCAGGTATCCCTGCTGCCTTTCAAAGGCACTTTAAGTTTTTGTTTTCTTGTTCTTCCACTTCACTGCTGGAAGTACTGTTTGAAAAATGCCTTGAAATGTCTCTGAACTCCTACATTGTGGAGCTACCATGGAAAAGAATATATTGATTATACTTCTCATTCAGCACCGACTTTCAGAGTTGAGGTGGTGGCTTCTGGAGCTGCCATTAGCGAGGAGTGAGTTTGATGGCTGCAAGCATCTGCAGGGTTGTGTTTTTCCTGCAGCTGCACAGTAACTCCTGGCTAAAGGAAAGTATGTCTGCAACACTTTTTAAGGTCATTAGGAGTAAGGAACAGATGTTGAGTTTTTTCAGAACGCTGCTTTGAAGTGCCATTTAGGAGTCAACTGACAAGACTGACCCTATAGGCAGTGATTTTTGGGACTGGAACACAGAGGAACCATTGCCCACAGTTACCCATCTGGTATCCATCTGGTACCAGCAAACAACAGACAGTACCAAATCACAGAGAAACTGTACCAACTGCTAAATTGGTATCAGCAAGCAAAGAAGGTCGCCACCCAGCAGCAGTTGCAAGCAGGAGAAACAATGTCTGTAACATTTACAGACTGATATCTGAAGATCGGGAGGAACCTGATGCCGTAGCATATGGAAAGCAATTTCCCTCCCTAAGCCTGCTTATGCTGGTGTTGTTTGCTCAGTATTAATCCAGGTTTGGGATATTTTCACTTTTTTTTTTGTTAACTGCATTGAATTTGCACTGTGGAGAGCTTTTGTCATGATGCCGTTGAGAGAGTGCCTCTCCTTAGTGGCATCTATGTTTAACAGGATTAAGGTGGATTTAATACCCTGTGCTACAGACCAACCATTCCAATTCTAGGAGTACTGTTCCAGAGTGGTGTCAAATCACAATGGAAGGAGTTGAGGTTAACTTTTAACTCCGTGACCCTCTGCTGTTTTTCTTTGATGTGAAGTATTCTTGGGGAGAACTGTGGCAGGGGGCTGTTTCCCAATTTTATTGCCATCTTCCTCTTCTTCCCTTTGTTCATTTTCCCCCTTCTTCCCCCTTTTCTTCTCTTGAAGCAGTGTGCTGGTTTGTACAGTAGCTAAGTGTTTAGAATGTAATAATACAACAGTGAGAGATTTACTGCCTCTAGGCTCTACCCCTTCTACTCTTGAGGACCTCCAGCAAGGCATGATTTTATAGACAATGAAAGGCTCGCTCTCCCCTGTGAAGCTGCCTGCCTGCAGGAAGCTTTTCACTGTCTATTTCTACTACTTGCTCTGCAATTTAGTTCCTTGCCCTGCTATTTCCCCCTTCCCTCCCTCTTCCCTTCCCTGACACGCACATGCATATACCCCCCGCATACACATTCAGTACCGACACCAGATGTAGGTATATACCGCGATACAGCATTATCTCATTGTGTGCGTTAGAAACCTCAGAAATACCCCAAACGTTTTTGTTTTGCCATCCTCATCATAAATGAAAATATTGATCTGTTCCCTGTTTGCTTTCCAGGTACTGACACTGTCATTTCATTTTCCCTAAAAAGAACACAAGCTCATAGCTGGGCTGCAAAGCATGGCCATTACACCCTGGCATTGGTGCCAAGAACTCTGCTGACTTAGCTGGAGAAAGATGCTGAAAGCCCCTGACTTTGACAGAAAATTCAATTCAATTTACTTCATACAGTGTCTCTCATGAAGTATTTCAAAATGCCTTATATCAGGAGATAACATAATGAGAAAATGCTGTAGAGAACTGGGTATTCAGATAGCAAGACAAAATGATACACAACAATGAACTGGAGAAAAAGAAAAGACGACTGTCATTTAAAAGCAGTAATCATCTGGATAAGTAGTCTTGTAAACTAATTACAGTGAGAAGAGAAGCAAAGAATGCAAGACTGGGAGGAACAAGAAGCAGCTTAGTTTCAAATGGGCTAAGGCAGAGGACTGCTTTCATGGGGGGAAGGAGTTGTGCACAGTGTTGTAGAACAACTACAGGAGATGTGCTTTAGAAATGTATTGACAAGTGTTAGGTATGCTGTGTATTGCATCACAGGTGTATCTCAGTGGCAAGTTATTCTCTCTGGTGGCTGCAAAGAGATTAATTACATCGGTCTGATTCAGTGGAAGAGCAATTGAAATGCCCCCTTGTAGTTGGAAAGAATCAGTGCTGATGGGTGCTGAGGTTTTTTTGTTTTGCTGCTTTTAAGTTTTGCTCTCAGCTCAAGGGCCTCTGTTTGCCTCTACTCTGAGAATAGGTTTGCAAGAGAGGGTGTCGCAAATCTGGTGCTCATTAAAGACAATTAAGAGATAGAATTAACCAAAACATATTACACGACTAATGGAAAAAGAAGCCACCCACAGAGACGGACACAGGCCAGGAAATGATCTCATTTTGCATGGTCACAGGAAACTATAGTCCTGCAGCACCAGGGATCGGGAGATCGCGGAGCTAGGGTTCAGAAAGCAGAATATTGTCTTTGTGGGGCTGTGCAAAAAACACTTGGCAGTTTTGGCTTCACCTCCGTCTTTGCTATTTTCCTTCTTAGTGTTGCAAGATGCAGCAAATGCTGAGAGCTTGTTTTCTGCTAAGCTAAGGCAATTGCCATGTTTTTAAACTGTTATGGGAACAGCCTGTTTCCCTTTTAAAGTTCCCATCTGTGTTTGTATTTCCCTCAGTCTATTGCTTTTATAGAGAATTTTCCGCTCTCTCTAAATCCAAACCATTAGTTTCACCTCCTTGAACAAGAGGTAGGGCATTACGGAGGAGGAAAAGTAAATCCTGAGATAATCAGCCCTGCTTAATTCCAGCATGGAGCACTGCTGTCATCAGTGTTCCTGGTGTTCATTGCACAGGGAGAAGGGACCGTGACTGTAAGTATGTACATTTGTGTGTGTGTGTATATATGTGTATGTCTGCGTATAGAGAGGCAGAAGGGGAGCATTACATTGCCTAGCAGTCTGACCGACCAAGTAGTGCTCTGATTGCATACAGCTGATTTTCTAAGTGAAAATGTTCAAAACTACTCACCAGCAAAACGAAGATCATCAGTGACTGGAGTGTGCGCCTGTGTTTCTTACAGGGAAGAGGAAGGATGGTTTGATTACTGTCTCTTTTTTCCTTTAGACAAGGATGTTTTTCTCACCCAAGGGAAAGGCATTCTAGCAGCATGAACATAACTATTAATCAACACTTAAGCAATAATCAGTGAATGAAAAATGATGACCAGAAACTGAAAATGTACTTGCATAGCTATTTTGGCGCTTTTTCCTTTGAGATCATGCCCTTGCATTTTACCATGAACAATTCTTACAAAATTAGTGCTGATATACTCCAAAAGGCATTGATTTAAAAAGACAGCGTTTATTTTTCACTTTAAAAAAAATTACTAACAGTGAACGATACATTAAGATCTGCAGAAGTAATGTTCTAAAGCTACCTCAATAGTCTCTGAGACAGATCCTCAATTGATGTGAACCAGCAGTATCTTAAGGGGTTACCTCAGAGATGGAGATGCCGAGATCATCATCACTAGAATGCTGTGTTCAAATGTGTGATGTGTTCAGGATACAGATATATAAATGTTTTCCCTGTGTATTTTCACCCAAAAAGGCGACACAGCCACTGAGAGATGCAGGTGTGTATCAGCTTTGGGAACGCCTCCAAGAGGAATCAAATGCTATTGAAATTAAAACAAACCACCCTCATCAGTATTTAGGATGCTTTCCTGAATCAGGGCCAAGGTATGTGGTAGCACCCAGCAGTAACCAAGGCTGCAAGACTCTACTAGGAGTGCAGCGATACCTTCCTTTAGCTCTTCAAGATGTTTTTTGACAAACTTAGTCACAGTTCTAATAGCATCATGTTCTTTGGAATCATCTCAAAACCAGACTAATATAAAATGCTTAAAGTGAGCGTGTGCTTCACAAAAGGAAGGCTCAGCATTCCATGTGTCTGAGCCCAGAAAACAGAACTTCAGGAGTCTACAAGATCATGACTTGGTGACTGGGCTGTGAACAGGCATCTGTAGGCATCTGTTGATTCCCCTTCCCACATTATTTACCCTTGTTTCCTGTTGACAAGAAAATGAAAGTGTTTGAATTAGTTGCCGGACTACCCACAGCAAACTTTGAAGGCATCAGAGTGTGATTTGAGAACCTCTAACAGTTACACTCCCAAAATGTCTGTAAAATGGAGCGGGAACAGAAACACGAGGGTTCTCAGGACCTGCGGGGAGGATACTGCTTCCTTCCTTATTCTAGAAAACTGTCCTACGAACAAGTTTGTAACTGGGACATTGGAAGTGCTCTCTCTCTCCAGTGGTGGAGGTATTTTTGAGAGTTCCAGTGGGACATCATCTTGGTTTGTGTTGCAGCCACTTAGCAAAGAAAAGCACCGCTACGAATATCAAAAAGAAGTACTGAAGGTGCTGTCTTACACTGAAACAATGGTAAAGCAGTACCGACGGGCTCATACAACATTAGACTCTTCTTTGAGGACTGCTTCTGTCATTAAAATCAATGCAACTTAATTAAAGCAAATTATAGATAGATACATCTATAAATAAGATATTAAAGTGCGCTGCTGAATATGATAATTGCCGCATATTTAGCAATCAGCGTGTGTGTTCTGCTTTTGCCAGGAGGGATTTCTTTCAGGGGAATCAATGGAGCTTTATTAAAAACCATCCAAATTAGAGGGAGAAATGATGAGTGTTATAATAACGCAAAATCACTGTTTCAACTTTCATTGCAAAACCAGGAAAGCAAAATACATCCCTCTTTGTGTATGTAAGGAAAACATCAGGAAAATTCTTTTGAATCATGGACACTGGTAGAGTTTTTAATTTTTACCTTCTGATGCAAAACATAAAAAAGCTGGGTGGAGGAAAACATGTTTTCTGTGGAAATGCTGGAGGTCTTGGAGGGTGGGATAATTGGGCTATCACAGCAGTAAGGAATTAAGAAGACCCTTTTGATCAACCTCCTCCATTTCACATGGAACATCCAGTTCACTGCCTTACCTACCCACCTCTGTTTTAACAGCTAAAGAAAGTGTTAGTGAGCCAAATCATGCTCCTGAATTCCACCTGCAGTCCCTAGAACCAGGCAGACTGTTGAAAAGCAGAAAATAAAATGGGTGAATTTTGGTGCTTCACCTGGGTATGAAACAGTGAGACTGGGGTGGGGAACAAATCTGCTTTTACCTCTCTCAGTTTTTCTTCAGTTTTCACTTAATTGAAAACAAAAACCAACTGTGTCTCAGCAGAGGGGAGACCTGAAGGTTAAAGGGCAAATTCCGTTATACCATGGCTCTTTTTTGGCATGCTGAATCTCAACCCATGTGATTAGAAACGCTCACAGACAAAAGAAGAGCTTTGAGAACAGAGGTCAAACCAGCATCTGAATCAAGTCCTTTAGCAGATGATCACAAGACTATTGAAAAATGTACTAAGCAATGCGGCAGTTCTGTGTGCCATGTTTATACACAGACTTTAAGGTTAAAAGCAGAAATGGGTGGCATTTTCAAAGCACTTGGGTGATGGCAGAGCACACGTCTCACACCGCAGCCTTCCTGGGATGGCTCCTGTCTCTTAGTCCTGTAAGTCATGTCAGTCATATAAAATGCAACAGTAGTACCATGCCATTTGGTCATGGGGAGAAAACCACAATGCCCAAGCTGGAGTGACTTCCCTGAGCATATGCAGTGAAAAAGTTAGAAGTCACAGGACTCCTATCTTCATAACCTTTTCCTGATCTCCCATAATTGTAAGTTGTCAGGAGTGACTCAAGTGGAGTCCGCAGTGTTTTGCAGTGCATTCACAAACACGTAGCTGAAATCACGTCAGCCTTGATGGAGTCATGCTATTGCTGCTTATGTAGTGAGCAGCACACGCTCCTCATTTTCTTTCTGATCTTAATGATAATTGAGATGTTTGGAGGAAGCTTATTGTTCAGAAGTGGGAAAAGCAAAGGGTTAAACAGAAAAACTCAAAGGGTAAAGATGTGTAGCTTACAAGCAGAAAATTAATAAGCCTGAATGCAACAACCACTGTGGATTATTCCTCTTTAAGAGTGTGAAACTTCTGACTCTGAGCCATGGTTTTTCTATAACTAGTTAAGAAGCCTTAAACAAATTTTTTAACCGATGGATCTCTGCAAAGATGATCAAAGTTTTCTGTATGCAGCTCTAAATAAAATGCCCACAGGAGAGGGAATGGTGGCTGCAGCTTTCTGAGACAGCCACCCTGAAAATGGCTCTGCATCTTTCTTTTCATTATGAGCAATACCCACGGTCTTGTGTCTTCAGTGTGCTAACTTCACTCAGGATGGACCTGGAGCAGGGAGCTGGGGTAGCTCAGGTGGGAATTTGTGAGAGGAGGTAGAACCCCAGGTGAAAACACATCATCCAGCCGAATGTGTCCCTGCTGCTAGAGGCAAGGAGTTGCTGCTGGTTTCCATTTTCAGCGTGGTTGCTCTCACCTTGAGCTGTGTGCACGAGAAAAAGTTCATTCTGGCTTCATGAAGCTTAAACTTTAAAAAAGATTGCTGTAGTTGTTATTGTTCATACCACAATGGCTGTTCAACCCCAAGGGGCAAGGGAGGCTTTCCTGCTAGCAGCTAGTCTTTTGACCTTTAACAAATGCTTCCGGGAGGAAGGCAGCGTAAGGCAGGTGAGGAGGTATGAAATGCAGCGTCTCCTGGGAAAAGACACGGCCTCTTGCACTTTTCTGCACACTTTTCAAAGTAGTCTCAAGATTCAGGATGAAGTAGACCCTTTCTCTGCTCTTAAGTTGTTCTTCTGCAGCACCAGAGTTGTCCTGTAGGCAAATCCTAGACTTATTTCACAATACCTACTGCAGGTCTACTCTCCAAATGCCTGATAGATTATTTGCAAATATTTGAATGCTCTGGGATGCTTGTTTCTGGCTTGATCTACACGTGCATGTTCACATTACCTGTTTTGTTTTTTTCCTGGGAAGTTTTGCTAGGGAGAATTGCCAGGTTAGAGATACTCAACGCTAGCTTACTGCTTCCGTCTGTTTGAAAGCTCCTCAGAGTGCCGTGCAGTTACCGTGCTGGCCAGGGACATTACTTGCACTGACCCCTGCGCAGCTTTCCTTTTCTCTTTTGCTTTACAGTTGCTTTCCCTTTCTGTCTCTTTTGGATCTGCATGTGAAACTGTGAATCTTTGGACAGTTTTCTGTCCTGAATCAAAGGTGGATTCATTTGTCCCAGGAGGGTGCCCCAGCCTGTGTTCGTTCTTCTCTGCCTTTTAGCCCTGAAGGCTGTGGATATAGAGAGTGGAGAGCAGCACGCAGTGCCCACCCTGCTCTTCCATCTGCGCGTACCCCAGCCTGGTTCTGCCGCTGGGGACTGTCAGGGGTTTCAGTAAAGAGGCAGAGGTGTCATAGAATTTTATCCTCAAGTGACAAGTTTTTATTGCAGAAATTTTGTTTGCTAATTGAAATTACTGGGTTAAAAAAAAAAAAAAAGATACTTGAACAGCAAAAATGTTACTAGCTGTGTACAAAAAAATGCCTTTCTAGCACCCAGAAAATCCTGACCGTGAAGCCATTGATTTACATGGATGCGATGTCTTGCCCGTTGGTCTGGTACCCCTGTCTCCAAGTGTGGCCACTGCTCTGTGCTTCAGGGAATTCATCAGGCTTGCCAGAGGGGCAATTAGGAGAACAACCTGCTGGTACGGAGGTTTCTGCCAGCTCTCCTTTTCAGGGAATGGCAGACTCTTTGAGGCTTTACCTCTCTTCAACCTCTCAAAGGTTTTATTTTCTTCTACTAATCTGATGCTAGTTGTTTGATTCATATGTGTATCCGGTTTATTAATTTTCCATTCTACACAAGGCTTGGCCATGCCGATACTTTGCAACAGTTAAGTTTCATGAATTGTTTGTTGTTGTTTTTTCATAAAGATAGCATTTCTTTTCCTCAGTTTAAGCAGGCTGCTCTTTTAATTGCACTGATGGGATGATGGCTGTTTCTGTGTTTATCTCTACCCCGTTATTTTTGCATATTCATGTTTTGCTTGTTAGTTCAGGCCGCACTAGACTAAGATGATGTGTTCATAATGATGGCTCTTAATTTAAGTTGATGTCGTTAATTTAAGCCCTAAAAATACAGGAGCATGTTTTGGATCATTCTCCGTTGTGCATTTGTGAAATGTGGGTTTCATCTGCTGTCTTGTTCTTACTTTATTGATTGGGGTGTTGGTCTCAAAAGCTCTTCCAGCCGCCTCTGATATGCACTCAGCTGAGTAATGCACCCTTCATCCTCTCCTGCACCTCGCTGGTCACCTCATGGTCAGTGCCCATGTGGCTTTCATAGGGCTTCCAGATTTTAATCCTTTTTAATTAAGATTACTGTTTCCTTCCTTACGTATTTTGTGATTATTAACTATGTGGTTAAAACCTCCGCACCTGGACTGAGGGCCAGCTGCGCACATCCTGTTTCAGGGGAGGAGGAGAAGCTGGAATATTTTGATATTGTTAATTAGTGCCTTTCACACCGATTTTTAGCTTGGTTTGTTGTAAAAGACAGCAAGGAACCCTTTGCTTTGACTCTCTGAAACGTAAATAACTTGTTCGAAGGAGGTGTTTCCATTTTTGCAATTTCTCTTTTCGTCGGGGTAGTATTTTATTCCAGGCACCATTTTGCTGGTGGCTGAGCGATGGTACGGTTTTACTGTCGCATGGACAGATGGAGAAGGGAAGGGAGAAGAAATGGCTGAGTCTTTAATTAGCCGTGCAGAACCAGAGCATGCTTTTCCAGTGCGTCGGGGGTTTTATATAGGGTGTGGAGACTCAGCCGCTCGATGGATCCAAATTAGCAAAATTGTGTATCCACCGCCTGGATGTTTCTATGGCAACTGTCTCTCAAATCATATATACAAACAGACCTGGCGGGGGGTATCGCCTTCTATTTGGTCTGTAGGAAACCATCGGAAAAGGGGTGCTTTGAGGCTGCAAAGAAGGCCTTGTGATGTAAATATTTTTTACTTTCTGGTGACTGGCATAAGTTTTGGGATCGCTGTGAGATGCTGGTGCGATGCCGAATCTGTTTGTGCTTTTGCACGTTGACTGGCTGCTGTTATTCCTGCTAAGTGTGAGAGTGATCGCTGGGAAACTTGCACAGGGTTGTGAAGGCACAGAGTTACCAGGCACATCCTTTAGCTCATAAATATCTTGCTGCTGCACATGATTAATAGCCTAGCTACAGCCATGCAGGTAGACCGTATCTATGGGGCTTCTGTGCTGAGCGAACCAAATTATACATTCGTTTCTTTTCCCCTCATTCTTCTTCATAAAATGGTAGAAATCTCGAGGCTCTTCTCTCACCAGCATACCTGGTGAATTAAGGGCAGTTATCAACCTGATCAAATTAGCAGTGTAAGAACAGCCAAAGCAGCTGTGACTCTTCACCTGAGTGACTCTATCTTTATAAATTCTCTATATATGTTACTTTTTCTGGTGGAAAAAAAAAAATGAACGATCCATTTAGCCTACTGCCCTCTTTTTGAAATGTAGGGCAATTGTTACTTTTTTCCAATCCAAAGTCAGGCACAGCTAAAGCCTGGGTCATTTCAAATCAGAGGTGGTTATTTCTTGTGGCCATCAGCTCCGTGAGGACTCCTTTCTGTTTTGAGTCAGGTAAAGAAGACTTAGCAAGAGGCCTGCGCTAAATAATTGTTTCACTTAGGAGTATCTTGTCTGTTCAGTGAGTGGCAAGCTGCATAATGGTATTTGTCTAGAATAATTCCTAAACCTGCCTAGTAGCTCCAAGGGATAGTGCCTCTCTTTGCATTGGACTTGGCTTATGTAATGGGTCCACAAGAGATTGTACTCAGAAATGCTGTGTAAAGGTAGCTAAGACTTACTACACCTAAGTGCACAACCTTTCCCGTTGTAGAAGTTTATACATCTCTTCAGTGAAGATAGCATATTGTGCATAAATTACAGGACTGACAGAAATGTACTCTAACCTGTAGAATGTGAAAAGCTTGTTAATTTTTGTTTGTTTCCTCTTTTTATAATCAGGCATTTGCTGAAAGCTTTGTGTGATTTATTATTTTCTTTTTAATGAATTGTTAAAAATGTTTGAAAAGGCATTAAATCTTCCTTTCTGCTATTAATCTGTAAAAGGGGAAGGGGATTTTAAATGGCCTTTTAGTATATTGCTTTATAAAACTGCTGATTCTAGCAGCACTGGAATAGGAATACATACTAATGTAAGAAACACTGAAGGCAGTCAGAGCCTCCTGCATTTATGGAGGAAAAGACTAATAGCTCCATTTTAACAAGGCTCTTAACACTTTGGGCCATCAGCAGGCATTGAGTAAGTGAAATTGGGAGAGCTCCTGTGTGCTAAAAGCATTGCAGTTCACCATTTTGTACCCCAGTCGGAGCCTTCCTGATAGAATTGTGCTCTCCAGCCAACTCCAGTTGCCATCTTGAAAACAAACCAAGTAGTGAGCTGGCATTTTGACTGAGTGCACTAACGCTTCACTTCTGAAATCGCACCAGAGCATGATAAATGCACTTAACTCCCGGCTGGATACTTAGCTTTGCAGTGGCGTTAGCAAAGTTTCTGGATTTGTGTTAAGAATGAAAGCAAAGCCTGTTTCTCTCATGTTTTATACTTGAGCACAGCACACAAGTGGAGAAAAAAACAGCAAACTTGGTTCTAAGATGCTAGCTTTGATTCAAGTAGTTATGCCACTGGAATCAGAAGGGATGTGTTTAATTAGATTACGTCCTCATGTTACTGAATTCTAGGAGGAAGGCCAGCCAGGGAAGAGGGAGAATATCCCGGCTAGCACGCAGACGAAGAAAAGTCTCTGAAGATTGTACCTGTTCCAAACAATTCTTTGGTACAGAAGCCTTTCTTGTTAGCAGTGATAAGATTATGTATGGGATTTGGAGCTTCTTTGAGCCCCTGCCTTTCTTTTGTTGATTTTGGCATGTTGCAGCATCATGTGTTCTCTGCTTATCGTTTTGAGATGCATTGTTAGTAGCTGGGCTGCGTAATTGATCTTCATCTCTAATTACTCTCCTCTCCACAGGTGCCTGGAAAAGGTCCAGATGGGAGCTCATACAACCTCCACTTCGAGGGGATGGAAAGGCAGTATGCATCCTTACCCAGGTACCGCTCCGAGCCTCATGCACACACACTCCGGCTCACCCTCCCTCGATGGGGAGGGAAATCAGCCCACAGCTGATGTCCGGCTCCAACACAAGAGATTATTTTGCAGTTCTGTCTTGTCACCTTTTGCTGCTGATTTAGTGCCATCTTTGTAACTGTGCTATTAATTTGGACTTCTGAATTTTTTTTAAAAACATCTCTCATTGAACGTGCCAGCAAGAGTCATGATCCACAGGTAGAGAACATGACATTAAGGAAACTGGCTCTGCAAGAGTTATAACAGGTCGTAGCAGGGCATAAATGACCGAGTTGGTAGTGATATAATCCTAGCTGGCGCTGACAGAGTACTGCTGTGGAAAGCCTCCACTACAGCAGCCACAGCTACTGAAGTCCCACTGTCGCTGTAAGGACTGCCTGACTAGCAGTCCTGTTCCAGTACAGCGTCTCTGTGCTTGAACTGAATGCTGTGGAAATGAGAATGAATTCTCTGAGGGCTTTTTTAATTTTTAATCCTTATCAACTCAATGAAGAGTAATTCTAGTCTGAAACCAGTGGGGTGTAACAAAAAGGAAGCTTTTCAGAGATTTCAGTCCCGTTTCTATGGGAGTTCTAATAGCAGAGTGTAAGATTTAGCAAGCCAGAAAGGGGAGTGAGGAGATGCTAGAAGAGATAGAGGGTGAAGCAGTGGGAGGAAAACATAAATAGAAAATTATTTTCCATTTAGAATTAGAGGGCTGGGAAAGACCTTAGAGGGGTTGCTCAGTCCATTCCTTGGACCTACAAGCAAGATGATTTGTAAAAGCAAAGCAAAAATAGCTATTTACAAGCAAGGAGAGATTCTTCATTGTGACTAGTGCTGGCATTTACGAAACCCCTGAATAGTTTCTTTTTGCTTCTTTTTCCACTGAGCTATTTACATTCAAAGGTGTCACTGGAGAGACTGATTGATAAACGTGTAATGCTGTGTCCAATTCCAGATGAAAATACAAAGAATAGCTTACTTTTGGTAACCAATATATAAAGCCTGTCTCAAGATATTGTTGGATATTTGTAGGCATTTTTAATGTACGTGGTTTCTAAACCAAAGGATGTGTCCGAGTTATGCCTTCAAACAGTGTTTGTGTCAGCCATCACTTTGGAAATTCATCCTGTGCAGTAACTGGCTTTCCAGCAGTGACTTCTCGAAGTTATTTCCTGACTGATTGTGGATATTCTTACTCTCCTGGGTAAATAGCCATCTTCTTTCATAGTCCTCCAACACTCATGTGTCCTGTCTTGTTTTTAGCAGTGATTTTTGCAGGTTAGTTAGGTGTAGTTTAATTATGCATACTCTTTTTAATCTATTTTAAACTTAAATTTTGCCGAGTACTTGCTTGTGAATTACAAGAATAAATTAGCGGTTGGTGCCCAGTGTAAGTCTCTACAGCAATCTTCGTATTCCTGTATCATGTCTCCTTTTATTCATTTTCCCTTCAAGCTAATCAGCCTTATTTTTTCAGTCTTTACAAAATGGAAATTTCTCAGCAAAGTGACTTCCATCACCCAGAATTCTTTTTATTTCACAGGTATTCCTTTCAAGGGAGGATGGCCAGAAGTGAGCACAACAGTTGAGATGCAGATGTGCCCTTGCTTTATGCAGCAGTGCTCTCTGTAGAACCACAGAATGGTTTGGGTTGGAAGGGACCTTAAAGATCATCTAGTTCCAACCCCCTGCCATGGGCAGGGACACCCTCCACTAGACCAGGTTGCTCAAAGCCTCATCCAGCCTGGCCTTGAAGACAGCCAGGGATGGGGCATCCACAGCTTCTCTGGGCAACCTGTGCCAGTGTCTCACCACCCTCTCTGTGAAGAATTTCATTCTGATATCTAATCTAAATCTCCCTGCTTTCAGTTTAAACCCATTACCCCTTGTCCTGTTGCTACAGGCCCTTGTAAAAAGCCCCCCCACACACCCCAGCTTCCTTGTAGGCCCCCTTCAGGTACTGGAAGGTGTGGAAGGTGCTATCAGGTCTCCCTGGAGCCTTCTCTTCTCCAGGCTGAACAAGCCCAACTCTCTCAGCCTTTCGTCATAGGAAAGGCACTCTAGCCCTCTGAGCATCTTTGTGGCCCTCTGCTGGACTCTTATTCCTTCTATCTTCTTCCTTTCAAACTCACTGCATCCTCAGCACATCCCTAGGTGTGTGTATTGCTCCTGTGTTTGTGTTGTGGCTTTTTTCTTACAGAAGTAGGTCTGTCTGAATCAGACCATGAATTTTGCAGTGTTCTTCCCAAAACCTCCATTTAACTTGCTGGAAACGTGGCTCTCCAGCTCTTAGGACAGGTTTGAGTATTTAGCTGGCTGGGACTCGCCATTTAGGACGTCATCCAAACATTCAACAAGCTTTGAAGACCAGTGTGAAGAATGCCATTCCTCTCAGTGCCTAACAAGATTATGCTGAAGAGTGAGAGGGCCTGCGCTTGCGTGGGGTTGTGTGTGCTTCCTGACCCGAACGCTGGCCGTGCCGCACGCCGGCCATGCCATTGCCATGTCTCCAGAGGGGTTCCACCCTGGCGCGAGCAGAGCGCTGGGACAGCGTGCCCCTGGGTGTGCCTGCAGTCCAGCCATCGGCTGCTGCCTTTCATGGTAGGTTTTGTAAGTTTTGCAGTTTCATGTTACTGCAGTAATTAAGCCCTGGCAGTCACAAATGACTAAATTGCTACAGTGAAGTCCAAATCCAGGAGAAGGGGATGCAGCCTCACTGCCAGCCACTAATGGAAATGAGTGATTTCTTTTCTTCTCATGGCTGACTGCCCAGGAGTACAGAGGGATCCAGGTATAAACCACCCATTTGCCAACTTATTCTCCGTGGAGGATCTATGAATACTACTGTAATGGGCGGCATTATTAAAAAAAAGAGAAAGAAATAAGAAGGTAGAAAGAAATACAGAGGTGGAGTTTCCTCAAAGAGCAGCTTTCTTCTCCCCAGCGTTCTCATATTAGTTCATGGTTTCCTGCCTGTGGGTTTATTCCCCTCCTTGTCCCATCCTCATCTTGGTCAAGCCCCTGACTGCATTTGGTATGGACGTGCTGTATAATTGTCTGCATACCTGGCCGTTTAAGTCCAATTGAGTAAGAGATACTTAAAGAGGCTTCAGAGGAGGGTTGTAGGCACAGGGAAACAGATTCTTATTGCAATATTGTGTTGAGTCCAGGAGGATATGACCTTTGCCTGCCGCTGTGGTGTGGCACGCACGCAGAAAGAGAGGAAAGCGCTTGGACTGCAGCCAGTTTGACTAGCTGCGGGGAGGGGGGGAGGGGATCTGTGCCCTGTCAAGAGTAGCTGGGACCTACACGCTGAAACGGTTCTGCTTACCTGGAAGCCAGCAGGAGTCATGCCAGTGTGTGTGGGCATGGACAAATTGAGTAAGAGAGCTTTGGCTTTCCTCCCCACTGGGCGAGAGGGAGGAATGGTCACCTGCCAAATAGCTTTATGAATGTCTGGTGCCCCTAAGGCGCTACTCCGTTCCTGTGCAAAGGCACGCATCCTGCGTGAAGGGGAAGTCGGATTGCCAGCAGCGTCCCTGCTATCTGCTGCTGATTGTACAAATCCAAGCTTTCCAACATGATGGCTGCTTTGCCCTTTTCTTTTGTATTTCTGCGTCTTTCTCTGACACTGCCAATTCAAGCCTAGATACTATGGGCCAAATTCACGTGATACAAGTCTGCATTAACCGTATTTGAGGAACTCGGTTGTGTCAAGTGTGCTTTTGCCTGTTTAGTAGACGCAGCACCAAATCCAGCGTCCCGGGCTCACTGAGCTCAGTGACGCCCTTTTTGCCTTTGAGTGGAGGACCTGTTCCTGTGTAAGGTTACATGTTTAATTAAGAGCTGAAAACGGGAGGCCACAGCCTTTGGAGGAAGGCTTTGTATGTGACAGGCTTAATGAGTGGCCAGCTGAGTCACGTAGTTAAGCTTCTAGGTAAAATAATGCCAGTCTGTAGACTTGGTTTGGAAATGTCTACAGAGGCAAACATCTGAATTAGATGATAAGTGGCTGTGGCAGGAGAGTGGCAGGTCTTCATCTCACACTGCATTGTGCTATTCTGTCTGCTGAAAAGCAGCAAAGTGGGAAAGACAGAATGGAAGGCTTTGCAAGAGAGATACAGTTCTTTGCACTCAATACTTACATGTTGCCCTGGGGCTAGGGCTAAGTAGTGCTGAGTAGGAGCATTAAGCAATGTTAAATCCTCCCGCTTAGGAGGAGAATGACTTGATTCTTATACCTCTTAGCCTCTTCTTTTGGGAAGAGCAGCAGGGCGAGGGTGTGGGAGCCAGAAAAACATTTGTATTTTTTAAACTGTTTTTAATGCCTGTTTTCTTGGTGTAATCCAGAATATTTTCCTGATGGAGCTATGGAACAGATACGAAGCTGAAGCTGCTCTGTTAGTTCATAGTTTTATTTTTGAGCTTGCTTTTATGGAAGTCTGTCTTAATGTAAATCACAGCCTTGCCAGTGGCAGCCTTGTTTGGAGAAATCTCATGTTCGAGGACACGTTCTTTTCTGTGTTGATGGAAAAGCTGGCTGTGACCAAGAGCAGGCTGTCAGACACCGAGACAGGACACTGGTGACATGATGAGTGCAGATCAGAAAGCCCAGCCCTCTTACTGGTAAGAAATGCTGATTCCAAAGGAAAACTAATACTCCAGTCTTCCTCTGGAATCCTTGTATTATTGAAAAACATGCATTTCTGTTGAGAAGAAGGGTGGGACCGGAAAGGCAGTAAGAACATTAGAAAATAACGGCTAGCATGGAAAAATGAGTTTAGGCTGTGTAGATGAGTTCAGCTGTATTGCTGTGACGGGGAGGAGGCCACTGAGCAAACTGCGTCTTGAAACTGGGGAACTTGCAAATATCTTAAGAAGCTAGCCTTGTAGTACCGTGGCAGCATGCAGTCTTGCCGTGCTGGAAGCCTCTCTTCCAGTTAACTGTGCAACTTGCCCTTCTTAAGGCAGTAGCTAAAAGCTACATCCTCCATTTCACGGTATGAAGCCAGAAAGGACAATTTTGATCACCTTGCCTGAGCCCTCCAAGACCCTCCATATTTCTGCATCAAACTAAATTTCAATTTTGATCCATCGCATTACTTTTATAAAAATATTTACAAAAGTGTCTAACATGGAATTAAAATGTCATGTTGTGGAGAATTCATTACATTCTTTAGAGGTTAATTATTTTACTGTTTAAGAAGATTATGACTTTTTTTTTTTCCCAAGTCTGCAATTACCCAATTTCAGTTTCTAGATACTACGGTAAATATTTTTTCTGCTAGATATTAAGAGCCAAACCTCCAAAATGTCTCCCCTTCAGTATTTCTATGTAGTGATCATTTATGTTATCTTTTAACCTCCCTATCAATAAATTAAATAGATTAAGCACTTAGGTCTTACACTCTAGAGCATGAAAACGTCATTGACTCAAGGGACCAGAGTCCCCATGCAGTCAATTTATGAGGTAGCCTCTAGAGTTGAGTCAAAAACATTTCCAACTCTTTGAATCAAGAGCAAAGTTTCTGTTTCTCTATGTCATGAAGAGATGAGGTTCTTCAAACACAAAGAATGGGTTACTGAGCACATTTCAGTAGCTTGTTCTTGCCTTTATTTTACTAACAAAGTTTATTTCAAAATGCAGGATTTCTGCAATTTAATTGAATCCCAAAAATGTAATCAGAAAGTGACTTGGCACAAATCACAAGAAAAAGTTAATTGTCTATTAAATTAAGAGTCATCATTCACTATTGTCTAGCAGAATCTGAAATTAATATACTGACATTACTGAAATAGGTATATAGTGTATTCTGCTGGTTAACAAAAAAAAAATCATGGTTTTAGTACAAACTATAATTAGCTGCAAATCAACTTGTCAGAGCATTCCCAACCTATAGGAATTGACTAACCAAGGAGCACAGGTGAAAAAACAAGGTTTAAAATCAATTATTTAATCAAAATTCCCTGATTATTGGTTTAAATCACTGGGGTTTTAGGTTTTTTGTGGTTTGCATGGTTTGGGGGCTTTTTTGCTTTAAATGACTTTGATTTTACTTATTCCATCCCACGTTGCAAAAAACCTTCCTTCTCATCTTGTGTACTTAATTTGCATTCCTCCTTGCTATCCAACAGTATGATACACAGCACTGACCCAGCAGTGCAGCCGTTGGTTATAGCCATCACAGGAGGGATGTTGAGGTTGCGTTTTGGTGGCGACCCACCTGCATGGTGGGTGCAGGTGGCACAGTGGTTCTCAGCAACAGTGACAGTGTTGCTCTATCCCATAATACTGCTGCTGTTCTGCCAAGTTATCTTCCAGGGACCTTCTTTGTGCTCAGTCACTTCTTAGTAACAGTCTGCCTCTCAATTTCTGCTGTTCCTCTCTTCAGTTGACCTTTGGTGCATAATTTAATACACAACATATTTAGTAATGCCCAGAGTGACTTCCCTCCAAATTGGTGGGAAACAGTGAAGGGCAGGGTGATGGGAAAATATTTTGTAGGTCTAGGTAGCTGAAAAAAGTCTATCTTCCCCATTTCACATACTGATTAAAATTAAGAGAAGAGGGTCAAGAGAAAGATTTAAGAACCAATTGTGAGTGGTCTTTTTTAGTTTTCAATGTAATTTTTTTTTTTAACATTCCCTGACATAACTGCAGAACTAAGACAACTTGATAATTTGGAGTCTTAAATAGGATTAGAACTAAGCAGGGCGCAAACATGAATGGCCCACCTAATTTAATCATCCTAGTCATGTGAAATATAAATAATATTCAAACAGTATATTCTACGGTATACTTGATTATTAACTTTCTCTTCTGTTTTAATCATCTAAAGTAATATCAGTAACTCATGGTTGTTTTTTAAATACGATTTTTATCTCGACAGCTGTACTTTCATTGAAAATACAGCAAAATCTTATCTCTCTGTGTCTTCCACTGTGGTGATCTCATTATAAATGAAATATGTGTATGGTTTTAGTTGGGCTTTAAGTCCTGGCAGATGAATTTAGAATCAGTTTTAATGGAAATACTGGTCCTACTCAAGGACCTCCAACATACTTTGCAATAAACCAGCCAAGATGAAATACAGGCAAAGAAAAAAGATTATTCTTACCTGCTAGAGCGCAAGCCTGGAAACCAAGCTGATGTGCTCACTAAAACATTAGCTTAAATCCAATGACAAACAGTTTAAGATTTGCTTAACTAACCACTTAATTCTGCAAGACTATAAAGCTGATTGCTGTGGAAGCTGCCCAGTGTCTCTGAGAGGTCAGGGAAGTCATCGTATTTCAAGAAGGACAAAGTCCAAATCCATAGCGGGACACAGGGTTTGTGATGTGTACATGCAGCAGGAAGCTGGAACCGCTCTGTTGCAATGTGTTCTGTTTTACCTGAGTTTCAGTTGCTCTGTTGCAGTGTGCCATGGTACTAATACCAGCTCAGTGTCGTATGTGAAGTCTGAAGGCTTTTTTGTGGGTGTATTTTATCCAAAAAAGGGCATAGTTCATAAATAACCTGTGTACACCTTCTACAAGGAGAGTCTCGGGCATTAAAAGCAGAGCAGGTAGGAAAGGGTCAGTGTACTACAGATGTTTCATAAAAGGGTCTTGTGTCTTTCTCTAAGACTGGCAGAAAGGAGGAAAGAAAATTGTTAACAGGATTGCGATTACAGAAATCTTTACGTTGAATTCCAAAGGCAGGAGATTTGATTGTAAAACAAACCTCCAGCTTTGTAATAAAATAAAAGTATCACTTGAAATGAGCAGGATGCCTCTATCCAAGCCAAATTAAGCCTTAGTACTGAAAAAGTATACTTTAGAAAGTCAGAAAGGTCAAGGTTCATGACATCAAATCGTGGATTGTGGCTTGCAGGCCACCTCTGTAATTTCCATGGGAATAGCTAAAGAAAATTGAGCAAAGAAAATGTCTGCAACAACTGGGATATAACTTGAAAAAAAAAAAACCACCCCACACTAAAAGCCAGATGTCCCAGAAGAATACTTGGGAAGTGTAGAAGGAGGCAGAGAGGGACGGGTTTTGTCAATTTTTCTAATAAGTCAGTCAACTCCTCATAGCAAAAAGGCAGTTAATGCAATATGGAATAGTTTAAAAGTCAATTAATATTTTGAAACTAAACAGCCAGCCTTTTTGCAAGGAGATACAAGCCGAGTAAATAAAAATACTTTCAAATGTCACATTCACAAAAAACGGATCTGGTATGGATTTTAGTGTATAGTCTTGCATAAAAACCTCCTACTCAAACTAGGGGCACCAAATTCAGCTTAAAAATAGAGGAGATGGAGAGAAAAACTGTCTTTGCACAAAAGGACTTGAATTTAATATTATAAAGTTTAATGAAGTCGTGGAGACACAGCCTCAGAAAAGAAAGCTGTGTTAGCTATGCCTCCAGTGAGTCAAAGAACAAAACAACTGTTAGGGAACAAAATATTAATGAAAGAAAGAAGTGTCAGTACAAAATGGTTAAGTGGAGATGAAGGATCTGTGGAAAAAAGATAAGTGAATGCAAATTAAAAAGAAGATGGTCAAATTAAAAAACAAAAGCATATATCCCATAGAATACATCAACAGAGTGATGTGCTGAGCGAAACCTGGGGAATAAGCTGTGTGCTACAAAATGCAAATACATCCATTGCATTGTTGAGATGGATATTGAAATTGCTCAGGAGACCGACAGGCTGGGAAGCTCAGCTGGCTGCTTTATAGGTACAGATATTTGGAATAAAAATGTTGCTGCTTATGTTGCGTTATAATTCAGAACGAATCAAAAAGTGCGGACTCTAGGCTGCAAAGGGGAAGAAGTAAGTTTCTCTTTCTGAGAGAAAGGGCTTTGTAAAATAAGACACAGCCCCACTGCAGTTCTTGGCCTTGATAAATAGGTCTGGAGGTATGGCTGAAAGATGGTTCTCTGCAAACACACTTGAAAAACAGCTAACAAAGGAGAAATGTAGGAAGCCAACAGCATCAGGTGGAAATATATATTATTTTTGAGGGTGTTGGATCAGGATTTTTTGAGGGAGCTTCCTGCAGCGCTCTCAGCGCTTTGCATGAACCTCCTGTACGTTCTGTCACAGCTCAGCTAGGTTCCTGTGAGCACACAGCAGCTTTGCAATGGTCCCCATTGCTCAGGGGCAGACTGCGGTTAGTTCTCCGTTATCCAGCCAATTCCTTTGTCTCCATTCAGTCTTTGCAAATCAGGCTCAGAAGAAAAACCAGGAAAGACGTTAAAAAGAACAAGGAAGTTGCACTGTCATGATGGCAAGTTGCAGGCTTCTAATAACGAACTTTTTAAAGTGAGTCGGTTATAGGTGTTCCTGTGTACATAGTTAGAGAAAAGGAGTTTGTGATGATAAAGTAGCAAAGTGAATTGTATGTGGACAGTCTTAATTGCATGCTCCAAGGTAATGACAGGCTGTGAAATCTTAAGAACTGAAATACAGTTCTGTGGTCTTTCACAAACACATAGGGGACAGAGTCATGAGCCCTCAGTGTGCCACCCACCGAGAAATAAGCAGCAGGGTGGGGGAGAGGCAAACCCTAGAGAAACACAAGGGTGGTGCTTTAAGCAGACCTGTAGTTGTTTGTTATCCTTGGTGAAACCCTGCCTTGTGAGGAGAGAGCTTTCATATAAACTGGTGATTAAAGGAAAGAGGTATCTAATTTGGGATTAAGCGAATTGCTGAAGAATGTAATAGTAAAAACAGTTGCTAGAGCAGCTGTTTCAACACAGCTCATGCAATTGGCAGCCAAACTGCTTCCATTTCATAAGTAGGTGACATATTTAATTTCTCCGCACAGAAGTCTCTTAAACACATATCAAGACAATATTCTAAATTCTGGAGGGTTTTGTCCAACTTTGCCCATATAATCACCTAAGGCTTTTACATTGCTTTTGTACGATGACATTTTAGGAAGTCATGCTTTGGATATGTTGATCCAGGTTGAGAAACACCTTATTCTGCAAGAAATGTTGTACAAGCTAATATGAGCCTGATCCAGAGGCACTGCAATCCGTGGACATGTTCCTGCTGATTGCAGACAGCAGTAGGCTTGGACTGAAATGCAGTCACTGTTAGAGCATATTCCTTCATTTATGTGCTGTCTGGGTCAGTCCAGTAGTAATTTGATAAAACTGTGATTATGATATTTGGTTTTCCCCCAGGAACTCTGTCCAGCAATGTTAGCAGACTCTCTCCGTATTTTGGAGATGCTAGAAGAAGGAATATATCTTTGCCTGCTCTATATGTTCTTCTCCACCCCATCCCATGTTACCACAGGTATAAGTAAAAGCAGAACTTCAAAACTGTAATTCAAAGTCGTTGAAGAGATGCAAACATTCAGATCACTAGAGGTTGTGGACCGGTAACTTTCTCAAGAGCAAGCATGGAGTTAAACTCTAGTTGGTACCCTTTTAGAGAAAATTAATTCCTGCTTTCTTAAGAATCTTTGCCCTCGTCTCCAGGCTTGGAAAAGATTGCATTGTTCTAGCATTTAATAGTTATGTAAATTAGCACTAATTTTGTCACTTAGCACCTGTACAAAATTTTCTACTAGAACAGTTCTTTAAAATATGGCACAAACAAAGCACAAGATGCACAGTGATACTGTTCTTTTGTTGGTGCTTATTTTGGAAAATCTGCATAAGCTATCGAGCATCTTTACCACAGGTGAAGATGTCATGGGTATGCCAGAAACACACCAGCAAAACGTTGTAGGCGTGTGGTTGGTGATAAATAGTACGTAAGCCACTAGCCAGACTTCCAGAAAGCTTTATTTTGGAAATATATTAAGTACCATAATGCATATGCTAAAAACTTAGCCACATCTTTGCAGTAATGGTAGTGTCTTTGCTGTACTCAAAAGCTTTGCGTGCCAAACCCAGCTTATTCTTGCTATAGAGATACTGACGGAACTCATACCTTCTGCTGGCTTCTGGCTGGTGTCACGGTGGCCTCCCCTAATTCTGCACTCTCTTCGGCATGAGCAGATGGGATCCTACAGCTGCTGGAAGAAATATTAGTTTTAAAGAGTAATTCTGCTCTGATTAACCACTCAGTGAGGGGGGAAATGGGGGGGAGAGAGTGCCTACGGAATCTCTCTGCTTCAGGCCTCTTGCCCAACAGGATTCATTCAAATGTTGGAGCTATAAGGAGGTGAGGAGACATGTAAACTGGAAGGTGTTCCTCAAGTCACCATCTTCTCTCTGTGCACAGGGTAATTGATAGCTCACGTGCTTGCAGCAGCTGAGAAAACAGAGCAGAACATGCGAACGCGTTCACTGCATAACACGCATGGGAAGCAAGAGGAGGAGAGTGTTAACTTTAATAGAAAGTGAATTATCTGCCATTTTTGTTCCACTCCAGATGTAATTCAGCAAGGAGATTGGATCTGTAGATTAGATAGTCTGAGACACCACCTTGGAAACTGGCAGCCGGTTCCAGTCAGAGAGGACAGAGAATGTGTGAATGAAACCCAGCCCAGGTTATCAAGTAAAACTCAGAGCCAGCGGGGGTCCTTGGATATTGAGTAGCTGCCACTTTTCTTCATTTAAAGAAGAAAAATAGCCTTTGTTTTCCAGGTGAAGGAAAGTACTTTGAGAGCAGTCTGTTGTAGATCGTGATAAAATCTGGCAAGCAAAACCAATCTCGGCAGGATTTCACAGTTGATAATCCATGTGAATGGCTTTTTGCCTGGATCTAGGTGTTAGTGTACTCTTGCACGTACCCACGTGTCGCCAGGTCTTGGTCCCTCGTTTAGCATTTGTGTTATGAATTTAGGCTTGATCTGAAATGCTATGCTTTAATGAAACGGAACATTTGTTTACTGAGATGTATTCAGTATAAAAAGAATGTATTTTTAGAAGCATGGTATGGTCACAGTTTTTCCTTTTGTTTTGCTTTCTTAAAGAGATAATAGTGATATGCTCTTGAACTGAAACCAACCGTCCAAAACAATAGCTGGGATGAAACCAGCAGAAGAAAGGACATACTACAGACTTTCTTCCAGATATCCTCAAACAGCAAACACACTTTACAACTATATGTTCAGCAATTAGAGTTTTCCAAAATGAGTTAAAAGCTTTAAGGGTCCCAGTAGCCTTGCTCAGAAAGCCTATGTGGCTTTGCTGTGCGTACTGTTTCTTGCTGGCTGACTCGACTTCTGGTAGCCCTCTAATTAGCTTTGTAGGGGTCTCTGAAGGCATCTGGGTTTCTCACTGACTGGGGAATTAGGCTGAATTTAGGCTGCCTGAATATACCCGCGCTAGTTTTGAGGATTTTCTGTAAGGATCTCTTTGCCGTGTGGTGTGCTGCAGCCCCCTCTGGAATGGCGAGTGGAAGCAGCTCGGTGGCGTGGGCTGTGCTGCAGTACTGACTGCACCAGGCTTTATGGCAGAAAGCACAGAGCAGATAGATTTGAAACGAAAGGGAATTAAAAAAAAAAAAAAAGATTAATTCAATTAGTCGGTTGAAATTGAGTTGGGGTTTACAACGTGAATTTTTAGGCCCAGATCCATCAGAGCACTTAACAACCTGCTTTACCTTGAATACATTTTGCTTTTTAATAGCAATCATTTGCCTAGCTATCAGAGACCTCCAGGAAACCTGGACTTAAACGTGCATTGTAAAGCAGTGGGAAAGGATGGCAGACAGTCAGTGGTACTTCGAGAAATTTCACTTTTTCAATTCCTGCACTTTCTGTGGTTTAAATAATGCCTTCTTAATGTTGCCTTAAAGCAATGCTTTTTGTTAAATATCCTGTAAATAATATCAAGAAAGGTTATTTAATGAATAATCTGACTTTTTCTTTGAAGAGACTTGTTACTGATCTTAACTTGAAATCTCTGTAGTATTATTGAGGGGAATAACAACCTTAATGTCATTTTGGTTTGATTTCTTTGTGTGAAGGGCTGACAGCTCTCCCTTTTCTCTCGTCACCAAGCATCTGAAGAAAGCTCTGTTATTGAGAGATTACTGCAGTGGTCCTTGGTCTTACAGAGATTTCATCAGAAACATTTCATTTTTAATGGACAATGGAAAACATTCAGCTGTCCATTATTACACTTCTTTGTACACAGTCTAAAAATATAAATGGAAATTATAATTACATCTGTAATTCTGGCTCCCAGCTGAAATCACTCTAATTCCAATGTGGGGGGAAAAAAATAAATCAATACAGAATCCTTAACCCTGGTCTTTTCCTCCTTAGGCATTTCATTTTCAGTTGCACTAGTTTATACCGCAAGTTTTTTAAGTTTTTCAAGGGACTTCAGTATACAGAGACCATTTTGCATCATCAGAATAGCATTGCTGCTTTGTGCTTTTCTGACTTAGAATCTTCTTGAGTAATGATTCATGTTGTAGCCGCTTGATATGATACGGATACGAAATTTCTCCCTTTTACTTTTTGATCATTAAAAAAAGAGGGGCCTTTGAAATGCTGCAAAGTTCTTTCAAAGAAAATCCCATTTTAGTGGAAGTAGAATTACACATATTTTCATTAAAGAGGAACCTAAGCCAGCATTAAAGGTTTAACATTAAGGTTTGGAAAAGACGTCATTCTCAACTCACCACAGGCTCTCTCTGCTATATTGTGCTTTTTTCCTATGGGATTCAAATAGTAGCTCTGTCAAGGTTAAATATTATCATTGTTGGGTTTTTTACATCAACATCTCCAAGTACGGATGTGCCGCTGTCAGGTGTTTCGTGTTCCTGAAACCTGCACCTTTCTGCGCACCTGGACTTAGACCAGTAGTTGCTTTGATTTGAGTTAGCTTCTGGGGAGGAAAGGAGAGGTTGCTTTTGTGCTGTAAGGCCTATGCAAACTGTTAATTGTCCACTAATTACAGCTTCCTCTGAAGCATCTGGTTCTGGTGATAGTCAAAGACGTGATGCTGCCATTTAGGGCACACGCTGCTACATTGCCCCAGTTGCCACACTATTAATAATCGTAGATGATCTTACATCCATGTAGCAGGGGTGTGTTGCTCACCTGGTAGAATGTCGCTTCCTAGTGATTGCATATAGGTACCCCCCTCTAGATCATGAGAACTCTAAAAGTGAAAAAAAGATTAACTTCATTTTGGTTAGTCATTTCTCTGAACACCTGAAAGACACAATTGAAAAGGGATGGTAGCACGTGGAGTGAGGCATTTCAGCAACCCACATCTAGTACTCGAGCTATTTATTTGCTGTCTGAGGCTGTCAGGCCTTAACTTCCTGACTTCATTCCAGGATACAGATGTCTCATTCTCTCCCTGCCCTCTCCTCCCCTTTCAGATACCATTCTCCTATACAAGAGCCTAACCCAAAGCTCATTGAAATGCTTCCATTGACATCCAGAGGCTTTGGCTGGGGCCGGATGAGTCTGGGGCACAAAGTTCCTCATTGCATTGCATCATTCCCTCTTCTCAGTCTGGTGTCTAGGCAGAGCACAGGTCTCTCTTCATCTTTACTTCCCTCTGCAGAGTATCTTGATGGGGTTTTTTTATAAACATGCCACTTCAAGTCTATCACACAGCACAATCTGAAAATACTTAGAATGATGTTGTAGTAGTGACCTTTATTGTTCATTAGTGAATCAGCAGCCTAGCTTACTGTGGCTTTAAATGAGCTATATAAATTGGTTGTTATTTTCAGTGATGATTCTCTTGATTTGAACATACTAGAGCAAAGATAATTGTTTGATTGATTCATTATGTAAAAGATTGTTTCAAGTTAGAGTGTTTTTATTTAATTTTTTTTTCCCTCCCAGCCAAATTGAGACATGCTGTCTGCAGTCTTTGCCAGGTTCTTGCCAGGTTCCGGTCCAGAAGTGCTATTGCTTCTCTTTTTCTCACTGATGGCATGTAGTGGCCCTCCTGGGTGCCATAGAGGTGCCTCTCTGATTGTGGTGGTGGTGGTGTTCATCATGACCTAAGATGAAGCTACTGACAGCATCCTGTCTTGCACATAAGATTATTGCACGTGGTAGTCTCTGACACAATGCACATATGTGTCCAAAAGAAATTGAAGGCTGTAGCTGGTGATGCTGTCCAAAGCCTCTCTTTATCTCAGTACTGGCTTGCCCCTATCATCCAGCTGCCGTGCTGTCACTGATTCTCAGCTGTTGGCACCGCTTTCCCACTGCTCAAGGGCGCAGTGTTTTGGTGTGTTTTTAAAGCTTCTTTTTTGTCTTCTGATGTGTGCTCCGTCTTTCA
This sequence comes from Rhynochetos jubatus, assembly GCA_027574665.1. Lineage (NCBI taxonomy): Eukaryota > Metazoa > Chordata > Aves > Eurypygiformes > Rhynochetidae > Rhynochetos > Rhynochetos jubatus. Next base: position 16,037,549 of record CM050654.1, on the reverse strand, counting down.
GCTTCAGCATCCCGATGTCTTCTGTTCTAGGTACATGACTAAGCTGTTATGGCTGTGTTGCCACAGGCTGTGCTTGCTCTCTAGAAGGTTGCTGTGCTCCAAGAACTTTGCTGTTGCAAATTTTATCTTGTCATCTGGCATGCAGCATGGTGTGCAGATGGCACAGAAGAAATTTGTTTAGAAGCTACATATCTCCTCTATTACAAGTGCTGAGCGGGGCTGCACATAGATCTGGGCTGTTCATGATAGCACCGGTTCCCAAGGAGCAAAGGATGCTGCATGCCCAGGGAGCATGCTGGTGAAGTGCTGCTGGATGCATGCTGCTGCCCCAGACCACGAATGCATGGGAGAAAATCACATAGATCTGGTGATGTCTCATGTCATCTCCTTCTCCTGGCAGGCACTGCCAGGGCTGGTGCTGCTAGGGAAGAAAGGAAAGAAGGGCACAGTAGCCAGACCAGGAGGGGAAGGTCACAGAAAAGGTGCTGGGAGCCGTGGGTTCCAGGAAGCCAAACCTGCGCCTCGCGGAGGGGGACAGAGAAGACAGTGGCGGATGTGGCATCTTGCCCTTTTGTCATGTCCTCCCCTCTCCAGTCTGTGGTCTAGCATGATGTCCGCTGACTTCCAGATTTGCTGCTCTTAATGAAAGAAAGTCCAGCAAATGAAAAGGGGAAGGAGAAGAACTGAGCGCACAAGTGCATGAAAGTCAGCAGTTGGATTGCCTTCATCTGCGGATGGAACACATAGCTTGTATGTATCTATGGGCAGCAAAGCTAGTGCCATATATAGGATTAAAAACTCAACCTATGCCCGCCTGTACGGCTGGGTTACAGCGGCTGGGAGCTGTGCTGTGCGTTTCCCCTGTGCTGTGTGGTTCAGGCCTCCAAGCAACATTACAGCGATGTATGTGCTGGCAGCGACGTGTGTGTGTCTCATTCGCACACAGCTATTCTGCAGGGCGCGTTGAGGGGGTGTTTGAGGAACCGAGCAGATTCACGGCTGTGTCTTGCCTCTCCAGAGCCTGCTTCTGCTACCAGAATCTGGTGCACTAAACCCTCCTCATCTGAGCAAGTCAACAGCCTGTCCCAGGCTGCCGCCTCAGAGAATGGCAGGGACTTTGTAAATAAAGGAAACAATTGAATGCGAAGTTCACACTTCAGCACACTGCTTAACAACCTGATAACAGTTAATTGCTTACAGTATTTTTAAATCCAGCAACAGGGAGATAACTCATGCAGAGATGGAGCACAGGCACTTGGGCCTCATGACTGGAGGTTAACCTCTTGCTACCCCTGTCCCTAAAGAGGCCGATGGCCTGCAGCTCAATCTCACCAGCTTTGAACTGGCTAGCGGTGACTTGGGGCCATCCCCATAGCTTTTCCTCAGCCGCAGGTAGGGGCAGGGGGCAGCTGCTCTCAGCCCCAAAACTGGCAGAGCCCCACTTTGGAAGAGCATCCTGTGTGCTGGCAGGCAGGACACGCAGGGTGGTAAAACAAGGGTTGTCTCCGTGACGGGCAGCAGGTAGAGCGTGTCCAGTCGGCCGTCACTCCGCTTGCTGCAGCTGCACCGATGTTCGTGTAACTGTAGAAGCTCCTGAGGAAGAAGCCAGCATAAACACAGCTGGAACGGGCTGCCGGCACAGGGCACTCACAGCCGTCTGCAAGTCACAGCAGCTGCGGCCAGCGCTACTGCTCTCTGGGCACAGGGTGGGACACTTCCGTCTCTCCTAGTCCGGTGGGATTGAGGGGTTTGACCCTTGTTATTTAAAGCTCAACTTCAGGACGTCTGCTGTCGGAGCACCCGCGAAGTTTGTGACTTAATGCAGGCCTAATTAAGTGATTTGCCTATCCAAATCTGGAGATTTACACACTTCTGTAGAAGCAGCTGTAAAGTTGTAACTTCAGCTGTTTATCATGCCCTGAGCCTTTAAATCTCAATTATTAAAGGTGGTGTTTAATGGCTGGCTGGAAAAGGGGTGGTTATCAGAGTGCGATTAATGGAGTGCGGCAAGCCAGGAAATCTATAATCTAATGCCTGTATAGAAATGAATGGTTCTAACAAAAGAAAATAGGGGTGAGGGGGATGTAGTTACAGGCTGTTTGCTGTTTAGGAGCAAATCAGTACATGAGCAGAACGGGAACAATGGGGACTGAAGTACTGCGTGAAGAAAGAAGAGCTGCTCCCTCGCGCCCCGAAAGCAGCCATCATTCTCCTCTGGATCTTGATCTTTGCCTTGTGGCAAAGGGGAAAAAACAGAATGGCACATCCCAGTGAGTTTAACAGAATGTCTGGACCCAGAAAGAAATGAAATATAGGGAAAAATAACTAGCTACGATCAGTTTAAAAAATAATTTTCCTTTTTTACTGAAGTATGGTTTTACTACCCAGTTTGTGCCATCAGAGGCAGAATTGACAGCCATGCTTCATCATGGCAATGGGAGGAAACGCTGCAAGGAATGCTTTAATTTAAATGAGAGATGCTTTAAAAAAAAGAGTCTAAAAGGTTGGTAATAACATTAATAACTACTTCTTACAGGTTTTTACTAGCCCACTAAAGATCAGACAGCGTGTTAAGATCCCAGCGGCTGAATAGTAAAGACCTGGGCCCAGGTTGTTATTACTTAGGAAGATTCTTTTAATGACTTTTGCTGTTTGGTGAAAATCATTTGAGCAGTACAGCTGAATAATCACCATGCTTAAAATTCTTACCACGTGAAAAATGGGAGCAGGATAGAATTTGGGTTTATGTGTCTTTGCAAGCACTTTACAAAAACGGCATGGAGAGAGGAGTGCTGTGAATGGATAGGCGAAGGGAGGAGGCTTCCTTGCCTGGGGGGAGCTCTCCTGGACCTTGCGCCGCGTATTTCCTTCCCAAGAAAGATTTTGACTATGGCAACAGAATTTCTTTTAAATCAAATTAAAATCTCCTGAACCACCACAGGACCTTTAATATCTACCATGATAGCCTCCAAAACAGCAGAGATCTGCATTAGAGGTTAGGGTGAGGCAAGGAGATCTGGATAGTATTTCTGGCTTTTGTGCTGGGGTCTCACCTCTCTGCTTCTCTTTCACAGCTCATTGCTTGCCTTCCTGGCTCTTCTTGTGGCAGGGATAGCGGAGTCCCCACATGTGCTGGAGCTACTGAACAGTAAGGCAGTACAAATATTACCGTAAGAGAGAGTTACTTCAGCATCTCGTGCCAGTGGCGGCAGTTCTGCGTGCGTTCAGTACTTCCTCATAAGTTTGAGTCTGCACTGAAATGCAAAATTCAGCTGAGAAGCTTAAACATTTGCTTCTTATGCTGGCTTACGATGCATACGACCTTTAAAAAGAAGTTTTCTCCCCTCCAATGTAACTTGGCCACCATCGTCTCAGAAGTGTGACGCAAGAGACCAAAGGCCAAGAACTCTTTTAGTCTATAGGAAGAGCTTTCAGCCCCTGCTGTTCTGTAAAACAAAAGACCAAAGGGACCTTAAAATCTCCTCCAGGTCCCTCCCCGACAGAGCATGGGGGTTCCTGAGCAACAAGCATGACTGCTTAGCATTGAGAGTAGGTTACCAATGCCAAGAGGTTAATGACTCACATGGTATTATGTTGTGTTGAATAATGAGTAACATATGAAATGACACATGTTGTAATGACTCGCTACTTAAAGTACCAATCTACTTAAGATCCCTTTAAGCTTGAGATCACAGAACAGCGATGTCTTGTTCAATAGGTGCTACTTTATTTTATGCCTCCTGGTAGAAGAGATGTACCATGCCTGAGAGCATATGAACAAAACAAGTGAGGAACTGAGTCGGAAGGATTATTGGACTAGTTGTTTTGAATGCTTATTGGGCATTTATAGAGCACTGGCTAGTGTATTCGGGGTTTTGTTGCTGCTGATTTGAGGGTTTTAATCCTGATTATTCCAATTCCTATGTTTGTAGGTTGGATTTAGGGAAGAAAGGAGAAAGAAAGGAGAGCTTTGCCTGAAGGATGGGATTATCAGAAGCTAGTCTGAGATCTGCTGTGGAAAATAAACTAATGCTGGAGCAAAGGAGCAACACAATGTTTTATGGCTTTGTGGCTGACGGGAGGGGGTTTAATTAAATGGCAGTCTAAGTTCTGATGTTAACCAATCTATAACACAGTTTACTCCATTAGGGATTGAGAACAAACACAAGTTTGCTTGTGTGCGAAATAGACTGTTTGTGCTGTCATAAGGAATCTTTTATAATCTTACAGTAAAGTTTTAGGCCTGACAGACTACTGTTTTCCTATCTCAACAGTTGTTTCTGCTTATCTGCATGGAAAGCTAGTATCTGACTGAACTTTATGCTTGGTCCTGGATGTACAAACAAATAGGACACCTAAATGTCTCCAATTGCTAAGAACTGCCCGGAGAGCTGCTAGGGCCCAACACCTCACAAATTGTGACCCTCTGCATACAATAAAGGACTGTGTTCTCCAGCCTCTTGAAGGCTAGGCTTCAACTAGAGTAATACAAACACGCCTATGCCCTTACCTTACGGGATTGTGGTGCTTTAGCTGTTTGTTTCTAAATTTTCCAAGCCGTGATACTGTAGAGAGAGAAGAGCTATACGTACAAGCTCTTGTGTTTGCACCAGCGAAGGCCCCTGTTAAACTTCGCAAAACTGCGTGCAAGGGAAGAGAATTAGGCCTGCCCGCATTGCATCTGAAGTGTGCTCTTGCTTGAATTTCAAACTGACTTGTGTGAAATCCCTCCTTCTCTAAATCCAAAACAAATATGAATTCTTTACAGAGTGGGCAGAGAGATTTTTCTGCTCTTCCCCCCCCCCCCCCCCCCCCCCTAGTAACACAGTTCATGAAATGATCATTATTTTTATGGGACTGCAAAGCCTGTAGAAGTCAAAGCTATGTAATATACATTGCAGAGTGTTCTGCTAATCCAGTCCAACCGCAGTCGTGCCTGGCCCAGGGATGAGGGTCTGGTAACTGGAAACCTGACACTGAAGGAATTCCAAACACAGTCCTCAAACTAAAAACAGAACAGCTCTCTCCACATGGCATGTGCTACATGAGAGCCAGCGATTGTATTCGTTTACGTTATCTGATTTTTTAGCCTTGTATTGTTGATAAAAGAACAGGAGAAGAAAGCACCTCCACCAGCTCAGCCCATAAATAATCTGTGTGTGGTGTGTTTGAGGTTAGTATGACATTGCTAGACGTCTGCCTTCTTCTGAGAGGTACAAGCCTCTTGCACAGGCAGCAGCCGCTGAGCACTTCCTTGTGCTGCAGATTCTTCCCAGTGCTAAGATACCAGATTTGATTTCCAATGGCTTTCTAAACCCATCATCGACTACGGGAAATACTGGTCTCAAACAGCGAAGATTATTTGTTATAGAAGTATCTTGCCTATTAAGATATAGAGACAGACTTTAATGAAGCTCAGAGCCATGCAGTGATTTTTTTTTTTTAAACCTGCAGTGATTTTTTAAATTATATATATTTTTAAGTTATATGCACATTGGATATTAAGCAGCAGAGGTTCTTAGTGCCACTGACTACAAACAGCACTGCGGTGTCTTTAGTACTGTCTGGAGAGATGGGGACTCCATGGTCTTTTCAGTCAGTTGTTTTTAGTGTATGTTGAGAAGGGCTTTATAAAGACACAGGGTAATGTATTTGATACTATAAGGTTGTTTGCATAATTTAATTCTTAAATCGGCTTCTCCTTTCTTCTTTAAAAGTAGATCTTCCTGGCTGAGAACAAACAGCATGCAATCACGATGCATACAATGGAGTTCTTCCGTGAGAATTTGGACACAGATAGGACCTTGCTGTTTTCTCCTGTTCTTTAATCACAGCCTGTGCTGCCTGATGCCATCACCCAGAGTCTCTGTATGTGTTGCTTAGACATGAAAGAGGCCGCAGCCAAATGTGGGCTTTCCATTTGCCACTTAGTCTGTGCCTGTCTTTGAAGTTTATTTCAAGAAGTACTCCCTGACAAAGTAAGAAGTCAGTTTTTCATGTGAGATTATATCCCTTGCAAAATATTCCCTCGGCAGCAAGGAGGAGACAGTGATGTAAGAAGAGAGCGTTCCCTTCCTTGCTTTTTACCAGGTACTAAGCGGGTGACCTCTGTGATTCTCCCTATAGAACAGAGGCAAGAAAAACCCTTTGTCATGATGAAATCCAAACCTCCAACATGATGGGTCACAGTGTGAACAGCCAGACCGTCATTTTGCTTTCCTTTCCTTTCAGATAACCCAAGCATGTGTCTCGTGGCTGATGTTAAAGGTGACCTGCAAATGGGGGTTAACAGTGAAACACAGTAAACCTGGAATGAATTTTTTTTTTCTGGTTGTTTTTTGAAGCATCAGGTATTTAGGCCAGTCTACCCTGTGAGATTCTTCACAACTGAAGAATTATTGAAATGGGGGCTTAAAAGAAAAGGGGGGGGGGGAGGGACAAAGGGACTGCAGAAAGCAAAAAGTAGTTTAGTTAGGTTTTTTGAAACCTACTAATACCCATTTAACTTCAATGTCTAAATAACATTTTGGGTAAAAGAATCCTTTCTTAAGTATTCTGAATCCTTTGGTTTAATTTTAAATAAACCCAGAAGCTCTTAAGAATTCTGCAGCAATGCCAGAAAGTACTAGATGTTGGGTTTGGGGGGGCGGGGGGGGGGGTTGTGCTTGGAAGATAAATAAAGCAGGGATAGAAAAACAAACTACTTCAGGCTTTACTTGTCATAGAGAAAATAACACCACATGTATTGTTAACTGAACATCAGTCACAAGTTACCTACTTTTTTTGGACAAGGCTACTTTGTGCTCTTAAAGCTCAAAACGGATCAGAGTTCTTGCCTGGTGAATCACTGAGAAGATAAACCAGTACAGCTGCTAACCAGCATATGAAATGGTATGGTGCAACATGTTTGCAGCTATCTGTGTGATCTGTAATTTTTCTGCAGGGGAAGGTGAGATTTTGTTTCCTCATTGGTAGTAAAATGGACATTTTTAAGGGGCACCTTGCCCATGACATTTTTGAGGAGTGCACTTTCATCCTGCCCCACCAATTTCACTCCTTTCTTGAGCCTGGTGCTTCTGCCTCCCATCCTTCCACTGCTTCCTTCTGCGGCAGCCTCTGCTCTTGGCCGGACCCACAGCAGTGATGCATCTTCCAGTGGGAGCCAGCAGAACTGAACTATCAGCAAAAACACTTTTTGAGCTCTGAGATCAGTTCCTTCCCATGATGTTATGTCAGCTTCCCTACCTTCTGCCTGCCATTAATTTCATTGGACCCTCAGGTCAAACAACTGACCAAAAATCTGGAAAACAGCTGACAGTCAGAGCAGCTCCTCCTCAGCATGTCCTCTCAGAGGGCACACTCCTGGCCTGGGCCTTTTGAGTGGCTGGACCTGCTTGACCCAATTTGTGGATTTTTGATCACTCCCCTGGGTCACTGATTTTCCACTTGAGGTTATTGATTTGACCCCCAAACCATGGGTCACTTGGGAGGTGTGATATGGCCTTGTGAACTCTGAACTCATCAGGAGCCAACAAAAACAGCGTAGGAGGGGAGAAGAATTTCATTAGGGCCTCCTCAGAGGTGGCAGTGTTTGCTGAGTGAAAAGGCAGGGGTTGTTTTGCTTCTTGTGGAAACAAGCGTAGCATCTACTAGGGGCTGCCAGGTAGAAAGTGTTTGGTTTGAGTTGTTATGGCAATTTCTTTAAGGATAAACAACAGCATACACTTCAAGTGAAAATGGTGTTGCTTCAGAGGAGCCCTGCTCCTCCTGCCGGGAGCTGCCCCCAGTGTCCCAACGGTGACAGCATTTCTACAGCCAGAGCTTGGTATCTGTCGGTGTTTCTTCTACCTTAAAGAGATTGACATCCTGATGGTTAATTTGACACCCTTGGGGAGGGAAAGCCTGGTTTTTCCTGTACTTTAAGGCTTGCAGACGGAGATTCATGTCATAGGTTTGTGTAGACTCCTCAGGCTGGTTGGTTGCACTGTGAGAGCTCCCGAAGAACAGACTTCAGCAGGCATGGCTGCTGGGTGGGGAAGAACAAGCCCTCAGGAAATAACTGGTTCAACATGTTGTGCTGGTCATAAAAAGGAAGAAAAGCAGCGTCGTCGTCGTAGCACTTGTGTCTGTGCGCATGACGCTCGCTGGGATCACTGGGGAAGTGAGCTGGAGAGTGTGGGGCAGCCACGAGGTATTTTTCCTGCAATTTCCCCCTGGTCATGCTGCCTGGGGCAGCCTTTTGGGCAGTTACCAGTGTTTCCCAAGGTTTTACTCATGAGAGTTGTGCTAATCATTGGTTAAGATCACTGCTTGTATTATTGCCAAGGCTGCTAGCAAACCTCACGTACCTTCTGTCTTCCCAGGGCTTTCCTAAAAGGATCCATGTCAAGTGGATTCAAGCCTTGTCTCCATGTCCAAATGCTCCGCTCAGCTGCTGAGCCCTGACTCTCAGGAAGACACTCGAGAACGATACCACCTATGCATGTTTCACCCTCAGAGAAGGGAAACTGGTGCTGAGAGTGAAAAGCTTGGATATTTATTTTTTAAAGAAAAATGTTGACTTCCTGCATGTTCCTCTCTGCAGTTTGTCTACACAGGCGGAAACAGTATTAGCTGTAACTGAACCAGCGGTGGATTTAGTTTGCTTCCCAGGTAGCAGCAAAGAAGCACCTGATGGCCCAAACTCAAGCAGCTTGGCTGCATGCCTCAGGTCTGGCACGCTTGTGCTGTGATTGCTCAGGCTCATCCTCTCTGCACAGTTATAGGTCAGAGCTGCCTGAGTGCGCTGCCCTCTGCACAGTCACGGCCTCTGTGGCAGCAGTGTCACGCTGTCACCTAGAACTGGATTGGCTGAGCTCTCCTGGAAAAAGCTCTTTTGGCTGGATAGCAAAATACATCCCCCTTTAGCTGCAACATCCAGACCTCTCTGTGAGTCGAGGGATGAGGTGTGCGCTCAGTAGATGGTGTTGGTGGCTCAATCCTGTTCTCAACAGCCATTTTGGTACCAATTTGTTATTTTAGTGTAATTTTGCAGTTAAGAGGTCTGTCCAAAAGCTGCCAGGCTCTTCAGTGAATTCTGGATCAAGTTCCAAGCTCAGTCCCTTTTTGATGTGGATCCACAAGAATTTGGTTGATGATAGCGGCTGATAAGAACATCTTATAAAGTGTAATATACAGGATTTTGAGCATTATCCTTGTATTAAAAGGTGATGGGTGTAGGTTTGACAGTTTTTTCTGTTGGTTTGCTGCTTGACGCAAAGCAGTTCCTACTTTGGAAGTAGATTTCTGCTTTGGCAGAAGCCTTTTATGATTGGAAGTGTGGTTTTGCACACAGAGGAGTGAAAAGCTGAGTGTGATGGGACTGACTAGTGAACAAGCCTTCCTACAGACATACATGGAGCAACTCCGTGGCCTGCTGTGGAAATTAGGCTTTGTTGCAAGGCGTAGGTGTGTGAGCAGAGACAGCAGTTGTCTCAGTACATGCGGTTAGGAGTCCTTTTAGTATCTCAGAGGGTGGCTCAGGCCCTTCAGCACTTTGTCTGGACTGTCTCACCAGGAGAGGGGCAGCGGGGGGGAAGCCGGGAGTGCCTGTCTTTTATAATGTTCTGTTTTTAAAGCAAAAAGTCTCTGGGGAGCATAGGGTCCTAAAAGTCCAAGGCCTGGAATTCTTCCTTTTGCTCTTTCCATTTTAAACAGGAAACATTTGCACTAAGTTATTCCAGGGGGAGAATTGGAGGTTCATTTCAAGGCAGATAATGTTTGTTCATTGCCTATGTCCATGATTTACCCCATGGGCTTAAACGAGTGCAGCAGAAAACCACATGTTTTGTTTTATTTCATACAAAACAAGTTTCAGTGGAGTCTGGGAGCCCAGATTAAGAAAGGGGGAGCATGCTTGTAAAATCTCTGCGTGAACAAAAGAGAGGCATTGACGAATTGTGAACACCTGATCTTCTGTACCAGAATGATGACTTTTTTAATAAATCTGTGCAAAGAATATTTAAACAGTTGATGAGTTCTGTCCCAAAGCCGCAGAGCAGGTGTAATTGATTTATACATTCAGCCCCTGTTTTGGGTCAGAATCCTGCTGTCTTCCTTTGGTTTCCACTCAGAGAGAAGCTTCCTCTGCAGTGAATGGGAGGTTTTGCCCAAAGTGCAAAGACATTTGCAATCAGACCGGCAAAAACTCCTAATTGAGTTGAACTTTTGGGGATGCTCTGGTGACATGTCTGTGAGAACAATTATTTTTGCCATTTCAAAAGTATGACAAGTTAAGCTGTGCTAGGAAAAAATATCAATGCTTCATTAGTGCAAATCATGGAATTAAGATGCAGAAAGCTTCAGAGAGGGCTCCATGGCACATCCTCAGGGATGATGTTCACATGTTGCTTTTCACGTGAACCAGAGCTTGTCAGATCCATACTGATGCAGACAAGTTACAGGGCTGTTGTAATATCAGACCTTCTAGATTATAGGAGGTTTTTTTGAAACCCCATTGGCAGCTCGCCCATTAAACACAGGTATTGTAGCCTGACATCCCTCGTGATTCTTCCAGGAGTTCCAGGTTTTCCAGCTATGGTGTTTGAAAAGTTTTACAGTCTGGCATGTTAGGAGAAAAAATTGTGGGAAATGGCTTGGAAAGCGTGAATATTTGTGCATGTAAAGCTTATGGGATTTGCAGACTTGCAGACCCAACTCATCTGTTTATCCTCAGGCTAGATAAGATTCAGTCAAACATGCATTGTTTAAAGGAGCTTTGTTTCCATTATGGCAAATGGATCACAGGAGGCTGACTTTGGGAGCTGAAGGGCTCCAGTGCTCCCCCATTGTAAAAGGGCTGTGATGTGCGCTGGACCCTTCCTCCAGTGTCCAGGTGGGAGGCTTGTTATCCTTCAGAAGTTCTTTTGATTCATCTGGACCTGTCATGCTTGAGGTGGCATTTCCTTTCCCAAAGTAAACATAGATTGTGAGTACAATAATGTGTCGCTGGGCTAGTAGACTGCCTTCTTATGCGCTTTAATTGTGGTTTTTTCTCCTCAGGCGTGGACCTGCAGAGCCACTGGAATATTTAACAGGGCCACGAGTAATATACAAAGAGAGAGATCTTTCCTACTACCAAGGAGGACAGCCTGTTGTCCACTCATCTAAGGGGAACTACATCCTTGCTCCGGACACAAGAGTGGCAGAATTGAGGTACCCCCAGTACTACCCAGCCCAGCCCATGACAAACCAGCATAAAGGACCCCTCCGTCAGGACGTGCCACCTTCCCCTCCTCAATCCCACCGAGCACCAGCTTATAATGAAATTGTCCGACACCGTGGGACCAGTCCAGACCAGTACCAGTACAGGCAACAGGATCCCAGGCAGAAGAACCCCATGACTGCAGCTGTATAGCCACGCACAGAACTTGCCAGCACAGCCTGGGAGGAATTCCATCGGACGTCATCCTTGTAGAGTTGTTCCCTAGCGTAGCTGCCTGTAAGAATGGCACACGAGACCTGGAGTCGTTCTTACTGAGCTGGACTCAGCGTAGGTGCTTTCTAACGGGCAAACTAAAGCCACGTGAGGTACGATGTGTTTTGAGTATGTGAGGTACCAGACAGTTGAGTTTTTTTAATTCCTTTTAAAAATAGAAGACGGCTGCTGGAAATGAAGTGCACCACTTAATACACCTCAGGGCTATTTACCGAATCCAGTTGCACCTATACAGTGCACAGCTGTCTGTATAAGGGCAGTGCTGTTGCCAGAGTTTACTTCAGGGTGCTGTTGTAGAGCCTTACAGTGAGAACGCAGCACGCAGTGCGGACTTGGTGCAGAGCTGGGGATCTCGTGGAATCCAGTGCGTGATCGTGAGCTGACAAGGGACTGCCGCGCAGGTAGCAGCCGCATCCCAGGCACATTCAGACCAGCAGCTCTGTGCTTTAAGGATGCTGCAGTTCCAGTAATCTGGCCTCTGCCTTCCTTTTTCTGTTTGGTGGTGGCGGCATTTATCTTGTAGCCTTCATTTTTTGCAGTCTGTGTAGCAAGATTCTCGTCTTACTGCACCTGCTGCATTCGAGTAAGGCGAAAAGCTTTCCCCGCCGTGCTCAGGCAGGCTCGCAGAGGACAAGGCAGCCAGCCACCTGAGACGTGTGTGTCCGTCGATGTGCGTGTGTGTGCTTGTGAGCATTTCTCAGCTATACAGTGTGCACTCTTCAAAAGTGAACCCTGGAGATCAGGTCCTCAGCTGCTGTCAGCAAGTTTTGCTCTTGGGGTTTCAGTGAGGCTGGCCTGTAAGAAATGGCCGAGGAGGTGACCACAGGTATGGACTCCATAATTCATATATATGTTCCTATGTCAGGTGCTGCCCGAGCTTTGGCAGGACAGCCCCTTCCCAGCCAGCAGCACCAGGCCGGTGCCAGGTGCCAAACTACTGGAGTTCCTGCACCAGGGGCCATCAGGCCAGTGGTGAAAGGGGCTTTTCACAGCAAGGGCTGAGGGAAAAGACAAGGAAGGCAACAGGGAGGTCTTCAAGACCTTGGGACCCAGGGGAAAGAGGAGAGGATAGCTGTCCATAGCAAGTTATTTGCAGCAGCACATAGGAAGATTGGTGTAGGTGGGGAGAGGGGGCAAGCAGTGCAGCAGAGCGAGGGGAGGACAGGGTGGTGGGGTACCCACCAGCTCTTTGTCCCATGCAGCCTGAGCTCGCTGTGCAGGCAGCCAGCCTGCGAGGAGGTCAGAAATGCATGTCCCCAGCCACAGGGACCTGAGCTACCAGGCCAGCAGGGCTCTGAGTGCTCAGAGATGGGTCTCAAGGATTTTGCCAGAGGGAAACCAGACAGTCTTGCCACCTAGAAATATATCTTGTGAAGTTGCCAAGTGTCCTTAATTCCTCAACTTCTGCCTTTTGGGAACATTATTAAGCTGTTTGGGCTCCACTCCTCATCAGGGAGAGACTGACCTGGCTAAGGATTAAGCACAAGGATTTCTTTGATGTCTTTTTGACGCCTTTGGTATGCGACAGATTAAATCGCATAGGTCACTTCCCAGGTGTTAAATATCACTGGGAAGGTCTGTCCTGCTAGGAGCATGTCCCTTTACTAGAGATCCCTGGGAAAAGGGCTCACTGGAGTAAGAGGTCTGTAAGGCGCAGGGTAGGTCTCTGCTCAGGTCTCTGCTTTCCAGGGGTCACCACCAGTAGGCAATGGCCCTGATGAGAAGCAGCATTTAATCCCAGCCAACATTTCTTCTGTGCTGCTAATGCTGGCAACAGACTGGTGTAACCCTGAGGCACGGGGAGCACTTGCAGCTGGCCGGCAGGCTCTAGTATTTGCATTCACACCAACCTCTACCCACCAGCCAGGCTGGGAAGCAGGGGAGAGGAGAGAGAGCTTTTGGGGGGGTGCATAGTGGAACATCTCCGTGGCTGAGATACAGGGCTGGGCTCCCTGGGGCAGGGGCAGGCGCAGCTCTGAATCCAGTCAGGAGGAAGCATTGGTGGGAGGGAGAGGCGGAGGAATGCGACCAATTATGAAGCAAGGGTGTTCGGTTCTTGTTCCATTTCTTTCTGCCTTCTTCCCTAGTAATGTAGGAGGGAAAAACCTCTGGAGGGAGGGTTGGATGTAAAGCTGGATGTCTCTCGGTACCCTCTATAAATAAGGCGCATTCCCCAAGGAAACTCTGCCTGTCATGTACGTGCTGTACACAGCCTTGTACTTCTCTCGGAGAGTTTTAGATGCTGTAGGATACTCAGCCAGGACTTGGCAGCCACAGGGTAGCCGCTGGTGTTATGAAGGCCCGCTGAAAGTGAAGCGAAAACAAATTAAAATACTTTCCTTTCCCTCCTTGAAATATAACCCCTGATACATTTGATCCAGCTGTAAAGAAACTAATATGTTTGCGACAGTGGCTTTATCAAGCCAGGCCACAATTAAGAACAGCTCTGAATATAAGCTACTGCCTTTATAAATCACTCTCAACTAACCCTTCAAATGGCACAGTGAACAGAACTTATTTACAGTATTTCAAGAGCCAGGGCCAAGTAAAATCTGGATGGAAACAGCTCCTGGGTTATTTATAGCCTTTGAAGGACCTGCGCAATTGTCTCCCCGTAACCTGAATCTCTCCTTAACAGCTCCCCTTGACTGCATCAGCTCCGCTCGTTTGAGGTGGACAGATCAAACGGAACACCTTCAGAGCTGTTAATCTTGCCCAACAGGTTATTAAAGGATGCTTCTGCTGTTAGATCAGAGCTGCTTCAAAATTAAAAAAAAAAAGTGCTATACGTATAATATATGGATGCATCCTACAGGTGAGGAGCTAAGGAAGAAGGAAGTCTGCCCTAGCTGGGGGAACAAAACCAAAAAGTATTATATAGCATCTCATCAATCTCTGGTGCCATTGTTCTGGGAGAAAATTGCCATTTGCTGGTTTAATATCTGGTAGAGGTACGGTATTTTCAAAAGTATAATGTGTAACTACAGTATATATAGTCAGCTTCTCTGCAGTGTAAAATGTATGATTTTAGCACCATATTGTGGAAAAATATGTACCGTGCAGAATTCACGAGGTGCTACAACTGACGGTTGAAAATACACACTTGCAAAATCCAAAAGAGCCGTTAAGTAACAAGTTGTTCTTTTCCCCATATGTCCATATGTTTGGGAAAATTATGAGTCTGAAATGTTCTTGACACGTAATTGCCTCGCACTCCCTCATCCAAAATGTGCCAGTCCAGCAGTAAAGTTACTGACGTAGCTGGCGCGAGGGGAGAGCTTGGGTTTGCCACAGGAGCAGCGTGCCATAAGTGTGCGTGTGAACAGGAGTCGAGACAAAGGGGAGAGAGGCCCTCTCCCACGCGAAGCTGGAAGCTTTGGTTTCCTGAGCCGGTGGCGTGCAGCCCGCGTTTCTGGCTCTGGCGCGCGGCCAGCCGGGCCCAGCAGTTGAAAGATTAAGAGATCGAAAAAGAGCCTGTGGATTTTCTGAGTGACCACCCACTAGTGAGCCATGATCTTGGCCTGCAAGCAGACACTACCACTGTGATGTATTATGATGCAGAAGTCTCTAGGCACCCCTTGAATGCATGAAAAATACCCCAATTGCCCTTCGTGGAAAAAAAAAGGGGGAATTAAGCATTAAAAAAAAAAAAAAAAAAGGCTCCTGCCTTGAAGAAGTGCATGCAGCCCTGAATTCCAATTCACTCCAGCTTCCTGGTCTAGAAATAGCTTCACATGCTGCCTAATTTTTTTACAGATGAATTGTGCTACCTCCTCCTCCCAGCCATCACAGATTTGTTTATCAGAGAGTTAGTGCTGTGAGTGAATCCTCCCGACTGCTCTGCCAGGGCTGCATCCTGACACTCTGCCCTGAGCAGGGGCTGCTTCGCTCTTCCAAAAGGCCCTACGCCTCTGCTCTCTGTCACAGTTGTTCTGCAGAGCTTCGGCCTTATGAGCAGGCTCGGGAGCGCTACCCACTGTCTCTGCGTAGACGGCTCTGTAAGACACTGTTCGTTACCGCGGGGCAGGGAGAGGTGTTTGTGATCCTGACAGTACCCATGCGTTAAAGTGAAACTGATTGCAAAATCACGCGTGATTGTTTTGGGGGAGAAATTCAACACACAATTTGAGAGGTTTTTTCTAGTACCACAGCAAAGATTTTGATCTTTTGTTACATATGGCTATATAAATTTTACCTGTTTTATTTTGCATTAAAATAAAGGCTTTAAGACTACACATGGTTATGTATTTGTATGTTGAGTCTCGCTCTTCTTTGTATCTACAAAGTCATCCTCACTCCTGGGTACGATTGGATATTTGAAGATTATGCGTGATCGGGTCGGAATTGGTAAGTAAGGTGACTTTAAAAAAAACAGAAGAACATCAAACTACAACAGCTGTGCTGTGTCTTGTAGGAAGGAGAAAAAAAACCATCATGGGGCTTAACATGATTCCCTCTCAAATCTGCATTGTCTTCAGTTGTAGAGCCGGTGTGAAGTCCCTCGCCAGCATCGAGCTCCTCTCTTGGCGTGGGTAGTACCCGAGCTGCTCTGCGGCGGTGTAGCGGGAACCAGGTCCCGCCAGCTGAGCCTGTATTTCAGCGAGACAGCTCCAGCGCTACCTTGCCAGAGATTTAGGACTCCTTGAAAGTTTTACACAGGTACTTAACTTGAGGTACGTGGGTCATTTCGTTGAAGCTGATGACACTACCTTTCATACTCCAGATTATGCGCGAGCATGAATCTTTGTAGGATCCGAGCTATGGGTTGCAGAGCACGCTGCGATTCAGGCAAGAGTGCTGTGGTAGATGGAAGTCATTTTCAAAGTAGCAGATATTTAAATGAAAAGTCATGAGAGCAGGGAGAAGGAAGAACATAGCATTTCTGAGATGAAAATTTTTTGTTTTCTACTGTTGTTTCTTTTACTCTTTCCTTTTTTCTTCATAGTAAAGTGCAGAAGGCTTACAACACAAGACTTAGCAGGAATTGCAGTAATGGTTCAGTAAAAGTAAATGTGTAGTGTACTCCAAGACATTTTGAATGCAGATCTTGGTGTTTATGGCCAAGACAGTTCATGGGCAACTCTGCATCAATTTTAGCATGTATTAAGTTATAATTCGCCTAGATGCCAATTTTAAAAGTTACCTCATCGTAACTTGCATTCATAGCTAAACACTGGATGCATAGAACAGGGATACCTCAGTTTGTCCTTCTGCTGAAGTTGTACAAAGAGTGGCAAAAGACAAACTAGGAGCGTATTAAAAGCTGGAAGCTCAGTGATCCCACTTCAGAAGGTACTCCTCCTGCCTTGGCGGGGGTCTCCTGTGGTTTCTCCACAGGAGTACTCACTTCCCTGGGACCTGGGCTCAGGTTAAGATCTGTTTTGCAGTCACTGCTGTGTCTGCATAACCAAGTGTATGGAGCCATCTGACTGCCAGTCAACCAGACTGCACCCCCACAGACCCGTGTTGCGCTGTAAGCAGTGTGGGGCATGGTGCCTTTCCCCACGGAGGGTCTGGGGGCTGGGTTACTCACCCCAGCCGAAACGGAGGGGCCTGCCGCAGCGGGACAGCAGTTGAGCACTACCCAAGGGCAGAGCATAGGGCAGCTGGGCAGTTTGGGAGGCTTTTGGGAAGCAAAATGTCATCATCAAGGTCGGAGTGGAGCTGAGCTGCTCCCACAGCCTCCCAGGAGGCGTTCGAGGCTTTTAATAAGCCCCAGAGGCCTCTGGCCCAGAGGCTCCAGAGGCCTCCGGAGGAGGTTTTTCAGGCTCCCCAGGCTGGGTGCGCTCATCCCTGCAGGGAGGGTGAGGAGGCACTGAGGCATGGCTTGGGAAAGTGTGGGAACGTGAGTCTGAGAAGGGTTCCTACTTCCCAAGCACGAGGCTTGCTCTGGGGAGGGCAGGTCTGCTGCTGGTCTTTCCCATGGGCTGGAAGGGAGTGCCTGATACAGGCAGCCGGAGAGACAGGATTGCTCTGGGAATCCGGAAGGGGAGGTGAGGCGGGGAGAGTGGGAAATGAGAGGGAGAGGCAACAGGAGCAAGGGAGAAGGGATGATAAATTAGAGTAGATAGGAAGGGGGAGCCAGGGAGGAGGGTTAGACCTGAACTGGAAAAAGGTGCTGGAGAGAAGAGAGAATTGCCTCCCACGTGTAAAGTCCACATGACAACAGGGAAGGTGGCACTTTCCGATATGCTGAGCACTGCTCCTCAATTTCCATTTTGCATCCCAGCCTTGTGACACCCTTCCACTGAGTCAGGGTCTCTTTGCGGCACAAAGCTACCTGTGCCTGAGGGAGGAAGCAGAAAGACAAGTAGGAATTGTGAGGAAACCCATCAACCAGCATGTGGAGAGACAGACTTCCCTCACCATCACTGCCCCCACCCCTAGACCACATCTTGCCACCTAAATCTCACGACCTGCTCCCCAGATGCCTCCCTTCACCTCCCTGGGTACCTCTGATACCACAAAATCCCTTTCCCTCTTAACTGTCTCTGTCATCCCTGGTTCCACCTGTCCTCAGAACAGGACCTTCAAACCTTGTGTTGACCTTCAAACACAACTTTTGCCTTTGCTGCTGAGAAGCCTTGAGCCACCTGTGAGCGTAGGTAGCCAACACCAAGGGTTTTACTGGCACCTGAAAGCGATACGGAGACAGAGCATGCAGCCCCGGGGCCAGCATTCCTGCGTGGGGCGGGCTGTGGCTCTGCTGCCCACAGGGACAAGTTGCAGTCAGCTTTGAATCGGTTGCTTTGTGGGTATAGATTGCAAGAAGGACACAGATTTTATCTCCACTGTCTTTTTGCTTGTCTAGAACAAGCCTTTGACGTGTGCAAAAGCTGTTTTATTGCTGGACTGGCACAAAAATCCTGGACCGGTTTCAGGGGCCAAAAAGGTGATTATCATCTTTAAAACAGAATTAATTCCCGAACCGTTCCCAAAATACGCCTGACAAACTAACCCAAGCCAGACGAGTTGGCTGTGCTCACAGCAAAAAAACACGGTGCAGAGGGAACAATCCTGCTTTGCTTTTCCAGGAGAATATCTGCATCTGAAAGAAAATAATTTATTGGGAAATATGTACAGTAGAGCAAAATTGCAAAATAAGACATTCAATGAGGATTCTATATAAAACCGTGCCCTTTGCCTCCAGCAGATAATGAATAAAAATGATATAAAGAAGCAATGAACATTCAATGTTTTATATTTAAAATACATTTTGTGAGGAAAACAATGTGGCATAGAAACAGGACTGAAAGGTTCTCCAAGATAATGCCAGAAGCTGCAAGATGTTAGCAGCATTGTTGTATAAGTTTCAAGGTGTAGGTTTTTAATTTTCTCTTATGAATCACAGAAGCAGTCGTGAAAGCTGTCATTAAAATTCATTACAGGAAAAGTAAACTTACATTAAAACCTACCCCATTCTCTGAATTCTTGGTTAGGAAGCACTGTCCGCTTCTCTGCCAAAACCTTACCTACGCAATGTGATTTAATCTCTAGGCTCTGTTAAATTGGAGTTTTCATACTTCGCATCCTTCAATCCAGAGTAAAAAAAAATAAAGGAAAAAGATAAAAAATGGCAGCCTAGTTTTTCAAACCAGCAAGCTACGATTTTAAGAGGCTTCATCTGCCATAATTTTTCTAGGAATGGAAATAGAATAAAAAATAGAGTCAATAGGAAGTAACTATTTTATAAGTAAATAAAAGTAAATAACCAGCCCTCCCTTCCTTCGTCCCTCCCGTTTCCCTCCCTCCTAAGCATACACATGCACACACATACGTGCACATATACTTAGCTATTGCTGCTTTTCGTTTAAAAGCCAGTTTACTCTTCCAAATTATTTCTAGCTGTTCCCTCTCTCCAGAGGAGAGTGAGTAGTTACAGGGATGCATGCACGTGAGACAAGTAGTACAAACGGTGACCCCCTGGCTGGTCAGTGGATGGATGTACAGAACAACCGGGACAGCCGCGCACAGCGAAGCGAGCAGGAAGTTTTCAGCCGGAGCAGAATTTCCAAGTCGCTCCAATGCCTATATCCGGTAAGTGACAGTTTGCAGAGGTGGGCTGAGTTTGCACGGAGGTCCCTGCCCCATCCGTGGAAAGGTTTTGCTGAGGTTGCCGCAGTTGGGAGCACTCCAGGGCAGGCACCGAGGTCAGGGCGTCTTGACGCTGCGCTCACTGGCCTGGCTGGGATGGGAAGGGCATGCGGCACGTCTCAGGAGGCTGAAACCACAGCGTGAGTTGGAGCAGGCGTGGGGCTGCTCTAAGGCTAAAGGCTGCTGCTAAGCAGCCTGACAGCCTGCTGGCTATTTCAGCAAGCAGAGGAAACCAAAGACACTCTTAGCATGTCCAGTTGACAGCTCTGCATTCTGATTTGGCCAAATCAATCACAGCTGATTCAGTTACGGGAGTGTTAGGTGCAAGAAGGTGTTTCTGGGTCCATTCACAGGCACACGCACGCATCATCTTTACCGTGGAGAATGTCTTTCCTTGCTTTCCTCCTTCCCTCCCTTAGAAGTAAGCCCTCCAGGACAGTCATTTGTATGTAAGAAGAGGACAGTGAGGCCTCAGTCCAGTGTGCATTCAACACAGTCGTGCTGCCAGTCTCCCCTTTCTGCCCCAACCCTCCCTCCTAGCACTTGCTCCCACCCCACCCCCCATGTTCTTTCTCCTTCCCTGACGGTAGGGATTTTCGTTGCTGTGAGAGGACAAAGGTAACTGACCTGATGTAGAAAAAAAAGACTTTTTTTCTTCTCTGGGGTGTTTTTAAGTTGGATCATTTCCCAGCTCAGTCCCCCAAATTGCTTTGATGGCACAACAGAGTGGATAGAGCAGTGGTGGGAGCAAGGCTGGGGGTGCAGATGGGCTGGAGAGTGGTTAGAGTGCGGTTGCTACAAAACAGAAAAGGAAAAGAAAAGCAAGAACGCTAAATCACAGCCAGAACGCAATGTATTTAGGGCTTGGATTTGAAAAGCCAAGCACCATCTTCTGCAACGGTTACATTCCTCTGCACGTTTACTTCTGGCCAAGTTTCCTGAGAGCAGAGGCAGCATTCACCAAGTCTGAATTCCTGAGGCTCTCGCCTGTAGATTTTCTTCTGTGTTTAGCATTAGGAAAGGAGGTGAAATGGTGAGGCTTCACTTAGGCTGTGGCTTTTCCCCTTCCTGGGATGAGTTATGCATGGAGGCACCAGGGAGCCCTGGGACTCCTCTCCCCTTGCAAACTGAGGGTAACACACGTCACCTTGACGGCCTGGGGACGTGGGTGTAGTTGTAGGGACACAGTGTAGTTGTGGGCCCAGCTGTGCAGGACACACTGGGGTCCCCACCTCTGTGGGCTTCCTTGGCTCATGATGGCTGCTGCCCAAAAACTCTTGTGTGAGTGGTATAGGGGACAGCGAGGTGGTGACCAGAGTAACGGGTCCCAAAGAATGGCTGGGGCGATCACCGTCACGGCAGGGCTCTATGGTGGTGTTTTTATGTAGGACTGTTATGTTCCCCTGGCAGGGGCTAGCTCAGGGATGCCAGCAAATTATTCAAGTCGCCTTGCAACGTGGTTTGTATCAGTCATGGGCTTGGCCGGCAGCAGTGACATTTGGCTGGTGCTCCCTGGGCTCCGGAGGCAAGGCATGAGCCTGTCTGCCAGCTGAGCTTGGGGTCCCCCCTGGGCCTGCGGACCCTGGGAGAACAATGGGAGCCCTTGGCCCGGCACAGGCAGTGTTTGGGGCAGTGTTTCAAGGAGCGTGGCTTTTGTTTTGGCTGTTTGGTTGCATGTCTCCTCTTGGATGCTTATGCTGAACAAGAGGCACTTGTTCTCGCGCTGACTTCAGTGAGGTTGAGTCCAGCTGGGTTTGTGCTTTAGGTGTAGAGAGTCAGCAATATGCCCCTCAGCTGCCCCATCCCAGGAGAGCCTGGACACAGGGCTGCCACAGGCACACGTGCTTTTCCCCGTGCTCCCAGGAGCAGGAATGAAAACACGCTTTGGAAACAGCCTCACTGAAGCAGGGTCTGGGTGTGGAGCCCACAGGGCAGCTCTCAGAGCCCTCTGCTTTGGGGAATGCTTAGATGCTTCAGGTACCCAGCATGTTCAGGTTTATCCTCTAGCTACCAAGTAACCTGCTTGTCTGCTTTAATTTGCTAAGCCTTTTTGGTTTTAAGAAATCCTTTATTTATTTTAAAAACCACCACTTCCAATTAGTTCACGCTGCTCCTTTCATGTGTATCTTGCCCTCTCCCCACACCTCCTGTAGCCAGAGCCTTGGCTTGCGAGCCAGAGCACCGATCGATGTGAAAACATAAAATAGGCCCAACCGACGCTGAGCCAGAGACAGTACATTGCGTGGGTCCTGGTGCAAGGCAGGCAGGCTCCAGGCACAGCGATGCAGCTGCAGGCACCCAAACGTGCAGTCCCCCCGCTGAGCACAGCAGAGGGTGGCCGGGCTGTCGGGGGCTGTGCGGCGTGGCCGGCCAGCGCGGGCTGATGATTAAGCAGGGTGTGGGCTCAGTTGACTTTCACCCCTGCTGCGAGCCTTCTCAAGCGAAGATGTTTTAAGTTATCCTTATCCTCAGATTAATAAATGCTGCGCTGTGGGACTGTAAACACAGGAAAGGAACCGGAGCGGAGGGGGGAGGGGGGGCGGAAAGAACACCAAAACCTTAAGGCTGGTGCTGTGCAGTCAGGACATTTCTTTTCCCAACAGGATATGGGATAGGAGGGAAAAAAAATATGTGTTATATAACATGTCCAGGGGATAGGGGGCCAGTAAGCAAATTCAGCGTGTTGTTGGCTGAGCTGGAGGTTTAGCAGCAGGTCTCTGTGGCGTTGTGTCCCTAAGCCAAGGCGGCCAGTGGGTGAGGAGGCACCGCAGGGCCCAGTCAGGCTTGGTGTGGCACCCACCGGGCCCACTGGCAGCAAAGGCTGGCTGGGTGAGGGTCCTGGACAGAGCTGCCGCCCCATGGGCGCGGGGCCAGCCTCCCCCACAGAGGGCAAGGTGGCTACCAGTGAGCAGAGCTCCTGGCTAGCTTCCCTCAGCCTCAGGGGAAATCCAGGTGGGATCGGCTGGCATGTCATGGCCACCATGGCTGGACAAGACGGGCCTCCCAGTCCTTCAGCCAGCTTCTGCAGAGGCAGGGGAAGCACCGTGGTTGTGGCCATCCTCTCCCTTACTCCTGTGGCCAAGCGACACGATATCTTCCCCAAATGCAAGCCTCGTCTTGGGACGCGGCCGGTTTTCTTCCCTCTCAAAGGTTGGCCATGGAGAGAGAAACCCTGGGGTGGGTGCGTTTTCACTCCTGTCAGCCGGGGTCCCCTCGGTGCAGGCACAACACACACGGGAACGGCCATGCACAGCCCCCCCGGCCACACCAGAGGAGAGGTGGGATCCAGGCGTCAGGCTGCGGACAAAGCCAGGAAGCTGTTGCTGGTCAGGCATTTCAGGGGAGGGCATGATTTCCACAACAATAAACGCATCTGATTATTGGAGTAGGGGGGAGATGAGGTCCCAGGAGGGGAGGGCCTCACACACAAAAGGGGAATAGCTTGTGGCCCCGCTGGCTGTGACAGGGCAGGGGATGAGGGCAATGTCCTATTGAGGCTTTGATCAGCCGGGGTCAAGCACACAGGCTGCTAACATGGCTGAAAACCAGCCAGGAGAAGGAGGTTCCCACCGCGGCATCACGCCTGGCCCCCTCCCAGCCTTCCACTCTTCCGCAGCCTTTCACCCCCACCTAGGGAGCAAGATGGGGGCCTCCCCAGGCAGCTCCTGTCCCCCCGGCCTTCACTGGCTCTACTCTGAGCCCCACGGTGCCGGGCACCGCAGTGCATCCCTCCACTCCTCCCGCTGACTCTTCTCCATCTCCTGGGGAAAGAGACTCCTCATGTCCCCTTGTCACCCCTCTTGCCAGGGTGCAAGGAGAAAGGTGCTGAAGTGCTGGCAGCAGTGGGGAGGCTTGGGGGGGGGCGGTGTGTGGCAGGGCAGAGGGCATAATTTTCCAGTTCCACCTCTCCTGGGCACTTGCATGGTTTGGTGATAATCACTTGGGGGATTTCCTGTCCCCCCAAGGGTCATGCTGTCCCCCAGGGACTTGGCTGAATTTCAAGGGATGGTTTTCAGTGGTGCCAGCAACTGGTGATCCTGTGATTAACTGGTGGTCCTGGATGGAGACTGGATAAAGTGTTCAGCGTAGCTGTCTTACAGCCATTCTGTGCCTTCCCAAGACAGGCAGCCCCAAAGCTGGACCCATGAGTCCTTCCTGCAGAAAGCCCCGGGGCCCAAAGGCACCGGGGTGTATAGAAAGGGCTGGGAGACCTGAGCTGCACCCTTACTCTCCCTTGGACTGAGCTACAGTATGTGTAAAAGTAACTTGTATTTGGCCCACAGAATAGTAATACTTGGAAGCAAAAGCAAGCAGGAGACAACTTGGCACTGGGAGATTGGAGCTCTCCAAGATCTATACAAACACAGCACAATTAACCCTTGCAAGAGAGGGAAACCCTTCTTGACTCCTGCATGGACGGGAGCACTGGCTGCACACAGAAATCACTGGTGTTCTGAAGAGCAGGATAAGGGAAAAAAAATACCACTCTATGCAGAGTTGTATTGCATAGGTACAGTGTGCAGATCAGTGTGTGGGCAAGCCTTGAGATTTTGATCGCTGGTTACATCTAAGAGTTTATCTAATAACAAAAATAGATTCTGTTTCCCCCTTTGATGCATGTGTGCTCCGTGAGGATTTCCGTGTGGAATAGACTGGGGCAGTGGAAGGTTCTGCTGTGCATGCTTCTTAGCCTCTCTTGCTCCTCAAGCTCTTTCCAAGCTCTCTGAGCGGCCAAGGCCACAGGGAAAGGTTTGCCACAGTCTGTCATCTCACACCCTCAGTAAATCATACCAATATCATCTGGCTCGGAGTTCCTAGGAATCTGGACAGCCTTGACAGAAAGGGTGGGTAATGGACTGGGAAATCCAGCGGAAGAGTTTTGGGGAACATGAGACTGTAAGATAGGACTCTTCCCGCATCTGCCTCGAGACCTTAGGTCTCTGCCTAAGAGGGCAGCTAGAAAGCCGCCCTTTAAATGGACATACTTCAGCGATATTGACTTACCAGTGGCCTGGGTGCAATTCGCCATGAAACTTCAACCTGGGATATGCGTGTCGCTAAGAGACAAACAATACCATCTGCAGCCTGCCCCTTCGAGATGTCGTCTCTGTTTATAGAAAAGAAGGGGGTGGCGAGCGTCTGTTAAAATGCATTACTTCCCGACGTCATCTCCGAGGAGTCATATATTTTAGTGGGACCAGTCAGAACTGTCTAATGGCACAATGGTCAGTGCTCCTTAGCTTCTTCCTCACAGTGGCTGCGGCAGAGGGCCAGGGATGCTAAAAATAACGTTTCTGTCCCAACATATCTTGACTTATTCGAGGGTGTATGTGTAAAGGGAGCACTAACACTTCACATGGCTGGTGCCCTGCGACCTGCACCTCCCTGAGGAAGCAGAGCTCTCTGGAGACCTGCGGGGAGAGTAGCGGAGTGAAGCCGTGAGCTCAGAGAACAGGGAAAATTTTGCAGAGCAAAAAGAGATGTTTGTGTCGCCTTCCCATAACTACTGGCTCTGAGGCAATTGCCAAAAGAATCAATAGGTTCAGCTAATGAAAAAAAAAAAGGGTAAGAAGGGTACCCTCCCCAACCTGTACCCACATTCTCATTTACCCTGGGCAAAAAGCAAAATAAAACATGCCTAAATATGAATTCTCCACCAGAAGCAGTATTTTATATCCACTCAGAGGGCAAGTGACTTCATGTGGTCTACAGCAGCGGGAATTCAGGCATGTAATGTAATAACAAGAGAGGATTTTTAGATTTGTCTCAGGAACTCTCCTCACTCAGACATTATAGAACAGAATCCCAAACCCTCATGTCCATCTGTGTCTTAAAAAGAGTGAATGACGTCCCCAGTTTGAGCCTAGTTCTTTATTTTGATGAATTGCTGCAGGAAACGTGGGCAAACAGCACCTCACATCTGAACTGCACATTGCCATCCTTCAGCTCTTTGCTAGTGTAATTAAATCCCACAGAGCAACTGCTGAATCAACTTCTTTGCTTAGTAAACTTTTCACTAGTCATTAGCATGGGATGTGGCAGCACAGCATCCAAGCCCGGCTCAGGGCTTCCGAGCAAGACCCCAAGGCGAGTCATAAGGAAAAGTATTCTCCTCCTGCCTCAGGGGGTGAAGCAGCAGCCCAGCCCAGCAGACCAGGACAGGAGATGAAAAATACAGTATGCGCTTCGAGCTGACAGCCATAATGCAACGTGACCCCAGTCACATTGGTATTTGATTAGCGAACACTAAGGGATTGGGAAACAGCCCTGCTCTTAGGAGAAAGAGATCTTTCATATCCCTTATAGTCAAGCCCTCAGCTTAGTTTTATCTGGGAGATGGTATCTGACCGCGTCAGTAGAACAGGCTGTTCTAGCAGAACGCGCTAGTCCCTGCGTGTCCCCGTGCACAGGACTTTCCCTGGGGGCGCCGGCTGAAGGAGAAGTGGCTTGCAGCGGTCGCAGAGGAGGTCTGTGGCAGACTCCACGGTGGTTTGCGAGCCGCCCGTGTGCCTGCTGCGCACAGGGCTGTGCCCATCACGCCGTGGATAGGGAGAGCTTGTGAATCTGTGCGCCATGCTTTTAAGTTCAGTTACTGGGAGCTGGCATGGGGGTGAGGGGGGGTCCAGCTCTGTATGCTGCAAGGGGAGGGGGTCGCAGGCTCGAGCCGCCGGCATTGTGGTCTCTTTTCCTCTGTGGGTTCTCACAGAGGAACAACCGTCAAGTCCTCTTCTCCTCCACCTCCTCCAAGGCTGGAGGTGGCTGGGTTCATCCTGCACACGAGCTTGGGCAGCTGCTGGCCTCTCCAGAGAGGAGCGGAGCATAGCCAACCGTCACGAAATAACCTTTTTCAGAGGAAAAACTAGAGGTTCCAGCTTTCCTCTTCCCCCTCCTCACCCCCTGCACCACACCTCACATCTGTGGTATTTTATTGCTCGGTTTTGCTCCTGAAATCTGTCCCCCTCCCTCCATCCCAACATTTCGTTTCCCATGGAGTGATGTAAATAAGTAAATAGCGGTAGTCGGAACCCTGTGTGTGTACCAAAGCCTGGAGTGCCAGGAAGCAACTGGTGTGCCTGATTTTCCAGTGAATGTCCAGGTGCAGTCTCGGCAGCACGGCTACTGTCTGCCTTTCGAGCAGATGTCTTCATCTGAAGCTCCCGCCGCCACCCCGCTCCCTTTGTGTGTCGGTGCAGGGAGGACGGGAGAGGGAGACAATATAAATTAATATCCATTGGAATGACAGCAGCTGGTGCCTTGCATAGCTGCGAACACGTGTCTTAGAAGTAGAGTGATTAGTCGTAAAACTGTAGAGCTGGATGTTTATGCTTGATCAATTACAGCAAAACAATAGATGGGTTTTTTTCCAAGTGGGAGGAGTGAGGGGAGGGAGGCTTCAGCCATAAGATGATTTTCCTTTTTTTTTTTTGGTAATGATAGCTGTAAAGAACTGGGGGCCAGTTACCAAAGGGCCTGGCAAACAGTGGCTGTCGGGAAACTCGCTGGTTGCTGGGCTCTCGACAGCACAAGATCCGTGAGGTGCTGAGACTGCAAACTTCGTAACATTTAAGAGGGACGGACTCAGCTGCCCGAAGCAAGGAGTGTGTGGGAATGAGGCAAAACTTCCTAGTGCACGAGCATGCGTGCGTTATGTGTAGAGGCCTTCAGCTGTAAGAAGTCATTTTGGTTTGTTTCTTTACCTAGAACCTCCCTTACTCCCCCCGCTTAAGCAGAAGTGGTCCTGTCAGAAGAGCGTCCCGTGGCTGCGGTGTGGCACAAGAGTGTGCCTAGGGCTTCAGTTCCTTAGCAGCTGTAATTGAAAACACAGCCTGCCTCCCTCCCACATCCGCCAAAAAAAGAGAAATTGAGTTAACGTTTTGCAATAATTCTAATGGAAATGCTAATGGGATGAACAGCGATACGAAGCCAGTGAATGACCCAGCAATTCCGTCTGTGCTGGCAACGGCTGACCATCTAAACCATGTTCGGGTAATTCTTCCTCTCATTAGCAGCACAATAATTCATACGCACAAATCCATAGGCATTTGCCATAATTTTTTAACATGGCTGGAAATAGAAGTAAGTGCATGCAGTATGCGAGCATTACAGCATGTGTTGGCTGTAAATCTGCCTGGAAGTGGCCTGATCCTGTTCCTGGTTAAACCAGAGGGAATTTTGCCATTGACTTCAATGGAAGCAGGATGGGGGTTTTTGGACCTATTTTAAAGTGGGACTTTGTTTCTTTGGAACAAAGCTTTCAGCTTCACAGCTGCATTTCAGTACTTGGCTTGAACTCCCGTCAACTCACCTTTCGTGTGTTTAACAGATGGGGCTTTTTGCTGCTCACCTTCTGTTTGGCGTCACCGTAACCAGTCTCTCCTGGGTGATGGCACCCAGGGCACGGGACCCATGACTGTGCTGTGGGACAGAGCTGAGAGAAGGGAGGGAGTCACACTGCCTGCCGGGGACATCCTCGGTCTGAGCGTGCTAGAGCACTTTGAAGAGAAAGCCGCTGCCTCTGTATTTTTCAGCACTGGCAGATGGAAGGCCAAAATGTTTCTTAGAGCACAGAGGAGAGAGGTGAGTCGTGGTGAGGAGCTCGAGGGCCTCTGCTCTGCCGGAATGGGTCTAGTAACAATGTTGTGTCATGCAAAATGGGGGTAATTGCAGTCACTATGGCTTTCCTAAACTACCTGTGGCCCTTTGAGATAGCACCCTGTTGCAAGTATTAGGCTATACATACATACTTTTAGCCTAAGTTTGTAAGGCAAGGAAGAGGCTTAAGTATGGTGTATGATCATGTGTTTCTGTGCTGCTGCCACAGTAACTTTTGAACCACTGGGCAATGTCAACAGAAGTATAAATCTCCTGCAAGGTTTGCAAAAACAGCTGGGGAGAGAGGACAGAGAGACCACGTTAGTGCCAGGAAATGTGACAGGAAAAACCTGAGCTCAACCTTTCTTACACACCCGTAGATCCAACCACATGCTAAGCACCTCTAGGAAAGCAGAGTTCATTTGTCCCATTGCTCACAAAGCTAATTGCTTCATTGATATTCATTTCTGGTGGCCGCAGATGACAAACCCGGCTCCCTTTTTTTCCTCTTCAAAGAGTATTCTCTCATGCTGCTCCTTTCAAGCATTGTCCCTGCTCCCACCTGATCTTGCTGAGCACTTTTGGCTTCCCCTTCCCAGCTCTGCCTCTGCCTGCTCCCCCCTTCAGAGGGGCCTGGTCTCTTCTGCCAATTTTCTTCTCACTTTCCAGGGAGACGTTTCTTCTTCGCACTCTGCTAGCAGCGTGTCGTCTAAGCCCCCTCTCTCATTACTCACCCAGGGCACCCCCTCTCAGCTGTTGATGCTTTACAGCTCATCCCTCCACCCCCATCCCCCCCCAATCCAAAATTTCCACCACAACAAAAAACTCAGGAATGAGGCAATTAATGTGTATTATTTCAATAGGAGGCTTAAAAACAAAAAGCTTTTGCAACAACTTCCCAGTCAGACCCACGGAGACTATTGTAAGGCAGAAAAACCTAAGAAACGGCAGCTGTAAAATATATTTAAAAGCCTTTATTCTTTCCTATCACAATGTGGCAAAAGAGACTAAATACAGCTTTCCATTTGTTTAACTAAAAGCTGCCATTCCTCAGTCTCTTTGATGATAATGATACCCACAGTTACAATCAAACTCCAGCACACACATGGAAAACTTTGAGCTCTGTACCAACTTTGCACAATGTATTATTAATAGCAAGATTCGCGAACCCAAATGCTCTGAGGGGCTGAGAGCAAGGGAAAGCCTGACTGTGCTGGGCTCGTGGTTGATGCTGATAAATGCAGCACACTGAGGAGGAAAAAGAAAAACCTGCAACTGAGGATTGTCTGTAGTACTGTAGCCACAGGACCTGCTGTGCTGTGCATGGGGAGAGACCATTCAGGAGTTCAAACTCGATCAGAGAAGTCAGACATGGGGTGGGTGAGAAAAGGTATTATCAGTCCCATTTTGCTAACGAGGAAATGGAACACATCATGGTAAAGGTCCACTACTGCCCACGGGCTTACAGTGAGTTGGGTCCTGAGTCACTTGGCTGGCTCAGGAAGACCAAAAGTCCCTACTTACTCTCCAAATCTGTGGCTGCATGGCCACAAAACCACCCCTCATTTCAGAGTGCCTGACAGTTGTTACTCCAGTGCATCTCCTCACTGCAGCAAATTCTTGGTGCTAAGCGCTAGGTTTGAACTTCTGGGAAGCACAGCCTGAATTTGCGGTGGGCCACATGCTCCTAATGTCCTGTGAGGGGAGCTGAGCACGAGTGAAAACACCGCCCTGCTGTACGAGCTGCCCGAAAACGGGCAGCCTCCTGAGGGTCATTCTTCAGGTCCCAGTTCCTCAGGGGACCAGCCAGCGTAGTTATTTGAGACATGGGCCTCAGTGGCATCCTATTGACTGTGAAGCAGCCTTAACACCATTGATTTCCATGAGAAATTACACTGAAAAATCAATGGGGTCCGTGTGCAGGATCCTGGGGAGAGAGGGAAGATACCTCTTGGGAAAAAGAGCTACTCTGCAATGATAAGGGAGCAGCTCCACCCCCAGAGGGAAAGGGTGATGACTGTGACTCAGGACACTCATGGAAGGGGAAGGGAGGCAGGGTAGACCTCCTCTGAGATTCTGGATTTCTTGTCTGGGAAGCGGCATAAATGTGAGGTCTGACTTGAGATGTGCACCTATGTCAAAGGGAGGATTATGAATGCAATCTTCAGCCTGATACATCCAGCAGAGCTGTCTCTGGCAAGATCATAGCATCACTATGGAATTTTTAGGAAGGTAAGCATGTACATAAGTCCTGTGCCAAACATGCTTTGAAATGTTCTCAAAACACAGAAGTGCTTGGCTGTGATGAAAACACAGCCTTGCTTCCAGCTATCAGCTGGGATCCTCTAGATCTGTTCCCTTTGCTGTCCTCATCTGCCTTGTGTTAGCAGAATATACATGGCTTTTTCTGTCACGAGATTGCTTTTTGGGGTCACTGATATATGCTTGGTGTTGTCAGGTGAAAAGCAGTGACTCCCTTAGGAATCACTGACTTTCTGGGGCATCCCCGCCTAAGTGCTCCGTGCTGAAAACCCATCTCCAAACAACTGGGTAACCAGGAGCATCAGAAGAAAGTTCCTACCTCTGATACTGCACAGGCGTAGTCAAATGGCACTCTCTCCCTCAACAGTTTACAACTTAACTAAATGCAAAGGTAATCCACAGGCTTGTCATCCACGTTGTATCTGGCTCTTGGTTTTTGTCTGCTTTGTCTCTTCAGATTGTAAACTGTTTGAGGCAAGAACTGTCTTTGACTGTGTGTTTGGACAGCAGAGGGGTCCCAGTCCTTGCAGAGCCAGGTACCGTAATACACATAAGACACAATAATTTATTTTACAGTGAACATCAAAGAAAATAAAAGATTAAGGGGGAAATAAACCCCTCCATAGCGCAAAAGGCTTCACCCCATGACAGTGCTCCAGAAGAATGTGCTATCTGCTGGAGGGAGTGTCTAACCCCAGTTGCTGGGAGGGCTGTGCGACGTACTGCCACGGGAGCCAGCGCCGGAATGCGCCTGGGCATGGCGGGGAGAGAGGAGAGGTCAAAAGCTACAGTGTGATAAGCAAAGGAGAAAGCCCTTTAAAATATACACACACATTTTCTTGCCAGGTTCTGTCAAGCCAAGAGCCAAAGCATGGTAATGGCGTTTTGTTTGTGAGGAAAAAGCAATTGCTTCTGGCCTAAGAATTTTTTTGCCAAGTTTCAGGCGAGGGGGGATTCTACATGACTTGTTGGTTGAAGAATTTGTGTATTTTTAAGGATGTGCTTTAATAAGATTGCTGGCATGGCCCTTTATAATGCCGAAATCACAGCCCTGTAAGTGCTTACCACGGAGCATGACACTTACACCGTGGAAGCCAGCCCGGCGGAAGTCGATGGCAGCACTTACAAAGACGTCATGCTGGCTTTGCGGGGCTCAGCCGCTTGGGTCACATCCAGACGTCGGTGAAGCTGATGGATGAACTCCTACCAGCTTCAGCAGGCTTTAAATGAGGCCCTTGGTTTGTGACTGTAACTGGGTAGGGGTCCACAGATGTGCCCCCAGATCCAGTCTGAGGAAAATCTGCTGTTGACCTTTCCTGGAGTGTGGTCCAGCTGGGGTTTCTCCAGCGTGAAGCTGACCAGATGCTGCTCTGTGTGTAGGGACCTGCAGAGACCATGGTCAGTGGGCCATGTTGGGTGCTTTTAGCAGATGAATGCACAGAGCACGCGTCACCTCACACTAGCAAGAGGTTATTTCATTTTTCAAGAGTCTGGACTGCAGCCCACTGTTACTGTGGGGTAAGAAACTCGCGCCCAGTTCAAAGTCCTCAGTAGCAAAGCCAACAGAATTGTCAGGGTCTGGTGGACAGATGGCCTTGACAGCTCCGTGGTCTCCTCTTTGCACGTGAGGAGAAGCTGGGGGTGGATCGGTGCCTTCCTCACAAGCTGGGGGCCAGCACCCATGGTGGTGTGGAGGAGGATACCAAAGGGAAGCAGGACCCGAGCAGGTTCTTTGCGAAGATTGAGTCAGGAGGGCTGGCTCCCCTCAGGCTTGGGGTTTTGCTGCAGTGGCTTCTGCCAGGCCCATTGGCTTGTTACAGTGGTTCAGGATCCGTCCTCGCCAGCCTGGGTCACTGTGCGACCCCCATCCCCTCCTCCATTTCCCCTCCCCGGTCCATTCACTGTGCCAAACAACAGCATGCAATCATTTTGTGGGGGTTATTTCTGCCTAATGTACCCACCCAGTGGGATTTCAGTGAACATTAAAGCGGTAGATAGAGCCTTTAATGAAGTTAACCTGCTGAAACCAGGAGAGCATTTGGTTGAAGTACACCTGAAAGCCCTGGATTACACAGCAGCTGCTTCAAAAGAAACCCATTGCCTCCTTTCATACCGCTGCCGTGTTGAGAAATAATACAGCACCTTTATATTCAGCCTAATTTAGTCAGCCTGCTGAAGTCTGAAAGCCTTTTTTTTTTTATTATTAACTCTGAAGATGCAGGGGCTTTCCTCCCCCCAGCCGGCACTGCCGACCCCCCTGCACAGACTGCTGCTCGGAGCAGGCCCCCAGCAGCACGCCTGCATCTCTCCCACAGCTGAGCACCTTCCGAGCACGAGGAATCACTCTCCCTCTCTCTGCTAATCCGATGATGGATTTTAACTCCATTAGTTTGCTTCCTCTGCTCTCTTCCCTGTTTTCTGCCATTTATTTATTTTCCCCCATCCCCTTGTTCCATCTCTTTGTTTCTTTTGCCACCTCCCTTCTCCGCTCTTCTCTCCTTTTTCCTCTGGCTTTTTCCTCTCTTCTTTCCATTTCTCCTTTCCAGAATGCCCCTCGTTTCCCCAGCAGTGGTGTTACTCCATGGCTCTCCCCGCAGCCCTCCAGCCGAGCAGCGTCTGTGCACGCCAACAACGCTCCTCCCGTACGTAGTGTCTGGGAGCAGGAGAGGTGGGGGGAGAAAGCTGCTCTCTGCCGCCCTGCAGCCAGGTGAGCAGCTTGGAAAAACATGTGGGGGGACACACTAGGAGGAGGCGAGCTGTAACAGGGTGGGCAGGAGTGGGGTGGGTGGGCAAGGGCTGATCCATCCCTTGTAGAGCCAAAGGAGCACGCAGCAGCCGCTGCTTTCCACCGCAGGCTAGCAGCCATGTACTCTCTGTGAAAAATTAACTGGGCAGCTTGCTAATTACGCCACCTCTGCACTGGAAGTTTATGGACTTGAATGCAACATGCCAAACTGTTTTCTCCAAGCTGGGGTATTGGACGAATGTGGACGAATTCCCAAGCACATAGTCTGCCTGAAGACTAGGGCTAATGGGATGCTAAGGTAATTATTGGCTATTTGTGGCTATAAAATGAGATCTCGTAATCATGCACCTGATAGACTAATAAAAACATTTTATATGATGCACTTAGAGCTTTTCAGCTGAGGATCTCAAAGCACTGTCTGGAGGAAGAAAGCTGCAGCAAGAAGTCTGCTCTCCCTCAAGGAGCTGGAGAGGCAGCCCACGCCGTCTGCCCCTGTGCCCGCACTCCCGCTCCTCGGGTATCCTGCCAAAAATGTTTGAGTCCCTGCTCTCCTGCTGACTGACAATACTTAGGGTTTTATCTGGGCTAGGTATCATTTTTCCCCACTCTCATTCCTAACCCTCTTTCAGTCCTGCCGTGTTGTTTTCTCTGGAAGGCTGTCAAGTTCTGCATTGGAAATAGTGTTTTGACATAAAACTGGGGGAGAGACCCTGTTTGTCCAGCTACTCTGGAGCCCAGAGAAGGTTACGGGAATACATGACGCCTTGGTTTTATTTTCTTTTAAATCAAGATTGAGAAAGGCTCTAAGGAAAATCTGGGGGGGTTCCTGCTTTACAGACACCTCCTGATGGTCAGTTCATGGAGCGAGAAGGACTCATTTAGAAAGAGGAAGCTGTGATTGAAAATAAATGAGGCTGTATGATCAATGCTGAAAAGGAGCTGCAATTAAAGGGAAGAGAAGAGCAGAGCTGAAGTGCCAAGGAAAACCCCTGGCAGGGTTGTGCGGGCCCTCGGGTCAGCAGCAGGGAACTAGGCAGTGTGAGGAGGCGAAGGCTTTCTTCTGGGGGGGGAGGAGAGAGATGGGGGAAATTTCACTGCATCACAGCTCTGACTAAAGCTTGGGCTGCAAAATTCCTTCAACCAAATTTAATGCAGATGGTACGTTAAATATTACAGTACCATTGAAGTACATATTGTCTCGTTTTCAGTGAGGTTTTGTGGATGTTTCTGACATACAGATATGGAAAAATGCTGCCGTTCCCAATGGGTTTGGCAAGTGCTTACTCGCAGGTTTTAAATACCCAGCAGGACTGAACGGAGAGCCCTTTGGCAGAAGCGGGACTTCTGTGGAGAGATGATGAGGTCCAGCCTTGGTTGGGGCAAGGAGCAACGCTCACAGCAGCAGCTGCGCCTGGGAACAGGCAGAGGTAAGTTCAAGGTGCAAAACTTCACCTTGTGCTCAGATCCTTCAAAGGTGAGAAAGGATGTGAGTCTATAATGCTCCCAGAAGTGGGTTTGACTCTTTTGTACCTGAGCTGGACTAGCAGATGTCACCAGCTTGGTTGTCGTCCTGTCCTGAACACCTGCGGTGGTAGAAACGCGGTAGCGCTGCCTGGTATTTCAGTGGTGCCTTTCCTTCCCTGACAGCAGCATGTTGTGGCGAGGAGACTCGAGATCTGACACTGAACGCAGAGCTGGATTTGTGGAGAGCTACTGAAAAGCAGCTGAGAGAAACCTCTGTGGAGCAGCAGGTAACTTCATTTCCCACCACCATTTTCTTACCTAGGGTTATCTTCTCTTCCCTCGGTAGCAGATCAGAGCTGGTACCAGTTCAAGGTTGTGTTTGCACTTGTCTATTGACTTCAGTCAGGGGAAAATCTGACTGAATGTAATGGAAAGAAAATTGCCCCTGTGCTGTATGGTGTGTGATGGGGCCGACCCCAATTAGGGTTTGGAACCTCTTCCTTTCTCATGCACATCTCGAGAGAGGAATGATTCATGCTGTGGGTTTATATTACACTCCAATATCTGTGTTATGGTTTGTGAGGGCTATTTATACACACAAAAAATCACACTTTGCTAGCTTGATAGTAGTCTAACTATAAGCAAGTAGTAAATAATAGTTGCATAATTCTACATCAAAATAGAATAAGTAAGGCAGCAGACTCAGTTGCCACTGGCTTTGCGTTGACTTCAACAGGTGTTGGAGCACGTTTGAGCCAGAGAAGATGGAAAATCAGGTATCAAAACACACAGAAGGAAGAGGGATGCTACAGCCCTCCGGGTAACGGCTGAAATATCAGATCTATCTGTCAGGCCAAATCCGTTGCTGTCAGTGAACTTCCACTGGCCTCGGAGGAACTCGGTGCGTTCGTGTTGTGTGAGTGCGCTCAAACAGGCTGGCACCGTGATTTCATTGACGTGAGCTGGTGATGCTACCCGTAACTGATAGACAGCAGAGTACGAAATAATTAGTCTCATCACCCTAAACGAATACCAGTGAAACATTCGTACTTTCCCTCTCACCCACACAATGATGTATCTTACTTCTGCCACATGCCACTGTCTCTTTGCTAATTACCAACTTTATAAAAATGAGGTAATGTAGTTTTAATCCCTTTGCCTGCTGTAAATTTGGAAGTTGGAATCTGTAATCGAGGGACCGACCAACAACGTAACAGTCCTGGTTTGCAGTAGCTTTCTGGTGCGGGGTTTTAGGGCCCGTTTCAGCGGCGTGCTTTGAAACGTCACCGCGCGGGATGGAGCGAGCCCCGGGTTGCCAGGGACCGGCTGTCCAGCCTGTTGCCGCCCGTGAATTTAAGCGGGGGGGAAACGCGAGGTCGCGGCGGTTTCAGCCCAGGGACCCCTCACCCCGTCGGGGCGCAAAGGCGAACCCACTTCCCGGGCGCTGTTCGGGTGACCGCGAGCGCTGCTCCCGTCTCGTGTTTTTAAAGGGCGCCTTGGCGAACACGGGTTGGGAGCGTGGAAGCCAGCCGTGGGGCGGCCCGGGAGAGGCTTTGATTTGTCCCTTGCAGCAGCCTTTCCACGGGTGTCAGAAGCGGGGGAGCTCCCCGCTCCCGCTGCGGCTCCGGCCGAGGCACGGCGCTCCCGGGTCTGGGCCGGCAGCGGCGGCAGCCCAGAGCAGGGACAATCCTTGTCCTGATGCTCCCCCATCCGACAATTTCTGGGTGTCTCCCTTCGCGCAGCCCTGCTCTTTTGCCTTCGTTCCAGTCGGGTTTTCCGCCTCCTGCCAGCGCCGCGAGGCCGGCGGCGCCCAGGGGAGGAAGGGGCCGGCCGGCAGCCGCGCACGGCGGCGCAGCCGGGGATGCGCACGGGGACGCGCCCGGGGACCGGTCCGAGCGTGTCCGTGTGTCCCATCCTCCCGCGCCCCCCTCCCTCCCCGGCGGTGCGGGAGCCTCCGCGTCGCCCCGCGGCTGCGGGCGGGGCGGGGCGCGGCCCGGCGGGGCGGTGCGCGGGCGCGGGGCGGTGCGCGGGCGGGCGGGGGGGCGCGAGGGGCGGCGCCGCCGCTCGGCGCTGACAGCCACATGCCGCCCTGCCTGAAAAGGCTGCGAGGCGCCGGCGGGGAGGGAGAGGAGGCGCAGACGGCGCCCCAGCCCGCACCGCCGCCACCGCCGCGCCCTGGGGGATGCCGAGGCGCCGGCCCCGCGGGTCGCCCTAGGGGAGAGGCGCTCCGCCGGCACCGCCCGCCCCGCCGCCCCCCGCCGCAACCGCTCGCGAGTGGGGCGCCCACGCGGAGCGCGGCGCGTCCGGGGCAGGGAGGCGAGGACCGGCCCCGCGGCCTCGGGCGTTCGGGGGCTTTGGGTTTTATTCCTGCCAAAGGATGGATACGCTTTTTCTCGCGTGGGGACTGCTAGGGCTGTGCTTGCCCGGCTCCGGAGGCACGGCGGAGACAGGTAAGGCGACCCCCGGGGCGGGGGATGCCCCCGACCGCGCGTGGGCGAGGGAGCCCTTCCTGCCCGCCCAACTTCGGGGTGCCCGTGCGCGGTCCCGGCCGCGCTCGCGGAGGCTTTGCCCGGCCTCGGGCGTCGCGCAGGGAATAAGCGAGGGCTTTCGAAGCATGGGCTGTGGGGGGGTCGCGCGTGGGGCGGGGATGGCGCAGCCCCCCCGGCAAGGCGCGCAGCGGGTGTAGCCGCTCGGCTCCCGCCGCGAAGGGGCGAGGGGACGGAGCCGCAGTGGAAAGTTGCGTGCTGGTTTTGGGGGGGTGGGAGGTCACGGGGAAGGGAGGGGAAGCGGTAAGGACCAGCCGCATCCCGGACACCCGCATCCGGGGGCCCGCGGGCCCGCGCCCGCTTGCAACCTCGGGAAACTTTAGGTGGGAAATGAAATCCCTTGGCAGCCGGGAGCCGTACGGTCGGCGCTGGGAGCAGGCGAGGCTCGCAGGGCACCCGCCCGTCGGAGGCACCCTGCGGGCAGCCCCTCGGGAGACCCAGCCCCCCGTGCGTGCGCGACCCGCGCTTACTTGGCGAACGCCGGGGTGTCCCGGGACCTGGCGGGTTCGCGGCAGGTTTTGGGGCGGGAGTGTGTTTTCGCTGAGGAGCGAGGCTGGGCTGTCAGGAGGCGCCGGGATGAAGCCCCGGTGCTTGCGTTGCTTTGGCTTGGGTGTGGGAGAGGGGCAAGGGTGGGCTGAGGCTGGGCCCTGTGCTCCCCGGCCACTGGCCTTGGGTCTGGCTAATGGGGGGTTGCAGCAGGGTCCCCACCTGGATCAGGCACTGGAGGAAAAGGATATGCCTCACCCCGCCGTCCACCGCTCTCCTGGGGCTGCAGCGGTCAGCAGCCTGGCAGGACAGCGGTGCTAAGCCAGCAGCCGCCGAGCTGCGGGTTCCCCTTCCCGTCAGCTGGGGCCTGGGGCCGTGCCCCCGGCAGGGATGCGGGGTCCTGAGCCGCCGCCTGACCCAGGCGGCGGTAGATGGCACGGCGCGATGTGCGTGCGTCGGTCCCTGCCTTTCCCCCTGCCGTCTCCTGCCCCGGGGCGGCATGGCCACCGGGTCCCCCGTGGAAAGGGAAGTGGGAGAGTCTCTGCCGCCTGAGAAAGTCCCTCTTTTTTACAGCAGCGAAGCACAGACGTTCCGGGCAGACACGCTCCGTGTACATTGGGTTGCCGGTTGGCATCGCCTCCTTCCTTATGGATATAAAGAAAAGGAAAAAAAATCCCATCTTTTGTTCAAATAGGGAAACAAATGAATAGGCTCTCGATGGGGTGAAGAAAGGGCAGAGTCCTGGGGGGCTCCCGCTGAGCGCAGCAGTCTTTCCCCAGGGTCCCTGTTGCGGTGCCCGCTCTCCCGGAGCGGGCATTGTGCTGCGGCAGGTCGGGCTGTGAGCCGAGGCTCACTCCGGAGGGTGCGCTGGCCAGCCTGGCTGCCGTCCCTCTGCCTGCTGAGCCGGGCTCGGCGTGTCCACCGCCTTCCATCCTTGAGTGGGATCGGGACTCCTAGCTGGAAGGGTTTTATGAGCCGCCCGTGCCTCTGAGGCCGTTCAGTCGCTGTAAGAAATGTTTATTTGAACGCGGGGTTTTCCCGGCTAAGCGGAGCATCACATGGTGTTGGAGCCAGCGAGGAAGTTGGCTCCCTGCGGCTGACACCAGCGGCTGTTCGCCGAGATGTTGTGCTGCTGCAAACCCGGTCAAATGACTTTATTGCTAGCCCAGTGAGCAGAGGTACGGGGTAACAGGATGGGACCCTCGGTCAGGCTACGCTCAGCTCCAGTAAATTAGCCAGCCTAGTAAGAAAAACATGCCAGAGGTAGATGGATTTGTGTTCCAGTCTGGTGTATCTGAAAGCCTTCCCCCATTATGAAAGTCCCTCTTAAGGTTCCCTAAGGGAGGTTAGTAGAGAGGGGAGATGTTTTTAATAGACAATAATATGATAATCCACACGGAAAAAACCCTCATGCAGTATTTCTACAGTAAGAGATAAACAGTGCAGCTGCCAATTTGTATGTAGCCAAGCAAACCCTGAGATAACCATGGAGGGGAGTGGGTGGGAGACCCTGGAAGATAAATCTGAAGGCTGGATGGCTGTGTGTTTTTCATCTTCCCGTAAAAAGCAATCAAGGAAGAAAGTAACAGACTCGAGTGACCCAAGTACTGAGCCGTTCAGATGACGTTTATGCAGCTCCAAGCACAGCTCACTCTTGCAGCCTTCCAAGTAGTTTGTTTAAAAGCTAGTATTTTTAGTAATGACTTAGGAGATGTAGCGAGGTGGGGAGGGGGACCAAAACAAATTGCTGCCAAGCAGGCACACGGCCGCGCACATACAAACATGAGCACACACACACCCACGCAAGCGTCGGGTTTGATGCCTTTTGCCCGTTGTGCTGTTAACTCGGCTCTTACTGGGAACAAAAGCTTTTTTAGCCTAGGAATCAGACAGTTGTCAGGAGCATCACTGAAAACGACAGATACAAGCTCAGTGGGGGGGCTCTGACCCAGGTTAGGATGCTGCATTTTGTTTTCCTAACTTTCCTGGCGCAGAAAAACCATGGTGTGTGGTGTCTGCAGTGACAGGCAGGCATACTGGTCCCGGGGGTTCTACGGAGGCTCTTCCCATCTCCCTGCCCTGTTCCTTCTCCCTCCCCAGCCCCCTTCCCACTGTTGACTCTGTGCTTGGTACTGCATGCGTGGCTTAGAAGGTTAGAAGGAGAAAGCAACCCGCTTTGCTGGGTCAGAGAAGGCAGCGCTCCCTGTCCCAGCAGCATGCCACTCTGTGCAGGTGGGACGGTTGGTTTCCTAGCAGAAACCTTCAGTGCTGCCAGGCTCCAGGACACGGTGGCCTTGTATCACAGATAGCCTGAGAGGAGAGAGCATCCTTCACGGGGTTTAGGAAGCTGTCAGGTTCAGATAAGGCTGGGATCCCTATCCTGTGGGACCCCCAGTTGTATTAATAAGGAAAAATTAATTTTTAAGCACTG
Organism: Rhynochetos jubatus; assembly: GCA_027574665.1. Taxonomy (NCBI): domain Eukaryota; kingdom Metazoa; phylum Chordata; class Aves; order Eurypygiformes; family Rhynochetidae; genus Rhynochetos; species Rhynochetos jubatus. The sequence continues at coordinate 15,997,452 of CM050654.1, read as the reverse complement.
GGATTGCTGCCAAATTATATGACCTCTGACAGACCAGCTGTGCTAGGAAAATAAATCGCCTATATCGGAGACCCATGATCCTATCTGAAATCGAAATAGAAAAAGTCGGCATTTAGCCACGATGGTGGGGGCAGATCGCAGCAGCCTGAGAGCAAACTGAAAGCTGCTGAACTTGCTCTCCATTGTGCGGTGAAGTCACTGCCACCGTGTCCCCATGAGGTCTCAGGAATACAGTTCCCTAAATCCGGGAAGTGCGGAGAGCTGATGTGCCTGCACACACCCAAGCTGGGGCTGACGGTGTCGGCACGGAGGTGGGGGCAGAAGCGGGCTGTGAACATTTCCAGCTCTACCCTCACTCTGTAACAGCCCTTTGACACATTTCTAATTATAATACACACACAGACAAAGAGGTAGCTGGGCTATTTTCGAAATCCCTGTCTACACCCTGGTGGAAACCGCAATACTAGCAACAACATAAATCAGGGCTGTTGCTAGCGGTGTTGCACACGGCTTAGCGCTACAGTAGCATGGTTTTAATCATACTCAGAATCAAAGGGTCAGCCTTCTCCCTGCCTGAGCCAAATCGCAATCTCAGAAGGCCAGATCCTGAGCCAGGCTTGATGCCTGCACAGTGAAAAGACACAAGCGCAGACACGGAGGAGAGGTTTGTCAGCACGAGGTCGTCAGGCACAGGGCCAAACACTCGAAATCACAACTCGGATCTGTAACCCTTTCTACGTGCAAGCGGTGCCTGTGGATTGCATGTGGGAGGACAGCTAGGGTAGCGCTGGGGCGGACCGCAGCCTCTCCCCAAGCGGGTTGGAGAAAGGGGTGCAAGCAGTGAGTCGGCATACAGAATAGCCCAAAGTATTACTTGCAGGGATGGATGGCTGCAGAGACTGTCTGAATGTTTCTCCCCCTTTCTTCATACTTGAGGAGTCAAAGAAAATGGGCCTCAGAGATGAAGTGCTGGGCTCTGGATCTTTGAAACCTGCGCTGATTTATCCCCCTGCATTTGAGACAAAGGCAAGACATCTGCCCCAGCTGTTCTGGTGGGTCACCCCTGGCTGTGAAGCGCTGTTCTGTGCAGGGCTTGAATGCCTGCCTTTCTCTGCATCCCTCCTAGGAAGATGGCGAAGCCAAAGGACACTGTCCTTTCACTCTGCTTATGCTTTGTTGAAAGCGTTCTTTGGAACCTGTCTTTTAGGGGATGCCTGTGGGGAGAGGAGGGAGGAAAACCCCAACCCCTTGTGTATGTAGGCACAATATGCACACACTCTCCATGGTTCCTCCTCTCTCTTCACGAGCATGCAAATCTCAACCTTTTCTCTTACGCGCAGAGCCTCTCCGGTCCCCGCCACCTTGCTGCCTGCCACACATACTCCTGCATCCTTCCCATTCCCGCACTCTCCCTCGCACGCCCAGGGCCCCTCGGCAACTTTCTCCCTCATGCACACCGCCAGGCTCGTTCCCGCTTCCCTCTCCTTCTGTTTGACTGCTGAATATGTGCTCAGCAGGAAACAATGTGTTTAAGACACTCGCCAGAATGTGTAATAACTTGGGCGCTAGCAGCGAGGCTCAGCGGTAGCTGGATTTGAGAAGCCGTCGTAAAGGCTGAATCCGCTGTTGCTCAGAAGCGTGTGTGGAAGGACCTGCAGCGGGGCCTCTCCTGGGTGGCTTCAGAGGTGCTGCCTCCCCTCTCGTCCCATCCCATTCCATCTGTGGGGCTGCCTGCCGCCAAGGCACCGGGTTTGGCTCTGTGGCTCCAACAGGGCCTCTAGGAGTGGGCTGCGTCAGGGGTGTTGCAGGATTCAGAGAGGCTCTGCCAGACGCTTTGGGAAGAGGCAGAAACAAACTGTTACTGCCCGTTGGGGAAAGCCAGGATTCGGCTGTTGTGAAGAACAGACCCTGACAGATGGGCTCAAAAGGTGTGAGGAAGCTGGCAGGGTGCAGGGGGAGACGAGAGAGGACATAGGCTTTTTTCCTCCTTGGAACTGTGGTAATAACAATACTAATTAGTATTTCAGAGGCATTGAGCACCTTTCATCAAGCCCGAAGCTCTTTAGAGAGGAATCCTTGGTGAATCCATGGCACTCTCTTTAATGTGTGGAATTAGAAATGTCTGTCACTTTTCCTCTGTGGCCCTCAAACCAACCTGTTATTGATAGCATTCAGGAGGGTGGCTTATCCTCATACCATTTCCTAGTGTAGCCCATAGGTGGGGTGGCAGGCTGCCATCCAGGAAGCCTCTGCTTAATTTCTGCCTCTGCTCTGAGTCTTCAGATTCCCCGAGTCTCTGTTTTCCCACCTGCGTTACCGGTGAGTTTAGTTGCTTCAGAAACTGCCAGATCTGCAGCTTGAAGGTCTCCTGAAGCTGCCACCTATTCCTGGGAGATGGCAGTGTGTTTCCGTGAGACTTCAAACCCTTGGGAGCTTAACTAAGAGGCAGGAGAAACGGGCAATTCCTGCAAGTTCAATATGCAATTATCCTCCTCCCTTGCGTGTGCACGCACACACACTCACGCTCGCTCAGATGATTACCGGAGTAGCAGGAGTTGTAATTCCAGACCCACCGATTACATTCGCAGGGAAGCTGGGAGAATTGTGTGCACAGATACCTGTACAAAGACCAAGGCTATTAAGCCGGTTGCCCTCTTGGAATTATATTTGCCTGTGATACAAGATGACAAATAACAGGGTTAGTGGAGGTGGCACCCTGTAAACCAGGATATGAAATCTCATGAAAGATACAAGGGGAGTGGGGAACCACCAAAGGGGCATCTTTTAAAGGTTGAGGTTGCCACTGACTCAAGTGGTACAAAGCGATGCCAGCCCCTGGAAGGTGACTGTCCAGAACTGTAGGTGTGGAAATTGACTGAATTCCAGTGATTTCAAAGCAAATTACCTGGATTTGCATGCAGGATTTGGCCCTCTCATTTTCTGTGGTGAAGCTTAAGTAGGTCTCTATTTCAGGTTTCCACTTAATTCTTACATGGATTAACGTGGCAAAGAAAGTGCAGGTATCAGAACTCTTTTGAATCTCCTTCTCTCTCTTCCTCCCTCCAACACTCCTTCTTACTTAAAAATAATTTAAAACGATCCCTTTTTGCAAAGGCTCACAGCTAAAATGTTCCATTTGCTGAGCTTTCCGGCATTCCCCTCTCACTGCTGTCCAGCGCTATAAAGTGAATATATTGCATCCCTCCCCAGTTGCTTTAGGAAGTGGTCAAACGGCTGCATTCCTCAACTGATGGATTGGTGCGTTCCTTTCTTCCTTAAGCCCAGACAGTGTTTTTATGAGCGTGTCTTGTGATAGGCTTGAGACACTTTGAATCAAACAAAATCCTCGTTCAGATCACAAAAGCAGTCTTTAAATTCTGCTTTGCTGTGCTTCTACTTTTAAGTGAAATGTTAGTTAAACTGGTAAAAGCCCTTGATGAAATGTTCAGGGGAGTTTTCCCGGTTGTGGGAAATCCCAGGACGTGGATGTGGGTATCGCTCTGGGATGAAACGTGCGTGTGTAAGTGCTTTGTGTTGTTTGGGTGTGTTTGTCCATTAATTTGTTCAGGAAGCCTTTGAAGCTTTATCTCACAATCCAAAGCAAACACGCTTCTGCTAAAATGATCTATGCTACTGGGAATAAAATATCTAATCTTATTAGCTTCCTCTGCACTATGTCTCGCACCTCGGCCAATGGCTCAGCTGTATCGTTTAAATCCAAGAGTTCTCATCTGCATTCCTGCGTGATGCCACAGTTGTGCCGTATGGTTTGGGGTGAGAGCCCCTGCCATGTTAGCTGTGCCCAGACTCTCCCCCTGGGCCAGAGCCTGGGGAAGGTTGCAGGATGAACGTTAACAGTAATGAATCCTCAGCAGCTCTTCTGCTCTCTGTTTCTCCCCTCTGTGCGAGGGTTTGGCAAAGTGCTTGGACACATGTGGACCTTTAAAAATACTTTGCTTCACGAAGAGCTGTTTCACTCTAGTGAGACTGAAACACAGGGTTTGGTGTGCAGGGCTTGCACCAAGTTCAGCAGCTCTGAGAGCCGTAGGTCACGCGTGCCAGGACCTGTATTTGGTGTGCTGCTGGAGGGTCGGCAGGGCAGATCTCCTCTGCCTGGCGCTGAATCCCGGGATGATCCAATTTCTGCAAAGGTTGGATGAGAGTGTGGAGCTGGGCTGCGCATGCCTCGCATGAGGATGAGAAATAAGTGACAAGGCTAGGCAGTGCATCCCTCTGCTGTGGGATTCCCAGCATCTCTCTCCTTTGCTGCACTCGAAGGCTGCTCTTTCCGAGCACCGCTGACACTGATGCTGCTGCTTGCTTCTAAGGCAGTAAGAACACCTTAAATTTTGTGTGAAGCCCTGAATTACATCCCCAAAGTAAACTGAACCCAGCAGATCGAAACACGTGATAGCTTTCTGCTGGACACTACAAGCTCTGAGAGGCTGTAGTATGTGTGTTTGTTGTGAAACGGGCCTCTCTGGTGATGATTATTTTTGTTACAGGCAGAGTTGGCTTTAGTTTCTGTGTTGAAGGTCCAACAATAACAGTGAGCTCTGCTCTCCTGGGGTGAGGGAAATCCAGGGGGGTTTAATCGGCAGGAAATTCAAGTAGGAGAAGGCTCTGCTCCCAGCCTAAGGTAGCAGCATGCACTGGTGAGCTGCAGAGCTGAAAACCCCCAAGTGTGGGTGGAGGTTCCTGGGCCTGGCTGTTATTTTTGGGTCCGCTGAGTGATGATTACTCATTGTATCCTGGGAGACTTCATCAGCCTGGATGTCTACAGAAGGTCAGGGCAGGGAAAGAGGGGTCTGCCCCTCGCAAAGTGTGAGGAGCTCAACTGCTGATACCCATCTCCGTGGGAAGCTTTGGAGTTGCCCGCTGTATGCTGTGGTATTCAGAGGAGTCTGCCCCCATGAGCTTCTCCAGGTCTTCCTTTCCCATTCCTATGGCTGGGTTGCTGTCTGCTGGTGTAGTTCCCCTGTTGGGGTGATCCTGCAAGGAGAGGGTTGCTGGGATAATGTAAATCATGTGGTGGGGATCCGGGAATTTCCCATCCTGAACACAGCCTGCTCCCACACTGCCGGGGGGTGACGACCTCTCTGCCTGCCACTGAGAAGCCTGGCTGTTCTCTTGTGGCCTTGCCATCGGCACAGCACTCTGTTGGCCCCTGCACCGTGCAGGCTGGCAGGGGCCCCAGCAGTTTGCTTTCAGCGCCTGCATTTTGCTTACTGAGCAGCGGGATGTCCCACGCACCTGGCAGACTTGGCTTATACTTCAGAATTTAATTTTAATTTTATTAAGTGAATTCAGGGCTGGCAAAAGCTGCCAGAGCCCATTAGCTGTGGAGCACGTCTTGCTTCCAAAGCTTATAGCCTGGGCAGTAGCCATGCCACTCACCTTTTTTCTTTTTCTTTTTTTTTTTAATATTTATTTTAATCTGTGTGGATTCAATGCATCAGTTGGAAAGGACACGTTTATGTAGATGCTTGATCCTCTACTGTGTGCAAAACAGGCCTGATTTTATGCAGAAAGCCAGTGCTTGGCATGTCTCTTGAGGCAAGCCATTTGCCCATCAGTGGGCACAGTGGTAGATTTTTTTGCTGCAGATGTTTATCTGCTAGATACCAGTGAATCAAGAGAGAAAAAGCCCAGCAAGACAGTTACAAAGATATTAATTTTCCCTCTTCAGTTAGCTGTCAGAAGCCCTGGTTTCCCTGGTGCCCTGTTGCCCACCACGTGGGTGCGTGGGCAAGGCAGCGCTGTACTGAAGTAGCCCCCTTCATTTCTCTGGACCTTTTGGGGAGGGATGAGTGAGAGGGCACAATCTGTTCCTCTGAGAGATGCAGGCAAGCTTTCCTGCATGTGGAAGGCCTTCCCTGCTGCAAAAAAAAAATGATGAAACTTTCATGGTGGTATCTGAACACCTGAGGGATGTGGCTGGTGCTCCTGTCCACTCAGTGGTTTCACCTGCTTGTCCGGTTCGGTGCAGAGATCACAGTTGCAGGGAGCTGGGCTCCAGTCCCTCTCACTCAGGCTGTCCTCACTGGCACCAGTAGTTTAACTTGGGCACCAAGATAACCTGAGCTCAGGATCAAGCCCAGGGATTTCCTGAGCTCAGTCGTGCTGACTTATGATGGCCTCACAGGCCAAGAGAGCAGTTTTGGGGTCAGGGTAAACCTGGAATACTGCTCCTGAGTTTGCCAGGGAAGAGCCAGAGTGAGCTGGAGCCTGACACCCCGGTTCACATTGCAGTTCCCCTCCGACTGGTTGAGTTGCAATGGCTTACAAAGTATTTGTACTATCCGGCATGAGTAAGGGGCTAGCAACTTCTGAGTGGTGGGTGATGTTGGTGGTATCAGCCTAGCGGGTAGCATGTGTGTGAAAGCTGGAGAGACAGGGAGGGGATGACGAGGTGTGGAAGGATTGACTGTATTTTCATTGCTTCGAGACTTTGCCCTTTCCAAGAAAAATAATCTGCAGCTTGAATATTTCTCTTTGCTGGAGGGGGTGGACATGTGTGCAAACGAGGTGTGAATTTTTATGAGAAGGTGTGAAAGTGTGTACATGAGTGAAGTGTGAATTACACGTCTATTTGTACGTTGATGTCAACAAGTCCGTGAATTTCTTCCTTCCACGTGAACGTCTCCCTTTCTCTCTCCTCAAAACCCACATAGACACGTGTGTGGGCAAATACGCCTTGCTGAGAGAAGAGATCTGTGCAAGAACGTAGGTTCCCAAGTGTTTGTGTATCGAGCAAGCTCTCCTGTGGAACAAAACCAGATGTTTTTTGGTATTCTCAGCTCTTCCATGACGGTGTTGCGAATTTTTCTCCTTATATTTCTCGGGATACTTGCGGGATTATTTTAAGAAAAAGGGAAGGCTGCAGAGATGCCTTTGGGTGTGTGAAAAGAAAGTTATTTTGAAGAATGAATGTGTTAGAGGGCATGAAAAATATGGGGGAAACTGAGATAGTGCTTTTTCATGGCGAAGGAAGCCTCACTCCCCCATGAAGGGCCCTCCTGTTTGCCCTTATTCCCACGCAGGGCATGTGCATTTTCTGCAGGCAGCGTGCAGGCAGCAGGTTGTTTATTTAAAGTGCTTTGTTCTGGGAACCCTTGCCACCGCGGGGTCCAGCCTCGCTCCTGCTGCTTGCCTTGGCTCCAGCAAGAGGGCAGTTTGAAGGTGGGCTGGGATGTCCCCACGGAGAGTGGGCAGACTCTCAGTGGCTGGGGACACCCCATTGCTTACCGTTAGGGAGAGGAAAGCTTTTCCGCAACGCGGGACCAGGGTCACCCTGTACTCCTGCCAGCCTGCCCTGTGGACGTGCTTGGGGTTTTGCCCATTTTGCTGGTTTTAGCCTGTTTTGCTGGATGTGAGGAGGCAATGCCGTCTTCTGGGGGCAGCTGTGGCAGCCCGTGGGACCGTGGCAGGGGAGGGGGGACAGTGAGAGGCACTCAACAGGGGCCCTGTAGAGAAAAGGACTTTGTTGGGATTTGTAGTGTGTTATCAATTGACCCTGTGATGCAGATTTTCCTCCCAGCAAGTAGTGCAATAATAAATTTGATTTGCAGCATTCATGAGATTAAATGTTTTTTTGAAGATGAAATCACCCTCCAGGGCCTGTTCCTAACCCAAAGCAGAGAGTGCTTCCTCTGCTCACCACGCAGCCGTTGCCAGCCATTTGTGGGCTAGCCCCACAAAACCACGGCGGCTGATTATCTGTCTGCGATTCCAACGGCCGGGTTAGCTTGAAAGGTTTTGGGAGGCCAGTCTGCAGAGATGGGGTGGTGGGGCAGGCAGGGTTGGGAAGGGAGACTGCAGCGAGCAGGGAAGGGCTGTCGTGGGGCTGCAGGCTGGGGCCAGGAGAGCTGGAGCTGTCCTCAGCGTGGCCACCATCCACGTGGGTGGTCCTGGACTTGCCATCGGCCCTGCTGTGCCTCAGTTTCCTTCCTCGGTCACAGTAAAGCTTCCTGCACTCTGGCAGCTGTATCGAGGGTTGTACGTGTCCACATCTTGGTGCCTCTTGAGGCAGCTGCCTGAGACTGCCACAGAGCAGCTTGCAATGGAGGCAAACGAAGGGATAAAGCGAGGCGGCTCTGGATGATCCAATATCAATCTGTCTCTTACTTTAGGGCTCTGTAATTGCCTTGGCAAGAGCATTTATTTCTCTTTTCTGGTCTGTGTGAAATGTGGTATGTAAGTGTGGCAGGAGGTGGAGGGGAAAAGAAATAGGTTTGTTGTGTAGAGTAATTGCCTTTGCCCAGAGATTAATATGAAATATTAGACCACCAAATGGATGTCAACGGCCTGGAGAGGGTTGCCTTTATAAGACCACCCCTAGCAGGGGCCCGGAGGGACTGGCTGTGCGTTGCCGATGCCCAGAACCCATTTCAATGCCTTGTTCTCTTCTGTGTTTCTGCAGCTCAGCCGTGTGGGGGCCACCTCAACTCCAAGGATGCCGGGTACATCACCTCCCCAGGGTACCCCAATGACTACCCCCCCCACCAGAACTGCGTGTGGGTCATCTACACCCCTGAATCTAACCAGAAGATTATCCTCAACTTCAATCCTCACTTTGAAATTGAAAAGCATGACTGCAAGTAAGAGCCTTCCTCCTCTTCTCTAGTACATAGTCACCTCCTCTTCCTGCTTTTGCCTAGTGGTATGGCCCTCACGCTTCCTTCCACGTGAAAATAAGCATAGTCCTGAGCTCCCATAATGCTGTGTCTTGGTGCCTTTCAGGGGCAAGTGTGCCTCTACCAACTGTGTGGTTATAAGGTTCTGGTTTGGACGCATAGGATGAGCCTGCTCTGCATTGAACTGGTGGTTCTTAACTCAGCCTGATACCGCCTGAAAGCAAGAGCTAACTGGCATTCAACCTGAGCATGACTTTGGTTCAAAGGCAGCTTGTTTTTCTCAGCGTCGAAGTGGCCTCACTTACCCTTTTAAATTGTGCTGGGAGAGCAGAGCAATTTCCTGGGGTGTAACTAAGCAGAGGTATGGCCTAGAGAGCCCTAGGGCTGGAGACCCAGAATGGGCCATGTGAGGCTGGGGGCTTGGGGGTCCAAGCTATTTGGGCTGGATTTGACTCCACAGTGCTTATTCTGCTGCATTTGGGAAAATGGCGGTTTGGTTTTGTTCGCTTTTCTCTAAGAAGGGACTCAGAAACTAGATGTCCGGGAAAAACAATTAACAGCTAGTAAAGAATAATTAACAGCATCAAAGGGCACCATAAAAGGCCGAGTTAATAACATGGTCTCAGCAGATGTATAAACCTGTGTGTTTAATCTGGAATCCACAGCCAGCTGCAAGGATGCCTGAGCTGTGAAAGAGCTTGGGGTCTCCTAAAACTGGCCTGATCCAGCAGCCTTGCCAGAAACGCTGGTCCTGTTGATTAAAAGGGGGTTATATATGGAGAGGGGAACTCTGGTTGCAAAAAGGACAGAGGGACAGGGGAAGAATTTATGGGGCTGTAGAATCAGTCCTGTGGAGAACAAAGAATTCAGAATGGGTTTGATGTTGTACTGAAGGTTATGAAGTGTAGAGCTGGATCCTCGGCTACCATAAATCAGTGTAGCTCCCCTAACTAATGAAGGTGTGCTGATTGATGTCACTGGGGATCACATCACCCCCTACAGGTAAAGCCTGGGCTAATAAGGCTTTGAGCACCATGAACTCCCTGAAGTCACTGTGTATGCAAGGCGTTTAGCACTTTGCAGGATCAGGCCTGTGTTTAGAGAGGGGAGAAAGCAGAGAAAGATTTAACGTGGGCATAGATGAACACAAGGGCTCAGCAGTATGCATGAGAATGATGGTTGCTATCAGATTTTATTATTGCTTGTACAGGCTGAACTGTACAGCCTTCTCGTAGCTAATGCAGTTGCTCCAAATTGACCATTATAAAAGCTTTATAGGCCTGTATTTGCAGTCTGTGGAGTATGTGATATGTATGGGTCAGGGTAACGCTGTGCGCAGGGCAGGGGTTGAGCTGGGTAAGAGGGACTCCAGCTTCTGCCTGTCCAGGTTCTCGGGCAAGCAAAGCCAGGTTGGTCAGAGAGCCAGAAACTCCCATGGGCACCTGGCTTTTCCTCCAGACGTGGAAAGCTGTCAGTTTTAGCTCTGAGCACCTTGGACAACTTTTGCTATGTTCTGCTGCCTGTGAGAGCAGGGTCTGGTCCCGAGGTGCGGGTGGTGTGTGCTGGAGGGGCTGCCTGGGTGCTGGAGATGTTGTCCCTTTGCTGCTTTCTACTTTACCATGGCAGATCTTCTGAGTGGCTGCTGCGTGGTCTTACCCTTTCCCTTTCTGCGTGTATGTTCACGAGGGAGCCTTTCGTTAAAGCAGAAAGGTTTGAGTTGGAGGGTTTTGGTCCCCCATATGGGACATGAATGATGGAGGGTTTGTCAGGGTCTCTGGTTCAGTTCAGCTCCTGCTGCAGCATTGTTCTCTAGAAACCAGGTATTAACATCAAACCTCTCCTGGAAGTGAGGTTTGCCTGCACCTCTGTCCCCTCAGCTGCCACCTGTGTGCAAGTGAAACCATGTTCATCCGCGGTGCACGTGGGCTTCTGCTGGCCACAGGTATGAGCTGAGAGCCAAGCTGACTTTGGGTGCCTGCTCCGCAGGCCCAGCACAGCAGTGCAGAGGAGTGGGTTTGGAAGTGCTTGATGGGAAGCATAACCAAATGAAAACAGTGCATGATAAATACTGCCTGAAAGAAATTGATAGGAGGGAGGTTTTGGGTTTTTTAAGTGACATACCAGAAGGAGACAAGTATTAACAGTGTATATAATGCTTGGGAATTAAACAGTAATAATAGGTGACCATGTAATAATACATCTCATCAGAGTGTCAGAGGGTATTTTATGAAGAAGCAAAGGCCTCATTGCAGCTGCAGGTGGGAACCTTAACAGGAACAGGAGTTCAGCATCAAATAAATATAGTCTCAGGGCAGTGCCCTTCTTGTGACATATCATTAATTTAGAGCACATTAACTCAAAGGTGTCAGGCTGATGAACCCCATTGTGGCACTTTGTCTCTGGGCAGACAAGGTTCCCCCTTCTCTGGTATTGCTACCTGGCAGCTATCGGAGCAGGAGCAGGACTAGTCTGTGCTTCCAGCTGCCAGAGGTAAACACCGTAACCTCTTCCTCTGTTGCTTCTTCCTTCGACATTTCATTTTACCTTATTAGGCTAAAGTTTCTCCCTCATAAAGCATAACATTTACATTCCTAAAACCCATTCTAAGGCCTACAAAAATATCTGTAAAAGTCTTCTCAGTTTTACTGTGTCCTTTCTGGCCTTCCTTCTATCTGTTTTAGATTTCCCTTTGGGACGGGAGGTGTTTCCTCCTGTGTTTTGTACAGTCCCTAGCACCCTGGGGACCTCTGTGAAAGGTCAGTGATTTCCCCTTGCCGGGCAGCTGGCCGGAAAGGGCCTGCATACCTGATGCTGCCTGGACACTGGAGCGAGAGCTGGCCGCAGAGAGCGGCTCTGACAGCCGGCCGACCCTGCCTGCCCGGGGATGGATGCCTGAAGGTGGCAGCCAGGGGCAGCTGCTCAGTGCTGATGTTGCGGTTGTTTTTCTGGAGGCACATCTGGGCATTTATTTTTCAGCCATGTCCAGCTGCGTTAAGTAACTGCACCCCACAACAATTGTGAAAGGAGTAATTTGGTATAACTGAAGCCCTGGAACATATATCTCTCTCTCTCTGTGTTTCTGTGCTCCAAGGAAGCACCTCACTTTGGAATGCTCTTCAGGTTAAGAAAATTGGCCGCTGCTGTGGCTCTTGTGTGCCAGCACAGCAGGGATCCCTGTTGCTGGGTGGGCACACTGTGATAGGGAGTATGGGACCTAGGCCATTGTTCACACTGTCCCGCAGCCCTGCAGCCACAGCGGTAACGGCAGAGCCAAAGGGAATTTTGATGTTCTGATAAAAAAGCTGCCAAACTATTTGGAAATAATTGTCATAGCCTGTCTGCTCTCTGTGCTGCAGCTGTTACTTGGGCACTGCAGCCCTGCACTGTCGGTGTCTGCTTTCTGAACAGGGAAATGGCATCCGGTGGGAGAGAGCATGCTGCTCCTGCGGGGAAGTGTTTCCATGCCCCCGCATGGCATGGTGGTAGCTGGGCAGCCTTGTGCAGGCCAGGGGTTTATTTGTGATCCCAGGAGCCACCCAAACTGTTTGCAATAGGTGTGCGATAGGGGTGGCTGTCCCAGTCTCGTGCAGTCACGTAGCTGAGCTGCCCGCTCCTTCATAATTGCCATTTTGCTTTTCTGTTGCTGCTGCTCGCTTGGAAAATCCAAGTCAGAGACCTCAGCCCTGTGTGAATCACTGAATGTATAACCACCTTTTCCATTCGTGCCTCCCTCCCACTGCTGGGCTTCTCTTTGGACCGTTAAAAGCTCCCTCCCGAGAATGGCTACCGACTCTGTGGTCCCTGGCCACACTCGGCCGACTGCCCGAGGATTAGGCTGGGCAGAGCCACCATTGAGTGCCAGGATGTTGCTGTACACATGTGGCAGAGGCACGCTCCTTCCAGACCGCAGTGAGCAGGCTCACACTCCCTTTACGAGCAGAAGACCTTTCAGCTGAGTCATAACATCTGCACCAGAGGAACGTTATTTAAAAAAAACCCAAAACACAAACCCGACTGATAAACCCACTGACACACAGTCTGCTTTTCTGCAGCCCTTTCCATCCAACACAGGCTGCAACTGGGTTGCAATGGATGGGATCCCAACCTGGGGAGGATTTGGGGGCCCGCTGCTGTGGCTCACAGCCCCCTCTGGTAGCACGTGCCAAACGCTTGCAAAGGTTTCTGGAGACGGACCCCGGGGCTCCAAAAACAGGCAGGAGCTGGCAAATGGGAGACTGCCCAGAGCTGCACAGTCAGGTTCTTCCTCCTGACTTTGGCTTCCCATGTCAAGCCCTGGGGGCTTCCAGAAACAGGAACTGGGGCCACCATAATAAGGAAATTTGTGCAGTTGTCATTGTGACCTCGTAAGCACGGCGCTGGTGACAAGGGAGTTGAACCAAGTTCAGCATCCTGGTGTGTGATGGATACTGGGCAGGCATGGCAGGAGATGCCCCTGCTGCCAGGCAGAAGGGACCAAGGGCTGGCAAGGGAAGACACTGTGCTCCCAGCGGAGCGCTGCGTGCCAGGGGACACTGGCAGTAACACGCTGGTGTTCCCAGGCCACAGTACAAAGGGTGGGGCACCTGGACTTAGCTAGCCAATGAAGGCCTCTTATAGCATCATGGCCATCTCCTGTGCTTCTAGCAAGCTGGGCACTGGAACAAAACAGTTCTACATCCTTCCTAGAGAGCAGCAGAGGCACTGGCCCAAGTCCCTTCCTCAGGTGGCGTGGGGAGCTGCAGCCAGCACCAGTGCCTCCCTCCAGACACGCAGTCAGCTGGTGGCTGCAGTATTTGACCTGGCTGTCTTGACCATCTCTTTCACACAAGAGCTTAATATTGCAAGAAGCAGTCTTTCCATCAGCAAAGGTTAAGAGTAGACAAGGCAGCAATTATGGACAGTTAATTAGGAAATGCTTTGAAAAGTATGCATAATTAGCTCATTAGTAAACATTTTAGAAACAATGCAATTCATCTTGAGATTGGAAAAATGCTTAGAAAAGAGAATTGCTTTTGGAGGACTACAGAATGTCGGGGCTTGGAGGCACAAGGGGAAGTGACCGTATCTGCTGGAACCCCGGGGGAGTCAAGCTTTAACTGTGCAGAAAGGGGAAGTCAAAGATGAGGTGTTAAGGAAGGCATTTGCTTGCTCATACATTTGTGGCATGGGTAGCCAGAAGCAACATTTTTAACGTACAGGAAATAATTCAGTCTGGGTAATGTGACACTGCAGCTCAGTTTGTCTTCAAATGAGCTTCTACTGTTTTTTAACTCTGCCCAGCATCCGCTGTATGGTTCATAATTCCCGTCAAGCCCAGGTCACTTTCCAAAATGAAACATCAATGAATGGGTTAGCTGTGATGGCGTTAGACCAGCGCATGGGTTAATGGCTCAAGGTTGTTCACATCTCTTCTCTGCTGCCCGTGCACAGAGCTGTGGGAGCTCCGCTCATTTCATGGCTGTGCTTCCCCATGCCTCAGAGCGTCTCCGCAGGGGGACGTGCCGAGTCCTCTGCAGAAGGTGATGTCCCCAAAGGCACTCTCCTGGGGTCTCCTACGTCCTGCTGGCTCACCAGTGTCCGGTGCGTAGGAGTCAGATCTGGTTTTGCACCATGTTTCCTGTTGGCATGATGACAAATTGAGGGCCAGCTGGTGACACTGGGAACAATAGCATTAGAGATAAAGACCTCTCCTCTCCTTCCTGCTAGTGAGGAGGGGGAGGTGGTGGTGTACTCCTTTCTTACTCAGCCTCTTGGGCCAGAAAGGGAGGGAGCAGAACCTGTGTGTCCCCCACAGCGACTGGGGAGGGAGCAAGCACAGGGATGGCAGTGGTGACTTGTCACTAAGCCGGTTCAGGATCTAGCTAAAGGTGTCAGAAACGTGTGCCTTTTGTGAGCATGCATGCATGCAAGCCACACTTGAGCTCTAAGACCCTCGTGTCTTTGCTGACATCGCTTAGCACAAATACCATAGGGCAGTAGTAGAGCAACCCCACTGAAATGGCCTGATGGTAACCACAGTGTTGAGATGCTCGTGCCTTCTGCAAGGAGCCCAAGACCCTTCGCTGTCCCTGCAACAGTGTCGGGCTCACTAGGTGACACCATTCACAGCCGGGTTAGCAGTCCTCTTTGTGTCAGGAGTTTGCTGTCTGGATGCAGGAGTTAGAAGGTTTAGTGAATGTAAGGAGAGTGCCAGAATGATATTTAAAAGATAGTCCCTTTTTTTGTGAAGGACCAGACAAAGCCCAGTAAAGACAGCAGGAGGTTTTACCTTGATTTCCATAGGAACTAGATGAGGCTTTTAATGAGCAACTGTTTGCCGTAGCTACACACAGCCTTTTTAATGGATATCATCCCTATTGTCAGGCTGTAAGGGGAGTGGCAGACTCACAGCAATATCAGGGCTCGAGTTGTGAGATTTGGGTTCTTCACCTTTCCTGCTATTGATTTACTGTTCCTGCTTCGGCAAATCACTTTAAATTCCCCACTCTATAAAGAAGAGATGACCTGGGCATCAGCAGGCATAAGCCTCAGTCTGGAAAGCAACAGTGCATTGCACACTCCCCTGCAAAGGCTGCTGCGTAGCAGCATCGCACCCGAGCAGGTCAGAGCGCTGCAGGCGACGATTGGTTCGTTCCCAGCCTTTTCTGGCCGGGTGTGAGTTCTGCAATTAAATATGAATGCAGAATAAAAAGAACAGACTGCAAGGAGCAGACTGAAAACGGAAGAAATTTCTGGTTGCTTTTGGCCAGAGCTCAGCACAGAGCTTATTTGAAAGAATTGGGGGAGGTTAGTTTTTAGTCTGAGACTAGTTCTCCGTTTTCTTTAAATCGAGCGGCTGCACACCCCCATGGAATGGCAGTGTAATAATACGTTGCAAACCACACTCTGGTGATCCTGGAATTCCTTATAAGTTAATAGCAGCCATGGTCCACTAATCACAGCTAGGATGTTTTAAGCAACTGTCTTTGATATATCAGTTCAAACATACCATAGAAAGCCTTCCTTACACTGCCTTTGCAAGTAGATCAGTAGGTCATTAGAAAGAGAGAATAACCTGGGGTTTTTTGTTGGGGTTCCCCCCCCGCCCCCGAATCCCAAGGAATTCTTGGGATATATGTACAGCGTTGCTGAGCAATCACAGTCCAGTACTGTGGTGGTGGTTTTAAAGTGGCGCTGGGTCAGACGTGGAGGTATTAGCGTTTAATAAATTGTTAGAAGCAGCGGGCTCTGACAGCAGAAATCCTGTGCCAAAGTCGTAGTGCTGTTGCAGATGGCACAGAAACTGGCGAGGCAGCTGCGGCTGTCCCAAGAACCACTCTCTGCAGAGGTACAGAAGACACTGCGGTGGGTGTGAGGGGCAGCGCGCCCCTGGTTTTTGAGGTGGGGTCCCCCTTTGCTGAGACAGGCAGCACTTGCCCACCGGTGGTGGGAGAACCCGGGTGCTCAGCCCTGTGCCTGCCGAAGCCGTGCCATATGCAGGGTGGTTGCATGGAATGTGCTCAGTGTATTAGAAACTTCCAGGGAACCTTCGGAGCTGGAGTTGTTGACGGATGTCCAACGAGGAGTAGGACCACCCCCCACGGGAGCAGGAGAGTTTGAGGCATGTGTTCAGCTTCCTTCCCCTTTTGCAAGTGTTGGTGTGAGGTTTCATTTACATTGTTTTGCAGTGAAAAGGGAAGGCGTAACGACTGTATGCCTTTGGTAATGCTGATGTTTGGCTGATAATCGTAGGCAGGAACAAGGTCTGGGATCTCCATCAGCGGAGGGGACTGACTCACCATTGATCTATGTTCACTGCATCATGTTGAAGTTTTTTTGACCCATTTGATTTCTTAGGTTTTCTTTTGTGAAAACCCTCTGATTTTTCTGCCGTTCAGGAGCAAAACATTTCTCTGTGTCTTTAAATATGGCAGATGGGGATTTCTTCAGATGTCCAACAACTCAATTGAAGGAGACCTCAGGAGACCTCTCCCCTTCCCTGTCCCCCTTCTCAGCCTGTCTTTTCATCTGCAATCTGGAGATGTAAGGGCTATAGTAATAGAGTGTCAGAGGAAGTAATTGATTCATCACATGCCGGGAGAGGAGTCTGTTGCCTTCAGTGTCAATGGAGCTGAACCACAGCTTGGAAGGGTGAGGGAGGCTTGTAAACACTCCATGGCTGAGCTGGCAGGACAAAGCAGACGCCCTGCCACAGCTCAGCAAGAAGGTGACACAAAGGGTTGCTTCAAAGAAAATCTTCCTGAACAAAATAGTGGCAGGGACCCTTGCCTGTGGGAGAAACAGGGATGTTCCCATCCCCCTGTTCCCAGAGCTCATTGAGGAGAAAAGGTACCAACCAGCTTTACACAGCAGCCCACTCCCTCGTCTCTGTCTCCCCCTTCCGTCCCTTACCTCAGGGGTACTGACCAGCCCCTGCAAACAGCCAATTCCTCCCACGCACCCCCACATAGATCCTGCTGCCTCTGAGACCTGGGTGGGAGGCCACCACTGCTGTAAGCACGCAGCAAGACACAAGGTGTGCACGGCACAGTGCTCGCCCTTGTCCAGGCGTTGGTTGTGCTCAGGCCCTCGGCGAAGCTCTGTTCAGATGGCTGTTGAGCTGCAAGTGCCTGTATTTTGGGAGAAGGGGGTAGGAGATGCTGTGCTACCTACACAGCATGCAAGGAGGGATGGGGCAGGTCTGGTGTGCTGTTTTCCTGAGAAACCACTCTTACTACAAGCTGGCACGGTTGGGTTGTTGTGGAAGTGCCCAAATAGCAGCGGCTGCCGGCCAGCCTTGGCGGCAAAGCTTCGCTTACTTGTGCGTTGGCTAAGCTGGGCTGTGAACAGGCTGTGTCTGAGAAACGGGGGGTCAGAAAGCTGTCCTGTGGTGGGCCGGTTTGGGGGTGACCATCATTAACAAGGGATACAGGCGGCCAGGAGCAGGAGGGTGGGCTGATCAGGGCTCGGTTCTTGCAGCTTCCTTCATACAATTGGTGCTTAATGAAGTGTTTGTTTCGGTTTTGTGCTGAAAAAGCCAGTGCAAGTGAGTGATATGTGGAAAACCAAGCTGCAAAGCTCCCATCTGATCCCAGTTATTACCAGCTCTTCTCATTCTTCACGGCATGCTGTGTCTGAGGCCATGCCTGATACTGTGCCAGCGAGGTGCAACGGGGACATCCCTTACTATGTCGCTTTGGAGGATGTTTTCCCCTGGGAACAGGGCTGGCACAGCAGAGCTTGTCAGCATCCCTTAATCCTCATCAACACCGGCCAGCCAGTCCCCAGACCTTCAGCCGCCAGGGCCAGCCTGGCCCAAACTGGTCTTCATCTATTGCCTGGGCTGTCGGGCACTGGATCCCACCAGGAGCCTCTTCACCTGTTCCACCCACTGCAAACTGAGCATTTGCCCCCCACTTTCTGCCTGCTCTGCGGCTTTTGAGCAGTAAATTTTCCTCTTGTGGTTGTTATTTTTTATTATATACATTTTTTTTCTTTCTGTTATTGATCAAGTGCCTGTGAGTGGTGACAGTAAAATGACACAGAAACCAAAGTCTTAATTTTTTCTACAGATGGATTGTAGCAGAAGGAGGAAAGTGCAAATGCAGTTTCTCAAGTGTCCTGCATTCTGGGTTATGAAAGGGTTGTGAGTTGCTTCAGTTCCCTTAGAGCAGCAACAGAAGGCAGAATGCCGTGGAAAGAGGGCTTATTCTTAACATGTTCTATATATTTTATTCCTGGTTTCGCCATGATTTTCCCCTCCCCAAAGAATACCAAAGACATCTTGCAACAAAAGACCCCTGTAGCTAAAGATAGAAGGGTGAGGCATTTATAGAAATGGTTTTGGAGACAGAAATAAAATTAAACAGCCATGTGTAACTCCTGAACAACAGCCTGCAGAAAATCCCTAAAGTGCACATTAGCACATCTTGTTTTCTTATATAATGAACGGTTTTCCAGACATGCCCCAGATGAGAGCACTTCTCTACTCCAACGCGCCTTTCCACAGCGATCTGGCAACACAGCTTGAAGAAGGCAGCCCGAGGATGAACGGTAAAGCGCGGGGGAGCCTTTGCTCTCCCGTCTCGGGGGGGTGCAGCATGCTTAGGAGCTGAAATTCCCTCCTGAATCAGAACTTGCCACGGGAGCAGTTTGCAGCTATGTTTTATTCTTCCCTTTGCAAGATGTATTTTGGTTACCTTTTTTTTTTCTCCACATAAGTTAGCAGTAACTGCTGACTCTTCCCATCAGCGGTGCTTGTTCGGGGGTGAAAACAGCCCAAGGAGTATAAATAGAGGCTATTCGTAGTTTCCATTTTTTTGTCTTTTTTGAAGAAATTTTCCAATCTGTTAGGGTTATTTTCTCTCCCTCTCTCTGTCTCTTTTTTTTTTTTTTTCCTTTTTTTTTTTTCTTTTTTCCTTTTTCTTTTTTTTGACTGGATGACTGGATTTTTCTCATTTCTCAGGAATTCTGGTCAGATTTTTGAGGAGATAAGAAAATAATCCAAAGCACAGTGGAATGATTACAAAACCCCACACTACTGTGATTACACAAGAAGTAATTGGATGCAACAAATTCAAAACAAACTTCCGAGAAATCCTAAGCAATTTTCTCCCCCGCCCCTGGCCTGGCTCTCCCCCTGCTGCCATTGGATTTTGGTCATTTTAGTCACTGAAATCCAGTGAAATCCCTTCAGATTCAGAGCAATGTTAGCCTAGTTGTTTCTGCTGTTGCCTGGGGCAGTTGTTTCCACCAGGGCAAAACAAGGGCAAGCTCTGCCTGCTCTGTGAGCATCTTCTGCCTCAGCATGGGCAAAACGGTCCCACAAGATGCAGGTTGAGACCAAATTAATCTCTCCAATATTCAGACACCCAAAGTCCAGGTCCAGTCAGTGAGAGTGATTTAAACTACCTCTGTCATCAGTGCAGAAAAAGGATTAATCCCATGCCAAGCCTGGTGTGAGGAGTCTGCTTCCACTGAGAGCAGACGTTTAGTTGACTAAAGCTAGATGCAAGTTTTTTAGGTCTGTGCACCAATCTGTATCAGGGTCTGCGTCTACGAGGACTGAGTCTCTTCTCACCCCAGGACAAATTAGGAGCGATTACCCTTAAAATGATGAGTTACACATGTGTAAAACCAGTTCAAGTCAAAGGAGAATCCAATTCATCTGCTGTATTTATAATTAATTACTCTGATTAAGGGCTGGCAGCTAAGATCAAACTTCATTGCTCTTGTTTCACCAGACAGCAGTGGTGCTTGCCTCTGCTGTCATGGCTATTAAAACATCTATCATCTAAAAGTCTTCGGTAGCTTCTACAGCAATTTAACCTTTGAAGGGTATGTCCTGCGATTGCTCAAGATGGTATAAATGTCACAGAAAAGTTTTCTTGTCTTTCACAACATAACCACCCACGAAATAAGGGTTTGGTTTGAAGGTGAGATGTGGAAGAGCATGAAGACGGGTGGTGACACAGAAAAATCGACAGAGCGAGCTGGCATGTAATGGACATTAATATAGCTGCCCCTTGATTGCAAAACAACAGAGCTGCTGGTTCACCATTTCTTAACCATCTATATACTGCAGCTGCTATTTAATTTCTAAGAAGCAGCTTTTTCTTAGAGGGTGTTTAAAAAACGTTATTCTTTTTATAACAATTTATGAGAAACAAACCACCCACCACCTTTTCAAAAGGAACAATTGCATTTACTAGCTGTCCTTGTGGCTAAGCAGGTTCCCCATGCCTTCCCCCAGCTACCTGCAGAGTATTAATGCCCGCAGAATTTCATTGCAATTGCGGTTTCTCTTCCTGTCCTCAGCAGATGCGTTCAAGACACCATGATATATGGGTCAAGCAGACATGGGGTCTCAAAGGCTCAAGTTAACACTGGGCATTCCCAAATTTGGGGCTGTTGGCATGCAGTCAGTACCTATTCATCTGTCTATCTAGGCCAGACTCCTCCAATATAATATAATCTGTCTAATCAAGGCTGGCTTCTATTTTTGGCTGTGCCGCCAACTTCCTGTGTGACCTTGGGCCGGGCACTGCTTCTCTCTGCCTTCCTACCTCCCAGGGTCTCATGAGGATCCCATCACTACTGTTTGCCAGGTGCAGTCATGAGCCCCATGGAAGTGCCTATAAATAACAGCTCCAAATTAAACATTGGGGAACTTCAGGTTAGAATCTCACAACTCTCCAGCCCTGGCAAGCACTGGAAACCAGGCTTGGCTGCATGCGATCCCTCACCTGCTTCAAATCGTAGGTCTAGGAAGAGATTGAGGAACCTGCCAGCTAGGTCAGAGCTTGATCTGGGGAGCCAGCCATCCTTGGGCTTTGAAGCAAGGCGTGCACAAGTTTGTGTTGGGAGGACTCACACTATGGCTGTGAACATGTAATTCTCTTCATGTGAACATGTGTTTCTCTCCATCCTATGCTAGTGTCCCTGTAATGTCCTTGAAACATGTTTCTGTGGGGAAGGACTCGGCATCTCTTAGGATGTGGGGCTGAGGAGCAATAGGTTATTTGATTATTCATGGAGCAGTATGAGTCCCAACACTGCTTGGTGCCAAGCTGTGTGCCTCAGGAGAGGAGCACCCAGAGGAACGGTGCAGGCTTCCTGGTGGTGCTCCCTGGGTGGGTCGTAGAGTTTCTGGAGCTCACCAGTGCCTGGGTGGGCACCTGGGAGGTCTGTGCTGGCCTCGGGGGATGGTGGAGCACAGCTTAATGGCCAGGGAACAGATTAGCTATTTCACCACAGAAAAGGACTGAAAAGGTGGAGGTCTTCTCATAATCACTGCAACTGGGGCTTGTTTGCCATTATTGTGCCCCAAAGACTTGTTTGGAGAGCCAGCAGCAAAGTGACTTAGGGAAAAAGACTGGGAAGCAGAGAGAGTTGACTGGAGGAAAAAGCAAGCAAGCAAGCATGAGTAATGCAGGCATTAGAAGTGCTTTATAATTAGCTTATAAAAGCTCTCTTAACATCAGCAAAGCACTTTCCACTAAAAATCTTTAATAAAAAAGCAGCAATATTTGTAAGCGTTGTACAGTTTCTGTTTAATTCTGTTAAACAGCTCCAAGAAGAGCATCTAGCAATGCATTTCCCTCCTTTCTCAGCCCACCATTGTCTGGGCAGCTAAAAGCACTTCAGCCTTGCCTCCTTGCCTTAAAACTCCCTGGTGGAAACCTCTGTTTGAGACGGTTTCAAACCAACTGACTGGCCTTCCCACTCAAGCAGCAGCTGAAAATACCCTGCTGTTGGAGAAGCAGCCAACTGCAGTTGCCTTCCCTGCAAGAAGACTTGGTTAATCCGTTGACTGCACTTGTGGGTTACAGATGTTGCACTCTGCCCTCACATAATTATGGTTGTCTCATTGGAGCAACGCCTAGATGGGGAGAAGTGGCCATGAAATGTGCTTGGAGATGGCGGTTTGCCCAGTGGAGGTAATGCCGGAGAGGTCAGCCCACAAGGATGTTGGTGTGCGTTGACTGAAACAATGCATTTGGTTATACGAGTGAAAGGCAGACTGCTGGGCACTGGTCAGGACAGTCTGGATGCCATCACTGCATAAATGTGTCCCACCCAGCTGTGCCCTAGCCTGTAATTATCTGGAAATGAAATGGTTAGAGAAGAAAGCATCCCTAGGGTTGGGTTTTCTTCCTTCCAATTTTTCTTCTTGTTTTTCACATGGGAGAAGAAAGTCTGGAAACCATGCTTAAGCTTAACAGAAGCAAAGGTCTGGCCAAACTAGATGTTAACATGCATAGTGACCCAGCGTGAGGAGAATGGGGTTTATTAGCTTGTTTGATTGTGGGCCAAGGCATGGACATGACTGAAGCACATGATGCCGAAAGAGTGTGTGGTGGGGATCAGCCAGTGTTCTTGCTGAAGTTTGAAAATTTCACGGTTTGCACCGGACGTCTTTGACGTTTAATTTTGAAAGTCTAAAGCTTAGTTGCTATGTTGGAAGGAAGTGGGTGCTCCTGCTCATCTGGGCAGGAGTTATCTCCTGAGTGTAATACTCTCCCAATTCACTCTGTTTATATGACCTGAAGAAAGAGAGTTTTGCCTCATGAGGAACAGAAGGCTTGGGCCAAGATTTTTTAACTAGCAAAAAAAATCTCTTATGTATTTGTATTCATTTTACATTTGGCAAAAATGATTCCCTGACCTTCTCCTAAGGGCTTTTTTAGTTGTTTGTAACATTTGATTTATTAGGGATTAGCTCCAGTAGGAGAAAGCTCAGTTAGATGCTTGGATGGAGCCAAACAGGGTTTAATTCAGAGAGGCAAATATTTCCTGATGATTTACTTACTAGATTCATTCTTTTAATTTTCCATTTGCAGATTGCCCATGAGCAGATTGCAATATTCCCAAATTGTATGTATTATTGGAAGTTATTCACCCATTCAATAAGCAAATATTTCTTGGTCCAGAATTTGCTTCTGACATTGCCAGGGCTCCTACAGCACTGGGTGGTTTGAGGAGCCATGTGGGCAGCGCTAGGATGTTTGGTGTGTTGGCTGCAGCAGAAGCTGTGATCATTACAGTCAAGTAGCCGAAGCCGTGTACTGTGTTGGCGAGTTATAACCCCACAAGGACACACACAGATGTGATTCCCTGGGATGCAGCTAACCTCTGCCTGTGCCATGCAAATGGCAGCTTTAAAGTTCTGCTCTGTTAACTGTATTTTGCCAACATTCATTTTTTTGCCAAATTAATTTTTTGCCACATATTTACAATTTCACTAGTAGCTGGATGTCCTGCGGTACAGATGTGTACTTCGGATGTGGAAGGGCAGCAAACACACTGAAGAGCAAGCAGTTATTTAGAGAACAAAATGTCTCTGCTGTTTGCTCAGCAGTACTTTAAACAAATAGACAAACAAGGAGGAAAAAATTCTACTTAAAAGAAGCACTAACACTGGCCTCTATGTTCCTCCTCCCTGGGGAGATGGTGGGATCGAGCCACACATGATGGACATTAGTGGGGTCACGCAGGGTGCTGCTGGACAGTGTCGGGGTAATAAGGGGTCACGAGGTGATAGGAGCTACACAGAGCTGAGGAGAAGGCAGAGGGGGCAGATCTTCATTTACGTTGCTGTGTGTCCACCCACCAGCTAAGCCAAACGCTCTTCCTGTGCGAGTGGCTCTTCTCAAGACTGCTTGGACTTCACCTTGGCCAAGCCAGCCGAGTCTAATGAAGTTAAAGGCTGGGTGATTGCAGCTAGCTGAGTGCTTGGTCCAGCATTTTATCTGCAGGCATTGTGCTTCTGGCTTTCAGCCTGATCTAGTCCCAGAAAGGAGTGAAACCGAAGCCGTCAGGACCATCTTTCTTTGTGGAGGAGCAAACTGAGTTCCTGTAAGTTTGTTTTGAGGTTGTTGCCTGCCGATGCGTGCTTTGCAGAACAGGAATGAGTCACATGAGAATCATTCTGTATCCAGCAAGCTACTTCTCCTTTCAACTCTCCATTCCCAAAGAGGAGATCTTGTGACAAAGAAGAAAGGCAGATTCCTGGCAGCCTGGAAGTGCTTTTTCCCGCCCTGGCCCCGTGAGAAGAGCTTAGCATGTTGTTCAAACAGGTTGATGCAAAGCGAATAAACAGTCCAAGAGAGATGGGCAGTTTCTGTAAACAGCAGAGTGCTGGCCAGAGAGGAGGAGAAGAGGGGAGGGGGAGCGCGGGTGTTAGAAAGCAGCTGAAGAACAAGATGTTCACGTAAAAGCTGTTTGTTTCCTCACAGTACACCGAGCCTGATACCACCTTGCCATTAGTCATGGCCTAGAAAATATGAAGGAATCTGTGGGAGTTTCACCTTCCAGCCAGACTTTGCAACAAGCTGTTGTGTTTGCACCAGGAGGCAATTCCCCCAACCCTACACGTTCCTGCCCCAGACCATTCAGAAGCCCAGGAGCCGTGCCGGTGAGGCATCTCCATGTAGGGTTTAGCAATGACAAGTTGCGGTTGCAGGGCGTACAAGGATCAGGCAATAGTGAATGTGGTTACCCAGCTCTTATGCAGCACTTCGTATCCACAGAAATATTTGTTAGCACAGAAGAGGATCAGTATTACCGACCAGGTGCTAACCTAGTAAGTAAGTGTACTGGCCACACTTGTTAAAGGGCCAGTGTGGTGTCAGACAGTGCACAAAATAGCTGCCGCTCACGTGGATTGGACATTGACTATTTGTTTAATGCTTGGTGCGAATGCTTGGCCAAATCCCACACGGATTTTGGAATAAACTGAGCTATGCAAAGCAGCACAAATGGCACTTAAGGAGAGAGGTAAAGGAAGGAGAGCAGCCCCAGGAGAGTTGTATCTGAGCTTCTCCCGTGCCAAAGGAGTCTGGTGGAAATGAAGGTAAATTGTGTCCTAAATTTTCCATGTTGGCTCTGAAACTGGATATGGGTGCAAGGAATTAATGATGCGAGGAGCAATAGAGGAAGGGACTTAAATGTAGCCAGGGAGACAAAAGGGAAAAAAAATATATTGGAGGGGTGTGGTGTGAGTGACACAGTCCCAGGTACCTGTCTGGAAGATGTCCGGTGAAATATGCACATATTCAAAGTGGTTTGTGCTTGTTCCTGGCATCCTGAAGCATCTCTCTGACAGATGGCTTTACTGCCATTTCACCTGCCTCCACAGGTACGACTACATCGAGATCCGAGATGGGGACAGCGAAGCGGCAGACCTGCTGGGCAAGCACTGTGGGAACATAGCACCTCCTACCATCATCTCTTCTGGCCCCTCTCTCTATATCAAGTTCACCTCGGACTACGCACGGCAAGGTGCCGGCTTCTCACTGCGCTACGAGATCTACAAGACAGGTGAGTGAGTCAGTGCCTGTCGCCCAGGCTGTTTGCCACAATGATCTTCACAAGGAATGTTTTTGTCTACCTTTTCAGTATGAGTTTTAGCATGCTTTCTAGAGATAAAGGGAGCTTTTTTTTTTTTAATTTAAGCAAGTCTGTTGCATCACATTTCCAAGAGGGTAAAGATGCAAGTCGTGCATGATAGTGTATTTTTGGATCGCAGTGTGGCATCAAAAGCAGGGTTCCTCCTTAAATGCCCTCTTGTATTTGAGGACTGAAAACTTACCTCTCTTCTCTCTGGCACGTGTGGAGCTTGTTAGGGCTAAGAGGGGCTTGTCCCTCTGTTAGGAGCGCATGGAGCTCCCCCTCCTGTGGAGTGGCGATTCAGGGCTCATCAATGATGCTGTGTTTTCTCTCCCTGGAAGCGGGGTTTGTAACTGGGGAGCTCTGGTTTTCAAGGGACTGCTGTCAGGAGTGCTGTCAAGGGCTGAGGCAGCGTCTTCCCAGGCAGATATAAGAGGAACTATTCATAATTCCGTTTAATACCAAACTATTATTGAGGAAAGGAAAAGCTGCTCAAAGGCTTTTTAATAGTGTTTCTGTCTAAATATTTGCCAGAATTGTGTGTCTGGGAAGAAGGAGGCTTGAGAAAATAAAACCCGCTCTGTGTGTGCGGGTGAGAGAGGTGTGCCTGTGCGCCGAGGGAACAAGAGTGTGTTTTGCATGGGGAGGCAGGCGCCTGCCCTGTGCCCACATTCCTTCCGTGGTGCGTTGGAAGAATACACACACGCAGAGCTTTCACGTCATCGCATCCAGCACGAAAAAAATGCCTGCACCCAGTAAAGAACCAAAAAGAAGCACTGCAGGGTCGCTTACCCAGCCTCTTCAAAGGGAAGGCAGGGAATACAGGTGCCAATGGATGGGGCCGTGGCCCAGCTGTGGGGCAGGCAGCGGTGCACACACAGCCTGCAACCTGGTCACAGGGAGGTGTGGATGCAGAGATTCTGCTACAAGAGGATGGGAGTGGGACTAGCCAAATTTATTGTGAAATGGTGAGGACAAGAGGTATCTGGAGGTTCAGAGAGATGAAGAAAGTGCTGCTGCTGGTGATTGCCTGGACTGTTGTAACTGGCCATTGAGCTGTTGTGGTGCAGCCAGACCACTGATGTTTGTTGATGGTTGGGATGCAGATCAGTCCTGCAAGAGTTAGGTGGTTCTTCCAGCTATTGGGGTTTGCTGAGGCCAGTTGCCAGCACGGAGGATGGCAAAGAATGCCTGTGTTCAGATGGGAAGACTGACGCCCACCTCAGCCTCCCTGGCTCCTGTACGCGCCCCTGCTCTGAGCCCAGCAGACTGCGCTGGGTTGTGCCTGTCTTCACATCAGGTCCATGCCCTGAGTCACGGGGCAATGTGGAGTGGTCCAGCTGCCTGAGGTGGCCACGCCAGACTGAGTGTGGCTGTGGGTTGGGGTGGCAGGCAGGAACCCTGTCTGCCTGCGTGGGAGCCAGCAAGGGGCCATATTCATGGGAAAAGGAGATTTGGGGGCTGCTGGTACGGAGCGGGAGGTAGCAAGGG
The DNA here is from genome assembly GCA_027574665.1 of Rhynochetos jubatus. NCBI lineage: Eukaryota > Metazoa > Chordata > Aves > Eurypygiformes > Rhynochetidae > Rhynochetos > Rhynochetos jubatus. The sequence goes on along the minus strand of CM050654.1, from coordinate 15,970,456 downwards.
CTGATACGGGAAACTGCAGATGTTGGATGGAGGCTGGAGCTGAGTTTGTGTCCCTCCATGTAGGTCCCTGCAGAGCTGCCCTCAGGTCTGAAGTGGTGTTGGGGCTCCTTTCACCACCACCACCCCTGCAGGCATCTATCTTCTCCAGAAATAGCCACACTTTCTTCCAGCCACAGCCCATGAAAGGCAGGTTTTGGCACAGGAGCAGGGATGAGCCTGTGATCCGGGAGCACTCCGAGCTCATCTCGTCTGCCCAACCACTGTCCCCCCTGGGGCTCCCGGGCAGGGTGGTTTGGTGGGCAGTGCTGGCTGCAGGGCCATTGCAGTACAGGCAAACCCTGCCTTTTGTTTGCAGGCAGGGATGGTCGAAGTTTCCATCTGAGCTGTCAGGCTAGCCAGCAAGGGTGTCACCAGCTTTAAAGGTCATCGTATTGTCTTTGTCCACATCAGAAAAGGCAGCATGGCTGCAGCTTCTTTCTTTCTTAAAGGTGACCTAAAAAAACAACTCTTTGCAACTGAGCACTTTTTTCCACACCTTGTGCTAAATTTCCCTTATCCCGGCGTGAGAGAGGAGCAATCTGCATACAAACAACTGCATACCAGCCTTTGCATCCCCTGATGGGTATCAGTCGGTGGTGGTGGGCTGACACAAGAGCTGCCTGCTCTGGCTGGTCCAGCCTCCCTGCTGCTCCCTTGGTGAGTCAGTTTGGCAGGGCCAGCCATCGCTGGGCATCAAAGTCTCTGCTCAGGTTGGTCCCTGCTGCCCAAGCCAGCATGACTCCCGGTGATTATCCGCAGCTTCCTTATAAAATAACTGATCATTGTGTTTGCTGCTATCAGGCAAACTGGAGACAAAGATGCCAAATGTGATAAGAGCCCCACATGAGGAAACTGTTGTTGTCTAATACAGTGACATAGATATGTCTCTCTCCTGTCTCTGGAGGACAATCTCTGACTCCGCGTTTAGTCTTTGATTTTCTCCCTAGCTCGGAGCTTGTGTTATTTTCCCTGTTTATCTGTTTGTCTTTCAAGCTGCTTGGAATGAAGTACACCCTTATCCCTGTTCACGGCGTTATGCTGTGATTTGTGTTTGGCTTTATTTTTTGCCTCTGCGTTTTACCCCACAGGTTCACACCAGAAAAGCTGGCTGCTTCATTAGGTAGTCAATTAAGAGCCTCTCCTGAGCAGGTCTCCAGCTAGGCGCTGCATAATGCGGTGCCGGGATCCTGCTATTACTGCGGGCTGCTGGCCTGACTCCTGTAGGTTAATGCTGAATTGAATAACAAGTCTCCCATTAGTCCCAGGAAGACTCGTGCTGCATGGAAGAGCCGGAGCAGAAGGGTTTGTAGAGAGGAGGGTGTCCCAGTAAAACCGAAGCAGAAACCTTTGCGAATGCTAAGGGCGTGTTGCAGCGCGGCCGGTAGCCTGACGTCCCCTTTTGCCTCCGATAGCTTCAGGCTGCAGATTTCTGTTGCCTATTGTCCTGTCTCGAAGTGCAGTGGTTTCAAAGTCACCGTGGTATGAATACAACTCAAATTCCCCCTTTCCCGGCCACCCCGAGGCACCTTGGCTGTATGAGAGGGGGCACGGAGCTGGCCGGCTGCAGCCGAGGCCAGTGCTGAGGTCAGCCATAAATAAGAGGCCACATTGTCTGTCCTCCTCGCCAGGCAAAGGTCTTCCTTAAGGATAGAAATAACTTGCATTTCTGGTGCGGATGGCTCAGTTTGTGAGAAAGAGGGCTCTGTTCCTCCATCAGCAGAGATACCCTTGCCACGGCCCCTGTTATCCCCACTCTTGCCATGGCCATGGAGCGGGGACGGATGCTAGAGCTGGCCCTTGCCCCTTGTGTGGGTCTCAGGGGGCCGCAGGCTAACTGCATGCTTCCCAAGGGTTTCCAGCTAAGAGTGGAGACGTTGGCACCCTCCCCCAGGCCCTTCTACTGTGTAAATATTTGTGCTTCCTGATTTTCTTAAGGGGAAACTGAGGCATAGATGTCCATGTTGAAGGGGGAGACATTGCAGGAGACTAGCCCCTGGGGACAGCTTTTCCAAAGAGATGACATCCCCGTAACTCCTCTCTGCCCCTTCCCAGGCAGCCCCCTCCCCAAGCAGGGGTTCCCCCATCAGACCTGGAGCTGCTGTGGCCCTTTGCCAGCACGGCCAGCAGCTGCAGCAGTGATGCCCACCTACGCCAGCCCCCTGCCCGCTGGCCATCCCCTCTACGGGCTTTGGGGCAGCAGGCACAGGTCTCCCAGCAGGTTGCTGTTTGGGGACACGTCAGGCGAAGCCCAGCTTGGTGTGGCCTCCCTCCCCCATCAGTGCCACCACCACTGGTGTGGGGGACGTGGCAGGATGCTGGCCTGCCAAATCACAGCCCTGCCTTTGGGTGAGATAACCCTCCTAGTCCTGTTTTCGGAGTAATTGGCAGAGGGATCAGCAGTGGTGTACGGGCTACATGTGCAGAGCTGTCTGCAGGGTTTAGAACCATACTGTTCACTCCAGTGAATGCATGGACCTTGTCTCTCCACCTGTGGAAAGCTTTGAAAATCACCCTTTCAGTCCTTGCAGGAATTCACACAGCTCTTGGGTTATGGGACATTTCCAGAAGTGAACGCACAACCCCTCTGAGCCCAGAACAGGGTTTCCACAGTGTCAAGCGCTTGACATTAAGCTGCATTGTTGCTAAGGCTGTGGGTTTTTTCCTGCTACTACAGGCTCTGAGGACTGTTCCAGAAACTTCACAGCCTCCAACGGCACTATTGAGTCTCCAGGTTTCCCTGACAAGTATCCACACAACCTGGACTGTGTCTTCACCATCATAGCCAAGCCAAAGACAGAAATCCTCCTCCACTTTCTGCTCTTCGACCTCGAGCATGACCCGCTGCAGGCAGGGGAAGGAGACTGCAAGTACGACTGGCTGGACATCTGGGATGGCATCCCTCAGGGTAAGCCATGGGGAGCTGCACTGCTGTCCTCTGCCTCTCCTGGTTTCTCACGAAGCTCCAAAACTGTGCAGTCTGTGTCTGAACATCAAAGGTGCCTAACCGCAGATGTGGGTGCAGCGTGCAGCCTGCCATTGGGGTGCTCCATGGCCAGCTGCAGGGAACGAGGTGCTTGCAGAAAGCTGCATGCATTAAACCCCAACTACTGCTCAGTTGTAACCCCTGATCTGAAAAGCCCCACGGGACACTCCAAGACACCACCGGCCCTCCCTCGGGGCAGGGCAGTGGGTTCGTGCAGTGCTGGGAGGACCTCCCTACCCCCTACCAACAGCAAGCGATTGAGCAGATTGGAGCATTTCCCAGCAACTGCAGAGCGACGCCTGCTGCAGTGGGTATTTCTGCGCGGCGCACTGCATGGCACCGGGCCAGCGGATGTAAAAAATAGCCCATCCCCAAAGCCTTTCTTTTATCCTGATCAGTCCCGCTAAGGCATCCCTGCTGAGTGATGCCAATCTGCTGGTGACCCAGGAGGCCGGTGGAAAAGCAGGCGTTACCTTTGCTGCTCTCTTTCTGTTGCAGTCGGCCCCTTGATAGGCAGGTACTGTGGCACAAAGATGCCATCAGACATCCGCTCAACCACCGGCGTCCTCTCGCTCACCTTCCACACAGACCTGGCGGTGGCTAAAGACGGTTTCTCTGCTCAGTACTACTTGATCCAGCAGGATGTCCCAGAAAGTAAGTTGGAAATGTGTGCGTATGACTTCAGGCAGTTGTGTCACCTGTTTTTCCCAAGTCTTTCACTTGCCACGTTTGAGAGAGGCAGGCGGGAGTGTGTCCAGGGGCTGACCCCCCACTAGCAATGCAGACAGCAGTTACACTAGGTGTGTTCTCTGTTTCTCATAGAAGTGAGATTTCAGTAAGAATCACACTTTATCACCAGTTTTTGGCTTTTCACCTGCTCGTGAAATCTCAGTACATTTTGGGCTAGAATCCTTCATATATGCGTTCAGCCCAAAAGATTTAGGGGAAGACTCTTCAGCCCAGCAGAGGCAGGGGCCGAGGCACATTAAGACACAGGGGAAAATACTCTCTCCCTCTCTCTGATTTTCCAAAAATTTACATTCCCAAACTACAAATTGGAATTTATTGGGCATCTAATTAAAAAATGCCTAAATCTCTAAGAATTTCAAACACAAATTTGTTTTAGTTCCCTTATTAAGGGAGGTGAATTTATATGGAGTGAGAAAGTAAGTTTTGTGTTTTGAGAATAAAGATTCTTCATGATAACGCTTGCAGGCGAGGAAAGATTCAGTTGTTTTCCCGTGGTATTTTAACATTAGTGCTACCGTTCTCGACCTCTATTAGCAGTGAACTTGTGTTGCAACAGAAGAAGCCTTCAGGACACCCCTCAGTCCCAGAGAGAGAGAGGGGGTCCCTGACCCGACACTGAAAACCCTCAGCGGAGAGCAGAGTAGAGTAGAGGTTGTGCTGCGCTGGGGCAGCTGGGTTACAGGCTCTTGCTCTGTGATTGAGTTAGGGATGTTCTGCTGAGGCTGTGAGAGTTACAGACAAGCATGAGCTCTTCACCATTACCTTTCTCCACACAGCTGATTTGTTCTTTAATCCCCTTTCTACTCTGCTCTTTAAAAGGATTGGGAAATAAAATGTTAATGACACAGAGCTTGAGAAATCAAACACAAGAGCTGTTAAAGGGCCAGGCCTGTTTTGATTTATGCTGGTGTAAAATTGAAACTTTAATAATACCACTGAGATCTTAACTTGGACCATCATTTCAACCCAGGCTGACGTGGCCACATTAAAAACTCAGTCAGTTTGGTGGAACCCCATTAGTTTACATCAGCAACACGCTTGGTCTCATGTGATATTTCCTATCAATGTTTTCTTTGCTGTTGTTTTTACATGACAGCTGCCATAAAATATATGAGAAGTGCAATAAAATTTGACTAATTGTGACCTTTAAAGCCTTAGAAGTGAGGAAACCCAAATGAAAGCATACCAGTGTTTCATATTCTTGGCTGGTAATTCCTATGGGCCTGATATGACATATAGCACATGCACGTATACACAGACACGTACACACATGCATCTATGCTCTCACATGCGCGCAAAACCTTTAGACCTTCCCTTTCCAGGCCTTGATGTTCCTGCCGGCAGCACAGCAGCAAGCACCCTCCCTGCCCATACTTCTTGCCTTGTCAGCGCTTAGATTTCTCCTCTGGCCTTCAAAAAGATAGGGAACTTTGTGTCAAGGAGAGTTGGGACATCTTGATGGAGAGGGAGGGAGGGAAGGGACAGAATTGTGTCGAAACTGTGCAAATGTGAAGGAGATGGAGAAAGGGAGAAAGATCTGGACTGTATTAGTTTTCAGAGGGCCATGCAAACATAAAGCTGCCCCATCTTTAATTTGTCGGTGCCATCTGTGAGCACACACAACCTGCAAGATGGTGCAGATCTTTCCAGGCAGGCAGCTTTGCTTGGGGTTAGCTGGGGAGGATAGTTCAGTGCTGCCTTCCACCTGGGGGGAAGTACAGAGACTGTAAGCTGATCTGCATGTGTACGTGTGTGTGTCCACTCCAGACTTCCAGTGCAACGTGCCGCTGGGGATGGAGTCTGGCAGGATCTCCAACATGCAGATCAGTGCCTCTTCCACCTACTCAGATGGGCGATGGACCCCTCAGCAGAGCCGGCTCAACAGTGACGACAATGGCTGGACCCCCAATGTGGACAGCAACAAAGAGTACCTCCAGGTATGCATGCTTTCCAGCCCCCTCGCCTCTACCCCCACCAAATGGAGTGTCACGCTGTTAAGCTGACCTTTGACCATAAGGCTTGTTGAATTTTTTATTGCCTCGTGGCTCATGGGGAGTGACAGCAGGGGAGCTGCAGTGCTCCGTGAAATGCGACAGGCTGGCTCTCCCATTAGCACGCCTGCACGAGGGCTGACTCGACCTGCTGTCCCTTTCCTACCCCCTCCTTCCTGCCCAAAACAGTGATGGACTTTCCAGCTTACTGACAGAGACTGGGAGACCTCTGCCACTTACAAGGGCCACTGACTCCACCAGTCGCCTGAGGACCAAAGTCTCTGGGAGGCACGTGGAAAAACAACTAGAATAGTATTTCTCTCATCAGTGATGCAGGGAGTGTGAGCAGGCTAAAGTCAGGTAGGGGGCTGACAGAGCAACACTTTCCCTGGGAGCTGGTTCAATCCACAGTCTCTGTCCGCACGGGGCTTTGGGTTGTTTCACATCGCTGAAGGGCACTAGGATCAGGAGGTGGTGAATGTCATTGCCTCTAGCAGCCGTCTCATTCTTCATTCATGGCAGTGCTACCAAGGCAGCTCTGCTGACCTTTCTCAACCCACATTGGTTAAAAAAAAAAAAAAAAAAGGAGCAAGGGAAAACCAGGAACGGCAGCACTTGTTAATTGGACATCACGCTTTTATTTTGCATCCTAAAAGTCAGCCTCTGTCCAGCTTTAATGGACATGAGCTTCTGTGCAAATCCTGTTGCTGGGTCTGAGGCAGGTCGAAGGCTTTCTGACGGTCCCATGTACACAGGGATCAAGATCCTTAGTTACTCTTGTCCCATGGTCTGACCTGCAAGCATCCTGCTGAAGACAGCCCCAGGGGGGTTGTGCCTGTTGAAATGTATGCCCACGGATGGAGTGAACCAGACCGGATTCACACCTTTTCATATTTCAGAGACAGAGGGAGGAGCTAACTAGCCAACCTGGGCTCTCAGGTGGTCACCATTCTCTCTCTTGTCCTGTTTTCCCCTGGCAAGGTGGACCTCCACTTCCTGACTGTGCTCACAGCCATTGCCACACAGGGTGCCATCTCCAGGGAAACCCAGAATGGCTACTATGTCCGGACCTACAAGCTGGAGGTCAGCACCAATGGGGAGGACTGGATGATGTACCGACACGGGAAAAACCACAAGGTAAAGGCCTTTTTGTCTCTTTTGCATGCACCTTGGTGAGTCTTGCAGCTGACGAGAGGGAATAGAACGGAGATCTAACAGGCCCAGAGGGTTTAATCTGTAAGGAACCCTTTTTCGGATGAGGTCTAAAAGACTGATTATCCTCTGAGCAGAAATACTCCTTTCTCCTCTGCACAGCAATGAGGAAACACTATTCCTTGGAAAACCTGGCTGCTGTTGCATCTTTCGTGGTGGCGAGAGTATGTTATTTGACTGCAAATGAAGGAGAAAACGCTTTCACAGCCTGTGTTTTGCCATACAAGATTCATTGAGCTTTTATGGCCGTAGCCCTGTCTGCATGCTGGGTTAACAATCACAAAACCACATGAAACTGTAGTTCAGGAGTTATTGAGGCCTGGAAATGAAAGGGCACAAATCCTAAGAGGGGATCACAACATCCCAGAGAACAAAATTAACAATAAATAATGAGGAGCCATTCAGGCTGCCAGAGCTGTGGGATCTGCACTAGCAGGCACAGTCGGCAAGGATGCGTTGAGCCCTGAGACTTGCTGCACACTCTTGACGTGCTTCTGGGAGGCACACAGAGATGGGAGAGGGGGTAGTGGGGGGTAAATATGGGTGTTCAGCCCTTCCGAGCCTTGTGGCGGCTGCTGCATTGCCAGGCAAGGCAAGCTCCCACATGGGAGCTTTGGTCTATGGAGAGGGGGGTTAAGGCAGCCATGGTGCCGGGATGGTCCTGCTGTGTCAATTGCGTGGGTCATGTGGCTGTCCCCTGGTTAAGGGCACCTCCAGAAAGCCCTTCCCTGCTCTTCTGCGGTGCCCATCAGCACTGCTGCCGTGGCTCAGGTCCTCCCTGCTGACGTACCATAATTTGTCTGCATGAACTCAGCGCCTGGGGTCCCACACACCTCCCCCTGCATGCACGTCCTAGCAATTTCTGCTTGCTCAGCACTTCTGTTGAATTAGCTGTCCCCTCCCTTTGCTGGCACAGGCACTGCTGGCATGAAATGCAGTAGCCTGCCTTGTCCAGGATTCATCCAGACATTTCCTTCCCTTCCGGGCCGTGTGATTTCCCCTTCCCCACAAGTGTGTCTCACGGTTCAAATTCTCTCTGCTTCCCAGAATGAGCTCTTTCTGTGCAGAGGCCCCTGGCGGAGTGTCATACCTCCAATATTTGGAGTATTTGAGCTCCTCGCGTGCCAGTGAAGTGGTGTTAGTGCTATTTTGGAGGTATGGAAATGGAGGCACAGGGCAGCCCAGCACCCGGTGGGAGAGTCTGCAGACAGGCTCCCCCAGACCTGAGATGGGCTGGCTTTGGGGCTGCAGCTCATGGCAGAGCTCGTGTGTAACACTGACGCAGTGGCTGTGTGCTGGCGTGGAGGCTCTGTGCTCTCCCAGGACCCACTGGCTGCGGCAGACCTTTCTGTGAACCAGGGCTGTCTCTCCTCACCCTGGGCAGCCTGTGGAAACAAGTGAGTTTGAGGTCTCGTGGGGACCGGTTCTGCAAGCTGATGCAGACCGGGAGATTGCAACACGCCAGGCAGAGAGATGAGCTAAATACACAGTTCAGTGGTTCAAGTAACCACTGGCAATAAATTTACCTTTCGGAATCTAACTGGGGCAGGAATGTGGCCTGGAGGGTGGTTTTAGTCACAGGGGAGAGTAGATGTCCCGTACTTGCAGTCCCAGGCGTTGGACCCTGGATCCTCAGCCAGGGTGGAGCAGGACTGCCCACCCGCCTGGTTTCGGTGCTGCTGGGCCAATTTACGTCACTCCAGCAGGACATTAAAGCCTGGCAGGTGTCAACCCAAAGCAGTCCTGTAGCCATGTGAATTGCCACCATTTCAGGATTTGGCCCTTGAGTTCTATCAATCAGCTTTTTTCTGCTGTTTTCTGTCTTCCTAAGAAAGAGGAAAAATCCAACCTCTCCTTTTTCACTCCTTTATTCCAGTCTTGCTTCGTTCCCATGTTCTGGCCTCAATTTAGCGGTCACCTCCCGAGGCTGGAGGATAAGTAATTGCATTTTAGTGGCTCTCCTACCCCTTGCATCCGGGTGACTGCTTTCCCTCCCTGCCGATCGACTGGCCACCAGCCACTGGAGTCACAGCAGCGCAAGGGCAAAGCCCCTTGCTCACGGGCCTGGTGCTAGGGGGCTTTGCCCCGCATTCCCCGCCCACGTGAATCCCCGCAGTTCCTGCTAGGCAAGCTCCCAGATGTCTGCATGCAAGGTGCCGATTCCTCCCTGCGTCAGTGCGGCGCTCCGCACAGTTCAGGCTGCAACGGTGAAGAGAGCCATGCCAAATAGATTTGTCAAGTCTGCCGCAGCTTGATTTGGTGCCATGAGGAGCGGGGAGGGAGGGGAGGGGGTGGACAGACAGGGACTCTCTATTCCTTTATATACATCCAGATATATACACATATATATACACACATATATATATGCACATGCACACATAGGCATATGGGGTGTATCAAACACTGCTCTGAATTTCTGCCGGCTGTGTCGGCCAAAAGCAAAGCTCTGCCATGTTATAGGCGGGTCAGCTAACATTTACATCTTCATCAGGGAACTAAAGCAAGAGAAAACAGTGAGGGCAGGATGTGCTCTGCAGAGGATGGGGAGCTCTGCCCTCCTCTCTTTTGCCCCCTGCTTCCCCTCCCTCTGGTGTTTCGGAGGAGAGTGGGGCCAGGGTGTTTCCCTGAGAAACATGATTGCTCACCTTTGAGTCCCCAGCTGCTGGCACTCACGGCAAGGGAAACGGGAAATGCAGGATGAGGCAGAGGAAAACAAGATTAATACGTGCTCGCAGCAGACAGGACTGGCTGGGCTGTTTCCGTGCCGAGCGCTGCTGCGTTGCTGAGGTGGGGAGGTGGTGGGAAGGCAGCGGCAGGTCTGCAGCCAGCTGGAGAGGAGCCCCACACTCACACCTTCCCACCCCATCCCTGCTGGGCTTTCCCCTGCCTGGCTGTCCACTCCCCACAGGGGCCAGCCCAGCACACTCTGGACAGCCCCCTATCCAGGGCCTGAGGCTCTGTCCCTGACCAGGGCATGGGACCAGGGGGAGAGGCTAACCCAGCGACCTGGCTGAAGGTGCAGAGCTGCCGTCCTGTGTGTCCCCTAAGAGAGGAGACGTGGAGGAGAGTGGCCACCACTATGTGTTGCCCCACGCTCGCCCTTTACTGCCCACCAACACGTCCCTATGGATCAGGGCCAAACAACCACAGCCCCAGAAAAGCTGCTCTGGCTCTTGCCCTCCCTGTTGCATCCCCCCTGTGTCATCCGGGGTCAATGGCCCCAGAGGTTATCTTCTAGGCACTGACCCTGGTGTGCATGCCGAGATCTTATCTAGAGGTTTGTAAATGTCTTTAGAAAACAAAACCTTGTTCTTGGACCCAGGGAAGGAGAAGAGCACCTGGCAGGATTTGACCTTTTGGTTTTGGCCATTTTCTTCAGACAGATTTAACTGTAAGGTTTTTATTGGAAAACAAAGCTCTCATCCATTCTGATCCACTCCCTTCTTTGTAGGGTCTTGGGTTCCAGCTCCCGTGTGGTCTGGGCCACTCTGTTTTAGTAACTGCAGAGATCAGCTCATGGGGATCATCTAGTGTGGCGAAGGACTAGGGGACGGGATGGGTTTCAGCATGTGGGGTGGGACGGGACTGTGATGGGTGCTCTCGCTGCCTCCATTGCTCTGTGTGTAAAACAGGAGGATGCAACTGAAACATTTGCTTTGAGAACCTGCATGGATGAGAAATGGCAGCCAGATCCAGCTGATGTGCATTTTTCATTTCCTACTCATTTTGACGGCTTTATGCTTGTTATCAGCCTACCTTCCTGCGTGGTATTTCAGGTGGATGCAAGCAGGCAGGTCGAATTGCTGCAAAGAGCTGAATATCTCAGCTGTGCTTGGAGCTGGGGTCATCAGAGGTGTTTGGTGCTGGCAGGGAATATTGAGGATGACTCTTTGGAGACCCTTGTGCCTTCCCTTAGGACCATTCCTCTGTCCTTTCCATTCTTAATGAGGTCTCCTGTGTTCATTCACCTGCAGAGGGGGAGAATAGCTTTCAGTCTTGTGGCATCTTTACCTGGAAAACTCAGGAAAAGCTTGCATGATCAGCCAGAAGGCCACAAGAGCTTCTGCACAGAGATGTCATGGTGCAGAGGGTTTGCCCAGAAGAATCCACAGGTCCCAGCCTGCTTCTGCTGTTTTTGCAGGCAGGACAAGGACATCAGGCTTTGGGAAAGGCAGTCTCACGCATTCACCCTTGGTGCAGTACCAGGGGAGAATTACAGCGCTGGCTTTCCTAGCAAGGCTGCAGCTTTGTACTTCTGGGCCTGCTATCTCCTTTGCAGGCTAACAGAGTGCTACTCCGCATGTCCCTGGTGACTCCCAGATCTGAGTGTGGAGCCTCTCAAAGACATGGTGCTGGCAAGCCCAGCCCAGCACACTGTGCCTTGCCCAGACGGCTGTGTTTCGTTGAATGTTGCCAAGTATCATTTTTCTTTTACCTCCTTGTTCCTGGATTTAATAAATCCAGAACTATCCGCCCTCCACTTGAGCCAGAATCCTCCCACCATCAAACATGCCCCATTTTATGCCTTCCCTAGCTGACAAGGAAAATAATCTCCCCTACTTTTCTCCTTCATGCTTCTCTCTCTAAATCCTGAAGCCCTAATCCTGTTAGCATGCTCTGTTCCAGAGCTCTGTCTCCACGGGAGTAACATAATCCTGCAGTAAATCTAGTGGGTCCGGGGAGACACATACATACGGATGAAGGCAGGGCTGCTGCCATCCGTGGCCTTCTCTTCTGCCTCCCCCAGCCGCTTTCTTTAGCTCCCCAAGAAACGTCATAGTGGCCAAGCAGCACAATAAAGTGGGAGAGAGGTTACCTCCTGCCCCCTCCCTGACTTGCTGCCTCTTTGACTTCATGGCGCTCTTTGTCTCCCTGCCCTTCACTCCCTTCACTCCAAACTGCCATTGGCAAATTCCCATACCCACTGGAACTAATGCAGCTTCAGAAATCCCCCGCATCACCCTGCAGCGGTTCCAACGTGTCAGAAATACAACTTGTAAGTGTTGGTGTGGAGCCTGCCCTTGTGTGTACATGGAAAACGTGCCCAGACCTCATCTCCTACCACTTGCTTTCTGCAGCAAATTAATTAAGCAGGTCAGCTCTCATTGATTACCACTTTAATTTTACATGTAGACCTGCCGACTGGACTAAACCGTGAGTAAACCTGAAGTATGTGGGGAGGGCATGGGCAGCTTTTTAATGCAGCAGTGGAAATGAGTTCCCTTGACTTCTTGGAAGGTGCTTTTAATTTGTTAATGGTTTTCCCATTTGTCTTCTGGCTCTGTCACCCTTCAGTGTGTGTGCGTGCGCGTGTGTGCTCTCTGCTGAGTGTGTATCTATCTATCTATCTCCTTAGATCACAGCCAGATTTTTTTTTTCCTGCTGGTGTAAATTACCGTGACTTCTTATACTTTGATGGCGATATGTTGATTTACACCAGTCGAAGACTTGGCTCAAAATATGTGCTGAGTGGGATGGGAAGCAGATAGGATGGGAGGAATAGCTGAGTTCTATTTTGGTAAGGGGGAAGAAATCTTTGCTTTCTTGGCGCTCCCGATTTCACACATTTTCCTGCTAGCTCTTCCCATGCCATGTGTGCTAATCTGAGGCAGGATGTAGAGCCTGTTCAAGTCAATGGGACTCTCTCCACAGTGTGCTCGGGCTCTGGGGTCGACATTTCCAGTGCAGACAAGCCGTACGCTCAGGGTCAGACCCTGGTCAGCAGCGTCGGGACCTGCGGGCTTGCGATGCGTTTCCACTTGGGAAGGAGGCTGAAAGGCCAGGCACATGGGAGGACCCTGCTTCTCTAACAGCACTAAGTACCCTCTGAAAACCACCCCTTTCTGTTACGCTGACCAGCGTGTGAAGCTGGGACTTTTCAGAAACAAGGTTCACTGAGGCAGATCCTGCCGATGCAGCTGAGGCTAGAGCTGGAAGTCAGGTGCCGCTTCTGCCCTCGTAAACTGTCAGTCGGGATGGCAAGGCCCCAGTTCAGAGTTACGTAGCTTGCTGAATGTGGTCTAGTCTGAGGAAATCACTGGGCCCCAAATCTCCAGCAGAATTGAGGTTGCTTTCCTTGGAAGCAGGTTGTTGGGACTAAGGTCGCGTAAGAGATACTTTCAGCAATGCATGTGGTAGTGATAAAGTTTTTGGGCTCAGTTCTGCTTCTGCTTTTTGTCAAGCTTGACTTTGCAGAAGTCAGCAACAAATTACGCTGGTGTAAATTTGGATTCTGGCCCCTGATGCTCATATGTGCGAAGTGAGCTAAAAAAGAACAAAACTGGAAATATGTTAAACCAAAAAGAGCAGCAAACCTCATCAGTGACTGTTAAACATGCTGGTCCATATGCAACCTTTGGCTCATGGAGTCTTCAAACTGCTGATTGTGGGAAGCAAAAAGAGGTTGCCAGGAGAAGACTCCCCCAGGCTTGCTCCTCCCAAGGCATCTGCTGGGTCCACCGTCAGGAGCCACCCCCTGGGACAGAGGGACCTTTGGGCTGACCTGACGTGCTGCTCCTCGTGCTAAAATAGCTGCACCAGCTCAGATAAACATTTCCTGTCCTCCGGTGTTAGGTTCAGAGGTAAGGTGTTGTGTGTCAGCCTCTGTGTTGACATAAAGCTGGAGGCTTTGCTGTGGTGTGGAAATGTATCCTTTCAGCCTGTGTGTGTGTGTGTGTTCCCACAGGTTTACAAGACACACACACATGCTTGGAGCGTGTTTCACAGTAACCACTCTTCTTATAGCTCTCCTGCTGGAAAAAAGGGTATTTGGTGTCTGCTGAGCAAGGAAAAGGATGGGAAGTGGGGTCAGACAGGATAAAATAGGATATTAAAAACACATAAACCATGCTGTGTTGCTAAACGGTAGCAGCATGATGTATATTCTCCAGATTAGCATTTCTGCTCAAGTTCACATCAACCCCAAATCCCAATTACCAGCCAGATTTGCAACCAAGGCCCTCTGCGGGGTGGCTGCTGCCTGCCTTGGCAGGAGTGCCGCCGTCCCGGGCTGGACAGTGACGGGCAGGGGCAGCCCAGAGCTGGTTGTGGTGCTGTGAACAATCGCTCTCCCTCTCTGTGAACACCCTCTGTGTGCCCTGGCATGCTGGGTGCTGGCATAAGAGCAGTAACATGTGCCGTCTGCAGGCCTAGAGCAGTGGGAGGCTTCTAAAATGCTTCTTAACTGCTATTCAAGACAAGAGGCCAGGGTACAGCCTCAGCCCGCTCTCTGTCCCAGATCACGGGGATCTGCAGTGGAATTGTTCCACTCTTGCCTCCGACAGAAGGAGATCGGTGCCAGAGATTGCACTCTCCTGCTTTGCTCTGAGATAAACTTAGTGGGAACTCCTGTGCTTAGCATGGCATATGCAGGGTAGGAGCCTGCAGAAGAGCCCAGCCAACATCTCAGTGTGGATGTGGCTCCTGGCTGAGATTGGAGGATGCTCTAGCCCTGTCCTGAGAGCCTGCGTGCTTGGAGGGAAAGTGGGCAATGCCTGCAGCCTCAGTCTGTGAGCTTCAGTGGTTTGTGCTGGGGGCAGAGAAAGGGTTGAAAGTTACCCTCAGGTTGGGTATTTCCTCTTTTCCCCCTTCCCCACTATATCTGCAGCCTGAAACAGAAACACAAGTATGCAGTCCTGGTCCAGCCTACTAAAATAATGGGCAGGAGGGGTGGAACTAACGCCCATCTGGTAGTTATTGATCACGGCCATCTGGTAAGGCAGCAGCGTTCTCATATCATGTCAGATCATAAACTCCCCCCAAAAGCTGTCTCTGTGTGGTGGGCTGCATGTGTGCCAGAGAGCCAGGAGTGAGGGGCTGGCTGGGAGGGCGGCTCATTGCCCCAGGCAGAGGCAGCATCCTCCCTGCTTGTGCCGCTGCGTGCACACGGTGTTTCCTGGTGGAGCTCAGGGTGAGAACATGTCAGGTTGCCAGCCTGTTTACCCACCGAGGGGAGGCAAGATCTCACACAGTGTTTGAGGACATCTGGCCTTTTGCACTGTAGTGGCTCTAGGTGTGGAGGAGAGCTCAAAGCAGCTGAGGTCTGGTAGTCGAAGCTGCCGTGAGAGGCAGCAGGGCAGCAAGCTCCTGGATCTCCCACCTGCTGGGCGAGTCCGTCAACCATGCTGTGCTGCCAGCGGCTCAGATCTCCCTGCCTGCCCCTGGGTGCTTGCCCTGGCCGGAGGCTGGCCCTGCCCAGAAAGCCTTCCCTCGGTTTTCCCTGCTGGGGTTATTTCAACTGCTGATCTGGCTATTTTTTTCTGCCTGGAGAGGATGTAACCATATTTGTGCCCTCTTTCCCTTGCAGACATTCCAGGCCAACGAGGACGCCACAGAGGTGGTTCTCAACAAGATCCACAGCCCAGTGCTCACACGCTTCGTGCGCATCCGTCCCCAGAGCTGGCACAATGGCATCGCCCTGAGGCTGGAGCTCTATGGCTGCCGCATCACTGGTGAGGGTCCCCTCAGCCCTCCTCTCTGTTCCTCCAACACCCTGTCCTGGGGTGCTGTCCACCCTGGCTGTCATGGCTGCTTGGGGCGGAAACGGTGACACTGTGAGCAGCATGGAAGCACCCATCCCAAGCAATGTGCTTGGGGGGACAAGCACCCAGGCCCCGGAGGCAAGGGGGAAGCACCCAGCGCTGGTGCCGATGTAGTGCCCAGAGTGTAAACCTGCAGGTTAAAGCACAAGTGCTCCCTTCAGCTGCCCTAGATGTTCATGCCCTTTCCTTGCCTGCAGATTCGCCCTGCTCCAACTTGCTGGGAATGCTTTCTGGCCTCATCCCTGACTCGCAGATCTCAGCCTCTTCCATCAGAGGCTACGATTGGTCTCCCAGCATGGCCCGCCTGGTGAGCAGCCGCTCAGGCTGGTTTCCCCGCATCCCCCAAGCCCAGCCTGGGGAGGAGTGGCTGCAGGTGGACCTTGGCATCCCAAAGAATATCAAAGGCGTCATTATCCAGGGGGCTCGCGGAGGGGACAGCGTGACCACCACCGAGTCCCGCTCCTTTGTGAAGAAGTTTAAGGTGGCCTACAGCATGAACGGGAAGGACTGGGACTTCATCCAGGACCCCAAAACAATGCAAGCCAAGGTAGGCACTGCCTGGAGCAGCTGAAAAACGAGTTGTGTTTCTGGCTCTCTTCAGACTGCCTGATAGGGTCTTGGGAAATTAACTCTCTCTCCCCACGGAGACCTGGGGAGTTTGGATTGTCACAATGAAATCCCAGGTTGTATTCCCTGGTCCTGCTCCTGAGCTTTACTAGGGGATCTTAGGTTCCACCTTGCCCCAGGGATGGCAGTTTCCCGTAATTTCTTATTGTGGCCAGGCCTGGGGATGTAGACATTACCTTCTGCTCATCCCAGCTCCTGCAGATCAGAGCCCACCAGATGATGTGATCAGTTATGTTTGGCACAAACCAGTTACGTACTTTAAGGGAAAAGGTGTTGCTGTTGTGGCTTGCACCTCTGGAAGAGGAAGATTAATCACAACTTCTCTTTGGGAAATTTGCTATATCTGAAATCCTTTTTGCCACACTGGTGTGACCCTGAAATTCCCCATGTTTTTCCCATGTCATTGGAGTTCCCCATAATATTTCTGCTTAGCGGTATAGGAGTGGCAAGGGGCTTGAGGAATAAATGAATTCTCTGCTACTGCCTGGTTTGGTTTTTTTTTATGCAAACTCATCTGCTCTTGAAAATTAGGTTAAGTTTTAATTTTTCCTGATCCTACAGATGAGTCTTAGAAGGTCCGATGCTATCTATAGCCCTCTGTTTATTCCCCACAGACTTGAGTTCATGCATGTAAGCTGAAAAGCAGCAGTACTTGGACTGTGAGGGAAACTGAGCATTTACGCTATCCTAGAACATGCAGTAGCTTCTTTATTTGCCAAAGGACAAATCTGATCTTGTTTATGTGAGAAGTTAGTGGATGTTCCCCAGGCTTCCCCTGCATGCCTTGGATCAGAATCGGACCACTGGATGTAAAGCAGAGGCCAAGAGAGGTTGTGCAAGTTTCTTAGAAACAGCCTGTCTGGTCCTCTTGAAACAGAGGAGGAACAGCCCAACTTCTGCATAGCTGGACTTGATAGCCCGGAGTTGGACAGCGGAACTATTTCAAACTGCAGCTGTGTCCTGCCAGACCCAAGATGTCAAGTCTGGTGGAGAGAATGCGGGATGCACACATCACTTGCCTTTTTCCTCTCTCTCTCTGTAGCTTTTTGAAGGCAACATCCACTATGATATCCCTGAAGTCCGGAGGTTTGACCCTGTTCCTGCCCAGTACGTCCGAGTGCATCCAGAGAGATGGTCCCCAGCGGGAATAGGAATGCGCCTGGAGGTGCTGGGCTGTGACTGGACAGGTAGGAGCCCCTGTACCCCTGCCCACTCACTCCACTGGGGCCCTGGCGGGTGCTAAACCAGCAAGGGGCAAGTGTAAGGTTATTTCTCACCCTGCTGTCCCACCTCAGGGCCATACCATGGCAGGGGGACTGCAGCCATAAAGGCAGGACCTGCAGTGTGGCCTTGATGCAGCATGTAGCAGCAATGTTTGGACCCCAATCCAAGCTTTGCACAGAGCCCCATGCTGGATTTATCCCCAGCTGCCTTCTCCCTCCTTTCAGATCTTTTATCTGGATGTTGTGCTTTGCCACTCTCCATGTTAGATTACATTTGGCATTTTTAATCCAAATGGATAAGACAAAAAGTAGGAAGATAAGCAGAGGTGCAGAAAAGGGGTACAGTGACCAGTACAGGTATCTTGAGCTGCCACAATAAGGTTTTGGTGTTAAAACAACTGTTCGTCTCTCATCGAACCCCACGTGGAAATCCTTTTGCAGTCATGGCTGGGAAGTTAACTCTATGCCATCCCTACAGCACCCCTACAACATCTCTAGGTCCAGGGAATTTTGTTCACTTTTACCCTCCTGTTTTTCACGAGTGGTGTGCCTTGCAGCCACCATTACTTTTAATACAGAGGTGAAAACTGACTCACATACTGACTGGGATCAGTAAAGGTTGTGCCTCTGACCCTTCTGAAGCTCAGTGGTGATTGATTGCTCCATCATTTTACCCCCAAAAGCCAAAAATACACCCAGCAGCTCATTGTGTCTGGTGCTCGCTTTTCAGTGCCAGGGGCTAGTTGTCCCTTTTTTCAGTCTATTTTAGTTTTTAATAATCTGCTTAAATCTGAATCTGTTGTCCAGATGTCAGTGATAAAGAGGTATGATTTCCATTTTATAAACACATCTGTAGAAGGCATTTTCTTGTAAGAATTCCCATTCTAGGAAGCTTAAAAGACACAGAGCTTTTTTCAACCCTTTCGTGAAGTCTTCACTACTCTTTCCTCCTGTGACATGCTGTGAGATGCATTACAAACACTTAACAGCAAATCACAGAACACACGTACACACAATTAATAATGATAATTTGGCCTTAATAATCATAATTGACCTTTGAAGTCGATGGCAAATCTCCCCCCTGGACTGTGAATCCTTTGTAAATGAACTAAACTTTAAATCAAGTTTAGATCTTAATTTAAATCTTGCAGCATCTTTGGGACGTTGTCGGAGAAGTAGGCACTGTGGCTTTCATGCAAGCAGCAGGAGCTGAGGCTCCGTGCAGAAGCGGTCAGGCAGCTCCCACACCGCTGCTTCCAGCAGCTCCCAGGAATCTCCAGCTGCCAGATCTCTGCGCAGAAGCGGTCAGGCAGCTCCCACACCGCTGCTTCCAGCAGCTCCCAGGAATCTCCAGCTGCCAGATCTCTGCGCAGAAGCGGTCAGGCAGCTCCCACACCGCTGCTTCCAGCAGCTCCCAGGAATCTCCAGCTGCCAGATCTCTGCCGACCACTGCTGGCTGGTGCATCACAGCACTGCATCGCTGCCGCAAAGGGAGACACTCGCACAAGACCTCCGACCATGTACATGTCAGCCTCTCAATTGCACTCCTCCAAATCAGAGAATAAGAGGGGTTTGGCATCCTCAACTACTTGTGCTATTTTTGGTCCAAATTTTCTTTTACAGCTGTATCCATGTCCAGTTTCAGTATCAGCAGCAACAGCCCATGTTTTTTCCAGGCAGGGTGCTTTATGGTCATTTCCCAGTGTGGCTGTCTAATCATTTGCACATTGTAATGTTTAAAACTCAACTGCCAAGTCATAAATATTCGTAGCTTTATTGATCTACAGGCATTCAGCTTTGTAATCAGAGCAGGCTTGTAATCTTGTGGATGCACCATGTTATAAAAAGCATTTATATCCCTGATGCAACCTGGGGAGCAGAGATAGCCCATGGCATTATCTGCATGCTAAATCCAGGCTGGCTACATGCAGCAGTCCTTGACGACGCCAAGATACAGCCCTCCTTTGCTGGCAGGGCCCAGGCACGTTACAGAACTGGCTGTGAAAGCCCAGGCAGTTGCACTTGCTTGGGAACAAGATTAAGAGAGGGATTAAAACAAGCTGATTGAAAAAATTTTCAAGTGAGGGCCTAAGCCTGTGTGTACCCTGCCCAGCTCTTTTTATTTCTTATCAGCAACGAGCATCTTAATTGCTGAGTCAAACAGGTAACTTAACGGCACCTGGGCTCACAAACTAGTGGGCTAGTAGCTCAAAAACTGGGAAGCAGGCAGTCAGCAATTGACTTCTTTCAAAGACATGCCAAAATTTTTCCTCTGAAGAGTGGAGATTGATGAATGTTCACTTGCAGCTGGTTTTCTCTCCTTTGAAGTTCCAAACATCTGGTTTCAATTGCTCAGTGACTTTGCATTTTGATCAGCAGTTACCACCAGTTGCACAGACACTTGCTGGGCCAGGGAGAGAGAAAGCGAGCAAGCAAGACCTCTCTTTTTCACTTTCCATTTCACACATCACGTTGTCCTCCTGCTATTTTCATTATCTCTTGTAACCATCGTGTTGCAGCTCTGCCATGGTAACTGATTTTTCAAGATATATTTCTGCGGCTTGTCCAGGGCAGTGCAACACTGTTGATTTACATCCGCTCAGCATCTGTGTCCCGTGTGGGACTTGGCTTTCAAGGTCCTTCCACATTGTCACATTTCAGCTATAAATCTCAATATACAAGAACAACAACCTAACAAAACGTACCAGCTCTAAATAACTTGCAGCTTTTGATATGTTGCCTTCACCTGCTGGGTTGGTTTTTTTTTTTTTTTCTTTTTTTTATGACTTTTTTCTGTGCCTGGCTGCTTGCAATTTGCTTCTTGGTTGCATTTGGAGTTTTATGGGGTTGTAACAAATTTGAACTTATAAATTAAAAGACTTTGATGTTATTTGGTATTTTGTTCCTGAACAAAAGGCAGCCACTGGAAAAAGAAAAAAAAAAATCACCACCGAGAGTTTATGTGCAGCATGTTTAATAACAGGAAAATAAAAAGGCAGAAAAAAAGCCTATGGAAAATACTCAATGTATTTAGCCATTTCCTCCTGCTTCTGGCTTTATTAAATGATATCCTGAAGGGTGCCGACAAAGAAACACAATCACACATAACTGAGCAAAGCCGCCTCTTTTGAGAAGTGGATAGAATGAAGCCTGCTGTACTTGTAAAAGGAGAGACTGTTGGAACCTAATGTCGTTTACTGTTGATCTTAATATCCTTCCCTTTCTTGCTTAAATTTCCCCTGACACCTGCTTGGAGGCTGTTTCACACGGGCCACGTTGGAGGGAGGGAAATTGGACAGAGACCCTTTGATAGCGTAGTCAGGAGCCTGAAGTGTGAAACCAGATGCTTTCTGCAGCGAGCCAGAGCGCGCTAGGGGATCCTCTGGGTCCGTTTGCGGCTACGTCATTTGTGGGTTTGAATGACTTGTTTTATAAATTTGCACAATTGGTGGTGTGTGTTTTTTTTAACGTGTCATATGCCTTCATGAAAGAAAAAGACGTTCTGCCTGTGATCTCTCTTATCCAGTAATGACAGCTAAGCGTATTGCCAACACCAGTGTACATTAAAAAATTAAGAGAAGAAGTAGCATGTGTGTCTAGAGGAGAGCCTTGTCCAACGGGAACTCTAAATCAAAGGAACCCTCATATGGAAACAGCCAGTTCACTTGAAGTTCAGACCATGCTGACATTTGTAGCACGTGGAAATTTCATGGTATTCTTGTTCTATCTCTTCCTGCCATTATAAGAACATGAGGAAAAAAAGCTGGTTTGCTTTGTTCCCAACTACCTGTGCTTTTTGTACTGTCTGTTGCAAATAGCATCTCTACTCCATGTTTTTTCCAGATGTAAAGCCCACGGCAGAGACGCTGGTACCCACTTTGAAGAGCGAAGAGACCACCACCCCATACCCAACTGATGAAGAGGCAACCGAGTGTGGCGACAGCTGTGGAGAAGAGGAGGGTATGTATCAGAGCAGCACATCTTGTCTCAATAAATGATGGGTTAAGAGCTAAGCAAATACTTTTATCTTCCCAATTGCTCCTATACATGGGGCTGATTCCTGGAAAGCTTAGAGTAATAGTATTAGCGATAGGCCAAGATAAAAAATAAAACACAAACAAAACCTGCCAAAATCTGATAAGTTGTATCAAGGAAGGATGCAAGAGCAAGAGATAGCAGCTAATTCAGTCCCTAGGGTACGAGACTTGAAGAGCTGCTCTCCCAGCTTCCTTACGTGACCTGAAGCAACTCAGTGTCCTGTTTAGAGCCACCTCCGTTCCAGATCCTCTTGGTTGGGTGTCATGAATTCAGAAGGTGATTCAGGGGAGAGATTCAGACTGCCTGTTATGCAGGGCTCCTGTCACAGACATTGCAACTGTGGGAGTAAATCACAACATGTAGAGAAGGTTGATGTCCTGAAGACCTGATAATATCTGTTAAGGATCATCTTCCCTAATACCAACTGCTTAAAATTTAGGAGGCCAGTCTAGGCTCCTTGTGCAGGCAGCAGAGAGAGGGGAACACTGTCTTCAGGCAGGAATTCATCCCTCCAGTCTTAGGTAGCTGTCAGATATACAGGGAATGGTTTGGTATCTGTGGTGCTTGCCTGCCTCTCCTGACTACAGAAGAGGCTAAATGTTAGTTTAGACTATGTGATGTGCTTGTAGAGCCGATGCTGGGAACGACTAATCCTCTCTGCCTCAGATGCCTACCTGTAAAAGAAGACATTATATTCTTCTGCTCCTTGCAAGGGGGATGTGAGCATCTAAAGCTTGTGACATGTCCAGGTTAAGGGGAGTGGGCATGGAAGAGCTGGGCAGGATTAGTTGCACAGTGCAGCGTGCCGGAGCTGCACACCCCTGGGCACGACAGCAGAGCTGGGACCTCAGCACTGGGGCTGGGGCATTTACACAAGGACTTCAACGAGAAATCGCAGGAGGAAAAACTATCCTTTGAGATAGCTCCGAGGACTTCTGTCACTTCAGCTTGCAGTCCCACAGAAAAAATTAATGGGTTTTAAAATACACAAATTAAAAAAAGAACATTAATTGGCTTTTTCACACCTCCATTGGGATTCTGCTGTAGTTCAGTTCTGGAAATGAAAGTTGCAGAAGTAGCTCAAAGGGCCTGATTATCGTTGCTTTGCCTCAGTGATAAGCCTGTGCAACCCTGCTACTATTGAGGCACTTGGGAAGCTGCCGAGAGGAAATTTAGGCCAGTAATAGTCTCTGAACTGCACGATTCCTGGGTGCAGTCCAGGGCCAGAGAGCAAGCAGAGTATGCTGTGGAGCATGGAACCAGCCTCCCTGTCAGCTTCCCTCAGATCCCTTCTCATACTCCATAAACAATGAGCGTGTTTCTCTGGACAATCAGATTTATGACAGCCAAACAGAAACAATGCTGCTCTCCAGGGTATGAGATTAGATTGGAATAAAAGGATCCATGATCTGCATTGTTTTATTTCGAAGTGGGAGCATGTAAAGGAAGCTCTCTGCCCCTTGTAGCAAAGCTCCCCTGATGCCTGTCGCTTGAGTCACTCGCCTCCTTCTGGCTATCACTCACTTTGTGGGCACTGTGATTTAAAACTTCCTTTCTGGTCAGGAAAAACCCAGCCTATAAATGGGCTCTGACGTGTGTGTCCGCTGAGTGCTTGGGATGGTCTCAGACCATTTCTGCAGGCTCCTTGGCTTACGGCTGCTGCTCTGACCAATGGAGCCAGCAGCTGCCTTGCTGCTACATGCAGCCCCTGGCATGTGCCCTCCTGCCCACAGACCTGTCTCTGCAGGGAGGCTCTCCAGAGCTTTTAAAGCTGTTGACATGGGGAATTAGCTCTGCAACTGTTTCACAGATGAAAAGTTAAGTGACTCTCCCAAAGACCATGTGGTGAGTCCATAGCGGAGCTAGAAATAGAGGCTGGCTCCTTTCACTCAGAATCCAAAAGCTTGAGCTCATGGTGGCCCCACGTTTCCCCTCGTAGCATTTCCATGAGAAGGTAGGAAGCGATGAGTGACAGCTCGCCACGCTGACAGACAGCTCCCGTCTGGTGCAAATGGCTAGATCTGTCACTCAGGAGCTGGGTTTCTGGAGCACTTGAGATTCTCCTTTTGGAGCCAGAGCAGGAACTGATGAGCCCAGGGCACACAGGAAGCGCTCTTCCCTGACATTTAAGAAGGCATTTAATATTTGACCGCTCTAGGGGATGAAGAGAAGGTGCTGATTAGAGTCTGGAAGCATTTGGTACTTGCTTTTATATTTGCTTAGTTTGGTGGATTAGCTGCAGGACGTGGTGTGAGCATTTTGATGATGCAGAACTTAAGGCTGATCCCTGGAGCTGATGAAATGTGAGATAGGTTAAAAGCATTAGTGTGAGTGAGATTTCATGCTTTCTTCAGTATTTGTGGCTTGCCAACTATTTTGGTTTTGAGTTGTATTTTAGTAGCAACCCTTCATGGGTAGGTCATTTTTTAATCCAACTTTATTTTGCTTCTATTTCTTTTTGTAAGATTTCCATCTCCCTGCAAACTTCAACTGCAACTTTGATCTCCCTGAAGATCTCTGTGGTTGGTCAAACGACTTGGCAACGAGTCATACGTGGTCTTTTCAGCCTACAAGCACCTGGATTGGCAACTCTGAACCACGCCCTGAGACTGTGCCCGGTAAGGTGGTTAATACCCTGCCAAAGCAGGGAAGAGGGAGCTGATGGGACTTTCTTTGTGTGAACGGTGTGACTGATTATTGCACTGCTGTCAAGAGTTGTGAAGGCTGTGCAGAGCTGAACGTTTTCTTTTGTGAAAGCTTTCAGACATGTGCTTTATGTGTTCATGACTTACTTATAGGACTGTGACCACTAGCACTGAATTATAACTGCCCTCTTGAGATAGCCTTGAATCAGACACTGAATTTTGAATCCCCTGTGACCGTGTAGGTTAGTCCAGACTTTGTTCCACATCCTGATCCAGATGTCCTCTGTAGGACCCAATGCTTTTTTCCCAGAATGCATTTCCTCTTTTGGTAGAGATGCATTTCTTCCTCCCATATGTTGCTCAGATTGCCTGTAGTCTTCAGCTATTCTGCACTCTGGGCTTGCATAAGCTGGATTTCAGCCTTCTCCAAGTGAAGGATGAGCAAAGCCCTAAGAATGCAGAAATATGCCAGCTTCTTGCTGTTTGACTTTCGCTCTTTTTCTCTTCTGTACTGTGGAAGCAGAAGACTTGCATGAGCGTGGCAGAGCCTAATTTATGGAGGACCTCACTGAGATGTGCTGGCATGGGTTGGAAGGGAGCCTGCCTCTGGCGGTGTGGTTGATGGATCAAGTTCTTCAGCTTCACATCTTGGAACTCGCCCCGGGACTAGTGCCCTTTCCTTACTCTCATTGACTTTGTGGCATGGGTGGCACAAAGAACATTTGCCAGTTTCCTTAAAAGAGTAGATTACATCACCGTAACTCCTCTTCACTATCATTCATTGCTTATGAAACTCAGGGCTCCCCCTGGGCGAGCTGGCTGATCGTACCTGGCTTTGGCTCTGCTCTGACGCCCAGTGACTCCAGTGTCTGCATGCCATGCACCCAGGGAACCATGCATGTAGGGGGCTCCCCCCTGCCCCCAGGCCCCATAAGGTTGAGTCTCAAGATGCAAACATTCGGGCGAACCTGTTAGCCACCTGGCAGAGGCGCTGGCCAGATTGGCAGTGCCGCCAGCCAGTTGGAAAGCCGTGCAGCCAACACCTGGTAGGCAGTGCTAAAGAGGAAAATATGTATTCCAGAAACATATGGGAAGAGGAGAATCTGCTACATCTCCACACACAAATCACCCCCACACAAATGCACACATCATTTCTCTCTTCAGCTCCTGAGGTGCCCGGCATTTTTCTATGAGACACTGTAATGCTGTAAGTGCAGCCTATATGGACATCTGACAAATTCTTTGGCGTGACATAGGGTCACAGTGTCTGCTATGGAGAAAAACATTTTCATATTTCAAGTGTTTATCTCTTCAGCGTTTGAGTGCTTTAGAAGATTAATATCTGGAGCTCAGTGGAGCCTCAGGCAACAGGAGAGAACACTTACAGCCAGCCTCAGACTTAATAACCCTCCCCGTCTCATTCGCTGTAATAATGTTTAATTAATATAAGCCTCCTGCAAGTAGGATAAAATTTACTTATTTTTATAACTCAGACTCAATTTTTCATTTCATTTCCTCTCCCCCGAGTCTCCCTACAATCAGTTGGCCATAGTTTCTTAGAAGACTTTGTTGTATGTGCGTGTGCACAGCCCAGGAGAGCCTGGTGCTACCTCAGACAGCTCAGCACGCCATTCTGCTTTTCACCCTTCTTCTACCCTTTCTTCTCTTAGTTATGAGTTGCAAAACCTCATCAGTGCAGCCAGGGGGGCCTTTTCCTGCTGAGTTCAGCGATCTGGTCTTGTGCCAGCATGGAGAGCTCTCCCTTACAGTGCTGTGCTGAGCTAGGCACCGAAACACCATCGGGGTGCAGGCAGGCACCCAGCAAGTTATGGGCTGTACAGGCAGAGGAAGGGGAGGGGGTAGCATCTCCATTGCCACGCCTCGCTTTGGTCCTGCTCTTAGAAATTAAGAAGACATGAGACAAAAGGAAACAACTGTTTGCTTTTTTCCTCCCCTCCTGCTTTTAAAAGCAGCTCGAGAAACATGAAAAAGAGGCGATGCTGGCCCCTGGCAAGGGCAGAATCGAAGCATTGTTTGGTTCACACTCCCCTATTCTTCCCCTGCCTTTCCCCTCACGCTCCCTCCAGCACTTTGTTTCTACTTAGAAAATTCATCCGCAGACTCCAGGGAGCAAGGAATGAAAAGCCCTTGTTCGGGGTGGTCTTTTCTTGTGAATTCCCCACCCCGGGGTGAGCAGTTGGGTGAAGGAGAGCAGCTGTGCTTGGTTTAGGGGCAGGGCAAAAGCTAATGGGAACTCAAAGCCGCTGGAGCCCAATTTACTCTGATTTAAAGGTGCTGGCCCTGGCTAGAGGCTGTGGCTGCTCCACGGTAGCAAGGAAATGTGCTGTGCCTTTAAGAGCCATGTGGGATGTGTTTCTATTTCTTCTGAAAATGGCAAAACAAAAATTAAAATTAAAAGGGGAAAAAAATAGAATGAAAGGTGGAGCCTTGGCTCAGTCTGCATGAGAGAGAGAGAGGGGGGAAAGGAAATGACCATGGTGAAATATCCTCTGTGAGGCACTTGATTAGAAAAGTCTGCTGAGAGACAGGCCTGAATTCCTCAGATATCTCCCGATTTCGTTTTATGCGCTGCATGCAATTCCTCCTAGTCTTTGGCGCAGAGAACTTCTCGAGACTGACAAGACACCCACTGCTCTCATTCCACTATTTTTATTTCCAAGATAATCTTTCAGGCAGCCCTGCATTTCTTTTTTTAGCCCTGTGTTCCTTGGGCTCTTCGCACCATGGATTAGCTCCACGTCCTCTCCTGCAAGCTCCCATTACACGTCTGGGGACCCCGTTGGTGAGAGTGGACCCAGAGTGCCCAACTCAGCAGAAAGCCAACATGGTTCCAGCTGCTACCCTGCCCTTTGCAAACCTAAAAAATACTGTTGCTCCCTTTTCCATGCCCCCATGAGAGATTGCCGGGATTTTTCCCTCTATGGATTTTCAGATGCTTCCCATCTGTAGAAAGATTCCCCTT
The DNA here is from genome assembly GCA_027574665.1 of Rhynochetos jubatus. Classification (NCBI taxonomy): domain Eukaryota; kingdom Metazoa; phylum Chordata; class Aves; order Eurypygiformes; family Rhynochetidae; genus Rhynochetos; species Rhynochetos jubatus. The sequence continues at coordinate 15,943,425 of CM050654.1, read as the reverse complement.
AGCTGCACCTAGCAAACTTCAAGGGGCAACAAGTTCGGGTTTCAATGAGGTTTCATCCCCTCCTCCTGCTGCACGCAATGGCAGTGTGCCATTGGTGTCAAGATAGAGGTCTTAAGACCTGAAAATAAATCTGGGTTAGTAAGTTGGGCACCTCAGCTCTTCAGCGTCTTTAAATTTCAACACGGTCTTGAGTGTAAAGTTCCTGGGTCGTATCCTTAGCTGGTAGGTGCGGTTGCGTTTCTCTCGGTCATGCTACGTTAATAAGCTAGCACTGAAATCTGGAATTGATGTGTTTTGCCCATTTTTTTCCACTCCCCTTTTCTTGCAGTCATTAAATGAGAACTTTGTGGTCCTAGAAGAGCTCTGTGGTGTCTGCACCTCTACCACACGGTGCCTGTCATGCGGGTGAGCACGGCAGCGGGGTCAGAGCCCCAGCAGCATGGTGAACCCCGTGCTGTTCGGATGCTGGCAGCTGTACATGCACGCGGAAAAGGAAGCGATCTTAACCTTGCAGCTCTCCTGACCACGTAGCTCTTGGGCTGGGCTGCAAAAACCCTTCGAGATCTTCTGCCGTGAGCCTTGGCCTCGCTGGCTTTGAGGGTCAGGAATGCTGCTCATTTGGGTTGCAGGCGCTGCGGGGAAAGGTTTATTTGTTTCAAAGCGTTTCCAGCAGAGGAATGTTTGTAGTGCTCTGAAGTTTCCTAAGAGCTTATTTTTTAAGGAAAACAAATGTTGAGCTGTTTTTAAGCTGATGGTGACCCTTTACTGTTCCTGTGTTTATCCCATGGGATCTTTAAAAGGGAAAGTTTCATATTTTTCTTGCAGTTCTCATAGAACTTCTGCCTGAAGGCCTTGATCCTACTCTGTCCAAACCAGCAGAAAGGTTTTCATGGTGTTAATGGAGCAGGGCTGGACTGCCCTGGGTCTTCACTTATTCTCATGAGACATACTCTCAGGGCTTGTGCCCTGGGGACACATCTTGACCTCCAGGGTCAACCCTGTCCCCTTTGAAGTAGGAGGGAGTTTTGCATGTGGGGTGGTGTGAAAGTGGAGCACTTCTGTGCAATGAGCGAGCAGCTGCACGCTGTGGGAAGGAGACCACATACCCCACTCCCTCGATGTGTGGCGCAGACTGCTTCTCAGCGGTGCTGTACGTGTCTCTCCTGGCCCTTGTTTGCACAGTGAGGGCAGCAAACCCTAAGAAGTAATTCATGCCTTGGCTGCCTGCAGCATGGTGGGGCTTGGACTCCCCAGCACCCAGGTCACGGGAGGTTTGCTGAGCGGTTTGCTGAGCGGTTTGCTGAGTGGTTTGCTGAGCATTGGCTGGCCTGTGCGAGTGCCCTGGCCACAGGCTAAGGCCAGGCTATGGCCATCCTTGTGCCCGTACTGTTTTTCGTGAGAGAAGGGGCACGGCCACAGTCTGTCGCTGTGCTGCCAGCAAAGCTCCCACTCGCTTGGCTGGTCTGGAGGCAGAGGAGAAGAAACCATTCCTCTGGGGCTCACCCGTTTCCTCGCGTCTCGCCTGTCTGAGTCCTTAGTCACTTTTTGGACCCAAGTACCGGTGACACACATTGCCTATGAAACTGGCTGGAATGATCTCTGGAAAGCAAGACTGTCTCTCAGATCTTTGCACGTGCATCACTCCGTCGCTGCGCTGCAGTGAGTTAGCAGCCTGTGAGTCACAGAGCCCAATTCGGCGAAGCGTGCGCACGAGCGAGCCGCAGTGTGCAGCCTGCGCGCTGGAAGCACCGGCTCGGCGGGTTAATGTCTTTAACTGTGCATGCACAAACGCCGGGCATGAATGGGTCTGTGCACACCCTTTCTTGTCGGGGCACGCAGGGTGCCTGCCAGGCTGGTGCTGGACACGGCGCGGTGGCAAGCAGCTCACTTAGTATAAATGTCAGGCTTTAATTGCCATTTGGTTTATCAGGGACACCATGCCCTCCCCGCGCTCCATGGAGGGGGGGAGGCAGTGGGACTCTCAATTGCACTGCGCTGTTAAGGATGTGAGGCTTAATTAAGAGATAGGATGTAATGGCCCATCCATTAGAAGGGCTCCGGAGAGCGGGCAGAGGGTTTGGTTCTGGGCACGTGTGGGGTTTTATGCCTTTACATGGGCTGATTTAGAGACTGAAATGGCAAGGACTTGGCAGGCTAATTAACACATAATGAAAATTGAGAGGATTTTCCAGCAGACGCCGTGATCTAGTTAATATAAATATTAGTTTTACAGAGGATTGATTTCCCTTTGTAAATGAAAGTCTGTCATTGAGAAGAGGCCTGTCACTGAAATTACGGCGGCAGCCTTTTGAGGTGAATTTGCATGATTTGCCAAAAAAATTAAAAATATAATAACTATCCAATTTCAATCTGCATATTCATGCAGCTGCCATCCCCCTGCTACCAAAGCACCCTGCAGTCGTGAGGGGATCTGAGCTCATCCGCTCCCAGTGACAGGCAAGGGCTGGTGCAGCCTCCAGCTCACATGCCCCAGAAAGATGGCAGGATCTGGCACCGCTGGGACACTGCACGGTCAGGAGTGGCTTTTGGGGCTGTGCAGGCAGCAGGCAGGGCCCAGAGCAGAGATGTCACCTATGGGATTTGGCAGACAGGTGGGTGCTGGTGGGCTGTGTCACTGCCACTGAAAGACACTGTGGAATGAGCTGTGCAGTGAAGAAGAGCGCGGTGGCTTGTGGAGAGACACAAGTGAAGGCAGTTCAGCGTGGCCCCTCCATAGAAGCAGCAGCTGTAACACAACAATATCCGGTGAGGTGGAAATGCAGAGGGAATCTGAAATCTCAGGAATTGCATGTGTACATCCTGCCCAACATGTTTTGCTGGAAAACCTCCAGATGTGCAGCTGAGACCAGTGAGGGACGGTGCTTTTCTTGGGAGAGGGGGTGAGGCGTGCAGGACCCAAGCACGGGCAGGCTGACCTTGCAGAGGGGGCGGCTGCCATGGCTCATGCTTGCAGCCTGACCCGAACCGCAAGGCTTCCTCCCCCGCTGCCCCTAATGTCCTCTCAGATGGCTGGCTAGCAGGAGGGCACGGGCGCGCCAAGAGGAAACCGCGTTGGCCAGATGGTTTGTTTGCAAGGCCCGGCTGGTGATTTATCCGGGACTTGCTGCCGTGAACATCCAAGGGACTCTGCCATCGTCTGGCTGGGGATGGTTGCATGTTCACGCTCCTCTGGCTCCCCTACATCCAGATGATCCCATAAATCTTCCATGAGATTTATGCCATAGCATCGGTTGCAAAAACAGCAGTAGGTTAAAATGCCTGAGCAGGTTTGTCCTGCCTTTTTTGAGACGGCACTTTGAAGTGCCAGTACCAGTTCGGTGGGGGATGTAACTGCCGTGTTAGCTGGAATAGAGGCTGCAAAGCAAAGTTCTGGGAAAGAGATTAAAATGCATTTCTGATCCTGGAAGAATTGATCAGCTCAGCATTGCAAGGCTCCCTTCAAGGGTTTTAGCAGGGGAAATCAGCCTTTCAGGTACTTTCTGTGCCAAAGGCTTCCATTTACTGTATCAAACAGAGCGACTACTGGAACCACCAAGCTCCCACATGCTGTTCCAACAATTAGCTCCACAGTGCCCTTGTTCAGTCAATCTCAGCAAATTTGTGGGGCTTTTCAGAAGGTCCAACTAGCCGTTAGAGTGATCCAGCCATTTCATCTTCAAATGACAGAAAGTTGTGTCTGTCTACGCTGCACTCTCCATTCCAGAAGCTCCTGTTATCACGAGCGGTTCGGTACCCAAACCCACTGCCAGTCATAGGGGAGCAGCTGGGTTCATCACCCAAAGACTGAGCCTCCCTACAGCCCCTGGGATTGCCAGCAGGTCCTAGAGAGCTCTGTGGGCCCCAGCAAGCGCTGGGCAGGGAGTACAGAAGGTTTGGGTGGGCTCTCGCAGCTCTGAAAGAGCTGTGTGTCTGGGGGGTATTGGTTTTGGCTTTGGTTCAGGAGTTGCTTTGATTTCGCAGCCTGATAGGAATGGGAACAAATCGGAGGTCGGTGTCATTCCTGGTGGGAGGGATGTGACTCAGCGGCACAGGCTCTTTTGCTGAAGCAGCGTAGGCAGCGATGTTGGGTACCACCGGATCCCAGTGAAGGGTGCGGATCATGGGGGGTGTCCAGCTGCACGGTTAACATAGTTCTCTGTGGTCAGCTGTGGGCTTTGGGTGGATCTGAGGGTGGCTCACATCCATGCACTCTATCAGGCTGCCTAGATGCTGGCAGCGAAGGTCACTCCTAAACTTTGAGGATCTGGATTTGATCCTTCTTGAGCCTGCCTGGTGCTTTTATTCAGGATTTGCCTGTGAGATTATTTCAGCTGTGAGATAATGGTATGATCATAGTCTGATTTGCTTTTCCACTTTGTTTGCTGCTGCTGCTGCCTTTTTCTTGTTGTTGTTGTTTTTTCTTTGAAGAGGCTTGTAGTGAATTACAAAAAGAGGATTTTAATTCAGGAGACCTTGATGACTTATTATGCCTTATTGCTCCTTAGGCATGGAGTACAGCTTGTTCTTTTTTCTTCCTCCACTTGTTTATCTCCCACATCTCCTCCTCCATCACTACCACTCTGAGGTAAATCACACGAACACTCCTCCATTACAGAACGGCATGGTACTTTTTCAAGTGATTCACTTGAGCAGGAGTGGGCAAACATGCTTTCATCTTTCTTTTTTTTTTTCTGCTACTGTTTGTTGGCATAAAGTACCAAGTGGCCCAAGTACATTTCACAGATGCTGGAAAATGTTGCTCTTTCTTTATGTGGCCGGTCAGGGACAGATTTGTCCTTCACGCAGCAAAATCAGTGAAAGTTCAGACGGAATGGATACGCTTTTGCAATATTTTGATCATGTATCCCAAGAGTACAGTGATGGCAAATCTTTGCGCTGTCTGTCCTAAATTTGCTTTAGAAAGCTGTGTAGCTCATGGTGGTTGGTTTCAGCCCAGCTCTCTGGAATTGACAAACTTGTGGCAGGGCCAGTGGTTGTGCAACCACTGATATATCATCTTCCTTGGGCTGGCATATCACTGAATTGCTGACTGCCAGCTGCTGTTTTCTGGGCAGGACCTGTCTTTTGATGCTTGGGAGCTGGGCTTTAAGTTCAGGTCTCTCTGGCTGAAGTTTTGGAGGTGTTTTGGGTGCACTTTGCAAACATTCTCAGCGCAGATGCTGCTCTTCTGCCATTGCTTTGGGCACTGAAGCCGCAGAGGGAGAAGGGCAAGCAGGAGGCAGGATGCTGCTCAGAGCTTTCCCCGTCAAGCGCAGCGGGCTGAGGACATGACAGACCCCAAGGGGTGGTCCTGGGGCAGAGCTAACCCCACTGGGCTGCAGGAGGGCTCGCACATGCTGGCATGAAGCACCCGTGACACTTGCCTGCTGTGCAGCAAGAGCAAGCATGTTTATCCTTCTGCAGAGTGAGAGGCGAAATACAGCAATATCTGTGTTGGCCTGTCTGTGTCCGCTTGTACTGCAGGCACTGCAGTCGGAGTGACCCAAGGGGCTCTCTCCTGCCAGTGGTCATGATGGGAGGGGGCAGGTAAGGATCAGATCGGCTACACGCTTGGCTTTCAGTCTGTGCTAAGGGACTGCAGGCATCCAAGCTGCAAATGGGGAACTCCTTGAGGAGGCTTCTCATCAGGGAGGGCTGGAAACCACTGATTCCAGACCAAATCAGCTATGCCCGGAGATTTGTATCCATGGGCTTTTGCTGTTATTGGTATTCAGATCAAGTATCACCAATTCCAGTCTCAGCCTTGAACTTCTCCTGGGATACCAAATGTACCAAAGCTCCCTCAGGATTGACAAAAAGCATGGCACAATTTAAAATGTAATGTTAAAGCAAGTGAATCCCCTGCTGTATGTATTTCAGCTACTTTCAAGTTTGCAGCTAGCTGGTTGTCACCTGTGCATACTTCACTCACTGGGACCACATCCTTCCTCTGTGCTGTGCTTTAGGGTCTGTTTTGCTGCATTACAGAAAAACTGAGAGCCAGGCTTCCGTTTCATCATGTGTATCCTTGAAACAAAATTGTCAGCTAGAGCCTGCTTGTGGAGTATTTACTGCTGGGGCTGAAAAGAGGCAGGATAAACATGGCTTGAGATCCCCATCCCAAGATGAGTTTTCAGCACCAGCAGCTAGAAAAACCCACCTCAGGCTGTTCACTGAGCAAGCTCCCAGCAGAACAAACACAACCCCCCACAATGTCATTATTGTGGCATCACTTCCTCTGACAATCACTGCTCTTCGACTTCTAATTATGTCTGTCTTTGGCTTACCGCTTTCTGGGTTTGCTGTTGGTCTCCTCCCAGGCGGCAGTGACTGGTGAGGGAAGCGTGCTCCCTGATCCGATGCCCTGCCCAGGCTGCACAGGGCGCAGCAGTGGTACGGTTGGCTGCACACGCGGAGGGTGCCGCTGTGAGACCCCCACTCCTGCGGGCATGGGGCTGAGAGCCTGCCAAGCACTGCCAAAGCCACCCGACAGCACGTGAGACACTTGTTGCAAGCAGCCACAAAATATAATATAATGGTGTTTTCCTCTTTGAACAGACGCTAAGAATTACCTGCAGCTGCAGAGCAGCAGAAGGAGGGAAGGACAGCGAGCCCGGCTCATCAGCCCCACCATCTATCTGCCCCGGAGCGCTGTCTGCATGGTCTTCCAGTACCAGGCGTGGGGCAGTAATGGGGTGATGCTACGGGTCTGGCGGGAAGCCAGCCAGGAGCACAAGGCGCTGTGGGTCATCACAGAGGACCAAGGGGAGGAGTGGAGGGAAGGCCGCATCATCTTGCCGAGCTACGACATGGAGTATCGGGTAAGATGCTCGGGGAAGGTGTGCTGGGCCAGGCAGGCTTCTCCAGCATCTTTATTTCAGTGTTTCAGAGCCACGGCCCATTCGTCATTAGGGAATGTGGCTGTTTTCATTGTGTTTCTCGAGTTACTATAGTAACTAAACGACACTGTTTGTTATTCAGAGAGTGACTGTCTTCTGCACAGACTTGAGCCTTTGTTCAGCCTGTTGCCTTTTAAATTCCTCGAATCTCCCACTTTGGAAATATTTTCCTTTTTTTTTTTTTTTGTTCTGTTTTGTGCATTTTTCCCCACAACTGATGGCCATCAGATAGTCTGACCAGAAGCAAGTGTGCAGCTCCAGGGGGGCAAACCCAAACCCTGCAAGTGGGAAGCTGGGAGGGGGCACTGCCAGCTCTTAAGGGTAGGCAGCAAACAGCCCTTCTCCAGCCTCGGCTGTAAGTGCTGCCCTGGGAGAAGTAAGAGGGAATGCGGGTTCCTTTGTGAATATACTTCTGGGACACCTTACACCAGAGCAGAGGGCAGGGTGCAGCACTGTGGGATCAAGCCCGAGTCCCACTGTCGGGAGATCAGTGGAAGAGAAGGGATGAGCTGGAGGGAGCTGTGCTGTTCTCAACAGCCCCTCTGGCAGTGCCAGTGCCCCGTGGAGAGGCCACTGCTTCCAGGAGTGCCTTTGGCATGGCCAGCCCTTCCTGGCAGTGTGCCGTTTGCCACGGAGCCAGGGCTGCTGTTGTCACTTGCTAATGAGCATCATCGAGGCATCCAGCACCCTCAAAGCAGAAGGAAACGCTCACTCACTCACAGGCTTTCCTGATCAACCCACAGGGAGCCTTGCTCTGACTGGCTCCCGGCCCTGACCCTGACCTGGGCAACTGCTGCTTTCAGGCCACTGACCCCTCTAAAGTGCTGCCTCCTATGTGGGTCGATGGCTCGAGCTTGGGACCAGTGGCTCTGATATTCCATCCTGTGCACAGACACCCAGCCCTTCAGGGCAGTCTCCTTGCAGGCAGGCATAGGGTCAGTCTGCCCAGCCGCCCCAGAGAAAGGGGGGACCCAAAATGGGGAGACAAAGTTTGTGAAATACATGGCCTTATCAATTTATTTGGACTCTCAAGAGCAGTCAGGGAGATAGATAGAAAGCAAAAGCTTTGCACCAGAGCTGCGTGACTAGTTTGCTTGTGTAAGTTTGGCTTTCTAATAAAATACCGGTAAACGCAATATGCCTACAGATAAGAATGATGGGCACTGACTGACTACTTTGTACGTTAAACGTGAATATACCAGCATTAGCTAAATAACAGCATCATTATGTAAATAATGCCAGTCTCTCCACTCAGCAGTTCTTAGAGCTAACGACTCTATTTATTTTTGTAAATATATTTTGCCTGTGATTAAGTAGGAATAAATTGACCCTTCTCCTCTAACATTTCAATACTTCTTATGTAATGTTGATGGGAACAGCACTTTACAGTTAATGTAGCTGTGCATTTTGTGTCTTTCCCTTCCTTTTTCTGATCACAGCCCAGTTAATACCGTGGGCCAAATCTGCTGCTGCTCTAAGTCAGTGTTACGCCACTTGCATCATTTGTGCAATGGCCGGAGGGTGACCTGTGATGCTGAACATCGATTCACTGAGTCTTTATTCAATGCTAGAGATGTTTAATTGAACAAACTGCAAGCCGAGTGCTGCCAGGCCAGCTAACAATCTTTCTGCTGAACCTGTCCCTGCAGAGCAGCTCTCCCTGCGGAAGGGGTGGCAGAGGCAGGGCAAGGATGCAGGACGAGTCTCAGGTCATCCACAGGTGTGCAGGGAATGCCAGGAGCAGATCTCCTCAGGAGCAGCAGCCGCTCTCTGTCTCCCAGCTTGGCACTGACATTTCTGTCTGAATTTCTCACAGATTGTGTTTGAGGGATTTATACGCAACGGCCACTCGGGAGAGCTCGCCCTCGATGACATCCGGCTAGGCACTGACATCCCACTGGAGAACTGCATGGGTACGTTCTGCGTCCAGCCCTGGGGTCAGGGATGGCAGTGGGACAGCCGGGGCTGGAGACCCTTTGCTTGCAGGCTGCCTGTGGGCCACTTCTCCCCTGCTTGAGTTACCAGGAGTTTCTGGATCTCAGCCGGGACTTTCCTTGCCCATGAAATAAATAAGGGGGATTCGGTCTCTGAGGGACAGGGGCTCTGACCATGTTGGTGTGAGAGGCAGGAAGCACATGTCTCTGCCGTGCAAAGCTGAAAGAGCAGCTGAGGGTTATCGAGGACTATTCTGTGTGATAAGGACGTACACCATATTTAAAAGGAAAAGTGCTGGACAAAAGAAACCAGCTGTCAGTCAGTATTACACACTTAGAGGGGCTGATGTGTTCAAAAGGAGTGTTCTCTAATAAGAAATAAAATAACAGAGGGGTTTTACAGCAATGTTAACAGAATAACAAAAGAAATTTTTGTCCTAGAATTCACCGTTCCCCAAACCAGGCCAAAAGCCAGGTGGATTCATTCAATGTGAAAGACAGAGAGGACTTAAAAAAAAAAAAAAAAAAAAAAAAGAGAAAGAAAAGGTGTAGTTTAGCAGTTTGTTGGCAGAGATGTTGCCCTGCCCTGTTCCTCTGGCTTGTGTATCCATGTGTGTTCTCAGATGGCACTGGTCACCGTCTGGCTTGGATGTGAACTTAGAGCCATCCCAGTTGAGGATGAGACCAGCAGTATTCAATTAGTGGGACCTGTGCTGAGAGCTGCCCACAGTAGCAAGGCCCTGCTCTTCTGCATGACCTGGGGGGGCATGTTTCATGGTTAAACACCCACAAAGTGTCCAACCCATCACTGGAAAAAGTCAGGTGGAGCACAGTCTCTCTCCCCTTTGGGCTTTGAAAAGCCCCATTCAGTGAAGCTGCTCTCCTCTCCCCCAGTAAGGCATGGGGAGGATCCTGGTGCCTCCTAACCCAAGTGGGATGGACACTTTCTTCTGAGGGGTGTATCTCGGGGGAGGAGGTACAGGGCAAACTGTGCCTGGGAAGGGCAGGTCATGTCGCTTGTTGCCCTGTGCAGGCTGGTGATGGTGAAGAAGGTGTAGGAACCAGCATTAATAATAGAACAGAGTACCGGGATTGCCCCAGAGATGCTCTTGAGCACTGTCGATCCCAGTTTCTTTGATGCTTTGAACTCTGCTGGTCTCCCATCTGACAAAGGAGCTAATACTCCATATGTCAAATTCCCTGTATTTAAGACTTGACTGTGGTGTTTTAATCCCTTGCCTTCTATGGCATAAAAGAGAAGCAAGAATGATGATTAACACTAATAGCATTTCCTATCTAACTCCTTTCGAGCTTGGCAATTCACCTAGCTCCAGTGTTACTGTATCTTGGGCCTCATGAACCTCAAGCTTAATATTTCAAAATAAAAGTATTAATAAATTATAAAGTTTCAAGCATTGCCAGCCCTAAAAATAACACCAAACTTCTACACAAAATTAATTGTCCCATTCTAGGAAGTTGAATGGGAATCTTAAAACTGATAAGGATAGTTTGTTCCAGATAATTTCTAACAAAGGGCTCCCATTGCCAAATTTAACATAACTCACGGGTCATTTCCAATGTCACCAAAATAACAATAATGAAATGGTAGAGATACAGCGCTGCTCTCTCTATCAGGGTCATGAGAACAGCTGACTCCAGCACAGGCTACTGTTTTTTCTATTGTAATCCTGGGAAGTAATCTGATTCCCTTTTAACGTGAAAGAACACTAATAAGTCACAATAATTTTTTGTCCTTTGACAGATGTGTCGTTCGCATTCTGATCTCGAGTGATGATTTCATAGCACTCAGTAGAGCCGGAGTCTGCTTCTGTGACTCACAGGCATAATGCAGGAGTAATCTAAAAATAATCAGAAGTCTATTGCTTCTGCAAGAGAGTAATCAGTAATAAGTACTGATTATTGCTTTTCAGATACAGTAATTTGTAATAGATTACTTGAAAGAATCTTGAAAAAAGAAAAAAATCACTTGCCTTTGTTTCTTGACAAGTGAGGTGGAGAGGAGCATGGCATCGATGCCCAGAAGTAGCACAGTTCCCATGTGAGTAATGATGCCAGACTTGAGCCAGCAGCCAAAGTGCTCTTGGAAATTTTAGGGGGTTTCAGGATTTCATCACCAGGCCAGGCGGGGCTTTGCCTTTGGATGACTCAGGCCAGCCAGCTGAATCCCAGTGACCCTCAGCTTCACATGCAATGCTCTCTGAAGTCTGTCTGAGTTGAAGCTTATTGCGCCTGGTCGCTCCTCAGCTGGGACAGCGTTTCTCCCTGTCCTGGGGAGGTGGGCTAGCACCCTGCACTGTTCCCAGCGAGCAGCTTCTGGGGGGCACAGCCACATGCCTGCTCGTTTGGCCACTACACATCAACAGAAACATGAACCGTGGCCTTGTGTGTGATGCTTCCCTCTCTAAAGCTTTTATTTTTTTGTTTTCCTTTGCAGAACCCATCACAGCTTTCCCAGGTGAGAACTACTTTCCAGGTAAAACTGCACTTCTCTCGGTGGTTTCTTTCTGCTGGCATGGGCTTTTACATTGAAGGAAAGCGATGTGCATGCTTGTACAAACAGCAAATGTTCTGAGCAGTGAGATGGAAAGCCAAGCGTGTGCTAAACCTCCCCCACCGCTGCAGCAGGAGGTGGTACCCTCTGACTCCTGCTAGGTGACAGGGACCAGGCAAACAGACAAGTCTCACTGGCTTGGGGCTGAATGACATTAGGAAATCTGCCATCAGGAGGCACCCAGCCTCCTGAAGAGCAGCTGAGCGCAAAACAGAAAGGCTGAAGAGTAAATGGTAGTTACCAACTGACTTAATTGAAAATCCAGTAGCCAATTAAAGGTGAAATGAGGTGTCAATGACTTAGCGTGGGGGAAGGTTGTTCGCCAATTTATAGATGCTCTGGCAGTGGTGGTGTTGGAGCTGTTGGTGAAGGAGGGTGGGGCTGTTCTGCTTGGAAGGGGAAGGGAGTTGGAAGCGGGAGAGCAAACTGCCATGAGGAGCTCTGAAGGTGACAGCCAATAAAAGGAAAATAAGGTGAAATGGTGCATTTAATAGCTTAATACTAGCCTGAAGGATAGAAACCAGCATTTCTCTGATCAAACCTACAGAGTAAGACAAAAGGTGAGGAGCTCAGAAAAACTGCCTCAGTCTCTGAGCTGTCAGTGGGGATGCTGTTTGTCTTGCCCTGGGGTGAGAAAAGCTCTCTGCCTTTGCCGGGAGGATCAGTTTAGTCTGTTTGAGAGGGTTTTTTCCCCATTTTGATTCTGCCTTTTGTTTTCCTGCCTGCCTCTTCAGGAATGTGTCTAGGGGTTGTGTTGTGATGAAGAGCAAACTTGGGGCTCCCCTTAACTTTGAAAGCTGTTTTGCTAGTTCAGTCGACGCACCCTTTGCTTTCACTTGAACATGATGTCTGTACTCTTCCCATCCCTTGCTCTGCTGGCGGGCTGTAAGACACAGCTGGGCTCTGCTCTAGGAGCAGCCACGCTTCTGTGCAGGGCAAAGCTGTCTCTGGTAGGTGTGTGTGGTGGGAGCTGTGACGGTAAGGGGAAAGTAGACACCCAGGCTGGAGTGACGTGTGCCACTCCATCCCTGGGGCGTGAGGGAGGCTGTGGAGCGTTACCAGCGGGAGGGACATGCACAGGGTGTAACGCCGTATTTTACAGTCATACCCGTAGTGTAACAACTGGGAATTTGAGCTTGCTTGTTCGTTGGCTGCTTATTTATCTGCTACTCAAGCTTGTGGTGTTACTGGATAGCTGCTGCAATATTCTCAGCTGACAGTTAAAGGCTCGTGACTCTTCCTCACACTATCTTCTCCGGTGCCTGGTCTGGTACCTGTAGCATCCTTGTCTTTTGGGACTCATAACGTGCATGTCATATTCAGAACCTCATTCTGGGTTTTCAGATTGAGTCTAACCCAAAGTCATGTTGTTTCTTTTGCCCTTCACCCCATGCCCTGTTGCCTATATACCTCCATTTCCCCATCAAATTCCCCAGGGCACACTGGCTGGGTAGGGACAGTGCTTGCTGTGCCCAGCACAGTGAGGTAGTTTCCTGAGCAGCAGAGGCAGTGCAGGCACGCCTCCCCTTCATACAGTCCCTCGCCAGCTTGTGCTGGTGGGTTCCTGCCCATCGCTAGCTCCCTGCAGGACATCCTAGCAGTGCTCGCAGCAGGGGAGCAATTGCAGCAAAAGGTTGAAAGGTTTCTCTGGCTGACAGGCAGGAATAGATGGGCTAGAGGGATGGAGTTAACCAGGGAAGGAGCAAAATGCAAAGGGAAAACATGAAGAAGTGAAGATTGGAGAAAGCAAGATAGCAGTTAAAACGAGGGGAAGACAGCAGTGCCCAACAGCAGAAGGGGGCAAAAGGAGAGCAATAAGTCACTGGCTGGAGCGACTCAAGAGGAAGGGCTGTGCAGGAAGTATTGAGATGTTCTGTAGCCCCTGCTCGTGCAACTACACGATGAGCTGAAAAAGTCAGATGCCATTAAAAATAATAGCAAATCCTTTCTCTCCTGGCTTGGGAGCAAAGCTGAAAATGTGAACCTTACAGGCTTCAGGATCACAAGACAAATAATAAGAGAATTGTGTGGGAGGAATATCTTTCAGCTAGTGGGTCGGGATCTTACAAGACCAGTCAAGTGTGCTTAAACTGTGCTGCATTTGAGAGTTGATGCATCTCACCCATAAAGAAAAGGTATAACAAGTGGCTGGAAGCAAGGAGTTAGATAAATACCAGGCTAAAAATAAGAGACATATTCCAAAGACCATGGGGACAAACCGCAGGGAGAATTTGCCTTTGGGACTTGTGGACTCTCCCACACCAGGTATCCTGAAACCAGGACAAGGATATCTTCCTGGAGAAATGACACGTAGCAATTAAGGGGTTGAGGCTGACACCGTTTTTGTGGCATTCGGATTAGATGACTGTAGTACTCCTTTCATCTGTGCCATCTATGAAAAGTCTAGCTGTGTTGCTTGTCCATAGCGCTTCATGTCAGTGATTTTGGAGAGGAATATGACCTGTGACACAGAAGCAGCAGAGCAAGATAGGCAGCCCTCTAGGAGGCTCCCTGGAAAGGGTTTTCTCCTTTTTTTCCCCAGATGACTTTTTCTCATGCTTCTTTAGGATTTTGGTTTCTGCTACACAGCTCTAAAACTGGTCCCTGTAGGGCCTTCCCTGTTGGGAAGGGCATGGGGCTGTACCTGGTCGGGCTGAGCGTAGCAGTTCACCAATATGAAATCACCCACTCTGTAGAGGTTAACCCGGGTTTCCACTGACTGATGCCCCAAGCTGTGCATGAGCACAACACCCTCAAATTTGGCAGCAACAGCAGTAGGCATTTCTTTGTTAAGACGAGAGCCCTAGTGAATGAATGAGGAAGGGCAAGTGTGTGTGTGTGTGCGTGTGTGTCAGAAGGCAAAGGGGAGTGCAAAAATTATTAAGTTAAGAAGATGGAATTTTTTTTCCACCTCCCCGAGCAGCGAACTTTTCCACTGATAGAAGAGAAAGCTTCCAGAGATCAGCAGAGCCAGTAAAAACAGTGCAGATAACATCAGCACTGTGTGCTGAGTAGATGGGCAGCTATATTTAGTGGCTGACAGTGTAAGGAAGAACAATCATTAATGTTGGGAATTGGCTTCGTTAGGGCTTAGAGACAACTGAGTGTGATTCCTTAATGACTTCAGTTGCTAGATGAACTCTCCAGACTTCTGCTGTCTCCTCATAAGGGCCACAAGGTGCGGAAATGGGGGACAAGGAGGGGCTCTGCACTACCCCTCACACTTGCAGCCCCGGCTGCTGCATGGGGACATCTGGAGCAAGTCACAGCCAAGAGGTTGTCCTCAACCCATAGCTGTCTCAAGATCCCCCAGGGATCCTTCCCACAGGTGGGATCATCACACTGCTTCCCTCCATCCTCAGGCAGGCAGAGGGCAGAGGTGCGTGGGGAAGGGGCAGGGAGAGCAGGCTGGGCACCATGGCATGTGCTCCTCCCTTTGCACTCCCAGCCCTGAGCCAGGCAGTGTCCAGCCATCAGAGGCCATGGAAACCATCCTCCCCTCTGGGCTTGGGATCCACTGACATCCCTGACACCTGCCCCCCTCTCCCCACCCCAGTTTCCACTGGCAAGGCCCAGCGCGTATCAGTGGTGTGAAGGGCTGTTCACCTGTAAACCTCTCTGGACCAAGGCGCTGTGTAGCAGAGACTGTCACCGAGTGTAAACACGAGGGGCCTCTGCACAGCAAACAGCCCCGCCGTCTTCCCAGGGGTTGGCTCCAAGCCCTGGTGCTGTCAGGCACAGGCAAGGTGTTGCTGATCCGTTGGGGATGGCGATGGGACACACACGGTCTGGGGCAGCTCGGCCAGCTGGATTTGCAGTGGGAGACGGCGGCGGGTTGTCAGTGAAGCTCAGGGCAGTGTTGAACATGTTCACCCCGCCGGGGGGGGCTATTGGCAGCCTCCATGGGGTGTCCCACACTGCCACCCCCCATGCAGCTGGGTGAGGGGCAGAAGCTGCTCGGGGAGGCACAGGGATGTGACGCTTTCATTCCCCTGTGCCAGGGTGGCTGGTGCAGGTAGAGAAAGAGGTCAGAGGGCTGCCTGCTCCCTGCCTTCGCCACCCCCAGCAGACATCCCAGCCTGGAATCCCCCTTGCCTAGGTGACATCGGGGAGCAGGAGGGACAGGGCCACCCCCATTCCTGGCAGCGAGGGGCAGGTAGGGTGAGACAAGATGAGGGCGGTGTATCTGGCAGGTAGGCTTCTCCCAAGACATCCGAACTTCTTGCCTACAATGACAAATATGTGGGTGGTTCCCAGCCTCCTGCTCTGTAAAAGCAGGATTTGTCTTGCCTGTGTGGAGTTTTTTTCTTGATTTTGAGGTTTTTTTTCTTGTAACTATGAATCTGGGTACACTGTTCATTCTTATTTTTAATCCCTGTGCCCGGGTTTTGGGGAATGGGGAGGAGAGGAAAGCCTTGTGACTGGTGGAGCAACCATCATTTCACCACATCTCCTATGCCACTAGCAGCAGAATAGCTGTTGCCATCCCAGATTTGCCAGCCGATGGCTCTGGCAGGCCAGCACTTGGAGAGGAGGCCAGGGGCTGTGCTGTGAGATGCCCTTGCTGCTAGCAAAGCCGGGTGCATCCTGCCCTGTTTGGTTTTTTCCCCGTTGGCACCCTCCGAGCCTGCTCAGGAAACCTGACTGGAGTTTAGTTAGCACAGAGCTCAACGATATGCTGACGCCAAACCGCAGGAGCCCCTAAAATTCCGCTTTCCAGCACCCAGCCAGGGGCTGCCCCTGCCAGCGGGATGGGGGCGAAGGGAGAGGGCGAGTGGAGCCGGTGGGGTCAATGTGTCCACTGTCAAAGTGAACGCTCAGAAAGTTTCCCCGGAGACTTTGTTCCCCTTGAAGTAGCCAGTAAGTAAATGGGGTGCAAAAGCACATCTCTCCCGAGTGAGTTACAGCTCAGCCCTGTGAGCAGGGTTGAGGCAGCGGGAGCAGCATGCGCGGGGGGAACAGTGCGGAGCCGCCCTGGGCGTGAGTGTAGACACGGCGCTCCTC
Source organism: Rhynochetos jubatus (assembly GCA_027574665.1). NCBI lineage: Eukaryota > Metazoa > Chordata > Aves > Eurypygiformes > Rhynochetidae > Rhynochetos > Rhynochetos jubatus. The sequence continues at coordinate 15,927,016 of CM050654.1, read as the reverse complement.
CTCGCCTGCCCGAGGTGCGTGTCCCTGCGTGCTTCTGCGGACTGGCAGCAAGGTCCTACAGGAGTCTGATCGCCAGATGTGCGCCGGCTGTCCTGGGATGACCTGGGAAGCGGGAGTGGCGCCTTGCAGCAAGGGTAGGAAGGGTTAACCATTGCTGGGCTGAGCCTGGGCACTGCCTGGTCTTGAATTCAAGGGAGGCTGGGGCTGGACCAGCCCTCCCTAGGTGTGTTTGCTTTATCAGCACGAATTTGTAGCCCTGACTTGCTTCAGCTGCAAAGAGCATGAGTTTCTTATGTGAGCGTTGGGTTGAATTCCGCAGCCTGTGCCATGTAAATAATTGTAACCATCCCTTCTTGCTTTAACATAAGGGAATCCAGAAGTCTGTGAACAGGGTACCTAGTAAGACCAAGTCTGTGTGCAGAGCACTTTCAGACAGAGATCTTCTCTATCTTTTCCGTAAGAACAACAAATGTTTCTCCCTGTAATTTCTTTCCCAGTCTCCTGCAGCAACTTCCGTGGCCATCTGAGATTACGCTCTTCCTCCAATTAGGAACGTGATGTGTTTTGTCACTGCTTGACAACATCTGCCATGTGGAGACAAAACCAGGCGGCTGATCTGGAGAAGGCCAAAAAAAAGAGGGGAGAAAAACACAGGTTGATGCCAGAAATAACAGTAATAATAGCGTGCATATGGAATTTGTATTACGATCCAGGCAGCCTGGTTAATTAAAAGGGAAGAAAAAGGCGCTTGAATATGCGGGCTCAGCAAACACCAGGCTGTGCTCCCCGCCCCGAGGAGCACGCCCCACATCCGGAGGCAGCCCCGGGACCTTGTGTTACTCCGTGCTGTACTCTTGAAAGCATGTGTGTTTCTTTCTGTGCGTCTGCATGCCTCCCACCTAGCAACCCTGTTCTGTGTCTCCTCCCCAGGGGCAACCCTCCTGCCAGGGACCGAGCCCACAGTGGACACGGTGTCAGTGCAGCCCATCCCAGCCTACTGGTATTACGTTATTGCCGCCGGAGGTGCTGTTGTGGTGCTGGTCTCCGTCGCGCTGGCCCTTGTGCTCCACTACCACCGGTTCCGCTATGCGGCCAAGAAGAGCGATCACTCCATCACCTACAAAACCTCCCACTATGCCAACGGGACCCCCGTGGCCGTGGAGCCCACCCTAACCATAAAACTAGAGCAAGACCCCAGCTCGCGCTGCTGAGAGCCGAACAGGAACGAGAGAGCAAACAAAACACAAACCAGACAGACAGACAGAAACTAAGACTTCAAATACGTTGCCTCAGTTTTGCACTTTTTTCCTTACCTAGCATACGTGTGAACTCTTAGACATCTCCGTCCCTTCTCCGTCCCCCCAGCCCTCCCCGAATCTTTTACAAACTCTAAACTAATGCTGCATCTTGGATCGCCAGAAGAGACACACCGCCCCTTCACTTCTGAAGTGAACTCTCCCTTTTGATTACCTTTCGAGGACTCTCGGGGTGTCGGGTGGGGTTTTTTTGTTTTGTTGTGTTTGTTTGGGGAGTATTTTTTTGTTGGTAGGCTTGTCTGGTTTGGTTTTTTCCTTCTCCCGGTAGGCAACCTGCAAGGAGACTTGGTGGCGAGCCTGGAAGCTTGAATGTGCGGCTCGTGCGCGTGTGCTGAATCTGTGTGTGCGAGTGTGCATGGGAGCGTGTGTGTCTGAATGTGTATTTAGAAACGGCCCCTTTTTAATTTGCTTGTTGTTGCTTCTACTTGCACAGGGAATGCTTTTTTTTTTTTTTTTTTTTAATTTTCCCCCCTTCCCGCCTCCCCTCTGGAAGGTCTGGGACACGTTTGTGGTAAATACCCTGATTTGTTTACCTGGGGAAGAGAGCAATGCTTTTTTTGTTGCCTTATCTAGCTTTGGCTGGGTTTCTTGTTTGATAGCGTTAATGTCGCGGGTGCAAAATGAGAAGAAGAGGCCAGGCTGGACAGTAAGAATGTCCACCTCAGATGGCTACAAGAATCCAGAGAGGTTCATAGACATCCAAAAAGTAAGATCTCTCCATCTTATTCTTTCTGCAGCCAACATGATAACACAGCCATTGTCTGGGGGGGGGGGGGGGAGATGGGACCCTCCTCTTTCCCCACCCGCAAGTGAATCTATTTAAAGTTGCCTTATATCAGAGAAGCTCATAATGAATGTTTTGTTCGTATCTGTTAAAGCCAGCCTTAGGGTAACACATGGACTTCAGCAGGTCTAAGGTGGATGCTAAATACTGTAGTTTCTTGAGAATTGAAGGTTTATTTATTTTGTAAGTATCCTCACTCTGGGTGCTGATGGTTTTGCTTTTACACGGGGAAGGGGGAGAGGGCTCCTCCTCATCTTTCTGCTAGAAATGTTCAAGGGACAGGTATAATTCCCCTTTCTGGGTTTTGGTTTGTGGTTTTTTTTTTTTCCTCTGCCCAATTCATAGCTGCTGAATCATAAAAATTGCCAGTTGACTTTCTAGAATGTCAATTAGTTTTGCATTTGCTAATGTTCCGCTTCTTAAAGCATCGGTAACATCTAGCAAGCGAAGCCTAGCGGGCACGCCTGGGGGTCCCAGCTATTGCTGCTGCTTTAACCGGGGAGGCGAGATGGACTCCCCAACATGCCTCCGACTGTTGAACGGCCCAGTGTATTGTAGTGGAAATGCCTTATGTGAATTACTGAACGATGACATGCAAAAGTGGTTTGAATCGTTAACTCTAATCTGTTTGCAGGCAAAAAAAAGTACCTCCAGAGAGCAAGGTTCTCCATCTTGTGTTCATTTGTGATGAGTGATCAGATTCCCTGCCTCCTCCTAAACTTGCTAGTGCTCCCCACCCCTCCTTTGCCCAAGAATACTGCATAAAATGAATCTAGGCGAGCAGCTCTGTTAACTTCCCTGTAGTCTTGAGCTTCCTTTTGGTCTGGGGAAGGAAGTGGAAGCACGAACGGTGCTGTGCGTATGTGGCATTGGCCCCTGTTGCAGCGGAACGCTCTCCTCGGGGGAGCTTTGTCGATGGGGTGTCACACTCCCCTCCCTCCCTGCCTGTATCCATGCAGCCTGTTTCGGGCCCTCGGGCCCTTTATTCAGCAGATTTCAGTGGGACCCCCTCAGCTGCAGCAGCAAGTGTCTAAAACATGCAGGGAGCACAGGAAAAAACGGGGTGATTTGGCATTGTGAGGGTGCTAGGTGTGGTGGGTGCTTGGGGCAGCATCTCTCTAGGCCCTGACTCCCACGAGCTTCGCAGCACCTGCTGCGAGGGCGGCAGGGCTGTGCCTGTCCCAGCAGAGCCAGAAGGGACCCAGGGAGTTCCTGTCACTGTGCCCAGCAGTCCCCGGAGAGGGGCTTCGAGGGGTGGGGTGCTTTCTCCGTGAGCCTCCTCATTACGCAGCGCTGGTGCTGCAGTGCGTATGGTTGGTTATGTGAAATCCCACCTCCCCCAGCCAGCTGCAAATTAAAACAGATGTGAAGCATTGGCATGCGTTTGCTGCATTTTCAGGTCAGCCCATGCCGTGTCAGAGGACGATACCATCACGTTTCCAAAGTCAGTTCAATCTACCTAGGTCAGACGATCCCCTCGCTTCAGCCAGGTTCACCCCCGTGGACTTTAGCAAGTGCGCATCGGTGTGTCAGAGAGGAGAATGGGGCACCCAGTCTTTCAAACCAAAATCACCAAAGACAAAACAGAAGGTCACTTCAAGATTTTTATTCCCAGTTTTCCCCTGCTCCTCGAGCCCTGACATCCCCAGCGTTGCCCAGTTGCCTGTGTGTGAAAAATATCTTGTGGAAATTTGAAACTCTTTGAAGATGTATTGTGTGGAATGTAATAAAATGATGATATTTTTATACAAATATCTGGGGTTTTTCTTCCTTCTTCTTTCTTTGCTAACAAGAACTCTGTTGGTTGAAGCAAAACAGTGTTCCAGAGCTCCATGTTTATTTTCTGAGCATCAGGGCTGTATCCTTTAGGGAAGTGATGCTCCTGTACCTGCAGACCCGCAGCAAACCCCCGGCTCTCGCAGCGCAGCTGGTGTGCACGCCCTGCCTGGCCACGCTCAGGATCGGGCCAGCAATAGCAGCTTTTAAATCCATTACATTTGTACCAGTCCTTAGGGGGAGTTTGGGGCGGCTAGACTGACACTTAGGGTTGTTTGGGGATTTCAATAACGTTCCTTAAGTGCTAAATTGCTCAGTGTGATTATGCAGAATTTCTCTGGCCGAGGCCCCTGGAGATAGGACATCCGACATCCCTGGGGGCCAGCTTGGCTGCCAGCTCAGCTGAGCTGCGCGCTCCATCCCCGAGCACAACGAAACCGGGTAAGCCATTACCAAAATTAATAATGAAAATGGCAATGCGTTCCTCTTCTGTAAATTCCATGCTGGGCCTCTGCGCGTGGGGCTGTGGAGGAGAGCTGTGTGGGAGCAGCCGTGGCACTGAGGGTTTGGAGACGTGTGTCCCCTGCCTTCCCTCCACCTGAGTCCTCCCAGCTTGTTACAGGGACCTCTGCTGCAGCGTACATCCTTCCCAACTTATTCGGGTGCACCTTTCGCCCCTTTATGTATCTTGCTGCCAGCTCAAGAGGTTTTTCTCTTCCCTCCTGCATTTATTTTCCTTCTGTCATACTCTTTACCCTGGCATACAGCTCAGCTTTGCAACGAACCTTCCCGGCTTTACTAGGAATTCAGGCCATCAACGCAAAAATAATTTGAATGTGATCCCTCGCTTTGGCTGTTCAAACACAAGCAAAGCTCAGGACCCATGCTGCTTTTTTTTTTTTTTTTTTTGGCCTTTTTTTTGTGTGTGTGTGCTCTAATTGTACAGCAAAGCCCAAACACTTGTAATTTGCATTTTGTACACTTCAGTGACTGTCCAAGCAAAATTCAAAACAAATATGCACATGCGAAAAACAGGGAGGGAGAGACTGGCTGATGGCTTCCCAATGAGGAATAAAAAAATTCTGTTAAGTAAACAGACGGAAAGGGAGGAATCGTTTGGGATTTAATTATTCTGTATGTGCGCTGCAGCCAGATTGACTGGAGTGTTGGGTGCTGCTCAGGCTGCAGCACATCAGGGGGAAGAAAGCAGCTAAAATTAGCACACTTTAAGAAAACAGATGCAACTTAGTGTGATTTTGATGCAAACTCCTCTGCAGGTAACTTCAGGTGTTGAAGAGTCTACTTAAAAAAATGGGGTAAACTTTCTGAGGTAGCAACAGGCGCTCCATATTCAAGGAGTGGCATGAGGGGTGGAAGCCTGATGTCTCCTGCATGCCATGGGCAGGGTCTGGATGTGACTCCCCCAGTTGTGTGGGGGTGACGGTGTCGGCATTTTTGACTCTGCAGTTGCTGTGGTGTTGTAGGGAAGCGGCGTGGTGCAGCTGGCAGGAGAGGGCCCGTGGGTACTCTGTAGGTGATGGGCAAAGCCGGTGGCAAACGGGGGTGTGAAAGAGGGAGCGATGGCCTGGCAAAGCAAAGGGTGCCATGGGGAGGGCTGTGCTGTGCCTTGCCCGGGAAATGTCAGCGTGCTTGAGATGGGTGGTCGCTCAGGAGCGGGCTGCGAAGCACAGTGCTCACTCACCCAGCCCTGAGACCGGGCACGCAGCCGGGTCAGCCTCCTGCCGGGGCGAGTGCCGGCAAGGTGACCCTTGGTGCGGGGAGCCCAGGCTGCTTCCCCCAGGCTGTAAGGGCAAGCTTGGCTTTTTCCTGGGCAGGGATGGGTCACAATGCCTCTGCAGGGAATGCAAGGGAATAAGGTAGGAAATGGGTTGTGCGTGGCGCTGTGATGGGATTTTTGCCCCTCTAGGAACCCGGTGAAAACCTGCTGACTCTATCGGGGTTGGGCCCAGCTTACCCCGTGTCAGAGCAGCCGAGCTTGGCATGCAGACACCAGGCGAGGCCCTGAGGCGAGCTTGGACAGCCTCTTGGCTTTCCGCCACAGCTCCTCCATCAGTGGCTTTGGCGGCTCTTAGCAGCGATTGCAGGCGTGACTGCCAGTTTGAGGAATGGTGTCATTAGCCATCACCACTGTAAAAACAAACAGCAACAACGGGGAGAGCGATAAACATATCGGGATGCCACAGAGCTGCCGGCTTCTCCCCCAGCTCCGAGCCCTTGTGCAGCGGCAGGGGACTGGCAGCGCTGCCCTCACACCAATGAGCTGCTTGGTTTGGGACCAGTGAGCTCCGGCATGGAGCACCGAACCCAAACAGTGGCTCTTTACCCGGCTAGGCCAGCACTAAGAGAGAGGGAGGGGAAAACCACACTCCACAATGCCACTGTAATGCTGTACGCACGCCACCATGGTGTCCCTGGCCTTGTGCCGGTGCCGACGAGAGGTGCGAAAGCAGGACACGCTGGGGAGGTGCCGGGGAAAGGGTCGGGCTGCAACGGGGGATGTGGCTGCTGCGGGGAGGGTTTGGCAGAGTCCCTGCTTTGGGCAGCAGCCTTGGCCATCTGCCATGCGTGCGGCAAGGGCAGGGTGCCACGCGTCGGAGGGCAGCGCCGGCACTGGAAATAGCTGCCTGCTCGTTCTCGCCTCCGCACCAAGCGCCCAGCCTGGCTTCTCATTTTCGTGTGCTTTTGGGAGGGGGGTGTCTTCGCCTGCCCAGCCACGCTTTCCCAGCTTCCTTGCATACAGGCAGCCCAAGGAATGCAAGAAGCTCCTTGGTGTCACCTGGTTTGAAGATGGTGCTGTGGTGTGCACCACTGCCGGGGCAGCTCCGAGGCAATCTGAGGATAAGGTCTGGGGGTTCCCGCACTGCGGAGGGTGGCCGGGCCAAGGCTTGTTTTCTTCCTTTAATGCTCAGCTGTAGCCAAAGCACTGTTTTAATTTGAAATTTGGCAGGGATTTAGCCCTTTTGTAAACCAAGATCTTTCTGTGTTTCTGGAGGAGTGGGGAAGAGAGAAGTGAGGGTGCTTTTTGACTGGAAATAGAGCAATGGGGGATTCAGATGGAGTGTTTCTGCTTGGTGCCCGCACTGCTGCTTTGAGAGTTGCTTCCCCACTCACCAAGGGTGGGAGGTGTGGCCCCCCCAGCCCCCAGGGCTCCCAGCCACAGGATCAGCCCTGCGCCGCCACCAAACGGAGCGGTGTCAAGGCAAGGCCACAGCGGCTGCTCCGCTCTGTCAAAACAAAGTGATGTGTGTTGGAGTCATGCTATTGCTGCCGAGAGAAAGGGGCTGGGAATGAGCAAAGGGAGAAAAGCAAGGATCTGAGTGGAGCTGGAGCTCTGCCTCTCTCTGCCAAGGCTGGGGAGCGGAAATTTCTGACCCTGTTTTCCCAGGCTTAGCTGCATTTAATGTTTGAGGCCCTTGTGGGTGCTCTTGGCGGCAGAGCAGCTGTGCACCTCCAATGGTCCCCTCGCCAGGCAGGGTAGCACGGGCTGAGATGGCTGTTGTGGCAGCAGGAGAGCACATAGGAGGGCACTTGCTGTTTCTGGGGAAGTGAACAGCACACGGTTGTTTCCCCACTGTAGAAAGGACCAGAGGGAAATTGGGCACCCTCTTTTGTACCAGGAGGCATAGCCACAGATGTTATTGGAGAGTGGAAGACGGTAGGTAGCAGTGCTCACAAGCCACCGTCACCTGGTGCATCCCCAGTCAGCCCCAGATCCTATGGACCTCTGTGGGAAGTGGGGAGCAGGAGCACGGGGACAGCAGAGTGCATCCCAAGCACTCTCCAGGCCAGGCTTCCCTGCTCCAGAGAGGCTGCAGGTGGGCAACAAAAAGGGCTGGAAATTGCTGCAAGTTTGATCTATCTCCTGCTGAAAGGCTCATTTTGTTCACCTCGAAAGAGCCCAAGAGGTGCCGTGTCCACCATCTGGAAATGCCTGTGTGTAGAGAGATGCACGGTGATAGGCAGAGCTCTGTCCTGGGATGGAGGGTCCTGGCAGGCAGCAGCATGAGGTGCCCAGACTTAACTAGAGAAAGTCAGTCTAGAAAGAAACTGCGTTCTTTTCCTCAGTGGTGGTCATTTGCCATGGTGGAGTGTGTCCAGGCTTAAGAAACTGGGACTGGGTGTCCTCTCCACAGCAATAGCTCTTGGCTTGGTGCAGAGGTCTCGGCCAGAGGTGGTGGGCACTGCTGGTAAGGCTGTGCAGGCAGACTGGCAGCGGAATGCACGTGCCTGTCCATGTGACACGCTGACCTCAGCTTTGTAGAGGCGTGCTGCTTGGGGCAGGTTTGTAGAGCTTTCTGCAAGAGGCACTTGTATGCCTGTGGTACGACACCAGAGAACCTTATCTGCTCTTATGCCTCCCCTTGTCTGCCCTGGTGAGGCATATTGAGCACATCAACCCCCTTCCAGTAACCCCCTCCCTGTCCCAATCCCTCCTGCCTCTGCTACTACTTTAAAACAGATGTACATTAAAGCTCCTTAATCTCCTCAAATGCTAATTCTCTCCTGCTCTCCCTCCATGTGAGTTCATACGAACACGGTACTTAAGTTGCTCCTTGTCTTTGATTAGAATCTCATCTTTCTTTTTCCAGGTCCCATAAATTAGCCTTTTAGCTGGCAGTGCTCTCAGATCCAACAGATAGGAGCCTTTTCTCAGCATCCGGCAGTTTCCAACAGCATCGCTAACATCATCTTTTGGGCATGACCAGCTAGGTCCTCACAGCTATCGTTCAGCACACACACTGAGCCTTTTGCTCAGGAGAAAACACTCCTGTTTAAATGCAGTTCCCCCCAACTTCCTTCTCTACCTTTCTTCAGTGGGTGGTTTTTTTTTTCCTTCTAAAATGCCAAGCAAATTGCACCCGAAATCTGCCCTTTAAGGAAGCAGCTCTCCACAGCACAGGGCAATGAATGTTTCTCCCATTCTGCCCAGCAGCTTGCAGGACTTTTCTGGGGACCGCTTTCCAAGGGTGTCACTTTCCATGGCCTGCTCCACTTGTGACAATATTGCTCAGATTTGTCACAAAGGAGCCTAATTGATGACAAATAGCAGGCTAGTTTCTGTGACGGGAAATCATCTCCACTAGGACCTGAGCTGAGACCACCAGCTTCAGTTCCCACAGACAGCCCCACAGCCAGAGCTGGTTTTGTTAATGACTTAAGAAACCCCAGTATGGAAAAAGAAACATCAAGTTGTATTTTCCCAAAGCCAGCGTAGAGCCCTGCATGACAACATACAATCTGAGAGCAATGAAATGTCATGCGGGGAACAGAAGAATAAGGGCCTACCACGGGCCTGAGGAGGAAGGAAATTGGGTGAGGAGGAAGATAGCATTTAAGCAGGACTTGGAGTCGTATTAGCATGGGGAATTGAGAAAATTGCTAGAAGAATAAATAGATTTTGGCCTGGGCTTTTTGTATAAATGTTCTCTCTTTTCAAGTTTTCCCAGCGCTCCTTCCTTTCAGGCTGGAAGGACTGATGTTCTTTTGAAAGTGTTGATTAACCGATACTTTGTTTTTTCTGGCTTTTCCCTCAAGGCTACCCTGGGAAATAAAAAAGCACCAAATTACTAGCCTGTTCTCACACAAAATTTAGAGGAACTACAGTATGGCAAGGCAAAATATTTCCAGCAGCCTTTCCTTGCAGAAGCGCTCTGTGGGCAGAGCGTGGTCCAATTTCCGATTTTGCTCATGTTCGCTTGACCTACGGTTTCTGTAGGGTTGTGTGGGTGACAGAGACGGCAAATTTCACTGCTTGCCTTCTGACGGAGGACAAGCAACGCAGACGTCTCCACATGAGAACTGCTTTGCAAGTTATTTTTCCACATGTTCGGCTCTAAATGTTTGCAAGAGGCCCTCAGGCAATTCTCCCAGCCCTAAGATGTTGCCATCTGGGCCTGTCAGTTCTGGAAGTGTTGAGAAATCATGTGAACTCCCTGCTAAAGTGAGGGTTTACAGAAAATGGTGTGCACCTATGTTTCTTCAACAAGCACCCAGCAGCCTGGAGTCGGCTTAATTACTTGGCTCACTAGATGCAGAGCTCATTGTCAGGGGGAGCTAGTGTGGGCTTTTGTGTGTTCCTGTTGCCAGGTTCGCTTGAAAATGCAAAGAAATTCCTTAATCCTTTGCGTGCAGAGGGCAAGACAGTTCTGCCCCAAGAATGGGTATTTGGGAAGCTATCATCAGTACCAGCACGGAGGATCACTGCAGCCAGGTGTGAGGTGGGGTTGGGGCGGTGTGGCATTAAGCAGAGCCCCCTGCTCTGGAAGTGAACCTTGAGATGTCGCTGGCGGGGATTGCCTGGTACCGTTTCTGGGATAGCAAAAAAATAGATTTGGCAATTCACAAGGACTTTTCCAGTCCTAAATCTCTGTGCAAATATTCTTTTCTAAGGTTTGAATAATATCTTTGCATGTGGCTTTTTAGGCACAAGTCACATTTTTTGATTTTGACTGGGTTTAAGTAATCTTTTAAAACTCTTCTTGCCGTTTTTGCACAAGATGTGAAGTAGCCTTGGTTTTCGACCAGAACTGTTTCAAAGGTGTGACTTCTACCGCTTTCTAGTATTCCCTGGTTTTCTGCATTCATTTCGAGGTGCCTTCTCAGTTGAGCAACCCAAGTTACAGTCAGCTTTGAAAAACCTAAGCAGATCAAAATGAAAGGGCATTTTCTTTTGGGAAAAACCTGAAAACATGGTAACTATACAAGAGATAATGCTAGGGAGACGGCATAGGAAAATACCTTTCTTCTGCTCAGATTACAGCATGTGCATTTGGTTACCAGTCTGTTATCTGTGCTGAACAATAAAAAGAAATGTCACCACTAAGAGGAATTTGGATCAGAGAAATGTTAACATAAATGCCTAGCTATGGACACTCATTTGCCGCTCTCCCCATTTCAACCAGCTTTTGCATTAAAACATGGAATGATGATACATGACTTCCTCAAATTACTATGAATTTAGCTGAAACCCAATGGATCATTAAAGCTCCGTGTCCAGTAAGATGTATGGGAGAAGATGAAAAGTAGTGTGTGCTAAATGGATATGGCATTAGTGCCAAGTAATGATAGGCACTAAGATCCTGTTCAAAGTTGTAAGGATAATACCCATGAGCATGTTAATAGTGAATTATGGCCATTACGCAGGCACCAATGACAATATTTTAGTGCTATTCAAGTTATTTGGTTTCTTTGCTTTTCGCTCGCTCTCTTTTCTTCTTAAAAGATGGTCATTTGTTGGTCATGAAATGTGATATAGTGGGCAGATCCTGTTCTCTGGAGTGTGCAAGAGTCTTCGTTAACTTTAGCCAGAGGAAGAAGAGGAAGAGTTCTTCCTCCTTCCATGAGGAAGACCCTTGCAGTAGTTCAGCTACTGCTTTCTTCTGGCCAGTCTCACAATCCAGTGACCAGAGGCAATAACGCCCCCAAAAGGCCTCTTGCAATAAATTATGCTTCTCATTTTGTTGTTCCAGTGAACTTCCCAAGAATGGAGGATGACTTCCCGGTCTCTGAGCGGGACTTTGAAGACAGCGATGATCCAGGTTGGTACCCAAATGCCACATGGACAATTTATCTGGGGAAGTTTGTGTTTCTCTATCAGATGCTAAAATTACTGACGAACCTCAGCTTTAATGGGGGTTAGGAGCTAGAACATGTTTGAGAACATACACTCAAGTGGTGGCTCAGTGCCTGGGCAAAGACTTTAGTTTACTTTTCTTGTTTCCTTTCTTCGACAGCAAGCAACCTTGCAAAGTCGATATATTGTGTTTGTGTTAGGACAAGTGGAACTGATCTTTCAAGCATTAATTGCTGCTTACGTGGCATTTTGACTTGTAAATGGAGAAAATTAAGTCTGGGAGCTGTGACAGATTGTTTCCATCGTTTTGAACCCAATGGCACTTGAAGGGCCAGAGTTTCAGTGGGTGTAAAATGCTAGCATGCTATTTACATCGCCTGAGAGTTAAAAGTGAATTAGGGCACCTAACTTTCTTGGTAGTTCTGTGCTTCACACTGCTTCTAGACCTGGTTTAGAGAATACTGCTGCTATGTACCTACAGGGGCGGGGGGCTTATGCTCGTGTAAGGCCATCACAGCTCCAAGTAAGAAATACATAAAGGTGGGGGTGAAAGAGTGATCCCTGCGTAATAAGTGCCCATTCCACTGCAGATTACTTTGGATCGGATAGGAACGACACACTGTTCTCTACTAACTCTCCAGGAACCCCGAAGCTGGACAAAGAAAAAAGCTGGCTCTACACCCTCGACCCCATCCTGGTGACCATCATAGCGATGAGCTCCCTCGGCGTCCTCCTTGGGGCCATCTGTGCCGGTCTGCTCCTCTACTGCACGTGCTCGTACGCTGGGCTGTCCTCACGGAGCTCCACCACGCTGGAGAACTACAACTTCGAGCTGTACGATGGCATCAAGCACAAGGTCAAGATGAACCACCAGAAGTGCTGCTCAGAGGCCTGATGGGGGATCACCCTCGGTGTTGCAGTCGGTGAGGTGGGCTGGCAGGGGGTTACTTTTTTTGCTGTTTTCTATGGGAACTGAATGCCATAACGGGGAAGGAGGGGCACGGGAGGAGCGAGGGGAGGCGCTGCTCCTGCTGCCAGTTCCCACTGGTGGGTCACGCTCCACCAGGACCAGGAGGGCATTCCCGCAAACCGGACTGTACCGGGCAAGGGGGGACCGAGACCCTTGTTTGTTGGTTCATCTTCATTTTTTGCTGATGCGAGTGGCTGGGACATGGCGAGGGTGACTGGTTTACCTTTTGGATGTGAGAAACTAAATGTTGATCGTTATTTCCCACCTCCTTTCTCTGGTGAGTTGCTGAGAAGGCTGAGAGATTTCGTCAGCCACCCTGTCTTTAGAAATCACACGTGTGCGGAGACCCTGTCCATTTTAGACCCTGTCCAGATACCTTTTTGGCTGTAGGGATTTGTGCATTTCACACTAAGTCCAGGAAGCTGCAGTTTCCAGTCCTGAAAATGGAAGCATGTTGTTATCTTCAACTTCCCTTCTCCTGGTAGGGGAGAATGGTGGGATACTGGCTTTAGTGTTGATGGTAACAGCAGCACTTTCTGAAGTCATTAAGAGATAAACTAGAAAGGAAACCCTATGTGTAGAAGCACCTCTTTGAGAGAAGCTGAAGAGCCTTAAAGTGATTTGTGAATAAGAGCCATTTATTAAATCCAGATCTTGGATTGCAACAGCTGAGACCTTCATCAGGAAGGCCTTTCTTTCTTTAAATCTCCCACCCCACTTGATCCTATCCTTTCTTTTTTCTTTTTTTTTTGGCTATAATGAGAAAATTGCAGCAAACAAAAGATAGAGCCTGTCAGGCTCCCAGCGCTCAGTCAATGGCTTTGGGGAGGGGGCTTCACTCGGGGTTTGACATAGGGCACAGCACTGAGACCTCTCAGAAGTGCCAAGGAGGGAAAATTAACAGGGAAGGAGGCTGGAGCTGTGCCCACGGCCCTGGGAGTCCAGCCGTGCTGTCCACTGCCCCCCCCCCCCCCCCTTGCCTTCGCGGTGCTCCCCTTCTCCGTGGAGCTGGGGGGTGTGAGCTGGCGCTGTCAGCACCGATGGACCAAACACTGCCGTCGCATCCCCCTCGGAGCAAAGCTACGCTGCTCCCGATCAGTAGCAAAAACCCGAAGTTTTATTTATGAGCTGTGTTTTGGTTTACTTTGAACAAGTGCCTTAGAAGAAGTATTTTTCCTCCATCTGATGATCAGTGCTGTATCAAACAACAAGCGAGGCCTTCATCCTTCCCCAGCAAAACACTCTTCTTCACCGCTCTCTACTGAGTAGAGCCCGGCTGAAGAAGTCTGGCCCTTCTACTTTCAAGTGGTCTGGCTACATTGTCTAGCAGCTGACACCTCTCCACTTACCCCTGCGCGGTGGGAGAGGAGTGTTATGAAAACAATTTAATGGAGAAAAAGAGTTCAGATGCTGGGCCCCAAACAAATGCCTTCATTTCCAATTCAGTACAGATGGATCGCCTCTATCAGCTTGCACATACATAAGTGAGAAGCCTTTCCAGCACGCTGGGTTTGCTTTTCCAGGAGCTCTCTGGAAATACTTGACATGTCCTGATTTCACATCTTGCCTAGCAAATAGTTTGTGTTGGGGGCGGATTTTTTTTCCTTACTAACCACAGAGCGCCGAAGGTGTGATGTGCTGCGAAGCTCAGTTTGCACAGCCCCTGCAAACACATCCTGTGGGAGGCCAGGTGTTCGGGGAGACAAGCAACATCTGGAGAGGAGATGAGCATGGACAGTGTCACAGCTGCTCCTCGGTGCGGTGGGAATAGGAACATTTGTCTCGTGTTTCACAAAGAGCTCCATCAGACAGTCAGTTTTTAGGAACATAAAAAAGACTTCTCCAGAGTAAGAAAGATGCAGTGTTACTGGGGGAGTGGATGCCAGCAGCTGAGTCGTCCAAACGTCCACGGTTCATACACGCACACACAGAGACACGCGCACGCAAAGGCCTCCATTTTTTTAATTCACGCTGTGCGCCCAACAGAAACAGCAGTAAATGTATCTCAGATTCTCCTTTCCAATCACCTTATTTCTTTTGGCATTCTTCGTGGACGAATTCCACGGTGGTGTTACTTGACTGTACAAAAGAAACAGAGGCAGTAAGAGGAAATGTACCAGACCATTTCAAAGCTGGATTGCTGCTGCTCGATTTTATCCCCTTCAAATCATGGGAGAGGGGAAGGATGAATGGAAAAGGACCATACAGTAGAAAAGTCGACTTAGGCAAACAATAGGTGAAACTATATAATTAAAAAGGTGACGTTATGGTGTCTAGTAGGCGTACAGAGAGAAGAGTTCGTATATACATATATTCAGAAATAGTGTGTTTGCACACGCACGTGAATTCTCTGTATGTATCGTGTATGTGACTTATTCCGTGGGACTGACTCGTGTTAATATATCTCTTGATCTGGGGCAGGAGAGTACTGCTGATCTTGGCACTAACTTGGCACGGGCCCAGCGAAGCGTCCGCCCTGCGTGTCCCGCTTGCCCCTTCCAGACGGGGCAGGGCCCACGCGCGTGTGCTTGCCGGGCGGGAGCAGGCCAATAATGCTGCAAAGCCGATACCTCACTTACCTCTGCTGGGTGCTTTACTGTTCTTCTACAGAAAACTGTGTTTGATTGTAACTTCAACAGGGAAAAAAAAAAAGTCATCAGTGCATTCAACTCATTGCATCCTCCTCTGCAAATAGATTAGGTTTGCTGATCACAATTCCCTCTGTGAAATTCAGAAAAGGAAAAAAAAAAAAGAAAGAAATTGGTGTTAATGCCATTGCTGAAATGGGCTGTTTCCTCCACACCCTTCCCATGGCGAGGATGTGTTGCTAACAGGCGGGCAGTAGTGCTGGGTGATTTCATTTTGTGGGAAGGTGCCGGGGGTGAGCATGGGAATTAAACCATTAAGAAATTATATGCAGAAATGGAACTTCTCCAAGGTTTGCAGTTCAAGGTATTTGACCGTTCACTGGCTGAGCCAGGACTTATGGACTTAAAGAGCTTTTACTGTGATTCTTCGGTGTAAAAAAAGAAAGAAAGAAAAAAAAAAAAAAAAAGAAAAAACCCCCCTGTGTTTATATGATTTGTATAAAAACCTTTTAAAATTACTATTTAATAAACATTATGGTAGAGATTATGTTTCAGTGGCTTTTTCATTTAAGAAGGAGCAACAACAAGAAAACCAAACAGAGAATGTTATGGGCAGCCAGGTTTTCCCCAGGGAAACCGAGGCACGGCTAGAGGCACACGGGCCGTGCTCACCACCCTCCTTTGCTGTGCGCTGCCTGTCCCCATGGGGAGGTCACCCCAGACTGCCTGTCACCCCGAGCTGATGTGGGGCTGTATGCAGACCCTCCCACCCAGCACCCTGCGGCTCTCCCTGCACTGGGTGTCTGGGAGCCAGCGCGGTGCTGTGGGGAGCCAGCAGGAGCAACAGTGGGGCTGAATCTACAGCATGGAAACTCTTGTTTATTTACGGGTGCCCTGATAAACGAGAGCCAATCCATCAATCCCCAGGCACCGCCAAAGCAAATGAAATTTTGCTGCCGTCTCCTTACCTCCAACGTGGTGGCCCCCTCCCAAAGCACGCGCGTGTTAAAGAGGGTCTTTAAGCGATGAAGGGCAGCTGGCAGCTTAGATGAAGATGACAGTGTGGCTGCAACCTTGACGGCTCTTCCCTCACCCAGGAATAAAGAACTGATGTGCAGATTGATACCTGGGGGAGAGGCTGTCAGCGAGCAGGACGGAGACGGCAGATAAGCGACTCAATCAGTGTCAGACCTGTCCTGCCGTAACACCGCCTGTAAATCACTGCGGTTAAAGAGGCGCCTCCGCTAAAGCGAGGAGCAGAAAGCAGGTAATAGAAAAATGGGTGGTGAAGCAAAGTGTGCACTGGCTGGGTTAAAAGCCTGATAGCTGGGCTGCAGCTGCCGCCTGGGCACGGAGGGGAGGCAGGCACCCACTTCACGATACTGAACCCTTCAGGGTCTGGGGGACTTTTAGCAGGAGCTGGGACTGCATTTGGGTTGGGTGCTCTGTGCCCAGCAGAGTGGGAACCGGGGGGGGGTGCCCTTGTGCATTAGCCACTTACCTGCTGCCAGCAGAGGCTGGAGTGCGAGGGCCGCGGGGTTGCTTCATGTGTCACACGGGTAATCAGCAGCTGAGTGGGCTAATGAAATCGATTTCACCATTCTCAGCCAAGATGGGGATCCAGCCGCTCCAGCAAGTCCTCGAGAGCTGATTGCAATCGTACACACACCCTCGCTGTCGCTCTCACCCCTTCTTCTTTGACATATTCCTTTGCTTTTGGGTTTAATGGGAAATCTTTGCAGCTAATGACTTGCTCTCTGGACAGCTGGGGGCTTGGCAGTGAGGGGGAGCCATGGGGCTGGCTAATGAGTGGATCCGTAATTAATTAATTGCATGCAGGTGCAAGCAGAGCCTCCTATCACCTCTCTCTCCTCAGTCTCTCTGCGAAGAACTCCTCTGTCTCCTAGAGCCTGGCGCTATCACCGACTGCCCAAGGGGATTGAGCGAAACCTGGTGCCACATTTGCTGTGGCCAGTGACTTTGGCAGGCAGGACGGAAGCTGGTGCTCCCATGCCCTGCCTACAGGGACCATGGGGAGCCTGCCCATTGCAGCACATTGCCTTTTCAGCTCCCTACGTTCAGACCATGACAACTGGCACCCATAGAGGCACCTCCTCTCCCTGCTGCCCACTCTGTACTGTTGCTGCACTGACATCATTCACAATTCTAGATGGGCCAAACCCACCTGAATGTGAGCGGCCATGGTGAACCCCCAGCGCTGACTCTGGGGGAGCTGAACACTGGGGATCCCACTGGAGCTGGTACCAGCACTGCCGTGCCCCTGCCGCCTCCTCTCATCCTTACTTTGGCTGCTCCAGTGGGTGCTCAGCAGAGCCCTGTGGCTGTAAACACACCAGGAACACCCAAGTTTTGGTCCCTACGCATTCACAGCAAAATTTGCACTGAATTCAGTAGGTTCCTATTGTCACCCACACTGATCAGATAGGATCAGGCTTTCCTAGTGACGCCTCTTACACACAGCAGCCCATTTAAGGCAACAAACTCACTGTGACTAAAGCAGTTTAATAGGAAAATAACTAATCCGTAATGTGTTGAGAGAGAATGACGCCTCTCTAGGCTCCTGTATCATAACTCAGCTGCACCATTAATATCCAAAACGGAAAGCCCTGAATTAAGCACTCATCAGCTCTACCTCCACCTTGGCCTGGGTGCCAAAAATCAAGGGGAGAAATATAGCCCTGCTTCCTTGTGCTGCTGTGGTGGGTGGAGGGCTGTGGGATGAGCCAGCGTGGGCTGGCGGCTCAGGACTGTTTGCTGCAAAAGACTCTAACATTTCCTCGGTTAAGTGTTTACAAACCCGGAGGAAATAGCTGTCCCAGATGTTGCTGATAATTTCCTATCAGGTCCCTCCTGGCATGGTGCAAGGCTGCTTTGTCACCCTTCAGATCAGCTGCCAATCTCATGCTTAATAACAGAGTTGACTGACTTCTTTACAAATGCCGTCAAAATTTCTGGCACTACTTTTGCCCTCCTGGTCTCTGGGGTTTATACAGAGAGTAGCTCAGCCCTGGCTTCAAGCCCAGCTTTCTTTGCAGCCCTAGAAGCACACTCCCAAGCAGAGTGGCCTTCAGTGGGAACACTGGGCAGCTCTTCCCTCACCCCATCACCTCCCCGATGGGCTGTGTTGGACAACACAGAGGCTGCCCTGGGCTCTGCTGCCCCTTGGGAAGAGCTTCCCAGAGGAAAGCTCTTTGCTTCACCAGCTTTTCCAGCAGCCTTCAGGGACAGCTGTTGCCAAATGAATTTCAACCTCATATTTTTAAGGCAGCATTCAATGTGCTTACCAGAGCTGGGGAGCCCTTTACACCGCAGCAATAATCCAGCGCTCGGCCGTGAAATCCTCAGCACAGTGTCACATCCATCCCTTTCAACAGAGAAGTTTTATTAACTTAGGGTGTGAAAAGTTTTGGAGAGCAAAAAGTCTCTCTCTCTCCCTCCGAGAGAAATAAGGATGATTTAAGCAGTCTGGGTGCATTTGAGATGGAGAGCAAGTCCCCCAGCTGACACATCAGAGGGAAAAACTGTAAGCCGAGGCTGCATTTATTAAAGAAAGAAGCTGGGGCTCCATAAAGCCAACCTTTTTAAGCACTCCACAAGAGCATTTTAATAAAAAGCACAACAAGACCACAACAAATCATGGCTTGGAAGCAAAAAAAAAATATGTCAATTCCTGTCAAGTTTTGAAGAATCGTCTGAGCTTAAGGAAAAGCGAATTCCTGCTATGCTCCCCTCCCCTGCCCTCCGCTCCCATGCACGGAGCAAAGCCACCCCAAACACCGCCCGCGACACGCCGCAAATCACGCCGGGGAGCCGGGGGGGCAGCCGCCGACCCAGCCACAGGAAGGCCTGCAGAAGGGTTGAAGCTTAAAGAAAATGAAATTTATAGTCAGAGCATTAAAATATTAAAGGGCCTTAAAGAACAGCCATGAATCTGATTTGGGGAGGGGGAAAGGTAAGTCTGTCACCAGACAGAGACAAACGGCTGCTGGACTTGACAACTCACATAAATCTGAGAGAGGAGAAGAAATAAAGCCCAATCAAACCCAAAAAGAGAAAAAAAAAAGCAATGAAAAGATTTTAGGGCATAAAGAGTGAAAAGAAGAGGGGAAGCTAAAGAAGATAAGGAGTTGAAAGCAGAGAAGCGATTATAAAAATAGCAGCAGAAGTGCAGATGGAGGTAGAGGAGAGAAATTATTAAAAGTGGCCAGAAGCGCCCCGATGGCACAGGTATTTCTGACAGTCTTGCCCGACACAGCTTGTTTTTCTTGCGCAGCAAGAATTCTTTGGGTGGGCTTCAACAACTTAGACCCCACATGGACATGAGGAGGAGCAGCCCCTACCACACAGAGCAACAGCTTTAACCCACCCAGGAAGGTGGGGTGGGCACAGGGAGCCCCATAGAACCCCAGCATCCTCAGGTGTGCCGGAGCGAGACCCCTCCCTTTCCAGAGGCAGACCAGCACTCGCCAGG
This sequence comes from Rhynochetos jubatus, assembly GCA_027574665.1. Classification (NCBI taxonomy): domain Eukaryota; kingdom Metazoa; phylum Chordata; class Aves; order Eurypygiformes; family Rhynochetidae; genus Rhynochetos; species Rhynochetos jubatus. The sequence goes on along the minus strand of CM050654.1, from coordinate 15,907,496 downwards.
CAAACCCCCCGATGCTGTGCCCCACGAGCAGCACAGCCCGCTCCTGAATCGGGGATCGGCTCCCCCGAGACCTGGCTCTGGACTGACCCCAGAGCTTCCCCAAGAGCTGTGGCTGGTTGCATAGCATGGCCAGGCTGCAGATGTGGGGCAAGAAGCCAGTGGGATGGACCTGCCCTGACCCACATCTTTTGCCCCATGTCATGGGGGACCCCTGCCGTGAGCTCTGCCCCGGTGGCAGCCCTGGAGATCAGCCCCACAGCACCTCAGGGGCTGCTGCCACACTGTGCTGAGGAGACATTGCAAATCCAGCCGGGAGGCACGGCCAAGACCCGCCGTAAGTTGGGAAACAGGGTGCAGCAAGGGCTGGATTTATGAAATGCTGTCTGTAAGCCATCCCTCCCTCTGAAACACTAAACAAAAAACAACATTCACATGCATTTTGGAGGAAAACACGAAGCATCTGGTTCCCTTCGCTGGTGTGCATAGCAAGAGAAAAGTTGGCAGTACATTTGATTACCATAAAAGAGAGAGCTATGCAGAAAAAAAGCCACATTAGAGTAACATTGCCCAAAACAAAGTAAAATGTCTGCCTAGTTTTGAACGTGCTCATGGTGGAAATGCGAGCAAAGGTCAGCCCAAATTAATGAGAACTGCAAATGAATTGGCTGGGCTGGGACTGGCACCCTGCCTCCACGTCTCACCCGGCAATTCTTATTTATCAAATTATTTATTTTGCTGGATGAGGAGACATCCTGCAAACACGCAGAAAACCAGGCCTGGTGCTTCCTATGGGTGACGTGTGCCATTTCACCTGGTACTGGGGGCCCTGCCCAAACACCTCCAGCCCTGTGCGTAGGCTGAGCCAAGCACCGTGCTGGGGCCACCCATCCCTCAGGGCCCAGACAGGGATGAGACAGGGTCAGACAGGTTGCCCATCGCTGCCACTGCAAGGAAATCCCAGTGCGTGGAAGGTGCCACTTCCCTGCCAACATGCAGTAGGACAGCTGTGTCAAGGAAGGTGATGGATATGTCTGCTCAGTTTTATGGAGCAAAGCGGGGGTTCCATGGCTCTTTCTGGCACACAGGCAGTGATTAACTGCTGAAGCAGCTAAAAACTTGGTTTTGTTTTGGTTTAGGGGGAAGGAGGAAGAAGAAAAGCCCAGCCCCTGCTCTGGAAAGGAAAAGCCATCTCAGCAGTCTCACTTTTCTGAACTTCAAATGCAAAACCACCTCGGTGCCATCCAAGCCACTCCTTCCAGCCTCAGCAGCAGCAGGTGCCGAAGGGCTGGGGGAGCCATGCTGGAGCAGCCAAAGGCAAAGGCAAAGGTCAACCCTCCCTGCAGGCACCCCCCATGGGGCTGCGTGCCTCAGGGGTTCGGGGGGGATGCAAACCACATTAGCCCACCTCCCTGGGACGGGGAGCCCCAGCCTTGGCCCTGCCAGCTCTGTGGAAGCCAGATGCAGGCACAGGTACCAGCAAGGAACATCCTCATCTGTGCCTGGCTGTGTTATGGAGCAAGGCACAGAGCGCCACTTGCACGCTGCTCAAAACCAGTCTTTTTTTTCCCCCAAAGAAAGCAGTTAGACTTTGAGATTAGAAACAGTGTTAACTTCAGTTTAAGTGGGAGAGCTGGGTAAGAACAGGCCCCTTTGAGCACACATTCTAAGGCAGCTTCACGTCTCAGCCACAGCCCAGCAGTGCTGTCGGCGTTGCCCCAGCCGACGCCACAGGCAGGCATGGGGCTCTAGGCATGCACCAGATTAATCGGCCCTGCTGACCGCTGTCCAGCAGCTGGGCCTGCCAATGCAATCTCCAAAGCTCATTAAGCCAGAGCCATGCCACACTTGGGAACGAGCCGGTGTAATGCTTTGGGTGCCATGATGAAACCGTTCAAATAGTGACCTGCAGCCCCTGGCAGGCCCTGCTGCACAGTGATGCCAGACCGTGGCACGCGAGGAGGGGGCTGTAACATGACCTGCAGCCGAGCTGCTCTAAGCTAGGTATTTCAAGGACTAAGCAGGACAGTGAGGCTGCGTTGAACAGTGGAGGGTTTGGCAGGTGATTTGGGAGGATGGAAAGGGCGGCTATATCTTGTATTTCTGGATATCCATGGTGTGACAAACAGGACATTGCTCAATGACTTAAAAAATGAACACCTCTGCCTGAGGTTATCAGCCTCAGGATAATGACAAAGCTGTAAATGCAGCGATGTTACTGGAATTGAAGAGATTCAGCACCCTGACTCTGGAATAAGTGATGATGATTCCCCCAGATACTGGAGATGAAGGGGAGATAATGCTGATGAAGCACAGGGACAGGGCGGCAGTGCAGACACAGTGACTCATTGCAGCTGCCCAGGTGACTTGGCAGGATAGGAAAATATTTGCACGAGTTTTAACAAGCCCCATCCATGTTCCCCCTGATGCCAGAGGGATGCCCTGACAAATCTGGAGAGCAGCAGCAGGGTGCTGGGCTCCTCTGGCCAGGCAAGCAGGGTACAGGGGTCTCCATGGGCATTCAAGGACTTTCACATCCTAAAAATCTCTGGTCAGGTGACCCAAGTTCACCCTAATGCTGTCCCTGACAAAAACAAACACTTCTTTTTCAAAGGTGGAGGCTAATTGTAAAACACTGTCTGTTGATGACTCCATCTAGCCTATCCTAGGCATCATTTTGGCTTGGTCTGCAAATGCAGGCAGTGCTGCCAGACCTGCACCCACACCGCGCTTGGCATCCTGCACCTCTTCCCTGAACAGAGGTAACTATGGGATTTGATCCACTGCAGGACAAGGGCAGGGGCTCTACACGTGTACAGAGGCTTTGGAGGCGCAGCCCAAGACACCCACCTGCATCCACATAAAGAAGTTGCAGCCTGGTCATGAGCATCGTCGCGTGGATAAGGAGGCTCCCAGCACGTGGTGCAGCATTCGCTGTGAACAGGTTGTGGGGCTGGAGCTGACAACTGGAGCAGCAGCCTAACATGGGTCAGAAATGTTAGCCAGCGGCTTAAAAGTGAACTTTTGTTTGCACTTTCAGAGGAAAACAATACACCCAGAAACCATATATTAAAAAAAAAAAAAAAAAAAAAAAAAAAAAAGAAAAGGGGATCTCTGCACGGGGCGTAATCCCACATAACCTCACCCCACAGAGGGCCCTCGGCCCCGCTGAGGCAGGCTGCAGCCCTGCTCGCCCTGACACCATCCCCTTCCCCAACCAGCCCCTGCCCAGTTCTACCAACTGGTTCCTGCAAGAGTCCCACGCTCTGGCCTTGGAAGGCAAGGCAGGATGCCGTCTTTATACTGCTGCTTTGTTACTCTGCTTTACAGCGGAGATTAATACAGGAAAAAAAAGCATTATTTAAAAAAAACCTTCACCCTTCTCTCTCCTCCTCCACCCTCCCCAAGCAGTGATGGGGGATAACAAACTGCTGGGATTGTCATCCAAAGAGCATTTAATGACAGTATTCGCTCCTTGTGTGCGTAGCATCGGCTGTTCTCACAGCTCTCGTTATGAATAGTTTTCAAGCTGTTTTGACTATTATCTGTTACAAAGAGGAACTCACTGTTAGCTGCCTATTTCCATTGCTGAAGCTGGCCAACGTAAGCCACATGGGACTGTGACACCATGGCCAATGGCTAATGCTCCCAACCCTCTTCCTCTGCCTTTAGAGCGATGGAGAAAGGCCGGGCACCCCTTCCCCATCCCTTCCCTCCTTCTCACTAACAGGCTTCTTTTTCAGGCTCATGCTCTGGTTTTGCAGGCAATAATGCTCCAAACTGGCCAGCTGCAGCATCCCAGGTCAAATCCCCCTGTGGCACTGGACCCACAGGTGCTCAAGGCATCGCCAAGCTTACACCTCTCATTGTCCACTTTTGGGGGCTGGGACTCCCCACTGCAGCCTTGGCAAGGGGAAGGGGACCCAGCCTGAGCTTCATCTGTGCCACTGAGACACCATGAAGATGCACTAAAACAATCTGTTCTCCCATCTTTTCCCGGACCCTTTGCCACGAGACACAGTATTTCGGAGGGGCAGTGGAAATCTTGCTGGTGTTAATTTAGTTTCGGTCTGCTCACTGTTAACTTTGGGCTTGCTGTGCTTTTTGTGGCTTCTTTTCCTTAAAGAAAGCTTATTTTCTCTTAAAACAGGGCAAGAAGCAGCTTGGCACCACAGACACTTTAAAGATGTTTGAACATTTGCAAGAGGAAGCAAACACATTTTTTAAATATTATGAAAAGCACCTTGAACAACAACTTCTCAGCGAGAGCCCTCCATCCTTTGCAGAAGGAGCCCGTCGCTCAGATGCGTCGTGTCTGAGGCACAGCCCGTCCCCCCATGCTTTTGTGCTGCACCTCAAAATCCCGCTCCCTGTGCGCTATCCCACAGGGCTGGCGCGGTGGCTTTGAGCACCGAGTGGGAGATGAGCTCTGCCAAAGCACGGCGTTATTAAAAACGCTCATGGGCAACCCGAGGCAGCTCCTCTCTGCAGCCACACTCACTCATCAGCCCCCAGGAGTGGCTCAAAAAATAAAGAGGAAAATAAGCTCACAACGTACCTCAGTGTTGTCACGGGAGCAGTGAGTGGTTCTTAAGTGCGAGATTTTCTTTCTCCAAATGAGGTTTTCCTATCGAAACCTTGGGTTTCTGGTCAATATAAAACTTGAGAGCCTTTCCGTTCTAATATTTTGACTCTGCTCACTTGCCTGTCAGTCTTCGCCTGTCGTCTTCTTGTCCCTGCTGACACAGGGCCACGTTCCTTGTGTTTCTCCACCGATTTTTCCTGGTAGAGCTGCGTCCCTGGCAGCCGGCTGGCCGCAGGCACACGAAACACAGCCGCCGGGCACGGCCAGGCGATCATCTCACCTGACCTCTCCTTGACGCAGGGCCAGGTCTGGCATCCAATTACTCCTATACAGAACCCGGTAATTCCTGCCTGGCTGACGTGTATGGTGCAGAAATGCATCCTGTCTGGGGATAAATATATCAAAGACAAGGGAATGTGCCACTCTCCTGGGTAGTTTAATCTTTATTAACACTCAGTTTTTAAAAGGTCTGTTTGATTCCCAATTTGAATTTGTCTGGCTTCAGCTTCCAGGCACGGGCTTCTGCGATGCCTTTCTCCTCTAGATTAAACAACCCTTTAATACCTGCTTTTCTCTCCCCGTGAAGGTACCTCACACAGCACAATTAAGTCACCTCTTGATCTTCTTTTTAATAAGCTAAACAGGCTGAGCTCCTCCGGTTTTGCACCGTAAGACATTTTCCCCAGCACCTCCCAAGGATCAAGTCTCTAATACCGCCTGATCCCGTGCGGGGGGATGCGTGGCGAAGCAGCCCTGTGCAGCCAATGAAATTAAGCAGCTCTCTCGGACACAGCAGCCTTTCCCCGCCACCCGCTCCCCCAGCCAGCCCATATTTTTGGGGAGGCTGTTTAGGGGTGTCCAGTGAGGTTTCACACCCCTCTGGGCACCACTGTACCCCCAGTCACTGAGTGATAAGGAGGCAGTACCGCAGCTGTCCCCCCCCGCGCATACGAGATGCCAGATGAGTGACAAAATTTAGAGCTATTTCTTAGTGTAGGGGACTAGGGTGTGCCCAGAGCCACTCCATGCTCTACAGCCAGGGTGAGAGAGGAACCACAGTGCCACACCAAGCTGTCTCTGTCAACTTTAGACACCTCTAAAACTCACAATTCCCTGTGGCTTTGAGTGGTGTCGGTCCCATCACTCACCCTTCGCTTGAATCCCAGGCAGCAGACAGCAGTACCTCCCACCCAGGGCACCCACCGCATTTACCAACCCTAACAAGCAACTGGACAAGGCCTTTCCTCATTCAGCATTTACCTGGAGGAACAATAAATCTCAGCATTTGTTTTATGGAATGAAATACCCCTTTGGTCAGTTTGGGTTAGCTGTCTGAACGGTGTCCCCTCCCTGCTGCTTGTAGCAAAATTTGAGAACACAGGTGCAGTATCAGAAGCTGAAAAAGTCCTTGAATTGGTACAAACTCTCCCTAGCAACAACTAAAACCACCAGTTATCTGTATTCTTCTCAGTGCAGATCCTAAACACAGCCTCATATCAGCTACTGTGAAGAAAATTAACTCTGTCCCAACTGAAACCAGCACGCAGACGAGAGCCCAGGTGCCCCGCCAATGCGTACAGGGACAGACGTATTTTGGGTGATGCAGTCTTCCAGGCAGCCAGCCCACAAGCTGGATTTTAGCCATGGGCTACAGCAATACCATTTCACACACCATTATATCGGTTTAGCTGGGAGAGTACGCAGAGCCCCTTGCACTCTCCACCGGGTATTTGTCCCGCCTGTGAATCAATTACAGCACAGACACCACATGCGTTAGGATGGCTGCTTGGCGCACGTTTCAGCCGTGATCTATGCTGCTCTGCGCTGCACAAACGACTTAGATAAACCTCCAGGAGGTCTTGTCTGTCAGCAAGGTTTTTATTAGGTGAGCCATGCCCATACTCACAACAGTAAGGGCTACCTGGCAGAAAATCATACGCCGTTTCCCTCGGAGGGGGCGAGCCTTAAATGAGTTTCCTGGTCTCACTTTGGGAACATGCTCGGATATTAAAGGGACCAAAGAGTATCATTACTGCCAGGTGATAAAAACAAGCACTACTTGGGAAGACTGATGGCTTTTGTAAAAGCTCCCAACAGAAGCTTCATTCTGCACAGTGGATAATAACAGCCGTCTTGGGCTGAAATCCCAAAGCAGCTGCATTTTCCAAGGCTACAAAAGTGACTTCAGGATTCCTGGCACCATGTTGCTCAAGCATCACTTTTTGGCAGTCACAAAGAATGAGATCTGTTAATATTCTTCAGCGATCACAGCTTAAAGATGTCGTCTGCTCTCTCCCCACTTGCAGCTCTGCTTTCTGGATTGCCTCCCTGGCTGAGCAAGGGTGAGGTGCCACTGAGAGCAGAGGTTACTTCAGGCAGGAAAGCCAGCAAGCACTGCTCCTCCTTTTATCTTCCCCCTTGCGAGAGGGAGACAAGGTTTAAGCCTCAGTCTCTGCCACTAAAATAACTGCCAGCTTGCATTATAACATCATGAAAAACAACACTGCATCACACTGCAGACATGACCTTGCCCATTTTCACCACTTGCAATCCCTGCCCAGAGGCGAGGCATGGGCTGGGACATCCTCATGTACCTGCTGCTTTCTTGACCACTGCCACCTGGACAAATGGCCACCTTGATCAGGAGTCACTGGGATCTTCCCAGGGTTTTGCCAGGCCCTGGGCCAGGGCTCCACACCAAGCAAGGTGTTGCCACCAGCTCACCTGGGAGCTGGTCAGATCCCCACTCACCTCCTGACTAGCTGACAAAAACCAGTTATTTTCTCTGCCCGTTTCCTGCACCCCTGCTCATTCCCATGTCACACACCCACTGGTGACCTGATGAGAGCCCAGGGGAAGGTGGGGCCACGTGGGGATGTGGCGAGTCCATGACGTGCCATTACCACACTCAGAGGGCTGCCTACTGTGGCCCACCCAGATGCCCGGATCAGGGTCTGAGTCCCAGGGCTGCCTCTCACCAGTCTCCCTGCCCTGGGGAAGAGGCTGAAATGGTGACACATTCACCAAAGGGCAAATAAAAAGGCAAGAGCATTTGAGGTCTGCTCTTTTTTGGGTGCCAGCCAGCCCCTTGCTCAACCAGTGCTGGGGCCAAGGGCTGTGCACGGCAGCCACAGGCCAGCTCCTGCACCAGAGCTACCCAGATAGGGGACTGGCTTTGGCTCGCCTTCGCGGCAAGGTGCCCTGCTGTCGGTGTCGCTCGCATTCAGCCCTGACACCTATTCATCCAGCTCAAGGGCTTTTTTCTACGCAGGTTTTCTTGGCTGTTTTCTCTAGATGAAGATTTTCTGAAGACTGCTGGTTCCCTTTGTAACCTTTCAAGAGTCCTCTCTGTATGAAGTTCTCTTCACATCATCTCCAATAGATGCAGGTAATAAAGTCGCAGCAGATTTATGACTTTGAGAATCTCATTATATCTATCTATCCATCAGGAAAAGGAGCTGTTTTTAAAAGAGGCAGGAGATGGATTTTGCCATTATTTATTGTTTAAAAAGGGGAACAAAAAGAAAACCTTTTCAAATCTTCCCAGCCCCAATTGTGTAAAAACATCCTCTGAACTCACCAAGCATAGCACCAGCTTATGCCAACGTCAGGACACGGTGTCGCAAGCATTTTGGAGAGGCGAGAGCATGCAGCTCCACGTCCGTACACCTCGGACGGCACCAACTCAGGACCATCCAGGGGTTGCTGTGGAGGCCAATCAGTCCAGGAGGGCTGTGCTGCTAGAGACCTGTTAGAGACAAGTCAGGACACTCCCCAAAGGACTATGGCAGCTCACTGCTGCTGCCCACCCCTGAAGGGGATCATCCTCAGCAAGCAGCAGGGTGGGACAGGGAGCTCCCCATGCAGTGCCCATCCCCTTGAGGGTCCCCCAAAGCCATGCTGCCATGCCCAGAAAGCACAGGTTTTGGCTGTGGACCCCAAGCAGGACCTCCAACCTACCTCCGTCACATAGACCTCACGCTCCAGCCTGCACACCCTGGCAGTGGTTTGTCATGAAGGACAAAGGCTGCAAACAAAGGATTAGGCAGCAGAAAAAGAACCAGGGGGGCTGACAGCCTTTAGAAACAGTCCTGTGTCAGGGAAGAGGTGAGAGTCCTGTCACCTCCCGGGTAAGCCTTTGTGCCGAGCAGTCGCTCTTGGGCTCACCGTGAGAGCAGTGCAGCCAGCTCCTCGTCTGTTCCCATGCTCTCCACTGTAGCTTTCCCAGCAGCCAAGCCAGCTCTCCTCCAGGGAGCTCCCATCTTCCCGTGCTGGCAGGGATGGGGGGTTTGTGCCAGGAAGGGCTGACGCTGGAGGCACTCGGCGTCAGAAGCTTCTGGGTGGTGTTAGAGAGGGTTAAACGAGCACATTAGCAGGATCCAGCCGAGTGGATCCTGGTAACGGGTCATGTGTTTGCCATGTCCTTTGACCACATCAGTCAGGGATTTGTAACTGCGGAGGTTCTCACTTGGGAAATACATTTTCCAGGCGTGGTTCCAGCCAAAACGCGGCTTTGCAGGCCTATTGTCAGCATGATTTTGCTGCTTGTTTGCAAATGATCCAGCATCTCTCCCAGCACAGCTCATTCCCAAACCACCCAGCAGCCCCTGCTCTGCCCAGACTTGAAGCAGGAGAAGCGCTTGGGCTCATCCCGCAGGAGAAGGGCGCAGAGTTGGGCTGAGTTCTATTGTCCGGGGCAGGTCAGAGGCTGGGACTGCAAAGGGGGACCAAGATGTGATGATAGACACCTGCCACGAAATCATGGCTTCTGCAAGCTCAACAGGACTTTGGTCACCAGCTTACAGCCACAATTTCAGCTGCAAAATGCTGGTGTCTGGGGCCTTCAGTCACTCCCTTCTCTGTTTTTGTGGATACGGAGCCTCTTTCTCTGCAAATGTAACAAATCAGTTTTGATCTTTCCCATCAGCCTCTTTTGCAAACACACATCCCGCACGACATCTCTGCTCATACATCAAAACACTTGGCGAAACAAAGCAGAAACCTGTTCTTCCTGTCAACTAAAAAATTAATTAGGAAAGAACCCTGATTCTGAACAAATAAACGAAATCCCCACCTCCCTCTAGCTCTTGAAGCAAAAATCTCTATGCGAGGATTAACCACTGGTGAGCAGCCGCAGCCGTTTCATTCGAAAGGTGACTGGTCTGTAGCTGAAATGTCAGAGTTTACTTTGCAAACACTTACTGTTTTTCACAAAAGAATAGGAAAAAAACCCACCCTCAGCCATTACTGCTACAAATCATCACAGTTGCATGAAGCACAGCACCGCTGCCCAGCGGAAAATGCTTGCTCATGATAGCAACTACCTTGTCGAGTGCTGATCTAGTTTGTGAGCCGTGGTGAGGCGTGACCTGTGTCAAAAAGTTTAGTAAATCAGTGTAAGCGTAGCTTAAATTAAGGCCTTGATCGGATGGGACCGGCCCTGCCCCCACCATCCCTGGCCTTGGTTTGCTGCATGCTGGCTGGAGGGGGTTCAGGCCAGCTCTTGCACCACGCAGCCCTGGGCACCTGCCTGGCATTGGGGCTGGCCCTGCACCAAGGCTTCTACCCCTCCAAACATCTTGTTCACAGCAGCAGCGCAGGGAAGCGGCACTTGCACGGGCTGTGCCAGAGGATGGGCTTTGGAGAGGAGCAGCTGATGGGCGCCCAGCTGAACAACAGCCAATGGCACTTGCGAGAGCAAGTGGTTTGTCCAAACCCAAGTGCATCACAGCCCATGCCAGCAAAGACCCCGAAACCAGAGTGTGGGACTCCACCGTGTCCCCTTGGAGGGAGGGACATGGATGGAGCATCTCAGCAGCTCCAAGCTGCAAGGCGGCAGGGAGCGCCGGCTCCACTGCAGGCTGGCTGTGACCACCACCAGCTGCCTCCTCCCATAGTGCAGCAGAAAATACAGCTGATTGAGGAGTTTTGGTGCAAGCCACAGACAGATCTCAGTGAAAGTGTCAGCAAAAATCTCTTCTGCTTGGAAAAAGAAAAAGCCAGCCAGGAGCAGAGACAAGGTTTGATTTAGAAGGGGCCGGGAAGGGAAACCAATCCACAGAGAAAGAGGCAATGGTTTTGGACAACACACCATGATCTCCATTAAATAAAACGACCTGTCATTTGCATCCACTTGGCAAGTGGCTAGACCTGAACTTGGCTGCACACTTGATGATCCACCATTACTTTCCAGGGAGGAGGTTGAAATATTCTTATTCCTATTCATTAGGCCAAAGTAATTCTCTTAATGCCACCGAACCAGCCATGGACAAGATCCTGCACATAATGTCACTGGCAGCGTTGCTAAGTGAAATCCCTCTGCAAGCAGCCGGGGGAATCAATACTCGCTGTAATTTGTCCTTCCAAGTGTTCCTCCCACGCCACCTTATCTGTAAGTGCTGCCCACCTCCACCAGCTCCACCTACCTCCGCCCTGTGTGGGGCAGGGAGGGTCCTGGGCCCAGGCGGGTGTCCGGGTGCGGTGCTCTGCTTCTGCTACCCTCCTCCATTTGGGAGCTGGCTCCCGGTCCCATGGGAGCACGCCTCTACAGCCTGGCACATCGCTGCAGGACTGATTAGGGGCTCAAAGAGAGGGATGAAGTGCTCTCCCTTGGCTCCGTGGAGTATGAAGGGCTGATTTTATAACATGTAGCAAGAAAGAATCATGGCTTTTTCCAGTAATTGGAAATACAGTGAAACCTTCATTAAATGATTAGCCAGAAATCCAGCTTCCGTTAGGTGAGGCTGACATGCCACGGCAAACATGGCAGGCCACTGGCTAGCACAGGGCCCAGGGACAACCCGGCCCTTGCACACCAGACAGAGTAAATCTTTATTGCTTCCTGAGCCCTTGCTTTGGGCCACATTAAACATCCATATCGCAGCACTCAACGTTACCCAATATTATGTCAAATCATTAGCGGAGGGTTAATCGTTACAGAAAGAGGAGGTCTCGGCTGACAATTCACTCATTTCCTACGTGAAAGCACTGTGAGTACCACAGCAGCACAAAGGTTCGGGCTCGGCTGCACTGTTGGCTGCCCCAGGGTGTCAGGGCGAGCAGTAGGTTCATTACAGCGGTGGGCTGGAGGGAGACGGTGACCCCGTCTGCCCGCAGCCAGAAGAAGGGGCAAGCCCAGAGGGCCAGGTGAGCTCTGTCCAAATCTCTGTCTCTCCCAGCCCACACAGGAGCTGACTCAGGGACAGGACTGACCTGGCAAAACGAAGAGACGCGATTTTCACCTCCCCTCAGGATTAACCCCAAAACGGGGTCCCAGTCGCAGCCACCACCGTCCCGTAGTGCCGCAAGCCAGGCACCCTGCAGACGGGGGAGGTCTGCGTGGCGGGGGTGGGTTCCTGTTCGTGTTCTGGCCTCCCATAAAAAATATATATTACCAAGTTCAAATCCTTGTGTTTCTTTTCTGTTGGCATAATAACTTTGAAATGTATTATTGCTGAGAGACTCGCCTCTCTCTGCCAACAACTCCCCAGAGAGAAGCACTAGCAGAAGAAAAGAACATTTTACAGCTTCTTCATAAAAGAAGTCAGCAATCCACCGGACCTAATCAAGTTTTCCTAGAGATGACAGGGACGGAACCTGAGCTGAAGTAAACTGGTGTAACCCCAACCGTATGCCATTGAGGTGGGTTTTTTTACACCATCAGACAATTTGGCCCACTAATTCAGGAGAAATGCATAGGAGTTGGCTCCAGCTGTGTTCTGTCCCTTTGCTGTTCTCCTCCCCTGAGGTAGAAATTTGTGTTGCTTCTTCCTCTGCCAGCTGTGCTAGGAAAGGGTGGAGGACCCATACTGCAGCCTAGGAAGAGCTAATAGAAAAAGAGTGGTTTTAGTTAAATGTTCCTCACTAACACTATAGATCTCCCTGCCGGGCCGACCTGCCAATGTATCAGCACAGCTGGATGGTGTGCATGAAGAGAACCCACAGCTGATTTAGGATAACGGCTTAAATCAGGTGGCTTTTAGGCTGCTCTTTTCACTGAGCTGCAGAACACCAGTGCCAGAAATTTCAGCAAGAGCCACGTTAGCGGCTGGTCTTTCCACCGCCAGGAGCTGTGCAGCCTGCAGGAGAAGACTTCCATTTCAGAAAGCACCTCATGCCTCCGAGCTAATTTTCCCTGCTCCCAGAGATAAAGGCAGCCACAGATGTGGTTACCACTTTGATTATTTTTTTTTTAAGTCTTTTGAGAAAGCATCTTGCCAGAGAACAGTTGGAAATGATAGTCCTAAGCAGAGGCAGCTCAGCTGGCAGTCTTCAAAATAAGGCCATTGTATGAAGCGTTTAAACTGGAAAACTTACTGGTTTGGCAGTGAGGCAGTACATCAAAAACTGATGCTGTTCTGGGGCTTTGTGAGTAGGCAAGGACCAGGGATGCGAGGTGGGGCTGAGCTGGCCCAGCACACTGCTCAGCTATGCAGGATGAGGGCTCAGCCCTGCAGGATGAGGGCTCAGCCGGGCAGGGTGCCTCCGCAGCCAGCAGCTCCGACCCAGCCACCTGCACCCCCATGTCACTTTGCCTTGCTGTCCCCCAGTGCCCTTCACCCAAAACCAAGGACACCAGTGCTTCTCTCACCCAGCAGCACGTTCGGATGTGGAGTGGGAGAGCATCCTGGTCGGTGGGTCAGGGATCTCAGACTGCGCTGCGTAAGTTGGATCCCAACACCACTGTTTCTGGGGTGTGTGCTGGCTGCAGCCATGGCAGGGGGCTGCAGGCACCCAAGGAACCGAGCAGTGTGGGGCAGTGGTTTGGGGCAGACCACAGGGGACAACTTCTTCCCTTCCTTCAGTTCCTAGCGGAGAAATAGAAAGGCAAGTGCAATCAATTTGGCGTGTATCTATTTACTATGAGCACATATAAAAGACTCACAACAGATCTCCTCCCCCACCCTTGGCAGCCAGCCTACATGTTGGCAAGCGAAAGATGTTATCTTAAGGATACACTGCAATACCCTGAGTCATGCTGGAAGTCTGAATCCACCAGGAAGCCTGCTGAAGTCAAGGACCTAGCGCAGGGACGCTCTTTCTTATGTACTGCTGGTGGTGATCTTCACCGGGGTGAATCCTCCACACCACCAGCACTGAGGGGGCTGGCAGGCAGCAGTGCTTCACCTGCCCATTCCAGAGGGTGGGAGATACAAGAGCCTAGTCCCAGCCCCAGGACAGAGATGGCAAGAGCACTGCTCCTCCGAAGCTCTGCCCCAGCCAACTGGGCTTTAATTGACATGTCCCATTAAACCTTACCCTCCGAGCAAGGTTGTTGCTGGGGCTGCTTCGGGGCACTGGGCTGCAGGGAGACAGCGTGAGCTGGAGAACGTGACAGAGGAGCAAAGGCAGCAGAGCTAAACTGATTTACATCAGCTGAGGAACTACCGCATGGTTGGGCAACAGAGCATAGCGATTCCAGGGAGGAATAGCAAATTCAAACCCCAGCATTAACACAACACTCAGCTGAACAACTCAAGGACTCTGAGGAGAAGAAATTCAAACCATGGAGCAGCCTTAAATCAGGAGGATTTAGCAGCCAGGGGCTTTAGGTTCATGCCCCCATCAGGCAAACTTGGACTTGGCCAACAGAAACCTGAACATTTCTTGGGGGCCAGAGAGGATTCCTTCTCCCAAACGGTAAAGTTTTCTGTAAAAGCAGGTATTGGTTCCCACTATTTCAGTGACAGTCACTTTTCAGAGTAGCCCAAGGTCAGCAGAAATAAAGCCTGTGTGGATGATGCCATATACTTCAGTAGCGCTCAGCACACAGCAAAGCCCAGTCCACAAAACACGCTTTCATCAGATTGTGCAGCAGCAAGTCCTCATCCATGGGACAGAAAACTAGCGTGGGGAAAATGCGGCACCACTGAAATCTGTTCCAGGGAAAATGGGGGTTCCAGGGGCACCCTGCTGTGTTCAATGGCACAGCGGGCTGGGCTCTACATCAGGACCATGTTTTGGGGCGAGGTGGACACCAAGTGTATCACATCATGGTCATCTACAAACTGACGGATGGATTTCGCAGGTTTGCGGCTGCTGGTAGCTACTGCGAGGAGATGTATAGATCTTGAGGCCAAAGGAACAGATAAAATCATTTAACGTGAACTCCTGCAAGACACAGGCCACAGAATCACAAGTCCATAATTTCTGTCTGACCCCAGGCATGTCTTTTAGAATCATCTTCAATCTGGATTTGAAGATATTGAAGGATGGAAACGCAAACATCCCCGATGGCATTAATAAGGGAGACGCCCCTCTTTTTGCCTGTCTTCATCTTGGAGACATTATATGTTGTTATGCCTTTGTCCTCCAAATTAAACAGCCCTCTGCTCCCAGAAGTCTCATTCCTAAATAAGTACTTAGAGATGATGATCCCCTCACCTCTTAACCTTTCCTTTGTTATGCTAAATTAGTTTTAATTTCCTTCATGGCTCCCTCCAGGGAAAGTTTTCCAGTCTCTGAACCTCCTTCTTTCCAAAGCCCTTCCCAGGGCAGCCTCTCACCACCCCTCCGGCCAGAGGAGCCGGCTGATTGAGCAGGAAGTCAAGGCTGATTAACCAAATCACTCTGGAAGGTAGGGAAACACGCTCCTGGTCACACCATTGGTGTCCAGAGGCCTCCAACAAAACCTCCTTGTCCCAGCCTGGACATGCATGGACCCACCCAACCGTGGGTCCCTCTCCAAGCATCCTGCTGCTGGCAGGGCTTTCCTGCCCTCTGCCGCTGCCACCTTCCTTACCCCAGCCCCACGGCCCTGGCTTTCCAGCACCGAGGGCGCCAGGCAGTGCTGTGCACCGCCGAGCCTGCAAAGCAAGTAATTAACAGCGATAATTAACCTCTTTGATTGCTTTTATGCGATCCCATCAGAACTCTGGGGTGCTTTTGTTTACTTGCTGTGTGACAACAGCTTGATGGATTTATATGAAGAAAATTAATAAATAGGCAGTACCCATGGCAAGAAATAATTGGAAGGACTTAATGTCACTGATTAAATTATCCATGCAAAAACCAAGAGATCTAGCAAAGCTTTTCTTGTTTCTCCTACACCTACTCATCAGGAGTTCAGTGCCTGCCAGGCCACTTCTCTCTGCCTCCACGCCTCTCCTTCACACTCATCCCTGCCGACACGTGGCGGCCGGCGGCGAGGATGCCATCCTCACGCCAACCCTCACCCCGCGTCCCTCCCTCAGCCGCCCCAACACCCTCTCTCTGCGGGTGCCCCCCAGGCCCGCTCTCTCAGGCGCAGCTCCCCGGAGCAGGGCTGCCAGGGTTGGGCTGGGGAAGCTCGGGGCACAGCCCTGGCTGGCTCCGGGCGCGGGGTCGGTCTGCCCACCGCCATCCCACCCCCCGGAAGGCTCCGGTGCCAGCGGCGGGCCTGGCAGAGGCGATGCCGGGGCGAGTACCAGCCCCGCAGCACCCACGCCGCCGCCACCCTCCCCTCCCGGGCTGGGCGAGGGGCAGGTATCACCCACCGACCCCGCTCCGCCACGGCTCGGCCCTGCGCTGGGGGCCACCGGGGAGATGCGGGTAGCGAGGGGCGGGCCGGGCAGTGCCATCCCCGGCGGCTGCGGCGCGGGGACCGCCGGCCGGTGCGTGAGCCCCGAGCTCCACCTAGTGGGGCCGGGGCAGGCAGAGTCTGGGGGCTCCATCTTTCAGACGATCCCGTGAATACTGGCATGAGCCCAGAAGGAACGGCCTCTAAAAGACCGTCCACAAACACCCCGCTACCTGTACACCACAAACGCCACACCACCCGTAAATCACTCTGCCTCTCTCCACCCCGACTCCTGTCTTTCTTTCACAGCTTCCTCACTAAAACAGGCGGAAACTTTCACAGGTTGCTTTCACGAGTTCATGATTCTAAGGTAAAAAACAGCACAACAGGTTATTTAGAATCTGCTGGCGGTGCTGAAGAGGTTTCCCTAAACCTCTTCATTTTCTCTGTAAACTTGGGGAAGAGGCGCAGACAGGTTCAAGGCCCACGTGACCTTTTCAGACACTGTTCTGCTCCGGAAATCACAAGGTCTGAGCTTTGCTCCCCATTCCCCGTGTGGAGTTAATGTGTCCCTCCCGCCAGAGAGGGACGGTTAGATGGCTACTTCTGGCATTCCTTGCCGGAAGGACACAGTATTTGGGGTTCCTGTGGGGTCCTGAGCACACACTTTGCATTTACCCCAACGGGGCAAGAGGAGCTGCTGCCCAAACCTAGTGCCCAGGTGGTGCTCCAAGCACACATTCCAGGTGGTCAATGGGGGAGGTGGGTCAGCTCTCCTTTTGGTTGGGTCTCCTTCCCCTACCTTCCACCAGAGCTTCAAGAAAACAAGGGTCCAACACAGAACATTATAAAATATTTGCATTAAGAAGTTAAAGAAGGCAACAAACGTTGGGTTCACTTACCTTCTTTTTTCTAGTCTAAGGGGCAAGAGCTTTTCTCAGAGTTTTCTCTGCGAAAACTTTTTCAGAGTTTTTCTCTGCAGGGAGGAGATCAACCACTTTCGTCCTTTCTAAGAGGGAGTAGATTCACGCTGAGGCTTTAGGGGAAGTCCAGCTGCTGGAAGGACTAGCAGCAGAGAGGCCCTGCTTCATGTAGGATGGAGAAGAGATGCAACCAGCCTCTGTGTTTCTCCAGTTTCGTGTTGACATTTTTATTCTGCATTGCTCCTTATCAGCTCAGGGCCAGCCTAGCCCACAGGCAGCTGATGACATTTCCAGTCATCGGCATTTTTCCAGTGGAGCTGAGATTAAGCCAGAGTCTTCTCATAAGGACTTGTACACTAAGACAACTGAAAGAGCACTTACAGCCTCATCAGCGACCCAGACTTTCCCGTGGTCTCGCAGTGCTCTTCCCGCCGCATGCGGTGTATTTCGGAACTGGTGCCACACGCCATGCATGAACCTGGAAAGGGCCCAGGGAGGGCTGATGGCAGAGCTAGCAGGGTGCTGCGCCAGCACACAGACCTCAGGCGCTG
The DNA here is from genome assembly GCA_027574665.1 of Rhynochetos jubatus. Classification (NCBI taxonomy): domain Eukaryota; kingdom Metazoa; phylum Chordata; class Aves; order Eurypygiformes; family Rhynochetidae; genus Rhynochetos; species Rhynochetos jubatus. The sequence goes on along the minus strand of CM050654.1, from coordinate 15,889,943 downwards.
CGGAGACCTTGGCTGCCTGCTTCCACCTTGTGAATCAACTGAAGCCAAGCATCATCCACCCCCTCCGTGCACCTTTGTGCCAGGAAAGACAGCAGCAAATGTAAACCAGGGTCTGCAAGAGCTTTGCCAACAGTGCTCCAGCCTGTGCCCTGGCTGCCTGCCTGCCACAACAGCGTTGGCTCTCACCCTGTTTTACGGAGAGTTCATCATGGATCCCCCCACCTACACATCTTCCCTTGCCTGAGGCTCAGTCCAGTGCCCACTGAGTCCCTGCAACATCTTCCCTAGCTTTTAAGGGGGTCTGACCCTAGTTACCCTTGTCCCTGGGTTCTGGAGGTGGATGTGAAGGTACATTGACCCTTCCTGCAAAGAGCACTGGGCACCTGATTCTCAAACTGCCTTTGAAGCTTCAGGGCAGGAGTCCCACGTACAGGATGCCAGATGGTCTTAGTCAGTTGTTCTGCACTTGATAACATCACCCGTTAAAGTCTTTTATCTCTGACTTCTCACAGTCAGGAACTTGACAAAACACACCCAGCCCACAGCCCTGAGACACCAAGGTGTGGACATCCAAAAGATGAACATATTTCCCCATGTGCTGGAACTGGATTTTGCCTGATCTGAGCATGGCAGAGTGGAAGAAAGTGCAAGAAGGAAACAACAGTCTGCCTTACAGATGTGCACACGCACACCCCCGGCCCAGTTCATGCTGAGGAGCCTGCTGTGAACACCCCCACACAGGCAGGGGAGGCTGTGGCTTGCCCAGACACATGCTCACAGATTTGTGGCTAACAAAATAGGTGCTGGCATTTAGGAAGGCAGAAAAATGGTCTGCGTGTCTTAGCAGGTGTCCGTAATAACAGATAATAATAATAATAATAACAATTACAATACTAATAAGAAAGAGCAATAAAGAACCTTTGCATGCTGTCGGCTGGACTGAAGTGCCCACGCAGAGCAGCCCATCGGCTCCCCTGCTCTGACAGCAGAGGTGCCCAACATCAAACAATTCCTCACCCGGAGAGAGCCGATGCGCGTGGGCTGCTCCCCCTGGCCTCCTCACCCACTACAAAATCTTCCACCAGCAGTGAACAAATCACTCACGTCGTAGGCATTCACCAGAAATCAAAGCCCTGGCAAGTTATTATTGCCCTGACGCTCTTCCCAAGAGGAGGCTAATGCTGAGCTCTTTATCCCTTCTGTGTTCCCGCTTTCCCTGACACGCTTTGATTTTTTGCATTTGCAGGTAATTCTGCTCCGTTTGATCACGGCTCACTCGCCTGTCTAATGATTTCACGTCATCCGTCTGTCCTGCGGGGCAGCCGCCTCCGCGGCAGCTCGCTCTGCCCGTCCCACCCATGTGCCCAGCCCGGTGTCTTCTCAGCAATTCAGCTTTGGGAATGCGATTCCCTCTTACCCAGCACAAGGGCCAGGCCGCAAAGCTGTGAACACAGCTACTGCCTCAGCCAGCGATACGACCCCCTTTCCTTGTCCCACTGCTGCAGCTCCCCTCTCCTTGAGGAAGCGGCTGCTGTCACTGCCCATCTCCGAGGGGTGCAGGGGTTGGGGAGCAACCTCCACCCAAATTCTCCAGCATGAGGTCCCTCTAGATGGTCTGTGACGATGTTGGAGCTGCCTGAGCCCCTGCCAGTCTGGGAGTGCCTCAAGCCAGCTCTGCCCGCTGCCCTGAGCCCCAGGAGGTGACAGAAAGCTGTGCACGCTGATGGTGAGCACAGCAATGGTGTTCCCACGTGCTGCTGGGATGAGGGTTTGGAGCCGTTCTCTTGTGTGCAGCAAGATCAAAATAGGAGCTTTCAAAATTACTTCTGATTAGCTGGAGGGAAACAACAGAGAGAAGAGTGGTGCATCCCTGCTTGATTTAACTGCTTGCACACCACACACACACACTGTCCTTCTGCAAAGATGAGGCAATCTGGAGGGCCTGATGGGCTCCAGAAAACTGTACGCCTGGTCGAGGGCATGTGGGTTCTCTCTGTAAGTGGCCAAGGCTGTGCTGGGCTCTGCAAGGGACAGGCAGGTCTCCCAGACCTAAATCTTACCCTCTTGCTGTGGTGCAGGACCTCAGCTGGACTAGGGTACCCTGGTGTGAGGTCCAAGATGAATCTCCAGTCCTCAGCAACAGTGAGGTGTGCTGAAGGAAACGCAAAAAGCCATTCCCAGAGCCACCCAAGGACAGGGAAAGAGCAGGAGCTGCTCTTTTAGCAGGGATCACCAACATCGCATGCACAACACCGGAGGTGCGGAAGAGCTGTCTCCACCACACCGTGGCCAGGCACACCAGCAGGCCTTCGTGCCAACACCAACATATCTGCGGAGCAAATTCCAGCTGTTCACATGCTTGGGATATGCATAAGGCACAGGCCTCAGATACCAAAATACCTGATTGTACTTGCAAATGAAGCAGCTCGGTATTTAAGCGCACGTAACGTGCAGGTGCCATTAATTTTCCCCACAGTTTGGTGTCTGGTTTTAACTGCAGGCGAAGGAGTTGTCAACGGGAGAGCACACCTGCAAGTTTGAGGCTGCCTTAAAAGCAGTGACAAAACCAGCTACGCAACCCAGGACCAAACTAAAGCATGCTGGAGAAGCCACACCAGCAGGACAGAGCAGCTGGTGCCACTTGCTGTGTCCCTAAAAGGACCATGACACCCTCTTACCTGACAGCCCCTTAATGCTGAAGCTGCCACCAGCCAGTCTGTCTTCTCTACTGAAGGAGAGCCCAGGTGATATACACACACATTTTCATCACAAAAGAGGAAAAAAACAATCAGCAAGCGGTACACTCATCTAGCAAAGCTTCTTTCCCATCAGACTGTCACGGGAAACTGCCAAAAAATGTTCAGAGTCAAAGATGAGACAAGGAGAAGCTTAGAGGGGTTCATTACACCTGAAAATGAGATACATGTTCAGAGCAGCGGCTAGGGAGGGAGTAATGCCAACGTGTGTCTGCAGGTCTCCAGCAAATAAATGCATCTTACCCAGTGTTGCCAGTGGAGGGCTGGCTAAAGAAGGGGAAACTTTGCCATGAAATGTGTAATTCTTGGTGCAGTACGGTGAAAGGGAAGAGATGGGAGCCTCTTACGTCCTGGGAGAGGCTGGTGGGGAGCCATGGACTGCATTGATGGAAAACAAAACCAAGGAGAATCACGCTGCTTGTAAAGGGGATTTCTGCACAGATGGACAACTGACAGGTCAGGGCAGCCCCTAGGAGAGGTGGGACGGTTTGCAGTCGTGACCTTCACGCCTGTGGAGTGAAGCAGTTTTGAAGAAAAGAATATGGGCTTACTAAAGTGTAGGATTCAAATGCAAGGTTCCCATTAAGTATAAACTGTTCCTTTTGTTGCTATAGTGTTTTCTTCTTATGAACTGGTCTAGATTTCCATCTGTGGTGCCTCCTGCCTCATATGGCACGGGAACTCCTCTCAGTCACATGCTTTCTCTTGAAGATATCCCTGAGAGGTAGGAAGGTGCTATTAGCAGCCTGCAGCAGAAAGAAGCATGTGCAGGAGCACAGGACATTTCTGGTTTAGCCATGAGATGTGTCACATACTCGGTGGCGTCTCAGCACAGGGCCACTCTCCCTCTGGACCTGAGCCTGCTGGGACAACACCAGAGGACACCGCAAAGCACGGGGGAAGGACCAGCAGGAAGCTTCTGGAGTTACTGGGCAAACCAGCACAGTGAGAGCCATGCCAGCTCCCTCAGCTGCCCCTGGGGAGGGGGCTCAGGGACTGTGAGGTGTAGGGAGAGGGCAGCCGATCTTCCTGAACAAGCAACAGTGCGGCGAAGAAAGGAGAGCAACGTTCAGACCATCGAAGTTTGGGCTCATCTGTTTTCGGTTGTAAGTGAAAGCTCTTGTGACAGCTCTCTGCAAGATAATCTGTGTTTTTTCCTCCAGATAGGTTAAGTGGCTCTTGGATTAGAAAGTGCTGAGGAGTGCTCCCTGTAGTTTATCTTTGCTAATGCTTTCTTTAAGATCCTGTTCCAGACAACGCAAGTGATGGCACTTTTTATAAAACTTGGCCATAAAAGTTACATTAGCACAGGAATGGGTAATACAAGTTCACCGATGAAGATCTCCCTAAGCCTGCAAAACAGTGCACTTCCTTGTCAGACGGGGGACAGTAAACCAGTTTTTTGTAAACCTCCAGGTTCAGCACTGTAAATCGTGTCCTGACACCCAGCCTCTGTTGGTAGAGGTAAGAAAAATCCCAAATAAAAGGTCCTCTGTAGGAAGGACATGATAGATGGCAGGCAGGGAAGTCTCAAGGAAAAAAAGTGTTTGCAAAGACTGCAGGAGCTTCACCCAGCGAGTCTGGAGCTGTCAAAATCCAGGTTGTCAGGATAATTGAAGAAAAGCAATTTCCTAAAGAGTAATGAGCTAAAGTGAAGGAAATGTATTTCCACAGCTCTGGAAACAGGATACACTGAATTATCACATAGTGGAAGAGCCTAGCGAGACATTTTGACATACGTCACTCAGGCATTAAAGAGCTGTGGCCTCTTTAGGAAATTAAGTAATGAGGGTGAATAGGAATAAAGGAAAGTGCCTGTTTGGAGCGAGCAAAAGGACTCCAGATGTGTACGTGGCTGTGACTGCTTCATATTGTTCACGACTTTCAGCCCTGAAAACAAAAGAGACAATCCTGATGAAATATGTAAGCCTTCACATGAATGCTATCAAGACAGAATCAAACCTAATGTTAAAGCACAAATACAGAAAGGAAACGCGAGAGGAAATGAAAAGTGAAAGAGAATCTCCCCTTGAAAAAAGTAATAAAGATATTCCACCTCCCCACGCTTTCCCTTATCTCACGCTGCTTGAGAAGCATCGGTTCTGCACATGTGAGCTGCTGCACAGACTATACCACATGCTGCAGGATGTAATTTCTGGGTTTGAAAAGAACAATCAGAACAGAGGGCCCCGTCCTGCTCCTCAGCACCCCCCGCACAGCCCCAGCCCTGCAGCTCACAGGTTTTTGCTGTCGTTTCCGCCAAGCACTCGCCAGCAGCCCCAGCATGGCCACTCTGGAATAAACCCAGTGTGGGTCAGGAACAACTTTGGGTTGATTATTAAAAACTCAGGCAACAGCTATATTACAAAAATCTTTTACAATGGCCTGTTGTTCCTTACAGAGTCTGGGCAACAGTATAAAAACAGGAATGCAAAACTAAAGCCGGTGAATCAGCTGCAGCACCTTTGCCCTGCCCTGGCCGTCTGCCTGGGTTCTTGCTGCTTTCTCCTTCCCGGGACTGACACCATGTTCAGCAGTTTCCATACACGTGATGGGGACGACACTTCAGACCGAGGTCCCTTCAAACAGCCCTGGCACGGGTGAGGGTTAGTGTCTGGAGGACATGGCTCCACTTGGGTGTAGTTCAGACCTGCGGGGACTAAACTGTGTCACACTGCCAGGAAGTTTTCATCGTTGAAGAAAAAAAGAAAAATCAAACCTCTGTTTGAGACTTTCTGATCCAACGTAGAGGTGTCGCCGTCAGGGAGTGAGTTTGGCAGGCGGCTGTTGTGTTGCGGTGCTGTCTGAGGCTCAACACAGACTACAATGGTAAAGTTAAAACTATTCAATCCCATGGTTTTAGGGTCCCAGTCTCAGGTTGCACAAAATAGCCTCAGTCTCAAGCAAGAATACACTACAGTCCTGCCTCAGCCACACTTGAATCTGCAATGACAATGCTCTTCCACCATTGCACATTGGTGTGGGTGCACGCAGACCGCTTCCACCCAGAGAGCAACCCAGGAGGCATCCACCCTGCAGCTGGGTTAACAGCTGTGGTTAACAGCGTGAACGCTACCTTACGCCCTTTGAGAAAACGGGTCTCTGCTGACCACTGCATGCCACTGCATCCACCAGCGAGGCAGCCGGGGCAACGGCGGAGGAGAGCAGGGCAGCTCTCAGACCACTGCCCTCCTCTCCCCCATGCCTTTCTGCTCCACTTCTACCCTGGCAACAGCATTTCTCTTCTGCATAGATCACAATGGCAGCATTATTATAAGGATGCCATGGACCCAGGCCATTAGCAAGGAACGATCCCTAGGTAAATAATTAGCAAATTACCTGTTTGAAAATATAAGTAGAAAACTTAATTCTCAATTGTTAACAGTCTGGCATCTTTCACATAAAAATTACAGCCATAAACCAATTTTACAATGCAAGCCTCGCACAGTAATGCTTTCCTTTGCCAAGCCATTTTCCCAGAGTAAACAAAAACCTCTGAGAATGCTTATCTTGGTATAAAACCTTGCAAGAAAAATAAACATAATGATGTCCAAAATAAAAAATAAAATAGGATGTGCTGGCTTTATAGCACTGGGAAAGCCATAAAACTTAATACTCTGAGTGCAAGAGGTTGAAGCCGTTTGGTCTCATCGTTGTATCCCTTCCATCAAACAACACCTTCCACTGCAAATCAAATCCCAAACAGCTGGTGGAAAAACAGGAAGCAGAGAGAAAACAAGGCTGAATTATGAATTATATGAATGAGTGGATTTATTTTTATGGCATTAGAGATGACCGAAGTAAAGAGAAGATTTTCTTTTATGGTTTTGATGTATTTAAGAATTATGCACCACAGGCTGCATTTCAATTACAGGACCAGAGAGTCACCTGGAAGAGACATGAGGTTTAAAACCCACCAGTTTTCCAGCCAGGGAATTTCACACCTGGATGGCCGCCCATATAGGACAGGGAGAGCAATGTGGGCCAAGACGGACTTCCAAAATGTGTGCAGGCACCAGACCTGAAAGATTCAGGACAGTGTCTCTTTGTGTCACCCACTGATGCTGAACAGATTCAGTCACATTGAGTCACTTGCTCTTTTCTGCTGGACAAGACATTTTCTGTAAGGTTTAGATTATATGTAGAGCCACTGGAAGATTCACGCATTGTTTGTCTCTTACAGACTCAGCTTAGAGCAGCCAGACACGGATTCTGACACTGGTCAAGAGCACCAGTCGTAAAATCCAGGAAGAGACAGGCAGAAAGCTTGCAGATAAATATCCCGTGTTACAGTGGGGAAGTGAGGGAAAGGAGCCTGCGAGTATTTCGTTCAAAGAAGGAGAGTTAAGCTGCCACCCACCAGCCCCGCTGTCACCTGGCAAAGGCAGGTGGCAGCAGTATGGCCTGTGGGCAAAGGCTGCCCGAAAGCGGGGACAGAGACCCCCCAACAGCCGACAACACAGCAAACTGGGAACCCGTACCAGCAGGACCGCTAGCCTTTTAAGCATTTTTAATGGGAAACGGTGTCTAATAAAGGCATCATCTTTTTGGCGTGTCATCACAGGAAATTTGCTACAGGCTTTGCAGGGCATGCGAAATACCGCAGCAGCTTTGCTGGATTTTTCTGGGAGAGATTATTTGTCAAGATCCTCACCTCCATCGTCTTTGAAAGGGCCTACTCAGACAACATATGTATTCCTACAAGACCTTGACTGATTCTAATTTCTTAATTAGGGGTACTAGGAGTAGCTCTGCCAAGCAAGGCCTTGTACCTGGGCAGGGCTGGTAAAGATAAAGGAGCCAACTGAGGAGGATGAGGTCTGACAAGGAACAAATCTGAGTTCCAGGAATCTAATTTTGCTGACACGAATCTCTTCAACAACAATTTTAGTTGCAGAGGGGAAAGGAGATGGAGAAGACAAGACAAAAACATTGTACAGAATGGGGAAAACAGTGGGGGGAAAAAAAAGGAGGAGGGAAAAAAAAAACCACCCCAACCCAAACCAAAAGCTATATTAGACAGTAAGACCCAAGGGAGAGCGGGAAAAATTGAGATTAATAACAGAGGAAACTGGCTGGCTCCACTGAGAAAATGCCGGTTAACAGAAAAATTAAATTCTGCAGGATTAAAGAAGGGCATTAAACTGGTTAGGGGAGAAAAAAATAAAACCAACAACCAAGTGCTCTCAGATGTAAGTCAAGTGGCTTTACTGACTTTGAACACTCAGCTGGACTGGAAAAGCTCTTTACTAAAGCAGCCATAGTAAATGCATGCAAATTGCTGAGAGCACAAATTATAGAAGACTACACACAGAGGAGGTTATCCTCTGCTGATGCTAATACACATCTCTTAATTCAGGCAGCAAGTTTAAATATGTGCACCAACAGGCAGCTGGAACGTGCACAGAACCACCCCATACCCCTCATGTGTCTTGGATTTAACCCATTCTTATCCTTCTACCCACTTAAAGAACCACCCCTTAGACCTCCCTCCCCAGCCCAGCCTGAGAGGGTGATGGCAAATAACATTTTTCATTAGCAAATGGCATTATTTTGACAACCTGCCCAAAACTTGTAATAAGAACTTCAAGGCCCCTGGGCTCAGGCAGCTCTCCCAGCGCCAAGAGGGATCACGACCATGGAGAGACACGGAAGCTGTAACCAGGTACCACATGCCCCACCTGTCACGTAGAAATGGTGACAAGAGTCACTTTGGGAAGTGTCTATGAACACTTCCAGGGTCCAGATCTGCACAAATTCCACTGGTACAAGCACGGACCAACCCTGACGCTCTGTCAGTAACTGAGACTCACAGCTCAAAAATCAAACTTTGGCAGAGTATTGGCCCAAATCTGATATAAATCAGCCTCTCTGTTCTTGCTGATGCTCTGGCACCAGCTGGGTGAGAGGCAGGGCTGTGGCTGCCCCTTCAGCTGGAGTTTGGGCCCAATGCAGTTCTTCATGAGTGCTGCCACTCTCACCACATGCAAAGCTGTGGTGAAAGAAAGCCACAGCTTGAAGAGAAATGCTCCAACACAATTAAAACCCAGGAGAAACCAAGATGATTTTTCATCTGTGAAGTTCTTTTTAGCATGAACTATACCCTATTGTACCAGGTACCACACAGATGCTCTGATGAAGGACTATAGAGACAGGAGAGGGTGCCACATCAGATACCAGCTGTGCTCCTTGCAAGCCTTCCTGTCCTCCTCGGGTCACAGCACTGGTCTGCATCTGGGAAGACCCACTCCACTCCTCCACTCTCACCACAACACCTTCTCTCCTGCTGCGAAGGGCCACTGCTGCAGCAGCTACCTGGCAGGGCATCACAGTAGAGGGTCCCATGGATCAGATTTGCATAAGCACCCTGGGACAGTTGCTGGCTGGTTACAGAGGGTTTCTTCCATCAAGAGTTACACAGCATGAAAGCAAAGGCTTTAAATTTTAAATTTAAACAGGCAAGATTCTGAAGCTAGTGCACAAGCTGAGCAGAAGCAGCCATCAGAGCCAGGCTGAGTTCATGGTACAGGGCTTTCCTTCACACTGGTGGCTGGGTCAGCCACTGCAACAAAGAGGTGAGGGGGAATAGGACACGCAAGGCTCTTGGTCCTAAGGACATCTGTCAAAGGAATTACTGGATGCAGGCCTAGAAAGTTTGTACCGCTGTTCCCCTACAAAATCACACGAAAGCATCTGAATATCAAAGCTACTTTGCTTTCAGGGACATTTTTAGCACAACACTTCAATTTTCTTACTAGATTCAGTGGTACCAAGACTCTTCACTGGCACCATCCACACACCATAAATTAGCAATAGTGGTAAAACAAGGCAGTCATTCCTGGACTGAACCTCATGCCAATAAACACAGCAATCACCTCTTTGCCCCTTAAAACAAGTATTCTGCATCTCCAGTTCAGACCTGACAGCTGCAGAGCTGGAGTGTAGGCTCCAGGGGGGAGCGTGGAAGATGCCCCCATTACTTCCTGCAGACAGGACAACTGCCTGTGACTGTGCAGGGAGAGAGAGGTTGTGTTCGCGTCTGCAGGAAGCCAGATTCCAAATTTAATAAAGGTTTCTCCTTCCAATTGCTTCACCGAATGAGAGCAACACTTGCTCTTGTAACTAAATGTCACCTGCTTTTCAAGTACAAACTAAATGAGCTTCCCTGAGAAAATAATTGCCAACTGTTAAAGGCTACTGTTGGAGCTCGAGAGGGCTGTCAAAATACAAAGAAAGATGTACCACATTCTTCCTGAATGGATACTTCAAACAAAACCTATTTGTGTTTTGAAATGTGGCACTAGAACAATGACTGGTTGATTCTGTAAAGTTTCAGACTGAGAGCCATGCAATCATATTTTAAGAGCATTTTTTTGTTCATGGGAATGCTGGAAAAACACTCCAGGAGCTTCAGCTGGTCCTGCCTTACTCAGCAGAGGAGTCTCAGCCCATCTCTCCTCAAGCCCATGCTAGAGAACATCCAGCTCGGTACCAGCCAAGGCAACTCTGCTTCTGCCAGGGAGTCAACCCCAGGGCTAATACCCTCCTTTTTACTCCTCATTGCAACCTCAAATCTTAGACCAAACAGCAATTTACTTTTGCTAAAAGCAGATTTTTAACAACTGTTTTCTCCATAAGAATCAATTCTTCCATCTCTTGGCCATATTGACTTTGAGTGCGACTCGAAATAGGAGCACTCTGAAGGATCAGCTTTGCAACGTCCACACGCACTTGTCACTGCCTCGTCACTATTACCCCTTTTTGCTGTCTAAATGCCTCAGGCCCATAACCTTGACAATTATGGACACAGACAAGCTTGGGGGAGATTTTCTCCAGCCATACTGCACTGAACTTACGCTGCTGCACTCTCCTTTTGTTTACTACGTGTCTGATCTTTTCTGTCATCACTCTGTCTTGACAAATGTCTGGACGTGGCACTTTCAGTGCACTCCCACCTCCCAGGAAGGCAAGGTATTAAAGCACAAACCAGTTTCATCCTTTGCCACAAAACCTTTGCAGCGTGTGTTAGCATGGAAGACTACATCATTCACTGACACTGCTTACCCCTCGGCCTGAATTACAATCAGGGACAGTGAAACGCTGCTCTAATTACACTGTCTAGAATGGCCGGGCCACTGTTCATTAAAAAGTCAGATTACTGAATCCCCTTCTCATCAATCTCTGCTGATAGTCATTCTGATGATCAGAGCAGCATTAAGCGAGACTGCTTATGAAAAACAGCACCTGGAAGCCGGTCTCACCGAGGACATGACTGCTTTTCCCTTGCAAGTCACCACGTCGAGCGCACTGGAGATGGAGGCTAGCAAAGCAAACACCAGCTGAAGCACACACCTTCACGTCAGAAAGCAAAGGGGAAGACTTCACAAAACAAAGTGGTGAGCGGAAGATGCAGCAGCCATCTACTTACTGCAAAGTGGCCCAGGCGTAGCTCTAAGGAGAGGGCATCCTCCCAGCGATTGCGGAAAAGTCACACCCAGAGAGATGTCCCTGGAAGGTTAGTGCCAGCCAAGACAGCCTAGTTCGCACCAGCCGCAGCAGAGTGGCAGAACTGCAGCTCTTCTCCAGCGCACAGCTGGCTGCATCCGAACACGGCAGCGGTGATTCCCAGCGTCTGACCGACCCACATACTCGCCGCATGCATGAGTACGCAATCCTGCCCGAGAGCTGACCGGAGCCCCGCAGCACCTCAGCAACCAGCGCTTCTCATCCACATGCTAATCCTCAAAATAATGGCAAACTCCAACTTACCACTGTTTTTTTATGAAGCAGGTATGTATTTTTTAAGTCTCAGAAAACATAGCAACATATAAGACAAAACTCTTTTCTACGCTCCTTAAATTGTATTTCAAGTACAGTTCTGCAACTCAAAACAGAAAACAAGATGAGGATCCAGTCTCTGGGCCAGTGATCCAGAGCTAGAAAGCACTATAATTAGAATCAGGACTGAGATTGGAGACCTCAGTTTGTTTGCAAAACTAATTAGCTAATGTTGTTAGAAAGCAATAGAGAATAAGCAAGAGCAGAATCAGACTCTACAGCTATCTAGGCAAAGGACAGTTTAATAACTGTACTTAGGAGATGTTTAAAAAGACCCCAACAAACCACTTTATGGATTAGATTTCAGCCTCGCCAATATTCATACATCTTAGACTTGGCAAAATGGCTTGAAGAAGAGGGTTTCATCATAGTAAACACGGCTACTTCACAGCAAGATTTATTAATACATCCAAAAGAAAGAAAGAAAATCATTTTGTCACACTATATACAGATAATACATACAGTGTTTTATACACATATTACATCAGTTTTTACACAAGAAAAATATACATAAAAATGTAAACTTTTGTATACAAAAACCCTTAAACAAATTAAACAAGGACCAGATAACAAAAGGAGACCAATCTATTATCATCTCATTGAATTTTTTGTTTTTAAACGGTAATACAGTACATTCATTGAGAAGTATGAGGAACATGTGAGCCAACCCTTCCTATTTAAAGGGAAAGTACAAACGCCAGCTCTCCTACCCGCCCCTGGAATGCTGTCCATGAGCCCCCAGCACTACAGGCAGTAGTGTGAATTGCTATCACTGCCGGGGGAGGGGGGGCCCTGTGGGAAGCGACCCTTCTTCTCAGGCATCCCCACGCACCGCACTCTCCGAAAGCGACACGCCCGCGGAAGCAACCTGGACTGGGCTTTTTGTGCGTATTAGCTAGTCTTCCAGCTAATACCATGAGACGGGGTGCAGCAATGCAGGTTTGTATGTTCCCTTTAAGCAGTCATTAAGTGGATTAAGCTTTGCTGGAGTAAGTTGTTTATTTTTCCCAATGTACGGTATGCTGAACACGTGTCGGGGATGAGAGGGAAGAAGGAAGGGGTGTAAGAGACTGCTAATCCTTGCTACCATGCAGTTACTTCAAAATCAGGTACGTTTGCAAGCTACAATTCACTGGTTCAAAATACACTGCCTCACCTTTGCTTTCCCACTGCAACTTGTGTATGTTTTTAACTCTAGTGGCCAAACAACTGTACGAGGCTCTTTGTTACAAGGCTGTTTCTGATATCAAAGCGTGATCAAGCTACCTTTAAAATGACACCAAACACAAACTTCTCTGAGACAGCCTTAAGACTGAGCAATCCCTCCAAGCACTTCGGATTGTCCATTTGCCACCTTCTCTTTTATTAAATCTAGGATAAAGGTATTTACCCTTAACTGCAAAAAGGATATTGGTTGAGATTCTGACATCTGGTTTGCTGCACTTGCAGATAAACATTTAGGGAACTGGAGGGGAAAAAACCTCCAAACCCCAAACCCACAACAATAAACCCTAACCCTAAAACCTCAGGCATCAAATAAGAAGGGAACTACTTAATATGTTGGTGAAAAAACAGTTGCAGAAACTCGTTGGAAACAAACAGATTCCAATGAAGGCTTCCCACATTAAATAAGACTTGTTACAGACATCTTCAACAACAACATCCATCCTCCACAAAGTATGTTAAAATGTAACACAATGGGGATGCACTGGTATTTCTCCTGAAAAGGACAGAAGGACATGAAATCTCCTTAGTGATATCAGTACTATCGAATGTAGGAGGTGAACAAGGACTTACGAAAGTAAAGTAACAAGGGGAAAACGCTGTGTCAAAGAAACCATGAATCATTAATTATAATTGGACAAAAGCAGGGATGGGGCAGAATGCGATTATAGTATGCCTCAGAACCCCCTGAAGGAAATAAATACTTAGAAACTTGTGTTTTCATTTCTTTCTTATGTCCATCTAAGTGATAGTAGGAGTAAGGGCTTGTCCGCTTGCTTTTGGTTTTTTGTTTTCTCCTTTTTTTTCTTGTTTTTTTCTTTCTTTTTTTAAATAACAACGCTTCTAGTAAAAATTCAAAAGACAATTACAAATGGCTTTAGATAATTAAGAGTCTCCTTTTTAAAATAAAACTTTGATAACACATTTCTCCATTTCTTCTATATAATGCAGCTTCCGTGAAAATATGTCGTAAGGGACAGCAATTTGCAAAAAGAGGGGAAAAAAATTGCCAACCAAGGTTCAGAACATATACACATGTATATGCAGGACATCTACACTCTATATACATATTTAATATACGTATGCATGAGTATATTATCAGGAGAGAACCAACAGGTATGTTCTCCACATACATAAACTGAAACAGCGTAACATATGTGTGCGTATAAACATGTATTATACACACACAGTACACACACATACCCATACACACGCCCAAACATATGTATTATAGAAATCACCGTGTATGATTGCATGAAAGCTCAGATGGTATACCAGTTACCTTTTTCTAACAGAAATGCAAGGAAGACAAAATTCCATGGCTGAATTGTGGCCAAGAAAAACCGTGCCATATCCACACTGAAAACGCTGAATGCAGTACAGCTCGATGACAGAACTGGAGCAGAATTCACCATTGAAACTAAAGCCTAAGTTAGCCAGGAGTTTCAATAATGCTTAAATGTGACTGAGCATGTTTCTGGCTGCTGCTTTCTGCTAAAAGGCCATAGAAGCTCCATTTAGCCAGAAAACAAAATAAAATACTTAAAACCACAATTTACTTGCATAAGCAAGATCGTTCAATACACAATTAGATGCAAAGTGCTAGCATCTTAATGGTCAACTCTGCACATCGTTTTAAAATCTGTTCAATGGTAAAACATAACGGGCTGTGTTTCTCTTGATCTGTTTGAAGACAACCCCACTGCTGAGAACAGAGCGCAGGGCTGCCTTCTGCTTACCACCCGCATTACGGGAAGCACCCTTTTTCTCCCTGGGGCTGAAATTTGCGGATAGTTCAGCGGGTGTATTTTTCTCATTTTGAACTTTACCTCTGGAACACGATGCTGGGTTAACCTTTCAACATGCTAGGAAGCTTTGCATCTGGTTCTAAGAAAAGTTTGTGTTCATCTGCAAATCAACCACAGTCCTACTCAAGCACAATTGAATAGCTGGGAAATTCTGGGTAAGGTCAAGCAAGTGCTCAGGGCCCAATTCAGCTGCCACTACAGTCACCAAGAGAATTTCCTTAATGCATAAGCAGAGCTGGATTGGGCCATTAAAGCTGATTGCTGCTAGCAAGAGAAACCTAGAGATGCGGGGACAAGGAAGAAATGGAACGGAGGCAACGGCGCAGAGAAGCAGAAGAGGTTGGCATTGCAAGAGGCCTGAACGAGTTATTAATATAGGATAAACAAAAGCAGAAGCATACCTAGGGAACTCCACTGCAAGGGCTGAGGTAACGCAACTCAGTGGTGACCAACCTCAAATCAGTCACTGATCTCATCCCAAGCCCTCAGAAGAATTAAAACCACCTTGTTTGGCACGAGTGCTTACCTGTTACATGTATGTTAGGTGGACAGTCCCTCTCTTTAGTTCACACACTTACTCACGTTACAACTAACGTACACGTGTGTGATACAACGCATATTCCATCTGTACATCTGTATGCATGTATATATAGATTTAGATTAACTGCATTCATACGTATTTATTGTACACCATGAGGGCAAGTCCACATTCAGCAAAGTGCTACCAACATCTCATATACAGATATATCTCTCTGTACAGGTATACACAAAAACAGGTCTATTCTCCCCCATGAAGGCATAAAGATTTATGCTGCTAACTCCCATTACCACCAAATAAGCAGAAGGAAAGGCCTCTGACAACTTCCACCTCCCTGCCCTTTCACTTGTATGCATACGTGCCAGAAACGAATTGTGGGGAGGGGGGAAGAGGGAGGGATGCCGGGGGGGGGGGGGGGGGGGGGCAGTATCAACATACTGATAGGGAGGGGGATATAAACAAAATAAATTTGAAAACTAAGATTTGATTTGCAACTGCTTACAAAAAAAACCCTTGAAAAATTCAAATGCCTGTGCAATGCTGGAAACTGTTTTTCTAAACAGATTTTTAAAGTCACGGGGATCATCATCATTAAAAGCGATACTGTATGAATAAATAACAATTAGGTTACTTTGTCCAACCTAAACAGAACAGTACGAAGAGTAAGCCAATCTGTAAGAATGTTTCTGATTTCTCACAATTTCAAGCAAGAACTCCCATAAAGAAATCTTCCTTCTCCAATTATGAAAAAAAAAAAGCAGCATGTTAAGTGGCCGTAATTAAATTCAGAATTTCACAGCACAAGTGAAACCCCCTGGACTGAAAGTATATTTTGTTCTGCAATCCCACAACAGCAATTTTGGGCCAGAATTAATGTACGCAAAGATACTCAGGAAAGAAAAGAATCCACTTTGAAGACAAGATCCTTTTACAGAGTGGGGATCGCTCCATATACAGTGCCCCTCCCAACCTAATTTGAAAACACAAGTATACTGACTGACGACATTTTCCAAGTCAGATCACAGGAGATTCGGGTATTAATTTGCACAGACAGCAATTCCCATGCCTCCCCATCCCACCGAATGCAAACGTTCCCATTTCGGTTTCTCCTGAAAAACATCACTCATTTCTCCCATCTCTCCTCCTTCCCCTTTCTTTTATTTAAAGGCTGTCTTTGGGAGCTTGGTATTTTCATGGCATTTTAAAACAGGGCTTAATGCAACTAAGTTAAACAACAGCAAAATCGACATGATATCAGAGTTAGCCTTATAACAGAAGATTATGTAGTAGAGAGTTTCAGTTATTTATACAACAGTGAGGACGTAACAACCCCCTACTAAATAATCACATTTCTACAATACATTCCATCACCTCTCAACTACTTCTCTCTTTACAAAACTATGACCTACATACAATATACACATTCGTATCACACATACATCCCCCCCCAATGCATATTTTTTGTGTGTATATATAATACATACATGCACACAAGCAGTCTAATTCTATTTATAAGTCACAGTGGGAATTCCTTTGTGAGGAAAGGAGGGGAAAAATTCCTGAATAAGACACTGTAGATTCCTAATGTTCTGACTTTTCAAATTCCAACTCACAGAGCTAACTGGAAATAAATACATTAAAAAAAAAAAAAAAAAAAAAAAAAGAAAAGGTCTTACAAACTTGGTTCACAACTTCCAGCTACAGTAGTTGGATTTTTTAAATTTGATCTATTTACCCTGTAACTAAATTTCTAATCATAGGTACAAACCACAGATAAATTATTGCAGAATGTAACACTCAAAATAAAATTTAAAAAGAGTTATAGGAACAGTAATATAAGGGTTAAAAAGAGTTCTATGCTTTGTTGATACAGGATACCATTTTATTTTATTTATATATATATATCTATATATAGATATAGATATCTGCAAGGTAGCAAAGAATAGCTGTACACCTTGACACGGCAAAGATCCAGTGTAAAAAGGTGCTTCACTAGTTTGTTTTTCCAAAAAAGCTTGTATATAATTTTATAGCTATTAAAAACACATATGCAACATAATTCATTACACTCAATACAGCTTTAGTATAAAACTTATAATTTATGAGGTGATGTTAATAGCATAAATTAATATACCATTTCTCTTAAAATCTACAATAAGTATTCTGAAAGCTCATTGGGGAAGGGTATCTTTAAATAAAAAGTTTAAAGCTGAGCGTGATGAAAAAGATTCTGTATGTTGAACTTGAGATGAGAGCCCCGAGAAGAGAAAGAGTCCCTAAGCCAGACACTGTGGACTACAAAACTGAACAAAGATTTCTCCTTCTTGCGCTCTCACTTAGGTGACGCTCTACCTTAAATTATTATTTACTTTTAAAACTATGTACTTTTTTTTTTTTTTTTTGTTAACTGCCCTTATTTCCACAAGGAATCCCTGAGACATACCCAAAACTGTACAGTGAAGGTCATCACTGTTCAGAGAAACTGGTTCAACCCCTTCTGGTAGGATGTAGCTATTTTGCATGAGAACCGAACTGTCCATCACTTCAGACTGAACCTATTTGCACCGGAACCAACTACACTGTTTAAGCCGCAGGTTAGAAAAGTCACGTCAGGGTAAATCAGTCCACTTCAAGGTAGAAGCCCACGCCATCACAGTTAGCTACAGAGCAATCTGCACCAAAGTTAAAGTTTTCCAGAGGATATCTGGGAACGTCACCTATCCAGAGTTCACCGCCATGGGTACCGGCTGACAAGGACAGAAAGCAGGTAAAACATTAGCGTTACTGGACCAAGTTCAAGGCGCGTATGCAGTTGATACGTGGCTACTCTGGATATCTCGCTGTGTGTTTGGGGGACTAGCAAGGGGAAAGAGTAGGAAGAATGCATTTTTCTACATTAAGTACAGTTTTAAGGTCAAAAGCCCAAGTTTCGTCCTGTTCACTTCCAAACCGAAATCTGTGAGCCAGAGTAGACTGAAAAGTTGCCAACACTTACTTCAAGGAGACAGAAAAAGCAAGCCTCCTCCAACTACTGTTAACCTACAGCCAAGCCCACCTTCTCCTTTCATGCTTCCACTACATTACTTTATTCCACAGAATAAGAATTCCTTAGTCCATAGAAAATGAATGTGAAAGCAGGATAAAACAGGGAAAAGCAAAGAACCCAACAACCATGAGAAGTAGCAGAACAGCGAAGGGAAAAGCTCCCAAAACAGTCACCTTTTTTTTTTTTTTTAAGAAGGGTGAAGACACAAGTGAGAAAATTGTTTTAAGAAACATCTTTTGTAACTCCTTCTCCTCCACCCAACTTTTCTTTCCCAACAACAGTGTTTATGTCTAGTTTTAAAGACAAAACTCATGACCAGACCTCTCCTAAAGTCCAGGTTTAAGTAGAGTAAACACAACTGTAAATTTTTCCACCAACTCTCCTTACTTTTATTTGGGCTTGCGGGTATTATACAGGATAATTTAAGTTTTTCTTCATGACTTTCTACTTACGCATTTGTCAAAAGAAAAGGAACTTGTGAGAAGGTAAAGCCTTGCTAAAAATGCATGCGCATTCACTGCTAGCATGTGCACTCCCACAATCAATGTTTTACCCTCAGCATCTACTTCAAGACGTATTAGTGTGAAACATCCATCTTACTGATCTGAGAAATACTTTGATTTACTGTCATTCTAGCATCCAAAATGTATGTTATGAATTGCAGGAATCTCTCCTCCTTTACATTTTAGAGTCAGATTCGCTCAGGACCACGGAAGACTTACTGCTTGGCATTACTTACACTGGAGGAGTATCTGAGAATGGGAGAATAAAAGAAAGAACGATGAAGAATGTAGAGAGGAAGGATATAAAGGAGGTATGAGAAGCAGCCCATAACACCCCATCATTAAATGTTACCAAAAGATCAGAAAGACCTAAAATCTGGTCGGCACACTAGTCCCAAACTATTCCTTCAGTTAATACTTCCACCACCACTGGATCTTGCAACAGGCCTCACAGGACACTCCTTCACGTTTAACAGTAAAAATATGAAAGCAAAAGGAAACATCCCACCGGGGAAGCTTCCCAGACACCCGCACAAATGCCTCACCGCAGAGCACTGCAGGTAAGTTTGTTTGCTGAAAGCACCTCCTGCCACCATCCCTGAGCTCTACAATTCTTGAAAGATTCAACTGCAGGTAGCTGGCTCTTCAAAAATATTCCCCTCCTCCCTGCCCAAAGGCTCATACTGTTGGAGAATTCACCCGTGGATTCAGCTCGCTGCAGCACAAAGATGGGGAAATGCCCCTGGAGCCCTGCTGATGCCTACGGGGAAATGCAGCAGCCACAATGCTGCAGGAGCTCAGGGAGGAGCGGGAGTTCAGCAGCAGACGAACAACGCGTGCGTGTAACCCCCAGGGCCAGCTTCCCGGGGAAGACACCTGTCTGCTGCACTCCTTCACGAGACTCTCCTGGCAAGCAGATTCAATCCCAGGCTGCATTTAGATGTGGTTACAGCAAAATGAAGCTTCAAACTGGATTTGGCTACTGGTTTGCAGGTACAATCCCGGGCCCTTCGCCTTGGCCATGGCCCCTGAAGCCAGCAGCATCATACTGTGCCTAACAGCTTGCAACAGAACTTTCCAATTTTTCAACGAATACCTATCTCCATCTAGAAAAACACAATAAAAAAATCCACTTCCCCTGGCTTCTCTTTGCTATTATGGATTACTCTCCTTTGACATTGTTTTCCTTGCCATCTCCGACTTCTGCCTAGCAGGTGATAAGCTTCTCGGGGCCTTCCAATGCTTCCCAAATGAGAACTGCAAATCCTCATCTCACTAACCTGCTGAATGAAGTGGGAAATCCAGCTGTTGGCATCTTCTCCACAGTGCCTGAGGTAGACCTGCAACTGTGCTACCTCTCAGCATTATCGATGTAAAGCTTTTACGGCCAACCATGGAGAGAAGCATGCTACTAACGAGAAAGGAACTAAGCAAGAACCTGGAGGCACTGGAAGGCAGGAGGAGACAAAATGATGCATCTTTTCCATCTTCTCACATCATACATACATCTTCTTGCATCATCACAATTATGAGGCCAAAGAACAAATCAACTTTGAGGTATCTAAGTGCATACGGCTCCCCTCAAAGTTGGCGTAAAGTCTTCCTAAGAGAAAGGAAACACCAAAGCATGTCTTACAGAATGCCCTACGCACCAGGCCAACAGAAGGCTGCTCGTGATGAGCCGCTGTACGCTGTCAAAATTCATCTTAAGTACTTTTGTACAGACTAATTGAGGGGCTGTTATTACCAAAAATTATGTTATTGGTATTTTATCCTAAGTCTAATTTATTTTCAATTCTTTAAAACTCAAATCTTGCATAAAGAAATTAACTTTTAGGTTCAACTAGCTTTATTCCATTTGTTAACACGTAAAGGGCACGACAGGTATCGACCATCTCAAATCAATGGACTGAAATTGCTACACTGGCTCTTTGGTGAAAGGGTGATTAGAGTGCTAATTGCTATACGAGGAGACGATACTCAAAAACCTTTGCAAGAGAGCTTGGATTCTGCTTGGGAGCCACATAAATAACAGCCTCGAGGACTACCTTAACTAGACCTGCAGTACTTCCCAGAGGAAAAGGTGTGAAACATCTCTGTCTGCACATACCTCTCCGATTGGATCTCTCACATCCAACAGTAAGACACTGATTCACTGAAGTCAACAGCTTGTGTGGGTGTAGAAGCCCATCTGGAATGATCCACCTTGTAAAGCTAAGATCAAGACCCGTAACTGCTTGGGACACTGTAACCATGAAATCGGCAGCAGTGAAAAAATGGGAGGTGAACCAGGAAAAGGCAAGAGTGGTGGCCCATTTCAGAACTCTGTATCAGACAGGACAGAGGGATTCCTATTTCAAAGGTATAAAAACTGAAGTTTATTTTTAAAAGTGCAGCTTTACTGCAAACTTAGTTTGCTCACTGAAAAACGTTACGTAGTCATTTCTCAGGGAAGAGTCATCAAGGCATATACAAAAACTGAAGGCTAAGTGGGGGAAGAGACTTGATATCCTAGGTTGTCTTAAAGGAATGGAAGTACATAACAGCCATTGATTTCAGATGGGAATTATGGACCTGCATAGCTTTGACAGCTTTTGAAGTCCCCTGTCTAAATCAATGCTCAGATTAGGGGTGAGTGGGCTGTGTTCTGAGTTAGACCAGTACAAACTCACAGTGACCTTAGACCAAAGAGCTTCTCCGTAATTTATACCAACACAACCAAGAAGAACGTGGCTCTCAGTTCCTCTCCTCCTTTCCCCCCTGGCATTTGCTAAGAAAGAGAAATGTGACGTGGGGCAAATATGCTCTGCACTACTCTTCATTAAAAAGTTTGACGGGCACAAGAATGATTTCAAGACCAAAGTCCTGAAACCAATTTATAGAAATTAACATCCTCTAAAATGACACGAATACACAAGCAGATTAAAGAAATAACCATTTGGTATACTAGTTCTCCACTCTTTTTCAGCCAGTCATCCAAACACTTTGAAGAAGATATACGGACACAACAAAAATCATTTGCAAATCAAACAGTTGTCTCCTCAACAAAGTACGGGGAACATAATACAAAAATAAATAAATGCCTTGTCAGATTTGCCTCATTTCACAATACCACTGGGCATTCCTCAATCAGCAGGACAATCACAAGCAGGATTTCATAGGCTTCAATTCAACTTTTTACATGATTTAAAAACATTTAAATGTTACAAACATATTTAAATCACCACTTAAAAATATTCGGCTTATATTATTAAGATCTATTTTACCAAGTATGAAATAAGGACTTCATAACAACAGAAACATGAAAATAATTTTTGTTTCCTCCACCCACATACACTTGCAATTTCAGAAAAGGACATATGCATCATCCATACTCCTTTACAGTTAAGGAGGACAAATCTTTCAAGAGAAGAGGGATAGTATGATTGCTACGATAGTAAGAAGACACAAGACCTATCCTGTTTAAATTCTGTTCCTTAGCAGGATGGAAGGAGAGGTTTGCGTCAGAGAACTTGGTGTGGGCATGACTGCCAACAAAATTAATTTCTATAGCAACTAAACTTCGATCAATAATCCCTTGCTCATACAATTTACTAGGCCTTCCTATTACATGTGCTTGGTATTTCTTAATTTCCTGAATTAGACTAGAATACATGCAGGTAGAATGTTTTACTGTAAGGTAGAATGAAATCTGCCTTCTACAGTAAGAGACTGAAATGTGAGATTTTTCTATTCTCTCTCATCTGCATCGCAGAAACCAACCAAGGAGAGTAGAGACTTGTTGAGCAGGAGCGACTTTTACAGTCTGAGTTCAGTAGGAAGTTTGAGCCCTATAAAGTCACAAGCAAATTCCTTTTTTCCCCTTCCTGATAAACAGATGCAAGTAAACATCTCAATTTCTGCTGCTGTTCTTAGATTAAAAAACCATAAAATAAAATTTTAAAAAAATCTAGAAGCTAGTAGACTCCTTTCTTTAAGAACTGAAATTCCTGCCAGAGTGTCTGAATACTATCTTTAGCAGGTGGGCAGTAAAAGCAAAACTGTCGTGCAGACAGAAAGAAATCTGATCTATTTTGCTTTAGTGATTTCTCTTTTGGTTGGCCATGACTGCTGATAGGTACCTGCTAGTTCCTTACATACATTCAGCTTCCCATACAGAGCATCAAACCCTACAAGTGTTGAAAAAACTATACAGCTCTGGGGGGGGGGTGTGGTGGTGGAGGGGGGGCATATAAACTATCCAAGAAATTCTCAGTAGCTTGACATAATTTGATAAACGCATCCATTTGAAACTTACCAAAGGGTCTGACCTAGACTTGTGTGGATGGGCAGAATACCAACCAAATTCTTCCAGTTTCAGCTGGGAAATACCTGTCAGCCTGTCAGGCACGGAGTTCTGGACAAAGCCACACTTGAAAAGGCAAATCATCAATGCTACAAGGCCACAGTAATTCAGCAAGGGAGGGAATTTCTGCACAGGAATCTTTACTAATCCTGGTTTTCTTTTTCTTCCCTGGGCTAACTTCATATCAGCCTTTTAGATTTCTGGGCAACCAGTCAACTGATTCCCTTGCTGCTCAATGAATTAAAAATCATCATCATAAAAAAACCAAAATTCAGCATGCAGTAAGAACAGTGACCAGTTCTGGAAGGGGATGACTCCCACTGCTTCACCAAAAGAAGGAACTGCTGCTCCCTGCACCCCAAACACACACATGCACACAGAGGAGGTCAAGAGACTATTTTAAGAAACTGCCAAACTCATCCTTGAACCATGATCTTGATTTAGGACTTCAACGCACCATTCTCAAATCAATGCGTGCAGCCAAGTTTTCCATGCCAGATGCTACCTTTGGGAAAAAAGTAAAAAAAAAAAAAAAAAAAGCAACAAAACAGTAAAAAAAAAATCAAGAGACTTCTGCCCACTGGAAAACTTTCTATCAGATGCTAATGGGATGGCAAGAACTGATCCGAACCCTAGGAAACAGTAACATGCATCGGTAATCTGAGGTATCTTCCCATTTCTAGGTCTTACTGCTAAGATCAATTACATCCAGTAACTGTGCTGTATCCTTAAGGAATTACTGGGGAACGGTGAACCTGCCTGCAATAAATGAGCACCGGTGCGTAACAAGCACATGTGAACGCTACAGCAAGGTTCACAGAGGGCTAACCCTGGTCAGTACTGAAGCAGGGGTTTTCTTCTCAACCCCCTCTTAAAAAAAAGGGAAGGGAGGACAGACAAAATAAAGAAAAAGGAAAAAAAGGAAAGATAGAAAACACAGGTCCCCCATCTACCTGCACAGAGCCAGGCAGACAAGCTCAGTTGGAGGTGGTGAAGGGCGCAGATGCGTTATTGGTACTGGTAGCGGTGGCACCGGTCACTGCGAAGCCCGTGGGAGGAGCTATGGAGCTGTGGCTGGGCTGCAGGTCCTTGGGGATGCCACTGTGGGAGCTCAGCTGGTGCCCGAAAGCTGCGCTGAACTGAGGGAGCTGTTGTTTAGGGGAGGTGGAGGCCATGAGTTCAGCAGAGGCAGGACCCATGCCACTAAAACTGGTCTGCGGTAACCCCGGAAGCACACTGGAGCTGTTGGGGGTCACAGTGGCGAAGGCAGGCTGTGTGGTCTCTGAGTGCGAGGTGGTAGGTGGTGTGGACAGGGAGGTGGACAGGAGGTGTCCATCTGCACCAAGAAGGTTGCTAAACGGAGAGGGGTCCCCAAGATTGACAGGAAGATTTCCCCAGTGAGTTCTGGGGTTGACCACCCCGCTAAGTGGCACATCCAGCTGAGTTGGGAGCAAGTGCTGTGCCATCATGGGCATCTCTGCTGAGAAGGTAGCTGCCAAGTTATCACCAGAAAAGGATGCGGTGTGAGGGGATGTGATATGGTCACTGTAGGGAGACGGCACATGCTCACTATCATAATGGCTTCCATGGGGTGAGGAGTGTGAATGGTCACTGCTGTATTGCTGTCGTGAGGTGATCAGGTCATCTGCCTTGCTCAGCAGCTGGGCAGGGTGGGGCCTCTGGGAGGCATGGCTGCCATCATGAAGTCCATGAAACTGTCCTGGGAAGGCTCTCTCCCCAAGGCCACTCTGGCTTATCAGAGTGGCAGAAGTAAGGCCGACGTTGGCTGGGGCTGAGAATTGCCCCTGGATCTGCCCTGCCAGGGGCGTAGGTGGGTTGGACAAGGTAGCAGAACGGAGCAAGTTCTCATCCAGCTCCAGACCGGAGAAATTATCATGTACTATACGCCCATTCAACAGCTCCCCCAGATCCGTGTTAACGTCTCGACTCAAGGACTGCATTCCTGGAGCTCCAGCACCTGTAGAGAACACCCCTATCCCTCTATCTGACAGCTCCTGAACTGGCACACCATCTGTCTGTGTAAGTACTCCAATGGTACTCAGGCACTCAAGAGAAGTTACAGCCTGTAGGGCCCGTTCCAGTTCTTCAGCCTCTTCTGTAGTCGGCAGGAGATCTCCATTTTTACCTGCAGAAAGAGGGACACCAGAAGTTAGCGCGCTCCTCTCAGGTGAGCCTGGCACGGGCACTCTGAGGATGCAGATGTACAGACAGTTCAGTACAGAGCTGCAGCATATGATAACCTTGCAGAATGGCTTGTGTTACACAAAAAATTTCCTTCAACAGTGTTTACTAGGTAAGCAAGGTAAGAAAAACAAGAAATTACACCTTCTTCTTCAATGGAATTCCCTCTCTCCGTCCTTCTCTTCCACATAGTACAATACAAGATGCCTCCCAAACTCACTGGACTTAAAAGTATAAAATGTTTAAAGAAGATTTGCTTCAATGCTGCAATAACACAAACAGTCAGCAAACTCCCTTCTACTTACCACATTACAGCCTGGGCCTAAAATTTACACAGTCAGTACAATATAGGTTAATTTCAACTCAAACAGTCTGATGTCATGTCACATCAGAAAATGACCAAAGAAATCACAGACCCCAACTTCAGGCTGTTCTAATTTCTTTGTTACCTGTTTGACAGGTACTGAGCTTTAGAATCCAGAAATTCAGGCTCAGTTCTGATCAAAAGCTAGTTTCAAAAACGCATTTAAAGATTTTATTCTCACTCTTTTCCTTTTATCAAAGGCCAACATTGACTGTGATTCCAGCCCCACTCGATGGCAGAAAGATGCCATTACTGAGAATAGTCTTAATTAAACTGCAACACTGACAGGCAGTAAAAATGTAAAATGAATTATTAAAATATGAAACCAATTAGGATTTTCAGAGAAGTAATTATAACAGCAACCACAGAACTATGCACACCAGCCTCCTTAAAGTCTCCTTTACTTTGGAGCTTACAAACAAACAATAGGGCAAATGCACACTTCCTTGTCTAGAAGTTATTACCTCTGTAGGAAAGCAAGAACTCCCCAAAATGCATTTTAGAAACACTCACTTCTTCAGTTCACTGTGTTCATGTTCACATGAAATAAAATAAAACGGTACCTTCAAAGAAATCAAAATCTTGCAAGTCATCGGGCAGCCGCGGCAGGACATCAGAGAAGTCCTCCTGATTCAATTCCAAGTCATGTGGAATGTCTGTGATTTCGTTGGCGATATCATCAGGCAGCTCATCGGCACTCAGCTCTGGTGTGGAGGGGCTCCTGGACAGAAAGTACCAATAGTCAATGGTATTCAACTCTGATTCCCCCCAATGACAACTATGAATGCAAATCCATCTATAATGGGTCTTTCCCCACACCCTTTTTTTTCATCTAGGAAAAGAATCTTTTAGAAAGTTTCTTTAGGAAGCTTACACTTAGCCTATTGATTAAATACATAAGATGGGGCAGCAGGAGCAAGACATTTCATTCCTCAAACTCAGTAGCTGCTCAAATCTAAAATGACCCCCTCTAAGGTTTTTTTCAACAGTCACATGTAGACGTGACTTCTAACCCTGCTCCAGATGCTGATTAGCACAGCAACATCACACTTTTCACAGTGCTCACTGACAACATTTAAGCTAGCAGTGGGCAAACTCGGGCAGGGCTACTACTGACCGTATGTGGGGCATCTCTACTGGCAGTGAGACACTGGCAGGCATGGTGAGGTTCCCTTGGGGCACTGCAGGAGGAATGGGTTTCTGGGGCCGGCGTGGGCCTCGCCTTCTCTTCTTCTTGTGTTTTTTGGTAAGTGCAGGTGGCTTTGTTTTTTTCCTGGGTTTCCTCTGCTGCTGGTGCTGAACTTTACGGGAGCTGTCCCCTCTCAAGAAATTGTCCTTTGGGAATAAAACAATAGCAATGGCAGCATATGAAGAACAGGCATTACTTTCCTTGCTTTCTTCCCCGTCATTCCACAGATATTCAAATGTAAAGCAAGAGAGAGACTGCGAACGTGCACCCAGGCAAGGTTACAAAAATTAGGCGGTTTCCTTCCTCATTTCTCCCAATGGCAAAAATCACACCAACCAAATTATGAGGTATGCTAAATAGGGAGATTAAGTAAAGTGTCACTTCAAAAGTCACCATAGCAAGCCCTAACTAAATCAGTGCAAAACAGTAACCTTTGGCAGCATTCCTGTAAGTATTAAGAACCGTCGTGAGGAGGCGATAACGGGGATAGTGTGCAGCAGCTGAAGCCAGCATCCTCAAGTGCCCACTGCCATAAAAGAGGTACAGCACTGAGGAAACAGAATTAATACTGTAGGACTAGGGTAAGGATACAGCTAAACAACTAAGGCTTCATTGCCTTGAACAGCAATCACTGACCAAGTGAAAAACAAATCAAACCATCATCAGTTTTCAGCTCCATCATACTGGGAATGGCAGAGGATTGTATGTGCTACAGAAGTAAACCTTGAGAGACACACTGAAGACTGCCTGGGAGAGGGGGAAAATCCCACATAATTCTGTGTAGCACAGAACTTCACATTTTAACCCAGAAAACTCAGTAATTCAGAAGTATTGGAGAGGCTGGACAAAACCAGTAACAATACCCCCACAGCAACCCCACAACAGAACAAAGCAAGACAACTTTACACCTAATGCTTTGAAGGAGGGGCAAGACAGAAGTGGGCTTGTGAATTAACCTAAAAGTCTTGTTGTGGAAGATGGGAGGCAGAAAAGGAGAGCAGAGGACATCTTAATTTCTGCATTCTCTTAACTTGTAGTAGGCCACTGCTTAGCCTCTGGGACCCACAGATCCCTGAAGGAAGTTAAATTCTAATAGTCACCATAAGGTAAATAAGGTAGCAAACCCATTATTTGTATGCTTGTCATTGCTATCTACACTTCCTTTAGAAAGTATTCTGAGCCCCATGTACTGAGCCTGTTTGAGATGCAGTGTTCTTACCATACCACACTCATACTATATTCAGATCCAAGGGCCAGGACTGAGCCCAAATAAAATGGCCACAGGATCTCTCACAATGATTTTCTATTTCTTGATTCAAGAGACGAATCAAATTTCTTCCAGTGAAGGCAATTCTCATGCACACTTTATTAGATCCTCAAAAGTATGCAACAGATTTTCACAATATACTTTATACTAATGGGCAGTGTTTGGCAAGTTTTACCCTCTCAAGACAAATAAAAGGAAACAAGCTCTTAAGTTCGTAAACTTGCCAGTTGCCAAGCAAGAGTTCACAGAAAGACTGGGGTTAAAACTCCTGATCATCCCAGTACACAAATAATTACAGTTTTGTCTTCGTACTTACCATTTTTTTGGCATGTTCTTCGCACAGAGGTGTCTGATGTGTAATGTCAAAAACTGGCACAGAGCACTGTTGACCATCCGCAAACTTGGCTGTGCAACTTGAGAAGAGCTGCTGAGAACGGTTCAATAAGATATCTGTGCATTTCTGCGTCAGGAATAACGCACAAGGCAACCACGGAGGAACGCCCTTTGATTTATCCATCTGATGAAGATCAGAGCCTTCAACTCTGTCTGTCCATAGATGCTATCTTTAATGAGTACCTTAACTTTGTTATTCAAGTTCAAAGCTAGGCAAGGCTCAAAACCAACTTTTAAAGTGAAAAACTGCATTCATGCAGAATCTCTAATGATTTTATTATATATTGAGATAGCTTCATGGAAGCAGCCATTTCACTAATGAGTTCTTAGCAAAAAGAAGCCTTTTCCTGGAGTCTTAATCAATAGATCAATAGTAGCAGTTGGAACAGTGTAGTCAACAGGACTATTTCCTTACAGACTAATGACAATCCATACCAAAACATTAAAGGAATATTCTTTCTTAATTCAATCTTTTAAGGTACATTCTTGGCATTTATCTTTAGAGCACAGACAAAGAAATTTCAAGATCCTTCCTGCTCCTCTGAAAAAAAGATGTGCAATCAGACAGAAAGGTCAAGTAAATCCAAACGTAAGCTTGCTGAGATTTCCTTCAGAAAAATCTCCTGCAGGAGTGAAAATGTTTCCAGACTTAGAGCAAATCAAACAGATATTTCACTGTGTTTTTTCAAACAACATTAGAAGCACTCCTTCCATCTTGAACAGTCCTCAGACCTCAACAAAACGTAAAAGGACGAACAAAGAAAATAGAAAAGCTGCAGAACAGTCCACATGGCAGACTTGGATAGATGGGTCAGAACCAAGAGCCTGCTCATTTTAGAAGAGACTGTTTCCACCGAGAAGAAAAAGCAGAAGGGAAAAACGGGCACAAATGCAAAATCACTAGTCGTGACTTCTCTGCTCTACACAAACCAACAAGCAAGATCACTTAAACTTTTAAAAAATTTAAAAACTCAGAAGCATGAGGCAAATCCCCAAACATAGTTGTACACCATGGTACTCTCTCACAGAGAGGTTTTGAACCACTCTACAGACCACTTTTAGGGGGCCTGCAAAATCAACCAAGAAAAACAAGGCATCTGCAAACCAAAAAGATTGAAATGGTGCTGCAGTCTGATAAAAAAGGGAACAGATCAGCACTAGTTACCTAAAATACCAAAATTAAAAGCTCGAACAAAAGGAGTCCCTCCAACAGAAATGCCAGCAATTCTTCAGCTAAAGCCAAAAAAAGACAAAGTCTGCAGAATTCTTAAGTACTGCAGGTCAGAGGTTTGGCCATTTATAGCCTTTAGAAGCAAACCTCACATCAAATATGCTCCCTCCTTTCTGTGACCTTCATGCATTGACTCTCAACATCCTTTTCAGATTTTGCTTGAAATCCTCAGCACTGGGAATTCTTCCTCACCTGGAATTTGGATTCTGTGACTCTTTCTATTCTGCTTCTTTAAACAATACAAAGTATCAGTTTTCCATCTTTCTAGTCAGTGTGAGCCACCTTTTTATACTATGTGTAAAAGCTTGTTTCCATAAACCCTTCACGGGCAGTTCATCTACCTACTGAGCCATTGGTAGCCACTGTCCGAGAGCCATGAGGTTTGCACTAAGTTACCCGTGAAACATGGTCATTTTTGCAAAGGCTTCTTGCACCCACTAAACAAAGCTTACAAAGTAAAACAACGTGACTATGACAGACACCAGTGGCAGACTACTTATCTTCACTGTCTACAGATCCAAATCACACAGACAAATGAAAAGTGAAGTAGTTGATGAGACACTAACAAATAGCTACTTCTTTGTGAAAATGTACTGTGACTGCAAAAACCCCACAAACAAACAAAATCCCCTAAAACA
This sequence comes from Rhynochetos jubatus, assembly GCA_027574665.1. Lineage (NCBI taxonomy): Eukaryota > Metazoa > Chordata > Aves > Eurypygiformes > Rhynochetidae > Rhynochetos > Rhynochetos jubatus. The sequence continues at coordinate 15,859,601 of CM050654.1, read as the reverse complement.
GAACAGCTTCCATGCCTGAATGCCACTCCCAAACAGATTTAAGAGGATACGCTGAAAACAATGCCTGGTGAATGGAAGGGCCTTGTTAGTGCACTGTTCTCCCTTCGATGTCCCACTACAGGTTGTTGGCTCTGCATCTCTCTGCCTTGCTTGGCTTGTGCTGAAAAAAAAAAAAGCATAAAAGAGTTTAGAGACAAAACCCCAGCCTCAGGTGGTTACTTAGGATCACATGTGGATGAAAGCTGTAACACACGTGTGTGTGTGTGATGTTCCAGAGGGGTGCACACCACCACCAGGCTCTACGCAGGGATACAGACCAGATGTCAATGGCAGGTGAAGGTGTGACTGCAGCAACAGGATTATTGTTTACTTCACAGGGCCTTAAATGTAATGAGAGGTGTTGTGTGCTACTACCACATTCATATTACAACACCCTGCAACAGAGCCAAGGACAGCAGTAGGTGAGTGTCAACACAGATGACCCTTAAAATGAGGTCACTCTTCAGAATACAATGTACTGGGTATGCCTACGTGGGCAGTCAAGTGCACTTCCAAGCCTGTTCATAAATCAAAACATGCCGAGCATCCCCAGAGCTTACATGCAAGCATGTGCTCAGACAAACTTGGACTGAGCTCTGGAGCATCAGAGCCTGAGCGTGCTCAACATGGGTAAAAGCTCTCCTTCACCAACGTGCTACAGCCCAATCCACCAGCAGGTGCCCAGAGCAGAGCGCTGCCCCAGCACAGCCTCAATGCTTTGAGCCTGAGCTGCAAGCAGGTGACCAGACAGCAGTGGGCATGAGTACTGCAAGCGTCACACAGCTTGCCTGGTGTTAGCCTGCTCTCAAGGCATTTGTCACCTTCATGTAGGTATGGCTGGCGATTCCAGGGCTGACTTTCACCTCTGCACACGTGGTTTTCTAGGTTGACAAAAAGCTGTCTGTAGCCTGACTGCTTTCCTTCAGCCATTTCTGTCATCGACTGCACTTTGACTGAGCAAAGTTTTAGTTAGCAACATTAATCCTGTGAAAAATTTCATAACTGAAAAGACTCTGTGGTTACTTAAATGAACCACAGCAGTGATGACACACCTGGCTTTGCCAGTCTACCCAAAACAACGTCATCCTTTTTGTGCAATAAAAGGCAAAAATAATGGGGAAAAAAATTAAAAACAAAACCAAAACCCACCCAAAACAAAACAGCGAGCGCTTGCCAGATCTGGCAAGGTTTTGCTGCAGCTTAAGTTTGGAGACAGACAACTCCATAAACAAATAACGTACCCCTACATTACACCTCTGATCAGCTGTTCAGCATCACACCACCTCCCCGACAATAAAGCCTTCAACTCTCATGAACCACATCCCACTGTCCAGGAACAGAAGCATCCCATAACCAGAATACACTCTCAGTACCCCTGCTCCAGCCTGCCTTTCATGTTAGCCCCCTGCCCCCACAGTCACGCATCCTGTAAAGCACAAGGATGCTGCTGATACCCCAGACATAACGCCAGGGTTCAGACTTATTCTGTTTCTCCACAGATATGAATCAACCAACTCTCAGTATGCCGAGAGCTGGAGGGATGTTGACATTATCTAGAAAGAATTCCCACAGAAGATAACCTTCAGAGTTGTTAGAAGACATTTATTTTGTTGCCAAGTTTCATTTAATGTTAGATTGAGTTAAATCTAACAAAAAGCATGAGTTAAGTTTGATTTGCTGGGAAGATAATTAAGAGGAGGTACAGACTTTTCAAACAAAGCTGTCTGAAAAGAGGAATCTGAATTGAAGTAGTGAACTGCAGGCCAGACTGCATACCTTCTAAAGAACTGGGCTTAGTAAAGTACCAGATATTTGAAGGCAGCCAAAATACACAGATTAATTAATAAGAATAAATTTTAGCAGGTCACTAACTTCTTTTGTGACATTTAAGAAGTCGGGCTCAGATACTGCTGGACAAACAACCCATATTTTAAAACACAAAGCTGGAGAAGGCCTGTCTTCATGGAAAACACCTCATGCCACGTTTATTTTACTAACTGAGTGGCATTTTATGTGTCATGGTTTTTCTGCCTTGTGCATGTCTACCAGTTTCAGAGTTCAGCATTTCAGTTGCTAGATACTCTGCCCATCACCCTGTCCAGACCCTGGGTAACTGCAGCCACAGAGGAAAGTCTAACCTGGCACGAGCACACGTAGCTCTTCGCAGTTCTTGTATCAGTTGCCCAGCACGCTCCGGCTCTCTGCTGGCCGCCTGCAGCAAGGCTTTCCGGAGTGTATGCCGGCATTTCTTCTGACGAGATTCTGCCCGCTCCAGGCGGCAGAGGTGCTTGTATTTCTGCTGAAAGTAAGTGCAAAGTCTGGTCACCCTGGAACTCCTGTCATCTGCATTGTCATCATCGAACCTGAAGGAGGGAAAATAAAAACAAATGGGCTTTAAGTATTTTTTTTCTCAAGGAAGTTGATTTGCCATTTTAATAGAATTGTTAGGTTGGCATCTATCTCCTGGCCCCACAAACATCCAAAGGCTGAAACCAGGCAAGGATGCTTGAGAAATGGTAAAAACAGGATCCTTTTTGAATTCTAAAGGTACTTACCCTTCTTAGTACGTTATTATTAGAGATTACATCAATTTATCATCAAGTCTGACACATTTAAATGTCTGGAGCCTGCTGTTCAAAAAAAATCTATACTGTTAACCTTTATTTACTGTAAATGTCTCAGCAAATGAGACAAACTCTTAAATCAAAGTGCAGTTAATGAAGAGGACAAGGGTGGGGAACTATGTGGTAGAAATTTATTGAAGAAAGGTCATGCTGGAGAAGATGGTCAAATTCTAACAAGTACCAAAATTGCTGACCTTTTCCTGTTCCTTTTACTCTGCCAGGTGGCGTATTCTGTTCTAAACCAAAACATACTCACACAGCTAGCTGTTAATACTGCTTCCCCTTGCTGCAGAGTTAAAGTTGAGTTACAGTACAGCCACAGAGAAGAAATTCACATTTATCTCCAAAAGGTATTAAGGGAAAAATCAGACCAGGGCTAAGTAATCACCAGACCAATTCTTTGTTTGCTTAGGAAAGCCTCTTCCTAGCTAGTTACCTTGGTTTTCTAAATGTCCAGGCACACATCAACGAGGCCATCAAACCATTTCAACTTATTCAGTTAAATGAAGTAAAAATCATGAAACATAATAAAATCATCACTGGGGCTTCTTAAAACAACAAGGTCCATGAAGCTACCCAGATGTCCTCCACAACTGGGGCTAGTTTGCAGAATGATTTTTTGGTTCATGGAGAAACAAGGCACATGCACTGAATCTAGGCAAAGGAAGCTTTGTTCAGGTTTTCCTTTAAGTTTTTCCTTATAGAACAGAGAAACATTTTCTAACTTTCCTATCTGTAAAACAAAGGAAGGGCAAGGGGAAGAAAACAACCCCAAACAAATGAACAAGCCAAAAGCTCCCAAGGTTCAGACTGCAGAGCTTGGCCGGCAAGACTGAAGGAGCTGACATCCAAACCTGCACACAGCAAAGCACACCACAACTACCTGATGACAGAAGGGATGCGAAACACCAGCCACGATATTTACTAAATAAAGTAAGATCCAGAAATGCAGGCAGAATAGCTGTCCCTGAAAGGCAGTATGACTAAGACCAGCTTTCATTTCTGGAAAATCTTATTCCATTCACACGCAGGCTAAATTTAAGAGACTGAATCCATCTCCACTAAGGCTGCCCACAAAAACTCCACAGAGGCAAACACTGCCTTGACACAAATGCATATTTTTCTAAAGTTATGTACAGTCAACCATACCATGTATTTTGTTTATTAAAACAGATTACAGACTATCTCTAGGAGCATAAATTACACGTAATTAACCTCTGCAATTAAATTTGCTTAGCAGCAAACACAACCTGTGAAAAATATTTAACATATGCAATGTTTAAAATAGTTTCACGCTGAAACTGAAAATACACTTTTAAGATCTCCTAGGAAAGAACGCCTACTGGGAAAAACAACCTGTTTAGAAAAATGTAATTGCTATTTCATACAGATTTTCCTTTTTCCAATGTATTAATAGAAAACAGGAATACACGGATGGGGCCAGTTAGATCCGTAACTAGGTTTACGTCTTAGATACTTCATTACTGCTCTGGGACAAGGTTTTTAAACAAAGTTGCAGACATGCTGATTTCATTTTAAATATGGTTACAAATTAACTTTAAGAAAAGAAAGGGGAATTCCTCAGGGGAAAATTTTTCTTTTGGGTGGAAAGAGTGTTTCCTAATGCAAATGTCTCTATACTTGAGACTTCTTACTTCTCTCCAGTTGAAGTAAGACAGAGAAAAGTCATTGTACGTTAAAATATTTTGAACTGAAGTTTATGAGATCATTTTTAAAAAGTAGATGAAGATGTATATACAAGATGTTGAAAGAAATCATGCCTGTGGTGGACAAGGGATTATTTTGAGGCAAACAGTTTCTAAAAGCCTGTTCAGAATTTTGTTTTCAGGCCAGAAGATGAACCAAAACATATAAATATGTTCAAAGAAACCTAAAAATATCACAACACTTTTTTTTTTTTTTTTTTGCTAGGCAAGTACTGAAGCTGAAAGGTATTTTCATTGTTGTCCTTTTATAAACAAGTTTACCAGCTTCTGTTTAGTTTATTCTCTTAAGCTGCATATGCAACTTCTGAAGTTCAACTTAATGTGTGGCATTTCATTTTTTGAAAGATTTCTGAAAGTGCACGCAAAGCATTTAATAATGCAAAATGCTCCTGGCCCAACCCTTCCTTTCAATATTGTCAGGTGTAAACATCAGGGGAATTACTGCTGCATGCTCATGAGGAAAACAAAGGCAGCACAAAGCAGCAGAAAGGAAGAGCAAATGGATAGCACAAGCATCAGGGAACTGGGAGAACATGCTCTCTACTCTGAGACACCCCAGCAACTGTACTTCAAAACCCTCTGTAAAGAGGGATTTGAAGAACCTTCCTTTCTTCCTTTCAGTTCTTCTAGTTATCAGGAGTTATTAAAGCCAACTTTGGCAATAGTGTTGGTATTTGCTCCTTTGAGTGAGTCAGTATGAGGAGGGACTCCGACCCTCACGCTCCCTTTTCAAACTCGCTGTTTGAAACACTCGCTTTATCTGTATTTCAGTGTAGGAAGTGTAAAACCACTTTGCTTTAAAGTCATTTGTTTTCCCATACTTTCTGAGCTACAAAACCCAGTAATCAAATCATCTGGGAGGAAATCTGTAGCAGGGAACAGCCCCTCCTTCCCTCCGAATCACTGCTCCCAGGAGGAATTCCTCCCAGTCCAGCAGCCTTCCCTGCCAGCTGCCCTGCCTGCACAGCGCCTGATGCCAACTCCCGCGCTACTACTTGAACTCCAACACTTGTGGCTGTCTCGAAGCATCGCATCCTGGAATCCTGCAGCCACAGGAACACGATTTTTCAAAATTAAAGGACAGAATAATAAAAGCAAACATTTGGCCTGTGCTTCCACAGATGATTGCAACAGTAAGAATTTTACAGATTACAAGGTCTGAAGGCAAGAGAACTCAGAAACGTATTACTGTTCAGACATTAACTTTAAACCAATCTGGTGAATTTTTGAGAGTTTAAGAGCAGCGAGAGTATCACACAAGAAGTTCAACAGAAAGTTAGAGGGTTCCCCCCACAATCACACAACCAGAAATGCTGATAACAAGCTGTCCAGTAATGCAGAAATTAACCCTTCACTTTCTTTTACTAATCTGTTCTCAGAAATATCCCTCCCGCTGCCTTCCACAGCATTAAATGGAAAAGGACAGAATGGAGTTAGCTGGTGGAGAGTTATCCCTTTCACACAGGGACCACAAGCTCAGGCACAAATGCTCAGAGAAAAAACAGCTTTAATTTTACCATGAAAAACAGTTCCCATAAGTTTAGGTACATGATTTTGGAATCTAAAGGTTTGGGGAAACAATTTCCATGAGTTTTCTGGAGGCTAATTTTACCAATATCCTGAGCCATAACGTCAGGCTGACCAAATCAGGAGCCCCCAGTGTGCACCGCCAGATTAGCGAGACAGTCATTTTGACAAATCAGATCACCCAAGAAATAGTCTGAACTAATTCATCTTCGGCAGCAGACAGACTACATTGCAAAAGTGTCAGCGTGAAACATTTCGGGTAACAAAAACCTCTACAGAAGCTTGCAGAATACAAATTAAAGTTTTAGAAGGCTGACATCAAGTGAATCTATCAATGTTTATCCATAAACAAAATCAGGGAATTTGATGATGACCTAACACTGGACAGGCTGATGGAAGTACAAAAGCAGCCAGTACCATACAAAAATATATCCATCATGATTAGTTAAGACAGTGTTTAACTGAAGTGCATAAAATGCTAGAACGGAACAGAAAATGTCAAGACAAGGTATTATTTTCTCTCAGTATGTGAAAAGAGTCTGAAGAATCCAAAGGAAGTTAAGACAAATAGAAGACAAAACACACAGAGATGACCTTTGTAAGTTGACAAAAAAAATAGGGATCTATGGAAAAACCAGACCAAATGTCAAAGAGAGAAGAGTGTAAGGGAAGTTATTTAATAGATATATCAGCTTTGAAAATTATGTATGATTTAAAAGTCTGAAAGTCCGTTCATATTTTCCCAACACAGTTTATTTAGAATTTCCCTTTTCGGTTAGAGCTAACGTTTGTGAAAGCTCACTCTCTCTTTGACTACTGATGCCCTAAAAAACAATGGTCATTCATAACCGAAAAAAGCCTTTCTTTTAAAAAAGGAAAGTCTCCACACTGCTATTAAGCTTTGATTTACTGAAGGCTCTCAGTATTTAGTATCCTGGTGTATGTCCTTATGACAGAGATACAGCTTAGCTGTTCACTTTGTGGACAATCTTTAGAGATGGTAAGGAGTTCTGGTAAGGTTCAAAATTTCCATATAACAACAAAATAACATTAACATCATCACTCTAACTGTGATATTTAAAAAATAAACAAATGGGAGAGAGTTGTAGTATCAAAAAGTCCAGTTTCATAGTGAAAGAGAATCACCTTGTAGAAACTATAATCAAGTTTTATTGAGCCCACAGTTTCCTTTTGTTACCAACATGCTTCAGTTTCATTACAATACTACACTTGAGATGCTTTGTTTTAACTTTCCACCTTGAAATTTACATTAACAGACATATATTAACATATCCTGTAAGTTCAGGCAGTATAGAGAGAACACTGTAAGCCTTTCTGCATCAGCAGCTACTACCTGCTCTGCTTATCCCTTCCATCACATCACTTCCTTTCAATGCTCCCAACTATTTGACAGAGGTTTATTCAACACTTAATTATGAAAAGAAATGCCACGCCCCTTAAAAAACCACATTAAACCAATATCCCGCAACCACCATAAGGATTAATAAGTAAAATGTAGCAAGTTTACTAACAAAGTTATTCACAAGTAGCAGGAAAGACAAGAAACCAACAGCAACTCCCTTCATTTGGTTCTAATTCTGGAAATACCTCAACTCAGCAAGGCACACAAGTTCATGAATAAATCCCACTAAACTCAATTCAATTTCGGTAAATAAGCTTCAATTCTTTCCTGATGCATCCTTCTGATAACAGACTGCACAAAGGTCCCTAAGTTAGGTGGAAACCGGGACAGAATGTGACAAGCTGTTTCATAGCTCTCACAAACGAGCTCAAACAGTCCTTTGTTTCAGCAAAGCACTCCAGCAAGTGCTTAGGTTCCACTAACTCCACTTGAAGTGAAGCTCACATTTACATTATGTGTTCCACCAAGGCCAGCATGAATACTAAAGAATCATACTCACTCATGTCTCTCATAACCGAGGGTTTCTCGGATAGACCACGCAACCTGGTAAGGGGAGGTTTGCTCGGAATCGTCCAACTCTTCTCCACTGTCTTCAGACCAATCCAGCCCTAAGGGAATTGAAAACATGAAAGCTGGATGAAAAGTGAATCCACCTCACATAGGTCTCCGAGCAACCTATGGCACAAAAGACGAATGTGTAGTACAGTCACAAGCATAATTATGTTTGATTAAAACATGTAACATTCTCAGTTACACAGGAAAAGTTACAGTAACAGCTCCACTAGAGCATGCAAATAGCATGCACTGATTTTTGTCAAAGTTGAGTTTTCCTTTTAAAATCCCTATGGCTTCTTTATCCATAAGCAGTGGAAGAAAAATCACCAGCTTTCCTGCCCACAGAAAAATATTACAGCTTTCATACAAAGCACATGGAATCTTTAGAGATGTGGTAAGAGAGAAGTCCCTGCCACGAAGAACTTGACTGCCTGGGAATTTTTAATACTGTATGATCTAAACAGGCCACTTTCATTTCTGTTTGTATTCTGACCTCCCTCTGCCAAAACACTGGGAGAATGAGAAAACAGTAAGACGGAGCAGCATGGACAGAGGTAGATAGACAGCTACACAGGATGTTCCTCTGCTCCGCCTCTGTGATTGCCTGCCAAATGCATAGGTTAGCATGAAAAGAGAGACAAAGGGAGAGATGCAAATACTCCTGCACTTTTACTATGCTGCATGCTTCAACTTCATGATGAGGCAGTAAGTTCACCTTATTATATGCACCAGCAGCCTCAGTTAGTCAAGCTGAACATAATCGTTGAACAGGACAGCCAGAAACAGAGCCCAGTAAGTTCTCAGGTGAAACACGTTATCTGAAGCTTCATCTTTTGCAGTTTTTCCTCCTCTCTCTCCTACATACAGCAGAATTCTTGCCAACTCCTTGCAGCAGGTGGGGTAAAATCCCGTAGCTGCATTTATGAGTGAGTATTATTACTTTTTCACTTTCTTGTGTGCTCCTTGAAAATGGTGCAGCAGTTGGGACAGAGTCAAGGAGCACTTTATTTTTGCTAAAAATAAACTAAACAACTATATCTGAGACGGTTCTGAAGTCAGATGGGAAACACATGAGTGTTTGGTCACCTACTTTCAGAATTAGAAACAGACACACACTTGGAATACAATCATCAGGAGCGCCCTTCATGATTTAGAACTGACACTTTAACTTAAACCAGAAATACCAGAAAGCCTATTCTTTGGGAACAACAGAGTCCTGAAAATTCAATTATTCATTCCTATTTTTAAGATATGCATTTGAACTAAATTAAGATATCGTAACACATTTGATAAAATGCCAGAATTACACTTTCAATTTAAATCCTACTCTCACCTCTTCCATAAAGGAATGAAAAAACAACTTAAACATTGGATAAAGATGTCCACAACTGATACCATCTAACAAATTATTTACCCAAAGTTTAAAAATAAAACTAGAGGTGGCATTGGTTTGCTTCTAATGGACACTGCAGAAGCAAAGGAATAAAATCTAATCTAGATTCAGCTATACTCACACTGAAGACTGCAGTTCCATTAATATCCAATTACATGGCTCTGATGTAGGTACACATAAAGCTGCTGCTTCTTTTTAAAGATTCTGTGCAGTCATCTCTTGTGATACTCTTATCATAAAAAAGAAATCCTGAAATCCTCTGAACCCCCACAACTAGTCATTAGTATTACAGCACATTATCAATAAATAACAAATGGCTGGATGAAGCTTTGAGCAACCTGGCCTAGTGGAGGGTGTCCCTGCCCATGGTAGGGGGGTTGGAACTGGATGATCTTGAAGGTCCCTTCCAACCCAAACCGTTCTGTGACTCTATGATTCAGTTACTCTGCCAAATTGCTGTGGTTTAACCCCAGTCGGCAACTAAACACTACACAGCCAGTTGGTCACCCCCTTTCCCTAGTGGGATGGGGGACAGAATTGGAGGAAAAAGGTAAGAAAACTCGTGGGGTGAGATAAGAACAGCTTAATAATTTAAATAAAATAATTACAATAATATGTAATTAAAAGGAAAACAAGAACAACGTGATACAACTGCTCATCATCCACCGACCTACACCCAGCCAGTCCCTGAGCAGCAATACCCCCCAGCCAACTCCTCTCAGCTTATATATTGAGCGTGATGCTTCACGGCATGAAATATTCCTCTGATCAGTTTGGGTCCACTGTCTGAGCTGTGTCTCCCCCCAGCTTCTTGTAGAGAGAAACTTACTCATTTCTCACACTGCCCCTGTTCTCCCTGAAGCTGAGAGAACAGGGGCAGTGTGAGAAACTGAAAAAGTCATTGGCTTAATGTAAACATTGTTTGGCAACAACTGAAACACCAGTGTTACCAACATGCTTCTCAACACAAATCCAAAACATAACCTCATCCTAGCTACTGTGAAGAAAATTAACTTAATCCTAGCCAAAGCCAGCACACAAATATAAAATGTCCTAATTGCTTATGCATTTATGGGTCTGATCAGTTTTTTTACTATGCCACTTTTTAAGGAAAATGTATTCTCTTCACCACTTGAGAATTTCAAACATTAAACACAGAAAGTGATCTTCCTAGGGTCTTTCAAAACGCAGGTCACTTTCTCAGCTATGAGGTCTGTAGCACTCAGAAGTGCCTCTGCAGTTGCCATTCCTCAAAAGACCTGCATTATATATAGGACCATCAAAGCGGTTTTCTCAGGAACAATGTCCTTTGGAGGCATGCTATGGGATGCTAATTATCTTCTGAACAAATAGTCCAGTGATCCCATGAGTGCCAATGGGCAGATCTTAACAGCAAATTAAAAAAGGTTAATTGAATTAGCAAAAATTACAGATGTTTGCAATTAAATAAGATGTTAGATGAAGAATGTCCAGATTTATTTGACTTTAAAAAAACCAACATCATAAGTGGCATTCCTGCTCTAATATCACACACTGACTCCTGTTTCCCTTTTCCCTAGCAGTATTTTACTTGTAAAAAAAGTACAATCTAAAACTAAGTGCAAAAGTAAGGTAACTTTGGAGGGTGAGATAACAAGGTCAGATGTACCTAGATCTGTATTCATAATCAGACAAACAAGCCACAAGGTCAACTGCCTTTTTAGAGCACTACTACCATAGCAGCAAGCTGGTTGGATTCGCTTACATTTTCACATGCAGCAATTGATTATTATGGTTTCTTATAATAAGGAGGAGATTATTCCTGCACTGGTATGTGGACAAGACTCTACCCCTCCAACTACCTTCTCTAACAGTGTTGTTCCCCTGCAGTAGTCTTTTGGTTTTGTTCATCCCCATTCTGTAGACGAATAGGCCCAGTCAAGAAAAATTCTCTTGTACACCAATTTTCCCAGTCAAGACAAGTGGAATTTTGGATCTGCAGATAATCACAGGCTAAACCTCCAAACTTTAACTTCTGGTCATTTTGTAATGCGCACTTGTCACATATTTAACATCCACTCTAACCTTGTCCACTCATGTACGTACAGCTGGCACCACCTTTACTACTCAAGTTGTAAACCTTCTATACAATATCTATATTATCCAAGCAATGTTTTCTACACTTCAGTTTGATTTCTCTAATGGTTAACAGAACCTTAAGAAGAACACCAACCAAAATGCCATAAACCACTCATATGTGAAGGGTCCAGGCATTGCCTTCACAGAGAACAGGGCTAAAGAAAACAGCAAGAGATTACCTAGTTCAGTGTTGTTTTGAAAGGACCACATGTGAACGTAGGACAGCGCTAGGAAGACATTCCCCTTTTGTCTTTTGGTTTCAGGTTAAGAAATAAGGTGGCAGTACATCTATTATCTACCCACCTAAATGTGGAAACAGATCAGTGTCCAGCTGCTGTTTTCGAGTGCACAGTTTCACCAGTCTCTGTAGCCGGCTCATGCAGGACGAGTGCGGAGAGAAGGCTGTGGCTTTCATGAGGACCCGATCAGTCCTGGGAGGGTCCGTGACAGGAGCCCTGGCGGGTGGCAGGAGGGGCAGAGGTCTCTTGTTAGACAACTGCCGGGCTTGTGCTATAGTGTGTGTGGTGGGTGCCACTCCCTGCATTGGTAGGCTGGTGTTCGGAGGTTGAGGTGACTTGCAGACTATGCCCTGCGGTAGCCCTGTCGGCTTTAACGAAGCTGATGAAGGTGGCAGATGGGAGTGCTGCTGCTGCAGAGGCTGCTGCTGCAAAGGTGCAGGAAGGGGGCTAAAGTGCTCTTGGCGAACTTTTAAAATCTCTGTGTCTCTCTGACGCTGCCGGTTTTGAGCCAACTTGCTCTGCAACTTTTTCCTCACTGTTGCCCCTTTCTTTAGGTCATCATCCTCCTCATTGAAAGCAAAGGGGTCTTCTAATTCTGCCTCCAGGTAGTGGAGAGGAAGCCTAGCCCCTGGAGGGGAGAGGGACATCCCATCCAGTCCATTGGGCATCTTCAAGGCCAGGGTGGGCACCGTCAGACTGAAGGCCATAGCATCCATCTGATGCCTGACCTTTCCCTCCTCTATGGGATCATTCTTTTTCTTCCTCTCCTTTTTCGGTATAAAGCCAAGTACCTGCAGGTGGCTGTTGCAGTACCTTTGAAAAGTAAAAGCAGCCAGTTATTAGCTCAAGTCTTGCCATTAAATCTGAAGAAAACAGACATCACTAAAGAGAAATCCACATACAACCATCTCATGCAAAAATAGACAAGAAGTTGACACTTTTTACAAGGCGTGTACACAACTGCTTCTAATACAACAGATAACTGTGGTGTTCCCAACCTGTAACAGAAAGAAAAACTTATGCAAGTGACAATTTGTAATCTTAAGATATAAAAGCCTTCAATCATTATTCATAGGAGATTCACACACAACCATTCAAACTATTTACTCTCTAGTAGGGTAAATACTCACAGAACAAAGTGAACAAAAAAGAAATGGACATAAACCAGTCAGAACTCAAGTCATTAAGTCTGATAATTTCAAAAGCTCCCAAGAAAAAGCGTACATTGAAGGCTACTTCCTTTCATTTGGCTGTTTTTTCACTGGAAGTAGTTAATGTTTTCAGCAGCACACACAATATTATTATGAATTCCGCTGTTGCACAGAGCAGTTTCTTATACGGACAATCTCACTAGAGATACCTGCTGAGAAGGGTCACTGTTTGCACTTAATGAACAAGTAGAATAAATATTTAAATTCTGTTTAAGTAGTTTAACATGATGAAATCTGTAGCCAGAGCTGAATGTTTTTCAAACAAAAACCTAGGTTAAAAGAAATACTCTGCTGCTAAAAACATTTACACAATGCCAGGAATATGTACACATACAATCCACAAACACGGATTTAAGCTCTTCTAATATAAAAAAAGCTTTTAAAGTCACATTATTAAAAAAAAACAAAACAAAAAAACCAGTCTTTGAAACCTTGTCATGAAAATTAACAGGAGAAGAGTTGCAATTTATGGCCACAGAAAACACACTAAAAAGTAAACAATTAATTTTTGTCTGATTAAAACAAGCAGGTGATAGAAATGTAGGAATCATGATCTGATCCTTTTCCTGTTTCACACAGGCAGGCCCTCCTGCCCCTGTAGAATGCCACCAGCAATCAGACTTCTGCCCTTGCAGGATCCCATTTATAACCTGCAGCTTATAGATGACAACAAAGATATGAGGGAGTGATGTCTCCATCAAGGTATTTATGGACAAGATAATGAAATACCCATGAAGATATTCTATAATTTGATCAGTATGAATCTGAGAAAAGTAAATTTTGTTGAACAAACAGGTTAAAATGAAATTATTCCTGGTTTTCATGGAGAAAAATAGCAGAAAAGCTGAAACCAAACCCCAGAAAAAACAACACTTCAGTTGAGTGACTTCCAACTTGTTGACCCACCCTTAAAGAAGCAATGTGTGAATTGCTTCTGAAGGGCCCATAAAAGGCAAAAAAAGGAAAAGCAAATTCATATATGTTCCTTAATGATCTCCATATATGTAGCTTCTCAAAGGATCCACATCCATAAGGATTCACAAATCAGAAAAGGCTGAAAAATCCTGCTACTTATTATTGTCTAAATAATTTCTTTTTACATTAAGTTGTAAATAACAAATAAATCTACATGAGGCAAGCTGAGAGCCAGCAATGTGTGGAGTTCTTATTAGAACACACTGGAATACTGTAAATTCATACCAAGAGATGCATGTCTAAAAATAAAACTATATAATGAGGGCCCAATAAAGCTTCCCTTAAACAGCACTATTCCCATAATTAAAATTAAGCACATTTTAAATACTTTGTTTAAACAAGACTGAGATCAGTTACAACAGCACTTTTAGTATGACAGAAGAAAAAATACTAAACAGACAAAACAAACATAAGGGAAATTTTTTCCCTCTTATTCCAATAAAAAGAGAGTTTTGCTCAAGGTGAATGCTTCCCTTATATTGTTCAGAATTTAAATATTGCCACCTTGTGATTGTGCCGATGAGAGGAGGTAAAACTGGCTAGTCTATTTTCATTGTGAAGAACAAAGAGAAAGCAAAAAATAAAAAAGGTGAATAAACCGATGACAGGCTTGCTAACGTTCTCTGAGATTTAGGCTATTACGGGTTTTGTTCATTTAACTCTAACAGAATCATTTTATATGGCAGAGAATAAAGCTTTGGTTCTTAAAAGTGACCCTACTGCATCACTGAAAGCCAACTCTGTCTTACACAGGCATCACCCTGGACACAAACCCATAGATGCCAGGCTGCAACATAGCAAAAATACAGATCACATGCATTTGCAGACTCCAGTACACACTGACCTGGCTCTGTGCTTTAAGCTTTATCAACTCCCTGTCTTCCAGCATAACTGAGACTGATACACCTTGGACTGAAAGGAGCAGGAACAAATGGGAAGAGCACTTAAGTCTTCTCTTGGTAGAGAAGACTACACACAGGCAGCTTTAGCTAGGCATGATTTATTAGCATCAACTCAACCTTGGCCTCGTCAAGCTCTAGTTAGTCCCACACAGAGCCAGGTGGGCATGCGCACACACTTCCCCATCCTTCAGGCTCCACGATGGCTTTTGAGTTGACCCTGGCCCAAACTTGCTCTAACTTTACGTGCTGCAGAGCCTGGTACAGACAATACTGACATTGTCTGAACCAGTCTATAACCAGCTGAGTTAAGGCAATAAACTCTTTGGATCAGATGTAATGCCAGGGAAGGCGTTAGTAGTTCATGTTCCATGGAAGACAGATTACTTGGAAGACTGGGACAGCACATGCAAATAGCACAGTCTCTTCACATACCTCTGAGCATGAAACCTGTTAGGGCCAAGTGGCACTACAAGAGCCAATTCTGTTGTTCCTGCCTTAGTGGCTCAGTTGGTCACTTCCATAACCTGCCTGTGGGTATCACCCTGAGTATCTAAAATAGATTTTTCCTCCTTTCTTACTCAGTGCCAAAGGCACTTATTCCATGCAGGTGAGGGCGAATGCAATCAGCACACACGATAAGAGCAGTAGGTTGATAACCATTAAAGCCATCATGAAGCACACGAAGGGTGACAGGCTCTGAAGGATTCAGCTGGACGGTTTCCTACATCACTGGGAGGGCAAGAATCCAGATGATGAGGTTTTCCACCTACAACTGCACTTTGCTTCCCAGTACATCCCAGACTGGCATTGAGTTCTGTGACATATTTAAAGAAAGATCCAGATAAACTGGAGAGCATCTTGCATATTGACAAAATATTTAAAAATTCTCTTGAAGAAGAATTAGAGATAAAATGGTGTTTAGACCAGCTAAATTGTAATAACCATATACTTAAAAATTAAGTTGAACTTCTTTATCTATGTGTGTATTTAGATAAGAAAGAATTAGGAGATGTATTCAGAGGAAATAGACACAGAACTCATGTCTCTATCATCCTATATATATATTCTTTAAAAAAACAAGATAATGAATAGAGAAACTAGACTTCAAATAAGGCAATGAAGTCATGCACTATTAATAGATTTAATTTGTAGAATGTTAATGGTTAGTAAGAAATCTAATAATATGGCAGCATATGAAACATCTTGGTGGCTGATAGCATCTCATTTGTCTGGGGTCAAGTGATAATTTTTTTAATTATCTGTGGACAGACTACGAAGCTTTTGTCATATAATGCATGCATCCCGTTACGACATTTCATTTTTTATGATCTTTAAAAGTATGTAAGAGGATAGCTGTCAGAGCCTCGTACAGCCTGCTTCTGATCATGTACAGTTACATGTCTAAAACTGTGACAAAATTACCATCTGACGGTAATTTTGTACACAGAAAATTAAAAGCTATGAGAGAAGAATTCAGACACAGCAAACATCTTTATATCGAACAGAGTGTGAAAAAAGTCTAAGAAACAGATACAGGTTTGCCTGCCAAAAAGAAAAAAAAAAGTTTAGAGCAGGCACAGCCTTATCACTAGCATTCATTAAATTTTATTGTTAAAATTAAACACTGCCCTGAGAAGCAGTTTTTTAAAATATTCTTTCAAACTATCACATCCTCTCATTTGAAATTAAAAGTTTATTTTCTCCTTCAGACACCTGCTGTCCTCTTCAAGAACTGTAATGTGACACTCGACATGCAACTGAATTATTCTAATATAACATACACCAGATGTCATGACCACACTTCACTTTAACTTGAGAAAAATCAAAAAGAACAAAGTGTGAACTCAATTCAAGGTGCAAAGAAAAATCTCAAATTCCATGGGAACATATGAGACCTGAAAAAGTGTCATTAAGTACTATTATTTCTATTGTTTTTAAGTATGACCCCTGGTAAACAGTAACGCTGGCTCCGTCAGCTCTTGCATCTGAAATTACAGCATACCATTTGCACTAACGATTTCCACGATCATTTCTGCGAGCTTATTTCCAAAGAGCCTCAATTGTACAGTAGCAAAGGAACAGTCACCAACTGTCAAATTACAGCTTAAAGTTATTCATCTTGTGCCATTTGAGCGTTTGCCCTACAGCTTTTGACAAACACTCATGTTTTTTCTCACTTCATCAGTCTCCTCAACCGAAATGGCAGGTGAAGTGCAAGTTAATTTAGAGCACAGTCCAACTGTTGTTTCAGACAAGAGAGGGAGCTGTGAGCTGAGAAGGAAGTTATATGTAGGGCACAGTGGGAACACTGCTAATAATGCAAAAGGTTAGTGAATGGCAGCTAATAATGTGAAAGGTCAGTGAATAGTGGTTTGATTATTTTTTGGCATATTTTGTTTATATTTTAGGTTAAAAAAATAGTTTCTAACAGAACAAGCCTCAGACAGTTAACACGCAAGTTAATTAAACACTGTTTTACTGGCTAATCCTGCAACAATGACTGAAAAACTGGTCACATATACCTGGCAGCCAAGGTGAGACAAGTTCTGCTATTTCAGCCCATGCAACACCAATGAGACTGGTGTTCGGGAGGTCTTAAAGAGCAAGAATGTCCTTGTGGTTACCATATGGGCT
Source organism: Rhynochetos jubatus (assembly GCA_027574665.1). NCBI lineage: Eukaryota > Metazoa > Chordata > Aves > Eurypygiformes > Rhynochetidae > Rhynochetos > Rhynochetos jubatus. The sequence continues at coordinate 15,842,234 of CM050654.1, read as the reverse complement.
GCAATCCAGGAAATCTGGATTGAATTCCCAGCTCTCCAACAAATTCAAGCACTATCTCTTGCAAGGCATTTAATACCTGGGCACCTTGGGCATCTTCATTTGGGCGGGGGGGGGGGGGGAAGAGGAAGGGGGGAAGTGAAGAAGAAAGGGACTGGACAGCACTTTCCCAGCTGGCTCACTTGTTATCAAGTAATTTTTATTCCAGTAAGACAACACTACAGATCAGTACCAAACCACACACACTGAATTGTAATTCTGGATTCGTCCCCATGTGTCACTATCCCCTGAGTTCAGAAGGTACACATTTTCAACTGCTTGTCCTGAAAAAGTAGATGGAAGTGTGCTTTTGGCACAGCTGGCCAAAGAAGCAGGCCTTTTTAAGAAGAGGTACTGTGAGTGACAAAGCAAAGTAATTAGCACAGCAGGTACTGTGTAGCAGGTTTGATCCACAGTTTATAGTGAATTTGAGAAAAGCAATGAACTGTCCTGAAAAATTCCTTGGGAGTAAGTTACTGCCCCCTTTCTGAGTAACTGACTCCCACAGAAAATACAATAGCATTTACTGGTCTTAAAACAAAACCCTCAAAGGAACATCCTGGAGTTCAATGCACTCAGGCAAGTTCCTCCCTTATCCCGAAACCAGGCAGCAGGTTAAAAGAAAACTCATGCCTATGTCCCAGCCACTTCCCACTTGTCAAATGGGTAACCACAACTCACCTACGGTCCTCAGATTTGGGGATGGGGTTGGTGCAGCGTTGGCTGTTATACTTGGCCACATATTCACATTGCTTGAAGGGGGCAGTCTTGTCCTCCAGAACGTGTCTGATACAGAAGGCGTAGCCGTTAAGTCGCCTCTGCTTGCACAGTTTGGGGCTATATGAGCACAAGGGCTTATTGTCAACCTCAGAGAAGTGTATGTGTTTGCCTTCATACATCACGTGACTCTATTCCTTGTGAACATCAGCTGAAAGAACCAAAATATTAAGACAAATCACATAAGGAAAAAAAATGCATTCAGTTCTAGATTGTGCGTTTCATTTTGGCAGGAAAGAGGGATTCAAAAAGATACCTGATTTTAAATCTTCTGTACCATATCAATGCTAAGAGAGAGCCCCAAGGACACCACTATCCTGGAATGACGATGAATCAAGATGAAGCAGATTGTCTAAGAAAAATACCAAAAAGGTCAAAGTCAGAATAAAATAGATATTATTACTGCTTAATAAGTACGTGGCCAGACATAGCCACAAAACCTGTAGTTCAACTAGCATCGATAAGCCAAATCCACTAGCCCAAGAGTATTCAATCAGCAGTCATAGATCTTTGGAAACTGTGAAAGGAAATTACTGGGGGGAAAAAAATCCTACTGCCATAGCACTTAAACAAAACTCATCTACCAGAAAGTGACTAGGAGCTACAAGTTGAAAAAGGTTAACGGTCAGATTAGATCACTTGCTTTCAGGAATCAAGTTGAATGATGACTAACCCATTTGATTGCAGAAGTTTTACTTCAAGTATCTTTGCTCACAAAAAAATCTGGTGACTACCCTTGCTCTGCAAAATTTTAATTTCATCAGGCAGTGCAAAAAAGCTTTTTTTTTTTTTCTTAAAAAAAGCTTTCTTTACCACACCCGACGAACAGTCTTCAGATCTTGTAGCTGCTCACAGCTTCTGCATGCATCAGTATGCAGTCCTTCCTGAGGTCATCACAGTTCTTCAGAGCTTGTCCTACCTTATTGTACTTATTTTCGGTAAATACAGGCATTAATAATGTCAGAGGCAGTACTCTCATCAATGCCAGGAGGACTGAAATGTAATTTCAGCAAAAGGCTGGGTTTTTTTCCGCTAAAATAGATTCCTACAGTGCAAATCCATGTAATCATAAGGTACTTTTTCATTTCCCAACACTACAGAGTCTTTGGCAATCGTCTTTAAAAAAAAAATAAAAAAATAAAAAGCACACACCACCCAGAGTAGCTTTAAATAAAATTAACAGTACATACATTCTACAGCTACTCTGCTACACTCAGCTTAACCTGCAAAAGGCAGCTTTTATTCAGAAAGGCCATCCTGAGGCACTGGAATAAACTCTTTTGAACATGGTATATTCAGTACTCGGTTCAGTTTCATATGTGTTATATACCAAGCAAAGGAATGCACGTAGAGGTGATATTCAGGAAACATGTAATAAATCAGAGTCATGTGACAAATGTACAGATTACCACCTCAATCAACTTACTTGTTCCCAAGGCCTGAAACGGCAAGAACACGATTGCAAGGAGGGAGCCTACACAGACTTTGCAGGAAAGATGCAGTTTCCTCTTCTGAAGGTATAAGCCTTCACTTTCTACAGTATAAAAGCACTTTGAGGAAACGGCAAGCACTAAGGCACTGGGGGATCTAAAAAAGCAACTTTAATTCACTAGGGCAAAACAAAACACCCTATCACACCTCTAACAGTAAACTGCATAAGCCAGGCCTTTCACTAGCAGATACCTAGCTGGGGAAGCAGGAGGACAAGAGACTACTAAAAACATAAACACACACTTAAAATTTTTGAAACAGTTGTATATGCTCATGAGCAGCATACAGAATGGAGACAAAATGTAACTAGCACAAGTGACCTGATTAATCATTTGACAAGAATAAGGATCATTTCGTATTTCCTCTTTATACACACAGTTCCCTCTCCATGCCCACATGCAAGCACACACCTCCAGGGCAGGGGCCTGTGCTGCTTTGTTTACACCAGATAGCCACAACACAAGCACAGATATCTAATCCGGTTCAAATCACCTTTCCCAGCTTCTCTCAATGCATGGAAGCACATGAAAGTACAGAGCACATTCTATATATCTATATTTGAAATTAACCACTGGAGTATGACCCTTCACAACGCATCGGTCTTAAGAATAAAAAAGTTCATCGTTGGCTCTGCCCTTCAGAAACACAGAATGGGAAGAGAGAACTCTCTCTTTAGCATGCCGAGAACCAAATAATCCTTTCAAGCACCTTTGTTAAGGCAGATACTGACAGACAGTTCAGTATTATCCAGCAACAACATAAAAGAAATCCATAAATCTCATGGTCATATTCCCAGTACGAGAGTTGTGAGCTGGGTTTGGGTCCCACGTGTTTGAGAGACAGCCTCCTCTCTTATTACAGCAGCAAAAGCAATCACATGAGTCTTAACTAATTGCATCTCATACACACAATGAAGCTGACAAAGCCTTCAGCTGTGGAGTTCGCTTGACAGTTAACCAAAGCTTGTATTTGGTGACATACTGGACAGGCTGAAAAACTTGAAAGAACAAGTGCATCTTGCACTCGGGGTGGCTCACATGCTGCTCTCTATTTCTTTATTTACCACCTTCTTGTGAGCTACTGCTATCATGCTTTGCAGTTTTTGCCAGACCAATGACCTCCTCCTCTTTTGCACAACCCAGCAACATTTCTTTTCTGAAGGCTATCAAGCAACAGCCCAAAGGAAAAGAGTTCCTCACAACAGTTCCGAAGTAAACAGCGAGAAACGCGTACCTGGCATGCCTCCGTTAAGCTTCTGTAAAGAAACTGCTCCACAGTTCCCAGCCACTATAATCCTGGATTTATTCTTGTGCCCCCAGTCTTATTTTTGGATTTAACTCATAATTAAGTCTTATTTTTGCATTTAACTTGGCTGTGTCAAGGCAAGCATAGTATTTTACTTCTTCCTAGTCTGAAAGTCAGGGCTTAAGTACAATGCCATATGAAACATTTAAGCAAAAATACTGACAAGTTCAGTTTTTTGCCATTACCCCTCGTCCTGTCACTACAGGCCCTTGTAAAAAGTCCCCCTCCAGCATTCCTGTAGGCCCCCTTCAGGTACCCAAAGGTGCTATAAGGTCTCCCTGGAGCCTTCTCTTCTCCAGGCCGAACAAGCCCAACTCCCTCAGCATGTCTTCACAAGAGGTGCTCCAGCCCTCTGAGCATTTCATGGCCCTCCTCCATCAGCTCCATCTCCATACACACAAAAATAAATAACAAATCCTTTTAAACCTGTCAATTCTGATTTAATCTGATGCAGTATTTTATTTTTAACAAACCATACAGGAGTTCTTACCAGAGCATTTTGCTACGACATAAAAAGTAGCACAAGCATGGAATGGGCACATGTCACTTAACTGAAGAGAACTGAAACTACACTTAGCTAAACAGTGGGTGGGGGAGAAATTATTTTTGTCCCACAGGATTCAGTAAAAGATGACGGAAACATGGACTTCCCCTGGAAAAAATCAAATGCTTAAGCAGCTGTACTTCACTGCAAAAATACCAGGGTACAAAACTTTCTGGAAGCTGTTTTGGGTTTTTCATTTATACTCTAGACTGAAGCTGAAAGGTTCAACAGGAACATAATTTATGTCTGCGTATGCTCCAACTAGCTTTAGCCACAACTCATGAACAAGAAACCAGAGGCTGCTTCTTGAGGAACCTAGATTTTCCTTATTTCTAAATAAAAGATTTTGAGCCAATCAGAAGCAACAGGGCAAAGAACAGAAGAGAATCCAAAAATGTGTGCCACTGCTAAATGATGTAAGACATGACAGAGGTTTAAAAAATCAGGGTAGGATTAAGGTGAATATAGAACGGTTGCATACCATATGACACAATATTAGAACTAAGGGTACTGGATGAAGCTAATATGTTTTGAGGCAATCTCTTGCTAAAGAAGTACTTCTTCATTTTTACTACTCACAGGTAGTGAACTGCTGGAACTTGCTCTCACAGTAGGCCATGGAAGCAGAGAGTATCACCAGGTTCAAAAAGACAATAGAAAAGTTCATAGACAATGGGGACATACGCGATGTACCTGCTAGCACTCCTAATTTAACAAATATGGATGGCGGAGGAGTAAGAGAAGAAAACACTAAAAAGTGTCTGGGTTTTCATGCTCTTCCTAAATAGCATCACTTACTCCTACTGCCCAAGAGAGAACACTGGGCTGGATGGACCCCTGATCTGACCCAGCAGGGTATTTCTTATATGCTTAAGAGATTACCACTCACATTTTAATTTGACAATGCATTCCTTTCTCCCCTTCTCCCATTTTTCATTCCTGTCCAGTTGACTTGAGGAAAATCTCCTCTCTCTTGCAAAAGCCCTATCTGGACGTGTGAAGAGCAACAAACATAGCATCCCAGCAAGGCATAATAGCAAGGAGAGGCAGGACACAGAGCAAAGCTGCATTCTGCAACATCATCACTTAGAGCAGAGCTACTTGTCCTGCTAAGCGCGGCCACCGGTGGTACGTAACACAGCAGAAGGTGGTTTGCAAAGTGACTGTAAAGAGATGAAAGACTTAAATACACACAGGTACACACCTGCACAACTGTCAGTACCTGCTATCAGGCATAGGAAGAAGCTAGCTCCCAACTGCTTTTAGTACTGCCAAGCAGATATAATCAGTTCCCTTGCAGCGCACATCAGCTCCAACTGAACAAAGCTGTAGCTCTGCACTCCACATAGCCTCTCCCAAAGCAGTTAAATAGTCCTCCAGAGAGGCTGGGAAACAGCGTAGCAGTAAATCTGGGGGGGGATCTTTGCTAAACCACACTATCAGCATTAGGTCACACAGAAAGTTGGTACCTGACATTATCTCTAGCCTACAGAGGAGTTAATGGCCTAGTCACTATCAGAAAGCTCAAAACATTATAGCCCCAAAACTCAATCGGTATTTTTGAGAAAACACAACACTGAAAATATTGCAGTATTTTAAATCATGTGAGTTGGATAGATTCTTAAACATAAGCTCAAATCCTGACATTCAAGGTACCCAAGACCCTTTCAGGCAATGGAATACTCAGATGCATAGTAAATTGCAATGCAATTGTATGTTGGTGGTTAAAAGATGTATAATTAAGAGGACTGAGCTCAGAGCTTCACACATTGCATCAAAACAAAAGCCATGATTAAAGAGGTCTTAACTGTGTTGTTTTGCATTTGCTAATATTGGTGCAGATTTCATGTTAAATTGCTTGTTGTGTTCATGACATCTCAGACAAGGTAAAATCATCTACATATGCTTCCAAAACCATCAGCTTGGGGCCAGAAGTGGAACATGGAAGAACCTCAGCTTTTCCACAAACACAAATAGCATAAAGAGTAGTTTTGTTGATTCCTCAGCTTGACCAAGAAAGAACAATTTCCTGTGTTGCCACAGTCTGACTCTTTTGCTGAGACGAACAGTAAATATATAGATTTAAAGATGATTGGGCAACATGGAATGTCATCCATTCAGAGCCGAACAGAGACCATAAAAATCCTTGCAAAAGACACGCATTTAAAGATACCTTACAGCAAAACCTTTCAGTCAATATTCACAAAACCTGTATTATTAGAAAGCAAAAACATCCGGTTTTTCTGTTTCATACTAAGAGACCTCATGCAACTAGTACCTCTCTGAAGTGCCCTGTTCTATCAAGAGAAGCTGCACCACATCTAATTGTGGTTGAAACACCACCACAGAGTTGTAACTTCTGTCCCTGTCCTGTGATCTAACCATAACTTTGGCTTAGTTCTGGTCATTTAACAGCTCAGTTCTCTACTACAATCAACCAAGCCTGCTGTAATTCTGTAAACAAGAGTCTCTTTATTAGTAAAAGCATCCAAATTGAGACAGAAAACAATGGGAAGCAAGCAAAGGCAACTACAAGAGCTCCTGTAGGGAACACATTAACTAGAGTACAATCCTTACTCAAGACAACCTCTGAAAAGCCTCACACAAGTCAAGGTACTGCACACACATGCAAGCACCCTGACAGATCAAGGCACTTAACATGTTAAACTCTTACTAGACATTTATAGCTACCACCTGTAATTGTATATTGGACTACTTTTTTTCGTGTTAAAATCTACCTAGGAAGATAGAAGCAGCAACACTGTCCTCATTCTGCCTTTTTAGAAAGCTTATAATTTCAACTCGGCAAAAAGGCAGTTGCTATTGCATAAGGACGTCCGATATATTACCAGAAAAGCAGCAGTATATATTAGGAATAATGGTAATATAGATTATTATTTCAGAATATAATGCAATAAATACAAAATTAAATGTAAGTATTATTCCTAATAATAACGGCTAGAGAACTTACAGACTTGTAACAAGTTTCAATCAACAGCAGAATACACAACTATGAGGAGCGAAAATAACTCTTTCTGTTCCAAAACTTAACAGGTGGTTCTTTTTGTTTGCCTACATAAAATGAACTGGAGCAGAAATTTTAATTTTAGCTGATTCACTCATTTGATAAATAGTACCTCAAAGAAAACATGACAAACACGGCCTAGAGTCTAAAAACCAACAAACATTTAAGACTCTAGAAATTATTCAAAGTTTCTAAAATTCCTAGAGAAAAGCAGTAGGAAGATTCGTAACTGCCGCTAAGAGCACCTTCCTATAGATTTCAAAAAAACAGTTTCCTAAACATGGCTATTCCTGACCTAAGGCTCACTAAGGGCTTTGTACCTCTGGAAGTCTTTTGAACAAGGATTTCTCTAGTCCTGCAGTCTCACCCTCACAGGCAGCTTTTCATGCTTCTGCAGAAGCACACCTACTTCAATGTGGCTATAAGCAGGGCCCAGGTTTTGCCAGGGCGAGCCGGACTGCAGACAGGCAGCCTGGAGATGCAGCAATAAACAGAACATTTAGGCCATTGCAACATAGCAGAAAGGCACTTTAAAATGATATCTCAAAATATCAAAACCGTGATCCTGAGAGAAAGCAGAGACTAAACATACCATAGCATACTTTGTGTCTGCACTTGAACCAAAAAAAGGCTGTAAGTCTAAGTCTTTAATTTGTTCAAATAACAGATAACCTGCACTTGCATATGAGGTTAAACAAAACACTTTAGTCTTATTTTTAGTCCCTATACTGCAAAGACAAACAAGCTTATTTCCAGAGAATACAGGAATATCATACTTGCTTCAGTGGGAATACTCAATAAATAAAATAAAGCAGTAGAGCTCCTCACAGAGCAGCCTTTTAGCAGTTATAAGCTATCAAAGGTTCAATACGGTATTACAATAAATTTGTACCTCCTGAGGATTTACCATACTGTGAGTGCATGCAGCTCTGCAGGACCAGGTCCTACATACAAATTCATTCACTCATCATAAAAATATTGAAACATCAAAATAACTACCACTAAGTAAATTTCAGGTTGCTTTCTGTAGATAATTTAGCTTTACAATTAATAAAACTTGTATGATGTACATATATATTACAAACAAATCACATAAAAGGCTGGGGATGGCTGTGAAAATGTCACCTGGTCCTAAGTGACAGCTTCATATAAAACACGAGTGCCCCGGTTCAGCCGTCAGCAGCGGTACCTGGCGGGTACAGCCTCAGCGTGGAACACTGCCAGCACAGGGGTACCCATAGGAGAGGGGAATGATGCGTTGCCCTAAATTTGCCAGTTTTCTTTTTAAGTCTACCAATCCTCCAAAAATTGAGAGCAGCCTTAAAATAAACCTTAAAATGCTGTTAAGTAACAAAGTTAGCACTAACTGTAGATCTACACATTTTAATCAGATGGTATAATATAAAGCTATAACGTAAACGTTACTGTCATTTCCAAAATTCCTTCGAGATTACCAGTACAAAACCATTAGTATTTTGAGCTAAAAGACCTATTAAGGAACATTCAACCAAAAGTATACCCCTGCTGCATTAGTAACCGGAGCTATTTCACCTGTGCGGGGTGAAGACGTTGGTGGGTTTCCCAGCGGACTCACTTCACAACTACCAGACGTTCTTTTCCCTGAAAAAAAAAGGATCCTTTCATTTTCAGTCTGGGGGGCAGTGGCACCTCACAGGAACCTCCCAACCCATCGGGACCCCAGCCCACGGGGACAGCTAGGGTCCCCCTGCCGGGACAGGAGGTGGGGGCCAGGGCCCAAGCCCAGACATGGCCCAAGCCCAGACATGGCCCGTGCTGTGTAGGGGCCACTGAGGCGATCCCTGCCCCAGGCTGTGGAGCCAGAGGGCTGTTGCCCCTGTCCCACTTACGCAAACCAGGCCGGGGACCGTGCGGGTGGCTGAGGGACCCCGGCCCGGGCCTCGGTGGCTGCCAGCCCCAGCACATGGTGGGCCGTGATGGCAAGGCCGAGGCAGCCCCTCACTCCCATCTTTGGGGCCCTGTCCGGGGCCCCCATGTACCCGCAGCCTACCGGGGGGGGGGAAAGGGGTGAGGGCGGCAGTCTGATGGTCTCCCAACAGCCCCAAAACCTCCCCCCTGCCACCTCCCAAAAAGTTGTGAGGCGAATCAGCCCGCCGCCGGCTCGGCCGAGGGGGAACAGCGGCGGGGTGGGGGGGGGGGGGGGGCACGGGACGAGCCGGGGCGGCGGTGGGGGGGGGGGGGGGAACGCGGCCGTGTCCCGGAGCTCCCGCGACCCGCCGGCCTCATCCCCGCGGCCGCGGGTGGGGGGTGGGCGGTGGCAGCGAGGGGGGGGAAGCACCCTAAAAACGCCGCGAAACTTTCCAGGCCGCGGCCGCCACGGCCCCGCACGCCCCGCGGGACCGGCACCGCCTCCGCCGCGGCGGCCCCGGACCGGGCTGGGGGAGCCCCCCCTCCCCAGCCACCGCCGCTCATTAAAACTCATTTCGGCAAATTAATGCCGCCCCCGGCCCCCCCGGCCCGCGCCCCCCCCCCCCCCCCCCCGCCCCGCCACCCCGTGGGGGGGGTGTGGGGGGAAGCAGCCCCGGCCGAGGCGCCCCCGCCGCCTCCCCCCAGACACCAAAGCTCCGCCGGCGGCGGGGCTCGGCCCGCTTTCGGCCCGGGGCCCGGCGCGGGGGGCCCGGTGGGGCGGGGAGCGGAGCGGAGCTGCCGGGCCGCGCCGCTCTGAGGCCTAGCGCCCCCCCGCCCCCGTTCTCCCCCACCGCCCTTCACCTCCCGGGCAAAGGCGCCGCGGCGCCGCGCCCCGACCCTCCCGCTGAGCTCCGGCGACCGTCTCACCCCCCTTCGGCGCTCCTCTCGGCGCCCGAAAGCCCCAAAACCCCCCTCGGCTCCTCTCACCCCCCGCTGCGGCCTACACCGCCCCGGCCGATCCCCGGCCTCGCGTAGCCCGCCTCCCCGCCCGCCCTACACCCTTCGCACCGCCTGCCGCGCTACGCGAGCCCGGGGATGCAGGCCGGGCCTGGCTTACCTTTCCAGCTGCTTTTTTTTTCTCCTCTCTCTCCTCTCCCCCCTTTCCCTCTGTTGGGCTGACAGATCAGAGTTTCCTCCCCAGCAGAGGGACTGGGAATGGGCTCGGGCTCTGTGCTGAGGAGCTGCTGCCCCCCTGGCTCTGAGAAGATCCTGCTTTTTGTGGGGAGGAAGCTTTGGGGGCTCTTTATTATTTTAAAACTACAAAGTGCTCAGAGGGTAGGTGATTATTAAGGGGAATCCCTGAATATATTCTCCAGCAAAGAAGGCAGGGCTGCTGGGGCTGCTCAAGAAGAGAGCCAGCAGCCTCCTACAGCACCACTACAGGCACTGAGAGGACATAACATCAGAGAGCGGCTCCTCTGCCCTCCAAAACAACAACTTTCCTACCATCTTGGAGGTAGGAGAGAGGGAGAGAGGGAGGGGGAAAAAAGTACAGAAGGTTTCTATAAAGTGTCAATTTGGGGGAGGGAGCCAAATGGCCAAAAACAATTTTTTTATAATTTATGTGACTTTTTATTTTAAATAAAAATGAAATACAAAGGCATGTGGCTGAAGAAACAATTTTCTTTATAACCTGGTAAGATCAGCTTTCTGGAAAAAAAAATTTAAAGGAGGTACGGTAAAAAAATTTTTTTTAGTAACTTTGTTTTTCTTTAAAAATCAAAGTTTCGTATTTTTTTCTTGTAATTTATAAAGTTGATAACTTTTTTGTCGTTGTGTGCTAGTTCTAAAGATTAATGTGTAATTGTGATAGTTAATGAAACTTTTTTTGGTACTTGTACTCCCAGTAGAACAGCTGAGATTGATGTGGGATAGTTTGGTGTAACTGTACCATTACGCTACTTCTCAAGGCATTGTAAATAAAACTGAATGTACAGGTAGAGGGGGAAAAAAGCGCTATTTTTTAATTTTAATTTTTAATATTTTTTTCTAGAGAAGCTATGGGGGATTTAATGCAAGCGTGTGGAACCTGTGATATATGTCTGAGAAATTCTGCTAATCTGTCATGTATTTAGCATTGTCTGCCCTTGAGGATGGGGTGTGAAATTATAAAGCTCATAGCAAGAAATTTGGAGGCAATAGTTGAGTTTTGGTTTTTATGTTTTCAAAGCACTTTGCAGCCTTCCAAAATCTGTTTTGGTTCTTTTTAAGTTACTGGCTTGATTTGAGGGCTTTGTTCCTGATATTTATGAATACTGTTATTCATGAATTCTTTACAGAGTTAAGAAATGCTATAAATTAATACTACAATATCTTGTAATATAAAATAGTAGTTGGTTTTTTTTCTTTGTTGCAGATGGTTTTCTTAGATTGTAAAAAATGTATGAAATGCTGTCAAAACAATGTGAGATCCTATGGTGTATCTATAGGTGAAGACACTGATCACTGTATTCAGTTAGACCTATGATAATGTTCCTTGCAATAGGATTTTGCACAGCCCTGTTCAGAGGTGAACTGCAAAGATGCCTTTTTATTTGTCCTGAAGGAAGAGGAAATAATTAGCAAATTAATGAGCTATACATTAAAAAAAAAAAAAGTATTTAAGTTTTCCCTTGGAAGAATTATTCAGGTGGTACAGGCTAATAGAATTGCAGTCAGACTAAGGTCATATGAATGAAGGTCCTGAATTGCTTAGTATGTTATCAACCTCTCCCCCTACTCTGTCACATCAGAAATACATTGGTTTAGATCAGTTACTGTAATCTTTAAAAAACCAAAATATTCTTGAATATAGATATATTCCCTGTTAAACATACTTTGAGTTTGTCTATCACAAGTGTAGTTTGTGTGTTTATAGTGGGTTTTTCATTTAGATAAATTAGTTTTAATTAAAATGTAAGTCAGGTGGTCTTTGTGTCAAACTTTGTATTTTTTGTTCAGCAGGGGTTTTTTTAAATTATGGTTAGTCTCCCTAGCACATTGTAGTAATCCGGACTGCTGCGTTGTATGGAGTTATTGCATAGGAAGTATGTTCCTGTAGCGGATCATGAATCCGTTATTCTGCTCTGTCATTAGCAAAACAAAAAATAATCAAATGCGTTGCTCCTGTATTGTGTTTTAAAATATTTTCTATAAAAGTAATGTGATAATTAGGGTACTTCATAATCTTGACAGTTGTTATTGTGTGCTTTGGACCGTGAAGTATAGAGTCTTTTTGTGAGATATTTAAACACAAAATACTTTTATATTCTATATCTAAAATGTATGATGGGATTGACAGGGATTACAAATACTGGTTATATATGGGATGATTAAAAAACCCCACCTTTTGAAATATTATAAATACATTACCTCAATGGATTCAGAAATTTAACAAATGCAGCATAAACCAATATTTAATTTTCTTTTATTTTAAATAAGTAAAGGAACAAATTCTTAGACCCGTTTTGCAAGTGCTTGCAGGCCTGATTAATAATTCAGAAGTGTTTGAAGACTCACTCAATACTTGCTTGCCTAAAACTCTTACCAAGTCGGTAGGGTTTTGCTAGAGTACCAAATTCAAGCTGCTGCACTAAGTGATGTCCTGTGTCTAGCACTACGTCAACAGAAGAGAATTGCTACTTTTAACTAAGTCAGTGGTTCACTATTATTAATTCTCTTTATTGCACTAGTAAGAAATTTTTAGTGTTTTAGGAAGGGAGACATCAACAACTGGTCTGTACTGCATCTTTCTGGGGTACCCTTGAGAATATCTGTGCAGCGCACTGAAGGGTATCTTAGTATACTTTTTAAATGGCATGCAGATGACACAACATGTTAGAGAAAGGGCTGCAAAAGCACTTGAGAACCTGAATACCAGAAACAATATTAAACCCTTTCTTTGGCTTATGTGCTTGACTTTGCAGATACTGACTTTAATCCGATTATTTGCATGCCTAAATTTAAACATGCATCACAGTAGCATTACACATTTTGGTGACATCCTGAGATCTATTTGATGTGTGTTAATTGCAAAGCCAGAAGCTTAATCCTAAGGGAAGGGAGAAACATTTTGAATCTAGTTTGGAATAGGAAAACTGAAATTGGATTGATTTTTTTTTTTTTTTTTTTACTGTCTTAAAAAAAAAGATTGAAACTTTTTAAGGAGAACAAAGTAAAGAAGAAAAACTCACTCAATCTCAGTTATGACACTATTGTGTAATCATTCAACAGAGAAATGAAAATCTGTACTTTATGGATGGAGGAATTTATTTAACAAAACTTTGTTTATTTACCTGAGAGGATTAGAAGGATTTGCTTTTCAGCAATATACTAAAATTTGCAAACACTATTTTGATTGTTTTGCTGGCAACAAACTGTTACACAGTAACACCTGAAATGAGCAAAGTCTGCTAGCTTTAGTAACGTGGCATTAAAAGATTTTATTAAAAAGGTTTATCTCTATGGACAAGACTTTTCTCAAGTTGAGAGATGCATCATTTTGATAGAGCGGTACTCTGAAATTATGTTGGAGAACAAACTGGACTCTGAGCTTCCTGTACGAGGACAGTGGGTAAAACCCAAAGCAAGACACATTCCCTGTACAACATGAAGAGTGGTATCCTGGAAATTCCATTTCTTCATTATAGAATAGGTCTGGCTGCGTTGACTTTAAAGTGGCCACATCCCTGGACCAACCGCTCCAGCCAGTAAATGTATTGTACGCTTGAGCACAGAGTGGTCAAAGAACACTAATGTTCCCTAAATCACTACTTTCTGGCTAATGAGGCATACTTCGCTGATGTGCCTCACTGGTATTAATAGTGAGACAGAGGGCAGTGGCATGGTGAATAAGCTTTGTGAGTCTAATAAAAGTAATGGAATAGATGCTTTAGGTTGTATACCAGTTACTGGAGGAGGCAGCATCAAGAAATGAACCTTGACTCTCTCCCAAGGTCATATGCACTCCAAGTGCAGATCTCAGGAATTTCTGGAGCGTGACTTGGACTCTGTGCATGTGTGGAAGAATCTGGGGGTTTCAGCAAATAGTGTTATAATGTCAGCGTCTTGGTATTATTCTTTGAAAGGCACATACATTCCGAGGAAATGGTTCCAACGCCTTCAAGTGCTTGTGAAAGGGATCAGCAGTTTATTTAAAATGCAGGTGGAATATTGTGAAGGGGAGGAACAACTCCTGTGAAGATGTTCATTAAAGGCTTTCATATATAGAGCCATGTTTGTATAGAAGATCTTGTCTGTAGGAGCTTAAGCACTGAAAAGGGTGACAAATCAAATAAAACCCAAGATTATGATTAGATACATTCTTCTAAGCAATGTCTTGAGCAGCAGTTTTGTGTGGTATTGGTTTATTTAATTGTGGTAAGTTCTGAGGTCAAGTGAACCATTAAAGCCCAGCACATTAGTACTATTGAAAAATGCTTTTTTCTTTATTTTTCAACAAATCTTTAGCATTCAGCTGCTAAAATTCCAACCCATGTTTTAGTGCACAGGTAGCGCAGCTGAAAGTCTAGGACAAACCGTATGTAGAAGAGAGTAACTTTGCTTTACCCCGTCATAAATGCTAGCAAAGCAGCACAAAGTACAGATGACTGGCCTTGTTTTCCTGAGTCTTAGGGGCTTCATTAAAGCTTATTGGAGCAATGGGAATTTTGCTGTGCATTTCCGAAGGAGCACAGTTGCAGAAGTGTTTAACCAATTGGGAGCAGACATATGCTAGCTGTTGCATGATAATGTAATTAATTGATAGTGAACTGTACTGAAAATAGTAATTAACCAAGACTTAACTAATCTGTTCCTCATTATCAATGTGTATTTTAATCTGCATTAAATAAATGGTATTGTCTTTCTGAAGCTCAGCAAAGACAAAATAGTAAGACTGTTAACTGTGGGAAGGTTGTCCAGAGTACATGGCTGGCATCTGTGGAGCCTTCTTTAAAGAGAAGACAAATGGAGTAAAACACCCCAGCAGAATGCTCTAATAGAGTCCTGTTTTCCTGGGAAGCCCACTGTACAAAGTGTACTATTGCACTTTCACTATCTACTTTTGTCTATTGGTCTTACATTAAGTGTAGCGGTTAAGAACCCCCACACTTGATCACTGCCCTTCTTTCCTCAGTTAGTTCAGTTATTCATTTACATTCAGGTCTTGGTCAGCACTGCAAATTGGAAAGATGGGACTTCCCACTCTGGACCCAGTCAGCAATCTCTGAGTCTTCTGAGAATAGCCAGAACACGATGCTTCAAGCAAAGGTGTGGAATATCCTGTGACAGGTACTTCGGAAATGAAAACCATGCAGGGCACGTTTTTACAAAACTAGTTAGAGCTGAGCTAACATCAAAGCATAAGGCTTAATTAGTGTCTAGGGTCACGAGATCCTAGTAGATTTTGAAAGTTATTTGTTATACATGAAGCTTTTTGCCCCTAGTATGTTTCTTTTTGACGTGTGGTTCTCATCTCTGATCCATTCCAAACATAGACACAGGTGCACAGAAGGTGACAAGAAGAAATAGAGTTATGTCTCAGAAATACTAGTTAAGTAGATTCAAAATTCAGTATTAGCATCACAGTGAGATGTCCCTGCCAGCTGTTATGTCTTACTATGCAAAGAGGCCTCCAAATCTCAGCGGGCTTCACGGGGTGAAGCACTGTGAATGGATGCTTGCATGTAGCTGGAGGAAAACCCGTATGAAGTGTTCAGCGTAGCAGGCTCTACTGATTAGGGAGTCACTTGGAATTTGAACGGCAAGGTTTTATGTAACATTGCTTACAACTGTGCCAGTTCTCTGTTGTGTCCAGCTGTGGGGAGCTGGGGATACCCAGGTACTTTGGGACGCAGTGCTGACATGGTTCCAGCTGCTAATATGCATTACTGTAAGTGTCCTTTGGATAAAACCTTACACAACAGAGGGGACCTAGAACTTGTGTGAGCCCCTGCCCCCTGCCAAGGATTCACTGTTTCTGAACAAAGTTTTCCTTGTGAGACTGTAAATTTCAGTGTTTCATTCCCAAAGGTACCTGTGCCCACTTGACATTTTATTAATGATTATCTGTTAATATCTATTAATAAAAAGTTTTGGTTTTGTTTTTAAATGGAAATTTTAAAACTACTTCTTGAGAAAGGCAACTACTCAGGGAACTCTGTGATAACTTACCCCATAAAATAAGTTCTTGTAGCCTGATAAAAAGCTTACTTCAGTTGTCAGTGAAGTCCTTAACTTTGTGGTGCTTTCCATAATTCTCTGCTTATTATTTTTTTCCATGATGGTAGTCACAATAAGTCCTCTTCTATCAGTTTGCTTATTAGCACTTTCTCTGTTCATGTCCTGCCACTGCCTTGAGTCAGTCTTCCTACCCTTCATCACTGAAGGCGATTTCTCCTAATTGCATATTCGAAGGACAACACAACAAATCATTATTAAGAGACTGTCTTGTTTTGGGAGAGGATGTATTGGCTTAGCCATTGTTTGGAGTACTTGATGAGGAGGAAGCGCGTGGGGACAGGGATGGACATGAGGTTTTATTACCTTTCCCTTTGGATTAAGGCTGATGCCATGCTGCTGCTCTGCTTTTTCTTTAGCTTTATGAGTCTGAGCTGCTTTTTCTACTAGCTTCAACAGTAATAGACAGCACACCCCCAAGCCACCACATAGCAGACCCTGTCTTGCAAAGACCATCAGCCTCAGAAGAGGCGTTGATCCCTAATCTTTTACTTCCTGGGGAAATGCTACAGACACTTCCTACTTGAGATACACTTCAAAATACATTAAAAAAAAATGAGCTGGTTACAATTATTTTTATGAATGGCCTAGTTTTGTTGGCTGTTACAGAGTCAGGCTGAGAACATACCTCGGTTTGACTTGACTTCCATTCTGCACCACATTGTCTGGTTTCTTTTTATTGAGGAAGGTCACTAAATTGCCCAGGATTTAAAGCAGGCTGCCTCTGGAACTGTAGGGATGTACCCATGGGATGCTGGTGCTTCCAAGAAGGTGGCTACTGAACAGGGTTTTAGAAAAATTTTGGTTTAAAATAACAGCTTAAGATTTAGATGCTTAAATCTGCCTGCAGTATTTTGACAAGTTTTCTTCTCTAATCTGACTGCTGGCGTTAACCTGGCCTAAACTTGTCAGAATATGTAAGTTTTCAGTAGGGCTTTACCTTGAATTAACACACCCCTTTTCCTCCTCCTCTCCCCACAACCTTCTGCTGAAGACAAGACTACATGAAGGCAAGGTTTAATCTAAGCCATGTTCGGGGTTAACTGCTTACACACAAGAGCTATGTTTACACAGTGCGGCATTGACAAGAGGATACTTAATGACCAGCCCATCCCTCTCTCTCCCGGACACGTACCTGTTCTTTGGCATGCTGTCTGCGCGGGCAGGAACCACCGAGATGGGGGTTACAGCAGCGTAACTGGCAGTGCAGCCAGCTGGCCACCAGGTGGTACTAGGGCTGCATCACCTAGCTGATAATCCCCTACGTTAGCAGTCAAGATCATCATCCCAGCTCTTCATTGCCGCCTTCTCATAATGCTCTGCTTTAATCTGAGGGTGCCACTTCAGAACCAGCAAATAGTAGCGCTAACTGTAAACTTATTTCTTTTAAATGAACGGAACTAAAGTTGCACGAGTAGCACTGTTTCTGTAATCTGCATTCCAGTACTTTGCCCAGCCTACATCACCTCCCTTCCTTCGCAGACCCCTACTGTCCTGTTATTGCTAGCTGGGTGGAAGTCCACACCTGCGCTGACGATCCAGCCACCAGAGCAAACAGAGGAGATAAGGGAATAGCTACTCGTCTGGCTGAGAAGTTCTATACTCGGTGACAGCACCAAATGTCCTGCTTACCCTTGTCTTTCAAGGTAAGGGCTGGACACTTTTTGAATAGAAATAAGGATCCCCTATACACAGTAAGCAAAGGATGCAGAGCTTTCAAAAACCCCAAAATTAACGCATGCCTGAGCTCCCAGAGTTAAATAACGCTGCAACATTTAAGGCAAAAAAAAAATCTCTAAAGCTTTTGAACCCTTACAAATTTTGAAGTGAAGAAGTGTTAACTGACTTGTTGCACAGCTGAAATTATCCCTCTGTGTTTGCACAACATGGATTTTCAGGGAGAAAAAAAAGAGTTTTCATCCTAAGAACCTGAGAACCAAATGTTTTACTGAATATAGGATCCAGCTACACCCTTTCCTCTTAAACCTACCATCTGTGAGAAGAGCCAACTGCCTTGCTTTTGGCATATGTTCTCACACACACTCCTCCTTTGCTATGTCCCTGCCATAACCCCCTCTTCCTCCTAAAGAAGTAATGTTCCACAAGGACAGGGTGAAGGTTTTATGCTGTACTTGGTCACACATGTGGGGACACACACAATGGGGTCCTGTAAACTGCCACGTTAAAAACAGGCTCAAGTATTTCTAGACGTCTCATTCATGTGCACAGTAGCGTCTTTGCGTAAAGGGACGAGTTGTCTTTGGCTGGTGCTACCAGAAGAACAGACCCTGATGGTAACTGGAAGATAGCAGGCTGAGGCAACCGATGTCCAACATTTAAGACTTAATCAGCTAGTGTAAGGACACTGGGCTATACCAGGATAACCAGGAAGACTTTTCTCCCTGGGCAGGAAAACAATTTTGAAAAAATTTCAAGCATGGAAGAAAAAAAGGAGTCTTCTACAGCAGCACTCTCACACACTCCGGGTTACTCTGCACTGAAAAACGTAGCTTTTTCTCATGCGAGATATTTTGTTTTATCAAGTTGGAAGCGATGGCTTTATGATATTGTTCCCATTTGCACGATTCCTGAAAGGATCGTTCTAAACCTTATTACTCTAGCAGCCTGTTGAAGAGAAAGTTACCCTTCTTCCAGACTTACATTACCAACGTAATAGAGTCACTGTTCAAAGTAATTCTAAAGCTTAAAAAAACCCCAAACCCACCACACACAACCCTTTCCCCTACTTTGCTATAAGAAGATCAGTACCCAGAGAAACTATTCTGAAATCTTTTCTGTATCTGAACCGGTGTAGCTGAAGGCCTTTCTCTTTTTTGCCAATTTTTTCAAGCAGTTTCTTCTGCTTTTCTTTTTCATGACATCAAAATTATTTTTATTCCCTCCATGAGTAGTTTCTCAACTGAAGCAAAATGGAGAAACATACAAATATCTAGAGCAGTGACAGGTCTGAACCCTGACATAAACCAGGTACGTTTGATTCAAAGAGGGACAACTTGCTCTGAAAGTGCATTACAAAAATAGCACAATCACACACTCACCAGTGCTTAATGTTAAGATATATGGATGCTCTGAAAGAAGGTTACAAGCTAGTATTTTTGCCATGTAGACTTGTTCCTAGCAAATCATGACCTACTGAGTCCGAGCTGCTTCCTGAGTTCTTTTCATGCATGCAGCATGAGCTATATGAATTACATAGGTAATGGGCTGTTTGGTATCATAATTTATTTGTACACAATCATCACATACTCTGCCTCTGGGTACAGTAAGTTGAGTGCTGCATGTTCTCTCAGACACAACAGTCCTATAATATTATGGGACAATTTGAACTGATGAAAATGTGAAGGAAGAAAAGAAAAAAATACAATGACCTAGCAAACAGATTTTGGAAAAAAAGATCAGTCACTGCAGTTAATTGCAACGAATACTTGGATGGCGGTGGCAGTCTGATTAGCAGCTGGCTGGCTCTTCTACTGCATGAGCACCTTCTACAACAGCTTTCACACACTTGGCCATCGTCTGGGATGCTCTACTGATTGAATCTGAAAAAAATCCACAGGTCACAGGGTTATAACTGTTCACTGTCAAAATTATACATAGACACAATATAAGAGAGATTTAGGACAAACCTGCACAGAAAGAGGATAAATTGCTTAGTTGAAAATACAGTCCAACAGTCTGTGCTTTATGAAAATTCCAAATAATTTTACTGGAAAATTTTATTTCTTCAAAAAACCTCAAATACTACATATCTTACTGAAAAGCTTTAAATGCCTCATAAGAATCTTACTGTAAAGCTAAGTAAAATGTATTGCTGATTTCAGAATAGAAAGGCCATGCTATACATACCTGTCATATAAAAGTCTTTTATTGTGAGCTGAGGTGGAACAAGAGGATCAGCAAGAAGCTGTTGTTTCACTAGCTGTGGCAGGAAAGGGAAAGAAGGAAAAAAGTCAGCTTTTCGCTAGGAATTTGTTACGAAAGCATTTGCTTAATGAATTCTGCATTCAGTGCAGGTCAAAGAATGCTTGTAGTACTGCGTATGAAGAAGGCCCGTTTCTTTAAAAAGCATCAGGCTGTGTAACAGCACCAAACCATGCCCAGATGCCTCAGTTTTGGTTACCTTGGACAATTCGTTTGCCTGGTTGAAGTAGTTAGCCTCTTCCACATCATCATAGCGAACCAGATTAGGAGACACTTCTTCTAAACGCTTCCGTATTTGATCAAGGTTCTCATACGGCAAGGTCATGCCAGCCAGCTAAGAGATTCACAGAAAGAAATGCCATCAAGTCTAGGGATTTAATACGTCATGGTTTACTTCAGGTGCGTTAATGGATTGGTAAAGTCAGGGAAAAAATCTGTGCTCCTGAAAACAAAAGGCAGTTAAAATGTACAAACTGAAACAAAGTCACAGTAGTCTGTGGACTTCTGATGCCTACAGCTAAGACTTGCCCATGTGAAAGCAGCAGGCTGTCCTGTTTGCCACACAGAATCAAAAAAAGACAAGAGGTGCTCTTCTCCTTCCATACAGATGTCACTTGTACTTTCCCTAGCGTACCACCAAATGACATAGAAGCTGGTACAATTATCAATGCATCTTGTTCCCAGTGACAACTAAGCATGTATTTGACCTTATCTAATGATACCAGATCCTGTCCTCAGAGTTCATGTTCTCTTTCTAAAAAGCAAGGAACTGCATCCTCCCACCAGTTGCCTCTCCAGCACTTCATGACCTGCAGAATTTGCCGACAAAGCTTCACCCATTCTGCATTCCACAGCATACAGCAGCTACAATATTAGTGCTGTCCTCGGAAGGGAAACGACATGCTTTAACTCACAGAATTAACAAAGGATTCACTACAAAACATTACTCCTTGAGACTACAGTCATGTACTTCCCTGAAAATGGACGTCTTTTTCTGGAAACACTTTTCGATATAGAAGGAACTTAACCTCCCATTATACTTCCATTAGAAGCAATTTATAACAGCAGCAGTACCTCAGAGACAGCTCTAATAATTTTCCAGTCTTCCCTTGCCATCCCAGGAGGTGTTACTGCTACTCTTGTCTGCTGGGCCCTACCCTCAGTATTCACGTACGTGGCCGCCTTCTCTGTGTATGCTGCTCCTGGGACAATAACATCAGCCATGGGAGCTCCCACATCCCCGTGATGTCCTAAATACATGGAAAGAGGAAACAGTACACAACCACGTAAGACATAAGTCAATATAAAAATAAATGCTTTAGTAACACCATACAGAATTTCTGTGTTCCCAGAAAAAGGAGTTTCTAAGGTACTGACAGGCTGACTGCTCTGAGGTCTTACTTGCCCAATGCTCTGGGGAGAAACAGATTACAAGCAGTAGTAAATGGAGTTCAGTCTCTATAGTCACTTGCCTCTGGGGGCTCCTGGAACAAGGATGCCATGTGAACTAAGACCATGTTTTGGCACGATAGAAGAGCTGGGAACCATACTGGTTTGTCTGCCAGGTGTGAAGCTATTCTCCAGAAGACCCAGCTGGTTTATATTCCCTTACTACTCAACCACAGTTTCTCATTTTTACATAAGAAATAGGTAACCAGTATCTCAGTTATATGTTGGAACTCCCATTTCTTGGCAGAAAATAAAGGCTAGAATTTATCAGAGGGTCAGATATGTTTGTAAGGATGTGCCACTCTTTAGGCTTTCCCTCCAGCTATTAGATAGCAACATTTCTTAATTCACATCTACTAATTACCTTGATAGATGATAAAACAATCCTTTGGCAAATCCTGACGTGTTATACAACCTGAATCTGCTCCCAAGAGATACAATACTTTGGGAGGATTTTTCCTAATTGCCTCCACTCCTGGTTTGAAACCCAGATCCAAAGCAGCTACCTGGCTTGCAACCCTGTAGGAACAAACACAGGCCTTTAAGTTACTTTAGAATTCTCCCTCTCCCATTGGAGCAGACTTAACTTTTTTTGACTAAATATTTCAAAGGGACATAAGAGGTCAGTAACAGGACAAAAATGAAGCATAAAGGCAGCTTAATATTTTGACAGAGTATCAGGTTGGTTATGCATTTTGCCAAACTGATGCCGTTTTCACTGGGAATCTCACCTATTTAAAATGGGATAGCAAAATAAAAGCAGACATTCCAGGTCAGGACCTAGCAGCAGCCAGCTAACTTGTCATCTGGAACATCAAGGTTCACATTTCAGCTACGAATTGAACTCAACAGGCCTTTAATTCAGGGCACTCATGTGGAAGATGAAAGACCAGCTACCGGACCATCAGCTACTCTGAAGCATCCAAGACTTCAGAGCACTATTTCGTCACTATTCATATATTCACACATACAAATACTCGTAAGAGAATGAAATAATAATTCTCATTTTATGGCAGTCTTTCTTTTCCAAAGAAACAGCTTTGCGTAACCCTGTGTAATCGGGTGCCAGACTTACACTTATATTAAAAAGAAACAAGATTCTCTCTGTAGAGATCGTTCAGTGTTACTCGTGTTCATCTGGCGTAGGCAGACACGTTGATTCCAATAAGTTACGTTGCGTTTTACACTTAAGGTTGAGAGGATGGTGCGCAAAATCACCAAAGTCCATAGTATGAAAGACTGCCAAACCACGTGTAAATAAGGTATCATAAGTGTTCCTTAACTCATCAGGGTTTTGGTATTAAATGTTTCGGTTTCAACAGCAGGATTTTTATATTCAAGTTTCCTTCAGAGGACCAAGCCCTACTCTTGCTACACTAGTTTCACATCAGTGAAGTTGCTTTTGGCAGGACTTTGCTGAGTCTGTGAATCTGAGTGCCACTACCTTTGCTGAAATCATTTTTCCTTTCCAGAGGTTGTCAATTTGACAGACGATTAGAAAGAGTGGGGAAGGACTGTCTCAAGAGAATCTTGCCTATTGAAAGGAATAATAACCAAATAAACTAAATAACTAAGATCAAAAGCCCTAAAATGAAAAGCGTTGAGGCTTTCCTACTAACTAGTCACTTCAGAAACTGCACAGTAAAAGGAGAATTATAAGAAACCATAGCATTTAAATACTCTTCCCGTTTTGTTTGGTTTTCTTCCTGTAGATAAAAAGCCATCATTTAGCAAGTGACACTGGTCTGCTCTGCATCCTACTGAGCACTGTTATTAAGCTCTCTTGTATTCTGTACCTCTACATCAAATGTAGAATTTGAAGTTTAGTAAAATCTCAGGGAGAGCCTGAAAGCTTGCCAGCTCAAGGAACCCAGTTCTATTGAAGTTTCTGCTACGTTGTACTTCTCTATTTTATATTGCCTACAGGCTCTAACCTGATAAGCCGCTTGTGTGTACACAAAGAAATTTGCACACGTCCGTTGCAGTAACTTGTGTAAGCCCAGTGTAAACAGAAGTGGCTCCCAAAAAAGCTTTAAAGCAAACCTGTGGAGGATGTTCATGACTTTCCAATCAGAACCAACACCGCTCTTAGTCCTGGCATTTTGTGCAATGGTGGAAACGGCAGCATGGATAGCTGCTCCATCACTGCGCTGCAGCGCCGCACTACCTACCACCACCATTGGCTTTTTGGCCTGGTCGAGGACCTGTGCAAGTGAAGAATCAAGAAATTCATTCCAAGGCTCTGAAGACAATTCTTGGTGCAGCTAATAATAAATACCGTCATTTCTACATACATCTTCCATGCAAAGCTACGGTTCCGGAATGGTCAGTGTTTCATTTAGTGATAAAGCCCAGAGAAACCGCTATAAGCGGTACACTACCCTGTCGATAGAGAACCATACTCCTGACAAGCAGACATTTATGTGGAAACAGCAGCAGCTGAAACAGCCTGGTTTATATCAAGAAATACTCCAGGAGTCTCCTGCACTGCAAAGTTTTACACACCTGAATATATTAAACAGTACACACATACTTCGTGCACGCTAACCATTGCCTCATCTCTGCACGTGATTAACAGCAAACAGCCCCACGTGCAACACAGTACTTCTCTTCAAATCTCTCTCTGTGGGGAATTCAGATTATTATTCAATACATCTTCGGTTTAACAGTCACACTCCTAAACGGCGTGTACCTTGGCGAACGCATGTTTTCCAGAAGCAATGTCCTGGAGTATCTGTGGGGACTCTCCTAGGTGATCATATCTGTAGGTCAGATTCACGGGGGAGCCAACAAGGGCCACTTGCAAGTCATTGTGAAGCCAGCTGAAAACATAACAGACATTCTATAAAAATCAAAGAAATAAGAGTTTTACTGAACCAAAGCCACCAAAGATAAGTTCAGCAATAACTTGAAATAGGATGCAAATTCTTTCACAGGAATTTAAACGGCTTTCGTTGTTTTGGTAACATGCAGTTCAGTGTTATTCTGATTGTTACGCAAGCTTAAGGTTGTTTTTAGAAGGACTATTTCTCTACGTACATCCTGAGACCAGTGCAGCAACACTCCTTACATGAGAAGTTCATAATTCCCTCCTCCCTTCAGTGGAATTGCCAATTCATAGGGAAAAAAGGTTGCACAAAATGAGGTGCTACAACTTTAAACCACCTTTTCCAGTGCTAGGCAAAAACAAACAAAAAACCTCCGCACCTACAGCTACTATGAAATCTATTTTGCTTGACTTAACTCTTAGTTATTGAGAACTGAAGTTAAAGTCATCTGTAGGAGGGAAGGATAGTGCTCACTGGTTTAGAAATCCATCTATTTCTTATAGAAACAGAGAAAAATTTAGCTGGTTAGAAATTTTTCTCTTTTTTTGCAGCCGCTCATAGCACACACTTATAAAATATACAAATTGTTCATAAATTTAATTGCATTTTTTCCTCTCAAAATTTTAAGGCCACTGTTGTTCAAAATTATATATTTTGGAAGATGCCAGCATTAGGAAGGACAGGGCTTTTACAAACCTCATTTGTCTCCTGCTGACACATCCTGTTAAAGTTCAATTAGCTATGTTCAAAAGTTTGGGAAAGCCACATTACTTGCCAAAGAAAATGTTGAAGTTGAATGACTGCTTCTAAAATCAGCAAAGCTGATTTGTTACAGCAATACAAAAAGCAGCAACTGATGCTGCAAACAATTCCTTCAGGAATATGCTTCAACAAACTCCTCCAAGACGGAAAATGTGAGGTGTCTGTGTAACACAACAAAGGAAGGAGTATATGAACGTATGTAAAATGTCAAAGTGAGGATGAACAAAACACAGCTATACACTACAGGGAGAAGAGACCCTCCTTTTCTACACACATATCACTGTTTCCTTTACTAAAAGGTGAACTAAACCCAGTGAGACCACCAGGATGAACACTCTCAACTTACACTCAGAGGCTCCACCTCAGCACTGTATCAAACCCAGATGGATTTGCATGCATATTCACCAATACAAACCTCTTTCGAATCCTGGCATTAAAAAGTGGTGCCTCGAAGCGTGGATTGGTGCCAACCAGAAGGAGGACATCTGCCTCCTCCACTCCGGCAATCTTGGTATTAAGCAGGTAGTTAGAACGTAAATCTGTGCTGTAACAAAAAGATGTAAGAAAGAAAGGATGAGAACTCAGTGAAGGGAAGGAATGAAGGTATGGTAAAGATTCTAGATGGTCAAAATATTTTTTCCATCTCAGGAAGAGAAAGGGAAAGAAAAGATTTCTCAATCCAGATTACTAACCCAAAGAAAAAGTAAGCGCTTCTCTCGTTCAGGAGTACCAGAGACAGCAAAACATTAAAGGGATTGGTGTGGATATTTCCTACATGTACAGTTATTATCAGCCTTCGCAAACTCCGTCTGCTATTGCACAGTTTACAAGATCAAAACTGTCCTACAGGTTTCAAAGGACAAATAGACGAAACTATCCAACTTTACAGCAGTGTAACTGGCTTTCAGTACCCTACTGTTAAGTGCAGCAGCCTCGACAGGCGGTAAGGCACGCGACCTGGCTGTAGTAGAGACTATGTATCAACCCCCAATCCACAGATACTCTCTAGAATGCACGTTGTGAATTCCAACAGAACCTGCTAATGCACCAGCAGTTGCTATGCTTGGTCATTTCAGAATCTTACCGTGAGATGATTTGCGGACTGTAAAGTTTACTAACATACTAATTACAGACAAACCTCGCCTCAACTCTTACCCAGCTCCGGCGGTAGGGAAGACCTCTTCAGTGCAGAGCGTATCACAATTTACTCTGTTCAGTAAGTCTTTCAGAGCTATTAGCGCTTCTGCATCCACCAGTCCTCCTACAATTGCTGCCACTTCCTTACCACTGACAGCTTGTAGCTGGAGAAAGTATAAACACAAGCAAAAGAAATAAATGCCCTTTCGGCCCGGGCAGATGTTTGTTACATTAAGATGTGCCGAAGCCAGCAGTGCAACCGCTGTCCTGGAGCAGCACAAACGGATCGGCAGCAACTCCAGCTCCGTCAGAACTCAGGATAAGCAGAGAACAGCTCTCTGTAGTCTGCGCAGGTCTCTCCCACTCAAGTTACTGCTCAGATGTGGCCAATTCTCTTTTGGTGTGGTGAAGAAGATTAAGGAATACTTTTATTTTAATGAAGCTACAGTGCAGCCAGAATACAAACTTCCATAACGCAAGCTGAGGTAGTAAACTCAAAGGTATTATCTGAGAAGCAATAGCTCTCGTAACAAACCCTGCTACTGTATCACGGGCAAAAACATCCTTGAGGAAGGTTCAATTACAGTTACTCAATTCTACTTCGTCCCACATAAAATTTTTAATCAAAATGTGGAGCAGTCATGCAGCACTTCATCTGAGCAGCAGAATCCATCACCACACAGAGAAAGCACTGAGGCAAGCACAATTCAGATATAAGCAATACAGAATTAATGGCTTTGATGGCAAAAGTGGTGATAGCACAGTTTAAATAGATTTTAAAAAGTCTTCAGATAGCTCAGAGTAATTGAGGAAAGTTGCTTCCTCCTAAATTTCTGAGGGAACAGTTTAGTTTCCTATTTCAATAAAGGTAATTGCTCTCCCAATGCCCCAGATGAAATCATGATAAGACAAAGTTCTTCAGATCGTCTAATCCACGAAACAAGAAGTAATATTCAAAAGAAGAAATTTAAGTGGAAATACAATGGATTAGAAGTCCAATCCTCCCCTCTAACCTTAAAGAAAAAGCCCTTTCTCTAGATAAGGGTTTTCACATTAATCACTGTGATATGTCCACCTTTAGAAATTAATTCTATGCTACATATATTGGAAATTGTTCTTACCACACCAGCAACGCGAGTTAAAACATCCTCCCATGAGGCATAAACAAGTAGTCCTTTCTCGTTTTTGATCATTGGCTGAGTAAGTCTCTGACGCTTCAGACCATCATATGCAAACCTAAGTGAACACCACCGATATTACTGAAGAGCAAAGACAAAGGTAATTGGGTATACCAACTGTTTTCTGAGACTGAGTTTTCTAACAGCTTGCAATGATTAGAAAGGAGAAACACAAGAAATATTTCCCCTGAAAGTTTAACTTTTCCTTCCCAAAAACAAGAAAAAAGATCTGTGATACAAAGAGTTACTGTAAAAAAAAAAAAGCTACAAAAATGCAAACATTAGAAAACTCAGTAACTTCAATTACAGTATTAAAGACATGTTTTACCAGTTATTCTTCACTATAGCTTTACAGTATTAACAGTGGAATCCAGAAGTCAGTGCTACTGTCCACATTTCTGGTTCTGCAAAGCGTGCCTTTAATGTGTGCATAAACGCACATGCGGGTACAAACCCCTCTCACACACCTTGTTTTGTCAGATATCCATTCCTCGTTGATATCTTCATGCAGCCTTGGCAAAATTCTCATGACTTCTCCAGTTCTCGTGCTCACTACGATGTTGCTTCCAACTGCATCAAGAACATCAATTGACTCTACCTTCCTGTTTAGAAGAACAAATAAACCATTTGCAGTTTTCTGTCTACAAGCAGCAGATGACTGCATAACAAACAAAACGACAATTCAAGAGCTGTAGGCTTAGCTTTAGCTGTACTTACGAGAGCTTAGTTTCACAGGGTATTTTAAATAATATCCTCAACAATCACTGAGTTAATGAATTTGAATTTTCCTCTGTACACATTCTTTTACTGAGCAAACAGCACAACCCAAAGTCCAAAACATTGTAGAGCTAAAAAAAGGGAGTAATAGCCACAAACTATAAGATTGTTCATTTTCTTGAATGAGCTGTGAGTAAGTAACAGAATGGGTGAGAAACAAGCTGCACCTTCAGTACACGTTAAGATACAGACCTTGTCTCCCACGGACGCGCAGTGAAGGCATAGGGCTTGGAGGTGAGAGCACCAACTGGGCAGATGTCAATGATATTTCCCGATAACTCAGACATGAACATTTTCTCAACGTAAGTACCAACTTGCATATCGTTTCCTCTTCCGGTTGTTCCCAAGTCATCTACCCCTGCAACCTCACTAGCAAACCTGGTAGATGCAAGAAGAATGAAAACCAAACCTGGAAGGTACACCAGCAGCACAGCACATTTTTAACCCTTGTCTCAGTTTCTTAAGATAAGACATCAGCTTTAGTTCATGCACCAGAAAGAAGAAAACAATTGATCAGGTGCCTTAGTGCCACCACATGCAGGACTATACATCTGCAGAACTTCATTCAGACAGGCCTGCAAGAACTAGGTGGAGGTAAATCAAAAACCAGAGCGCTTCAGGGCTCACTGAATTTCACAGTCTGAGTCCAAGATTAGTCCTAACGAACAAGCTCTTTCTAGAACGAGGCGGGTACATTGTATTCCTTCCCATCTGGGTCAAGTTAACTGGTACTGAGTCTCGGGACTACAGAACAAGATACATACAGCTGCCAGAGGCTGTCAAGAATAAATCAAACTTGCAACTGTGGCTGAGGAAGCCAATATTTTAAAATCCATTCTGTCTCTAACACCATGGGAGCAGCTCTGCCCTGCAGAATTCTGATTTCACTCTCACGTTTTGGCCATCTCCCTCCATTTCCTGTACGACAGCTGGCTGGTAGCTCTGGGAAACCAGCTATCAGTCCCTACCAGAAATAAAATTCTTAAGTACAGTCAGAAAAATAAGTTTAAAAAATGACTGCCCCTCATAGTGCTTCTTTCACAAATAAACTGATAGCAATATGCCTGCTCAGTACTCTCTCCAGTGAAAAACAAAGGACATTACCTGATGCATCGAGTGCACTGTATACACCGAGTCATGATTGTTTTGACTAACGGGCCGATGTTCTTGTCCTCCACAGCACGTTTTCCCTCTCTAAATCTACTCCTATCACTGCCAAACATCATCGATTGATCCTAGAACAGACAACAGAAAACAGACATCCAGGCTGCTGGAAAGCACTGTTTCACCTAAGGCAACAGTATTAACACACAAGTCCACACAGTTTAATTGGATGGTGTACCTGCAGATCACATTCTCCACCCTGATCACAGATAGGACAGTCCAACGGGTGATTTGCCAGCAGGAACTCCATTACACCCTCTCTGTTGGGTTCAGGAATTACAGTTAATGTCAGCTTCACATCATTTGGCAGATAGCCTCCTACAGCTGATTAGTTGTGTTCGAAGAAAGGTACCTTGCTTTCCTGGACTTCTCGGAGTTTGTCAGTATGTTCCAGCCCTTCATAACTGGCATAGCACAAGCAGCGACTGGCTGCAATCATCATAAAAAGCAAACATCAGCACATTTCCTCTCAACATGGGCACCAACCTCAACTTCTCCCTCCCCCCAGATTCTTACACAGGCACCTGTTATAAATTTAACATGTTTAGAAAGAAAAAGGCATCTGCAAGGAAAAAATAAAAAAGAAGAAAATGTAACCTATAAAGTCACTGCAAGACTTATTTATTAATAATCTGCTATATAATATGAAATTAGTTATGATTTATTTATTTTTGAAGTTGAAAATGTTATACTCTTGGTTCCAGTGTAAACAGTTACAGCAAGAAGAAAGACATTTACAAGGCAATCAGAGAGGTTCAGCGGCGATTTGGAAAACCTCTATAACTGAAGTTTAGAATATGCCTCACTTAAGAGACATTTAATTGGAGAAAGCCTATACAAAGAGCCTTGGAATAAAATTCTTCACAAGATTACTGCGAGATTAACAACAACTTCTGCTCAGCAAGCAAATCCCTCCTACTTTCCAATGGCTTCATGAGATGTCCATCCTTAGTGATAACACATTTCCAGAGACACAAAGCTCAAGCTACAGAGTTCCAGTTGAGGTGACCAGGGAGTTTTATACATGAATATGAATGTATAATCCAAGGCCGAACTCCAGAGTAATGCCGCGACTACCTGCATAGGTTGCTTAATGCTGCTGAAGGCAGCGCTCAGTCCTGAAGTCAGCTGCTACTTTACAGCGGACATCAGTGGTACCTGACGCACTGAAATACGAACGAGTAAGTAACCGCAAGCGCTACTTGGCCCAAACAAACCTGCAGACACTAATCCTACAGCTGAATTCATATGCTATCTGAAGTTTACTGTGTGTGCCAGACCACCTGAAAACGTGCGGCTGAAGCCTGAACCGCAGAACATAAAAATATATCTGACTGAAAACTCACAGCTATCAGACACTCCCGTCCAGGAGCGAGACAGTCTGTAAGAACCTGAGAACTCATGTTGATCCGTAGGCAATTACTGCAGCCCAGTGGGGAGAAAGGAAAGAAGCCTGCTTTGAACATCTGAATGACAACAATTTCTGTGCTAATGGTAGTACAAACAACGATTTACAAGATTTAAGCTCGGCCCTAAGCTCAGCAGAAAACCGCAATTCCTATTAAACCAGCACACACATACAATACCTTTGGAGCTTTCTCTATTTCCACAAGACACATCCTACAGTTTCCAGCAACAGAGAGACGATCATGGTAACAAAACCGAGGTATCTGAATTCCAGCCATTTCACAGGCCTGTAAAGAAGAAGAAACAAAGGAAAATTGAATTTTAGTTAGACCGTTCAGTTGCACCTCATAAAACATTATTCAGTTTTGAAAGAGTAACAATGTTAGTGCTCAGGAATATAGTACATTTGACCTTTCGTCTTAAGAAGTGACCATAAATTAAAAAAACGGTGATCAAGCAGCAACATGTCAGGTTATGAATTACAAATATGTTTTTTCCAAAATTCTTAACTGATTGAGGAAACGAGAATTGACCTCTCATTCTTTCCTCCAAGTACAGACAGAATTGTCTCTAGCAGACAGGACACTAGCAATACAAATAGCTTTTTAAAGAACACATGCAGAAAAACAAAAAGGAAACAACAATAGGCATAACGATTTCTGATAATCCAACAATACAAATACAGCCTATAAAGGTACTGGAGCACAGTCAATCTTCATCTTCAGCAGAACCCCAAACTCACAGAAACATTTGTCCATGACACATCAGAAGAAGAGCTAGGAGAAGAGAGACGATAGATTTCCAGAGAACAGATAAAGATGGCCTTTCCTGCCTAAGATCCCCATGGCTGATGGGATCCATGCTATAGCGCTAGTTATGCCTGCCAGACGAAACACCACTGAATTCACTAAAAAAAGAACTAACAACATTTAATTTTTCTGATGGCTTCTACACAAAAAAAAAAAAAAAAAATTCACATGCAAGCAAAACTAAACAGCTAATAAAAATAGCATTTAAGAAAATTTTACATTAGACTCCTACTGGGGGCACTCAAATGCCTAAATTAATAACTTGTGTCCAAAGAATGAGGGACATATTTTGAAATCATCACTATGTATTTTATGTTCTCAATGGCTTTTTAAGAAGAAGCTAAACTGGAAAAAGATCAACTTGAAATTTTGGCCTGAAAAGCGACAACACCGAGTATGGGCTGGGACAGCCATGCTCCATTCCTTCCCACACCCCAGAGAATAAAAGCAGTGAAGGACCAGCATTCTCAGTCATAAGAACTAATAACCAAAAGGAGACAATCCCTCTTCTACCTGAGACACCACTTTAATAAGATACTAAATTAGCAGGTTCTGAAAGACCATCAGGTCACAGAGTTCAGAGCTGGGATTCCACCAGAATTTCAGTCTGTTATTGCAGTGTACAATCTTTTGCAGCTGGGATTCATGCTGCATGCATCTTCTGGCAGGCAATCACGGCAGATGCTGCTTTTTCAAACACTGAAGTCCCCAAATGCTTCTTTTTCACTGAAGTCCCCAAAGGATTTCTGCCACGTGAAACTGCACTACAGTCAGTGCAAAGAATTACAAGAACCAAGGTAAAGGGTTGGGGGTTTTTGCTATATAGAATTAACACGCTGCCAAGAAACGAGATGGGGAGTCCAAGAAAACTTCCACATGCCATTCCCCACACCTGAAGTACTGTGGTTCCTGGGTTCACCAACACAGGCTGGCCATCCACAAACACCTCTATTTGGTTGCTGGCTGCTGTCGCAGTTGTACGTCCTGAGACAAATGGAGAAAAAGAAGGCAAAAGCTTCCAGTTACTGCCAGATGCAGGAAGATGTCGGTCTGGCAGTGCCAATATCCAGTTCAATAAACAGCACAACACGGCATTCCAGAACCGCAACCGAAGCACGCATACACATCCTTCGCTAAGCCCCCTGCACATACGTTTGTTTTATCGCCCTACACACGCAGATAAGCGATGGACACTTACCACACACCCTGGAGGACTGGGCCACCCCAGCCAAGGTCCGGCGGACAGCTGGGAGCCGAAACATGGCGCTTTGGTAAGAGAGAAAAGAGCACCACGTTTTTGCCCGTTGCCGACGGGTTTTCAGCAGGCAGAGCAGACGCTTCTCTACCGCTTGCAAAGAGGCGATGCACCTGTACTTGCGGAGGTCGGAGAGAACAAGGGGTTACTTCGGTAGACTGCAAGGTTCTCTCGCCTCCCTACGCTTCGTACGCGGCCTCCCGTCAAAGCGGTGAAGGTCACGGTGGTACCCTGGCTCAAGCCACCAACCCGCAAGGGCTGCCAGGGACACGGACGCCGGCAGGGCAGCCCCGGAGAACGGGTGGCAGCTTCACCGCAACCGGTTCGCGTTTCCAGCAAACGCGAAGGCCCGCGCCAGGCGCCGGGCCGCCGTCCCGAGGCCGGCCGCGAACCCGCGGCGACCCAACGCTGGGGCGCATCCGCCCCGCCCGCTCGGGCCCCGCTCCCCCCAGGGACCGCACCGGGGCCTTGCCATTCACCGAGCTCGGCGGCGGCACTGCCCGGCGCGGGGGTCACCTTGGAGGCGCCGCCGTTACCTGCCGCGGGACGGGCTGCGGAGGCGCCTCGACCTTCCCCGCCGCTGCGCGGGCTGCCCTCAGCCTCTATGGCGGCGGCCTCGGCCCCTCCCGCCGCTCCCCGGAGTCCCCCTCGGCAACCTCCGGAGCGGCGCACACTCGGCAATCTCCGGAACGAGCCGCCTCGGGGAGGTCCGTCACCCGCCGGCGAAGCACGGCCTCGGCGACACCCGCCGCCCCGCAGCGCCTCCGCGGCCACCGCCCTCCGCGTCACCCTCGGCAGTGCCCGCCCGCCTTCGGCCCGCCCCGGCAATGCCGCTGGCGCCTGCCCCCCCCCATGACACGGGAAAGCTTCCCGGGCGTTATCGTTAGCGCCGCGTTTGCCTCTCCGGCCCCGCTCCGCACCTGTGAGGTGCCGCCCGCCGGGCGCTGCAACAGCCAGCCCGCGAGGAACTACTTCCTGTCTCAGCCTGGCGGAGGGATAGCTGTATGGAAGGCGGAGGGATACCGGGGGCTATATAAAGGAAGCGCAGGGGCCGCTGGGTCTCTTTGCGCGGCGGCGGGGGGGTGAGGGTTGTGGGTGGGAGCGTGGTACCGCGCTGCTGCCGCCATGGGCTTCGGGGACCTTAAGTCCGCCGCTGGCCTCCGGGTCCTCAATGATTTCCTGGCTGATAAAAGCTATATCGAGGGGTGAGAGGCGGCCGGGGGAGCGCCGGGGCTTGGGGGAGGCGAGCCTGGTGAGGCCGCGGTGAGGCCCGCTGGCCTGACGGGAGCTAGCGGAGGGGCGGGGGGTGGGCCGTGACGGCGCGGGGGGGGCCTTAGGGGACGCGTGTGGCACGTCCCCGGTAGCTGCTGCCGCTGTGGCCGCCGGAACCGGGCGAGCTGGTGGGCCGGTGCCGAGCCCGCCTGGCCGCTCAGGCTTTGTGCGGCGCTGGGCCTCGCAGCAGCCTGAGGGCCGTGCCGAGCCGCCGCCGCGCCGCGGTCGTCTCTGTGCTCGGCGCCTGCTGCTTCCTATCTTTCTGCGTGTGCCCGGGAAGGGGCTTAACTTCGGCTTATTCTCCGCAGGTACGTCCCTTCTCAGGCTGATATAGTAGTCTTTGAAGCAATCGCTGCCCCACCTCCTGCAGAGTTGTTTCATGCTCTTCGGTGGTACAAGCATATTAAGTCGTACGAAAAGCAAAAGGCAAGGTATGGTTAAACGGCACAGCCGGAGCATAGGCCCGAAGTGGCCTACCGAGTGTTGTATTTGTCTGCTCGAGTTCGAACAAATCACTGCTTTTCACTGGTACCCTGTGGCTTTTCGTGCTGCTGTCGGGACAGGAGCAGCTCTAGGAGCAGAGCAGATTCTGTCAGTGCGGTATGCTTTGCGCTTAGCATTTAGGCAGACTGACTGTTCACTTGCTGACACTTCTGCTAAAGCTTGGAAGAAAGCCTTGAGTTGTTGCTGCCCTTCACACAGATAACTGCTGAAAGCTGGAATTTACGTAACAGTAATGGACCCCATAAAGGCACCGCCAAAATGGATTAGACATATATAGTATGTACCTGATGATAAGGAGAATGGTTCCTTCAGGATTTTAGTCCTGGAAGGTAATGGCTTTCAATGCAGACACACGTATAAAGAAGGGGAAATACAAAAGCAAATGTTATTTTTTTCTCTTTTTTAGTGATGTTAGTGTTCATGAAAGGTGCTGTACTGACATCCATGGAGACTGCAGGCCTCCCTAAGAAGGTACAGCACAGGTAGTGTCAGTATTGCTACACTGCCTCCTCTGTGTGCCTCAGTCCTGCTTGGAGGGAACTTGGCCAAGTTGGGTGGCTCAGTCACCAGTCCGTTCCTGAAGCTCTTGCGGTGCTAAAGGGGACCAAAATTACAGAGTTGCCTGACAGCGTTTGCTCTGTGGAAGCTACTTCTGGTTCCTGAAAACTAAAGCTAATTTTATGCCTTGAAGCAGCAGTTCGCAGTAACAATAAAAATGCGAGTTTAGTAAGATTCGGAACTGCATGAGCTGTAGGGGAAGATGAATTGAGGGGGTTCCGGTGCCTCTTGCGCTTTGAGATACAGCTTTCAGAGTAAAGCGTTTACTGACACTTCCAGAGTCACTGTGGTAGAGTTACCTTGCAACAGTGTGTTTTCTGTCAACGTTAGTTTTTAAACAAATTAAATTATTTTTAGGGAAGCACGAACAAGAAGTTGATAACTCTTCCTACACAGAATATGATGCAGGTAACTTACTCCAACGGGAGCTTTTTCTGCCCACATACCTCGGTGGAGCAGTAATGCTGGCAGGGTCATGTCAGTTTAGATGACCAATCTTGGAGCATGGGATTTGCTCTAGCCTCACCTAGCGTGTCATCGGGAGCATTGGGCATTGCCTGGGGAGGTTCTGTTTCCAAGGAGCAGAAGTAGTGTTTTTTAACACAGCATTTTCACTGTAAATGCACTTGTAGGTTCACTGACAACTTGACAATGTTCGTGTTGACATCTGAGTAGGTTCCTAATACCTGCTGTCTTTCAGTTTGCCAGGAGTGAAGAAGGCTTTGGGGAAATACGGTCCTGCTGATGTTGAGGACACAACAGGCGCAGCCACAGATAGCAAAGATGATGATGACATTGACCTCTTTGGGTCTGATGATGAGGAGGTACTTGTGACCTTTTTGTACTATATTTGAGGGGTTTTGGAAATGCCAGATAACATATTTTTGCCTTCCTAGTTTAAGGTACTTAAACTTGTGACCTTGATACCAGATTCTACACAGAATTCTCAAATTCAGCTGTCCTTGCAGAACAGAAACGCGTGGAAGGTAGAAACTCGGGAGTTAGGAAGGAGGTGCATTGCAGTGGGGTGAACTGTCGACTTCTAACTCTGACTGGCTACATGATGAGTAAAACAAAAAATCACCATCTTTCGGCTGACAGTAGTGATGATTTGTTTTTGCCTGAGCAGCTGCCAGTCAGTTTGGTAACGCTTTAAAGATGCAGGGGTTTGGTGGGCTTTTTTTGTGACTTTGGATTTCTGTTTCAGGAGAGTGAAGAAGCGAAGAAACTGAGGGAAGAACGTCTGGCCCAGTATGAGTCAAAGAAGTCCAAGAGTATGTCTACCACAAACTTTAATCTTTTATGCATGGGTTAAGTTTTCATGTGTTTGAACAGGCTGGCTAGCAACACTAATTAACCGTAATGAGATGAGAGTAATTAGCTCCGCTTTGCCTGTGAGCTTAGCCTTTCCCGTAACAAATGGGAACCTTAAACACAGCTCTTGTCCTGCTTAAGAGACTCGTGTCTGTCTTAGCCAGAGGCTGAGCTGTCTATATAAACAGAGCTCACCAGGATTTTCCTTGAGTGTTTAGAGAAAAGGCTGTGCTATGCAAGTCCCACCACAGCTACTGGCCTGGAACTGTTCAGAACTGTAGCAGTTGCAGGATTCCCTCTGTGGAAAATGAACTGTTACATGGCATTAAGCTCCTCCTCAGATCCCCTGGAAAGGGCTTCCTATGTAACAGACAAAGTTAGCTGCCTCACCTGTGTTTTCTTAGGAGACTGGTTCTCAAGAACGGTAGCGTGCGCGTCCTGAACCTGGGGCTGTGCGTAGCTCAGGTACTTCTGAACCGTAGGTTGTTAGAAGAGGCCTGCACAGCTACGTGAGGAGGTTCTTGTTGATGAAATTGGAGAAGTTGTTCTTGTTAAGCTAGTTTGCAAGCATATTCATAAGGTTTTGAATATTTCCTAACTTTTAATGGTGATTTTCCTCCCCCAGAACCAGCTGTTGTGGCCAAATCATCGCTCTTGCTTGATGTGAAACCTTGGGACGATGAGACGGACATGGCCAAGCTGGAGGAGTGTGTTCGAAGCATTCAAGCCGATGGCTTGGTCTGGGGGTCGTGTAAGTAGAAGTAGTCAAGAAGGCATCAGCACAGCGGGCGGGTTAGGATTCAAATCCAGGTTTTAAGAGCTTTGACGCTTGGGCTCTGCTATCCTGCATCTCCCTGTAAGTCCCGATGCAGCAAGCGAACGCCCGTACACCCACACCGCTGGTTTGGAGGGTGGGGGCAAACCCACGGCAGCAAACCCTTTTTGGGCGCCTTGGAGCGACCCGTGTTGCTCGTTACGCGGTCTGTAAGGTGGACCAAAACGCACGTCCTGTGTACCGCAGGCTGCTGTGGTCAGTTTGGTCTTGCTGGTTTCAGTTCCAAGGGGTTCTGCTGGTCAGGGAGTAACTACAAGCTTTTTGGTGTGGTTTTTTGTGCAGCCAAGCTCGTACCGGTTGGCTATGGTATCAAAAAGCTTCAGATCCAGTGCGTTGTTGAAGATGATAAAGTTGGAACAGATATGCTGGAAGAGAAAATAACGGCTTTTGAGGATTACGTACAATCAATGGATGTAGCTGCTTTCAACAAGATTTAAATGTCGATATATCTAGAATAAAGGTCACTGCAGAAACGGGGCTGTCTGGTTAATTTGAGACCGTGGTGTGATCCAACTCGTCAAAGCACAGACGGGTTAACGGGTAAAGTAGAGGCTAAAAGCGAGCACCAGTCTGGATTTCACACCTGCTTGCCTTAAATTGGAAGCGCCCTTTGCCCCGTTCCTGGAGAGAGCTGCACCTTGGGAAACCTTTCTAATTCCTCTGGAAGGGAGGGATGGCCTTATGGAAAAGCACAGGGCTCCAGTGAGTGAAGTAGCGCTTTGCAGCAGATAAACGGCCCTGCGGATCCTTTAGGTTTAGGGGTGGTCACTCACTTCCGCCGGAAGCTGCAGTGCCTCGCTGGGGGAGGGAAGGTGGCTCCTTCCCTGCGCCGAGGGCGCTGCGGGGCTTTCGCCCCCGTGGTGCGTGGGAGCAGCTGCAGCCCTGCCGGGGCTGGCAGGCGGCGGGGGAGGGCCCTGCCGTGGGGCTGCGAGGCCGGGGAGGGCTGCGGTGAGCGCCGCGGCCGTCAGGGGGCAGCATGGCCCTTCCACGGGGGCAGTGCCTGCCGAGCCCCGCCGGGGGTGCCGCCGGCCGCGGCGGGTGCAGGGGGTAGCTCGAAGCATGCTCGGGCTGGATTTCTAGCCTGACGTTTGTTAAAGGCTGAAGAACTGTCAGAGCTGAATTGTTCCCAAAAACTACCCGTAGGAACGATACAAATGGGAAGGCTGTCAGAGTTGTGACAGACAAACCCGCATTCCTGGGCGCTGTTGGGCTGCCAGTTGATTTTGGCCGTGAAACAGAACCCTCTCGTGCCACTCTGGTCACGCCGAGATGAAGATCTTAGAGCCTTTAGGTTGGAAAAGACCTTTAAGATCATCAAGTCCAGCTGTTGGTGCTCAGTGCCGAAGCCTGGCAGCAGCAGCTAAAATAAC
Source organism: Rhynochetos jubatus (assembly GCA_027574665.1). Classification (NCBI taxonomy): domain Eukaryota; kingdom Metazoa; phylum Chordata; class Aves; order Eurypygiformes; family Rhynochetidae; genus Rhynochetos; species Rhynochetos jubatus. The sequence continues at coordinate 15,803,330 of CM050654.1, read as the reverse complement.
TCCTGTTTTGTCTCCCAGAGCATCTGCGTGTGGTTATCTGGCATGGCGTGTCCTGTTGCCCTTTGTGTAAAGGTCCAACAGCTCATGTAAAGCTTGGGGTTAGAACTTGTCTCAGAAAAAACCCCACCTGCCTGCCAGAGGCTTAAAGCATGCTGAAGGGATTGAAAGTAGGTACAATTATGGGCTTCATTCCCGCCTTCCAGAAACTTAACTCCCCGAGGACTAGCTTCATCCCATGTGTAACTCATGCGCAGTGCCATGTCCCTGGCAATCCTCTGCTGTTGCTCCTGCCAAATCATGTAGCTCAGTCTTGGCAGTTCTGTCATGGTGCTGTGAAAGGCACGAAATGAGCAACCACCACATTAGAAAAAAGAAATTAAAATTTTGCCGCGAAAGAGGTCGTTATTATCCTTGGCCAGCGCTGTGTGTGACCTCCCATTCGGCGTGCTTCTTGCCTTTCAGCTCTCCTTGGCCTTGAAACGGAAGCTCCGAGGGGGTCAGATGGTGTGACTAACTTTGCTGGCGCAGAGCACTGTGCTCCAGCCCTCCGGCCTGCCACACTGGGTTTCTGTGTGTGCCGCTCACGCTAACCATGCGTGTGCCAGCGCCTCAGCTGGTGGCGTTTCTTTTGTGGGTCGCTTTCTCTGGTGTTAGAAGGCAACTAGCGGCACAGGAACAACAACAAACAAAGCTGGAGAGCAGAGTCGCCCCAGTTACAAAACAGATCGGTATGCGGGCAAGGGAATTCCGCAGAACCCACACCTATCTCAGTGGGGGGCTGTGTCGTCCTGCCTGGGAAACATCGGCATCTTGGAGTAAACGAGACACTTGTACCCCACAGCAGAAAGATCAGCAGAAAGTTCCGTACCTTAGGTCTGCGATAGGAACCCTGGGAAATCAGATTTAACAGGAGCATTGCTCACGAACTACGTCACCAGCTTCGGAAGTACAAACCGTTCAGGAAAGGGGTAAGTGACAAGGACCTGACTCTCTGGCAGTGTGTCAGTAGTGATTGTTCTTGAATGAACAGTTGATCCTAGAGCTACTTCCTATGAAGGGTTCTTCTACAGCATCTTTTAGCATAAGACAGATCCCCGTCATCTGCCTTTGTCCCCATTCTGGGTTGAATGACCATCCCTCAGTCCAAGCAGCGTAAAACTGTTGGTGTTGGTTTGGACACTCTTCGGAAACAGAAACGTGGAGCGTTTAGGTATCTTCCATTACCCTTGCAGAAGCGATTGGAGATAATGCTGTAACTGATCTTGGTGTGAATGAGGTAGTAGTTACGTTGCCAAACTGCTAATCTGCTTAACTCCACAGACCAGGGCTGACTGCCCTTACTCAGGCTCTGTTGCCTGCTTCAGGGGAGGCTTTCTCACAACGTATGCTGGACAGCATATCCATCTTCCCCCGTCTGAAAACCAGTCTGTACAGCATATAGCAATGTGTGTGCTCGCACAGCTAACACGCAAGAAGAAAGCTGCCGTCAACCTTAATTCCTGTAGTAGAAACGGTCAGGGCTTGCTTTCATCTTCCAAAATCTTTGGGAAGGAGCTGCTCTAAAAACGGACTGTTGCATGTTGCGGCTGAGAAAAGCAAATGAACACGCTCTTTGGAAAGAACATTTTATTACTTCACTGGGAGTACAGTCAGGGGAGTAGTACTACCACATCATTCTTAGAAAGATGTCAGGGAACGTGTGAAGACAAACTGCAGAACGTTTGATTCGGGCACATTCAGCAGCACGGTGCCAAAATACTACGATGAGTCACTATGTACCAGGCAGCAAATGACTTAAAGGAAGAGTTTACCAACTTTCCATCCCAAAGGGAAATAAATACATTGTAATTCCACTGATCCTGCCTGACTCTCCCAAACCCTGAAACCGGAGCCCGAACAAACAGTTACCGACCACAGTCAGGCTGTTTCTACTTCTACAGCTACCAGTACTGGATGTGCTCATGCATGCATATATATATTTTATACAAAAGCAAATATATTTACATATAAGGCCTCAATTACAGTGTGAATTCCACTTATGTCTGTTGGCAGGCCACAGAAACCAGGTAGATTATCCAAAAGGCACTTGTATTATATATTCCTAGGTCAAAACCAAAGAAAACCCTGTTCAAATTGACCCAAAGCTTTATGCTTCTAGTGGAGATTTATCCCACGTTCAACTTTTTAATTAAGTGGTATTGCATCAGAAATACTGCGCTCCCCTTAGCGTATGTATTTGCGTCGGTGACCGTGGTCCTACAGCAAGCAGCAAGCCGGAGCAGAACGCAGCGTAACTGGGCATCTTTCCTAAGGGCGTGGGCTCCGTTTCCCGCGTGTCTTGCCTCTCCTCTGGCAAACAAGTCCAGATTTGGCTGCAGACTTGTGACAGAATATTGCTGAATTCACTCTGCCCGTTTTTTTTGAAGGTTGGCACTAAGACAAACAAAATGTTGTGTTATCTCTTCACTTTGTTTGACGGAGCAATAAAGAGCAGCTGATAGTTGTAAATCTCTGCGTATGAATGTTCAAACACAGAGAACAAGTGTGGCAGGGGGCCTTTAATCTCAGCTTCTGCAAGAAGCATCTTCACTCATTCTTTGCACATTTGAGATAAGCCTAATGCCTGTATGAAACACCCGGTAAGTATTCTGCACCCCACTGCTGTGAAAAGCACACAGGTAAGTGGCCAGAAAACATGGGATCTCCTTCATTTTGAACACAAGATAAAAAGCACGGGGAAAAAACGGATTTTAATTCCACATTTTTCTTTTTTGACAAGAGAAGGGAGCCATTCAGTGTTCTTAGTCTTGGGATTCTTTTTGAGGCGCAGAGAAGATGCAGGGATGTAGCCAGGTGTCTCCTACTTAAGGCAATACCAGACAATCAGGAGACTCATGACCCGTAGCTGTATGGCCACGACCTCTTGCACGAGAATGCCTCAATCAAGAGTGTTACCAGTGATGGCAAGGAGGGATATTTTCATTATGTGCTCTTTTGATACCAATCAGGCATGGAACCACAACCAAACAGGGTTACAACAAGATTCCTGATCAAAAACCCAGTTAAAGCAATTCCCTTATGCCGACAACTTTCAGTTCAGGCTGTGTGCACCGAAAGGACACCACGCCCAAACGACGCGTCCTTTAAAAACCTTTCAAGGAAAGCAGCAAGTGCAGTTAAGCCAGCTGTTTACATAAAACTGTATACGCAACGATGCACATCTGACTGGCAGATGTGAAGTCAAGAATACCTCCCAGTCCCCCGTCAGCTCTTTCGGAGAGGGATGGCAGCGCAGTCACTGAGCGGTTTCACAGTAGTGCACAGGCGCGTGGGTGTTGTCCGAGTTCCACAGCTGCTCGCTGACAGTTCCCGAGCGGCTCACCTCCCACAGTGCCAACTTCAGCACCTCAGAGACTGTTGTCTTGACCTGTGCCTGGAACCGTTTGCTAATCAGAACATAGAGGATTGGATTGAGGCAACTGTTGATGAAGCCAAGGCCGGTGGAGAGGGGAATGCCGTCCTGCAGTAAGTCATTCAAGTTTTCATTGTGGTGAGCGGACAGCTCCACGATGCTGAATATGTGGTACGGTGTCCAGCACACAAAAAAAGCTACGACTACAGCAATGATGGTCCAGAAAAGCCTGCTGGAAGTCAAGACAGTTCTCCTCTTCACTTTGACAATCAGCAGTGAGTAGCAAATGACCATGGTCACTAGCGGAAAGAGGTAACCGAATGCAAGCCTCACCCAGATGAGAATGTGGTGTGTCAGCAAAATAAGTTCTCTGTCATGCACATGGAAGTTGTTGTAGCAAATGGTGACATTGTTGAGAACTGTAGCTGTGTCTCTAAAGTATAAGGCAGGGCCACCGATAACTGCAGCTGACATCCAAATGATCCCACTAAGGATGAGGGTGTTCCTTACAGTCCGATACTTGTAGGAAAAGACTGGGTGGACTAGACGGATGTAGCGGTCCAGGCTGATGAATGTCAGGAAGAAAACACTGGCAAACATATTAAGTAGTGCAATGAATGAGTTCATTTTGCAGAGCCACTTCCCAAAAGGCCAGTGGAAGCCCACTGCCACATAGGTAATGTAGAGGGGCAGGAAGAGAACAAAAATGAAATCTGCAATGGCCAGATTGAGGAACCAGAGCGTAGAAACAGATTTATCCCACTTAAAGCCCATAAACCAGATGACGATGGCATTACCTGGCACTCCCAGCAGAAACGCCACACTGTAGAAGGCAAGGGAAACCATATGGGCAATGCTGAGGGAGGCCTGGGGTGGCTCATCTTCCTCAGACAGGTCGTAGAAGTAAGAGTAGTTCTCAAAATCTTCAAACGTCATGTTGCACAGTTGCTTTCTGAGGAAGAAAAGAAACGGAACAGTCGAAGAAGTGCTTTACTGCACTGCAAATAGTAACCTGCCATTCCTCTAAGCTCTTGGTCATAAAAATACCCAAGCACTGACTTAGTTTCACATATCTATCACTTTTTAACTGTCAGTTGCTAGCACACAGCTTGTGGAGCATTTTGGTCACAGGCATTTCAAGAAATGCTCAAATCAGACAACACTGGAAGTCTTCAGGAACTGTTTTCCTGGCATTTATTTCATAACAGAGAGCACTGAGCACCGTATCACTGATAAATTTCTGGGAGACCAGACGCAACGTTTTACTGAAGTGTGATTTTTCTGTTCTTTTCTAGTCAGGTTTCATATTTTACTGCTGTGTTCCTATTTGAAGCAAGCTTTATGGACTATATCTGTCAGAAATCAGAGAAGCACCAAGCATTTATGTAGGCAAAAGTGTACTTCAAATGCCAGGAAGCCATTTTCTATAAAGTTACCACCCGCCCACCTCAAATTATCATTAACAAAATCACAGACAGTGATTTCTCCAGCGACGGAAAGTTAATGGGTTTATTCCTCTCTATCATGTATCTACCTTTATGTCACGGAATGCTGATTTTCAGACACGTTCAATGTATTAGGTTTCCTTAACACAAGGAAGGATGTAGAGGAGGAAACGTACAGAACGTATTTCAGGGACAATACATACGTTCTCCACTAGTGAGCGGAGAAACAGGTAATAGATGGAAGAAAATAAAGCTTCCCAGGAGAGTAAGACAGACTGTAAGAGCGCTAGATGAAAACATGGGTGTCTAGTTTTTTTTCCGTTTTTAAGACAGGAAAATGGTCTCAGCTTTCTTCTGTTGCAAAAGCTTCTGGAACTTACAAGTACAACATGATTTTCCACATAGCGATTGTCTTCTAAAGCTCCAAAGGAAGAGTGTGGGAGGGAGAGAAGGGTGGGGTAGGGGGGAGGAAAATACAAACCAAAATAAAAACCCAGAAAAAAAAATTAATGGGAAAACAGATAGCAAACAGAGGTTGAACAGGAAAAAGCACTCACAAGTTCTTTCCACAATACAAAGCTGCAGCACTGCACAGATGGCCACAGTCCAATACAAGTATCTGCCATGGTCAAAACCATTATTCTGATAAATTCTGTTATCAGTTAAAGATATATTGTGTCACTGGATTCAGCTGCACTAAAAAAACCTGTCCCTGGGTGTAGGATACGACCAGCCCAGCCCATTAGCTGAACTATGGATGAGCTCACTGGTACATTTCAGAGCGCCACCTCCATTCCGAAACTGAAATTCAGCCCGGTGCTTTTGGAACCCAGCCCCGCATTCCTGGAATTCCATTAATTTTAGCATGCTAAGGACAACAGGAGCAGGGCCTCCAGAGTACACTGCCTGCAGAACCACATCTGCAAGCTTGTACTCATGTACATACTTCTCCTCCAAGAAAGTGGTTCACTTCTGTTGGAAAGATTACTCGCACAAGTGAAGCTACACGTGTGCACACACATTGGCAGGATTAGAGTTCTCATTTGTAAATGGACAGACAAGAGAAAAACCAAAAAAAGCAGTTGTGTAATTTTATATCTCTTTTTTAGAAAAAAAAAAAAAGTAGGAGGAGTCAATACAGCCTGTTCTGTCAAGAAGCCATGATAACATTTGCCCTTTTAATTTACATCAGGCTGAAGGAATGTTATTTGGTGTGCTGTCCTGATAAAATGATACTTACTGGGCTGCATTTATGTAATTACATGCCCCTTGGGGGTAGATTCTGTATTAAATACCAGTACCACCCATCTGAGTCATTTTCTCAAACAGCTCAACAGCTGCAGAGGACTAGTACAAACAAGGAGCAGTACCACTAACATCTGGAACACTGTGGTGTTTGTACAGTTTCAGGGGACAGACAGGTTAATAATTGGATTTTAACTGTCTTTGCCTATATATAGGATTGTACCTTCAAAACACATGTATGCAATTAAACAAACAAACAAAATAATCCAGTTTTTCAGACTCTTGCTGGTTAACATCCTGTATTCCAGTCACTAACCGATTTCGCTTTTAAGTTTCTCAAGAGCAAGCACAACACAACAATACTTGGATTCAAACATTTCCTCCCAAGCCGGTTTTTTTTCCCTAAAGGTGCTAACTAAACATAAAGACAACAACAAACATTTGCCTACTGCCCAACAGTTTTCATTTATATTTAGAGTATCAGGAGAAATGTAGCACGAGAAAGAAAACATAGCTAATAAATACCAAATATTTACCAAGCCTCCTGTAGTTTAAAACTCCTCCATTGAAAGAGCCCACCTTTAGAATGCAAGTATTTTTCCAAGCTCATGTTTCCTTCTCTCTAGCTCCTGCTCTTCCAAGGCAGTAACTCTCCAGCGGTGGGAGCAAAAAACCAGGAGGAACATTGCTTACCATTGCTCCCAGAACACAGATGCTGAAACTAGACTCCATGGCTAGGGCTCAGCAAAAAACGACAGTTGCATCTGCAAAGCCCAGACACTTTTCCCTCTGTCATCTTACCTGTACAAAGCACTTCTGTGGCGGGACTCAAGGCGTTAAGCCCTGCCCTGAAAAAGATAAGCAGCAGGGGACTGTCGGTGGAGCTACACTGGTTTACATAAAGAAAGACCCAGATTTTTTCTTCTGGTGTAACTTAACCATCACTCAGCAGGGATGTTTCTTTGTATTCCTGAAACACACAGAGTCTCAAATACAGGAGCTTCGTTTTTATTTATTAATAAACTTTTGAGTCAGAACTGTCTTGTAGTTCAAGTCTAGGTCTTGAAGTGAAGAATCTAATTCTATCCCTTATTCTGTCACTGATTTCCTGGATGATCTTTGACAAATGGCTTAATTTCCAGGCTGGAAAGACTCTCATGAACCTGTCTGCAAACAGAGGCTCAGTATAGAAAACAAGACCTTTTCCACTTGGTTTTTAGGCCATCTGCTAGAAAGGGTAAGGGAGGTTTGGTGCAGTTCACTGTCTCAGTCCCTGCTGGTCGGGGGTTGCAAAAAGGAGCCAGAGTGAGGAAAATATTTTTCAATAAACAGGAAAGTGTGGTTAGAGGCCTGGCAATAGGACCTGGGGGCTGTCACAGGTTACAGAACAGTGTTGTATTGCACATGGATAAATATAACCAAGTTTAGACTTCATCCTGTCTTCTTTTTTATTTTAATAGTAAACAGCCTGTGTAAAGTGTACGCCCAGCAGTTGTTTGACTGGAGTCTGTTCCTGTTTGCTGAGGTCACAAGCAGCTCCAAAAACTAAGCCTCCTTGATTCAGCAGATTAATTATGAATAAAGTTGCTTAATTTTAAGCAAATAGGTCTCAGAACATTTGACCAGGATGTTTCATTTCCTGTTCCCTTCCGTAAAGCAGAAGTTAATTACTACAGGAATTCAAAGGAATATCACAGGCTGGCACTTGGCGCTAGTACCTTTGAGATCCTGGACAGAAAACAGAATTACCAAGAAAGGCAGATTGTTAGGAAATATTTCTAAAATACAAAAAGCCAGAGAACTGCTGGGAAGAGACTTCACCGTGTACTACATGAGCTGTCTTTCTCTGCATTTCAGCAGGGAATTACAGAATTGGATCTCAATTAACAAGTCATTCCTTTTTACTGTGAGTACCTAGAGTTCGTTTTCTCTGCCACCATTACAGTATTTCCTAAAACTGAGCCGTAATGACAACTTGGACAAATTACTCAATCTGCTTAAAACAGAAAAGCTTTTGTCACACTAAGAATGGCCTTACGGTTATGACATGGGACCAGTAGTTTGGACACTATTCATGGCTATGCCACATGCATCCTGTTGGACCAGGGCAAGTCGTTTGACCTCTCCATGCCTCAGCCCTGAGGTCAGTGGAATGGCTTTGGAATTAAATTACACTGGGTTTTCAGTCTAAAATAGGAGAAAACAAACAAAACATTTGCAATTTCCACTCGCTTTGCTTGAGGCAGTGCCTTCCTGGGGGCTCAAAGCTGTCTGGGCACCACGCGAGTTAGGGTCCAACTTAATTACCCTGGTAGGTTATGCCACATGTTTGGGCTACAGCCCACACAACCTCTCTCGCACATTTGGTCCTCATTGCTTCTGAAATTTACAGAGAGGTCCAAGGGAAGAGCTTATTCACTGTCTATGTTAGTTAAAAGTTAACACAAATATTTGAGTGGTAGTCCCGAAATCTGTTTGTTTAGTGTGATAAACAGTGCTCAGAGCCTCTAGCCAGCTAAATTGATTTCAGAGGTCACAACAGTGGGTCCTGACTTAATAGGACAAATCTGGTTTGCGGAGTTGTCTGTCTCAACAGGTAACTTTACAGAGGGAATATATTACACAAACGCTCCTTTTATTGTCTTTATGAATAATTCTGAGCATACCACATTCCATGTGTGTGACCTACGGCTCAAGGAAAGCTTATTTGATTGACTCACTTCAACTTTTGTCATTTGCAAGAGTCAAATGTTGGAGAACAACTAGTTTCTCAAAAGGTCACCTAAATCCTGCTTGTCATACTGTGTCTCAGCAAGTTTGTCTGGATATTGAGTTCATTTGAGAGTCCTCAAAAAATTTTCCTGGAACTTTTGAGGTGCTAAATTTTGAATTTATCTAGCTTCAAAGACATAAACATGAAATTCACCCAGTAGCTTATCTGTAAAAAGTTCAAAACACAGAAGGCTGAACAAGTTTGTTAGAGGTATATACATATTTCCGGCAAGTATCTTACAAACACATAAGAAAAGACACTAAAACTCACAAGGAATACTTACGAGACTACAAACTGCATAGACTCCTATTTTTCCCTCAAAAGACCAAAGCCAAGATGACCGCTTGCCTCCACGTAGAAACATTCCTATAGCAGGAAGTGCCTGATACACCCATACTACAAAATTAAATCCTGGCTATGCTGTAATTTAAGCCTAAAGATGGTCTTGCAGACAAAGCTGCTAGGAAACAAGCATTTCAAGCAAGTATACACAAAACCAGAATCAAGGCTTGTCTGCATGTTTTCTTTTTCACAGACATACACAAATGCCATCCTCTTCACTATTGTTTTAATGGTCATCAGACACATGGTAACAAAATGGCTTTGTAAGCCATCCTGAATTCAACAACTAGAATGGGTCATAATAGATATGACATGTGACTGGAAACCTTTTCAAGCCATGATATAGATGTGATTGTTCTAGCAGACAGGACAAGAATGCAAATAAACATCATTCTCCATTATCCCTCTCAGTGAAGCAGGGTTAGAAATGTATACACAATATGCTAGCTAGACAAGTCCTAAAATTTATGCCAAAACCAACTTCCCTTGAGCAAGGCCAAACATGACCCTGTTAGTCATACCACACCACTTCATCTGTGGTATTGAAGTCATTCGACTAGATAATAGCCTCATAACATTTCACACAAAGTGAGTGTCACAACAGGATTAACAAACCCTTGTAGAGCAGACTCAGTTAATACTGGTAAAGCAATTTCAGACCAGCACTTTTGCCACAACAGAAATGTTAGACAACAAATGGAAAACCCATTGGTTTTTTAAGAAACAAATGGAAAACGTTCTATCTACATAATACTGCTGTAATAGCAAAAGCATCTACAGTTGGTCTGGCCTGAATAAAACAAAACATCCAGACGACTGCTGCAACTGAGCAGCATACCATTTCCACAGTCAGGGAGCTCGTAATTCTCAGCAACCAGCAACTGCAGATCATCAAAAGTGATTTATTTTCATGCTGATCCCAAGCACCAAGATCTCCATCCCCGAAGAAGACAAAAATTCCGATGTCATTGGAGGGGGGGGGAGCACTTGGTAACTATGTAGTTAGCGCTTGGTCCTGCCCTTATTCTCTTCTGTTAAAACAGCTAAAAGTAGAAAAATCTTTTTTAATATTCCTTCGGAATGTAAGGAGTTGCCGTAACTATTATCACGCGACCACAAGCGTATTACATCAGCGCCAAGAAAATGACAGGTGATGGGACACTTAAAGTGGCCCCATTCAGGGGTGGGGGAGAATCTAAGATCTAAGCTTTGTTACAAGTAGGTAAAAATAGAAGTTCAGGGAAACAGTGCCACTTGAGATTTAAAATATGGTCTTATACTGCATGTGTCAGCACTGCCGAAGTATTTACATAATGGGTCATAAGACCTCAGTGTTCCCAACCCTTAGTGCAAGTGGGCTCAAGTGAGAAGTAGTTTGGTTTACAGAGAAGGCTGAGACTGACCCACAGGAAGTCTCTGATCAAACCCGGTGCTAAACCTAGAGTCCCTGCCTAGTGGTTCAACCACAGCCGTACCCTCCTTTCTTAAACATAGCACCATCCCCTCACTCAGGATGGAGTGGAAAAACCACAGCTTCACCTCTGGGAGACCTTCCCCTTCCTGAAGAGCGGCTCTCCCGCGTGCCACCCTGCCCACTGTGTTGTAAGATACACACACTGATGAAGTATTGTTCCAGGGAAGTTTCACACATTTTCTGGTCCTCCACAACCGCCGGCAGTATTTTTTTTTTGGCTATAAGCCACCACAATAACCACATACCTAGAGAAATGGAGATACTCGATATAGAATTTCTAAGTGCCTCAGCTTCACACCGACTGGACTGGCAAGATAACAAACGTTTGGACTTCTAAGCAAGCATGGCTTTTTACATTTTTCATGCAAAAAAATATTTGGAATTTTTACTTTGCAACTGTTTTGTATGTTTCTGATGAAAGAAGATTTTGACTAGCGTTCACAGGATCATTAGATGATCATGCAGCTGAGCATGGTTTTTAAATCGTACTCCTTCAGCAAACACGCTCCAAGACAACTTCCTCCTAACAAGAAGGAGGAAGTGAGAGCAGAGAATAAAGAGTGAATGCAGAGATTTCTTGCAGACTATCAACGGTTGTCTCAGCAGGCTGTTTAAGGCCAATTAAACACATGTTAAACAACAGCCATTCTAAAGTTACTGCAGGGTAACAACAGGTCATTATGGAAAAAATAAAATAACTCTCTCCAGCAAGATACAAAATCTCTATCGAATAACAGATTACTTACAGTCCTTTTAATGCGAAGAGTTAAGAGCTAACCCCAGAGAAAATTAGCAACACCCAACTCATTCCTCAAATATGCCTTCTTATATCCTATTCTATTTCACACATTAATTTCCCAGTCACTTCAAACAGCATGCTTGGTTACGTACTGCCCTCTAAATTGATCTCTGTTCTTCTAGATTTGTTCTGCTGCTCATTAAGTCTATATCAGCAGCTTCTTCTAGCACGATTGTAATATTGCTATGGTTATATTACTCTTGACACATATTCTTGCTTGCGTGTATCAGAACATCCGATTCCAAAATATGGCTAGTATGTAACAAAACCATTCCAGCCGATAAGATAAGCCACGTTGTTTTGTCCTCACAGTTAATATATTAGGATCACTGTGTACAGTAGATCAAGGGTGTCTACTTCTGTATCAGTGGTACTCACACAAAGTTAACTCTTCTATTTACTTTAAGATCAAGTCTAAAATAAGCACTGTCTGTATTCCTGCAAAACCGAAAAATTCGTATTGTTAGTACAATTGCAGGAGGGCTGGATATTTATCTATCCCCATAATATGGCACTGGGAACACTCCCTAGCACTGATAAGAATAGATGGCGCCTGCGATTAAGGTGTTCAATTAGAAGCTTGGAAATACTGGTTTTACAGGTTGCCACACATTACCTTTGCAAATCACTTCTAACTTGACTCCACCAAATATGGCACAGCACCCTCAGTTAAGAGTTTAAGAAAACACATTACTCAGTTTTCTTAGATGGAAAACAGTTCTTAACATTTCTGAAACCTCTCGTTAAAATGATGTGGGGCTGAGCTCATTAAAAGAGGATCACTAGAAAGAAGGAATGGGAGTGTAGAGAAAGTGAAACTACAGTGATGGTACAGGACTTATTACACACCATCTTCTCTCATCTATAAGGCTTCAGAAGAGAATAAAACTTCCATGCCTTGCTCACACTTGCTGAAAGAGGCAAGTATTTTATGTTAGGAAAGTGCCCAAGTCTTTGAGATCAAAGCCTCCCTGGATCTGGGCACTATAAGCACATAATGAGAGACAATTCCTGCCTTGTTTATAATGACACAGAATAAACAGACACAAGAAGAATAGGGAAAGGAACAGAAGTATCTTGCCTAAAGCCAAACAGTAAATTCAAAGGTAGAGTTGGTGCAGAGTTCAGATCTTGCCAAAAGAATGTGAGGCAAATCTCTTTTGTGGGTAGAGGAAAAAGGTGCTGGTTCTTCATATTTGTGCCTTCTGTTTTTTGAAATACATTCTCTGAGAAGTATCTAGAAGGGACAAGAGAGCCTGGGCTGGGGAAGAGAAGGCTGCAGCTCTGTGCTAGTTCATGTCCCTGGCAAGGACTGGAGAGTTCTAGAGTGTTGGCCTTTGCAGGTAACCCTCGCAAACAAACCTGACTTGTAGCACTGGGTTTGTTAACCTCCCTTTGAGCCCACTAATGAACAAGTATTTTAGCTGCAGCAAGCCTATTCAGTTCATCTGAAGAATTGTAATGCAGTAAAATAGTGTACCAGGTGTAAGAGAGATGCGACAAGCCAGCAAAAATTCTCTCCGGACAAGAGCAGTCATGGGCTGACACAGGGCTCTTTGCTCCTGGCTCCAGACCCTCCACCTCTGGAAAGTATTGAAGAAAGAGCACAGAATTAGCAGAGCTCCCTTGGAAATACTATCTGCTGCTTTTGAGGACACACAGTTTTTCTTATTGTCTCAGGAGTCTCGAGCACACTGTAAAAGTAGTAGGAAATGTGGGAGAGTTGATCTGTGCACGATGGCATCTTCCCTTCTAAACCAAATGTCTCTTGGACACCACCTACCCCAGTCACAGCAATCCCTGCTTCTGGTAGCAAGCCATGAGAAACTATCCTCCCACTCAGCTCTCTTGGAAAGCCAGCAACAGAGGTCTGCACTGTTGTGAAACTGCTAGCTTCAAACTGAATTAACTTAAATCAAACCATTGTCAGAAACAATGAGTGAAAATTACCCAAACAACAGCCACCACAGTAAGAGACACAGCTGAACTGTTGGCACATTCCGTAAGACAAAATCAATAAAGAAGCAAATAACAAGACCATTCAACAAACTGAAGTCCTCTGCAAAACTAGCTGCTAGTGCTTGCAATAGCAGAGTTACTACTAAAAAATATCTAAGTACAGATTACAAACTTCAAGTGGCTTTTAAGAAACGTAAGAAGAAAATTCTTTAAGGCAACTGGCTTTATTAGAAAACAGATATAAAGTTTCCTCCTGAATCAATATATCAGAAATAAACACAAATATAACAGCATTTCAGAAGTTGCTCATTAGGTTGTCAGCAGAGAAGGAAGTTCTCAAAATGAAAAGAAAGAATTTACAATGTGAGGCACATACAAATTGCATTATATTCATCAGAAGTTTTCCTCTGCCCCCATTGGTGCAGTAAAAATCTGTGGTCAGATCCTGCCTAAGGCAGAGTTTCCCTGACTTCCCTTTCCACAAATGGCAATCACCAATCAGAGAATCCAAACCATAAATTCATCCCCCAAGTAACTTCCATTGTGCCACACTCAAAGAGATTCTAAGTGCAATAAAAGTGCACTCTAATCATAGCACCTAAACCCACTAGGATCAAAGCAAACTTGGTAGGACCTCTATACTGTCTGCCTGATAAAAGTGGCTGATAATCTTTTAAATTTGGGCAGAAGCTGCAGGGACATTAAAGCAAAATCTGTCTAAAAAGATATCAAAATAGTTGCATTTCCTAGTTCACCTGAGGCAAACAATATGATGCTAATGAAAGTAAGCTGTCATAAGAAAGTTAATCCTGAATCAGTTTCTACAAACCTGGTCTGACAAGTTCCTATACCCTGATGTACCCTCACTCACTCTCTTCTTCTTGGCTACGAATTAATAAACATTTAACATTACTGAGTAATACAATTTTTTTTCAGCTAGAAAGCAAATGTGTTTTAATTCACAGACAATCCGTACATCTTCTGTAAAACTACATGAACAGGTCTGGGATACTGTTAGGCTCTGCAGGATCGCCTTTAGAAAGGTTGTAGGTGACAATGACAGTTATCACTGAACCTGAATAGCAGGTGGACTCTAGCCCTGTCTCACGGTGCAGCAGACTATAAGGCTTCCAATCTTCTTGTCACTTGCTAGGAAACACGCTCCCATGCACTTAATGACAGCTAAATCCCCACCCGACCTTATTCCACGATTTGGAATACACGCACACACATATTCCAGCTCAGATTATAAAAGCATTTTTAGTTCTTCAGGACTGCAATTCTTCAGAATTATTTCGGTAATTTGCTACTTAAGTTGAAATTATTTCCAGTTTCCGTTACAGAATCTGTTCAGACCAGAACTGATGTACATTTTTCTAATAATACTGGGAATTGCTATAGCTATAGGGGACATACTATCCCTAAGCAAATAAAAAAATTAAAACCAACACACAAGGGGAGGTGGGTTGGAAGGAGAGATTTGTCAAGCTCACTTACCATTCTCTGACAGAGTAAAAGACACCTTGAAGTGTGCAGAAACACATTCAAAAGTCATTAAAAATTAAATTCACATATACTTTCATGTCTGTTCTTGCTGCAGGTGTGGTTCAAAATAATCTTTGAAATAGATGAGTATCACGTTCTTTCTTCCACAAATCTCTTTTAGCCAGTATATGCTACACTACCCAGGATTTGCCTGCACGTGCTGTAGCTGTAGAAACACATTATTTAGAAGGGTGGGAGAGAGAGATTTAAAATATAATCGAGATATTTACCTACCTCGTTTGGTTCTTTGGAACGACACGCACTGTAAATCAGGCTGTGAGCTCTGTAGCAGAAGAACGAAGTGATCTGCAGAGTTCAGAGTGACTTCAGTGTGATTCCAGCTGCTTCACTTGGCTACTGCCTTCCTTCTAATAAAGCTGCAGAATGATATAACGCCGTGTTTGTTTTCATCTGAGGAAGTTGTTTCCAACTTCCCTTGGTTTGCTAGACGCAGTTTTGAAATATTGCCTTTCTGTATAATCCCAGTATTTCACCAAAAATAAATGTTAGACATGTGAATGAATCATTTTGGTCAGTGTCCAAGCAAGCAACAGATGTGGTGGCTGATGAATGGAAAGCGACCTTGCAGTTGTAGGCTGCTTTTTGTTATACAGAGAGGAGGTTGAACAGTATTTCTTTGTAAGCACTCTGGTTTATAGAAAATAATGTTGAATGAGCAGAAAGATGCTTAAAAAGTCATACTGAAGCCATCATTTTGTAAGTGTATGGCGAGATACCTTCATTTTGTATTTATGATTAGTAAATTACAATTCTCCTTTTGTGCGTGAGAGAGAAGTGAGTTCCTCAAAACACCACTATTTAGTGCCTCTGTCTGTCAGCCAGTGCAACACTGGTCAGAAATCTGAGCAGGATTTTAGGAGACTTGGCTTCCTTCCCAGTTCTGTAAAGAGCCTGCTGAGCTTTTGTGGCCAGGCCTCATGATCTTCATGTCGTTTAGTTTCTCGGTCAGTAAAACTGAAATCTTATTCCACTAGTATCTATATGACATAGCTTCACCTGACTCTGATGGTACCGCACACACCATCTGAAATCAGCTGAGCATCTGTCAGTCTACCCTTACCAAAAATCAAAATCTTCTATTGGAAGCAATAATCTAACAGTGGTACTTCTCTGTCACTAATGCAAAACATTTAGAATGCTCAACACTGATGGAGTCTAGTCAATTCCAAATTTTCCAGTTATCAACTCCATTGATTCCAGTGAAAATTAGAAAGAAAACAACCAAACATAGAAGTGGGAAGTGCTTAGTGAGAAGCAGCAAAACTGAAATTTCAGAATCTGGTTAGCAAGGCTATCAGTTTTAAGCACCTCTCTCATAGTTCACAGATCACAGATGCTCTTAACCGGAATCAAAAACGCTTTCCAGCAACACTACCCTGCTTTGTCTTTCCTCCAGGATAGCTCTTCCAAAATAACTTAAAATGCTGGTAGCTGTATGTGAGGGGGAATGAAAGGATGATGGACGTTACGCTACAGTGGGACACAGAGTCCCTGGACCAGGAGGAGAGGACAGGGCAGCATAATCCCTGTGAATATATGACATAGGAGACAAACGGGGAGGTTGCTTGAGGAAAGAGTAAGGAAAGACTCAAGGACTTCAGGGTTTGGCATCTCACTTGTTCATTTCTTGCATTTTAAAGATTTCTTGTTTTCTCTAGGTAACTGATTGGTGAACCTTCACTGATAAAAACTCTTCTAATAGTAGTTCTCTTCCTTTATAAATATTGAGATAGGGTAAGTACAGGCAACATTTAACTGCAGATCTGCCAAGGTTTTTTTGCTTGTAAGGGCTTGAGTCTGTGTGTCTCTGGGTACTTTGCCAAATCCAGTTATTGTAAGGCAGTGAATTCAAGGGCTTGCTCAGTACTATTTCAGAAGGACAAAAGAGGGTAGATAACCCTCATACATGATCTACAGTTAAAGAAAAAAAACCTCAGCAAGCAGAGTCGAGTCACACAATTGGCAAATGCTCTTCACCACCTCGGTGAAGGCAGCATTCTGGAGAGTGCAATGGATTCAAGCAGTTTTGGGCTAGTGAGGAATTGTCCTTAAGGAGCGGTTTTTCCTTCACCATAAACTAAAGAAGGCTTTGGACTACATGTACTGGGGATGATAGTTCAGCTCCTTCAGAACCAAGGAAGGATTAAACCTCACAGAAAATTTCCGCACCCTTCCTACTGCTGTACCAGATATGAAACCACAACTGCTAAGGACCCAGAAGACATTTTGTGGAGGCAAGGTTTTTTTGTTCTAAGAACAGCATTTAAAAGAATTTTTCTGCCAATCTGTCCTACCTACATTTGCTCCTTTTCAACTGAAAGGGACTTCTGCTCTGAGGAGCATTTACCCAGTTTGCACTGCATAACTAGCATATGTAATGTATCTGGGAGGAAAAAAGAAAACAGTTTTGCAGACAAAACTGCATTTCATCTGAAAGGATTTTGTTCTGCTTGTTTTCCGTTTAGAGCTAAATACAGCATTTCATTCTTCTACAGGTTTGATTAATCACTGTGGGAATCTTAAGTCCCTGAAGAACATTAAGTTTGGGCTCTAAACCTTTCCTTGTTCTATTCTCAGAGACAGTAAAACTGGAATGGCAAGTCCCAGTTACACGGCTTTTTAATATACACTTTCATGCAACCCATTAACCATTGATGTAATTTTGAGTGTGATCTTTTCAGATAATTCTGTGAAAGGTATATGCTTGGAAGAAAATTGATGGAAAAAAAAAAGTAACTTGCTTGCTTTCATGCCTTCTCCTTTTTCTACTTGGAAGTTGTATTTTATTTTGCCATGTCTTTTGTGCTTTTTCAACAGAGTAAAGTAATGGGGTTTTTACTCTACATTAAGTATGGCAATATGCCAGAGCCTTACTTGTCCCAGATCTGGGTTGCTCTACCCAGTGTGCAATAGTGAATCAACACACTGAGTCGAGATACTTGTATTTATTTTGATTCTGCAGAGCGGGTGCTAGACATCTCACACAGCCAGCACACCTTTCAGAAATACAAAGGGTCTTTTATACATAATATTAACACGGAAAAATCACTATAAAATAACTGATTGTTACTCATACTTTTCCCCACCACACACACTTACATATGTTCATGTTTTAAACATCTGGGGAGGTTTGCTTCATCAGCAAGCTCATTATTCATACAGGGGTATAACTTTTAACATTAAAATCACCCAAGGCTAGTTCAGGACACAAATTTTGATTAGGCTCCAGCATAGGTGCAGGTAACAAACTGTAGATCACTATATACAATATATGCCTGACAGATTAATTATACTATTCTTAACCAGGTGGTAGGAGGAGTTTCCATCTCTGTTTCCGAAGACACCTAAGCTACAACTGAACAGGGACACGCATTCATGAACATACAGTGTGTGTGGGACTTGCAGAGCAGAGAAATACTACTTTACAGTTGATTAAAAAAGAACAAAGGAGAGCATTTTCATACAAATAAGAGATACTGGGTTGTCCAGCAGTGAATAAACTGGGTCTATTGAAAAGTAAAGGAGTTTGAAAAGCACTTCTGATTCTTAGTTGGTTTTTCTAACCCTATAAAACTAAACAAAAGCAGAGGAAGTATGGAAAAAATATATAGAGGAAAAGCTTTCAGAAATGCTTCACCAGTATTAACCAAAGCAGAGATCATGAGGCAATAAAGAAAAACAAAGCACCTTTAATTTACCCAGATTACCAACAATTGCCTGATAGTTCTGACAATTATTTCCCCCTGCTAGGACCAACAGATCTTATCAAGCTGCCTACTGGTATGTGCAGATAATCTCAACACTAAGGAACACCCCAGATTAAATTCAATGTGCATTAATTCAATTTAGTTGTACTAACCGTGAGCTCGCAAATTAGGTCAAACAAAAGATATTTACTTTTTCTCAGGGTTAATTTAAACTGAACAACATAAAGAAATTACTTACCTTTTGAGAATTCAGCTGTTTACAGCTCTGGTTTTGGGGGTTTTTTTGTGTGTTGGTTTTTTTTTTTTTTTTTTTTTTTTAAATCTTCACTGTTCCTTTGTCCTCACTGTTTGAATTAACACCTCATGAAAGAAGGGGGTTTAACTACCTGACAATCAGGAAAAGGGTAATTTCCTCCCTTCCGGTGAAACTAATGACTATTCATGGCTATCCTTTTGGTAAAGCTGTAATGTTTACTTATGGCTTAACTGCCTACTATATACCACAGTCAGCAACTATGACAAAATTCTCCAGCGACACATTTAAACCAAGCCACCTGATGAAGGGAGGTTTGGCTTATTTAGGCAGGTCCACATCCTCTTTCTACGTTGTTACTAGAAATGTGAACATTTTCATGTCCGATGTGTTGAAGAAATTCAGTAATTCTGCAGAAGGCAAAATCCTTCATCTAGTTATTCCTTTAGTCAGGTCAAAACACACAAGCACCTAAGCGAATTGGTACACACGTATGTGTATGTATGTGCATGCATGTACACACATGTACATACATACAAGTTCGAGCAGGATCTTTAAAAGTAGCACTCCATGTAACAACGTGCAGACAAAGTCTGCAGGGTGTTACATTCTGTGAAACAATGAATAGTGGAGAATAATGTACAAGGAAGGGAAAGAAAAGGACATCTCTCTCATTATGAAGAATGACACCTGGAAAAATGAGAAATAGCCTTTCCCACCCCCACACAGACTTTGTTTTTACACTTGCATTTTTTCTCTGTTTTCCACAAATATGTAGGAATGATTTCCTACATAACTTTCAGACCACAGCTATTCAAATTTTGTATTCACATGACAATAAAAGATTATACCTGTCACTCAGATAACACCTGAAATCTACCAAATTTTCAGAGGGTGGCTTAACAGCAAACCTTCTGGTAAGTCATTGAGTGCTAAGGACTATAGTCATTGAATAGCTAAATAGCCAACTTGACCACAGTATTTTTCCACGTTAGCCAAAGCGCTGTCTCCTCCCACACAAAGGAATGCCAGCGTTTGGAAAAACAATTTTAGAGAGAACTACAGAGATTACAGGAACAAAAATAAGGCTACAAAAATTATAGTTGTTTCACTACGTATTTCACTGTCTTTAGCACTGCTAAAGGGATTAACCAATTTGCACTTTTTCACCTCACATAAATTACCAGGAACTACAGAGTCACTTAAGAGTGGTTTTAGGAAAGAAGGCCTCAAGAGGAAAGCCAGAATGCACTGTTATGCATCTAATTTACAACATATGGATTGAGTCAGGTGTCTCAAAAACTGTCCAAAGCCTAGCCAGCCTAGGTTCAAAGAAACACAAAGCACAGTGCTGAACCTGAGCCACACCATTTCAGGGTTTTAGCTGCCTCCACCCACTCGGGATCCAAGCCACCAGCATCGCTGCTTAGACCTATTTTTTCAAAGAACTGAGATCTTATTTAAAGTATAAACTCTGGAGATTGTCATCTGTCTTTTATGTAATAGGCCTTTCAATGAAAACCCCACATTCACAGCTCAAATAGGATTACATTACGGTGTTACATACAATGGACATGACTCAGTGACCCACAAGGTATTTAAGTTTCACGTTCTACATTCATCTACTAATAATTCACAGTTATGTTGCTGAAGCCTGTCATGACTAATAACAATGCACAAACCAAGCAGATCTGCAGGGAGGAGACGATTTCAAGTTCCAGTCCCTCACTATTCTGCAGCTAGACTATTGCTCTTGGCCACTTTGCTGACTGTGACAGAGCTGGTGTTAAACACGAACAAACTGCAAAAAGGGGAAGTGAAAAGGAGCTCTAAACCTCTGCAAAAAATACAGAGTAAAGCTGAGGTTTGATATAAAAGTAGTGACAGTTCCCTGGAAATATGCGATAACAGGCAGGGTGCCCGTACAGGACCCATGGGGGAACAAGCGAGGCTGTTGCCTTGCAGCATTACTACTCAAAACCTTAGCTAAGAGGAACACCCGTGCACCTGCGGAATCATGGAGCCTGCTGGTTACTCTTTTTAATATTGACCCGCCATTGACATTCCTTAGGATTTATGGAGATGCAAATGTTTTAAATTGGACGGTAGCTCATTGGTGAACGGTTCCTGAACATCGGTGCAAAGCTGGTGCAAATCAAATCCAAATCGATCTCAATCAACTACGTTCTGAGAAGCTGTGGTCAGTGCTTTCAACACATACTCATTAGTATTGTCACAGTTGCTTTTTATAGTCAGCTACATTTCTCTGATTGTTTTTCTGCTTAGTGGATGTAAACACGTTTTGTGAACGGTGCCAGGCGACCATGGGGATTTAAGTTATTTATCCATAGAAATGAATGTGAGACAGGGAGAACCAATGCAAGTTTCTGCCTACCGCTCTGCGTTTTCCCTATTCTCTGATCGCACTCAGGGAGGGAACACAGTTTTGCTTCTAAACACTACCCAGCCTCCAACCTCTCTCATGAGACAGGAACCGATAAATCCTACTAAACCTGCTGCCCGTGATACAGGCAAAGCAAATTATTTGAAGCTCTGAAAAACACTGTGCTAGTTAAGGACTCAGTCTATAAAGTCAGTATTAACTCTTCCATTGCCTTCAATGAAAGCAAAACTAGCACTGTCTCTAATAAATGGGCAGTGGGCTCAGGGAAGGAAGCACAGGAAATCAGTCTAAGCAAAGAGATAGCTGAACCCCCCAATATTTATTTGTCCATTCTAGTTCCATTTCTTAAGCTGTATCAAGACACACAAAGGTTAATTTTAAATCCTTCTTATGTGGCAATTTTTTTTTTTTTTTTTTTTTAAGGAAGACTATGTGCCCCAAATTTGGCACTTAGCAAGAACCTGAATATGGAATTTACATGAATGGAGAGACTAGAATAGCAGCATTTTCTGCAAAGGCTATTTAAGTAGCTACTTTTCTCTAAGTCAAGTAGGCTCCCTTCTTTGCAAGGGAAGGGGAGCTTCTGGAGAAGGGAATGGCCTCTTCTCCATATCAAGATGAAAAAGAAGGTGAAGGGGAATTATACTAATTGTATGTAGCTTTGGTGGAAACCAGAAACTGATTACTTTGGTATTAGAAACGCAGACCATCCAATAACATAGAAAAAGACTTCTGTTTTTACTGATGGATGAGAAAAGAGAGAGACTAAACTCTGATCCAAAGAACTACTGCAGTTCCAGTAAGAGCATGTGAAACGCTGAAGAAACACAAATCAAATAAAAGGCTTTTTGTTCAAAAGTTCTATTTTCTCTCTTACAATTTTTCTGTGAAAAAGGCTCTGTATTTTCAAACTACAAGAAAAAGGGATTTATTTCAAAAGCTGATGTTTTTGCTTATCAGCATTCCTAGCCTAAAATTATGTCCTTGGAAAAAAGCCAGAACTTCTCTTGTTTAACTTTCTGCTTTTTTCCTGAATAGGATAAAGAAACCTTTCTTTAAATTATCCCCAAGGTAAAGCAAGGTAGAAAGTGCTTGCTCTCAGATATAAGAAAATATCCTACGTGGTTTATTGTGGGAACATTAAAAAAATTTAACATGATTTAGAACAGCCAGTGCAGAGGAAAATAACACTTACTTAACTATCTTGGGAATACATTTTGACCCCACCTTAAACTGACTGCAGAACATCCAGTGACTCAACATAATAGTATATATTTTTGGAACTCTCTGACTCCTATAAAGTACACTACAGACAGGGAAGATGCAGAGGTATTTTACATTCTGGTTCATCTTACATTAATCTGCATCTATTTAAAACCAGAACAGTTCCATTGAAATTGATGGATATAAGCATTTAATTCAGAATATTCCAATGGGTCAAGAAAGGTTCTCAACTTCTGGAAGCTTGAAAAATCTTGAAAAACAGAATGAATAACCTTTCAAGAAGCTTTGAGAAAATTACCTCTTTGTATCAGAAATACATTATTCCCTGCTTGAGTAATGGGAATTAGTATTTACTTTTGCAAAAATACCTTGGAGTTCCTCCTCCTATGACAGAGTGTGAAGTAGCCTACAAGGGAGTAATAGTAATCTACTGTACTTAAAATACTTCAAGGCTCTCACATTAGCATCTGATTTAAAAATCCACCTTTTTTGTAACTTAACAATAATAAAAAGAAGAAGGATGATTTAAAACATGCTGATCAAAACATTTTGCCATGCAGATGAGAATAATTCTGAGTGTATTTCTGTCAGGTTATCTGACCGTGGTTAATACAAGAACCTACTGGTCTTTCTGTTCCCTTCATAGCTGAAAGCTCTCGCATTGTAGAGCTCCCTTCAGCATGGGGAAACAGAGTCACTTTACGAATTCCCACTGCATTTTCCAGCACATCAGAAATTATCATATACTTCGAAGTAATTTGGTAATGAACAATTACACTTGACAACTTTGCCAATTCTCAAGGGTCAATCTGACTATATCAATCCATTTTAAAATTGGTGTTATTTTTGAAAATAAATATGAAACAATGGCAAATAGAATTGAGAAATTCTAAGGGAGTTATTTTTGAAACTAAGAAAAAAAAAATCATGCGCAACATGAAGGTCAAAGAATATCCTGCAATTCATGGGCAGTCACCTGCAGGTAACCCCA
The DNA here is from genome assembly GCA_027574665.1 of Rhynochetos jubatus. Taxonomy (NCBI): domain Eukaryota; kingdom Metazoa; phylum Chordata; class Aves; order Eurypygiformes; family Rhynochetidae; genus Rhynochetos; species Rhynochetos jubatus. Next base: position 15,779,736 of record CM050654.1, on the reverse strand, counting down.
ACCTACTTCCTGACCAAGGCCTTTTCTTTGTGTCACTTCCCTAAAAAACCAGGCAGTTATTTCAGAGAGATGACCTGACTGAACAATCATTAACAGAATGACTGTGAATGTAACAGTAAACTATTCAGCATTTTATGATCAAAGATGTGTTCTCTGAAAGCAGAATGCTCTTTGAGGTTACAAACGGGAAAGGGCTCCGGAGACGAGTTTCCCCTTTAACCCAAGGGAATTCAACTACGCACCACAAGCGGCTGTCTGGACACCAAGACCACGCTTCCTCCACGTTGTCTTAGGTACAGCGTGGTTAGTCTTGGTCCAGTAAAGGCAAATGTCATGCAGTGCTAGAGCCACGGCATACAGAGCTCTCAAACCGCTGATTTAACTTCTTTACGTTTTCTTTTAGAACAGAAAGTCCTAAAAACACGTTAATTTAAGCAAGTGGACAGATTCAAAACAATTGCAGCAGCGTTAGGGCATGGATTTGGAACGAAGTGTAAGAACATTAGTAGCAAAAACTTTCTGAAAACACTGAGTTTGAATAAATTTTGTAGCCATACTCTTTAAAGTGACAGATTTAGAGCTGTCTCATCAGCTGTTCCTTCTGGATGACCTGTCAGCAAACGAACAGCAGCAGCTGTAACAGCAATAATAACACGCTCTGGGATCAGCATATCTCAGAATTTTGCTCAGCACTGTAATAATAAAAATCTCTGTATTCTCCAAAGTACATGTATACAGAAATACATTACTGAAAGCAATTTTAGTGCAATAAAAGAAGTATATAAAACATACACCTCTGAAAACATAAGCCTGTGAAAACAGCAGCACAGACTTCAAATAATAGTCACAAAAAAGACTTACAGAGGATTTGCTTCTAGAAATATATGCAAAAAGACTCAGACTGCAAAGTACTTCAATTAACCTTTTAAAAATTAAAAGCCAGGTTACAGGAAAGTCAAACAACATTTTTTTGGAGAAAATTACTGCTCCATACATTAATAAAAATGCTTTTTAAAAGGTATTTTAAAGTTATTCCTTGGTCCCTATCCAGTCATGATTCAATTATAACACTACTGCTAAGCTTTTTCTTTGTTTTAATGATAAAGCAATTGAAATGATAATTTAACTTGCAATTTTTTAATTTTAAGAAGGTAGTTTTGGAAAGAGAACGAAAAAGGGAAAGAACCATCTTTAAATTAGACTAACCCTTAAGGTTGGGGGTTAAGCTAATATCCCATATATTTGGGACGTTTTTATTGCTAAGTCAGTCAAAGCTCTTATTTTAAAAAAAGAAAGCTCAGTTTTAGGTAACGGGAAAGTGAGCAGAATGCCCATACTAATTAAAAAAGAAAATGTGTAAAAATTCATTTTTCTTTCTAGTTTTCATCCAGTGCCATACCAAAGTACATAAAAGACAACTATTATTTTGGAAAAAAGCCCCATATTTTTAATTTTCTATTTTTCATGTTTATAATACAGAAAATAAATGCATAATAGCAATGTCAGCCTCAGCATATGGTCCAAATAAAGCAGACCGAAGAAAACAAGAAGCTCTATTTTGAGAAGAGATTATAATTTCCTTTTACACAGATGAAGAATTATTTTCTTTTACTCTGAAACCCTTATTATTAAATATAACTGAATTAATATTAAAGGGGAAAATAATTGAAATACCATAGAAGGACAGATCATTGCTCCATTTAGTCTGGTATCCGATATTGGACAGTGGCCAGCATCAGATTGCTTGGAGAAAGACAAAATTATTTTAAGGGGATTTTATATTTCTTAGTAATTAAAGGTTTTAATGTAATTCCAGGCATTATAGAACATCCATTCTGCTATAAAGCTGAAAAGATCCTCCTTTTCCAAGCTTACTCAAAATCTGAAGTGCTCTAAAATCTACAGATGTACGTCTTGAAAGTTGCAGTGCTTGTTAGATTCCAAGCTCGATCTAGCAATCCATCTCTGAGGACATTTGGCAAAAGTATTCTCTGCATGGCTCAAATCCCAGCCCTCAACTGCTGTCAGTCAGTCAACACTTAGCTCAGACGCTTTGAAAAATTTTACCAAAACAACAATTTAAGGATAAATTAGGCTTTCAAAATTAGAATGCATAAAGCACATACATAACAAACTAAAAATCTAGACAAGGGTTTCCTGCTAGGTAGTTTTACCAACCTTAATTTTCTCTCTTTACAATCTGAACCCAACTGTTGGAAGAAATTTAAAACTTTCTTTAGGAAAATAGCTGTTGTTCACCTTCATCAATTTTTCTTAATGTTTTCGTAGGTACAACCTCGACACATATTTTGTTAATGGGAGGAACATAGCAAATCAAAGCCAAAGTTGAAAGCAAAGCAGTGAAAACTGTATGGGACAGTTTATGGAAATTGAACAGAGGAGTGTAGATATCAGCAAAGAGAAAAAAAAGTCAGATGCTTAGACCAGGAGAGAATTTTTTGAAAAGGGAAAGGAAGTTTGTCAGCCCTGCTCAGTCTTCACTGCACACATGCGAGGAGTAGGTTCCTAAAGGGGAAGAGGAGACTGAGGGAAAGGGGTATCTCTCAACACCTTACCTGAGCTTGAATCAGGGTGCAATCTCAAGTTCATAAATACAGGAAGACTTGGAAGACAAGAAATATTTGGCAACACAAGGCTAAATTCTGCTATCTTTGAGCAACAGTCCAAAAGATAGTATATTACATTCTATCCTTGCAAAAATATTCGGGAACATTCCAAGGGCAAGCTGTATGGCATTATAAGACAGACTCTACAGCCTTCTTTTTGCTAAGGATGACTTCTGTTTTACATGAGCTATTCTGGAAAAGAAGTGTACCTCATCTACGTAATTGAGCTTACTTTGTTTCAACAAGTTATGAAGAGTCAGCTGAGTCACAGTAACTCACTAAGCCTGCTATAAACTGTCATAAACTATTTTAGCCTCAGATAATAGGTTTCAAAGTGTGTTTTCCACAGCTGGAGTACACACATTTAAACAATGCAACTCTGCTGACATGCAATAATCTGGGCGAATGCCTGAACATTCACGCATGTAAATCTTCTCCACAGAACTACTACATCAGCAGAATTTTAGGACTGCTTCTTACAATTCTCGACTCCTCCCCATAAGATTCCATCCAAAACTAGGTTTTCACTTGCCGATCACTGAATTAAAAAATTCTTTGCATGTTACCCAAGCGACTGATTCTCCCACATGTATTGATATGTTGTATCTGCCATGATGCCTCAACTAAGCCATCATCTTACTCAGTTATCTCAACAAAATACATGTAGCTAAAATGAATGTAGAATTAAGGGATACTGCCAGCCTTAAAAGGCAGAAACATTACACGATACATAACTGGAAAGCTGTATTTCCACCCCGCCTTTATTTTTTTTAAATTGGCTCCAGTTTTGCCAAGTTCTTTATTATTCTAGGCAACAAAATACATATCTATGCACACATCAAAAGAATTTAACAGCAATTAAGCTAGTCTCCTCCTCAAGAAAATCCTTCTCCCGCTGTTCTTCCATTTGAGATTTGCGTTCCACTACTTGTTCAGCGTGGGCGGACATACTCTAAGCTAGGGTTTCATGATCACACAACAGCATCTTTTTACAGCAGCCTCTGCTTAAGTTTTCCATATTGTGGTGCATTCAACGTTTTTTTTCTCCCCACTGCACAATCCAAGCCTGTATCTGCACCCACCTTGGCTATCTTTGTGCCTGCAAAGATTGACTTAAAAATCCTGCTGCCTCAGCTAAGGACAGAAATATGCAATGGCTGGTTTCCCATGGGAGACCAGATGAACGCTAAAATACTACAACCGTAAACAAGAGGATCTGAACTAAGGTCAGTTCAGATTACTAAACCCATTTTTGAGGGGTAAAAATACCCAAGAAAAACACACCACCGAACGGATCTTGGGTTGACTCAACCAAAAAGCCAAACTAAGACTTTGTACTTTCTGATAAAATCTACCTTAACGAGATACACCATGAAAAGCAAGCTACTCTGAATGACAGAAAACGAATAAACCCTACAGCCCGCCCTCAAGCATGATGTTTTTGAAGGAGAAGGTATCACAGTCGTTGAAACAGAACCGATCCCAGTCGCTACCTCCCGCACTAGGAAACCCCGACCGCAGCTGACAGCAAGCCGCGACCCCCCGGTGTGTGGGCGCAGGTTTCCAGCGCCTCGGCTGGAGAAGCGGAGGCCTTTCGCCCTCCGCCCAGGCTGCTAACGTTAGTCCGGGCACGGGGGAAGAAAGGGCCGAAGGCGGCAGGCTGCGCCGGGCAGCCCCCGCACCACTCGCGCAGCCCCCGCCGCCACCCCTGATGTGGCCGGAGCCGCCGGGAGCAGGGAAACGGCGGCGCGGGGGCTGGTAGCTCCCGCGGGACCTGCGGTACGCCTCGCCCGGGGCACGGGCTCGCCTCCGAGCGGACAGAGACGTTAGCGCAACCAGAAGGCGCCAATGGGGAAGCGAACTGCGGCGTAGCCGCCCAGGCCTGGGCGGGAAACAGCAGATCCCGCCCTTCGCGCAGCGCAGCCGCCCGCTCCGCTCCGCCCCCGCCGCCCCACCCCGACCCGGAGCAGGAAGCAGAGGATGGCGTCCCTTGACCCCAGCGCGACACGGAAGAGCTCACCGGGGAGTGATGAAGGTAAGACGGCACCGGGGAAGGAGCCGGCCGGCGGGAGCCGTGCGGGGCGGGGTAGGGCCCTTGAGGCGGAGTCCTTGAGGCGGGGTCCGCGAGCTGCTCAGCGGGCCTCCTGCGCGGGCGCTAAGGCGGGCGGGTGCTCCCCTCAGCCCCCTCTGCAGCGCGGCGGGCGCCTCGGCTGTGCCCGGCGAGCTCCCTCCGAATAGGGCTGGCCCTCGCCCATCTCAGCTAGCGGCGGGCCCGGGGAGCTGCCTGCGGCCCCGCCCCGGCGGCTGGGCGGTGGGACGGGGCGAGGGGGAGCCGCGGACACGCCGCTCGGCACGGCCGCGGGGCAGCAGCGGGGGAACCCGCAGCCCGAGTTGGTGCGGTGTGGCGAGGGGGCAAAAGCGGCCTCCGGAATAAGCTGCCGCCTCCCTGTGTGTGTTAATGCTGCGGGAGGACAGGTAACGTTGTTTCATGCAGAGTTTTTCCGCTTGTTTTCCCTGCCTGCCCAGCACAGACCTTCTCAGGTGAGGGGGCAGTAGAGGTTTCCCGTGAGGTGTTTGTGGAGGAGCAGTTTTGATTGGCCTTTTTTTGCCCCTTTTTATTTGTTTTACCTGTTGCAGTGCAAGAATGACGCTGTCTGGAGAGTTCCTTTGATGCCTTTGACGCTTGTAGATACTATCAGAATGCACCGCTGATTAATGTGTGCATTTTGTGCCTTTCGGTTGCCTCTTTGTGGGTTTCTCTTGTTTGTGTATCGAGGTGCTTGAATCCCGTCCAGTTCTGGGGCAGGGGGCGGGGATGAATGGTTGTGGTGCCCCCGCTCGCTGTCCCACCGCCCTGTCAATGAGGTAGCCTCCTCTGTGGTTGCTACACTCCTACTATGCTCCCCGTTTGTAGCTTTATTTTAAGAAAAAGAAGTACATACTAAGGCCTTAAAAATCAGAAAGTTGACTTCGGGCACATGAAACATGTTATTTTTGATAAAGCAGCATTTGTTCTTGTGGGTTTTTCCTTCGCGTTCTTTTGGATGCCAGCTGTGCGTTGGACACTGAACAGGGCGACTGAGACCAGTCGAGAGTGCAAAGCTTTTTGCGGTTGCCTGAGGAGGTTTTGTAGGAACAGCTGGGTGGTGGGGTTTTTTAACATTATTGTATGAGTTGGTACACTATAGGAAGGAGTAAGAGTGGTGTTTTGTTTGGGTGGTTTGTTGTTTGTTTTTTTGAGTTGAAGTAGTAAGATATTCCTCCTGAGCATAACTGCTATAACAGCCCTGCTAGTTTATAATGAGCAGTGCATAGTCAGGGCAAGAGCAAAACAATTATAAAGAAAACAAACCGCATCTGTCAGGACTGATGGTGTATAGCCTCATATAGGAGCATCTGTTCCACATACATATGGGAACAGGAAAGGAGAAGGGCTGTAATGATTCCTGTAAAAGCAGTTTATAAAGGATAAAAGTGTTTGATTTGAAAATTTGTTTGTCATCCTACTATTACATAAGTGGTAAGCCAAGAACAGATCTAGAAATTGCATAGTCCTGAGTTTTGTGATGCCAGTGACAGTGATTGTGGAAATTACTGTGGTCTTTCTGTTTCCCTGTCTGTAATGCTAATGGTAATACTTAATTGAGTATCTAATGATTAATTCATAAAACACTTTGAACATCCAACCTGCTGTGCAATTTTCAGTTAGTGTATTATTGCAATATCTAACTAGTTTACGTAACATAAGCAAAATGAAACATTGTTTTTCTGAGCAGGTTCGTGAGTGATGCTCAAAATAGATTCATTTCAATTTGGTTAATGTTGAGGAATTTGTTTTCTGTTAGTGTGGAAGTGTACTTAATTTCATGAGTGCTAGCATCCAAAATGACAATAATCTTTAATATGTGGGGACTATGAAGAAGAAAGAAAGAACAAAGTTACTCCATAAGAAATTGTTAACATTAACATAGGAAAGACTGTCAAAACAACTTCTATAATAAAAAAGAAGGAAATACTGCAGGCTTCAAAAAAAAGAATTTATTCATTTTTATTGACTGATGTGTTTGCAAAGTGGTACAGAAAAATTTACATGCCTTAGGGTATGAAAAACACATATTGTTAATTCTCTTCTTCTTTTAAAAGGCTCTTTAACTTCATCGTTGCCAGCTAGGATGAGAAAAGATAAGTGTCCTGCACTGCAGATGGCCTCGTGTTTGACATTTGTTGTTTGCTAGTCTGGCATCAGCTTTGGTGGATGAAGAAGGTTGATGACTCTAAGGTTTGTACTAGAAATCTGATTTTATGCTTGTGTTCCGTAATGCAAAAGGACTGTGTGAAACTCAGAAACCCTTTGTGTCTGAGCACCCTAAAGCATGTACCTGCATCTTGCTGCAGTTATGTTTAATTAAAAAATTAAGGGATTCACTATGGGTTTGCAGGTCTTTTGGGCAATAAGTATTACCTTTCCAGCCTGGATAATTATTTTGTGTGGTCTAGGTCTTGTATGGTTTTTATTAGCATGCTTCTTTCATCTTTATTGTAAGGGCAACTTAGAAAATTAAATAAATAAATGAGTTTGACAAGGTTATTGCTTAATAACCTAACAAAGTCTAAGGTGTCATAAGTATAGTATTTAACTACATTAATTACATCAGAAATTAGCCCCTTCTATCAAAGCTAACGTGCATTGCTAAATATAATACTAGGGTAACCTAGTAAAGCAGAAATTTATTTTTGCAATGCAGCTTCATTAATTCAAGCCCTGGTCTGTAGTGGAAACAGTGTAGTACTTCTGAGCAGGTTGGGGCTTGGGCTGAAGAATGAATTTGGGAATGGGCTTTACTGTGGTGGTTTTTTTAAAATTTTTTTTATTCTCAGTTGTTTTATTTTTACTTACAGATGTTTGACAGAAACAAACCATCTGATGAAGCTTCTGCTTCTTCAGCACAAGGTAAGAAGTATGAAGTAGATGTTTTTGTTGCAGTTATTCTTTTTTTAATGTAATAGTTAACAGTAGAAGCATTAGTTCACCTTGTAGTTTCAACTGCATACTTTGATTTCCTACATTTTATTACAAAACATATATAGAAGTGACTTCTGAATCATCAACATCCATGTAGATGTTATTTTCTTGTCCTGTAATAAGCTGTTTAAGACATGCTGCATTTTATCTCTGTGATCATGGGTGTAGCTGTATAAATATAGATTGCCTTAGTCTTGAACACAGACAAATCAGTAGAAAAATTTCTGCTCATCTCAACCATGAAAGGGTAAGGCTTGTTTTATGAAGCTCGTAAGAGAAACTTTGAGGACAAAGGGATCTCTCTCTATGTGTTTTCTTGACCTTAGTAAACTTCTTATCTGCCTTTAAAATAGTAGTTTTGACAAATGCTGTGTAAGAGAACTAAGTGCAGGTAGAACTCTGTTCCATCTCTTTGATATTCTGGGTTTTGATGGCTTTTTTTTTTACTTTTTGTTTTCTATAGGAATCGAAAGACATGGTGTTGAAGGCTCTCTGCGACAGGACAGCAATTGCAGGTAAATGAGGTGATGATCTAACTGGCATCTAGTTTACTGCTTATTCAGAGTAAAACAGGAAGAATCTGGTGTTTAACCTTAGCTGTTATCTTGTGTAATGGATGACAATGATGCAGTATAGATCAAAGGTATGGTGGAGGTCCTTTTTATCTTGCACTCACATACTATTAAAAACTGTGGGGAAAGCGCATTGTAGTGCCCAAAACTAATATGTGGGTGTCAGGATTTCTTTACTTTCAGTCTATTTTTTTCTAGATTCAAAATACTAAAAACCAGAAGAATGAAAAGATGACTTTGCCTTTTTCTGGAGAGACAGTTCTCTTCAGGTTTCAGCCAACTGAAATTAGAATTTGTGCCTTCAACCTGTTATGCTTTTCTCTGCATTTAATGAAATTTATCTTCAGTGAAATTTGCTTGGGAATACCTTAAAATATATAATCCTACTTGCCTTTACAATTCTGAAATAGAAATGTTTATCTTGCAAGTTTGTTCCAGCTCTGTAGTAAGCTAGATATTCAGAATCTCCATATTAAGAACATTTAATTAACCAACCCAGTATTTATAATTTTCTTACTGAAATATCTTGGTTATACTACCTGCTTCTTTCAGCTTACACACAAGAGGGCAAGAACATTCTTGGCCTGGAGTATCCACTGTGCAAAATATACAAGGATACTGCAACTGTTGCCATGTCCACTACCGTAATCTGGAACAGGTGAGAAGGCTTATACGTAATTCAGCAACAGATAGCAAGGAGTAACAAAAAGCTTGATCAAGTTAGAAAATATCAGTCTCTACACTGAACAACTGATACTGAATGTGCAATTCACAAATCTATTATTTTTCAGTGTATGCACTGAGACGATGATACCCTTCTTATCTGATACCCGTTGAAAAGATGCTTGTGGAGTGGCATGGCTACTGCAGTCTGCTTTGCTGAAGTGGCATGCTGCTGTGCATTGCATTGATTAGGTTTATTTCTGTGTCTCAAATCTTGAGATCTGTATATATATTGTAAAACATGAGGGTAGATATGTTAGATATCAAAGCTGAAGACGTTTGATCAACTATTTTCTCTTCTGTTCTTTAACTGTCAGTTTCCTGTCTTTTAGACATTTTTAACTAGGAAGTAGAAGCTATTTAATCTTCTATGCTTATGAAAATCATCTTTAATTCAAACTGATTATAGGGTGTTTACTCATATGAAGTTCAAAAATATTTTAATAGTCATTTATAGATACATTTAGAGTATTTCCACTAGTTACAAGGGATTTGTGAGCAGCTGTGAGGTTTGTGAGAGTATTTGTCCTAGTTAAAGAGGTTAGTGAGCAGTTGTCAGAGCTGCTAATTTAGGTTCAACTCAAATGTTCCAATACATTTTAGTATTATTTGAGACTCCTTACGCATGCTTAAAAATCTCATTGAATCAAAGCCTTAAAGTAGGAAAGGCTGAAGATTTTACTTTTTATTGAAACATTTTCATAGTAACAGTGTAATGTTTAACCTGGGCAGCACTGTAATGTTTATTTACTGGGTGGTAATTTTTAGGAACAGGCTAGTGTGTTAACGGTAGTATTAAACTAGTCATCTCTTCTTATCTTTCACCAGCATGTTTCCAGCTCCCAGCACAGACATTTTACCACTTACAGTAGGAATCGTATGGGTACCAGTAGCTTGATGGAGCGTTTCCTGCAAGATGTTTTACAGCATCATCCCCACAGATACCATGACAACAGGTATAATACAGCTGGCTTTTTTTTTTACATGTGTTGGTAGAATGCATGTATTATTTCTGTTGTACTGCTGAGAAGTAAATTCTGCCCATTTAAGGTGAAACTTTTAGTCATATAATCATGGGATACCAGGTTGGAAGGGACCTCAAGCATCATCTGGTCCAACCTTTCTGGGCAAAAGCATCTAGACAAGATGGCCCAGCGCCCTGTCCAGCAGAGTTTTAAGTGTCCGGTGTTTGGGAATTCACCACTTCCCTGGGGAGAGTATTCCGATAGCTAATTGTTCTCATTGTGAAAAATTCTCTTGTGTATAATTGGAATCTCTCTAGGATTAAGTTGTACTTATTATCCCTCTCTTTTCTATGTGACTCCTTGTAAAAAGGGAATGTCCATCTTCTTTGTAGCTACCCTTTAAATACATAAATGCGTACATGATGTTAAGGTGTCCCCTAAGCCTTCTTTTCTCGAGGCTGAACAAATGCAGTTCTCTCAGCCTTTCCTCATATGGCAGGCTTCTCAGTCCTTGGATCATCTTTGTGACCTTTCTCTGGATGCTCTCCAGCCTGTCCACGTCTTCTTTGTACAGTGGAGACCAGAACTGAACACACTATTCCAGGTGTGACCTGATAAGCACTGAGTAGAATGGGATAATGACTTTTTTTATCTCTGCTGGTGATGCCTTTGTTGATGCAACCCAGCATCCTGGGTTGCGGCAAAACCAATGTTTTCTTTGCCGCAGCAGCACACTGCTCAGCACACGCTGAGCTTGTGGTCCACCAGGACTCCCGGATCCCTTTCCACCAAGCTGCTCCCCAGCTGGGTAAATCCCAACCTGTGTTGCACTCCTGGAGTATGTTTTTACAGGTGCAAGACTTTACATTTGTGTTTGTTGAATTTCATAAGGTTCTTGTTAGGCTGCTTTTCTAGCCTATCCAGGTCTTCCTGTAGGGTGACTCTCTCTTCCAAAGGGTCCACTTCCCCGCTGAGTTTCAGTATCATCAGCAAACTTCATCAAGGTACACTTGATCCCATCATTCAGATCACTTATGGAGATATGGAAATGTATGGAAAGGGGCATTGATACTCAATAGTGTTTTCATACAGTGCTATGTTATAATGTTCTGTTTCTCTACAAAAGCTCAATATTAATTAATGATAGTTTTATGCATGGAATAAACTCTTAGTAAGCTCACAACTTCAAACAAAGGAACTATCTTTACTTTTTCTTGCTTTGCTGTGTTTATAAAATGATCATAATATATATCTGGCCATTCTCAATGGGTGGTTGCATGAAGGGGATAACTGACTAATGCCTGAATTGTTGTCTTTAGCATTGTGGAATGTTCTCTCCTCCCTGTCTGTGCTTTTTAAAAATGGAATATCTCTGCTAAAGTAGCAGAACTGGTAACTTCAATTTGTTCATTAGGTGCGATGGTAATTACTCTCTTAAAAAAACCAACCAAACAAAAAAACCCCACCAAACTAAAAACATGTTTGAAAAACTTTAGCATATTTACAGTATTTATATATGGTGGGGTTTTTTTTCCCCTCCCTTTAGACCAACCTATGATGACATGCCACTCCCCATCACTCCAGAGGCTGCTAGGACTGCTTGCCCGTCCACAGAAGAGAGAGAGAAAAAGAGGAACAGAGACAGACAAGAGATTTCCAGCAAAAACCGGGCATCCATTGGAGAAACATGCTCTTCTGCTCCATGCCTGTCTCGTGAGGGCACAAAGAAAACTTCTGTAACACAAGCATTTATTCAAAAACTAGCAAGAGGGCAGGAATATGTTACAAGAACATTCCAGCAGTCTATGGGCATTTTTAGCAATGAGAAATGGGATGCTCGGAAGGATGCTCAAATTGCAAATTGTAGCGATGAAGGCCAGTTTACAGCTCTGAGCCCAGTACCTCAGTGTTTTTCTGCCAGTCCTTTAGTCCATAGTTCTGTTAATACTAAAACAGGAACAAATGTTAGGAATTTGGCAGCATCAAATCTGATTCCGCATAGCGGATGTGACAAAACGGGAACGAAGGTATGCAATAGTGATTTGTTATTGAACCCACATTTGAATCCTGCACTGGTTCCCCCCAAACGCCCTTCAGTTTCTCATCAGCATCCTGTGCACAGCCACAGCAATTCTTTATGTATTACCTCAGGTCAATCTTTCTCAAAACGGGATGGTTTACAAACTCAGGATGAAACTTTGGTGTCTGACTTCCATCTCAGGGATACTGTGGGTATCAGCAGCTCCCTAGATCTTGGGACATCCCCACAAGTAGCAAGATGCAAAAACATGAAGACGAACAGAGGTGATGAAAGTTCAGTGGATGAAACTATTGAAGATGTTATTTTGAAATACTGCCATGGAGCTACATTGGAAGAAATTAATTTCAAAGAAGAAAATAATCCCTGTTTAACTTTTTCATCACTTCTGGACCATACTCATTTAGAGGGTTCTGAAATGAGTTTTGACTGTGATGCACCTATTCAGGCAGGAACAGAGTTACCTGAGGCAGCTATAAAAGATATAGAAGTCCTAAAAGACTTGCAGATAAGTTTGCAAGATAAAGGCTATGGAACTCAGCTCTCTTCTGTTTTAAAAAGTGAACCAACAGAGAACACAGCAGCAGTGAAACAGAATGGCGTAGTTCATACTGAGGAACCAGTTCTTCCAGCTCTGCCTCATGTGCCTCCTTCTTTTGTGGGAAAGACTTGGTCTCAAATAATGTATGAAGATGATATAAAAATTGAAGAACTTGTGCGTGATTTCAGGGAAGGTCGTTTTCGTTGCTACTTTGACAGTGAATCCTCAGCCAAATGTACAGGGAAGAGAATGAAGAAAAAAATGCAGAAGGATGAAAAAAAGAACACTGTTGTTGAGGGCAATAGAACAGAATGTGCATCAGTTAAAGCATTGCCAGAATGTAATGATGCTTTAAGTGGTGACTCTGATATTGATAGCCCATTTTTGGCCTCAGATACACTATGCAACCCACAAATTCTTAAAACACCTAGGAAAAGGACATGGCGCCTGGCTTCAAGATGCCAGGTGGTTAAAGTCAGTCATGGCACCCAAACAAGCCTATTGAACTACCCTGTAGCAAAAAGAAAAATGTGTAGAAGGGAATCTGGTCCAGGTGAACAGACAGCAAGCCTCATGTGGCCAGAGAATGAAAAAACTCCAAACATGAAAACTAGACTATGTGCTCTTAAACTTCCGGAGTCCTATAGCAAGATTATGAGTCCTGTACAGCCCAAGACAGTGGTGTATGTACTTTCATGCCCAGAGATAAAACAGGGTAAAGGTAAACCTACAGATATTCCCCAAACGAAGAAAAATCGTAACTCCACGGATAGCAAGGACTCTGTAAGGTATAAATACAAACAGTGTTCTTTTAAGTATTATGACCCACTGACAAATCGAATTCTGAAAATGCCTCCAAAGAGTACAGTTGGAGAAAAGACCAAAAAGCCCTCCCACATTCGACAGCTTTTCAAAAGTCTCAGCTTCGATGGAAACATGAGTAAACTAGCTGATGCACAGAGAGAAAGCACACCATCAAAGTCACTCAATTGGTCAGACTTCTACAGTTCATCTTCTGCGTCTTTCCTGCCAGATCCAGGTAAAGGGAACGATGCAGCCTCAAGTCAAAAAGCAGATGGATCTTCTGTTTCTACGGAAAGATCAGATTGTCTGCTATCTGGTCACTCTGACAACTCTTTTAAACAGCTGATCATTTCACCTCTGAACTCTCGCCAGTCTGTGGTGGAAGGAGATTATAGATTAACTCCGTTTAACAGCAGAGTTACCAAAACTCCTCTGACCTCCATCAGGAGTGAACGGTTAGAGAGGGAGAATCCAAAGGCAATATGGAAGCGAAAAGAAGGCACTAATAAAGAACCAGTTTTTTCCAGAAAGGCTGCAGGACCTATGTCTGTCAGATGTACTGTTGGGAGGAGAGGAAGTAGAGTAACTGCAGGCAAACAAACTTCCAGAACTAAAAAACAGCAAAAAGAGGGGATGAGAAGGAAACTTCGTCCTCCTGCCCAGAAAACTACTTTCTCCCTCCATAGGTGCCAGACAAGGAAAACTACAGTGGGAAAGCACCTCAAGAAAGAAAAGCCTGATGCTAAAAAATTAAAGGTGAGGAGGAAACCAAAAAGGACCTTTCTGAACTCAGCAGTTGTCACAGGGATTCCTGAAAAGAGGCAGAAAGTCACATCAGAATCTTTTCTCAAGAAGCCGGAGCGAGCTTCCTCCAAAGTCAGGAACTGGGAAGTAAGTGGAGATCGGGGTCACCCTAGCACTGTGAACCGACCCTCTAGAAGAACTTCTGCTGTAGCGTTACTTCGAAACTGTCTTGTTTTACCAGGTGAGAGCTAGCTACCAAAAGATACTTTTTTTAATAGCCAGCATCTGGAATAAGATTGAGGCAAAGGAAAGGGAACAAAAGGAGGTCATAGACAATGCAGGTGTTAGAGCTGCAGAAAGTGCAAAGCTGGTCTAATGTGAAACAAGTACAACTGTAAACTCTACTCTTGTCCCTGCAATACGGGGACATAATGTATTGCACTGCTCTACTGTGTAAAGCTGCCCAAGCTGTGCATTTGAGTTAAAAAGCACTTAGAATCCTATTTACTAGACTTCACCTGTACATCAGAAAAATGAGCTTGAATAGTATCATATTGTTTCTATAGTGTCATCAGTGCGTAATGGTGCACTGTAATAAGGAAAATTAAAAGCTGTATTAATTAATTGTGCCTATTCACATTTTCCCACCTAATTCTAAAGTGCAAAAAATGACTCAGTTGTTATGGTAGAAATTAAATGAAGATACATTAATCTGGGCTGAATTCTGTGTATGTATTTTGTGTTTGTGTATATGCACACCTCCTTTAACACGTAAGATATACTTGCCTATGGATTGGCATTAAAATTAATACAGTATGATACAATTCAGATCAATTCAGTGCTTTCTTGAAATGAAATGGAAGTGTACATGTCTTTTCTATTGACTTTTTTTCTTGAAACTGTGTCCAAAGCAGTTATTTTGGACAAAAAGTCACTGTGGGCTCTCATTGAGCAATAATGGACCATGCTGGTAAGGAACTATGTCTCTCTAGGGCACTGTTCAAATGGTGGTGGCTAAAGTGAAATCTCAAATTCCAAAAGAAATGTAGTCTTAGGGTTTGGGTTGTGGGATTGTGTTTTGCTGTTGTTTTGGTTTTTTTTTTTTTTTAATAGCTTATGAAGTTTATAGTTGAATTTCACATTCCTTAGTAGGGAGTTGGAAAAGTTATGATTCAGACGAATAGCAGTGAGTTGTTCTAGAATGTCAACCTTAAATTTGAGTTTCTGTGCTTTTTTGATTTTAATTGGGTGTACTGTTGGTTAAATTTTTATGTGCTTCAATTGAAATTTTAATTTTAAACTTCAAGTAAAATATTTAAATAAACCTAAAGCAGTATCCATCTAAATGTATTAGAATTCAAATATCTGTTTAAACAGATATTTAAATATTTATTTAAAATATTTAGTTGGATTAAAATTGTATTCCATAGTGATTCGTGTTTGGCTGCTGATGTTCTAACTACTATGATTTTATGCAAAAAACACCATAGTGTTTTGATTTAGTTTTGGTTGGGTTTTTTTTTCCCCTTTGGATTGTTTTGGGTTTTTTGTGTTGTGTTTTGTTTTTAAGTGACTATGATGACAGCTTATTTAATGTGTTTAGGAGACATAACCCCTAGTCTTGCAGATGTTTCGGTGCTTTAAAATCCAAAATTAGTTGTTCATTTGTATTGAGTTAAGCATGTACATCATCACAGTTGGGGCTATGGCTTGTAAACCTGCACTTTGGAATATTATATAATCTGTCTTTAAAGGTTTTTCTAAATTCTATAGTTGTACAATACATCATTCAGAACACAAGAAAAACATAGAAAAGATCAGACCCTGCTCTCTCTGCCATTGAACATATCTGTGCATTTTCCCCTGGGAAAAAACCAAAATAATTCTTGATTCATTTTCTGAAGTGTCAAGGGTCACTAGTTTGGATTGCGATAAAGGTGGACTTTGAAATGTTTTATTTTAATATACAATATCTGAAAGAAATATAAAAGCTGTCATCATAAACCACTTGTTCACAAAATATTTTGAGAATTTTTTTTAATGCATGTGCATATTTCCCAGGATAAATAAAAGATGTGCATGTACTTAAGCCAGCTGGAAACTAAGTTCCTTTACAAGTCAAATATGGTCTGCAAGATTTTAACTTTTTTTTAATTTATTTTATTTTTGAAATAAAAGTTGGTTTCTATGGATGAATTTTCCTATGGTTGTTAATAGACAGAATCTTATGATCGCACTGCAAGTCACTGGAAAATGAAGGGTTATAATATGATTTCTAATAGCCCTCAACTAATTGTGCCTCTAATTTAATATTTTGTCTAATATAAAACTGATTTTTTTAAAGCAAGGTTTTAAAGGAATGGTTTTTATAGAAAGTCTAATTTTTAGATAAATCAAGATTTTTAAATAAAGTTAGTTTTAAAGCAAAGCTTTAAACTCTATAGATAATCCCATTCTAACGTATTTTTATGATACAAAAATGTTTTCCTAACTTCTTCCATCTTATTTTTTCACAATATTGTACTACACATGAAGAGCATGAGTTGTTTTGTGTGTGAATAAGGTTTAATGCACATTGTACTGTAAGATCACTAGTGCATATTTGTTTACAGTCAAAAATACTGTTCTCCGAACTCATTCATTGTAAGCTTGTTTCTCCAGCACACAAATTTTCCTTGAAGCCTTGAATAATAAAAGTATCTTGAGGACTGTAGAATGACTAATATTTTTAGCTTGTAATGTTTCTGGTTTTTTTAAATCATAGACCCTCTTGTCAGGGTAGGTTTTGTAAAAGAAAAATTATTATATTTAAAGAAAAGTGTAAGTAGCTATATATTTTCCTTAAAAAAAAAAAAAGGCGATTTTTTAGAAGAGTAAGACTTTGGGTACAAGTCTGAAAACATTTCTGTGGTTGACAGTGTCAAGATAAGATTTGCTGTAAGCTCGGATGTTATTCTGTGCCTCACCTCTAACTGTTCAGAAACCTCTTCTGTGCATGCTCAATGGCTACTAGGAAAAAGAGGGGAGATCTGAGAAGTGAATGCATAAACTGCTTTGGAAAGAGAATTGATAAAGATACATGCAAAACAAAAAATTGCAGAGACACTCAAAATGTGTATGAAGGAGAAAAGGGAAGTTTTCTGGGGTCTTGAGGAATTAGTCACACACTTTCATATTATATAAATAGTAGAGGTTCTGCTGCCATTATTGAATAGCATGTTACCTCGTTAGCAGCGTGGCTGAATGATCGTGAAGCCTACACCAATGGAAAACTTGAGACCTGAAATACTTTCTCACTGAAATTGATGGGAGGGTTGGTTAGCTGGGGGGGAAGTTGGGGTTTTATTGTCTTTTTTTTTTTTTTTTAACATTATTGACAAATACGTTTGTCAGGATGTTTGTGTGTCTTAATGTAGAGAAGCAAGAAAAGATAACTGGATTAAAAAGGAATAACATCATCCTTTTTTAATCTAATTGGCAACAGTGTGATGCAGAGTATTTTATAGTAGTTGAGAAAGATGTTATTTATTCATCTATGCATATGTAATTTTGACCTTCTGCAAGTTCATACTTATGGTTTTTTATACATTTAATCATTTTTAAAAAGGCTCTCCCCCCACAAATTACTCAACCTTTTAAAACAATCTCATTCTAAGAAGCTTGGTTTTTTTTTTTCATTCACTCATATTGTGAACTTTGAGTGCGACCCAGACTCATACTGTGCCAGGTGCTAGCCAAACGCAGAATAGCATGTCCCTCAAACTTTAGATGTCTGACACTTGCACCTAGCAGTTCTTCAGTTCCTTGTCCGATAGGATTTTTTGCTTTCCAGGACTTTCTGGCAAGTTTGCGTCCAATGTTCTTGTAATTGTGGTCTGAAAGTGCTCCTCTCTGGGACTCAGATAAAACCGGGTATTTAGTTGTATTTATACAGAGACTATGACTTAATCTGAAGTTGTGTTTAAGTTTCATGCTGAATTTGTGTCCAAATGAGCATATGCGTTTTTGCTGTTTTCATGTTCCTGTCATTGGTAATGTATTTTGCAGTACTCTTGCTGGATGCTGTAATTTTTTATCTGCTTCTGTGTCTCAACTGTCTGTGTCATTTGGCACAATGAGCATTTGTAAGAATACGGTGGTATTACAAATTTATCCGGTGTTATTGCTGGGTGTTCTTGCTCTGTATCTTCAGCACATTTAATTTCAGATTTATTGTTTCCATGTTTTTCCTCAGTCATGCTTTTGGATTTTTTTGATCTTGTGAAGAGCTAAATTACAGAACAGGATATTCTGTTTGGAAGTAAATCAGTGACGGTAACAGAAGTGGAGGGTGCCCTGATCTGAAGTGTAGAGGGCAAGCTGGTATATGTGCTCCTGTGCTTGGGAGTCCACTTACTTCACAGAGTAGTGCAGAACAGGAGTGGGATGATTCTTGATTTCTTTAGCTGCCTTCCTTTCTCTTTCCCCTGGGGTAACTGCCTGACAGTGGAGAAGTCCAAATTCATACTTACTCTGGAAATAGTGTTTCAACAGTTGATGCTTTGGGGACAGATAAGTAAAGTGTAATTGCTAATGCAATTAAAATCCCAGAATTTTGTCTTTAATGATTTGTCTGCTGTTAATTACAGCATGCCCAATAATCTTTTTCAGAAAACTTTGTAGTGGCGTAGGTCTGAGCATGCCCAGAAGCAAAGGTTTTGTTCCTTGTTTATGTTTTGCAGTTACGAATTTATTCATTCCTTCAGCGGAACAAATCTTGTTTTAATAAAATAAAGACTGAATTTGTGTTTTTGCAGTTTCTTTATTCTTGAAGTGAAGTTTATCTTGAAACTGTTTGCTCTAACTTGTTGTGGAAAGAACACCACAGAATGCTATGGAGTAAGCTACTACTTGGAAGGTGGCCAGTCATAACTTAAAACAGCTGTTGACAGCTGTGTGATATCTTGACCTGGTGAAGTCTTCTGTTGACTTCAGTGAGGCCAAGATTCATTGCATCCTGTGGCAACTGAAGCAATGATATTCTGGGATGCATACAATTATAAATAAACATACTGACTTTTTGGTGACAGGAATTTTATGGATGTCCAAATGTGTCCTAATGCTTTAATTTTCCAGTCTGTTCTAGCCGATTGCCATTTCCTGAGTTACTGTCAACACACTGTAGTTCTGATTGAATTGGGGGTCAGGATAATGTTGGAGTAAAAGCATATTTTCACCTACCACAGTTAATGTTCATGTAGCACTTTCTGTGGATGTGAAGAACTCTTAAGTATCAATATTATCACAAATTATCTCTGTATTCTTATTTTAGACATTAGTGTTCAATGGTGTTTGTGAAATGCATTGGTAAGCACAATTTTTTTTTAGAGTTTAAACAAGAACATACTAATGAAATTTTATTTTTCATATTTTTATTTCCAGCTTTATAGAGGCTGTTCACTTTTTCCCCGTGCTTTGCAAATTTCTTTTTTTCTCCCTCACACTCCTCCATTTTGAACTAAGAATTCATCTGCAATGCAGAGTTCTCCATCTTTATTTTCTCAGTAGGGAGCGATGAGTGTCATTTGGCTGTATCACGAATATAGTTTTATGTAATTGTGGTTATTGCCTGCGCCTTCGTAGACGTGTCTGCCTTTTCATGGGAGCTGTGAAGGGGAGCCCAGCATCCACGCCTGTTGGTCTCCAGTCCTTGAGTCTTGTTTTATTGCCGGCGCCATCCTTTTCAAGCTCCCTAGTGCAGCCGGTGGCTCAACTCCTCTCTTTTCCCTTATTTCATTTAATTCTATGTTGGAAACCAAAAATTTCTAATTCACAGAAAAAAGTGGGTTGAAAGTCCATTTTCACCCATTTTTTTCCGGTAAGAGACTCATTGTAGTGCGCGTGTGGGGAGACAGCAGAACTCTGGCAGTTGTGTTCCCCCCACCTGTAAGCTCGCAGAACCGCAGGAAGGGCTGCGGTTGGCAGGCCCCTCTGGAGACCCCCTGCTTGCAGCAGGCTGGGTTGGAGCAGGCTGCTCCGGGCCACATCCCATGGGATTTTGAGTATCTCCAAGCCCGGACACTTGACAGCCTCTCTGGGTAACCTGTTCCAGCACCTGACTGCCCTCACAGATAGAAAGGTGTTTATCTCTCTGTTTAAGTGGAGTTTCCTGTACTTTGGGTCATGCTTGGTACCTCCTGTCCTTTCACTGTGTGGCACTGAGCAGTCTGTCAGCCCGCCGGCAGCTGGGCTGCTGCTTGTGCTGTGGGTCCCACGGTGGCAGTGGCATGGCTGGCACTGAAACCGGGGCCCAGCTGTGCCAGGGGAGAGGTTCAAGTGAGAGCCCAGCCCAATACGGAGGAGTTGGCACGGCTGTTTCTCGCAGCCAGTGAGGACCTGCGTGCCTTTGGTTTTCTTGGGGTTTACCTGGCTTCGGTGGCAAATGAGTCCTCTAAACCAACTTCCTCAGGCTTAACCCTCCCTTCTGCTTATCCTGCAGGAGTTAAGGGTTTGAGTTTTTTCCAGTGGCAGATTTTTTCTTTGGTTCTCTTGAATGTTTCAAGTTACGTGGTTTGCTGACTGTAAATCTAAAATTTCATAGTTGTTGGCTACAATTACAAATTTGTTACAAGTCTTTGAAGTTCTTACGTATGTTCTTTTCATGGCTTTTTTCCCATTTGCTTTTAGATCCATTTGCTGTTGCTTGAGGCTTTTGTGTTGGTTTATTTTGTGTCGGTTTATTTTGTGTCCAATATTTTGGTTCCAATATTTTAAGTGGCTCAGTATTAATTTGATTTAATAAATGTTTTACAAATGTATTCAGGGTAACTTGCTGTGGCTTATTTCTTTTGGGCTTGTTTGGGCTGCGAGTTTATTATTGTTGGTTTTGCTTGTTTCTTTTGTATGGTCTCTTGCCTGTGTTTATAAGGAGCTTGTGTTTGGTTTCCCACAGCTGATAGTTAGGTTAAATAGCTTTTGGTGAGAAGGGCTGGGGGAATAGAAGTTAAAACAGCCCTCCTTTGCTGCCGTTGCTTTCTCCAAAGCAGACTAGTGGTGGTGTGCAAAAACCCAGGCTGTATGAGGTGGGATTTTTATACTTTATCTCCTTTCTTAAACATCAGTGATGTCTACTCTGTAAAACATAGGTATGTAGATTAAAAACATTATAGAGCAGCTAAGCCAGTAATATTAGACAGATTAGCATGTTTTGCCATTGCAGTCTTTTCTAAATTTGCTATGAACAAAAGCTTGATAAATTTATATCGGAGAGCTGAAGTTAAATATGCCCACTGTGTGAGCTTGCATTGTTTGTCCCTCATTTTATACTTAGGTTTATCTTTAAGATGGCATTTTGTTTTCATTGTCATTTTGTTTGAATATTGTGGCACATCTCCATCATCAGTTTAAGTTCTCCTAGTCCATCTTAGGTGGGGTACTAGTGCTGTATGTTTTCCTTGTAAATGTACTCATTTATCTCAAGTTTACAGGGGAAAGAATTAACATTTGCCAAAAGGTGGCTTGTGAATTTGAGCTCCGTTGTCATCAGTTTGTATGAGCTTTACTAAATTCTTGAATTACTTCTGAAGAGGCGGGGGAAGACATGAGCTTGCAAGTCACTCTGACTCCTCTGGAAATTTTATGTTAAGTATTTAAATTGTGGTATTTCTTCTTTTTTCTTCTTTTCTTCCTCTTTTCTCCTTTCTTCAGCACTACTTTAAACAGCAGCATTGTGCTTTTATCAATGCCTGGAGAGTCAAAATGCTCAGGCTATAAATGGGTTTGACAGGACTGAGTGGTGAAATTCAAGTTGACTCTTGGTTTTAACTTTTCATTTTCATGTTTCTAACACATAGTACTGGACTATCACATCACAATCTCAGGTTTCTACTTTAAAGAAAATTTTATTTCTAAATTATGAATTCTAATCGTATTTGTATGCTAAGTATGGATGCTTCTGTGAGAAAAGGTTGTAGTGGGTTTTATTTTTTATTTAAAGTAAATGTTTAAACTTCATGTGCTTGATGTACGCGAAGGTCACATAGCATCTAGGATGCCCAGAGGTCTTCTGCGAGCAGTGTGTGGGAGGACACCCAGTCTTTTTCAGCCTCTTGGTGTTACTGCACTTAACTCACATAGAATTTTTCTTTTGTGATTGCAAAATACATCTGCCTACTATGCAGAAAATTAATACTGGAAGAAGTATTAAGTAAGGGGGCAGAAAACATTGCTCTTGATTAAAAAAAAAAATAATACTGCATATAGCATGAAAAGCCTTCATGGCATTCCCTGTGTGATACGAAGGGTTCATCCATTCATATTTGTCCATGCACTGGACTGACTTGTCAGCTTGAAAAGTGTTTCATTGAATGATGTATCTGAAACTGATGTTTATGTTGAAGTAACTGAGCTTCTGGGAAGTTGGGATGTGGATCCTAATTTTGCAGTTTGAATACATGCATTTAATAAATATGAAATAAACCTTAGAACAGCTGTATGTGTTCCACTCAAGGGAGGGCACTAGGGCATGAATCCAGTAAGTTAGAGCCCAAATCATCTAAGAGATATGCAGCAAGCTTCCGTCAGTTCAAGGGGACCTACTTCTGAGCTTTGACTGAAATCTTTAACGTTTTGTGCTGATTCAGAGCCCAAATGCTGCAGGTATAGCAGAATTCTCATCCGCGTGATTGGGCTGAAATCAGCTGGTGTCAATGCAAAAACCTCCAGTGGCAGAAACGAGCCTGGATCCAGGCCCCAGACAGCATGTACCATTCTATGGGGTATCCATTCCACTGTTCATACTCTGAGAATATGTATGCCATTCATTTGACTTAAATATTTGAATTATTTTGCTGTGCACTTCTCAATACTGAAAAAGCTTTACAACTACAGGAAACAGTAATTTTCACATGAGTCTACCTGCCTTCTACCAAAACACCCAAGAAGGTTAGTTGCATCAGTTTCTTAGCTGCTGCTTCCAATTAAGAATCTGTTTAGCTTGCTTTTCTTCAGTGGCTTACATGTTGGATAACACAAACTCAAAGACCGCTTCCTATCACTCTGCCTCAAGCCAAAATGCTAATTCTTCCTGTGTTCTTAACTGGTGTTTTGATAGCACGTATCACAACACAGGCAACTGCACAGCTAGGCTGCCAGTGTATGTTCTTCTCCCAGCTGCACAGCTGCCTCAGGCAAGCTAACTATAGCTTTGTTTTTGTGAGTGCTATGTCAAAGCCATCTATTTATAAATCAAATTAGAAAATGCCTTGGAACTGTAATTTTTCTTTCAGGCTTCACTTTCAGCTATCCAGAAGCTCAATATTCCATATTTATAACCATAGATTTGGTTATAAAATTTAACTTGTCTGAAGAACAAAAATAATATCTTAAAAAGAACCCTGTTAAATTATTAAAATTTTAGAATATAGATATCAGTCATAAAACATTTTAAAGTATTTTTGTACCTTCACCTGCAAGAGGAGTTGTGAAGGATGTGGGGATGCACTAACCGAATGAAGAAAATGCATATTTTTTCTGTTTTCCATAATTTCCAATTGGTTTTTATTCTTGAAAATATTTCTTAATGATAAACTGGAATTATGCTTGTTTTGAAGGTTGGAAAAGTGAGGAAAGATGCTTAGGAGAAACTGTTTAAACATGTTCACTGGTTTCAACCTTCCTCAGTTTCAAATCAAGATGCACACTGACTAACGTTTAGAGGTTTGAATGGTCTGGATGCTGGTACAAACCTTTGCTAGATACTTATGAGGATCAGGCCCTAGGTAATGTGAAACAAATGACAATAATAATGGCAGTCAACATAAATGTAGATTGCTAATAACGTGTGGATAAGCAACCTTCCAGAATCAACAAAAGAAACACAGAACCTCCAATTCTTTTTGATTTTCAGATCAATAAACTCTATTGCAGGGGCTTGATTTTTCTTCTGACTTTGTTGGGGCCTGGGTGAAGTGGTGGTGTTCAGATCCTGATGATACGGGACAAATTGCATTAACCTCTTGTGGACTGATATTTCAGTCTGTAAGTAGCCAGCCTGTTCTCTGTGGAGCCTTTCTCTAAACACGAGAGCAGACGGCATGAGGAACAAGTAGCCTATAGTTACCTATAGGTAGGTGATGTTAGCAGTCTATGCAAATGATTTTGGAAGTGTTTTCTTTACTAAATAATAGTCCTCTCTTGCAGATTAATCTCCTATAACTAAGCACTTTCTTTAAATATAATCAGCTCTGTGCCACTTTTAGAACACTCAGATTACTTTGTTAAATTATTAACCAGTTTTTATCATCAGTAGGGGAGTTTTTATAGAAATGAGAACAGGATCTTACTCACTGGTTATTTTTAAAATGTGCCAGCGTGAAGGCTTGTACTTGTGACAAGGCTCATGAAGCATTACAGGGCTGTTGTATGGATTTTAAAGGAATTACAAAAATTAGAGGTAGAAAAAATTCTTTTTAGGCGTAAAGCTCCATCCAGGTTTGGTCCTTACAGTGTATTTTATGTTAGGCTTCTGAAATCAGTGGATGCTGAGGCTGCTTAGCAGCTCTTGGTAAGTTTTTATCGTATCTCAGGATCCGGCTAGTAGCCTATGAATAGTGAAGCAAGGGTAAAGCTGGTATTTAAGGCTTAATTTAC
This sequence comes from Rhynochetos jubatus, assembly GCA_027574665.1. Classification (NCBI taxonomy): domain Eukaryota; kingdom Metazoa; phylum Chordata; class Aves; order Eurypygiformes; family Rhynochetidae; genus Rhynochetos; species Rhynochetos jubatus. Next base: position 15,755,070 of record CM050654.1, on the reverse strand, counting down.
TGGTAAGCATGTTCAGCCTTGACATAAGACATGGGTTAGCAGTAGACTATATGTCATCTTCCCTCTCTTCTCCTGCTTCTTCTATTATTTGCATCAGGGGCTGCAGGTAGAGAGGCACTGAGATCCTATTTTGCTTGAAGGCCTGATGGGAGGAAGGCCCACCCATAAGGGTATAGCTGATGGATTGCTGTAGATTAAGTATTTGGAAGTCCGTACTTCCAAACTCTCCATGATTTGCCTGGAGGATACCAATGTATCTGCTACCCAGCAATTCCAAATCCTAGGGAAGTGGAAGGGGGTCAGGCATGGAGATGTCTCTGTAATGGTGTCTGCCAGCTTCGGAGCTGCTCAGCTTCTGGAGAGGAGAGACGTAGGCTCTTCCAGAGCTGGAGCTCCATCCTCCTTGGTGGGCAACTGACAAAACAAGTTTGTTTTTTCTCCAGACTGCAATGAAACATAATGCAAGAATATATCAAAATCCCCCAGAACATTGAATTTCCTTTCTGCAGAGTACAACTTACCTGTTGTTGAAACTGAAAATACTTTGGTGAAGGATGGCGTAACAAACGAGAGTTGAGAGAACATGGGTGTCTCTTCTTCCTAGGCCCTACATTATTACTTTCTCCAGATAAATTTCAAAGTCTCTGTTTAAAATCTCACGTGCTTTTTCCAATTTTCCTATTCAGCTGCTTAATCACATATTTGCTAAGCAAATATGGATGTTATGGAGGTGATTTGTGAAACCTTTGAGAACTTGCATTACATGGCCATTTCTTCCTACGAATGTCTGTGTGCCCAAAGTTTATGATTTGATAACGTCACTCTCTGTGCCTTGTTATGTTGTGGTGCGTTTCCACTTCTTTTTGCACTACGCAAAACTAATTTTATTTTCAATGGAAAAATACTAAATTTCAAAATTGTATATAGGTATATGCTTTGTGCAGTTTATATAGCAAAATGCTCTTCTGACATTGGCAAGGCTTATTCAGCAGATGGCTGGGGAGAGCCTAATCCTCTCCCTCCTGGCACAAGGTACGCTAATTACGATGTGCCTTGAGCAAAGAGCCTTCTAGATACTCAGCTGCCTTTCCTATTGGGGCAGAAATGTCTGCTGGGGAAGGTAATGGGAAGATCTCCATGTAAATTCCTTGAGGACATTTTTACTGTAAAAATGTAAGGAACCTTTACTATCTGTAAAGGTCAATTGGAAAAGTAACAGGACTTGCTGTCAGCCTAATTCAGTTTCCAACAGGGATTTGTGCTGGGTGAAGGTTGGGTTTGGCAGGATAAGTGGGGAAAGATTACAGCTGTTTCCATCAAAACAGTGTCAATTTTCAGGGGAGGCAGCAAAGGATCTTTCTGTGTCTCCTCCTGACACAGCCATCTGAGACTTGAGAGAGACATGGTATGAGGGTTACTGGATAAGCATTTGGCACTTCTTGTCTCATTATTTGCGGTTCCATTGAAGTGACAATGTGGCATCGCAGCAGAGGAGCCAGGAAAAACACCGCTTGCCTAACATGGGGAAAATCGCTCAAACAGGAAACGCTCCACCATGAAAGCAACCCAGAGAGCTCCCATACTTCCAGAGCCATTCAAAGAGGGGAGGCACCCCTAATGCTGACCCCCAGTCCTTGTTCACAGGTGCCTCAATCCCAAGAGAGACATGATGGAAAGCCAAGGGATGGGAAAGACAAAGGATATGGCACCTGCAGAGACCTGGCTGCCCTTACCCAGTTGCTATAGCCACCAAGCCTTTCTCTGCCCTTGCCCTGCCACTCAGCACAGCAGTGAGTGTGAAAGGTGACCTGGCTGCAACAGCAACTCTGCTGTGGGGGCTGCTGGTGCCTCCTCTGGCTGGCAGCAGAGAGCCAAGCAATTTGGAGAGATGCTGACCAGCGTCTTCACCCTGCAGTGAGGTTTCCTCCAAAGAAGAGCCTGGAGGTGGCAGTGGGGACAGAGAAGGAGCTCGGTGCCTGATACACATACCTACCTGTGAGTGTGTGGTGGGGAGCCTCCTGGCCTGGTGGGAGGGAGTGTGTGTTGGAGGCCTCCTTGTCTTTGTATTTCCAGCAAAGGCCATCACGCCCAAACTCTGCAGGTCTCGGGCATCATGCTTAGCACTTTTCGCTGTGCACCCCTGGAGCATTTTGTCCAGGGACTTACTCTGCCAAGATGACTCTCACCAAACAAGCTCCCCCATCCTGGCCCAAGCCAGTCCGCAGAAGGCAGATGCCACATGGTGACAGCCTCTGGAGAGAGAGCAGTCATGAGCTCCTCCAAGCTCCTCTGCGGCACAAAGCCAGCTGGGAGGATCTCCCTGCCCACAGGTTATGTGGGCAATACTGACCTGTTCTGGCTGATATGGTAGCATCAGCCAAAAAAAAAAATCCCAAAGGGAAGATTATTATTTACCCAATGTATGTGCTTTTTAGACATTTAAGTTGTTACCACCTGCTTTTTGCCATCTCAATACTCGAACCTACCAGCTGCTAAAGCTTCTGTGCTGACTCTTTCCACTTGCCACTAGAAGGTCCCATTTCCATTCACAGTGATGTTGGTCTACAAGCTATTTGGGTCCATTGCTCCTGGCCTGTGTTGCTGCTGTGGGAGGCCCTGCGAGGTCCAGTGCCAGAACTGTGGTGGGAGCAGCTGAGAGGCAAACGGGGCAGTCCAAGCCACGGTAGAAAGCTGGGGAATACGCTATCTGCATGCTCAGAGAGCATTCCCCTGCTGTGTGAGCACGTTATTTCCTCAGTGACCTAGTTTTATGAATAAAAAAGTATTCTCTTTTCATAACTACAGCAACAGAGAATTTTATTAATGTTTGCTACTATAAAGGTTACTGTGTCTTAATTTTACGAGGATGCTTTAAAACCTATAAGATCGTTATGGAAGTTTGGAGATAGCTTGTGATCAGCTGTCAGTCCTATGTGCACGCTTCTTCTAGAAATGAGTCTATAGGGATGACTCAGGCTTGGCAGCTCAACAAAAGATGTTCCTTCCCTCTGTAAAACAGTTACATCTGAAAATGTAAGGCTGTTTCTTCACTGCTCTCTTGGAGGGAGGGGGCAGGAAAGATTGCTAGGATGATCATGAATATTTTAAATTTGAGCTCTGCAGTTCAGCTGCATGACAGCTTGTATAAGCCAAATAACATTTTATACCCTGCCTGGATAAGCACATTAGTGCTTCCAGTACAGATTCTAGTTTTGGCTCTGCAACTCATTGCATTTACACATATGTCTGAGACCAAAGAGGGTTCCAGAATCACGCATTTAAATGTCACTTTAAACCTATTCATGTACTTACCTAAGCCTAGACTGAGGGCTCTTACCATCTGGCCACATCTGTAAGGGCTGCTCTGGCACTAGGAATTACTAAACACAAGGCATCTTTCCCTGTAGCCCATCAGTGAAGAGGAAGTACCATGTGAGCTCTGCCCACCAATTTGCCTCTCTAAAAGGAACCCCAAAAAAAAGCAATGAAGGCAAATCTAGGTTTGCTGTACTGCTGAAGTTAAGACCACAGACACTCCAGGATCATGTGAAAAGCATGAAAGTCTTAGTATCTACACTGAAATACCAGGGAGAGGTTTCAAGCATGGTAACTCCTGGGTGGTAACCAGTGCTATTTTACACTGGTGTAGTTACTGCACTGCAGTGTAGAGTGGGAAATTCAAGTTTAAAACAATTGGGAGTCAAGAAAATAAGGTGATTCTTTAGTTGTCATAAAACAGGCTGACATTTTGAACTGTACTATTGGGTGGCCAGCCTTCATGAAGCAGAAATAGAATTGCATGGATTTCTTGTGGTTATAAGAATGCAAACTAATGTGAAAGGGAAGATATAACTCTGCATTGCTTTCATCCGAAGCATGATTTTTATTTTTTTTTTTAGTGATGCTCCTTATCCATTTCTGTTTACCTATTGTTATTTCCCCCAGCAAGATTGTAGGTGGTATAGTGTTGTGACAGACTGTTGTATTGCTGTCCTGGTTTTGGTTGGGATAGCATTAATTTTCCTCCTAGTAACTGGCATAGTGTTTTTTTCTGGATTTAGCATGAGAATAATGTGGTAACACACTGATGGTTTGGTTGTTGCTAAGCAGTGTTTATACTAAGTCCAAGGACTTAGTATATATGCCCTTCCAGCAAGGAGGTGCACAAGAGGCTGGGATGAGCATAGCTGGGACAGCTGGCCAAGGAGATATTCCATACCTTATGATGTTATGCTCAGTAAAGGGATATTTAGCTGAGGCACAGCAACTGTTCTCAGGAACTGTCTGGGCGTTGGTCAGCAGATGGTGAGCAATTGTATGTGCATCACTTGTTTTTTATTTTCTATTAAGATTATTATTTTCTCTTCCCTTGCTGTCATATTAAACTGCCTTTATCTCAAAGGGGATAGTGGGGAGGAACAAGTGAGCAGTGGCGTGGTGTTTAGTTGCTGGCGGGGCCTAAACCATGACAATTGCTTAAACAGTTGCCGAATCAATGGGGAGTTGTGGCTGTTCAGAAGACGTTTTCTCTTCTACAAGAAAAGTCAACTTATCTGTAGGCAGAATGAGGAAAAAGAGACCTTTTGTGCTCGGCAGGATTTCTGTGGTAAATGGAAGTTTCATTGATTATGCAACTATAATGGAGAGCAACATAAATTCTGGGATGGGGCTAAAATAATATATAAAAAAAAATAAAGACAGGAAAACACTGTCCAGTGGGAAGGGCCTGAAACTGTCGTTGGCCCGCAGAGGTCAGGTTGTCCTTTGGACTGTGCAGTTGATCTGCATTTCATGCATGGCTGTGGTTTTCTTAATATTTATGTGAAATTCTTTAACTGTGATAGTGTAGGTGGTGCAAATAGACCTTGATTGCTGGTGTGAACTGGTTTTGGGGATGTCTCACTTCAGCCACTAGCGGGCACGTGTATATACACAGAGACAACTTTGCCATGCCACTTTAGCTCATCTGTAGCAAGAAATTGTTCTTACTCTTCAATGCACCGTTATGCACTGAAGCCTTTAGTTCCTCAAGGCAACAGTCTTGAGAAAGGAGGTGACCTCCTTCTTTGTTTATGGGGCTTCTGGTGGCCACATGTAAAAAGCAGGATGGAGAAGATGAGAAACTGAAAGGTGCTTAAAGTCAGAACATTTTGTAGCCATAAGATATGGATGGAATTCAAGAGAGAAAACCAAATTAATTCCCCATAAGAAGCAGTTTGATAAGTAATAATAGAAAAAGCGATTTTTGAAGTATGGGTTTTGAATAATAAACATGTTGGGAGCGTGGGAGTGTGTTGTATGGGAAAACTAGCACTTTTTCAATCATGTATGCAATAAAGATACTTCATGAAGGATAAAATAATGTTGCTTTAATTTCCAAAGAAGTCTTAAAAAAAAAAAAAAGTTACATTTCTATAGTAACAACAAATAATAATGTGTGTTTAAACGTACAGTTAACTGGTGGGATAAGCAACTCCACAAAATCACAGGGAACATATGCATCTAGAGAAATAATAAGATCTTTGAAGGGTGACTAAGTGAGAGTTCATGTGGGCGAGAGGAAGAATGGAAGCAGCAGGGTAAAGGGCATAATTTCACATCCCCCAAGTGTGGGTTCTCTACATGGCAATCAGCACGGTCAGGCTGTATGTGGCTCCTGAGGGTGTGAGAGAGGAGTATCCACTTTCCATGGTTGTGAGGACTTAGGGTGGTTTTGTGCTCTAGAGATTTGTGGCTGAGATTTTTGTCCAGAAAATTAGCAGGAAGACTGAAGGGTGCACACTACATCAGGAAAGACTCTTTGGGTCTAATTTGCCTTTGTACCAAGCTGACAAAGCAGAAGCAGTAATCCCCTGAAGTATATGCTGCATTATGGCACTGGCAGTTCTAGTCTAGTAAACTAGTAAAACATTATTGGGCTGTGATACTTTCTGTGCTTTGAGAGGTCGAAAATTTACTGGAGCTTCCTTAGGAAGCGAGAATCTGCTCAAGGAATTAACAGCAGAAATCATGCAAAGCATTCACTGGGATCTGTGCATAAATTCAATGCAATGCTACAAAACAAGTATGCTGACACTATCAGATGTTGCCTTTGGCAGCATGAGAATCACCAAATCTGTGACTGACCTCTTTAGAATTTGGAAATCCAGAGGTCCAGATGGATTGGTGGGGAGAAGCTGGAAGACCTTCTTTGGTTGTATATCAAACTTGTAAGGAAATTAGTTTAGAAGGTCTTTGGTGGGGGAGATGATAACACACCAGTCTGATCCACATCCAATGCTGAAAGTTATTTATGTGACAAAAAATATATTTTAGTAACTCAAATGTGTCAGGGACACACTAGGACTTTAGTGCAACACTTCCATAATACATTGCACTGATTTTTCTTAAAAATCCAGACCATCTCTCTAGAGAAATGATGGTTAAATGTTTTAGGCTTTCTAGAAGAATCAGTGCCAAATCCTAGATACATCCTCAAATAACAATCTTTCAGGATAGTGTGTTTCAAGACTGATTCATCCCTATGCCTAATTAGGGAAGGAGCATGGAAACAGGCCCAAGTTTGTCTATGAAGAAAAGGCAGGATGCCTAATTGGATATAGCAGTTTCTTTTTTTTTTTTTCTATTTTGTAGAGCTGTGTTTTATGGAAATGCCTGGATTTTCCCCATCTGACTAACTGCTGCTTAGCATTTCTACTTATCACTGCTGTCATTCTATGCTATAAAAGGTGACAGCAGCATCAGCACAGGTATCTCTGCTGAACGCAAGATGCAAGACTCTGTGGAAGACAAGACCATGTGGAAGTCTCTTACCTGAGCAGCAGCCCCAGCACCTGCAAAATATTGGAGGAAGAGGTTTTTTGGTGTGGGTTGTTTTTTTTTTTTTTCTGAGCGTGTTCTGGTTTCAGCTGGGATAGAGTAGATTTTCTTCCTACTACCTGGTCTAGTACTGTGTTTTGGATTTAGAACAAGAATAATGTTGGTAACACACTGATGTTTTAGTTGTTGTTAGGCAGTGTTTACACTAAGTCAAGGACTTTTCGGTTTCTCATGCTGCCTTGCCAGTGAGTAGTCTTGGGGGGGGGTGGGGGGTGGGTGTGTGCCACAAGAAGTTGGGAGAGGACACAGCCTCATAGCTGACCCCAACTGACCAAAGGGATATCCCAGAGCATGTGACGTCATGCCCAGCATATAAAGCTGGGGGAAGGAGAAGGAAGGGGAAGACATTCAGAGTGATGGTGTTTGTCTTCCCAAGTAACTGTTACACGTAAGGGAGCCCAGATTTCCTGGAGATGGCTGAACACCTGCCTGCCCGTGGGAAATGGTGAATGAATTTCTTGTTTTGCTTTGCTGCGTGCGCGACTTTTGCTTTACCTACTGCACTGTCTTTATCTCAACCCATGAGTTTTCTCACTTTCGCTCTTCCGATTTTCTCCTCCATCCTGCCATGGGGGAGTGAGCGATTGTCTGTGTGGCATTCAGTTGCCTGTTGGGGTTAAACCACACCAGTGTGAACATAAGAAAAACAACACCTTTAAAAGCTGCATGCCCATGTCCAGCAGATCAGTTTCCAAGCAGTAGTAGCTGTAGCTCTTCCCAGCAAGGTTTAGTAGCTTAAGCATGTGTTGTGCTGGCATGGCCATATTCTTTCTGCTTCTCAAGATAATACAGTCCATGCTATTCTGGGCATCTCTGTGCTGAAAACATCCTTAATGTTTTCAACTACAGCCTCATGAAATTTTCACCCATCACTTTGGGCTTAGGTGCTGGGTCTGATCGAGTCTGGTCATTTCTACCAGCAGGGGGAAGGAGCTATTAATGCTAGCGTTGGCACAAGAACAAATGGGTTTCTGTTAGGCATGAATAAATTTAGGCTGGGAAGTAGGAGGATTTACTTAGTGATTCTAACAATGAGTTTCTGGAACAGCCTGCTTGTGGTAGCAGAAGGGCACAAACCTCAGTTACTTTTAAATGCATGTGTGAAAGGAACTGTGCAAGGGAATAGCCAGTGGTGCACAGAGGCTGGACTTGATGACTCGAGATCCCTTGCAGCCCTTTTTTCCCCTGTGCATGTGCAAGTGGGTCAGGGAAAGAGCGATGGTATCTTCCCTCCCCTTTGCAATGTTGCACTGGAATAGCTGCAATCTGGCTTTTTTAGAACCTACCACTTGGAAGTATTTGATCAGCTGTGGCAAGTCCTTGGGATGTGAGCACGTATTTAGACTGACGGAAATATAAAACAAAGTACATATTTAAGTAGGATTTCCCTTGCCACCCTGTCTTACTTTCTTGATGCTGTTTTTACATTAACTCACAGGAGTGAAATGAGCTAGCAAGGAGCAGGCTGATGTCACAGCCACAGTTAGAAGAGCAGCATTTTTTTTCTGCTGGTGGCATATGTTTTACTTGCTAAGTATATCCATATCGGAACAGCAGACAAATGTGTTCTAGATAGCATCACTGACCAGCATGTTTCTGCTGCTTCTCTGCCTCTTATTAATAAATTGGACAATATGGTGAATAATTGGAGCCTTTAGTATCATAATATTTCCATTGACGGCAAAAATACCTCACTGCAGTGTCTTGTATGCAATGACTTGCATGCCATTGTTTAAACATTGCTGAGGAATCCTACTAAACAACTGGTAAAATCCTTTGGCTATGAAAGCTTAGTTAATTACACAAGAGTACACAGTGAGGTACTAATGAAATTAAACTCTGGTGTGGCTTATTCAGAATAAATTTTTCCTCCTGTCAAAAGTAGATTACTGATGCCAAGTTTCACCTGGATACAAATTGAACCACAATTAATAAAACCTTGGCCTTGTTTGCTATTAGCACAGCTGTGCTCACCTCCCTTCCTTGCTGAATGTTGGTAAGAATGCTGAGTGCTATTTTTATCATCTTGCTTTCTTCCCTTGACCTTACCAATATTATTTTACAGTGTTGAGGGGAGGGGACTCCAAGTATATCCCAATTACTGTGTATATTCTAACTTGTAGTGCTGGGACATATGGTACTCACAGAAGAGTTCATTTGTGTAGTACTACTGGTGAGAGGAGTAGCTAATGATGATGTGCGTGCAGAGTTTGGTAAATGCATGACAGTTCTGATGGAAAAGAGGCATTTGTACTGTGTTCTACTTTATAATATTGCTGTGTTTAATGTATTGTTGTGCCCAGTGTTGTATATTATTCCACTATTGCACATGGAGGGGAAAGCTGGGTTTGGGGCTCTGTTGAACTATGGACTAAGTAGCAGGAGAAAGGTCTTCCTCTAAAGAGCATGAGGTTGAAATAAAGATGGAAAAGGGAAGAGCAGTGGAAGATTACAGGTAGATCTACAGTTTGGAAACTGATGCTTGCTTCAGGAGAATCTAGAGACACATTTCTGTTTCCTGAATCAGTCTTATGTGTTTGTTGCATTACTGTGGTATTTACGCTTCTTTCCCCCCAGTTGCTAAAAGGTATTTAAAGAAGCTAAAAGAAACAGAATAAATGAAAAGTACCTCTTTTTCTGAACAAAAGCTGAGTTGCTGCTGGGCTGTTAGGTGGTGGGATATGTAGCAAGAGATAGTCACATTATAAAAAAAAAAATTTTTGAACAGCCCTTCATATAGAAATATTCTTTCACACTAATGACCAAGGAGCTCTTTAAGAATAGCTGAACATAGAGAATCAGTGAGTATTCAAATATGTGTGATTAAAAAAAAGTTATACTAATGCGCAAACCATTGTTCATTGCAATTCCCAGGTTTCTTCTAAGTATAAATTATCCATACTTAGAGTGCATATGGTAAAATGTAAGGAAACCTGAGTGGCGTGAAGTTGCAGTACCGCTTTGTCTTAGCTGTTAACACCCTGTTGAGAAACAGAGAATGGCTACCACCTTCTTTTGCATGCAAATTACATGTTGTGTGGATTAGTTATGTGCCAACTAATGAGGTTCTATTGTTGTTCCAGGTCCCCAGTGTAATTACCACTTTTTAGACCTGCAGTGTGCTTGGTACCCCTCCTAGAGCTGTTATATTTCCTCTGTTGTTTACAGTGCTGGCTGACTTATTTGCTATTGCAAATCAAAAGGAAATTTCTCTAACAGATCTGTCATTCTGTCCTGTGTCTGTACAGCCCAGAGCGCAGCGGGACCCTGGCCCACAGCTGAGCCTGTTAGTAATGTGAATAAATCGTAATCATACTTGACTACTGCACTCCCCTGATGGCAGAGTTCAGCAATGGCTGCTTCTACTCTACTGTTTGTGCTGCCTCTTGCCCACGGCGTTACACCCTTGTTCACCTAAGGCCAGTCTTGTGCTGGCAATCCCCTTTTATTACCAAAGTAACTACGCTAGTCTTCCTGTGCTTAACCTCCTGTTAAACTGAATATTTGATACTGCAGTTTCCTCTTCCGTAATGATCATCACTATTGTAAACTTCATAGCCGGTGTTGTTATGGTATCCTTGCAAAGACCTTTTTGAGAAAGTAGCCATCCGTGTTTGTATCTCCTGAACCTGTCTCCTTCATATTCCACTTGTGACAGAAATACTCCTCTTTCTGTTCAAATGGTAAATGGTTTGTCTGTGTGAGGAATATTCAGGAATACCCCATCTGTTCATGTGTTGCAGAACCTAACCGGATTCTTGAAACAAGTATTAGATACTTATTAGAGACTACTGTTGAAATCGGAAATCTTCTGTGTTTTCCAGTCAGACACAGTCTTACTTCGCTTACTCAGCAAGATCAATGTTATTTATGGCTTGGTAAAAAGCAAGTTCTTCAATAATGTATTGTACACAGAGACTTTCCCAAATCAGGTGATACGTTGAGTTTTTTCCTTCTTTTCAGGTGATATCAGAAATGGCATTTGATCGTGTTGGGAGGTTGTATCTTATCAGTGGGTTAACAGAGCCTGGTCTAACATTTCCCGACTGGCTGTCAATATGAACAGCCAAGGCTACTATCAGCAGTTTTGCATCGGAAGGCTTTTTTGGTTTGAATTATAACATTACAAAATTGCATCCCATGTGCTCACTGATCCCCATCCTGATAAAAGGGGAAGGAATTTAAAAGCTCTGGGAAATCATCTGGAGATGTGGTGTAAAGTTTACTTATCACCCAGACTGAAAGTACGCATATACCTTGCATTGTACGCCTTTGCTCCCTAGCCAGTCTTGAAGCACCAGCTATCAGTGGTTTCCTGCATGCCTCTGACTTGGATGTTTCCGTGTCTTTCATTTGGTACAGATGCTGCTATGATAATCCACACTACTGGTATTTGGGTTTTTTCCGGACATCTGCAGTGCAATCTATCTGGGATTATTTCATAGTGTCTTTCAAAGATGAAAGCGAGTTTAAAAAGCCAGCAGCTGTCCTTCCTAGTGGGGTATTTCATCTTGAGCTGATTATGCTCTATGAACTGCACATGACCATCTGAAGGTTTGTAGCAGGTTTACGAAACACAGCTTGAATTAAATGTCCATCAGGGGCTGGGAGACTAGGCGTGTCTGCCCCAGGTGGTGATTCAGGTGATTATTTCTGCTGCAGACTTGTACGTGAGTTAAAAGAACTTTAGAAAATCTTTGCCCTAGACAACCTTTGTAGAAAGAGGCAATCATTATTGTCTCCTCTCAAAATCTGGGCAGCAAAAATAAGAACTGATAGTTTCAGAGAGCAGGTGTTTCTAGCATTCATTGTTGCTAGACTTGGGTTTTTGCTGTGTGGTAAAAATTAGTTTCTGGATTTTAATTTTTTTAACTGTAAGGTCATTTTACCCTTTTGTTCTTTGCTCCTAATTTTTTTAAATTATATGTATTTTAGATCTAGATGCACTAGCATAACTGGTCCTTTGATCTGTTTATATGTTTATGGGGAGAAACAGGAGCTGCTGTTGGTTGAAATGTTCTAGTCCTGTCTAATGATGCGGAACAGCTGGGCTAGATGGACTGCATGGAAATTATCTGGGAATGTGAGCATTAAGGAAGACCATTTTATACAGAAAACTGCTACAGCTGTGTCCCTAGACCCAGAGAACAGAGACATCCCTAGGCACATTTTCTGTTATTTTCCACACCTGGTCATCCTGTGAGTCTGTGTCTGCTGCTTGTCTGTCATTACTCACTTCGGTGCTTTTTGTGGAAACTCAAAATCTATTTTCATCAGCATGAGAATTCAGAATTAATTTTTTTTTAAAGTAGTAATACTACTATTATGAAGTAGTCTGCATGGTAATAACTTGTTAAACTGCATATACTTTCTAAATTAACAATGATAATGAATTCAGGATGGAGTCCAAAGAAAATTATGTGAAGCTGAGAAAATTCCTATCTTTCAGGAAATCCATGTGGTACCCAGACACAGATTAGAAGGAATAAGATCACGAAAGAAAAGGAGAAACATCTGTATTTTCTAAGCAGTGAGACCTGTACCAAAACAAACCCTTCTGTTCTTGGGTATGAGAATTCTGCTGGGCAAAATGTGCGCTAAGAGCTCAATATCTAAACTTGTCTCTGAACTCAGTTTCCATTTTTTTCTGACTCCTGAAGCCATGGAATGAGTACAAAGCAGCAGGTTAATCTCTTATCTCTTTGAAGTTATTTTTATCTTTGCAAATATTCTTCATGTTGGTGATTCACCCCAGGCATGCTACACTGAAATACGAGAGGTACTACTCACTGTGCAGAAATGCACCAATACCATTTGTGGTCCAGACTGTTGCAGAATGCAGTGCGCCAAGGACGATTTACACCAGGCCACAGTCCGATCGTGCACCTTCCTGCAGTGTACACACTTCCATTTTGTCAACAGACGTACGCTCTTTCGGTAACGCTGGTTCTCACCTCCGCGACCGCTTCATTGCGCGTTGGCTGCGGTCAGTAGGGATGAGCTGTCCCAGGGTCTAAAGAAGACTCTGTGAGGGGAGATGCAGGAACTGAGTCTGTTGGCTGGAGGTGTTGGGAGGGAGCGGAGCCACACAGCACCTGGAGCAAGAGGAGAGGAGGGTTCATGGGAGGGGCCCCTGGCAGCACCTGAGGACCCCAAGTTGTGAAATGGCTCATTTGCCTTATGCAGAGCTTCCCTAGGTGCAAACTGACTTCCTCTTGTCCCACAAGTCTCTTCCAAGCCCTGCCTGCGGTTTTCCAAGTAGTTTCACTCTGCCTGACGCTCTTTAACGACGGTGAGTGTTTCCAAACCCGGCTGCTTGCAGCTGCGCGCAGGGGATTCTCTGCGTGACCCCAGCCAGGAACTGACGGGCTCGCTCCCTGCCTGCCCCAGGTGCACGCTGGCGCTCCTCAGGGCGGGTCGGGGCAGCTCGAGGTGCCCCTGTCGTGCCCCGGTGCAGGTGCTGCGCCCCCGAGAGGGGCGGGTCGGGCCGGGGGTGTCGCGCGCGGGGCCTGTCCCTCTCTGCAGCACAACGGACAGTGGCCCCGCCGCCCCGCCCCATCCCGCGCGCCCGCCGTGGCACGAGGTCGGCGCGCGTGCGCCTGCCGCGGGAGGGGAGTGGTGGTGTGAAGGGAAGGTGCGCGCGCGCCGCTATCCGCCCGCCCTCGCGCTGAGGTAACGGCCTCCGGTAACGGCGGAGAGAGGAGCCAGACGGGCGGGTGCCGCCGTGGGGAGCCGCCGGCCTCACCCCGCCTCCGCCCGTTGCCCGGCCGGGCCCTCCCCCGGGCGCAGCCCGTCGGGGGTGAGGGTGCCGCGCCGCCCCTCGGCCGGCCGCCCCACCCCACCCCGGGGCGCTATGAGCCATGAAGCCGCCCGGCAACACCTCCCCGCGGCAGCCTCGCCGCGGCCGCCGTTTCCCCGCCGCCGGCCGCCTCGCTCTCCTCGGCCGCCTCGTCTCGCTGCTCCTGCTCCTCCGTGGCTCCGCCTGCCCCCGGGCCGGCGCGGCTGCGGCGGCCGCCGGTGGGTACGGGGGATTGTGCGTGCGCTCGGGTGCGTGAGGCGGCTGCTGCTCGCCGGCCCCCTAAGCCCCAGTGACTTCCATCCCCCGGGGCCATCCCCCGCCCCTTCCAGCTTTGTGTCCGTGTCTGTTTCGGCGTGTAGAGAAAAGAGCGAGGTTCCCCCCGATCCCCTGAGGCCGGCGCTGCAGTGCTGTGGGGAGAGGAGGGGAGAGGAGCTGGTGAGCTCTGCGACACCGGAGGGCTGAGGCGGGCTCGCGCGCGCTGGGGCCGCGTGTGCGGGGCGCTGCCTGCGGAGCGGACCTCTTCGGTTTCGGGCTTGTGAGTGCGGCTTTCGGTTGCGTGGAGGAGACGCGGAGTGCCGGATGCGGTCGGTTTGTGCACGGTGGTGTTACTGTTAGGTTGCTTGTTGATTGGCTGCGTCTTGGGGTTTTAACGACGGGTGCAAGATTTCATCCGAAAAGCTGCCGCTGCAGGAAGGGGCTCTTGTCAGAGTAAACGAGAGAGGTGGAAAACGTCCCATTATGTAAAGGGAGTTGATTAGCATGCGGTGCGCGTGGACTCTGAATTCAGTTTGTCTTGGGAACGTGGGGAGCGTTCTTAGCCTTCTGTAGATGTACATCTGGGGTCTGTGTGTGCTCGTGTCTTTGCGAGAGAGCTCAGCCATCACAGAGGGTGTAGGGAGTATCTGCGTATCCATTAAGGTTTTTCTTTCCTCTTGAAGGCTGAGGCGCACTGAAAGATTCATAATCCGTGACTGCATATGGAAGTGTATATGCATTCAAATAGATAATGTTATTGCTGAAACCATTTTATGTGTGAAAAATGAATCAGATCTTGCTCAATGGGTAAGCTTTTTGTTTGCTTGAGTGATTAATAAAATATTAGATTACTGCAAGCTAAATATGTAGCTTTTTGTGGAAATAAACACATTCTGCCATCTAATTTATGGCTGGCATATCTTTCTTCCTCAGACCTGCATTGGAATGAAACGGCAGGCGGTATAGAGGGAGTACTGGCAGATGAAGAGAATACATTTCAACAGAATAAAAGCAGTAACAGTAAAAATAACAGCTACAGCAATACAATCCAGAAAGAAATCACATTGCCTTCAAGACTAATCTATTACATCAACAGAGACTCTGAAACCCCTTACCATATCTTGGACACTAGGGCAAGGCACCAGCAGAAGCACGACAAGGTAGGGTAAAAAGAGGCTCATCTGCAGCATTTTCAAAACCGTGATGTGTGATGTGGAACTGTACTTGCATGTTTTACTCTGTAGCTCTTCAAGACTTAATGGTGGTCCTTACCACCATTTTTAGGAATTAAAGGAGGACATGTAATTAAACAAGAATGTAATTTTCCTTGTGTTAATTTAAAAATAATTATTTTGAATTTCAGGGTGGTTCAGAGGCTGAACTGTAGATAAAATGAATAGGAATTGTGCAAAGTTGACTTGTCTGATCAGCGTAGATTCCGGTGTCAGGACTTATGGTATACCGTGATCTGCAAAACGCTCTTCCAAAATAGCTCTAGAGTGCAGAAGTGTCTGCATAGGGAGTTTCTTTAGAATCCTGAACTTGTAGCATGAGTTACTTGTGCATGATACGCTCAAAGCCTACCTAAGAAATGCAGTATTGGTTTCCTGCCAGTGCATGAGCAGTGAAGGCCACTATAAAGTGTTACTGGTTTTTGTCAAATACTACCTGCATTTTTCATTTTTAATGACAATATCTAATATTTCATTTTGTGTAGATGCAGTCAATTTTTCCCCCCTGAAATTGCATGAGATTGAACAACCTTTGGTTTTGTGAAATAACTTGGTAAAGAAGTAAACCTAGTCTAAATGATAGCACTTAGGAGGCATCCCTTAACATTATTTCATCCTGTTTTTATAATTTTTTATTAAAAAAATTAATTTCTTCACACAGGTTAAAAAGGTGAAGGTAAAAGACGGTTTGTGTAGGAAGAGGTTGTCATGGTAGAGAGACAATGAAGCAGATCAGTGTGTGTGACAGTGCTGAAGGACTTAGCTATAGTGGGGTTCCTACCTATTAAATTGCATTCCTTTTGGAATTTTAGAAAATGAATTTATTATGCATTGTGTGTGCTTTTGTTGTTATTGATTGTGGGCTGTTTCCGATATGGAATTAATGTGGAGGCACTGTATAACCTTTGAAAAAAAGATAAGATAGTCATGTAGTTTTTATGTTTTAATGGGAAGAAAGGTTGCTTCCTGTCTTATTGAACTTGGATACCAGTATATGCCTTTGGATGCGTTTAAGCACACCAGTATGTTATGGAAGGCACAAAAAACCCTGTGTGGTTGTTGGAAAATGGAGCTATTTAAGAGAATACTGCATTCAGAACTAATCCCCCTTTAAAGTGAGACCACTCTTTTAAATAAACTGAAACACTAGGGACTTTCTGTTCCCCTCTTAGGAGGGGTGTGAGAAGAACGGGATTTGCAAGTGCTTGCAGACCTGCCTTTGGGAATAGTGCTTTCTCCGTGTTTCTACATGATTTTTTTCTTGGGAATCCACAGAGGAAAATGCCTGCCAACGTCTTTACTTGCCCAGCATTCCCACAAGAACATAGCTGCTGTTGCCTATCCTTCCTATGCCCTACCTAATATCTATCTACCTGTTGGGGTAAAGCTCTGCAGAAATCAGCGCTGACAGAATTGGTATTGATTTCCTTGGGTATGCTGGCTGCTGAGTCTTGTGTAAAGTGGATCTCCTTTCTGCTCACTGTGTCCCTTTTAAGCGTAGGGAATACTAACGCTGCAGTTCTTCCCACAGAAGGGTTCTTTAAGCTTGTGGCTTCATGGAGTATCACGTTATGTTGACTTCACTCTTCTGGCATGAAACTTCTATTGCTTTGAGCCGTTTGATTGAAGGAAAGGGTTGGTTATGGTCATCTGGATTGATTTTTGCATGTCTTGCTTACAGAACACCATAGAGAGCTTTGCCCCCTCCCCAATTTACATGAAGTAATTTTTTTGCCCTTCAATCTGTTTTACCAATAATATAATAAATAACTTGAAGTGGGTTTTTTTTGTTCTGTTTAATGTTCACTATAATAATCTCTGTAGAACAATAATTGTGGAGGGGAAGTCTGCCTAGGATGTAAAAGGAAAACAACCTGTAAAGACAACAGAATGCAATTGGGTTGTGAAAGATGCGAAGGGGGGAGAGGATTTTTTAGTACTTGCTTTTATCCCTTCCCAGAATTAAAATAAGTGCTATATTGTAATAAATCCTACTTGTGAGATTTTGCTGTATACCACATTGGTAGTAAAAAGAAATAAGTGAATTATCCTTATAGTTAGGTAAAGAAATAAACCTATGTTACGGCTTGGCTGTTAGCATATGGGAAAAAAAAGATGAGTATGATGACCTTATATACAGCGGACAGCTGAGGAAGAGAAATACCATTTTTTCCTGCTTTGCTGTTATTGGAACCATACATACTTTAACCTCTATTTTCTTGTCAGCTTTAATATACCCTTTATAGGCATATGATGTGGATATACACCCTGACTATGATAGTAGTCTGTAGACTCCTTTCTTTGGAACCTCATTACAATGGCCAGAAGAATATAAGCCATATGCACAGTCTGTGGGAGTAGGCCTGAGTATCTCAGAAATGCTGAGTCACTGTAAGGAGAGGCGAAGCGTAGAGGAAATTGTGTGCACGTGGGAAGAAAGAGGTAAAGCTGGAGAAATAATTATGTGAAATTATTTAAAATATTTTATTCCTTAGTCTCTTCCTAAAAGTAAGGGTCTGCAACCTTCTTCATGAAATGTATGTAGAAATGAAGGGCTGGAGGAGAAAACAGTGTGCCAGAGAAGAAAAAAATTATTCAATCAATTGCTTTCTTAGCACTGACCCTCTTGTATCCCCTTTTGAATTTGGTGAAACACCATCATAATTAGAGTGCGTATGTCATCCAAACTGTTGGTAGAACGTCTCTCATTCCTTATTCTTTCTTAGAAGCTTTTTCTTACTGTTGAAAAAATGTAATGTTCACAGGAGTTTTCATTAAGTGATCTATCTCCAAGGTGGACAAAGTTCTAGTGTGTAAACTATTTTCTCTTTGTGCTCTAAAAAAAGCACATTTGGTGCTTCAAGACTCTAAAATCTGTATACCTGTTTCATCAAAGTAAAGCTAGCTGGTTTTGAGTTCTTCTGAAGTTATTTTTAGTGTGAAATGCTCAAAAATGAGCATCTGTTTACAAAAACACACTGAAGAAACTCACAAGAATCCTTAAACTTGCTGGAGAGGTCTGAGTCATCTGAGTTCTGCGGCTGTGTCTTTCTAAACTTCTGCAGATGGAGGTAGCGTTTTGTATGAACCGGTAATCTTTTTATTGAGCCAGATGACTGCCTTGATTCATTTTCACAGACTGAATATACCCGATTGTCAGGACCTAACTGGAAGACTGCATGGGACACAAGGTGTCACAAAAGGAGCAAGTCCTTATGGTGGCCAGCAGAGGGAAAAACCTCACAACGCAAGATGTGATCTCAATAGAAACACAGCTCAAGGCAACCTTTCCAAATTTTGAGTGGAAAACAGCTTGAACTAGGTGTATTTGAAGGAAGATTGTTTGCTGTGTGATTTCTAACCGGTTTTAGATCACTGAATTGTGAGTTCTCAGAAGATACAAAGAAGCAATGTCTTCATGCGTAATTCTAAGCTGTTAGTGTAATTTTCAGGAGGAGGGAGTTATTAAGAAACACCGTTTTACAGACCCTAACGACTGGAAAAAAAGTGTGATAGTAGTTTCAACTCTGGAGACAGTTCCACGTCCCCTTACACATCCACACCACCACCACCCCCCAAAAATTGTGCTATTTTTCTTGGGGTGAAAACTCCAGATGCTTCTGTTCAGCTCAGCTGTTTGTCATTTAGATAAAGAAAATAGTCCTGCCAGGCTGAATGTTATGTTTTCTGCTACGTTGCCCTGTTGAGACGCAATACGCTCTGTCCTTTGTGCAACTTTGGTAGGTAGTGTACGAAAGTTGAGAGGGAAGGCATCTTTAAGATAAAAGGAAAACAACTGTATCACAGCCGTTGCCAAGGAGGTGATATTGAAGAAAAAGCATGCCTGTTTTGTCAAAGATGAAAGATAATGGTTAGTAATCTCTCCAGAGGCAGAATCACGTGAATTCTTAGTGAAATCCAGAGAATGATACTGCGCATGAATTACTGTCTTCCCTTGCCTACCTTAGGCCAGGTTTTCGCTTTTAATCCCCCTGTACAAATAATGAATGAACTTCATGGGGCTTATGTGTACGAGTTTAAGACTGTTGGAGTCTTTGTAGCATTTCAGCTGGCTTTGCATTTTTTTTTTCAGAATTTCCTGTGGCGCAGCTTCAATTTACACTACTTGCAAGTGGATGACTCTGTACTTTCTTTTTTCCTATTCTGTACTGAATTCATATTAATGCAAAAGGCTTATCTTGACTCTGCATCATCAGTAGCTACTAACTATAATAGGGAGGTTGAAATTGGTCTTCCATTCTTCTTTGGCTTCTGGGAGATAGAAGACCAACTTCTCAAGTAGATCTACATCTTGGTTTCCCAGCTGAAGTGTGAGTCATGATATTTCTGTAACTTCTTTATATCCTGTTTTTTTGGAATATATTTCTGGTACTCTCATGAGCTTCAAGCAGTAACCTATAAAAGGTTTCAGTTCCTACGTGTTAAGTAGTGCAACACTTGCACTTGTTAGGCGTTGTTTTGATGTACAAAAAAAAGTTGTTTATAGGTTTTCTAGCATTTATGGGAAGCTGGATACTGCAGGAAAGTGGTCCAAGATATGGATGCACAACTTGGTAGTTTTATGAACAAATCCTCGGGAAGGATGTGATTTTAGAGGCTGATGCCACTACAGACGGGTATCTAAGTATTGTTATGTTGGAAGAGACTGGTGGATTCTGGCATCTGGGGTTAAAAGAACAACAGTAGGATTGCTTTCAGAGGTAGCCCTGAACCATTGTTCACATGCCAACAGCCATTCTTTTGAAGAACAGCCTTCAAGGCTTGAGATTCAAGGGCGTCAAAGTAACCTCTCTGTTAATCACTAAAAGCCAGAAACAAATCATCAACAGGAACTTTTCTGAGATCCTCTATGTTTTAAACATGGGTTTTTACATGTGGCTGTGACGTTTATGTGTGCTGTTTCAGTATGAAATGCTTTATTTCCAGTGAATAGTAGAAGGTTATCTTGGCATCTACTGCATAGTAGATGTTTTCCAAACACTAAAGAAGGATGGCTTCTGTATGAAGTTTGAAGATGGGCAAACAAGGTAAAAGAAGAGTAAGGAATTTATATATAGTAAATCACATTGATTTGTGACAAAACTTGTACTATTATCAGAATGAAGGTCGAGATAAAAAAATAATTGTAATAGTGTAAAATCCATCTAAATCTGACTTAGGTTTCTAATTCTAAAATGGGAGTGATGAAACCCCTTGCTCAGCTGCTGAAATGAGAGGCAGCTTTTGACCATTATTTTAGTCAGCAGAACTACATGCAGAAATAGATTTCTAAAAGCAATGAGCTTGTCATTTGGAGATTGTTTCTGTATGAATATAACAAGAGACCCATAGGAACTGTCAGTCAGTCAAATAACACTGTTACTTTTGTTTAAAGACTTGTGACAGAACTTAGTAGCTTTGAAGGGATAACACATTGTTGCATTCGTCATAGTTTTACTGTGAAGAAAGCAAAACCAATATAGTAGTTTTGGTGATGATGGTTGTAAAATTCCTGACTGTCTAGGAAAGGTGAATTATGGACAAATGATGCCCAAGTGCAGTACTGGAAACAATGAAAGTGTTCAAGTTGTGACATGGATCAGTAGAACTGAGATTCCAGTTACACCCTTCTAGGCTGTTTTGATCTTGAAACTTACAGCAAGCTGATGACTGATTTGAAAGAAACTGGAATTCTTTATGTATATGGATTTTTAGCTTGGAAAAAAAACCCAAAGAGCTACTTTGCACAGGCAGCTACAGCACTCCTGTCCCTAGAATGAAGAATCTTACACTGACTACACTAATAATCTGAGCTTCCAGAACAGTGTTAAAAGACTTTCTTTCCTCTCCTCCCCCCCAAAGTTTAGGTTTGGGGCAGGAAAAATTTTAAAGACTCAGACCCTCCTTCAACCTGCTCCTCTATACATCATCAGTAAGCCTCTGCTGCAGCAAAACTTTATGTAATTTTGCAGCTTTGCTGTTGGAATAGCTTATAGCTGTCAAAGCAGGAACTTCTGCAGAGGTTTTTAAGCGATAAACAAACATGTACCAAGTGGTACATGAAGGTGATGTTTAATATTTTTCCTGTGAAATGGCATGGTAAGATATCTAGCCCATATATGTTCTTCAAAATAAATGCTAATCTACATTATATTCTTATTGGAATTTATATTTCTGTGTTGATCAGAACATCACTGTGTTTCAGATTATACTTCAGGCATTGCATTACACAGTAGCTGATAAGAGAATACTGTGAAATAATAAGCAGTATAACAAAAATATTGAAATATTTCTGAAATACTTCCTCCCATCATGGTGATACATGGGGGTTGTAACGGCTAAAACACCTGGTGACAACTCATGGGTAGCTTTCTGTTCTAACTTGTTAGAGGAAGGATGTCTGTTCCAGATTAAATATTTAGTCTCATTACCTTTACCTGTTTTCTGGTTTATGGCTTTCATGGGTAGTTTTCGATTATTAAACTGGCTTAACAAAATCTGTATTTTGCTGCAGCAGTGGTGTATCACACTCACCTGAATTAAAAACAACAGTTTGCTAAACTGCAGGGATTTAAAATCCAGTGTTTGAGCTGAGTTTGGGGGAGAACACGCCCTACTGCGGGGTAGGAAACCAGTGTCAGCTGCTTTGCAGCAATTGTGTGTATGTCCAACATCTGTTAGGTGAGGCACGGTAATAGATGGCAAGGGATGTTCTTATAGAATGGTTTAGGTTGGAAGGGACCTTAAAGCTCATCTAGTTCCAACCCCCCTGCCATGGACATATGGAAGCAATTGTCTTGAGAAATACCAACGATATATCTAATGAACTTTTTCTTACAATATTGTAGACTGAGAATACAAGTTACTTTAAATAATTTATATTGCAGAAAGATAAAGAATACATGGTTGATGGCTTAGAATCTTAAAGGATGATATACATGTATAATTGAATGGTCTTATTGGCCAAAAGATGTAGCCGACCAGATGCGATGCCCATCTAGCTGTCCCTGGAGGGCAATCAGTAGCGGATACCTAGGGAGGGATATAGGAGCATAACATGGGGGGCTACTTCCTAGACTGGTCTCACAAACTTTGTGGCTCAGGAACCTGGGGGAACCAGCACTTGTTTGGATTTAATAGCCCTTGATGGGAGTTCCAGATCTTGAGGTTATCCAAGGTGCATTTTATACGTGTATATTGTTAGTATCGGTGATGTCTTGTGCTGAAGTTTCAGGACTTTGGCGTGTTTCGGTACACCATGATTTCTTTTGAAGTATGTTTTATTATATGGAGTGGTATGTCATCCTCCATACTTAAGCATTTTCTTAATCAGTTATGTAGCTTGAATCTTCTCGAAAGGAAAGACATTAATGGGTTTGGCTTATTTAGTTGGTTTGGAATTGGCAGCCAGAACAAGAGCAGTGAGAAAACAAACAAAAAAATTGAAAGTGGGAAACAAAATACTTGGGTGTCTCTCTTGCAGGTGATTATCTAGCCTTGATGCTGCTCTTGTTCTAAAAAATGTTTCAAAGAATACACATTTAAGTAACGTGTAGTCTGTTAGGAGAAGTGAAAGTAATGCTGCACTTGTATCAAACTGAAAAGAAAGAATGTAATTTTATTTGTAAACTAAGCCTGGAAAAAGTATATAATCACTTTTGATGTTACTTTTGTGCTTAACTTGGCTAAGTATAGTGTTTGGGATCACTGGTAGGTAGTGCTGCTTTCAACAACTCCTAAACATTGTCAATGATTTACTACACTGCCTAAATCCTGATTGGTGGGTCACTTTTTGCCATGTTATGTGTGTCAGGAATGTTATGTCATGGATCTGCAAATGACAGTCATATCTTAAAGACGCGGTCTTCATGGTTTGTATGTAAAAATGCAGTATACTCAAAATTCCTGTGTTTATCTTTGAGCAGGAGATATTTTGAAAAACTTCCAAACTGATATATGCATATATAAAACACATAATGAAAACTATCTACCTTAAGGAATTCTGTAGTTCTCATTTCTCCTGTTTCAGAATGATGTTAATGGAATAGTACATGCTTTTTTAAACTTTCCAGATAGTTGATATTGAAGTCTTGTTTGTGACATATATGAAGAAACACAATTTTAGGTAACAGTTACCTGTGAAGGAGTCTCAAAGCAGTAGCTTCTGTAACTCTAAGTGGAATCTTTATGGGATAAAACTAATCGCAATTCTCTTCCTGAAACAAGTTTTCATCTTTTTTAAAAAATTAAATTAATGCATGTGCATGTTGAAGACCTGGTGAGGTTTCTGTCTCAAACAAGTGCTTGAAAAGTTCCTTGTGACACTTGTTACTTGGTTTCACTGTGCAGAAGTCTGGAGCAGGGGCTGCAAAGCCTCTCCTAATAGGCATTCATTTAAACTGAGATTCTATGCATTTTTAAATATATATGCTAACTTCTATTCTTGTGGGTTCTCTCCATCAAGTCACCTGTTTGTCTTTATACTTGAACTGTTTCACTCTGGTGATTAAGAACAGCTGTAAACTTAGTTTGCCAGGCCAGTGTTACCTCAGTGAATTGGCGGTGAGACAACCAACCAAGTAACATAATGGAGAGGAAGCTTGGTACTGGTTTGCTTGCATTTTATTTTAGATGTCAACTAGGAATATTGTTTTGAAAAATCTTGTTTTAAGTCATTGTATTCTTTTAATAAACAAAAAAGAGGCTTTAGTTAAGACATTGTTTAATGATATTAAAGATCCTTAAAATGTTTTGTAACTATGCACTTTATTTTAAAGAAGCTTGATAACAAAGCTCTGTGACCCTGTTGAAAGAGAAACTATAATTCTGGGAACAAAGAATGTTGAACTAACACAGGAAACATCACAGCTGGTTGTGGTCACTATAGAAACTTCTAGAAGTAACTTTTAAAAATTATATTGAAGGGCTTTATGAAAGATAATGGATACCATTGGCAAGAAATAAGATGAAAAGCAGTGCTGCTCTGTGTAGTGCAAGAATGGAAGAACATAAAGCATTTATCCTTTGTGGAAAAATTTTCAAAGGAGAAGAAAATTGTAGGCCCTGTGGACCATAAAAGCTAACCTTTGTATTACTTAAGTTATCCTGAAAACTAGCTAGAACTTTATATATCTGTTGTGACATACGTGAAGATTCACTGTGGTGTTTAATAAAAAATAGTATTTTTTTGTCTCTTGATTAAAAGGCTTAATGATAATCCACTTTGTAACTATTAATGCTGTATCAAATTAGTGTATAAGTAAGCGTGATTTGATTAGAACATTATCAGAGAAAAGGTTCTATGAAATTCAGATCTAATCTCTTCCACTCTGCCGGAACATTGTCTTCACAAAAAAAATCTTGGATCGTCTCTTATCTTCTCCTTATTTGTCTAGAAGACAGATGAGCATGTTTTAAATGCCTTTGGCTTCAGTTACAACAGTATAGAAAAGAATAAAGAATATGTATCTGATAAAAAAGAATATCCTGAAAGTTAAAGTTAACTCCCTGTATGAGACAAGCTAATGTTTGGGGTTGGTTTGTTGTACGTTGAGCAGCAGCCTTCTGTTTTGGCTACAGCGCCGAGTACAAAGCCTTTAGTTGTGAAGGTCTTACTTTGAAGCAGTCTTTCGTAACATGTAATAAAGCCTTGCCATGATTTTCTTATTTGAAGGCGTGTATTCCAAATGGTTATTTTAGGCCTTTTAAAGTGAATGAATGCTGTAACGTAATTAAAAGAACAGTATACTACATAATTTATGCTTTTGTTGCATAGCCATCTGGTTATGGCAAAATATAGATGTTTATGTGAATTATCTTTTTTCTTGTTTGTGTGAGGAATGAGTGCGTATCTGAAAGCATGCTTTTCAGGTACCATTTGCTTCTGTCTTCCTTTTCCCTCTAAAAACACAAATCCTTCTGATTCAGAATTTGGTACAAGGGCAAAGCTTTTCATGTGCCTGTGAGATTCATAAAACAAGCGTGTTTTCCATAACTTTTCCACAGGTGTTTGTCACATTTGCTGCATATAAAACTCAGTGATTCTTTTGACAACTTTAAATGTTCTGCAAAACTGTATAGTACTGCTGTGTGTTCATGTTTGCAGGCTGTACATCTGGCCCAGGCAAGCTTCCAGATTGAGGCCTTTGGCTCCAAATTCATCCTTGACCTCACATTGAATAAGTAAGTGCGTAATTTGAGGTTTCTTTCTTTCCTAGCATTTAACTTAAGGTACAGGGTCAGGGCATGTGAAATCCCAAGATCTGTGGAAAAATATGCTGTTAAAGTTTATTAATACAGAAGGAGGTTTAGCCTTTTTAAAGCGAGGTAACAGTTACCCCTGCTGATGCTCATAACATACGTACCTTTAAAATGTTATTATTCATGATAAAATGAATTATGAGAGATTCCAGTATCTGCAGTGCTTGAAAGGTATGGATTTTCTTGTGTGTGTTTTACTTAATGATGAACAGTCATACAGATGTTTTTCAGTTGCTCAAGTCAGTGTGTAGAAATATTGTAAATACTTGTGTGAATGGATCATTTTCAATGATCTGGAGAACATGCTATTGTCACTTATAACCATGAAGTTTCTAATGTAGTGGAAATCCGAATGGTTTGGCTGTACTGACAGGTGCAGCTAGAGTCTGTTTACCACCGAGATAGACAATATTACATACCTGCCGGGTCTAGAAGATTGATATGACTTGTAATACAGGTCAATGGCAGTTTACTTGTTTATATCACATCTATTTATATGACCAGCTGAAGGTATGGAACTATGTGCTCTTCTAAAAATTGTAATGAAGGGGTACTTTTGCCACTGGAAGATTACACTGAGAAAGTATAAGGTAGAAGTATAAAATCAGTACTGAATACTGGACAGTATTTACAGTGTTGTTTAAAAAGTGCATTTGCCCCTTCTGGTGCCCTTGAGCCTTACAGAACACTCAAAGGGGAAACACATTTACAGAAACAATTGCATACTGGTTTAAAAAAAAAGTGGTGTTCTAGTCTTGAGGTCCATATGAGGTCTTTGGTCTTAACACACTGTTCTTAATATCCTGAAGAAGTCTTCAGCCTCCTACTTTCAAAATGCTTGCTGAAGTAGCCATTAACATACAGCATTTACATCTGCATTCTCAGCTGGAGGCCTTCTGGACATAAGTAGAGAAAGGTTCATGAAGTTGTTTGTTGTGTGAACTCTGTGGAACTGACTCAGGGCTCCTTGCACTGGGAAGGCAGACAATAATTTGGAGCATTTTCTGCACCGTTCTGTACGACTTCAGAACATGCTTTCCTGTCAGTCTTTTTTGGAGATCTCTTCCCCATTTGAGGACCTCTTAAAAAAATACCTAAAATATCACCTAGGTAATATCAGTTTAAGAAATTTGTTATCAGGTCATCCTTTACCAGAAAGACAAGCCAAACAAAACCAAACAATGAGAGCAAGACCATGTATGAAGTGATTTTTAAATATGTATTGTTTACTGTTACAGAATCATTATGGCATTAATAGCAGAAGTGAATGGGGACTTTGATTCCATGGTTATGAAGAAGCTAACCTAAACAGCTGCATCATCAGTCGTTTCTTTTAATTGCTTGTAAACACAGATGCTTGATCTACCATATCGTGTTTTGATTTTTAAGCTCCTTCAAGTTAATATCATTTTTAAAAAAGTAGTGAAACCTTGCTGTGTTTTAAAAAATGACAGTGACTATTTGCAGTATATTTATTTCTTGGAGGCAGTCTTGTCAGAGCAGCTTCAAAGACAACAGCCAAGTAAAGACTGCTCTAAATATATACTAAAACTTAATAATAAATTCCCGTGAGAACAGTGGATTCAACAAAGCTTGTAGATATAATTGAAACTGGTAATAGAAACAAGGCTATAGGTGGCCATTTCATTAGATGAGTGTCGTGATGATCTAATCAAATGCTGCAGCAAGATCTCAATTTGTTTTTCATATCTTATACATAAATATATCTTCCTTTCATATACTAAATGGCATCTGTCAAATGGAGAAAAAACATCTGATGGTTGTTCTGTCAAGTAATTCAACTAAACTAGGTTGCTCAGACACTGGTACTGAGCTTGAATTATTTCAGAGAACTTAATAATAAATTATTGTTTGGTAGTAGGTTAGTATGAAGGTAATTTAAGAAATGTACAAGAAAGAGAATTCAGCTGTAGTCCTATTTTCTGCAGGCTGTGTACTAGGTTCCTGGAAGCTAACTTGGTTGCTTGAGTGTGAGATGTTTTGTCATTCCGTTGCCTTTCCCTACCCATATCCATTAAGAAGAAATCAGTTCTTTTCTTGGGGATAGTTATGTGCCAGCTGAGGTAAGCCACTTTTCACACTGCAGTTTCCCTGCTAGTGAAAACAGCAGCAGTGAAATATGTGCTGGGGAAGGGGATGCGAGTTCTTCAGAAAGCATCTGCTGCTTGCTTTGACAGCTGGCCTGTGTCTTCAAAGGCGGCAGCTACTGGGAACGACATAGCCATTTGCTGCTTCTTTTGCACCCTCCAGTGTAGCTCAGATAGAAGAACTGATGATGCAGGACAGCTTAATAAAAACAGTTACCTAAGACAGACAAGGCAGGGTGGGAGCAGCTATAGAAAAGGACACAGCAGGCTGGTTTTTTTCCCCCATGATTTCATTCAGCATGTTGGAATTCGATGTGTTCGTTATAAGGCATCACGCTAACGTGTCACTAGACTAAGTATGCTTTTGTCTGATGTGATCGTGACTTACACAATTGTTTCAATTAAAGCTTGCACTGGTTTTGGTGCTCATAATATTGGAAAGCAAATTCGCTGTACTGGATGCCTTTCTGCTCAATCAAAATCTAAATGGATCAACTGAAAGGTGACAAAACAGTGTAGTGTAAATGAGGCACAAAATTCGGGGCTGCTTTTGGACATAAATTTAGGCATTCTGTAAATGGTAATGAAGGAGGAAGAGTTATTTTGTGGTGTGGAGACCCCTACTTTATGCATGTTCTGTATCTTCTTCCTCAGGCACTTGTGCTTCTACATGAGCTCTTATTCAGTGTATTCCAGGCCTTTACTTCTGATGCCACTTGCATAAAGGATCCCATCACACCTACTGGTGAAATTACAGTGTGTTCTGTGTATGTGTCTTTCATGTTGAAAAAAAGTTTGAAAGTTATTTTGGTTGTGGTTTTTTTTTTTCCTTAAATAATTTCTCCTGTCTTTTGTCAGATTTGCCAGCATTAATAACAGATAAAAGCTTTCATAGGGAAAATTTGCAGTAGCAGTTTTATGCTTATTTTTATTGCTGTTATTCCTGAAGCTTTAGCAAAACATAGGACAAATTCCCTTAATCAAACTCTGTCTTTTTCTTTGCGGCAGTAGTGGAACATTTTTGCTGAATTTTTCAGTCCCGGACTACTCTCTGCAATATCACATTTCAATACTAGCCGATTCTAAACACAGTTCTGGATGGTTTTGTACTGATTTTGCTACGAGTATAGAGGACAGGGCGGAGATTAGCTTTATTATAGAAGCAACTGATTGTGTGTACTAGCAGATCCATGTTGGAGAATGCCTGCTCCTGTTGGAATACCATCCTCCTCCCATTTCCCCTTCTTCCCTTGTATAAGATCATGGTTTTCTGAACTTAGCAGGATATATACAGGCAGGTTTCTGGATGATTGGGAGTAAGGTGTCCTTTGGGATATTAGCTTGTGTAGACAGATACTTGAAGTAAGAATAAGTGATAGGAGGTACGTGGCAAAAATCAGATACCTACCAAGGTGGAGACATGCAGTTTAAGGAGAAGCTGGCTGATTTTTTTCAATGCAAAGTTCAAAATTCTTGCTGCCGTTTGGGAAATGTTAAGAGAAAAATGCCCTTGCAATACATTGGTGGTATGTGTGACAAGCTTAAGAACATACTAATGATCAGAAACTAGTGTTGAATACCCTGTACAGCGTAGCGTGGGAACAGGTTTGTGAAAGATAATAGCTTTGTAATAGATTTTTCTACTCCAACTTGTAGGCGATAGA
The DNA here is from genome assembly GCA_027574665.1 of Rhynochetos jubatus. Lineage (NCBI taxonomy): Eukaryota > Metazoa > Chordata > Aves > Eurypygiformes > Rhynochetidae > Rhynochetos > Rhynochetos jubatus. Next base: position 15,725,873 of record CM050654.1, on the reverse strand, counting down.
TGTTGTATGTTTGACAGAAGGGTGGTTCACAGGTTAAAGGTGCGTTTTGTTTACAGCATGGCATTTGGGAAGTATGTCATGAATAGCAGGCCTCAGTTTTATTCAGAGGGAATTTTTCAGCATGGAGAATTTAAGTGATGTGCCTTGTATCCAGCAGATCCCACAGGAGAGTAGCATTGGAAAGTCAGCAATGAGAAAAGTATAGAATCTGCTCGAAAAGCCGCTGCCTGCTGCATCCTTGCTTTATGCTTGTAGCCTATATATAGGAATATTACATCATGAGCATGTCATGTTACATATCCTGTCATGTGGAACATTCTATTTACTTTCTGAACTGGGAATCCCTTTGCAGTTGGAAGTAATGAGAAGCTGAATAATGGAAAAGGTTGGCAGATGAAGGAAGCAACTGGGTTACAACAGAAGTTCAACTAAAATTGAAGAAAAGAGCACTGAACTCTGGAAAGATTCTGCAAAGGGTGGACTACAGAAATTTTGAGCAGCTCTTGTGTCATTAGAAATAGGATAAATCTAAGAGACGAATGCTGTAATGAAACTATAGCTAGTTATGAGTCAGTAGATGCAGCAGGAGATCGCCTACTGCAAGTCTTGCGAGATGCCAAAAACACTAGCTAGCACTGAAAGCAGTTCTGACATCAGGCGTGTAAGGTTACTAGAAGAGGGCAAAAAAGGGGAGTGTGACCTTGATTTGGAGATGGGTAGAAAAATGCTAATCCTGGAATTGATTTCAGGAAACTAAACAGTGTCTGTGAATTCAAGCAGTACTGCCTGTAAAGGTCTGAATCTGGTCAAGGCTCTTTCAAGTTCCACTGTTTAACCATCCTCAGTGATTTTTTTAAACTTGGATCTAACGTGTCAGTTACATCTAGCGTTGTCTATACCATCCCATTAAGTACTGAGGACAGCAGTCCTTGTATTTCCTAATATGTATGAAAAATGCAAAGAAGAAAAGGACATTATGAACCCTCTAAAGTTTAATTGCTTTGTATATGTAATCCTCTTTAAAAGCCTCAAGCCTTGCCACATTGAATGTTGCACTGTAGTCAAGTGCTTACACTATTTCTAAAACATTTGTATTCTCTTGCAGAAAATTTATAGCTTACTGTGATATGCAGGGAAAGTTAAAATTATTTTATGCAGCTGCATTTATTTTTAAATCTGCACCATAAAAATACATCTATTAAATATTGCTATCAAAATGAAGGTTAAGACAACTGGTGAGACTTCCGTAATTATTCATGGCTATTAGCATTGGTTTTGCAGGCACAGAGTGCCCATAATGTGGTCTCAGTTCCATGAAAAGACTTTTAAGAGAACCACTGGTAACTGACTTCTGCAGGTTCTTCTCTGATAAGCGTAGTGCCTGATAAATGTGGCATGAAGAATTGATTTTATGAGCCAGTAGTCCCAGAGTTAGTGTTATCAGGATTGCTAATAGCGTAATCTGAGTTTGAGATACCCATTATCGTAAGTTGTTGTTAGTCCTGAATTCCCAGCAGAGCTGTTTTGTCAAACCAGGCTTCCATAACGATGATGGGTTTTATTCATAGCAACAGTATTTTTGTTTTGATATATGTACCACTATCAGACCCTTTAATGATTTTTGTATTTGGAAGGGCACAGGCTCTTAGGGGCTTGAAAAATGCTGAGGGTTCTGGATCACATTAAGTAAAATGCTTATCTTGCATATATGATGGGGCCAGTTAACATAGTTAACTGTTCTGCTCTCCCTGGGTTGCTGTGAGGGGTGAATGGGGCATCGAAGTTATCCCAGGATATGTACAGGCTAGCTAATCTTATTTAAACAAACAAACAAACCACAACACAGGAAAAACCCCAGCCAAACATCAACATAACACAAACAAGCAAACAGAACGCCCTAGAAATTTGAACTGTAAATTATACAGTATGGGGAATTTTTATGCTTCAGAAATTTGTCTTCACAGATTTAAGAGAAAAAATAAGAGCAAGAAAAGAATCTGAGAACAAAAAGTGAAAGAAAGAAAAGGGGTAATATGGGAGGGTGGCTTTTTACTCCCCCTCCCCAAGAACATTACTGGGTTTGGAAAAAATTGAGTCTTTGCAGTTGTGAAAGTGAGGTGTAAGTAAAATATACATTCTTGTCTTTAGGACAGTTGTGTATGTATTTGTTCAGCCTTACACAGACACTGTTTAACTTTTGCTAAAATAGAAATCTTATTTGAAAACAATAGTGAACTAAACATACATTTTGGCAGTTACTGGCAGCAAACAAAGTTCTAAAGCCATAGGATTTTTTTTTTTTTTTTCATATTTAAAAGGTTGATATTCTAACTGTAAAGTTAAGATTCAGGGGATTAGACTGTAGAATGAAATTTCCCCTTCTGTAACATACTCTGACTTCCAGTGCACCAGCAAACCATTTACTGGACACAAGCTGCTTGATCTTTTTCAAACTAATTTAAAGGAAAGAAAAAATTATTTGAAAATAATAACAAAAAACCCCCAAACCCAGCCACAGAAGTAGAAGGAATACTCAAATTTTTCTCATCTTGATTTTTTTCTTTCTTTGACAGTGACTTGTTATCTTCCAGTTATGTGGAGATCTACTATGAAGATGGAAAACCAAAGTTTTCTAAGGTATTGTGCTCTTAAAATGTGTGAGAATGGTTTTTCTGAGGGAACATGGCAATAAAAGGTTAAAAAAAGAGAAGTTTTGCAAGACTTAACACCAGAAGCCTTTTCCACCTATACAAGCTGACTCTGCTCTCGTCTTGTAAGGATACTTCAATAATACAAGAAGAACTGTACAAAACTAGGCAAGCTGCGTGTGGGGTGGAGGGTAGGCAGTGGTAGGTGGTAGCAGTGAAGATGATCCACATACTGCCAGAACAGTTACATCTTGTACAGTGTAGGAGTGGGGGGGTTGAAGCCACCCTCAGTATAGTCTTCATTAATTATTGACATGTCCTTAGCACAAAGTGCAAGGGGAAGGGATAATGGTAATATAAGACATGCAAATAAAACAAAAAAACTTGCAGTGACTTTTCTTTGCAAGAAATACACAGCTGTGAAACAGAAAATCAAAGACACATCCAGAGGTGTTAAGGTTTCAGTTATTACAAACCCAGTTAATTATGTTTGTCAGACTAGCTCCCAAATTGAATTCAGTGCCATAGGCTATTGATCCAAAGACAGAGTTTAAAGTTAAGCAAGATGGTTCAGCCCTGACTAAGGGAACCAGAGCAGACTTTTTGTTGCAGTAACAAAATGAGGATTGGTAGGTTCCTAGGAAGTGTATAAACTATATTTTCAGGGAATGACTTTCTTCATATTTGATATGAATACTGAGGTATTTGTTGTGAGCTTATGACATGTGAAATATATCTCTATTTAGAGTGGAGGAAAGCAAGCATTCAGGTTGCATTTATGCCTTCAGCAAGTTGGGACTGTTGTTTGTCCAGGTATTAGACGTATAGTTCATTGTTTTACCCTTGTTACAGAGATCTCAAATAAAACAATGTATCACAGATCAGGGCAAAATTAAACAATTATATGGCAATAAAATTATTGCAATATACTGTTTTGTGTTCTTAAACTGAACAAGAAAAACAGTTTCATGTAACATTAAGGAAGTTGTTTCATTAAGACTTGGTGGTTTTGCCTATTCTGCAGAGCACTAAATGATGCAAGAAAACAATTCCCTCTGGCATTTGGACAAGCTCGTGCAATTGTCAGCCGCAGCACTAGCATTGAGCACTGCGGTTGCTGAATCATGAATCTGACTGGAAAATTATATTAGAAGTTTAGACTCAGCAAACGGGGCCACCTTTGAATGTTACAGTAGCTTGATCCAAACTTCCTGGGGGATGTTTTGTGAATTGATTTATTTAGTAACAATAACAGAACTTCTGAGGTCATATTAATCTGCAGAAGACTTCATTATAAGTTCAGAAAATACAAACACAATTTGTGTAGGAGATCAAATAAGGACTGTATCCTGGTCTTCTGCAGTATCTTAGAACCCTGTATTTTAGTCCCAAATAAGTAAAAGACTGTTTTGTTTCCTGATGTGGATGTAAAGAAGTGAAATTTTGTTGAAAAGCATTGTATTTTCTAGAAAGAGGGAGTTTATTACAAGAGTGAAAACACTGAAGAACAAAGACAAGGCAATTATTTGGATGACTGTCCTTTAAAAAAAATTCTTGAAAAGCTACTTGTGTGAGAAAGATACGATTTAGTTGTTAAAAAGCATGGCTTATACATTCTCACTGATGGGAAGGTAAATGTGTAGTGATTGCTTTCTGTGTAGTACTTTGACTTAGTTATGCATAATAGTCTGTTAGGAATTCCATTCAGAACCTGAATAACTCATTAAACAAGGAGCAAAATGGAAATAATGCTGTACATGCTTAAAGAGCATTTACATTTTTATTCCTTCTTTGAGTTATAATAATTGCAGAGGAATGGGTCCAGTATGCTTGTTGGAATTCAGATGACGTGACACTAGAATTAAAAATATTTTGATGATGAATGATACATTTTTCAAACAATGTGTGAGAGATACAACCACGCTTCAGGGTTTCTAACAAATTTTTTTGAGAATCCTTTTTTATCCTTAGTTTATTGGGGTTATTGTTGATACACATTGAAGACCAACCTCTTAAATGAGGTAAATTAGTATCATTCAGTTTTCCTCATTTTAGCTTCCCTGACATATAGTAGCAGAATTTGTTATTTATCAGCTTTTAAATTCACTCATCCTTTTTCCTCAGAAAAGTCAAAGTAAGGCTTTAGAAAGTCAGAGTAATGGTTCTTGATTTCTTTCTAAACATTCATATTTTGAACAGTCTGTTACTGTTGCTTTTGATGCTTTGTTTCTGTTGATAGAAAATAAATATACTCTTCCTGTTGAACCATTCCTATGAAGCCAGTTTATTTTACCCTCAGTCAGGATAACTAGTTCTGTAAGCCTCTAACAGTCTAATCAGTTTATTCCTCAGTGACTTATGGAATTTTAGGGATTAGTAATTCTGCTATCCAGCATAAATTTCTCTATCAGAATAGAGATAAAGATTTAATAATTTGCCACGTGGCTGCCTATAGTATGTAAACCTAAAAAAAATGCTAAAAATTTTAGGGTTTTTATACATATTTAACTATTTACAATCAAATAATATGAAACTCCCCATAGTGTAGTAGAACTCTACTTCGATTGCGTGGAGAAATTAAATCACGCATTTAGTACACTGAATACAAGTAGGACATACAGGGAAAAATGACTAATTGTGCACCTACAGAGGGTAAAAAAAACTTTGAGATGTAACAAGATGTTAATGAAATTATTTTACCACTAGTAATTCTTGTGAGTAGATGATGCTTTGACAAAACAATTCTCATCTGAATAATGTATTTATGTAGTTTGCTGCTAAGACCTCCTCGTTGAAGTTTCCTAGCCTCTGGGGTACAGGATCATGCTCCTTCTTTCTGACTTCATGAATCTCAGTGTTTTCTGCAAAATGAGGCAACTTTAGCTTGCTTCATGGAGAGTGCTCTGACACACAGTAGCCAGTAGCTCTGGAGATGGAGCACACTTTTAGAAGGTGGGGAGGTGTGAGTTGACTTTCCTCAAGGTGACCTGGGAAATTCTTCCTGAGCTGAGTGCAGCAGTTATTACCCAGAGAGGGACATTGGCATGTAATGGTCAATGTTTTGAAAAGAAAGCCACTGCAACTCTGTTTCGTGAGGCTCCGTCTTGTCACTCAGGAGGGGAGAGCTCAACTTAGCCCATTCTGTAATGAAAACCAGGCAGGTCCAGGAAACCTGCACTTTTAATTCCGAGGAAAGCGCATAGCATTCACTGCAGTTTAGTTGGCATCTGAGCAAGGCTTTTCTGGATCAGAACTTTAGTTTCTTTAACATTTTAAGTATGTACAAGTTCTTCTCTGTGGTATTTTGGTCTCCTGCTTTGTCCTGTACACATACTCCAACTTCCCTTATGTTCTTGTGGAGAAGTGGGAGACTGTACACAGCTTCGTTGCGTGCCCATTTGGTAGCACGTTTTGCACTAATTCTATTCAGCCTAATCCCTGCATCAGTTGACTGTTCAAATCTTGCACTGCAGTGTTCAGCAGGGTGTCCCTTATTTCACGTCATTAGGGCTTTTGAGAACCAGGGGTTTGGATCGCAATCTGGGATACGGTTTGCCTAATTTTTGGTTTGGTGGTTCTGGGTTTTTTTTAGTTTCTAACATTTAAACACATTGTAGGTAATTTAAATGTCTTTTTTTTAAATAAAAGGCAGTATCTTGTCTAAAACATCATTGCTGACTTGCTTAGAAAAACACAAAAATCCTAGCTTTTTTTTTTGAATAATTTGTGTTTTCCATATATTTGGAATTTTTAGCAGTTGAAATCAAGGGTTGACTTGTACCCTTTTGATATGCACAGTAAAAATGCAACTGTACGCTTTAGTGTTGCTAAACTGGATTCACTTTCTGGCTCATTCATCATTAGTGATATTAGTACCTACGGTCCAATGATCTAACATCTTAACTGATAAATTTTAAGTGAGAAAATTCACAGAATCCAAATATGAGCCAAACACATACCAGGTGATTGATGAACACTGTGTCACTTGTAATTTTAACAGACCTGGAAGGCATCAAGAAACAATTCAATGTCCATGTAACCTGCAAGACATTACATTTTTACAGGATCAGTTTACAGCAAAGAAATGCACTTAAAAAAAGATGCTGTGATTTCAACAAAAGATTACCCATGTTACGGCTTGATCACCCAGTTTTTCTTTTATAAAGAATTAGGGATAGTCACTGGTATTTACTTTAGCAATCACTACTTTCTCTGAAATTTTACCTAATTCATGGCGTTAGATCTTTTTTTTTTTTACTTGTTTTTAAGCAAGAGACATTAAATCAGGGTGTGTGTGTCTGTTTATGAATTTTACTAGGGCGGAGAGCATTGTTACTACCATGGAAATATCAGAGGTGTCAAGGATTCCAAAGTTGCTCTTTCAACATGTAATGGACTTCAGTAAGTGCACGTTCTCATTTTTCAAACAAAGCTATTAACTAATTAGTATTGAATATTACCTCTTAGTATGTGAGGGACTGAAAGTCTTCAGGCCCAAGGATTTTTTGATGTTTTGAAATGCCAGTACCAGCTATGCCATACTGCTAGCATTTTTTTTAGTGTTATTGGGATTAAAGTATGCTCATGCTGTCTCCTGAAACCTCTGAATATACTAAGTGAAAATAAGCATTTCACCAGGTGACTTAATACGGTAAAGGCTAAAGAAGAATTGTACTTGGGCAGTTTGCACTCTCAGTATTCATATGTAAGTCTGTCAGCCAGTAGAAAAATTAATCTTCTTGTTAGATTTTACGAGGAAAAAAAGTATAAGAAATTACTGCTTACTAGGATTAGTTTCTATTAAGTGCAATTGAGCTATTATATTCTAATGTGTGTCGCAGGACTTCCTCTTTCCAAGGCAAATCTTTACTCTTTTTGCTGCTTTATCAGTACATTGCCATTACATATCAGTGTTAGTTCACTAAAACGTGCCTGATCTCTTAAAAAAATTCTTACCTTTGGCCACATGAGGTAGTAATGAACATACATGGAATTTATTTTAATACTGATCAGTTTTTCAGCCCTAACTTTGGTTTTGTCTTGTCAAAAGTCATATCCTGGAACTCAAATTAATTGCCATGTAATCCTAAGTATCGCTTCTTTTTCTACATGTTCTAGTGGCATGTTTGAAGATAATACTTACTTGTACTTGATAGAACCGATGGATCTGACCCACAGTGCTGTAAGTGTATTTTTGTCTAATTGATGATTCGGGAAAGAGAGTGCTCAAGGAATAGCAAATAAAAGCATTAGAATAAATGAACAAATGAATGACCTCTGTCATGCATTCAGATGAACAAAGTATGTGTAATTTATTTAAGGCAAGAAATATGTAAGTATGAATTACCTAATTTTTTTTTCATTAATCGTTCTTTTCCTATATACTGTTGATCATTTAGATGTCGGGAGTAGATGAAGACGACTGTTTCCATAGCAAGTGATCATGGACTGTCAAAAATCGGTTATCAATTTGCTCTGGTACTTGAACTAAAGGATTTATAAATTCATAGAAGGGATCTCGGAGTCATTTATTCATTCCTCTTTAAATAGTTGGATCAGATTGCTCTTGACCTACCACGTCTCCACAAAGAGCTTAATGAAGTAGGAAGTTATATCTGGGTATCTTACACTTTATGTGTGTTAGTGGTCCACGGTATAGCTCAAATGGTTCTGATCTAGCATATTCATATATATATGACTATGCTGGATCAGCGTGTTGGACTGCGTTAACACAAATATCTTGCTGTTGGTTTTGTACATCATGTGAAGTATTATAATACAGGTGCTCCTAAAACTTCAGCTGTAAGTAGAACTGACTCAATTTCATAGACAGTAGTAAAAACAGGTAGATTTCTACCTCTTAAACGGCTCAGAGACTGGAGTGATTTTTCACCTAAATGATTCTGCAACATTGAAACAGAGAATTGTTAAGGTTTGTATGCTGCTTGGTCTATATTTCAGGATATATGCCACATGCTGTATCTCAGCTCTCAAGTTTATCTCGCTCTAGTACTTACTAGTATAGGACAAATCTTGTAATGCTGCAGAACTGATAGGTTTTAGTGATTGTAAAGCTGAATTTACAGCCCAAAGAAAGATCTGCAAAATCTTTGACTCCTGACACTTGCAAAGAAACTGGATCAACATTCAGAGGAATCCATATCATTTGGATGGTCAGCGACTGAGTTGTAAATGAAACTGTAGAGACACGGGAAAATATTACATCCAGAAAGATTTCTCAGTCTCCTCAGGAACAGTATTACTTGCCATGTGTTAAGCTGTGTAATGCATTTTGATGTGGCACGTACTCGTAGAGGTTGCAAGGCTGAAAATGGACAGCACAGATACAGTAATTTCATGGAGATTATATTTATGTGATGATGTCCCTATAGTAAGCAGGGGAGAATTTAATTAAACTGTTTCCTTGCATGGGTGGACAAAGGAAACCAGGATCTCTCTCTCAATGTCATATTTCAGTGAAACTTGGAAGTAGAACAGAAATTCTAGTTATAAAAGTGAGATACCATTTGCCACCTCTGAGGATTCAAGTGGAATTCTAAATGATAAGAAGACAGATGAGTATTTTTCTGTTGAGAAGATCAAAACAATACAGCTACAGAGAGCTTTGAGGCTCATTTTCTGACTATACTATGCAGGATAAGCGTTTTGGATACAGCCTTTAGCATGTAGTTTATTCAGTTGATTAATCTTAACTATGGTAGCTACTATATAAAACTTCCCCCCAGCAAAAATATGCAGTATTCCCTATTTTCCTTCAATGTGCTGGTTATGTCTTAAGGAAGTTAGAGAACAGGAGCATCTCACCCTTTGAAAAGAATTGCTTGTTTTGGCAGGCTCTGCAGAGGAGGTGTTACGGAAGAGAAGAAAAAATAGTTGTTCTTTAGAGCAGTTACCAAAATGTGGTAATTTAGGGCATGTGAGACTTCTGAAAGACGACTTTTAATGCGTGTTTTCTTTAAGTGTTGTGTACACCCAGGGTGAAATAATCTTTTTAAGATAGCATATTGATTAGTTTCTTGCATTTTTCTGCAAATAGATTTTTTTGTTGTCATAAATAGTAATAGTTGCTTTTCATCTGTGGGAGGAAGATTTCAACTAGATATCTACTGTCTGATTTATTGGAATAAATGGTCTGTGTTCTCTAACACTAAGGCTGTTAAAGGACCCTTTCCAAGTAATCTCAGACATCTGTGGTACTTCAGTTTTGTAGGCCAGTAAATGTGCTGAAGCAGAGAGACTCCATGATCCACTCAGGACTGTAAATAGGTTGTTTCAAACTAGTACTATGCCACATTGGTACCGTAGTTGCTTGCATTTTATGGAAGAATAATAGAAATGATGAATACTGAAAGTGCCTCACTTGTCACTTGACATTATTAAGTAGAAGAAAATGTCACATGTTTTTCTTATCAGGAGAGTAAAAGTAGGCCACATATCATCCAAAGAACTTACGGAACACAAGTCTCCAAGGAGTTGCAGGACCTTGGTATGTTTTTGCTTATGAGTTTTTCAGTATTGGAAATAACTGTATATATGACTTGAAAAGTTTGAGGATTGAGCTAACAGTCTATATAAAATTGCTGATTATTTAGAAAAACTTGAAAAATAGATACTAACTTGACTTCACAATTATTGCAATGGAATTTAGAATTGTCAAAAAGCAGCTGAAAGATTTCCATCCATGAAGACCTGTATTTAGCTTTCTTCTGCAAATCATTTAATTTAATTAGTGATACTAATGCTGTTGACACGAGATGGACAAAAATGTGTATGCTAAGCCCAGGTGGCCATCTCATTACCTCCCCTTGCATGCTTCAATTCTAACTTTACATTTCTAAATGACTTGAGTTTTGATGTGAGATACTTCACGCCTTGTGTATTTTAAAAAATGAACTCATTTCAATATCAAAGTTCTTCTAATTTTGGTGATCTTAATCTACTTTTGGTTTGGACATAGGTAGTTTAAAATAATGCTATGAAATTCTTAAATTGTAATTTATACAGAGACTGCATCTAGTTCTGAATGGCCCTTTCTGTCTGAACTACAGTGGCTGAGGAGAAAGAGAAGAAAGAGAGCAGTGAGTAGAAGTGTGACCCTGGGTTAAGAACATTTATAGAAACAAAACCAAACTCGCCAATTTCCATTTTTTTTAATGTTGAGAGAACATAGGCCTTAGAAAACACGTATTTTTGGTAGCTTAATATTGTCATATAATACTATTATCAAATGATAAAACAAGATGATTATTCTTTAAAAACAGAATATTTGGAGAAAAGTAGATAAACTTTCTAAAGTGACAGCACCACTATACATCAGTTGAATGGAAGTTTAGTAGTGAAAATGAGTTTAGAATTTTAAGTTTTGGGTCTGGTTAAGGATAAAGAATAATTTTGAATGAAGTCTTGCTACTTTGTAGATATCTGAGTTTATTTTCATTTGGCTAGTGAAGTAGCATGATTAAATTAAAGATCCAGATGAGGACAACCAGAACTGCACATAAGTGGACAGTCCTCATGATGTGCATGCACATGCATATGTGTCCGTTAGTGCAATGATTGAGTTAAGATAAATTTCTTCACTGAGTTGCACAATCCACATCGTATTTTTCCGAGGGCACCTCTATTCTTAGTAACTTCTTTCCTCATGAAATCTGTAATGAATAGTACAGTAGACCAAGAGTTTTTAGTGTTTGAGATTTTTCTCCTTGGTGAAAATGAGAGGGGGAAGCAGTGGTGGCTTCTGTGCTGAACCAAAAGGAACAGACTCTAAATATTCTTAATGATGTGACTCTGATTCTCAGCCAGTGTCTACATAACTCGCTAAGTTACTGGAGCTATGGTTGTTTACCCTAGTTGAATGTCTGACCCAGTTTCTACAGGTTTACACACCCTAGGTAATATTTATGGGTAATCCTGTTATTTTTGCAAGTCACTACATCCTCATGATTTCTCAAAGAACTTCTTTAATCTATCAGGTATCTCGTGGTATCTTTGAAGAAATGAAATATCTGGAGCTCATGATAGTCAATGACCATAAAATGGTGAGTATGTCAGGTCAGTGATCATCTTCCTTTTGAAGCTGAGTTGTGGGTTGACGTACAGCACTGAGCTGCAGCAGCTACTGTTGGGTCAAGTATTTAGTTTATCAGCAGCTGTTAACGTTTACACAGTAGAGGCCATAATATGTAATAATGCTTAATGTAACCTAAGATTTTCTACAGCAATTATATATTCAAAATATGTCTGAAACACTTAGCCATATGATATTATCCATATGATAGCAATAACCAACAAAGCAACCAAACATTTATGTCCAGAACAAATACATTAAACATTCTAAAATTACATCCTATCCTTAAACTAATAAAGACAGACGTCAGAGCTTGTTACTTTGAGTTTAGTTTTCCTAACTTAAATTTTAGTGCAGCAGAGCATATAGACAAAACTAGCTGATTGTTCTCCTGGCTATTCCCCACTTATTAGCAGGATTCATAATGAAGTGCAAGATAAGTTACTTGTTCGATTCAGAAAGTGTTTGTCATTTGACAAAAAAACAAGAGGGGCGAGCCAATATTTTTTTCCATTTTGTTTTAGGGATGGCTGGAAAAAATCAGACCAAGTGACATTTGTTATTTAAATGTTACTGTTTTCACTAATTATGCTAAGTAAGACTGTCAAAGTGTCCAGGTTTTACCCTTATGAACAACCAGGAGAGAGCAGCCTGGGGACTAATCAGTTCTGTAAACCTAAACAACTGTTTTATAGACCCTTTTTGAAAAGTATCACAAATCTGAGTCCAATAGCTACATTGTAACTGGAGCGTATCTGTTATGGAAAAATACTCCATGTAAGTTTTTACGTTTTCTAATAACAAAGAATATACAGGAACCCACAGTGAGTTACTCTACAAACAACTTGATCATGTCTGTTTTGAGCCCTTGTCTCACTTAGCTTTCGCAGCTGTACAGGGACTAAGAGTCAAATAAGTATCATCAGCTCTTAGCGTGACTTTGCTTCTGTGTGAGCAAGACCTTTTTTTTTTTAAATAAAATTCTGTTGATAAAACAGTTTCTGCTTACTTTATGTGCAAATAAAATAAACTTTTAAGTTTCTGTAAGAGCTCCTTGCACTGTACTCCATGTTTTCCCAGTGCTTTATGTCCTGTGGGCTCTTTTGTCAACATTGAAGGATGATTTTACAGAGCCAGAAATAGCAGATAGCGGAATAGGATGCAGTGTTTCGTGTTGCTCCCGTGCTGAACAGACAGATAATACAACCTTCCCTCAGCTGTTTACTAAATCCTAGAAATTGTCTGGGCAGAACTAACCTGTGTTTAATCTGTGTCAGCTGAGCAATGTGGGGGGAATTTGGATGGGTAGGAAGTGTAGGACAGCAATTTATTCAACTGGTTTTGCTTGTAAAGCCACCTCGTAGAAAACTATTCCGAGTGCTAGTTGCGTATGGGTAGGGCGTAGTAGCTGAAGGCACAAACAAGACAAGTCTGTTGTCATGCTTGAGGCCTGCGGTTGGTGCTCCTTATGGAGAGAGAGAATTTCTGTCCCCGTTTGCTCTGGCCTCCCGTGTGCAGACATGCGTGTGGGACAACCGTCCCGTTCCCACACCTGGTACAGGCGCTAACCCTCGTCTCCTCTCAGGCTGATTTCTTAGAACTGCGTTCTTTGCTTCAGAGCTGCCCGGTAATGCTTGGGAGGGGACAAACCGGCTGTCCTTCGGGAGCGCTTGCCCCTGGCCCCCCCGGAAGGGCTCCTGCTCACCAGTAGAGGGCACACTTCTCCTGCAGCAGGCTCCGGGGGGCACACACCTTGACCCCCCCCTTCAGCCATTGGGCTGTCAGGTGCTCACTGCTGTCTGCTTTCAGCTTTCCTGTCCTCTGACACCACACACCCACCTGTATGTATTTAATTAGGTCGTCCCACTTGGCTTAATTTCTGGTTTAGGAGCTGTGTTTACACAACACGCTAGGTTGGATATTGCTGTTGATTTTGGCATTTAAATAGTTGTTGGGGAGGGGGCTTCTGCAAAACTGTGATGCTGGATCTTTGGGTGTCAAAACCTGCTGTGGATGTGCTGAAGCACTGTGGAACTCAGCAGTGAGTAACTGCAGATGTAAAAACATTATCTTCCTGCGGTCAAATGAATATCGTCATTAAGTTTTTATTATCTCTGTGGCATTTCATACATGTGAAACTAGATTGCTTGTGCAAAAATAACTGGATTTTGAAGGGATAGAAAAAATTTCATCTAATAACATGGTGTGTGTATGTCACTCTTCCAACCTTTAATTTGAGAAACAGATTATTTAATTTTAAATGCATATACGTCTTGCAGTTCTACTTTCACCTTTGCAGCAAGCCTAAGTCTGGAAAACAGGGGATTTATCTGATTTGGGAATGGAGCTAATCATATAACCTACTGGATGTAGCATCTCAGTTGCTCAGAGAAGAGACAGACCTTCTTGTTTCAAGCCCTGTTTTTTGGGTACTGGGTTTTGGAGTGAGAGTAGCTGACACTTTCACAGAACTGGATTATGTTTGCTCATGAGGTCATGTTGCTTTTACCCAGTAGGTGGAATCAGTAAAGAGTTTTTTAATGAAGACTTTTTACCCAATTTGTTCTATGCAATTTTGTGTTCCTTCTCTGTGAAATTCTGAAGTCTTACTTTTCCTGCCTGCAAATCATATTGTGCAATGAAATTTTGAGTTATAATCTTACAGTCTTTTGAAAGTCCTTGATTCATGTTCAGATACCATAGCAGCATTTTTGGAAAATTTGACTTGGAACAGAGGAAGGACTTGTGGGGTGGGATGAGGAAAGACATGAAACAATTGCAATGACATGCACAGAAATTAGGAAGCGGATCTTGTAATACAGCTCACCTAAGTCTATAGAAAGGGAAGAAAATTAAGTTAAAACTTAAGATACTCAGCCAAACTCTTTCCACCTTTAAACATATTTACTTTTACCATGCACTCGCTTTTCCTTTTTGCCTTTTGGTATAACTAATGCTACTTGTCATAGAAGTCTGGTGCTGTAGTAGAGAAAGGATGCCTTTGCAAGGAGCAGTACACAGGACACGTCGTACATGCTTCATCTTCATGTCTTACAATCACAGAGCACAGCTGTACAGTCTGATATTTATCAGATTAGGTTAAGCACAGTGCTAATGGGTACAGCATCCTCTCAATTTTGAGCTCGTGTTTATTTTCACGTTCACCTCTAATTTTGTCTTGAACATTTGAACTCTGATTCTGAATTAGATATTTCTCGTGGCAAAATGCTCCTTTTACAGATGTGAAAGGTTGTCTAGCATGTATGGCTTCCTTTATCTTCCAGGGATTCGTAAGTATGAGAGAGGCTGTGATCTGAAAAGCTTTCAGGGTTTTTCCCCTTACTCTTTCTTAAAATATTAATTTTCCTTTCTTGCTGTTAAAATAAAGAATTAGGAATAAATATTTAAGTTCTCACTGTCTTCTACTTTTTCCATTCAGTTCAAAAAGCACCGTTCTTCAAATGCATACACAAACAACTTTGCCAAGTCTGTGGTAAACCTTGTAGATGCTGTAAGTATCAATGTTTCTTCTGAAAACTGTATCGCTGACTTTGCAAGTTTAGGACTGTATTAAAAATGTTAACAGCAGGTACCAGGATAAAAAAAAGAGTAGCTATAAAAATTACATTTTAAAACTCATTTCCAGTCCCTCTGCAGAATGGCCTGGGGTGAATGTGCAAGAAACCACCAAATTATCCTTGGCATTTTTGTCAAAGCTCCAGCTGCCAGTTTGCCCTTGGCAGGGAGGATTTCAGACTTGAAGGAGCTTTTGGTATCTGTCACTGCTGAAGAATGAGATTTAATCGAGTTTAGATTTGTGAAACAAATCTAACCACAAGTGGTTGAAACTGTGAGTACAGTTCACAAAGGATATCTGTTGGGAGAAAAGAGAGTGTGAATAAAAATTCTCCTTTATAAATCTGTATTTATCGCTTAAAAACAAGCAAAATCCCACTGTGCTGCATTATAAATGGCTGGCACTGACACAGATACATACTTGTATCTGGGACTAAATTTAGAACAATTTCACACAGAGGGTATAAACTAAGACTTGTGGTAAAAATTTGATTTTTCCTTTTTGATAAACATGTAATAACCGTGCACGTTTCAGAGCTGTGTTTGTGATGGAGACAGGATAGATTCTCCAGTAGTGATGAATGCAAAGGCTAGCAAAATCCTGACTTTCCATGTGACGTTCCGACAGAACCGTGTGATATGGTACAGTGCAAACCATTGTCAACAGTCTTTTCGTTTGGAGGAAGCAGCACAGTGTTTGTTCTTAGTATCTTACGTACGAAGTATTATGTATGCTGTATGCATATGGGAAATCTAGGTGACTATATCTGTGATACATGAAACACTGGAATTGTTTTGGAATATTTTTGTGCAATGGTCTGAAAATGACAGTAATCTGAAGAAATATTGCTAGAGCAGATAAAAATATAAAAAATTAATATTTCTGCAACTTGTGTTGGACAATGCCAAAGAAAGGGTAGCATCTTCATTTTCTTTGTATTTCTTCTGCATTCAACAAAAGTTATTTAATCTGTCCTTCCTTTCTCTAACTATTCCTTCTGGTTTTCCATTTTTACTTGCTATATGTACGTCTACAGAGATATTCAGCTTCTCTCCAGTGTAGAATTCAGTCCTCTCCGTAGAGATCTTGCAAAATGACGCCTTAAAGGCCTTTTCTTTAAAGAAAGCGTGAAAAGAAGCAGAAATTTCTGCTTTGTTACTCCCTTGTGTTCTCAGGGAGTGGGCAGTATTTCTTGCTGGTGTATTATTGGGCAAAGGATATTGGCTTTCCAGTGCTTCCAGGTTCTCTGCTCCTCTTCCATTCTTTCCTTTCAGTTTGCTTCAGGAAACACGGTATTCCTCTCAGCACACACAAGTAAAGTCCTTTGTTGACCCACCCATATGTAACTTCTGGGGTTTAATTTTATTGATTTTTCTCAGGTCCTTAACTGTGTTCTGTGTATGTCCCCAGCCTGTCTCCCTCAGGCTGAAGCATAATAATGTTCTTTTTTCCTTCAACGTTCTTGGACGTTGAAATTGAGCTTAACTGGTTGCTTTCTCTTGCTCTTATTTTTATTGCCTTTTTCGAGGCTGAATACTACATATTGACCCTTTCATCAGGATAATGCTGCCTTGATATGAGAGATTGGCATGCTAGTCGGTGCCAGTTTATTCAGTGTAAATACCTATCATAACTGCAGGAGGATATTTGCAATTCCTGCTGTGTATTGTAGGTGTAATTTGGCAAAAAGATAATAAAAACATATATTCAAGGTGGTGCCTCATGGAAGTGCCCGGGTAACTTGACTTTCATGTATTTTAGGCATTAGGCAGCCAACGGATTAATTACCCGGTGCTTTTAGATCATAACCAAGTATGGCCAGTAAGTGCTGTTCGTGTCCCATGTAAGGCTTTTTTGCTGGGCAGACTGTCTGTTGCGGAAATAGGAACGCGTCGTTTGTAGATCTGCAAGTTCTGCGTAACCTTAGTTAATAAAATGTAGCGTTTTATGGCCTGAACCTAAAGAGAGCAGCAGTTTTATTTCGGACTTGAGTATCTCGCACAAAATTAAAATGGATGTTTTAAAGCTGTTCTGTAATTATTAGGGCCTGATTGTCATTTCCTTGTCTATTGCTACAGTGACATTAAAATTAATAGAAAAATTAATATTCTTACTTAATTCTCACATTACTTGAATAGCATTAACTAATTATGCTGTAAATGAAAGTCAAGGATTATGTGAATTAAATTTTGGATATATTGGACAACTGAGAGATTCTTTAATCTTGACTTAAGAATTAGCTTTGGATATTCTTTGTCTTTAGATTTTTCTTTTCTTTTTCTTTGAGATCACCCAGTGTACCGTTACATTTCTTCTTTGCTGACATTTGCACACGTTTTCTGCAAAACTCAGTGGTGAAATTACTTGACATGAGAATTTTAAAGAAAAGGGAGTAGCTCAAAAGAAGAGCAGCAAGGGGGGGTTTGTCCTCTAAAAGATAAAAATTAATTTGATCAGTGTATTAATTTTTAGGCAATCCAAGGCATTCCCAGCTAACTGTTTGCCCATGTTTCCCTCCTGCTTTATCCCTCTTGTCCTTCCGCTTTACTCTTACTGGCTAGCTGTGCATGTTTGACCCAGTGTTCTACTCCTGTGCCTGTCCTGTCTCTGCCCTCAGATATACAAGGAACAGCTGAACACCAGGGTGGTTCTTGTCGCTGTGGAAACCTGGACAGACAAAGATCGTATTAATATTCACCCTGACCCTCTGCAGATGCTTCACGACTTCTCCAAGTATCGACAGCACTACATCAAACAGCACGCTGATGCTGTGCACCTGCTCTCGTATGTACCGTTGTACCGTGGCTTAGACTACTGCAGTGTTTTATGCTCTTCTGTCTGCTGCTTTTCTCTGCCTGTCTCTTCTTGCTTGCTTTTCTGCCTGGTAGTCACTGCATCAATCAACATCTGCCTTCCGTAGGAAGTTTGATCTATTTTTTAACGCGTTGGTCTATTTTTAATAGGTGTAGTGTATACCGCGGTCATGTTGATATGTATCTACAATGAAATTTTAATGTCTTTGCAACCTGGAGACAGTGTCCCATATTTGAAGTGTCTTCTGCTGAGCCCCTAAGGACACTTCGTGTTGCTAATCAGGCGTGTAATGTACTGCTTTCACTGTGAAGGGCAGAGCGGACAGCGTTATGTGGTGCCCCAAGAGCGTTCCAGTCACTATATTTATTCACAAGTGTAGCTGCAGTGATGGTTTGTTACTGGAAGGTCTCCTGTTAGAGCTATAATGAGTTGTTTTCTAAGAAACAATGCATTTTGAGGGGAAATGCCACTTGAATCATTAGGCACAACATCAGCCTTGAGCAACAGTGTGTTTCTGCTTCCTGGCATTGTAAGCACAGAGAGGAAGCGTGTGTTCCCCTGTGCAGCATCAAGATCTTAAGCCTTCTCCCTGCAGCGTGACATACTCTAGGATGGAGTGACAAATGTCTCCCGTGTGATTCTCCTATCATTCATCTTCTGCTGAGGAAGATAAAAATAGGGATAAGAGCTTCCTCCAGCTTCTGTCATAGCTCTGCTGCCCTGATACAGGCATCGCAACACAACGCTCATTGCCTTTTTCATAACATACTCAAGTGCTGATGATGCGCACTCTTACCTTTGTGCACGTACCGTGTGCCTTGCTGAAGAGTTTGCGGGTGGGCAAACAGGCTCTTCTCAGTGCACAGTGAAGGGTACCAAATACAGACTGAAGTGTAGGAAATTCCATCTAAACGTAGGGAAAAAGCCCTTTGACTGGGAAGGTGCTCAGATGCTGGAACAGGTTGCTCAGAGAGGCTGTGGAGTGCCCATACTTGGGGATACCCAAAAGTCAAGGGAGCATGGCCCTGAGCAGCCTGCTCCAGCTGAGCCTCCTTGGAGCCAGGGCGTTGAAGCAGGCCATTTCCAGAAGTGCCTGCCAACCTCAGCCCTTACTGTGGCTCTGTCTATTGCAAAGCATCTAGCTTTAAGCACTGAGCATAGTCAGAATGTTCTGAAAAAATAAATATATATCTGTCTGGAGAATCCTGTCATTTAACAAAACCAAAAGGGGACATTGATTCTGCTATTATAAAAGGATTTGATTTTCAAAGATTAGTCATTGGCTATGCATGCCCAAGGCTGTGTAGATTTATTATTATGCCTATGAAGTTAAAATAGGTATTATAAATAATTGTTTATAGACATCTTATAGAATAATCGATATCTTCCAGATTACATGAACTTAACTATGTTATGTGTGGCTTGGCCGCTTTTTTAAAAAAGTATTTAAATAAAATGATCATGTGGTGATCACTTGTTCAGAAAAAGCCCCACAGTAATGACCAGTAAATGAAAAAGGGAGGGTTAAAGAGCTGTATTAAATTACTCTCCCTTTAGGTATACTTCTCAGTCTTTTCATTTGGAGTTGAAACTAGAACTGGAATTGGCTTGGAGTAGGAGCATAATTAAAATTCTCAACACTGATATATTTCAGTACAGAATTCCTTCCTGACAGATTATACACTGAAATATGTTGTTACAGTTTTAGAGGAAACATTGTCATTGTATTTTCTTAGGGATCTGTACTCTAGCTTCCTCTGCTTGGTTGGTTTGTGGGGTGGGACTGAAAGTGGTGTTTGTATTGAATGTGGTATCTGATCGACTCTTTCGATGTTGGTGTTCTGTCTGTAAACTTGCAGTTGCTTTTGATGCTAGATGAGGATTACTGTGCAGCGTGTGTTCGTATGTGTGAAAATGTGATCTTTCAGTAAGTTCCTGCTGCACTATGTCAGTGTTTTCTTTTTATTTGCTCGTAAGGAATGTGACATTTCATTACAAAAGGAGCAGCTTAAGTTACTTTGGAGGGGTGTGCTCTGTGACCAGAGGCGTAGGAGTGAATGAGGTAATTTTTTTTCATTACTAAAGTGAAATAGAATACAAACTGTACATTATAACCTGAGAATTTTATGTTTCAATATTCAGGGCTTTAAAGATAACTTACGTATTAAAAAATTAGGATTCTCACAGCCAACCTTCTTGTATCCTCATTAAACTACTGCTCACTGTGCTTTTCATTTTAAAAAGCATTCCTCCCGTCTGCATTATTGTCTTACTAAAAGACAATTTAAGATCTTTTTATATTGGACAGAAATTTAGACCCAAAAATCTCAGACAGGAGTATTTGAAACACAGCAGGGAACATCTTTTGGGTCTTCTCCCTGGGAGAGGCTTGTTTGTCTGAGATGCTGATGACATAATTCTTTAACATTAAAGCTAGAACAATTTG
Source organism: Rhynochetos jubatus (assembly GCA_027574665.1). Taxonomy (NCBI): domain Eukaryota; kingdom Metazoa; phylum Chordata; class Aves; order Eurypygiformes; family Rhynochetidae; genus Rhynochetos; species Rhynochetos jubatus. The sequence continues at coordinate 15,705,297 of CM050654.1, read as the reverse complement.
AACCCTGTGTATTGATTTTTATGTATTTCTTTATTTCCCTTAGCGCAGTGTTAAATTGCTGATGAAAATGTCCTGGTTTAACGTGGGTTAATCGTACTGTACAAAACTGTATTACATATGTATCAAACAGCCTCCTTGCTGTAGGTTAACCAGCAGACAGGGATCCCCTCAGGTGAAGAGAGGAAATCTTTCTGTTACGTACTTCACTGTGCTGCTTCTCCTTATGAGCACACAGAATTGTGACTGGCTGTGCAGAACTTGTGAAGTAGTAGGGTAACCCGAACGAGCCGGTGTAGTGTTCATTCAAATAACATGCTTTCTTTTTTCTTTAATTGCACTTGTGAAATGCAGTATGGCCTCCCTTTGGCCATGGCACAGGAGCTAGCCCAAAGTCTTGCTCAGAACCTCGGAATACAGTGGGAGCCAGCTGCCAGGAAACCGAGTATGTACATGGAGTCTTCTTTTGTCCTCCTTAGCTACGTATATAAATTCTTCCGATGTACTGTTTGGAACAAACACCAAACTTGCTGTAACTGTAGAACAAGAATTGCTGCTTTTGGGCATGTATGCACCAAAATTTGAGGTTAACCAAAATAAGAGCCGCCACTTTAGGTCTCATTTTGCAATGACCTCAGTGACGTCCTGTGCCAGGGGTTAGATTCACAATCAGCACTCAAAGGTATAATGGTAAAAACACCCTTAATTTAACTCAGAACTCCTTACCTGTCTTCATGAAATGTGTAATTCCTACAGAACCATCACTGACCTTAAAATACAGAAATACCGGGCTTACAATTGAACACGCGTAGGAAGCTGTAACCTAGTCCAGGGTGACACTTGCTCAGTTTGTGATCTCGCTGCTTCACAGCCAGAAGATTAGACTGACGTGGCTTTAGCACATGTGGGATGTACTTACAAAAGCTGCTGCAAGAGCCCCTAGTGGGGCTAAAGAAAATTGTTGGGTTTTTCCGCTCTTGTAAGCAATTTGGCTACTTTTTGTTTCTTCTTTCAAAATGTGAACGATCATGCTGACTTTATTTTGGAATCGCTTCAGAAATCTGTGAATTAGGAAGCAGTGTGGGAAAGTTTAGAGGATGTTGTTTTGTAAAAGCATCCCTTTTGAATTGTGCAAACTTGGAAATGGCTAAAATATTTTCTGCATCGTTGGTTTTTGATTACAGGTAAAAGAGTTCATGTAATTTGGGAATCAGAATGATAGGGGGGTTTAAAATGATAGCTTAGTTTCCTTACTTGGACACCCTTTGTAGAGAAAGATTAATGAACGACCCAGATAGAGCAGAAATAGCCATATAAATAACCTGTGAATATTTTCTGTGGAGACACAGTATGGATTTGCTGTCGTAACTAGAGTACAGAGCCTTTCTTCTTAAAAATACTACTTCCTTGGTAGATAATCGTTATCGGTAGCGTATAACTTCCGTTTTACCAACCTTACGTTGTTGATCTTTTGGCTTTACTTTATGAATTTGGTCACTGTTGGCTTACATGCTATAGCTGTAAGTAAACTGTAAATCCATTTTCACTCAACTACTTTTTCTAACCAATGTTTGATTGGCTGATTCACATATTACTATCAATAATTCTATGCCAAAGGAAAAAAACATGGCCTGTCCAGTACCAGTTCTCCGTCAGGGTGTTCTGTACACATCTTAGGGAGAGGAAACGTGAGCATTTTTAATCATCAGTATCACATGAACTGCACATACCCGTGTGCTGCCTGTTGTGAGAGCATGTAGGGAAGAATGTTGTCGGCTGTTTTTCACTTCCTATACTGCCTGGAACTTTGTCTCTAAGAACATGCACGTACGGTAATTTGAAAGCGCCACTTTTATATTAAGTATCTTAGTGTCTCTTCAAGTGGGCTGGTTTCCAGCTGAGGGCTAGATTCTGTACAGCCAAGCAACCATCTAATCCTTGTATAATCAGTCAAGTCCGTTTTTATAGTGAGTGCTTTATGTTTATTGTGAGCATATTTATAACTGCTTTCCTTTTCTGTTGCATTTTGGTCTTGTCTGAGAAGAGTGTGACTGCACTGAATCCTGGGGTGGTTGCATCATGGAGGAAACAGGGTATGTCCTAACTGTGGGTAATGGAGGGCTCTGGAATGAGTTCACAGTTTACATTATGACACTTATTTAATAAGACAAAATGAGGCTTCCCATGAAAGTCATTGAACTGACTGGTTGGAAGCCAGAAAAACACCCCGCGAGTAGTAGTGCAGTGCTGTGCTCTCTGCTCTTCCCTGGGCATATTCCCAGGGCAACATCAGAGATGGCATTTGGGTGAAGTGGAGTGTTCGTCTGACCCTACACAGCGTTCTTATGGCTGCCAGTTACTTTCACTTTAAAAATTAACCTCATTAACGTAATCAGATGACTTGAACAGTGTTAAAACCCTGGCATGGAATCAAGGATCGGGAATGTAATCCATCTCTTAAACTGAGCCTAGAGGGAAAACGAACCCAAGAGAACACTGGATTATGCATGCAATCCAGAGGGTGCACAGCAGCTATCATGATAATGTGCTTTCACATTGTTAAGAAGATTAGAAGACTACAGCTTCATGTACCGTAGATCCACGTAACAGGAGTGTGAGGATGCAAACTGTTTAAAGACTTTCTTTTGTTCTGATTTTGTTGTTTATAAGGCTGAGCTGACATACTGTTGCACACAGTGGTTGTAAGAAACTGGGATTTACAGTATTAAAAAAACGTTGTGACCCCTCTGCCCCCTTCCAGTAACTGTTGGTGCTTCAAGGCCTTGACTCAGCTAATTCTTTGCCATTTTAGGGTATACCATTCCAGGAAATTCTCCAAATGCAGCATTGCAGAATACAAAGAATTTTTACTTCGGGGGGGAGGTGCCTGTCTTTTCAACAGGCCAACAAAGGTAATGAATGTGTCAGTAGTCAGCACCTCTGCTGAACGTTGTAATGAGCATGTAATAATTTCACTACCGCCCACTGTCCTCAAATTTATTCCGTTGTCTGTGTGGGTGTTTTCTTGAGGTTGCTTGTCATTAGCTGACGGTTGATTCCCCTAATGTTTAAAACTAATCTTAAGAGGAATGCAGCTTGTTTTCCATCAGTTCTTCATGCTCAAGTAATGACAAATATTGCAGTTGACATTTCAGAGCTAGATGCATCCCCGTTCAGCATTAATGCACCACTCACTCAGCTGGAAGTAGTGCAGAATAAATCCCGAAGTGAGGCTGTAGTGCATACTCCGCATACTCACAGTTCTTGGACTTTTTGCCTAAAAAGAAGGCCAATCAACACTAGGAATTAGAAATCAATAGCTTCATATAGAGAGTAGCAGCTTGTGGTTTTTCTCAAAATTAACATCATTTCAGATACACGTCTAGCAAACTCGGTAATTTATAACTGTGTCCTTGTACCATCCATTGCTTTTTTCCCCTAAAAACTTCTCAGGGTCACAGTTTTTTCTCAGGCAGTATTGGCATGACATCCTTCTAAAGCTGAGTAGTATAAAAATATTCCATGTGGCTGTTTTTGCAAAGTAAGATCAATCCAAAGTATTAATATTCTATTTAATCATGGTGTCAAACTTGCTGTCCTTGTAGAATTTAACGCCACATGAGCCTATTAGGCTGTTCCGTGTAGTGTGCTGTATCCTTTGGCAGACCAGCACCTTGCACAATTAACTAAAAAAATTTTGCTTGTTAGGCATGTTTTTTAATCTTTTCCCAGGGTAGCAGTCTTTTCTTACAGAATAAGCATGTTAGAATTCTTACAGGAATGAGTAAGTGGGGAGAAAGGAAACCACAGCTTTATTTGATGATGGTTGTCTAGAAAGGTAACGTGATCAAATTGTCCAAGTGACTGTATACAGAATCAAAATGCGGATTACTTCCATGAAAAGGCTCCCGGGGGGATGGCTGAATTACCTTTGTGTCTTCTGCGTGACTCTTGCAAAGCTTTGACGTGAAGTACTTCAGAGGGAAAAAAAAATCCTATACAGGGTTTTGGATCCTATTATTTGGAGGTTGCGTAAGGCAGAAAATGGTGTGCTGAATCTTCAGGTAAATAAACGTAGTTGTGTTAAGCAGTCACCGTGATGTCATTTTTAATTACAACCCTTCAGTTGCAATTCAGCACTTGGAAAACACGCTGCCTTCCCATCGCAGCAGCAAGGCACGCGTGTTCTCTGTCCGCGCGCGTTGCTGTAGCCTTGCGGAAGTGGGCTGCGTGAGACAGAAAAGTCGTGGGATATTGGTTTTATTCTTACTTTGGCGGGGTTTGTTTTCTGCTTTCAGCTTTTTGAAACCACTGAGTGTGGCAATGGATACGTAGAAGCAGGAGAAGAATGCGACTGCGGTTTCCGAATGGCAAGTAGAGTTATACTACTCCACGGGTCTTACGGAGTACAGTAAGATAAATTATGTGATTGGTAAGGGACGGGGAAGGGTTATGGAAATGTATGTTTTGGCTGTTGTTAGGGAACAGCTTAATTAAAGGACTGTGTTAGAACATTTTTTCAAGTGAGAATGAGTGCAAAGACGGTGTGCTCAGCAAGTCGTCCTGTTGTACTAATGCCAAGGTGTAGCTGCTCCCAGCAGTTTGAGCTGCACTGCAGAAGTGCCTACCCACCCCTTTACTTTCCTGCATAGCGTGCCTGGAGTGGTAGGCTCCTTTTCTATGCTTTGGAGGTAGGTGCCTGTAAACCGGTGTTTTCTTCTCTACGCAGAAACATTCCAATGATGTTTTGGCAGAAATTTGTCCTGCAGATTTGAGCCCTAGTTCTGGTATTTAAACAGAATTGTGCCCATAATTAGCTGTCTCAATCTTTTTCTGCATTGGATGCAATCTGACTAAGCAGCATGCCTTTGGCACAGGCTGTTCCACGCCAGCGAAGAGGCCTCAGAAGGTGTGACCCCCCTTCTTGCCGTAGCGTATGTGTCACTGTTGTGCCTTTACTTCAGTGTTGAGCATTGCGAAGGATTCCTCCAGCTGGTAACTCCAAGTCGTCGGTGCTGAACCGAATCTTTTGTCTGCTGCTACATAGGAGTTTGTTGGAAAGATTGTGAAGAGAAAATGTCTTTAAAATGGGAAACTAAAAATGTCATGTCATATTTTCCCAGGAATGCTACACAGACTGTTGTAAGAAGTGCTCGCTTTCTAACGGAGCTCATTGCAGTGACGGGCCCTGCTGCAATACATCGTGTCTGGTGAGTGCTGCTGCAGTGTGTCTGTTGTTCCCTTCAGTTGTCCGTGGAAGCCGTGTGCAGCCTGCTATAGTTCCAGGTGTGTTTTATGTAGAGTGAAAAGGAACCGCTTATGAGGACGTAATCTCAGTCCTGAACTGTATTCTTCCTTTTCTAGTTCTTCCCACGAGGCTACGACTGTCGATACGCAGTGAATGAATGTGATATTGCAGAGTTCTGTCCTGGAGATTCAGGCCAGGTGCGTGTGCAGCAGCTTTCTGTGCTCGCTCTGATGTTTGTTTGCACTCATGTTTACAGCAATTTAGGAGGAAAATCCGGATTAACAAACTCCACACTCATATACCCACAAATAACTGGGGGGGGGGGGGCAGGTATTTTTTAATCCTGACAACATTTTTTTAAACGTAAGAATTAAACTATCTTAAGATCAAAAAAAAAATTAATCTAAGCAGACTCAAAATATGGATTTTGTAGGTTTTTTGTGTTAAAACTCGGGGGTTGTATATCTGTATAGTGTTTGTGTCAGACATCCTCTCTCACTCTTTGCCTGGTCTGTAGTGTAAATACCAAGAATATACTGCAAGTGTGGATGGGTTCAAAGGTAGAAACAGTAAGATTTTATGAAATAAAACCGTTTAAAATATAAATGTAGAAGATTAGAGCTAACTGAGTAGAGAATCATAGGATCATTTAGGTTAGAAAAGACCTTTAAGATCACAGTCCAGTGTTAATCCAGCACAGCCAAGCCCACCACTAAACCATGTCCCTAAGCACCATGTCCCTGAGCACCATGTCCACACGTCTTTCAAGTCCCTCCAGGGATGGTGACTCAGTCACTGCCCTGGGCAGCCCGTTCTGATGCCTGACAACCCTTTTGGTGAAGAAATCTTTCTTAATATCCAACCTAAACCTCCCCTGGCACAACTTGAGGCCATTTACTCTTGTCCTATCACTTGTCACTTGGGAGAAGAGACCAACCCCTCCCCCCCCCCCCCCCCCAGTCTCCTTTCAGGGAATTGTAGAGAGCGATCAGGTCTCCCCTCAGCCTCCTCCAGGCTGAACACCCCCAGCTCCCTCAGCCGCTCCTCACAGGACTTGATGCAAGTGTTGCTTTTTTTTAAGAGTGTGCACATGTATAGTCCTGAAAGTTGTGGATCTTGCGCATTTCTCTTGACAATGTTTGGCGAATACTCAAGGGTATAGGAGTCAACAGCGACTTAAAGGTTGGTTTTAGTGGAGTTCTTTCAAATAGTCAACATTGTGCACATCTTCCACTTTCACAGCAACTCTGGCGCTTTAGGTGGTATGTGCTCCTTTTCAGTACGGAGAATTTTGCTCCAAGGTTATACAAGAACTTCATAGCTCCACTGCCGTCGCCTCCTGCGCCAGGTTTTGAGCTTTGAAGAAATAAGATTCAGGATAGTTCACACGTCTCTCTCTGGGCATCGCCTGTAATTATAGATGCCGGTGAATTAACAGTAACCTCTTTTTCTATTATCTGAGACACCCGCACTTACAGAGAGGTAACTATTGCTGAGATTTGATTGCAGGTCATTTGTTCTGTAGCTGGAGCATTCTTAATGGGACAGAGAAGGGCCTGCTCAGGCTGGAAGGGCTGCCCTCCAAGTGTTGGCCAGCGTGGTGCATTGCAGCAGCATACCCTTCCCACATCTTCACAGCTCCCTTTTGGATGAGGAAGGGCTTTGAGAGTGAATGTCCTGCTCCTAGCTTTAGTCATCTGAGGCTTCTGACCCGAATGACTTGTTCATACCAAAGCAACTTCCAGTGCCAGGAGAACATAGCAATTAACAGCATAAAACCCCCACAGCTCTGTGAGCAGCAGACTGGTAGGCTATGCCTAGGTGCTCGCCGACTTCCTTAGTGGAACTGAAATGAAGGCAGTGGCAGCATTGCCAGCATGGCCCCAGTACCAGCTACCAAATCCTGTCTCTGAACACGTTTTGGTCTTCTTTTGCCTCACCTCCTTAACTTCTACTTGGAATATGCAGAAGGTTCAAATCAAACCTTGTATTTCATGGCTCAAGGTGTTCGTTTTTTTGTTTGTATTTTTAGCTATAAAGATTCCTGCACTAATTGTGTTATCTACCCCCTTTCTACATTGTGCAGTTCTCTTCTCACACCGGGAAAATTCCGTACGTGAGCCTTTGATGTATTACTGCAGTAAAAAAATGTTAATTTTCTTGCAGTGTCCACCAAATCTTCATAAACAAGATGGGTACGCCTGTGATTCTAATCAGGTATGCAGTGTTTTACAACCCCTGCACACCAGCAAGTAGAAATCAACCAAATACATGGTTTCTTTTTTTTCCAATTGTCTTCCATACTTGAGAACCCGGGCCAAAACGTGTACACCTCCTACCCAAACTCACGAAAACTGCCATACATCCCGATATCCGTGTGAAGGATCAGAGACATTTGGTGGGGAGGGGAAGGAGAGGAGCTCATGTTCAGTTCTCGTTGCTAACATGTTGTGTTCTGTTTAGGGTCGTTGCTACAATGGCGAATGCAAGACGAGAGATAACCAGTGCAAATATATCTGGGGATCTAGTAGGTTGACTTCAACTCCCTTAAATGTACTGTATTTCTGGTTCAGTCCTGCCCTTGTACTGTGTTTTTTATTTTTTCTTCTTGCTTCTGTAAGTTAAAGTTTTCTGCTGAGTAGAGCAGACTGCGGTGCGAAACGGTGGCCTGATTGCCAGGTGAAATGTTGAGCTGGGGAGTGGTGAGGCTGTTCTGACGTGATGTGGTTGCAGGCGTAGGTAGGTGGGGCAGCAGATGCTGGACTCTGGGGCAATTAGGTGAGAAAACAGAAAAATACTGGCAACTTAACAGATGTTTTGGGGTTTGTAATGAACGTTGTCAATTCCATCATCCCAGCAGTGGCTGAGGCTACAGCTGCTCCACCTTGCCTCTCTCTGCTGTACCATCCTACGAGTCAGGAGAATGAGTGCAGTGGTGTGCATTTAAATACGCACAGTAGGAGCTTAAGCCCAGAGGTGTCGAGTGAAAAGGAATTGCAGGTGCAGTGGGTTTTGCTTGCAGCCAAGGGGGGATAAATGCTCTGCATAAGGACCTTGAGACAGTCCAGCAGAGCAGAACTGGCAGGGTGTCCTGCACTCCAGCACGTAATGCTTTCCGTGTGCGTTTTGTCTGGTGGTAGCTGCCCCTGCCCACGCTGCCTGTCTGAGGCAGAACAGTCGTTGCGTTCTCGGGAAGATGGGAGGGGAGGGATATAGTTTTACCACTGGTTGTTTGTCTTGTACAATATAAAAGATGTTACACAAATATAAAAGATGTAAAATCGGATGGAGACGACGTTTTCTTTTTCTGATCCCTTTTGGGGCTTTATTGAGTTGATGTCCCACCATGTGCTTATGGTACATGCCGTGTATAAGATCCGTGATCTCCTGAACTATGGATCAGGAATCGTTGCGGTGCAGACTGGATTAAACCTGGGTGCAGCTGTTACAGTGAACAAAATCAGACCACAGATAAGTTAAAATGCAGAAAGCAATAGAGACACCGAGGCGATCACTTTTTTGGACGTTCAGTGCTAATTGTGAACATCAGTTATTTTAGACAAGCAGTTCTGCTTGGGCGTTGGGTACTGCCGTTAGGCCTGCCAGGGCCCCGCTGTACTCACTGCCGAATGCCGCCTGTGGACATGCACGTGTGGTCGGGTTTATGTTTCGCAGTAACAATACAGAGCACTGCTGCAAGAAATGATGCAGGTTTTCAAAGCGCTCACGTGCCAGGGGAAAGTACATTCCTCTCTCCTTTCTTCAACAGAGTCTTCAGGATCTGACAAATTTTGTTACGAGAAGCTTAATACAGAAGGCACAAAAAAAGGAAACTGCGGAAAGGATGGAGACCGGTGGATTCAGTGTAGCAAGCAGTAAGTTCAGCTTGGTAGAGATCATTCGTATTTTCAATAGTTACATACTGGTTTCCTGTTGTCTGCTTTCTCATGAATGCTTCAGCCGTTTGTTTTGCATTATTTTGAATCTTCTTTCCTTCACAAGGTTTGCATCTCGGCAAAGTCCCGTAGCTCATCCTGACAAATGCAGGGGTGACTCAGCACTACACCTCTAAAGAACTCCAGATTTTCAGGAGAATGTACTGTGACTTTAATTCTGTCAGAGGAGCTGGGGACAAGGCAAAGTCACAAGTTCATAACAGACAAACACATCAGACTTGGTAGGGATAAGTTAGGCTGCAAACACACGCTCTGGGTCAGGTACCAGGTGACGTCATTTGAGTTTGTTCCGACTTTATTTAGACCGGAGAGGACCGTTAGACATTCGGATGCGACAGAGACAATGGCTGATTCATTTGCATGCAATCATTACTAGTTCAATATTTTATTCAGTTTACTTTTCAAGCTACTGATCATTAGTGGATAGACTAAGTTTCTCCTAATTTACTCAATGTCATGTAATTTTTAAGTATGCATGTAAAAATTTCAGCCTCGGAATGCTCTTTTCCCTCTTGGACTATGTGATGTTTGTCAAGCGGCTTTGTTCTGACGGCATGATTAGCTTTTCAGACAGGATCATAACCAAAGGACTTGTTTCATGGGTTTTTCTTTTATACTTAGATGAGAACAGTGTTGTTCTGATACGTATTTTAAAAGCCTTGTGTGTATAAAAGCTTCTCTTGGTCAGCAGAGAGATGCAGAAAAAAGGTCTAGCTGAAGGGCTATTTAAATGTGTTGCAGTTCTGACCAGTACAATCCCCAGCATTCATTCATCCAGTTGCTTCTGACGTAGGCCAACTAGAGTAAGAGATGGAAGCTGTAAGCAGAAGAGTGCACATATAACATCCCATAAAGCAGATGATTTACCGAAATTCAGGGACATGCCCTCCATGCTAACGCTGCTTGTTAGGACTCTGTTGTCCTGCAAGGGAAATCAAATACAATTAAAAATTCAAACTTCATGGGAACGTGGGGCACCCGAGCTGCTAGAGGGAGGGAAATGCAATTTAGCCTGATATGACAAAGCTTTGTACAGCTCCGCTCCTCTCAACTGCTCTGTTTTGTATTCAGAGCACAGATAGGCTGTTAGTTGGTGTGAACGTTCGCTGGCGCGTTAGAACGAAGGATTACTTGCTTCTGCCTCTTGTCATTTATATCAAATCCTGTTTTATTTATTTAGACTGGTACAGTGAAAGTCTGTCATGTGGCTTACAGTAATATATTACTGTGTTCAGCAGTGTTGTTGCCAGGGGGTCTTTTTTGTAAGTCTGCTTTGTATTACTCCAGTAACTTTCTGATTTATGTTTTCATTTTACAGTGATGTTTTCTGTGGGTTTTTGCTCTGTACTAATCTTACTAAAGTTCCACGAGTTGGTCAAGTTCAAGGAGAAATTATCCCAAATTCTTTTTATCATCAAGGACGAATAGTGGACTGCAGGTAAAAATAATGCAGGGTTCCAACATGATTTTGCTCCAACAAACCTAATTGAATTAAGATAAATATAGTAAAACTGTATGATTTTTAGGTAATTAGATCAAAATCATTAAGCTGAATGCTTTTTCTTTGGACTAAAAAAACATAAAAATGCTATTAAAGAGGGCAAAATGTGAGTTAGTTATCCTCCCGATCATCACACGGGCAGTTAGGTTTTTAACAATTTGCCAGCATTAGTATTTCACAGCATTTGGGGAAAACAAAAATAAATTAAAACCCCAGCACTGCCCATCAAAGACACAAAAAAATTCCAAAGGCGAAGGTGCCCTTTCTCAGTATTTAAGTCATTATCTAGACTTTTTTGGTCGGACACCTGGAACACCTTGTTTGTGGACAGACAGAAAAACACTAATTTTGTTCAGCTGTCTGTGTGCCTGAATGAGAGAGAAGTAGGAGGCTGCTAGTATCCACTAGCAGGTTTAATATTTTCAGAAGACTCCAGTCATGATACTAATAGTATCTTAAAACTTCTTTCTCCCAGTGGTGCTCATGTTCTTTTAGATGATGATACAGATTTAGGTTATGTGGAGGATGGAGCTCCATGTGGACCTCACATGATGTGTCTGGACAAAAAGTGCCTGCCAATTCAGTCCTTGAACATCAGCAGCTGTCCCATTGGTTCTAACGGGAAGGTCTGTTCCGGTCACGGGGTGAGTCTGCAGCTAAGCTGCTCCAGCTGCCTCTGCGCTGCCTGATCTTAATGTACCCTCCGGAGTGCTCTGCCTGAACGTGTTCCTAAGACCTGGTGATCTGAAAACGCGGATGTTGGGTTCAGGGAAAGACTGCCATTCTGTGAAGCACAGGTTAAATTTTAGAAAGCACCGTTGTCAAATCAGTTCTGCAGTTACGTCCCAAGTGTTGTGTTCAGCACTAGCGAGAAGGGGTGTTGACATCAGTTACTGCAGAGACTTGTGCAAGGTACTACCCATATTTCAAGCTACTTGCACCTTCAGTTAAACTTTTTCCTGCATACTAACAGCTTTATAAAGTTGGCCCTGTGTTCGTGGAGTTACACCTCATGACTTAATTACCATGCTAAACTGTAGGAGCTCAGTGGAGGTGATATATTCCTCTTGAGCAGATACAGCGTATCTTTTTCTCTTCAGGCACATGCTGTTCTGTTTCTCCACCCGTGAGCCCGTTTGTCTAAAGCCCTTGGGTCTGTTCTGATGAGCAGCCGCTGTGCCACGTCTTAGCTGTAACACTGATAAACCCTTTCCACTGTGGACGGATACTTGCCTAAGGGGCGAGACTTCACGCAAGAAGGTGGTTTTTCCTTCTTGTTATGTGTAATTGACGAGGAATTTGAGTGCTTCAGAGATGAGAGTGAAGTTCAAAATCAAGAAGAAAAAATTTTAAACTGTTATCTTTTTGGTTTTGCGTTGGATTATTCCAGTTTGTAATTTTAGAAGTACTTCAGTTGATCAAGCCTGCCATAAGATGTACTTAGCTTCCCAGATGAGATTTTTTCAATGAATACTTTAAGAAGCAGAGGTAGAGAAACTTTAAAACCCACACGTACTACTTGCAGTCACTAGTGTGCAGGTGATTTTCGGGTTTGTTTGACATTGTAACATCCGAAAGACGTTATTAGCTGATGCCTAATGGCCGGGTTCACTTCTAGTCCCATAATCAAAACTTCATTCTCCTGTGTCTGTTTCTCATGTCATGCTTTCTCCTAAGTAACCTCTTCTAGCGACACATTCCATGTTCTTTTTCATATGGAAAGTCTGTAGCTACTAACTTTTGCTATTGCTTTGGTATTTTAGGTTTTGTCAGTTGGAAAGGTTTTCCTGTATCTGACAAAGGTGCTGCCAATTTTAGTGAGTCCGAAGTCCTTTTATAGAGGCTTTTCAACTAAATGTGGACTTAGGAAGGACTATTTCCTCTCTTTCTAGAGGAGAAGCAAACGCTCCTCCCTGCTGCCTAGAAAGAAAGATGACAGTCAGTGAAAATACGACTACTTTCTCTACACAGGAGCAGGCTGTAGATGAGAGGTGGTAAAGCACAGCCACGTCTTGAACCTTTTAAAGACAAATGCTTGTATTCCTTCTGCACATCCATCCTCAAAGTGTAGTCAGTCGGTTAGTGAAGCCCTAGCTAGTCTGGACAGGGGTCAGTTCTGGATGAGAGTTTGTTTTTACACCCTGTGCAAGTGCTGATGGAACCACTGGAACACTTGGGGGTTTGCTAGCATCTGAGTGTACCTGGAGGGTTAAAGCAAACTTTCAGGTTACCCATGCACTATGCTCACTCTAAACACAGGGCTACGGTACAGTATAAAAATGGGTGTTTTACTGTGAATTAAATACCCAATTGCATGTTAAATAAACTTAGTAAAATGTAGTTAGAAACCAACTGCTGGCATTTATTTTCTCTTCCAGGTTTGTAGCAATGAAGCCACGTGCATCTGTAATTTCTCCTGGGCTGGGACAGACTGCAGTATTGACGATCCTATCAGGGATACTGGTGGCAAGAAGGAGGAAGGACTCAAGGGTTTGTGTGATTTCAGTTTTGCTGTTCTTTCCAGTATTTGTGACATTTCTCTGTTGATGCATGGTAGCGGAATTAGCATATAGAAAGAGAATAATACTGTGCAGTCCTGTCTAGACACAGACAGTAAAATTCTGCTTTGTGTAGATAAAGTAGGTCTTTCTGCTTTGAGGATTGATGAAACTTATTTTTATAACCTAAATTTGGGGAAGATTTCAGTAGGCAATGGTATGTACTTTCTGTTTTTTCCTTCATCCCTTATTCTCTACTTTTTATGATCATTTTCTTTGTAACTGGAATCTGACTAAGTGTAGCTCTGATTTTTTATATGATGATTGAGTATTTATGTGTTCCTAGAGATTTCCAGTTCCCTTAGTTGTTTTCAGCTATGCCAGAGTGGAATAGTGGAATATCCCTGGTGAAAAGCTTTGGTTCCTTGAAATCAGATTTCAGCGGGAGGAAAAAGAAATCAATTAAGACTTTAAACACTTAATTATTCATATGATGATTACTGCTTACTGTTAGGTATTTAGTAGTTATTGAACTGCATGTGAAGTATAAATGCAAACAGGCGCTATTGAGGAAATACTTCATCAAAAAGGTTTTTCAAAGAGGAAGAAAAGCACTTGAGAGTCTCTGACCTCTCTGCCAAAGAATGCTTCTGGATTGCGCTGCCCCATCTGTATGTCTCCTGTCACCAGGACACTGTCCAGCACTGGTTACACAGTGTAGCCTAGTGATACGCATTCACAGATGAAGTTCCCAATAAACGACTGAGAAACCCAAGCAAAACTTTTGTGCCGTGTTCCAGTTCCAGGTGGTTCTGCCCCTTACACAAGGCTGATGGAAAGCAGATAGGGTTGTTTAGGAATGTAGGCCCTACAGCTCAGGCTCTAGGCAATTACTCAACAGCCAGGGTTTTAAGGGAGGACAGGATTTTGGTACGTCCCCCCAGAAAGGCTCTACTTGTCTTGTGTGCCTTAACCTTTTGCCCCTTAGCAGAGTGATTCCAGTAGGCTTTTACCAAGAACTGCTGAGGAGTTTGTCTTAAAACAAGTTACTGCAGTGAAGGAGGCTCTCCAGAGCAGCCCAGATTGTATTTGGGATTTGTGCAGCTGCTTCCTGGACTCCTCACCCCGCCGCTGTTGAGTGTGGAGCTGCCTGGTTTGCACCCTGTCTTACAAAGATACTGGTCATCCCATCTCCCGTCCTAACTGTGCAACGCTGCTTACCGAGTTTTAAAAGTAATAGTGGAGAAGAGCACTGCAGAGCTGGTTCCTTCTCTCGGTGTGCGGATGAGGAGAGCAGCATTAAGTTGTGACACAGAGGACGTGAATTCATATTGCTCATTTCCAAATTCTGTGGGTAAGAAATAATTCCCTTCTCTGCAAAAAGGTCTGTAGGAAAGGCAACACAGAAGGTGTACTTACCTTGGGTAGATTTTTGTAATTCAGATTAACTCATCTAATTCAGAAGGGAAGTGCCTCAGGAAAATTAATAGGTCAGTGCTGAAATATTCTGGGGAAAAAACCTGAAATGAATAGTGTGTGCATGGATTTCTGCCCGCAGGAACAGACAGCGTTTAGGCTGCTTTTCTCAGTGGAGTCCGCTGCAAAAAGGCAGAATGTGGTTTTGTAGAAGGGGGCTCAATGATTTCAAAAGATGGATTATTCTTACTTATTTTTACTTTTACGTTTTACTTACGTTGTTGTAGATTGATGTTGAATCACCTAGATTAATTTAGGTGCCTGAACACTGGCAGCTGCTATAATCTCTCTTGCTGTGCTGAGAGGAGCTCCTTTGTGAGAAGCTGCCAGAAGAATCCAGACGTAGTTTGCTGTATTATAAAGACCCAGTGTACTACAGCACTTTCCCGGAAGTTCTTCCCCATATTACCAGCACTCCCCATGTCATATGCCAGTTCACAAGTCGGAGACGCAAACAGAGTTGGTTTTCCTTGGTGCTGAATTTGAGATCTGCTGCATTTCGGAAGCAGAACACTTAGTAGGTGATGTTAGATTTTCCCACAGCGTAAATCCAACCGTTTGTACTACAGCGAGAGCATGTATAGCTAGGGAGTATTGCCGTTTAGTTATGCATTGTTCTGATAACCGACAGCTGACTGCTGCTTCTGCTGCACTTCTCAGACCTTTCCATCGTCCATCAGTTGCTTTTGGCTCCGTACTGTATTCCCAGCTCTAAAAAGGTGGTGGTGCTTAGTTTATGAATACATGAGTCTCGACTTACTCTGAACTCAGGAACCTACTGTATCCTGTGCTAGCAGGCCTGCGGAGCGCGCTGGCAGCAGGCAGAGTTCTCGCTGTCGGTTTCTGGCTACTGCAGAGGCTCTGAATTGCTGTAGAGTGCTGGCTGGTAGCTTCGAAATCCGAGAACTCCATAGGCACACCAGGTTCTTCCTTTGCAACTTCGCTGGCCGAATTAGGCCTCTGTATGACTAGTGGAATAGTGGTTGTTTGTTTCTTTTAGTAGGAAACCTGTGTCTCCTGCGTGTGTGTGTTTGTGTGTATTTATGGAACAGGAAAAAACTAAAGCCATTTCAAAACAGACCATTCAGCAGAAAGACCGTAAAGTGTTTTCCTCTTGGAGAAGTTCCCGCTAGGCAGGGAACTCAGCTGCTTGCTTGTGGTCTGTGATGACTCAGTGAATCTGTCCAGCTTTTAATCTTTAATACAGGGAATGTACAGATGTCTCTTCTCAAGAGTTCCCTTAAAAAATGAACAATAAGGCCTCGCTGTCCTAAGAACAGACTGTCTGAACTTGGGGAAATTTCGGGGTGTCACCCGAAGCACATTTCTAGGGTAGGTTTTTCCTTTTAAAAGGTGTTAGCTGTCTTCAGGTCATACAGACAAAGAGAATCCTATTGACAAATGCAGTAACAAAGGAGACTATTACTAACTAGTAAAGGAATGAATTGAAAAGTTGGGTTTTTTCCTTTTCCTGTGATGGAACTGTTTCCAAACAGGTTTCATTTGCTCAGTTATATTATGGATACAGTAAGTTTCTGATGATCAAAAGGAAGTTTTCTTTTTGGTGATTTATTTCCATTTAGGCTGTTTGAAAAAAGCAGTAGGTTGAGGATATCCCCTTTTAAAGTAAATAACAGAATCACAAGCTAAAAGGAATAGTCTCCCATTTACAGGAGAACTTCTCTTTGAACTATTTGCAAGCAGTCAAAGAAAACCAAACACAGCTCACTTCAGAAGTTTTCAGCTGCACTATTTGGTAAATAAAGGTTTGTTAGGAGGTTGTTTGTCCGAGGATGGATTACAGAGTAAAACATTCCTCTGAGGAATTATTTCATGTTTTCATTTCAGCCATATATGTGATCATTTCCTTAAAAAAATCTTCCCTTTTCCCTCCGCACAGTGAGCATGGCCACTAACAGGCTAATAGGTGCAGTGGCAGGGACCATTCTGGCCTTGGGGGTGATTTTTGGAGGCACAGGGTGGGGAATAGAGTAAGCATTTTTCTTAGTTCGAGTTTGATGTTTGGTGCCTAGTGTGTGAGGTAGCCGTATGCGCCCGAGCCCTCTGTGTACTACCCCGTTAGCTTTGTCGTGTGGTGACCGTGTTTGTCGTGTGATTTGACTGTGTCTGTGTCACGTGGTTTGCTCATGCAGTGTTGAACCTTCTCCTGTCTGGGATAATGTGGGGCATAAAACAATAAGTTTGTGAATTTATACATTGTCACAGTGAAATTAAATGTCTAAATGTTTTCATTACACCAAATTCTAAAACTGCTGGGGAAAAGTGACAGCTGGTGACTGTTCTGCAAAGAGACTATGTCAGAAACAGCAGCAGCTGGTTATTACAGGCTGGGGGGCTTTCAGTCTAGTAACGGGTCACAGTCCAGCTAGAAGGAGGAAGGCTGAGGGTGATAGTATAGACAGTGACTTTGCAGTAAAGCTTCCAAATGGATTCTGCTACCTCAAGGCAGTCGAATGCTGGAGTATAGAATTCCTGTATAAAAGAAATATGTCCAAGCCATTTTTGTCTTTAAAATTTCCTAAAACTATGAAATCTTAAGTGTTAGCCCGCTACCTCAGTTTCATCAGTGGCTATTTGATTTATGCACGTGTGTATACACACATATAAAACTGCCCATCTCTTCCTTCTGCCTTCGCTGTGCAAACTACGGAGTAAGTTGCGGTTACTGTGCTCTTCCGAGATTGCCCACTTCCCCGTGTTACCTGTCGTGTGCCAGTGCCGTCTCTCTGGAGGGGGAATCGGAACAAGGCAGGTTGTGGTTTCTAAGGAGGCTGTGTGAAGAAGCGTCAGGTACCATTCTAAGGAGGCTGCAGAGGCAGCATTGGTAGGCAGCACTGTGTGTGCCTGAGTGTGCAGCCCTGCACAGAACCCCGTTAGCTTCGGCTGAGCTGGAGCGTTACATGAGACTCGGACTCTCAGAGGAGTGGAGACCTTTGCACTCACAGAGGACAACTAATAAAAACCGAATAAAAGGAAGAAGGACATAGATTGTCTGCTTGAGAACGATCAGATTGGTGTTTTACTGGTGGCTTTTACATCTAAAAACTGCAGGCTGTGAAGACTGTAGAGGTTTGGGCCCCAGATTCTGGAGCAGAAAGCTTACCTACAGGTTGAGAGCCATTTGCCTTTTGCTTACGTTCTGCCTTGTACCCTCCTGTTTTTATCTTCCCTTGCCTGCTGTCTCCATCCTCTCAGCTCTGACCAAGGGCCCTGACCATCTGCTCTTGCTCCTGTACCCTTCTGCTCTAATTCCAGCTTTTCTTCATCTTTCCTCTCTTCTTGCCACTCGGTATCTGGCTCATTCTTCTTTCTGTTTCTATCCATTCTTCTTTCTTGGATCCCATCAGTCTTTCTTCTGTCCACCGGTTCCTTCAGATAAAGACACGCATTGAAGGTGAATCTTCTCCAAGCAGCAGTTTCGAAGCAGTGCATGTAATTCTCGTAGAATCTGTGATGATGAAGATGATTCAGGGCATAGTCTGAAGTCCACTGAGACTAAGGGTGTGTTCTAACACCCTCAGTAGGACTTGTATCAGTCCTGAAAGGACAGGAGAGGAACCGATGGCTGTGCCAGAGCAGGTAGGGCCTTGCAAGAAAGGGTGCTGTGCCGGGCGGTTACGGTGCAGCTATCGCAGGGGCTTCCTCCTGGTCTGGCTGTGCCTGCAGGTGCCAGCAGCAGCACAGCAGAAAGGGCAACTGTGCCACACGTGCTGCATCGTGTCACAGTCTGGGTGGAACGTGACCCCGCAGTGGTGGCTGCTAAAACCTTCCTCTTACTGCGGTTTGCGTGGTTTTGTCCAGCATCTGAGCCCAGTGCCTAGAGGAGCTTCGTTAGCTGAAACAGCGATTTATACTTCCTAAATGTCACGAGCTGACACTGAGTCAGTGCGAAGTGGCTTCGTACTGGGGGGAAAATTCTGGTTTAATAATACAGTTGCCGTGACAATGTTAATCAGACATAAAAGCACTTGCAACGGGACTGCTCTTACATGTTACAGCTCACCTGAAGGGCGCATCGTGCCTTATCTGCAGGCTGCTGTGTCTTAAAACAGCCCACCAGTAATCCCCTCGGATCTCTATTTCAAAACTGGCTTTGGGCACTTGGAGGACTCCGTTCCGGTAAACAAGCGGTTGCTGTTCAGGAACCATGAGTATTCCACTAGCCTTGGGTGTATATTGAAGCCAGGAATGAGACTGTAGTCTGACTGTCCGTCACGCTTCACCTGGAATGTAGCCTTTCCGGGTTCTTCACTAGGAAAACCATAGCTGTCTCTCTGCATCCCTCGGAGCTGCCACTCCCAGCATACTGTGAAGCCGTGTTAAAATTATTCCAGGGGAACGGACGTGCTGTTATCCACAGCCATCTGGCACTGGCTCTGCGCTTCGGCTCTCTAGCAGATAGCAGGATTCTCAGGCATTTCATTTTCAGGGTTGTTTGTGGTAAAATGAACATCGCTGCTTTAGGCACTGACACTTGAGAAAATTGGGTCAGATCCGAAAAGCGGTTTTATCAGCACCCATTTATTATTTAACAGAATTTTAGTAACTTTGAACCTAATTGTTTTGGATATTATCCTCCTCAGTTTAAAGTTGTATTGAATTCTTCCATATTTATAGTAAAGAAAACCAATACCGATTTTCTGTACTGTAAGCGCAAACTGTTGTTTGTTGAATGGATGTGTCCTAAGGAATAGACCTTCCCAAACCCCCTGGAACACTTTAACATCCAGGGAACGTAGTAAGAGGAAGGATGTAAGAAAGTGGCTCTTGGGTACTTCCTTGCCTGAGTTACGTTACCGCCAGTTAACCACTGTACCTCTTGGGTGGGGAGACAGCATTCTGGGGCTAGAAAGAAATTGGCTTTAGAGTTTTCCAAGGCTTCTAAAATTCATTACAGATAACTTAATTGCTGTGTTTTCAGTCTACTGCTGTGTGCAACCATTTGATAGAATCCAAAGTAAGCCATAGATGCGAGTCAGACACAGCGGCTCATTAGGCTGCTGTTGAAAGCAAGCCTTAATTGGGAATATAAGGCCTGTGGAATGGCATTCATTTCCCCTCCACCGTGCTCACTCCAGTTGATCTGAGCCAGGTGTGCCTTTAAAGGTAAGTCCAAATATAAGAGATGTTCTTCCAAATTGTGAAAATCTGATTGTTCTCAAATTTTCTGTAAAGCTCACTGTATTTCTTTTCAGTCCAAGTCTTTTATTACTATTCCTGGTTACTGTTTGCCTAGGAACTGCAGGAAGCCATTTTTAAATGTTGGTTTCCTCTTGGCTAATCTGATGCCCAGAGGCCCCGCTCTGGGAAGCGCGTAACGGATGCAGGAGTCAGGGCACTGCAGTGCGCTGTAAAACTTCGGGCACGCGCTTCTGTGGGGTCTGGGCAGAAGGTTTTGTGGTACTGACCTAACAGCTCCAGCTCTCAGCCCTCGCAGCTGCCCATGCTCTTTCCTTTGCTGATCTCCGGCTGCTCCTTTTTTTCCCCCGTTATGTTAGCAGACATGGTTTCAGAACATTTAAAGTAGGAAAACTTCACTTGCTTGGTCTGGGGAGACCGGGGTGGGAGGGAAGAACCATTTTGGAAGGCTATTCTGGATACGTGAATGTTTGAACCAGAAGTGTGATTTTGCCTTGAGCTCAGACGCAATTATCTTACATCAAAGAGTGCTCAATAGGCACTTCTGTACAGAGCAATTAAAATGTTATCAAGCCTATTGTCAGTTTTCCTCCACCCTGTGTAAATAGAGCACTTAGGGGTCAGTTATGAGTATCTTACCTAGGTGTTCTTGCCCTCTTCAGAAAATTGCACAAATTATTTTGTGCTGCTGCTTTTTGTTGCTCTTTTCCTGCTCCACCCTTCCCCACTTTGTTGTTCAGTAGCTTCTTGAGGATGTCGAGGAGACGCTTTGATGTTTGGAAAGCTTAATGGGAATACAGCTTTTACTTCAACTTTTGTTCCTTATTATATAATCCTTTGCTTTTGTCAAACAACTGTTTGTAAACTTAGCGTTGACGTAACCGTAGGGAGTCTGGGCTCTGATCAGCGAGTGCTGCTAGATGTGCTCACCTCGCACCAAAACATCTACCGCGTCCGTGACCAGAGTTAGGCGTTTTCATGCTTTTTCCTTCAAGTTAAGGAATTATTCACGAGTATCTTGGCAGCCTCAGTTGGCAGCTCACTCGCTAGATACCAGAGGAAGTCGCAGTGGAATTTACTAACGCTAGATTTGCCTGTGGTAGAAGCCAGAGCACAATGCTGAGACCAGCAGCTTTGTTCATTCTGTTAAAGCAAAGTAAGTCGGGCTCGCTGCAATCGTCTAGAGGCATCGCCCTGTGTGCTGTCTGTATTCCCGGATTGCCTGACTACCCTTCAGTTGCTTCACTTGATGCGAGTAAAGCGGTTGGTTCTTATGTCTGTCTTACCATGATCCTTTGTCACAGGTCCTAGTGCCACCAATCTTATAATAGGCTCCATCGCTGGTGCCATCCTGGTAGCAGCTATTGTCCTTGGGGGGACAGGATGGGGCTTTAAGTAAGCACTGCCGCATGTCTTCTCTTCAGTGGCTATGGCGTTTCTATTTCTTGCTTACATCACTACGTTTTGAGTTCCTGCTACGAGATTTCTGAGGGACCTCCCTGCCCTCCCCAAACCGCTTTAAGGGGAATTATCGTGCACTGAACAAGAGGAGGCGATGGATTTGAAAGGAGCAGGTGGCATCAGGGTGCAAAGCTGAGAACAGTTAAAGAAGTAAGTGTCATGAGGTCACGCCAACACTTGTGGAGCAAGGTCACCTCCAACGAGGAGCGCTGTTCTCAGCGGCTGACTGGAGCGGTTAAACCCCGGAAAGGCCCAGGTCTGGAGGAGGGTCTGTTCTGAACGAAAGGCCCACTGCAAACTGCCACGCTTTTTGTACTGAAAGTCCGCACGTGCAAGTGGCGCGTGGCGGCAGTAGCCGAGTAGTTTCAAGTAACAAACGTGTTGACGCAGTTGCCTGGCAGTACCAGAGCTGGCATGCGTTTGTTGTTACTGACTTTATCAATTCCCAATTAAAAAAGTCAGGTTTAGAGAGAATGTTTTGAAATCTTCAACTGTCTCCTGAAAGACGAAAAGATTTATCACCCAGTTCTGGTTCAGTGGTGTAACTAGGAGGAGCAGCACCCTGCCCTCCTGCTTGTGAGCGGAGTCGTACGAAGGCGTTTAACTCTTTTGTAGTAGTGGCAGGTCTGCCTACGTGCCTGGTCCTGCGTGGTAAGGAGGCTCTAAATTCAGAATCCATGTTCATAACCTGTACTAATCACGGAGGCGTTAAGCACAAGGAACTTCGTGGTACTCAAGTCGCTATTTCTTCTCAATAACAGGAATCAAGATTAAGCCGTGATACAACAATAAGGCCCAATTCCTCGATCAGCTTTTTATAATACTACCAAGAATATTTTATGTGGCCTATATTCGTACTCTGGGTCTGAGATGAGGCAAAAGATTATTCCCTACTTGATTAGGAAGGCTGTCAAAGTAGAATATGGTGATCTGGTCATATTTATCTGTTAATTCACTTTCAAAGGTCACCTGGAAATGTTTGTTTACTCTGGTTCAGGCTGTTATGTTGTCACAGGGTCAGGCGGCCTTAAGTCCACGTGCATACAGAACCAAACATGCTAACTCTCAGCCCTGCTGAAAAGGGAAACCAGACTGCTCTCTCTCCTGAGAGGCAGTCACTACTTACTGTTGTGCTGCCTGTTGCTGTCCGTGTCCTCGCACCCAGCGCCTACTGCGTTCCTTTTCTCTAGATGCTGGTTCTGGGGGAAGTAACAGCCCCTGCGCTCCCCCTTGACACCAGCAAGGGCCACAGAGCTACACAGCAGCAGTGGGAGCCAGTGCTCCTCACCTGCTTTGGTAAGAGAAGATTGAATACAAAACACATCAAAACATCCGTCCCTAAGCACGGGGGTGTGGTCTTCATAAACCTTTTAGTTCTGCTGACAGACATACCTTGAGCCGCTCTCTTTTTTCTTGCAGCTGCCTCAGTTGAATAAATTAACTCCGCTTATTGGTATGATAAATACCCCTAGGCCAGCCTCCACGATTCCTAAGTTACTGCAGGGCAGCTCTAAACAACACAGGGCTGAATTAAACCTCGTTTGCACTGTGTCTCAGAGGGCTGAGATCTGGATTCTCCATATCTATAAACAGTACGATAATTTACTATTTATGCATTTTTGATGATGTTTTATCAAATCAATGTTCAAAGGCAGAAATTCAAGCGAGGTGAATATTTTCGAACGTGCAGTGACAGGCATGGGCTCACACGTGGTCTGAGCACAAGAAGGAACTGGGATTCAGGTGATGGATTGAAATATTTCTTGTGGGGAAAGGCCTAGAGTGGGAGTAATGCTGACTGTCACACTTGGACATATTCTACAGCATTAACTCCTGCAAGTGCATTTACATTTTTTCTACCGTAGCCTACTAGATGCAGGTTTATAGGAGAGTTGTCGTTTAACCTAAATAAAGCAGGTAAACCATACATCGAGGTTTCAGTCAGTTGCAGAACTGAGGGGGTTTATTTCCCCACACTTCAGTGCAAGTAGCTTTTTAAATAAATACAGCCAAGTTTTCTGCAAGGCTTGCGTTAACATTTCTGTTGAAACTGTTGAGTGAGAATAGCGATACGTGCACGCACGTTGAGAGCTGTTACGCTAGAAACACTGATACTGCAAGTTCCCATGGGAATTTTGTTGGACAACCTAAGTGTCCAGTTCTACTTTTGGACCAGTCTGGTGCCATCAGAGCGCCGTGCCTGTCACTTAGCAATTCATACCCCATCCCTGAACACCACACACCTATTGCTCTTTTATGTCGGTGCTGCAACACCTGCTAGCAGCCGGGCGAGCTGGGACGCCTACGCTCCAGAGCTTGCACTAACGCAGATCTGGAGTCACAGAAGGGAGCAGGATCCCTCCCTGACCGAAACAACGCAACACGTAACCGATGGGTTATTTCTTCCGCCTCCCGCATCTCTCAGCTACTCTCACAAGTGTTCAGCTTTGCATCCTGGTGTCATGGCTTTGCCCAAACGTAGCAGCTCGTCATCCCTACAGAGGACCTGTGCTGGAAGTGTCTCTGGGAGCTCTTACTCCCAAGAGCAAAGATGCAAATGCTTGTTCTGTAGCAGAACCTCAGATACACTGGCCTGGCCTAGCTCACAGCTTGAAGTGCATGTTTCTTCGGGGGGTCAGAGGGGGACGGAAAAGGCTGTTTGGCTTGTACACGGAAGAGGGCTGGCACGGGTAGACCCTCTGATACTTTGCTTCAGACACGGCTGGAGGGACAGATGAGGATGAAGAGGATTTTAACCTTTTCTTTTTAAGCAAGTGATCTGTTTAGTCTCTGCAAGCGTGAGAGAAGGTAGCTAATGCTTTACAAACTGGGAGATGTGATTTCTGTTTCGCAGGTTACCAGATGTTCATATGAACATACGGTACTGTGGTGTCAAGTCCGTATCAAACGTAAGCTGCCACTAAGCAAACTTTGTTCATGAACTGAGGGGGTGGGGGTGGAGGGGAAGTGTAAAAGAGGGCTTGATGCAAGTTGGGAGGAACAGTGAAAAAAACCAGCTTCCAGTTTCCAAGAATGAATCCTAGGTTACTTTTTCTAATCAAGGTAGCGTGTGGCTAGAATAGGAAGGAGAAAGTTAAGGGAGCATTTTAGGGGGCATGGAGCCTCACGACACGTTGCAGGTGGCTCAGTTAAAGGCTGTGGGTGGAAACCTTGTTAAGAAGGAGATTTTCCTTCAGTTGAGCCTTGCACAGCACTGTTAAAGCTGTTGGCGTTCAGGCTGCGTACTTCTGCCTGAACTCTGCCCTACGTAGGGCGTTCGCGAAACGGGGAGTTCCCTTTGGCGCAGCAAGCCTGTGCAGGACGTCAGTAGGCAGTTTCATACAGGACCGTTACAGGAAGGACACTTTTACCAGCAGAGTAGCTGTTCTGCGCAGCGGCTGCGGCCGTCTCGGGGGCCTGCGCTCCCTTTCTCCTAGCATATATTCACTCACGCTCACACAGCTCCTGCAGTAAGAGAAGCCAGGTAAAGGCTTCTGTTGCCAACTAACAGAATTGCAGTGGGTTTTGGTAACAGAGCAGCACTGCTAAGAGGCGGCACTAGTAAGCATGATGTGGGAATGCATATGAAAAGCTGCTTCTCGTTACACCAGAACGCGAAAGTGTCTGACAAGAGTGTTTTGTAGCACCATTCTATCCCCAACTATTGATGCTTAGCTCAAGAGCTGCAGCATTTTCTGTCCCTGTAGTGGACAGACCAAAGACTGACCCAGGCCCTACAGATGCCAAGTGTTTAACTGCTCTGGGCGGGTGCATTTAGGCCTCCAGAAGATGAGGCGGTGGAACGATGATGGTGACTTAGTGAGGAAGGAGGGTTTGGTCCCTTACCAGGATTTCCGTAAAGCATGATCACGGCCTAAAAGGAGTCCTCGCTGCAAAGCCATCAGCGTGAGAATCAAGCGTGAGATGCTTTATCACTTTTTTCCAAACTACTAGAATAAAGGGCAAGTCAAGGTCTTGTTTTAAGTTGCTAATTTTTAGTCCCTCATTTTGTTAGTTTGGATCAGTTTTGCTTTGGGAACACCTATGAAAACATAGTAGTTCAAATACTGGTTTTGGATAAATCTTTAAATTCTTAAGTTAACCTTTGGGTTTACATGATCAAAGAAAGGCACAGATTTGCAAGTAATACACTGCATAACCACATTGCTGGTTATTTGAAAAAAAAGCGCAGAGGATCGCAGCATGGTGTCTTACATACACCCGGCCACCTTTGAAACCAGTTTCCTTTCCCGAAAAGACGCAAAGATGACCGTATGCAGAGGCGGTGCTGTGCTATAGCACACGGTGCTTTTTTTGATTCGGAATCACCTGTCGCTTTGGTTTTGGTAGAGTTCAACTTTTTCTGGTTGGACTACAGGCTGAAAGGCTGACCCTTGTTATTTGAGGAGTCAGAAGTTAACGTTCTAGGATCTAGCACGTAAAACAACAACCAACTAGGAGACAGCTTCATTCTCCTACACGTCCTTCCGCAGAGGACTTCTCCTGCCCCCCCCCTTACCCTGTTACAGAAGCACACTGCGAGGAGCCTTGTACTACTGTACTGCGTAGCTGCGAAGGGGTGCCAGTATCCTGGCTCTGATACTCGCCTAGTTTCCTCTCTTTTTGTTGGCATTTTCTTGGGGAAGAGAGAGACTTGTTCTATTTGCCAATTTGAGAAAGACTCCCTCCATTTGAGTATTGAGAAGGTCGGTAGTTTGGGATGAACTTGTTAAAGCAGTATGGGGAATGAGAATAGAACTCTGATTCCTGCAGGATAACACCTGACTGCCTACCCCTGTGACACGCTGCGACCACAGCAGCGATGTGGCAGGCTCCTCATGATGCCCTGCACGTGCGCACTCTTGTAGCCGAGACTATTTCAGGCTCTTACGTTAAATGTTCTTTCAGTTTTCACATGTGTTTCTCTCGTACAGTGCTGCGAGCAGAATATCCTGAGTGAGGGAAGGCAGTGGTTTGGTTAGCATCTTATTCCTCGAAGCGTGTATGCCTGCAGGATAAAACCAGGAAACGAGGGCATCCGTGGCTTGGACAGAGCCCAGAACACACGACGAGGGCTCGGCAGACTTTGCCTGCTGGCCCGCGGCACAGGTGCTGTCTGAGCTGTTGTACAACCGAACAGTCCGTACTGGAATAGTGCGCTGGCAGAGACAGGCTAGAGGAGAGTTGGTGGAAGCTGAGAGTTTGTTACAGGAGTTGCACTGGGACTAGCACAGCATCTCTCCTCTGGACTGTGACCTAAGGCTTACACAGTCCCTGTCCTTCATTAAAATAAGCTCAGGTAACAGGCTGTGATTCCGGGTGTGTCCTCTCCAAGCGAGCTGCAATATGGGACTTTCCCTAGAGCAGGAGGACGAGGGATGTCATCTGGATTCTTTACTGCAGTGATGATTTGTGTTCAGGGGACTGACATTGCTCAGCAGTAGTGTTTGAATTTAAGTACGCTAGATAGTATTTAAAGGGGGCAGGGGGGAGAGAAGCAGACATGTCCTTTCCCCATTGAAACTGGCAGAGCAAGCAGAAGCACAGCAGGGTTTACCAACCTGTACAATATTCACACTTCCTAACGTGAGTTCTGCGAGTTGGCCTGGAGAAATAATACAGAGGGGGGTGGAGTGAGAGATTGAAGTAAAGTCACCCCAGTTCCAAAGGACCATTAGTACAGCGCTCCTAGAGCGAAATGATTGAAAGAGGAATATAGTGACCTTCAGAAACCAGCAGTTCTTAAGCATTCACCTTGCAAAAATGTAGGCACTGCCAAGGAAAAAACCAACACAAGGGATGCCCAAGAACTGCCAGTCTCTGGAAGCCTTCTCGAGAAGTTGCCCGTGCAGACACCCGTTAGTCTCGCAAACCGCACTACAGTGTGCTGATGAATACGACAGCAGTGGTAGTAATCAGCAGGGCTGCAGAACATAGGAAATCCCGGGGTTGGTACGTAGCCTTAGGGAATTCATGAATTCCTGTTGTGTATTCTGCATGTCAGTTTGGTGGCGGTAGTGGTGCCTATGCCCAACGTTAAAACTAAATGCATGAGCCCCTTGCTTGATGCCCCACATAAAGCCAGATACTGGGGAGGTTGCACCCAACTTTTGTTGTTGCTTCCTAATGTCTTGCTGTTTGACATAGGAGATGAGTATCGCAGGAGACTGGACCTCACCGGCCCGCTTGCTACCCGCCGCTAACCTTAAATTCTGATCGCACAATTTACAAAACCGTCCAGTCTCCTTCGATTGCAACGTCTTTCCTATATTTTGCACCTTACTAAGGCTGCCAGCAGTTACGGTCAGTAGTGTGGTAAGAGCTCACAGAGGCACTTGCTCCTCCGTCACACTGGAATAAATGCACATAAACCAAATTTTGGCGTTCTAAATACAGGCAGGGATGGGCACGGAGAACCCAAGTCTCCGTGTGCTGATGTATTTCCAGCCCTGGCCTTTCTGACTCAGACCCTTCTGGTATACGCGCGCTTTCTTGGCCGAGTGGGCACGCACGCTACTGTGGACAGGAAGTTCCTACAGATTTGGAGCACCTCTTGAAGCACTACAGAACTAATCGAGTTCTGTATGCCAGTGCCATCTCTGCACTGCAGGAGGAATCCAGCACTGTGCTACAGAAAGCATGCAACCAAATTCCTCCAATTGTTACCGCTTGGAAGAGCTGCTTGTCAAACTGCCTCAGTGTGAGCCTTTTACTCTACTATGGCCTTGGCAATGGCTTTGTTCCTGTAATATCTGACTAACCTCTTGCATTTTTCTCTTTTCATCGCCTTTTGATGCAACCTGGAAGAAATGTCAAAAAACGAAGGTTCGATCCAAGTCAACAAGGCCCTATCTGAAGGGATACAATTCCAAAACCTGCTGCTTGCACTACGGGATTTTGGGTATGGTGTCTTTGCTGTAGCTGCGCAGGAACTGAATCGGTAAGGAAGACCATGAGAAACAGTAACTATACACACAGCGTTGAAGTTAGGAGTGGAAGACTGACCTTTTGGAGGGAAGTTCGAAGCACTTCCTCCATTCACCTTTCTCTTGTTCAAATTAACTGACAGGTATTTCAAGCAAACCGTTTCAAATTCAGGTGGTGGGTTTTTTCTTTCCTCAAACAGAGGAGGAGACACACAGACCAAGTGCAATAAGAGAACTGTTCCAAAACAACAGAATAGCAGAAGATTTTCTCCCCAGCCTGCCGGCACTCTAACTTCACTTGAGTTCGCATGACTTCCTTTTTCTTATCAAACTCCAGTGGCATGAGGAGCTAATTTTGAAAGGGTAACCTGCATGGCGCTCGTACAAACAACAAGCTAGCAAGCTGACCCCAAGCAGAATCTGCAGCCCGACACACACAACTCACTGGGAAGCCGATACCAGGCTCTGACCGCTTTTCCAGCCACGCAGTGTTCTGCCGCTGGACTGTGGAGCTCCCCACTCTGCGAGCTCCCCGTCCACCTTGGTTTGGTCTCCTGGGCATGGAAGCTATCGAGCGATGGATACAATTCTTCCAAGAAGGAAAAAGTGTAAATATGGAAATAAGATTTTGCCGTATCATTTTCACAGATTATATATAAATATATATATATGAGAGAAAGGGATTTCCATATAAAAAGGTTCTATTCTTTATGTAAATCTATTTTTGATGTTGGGTTTGGTTTTGGGTTTTTTTGCTCCCCTTTCTTTCCTGTAGCATGTTGTACAGCGGATGTTCTGGGCTTGCTCAAAGGAGGCAGGTAGTGAGCATGCAGATGCAGGGAGTTCTGGCACCACACAGATGTGATCTGAAGTTTGTATGCTTGAAACCAAAACCAATTAAAATGTACAAATGCATCTCTGTATTGACTGTAAGTCTGGGTTACTTTCTTTTAGCTGTTATCAAGCTTTTCCTTACTGTAAGGTAAGGGACACCCTCTCAAACTAATCACAGAAGTGCCGAGCTTTTTTTTTTTTACCTATAGCTACTTTTCCTGTCTAGATCCTGTGACATGAAAACTTAAATAAGCCTTAAAATACTCACACAACGTTAAAAGCTTGGAAGGAGTTACTCTTCTCTTGCCTTCTGCCCGCCCACCCAAACCGGCGGGCAAAGGTGATGGACATTTCTAACTCACTCCCTGGATCTCCGGAGCATCTCGCTCTCCAACGCGTAGTGCAAAACTAACCCTCTGCCCCTCGGCTGCCGCTGGCTAGTGACCGCCACAGTGTGCGGGTGCCATGGGATTTCAGGGGCGTGTCTTGCAGTTTGGTTTAGACACACCTTGTGTAGAACAGAAGTCCCCTTACACTACTTACTTACTCCACCTTTGTGTAAATCCACATCCTGAGGGAGCTCTACGAGCCAGAACATTAAGCAAATGCTGCAGGTTTCTTGCTGTACTTACACAAGCCCATTTCAGTTACATCCCTTAGCACGATAGTGTTCAATCCCCCAGTCTCACAGGCGAACTGCACTACGTTGGTTTGGTTGACAGTTTTAAAGAGCTTTAACATAACCACATTAACACTCACTCCGCTATGAGTTAACGGTGCTGCACACAGGTAGCGAACAGGGATATAGTTCCGAGTGCGATTTCTCATCAGTTCCTGCCTGGCCTCAAGCAGGACGAGCTTAGTGACAACACTTTTAAAGCAAACCAAAAGTACTTGCAGCTGCGCTACTGCCCTCTGAAAGTACTTTGCTTGGGAACGCCACCCCCAGCCTTGTCAGGGTTCCGCTTCCAAAGCAAGAGAGCAACAGGCGCTAGTGGTTACCAAACGCCGAGAGCAGACCCAAGCGGACATACACGAACTACCTGTGGAATAAACCTTTGAGGAGCGTTTCACAGCCAACATCGTTAGCGTGTGATGTTCTGAATCAGACCACACTGGTCCCCAAATGCTATGTACAGATGTGCAGTGCTGGAGTAACTTTTATTTACACCAGCAGTTTCATAGGAATTATGATTTCTTAGTGGAATTCCCTCGCCACTCAGCGGCCGGTGTGCGTGCGCGTGGAAGAACACATTTGCTTTCTGCCCGGTGTGGGCAGAACGCGAGTGACAGCACAGCTCAGAGTCGGTACAGGCTGAAGCGCTTTCTGCGGCGGCAGACAAGGAAAGGACTGGTTTGGTGGGTGTGGATTTTCTACATCCTGCCTTGGCTGTGCTTTGGGAAGCACGTGTGCGTTTAGCGTTAATTTGTTCATCACCGAGCCTCACCAAAAGAAAACCTGGTCGGCACTGCCTCCGTTCCAGCCACTGTGCACTCACTCCCGTACTGACCGGCTCATCAGGACAAGAAACTGGTAGCTGTTTGGCTCGTTCCAGTTTGCTGCATGAGCTCGCTGATCCGATGCTCCTAGGAGAAGTCT
Source organism: Rhynochetos jubatus (assembly GCA_027574665.1). NCBI lineage: Eukaryota > Metazoa > Chordata > Aves > Eurypygiformes > Rhynochetidae > Rhynochetos > Rhynochetos jubatus. Next base: position 15,674,640 of record CM050654.1, on the reverse strand, counting down.
GCTAGGCATATTAACAGCCGCAGAGGTGCATGTTGACAGGAACAGATCACTTAAGGCTGGAGTTTAACCAAGTTTTCCTTTACTATGCAAAGATGGGTATTGCACAAACAAGGTGAAGACGACTGTCCGAGGAAATGCCATAGAATACTTGAAGTTACGTTTTACGTTCATTATTGCTTCCACTGTTACTCTTCCTTTTAAAAATGATTTGTAATTATTTTTTTAAGTGCACAACTTGATGTTATAAATCAGATTTTGGTTGAAGTTAATACTCATTCATATCTTGTTGGCTGCTAATGAATGGAAATTCAATAGTCCTTGTTCTGCATCTTAGCAAGATGAGTATTAAAAACCTCATGAACGTGGAACGGAGTAGTTTTTAATTTCCAACCCTTTCTTCCTTACTTACTCTCTCCATTGTACTTAATTGCGGTGTTCAAGCTATCACCACCCCCACAGCAGAGGAAGTTGACTGGAGCTTTGTTGAAGGTCTCCCAAACTGCGTCCCCTCTCACAGCAAGGTTCTGCCCGAGCGCACACCGCACGCGGGCTTTGGCGTGCATGGGGCCGGCGCTCAGCACCCAGGGCTCAGCAGAGACGCAGGAGGAGTCCCCTCTGCTGGCTTCACCGAGCTGGAGGAGGCCTGCGTGCCTGCCTTAGGTTCGCAGTTCCAAAAAATAATGACAAAAAAAGTCTGAAATTATGTAATTATTTTTAAAAAATGTTTTGAAGGCCTCATAACCACCGAACGTTTTCGTCATTGTAATGGGTTACTGAAAGAAACTTGGTTTCCCTTTTTATGTTTTTGCCAGACTCTCTCTAGCGAAGCCAGCTGGGGAGAACTAAATGCACGTATAACCGTTACCGAATCGCCACTGGTGTGTTGTTGCTTCCGCCAGCTGCAGACAGGGAAACAAGGTACACGCCTTACTAGCTCCCAGGGCTACGTACAAAAGCGAGTTTCTCACGCAGAGCTACAGAGTGAGGGGATTAGGCCACTAACAGATCTGCTGTCACCTGCTGTCCTTTCCTGTCCTTTGCCTGTAGGAGGATTTAGCTGTGAACTCCCCCTGAACATGCAACATTCGGGCTCAGATTACAGCAGTCAGTGACTCCTAAACCAGGGGTTAAGCCTTTTGCAGTGTATGAATACAAAAGCAGTATGTAGATAGGTGCAAATCTGCTTCTGATTTTACAAGACAGACCCTTAAAACTGGGGGATTTAAAGCTTTCACGATTGCAGCATGAAATACTGAAGGGCGATCTTGCTGGGGCACTTGCTGTCAAGAACAAAACCAACCCAACAGCAAGTCAGGTTGCAGACACCCGAACCCCGCTTTTGTTATAAATGCACTTACTACAGATTCCTCCCTACAGCAGCTGAAAAATTAATCTGACATGAATCATCCATCAGAAATAGAAGAGAGACTGTTAAGTGCCCTCAAAGCTTGAATTAAAAACTGGAAGTAGTAACGAGGAATGTTAGCAGTAGTGATGCTCAGACCAGTACTATTGAAAGCAAAAGGTCAGAAAAACAGTATCTTAAAGCTGCACAAGCTATAATTCAGTTCAGAGCTTTCTTGTTGAGCGCTCTGCGAGCACAGTGGCACATCTTCACATTTTTGTAGGTTGGTTATTTAGTGGAAGCGCGTAACGCCAGAGGACATACGGCCTCTAGGCAAGTACAAGGGCCCCGCGTCAGACCGGCAGGGACATCCACTTACAGTGCATGCTAAGCACGGATTCGAGCAGTCAAACTGCTGAAGGTACCACGATTCAGAACGCTCTGATTTGTAGAAACCCCGTAAGCCAGTGTCAGTCTATTAAAGGGTCAACAAGACCAAAAAGAGCTTGTTTTTGTCACAAGTCACAGGAGGGACACCCCTCTCCGTTCGGACTAATGGCATACAGGCCATGCTCTAGCGTGGCGCTGCCCGAGCCAGCACAAGAAGTCCCCCACCAAAGCTGGTAACACAAAGCATGAAGGAGCTAACCACGTTTTGCACCTGCCCTCGCACGCAGGAAGCAGCTGAGCCCAGCATCCATCATACAACCCAGGGGGACGCTGCTGCTCCCCCAGCACTGGCCTAACCAATGCCTTGGGCTCCCAGCTGTACCCCCCAAAGGCTGGGTTTAGCCTGAAGACTGACCCCGGAACTGGTCTGTAGGATACACACTGCTAGGTGGCACTGAACTGCAACATCTCCTGGTCCAAGTCCAGCCCTCAGCCTTCATACACACCACCGCCCCACTTCAGCAATTCTGTAGCTACTGGTGTATCGCACACCCACAGTCCCTCAGCCATCAGACCAAGTATTAGAAGCTCTGAATCCGCTTTTGGGACTGAAGCAGTAGGTTTTCATCTGCGCTACCTCTGGCTTGTCCATTGCCGGGAGTCCCGCACACTCACATTGTTCAGAGACGTGGCAGCTATTACAGCTGTGGTTTTCATTGATGACCGAGGCCTGAGCGTACGGCACGCTCGTTACCATTACAGACTGGTCACGTGCTGTGGTGCCATAACATCAGTTTTGCCTCTTCTGTGGAGAGGCAGCAACCCTGCACGTACGCACGCTGCTCTCTGCAGTCACCCAGACAGTGGCCAGCTAAACAATGACGCAAGCAAACAGTACTGGTTTCCCACCTCCAGCTGACGGCCAGTTTCTTACGAATGAGAAGTGTCTAGATACCTCAAACCCAGTGCTGTTTGCATAAGCTTTAAGAGAAATTAAAAAATGGTAACTTCACAGCAGCTGTGCTAAACTTGCTTCCATACCAGTTGCGAGAAGCACTGGGCTAACAACTGGCAGCTCCACATTTCCGCACTGGGCTCCTTTGAAAGGATTTCATACCTGTTCATGGTTATATGGCATCAAGGATCAATACCCTTATGCATGTTGCCATCAGATGTGCACTAGAGCCAAGATACAGGAATTTGGCAGTTTGCCTTGGAAGAGGATAAGCACTGACCTTATCAATGCAGGACAGTTTTCCACAGACAGGGTCTTTGGACTGTACAGGTTGAGGTGTTAAATAGCTACCACGCCTCTGCTCTTTCGAGGGGACTCTTCAGTGAAAACACGTATTCCTTAGGATGCTATGGATTCACAGAACAGGGACACAGTCCTGATCAGCACGTGAAAGCTTTACTGTTCCCAGAAAGAATCGTTTAGTATTCCAGAAAACTGAACCCTAGTGTCTAACCCAGGCCGCGGGGCACCCGGATGCCACGTGGAGCTGCAGCACAACCAAGTGACTCACAGCACTTGTAACAGTAGAGGTGTTTTCTTAGTGGAGAAACAATCCCCTCTCCCCCTCCCAGCTAGCTGCGGGGCTACAGACTGGCTCAAGAGGAAGTCCCCTCGCCCAGGGGTTACGGAAGAGAAAGGCACTAGCAGCAGCAGCCGATTTTCCAGTGACCCTGCAGGTTTGACTCCCCATGGACAACACCCTGAGGGCCCTCGCACCAAGGCGACGGGAGCTGTGCTGAGCGGCACCTTCGCTGTCACGCCGAAGCAAGAGCCCAGGTCACACTGGCACAGCACCTGCACTGCTTGCCACTGGTCAGCATGCCGGGCTCTGTGGCAGCAGCATTACAGGCATGTCACGCTCCAGCAGTCTATAGCACTTCAGTTTGGCAAAGCCCGAGTATCAGCCTTAGTGCAGTCACTCAAAGTATGCTTCCGCTCTTCAGCTTATGTGAAGAGCTTCCTGACCAGGACCTCTTCCCAAAACACGATTTACAGCAGTCTAGTTTCCTCCAAAACACCCCCCTAATTATATAGTTAGAGAAGGACTGTACAGAATGTGCTGCAGCAGTGCTCAGGGCCACGTCAGGCAGCCTCAATCGGCGCTTGCAAAGAAGGTTCGAGCTACTGTTAAAGTACAAGGACCACAGTCTCAGCCTCCATACTCCATTCATACATTTCTATAGGCATTTGACATATTCTGGCCATCCGTTTCCTCCCCAGACCTGTTCCCTTGTCAACACGCCCTACGTATGGGTGGCACAACAATGAAATCGGATGCAAAGTGCACGAGCCTGTTTGCTTTGGAGCGGGTTGTCTCTCCCGTTCCCTTTCAGGCACGTCTGAGCTCTGTACTGCCGTTGCAAGACTTGCTCCATTACGAAGTTACTCATACAGATACTGTGAGCAATAACATGGTTCACAGACAATGCATGATCGACTGGGATTTCTGTGTAATGAGAAAGCGGTTCCAAGAAACTGGAACTATTATAGTGCCCTCCAGCACCCATTGACAAGCTTCAGGAAATTAAAGACTAAGTTCTCCTGTGTTTAATGAGGAGGGCCCGAGCTGGAGACTGGAAACGGCCTCATTTGCAGGAAGGAAGAATTCCCTAACACAGCAGGATCCTGGCTGCCCGCTGTCGGACCAGAGGGCTGGACAGGTAAGTAAAGCATCCAGGTCCCGTTATACCTTGCGTCAGTTTTCCCCCTCTGATTTGGCTGGGTGTTTTTCACGTCAAACATTCGATCTCTAGAACAGGAACTCCCTCGCTCAGAGGTGACCCTCCCATCTAGCCCAAGGAGCTCTGATTTTTGGCAACGCTGGTTGGCTGATGCATTCGACAGCCCCGCACACAGGCATTCAAAAAACTTCTGAAATGTGCTGCTCTTCAGGTGTGGCTAATTAAGAGCAGAAAGGGGAGAAAGGACCTCGTTAAATCAAACTACAGTCTCCCCAGAAGCTCCGATTTAAACTTACTACATAGAATTCCTACTCCAGTATCACCTGTGTAGCATCTCCTTTGCAAGTAGGTTTCAAAGGGTACATTTGTGAAAGAAAAATGGGGGTTTTAAAGGCCGAGTGGTCTGAGCTATTAAAAAAAACAACCCACAACTAAAACCCCCCGTGCTCTACCAGCCTCTATCACACTGTTCCTTACTGAAGATGTATGGGTTATGTCTGGTCTAAGTACACCAAAAAACAGAGCTTGTGCTACTTCCCTTGGAAGAGCCGTTCAAGAAGGCAGGTTTCCCTGCCAACACAGATGACAACATTGACAAGTCTGATCACATTTTGCATGGAAACAACCATCTTTGACAACAGCCATAGCATTAGAGTACACATAAGGCACCATGTCTCTGGTTTAGCGAGATGCAGGTACCTTATGGGAGCCAAGGAACCCTGGGCCAGAAGTAGTAGCAGAGCCTATAATGAAGCAGACTGTTTGCTGGATGATTTGACAATCAGCAGGTAACTAACAAAAGCTGAACATTCCCCAAGTCCAGCCCTTTGACAGGAAGTAGATCTTCCTACAACCCATTTCTTGGCCCTAAATTATTTGCTGCCCCCCACCCCATCAATCTTCTTGCAGACTAGTTTCCCCACACAGCTTCAGATCCGAATGCACAGGCTCCCACCCTCAGGCCTGGCTGCGGGAAGTTCCCGTAGTGCGGGGTGAGCGTGACAGTGGCAGGGCTGGCCGCTTCCCTGAGACAAGCACGCTCAAACACCCTGTTCTCCCAAGAGCTGCAGGAAACACACCCTCAGAGCAAGAAAAGGTAAGAGAGACCACGTTACAATCCTCCTCGCCTTCAAGGAAGAACCCACTGTGAAAGTAGTTTTCTTCCCCAGAAATTTGGCTACAGCACACTAGGAGAAACCGATCCCATAATAGGCTTCCTTTCTCCAGTGTCACCTGCAGTTTTATGAAAGCCTGTTTCACTGAACTGCTCTTTTAACTGTGACATACCCGGGTGACTCTCGCTTCTGCCTGGAGTGCCTCAAGGTGAAAAGGGTGTCTTTATTGCCTGGGAGTACTTGAGGAAGGAGGCGGAGTGGGAAATCAGGAAGAACTAATGACTTGATACCAGTGCAGCACTCACATGACAGTGAATCCCTTCATTCAAAAACTAGTATTTGTCTTATATAAATACCCTGGATGCCATTAAAATTAATCAAAAGCTCTCCAAAAACTTCATTGAATGGTTAGAGTGAGACAACCTGCCCACAGGACACAAACAGTTGGCTTTTAGTGTACTACATTAATCAGTTTGGGGGTTTTTATTGTTTTCCTGAAATGTTTCAATCCAGCTAGAAATACAGGAGGTTCATAGTTACATTCTTCAGAGGTCATTTGCATTTATAGTCTCACGTCAGCAGATCACATTTCCCAAAATATATATATTAATTTTCTAACCACCATCGCTTAGTTTGCACTGGTAAAATACCTGCACCAAATGGCTTTTCAAAGCTTGTGTTAAATACATTTGGCACAAGAAACGTTACCTCTTTCACAAGTTAATTTAAATCAGTGTCAACGATGAAGCCACTTCAAACCTCTGACTAACGACACCTAAACTTACTCTTGGGAAAACACTCCAAGCATGCCCCTGGAAACAGAATTGCTCACGTATGACAAGTAGTAGACAAGGAGAGAGAGGAAAACATCTGTCTTTATTAAAGACATATCTCTTCTAATAAGGAACTGCAGTTCCTTACACCTTCTAGTGGAAGCAGAAACCTGTGGAGATGGAAGAACACACACTCGACCCGTTCACACTCAAGTCAAAATATACCAGTGATTCGAGAGGCCTCAATAAACAAGGTCCCTACACGCTGCTGAAACAGGGTGAGAAGATCAAGCAGGAAGAATTAAACCTCTGAGTGCTACCATCTAGAGATCCGCCACACCGCAGGAAAACCAGGAAAGGAGTATGACCCATTTGATGACAAGCGGGGAAACAAAGCAGACATGCTGCATGGCTTGCATGCCACGCAAATAATCACCTAACACCAGGTTTGTCCAGAAGAGATTAAATAGAACTAGAACCCCCGGAAAAAGTCAAGTGGGCTTTGGCCTGGTTTTCTAACCTGAAATACTAACCGCAGCACCAGCTCACGGGGAAGATCTGTACGCACGTTTCTCCACGTACACAAGCAACTACCGGGTAGTGGCAGCTGGCAAAACCAATGGTATTCCAGGCAAACACCAGACGCTCATAACTCAGGCTGCGTTCTAAAGTACCACAAAAATCTGTGCATTCAAATCATCCAGAAATCATTCAAGAAACCAGACTTCATATTCTTAGCGGGTTTAAAGGTAGGACTTCAGAGCAATGAAATCATTGCTGATGCATCCTATATCTAGCTATTCTCCTAGCCTATAACTGTAAAAGGCAAAGAAATACCAGCATATTGTAACTTGCAACCGTCTAGAGTTCAGCCAAAAGGTGACCGGTCAGAGGCACTAACAAGCGACGTTAGGTGAGATACGACGTCACTATTGTCAGTATGTTCTCACAGAGCCCAACAAGACATGGCAACCAAGGCGGGCTCCTGCTACCTCATGAAGCCAGGCTGAGGTAACTTGGCTTGTTGGGCCTGGTAAAGAGGCAGCTAAGGGATGTCTAAGAAACGTCTAACTTCCCTTCAAATAACTGCAAAGAGAACAGAGCCAAATTCTGGGTAGAGCCATACAAGGGCAATAGCCACAGATTAGGAAACACAAGTCAGATAACAAGAAAAAAATTCCACCAGGAGTCCAGTCACAGCCCAATCTAGGGTTGGCAATAAACGTGCCCCAAGCAGAAGTTTGAACTACAGACCTCCAGAGAACTGTTTTCACCAACAAGTCTCGAACTCCATGAAGTCCAACAGAGCACAGGAGTACGTCCTGGCACAGGGAACAGCTAAAGCGGAGCACCACAGAGCTTGTGTAAGGCATCGGGGGCTCAGGCACAGGCCAGAGACATTCCAGACTGTCCACAGGGCTCCAGTTCCTGGCCCAGAAACACGGTGGCGTCCTGCCTGTCCCATGTCCTGTCTGCTAGCTCCGTGGAGAGGTTTCAAGTTATCACCAACAACGCACGGCACTGAGGACTTACGTTTAAGCAACCAGTTCTGCCTGGTAGAGACATGTAGTTAAGTATCACATCCACTGACTTTCCTGTTGGCCATTTCAACAGAGAATAAATCCAGAGGATTGTTTAGAGCAACGTGGGGTCAAACACTTTGTAACCGCAGATTCAATCCACCACGGAAAAAACCCAAAATGACAGAAGAATTAACGTCAGAAGTGTAAAAAACACCATGTTTTGATACAGACTATTTATCAAGGGTTACACAAGCCATCCTGGATGAGGGTTATGGGTGTGATCAAATAATCTGGTGAAGAATTTGTTCAATTTTGTCCTTCTTTCTACTTAGAAAACATCAGTCTCCTGCTAATAGGATACAGTCTGCTCATTATCCCATACAATTTCCTACCTAAACGTAATTTTTTTGAAACAGATACTCTATTTTTCAAACAAGTTTTGCATACAGGAGCTTCCATTGTTCTTTACTAGGCAGTAGTATAACTTTGAGTCCTGACTCAAAGTCCTCTAAATATCATTTTAAAAATTAGTAAAAGATATCCACAGACTTCAGATATAAGTATTTCATCTCTGAGAAGCTCTAAGGTATATTTGCCAGAGAGTCAATTTTAAGCACAGTTTAATCTCCTGCTTAAAATAGAATTTGGAAAGGTATAAATGAGAGTTTCATTCCCCACTTTGTCTGGGTGGATTCTGAAGAAAAATCAAGTCTCTGCCATGTACTATGAAATTCAACACTAACAGACCTTTGGGCTTTCCCCATCTCTGACAATCACAAGTTTTGCCTATGCTTTCACTTAGCCAGGTTTCACACAAAGCTGGGATAATTTGGAACCCAGCTCAGCAAAACACAAACTTCCAGACAAGAATATGTCTTTTTGGATGGCTTACATGCAGATCATTTTACAAAGTTTAACACTGGATCCAGGTGTGGCTGCCTACAGAAGGAGCAGGCAAGCTGCAGGTACCAGCACATAGTGCTGATTTTTTTTAAATTTGTAAACACCTCATTAGCTCGAGCAGCCATAAGCCATGGCCTATTAACTGCTAATATTAAACCATGTTGGAGGGTTTGCAGGGAGCAAAAGCAGGAAGGAAACAACTCTGCATACAGCTGTTTATGCCTTTACTCAAAATACAAACGAGATGATCTCCTGCTTTTCTTTCTTCCCACACCCTACTCCTATAGCCTGATCATTTCAACATTTGCTTATATTTAAATGTTGGTATTTTTCTGGCAGAAATAACATCATTTATATAGCATTACATGATCTGAAATCTCATTCCTCTATGAGTTCACAGAATAAACTTTTCTTGATAGAAATATTCTTTTGCAAGTGACTCTGGATATGACCTACATCCCGTCTGAATTAAATTCATCCATCAGATATGGAGACCCACTGAAGATGTGAACATTGGCTGTCAGGGGAATACATCATGCAGTGCAACGAACGAAAGATTAGCGATAGCCTAAAAAGGGCGCAGAAAGCTGCACCGAGGGAGAGTACACGGAACTGAGTGAGACGGCCAGTCCTGTGTTCTCCGCTAGGAGGCTGAGGTGATGAATCCGATTATCAAAAACCTCTTTCCCAGAAACAGAACATGAGTGCTCATTCATCAGGAACAGAATGTAGTAGGCTCAGGAAGTATTTGTGGAGCCGAATATTTTATCTGTAGCTGTATTTCCCTTGAGCAGCGACTCTCATTTCTGAGAACGCCTGGTTCAGCACCCTTGGGTCTACCAGGGGGATTCTGAGTGGAATGAAACCAAGGTCATTCTTGATCTAAAACCAAATAAAGTGCTCCCCAGAAAAGGACTCAAACTTATTTCTTAACAACGAATCTGGAAAGGTTCCAGGTTGGCAGAAATATATCAATTCACTCACAAGAAACATTTTGCCTTTTCCTTTCCAGGTGCAGCCTTTTGCTCTACCCTTAGCAGCATCGGGCAGAGTCCTTAGAGCAATTTATCTCAGACCCAGCAACAACCACTCCTACAGCACCTTAGTCCTGCTCTAGTCTGGCCTCTGGCACCCAGGCCAGCCATAAACACAAGCAGCCTTGGAGCCTTTTCTGCCCCGGAGCTGCCTTTAGGTTACATCACAAGGCTCAGGTCTTAGAGGCAGGCTTTCCTTCTCTCCCTCACCCAGATCAACCCCCAAAAACTGAGGCTAGGAGAAGCACACTGGTTACTCACTTGCCAAGGGGGCTCCAGAATCAGCTCCTACAGAGCAGACTTCTTTTTAAGAAAACCAAAAAAGCGTAAGTATCATTTTAGCCCTAGAACCAGAAAGAAGTTGGATAGCACAGAGAAGAAATATTAGAGATCCTACAGTCAACAAGAGGCTGTCCTCTGCCACGTTGCAAGGGCTCATTGCAAGGCACTGCACTCTTCAGTTCCTCCTGAAGTGTTTCAGCACTTGGTGCTCACTACTCCCCCATTCCCAACCCCACACTTCCTGATAAATAAATGGAACACCTGCAGATTTGCCAAGGCCCTGCAGTATAGTTATCTACATTGGTTCAGCCAGCTGTTCTCTCATTTCCAAAGAGTTCCCTTCACTTCTGTTAAAATGTAACGTTACTTACACAAAATACTTTCATGTGGATTGCTCACTGAGAAGAGGAAGTAAAGCATCAGGAGAACAGTGTTCATTGTCACAGACACATCCCAAGATCATGGGTTAGGAAAGGACTGTGCTTCTCCATTTACATGGACTGGATGCACAGAAAGATATAATTTGTAAGTTCTTCTGGAACTCTGCTCTTCCAGGAGAGCTGGACCTGCTGCTGTACGGGCTGAGCCCCAGCCAGCAAAGAGCGCTAGTTGTGCCACAGACTCCCGCCCTGGGGTGGGGGGACCTCCAGCATGCTGTGCTCGGCTGCAAGATGCCCGGGGGCTGAGCCAGGTCCGGGCAACTTGAGCTCCAAGGTGGGCACTTGCTTTCTACCCCTGCTCCCCTCCCCGCAGCAGCACCGCTAGGAGAGGCGCAAGAGCAGGGCTGCGGCTTCGCCAAGTGCCCGTCCCTGCGCACAGCTCCCCCTCGGCCAGCCCGCTCCGGGGCGGGGGAGGAGAGGGGCAGCTCCGCAAAGGGCGGAGGGAGCGCCGGGTGCCCGGGAACAGCGGCCGGTCACCGGGGGTGGGGGCTTCTCCCCGAGCCCTGACGTAAAAACTAAGCGGGGCTGCCCGCTCCGGCTTCTTAAGGAGCGCGGCGCCGGCGGCGGGCGCGGAGAGCCCTGCACGCCGGAGCGCCGAGGTAAGGGCTGCGGGCAGAGCGGGACGGGACGGGGCAGGGCGGGGGGCCGCGGCACGGAGCCGGCCGGCTCCACGGGGCGAAGCCGCGCGGGCTCGCGGAGCTCCCACGGCTGCTCCCACGGCTGCTCCCGCGGCAGGCGCTCCGCAAACGCCGCCGGGGCGGCAGCCCGCCTCTGGTCCCCGGGACCGGCTTCGGCACCGACAGCTCTGGGATCGGGCGGCTGGTCATAACGGACGGCTCCGACCGAGTCAAGCGGTGACAACGAATGAGCTGATTAACTTTTTAATTACCATTATTGTAAGGCACGGTTCGTGACGGGGAGTGGGGTTAGACTGCGAGAAAAGGGGAGAAGGAAGAAAAAGTTTAGAGCCAAAGGTGCAGGTAGTGCACATGCACACCGATCTCCGGACAGGAAGACCCAACGACTGGAGGGCAATTGCATTGACCACAAGCACAGGGAAGAGATTCATGAAAACGAACAGCTCTTGGCCATCTAAAAACACACCTGAACCTTGTAGAAGCCCAGTGGCAAAATGCTGCCCGAGTCTGAGCGGAGCATTAGATTGAGTGGTCTTGGCTACTGGCCCTGCCCAACGCCGTTGACACCACACCTTAGGTGGCAGCCACCCTCACGTTAATGCCCCGACAGCTCCCTGCCCAGGACAGTCCCTTTGCTCACACCTCTGACAAATCCAGAACCCTCGTCCTACTCTTACTCAGTTTTGTAGCTTAGAAAGTTTCCAAAGGAGCTGGGGAGGGCACAGAAAGCAAAGCAGCCAGTTCAGTGGTTAACCAGTGCAAACCAGGTGACCCCATCCTTTGTTTGAACTCTGTTGGTGGTGTGCTGGTTTTTGGCTTGTGGGTTGTTTTTTTTTTCCTCACCCTCCCTATGGTCACATCCCAGATTGATAAATTGTCTTGAAAACTAGAAGCTCAATAAACAAAGTTAATTCTGTCCCTTGAGAAAGCCTCAGTAAAGAGATACCTATGCGCACATTGCATCGCATATCTGCACGTGTTTGCTGTCCAGGGGAGCAGCTCTGATGCCCAAACAAGAACGAAGCAGTGACTCACAGGATGTCTTCCGGTTTGCTTCCGAGAAGGCAATCAAAGCCTGCCTTGTGCAGTAGGGTACAGGAGAACGGTGTTTCTGGAGATGGTGGGACCAGCATGAGGACAACCCCATTGCTACCACCACTGTCCTAAGTGACATCCTACTAGGCAGAGCAGTGTGGGAAGACAGTGTGCTCTCCCTCTTCTATACATTAAATGCAAGGTGCAGATCCAGGGCTGTCGAGCCAATTCTCCTCACGAGATCCTCACTCGGATTAAAAAGCGACTGCAAGCAGCTGGAGAGTAAAAGTCTGAATAATGCCAAAACATGACCAGGTAGCCAGGTAGGGGCTAGGTAAGAGTGTCACTGCCAGAACAAATCTCTGAAGAGTCCTTTAGCTTTACAGTGAAATACATTCCAGAAAGCAGCCTAGTCTGCACTCTGGCTGTGACTGAGCTACCTTTCAGACACACTCTGTCTGCACACACTTAGCCTGCCTTCAACATTTTTCTTCACACAGCAGACAAACATGGCTTGCACTCTTCATGATCACTCACGGAAGAAGAAGCTTGCTACACAAAACCAGTCGATTATTAAGTGAAGCTCATTAAGACGGGTAGCTTCTCCCCCCACAACAATCAAACTGAAAACATAGAAGCATGAACACTCAGCAGCTCGGCACACACATTAAACAGAAGTGTTTGTTCTAAAAGATGATCTCAGATGTCACCAGTTTCCACAAACGTGAGGTTCTCCATATGCCACGCGCTATACTAAAAACAACCCCCGAACCTGTTACACATTAGAAACGTGTATCAGAAACGTAACAGTAGAAACACTAGAGGCGTGTCAGAAAATGCACAGTAGGAGGACAAACTGGAACCGAAACCTGATGGAGACAGCTGGGCCTTTCTGTCCCCAATAAGTTATCATTCTCAGGATTTCTCCCACACTAGCTGCTAGTTATCAAGCTTCACAATTTTAACATGACAGACAATTGTTACAGTGATCTGCAATAAGCATATGTAAGATTATATATATATATTTATAATCTATCTCATCACAGGAACGACATGGACCTGTTGGAGCAGGTCCAGAGGAAGTCACAAAAATGACCAGAGGGCTGAGCACCTCCCCTATGAGGAAAGGCTGAGAGAGTTGGGGTTGTTCAGCCGGGAGAAGAGAAGGCTCTGGGGAGCTGTTATTGTGGCCTTTCAGTGCTTAAAGGGGGCTTATAAGGGAAGCTAGGGACCGACTTTTTAGTAGGACCTGTTGTGATAGGACAAGGGCTAATGGGTTTAAACTAAAAGAGAACAGATCCAGGCTAGATAAAAGGAAGACTTTTTCTTTTTACAGGTGTGGCAAAACACTGGCACAGGTTGCCCAGAAGTGGTAGATGCCCCATCCCTGGAAACATTCAAGGTCAGGATGGACAGGGATCTGAGCAAACTGAGTTAAAGATGTCCCTGCTCACTGCAGGGGGATTGGATTGGCTGACCTTTAAAGGTCCCTTCCAACCCAAACTATTCCGTGTGCACATATATGTATTGTACAGTACAGCTACTCTGATGTGACTTTGCCGCACCCTTTTTTCAGAACTGTATTTTAGCAAGTAAAATGCTCCCATTCAATGACTTTGCAACCTACCATCAATTCATTAGAACACCCTTTCAATGACTAGTTTTTCCACCTGCTGTCCACAGATCCCTGCGAGTCTGCAGACTATTTTAAAGGGCTCAAAATGTTGAGGAAAGCAAGACTGCCTAAAGGCTTAAGCCATGTGTAAGGAGAAGTGAATTTTTACTGGGAAAGGTTAAGGATCTGTAAATGAAGAAGGGCCAAAAACTTTCAATATTAAGAAGTTCAACATATGAATTTGAGGATGATGAACAAATTTTAAACACAAGCTTCTGCTGCACAGAATAATGCAACTCCACTAGCATTTATATTCATAACGTACGAAAAAGTGTACACAGATTGATAAAGAGCAGAGAAACTATGATCAACACCTGAAGTGCCTTCTGTATAATGTAACGTACCAGGACTTTGCTCCTGCACCTAACAGTAAGTTTTTTCAGCTTCTTTTGGTTTTGTTACAGTTCAGTGACACAATGGACCTTGGGAGCAGAGGAAGAATCCACTGCAACATGAGACTAACCTGCTGTCTGCTAGTCATGGGAGCATTCTGCATGACCCCTTTCCTCTGCCATAGCCAAACTGATCCACTAGCTCTGGGGCGAGCAGATCCTCACTGTTGGGAATCCTCCTCAGCTGTCTTACTGGAGATGAAGAAGCCTCGCATTTCTGACTCTGTCAGTGGCTTTTGGGACTTCATGATTTTCCTGAAGTCATCAGAGAACTTGAAACATGGGGCTCTGTTCTGGGACCTGGCTCAGCTCTTCTGGGATATCTATGTGGACTGCATGCTCTCCAGAACCCATGGTCTAGGGAGAAGGCAGCTAGCAGAAGTTGAACAGAAGATCACTACTCTACGTTCTCAGTTCACAGGGAGAAACCAAGGTTACTACTCCTTTAACACGTCTCACGGGCAATAACTAGAATCTAGCGGGAAAGAAAAGAGATACAGGCTTGGTGTGTTATGTGGTAGTAGTACAGAAACAGATGACTGTGCTGCACAATGGCTCCCCACTCCTTCCAAACCAGTACAGTCATGTTTATGTTTAAAGTGATCTCAGTAAAAATTTGACCTCCAGTGGCAACCTTTAAGTTTCAGTTTGGTGGGGGAGGAAGGGCAGCAGAAAGTGAAACACAGGAGCATTCAAACAGAAGGCAGCTCAGCAGCTGACCATACAAATATATTTTTCCACACCAGCATTTTTACCAATATTGTGCCATGGACAGGCTAATTCCAAATTCCTCATTCCAAGAGGTGCATCACCCCAGGAATGTGTCATGCTGGTGCTGCTGGGGAGAGCAGCAGTCTTTCAGCAGAAGAGTAAGGATATGTTTATTTATACCTAAGTAGTCAACCACCAGATATTTCCTATTTCCATAATGGTAACTTTGCTCAACACGCAATGGAAACAGACCTAGGACTCCTACATGTAGGCTTTCAGACACAGCTGCGCTCCAGAAGGAAGTGCACTACCTATGACACCAAATGCTGCAGTTCCTCATCTCAAGGTGCTCAGCCCCAGAGCAGAATCCCCAGGCTTAGAGTAAGTGTCTCCATATGGGGTACGGTGAGAGTTGGCACCTCACAGCAGGCTCTGCAAAAGGTAGCATGTCACTTAACATCCCCATTCCCAGCAGGAAGGTACAGCATAGCTCTTCCTAAATCTCAGTCCCTTCCAAGGCTTCAGTTGTGGTCCTGCCACCAACAGATGTATCCTCTCTTTCAGAAAGGGGCAGGTGCTATAATTTGATGGAGGGGTAGAAGTGCTCCTGCCATCACCAGCAGTACAGCACATCAGGCCCACAGGGAGATGGCAGAACTAACTGCCTTTCCACTTGAATGATTCAGACCCTTAGCTCCACTTCCTAGAGTAGTGTTTAAGTGGTTAAGATGGTTGGAGGAAATGTCCACAGGATAATGAACATCTAAAGCTCTAAAAAATGGACTTGAGCTCATGATTCTTCCACTCCAGGGACACTATACCACTGGACAGTCCAGCTCTTGCCCTCAAACCTTAAAGTGTTTTATGTATTGAAAAATAGGATTTGAGATAGAAGGATGGAGAGGTCCTTACCCCCATTACCTGCAGAGACCGTCCTAGCCATTAAGCTAGGAGATAGTTGTGTTTGAATCAATCCCCTCGGACTGAAGAACTCACACACACAGGGCTAGTTTCTGAACTCTGACCCAAACCACCACTATCTGCATTTTAAAAGCAAGGAGTGGATCCTACCCTGCTCTGCAAACAACCTGACCTATCACACAGCTCCGAGATCATTACTGTGTTGAAATACACTGATGGCAGGCAGCACAGAAGCCCCTTCTAGTCCCAAGTGGCCTTAGACATCACAAAGGGAACAAGCTGCTCAGTCCTGACCAGACTGATGGACTTTTCGGTGCAAACAGAATGCCTCTTTAGACACAAGGTAGTAGTACTGTCAAAAACTGAGATGCCCGCCAGGCTAAAGCGCCAGATGAAATTTTGTTTTCAGGATTGCAGATTTGAGTATCACTGTCTGAATTCTCCCTTAGCCTTTTGTTTACATCTGGCTCTTCATATCTATCTCACACTGGGATTTTCCTAAACCAGGAGCTTTTGTTCCAGTCAATATTAAGAGTAACAGTCTGATGGATTTTGAAGAATAGAACTTTGGATTTTGTCATTAATACTGACTTTTGTTTAATCCTATACAAAAAGATTTTAAGCACTACTAAGTATTCATACTTCAAGATAAACAAAGATTCCTCCTGTTCTCTATATTTTTACCTCTTTGTTTTGTGAACTATAATCAGTTAATCTGGTTTCTCTGTACAATTGATTAAGATCAGGCAGCTTACAGCAGTGACAGCCTAGTTTGGTTGTTTTTTTTCAAGGAGTTATCTAACCTCTCATCCAAGTCTGCCAGTTTCTTAACAAAGACAACTGTTTTAATCTTTGTCACCCTTGACTCTACTGCCTTGTTTTGTCAGTGAGAGCAGAAATCAGTTGTTAACAACTACAAACAGAAATCACATCCTAGCAAACAATAAGGAACAGAATTACTGCTTCTTCTGTGTAAGGAGACATATAAGCCTGTTTTCTTAGCCCAAAGAACACCACTAATGGCATTTGAATGACCTCGTGTACTTCACATCCACATGGGTGGGTATGAATATCTTTCAGTAGGCTTGTTCTAAAAGTCAAACAATAAAGCAAGTTTTTTGCTTTATATTATTATTTTTGCAACCATTATAACATCTTTATGAACACCTTCAGAATGGAGCAACCTTATTCCTTTTAAATATGCACAGTTTCAGGGTTTCGTTGTTGTTTTTAATTGCAAACAGGACCATAAATCAGGAGCAGTCTGTAAGCTACATTCACTGTAGATCCTTAAACAAATAATTGAATTGGAAAAGTAAGAGATATGGACTTAGGAC
The DNA here is from genome assembly GCA_027574665.1 of Rhynochetos jubatus. Taxonomy (NCBI): domain Eukaryota; kingdom Metazoa; phylum Chordata; class Aves; order Eurypygiformes; family Rhynochetidae; genus Rhynochetos; species Rhynochetos jubatus. Next base: position 15,657,429 of record CM050654.1, on the reverse strand, counting down.
AGAAATGCTGATGTTAAGGTCTTATTATTCTAGTATCAGATTTCAGAACTAAAAGATAAATCCCATGAGGTCATTGTGAAAATTATCAGGAACTGAACTTTTTTAAGAAAAAAACCAGAAAAGGCAAATAACCTAGTGAAGTCCTTGGTAAAAGCTCCTCAGTAGCACTGAACAGAACTACTTTGTCACATCTAAGAAGCACTTCCATAGTTCCCCATACTTCATCCTCCTGGGAAACAAGTATGTCTGAATACACACCAAGACAATGGTATAGAAGTAGCCAAGGTCCAGACCTACAGGTTCAAACAGTGGTTTCTGAACCAATCTAGTCCTGCCAGGCTTTTGATCACAGTTACGAAGAAGTTTGAAGATACTCTTCAAACTCTACACAACCCATGAAAATCACAACAAGATCAAAACAGCTGTATATAAGTTATCTGACAAACTGCCCCCATCCAGCTAACTTCCTACTTCACTCAGCAGCATTTCAACTTCCCTAGATATCCTGCAGAGAAGTGTTGGTCAGCTTTAAACAGACAAGTAGGGAGAGTCCTTTACAGTTACCTAGCTAAGATATCTTTCATAACACATACCTTTACCCTAACAAAACCCAAACACTTCAAAAAAGCAGGTTTCATAACATTTCTAATATATTACAACACTGCAGCTAAATATATTATAGTTGTAACAACTCTTAACGAGCCAACATAAGAATCACAAAGAAAACAGAGCTTTTGTATTCAGAACAACCTTACCGACAGGCAGCTGTACAAGACGACTCTCCTCAAGAAGCCATGAAGCACATCCCCAATGGGAAGATTTGAAGAACACAAACACAAAATCCTCTCTGCCTCTTTTCTCCTCACCCAGCAACCCCCGCCCCCCAGTCACCCCCTGCTACCTCTGCACTCAGAGTGGCCACAGCTGTGCACACCTCCCTTACAGGTGCAGGTACTTGGGCTCAGATCAGCCCTTGCACCTGGCCCAAGGTAGAAACAACTCCCTGGCCCAACTCTGCTGGGCTGCAGGGTGTCAGGGAGGGTAGAGGGGCAACGGCTGCTGTATTGTGCATTTGAGGTCTGGTAAATAAACATACTGCATTAACCAGTTACTCTCACAGAAGACAAATATGTCTAAAGGAAATAAGGCCAATCGGCTGGCTTTTGGAGATCATTGCAAAGAAAATGCCCCATAGTTCCTCAAGGAAATAACAAATGTGCTACTAAATAGTGCAGGAGATCTCATCCAACGTACAAGGAGGTTGATGACAAGCTGGTGAGTCAGACTGCGAGCATGCTCAAATGCTTTGACTCTTCTAATTACAAGTAGAAGAGTTTTATAGGAAGGTGGAAGGAAAAGTCTATGCTTGGGAAAAACATCAAAGTAATTTGTCACTGAAAGACAACTCGCAACTGGAGGGAGATGGCTATCACCAAAACAAGAGGTCTGGGGGCAGTGCTGATAAAATGGGGAGCAGTAGCAGCTAAAGATGGAGGAAACATGGATGTGGGAAACTGAGTATTCAGCTGCTCTTTGCAAACTGATTACTTATATGCATTTTCATGTTGCTTTTCAGGCATATTTTCTCGTATTCAGAGGTCACCAGTTCAGAAGAAGAAAGACTTGTTTGAAGATTTAATAAGTATCCACGTGCATCACAGTAGATCTACGTTACTTAGAAGAATCATTGGAGAACCAGGGAAGAAGAAAAAATTACACATTTAGTCCAAGATCTTGATTTGTAGATACTTTTAACTCCTTCTCGTGAATTTTATTCCTTAATGATGTTAACTTACATGGTGAAAGAAAACATAAAACTATAAGCACGGTATCTCTGATTAACTTGGACCTGTGGGTTTTTTTAATTGCGTATGAATTCAATCTCCTTAATAAACTGCATGATTTATAAGCAGTTGCCTACTTTAATCTGTGTGTATGTCAGGCTTTTTGTAATGCATGTGACCTATTCAAACTATTGTCTTTTGGGTGCCAAAACAGGAAACAACTTCAGTAAGACAAAGACAAGCAGGGCAGAAAGTTGCCAAAACCCTCCACTGGCTCCAAGACAGGATTAGAGCCAAGATGGCGATGCATATGCGTCGATATATTATATTGCATGCATAGCTGTACACTAGCACAAAGCAACCACTGCTGAAAGACATCATCCTACTAAAGAAAAGTAGTACCTATTTTTATATTAAAAATACCTTAAAAAATGTTTTCACTTTTCCAGCAAAAGTAAAAGGGTTAACAGGTTTTGCCAGCTCCGTTTGCTTTCACGTGATATTTTTATGGTATTTTCCCTAAATTTTTAGTTATAAAGAATGCCTCTTAAAACGTTACCCATTCTCGCTTAAAGTGATTAATCAAAAGAATTCTGACACATAACCTGAATTTTCTTCTTTTTTAGTCTGCAAGCTCTTTGTAGACAAATCAGTTTCCTCTGACTTATCAATAACTCTTCTAGGCAATTTGGTATTGAACTAATGCAACATAACCTTGGACAGGTAACGTTTGATGCTTTGATGCAATTTTCATTTCCATTGCTTGACTGGCTGAATGCAACTACAAAAATCAGCTTTCCAGGGCAACTACATTTAGTTGCCGTTTGGTCTCATTTGTTGGTTAGGTTTTTGGTTTTTAATGCCCAAATTAAAACTCATTTGCTGGGTATTCATCAGCTTGCAGAAATAGGTTCAAGAGGCAAAGTGTGTAATTGAATTCTTAAAATTGTTACTGGGTCTGAGCAAAAAGCTTAAATATAGTCCCACTGGGTGAAATCCTCATCTTATGGAAGCAGGCAGAAAAACTATAATAGGGTTACCAGCTTCAATGGCACTGAATCTGCTTAAAGTTAAGCATGCAACAAACCATTTAAATGTGCAAAAGAGAGGAAGGAGCAGTTCAGTGTACTCAGCAACACCCCTCCAGCTGCCTCTGCCTACAGCCACAGCCTATGAGAGTGCTCTGCTACTGTGAGGGAGGGAGACAAGAGCATTGTTATCATGGATCTGCTCACTCCTGTACTACTGCTGTTAATTATCTAAATTACATTAATACATCTAAAAGCCCCATTGTACACAGCTTTGTATTAATGCAACAAAGTCTTCATGGTCCCTACAGCTGTTAAGACCAGCAACTGACCAAGAGGATGTTAAGGGCTGGATGCCTCAGCTAAGCAGGATACTGTAGCAGACCAGACATTATCTGACATTACTGTTGGGTTGATGGTTGGACTAGATGATCTTATAGGTCTTTCCAACCATAGTGATTCTGTGATCTGTTCCCATATGCTCTCAAGCTCTAGAAAACGTAAAACCAACCAGATTATCTCAGCAGGTACTGTTTATCTTAGGTGCTCTTCCACAAGCCACTTTGTGGTTCCACTTTAAATATGTCCTACCTGTAACAACAGAACCCCCTAGGAAAGGGCTCCTGGAAGCTTTCTTCCTCCCATCAGATAGCAACAGAAATAGTGAAACACCACCATGAGCCAAGCTGATGTCTAGCTTAAACAAATTTGCAATACTTCTCTGCTTCAGCAATCTTCTTAATTAACAGGCTGTAGCATCATTTGGTCTTTGAGTAAATGACCAAGAAAGGATTAGTACGTGGAGGAAAGACTGAGAAAACAGATGAATCTGTAGCAGAGGTCACGCTATGGAGAACATTTAGAAATTGCTGATGTAAAGGAGACAAACTGTGATATTAATTATGCTGAAATTAAAAAGGGGATGTAAGTGATAAAGTCTCTAAAGAAACTCTACCGTCGGACAATTTCTTCTCCCTGCAGGTGTTGAAGCTGAATTCTGTTTTATAACTTAGGTCTTGCTTGCTTTTATCTAGGTATCAACAATTTGGCATGAAAACACAATCAGGTGATGCTGATGTTTGCTATTGTTTCACTCCCTATAATCTGGGGCCTTTGAGGGTGGCTGTGTTAAGAAAAAACAAGTGCTTTGAGTATGAGATACAAGCAGATTTGCTGTACAGGAATAATTCACAAACATCCCTGTGGTTAAAGACAGGATGTTGCCTCCTAGCATTCTCCCCTGTAAACTTCACGGTAGATCTTGGGGTGAGCTAGAATTACTTTTGCAGATACTGTTCCTGACTTACTGTTTCTGCCTGAGTGTGTCAGAAGGAGGATAGGATGAATATGTCTGACTGAGGTTTCTTCATTGTCAGCTGAACTGAGTAACAACAAAATAACGGCCTTGGGATTTTTCCCCTTTCAGCTCACAGGAACCTGGCAGCTAACAGCTGCTTAGTAGCATGGGAAGCAACTTCCTTCAGTCTTTCTGTTCTACTATGAAGTAAGATTAATCTTGGTGATTAAAATTCATTCTGAAAAATACAAGACCAGAAAAATCTATGTGAAAAACTAAGCATTCTACTAAGCAGCTTTTCTTAAGGACTGTATTTTTCATTGGTCTTTTCAATCACATCAACCTAAATCCTGTTTGATTATACATGAAACAAAGCTTCAGAATATGTAATGTACCTGACTTTTCTCCCAAAGCTTCCAAAAATATTTTGCTTTCACCCAAACCAAATTTTTTTCCTTAGTAATCACAGAAAAATCCATGTAACAGCTAAAAGCATTTTCTCTCTTGGAAAGCTGGTATAGTTACAGTGATACAATGAAAATCCTTAAAGTATGCAAATTTTCTTGAACAATAACTGGTTTTGAGCCCACATGCACCTACTCATTCACTATTTTTTATGCACCTCCTGCAGAATAGTGATAGTAAGTGGCTGAATCTATATTTTTTTCCCTCTGAAGTGGTACTGAATCATTTCCATTTCTCAGATCTTTAAAATAATTCTGTGTATTAAGAGAAAAAAATGTTTTCCTTGTTGCTATCATCAACAAGATACAGCACAATTCCAAGGAAGTAACTTGAAATATCAACAGCTAAAGAGAGACAGATGGGCAATCATTTGCACTGCTGGGGAATCACACTTGGTGAATTTGCCAGTAGTTGATGTTGTCACTTAACAAATAGTTAACAACAATCCAAAGTAGTATAACACCTGATAGCAACAGGCAAGTCATTAACATACCATATCTTATCCCATTATCTCAGCCTTCAGAACCTGTCACTAAACCAATATGCATTTGATGACAGAGACTGTACCAATGTATGAGTTGCATTGCTGTAAGAAACAAGAAGCAATGAAAGGAAAGCAGGGAGCACCTATTATTTTTCGTTATTTTTTGTTAAGAATTATCTAAATTCTAAGGCCTTCACTCACCCATAATTCTAAGAAACCAAGCTAGACTCTAGTATCGATCGATCAAAGCAATATAAAATGTTTCTTTTGTGTGATATCTTCCTTTCTCTTCAAATCCCAGCCTGTTTCCCTTTGATGCCTAATAGATGCTTTATTATCAACTTCAGCAAGTACAATCCACTACCTACAGCCAATTATGTATCTGTTTACAAACTTCCGTGCAGCTTATATGCTTACTTACATGCATATATGCCTGTATGTGTGTATACAGGCTTCATAAGTATTTTTAATCCTCTGGAAATTTTAGGTATGTTCCATCTAATACAAAGTACTAGTAACCATGGAAAAAATTACTTTTCTCACATTTTAGATGCTGCAGGTAAAATTACGTTTTATTAACCATTCTATACTAAACACTACATTCTTATTAACTGTTCTATGCTACTATATATGTTAATCAATAATGGAAAGGCTCTTCTAAAGCAATCCCGTTCCTTTAAATGTTCAAAGCATCTTTTCCATTAAATATGAACTCAATAGTTTGGAAAAACATGAATATGTAAGTATTAAGTATTGATAAGTCTGACAGTTAAGAACTTTTTCCTTGCTTTCATCTAAGAAACAATGATGTGATAGAAAATACATCACTAAAACCAGTTGACTCAAGCCAGCTCTCACAGAAAAACAGCTGTTCCTGAAACAAGCCATTACTGATGACATAGCAGTAAGAAGAGACGACAGGACAGTTGTGAACATCGGTGTAACACTAATGAAGACGTGCTGATTTTCATCAGGTGGGCCAGTCTCTAAATGGTCAGTAAATGCAGAAATCCATTATGCTGGGTTATTATAATGCAACATCTGAGACACTTTTAAAAAGTCTGGCATGGCATAAATTACCTTCAATAGTTCAGTGAAGCTGTAAGATGAATGGCAGTTTCCATCATCTACAAGCTGGTGAAGTTACTTCGTTGATGAGGTCAGAAAAGCATCTACAAACATGTTCAGCTGTAGAGAAGAACTCCTGCTGCAAAGCAGATGGTTGAGCTGAAAAGTAGAACTGGTTTTAAGTCTTTCACAGTGTTTGGAGGCTTCCAGAGCCCTGAAAAACTCTTTATAAATCTCAAATTAAAGATAACTCTGCAGAAACAGCAGTTTATTCCATTGCTTCCCTCATTACTTCCTCATTATCAGAAGTGAAACACCCTGGTGTTAAACAGAGCTCTGCTGTGTAAGATCATTGATTACAAAGGTATTTAGTATTACTGGAAGTCTGCCTGGGGCTAGAGTCATAGTTAGACTGTCACAGAAGTGACAACAAAAAAGACCTCCAGTCCCCTCACCGGTATAAGTTTGCTCCTAATTAACTGCTGAGACTGATTTCCTCTTCTGCGCTTTGACTTGTCCCGTTTCAAATCAGTCCAACATTAGCGGGTATATTTCACCTTACAGGAGTATGTTCTACCTTTCAGTATAGAGCTGGAGTACTACAGTGGAAAAGGCAAGGTTCTGAGTTTCCTCTCAGGGTTAAATGATTATGATCAACATTATAGAGCAAATTGGATGGAGGGGAGAAGATCGTGTCAAGGTAATTGGGAGAATTTATACCTGGTTGGGCTTGGAGAGACAATGCATCCTGCAGTTCCATCACTAGCTGCTGCAGTTCCACTTCCTCACTGACTCCCTTCTCATCAGGTGGTATGTGCACTGCCGTGGGAGCAAGAACTGTATTCCTCATGATGCCACCGAGGGAGTTTTCTGTCAATTCAGGCAGATAGGTTTGATTCTCTTCTGCTTTTTTATACTGTCCCATAAGAGGTCTGTCACTCTGCAGGGACTCTGACTCCAGGGGGTCTTCTGAGAACATGAGGCCCACTGCAGAGGGAACCTCAGGTGTCTGTGAAAGCTGCGTTCTATTTGCAGAGTTCGGGGCATTCAAAGATTTCCAGTCTGCATATGTTCTGGATGTAGGCCTTATTTGGGCAGGATTTAATCCACCCTGCATTCTCCTTTCCAGCAGGACAAGTGGATTTTTTGGCACCATATTGTGGCACTGTGGAAAAGGATACTCTGGTGACTGTAACATTGCCTACAACAGACAAAACACAGAAACTACATTGTGAAAATAATCGATATTTTGGTTTGCTGGTAGTACTAAAAGAGGTAGGAAACTAATTTTGGGTCATAATATTTTTTTTTTTAATTTCTGGTGAACTAAACCAATTCTTCTCACAAATAAAATATTTTCCTGCAGTAAAATAAAACTTTCTGTTTGAGTTAGGACAAATCTATGTGGCCATTTTTTCCACAATTCCAATCTGAAGACATGCTTTAATGCCACTGAAAAGTGGGAATAATTATGTTCCAAGAGTAAACTTGTAGGGAAATTATTCTAAAAGAACTAAGCTAAGGGAAAAATATATGTGTATATTAAACACATATCAAACACCTCACACCTGTTACATTTGAAATTCCAAAACTAGGTCGGGTGTCAGTGCCACACTTGTACTTGGAATTTTCTAGACAGAATTATGATGGTAAATACCATCCACTGCTGAATGCTGAGTCTGATGTAACTGGGATGCACTGAGCTGACTGTGCATGCACTGGTCACTTAACAGTGTGTGTGCAGCCAGTCCTGCATCGTGTGCACAGGCCAGTGTCACAGCATACACACCGGCTGGTGTGACACGCCAGGTCATGCTGGACTCCATGTGCAAGTGATAGAAAGCTGACCAAGTGTGCACTGCAGATGTGTAAAAAGAAATAAAATAGTTTCTGTAAGAGGTCTGTATTACATCCCAGTACAAGACAGTGATTAGGAATGTCAAAAGAGTATTTTATTTATTCAGTGCCAACACAGAATTATTCTCTAAGCAAAAGACTGCAATGAGGTATCTAACACTTCTGTTGGAAACCTAAAACCCTCACTCTTATTGGAATACCCTCTCATTATTTTCATTGCAGTAGTATCTAAACATCCCAGACATGGACATCTCTGCTACCTTTACTTCTCGCTTCATTTGCTGCAGCTTCATTTGCAGGTTTTCATGGCTTGCTCTCAGGGTTTGGAGCTTTGCCTCTATTTTGCAGGTTTTGTCTTCCTGGCAGCTGTGACGAAATTGCATTTTGTCCTTCCATTTGCTGAACTGCTTCTTCATGTACCTGCCAGGGACACACGAGAGTGGGAATTCTGCTAGATCACACACACAAATACATGCAATCATGGAAAAGAGCAAACACTGTAGCATAAACTTTCTCCTCTTCATCAGTTCAGGAAATTTTTGTCAGCTTTGGGGTTAGAAGCCAGTATTTCAGGATCTGGGCTGTATCTATGGAATTAGCAAGAACAGGAGTGTGCTAGATAAGGAAAGATGTGACCTGAGTGGAACTGTGGCCAGGACTGAGCCTTGCATCTTGGGGTTTTACCTTTCCCATAAACATGGCTGCAACAGGAGAGACATTATAGCAGCCCCTCCGTCTAGAAGCAAACTACTTATGGCAACTCCCTGACCTGTAGAAGATTCCCATCATTTCCCTCTGGGCAGCAAAGGAGTAAAAGCAGCCTGTAACCTTCTGATTGAGTTCCTTCTTGCTCTTGATATTCTATGCAGCTTGTTTGATGATACTAATAGTTTCTGCCCAGGCCGCTTGTTCTTGAAAAGACACTGTGATTTTTGTGATGAGAAGTGCCACCCTTCCATGCACACCAAAGAAGATTTAGACGTTACCTGCTCAGAGCACAGTATGACAAAAGTACCACCCATATCTCTGGGTTATGGATTTCTTAGCGAAATCAAATCTAGAATTGGGATTTCTCTAAGAAGTCAGGGTAAAAATAGAGTTTTCCCCACAGCTTAGGCAGAGACAGACAGAAGCACCTGTTAACACTACAGTAATAAATCAACTGCTTCATAGCACATAAGCTGAAATAGTTATCTCCCTCAGTTACATCCAGAAGTTCATCTGATTCACTTTCTTTTGGGTACATGTTGGCTTACAGGCAAGAGCCCCATCAGTTTCACTGGAATTATGCAAGATTTGTCTGAATGGGACAGCAAGTCAGACCTTTTAAAATGAAAATGAATATTACAGTAGTCCCTTATAACAGCATTTAACAGGTCTTTACTGTAAAACGCTGACTACCTTCAAGTAAGAGCCAGTTCTGTGAACAGGTCCATACATGCTGGAAGCTGGTCCACAAATAAGGACAAAGAGCTTCCAACGAGTATTGTGGTTCATTCACCCAGTTACACGATAAGCTGGGAGTCAGAGCAATTGCTAACCTAAATGAAAGCTGAAGATCTTTGCCATATCTCCCCATTTTCCCATGTGAGAACAGAGGAGGAGGTAAGGACACAGACCTACAATGGATCTGCAATTGTTTTGCTCTAGTCTCGGAGGACCCTTGCATGAATTTGGAGCAGCAATTACACATTAACTTACTAGAATGGAACAAAACAGGAACAGAGAGAACTGAACATACTGAAGGAAACACAGAGAGTAGATTCAGGATCAAACTCTACACTCTGCTGTAATTCCCTTGGTTTCAGTGGGCACATTCATACATAACTACAAAAATGAAGGAGGGGATTGCGAAAGTGAAAGAAAAAGGTAAGCATGGTTGCTCATACCCCAACAACCCTACCCCTCCAACAAACAAATGAACCACTCAAGAAATTTGTAGTTTAGGAATTACTATTTAATCATGTCAAAGGTATGAACATCAGAAGGGACTTCTGTGATAATCTAAGCCGTGGAATTTTTACCAGTAGTTACTGTATTAAGCCTATAACCTCTATTTGATTTATAGCATATTTTTTAGAAAGATATCCTACTTTGATTTAAAAAATTCATGAAAATTATTACTTTTTTAAAATTAAGCCTTATTCAGAGAAAAATTTGAAAAAGTATGCTATTCTGATATTTTCACGTGAATTAACATTTTTTCCCTTAAAACCAAAACTAGAAATGTAAACTAACAACTGCAGAAATACTGATGAAAGCAAACCACAAGGCTTTGCTTTGCCAGAAATTGTTTTTCCAGTCAAAAACATTTGCAAATTCCGTTTGCAATTTTTGTTGCTGAGTTTTTATTATTCATCCCCATTCGATAGGATTTTTTTTTAAATCTCAAAATCTCTAAAGTATGGAAAAATCATTTGCCTTCTAGCTCTTCACTGCAGCAGCATTGCCCACCAGTCTTCAGCTACTGTACTACTGCATTTACCTACCTGCCCTCATTGTGAATGCTTTTGATGGATTCCTGCATTTTTAACACATCTGCTTCGAAAGAAGCTATTGCCTATAAAAAAAAAAGAGAAAAGTATCTGTTCATAACTTTATCAGCAATAACGTTTCCTTTTCTATGCAAATTTTGCTAGAAGAGGGCATGGCAAATTTGGGATTTGGTCTGTTTTACAGGTTTACTAATTGACTTTTTTTTATTTAACTGACTGCAATCAACTGATGCATTAAAGCATTTCTAATGGATATAAGAATGGACTGGAAAATTTATAGAATAAATTCTTTGTCCTATGGCGAATTCTAAGTGGATGAGAATTTGTTTTGTTTTAAATTAGAACAAAAACTTAATTCCCTGGAATTTCTGCAAAATGGAATATTGTGATTTGGGAACAGTCTCTCCCAAGTCCCACAGCTGCTTTGGAACAAGGAGATAGAGGGATAGACTGGATGTAGATGAGAGAAACTCCTAGTGTTTGGATGGAAGTAGCAGTCTCTGGGTCATGCTAGGGACAGAAGCCCAGAAGTCAGGCAGACAAACACTTTCTTTTGAGGTAACCTGCTTTAGAGGCATGGTATAAGATGGACTGGAATCAGGGCTGCCAGGAAATTATAAGACTAAAAGCTCTGTCCCCAGGACCTCCAAGCTCATGGATTCTATTAAAAGCTATCATTGGACTTAGGGTCAGCATCTTTTTAAGCAACATGGAAATAATCTGCACTATAAGATTTGGAAATCATCATAAAATTGTTCAAAAAGAATTCTCAGCCCAGGGAGAAAATGAAGAAGAGAGCAATGCATGAGACAGAATCCCACAGCAGGGATGCAGGTCCTGTCTTGCTGTCTTCTAAACCGACAAATGTCAGCCATCAAATGACATGCATAAGCAACGTCTGCCCACAGCTTCTGCTGCAGATGTGTGCTGGCTGATGCTATGCCTCGAGCTGGGCAGCAGAGTCCTAACAGACAGGTCTTTCAAAGGGCAGCACAGGAGTAGCAGCCAAAGGAGTGACCTGACACACACAGGCAAGTTCTCAGTTACTGCACCCTTGGCTTCTGGGAAGAACAAGATCAGTGGATGACACAAACTGGTTTGAACACAACCCAGTGTTCCCTATATTCTGAGTACGTGCAGAGCTACAAACCTCTCAAATAAATATAAAAAGAAAAAAACTGCGATGTAATTATTTTTATCTACACTGTCCTACCCACTCCTCTAGCATTTCTATGCAGGGAACCCGGAAATGAATTGGTGGAGAGCTTTTATGCATGAGCTATTTTAGTTGGAGTGGACACTACTCTGGGTTTATCTTTAAGAAGGGCCTATTCTGTCCTCTTGCTATTGCCATGGTGACAAAAATGGCCTGAGCCTAGTAAGAATTCAGTCATCCTTCTTTGACATTTGCTTGCAGTAGGAGGAGATGATGGCATTTTTTACTGTCAGAACAGAGACAGGACTCCAGACTTAATGTCTAACTCTAAGACAACCTGGAAAAGAAAAAAAAGTAATAGAGGAAGTACTCTTACAAATGCCTCTGAAGGTCATGGAAGTCAAGGAGTTAGCCACTAATCTTGGGAGGGTATCAAATTCAAGCTTCACTAAGTTTTCAGTTTCCACTTTCTTTTCCGTAAGTGAGGAAATAACAGAAAGGTGAAGCTGTCCATTACATTACTTTTTCATTGGTCACTAGAAGGCAGTTACATAGTTAACTTGGCACGCTTCATCTCAGCTTTAGCACTATTACAGCTTCATGTTTTGCTCACCTGAGCTTTTGTCTTGCCTTGCTCTCGTGTCTTGCTATTGTCCCCACTCTTCTGCATTACAGTTCTGTTTTCAGATACAAACTTGGGTGACTCCAGGACAGGTCTGTCCACGGGGAAAGACAGGTTTTCAGGGCCAGGTAGTGGTGAAGCGCTCAGTTCTGCAGGGGGACTGTATACCAACAGAGAAATAATGAGTAGCGGAAGGATCAAGCCTTATATGATTTTGGCACCCAGAAAGATCAAAAGAAAGCTAATGCACTGTAAGTAGACAGACAGCTGTGCTATTGACTAAGTAAGAAGTATGATTTAGCTATGCCTGCTGGTGTATTTTGGCCAAAACAATGAAATTCCTTAAAACAAATTCCACTCTTTCAAGAGAATCTCAACAACAGGTTCTTCTTTCCACCCATGTAGTATCAGTGCGATTTGCTGCTTCTCTTTTTTCTTCCTTTAGCCAAGAGCTACATATATTGGGAAATTCCACTACGAGATAGCAAAGGGCCAGATATCCTGTTGTTCAGTCCACTCCGGCAGGAAAAGCCCAGATACCTATCAGCCCCACAGTGACCCCTGTGGGTTCATGGCAACCCCAAATTCTTTTTTCTCTCATCACTACCCAAGCATTAGGTAAGCAAACCCCCACCAGAATTACTGAGAAATCTTCACTGCAGGATTAAATGACATTCAAAATGAAGAAAGAATTTTTGTTGTTGAAGTCAAGTGGGGAAATATGAGCAGTTGAAAATATTCTGCATTTCACTACATTCTAATAAACAAACACTGAAATATTCTCTGTGAGAATTACCATGACTATCATCCATTGTTCTTACTGTATATAAAAAAGGGTTTCTAACAGCAATGTACTTACCTAGCAAGCTAGCACAATCAAGTTTTATAAACGGATTTTTCTCCTCCTTCACAAAGGGATGAAATTAATTCTTTGAGAGAGGAGTGACCATTTCTTCCTATTTCAGTCTCACTGAAGCCTCATTTGGAGAACATGTGAGATGCAAGAGAGCTGCTACGTCTTTATATGACTAGGAAGGAATCTCACCCTTTATATGTTTGTAGTGCTTATCTTGTATAATCATTCCCTTCAGTTTCTATAACTAAGTATCAACCAAAATCTCAGAGCAAGGAAGGAGCAACTATAGGGAAAAACACAAGATGTCCTCCAATCTAATTAATCACTGTAATTAGTGGAAATACAGTAAAAATATACATGTTAACTAAAAGCACACAAACCAAAACTGATCTGAAAGAAGTGGAGTGATGAGATCAGCTACTCCCTATTGTTAGCAATTCCACAGGACTACAATTCAGTGGGACTTGAGTAGAAAGACTGTCAGCACTATGGGAAAGTATTCACACCTAATTCCAATGAATTCGTCACAGAGGAGGTGCTTAAAACCCTATGGAATTGTGACAGGTACTAAACATTTGCAATGCTTGACCCTAGACTAAGCATAAGAAATGGCATGGAGAGAAAGAGATGACATAAGGAAGGAGGGAAGGAAGACACAAGCATGTTATATTTTATAAGACAACTGGTCATTAGGTTGTCAGCATGACAACACAGAACAATGTGCAGCAATTTTCCATTTATGCTTTCCCTTTTTAATGGAAAAATCATGACATGGTGTTTGTCATAACAAAATCACTTACCCAAAGGACATAATCAAGCAATATCCACAGCCTGACACGTTATTCAGAGATTACAAACTCATCGGAAACAGAAACTCACAAAGTCTTTTTGTGAGTAGGGAAGTGCCTCTCCTCCACTATTTCCAGAGCCCTCCTTCTCTGAGCCTCCTTTTTTCTGCAGCGCTCTTGAAACAGGTTGTTCCTGATGGTGCGGAGAAAGTGCTTTGCAGTCGCCTTTGCTGACATCTATTGGAATGAGGGATAATAAAGAAAGGACTGAATTTTCAAGCAGGGGCTGCTCAGAAGTAAGCACAATCCAAGGCTTAGGCAAGGCATAAGAAAGCAAAGGTTCACCTGTTCAGCAATCAAAGAAGTTAATAGGGGCTGTCTGAGCCCTAGAAGGTGGATCTCAGCAGTATGATGGTGCAGGATCACAGCCAAGAGCGGCTCCAGTTCTGCTAGCTAAGCAAAATACTTTGCCTGGGCCAAATTAAGGCAGCCTGGAAATGCTTAATGCAGGGGTTTGGCCGTTACACGGCAGCTCACAGTCACTGTGATAATTCTGCCCAACTAGTATCTAAGTTTTCTCTTGATCAACTTCATTTGTATGAAGTGTTAATTGACTTAGCCTTCAGTTCCTCACATACTCCTCTCACACAATACAGTAAAAACCACGCTTCTACTTGTTACAGCAGTGTCAGGCTCAGGTACAAGTAGCTGTGTTACAGGAGGACACAAACCAATTCTGCCCCAGGAAGTGACTGCTGCAGAACATGGGGCGATCCCTGACAGACTGAACAGGAAAACACCAAGAAAGTGTTCAGCGTGCCCCCGTGTCATTTCTCAACATGGTCATAACATTACCACAAGGTGTCAGCACGGTAAGGAAGAACAGTGCTGATATTTCAAATCCCTACTCAGCAGCCTATTCCCCAATAAAGACCATGTGAAAACTTACCCAGCCAAGAACAGCATCTGATGAAAGTGGAAGGTATAGGAAAAGTGGCTTGATACTGATTCTTTTATATCCCACACAAAGGATATAAAAATGTTATCTGTCATAGTGAGTAGCTTATCTTTTTAATTTTGGTACACAAAAGTAATATTTAAAGCGTTAGTGTTAGAGCAGGGCTTTATCAAGGAAACCTAAGTTCAGTTATCCGGTTGCAAATTTCAGCAACAGTGTGGGAAAGCTCAATGTCAGACAGCATGGGAAAGGAAGGGGACTTCATTTTAAAGAAAAACTGATTTCACTCACTCACTCAAAAGCACTAACATACATGTGTCCATGTAGCCTTTCCAGCGTTCACACACCAAGGTGTATGAATACATACGGTATGGCCATGATGATTTAGAGTGACATGGGGGACAAGAGATGCCAGTTCTCCTTAAGCCTCCTGGGTTCCTCTTAGTGTGACCATGTGCTGGTTTTAGGATGCACCTTTAGCTCCTTTAGGAGTTGGCAATGATTGTGATCTTTTTTCTCCTTATTTAGATGTCTTATAGGTACTGGTCTAGTTCTTCACCTTCACATCATCATCTCATGACAGCATGTTCAAATGGCAGTTTGTCCTTTGTTTCAGGCTACCTTTTGTTTTCCTGATTTGGTTGCCCTGAGAAGCTGTGTGTGGAAGTGCTGTGATCTTGCTGACCAGCTAATCTAGGCTGCATCATCCATCTCCTGCCTTGTATATCCCTTCTGCCCTTCTTTCTGGTGCTTCCACATCCACACACGGGATTCACTCTCCATTCACACCAATTTAAATGTCTCTATTAGAAATCTCTACATGAGAAGTTCAGTTGCCATTTGAATCTCCCACTTTCTCACAGAGGGAGGATGAGGAATGAACATGTATCTGTCATGTTTAAAGCAGATATTGAGCATTCAGATATAGTTTCTCACAGTGTTAGGAAATAGGGTTTGGTTTTCAGAAAGGGAGCGATGAAGTGGCTACAGTTTAATGTTCCCCCAGACAAAAGGTCACTGCAAGAGCAGTCTAGCATTCTTTAGTTTTGGTGCAGACACTGGCTACTCAGATATCTTTCATGTTAAGTGCAGGGTTTCAGGAAGGAGACCATGAAGTACAGCTTACTAGAAAACTTTCATGGCTGCTTTTCAGCTTTTTTACTGGAACAGAAGATACTGTTAATATAGATCCAAAAACCCTGCTGTCTGCATCTGTACGCAAGACCTAGAATCTCCTGCTGAAAGGAGAAGCTGATCTCCCAAACACAAATTCCCAGAGTTGAACTTCACCATCCGTGTGATGAAAGCACAAGTTGCCCCAGTAATCGAGCCCAAGTAGGTGAGCTGAGTTGGGTCCCTGCTGCCTCTCTGTGCTGTGTCTCTAACTCACAGAAACAGATGAGCACAAAAGGCTTACAATAACATGGAAAAGCTCTGAGATAAAGGAAATTTCGTGTGGGAGTTTGTACAACTTCATGATGAATTACTTTCTGAATGAGTCTGCATTGGGATTGGGAGGAAGGAGCACTGGGACGCACTAAAGGCCCTTTCCACAAGTTTAAGGATGATCTGCAAATGGCAAACTTGCCATAGAACTCCTTGGAAAGAGGCCTTGCACTACAACATTTCATGGCTCTATTCAGTTATTTCAGAACAAAACACTCCTCCTAAAGTTAGAAGCCCCCGTTTTTCCTTTTTCTGACTCACTGTTCTCAGATTAATAATACAATATGTCATGGCCGTTATGGCTAATACACACATAATTTCATAATCAATGCAGTTCAAGAGTCTAGTGCCTACTTGCCTACATGAAGAGCCTGGCCAGGGGAACGAATCAGTACAATGGGAGTGTACCTGCACACAGTGTTCCACAACAGGATGAGACCTCTTATGTGGTTTGCTGAGACGGCCAGTGAAAAAGCAGACTTGGCAAAGGTCAAAATTGAAGCACTTCAGACAGCGATACCTGTGAGGGAAAACAGGATTAAGTTAATTCCTCACCAGTAAGAACTTGGTGTAAGTGAGTTTGATTAATGGAAATCCAGATTCCTGGGTTCTGAAACACAGAGAAGTACCTTTATGACTTTCCTCAGCATTCTCTGAATGCAAGAGTTATTTCATCCAAATGACAGTGGACTGTTCTCCAGGACCCACTAATGATTTTGATATTATTTATTTGCTGCACTGAAACTCAGTCCAAGGAAGAAACAGTTGTTCTAGCCCCATTTTTGAGAGTGCAGTTACATCTTCATATGCTTCTTATGCACCAGGTTATCTCTATTTGCTGCTCTCATGGAACTGTAATATCACTGCAATATTTACATAGGATTTGCAACTTTGCAAAAGAATAAAAATGCAAAAACCTAAACCTGCAAGCTTACTATCAGGGAGAAGGGAGGAGCAATAAAATGTTTTTTCTGAGCATTCTTGTTAGTAGGTAATGGATAGTGTTCTTTTTATACCATTACCTAGATGAGTAAGATGCTAAGATGGATAACTTAACTGGCCTGTTAATACACCTGATAATAGGACAAAGAACTAAGGAATGAGATACACAGGTTTAATTGGCTTTACCACTGAACTGCCAGTTTACTGTCAGTAAGTCTCCATAATTGTGTCTGTACTAGTGAACTGAAGAGAAGCAGGATGCAGGCTTGAGCAATAGCCTGTGATGGCTATTTCTTTCCCTATCTTACTTGTTAAATTAGATTATGTCTAAAGTCTGTTGCTTAATACAGCAGTCAGAGCCTATAAGGTATCCAAACAATGGTAAGAACTATTGATGTGGATGCTATAGACTACAGTAGTTACTGACGCACCTGAGGCCTGTGATGGGGAAAATTTTGCAGACTCTACATCTAGCTTGGTGAGAAACCATTGCTGTGGCTGATAATCTGTAACATGTAGGGAGCCACAGGAGAAGAGCAGGCTCTGATCTCAGCCAGGACAGGAATTTTTCTTCAACAATTGCTGACTTCAGAACCTGGAAAAAATACATGTCTCAAGTTCAGCCATTTACTTCAAAAGAATTGGTGTCTCATCTACAGTTCCTAATAAAAGCTCTGAAAATGTTACTGGGTTCTAAAGGTTTTGGAATAAATGCAAGTCTTCAGACGGTGAGACTCATGATCAGTCCTGCCCCTTAAAAGTAGATATTGGTGGACGTTATACAGTGATATGCTCGCAAAATTCAAAATCATATCCCAGGACATCAGAATTCCACTCACCCCATGGAAACAGCTGCGAGTTGCAATTTCCACACAAGAGAGAGTGCAGCTTTCTCCCACAATGGCTGGGATCTGCATCAAGAAGAAAGGCTCAGAAACACCTCACTAAAAACCAGATGTTCCATCATGCTCTGCTGAGATGGTGACAGCACACAGATGGCGAAGCACCTATAGAAATGCCATTTTACATACTGTTCTGAAGAACACCTGCTCGTATTCATACCATCACTATGCAATTCATAGTTTAGTATGCATCAGAACGATTTGCTTCCAGCTCACTTACTGAAGTGGATCAACATACTATGTTGCCATACTAGAATACTGAAGGACACTGGGTTTGAAACTCAGGGATCATTTTCAGATCCCATTTTCAGCGCCTGTTCAGCTGGAAATACCTGTATGCTAAGGCATTTTTCTGCCACCGCAAACTGTTCCAGTGAGTACAGACACCCGAAATTTGGACTCGCCTTAGGAACGGCTGTATGCAGCTGTTCCCAGGACCTGTAAGCTCATGCAAAATGATGTGAAGCGCTGATGTGAGTGGTTACTCTGACTGAGAAAAGCTCAGAATTTGAGTCTTTTACCTCCTTTGCATGGTAGCTCCCTAGGTCCACAGAGTGACCTACTAACTTCAGTCCCATAGTGTAATCAAATATTGAATGTACCAACCATGTACTTTTTTCTCCTAGATTAGGATACTCCTACAAGATCTGTTGTGTAACAGCACTCCAGTGGCATTACCTGATTTAAGGCTGTTAGTAGGCTTCTCAGGCCACTGCGGGTAATCACGGCCACCTTCCCATCAGGGACAGCATAAAACTGGAAGAAAGCTGAAACAACCAGAAGAAAGAAACTGCAATCCTGGCAGAGCCTGAAGTGTCTTCTAGTTACGTATTCTCAAACTACCCACATGATGATTACAGCCTGTCAAGTAAACCACCCAAAAAAGTTCCCTTTTCCTGTTCATTGAACGGACACTCGGTGACTGCTGTGACGATACTTTCTTCCTACAGGCAGGGGAATGAGAAGGAAAGCAAGGAAATTATAGCAATTCCTTATTCCTGGCAGTTAAGACAGGTAAGGATGAAGGAAACAATGAGCTCATTTTCACAGTGTAAGAAGAATATTTAAATATGTTCATACAAGATACACCCTATTTAAACTGTGAATTGTTAATTCCAAATTGTACTCTGGAAGGAAATGCACACTATGCAGTGGGACAGTATGAGGCCAATACGCCACTTGTGGTCTGTGTGTTCCTCATTTTGAGTATTTAATTCAGGCAGAAATCTTTGTGCTGCACATTGCACTGGGCTACCTTCATCTGTTATACTTAGTTCTTTATGCACTTTTGTCTAATGTTAAAAAGGCTCTAAAAGCTTCCTGGATCAAATACATAAAATTGTTTTCTAATCCAAAGAAGTTTAAAACTAGGGGTCTTCTGTTCTTTTTGGCTTGGCAAATAGAAATTGGCTTTCATTTTTAAGCTCTAGTTATGTTCAAATTTACTATGACTTGTTCTGAGACTGTGCAAAGATGGTTACAGACATTGATGGAAAAGTATTCTTCTCCATCAGCCTTTCTCTACAACTAAGTAGTCAACATAATTTACTTTTTGCATGGCAGAACTGTATTCTCTTTTAAAGTAAAAAAAAATCACAATAGAGATTTTTCTCAACGTTCGGTATTACAGGCAGTGTATAAAATCATGTATTTCTCACCTCTGTATTTAGCCAGTAGAGTGTCTCCTGAAAGGGCAATTAGGGCAGCTGCAGCAGATCGCGTTTTGATATAACCAGTTCCAGATCTAGGAAAACAAAATAAGTTATACTGCATTCAATGAGAATGTAAAAACTGAAACCTCTAAAGAAAAAAATATTATGTTGGAAGACAGCTTCAAAATTCATATCCTTACATGTATATAACTGATATCACATTTTAGTGGTATTTTATGTCTAGAATCCTTGGTCACTGAATATAACTACAGTTAACTGTTCAAGATGCCATGTAATCATAAACCAAAAAGACAGCCTCTCCTTCAAAGTCCTCAAATTCCAAATAAAATATAATTTTACATTTACAATACACGTCCTAAAAAGATCCTGCTCTTCATTTGTGGAAAGCCTTCCCAAATATGGAAGAGAAAGCAGGATTACAATCTTGATTTTGTATTGTATCATCAGGCAGCTTCACTGTAGCCCCAGATCTGCACTGAGCTTCCCCTGGGCTGATTCCCATTAACTTCCCTGCAATTCAATGTAATCAAAAGGATATATGCAGGAGCAGGACTTTAGTTTTGACCTTAGATCATAAAGAATGTAGCTTAATTTAGAATCCATGTTTGTGACATAGGCACCTAACGAAAAAAACATTTCTGTTTCTTTATGTGAAGACAAAGCAGATATGAATTGGAAACCATAAATCAGGAAATCCTGGAATTCTGTATTTAAGATATCACTTTTGCAAGGCAGTATTGCACTTCAGAATATCACAACATAAAATTGCCTTCAAGAATCTTTATCTAAACTTCATTTTTACAGAGCATACTGCATAAAGCTGCAGTATAGTTTCCAAAGTATGAGCTGCGTGGGAAATGGTTGATCAAAAGTTTCTAGGTTTTGAATTTATATATTTAGTGTTTTCCAGAACTTTCATAGAAAAAAATCCAAGATTAAAGATGAAGTATACAAACAAAACCCCTTATGATGGGTTGTGTAAGCTCATTAAGCTTACCACACAAACATGGAAAAGCCCTTATATGCTCTTGCCATTAAATGCTTTCCAGTATTGACAGTGGAGAACAGCACTCTACAGTGAAAACATGATTAGAAGAAAATTTTAAGAAGCTTTTTCTGTCCTATATACATAGGAAGAAACTTGGGATTTTTTTTTTTTTTTTTAAGAAATTACAGCAAAAATTTAAAAACTGTTCTAAGACAGAAAAAAAGACCAAGATAGTCCTGTTAAGAAGATTCTTCTGAATTATTTCCCTAGAGTGCACACAAATTACAAAATACTCTTGACGTTTTTAGCTTTGTTTCATAATACACCAGTTTATTCTCGCCTTAATTGATTTTTTAAATACAAAAACATCAGAACATGGGACCTTTAACGGTAGTGATCATATTATTAATGAATAGCAATTACAAGAAAGTCCTGCAGACCACTTACACCTCACTCACTTTCAGTAAAAAACTTAGGTCTGATATGGAAGGGAATAAATTTCATCTGTGGTGGAAAAATTGTACAATGAATTTAGGCTCTGACTTTTAAGTCTGATACAATCACAAACCAATCCTGCCTTCAGTGAATTAATTCATTATTCACAAACAATACATGAGAAAAGTACACGCTGTGAGCTGCTTTCTTATTATTCCCAGAATCTATGTGCTGTTCACAGGAGCTAGCTGATCAGCTTAGTTACAAGACAGTAGTTTTGCTTCATAATTGGTTTAGGAACTTTCTAAGCTGGAGAAAAATGAATAATGAAAAGTGTCTGGCAAATTGACCTGTGCATGGCTATTGTCATTCAAAGGCAGATATGGATTCTTTTTCAGGAGTGCATCAAAATATCTTGGAAGTCAAAAGAAAAGCTACTGTCTGTAAAGCTCTTCACAGAAAAAGTTAGCATGGACTGGCAGACATCTGCACTTCCAGATAATTTTGGAAACATTTGACCACTCCTTCTCTCATAAAGGTTTGTGCCTCATATTCCTATAGCTGAACTACTCCCATTGAGTATAACATGAAAAAATACCATCAAAATGTGAGAATTGCATACAGAAATGGAACAAGAGTGGTAGAAACAGACTGAGTCTAGCAGAGATTTGTGATGGATTTACATTCATTCTTCCTCTCACCTGTCATACATGGCAGCTAGCAGGCTCAACGTGAATTCAGCAGCTCGTGGATCTACCTGGCCTGGTTTTTCTAATCTCACCTTTTGGAACATTTTCATCAGCATTCCAGAGATCTGCTGAACTTTCAGAGAAATCTCATTTTCCCTCCGTCTCTGTTCACTTAATAGGATGTGCTGGATCAGAGAAACATCAATCAAATCCACTGTGGGAAAATTAAGGGAGAAATGAATGAGGATCCCTGCCTTTTCATGAATGGAAGCTCATTTTTTTTTTTATTAGATGTGCTTAGCTGAGACAGGTCTGTAAAATGAAATCTAAAACAGTATGCAATGTAAAAAGGAAATAATCTGGGAAAGGTCTTGCTGGGTTTCTGGATGTAGCAAATCTTATGGGGCTACAAAGATAAAATAGTTCAACTAAAATTCTCTGGATGTGATTTTCCCTGCAGGAAGGGAAGAAAATATCATGATTAATCACATCCAAATTATGACCTAACTTTTCATTACATGTCCAGATAGCATAAAACTATGCACCATTCAGGCCAACAGACTAGCCATCTTCTCTGTGCTACCCCGAAGACTTCACTTGCAATGATGTGTATTTTCAGCAACAGACCGTTTCAGGTGGAAAATTCAAGATTTCCACGCATTTTAGCTCAAAATGGAATTTACATCCAGTAATTTCAAAGTGAGCTAGGTGACCAGGGCTTTGTTCCACAATTCTTTGCTTGCATAGAATTCACACTGACTTCAAAGAGAGGGAGAATGAGTGCTAGCCAGGGGTTTTCTGGTCTATCATATTTTATTTTGTTTTCATTAATACCTATAGTATTAATGATGATGCCTGTCAATGCATTTTTGATGATCCATGAATATTTCCAATAAATCAACTCCTAAGAAACACACGAGAATTTGACATCTAACAAGAAGAATAATATACAGATAAAGGTTTATAATTGCCAGTGATGTCTACATAGCAGTGTTGCAGATGGTAATAATTGGATTCTCCATGCCTTTAGAATTTTACTAATGTGTTTCCACTGACATTCAAAAGGGGGAAAAAGTCAATTTGTATATGAAGTACTATCTAGATCTTAAGTGCATTCTGAGATTCTCAGGTGGAAAATGAGAGAGCAAAGTAGCATAATACATCAGGGTGACAGCAACACTTTTTTTTTTTTACAGATTCTTCTCCCTGTCGAAGCACAGGATTCTCTTCAGTTACTAACATTGGCATAGACTTTGTACTGAGCGTAGTTTTAGGGCTGTTCTGTAGACGGAGCTCTGGACATCATTGAATGCCTCTGTGAAAGAAAACAAACACACATTACAATAGAGTGGTTTGCTTAAAAAAAAAAAGGAAAGAAAAACAAATTGTTTAATTAAAAATCAAAATAATCAAATTTGGACTTGATCAAACCCCACAATACTTTGAAGGGGAAAAACATTAAAAATGTAATTTTTTTTTTTCCCCAATAGCTTTGTGGGGAAAGACAAGACCATTGTCTTATGACCAGTGACATAACGAGTTATATTTAACATAGAGAGCACACCTGCTTCTTTTGAAATCAAGTCTATTCATGGGCCAGAAAAAAGGATATGAACGGTGCATACTTTTAGCCAAGATCATAATGAAATAACATTTCTTCAGGAAAACCAGTTTCTGGATCAGAGATGTTCTTCTACAAGGAACAGTTTGTCACTCTGCACAGCAGGGTTATTGTTCTGGATGCATATTGTTTCAAGCATTAAACAAATTTTCTGTCAAGATCAACATCTGGGACTCTCAGAGAAGACAAGCAATTTTACCAGAGCAACTGGCTTTTGACATCTCTCTTTAGCAATCCTACTCAAGCTGCTGGACTAACTCCCATACCCTTACATGATTTCAGCTCATTCCTTTCACATCACTAAAGGATGATTTTCTGTGTGAGAAGTTAGTAAGTTCTGAACATGAACTATACCTGATACTTTCCACACATAGCTACAACTTCAAGGCAAAAAAAAAAGGGGAGGCTTGTTCACAAAGCTTTAGAAACTAGAAAGGGATTTATCTGTTATCCTCCTGTCCTCAGAGACTCTTTCTCCCTGTACATCAGAGAGGAAGAGCTACTCACAGTTGATCAAGGTCAAAGATAAGCAATAAATATGCATAACTGAGTAGAAATAACTCATGAAACCCTCTACCTGTTTAGTCTGGAAATGAGCCAAACTGTTTGCAATGGTTTCCCACAAATGTACCAGACTAATGTTAATAGTCAGGAAATTACAGGCTTTGCTGGTTCCCAGATGTTACCTAAAATATAGAAATAAGCCAATATCTGCTACATCTGTTTAGTCCTGCTCTTGTCATACCCTGTTTTGTGATATTATTTGGAGACATAGTGTAGCATGTCATACAATCTGAAAAATGAGTTTTGACTTCCATGCATTGTCGGTCCTCTTTCTTCAGTAAACTGATCCGAAGCTCCTGTAAACGTAACAGGAGAGACTCCCACAGTTTTCAGTAGGGTATGGATTAAATTCCAAATGCTTATTTTCAAATACAAACGTTAGAAACATAAACATGATCCAACTCAAACACCTCCCATGTGCAAGATGACTTTTTAAGTGGAAGGAATCTGGTTTAGTAGCCATCTGTACTCGAGTCCATCCTTACCGACAAAATGTGGCCCCAAAGTAGGGCATTCTGTGCCTGTCAAGCACAATTCCAGAATTAACTTGCGAGAGCACAGAAGTAAAACAGCAGGTAAGGAAAAAAAAGTCCAAATAAAATACAAAATACTGTAGGATTACTATTTATAAGAGGCTATTTAGAGGCACTAAACTCATTTCTCATAGGAATGGAGCTTCCCCTTCAGGCAGAAAACCAGCATGGAATCATTCTGCAGTGGGTCAAATTTCACCTCAAGACTCATAAATGCTCTTTGCGGAGAAGCTGACAAAGGAATTCCTACACCCACGGAAAAGCGTGCATTGATTCCTGACATCTCCAGCTGGTTAGCTGCAGTCCTGCACTCTGCACTACTTGTTATGTGGCAGATGAAGTATACGCTAAGATTACGCGCTCCAAAAGGGAGTGTGTGGCCATGGTTCATGCCTCATCATATGTTATAAATTACAGAACATGACCCCTGTGCGCCTAACCGTTCCATGAGCCAACGTGACAACGGCAAAGAAGGTGCTAGGACAGATCCAAAAATAAAGGTAGGACATCCCAGTGTAATTTCTCATTTATGTGCTACAGCACAGAGATTCTGAAAGTGCCATGACTTCAGTACAATCCCGTAGTTCTGTTCAAACAGACACAGAAATGTGTGGTGGGAAAAGTTTGGGGAAATTGAGAAAAATCCTTACCCTGCAAATCTGGATCCATTTGAAATGAGCAGATGGCATTGGGCATTCTATAACAAAACAAACCCAAGTGTAAAACCACATTTTCTAGACAAAGATATATCAAACCATTCCAATCAAACCTTTTAATCTGAACAATTACTGGGTGCATTTCAGAAATTAAACAGAATTACATAAACCAACATAATAGTTTTGGTGCCAAGTGCAGAAAAGCTGCAGGAAATTGCATGCTCTCCACTCAGGATAAACTAGGAGTAACTCTAGTAATGCAAAATGGTATCAGGGTGAAAACAGTCCCCAAACCAGCTTCAAGTACAGGAACATGGATCTCTCACTGTTGAAGAGTTCAGTGTTTACATACAGGATTACTACAGAGTCGATAGTGTATCATTTCAGGTCAGAGAGGGCATACCTTTACACCAGACTCTTCCCAAGATTCACTGACTGCAATTTCTCACAAGTCTATTTTCTAAAATTTTCAAGCAGAACTGAAGTTTTCAGCTGAGCTGACATTATTTCTTTTTGAGCTGAGAAGGGAAAAAGGAAGCATAACCACGAATCTACTTCTTTACACAACCCTGAAAGCAAAAGTAATTATGTCCCTGATAATAATAGAAATTTAATGTCTCCCCTCAGGATTTAATTCATTAATGCTCTAAACTATATTAGTAACATAAAAATGTAAATAAGAATTCAGTGCAGTAACTATCTTTCAGTTAATATTAGAGTTGAAAAACACTAGGTACAACAGATCTAAGTTACATGAGACTCTCAGGGCCTCATATATGGCTTATAGTGGGGAAAAAAGAAAATCAGAATAAATAAAAATTAAATAGTAAGAAACTACCTAAAACTTAAATAATAAATTTGGTATTAAATCTGAACTTATATGAGTGTTCACTTTAGTACCTTTTTCCAGTGCGGATCATTGATCATTTGTCATAAACATGACAAAATACTGGCCAAGTATGAAGAATATTCAGTGTTCTATAATTCTTCAGTCTACCATAAATATGCTTCTCACCATTTTAATTGGTGAAAGCTGCAATTCTGTGTTTCAGTCTCCAAACAACCTATAAACCTTAACATGATGGGATACCGGTTCGTTTTAATGACTTTTTCATTTCAGACTACAATGCCGCAGCTTTTATTGAAGCACTTATTTGAAAGAAGTACTACTATGCTTCTTTTTCACTATTCCTCCGTTTTCTTCCTAAGGTTCAGAGCTTGGACTCAACCCTGGGTTCTGCAAGACTGCAGTTCTGCCCCACATTTATACAGGCCAGTAAGTTTGCTTAAACAATTAGTCCTAAAATAAGTGCAGTAGTATATACCTCTGCAGAGGCATCTACAGAAAAGTGAATGTAGGGAAATCAGTGAAATCAGAAGATTCTAAGCAATGAATTAAATGTGTTTACTGAAAGCTACATGCAGCAACCTAAAAGATAGACTTACACACAGCTTGCCTCATGTTTTCCTCTCATTCTTTCTCTCCAGCAAAGGTACATAAAATAAACGAAGAGGAGGAATGTAAAAATACACAGGTTAAACTCACTTAAATTAGAACTTCATTAGAGTGTTCTCACTCAAATAAGAACAGATACACTGACTTCACTGAGTTATACAGCATGCATAACCTATTAGTGCTTGATACTTACTGTAAGATGACAAGCTCGCCATCCAGTACAGCGCAATGTCTAACCTTTAAATTACCCATATGGATAAACACACTATACTTTTGTACTAGGGTATTTATGGTCTCAGAGTTAAGTATGTGTTTATGTGCTTTACCAAACTGTTGTGCAACATCATACCCATGAACTCTCCCTCCAAAAAGTTATGAAAGGCATTATTAACATAGGTACAGTCTGTATTTTTTATATACAAAACTCTATGGACCCTCCAGATCTTGCCTGCAGTAGGAGTGCTTAGGTGAAGAGAACAGGACCTACTTCAGTGTTAACACATCAACTTTATAATGGACAAAAATATGAAAGTAGAAGCAGTATCTGCCTGCCATCAAATCTGAACTAACTCTGCTCATTGATAGACCACTTGAGTCAGTGTGTTGTATTTCAGCTACACATGCCCTTTATTAATAATTAAAAACTATTCCACAAAAGAAAAATTACAAATGTACAGGAAATAAATGTTTACAATATAAATCCAGATCCCATTAACAAAAATACTTACATGCAGAACAAGAGTAGCCTTATTCTTGAATCCTCTGGGAATGTGTAAGAAAAGTAGCATGTTTGATTACTTAGATGTATTTTGTTTGTCCATACAGGTTCTCAGAATATGCAGTGTAGCAAATAAAATGCGTTTTTAAGCATGGTACCTTATTAAGTTAAAGTACAGAGGAAGACAAACCAGACCAAGTACAGCAGAAATCTCCCAACAGATCAATTTACTTGATCACAGAGGCCTTCTTTCCTTTGAAATCAGACAACATATGATCAACATTTTAAATACACATTAAATAAACTACAGTTACTTTTGTTTCCTGTGAAGGGTGAAAACATCTATGTTGTGTTCAAAGGCTGAAAGAGTTGTCTCCTCTTAAATATAGTAATGGTGCTTACCTTTCTCTCAGCTACTTACTGAAGGCCCAGCAGCTAGATGACACCGCCAGAAGTCCCGTAGTTTTTATAGCACTTAAAAGTTGACTTCAAGACACAGTTCTAAAGGTTTTGCTTTTAAATGAGTGCTGTTCACAACAAATGCTTGGCAAAGGCCCAGATCAAAGTATCAGGTAACTGTCTAAGCAGTCAAAATAGAGAATGCTAATTAATTAGTAATAAATATCCTGAATTATTAAAGATAAAACTTCTTTGATCTTTGTTTCAAAGCAATTTTTTCTTATGGTTGGAGTGCAATATTTCTAAATTGAGGGGCCTTTACTAAGCATCTCCCAGTTGCTGAGAAACAGTGTTGCTATAGAGACTGAAAATGAAGTGGAAGCTGGCACAATAATGCAGAAAGCACAGTGTGTTGTAACAAACAGTTGGTGCAAGTACACAGAGAAGAAAAACAGTAAGTCCTAGTGGTAACGTCCTAGAATAAGAACTGTTCAGACCAACCAGAAAGCTTACATACTCTTCACTACACCTAAATGCCAGGTTTTATGTAGAATATAACATTTGTAAGACATGTGTTTATCTTAAAGCCCTTGTACATAAATTTTTCAACAGTTACTCTAACACCCAAGTAGTAGGATTCAATCCTATGAACATCCTGCATACACAGTATTGCTCAGTGACTTGTGAGAAAATGAAGTTACTTATTACTTACAGAAACCCCAAACTTAGTGATGACTACATCAAACGTTGTGTTACAACTATAACCAACTTTGAATATGTTACCATATTTTTAGCTTCCCTGTTACTTTTATTCTTTGTTCATAGCAAAAGCTTGGGAAGGAAACTTTTCCATTGTGTCCATGAGGAAAGACCTTTATTTCCCTGCAGGCCACTAGGCAAATCTAACTAGAATAATTTAGGATATAAGAGACATCCAAGACATTTGATTTATCTTTTTCCTTCCAGCCTCTGAGAAGAAACCCTTTCCCTGTGGTTTTCAGGTCATGACCAACAAGTCCTGTAAGCCTGTTTATATTTTGCAGGAACAGTTAATTTCTTTCTCAGCAACAGCCACGCAGTGT
Organism: Rhynochetos jubatus; assembly: GCA_027574665.1. Lineage (NCBI taxonomy): Eukaryota > Metazoa > Chordata > Aves > Eurypygiformes > Rhynochetidae > Rhynochetos > Rhynochetos jubatus. The sequence continues at coordinate 15,628,467 of CM050654.1, read as the reverse complement.
TGGTACTTGAATTGCAGTCTGTTTGAACTACTATCTCCACAGGTAGAATAAAAGAATTCAAAGAGTAACAGACTGCCAAATTATATTCAACATAGAAAAAAACCCCAAGTGTAAATACACATTGGAGAAGGTAACTTTTCCTCTCCTGTCTTGGAGAAGGAGCTATGGAACAAACCAGGTGGTTTGGAAAGACCACTGGCAGCATCCTTCCCTGCTATGCTCTCCTGAGACATCTGCCCTCAGATGCTCCTCAGAGACTCAGACAATTTTCTGTGCATACACTACTAGAAACTAATTCCCTGGAGACCACTTCCTTGTGAAATGAATGATTCCTAACCACTTTCTTCAAGACTTTTTACACCTGCCTCTACAACTCCCACGTGAATCTTTCCATGAAGATACTTGTAACAACATCTCAGTTGTGTAAATGTTGCTTCTCCCATATACATTTCACATGAGAAACTCTACTCTTCCAGCTCCTTTGTGATACCCCAGCTTTCTGAGTTCCTGTTTCTAAGATGAGTAAGACACCCTTCCTCATTCTGTCCACATCACCTGATAAATAACAGATAAGCTCCTCTTGGCTTCCCTCATGTCAACATTCTACAGTCTACCTCTGTTCAGAGTTTGAACCTTCACTTGAACAGAAACAATTAATTTATTCCAACTATATGTATCTGATTCAAAGAACAAGAAGCTTTCTATTGCTTTAAACATTCACATCTGATAAAAAAATGACTAAGTACAATAATATTTCATCTAACGCAGTCTTCATCTTTTAAGACACCAGACATGCAAGTGAAAGTGGTTCCTCAACAATCCTGTTTAGACAAGGACTTCATTAATTGCACGTTTGAATTAAAACATGAGTAGTTCCTATGAAGCTCATGAAATAAATAAAAAACGTGGAGACAAAAATGATCATCACTAAGGAGATCTATCCACTTAGATTTTTGTGTAAGAATATGTATTCTTCCACAAGTACTGTTTCATTACATCTGAAACAAGAACTTGGAGTTATGAAACTGCTACTCTATGTGTGACAATCTTGCTCAAAGTTGTCATAAGATGAACATTTTAGATATTAAATGAGTTTTTGAAAAAGTTCATTGGTCTGAAGAAATATGTTGTTGGATATAAATGAAATCCTAGACTCATTAAAGGCAGTAGGAGTTTTGCTTTGATCTCCAGACCTAGAATGTTGTATTTACACTGCTTTAGAAATATTTTTCTGCCTATAGAAAATGGGTTTTGATGAGGAAGATACTGTAAAAGCTATGACAATGTTTATCCTTTCTTTATAGTTTGCTCTTTTGAGCAATGAAAACAATGGTTTAGGATGTGAATTTCCAGCTTTTTTTCCTCCAGACAACTCTGGCTAAAGCAAGCCAGTAGGCAAGGTTTCCGTCTCTGTAAAAAAAGCAAAAACAGCACATTTTTTTTGCCAAACTCCTAAAATACTTACACATACAAGGAGATAAGCTGGGCAGTTTAGTAATACTTGAATATATGGCACCTGATACTAACGTCACAAGAGCAGGCCACAGCTAAGCAGTTAGCTGCCAGCAGTGGAAAGGCCCTCTGCTTGGTGTTTAAAGCAGCCATAAGAGGAACGGGACAACACTACAGAAAAACTTGGGACAAGATGTGGGGGTTTTATTCTGCATGGGAAAAGCAGATTGTAGACTCAGAGGAGTTTTGCCATGGCAGTATAGCATTCTATATATAGACTATAGCATTCCCATATGCTCCTAAATATTAGGAAGGGATACTGGAGTTGCTCTAAGGATTGTTAATTTAAATTTCTCGTATCATTGCACACGATAAACAAAGCAAAATGGCTTAGTAATTTATAATGTAGGGATCTCTAAAAGATCTTTCATCTATTGTAATTGGAAGAAGTGGCATATGTGGCTGCCACTTATCAAGATTGCCTTCTCTGCAGAAAGTAGGAATATCCTTTTTTTAGCCTACTGTCTTTGTGTCTCTCAACCTTTTCTTCTTCTGACTGCCTTCTAGACTAAAGATACTGAATGAACTGTTTGGTATGGGAACAAGCAGAAAAATAAGGTTGAGTTCCACTTTACAGTATTTTTCCCTCTGTTAGAAGTTCAACTCATTATTTCTAGACACTATAGGAAACTATAGTATAGAATAACTTCAAAAACATAGTAGGACATATGGTGAAAGGGCTTTTCTAGAAGTAATTGCTTGAGTTAAAAAGATTTCTTATTTACAAATAACCTAAGATAAAATGTGTCATGCTAAACGTGTTATTTATGCTCAGCTTTCATACTCATGATCTGTGAATGACACAACAGAAACTTATCAAAACAAGGTTGCTACCATGCAGGCTTGCCCTTCCTATCCCCATGACCCAGGCATGGTCAGGATACAGTGAACATGCACTTGCTATTTATATTTCTTCCTGAAAAAAAATCAGAAAGATTTCATTTCATCCATTTCAAATGAAAGGGACATAAAATAAGACTCCTTTATTAAATTCTCACTTAAAACTTGATCTCCTCTTCTATGGGGACAAAGACCCACCTTGACGCAAATATTTTTTACTAGTGATGTTATCAGCTCCATATGGATGCATTTCTTTTATTTCCTTCAGTGCAACGAGCTTTTCCTGAATGAAGGGGGGGGGGGGGGGGGAATTAAAAAGGGCAGTTTTAATATCGCCTATTCTTTTAATCCACTGTAATTTCTGGCACAAACTTAAAATAGGTTAAAATAAAACATTCCTTACTTGTTACCAGTATGACTTAAGATCACAAAACCCGACTGAAGGTGGAATGCAGAGTTTGGGACCAGTCTTTTTAGTATTTTAATATTCAGTCAAATTACATTATTTTTGTCTCATTAAGTGACAAGAAGTTCATGCTGAAATTATTGCTCACTGATTTTGTATTTTCTGAAAAAATGCCTAATTTTAGTAAAATCTGGCCTTCATTCATGCAGAATCACAGCCACAAGGATCCCAAAAGATATTTTTCCTGGCATAGAACTGCTGTGAATACCACACAAGCAAAATCAACATCAGCAGCATAGAACGTAGACACATTAAAGCTAGTAATTTTGTTTTGCACAAAGAACTTGGGGGTGCAAATTCTAGACTTACACAAGTAAACTTATTTTAGCACCTCCTTTTTGAGCAACAGAACAGTCGCCCGTTCATTTCAATATATAAATACTACCTTACATTTATAAATACTTGGTATTTATCGTGCACTAGTGCATGTGTGCAGTTTGAACGTCTTAACATTTGCAGTAAAGGTCTTGGTATTCAAAGTTATATCGCAACTTACCCATAGGTGGCAGAATGAGCATACTACTACACAGAAGAAATCCTCACCTGAATCAGCTCTTGGGCTAAGCACCCCAGAACTTCTTGGGTTGTTTCATTAATTTCTAATTCTGTCATGACTTCCCAGTTACTATTCTGGAATCTCACTGGCATAGAGAAGACAATTCCTTCAGGAATGCAAAACTGACCTGAAGAGAAGAAAAATGACTCAAACATATTTTTTCTGAATAAAAAGCCACATCCTCACTAGTGTCAAGATTAAGTCCTACAGACTTGCAAGTGTGCAACTGTTAAGATCTTAGTATAAACAGAGTCTGCCTTTTCCAGTGTACACTTCAAAGGCTAAAATGTTACCCTTTTACTATAACTTTGTATTTTAGTTAGAAGTACATGGATCATAGAATAGTTTGGGTTCGAAGGGACCTTTAAAGGTCAGCCAGTCCACTTTTTTTATTTCATACAAGGGTTAAAAGGCTGTTGTGAAATGTTCCATTTATTGGTCTACATAACTACACAGGAACATGCTTTTGTTGCTTAAGCTCTAAGAACCATAGAGTCCTTGAGCAGAACACATACACCAGAAAAGCATTTAAACTAAAAGACTGACACAATCTGCAACAAGACAATATTAACCTAAGAGATGCCTGTATCAAACACAAGCTCTGAAGAGTTAAATTGCTCAGATTTGGAAGTTCTTATGCTGAAACAAACACTCTTACTCCCAGTATTTAAGGATTTGTTTTACAAGTTTCTATTAAATTAAAAACATCGATTAAAAACTAACATTACATGTACTGGCAAAAGCTACACAAAAACATGTGAAGCAAAAGTAGATTTACCTTTAGTAAGTATTCCCACAGAAACGATTTCCCCAGGAGGAGAGCCGTGATACCAGTATCTCAGTACAGTGGCTACCGCATGAGCAGGTAACATTCCTACACAGTGACAGGCCCGGGAACTCAGTGAACTCTGTGCAGATAGAAATTCTGAATGGATCCATTCGCTATCAAAACAAAACAAAACAAAATACAGTTGAAACTTATTCAAACTTCAGTGCTGAAGGCAAGGCACTCAGACAGAAAAAATGGGGTCTAACAGAAAGTGGCACAAAAGGTAACAACAAGCACTACTTACCTATGAAAGTAAGCTCATTTACTCAGGTCACCACCTTATAATGTAATATTATTTTTATTTGTATGTACTACCATTTTACATAAAAAACCAACTGTGAACCATAATCCCCCCGTGCTAGGCACAGTACAAGTATAGAACAGAAATGTCTGCTGCCCAGTAAATGCTGGATTTAGGCCAAAGTGGGAGCTCCATACAGCCAGGCCTAGTGTAGGTCACATCGGCCGCCCTCTCACTGCACCCATCCTTTCCTGCTCCCTCTCTCTCTACAGGAGCCATCTAGCTGCCAGGTATCCTTATTACGGATATTAACAATGTGTCTGTTTTGGGAAACTGACATTAGTGTGCTCAGGCCATATGTTCACTGGAACTCAGGTACTTCAAGGTGCAGATACATGTTTAGTATTGTTTCAAAGCTTCTTCATGCATCCTACACATCTAAGTCACTGTCTGGACCTTCATTACTTCTTATAGGCTGCTCGTGATATGATAGAAGAAAAACACACGTAATATGTAGGAAAATATAGTTACAAACAAAGTTGGCAGGAGAGTCAGAACTGTGTATGGCACTGGGAACTACTCAACTTCTTTTGCAGACCGAGTACTTCAACTTGAGTTCTCCTGTATGTACACCACTAGTCAGTAAAGACAAATCTTGAAAACAAAAACCTTTCTTGATGTTTAGTAAACAGTTCAGATAAACACAGATTAAAATAATCTATTCAGTTTTATTAAAAACAAAAATCTTTACTGTACCTATCATAAATCATATTCAACAAAGGACGTGGAAAATTAGCTGGGCCCCAAATAGCAGAGTCATATCCATAAAGTTTGGCATGTGACAAATCAATGTAGTTACAGCCAGTAATATTGCCCCAGACAATCACATCTTTAACTCCTGTAACAGAGGAAAATACATAGATTATTGAGCAGACAAATACTTTCACAAGGTAGGCTGGACTAGATGACCTTCAGAAGTCCCTTCCAACATGAATTACTCTTCAATTCAGTGTCCTGCCTTGACAGCAGAAATGATTTGATCTGAAAAATGCTACAAGAACATAGGAAATCTCATCACAAGCTGAAAAAGAACACTTAATTTATATGTTGTACATGAAAGACAACACCTAGTAAATACTTAGTTGTTAAAAACCAAAACAAATCATATTGCAAACTTATAGCAATGTTCTTTGAAAAATCCTGTACAAGCAAATACAGAAGCCTAAAAGTAAAAAGTCATTCCAAAAAATCTATTTGCTTTGTACAAAAGGAGTATCTCAAATAACATACTGATAAGCTACTCGGTCTATTAACTTACTTTTTTATTAGGCTCCAAAATCTCTAGACTTGTCATTGATGACCAGTTCCTACCCTGCAACACTGAAAGAATCCTGATGCTGAGCCAGCGGTTGGAGCACACTTTTGCTCTGCAGTGCAGAACAGTGCAAATATAACCAAGTTATAACAACTGACCTGAGAAAGCAAGCTAATTAACCCAGAAATAATACTACTACACAGTTCTACTATGCTCTCATTATCTGCACAGCAGCACGTTGTCATGTTTGTTCGCAGATAGTTTGTGTGTCTCCAAAGTAACAACACGCTGCAGAGTGCAAACGCAATCTTGAAGTCCTAGTTCCTGATCCACAACACAGCTCAGTCCTTCTTGGTGTATTTACACCATGAAATACACACCAGGATGGCAGGGCTGCGTTCAGGAGCTAGCGAAAGAATTGATATTCATGGGATCAGGCACAGACGCAGTTCCCATGGATGTAAGCACTGAGGAGGGTAGCACCTGGCATTCTGTACAGCCATGCAATTCAGCGGGTGCACTGCTGGGCTTGCACTTCTGCAAGCGCATCAACCTGTGTTCTGCAATGAAATATGTACTCCCAAAGGTGTCCATCCTCTGAATTCCCCACATGCTACCTGAACACATAAATATTCACCTGCTGCGTTTACATTCAGCTTCCTAGCCAGCATGGCTTTAGCTGCACTTTCCCAGGATGTGGCAATGGCAATGACATTTTCAGGCTTAATGGACGGGCCGTACGTCATAATCATCAGCGCCTTAAGGTTTACAAAGGTTTTTCCTGATGAAATTACTCTGACCTCACTCTTGGCATTCTTCTCAACCAGGGGGGCATACACTTGACAGATCTCGCTCACTTCTCTGATGTAGTTCTCAAGGGATTGGACTTCACGGTTTAAGAGGACATCATCAAGAACAATGATAATATCGGCTTGAATAAAAGCCTCCTCTATTTCAGTGTGCTCTGAAATACTGCGGAGGAGTGGAAACGCCATGTCTTCAGCCTCCATTACAATACCACAAAGAACTTCCTTAAACTCGTCAGTGTCAAGCAAATGAATACAAATTTCTGTGGACATCCCAAACACTTCTCCATTTGCCAACAGAGGGATCAGCTGATAACAGATTGGAGATGATGCACTGATAAGAGAAGGATATAGAAAAATTATAGTTAACGACTAACCACTGCTGTGCAGAAGTATGACATAAATAAACACTAAGATCTTTCTTTTGTATTTGATTATGTTTCAGTAGACCATTAGCTTGGATCCTTTATTGCTCTTTCTGTCATTTTAACAACTTAAAAAGTAAAACAGTCGGGTTCTCCTTTCATTTGAAAGTTTCCTCATTTTATACATGTCAGTTGATACTGTCACTTAAAAACTGGTGTGTTTAAACAACCACAGTTCTCTTAAGGTGCTCTGTTAGGACTACCAGAAATACAGAAATTTCTAAAACTAGAATTTCAAGAGACTCCTCATTTAAATAGTCCCAAAAACATTTAATGCAAGATAGTCGCAATACAAAATTTCTAGCTTATTTTGTAAATACTTGCTTTTCCCTTAAGGAGATCTGAGGTATAAATGTTGCCTGTTCACATCCCTCACTTAAACTCGTGCAAAACGTAACAAAATTAGAAATAGTGTCTGAATTATGTACTGAATGCTCATAGTGAGAGGCGCAGAACCTAATTCAAATCAGCACATTACAGGGATTCGTGTGTAACTTCAGATGGTGACACCTGTTGCCCATGCAGGAAAAAGCACATTCTTCTGAAGCTGAGTGAAATGTCATAGATACTCTTTTTAAACTCTCACCTGGTGATCCAGATCTGCAAAGGCTCGATATGACTTTTCAACTCTTCCTCCTCTTTTTCAATTTCAATATGCGCCTGCAGGTTCTCCTCAGCAATGTCTAACATTTCCTCACTCAACATTGTGGAGGTGATGCCGTAATAGTGCTAAGAACAAAAAGGATGCTCTCTAATCAAATGACAACCCACACAGAGCAAGGTAACATTAGAAAGGGTAGCTTTGAAGGAAGAATAAGGAATAACAATGTTACAAGAAAATGTAACATATGGCTTTACAGTATTAAAGGCAGCTTCTTACCTGAGCATATTCCAGAAAATCATTAACTCCTCCCAGAAGCAGACCCTTCCCTCCACGGTCCAACAGTTCTCTCCAAATGATAGGAGACTGTCTGTGTTCCCATCCATTCATTTCACAAATGTCATGAAGCCACTGCTAATGTAAACATGCCCACCAAAAGGTTTTAATACTTTTTCACATTTGATAAAACTTAAAAGTTACAGCTCTAAAGATTATCATTATTTCTTCTCAATACATAATTACAAGGTGCTTCACGATTTACTCATGTATCCGTCTATGCAAACTGGGGGAAATAACAAAAAGCAAGGCATGGTGATACACTGTAATACCTCAGCAAAAGAGCAAAAAGTCTTACTTCTGCTTGATTTCCATGCTGTAATTTTGCCCAGTTGTCTTAGTGGTACTGAAGGTAGCAATGCTGTGAAGCAACGAGTAATCTGAGGATTCTTATTTAGCTGCAGGAGGTAGGTAAGCTGCAGAGGCTAATCGCTATTCACTTAACTGTTCAAGTTACTTGGCTGAGGTGTCAAGCAAAATATAAGGTAATAAATACCACAGTACTGTATATCCCATGAATTAATACTGCACTTTTTTTCAGTTCCTTATATGGGCTACAGTAAAAGTACTCAGAAAGGCCCACCCATGTTGTAAACAAATATGTGAGATTTAATTTCATACTTCCACTGTAATTCAAAGGCGTTGAATGCCAGAAAAGTTCTTGACAAGTAACAACCCTGAAGGCATATGCAGTCAGTGTGCAAAAGTTTTACAGGCAGAGCAGCCATTTATACATAATAAAAATCCAATAAACTGGAACTTCTTACTGACAAAACACAGCTTTAGCTGGCCCACATTTTGTGCCCATCTTCTGTCTAGACTCATAAGAATGCCAGTCCCCCACAACATGCAAACCTTTCCTTTGGCTGGCGCTTGTAGCCAAAGCTGCTTCTGCAGCACCTCCACCCATGTATCGAAACACTAATACAGGAGAAGAGGAGACTTACTCCAGCCGAGCACATTTGTCACCTTGTAGAGCACCAGGGCGTCTACCAAGGGCTTGACTTACTGTGGCTTACCTCCCACTTGTCGGGGTGCTGAGTGATCTTGTGAACCCTGAAGTCTGGCAAGTTAGCCTGGAGATAGTCAGCCAGGAGTTCAGCTTTGGCATAGTAAGGGCAGTTTGCCTTACCTGTGAACACAGCAACAACACCACAGGTGGGAGATTTTGGGACTCATAAGGGCTTAACAGGCCAAACGTTTTCTAATTGTTCCAATTAAAAGTAATTAAACGTAACCAGCATCCCTTCAGTTCCCAGAAAGTAACAGGACAAGACATGAGGCAGCAAAGAAAGGATGATTTCGAGGTGGAACAGTCCCTTCCGCCAGCGGTGAAGAGCCAGGCTCTTCGGCCAGGCTGAGGCGGCCGCCCCGGGGCGGGGGGCAGCAGCAGGCAGCCAGAAGCCCCACCAGCGGGCCAGGGGGAGGCTTGCTCGGACCCGGCTGAGGCAGCGTGCCGGCCACGCACCGCTCTCAGGAGACTACAAGAACGGCAAGCTGCGAGCCTGCCGAGCCGAGCGGCCGCCCGGGCACTGGCAGTGGCACAGGCAGGCTACCCCCGGCGGCCACCCCTCGCTGGACGCCTCACCCGCCAGCACCAACTTCGCCATGGCCGCGGCACCCTCCAACGGTCGCGGCGGCGTCGCGCGGCAACGCGCTGCGGAGGTGTGTCCCTCGGCCCGCGCCGTCCCTCTCGCGAGGCCCGCCGAGAGCTCGCGCAGAAAGGCGGGCCGGGTGTCATGGCGCCGCTGCGTGCGAGGTAACCGTGGTCGGGCGGCGGGGTCTAGAGCGCGACTCGCCCGTCCCTTCCCCGCGCGGCCGCGGCGGGTAGCGGGCAGCCCGGCCCGGCCCGATTTCCCGCCGTTACGCCCGGGTGTTCCGAGCCGGTGCGGAGCTGCCGAAAGGCCTCCGTCCCCCTGGCGCCGGGCCGCGGGCCTACGGCAGTGGTACCGTCCCCCTGAAAGCGAGCTCGGAACGCAGAGCCTTTGCCGTGCCCGGCGCGCCGGCCCCGGGAGCGTGCCCGCGGGTGTGCCGGGTCGCCCCTGGATGGCGGCGGCGGGGCCGGGGCGGGCAGACCTGGCCACAGCCGGGCAGCGTTCTGGTAACGGCAGCGGAAGGCGGGCTGAAGTGACCCGCCAGAGCCCCGTCAGGAGGCGGTTAGGAAAAGACCCCCTCCCGGCATAGGTTTTGGTTAAAACATCAGAGGAAATGAGTTGACAGCCAGGATGAGTTAGCTGTGCGTTGGGACGTTTGACTAAAACGTACGAGACCCAGCAAAAGGCCCTCTGCAAATAAGTTTCCAAGGATCTTTTCCCATTTTTTCTCTCTTGTTCCCTGTATAGGTTGTGCATAGATTTGGCAATTTAAACTTTAGGAACTGAAAGTCTTGTAACTAATCCGTAATTTTCAATTGCTTTTACAGATAAGTGATCATATGTGGTTTCTCCAGGACTGTTTACACGGGTAGAATTTCACTGGATCCCTGTCTCTGAGTTGGCATTTCAGATCTATTCATGAGGCATCGCAAAAATGAATAACAAAATCAGTTATTTGTTAAATACTGTTAGATGCATGCATAGGTGTAATTCTGTGCTCACTCCCAAATCTTCAGCCACAGCAAGAAAACACATTTTATGGATTGGTAGATACAGGAATGCCCTGGAAAATGTGTACTTCAGGAAATCATTTTTAAGTATTTGTCCTCTGCATGGATCATCTCTTCAATTTCTGTCTCAAAAGACAGATGCTTTTAGCACAGGTGCTAAGATACAACCAGAGAAGAATACAGAGGCTTTGGTGAGTGAGCAGGCTCCCCAGAGCTCCTTAGAACTTGAAAAGTTGGATGACTCTGGGAGCGTCAAAGTGAAGCATGTAATGGAACACAGTGAGTTCTTTGATAGTCTCCGGAAATGCACCTGTCCTTCTGATGTCCTGGACTTGGCTTCAGAGTCTGCTGTTTCCACTAAGCACTTCACAAACTGTTTAACTACAGCGTGGAGGCTCTTCAGAAGCCTGTCGGAAGACCAGCAGCGTTATGAGAAGCAGCTGATCTTTGAGCACCCAGTGTTTGTCAAGCTTTGTCAGCAGCTGCTGCAGGACGCCAGAAGGATGACGCGGGGTGACCTGGTGTTCAGTCTGCATGCCGTGGTGAACCTAGGCGTTCCTCAAAACACTCTCCTAGTCCAGACTTTGGTGAGAGTTTGCCAGGTAAGTATCAAAATCCCTCTTCTCCTAAGTTTGGGCAGAAACCTTGGGGCTGATTCTGGGAGGTTGTGCAGCATCAGAGAGAGTTGGGTTACGTCCCGTGTTCAGTCTGATGTTCCATGGAAACAGGGCTTCCATACTTAATTTGTGTGTACTTTGGATTTCCTTCATTTTTGAAACCACTGCCTGATTTCAGGCAGATTTAACCGAGAGGAGAAGTGTCAAAAATTATTGCCCTTTTAAAATCAACTAAATTTGACTGATGTGAGGTCTTGTAGGTCACTGCAGAATTAAAGTTTATGAATTGACTTCTGGGGGGAAAGAGAAGATGGCAGGTACAGATTAAGAGTTTTCTTTTCCAAAATTTGTACTGGTCCGAAGTAATCTGACATTGTGACAACTCTTTTAACAGGAGAAGCTCAATCAACTCGATAACCGATGTATCTCAGTTTTGGCAACTACTTTAGCAGGGCTGGATAAAGACAAGAATGTGAGCGCTCTTCAAGCTGGATTACAGTGAGAACAATACATCTTTCACATGTTCCTCATATTTAAATGTTGTTTGAATAGATGTCTTTCAGAAATTGTGGAGGGAATGTCTGCACATAAGAGACTGGTTTTAGGACCTGAATGAGCACAAGAGATAACAGCTGTACAAGACAGGGATTTTTGGCATTGTCTTTGCAGTTTCAAGCAGAAAGGCTTCTGATGGCATAGGGTGCTAGACCGCCCTGCAGCGGATTCATATTCCGACTGCAGCTCCACCACTGTGGTTTCTTTTGTGCTGTTGATTGAGTCACTTCGCGTATCTATGCCTGTTTTATCCACGTGTAGAAAGATGATGAGACCAGCTTACTTTGTGCAGTATTGTGTTTTGTCGTGATGAAAAATGCTGTTTAACAGCATATTTAGTGAGTGCTGTTTAACATACTTAGTGAGTAAAAATTGATGAAGACAAGTTTAGACTTTATCAGTGCATCCAGCAAGGCCTTCTGTCTAGTGCTTTATCAGAATAACTTCTTTGGCTGTAGTGATTTTTTTCTGGGCCAATGAGATCTGTGTGGGTAACCACTGCTCACTCCCATGAGATTGTTTTTACGGAGGCTGTTACAGAACTTGGCAGGCATTACTACTTTTGGTCCTGTGTCAAGTCCAGCTTTGAGAAGGTGGATGTGTTAGCGATACGCAAAAAACAGGTTCTCCTGGAAGCTCAGGTACGTAGTTCTTGTAAGTTGGTAGAAAGCAAGAGATCCACCTACAGCTCTTTCTCTGAATTTCAGTGCAGTGCACAGAAGCGTGTTAATTCCTTGAAGCTTAACAGCACTCGCGCCTGCACAGTCACACGTGAAGTCTGGGCAGGTGCCCCTGCTGTTAATGTATCAGCAACAACACTCCTCTATCAGGATAATATTAAGAAAGGATATATAATAATTTTCATTAGCATTTGCTGCAGCTACATCATGGAGAGTTATGCTAACCTTGCAAAAAAGGAGGTGGGAGAGGAGCGGGGAATTGCAGCTTTAACTTGGGAGTACATCAGTGATGGAGAATGGGGGTACCCACCTGTTTCTGCTGAAATGTGGAAAGCTCTACTAAACTCTCTCCAGCTCAAGGCCTTGTGTGCGTTTCTTCATCAGGTTACTAGTGGAGCAGCGCATTCCAAGTATCAGAGACCTCTTTATACTGCAGAACCTGATGAAATGCATAGGAAAAGATGCTCCAGTCTTTCTGAAAAAGAAATTAGAGGTAAATTTAGTTGGAGGCTCATTTCTACTCTTCCAAAGCCTGTGCTCTTTATTGTTTGTAATTGTGTGTGGTTCTTTCCAGGCATTCAGAGAGAAAATAAAATAGAAAGGTTAAGTGCATTTGCTATATAAATCACAGTCCAGCTGTATCTGCAGGAAGAATTTAAATTCGGAGCTGGGAATACTCCACCATGAAAGGGGGCTGAAAGCAAGAGAGATGATACAAAAGAAGTTGAGGCACTAAAATAGCAGTGCCCTCACCTCTTGTTTGGGTTGGCCACGCAGTGTTTCATAGAAGCATTTACAGGGTGTTCTCTGGTTCTCTTGCCCAACTTGTGGCTGGAAGACAAGAAGACAGAAAACTAGTCTGTGATGGAGCCGTGTCCAATACAGGTGCCAGGCAAGAGGACCGATGGGAGTGAGATGCCAGGAGAACTCACCTAGCTCATCATGGCGTTACCTTTCTGTGTGTCTGAAAGGTCCCCTGGGAAATACAGTGGCTGGGGGCAGGCTGTAGGTTTTATGGCAGGGTGCACTGGGTTTCGCCCCTGATTTAAAGCCACTTTTTGAAACCTTTCCAACAGGGCCTGCTAGTGTTCTCATCACATAGCTGATGAGGGCAGAGTTTGTAAAAGCGGTCGTGAGGAAGGGAGGGAAGATACCACTGATGGGGAACTAGGCAAGAAAGAGCAGTGCAGAGGCCTCATGCAATGTGTTAGATGTAAGTAAATCTTTAACACTTGAACAAGGTACCACTTTTTACAAGACAGTGAGGACCTGGCTGAAGATGTGGTGGAATGTGGAAGTGAGAGGAAACTAACAAGTGGAAATGTTAACTGAAGGGAGCTCTTAATTTTCTGAGCCTACGGGTTGCTGTTTTTAATACTGTGTAATTTCTGTTGTAGACACTTTTTGTATTTAACCTTTGATATGCATACAGTAAGAATATTGTATTTTAATAGCAAATGTACTTTGTTTTTTACTGTCATTTATATCGATCTAATTACTGCTTTGATAAACAAAGCCTCTTTTGTGGCATCAGAGCTTACCTTCTGTGCCTCAGTCCACATTTATAGCTGGGTGTTAGTATTAAAGATACGCCACTTGGTGTGCCATTGCATCACTTTGAAGGCTTACAGCTTTCATGTGCATCCAGAACAGTAATTAGAGCACTATTAAATAAGTCAACTGTGCCAATTATATTTCTGCTACTTTGGTAGAAGACACATATTCACAATAATTGGAAATTAACTTTACTGAGACTTCTTTCTTAAACAAATAACATAAAGGCAAATTGCTGGGAACTTGCATAGTGGCACAGCTCTAGAACACTTGATCTGCTATAATTGTGTATTAACAAATTGAGAGTAGTCACTTGATGCTTTTGCTGTTTGTTGCTCCTTTTTCTGTCACGTAAGTCTGAACAGCCCAAGGAATTTGGGAAAGTTTTGATAAAAATGCCATCACAGTAATGTGGTGATAATATACCTGAAGAATGAAGGTTTTAATAACCTTTAATTCACTTCAGGTTGCAGTTTTGAAAGAGATAGACCATCTGACTTTCCAGAATGCTCTGCGTCTGTTTTTGGCTCTTCTTGAAATGAACTATTGTTCCATTCCAATCCTGAATGCCTGCAGTAAAAAGATCCAGGGTAAGAAAAAAAAAATTATAACTGTGTATTTTATGTATAAAGTATCTGGTGCTTTCCATCTCACCTTACTTCATGTTTGTATTATCTTTGGAGAACAGATTTTTTTATGAATACCAATCTGATGAAGCTCATACAGTTAAATTAATTTCTTAAATTTCCCTTATACCAAATTCTTCATAATTATTGTCTAATCTCCCGTTTCTGTATTCCTTTAAAACTCAGAAAATATCTTTGTTTTATGGGATACAGTAATGTGGAGCCTTTTGACAAGCCGCAAGACAGGAAATTATGGATCGATAATGAAAGCAAATAGCTCTTGTCATCTCTGCCCTTCTTAACATTTATCTGAATTACGTGTTTTTCTTTGCATTTTTCTGTATGCAGAATTTAGGAAAAAGAATTTAATTCTAGCAAGAAAAATAGATTTCAGGTAAACTTCTAAAACAAATCTGAATTGGAAGTGGATGTCTGGTCTAGTGGAAGGTGTCCCTGCCCATGGCAGGGGAGTTGGAGCTAGATGGTCTTTAAGGTCCTTTCCAACCCAAACCATTCTATGATTCTATCTTGCAGGATGGATTGGTGGCTTAGTGTGATTAGTTGATAAATTAAAAGGAACACAGCGTTTCCCTGATTAACTGGATTTAATTAGTGAATGCTGCTTAATAACTGATCTTATGCTGCAGTCCAGAAAAAAAATTAAATAAGAGCTAATGATTTCACCTCTTTCCATACCTTTACAATGTATTTCTGAAGTATATGTGGTCAGTATGTTTTGATTTACACTTAAAATACATACGAATTTTTGTCTTAAAAACATGAAGATAAAACCCCGGCATTCCTAACAAAAATAAACGACGAGTGTTTGGGCTGCTTGTAGAGCCTTTATTTGCCCTGGTTGTTTGTATGTGTTAGGACACAGTCTTTACACATCCTGGATTCTCCCATAGTCCCTGCACCACTCAGTACACAGGCTAGATGGCATACAGAGAGCAACTACTCAGTAGTCTTTTCTCCACTTCTTTTAGTGCATGTTCTCAGGGCTTACATGCTGCACATCATGTAAATGATGCTCTGGGAACAGAGTGATTAATTTCTGGACAGAAATTACCCCGATCAGAGGCTGGAGATGAAATAGGAAGAGGTGGGAGGGAGGGGCATGCTTTGGGGCCCATGGGGCAAAGGAATTCTCCAGTTGGTTTTCCAGGTCCTGTTCCTTTGCTTGGGGTCTCAAGAAAGTAGCCCCCTGTCCCATATCTGGGAACCTGACCAGAACTGTAGTAACTGTGTACTTCATAAGTACTTACTGAGTTTTAGCAGCAGCAAGGGAATGACGAGTGGTGACGGTCATTTTCTAATTATGCAAAAAAGAGAGATAAAGGTCAGAGTGTCCAGTAATTTGAGATTCCACTAGCCTGTTTTCTTTAAGAATACCCAGCATTACAAATCACTTTATTTGATGCACAGCTCTCATTGGCTTCAATTGCAATTGTCAGCACTCAGCACTTCAAGAAATGAGGCAACTGTTTTACGCTGAGTTTGGAAAATCACTGAACACAACTCGGAGGAGTTAAGTTCAGCTACTTTCCTGCTATCTGCTTGCGTCCTTTAGCAGAGGAGAAGTAAAGTCTGGCTTTGATGGGTGCTGACCTACTACAGTAACTATGCTCTTTGGCAGTCACTGTCTTTTATGACAGATATGTCCCTCGTTGCACCAAACGAAGCAGGATGTTCAAGAGAGCACTGTTCTTCAGTACTTAATCTTTTTCATCTCAGGAGCAGTTCCATCGTGTGTGGCAAATGAAGCCACAATCCTGTGCAGAAGTCTGACTGCCAGATGACGACAACCTGCCTCATCACGCTCATATGCCAGGAGGTTACGTTATGGTTTCATGTTTTCCAGTTCGGCATACACTAATGCTTTTGAGCTTGAGTCTTTAGTGCATTTTAACGTGGATTCATACTTGTGGTTTCTTGCAGTTTTGTAAAACCAAATGGAAAAAAAAGAAGAGTACATTTCATCATGTGCTAATATCTGATTAATCGCCAGCTTTAGATCCACCTCTTTGTTACTTCCTCAGCTGATATGGAGACAGGGAGAGCCCAGAGGCTCAGTCAGGGCTAAAGGGGCTAGCCTGAGGGTTCTGTGCTGAGTCCCGGAGGTGCTGAAAATCAAGAATCTGTGAACAGAAGATGTTCTGGGAACACAGTATTCTCTCTTCTTTTGTTAGCTTGTCCCCTTTCGCTGATCCCTTCTAGCTTGATCTTGACTCAGTTTGGTTTCTTCTACCTCTCAGTTTCTTCGAGTGTTGTAGCTCAGTTGACTTTGCCTAGCAAGTCTCAGCCTGTTCCACAGTTCCTCATCTATTTGTTTTTCCCCTCCTCCATTCCTTAGCCAAACTGTTCGCAGTGTCTCCAACCTGCAGCTCCCATTGTATCACTTGTCCTTCTTTGCTCTTGTGTTGCAGAGAATGTCCACGATACTCAAATTCGGCAGTTAATCCTCATTCTGGAAACTTGTTACAGTCTCCAGTACCGTAATGTAAAACTGTTTTCAGCATTAGCAGACTATGTAAATTCTACTGCCTGCCTTTGGGACAAAAGACAGGTGAGTTTGAGACCAAATAATTTGGTACTAGGTGGTACTAGGAGGATATCTGGTGCTTTCCATCTCACCTTTCTTCATGTGTGTGTTTGATCTTTGGGGAACAGATTTTTTTACTAATTCCAATCTGATGATACAGTTAAATTTTTAAAATGCTCTTATATTTATTGAATAAAGAAATAAGAAATAAAAGGGGTGTTACGGTTTGAAAAATCTGCTTTCATTAAAAATGCCTTTTATGAAATCAACAGGATTCACTTTACTGGCTTTCTTCACCTTATCAATCTTTTCTTTTAGATTATTCTTTTTATTTCTGCCTCCGAGACACTTGGCTTTCAGCCTAGTGAGCTGATGGGTACTTTTGCGAAGAAGGTGACAGAAGACCCTGAATTCCTCAACTTGAAAAACCTCTTGATTGTTCTCCGAGTGTATTCACGACTCAACTATGTTCCCCAAAGCGAAAATCATCTGTAGGTTTTCATTTAGAATGCTGATAATGTTACGTACACCTTATAGAGTAATGAATGACAACTGCCATTTAATTTCAGTTGTGAGAGATTTCATAATCCTGTTTTATCTGTAAGGTAAATTTGGTGTGTCTTTTCACATTTTTTTCTACACAGGAATTTTTCTCTGTGATTGAAAATGAGACCTTGGTTCTAGACTGACCAGGCTACTGAATCTGTTGATAGGTAGCTGTATCCTCTAAGAAGAATCAAAAACTAAGTTTAGATTACACAACATATGATTACACAAGATAATAAAGATTTCTAACTTGTATTTTTGTTTGAAATCTGTATTTTATATAGGCTTATTTGTATATTTAGCTACTTTTCTTCTGTCTTTGGAAAAGGTTTTTTGAGACTCTTCATAGCTGCTTGAATAAATACCTCCCTCAGATATCCAACACAGACCTGCTGAAGGCAGTGTATTCATTTTGCATCTTAGGATATCTTCCTCATCGTGCACTTGATGTGCTGCTGCAAAAGGACAGCAGTAATGAACTTCTCCCTTCAGGTCAGGCCTTACTTTGTCATGTTCTCGTTTTAGAAGGGGCAGTCTGCCTCTACCTACCTTGTTGTATTCGTGTTCAAAGTTGAGAAACCTAAGTATGCAAACATGATTGATATTAAATTTGAAGTCCTCAAGGCAAAGCTAACGTGATGGTGATGTAAGTGATCTGTTTCTGCACTAGGGCTTATTGTCCTGTGCCCCATGGTGGCAACAGTTTAATAGTAGGTGTGCACACGGAGAGAGGTGAATATGAGATTTGTGGAAACGTTAGAAAGGTGTAAGAGCCAGGGATTCTATCTTTGACAGATGTTCAGGCATTTTTAAAAACAGAGGAAGTCTTAACCTTTGTAAACCAACTTTAGTACCTAGAATCATGAATAAAAGGTTTTTTTGACTGCTCTGAGTTATAATGAGGAAGTTGGAATGGCTTGTAGTAGAATTTGGTTTCCACATTACAGTTCTCTATCGCAGTAGAGTAGTTCAGTGGAGTAGAAATTTGGTGTAGAGTCAAACACTGTGTCTAGCTGCTGAGTGAACCTGAAAGCTGTAATTGCTTAGAGTTTGCGCATCTTGGTACTCCTAATGAACAGTGTGAAAATTATGGCCAAGTCTGATACCCCTTCTTTGGTTTATAAATAGCTGTCTAGTTGTCTGGATTTTAAAATGGTTTTATGCATGCTCTCTCATTCCATGTTCTTCTTAAGTCTCCTGTAATAACTGATAGCATGCACAGAGCTGTGTACAGTAGAGGGGAAAGCCTGGATAAGTGGGCAGGTCCTAGCCACAGGCTTTTAATATAATCAGTGAATTGATAGTGTATTTTTAACAATATATTAAAGGCACTCCATAACATTCAGTGAAAAATACAATTGGGTTTTGATTGCTATATTGAAATTCATTTGCTCTGCCAGAACAGACTATAAATGACAAAGAAATGAAAAAATCTGTGAGATGTTACATTGGATGTAATATTCTTTGTATCCTTTTTCAGATGATCTGTACAAAGAACAAAACGAAAACATGCTTTGCTGTGTGAAAGCGTGTATGGAGCTTGATAGCCCTTCCTTCACGAAGCCTGCACTTGTGCCGACGGAGGACCTCTCCTTATTAGTATCTCTCAATCTCAGAAAAGCTCGGGAGGCACTGATAGAACTTCTGGGAGATGAGAACATGTTTCGGGAAAATGTTCAGCTGCCATATAAATATCATATTGGTATGAAGCTAAATTACTCTCATATTCTTTTTAATGTAGATTTATAGTCCCCAAAATAGTAAGGTGGGGACAAATCTGAATAGGGTGCGAGTGATTAAAAGTATCACATTTTGAAGACACAGTCTTTTAACAAATGTCCTTGATTGGTGAATCTACTTCCTAGGATGCTTCTGCTAAAGTATTTAAGTCAATTTACTAAAACTTTGTGATTGCTTTTCTTTAAAAAACTGCTTTGGACTTTTTGTTAAGCATCAGCAAGCAGATGTTAATTGTACATAAATCCAATATGGCCAACTTCTAGAGAGTTGACATATTAATACTAAATTACATAAGAAACAAAGCCAAACTGCGGCCTTCTTTTGTTCTCTTGACTTGTTTCTTCTCCAAAGCTTTGGCTAAGGTTTGGGTTCTGCTTTCATTTAGGAAATGGGATATGACCTTCTTTGACAGGTGATCATTTCATAACGTTTGCTTTCTTTTATATTTTGATAGTGCTTATTTTTTTGCCAGACACCCAGCTTACCAATTTTTCTGTATTTGTAATAATTTTCTTCCTAAATATTTCTAATGAGGAGTGGGATTATTGGAGTAGGTATGATCATGACTAGTTCCTTTAAACTATGATTTCATTCCCATAAAGTTATATCTACAGTTTCCAAAAACAAATGTGGTGGGTTTTTTTCTGCAGGTGTGCAAGCTGTAGCTGCTTATATTGGTTTCAGGGAGGGAAAGGCCATCAGTAACATGAAAATTATTAGAGAAGAGCAATTAGAAACAGCAGTGAACAGTGTCTGTTGCCTTTTTCAAATGAGCTGTTCATTTGACAACAAGTTCTGTTCAAACGAGAACATAAATTGTAGCCTCTTGCAGTGTTAAATGTTTTGTTGGTTTGTTTTCAGATTTTGAAATCAGAATGGATTCAGACACAAAGAAGGTGCTCCCAATAGCTGCAACAGATGATCATGCAGACTCAAGTGTTCAAAGGTGGCTTTTTTGACTGCATATTTTTTCTAGCAGGCTAGTTTTATTTGTATGTATTCCATCCAGTTACTTCTTTGGTTCACCAATTGGCCGAAGCAAAGTAGATAACTAACTTGCTATTTGTGCTCACTGAAATACGCAAAAATTGCCGTGCCAGTTCAGAGCAACAGCTCACCCAGCTCATTACCTTATTCTAACAGGGGCTAAAACTTCACATTTCAGAGAAAGAGACTGGAAACATCACAGTCATTGGGTGCTCTTATAATGGATACGGGTTTTGAAGTACGACTGAAATCCCTTCAAAAAAATTGCTACATAATGGCATTAAAATTCCAAATATTTGTGTGTCCAATTAAACATCAGTTATTCTCTGAGTCTTTAAGATGTGCATCTCAATGGTATGTTATGGCAATTAATTCAGCTGCTGAGAAGTGATTTGAATAAAAAGGATCATCATATCCACATTTTAGGTGATTAATTTAATCTTGTGTAGAAGAATGACCTCTCAGTAACTGAAGTGGGACATATATCATTTAAGTAGAAGTGGGTAATACTTACCATTCCTGTGCTGGATCACTGCACAGCAATGTAGTTTGTATAGCTTGCTTTTTGGGAAAAGGAGAGCTAGTGAATTGTGTAACAGAAACTCACAGTCAGCTTTCCAAGGCATTCAGCTTTCCTCACCCTTCCAAGTAGGTTTTTATGGCAGGAAGTAACTGATTCTGAATATTAGCAAAGGAACAAAGTAAATGTGGATGCTGTCAAAATAACGTAGAATTTTGAATGATCTGTTTCCTTCTCAGTGGGAGAAGTGGAGATCTAAGGACTTAATTCTCCTGTAGGTATTTGGGTTGATGCTGGTAGTTCTGTGAAGCTGGTGGAAGAAGAGAGGGTCTAAGTTACTTAAGTCTGGAGAAGGAAAAGGATAATGAAATTTGTGCAGTCCTGAGATTTTTGTTTACCAGAAGGCAAGCATGTTAAAGGAGATCATTGAATCATTGTCTTAAAAATGCTTAGTCTGCATTTGTACAATGAACAAACGCAGAATTCCCTACTCTTCTTGCTTGTAGGTTGGCTTTTCTCTTTGTTCCTCTGTCTGCCTTCTGTGTGGGTACAATGCACCCCCAAGGGAAGCTGGCAATGAAGAAGCGGCATCTAAACAAACTGGGCTATCATGTGATTCTGGTAAGAAGAGCTCTGCTGTTCTCTCTGGTTTGGTCCTGTTATCGGCACAGAGAAGAGTATTTGTTTGGTAGAACAGACCTTTTAGGGAATGGTGAGCCTTCTCCAGAGTGGTAGGTGTCTATCCGCTCTACATAGAAGGTAGTGGAGTCACTAGGGCGAAAGGACAGAGGAACTCTACCACTTACCATTATCGGTGAAATAAATATAATCATAGTTCAGGGGGGGAAGATCAAGCCACTGAATTGCTTTGTCCCTGCAAAATCTGTGTGACTTTGGCTTATTTTCCTGATTTTTATAGAATGAATGATCTAAGTCAACTTGTTCTCAAAATACAGCGAGTCCCTAGGGCCTTCCCATCACTGAGCACTTGGTTTGTGGGACAATGTAGTTTGCTAGAGACAGTAGAACTCAGGTACCCTTTCTTTTTCCTTTCCTCCAGGTCCTGAACAAGAAGTTTCAGGAAATGAGAAATGAAGATGCAGTTGAGTTTTTGAAAGAGAAAATCTATTCAGAAAATGCTTTCCATTTTTCTGAAGTGACTGTGCAGGATAATAATTAAAATAAACTAACAATTTGGGGTCTTCTGATCTCTGTCATTCCTGTGTAATTAATGTAAGGATTTAATGAAAGAGATAAGCAGTTTTATACACAACTGCCTACTCCAAGGTATTACAGATTGAGAAAAAAGTGCACAATGTCTGCTCCTAGCGGGCGGTTTCATTTGTGAAGTGGGAGTGGGGTTTCTTTAGTGGAAAGAACTACCTAATTAATCCAAAAAGCATCCTGATATCTATTGCTGTTGAAATGAAATTTCTTCATTTTCTCTTCACTTTGCTTCCCCATGCCCCAGGTCAACCTTCTCCCTTCTCTTGAGCTGGGTCAGGAAAGGAAGTGACTATTTCAGGTGCCATCAGAACCTGGCCTACAAATATGCACTTCAGGGATTCCCCACAACTTCCCACCCCCAGCATCCCATGTGTTCTTCATGCAGAACTATAGATGGTAAAAAAAAAAAAAAGGCAGTAAAGAGCTCAGCCTAAGGGTTATGTTAAAAAATCCAAAGTTACGTGAAAAGTTTCTGAAGGAGCAAATCTCACCCAGTTCTCAGAAGTTGAGGCCAATAATGGTTCTGTTAGCTGTATGCTTTTTCTTTTGAACCTTTTTCTTCACTGCTACTGTAATAGATTTTGAGACTTTTCCCTAGAAGAACACAGGTCTGGCGTGTCTTTATAAACTGACTCTTGCTCTCTGTTTCTTACTGTCTCCATAACTATTCAAAGAGATGTTGCACTACTCCAATTTGTTCATTACATACTGTGCTACAGCTCCACTGGCCTGTTTCATATTGGTGGAATTGCTAATGTTGGCAGAGTCCTAGAAGTACAAGGCAGATTTGAGCTGAAGGAGCAGAAAGAACTGGTGTATCTATCTTCTCCAGTTTTGGTAATGTTTACTGGTAAAATATGTTTGTTGTGCTGGAGTTGCCGAAGTACTTAGTAAGAGCATTGGAATGGTCAAAATACATATATTTGCCAGCAGCAGCTTGTTTCTGTGGTGTAATAATGAGATCCCCAGTCACAGCTTTGCTGTACCAGAGCCACAGCCCAATCGGCATGAAGGGAGATGGCAGTAATTCCTACAGCAACTGTGTGCTACCTGACGGTGGTGCCCTTGCCTCGCTCGGTGAGCTACAGGCACTACCTTCTTTGTCTTTCTGAAGTACCGTGGGCACATGGTTAAGGTCGTACAATGGCGAGATAAAAAAGGTATCACAGTGATGAGGTAAGGTGAAAAGAAACAATGTGCTTAAAAAAAATTCATTGCTAACTTCTTGCAGAACATAGTGATGGAATATGGTGTGCATTTATGACGGAAACTCCAAGCAAAGAAGCGTCACTGCAGCCTGGCATAAAAGGCAGAGAGCTGTTCAGCATTTCAGTCTCTGAAATGCAGCAGGTGCAGAAAAACCAGATTTGATGCAACTGTAAGACATTAAGCAGAGCAGAGTTCAAGTTTGTTGTGCCCCCTTTTTGGATCTGCTACTTTAAGAAAGCATTGACTGTAGAAATTCATGTGTGAATGACTGGTCAGTGCCACTCAGATGGTCTGAGCTGGCCGACTGACTCATGGTCCCGGCCTGCGCTGGAGGAGGTGTGAAATACCCTGTGCTGGAGCACTGGGTAGTGCTCAGAGCTGCGTACAGAAAGCATTTGGTGCTGTTCAAAGCCGAAGCCCTGCAAACCAAACTAAGGCAGCACCTGCTGCTGCTATTGCCTGGGCCGGGGAACTGCTTCCTCTGCTTTGAGCTTTTCAGCCAGGTCCTCAGTAGAGGGTACACAGCTCCCATGTCTTCAGGGACAGAACACCAGGCAAGGAAGTGTACTGTCCCCTTGGGTGCCAGCAGCCGGGACAGAATTAGTCATGG
This sequence comes from Rhynochetos jubatus, assembly GCA_027574665.1. Taxonomy (NCBI): domain Eukaryota; kingdom Metazoa; phylum Chordata; class Aves; order Eurypygiformes; family Rhynochetidae; genus Rhynochetos; species Rhynochetos jubatus. The sequence goes on along the minus strand of CM050654.1, from coordinate 15,604,519 downwards.
GTGGGCACAAAATGGCATAGCACATTACACTAAATTAGCTGAGCACCATCCTTTCTGGTTTTAAACACCTTGTGTGTAGGTGGAAACTTACACAAGCAGTATGGTAGCGTAGTATTCTGCCATAGTGATCAGCTTGCTTATTAAAATACCTCGCTTCGTGCTGCCTCCATAATGTAAGTCATTACTGTGTCACCTACACCAATTCATAGTTCCAAGCAGTATGTAGCTGCTGCCAGAGAGGCTTCAGAGCTGTGGGTTTCTTGAATCTTTACATCTGGTAAAAAACTACTGCTGCAATGTCTGAAATAAACCTGGGTTTCTCAGGTGGCCAATGCAGGTAGTAAGGGAGATCTAGCCCCCTGTTTTGTGCATTCCTCTCTCTATTCAGAATACCATTCTCCTCTCTCCTGAATCATACTTGTTAAAATTCATGGGAGACTCACAATAAAGATCAACAATAATTATTTTGCTCCTGTAATTGTGGGTTTTGTCACTGCATGGATTGCTCAGTGCGAAAGGTGCAAAATCCCCTTTGTAAAGCAAACCAGATACTAAACATGTTTTTAGCTGACCTGCCAGCAAGGCTAACAGGAGATGCAAGCTGCACCTTTCTCTACTGTTTTCACAGTCTGCCTGCAGGCTCAGGAACATGTGTTTCTAACCTTTATTCACACTAGGAACACTTTGTCAGTGCAGTGGCTGGAAATTTTTTCTGAACAAGGAGTGAGGAACCAGGAAGCTGAACATGGCTTTATTTCATACAGCCCAGGGGGGTATCTTATTAACCGATGGAACCCAGGCATTTGCTGTGGTGTCTGACTCACTAAAGGTATTGCCAGGGTGTATCCAATCTGTAGCAAGGCCAAGGTTCTCAACCCCATGTAGAGTGAAAATAGGTAATTTATTAAGTAAACTAAATTGCTGAGGGAGGGGAGGATCTTCAGTGAATTGAAGGCTTGTTAGAGATGATAATTATGTAGCTATGACTTAAAGACAGTGCACAAAGCAACCATGTATTTGACCAGATTCTTGTATGAAGGCAGCATGTTTTATTCCTGGGCCACAAAGAAGTCTGAAAAGTAGATCCATAGAAATCTTTCCTTCATCTGAGCTATGAAATACTAGACACAAGTATTTGTCCTGCTAATCTCAAATAAAAAACATACTGCCTTTTATGATTCCTGTTTTTTACATGCTGCTTGCTGTTGGACAGCCTTTGATTTATAAATCTCATATTATTACAAAACAGTAAAATGTCATGATAAAGCTGGTCTGTCTGGTAAATTTTTCCTTGAGAATAATGCATATACTGTTCATTCTTTGAATTCTCCACATCATTTGAAGGATATCCACATACAAAAAGGTGACCAGCTCAGATCATTGTCACATATCATAGAATCAATAAGAAAACATTGTGAGAAGGATTTACAAATGTAAGTTATATAGCAAATTTCACTGGCCCCAGGATGATGCTAAGTATTGCAGGATGTGTGAACAGATCTAAAATGAGAGCAAGAAACGGGAAGGCAGAAGATGTGGGCTACAAGGGTCAAGAAGGCTCTTGTGTGAACAGAAAATAAACTAGTACCATCTGAGCAAAAATGAAACAAAGTTTGTGAAGTAATGCAGAATGAGAACAGTGGGTGTTTGGAAAAAGAAATTGTTTCCATAAGCAGCTGGATTTTCAGACCCTGATGACCTGTAGTTCTCTCCTGCTTGGATTTGCTTATGTCTAAAACCACTTTTGAGCCCTAACCCCAGCCTTCTCAGGACTTGAAATATTCCAGTCACCCGTGCACAAGAAACATCCAGAAACTCTCTTTAAAACTTCCACCTTGCTCTCAAATTGGCCAAGACATTAAAAGTGACTGGGAATGAGGGACTAAAAGTACATTGCAAGAGTTTGATTTTTGTTAAGTCATAACTAAATAAACTGATGCTTGGAATTAGAGAATGAAAGTCTGTTGCTCAAGTATGGCAAGCGATTCTGTAGAGAAGAGGGTGAATAGGCTTTGTATGCAGAGACCTAGAGATGTGGCTCTGGTCTACTGCTGAAGAACATACTAGGATTTCCCTCTAATGCTCCCCCTCTCCCCACACTGGCCATTCCAGTAGGTTTTATTCTGTATTGCCATTTGTTAATGTGAAGCTATTCTCTTCGCACACAAATCTCGAAGCACATAAGCTTGCATGGATGAGGTTCCAGTTCCAATACCTCTGTACTGATACTAGAATATGTGAATTAAAAAAGACTTCCAGGTGTTTTGTAGGTTTCTGAAAAGGTGGAACATTCACTCCTAGGTGAAACGTGCTGAAATTAGTTATTTCAGACCAAGAGCAGAACCGTGTTCATCTGTGGATTTCTACGTGCATACTTTTTAAAGCAATGATGGTACATAACCATAGGTTTTACTGAACATGTAATCCTGTGGTTTTGTTCTTTGCTAGTAACCACAGTGGTCTTAGCAGTTGTGTGTTGTTCTTCTCCTTTAAGTAATACAAATATAATGGAACTCTGAACTATGTTAAAGATCTGTCCTTCTTGTTGTAGCCGGTTTTTCATTTTCTGGACAAACACAGCATAAAGCGAGGGTATGAATGTGTTGGCAACTGTAAGTAGCCACCCAGGAACAAGGCGGAAGAGAATCTGTCTTTGGGTCTGCAGCAAAGGTCCTTGTGCTAACAGATACCTAGTGAGCTTTTTGTTTCACCCTGTTCCCTCTCTCTGAAAAGGCTCCTATGCTATATTTCACCAACATTGTTGCCATGGCACCCATCAAAACCCACAAAACCCAGATATGCTCTTGCTTTATGGACAAGATTCAAATTTTTGTAAACAGGATAATTCATTTTCACTTTTCACTGCTATAGGTAAGGGACTCTATCCGTGCCTCCAGACAGAGGCAATTTACTGAGCATTCTTTGTCATTCCTGAGTATGTGCCATAGTTGACTCTTATCTGTCCAATCCACAAAGGGCAATTGCTAGATTTTCTGTATTTGCCTGGTTTATTTTCATAGTACAGATTTTCTGCATATGTTATCTGTACTCAACCACCCTTTAGAAAGGTGGGGAAGTGTGTGTGGAGTGTGGGGAAAGGGGGAGCGCCTCATCAGCTGGTTTAAATTAAAGTCAGGCCACTACAGCAACATACACCGGCTGAGGCTGTGCCTCTGCAACTTCAAAGGAGAAAACTTGAACTGTGACGCGAGCCCAGTTTTCTCCTGCGGTAGGGAACAGCTGGTCAATCAGACCCTGACTGCAGAGACGCTGGTGTAAATGGTAAGAACTGTTACTGACATCTTGATGTGTCCTGACACAGATGAAATGAGATTTAGGAAATACACAGAGGCCTGTTGTGAGGTAGGTTATATATTTGTATGTTAAGATGCTATTGCACACAGTAGCTAGGGAGGGAGGAGAGACCAAGCATGGAGCCCACATTTGAAATGTCAGTCACATAATAAAAGGCTAATCTTTTAAAATATATATATTGAAGGCCAATGCTGGGTTCTTACTCGCCCTTTGTGCTGCCTCAGCAGTTATGTATCAGCTTTAGCAGAACAACAGACACTTCCTTGACACAGGGAATTCTCCAGGAAATACAAGGCATCCTAAACTCCTTGTACACTGTGGTGTATGAGGCAAGAAGAGGGTAAGGACTGCTGATGCATTTGTCTCTGTTGTTTCAGAATACACTTCACTTTGCCAGTGAACAGTTTGTCCCAGGGACACACCATCTTCTAAGTGAATCTTCAGGCCAGGTCACTTCTGTATAAATGCAAGGAAAATGATGGAGATCGGAACACTTAAGCAGGCAAAAAAAAATATTTGTGTGCATGGGTGTTTGGAGATTTGCTCTGTATCAGTCTATGCTCAAGGAACAGTATAAAATGGTGAATGCACCACTGATGTCAGCAAGAAAACTTCCTTCTCAGTAGGCATTACTCCCCCAAAAGGTAGTACTGAGGAGGGTGAATGTTGGTTTGTTTTCTGCTGATGCAGAATAAAGAAAGCACTTTCCAAACTTTCCACTGCTGGTGGTAGGTTTGATACTCATTTGCTGAATCTAGTAACTCGGTATTTGAAGGGGAAAAAAAGAGAACAATCAAGGTATCAAAGCCACTCTCTCTGAACAGAGGATAAGATGATCTGACACTAAAGCATTAGACAGAGACAGAGGGAATCCGAGTTCAGCTCCCTGCTTGCCACCGCTTACCTGTCTGCTCATGGACAAGTCACTCAGGAGGTCCCCGTGATGCACCCAGAGCCCCGGTGTTTGCACCCCTCTCAGTAGCGCTGAGACTCAAAGGAATGTCCTGCTTGGCAGCAGAGGCACAGTCCCAGCACAGCCAGGCGTCTGTGTTCCCTGTCTGTATAGTGGGGATATCCCTGTGTCGGGTTGCTTGGATCTGTAAGTTCTCCCAGGCGGAGCTGGCTGATGTTTCAGATCCACTCCTTGTACAGAGCAGTAACAGTTCAGCCATGAGAATGGAGAGTCTTGGCTAACTGTAAAAGAAATGGCTCCCTCTGCTGAAGAACCCCAAAACTTCTGACCAACAAAAGCCATGGCAACAGCCTTACTGCAAACCTACCCAGCCCTGTCACAGCGAGCATTTCAAAGTTACAATAACCCCGTCCCTTTCGCAGATACTATTAGCAGCAACACTTTTTACCAAATCAGGCACCTAAATACAACGAGTTGCTGCTGCATGTCATACCCATACACACGCAACACACTTTTAAACCCCAGCTTATAAATTCTTGAAGGCTCATTTGCAAAACTACACTGGAAATTCTACTGAGCAAAGTTATGTAGAATGGACTTTTGGCTTAGACAAGATCCTCTTTGAGATCGTTCATCAGGTACTGTTGGTTTCATTAATAATCACTGAGATTCCTCAGGAGCATCCTAACCATTTTTAACAGATCCTCGTGCTGGCTGAGGGTTTGGAGTATGACCCACCTTGCGTGGACGTACATACACAACTGCACGCGTGCAAGCAATATGGTTATGCTCAGTGGTGCTGGTATTAAACAGAAAGCTAAGTATGTGCATCACTGTTGACACAACAGAGGCCAAAGGTTAATAAGAACATGTCTTACAGCTGCAAAAGCTAATTACTTAAGTGAATATAGTGTATATTGTTTGCGTCTAAGAAATTGTACGCAAGCATATTCACATCTAATCATAAAGTATTTTAGTGCCTGTAATAGAAGTCATTAAAAATAATGTTGGTTATTCTAGAATGCAGTGCAGTAAGCTTGTTTTTTAACCATTAAGCAATAATAGAGACTTATGTGCCATCCTTTACAGTTCTGATAGCAGCAATAAAATAATACTAGTTTATTTACTTACAATGGTACTTATTTTATTTAAAAATACAGGGTAGGCTTTTAATGTTATATGACATCTTTAAAAAGACCTGATTCAAACAAACAACATACTGCTTTGACAGCTAAAGATTTACAAGAGATTTTGTTTCTTCACAAAATCAAGGATTCTTGCCTAATTCTTGCCCACTCAAAACATCAATATAGGATCAAACACTTCTGAAAATTCTTTTCCCCCAGAGAAATACCTTTGAAATCATAAGTTCTAATCATGTTAGCAGAAGGTGTTCTTACAAGGGAAAGTTTTCGGGACGGGAGAAGGTGAGTGAGAAAATGTACCTGGTCTTTCTGACACTGGATTCAGGCACATTAAAAACTGTCAGCAAATTGAATCTTTCCTGTGATCCAACTACAAGGGCAATACTTTGCAGCCAGCTTGTATGTGTGGACTTTGGGTTCATCAATTTACCACTGCACCTGAAATATACTACTAGTATTTTTTTTAAGTTAAATTGTACAATCCTTATGCAGACAAATGCCCCATAGGAATTGTATTTACGTAAGGACTGTAGGATTTTATGGACAACTCCTTGTAAAGGTGATCGCCCTTTCTTCCTAGAACTGAACTAACAGGGTTTGTTACATTACAGTAACAAGTGGTAAATATCATCTTGAATTTAGATTGTATGTTAAAGGACCAGGTCAAGGTTCCTTGGCAGTGACATTTTGCTGTCTAAAGGATGGAAGAAAAATAACCACCCAGGCCGCATGTTATTAAGGAAAGACAATTCACTAATAACATTCTACTTTCCTGGTTAAAGAAAATGGTGTCTGAGGAAGCTGCTCTGCCAGCCTAATTAAACCAATACAGATTTTGTCAGCCTGCTTCAGCCTGCTTCCATAAGGAACTGCTTACTAAACACGCACGTGAAGTTCCTCTCTGATTACAAAGCTGTCTACAAACTGCATCACGGGACTTGTGGAGAAAAGGCAGGTATTATTCCCCACACTGACAGAACACACTGATGCTTCCGGTTTTGGCTCAAAATATGCGAGTATGCGGGGGTACGAATGCTGTAAAAACTGGAGAAATCTTTGAAAGCGTCTGTAAATGTGTACGTCTTGAAATTACTAGATCACGTACTAATCACCAAATTAGTTCCGCCAAGCTAAAGCTTAAATCACTTGATAATCTGAAGGACACTTAAGGTTGGCTTAACGGAACTAGTTTTAAAGTTTGCTAGTAATGTCATTCTGATCTAGTCTATGTTGGCTGGAATTCTTTCTGGGTTAAGATTATTTTAAATCTTATGTAAGGTTAAATCAAATGTAAGGTTAATGTGGTGTTTTCAGTGTAATCTTGGAGAAAGAGAGCAGAAAACTCACCAAGATGACTCTAGAAGAGAATTGTCATAACTCAGCACAGCTTCCAGTATATTCCCACTTATGCTGGGATTGTTGCTGGAGCTAATGAGGCTTGAAAACAGCAGTGTCAAACCACAGTAGAGTCCAGAGAATTTCAGAAAAACCTTTCTCTAACAATGCTGCGAAAGCTGAAGACTTGGCATGCTGAGAACAACGATTCACACTGCGGACCACACAATGTATTGCTGAATATTCATACGCTACAGAATTAAGACTAAATACTGAATATTGTAGAAGGAATTGGAATATTTTGAACAGATAGAAAGACAGAAACATCTTCTAGTACACATGGAAAAAACAATACCTATAGAATAAGCTATCTCCTATGACAAGTCAATGGGAAACAGAACTGTCAATTCATTGTGTGCTTCCTCCAGGCAAAGCTACGGTGATAACCAGAGGATATTTTAGTAAAACAGCTGAATTACCCACCCTTCTTCAGTGGAGCAGAAGACTAGGATTTAAGGCACATTAGTCAGCATGCTTCTGTATTGTCCCTACTGAGTGATTTTACCTTGGACACATATTGTGAGTGTTATGCAGCAATGAGAGATCGAGATTTAATGGAGGATAATTTTCTCAGAATCAAGGTGATGATTTAAAAAAATGTTGATCATGTTGAATTCCATCTAGTTCTAGTTCATTTTTTAGTTCAGATGGAGTCAGTGCAGGATTCAGCTGTGGAGCTGGGAAAGCTTAACATGATGAACTGATGGTTTTGGAGACACACAAGTGTGTAAGTTTTTTTGTCTTATTAATGAATTCTTTGTCCTTCAAAGTTACATGCAGCTCAGTGGGAAATTTGGGTGCAGGCAGCTACCAGGATCAAACTCACCGCTATATGACAGTTGTTTAAAAACACATGGTATGCTTCAGCATGGAATCCTTAAACAAAACAGTTCTAGCTTGCGGCTGTTGCTACACAGACTGTATGCAGATAAGTCACAAATAACTGAGCATATGTGTGGTGCAAGGTTAAAACAATAACAAGCAGGTCGAATCATTCAAACACTGGAAATCACTTTGACTCCAGGCCAAAAGCTTAGCTTGAGATGATATCAGTATGGGATAAAAAGAGGATAAACTAACAGGCTTAGCAGCCAGCTTGTTGGAGTCAGCATATAGTATCTATACTTCCAGCAGGAGAGCAGATGGTCATATATTTAAGGAAGCACCAGACAGGGAGTCAGGAGATCTGAATTCTATTCCTGGCTCTGCAGCAGTGTTCCTATGTCACCTTGGGGAATAACTTTTTCCCCCTTTTTTCTTAATCTTTTAAGGAGCGGGAATAATATTTGCTTGTCTCACAGGGCAGTTGAGAGGCTAAACTGATGCTGGAAAAAATGCTCTGAAGCTCTAAGAAGAACGTGTGGAAGAACTGCAAAGCAAACTTTTTTGGAAGAAAGGACACCGCATAGTCTCGTATGGCATGTTTGTGCCATATGTTTACGACCTTTCCTCTCCCTGGAATGTCCCATGCCTTTGTGCACACAGTTTTCAAGGAGGGAATAAATGGATTAAGCTGCTTTCCACATTTGCTAGAAAGATAAGCAGCTGCCAGTAAGAACCTGACCAAAGAACAGACGTTATTACTGAGAGAGACATTATTTATGCCCAAGAGGGCAATAGGCTTGTTGAAGTTAACTCTTTGTCCCAAGATATTTTTGCATTGGTGTCAGAATAATGTCTCTAATGGCTTTTCTTCTGAATTCAGCAGTGCTGCTCGCAAGCTGAACGTTAAGTACATGCTGAAGTATTGTCTTTTATGAACAAACCTTGTGCTGAAGTCCCAAAGTAAGTCTATTTTTTAAATCAGTGAGAAATGTCCATGATTATTTGCAGAGGACTTTCATCTAAAGCCCATTAAAATCAACTAGACTTCAAAAGAATTTGAATCAAAGACCTAGCAAGCAACTGTCATTCTTCTGAATCCTATGCCCATTAAGCAAAATGACCACATCTATCTTCATAACTATTTGGCATCACACGAATAATGTTTTCACCACAGAATAAATAGCTTCTGCTTTCAGACAGGAGGTGTAAACTTTGGGATGGAGTTGAATTTTAGTGTGTATCTTGATTTGCTCCACTCGTGCCTATCTTTTTTGCAAAAGAGAAAAAAAATATATGAAGCCTTTTTTTTTTTCTCTATGCCTCAGTTTTTCTGGTTGCTAGATTCTGAGTCCCTGTTAAAGGATTGAACCCCAGCTCAAAGGCGGCTCTGGTACAAGGGCACAGACAACCCTGCACAAGACTTCAAAACACGAGTCCACCTCATAGAGAAGTGGTGACAAAGGAAGCAAAAGCAAAGTTTCTCTGAGCAGATGTATCCTGAGTGTCAGTATGGAATACGGTCTTCCAACATGAGTTTGTTTTTCTGATTCCTCACAAATGGAGCTGCTTCTAATCCTTCAGCTCTTCTGGAAGTCACTGTGGGTTGGATATCTACATGGAGGGAAATAGCATTTTCAGGCTCAGGCTGTTGAGCAGGTTATAGGTGTGTGGCAATAAAATGGGAAGGGTCTGGTGTGATTTATGAAGAAGAACATATTCTCTTGCATGCAGCCGGTTTTTTGGAGAACTTTTTGAGTTAAGCTGTTCCTCTTTTATAGTGGGACAATTCTGCTGTCTGTTTCCCTGATGACAGCCTTGGTAATACTGGAAGAGGACTTCACACTTAGCTAAGAAAGATTTACAAAATACCATAACTACAGTTAATGTCCATAGCATGTGTACACAAACAAATTGACTTGCTGGACTCTCTTCACCCAAAATCCATGCAGCTTTCTGCATTAAATCACCATGGGATAGCTTTAATCCAAGAAGCTGAGTGACACAATTTCTTTCTGAAGAACTGTGGTATATGTCTAACTGTAGTCTATTAAGGAAGGAATTCAACTGTTTATTCAACACATGAACTAGGCAAGAAACTAAATAAACTTCAGGTAGTACCCAGCCCACCGTTTTGAGTATATAACAAAACCACTCTGTGACAGTGTAAATTTGGTAGTCTATGGCCAGAGGTGGATCCGGTTGAACTGAAAGTGGTTTAGATGACAGACTAATGTTCCCATCTTTCCCTTTTACAGGAATGTTGGATGTTTCTTTCATGTCCTTTATTTTGGCTAGGCAAGTGACAGAATTGCAGTTGGGGCAAAGAAGTGTTCTGCAAAGACACAAACACAGGAAGGAAGAGAGCTTGTTTTACCACTGTTCTCTTGGTCTTCGCATCCCTGTGATTTTTATACGCTAAACTTCACTAGTTGCCGTGTCCCTTGCAGATAACATTTTCTCCAATAACTACCAACTTTGCCACATAACATTTTCAAAGGTTTGAAGGTGACATATGGAAAAATCTCCTTACTTCTTAGAAGTGGTGCTTAAGTGAGAGTGTTGCTATTTGTATGTGTTTGTGTTTTGGGGTGTGGAAGCGAGCTTGGAGACTTTAGAAAAAGTAGAACCATTTAAAAGTGAAGTTAATGATTCAACAAGGGCAGGTTCCCTTCCAGGGTAAGTCTGGTTATATATTATAATTGTACAAATAAAGCATTCGGTCCAGATATATCCTACTCCTCCCTAGGCCTGCACTGTCAGGGCTGTTTATTTTTTTTGCATAAAGATGTGGCTTTTTCTTGAGATCATCTTTTCTATGGGGATACTAATTCCTGGAAAACTCAGCTTGAAATTGTCATATGATGGGTGAGTGTGAATGGTGTATTATGAAGAATTGTGCAAGCAGTGAAGTTCCCAGGAACTGTGTAAGAATAACAATTATGAACTGAAAACCTGGAAATAGGGTTACTAAGCTGTAAGCTTTGGAAGATTTAGAAAGAAAACATAAAGATGGGAAATGAAGAAAGAGTGAGCCAAATCCAAGCCAGAAAAGATATGGCTGCAGCCATAGGAGACACAGAATGACCCTCAAATGCACCTCAGGATGCTCTGCTTCCATTAGCTGAAATTCATTTGGCTCATTCTCTCTTATAATGAACTTTGAAATCAGATGCTGTAGGAATAAAATCCCTTTTCAGAGTATAAAGTGAGGGGCATGACTGAGCAAAATTATATCCATTAATAAAGGACAGCTGAGGTTACGTGGAAAAGATGGTGTCTCAAAAGCAGCTCAGATACTGAACCCCTGTTGGGGGTTTGTACAATTAGAAAAAAAGGTAATAGCATTGATCCAGATAATCTTCACCCCAAGTTGTTCAGAGAATGAGATTATCACATTTTCTATTACTGCATAATTTTTAGAAAAGGATGAAATGTTTAGTTTTGCTGTATTATTCTCAGTTCTGCTTCATAAGTAAATGAGTGATGCAAAATTATGCTGTTTGCCTATCTAAACTATTTTGTTTCATTCACCTGTGCTGGTTTTGGCTGAGCTAGAGTTAATTTTCTTTATAGTAGCTAGTATGAGGCTATGTTTTGTATTTGTGCTGAGAAGAATATTCGCAATATGCTGTTTAAGTTGTCACCAAGCAATGTTTACATTAAGCCAAGGACTTTTTCAGTTTCCAACACTGCACCCGTGTTCCCAGCTTCTTCTCTACAAGAAGCTGGTAGGGGACACAGCCAGGACAGCTGACCCAAACTGACCAAAGCGACATTCATACCATAAGGCTTCATGCTCAGTATATAAGCTGAGGAGAGTTTGCTGCAGGGGGCAGATGTCTCGCTGCTCAGGGATGGGCTATCATTCACCAGGTTGTGAGCAATTGTTGTGTTGTTCATCACTCGTTTTTGTATATTCCTTTATCAGTAAAATTGTTATTTCCTCTCCCTTTGCTATCCTATTTAACTGGTTTTATCTCAACCAACAATTTTTTTCCAGTTCTCTGCCCCATCCCACTTGGGGTCAGGGGGCGAGCGAGTGGCTGTGTGGTGCTTAGTTGCCAGCTGGGGCTAAACCACTACAACCCTCATCTGTAAACTGTTGGGATTTGCCGGAGGTGCACAAATACAGCGTTGAGGCCAGCTATCCACATATGACTTTATACACATGATTTTCTAAAGAAACAGAGAAAATAGCCAGTATTGAATGCCTCTACACTAATTATATCCCCAGAGTATAGTTCTGGAGATATGAAAGGAGAGAAAACCAAGCAATACCTACTGCAAGGAAGTTCCTTCATAGTATACCCATTCAACAACACTCCTGGCAAAGCACGTGGCACAGCACTACCTCTCTCTAAAATGTGTCACTTCCCTTGGATAGTATGTAGTCTTTACATTTGTATCAGGGATGCAGTCAGAGCCTGTTGATTTCCCTGAACAGAATTCAACAGACTCTTGGTAATGGAGTGTTCATTTTTGTTTCTAATTGCTGTCCTGGACTGAACCAGTTGAGTACTTGTGTGAGATTTAAAACCACACTTAATCGAATGGTCAGTGTGATTTTGGGTTGGCAGCTCCTGCACATAGATTAAATGACCAGTAAAGCCCGTTTTCGTAGTCCTTTGCTCTGTTCAACAACTTATATGAAATATCCAATCTATGAGCATCCAAGAAAACGCAGCTTGTGCTGAGAACAGTCCTTTAATTTGGTAAGGAAGCTTAACTCTAACATTTTAAAAAATGTTGTTCTCACATGGTCACATGGGCTGACATTGCACTTCTCCACTGAGATTCCTACTCCATAATCATAAGTGAGTGTGCGCTTTCTAATCTTGGTTTACTATTAAAAATGATTTGTCTCCACACTGGCTATTGTAAAAGGTTTATCAGTAAATAAGAGCTGGCCATCTGGCAGCAATCTGACTGTCTGGCATTTCTTTCATTTGGTGTAATTAAGACATAATGTCAATGAGGATAGAAAGATATTACAGGATATTGTTTCCCTTCCTGATAGACAAAGAGCAAAGCAAGCCCAGGCATTTAGAGAGAATAAACTCTGAACTGCAGCTGAGATGTTTATTCTCCTAGCAAAGATGTTTATCCTGCATCTACAAGGTTTATTACAAAGATATTATGGCTGTTGTACCAAATCGTTAGCAATGCAAATGTAATCATTTTGGCCCACAGATGAGGGTCCTACATGCTAACAGTGTCTCCTGAACCAGTAGTGAACAGCCCATTTCAACTATCAAGTTCTACATTTCTTTATCAGCAAAGGTGACATTTTGAAGAGAGATGTTAAAAAAACTAAATCCCCCTATTTTTCAGTGGATAATGTGACTGAACAGTGAATTCTATTTGCATGTCTATTAAGCTGATAACTGTACATTTGTGTATGGAAGCACAAATGATAGCAGTTGCAGTTCAGATGATGAGAGCATATTATATTGATGACCATAATGACCGTGGCTTTAATAAAAAGCCATGCAAGGCTTTTGCAACAAGAATTTCTGTTACAAAAGCTTTAAAATGTAACCCATTCTTTTTTTGTACTTGTCCTGTAAAGGCTCCAAGGCCGGCTGAAGCCACTGAAGGAGACTGCGAACAGTAGTTATTGGCTACTAGCAGATAGGAACGTTTCTTGTGTTCCCCATTCTGTCACATCAGTAGTGGGTAACTGCTATCTCACCTTGGAGTAATGCAATGTAGTCATCAGAATCCACTCCTCATTATGAAATCCTTTCATTAGATACATCACACTTGCTAGCAGTCTTGGAAAGTTGATCTGAACACTGAAAAAAATTAGAAAAATAATTACAAAGGTTTTTTTAATAGAACATACAAATTGTCTCTTTCTGCATTTCCAACCATTTAAATTTGTTCTTTGTAAACATTTAATATATTTTTCAGATTAAGCCTGTAGTAAATTAAAGTTTCATGGGGCCTCATGAAAACAAATATTCAGATACTGGATGTGTGTCTTTTCCAGAAATATAAAATGATAGATCCTGTACTAGAAATTTTTGCTTCCTGCAAATTGAGAAAGAATATGCAGTTCTGAAGACCACACTATTCACAATTTGTGGAACAAATTGGATATTCTTGTGACAAGTAGCTTGTGAACATCTCAAGTTCTTAGCATTGTTCATTTATCATAGCTATCTAATGTTTTGCATGCAAAAGTAGATCAGCAAAACACCAAGTCTGTCTGGCATAACTGAATAATTCCTGAACAGGAGAAAAAAATAAAAGTGACATCTTATCAAATAAATAGTTTATTTTATATTTTCAATAATCTTAGTTTGGCCCTGGTCCTACAAAGGCAGAAAAGCACACCAGGGCTCATGCAAGCAGTTGGCTTCAGTGAAGCTGGGATGGTGAATAGAGAATTGCCACTGGCAAGGAAGCAGAGCTAACCTAACGCTCTAGCAACAGAAAACTCACATCACTTAGTCCTATTTGTAGCTAAAACATTTCAGGAATTCATCACTCAGACATGTTTTTGTTGGAACAGCACTCAGTTACATGCTGTCTTCCTTCTACATAACAAAATATCTCCATTTGACTTATGAAATCATGGATACTTTAAGAGACTTCAACTGATATTGTTTCTCTGCTGAATTTCCAGGGATCAGGTTTTGCATGTTGTGCCAGAAACATTTCAGCAAGTCCAGCATCTTCAGCACCTTTGCAGCACTTTACCAGTGAGTAAGAATAACCACGTGTGCCCAAAATGCAGAATGGGGTTTTGGGCTGTAAAACAGATTTGCAAGTAACTTTGGACAGGAATGAAATTTAAAGTAACTCTGAAAAAGCTTCACCTAACGTTTTTTTTTTCTTAGTGTAGGATTTGCTTAGGGTGGAATTGCTCTTCCAGTATCTGAAGTAATTTATGGGAAGAAGTTAGTTTCCTTCCATGGCTCTGTGAAGGTGCTGCTCCTTCTCAGTGGTGCCTGAGTCAATGGAAACACTGTGCTGCATGCTCTATGAAGAGATGGCAGGAAAGTTTGAAGGAAAACTGCGTCCATTGATTGATATGCAGCTACTCTATCTTAAATGTATTTTCTCATTCTGAAAGCAGACTTTAATTTGTGCATTTCTTTCTCCTATGCACAGCTGGATTTGTGGAAGCCCCTGCAGCCTGAAGACATCTGGGCTGGAGAAGACCTGCACATAAGGGTTCCAGCCCCTCTGGTGCAGGAGGTGAAAGACAGCTTAGATCAGCATGGGATCTCTTACAAGTACAATCTCTAATTTCCTGATGTGAGAGGTTGGCTCTAAGAATCTTCCTTGCTACCATAAAAGGACCTAGCCCTTTGCAATAAACAGTCAGCAAGTACCGACGATAGGACCAACCTTTGTTCCAAGTACCTCCAACTTGCCTTGACCCATCCAATGTACAGAGGCTATATATACCTTCGAGTTTTAAAAGCACATTCCCCTATGCCCTGTTTGTTCACTTCCAACTAGCCTGGACTGTGAATTTGAAGCTGTGACCTGAGACAGCCCAATCTGTCTTGTTTCCTGCTGTTGACTTCTCAGTGTCAGAGGATGGTGCTCAGATGTATGGCTCAGTTTTTCAGTCTAAAGTCAGGAAGCCAAACTTGGTACAACTTGCTTTTGGAAAGCATGGATACTTGAACACAGGATCCTCCCTATTTTGGAGAGCCCAAAGGTTTAATCAGTGTCACTGCAGAGAAGCAGTCTCTGTAGCTCTCCTTTTCCCTTCCCTGTCTTTTGTTGCTCCTCTGGTTTGGAGAAGAGCCCTTTCAAAGTGAACATTCAGCCAGTTTCTTCAAAGCTGCCATTTTCTAGCCCTCCCCCCAGGCTGGTGAGAATTTCCTGGCCCAGCCAGCCAGTCATCTCTGTCAGTCATCTTTGACCCCTGCCCGGGACAAAGGTCCCCACTGCGCACACAGCTGGGAGCCGTGAGCAGCAAGTGGCTGATGACTCTTTCCACACCTGCTCAGCCACACATCTTTACTAACTGCCACACTTCTTCCAACCAGAAGATCTAATCCAGATACAGAGTGTGTTTATAAAGCTAAATGGGATTAAGTAAGATCTATTCCTCACACAGTCCCATTCCCATTTGGAACTGACTTTTGCAGGTAACCAGTAGCTAGCTGTATTTCATATAAAAACCCCGGTAGTTATTCGGGGCTGGTGACAAACGGCCTGTGGACACACACTGACAGGTACCAAAGATAAGTCAAAGGAGGATTGGTGCCACTTCAAAGCTGTTTAAAGTTGATCTTGACATCTTGCATCTTGCCTGACAAATTCATTTTAGAAAGTGTGATGCCCTGACAACCAGAGATGGAGAGAGACGAGGTGGGAGCCAATACAAATGATCTAGCATCAGAGTTAGGTATTGAGGACTTAGGCAACGTTTCAGAAGATATTTAACCTCTTATTTATACCAAGGCTCTTAATTTT
Source organism: Rhynochetos jubatus (assembly GCA_027574665.1). Lineage (NCBI taxonomy): Eukaryota > Metazoa > Chordata > Aves > Eurypygiformes > Rhynochetidae > Rhynochetos > Rhynochetos jubatus. The sequence continues at coordinate 15,588,484 of CM050654.1, read as the reverse complement.
TGAATGGTTTCAACTGATTCTAGTGGAAATTTAAAGACCAAACAGAAGTCAGCAGATTAATCTTTCTTTTTAAACTTGGACTGGGGCCAGAACTGTATCCACCTTGTGTAGGGTCCTAAAGAGGTGGGTCATTTAATAGTCAAGCTGACATTTTGGCTTTGTATTGCAAAGGGATTGAGACAAGTATGGCAGTGTTAGAGTTAAAGTTCCTGTAACAGATTCAAAGCAGGAACCACCTTTTAGAAGGCAGTTGACATGCAAGGAAGGTAACATGACAGTTTGGTATATAATGACAGAGACATAAATGACAAATTATAATCAGGACATCAATATTCTGACTGTGTCAGACTCTGGGATTTCAATTCTCCAGAGCACTGATAAGGCATTTTGCGTGTGTGGTTTCAGTTCACGGGAATTTGCGCTGCCTGAATTTTAGTTTGAAGTTCAGATGTGAATAAACATCAAAGCTCAGAGTGAAAGTCAGCTGTAACTACTCTTAAAAGTTTCTTATGTGCAGATTCCAGAAATGCCGATCAGTGCTACTGTCAGCAGAATAGCCTATAGCACTTAGAGTGTTTGAAAGCAACAATGTTTAAGCTACCTTGGCAATTGTCTTATCGCAAGTGTTTACAATGAGCACAGATTTGTAACTCTGTTACAAGGGGCTCACTGCAGGGAGAAAGCACAGTGTCTGATCCAAAGCCCTCTGAAGCCAAGGAAACAGTTCCATTGACTCCCTTGATCATGGAATCACACCTGTGCTGTACTCACTTCTGAACTAATTGTAAAAAAATTAGCTTTTTAGCAAGAAAAGCTTTTTGAAGGAAGGAGGGGTTTTCTTCTGCTTTTTGCAAATTGCAATGAACACTTCCGTGAAGTCTCTGCAAACTGAAAACGTCTCCATAAAATACAATGAAATGCTAATCTTAATCTTTTCACTTTTCCCACCTTTCCCCAAAAGGTTGTATTTTAGAGTTTTGCCCAGAAGTAAAAGGGGTGAAGAAAAAAAGATATTGAACTCTTTTTTTTGGTAGAAAATTATCAGTTTTTAAAAATTATTACTTTATGACTACAACCCAGTGAAAATCTCAGTACTTTGAACCTTCCCTTATATGAAAGTGAACCTTATGCTGACAGTGATGAATTTGCCAGGCAGTCCACAACACAGGAGGCTAAATCCTTTCATTTGCTGATGTAAGCAATGTACTCACCATGACAGTTCTGCAGGAATTGTTAGAGATCATTTTCTTTTCTATCTCCCTCTCTCCCTCCCCTCAGAACCCTAATACCTGATGTGCAGAAACTTGTGGATCAGAGCATGCCAAGGGAGAGAAGCAGCCACAGGCAGGTCCCAGAAGGCTATGTCTACACCCAGTATCATCCAATGGAAGAGGTAAAGAGGAATTCAAGGCTGCTTGCTTTCTTTGTTGTTGTTGTTTTGTAAATGCTACAGCAAGCAACTCTATGCTTGCAGAAAGCCCAGCTGAAGTCAGTGGAGCTCTTTCTGGCTTTCTTCTTTGTAGAATCAGTCCTTACTCTTTCACTAGAATCCTGGCCTGGTTGAATTGAACATGTATTTGCCATAGATTTTTAATAAAACCTCAATTCCTCCCTGTGAAGCAGCCATATTGTTTTGCAAATAATATCTGGGGTTCAGTTGATTGGTTTGCTACCTTTTTACGCTATTATGCTTTATCATTATCTCTAGTGTTTATTCATATAAGCCCAGTATGTTTGATGCTGGGCCAAATGTGAATGTGACTATTGCGGTCCCTGGAATCCCAGTAAGGAAGAAGAGGCGAACAGTAGCAGTCCTGTAGAAAGAAGTAATTTAAGGACAGTTTTTTGACACTTCAGGGGGAAATAATGTCATGAGGTTGGGCAGTGAAGACTTCTTGGTGCTATGTTTCACAGACCAGTTGGTAAGCCTAGACAAAGGCAGAGAGCATGGCAGTGTTCTTCCTCTTAGCCACATAGTAAAACACTCCTCCATGTATATTTTGTTTGAGCTACTCACTGGGGATAACTGCTGCTGAACTCAGATGTGGAAAGTCAGTACTGACAGGGAAAAGGCTGTCGTACGGTTTTGAAGATGCGATGGTGTGGCTCCATGTCTGGTGAAGTCAACAGAAAGATGCCCAATAGGATGGGCACATTGAATGAGATCCAGAATCAGTGTTGTACTGCAGTGTTGTACTGCAGGGATGGTATCTTTTAACACCCACTGAGATATGTCCATGCCTTGGCTCAGAGGCAAGTGAAAGGCCTTCCATGAGTTTTAAGTGATGTCACAGATGGAAATAAGCTCTGCAGAAAACATTGCTTATCTAAGCAAAAGAAAATGCTTTAATCTGGAAATGGAGATGGGAAAGAAGACGAAACTCCCAATTTGGACCAAGAATTCTCTGTGACTGTTTCAGATTTATCAATGGATGTCTCAGATCCAGAACAGCAACAGTGAGCTGGTGACTCAGCACTACCTGGGGAAGACAATCGAGAATCGACCAATGTATTATCTGCAGGTAAGGGAGAAACTTTCTTAAAATTAATAAAAGGTATCTTCACAAGAAAAGTACACAGGAGAAGACAGGATTCAGATCTTCCCTAAGACAGTGCTCATCCCAGTTCACTGAAATAACAGGAGGTGGTTTTACTCCTCTACAGTACAGTAAGATTTGCCAACTGTCATATACACTATCACCATAACCTTGCTATTGCTATTATGCAGTGAAAACAACAAATTTAACTGAAATTTTGTTTAGAAACACAAATCAGTTGATTTGTGTGTGTGATGATAAAGAGTTTTGTTGGTTTTATTACTTTTTACGGCATGTAGACTTTCTGATAGGAGTATTCCATAAGGTTTTTTATTGGACACTCTAGTAAAAACCATAGTCTTAATAATTGGGTTAGTTATTGTCTAATCTGTTCCTATCACCAACTAAAATTAGATTCCCTGCCTTTTTTATACTTCCCTTTCTGAAAAAAGGAATCTCAAAGTAAGAACAACCAGTCCGGTGAATGACTAATATAAATGAAAAAGAAACTGGTTTACTGACATTCCTGCTTAACAGACACCTTCAAGTTCTTGCCCTGAGATACTATAGAGGTGGGATTATTAGGAAGGAGAGCTTGCCATAATGATGTCTGCAATAACAATAATCTCAGATGGCTCAACAACATATCAAGGCACATCCTTTTCTCTCCGTATTATGCTAGGTTATTATTTTATTGCAATGTAACGGTTTTCCAAATGTTCATATTTATACTCTCTCAGATCAGTCAACCATCAGATAAAACCAAAAAGATCATTTGGATGGACTGTGGGATTCATGCCAGAGAATGGATCTCTCCAGCCTTCTGCCAGTGGTTTGTGAAAGAAGTGAGTCCTCACTTTTCCAATTAGATAATAAAAAAGCCATATCACTTTGGATATTTTAGTTCTCTTCTCTTTTGATGTACCAAGAATTATGCTTTTTCGGTTAAAATAGGATTTGCAAAGTTAGAACATAGTACAGATACCTGTGGAGATCTAAGTGCAAATCACAGTTTGAGATAAGATATGAGACAATATTTGTTAGTTTATTGTTTCCTCCACCTGAACTGGAGGTTCACAAAGCCACTAATATGAAAGCAATCTCTCAATTTCCCACACTGGCTTTTGGATCAAGCCCCTCTGCATCACAAAGCCACAATCCCTCTGGAATAATGCAACCCTAAGATATGTTATAGCAATTTTCCACATATACTGAAAGTACCTGGTGCACAGTACGCTATCGTGCAGCTTCCACACCTGCAAGACTGTGTGCATATGCAGTACACTATGCCTGGATACACTATCACTAGGTTAATGGCAAAAGGTAGATATCTCAACACATCTGAGGATCAAGTAGATCTTGGATATCCAGGTGATATCCAGGAGTGAATAATTCCCTGATGATAGTACTAAACTAGCTCTTTCCAGTGAATCTCTGCTCAATCCTCTGTATCGTTATTTTCAGATTCTTCAAAATTACAAATCTGACCCAAAGATAAGCAGATTTCTGCAGAATTTCGACCTCTATGTCTTGCCAGTTCTCAATATTGATGGCTACATCTATTCCTGGGAAAAAGTAAGTAGTGAAAATCCAGGAACTAGGTTGAAAGTTAGATGTCCACAGCATGTTTCATTAATTTTAGATACAATCATAGCAATTATATTTAAACAGAGAACAGTGACAGAATCATTACTCACACAAATACTCTCACGGCCAAGAGGTTTTGTTTCTTCTAGTAAATCAGCAGTCACTTGAGATTACAGGGCTAAAAATTCCTAGTAAATATCAGGAGCCTTGGGAAGAGAGAAGGACAAAACCACAGGATCAACTGCTTTTGCGTTCTGGGAACGGATTTACTTCTCTCCTAACAGCTCAAGGCTTGGTTGATGGAGTTAAGCATGTCTGGAAGAGTCAGTCATTCTTTGCAAGAGATCTCAACCAGCAGATGGGTCTAAGCACCTCTGCAGCCTGGGACAGGAGGAGAAGTGGTCAAATACTGGGTTATTTGTTTTTGAAACATGTACCCCCCCAAATAATCTTCCTTTTCTGATATGGAGGATAACACAAAATGTTGGTCTTCAGCAAGTCTCAACATGCTTCCAGGCTCCTGAGCCCAGCTGAAACGCCTTTTAATGCAGGAGCTCAGCACAGCCCACCAGGCTCAGGCTCCTGCCATGTGGAACCTGCTGTCCCAGCTTGCTCCCGGCAGCTTTGGGGCATACCACACATTGTACTTGGATGCTCAAGTAATTCAGCTGGGATGTTCATACAGGCAGTGCAGTGAAGTGTGCAGAGAGCCAAATATAGAAGTGAGTATAGCAGGGAAACAAGGAGCAGCAGCAAGATTAGCTGACAAAAAAGCATTCATCTTCTTTAATCTAAACCAAACATTAGTTCAGCTATTGTCTCTTGGACACCGAGGTATCCCTCACAATGCCAAGTCCTTCTTAGGAGTGCAACACTGCATGGAAGCAGTTCAGTACTACAGGAAAAGCATACTTCTTTTTTAAAGCTCAGGAGGCTTATTTCAAGGTGCATGCAGGCTTGTGGAATATGACAGCCTGGCTATAGTAGATAAAACGTTCTATCGCTGAGCTTTATCACTTTTGCCCACAGAGTTGCACTCTTAAAATGCAAGAGTTACTCAGAACGCAGAGGTCTAAAATAAAGGAGCCTACACCATATTATCACTAGGTCCTATGGATCACTGAGTTATTTTATTATGTAACCGAAGTTACTTTTGTTCAGGAACGTTTGTGGAGGAAAAACCGTACTCCACATCTGAATGGCACCTGCTATGGGACAGATCTGAACCGAAACTTCAATTCCTCCTGGGGCAGTAAGTTCCAAATACTGAAGATCAGCAACACAAATGTAAAGCAAGAGTAATAACTAGTCTCTGAAATAAGATGAAGTCCTATAAGAAAGGAATACTCATCTTGTTGTCACCAAGACATAGGTAAAAATAAAACCCTGGTTTGTAAAAATATTAAGTCATTGACTTGCAACTAGCATTTATTTCTGTGACCAGAAAATTGCTGTTTATATAACTATAGCTCTAATTCACTGCAGGAGCAAGCATCAGCTCTAGGCAGCAATGTTAGGAGTTAGTCACTTAACAGCCAGGATTTGTGTTTGCCATGAATTTCAAGGAGCCTCCAAAGCTTCCCTGGCAGGTGGTACACCATGGTGGTATCAGAGTGTTTTTGTTGCAGACAGCCTGTAAATGTGTGTTAAATACTTCAGACTTGTAGTAAATTTTAGTTGCTACTAACAGAGTAAAATGTTAAAGTCCCACTGAGCTGCCTAGTCTCCCTGCCCAATGAACACATGCTTTGACACTCCAAGGGAAGTTTCCCTCTTCCCTCTGAACCGGTGTTTATATGTCTCTCCTTTGATTCACTTTTTGTATTCCTCTCCAGGTATTGGTGTTTCTTATAACTGCAGCAGTGAAATCTTCTGTGGATCTGGACCAGAATCAGAGCCTGAGACAAGGGCTGTGGCCCAGTTTATTGAAAGGAAGAAGAGTGACATTTTGTGCTATTTAACAATTCACTCCTACGGACAGTACATCCTCACTCCGTATGGTTCCACAACTAAACCTCCAAATAACAGTGAAGAACTGGTAAGGCAAAACATTCACCTTCTACACTTGTAGAGAACACGTACGGGCAGTAGTAGCATGTGGCACAACAATATTTGCCTCCTTGCCTTTCCTTCAGAGGAGCTGGGCTTAGTCAGGGGCTTGGCTCCCAGAGTTACTGCTGCTACATGCAGTATCAGCAAGGTTTATTTGCCTCAGAATTAATCCTAACCCTTCATCCTAAATCAGGAAAATTGAACTATTACAGAGAGGGTTCCTAGGGTAAGTGGAGAAGAGCACCAAGTTCTTGCTGCGTACACGAACGTGTTTACACTTTAGGATGTCAGAACATTATACACACATGGTTGTCACAAATGTGTCCAGGAAGGGTATTCCAAGTGTGCTCACTAGGAGAATGGGGGCGAAGTAGGCACCTACTTCTTGGTTACTTTTCCCTTCAGTTTCTGAGTGTTCTAATTTCAGTTCACTAACATGTGTATTCATGAACATTCCAGTAGCTGGAGCACTAGTCAAGAGCATGGGGGACTTGGGTTTGGACTTCATGTGAGTCTTTGGAGGAGGCATTTAGTCTGGTTACGGCTCAGTTTCTGAAGATGGTGGGATACAAAATCTGTGGCAATACAAAAACTGTAAGAGATCAATCGCTGCTGTAGTCTGTATCAGTATGCTATACAGCATAGACTAATTCTCCAAAATGCAGCCCTCTAGGTTTATAACAAAGCAAATATATTCTCTACCTAATAGCAGAGTAACTTGTTAAGATTTTAACATAATTCGCATTTAAAAATTCCAGAACAATTTGCCCAAATGTTTGTAATGGGTTTCCCTAAAGTCCTGAACTAACAATATCAAAACTTAAAGCTGATCATATGTAAAAGTAAAGCTGAAAGAGTCAAGAATTTTGGTCCACTCAGAATAATTGCCAAAAGTACTGGCACTGATGACAATGCTGTTCCTATTTTGAACATGTAGATGCACGTTGCAGAGAAAGCAGCTGCTGCCCTGATGGGAAAGTATGGGACCAGCTACAAAGTAGGATCAACCTCTTTAATTTTGTGTAAGTTTCTTCATGTTTCCCTTTGATTGCTCTGTTTTTCAAAGAAGAGAGTCGTTCTTATGTCACAGGCATCAGTAAGTACTGTTTTGCTGAGTTTCCTCTTTGAGTAATATTTAATAGGCTGGTTCTGTGGAACATCTAAGCAGCAGTCATTTGAACACAAGATAATACTGTACATTGTAAAGCTGACTGCAGGAGGGAAGGAAGGAATCATTGATCAGAAGCTAGTTCCGACATGAATTCTTCACAGATACATCACAGGGGACAGAAGGAGATTGGTGATAGATCATCCTGACCCTGCTGAAGTCAGCAGCAAAACTCCTATTTGTCTTCACTGGAGTCAGGGAAAAATTAAAATCCCAATCAGGTCTATGGTTACTCCATCAGACATTATCACGTGGCAGCTGCTAGCAGTTGTGTGAAATATGTTGGTTTCAGCCTTGTTCCTAATGGACTGGAGAGCCACACCATGAACACACCATCATGGCTGATACTAGTTGACAGCCTGTACATAGAGGACTAGAGAGCCCTAGAGACTGCCTGGTAAACCCAATCCTTTCGCAGTAAGCAGTAAGTCACGCTAGTCACTCTGAACAGTAAGTAGCTGGCTCCAGCACCCATTCGGGTTTGCATATTAACAGCGTCTGTCTGTGCCAGTCCCTGAGTCACACAAGTCACCTACTACATGAGCAATGTGATGTAAGTATATGGTAACTTGTCCATGCCCAGGACTGCATTTTGCCAGGGTTTGTACTTACACCGAATAGGTAAGAGAAAAAGATCCATGAGGCAGACGAACAGTGATACAGGGAGTAGCCAAAAAATGTTCAGACTTGATCAAAATTATGTTTAAAAACAAATATACAAAGGAATTCCAGGCAGTGTCAAAGTAGGAAATGAAGTACCAGAACAGACAAATGACCAATACATAGTGTGTACCCCACACTAATCACAGTAAAATGCTAAAAACACAGAATCCCTGGAACTCATCTCCTGTTACTGTACAACACCATCTTATGGAGAATTGTTTCCCTTAGGAAACTCCATGGAAGACTTTTAGTATAATTAAGGACTGCAGCATCTAGAAATTCTGCCCTCCATGTCACAGTAATACATGATTACTGCTTAGTTCTGGGATTCTGGTATAATCTTGCATTAACTATTGTGAGAATTATTTTCAAAGAACCATGAATAATACATATATCTCCCCTCTATTTTTAAATTTACAGATAGTAACTCAGGCTCCTCACGGGACTGGGCTCACATGACTGGCATTCCTTTCTCCTACACATTTGAACTGCGAGACAATGGTACTCACGGATTTATTCTACCCCCTGACCAGATCCAACCCACATGTGAGGAGACTATGTTGGCCGTGACAACCATCATAGACTGTGTTGATCAGAAGTACTTCCCAGGTGGGGCTGTGATGCCGACCTCCAGCAGCCTGGGCCTGAGCCTTTGCCTGAGTGTTGTACTTACATGGGCCGTTGCTTAAAAATGGCTTAGAGAACCCAGCAAGAGACTCCCACGCACAGCAGAATGTCCCTTTGAAAAGACAAAACTACATGAGCACGGGAACTAAATGTCAGATATTTCAATAAAGGCTCATCCCACAAAATGCAAGCATCCACTAGTGATCTTGATCAGGCAACCATCAACAGCAGCCTGAAACAAGCTGAAGAGTTGAGCTGGTGCAAGCGTGTAGGGACAGACAAGAGGTGTGGCCCTGTCACTTAGATGCAAGCAGATCAGTGAAGATAGAAACTGCCCAAATCCTTCAAAAATACAAAAGGGAAGATGAGGATGGGGTGCTATTCCTACAGAGCAGATCAGAGAGTGATGTCTTTGCATCCTCAACTTCCAAAACTGTGTGACTCGTGGTGACAAATATTCTCCTAAAGTCAGACCCCTAAGAGATTTCATCACAGATGGTATGTCTATTTACAGAGGGGTGTCCTTCTTACAAACCACCTTAATCCTTTGGGGCTGACTCTGCAGAAGGACTGGGGCCCAGTTGTGTGGCTCTCCATCACTTGGGAGAGCCTACAGACTGCAGGGATTTGCTTGGGATCCTCATGCAAAGCTGGAAACTCAGTGGAGTGCCAGCGGAAAGGAAACGTTTCATTCCATTGAGTAGAGACCCTCCGCCTGAGCCACCTGCAAGGAAACGCCAAGGAAAGAGCTTCCATATTGTTACAAACAACACCAGAGGGTGCAGGGCATCCACTGAAACAGAGAAGACCTATTTTAACCTCTACTCCATCTGCTTTTTAATTCAGGAGTCCCACATCCCAGAAATATGTCCACCAGGCTTGGCAATTACAGATAGTAGGATACATTTCTTTTTTCCTGATGGAAAATGAAGAGTCAAGGGGAGGGGGGGAGGGGAAGGTTTTGTATTAAATGTCTGATGTTCTTAGCAAAGTTCGAGATTCTGCCTGAAAACTGAAAGTGTTCTAACATGAGATTTTCACTTGATCATGGTACTGGGTTGTGGTTTAGTCACATACTGTTGAAAAAAAACCCCAAAAAACCCCAAAGCAAACAACATCATCAACATCAACAACAAAAATCAACCCAAACAAACAAAAAAGAAAAACCCTTTAAAAACTTGCAGTCATTTTTCCAAAGCACATATTGTTGTCATTTTGTCTGTACTATTAGTTGACAAATCTTAGCTCCTGTGTTCCTTGCCCACAAATTATTACCAATTGGTGTAGCTAAATCTGTCTAACTCCTGCAGGTTCCCCAGAGCATAGTCCTTCCAGACCAACCACTCATTTACAGTAAGACCCGTCTGTTGCTGGGCTCTGCAGCAGAAGGTGTCACTAATTAGCACTTCTCCCCACAGGAGCATCACTCCCCAAACTTAGGTTCAGTTTAGGATGTGACTTGTGAGTCTGTACTGGTATATTGTGGTTTTGGAACTGTAAGAAACAAGGTAAATCCATCTGGCCCATGACTCTGAGCTGTCTTTACGCAAGTGGGGTTTGACCACAAGTGTTTCATAGCCATGTGCTGGCAAACGGCAGTGAAGCTCCTCAGTACCACCAGCAGCAGATGGCAGTACCCTCTGGGGACCGATGCCCACACGCTCACCTTGCCAAAGCCAACCCAAGCTTGGGCTGCCACTAAGCGCTTTCCAAAACTAACTCGTGATCGCACTCGTATAAAAACGCTGCCAGCCAGGGCTTCTTTACTGGATTCAGACACATTGCACAGCCTGTAAGCCGGGACCCAGAGAGGAAGGGAGCTGGTTTTGCTGATCTTGGATATCTTTAGATAAAATTAAAATAGCCAGGTATGTTCCAAAGTTAATTAGCAGGTTTCTGTGGGCTGGCTCAGTTCCTCATCAGCTCCCCTTGTAATAACCACCATCAGGCAGGGGAAGATGCCCCTGCACATGGCACCTAAGTAGGGGGATGGAGGGAGATTTTGCCTCCAGCATTCCTAGCATTCAAAAATCATAGAAGCAGAGAGGAACACTTTGCCACGAGAAAAAAAAAAAAAAAAAAGAGAGAGAGAAAAAAAAGCAGTATTTGGCAATAATCATTATCTAGAAGAATGTCTGCTGCTGTCAGCACACTGATCATGCCGGGTCTTACAGTTCCTTGGATCCGTCAGCAATGACTCACCCACTTTGCACAGTGAAACCACAAATGAAGGTTGTGTGGAAGCGGCTCCTTGCCCCCACTGCCACTGCAGAACACATGTCCTGCAATGAGTGCTTACAGCCCGTTAGGAACCATCATCGCACAAGCAAGCCACAACCACTAAAAGGCCAAGGCTGCAGCAAATTGATCTTTGCAAACATTACACGGGCTCTGTATTTCACACACCCTCCCCATTTGCTGACTTCCCTGTGTACCTTTTGTGCTTGTAGAGGAGTGATATGTGTGGCTGACAAAAATCACTGCAGAGAGGGTGTATTTTATCAACCATGTTTTGTAAAGGAAAATTTCAAAGAAAAACATAGTATGGATGTCTCTATTGAACCCCCTTACTTCACGAATCCATTTGCTGGCTGTCTCTCCCCTGCACTCTTTTGTTGCTTTCTCTGACCCTTGCCAGGTTTTGCTTTATGATAAGTATGGAAAGAGCCACATTCTGATTTCTTTCACGTTAGCAGAAGCACAGCATTGTCCTACTGAGACAACAGTGTGACTTTTGATGTACTCATGTGTAAACATATGCAAAACTAAAAGTTATCATGCAAAACCAAAAGATTCTTCTATTCATTGTTGTTTCTCCTCAATAATTTTACCAAGAGCCATGCCCCTTACCTTTCTTTCTCACAGTTAAAACACTCAAATCGTGCTTGTTTTATTATATAATTAGTATTGCGAAGGATTAATTACTTTTGGTCATTCAGGTTATTGAATAAAAACAAGGGCATCCCAGTTCTGAGCAACAGTGTTCTATATTATCCCTGTCAACATTTTGTCTGTAATCCAAAAATAAAGATTGCAGAAAGGGCCATCAGTGATCTCATTCTTTTCATGCAAGGAGCTCCTCTCTCTGTTAATTTCTCCTCCATGCTATGTTAATTTGATACAGTCCTCAGGCTCCTAACAAGTTAGCAACACTGCCCTCATTAAGGAAGGTGAAGATATCATGAGGGAGCTATAATATTAAATGAACGTGTGTAGCCTCATTTCTTAGAGCATCACATGATGGAAGAGCAAAAACCTACAGTTTTGAGGGGAGTGTGGAAAAGACCTCTGTCAGTTGACCTTTCTGGGAAAGCACTTGCAATGCAAGTTGTTACTTCCTGATAAACTGCTTATGCTCCAGAAATCCACACAAACATTATTCCTTTGTGCAGATTCTATTCCAAGCGAAAAGCTCTCATACTGGAACATCTTAGACTGTGCATGAAAATTGGAAGCAGTCTTAAGTGGAACAAACCTGCTCAGAAACACAGAAAGATGTTCTCGGTGTGTTTCAGACACTGTAGATAGAAATGTATTGATTCATGACAGCTGAAGACCTAGCCATTTGTGTCCCAGATTCTTCTCACCGAAACTCTTCTTTTTCCAAAATAGCCTGGGACCCACTTTAGACAGAAGGGTCAGGCTCTGAATGGAAATGAAAGTACCCTGATCTGGTCTTGGGTTCCCTCAGCCTACAACCTGTAGGTATTTATGGTCCTGATAAGCTTTGCCTCATTTCCTGTATCTTCTTTTGGCTTCATCCAGAGCTGGGTTTTCTTGACTAGATGGGATGTCCCATCATACCATACACAAAAAACACCACAGAACCCATTGCTTTGATGAGACATGCTGTGCTCACAATTTCCTTCCACATAAATGGCTGGCCAAGGCTGCTTTGTTTTCATTAGCACTGAGCTGAGAGGGGACTGATAATAAGAAAAAATAAACAGAGGTTATTATGGGGCATTAGAATTGGCAAATTTGGGTACTCTTAATGAAAATCTTGTCTAAACCACATTTTGTATTTCCTGCACCTTCATTCCAATGAATCTGGATGATTCTTGTTGGTATGAAATATAAAGGAATAGTTTGATGACAACCTGTCATCACTTGCTCCTGTCTGCCAAATCTCACGGTGTCTGTTTACGTGCATGGTAGGCATTCATAAAACCAGCTTCTTTTCGGCAAGTTGGCAAACAATATGAGCATGCTATTCACAAGGCAGCCAGTGGCAAGCAGAATAAGCAAGTGCAGTGTCATGTTCACACCTTTTAATTCACCTCGGTATATGCCGGGGTTTAACCCCAGTCAGCAACTAAGCACCACACAGCCACTCCCTCACCTTCTCCCTCCCCCAGTGGGATATGGGGGGAGAATCGGAGAAACAGGTAAGAAAACTCATGGGTTTAATAACAGTTTAATAATTGAAAATAAATGAAATAAAATAATGATAATACTAACGCTAATACTAATGAAATTACAACTATTACTACCATTAATGATAATAATATGTAACGAGAAGGAAAGCAGCAATAGGAAAAAAGTGATACAACCACTCACCACCCACCAACCAATGCCCAGCCTGTCCCTGAGCAGTGAGAGTCAGAGAGAGAGAATGCACCAAAGTGAGCGAGAGAGAGCGCCCCGGATGACTCCCTTCAACTTATATACAGAGCATGGCGGTTTATGGCATGAAATATCCCTTTGGTCAGTTTGGGTCAGCTGTTCTAGCTATGTCTCCTCCCAAATTCTTGTAGAGAAGAAGCTGGGAACACGGGTGCAGTGTCGGAAACTGAAACAGTCCTTGGCTTAATGTAAACATTGTGCAGCAACACCTAAAACATCAGCATGTTGTCAATATTTTTCTCAGCACAAATCCATAATGTAACCTCATACTAAGAAGATATAGTGTGTTAGCAACATTCGTCTCAGCACAAATCCAAAATATAGCCTCATACTGGCAGCTACTGTGAAGAAAATGAACTCTATCCCAACAAAAACCAGCAGAGTATACTGATCCAAGGTACATCCCATCACAGCTGTGCTCTGTTATTTGGGAATGCTTCAAATTAAGGCAATGTAATTTAGGGAGAAGTGGTTAGGATTGCGTAGTATGAACTGCAAGGGAAAATCCCTAGAGGAGGGACAGCATTTGAAAAAATGATGGAAATTTATTGTACTGACCAAGATGTAAGTAACTCTGGCTTTAGCAGTGGGAAAGAGGAAATGGGTAGGTCACAGACAGACTAATAATGCCATTTTCCCCATCTTCATCTTCTTCTGCACGAGTGTCTAAAAGAGAGAGCCCTTGTTTTGAAAATACAAACTCTTCCTGTTCTCAATCACCCATACAGCTTTACCTGAGAGAGGGCTGAGGAGGAAAAGGATTACCGATGAATGTTACTTAGCTCTGATTAGTGAGGCACAGGGCGGAAGAAGGACTAAAACTAATGAGGGAGATTCTGAGCACAAGCATAATCAGGCAGCAAGGAACACACGAGTAGGCAGCACACTGTGATAATTAGGTGTAAAAGTCTATTTGCCAGAGTCACATAACAGAAGTTTCCATCCTGAGATTGTAGTACAGGCCTTTATGTAATTTACCGCTAGTGCCAAGGCAGGTCGATCAACTGCTTGTAGCAAGGACCCCCCATCCACTGCCATCACCTAACACACAAAATGTAAGTTTGTATTTGATGTCTCTGTTCCTAGTTTCGAAACACAAAACAGAAACAAGAGAATCTATGAGAATGGCCATTTTACCCCAAATTCTGTCTTCTCACTTCAGTCACTGTTTCTGCATATTCTTTAGGTTTGCATGCTGCAACTTTTTTTCTTTATCTTTTTCCTTTTTCCCAAGCTACCTAGTTAGAAACAAATGAAGCTTTGTGGGTTTTTTAATTTGGTTTTGGGAGGTCTATACTTTAGCTTCTACTTGAAAAATGAATCTTCCTTGGGATAAGCAATGTCCCTTGTGGTCGAACACTTGTGAAATTGGAACTGTCTCTGAATTCGCTGTTGTTTGCTTCACCAGTTACCTGTGACATTGACCTGAACCAATTATGATGTGATTTTGAAAACACTTAAAAGGATCATTACCGAGAGGTAGAAGTCTGGGAAAGCCAGCTCTGTGTCAAATAACTGAATGGGAAATATTATAAAAGGGTCATGCTCAGGGGTCACAAACCATCCCACAGCAGGAGAATGTAATTCTATTGGGGAAACGATTGCACAAGAGTGCACAACCAAAATGCATCACTTGGCATTGCTCCCATCTCAGAAGCAGGTATCAGCTACTTGTGCATGGAGAAATCTATCCAGCTGTCTTCTGTCTGCTGCCTACAGAATCCCATTAATTTCCTAAACTTGTTAGTGCCTTAAATCCCCAAAACATTACCCAAGGATATTCTTAGCATCCGAGCAACTGGGAATCCATAATAGTCTTGGGAAGGGGCAAGAAGGGGAATAAGGGTTAACAGCAATTATTCACAGAAAGCAATCTAAACCATTTTTAAATTTAATTTGGAGTGTCAAATTTAAATGATTCTTGAATACTAAGGCCATTTTCATCATGCTGATCCTGTGTCTTATTGAGTAGGACCAGAGTATTACTCATTTTTTGTGACCCTGAATTATCAAGGACATGCTGGGCAAACAGCCAAGGTAATACAAGCTCAATAATAATAATCTATACTTAAAGTTAACATGATGGCTATTACATGACGTCTGCACCAATTGGAGGAAGGTTAGATCTTGCAGCTCTGGTAACTGCTTGACTTAGCACTTTTTTTAGTGCATTATAAACGTTATAAAATAGAGCATATATCTTACAAGTGGGAGAAAAGTCAGGCAATGTAAGCAGCGAAGAAATGGGAAGAGGTAGCACAATGACAGGGGTGGAGAAGCAGTGAATCCAAAAGCAGTTTGGCCATGTTTTTTACAAAAAATGGCAGTAAAGCTCCCCTGGCTCCATCTGCACATAGGACTGTCATTGTGTGTGCCAGGAGAACAGATCAAGAGATTGATAGGAGCCCTGTTCCGTTTAAAGGGCATGGAAATGTGTGGAATCAAAGAACTTAGGAATGACAGAAAAGGCCAATGAAAGACTGTCTATCTCCTAGAATTGCTCTCTGGGGTACCTTTCGGGGGGTGGTTGTCTAGTTGAATCATTAAAATCTCAAGCTCTCTTCTTCTGTGTTCCCTTTCAAACTGTGGACTTGTACTCCTACCTTCAGTTTTCAACCTTTTCCAATATGTATGACTGTTCAGCACAGGAGATATATATTTCAAATACATATGTAATTTTTACATATATACTTGTTTTGTTTAGTAAGTGTTACTTGTCTTAGTTACTTCTGTGGATCCCATGGATTCTCAAGGATCCAGAGACAGCCACTGGCTTCACCCATTAATTATCTCTCTTGTAACCCACAGGGTCCCAGGGACTGAAAAATGTAACTTCCAGAAATTGTCACTGTATGGATAAGATGGTCGTGAACCTTTTTTTCGGCTGTGGTGTGTGGGTTTTTCCAGGCTCCCAGGAATCTGATCTTTTATCTATTGTATGCTTTCTTTATAATATCACAGAAGACTGAGCTATTTGACTGTCTTCCAAGATAAATCAGGAGCCCCAGCTGAGTACTCTAGCCTAAGATAGCTGTTGAGACAAGTTTGTTCTAAGCCTACACCTACTCTAACCCTAACCTAGTCCATGGTCAGGATCACCCAAATTAGGCAGTCTGGCCAGTCCCACTGATCTAGCTATGTTATTCTTCAGTCCTCTGCCAGGTGAAGATCCTCCTGGAGGGGCTATGTTGATGCAAAGGTGTATCAAAAAGTAAAGAGTAACCTATTTATTTGCTGAATAGGCTAAAATGGCATGTTCCCATACGGTAAACTTTCAGGGACAGACATCATTTATTTCACCTCCCTGTACAATCAGACACCATTTATTTCACCTCCCTGTACAATCAAATACAATGACACCTACTGCAGAACTATTCTGGAGTTCTATGTTTTTGAACAGCAAAAATATTACCTTTTATGTGACTACAGTACCTCCAGTGAGGCCAGCATCGTGAGGCCCACATGGCTGTTGAAACTCTTAGTAGCAAGAGAAACTACTCAACAAAGCACATGTTCACTGAGGGGAAAGAAAACCAGCTTGCATAAGGGTACCTAGCAAGATGGACCGCAGAACACAGATTGGGCCTGGATCTTTGGAGTCTCAGTCAGTGACCTACTCACCATCCTGCAGCATCCCAACTAAGCCACAGAGCTTTGCAATGACAAATGGCTTCAAAGGAAAAGAAATTGTTTCCAAGCACAGGTCTACTTTAAAAACACACAGCATCCTAGAGCTAATCAGTATTTTCTGCCTATCACATTTCTCTTACGCAGTATTTTTAGTAATGTAGTGAAAATTTCTCAGTTTGCTTTTCCACAGAGAAGCCACGAAAAGCATTTGATAGTATGTTTAACACGTATTCTAGTGAAATACACCCTACTTAAAGGTCACATGTTTTTGAGAGAGACCTTAGATTTCTACATGAAGTGCAGCAGGTTTTACTTAGAGGACTAAACCCAAATTATGACCTGGTGCTATAGTACTCTGAAATTACTGACTCCGCCTCTTCGGCAGCTTCAAAACACAGACACTTAAGAGAAACCCACAGGAACATTAATACGGTGATGTGTCAGGAGCAGACTGCAGCGAGCGGGTGAGGAGTTCTGACCTCACAGAAAGCCGGAGTGTCTCAGAGGGCTCTTCACTAAAGAACAGCAGCGTTTTCCAAACACGAGAGCGGAAACAGAAACTGCTTAAAGGGAAACCATCCTCTTTGCTGAGCAGCTGCTTTATCCAGATGAAAATGAAAATGAATTTGCAAAGCCACCATGTCCCTCCAAGATGTAAAGATATATATAATTTAATACATTTTAGGAGAAAAGATGGTTGACTATAATTTAAATGGCAATGTTAAACTTGCTGACAGACTATTCCAAATTTAAGACTGAAATTAGTCCAGCACACCAGCAAGGTTTCAGAAATTTCTAAGGGTTCTGTCACCATGGTAGCTAAGTGGCAACGGGCTTAATCCTGCACTCCCTGAGTCCATAGTCAAACTTCTCCTGGCCTTAGCAATGCTGGCCCTGACCCTGTAAACCCCAACACACTTGAGACCAGAGCTTCATTTCTAAAACCTTTTTACACAGTTTCCCACGGCAACTTGGGTTGGGAATTCTGTGGAGACCATTGACTTGAAAAATGTCTGGGGGAGATTTCTTTCACTCAGCAACAAATCCCTGACCGATTATAAGCACTATGTTGACAGCCCGACAGGAAGCCATGCCATCCACTTCTTGGGCAGCAGGCACTTTTAGCAACATGTGCCAATTTAGGAGACAGGGAACAGTAAGGGAGGAGAATCAGGAGCCAAACAAGGTCCCTGGAAACTTCCAAGCTGTTTAAAAAGAAGGAAATTGTTGCCTCGGCTAAATGCAGCCCCAAGTCTCTCACAGCCAACTAGACAAATTAACCATTATACTAAAACATTTCTATTGTCCTCGGTGGATGATGATACAATGTAATGATTAGATAATATGCAGGAGTATACACAGTAACTCCTCAACAAAATCACCAGCTCTGTGGGACAAAGACACCTCTAAAACCCCAGGTCCACAGACATAAAGACTTGGGCTCTAATCACCTTGCAGTATTATCCTCTTTTCCTGAAGAAACAAGGCTTGAGAGATCATACTATCTCTCAGCCTCTCCTTAATAACTTGTGAGCCAGCTGGCCAAGCTGGCAATGTGAAACAGGTCACGAAAGTAAGAAATTCCTACAAGCTCTGTAAAAAATGGCGGGTGCACGGAGTACAGACCCCGCATTAGTGCCTTTAAGAGGGAAAGGGGTATGTGATGAGGTCAGTAGTTAGGTCTCATTTGAAAAGAGCAGGAGAACCTCTACAAGAGGAGAGCGGAGGAAATTGAGGGTGATTTTTGGCACACATGATGGAAACTGAGAAGTGGGTTACAGACTGTGTGTAGGCAGGGACACTATTTCAGAAGAAACTAGACATGATTAATTCTGCTGCTTGGTTGTCTTATTGTTTTCTGTGAAAATGATGAGGTTTATTAGACATAGCTGACTCAATTTCATTACCAACATGAAAAGGCCTGAACCAAGCCACAAGAGGATGACAAGAAAAGGCGTTCAAAAGCTGAGAAGCCATGGAATATGTAGTCATACACAGTAAGAGCCAATATCAACATATAACTTACACTGCATGTTAATTAAATTAATGTACGTGCTGAAAGCCCACGAAAACAGGAAAGAACCTGCAGGGCATTTTGATCAAGGGTGGCACCTACATGAACCGGTCTGTATTTCTGGATATACCTGAGTTCAGCCAAAGGTTGTTTGGAGAGTTCTTTGATCCTTTGGGAAGTTGGACAAACCAAAACACCTTGTTATTGCACTGCAGCTTCCTGCAGGATTGTTTACTCAGAACTGACCACTGCACTCTCTAGAAACACTCTTGAACAACTTTCTGTTTTGTAGGAACATGCTGACAGCACCAGCATAAATGCCTAAGGATAAAGCAAGTGTCAGCCCTAAAACCCCACACCCTTCAGACAGAACTCAGACAAAGCCTGTGTAGAGAAATGATGAAGCTCTAAGTTATGTGGGAGCTGCCCTTATGGAACTGACTAGAGTCAGATTCTGCTCCCATTTGGGGCTGAAAAGCAAGAGTAAGCCTGTAGAAATGCCAGGCTTTTTTCCCACTTGGAACAAAATATGGTTTCTATGTGAATTTAGCTCCTGCTGAAGTGGGGACTGTCTCACTCTTCAATTGATAAAATGCTGCTTTTTTCTTTTTTAAAAGAAGCACAAGGCAAGACAAGGGGGTTTGCTCTACATTTAGGAAGATCCGCTAAGCACATACTCCACATCTTCATCAGCTGACAGGATCATAATCCTGAACAACTTTTTCTGTTGAATAAGTGTCATAAGGCTCAAAGGGACTGCTAATTCCCTTTCCTACAATGACTCAGGCTGGGATTTCCCCTAGTTTTGTTATTAGCCTAGTTGCTATTTTTCCTCCTACTCATTTTGTTGCTTAGGAGACTGCTACTCACGGGGTGTGTGTGTGTGTGTGAACACAAAAGGAACATCATTCCCCCCCCCAAGATTAAAAAAACCAAGGCTGAGTCCTGCCACTGTGATCCCAAGTTAGGGAATACTGAATGCTCTTGCCTCCTGGGGTCTGCCCGCACAGAATGAACATGCTTTGTTAGTATAAGAGTTGCCAGGGAAGTAATTTTCCAGGCACAGCTACTGTTTGTTCTCCAAGAGCCAGGTAGCATAGATTTATTTTTATGTTTTCAGGGCAGTAACAGAAGTTTCTTCAGCAGAACAACGTAACGGGGCAATGATTTATGGGGCAGAGGGTTGGTTATATGACAGAGTCATAGAACAGAGCAGCAATTTCCTTGTCATTACATCAGGACTGTGCAGTCCTATAATAATTATACTTACATTCCTGTATAAATATAGGAACAAATTCAGGGACTCCTTTTCCTGGGAAGGCTCTGCCAAGCCTATCTGTACACATTCTAGCCTAGTCGAATATGGTGCCTCATAATAAGTGTTGGCTCTTCTGTTGCGTTTTCATCAGGAGATCTCAATCTGCTTCATAAATCTGGTCACCATAATTTCCACTTTTCCCCTTACATTTTTACCCTCCCTCCCCACCCATTTTACAGAAACTGCAGCCAAGAGAACAGTTCAACAGTAAGAGGGGCTGAAAATTCCTGGACCCTGGTCCAGTCCTCGAATGGATGGGTAGCACACTAAAGAGAAATCAGCGTAAAATGCTGCAAGACACTTCACACAGGCTAGAAAATTATTCCTGCATCACAAGCCCCGTCTGCTATTTTTGGGGTTTTTTTTAAAAAGGACCAAATACATAATTTCTTGATGTGGGGTTGAAGCTCTTTAGATTTCATCCCTCTTGAAAATTCTGACACTTATTTTTAGGATCTCAGCCACAGGTTTAAGAACTTAATGTCAAGCTCCTCTGCTTGACATGCTGAATGTGTGGGTTTCTGGCACATGTATTTAAAAAGAGATGTGTTATAAATTGGCCTCCTAGGGCCTGAGGACTTTGGAAAAAGACTTATTAAAAGATACGCAGCATTAGAAAGCAGAACACTTTCAAAACTGTTGCAGTACAAGATGACTCATAAGGTGATACCACCAATTTTGCTAGTAACACCAGTGGAAAATTATGTCCTAGATCAGAAACACTTGGATGTTGTGGATTTACTTGTTCCTGGGGAAGGCATATGACACATTTTACCAGGCTTGTCTCCTCAGCTGAATAAAGCGACTGAGAAAGTAGATAACACCAGCATATTCAAAGCAAGTGATAGGCAATGAGGGGATAAGTCCTCATGCCTTGATCTTGCTCTTGTTTGCAGATGCTGACACATCTTCCTTGGACTTTAGGAAAGTAGGACTGACACCAGTATAGCTTTCCTTAATTTCCTGCTTTTTCCTCCAATCTGTTGTTCTAATCACTTGCTCCCTGTGACTGGTCTTTTCAGATTCCCTCTCCAGGAAGCTTGTTCATGTCTTCTTACCTGTTTGCCTAAGGCAGTGGAGCAGCCTGTGTAGCTCTTCACCTTTACATAACACTGGCTTACTGTCCAGTGGTAGCTTTGGAAGAGCTGGCACTTCCATTGACCTAGCTGAAGCATGTACAAAATGATAGACCACGAATGTCCTTTCAAAATTGCTGCCCTCCTGCTGGCAGAGGCAAGGACCTGAAACTGGTTCTATGTGAACCAAAATATATGAACAAGAAAGAACAAAGAGACAGAGGCACTTTCCCACAAGGAGAAAACTGGTGAGGTTACATTCAAAAGGTGTTAATATGATTCTATCACGGAGTGACAACCTAAAGCTGAAGACTCCTAGGGAGGGTGGGAATATGCATCATGGGGTCATGACCAGCCCACCCTTCCCTTATTGTTAAGGTGGGAGGATTTATGTATTAATTTCTATTTCTGTAGCTCTTAAGACAAATACCAAGAGGTCAGGGCCATGCTGGACAAGGTTTGACAGTGACATTTAAAACAAAGACGGCGCCTCTTCCACAGTGCACACACCTCGCTCCCTAGCCAGTACGCAGCACAAGGAGAGAGTAACACCTAACAGGGAGACAAATGGGTGGCCAAGGAAGAGCCGAGGCAGGGGCACTAGAGCAGGCTTGCTGCTCAGTCACAGGCAGAGGCAGACATCCTCACTGATGCTTGCTGCAAGCTAACTAAGTGGGTCGTGCTGGCTGAGGGTGTGAAGAGGATCTCATTTTCAGTGCCATTCCGCTTCTGCTACAGACAGGAGTAATAGCACAATTCAGCTTATGTGAGTTCAGGAGTCCACAGATGACTGCCTGGAGCCCCCAGTACAATCCCCTTGCCTCCATTATGGGGAGGGCACCTCCATCAAGTATGGGTGCTTTAATCCCTCATCATTTCAACGTGAGCAAGAACAGCTGAGTCAGATTTGAAAGCCAGGTCGGTCTTCTGGCTCCAGCTCCCGAACTTGGAGCTCTTGTCTGTCACCTCGCTCAGCTGGGAACTGCTCAGCTGGGAACATTTCACATTCACATTTTCTGCACAGACTTCCTCTGTAAACCTGTTGTGCCTCATGTCTTCAGACAATAAGCTCTTCAGTAGCTTCATTATAGTCTGCACATACAGCGTCCAGCATGACATGGCACCAGATCCCTGCTTGGAGCGTCCATACTTTACTAAAAGCCAAGCGGAGCCAGAGGAAGGGCAGAATGAAGAGAAAAAACTCCAAGAGATTATGTGGAGCATAAAAAGGGTCAAATTTACTAGTGTCCCATTAGCTTCTGCCCTGAGGAAAGGGGCAATAGTCTCTGTGGCAGCAACTACCAGGAATGTCCTTGGTTAGGGAGGGGAGCTGGTAATTGCAAGTAGTTAGTAAACTACAGGGACCAGTGTATCTCACAGCAACATTCCTTTTCTATTCACTTTAGCTTCTTTTTTGACAGTTTCTAGCTTTTTTCCTTTCATTTTAACTACCAGAAGCAGTCAGAACTTGGGCCACTTCTGAGGGCTCGATGCTTTGCTTTGGAAAGCTAGGGCAATCAAGTGTCACCTCCATCTTGTCTGAAAGGGATAAAAGACATCACAGAACTTACATAGGCTTCCGCATCCTTGTGGGTTGTTGTTACAGGGTTAAGCCCTGTGTTTTGAAAATGGAGGAAAACTTGTATTTAAAGTGCCGGGGGGGGTGGGGGGTGGGGGGGGGGGTGTTTGAACTGGTTTGTAAAAATAGCTGCTTGAAGAAGAAAAAGAAGAGAAAAAGAAATCTGAAAAACAAATTCAGCAGCAAGTAGTTTCTAGTGTGCCCATCTATTCCAACTAGTGTGATATTAATAGAACACACAACAGCAGGGAGTGGGAAAATAAACATATTTTCACTCACATAAAGGGACTGCCTAAATGACTCACAAATGCAAAAATAAATAAATGGCTCCCCATGATAATCTGAAACGATATTATATGCATGGAAACAACTCTGCTTCTTAACTGTAACCTAACGTGTTAAATTCACTCAGTTTTATTTGAGGCCATGGACAGATTGAGTGATCAATCTTTATTACCCTGAGCTTTTTTTTATCCTATCTTTACTGTGCCATTTTTCTTCTCACTAGACATTTCAGTTCATTTCCCTGAGTCTTCTTCAGCTTAATAGCTGAATTTCAGACTTAGAGAAAAAAAAAAATGGCTCTCAAACTTGCAGACGGAAGCGAGCAAGGAAGTGCACGTTGTGCATGGGAGGGAGAAATAGCAAAAAGGGGGGAGAAGGCACTTGTTAGCATTGCATGTGCTGTGGGTAGTGCACAAAAGTTATGTATTCTAGTTGCATAATGGAGATGCTCAGGGTCAAACAGGTGTTGGCCTCAGATGCTGTAAAATCAAGAGGCGGGTTTTTTTGTCTTGTATAATTGGCAAACAGGTATTCCCCTAGAGAAATGGAATGAGGACGTAGCAATTAACTCTCCTGTTCCTGCAGTCGGAGTGCTAATCACATCCTTAGCAACTGCATGGTCACTATGGTACCGACACCATCTTTTGCTCAAATCCTTTCTGATTCATCCTCCTGGTAACTTGGGTGATGGTCAGAGCAAAGGTTACGTACACCTGCTGACACTGTGCTGAATGGTTCCATCAATCTCCATTCTGCAATACTGGACTCTGTTGCAAATGAAAACCAGCTGGGAGGCCAGAAAGGAAGCCAGGAAGTATCCGGAGAACCTATGCTGTTTGCTTTTCAGAAACACTGTGCAAACGACAAACACAATGCTTCACTCCAGCCTCTCTGCTCTAATAGTCTTAAATGTGAGGCTAATGAACTTTAGCTTTCAACTCCATTGAACCTCATTATACTGTAAATACCCTTTGTGTAACATCTTCTTGTGACTCAGCCGCCAAAAACCATAATGAAGCTATCAGAAAAGAAGGAAAAGACAAAGCCACGGTCTCAAAAACAAGCCAATCATATTCATCTTTCCACAGCAAATATTTGTCCTGGGAGAAGCAGTGACAAATTACAGAGACTGTAATGGAAAAATGCTAGATGTTGAGGCATTTGTGAATGCTCACAGAATCAGAAAACAGCATACAGGAAACAGACTAACTAACGATCTGTCCCTGATGGAGTCGCCTAGAGTGGTCGCTGAATCCCTCCTTAGGATTTATCCCGTGCATTGCAGACACAAACAACCGGTACCAGCTTTCATTCACTAAATTTTTGAATGTTTGGGGTTCGAGTCACTAATCTCCTCTAACTGCTTTGAGCGCTCCAGTGACACAGAAGAGCTAGAACTCCAGTCCTCACAGTGTGAAGGGGGACTGCTGGCTCCCTTGCCTCGCTGGTGGTCTAAAGCGGCAAAGGAGCACTTGCTCAAGACTCCAGGTCTTTATTTTCAAATCTCAATGTTTTGGTGCACAGGAAGGCTAACCTTAGCATCAGCCAAGCAGAGAGAAGGAAACAAGCATTTGCGGGAGGAAGACTAGTGTCATGTAAGCCAAGTGTATGAATGTCCTATGTCAGGACACTATGCAGTTAATGGGACTAGGAGGAAACATTCCCTGGGAGCATATTTTCAATATCTCCTCAGATGCAGGGCTACATCCTCTGATAAAGCTGGTACTGATCATTTTTGGAGGCAGAACAGGTGGATGCTGTGTGGATCTAGGGTGAGAAACATCTGTTTTCACATGTGGGAGATAATGTTAAAATGGAAGGTATGGATACTGGGAGGTAGCCAGCTGGAGTGGGAGTTTCAAGTGGTACCAACCGAGAGAGAAGCAGATAAATGCATAGCTTCAGAAAGATGTGCAGCGTGGACATTTTCCATAGTGTCAGCATTTATTATATACTTCTAATTGGAGGACCTCAGTTCTCCATTTTCCTAATTGATTCCTGTAACAAAGACACCCTGAGTGCTGTATACTGCTCACTGATTGCTGGGCAAACATTACTGGAGTGTCAATATTTGCTTTTTCCTAGAGCTATCATTGTTTGAGAGGGTATAAGTCATCTGGGATAATGCTCTACTAGTGCTGTATTAAACACACATGGAAAGCATCTGACGTGTTCAGTCTGTGTTTTCTTCACTTTCTGTTTTACTCTGCAATGAAAACAGCTGCTAGTCAGTTGAGAAAGCCAGAAGATAAGACAAGGCATTTCAAAGGAACATGATTTTACCTATCCTATTGGTATCCCATTACTGTGGCCTTTCAATTCAGAAAGGGTGTGAATTCAAAATCTTTACCCATTTTACATCATCAAAGCTGCTCTCTGTAACCATGCCTTCCCCTAACTCCCCACCTTCTTCTACCCTGGGTGCTGATGCTTTATCTTAAACTAGAAGTCAACCTCTTTATCACAGATAGTTACCTTCAGAACTTCATGCAGCACCCACTTATGGGCACCCTCCCCTGATTTGTTCTTCTTGGGGCTACCATGACACAAACCTACGTTTTCATGTTAGAGGTGAAGGTTCCGTTTCATTAATGGGTGAAATAAAGCCTGACACTGTATCTGGACAGAATGAGGAGAAAAGTAGATGGTGGTTTCTTGTTAAACAAGAAGGAGGAATTATTTTCTGCTCTAGCCAATATATAATGAGGCCTTCAAGCTCTTCCAGTGGCTCATCTTTTCAAATCGCACATAGATTTTCTCTGTAGCCCAAGAACTTGAGCAATAATCAGTGTAATGGAGGTGGAGATAAACCCATAATTGCTGGTTTGGCCAGCTTACCCAAAGCCTTCACCACAAGCTTTATGAAAACTACTGCTCACTGTTTACATAAAAGTTGGAGTATGCAGAGTATGGTACTTTTGACAGGGTGAGTGAGCTGCATAGCTGTGGAGTAATACTTCAGATGATCCTACTGGTCCTTTGGTCATTCAGTATATAGGTAAGTGCATTTCTAACACTCTCCCAAGTTAGACAGAAGACCGCTGTGATTTCTGGTAATGAAAAAAAAAACGCTTGGAGAATCTCCTGCTGCGCTTGGAAATAAGAAGAAAAGTGGATTGCAAAATCCAAATACTATGGTCTTGGCTCACTGACACAGGTCAAGAAAAGGTTGTTTGGAGTTGACTGAGTATTTCAGATCTAGAAATCCACACCACAGGACCAGAAGTTTTGAAAGGACAGCTTTGTTACCCATGCTTGTTTGGCTAACTTCAGTGTTCTTCCTTCATCCTACTCTATAATCAGGACAGAATTTGAACTTACGTATAAAATTTCAGTGGGTGTTTAAATTTTCTTGTGCAAGTCAGTTGGGAAGGTGTCTAAATACACTACACATGTCCTTCTGTGTGTGCAGAAATTTGGTTTCATAAACAGGAACACCAGGCATCTGGAGTAGATAAAGATCTATGGTAAGGAGCTGAGAAGAGCCTTCTGTATGTTCTGCACTAGAACTTACATTTATATGAAACATTACAAAGATCCCGCTGAATAGGAATTTGTCTTGTCATTAAATGGACTGTTTGGTAACTGCTGGTCAGGGTAAGTCACGGTTTTCCTTCCTGCATAATCTGGAGAGAGTAAGAGACTCTCACAGCTCCAGTTGCAGAGGATAAGTTCAAATATAAAAGCTCATGCTTTCAGCTCTCCGTACACTTTAGGACATCCCCCAGTGGATCTGCTATTTCAATGGCCATCACAACACCACAAAGCTCCTTGCTTCCTCTTTTTCCACTTCTGATGAAACTTCCTCTATCACACAGCAAAGCTAATGGTCCCGACTTAATCAACAAAAGCATTTACATTTCAAAATAATGAGACCCACTCAGCTGGTAACTTGTTAATTAGTTCTCAAGCATTCTCCCTTTATCCTCTCATGCTGCAGCTCCAAAGAGACACAGCTGCAGCCGACAATCCTTCCAATAATAAGGGAGGTAACTTGAGCAAATGTTATCTTGGAGTCCTATCTTGCTCCAGGCCCCATTTATACCAATCTGTTAGTTTCAGGAGAACTACTCCTGATTTACCTAGGGGTAAATGTCTTTATGTATCACACTGTCTTACTTTTCCTAACAAGTTTTTGCCTTCTACTTTTGCACGATGAATGTCTGCAAAGCAATTACATGCCTGAACTTAAGCTTCTCTGCCCCTTTATTTTTCAACAATGCTATTCTTTCACTCCGGAGCTCCTAATACTTGAGGTCAGATTCACATTTAAAGAAAAGCTATTTATACTGCTTTATAACTCAGTGCCATTTTGTTTCTTGATTCTCACACGAAGGCCCTTCTACCCCGCTATACAAAGGTACAAGAATATAAATAAGAATCTGTCCTTTTTTTTTTTTTCTAGCACCCAGATGCTTGTGAGGATGAATGTAAAGAATGAAGATGTGTTCCCAATCTCTGTTCTCGTACTAACAGAATCAGAAATACATACACTGGGTTTCGCAGTCTTCCCCAGCAGATTCCTCAACTGGAAAACTCCACCAATCAGTCCCCAGCACAGGATATGCTTCAGCTGACCTGCTGACAATCAGTTGCTCCAGAGCCTAGATCAGTGTTGTCCTGTGATTATCAATTCTCCCATCAGACAGAACAGACAAGATCTTAAAGATAAGAAGATGAATAAAATCAGGATGTTCTACTCAGCCCACAGTTTCCCCCTATATCCCAAATTTGCAGGACACTATAAGTGTGCTTAACTTCAAGCACATCATTCATCACCTCTTTGGGAACAGGAAGTCTTTCCTGAAGGGAAGGCTATGTCTTCTCTTCTGCAGCCCTATAGATGGACTCCTTCTTTTTTTCCCATTTTCTTTTTCTTTCTTTTTTTTTTTTTCTTTCTTCCTTTTTCCTATTTCCTCTTTTTTTTTTACCTTTCCCCTTTTCTTTTTTCCTCTATCATACATAATGCACGTGTTCAAAGCTCTTCTCTTTCCTAAACATGGTGGGTGGGCAATGAGGCATTTAATTAAATAATAAGGTGGGGGAATAAGTTATAAAAATAGCAGCAAATTCCCAACTTTTTAAGAGGAATTTGTACTTGTGAACCATTTCAATTTCTCTGGAAGCCTGAGGCCTAAGTACACATAAGACTGAATCTGGCTTTTTTATTGATGTTTGTCTTCCGTAAACGAGCTAGGTAAGTATGTTTTTGAAAACAATATATAAGCACCAAGGAGCCACACAAATAGCAAGTAAACCAAACCAAACCAAAGGAGGGAGAAATAAAACTGCCATGCAAAACTTTATCCTCCCTAAGTCTCCAGGACATCTTTTGCATACCCATCTAATTTTAAGTGCTTGGGACCATGACAAGAAGTGTTCTCACATGTTGCAAATGTGGAAAAATGTTGCCAATACTTTTACAATATTTTAACAAATGTCACGTTTTAATCAGACATTTAGAGCCTGCATGTGTTGCCTGTAAAGCCAATGCAAGGACTCTGATTTCACGGAAACGTGATCCATCCCTAGGGTTGACAGAAGTTGTGATTTTGGTTCTGAGCTCCAGGGAACAAAATTCATTAATTGGGGGATCTCAGGTTGGGTGTATTTCACTTGAAATACCTGAAAGGAGTCTAATCACTTTCTTAAAGATAATCTCAGGTGCTTATACGATTTACTCATGAAGGTTCATTCTGTCACAAAGTTTCCAGCTTGACAGTCCATGGGAGGCATACATCCTGAAGAGTATCTCTTGACAGCTAAACTTGAGACAAGCAGTGAACTCATTGCCCCTACCTGCAAAAACCACTCATCTGATTAAAACTCCCTGATCAAATAGATGGTTCTCTAGAACAAAGAAAAGTAAGAACTGGGGAAGGGGAGTTAATTAATTAAATATTTTTCCATTCTACTGCTATTTCTTTTCATCCTGACTCCTTTTTCTGTCCTTTTAAAAAATATTCAGCCTCCTAGAACAGCCTATCACTAGCACAAACATTCACAACAGCTGAGCCCAGAGGGGACTCTGATCCACTCTCACTGTTAAAACAAAACCCCCATTGATACCAGTGAGTTTGACCCTGGAATATACATTTGTAGTTGACTTGCCAGAGCTCAGCTTTGCTGCCCACTCAGCAGGATGCACCCCATGCACCTATTTACTTAGGACCCAGAATGAGAAGTGAGAGTTACAGAAAATCTGCTCTGAACTACTTTCGCCTAATTTGGATATTTGTGGGATTCGGTAGAGAGCCAGCAAGACTAACCTAGTTATGGAATAAGAATATTAGCCATTGCAAGCCAGGCTCCGGCCAAACTGTTTTTCAAATACAAATAATCTTTGTTGTGACTATGAATATACGGGTGTTTTTTTTACTTTTGCATGGCATTTGGAGGCTCTGTCCCTACAAAGACTTGTGTATGTGTTTGACCTAAACCTCTGTGGAGCAGTCCCCTGCACCCCCACCCTCCCCTTTAATTCCTTGATTTCAGTATGTGCAAGGTATAAGGTTAAGCAGCTCAGGGATGCTCAGGGATGCTTTGAGGCATTCTGGTCTATCATCTGTACAATGGGGTGGGATTCTTCTGCATATATCCACAGCAGCAAGAAAACAGCTGGACTATGGCTGTAACAGTTTTGTGGGAGGAAAATATAAAAGGGAACAGCAGAAGGAAGAATATCTTGGAAAATATTTCAGTGTAATGTTAGGGTGTGAGCTGGGAAGGCAGAGAAGCAGGCATTAGGTAATATAGCCTCTAAAATCTACTGTGTGGTTTGTGACCACTGTGAGTTACTCAGAAAACACCCATCTTGCTCAGCCTAAGGCTCTGAATATCCTTACTCACAGTTCTGTGGCTTGTTCACTACCTTCTCTATTTGATTTTGTACTTTTTATAAGAAAATTACTCCTTTCCAAATTTTAATATTGGCAAGCTACTCTTTGGTATGCTTCTTACTCAGAGGAGGTTGCTCAGAGTTATGCTGTGGTCCCTTTTATTTACTCCTAATATATAGTTGCTTCTTGTCAGTAATTAATAATATAAATATTTTACCATCTGTTTTTCTCAGCTACTAAAACCTTACCTATATAGATCCAGTGGTGTCTTGCAGCTGCAGAGTCCCCTTCCTCCCCCTCACTCTGTGACCTAACCTGTCCTCGCTCTAGAGATTATAGTAAGTATTACAATATCCCATTGATTTTTGACACTCCCTCATTCTTCAGACATACCCATTACGTCAAGTTTGCCTTCCACTGTCATACACTGCTTTCACCTGTTGTTTTTAAGCTTGTGGCGTGCAGACATTGATAGTATTTATTTTTGGCCTTCTACCTGTTCTTAAATAACTCCTCTTGCCTAGCTGTCTACTCCAGTATATATCACTGTGACATCAGTTTAGTTATCCTCAAGGTCACCCGTCATCCCCGTTCTCACCTTTTAGAACTGGACACACAGCCGACATGCTGATGGGGGAAAAAGAAGGTATGTGGAAATGCAGGCACTCTTTTACCCCACAACTTAACTACCCACATCCTACCCAGTGCAGACAATGCGCTGCCTGATCCTGCATGATGCGATGAGGTCAGAACTGTGTGGCTGCAAACCCCTTTCCATAATTAGATCAGGGCTGCATTTTCCCTTGGAAATGCTCCCTCTTTCAATCAAGACATTTCAAAGCTCACTTCTGGTTTTTTCCTTCCCCCCTTTTTTTTTTTTTTTTTAAAAGCAGTGGGACAACTGATTTTTCCCAGCAATTTTTTCCCTGTCACGAAAATGATAATGAAAACCAATTTCTACTTTGAATTTTTTTTCAGCTATTCCATTACTGATCTTTCCATTGGTTCATTGGAAACTGTGAGAGATGGTTTGATTCTTTATGGTGGAAAGAACACGGGAAAACCTTGTTAGGCTTTTTGTAGAAAAGGAACAGTTTTTCTTTTATCAGGCATTTTGCTTGCAATTTTGTATAACATTTCTTTGAAAATACATGTCCCAGTTTCCTTTTAAATTTCTTTATTCTGTTCCGCTACTGAAAAGGCTGCAGATGGAAGAGGGGAACTAGGAACTCCCTGTGTCAATCAGCTCTATTCATTCAAGGGCTGTATTTATTAGCTTCATTAAAAACATATTGAGCAGCCCCAGTTCCTCAGTTCTGCACGCCTACACAATCCTGACTGCCTTGCCGTCCCCCTGTCAGCTAGTGCTCTATCCTGAGGCTTCTCCCAGCTTGAGATTCCACATGAAACATGAATCCAACAGGGTATCACATGTTTATAGGTCTTGCTGGAAAGATTTCACACAGCTTGACAGGTGGGGAGGGGGCTGGGGGCAGTTTGATGGGAAAAAAGAAGTGCTCGAGGTGGACTGATAATTAACCTTTTTTTTTTAAAAAAAAAAAAAGAGAGAAACAGAAAGAAAAAGTGTGTGTAAAGCTTGGAAAATATCTCCATTAATACGGCCATTTGGTAATCTGTGACATGGGTATATGTGTAACATGCGAGCTATTAATCGTAAACCACGGTGCTGTAGAAAATACAGCACACTGGGTTGTCATCATACAAGGGAGCAGTACTTAGAGAAGAC
This sequence comes from Rhynochetos jubatus, assembly GCA_027574665.1. NCBI lineage: Eukaryota > Metazoa > Chordata > Aves > Eurypygiformes > Rhynochetidae > Rhynochetos > Rhynochetos jubatus. The sequence continues at coordinate 15,556,736 of CM050654.1, read as the reverse complement.
TCCTAACTTGCTACATTGTTAATGCTGAGACATGGACTGATCCCCTGCAGAAAATGCTACGCTCCTATATGCCTCCTCCTGTTCTTAAAACCTGAACTGTGTGGAGGAGCAGAACCATGTTAGGAGTCTTTTCTTCTGGGGGCCAAAAGAATGGTGCCGAAAGCAATATTATCATTAGATTCGATGTCTTTCAGCACTTATATGGGGTTGTTCTTTTTTTTTTTTATAATCTATTTATTGTATGACAAAATAAAAAGAGTTTGGTATGAATAATAAAATCTCCATAGCTGGGACTGAGAATTAAGGTTGCAGACTAAATTATTTAAGTTGAAAACCTGCCTAGTAGCTTTGATGGCCTTTAGATGAGACACCAAGCTAGGGTTAATTTTTCAGAAAAAATATTTTTTCCCAGTATTCAGCCCTGAAGAGCAATCCATAAAAATCTATCTGCTCAGACACATTGGAACATAACGTCTTCCTCTCTTTGGAGACGATCTCTCTTTCCAAAAACTACAGAGTGAATAACTGCTACCTAAGTACCCTAATTTCCTTTTTCCTCCCCTACGTATCTATGGGCCATGAACTTTAATGCCTGCATTCTACACTTCTCCAAGAAGCAGCCTGGAGTATGCACTGACGCTCTCAAGCGCTCCCAAGGATATATAGCATACAACCTCTTCCATACATATCTTCTTTTTTCCCCTAAGCAGATCACAGCGTATTAGTGCTGATCTCTGAGTTTCTTACAGAGCCACGGTACATTTTTGTCTTTTATGGCAACAGAGATTCAGCGATACAGCAAAAAAATCTGCTTACTACCAAACAAATAATATTCGTTACACCTACTCCCCCCCTTCAAAACATTTGATTCTCACAGTCACCCTTGACAAGGAATTCTTAGAATTGCTTCCAGTTTCCAGGTGAGAGAGTAAAAGTGGACTGGCATCACAACCTATGTATCAGTATCAGTATCACACAGCATACATCAGAATGGCCTCAGCCAAGACTCAAATACCTGTACTCGTGTAAACACATATTTACGTGTCTGTGGGAAATGAAATGAGTCCTCTTGAGATGGAGAACTCATCCAGTTCACAAGCACATGCTTGGCCCTTCCCAGAATACACACAGCCCCCGTGTGATGTATCACACAGATCCAGTAGGGATTACAGTACAGGACACAAGGCAGGGAAGGAGAACTGTGGCAATACAGTACTTTTGAATATCACGGTGTTGCCGCTCAAGCTATCGCTTCGTGGTTTGGCAGTCAACTAAGGAGAAGTTGGTGTTTAACAGGACAGAATATAACTTGATTGAAGGCGATATCAACCAGGAATGACATGGTGTTACAAACACTGGCAGCCAGGTGAGACCAGGAAGTCAATCGAGGACCTCTGTCTCTTTGGAATGTGATAATGTCATCAATGCAGGTACCCCTGTCTGGTAGAGGAATGGCATCATTCCTGGTTCAGGGTGTTGTTGGGAGGCTAAAGCCTCCCAGTACCAATATTTAGACATTGAATTCCACCTGTAAATTTGGACTGAAGTGATGGGTTTACAGTGTCACACGAGTATCTGACTTGGCACACAAGGCCTCAGAAAGGCCTTGTCCTTTACCCCATCTCACATCGCTTAAGTATAGGGGCGGGGGGAAAATGTTCTTAAGGATTGTGTTATGGTATCACCAGGAAGGTCAGGAGGGAACATAAGTAATTAAATATCCCTAAATACATGTGTGTATATACATGTATAAATACACACACATGCAGCAGTAATCATGCTGATGGTGATTACCTGTTCACTCGGACAGTTGCCAGCACACAAAATAGATGTTAGTCTGGTTCTTAGTAGGTATGTATCCACCTCCATAGCTGGCAATGCTTGGCACAGCTAAAGTCAGTTAGACTCAATAAGCCTTGAATTTAAGTGGTGCAGAGACTGTTTTAATCCTCCATTTTAAAGAGTTCTTCTGGGTCACGTATGAGGCACATGGCATGTGAAGGAAGAATCATAAACTTCCTTGATTTATCTAGTATTTTCACCAGCCATAATTTTCCCCCAAACAAAGCAAAGCAAAACCAAACCCATCATGAGTAGAAAGCAATTTGTGCATCAAACTCTTCTTGTTTTCAGTCCATCATACTGTCAGATAATTGGCACCGTAATCAGATGAATGAAAATTATGGAGCTGTCTGAGGGACAAATCCATCTACAGGAATCATGGCTTTTTCTGAAACTATTTACAATTATTTTCAGAAAAATCAACACACAGAGTAATGAAGTCATTCCGTGCCTCAGAGAAAACCGGTTACTGTACTTACAACAAAGGGTGTTGTAACTAACGGCTACAGTTACATGGATCTGGTTTTGGTCAAGAAGAGATGCCTTTCCCAACTTGGTGTCAAAGTCAACTCAAATCCTCTGCAGATTAGGCTGTGAATTCCTAGAATCTGCATTTAGCACAGAATTCAGTAATAACTAATGGTAGTTCAAACCGTCCTCCTTGGGCTTGGCTACTGCCAATAAAAGCCCTCTCCCCACTGCTTATTGCTAATGTTTGAGCTTCTGTTAAATGGACCATCTCTCCTCTTCCCACGGGAAGAAGAAACCAGCATTAGCCTTTCACATCGGAATCACCCAGGCAAAATGTCTTGTGCACATACTAACACCTTGCTGTGTGTCTGCTAGAGCCACGTGGCAAGTGAATTCCATGGACATACTATATATGTGCTACACAGGAGCATACAGAGTAAAAAGAGGTGCACATCACTAAAAGTGAGCCCATACAAGATGACAACATTTAGCTACATTTACCTAAAATGTCTGCTGTGGCATAGGTACAATCTGGCACTTCCACATCCTGGTACAGTTCCTCGCCATACAGCTCCACTAACATCTTGCTGTATTTAAAGCCAAACTTGAGCTGAGGTTTTCTTTGCATGTTTTGTCTTCAGCACTCTCTTCATTCTTTTCTCTTCTGTTAAAAAATAAATAAATAAAATCAAGAAGGTTTTTAAATCTGAGTGTATATTTCTCTATTAAATTGACACAAACATACAGGCAATTTTCTCAGAGTTGGTGACTATTTTTCATCTGTTCAGGCTGCTCCCAAGCAAGTCCTTCCCTGTGTAGAAATGGGGCCCTTCTGAAGAGTGAGGAATGAGTGGCCAAACCCCTTTTGACACAGTAACTCACTGCCAGTAATTTCCAATTAATTAGGGGCACATTCTCCCCTTACTATGTGTACAGTGTAATTCCCTAATATCAAAGGGAAAACCAGCCTCCTTAAGTTTGTCAGGCTGCAACTACCCAGGGGCTGGTCTTTCATTCACAGGCTGAATAAAATTGCTCAGACTGTGGATATTTTTTTTGCCTGCCCATCATGGTGGGCCAGCTTCCTTCTGGAGCACACACTTACCTCCCACTGCCCAGTACCACCAAGCACATGAAGCAGCAGGGGAAGGAGGAGGGCTGCCCAGCCTGCCAGCCATCCCAGATACTGCTGGCACAGCCGCCATCTTGAAGCTTCTCCACCATGGTGGGCATCTTAGGCACCAAGCCAGAGAGGCCTGGCTGCCAGGGGCTGTGTTTAGAGAGCAGCACAGCTACCTTCTCACCTCACAGATCAATTACATTCGGGTAACACCTGCTCACAGTGACACAGCTCCTGTGATCCCTAGGGATCTCCTCACACACAGCTGTGGTCATCAAAGGAGGCCAACAGCAGCTGCCTGAGAGAATGGCGCTGTGTGGGAGTGCTGGCAGCGTTCATAGGGACAAGTAAACACACCTGGGGCCTTCTCTGGCCCTGAGGCTGACTGGCTCAGCATGGCTTATGTCTCACACTGCCGAAACCTCTTACCTTTCCCCACACGATCTCCCAAAGCAGCACCCATGTCTGCGCTGCCTTAGGGCGCCTGCCAGCCCTGAGCCATACCCAAGCAGTGTTGTGGGGAGGCGCCACCAGCAATTTAACAGTGCAGACAAGTGGGCTGTGGCCCAGTTGAGTGTACTAATGAAAATGTGACCTGTGGATGCCAAGGTGGCTGGTTTTTACCCGTCCCCGGTGTGCTACCACCAGCTAGACGGACTCCTGAGGGGGAAAGTGTCTTCTGATTACCTCAGTAAATTAGAAATATTATATAGGAGCCTCGGACCAGAAGGCTGCCTCGGGAGGGCAGGCACCCAGCATCAGAAATGCTGAGAGAAAAGCAGACGAGGGGTTAACAGCAAACCCCACCATGCAGCCCGTTTTACAATTCTCTGGTTACCAGCACTGTGAAAGCAAACTCCTCGAGGCTCAGCAGAAAGCCTGGCCAACTTGGCCAGAGGGACCCCAAAACAGAGAAGTCTGGGAAGGGGACAGAAGGGTGCCAGAATCACTGCCCGGGGAGGGCAGCATGGCTTCCACACGCCGGGAGAGGACCCACCTGATGGGAGCACGCTTCCTCCCGCACTTCCTTTCCACCTCAACACTCCTGCTGTCGCTGACGAAATTTCAAGTTGCTCAGGCACCAAGCGGGGCTGGTGCTTGCAGTCGATGCCTAAAAGTGCCCGAGGGGGCAGGTCGGCTGCTGCCAGGAGACCTGAAGGGAGAGAAGCTCCGGTTTGAGAGGCCGGCGCCTCTCCTCAGGGCCTCTGCCTCCTGGGTCCCTGCCCCTCCGCTTCCCCCCGCCTCTCGGGCAGAGCTGTGCTGGGGCCTGGGCCTAGCGCCTACCTCCCTTTTTAGCACTGGGGCTCTTGGGCAAGGGGAGGGCTGTGTGTGAGAAGTACCAGTGTTCCCTGGGTGCCGTACCAGTGCCTAATCAGTGCGTAGTTATGTTCCCTGAGGCGGTGCACAGTGACCCAGCCACCGTTTTATTTCTTGGGTCGCTGAGCAGCGATCACCTTACCTCCCTGTAACGCATCCTTCACAATGAAAAAAATGTAATCTGTAATTTAATAATAATTTAATCATTAAATATCAATCAGTTAAATGTAAAGAGGTGATGATGGTCTTCAGCTGAGAAAGGAAACGGTCCTCTGGCAGCATATAAAACCTGAAAAAGGAGAGTGAGGAGGTTCAGAGTGGGCTGAGGGAATTTAGGGAAATGTCTGCAAGATAAGCATCAGGAAAGCAAAGCGGAATGGAAACTGTTAAGGTGTATTAATATCGGTTACTTGGGATTGCAGGGTGTTTGTGGGGATGCCTTGGAGCTACTTATGTGATTTTACATGGAGGTAAAGATGTGTAGCTGAGACCTTCCGTTCTGTGCCACAGCTCACGAACCGTATTTGGGTTATACTCTGGCAGCTTTTGCCGTTTCCTAGAGCATTAGGTGTTGTTCTGATTATGAGGGCTGTGTTCTCCTTCCTCTTCCAAATTACCTTCCTTGTAGCAGCTCTTTCTACACCATCAGCTAGCCACAGTATTGCAGGGTCACAGGAAAGAGGTGGAAAGAAACGTGTATTTTAGTGACCAAAGTGTTCTCCTCACTGAATTTTAGGAACTTGTAATTTATTTTGCAGATTTCTGTCGGAAGGGTAAGAGACTTTTGTTGAAGGGCAGGAAAGTTCCTGTTTCTCAAATATCCTTCCTGAATATCCCAAAATACTTAAAAAATGGTATCACTGGACCATACTTATCTTTACTTATGGGATTTGTACTGGTCCTTGGTTTGCTACCACCAGCTAGACTGGATCCTGAGGAGCAAAGTGCCTTCTGATTACCTCAGTAAATTAGAAATACTATATAGGAGCCTCAGACCAGAAGGCATTTGCCTGGGACTCTGGTTTGTAGTCCCCACACTCCGTATTATTTGGGGGACTCAAGTTCAATTTGAGGTACACCTGTCCTGTTGCACTTATTTGAGAGAGATGCTCTTGTTCTGTCTGCACCCCAAAAACGTCCAGCAGAAATCCAGCAGACAGAAGTAAGTTTAACAGAGTTTGAAAGAGCCTGAGAAAGTCCTGAGAAATTTTAAACTCAAGACTAATTACGTACAGCACAGCTTCATCTTGCTCAGTTTTACTGCCTCTCCATAGTTGAACATTAGCCAGGCAGCACATAAACAGACAATCTGAAACCATGCACAAGGGTACATAAGGAAGGGTTTCTGAAAATAGGATGTTTCTGTTATGGTTTCAGACAAAAGATCTCCAAAAAAATGAAGTCAATGGACAAGCCATGGACATAGAAGGCCCCTAGAAGCAATAGTTCCAAAACCCCTCGTCAGCATTCAGCACCACAGAGGTACACAATGAGGCATAAAAGCTCTCATTCGGTGACAGGGCCTCTGGAAAGAATTTCAGAGGGAAGGCGTTCTTTCACTGTCTCTTTTCCCAGGCCTCCAGCCCAGGGAAGTGTCTGGCAGCTACTCCTGCAGACTAATAACCTACTTGCTTCTAAGAGGAAGTGTATGGTATTAAAGCATCATATTTTCTGAAAGGTCCTGGAAAACAAACTGGATATATGTTTACCTGTAATTGATAATCCTCCCCCCAGCTCATGCCAGTTGAATACAAGCCAAAGAAACAGCTGTGCTAACCCAAAGTTTCCTTCAAAAAGGTTGTTCCAGAGCTCTCTGGAAGTCCCTCTCACAGGTGGAGAGCAGAGGACTAATTTACACCAGAAGTATCTTTGTCTAGACATACAGACATATAACTGTCAGAAAGCTCAAGGTAGGTGATAGGCTAAAAGCTTCCAGAGGTTTTCAAGGAAGAGAGACAGTGAAAGAACCTGGACCTTGTCTTTATAAGAAAAAAGCTACAAAGTAAAAATTCTATTTGCAGAAAGAATTCAATGTCATACATGACTCCATTCCTACGACATCATACACATACTTCAATCTAAACCAAAGAGACCATTTTTTTCAGCCTTGTATTTTCACAGCAGGGATCCCAAATCCTTGATGCCAACTGTCTGCCGCACGCACGCACGCACGCTCTGTAAGAGTGACACCAAGATACCACTGCCACACTGAAGCAGCCAGAGTACTGTGTGGCTTTGACTATTTTGAACACAAGCCCAAAATTTTGACCTGTGCTGAGCCCTTTTCCAGTGCTCAGGAGCTGTTCCTTGACATACACCCAAACACTACAAATTATGCCCATCATCAAACTTCTGATGCAACCTGAGTGACCAGAGCAGCCATGGGCATCACCGGAACTTTTGTCTTCCAACTTACCATGTGACCTTCCAGAAATGCTTGACATCACCTCAGCTCCTTTTGCACTCGACTCATCCCCTGGAGTGAGTCAGCTCTGGATATCTCTCTTCATTAGCTACAGAGGGAGTACAAATGAGCAGGTTAGAATGGCCTAGACACAGTTCTCAGGGGGGGAATCCTCCCCTCTGTCTGTCTGACATCAACAGTCCTAGCAGGTTTCCCAACAGGGCGAGCGAGGCATGTTGTCCCAGAAAGAACAGCTGGGATCAGATGAGCCCTCTAGGATGTTCATACGCAATGCCCTTTCAGGTGGCTGCAGCGCGTGAGCACAAGACAGGGAAAGCCTAAAGGGATATCGGCCTGACTTGAAAAAGTAATTTCATTTTATGCCATGACACTGCAAAGTAATTGTGCTCAGAATGACTGTTTTTACTGCCTAAATACATTTTTAGTACTTGAGCATCCAGGTGAATTCAATTGTGCTTGCAGTTCTGCAGACATTAAAGAGGGAGACTAAATGACTGAGGCGGGGGAAAGAGAGCAATGCTGCACTCCTGCCCCACAGCCTGATGCATGGACTAGGGCACAGCACTAGTGCTCAGGAGCCCCAGCGTCTAGTCCACTGGCTGACAAATGTTTTAAAGCTAGGCATGGAAAATGCAATCCAAGTGTTCTTGGTGTCTTCTACAAAAGTAATACTGGCTGAGATCTTCAACCAGTGCAAACTGTCAAAAACCAGTGAGTCCAACAGAAGCAGTATTACAAGCTAAATCTGGTCAGCTTTTAAGAATAAGAACTTCCTTCTTGAGCATCTTTTCCAACAGCAACGTGTGATACGGCATGAACATAAGCAACACTCGAATTGTTATAAAATACATTTAAAAAAAAGAAATTATTTAAATCCAAAAATGTGATTCTGATAAACTAAACATACTTAGAAATTACATATTTTATGTCACTAACTGTTTACATAACCAGTACTCAAAAGGCGTTTTACTGTTCACAGAAGTTTTCATGAAGAAATAATATACAAGGCACACTAAACACTGTTGGGCCAAACACATTCTACTGTTTATTACACATATTACATTCTTAAATAAAAATGCGTCACATAACATTTTTGCATAGATATCTTACAATATACCAATTTAAAAAAGAATTATGAAACAGACCAGTAACAAAAATAAATTTTTTCTTCATTAATAATTTTGTAACATTAACATACCACCATCATATAATACAAATAATATTTTTAAATCTTAAGACTTTTTGTACAGCAAAAAAACTGACAAAGTAATATATTTATATATATATATATAAAAAGCTTAAAAAAAATAAAATGTCAAAAAAAGGCAGAACTGAGGGCTACAAGATTGGGTACTTCTGTGATATATTAGAAATACCAGAGTAGGCCTGAGAGAACGTGACCGAGGGCATCTCCAAAATGCACTTGTCAGACACATCTGGTAAAAGAAAAATTATAGTGCAAAATGAAAGTCCTTCAAGCAATGTTGTTTGTTTTTCTTTTTCTTTTTTTTTTTTTTAATAGGGAGCATTCATACTGGGTTTTGTTGTTGCTGAAAAAAAAATCCCCGAAACAAAAATCTAATGTGGAGAGCAAGAAAGGGTTCCAAGGACAAGAAAGAAAACAGGCCACTTGGCAAAGCAAAAAAAGAAATCTCAGCCTGCATGACTATTTTCTTCAACTAGGTGAGTAGACATGCTAAAGTAAGGCCTTGTTTCTATGAGAAAAGCTGTCATGGTTTATATGCAGCGATTTCAGAACCTGGTACTCAAATTGGTGCAAGAACCTTCCTGTAGAGGTATCTTAATTGGTTGAAGCATTTCTTACACTTCAGCTTAACCGCACAGGATGCCAATGCAAACTCAATACAGGCAATCAAGTAATTTGCGCAGCTGCCAAGTGATTTTAACTAGACTGATATTTTGATGTAGGGCAACTTCCCTGGTAGAGACACGGCCTTGGTAACAACGTAGTGTTTAAACCAGTGTTTTGATCTACTTCCAGAATCCGACAGGCCTGGGGTTTAAAATACAGAGCGGCGGGTAAAATGTATGTTGCAAAACACAAAGTAAAGATCAGCCCCTCAGCCATCAGGCCTTCCAGGGACTGCGTGTTAGCTTTTCATTTCCCCGAGAGCCCAACAATAAAGGCTAAAATTGCCACCTTTCTGTCTGTTCTAGTTCACTTTTAGTGTGTACATGCTAAGCCCTCACCCCCTCCCTTCCCACCTCCCCTCCCAATCCCCAGATTTGCAGCCTACTCATTCACAGTACACAGCAACATGTATTTCCCGGCATTGTTGAAAACTTTCATACAGAAGCTGACATGATTCCTAAAATGCAGTGGCAACAGCAAGTGCCCTCCCTAAATCAAAGCAATAGGCACGGTTGGCTACTACAGACTGTAAGTCAGTAGCGCAGTTTCCTCTTCTGTGTAAGTGTATAGGGTATACCGCTGTACATCCACACCCACACAGGACAGGGTGGAGAACCTGTTTTCTGGCAGTATATAGAAGTTAGGACCAAAGCACTTAAAAAAAATAATCAAAGCTTTCATTCTGAAAATCGCAAAGAGTTCTAACTTCAATTATTACAGCAAAAGTGCCATTAACAAGCATTAAGGAAAACTATAAAACCCTGTTTGAAAAATGATGCCTGCATTTGAAAGTTTTCAGGTAGGGAAAGCCATTCTTGAGGTGATAAAGGCAGCCTACCCCCGCATCTCCACAAGTTTTTGTATATAATTTATATATACCACTACATCATTATATATATATAATTTATATAGCACGAGTATGTCTTGGACTTCTTCCTCTAAGGGAGGCGGAAAGTCTCAGCTTTACGAGACGGATCTCAGTACCTGGTAGGCCAGATCCTACAGTTCTTACAATACTAAATCTTGCCAGTGTAGAGCTGTGGAGGAGAAAGACTGCAGTAGTCACCCCTAAACTATTAATAAAAAGAGACACAAATGTGACAAAAGGAAGAAGAATATCCAAGCTTGATCTGGAAAAGCTCATTCAAGAAGGCATAGATTTAATGCTAATGAAAGACAGGCAAGACTTGTTCAATGAGTAGTTGTTGTATCATGGGAGGAAGTAATTTTCATTTTTCAAGACAGACTTAAATAGAGTTATTGTCAAGCATTGGTTTTGTTCTTGGTATGTGGGGATCTTTGCAAGTGCAATTCTATCTGAAATCAGCAAAAAGTACTTTAAAAGAGTGTTGCGTTATAGGCGTCACCCAGGATATGAAAGCTTAAAACCAGTCTTACTGGATGGAATGACAGGATGTGCCAAGTCCTGAATGAAATCAAGAATAAAAGCCCTTGATCCACTGGGTGCTGGCCTAGTAACATTAAATTATTTACAAAAATTCCCTCTTTTTTTATTTTTTAAATTTAAAGGTTTTGACGCACATTAAGGGAACAGGCAGAGAAAAGTAAACACTTAAACAAGTTAGATTTTCATCAGTTTTGTCAAAAGCACCAATTATGACCTCTTTTGTACACACATAAAACAAACTATGTTAAAGTGGAGGAGCAACCTTTGTGTTAGAGATGGCTAAAATGTCCAGATTGTCTAGGGCCAGGTAAAAATGAGAGGGAAAGCCTGATTCTGCGGATATCTGAAAGGTCACAGATAAGATACACTCACCACTGCAACTATCATATTGATCAACTCCATTTTAGCCATACACCCTAGTGGGTTAGTTATCATTTTACTCCTGAAGCTGAAACAGTTCCAAAAGCAAGATCCTGGGGCTCCTCTGGCACTCAGGTTCTTCTTCTCCATCTGTGTTTGGTCAGTGCTTTCCAAGTATTAATTGAAAATGTGCTAGCCTAAAAAAAAAACCACAATTCCAAAAAGTCCGAGGAAAGTAAGAATGAAGGAAAAAGAAATTTGAGGATCACCCTTGTAGAAATACATGTTAGCTTAGATTTCAGGTCCGGGAAACCATTTCTGAAAACATCACATGGCTCTTCCAGGCTAGCAAACTTGTTTCTGTATTATCCGCTTGGTCCCTGCAGCTGTGACAGATCTCACGGTATGATATTGCTTCAAAGTGGTTTGCCAAGGGGCTTGGGTTTTTTTAAGATCATAGAATCACAGGATGGTGTGGGTTGGAAGGGACCTTAAAGATCATCTAGTTCCAACCCCTTGCCATGGGCAGGGACACCCTCCGCTAGACCAGGTTGCTCAAAGCCTCATCCAGCCTGGCCTTGAAGACAGCCAGGGATGGGGCACCCATCCTCCTCTCTCTGTCTCCCTGATGAAGAAGCCTTATAAAGTTCAATAAGTATGAAACTATCAGAGTTTGAGAGAAACCCTACAGACCTGTCCCACAGTCTGTTCTGCCAGCACAAGACTGGGAAGAACTAGAACACTCAATCAGTGAGAGCTCTGAAATGAATCACAGAAACACAGAAAAATTAATGTGGAAAGGTACCTCTGGAGGTCACCAAATTCAACCCTCTGTTTAAGAAAGAGTTTAGTTAGATCAGACTGCTCAGGGCCTTGTCCAAGACATTGAAAGAATGTAGGATTTCAGTCTATCCTTTCTGTTCTTCAATTGCCAATTCATTCACATAATATAATTTTCTAGACTGAGTACTGGTACTGAAAAATAACAACTCTGGGATAATGAAAAATACTCTGGAATCCCCTATTCTGTTAGACCAATCTTTATAAAATACATGTGGCATTTTAGGTTGCTCTTTGACTCCTATGGGGAAAACCAAACAGAAAAAAGATGCACTGAAGTGTTGTTTTGGTGTAAAAAGTGACTAAAATACACCCTCATAACAGAATTTTGCTTGCCAGGCCTCAAACTGGCAGGATAGAAAGCATACTTCTATAAGCATATTTTTATACACAGCTTCACCAAATCTGATTATAAAAATCTTTATACTGGTGCTTCCTAAATGATTTTTCATAAGTCAGTTTTCAAAGCAGAATCTTGTCAAAGAGTATAGCTTGTCTCAATCAGATAATGAAAAAATCCAGAATAAACAAATTATATTGACACTGTAACATGCACAGCACATCTTGATTTGGAATATTCTGTCTGGTTGTGGTCTCCCCATTACAAGCGAATTATTGACACATGGGACCAAGTCTAGCAGAGACCCACCGCAGAGGTCAGGTTCTGGAACACAAGATGGATGAAGAGAGGCTGAGACACGTGGTACAACCTGAGGAAGAGAAGCGTAAGCGTAGATCTTATTGCTGTCTACAAATACCTAACAAAGGCTGTAGGTAAGAAGCCAGACTCTCCTTGGGGGCGCACAGGGGAAAAGCCAATGAAAACGAGTTGGAACATGGAAAATCCTTGTTGACATACGGATTTTTACATTTTTTGTTTGTTTGTTTACCATAAAGGTGGTCAAAAAAGGGTGGACCCTACAAAAGAGGTTGTAGAACTCCCATCCTCGTAGGTATTTAAAATTCAGCTGGATATGGCCCTGAGCAACGAGCTCTAGTTGGAGGTTGGCCAAGACGGCCTCTGAAGGCCCCTTCCCACCTGCATGATTCTGTGATTGACTGCTCTCCTCCAAAACACTATTTAGCTATGCACAAAAATTCACTTTTGCTTTCGTTGCTTCCTCTATGTACACTATTTTGTGAGACTTTTGTCTCAAATTTGTTCTCATCCTATTCTTCCATGGCCTTGGAAACCACAATCTGACTTTTTTACAATGGCTTCTCCTTTGCAAATAGGCATAAACCTAGCATGAAGGAAACAAGGTTAAGCTTCTCCTTTCTACAGCTGGGTAATCCAGTCCTCCGCTGTCACCAAATGATCTATTTATGGGTTTGCTTCCAAGAACCCTTGCAGAGAGGATTAGCCTTTCTCATCAGCCTGTTTCTACTCATAGTTTACAAACAGAGGACAACTGTACAACTTTAGTAAGGAGACACAGGCCCAAAAAGGATCTAGCTATAACAGATTACACAAGTTTGAAGTGCACAGCTTAAAATATCTGTGAAGAAACAAAACTTGTCATTGTAAAAAACAAATCCTGGAATGTGCAACTAATTATGCCTTTCCAAAATGGAAACTCCTTCTACAAAATAGCAACTATTAAAATTCAAAAATCTTAGTAATGGCTAAGACACTTGCATATGAGCACCCAAAAACTGAAGTCCAGAGATTGACTGAGTACACCGTGTATACAGGTGAAAAATATCTCCCTTTACAAACAGAAGAGATGGTCCCAAAGCTGAAAATTTGGCTTCAGAGTTCAAGACCTGCTACAGAGAGAGCCTGAGAAATCTGAAATCGGGTTAAGTCTCTTATCCCCCTTTTCTCTATGTTATTTAGGCTGTTTGGATCCATGATTTAGATGTGGGCCTGCCTCTGGAACAAAATAAACTAACAGTTCACATTTTTTTTCCATGGGGCCCTTGTTCTGCCATATTTAAATAAGATGTCAACAAGACCATAAATGACAACTGGAAGTAAATAAACAGTCTTGCTTGATTTTTTCCATTTTAACTAGAGTCTGGTACTTAAACTGTCACTTAATAATTAAGGTTTGTAGACTACTGATAGCATGTCTAAAGGCAGGTGTGTTCAGAGGTCAAAGGAGGATATTTATGCAGGTTCACAGCCAATGAATATCATAGTGGTGGGATTGAGAGCACACACTTTAGGACACTACAGTAATGAAATTCTAGGATTCTCTTACCCTTTTTTTAATCTAATGCACTGACTGGATGCTCTACAGTTTCACACAGCTGAGGTTTCAGTTCCCATTAGACATCTGGCAGGATGCTCTATATATTCCAACACAAATTGGATTCTAGGGCCCTCAGTCCCAGCAGAACAGCTGGGTGGAATGGCCATAAAAAGTATGCAAATACAGAAGTAGAGAAATACGAGATTGTCAGCAAGCAGTGCTCCGCAATTTTTAAATGTATACATATATATAAAAGCATATATATATACACATATAGAGTACAGTTAGTTTAAAATCTTTGGAATAAACTCAATTTTCGTTCTCTCTCTCTGTCTGTCTTTCTTTTCTTTCACTCTCTGGTTCTCTCTCATGCTCTTATCATGAATGTTACATCATTGTCCCTAAAAGATGGTTAGATCTTGGTCCATATTTCATGCCATATGGGCCAGACATTGTATTTCCCCCCTGTCCCCAAAGTGTTCAGTTGACAGTCACAGTGTTTTGTGAAAACTGTGAGGAAAACCAGCATCTTTCGAGTAAATTCAATCTCTCACTGGAACCAAAGGTTGCAAAACGCTGAGAATTCAAGTGCCAAGGATCCCGGTGACAGCTCTTAAACAAACATCTATCGAGTTTCTTGTTTGTTCTTTTTCCCCCTATGAGTACAGTTTTACCTCCCAAAACATAAATTAAGGGAAATATTTAACAGTCAATGAGTCAAAACAGTCAAAGAAGGGCAGTTTGCTAATACAGTATAAAAGAGCAGCAACCATTTGTGGACCACACGTCATTTTGTTTCATTTCTAGACACATCTTGTAGGGATGGTCCCAGAATATACAAAATATACAACCTAATGACCACCTGCCTGCTTGCATAGGCCATTTTTATGGTCCTAAATGCAGTCTTTGGAGTCAGGGCCAGTGCCAAATAGTTTCAAATGCAAGTTATGGTAAGACAAATTTTTTTGTTTTTCTTTTGTAATGAAGACTTTAATCCACTTTGAGCCAACGAAATCAAATTATCAATAGGACTGAAGGGTGCGCATGAGACATTCACTTCTCCTTGACGGTTCACACAGTAGGCCAAAATTGCCCTCTAGGTTAGTAATACCTTAGACCAATCATTTGGAAAAGTCTCACTGCTGTATGGAAAATCCAACCCTTCCTTCACCGTTCACACCGGTATATTTTTTCATATAGGAGTAGGCTACAGCATCAACTTGATGAATGGAAAAGGAGGCCTTTGATAATTTCTTTAAAAGGTTAATGCTGAATGAAGCCATTGTACTTGGAAGAGGTTCTCGATTTCCCACTCAGAGACTGGAGTAGGATTTTTGGCTTGGGTTTTTTTGTGTGTAAGATGCTCAACAAACTTTAGCTTTAAATTAAAATGTCTGCAGGTGCTCTTTACACAAACAAAAGTCTAATGTTTTAAATTGGTTAATAGAAGAACAGCGAGAAAAAGCAACATAATTCATCACTAAGTCACTGTGTGTTGTGGCTAACATGCTCACATGATGTGGAAGGAATCCCGTAGTCATGCCTGTGTGGCCAGTCCCAGACCGATATCCAGGTGAAGACAAGGAGTTCTGAAGATCACTTGTTCGTGGAGAAAAGAGAAAAAATGTTTAAGCTTCCAAATAAGCTTTTAAAGTTTTTTGTTCAACAAATAAACAAGAAGTCCTAGCTATGGCAATAAGGTGAGGCCTTACAGAGATATCAGGTGCTGTTTCTCAGGGTTTTATCCCTTGGCCACTTAGCCACCATGGCAGCAGCTTCCAGAGTCCCTAGTGCATATGTTGTGCAACAGCCGAAACAAAAATTAAAATAAAAACAACCAACAAAAATATAGTCCTCCGTGAAGTCTACATAAACTCAGGCCAAAAAGAGGATATTTGTGTCACAAGTGTCACTCCACAGTCTACTGCCATTAAGGCCACTGGTATTGACTTAAAAGGATCTCAATAGCTCAGTTCTAGGAAGAAGAACCAAAACCAAGACAGGTCAAAGTGTCTGTGAGAAGTCTGACACACTGAACATTAGAATTCTCAGACAAAGAACAAATGAACCAAGAGGTTAATTTTGGCTACCAAACTGGGATTTGGTTTTCTAGGTCATTGTTTTCCCCCCATCTATTTAAAAAGAAAGTTAGTGCTACAAATATGCAACTTCAAGACGACATATTCTCCTACTGAGTTGCACTGAGAAGCAAGTTAAATAAGCCCCTCCTACTGCCGTCCACCTGCAGGGAAGCCTCCTCCATTTTCTCTGATTTCCATTGGCAAAACCAGGAAACAAATCCAAGAGGGACGAAGTACTGTAAGCAATTGTTCCTTCTCATTGACTTCACCTCTATACCACTTCCACGCCTGCATCTTCTCCCATCCAGCTGGGGCAAGGCATAAAGAACCAATGTACGTATTGAAGTATAATTGGGTGCATGACAGTGTGAGCGTGTGGTCTCTGTACAGAGGATTACACGTGATCAAGTTCTCTTCGCCTGCAAGGTAGCGCATTGCAACTTGAGTTCCACTTTCATCTCACAACTCTTAGCTCAGATGACATCCATGCCAAGCTGACGGACATTTATATGTGTCTCTTCATGTGGAGGGCAAGGTGATCAGACCTGGAAAAACACCTGCAAAACAAAGCGAGTGGGAAATGAAATAAATACAGGATTTGGGAAAACACGGTTGCTTACGTACAGGATGAAACACATATCCAAGTTTAAAGCATTCCTTAGATTACCCATGGATTGCCACCAAACCCCATGTGATTGACCTCTGTGACCACAGATTGCCAACTATCCTGGCTCTTTGCTGGGTAAATAGACTACTCTTCTCCTTTCTCTGTTCCTCTCCCTCTGCCTTCTTTCACTGAGTCAAACATCAGGGGAAAGTGCTCCTCTGTGCCCCTATAGCATAAAATCAAATACTTAGTATAAGTGGGTGTGCGCGTGTAAAAAGATGAAATAAACCATCAGTTTTTCTCAAGTACTCAGCAACACCAGCTAAAAAAATCACCAGCTGTCTCACGTGCCCAGTACCTGCAACAAGCACCAAAGTACAATGCCAGTTTTGAAAGATGAATTCACATTTCTAACTCCAACCTGGAAGGAAAGCTGGTGCAGAGTTTGGAGGCTGACAATCTGTCAGGTGACATATCTCTCCCTTTCTCTCTGCTGGGAATCTGGGTGGTAATATGTGGATGCTGATGAACGCTATCTCCCTGAGGGATGTTGAGAGAAGATAAGGAATTATGCCTATTTTGTAAGAGTGAAAATTGAGAGACAGAGAAGGCAAGGAAATCGTAAATCACATAAGAAATGTAGTAAAACATTATTAAAAATAATGGGAAAAAAACGCCAGGACTTCAGCTTTCAACTTCTGTTCTTCATCCACAAAGTCATGTTTCTCCACCTCTTAAGGAAATGTAGTGTTTTGACATTCTGAACATGTAGATGGATGCTGATGAGACGGACTTAGAGCAGCAACCCTAGAGAACTAGTTGGGGTTTAGGGCTGGTCTAAAACATGCAGTTAATTGAGAATAAGGTAGGGCATGAATTGGAAATGAAGCATCTATTCTTGATTAACTGCCTCTCTAAAGGCTTATGATTGCCTTCTGCTGAAATGACTTAATCCACTTGGGAAGTGGGATAAGATACTGAGGATAAAACACACTTACTCCAGGAGAAGAGCAACCCCACAAAGAGTTAATCAGGAATTACTATTCCTACAGCTGCCTTGTAGTAGACATGCTGTAGGGCACTCACAGCAGCAGGAACAGCAGCCCAAATTCAAGCACTTCACCACCAAGATGTTGTCAGAGTGATCAGAGGAGTAAGTTCTCAGGGGGACAAGTGCTTTTCTTCCCTGTCATTCGACATATACCCCATTTTATCACGACAGTAAGCAATATTTTTTCGACTCCATACCCATTAGAAATGGGATTGGAAGCACCACCCCATTTCACACCCACCGTCACAGTGTCATTAAAGATGTATGGCACCCGAGAGCAAACTGCAGGACACGTGGGCAGTGGCTCTGGCAGCTTACCCCAAAGCTCTAAAACGGAGCCTGATTGTCAGAGCAGCAGGACTCGGACATCTCTCTCAGAAACTAAACTTCTGCTACATACTTCAAGTTGAGCACTAAAAACCGGGAGGTTTTCAAGTTCCCTGCAAATCTTGGCTTGCCTTCTTTTCACCCTAAGCCACAAGTCACTGGCTTATTTATTTTTACTAATAGCAAAAAACATCTATTACAAATATCACACAAACCCCCACATATCTGTGGCTTTTAAGTTTTTTTGTAGGCTCCGAGGGGATCATGAAAAGCTACTTCCAGAACCAACTTGCCTGGAGTGTCCTTTCACTGCCCCACAGATGTAGAATACAAAAGAGCCACCAATACTGGTCTGAAGAATATCCAAACGGCTTATTGTGAGGATCTGGATAGCTCATACATGGGCACTGAATGTATTTACAGAAAAGCTGTAGTTGAATATTTCATATTTTTCAGAAAGAAGGTAAAAGACCAAATTGAACTACTCAGCAAAAAAAAGCCAAAAAAACAAGGAACACAAAAACCCAACCACTCAATCTGAAGACAAACACCCAAAGAACAAACACCCTAAGCAAAGAAAGACTGAGAAAGAGAACAACTATATGAACGAGGAGATTTTAAATAGTTAGGGCATCTTTTCTGTCCTGCTGGCAGTACTCCCCTTCACAGACAATCTATCTGCATCTACATGCAGAGATAAGCAATCAGGAGGTGTGCTTTTAAGACCAAGAAACCTTGTAAGAGGCAACTTTCCCCAGAAAAGCTAGATACTCATGTTCTGTGGATGAGCATAGCTCTGCTCAAGTCTGCTGTTCTCTATGGATTTGCAGCAGCTTCCAAGGGGGTTAATACCTTCAGAGGGGGAAAAACTAAAAGGAAGACTTCAAAATAGGATGGAGGCTGCATTCCTCCCAGCTCCTACATGAAGCACAGCGAGACAGACGTGAATCTGACAATGGACACTTGGCTTTCAACACAGCAGGCTCAGCACAGCTAGAATTTTCTACCCCTAGGGTGCCGAAATACACCCCTGGACCAACATCTCTCTCGTCAGTCTAAGCTGAGAAAGCAGCACACTCTGGCTACAAAGGCTGCCAAAACAAAACAACAGCTTGAGTGGCTGCCAAAAGACATGCACCAGCTGGCACTTCAGTCTAGGACTAGTCATAAGACCACCACCCAAGCACGGTTTTTCCTCTCCAATTGTCTCTGTTGTCGATGCAACCCAGGAAAAAGCATGCTGAGTCACAGCACAGCAAGATCTGTTAAAAATATGGATTCAAAACATTGTTTCACATCAGTAAACACAGTATTAACATCTAGTATATTTTTCAGCCCTATAATATTTTTGTAGGTAATAAAATGGCACCGTATTTGCTAGTTTATAGCTAATAAAATGGTACAGTACTAATTCTTCACATTCTCCTGCTGACTAATTTGGTCAGTTCTATTTCTTGGTAAGAGTGGTGGATATGGACATATATTTTCAACAGTAAAACAGTCCCTACAAAATTTTGCAGCTAAATTATACTGTCAAATAAAAGCTATTGATCAGTGGACACATTTTTTTTCTTTCTGGGACTAGAGGCTGCAATGGCAGAGGCTCCACAGGGTACACTGTCAAGGCAAACGCCTTTCATCACAAATTCAGAAACAGCAGCTTGCTGGTCTCCAGTTCTGCCCATGAGACACAACCGTGCTCCACGTCTCTGGCTCTACATCCCTTCCAGTTGCAGCCCAGCTCTGCACACTGTACGTGGGCCCAGTCCTGCTCTTCCTAGAAAGGACAGTTTATGCTAGAATAAAATACCCTGATTCTTAAAGTCATACAGCAATGCATGATACATAAATTCCCTGCTCCCAAACACAGTTCCTTCCTTTCTCTTTTTACGCCATCTCCTTAGCAACACAGTACTGCTCAGCACTGAAGCCTCTGCAGGAGGGAGAGGGGAGGTAACTACAATGAGAAGAGAATATACTGCTCAGCCATCTTTCTTACCAGCTGTGGATTCTCCACTGTGAGATGTGTTTCATTCCAGCTAAATGCGCTCTTAGCTTGCTGTCAAAAAGGAAACCGTGGGTGTGTCTGTGCACACTCACAGAGAGGAATACATACCCCAATAGTCTGGCACTCAGCTGCTATCTCCTAAACACATATTTCTGCAGAGCAAGCGAGTGCCACTACCCTGTCATTGTCTTCCCCTTGGATTGCTGAGGGCTTGCACTGTGTGAGGAACACAACCCTAGCCTGCGTTTCTGAAGAGCAAAATTCCTGGGGAATGCTAATACTAGTGTACCCCTGGTGTCTGGAAGGCACTAGGGAATTGTTCACACCACTTTAGCTGATTCTCCTTTCTCCCCTGCTGCCACCAAACCACACACCATTTGCAGTACATATGGTGCCAGTCAGACCAGTGGTAGTTCGCCAGCTAGAACTAACAATGTGATCTGTGGGCTGCACGGTGTTGGGATAGGGCTGGGACAGCAGGGAGAATCACATGTTCTTATCTCTTTTGTTTTAAAATTGACCTGTACACAGAAGATATTAATACCATTTTGATGTCGGCCAGGTTAGAGACACAAATGCATCTGAAAACAGCCTGGGAAGGGAACTGCAGCCAGACTGTGTGCACAACATCCCTCTCCTTTGCTGTTTGAATCACCACTTTCACGCTCTGATTGCCTAGGTATGGCCTTCACCTCTGCACAACAACAAGCGCATGTTTTGGGCTATGTCAGCGTTGTTAAAAGAGCTCCAACGAGCTCCTTAAAGTTTAGAAAGCTAGGATGTCTGAGGGAGTGACCACAACTGTCAATAATGGTGGGTACAATGAAGGGTAGCAGTTCAAACACGGAGAAACTATTCTCCAGCTGGGAACCCTGGCTTAGGAAGGACCATCTTTAACATTACAAGTCTGCCTAAATAGCTCAGGACAGATTTGGGCACGTGCTTCAGTGCTTGCTTGAGGTGACATCTGCAATAGGGTCAATAGGTAGATAGACCTGTCAGTGAGAAAAGAAGGAAAAATAGGGGGTTGCAGAGTGGGCCAAAAGAACAGGCACTGTCACTCTGGGAGCTTGCAATCAATGACTGGGAGAGTAAAGACAAATCTGTCTCCTACCACCACACACATATGGCATGTGCATGGAGTTTAACAGTGCACAATCCCCAGAACTCTTAACTTATTCATAAAGATTTTTCCTTCAACTGAAGAGCAGAAAATGCATTAGATGATTGCAGGAATATATCTCTTGACTGCAGCGACTGAGCTGGCTGCCAAAGAAAGAACCTAGGCAGAAAGGGACAATAGGTAGAGGGAAAAGAATGAATTCTTAACAAAGGGCTGAAAGTGACTGAGGACTTGAAAATACTGACTGTATTTCTTTAGATCTCTGGTAAAAATACTGCCTGTCCTGACACAGAAACCCTGGAGCTTTGTGTGTGTGTGTTTGTGGGGCCAGGATGGTTAGCTGTTCTTCAGAATAAAGAAAAGAGAAAGGCAATGCCTTACATTTAAACCAGAGAACAGAATTGTTCTCCTTCACAGAGGTGCTGATACGAAAGCAGAACTCCAGAGGTCCCTATTTGGCTTATCCTGTCCCTCATTCTGAGCAAACAAAAGATAATCCAGGGATAAAACAAAAGAAAATCCAAGAGGAAGCTCTCAGTGGGGGAAGGGGGACGGGAAGAGGGGAGCACAAGGGGAGAAGAGCACTTAAAGAGATGAAGCTCTTGGAAAGGCAGGATGTGAAAATGATCGAATTTCCTTCCCATAAAAGGATGGGGTCCCTTGTTTATGTCCCACACATCCTCTCTCCACGCATGTTCTCTGCTGGTCTGGTGTACCCGGAGGCTTCCTAGAGCCTTTATTGTATTACAAAACATTTCCTTATCAGAGTAGAGAACCTTAGTGCTGCATTAAAAAGATGGGTAATTTTCTTAAGCCTCTTTTAAAAATATATATAAATAGGATTAGCTGGATAACATGTTCAGATGCAAGCACATTATTTGATTACTCAATAGTGGATCCAGGTTTCACCCAGGGCACTGCCAATCGCCAGCTGGGGGGCTGAAAGGGGGAGAAGTGCTCATTGTTCCATCCTGTCAGTGCTGTCAAGAGTCATTACAGGGGTAATTGCTTTTGCTCCACCCTGATTTCTTATCAATTGGGACTGGGGATTGGGAGGAGGCTTTTCTTTCGGTTTTGTTTCTAAATTCAAAGAACCCAGCTTTCAAAAACAGTCAGCACTAAGCAAGGATGACCAGATTTTTCAGATGAGCTCATCATTCATTCAAGCAGCTAAAGGGGTGAGAACCACAAAAAGGAACCAGCGCTGAGCAGCAGCAACCATGGCGCTCACTGGGAGATGCTGGGTGCCTAGCTCACCAGGCAAAAGTGACCCCTCACATCTGAGTGCCCAGAGGAGGACAGCTGCATGACAGGCTGTTCAGAAACTCTGGCTCTGGGCACCTGTCAGGCTTTTAAATCTGGGCCCACACAGAATGAAGGTGCAGAGTATTTCCCATATCAAACAGATGTCAAGGGTGAGACTTAAAACTGGAGAAGATTCCCTAATTAGCAGGAATGTGCAGAGATTGCTGATCCTACACAAAACAACTCCATGAACTTGAACTGTATAATGTGCCTAAAACTCTTCTACTTCTGAAAATGATGCCCTTTTTCTGTCTTTCATTGTCTCTCCCCTGTTATATCTGGGGAAGCGTGGAGCCCTGGACTCAGCGGTAAGAGAAGACAATGATCATATAGAAATTAAGTGCTTTTTTCCTAGAGGTTTCCTATAGATCTGGGACACTTGTGGCACAACAGCCACACACACTCCCCGTCCCACCCTGTCATACACCCATGTATTTGTGAGGCGATCGGGTTTGTGAGGCTCACCATGCCAAAAGGCGGCCAGCCAGCAGTGGTGCTTGAGGCAGTCCTCAAACAGAGGGAGCTCTGCCTTTGTGAGGGCACCAGGCTCATAGGACCAGGAGACAGAAAGCTGTGGAGATGCTTTGTCAAGAGGTCCATCACTTCAGTGGTCTCCAGCCCTCTGTACGTCTTCTCTGCTTTGAAAGTATTAACAAGAGCTGCCCTATGCACTGAATCCTGTGCCCACAACAGACACTGGCAGGTTTCAGTCTGACCTACACCTGGTCCCACATCTTCTTCGTGCTGTGGGATGAAAACAGCTTAGGCTGCTTGGGAAGTATTCCTCCTCTGCCAGCCTGCCTGGCCACTGAGGCAGAGAGGACAGGGGCAGACTGGAGGGTCCGTCCTTGGCTCGGGGATCGAGGCAGTGGAACAGGAAGCCAGAAGGGGCTCCTCTGCTGGAAGCCAGGTCTCTTGTCTCAGGGAGCTGGTGGCTCTGTGCCACTCAGAAACTCCACATGTGGCTTGAACACCGTGTTAGGAGGCTGCATTACCTGTCGCAATGGTTGCATTTAAAGGGCTTTGCACCCGTGTGCTTTCTGTAATGCCTCGTGAGCTCGTCACTCCGTGCAAAACGCCACTCGCACCCTTCCCACGAGCACTTGTAAGGCTTCTCACCTGCAGAGAGGAGGAGAGAACAGTCAGTGTGGCAGCAGGATTACTGAGCACTCAACTTGCAAGCCCTGTGTCCTCCCACCTGGCCTTTGTCCCACTCAGGCAGGTTAGCCTGTTACTCAATTCATGGCCAGTGTGGGATAGAAACAATTTAGGGTTTATGATGCATTGTACTGAAGATGGATCCAGTCCAAATTTTACCGCTGCTACAATTTTTGCACAACCTGATTTCCCATTTCTAACAAAATCATCCATTACTCTTCAAAGACACCCTCAGAACATCCCCAAATGCCTGTCCTGCTACGTGGCTGGAGTCTGATTTTCTCTCAGGTTTTCAGCTCATACTACCCTTACCAGATGAATTACTGTGGTACTTCTGAGTGGCTGTACTAACACCTGAACATGCTTCAGTTGGGCGTCACTCCAGAGTGACCGCCACCACGGCATCTTGTACTTCACCAGGGCTGCCATTTCCCTCTCACACCTGCTCCTCCCAAGCTCTCATCACTGCCCCGTAGGACTGCACCTTCTTTAGCTGCTTCTGGCAACAAAAACTGTTCCTTCATCCAAGAAATTATGCATCAGGGCAGTGAGTGCGAGAGGAGAAATGTTTTCCTCTTTATATGAGCTGGTCCTTCGGGCTTTTTGCACTACACCATTATCAGCTGTTACTCTACCCCAAAATATTAACCATGCCACTGAAATGCTGCAGTGATAAGACAGGAGAGATTCTGGTCTGCTGTGTTCATGCCAACCTAGCTTCGTGTAACATCCGTAGAGTCATTAACACCTTCTGATGAAGAATCCCAAGGTCTCATGCCTCCCCTTTTCTTATTCAGTGCACATGTATTCGTGTGCACGCAAGTTTATCACCTCCCCCCAGAACAAATGCTCCAGTGCATCTCCTCCTGTATAAACTCCATGTCACCATTCCCCACGCAGTCAGCACCGTATGGATGCATTAGAAGAGGAAGGAGTTGAGATAAAATGCAGACAAGAAATCACTGTCACTACAAAGCTTCTAAGCTGGGCATTATAATCAGAAAAGGGATTATTACTTATTTATTTGTTCTTAAAATTGCTAAGAAGGGGATCTTAAAAAACCCATCACTGACCAAGTGAAGGTGCAATCTGTATGACCTCTCTATGCCAGTCACGTGAAACAATCACTTGGCCACCGCAGACGAATTTCTCAGTGCAGAGACGCAGATTTCTATATTTAGCATGTCTATTCAGCAAATAAAGGACTGGGATCAGATTATGAAAGACCTATGTATTTCAACAAATGGAGACAAATTGGAGAGGCCAAAAGAGCACGAAAAGTGAAAAGGGCAGGAGAATTGCATCAAAATACCTGGAAAAAAGGTGTTCTCTGGTGAGTTTCTACATTGCACAGGCAGCTCTGCTGCACGGTGGTCACCTGCCTCAGAAAGAACAGCAGAGTGGGCTGAGACTTTAACTGGAGCTGAGCCATACTACTGGCCCCTGAGAAGTTTCTTTGGCTCAGCAGCTCAATTAAAGGATTCATTGGGGTGAAGCAGTGAAGAGGGAGCAGCAGCTGGCAAGACTTTGCCAAAATACCCATTTTTCCCTCCATCCCTCAATGCAGCAAGGCCAGCCTGGATGTCTCTGTTGTGTGCCCAGTCCACCACGGGAAAATACCCAAGAGGGCAATGGACGGAGCCAGCAGTAACACCCCCCACTTTGCTTGTGCCTGCCTGGTCATCTCTGCAGACTTGCCTTTTGTCCTTTTTTTAGTTCTAATACGATTTCTTCAGGGGAAAAAAAAAAAAAAAAAAGGCAAGAAACTTCTTGTTAGTGAGCCAAGCACTGGTGTCTCGTTTCTGGGCTGGTTACTCAGCTGTAATTCAAACAGTGTCACCAGCGCTGCCCCCAGACACCAGAGCTGGAGCCGCAGCACTCTCCCACCCCAGCCCTTGCCGTCCTACCTGGCAGACTGTATCTGCTCTCCCCTTCCCAGAGGAAAGGGATTTCCCCAGCCCTGGTCACGTCTGTGATGGCGCACCGGTTCCGTCTGAACAGTTCATGCATTATTTTTAAAAGCTGTCAGTAAACAAGCCCCGATGATAATTCAGCTTCCTTGGTTCTCTGACGCTCTCTAGTGCCTACCTGAGAGCGCAGGCAGCAAGGCAGACGCTGCCTTGCAGCACGTTTGCTACACAAGCTGCAAAGCAAACGCAGAAGACGACGCAGCCAAATCTGGCAGGTACTGCCAGTCTGAAGAATACAGTCGCCTAGAGAGCAGAAGGGTGAAGGAAGAATATCCTGGGCTTTCTGTGGAACAAAGGCTGTTAGGACTGAAGCCAAGTTTGGCTTATTAACATTTGTCAAGAACTCTGAAAATGTACAGTGCTATATATAGGTTACGAGAGACAGAAATGCCAAGCATGGTTACTGGTAAACCCATGGGATGCCACATATCTCTGTTACTTGCTGCAGGGGCTCCTCTCTCAAGTGTTCCTGCTCTGGCCCTGCACAGCCCCGAGCTGAGTTTTGTTTTCAGATGCTTTTCCTCTGTAACCCAAGCCCCGTTCCACAAAATGTCAGACAGCAGCACCGCGCTCCAGACGGCATGCTGGCATACAGTGCTCCCCGCAGCACAAGACAAATGCGAAGGAGCACGGTGACCTTTAAAGGCATGTCAGACAGTTCCTTGACCCAGAGACCTCGAAGAGGTTGGATTTCACGTTTCAAAACCGTGAGAGGGCAGGAGAAGAGAGACCTCGGTGTATCTGCACGTGAGGACTAAGAACAAATTGCTGCCTCAATGGCTGCTTTCACCTTACCTGAAGATGAAAGCGTATCTTGCCGAGGTGAACGTACATAGGAAGCATGGGAATGGAGAAGGGGGGAGGGTCCTCCTACCTCACTACTGGCAATGGCAGGGAGAAGAAATGGGAAGGGTCCTTTCCACGTGCCAGGCTGCTCTGCTGTTCTTGCAGAGAATTAGTGAGACTGAAAGGATAGATGGTGAAATCCTCCTCTGCTGAAAGCAATGGCAAAACTCCCACTCACTTCTACACAGCCAGGATCTCCCCCTTTTTAACAAATTAATTATGAGCTTCAAAATCCAATTAAAAATAGGACCATCACAGAGCTGTGCCGTGCTGACTTTTTTCAGGCTCGAATTCCTCAAAATTAATAACTGCACTCAAAACTCGTGCCTGCGAGCCACTCCCAGGAAGGACACTCTACTCCTCAAGTCACCTTTATTCAACACAAGGATCTGTACTGTGCTTAAACAAATCCATAAATCCACATTTACACAAATGCACACAACGGAGAAGCCAATGCACATCCAAACAGAAGCCGATACCCAGATACCCAGCTGTTAAATATCTGTTTCTGTTCAGAGCGTGCTCCACACCGTGGGGCGGTTCAAGCTTCCGCACATCCACAAAGGCACCTGGGAAGGGCAGGCAGCCAGCAATGCAGACATGCATTCAAGCAGTGAATTACGCCTTTTTCTGAGCTCAGCACTGGTATTAGAACAATGGACCATTTGCTTACGGAAAATCTTCTAGAATCAACCCAGAATAGTGGCTTTCAGCTTTTTCTGATCTTTTCCCTGGAGACTGCTACCTGGTGATTTCAAGCTTCCTGACCCCATTCCTGTTTCCTTGGGCAGGATGCGCATCAGAGAGTGGTGCAGCACAGTACAGGCTATCTGCAGTGAAACACTGGGTCTGCAGGACCCAACATCCGCACCGCATGCAACTGAAGGGTGAAGCATGACAGCTGTGCATTTGGAGAGCACCGCCTGGGACAGGCCATCGAAACCACGTCTGCGCTCCGGCCAGGCTAAACCAAAGCATGGTGAACAGGGGCAACCAGAAGACACAGCTCAAAAGGAGACGCTTGGTCACTAGAAAACATACAGACACAGCCTCAGTTGGCTGCTGAGGATCCCCGAGAAGCAGCCTGCTCATGCCTGCAAGCACACAGAGTGCTGTGTTGAAACCTAGTGAGCCAGAAGGACCTTCTCATCAGAAAAGTTAGTAGTACAGAAACACTATTAGCTCTTCAGATACACTTTAGGGTTTCAGTCCATCTGACTGCACACTTCTGTGAAGCAGCCTCTCTTCACTGTGGCTCTGTCCCGCGGTCCATAGCCCATTTTAATCTTCTCATCTTCCTGGAGCATATTTTCATACCCTGAGAACTGAGATACTTGGGGAATAGGCTCTCTGTTCCACTTCTGTTTACGGCACATCACACAACCTAGCTCTTCTTCTAGAAGTACTCCAAAGCACACTTCCGTACAGTCTGCCCCTCCATCCTCCTTATTTCATCCAACCTGGTCCAATCTGGTAACTGGAGGACAAAGACCTTTGCAAATTTATGGGAAGCATGCAACAGTGAAGCTATAATTTGAGTCATAACAAAAATCCATCAGACTTTGGCAGCCCTGAAATCAGGTCATTGTTCCTTTGGTGACTAAGACAAATGCAAGACTTTAAATATTAGGCATCTAGTTACAAAAATAAAACAAATGATTGGTACAGCTTTCTCTTGCAAGCTAAAAATTTATCATTTGAAAACACGAAAGAGCCAAGCACACAATCCCAGCAACATTACCATGGCAAACACACCGCAGGTTCCCAGCAAAATGACTGATAGAGCTGGGCTGGTTCTGTGATGGAGACACCGCACAGTCCTTGGGACCTCTCCCTCCATTTTCCAGCCTCGGGCAGCCTTGGCGACTTTAATCGCATGCAACTTTAGGTATCAAAAGCCATCATCTGAAATAGCCACCCATGACTCTTTCTCAAGTTAACAGAGAGGCAAAGGCATGTGCGGAGTGTGACACATCAGGCCCAGCCAGACTGGGATCGGGGCTGAATTTCTCTCCTTTGAGGGTACAGAGGGCTAGGCAAGCAGCTCAGCTGCAGTGCGCTGTAGCTTTGCTCTCCAGGCACAAAACAGAGAACACCAGCTTTCCTCTCCAACACACGCTTAATTGTAAACCCTACAGAAGCCTTCACAATAAATATTCCTTCAGAAAACACAGCAGTGGGGATGTTGTCTCTTCTCAAATTCCAGAGACCCTCTGTCCTTGCCACCTACATCCCACAGGCACCCTCTAGCTCCTGGGGATAACTCTTTTGTACGAGGAGTAAGGCAGCATTTGCTACAGACATCTCACAGTGGCTGTTTCAACAGAGAGTGATTAGTAGAAACATTAGGTTACGGGACACGGAGGGACATAACTGAGATCAGCTGAGGACGCTGTCAGGATCACAAAACTACTGCACACAAGGGATGCTGGGCATATTATACATCTTATATCTGCATTATTTATTGCCAGCCCCAAGGGTTAAAAAGTCACGTGTCCAGTGTCCCATAGAAATAATGAGATTTTAAAGAAGAAAACAATAATATTTAGAGATCGTTTGCCTTCCACCTTGTAGGTAACCTTGGGCCACGAGTTTAAACTTCTCTTTGCAGCCCTGCAGGCTAGAAACATTTATTATGGAATACAGAGAAAAGAGTTTGCTCTCTATTCCTTGGATTTCAAGAGCAGTGACTTTTAAGAAGAAAACCCTACAGATTTGGGGATGTGCACGGTAAGATCACAGAGTTGGCAAAGCTATGGGGCCAAGTCCTGGCTCCATCAAAGTAATTGGAAAAATGCCCATTAAGGTTTGAGTTTCACCCTCTATCTTTACAGTATTAAAAGTAAACAAGGATGTTATGATTATCCATCTGTATCTATTTTCTTCTCCCTCCCCTGCATCCCACCTTAAATACCACACCACAAACACATGCTGATTACAGTGCACTTAGTAAAACAATTATTAGTTTAAGCAATGAAATTCAAAGGAGAACCACAGCCAAAATCCTTGCTGGTATCTCTCCACGTTAAAATGTGGTACAGTCACGGGACTCATTTGACAGTATGACCAATTTAGCCAAAAATGCTAAAAGAAAGTGAGGGGGGAAACCCAAATCCTGTCTGTATGCACATTTTGAAGGCCATTCAAGTAAGACATTTGTTGTATTATGTTTTAAGAGCTCCTTAATACCATGTTATGTAACTACACAAAGCTAGCATGCAAAGTGCCTTTAAGAAAACAACAGAAACACCCCCTTAAAAATCACCACGTGTTCTA
Source organism: Rhynochetos jubatus (assembly GCA_027574665.1). Taxonomy (NCBI): domain Eukaryota; kingdom Metazoa; phylum Chordata; class Aves; order Eurypygiformes; family Rhynochetidae; genus Rhynochetos; species Rhynochetos jubatus. The sequence goes on along the minus strand of CM050654.1, from coordinate 15,527,130 downwards.
ATGCACCGTGAATTATTTACATGTAGTTTCAGGATCAAAAAAAAAAAAAGTTGTTTTATGAAAGAAACACAAAACACTTCCTTCCTTTTTAAACTCTGTGATTTAAAAAACTATCCAAAATGAAACATTTTAAAAGCCTGAATGTCTAAAAATAAGTATTGAAAGACAGCTTTAGCTACGCTTGCTCCAAGACTGGTGTTCATGAAGAACCAAACGAACTACAAATTACTACTGAAAAAGCAATTAAATGTAAGATTTCTCACCTGGATTTCTCCTATAAGGAAGCTCTGGGGGCCTGAGCTGTGCAAAGAAATGTGTGAAGAATCAAGAAGTGCCACTGGCTTTTTAAGAGGGTGTTTTAATAACTTTCCTCGCCACCCTTTCTGAGAAATCCTTGTGGGACCTGCTGTTCCCAGGCTGGTGACAGGGACTGCCGTTGCAGCAAGCAGCGGTGGCATTGCGGGATGACCCAAGGCACCCTTCAGAGGCCGGTGCCCATGGGGATGTTGTCGGTGCAGACACAAGTCACTCAGAAATGTCAGAAGCCAGTGTGGTCTTCGCTGAGAAGCCGCCCCCCAGACCGCCTCGCAGAGAAACGCCAGGCAGGCGTTCGGATTTGCTTTGCAGTTTATTACGGAAGTCTGCCACAGCACAATGGGATGCCTAATGTGGAACATCACATTAACAATATTTTATATTTATGTAGCACTCTTCATTTCCAAGGGTCCCTGAGAGCTTTACAAGCTACATACATGGCATACCAATGAAGCCGAGCCATAATTCTTCTAATTAGCGGAACATCAGCACACAACACATGGCACAACAGAAAATGTTACCGGTCACTCCTCTCTTCCTATGGAAAGAGCTATTTATGATATCTAATGGAAGCCTGTTGCAGAAGGACATTCAGTTTTGAGGACTCCTGAAAAGCTGACATCTAACCAGACAGGTCTCCTTAACACCCGTGCCTGTCCTCCCTCATTACATACACGAGATGCAGAGGAGGAGTAGCCCAAGATGTGCTGCTCATTAAATATCCCCACTTCCACGCTAGATTCGGCAAGTTACCATCGCATGGCTCAGGCAGCTGCTCTGCTGGTGGGGTTACAGAAGGCTTGGGAGCAGCTGCAGTTCAGCACACAACAACATCACCCTCTTTTTAAGATTAATAAGTTCATTTCTTCAGCAAAAAGGAAGAGCAGGCTATTTAATACACACATCCTCTGGAGATCAATGCTAACATCTAAGCGTATGTGCGTGCAACGCATCAACCAGTAAAACTAATTACAAAAATCAATTTCAGATACTTTTCTGAGCCTCTCATTCCTCAATATACTCCTAATTGATTTTTGTTGGAGAACAGAAAGCCTAATTATTATTTTTATTATTACAAAGGAATGCAAGGGGGGCAGTGGTCAGTGCCTAAGTGGCTTACAAATGCCTTCTACCCAAAAAGAGAAAAAAAGAGAAAAAAAAGGGCATTTTATTCACAGTTTTGCCACCTGCTAGAAAGATGGAAAAGCCTTTGAAAGGGTGACAAAGCAAAAGAGAAAACCTGGCAGGAGACCGTACGGGGCAGAAGAGGAATGTGACAGGACTGTGAAATACACAATGTGAGAAAGTTGTACCTATTTTTAGATGGGCAGGGATGATCAAGGGTAAAAGCAGTACATTTCCATGAACAATGTACAGCTCCTCTCATCCAAAAAGGTCAGCAGTGCCCTTATGGAGAGATGGCTCTGATCATGTCTGTATCAGAGATGGGGGGAAAAGAGGTTAAGAACCAGACCCAATGTCCAATCAGCCTTTCTACAAACTTCAAAGCTCCGGATTAGTCCCTAAGGGCCTTGCCAAAGCTCCTCTACTGAGCCAGCCACAGACTTCGGCACGTAGCCATTCAGGACACAGAAAGAAATGAATTTTTGCAGCATTATGTCTTACACACACACAAGCACCTAACACACATCCACAAAGCCCACTTGCCTAGCTGAAAAGCAGAGAAAAGCAAAGCAAGTAGTGACACTCAAAGACATGGAAATTTTCCATTTTCTACTCAAGAGGATGTATTTAATGAACACCCGTTGCCATACATGTCGAGCACTGAAGGTGGGGAGGAATGCCGCGTTTTATCTCCCTGGGTCTATGCAAGGCTCCATCGAAAGCGATAAAGCCTTCGAAATGCTGCTCCCCTTTCAAACCCCTTCTCCGCAGCTCCTCTCTGAAGGAAGCTCCTGGCTGGCGAGGAGTGGGGCTGGGGGACGGATGCCGGTGCCAGCCTGGGCGCACAACCCGCGTTTCTGCCCCATTAATTGCAGCACATCCTCCCCCAGCCCCGGGCCCTGGGGACAGCAGCAGAGCAGCAGGCCCAAGCGGGCACCCAGCAGCAACACCGGCAGCAAAACTACCCAATTAAGCCTCCAGAATAAGGGGGGGAGAGGAAAATTAAAAAAAAAAAAAAAAAAAAAAAAGGATGGAGTTGCTTGGCAACGGGAGGGCAGAAGCAGCTGTGCAGCAGGTCGGGCTGGTACCCAGGCGGCGGGCTGGCCCATTAGCACCCTGCATCTCATGCATTTCGTGCCGGGGTCTCCTAGTAACAGCCTGCGCACACCGGGCTGTTTCGAGCTTCCCCTCCTCTCCTCCTGTTCCTCCCCATCATGCGAGGCATCGCTGTTTGCCCTAATTACACATTCTCTGCTGCTTCAAGCTGCCATTACTTTGGTCCCCAGAGGAGCAGCAAGAACTTTAAAAAAAATCTCCTCTAATAAGGGCTTTTAGTTTCAGATTCAGTGGAGCTCTGTGAGCTCAAAGATGCAAGGCGAGGTAGCAGCGGCAGAAGGCAGATGAAAAAAAGAAAAAAATACAGCAGTTCACTGGGTCAGATTTTTCCAGGACCTTGAAATATATTTTCTCCCTTTGTTTGTTGTAACTTATCGCAGAGGGTGAACAATGGAGACAGCCCTTTGTGGGACATGGCACCTACTCACATAATCTGGAGCAGTGTATCAAAGATGTGCTCTTTGGATGCCCACGGTTTGGGCCAAGAGCTTCTGAGAAATCCCAGGCAAGATATAAAGGCAAGTACTCCAGGCAAAATGTAAGACACAGGTATCAGGGACTAGAACCAATGAAAAAAAACGAAGAGGAATAGACACCTGCTTTTCCAAATGCTAACATTTCACATGGTTTTGCTCTACATTTTTGCTAATGAATGCGAGGGTTTTGCTTACTCAAACTATTACAGCACTGATGTTTGTCACCACTGCGTCACTTCATTTTCTCCCTTTTGCCACTGAAAAATCAGAGAAAGATAAAAAAAAAAAAAAAAGATGCAGACTGGCAGAGACAGCACAGGAATAAAACACAGGGGGAAAATAACATGCATTCCTTGCTGTTTCCCAGTTTTGCCAACAACAAAAACAGAAGAAGATCCAGGATGCTTTCATTCATTCAGATACTGGATGTGATTTGGGGGTGGCGGCGGAAGGGAAATTTTGTGCTTCAGCTTAAAAAATGCATGGACAAATTCTCCCAGCGAAGGCTGCACTGGTGTCAGGGCAGGGCTGCCTACACCGTGGCCAGCACGTGATGATGTTTCTAAGGGAGATCCCATCCCTCCTGGTGCTTTCTCCCTGACCTGGGGCTGGAGGTGGCAGGCTGTGCTGGTGGAGCAGAAGCTCCTTGCTGCTTCATGCTCAGCAGAGCTCAGTAGAAAGGTCTTGGCCACGCTGCTGGGCAAACCTTGGTGAACTGAGCACCTTGGTCTCCAGAGCACAAGGCAGTGAGTAAAGACAATTAATTTTACTGGCTAGCAAGTTTCTTCATCTGGATTTTGGAAAGCAACAAGCTGGCCTTAGCTCAAGGGGTGGTACAAACACCTAGTTGGAAACCACATAGGTCATTCATGCTGCCAAAGGAGTGTAACTATGCGAGGACACAAATATACTATAAGATTCCATTGTTGGGTGACTCTGCATCTTCAGGGTGAAAATATGAAAAAAATAAAGTGTTTTTCTGTTTGAAACACATTTCCTAACACACATACAAAGCCACAAAGCCCAGGAAAAGAATCACCTTTGGGATTCTAGGGGTTTTGCAAAGAATTAATGCTAAAATTGTATCACACGTATCACACTCATATGAAAGTCAGTTTACAACAGATCATAGCTTATTCTAGTCAAGTTATTTTTCACCGATATTCACAGGCAGAAGTTTTCTACTAAGACTGTTTTCCATTACATAGGCCAAGTTTTTAGTTAAACTTGTTAGACTGAGGAGAGCTCTCTTCTCCCTGCCCCTCCCCAACACACATGCCACATTCTTCTCAAAAACAAATATTTTTCCTCCAACTTCTAAAATAACAAACACACTGGAAAGAGACCAAATGTGGAAAATTTCACGCTGAAGAAGGAAAAGCTTTGCAAAGTTACAGGTGACCAACAAGAACACATCCAAATAGGAGTTTGTGCAGAATTAAGCATAATTCAGTATCATGCAGTTACATATTGAACAGAAGTACATGCAGATGTGCACGCCTGCATTTTTAAAACGATCATTTCCAAGAACTAACAGAAGCTTCTATTGCACTAATGATCACTTATGGTCATCATAGAAAACTAGAATGACACTGCAACGTTGTCCAACTAATCTATTAAGTTTTCTCTGTCGGTGGTAAGAGTCCAGACGTACAGGAGGCAGGAATAAATCCCCGCTAAGCCTCTGCATGTGCACTGCCATGCAGTGAGGACACCTTTCTTTCAGAACTCAGCTGGGGCTCGGCTTTTATCTTGAAACACAGGCTTGTCATCATTAGCTTAGCTAGCATGCCTGCAAATGCTTTTTCAGCATTCAGATTTTGCAGCCTGTTTGCCATCCTGGGTTTTGAAGGCCAGACACCTTCAAGGGCAAATCTGCCCAACACAGCACTTGCGTGCCGATCTACAAATGGGGACTGCTGGGATGGCGAACTGGCCTGCAATGTTTTAAAGGCTTTTCATTCTTATCAAGCCTTCTTATCATGTATAAAGCTGACCAATGGCAAGGTTTTGGTTCTGCAGTGACACAAAGATTTCGGTCACTGTCAGAGACCTCTGGATAGAGTAGGTCCCATGCAGTATTTTGTCCTCCCCTTTCCAAAGTGGCTGCACTAGTCTTTGAAACTGCCCTCACTTGACATCCTTGTCTCTCACTCATTTCAATCTAGTGCATCCCATTACCATTCACTGCTTGGCATGTGGTAACCAAGTGGCTTTTGAGAATGCTGTCGGACAGATGTTTACTGAAGAAACAAACATTCCTTCTCCAAAACTGCAGCAAAACAGAAAGAGACAGTTTTCTTGATGAAATCCACCCTGCATTCTCTGCATCATAAGCTTGTCTTTCAGCTATCTTTAAGTTCAACCTCTATTCCTCGTGCTAATGAAGGCTTGGCTGGTCTCCCTGCCCACAGTAGGTCTGTGCCATATGGTGGGCACCACCTACGCCACACGCCCATGGTTTTTTTTGGGACCCCACCACCCTTGGCAGAAGTGTGGATGCCTTCACTGTATTTAGGTCAGCTTCCACGAAGCCTGGTGGTTCATCTGCTCCTGCCTGCAGGTCGCTGCTGCTAGCATGCAGGTATGCAGGGCTGTGACCATGTGGGTGTCAAAGGCAGGCTCTGGAGTAGGAGAGGTCCATCCAGGGTCCTGGATGGGACCCAGACTCAAATGCCCACACTGTGCTTAGGAACAGCCTAACCCGGCACCTACTTTTGAGAAGAGAAGTCATGCACTTGGATTTTCCTGCCCAGAGCACTTCAGGTTTCCCAGCCAGATCAGGCCCTTCTCATCCAGCAAGCCCACTGTAGCCTAAAACAGCACCTCTGAGCGCACATCTCTGATTCAGGCTGGGTGTGACCTCAAATACTTCAGAAGTGCCAGTGCTTTGCACAAACGGACAAGAAAATCATAGCCTCTCATCGTTAACCTGCCATTTGTACCCAGTGGCAGCAGCAACACAAGAGACATCGGCAGAAGACAAGCTGAGGGTTTTCAGTTCAAGTCTTTCTCTGTGCTCCCTGTTTTGCTGAGTGCCTCATGGGGCTCAGGGGTGGGTGGGTAAAAAAACACTGGATGACAAACTAGAGGAGGCTCCTCTGTGCCGTACCGGGGCAGCCTGCCATAATACTTCAAGGCCCCTGCACTCTGCCTCCTGCAGCTGCTGAACAGTCAGCAAACATCACTTTCTACAGCTCCCTTGTGCCAAAAATAATCTCACATGCAAACAAACAAACAAACAAACAAACATACAAACAAACAATACCTATTTACATTTTCAAACCCAAACAGTAAGACTGTCCAGTGCTATTGGTTTGGCAAATGGTGGAGCAGAAACACAGGACTGAGAATTCAGGTATTGGCAACCAGGCAGTGGATGAACACCACTGGTGTTCTGAATGGCAAGGGCTGCTTTTGGCAGGGCCTGTCCTCCTGCCACCTGCCCTGGGAGGTTCACAAAGCTCGTTTCCTCACCCTAAGCTCTCTGCAGTAACGAAGTGAGGCTCTGGCCCTCAACAGTGAAATCACAACACTCTCCTTCAAACTTGATAAAAGGCTTCAAACCCAGTCATTTTTAAAGAGTTCACGATCAGGTTGGGCTTATTTTAATCAGTGCTGATAAGCTCTTGTTATGTTGTTATGTCTTTACTCAAAAAACTTACAAAAAACCCAACCTCACAACAAAACCTATCTTTCCAATTCGGCAATGCAACTGTACCCCAAAACAAATCCAGCCCTGAATGAAGGTCTCCCTCACATCCTCCTCCTCCCTGTTTTCTTGCTTTTGTTTCCAACGGCAAATTGACCCATTGCATCAGCTGCTGCCATGCTGTTGCTTCAGCATCCTCCATGTCCCCTTGCCAGGTTGCAGCCCTGCACACAGAGCTGGGGACCTCCTCTGAAGCCGTGGGTATCTATAACAAAAAATCCTGGGATTTGGCTTCCATTTCTCCTATGCTACATATACTGTTCTCCCAAATGCTTTTCCCTAAGTCATCATTCAAAACCTTGCACCCTGCAGAACTGGTGTTGTGCTTGGCTATTTGCTTTGCCTTTCTCTTCCTGGGCTTTCTGTTCAGGGGTGCTACCACACTACTACAACACAGCAATGCAGCTTCCTATTCATGTGGTAACACTGACACAAACAGTCTTTATTTTCTCTATTATTCCTTTACTTTGTATTCATCTTCTTTATCATCCAGCTTTCTCTCCTCAATTTGGTCTTTTCCAATCATTTCCAAATTCTGGATGTTTCCTTTTCTTTGGGAAAGCTCTTCTCTGTTGTTTTAAACCCCATCTCAAAAAAAACTCCTGTTCATTAATGCTCTTTCTAATACTCTTGTGTATCTTGTCTTTTTCTTGCAAATGCAGTAATTTGTTTTCCTGCAGGGTGGATTTGTTTGGTTTAGTTACTCTCACCCAGCACTTTGGATCAAAGAAGTATGTAATTTAAAATAAGATGTCCTGACAATGGGAAACAAACTCCACTTAATAAGTGCTATCTTGAGACCGTGTAGACACGAAACATGTATTTACATGGGTATTTCCCACTTGTTTCGGCTTTAGAAACCTAAACATAGATGTGAGGTGCACAGCTGCTGTTTCTCAGACTTGAGCTTATCAGATCCTGGTTTTAGATGGATAAAGAAAAGAATCCAAAGCCTTCTGATACTTATAAAATGCAAACCCCAGCAGAAGCCCCTAAGGGTCATTTTTTACCACTCTCCCAATCTTAAGGATTTCTTGGTCAGTTTATATGTGATGCTTTATCTCTGGCCAGAAAGCACCCACGCCATCTCATACCTTTCCCTGTAAGTTACTGCAAGGAAGGCTGATAGGAATGGTTTTGTCAGGAGATAGAAATCTCCTCCAGAGGTCTTTGATCTGGGAGACACAGCCACATCCCATGACTAATCTTTCCATAGGTCACAGGCCAGCTCACCCTTAGACTTATTTGCATCCAGACACTCGCCAGCAATATCCTGTTTTTTAATTTAGGAAGTACTGATGAGTATACAAGGGTTTTGGCTCATTCAAATTCTTTCCCCCTCCACTCTCCATTACACTGGCAATTCATCTCCATGCGTGTGTGAAGGCTGGATGAAAATTTCTGCCTCTCAAGAGACAAAATGTCATTGTTTGCACTGATGTCTGCTCCGTGAATAACTGTGGGAGAATGTGCTAGGGCTGGATTACTATGCCAGTTCTGATGGCTCTTTCTATAGACTTTTTTACCTCAACCTCACATTGGCAGCATGGCCTTTCCAAACCTACAGCTCACCTTTTCCTCCTGTTTACAGGCCCAGCTGCTATTTCTCCCGAGTGCCTTCTCTGCTGCCCTCTGACAGTCATTCCCAGCACTGCTCTTAGCTCCTTCACACACCCTTTGCTTTAGATGCCCCTGCTTACTTTGAATTCAGCCAAATATTTTCATTTCCCTTTCCATCCAGACAATGTTTTTTCCCTTTCCCTTCCAGATTAAATTCTCTCCCACACAGATGATTGTTTTTCCCTCTCCAAAGGTCATCCAGAAGGTGGTTTCATAACCAGTTCAACCATTGATGGGCCTCACAGTGCTGTCCTGATTCTCTTACGGATAAGATGCAGGAGGTGCGGGAGAGTAATGTGGGGGACGCATGGAGTGCAATGTAGGGTCTGACTGTTTCTGGGCTCCCCAGCAAAGCAAAGCCCTAAGAGAAGATCGTCTCCAATCTAGCAAGCTGCTATCAGTCTCTATTGCCTCCAGCCCAGCCTGGCTCATCACGCAGCAGCAAGGAACGCCAGCCAGCGTCTGTCTGGTCAGCCTTACATATGAACGAAAGGAATGCAGCCTCCTTCCGCCACCTTCCACCCCCCAGCTCCCCAGCCCATGGTTTTCTTGTTTTCATGCACTGCAGTAAATCCCTTTGATCCAGCAAGTGGACTTTGCACGTGCAAGTTGGGTGACCAGCCCGCATCTGCCTCCCTGCCTGTGAACCCCACACTGAGAGCTCTTTGTCTGCCAGGGCACTCGCACCCTTTTACACAGAGCCCGCACTGGCAGACTGCTCTTGCATGACATACTAACAAACTACCAGCCAAAGGAAAATATCTCGCAATCATTTCAGACCCTCTGGCTCAGCCACTGACTAAGCCAAGTGGCTACTAGCCACTGGCACTGCTGGGTGCATTCGCAACCCACAGCACAGTCAGCTCGCTGCGTGAAAAAAATAAAGCACTGATGGATAAAAGGGCTCCTTGTCCCTAGCCCTGAAGGCATGCATGGGAAAGGAGGCAGCCCTGCCATTTATAATTCAGTCCCAAATTTCCATAGCTGTTCCTGTGTCCCTCTCTTTTACAGAAGGCAGGAGCTCCCTGCGGGGAAACCCCGCTGCAGAGGTCAGCGTGAGCAGATTTAATGTCTTGATTGTACCAGCTCTGATTTAAGGCATCCAATGGTCAGTGGTTTTAAGGGAACAGAGCACTTGATTTCACATGCTGATATTACTGAGGGGAAGAGTTTTGAGCTCAGATACAAAATTCAACCAGACCTAAGGCTGGGTTCAAAAGCATGCCAAACCATGCAAGATTTTGATTCCAAAGGGTGTTGAAGGAGTAGTGGCTTTTGCAAGTGCTCTCTCAGGACTCCTTGTCCATATCCCCACCTACTGGGTGACAAAAGCAGAAAAACTACACACGTTCGCCCTTTCTGGGTGATCATGTCACATCCTGACTAACATCAGGAGGAGCTGCGTAAGACCCACCACTTCAGCTCGAGGAGGAACGCAGGAATCATGTCTGAACAGACCAGACCACCGCGTCAACAGCTCTTACGCTCGGCATTTGTGCCTTCACGGGAGGCACGTTGCCTGCTGGGAGGCCTTGGCTGGGACATCCCCCTGGACAGCCCCCGGCAGGGGATAGCCTCACAGCAGCACTATCATGAGAGGAGCCTCCTGACCACGTTGCTGCAGGTTTTAAACTGACTTGCACTACTTTCACTGGTTTCCAAATCACAGGATCACAAGTGAGGTCACTCCTGGCAAGGTGGCTATCCCCAATAAAAGCACTAGAAAGCCCATATAAAAAGATCAAACCAATGCCTTTTATGTCTTAACATGATTTATGCTTCAGACTACGTAACTTTTACAGGGCTGCCTAGTATTTGATGGATGCAGCACTCTTAACAACCCACACATTTGGTTGATTTACTGCACTGGTCCAACGTTATTTTCTACCTTGCAAGAACAAACTCGCTTCTAGGAATCTGCCTGCATGATAAGATCGTGAATTAAACGTGCAGTTATTGTAAGAGACCACACATTTTACAGTAAAATTGAGAAAACTGATTACAGCAATCCCTCTGGAAACAAGAATAATCACATGATAAGACAGTGCTAATGGGAATTTATCATCTCTCATCACATGTGAAGCTTAGAACAAAGCAGCAACGCGTGCGAACCGCACAGCTATTACTGCAAATGAATAAAAGCCAAAAAGCTACTGGGGACTATGAACAAATGACAGGAGGGTGGGGATCCTGAACAGCCAACCTAAGCCAATTCGGTATACTTCAACAAGCTTACACAGTGGAGCTTATATGCAACATTAGTAAATATTACCCAGAATAACAGCCTGACATCTTTCCATACATCCTATTCTCTCTCTACCTACAGTATTTCATTCAAACTCCATGTCATTCTTTCATTTCTTCTCACTGTATTTTATCACCAGAGAAGTCCAAGATCGTGGGTAACTCGAGAGTACGTGCACCTGCGTGCCCACATGTGTGCATCCACACACATGCTCTCTCATGCACACATTATTCCTAAACTGCATATCTCAGATCTGAAATGCGTTTTCCTCTTTCCCCCATACAAAAGTCAACAAAAACCCACCCATGCTATTTTCTATTCGAAGCAATTAACACTTGACTAAAATTAACATTTTTAAAGTTGTCTTGGGGAAGTGAGTGCTAGAAAACCAAACTGGCATGCCCACAGTTTTAACATGAATGATACATTCACATCCCTTATGTATCCTAAAACTGCTCTGCATCAAACCCCATAGGACATAGGAAACCCCAACAGGATAATGGCAGACGGTGAACTCCTCTGTTCTATTGAATAATGGGTGCATTTGCCAGCCTAACAGGTTTTTCCACTGCCCTGTATCATAGACAGAAGCTTGGACTTTCAGAAGAGATTTTTTTTCTTTTCTAAATGACAATAAAAGGAGATGGTTACGGTTAGGTGGCAGGAGGACAAGATGAGAGAAGCATCCTACACAAGTACCTGTATGAGTCCTCTGGTGAGCCTTTAAGTGGGAGCTCTTTGTATAAACCTTCCGGCACCCATTAAACTGACAGCGGTGAACCCTCTTCTTGTTTTCTGGGGACGCTTCTGCCCCTGTACCTCCTTGTTCACTGTCACTTTGCACACTTTTTATCGTCCCCGCAGTCGCTGTTGCTACACCCACTTTCACGGAGCTGAGTGAAGTTTTCTTGGCCACCAATTTCAACGTCACCGTGCCATCCACAGCTGAGAGAGTCTGTGAGGTTTTTACGAGGTGGCGGCTGAGCTCTGGTGAGGAGGGAGGTGTTAATGAGGTTACTGCATTGAGTTGGGCCTGGTTGACGGCTGTGTAGCCTTCTGTGGAAGAGCTGGTGGACTGCAAGCTGAGGCACGTCTCAGACAGCAGCTTGTCCCGTGAGAGGATAATGTCCATGTTGGCGCTTTTGTCACATGTACTTGTCTCCACTGGTAAAAGGATGGGGTCCAGCCGTCGGATATTGTCCTCTCCATCTGGGGCTGAGGAAGCATGAAGGAAGCAGTCCAAATCCTCACCGAAGGTCTCAGAGATCTTCCGCGGTTCAGTCTGAAGGTATCGCTCCAACTCCAGGCATGTCTGCAGAAGGGGAAGGGAGAGGGGAGGGAGAAAAAACACTGTTAGAGGGAGACTACAGCATAGTTTCCACCTGGAGCAGGAGAATAATGTGGTCCAGAGCCATTCAGAGACAGCACTCATGCACACCAGCACCTTATCGAAAGGTGGTCACATTCTGGGAGACATGAGGATCTGGCACTTGTTTGATGCTGCTCTGAGACAGAGTGTGAGAATATCCACATACAGTAGCAGATATTACGGTAGAAGTGAAGACAGGACAACAAGAAAGCATCCACTACATCTTCACAAAAGCCCGTACATTGTCCCAAGGATACCAGACCCTTCCCAATTTTAAGTGTAATCTGGCCAACAGTCATTTCCATATGAAACTATCCTAATGGCCTGGCCATCTACAAACAAAAAGTCACTTCTCCAAAGGACTGCTTCCTCTTCTTTCACAAACATTAACTTTCACTCCAAATTTAACTCAGTGTAGTTGGCTGGGGCCCAACCTGTTCTTAAAACAGCACAATTCTGAAGCATAGCATTTTAAGACAGAAGACACAAAAACTTCCAGTGACACCACAGCTTGTTTAAAGGGCCTGAGAGAAGGAAAGATGTGACAGGAAAAAGGGATCTACTGTCAGCTTTACAGGGTTTTTGGCACGTTTGGTCAAACAGGGCTTCCGGTGTACAGGACAGCAGACTCGCACACAAACACACGCACGCACCTTATTAAAAAGTAGGTGAAGCTGCAGTCAAAGAGGCTGCCACATAAAAACGTGCTCCTGCATCTCCACCACAGTGATCATCAGCACGAAGATAGGATAAGCCTCCCACTCGAATGGACCCTATTATGAGGTGCCCTGAGCTAGCCCCAATAAAGCCTCCAGGCACCATCACTCTGCCCAGTGTTCTCTATAACCAACATTATAAACTTTTATTGTTTATAGAAAAACGTTTGCTGTAGTTTCAAGAGCTTTTAATGGAGTTTATTAGTGCTATTTTTCATTTCTCACTGCCTGAAAGGCTAGCTGGTTTAATACCACCACTGTGATTTTACAGGACTTGGAGGAAGAGACATTCTAACTAATACTTTTCAGAAACCTCTGAAAATCACTCCTCAGAGAACGCTTCTAGAGATATTAAGAAAGGGATTTTAGGCAAAAAAAAGTTCAGCCTATGGGAGCTGGTGATTCAACTATGTCTCAACTTGGAGAGTCCAGCATCTGATCAAGAAACAAAAGCTGTGTATGACTGGAGGAAAGGCAGACTCCTGCCTTCAGGGAACAAAGGTCCCATCACAGGAGTGCAAAGAGGCCCCACTCCAGCTCTCCAGGAGCTGCCAGCTAACACAGAATTATTACTTTCAATGTACCTAGGAAGCAGCACTGCTGGTTGCAGCTACAGCGTGGTGGGGTGACTTTCAAAGTTCACAAAAGCCTTTGCCAGACAGTTATCTCTTGTTTCTTTTTAAAATAACAGGTGATTACAGGCCTGAGCTGTAGAGATGGACGTGGACAAAAAGCAACAGAATGACAGTATACACAAATGAGACATGCTATACTTCAGCACACAGAGGCGTGACACTGCAGTACAATGGGTCTACACACAGGCCTGGAGCTGGGACACATCGGTTACTACGTGCCCTAAGCAACCTTTCTGTTTTCTTTTTGAAGTGCGTTTCTGGGACCATAAGGGACGGCTTTAGCCGGGGAGCTGGTCTCTCCCCAGATGAATCCTAACAGGTTTTGGGAGCAGCTTTCCAACATGCCTCACAGTCTTTCAGGAATAATTCCCACTGCCAGGACAGACAAAGCTTTTGAATTCCCCACATCATGTAATTTGGGCTTTCTGGCCCACTTAGCCTTCACCCAGTGGGGCAGAAACAGTTTTAGGGTGTAATATACAAAAGGCTTCCAAAGGAAAAAGGAAGCATAATCACAAATTATGGGTGGAAGGCAGGGGGGGGGGGGGGGGGGGGGGGGGGGAGGAAGAGAGAGACAGGGACTCAAGGCCATTAAATCTGATGACAGTGACATGAAATTTCAATTGCTGTGGGATCAGAAAGCTGCATGCTGGCTCCCGGCTGCCCATGGAGGGGAGGCAAGCAGGAGGTGCTGCTCCTTTAAGGCATCACTACCCCACGACAACAATAGTAGGCCTGACAGTTTTTTCCAGCTTCACCATTAATTTTCCATAAAGAGCAGTTTCTCGATGAGCCCTTTTCAGGCAAAGCCTGATGCTTCAGAAACCTGTAATTATTCCTGGCTCCCCCCTCCCGCAGCCATTGCACCTGTGCCATTTCAAGACACCAGCTGGTCATATCTTGCCTTCTGCCTCTGAAATCCAAAACCAGTGGATCAAGCCCATCTCCCCACAGAGGGGGGAAAAAACCAACTCAAAGAAACAGTGTAATGCAGTCCCTCCCTCCCGTCCTCCTCAGCCTCTCCACCAAGTCAACAGGGGGGAAGAGCCTAGCAACGCTGAGCCAGAAAAGCCCTCCACCTAATCTGCATGGCAGACAAAGCCTGGCGAGGGGTTATGGCCACAGCCTTTCCCTTACCCCCTGCAAGGGCCCTACCTGCTGCTGCTTTTGCCAGGGCAGGCAATTGCTGGCAGAAACAAAGCATCTTTCCCCATGTGCACTTCCCAGCATCTGCCAAGTACCTTACGCGACCCTCCTTCCTCCTGGCCTAAATCACCCAGGAGGTGGTGAGGCAGGGGTTTGAAACCAGCCTGCTTTCCTCACTTCTGTCCTGCAAGACAGTTTTAGGCCAACTAAGCCCACCCCCTCATCTTGAGCTCTAACCTGGAGAAACCAGTCCAGCTGAGACCACCACAGTCCCTACTCCAGCCCGGTGGACCATCAGGAGGGGCAGGAGAGTTCTTTGGTCTCCATTCCCACAAACTTATTTGCCAGTGAGCGCATCAAAACCTACCAGTTTTTGTGGGAGCAGCAGGATACTGACCACTGTTCACAGAGATGTGAACCCAAACTGGTGGATTCAGCTGATGGTTGACCCCTGTAGATCTACTTCCACTACCAGCCTGGCAGGAAAATGGTCCGAGGATACCTGAGCAAGCTGCTCGTCATAGTTCTGTTGGATATCCAGCTTCTCCTTAACCACTCTTGCAAGAGAGAGGTTGTGTAATGGATGTAATACAAGCCACATGCGACAGTAAGCCTGACTATCCATTGCTTGCTATACTGCAGGCAACTTGGTGGTTTTTAAACTTTCTTACCCAGTGCCTGTAGGATTTACAGCAATAAAGACTTCAAAAATTACAATGGGAAGAGGAAGATGGCTCCTTTCAGGAACACAAGAAGATCCATAAGATTGCTGTTTGCTGTCAAGCCAGTTTCGCAGGCTAGGGATAAAAAGTGACCCACTACTTCAACCCATCTGCCCTGATTAACGAGGGTCATTCTCCCTGCACCCTGCTCCTCAATTCAGCCAGTTAAAAGAAATGATGATTCATGGCTGACAAATAATAGGATGTGACTTTCTGAGACCCCGCGTACTTGCAGAAAGCCAGCTAGAAAAGGATGGCTGTCTGGTATGTGGATACTCCTGACAAGGCCTCAGTCTGGTTTTTCAATTTTGGATACAACTGCAGGAAGGGTTGATGTCCCAGCAGAGGCACGTTTCCATCACCTGCAAGAAACGCTGTGTGTTTCCAGCTTACTCAACAGTAACTCATAACAGCTCTTCGCTCCCCACATTATACTACCATCTCAGTCCCCTGGGACACATATAGCAGCAGAATGCCTGTAAACTGCACACCACTACACTTCCACATGCAGCACCAGATCCTTCAGGCAGTACAAGACAGCCACTGTAATGCTATCCTATGTCTGATACGGACCTACTTCTTGTTAGTCCTTTCAGAGTTTGCAGCAGCACCCATCCAGGCAAACTCAGCATTCGGTACAACTGTCAGTTCAGAAAGGTTTGACATCTAATCTACCTGTATTCTTACCTCTGGAGCTCATCTAAAGCTCATCTACTGCAAGTAAAGATTATTTACCAAACACGCTGAGTATGCTCATCACTATGAAGTACAAGGCAAGAGAAACCCTGCGTGTGCCTCTGACGGCAGAGGTGTGATACATGTGTACCGTTTTCAGCAGAGCTTAGCACTCATCTAATTCTGCAGCCAGCAGAAATCAATACAGTTTTGCTACTAACTGCAACAACAAGACAAACCCCAGACTTTCCAATCCCTCCCACGCTTGCAGATACTCAATTTGGTTCAGACAGCTTAAGTTTTAGGGTGCTTGTCAGCTGTGCAGGTTAAAGTGCAACCCAGAACATCCAGGTATGGAGGAGCTGGAGTCACCACTCGTGATGCTGATGCTTGACTTCATCACTCTCCCCCAAGCGCAACGAGCAGGAAGTCTCTAGCTGGCACCACCACTGTCATCGACGTGCCAAGCCTCAAGGCAGTGTAGGCAACCAACAGCTCTGTCTCCCCTTTAGAGAGTGATGGGGGAACAACATGCCCATAGGTCAGGGGCCTCTGCAGGGACACAAGTTTGGCACCTGAGTTCAGCTCTCTGGTGTTCCAGACAGTTCTGGAAAACCTAAATCCAACTGATGATCCAAAATGAACTCTCAGTTCCCAAGGTATAAATCTAAACTTTCTCCAATGAATTGCAAAGAACTCACAGCCATGCTGTGTATCACAATTTGACCCATACACACGGGCTCTTGAAAAATCACAGGTCCCTTCAGAAGCACCTGCCTATGCTGGGAAGTCTTTACAGCCCTCAAGCTCCCGGGTGTTTTGCACAACTAAAGACAGGACAATGTGGCAACAGTAAAGTTCTGCCAAAGGTAAAACAAAGCCCATACGCCTGTAATGATTTGAGGACAGCATGTCAGGGAGGGCACCTTATCAACATGTTCACGGGGTTCCTCTGTTTAATTGATGCTTAAGTATTTTGTAACATCTTGATTTTGAATTTTTCTAGCAGATCATGGGAAGTTCTTATCTGGAAGTGCTAGTTACTTCTAAGTGCCATTTTACTGCAGATATAATTGGACATGAAGCACCAATCTTGGAAGCTATCCAAAACCTAATTAAGAAGTTGGGTACTTAGATCAGGCTGTGACAGAGAATGAAAATGTTGAATGTGGTTGACAAGCAGGTCTGATCTACCAGCTCTGTTTACAGTACTTGAAAGGCTTCTCTTTGCAGCATAATTTACATGAGCAAAACAGAATTATACATGCAATAGTGACGGTCAGATTCCAACCTCCATCATGACTCCGCTGCTTTCCACTGGCATGTAAAAACAGGGCCTCATCTCCAACTTTAAATAACTGTCAAAGCCTCAACATTGCAAAGGAAGAGAAACCATCCTCAACGTGAAGGCAACCCAAAACAGTAATTCTACAGTCAGTGCCACCACAGCTCACTCAAGCTCAGAGCAAACGGTGGCACCAGGTCCAGGCTTGATGGAACAGCAAAAGCGTTCCGCTACAGTGGCACTTGCATTGCTGATGCCAGAGGCAGAGATTGAACTGGATGTTGTGGGGCAGCCCTGAAGTTAAGAGGAATAAGAGATTCGAAACTCACCTGCCTTCCCTGAAATGCCATGCTATTTTTGTCCTTAACCCTAAAACGAGGTTTGAAAGACGCATCTTCTTCTCACTGCCAAAAGCCTTCATTACTTCCTGAACAACAACAAAACCCAACACTCTTGCCCATCTATTCCAAGATTGTCATCTGTTCCCACCCAGCTGCCAAAACCTCCAGCTTTTCCTCTTGGCAACCTCTACTGGGCAGTTGCTAGCTGTCAAAAAGCTGCAGCACATCAGAAGCTTAACATTTGGGACAGCATAAAATAAACAGAATTTTAGTATTATAATAAGTAGTTTTGCAAAATACACTTGGGAAAATGCGAAAACCACAGTCTGACATGAACGAATTGTAACAAGAAGTTTCAGGCAATAGCAAATCTTTTCTACTGCAAAGGTTTTAAGACAAAACTCCTAGTCACGTAGCAGCACATCTCGCCTACGTGTTCTATAGTTCATTGAAAAGACAGCTAATACCACTTTTCAGGTGTAACAGTAAGACGCTTCATGATAGCTAACTCATAGTAAACACCTGCATGTGTGTTCTTAATTCTTTGTATATATGAAGCAAATCAAGTTAACTGTATGCTCAACAACCAGGCTTTAGCCAAGGCTGACACACACAGTCAGCAAGGACCATCTGATAGCCAAAGACATGCTTTCCTGTGGTAACTTCACCATAAGCCTGAGCCATCGGGCTAGTCCTCTCTAATGCTGGCTGAACAGGTCTCAGCAGCACCGGAGTCTGCGATGCACAGGCCTACTGTCCTGACTACGCTACACAGGGCTCCAGCCTCTGCTTCCACGTTTCTTCAATGTAATAATGGCCTGTGCCCATCTCCCCCCTTGCTCTCAGCCCAAAGAATGAACTTCTAAGGAAACGTATTGAGCATTTTTCTTCAGAAAAGATGCCAAAATCAGAAGCCTCAGCCACATTCTGCAAAGACACATTTTAATGTAAAAAGTTCTGCAGATTTACCTAAAGGACAGAATCACTACCTTCACACAACACAAGCCGTTTTCCTGTTGCTGTGGGCCGTGATGTAACCAGGGTTATCACAGACTTGGATCAGCCTCTAAAGCTCAAAGATTCAAACCCAATGTTGCCATAAATTAGCAGTTTTCACCAGCAGAAATGGGTGGTAAAACAAATGTCTCAAACAGAAAAAAATGTCAAACCAATAACTTTTACCATGGAGTCAAAATCAAGATTTGTTCCCAAACTTAGTGATACTGAAATATATGTTATCTAATAAATATTCTTTTAAATGGACAAGCCAGATTTGTTCACTAAAAATCTCTGGTATTTGGGCTCTAAGCACAGAGCATTTCAGTGCACTGGTTGTGAGATATTGAACAAAGGACTGCAGCTAAGCGTGGCTGAATTTGATAGGCATCTAGATAAAAAAAAAGGATGAAAGAAATCTGCAAACACTGAACCAGGGCTTTGGCGGGCTTTTGTGGGTTTTTGGACTGTTTAGTAAAGATTAAAAAAATATCTGCAACCAGTCACAACAACAAAAAATAGCATCAGTGTCAGCAAAGGATTAAGGATAGCCAAATGAAGAATTGAAAAGTGCAGGCAGCCCATTGTGCTTGTATCAAAATATGATAAAACCCACGTGTGCTTGTACACCAGCACGTCGTGCATGCTGCCATGCAGTCCAGACGGCAAGTAGCCATAAAATGACCAATTGAAAAATGATATATATATACAATGTAAGTGTGTTTCAAAATCTTTCTGAAGAGATCATTTATTTCTGTAATAACCTCGGATGGCTTTGAGTGAGCTGGCTGGTGGCCTTCACTGCAAACTTTTCTCCCAACTTAATCTAGGGTGTATTTAACCTGTTGCCGTCTGTTTTGGAAACAGTTTTAATTTAGCATTATAAACAGCAAAAAGGCACAATTAGCTCCTTGAATTGCCTGTCCTCAGCTCCCACTGAAATCAAAGGATCAGGTTCAAAGCATGCCCCAGAGTGTGGTAAACTTCTCACAGGAAATGGATATGCAAGAGCAAATGCTGACGGCTGTGGAATGTACAAAGCAGAGCAATATTTTAGGTCTCGATCCTCAATTAAGATTCATCCTTACGAAGTATTGCAGTGGGGTTACAAAGCAGAATTGGACTCCTTGTAATTACTCTGGATAGGATCATGAATGAAAAAATGCACTCTTTAGAGATGTGTCATTACCATCCAGAGGTGGCTTAGCATTTCCTCCCCAGCAGCTGACACAAAGTGTACACCAGTTGTGTTCCCGCACTCTCAGGCAACAGCAGATTCGTACGCACAATTCTCCACACGCTGGCTTATAAAATCAAACCTGGAGATGTGACCAATACACTCAATATATGGTACATAAAGAGTCCTGGGTTATGAGTCATCTCTTCTGCTCTGACCTAAAAACATAATAAACGAGAGGATGCATAACACTGAATTCCTAACCCAAAACCATGCATTTCCTCATCTTGACTTTGTGCGATGAACAGTTTTGCGCTGGGACTACTGTCTCTGCACACGATGCCCATTCATGATCGCATCTCATGGCTCAAAAAACCTTTTGTATGTTCCCTTTTGTATTATTTTTGGCTGTGGGGAGGAAGAGTGGGGACCTGTCTGGGAAACAGGAAGCAGGAGAAAGGAGGGGAATGTGTGGTAGAGTAAGGGCAGAACAAAAAAGAATAAAAGAGCATTTATACCATTTCTAAATGATAATAAACATATACGACCAAAGCATGCGTCCAGCCACGCGGGGAGCAGTGGGCTGTTTGGCTGAAGCTTAAACTTTAATGTGAGCACAGCAACTGTCCAAGCACATGTACAAAAAGTCATTTGCTGTTTTTTCTTTGATTTTTTGTTGTTGTTGTTGCTTTTAAATCATTTCGGCAATTTGTTATCTTACAAAAGCAAGAAGATGCATGTGCGACTGTGGTAAATATGCCAGTCTGGGCAAGGAAAAGGGAGCACAACAGACTTGAGTTTCACCACTGCACTAAGGAAAAAAACCTCAGACTACAAACAAAGCAATGGGAAGCACAACCGGATTCTCAGCTGGGGTAAATCAGCACAGAGCAGCCCTGATTTCATGGTTCCTGTTTACATCAGCTGAAGACCTTGCCAACACTCAAACTCCATTAAATCCTGCTCTTGATTAGCACCATTTAACTCTGTGGCTTACATGAAGCAGAATTTGACATGTTCCTTGACGGCTGGAGACAGTTATTTTATATTACAAATCTTGTCCACTTTATTAGGAACAATGTGACCCAAATGAAAAATTGAGAAGAATTTAAAAACACCACCAACTTCAGACACCCTGATACTTGGATTTGTTTCTTTTTCCTTTCTCTTTTTTTTTTTTTTTTTTTTTATTTGGGCAGTCTGTATGGAGGTTTCACAAACTAGTTTCTGCCACTTCTAGGCCAGAGTTTTCATCATCTATGCACAGAAACAACAGCCTTCACACTTCACTGTCCCATGGCATGTGAACACCCCTCTCACTCAAAAGCCAGGTGCCCTCCAAAGGATGCTCCCTTACAGGCAAGGGTGTTTTTCTGCTGCTTTTCTTTTCTACGCTGCTCTGCCAAGGCACTTGTTCCAAAACTCCAGCCACGAAGGATTTTGATCAGCCTCAAATCTCACAGGCAGTGCACTTGTGCTGCTACACACCCTGATAAAAGCAGCACAGTCCTTTTTAAAAGCAATTTGCTAGAGCACATTGGTAAAGTGCCTGCCAGTATTGGCCCAATGGCCCAGCAGCAACCCAGGCAGCTGCCCACAGGCATCTGAGGAGACCTGTATCCCCAAAATGCACTAGACCAAACAAAAAGGACATCTGGCAGTGCTTTCTGTTGGTATCATTAGCAACTCAAGGTGCACTGTCAGAACTGGCTGTCGCAGTGCTCACTCCTTATGAAGGGTCACAAGATCAGTCTCGTGACAGCACCGTTTCCAGCAGGCCGTATGGCTACCAGCTGCAGCGTGGCATGGGGAGCTGGGAGATCCCACTAAGAGCCTTGCCATTTATTGACTGGAGAAAGCTCAGCAAGTCAGATCACCAGCGGCTCAGAGTCAGCACACCTCTGAGAGCCAATTTATACAACCACGCTTCCCGCGCTGGCTCATGTTCTTTGGTCTGTTGACTGTGGACACCCACCTAGTTGTTATGGATTTTAACATGCTGCAATATGAAAGTGCTATTTCAGGGCAAAGTTATTAATAGCAAAGCAGCCAGAAAATAGCCTAGAAGGAATGCAATGTCTTGGCATTCCTGGAAGATATGATGACTTCCCAGCATCCAAGCAGCCACCATGGTTAATTCAAGATGTTTCTGTGCACAAGTCTCTCTTTTGTCAGAGGAGTTAACTATATGATAAGCGAGCAGGACGTGCCTTCATAGACGTGCCCTGTATGGGTACCTGCAGGCTCCCAAGCCTAGGAGACTACAATGCAGAAAGGCCCAAAGGGTGGTATTTTGCTACTCTAATCAGGCTGGTGAAAAGCAGGCTGGGTGCTCTGATGAATCATCATCAAAAACAGAGGCCAGAAGCTCTGCTGTTCCTGAGAGAGGTGGAGGATGGGATGGGACCTGTTTGAGCCCTGGTCAGAAACCTGTCTGACTCCAGGACCACAGAAAGGCTCTTCTTTTCAGCATCTCTTCCCCTACAAGCACACTCTCCTTCCCTTGTTTCTTCACACTACATCTCCTCAGCAACACTATTTGGGCAGGAGCCTTGCAGTCAAGGCACACCACTGTCCCTTTTCATGCTCGCTCTTAAACTTTCTGTTTCTCCAGCAAAATATCCTAGGAAATGTGTTGGAGAACACTGTGCAAAGCCACCAGACCCTGCCTCAAGTTTATGTTGGCACCTTTCCCCCTAAAATTAATTAGGAGGGCTCCCAAATTAATTGCTGGTACATCACTGCACACAACACTCAGCACCACCTTGCAGAGATGATGCCAGATGAAGGCACCTCTCTGCTGGCAAGCCTTTTAGCATCCCTTCGCCTGCACCCACAGTCCTGAGAGACTTTCTGTGAGGCCTTCAACTTTCCAGCCACATCCCTAAGTAACCTTCTTGAACAAACTGAATGAAACTCAACACCGTGTCTTTCCCTGAGACAAAAAGGCACAAATGATGATGCCGGGAATTGGAAGATGTCACATTCACCACCCGTTAAGCCACCACAGATGGTTTCAGCTCACTACCGAACATGCGCTGCAGGGAACTGTGGTCCCTCACCACTCTCCAGAAAGGAAACAAACAAAACCCACTTACCAACAGGGAAAAGAGGAAACATATTGTAGTCATTATAATCCCAACAGTGGACATGTTATCTGGCATATTTCCAACTCAGACATTTAAAAAAATGTAGTTCGTTTACCTTAAATGTCCTATTTTCCCCGATTTCCCTTTTCCACTCTATTTAAGCCTATATAGCATCTCCCAAGATAAGCCTGCTTTTGTGGCTTGGCTGTATACCACTCCTTCCCTCTATTGTCTTTCTGAGATGGGATGGAAGTCTCCAGTGTCACAACTTGGAAGACTGCAGCCAGAGTCTCTTGGCTTGGTTTGTGGGAAGGAGAAGAGCGGGAACTGAGGAAGGACAGCCTCTCCCACTGCAGGGGGGGTGTCCTCTTCCTCACGGTACAATCAATCCTCCCTGGCATTTTTTGTTTATCACCAATACTGCTTAACTAAAGCTGTTTTTAGTAGCCCCCAAAGGCGGAGTCTGTTGCCAACTATCATCATCCAAAACATTTCAGACCTCTGTCACCATGCTTGGGTACAATCCCTGCAATAGCTAAACACAAACATTATGTTCCCCCAAGTACAAACTACAGCTTTCAGGAGCTGAAATTTTATTTTGGCTATAAACATACAAAGGTAACCTTTATGCTGGGAGAGGAGGAGCCACATGAGAGACCGCAGGCTGAGTCCCTGCTTCGTAGGGAACGTTCCTGGGAGCACTTTGCTGCTTTGCCTCCAGCCGGCTCTGCTTCCCAAGCAGTTGCATGGTATCAGAGCTGAAGTGAGAGCCAAAATGCCTTGTGGTGGCCGGGGCTGCTGGAGGGATCTGCTTCAGACCCACCAGCCCAGGAACTGGGATGCCAAAAGGGAGAGATATGCACTCAAGACACGCTGCTTTAGCTGTAGTTGGTACTACTGGCAGCCTGAGCATTCGGAACACTACTGTCCAGGCACAACTCGGTTGGCACCGGTACCTCCCAGCACTTCTGAACACGTGGGCTCTGCTCCTGCCCCAGAGGTGCTCCCACCGTCGCCAGAGCAAGGCTCAGGGGTTTTCCTCCATTTCAAATGTCTAACCCATCCCTGCTCTGCAGATGTCCCATCACTACCCCGCACCAAGCTCTCGACACCTCTCAAGGAGCATGATGTCAAAGAGCCCCTGCGAGCCCCTGAGTGCCCCCACGCATCTCAGTCCTCCCGTCAAGCCTGCTAATGTGTCCCTTCCCCGTCACCAGTAATGGTGCATTCCTGGAAGCAAAAACTGCATTAAAAGTCTTCTTTACATGTGAGCTAAGAGCTTTCTTTGCCTCATACCATTTTTACTCATAAATATAATATCAAGGTGATCGTGTTCTTCTCAGACTACTCAGTGTTCTGTAAGTAAAACCTGCAATTGGCAATTTATCAGATGGAAAAATAAAAGCCACATTCGGTTTCTCCCTACACTTAAAAATGACCACGTGCAGACTCTGAAACAGATCAATCTTTTTAACAAGGTCATGAATATCAGCTGTGGGGGTGGAGAACAAAACCACCCTGCACATGTTTTTACTTCTATGCTGCTTTCTTACCAATGTTTTGCTCACTTTCTAAGCAAAGAGGAAGCCTCTCCTGTTCCCCTCACCCTGTGTTTATCCACATTCCAGCAGCCAGCGGCTGCTCCTCCAGGCGCTCTCCAAGGGCAAACAACTGTATCTCGCCGCAACGCATTTTTGAACTTGAGACACGTCCAGCTCTGAGTGGGAGTGAGGTGGGAGCCCTGAGAGCAGAAACGATAGAGGCAGCGGATGGTGGGAGACCATGAAATCATTTGAAAGCATCGCTCCTGCAGACTAAGACAAAAGCACAACAAACCCTTTGCCTTGTGAAAGGACTGGGAAATGCACTTTCTGAGGCACCGCCTTCGGAGTCAGAATAAATCGTCCCAGAAGTCCCTGGTGACCAAGCAGCCCAATTTGATCAATACAGCAGCATTATTAACACTGCGCTACCTTACATGGGGATAGTCATATGTTCTTGCCTCAGCTGAGCATGGGGGAAGGGTGCAAACTCCTACAGCAATTCACAGGGGAAACGTCTCTCTCAAAATCATTAAGATTGCACAAAGAATCTCTTACCCATTTCCATGCAAGCTGCTTTTTTGGGAGAGCTCTGTTTCATTAGTATTGATCAAGCTCAGGTGGTATCCAAGAAATAGTGTATGCTTTGTGGTTTTCTCAAGAAGAAATTTTGGGTTTAATGACTTTAGGTTCCCTATCTTCAGGCTTTTTTCTGCAGCCATGAAGACGTGCCCTTTGGGGGGCTGGGTACAGACACATAAACGTAGGTGGTTAACACAGAAGGTAGGCCTTTATGATTAGCAGATTTTGTAAAATGATTATGAGGATTAGAGGCTGAGTTAGGTGCATTTGGATTCAAGCCGACGTAATGGCAGTAAAAGGATATATAATGCTGCTGCTCCTGAGCCCCAGCCAGAGCCATGGCCCTTCTGTCTTTGGCTCTTGACAGTTACAGACAATCCTGGTGAGTAACTTGGGAATAGGCAAGAGAACAGAAGGGGAAGAAAAACAGTCCTAGCTAATCACCTGCTTAACCACAGCCAGCAAATGCGAGGATTTTCTAAAAACTAGGTCCTGTGTGTGCCTCGTGGTGAGTTTGAAGAAGGCTAGAGAGGTACTACCCTGTGCCAGGTGACTCAGTGTGGAAGAAAACATAACAGAGGCACTGAAGGCTGAGTGGTAAATACTGACAGCATGGGAGAAAGACTGACTAATAATAAACACACGACCAGCAAATGGCCTTTAAAACCAGGAGAAAGACCTTCTTACCCACAAAGAGAGGTATGTCATCCATTGCTGGAAAGAAAAACTACCACAGAAGCGCTGCATCGGCAACAGCCATCCTTCTCCAGCACTCAGCTGGTACAACACATCGTCAAAACCAGGAAAAAACTCAGCCTCATTCCCCCTCCACAGGGAAGAAATCCTGCTATGAACCCCCTCTGCCACTTCTCCATCAAGAAACACTGAGACTATCAAACCCTGCAGCAGGGAGGTGAAACGCTGAGTTTGAGCACACCCAGCCACCTCCACGCTGTGTCTGCTAGGCGATTCTCACCAGAGAAATGTGGTGCTGCTCCAGAGCTGCTGGCGCAAAGTCCTCCCAGAAAGGGGTGCTGCAAAAGTGTCTAGACAGACTAAAATTAAAAAGCACAAATTATATGACACTGCCCACTGTCTGCAAGCCAGGGCCAGATTCTCAGAGGGAGGAGTAAATCGCTAGCACTGTAATCATAGCTAGTGGAGTCATCTTAATTTACACTAAGCAAGGATCTGGCCCAGAAAAATATTCCTGTCAAGTTTGCAGCCAAAAATTCCTGCGCTAGACCACATTCTACCAGTTAAACTGCCAGGGAAGACAATTGCAGAAAGAATTTAATTAAAATGGAGATCAGGGAGCTCCTTTTCAAGCTCTGCTCTCGACTTCCTCTCTCCAACAACTGAGCGCTTGGGTGTCCCCATTTCCCAGCCTGTAAAATGGGCACACTACAGCTTCCCTGCTTTCTAAGGGCAATGGCTGTGAAGCATCCTATCTGTTCAAAGCCCAACTATCAAATCAGACATCTGAATGCTCTAAACCTCTGGGTCTTGGATGAAAGGGTATGCATTTTTCTCTGCTGAAAGAGCTCTGTCATTGCTCTTGGAAAATTTGAGCCTCGAAAAGGCAACTTGCAAGTTCTGCTTCGAAGACTGTAGGTGTCAGGTCCTCTTGACTTCTTGAGGTACTGCTGAGGATTTTTGCTGCTCCAGGCTGCACACGTTTGCCGGCACAGTCCCTGGTACTGAAACAGAGGTAGGCACAGAGAGTACTGCTTTCCCACAACATTCTTATATTTTAGTTCTGAACTTCGACTTTTGTCCTGATTAACATCTGGACGGACAGTGGATTTTCTGCATACCCCTCTGTTTTCCACTCTTTCAGGAAGGCATTAAAATGGAAGACTACACCTAGGATGTAGAACAGGGCAATCTCACCATCAGGTCATAAGGATGGTGCCACAAGGTGCCTCATTGCAGCAGGTCCTTTCTCTGTTTTCACTCCTAGATTTCTGATAAAACACCTGGGTTTTTACATGCTAGTGTGCAGGATTATTCGCAACAGCACATGGTTTAGGACCTGTTTCTTTGCAGTCCTCACGTTCCGGACAAAAACCCCTCAAGGATACCCACAGCTTAAGGGCTTGCTGAATAAAGGGGAGAAAGATGACAGTTTCTGTGAGAAGTTCTCACAGAGGCAGAACCAAGCGAATACCCAGCAGAGCCCCACTGCCCGCAGCCAGCTGTGCACCTCAGTGCTATTTGGCCAAGCGCCTCTTTTTTGTTATAACTCCAGCAGACCCTGTATGGAGTGAGCAGCTCTCCTGCACAGGAAGGAAAGGGAATCACCCATCTTCTGAAACACCAGGAAAATATTCCTTTCCCAGGCAAGCAGCGCAGGATGACTCAAAGGAGCAGAGATGGTTAAAAAGCAGGACAGTGGACAAACAGCAGGAAGGTCTGGAGCCTGGAGTGACCCACCAAGCGAACAGAAGAGCACCATGCAGGCCAGAGCAACTCAGGCTCCCTGAGCGCACCTTTGCCTTACGCTAGCGGCGTTAGCAATTCCTCCTTAAAGCTGTCAGGGCCAGGCTGGCAGAGAGCCACCCACCCCGGTGGGTGGTGGCAGACAGACCCTCCATAGCGATGGTGGTGGGACCCTACCTCTGACCTCGCAGTGTTTTGGGCAGGCCTGCTCCCTGCCTGTGTCACAGCAGCTCCCTTTGCTGAAGAGAAAGGCAGAAGTGTACTGGGTGGGCACCGAAATTCAAGAAGCCTTTACCCTTTAACCATGATCCAGGTTAAACACCCACCTCACACCCATCAACCACAAAACCAGTGGTCTTCAACTAACTTACTAACCAGCATATAGATACCATTTCCCAAACAAAGGGCAGCAACTCACAGTGACCCTGCTCTTCCCAATACTGATATCACCACGTGATTTTCAACCCAGGGTTGTATTTGTGTTTTTAGGCTCTTCAAACTGCCGAGATCTTCCACGACCCACTGTCAATAGTCAGCACTCAGATCCAGCTACCATCACATCAAGTCATCAGCACTGATTTGACTTCATCCCGTTTAAAGTCTGATCTGTTTGCTCAACAAAAACCAAAAAACTTGGCATCAATTTTTTTGTTTCCGTTTACTTTGATGGACTGCAGCCCTCTCTATAAAAACATGCTTAATAAAAACAAATTGGAAAACTAAGGAAACTGATAAAAAGCTTTCATTGTGAAGAAAAGCAGGGAAAAGGGCTTAAGGAGGAAATGCTAGATTTTTTTGTGATGCCAGCAGAGAGAGGCATTATATAAAGAAAACCACACTGGGGCAGGAAATAAATCCTTGAGACTGAATTTGGAAAAAGACAAATTAATGCATTTATGGAAGAAACAGCTACACAACATGCACGCTCAGTACAAAGCAGAGATCCAGTAAGGCTGAAAAGAGACCTAGAACAGATACGACACAGAGAAGACCAATATAGCTTTGAGGACATATTCTTAGCATCTGATATACAGGAAAATCGGAAGGAACAGAGATGGAAAGTATGACAAAATTGAAAGGGACATGCACATTTATTACTATTTATCACGTCTGTTCCACAGCCAGTGCTGTAATCTCCAGTCAATGAGCAAGGGTCTCATTCCACAGCTAGATAAAAATCCTTGAAAGAATTAATATAGATAAAGATGGGAAAAAGTATCACAAACCTTGCAGCTATGAGCAGGGTGAACCCAAACAAAGCAATGGATTTGCTCATGGAGAAGAGAGAGAATATGGGAGGGGCAGGAATTAGGCTCAGGTAGGAAACAGAACAGCCTGCTAGATAACCCTCCTGCAAATTCGGTTTTAGCACATGCTTCCAAGGAAGGCAGGGCCTCACGCTAGGTGCATTTCAAATGAGACTGGAAAGCACCACTGAGGCATACAATAAGAAATGAAATCTGGACAGAAGAATTTCATGATCTAGCAAGGCTAATTTCCAAGCTTATTTGTTTCTGGACCAAATCTGCTCATATGCTCAGTTTAATGTTGCTGAATGCAGGCAGTGACTGAAAATGCCGTTTCTTCACATGCACCGACCGTGCTCTTGAAGCTCATTTGCCTTCAGAATTAGACAGCAAAGAGCCCCTTGCTGAACACAAGGTCTTCCCTGACTCTGCTCTAACCTTAGAGGCCAACCTGCAGTCAGAATGTGTCCCCACACCCTCTCCATGACATGACATGGACACGCTTTTGATTCTAGTCAGCACAGGAGGAAGCTCCCACCTCCACAAACTTTTCTCTCCTCTGAGACACATTTCCAACCTGACACACAGTATGCATGTGATGGATTCTCGAAATGAAACGTGCCTGGCCACCCGTATGGGCACATGCAAGGACCCTTCATGACTCACATTTGCACTCCAGCTTTTTGGCATCATTAGAACAGAGCAAAAAGGCTTTGAAGAGGACTGACTTACAGAAGCAGATTTTAAGGTCAAAACCAGCCATTCTGATAATTTAGTCTGACCCCTGGATGACACAGCCCACTGAATTACACAAAGGGCTCCTTTAGATGCTCATTTACACCCACTTTCAGGTTGGTTTCCACTGCTGGAGATGAAAGCCCGAGGGTAAATGAGAATGGGATCCTTCCTTCTTCCCATGCACTGAGACTGTTCAGAAACCTTTCTCATCTGTCTTCATTTCACAGATGGGTATTACTGTCCTGGGGGAAGCAATGCCCATCATCCTGCTTTCAGTACTGGGGAGAGCACGCTTAGGGCTTAGAAACATCTTCTCATTCCCTCCCACCTCCACATTTTCTTCATTTGAAAACCCAAAGAAAACAAATCATGCTACATCCTTTGTTTTATAGAGGGCAGCTCAGGACCTCCCACTCCTTCATGGAAAGAAAATTTCTTTCCGGTACAGTTTCCATTATTTATTAGCTGAAGGTGGGGGGAGAAATGATATTTATAGGATGCCTAAGGCCATGCTCACTATAAAACAGAAATAAGCCAATATAGCTAGAGCACAACTTAGTGGCCTATTGTGCAACATTTCAAAAGACGTACTCTCTCATTATGGCACTTGAGAATATCCCCCCCCCAGCCGACACCAGTGGAAATACATTTATGAGAGCCACAGAGCAGCAATATTGTTTTAATGAAATCATTAAAATGGGTGTGCAGTTTTCTGCCCACATCCTGATATTTATTCCACATCCGGACAAGACCTGGGATTTGTATAGACCATTCTCCTACAAGGTGTCAAGTGACTTTGTGGACACCGGGCCAGTGCAAATCCGCACACGGCCACTGTGACTTTGGCAGATCTGCATCAGTTTGCATCAGCCTAGGATCGCTGACTGATCCAAAATCCCCAACATCATGTGGGTACTATTCTTCCCATTTACAATGAGAAAAAGCATTCAGTACTGAATGTCAGAGGTTTCCTTGACCTTTTCAGCTTAAACATAAAGAAATGGAAAGGAGACAGAAATTCCCATCTTATACCACAGTGCAACAACATGTGACCAGAGATGCAGCTTGCTCAAACAAAACACTGACCAAAGTATAAGGCCTTGCAACTGGTATAGCTCCCACTGCACAAAGATGATCCATGGGAGACAGTCCCCGTGAGGAGGAATCTTCAACCTAGGGCATCCACTCAGTGTACAGCTTGACAGGCACTCAAGAATTGGAAGATGAGTATTCAGCATTTTCTAAAAGTCACATGCACTGGAGGTATTTGAGAGTAAGAAACCACCCACGCCTTGCTTTCCTTGCTCTCCTTCAAAGTGTTCTTCAAAGCAACGCAACACGAATTTCTCATGTTAGAAAAAGAAATCCCAATTGCAGCCTTCGCAGGGCTCTGTGCACCTCCTGGTATTCTTCTCAGCACTGAGAAACTATGCTGGGAAGTTTACCAAGCCCTTCACGCCTGAAAGTAACACTGCACTGGCATTCTCCTGTTCTAGCTCAAACAACTGGGGCTGATTCATGTTTTAAACAAACCACCAAAGCTCAGAAAGCCCAAGATGAGCTAGGCACACTCAGTAAAGAGTATTTAAACTGGGTACCCTGAAGCTCATTTGTCAGCATCCAAGAAAGATTAATAAAGGAGTCATTCTTGGAAAACACAAAACCGTCCTGAGTGAGCAGAAAATCAGGGCTGCCTAAGAGAGAGCATGAGCTTTGCAGCCAGCTCAGAAGTACAGTGTGGTGCCATGGGCTGTCCTGGGGGCATGTGAACTGAGCACAGCAAGGCCCACCCCATTACCTTATTTAACCCCCAAATCTCCCCAGCTCCTGTGGCACTGATTAAGCAAACATCTTCATCCAGGGAAGCACTAGAGACAGAGGTTTCAGCCTGTGTCTCAAGGGTTTCATCCTGTCATCCATGGAAGAAAGTGAAGCTCCTCTTGACCTTAACTGTACAGTCAAACACCAAAAGACTCATTCCCTCTAGAAAAAATCCCAGATTAAACCAGGCCCTTTAATTTTCAAACACTGTATACAGCAACCACAACCAACCTTATGGTTTCCTCGACTGTGCAGGAAAGTCCACAAACATGATTTTACACTATCCCAGAAGATGAGAAAACAAAAAGCAACAGAAGGAACACACACCTTGCTAACAACCTGATGTACAGCAACCTTCAGATGTTCACAACCACCCTGAGGTGATGGCACAGCTTAAGAACAGCTGGAGGAGGGCTCAGAGTGAACTGCGACAGCAGAGTCAGGTGCACACAGAAAATAGCTATTTTTCCCAAACTGGCCGTATTCTCAAATCAGTTAGTCCAGTACCTTTTGCTTATCCCTTATTATTTTAAAATTTAAAAATAAAAGCAAGGGACGCTGAGGTTCATCCCCATCTGATCTAGTCAATCATGAGGGAGGTTTCCTTTCACTGGCACTGATTTTCCATTGAGCAGCAAGTGCAGCCTCTCCACTGTCCACGTGTCGGAAACAAAGCCACTTCTGGCCTGATGCTTTCCATATGAAACACCAGCTCCCATCTTTCTTCTCCCCTCTCCCTTCCTCCTTTCCATACTTTATTACTCACATGGCAGCTGTAGTAGCTTGCAGATGAGTGGAATGTTTTCTTCAGAGCAGCATAAATTTTCCAGGCTGACAGAGGAGGCCAAAAGAAAGAAAAGAAGAAAACAAACCCCAAACCAGGATTACTTAGTATTTTTCACCAGCCCAAAGCAGGCAGCAACCTCTGCAGCACTGGCACCCTTCAAACCGCTGTGCAGCCACAGGAAAAGAGCAAAGCCCCTGAGCTGCTCACTTTGCCCTACACCCTGGGACATGGGGCACCTCAGACCCAGCGATAAGCCAGAGGTGGCAAGGGGGAACACGCTGGCTCCTCGCCAACAAACCAGCAGGGCACCTCGCAGGCAGCCGCTGAGCAGAGGAGAGAGGAGTGACCAGCAGCAGCGAGGAGCCAAGGAAAACGTGTGATTGCGCCACTCCTGTGCATTCCATACATCAACATGCCTTGCCAGACCCTCGCCTAGAGGGAGGGAGAGCAGGCACCCAAGTCAGAGGCCAGAAGTATCCAGACACTGCTTTACAGCATCACATAGGGTTGTGGCTACAGTTCTCAAACAATGCAAGAGAGTCACAGGACGCAGAGAGTGTGGATACCTCTTACTAGTCAAATTGCCAGTAGCTGGGAAAAATGAATCAAGCTTTAGGGGTGTAAGCCCTGAAACGGAAAGCTAAAATTGACTACAAAGCCAAAGATGTTAGCTAAAACAAGACTCTCACACCACAAATGGAGCCAGGCCCTCAGGAAAACTTCTAGAAAGTAGAACTGGTTGAAACATTTGTACCAAACATCCTCCACAAAATTACATTTTTGTCCATTCTAATAAGTTTTATTGGAATATATTGGTTTTGGAGCCACCATGCCATCCACTGAAATGTCGCACAATCCAAGACGTAACCCTGAATCAAGCCAAGAAGTGACACAAATCTGGTTCTCTAACATCACAGCTAAGTGCTGTGATGTCACCCATATCTACTTTGGGTGGAAAAAGCAAGCAGACAGGTGCACCTTTCACCCCTTCTGCTCTTCCACCCACTGAACATTTTTCATTATGGCCTTTGGTGGCTGGAACCCTTATTTTCCATCCAGTTCCAGTGAAGAATAAAGGCAAGCGATTAAAAGCAGTCGCCTACTTCACCCCCACCAGCACAAAGCAATGCAGCACAATGCTGATTCCCCTTCTGGGCTGAAGCGAAGACAAGTCAGCAGAAATTGCAACTGTTTACACACCCAAAAACTTTCCTTATGCTTGAAAGCAAACTTTGCCCACTCAAGAGTCAGGATTAAATCCAAATGCCTAACAGCATAGTAGCCTATTAGTAGTGAAAGCATTTTTTAAATCTAATTTACTTGTCATGCTGCATGCATTTTTCCTCACCGCACAATCCAAACAGTCATTTTCACTTTGATTTCTAGTCACTTCACTTCAGTTGCACGGGAAGAATGCTGCAGTGTGAGAGCTGCAAAGGCAGTAGGTGGGCAAGATGATCCTGTCCAAAAAGCACAAACTGCTTCCAGGACTTTTTTGATTATATAGATGGAGATACTTCCATTGACTGCAGTTTCTGTCAGAGCATGTTGGTTTACAAAGGTCCATCATGGTCAAATGTCAACCCTATGCCAGCGTCCCTTTAAAACTGACCTTGGAGGCTGCAGGTTTAAGGGCAGTAATTGGAATGTCTCAGAAGAGCCTCTCACAAGCCAGCATCCTTCTCCTTCACATCCATCAACCACACTGTCTCCCAGGCTCGACTGTGTCACTGGCTACTTCTCTATCCCTTGCAGAGTAGGACCTGCTGACCCCCACGTATGATTTAAACCCCAGCTTTGCACTCGGGTCCACAATGCTGGGAAATAACCAAGAGGATTAGGACACATGAGACATGATCTATGAGCACCATGTTCAAAACCATTATGACACTTAAATAAGTATGCAGGCTGGACCTGCAGCAAGCATTAATACGCAGTCTGTGCGTAAATGACTCAGACTCTTTAGTCTACATTGTAAAGTATACCACATGCATCTTAATAGTTCTCCAGACAGTAACACGTGATGAATACACAGTTGCACCGAGCAGAAATGCTCTGGATTGGAAAGGACCCTTCACGTGTAAGAACAGGGAGAGGACAGGTACCTGCTTTAACTGGATTAGGAGCATCGGTGTAGCTTAATGTATCAGAGCTGATACATTAAACCTTTTAGACAAAGAAAACCTCCCATGCCTTCCTGCCCGACCTTCCTACACCCAGCTCCAGCACTTTTAAAAACCTAGGGAAGGACTCAAATTAGCGCTACGCACAGGTTGTCTCAGAGACCTCTGTGGATGCGGATTCAAGTTTACCTTTCCGGTCCTTACTCCACGGGTGTGGAGAGGCAGTGCCGCACCCCGCCGAGGGCTGCCTGCCCAGGAGCTGTCCTGCGCTTTCAGCACGGGCTGGCGCGGCGGGGTTCGGGCCGGCAGCGGCGGGGGGCTGGCTGCCCCCCCTCCTCCATGAACCCTCGCACCGCCCCCAGGAGAGCGAGGGGCTGCCAACTCATCTGGGAGCTGAGGAACTGAGAAGCAAAGGTTTGGTGTCCTCATCAATCCCAAGGTGTCTACTGGAACGGTTTCTCGTAAGCAGGGACCCCGCTCCCACCGGCAGCCTTCCTCACCAGCTGCGAGCCTGTCGATGTACACACCTCTCTGCACCGCCAGCCTGCAGCACCCCACAGTAGTGCCATTTTCTTAATGCTGCTGGAATCAAGTAAGAGTTGGAAATCCCTCCCCCCCCTTTTTTTTTTTTTTTTAAGACAATAAAACAAATCTTCCACGGCTCAGAAGCAAGAAAGTAAAAGAACCCATCAATTGAAAAAATCAAACCTCTGTGACTTTACAGACAATCCCAGTGCCTTGGGAACCAGGTGCGTGATTTTTTAACTCGGAGCGGCAATGCTGGGAAGGAGACAGAGCCAAGAGAGTACCAGACTCAGACACTGAAAACATGTGCAGTGCCTCACAAGACTGAAGGCAATGGAAGAAAACTGGCCTGGCCTCAGGTACAACAGCATAAAGCTGAGGAATATACCTGTGTAACACCTGCACGCCGAACCTGTCCTCTACCCGGGAAAAACTGGGAGGGGAGAAGGCAGGTCTATTTTGTTTGTTTGCTGCAGAATCAGCTGAACCCTGCAGTTCAAGTGAATCCAGATTCATTTGGACCCAGGCAGAAGCACCCATATTACAAAGATCTGTGGCAAGAATAAATTCAGCAATTCAGGCGGGCAATTCCTACAGCATGAGCCTGAAAGAGACCACAGAAATGGCACTCCCAGCTCCTGAGTGGTGCTGGGAATTTGGAAGTGGTGGGGGCATTGTAGATGAATGCATAAGGAAATGGGTAAGAGGCACTTGAGAGTCCAGGGAAACAGCAAGGAAAGTAAGAGGGACTCAGCACCATTCTTGGAAACACCTTTATTAACTCTCCAGAATTCAGATTTACCATCAAAAAGGAAAACCACCGCCAGTTACAATACCTATGAGGTATTGAGCGTGGTGATCTCAAGCCTACAATTTTTCTTTCCCTCTGCAGAATGTGACAGCCTTGACAGGAGATGAGGTGTTCTATTACCCCATTGCTTAATGTACTGACCACCACTGCTGCTCAGCCAGTGAGCAAAACCCCTTTGTTTTATAAGGACAATTACAATCAAGGTTGTTCATACGCAGCTACAGAGCCAACAGAGGCAGACTTCCTTCTCACTTCCCTGTAACATGTTTCCCAATGCAGAACGGAGAAGCAAGGCACTGGATGTTTCTCAGTGGAGAGCCATTTGACAAGGCCTCAGAAAACCCGACAATATCCAGGAGATACTGCTTGCCTTCACCCTGGAGAGGTTCAGTGTGAAATTACTGCCTGGAAATGGAGACCTCCTGCCATGGAAGTATCACACTGCAGACTAGTTATGCAGGCTGCTCTAATCTACGCATTGCCTATTCAATAGGACATACAGAAATGTGTGGGGCTGGGGGAGGGGATATTTGAGCATCCCAAACAAGTAAGAGAAAATATTTTCTAGTTGAGTACCCACCTTACGACTGTGCATTGCTTAAAGGTATATACTCCATTTCAAAATCACTTGACACAAGTCACACACATCATCAGGTATTTTAAGACCTGTAATGTGAACGGCGGGCTCTACACTTTCATAATGCCACGAAATAATCACTTAAAACAACAGATTCTGTAATGAAGGAATCATGAAGCAATAGCGACAGCAGTTTGAAGTCTGTCTTTCCTCTCTTTCTCTGTCCCTTTCTGTAAGGTGACAGGAGTGTGCTTTCAGCACACGGAGCAAGCAGAGCGCCTGCAGGTGGAAATGGACCAGCGCTCAGGGTCTGAAATACACTGCATTACACATGTGGCTGTTCTTGGAAGTCAACCATTTCTGCAAGTTATTCTCAAGAGGCATGATGTACTATAAGCACTTAAGAAATGTGTTACACTGTGACTGGAACCAAGATGAAATAGCAATATTAAAAGAGATGGTTTAGTTTATGTAGTGGCCAACTATGCCATTAAACTAGAACAATGGAGACGATGGGGAGGCAGGAATGTTCTCCAGTGTGATTTATTCCTTTCCAGTAGCAGTGGAAATTTTTCCTATAGGCCTGAAAATGACCCTGTCTGCCAAGTAGAAGTCAGCATTAAGATGTAAGAGTTCTGCTAGATTAGTCACCTCGGGATACTCTGCTCTCACACAGCACAGGGATCTCAAAGCCCTTTGCCAGAATGGGTCAAAACTCAGCCTCCCAAGTCCCGCAAAGACCATGCCTTAGCATCATTGTTGTCAGACGCTTCAGAAAAAGGGAAACTGAGGCTTGAAGAATTGATCAAAAATATGCAGAAGAGGCTCTACAACAGATTCAGGAGAGAAACAAAGGCTTCCTTGATCACATGTTTTACAGGAAACATGCATCTTCCTTGGAAGGATCATTGTTTGCTGCAGCTGAGAGCAGCCGGGTCAGCCAAGGCAAGAGGAAATGTTATCAGGCAATGGTTATCAGGCAAACAATATCCTGCCATTTCCACTTCTGCCAGTCAATTAGACCGTTACTGCCCAATGACACACGTGGGAAAGGCTGGCTCTTTCAGAGTAAACCAGGGTTGGGCACCTAAGCCCTGCTGATTTTATACACCTGCATCAGCTACACACACGGTGACCCTGTGCATCTGCTGCTCTTCGTGTTCCTGTGCTCTGACATGACGGGAGCTGCCATGCTAGAGGCTGCCCTATAGCCCCCACAGAGTATGAGGAGAGCCCCAAAATGTCTGATGATCAGACCCTTTCTGCACACAAGGATGGGGAGTCCACAGTCCTCCAAGGGGCCTATGGAAAAGGACAATAGGGATGGTTTGAAATGTTACCCCTAGGAAGAGACACATCTGACTACAAAAGATGCCTTCTGCACACCAATCTTTTAATGACCCCCCCAGATGACACTGTGAAGACCCAGCAGGAAGAACAACCCCATCTCCAGCCCTTCCCAGTCCTCAGCCCTGCTCTCCCCTCCTTTGCAGCCTGGCACACTGAGAGTGGGACCACGTGCAGCTGCACGGACTACGCTCCTCACAGTCGCCTCCCTCAAAAACAGCCTCCCACCCACTTCCTTCCTCGGCAGAGTAACGAGGCGCTCTTCGGCCTCGTGCTGTCTCTCCCAGCGGTCTGGTTCCAATCTCGGGGATGCCACATCAGACAGCTACCCCCAAGCAATGGCATATGTGGCCAGAGGTCCTCCGGCTTCACAGCAGCCACGCAGGTGCTGAAATCACCCCCCACCCTGGCCCTGAACTGCAGAGTCAGCTCGCAGGGACAGAGAGCAACAAGGACAGTTCAGTCAGAGCCAGGATGAAGCAGCAGGCAGAAACGTACAGATACTGAGATACCAGTCAGCTGACATACAGCTAACGCCTCGTTTTCCAATGTACAGAGCCCACCTCTTCCTTTAAGATCAGTGCCGTGGTGGCTCAACACTGCTGGAAAAGCTAAACAAAGACTAAACAAAGTTCTCTCTCTCCTGATGAGGTTGTGCTATGAATTACTCAGTAGATCCTGATCTCCCCACTCCAAGAAAAAACATGCTGACCTCAAAAGGGTTTTGCCTGAAGGAGTACCCCCAAAGCTGGCATACGCTTGCTGCCTAAAAACCAAGCCCTCTCTTCCCAACATGTATTTTAAAAAAACATGTAACACATCATGGATTCTGTTCCAGCTTCCACTTCAGGTATTTCCACTTTTACAATGTAAACCATGCCCTGGGCAGAGTGAGGGCATTTTTGTTTGTATTTTTCCCTCCCAAAAAAGAAATCTACACAAGAGATAACAAACTCTTCCTACACAAAATCTGTTTGTTTTGTACATACTACTGGGTTGCTCTCATTCAACTCCAGTGCTAATCGTCAAAAGCACAGATACCAAACTTGCTCACACTTCTCTTGCAGAGGGCAGGAAAAAGGGAGAGAACATCAGCTGACTGCACGCAAGCATTTAGCAACCTGCCTGTGCTGTCAGTGCCCTCCCTGAGTGACGGGTGTTTCACAATCGGAAATATGAGCAACTGCCCCAGCTGTGTAGTCCTGAGCCAGTAGCTACAAAAGTGTGATCCAGACTCAGGAAAAAAA
The DNA here is from genome assembly GCA_027574665.1 of Rhynochetos jubatus. Taxonomy (NCBI): domain Eukaryota; kingdom Metazoa; phylum Chordata; class Aves; order Eurypygiformes; family Rhynochetidae; genus Rhynochetos; species Rhynochetos jubatus. The sequence continues at coordinate 15,488,582 of CM050654.1, read as the reverse complement.
GAAGGCAGGACTGTGTCAACCCTTTCACCCCACGGTGTGCTGTGATTTTCAGTGGGGCAAGCACGTCTTCTATGGTATCACAGTAGAGACCATTTCTAGAGGCACGAACTGGCACAGACTAGCCTCTCCACATCAAACACTAGTAGCTGCTAATCACAAAACAACTGGAGCTCACAACATGATAAGGAAGCCTGCTCTTGACCCACACAAATACCTCCCCCCTTTTCACAGACTGAAGCCATCTCCCGGGGCACAGCTTTGCTGCTGGGAGAAGTGCTGCTCTGGAGCCTCTGTGGAGCTCAAGTATGGCACCAGAGCTCTTCATGGGAGCAGGGGCAAGACCCATTCGAGTTGTTTTCACGCAAAATTAAAGCTGCTGCTTCCCAATCCTGACACTTCCTGCAGGAATCAGTCACTGCCATCAGCTCTCTTCCCTGGGGTCTCAACTGCAGCCTTGACAGTTAGCTTTAAGGGATACCTTTAGAAACACACACACATACACACACATCCCTTGTTCCAAAGTTGCTACTGTTTGTCTAAAATGAATAAATCCCCAAGACCTGGCTGCATCTGCAAGTGACTGAGAAGAATGAGATTGGGGTCTCTGTGTCAGTGGGTCTGCCAAGCCCGCGTGACAGCGTGCTCTGTACAGCCAGCCTCGGCTGCTTCCACCACGGATACGTCAGGTTTGCTCCCCGTTGTTTGCAAGGAGAGACCAGGCAGCAACAGGGGAATAAAAACAAACTGTAAATACAGGATGTATTATGAAACATCAGGCACTGGTTGGAGGATTTGAGGGGAAATAAAGGAAAATGTAATAAATTATTTTCAAACGTATGTGGGGAATCAGTGGGGTTTAACAAGCAGAGTGTGAGTTTAAATTTTGCAATAGTAACACTGGGCTTGGCTAGATACATTGTACAGTATAAAACAAACCGCTGCTCTTCCACGCATAAAAGGAGGCAGCAGGAGACAGAGTATCACACACAGTACTGCCTAAAGCATGCTGGCTATGTCAACAGATTAGCTCTCTTTGGACTGTCTGGACTGTTACTAATATGCAACTGAATATGCAACTGATCCAACAACAACGATGCTATGAATTTTTTTTTAATGAAATTATATCAACCTCTTCAGTTTAATTAGCGTATTAAAAATATAAAAGGAAAGCAGATGTGACCATCATGGATGTGCGAGCTGAATATCAATAACAAAAAGCATCCCCTCCCCCTCGGAGGATAAAGCAAAGTTGGATCCGTCATTTTGCAAATTAAATCCTGAACGTGTTCACAACGTAGTTGTCAATAAACCTCGTGTGTGTGTGCGCACATAAGCGCACAAAGCTGAAGCCAAAACAGTTTTACTAGGGTAAACCTTTAAAGATCCAGCCCTGGTCCAGCTGGACGACAATGCTACAGCCTGAGTGCTCCCCTGAAGCCCTACCACCCACGTTTCTCCTCACTCATGCTTCTAAGGAAAAATTAAATGCATGTCCCAAACCGTCACTTACTGGAGACCTAACACATGCTACCCTTACGCTAGCCAAAACTAAGGTGAATGCTGGCAAGATGAAATCCAGTGGTTCGTTATTCTTACACTGATAGTGCCACGGGTCCGTGCGCTGCATTAGCACCACATGTCATCCCAGCCACACTCCACTATTCCTACCCACCAGCTTTTTTTTTTTTCCTTTAAAGACACACTAGTTTCCAGAATTTCACCTGGCGTATCACCTCTGCCAGAAAACCACATCAAGAATCAGGATTGTCTGACAACGTCCTGCTGTAACGAGGAATCCTGTCTTTCTTTTTCCTCAGTATCCCAGCTGATAACTATTTATAGATCTATACATTTGGGCTCATAGTTCATTTCACACAGCACTTTTCTCTGTAAAACCTGCTATTCTGCTTGGTCTTACTTATTCACACCACCAGTCATCATTTTAATGCATTTGTAATACTTGATTTCCATCTTTAAAGTATCCTAATTCTGCCTGCATATTAATCCTACGGTGCCTCAAAACACACTGGTTTACTGGAACCAGCCTGAGGCGTCATTGTTTTAAGATAGAGCAAGAAGTGTGTTTCTTCCCACTTTCTAAAAAAAAGGGGAAAAAAGAATGAAAAATAAGTCACCTCCCTTGTTACAGAATTTAGCCTAAAAGCTTTTGATAGTGCTTCCACACACCTGCCCACCCCCATCTCTGATTTAAGGTACAATTTTTATTGACATACACTAATTACCTGAAAATAAGAATGATCTATTCCGTTTCCACCAGCTGCCAGTTGTCAGCACTGGCTGGAAGTGATCAGCCTTGTTTAAAAGAACAAAAAAACCCAACAACAACAAAAAAAATCTAAGCTCAAAAATAAAATAAAAATAGTAGTCAGCAGAAAAACAAAACCCTAAAGAACGCCACCGGATCTCAGGTGCTGCCGGGCGTGCTCCGAAAGGACTGAAGGCAGACAGCTTTGAATGGACTGCTCAGTTTGTCATGGCAAAAAAATACAGAGATTTAAAGGTCTACCCACGCGGAGAAAAAAAAATAAGAACCACCAAAAAAACCCCAACCCTGAATTAAAGAACAAAAATAAAATCAAGTCAGAAACGCAGCCCCAACGCATCGGCTGTCTGCGCTTAAGAGATTTACAGGAGTAATTTAAAGGATTCACCTGCTGCCAGTTTTCCTCCAAGGATGGCAAAGCTGAGAAGTAGCCGGTGTCGTGGACAAGCTGGAGTTCCTGGAATATACTATAACTAGCCAAGACATCCATGCTGCTGCTGAGCAAGACCCTTTCTTTCTGCTTTTGTGTGTGTTTGTTTGCTCGGGTGGGGGGTTGTTTTTGATCATAAAAAAAAAAAGGAGGAAAAGCAACCAATGATAGATCCAGCGTCCCTTTGGCTTTGTTGTGTTTCAGTCACACTTAAAAAAGAGAGAGAGAGAGAGGATCAGCGCGGAGGGACGGCGAGGGCCGGGCCGAGGAGGACGAGAGGCGCCGGCGCGCACCGAGCACCCCGCGGCCGCCGCACCGGGGCACGTCCCCGCCGCCGCCGCGCTCCGCGCAGCCCCGCGCCGCGGCCATGCGCGCTCGCGACCGCCCTCCCCTCCCCGCCCCCTCCCCTCTTTATTTTCGGGAGACCACATTCCTCCCCCCCGCCCCCTCCCCGTTTTCCTCTCACCCTCCCTCGGCAAACCCAGCCCGGCGCCCCCCCCCCCCCCCGCGGCGGCCGCCTCACGGCCGCCTCACGGCCGCCCCGCCCCCAGCGCCCCCCCGCGCGCAGCTGCGCGGCCCACTCAGGCAGTGCGTGACCATGTAGGGTAAACGGCGGGGCGGGGGGGGCGGGCCCGAGGCGCCCCTGAAGTCACTGTCGTCCAATAGCGATGCCACTCGGGGCGCGGGAGGCGGTACCGGGCCGCCGACAAAGGCGGCGATTGGTCGGCAACGCGGCTCCCGTCCCCTCCCCGCGGCCCGCGAGGCGGCGCGCGGCGAGCTATTTTTAGGGCGCTATATAAGGGAGCGGCGGGGCGCGCGGCAGTGGCAGAGCGGCGGCGTCTCAGCGCTCCGTGGTAGCCGCAGTTACTGGGTTTTGTGGAAAAGCGGTGCTCGTAGGAGGCTGGGAGCGCTGAGCCCAGAAAGCTGCCCCTGCCCCTCTCCCCTCCCGGCCGTGAGGCTGCCCTGGCACCGGAGAGGCTGGGGAAGGGGTCCACCGCCAGGCCCGCCGAGCGCCCTGCCCTGCCCTGCCCTGCCCTACCCTACCCTACCTGCGCTGGGTGCTGCCGTGCGCTGGTCCCTGGGGGCTGAGGGTGGCTGGGTAGAGAAAAGTGTTTATTTCTTCGTCACAGGTGGCTGGGAAGATGCACAGCTGATGAGGGTGTTGGAAGGGGATGGAGTGGGATCGCACCCTGAGCGGGAGCAGCCTGCATGTGGAGCACGTGCTCGGTGCCTGCGTGTAGCGACCGCAGCATCCCAGGCTCTGGGGCACGGCAGTGCTGGGCATTAATCCAGCCAGGCTACCTCCAGAAGTGCTTGTGTGCTTATTAAGGCATCTGTCGGGGCATCTAACCAGGCTTAGCTGTGAGCTGAGTCCTCTTGGAGTGCTAGTTTGGGTTGGCTAATGAGCTGTTTGACCTTAAATGGTTAGTTTGGTACAGAGCTCTCCAAAATCTCTCTGGCACTGGGCACAGTTGCATTTCTGCTTTTGGAAGTGTTGCAGAGCTAAGTGTGCCCATGTGAAGTGATGGGAGAGGTTCCAGTAATAGAAGAAATACGTTCTTTTTGTTGCTGTCAAATTTGGAGGGCCCTGTAGTCCACCAGTTGCATTGCCAGGGCCATATCTATCCATCAGGCTGCTGGATGAACATCCCCCTGATGCCATTCTGTGGTGGGCTGTCAACTGTGTGAGTTGGGCTGGGTATCAGTGCAAGCAGATGCTGCCAGAGGTTGTTAACTCTCTCGCTTCAGAGCAATTGCATCACTCTCTTGCCTTAAGTGACTGTGATGTCTGTACTCGCTATTGTCCTACTGCAACCAGACGAGAGTGCCTGGGCTGGGCCTCAGCTGGTGTAAATTGGTGCAATGCCACTAGTACACACATGTCTCATCCCAGATGTCCCACTCAGATTGATGTGAAAGTATGAGGCAGCAAAACTCATCAGTGCTAATTAGTTCATGGTATGTTTTCTTTCTTGGTGATGAAGACAAATTGCCTTTTCCAAGACTGGGTCTGTGTTAACAGTTTTGAAAGCCATGTGTGAAAGAAAGCTGCTCAGAATGAACATCTGAAAGAAGCCCAGATGATGGCAGTACCAAGCCCCAAATTCTTGTAGGTGCTGGCAAAACTTTAGGTGAAAAATAAAATATGGAGTAAGCACCACAACCCTAGTTTGCGTGATATCTGTAGGGAAAGAGGAAGATGAAGCTGTTGCTGAAGGAACTGCAGTAATCAGGAGAGACTTGACATAGGCAGTTTTCTCAAATAAATGATTCCCGCCTCTGCAAAAAGCCACTTTTCCTTTGGGTGTTTGCATTGCAGCAGCAGTGGGCTGGCTTCTGGGAGCTGTTGCTCAGGCTCAGACCCTGAGGCTGCAGGTCTGGACGGTCCAGGGGCAGCTCACTTGAGGATGGCTGTCGCCTGTGAGCTGCATGTGAAAATGATGCCTGTTTCCCAGCTGTCACCTAGGGAGCCATTGGTTGTCTCGAACAGGGCCATCCCTGGCACCTTTAGTGTAGCAGAAAAACTAGGTGTGAGGCTGGATGAGAATAATAAACTGCTCTTTCTCATAAATACACCCATAAATGTGCAAATGTATGTGTTAGTGGGAAGATGAAAGGGATGGTTAGTGCAGTGGGCACTGCTGGAGAGGTCCTACAAACTGTCATTACCAATTCCGAGCATGCCTCGACCTCGCAATGCGACACCTTTCTTGGGAACCTTGGGAAGGGACAACTTAAACACAGGAGAGGAGAGAGCTGGACTAAGGTGGTAAGACCTGGAAAGAAGCATCACTTGCCTGTTGTAACACAGCTCCTGTACCGAGAGGGTTATGCAAGAAATACCTGTTTCAGAAAAGCTTTCAATAAGCATTTCTTAAGATTTTGTCAGAACAAGGCCATATGCATATGCAGAGGCTTTCTCTGACCTAGGCAAGGAAATAGAGGACAAAGCAGTGAAGGCTTATAGTATGAGCTACTTAAACATGCATTTTTGTCTTCAAATTCTGAAATTCCTGTGGCTGAAAAACATTTTTGTGCTATGCTTCTGGCCTTGTTTAGCGTAAATCCAGTTTAGCGTAAGTCCAGTGCTCTAATGCCCAAGCTGTGGCATGAGGAGGGACCAGGCCTGTGTGACCTGTGGATTGCTCGTGGTTTATTGCAAGGTTTGGTGTCACAGTCAGTCCAGGAGTCACTTTTGCCATGACAGTCCCCTCTGCGTAACTCTCATTTGAATCAATTCAAATCTTTCTACTTGTCTGTCTTATCTTTACCTTTCTGCTGAACTCGTGTCCTGTAGGAACAGCCACTTTTCCACCCTCAGGGTGGAGGTGGTTCTCAGTGGTGAAGCTCAGCTGCTTTACACCAGCGAAGAGCCCAGCCAGTGCCCAGGTTGCACTGTAACTGATGGCCAGATCCAGCGAGCAGATGCTGGTCTGCTGCTCTGGCTGGCTTCAGGAGGAATTGTGTCTGAGGGCAGGCTTTTGGCTGTGAGCCTTGAGGTGAAGAGCTGGGCTACAGATCTGGCCGCTTGCCTGGGTGGTTTCCAGGCAGACATTGCATTTTTATTGTCTTGGATATTCTGCTTTGGAGGTCAGTCGAGAAAGCAGAATGGGGTTGTCATCTGGCAGAAGTAGAAAAGTCTAGACAAAAAATGAATGTGGTGATACGTTGAGTATAATGCTGTTGGTCCAGCGCCTGGGGTAGCATCTACCTGTGCTAACCCAAAGGTAACAGAAGACAATTTCTGCCAAGCTCTCTTGTTTCCCAGGCTGTACTGACCTTACTCTTGGCAGATGGCCACCTTCCCTGCTCCAGCCCAACCACACCACCCATCACGGAGAGCAATGCAATCAGACATGGAGGAGGAGCAATACCTCCCCACTGCTACACAGCAGGGCTCAAGGGCACAGAGAACTACTCAAAAATTCAGGCAGAGGGTGCAGGCTGGACCTATAGCGAGTAAGGATGGGCATTTCAGCCATAGCACAGATTTGTTGAGTAATGGATAAAGAGAATAGCCTGCATGGGGAGAGGATTTTTTAGGCCAGCCCCAAACTTCATCATTCCTGTGACTTGCTGAAATGTCAGGAAGATGCAGGGAGGTGGTATGGCTGGTTGGGCAATAGCGCCGATGGGTCTTGGCACTTGGGAAAAAGGAAGGGGTAGTATTTTTCGCATCAAGGGGTAATGAGAATGGTGAGTCCTAATGACAGGAAAGAAAACATTTCCTTATTCCTTCTGCTCTTCTGGAGAAAGAGGAGAGGTGCTTTCACTGTTTTCTGGCAAGAGCTTGAATTTCTCACTGCCTGCCCCAGGGCCTCTGGCAACAACCTTTTCTACCCCCTCCAAGCTGGGAGTGCAGAATCACCCCCTGCGCTCGGTTGGGTCTCTGCAAGCCCCTGGTGTGCACAGAATCACAAGTTTGGTCATTCCAGTTGCTTTCCCTTGTGATATTTCCAGCCCTGCTGCTCCCAGGAACAATGGTGAGGGGTGCATAGTGAGGACCTGACAGAGAAGGCTGATTTGCAGGGGATGTTGGAGTGTTGGGTATGTGTTTCATTGCTCTGGCTTGGTAGTGACAAGGTGCTGTAAAGCCATCGGGTAGTCTATCGGTTTGTAGTTGTAACAATTTTGGATACGTACCCTTTAGTACCAATGACACAGCTACACTGAGATCCCCTGTATGTGGCTCATGATGCAGTTTTAAAGCCCGTGGTCTTCTCCATAATCAACAAAAGTGCTAAAACACTTTCTCCAGGTGTCTAGGCTGTCAGTTTCTTCTACCGTCACAAGTTAGGCTGCCAGCTGCAGCTCTTCCTTTCCCATCTCACATCGAGATCTAATACATCTTTCCTGTGCTTAAAACCTGTGACAGGGGTGTTAGAGGTGTTGCTTCTTCAATCAGTGTCCCTCCTGGAGAGGAAAAGACTGTGCCTGCAGAGTGGTAGGGCTGAGGTTGCCACTGCTGGAGTGTGCTTGGATTTGCAGCTGCACCCTCGCCAGGAGTGGATGCAGAGAGCTATTGCCAGGGGAGCGGAGGACTCATGTTGAAGGTGGTTTACACCAGGTGGCATGGCTGGAAGAGGCTGCCAGAGGCACAGCGGGAGAGCTCAAAAGCCACCCTGCTGTTCAGTTCCCACTTCCCTATACCCAAATCTGTCTGTGCATCTGTATCTGTGTCCATATCTGATGAGAGCCAAAGTCCCAACAAATACCAAGCAGCCGAAAGAGAGACAACTTCCTTTTCCAGCATGAAGCATCTCTGCAGGCCCCAGACATTCCCTGTGCCCCCTCCAGTTGGATACCTCCCAACCTCTTGCCTCGTTGGGCTTCTACTGCTGGCCCAACATCCCTCTCCTGGCCCTGCACACCAGCATTTCGGTGACCTGGAAGGTAGTTCAGCATTTCACGCTTCCTTCTGGCAGGTGCAGCCCAGAAACAGCATCCCAAGGGCACAGGACACAGAGGTGTTTTCCCTTCCTGTCTCCATCCTGGGGAGCTGAATGGCTGTAGCTTGCAGCCATCCCTCTCACTGGTGCTTGGCTCTGTCTGGGTGGGACGCACTGTGAAGCAGGGTGGTGACATCTCCATCCTGGGCCTGCATGCGTAGAGGTGCCTCCTGGCCTCTGGTGAGCTACAAACTCCTCCCCGGCTCACCAGATCTCCAGCGACGGAAAGGGGGACCAGAGCGTGGCACAGCACGTTCCCGTGCTTCCCCTCCTTAAAAACAGGCACCGTTTGGCTCCCCTTCCCTTTCAATTCAGTGCCCTGTGGACAGTGTGGTGGGTTTAATTGCAGGACAGCTAATGAGCACCCTCCAGGATTAGAAATGAATGGGTTTAACCCATAATCATAGCTTAGGGCATCTAAAAGTCTCAGTGGACTTTGCAAGTTGATCACTGGCCAGCCGCAGAAGATGTTTGGTGGGAAAGCAGGATGTGCCATCCCAAAGCGAAAACATTACCCAGCTGAGTTCTCTGGGTTGAGACAAAAAACAAAGCCTGATGCTTCAAGGGAAGGTTAGAAATCACAGCTGTATGGGCCTGATCCAGATCTGCCCTGGAGGCTTTTGACCCCTCGTCTTGAAAAGGCACTGGGCACTCAGAGCATGTAACAGGATTGAGCTTCTACTTCGGGGAAGAAGTCTTCATCTGCTGTGGTTTGTTCACGTGCTCTAGGGTTTGTGTATTTCTTGTAATCATTTTTACCTCACGGCTGTGGCTGTTCACATTAGGATCGGTCTCGGTCTCCCAGTTTTCAAAGCCAGAAGGCAAAGCAGTGCTGTCCAGGAGAGCGCTGCAGTTACGCTCAGAGCAGTGTGGTGATGGGTCGGAGTGGCAGATGGGTACGGCCCCCGTGTTACTGCTGGGAAATGCCACTTCCTTTGGGTCCTACCGAGAGCTCTGAACCCATCTGGATCTAACTCCTACTTCTGCTGTCTTCGAGTCCCCCCTTCTGCCCGAAGTCATGGGTATGTTTCTGAACCTCTTGGCAAGGGCAGTTATCATTGCTATTCTGCTGGTGTTCAGCATCTGACATAAGCAGTCTCTGATCATATTAGTAGGCTCTCAGATACTTCCACAGTACAAATAATAAATAATTATGAGCTGCGAGGAAGACCTCTGAGTCTCGGGCTCAGGCTGGGCCCCTGTGGCTTCCACCTGAGGTGTCCACTTTGTAGACCCTCCTGGGCTGCTGCTGCTGGCAGTGCAGCAATGCTGCTGGAGAGAGTGGCTGGGGAAGGGGGTCCCAGCAGCCTTGGGAGGTGCTGTGTGTCTGTCAGCAGACATGAGAAAGGCACATTTGTGCATTGTGTCGCTCGGTTGGTGGTCTTTTAATGACAGAGTTGGATTGCAGTGGGGTAACATAGAAAACCTTACAATAAAATAGGAGGATGCTGGCATGGTTCAGCAGATGGTAACTGGGGACTGGCTTGTGTTATTACACACATTACTCTGGACAAAGTGTTGGTTTGTCTTGGCTTTAGCCAGCAAGAATCCTTTGAAGAAGAGCTGGCATCACAGCATAGGTAGCACACGCAGCAAGGGGGGCTTGCTGTGCACAGCTCTTCTGCGCACCACGGCTAACACCCATGGCCCTTGGTGCATGTGGGAACGAGAGGGCTCCCCAGAAAGCAGAGGTTAGAGCAGCATCGCTGAGTTTTTCTCCCAAGACGTTTTGCAAATGAAGGAAGTGCAATGCATTGAAAGGAAAGCCTGTCTTTGGCTGGAAGCTGGAAGAGTCTTACTGTGCTGTTTTCACGTCCTCTTGGGGTTTCTTTCTTAGTCCTGTTCCTTACAAGAACCTGCTGAAGACGTGCCTCCCACCATCAAGCGTAGATGTGTGAGTTGATGAGGAAATGCTGGAGTGCGAGGAAGCAAGTCGAGGCTTTGAGCTCCCCTGCCAGAGCAAGTCATGTGGGGCATATGCAAGTGCCCTGGCTGTGCTGCTCACCTGCTGCTGTTCAGGCTCCCCAACAGACATGCATGAAGAACAAAATACCTGGCTTGGCACAAGCACTTACATACCCAGCAGCAGTGACCAGGATTCATACAGCAAGACTGGAGCCAAACTGAACCCCTGGCCAGAGTCCCTGCTCTGGTTTAGCAGTTGGGCTCTGCTGGCATGACACAGGGCCATCACCTGGGTATCGCAGCATTTCCCCCTCTAAAAGGCATCTCTTTGGGAACTGCTGTTGTACAAAAAAAGATGGAAACAGCTCTTCCCTTGGGCAGCCAGCCCCTGGCCATCCCAACACCAGCTGTACCTCCAGGGTACCCTGCTTGAAGACAGACCTTTGAACAAGGCCCACCAGATGTTGTCTTTAAAAAAAAATGGCTGAGCTCTCTGGGGGACTCAGCCCTCATCCGCCAAGCAGCTGGACTGCTGAAAGGAGCATGGATGTTGCTCAGCAGGGAAAGTCAGCCTTTGGGCCTCTCTCCCCCCAGACCTTTGCTCCTGGCTTTGACTTCCCTTGAGGATCTACATTGCTCTGTCTACAGCGTGAGCAGCACTCGGTGGAGCATCTCATACCCGTTCGGCCCATGCTGCGGGTTGTGTCAGTGGGTCAGGTGAATGCCTGGCTGCTCGTAGAAAGGCAGTAGCACCAAGAGCACTCCATTCATCCGGGAGCGCACAACACGAGAGCTCACGGGTTAAACGTGAGAGAGGCAAAGCTTAGCCCAAAGTCACAAAGCCAGTCAGAACCCAGATTGAACCCCGTATCCTCTCAAATTGCAGTTTAATGTGCAGGGACTGGCCTGTAGGTATCATACCTGCTCCCTCAGAGCCCTCCATGGCTGGAGAAGGTGCCTGGCTGCCCGCCTCCCTCTGTGTCCACCTCTGAGGGGTGGCTCAGCAGAGTGGCCTGTGGTTTGTCATCCCTGCCTGCAGCAATTCCTTCCACCAGCAAGGAATTGGCTGTGACTATCAAAGCCACGGGGAATGTCGTGAGATTATTTTATAAAGAGCGGGGGAAATCACTTTATAAAGTGGAGGTCACCTTCCAAAGGTGAGCTGGGAAGTTGTTCTTTCTGAGGAAAGAAATGAAGAGGTCACACGGGTGATAAGTGGTAGCTGAGGAGATCTGAGTCTTGTTCTGCAACCCCCTGCCTCGAGATCTGGTTTGCAGATGGCTGAGGGCAGAGATGCTGGGTGTCATCATTCCTGCCAGAGCTTTTCCCAGCAGCAGGCAGGTGCCCATTGTGCCTGGCAGACCCCTGCTGGTTTCTGAGACCAGGAGCTGAGAGACAGAGAGGCAGAGCTATGGAGGATCAAAGGAGGAGGGAGACGTGTGTCTCTCCATAAACTCCTGCGGATTCTTAAAAGCAAACTCCCCACCCTTCGGTTCCTCCGCCCTGGGTAGACCCGGGTTCAGCAGCAGCTGCCTGGGAGACCGACTGTGGGGGTTGACCTTGTGCCCTCTTGAATTTTTCAAGCATGTAGTCCTGCTGCAGAGTGCCCTGAGGAACTGTGACTCATCCCTTTCTGGGCAGAGCCACTACAGCATGCATACATATGTTTTAATCATTTAAATGAACCTATTCGCTCAATTCTGCACAAATTTGGATGTGTTTCTCATAAGTCGCCACAATGAAGGTTAGCAGAGTATTCCTGCAAAAAACTTTTACCCAGTACTTGTGGCGTTAAGTGTGACTGAATTGCAAGCCAGTGGGATCGCTCGTGCAGTGCCAAAACTGGGGATGCACAGTCCTTCTCCTTAGGGAGAGCGACTGCTGCAGGAGCTCACTCCGGGTCCCTTTGAAGTCAGTGGCAAATTTCCCATTGGCTTAAGTAGGAACATGTGTTTCAAGAAATGAATAATATGAAACCTGAAAAGCGAGGAGTATTATGATCAGGGCATGGCCTGGTTTGACCTGGAGACTCAACTTGTGTTTTACTGCTACATCTGCCTCCGTCTCTCAGGTGTACAGTAAGCTGTACAAGTTTGATTTGTGTTGGAGAGATCGACGCACGGTTATTAGTAACCTACATTATTAGCGTTACTTTGATTAGGACTGATAAACTGTGGAGGTTTCTTTGTTTTCTACTGGTAATTTCCACTTTAAATTCGGCTTGGACAGAGTGTGTGTCAGGGCACATGGTCCCTATATTTGTCATGCATGTTTTGTTCCTTCTTTGGACAAGCTGGTAGAAAAGCATAGGAATACAAAGAGAGCAGTCTTTGGAAAGAAATCCTTAAACACAGGCTTGTTGAAGCAGCTGGTATTTTCTCATTCGGAGCGGAGTGGACAGTTAATAGAATTACGCTGATGTTACTGCAGGGAGTTGATCCTTGTGGCTGACACAGTGCATGTCCCTGGGCACAGCGCTCACTGGCTTCAGGAAACTGGGTGAAGATCCCCCGAGCCCCCAGATGAGCAGGCACCATGGCGGGGTTTCAATACGACGTGGTCCTCAGCTAAGCCCGCGTGGTCACCGCTCGTGTCTGTGCAGGACGACCGCAGACCTTGGTTGCTGTGGCACCAGGAGGCAGTGCTGGGGTCTCCAGCCAGGCCTAAGCTGTCTAAGTGCTCATTTTAATAAAAGTCACTGGTCGTAATGTTGGGGATCTATAAAACAGCGCAGAGGCAGTCTGCAGTGCAGGGCTGCAGCTGCGGTGTCATGGTACGGGGTACTGGGTAGCTCAGCAGTGCTTTGCGGAGCACGTCGGTGGAGGCATCGCCATGCAAGACTGCAGAAGCAACATGCCCGTGGCTGCGGCGGGCAGCTACGGCCACCCAGCCTCAGAAGGACACCAGCCAGCACGGGTCCAGCTGCGTGGAGCAGCACCCCTAGGCAAGCCTGCCCCGGCACGGTCCTCACCAGCTAGGCCACCGCGCAAGGCCACGTTCTTCCCGCTAGACTGGCGGGAGTCTGGAAGGACATCGCCATTCCTCTTGCCATTGATTGCAGGACAAATGCTTATTGAAACAATTGCCTCTAATAGCTCGGGAGAGGCCGTTACAGTCTGCCCAGGCAGTGATCTACAGATAATGGCTCCCTCCGAGATTTCCACGCTCTCCTGCAATCCCCACACACGCTGCGTTAAAGCTGACCTGCAAAGAAAAATGTTGTATTATTTTCTCTCTCCTTACTTCCTTTTTTTCTTTTTTTAAATTCCTTGTAGTTTTGTATGAAATACCACTCTTGTTGGTGTGTTGCTCGTTGCTTTTTAGTGGTAGCACCAAGGGGTGAACCTTGCTTTTGGGGGAGTGGGGAGACAAACTTGCTTATATTTAAACTTGGAAATAGGGGGACTGTTGAGTCCAGCCTCCACTGAGCGCAGGGCGTGTGTGGGTCTCAGGCAGAGGGTTGGAATCCTTAACCGGAAGGACAGAGGTGCCAAGTGTGACCAGAGGCACGTGCTCTCCCAGGTCCTTCAGCAAAGTGGCTGCAAAAGTCTCCAGCAGAGGTGATTTTTCATCCTAAGAACACGCACCTTGTTTTGAAATTGAGGCATTTTGTGACCATGTGCCAACCTGGACATAATTTTCAACAGGAAAGTCAAAGTGAATCATTCGGGCTTTTCTGTTTTGTTTTGATAATGGTGAAATGTCTTGTTTGGACAGAGACACAATTGTCATTTCTATGATGCAAAAATGGTTTACTTCCACATTCTCATTTTACTACATTTTCTGCTAGCTATAAACACACTGTTCATAACAGTTACTAATTTATCATTATCTTTTTCTAGATTATATTTAATATAGTATCTAATTTTTTATGTATGCTATTGTGTTTTGACACATAAGTGTCTTTTTATTTTAGTCAAATGAAACAAAATTAAATTAAGATGCCAAGACAAAACAATGAGATGTTTATTGAAATTAAATATTTTCTAGGTTTTGAATTAATTTAGCTGTTTATTGAAATTAAATATTTTCTAGGTTTTGAATTAATTTTTTTTTTTAGTTTTCCACTTCCTGATGGAGAATGCAGCTACATTCTACGTGTGAGGCTGTGGAAAATAGCTGTTTCCATTTGGTATGCTCTTGGGCACTCAAGTTAAATCGGTGCTAGCAATTACAATGAAAGCAAGCAGGTTAAAACAGTATGAGCAAAAATAATTTCCCTTTTCAGTTAATGAGGTTTCACGTGGAAGAAGAAAGAGAGGATGAAAGGCTTTGTTTGTGTGACCTGTTGTGTAGCTCTTATCAGCCACAGTGCCTAGGAAATGGCTGTAGGATGTCCGTGCTTGCAGCCCCCATCTCATCAGCTCCCAGGCTGGAGTTTATGAAGTTGTGCCTAGAAGCAACGGGGAACCTGGTATGGCTTCCCGAGCTCAAGGGCAGTACCTCTGCCTCGCACAAACATCTACCTTTGGGTGCTGGTGTTTCTGTTATCAGTGTTGCTAACTTCTTGTATGATGCTTTCACATTAGGCTGTGATAATGGCACTTATACATCACACTTTGAAGATGCTTTTTATTGACTTAATGTGAATATTATTGCCATCGTTTATTACGGGGAAGTATCTCATAGTAATTGAAATACAATATGGTGCCATTAATCACTCTGAATACGAAACGCTAACTTTAAACTGTTCATAGTATATTAAATGCTCCTCTAACCATAAAACAATTTGACTTGCAATCTGGTAGTTTACAAATGGCCGATGTTTAGGATTCACGGTGATTGACATTTCTGTGGCAGTGTTCACATGCTTGTGTTCTTGAACAACCTATTTTCTTTGGGGTTTCTGTGAACATGCTGGGACTTGCAGCTGTCTGCTTCCCTGATACAGAGGTGTAGAGGGATGCAAACTGCAGACACTACCATTGTCTGTTCAACAAGCATCTCCGCTGCAAACCTGAGATAGGTGAGAGAGTCTGAAGCGAACAGTGGGCTGTGTACAGCAAGCTGCCCTCCTAAAACATTGCTGGCCACCTTTCCTTGACACACCTGGTGGAGGGAAGCAGTAGAAAGGAGACAGAAAATCCCATAGTGAGGTTTTAGGCAGGGACTGTCAAAATAAAGCCCATTTGCTTTCATGGGTTGCTTTTCTAAATTCTCTCTCCTGTATTACTTAGAAAGGAAAGGGGTTCCCACTTTTAAAAATCATTTTCAATTAAAAATTAATCCACCAGCTGAAAAGGAAAAAATGACTTAAACGGATACCATAGAAAAGCTATACCAGTGCCGTCTGCAGTGCTTGGATCAGCTGTGGTAAATCCCTGCCACATCTGCCCAGCTTCTGACCTCTCCTCATCGCCTGCACCCAGAAAAGTGAGCGAAAGCCTTGAAGGAGCAGCTCCGGCCCGACTTCCTTCTGCTGAGGGTAGCAAAACCCTCCATGCTTGGTGCCCCGGAATTTTGGCAAGAAGCATCAGGGGTTGGTGCCAGGCCGTGTCCATCCCTGCCACTTGTGCCGTAAGCCCTGTGCGTGCCCAGTGCCACTGCAGCACTTGCAGGGATGGGGCAGGAGGCCGTGCGCCGTGCAGCTGTACACGCTGACTGTATGTGCATGGCATGGCACGGCACGGCACATCATGGCACGGCGCGGCACCGCCTGGCCGGTAGCGGGTCAGATCAGACAAAACGCACTATTTTAGAAAGCTCAAACGTTTGCTGCGGTGGCGGGCATGAGAAGCACCGCTATTAAACCGCTTACAGGAGCCGCACTCCTGACTGCCTGGTTTCCAAAGCGTACTTCAATGGCATTCACGGGAGGGGAGAAGATGTGTAAGGTCATTTCGCGGGGCACATGTTTAAAGATTTTCCAAGAAGAGCAGAGCAAGGTCTTTCTTCTGGGGAGGGAGGTGTTATTTTTTTTGGCCGGAGCTTTTATTGTCAATATGTATTTTTAATAAAAGGGAAGCGATAGAGGCGGTAGCAGGTGACGGAGCCCGCTGCTGTTCAGCTGCTGACATTTATAAGACAATGCCAACGTCTCTTCAAAACAGACGCTTGCTTGCCACTACTGTATCGATGTACACATTTATTTTATAACCGACAGCAGCAAGATGAAAATGATAATGCATGAAGAAATCCCAGCGGCACAGCCCGGCGGTTTTGCAATGCAGCCTCTTTGCCTTTGGCATCATCTGGAGGCTAACGGTCCTGCATGAGTCAATAAGAAACAGCACAGGCTGCTCTCTCGTACATACTCAGTGCTCACTCCTTTTCCCCATCTCTGGTGACACCAGCTGTGTATATCTTAATCATCTCGGCGCATTTACGTTTCTTTCTCAATTATCTACAAACAAACAGCGGCAATTACATGGCAGGTGATGGCCGGAGAGTGCTGGTCAACCGTGAGGTTGTATACCGTGATGGGCACCGAAGAACTGAATAACAAGTGTATTACAGGCTATAAAAGAGGAGAGCTAACCTTCTGAACAGCACATTGGAGCAGAATAAATTTAGTGCACAGGATCAATGGAGACCAGGGGGCAGATGAATGGCAGGTGCCGATCCGCAGGCTTCAGTCCCCATGTCACCAGCTCAGAGCCCGTCCTTGCTGGGGGAGCACATAGGTGCCATGGGGCTTGCACTGAAAGCCCCGTGCGTAAGGGCTTCCCTTAGCTAGCACTGAGGTGCCTTCTGGGATGAGGAGGAGGAGGAAGACCGGTTGTGCCAGGTTAGAGGCCAGCCGTGCAAATCAGCTCTCCATCAAGCATATTTGGTCGCATGAGAGTAGTCCCTGTGGCAGCAGGCTGACCTTCACTCCGGGAGGAAAGCTTATTCCTGGGGCACGTCTCGTAGGATGCTCCTTACCGCAAGGAAATCAATGCGGCAATATTATGGTAATGTTACGCACGAGCTTTTATTTCCGGATGAAAAACGAAAATAAAGAATATGCTGTATCTATTGATTCTTTGAATTTATTTGGATATATATGAATATATTTGGATATATATGTTTGATGTCTGCCTTCTGTGTTCAGCTGTTTGCCAAACGTGACAGGATTTGTTTTTTAAACCTGGGGGCGAGTTCTGCCCTGTGCATTTAAAATAAGATTTCTCTGAATTATTGAATATGTCAATAAATAAAGCAGAGGAAGCAGGCAGGGAAAAACCCAGAGGTCCTTGGTGAAAGGAAGTTGTAGACACCGGTAATAGTCTCTCACATCAGTAAAAAGAGGAAAAAAAGGGCAACTTAAAAAAATGGAAGGGATAAAGAGTCGAATCGAGTATCTCTGCTCTGTTTTTCTCTGGGTTTGACGGTAATTACTGGCTTGGCCCTGGACTGCATTTCTTGTTTTTCTGTGAATTTAATTCCACCTCGTGGTGGAGGGTGAAGGATAAGAGAAACATTTAAATGAATGCTGCAGCGGAGGGAGGAGAGACGTCTGAGATGTGTGGGTGTCGCAGATGTCCGCGGGCTGGGGAGTCCCAGAGGAGCTGCCAGCACCCGGGCACGAGGAGGGATGGTGCTGGGGAACCCAAGGGACCAGCGAAGGGGAGGGGGCACACGTATAGCCGGTGGCAGGGCTGGGGGCTGCCTGCAAGCCCCCAGCCCCACCACCCCGCCGGCTCTTGGGGGAGTCAATGAATAAAACATCACGTTTTACAGAACATGTGTCATCCCAGCCCCAAAATTATAAAGTCCCTTGCTCTCCTCTCAAGAGATCTTGCATGAGCAACCATTTAAATGAGTGTTACATTATTTACAATTTTCACTATTATTAAATTAATGTTACATTCATTGGGGCTTTTGTTTTGTTTTGTTTTCAAGGCAGAGCTGTAATTTGAGCAACATATTCATCAAGTCTGAAATGGTGGCTCCAATTATTTTAACACTCATTTGCCCATTCAGCTTCCTCCGCATCTGCTGGTTTCCTCCCCGTGACAGCGTGTTGAAGCCGGGGATGCGTTCGTGCTGCTCGGCAGCAAAACCCCCACAAGCGAGGCAAGGGGACGTGTTTGGTCCTGATGCGGCTGAGGCCAGCGGAGCTCTGCTGGGGGGGGGCAATAAGGCAGCGGTTGCAAAGGCAGTGGTTGCAAAAGCAGCACGTCCCCATGTGCAGATTTCCCCTCTCCGCCGGCAAACCCCTCCTGGCATCAGAACACGTGAAGATGGGGCTAGCAACTTCTTAAATTCATGCAGGGTAAGGATAAAAGGCTCCATCGGTTTGCTGGCACGGGAGCCTCGGTACGGCAGTCGTGTGTGTGTGTTGTAGCAATGCTCGTCGAGGTGAGCATGGGCTAATTGGTTCAAATCTGAAAGGATGCTCTTGAGTGCTGGGTAAGCAACCATAACAAAGCATCAGCCATTCAGCAAGTGCTGAAAATAAGCCAGAATAGCTAAAGAAAAATGTTTCATTATTTATTTTAATGCTGGAAGTGTAAGCTTTCCTGACATGATCGTAAAATCCTATCATTTATTAATGCTCCCCACTTTGAGGCTGCATCCCATACCATCCCCAGCCTTTGCCATTCCTGCCATCTTGAGCCCAGTCCCGCAGCTGTGCCCTTCGAGGTGGCTCCCCATGCCGCTGCCCATGCCAGGGGGGGTGCCGGGACTCCCCTCTGCCCAGCCACAGGCTCTCGCAAGGCGGTGAAACGTGTGGGCTTTAAAAAAAAATCAATAACCATGGTCTCTTTTTCCTTTGTCTGCTTTCTCAGCTTGTGAGATTCACTTGAGTTTTTTCCCTGTGACGGTGAGAGTTAATGACAGGCTGTAGTTTTTTGGGTTTTTTTATCTTTCCCAGATGATACAAGAGGATCTCGTCTGATCATTTACCTGCAGGAGCTACGGCCTCTGGGGTACGCACAACCCAAACATCACAGGGCTCCCCGTAACACCATGCAAGAAGATGGCCCTGATGTGTGAGCATCCTTCTAGGACCACCCTGACGTCCGTGGGACGAGCTCTGGGTGCTGTCAAGGACCCTGATTTCCTGCCTCCCCCGGTGCCCCCCCTGGGGGATTTTCCACGGCTGCAGCAGCATGGGAGCCGTGGGGCCACACTTCTCAGGGACCAGCTGGAGCATCACTAGGGCGCGTGGTTGGGGGGGCGGGGGGGGGGAGGCAGGACGGCAGCACTCAGATAATGAAATGTGGCCCTGAACAGACCCTCAGTGACGACTCCTCGGATGTGCCTGCGCTCTGTTCATTAATCTGTGATAATTAGACTTCTTTGCAGAGGTTAACAGCGGTGGCACATGGTAATTAACCACTCATTCCCCACCGAACAACTCGTAAAGCTTCTCACGTGCCACAGGTCCGGCTGCGGATAGTTTTGGTGCTGATGGGTCGCCACGCTGGGAGCTGAGCTCACACCCCTCCCAGGGGATGATGTCCCCCAAAACCCCTATCAGTCCTGGACCTGCTGCAGGGACCGGCTGCAGGAGGGGGCAGGGGGAAAACAAATTAGTAGCCTCTGCTGTTTGCTCCTTTCCCCTCCTGCCCTGCCTCTCCAGCTGGCCAGGGGCTGGGATTTCCCCAGGGCAGGGCCAGTATTGCCCCATCACCTGCAGGGCTGCTGCGAGCAGGTATTTTGGCAGGGCAGGCGTAAAGGGGCCAACGTGCTCCCCAGTTCTGCTGGTCACTGGAACTGCCAGGCACCAGCCCCGCAGCGTGTCCTGCCAGCCAGTGTCAGCCAAGACGTGCTCAGCTCAACCATCCCAGGCTTAGGGAAGATGGAGCAGAAGGGTGGATTTTGGACAAGATTCCCCCCTCCCCTTTCATCCCCTCTTCCTCTCTCTACCCCCACAGCCCCCCAGCGAAACCGAGCTAATTAGTCAAATAGATGAGGATAGGCCAGACGGGGAGAAACCCCATTGCGTGTCCTATATTAGTAACTCACGTGGGAGTAGCCAGATTGGAAGGAGATTGAAAGGGAAAATTGTAGGTGTACGTTGGAAGAAAAGTGGGCTAAGCCTCTCCCGCGGCCCCACGCGCCTGGCTCCCGACATGAAAATGATGTCATCCTTCTCCATGGCCGGCCAGCCGCCCCGCATCAGCCCCCCGCAGCGTGACGGCCAGCGGGATGCTGCTCGGGGGGTTTCAGCCCTGTGAATAAGTGATGAGCCGCTGGTGGGAGGGAGGCAGGGCGGGCGCCTCGGGATGCATTAAAGCAATTAGCTGGGAGCGAGCGGCACTGTTCTTAGCCCCCGAAAAGTTGTGCAGGCGGCTGCATGGAGGAAGCCGCGGGCAGGGGGACAGACAGGGACAGGGGCTTTAATAGGCACTGACCATGTCCGTGTTTCTCGGGCTGCCTGCCTTGGCTGCTGCAGGGAGCGGGGGCTTTGTCCTGCTCCTGCCCAGCCAGCCCCAGCCACTGCCACCCCCACCTCATGCAGAAGGGTCCAGCTTGTCAAAATACAGCCATGGTCTCCATGCGTTGAGTTGCTTTGCAGGTCACAAGGCCTGAATCTTCCCTCCTTCACGTGGGGCTTATCACAGGTAACTTCTCTTCCCCGAAAGTTGCCGTGTGCCACCACCAGCCCTTCTGCCTTGGTGGTTAGAAATTTCCGCTGCTGCCCTGACCCGCAAAGTCTGTCCCATCCCGGAGCCCAGCATACTGGGGTCCCCAGATATTCAGCGGACTTTTGGAGTGGGCATCACAGAAACACAGGGCTGGCTCTGCAGCACGTCCGTTAGAAAGCGTCGTAATCAAAGGAGCATTTCTGCTGCGGGAGGCAGCAGCGTGGTGGGTGATTTTCTGGCTCACCAACGGGTGAAAGCTGAGTATTTGGGGGCCCCAAGCAGTGGTTTCTGTTCCCCTACACTGGGGGGTGGCAGACCCCTCTGTGTATGAGGAGCATCGCCCAGGCTGGCGGAGCACTGTCCGGCCGCTCTGCCAGAGGCAGTGGGCATGCGCAATCCCTGCCTTCGCCTTGGGCTCTGGACTTGCTTCCGTTATCCATCAGGTGAGTGCAGCTGGTGGCTGGGGAACCTGCAAGACCTGAAGCACCCCGCAGAGACCTTCAGCCTTTGACGGAGACAGGTACAGTGGGGGGGCCACATACAGTGCTGTGGCTTCAGGAGGGCAAGGGCTGCCCACTCTGCCTGGCATCCCGGCAGCTGTCTGTCCCGCTCCACGCCGGCAGTTTGTGGTTCTCGCTCCCATGGCAAGTGAGGTGGTAAATCCAGTCCTTAGCTCTGTCAAACCTACTTCCCTGACCTACTTTTATGTCACTCCGCAGTGGTGGAGCAGTGCCCGGTGTGTGCCCTGCACTGGTGGCACCATTCACACAGGATGCTCTGCTCCTGCCCACTGTGGGCACCTCGACAGCAAAGGCTTCCAGGAAAAAAAGCCATGGGAAGGAAAAGTAAGAAGGGAGCAAGGGGGATCTCCTGCTGACACCGTGCGGTCAGCAATGCCCATCTCGCCCTGTGAAACCCACCAGCCCGGCCCTTAAGGGCAAAATACGGCTGTGAGCCAAGGTGCGGGGGCTGAAGGGTGGCAGGCCCAGGAGGGGCCGCCCGGGTTGTTCCCATCGCTCTGCCCGTTGCTGTTGCCTTCAGCTTCAGGGTAGAGGCCAGGCAAAGATGTTGCCACTGTTTCCAGGGGTGTTTCCTCCCAGGTCAAAAGTCTTGAGTGAACCACGGCTTCATTGACGTCAGTCGCCCCTCGTATGGCCACCTCTCCTTGGTGGTGGCAGAGGGCAGGAGAGGCAGTGCCCAGCAGGCTCCAGGCCTTGGAAAGAGAAAATGGTGGCACAGGGAAGCACCTCTGCTGCCGAGCTGTACCTTTACAAAGAAATGTTTCCTTGCTCCTGGAAAAATCGCATGGGGAAAATGACTTTGATGATGATGCCAGGGCTGTTTTCTCTGGTGCGTGATCCCACACCTCTCCATCTCTTCTCTTTTCCTCAGCCCCCTTTGGCTGCTTGCTCTCATGCTTCTCCCCAGCCATCCCGCACAGCTTTTTTGTCTGCTGGCTTTTCCCTCCCCAGGACATCTCATGATCTCAACCCAGAGCCTGCGCTATGCCAGCTGCCCTGAAATCTCTGTGCATCATAGGTGTCCATGCTGCCTTGCGGGGCTGCGGTTTGCACGTTCAGTTCATTGTTTCAACTCTTTGGGGTGTCAGAGGAGTTCCTCGACTGCCTCACCCCAGGTGACGGGACACCAGAACCTCCGTGGCTCTGATGCACAGCTTTGCTGGTGCACAGGTTTTCCAGTTCACAGGTTATGCTGTTACATCCAGTAATTAAAAGCAAAAATCCTTCTGAATTAGACCAAAACTTAAAAACTAGCTGGATTTCCCCTCAACTGGAAGAATGTCACAAGTGAGTCTGAGAGGCTCCTCAAATCCTGGCTCTGGGCAGACCCACCAGGAGCAGATCTTTTTTTTTTTGGTTCAGTGACAGTTCATTGAACAGGAGATGAAACATTTCAGGCTGGCATTTGTCAGTGAATTTCTGACTAGCTGCAAAAATGAATGCTTGCATCCGAAGGAAAAACAGAGATAGGCACATCTGTAGTGATGGGAATAAGCATTTGATCGGGAGGGCAGTTCTTTCCCAGCTTGCTGGCAGTGCTTGGGGTGCCTGTGGTCCAGGATCTCCTCTTACCACCTGTCTCAGCAAAAAAAGATGGTGCAGATCCCAGCACACACAACCCAAATGCAGGACCGAAGGGTCGTGCTAGTGCTGTCTTGCCAGAAAGGGGCACGTGCTGACACCTTATCAGTATCCCTCCAGCCTGGGGGTCTCCGTTCGGATGCCGTCCCAGTGTGGCATGGCTCTGTCTGCAGGCTGTCAAGGGCTTTCCTTTGGCGCCGCAGCTCTGCTGCTGCTGTGAAGCGCTGCTGCTGCGTAGCAGCCGGCGCTGCTGTACCTTCATAGTAATTTGGATGAGGGTGACTTTGTGTGGGGGTGGCACTATGGGACAGCATAACAGTGTAGCAGAGAGGCAGTTTGCAGGAGCACTCTGGAAATGATGCCAAATGATAAAAACACAGTTTGAGGGTTAACTGGAGACCTTCCTCTGAGCCACACTTCGCCCCTTCCTGGAGCATACACATCCACCCAGGTGTGCTCAGCATCCACAGAGGGCAACCGTGTGTCTGGAGATGCTACTGGTGACCGCAGTTTTCTGAGGTCTGAACACAGAACAGAACATTGGCATTTTTTTCTTCCATCTCTTGCTCCCATTATTTTTTCCAGAGGCACATGAACCATGTGCACTACTAACTAGACCAGGACAGCAAAGGAACGCTTAGCAGCGTGAGTACGGACAATACAACCCCATCTTCCGAGCCACAGTTCTAAAGGGAGGTTTTCTGTAGGAAGACAGAAATAATGCCAAACAATAGCTGTTCCTTTGTGAGTTCTGCAGAATGAAAATGAGCCCAGAGTTTCAATTTTTATTTCATGAAAATAGTTTCCCGGTCTTCCAACCAGCTATTGCAAAAGGATTTGCCATTAGTAACAGTAACCAGTAACATCTGGTCAGGGTTTCACCATCAGACAAAGGGGAGAACGCCAGTGAGGCATTAAATGTAGATAATGGATTATCAACAGGGAGAACAGACCTTCAGGGGGTGGGTGTGGAGGGGCCGAGGGGATGGGACATCACAAGGCACAAAGGCGACAAAGTGAGACATCTGGGAGGACTGTGAATAGCTCTAGGGGGGCTCCTGCTCCTGCCTTGGGGGGCTGTGGCTGATCCCCCTGGTACCTCCCAGACACGGCCGATGGGGGAAATCAAATATTAACTGGTTCCTGCTCCCAACCTGCGTGAGGAAGAAGGTGAGTGAAGCAGGAGGGAGACCGGTGGAGCCAGGAGAACAGTAGGAAGCCATGCAGAAGCCAAACACTAAATTATTAGTGAGCATGAGTAGCAAAGCTTTCAAAGGCAGCTTTGACAGAGACACTAGGAAAATCCCCAGGGTAAGGAAGAGCCTTTGTTAAAATTAGTGTTAAGACCCAAGAAGCAGCTTTGGTGGATTCAGAGAGCAACCCTGGGACAGAAAAGGGTGACTGGGAAGGAGCCGGGAGACAATGACATACCTGGCAGCAGCAGCAGGGAGACCTAGGGGAGCTGAACAAACCCAGGGAGGAGGAAGATTAGCAGTTAATTACACCGCCATCCTGCCCGGGAACTTCCAGCCTGGAGCAGGACCCAGGCACGCGGCAAGCCCAGAGCCAAAGCCAGGATCCTGGGCAGCGGACGCTGGGAAGCTGTGCCCAGAGAGCACTGCCCTCGGCAAACACCACTTCAGGCCAAGCACCTGGAGCAGCGGGGCCGGAGCATCTTTGGGGACACTGCCTTGACGAGAGAAGAGTGCTCCCTTCCTATAGAGCATGGATCCTGGGCTCTCTGCTGCAGGATGCTGGGCCTCTGGCAGCCCTGGGAGCCTTTGGATGAGGGAGAGCCCAGAGAGGCCCCCGTATAAACCAAAAATGGGAGAGCCAGAGCCAGGAGCAGCTCAGCCCCCGGGTCCAGGGAGGGCAAGCTGGGGAGGAGGTGCAATAGGCGATGAAGGAATTACTTCTGTCCGTAGACCTTCCCTTGTCTCTGACACTGTAGTGAGGGCCCAGACTGGGGGGAAGATGCGTAGATGCCCAACAGTATAGGGAGACCCCCTGGGACAGCCTGAACTGCTGGTTATTTGACATTTGCAGTATTGCCTCAGAGATGTTTTCGGGATCGTGGGGTCTTGCAGCTGGTCTATCCAGTGTCTCCCACAGCACGAATGCCTGGTTCTGTAACCTCTCAGTCCCCAGGTGTCAGCAGAGCCTGCTGGCAGTAACCTTGTCCCTCAGGAAGCCTTGCTGGAAAGGAAGATGTGGAGGGAAAATGGGTGATGCTCAAAGAGCTGGGCAGAGGAAGTCCCCTTCTCCCAAACCACAGTCGAGGCTTTTGGACCAGGGAGCATGCTGGGTCTGCTGCCCACACCAGGAGTCCTGGGGTCTCGAGAGGAGGGTGGTGGTCCCAAGAGCCCTCCATCATGCTGGATGGGGGCTGTCTGTCAGCAGAAGCAGCACAGTTTAAAAGCAGCTTTGGCTTCGCCTCCTCTGAAAGATGGGCCTCGGTCCAAATCCTACTGACGTCAAGAGGAGCCTGGCCCCAGCAGAGCCTGCCCAAGATGGTTTTGGTCTGGTGAGAGCTCATCAGTCACACCAGAGCTCCAGAAACCCCAAACAGAGCGTGGCTCAGCCCTAAGTATTTGTATGGCCCCGTTGCCATAGTGTCCAGGAACCTCAGGCTTTAAACACATCACAGCAGCCCAGAGAGGGAGGGATGTGCATCCGAGTCCCAGGCAGGGAAACGGAGGCACAGAGGCTGTAAATCACTTGCCTATGGCTGAAGGGAAGGGGAACTCATGGGATGTGAGCCTTCCGGAGCACGGGGCAGGCCAGTCTGTCCCAGTCTTCACCTCCCCTGTGCTTGCAAGTGTCAACAAAAGGCCAACATCTGAGTCTCTAGTGTTGCTGAAGGCCACTTTGGTGTCTGTCTGGTCCTTGCGTGGATGTGGTGATGCCCACAACCAGGAAGTACCACTGGATGGGGCAAACAGGCAGGAGCCGTCGCTGCACTTGCTGGCGGACAGGAGCCTGGGAGGGGAAACAACAGTCTGTAAATAAGCTACAGCAGCAGCTTACCAGGTCTGGAGGCTTTTCTGGGAGAAGGCCCAAGCATATCGCTTTGAACGTTGGGCATGCTGCACGCACCGAAGGGAGGATGCCTGACGCAGGCGAGACGGGTGGCTGGAGGACACAGGGAAGGGAGCCATGGACTGTAACAGGAGCTACTGCAAGGATCAGGCAGTCTTATTTTGCAGAGATTGGGCTCACAATGCTAATGCTCTTGGTACCTTTCCAGCAGCGTAGGAAACAGAGGGATTTGCAGGAGCGTCCGGCGGGCGTGACTCAGCACAGGCAGAGCTGCAGCAGCGTCCCCAGCCCTGCGCCACTGCCCTCCTCCTGCCTGCCAGCGGGCCGGGCACGCTGCACCCAGAGGCACGCACTGAAGGGCTGGCAGTAGCCTTGGCCAGCAGCAAGGACTGGGAAAGGTGGGTGCATCGCAAGGAAAACCTCAGTGCATCGAAGAACGGTGTCAGCCACACGAGGAGTGAATTTCTATTAGTGATTTAATTCCCTGAGGGTGCTTACTGTCAACTGTATAGGCATACGCCCAGGGTCAGAAATGACCCTGGCTCTTACCAGTGGCTCTGGAAATATGAGAAAGGTGAAAGAAGGAGTGTGGGGGTGTCCCTGCAGGGGTGACAGGGATATGGGTCCAAGGATTCGCACACAGACCTGGACAAAAGCCTGCACAAAGATATACAGGCTTCACACCAGCAGCCTCCGACAGGAGGACAGCCACAAATCCTGCCCCAAAACAGGGTGCAGCGGGGAGCTGTGCTGAGGAAGGGAAGTGTGTTCATGGGAAGACAGCCCTCACCTTCCCCCGCGGCTTGTGGTAGTGCCCCTTGCAGGCAGGGCAGCTCTGGGGCTCCCGGAGCCTGGGACCTGGTTTTTTGTATTTGGGTTGCCATCTCGTAGGTAACTTTCCTGTATAATCAAAGTCCTGGAGGGGAAAAGCTATTAAAGATTTTTCCTGTTTGTTGTTTGAGCTGGTGGAAGTGATTGTCGATATGTTTTGCTGAAGCAGATGGAGGATGAGGCCATGAAAAGTGTACCAGGAGGCGAAGGCTGCGCAGGGGGAAGGATGACGAGGTTTTAACACAGGCTTTTTATCCAAAATGTCAGTTGGTCGTTGAAATTAAGTGGATATTAATAACAAAACAAACAGAAAGACTGGACAGCAAACAGCCTGCTCTGCTCACCTCTCTGCGGTTCAGCTCGCATTGTTATCACTTTTGTAACCAAACCGTTCGTGAGTCCTTTTGCCTCCCCAGAGTCCTGAGGTAAAGCAAGGATCCACATTTCTAATGTCAAAAAGTAGCTTTATAAAAATACTTGCTTCCAGGTCTTCTTATGCAGCACAGGGACGGGAACACTGGGCATGAGCCCAAAAAGTACTTTCCTTTGTGGGTCACCTTTAAGAACTGAACAAATGGAGGATCTCAACATTAAAATAGAATACGACTGGAAACTTCATCAGCGACTGAACTCCCCTTGGCGTGCCTCCGACCCTCCCGGCCGGCTCTGCTCCCTGGGACACAGAAAACCTGGAGCTTCACGACATGATATTGTCCAGGAATCTGCACCGGCCGCTGGGAGAGGGGTCCAGGCATCCGCTCGTCGTGCCGGATGCACTGTGCTGCTGAGATACACCATGACCTTTACAATGCCTTTGGGCCTGTGGGGGTTAGGAAAATACTGGCCTGGCTGAGGGAAAATCCTTGTGCTTTGCAAAGGGGTCCCCCTTGCCAGGGGGTCCTACACTGGCCGGTGCCCTCACAGCAGGCACAGCCACCGAGGGAAAGCGGAGACGGGGAGAGGGCTCTGGGGAAGGGGTATGCAGCCAGAGAACAGCCTTCCCACCCCACCCGCCCCTTTTCCTGTCAGTGATGGGGGAAATGCGCTGATCTCCCCTGGGGATGCTGGGCACCTGGGCAGCAGCGCCTGCCAGCAATTCCATGAGGAGGGCAGCAGGCAGCTCCCTCCGGCGCCACATCTTGCTGGTAACTGAAAATCTGCTGAAACAGCTCCTTGCCAGTCTCTGCACACACTGGAGGTTGTATTCAGAGGCGAAGGGGAACCCAAACCACCCCTGCAGTGCAGCTGGGGACAGGGGCTGCCTGGGCATCTTCCAGCTGGTGCCAGCGGATGTGGTCCACACCCAGTGCCATGTCTCATCCCTTTGTGTCAAGGACGTGGCTTTTCCCCTGCAATATTTCAAGCCACACCATTGCAAAACAGCCCACACCATGACAGCAGGGCTGTTTCTCATAGCAGGAGCTGGTGGGAGAGGCTGACGGTGGTAGGAAACTGTCCTGGGGCAATGGCCTCTCGGGCAACTGTGGGTAGGGGCTCGGTGGCCTGTGCCCACCTCTCAGCTTTTGCTGCCACCTTCATCTTGTGCTGCAGTAGCAACCAGAGCCCTCAGCGTAAATCCCAACAGGCAGGATTACAGCATCCTGCAGGTTGAATGAAGCCGGGTAGCAAGAGGGGAAAGACCTGCCTGGTGCCCCAGCTTGCTGGGCGTCAGCCCTGCTGCCACCCCCCACCACCATGCACTCCCGTATCCCTTCGCAGGCTGTGCTGGATGGGGGGACTTTCCTTGATTTCCTCACTGACTTCTGCCTATATCCCCAGCACCAGGCTCCTCTCCTCCTTGATCCCCCTCCTCTTACCCGCCCTCCGACTCCCGTCCCAGGGTTGCATAAACTGCATGCCTCCTCCCCTGGCTGTGGCTTCCCCCGGGACTGTGGCGTGCATCCAGGGAGCGCGTTAAATACATCCTGGGCGTCTCCAGATTTATATCTTAATCGGCTGGTTGTAAAAAGTTATTTCCCTTTCAGCCCTTGTGCAATAGGCTCACCCCTCCTCTCCTCGTTTATCTGTTACCATGAATATTTGATGGTTGACTGTAACAAGGAGTTTAAATACCTAAATTTATTCTTCAGTACAGGCACACTGCCTGCGGTGCTGCATGGCCCAGCCGTGATGCTGGGGAGCTGCGTGGTGGCCTGGGGCTCAGGAGGGCTGGGGGACTGCGCAGGGCTAGGTGGGGCCAGGGAGCCCCCATGTGCCAGCATGGGTTGTGGGGTGAAACGCTGCAAAGGCACAGCCAGTGGCTGGGCTCCAGGAAGGCTTGGTGAGGTCAGGAGGTGGCACTGCTCCTGGGGTCACCCTTGCTGCTGCCCTTGCACCTTGGTGGTTCTTCCTTTCCATCCTCCACTCTCCAGAACCCCTCACAGCCCCCTCCCTGGGGGGCACGTGTTTCTTGCCTGTCACACTGCAAGAGGATGAGGGGCTCAGGGCATCATCTCCGTACGGCAGGTCAGCCGGCGGAAAGGAACCACATCCACACGGTGTTTGTGCAGCGGACATGGGCCTGTAGGAGACAGGGAAGAGTTGCCTTATTTCCCCCTCGGGCCAGCTGCCACCTCTGCAAATAGCCGGCCACTGCGGTCAGGGCTACGGACTTGTGTGAGGGCTGGCTGGCTCTGAAACCTGGCGAGAGCCATGAGAACGAAAGGTGCCCAGGTTGCACGGATGGCCTCTCCCGGCAGGTCCGGCCCACTCAGACACTGCCCGTGTAACACGGCTCTCGGCAGTGCCACCACGTTTTCACCCCTCCCCGCCAGGCACGTGTCAAGCCCAGACAGCTCCCACAGAGCGACACAAGCCCAGTCCCGAATACAGTGCCTCACGTCGCACACGCTGCACGTGGAGGCAGGTTTCGCTGAGATCTGAGAGCATCCAGCTGACTCCATCCAGGTTCATTACCAGCGCCTAGGAAAAAAATCACATCGAATTGGTGGGAACTCAGCTGGGTGTTCTCCCATCCCGGGCTCTCTGCCCGGGGAGCAGAGCGAAGCCAGCCCTGCCTGCCCCTGCCCGTACAATCCTGTCCCCACTCCCGCACCACTCGGAGAAGACATAGCGGAGAGCACTAGAGGTACAGTACCAAAGTACCGGGGCTTTGCTGCCATCCATCACAGCGTTATTGGGAAAACAGAGCTCGTAGCCAAATTAACGGGAGGGAAATGCCCTCTGGAGCAGTGCATCTTGCACACCCCGCACCACCCTGCGTCGCTGTCATTTGTCAGGGGACAGGAGGACCTGCCTGTCCCCGCACACAGGGACTTGCAGCTTGTTTTGCTGCCGCTGGCCCCCAGAGCTCGACGTGGAGGCTTGCAGGGCATAAATAATTCAAGAGCCACGAAGAGGATTTCTCCCCCCTTCCTCCCTTGCCTGGCTTATAACAAATGTTAATTTAATCAATCGGCAGTAAATCTGGCTGGTTGCTGACTCACGGCAGACGGTGCCCCTGCGGGCTGTAGCAGCAGCTTCGCTCCCTGCTTTGGAGATGAACAATGCAGGAGCCCGTTTCCTTGCTTTTCACCTTTTCCCTCTTTCCCTTTGGTTGGTACCAAATGGAGACAACCGCAGAATACATCTGAGGTGCAGGCAGAGGCACCGGGCTGGCAGCGAGAAGGCCTGGCTGCTGGCAACGGGCACGTACCTGACGCTGGCTGTACATAATCTGGGGCTAGTGAGGCCATAAGGCACATGAGGCCAAAAGGGAGGTGGTGATGCAGGGCCGTGCAGCGCTGGCTCTGCCAGTAATGCCGGTATTTACCGGCACCAAAGGGCTGTTGCAATATCCAACAGCCCAGCGGGTGACGTTGTCTGGTCAAATGGAGCTGATTACTATCCTGATGACTCTGAGATGGAGGGAGAGGGACCCTGCCACGGGTCTGCCCCCTCCGCCCTGCTCCTCATCCTGTGCACCCCCGGCCGGGCAGGCGGGAGCAGGGCAAGGACGAGAGCGCTAAGGCTTTTGGAAAGCGTGGGGCAGGCAGTGTTTCAGCAAAGGGATCGGTTTTAACAGAGGAATTACTGGCTGGTCATCACCCGTGGTGGTGCTGCTGACGCCTGCTCACCCAAATACGGGTCTTACTCGGTGTCTGGTTGAGGACGTTGCTTAGAAATGGGAAGAGGGAGAAGGAAAAATCTCCCCATGATGGGCTTCCACAAACATGCAGATACCTGAGGGTGTTAGTCTCTTGGCCTGATGGAAAAAGAGGAAACTGTCGGGAAACAAATATCAAAGTCCTGATTACTGTGCGACAAAGCACACTTTTTTTCAGTGTTTGTTAATCTCCAGTAACCTTTTCACCCATGTAACAGCAGGACAAGGAGGATGCGACGAGACCAAATAAGTAATTGTATGTTGAAATGTTTTCCTAGATGAAAATTGGCTTAGAACGAAATGGATTTTTTTTCTGCTTGAACATGTCCATTTTTGCTTGCAAAAAAATCAATGACAGCTTAAAAAAATTAAAACATTTCTTCGAAAGTTTAATGGAGGAGAAAAAAAGAAAAGCCCTTCTCTGATGAATGCACCGTTTTCATCAGATAAAACCTATTAATATTAGCTAGAAAGCTTTTACTTAGCGGGTTAAAAAAAAATTACTCCAGTGGCCTTTTTTTGCTGAGATCAAGAGCAGTATGTTTAATATCTGTTACAGCCTCTGTCAGGAGACTACCTCCTGCCTTGGCAGGGGACGGAGTCAATTATCCAATAGGTCCTTCGCATGGCAGAGCGTCATGCTGCCGCGGTGCGGCCGGCTGGGAGTGTGAAAACAAGGGTGCTGGTGGTGCCCCCCACCCGGGTGCTGCAAAGGGAGTGCTGTGTCAGGAGCCCTGGGGAGCGCTGCTGCCAGACCTAGCTATGAAACACCAGAGGAAACCAACTGCAGACGGGAGCACCTAACATTGAGGGTTTCTGCAAAAATAAGGGGCGAATCCCACACTCCCAGCAAGGCTTCAGCTGTTTTTACATTAAGTTTCCTGATGCAGCTTTTGGGTAAAGATCTTTATTCTCCACGTGTCATTGTGTTTCCTCTCCCCTTCGTGCCAGGCACCTGCTCAACATTTTTTGCAGACTTGTTCCTAAAACACATTTGCGGGTTCAGCCCAAGTTTGGTGCCTTGCACCGGCTGCGCAGCAGACACCTCCTCTCCTGGCCTTGGTCTTCCCGCTGTGTGCTGGTCCTCACCTCCCTGGGGAAGGGATGGTATCCTTGATGGCTGGAGTGCTGTCCAGCCCGGGACCAGCAGATAATTAGAAATGGAAAACACCACCACCACGGTTCTTTGGCTGTCAGTTACCCTGAAATGGAAAGCGGACGGGGGCTGTGAATCAGCAGCGCTCGCTGCCGAGAGTGTTCTTTCAATACATCGATTTCATATTGCACGGCTCCCTAAATAGTGTGCAGGTTTTGCTCACAAAGCTTTGATTCAGCTAATCAGCAGGATTATCTGCAGCGGCATGTCTTGGGACTCTCGGAAATGAAAGGAATTACAGGAGTGTATTAATATATTACAACACGTATTTGCCAGCAGCTCCTGCCCAGTGCGGGCCCTGGCACCCCCCACAGGGGACACTGGCACCGCTCCCAGCACCGCTCCCCGCACCGCTCCCCACTCCTTCCCCGAAGGGTCCATGTCCACGCAGTGTTCCAGTTACTCTGCTGGGGTGACACTGCTGCTGTAATCCCATCCGTTACCACTGTAAGCATTACCTGTAGGGCTTCTCTTCTCAGCTATAGGATGAATGAGCATCCCTTCCTTGAAGAGCTCCGATTCAGTGCCGCCAAACTGAAGGATAACCCAGGTAAAGGGAAAGAATATCCTGACCTCCACTTTTGTTTGTTGGTTCGTTGATGCTACTTGAACTTCTGCAGCACCTCCCCGGAGCCTATCACATCCCCACCATCCCAGTTTCCGCAGCGCCACTTTTCCTTGTCTCTGCCCAGTTCCCAGTCGTTAGCACCCAACGGTTTGTTTTAAGGAGACTCAGCTCTGGGCTCCAGAACACGGTTTCATGCATTTTACATCACCCAGCGCTTGCAGAATTGGGTTTCCCCCTCGTCCAACTTGATGGTTTCCAGGGCAAATGTCGCCTTGTCAAAGCAGCGTGTATTTCCTACCCCCACATGCAACCCTGCTGTTGTGGAGTAGCTAATCCCTTCCCCACTGATGCAAACCGCTCTTGGGGCAACGCACACGCATGACATGGTTTCTGTGTGATTTTAAAAACCTGCTTTGAAATCTGCTTGTGGAAACCTTGGTTTTCTGCTAGACCATGATGCTCCGGAGCGGAGCTGCATGGCAATTAAAATGCTACCATTGTTCTCTTTCAATTAGAGGTCCTCTTAATTGCCAAGTCTTCAAGGTTTTTAAAGTAGCCTCTGGTGAGAGACTGCAGCAATGTGTGGCGATAGCTTGTGTTCGCATGTCATCTCACACGCCAGCAGCCAGCGGAACAGCTACTCCGCTGCAACCACATCAGGCTATCACAGCTTGCTTCGTTATCTCTTTTGTCACTGTCGTTCATTACCAAAGAGCTCGGCTGCTGCTCAACAAAGCACTTAAGGCCTTGCTTCATTTGCCGTGAAGTCAATTCCCTTTTGCGGTGCTGCAGCATGTCTACATTAAGGATTCGCGTGGAAAGCACACCAGATCGCCGCTTCTGTCGCTCCTCCCAGTCTAGGCAAGCTGGAAGTGATGCTTTGCCTCCCACAGCGCTGCAGAGAGCAGGGCTGCTTAAAATAAAGTGTGCCTATTTCACATGAATTCTCCAAACTATGCCTATTTTCTGCCACAGATAGATTACGAGGTGCAGCAATGCCTTGCTGCTGGCCCTGCTGCAGCTCCCAGCATCGAGGCTGTCCCGGCGCATCCCTCTACGGCACGTGAAAAACCTTCTCCCAGCCAGGTTTGATCCTGGTGCTGCTGCAGAGCCCTTTCCCAGCCGAAGCAGCCGCCTAAAGCAGGCCAGTGCCTGGTGCAGGAGGCACAACAAGGACTCTGCTGCTCAGGCGCTGCGTCAGTGATGCCCGTCAGTACCAAACCCCTACCCAGGGAGGTTTTGTCATCTGTTACGGGGATGGATGGCCAGTTATCTATTGGTCTGCCTGTCCCTCGCATGGCGCTCTATTCTGGCAGTGGTTGTACCACCAACGTCAAACACCTCTATTAAAAATAAATAACCACAGGTTTCTTCATCTCAGCTGTGCAAGGGGATGGAGAAAAGCACCCTTCTCTGGTGCTTTTGGTGGTGCCTCTCCACCACCACCCCTCAGTACATAATTTCTAAAGGGCATCCAACCCCAGGGGATGTGCTCTGGGGAGAAGAAGAGCTGGACTGGTCTGGGTGACTGGAGGAAAATTACTTCCACATGCATAGTACTGCCTGCCTGGAAAGAGGATACAGGAAGGAATCAGTGCAGAGATACTGGCAGCTTACAGCACGCAGAGAGAACCGAGTGTGGGAGGAAGAGGAAGGAAGTTTACAGGGATGAATTGGGGAGGCTGATTTAAATAAATCCCACAGAAGGGTTTTCTCACAGGATATATATTTATTGTATCAAGAAGGCAATAAATTGAGCGGACAATCCTTATCAAGGCTTCTGTGCTCGGGAGGAGCAGGGCCAAAGGCAGCTGCGATGATAACCTCAGTGATGATTTGCCTTGAGTGAAGCGCTGAAGTTTTACATGCTTCCCAGATGCCCTGTCATTCAGCCACTCTCCTTGCCATAAAAAAGGCTAATCGATGCAAACCACATTTTTTCCACCAGCGTGTGCCAAGGCAGCCAGCGTATTGTACGCACACAAAACAACCATGCTTTCACGTGGCTTGAATTAGATGGATGACAAGAGCTACAAGGGGGAGTCAATTAAGCTGCAACCTTGGAGTCAAACTTGTAGATTTTATAACAGTGCCTAGTAAATAATGGGTACTTGTACATCTCCTTTCACTGAGAGGCACTAGCATATGTCTTTGAATATGTTCTCCTGGTAATTGCACAGGGAGTGTACACATTTGGTCCTGTTGTCTACTATGAATAATGCATGGGGGGTGGGGGAGCAAAAGCTCTGAGCTGCTCATTTTTAGATGGACTTTTTTATCATTGTTGTTTAGATGTCACAGACGTTCTCTTGATCATCTCCTTTGTCACTGCAAAAGTGTGCTTGTTTAGGATGGGGGGAAACAAAAATAAACCACGGACTAAAGCTAATCTGAGATTATCCATGAAAATTGGCAGCTGAGATTCAGATGTGAAAATCTAACCCTGATAAAAATGACTAAGAGGATTTCTGCTGAATTTTGGTTTTCTCCTGACTCACTAATCCACGCTGTGGGAAAATCCTCCCATCCGGTCTTGTTTAGGTTAAGTAACATTAATAATCTGAAACGGAGGGCGGCAGGTATCGGGATCCATTTTAAGCGCAGGCTGGTGCTGACTGCCAATGCGCTGCGCACAAAGGGGAGGCTTTGCTTCTCCCCTCGGTATTTCCCACGTTTGCCTTAAATCAAAATGGTTAGTCAGCACAGCCGGCTCCTTTGCTTTCAACCTGCTGGGGTTTTTTTTCTTAAAACTCCCACTCAAAAGGGAGTCAATGCAAAACCCAGGAAACCTAAAGGCTAAGCAGGCAACCCGGGGAAAATACAAAGAGCGTGTGTTTGCAGGCTGAGATTTGGGTATCTCGTGGGAGCCAGAGCTCCAGCTGTGCCTGGGTTGTACCTTCGCAGTATTAGCGTGGAACTGGAGCGTCTTTCGGAGACGTCTCCGTGCCGGCTCTGCCTGGCACCAGCAGTCGTGGCAGAGGGGATGCAGCGGTGACTCCCAGCCACGCAGACAGTTCGGCTTGTCATTTCCAAGGAAAATCTGATGCCAGTTTAAAATCCAAATTGCTAGTTGGGTATTTATTGTGTACCGGTTTACATCGTACGTAATATAATGCAAGAGTTACCTCCAGCAGCGGTGGCTAAACTTGTGCAAATGCATTTAAAGCAGCTGAGGCAGATGTTGCGCATGTGGATGCTCATGTATCCAGTACACAATCATTTGTCCCTTGTAACCACCTTTAACAGCATCTTTATAGCATGTGCCGTACAAACTGCCGGTTTCAGTTCAGTTAAGCTGAAGTAGATAGTTACTTACTAATACAAAAAGCTGTCTTTTTCCTGTGGCAAACCTGCTTGAAGCCCTTTGGGGAACCTGAAGAGCGTGATGCTGAGGTGCAGCTCCCAGTGGGGTTTCACTCGGGTGTTAGGACAAGTACACACCAGCAGCTATGGCCCTCGAAATGTTGCTTAAGACAGCTCAGCGCGCAGGGGTGCTGGACCAAACCCACTGGTTCCCTCCCTTGTAAAAGGACTGAGGATGCCATGGGGCTCTTGGGGTGGGCAGAGGAGAGCTGTACAAATGCCCCTTGTCACTGACCTGGTGGCAGGCTGTGGAGGGAGGGGAAGATGCTCACACCAAACACCACCTGAGCACCTAAGCAGGGTGGCCACACAGCACCATGGGGCTGGGAGTGCTGCCCCAGCATGGAGCCAAGAGCAAGGGCCAGGGCACCCTCCCTGCATCACCACCAGACCCCCTTGGATGCCCATCCCCGTAGCACATGGGTTTCCTCGTGTTTTTCAAAGGGTTTTGGGTCCGCTTGCTTTTAATTTCATTAAAATCACAGATATTTGGACGTGTTCCACTGCTGACTGAAAAATGAGGGGGCTGGAAAGGATTATGTGAAAAAGTTGTCAACATATTCCTCTTCCCACACTCTGCTTTTCCCCCAAAGTGCCCTGAAAACTCCAAAAATGTCAATCAATAATAATTAGCCCGTCAGACGCGAGTGAAGTGGGCGAGAAAATGGAGGCCGTGGAGCCGCTGTGCCACCCCCCTCACGCGAGCGAAGCTGACAGCATGGCTGCCAGCCTCGCAGCCTCGCTGGCGGCGTGGGGGCCTTTGGATGAGAACGCGGCCTTGGCACCAGCTCTGGGCACTGGCAGCCCTGGCAGCGGCCTCCGTTTCCCCGGATGCTGGTGGCCCACAGGGATGCGGAGGCTGCAGAGCAGCACAGACGTTCCCTCAGGCCCCCGGGGGTCCCGCAGGGTGGGCCTGTGGCCAGGTGGCTGGAAGCAGCCCTGCAGCTTGCTCCCCTGCATGCCTGGGGGATGCGGTCTGGCAGCCAAAATTAGCATCCAAGCAAATCTACGGTCAGGAGCTCTCTTGCCTGGACAGCCTGGAAACATCAGGGCTGTTTCACCTGCTCCCGTAAGCACCACCGTTGACGCAGCAGCATTTGTTAATCCAGCAAGACAGCTAGTTTTCAGGAAAAGCTTAGGAAGAGCTGCCAAGGCTTGTGACAAAGACATTTGGGAGTGAAAGAGCATTTCTGACCCCCCCCCGCTGGCAAGTGCAGACCCCACCACTTGCTATTAATCACATGTTGGTGGCACCTGGCCCTAGTACAAGGGTTTTTTCTCCAAAGAAATTCCCCCGAACTAATGAATGTCATTTAGCTGGAGTGTTTCAGAGGCCTGAATGTGCCCTGGAAAGCAGCCCTGGGCAGAGGGGCTCTGCTCTGTCAGAGGGAGCCGGGGCACTCTGGGTACAAAGGCTGCCTGGTAGGTTTTAACATTTAGATGGCCAGAAGAAGTCTGCGTTTTCTGTAGGAAAACTGTGATTTTATTGTCATCACTAGATTAATGAACACACAGAAAAGGGCCCAGCTCACAGGTTCAGCTCTTACGACGGCCACCTTTTATCTGGCAGCAAACAGGTGAAATGCCTTTAGTCCTCCTCCATCGTGATGAGGTTTCACTGGACTTTGGACTCTCTGGGGGACTCGCGCTCATATGTGCTGGGTGCATTTGCTCAGCTGCAAAGGGGAACCAGGGCTTCCAGGTTCTGGTGGTTGTAAGTAGCTAAATCCACCCTGTTTTCCAAACAAAAGCCGTCATGCACACACGTGCCTATATCTCCGCACGCACCCACAATGCAGATGATGCAACCGATGCTGGAAATGCATCAGGGCCCCGGAGGGAGCCGCTGGCAACTCCGGGAGGCTGTCGTCGCCAGCTCTCTGCTGTCGTCTCCAGCTCTCTGCAGCAGCAAGACGCCGCGGTCGGACCACTGTTCATGGGGCACATCGCAAAATCAGGACAAGCGGTGTAGATAGTGGAGCAACCGATATATTTCTCTTTCAGGACTCAGAAAAGGTTTTCATGAGATTTTAATTATCCTGTGTTTTAATTATTAATCGATCAGTCCCCCAGTGAAGCAGGATTGCCAAAAAGGGGGGTTTCAGGACAGAGTAAAGCCCGTCTGCATCTCTCTGGGAATGAGCTGCTCGAGGTAACATTTGGCAGGGCTGTTCCCTGTGCACTGAAATACAGGCAGTATGGAAAGGAGCTCGGTTCATTACTAAACACACTGCAGGCATCAGTCCATCAGGAGGGATGCCTTTAGCCTTCAGCGTATTTCCCATCTCCTAGGACCATCAGTCATCAATATTCAGAGGCAAAAAGACTGCTGCCTCTGACCCACAGCCAACAGCAACCTCCCCTTTGCAGGACTTGAGTTACCTGAGCCCCAGCACTGTCACATAACCTTCCCCACCCCTCTCCCTTCCTCTACTGCCTCCCACCACTCTCCTCGCACCTCCTGCTGCTGGCCTGCAGCCCCTTTGCTGCCCCTCTTTGCCACCACGCAGCCCCGCTCCCCGGCAGTCCCCCCAGGATGGCGCCCGCCGTGGCCATGCAGACACTTTGGCCCCCACGTCTGCACTGCCGGAGAGGCAAAAAGCCCATCACCCGCAGAGGTGCCATTGGTAGCTGCCCAGCCAGGGACTGAGGCTGTCTCTGCCCCATCCCCGGAGACACTGCCAGGGCTGTCCTGGGGTTGCTGGAGGGGTCAGAGACCACGTACAGGCAGCTGCACCCATGACACTGCCCACAGCAGTTGCACGTCTGTGCCCGGCATAGAGTGCTCAGGGAGGACAGATGGATGGATGGACGGGTACAGGATCCCAAACCCTCCTAGTCTGACAGGCAGTAAAGGCAACGGGAGGGCTCATGCTCTGGGAAGGGCAAAACAGCAAAATTCTCATAAAACAGCCGATTTTGGCCATCACGTGGGAAGGTGAGGAAGAAGGGATTGAGGGAAGCACTGGCTCATTTATTCCCAAGCTCACAAGTGCTCCTGTCCTGCCCTCCTCTGGGCCTGGCGCTGCTCAGCAGGGTGTGCACTGCTGGGTCGCATCCTGCACCCTGGGGTGCTGGGCCACCACCCTGCCCTGCAGCTCCCGCTGCAGACAGGGAGGCACACGCTTTGGTTTAGCAGCACGAGGAGTCCCACCGGGGCTAATTATAACTCCTAGGATTTTATCAACAATTAGCTCAGCACGGATGGTCACATTTCTGCACCGCGCAAGCTGTTATTACAGTCTGGGCTGGTAATAATGCTGGCTACTAATTTTCCCCGGCACTTCCCATTATAAAACCTTGCTTTTGGTCACTCACAGCACTGCTGAACTTTTAACCACTTAGACGGAGATTCTCCTTCCCAAGAATCTGCCTCCAAGGGTTTCTTTATGTCTGGAGAGATTTAATTCAAGCTAAGAGAAAGAAGTTGCTTTGCTCATGGAAAGCACACTGGTTGCAGGCATCTCTGGCTCTCCCTACTTTGGCTTTGGCAACTGTTTTTTTAGCATACCTAGCCCGTGTAACTCACCGCTGAGCAACCTCAGGGGTCAGAAGGATTTCGTTTTGTTGGACAGGGCAGGAGATGGTCACAGCACCTCGTCACCATGGCTTCTGGTTCGCTGCCTCTCTCTGGAGCCACCAGCACTTGAGGTTTGCTGCCACTAACTACCGTAATGTCCGGCTGCTTTTTTCCAGCACAGTGTATGCTGAGAGAAACCCAGGGCCGCAGTTGGGTGTGCGTACGTCTGTACACACGGCTGCTAACGCAGGAGAAAACGCTGGCAAGGATGCTGCCTCTAAGAGTAAAGAGGGATGTGGGTGCCGGAGGAGCCACGCAGCAAAGCCCAGCGGTTTCAGGGCAGAGCGGCTCCAGCTGGGGGTCCCCAGTGCTCCCTGGGAGATGGGACCAGCCGGACCACAGGGATGAGAGGAGCTTGGGCAGGGAGAGTGGGATGGGCGTCCCTGGGGGAATTGCCTCCCCTGACAGGCTTCAGGAGGAGGAGGAGGCTTTGGGCTGAGCAGAGGTGAAGGGAAGCGCATTTCTCAACACCACATTGCTGCAAGCATCTCTGGGGAGCAAAGGGGTGAAGACACGGAGAAAACTGGGAAAGAAAGGGGAAGAGCCGATTGGGGAGAGCTAACAAGGAATAAAAGGACAGGGTGGAGACATAGGGCTGGCAGGATGATTAGCACCAGATGGCAGGTATCAATTATTTACCATTTATGTACAATAAAAAGTACACTTTAACGATGGGAAGAGCACAAAACAAGCTCAATTGCAATTCAAAAGCATATGGAAAAAAAATGCGGCAATTTAAGGGGTTGTAATAAATGTGCATCGTTGGTTGTAATGCCCCTGCAAGAATTACAAATGTTAAGCCTTAGTGAATTACACTTAAAAATAAATGTAACATAAAAAAGAAATTAGGTACACAAATAACTTTACATTCAGGCATTTATAAAAGAAAATCTGTTTGCAGCAGCTAATTAGAAAAAGGGCTCTAATGAGTCTCACTTTTCTTTACCTTAGAGACAAGGCTGAAATGTTAAATGTGGATATAGGTATGGTGGGTGCCATTAAAAACTCAACTTCCCTAACTTTCCAGTGATTTCAGAAATGAGGTATCTCTTTTCCGGAGACAGGAGCTGAAATTCTGGTGTTGTTAAAGCTCTGCCGTGTCTGGAGAGGCCATCTGTACCGCTCTGCAAACGCCCAGCTGCTGGCACTGCCTTCCCTCAGAATTACCACTATTACTCAGTTGCTGTATCCATAAATTAACATTGACTGGTGGGAAAAGAGGTGAGCACCTTAAGCTCGAAATGTGCAACTCCCGTGAAGATCCTGCGTTGCTGTAAGTGGTATGTTTTGGTTTATCACAGGATGGGTACCATTCGGGTTGGAAGAGTGATCGTACTGCAGTGAGCAGCGCCAGTACCACTGGAGCGATGCACTTCGGATAAAGCAGTATGTCAGAAACAAAACAAGGAGGTCAAAACAGGTTACTAATTTCTAGTGGATTAGAAACTTTCCATCACAATGTCATTAAACTGATCACTTCCCACAGAGCATTTGTTTTTCACTAAACAGCACTTTCCAACGGCAGCGCTGTAAAGTGAAGGCAAATCAGCAGTGCTCTTCGATCTGCTCCCCCCACCCCAAATTACTGGGGACGACTTGGAATTTCTCCACACATGACTTTTCACTGGGCAGAGGCCTGGGGAAGGTTTGATCTCCACTTAAATTGTGTTTTCCCCCTCCTTTGCTAAGGAGCACTGGTAGCAATGTCAGCAATTGCCAGAAGGGACCGGCCTTGTGCCCTGCAGTTTCTGTCACGGAAAATCATGTGGGGAGAGGGGTGATGTCCCAAAGAGGTTGTGGGCAGTGATGCCGAGGGGCAGGGTAATGAGCAGTGTGGCTGCTCACAGCCTGGGGCAGCCTTGCCAGGCGAGGTGGCAGTGACAGGGCTGCTGGACACCAGTGTGGACCACAGCCCGGCCACTGGCATGGAGCAGCGAGATGCCGCTTGCCCTGAAGTTCTTGCATTTGCCTCGCACACCGGCATTGCTCCTGTATTTTTAAATATTTAATCTTTGCAGCCCTGTTGCCATGGGAACCTTCATGCAAAAATCTGCACTTTGGGTTAATTGGAAGGATCCTTCCCACTTCTGGGCAGGAGACAGACTTTCCCCTGGCCGGCACAGGGCTGTCCGTCACTGAAGGGGTTAGCTCTGCCCAGCTCATGCCCAAGGGTATTTTAGTATCAGCCCCTAATACGCTGTCACTGAAGTCTTGGGAAATCCCCTCCCTAACACTCAAATAATTCCTACTGGAAATCACGGGATGCCTTGGAGCACTTATTGTGGAAAACGCTCTTTTCCATGAGCAGTCTAGGAAACGGCTGTGACGCCCGGCCGGACACCACAGGCCGGCCGTTGCTTCCCCCACCCACGCCACTGGGCTTTCAGCACACGGCAAGGCCACCAGCTGCCTTTCAGGGAAAGGGCTCCGTTCGCTGGAAGGTGATCATTCCCTTGCTCGTTTCAACACCTCTGTGAGCAGCATGGACTCGTGCACAGAACAGAGCACGCAGGTTATTGGCAGGGCTCAGCCCCTTCGGTTTGGCCAATGTACACCAGGGTGTGTGAGAAGACAAGCCCACTTAGGGGCAACCTTTCACAGACCACCTTTCAGCTTTTACAGCCTCACCCCAAGCTTTTTGTTTGGCATGGAGGATTTTACATTACTAAGCCCTAATTGGGAGCAATTTGGTGGCTCTTGGTCTGCTCTCCTGGCCACTTGCCCCTTGTGTCACCCAGGGAAGGCAAGGTGTGCCTGGTACCCCGATCTCAACCCCTGGCAGTGTTGGGGAGGAGGAGAGCACTCTCTCCACACGGCCAGCACTGCTCCTTCCCTCTCTTCTATTTTTAGACTTCTCCTCCCACTCTTGTTTAAACATATTACCTAGA
The DNA here is from genome assembly GCA_027574665.1 of Rhynochetos jubatus. NCBI lineage: Eukaryota > Metazoa > Chordata > Aves > Eurypygiformes > Rhynochetidae > Rhynochetos > Rhynochetos jubatus. The sequence continues at coordinate 15,446,361 of CM050654.1, read as the reverse complement.
TCCATAATATGTGCCAGCTGGGGGTAGTAATGCTGGCTCCCAAGGTGCCTGCGGCATTTACACAAAATTAGGCAATGGAAGGAAACCGTCTCAGCAATTATGTGAGAGATAATGGTGAGCCAAAAAGAAAAATGTATGCAAAAGGTGTGCCCTTCTGCCAACAAATTAGGGCTAAATTACAGAGTCCGGGAGTCTTCAAATAAGTTAAACGTTGTATTACAAATTTAGTTTCAATTAACAAATTAAGTAGGAAAACAAGCTCACTACCTAGCAGCTACTGCACGAGGGGAGGCGTTTTGCAGTGTCGGCCTTTTCTCCTGTCATGAAATAGCACAGTAACAAAGAAAACCAAACCAAAATTAAAACAATTTCCTTGGTGCCCACTCTCGCAGCCCTCCTCTGCTCTGAGTTGGCCCAGGGGATGGGGCCAGCCAGCACTGAGTGGAAGCTGCATGAGCCTCTCCAGGTCCTCTGCGCCCCTGGCTGAGCATTGGCACGTGCTGGTTATTCCCCAATCCTGGTGCCACCCTGCCAGGGCCAAGCCCCTGCCATGCCCGGCTCTGCTCCAGCCGCTTGCAGGCACACCGGCTGCAGGGAGTGGGTCCAGACCCGAAGCATCCCCCCACGACACGTGGGCCGGGTGCCGTGGCCATCGGGAGCAGGTCTGCCCCGCTGCGTCCCCTCCGACAGTGTTACAGCAAACAACCCGCTGCCGACTGCCCTTTTTTATTACTTTACAGCACAGTTTTTCCTCGAATTTTATGGCATTTCATTAAAGCCGCCAGAAGGTGATACTGCCCCCTTTCCAGAAGTGAAATAAATTCAAGTTTTATCGCTTCTGGAAATGCTGGAACAGCTGTCAGGACATTTGATGGATTTTCTCAATTACAGGACTTGTGGAGCATTTTATACTTACATCCGCACCAAAGTCTAATATACTGTACGAGATGTTTGTTCCCCCCGCCGCCCCTTATCTCTTTGCATCTCCCTCCCTAATAATGGTCAACTTGTTATTTTTCTCTTAATTCCTTTTTTTACTGTAACCTTTTTTCCTCCCTGATAATCATCTAGAGTTTTCCCTCTTTATTTCCCAATAACACTTAACTTTTCTATAAAGGCAGACGGTGACTCCAGAGCTGGCAAGTGCCCCCATGGCAGCTTAATCAAAAGAGCACCACCCCCATCCTGGCAGCTTTCGGGCTGGGGGGCTTGGGGAGAGGGGCTGAATGAGTAGGACTGCATCTCTGGGCTGCCCAGTGCCTTCTGGGGACAATTTCCTTGGAAATAAAACCCCCTCTCTATTTCCTCCTTGAATTTGGAGCTTCCCGGTGCAGGCAGCATCCCAAACGCAAGGACCCGTCCCATCCACAGGTCCCGCCATCAGGGCCGGGGAGCGCAGGAGGCAGCCCGTGGCCATCTCCACCTTTCCTAAAGATGTCCCTGATGAATGAACACTCATTTCCCAGCGCTCCTGCGGGAGCCCTTCTCATCCAGGCTGCTCGGGGACTGTTTTCCAAGTGGCCTATATGAAATCATTTCTCAGGCTCTTCTCCGCCCCGTCGTGTACCTGACAGGCTGTATCAGCTCATGCGCCGTCACGAACACGTGCCGTAGTGATGGAGGCATTTCTCCACGTCACACCTTTTGGCCAGGGTGCCCCACCAAGGCCTGCGCATTGATGGAGGGACATATTTTATCAGGGCGGAATTACCTCAGCTTACCAATACAATGCAGGAGGATGCCAAATTACACCTCAAAGCAGGAGGATGCCAAATTACACCTTTCCCTTCTTTCTGGCTGCCATCTGAAGTGCAGCGGCAGTGAGCAGTGCAGGGGTTCGGTCAGGCCCTTACGGGCAGCCATGTCCTTCCCGCAAAGTGAGGAGAGGGCTGAGGGTGGCAGAGCCCAGCTCTGTTGGAAAAGCTGCTGCTGTTCCGCGACACTTTAAATGGGAATTTAAATTCGGTGCCTTCCTCTGAGTCACAGGGAGAGGAAATCCTGCAGAAGCCAGTGTCCCAGCACTGTGTCTACCGCTAGAAAAAGTTGCGATGGTTGAAAAAAGCACATGTGTATTTTGAGAGTTGCCTCATTTAACCCAAAGCTCCATCTCTTTGAGAAGATGGGGCTGGCAGGGGGAAGGAGGGGGTGTCCACTCTCTGTAGGAGCAGGAGTAAAATAGAGTTGAGATGAAGCCATAACCCGCCCTAAAGGAGGTCCAGCATTTGTACGCTCCTTCTGCTGAGACCAGGCAGCACCTGGGTTTCCCACCTACCCCCTACGAGAGCTGGCAGAGAGGTGCAAAGGAACAGCTCCACACAGAACATCGCAGATCCTCAGCAAATTTCCACAAGCCAAGTTGTGGTCCCAGATTTATTCAAATTAGAACAATTACCGCAATTAAGGGCAAAGAAGTGCTTGTGGAAGGGGGGAAACTACTACCAAACAGAATTACTATTACAGTCTATCAAATTGACACAAAAATATTAAAAAACTGATTTAAATTTAAAAATAAAAGGAAAAAAAGGATCTAGATTTCCCTAAAATAGATAACGCATCCTGCTGAGAAAATCACTCCACACATAAAAGAGAAGCAAAGGTGATTATATATAACAAAACTAATCTTCTCTATTGCTTTAATCACCTCAGACCATTTCACCTGCTTATTTGGAAACTGTTAACCCAAGGAAAAAATTATTGTGAGAACATCCTCATTTCCAGTGCTGCGCTCGAATGGGCTTGCTTTCCTAAACATCCATCCCCGGAGTCTTTAACAACAGCCATTTCTCTGCAAGATAAACGTTTGCTTAAGACTATTCTGTAGTTAATACATATATTCATGACTTGAGGGTGATGCAGCGAGGGAAGAGGGTGCCGGGAAGCCATGAGAGACACACCAGGGTCGTGGCAGGAGCCTGTCTGTCCTGCTACTGCTGATAGCCAGTGGTAAGCTTTACCCAAATTTTGGGGGCCTGGTGGGCAGCTGGGACACGGGGTGCACAAAGGCATGTTTTCTTCCCAAAATCCTGGCTCACGAGGTCAGGACAGAGCGCACCTGGGGCTGTTCACAAAGCTAGCGACATGAGCACCTGTGGGATGGGCAAGACAAGGGGTGACAATCTCCCCTTCCGTACAACACCTTCACCCCCAGAGGCTCTGGGAGCTCCCTGCCTGCCCAAACCGCCATCGCTGGGACCCTGCAGCTGGCCCGCAGCTCATAGCCGCTCCCTCCAACAGCTCAACACCAGAGAGGGGGAGCGTTGCATGTTGTGAATGTCAAGGGAGGCTTTGGGTTGGCAGAGCGGGGTTGCCCTGCAGTGCCATCAGCGGGGGTCAGGCTGGCGGAGCGGTGCTGCCTGCACACATGTGTGCACGTGTAGGTGTGTGTGACTTACAGCAATGGCCTGGTGAGGGCTGAGCCCCTGCGAGCCCGCGACTGACCCCCCTGCCCTGCACCCCAGACCCACGCACAGCCCACCAGCAGCCATGGCACGGCCGGCCCTGGCCAGGGGCTCGCTGCCACGCTCCAGGGCATGGGAAGGTGCATGGTTATTTCAATTTCAGTGTTAGCCATCCTCGGCTCTGAGATGCAACTCCTCATTTGCTAAATCAGACGTAGTGCATTAAGTTCCGATTCTTTCTTTGCCCGAGCAGTAGCTTGTGAGATTTTATAGACAGTTTATTTTCAGACATCCCAGCTTTGATCCGAAGTCCACCTGAAACCCACTGACACAGGAGGTTTAGTGTCAGAGCTACAGAGAGTAAACACACACGTGGAGAGAAGGCGTTCGACAGCAGCAGCCTGGGCTGGCACCGGGTTCCGCTGCCAGCGCTGGCAGCTCCGTGTTCCGGCAGTAAATTCTTGCAGGTCTCCATAACTCACCCCAAACGCCTGGCTCGTTTTTCTCACAAATGCAGTTTTACCATGATCTCCAAATTCAGGGCTGGCGTGAGTGATCCTTGTTATCCTGAGATGTCAACAAGGACAGGTAAAAAAATTTCCCTCTTCCAGTTGCCGGTATACAAATCGGTTTAGGCAGGAAATACATGCACTGCCCTTCCAGAAACTAATCACCTCCAAAGCCCGGCATATTCAGAAAAGGGGAAGACATCGAGCCCAAGCACACGGAGGGAGCGGGAGGACAGCGAGCATCCTCCTCCTAGCCGTAAATCACGGAAATCGAATTAGATCATCTCAAATTGAGGGACAAAAAGCCAGTTATAGATCCATTTTGCAACGCCAGCTGACATGGCTTCCATTTGTGACTCGCTGAGTGACATCACTTATCCTGAGTGCTCCTGTGACAATATAAGCACTTAATGTGAAGACATGTGTAAAATTACAGCAAAATGAATGAAACCCAGGAAATTATGTAAAGTTTATGGTGTTGCTTTTTTTTTCTTTCCTTGCGTTTGGTTTTTTTTTTCCTTTTTTGAGGCATCCTCTCACTTTCTGCCTTCTAAATGAGTAGCCGGGCAATGCATCAGCTGACAGAGCCTTCCCGGAGCAACGGGCTCTTCTGCTCTTGATGCATCTGAGCAACTAGAAACTAATACCAGCGTGCACTGAACAGTGAATAGACCTTCATGTTGATGAGGCAAATCCTGCGGCACTTAAAAGCAAGCTATGCTGAAGTGTCCCATGTATCTCCGTCTTCAAAGTGCAACATGCTTATGGAAATTGCAGATGCTGTGGTGCTATTTGTCTGGAAGGAGACATTACAGATGACATATGAACCTGATTTCTCAAACAGATGAGATTTGTGAGAGGATTAAGGAAACATCTATAAATTAAGATGCAGAATAAAGTTCCTGCTGTCTTCCTCGGCCTCTCTCTCCTTGGCTGGAGAGTCAAGTGCTCACGACTGCGTACTTGGCAGAGAACCAGGCATCCCTCCCTTGCCTACTTTATAAAACGGGCAGATCTCATGCCACAATCCCTGTTCGGTAGAGCAGACAAAATCCCAGCACCCAGGGCTCTTGGCAGTGGCCCCTCCCCAGCCCCCCACAGCCAGCCCCTCGGCAAGCAGCCCCTGCAAGCAAGGCAGCAGGCATGCAAAATGCATATTTCTCATGAATTTTTTTTCTTTTTCTAGCTGTGCACTGCAAACCCACATGGTGCCTGTTCCTGAAAGCCATCAGAGGTGGTAGCATGGAGATGTCACTCCGGCCAGGAGCACGGGCGAGCAGGCAGCTTGTGGGCCTGGGGGTACAGGCTGCAGTCCCCACATGGGATGGGGGATCCCTAGAAAAGGCAGTCGCCTCAGTTCAAGACCCTCTTGGAGATTTCTGGATTTCTTCAGTGTTCTTTGTGCGCGAAATAGGGTTAAAGGCAGGGGGAGAAAAGCTCATCTTTCTCTGCATTGACCCTGGGAGCAATGTAATTAAACCTATATCGCACCCTGTTTGCGCTCCGCAGCAGCCCCTCTCACAGCTGCGCTTCCCAAGGAGACAAAATGTGCCAAGGGAAACCAAATTCCTGCTGCCATCTTCAGCTCTGCCCTGATAATGCATGTGCGTCAGGGCTGCTCAGGGGCAGCCGTGCTGGGGTTACCCACATCCCCCCAAAAAACCTCGCGCAGGCAGACCCCATCCTGGCTGCACCCGGGAAGAGCACCTGGTGCTGTGCTGGGAGCAGGTGCTGGCTGGTGAGCTAGGGACCTGCACCGGACGGACACCCCCCAAAGAAATGGGTGTCTGAAGTCCCAAGATGTTTGTATGACACTTGCTTACAGAGCCTTCACAGGCACAGAGCAAATGGGAAAGCATCAAAATACTTTGATTTTTATCCAAAACAGATTTTTTTTGTTGTTGCATTGGATATAGATGAATTTTTTTCAGAAAGGGTGAAATAACTCCAAGCCCCAATGGGCTGGCCTGGCCAAACAATTGGGACTGATCTGAGCTACATCTTTTTCCCTGCCTTGGTCAGAAAATGCCCTGTTTGTGTGACCCCACGGACTGCGTAAGAGAAAACACACAGTAAGAAATGACCCTTCTTTACAAGCACATCTCTAGGTGGATAAGGCCAAAGGTAGGAAGGCAACTGAAGGGAACAGAGAGAACCTGGTCTGACCGAGGTTACAGCAGGTGCCACTGCCAGTGCCCCGTGGGTCGAAGCAGACAGCCAGCGCTATCCCCTCGGGACTGGTCTGTCTGCACAAGGAGTTAGGAAGGAGCAAGAGGTGAAGGATCTGGAGGTGTTGGAGCTTGCCTCTGTCTTTAGGGCCTCACCTTTCCTGGCTGCAGTGGCAGCAGGGCAGCAGGCGCCCAGCTGAGACCAAGCCCCAGCAAGCAGCCCGGAGCGTTCGGGCTGCTAACGCAGCCCGAGCCACCTCTCAGGAGCCGGCTGCGAGCCATTTTCCTTTTTGTCAGCACAGTCTGCTTCACGGGAACAAGGCAAATCTCCAAACCTGGAGCATAAAAAAGGCATCAAGCAAAGACACAAAAGTATTTCCATTTGTTTCATTGCAGATAATGGGTGGCAGCTACCATTTCGAGATCAAGTCTTGCTCTGCTGAAGACCTCCAGCTGACACATCACCAGTCATTTACGATCAGCCATTAAACATATACAGTCATTATAGTTCTTTTTCTCTGCTAGTTGCAGCCTCAGGACTTTTTGCTTAGGCTGCACACAGGTTCTTGTTTGGAAGATTTAAAAGGAGAAAAAAAATAACCATCTCGGTCTCCAGAAGCTGTCTCGTGGTGCTGGGGAGAGTGCCCCGGCAGGGCGGCAGCCCCATCCTGGTCAGTGCTGGGCATGGCATTCACACGGGCCTTTCAAGGGGGAGCGGGGCACCAAGCCCTGGCACCGAGCCAGGCAGGAAGGTGTGCCTCCCGCTGCCCCCAGCCAGGCTCCGCCAGCCCCGGGAATGGGGGCAGTGGCGGGGGAAGCAGAGCCCTGCCTCTGCCCGGGCTCCGTCTTTCAGTGGTGGGTTGACCCAGGCTGGAGACCAGGTGCTCACCAAAATGCTCTATCGCTGTCCTCGGCTGGACAGGGGAGAGAAATAGGATGAAAGGCTCATGGGTCGAGATAAGGACAGGGAGGGATCACTCACCAATTAGCGCCATGGGCAAAAGAAATTCGACTTGGGGACATTAATTTCATTTATTGCCAATGAAATCAGAGAAGGGTAATAAGAAATAAAACCAAATCTTAAAACACCTTCCCCCCACCCCTCCTTTCCAGTGGCACAGAGGGAGGGTGAATGGGGGTTGGAGTCAGTTCATCACATGTTTTCTCTGCCACTTCTTCCTCCTCAGGGGAGGATCCTCACACTCTGCCCCTGATCCTTCCCACGGGAGACAGTCCTGCACAAAACTCTCCAACATGAGTCCTTCCCACGGGCTGCAGTTGTTCACAAACTGCTCCAGTGTGGGTCCTCCCGGGGTGCCATCCTTCAGGAGCAGCCTGCTCCAGCCTGGGTCCCCTGCGGGGTCACAAATCCTGCCAGCAAACCTGCTGCAGCCTGGGCTCCTCTCTCCATGGTGCCACAGCTCCTGCCAGGAGCCTGCTCCAGTGCAGGCTGCCCAGAGGGTCACAGCCTTCTTTGGGTTGGGCATCCCCCTGCTCCAGCGTGGGGTCCTCCCTGGGCTTCAGGTGGGTCTCTGCTCCCCTGTGACCCTCCATGGCTGCAGGGCACAGCCAGCCTCACCATGGTCTGCACCGTAGGCTGCCAGGGAATCTCTGCTCTGGTATCAGGAGCACCACCTCCCCTCCTTCTCCACTGACCTTGGTTTCTGCAGAGTTTTCTCTCACATATTCTCACTCCTCTCTCCTGGCTGCTGTTGCACAGCAGTTTTTTCCCGCTTCTTAGACAGGCTATCCCAGAGGCGCTACCACCATCGCTGATGGGCTTGGGCTTGGCTGGCGGCAGGTCCATCTTGGAGCTGGCTGGCATTGGCTCTGTTGGACACAGGGGAAGCTTCCAGCAGCTTTTCACAGGAGCCACCCCTGTAGCCCTCCCGCTATCTAAACCTTGCCACACAAACCCACTCCTGCCCTCCCAAATGCAAGACCAGCTCTGCAGTGAAAGGTGATACCCTTTGTTGGACCTGATGGTGCAGTAAAAGCAGCTGGAGGACTTTTGGGAGTGCTGGTGTCCTGCAGGTCACTCAGGAGCCACCCGTGCCCCACGCTGCATGGAAGCATGGAGAAGAGCTTGACCCAAAGTCCTCCTGGTTTTTCCAGCTGCATCCTTTGTTCATATCAGAAATACCACCACTCCCTACAAACCTTTCATCATTTGAGATACCTCCCTGCAGAGATGACATGAGAGGGATGATGGGGAAAGAAATGATCAAAGAACACTATTATCAGGATTTTTGGCAGCTGAGCTATCATTCCAAATGTAAGCACAGCAGACACTGCTCCAAAGCACTGATGAGCTCACTGCTGTGTAGCAGCCCATGCGGTGTCCTCTGCAGGCAGGGTTCCAGCACAAAGAAATCAGGAAGAAAAAGACTTCCCTGCCAAGGTGTTTGACCTGGCGTAGTTCACGAGAGCTGGCAGACACCACCATCCGAATTTTAACTTGGTCAACTAAGCAGCATCCAGCCCAGCACCCTCTGCAGATGAAGCTAACCCCAGGTTATCTGGACTTCATGGCTGTTTAACCCGAGATTATTCCTCTTGGACTGGGGTCAGCATGCTCTAATAGAGCTGCAGCGTGGTGCTTACAGAAGCAGCATGTTTCTGTTAACCAGGAGTTAGTGCTGCAGCATGGTTGTTTCTCTTGCATTTTCGGGATTCTGTGGCTCTCGCGCTTCTGCCTTGCTGAGATGTTTGTGTCAGCCAACCCATAAAAATTTGACACTGAAATGGTACTGTGTTGCATTGTTTTCTCACCGTATAGCTCCTGATCCCCCCAGTTCCTCACAAATCACAGTAACTGTAAGGGCTGCCAAGCCCTGATGCCAAAAGCAGCTTTAGGATATTTATCCCACCTTCTTGTTTGACATGTTGTACTTGATGCTGTAGCCATGATGAAAGTGGGGGTGAAGGCAAGCCCAGAGAACAAGAGGGGGATGAAATTTGGTGCTCAGAAGCACAGAAAATGCTGAAACTCGGAGAGGGGTCTCATGTCAACCATGAGAATCTGCAGCGGAAGGCATTAGGAGGGAGGTCAGACCTCGCTATGGCTTTGTAAACTACAAAGTTCCTACTGGATTTCCAGTTTTCAGAATTCATCCAGATGTGGTTCACCAGAAACTCCAAATTCCAGCAAGACACCTGGATAGACAGTGTCCAAATTTGTTGCTTCTCTGCTAAAAGCATCGGTGAATGAGACCAAACTGTTGCCATGGATTTTTACATTGGTTTTTTTTTATTTGCTTGCGCTTCCAGAAGAGCTAAATGTATTTGGCAGATTGAGACAGGTGTGGTGAGCAGAGGGCTAGAGATCACACATGCCCCAGAGCTAAATAGAAGTGAGGCAGTATTCTCCGCTAAGCAACCCCAGGTCCCCACGTGCTGCTCTCTGGCAGCATCCTTGCTGCTGTCCTCCTTAATCTCTTCCTACAGACAGAAATGGGCAAGAGAGTTCCTCTCTCAGAATAACTTACTCTCTATCCAGGGCAGAGTCTTTCCAATGTGATGCTATTCAAATTAAACAACAAATCTTCTCTTCTAGGGATAACACTCTGCTGTCTTCCCAAACCCGTTCTCTTTTTCCTTTGCCGTTTTGATACCATTAGTCTTCTGAAAGTGCTAGCACACACGCAGAGATAATACTGTTAATTTTCTTGTGCTTGGAAAGGCAAAGAACAGCCTAAACTCAGCCAAATGCTTGGCTTTGGCTTTTCCCTATTGTATAGTATCCTTTTGTGTATAGTCCTGCATGGCAACTCATTTATTTCAAAACTCACCGGTTAAGGTAGGGGGGAAAGGGGAGCAATCAGTAGTTATCTTGCCAAGGAGAACTGAAGTCGATAGCCTTCCCTTTCCCACGGGTAGGGTTGGTGTGACAGCTCGTGCGGGTGCAGGCTGCCCAGCCAGGTTGAGCGTGCCATGAAGCTTGCTGCTCTGCAACTCAAAAGTCGGCCAGGAGATATAAATCCTTGGAGCAGTCGGGGTGGGGCAGCCAGCCCCTTTCAGGGTGCTTCGTCAGCTGCTGCCTTGCGGCTCTCTGGGAACCACGAGCATCTCAGGGCTGTTGGTCGTGGCTGTGGGTTGGAAACACAGGGTTCAGGGGAACTGCAGAGTGGGAGGGCAGCAGGCACTTCCACAGCTGTAAGAACAGGGGCTTTCCAAAAATAAAGGATGCTTTGTATGAAGCTACTCTTCAGACACTAATTCGTCGTGCAGATTCTTACGCAGACAGTCCTTGGGCCGTTTCCCCAGCCCTCACCAGCAGCTTTCTGGGGCTGTCTGCGAGCAGCTGGCAAGGTGGGTGCACCTTTCAGCATCAGGAGCCTCCGGGCAGCGCTGGAAATGCTGCTGAGTGTGTTCCCAGCAGTGGCATGTGGGGGTCACTTCAACTCGACTGAGGGCCATTGTCCCAAAGTGGGGGACACCAGGTCAGACTGGGGTGTTGGGAGGGGCTGGAGGCCACTTCCCACCACAGCCTTCATCTAGCCCTGGGAAATCACCCCCAAGGGGAGAGACGGAAGGAGAAAGCAAGCATTTGTCCCCCGATCAACTGACCAAGTTTTCTTAAATGAGTAGATTCCTTCTCTACACAGTTTTTACTTCAAGCATGGTGTAGAAAAAATCGATTTGTTTTTCTCAGTCCAATTCCCTTCTAATAGGTCTGTTGTAAACGCCAATTTTACTGTCATTTGCACTGTGCCCATCTGAGCTATTTTATCAATAGTTAAATAAGAATACTTTAAAGTAATGTGATTTTTTATTCGAATTCCAATTTATGTTCAGATGGTTTGACACAAATCTAGTAAGGAAGGCTCATTATTTTCATAGAACAAATTAAATCATATGTTATATAGCCACACAAGTAAATATGTTATATAATTGGATAAATAAATACTTGTGATTAGATACAGTATCTCATTCTTACCTACACATAATAGCAAGGCTAGTGGAACTATTGTACAAATCACCGTGCTTTAATAGTTAGCAGTCCATGAAAATCGACCTGAAAGACAATAAGCAAGAACAAAACCAGGCTAAACCTAGTTATTTGAACCGAGGCTTCCTGCTTCCCTGTTTAAGTGCAATTCAAATCAGCTTAGAGTCATTTTCACTTAAGCCAGCGCATCTGGGCAGAGAGGTCAAAGCTTAATTAGTTGTGCTGAAGATGGCAGTGGTGGATAAAACATGATGATGGACACTGCCGGTGAGATGGACGATGGGGATGAGGATGGGCAATGGGCGTGTGACACCAGTTATGGGGCACAGTTAAAGCCTGGAGAGCCAAAGCCAGTACCTGGACAACCAAACGGTTGAAATTGCCCATTTGCAGGGAATTTGAGAGAGAGCATTGATATCGGCTCATGTTGTCAGACGACACTTTCCTTCTGACTGTGGAAGAGAAAATCAGGTCTTTCTAAACTGATAAACACAGCCCAGCTGGGACCCAATTTGTTGTTTGGATATTACAGGCTGGGAGACAGACCGGAGTCCTGGCATGTTTTAAAGAAATTGTGGCTCCCTTATGCAGTAAATGAGTAATAGATAGCACCCGCCTGCAATGGAAACTGAAGAAGGCTAATGGTAATCATTCCTCTCTTCCACCCACCCCCTTTTCTTGTCTGCATTTTGCTTCAGGTCAACCTGCACCACTTTTTAAGTGTTTCCACTGTTTTTTTCTCTTCTGAAAAACCTCTCTCTCCTTCCCACAACTCCCGCAACCTGACTTTATAGTAAATGGACATGCTAAAAATTGAAACATACATAGACATTTGTTAAACCAAGACAGTGAGATAGCGAACCTGAAACCAAGCACCACACGCACACTTTCCGCTTTCTGCCACCACCAAAATTATTCACCAAATTAGTGTTTGCTAGCTTCTCACATGGAGGGAAGGCAGCTAGGGTGGTGAAAGATTTATTTTTTCAAAGTGTGAAAGTCCAAATAATATTTTCTTTATGATAAGAACTGACTCAAAACCAGCAGCCTGGGCCGATAGAAATGGGGTATTTACCAGCACCGTGGTGTAGAATATACCACCCCAGCAGTCACCTTTAATCTAAAATGTGGGCACTTGGGGCCAACTGAGTGTATTTCCAGGAATTTCCCCTCCTCCTTTCACTCTGAGAGCAGTTACTGGGTTTGGTTTGGTTTTTATTTCAGCTTTGACTTCCACTGCACCTCATCCAACAGCTTTTTCCTCCATGTGTGGCAGTGACACCCATTGCCATTTGAAAGGAAAGCTCTCTGCCCTGCCAGTTGCTGGGAAGACTGCTTTCCTTCTCCCTTACACAGTGCTGATGTTGCCTCATCACAGCAGTCGCTCCATAGTATGCAGGGTCCCAGGTGCTGACCTATCCCAAACCCAAGCACCAGCCCTGGTCCCTTGGTGGCAGGGTAGCTTCCTCACATTGTGATCCTTTTCCTTGGTGCTGCCATCCACATTTATCACCTTCTTCATCTGCAGCAAGCGAGGATGGCAAATATAGAGCTTCGCCACCCTGCTGCTGTTGCCCAAAGCTTTTGCCATGTATCTATCTGTTGAAAGAATTTATTGCTCCTCTTCAGTGTGGGATCATCCTCATGGCAATCAAGGCAGGGACTGTAGACATAGCTTCAAACAAGGGAGCTAAATGCTGTCCCTGGACTAATGGATTTACACGTTGAGGTGTATGTTGCTGTCTGCAATCAGCCCTGTGCTGATACAGCTGTCCTACTGCCTGGGTTAAAGCTGTCTGAAACACTCCCTGTAGCTGCAGTGCCCATCTACTCCAGGTCAGTATCTCATCCGTACTACATTTGCCGTGTCTAGTACTTTAATGAGTGCTGACGATATAATTCATCCTTTTTCTAGCTCTTAAAGCACAGAAAGTTTTTGGGTATACCAACACCTACAAGCCATGAAGTATGTGATAAAAGGGCTTAATAGGTAAGAAAAATGTCACCAATGTTTGGACTGTAAACAGGTATTTATAGCATGGCTGTGCTCCTCCCTGGTCAGCAATTCATTTTAGTTCTTCCTTCTGTGTGACAGTCTGTCAGGTGAAAACACAAGATGCTCTTCAGAGCTTATGTGACCTTTAGAGGTTCAGCCCAAGGCAGTTTTGCTGACATCTGGCACACGGGGGACTTGCCATAAGATGGAATAACAACAATGAAGCTTCTGCAGGGCCGTCATCTGTCAATCCCAAGGCAGGGAAAGCAGCACAGAGAAGAAGAGACCGAAAAGCCGTAGCTGAGCAGTGAGGCAAAGTCAAACCTTCGCTAAGTCATGGAGGGGACAGGATCAAGGGCAAAGGAGGCAGCCTGGCAGGAAGGGGGTTTAGTGGGAATACAATTCATCATTTGTCTTCGGATAAAGAGTGAGGCCCCCCAGAAGCCACTGGGACTACAGGAGCCAGGATGCCTCTGCAATGAGAAGATGCCATGTAAAGAATTTGGTCTGAATTCAGTTAACTGCGAACAAAGTAACCAAAACCCGAATTCGTTAAGCAGGGATTAAGCAGTGGTCAAGCGAAGTGAGAAGAAATCCAGCTTAATGAGGAAGACAAAGAAAAGCAAAACTATAGCGGCAAGAAAACAATGACTTTCAAGAGGCATTTTTCATGACCTGAAGGAAAAGCCTAGATTTCTCCCTGGTCTGCATGGGAGTTGTTCAGACGGTGGGCTAGGCTGGGCTTGCTGCAGTCTGCTCAGGGAGCCAGAGGGTGTATTTCACTGGCTATGCTTAGAAAACACAGCACATTGTTGAAGCATCCAAAAGCTGCTCGCGCTCATCTGTTCCTGTGCCCCTGCCCTTGGAACATCCCCCCTGCTTCTGGGGGGGATGATATTCGAGAATTCAGAAGTGGGCTGTTATTTAGCAGAGAAAAGAACCAAAAGCATTCAGGGCTCAGAAATTAATTGCTATGCCAGCCAGAGCAGGCAAATCCTGCTGAGGCAGCCTGCAAGCCAGGGAAGCTCCTCTGCTCCACACACAAGGTGAGGCATGGTGGGTAGTGGCTGTGTCCCTGGCTCGGGATGGAGGATTTCCCTTCCCTTGCTACTCCGTCCGTGGGAGAAACGTGATCCTGCTCCAGCAGGATGGTGTGGCAGCAGGGCTCCATATTTCAGACGGCAGGGGTTAAGCAAAGTGACCAATTTCCTTGGACTAATTGAGCATGCAATCTGCCTGCTTGTAAAGCCTGTATTTGGCCAGGAAGATTTATTACTTTTAGCAATGATGAATGTCCAAGAGCAGTGAGGGCAGACCTGAGCTGCAGTTCATTACCTTTAAGTGGGATGATGTTGAAAAACCATTTATATTTTTGGTTACTTTGTTCTGAGTTAACTGTGAATTTAGACCTACTTCTGTAATAAAGTGCTCAGGGAGTCCAATGAATCTTGTTCTCTGTGGCAGATACTAAACCTGTAGGGTTTTGTCCTTATCCTGATGAGTAAGCAGTTTCATCTGGTCCGGAGAGGCTATGAAATGATAGAAGACTGCTCTGTACAGGAGTTTGAAGTTAAGCCTCCATCTATCTCAGAAGCAGAGGCTGAAATGAAGGACTGACAGGCCTTTGCCATTGGGTTTCAGAATAACACCTCATTATTATCTTCACCTTCTCCTCACAAAGTCATCATCAGCTCAGTGCTTTGTGCTGCTGAATGGCCACGTCCATCACAGGGGTGTGGTGGCACCCCCGACCTTCCCCCACATCCGCTCTGAAATCAGTTGCTCTGCTTGTATAGGATGCAAAGTGCACTGCAATACTCCTTGCACCAAAAAGTGCTGGACACTTTACTAACTGCCTAGTGTAACATCTGTCCCCCTTCACATTCATTATTTGCAAATACTCTTCCCCCTTTCCATGGGAGAACATCCGTTAGTGAATGTGGTTGTGAAGGCACAAAGCATGCCCTGCCTTCTCTTCTCCCCAGCAATACTTGTGCTTCATGCCATACTCGGAGGAAACGCCCGCGCTCTGCCCCTGCACTGCAAGACTACACTGATCCTCTAGAAATTGTCAGCGAGCATTTGATGCTGAAAGATTAATTTGTTATAAATCATTCACAGATGTAGATGTGGCCTGTAGAAAATACTTTTCTGTTTCTCTCTTTATAGTGGCATATAGACTGAAAATGCTCAAGAGTATCTGCTTTTCCACAATAAATATTATTATCTTGCCTACTTCCAGTGTCAGCAATGCCAACTGCTCCAGACTGCAATGTATGCATGGTGGCTCTGGCACACCTTACAGCCAAGCGCTGATCTATATGTCACCCGTTAGCCTCCCTGAACCCTGGGTCACAGGCAATCAACCTGCAATGCCCACTGCCCCGGGTAACCAACCTGAAGCTGCAAAGCTCATGAATTTGTCACTGAAGCTTAATTGTATGAAAAGTAATTAATCTTGCTGGGTTTCACTTAGCATCAAGCAAACTTTTGCTGATGAAAAGGAAATCTGCTGAGCATTCCAGTTCACTCCCCAAGTCAGCCTCTCCGTTGGACTTTGTGGGTAATTGGCACATCATTACTGTCCCCTTTCCTACAGATTCCCCAAGAGACAATGGTGAAAGGAAGGCGTCGATGTTAGTGAGGGAAGGGGTTTTTACAGTTCAGACTTTCACTCCCACTCCCCAAGAAGTTCTGGTTTTGCCTAGTGTCCCAGTTTTGTTCACCTCTGGTGAGAGGGGGAAAAAACCCCAACACAACAAACCAGAAAACCTCTAAGGGAAGGAAGAACGTGTAAATCAGCCATCAGCAGTTGTGTATGAGATGTTCACCCAGCCCTGCCACTGAACTGGTATGAGTTAGGGCTGAATCCAGCTCCCATCCACATATGGTCTAAGCCTCAGCCAGGAGGGGGAGAGATGAAGATACCAAAAGACACATAACATTGGGCGCAATCTCAAATCACGTCAGGCATCTGGCCTATCCGAGGCATCTGTTTTAGTTTGAGACAAATTGCTCTCTTGAGCTGTCTGTTGTGTGGGGAGCCTACGCTGGCTGGCAGAGAAACAGCCACCGCTGCAAGATGCCCTTTGCAAACTCGTCAGTGAGCTGACAGGCTTTCAGAGAAGTGCTGAGGAGCTGGCCAGAGAGCCAGGCTGGCAAGGATCAGCTGGGAGCCAGCGTATCAGCCATGCCCTAAGCAGGCAGCAGGATCAGAGCCATTCAAGGAGCTGCGGGTCAACATAGGGGCTGTCCCGGGGACCGTGTGTAATTCACTCCTACCAGAGGCATGGTCATCACTCCAGTTGAGAGTGTGGCCCAGGTTTCTGACAGCAGCCATTCACTGAGGTCTGGTTAACGTATTTTACATGCCTTTCTAGGACCAGAGTTTATTCCCTTAAAAGCTTATTGCTGTGATTCTTCAGGCTTGCTGTGCGAGAATGAGCAATCCATTTCTGGGAAACATGCACGTCTGGAGAATGTGCATGATTTTGGTCATTTGGGGGAGCAAAAGAAGCTGAGCAACACAAACATTAACACAAAGGGGAAAGAGAAGGATGGGAAAACAGATAAATAAATGCATGAGTCAAGCAAGAGGCACTCGGAAGGATACATTTGTACTCCTCACTACAAGTATTTTCTCATAGAAAATACTTTACTCCTCTTAAGAGGAACACAAAGACTGATCCCTTGCGCTTTGATCTCAGAACCATTCCTCGAAACTCAGGAGCTTCAGCAAACTTTAAAATCCACACAGCAAAATGTCCGTGCTTTAGCTGAATTAAAATATATTTTTTAATTGCCTAGTTTGATGTACAGCTGTGTATGGTAACAAAATACATAGAAGATACTTTATTAAACACTCATTAAAATATTAAAACTCTGTGCAATGGGACTGTAGTTCAAACGTCAAAATACTATCAAAAACAACCCTCTACCTCAGTATCTACTGGAGTGAAATGAGCAGGACATGATTGTGAGACGAGCCTTTCGCACCTCTACCGTGGTTTGGAATGAGAAGCACTTCCATTCAATGTCGATGAATAGACCAAATTAGAAACTCTGATTTTAGATGTATCGCCTGGCTCAAAAGCTTTAAATGGCAGAAAAATTCCGCTCCCAACTGTAGTTGTAAATGACTGAGTGGATCGAGATTTCATATGCTAGCAGACTCTAAAAAGAGAAAAATATTTCCAAAAACGATGCCAGCTGTACACTGTAGACAGGATCCTGAACGAGCCAAAGGCACAGCGCAGGCCCACAACAGCCAGGGGAGAAGCGGGCATGGGGAGGGTGGCAGCCGAGGCTACGCTATGCGGCCACCTTGGAGCTCCTGTCTGCAGCCAGGGCAGAGGGAAAAAGCATAGCAGAAGCAGAAAATGAGCTGTGGCCCAAGTCACACTATACGTTGTCAATAAACCAATGTTTTATCTGTTTAACTTGAGCTGCCTTTTTTTTTTAATGTCAAAGGTGGTGGGGGGGTGGTATTCAGTTTATTTTAGAATGACTGTAATCAACAAAATCAAAGGCAAGATAAACCTGCAATCACTCTCTGCATCGTTTCTTGTAATTTTTGATGGCATTAGATGAAACTCAGCATAAGTAAAATAAGTTCAACCTTCTTGAGAAAACAATACTCGACGAGCAAAACTAATTTAAGCCGCACGCTGGTGTCGCCCGATGCGGTGTCTGTGGCAGTTCGGCCTCACGGCTCACTCACTGGGTGGCTGTGTCGGGCCAGCTGCAAAACAAACCCGCTTTGAAGCTTCAAATCTTGTTATCTAGTGCCATCTTGAGGTTTTGTGAAACGAAAAGTATTTCTTCGAGGCTACGTATAGCTTTTATCTGGTTGTGGAAGTTCATTGTTCTGGGTGTATGATGAGGTGCATTCAGCTGTGCTTGTGAAGTGGTGCAGGTGGGGCTGGACTCACCCAGCCAGAGCACCACTGGCCCGTTCCCTGCTCCATGTGGCATCAACTCTTTGAAAAACCTTTCCTAGAAAAAGTTCACCTATCCAGCGTATAAAACCCCCAGCGACGGACATCACGCTGGCACTGCAGGTGAGGTTGAGGGCCACAGCACGTGGCTTTTCCTCATCCCCCACGAGACACAAACCTGTATGTCGTCCCCTGCCCTGTCACGACTGTCTGTCCCTCCTGAGAGGTGGCAAAGCACCGGCCTGGCACCATGGATGCAAACTGCCGCCTCGGCCACAGCTGCTCTGAAAATTATGGTTTTACAGCTTCGGTGCTTGGTGTCTGCACCTCTGCCGAAAGAGGTTTGTCCCTCCAGTGAAGGCCAGGTGCTTGGGGATTCATGGGCATATTTGTGTCACCATGGAGAAGCAGTCACCCTGCACCTTGTTTTGGGCTGCCAGGCCTGGCTGGCCACAGGGCCAGAGAGGGCAGGGAGCAGGACGGGCGTCGCAGCCCAGAGCGAAAACCAGGCAGCAGAGGATGGTTTAGAGGAGCAACATGAAGCATGTGGAGCAAAAACCAGGCAGTAGAGGGCGGTTTAGAGGAGCAACATGAGGCCTGTGAGTACTTCACCAAGGGGGAGCTGATGGTGGGGATGCCAGACAGTCGTGAAGCATCGAGGAGGGGCAGCATGGCCTCACCGTGGCACCTCACCCGCCATATTGTGCCCGTGAGAACAAGGGGTGGTTGGGCTTTGGGGTGAGAATTGGGGTCCTCAGGAAGGGTCTCTGGGCAGCTGCCCTGGCAGAAGAGTACCCAGGGAGGGGATCCCCAGCAGGGTAGGGCAGCCCTGCTGGGCCGGAGGCCGCAGGTCCCCCCAGGCTCTCAGGTGTGTGCGGGGACATGCTTGATGAACCCGGGGGGCCCGGCGCCCTTAGCGGGGTCTCTGGGGGAGACAGGTCCCTGTCTGGTGATGTGCTCGATGAACTCTGGGGACCCAGCGCCCTCAGGTCCCCCGGAGCGCCAGGGTGTGTGCGGGTACATGCTCTATGAACCCGGGGGGCCCGGCGCCCTCAGCAGGGTCTCTGGGGGAGACAGGACCCTGTCTGGCAATGTGCTTGATGAACTCTGGAGACCCAGCGCCCTCAGCGGGGTCGGTGGGGGAGACGGCGCCCCGTTTGGCGACGTGCTCGATGAACCCAATGAACCTGCGGGTTCCGGCGTCCTCAGCGGGGTCTCTGGGGGAGACGGGTCCCCGTTTGGCGACGTGCTCGATGACCTCGGGGGACCCAGCGCCCTCAGGTCCCCCGGGGCGCCAGAGTGCCTATGGGGACGTGCTCGATGAACTCGGGGGCCCGGCGACCTCAGCGGGGTCTCTGCCGCAGACGGGTCCCCTTTCGGCCGCTCAGCCCGGCCGGGCGCTTCCCGCGCGCGGGGCCGCCCCGGGCGGAAGCGGCATTGGCGCCTTCCCGCGGCCACTCGGCTCTTTCCGCCTCCCCTGCGGGCCGCTTCGTTCGTTTCCGCGGCCGCTCGGCTCTTTCCGCGGCGGCCGGGGCGCGCTCGGCCGTTCCCGCCGCCTGCCGGGCGCTCGGCCTTTTCCGTGAGCGCTCGGCGGTTTCCGTGCGGGCCGCGGCGCGCTCGGCGCTTGCTCCCTGGCTGGCGCTCCTCAGTCGGCCGCTGCCTGCCTGTCGCCGGGCTGGGAGCGCCTGTGTGTGTGTGAGTGACGCGGCGGAGGTGTAGTTTGACGCGGTGTGTTACGTGGGGGAGAGAATAAAACTGCGGCGAGATCCCAGGCGCGAACGAAAGCAGTGACGGAGCAGCCTGGTAACCGGTAAGAGGAGGAAGGCGCCCAGCAAACAGGGGCGGGGGGGAGGGAAGGAAATGGAGCCCGGCGGGGACCAGGGGAGCCGCCGGGCGGCAGGACGCGGGGGCCCGGCCTTGCACCGCCCGCGGGAGGGGCGCCCGCTTTAAAGATGGAGCCGAGCCCTGCAACATCCCCGCCGCCGCCGCCGCGAACAAAGGATAATGGCGGATGGGAGCCGGCCCCGGCGGCGGCCGCCACGGCCGGGCGGCGGCGGCGGCGACTCTGGCGGCAGCCAGCGGCGGCGCTCCCCGCGGCGGGGGGAAGGGGGATCGCGGCCCCCGGCCCCCGGAGGAGGGCGGCGGCGGCGGAGGAAGGCGACGAGCGGGGGGAGCGGTGGCGGCGGGGGGCGGCCGCGCGCCCTCCCGCGCCCCCTCCCCGCGCCGCCCCGCCGCGCGCGCTTCCCCGCCGCCGCGCGCCCCGCGGCCTCCCCCCGGCGCTGCCCACTCCGGGAGCGGCCTCCTCCCGGCCGCGGCGGCGGGGCGAGCGGGCGGCCGTCCCTCCTGCGGGGCTCCCCGCGCCCGCCGCTCCGCGCCCGGAGAGTTTCACTTCCCCGGTGAGCCGGGCGCGCTGTGTAAATAAATATAAAGGAATAAAGGAACTCTTGCGGTGGGCTGCTCCTAGGCTCTGTAACGAGAAGCTGTTAATAAAATCTGTGCACAGAAGCTGGGGCCAGCGCTTGGTCTGGTGGTTTACTTTCATTTGCAGCGTGGGGCACGGCCGTCTCCGGGAGGCTGCGGAGGGGTGACGGGACTCGGTCACCCAACACCGCGCTCCGGGGAAATACCGGAGGGAAGAGCTCTGAGCCCGGTGCGCGGATCACGTAACAGAGATACGGTTCCCTTTTGCTGCGTTATTCCTTTCCTGTTAGTATTTTTAACCCAAAGTGAACTTGAGCCGGGCCGTGGCTGGTAAATCTCGGTTTGGGATTCGCTTTTGCCAGTTTTTCCACGGACTCTTCGGTGCTGCACAGCGAGCAGGATCTGACCTCTATCCCTGCTTCGGTACCAAATGTCAACTCGGCTGCTTTTTCCACCTTCCACTCGCCTTGCCTTGCTGCGGCTGTGGGGCTTTTTTTCCTGTTTTGTTGCCTAGAATATAAGACGTTATTTTGACTTTATATCTGCTTTCACAGCCCGGATATCTGCATTTTTAGGTACAGCAATAAGTAAAAATGATGTGCTAGTCTTCTGAAAAAACCACCAAACTTAACAAAAGATTGTTACACCTCTCAAATATATACAAGGACAAAAGATTTTTATAGGCCATATGACTTCCCAAAACCATTTTTTGTTTTGTTTTCTTCTCCCTCTTAAATAATGAGATATCTGCACATAATCTGCTTCTGGAATAACACCTGTCATGAATGCGTGGTTTGTTTTATTTTTTTTTTTTTCTGGGGTTAGAAACACGTTTCCTGTTTCTTAAATAAAGGACTAGAGATTTAGTTAGGAATATTGGATATCTCTGTTAGTCCCATTGTGGCCACCAAACACGATTTCAGAACACAGGAATTTTGAGACTGTACTTGCTTCCTTTCCCTGTATCAACAAATGTGAATTTTTACAGTAAAATGTGAAGGCACTGAAATAAGTTTTTATTCAAGATGGGTATTTGCAATTCACGTGTGTAGATAGGCCTGTCCTTCCTTCTATGTGAATTTATTTTCTGTCACTTACACCACTTCTTTTGAAATGGAGGCCAAAGGTGCTCTGCATCGCTTCACCCTGAATAACACCAGCGTGAGAAGGGTTTCTAAAGTTGTAATTGATTAATAGACATCTCAGGACTTCATTAAGCAATGTAGCTGTTGATAGTGATTAAAGGGAGTGTAGTTGTTGGTGTATTTCATACATTCTTGGTTTGATGGAATATGCACTTCCTGTTAAATACAAAAAAGCGACAGTAAATCCTTGCTTAGTTTTTGTAGCTTTAGAAACACAACATTTTATCCTATTTCATAATAGAATGGAAGACTCTCAGACCCATATTTTCTAACACAGATCTCTGCATTCCTCACCACCTTTGTATCCTCACAGACTAGAGAGAAAAAGTAACAGAGGTGGTTGTGTGTTTGCTAAGCACCACTTACAGGTGACCTGAAATGAAATATTTGCAGGTAGGAAGGGTGTAATAATTTTTAACGCTTTCATGTCATTGATACAACATCAATGTTTCGATTAGTATTCTCAGCTTTGTGTCTGGCTCTGCAATAAATGATCTGTGTCTGATTTTCCCCCTCCCTCCCCCCATACTTTTGGTGAAAAGGGTGTCTGCTACCCTGGGTGAAAAAAAAACCCCAAAGATCTGAAAGCAGAGAGGGGTCTGCTGATACAGAGAATTTAGAAACGTCTCATTTAGACTGTCAGGTCATCAATCTGTCTGTTTCCTGGAAGCCTGCACCAGTGCAGCTATTGCTGGTACTGATGGCAAATATAAAATATTATGTAGTAGCTGATCTTATTCTGGAAAGTAGCTGTTCGCTGCAGTAAGAAGCCAACAGCCTCTTCTTAGGCCTAACTGCCGCAACAGCTCTGTACGTACAGATTTTGATAGTAGACAAGGCCCCGACTAGGAATTTCTGTTGACACCCTTCTGAAACAAATGGGATATTCACGCTTCACCTCTATTTTCGGATCTCTGGAAGCAAGTGGAGATCAGTTACTCATGCTGCATTTCTCAAGGCTTTTGTGCAGTGAGAAGGCTGTGCTAGCTCTCTGCCACTAATCTAAAGTTAGTTTCATGGGACGTGACAGCAACCCTCATCGACAGAAACAACCCTACTGAATTGGGTTTGAGCTCTCTGGTGCCCTACCTGCATGCGCTTGAAATTTCATGACAGGGCAGTGATTTTTCTCTGAATCGAAAATTGTGTTGCTTCATCTGCAGTCTGTGTGGTCATATTTCATGGTGATTATGAAAACCTAACCATTCTGTGGTTAACGTTCTTTGTACATGACCCAGCATGAAGGCATCGATACCTATTTTTTTATTCTTCAAAACTTTTAGATCACTTGGTTGTACCACAATTAAAAAGGTGAGTGTGAACAAATATGGCACCTTCCTTTTTTCTGTGGTTCTGAAACAGCCTTTTCAGCTGTGCAGGTGATGAAGATGTGCCAGGCTGTAGTTGATCCTGTAGGTAAAAACACC
The DNA here is from genome assembly GCA_027574665.1 of Rhynochetos jubatus. Classification (NCBI taxonomy): domain Eukaryota; kingdom Metazoa; phylum Chordata; class Aves; order Eurypygiformes; family Rhynochetidae; genus Rhynochetos; species Rhynochetos jubatus. Next base: position 15,423,409 of record CM050654.1, on the reverse strand, counting down.
TTTGAAAACAGAAAAGGATTTTCTCATTTCCTGCTGCTGCTGTTTTTTTTCTGGCAGTGCTGGATTTAGAGTATCCTGTGCAAAGTGGAGAGTATAGAAAACTAGGTGGGGGAAGAGCCACTTAAAGAGGTAAGGGTAAAGAATTTTCAGCAAGTACATTCCCATTCGGATGCATGTATATGTTTTATATCTATGTGGAACATATATACATGGAAGTTTAAAGCATCACTGATGCTTGTTAGGTACTCGGTGATTTTGAGCGAGGTGCATAGGTACAGGGTTTCTTTTACTGCTTAATGTAATAAGCATACCTGTTTTTCTCTTGAGAGTATTGTGAGATTTGATGTTTGTCATAAATCAAGCCCATTAGGTAAAAGATGAAAAAATAGTTCCAAAGACAGGAGGCTCCTGCCAATTGCTGTTGTGGATTTCATTACTTTGCAATTGGTCTCTGACACAAGACTACACTAGCTACTTTAGACAAAGATGCAAGAAGCCTTATATTGAACTGTTTTGAAGCTACCTTCCTGCAGGAAACAGAAACAAACATGTCTACCCTTGATGTTTTCACATCTTTTGGAGGGGAGAATTCAAGTGGTGTGTAAAAATCCCTGGTCCTCTAAGTGTTGTTCCAGTGATAGCTTGCTTGGTCTTCGAGGTTATCAGCAAAACCTTTTTCCCCATTTAGGAGAACTGTAAAACTGGGTTGTATTTTTCTCTTTTGGCAGATTCTTTTTTTTTTCAGGTACTTTTCAAACCTTAGGAAAAAAAAAGGTTCTTTTCTTGAGCAGACTCAAACCAACCCAAAACCAAAGAAACAAAGCAAACCAAAACCCAAAAGGTGGCCTGAGAAATCCAGGTATTTCTGAAGTTTATCTACTCTGAGGCACTAAAACTATAGTTGCACATATTTTGACAGTAATATTTGCCAAAGCATCCTCCATAGCTGGTGACTTGGTTCACATTTTCTCCATTGCACTGGCACAAGTTTTTGGGCCACTGCATGGCAGACCTGGCTGGGGAAATGATCCAGCGGGGGGGGTGGGGGGGTGTGTGTGAGCCTGATTATTTTTCACCTGAATCACTCCCTGTCTTGGTTGCTGCATGGCTGCACAGTAGTCAGACCAGCATCATCAGGGGAAGGGATGGGGCTGGAACAAGCAGGAAGATAGGGGCAGCCCAAACAGCAGTGCTGCTAAAATGAGAAAATGCAGCCTACATAAATTTTTTTAAATTACTGCTGTGTTTTTAACAGCTGGGTGGCATAAATTTTGTTACGGTTTTTCTTACTGCAGCACCAGATCATTTAGCGAAGTTTAAGTTTTTGCAGTGTGAGCAGACGAGCATGAGCAGCATCTGTGCCCTAACTTCAATGTCATGTATGCATACTGTTTGTACTACTTACTTGGCTTAAACACCTTTTGTGTGGTTCTTTTAACAGCTCTTATGTTCACTTCCTCAGCCTTGTTCTCACATTTTTGTTCTAACTTACAACCTCCCCCATTGCCGTGCTCTGCAGCTCTTTGCTGCAATCTTCTTAATCATCTCTCCAGCAATTCTGCAATCTCCTGTGACTTTTTGGCTCCAGTATTACATGCATTTTTTGGCTAGATGCTACCCTAAATCTTCTCTCATTCTCTACTGCTATTCCAATATCAAGTGGATTTTGCTTTCCCTTACACCTTTCCTAGGGCTTGAATGTATAGTCTCTTCTCATCCAGCTTATCTTTTATACCCCATGGAATAATGGATGAGAAGCATTATTTTCCTGCCTTTCTCTGATGACTCTTCCTCTGGCTCTGTGTAGCTGGCCCAGCCTCAAACTCTGCTGGTGCCTGTCAGTTCCTCCAATTCACATGCACTATGAGCAGGGTTTGTAAACTTCTGCCTTTGTAGATTGTGGAGGGCTCTCTCTTGGAAAAAACCTTAGGGCATTACTGTAGAAGTAGGACCCTTGCCCCTCTTCATGAAACCCATCCAGATGTTTCTCTTTTATGCTGATAGGAAAATTCTGGGAGATACCAAGGGAGGGAAGGTGTGAAAAAGGGCACAAAACAGCATAATACCAACAGAAGTCTGTTGCTGCGGTTTCATGTGAGCTGATACAACTGTATGTGGCTCTGAAGAGACAGACATCCTTCTCTCCTGCTCCTGCCTGTGTGGTGCTTAGCCATCCCTTACATCGGCTGTAGCGCTGATGGTATGTAAAATCTAATGAGCCAGTTCAAATCACTACGCCAGGAGACGACTGCTTTTTCGTTAGGTTAGTTTTCTTCTGTGCGAGTGAACCGAGTCGGTTGGTGACTGAGATGCTGTTGGCAATAACACTGGTGCAGATTCGCAGGGAGACTGTAGGGAAAGGAAGGAGAGGGACACAACTTTCTCCCTTTGGCGGTAGAGCACTGGGTCAGCAGACCCATCTTGGGGAACCGCAGCACAACCTTGGTTCAGAGTGAAAGAAGGAAGGGTCAGGCTCTGTCCGTGGTTATCAGAGCCGCATCGCTTTGTCCGTGCGGGTGGGAAAGCCAGAACACTGTCGGTGTCTCAGTTGAAGGAAAAAAAAGAGAGGAAAGTTCCCTTCTTGCAGTGCTGGTGATGTGTGTGGTTGAACAAGCTACTCCTTATCAGAGGCAGGTTTCAGTGTTTTCAAGAGGTCGTTACTGTGTAACTCTTAGGTCCCGATCTTTACAAAGAGCCCTATCATCCCTCCAAAGGTGAGAATTATTTCTAACATTTCTTTAACCAAGCCCAAGTTGAAAGACAAAGCTCCAGAAGGGCGCCAAGTCCAACGCCCTGGTGTAAATCCTGTCAGTTGGCCCCAGGCACCTGGGTGGTGAGCTCGCTTTAGTTTCACTGTTAGTACAAACTGATAGATGCCTTGGCCTGTCGTCCTGATTTTAAAATAATAATTGTGGCTGAAACTGCTAGCCTGAAAGTTGTAGTGTAAGGTTAATGTAGAGTGTATAATCAGTGCACATTATTCTGGGCTGGGTAGAGAAAGAAGTATGTTACCTGCTGCAAACAACTGCTCTGGCAGGGAAGTGGCTGTTTGAAAAAATGCAGCGCTCTGCCCGGTCCTCAGAAAGCTCATGTTAACTATATAAAAAATAATCATCCTGTTTCCAACCTCCCGCTCTTAAGCAGAGTAGTCAGTCAAACAATAATAATCAAATCACAGAATATAGGTATTTGTTTCTTCAGCATCTTTGTTGCCTTCCTGTGGTCTCAGGACACCTATACCCATGATTTATTCTGCTTTTATTGGCAGGCCTGGCTGCAGCAAGGTAGACTCTGCTCCACATTCCCTGTTCCTGCGCCAGTAGCACCGGTACGGCTGTCTGTGAAGCAGTGACATGAGCTGGATCGGAGAATCCAGGGTAAAAATAAATTGCGTTTTCTGGTCTGTCTGTAGTGCAGATCAGTTGCCCAGTCTCGTTTACTACACAGCTTCACAGACAGCTGTAAAGGTGTAAATAAGAAAGAATCCAGAGGAAAGCAGAGCCTGAGCTGGCAGTGCTGCCAGCAGAAATGCTTGTAAGACCGTAGTTGCAGAAAGCAAAATTGTGTGCAACACACTGATGCAAAACATGGTTGGTTTCTTTCTCTGGCCCTTCTTGGTTCATTGGTGGCTCCCGTTGCTTATTCAGGGTCATCGTTCTGACCTTCAGGGTTACCAGCAAGTCACATGGAGACAGCTTTGTTACCCACAAGTAATTCAGGTCTTAAACTAAGATATATTATTCTCTGTTCTGGAGATGATACTTTGGCAGAGTAGATCTGCCTGGCAGGCATATGAGACATTTTTCTCATCTAAGCTCTCCTGCACCACCCAGGCAAATAGAAAAATACATGAAAAATAAACCAGAATCTACTCAGTTGGTAACATTAGTCCAAATTATTTTACTACAAAATTTTGTCACTGTTTCGTTTCAGTTGGCTTTTAGGGATCGTGTGGGCCATAGATTGAATTTAGGTGCATTAAGCAAGATAACGTGTCTGCTGTTGCTTCAAGACTAGTGCCAACTGACCAAGCAACGATGATTTCAATATGACTAGTAAAGCCAGAGCAATTTTAGATTCAAAAATATTTCCAAGTCTGAGCTGTAAACCCCAAATCCTTAATGTTGCAATAAATTGTGTGAATAGGATGCATTCAGAAGTTGGACAAGGGCAAGGTTTGCAAGGAAGCACTGTTTTTCTTGTGCATACCTGGGGAAACTACTGTAGCACTCCAACTGCAGTAAGAATTTAAAGGTTTACTTGAGAACGTTGAAGCAAAAAATAGTCTATGTTGCCTGTTAAGAAAGAAACAACGCTCTTAAATCATAACAAGAAGTATGTTGCCTGTGTAGATACAGGTTGGTTTACATTTGTTTCAGACATTGGACTTTATCTCTGGTAATTGTCAGCTTTGTATAAATAATTCAGTCTATCTTAGTGACCAGTTCTAAAGATAATCTGTTAATAAAACAGTGAAAACATTGGTCTGAAACATACATTTTGTTGTGTTTTCTTTCTGAACTCATTAGGAGTGTTTAAACCAGACTTTCCAATATTTACTAAGTTACATAACTCATGCTCGTACACTATGGGTTGAACTCTAGAAATACCATGTACGTTCCCAGCATCAAATGGAATGAGCGGTGTTTATTTTAATACTTTATGCCCATAAAGCTTGCAGTGTAAATATATGAAGTGGGCATTTTTTATTAATTAATCCTTTTGCCACTGACATCCAGAAGTGGATTAGAAACATTAGCAATGGAGCTGTCCCTTCTTGCCAACAGACAAACATCTCAGCACAGACACAAATTCTACCTAAAAGTCTCTTGTCAAGTTTAACTGTGCTGCTGCTAATACCTAAAACTCCATGCTTGCCCTGAATTTAACTGTTTCCATAGTTGTCTGAAACGGAAGAATGATGTGAAAGCAAGTGTGGTCTGCATCATTTTGGGATTCCAACATCTGACCCTTCAGAATATGCATGATTTTGCTGAGGTGACCTACAGTATTCAAACCTCAGGCATTTTTTTTTCAATTCCAAAACAAATGGATGATGAAATTCAGATAACTAATTTAAATGTTTTAGGCCAAACGGAGAACTCTCAATACTGACAGTTGCCCTCCCTCACTGTAGGGTGGGAAAGGAAACATCTATTGTATTCATGGGGAAGTCCCCTGAACTTCTGGGACTTTCCAGAAGATTAAGTTTCAGAATACAAATATACATTCATATTGCATTAGAATGTCACCTTTAATCGGTGTAATTTCTAAGAACCTCCAGTCCAGTCTTAACAGTACACTATTCTGATAAATGTGATGTGTCTAAATATTTTCACACTGTAAGATTAACCCAGATTCTGGGAACAAATTACATGGAATAGACAGATTGGAATACACGTTTGTCTGTGTCTTTATCACATCCCTGCGTATGCTTCCATTAAATCATAGATGGTATGTAATTTAAATTACTACCATTAAGGAAACACCTATATGGAGGTGATTTCTTTCTCTCTTCCAGGTATAAGATTACTGTATGTTGTATTCTTGACTCTTGAGCTTGGAGCAGTCAGCTTAACCAGACTGATGTGAGTATGTGCAATGCTCTGGGGTTTATTTTTATTTTTTAATAAGTTGTTCCTGATATGCTCTGAGCACCAAAAAAGAGCTGGGTGATCTTCTACGTAATTTCAAAGTACCTTTGGCTCTATTCACTTAAGCATTTATAATGGACCTAGTGATCGTGGCTGCGTGTATCTCTGTACCACAGACTTAGAGCAAAGCCTGTGCAGGAGGCACTGTTTTTAAATAACCTCTTAACAACAACAGTCCTTCCTCACTCTTTCTATGGGAGTAGCTTTGTTGAGCAGTCAGTCCTCGCTCCTGTAGTTGTTCGCTGAGAACAAGTTTCCGTAGTTTCCACACCTCGGAGGTAACTGTTTAATACCAACGTGTGTAGAGTCTCCCTACAGAGCTGCATGCTGCCAGAGGTTTGGGATTGCAGCAGTTCCTCCAGCTGATGCCTCTGACCTGTGATGTTTAAAGGTTGCTTGGCACACAGAGAGTTCACTACAACATGTTAAAATGTTGTCAAATATTTTGTGCAGCATTTAGGTGGTTCTTATTCTGCTAGAATGAATGATAGGGCAGTAAAAGGCTGTAAGGCACAGAAATGCATATGGAAGAGAACAAATATTTTCCGTCTGAATGACTCTGGCAGGTCAAGTCAACATCTCAAGTCCTGACAGGCCTACCCTGTAGGGAAAAAAAGGGAACACATGCTGCCGCTTACATGGATCTTAACCTTGCTAACTTGGCATCATTTTGTGCTCTGAATACTCCTTTCGTTGATGGTAGAGACACAGTCCTCTTTTCTAACATCATCTCCCACCTTCTCCATGTCACTGGGGAAGGAGAAGGTCTCTGCTTGCAGGATTAGCTCTCCTTTCTGTCACGGCCTTAGCTCTTCTGCTGGAACAGCTTCACATGCCAATGTTTGCTATGGAAGGAGGTGGCCCAAAATGTTCTGCGTGTTGACCAGCACAGCAGGATAAATTATTTATTTGGCATATCTAGATAGCCGAGTGGTACCAGAGCACCGTTTCTGAATTGCCTGCTGTGCCGGCCAGGTACGACGTACCTCCTTACACAGGGTTCATGCAGCTGTTTAGCGTGGCACTGAGCCCAGGCTAACGACCTGTAAGAAGAGGCAGGGTGCAGCAGCTTGGGCACAGGACCTCGTTAGAGAACAGGGATGTTAGTTTGTTGTATCCATTGCTGTACTCACATTACTTGGGTTCAGGCTGCATTTGTACACCCCATGGCTTTTAGATGGGTGCTGGTTCACGTCCAGCAAGCTTTCACTGCGGGCTGAGCGGGTGCCATTGTCACCGTGCGTGTGAGGTACCTGCTGTTTGCAGAAGTGCACACTGTTGGTGAACTGCAGCATCTGGTAGTATTGCCGGGGCTCCCTTTGGGAGACGCATGCACATGCAAACATACCTCACTAGTCTTAGCACAGATGTAATTGTATCTTCCTTTGTTATTAAAAACTGCTGTCAGAGGAGTGTGTGGTCACAGTTTAGCACTGAAGTTGGAAGTGCAATTATGAGAAGTGGCTGGCCTCGTGTCACTGCAGTCAGTTGTGCTGAGACGTCAGCCTCAGATCTCACAGGGTCATTTATCCCTCAGTTCTCAACCCACTACTGCTTCACCTGCAGGTAAAAGGAGAATTTGACTCGGGCCAGAAATTAAACCTTGTCATGAATGGCTGTGCTGGTGATTGATTTGTTAAGCCTGTGCCAGTTGCAAAGCGCTTTTTCCTGGAGTTTGCAATGTATTCAGTGGGAGCATTAGCTCCCAGGTACTCTCACAAAAAATCATTTGATGCCCTGATTTTATGTTGTGTTGAAGATGTCTGTGTACAAATGGTACTGTTCAGACACATTTCTGTGATAATTTTTTAAGTAACCAGCAGCTACACATGGCAAAGTGAGCTGCAATCTGTCAGCAGACACATGGAGAAGAGTCATGTATTTTGGTAATTTCATGTGGTTTCAGTTTTGTGAAAGGAAAGCTTCTTTCTACAGTCAGTAGGAATTGCAAGAAACCACCATAGGTTGAAAATTAGGTGCTTTTTATGTTCTAAAAATAATATCAGAGAAAAGATGGTAAGCTGTAGTGAAATGCGGTCAGTTTGTGTGTAAATGCACTGCCTAAATATGATACTGGCAATAAATGTGTAAGAACTACAAAATGGGGTGAATTCTCAGAAACAAGGAAGTTCTCATGAAGTCTGTGAATAGACTGTATATACTTTCCAGGAGATCCTTAAAAATCTGTGTTTTCTTTAAAAATAAGTTTGCAGACATCTTTTGAGGGGCTTTTTGTTTGGTTTTTTTTACTACATATTCACTAAAGGTGTTTCTAAGTAGTTACCACAATTGTGTCACACGTTAAGGATCACAGACATAAAGCATGGAATTAGTCTTTTAATACCCTAAGTGCATTCGATACGAGGATGGAGCATTTATAAATAGAACATATTTATGGATTATGCTTTCAATAATAGTAAGTTAGCCAATGACTCTCTAACCTTTCTGGGATTTGTTTTGACATTTTTCTTTGTCTAAGTGAAGTCTGACAGCGTTTGGGGGCAATTTCGGAATGCAGAGGGGATAAGACAGTGGAGTGGCATTTGTTTGCTTTTTGTTGTTAATGCCTTAGGAAATGCTTGCTCTGGTCTCTCCCCTTGGGCTGTTTGCAGAACAGGTGTATTCACATAAGACCTATCCCAAATATTAGATAAGGTTAGGAAAAAGTTTATTTTTTATATATATATATTATGAGAAAAATTAAAATATGAAGTGTTGGGGTTTTTTGAGCTGTGCAGGAGGGTTCATCCTTACTTTTAGTGCCCAATTCAGTCTCAAAGGGAAAGGCTGTAATTCGGTTAGGTTCCTTGATTCTATATTGAGCAGGAAAAGGCAGTATAGATTAAACTTGAATTAAATTATGCGTGTGTACCAAGTGCTTGCTGGATGCTCATGTATTTGTTCATAGCATCTGTGATACAAGAAATACATTGCAGTTATTGCTGTCAGAGTCTCTTTGCCTTTTGAAAAGCTTGAAGGCAGAAGCACTAGGTACCAGTACAATGCCAGGAGTATGGAGTCAAATCAGGGAAGTCCAGCAGTGAAGAGTGTTTAAGCAACTTTCCCTTACACACCTTACCTGTGCATACTGATGCACCATCTGCCTGGTAAATGTCAGCTTTCCTGGGTTATGCAAACAGAAAACACAGCCTGGAGGTGCTCACAGCTGTACCTGTGAGATTAGATTCTTGGTCTTCTGCCCTTGTTTTAAAATCTGCCACTGCTTTTTCTTTAGTGAAAGGGAGACTGAGCACACAATGCAAGTAATTTGTTCCAATACTTTCATTGTTTACATATCAAAATCTGTTAAGTATGAGGAATTTTCACCAGCTTTGGAAGTGCAGCTACAATTGCATTAAAAGTTTTGGTGGGAAAGTCATGAGCCAGACAAGTTTGTTCTGTGTAATTAAGGTTCCTGGTTTCATTTCTTCTGTGATCTGTATGACAATACTGCATGTTTACCTCCCTTGCATTGGCGAATGTGTTCAATCACAAAGAGTTTTCGGACGCTTCTTTGAGTGTCACAGCGATGGAGAGAGAAGGAGGGCTACAGGTGTTACGTTCAGCTGATGGTCTGATTGTGCTTTAATTTTTCTTAAGTTCAAGATCAAATATTTTAACTTCAGTGACAAGAAGAATTTTCCAGCTTTTTATTCTGCAATTTGCCTGGTAGGTTGCTATGTGTGAATGCAAATAATCTGAAGACTCTTCCCCATTTTTGGCATTTTCAGTGGAATTGGTTGTTGAAGTCCTTCTCTTACTTCCACTTCCAGTTGCTTTTCCCAGCCCCTGCGGTGCCCTGACCCAGACGCCGTCATGATCAGGAAGTGGCTATGTGGTGAACCTGTTCAGAGAAGTGATGAAAGGTAGATGTAAGACAAGGCAGCAAACACAGGCTGTGTTCACAGTATGGTGCACAGTCTTGTCACCCCAAAGAGAAGGCAGGAGGAGCAAATATCCATGGGGTAGTGGCAGAGGCAGTGCCAGCTTGGGATGACAGAGAAGCTCTGGTGCAAATTGCAATTCCTGTGCCAACTCACTGTAGTCATTAGTGACAGAGAGAGATAATTATAGGTCTGTCTTGTCCTGTTGAGCATTTATTACTGGTTATTTGAAGTCCCATGTGTTAGCTGTAAATAAAATTATTTTTCTCTGAACATTTTCAGCCCAGCAGCCATTGAATGGTGTTCGTAAAGCAGCTGTTGAGCCGCCGCTGAACAGGCTGCTGCACTGGAAGTAACAGTGGAAATGTTTACGGATTTCATGCGAGTGTTCTCAGTGCTTAGGCTGGAAAGGTGAAAACAAACAATAGCGTAGAAGAGTGGTGTTTGATGACCCCAGGACGCTTTTAGATCCCCGCCTCCATTTGAGAATTCCCGGTGTGGTGGCTGCCAGGGAAGTCAGTGCCAGGGAGCAGGGTGGGCAAGGGCAAGAGAAGCAAAAGGATGGGGTGGTGGGGTGGGCCTGAGCACCCACAAGAACAGAAAGATACTGGGGTACTTACTGGTCAGCAAAGCTTGTCTAGAGTAGGGGTATATGAGAGCACAGAAAGAAGGTATGTGTGGGGAGGTTAACGTTTCAAACTAAACATTGTTTCACCTGTTAAATTGCAAAAACTAATAGGAATTGTCAGCCTTAATTTCAGCCATCAGGGTCTTACCCGTACACACAGTAATATTTATGTTCTAGGTGCTTGGTCTTGTGTATCTTGGCAATCTTCATCATACGGTACTGTGAAAGCAAACATGAAGTAATGTAGTAATCGGTGTATCTGAAATAGGATGTGGTGCTCAAAACTGGTTCCTTCTTTTTCTCACAAGTTGCTGTAAAAGGTGGTAGTGAAGATGTTAGAATACAAATTCAAGAGTAGTTAGCACCTGCAAATAACATGAGACTAAGAGCTTGTCCAAAAACTACAATTCAGGTTGGAAACTTGCTTAAACTGCGTGTGTCAAGATGTACATCTTGCAGGCAGCTTCCTGCATTGCTCGGTGCTTACTGTGTAAGTAGGTTCATTTTAGGTGTTTGCAAGTCACGTTAGGAGTTTGATTTCTGAAATGTTGGTCTTGTAGAGGAGGGAGCACCTCAAACACTAACGCTTTTGCTGATTACATATGTAAAAGATGATGCAAGCGTGGAAACCAGGCTTGTAAAACCAGAGGTTCCTTTGCTGAATGGTGTGTGAGAGGATTCGAAATTCTTCCTAGGAAAACATTGCATCTATCAGCAGGAATTTGGCAACATCTGCCTTTGCAAATGTTGCTAAATACCTGATTCAAGAGACATGCACATTTCGTCTATTTCTAATCCCTTTTGTAAACAATTGACTCCATACTTGAGTCAGGATTTGTATCGGAAAACAGAGTCATCATTAGTTTTGGAACATTGTATTGTAGCTAGGAAATTGTATTTTAAAGTGCTTTTCAGCTGCTTGCTGGGAGATGCTGATGCTGCTCCTGAAACGGTTCCTATGAAGTAGTCTTTTGGCTGGAGTCACCAGGATACATGCACAGGAACTGGGAAAAAGTTACCGATTTGCTTACCTTGAACAAACTGGCTGATACTCGCAGAAAAGTGGTAAAACTAGATACCTCTAACACCTAGGCTACTTAAAATGCAAGGAGCAACAATCAGTTTCTTTCATGGTCAGTTTACCAGTATCTACATATAGGTAGAGTATTACTTATCTGAGCATTTGTTGGACTAATATTTGGTTTATGTGGGACAAAAATCATGGCAACAGGGAGAGGCATAACAAAATTCCAGGTGCTCAGAAGAATTTAATTCACTTTTTCCAAAAACTTGTACATTTGCTTTCGTTGTTTGTTTTTAAGGAAAATAGTTTTTTTTCTCTTTTCATTTCGTAAGAGTTGCTAAACTGATGTTGGAACTAAATATTTGGTACCTAAACGTTTCAGCGTTCACATACACACAAAACCACAAAAGCTCATTTGAACGGTTACTTTCAGTACTAAATATACAGTTTGTTTTATATACATTGACTCGCTTTCTTTGATGCAAGGTGCAGCTACTACTTTGAAATGCTATTTTATCTTGGTTGATTAGCAATCATTTACTGTAAGACAGACATTCTGTAATAGATTGAGGGTTGGAGTGTGACTCTAGTGCTTTAGGCAACACATCTCCAAAGAGTATTCTCTTTCCTGTAACACTGAAGTACAGTTTCCATCGAAATGGAAGTTTCCCAGACTTTATGCTTACAATGAAATGTCTTGAATGTTGGCATAGTACCACCACCTCTGTGACACTTCTGAGTCTTCTGTGGGTGGCCAGTAAAGTTGAGCAAGGAGAGGGCCATTTCTTCTTTCCACCTTCTGATGTGAGCATCCTCTGTCTCCAGGCCCTTTCCCAAAGCAGAAATATGCTAGTGGTTGTTTCGCTCCAGCTATGAAGAGAGGTGTGCTGCCTTAGGGTAGCCAGGGGCCTGAGTAGGTTGGGCACCAGAGTGGTACGCAGGCTTAGTATTGTGGCTATGGAGGTAATACCCATTCTTCATAGTTGGTATCTGGAGTTCTGTATAATACAGTGGTATTGCTGTATCGCCACTGGGAGCATTTCCTTGTGTTTTGAAGTTCTGTCTTATTTATTGAATATTTTCGTATCAGTATTTAAAGAAGAACTGAAAAGTAATTTTCACAGATCAGTGCAGAATTTAACATTCATTGCACGCTGCCTATATGCATGGTTTGGGAAGTTATGCAACCTCTTCGTATAGAGTTGTGTGTTCTGGTGGTCTAGGCTTGTTCAGTTATAGCTTAGAAATACCGGTGTATTGGGAGCTATATACAGTACAAAACTTAGGTCATGACAACCTACCATGTACTTCTGCATATATTTCTTTGCCGTAGGTTCAAGGAGAAATGGCTTCCGTCGTTATGTATACGGACATTAAGACTGCTGAGTAGAAAAGACTAAGTTGCTGTGACGTAGGGCTATACACAGTCTGGCTGTGGAAAGAATTTGCATGGAGATGTTGCGTATTTAGTTCAGACGAAGACGACTGAAAACTAAGTGCCCAACACGAGCAATTGCTATTGGTTATCTGCAAACTGCAGTTGCTGGGAAGAGGGAGGGCTGTAGCACGGCATATTGTCACCTTGGCAGTGGGGGAGTGCCCTTCCTGACAAGCTGCCGGTCGTTATTCCAAATTGCGGAGCTACTAGATCATCGCAGTGCAATTGCTTGGGCAATTTTTTCAAAATGAGCAAGCCACATTTTTTCTGATTTTGTTACTGGAGGAGACTGGACCTGTTTTTCAGAAACACTACACACAGAAAAATCAACCTGAGACAGACACCTGGCACGAAAAAAAAATGGCCTGAATGCTAATAGTTTGGCAACATTTTAATAAGCAAATGGGAACAGTATGTAGTAATGGGAATTCAGCTGCAGCAATTGCTACCAGATCCACCAAGAACAATGGACTTGAATACCAACCCAGACTTACGACAAATATTGTGATTGTAGGTAACTAAATGACCATGGAATCTGGAGCAGAGAACCAGCAGAGTGGAGATGCAGCCGTTACAGAGGCAGAAACCCAACAGATGACAGTGCAGGCACAACCACAGATTGCAACGTTAGCCCAGGTATAAAATCATAACGGTGTAATAGTTTTACCTATTGGATAATTTTTTAAGAGGGGTTTTCTGCTCGTGGGCCTGAGAGAAGGTTCCATTGACACGATTCTGAAACAAGTGCGATGTATAGTTCCTTTAATACATGTCTTCACATTTTTAAAGCAGTAGAGATTTTTAACTTCCCATCTCGCTAGGCTGTGTTAGTTCTGAAGAACTGTATGTGTGTAAACTGTGTAATGTTAACAAAATAATGAACGAAAATATTCCTAGCATTATTTACCACAACCATACCACTGAAAGGTATTTTTTTCAAAACGTAATTTACTGTCTTTTTTTACGTTGACTGGATTGTTTTGCTGTTATTTTTTTTGCTAGAAACTTGTCTGTAGCGGTCAGTTTAATTCTGAAGAAAGCAGACTGAAAATGTAGATAAATAATGCAGCAAATACATCTTATCAGATGGGATTAATATTATAAACATTATAATCGAGTGGAACAACCTGGCATTTCACAGCTCGTATCACCCTGTTGTCTCTAGAATTTCACAGAATTGTTTGGTGTTTAGAGAGACAGTAGTAGATCGTTCATTATCCCCAAATTATTTTGGAGGGACAAGAAATGCAATCCCAGGGACCTCTCTAATTCTGGAACCTGGTTTCATGGTTGGCAGAAGCAACTCCTTTGTGTAAATGAGTCCAGAATCTGGCTCTCTTCTGTAACCATTTAATTTTAAAGGTATTTGCAGTCTGCAAAGAACAAACGAGTTTTTTTAGATCTCATCGTTTGGGGAATTAAGTGTCTTTTAAGTGGCACAAGTGTTAAATCACCTATCATTTTGTAAATGATTAATGTATTTTTAAAGTTGTTACACCTTTTGGTAAACCAGAGATGGTACACTTCCATTCAAGTGACAGTATAGGGATTGGAGCTGTTAAAATGCACAGGGTGGTTTTGTTGAGTGGAGCTGTAGTGTGAATTTGCAGGCCACCAGCTGCCCCGCAGCAGCTTGCCTCTTTGGGCAGTTTTCTCACTGTCTAACTTAGGCATAGGATGTAGGTGGTGCGAATAACACTTCAGTGTGAACGGAGTGGAAGTAGTTTAATTCTCTTGCAAAACCAGTAAACTGCTTCTCACTTGGTATGCATTAAGATTTAGTCCAGAGGAGCAGGCATGTTTTAAATTCATGTGCTGATGTACTCCAGGTAGCTGAACTTACAAGTATGTAGCGGGTTGAATGCATTTTGCTAGGGAAAAATCACCCCAGAACTTGGATGAGAATTTTTTCCAAGTAAGAAAAAGCTATACAGCTGTGGTTGAAATCCATGTGAACCACGAAGAAATACGTTACATTTTTCCTAATTTCCTCTGTTGTCATTCACTGTATTATTTGCACCTTAGTTTTTCCCCAGAACGTACATATTCCTCGTGGAGGTGGTACAACAGTCTAAACATAATTCCTTGTCTTGTTCATGTCAGCGTTATATTGTTGTAGTATGTTTAATACGTGAAGTGATGGTGTTTGGCATTAGGCAGTGCCCTCAGAGGCTTAGGCAAATCTAAATAACTAATGATGTCAATTTAATTTTTTCATTATTTCTTGTAAGGTCACCCCTCCATTAAGCTTAGTTTAATTGCTGCATTTTCAGTGAGTTCAGGGTAGTTTTCAGAGTCAAAAGGAAACTCGTTCCAGTTCCACAAGGTATGAGTCAGAGACATCTGCGGAAGTTACACTCGGCTGTTGGCTTAATCCAACCACAGAGTGGCCTCCAGTTGGTCAGCTTTGCTGTCATTGCCAAGGACTGTTTAGTCAGACATGCATTAGTAAAAAAGGTCGCTTGGTAAAGGGATATAATTTGCCAGAGGAAAGTGTGCTCATGTTAATCTCAGCCCCGGTTTCTCTCAGATCTAAGTTAAGTACCACCATGTAATGCTGCAGCTGTTTTGCTGAAAAAGGAAGGTAAAGGCAAACTCAAATTTGTGGATTAGAGAGAGACAGCTGTGGAGGAGAGAGGTCTACATGTAATTCCCTTTAATTTTGTTGTTAAGCAAGATTTCTTTGTTAGTGGCGGATGTTTATGGAAATTCAGAGATCAGCTACTGCAGCTTTTCGAGAACCACATGTTCATGGGCACAGCAGAGGATTTACTTCTGCATCCGGTACAGAGCAGCTCTTTGAGATTAGGTAGGATGGCAGTGCAGCCCCTTCTCATATTGTAGCTACATGGGTGGAATTTCTTGAAAATGCTGTTGAACGCTGGAGAATGGTTACATTTTCCAAACTTGGGTGTCCAGAAGAAGGCTGGCTAGTCAGCAACCCGTGACCTGGCTCTGGTCTGCGAGAGCAGCTGCCGCTTGCCTGCAGTCCTTCCTTGAGGGCTGTGGTGGTGTGAGTTGGGCGCAAACAGAGGGCTGTGTGCGCTGGTACGGCAGCCCCTGCACACTCCTGCCTTTCAGGAGCCCCCTCAGCCATGAACACATCTGTCGTGCCACCAAACAGTTGCTGAGCACCGGACGTGCACTGTGGCATGTGCCCTGCCACGTAGCAACCTTGGTGCATGGCCCTTCAGCCACCCGTAATGGTTCTTGTGACCAGCCAGGGTGAGACTTCCCCGCGTGATGTGACCAGCTTTGTGTGGTATCACTGTCCTCAGAGCCGGAGCCTCTGCGCAGGACGTGCGTGGCTGTGCACGCAGTGCTAACGTACCGTGCTGAAGTCATGAGTGTATCCCGGCTGGCATAGCCACTGTGCTTACAGGTCTGTGCTGGAGAGACAAACTGTGTAGGTACCGAGGGATTAAAATGCGGGCAATTTGTCCTCGTAGAAGTAACTCTTAAGACTAGAGCTGGTGTTGACCCATTACACTGAATCACAATAACTGCCTACAAACCATTTGTTTCTGCTGCAAACCCATGGGTTTTCTGTCTGAACTCGTGGTCAGTTTTCTTCATTTAAATGGACTTTGCCAGCTGGTCAGTATGGTTCAGTCTCTAGAAAGTCTGAAAGGTATGAGTCCCTAAAAATTTTAACTTCTTACGTCTGGCAAACACTGAATTTTCTTGAGTGAGAACAAAAATAGCTCCACTCCCATATGTTTCTGCCTTTGACTCAGCAGTGTCTGTAGGAGTACACCCAAGTCCTAGCAATATCTAGAACTAAGCAAAAGGTAGTAATGTGTTATTAGGCTACCTCAGAATAGAGACAGTTGTGTTTTTCTCATTCTCATCAGTGGTTTTACAGGCGATGTTTTGAGCCTGCAGAAATTCTGCATTAGATTCATTTGTAAAGTAGGTCAGATGTTGGGCTTAGGCAGTTCAGGGGGGTTTATATTACACAGAAAGATTTGGGTCATCTAACTGGGGTCTAGAAGAGACACAATTCTTTCACCAAAAAGTGCTCTTGGTGGTGAAATAAGATTTTTGCAATAACCTAATTTATGTTCACTGTCTCTTTTTTGCAGGTATCTATGCCAGCAGCTCACGGAACGTCTTCGGCGCCCACGGTGACCTTAGTTCAGCTGCCCAATGGGCAGACAGTTCAAGTGCATGGAGTAATTCAGGCTGCCCAGCCATCAGTTATTCAGTCTCCACAGGTCCAGACAGTTCAGGTACTGACTGAAGAAATCCCTAATAGGTGAATTGGGCCTTTTGAATAGTCCTGACAGTTCACTGGTTTCTAATGTCTTTGTGTCCCAGATTGTGTTTTTGCTTATATAAACTTTTAAGAGCACGTTGAAGGCAAAATCTGTACAACATTTGCTACTCTGACTTTTCTTCTGTTTTGGTTTAACCACTTTTCACTTTCAAACATCGCTGAGTTTCATTTCCCTCTAAAATTAGGTTGGTGATCTTAACAGCCTCATGGTTTTTCTTCTCTACTTTTTCTCTCTGCTGTATTTTCATGTATCTTTATTGAGTAAGAGTTCATACTGTCCTGAAGTGAACAAAAGGGATTTTTGTTTAATAATGTAATCATTAATGAGGCTGATATTTTGGGACAAGAGTCTTTGCTACTTAGAAAATATTTGCACTGGTTTACAAAACAAAACAGATGTCTGTGTGTTAATGGTCCTTAAAATAAGCCTATCAGTCCTCTCGTAAAAATGGTTTCAAGATTTGCTTGTTGAATGTTGTTTGCTTTATATTTTCTCTTCTGCAAAGTCAGACAGATGATGCAGTATGACGAGGTGGCTTGGAGACATAGGAGACCAATAGTCTGAAATCTTTAAAACCTGTAACTTTTTTTGTAACCACTTTAAGCTCAGTGTTACTGAATGCAGAAAGTGAAATTGCTTGGTGTACAGCAGCTACACAGGGAAAGGGCTGTACATCATTCCTTTGCTATTAGTACACAGCTCAAAAAATGTTTAATTTAAAAAGTAGACATTGTGACTATTTGATACAGATGGGTGTTATTTTAAGAAATAATAAGGCATGCATAATTTCAGTCTAGGACATTCTGATAATAATCTTTGTTTACTCCCTGTCAGCTTTATTGCTGAGTTTCTGGCAGGCTCTACCCTCCTCAGCCATTGGAGTCAAAAGTTTAGAGTTGCAATCTGTCGGAGGTGAGCAGTTTTCAGATAAGTGCACAAGTTACTAGCCCAGAGGTGGAAGATAAGAGACTGACAGTGAAACCATGCTTAGAATTCACCTGGCTCAGTGTTTGGAATGCTGTGATATTCAAAAACTAGTTCACAGTCATCCAAGGACCTATTCAGGCCCTCTGATAACTGTGAGATTTGGGCAATTTTGGGAAATTTGGACAGCAAGCTTTTTGAGCCTTTAGGAATCTTCCCTGCATTGCATAAAATGTCAGGCTGTGAGCTATGTTTCTCACACAGACACTTCTCTGTTCACTAGCTATCATTAGTTTTTGTGTATTTGTCACATGAATATAATCTTTTGGAAAACAGTCTTTTTATGTATTGGAGATGGTTTTACATTTTTTGCACACTTCGAATGTAAAATTGAAATATGATTGCAAACATTTTAGTTTTCTTTCCTAAACCTTTGCCTTTTTTTAGCACAGATGTTTGGAATTACAGCACTGCATTATTTTTTAGCATCTTCATGTATGACATCTTTCTGACAATTCCTCCCCCCTGCCCCCCCCAAGCCAGTCTCATTGTAACATATCTACCCTATTGTTTATAGATTGATGTTTTTCAACTTCAGTGTTTTGCTCTTTGTTTCCAAGTGTTTCTGCTATCTTAATTTGGTTTTAATTACTGTCTCCCTAAATTTTACTAAAAAAAGTTTGTTTCCTTGAAATAGATCAGGGAATCATGGGAAGCAAAAAGTGTATGGAATTGCTGTTTATTTTTTCTTATTGAACTATTTAAATTGTAAGGAATATTCTCACTGGTAGATAACTGTGGTCATTCTTCACTGGATCTGGTACTGAACAGCCGGCCCTTCCTGCTCATTGCCTAGGCAGAAGCAGTGTAGAATACTTGAAATGTAGTGTTTTTCACAGGATGTCAACATTTCCTTAAAACAAAGACATTGGGAGTGTCTTGTTAAGTTTGATTGCTGTTCTTGTTTACAGATCTCCACTATAGCAGAAAGTGAAGATTCGCAGGAGTCAGTAGACAGTGTCACAGACTCACAGAAACGAAGAGAAATTCTTTCCAGGCGACCCTCCTACAGGTATGGAGGTTAAAAGCAGAAGCATTTTGCTTGATGGATGGGTTCTTCACGTGGGCAGACAAACAGTGTGATTATATCATTATTTTTAGATTTACCATTTAATTGCAATCTCTCTTTTGCAATGTTTTTCCATGGAATAGGATGTAAAGAGATAAGCAAATGGAAGGTGAAGGAAGAAACCTCAGCTGCTAAGACAGAAATGAGCTGAGAATAAGCTTATTGCCAGATTTGTGAAACATTGAGGTATCATTGTGCCTAGGTGCCTTAGAGGTAGCTTTAATGGATGCTTGATACTTGAAATACACTGAAGCTTTGCAAAAAAGTGGCTTCTGTATAATCTGTAGTCTGCAAAAAACCAACTCTGTTGTTTTCCATTATTGTGGAAATGCTAGCAGCAATCAAACTTAATTCCTTTCTCCCATGTGACTTGAAATGGACATGTGGTGTTCTGTGGCTCAGAGAGAATTTCTGCTTGAGAGAGATTGGTTGGGTGTAAAGTTTAAGAAGTCATGGTATGAGTTGAACACAGTGATAGATATCTAGTATCTTTAGTTGTCATGGCAAATACTGCGGTAAGACCAACTGAGGTGCTCCTTGTTAGTCATCTCTTACTTTATTAATAAAGCCCTTGTACAGCTTTTTCTGGCTCTACTAAATCTCACTTTTCATTCTTAAAACATGCTAAATAGCGTTAGGGAACAGCTGTTGAGTTCAGCAGGTTTTAAGTGACGTGTAGATTCCTGCTGCTTCAGAAAAGTGAAATGCTCCTTTTTCCTTTATGAGCATAGCCTTAGAAATCCAAGCTAGACTCTAGGCCTGAACATATCTCAACCTTTTGGGTTTTTTTAGCACATGCAGATTATTTTCTACCTCCAGCAGCCTTCATGGCTGCTCTGTTGAGGACATGAAAGTCACTGCTGAAGATCCCTAGCCATCATAGATCTGGGAACATAACTTTTATTTGTGAGGAACAGTGTTGCTGACTTCAAGGCTGCCACAGACTTCCTTGCAGTCCGCTTCTGCAGCGAGACACTTGCTTTTACTATATATGGCAGAATGGCTGTGTAGCCTGAGACAACAGAGCTAAGTAACAAGCAGCAAAACTGAGAAGAGGGTACTTGTGCATGCTGACTTCTCACTGGGGTGGCCTCCTTTGCACGCACTGATGCCACACCACAGCCTCCGTCCTCAAACCAGATCCTGCTGACTCAGCAAAACTTTGTAATTGTAAAAGTTGTATACGCAGCTTGGACTCCGGGCAGGCGTAGGGGTCATGTCGCAAAGGCTGGGCCACGCTACTGCTGTGTTCACTGAGTTCCCAGTTGGCATTATTCAAGCTGCTGTGACTGGCCACAGAGACAGGACAGGTGCAGATATGTTCCCAGGAATGAAAGCTCTACCTCTTCCCCAGAAACTCCACTTTGATCCTGCTACTGCAGTACATCATGTGTTTTCCGTGTCAGTTCATGGCTCCTGTATTTGTAAAGCTGCCACCTTACCTTCTATCTTAAACCCTTCTTTATGATGGCAGAGGTAGGTTTTAACCACCAAATCATATCTGACATGAGCTTAGAAAGTGGTGAGCTTTCTTCTCTTCTATTTTGAGCTTCTTGGGTTTTGTTCCTCATTCTCCTTGCTCTCTCCGTATTTTTTCATCTGTTCTGTCCACTGGTTTTTCTGGTCTAACACCTAGATTGCAAACCCTCTGGATGGGCGTTTCTCATTTGTCCAAGTGGTACTTGGCACAGGGGAGTGCTTATGCAGTGCTGGGGTTCTTACATGCTCACAATCTCAAAACAGCAACAGCAAAGCTCAGTCAACTTGCTTAGCAGGGTGACTGCTCTCCCCAAATAGCTCCATACAGATGTATGGCCTCCCAAAGCCTTAGGAGCCTTATTTAAGAAATGAGTGTTGCCTTGGAGCGTGTCATCAGCTGTGTTTGCTTCATCACACTTTGAGTTCTAGTGACAGTCCACAGGCAAATGTATGAGGAGAATTAGAAAGAAAGTTGCCCATTACCTAAGTAGCTTTTTGCCGTGACATAATAGAATATGCCAGCAGTGGAAAGGGCTTGACAGTCCTCTGAGAGACAGTGTTTGGTCTAAACAATGCAGATTGCACTAACTGCTGCCGTTAGTCTTACAGTCATGCTCAGAGGGACTGTAGCAGGGATGTTTTAGCAGTTTTTGCTTTGGATAATTAACCCAAGGAAGTAATTAAACAAACTGTTCTTTTCCTTTACCCATGCTAATGTCGCGGCATTCTCAGGCAGCGCACCTGTAAATGTGACTGTGTGACTTCACTCAAACACACGGTATTCTCTCCCAGGCAGATGTTAGATTATAAACTGGTTACTCTTTGCAAGCACTTCTGCTGCTGTCCTTTATACTTGGCTCTCCGGCTGAGGCCTGTACAGTCTCTGAAATGGAGCAGTTCCTCTAATCTAAGTTAGGAAACACGTTTTTACATACTTTTGCTTTCTTCAAATCTTTATGTGGCTAAAAGCAGGAAATGGGTGAAAATGGATGAGAGAAACGTGTTTTTAAGAAAAAGGGAAGGTTGTGATAGCTGTATCTTGAGTCAAGAAGAACCTGTTGAGAAGCACCTGTATGTTGTATTGGTGAGCACAGCTGTTGGGTGCTGGCTCCCCTGCCAATCTGTGCATGGCACTGTGAGCGATCCTCTCCAGTAAGAGTTTGAATATACGCGGGTTTTTCATTCTGCACCCATAGTTTCCGTGCTGGCTAACTGCACTTCTCAGTTTTCTCCAGCATTATGTATCAAATAGACTTCTTTTTTTTCCAATTTTTATTGAAATCTCTACAACACACTGTCTTTGCCAGAAAAATTTTGAATGACTTGTCCTCAGACGCCCCAGGAGTGCCAAGGATCGAAGAAGAAAAGTCTGAAGAGGAAACAGCAGCACCTGCCATCACCACTGTTACGGTGCCAACTCCCATTTACCAAACCAGCAGTGGGCAGTACAGTATGTAGTCTGAATTTCTCAGTGGTGCTAGTAAGTGGGGATGAGAAGATGAAGAACTATTATTTCTGTAACTGTTTGGACTAGGACAGAGCAGGAGGTGAAAATAAGATTACTTTGTTTGATAACCGTGCCTTTTAAACACATCCCTACTGTAAGTATTTGAAATGTTTGATTAACGTTCTGGGACTGCTTGCCAGTTAGCGCAGCTACTGCATCCCAGGGCAAAATATGAACTAGCTATAATGCTGTTGTAAACTTTTTCACTTCAGGAACCACACGAGGTAATTCAGAAGTTTCTTTTTTTTCCTGGCAGATTAATAATACTGGTTGACAAAATTAGAACCTCATTAGTAGAAAAAAAATTACAGTTTGCAATTAATTTTTAGAAAGTAATAAGAAAAAATAAGAACTTCAGCAATCTTACTTAAAATATGTAATAAATGTGTGTTTCTGTTTTTGCTTTATTCATTAGATTTTATAGATACAGTGCTTTGACTTAAAGGATTGAGGATACAGCAGTAAAGCTAGAATTCACACGCTGTCCCACACAAACACAGTATTAAATATACAGAAGGGAGAAAGAACTACTACGTCTTTCTCTTAAAATCTCTAAGTATCTCTGTTTACTTCTTAGGAGCCACTTTGCCTAATACCCTACTTAATTTTATTGAAACTAATGTGGTTAACTCTGCTTTTCCACCATAACTGTGAAATAACTGCCCGTGCAGATTCTTGAGATTTTAGGGTGTAGAACACAGTGAAATTCTGAGGCATCACAAATGAGCGGTGATGTCGCAGTACACCTGCATGATAGGCTTGAGGGAAAGAAAGGAAAAAAAACCCTGCAAAGACTGCTTGAAGGAAAAAAAAAAGAGTGTGAAACTGGACCTTTGTGAATCGAAACACTTCTAGGCAGATGATGAGGAAGTTGTAGAGAAGGGGGGACACCATCAAGGAAAAAAAAGTGCCAAGGCAAGACGAAAGTGAAACACAAGACTGATAGCAGTAGCAGCAGAGGAGACTGAAGGGCATAAAGGATGGAAAAGGAGAGGAATTTCAAATGAGAAGAAAAAGAAAGGACCAAGGAAAAGACTTAAACCAACCAAGAAGAGAATCTTAACTCACAAATTAAAAATTATTTCCTGGAGGAGGATTGTAGCTCCTCTGTGTGATGCTGTTTTATCAGAGAGACTAGTTTGTGGGTTAGGCTGTGGTTTTTGTGCTGCACCCACCTCACCCCCACCCCCCAAAAATATTTGTCCTATGAAAAATTGAATGTGTCTCATTTGAGGGTGTATAAGGGTTCACGGGGTTTAACTTGGATCAGTATTCTTCCATATCTAGGTATAATACTCTAAGTTAATGTAATGAGTAAATTAGTGTCTTAAATGCTGTGTCAACCTTTTTTTTTTGTCTTCAGTTGCTATTACCCAAGGAGGAGCAATACAGTTGTCTAACAATGGCACAGATGGAGTGCAAGGCCTCCAGACATTGACTATGACCAACGCAGCGGCAACCCAACCTGGCACCACCATTTTACAATATGCACAAACCACAGATGGACAACAGATACTTGTACCCAGCAACCAAGTTGTTGTACAAGGTGAGAAACTTCACTGCCAGTCATTCTGTATAACATTTTCTCCATGCAGATATAAATTGCCAACCTGACTCCTTCAAATGTGTCAGGAAACAGAATTAACAGCTTTGGCACAGCTAAGTCTTTTAAATGATTAAAGGAAATTCTGGACAAAGCTATTTGTCACATTTTCTTGGAACCTTTTCCCTCAGATTGATAAAATAGTAGGTATTTGGGGTTTACTTCTTAAAACAATATATTTATTTTTGGTTTTCCTTGCTGTATTTCCTGTATTTTGTCCACATGATTTTTTTACATGTTCTGCAAAAAGTGGTACCACTTTAGAGTTCTCCCAGATAGTCAACTGCAACAATAGTAAATTGAACACAAAGCATTCTGTTCGATTCTTTCTATAAGGACACTTTAACTTATTAGTAATTTTTTTCCCTTTTCAATTGCAAGTCATCATTTCTTCCTGTTGTGGCTTTTGTAACTGATCACCAAGCACTTAATCATTGAGTCTTAGAATCATAGAATAATTTAGGAAAGTGCCTTAAGAGGTAATTTGGCCTAGCCCTCTACTTAGAGCAAGCAGAGTGACTTCAACTTAGAATAAATCGGCATTTTTTATTGTATTAAAATATGTTTTTTGTTTATTAAAAATTGTGGGGGGTGTATTAAAATTGTTTATTAAAAAATAAGAGAAAAGGGTACCCCTGTCTTTTAGTTTTGTAAAACAGGTGATTTGAAAGTTACCCAGTGAAGCGGTCTCCAGGCATCAGTGAAAGTACAAGGCCGAGAAAAATACTAATGTTGCATTGAATCTTCTGGTTTTTGTATTCTTAAGGACATGCAATTTCTTTAGGTGGTATCGTACAGCCTGAGGCTGTAAAAAAAACCCCTCACTCCTAGATTATAATAAACAAAAGAAACCCAAGCCCTCGTTCATTCTAGAGAAGCAGTGGAGTGCCTAGTTTGCACTCTCTCGTTGGAGTAAATGCTACATTTCTACGCGCTTTCTTCTGTGCCAAATACGTACACGTGCAGTTTCTCCTTTTGCAGCTAGACATTTGGAGCCTAGCTAGAAATACTGTTCACCATCCTTCATCTTCTTAAAACTGCTAAAACACTCCCAAAACCAGAGAAGTAAAAAGAAATGTACCAAGGGAGAAAGAAGCACAGCAAGACAAATCAAGTTATCAAGCACAAGTGAAGACTTCTTCAGCAGGAATGCCCAAAACCTTGCACACATTAATAAACTATGCCTGAGGTAGCAATGATGACCCAGATAATGGTCATCCTTCCTGTACTGTAGCCCAGAGTGCCTGGTTAGATAGATGACTAGACGCTGTTCGCGTCACATTGAACAGCGCTGTCACCAAACTGACATCACGTTGCCTTGTGTCTTTCAGCTGCCTCAGGAGATGTGCAGACCTACCAGATTCGCACCGCCCCTACCAGCACCATTGCACCAGGCGTAGTCATGGCGTCTTCTCCAGCACTTCCAACCCAGCCAGCAGAAGAGGCCGCAAGGAAAAGAGAAGTGCGTCTAATGAAGAACAGGCATGTACATTTAGATCACACTTGCTTTTCCAGTCAGCTCTGCATAGAACTAGAGTGTTAAGCACTTAGAATCCTGGTTGGTCTTAGTCATTTTATGAAATGCTTTCTGAAGAACTTGGCTTTATTTAAAGATATGAAGCAAAGAAGCTCATCTGCTAATGCCCTGTATTGTCACTATAAAACCTTAAGTAAAGGTGTCAGGCTCATTCTGTGAGCTGTAGGAATTTGTTGCTATAAGGAGAAAAGTCATTGGTGAGAGTCTTGCTTGACTGCAGATAATGTTCTTACAAACACCAAGGTGAGTTGATACTTTTGAGTTAATACATTCATGTAGTTTCCTTTCTTGGATTCTTTACCTTAGCCTTCCGCTGCTGGCCTACCTGCACTCTTCACGAGTGCTTTCTTGATTGTCTCACTTGTCTTTAGCTGCTTGCCCTTTGGGTTTCATCCTCCGGAGGCAGACAGACTCGAGCAAAGGCTAAACAAGCAGCTACTCCTTTTGAAGTCTCATGGAGCTGGTAGTGGCAGCAGAGGGGCTGCGAGACAGGAGACTAGATCTGGTAGGATTTAGTGTGTGAGGAGGAACAGCTAAGCCTGCCGAGGTGGGGCTTGGTGGAGAAAGCGAAGGAAGGGAGCAGCAGTCAGGAGCTGAGCATGATGCTCCTTAAGCCTACTGCTGTGGGAGAGGGAATGGGTGGGCCTGAGCTGACCCATCAGGCCAAGCTTGAACTCCATCCACAGGCCACCGATTTCAGCCTGTAGGTTACACTGTGACACTGAGAAAACGTCAGCACTTCCCTCCCCTCTGAGGAGGGGAAGCCCCATGAAAGCACTGTTCACTTCATCTGTCAGTCTGAAAAACCCGTTACGTTGCACAGGTGCGTTTATCTTCTGTAGATTGCTGAGCAGTGAACACAATAGAAAGTTACATGAGCAGACCCAGTGCTTCTTTGAGGGGCTTTAATGAAGTAAATAATGCTGAACAGCAGAGTTTTTTAAAAGGTTTTTGTACAGAATGTCGCCCATCTCCCCTTCTTATGTATTTTTCTGGAATCAGTGAATAGTAGATGTCACCCTTTCAGGCTCTGCATTTGAGAAAAAATTAATTAGCATTCTGAATCCCCTCATTTAGTCAGCAGTCTTATTCCAGTAAAAGAAAGCTTTTGTGGTTGGGAAAGCCAAGAAAAACAATGGGGAATTACCCCCACTTGAGTTAAATGACAGCTTTTGCAACAGTATCATCGTGCATGTGGTGCTTTTAGCCTGCCTGCTCAATGGATATTTGCAAACCTAGGCTCCATAGTAGAGTGGGCGAAAGAGATACAGAGAGGCAGATGGTGAGGTGGTACTTATTGGAGGATTACAGCGTAAATATTCATAGATATTATTGTGCAAATTTTCTGTGTACATTTTACATTTTAAAAGCTCTCTTGTAATTCAGTAGAACTCTGGCTGTTCATAAAGAATAACTGATGCACAGACTTGTGGCAGCTTAATATGCAGCCCAAGCTGGCACAAAGAACAGAAAAAGGAAGAAAAAGTCACCCAGGAAGACAGGTTAGTAGTTTGTGCTGGGATGCACTTCCTGATCCAGCAGTATTTAATCTTTTGATGGCACAAGTAACAGCCCAAAATTACTTAAATTCTAAATGTTGCACATGGTGCCCTGAAGTGCTGCAAGCATGTGAAATTGTATTTTTAGGAGTGACAAATGGATCCCTGAGTCCTTTCAGGGCTTTACAAACTGGGTTTTCTTCATCCTGTCTTATTTGTGGAGCTGAATTTCAAAAATTACTTTTAGGTCCGGGAACAAGACATTCTTTTTTACCTAGTACTACAACTGCTATTTATCTAATAAGTGGAAGAACTGGGTTCAGGTTTGTCCTCTCATTTTCCAGAACACTGACTGTATCGCCACTATGTAGTATTTGCAATGAAGGGACACAGTCTCCCCTTTGGAAGCTGCTGTGCTTTACACCTAAAGGTTGAGGGCAAACAAACGTGCATTTACATGTATCTGCAGCATGCTGCTTTGACAAGCTGCATTGCAGGAGCAGAGCCCTCTGCCTGGACTCCCATCCACCGGAGGCATTTAGCCTTCTGCTTACTGCACACTGGTACCATGACTCCTGCTGTGCAGGATAGCTTCTGCCTTGGTGTTACTGCCTTCCAGATGCTCACATTAACACCTTTCAGGGATTTCTCACTGGTGGTGTTCTTATGTTACCAAGTTACCTGCGGGCAGCTCAGTCTTTATAGGCAAGACTTAAAAGTTTGTCTTGAGATCTGCTTCAGCACGTTAGCACTGCCACATTCTTGGCACAGCAGACAAGGACTAAGGAGTGGTATGGTTGCCAGTGAATGTTTATTTTGTGATTTTTTTTAAATTTGAGTCATTTATATTATCATTGCCCATAATAATGTTGTTAATTAATTGGAAGTATTGCTCAAGAGCAAATATATGAATGCTCTAAATACAGCTCTTTTTTTGCACCAGTTGAACGTCCTGACAATGAATATTTGCTTAGACTGCAGCAAAAGGAAGGGTTAAGACTCCAAAGAGATTAATAGATTAACATGGGTCTTATCCATGTTTTTATTACTCATCTGTTTATTATAATACAATCAATGAAATTATTGCAGCAGCATTTAGCTTGGCCTAAATCCTGCAAGCAGAATCTTGTCATCGAGTAGGATCCTTTTCTCACAGAATCAGAATTTTATTGTTACCAACTTACTGGGATCCCCATGTTGAAATGATCTGTGGATTTTGAGTGTGTCTGATTTGTGAGGAGCAATTGTTATGAACTCAGCATTATTTCCTAACCCTACCTCCATGTTCTAAAAATGGCAGTACTAGGTAAAGGTTTGACCTGAAGAGTTAAGTAGCCCGTGTCTGCAGATAATCGTTCCGGATCTGAATGGCCTTTTTTGCTTTGCAGAGAGGCAGCACGTGAATGTCGCAGGAAGAAAAAGGAGTATGTGAAATGTCTAGAAAATCGAGTGGCTGTGCTTGAAAACCAAAACAAGACATTGATTGAGGAGTTGAAAGCACTTAAGGACCTTTACTGCCACAAATCAGATTAATTTTGGATTCCCATTTTCACTTGTCCAGGTGGGATAGAGACTGGTTCTGGCTATACCCAGAAAGACAAAGTAAACTTTTTATTTTCTAAACGTTTCTTTTTTTCTATGCGCAAAACTGCCTGAAGCAACTACAGAATATACTTCATCTGTGCTTTGCATCAAACTGTGAATGTTCAAGTACTTGCCTCCACTTCTCCCCCTACAAGATTATTTTCATCATCAATCTCAGCGTGAAGAAGAACAGGCTTCTTTCTCGTCTCCCCATCCTCTTCAAGGAATAACAGCGGTCACTTGGGAAGTTACTGTGGGGAGGGTCCTTTTGTAATGAGTTCAAGAATTTGTGCTGAGCTCTTTCCATTGCCTTAGAGACAGAACCACCCCAGCCTCTTGGTCCAGAGAACTGTGGGCCACATAACATGGAGCATGCATGGTGCAACGAGGAAGCGATGGTTGCCAAATTGGTTTCACATACTCGTTATGAACTATAAAAATACACAGCTAAGCAGCATGCCAAATGAAAGGCGCTTCACAGTCACGTCCTTGGTGTGGAGATGACATACCTTTTTCAGACTAGCCCAGGAGGGGTTTTGATTTGTAATCTGTATTAAGCCCTCCTGGACTAGTAAAAACTTCTCCATACCTCAGAAAGCATTGAAGTGAGCTTCACTGGTCAGTTGTTGCTTCTCGAAGCTTATGTGTGCAAGTGTGTTCAGCATTCTGAATGCACAAAAAGCAAGCACCAACTTCATAGGGTATTGGTTGGGAAATGGTATTTGGTTGGGAAAGGAATTCAGAATGACAGAGGTAACAGTAGTGACGTTTTGAACAGTTACACGGTAAGCAAGGGTAACACAAGAAAGCAGTACCTGTCTGAATGCAGAACAACTCAGCAGTTGAAGCGTGGCCAACTCCACATACATGCTCCCTGATGACAGTATACTTGTGTCCCAAGTCCTCTCAAGCATGAGGTTATCTCCGTTTCTTTACCACTGTTTCATCTAATGGTAATTATTGTACTTAATGGTAACATCAGCCTGGTTTGCTAGATTCTTTGTCCGTCTTTGAGGCTGCCTTCCATACATAAATGGAAATTGCAGTATGGCAACGGCCAGGACAACCTCAAATATTGATGCGGACTTGAAGCACAAATATTCCAACTTCTGCTTTGCAAGGGACCATATTAATTATTGGAACCTGGCCAGGCTAGCTAAACTAACTTATTTGGAGGATTTTTTTTCACGTAAAGGGTCAGATTTACCAAGTCATTTGTTCCTGTAAGTAAAATTAGTCATGTGCCTCAGATGTCTGCAAGATCAAATTTCTTGTGTGCACTGAGGAAATGTGATCTTTCCCAGATTTACATTGTTAAAAAGGTAGTTCATGTTCAAAACCAACTCTGTATTAAGCATTAGGACTTCAGAAGAATCATGCTCAAAAGCAAGCAAAAAAGAATGTCAAGAAGTCATCAAGAAGACTGTGTCAAAAAGACTCGTGCAGTTTGTTTACTGGCTGTCTGCAGCCAGTCTCTTGACATACTAACTTGGGTCATTTGATGGAGTAAGTTTACTTTGGGCTTCTGGTCAAACTTTTATGTCATGAATAAGACTCTGGTCTGTACTAATGCCTTGCCTAGCTAAGTATTAGCTAATATTTTTTTCCCATTCACTTTATCTGTTTTTAAGATAAAATTTCAAACATAAGCTTCTAAAAGGTTATACAATCAATGTGATGTTACAAGAAGAACATTTGGAAGACTCTGGGCAGTTGAGTCTCAAACAGCTAAGCAGTATTAAACGTAGTTTTCTCCTTTGAGAGGGCATTCAGTTTCCAAGAGACTAAAAGAAGCAGGGTTAAACCTATAGCATTATTTTTAAACCTAGAGTTAACAATAATTTCAAATTACGTTTGTATTTCAAGAACAGAACATAAGTATCAGAATTATGAAAGAATTCATTTTCTTTCATAATTGGAAAGTTTTGAGGGGGTTTATAAATGGTCTATTTTTATCTGCCATAGAGAATTGATTCTCACGTTTTTATTTAATGGAAGATGAATTTATTAGTTTAGCAATGCAAATTTAAAGAAGACCCTAAATTCTCAGGAATGCTTTTATAAAAATTGTCTGATCTTGAAGTCAGAGAATACAAATACACACCACGGTTACCAGGTTTTCAGCATTAGTGCTGATGTAGAAATGTTGATAACGCAGGAGTCGTTCTTGTAAAACATGAAGCTGATGATGGCCCAGTTTACACAGTTGCATGGAATGGTTCCTCCAGCTTTGAGAAACGTGGAAAAGGCTGTACATGCCTACGTGAAGGCTGTTTCATTTGTAGAACCATCTGTTTGCACAAACTTGAGTTTTTGCAGTGAACTGAGAGCTGTTCCTAGGTGGGTAATGAGCACTGTCTGGTGCTTGCTAACAGTCATTCGGCACGAAGCCTAGGAGCTGAACAGACCAGGGATCCTAAACTGGTACCTGGAGAGGCTTCTTCTAATACAGGGTTGGTACAGATTTGTGCAGCAGCGAGCGGAGAACTGTGTTACTGGTTTGACTGCATGGTCTGTGAGTAGTCTCTGGTGTTAACTGGTCTATACCTCATTACCGACTAAAGTGTCACTATAAACATTGAAGTACACGTGGATCTGCAAGAATTTTTATTTATGCTTCACTGAGGATTTAAGGACTTGAATTTATTTAATGGATTTTTAAAATAATAATGTGTTAGACCCAAGTACAGGAGTGGCTAGGGTTACCCATACATGCTTTACTACTCACACTGACCCAAAAAAGGAAAGAATATGACACAGGAATCCATTCATATGTTATTTACCAAGTAGTGAGGTTGGGGTAATCAGCTTCTATAAACTAAGGCCATTTGGAATAGGAGGAAAATTATGCTGGCAGGGGGAGGGAGGGTTAGTTTTATATCTCACGGTTGTGAGTTTTCAAGAATTGATAGCCTGTTTTACCTAAAGAGAGGGTTAGAAAGGGCTAGATCCATTATGTTCATAATAAACAAGAATCGATTTGAAATACAATTTTTGCAATGTCATTATTTTGCAAAACTGCAGCACCGATCAGGCAGTTAAGATATTGTCAGAGGTGCTCTTTTAATTTAGATATTCTTGGAAGATACATATGTATAATATATGTACATATATATATATATACACACAGTATATAATCTACAGCTCTGAGAGCTTTTAAGTCAGGAATGCCGAGTATTATAGTATATGGAGGTCAGAAAAAATTTTTACTTTTCTGTGCGTGTCTGGGTATGTGTGGATGTGTGCGCGCGTGTGAAAGCTTCCCCCCACCCCAGTAGTTCTGGGCTGCATTATTCTAGTGCTTATTACTGATTTGTTTTGTGCTGTTTCTCAGTTATCCATTTTCAAGAACTTTATTTCATCTTTCATGGCTTTTGTGAGGTTTGTTTTTGTTTTTTATTGATGGAGGTTTTTGAAATTACATAAACCATTGTTTTATAACCACCACCACCACCCCCTAGAATAATTCAGTTTTGTGCTTTTTCTCTTTGGCAGCTATATATCAAAGGCAGAAAAGAATTGGAAAGGTTGTTAAGGTGTTGTTTTCTAAAGGAACCACTGGTAAGACTTCCATTTTCCTCCGGGGATAGTGGCGATGGATTTTTGTTTAAACAGTGATTTCACCAGAATCAGGTAGTTGCCAGCACCGTCACTTGTCTCTGAAAGCACAATTTCAGCCTGTCACACTCGTCAGGACTGTACAGACCCCTGCAGGTTCTGGCTGTTCT
The DNA here is from genome assembly GCA_027574665.1 of Rhynochetos jubatus. NCBI lineage: Eukaryota > Metazoa > Chordata > Aves > Eurypygiformes > Rhynochetidae > Rhynochetos > Rhynochetos jubatus. Next base: position 15,391,511 of record CM050654.1, on the reverse strand, counting down.
GTAGTTGGTGCTGGCCTTGCAGACCGCTGTCTTCTCTGGTAGTTGTACATTGATCAGAACGTTGGTGGGGTGTTTGGAATCATTAAGAGGCTCAGGAAAAAAAAAAAAAGATTTAATAAGGAAAACAGCCCTTATAGTTTCTGATCTAAATTTGTGCTGCAGTTTTTAATCTGCGTTTCCAGTAGACTGCAACTGCAAGTAGTCATCTGTTAGCGAAAAGTGACCTCTGCTTTTTCATTTTATGGTTTTTTAATTTATGACAGATAGACAGTGCTTTTTGTGGGTTAAAGTAAAGGCAAATCTCCCCATCAAAGCAAGTTCATTATCAGTGGTTGCAAATCTGTGACAATTCATATAGGATTTCATTGGTTTTCTAAGACCCTGTTTTTGTCTTTTTTTCACCCTGAAGCTGGTTAGTGATGTAACATTTGCCAATGATCTAACCAAAAGGTCATGTATTTATTTTTGTTACACTATATTCTTTGTAAATGTCTAATTAAAATGTGCACTTTTTTAAAAAAAAAAAGATGGAGAGCAACTGAGTTTGCTTGAGAAGCTCCCTGGCGGAACTGTTGTAATCCTGCTGCCTGTGCAGGATCCACTCCTCGCCCCACAGCAGTTGACTCCTTCACCAATTTAACTTGCTGATTAGCACCTGGCATCCAGCAGGCATTACTTCAGAGTGGCAGGAGATCTGAACTGGCAGTGCTGGAGACTGGAAAGAATTAAGTGTGTGGTGTCTCAGAGCAGTATGCGCAGGATGGATGCAAAACTATTTTTAGAACAGAACTAGTTCAGTGATCCCAAGTGGGAAAGGGAGGTTTAATTTGGAAGGAAAGCTGGACTATTTTTCAGCCGCTTTATTTCCCTTCATTTGAGATTTGGCTGCAGATTTTATAAGCTGCATTCCAAGAAAATAAATCAAAAGGTTTTCCAATTCTTTGACACCAGGAAGTAAAGGTACGTTGACAGTGTGTCACCCTGCTTTAAAAGGTTAAAAAAAAAAAAGCACAACCACCTTTCTTTTGCAGGAACAGTGATAATTTAGCTATACCCCTGCAATCTGTCACTGTGAGCAGGTTTTAAAAGCATGCAGCACATTGGTGGTTCTCTGTACTGTGCCTGGGAACTCATTTCCCTGAGCTTTTGAACTTGCTAGCTGTACAAGACATTGGTTTTGCAGAAACCTGCGTGTATCCCAGAGCTCTGTTGGTCTGGGAGGAGCCAGACTGATGAAGAGAGACAGGGTGCTGAAATCCTGTCTGCTGTGGGCTTGTGACAGTTCAGGTCTGTGGATGGATATGGCTTAAATCTGTACATCTTTGGGGAAGAGGGACCAGATCCAGTTGGTAAAGAGGGCTTGCATTTCAAGTGTTTCACCTTGGGATGCGTTTTTTCAAAAGCTCTGGCCCATGGAGAGACTTGTAGGGGCTAGTTTGCGTAACACAGATTGAGGACGGTGACCTGTCTGCGTTGCGGTAGTGCTAGTGCAGCTTGTGACTTGCTGTGTACCCAGGGAGGTCAAGTCTCACTTTCCCCAGCGAGGCAGATGAAGCGAGCTGTATGCCGGCAGGGAAAGGGCCAGGGACGGGCTGTAACGATCCACGGTTGGCGCGCTTCGTAAGCTGACCGCTTGCTATCCTCATGACTGGGAGCAGTCGGTTCACTCAGGCTCAGCCTCAGCTATGTATTGTGTAAATTAGGGGATAGCTGGGTGAGAGCACGGAGAAGGCAGGCCTTGAGCCTGTTGGTTAGCTGGAAAGGGCTGCTGTTAAGAACTAGGGATGTTGGGATGCTCTCCACAAGTTGTGTTTTATCCAGGTGCCACTCCATTTTTTTGTGTGTGTAATGACATTTATTTATATTAAAACATTAATTTTAAAAAGTTCTAGAACTTTGAGTTTGTATGAGATTTGAAACTGTGCTGTTCGTATGGACTCCTGGGGATGGGACGGGGAAGGGGACAAGAAGAGCTGCTAGTTGGCAGCCAACCCCTCCACAGAGTTGTCCACAGATTGGTTGTTCACTTCAAAAATCTGGATTTATAATTTGAAATTGTTTTGGAAAAACATTGTTCAGGGAAGCTTCCAGAGCGAGGGTTATTATTTTCCCTTTGTAATGTAAGCTGGAAAGAGTAAGTTCACCTCATCTGCATTTTCTGATTCTTTACCTAAACCATGTCAGCACAGAACAGGGTATTTGAGCTCAACTTCCACATACTTGTGGAAGTTAAAAGACTAAATGAAAGTCCATTATTGGGGGAAAAATAAATTCTTATTTACGTTTCCCCAAAAATCTAGAAACATCCCTGTTGTTTTTTTTTTTTTTTTTTACCTTTTTTTGTGCTTTATCTGTGTTTTTAAAAAAAATTGTACTGGGTTATAATGCATTTTATTAACACTATGTACATATTAGCTGCTTTGTGTTTCAGAATGGTAGTAATTGCTTTGTATATTAAAGTGATTCTTGTGAATTTGTGAATTATTGTCATAAAGTGCTTTTTTCTTACTGTAACCTTTGTGGTATAAACTGTCATAACTCCCTTTTTACACAAACATTTATGTGCAGACACATAAACATGCTTTAAAAAAACTCTACAAAGTCTCTTTTTTGAGCAGGATGTTCCATTTACATTAATTTAGTGGCAGATGATAGCCAGATACGAGTATGGGAAAAGGCATATTTTAAGCAGACAATGGTGTCCTCTCATGATCTGTGGCCTGCTGTAAGTACTCATATTTTCCCAAAGGGAAGACTTTTTTAATCTTAAATTAAATTAATTAGATTAGTGAGAGGTTAAGTGCTGAAAAAGCAACGTTTCTCTTCCACTCTCATATTTTTCAACCTGGTTTCCAGTATCCATTCTGGTGGCAGTTGGTTCTAGGTCTGTTGTTTAAAAATGTGTGAAAGACTTTTCCCTTTCACAGTTTCAGTATGCTGTCTTTCCCACTTCCAAACATTCCTGTATACCACGTACTACTGATGTTAGTAACAGCAGAACAGAAGGCAGCAAACACTGCAAGGATCGCAACCCAGTTATGCAATCTGCGAGGCTGGATCCAAACACGGCGACGAAAGCCAGAAGAACAAATTAAGCGCCGAGGTAAACACACCTCAGGTGAAACCAAGGGGAAGCAGCAAGGTCAGCACGTTATGGCTGGGATTTTGTGGTGTTCACAACTGAGCGTTTTCATGATGCCATTCACATACCTGCTCAGAAAAATCTGCATGTCAGTAGTGAGGGAGAATCCCACAGAGGGGTTGGTCCCTGAGATAAATACGCAGTTTGGCTTGAGTTTCGCACTGAAAAGAATTGGGTAACACAGATCCCTGTGCAGTCAGTAGGTCAGCTGGTAAACCCGATTCTTTTGACACTGCTGCACCTTGAAGCTCTTTGTCCATAGGCCAGAGAGCTGAATTTCATAGTCGGTGTCTTTATCAATCAAACGTGACTGTAGTTGCAGTGACATTTTAGAAAAGTTTGTTCCCCTGCAGAATGGCATGTTTCAGGCATGGTTTCACAATCTCGCAGCGTGTTCGTGTCTTATCTGGTCACCTCCCTGTGACTTGGATCCTCTCCCTAGGGTAAGTATTTTATTTCTCAAGAGACTGTTTATGCATTGCCCCACTACTCAGAGACCAGTGCTCAAACACAGCCTCCCTACGGATGAGTTCACATAGTCTCTTACAAAACAGGACCAGTGCAATGGAACCACCCAAAGGAGAGTCATGCTGACTTCCCTAGTGCCAGGATCAACAGGGTGACGGAAGGCGCTCGGGCAGGGTGCTCATGTCATTGCCAAACAGCCGCTGAAGCATTACCATGCGTCATCTCCTGCTAGAGCAGAAGCTCACCTGGGACCACCTCAGGACACCAGAACTTGGGGGGCTGCTCTGTGTGCTCACTCACCGGGCAATTACGCCTCTGCTACTTCTGTCCTGCACATCTGGAGTGCTTCACTCCCGACATCTCCCTGAAGCTGTGTGATGGGAAAGTGAAAAAGCTGCGAAGCCCAGTCTGGGACAACAGAAGGCACTGCTGTTGGTGCAGGTGGGTGTTAGCAGTGTCCAGTAGGAATGGGCTGTTGGTTTCTGCTGAGTTACGTTCTCACAGTTGGTGCCTGCCCCTAAACACTAGCTTAAAAAGCAACCAGGACTAATATGCTTGTGATGGTGGCCTAACCACAATATTCCTGGGTCTGCTCCCCTGAATCTAAAAGAGCATCTGCATCCCAGTAGCAGAGGAGATGTCCCCTTGAGGGGTGCCACTTGCTGAGGTGGGGAGGGACCACCAAGAGCTCAGTTCTGCAGGTCAAGTGGAAGGCACTCGCCTGAGCTGCCAGCGTCATCTCACACCTTCCTCCACAAGGAAGTGTTTACTTACAGGCAGGAGCGTTGCTTCAGCCTTCAGACATGCTCCCTTAGGTTTGCATACAGCTGCTGTGCAACAGCAGCGCTGTGAAAGAAGCCAAGCCTGGTCTCTCGGCACACGCCTGCTCTTGCAGGAAGGCTGCAGGCTGCAACAGCAGCAATGGGAAGACAGATGCTGAAAGCTGCTAAGCAATTAGAGATGCAATTAAACCGGCGTGGCTTAAAATTACACAACTTTTCGTATCATCAAACCGAAGCCCCCTTCTCAAATGTATGTAGGTTGCTGCACTAGGCTTTGTGCTGTACTACACTGGGCTTTATTCTCTGCTATTCTGGGAGGCTTTTTTAGTGTGTTCCCACTGTGCCACCACCACCAGGTGCTAAGGCTCTCAGTATTACAAGCTGCAGCCTCTTGCGAGGGCCAAGTACAGCCAGGTAGCAGGCTTTCCCCACGCACCAAGTCACTTTCTGCCAGCTCCAGCCCGGGGGGAGTCTAACATACAGTGACAACAGAAGAGCTCAGAGACAAGGAAACACCACTGGGGAGGAAAAGGAAGGGGAGTGGTGAGAACTTGCAGCCACACTCCCAAAAACTAGAGGCAGAGATTGTGGGGAAAGCTTGTAATTTTTTTCAGCTGTTGCTCACCCAGTTGATAGGACAGAAAAAGCCCTGTCTGGCACATTAATGTTCATATCATGTTCTGTTTTTAATTAAAGGTGCCGTCTCTCTTCCCTCAAAGGGATTTCAGCTCCAGTTCCAGACTGCCGATTCCCAGCGTACATACTGTTTTAGTGACACCGTGTGGCTTCTGAGGATACTGTGGTAAGCGCGTGTTCAGAGCAGCAACGCTCAGGCCAGGTCCACAGCCAAGCAAGGAACTTAGCTGAAAACACTCCAGAGACATGTCTGGGGTGAAGCACAACACCTTCGGGCCTCATTCATGGGAGCTGTAATGCCTGTAATTTCCAGATTACAGCCTGCACATCACTTCTGGGCCAGAGACCCTCTGCATCTCTTCCAGTTAGGAAGTTAGAGGATAGTGATAAAGAGCTCCTAACGTCCATGGACTGAAGCAGGTGCTGGTGTTTGCTGGTGCCAAAGACATGCACACGCTTAAAGCCTGAACCTGGCCTGGGGCTTGGTACGTTAATTTTAAAGAGAAAATAAGTTCCACATCCACAGAAAGAAAGAAAGTGCTATAGCAATTCCTGCATTTAGAACTGTAGCTGTCTTCTGTTAGGCCATTGCTTTCACCAGTTTCATTCTTCCACCACTAGAAAGTAAAGGAAGTCTGCTGCTGGTGTGAGCCGGATTCCAGGCTGCAGCATTTTTTACACAGAATCTTGTGGGATAAACACACACAGGTGTTTTTACAAGCTCAAGGCCTGAAATCTTTTACTTAAAACAGCATCTAACTACCACTATGCACAGAAAGCACACTGAAATCTAGACACTGCCCCAAGGTCCCGAGTATTAACTGAAGTACTCCCCCAGCTACAAAGACTTTCCAGCAGCACCCTCCCTTCCTAAATAACAGCCTTTGGAGGCAGTGAGCCACAAAGGCAGGAAGTAGAACATTATTTAGCGGCACTTTGAGAGTCAAGGACTGATTTGATATTTGAAGAGCAGTTTGAGACCCCTTGTTTCGCTCTCCCTGCTGGCACATGTGCATGCGTATCTCCTCCAAGGAGGCTTGATGTGTGCGAGGGGAAGTTACCTTGTTTGGGACAACGCAAGAACCACAACTGCTTCGGCAGTGCAGGCGTAGCCTCCGTGCTTGCAAGTCAGGTAAAAACACAGATTCCTAAGTTGGCTTACTCTGCAATATTGATTCCCAACCCACCCCTTACACAGATCTTGTGCTTTGTTCCCCTGTGCCTCTTCAATACAGCAGTGACAGCAATACAGCTTTATAGCAGCAGCTTTTGTTGGCTTTGCCCTTTAAATGGCTACTTTTACCATAACCTTCAAGATGCACAAGGCCTGAAGAGTTAAAGCATTTAGAGCTGGAGTCTTACCTTATCTTTCATCCACTTTTACTTTTCTAGAGTTAAGGAAGTGATAAGGGGGAAAAAACCCCGAGACTAATCCATTTCTAATTTTCCCACAGAAATTAAGTGTGGTTTGATTTTAAACAACAGGTCTTTTGATGACATTTTTGATGCCTGGAGATTCCTGCAACTTAAATCAGTTTCAAAAATTACATTTGCTAAAGAAGTCATGGGAAGACCCTATGCAACTCTACTGAGAAATGAAGCAGAGGTTCGATAAGGAGGACAGAAGTACCACCCCTGCTGTATCAGACCAAGTGGTCAGACAAGCCCATCACAACAAGAAGCCAGTGAAATAACACAACTGCAATTACATGCTTAGGAACAAATGTATTGAGTAGAAACAAAGGGAGTATTGAACAGCATCAGTGGTTTACTAACAAAGCATAGAGTCAAAAGTCATCCTTGCGACTACCCCTCTGTGCTTTGTAGATATGAACATCCTTACTGGAATCATAGTGGACCTCATACACAGAGAAACGGCCTCTCAGCATCTTCAAGAATTTGTGGTCCCGTTCATAGCGGATCCGACAGGAAAGAAGAATCACAGTTTGTTCTGAGCACAGGTGCTCCAGCGTCTGAAGCAGGTCTGCAAAAGTTTCTTCCAGATAAACGATGTCTGCACCCAGGATGAAGTCAAATGCTCCTGGAGGGAAGTTATCCAGGTCTTTTCCCCAAGTCAGTTCCTTCACCACAGCTCTTGGACGTAGTTCAGAAGGTAAGTTAGCCTGTACGTTTGACTCCAGGAACTCCAGTGCTGCCACCCTGTCTGTGATGGTAACGTGAGCACCTGTGGTACAGGAGTCTGTGTCTCAGATATACAGTCGATCTCCACAAATACAGCATTTGGAATACAGTGCAAGTCAACGGCAGCATTTGGAATACAAGTCAAGCAGGATGCTTGGTTCCTGTTAAACATTAACAACTCCCCTAAGCTGCCTGACTGAAAGCAAACAAACAAAAGAACAAAACAAGCAAAAAGCCCACTATTTACATACATTCTACCCTTAGTCAGTCACTTAAGAATATCAAATGTATTCCACATGAAGATTGAGTTAGGTAGGGAACAAAAAGTATTTTTGGGAGCTTTTTCTTAGTGCATGAAAGTAGAGAAGTTACTTTTCTGCCTTTCCATAGGTGACAACAGAATGACTTACAGGGGTTGCTACAATTAACCTGCTCCCATTCCACATTTGTTCAGGAGAGAGGCAGCCTAGACAGCCTCTTTCACAGGTCAGACAGAAGTTACGCCTGTGTGATTTTGCATGGCAGGGTTGTGTTTTGTCTAACTGCTTTGTTTTTATTATTTCAATAGGCATCTTTCACAGCCACTAGAGCTTTGGATTACAAAGTTAACCAGAGGCAGTGCACCTTTAACATAGTACCCAGTCTCTGCCTCAGCCACACACAGATCACAGGCAAATCATTTCTCTAGACCTTGGGTTCCTTGTCTGCAAGATAGGCTAGCAAGGCTTACACAAGCTCAGAGAGTGATTTCTGTCCGTAGGTTTATATCTGCTGCATACAAGGACAAGTGGAAAACCACAAGCACAGTGCTCACTCCCTTCGGGAAGAACAGCTGCAGAACTTAACGCTGCTGAGCTGTGTACCATAGTAACAGGCATCAGCCTTAACAAGGTCCCACCACAAAGTAAACTGCAGGGGCACCATTGCTACAATAAATAATGCAGCAGGCTCTGAAGTCTAACAAGAAAGGAAGATGACTCAGACAGGAAATATCACGGTTCACGTATCTAGCTTTAGTGTTAACTTCTATACCAGGCATGTAGATGTAAAAGTGCCAGTTTTACTACAGTTGTAAATTGCTTTTAACAAACAAACAAAAAAAGCCCTTACCTAATAACGTGGCCACTATTCCCAGCAATCCAGTTCCAGCTCCCAGCTCAATCACAGACCGATCCCGGAGATCAATGCCTCCCATGTCCAGATAAGCACACAAGACAACAGCCTAAACCAACAGACAAGGGCAATTAAGTACAGCGCTCATTTCAGTCATACTGAACACTGGATTTCTGATTTACACTGAGAGAGAAGGTTATGGGAAGGGTGAGACACTTTAGGTATGCAGCAAGACTTTGTTCAGCCCTTCTCTGCCTCCTGTGTGCATGTGTGGCCTTCTAATGATTCTTATGGAAGGGTCTTACAGGAAAAAGGAAAAAAGAACCATGGAGGCCACAACTCGGATGTGGCAACACTGCTTCATGAACCCCCAAACGTAACAGGAGGCAGAAAGAGTTGCACTGGGAAAGGAAAAGCTGGGGGGGTGTCAAACCCTGGTGAATGAACACAGTACTGCAAAAATCCAGGATATGCTTTCATAGTATCCTGTGTGGTATTTCAAAAGGTTTCTGCCCAACACTGGCATATGTCAGTAGGGATGTAGGTAAGGTAGAATACTAACACTTGTTTGTATCTAATGTGTGTTGCATTTTACAGAAATCTTGACAAGGTGCAATTTCCATAGCAAGATCTGTCTGGAAAGACCAACAGCCCTGTGCACCAGTTCACCTGAGGAGTTTGCTAACATTGCAACACGTGTTCTTCAGAGAGAGAGGAAAATGAAATTTGTGTCTGCACAGAAGCCGGAGGGAAGCCCTTGCATTCCTACAGCAGTCCTGTGACCGACTGCCCTGCAGCCGTGGGCCCAGCACAAACCCCTGCTTTGGACGGTCCTTGTCCCCAAGATCAAGTCTATCAGCAGTCCTGCCCGGCACTACAAGCAGCAGGATCCGTGCTGAGCTCTGAAGGGCGTTAAGCAAACATCACAGGCCACTGCCAAGAAAAGGGTGAGAGTTCTGCGCTATCCGGAACGTTTCCTGTGTCTGCCACTGCCCGTGCAGGGTTTAGGGTGGCACATTTCCCCTGGAGGCTTCTAGGATCTCTTAGGAGCGGGAAAAAACAGGTAAAGCAGAGTTTAACCTTTTCTTTCTGTAAAAATAATCTTATCGAACAAACCCCTTCCCTTAATTCAATGTTAAGTATTCTGAGCTGATTCTGAGCCCGGGCAAGCGCTACGGGAAGCCATCAAGCACAGACTATGCCGTTCGGTGTGAACACCTACCGCATCCCAGACCACCGCCGCCACCCCCAGCCGCCGCCAGTCCTGCTTGACGCGGATAGTGTGGCTGGCGAAGCGGTACGAGGCCGAAGGGCTGTGCAGCTGCCGCGCTCCCCAGCCAGCTCCCTCCTCGTAGGGGACCAAGGCCATCCCGCCGGCGGCCGATCGCCTCCTGCGGCGCGGCGCGACCCCAGGCCCGGCTCACCGCTCCCGGCGGGCAGGAGCCGGCGCCGCCGGCAGGGCGCTCCCCGAGCGCTTCGCCTCCCCCTCGGCCCGCCCCGGCCGCCGCCGGGCCCGGGCCCGCCCCGCGCCGAGGCAAAGTCAAAGGCGAGGGCAGGGGAAGGCCCGGGGCAGGGCCCGGCTCTCCGCTGGGCCCCGGCCCAGCCCCTCGCCGCGCGGCCCGCCCGCCAGCCACGCCTCGCAGGCCCGGGGCCGCTGTCGAACCTCGGCCCGGCCCCCAGCGCCGCAACCTGGGGGTGGGGGCGGCCTCCCCGGGCCCGGCCCGAGCCGGCTGGGGAACGGCGGCGGGGCCCGCGGCGGCCTGTCCCGGCGAGCCGGCGGGGGACGAGGCTGCGCTGGGTCTGAAAGGGCCCCAGAGCGCTCCTGCGCCTCAGCCGTCGCGGGGAGGGGAGCAGGGCAGGACGGCTGTCCGCAGGGCACTGCCGGCGGCCCAGGGCTGGTGCTGGCTGTCATGGGCTTGGCAGCGTGGGGTACCGGGCTGGATAAGGGCTGTGCCTGCGCCCGTCCCTGCGCGGGCCTGGGGGCATCCCGGCGGGGAAAGGCGTGACGCTGCTTCCTGCAGGAGGCTGGGGCCCGGCGGCTTCTTGTGGTTTCGGACCTACACGCCACGAAAGCAGAGGTGCGAAACGCCCTGTGGGATGTTGCCTACTCTCCCCGCAGCTTCCCAGCTCGTGGCTTTTGTTCCAGGCGGGTTTGGAAATAGGTGGAGGAAGGAAAAACGTTTGTCCGGCCCACCAGCCTCCTGGCATGGTGAACGTTGTCCCTGCGAGCGCTTGATCGCCAGCCTGGAAGCGATCCCTCAATAACTGGGTAACCAGCACAGAAACACGCTGCTTCTTGTGCATCCTGGTCAGACCTCTGACCGAGACAGCAAAGCTGAAGTTGCCCTTGGATGGCGTTGCGGCGGTAACGCTCCTGCGGCCTTGTTTGCGCATGGGCTTCTCTTCACCTTTGGCTCCATTTAACCTCGTTTGGCAAAACAACACAGTGCTCCTCTCCTTTGTGCGTCTCCATCTCCAGTTACTTGAACCTCCTCCAAAGACTGCTAAAGGCCACGGGAGGGACAGGGAAGTGTCCTGCCAGCGCTTGCGCTCTGGCTGCCTTCAGGCACGGCTGCAGATACTCTGCAGAAGGGCGCAGGACCTCCAGCCATGCCCCTCAGCCTCTGCGAGGGGCCAGGCCTCCTGTGCAAAAGGCCATACCTGGGGGAGGATGGCCGGGCAGCATGCCTCCCCTGCGCCCATCTCGGTGGCAGTGTGGCTCAGCAGCTCCCAGAGCCACCACCAACAGGGCGAGGCTGGCCCTCAAGGTTGGTGAGTGTAACCAGCTCCAGAAAACGTCCCCACTCTTTCCCACAAGGAGCAGCAGATCTGGCTGGCAGAGGAAAGGCAATGTGGTTGCATCTGAAAGCTGTTGATTTCGTCAGAGTGGCTCAGGATACATGAAAGCCTTTGTGGAGGAGCATTACAGGCTGCACAGGGGTAGCAGGAATTAAAGCTTGTTTTTAGGGTTCTGCTACTGTAGGGGAATGGAAACCAGAATTTGACTTGCCCCAAACCAGTTCGTACTTGCCTTATGGCAACTCAGACTTCTCCTCATCAGCATGCCAGAGCAGGTGCGATGATTCAGCTTACTGTGGTTTTATGTCCTAAAGTGCTGGTCCCTTGCCATTACTCCCACTTTTGAGAGTTTGAAACTGCTTGTGCTATTACCTGGGTTATTTTTTTAATTATTTATAGAGGCAGTGTGGGAAAAACAATGAGAGTGATTACACTTGAAATGAGAACTCTGCTTGGATGAGTTTTTTACTCATTTATGCTGTGCCTAAACTACATCATCAGGCAAATGGAGGAAAACTACCAAATGGCACAAAGCTTGTGCATGCACCTCCGGCTCCACATGCCAGCCCTGGGATCTCCAGCTGAGGAGATGTGGAAGATTGCAGCAGGCCTCCAGTGCTCCCAACTGCCTCCTTTCCCCCCAGACCCCAAAGCAGTTTTTGTCCTCTGCAGTATTTCATAAGACCCAGCGTCTGGCAAAACAGCAACTAGAGTGAAAGAAGGCTGTATGCGAAAATTTAGACATTTGTTCTCACAGGTGATAATGCAGTGAATGCTTTAACCCCAAGAACGTGGTTTTTGTAAGTCCCTGAATATCTTCGGAGCCCTGCAGGTTCTCTACCAATGTTGCTTCACTTCCCAGAATTATGTCCCCTTCTTCCCTGATAATGTTACTTTGGCACTGACCTCTGTGAGCATTATACAGGAGATCAAAAATTACTTTCCAGATCATAACTGGAAGCTATTAAAAGGGAATTGAGTCCACTAGAAGTTCAGTAAGGGCCCTGATTCCCCATGTTCGTTCTGAGCCTATATTTACCTTCTTTTCCCCTCTCCAAGTTCATTTTCTAAGAAGGTACAGTACCCAAGTATTACAGTGATTTGGTTTGTTCCACCCTTCCTGACAGTAAAAGGATAAAGAAAACACAACAACAAATAATTGTGCCTAGAAAGAGTTGCCCGGAACAGAAAGGCCTGTTCTCCCAGCAGGGCAGGAGCTTAGCACAACCATAAAGTTGCAAGAACATAACCCGGTTCAGCTTTTAAACACTGCAGAAGGCTACAAGGACACCTAAGCTGCAGATAAACTTACAAAGTAGGGAATGGATGATTTTAAGTAAGCAAGAATGAGTTAAAATATAAAGAAACACCGACTCAAGTCCATTCTTATCTTACTCAACTACTTGATAGAGCAAAGGCATACCGTGTCTAACTACAAGTAACTCCTGCCACTTCAGACGCAGGTATGCTGCTTGGGGTAATTAAGGAAAAGTGTTTAAGAGCAATGGTTCTTGTAATACTCAGAAGATCAAAGAATCAAGTAGATGAGACAGAAATGAGAGCAAATTATTTTGAAGCCATACTAATATACCTCCCTTTCTGAAATCTCTTTCCTGCTTAGTGTTTAAAATCCTGTCTTAGAAAGGAACGTGACAGTTCTCGTGATAGTTCTGCAGACACTGCATGCACCGCATGGCTGCGCATGGATTTTGGAGCCATCCGCGATGTGGGGAAAATACTGCATCCCTCACGCAGTCTCTGGTTACCAAGGCAAAGGCAGGTATAAATAGAAACAATCTGATTTTTTTTAAACTCTATCTAGAAACCTGTGTTCTTGATAACCCTCTGACAGCAACGCCTTATTCCAAATGGTTCTGTTCTACATTTGTGTAGAAACTTCTGGTCGCACACGTTTAATCCTTTCCTCTCTAAATAAATAGCAGCCACTTCTGGTTGTCATTCTGCTGAAATATGAAAGCTGTCTTTGAAGTGTAGTTTGGGCAAATACCTATTTTGCTAAGAGGTTTCATCAACCAAATGAACACGAGCGAGCACAAAGTTTGGAGGAAAACCTGGAACAGAACGCAGTCTTTCTCCCTAAGTAACACCAGACGTGGCCATTCAAATGACTAGCAGTGAAATGATTTAATGTTTTTTACGTTTTCATCTTCACCAGTAGCTTCCAGATTCTCCACACGAGTGAGATAGATGGGGCGGTGAATCACTTGCTGTTAAATACGAAGGGAATAAGCCAGAGATTAATTTGGCTGATGGCAGCTTGCAGTTGCAGAAGCAAGACAGCCTCAGCTTGAACTGATGTGGATCACTTTTGAAACCAATGGGGTGAATTAAAAAGAAAAACTTCAGTTTCTGCAGAAACTGATGAGTTATCAGTAGACCTTACAGCTCGCTGCTTCAGCAAGAGCCTTGCGAAAAATGTTCAAGATTGAAAAAAATGGGTGGTCTGATCTAGCGTGTCATTTCCTTTGCAGAGAGTTGCATTAAACTATGGAAGTAATCATCACAAATAGGAAGATGCATAATTTCATAAGTGCTTGAGCTGAAACGCAGGAAGTTTCTGGAGCCTCGGAAGAGGGAATGGTTCCCGTCAGTAACATTACATTCGCGCCTTCAACCTCGCATCTTGATAAACTGCCGTACATAATCACCACGTTTATTAAAATGCCTTGTTACAGAAAGATCACTTAGCTCTTAGTGGAATCGTGTGACTGATCTCTCAAAGGCCTTGCAGGTCTGAAAGCTGACATTGTTCTGAAGTTTTAATTAAGGAACACAAAGCAAAACGAGTAAGCTCTTTGTTGCAAGCAGCCACCGCAGTTCCAGCTGCACTTCATTTGCTGGAAGCCTCCTCCACTTACTACTGCACTTCCAGATGTTCACAGACCTACAGCCTTACCCACGTCTCCAGCTGCTGGACTTCCAGGCCAGGAGATGCCACGTGCCAGGGCTTGTGGTGGGAGAGTCCCTAACCCACCAGAGCACGACTGGCACGCGAGCGGGCATCGGTGCGCCCACGGGTGGATACCGGGAAGGGCGGCTCGGGAAGTGCTCCCGTGATGGGGAAATGGCAGTGTGGTGCTGGGAGTTCCCTCCTCTGCCAGCAGCTTCTGGTTGATGGTTGCAGGCCAGGATAATGTGTGTCTGGCATGGGGGAAACTGGGGAGGGGGGGAAAACGCCGCAAAACACTACCTTGTATGGATCTGGGTATGGATCTAGAGGCTTAGCATTAGGTGGCCAAATTTCTGATGTGCTCTGTAGGTGCAATGTTGTATAATTGGAGAGGAAATTACAGTGCAAGCAATGCACTGTATTCAGTTAAAACTAGTTAGCAACAACTAATTTAAAAACAACTATACGGACAGGCAGACAACAGCTATAGCATTCATACAGGTGCAAAAGCATCCACCTCAGTGCAGAGGTTACCTTTTTAAAACCAGGAAGAATACAAGTTTAAGAAAAATATGGGGGGTTTAGAGTTATTTGGCAATGGTATTGGCATCTCCACACCTTAGAAAATCCTTCAAACAATGGAGAAGAAGGAAGAGTCAAGTCTAAGAAATTTCAGGTACCTTAACACTAACAGGAAGGGCTCCTCAGAACCGCCATCCAGGCTTTGGTCGCCCAGGGTTGGAATGAAACCTTTGGAAGTTTACCCCAAACAAACTTACTGCAGGGCTTATGCATGCAATTTGGCCTTTCTGAATGAAGTCACACATCCATGTTAATGTTTGTGTTAAAATACTGGAAAGCATTCTCCTCTTCCTCATAGGAAGTTTGTATCCATGGCCTGCAGTAACAGCTCTTTCTAACACTTGGTACATCAGAATAGTAGTTATGCCAGCCCCCTGGCCAAGAGCACACAAAGCACCGCTTTGCAGCCCTCTGTCTTTCTGGGCTTCAGCACATCCCAAATTCTCTTCCTAGGTATTCAGTCTCCATTAACTTTACCTTAGCATTTGATAGCCGTGAGCCTAGTTATATTTTTCCGTAAGACAAGATGAAGGTGGGACCAGGAGAGATCAGAAAAGAGAAGCTAAGGTAAAGAGACATTAACGGCCATATGTTTGTGCTGTTGGTATCCCTGCAGCGATCCAGATGCTCGCATGCTAGCCAAGAAGCCCCTGCATTGCCCGTAATGACGTCTTAGATTGCTGCAGAGGCAAAAGGACAGATTTAATCAATGACACCAGCACTGCAGTCTGTCCTGATGCTATGAAACACAGGCTCCCAGCCCTGGTTTGCATGTATTCACCGCTAGCCAAGGGTAGTATAGAAGATGATTTGAAAATGTGAAAATTTAGGGCTACTGAATATCCACCCTGTGTGTTCTGAACAACCTTGCTGGTTGCTTTTTTCCCTGAAAACATTGGAAATTTCAATTTCCCTAACCACTGTATTGCTTCAGGCTTTTTCCCTTAAATGGCCATAGTCTTGTGTTACTTGTCAGCTTCCAAAGACAATCAGGCGTGCAGTATTTTTGTCCTGTCAGCTGGTAGTGGATTTCAAAACAGGATGCCTATTTTTCCCCCCATTATTTGCAACAGTGAGACACACAACTCTGAGCTTTTGTTTTCAGTTGGTTATACAGGTTCAACCTGGTGATTCATTCTTCCTGCAGCTACACTTCCAGGAAAAGACAAAGTCCTGGCTCTTCTCCAAGTTATCCATAAACTGCTTGAGAGTAAGGTCAGAAAGCATTCCTCCCCCCGCAGCTGGGACACTTTCTAAGAAGGGAGAAATTGAACAAAACACATCCCAGAGCTGGTGTTATTGTCCCGCAGATAAGCAAGGAGGCACATGGCATTGGAAAGGCGTGTGCAGTACTAAGTCAAGGTGAAGAGAACAGCAGAATTTTCAGGATTTAAGATTCTTGGCCCTGTGAAGCACAACTGAGCATTTGCAAGGAGCCATTCTCCCTGTCTGGGACTGATGGTGACTCTGAAGCTGGATGGCTTACAGAAAATCCTACAATTCACTTCCAAGTGTTTTAGGAAACTCTCAGCTTCTTGTTGCAGTAGGTGTGGGGAAGGACATACCCTTGGATTTGGGAATTTTTCAAGAGTGGTTATTCAGATAGCAGCTGGTAACTATGGTTTCAGACGTCTCCTCTCAGGGATACTGCTGCATCACGAAGCCAAGGACTACAAGGTTGTGTGGTTATGAATGCAGGCGCTAAGCTTTCAGAGAGGGAGTTAAATAAAAACATGCACAAATCTACCTACAAGCAACCATTGCAGGAAAAGCATGAGGTAGGAAATGTAAAGACTTGTCTGAGAATGGAGTTCCTTTGAACACAGCAGACGCGCATATATGGGGCAAACGGGCCAAGTAAAGAGACAGAATTACCTTGCCCTGTGAGCCCACAAGCCAAAACACAGCTGGTAGCACTGATGTTAGTCCTGTCAAGCCTGGCAATCATTTATTATGCACCCTGCAAATAATTATACATATAGTTAGGCTTATAGCTCAGAAGCTGCATTCAGTGGTTGACAGAGTACGTTCCTTATAGATCCTTTGACCTCATTAGGCTCACATCAGGAGTGAATCTGGTCCTTTGTACTTGCAGAATGAATCCTAGGTTTCTCATCTCCGCCTTTCAGGAACACAGGTTTCTCCTCTTTTAGCTGTCATCACGATCTGACTTAGGTTTTGTTTCAGGATCCTGCCTGGCCTCCCTTAAAGGCTGTGTGGAGTTCTCCTGGTGATTATAGCAACCTCCCCAGAGGGCTTGAATTACAGATTCACAGAGTGGTAGGGGTTGGAAGGGACCTCTAGAGATCATCTAGTCCAGCCCTCCTGCCAGAGCAGGATCACCTAGAGCAGATCACACAGGAACAAGTCCAGGCGGCTTTTAAAAGTCTCCAGAGATTTCCCACGTTTTGGAAAGTTGCTTTCCCTTTGGTGAAAATTAAAGCAATCTCTCCCCGCCACACGTTATTAAAAGTTAAATGTGAGCTATCACTTGGAGCAGAAATGAAGGCCAGTGTAACAGACTTGCTCTCTTTGGGGAATAGTGACCTGAAGTGTCAAGTTTATAAACCCCCATCTGCAGTGGCATAAACACCCACTGGAATCCTTTTGGCAGTCAAGCACCCTTGAGCTTTGATTTTGTAGGTTATGTTTAGGTCACCTTTTCTTTGTAAACACAAATGCAAGAGAATTACTTTTTGTTTTATAAAAGCAAAATTTTATTTAAAAAAAAAAAACGGGGGAAAAACAAAAAGCACCACCTACAATGCCAGAACAAGCCAAAAGCTGCTCTGCTCCTCGCTGTTCCACGGGAGAGAGACTGTGGTATGCTTTTGAGGAACAGACCTAGGGACCCTACTGAAGTTACTGCTACCTTTGGTTTCCAGAGCAGTGCATCTCTCCCTGGCAGCTGTACGGCCTGTGTCCCTCCCCGACCGCATCCGTCCATGCTCTGGGCACTGCAAACCCTGGGTCTGCCTGCCGAAGCTCAGCTGGGCAGCACCTTGCAAGAAAACCTGCTACAACCCACTCAGCAGGAACCGTTTGCCTTCACGTTAAGGCATGGCTTCCTTAGCAGGAGACAGCACTGACAGCTGGCCCTTCTTCCCCATCAGGAGTGACTGGAACCTGTTAGGTATGCAACTGCAACAGGGAAAGAGAATTTAAAAACCAGAACACCTTCATTTGAGGATCGCACCTGCCTGAAATCCAGGACTTCAGTCTGTGCCCTCCTTGCCTGAGCTATCCTGGTGGAGTGCAGCACCGAGGCAGTGTTCAACGGAAAGCCAAGGTAATCCCTTAGAGGTGAGGTTAACTGAGCGTGAATGCTCAGCACTAATCCAAACTGCAAATACTGCACACATTGAAAGCTGAGCGAGAAACTGTTTTCTCGTCCCTAAGAAAAAGCTTTCACTGTTTCAAGAAGTGTTTGCCCGATGCAGAGGATGACACAAGTTCTTTCTCATTTATTTGAATTTTGTCTGCACACATGCAGGTTCGAGCCCCATGCAGAATAGGCCGCAGCTTGTGACCAGGCTTCTTCCCACACGTCTGCCTCTGCCTTGAAGCAAGCAAGCAGATGTGCCCATGAAGCCTGTTTCCATCAGTTTGCAAGTCTCTCACGGAGGATGTCACCCAGTACACCTCACAGCCGGCGTGTCCTTCCCAAGCAAGGTATGGAAGTGGCATGCTGCCATTGGTGGGGCTGGCACTTGCCAGTGTTACCCCCAGCTCCTCCTTGGGAAATAGCAGCAATTCTCCCCTGTTACCTGGGTCATCACTATTGCTACTCTGCAGAAGGATTTACTGATCTTTATGGGCCAGCCCTGTAATCTGGAGAGCTCAGTAAAACTGACCCACCGTCATCTACACTGGGAATTGCCCTACCCCGGCTGCAGCCTGGTGAACCAGGACAGCCATGAAACCAGGCAGAGGGTGAATGCTGCAACTAATGGGAAATGCTTCAAGCGGGGTGGGAAAACAGTTCCGTCCAACGGATTATGTAAAAACAGGTATTTGGTGTTTGTGAGTGAGGTGGAGTTGCTGCCCACTGGGTGCCCTGCTCAGCGAGAAGGGGCAGTAACTGAGGGTCCCACAGCACAGACCTCTCTTCCCAGAGCAGGAGGAAAAAGGGTTCAGTCTCAATGGTCTGTAGTAAGCTTTTTTCGGCTTACGCATTCGTTATTGCCAAGATCCGGCATCCAAAATGCCTACTTATCATGCAAAATGTGGAACTAGGTATGTGCTGCTCATGGTACATCAAAGTAATTGATTTTTTTATAATGGAAACTGTCTGATGATTCACTGGGGTAAATCAAGCAAAACAGTAGAAAAACGAGAGGGAAAATAGGAAGAGAACCAGGATCGGTAATAAATCATGATAGATGGTATTCAGTATATTGCTATAGCAGAAAGTCAATAGAGTGCTAAGCTGCATAAATAAAAGATAATGTGTTTCATCTCTGCAGGGTGTTGCTCAGGCTATACCTATTAAAAGGATTGCCTGGTTCTGCAGAAAATACACACAGCAACAGGTTTTGTCATATTATCCTGATAAATCAGATTCGTATTAAAATTTTAAGAGTTACTTTGCCAAAATGGAGGGGGAAATGAACATTCCTCATTACTGCGTCTACAGGGATACATGCACAGATATGGAAAAACACTCCTGTTGGCACGCTGAGGTATGTGGAAGCGGAAGCTTAAATTCTTCTGGAACGACGGGGAGGTGGGACAGTTTGCTGCTCCTGTGATTTCCAGGGATTAAGGTCGGCTTCCTCTTGCTTAAGGCCTACGTGAATAAGGCTACACAGGGAAACAGACTACTGCTTTCTTTCCTCCTTCTGCATGTTTGTATATACCCTGGTATTCTCCAGCAGTAGAGCGCGGGGGCAGCGCAGACCTCTTGTCTCCTCCTTTGCAGCATTACACACCAGAACAAGTATGAGACCCATGGGAAACTTCAGCCTCCGGCAGGCAGAGGAACCAAAGCCTCACGCCCAAATAGCAGTGAGACACGTCACGTACTCCAGCCACTCCGAGTTCCCAGCATTTTTCGTGTATGGGGACAAGTATGTGTGGTTTTTGCTGTTGCCGCGATGGCTGGGTCCTGGCGCTCGGCTGCCCGGTAAGGCACTCTTGGTCACTTCTTCTTTGCCCTTGAACAGGGATTTTCCACTGCCCAGAACCACAGCTTTGGCAAGGGGCTCCCTGAGGCTGCTCCCAAGCCTAGACGTAGCAGAGGTCCCAGCTTGCTGCCGGGATCCCACAAGGCACTTGCTGGGTTGTACTCCCTCCTCCAAAGCCAGGCAGCCCCATCGCACTCACTGGCACAGCTGCAAGGAACTGGACAGGGTTTAAGAAGCGGATACTCGGTGTCATGGCTGTCTGGCTGGGGTGGGCAGGTTTGCCTGTGGTTCTGACCGCAGCTCCAGACAGAGCAGGCTCGCTTCCGTCAACACTGAGCCGCTGGATAGGGCTCAGCAGTGCAGCAGGAGTGCAGCTTGCTCAGCTGCTGCCACTTTTTAAAATAGCATCAGCCAGGTGCAAACAAGTAAGGGGATTGCTTTTGTGGTGTAAGAGGTAAATTACACCCAGTTTAATATTAAACAGCACAGATGCAAGCCAGCTCTTATTCTTGCTTGAGAATTAATTACTTCACTAGACCACACCAACCCTCCAGCTTTCTGCTCTTCCCTCACCATCCTCACCAAAAATCAGTGGATTCAATGCCAGAGGGAAGAAAACACCAACTTGTGAATGGCTGAAGGGCTGCTTTGTGTGAAGCCCCTTTTTCCCCTCCCTGACTCAGGTGAGTCTCTGTCCCACCCAATGGTTAAGTCCTGCTCCTCCCCAGCCCTTTGGGTGGGACCCTCTGCCCTACAGCTTTCCAAGCAGCATGCTGAGGCCATGGAGGAACGTTGGGATGGAGTGGTTCAACAAGCGCTGAAAGCAGATCTTCTCAGGGCCTCGTGTAATCTGCAGCGAGGCCAGATTTCTCTGCAGTAACAAGGCTTTGCGAACCGTCAGTGGTGTGTAGAGAGGCTTAGCCAACACAGCTTAGGGAACTTGCCAGCAAGTGAAAAAGTATAATTTATCAGGCTGAGGGAATAATCCTCGTGTGAGACTATAAATCATTTAGTTCCTCCCTTCACCGTGCCTGGGATTAGGCCGCACAGACGCTACAAGTGCGGCATCTATGGCTTCCGCTCTTCAAAGGGCTTGGGCACGGTTCTGTCTGAAAGCTCTGCGCGGGCAATCACACGGGAGAGCAGCGTTAGGATTTGGCCTACAAAACGGAGTAAAACTCGGAGCCTGCCTGTCTCCGGAATAGCTGCCAGCGCGATAACAGCATTTTGTGCTGCTCTGTGTGTTCCTGAGTCTTCGGCAGAGCCATCCTTCTTATCAGAGGCCAGGGTTAAATCTTTGTAGCGACAGCGAGGTGATCCACTGCAGAGCAACGGGTGTTCGCGTTTATCAGGGCCTCCGGCTGCGGTGGGTATCTCGCCCTCTAATCCATCTTCCCTGGAGCGTGTTTGCGCATTCCAGCCCTCTGAGGAGCTCCCAGGCAGCCGAGACTCACCCAGCAAAACCGCAGCTGCCGCGGAAGGCGCAGGTTCCCGGGAACTGCCGCGGCCGCCTGCGACGTTTCCCGCCCGGACTGCGTGCGGGGGGCCGCAGAGCGGGGGGCCCCACGCCAAGCGAGCAGCGGGGAGCAGCATCCCAGGAGCCCTGGAAGCCCGTAGTGGCGGGGGAAGCGCAGGCGAGGCTGGGCCGCGTCACCCCGCAGCCCTCGGCGAGCCCCGTCCCGCGGCCACGCGGGAGCGGCCCGCAGCGGGGTGTCGCTAATCGTGATATTTATCGGTACGTGCGCGCGCTATTCTCTCGCCACCCTACGCTGGTGCTTTTTATTACTTCGCTGTGCCAGCAGCAGTGTTCTCACGCCGCAGCACGTGCGCGGCCCCGCCGCGCGACCCAGGGGGCGGGGCCGAGGGCGCGGCACCGCCGGGGGCGGGGCGGGGGGCGGGGCAGAGGGGCCGCGGCCGGCGTTGCGTGTGCGTGTGCGCGTGGGGAAGGCGAGGGGCGGGCCAGGAAGGGCGCGGCGGCGGCTGCGTGACGAACCCCGCGCCCATTGGCGGAGCGGCGTCACGCGGCGCCGCGGAGGGAGGCGATTGGGTGGGCGCGAGGCGGGGCCGGGCCTCCCCCCGCCCCTCCCCCGGCCCGGGGGAAGGTGGCCGCTGGCGCGAGGGCCGTCGGTCGCCGCGCGCAGGAGGCGGCGGGGGGGGCTTGCGCGGCCGTTGGGGCGGGCGGGGGCCGCGCCTGGCCCGGCCGGGGCGGAGGCGACGGTGATGCGGAGCTGAGGCCCGGCCCGCCCCTCCCCTCCCTCAGCCCGGCGCCTCGGCTCCCCCTCCGCCCCCTCCCCCGCCCCCTCCCGGGAGCCGCGTAGCCGGGGCCCGGCGGGGGAGCTCCGAGCTCCATGGGCAACACCGTCACCTGCTGCGTATCCCCGGACGCCAGCCCCAAGCTCGGCCGGGCCCGCGGCGGCGGGGCAGCGCCGGGGCCCGACCGCTGGGCGGACGCGTACCAAGCGGCGGCGGCGGCGGGCGGCGGCGGCTCGGGCTCGGCGGAGGCCGAATCGGGGGACTCGGACCCCGGCGGCGGCGGCCCCCACCTTCAGCACATCAGCGACCGGGAGTTCCCGGATGGTGAGCTCCGGCGGCGCGGGGCGAGCGGCAGGGCTGGGCGGGCGGGGGGAACGCCGGGCACCGCATTCCCGCCCCGCCGGCGGCTGTCCCCGCGGTGCCCCCGCCCCGTCCGCCTCGGGTGGTGCCCGGGGTTGGGGGGGGCGGCAGCGCCCCCATTGTCCTGGTGGCGGAGGGGGGGAGCGTGCGGTCCGACGAGCCCCTCGGGAGAGGCGGGGGCCCGGCCCGCCGCCGCCCGGCCCCGCGCCGCGCCCCGAGCAAAGGTCCCCGCGGCTGTCAGCGCTCTGACAGCTCGGGGCTCCCGGCGGGCACGGCGCCGCCGGACGGGGCCACTCGGCCGCGGGTCCCGCACCCCTTCCCGGGGGACCCGCCGCGGGGCTGGCGCGGCCTCCCAGCGAGTCAAGGGCGGAGGAGCGGGCGGTTGCCCACGGCCGGGAAGTGCCCCGCTGGCCGCTCCCGGCCCGCTGCAGAGGGGTGGGGGATCCCGTAAGAACCGCGCGGAGCCCCCGGGCGCTCCTGTCCGCGGTGGAGTCTGGCTGCCCCCTTCTCCTGAGCCCTGGGGTCGTGACTCAGGCCTTGCGTTCGGCAGTTCGCAGAAGCTGCTGCGTTTCCAGTCTCTGTTGTACGGGAGGAAGGAAGAGGGTGTGTGGGGAATGAGGGAATGGGGAATTGCAGGGATCGTGTGCACATGACATCATTGTGGCTGGACGTGGGTGATTTATAATGGAGCTACGCGGGGCGCTCGGTTATAGCTGCGGGCTCATTACACCCCTGTTCCCGTAGCTCTCCGTGTTCCCAACCTGCTTCCCTTGAGCTCGTGGGAAAGCGCGTGTTTGCTGTTCAGATCCCCCCCAGCGGTACCCGGAGCGCTGGTGTCGCACGGGCTGGCTCCGTGCTGCCTCTCCTTGCCAGACAGACACGCCTGGGAAGAGCCAGCGGGTTTGTGCTGCAGCGGGTTACCGAGACAGCCGGTCACAGGTTGGGGTGCTGCTCCCTGGCTCTGTGTTCCCGTGGTGCCGCCAGCATACGGCGCAGCGCAATAGCTCGTGGTGTTCGAAACTCGGCTTAATTAACACGCGTCTTGCTATTCCCTTCCGTAATTATAAGCACACCTACGTGAAGTACATGCAGTTGGGAAAAGATAGCCGGTCTGACATCTTCGGTGCAGGACGCGTACAGTAACGATTACTGCTGTCCCTCCGTACTCACCTTGAACTTCAGAAAAAGCTGTTGGCTGTCAGAGGGAAAGTGCCCGCAGCAGGCTGCGGGGAAACCTTCGGAAATGGACTTACTAAACTCGGGTGGTTCTGCGCAGCACCGTATGGCGCGGCTGTTACAGAAAGGAGATGGAGCGGTCAGCCCCTGGATCCCCTTTGAGACAGCTGTGCAGTACAGCAGTAGGAGAAGTTATATTTGCCATCTAGGGGGAATTAAAATTCGTTTTTGGGAGAAGATATTACAGAAATCTCTCAACCCTCCCATAGTTGTTAACGGAGGAGGAGCTAAACTCTCCAAGGATTCTCATAAGCCAAGCAAAAATGCGTAAGCTAAATAAATCTGCTCAGGAATAAGGGTTGTATTTGTTTGAATCTTTAGTATGTGATCATGTAACCAGCCTCAGTTGCGAGCTAGATGTCAGAACTGGCCTTGAAGTAGGGAAGTATTTAATTTTTCGAATTTGCAGACATGAATAAAAGTGTATAGTCCAAGAATAAGGGAGCTGTCTACCACAGATTTTACTTCTGTGGCTATGGAAACCTTAGTCTTGAGACCGGAGGTGATCCTAAAATTAGAACTGCGTAAGTAGTGTATGTTTTAGATTATTTTCAACATCACTTTTACAGTGGTGTAGGGTTCACTATCGCACAGCCTCAGATGTAGATCTGCTACAGATGACAGATGCTGTTTGTCTACAGTTTTGATTGACACAATTGTTTAGGCCTACAAAAAGTGTCAAAGTTTGAGATCGCTATGAAAATACGATTCTGGATGGTCAGTATGAGAAGCAAAACTTCTTGTGTTCATTTTTGAACATTGTGAAGTGCTGCCTGGGTAGGACCGAAGCTGTTAACTTCAAAACATAAAGCATTATTTGTGAAGTCTGAAACCAAGTGTTAGGAAACAGATGTTATGGTGAACTTTTAAGTGATACTGCTGCCTAAGACCTTCTATGAAAATAATAAATCTGTAAACGCAGCACTTGCATATACCAGATAGCTGTGCTTCTCTCTCTTAACCCTAGGGTAGAAAACCTGCCAGCACACCCAAACCATGCAAGCAGCCTGCGTGCTCCTGTGCTGTTGACTACCACAGAGCACGAGTTTGTTGCTGTAGTGGTGGTAAGCAGTCCAGTTTCATCCGAGGTATATACATTTCTTCTATAATTTATTATGTCTGACATCAGAGGTTAGTGAAGATGCTGGGTTTTTTCAATAACAGAAGGTAGGGGACCTACCAACTGGCCTTTTCTTGAACGCTTTGGCAGGGGGGAAAAAGTAAAGATCATCTTGGCTATTTTTGTTCCATGCTGCTGAGTTCTGAAGGTTTCTAAGAACACAGCTAAATATATCAGAAAGCTAGCATCCAAATGTGATGGAGATGCTTCCTCCCTTAAATGTCTGTCTTTAGTTTGTTGTTCTTTAGTCTGTCTTAGTACTTTTGCGCTTGTTTTGCTGAAACTGAATGTTTTGTTTGTATCAGGAATGGAGACGTCACCAATTGAGCTTTGGACTTTGTTTTGTATTGTTTTGTCTTGCTTTTTCATAGCAAGTGGAACGAGGTCCTCGAAGGTCTGTGCTCTTAAAGGAGGGTTTTTCTGTAGCTTCCCCAGCAGCTACTTAACAGGCACTGCTTTCCAGCCAGCACTGCTTAGATTGTATCGGATCAGAATTAAACAAGAAAAATCTCACTTTCTTACAGTGGGGAGGTTATGAAGTGGTGTTTGTGTGAGACAAAGGAGCAGTGAGTGGGATGGAGATATTACACTTTCAGTTTCACAGTGTTTCATTTCAACAGAAGTTAATTCAGATGGGAAGGGATTGTCAGATCCCCTGTTAAGAGAGAATTTAAAGGATGACTTTGTGTTTTATGGCTCTCAGGATCCTGAGCCATAACCTGTTCAGTGCATGCTTCTTTCAGAATGACACATATGCCTGGTGTGGGGTTTGATGTGCCATGCCAAGTTGTATTAAGTAAACGGGAACAAACATAACTTTGAAAACGATAGGTTCTTCCAAGTAGGTTCATGCCTACTGCTGACGTTGCATATCAAAAGCTAAAATGAACCTAACCCGCTGGTTGACCGCTCAGCTGAGCGTTAAGTGTTGCCTCCTTCGTTGTGCAAGCCAGTTGGAGTTGACCAGAAAGGCTTTCCCATCTAGTTCTGGAAGTGGCAGCTCTTTGATCTTAAAGTCCCATTTGGGCTGTGCTGCTTACTGTTGTTTTAATTTGTTTTTTGGTTTTCCCCCACCCTTCAGTGAGCATGTGCTAATCTTTATTTTGGGCTGCTTTTTTTCCTGTGATTTTTTTTTTTTCTGTCTATTCATGGGATAGCATCTTTTGGCTGAGACTTTCTTGCCAGATCCCTGTGTGTTAACATAGATCTAATTTTTCATAAATTCTTTGATACTTGGATAGAACTAGAACAAGGCCTCGCTTGGCAGAGTTTCCTCATTTGTACTTGCAAACATTCCCTCCCTCCCTCCACCACTGCTGTTAGCTGGGCTCAGCAGTTCTGAGCAGAGGATTGCCTGATTCGCATGAACCAGGGGGAAGATTGTTGACCTACTGAACTGGTGGGACAAAATGACCTGGGGCCTTTGCCTGAAGAACTGGGGTGGGGGTGTGTGAGGGAGGAGAATGGCAAGGGAAAAGATGGGAATGAGAGGGAGCAGCAACTGGGATCAGGGGAGGTGTTGAGTGGGATGTGGTCATGGCACAGAGGCTAGATGGGAAGGGCACTTGGAAGAGGAGAGTTAGTTGAGACTGAAGTGAGATTTTCCTGGACAGGCTCAGGCAGCCTAGTACCTAGGATAACTCTTCAGGCACCTGTGAGCCAGCTTTCTTCACTGTCAACAGCCCCCTGGCTCTCCAGAGGCTGTGCCGTGCTGAACAGGGCAAGCTTCCAGTTGCCTGTATGTCGCAGTTCTTAAACAGTGTTGGAGATGAACAGATACTTGCATATATTGATTGTCTGTGGTTGGATTTCACCAACAGCTTGTTGTAAACCTCCTTGCAGAAGGTCTAAATACCGTTCATTTGTTCCTCTTACATAATGTCAGCTCACTTCCAGCATGTGGGTGGAGGAGTTTTTCCTGGTGTGTGGTGGTTGGTTTTTTTTTTTTTAAATCCTTGTTAAAATGTTAGTGAGTTTAAAAAGAGCACTTTGATGCAAGGAGTTGGCTATTGGATGCCAGCAGTTTTCAGCACAGGAAAGGCTTAACCATCTCGTGTTGGGTTTTGTGCTACTCCGTTTGAAGATCTGTAGCTGCGTAGGCTGACAAATACCATTGTCTGCTTAGACAAACATGAAGTTGAGGGTGAAAACCAGCTGCTGGTGCTCTGGTCCCTGTTATGGTGTGAAACACCTTGATGTTGTTGGGTGAAGATGCCTGATGTCATGGCCTTTGTGAACTGATCTGTACAGTGCCTGTAGTGGAAATGATGATTGGTAAGTTGATCAGAAACAATGATGAAATTGGTGTAGAAATTTAGGATCTGGACATCAGAAATGCAGCACTGTGGCAATGTTCTTAGGCTTGGGTACTGCTGTGACAGCTAATGACAGCTAAGGAATACGCTGTCATTTTCTCTCTGCACTGGGCCTTGGAGACTTCTGCCGCGAGCGAGTTTAGGTAAGCCTTAGGTTTTTAAGAATAGTTGATACGGAACATGTATACATGGAGCTCATACGGAGGGAAACTGATGGGTTTGGTATGGTGAGCATTTCTTCACACCTCCAGTATAACAGCTAACAGCGGTATTTTCATAAAATGGAGAATATTGAAAAGAGGTTGTCAAGCACTGTCCTTGGCTGCCCAGGAAATGGTTAAATCACCATCCCTGGAGCTATTTAAAAGACATGTAGATGTGGTGCTTGGGGACATGGTTTGGTGGGACTTGGCCGTGTTAGGTTTACAGTTGCACTCAATCTTAAAGGTCTTTTACTACCTAAATGAATCTGTTCTGTGAAATAGATGGTTAGCCTGAAGATTTTGATGAAACTGAGGAAATTAAGGAAATTAATTAATTTGCATCTTGACTTTGTTTTTGCTGTGGTTTCCGTGTAACTCATCTCTAGGATCCTTTCCTCTTCTGGCTTTCTTCAGGAGACTTGCTCTTTTCTCTCCTGTCGGGGTAGATGTAGAGCAACAGAGGTTTTGTGGCTGTAAGTATCTGTTGTCTGAAGTGGGATCAGTGTGGTGAGGTCATACTGAAAAGCTGGCTGTCAGGGGAATGAACTCTTGCACCAGCCAGCAAAACAACCACCTACTCCTCCCAGATTTGCATTGCACGTTGAAGTTTCTAACAGTGTGTCTTCCACGTAGTAACTTGTTCCTTCTTCCTCTGTGGGAGGCAGGAGGAAAATGCTACCAGACATTAAGAACCTGACCTGGGATCTGTAGATCCTTGCCAACAAGCTAACCTTGCGATTTTTAAATCTATTTGTATTTTCTTCACTACCACTAGAGTTTGAGTGTGCACTTTTATCCCCCTCACTAGAAAAATCATGTTTTCAGAAGAAAACTCTGAATGTTTCCACTTGAAGAGACAAACCAAGATGCAACTGGCTTAAAAGCTCGGCGCTATTTATTTAGATGTGTAGTAAAGCAGGTGAATAAAACCGCAGATCGTGCTTGGAGGTGATGCAAATATCAGGGTTACCTCAGCAGCTCACGCTCACTGTCAGGCAGGTAGCGTTCCGCGGTGTGTTTATAGCACAGCTCTGCTTCTGTTTGGGGTTCTGAAAGGGTCTTGAGTCACTGCGGTAATCAGACATACTACTTGGGTTTTTTCCAGTGTGAAAAGCAACACTGCCTTGTCATCAGCCAGTCAGAGGGACTCAGATAATAAACTGTTGAAGGCCAGTTTCTTTCAAAGGCAAAGAGAAAAGCTTTTCTGTAAAACTGTGGTTTGTTACGCAGATAGTCAATTCACTTTCACAGAACAACCTGCAGGTAAGCTGAGACTGCACAGAGCCGCTGTAAAGAGTGACTGTGTGAGCTTGTGCCTGAAAGGGCACAAAACTTGCTGAAACTTACCTTCATAAAAGCCCAGACTTCGAACAAGGTTGACGTTATCGTGAGCATTTGGAGAGGAGAAAAACATTAACATATGCCAGGCCATCAGATGGCATATGAGACCTAGCGCACAGTACGGTGCATCTTTCTTTGGTTGCCTGCAAGCGCTCTGTGAGAAAGGAATTTCGGGTACTCACCTGTTTTTCTTTGTGGACCACGTCTTGGGGGAAGTAAGGCAGAGAGCACGTGAAGAGTAGTCAGGGGGAGAGCTTCCCTTGCACGTGCAGTTACAGCGTGGATCTAGGAGGGTAGGATTTGGCTGACCTTCTGTGTGTACAGTTAGAAATCTTGATTTTGGCTTATCGGTTAAAAAGTTAGAGCTGTGGAGTTCTGCTTTAGCTGCTTATGGTAGTGGATCGTGTTCCGTGTGAAGGTCTGTGGGGGGATAAAAAGTGGACAGCATGAAACCAATTCTTTCACCTTGGCTTGTTAAATGGCCCTATGTTAGATATGGTACAGAAATACATCTCTAACGTTGCTCTTAACATTTAGCTTGTGAACTGCTTTCCTTCTAGTTCCAACGTAAAATCCTAGGGACATCTAGTTTTCCTCCCTTTTAACCAGTCCTGCCTTCACTGTGGAGTCTGGGGCACTCCTGACATGCTGCTGTTCTGCCCAGCTGAAATGTGTAGAAGCGATTATAACCCACCATGAACCGCACGGGCGCCTGCTCAGCCCCTTTCGGTCCCAGAAAGGACAGGTGGTGTGTACGGTGGAACAGATCCCTCGATCGTGTTTCCCCAAGGGGGTCTGCGAACCGAGTAACGATGGGATCATGTTGGGATTTGCTGTGGAGGCCAGCGACAGCAGCGTGGGTCCTCCCGCAGCTGAAGAAATACGAGAACACTAATACTGTATTGATTTTTTTTACACATCACAGAAATTAATAGAAAACTTGAACCCTGGCTAGCCCACAGTATTTAATAGATGATCTACACTTCTTTCTAAATGCTTCTATTTTAGTAGCAAATTTGAAATGCTTTCTGTGTCAGCTTCTTGTTGAACCGGCCCAACTCAGGAGTGTGGTGTAAAAGAGCAGATAATTCATTCTTCGTTAAGAGGTCTTGTATATTGAAGGAATTGGTGCAGCCTTCTAAAGCGTCACAGTGTGCTTCGGTACGTGCTGGGCATTGGTAACGATACTGCTGTTCGCGTGGCGGTGCCATAAGGA
Organism: Rhynochetos jubatus; assembly: GCA_027574665.1. Classification (NCBI taxonomy): domain Eukaryota; kingdom Metazoa; phylum Chordata; class Aves; order Eurypygiformes; family Rhynochetidae; genus Rhynochetos; species Rhynochetos jubatus. The sequence continues at coordinate 15,361,766 of CM050654.1, read as the reverse complement.
ACAACTTACAGCATCCTTCGGTGTCTGCTGTGTAAAGTCACGGTGCTCAGCAGTAGTGATTTGACGGTGAGGGTGCTCAGATGCTGGCACAGGTTGCCCAGAGAGGTTGTGGAGGTGCTCAAAACCTGACTGGACACAGCCCTGGACTGACTGCTCTAGCTGACCCTGCTGGGGCAGGGCGTTGGACTTGCGTGATCTCAAGAGGTCCCATCCAACCTCAACGATTCTGTCTTTCTGTGAGCAAAGGCCAACTGTGTGGGTGGCTTTTTCCATTTTAAATGAAGAATTGATTTCCTTGGGGGACTTAGGAGTCTTCTTAAGGGACCTGTGTGTATGCAGGTGTTGGTTAAGATTGTTTTCACCTAGATTCTCCCTCAAAACAGTTCCTTTCTGAGAACTGGTTGGGTTTAAAAGTACTTTGTTACATAACAGATCCAGTCCTTTATGTATTCAAATTTGCTTGTATTGGGTATCAAAACAGAGCAGGTTGTGTGTCTTTGAGTCCATCCCATTATGGAAAAGTGATGTATTCTGTTGGAGACGAATGATCAGGAGATCAGAGTGCTTTCATCCTGTCCAAGTCTGGGGAAGAAGCCAGCCAGGGAGTGTTTAAAGGGTAGACTAACCTGTCCGTAACTGAGGTTGTAACGGGAGAGGGCAAATGGAAGACGGCACATGTGTGCTGGGTTCTGTGGTGCTGTCGGAGTGGCTGCTGAGGCAGAAACAAAGCAGGTTGGATTTAGGAACCAGAACTTTTAGGAAAGCTTTTGGGAATAGAAGTAGAATAACATAATTTAAAGGCCAAGTCAGTTTATATGAAGTTATTGTTAGGAATAACAGACTTTCTGAAGTGTATCAGCAAATTTGTTCCTCTAATTTGTTTTAATTTTTAAATCTTTATGGGGAGTGTTAAGTAACTTGCATCTTAGGGTAAGCTAGTGAAATATAAGGGGGGCTCAAACATTAGTCAAAGCTCTAACCCACTGAGCGAGGGAAGAAACTCCATTTACAGCAGAGAGGTGCTTTATTATTTAATGCTTTAAATATGTGCTGTTTCAAAATGTTAGTGCTGTCCAGCAAAGCAGAGGATGGGGCTAAAACTCTTGAAGGAAGTGCAGTATTCTAGTGTTCTGAAGCAGTGAAATTGTCGAAGGGCTGCTACTTAGTAACAGTGATGTCTCTGACTGTCAGCTGTATTCATCAGATAATATATGTGGCACAATGCAGTGTGTAAAATGTGTTCTTAATCGTTAGAAGGCACAGGTGGAGGTGTGTAAAACAGTAGGTAAGTAGCTAGTGTGATCAATTCCTGAAACCCACACACGTTCTTATACGGCACAGATGAGTAGAAGTCAAGTCTTTGTGCGGGTTTGTGTTGAGGAAAGGATGAGAGATCTTGAGCTAGGGGCAGGGGCTTGCTTTTAAAAGTGACGTGGGCTGCCCTGCGGGGACTGTATGCTCTTACGGGCACTTGGAGCGCACGGCAGCAGCAGGGGCAGCTGAGATTGTCTGAAGGGCAAGCGACCTGCCAGGGCTCTTTACAGTGAGAATGGTGAGAGGGAAGCAAGTTCAGGCTTCTCCGTGCCCCAGTTGGACACAGGGTTGGTCTGACAAGCTTGGTACTACCATGTGAGTAAATGGCACTGGGAGGTGCAGAGAGATAAGGGAGAAGCTCTTTAATAGGCAGTTCTCAGAGGTGGAAGGCTGTTGTAGTGTGCCAGCGTTACTGTGCTGCTCCCACAGATAATTTCTGGTGGGAATCTTCCCTTCTCACCTCTTCCTCACTAAGTGTGGGGGCCCCATACAGAATGTTTTGACTATTTGAGTGGCTAGCTTCTAGAACAAAAGGAGTTTGGAGTTTTCTTGCTTTTTATATCATCCTGTTGCTTCGCTTAATTCTCTCATTCCTGTTTCTGCACGTTTTAATTCCCTGTAAATCAAAACCTCGGGGGAGTCTGGGTTTTTTTATGGGTTGAGGGAGGATGGGTGTTATCCTGTACTGTCTCTTCCCAAGGGAGAAAAAAAGCACCTGTCCTGTTTATCAGTGACGTGGAGGAGGCAGCGGAACGCGCCCAAGTTGCAGAGCACGCCCAGTGGGGCAGCGGTCAATATGCTGAAGGCTGGCACGTTCGCAGGGACTGAGGGAGGCTGGAGGATTGGGCCAGCAGGAGCCCTGTGAAATTCAGCACAGAGAAACACTGAGTCCTGTGTTGGGAGTTACGGAATTCGGTAGCCCTTTTCCCTGTTTTCCTGTGCTTGTTCCTTCCCAATCTTCCTTGCTGCCTTCCCCTTAAATATCCCACAAGTCTTGTACAGCTCTACATGCTCTTCCCTACCGTTCCATGGTAAGGCCCGTGGTCCTGTAGCGTTAGTCCCCCGTGTTGAGACAGGTGATCCGGGCTCTGCAGGCCCTTGTTGGAGGTTTTCAAGACTCAGAGGGATAAAGCCTTGAGCAGCCTAGTTCTGCCTCATAACTGACCCTGTTTTCAGCAAGAGGCTGAACTAGAGACCTCCTGAGGTCCTTTCTAGCCAGACTTACCCAGTTATTCTAGAAGTTGCTGCTGAACTGGAAGTAAATAAATTGAGTCGTTTGCTCTGTTTGCATCGTCGCTTGCTAATAATAACCTGTATTTTGAATCTGCACGTTGCACTCTTGTTCAGCCGTTGATGATGGTGAACTTATTTGGTAGAGTAGAAAAATACTTTCATTTCTGAATCACTCCTTTCTCAAATCTGAAGTTGCTTAATGTTTGCTACTGAATTCCCTGGTCTTGTCAAAGTTTGTTGTGTTTTTTCCTTAGTAGAGCGCTAGCATGAGCAACAGGAGTTGGTCTCCGTACTGTCTCTTAAAAGGGATTTTGCTAAACAGTGTTAGCAACTTGTCAACATTGCGGACGGATTTTAAACAACAGTTAGACTGTTGAGACGTTACAAACGGTAGTTAAAACGTGCCAGCACGGCATGCTGTTGTGTGCTGGGGTTTTTCAGAGAATCAAACGTGTATTAGTGGTACTTCAGGTATGAGCTGTAGGGCAAGTTCTGTTGTAGGGCTTCTAAACCAGGACTTAGAAGTACATGATTAAAGTCAGGTGCCCGTTCACTGTGTGCTGTGAATGAGCACAGTAAGGTGAAAACAGAAATGCTGGGTTTGTAAGTTAGCTTTTAAAAACTGCTTGAGATGGTCTGCTTTCATAGCTGACTGGCCTTTTTTGGGAGGGGGAGAAATTCCTGATTGAACAGTCTTTGTGTTCCTGAATAGCCGTAGCCTACCTCACTGATCCAGTAGGGATTGAGGATTACAGTGGTCTGCATCCTGGACCCGTGTCAGAGCAACGCTGTTGGACTCAGATCAGTGATGTTGTAAGCCAAGTACTTGGAAAACACCCAGGTCTGGATGCCAGTGTTGCGTACCAGTGGGAATCTGGAATGAGAAGTCTTGGGGACACACGTACTCCTGCGGTGACGTCCACTCGCTGACGCGCGAGGGCTGTGGCTGTGCACTGCGTTAGGAGCAGGAGCACCAACCGTTCATGTAGTTCAGACCTCTACCTCCAAGACGGTTTGGGGATACTGTGGCTGCTGTTTAGCCACAGTTCTCTTGGTCGAGTGCATAGAAAGCTCTTAAGGGTTGGTTTTTTCCTTGCAAGTTGATGGTGATTCCTAGATGACGTTTTCAAGGGTGTGACAGCTGCCTTGGCGTGCCACGGCGAAACGCTAAGGTGCAAGTTCCCGAGCCTGCATGCTTTCGTGGTTAGCACGGCGTAAGTCGCACAGAGGAAGATCAGAATGGCAGGTGTAAATGGATGTGGAGTTGCTCTTTCCGGGATGTGCAGGGTCACAGCAGTAGATTCTTCTGCCCCTGTGTTCACATAGGTCAGGGTGTCTGTAGCATGACTTACTCAGGACAGCTGCTTCTTCAGTCAGGGCTGATGCAGCTCAAAATTTCATCACGTTAACAGTTTCATCAACAAACTTTTCAGTGATCACTCCCATCTTAATCTGAGGGAGTAATATACTGTCATCTAACGTCATCACTGGTTCATGGTGGCAAAGGATGAAAGCAAATCGTTCTGTTATACAGTAATTGTATATCAGCTGTACAGGGTTTAACCTGAAATTCCACAAGAACAGAATAGTGAGACCCATGTTTTGATATTTATCAGCAGTGTGAAAGTGAATTATTAGGTCTTTATACGATCACGGAGATTGTTGCCTGCCGTACTGGGTACGTAGAGTGAAAGATCAGCAGTGTCTCTTATTTTCATTTTTAAATTACACTGTTGATAAAGTTCTACCTTCCTGCTGCCTGGAGCACAGGCTCCACGTCCAGCTACCCTAACAGGCAGGGGCTCATACTGACTTGTGAAGATGTGTGCTGTTTTCTGAGATCTCCCTTTCCAGATCTTGTTTGGATGGAAACCATAAGCTACTTCAGAGCTTTGTGGCAGTAGGAATAACTCCACAGGCCTTCTCGCAGAGGGGAAAGTGTCAGATTTTTATCTTGGCAAAAGTAAGATTTTGCTTTAGAGAGACAGCCCATTCTCTGTGTTTCTGATCTTGTCTCCAAAGCTGTGCGTGAGCATTTTAAGGCTGGGTGGGAATCCTTGCAGCAATTGTCATCTTCTGCTAAAGGTCTCCCCTTGCTTTGTCCTTTCTCTTTCAGATTTAGCCTTGGAATCTAACCCATCTGATCATCCCAGAGCAAGCACAATTTTCCTGAGCAAGTCTCAAACAGATGGTAAGCTGTTTTCCAATTTAAAAAAACGCAGGAGAAAAACTGGGAAAATAATTGCCTATTTTAAATATACCGCTCAAACACTTAAATGGCTTTAATTCTTTCAAAGCGTAGGGATTAATTTGCATGTCTACACAGGAAGGTGTTCATAGGCAGTTTTACTTAACACTTAAAATCACTTGTTCTGCTAAACACTTAAATATCAGGAGATTTCAGTCTGGATCCTAGTGGTCTGAAGGAGCAAGGCTTTCTTCACTGGTGTAATTCAAACTTCAAGCAGTGGCGGGTTCTTATGACCAAGGGACTGTTTTAAACACTGCTTTAAATTAAAAAAAGAAAAGCCCAAACCAGTTCTGTGTAAGGAATAAGAAGTCTAAACCATCAGTCTGCGTCAGTTGCTTTTGAATATGTTGTTTTAAGCTGTTTGAATAGTTTTAGTAGCATAATTATTCTTGAATCCTGCTTTAAATACATGGATGTATTGGGATTTTCAGTTTCCTTGCACATCCCTTGTTTAATTCATAAAATCAATTTTGAACAGTTACTATAGCTTGTGCATTCCAAAATGCTGTTAAAAAGTGGAGGCATTGCCATATTGCCCAAACAAAAAATCGTGATGAGGGTAAATTTTGAAGTTGCAGCTAAAAAGGAGTTTTAAGATACTCTTAAAAATGCTTCTTGTTTGAATTCTAAGAGCGCGTTGCACGTGCAATTGGATGTGTTGCAAAGCTGCAGCGCGTCTTCTACCTTGGCTGGCACTGCCACAGAAAAGCAGGATCATGTTGACAGGTCTGTCAGCTGCAGTCCTGCTATTCAGAGTCTTAGGGCAGGGAGTAAAATCGTCGGTTGTATCACCTCGGCAATGCTCGGATAATCTGCGAGCGGTGCACGATCATCCGGAAGAGACGGTGCCTACCAAGGCTCAGTCTTGAGACAGACCGAGGAGCTGACCTGCAGGTTTCAAACACCCCTTCGATGGGCGCTGCTTGAGTTGCCGTTGGCAAGCTGACGCAGTTCTCGAGTGCTGTGGTACAGCTTCGCTGGGCAGCCCTTCAGCCTTGCTGCAAATGACGTTCAGGTGGCGTGAACGTCCTTGCTGGGGGTAGTGTTGCTTTCAAACGCGGTTCGGTGTCCTTCAGACGTAGTGTACTGAAATGCATACAGGGGCTCATATAGAAAAATGGTCTGCTAGGTGAGGTGACTGTTGAATGACGCTCTGAAGTTTGTGTTAGTGGGATGAATTGACCTTTATGGACAAGTCAGGCAATTTTCTAATTTCACTGAAACTTAACATCTCAGTGAGAGAACCTAGCTATGAATTCTACTAGTTCTATGGAAGGTTATCAGGATTGTGACTTTTGTTTTATGTAGAAAGACCAAAAAAATTTGGATATTCTCTTCCAATTGTTAATTTTTCTAAATATGTAAGTGGTATGTCCTGCTACCAAGCGGTAATGAGTAATGATCTGAGGCCAGAACTTTGAAGAAGTCGCCTGTCCAGGCTGGTCACGTTTGTAGAGCTTGCTGCACGTGTGCAACTCAGCTTTCCTTTAACAGCACTGGTTCGCTGCCGCTGTTACAGCAGCGAGTTAAACCTTACCATCGTTTTTAAAGAGTGGACACAGTGTAAAATGAACATATAACATGGGTGCAGTTAAGCAGACAGCTTGGGAGAACACGTGTATAATGCTGGGCACCTTCCTCCCTGTGTGTCGGCAGTTTCAGTGTGTGATGCTTTTACTTCTGATTGCTGAGTGGTTGCTGTTGGATGCTGGACATGGCCTGTTTGAACTACCTGGAACCATCCAGTTTGTCATGATGCGCAGCATCTTTTCTAAGCAGAGACATTTTTCCCTTAGTGTGACTGGTAGAAGTAGTTCCTAAACATACGTGGGGATAGTTGGAAGTCGTATGTGGTTTACTGGCTTGATAAAACTCATTGGTTTTTCCTCAGACTACTTTTCCAGACCCCTAATGTCAAATTTGAAACTTGTGATATTCATGTACTTGAGAAGACTGGGTTAAGAGAATGACTTTGCTGAATGTAAATTGGGATTGTAGTTTAGAAACCTTTAAGTTCATGTCTTTTCTCTTTCTAGTGCGAGAGAAGAGGAAAAGTAACCACATCAATCATGTAAGTAAAACAAATTCCTAGTGCGCCTCATAGGTAATTCCAGTGTATTGGGACAGACCAATTCAGGGAACAGCTGTAGTAGTTTAGGTGTAGAGTCCTACACGCGTTCCAGATCCTCCTGAGCAAGGCAGAACTGAGCTATCTTTGCCTGTCTTTAAAAAACCACCAGGCACAGTATCACAGAGCACAGAATGGCTGATCTCAAAAGCGTGAGAACGGGTTTGTTTTATCAGTCTTGCATGTTTCAGAACAGTTAAGGAGAAAATGTAAGTCAGACTGCCTACACTGTTTTTTAAACAGAAACAAAGCTGGATTAATGTCTCAGTTGAGATGGCCAGGCTTAAATTACTTGTTTGAGCATCACTGCAGGACTTCCTGTAAGAAATGTATCCAGCATGAAAAGGGAATGAACAGACGATATCATCAGCATGATGAACGATAATCAGTTCCTTTTAAAATCTGAAAATAGCCTCTAAGCTGCTTCTGCAAATATGAGTTGCTTTTGACACTTTGCTTACCAAAGAAAACCCCAAAACCCATAAAGGTGCAATGTCATAAAGTGGATTAAAAAATTACTGATTAGTAAAGCTTGAGTAAGAGTGGAAGTTACTAACACCAAGCTTAAAAACTACTGTCTAGCAAAAGTGTGTGCTGCTAAGTTACTAGTAAGGTAATGATACTGCAAGTCTGTTGTATTTAGTATGATTATGGGATGTGGTTTTTTTCTTCTTTTTCAGTTACAGTTCTGGCTTTAGTCTGCCAGCTCCAAGGCAAAGTGTGAATTTTTTTGATTTTTTTTTTTTTTTTTTTGGCAAACTTAGCTGGGATGGGAGATATTCCCAGGCAGCCACTGAGTTGTGAAGGGTGCCAACATTTTCATAGGGAAGACTTTCAAGTTTTTAGACAAGACATTTAAAAGGAGTCTGGCAAAACCTAATGAACCTTGAATTGCCTGACTCCTCCCTCAGTTATGATGTCCTAGCTCTAGTGGAAGGCGTTATCTAACAATGCTCAGGGAAGCCTGGCCGTGTTACGTAGGAACGTTTCTTACAATACAGACTCTACAGGGTTATAACCAGAAAACGTAAAGGTATCTTACACAAAGGCTATCCACAGGAACTTGATGGCTCTAGAGTAGCTGACGTAGCTGGAGCAATCCTCTGCAAAGCCTCCTCTGCAGTAACTACTGGAGGTGCAATGCAGTATTCGGTGTGGTAAACCAAAGCTCACAGAATCTCTCTTCTTAAATGTATTTCTGTTCTTTTTCTCCTTTTCCCTCCCCTAAGGTTTCTCCTGGGCAGCTTACGAAAAAATACAGCTCATGCTCAACGATATTTATAGATGACAGCACCGTCAGTCAACCCAACCTTAGGAGCACAATAAAGTGGTAAGAGCCATTCGCCGCCAACGAGGGGCCGGGTAGCATTGCACGGTTTGTTTGGGATTTTGTGGTGCTCTGGTCTGTTCCAGAGCCGGTCGCACACTTGAACGAGAGGAGCACAGCACTGCTTACGCAGGTTGGCCACGGAAGGGGTGGAGAGGCCTGGCTGCTTACCGCTGGTGGCTTCGTTCCGCCGCAGAGCGACGGTGCTGTGGTACTGCAGAGCAGTTGTCGCCGCGCACTTGAGAACGAGGCAGTGCCGAAGTGTGTCGGCATTTTGGGTTTAGGAGGGTGTGTTGGGGTGGGGGGCTCAAAGGCTTCACACTGAAAGCCAAATCCAGACACCCTCCGTCTGGGAAAAGTTGCGGTGGACTCTGTACGGAGGTGCGGGAAAGGTTTGCCGGACTGTGCCGTTGCCAGCGGTGTTAGTCTGCCCTCTAGTTGTGGATCACAGGACGTGGCTGCCTTTGGGTTTAGTTCCAGCCTCTCCGCTTTCTCTCGGTGTATTTGTTTAATTATTTAGTTGTCTTGGTTCTCCAGCGGACATGGCTGTTTGACCATGTTTGTTGTGCGTGCCGCAGAGATGGTTCTTTGCGCACAGACGATACCAGGCGGAACTGAGAGGAGTGTTAGTGTGCTGGAAGGGAAACGAGCAGAGTAGCTTCAGGGCCAGGGGCTTTGCTGCTTTAACAGTTTAGAAATGTCTGAGTTGATTCGTCGCTTCAGAATCTGGTTTCAGACAAAGGTATCCAGCATGTCATTCCTTGTCTAGAGAAGAAAGAACCCAAAAGATGGTGCTTGTGCCATTTTGAAGCAGTGTACAGCTGGCAACAGATCAGAGCTTGCCCGCGGTGGATTCCTGTGATGGCAGGGTTCCTGTTGTCGCTGCCAGCAAAGTGTCTGAAATTTGGCCGCCGTAGACGAGTATGAAATCTGTTGCCTTACCTGAGTCAGCAGAGACACAGATCTCGTCTTGTCCCCTTGGATTATGCTGGCATATCATCTTGATTGTTCTGGTTTTTTAGACGGGTCCTAAATTAGCCGGCGACATGTACTGAGGACCTCCACAACAGCATATGTAACACCGAGTACAACCCTCATTATATTTTAGTTGTGAATAGTCCACGTTTCCAGCGAATTCCTCCTAATCGGGCAGTGAAGGTGTATGTTTAAAATGTGGCACAACATTTATTTCACGGCATGAATGTAGAAGTAGTTTGGCTAGCAAATTTGACTTGGCCAGTTTCTGTTCAGGCAGGTAAACATCAGAGTTGAGACCGAGGGAGTGAGTGCACAATGGATTCTGAATGTTTTGCCATGAACAACAGCTGTTGCAGTGGGATAGTGTGTGCAGAATATGCTTTAAGTCTTTTTTTTTTTTCCCCTTTCTCTTTTTTAGTGTCACATTAGCAATATTTTACCATATAAAGAACAGGTGAGTGAAATTTTTTTCTGCAATGTAACAACTTTTTTTTTGGGCCAGGGATATGGTCTTGGTCACCTCAGGAACAGCTGGTGTAAGTTAAATATCTGGCACGTTATGCTGTATCTGCTTCCTCTTTGTGCCCCCTGTCGAGCTGGTACAGCGGGGTCAGTGATGCACCCACCCAATGGCACATGCTTCACTGTGCAAAAGTGCAAAAAGGAAAGCACGCTTAACTCGCCACAAATCAGCCTGTGGACTTTGTTTAGCTTTTCCTGAATACAGGGGTACAGATCGGTTTTGGTGGGTGAAGGAACACTCTGTCCCACGTACAAATAACCCTTGCCATTGTAGCTAGCTACAGCGTATGCTGCCAAATTACAGCTGCCTGTTTGAAACAAATGCTGTTAATGAGACAGTTTCACGTTTTGAGGGAGAACGGCACTAAGCATAATATGACATGAACAGCTATTCACTGTCTAGCTTCTTAAATACACAGTTGTAAGATCTCGTCATTAAATGCTTTGCAAAAGTACAGCATAACTTCATATCATGTTCTAGTAAAGCCGGACTGTAAAAGATGTCCCTTTGTGTTCTCGAATGAGTAATACTCGGGGTGTAGCATTACTCTTGTTGCTAAACCAGAGACTTTTACTTTGTAGAGATTCGGACAGATCATTGGATATTTTTGATGAAAAAACTCATCCTCTCACAGTGAGTAACTTTTTGATCCTCTGAATGTATATCAATATACATGGGTTTTAGCATCTTGATGTGTATTATATAATTTATAAAAGTGTTGTAGCAGCAGGTCGCAAGCAAACTGATCTTGAATTGTATTTTTATATCCAAAATACAGGGCAAAAAGTGTCCTGTGGACTGTTACCAGCTAGATCATGAACAGAACCCAGTCTTTCTAAATGTTGCAAAGTATGTTTGGTTTGACTGCGGTGAACATAACCAGAAAGCAAGCAGTGCTGATTCTTGCATATTTCATATCTGAACTTTCCTGGCTGACTCCTTTCTTTCCCTCTTCAACACTACTTCAATTAGAACTGTCTGCTGTTAATTTAGTAAGCCATAGTTAGTGCCTAACCTTTTCAGTGACTGCAAACAGGAGAACATAACACATGAAGCATCACACAAAGTAGGAGACAGTGAGTTTGGACTTTAAAAGGCCTGAAGGGCAAAATTTGCAAGCAGCATTAAGTGTATCTGCTTTAAGTACGAGCTAGGAGCATTTAGCATGTGACTTTGATGTGGCTGGTCGTGGCATACCTTTTTAGGCAGTCTTTAAGATGCAAAACCTCACAGTACAGGCAAGTGCAAGAGCATTGCGTGCTTTTCATGTCCAGTTTGAGCACTGCTACCTTGATGGCTGTCCTGCAGAACCACTTCCTTCCGTCTTCATTTGAAATTAATTCAGGAAAGCTCAAGTGGCTTTAAAAATCCAGTTTGCTCTGGGACTTACCTGAGTGAGTTCAGCGTAACTTACCTCACAGATCTGGCTTGTTAACAAAAAGTTTTTAATAAACAATTAAGTATTTCAAGTTTGTTAGAGTTTCATCCCTAAACATGACCCCATTGTGCTAGGAATTGTACACTTGAATAAATCCAGCTCTTGACTCAACAAAAATAACAAGCTTCAGGAGAAGAGCTGTATTAAAAATGTCTTACATGGACGGTGGCACTTCAGGAGAAAAGTCTGGTCCCAGACTGCTCTAACTGCCCGATCTGGTGTTCCCATTCACTATTTTACTATTATTTGTTGTTCACAAAACTCTTTATGTAAGATGACCTCTGCTTCATCAGACCGTTTCTTTTATCCTGTTAGTTAGCAACCTGACATCTTCTGACCCTTTTGTATAGCCCACCTGCTGTCCAGAGGGCATGAACAGAGGAGAACCACGGTGTCCTTTAGGGAACACTTAAAGGTCTCTTCTACCTTACTCCAGTACACAGACAGAACTACAGTAGTTGTACTTCTGAGGGGCAAGATACAAGTGGCTCGTTAGTTTCTATAGCAGTGGGGTTTTGGCTGGGTACCTGCCGTTAAAAGGTTAATTAGCTGGAAGAAATCTCTGAACACCTTGTCCTCGGAAGATTCACTCCCAGGGAGTCCAACCCCAGGCTCTATTGATCCCAGCTGCAGAAGCAGCAGCCTGCGAGTTGTCCGCATCGCAGGGCTTAGTGACAGAGAGCAGTCCCAGGCCTTTCCTCCGCAGTTCCAGTCAGCAGAAGTGTACTTCCAGCTGTGCTGCAGTGCCGCTCGTAGCGCAGGGATTACCCTCGTGTTACGCCTGGTGCTGCAGGCCCACCCTGAAGAGGTAACCTCCCTGGGTGAGCGCTCTGTTGGAAGGCTGTGTGGGGAGTACAAAGTTAAATCTAGCTGTTCATTACCTTTCTTGTCTTTCTGGAATCTCTCGAGAACGAGTCCCGTGAAGACGGCGTAAGTTACCTTCCAGTTCTACCTGTGACAGGATTACTTCCTCAGCTGGAAGGGGAATCTTGTGAGGTCCCTTACTCTTGCCTTTTGAAGAGTCAGTGCTTCCCTGGTGTGTTTGTGTCTGTGATTTTCTCATAGGGAGAAACCTTTGTTTTTAATCTCTTAGCCTGTAAAATTAGCCTTACGGGTCAAGAAAGCGTTCCAAACAAAGCTGTTGTGTTTTGTTTGGAATATTCATAATATTGCAAGGCCGCTCGCTTCTTTCAGTGTATAATCCTGCTCTGTCTCTGTGACGGGGAAGGGTTGTATGCACTCCTGCTCGGTGAGAAGCAGCCACCGTGTGTGGCTGATCCCTAGGTCAGTGTCACGCAAGACAGGTTTCCAGTAACCGAGAGAACTTTCTTGCAGCGGGAAGAGGTTCCAGACGACTACTACAAGCATGACCCTGACCACAAGCACATCTACCGGTTTGTTCGGACGCTCTTCAGTGCTGCACAGCTGACAGCTGAATGTGCAATAGTGACACTGGTAAGAGGGCAACTAAAAAGGAACTTACTTTTTCAGCGTGTGACTATGTAATCCTTAATCACTTGTCCGATCAAACGCTGTTGTGTAATATATAACTTGCTGAAGAAGCTTGAGAAAGGCAGAGCAGTGGGGCAGCGAAAGCAGTGGGGTATAACAAGGTCAGACACAAACCCATCTTTTATTTCAGTTGTGCGGAGGGGGAGTGGGAGTTGTGAGTTCATATTAACCAGAACGGTGCAGGTAACATCACCTAGGGAGTCGAGGATCGGTGCTGTGGGAACTCCAGGAGATGAGCGTTCGCATTATGATGTCCTTCCAGCACTGCCACCTTACGATCAGACCCGTTTTTATTTAAACCCCAGGGGACATCGAGGTACTCGGAACCTTCGAAAAGAAAATAATCTCATTACAGTTTGTTTGATTTCAGGAAGCAAGAGGGATATAAAAAACTGGTGATAATAGTGGTGTCATTTACACACACACAGAGGCATACCTGTACGTACAGGTGTATGAAGGGAAGTTAAAAACCCCACAACGCAGATAGTTGCGGCCTTAGGCAGTCTCTTAAACCGCACTTTGCGTACTAGACTTCAGTCTTCATCGTGGCTTCTTTCCGAAAAACAGTCTGAACAGAGAACAGGAGAGAACTGCCATCGAAAGACAAGGTGGCAATTAAGCAAACTCAGCTCGAAGGACTCCCTTTAATAAGGAAATAAGTAATTAAAAGCCCAGATAGTTAGAGCTGTTGAAACTCTGAGAGCAGTTTGAGGTTTTTGCTTTTCCAAAGACATGCAAGCAATTTTGGTGGAAGACAGGATAGCTAAGCCCGGGCACTCTAGCCAGCTGAAGGACCTGTAAAGAAGTTACCACTAGATGGCCCTGTTAGTGTAGGAACACCTTCAGTCCACCTGAAGGCTACAAGCAAAGGATGGGAAGGAACTGTGTGGAGGCCCTAGTAATAAAGATTGATCCTGCCCTTCGACCTGGACAGCAGCTTCCTGCACCCAGTAGTGTATCTGAGGTTTCATTGGTTTAGGGAATACAACGTTAAAGCCAAGCTACAGTCAGATTTGACAGTGCAAGGTACTTAGGTGAAGTAGGAATAGCACTTTCCACTTTCACTGTGGAAAGACCATGATCAGTGCATCTTGGCCCCATGACTAGAGATGACAGCGTAGGTTTTAGCCCTTCCTGCTGAGCTACAAGTGCTGAACCTTAACCGTGGTGGAAGGCTAGTGTGGTGCTGTGATTTACTGGCCCAGTTCTTGTGTCGTTATAAAAAATGGCACCTGTAACTCCTGAAAGTTTGGATTCTAAAGTGTAAGTAGTAAGCACTAATACTTACTCTGGCACACCTAACGGTAATGGGATGAAACAGATTGGACTGGCATACTTGCTGCTGAGAACTCAGCTCCAGGTCTTAATTACACACAAAAATGTTGGGTTTTTCTTTCTTTCTTGTAGGTTTATTTGGAAAGGCTTTTAACCTATGCAGAGATTGACATATGCCCTAGCAACTGGAAGAGGATAGTCCTAGGAGCTATTCTGCTGGCCTCTAAAGTCTGGGATGATCAGGCTGTGTGGAATGTGGATTATTGCCAAATATTGAAGGACATTACTGTTGAGGACATGTAAGTTGCAGTGTTTGGCTAATCTGCAGCGGTGGGGTCTCGGGTTTTTGTTTTTCTTCTTTTATGATCATACTGAAAGAATGTCTGTCTGAAGCTCTGACGTATGTATGTGATGTGTATCTGGTGTCTGGCCTCATTCCCTTTTTTCCCTGTGAAACTTTGGATGACCCTGCTTTGAGACAACTCCATATGAATATTTCTAATTACTTGGAGGATGAGTAACTTCAAAGTTGGTTTTCTTCACTGTCTCTCCCCCAGTGATGAATCATGGCACTGGCTGCTTATTTCCACTAAGTTTTTGCATTGGTGTAACTAAGGTGCCCAATTTTATGGTCTTACCAAAAGTCTTTGAGAGGGAAAATAGTGAACTAAATTTGTTCCCTGCCTTTTCCGCTTTAAAACTTGAAAACCGGCAAGGTAAGCTGTAACTGGTGACTTTTGTGTCCGCGCTTGTATGCAGCTAAGGCCGAACCATCTCAAGGTCTGAATTCCTAGCCGCTGGCAGACAGGTGTCATTTGTGTTGGTGTCTGTGGCTGCGTGTGTGACGTCCAGCTGCTGCTACAGCACATCCCCTTTGGGTGCACTCTTAGACTGGCCTGCAGTGCCAAGAACAAAATTCTCAATCATCTTGTTTATGGAAGGCAGTTCCTGTATATGTTTGTCCCAGATGTCAATTTCTGCAGTTTCAGAGGATGTTCATCCTTGTGGCTCCAGGCTCACACTACGGGCCAGAGGAGTGTTTGTATGGAGTGGATTTGGGCCAGTAGATTGTTAAATTCTGCCGTGCGGAGTTCTGGAAGCTTTGTGGTGTCAGCATCGTTGTTTTAATTCCATCTGCCAGCTTGTTCCCCTATGTCCCTTACTATCACGGGGTAGAAATGCTAGAAGGCAGCTCAGGATCAGGCTCTCTGCCCTTAATAAACTTCCCGAGGCCGTACGTGTGCGTGAGCGTTATCACGCTGCTGTGCTGTATCTGAGCATGTCTCAGGCCTGCGTAGTAACAGCTGTAGTGCAGGAGCAGACCGAGGTGGTTCAGTCTTGCACGGGGAGGCTGCCCGTGTGAGAGTGTGTTCTTGCCCCAGGCTCTTCCCTGGATTCAGCCTGCCGTTCATGTTTAAAATACAGTCATTATTTATCTGTGACTCTTTAGGAGGAGGAATATCCCATGTTCTTCCTTTTGGGGGGGGTAGCGTTTCTGTGAACGGGGCAGTGACCTGCACCAATCCAGGTTTTGATGTTCGAGTTATTTCACATCGCAAGCAGCAGACATGGTACCTTGTTTTATACGTACCCCTTGCCTGGGAGTTCTTTGTCCCCAGATGCAGGGCTGTGGCAGCCCCGCTCTCAGGGAAGCATAATTAGTGATTTTCTACAGTGTACATCTTCACTCAACCTGGCTGAGTGCTCATCGCGCCGAGGAACATACTTGAAGCGTTGCTGCAAATAACTCTGAGATGGCTGAAGTGGGGTCAGCGATGCCAGGAGTGCTGCAGTACACGTCTTGCTCTTTTTGATGTCTCTTCTAGCCCTGCTTGGGACAAATCAAATTGATAGCACTGAAAATACCTGTAACAAGCAGGATGTTTATTCTCTACTGCTGACGCTGGGTCTGCTGAAATTGTCAGTACTTACATTTTCAAAGCAGTGATGGTGGTAAAGAAAATAGACTGAATTTAGGCTTATTTTTCCTCCCCTCTGAAGATGGGATTTTTGTAATCCCATCTCGTTCGGAATGACTTAGACCTTTGAATTTAGGTACGGGCAGAAAGTGTACGACCCACTTCTGGCAGTGGCCTGGGGGGTGTCCATGCCGGGCCCCGCACTGCTGCGACTTGGCAGGCTTCATTGCTCCCGGGTGGGGTAACAGCACCGTAACTGGGGCCTTGGAAAACCGCTTAAAATTCCCTGCAAAACAGAGTTTTAAGTTTGTAAGCCTACTTTGAATTCCTCGTTGGCACTGTAGTACTGTCAGCTTTAGCAGTTCCAATGGTTTTGTGTGTATGTGTGTGAGCCGGGCACCTCTCTGGAGGGTGCACCTCGTCCGCACCAAACACGCTCCTCCCTGCTTCGACATTCACGTGGCGGCCCCACTTCACAGCCCTGGTAGCAGCCCCGGAACTGCGCGTGGGTTGGTTTGTTAAAGGACGTGAGCCAGGCCTCTGGGCTGGCAGGTGAGCTCATCTGCTGTAGCCTCTTCCCACTCAGAGCAGGTAAAGCACTCATCTCGCTTTTTCCACCACAAGCCCTTTCTCGTTTGACCACAGCAAAGGTGGGTTTTCTGCTGAAAGGGGGGTTTCTTTTGGTTTTTTTTGGGGGGGGGTGGTGGTGGTGTTTGTTTTGCTTTACTTATTTCTATTGGGGAAGAATCAAAGGAAATTAGACATTTGGAAGTCATCCTTTGTCAAAACTTGCTTGCTTTGATGAGAGTGAATCCATAACCACTGAAAAATTAGCGGTGCAGCTGCTAATCCTGCTATGACTGCTTGTAAGGGCACACACGCTGTTCATTCTTTTGGCTACATGTATTTGTGCATAAGGCCTAGAAAACACATGGGCATTACCCTTTCCCAGGTTTTAAACCACTGTTAATAGACTTGTTAATCCAACGAAGAATTGTATTTTTACACAATTAAAATGTATTAGCGTAGCGAGTACAAAAGGGGCAGTGAAGAGCGTTGATTCACAGGGTAAATCAAGCTCTGATCAGCTGATCATCAAAACATTATCTGATTTACATTTCTATGGGCTTATGACCATATGAACAGGAAATTAATTTTGGCACTAGGTTCAATGGTGCTCCAGTGCACTGTGCTAGAAAGGAGCACAAAGGTGCTATTCATATTGAGACCTGCCAGCCAATGTGGGACACAACCTGCATGATCCCTTGGTATATTCCCCTCCCACCCCCCCGTAGGTAAAACACCCATTTTAAAAGCTCCCAAAAAGCAAGAACAGCCTTGGCACTGAATTTGTGCGACTAGTCTTCTGGTGTAGGCATGGTTGGCCTACAGGGCTGCTGAATCCTGTTGCGACACGTCTGCTACTGGTAGGAACAGTCGTTGAGTTAGTGCTGAGCCGAACTGCGTGGTTCAGGTACCACCGGTTTCCTGCAGGTTGAGTTGTAAGCCACCGTTTTTCCCCTGTAGAACATCTCTGACGCAGCTGACCGCGTACAGTAGCTGCAGTAGCCTTGCGTGTCACGGTGCTCTCCCTGCTTGCCTCCAAATATTTTGCCCAGTGAAAACAGACGAGTGAGTAAAAACCGGACAGTGCCCTTTGACACAGTACTTTGTTATCCTGCCTAATGCTATTGAAGAGAAAATTCCTTCTCCCACCTAATGCTGCTTATTTATTTATTTATTGGAGATGAATCCGTGTTGCTTCAAGAGGCTTTTTTCTGCGAGATAATAGCAGCAGCTCTTCATAGATCCATTTGTTGCCGTGGTGATCTGCCTACTCCTTTTGTTAGTCCGCCTCTACTTCAATAAACCCCCTTCCTGTTATCAGCCTGGTGAAAATGTCTGCAAGTTCTTCAGAGCTAATAAACAGCATACATCATTCCTTTCATCTGATCACTATAGCGTGGGGCCGTCCGAGAGTGAGAATGGCGCATGAATTGTACAGCTGCACTAATGGAACTCCGAAGAATGAACCTCCCCGGTCGGCCCAGCGAGTGCACGACAGGGCGCTACCTTTCTCTGCGAGCCGGAGGTGCCGGGACTCAAAAGCTGCACCTTGTTTTGAGCGCTAGTGAATGACTGTCTCTTGAAACTAATAATGCAGAGCTCTCGATGACTAGTTCAAAGTTGCTGGGTTTAAAAACAGGCTTGAGGTCTCTGGTGTTTTCAGCCAGCTAAACCAATCCTTTTTTTCCTTTGTCTTCTGTCCCTTACGCCTCCTAGGAACGAGATGGAAAGACACTTCTTGGAGCTACTGCAGTTCAATATCAATGTTCCTGCCAGTGTTTACGCCAAATACTACTTCGATCTTCGCTCCCTAGCAGACGACAATAACCTGAGCTTTCTGCTGGAGCCCCTCAGTAAGGAGCGAGCACAGAAACTGGAGGTAATGGGCCGAGATTGGCCGCGCAGGGGACTCTGTCTCTCTGTGCAGTGAGAGCATCTGTTGCTAATCACGTGAAGTGGCGGTTAGAAGAACTAAAAAGCTTTTAGATTGGTGTATTACGGGCTAATTTAACCCCTTTATAACTACAGTTAGCGCTTCTAAACCCATGCCTAGGCTAAGCTAGTATTCTGAGGGAAGGAAGGGGCAGAGATTAGGGAAGTCTAGGAGATCGCAAAATAAAACGGAAGCTATTTTGGGAACCGTAGCTCAGCTGGGCTACTTAAGATTGAAAGGATTAGTGTCATATGTAATGGATTGTCTCTCCTTCCCTGGTCACAGTCTGTATTCCAAGCACCTAGAGACAGTCACACTCCGACCTTTCTAAATACTACCAGCTGAAGGTTTCCCACTGCATCCACTGCACAGCTGCTTTTAGATTTAGAGGGAGCACTCTTACTGCTCTCATGGTTTAATAAACCATTTGTCTGGGGACAGCTGCAGAAATAATAACCTTTCTTTTCACAACTTCTAGAACCTCACCTTCCCACAGAAAAGTTGCCTAAGATAAGCTTTTGGAATAGCTGCTTTTTAGGAGTCCTTCAGAATGTCCAGGGGAACGGAAGTACAGGTTACTGTCCCTTTCTGCTCGATGGGAAAGGCTGCCCTTCTGCGAGTCCCCGCAGCCGCCTTCGGTATCAAGGCTCATTTAAAAAAACTGAACTTGTGCAGAGCCGGAGTTGCTGGAGATACCTACGACATTTTGAAAATACCTACGCTACCTGGGTTCCCAGGCCAGACTTCTTGCTGGCTCAGTGCGACCTTTCGCGTGTCCAGGTTTCATTGATGACTCGGCGTGCTGTTGTGCTGACCTTTCAACAAAGGCGTTACCGCAGGCCCTGTGTACACTGACACCACAGCCCCATTCAGAGAGGGGTGTGCTATGGCATTCTGGGCGTACGTTGCTCCATTGTCCACCCCCAATAACTCTGCCAAGTGCCAGGGGTCTTTATTTTGTCCCAGAAGTGCCCGAACTTCGGGAGTAAGTGTGATCCCTCCTGGTCCTCTGGAATGATAGGTATGATATGCCTACGAATTCCTCTATCTGAAGCTAAGCAGTGCAACTCTTCTGCTTTGTCTCACCCTTGTTACTGGCACTTCAAGCTGACGCTGTCACTGATGGTGAATGTGGTTGTAGGGCAGTTCATATTCCACAGGAAACTGGTTACTGAACTGCTCCGTGCCCAGGCGTAAGTGGACGCTGTACAGATTGTGAGCCTGTGGTCTTCTTTGCTAGCTTTTGGGGGCTTGGTATTGAACACCAGAGCAATTGGCCGTACAGTATGGGATTCGCCACAATGCACTTACTAATGCATGGATATAGGACACTTTGGGTTCTGATTCTAAAACGTGATAAATATTTAAACCATATGCTAAAATGTTTAATTCTGCCTTTCGGTTAGAAGCACACAGGCAGCAATAGGAGCCTGTACGAAGCAGCAAATTAGTATTCCAGGGACTGAAAACTGATTTACACCATATGGGCGACTGGGGCTAACTATGTCAACCCAGGGCTCTTTATGATTGATGTGCTAGCATTAGAGCAGGATGGAGCGGCTGCCTGGGCTTGCACCCGGAGCTCGTGCAGCCAGAGTCTCCAAGAAGGCCTCTCTTGAGCCAAATGCATACCTCCAGAGGGTCAGCAGGAATAAACGTAAATAATTATTTTAAAATACACTTAGAGGTTTGTTTACGCTCAGGCTGCTTGTCACCTTTTGAACTTCCAGAACACTGTACGGGTGCTGCCTTAAAGGGGAGGCGTAGGCTTGTAGCTGACGGTAGGAGTCTGACAGTTCATCTGGTGATAGGCAGTAAATTATTAATGGAAGTACGTGTTCAGGACTGAAATTCAGTTCAGCCTTTTATGACAGGTGTCACTTATTTGCATGGACAGTGCCTATGGGCCTTGCAGGGGAGGACACACTCATTTCTGGACAATTGTGTGTGACTAGGATTTAAATAATTCGGCTTGTTACGAGAATAGCTGCATGGGAGTGAAGGCTGCTTGACTAGCTAGATAAGCAGAGCAGAGGCAGGCCAGTAAATGGGCAAAAAGCTGTTAAACAGTAAGTTGTGCGCACGTGCTGGTGTTTAATAGCTGAATTCAAGTGCCATGCCGTCGAGCAGCGGGCTGCCCTCCCTTCTCTGACCTCTTCGGGAACCTGATGGTGTGGGTGACCCTGGGAAGAGCACGTTGAGGGAGAGGGTGTAGGGAAGGTAAAGGCAAAAGGGACGTCCTAGTAGAACTTCATTTCCTAAGCTCACTGGTGTGGAGCGGCCAAGGGCAAAGGTGCCAGAGGGCGTGCAGAGACCTTTTCCGTTTGAACCTCTTCTCTCACAGAAACGGCTGTGTGTGTTTGTGCTGGTGAAACGAAATCTTTGCGGTGCTGTGTGCGCCAGACCTAGCTACCAGGCCCAGCTTTAACTTCCTCAAACTCCTAAGTCTGAAGTGGATCCAAGTTTTCCATTAGGTAGTGGGACTGGTGAAAGAATGAAGGTACTGGGACATGGAAACTGCTCGCTGCCTTTGTGCCGTGCTTGCTGAAGACAGGGCTGTTAGCCTGGGGACAGACCCCTTTAATATTTTACCTCCAAAGGAGTCCTTAGTTACTCTCATTCCAGGTAAAAAAGGTAGTAGTGTTGCTGCTACCGAGTGCCCGCTCTGTTGTAAAAGCTTCCTTGAAATGTTCAGCCTTTCTAACGTGTACGTTTCCCTTTGTGTGGAACGCGGTGTCCAGGCTATCTCCCGGCTGTGTGAAGACAAATACAAAGACTTGTCAAAGGCTGCTATGAGACGATCTTTCAGTGCTGATAACTTAGTTGGCATCCGCCGTTCCAATGCCATCCTCTCCTGAGGAGAGAGAAGGGCGCAGCACCGTGAACCAGCATCCACGTGAGTCGGAGGAGTACCACCACTCCATGCACACAGGCCAGCGGTGACGGTGTCTTCCAGCAGGAGGAGGAGAGGAGGGTAAACTAGCCAAGGGAGCCCAGAGCTTGAGGAGCGTACTTGGTGCAACAGACAAGACCTTTGTCAGATCCACTCTCTCCTCCTTCTAATGTATCCAGAGGTGCAAAAACAAACTTCTCTCCTTCTGTCCCCCACAGAGGTTTGCTTACTATGTAGGCCTATAGCTGTGAACTCTTGAGGTTTTTAATAATAAGTAGTTTTAAATTTTAGAATTTAAACACTAACCACATGACTATAGTTACAATGTTCTTCCCTCCTCTCCCCTGTCATCCAGAGTCTTGCTGCATTTGTATTTCAGGTCGATGCGGTGTTAACAAAAACAAAACATGGGACTCTTACAGCATAAGGCCACTCTGGAGCTGAAAACAGTAGCATAGACATGTGTTGATGGCTTTTCCCTGGTTTGGCTACTAAAAGCTGCTATTATCGGTGATCTGTTTGTAACCAAGAGGCTGCCCAGCAGGAGGAATTCCAGCTCTGCACCCACAGCTTCACTCCAGTAGATTGTCAAAAGACTTTGAATGTTCTGACTGGGGGCAGAGATATGGTTTTATGTATTGTTAAAATGTATAGGGTCCATGCTGCATTTCTCGTGAATTATGGTGCTTCTCTCATTTCCTAATACTTGTACTGCTCTGGAAGAGACGCAATCTGTATATTTTTCTGAGGCATTGAATGAGAAAGTTGGCCTGGAAACATCATCACCATCCCAAACAGTGTAGCAACCCAGTGGTGAATGGCGTGTGTGCAGCACTGCTTCTCTGCAGCTCTCTTGTGCTATATGCAGTGGAGTTCCTACGGCTGATATTGTGCATCCTTCCGGCTCTCCTGGGGTGTCTGTTTCCTGGGAGGGATTTACATTCATAATGAGACAGTGATGAGTTTGAGAATCCTGGACTACCCAACCAGGAAGATTGAAAAAAACCAAACCTGTGTTCAGTTGAGAATTATCAAAAAGCTTTCTATAAACCCCCCCTTTTTTTTTTTTTTTTTTTGCAAAGTGAATTTTATCTTGTGCAACTGCGCTAGAGGCTCGGGTTTTGCTCTTTCTGAGACTCTGGAATGGAGCTTACTTTCAGGCTCTGAAACTGAACTCTGAACAGGATAAGAAGTATTAGACTCTTCCTGTTACAAGCCTTTGTAGTATCTTTCCTTCTTGGATCCGACTAGATTCTAGGCGGTTTGTCCTAGGAGCAGACCTCCCTCCGAATGGCACGGGTTTTGTGCACTTCCTCTTCCAGCCAAGGCCCAGACACTCACCCTGAACAGCAAGTCCGTAGCCCTCCGCGAGTGGGGCTGGCCAAGTGCAGCCACGCGCCGTTAAAACGATGCCTGTGGCCTTTCGCGGTGTGCGAGTCTGCCAGCCCCTGGCTCCCAAATCCATGGAACTTGGCACTTCAGGGATTGATCACAATTCAGTTTTGAAAATAACGCTACATCTTCAGGTGGTTTTCCTTTCTCATGTTTGTATTAAAAGAAAAGCTAATAAACTCTATTTTAATTAAAGTTAAAGGTGAATGGCGTGTTCTGTACGGCTGTCTGATTTCGCTCCACCTCATGAGTACTTGGTGCTGAGCAGCCTCTCACGTATGCAGAATGAAAGAAACCACGAGTGCTGCGTGTGGAGGCCTTGTTGATGGCAGTGCGTGGGCAGCTGGCAGCAGAGGCCATCCAGCAACTGCCAGGGGCTTGGGGGGCAGCGTGGGGCAGGGCCCGGGCAGCCTGCCGCCCCTAAGGCCTGGTGGAGTCTTGCAGAGCTGCCTGGCTCTTCCCACCCGTCGCTTGGCTTTAGAGTTTGCCAACAGTGCCTTTGTAAGTAGGGCCAGTCTCTCGGGAGGCGAGGTGGTGGGTTTCAGGCCCTCCCTTGAGCACCAAGCTGGAAGCTACAGGTGACCCTGTCCTGGACTGACGTGCGACCCAGCTGCGAAGGAGCTCTTCCTGCCGCAGCACTGCCATGAGCCTTCCACTTGCGGGATGGCTCTGGATGCGCTTTGCCGCGGGCTGGCACAGGGCATCTGCAAATGCAGCCGCTGAGCTGCGGGGTGCTCCGCAGAAACGCAGGGCAGCTGCTTACCGTCCTTGCCGGGTGAGATGGCAGCTCTTCCTGCTGACCTGGGTGGGAGCTGACGGCTGCTTCTGTAACCCCTCCTGCAGGAGACTGCTGCTCCCAGCTTCATTTTGCCTCGAACCTTAACTGGCGTTACCAGGCGTGGCCCAGAGCGCACCGCCAGTGGGATCTTGACCTGTTCAGCAGATGCTAAATGGCACGGCTTCTTCGGAGAGGAAAAAACAATTCCATGTTAGATCCTGGACAGCACAGCCAATGGATTTCTCAGGTAAACACTAAACCCATGCCACTCCTTTGGAAGGGGTGAGCAGGGACAGTGTTTCAGAAGGAATTACACTGAGGTGGTTCTGCTGGAGGATGAACCAGGGAGGGGGGACACACCCTGTAACTTTCACTGTTCTTTGTATGTTGGCAGCACTTTTCCCAACAGAAAAATTACCACCAGAGAACACCAGAATTACAGAGGGTGTTACCCACCTCCGCTCCCAGGAAGCAGCTACAGGGTAAATACCTGGTTTCTCTTAACCCAACAGCTGATAATAATTCATGTTGCGGTGACCTCTGCCTGCGTTCAGTTCCAGGGCAGCGCCCCCCGTCTGGCAGTAAATACTGCTTGGGGAGGCAGTAGCTGTGTTACGGCCCAGCAAGAACAGTGTGAGCATCGTGCGTTGGGGGGCAGCAGGTCCTGGACGTGTCTGTGGGCTACACGATGCCCACGGGCTACGGCAGCCCCTTCCCTTTGTGTATGGGGACTGTGTATTTGGTTTCTAAGGGAATTTTATGAGAACTACTTCAGTGTGGGTTTGGCAGTCGAGAGGACAGGCACTTCAGGGACGGGGTAAATGTCAAGGCTGTCACTTCTGGGTAAGAGTATAGGCGTCGAGCTTAACCTGAGCAAGCACAAGAGGCCAGAAGAGCAATTGAGGCCAGAGTTTGCACCGGGGGTTGGCAGGCGTGCGCAGGGCGGGTGTGTTCGGGGCCCAGCACCAGGTGGGCTGCTGCTGTTTCCCACAGCACAGTGGTGCATTGGCATTACGTAGGACTGGCTTTCCGTAGCGTTATCTGGGAAAACACCACTTGCCCCAAAGCAGCTGTTTGACAATACACAGTGAATTACAGGGTGCTGCAAAGTGACTGTCGTGCACTTAGTGACACCAGCCCCTGCAACTGATTAGCTGGGGAAAGAGCATGTACCTGGCTGACGGTGGGCTTGCCTGTCACAGGATCAGGAAAGTCTCAGGATCATTTGTGGACAGCAAGGCATCTTTCTTTTTAGGTGAAACAGCTACTTTGGCTTCTGCTCTGTGATATTAAAACCTATTTGAGAATCACATGGTCCCCATGCTGTCAGTGTCATTCTCCATGTCACCCAGCCTGGAATTCTGCTGCATTTCCACTGTTCTACCCCCAGGAAGCCAGTGACAGCCTCGAGGGTGGCCTAACGACCAAATGGAGGACAGAGCACAGGAGCGACACAGCAGCACAAGCATTAGACCATGTTCTCACAGGAGTCGAGCGCTGCAGGTGATGTGTGAACGGCTGCCCGCAATCACAGCCCTTCCCTCGTGCCAAAACAGTGGCTCGAGGTGGGCGGTGGATGGCAGCGCTGCCAAACTCCTGTTTACTGACGAGCTGAGGACACGGCGGCTTCCTGGGAGGCGAGAATGACAACAAGGCTGCCAGCGAGCTGCTGGGGTTACTTCTGGAGGCAAGCGGCGAGTGTCCGCAGCTCCTCAGTAAGAACCTCGTGCTGGGATGGTGTGTCCCCCCTACACCCCAAAACAGCGGCCCTGCACGCAGCAGGATCAGCCCCTGTACTTGAGCATAGGGGGCAGATTGGCGTCACTGAGGAATCGGGTGAGGCAGGCTGTGGGCTGTCAGGTTTATCGCTGGCTGCTGGAATGCTGCTTCCAGGTAAGAGATCCTATCTAGTGGGACCTGGTGTGTGCCTACACACCTAACTAGATAGCAGAGTCCTGCACTATTAGTCACCATGGAGCCTGCCTTAACCCCTTGCTGTCCTTCCTAAAGTGCTCCTCCCAACGCGAGTGCACAGCAGATGGCAACACGGACACTCAAATCCGCAGGCAGCTCGCTTGGCTGAGAGCTGTCATCTGCTTCGCCTGAAAAGTATCAAAGGGCACCTCTTCAGGGCCTGATCTCGGCGCAGGGCGAGGGACTGACACTGTGCAAACTGCAGAACGCCAATAAAAGTTGATAGTTAACTGTCTCCTACCAGCAAGGTGTGACCTTGGCCTGCCAAGGAAACACGCTGGCGGCAAGGTCACGGGCACGACCAGCCAGTACGGTAGCCACTGAGCGCTGAAGCCGGCTGGGCGCAGAGCTGCACCCAGGCTGCCCCATGGCGGGCCACCACGCACCAGCGGTGAGGGCGCGGGTGCCTGGCATCCCCACGCCGAGGACAGCGCTGCGTGAGGCCGTGTGCACGGAATGTGCCATTCCCGTGCCACCAAGTGTAGCTGCCTCACCAGTCCCCCACTGTCCCTAGTGATGAGAGCCCTGCACAGCCCTCCAGCAACACCTCCCCATCCCCCCCAGTTAAGTTTTTAATGGTAATGAACATTCTAGCAGAAGCAAAGAAAACACACACTTTTTTTTGACCTCATAAATAACTAATCTCCATACTTCTCTTTGAATAAAATTTCTTCAGCTTTTCACAAAGTATAGTACAGTTACTTAAACAACATTGAACAGCATCAGTAACGGAAGAGGCAAAACCCAGCACGTACATTGGCTGCAGCACACGGCACAGAACGGCTCTGCTCCCCCGCCTGACACTTGTTGCTGAGAAGCCAGACTCAAACACAAGTTGATTGTATTAACCTACCGTTAGATCAAAGCTGAAAACGCTCTTGCATTTTTCAATAGGCAAAAGGGTTGTAGCTAATCTTGGATATTTTTTTTTTTAAGCAGCTTTACACAGTCAGTTGCACTTTGAAAAAAAAAACCAAAAAAACAACAAAACACCACCTTTGATATGGTTTTGTTCATTGTATTGCATGATGTGTGCTTAGCTGTATCTACAAAAGGCACTATAGAAAGAGAGGAGTCCAGCGAGGCATGGACTGGAGCAGGTCGGAGTCATTTAATGCCCTGGATTACAACACAAGGCTACCTGCAGCGGCTCTGCGCCCGACCCGCCGCGTTGCCAAGAACACACCTGTCCCAAACCCGTACCAAAGGTCACTACGGCTCCTGCATGTACAAACCAGGCTATAATACAACTATTTACAGCTTGTAACACGACGTGGTGCAATTCTGCCCACGATGAACTACTGCAACAGCTGGGGGGGGGCGAGCCCTCTGTCGCAAGAGTGCTGATCTGTGCGGCTGAGCAGCCCCCGCACCGCTGGCTCCTCTGCCCAGAGGCGCCTTGGCAGTACCTCTAGCAGCAGATGTGCCACTCGAGCGTCCCCTCACTTCCCAGGCTTTGGTTTTGAAATGAGGTGGAAAGCGCCTTAACTGAAGTGGTCCAAGGGTGTTGAGAACAACCTTGGATCCTTGCAGCCCCGCGGGAGCAAAGCCAGCAGTTGTTTTCCAGCACTCGAGCAGCCGGCTCACGGTGCCATGCTACAGGGAGGGCAAAAAGGGTTCGGGTAACGGCCGGGAGGGTACGTACATGGTCACCACTAAGGGCAGGGAAACACCCAAACGAACCCATCCGTGTGCTTTACAAGCGGGCTGAACCCGGAGGCGGCCACCACTCACCAGCTGTGCCCCAACCTGCGCTGCGGCCGCAGCCCCTGGCCCTCGCTGTGTTCGGTGCACAACAGGACACCCCCCACTCCCCCCATCGTTACGCTTATCGCCACCCCGCCATCACCACCGCCTACTGCCAGGCACCGGGGCTGTCAGTGCTCTGCTGCTGCCTGACCTGGGGAAGGGAAAAACCTTGGGAAGCTGGAGGAAGGGGAGTACAAGCGCGCTGCTAAGTTTTCCTCAATTAACTGCCCCCTCCCGAGCCCGGCACTGTCTCCCACGGCTCTGAAAAAGCAGCACGACGCGTTGAAGCTGGCTGGCTGGAAAACCCAGCTGCTGCCCCGGCGAGGCTGACTGCCGCCTGGCTCGGGACCCCCACGCACACACCACCACCCCCCCTTTAGGGTGCCGGGGCAGCACCGACCCCTCCCCAGGGCAGCTCGGGAGGGGCTGCTCCCGGTGCCGGAGCCAGGGGCCCGGGCGCCCCGCGTACAGCCCCTCGGCTCTCGGGCAAGCGGCCCCACGGGCGGCGGAGCTGGCTGCCCGCGGCTCGAACCCGGCAGCCGGTGCCGCAGAGCTGAGCCCCGCCAGCACCAGCCCCTGCCCCGCGCTCGCCTAGGGGAGAAGGGACCTGCGGCGCCCCCGGTCCCCACCTGCGCTGCAGGCGGCTGGGACTCTCCCTGCCCGCCCTCAGGTTCCTCCCGCAGCCTCTTCGTCCTGCACCGCCGCCTGCGAAGCCCCCGAGCGGGGCCGGGGCCCCCAGCCCTCTCCTCCGCAACACGTACCTGTGCCCGGGGCCTCGGGCACCCCCGGAGCACCGTCCTGCTCTGTCTGGGGGCCTGGGTGCAGCCCCCGCTGCCAGCCAGCTCTCCCCGGCCCCCGGCTCTGGCGAGCGGCTGGGTGCCAGTGCCAGCACACACCCCAGGGTGGGGGCCACCCTGCTGCAGCTCTCCCCTTCACCCCGGCACCGGCAAGACCTGCCCGGAGCCTCACCGTGGGACACAATCCGTGCTTGAGGGCTACCTGCCACCTGACCAGCCCGCACACAGCAGCACCCCAGGACCCCAAACAGGGTGTGGGACCCCAAAGGGGGCACACACAGTGACACCAGGCTCCAGACCTCCCTGTCCCTCTTGCCCCCACATCACTGGCAGCACCTCTACCTGCCCTACCCAGGGCCATGGCTGCTCTGTGCCCCATGGGCGCACACGCTGTGTCCCAGGCAGCACCATCATGGTGGGGCTGAGGATGCCAGGGGTGGCCCAGCTGCCACCCCTTCTTCTGTAGCCCAGGGTCTTTGCAACCCTCTTCTCCCTGCGGCTGGGGTCACCGAGGCTCCCTTTGGTCACACATGGGACAGCGGGACCTGCTTGTGGTAGGAGGCCATGCTGGGCAGCACCGTCCTGCCCGCCAGCGCCGGGCTGGCCTCGCCGTACACGGAGGCGCCCACGGGCTTCCTGGTCCGGCAGCAGCGGGCTGTGAAGCGTCTCCAGGACTCGAGCGTCTTGCCAGACCAGATCCAGACGCCAGAGGTGATGCCCACCACAAGGCACATGAAATACTTGAGCATGAAGACAGCGTAGTCAGGCTTGGGGCGGTGGGGGTCCCCCGGGCAGGAGCAGTTCTGCGCCCGCTCCCACGCCTCCCGGTTGTGCTGCTCGTAGATGTAGCAGGCGATGACAATGGTGGCGGGCACGGTGTAGAGCACAGTGAAGATGCCGATGCGGATCATCAGCTTCTCCAGCTTGTCGGTCTTGGTGCCGCCCTGCTTGATCACGCTGCGGATACGAAAGAGCGAGACGAAGCCAGCCAGCAGGAAGAGGCTGCCGGTGAAGAGATAAACCACCAGCGGTGCCAGCACGAAGCCCCGCAGGTTCTCCAGGCTCTGGTTGCCCACGTAGCAAACCCCGGCCACTGGGTCACCGTCCACGGAGCTGAGTGCCAGCACAGCGATGGACTTGGCACTGGGGATGAGCCAGGCAGCCAGGTGGAAGTACTGTGCGTAGCTAGCGATGGCCTCGTTGCCCCACTTCATGCCGGCCGCCAGGAACCAGGTGAGGGAGAGGATGACCCACCATATGGAGCTGGCCATGCCGAAGAAGTAAAGAAGAAGGAAAACCACGGTGCAGAGGGCAGGGCCTGTGGTCTCATAGTGGACGTGGTGGTGCTCCGGGTTGCAAGCCACGTTGGCATGCCCTGCCACCAGCCGCACAATGTAGCCCATGGAGACGAAGAGGTAGCAAGCAGAGAGGAAGATGATGGGGCGCTCAGGGTACTTGAAGCGCTCCATATCTATGAGGAAGGTGGCCACGGTGGTGGAGGTGGAGAGGAAGCAGAGGATGGACCAGAGGCCGATCCAGAAGGTGGCAAAGGTCTTCTCATCCTGGGTGAAGTAGGGCTGGTAGCAGGGGATGGCGCAGTTGGGTACCTGCCCGGTCCTGATGCGGTTGTACAGCGGATGGGACTCCTTGGAGATGGGGATCAGGGGAGCTTTGCACTTGCAAGTCCGGCCGCAGTCTGGCCCAGAGGGGCGCTGCCCACCGAGCGGTGTCAGGTTTTTGGCTGCATCCTTGGCCGGGCGCGTGGGCTTCCCGAAGAAAGGCGGCAGGGTGGTGGCTTCCGTGCGGTTGTATCCCATGCAGAGAACCTCGGTGTCCCCCAGCACCGGCAGGCTGTCGCAGCTCATCCTCTCGGGCCAGGCGAAGCCGTACTGCTGCATGATGGGCGAGCAGCCGGCCTTGGCCCGCTCGCAGACGGAGCGACAGGGGGGCAGCGGCTTGGTGTAGTCGGGCAGGCAGATGGGGGTGTACATGCTGCAGAGGAAGAAGCGCAGGTCCGGGGAGCACTGGATCTCCACCAGCGGCCAGAACTGGTGCACCTCCAACCCGGCCTCGTCCTGCGTGTCGTGGTTGAACTGGTTGGGCATGTAGGTGAGGTTGTAGCCGATGCCCTTGCACATCGGCACCGTGATCTCCTGGCACACCAGCGCCTTGGAGGCGGCGCGCCCCGCCGCCGGCAGCCCCAGTAGCAGCGGAAGCCCCAGCACCAGCGACACCGGCAGCCCCCGGCCGCCCATCGCCGCCGCGCGTCCTACCGCCGCCGCATGCCCCGGGCACCTGCCGCCGCCGCCGCGCCGGGAGCGGGGCCCCGCCGGGACCGCCACCGCCGCCGCCACCTGCGCTCTGGGGCGGGCGGGCGCCCCCGCGCCGCGCCGCGTCTCTCCCCGCCCCGCGCCGCGCCCCTCGCCCCGCCCCGGGAACGCCCCCGGCACCGCCCCTCGGTCGCTGGCCACGCCCCCCGGGGCTCCCGAGGGCCGCCCCCGCCCGGGGCACCGAGTCCCGCGGCGGCGAAGCGAGGCGCCCCGCCGAGACACCGCGCTGCCCTCGGCTCCCGCCTGGCCCCGGCCGTTGGAGCGTCCCGGCGGACGCCCTGCTTGGCTGCTCTGCGGATCCTCACTCCTTCCCCTCTTTCCCACCGGGCCCCGCCGCCCGCCCCGGGGGCACCCCCAGCGCCGCGCCCACCCGGCCCGGCTTCTCCTCGCCGGCTCAGCGGGCCGGGGGCAGCGGCTGGAGGGGGCGGCAGGCGGCGTTTGCAGTGCTGCCCCTTCCTCGTCGGGCTCTTCCCTCTCCACGGGAAGGGGCCGCGGCCTCACACACACACACACACACACACCCCCTCCCGTAACGGGGTGGGGGAAAGGCGTGCAGGGGCCCTGCCCCGCGTTTGCCTCGCTCCGGCAATAGCACAT
Organism: Rhynochetos jubatus; assembly: GCA_027574665.1. Lineage (NCBI taxonomy): Eukaryota > Metazoa > Chordata > Aves > Eurypygiformes > Rhynochetidae > Rhynochetos > Rhynochetos jubatus. The sequence goes on along the minus strand of CM050654.1, from coordinate 15,330,858 downwards.
CAAGCCGGGTACAAGGGTCACGGCAGCGTCCTCCACCGCGGCCCGCTCCCCGGCTGCCTGGCAGGGCAGCGCTCCCGCTCCCGGGAAGCGGAGCCGCGGGACGGGGAACCGGCCCTGCCTGTGCCCGCCCAGCGGGCAGGCTGCGGGCAGCTGTGCTACCGCATCCCTGGCCCGGGCTGCCGGTGGGCTGCCGGCCGGCTCCCGCTCCACCTCGGAGCCGCAGGAGATGTTTCACGAACCACCTTCCTCCCGAGCAGGCGTGGGAGCGTGGTGCGGAGGAACGAAGCCACCCGAGAGACCCTGCCCGGGGCAGAGGTTCCTTCCCACCGCTCCGGGGAATGCGGGCTCCCGCCGGCGCTACCGACTGGTCACGCTCAGCCGCCCGACCTAAGGAATATGAATCCCTGCACTAGCAAACGCCTAAATGACCAGCCCGGTTTCTAGTGATTTCCACTGCTCCTGATCCCACAGCACATCTCGGGCACGCAGGGGAACAGGAGCCAGATTTGGGGGTCACAGGCTGCACCTGCTATGGCAGCACCCTTATTCTGGCTGAGGAGGAAGGCTGCTCCCGAGCCCTAGCACTGCAGCTGCTCACTCCTCATCGGTGGATGTGGGTGGAAGGACAATTCGGACCCAAGTGCTCACATGAAGCGCTAGGTCTGCCAGCCAAGACATACCCACAGCACAGGGTCACAGATAGGGACAGCTCACACTGGGGCTTGGTGCTGGAGAACGCCAGAACCCAAAATCCCCGCAGCTGCACCCAGAGCCTAGAAAGCAAAGACTGAAAGCATGACTTAGCTCCTTCCTCCCAGAGGCAAAACCTGGCTTGCCTACCGTCCTGCGGACAGTGGCTCTTCTGCCTACAGACAGAGTGCTGACTGCTGCTATCACACACCATTCCTCAGGGATTTTGAGATCAGAGACCTCGTTACCACCTCCAAAATCCTGTGTCTACAAGGCCTCCCAGCCTAGATGTGCATACCATTTGGCACTGTCAACCTGGATGCTTAACAACTTTTTTAAAAACAGGCAACCCCCCCTCAAGTCCCTACACCCCTCTGCTTTACGCTGTAAGGTTTGCCTGTAATAAAGCTATACGGAGGAGAATTACCAGTCACGTGTTCCTCTGGAATCGTCGCATATGCCAGTAGCAGGAGCCATAACTTTTAATTCTCCCCAACAATGAGTTTCTGTGAACTAGCAGCCCAGCAGAAAGCAATCACAGACAGTTTCATTATGGCTTTCAGTTGATTATCCAAATTACAGCTGAGAGCAGAGGGCAGCCTTTTTATTATCATCATCGCTGTACAATTAGAAAATGCTGATGAAGCTCCGTAGGAGCAGAAATTATCTCTTTTTTTTGCTGGTATTTTTCATTTTTCTAAGCGTTCCCTTGGGCAGTATTTTGGTTTGATTTGACACACAATGGGGAACAGGTACATAGCTGGGAAGGGAGCAGATAAGGAGGGGAAAATGGGGCAGCTCTGCATTTCAGTTAATCTAGCAACTCTTGCAGCCCGGTGCAGGTTTCGCCACTCTTCCAGATGTATCTAATTCTTAGAGCCTGGCTGTAAATAATGCTGTATTCACTACACTGGGGACACACAAAATCCAATTAAGAGCCAGGTAGACATCTGTTGGCTTGCTCTGTGCTTCTGTTTCCTTTTTGGTTTTTTTATGAATATGTAGCAGAGCAACCAGAGCAGGATTAAATATGGTGTAAGTGCAAGTGCAGCTGATAGGTTGTTACTCATCTCTACAACCAGTACAGTACGACAGTACAATGCTTTGCGTGCGTCCAGCACTATCAGTGACAGAAGCCGTGCCTGCACAAGGACTACCGTGCCAAACCCTAGAGCCATAAAAGTATTTCCCGCCCCTAAAAACTTGCTGTTGTTGTTAAAAACTCTACAAATTATTAGGAAATAGTTGTACCTTTAATCCGTGTGCAGAGGTGTTCATGAAGCTCCACCATGCTAGACAGGTCTGCTTGGGACTCCAGCTAGTCCCTGCCCGTGGCTCCAGGCCAGAGGATACAGCCATGGGCTGACAATATGTGTGTCCTCACGGACATAGCCTCCACCTGCTGAGGCATTTTCAGCTGGGATGCAGTGGTTCCTGGTAGAAGCAGAAAGAAAAAGGTGGTAAATGTTTCTGTATTTGGCTCTTTCACTGCTGCATTGTCAGCCTACACTGTTTACCTGGACAAACCGCCTTTGTGACTTTTAACAGACTTTAGAAAAGGACTAAGTGAGCTCCTTTGTAAAGAGTAGCTATTGCCCTTGCCCTTGTTAGAGAACTCAGCAGACTTCTGCAAAGAGCTTTTCAGCCCAGGCTTCAGGCAAGGACAAAGCTGGGGAGCACTGATCTCGCTCTTGGCTTTGCCTGTAGCAAAGCAAGGCAGGAACGTCCTGCCCCTCTGGTAGGACCAGCATGCCCTCCCTGGCCCTCGACCCTTCGTGCTTGGAGCAGCAAATCCCATTTTTGTCTGCACTGCTCAAGTCTCTGGCTCCCAGGAAGGGAGCAGTGGGGGCCCAGTACAGGTGACTATGGGCTCCTGGTGCTGGTGGGCAGCCTGCCAGTCACCCCAGCTGGAGGCTGTGCTAGCTCAGGCGCTGCTTGAATTAGCAGTGACCCCTGATAACAAACTGCTTGAGCAAGGGTGTGCTGGGGACCACAGGGCGGTTTGCGGCAGCACAAGACCAACAAGGCTGTGCCTCACTGCCAGCCACAGGTGCCGGGACGGTCAGCCGTCACATTTGGCATCATGATGCAGGCCCCAGCCAGCTCCAGTACAGCAGATCCACCGTGAACTGGTATGAGAGCGATGTTTCTCCTACACACAGGACACGGGTGAATGCTGCACCAAGACAGGTATGCTACTGATTCCACCTGTGGCGAGCATTTGTGTTCCCACCTGAGAGTCGCAAGGCTGCGGGCTGCCAGCACTGCAAACGCGGCACGGAGACTGACTGGGCATAACTGGACCTGGAGGGGACTCCGAAACAAGAGACCTTGGTCTGCTGCCCCCCCAGGCAGGAGGGACCTGGCAGGTAGGGAGACAGAGTGGCTCTCAGCCCTTCCTGAGCAGGCAGGGCAGAATGAGTATCACCACCAGCATTAGCAGAGGGACCCTGGCACCCAAACCTACCGAAGTGCAACAGCAGCAGGGGCAAACATGTCCTCATGTGCCCAAACGTCTTAAAAGCTGTGGGCTGCGGACAGGAACTCATATTTAAATCACTCGAATGCTTTTCACTATGGACGCCTTGTTGGAATTCCCTCGAAAAACCTAACTGGCATCAATACTGTGTTTTATATATACCTGTACAATTACGCACCTAAACGTATTGCAGGAAAACGAAACCATGCCAAACTGTAGTTATATTCAAAAAGCTACATGGAACTAAACAACTCCTGAGTGAACTAATGCAAAACTTGACTCCTAACTGTGGCACAGACTTTAGCAACGCTGACACAAGTGCTGCAGTTTGTGAAATGCTACCAGAAGTCCAGGTAAGTAAGGCTAAAGTAAAATCAGAAAGAGTGGCTGCATTTGAAACTCATCTTGCTGGACTCACCTATTAATACTGAACAATATTTGTATCTATAAGTGCATATAACATGCACATAATTAGTTTCCATGGGTGTCCCCGGGGACTGGGACCCTTTTCTGTGAGGCACGGTTGGTACACCGAAGGGGTGTTCCGGTCCCAAGGTGCCACCACCTCAGCACACAGAAGGCAGAGGCAGGATCAGGGCCCTGGCCCAAAAGCACAGGAGGGTCAGTGGGGACGAGGAAGGGTCCCTGCCGTGCCACCGCCCAGCCACCAGTGCCACAGCTGCTCTTCAAATCTCCTTGCTGTGATTCACACACTGCTGAGATAAGCAGGAGGCAGTGAACTTTACATTTGGTTTTCTTGGGGGGCATACCGCAGCCTGAAACTTCTCAGATACATAGTTTTTGAAACACATCACATTGTGCTTTTTTCTTTCTATTTTTTTTTTTTTTTTTTTTTTCCACATGGGCCCTTGAAAAGAAAACAGTCCCCATAGTGAAGTTGACATGATAAATTGGTATGGCCCTGGCAAAGCCCTCACTCTTCATTGGGCAAATACTTATTTATGGACTTTCAAATTGTGGCTTATGTAACAACAGGGTGAGTGACTTTCAAAAAACCTCCGCCATGTATTGACCTGATCGAGCCTAATGGGTCCTTCAGAGCAATTAGGATTTATTGTGTTAGCGTCTATTGTGTATAGAGGCCATTTTAAAAACATGTGTTATTTACCCAGAAGGCAGTAATGACTGTTTAAATACACAGTTAGATTGTTTCTGAAATGCTTGCTGCTTTCTATACATTGCAAAGAAGTTACTCCAAGTATTTTTCAGAGTTAAATACTTTGCTCCACTGGGATTTCCAAGCAGGGCAATTGTACCACACATGCATTTGTATGCTTATGGCTGTAAGTGAATTGAGCTCTCAGGAAAGCTGCCAAATGAGCAACCTTGAAGCATGAAATCTGAGATTTTTTCTTGACCAGGAGGCCTGAGTGCTCCAGTGCTCTGAGCAGCTCAGGCCATCTCCCAGCTGAGGGAGCAGGGCAGTTCCCATAAGCCACACGCGTTTTGCCCTGTCTGATCCGAACGTCCAGCAAAGGTGACCTCAACAGCCATGGAGCTGTGGTTTCCACCACGGCACATCTAACCCTCTGTGTGCATGTGAGGCAGGACCACCACCAATTCCTTGCAACCTCCTGGGGGATGGCATGCAAAAATACAAGTGTTGGATTCCGAACACTGGTGCAGATTTGAGCAGCCTAACCCCTGGCCAGGCTCCTCGGCTTCACTGCCCAGCACAGATGGGCACTGGCCTACTCCAGTTTCGACTCTGATCACGTGAGTAAAACAAAACCTCAACTCATACATGGGAGCTATCAAACACCTCTATGAAGTAATAGTAATATAGACTAATTACTGCTTGATTTCTCTTCAGACCACTGCTGTTTTGATCAACACCATCTCTAAACAGTATTTCCCTTCCCTGCCCTCTCCTTTGCTGTGAGAGACCTTCAGGGTGAAACTGCAAAGCGGTTCAGCTGGCACAATGCTTTTCCTGACCTGCCACGGGTCACAACCTTTGGAAAATTGCTTCTATTTGCTTGTTTTACACTGAAATTAAAATAATACCTGTTACACTTGCAGGACTTTATTTCCAGGGACAAAAGTACTAAGCAGTTTTCTAATCCAGCAAAGAGAGACAGGTGAGAGGAACCTCTGGCTGAAAACGCTGCAGCAAATACTTCGGAGTTAGGATGAAGTTTGTAATGGCCAACGTGCAAAACCCTCTGGAGAAAACACTCAAGCAGCCGGGACTGAAGCTGGATACAACTTGCAATTTGTGTTTTGTGGAAAATTCCAGCATTAAAAACCAATGTAAAACACAGCGGTTTGTGCCAAACAGGGCAAGCTGCCCATACTTCTGAGAAATCCTGTAGCACCAGGAAAACCTAGGAGGTTTCCTGCCACGACATGGAGAAGTCCTAGAAGCTCCCTGCCCGGAGAGGCCTTGGGAGCACAGGACAGGGGAGGTCCTGGAGCAGAGGACACAGAAATCCTGGGGTGCCAGCAGCTTGCTGGGAAACCAGGCAGAATTCAGCCAGGAGTCAGCCCGGTGAGCACTTGTCCCTTTGGTCCTGCCTAGCTTTCAGAGAAAGTCAGTCAAAATAGAAATGCTTCCAAGAAACTTTGTCTGTGCCAAACAGGCACTTTACAAAGAAACTGCTATCGGTATGAACATCTGCGGCTATGGGTGGTCTCTCCTGGCCTACAAATTCTATGAACTGGTGACAAACGTGTGGTAACAACTGTTGCTAAGAGCGACTTCAGTCTGTGTTCAGAATAGTTCAAGCTCAGTCTGGCCTTTCCTGAAAATGCGAAGTTTCGTACAATCAGAAGAGGTTTCAAACACTACAGCTGCTTTGACTGCACTTCTTCACTAACCTCTCAAGACAGATTTTCCAGGTGCAGTGATTCTGGACCCTCTTGAGGCAACCTTCAGGGATCTTTATTTCCAGAAACTGTTACAGATGTGTCCTCTGCAAACGGGACGCCTTTATGACATGCCACATTGCCCACTCAAGATCAGAGGCAACCAAAACTCCCGCAACATTTGAAAGCTTTATCCTGCATGTGTACTCATCTATAGTACCCTAGAAGGAGAAAGTTCATACGCCAATACACAAGTGCTGTGTTTTCAGGTTTTCATGAGCCAGTAAGTATCAAGGCCAGAGACCTTCTGCAACAATGTCCTCTCCCTGACCTTTTGTGCATTCTTGCTAAGACCAGGCACTTCAGATTCTCTGCATCTGCTTTTGACATCCTTGAAGGGCTTGACACGTGGCTGAAGGAATATTTGGAGCTAAGCCTTAGTGAGTCATGTAATTCACATCTGTATGTTGAAATACAGATTTAAATCCCTACATAATCAACATTTACTGGACACAAGTAAAAAGAGACAGAAACAGATGAAAAGGCAATTAGCACTAGCTGGAACTATACACGTTTTGATTACTTCCTTCTGCAAGTCATTCGTGCGATAATGTAATACACAGGTCAAAGTGATTTTGGAAAGGATGTTGCTAGCAAACTTCCCATTCAGGCATTAGTTAGACGTGAAGAATTAACACATGCAAGTGATCCACAGTGCTCAATCTTAAATAGCAACAGCTTTTTAAGTGACTAGTGTTACAGAATTGGAGCACACCAGGAGATTTGGTGGGCAAAAGAAGGAATACCTTCTCTAAATCCTGTACCCCACTGCCATGTGCAGCACCATCAAGCACACCATGATGTTACCAGCTGCAGCAGAATTCACGCTCTGTATGTATTTCCCTTATGCTGGTGAAGTTAACTGTTCAACTATCTGGGACAAGGGAGCAGCTGAGCCCTTCTCCATACGTCCCACAGGCTGGCACTGTCAGACCCCCCCCGCGGTTACACCATCACAAGGCAGACAGGAGGGTGCACTGGGTGCACTTGGAGAAATTACTGTGCAAGCTTCCACCATGCGACTTCATTATTTGCCCCTCGCTGTGCTAGGTGCCCAATGTACCTGCGGTGCAAACAGCTCTCAGGCTGAGCAGCCAAGGAACACAAAAAATGGGAGAAAGGACAGGTAATTCTCCCAGCTTTTGCAAATAGAAAAGTTCTGTGATTTGCCCTTATGGCCACACAGAGCTGAGAAATCAACCCTGCAGTCCTGAGCTGGAAAAAGATCATTCTGGCTCCTGCTGCAGATGCTGCTCTGTTTCCATTCCACTGAAGCACATTAGGCTGACAACCTCCAGCGCGATGCTGCAGGGATGCGAGGCTGCGTGTCATTCAGCCATGGCCAGACTGAACGTCCTGCAGACAAAATCCCTTTCTGGTAGAGGGGCAGCCTGGAGGGGAACAAGGTTGATTCCTTACCTGGGCCAGCCAGGCTGCATCCCAACAGGACTAAACATCCCTCTTTGGGGGAGGAAGGGAGAGGGCAAGGTGAGAAGACAGTATAATCCTTTCAGCTGAGACTCTGCCAGGGATGTTGCTAATTAGCAGAGAGAGGATGTGTTGTGGCTGGTGAGAGACAGACACGTTCTGTGTTGCGAGACAGTGCCTTCAACCAGCTCTATCTGTGAGACACATACACTGTGAGCTCCCTGATCGCGTTTGCATTGTGGGAGCCACCTCAGCAACACCAGCTGAGTCCTTGCTGCCCGCTGCCCTGCCCTCAGCCTCACGTGAAACCCCTGATGGGATTTTGGATGGACCCAAACGCTTGGTTGTAGATCTTGTTTTCGTTGTTTTAATACAATCAAACCTACTTTTTATAGACATGCAGAGAGGCTGTGGAAGAAGACTGGCACTGGAGGAGCAACTGCATTTCCTAAGCTTCTCTCAAGAGCTAAGAGTGTTGTACCTGTAGCTAACAGAGGAAATGAGGATGCATTTTCAGTGTCTACCAGAAGAGAGACAGCGGCCCAGTACTGTACGTGTGTATGTGCATGTATCACATTCACGTGCTGCAGTTTGGAAACGTTTCCAGCAGAGACTAAATTTGGTCACTTGGTGTCTAGTCTAATTTATACTGAGTTGAATCCGCAAGAGCCCAGTTTAAGTTTGTGGGGTTGTGTTGGAGAACAGCGCCTGTTCCGGCACCCCTGCAACTGTCTTCCATAGATTTTATTTAGATTCATGACAACATAAAGAGAATGGTTCATAATTTTGTGTCTCTCTGTACTTTCCTTCTGGGCTAGGATGCCCTGAATTTCTCCTCAACACTTAAGCACATTTATGTGAGATCAAACCCACCTTACAGATCTTTTAACTTGGCATATCCCTGAGACACAGCTAACTCTGTTGGGCACACAGGCTCCAGACTAAACCTAGTGTGAGCAGTCCAGCAGGTGAGCCGAGATTGATAACAGTAACAAGCTGATCTCTACAGAAGTAGAGAGTAGTTAGCTGCACTAACTAATGCAGCTACCCAAGACAAGCCCAAATGTGCTTTAAGAAATTCTGTGTGTACCAATGAAGACCTTAGCGTGACCGAGAGCTGGCACACAAATGAGGGGGAAGGGGTGGATGAAAGTGCTGTTTGCATTGGGTGCACTTTTGTGGAGAAGGGAGGGCAAGGTTTGGTCTTCAGCCTGGGCAGATTCCTCACTGCTACTAAGCTGACAGAGTTGCAATCAGGCCTTTCCCTAAACAGATCGTAAAAACCTGTACAGGTGATGATTTTATGAGCAAATAGGGAAACAATGGAAGCAGAAGAGAACAACAGCAGTGACCTCCAAGGCTCTGCTGGAGGAAGTGACAGGCCATCGGCAAACACAGCCCAGCCACAAGGTGTGTCATGCCAGGCTGCAGGAAGGGACAGGGCTGCTTTAAAGGTCCTCGACACGGGCACAGTGCTGATCCCAAAACCATACCCCTGTGCCCTGTCCTGGCTGCAAAGTACCTTCTGTAATTGGCTCCGAGCTTTAGAGAATGAAATCCAATTTACCTGCCACAAAGAAGAGCTAGATGAGGCCTCCCCAGAGCGTGGTGGGTAAGGGAGGGCTGCCAGTTCCCATCCCCGAGCTGCTCCCCTCCCAGCCGGATCCGGAGGGAAGGGGGAAGGGGCAGCGGTGGCAGCAAGTGCAGGAACAATTCACTGGAGAGCCACGGCGCTCTTTGCAGTTTGCCCACTAATTACTATTAAGCCCTGGTTCCTTTTTGTGTTCCAAGGGGCGTCTTCAATGTGGCACTGCTTCTTGGGCCTTTCATGCGGCTGGGCTAACCCCTGAATAGCAGACTTCGCCCCCCCCTTGCTACCTCTCTCTCCCTCCCTTTTTCTTTCCCCCTTTTGCTTTTCTGATAGTATTTTCTGTCCATGTTGTGTAAGGCCCTAAATGAATCTTGACTGCCCCTACGGCCGACTGGAGACGCACAAAAGCAGCCCATTCCAGTGGCCACGGCGCCATTGTGTGCCCGAACAATGCACTAATTGGCGGTGACAATTGTGCGGCTGGGGAGGAAGAGGGGGCCGTGGGGGGGACATGGGTCTTTTCCAATCAGTGAGGCGGGTCAATAAAAAGAAGAGAAGGAGTGTGAGGAGCGAGAAACACGCTCTGCTCCGCATCGCTCCCACGTGCACGTCCCGAGCAATTTGTCCCAAGGTCCCCCACCACCGAATTCCTACGGAGAAGGGTAAAGCAAGTAATTTTAAGAGGTGGCTATACAGAGCAAGAGATGTGCAAAATAAAAGTGTCATCTCAATCTCCCAGGCTGTCTCGCCATCCCAGAGGCTGAAGAGCTCATGTGATGAGGACACCACTGAGATATTCACGGAAAAAGATCACACACAAAGCCAAGGGGATGCTGGTGCTGCAGCACTCTGCTCTGGGGACACGTGTGAGAGAGTGCTCACCTCTTGATGAACTGAGCTTAAAATCCCCTTTTTTAGCACAAGGACAGGGTATCCTACAGTGCTCTGCTGGGGTAGGGGAAGGTCCTGTGGAGTAGGAGCCTGCAGTGCTGTTGGGAGTAGGGGGATGCACCTGGGTCACACCTTCAGCACCAGCTGAGCTGAGGACCAGAGGAATGAAAGGGACATCAGGTGCCATGGGACTGAGGCTGTTTGTCACTGTGACACCTCCCAGGACTCAGACGGAGGGACCAACCCAGCCTCACACTGAGATTAGTCTGAAGTGAGCCCATGGACCCTGAGAGCTGCCCCAGTGTAAAGTCAGGCCTAGAGTTTGGAGGCTGATCTATCTGTCGAGTGAGGGACAGATTCCAGCTCTACTCATTAGCTTTTAAGGTAAAATCTTGGGCAGGAAACGGCATGGGCAATGCTTCTGAGAAGGAAATATGGAAGGCTCATCCAGTTGCCTAGGATCAAAACTAATTCAGGCAGTAGAGAGACGTGGGGTCAGATGCTGAAGTGCTCACCACCTACCCACCTCTTTCCCAAACAGTCCATATCAGCTCCCTCAGGGAACAGTGAAGACCAGGAGCTGTGGAGCACTCTGGCTCCTGACAGGGAAGCAAGGCAAGCCAGGCTGGCAGCAACACTCACGTTTATGAAGGGCTCTGAAATGTCCCTTCTTGATAGAGATGCTTCTCTTTTTTGAAGCTGGCAGATTTTTGAGAAGCATTGTCTGGAGCAGGGTCAGGAAGCAGGGAACTCTCCCACCCCTCACAGGAGAGCTGTGGGACTGCTATGGTGGGGAAAACTTTGGCTAAACGCTTTGATGGAAACAAATTACCTCCTGCATCTGGAAAGAAGCAGGAAAACACCTTCCTCTGCAGTGGCATCTAACCAGTGAACAACTGCATAGGAACAACCTCTAGTGGAAGAGCGATACTTTTCTGCAGCAAGACTAACAGGGCCCATGTACTGGCATGGCTTGGAGAAGATACCTTGCATAACCTCACGCAGAGCAGGGACAATGAGCAGGGAGGACAAACTGGAGCCGCAGACCCATGGACAGGCAGGCACTGTGCCTGAATCTAAACTCCCTGGTGCTCTGACTGATTAGGACTGGCATTTCAGTTTGGTCCACTACATATAAACACTGAGCTCAGCTGCAAAATCTGGTCCTGCAGCCAAAATGTTGAGAGGAAGCCTACTGTGAGCCCAGTGCGAGAAGCAGAGCATGCAACAGCCTAGAGCTGAAAGTGTGCCAAGTCCAGGGTATGCTGTGCAGAAGTCCTGGGACACTGGACTCACCTTTTTCACCTCATGCCCACCCTGAGCACAGTATTTTTGTTAATATCATCTCTCAGCTCTTTTGGGTCCTTGTCAGCATTTCTATGAAACACCAGAAGACAATTCAGTTACATCCCTGCTCCCCAGAGGAACTCGCATCTCTCTCCACTGATTGCAAGGTGGACTTGTCAGCTGCGTTAGGCTCCTAAAATTTTGTGGTGGCAATGTCCTCCTTGAGACACAATCACTAGTTACCTGCTCTAAACATAGTGAACGTGCCGCTTCTGCTCACCCTCCCCTAGCAGGCCTCCACACAGCTCCTGCCGACAGCTATGGAAACATTCCCATGGATTACCACGGGTGCTGGAGGAGGGCCTTATATAGTGAGACTTCTCTGCCTCCCCTTTGCCCTAAGCCCTTCACAGAAGTACTTTATTGTTTTATGGCAGCGCAGTAACACTTGCCATAAATCTCTAAGCACAGCTAACAATGTCAATACTGTGTAGATACCTACAGTCGAGACCCATATTTATTGTACTTTTGCCCTCTTTTACCTGTTATCACCCAGGGCTAACTCAGTGCTACATGCACATGCATTTTACAAGGGATCTGCCAATTTTATACAGTGCCACAGCTCATGTCTAAACACCGAGAGCCCAGCTCTGGTTCTTTCACAAACTGCAGCTTTCATTGGAGTCCGCAGAACTTGCATCTGCTTAAAGGATCGATTGTGCTGTCTGTTAAATCAGAGACGAGTGCTCTTCAGCAGTGCAGAGTCCAAGCCAGAACAGGACATTTTGCAATATGTACACAATAAACAACATTCACCAGTGTCACAAGCAGTTGCGTGCTGACTTCTGATGACAGAATGGTGCTGGGGTCTCAGTTTTTCCACCCTAACCTTGCTCCCGTGCGAGTCTGTACCCCCTGTTCTCAGAGATCAGTGAGATTACTTGCTGGACAAGGCACAATTCAGTGGAGAGACACTCATCGTGTTTCCTGACTTAGTTGTTGCACTTTAGTACCTGCCTGCAGTGTTAGTCACAAATGTGATTCATTTACAATCTTTAGTGTTATGAAAGGACTTTGGACTGAACCGTTCCATGCACACTGATTACATCTATAACTTTATTACTCAGATTTAGTAATTTGCACTTTTTTATTTTTAAATACTTCTTAAATTTACTAACAATTCCTTCTTATTCACCCATAAAGACATATTGTACCTACATGATAAATGTGGGAACTTTCAAGTCTGTGAAAGTTCAGCCCTTAACACAAACCCTTATCTGACTTCTCTCACTCTCCAGATGAGACTCTTAACTTCCTTTTTAATATCTGAGGCTAATGCCTCGAACTCAGTTATAGAAAATCAAAAGCCACTTATTATAAACAGCAGACTGACTTTTTAGCATGTTTACAGCCTGAATGTGAAGTTTTAGATTTGTCTATGCTTACAATGGTTGGAATTTACTCCTGCTTGCCTTGGAGACTTTGTCTGGTTTTACTTGTGACACCTGATTATCTGAGATGCTTTTCACCACCTTCTCATAGTGGTAATACTCAGGCCTCTAGATGGGACCACTATTTTGCAGAGTATTTAGTTAAATATGTCTGTTTAAAAAGACAGTCCAGAGCTATGTACACACACTCCCAGAATGCTTTCATTTGCCTTCAGTGTGCCTTTCCCTGAAAAGGTATGGTAAGCCTCAGACCTGGAAGGTCCTTCTCTGTCCCTAAGGAAAGAAGGAGGAAGCTAGCTCCATTTGGAGCTGTACCGTAATCGGGATTGTATCACACATGCTATAAAAAATGAACTGTCCTGGCCTTTAAGAGAAGAGCTAGAGCTTGGCTTGGTATGCTCAGGTGATATGAACCATAACACGACTCATGGGACTTGGCCACAGGAGATCAACTCTCCTGGCTCAGCCTACTGTAAAGCATTTCACATGCAACAAGAACAGGAAAGAACAAAATCCAAAGGATTGGCTGTTGGAGATAAGAGGTTATAAGATGTGCCCATGATCCAATAGTCCCAAACACATAAGCTTATATGGTTATAAAACCCTGACCTGTCCCACCAGCATGAGGAGTATCAGCCATGGAGAGAACAAGGTGGGTGGATACCCTGTGGGTGCCAGCCTGTTCCCCTTGCTCAGCATCAGAAACAAAAGCCACTTTGCTACTGTTTCCCAAGGGACGTGGAGGCGACACTGCAATTCACAGTCTGACTGGTATTTTCAGTGGCTAGCTCATAAATTAACACAAATGGTTAACAGAACAACCCAAAAAGCATGGCTTTTGGGGGTGTGGGAGTTAAGAACAGAGCTGCCAATGTAAGGTTTTATTGGCAGAGTCACGCTTCACTGGAGGGCACAGCTTTCACATCATGACAATGTACAACAAGGAGAAAAATCCCACCACTTTAGGTCCTGACTGAAACCAAAAGAAGTGTTGCTTGAAACTCCAGTCCCAGCTTGCCCATGACAGCCACTGGAGTATGTCCCTCCAGCAGCTCATTTCAGAGACAGTTCATACACTGTAACAGAGCTCAACAGGGGCTGGGAAGGGGCAAGGAGGAGCGAAGAAGCTGTGCAAATACAGCCACCAGAGGACAGAAAACAAAATAACCGAAGTGCTCCTCGCAGGGCTCCCCAGACCCTAGGGTCTGTGTCCTGTGTTGATGCTTTTTCCCACCAACTCTTACAGGGTGAAGTCAGGAGTGGTGGCGGTGAAAGGGGAAGGAGACATCGTAAGGGAATTTGCTCACCTTGTAAAGCAAATAAGGAGGAAGAGAAGGTCTTGCACATGGTTTGCTCGTGCAGCTTGTGTGGTCTCGGTCAAACATTAACTTCTTGCTTGTAGCTGATTTCATCACAGGGGTGAAGTCCAAAGGTTCCTGCAGGAGAGAGGATTGACATGCCTGGTGGACTTCTGGCCGTTCTGAGGAGGGGCAGGAGGGCAGTGAGGGAGGAGATATATCCTTCTCTTTGAAGGCCACGATAGCATGGAGCTAGGTGTGGATTTCTCTGGGGACCCTGAAGTAGGGGTTTAGGCTCATGACTTCCAAAACAGCTCAGCGCTGTAATCCTTACAGTCACCAAATCCAGAGCTCCAGGGACCTGAAGAAGCTCTTTAGCTGGTGCATTGGAAGAAGCAGCCCACAAGAGCAGGAATCATGCCCACTCCCACATCCGTCAGTTGGAGCGCCCTTACAACATATGCAAATTCCTGCCCTCCCAGCCCTTCAGTGGTCCCTTCAGTCCAGCTGGGAGATGCCGTCCTTACCTGCGATTCTCGATTCTCAGCTCTCAGCCTGGACCCCGCTGGCAGAATTCCATGTGACAGCCACGCAGTGGGGAGCTGCCTCCCTATGCCTCACGGGAGCTCCATATCCAAAGGTGCCCAACAACAACAACGGCTCTCAACAAGCCCCCCTGAGAGCTGTTGGGGGTCAGCACCATTAAAAAACCAGACACTTGTGGCTTTCAAACCCCACGACATGTAACTGGGAATCCAGACCCACAAAGCCTGATGCAGTCACTGACAGTATTTCCAGAGACCTCCTGGTGCAGACCCAGGAACAGTAAATATAATAATATGCCTAGATTTGGAAGATTTTCACCAGCAGATCAGCATTTTTAAGGAAACCAGCACTCTATCAAAACCTGTCCTACTCATGGTGCAGTACCCACCAGGAGGCAAATTAAAAAGGACGAGTAAATTTTTTTTAGTGTTTATTGAGAATTGCCTTTATACACAAGGGACTGGTGCTCTGTTGCTGTCACACGTGAACCCAAATAAACCCTGCTCAAGTGTCAACAAGCAATTCAACTCACTGAATTTAAATTATAACATTATTACACATCAATAATAAATTAAGACTGTTGCCTAGTAGTTGCAGATAATTTAAAAAAAACCCTTGTCAAAAGTAAAAAAACCCCAAACAAACACAAGAACGATGAAACACACATAACAATGTTGCCAATAAGTTAACAGAGTAGCACACAGACTTAATGGTTTTCCAAAAACTCAGGGTGCACTACCAGAGGTGCTAAAATCCATTGCAAGTGCTGCAAGTGAGCTGGTGCTCAGAAGGGAAGGAAAGCCCAGGCCGCCAGGGACTGCTCCAGCTTGTTGCTCACACCCGGCTTCCCCAGCCTCTGCCTGCTTCAGCTGAACTAAAGGGGATTTGAAAGCTGCCTTCATCGCTTAAAACCCTTCAAACACACACCTTGCTCATGAACTCTTACTTTTGCTTAGCTCAAGTATGGAAGGGACTGCTACAAGCTAACCTGGTATCACAGGTATCAATGCCATGAAAAATCGGTCTGAAAACACACTTTAGTTTAAGCAAGAATGACTTTGTAGACAAGCACATAAGCAAAACCGAATAATCCCTTTTCCACCAAAACAACACTGTGTATTCAAGGATTTATATTGGTTTAACGTGTGGATTAGACAGGTATAAATAAACAGTTGAGCCACTGATGCTTGTGCACGTAGATGAGGCCTAATACACTGTGGTTCTAGACAGCTGATAGCTTTGCAGGCCTGGATTTCACTGATGCTGTCCACAAGTGGCATCTCTGTGATTTGGGTTAATGGCCACTCTAAGGAATTTGGACAAAATTGGCATTTGAAGATATGACCCAAGCCTGCGTGTGCACACCAGGGTTTTTAAGTAAAGAAGGACTTTGCACATTATCGTCAGGGCTGTCTCCTCACTACACTGCTAAAATGCAGCAACAGCAATGCCGCTGTGAAACGGGATTCCTGTTCCTGGCGTTCGACGCAGACTGAAAGATAACAGTCGGTACGGACACGTGCCCAGGGCTTACACATGCCGGAAGAGTTAGCCACATGCTTGAGCAAATACTACTAACATTTAAGCAGGTTAACCCTCTCTCTAAGGTAATGTTGACCAAACCCTCACTGGGTTAGCCTTCAGGGAACCAGGCTGCGTTAAAAGGAAGCTTTCAGGAAGTGCCTTCACTCCCGCAGCACTTGACCCAGCTGTGCCGTGCGGGTAGGGAGCACCACATGGAGTCCCTCGCCATGCACCGTTGGGCTGGCTAGTGGTACCAGAAGGAGCAACATTGCATGTGACCTGATCCCATCTTAATGCCCAGTGCTTGCCACTGTTAAATCTGCACAGCTCCTGAAGGCCTCACATAAGCACGACCGCATTTCTGGCTGAAGAGCTCAGCTAGTTGCCAAAATAAAGGTAATAAAACCCAACGCCATGTCCATGCTATCCTTTCTCCTATTTCCTTCTCAAAGCACAGATAGTACACAAATTTTATGGCTACCACTCCCAGAAAGATGAAAACTGCCATGAGCAAGGGTTTCAAGTTCCAATGCCAAACACTCTGCATCGTGGCAGAACATTCCTGACAAAATTCTTCACTTTTGAAAATTTAAGGCACCAAACTGAGCAAAAGTGAGGGGTTTCCATGCATCTTCAGAGCTGGTATAGGCAGCCTGTAGAGCTCAATTCACGAGGGCAGAATAAGCAAACTGATTTACTCAGCTGCCCCTGCAAAAGAGTATGCGCAGCCACAGGAGAGCTTCAGTTTAAGCCTACAAGTTAATCGAACAGCAGATTCAATCAGGAAATCCAAAACAGAAGATAGACACTAATATACAGTACTGTAAGGCACTCCTACTGGGAAGGGAAAATTGGAAGGCAAATTACAAAGGAGAGAATGATCAGACTCGACTGGTTCAAAAGCGACACAATGAGCTATGAAGCTCGAAGTCTACGCTGTAGGCTCAGCGCTGTGAGCAAAGACAGGGACAGAGACAGTGAAAGAGAGAGAGAGAGGGGACTGGCTTGCAGCTGAGTAGCAGAAAAAATAGAGATCATGATTATTCGATTACATTTCTTTTATACAGATCAACAGCTGCAATCCAGGCTGTGACCTTGGGAAGCCTGGGAAACTCAGTGGCTTCTGTTGCTACAGGAAAAAAGCAAAATACAACTGTACAGCTTCCTCATTTCATTGTAAACAGACATTCTTTGCTTTTTTTTTTTTTTTAAAGACTTCCAGGACATTATCATCAATCCATTATAATACACACAGTATCCTGCTATTAAGAGAAGCCTTGACAAGAGGAGCCCTAGAGGTACCCTGAAGATTCACTCCTAACAGGGCCATCAGAGCCTGTGGAGTACTGTGAAAGCCTCAAGTTCCTCACCAAAAAATAACTTCTCTCACTTACCTAGGAAACCCTCACAACTGCCAATTCCTATCATCCCAGCAATGAGCTCATATTGGTATGTGCCAGCCACAATATCGTATCACATTACAAAACCATCATTTTTCACCACCCAAGACAGACAATGAAAAACCACAGAAAGATTTCTATATAAAAGATCCAAATTTCTCTTTTTATAGGTTGATAATACAGAAAAAGCTGCGGTTGGCATCTCTAGATAGGTCCTTCTCCCCATTAAAGGAAAGCTAGACGGCCAGGGTAAATAGGAAAAGCAACTTGAATAAGGATCTCTACAGCGTCCTAGATTAAAATAATCTCAGACTAAGTAAACTAAGATGAAAAGTTTCTAAGTAGTTGCAGAGGGTCAGGCTATAGTCCATTGCAGTGAAGCACCCTATTTCTACACTGATTACAAGTTCTGGACAAGCAAAAGCAGTAACTGGATGTACAGATCAATTCCTCCTCCATCAGCTACGAAAGCACCTCTCTGAAGGAGACAAACAGCATGTTTTATTCTCGATTCACAATGAAATGCTATTGTTCAAATTTGTCATGCGTGGGCCGGACGAGACTAAAGTACCGATACGTAATTTCACCTCTGCGTGTGTGTGGGGAGAGCTGTGCAACCCGAAAAGACCCCAGGTACTGTTCCAGCTGAAGCCCACCCCTAAGTCTGCAGAGCAGGGCCACACACTGGCTGTCGGCTGCAGAAGGGGAGAAGAGCAGCAGCGGGGACCAGCATGCAGCACCGTTAGTACAGCAGGGACAACCACGCAAGGGGACAGCCTTGTCTGAAACCCACACTGCTTACAGAACCCAGGCCGAGTCTCCTGCTAGCAGATGGCTCGTGCAGGAAAACTCTCCTTTTAGAGTTTGGTCTTTTGAGAGTCAGCAAGGTGAGCAGTAGTTTCGAGTTACTCTTCTGACTTGCAGTCCTGAAAAATGAACAGGGCTTGTTCCTACTGCATCGGCACCTTCTGAGGGCAGGGTCAAGCCTTTCATTATGCTTACAAAAGGCAGTGACAGAAGACTTTATCTTACCCGTTCATATGGAATAACTTCTTTTGGATAGGAGCTAGGCATCCCTGAGAGGAAAGCATCTTCCACATTACAGTCTGCTCCCTCAGCTACCATGAGAAGCTATATTACTTTCCCAAGGTAGAAATGAACGCTTATCCATTTTAGAAACTGGCTTGTTTACAACAACACTGGATTTTAAAGAAACGCATCTGATCTGTATTGTACAGTATCCTTTTACATGACGCTCTGGGCGCTGCCAGCATATTGCAACAACACGCTTTTGCTCTTTGCCATTGGGAATGGCGGTGGTTCTGGGCCTGTGACTAATGCCAGCAGTGTCACCAGCGTCATACTCTTCTGTGAATCTCAGTTAGCAAAGAAACTGTTTTGTAATACCTGTACAGGCCCAGAGTAACTCCAATGCTCACTGCACCGTTATTCTAGAATTCAACTAGAATATCTATCCACCCACATGACAGGTACGTTGGAGATAGGACGTCTGTCAAAGAAACTAATAGCTCAGCAGTGTCTGAACCTTGATTCCCTGACTCCACAGGGTTTCTGACAGTGCGCGCAAGCAGCCTTCTCTAAACAGAGCTGGACACGAACTAGTCCTGTGAGGTATCTTAAATACCAGAGCATGATGATACAAAAACCACCACCATTCTTCCTTAATGACCCACCATTATGTCTAGAGCTAATTCAAAATAGTGCCTGCCAAATTCTGACAGTTTTCAGAGCTACTGGCTTTGCCACAGGACTAGTTCTGGTGACACATGCTGAAAAACATGGGAGCGTACTGTTTATTCAGCCAGTACCACTGCAGTTCCTGTTTGCATGACTAATTCCACAATACTTCCCCAGTGTTTGCATTTGTGAACATGCAGGGAATTCTTCACGTGGGAATGGACTTGCAAGGAACATTGTATCTGTAAGGATGATAGCCAAAAGCAACTCACTTCACATGAGGAACAGTGAGCTGAGACACAGACATCCCTGTGGAGGGGAAGTATTAGTTTCAGTGACAAAGGTGCATGATTCACCAGGTTTGTTAAATATGGGAATCCCTATACTACTTTGCCAAGAACATGGAAAAACCCTCACTTCCTTCCAAAGAATCCCACTGCGAGGAGGACTTCTGGAAGAGAAAGGCACTGCTTGTCCAATGTATACAGATATAAACATGCTTCTATATATGTAGTAGTCACACTCAAAGTTGAGAAAGCTCAGATTTCACGTATACTCCAGCACAAGGCAATTCGTTGTACCATTTTACCTCTTAATGTAAGCATGATATACCCTGTCCTTTTATTTAAAATACTTCAGCAGTTACTGAGGTGCTTCAATGCTCAAGACTGCTTTCTGCCTTGTATACACAGCCTGCAGATTATATAGAAAGCCAAGATCAGTATTCTGCATTTTCACAATCCTGTGTGAGAAGAGAGGAAAAATACACATGCATGTGGCTGGCTTTTTTTCTCTTGAAAGCATATTTGCTTTCTGCATATAGATGTATGTGTATACATATACGTGAACGCTTCCATATGTATGTAATACACACATTACTGCCGGGTCTGGAGAAGGAGTAAGAATGTGGATCGGAGGGAGGAGGATCTCTAAGTGCTCACTGGAGGGGAAGCCGCAATGAATTAAACATACTGCCAGTGATGACACACACCTCCCCAGTTAAACCCATCACGTACTCCCCTTTCACAGTGTACGTAGTTTACCGTGTTTAATACTTCCCTGTGTTCCAGGTGTGTGGCGCAGAACCATACCTCAAGGAACTTTGCCCTCTACCACAGAAGTCACTACAGAAGTATAAAATCCCTTAGAGCTCACAGAGAATGTGGGACACAAATTGCACACGAGCACAGCAAGCTAGTGTTTCACAATTTTGGAGGTATTTTCTAACTAATCTGGGCAAGACCACCTTCCTGACTATCAGTCTAACAGGTTCAGGTTAGAGAACAAAGTAAACATGAAATAAAACCAAAACCAAGGTGGACACTTAAAATGTCTTAAAACATGAGACCAGCAGGATGTCAGAACCAACATCATGTTACTGGGATGAGAGCGTGGCCTCACATAGATCAAGGATCACCGGGGTAAAACTCAATGGACTTCAGTGATGGAGCTTGACTGATACACCCAGCCTGAACAAAGACAGGAGCAAGTCCCCTCCTTTTCTGCGTATGGAATAGTTCACTGAGGTGGTTACAAATATATAAACATAGCTGAAGGAATTATTCTGCGTCTTATGTATGCAAGCACGCTGAATAAGGTTTGATGGGAGACACCTTGCTTTCCTCAGGGAGGAGTGACATGTAAATGCACTGATCCTTTAAAAATTGCTTTCTGGAAACATGAGGAAATGGAACCACCTGTCCAAATCAGAAGGAGCAGGTGGGTTTAAAATCATTCCTGCCCCACCGGGTTCTGTGAAACACCTCACCAGAACCTCTGCCAAGGCTAATAATAAATAAATAATGCACATAAATAAGTAGATGATTCATCAGTTCTACATGAACATAAAAAATAACGTGGTCATGGCAGCAAATATTTTCTGCCTTGAGAAAAAGTCTTCTGCAGAGGTGGAAAAGAAAAAGTTGGGTGCTTAATTAGCTAGATCTAAAGCATTTCAAGTTAACCACATTTTGTATAAGAGCTAGCAGCTGGACTTCAATGCAAAATGCAGTTTAGCCATTGGTATTTCAAAGCCAACAAGGCTTTGCAGCCACTTTGGCAGCTGCTATTCACAGATGAAGAAGGTCAGGTATTATTTTGCAAAAAGATTTCCGCCTGACTAAGCTGAGATGTTGCTTGAGCTGGCAGCTGTGAAAGGGATTCTCTTCAGGCTGGCCACCACCTTGAGGAACTCATGTGTTCTGATATGACAACTCAAACATGTTGCAAGACTCTTCGAAGTTTTCATCCATATTCAGTCGCCTCCAGAAGGATTTCTGCTTCTTCTGCAATTCTTTACGCACACACCTGGGGCATGGTACAGCCTTCACTTTGCACTCAGAGTGGAAGACAGCACCACAGCTTTCACACCTGCAAACACAAATTAGTGTCAAAATTGAATGACAAAATAGGACTGGAGCATGCAATGGACTTCACAGGGATTGTGGGCAGTAGACATTCCTTAGAGTTCCAGTAGTTCAAAGCGCACTATGTTTCAAAAAAGCGGAGCTGTAAAAGACACTGGCTTGCCCACACCTCTCCTGGTGTAAAGCTACTCAGGACCACCATAATAAGTTGACTTGCATCCATTTGCAGTTGCTGAGAATCTGTCCTAGCACTTCTGCTTCACAGACAGCTATTTTTAGAAGGATTAATACTTATCTTCTTATCAACTAGCATTCAGGTTTATCACAGAACAGACATCAATTTTGCTTCATGAGAGACAAGTTTGCTGCTCTGGTTTGTAAATTAAGGGTAACAGTATTCGTTTCCATTAAGATATATTTCAGCATTTGCAACAGGCAAAATATGACAGGCTCCTCATTGAAGTTCCAGTGGTCAGCTGTTCTGGAAAGAGTAAAGTACAATCCACTTCAACAGCGGGAGAATTCGTCACTCCACAAAGTAAAACATCAAACAGAGGTAGGTGATACTTTCTGCTCTGTGTCCTGTGGAAGATGGGACTAGATCAACAAGATTATTGCTTCTGGCATTCAAAGCTGTGCTATTCTGTTCTCAAATGTGATATTATGACTTCAAACAAATGTCTGCTCAAACAAGATGACTGGATTACTTTTGGGGCACTCTGAGGCAATGGATGTAATGTCACAGCAGATCAAGCCCCAGTTCCAGATGGCTATGGAGCAATGAAACATCTGGTGATCGTGCAGTGGGCTACAGCTAAACAGTTGGACACTGTCAGCCTTTCAATGCAAGTAACTGTGTAGCGATGAGAAAGTCACTACAGCTTTGTAACCTAATGAAAAAAATAAAAAGGATGACAGTGTGAGAGGTACAAAGTCTTAGATTCCAGTTGGATAATCAAATAATGAAAGCAATTCTGAAATACAGATAAGGGGTGCTGGTCACCCTGGTGATTCTGTGGGAAGTCTTGAAATGCCTCGCTCTTTTCTTTTGTCACAGCTATTGTAGTCAAATGACCATATGAGATCCAAGTATCCTTTGTTATATCTTTAGTGGGGTTTTTTGTTTGTTTGCCTTGAGCTTTTTTTGTTGTGTTGCCTTTTTTTTTTCTCCTTAGAAATAAGGTTCTCGTCTTCAAGACAGTGAAGAAAAATTGAAAACATGAAGAAACAAACAGGCTGCATTTGCATCTCACCTGTAACTTTCAAAGATCCATTCCTGATATGGCTGTGCTTTAAGTTTTATCCATGGGTCCAAACATGGTCTAAATTTTAGCAACTGCAGAGCTTTGAGAAGGCTATGCAGAAGTTTAGAGAGGCACTTTTCTAGCTAGCATAAACTGATGAAACTCAAACAACAAGTAAGAAAAGGAAAGCTAAAGAGGCTAAGTATAATGTTGTACATCTACTAACTACTATGCTCTCTTGCAGTAAAACTTGACTGTCATATTTCTAAGCATACCCAGTGAGCCTAAATCTGGTTCTGAATCAAGAAACTGGTGCACAGAGAGATATTTATTGTTTCTGTGCTCAGAGAGTGTGTGTTATGACCCTGATCCAGTGAAGCACAGAGACACATGCTTAGGACTCATATCCCAGTGATTTCCTTGGGATTACTGATCTGCCTACAATTAAGCATGTGCTTACGTGCTTTGCTGGACTGGGATCTCCACAAACAGACACACTAATGGATGAGAGAGACACAGAGAGGACAGCAGTGTCTTTAAAACTTTACATCATTCTGAACTGACACTAATGGTGATTTTATCAAGCTAATTCTCCCTTGTTAGTCAGCAATTTACAGTGCCCTGGAAGTTGCTAGAGGGTAATGATTGATGAGGAGTGTAATTTTGTGTTCTCACATTGCCACTCCCTACACTCGCTCAATATTTCTCCACAGTATGCATAGAGGTGGCAAAACTTCGCAAAAATTGCTGCTGAAACGGATGGAGCGGGACGAGAGAGGAGCCAGCACACCTGCTCTCCCCAGTGAAAGGCCATCACCAGGAAAAAGAAAGATTGATGGTGTTTAAATTAATAAGAATTCATTTTTCAGAAATGAGCTCATAAAAAAATTAACAAGTTGCTCTCCCATTGCTCAGAACCAAAAGAGACAGAAGAAATGTCTGCACCGTTAGTTAGTAGAGCTGGTGCAGTAGTGGAAGCTCTGACCAGGATCCCACACTGTCAAGCACTAACCAGAGGCAGTGCAAACAGCCAGTCCCACAGTCACAGTCCTCACAGTCCACAGCACCAGCAGCCATCGTGACCATCACCGATCCATTCTGGTGCTTCCACCCCTGACAGCCCCTCTGAAGACCTGTTTTCTGCTTTCTCTGGTGAAGGCTGATGTACTCCCAGCACCAACCGTGGGATGCAGACAACAACAAAAAAGCAGCCTGCAAGAACTGTGCTGAGTCGCAGAGCAAAGCTGCCTCTGCGCAAGGACAGGTAGAGAGGATACCTGGGGTCAGCCTTCACTGCATGCTTGCATCCCCTCATTGCTACAGAAACTCAGTCACCAGGGCCAGGGGCAATGCTGATCCTGCTCTGCCTTTGGGCAAATGGCAAGTTACTCCCTTTAAAGTGGTGGAGCTATACTACCTCCAGCCATCTACAGCTTTGCTTTTCAGCATATCAAATACAGTCAGTCTCAACTGACCCGGGAAATGTCAGTTGGTTGACCATTCCTAATCTCACTGCAGGAAATCTTCCAGTGATGTCAAAAACCTCACCAAAATTACATTCCTTCTTACAGTATTACAAACAGATTGCTTCTTATTTAATCTTAACATCTGATTTTATCTCCACGTATGAGTTTTTCTTCACTTTTGTTTTCAAGACTCAATATTCCAAAATGCTTTTAATTCGATGGAGAAGAAGTACATTTTTGTGGTCTAAAAGGTTTTGTGGTTTAAAAGGTTCACGTAATAGTTCACTACACTTAGTTATCTTTCCCTTCACCCTTGTTGTTGTCATAGGTTATTCACAGTTTGGGTACTATTTCTGAATCCTGACAACTTCTTTGGCTACAGGCCTAAAAGCCCCTGCATCTTTGGTGAGACTTCCATACAACACTGATAGTAAGCTGATGAGCCCGTAGCCATTCAGGCCTCTCACATTTCCGTCTTTAATGAATGATATTCAATCCTGCACACTAACAGCATCTTGCTCTTTTCCAAACATTACTTGAAGAACTGATGAACACTGCATGTTGTTTTCAGCCTTCTGAGAAGGCATCTGACATAGCCTCCTCTCCATTTCAGTGTTTTCTCTCTTTTCCTCTCTCCTGACGAACTCAACTTCTGTTGAGACTGTCGGGGGTGTTTTATGGTTTAAGGATGTTTTACTTGTTTGAACACCAAAGTGACAAAAATGTAGAGAATTATTCAATCCTCTAAACAATTTCCGTTGCACTGAAAGTGTAACAGAGAAAGGGCAAAGCTCTCTGCAGTCAGGCAGTCATTATAATGCTCTTATTATTACTAGTTACAAAAGGAAAGCCTTTCTATATTAAAAGCATAAAATCATTCCTTGTATGCCGAGGAAATGCCAATGTTACATCTCCCATTAAGTCTGGGCATTTGAAACATATATGTAACAATATCTGGTAAACTATAAATGCTGCCAAATTGTTTCCATGCTTCCCACATGTATTTCACAAGCTTATGGCTCAAGTAATTCTACATTCTGCACAACCAATTGATTATACTCCTATTTCCCCTCAGTATTGCACCACCATTTAGGTGCCCATGGGTAGATCAGGTGCCCAAAGAGGGTGGTGTATCACAAAGAGGCCTCAAAGACCTTCCACCTTAAGCAGACAAAACAAACCACAGAGGATCAACTGGTGGCCCAGGATGCCATCTGAAAGACTGTTTTATTTGTCTCCTGGGAACCTTGCAGGAACAGATGGTCCAAGCATGACCGTGATGCAATGAAGCTGCTGGGACTCGCAAGGTTCCAGTACCATGCACATGGGCTGTGTCTGTCTGGCTTCCCAGCACCAAGCAGGGACTAGAAGCAGCTCATGGCTGTGCTGTTCATCCCTGAAATGAACAAGCAGTGGATGACAGGTACACCGCCATTCCCACCTCACAAACGGGAGACAAGGGGTGAAGTGACTTGCTCAAGGTCAGCCAGGAGCTCTTAGAAGAAGAGCTGAGATGGGCAAAGAGCTCCCCTGTCTCACTGCAGTACCATATTCACCCACCATCCTTTCTCTTCTAATTTTATACATTAAATTTCCTTTTTTCATTTAAAAAACTCACTACTTTTGTGCCAGACCTTGCATGCATTTGCTCAAGTGAGTAATCCCTTGAAAGGAATTTCAGTAAGGATTTGATTTAGGGCTGAACCCTTCATTGACTAGAACTCTTCTGTTTTGTTTTTTCTTTCCCTCCATGCAGAGCAAAACCAAGATAACCCGGGGCTGATCATTATGCTTTCTTTAGATGATGCTATACATTCACCAAACATCCAAAATACGAAGCCACCTGGAACTTGGCTATTAAAACCCCCGAAGAGCAAACCACAGTAGCTGAAGTAAGCCTTGCCTAGGGATTCCAGCATGACCACCATCCCATGCTCTGCACATGTGCCTGTCTGCAAGTATTTCTGAACTGCTCAGCTGAGAATATCACAGGCGCGCCCTTCAAAACTCTCAGAGACCTTAGCAGAGCACAAAGAGAAAGAAAACGGACTAGCCTGTGTTCACTTGCAACACAAAAAAAGGCCCAAAGGCAATCAATGCCTGACACACACGTGCAGTAATATTATTAGTTGCCTAGGAACCAACGCAAGGAGCCTGCCTAGGAGGGACGCCCAGGTGGTGAATGAATGGAAGAAAGTTGGCACTAATATGACATTGATTTGTCCCTATAAGGAGCTTGTTAGAATAATGTCTTGTATGACATACTTGCGGTCTTTACTAGACACAGGGGTTTTTTTTTAATACCATACTTAGAAACTGTTAATACATCAGACCTGCTTATGAAAAATTTGCCTCTGAAGAAGACGAAAAAAGGCCAAAAAACCCAGAGCAGAGCCCACTACCCAGTCCCTCCAATGTTCAGATGTCTGAAATTCACCCTAAATTATTAATTCAGGGTTCACGGAGCCAGTGGTGATTCAAAGCATAACCAGAGTTTTCCTTTCCACATACCTGCTCATCAGACAGGGGTTACCCTTGATATGCCAGCAGAGCTTGAAGGCGCTCCTCATTTATAACAGCATGGCAGGGTCCTGAGCCGGCTGCAGAGGGTACGGAAACAGTGTGCATACCTGTAACTGTTGACCTCAGTGCAGACTTTGCAAGTTGTCTAAGTTCAGAGATCCCAAGCCAAGTAATGTGGCCTGTACACAGCAGTTTGTAAGAAATCAGTAAAGGGACACTAAAATCAGTATTAAAATGTTTCATCTGAAACTCAAGTGATCACCCTTTAGTCAGTGGAGCTAAGTTACTTTGGAAAGGGGAAAAGCCCTACACATGGCAGATCCACTAATTGCAAACCACTGGAGAGGCTGAGATGCCAGAGATTCAAGCGTTTACATTGCTCAGACATATGTCCTCTGGTTGCTGCTATGCCATGAACTGGACTTTGCCCCTCTACCCCCTGGTTATTAAAGAACTGTATTCACAAAGTGGTGGTTGAAGAACTAAAAGCAAAGATCCAGGCAATACAATTAACAGTAATACTAACATGCTGTCCTCAAACGTTACAATTTGACTGCATGATCCAATTATTATACATTTTTCCATAAGTCTCATCTGGAAATCCTGTGATTAAGCCAGGATTTATGCTTTCAATAAAGGAGAAAGGCAAAGGTACCTGGACTTCATAGCTCTGCCGTAATGCTGAAGACATGCCTACCTGGTCGCAAGATTGGAAAAAAGGAACTTTAAATTTAAAAAAAAAAAAAAAGTATATAAACAACAAGATTATTAAGGTAATATTAGAATTTCTTAGCACTGTGAGTTAACAAGCAATTGCAAAGCTGCTATCTGGTCTACCAGGAATCATATTTGGGAAATAGAGAAGTCTATCCTAAAAAGGGAATTTGCACGAGGACGGAGGAGGAAGAATTAAAAGGTCTTGACTGGAAAATTCAAACTCTTCCAGAGTGTGGAAGACAGCACAGCAGGAAAGCTGCAAAACAGAAACTGGAAGCGAGATGGCTGTCATGTTCAGCCAGCGTAGAAGAGCACAAGGCAGCACTGCAGAGACCCTCCTGCTTGAAGCAGATATCCGCCCTTACACTGAACGCTCCAGTTAACACCTCTGGCATGAGACACGTAAAACCAATCTCTGTATCAGTTCCAAAAGACCATGCTTGATGAAAATGCCAGTACATTGTATCTCTTTCTTTTTATGTATTCTAGATAGCATTACTGCACTACCCTGGACAGGCAAAAATCAGAAGATCCAGACCAGAAGAGTTTGACCAGTTTTGACAGATTCAGGTGAAATGAAATTATCAAGAGAACTTAGCATCTACTTAGGTAAGTAAATGGAAGTGCTTAGTTTCTACTTAGGTAAGTAAAGAAAGTGCTGAGCAGATCACTTCAGGCTGCTTTGAACCAACTAACAACATCAGATAAGCTAAGCTTGTTCAAAAAACGAGGTACTAAACTACTAGCACAGCCCAGGAACCGGGCTTGGGGAAAGGCTGTCTACCATAAAATAAACTAATCAAAGCAAGAGGAAAAATGAGGTACTTTAAGTGATGCTTTCGACATGTGCCAAAGTGTTTCGTGGAAATGCTCTCTACTACGTATTTCAGTCTCTCCACCCAATATCTATCTTTAACATTCTCCCAAATGCCCAAAGCAGGTTTTGTCCAGTGACACAGCATCCATAACACAGTAAGCTGTAATCTTGCGAAGACTTTGGCAGGAACATAAAGCTAAGCGCAGCCTGAGCCTTTAGTGAGACCTCTCGCTATGTGCAAAGTTAAGTACATTCATAGGTCTTATCAGGATGGTGGCCAAAGATTATAGAGGCATCCAAGCTGGCTGATATAGTCAAGCCTGTTCTGTGGCACATCTATTTTAAACTTGGGTCTTCTGGTTTGTATCTTAAAAGGTCTACATGTCTTAACTGATCTGCAGAACAAATTAACTTCGCAAAGTGAAAACAGTTTAGCCTTGATAAATGAATACAAACACAAAAGAGCAGCTCTCCATGGTTCACATACATCTACAGTCATCACATAAAAGGCAAGGAATTGACTAAACAGTTCTTAACCAAGCAAGTGGCTTTACAAGCAAACACAACAAATTGCCTGTGAAAGGAGCCACTAGGATGCCGACACACAGGCAAGACCAACACTTTATTAACTGGGTAGCATGTAATTATCTTAACCATAACTATAATTACTTGATTATCTAACTGAACAGAAAACCCTTTTTAATTAATAATCCTGTTCTCGTTTCAAGGGTATTTTTCTTGATATTCCTTAAGATCTAAAACTTGTAGGTTATAAAATGAATACAGCCACATATTACAGAAAACAATATCACTACATAGGCATTGCTTTTCACTTGTGCTTTCATTTTTTTTTATTTTAGGAGAAAGAAAGAAAAACTCTTCACCACGTTAATAAAGAACAAGCAATATCAGAACAACTTGAGGGGCAGTGCCTGGCTGCTAACAAATGGGCAAGGATAGCTCTAACAAGCTAATTTATAACCAGGGATATTTAAACTCATTTTACAACACTTGTAAACTTAAAATTAGTGCTACAATACGATAACTTTATACATTTGTTTGCTAAATGTAAGCTCAGGGCAAATTTAGTGCGAGAAATAAAACAGGAGGTAGATGCTCAGGTTGTTTAAGTTGCCAGAGCTCCAGCAAAAGCAAAGCTGCGAGAGTTTACATTAGCCTGCAATTTGCTCCATGAAATGTGCAATTAACTCTGGAGGCTTTAAATATAGTTCTCATGGTTTAAAGGCCTTCAAAAAGATGCTGAAATTGTGAAATTTCAAAAGAACCCTGACGAACTATTATATAAATATGGGTAAGACAGAAAAGAGGAAAATGGGGGGCAGAGGAATCAAACTGCCTGGAAGAGGGACCGCAAAGCATGGGACAATTTTTAAGAAACTGTTTAACTACTGAATCACGGCTTTCATTAAGCTCTGTGCAGAACGGTCACCTCTCAAGAAAAGCCACAGAAAGGAAATATCATTAGAAAGCTTATGACTTTGTGAGCCCACCCTTACGTTCAAGGCAGCAAACTGTTGCGCTGTATTGTTGAGCAGGATGTAAAGAGCCTGCCAAGCACAGCCCACAGACCCGCTAATTAAGTGAACTGATTGTGTTTGTTTTGGAACCGTTTGCCAACAAAGGAATGTGTCATGCTGATTAGTGAGAGAAGGGTATGTAATATATGTGTATTCAAACCCCGAGGAGTGCATAACCCAGGTATTCACTCTGTTTGCTCAAGGACTGACAGAAATTACTCTCAGCAAATAACCTGACCAAAGAGAAACTCCAGCCCTCGAAAGGGGCCCTCATTTTCTCTCAGCTGTGTCTATCTAAAGAAGACCCATCCTTCATAAATTCCTACTGAAGACTGCTCTAGAAACTGCTGAGAATGTTTTGGAGTGAAACAGTTGCTCCACTTCAAAGCTGACCTAAGAGACCACGAAGATGGAAAGGTAACAGCCAGATGAGACCACCTTGGAATTGTAATGGCCTCCCTGACAGCTGCCACTCTTCTCTCCAAAGAACGAGAAAGGTCAGGGAGGTAGCCAGAAAAACAAATGCCAGCTAAACACAGACTACCACCAGCCCCCAACCCCTAAACAGACTTCACTTTTCAGACATTTAACAGAGGTGAATTTTGCAAAAACTGTCATGCACCCACCTTCGAATATTTCTAACCTACCAGCCCACTTTGCCGGTAGAATTAGTAGCATGCTCAAAAGTGAATGAGCAACATTCAACAGCAAGAAGGAAAAACATGGTCTTCAGAGCTCAGCTGCTCTTCCCTCCGTAACTCGGCAGCTACAGCCAGGGTGCTCGGCAGCCTAGTACTGACTACAGTATGTTAATACTGCCCTGTAGACAGCAATTCCAGAAAACCAGGATGGAGAAAGGGAAGCGTAGTTAATTCTCACCACACACTGTGCACTCAGAATAGTACAACTAAATCACAGATCTGAACTAAGTGTTTTCTCAGAGCTAAGACACTTAACTAATATGGACAGCTGAAAACGTCATCAGAAATTTCAGCTCTAATTGCAAGACTTCACACAAACCTTTTGTGACTTTGCCATTTCACCTCTCTCAAGCTAATCTGTACGCCTATTTCTAACTACCCTCCCCACCTTACACCTGTTGTAGTGGTCAGCACACCTACCTCAGAAACCTCTCTCATCTGTAAGAGATGGAAACAGACACAAACCTCTCTACCTGGCCTTCTCCCTCACTGCTTTGCAGCTGATGGAGCTGCACAGTAGAACACACAGGCTCCTCTGTGGCATGACTTGCCACCAGCCTGAAGGTGGAAAAGAGCAAAAACATGGAACTGAAACAATCAGGTTAGTTTCACAGAGGTGTACGTGCACACAGAGCAGCAATGAGATGAGAAAACCAAGTAGGGAGGGACATTGAAACTGCTGGGGATAAAAGCAAGGTTTAGTGATAAGGAGTACAAAAGACATAAGCAGAACGACCTCTGAAAAATAAGAAAGAGAAATATTGAAGAACCTTTCACACTGATTATGTTTTAATTAAAATCATTAACAAAGACCGTGACATCAACCACAACTTCACATTTGTGAAACATGAACTAAAGTCCCTTCTGGCTTCTACTTCACATAACAACAGGAGCCAGAGCAGCTCCTTTTGGCTTTCACTGAACTGATGACAAATACTACTTGATTCCAGAAGGTTTTAAACTCTGGAATTGTAAGGTATACCTGATCTCAGCTGAAGGGCAGGTGAACAATATACACCCAATAATGTTTTTGTGACCAAAATTCCCCCAGACAAATGAAATGCACAGAGGTTTCAAGTAAACCTGTACTCACAAATGCTGTTACAAGTTCTCATCAATCTTCAGGAGTATCTTCAACTGCCTTTTATACAGTCTCAATAGACATCTTATGTTTTATGTCATCTTAGTCTCTCTTTTTAACTCAGTCTATCTCACCATGCATCCTAGATATATTCTTGAAGACTGTTTATGGAGCTCAGCTGCACACCTTGTTTAGCTTACGTCCACTGCCTTCTCAATGCATTTTTTAGAACGAGAGTTTGGAAAAAGAATGTGCAAAAGTGTGTTTGAAACTCAGGTCAGCCTGAAAATCCCAGAAGAGTAGTCCCTGGTTGCTTGTAATTTAACATCTTTGTGCATGCAGGGGAACTGGATTCTGAACGAAGCCCTTTTAAGAGGCTGGTCCTGATTGTTTCCAAAGGTGGCTCTTCAATTTTTTTTCCCCTTCAATGAAACACTTTGGAGAACAAATTAAAGTGACTGTATTTGAAACAGTCAGAAAACTACTTATCTATGGAGGAATGCTGTGCTGTCAGAAATACTGTCTTTCTGTTGAGTTAAAAAAAAATCTCTTTAATTCAAAATCCAAGACATTTTTGAAAAACAGTAGTAACACTGCTGCATTGCCAAGTATGCTCTGGTTTCCTCCATTTTGCTTCTAGGTTTTCCATGTAACTCCCGTCCCTCTTCTGGCATCCAGTACTCCATCTAATGTGCAATAAAGGTTCTTTTGTTTAGCTTAGGACTGGCATACGCTTATATTTATTTTGTCACCACCTGAAAATAGCAATGTCATTAAAAAAATAAAAAATCTTGCATACACAGGCACAGAGGAGTGCATACAGGGGCACACAGAAAGCAGAGAATTAGCTATAACATTTCATAGGGAGAACACTTTAGAATAGATGGTTATTGTTTTATAATGGACAATCCCAGTACATCATGGGCCCAGTGACATCAGGCACCAGAAAGATGCCTGTGATCACTCCAGAGAATCCATTTGGCTTTTCAGGACACTTTGCAAACTCAAAAGAACTTTGGGTAAATCCCACTGTGTGATGCTACTGGGGACTCTTCCCTTTTTGAGCAGCTCTTCAGAGACTTACAGGGCTCTGGGAAGTGGCTCTTCCCATTTATTTCCAAGTCAGTTCATGCTGGCCTCCGTGGACCAGTAATCTGGTGTAGCTGCCCAGAAATGTGCATTAGTGGTATCCAGTCCCTCGTTACTTAAACGTAAGATACATGAGCCAAATGTATGACTGACATTACAGTACCTGCTTGTAGAAATGTCCTCGAAGGGGTAAAGGATTTCTCCATTGTTGCAAATCTCACAGATGAAACCCTTTTGACTACAAAGGCTGCAGCTGTACACATGTGAGGTGGCAAACTTTATCACCTTCCCCAAGAAAGGAGCCAGCTTTCCTTCAATAACCTAAAAGGAGGAGAAGACAACATGGAATGAACCCCCAAAAATTACTAGAACTCCCTTTAAGGACTGAGACTATATTTATTAATACAGAAATGTAGCAAAGTGCTGCTGGTTAAAACAATAAGACTTACTTCCCAAAAATAGTAGCTCCATGAAATCACAAGTGATAATAGTAGCCAATGAACTAGCAATGATCCAAAAGTAAAAACTAAGTTACCATCTCTCTGTGAGTCTCTATATGACAACAACACACAAGTTTAGTAGTCACTTTAAGTACAACAATGCATTCACACACCAAGGCACAAAAAAGCAGACAAGAAAATAATTTAAGACTTCCATATTATCATCGAGTTGGCAGCTACAGATACTGTCTCACAGTTACGATTTTCATTTCTTATTAATTTTTAAGCACAAATCACATTTTTGTCTTTGCTCCTTTTCCTCCAAAGCAAAAGGATTTTTTTGTGTATTTTTGGTGAAGGTAACCCTGGCTTTGCTCCTTTAGGAAGGTTGCGTTTCCCATTGAAAATCATTAAAATACAATATTCCCCTCATTGCCAAAATGAGTAAATTCTCAGATAACCTCTTGAATAGTAACTGTGTTTTTCTTCCTCCAGTGTCCAGCTCTCAAATCAAGAAGTCCCTTACTGCCAGATAATCCTGCTAGACCTTTAGAAGTGATTAACACTCCCTGTGTTGGTGTGAAAAAACAGCCATGCAGTACAGATTAAACTGCTAGCCACAACACTCATCTAAATTTGTGACTTGGTGACAATGCCTCAATAAGGGGTGCTATTCAGGCAAAATACTTTCCATTCAGATCAAACTTCCAGAGACTTTACGGAATTCTGCTGGTGTAGGCAATAATGAAGATGGAGTAAGGCCCTAAGTGTACATTCTTCTCTTCTGGGCTTCCTGTGGTCTGAATGGCAGCCTGCCAGATTAGTGATAGAAATGTGTCACAGGATTTGATAGTGACCTCCTATAACAAGGAAAAAGAATGCAATAATTGCTAATTGAAGGCTTGCACAGGGCTGTGCAGATTTACACTTAAATGTGTGCCAGACTGAGTTCTGGCATCCCTTCCCTACACATGGAACACACCACTTGTAACTTGGGTTTAGTGTAAACCATCTAGAGAAAGCAAAGGTCAAGGCAGAGAAGAACAACAGAGATCCTGGAAGCACTCCTCCCCTCCGTAAAGTAGAACGGAAATAAATTCGTGTCCAGGGCAACTTCCTGCCCACTAGCCAAGACAGTCACTACTACAGAGTACACGTGGCAAAGGAGGTGCACAGGTAGTGTTGACATTGGTGGTGTTGACCGGTACTGGCTGAAACGTGCCCACTCTGCTTCCAGCTCTAGCCTGCAAGCAACATCTGCAACAACAGGAAGCAGCAATGTTATTGCTAGTACTGCAGATTAGACATCTGCTCCTGTTAGAGGAAAAACGACGTTCCTATTGCATCCTGGAGTAGGAAGACCCCCTTCATTCGGAATATAAACAATGCAGAGAAGCTGCTGCATGCAATACCAAAATGAAGCCATAGTTCAAGGTACGGATATTGCTCGCCTTCCAACAGAAGGTCAGAAGTCAGCTTAGCTGTCCATGGCTGGGTTTCGTTTTTCATTTTAAATGAAGAGATTTTTTGCTTACAGACTCCAGTGTTACAGAGGGTCTGAAAGCCAAACAAGCCGGGAGTAGGGGAAAGACACAAAAGCTGATAGTATTCAATAAACAGGAGGAAAGAAACAGTGAAGCCACCCAGCCAGTGACATGGCTAATCATCCTCCAAAAAGCCATTTAGCACTAGAAGACAAAATACGCATACGAAGACAATAAATAAACCACAATACATACATTCTCCAAAGTATTTTCATGCTACAGCAACCAACCCTTGACAGGTGACAAAAGCTCAGCTTAAAATGCCAGGCTGAAGACAGAGCTGCAAACAAACTAAGTCTGTACTAATGTCACTGCCAGCAAGGACTTAAAAGTTCAATCTCTGAATGAAAATCCTATTTTGTATAATGTAA
This sequence comes from Rhynochetos jubatus, assembly GCA_027574665.1. Lineage (NCBI taxonomy): Eukaryota > Metazoa > Chordata > Aves > Eurypygiformes > Rhynochetidae > Rhynochetos > Rhynochetos jubatus. The sequence continues at coordinate 15,295,789 of CM050654.1, read as the reverse complement.
TAAACAAAATTGACATAATCTATTACTTTCCTAAGCATCAGGGGTGAACTTAAGTCTGTGCAGGGCACAAAAGGTTTTCGACACTGAAGAGCCTGCAACCTAAGCAGGACAGATCACGAGTGGGCAGCTGCCCCCGAGGAGCTGGTGTTATTTGTCCCTATGTGTTTGTTTATTTATTTGTACGGCTTGTTGTAGCATTGCAGTGGGTTGGCTTGTAACTCCAGCCACTGCAGACATACAACGCAGAGGATATCTTCAAAGAGCCACGCATGCCAATTTTGCAATGTGAATTACAGGCCATTTTACTGTATTATAGGAGGAAGACAAAATGCAACATCAAACTGATGTTATCACTATTTTTAGCATCTGTAAATTTTGTGTCATTTTGTTTCATCAGAGACTTCAGGGCCATGCACAGGATATGACTTTCCCTTTCAGCCTTCTCTCATTCGTGTCTGTAGCTAATAAGAATGAAGTCCTCATCTCCATTTACCCTGGCAAGCAAAAAGGATGATTTCTACTTGCTGTCCCCAAGAGGAGTTTCATGGTAACGCTTCCCCAGTGAGCGTTTTATGGCTTGGGAAAAGGGGTGTAGGACACATAATCTAAGGTGTCAAAACTTCTCCTGTGACTAAGCACTCTCTTGTGACAGCCGGAGGCCCAGGGTCGGTCAGTTTAGACATCCCAGAACCACGATGGCAGAGTCCCAGGATGTTCTCCCAGTTGACACTGGAATCTGATCTTGAGTTTCAAGGAAACACAAGTGATTAAAGAATAGAAGTGTGTTTAACAAATGTAACGCATTATCCAGATATTAGGGAAATCATGAGGGAGAGCGAAAAAGACCTCAAGAGGCCACCTTGGCAGAGCCAGCAACATCTATGTCATTCTTTACAGCTGTATCTCGACTAAAGGCTTTCAGTGACGGAGGCTGCACAGCCCCCATGCAGGCTATCCCAGCACACATCTGTTCTCACTGTTGGAGTCACTCCTAAGCTTTGACCTGAACCTTTCCTAAGGACATTTCAGTTTACAAAATAAGCTTACAAAATAAGTTTACAAAATAGAGAAACTGTGAAATCACACACTACGCACTGCAGAACAATCCGTCACATTTCATAAGGAATATGGAAATTTAGCACAAAACTAAGTTAAGAGTATGCCAAAGGAACAGAAACCAAAAATGTCACCGTTGACTTATCCCTGTAACATAACACAGCCTCAACATGCACTTGCAAAGGCTTAAAAATATATTCCTGACTCTTAAAAAAAGTTTCTTTGTGGTGCAAATTCTTTCCAGTGCGAGCAAATTGCCCAAAATTAAGGGTGAAAGGTGACTGATGATGACATCCTGGTCATCAACTGACGGAGGGTGCAATGCAGCTTTCTCTTCCTAAACTGGTCAAGGAACTCATCCCAAAAGGATTCTGGACATGGGGCCATGCTCTAACAGCTTATCACTGCTGCACCTGGATGACATTGGGTCCACCATCACTGCTTGGCGACAATGGGAGGAAAATACTTGTGTTCAGAGGCCCAAAGCAAAGTGCATCTCTGACTAGCCCCAGTGTTAGGTTAGACTCACTGTCCATTTCTGTGGATATGGAAAAAAACTTCTCTAAGCTACCACAGAACACAAAGCCATGGCTTTGCATACTCTAGCTCCTAACTGCGTTTCTTGCATTAAGAATTGTTTAAAAATACACACCCACATGTAAACACATAAAAGTGCTTTGAGGGCCTGCCCTCAAAGCACTTACAATTTAAACCACCACGAGCACAGCTTTTTACACGAACCACCACACATCTTCCACCTTAACTGGGGCAAGCCATACAGGCTCCCCACCCACACCACACAGAGCATCCCTCTAGGCAGCACACAGCTGCAGGTGGGGGGCTGCCAGGGAGGGGAGAGGAGAAGCCAAGAAAAGGCAACCCAGCTTCCTGCATCCGGCTCGGGAAAGCTGAGGTGGTATTGGTAAGCAAGATGGGAAGGCAGAGACTAGTCTGCAGCAGCGGCAGAAGCTAAAGGGGTACACAATATCCGACCACATGCCAAAGGAGGGTTGGGGCAATTATTTTAGAAGATTTCTAGAACAGAGGCTTTTCATACAAGTCAAAGTCATGAATAAAGATAAATCAAGCTTTCTTCTCCGTGTATCTTTGTGCTACTGTTCAGGTGGGAAGCAGTATAAATCCAAAGAAGCAATTATGCAACTATCATAGAATCATAGAATGGTTTGGGTTGGAAGGGACCTTAAAGACCATCTGGTTCCAACCCCCCTGCCATGGGCAGAGACACCCTCCACTAGACCAGGTTGCTCACAGCCTCATCCAGCCTGGCCTTGAACACTTCCAGGGATGGGGCATCCACAGCTTCTCTGGGCAACCTGTGCCAGTGCCTCACCAGTCCCTCCGGGAAGAACTTCCTGATATCTCATCTAAATCTCCCTGCTTTCAGTTTAAACCCATTACCCCTTGTCCTGTCACTACATGCCCCTGTAAAAGGCCCCTCCCCCAGCTTCCCTGTAGGCCCCAAGTGAGGGCGGGGGGGCGAGGTTGGGGGAAATATGGATACTGCTGACCACTAGCAGACAAGCTAACGTTGGCAATGGCCGCGAGGGCCTTGGGCAGCAGGAAAACATGATGCACACGCACTGCGTCATGTTCTTCCTGATTCAGCAGGAAGACAGAGAAGATGAAAGGCAGCAGGGGCTACGTACAAGCTGAAATCCCTTTGGATACATCACATTAATATGATCATATGGGCAATGTGTGATCAGTCAAAGTTTAATTACTTGTCAGGAGGGCTGCTGGCCCCCGGAGGTTTCCTGATCCTTCTATCCAAAGACTGAATTTACTCACAGTTCCTTTGCTCTATCAAGGTGGTATTTTCAGAAATAAGTGGGTAGACAGTTGTCTCCAGAGAGTAAGAACTGGGAAGACCATAGACCACAGCATCCTCCATAGGCAGAGAAATCCTCCTCAGTGTTCACTATGTGCACAACAGGGCCATTGCCCACAGACATCTTCCAGGAGCAGTACGTGCTCCTGGGGCCTCTGACTGGTATCCCTGCCTTCACGACGCACTGTTGAGCCCACGATGTGGCCCTGCACGGGGGAGAGGCAGTCCCCTCACCTCTGACACATGCAGAGCTACAGCTCTCTCCCGACATCATCCTTCATCTGAGCTCAGGTCCGAGCACAATGCTGGCCGAAGCCCATCTCTGACGACACCCGCTCCCCAGCCCAGCCTTGCCCCTAAACCTCCTTCTCCCATGCAGCACAGTACAGGGGGTCCAAAACTCCAGCCCACTGCACACAGCAGAGAGAAGTCAAGTCACTTGGTCCTCCCTTTTCAGTCAACAAAGACTCCTTGTACGAGAACACACTTACCAGCATGAAGGAGGGTTGCACAAACTAGTCCCACGGGAGAGCAATGCAGTGAGTACAGTGTTGCAATATATATGTTTTCCCATTAAAAACCAAACTGGAAAGGTGGTCAAGGTAACAGTGGCAGAACTTCTCGTCTCGAGAGTTCAACTCAGTTCAACTCAACCAACTCAGAGAGATGGTAACCTAAACTCACGGCTTGTAATAACTTTCTGCTTGGAAAACAGAACAAGACAACGACAAGCAGGGAAAAAAAGCCAAACATAAAATTAGAGTTTGTTCCAGGCCCTAACAGATGTTCAGATCAGAATAGAGATAATAGCAGCCTCTGACTGGGTGTCACTGAAAAGCAATCAAGTATTGATCAGACAAGGCAAGCACGGAAGTCCCCTCCAAACTTCAGCTGTGTCATTCCCAAAGAGGTAATATTACAAGGGCTTCAGAGGGAACTAGAGGGGGTGTGTGCAAAAGGAGAAGGAAAAATGAGTCAGCTGTAATCCACTATTGCTTCAAGTAACGCCTCCATAGCCTCCCGCCCACCTATTAGACCAGGTCCACAGGAATACCCAACCTTTGCATCAAGGCCACATAAATCAACATGAAAATCTATCAGACATGATGAACTTTCTGGACAGGAGAGAACAACTACCATTTTCAGACATTTCTCAGAACAGTGAGTGTTTGTTTTTAAGGCAGGGCTCCTGTCAGTAATGCTAGATAAGAAGTAAAAGGTAAGGGGTAAGACCCCTGTCCCTGCAGGAGTCTATGCTGTGAGTCTGAGTGAGCGCCATCAAACCTCCAACCCTGTCTGTGCATTTTTAACAACATCCAAAAGCGCAGTAGATGTTTACATAGCATGGAGATCCCAAATACCTTTGATCATCCACACGAGGATTGTCAAGACAGACAGTAAAGGGGATATAGCTTGCCGAACTTTCAGATACACTGTTCTGCTCAATGTGAGGAACTGCCAAGGTTAAGAAGCACAAATTCTGAAAAGTGTCACTGTATATTAAACCACATCAAAGGTTTCTCGACTGAAGTAATTGTTAGATTGAATTTGCTAGTCTGAGTAATTTCCAACATATGATAATGAAAGTAAAATCAGAAGCAGTTAAAAATTTTTTTTCCTTATATTAAGATCCAAGATAACAGAGAATCCACAGATGAAGGATATTTCAACAGAAGTTATTCAGAGTCTAAGAGAAGGAAGAGAAATCGACCCACATCTGTATATTCTGCCAGTCTGACACAAATGACAGCCAACAACCACAGGCACTATGCAACAGCGTGTCTAGGAACACTGTCACTTCACTGTGGCTTAAGTGATCAGGGAATAAACACTGAAAAAGGAGGTAGAAATGTCCCCAGCTCTCCTGAACTCTCAGACCTGGATGTGTAATTTCCTCATATACAAGAAGCACAGGAAACCCTGGTTATTATCCTCACTGAGGAGTATCCATTGCTACTGCTCTGCTTAAGAGCCCTACCACCAGCGTTTAGTCTTCAGGTAAAGTGGTGAAAATACTGTAAAACTCAGGTACTGTATCACTGCCACCGTGTGCCAAATGGCTTTGTGACCCCACCCTTGTAAATCAGCTTGTTAATCATTATCGTCATAGGGGTGATAAAGCTGTTTTATAAGCCAACAGTGAAGCAGTAACATTAACTACCTATGTAGGGGCTGGTGTATTTCTCTGCAGATAACATTTATAAGAATGCACTCTTTAAAGACACAGGTCTGCCTCATAACCTTCTGGAGCACCAAGCAATCCGTACCACTTCTTCCTCCAGTCTGATTTACATGTCAAACACAAGTGATGCCTGGAGGGGATGGGTTAAGTGACATGAAATCCCTGAAACACCTTGAACTACAGGTTCAAATCTCAACTGGATTGTCCTGGCCTCTCCTCCTGACAGGCAAAATTTATGATTATTTCTCAAGGCCAGACACACACTTGACTCTATCTGCGAGACAGACAGAATTTGCTAGGAGGCACTGACGCAATGCAGAAGAGACATGAAAAGGCCAAGAGACACTGAGAAAATAGAAGGGGTGGTAGACATGAAGCTCATCCACCATCCCCAATTATATACATCGAAAGGCTAGAAAGTCCTTTAATTACCGGGATTGCCGTCACAAGCATGCCTGGCAGAAGGAAGCTATCTGAAGGAAGAGACAACAATCGTGCATAGCTTTCCACCATCCTCTAAAGGTTCCTGCCTCTTCCTGATTGCTTTCTTTCCACCTCTCCAGAAACAGCTAGACTGAATCAAGCCTTTTGCTAACAAGCTCAGAGGTAATCTCCAGATTTGTCTAGGCTTCAGACTACCACAGAGACTATCCTACCTGGACTGAATGAAAGGCAAAATAAAATCTTCTGAACAGATTGGCTTAGTTTCACCACTGTGCTCACTACCCTCCAAATTCCACCGGTGGGAGCTTTGTAGAGCAGGACTAAACACCCAGAACCAGCACAGCCAGTAATCTTTTTTGCCTCCAGGACAGATGAGAAATAAGCTTCTGAAAGAACTATCAGTGATATAAGAAAATAGAGCTAGGAAAAAACACCTCCAAAACTCTCTGGTTTGTTCCTCACCCTGCAGCACAACCAACTGACATCTAGGGGACTGTCAGACCTGCTTAAACACTCACTACAGAGATCCCACAACTCTCCAGTGCTCAAAACAGCTGGCACGTTTTTCCTAAAGCCTGCCTCAGATCTCTTTCACTGCAGCTGTCTTTGTTCCACACTCTATCTCCTGTCCTTACATTGCATAACCTGTTTCAGAAACCATTTTCTGACGCATTCTCTCCTCTGTCACCGGTGATCTCTGTCGCAAGCTGGGAAGAGCAAGAGCAGACTGGGGTGCAGGAAAGCTACCTACAATGGTTGCCTGATCTATTGGCTAACTGCAGAACAAGCAGGTACTTTCAGCATTCGTTAAGTGTGGAGATTGGGCGTTAATGCGCAAAGGGTAAAACATAATCTCTGCCCTGCAAGAGATTTCAGCAGGGTCAGGATTTCTGCGATGAAGACATGGACTTGGAGACAAGCATGCCACAATATGCTTAGCTAAGGATAATGCAAGCTGCAGAGAAAAGAAAGGGAAAACATATTCCCTGGCCGGGAAGTTCCTAGCCATTTATACCTAGGGAACAGACAATGCTTGTGGACTGCTAATTTCCTTAAGGATTTTTTCCCTTCCGTTTGCCAGATTCTTAACACCGCAAATTCTTGTTACAGTTTCAATGCACAATTAATCTTCAGTTCAGAGGAAAGGGAAATGGAAGGAGGAAGGATGATCATGAGGTAAAAGCCCCAGGGAGACAGAGATCAGATCTCAGCTCTGCCCCATCTTTTGTGCAATATACTGGTCTGGTTAGCTTTCCTTGCTCAATTTTGACTCCCAGTCATCTCTTTCAGATTGCCTGCCTTGTTTATTTAAACTGTCAGTGACTTAGGGGAAGAATGATTTCTTAACATTTGTGTGCACACACACTAGAATCAGTCACTATGTATTGCTGTAAAACAAATTAAAAAAAACCACACAGCAGCAACTTCAGGAGAGCCCCACCTTCTGTTGCTACAGCCATGCAATGGGTCACAATCCGAGTGGCCCATCCTCTCTCTCCACTTCCCTTCAGAGCCTTTGCAGGTCCCTGGCTGTCCCCAGGGCCTGCTCAGCCTGTGGTATGGGTGGCAGCTGGGTGGACAGGAGCAGGTGAATCCAGGGACTCACCCACTGCTGACACCAGTGCAAGATGCTGGCTCTGACACACAGAGCAGCATCGCACAGCCACACACCATGCCATGCTAACCCATCACCCACACAGGGCAGAGAACATCCCGGAAGGAAACCTGGCGATAAACACTGTGAAGAACAAAACACCCCACAAAACCAGCCACCAAATAAATCAAACTAAAGCAGAAACCAGTGAGAATTTGAATAAACAGAAACCACAAGCTCCCTTTGACTTCTTTGCACCAGGCAGCCTGTGCTGACAGCAGAGCTGTTTGCTGTTCATGGTTGTTCCAAACCAGACAACTCAAGGCGTTGCACTTTAATTTGGTGTTAAAGTGGTAATACACAAATTAGCCACTAACTGTAATAGGCACTGGGAAGAGAAAGAAAACCAAAACAAGGTCAAGAGCACATGCTGCTAGTCTGTGACAAGCACATATAGGCAGAGGGCAAGGTGAAGTCAGTTTTACATTGGCTGGGGGAGAGGAACAAACTGGTGACAGCCCAAGTGAATTTATAGCATGAGGCAGAGAGGGTGACAAGGTCCCTCCAAGCCTCCCCCACTCCTCTCATGGAAAGGAAGAAAAGCCTGAAATCTGTCACGTGCAAGCTGACACAAGTGAGAGAGATGGAATTGTCTCAGTGTAAACATGCCTGGAAATAACTTGTGCCAGCCCCCCAGCCAGTCCTACCAGGAGACTTCAGCCCCACAGCTTCTGTCTTCACATGCACTGTGTTTCAATCATCTTTCCTCCCTTCTCCTTCCCCCAAGGTTTCCAGGCAGCTACATGTCAGTTTTGTCACACCCCAAGTTCTCCTAATCTTGTTGCAGGGATGAATTATAGGTTGTTTTAAGAAAACAGGTATTCAAGCAAAGGTTAAAGGCTGTTTAAATCAAACAAGGTTGAAAGAGTATCAGGAATTCGGCTGGCAGAGAATAGAAAGCACTTTCCTTAGCTTAAAAACATACATGACTAAATACACATACAAGCAAATATGCATTCAGGCAGGAATATATATGTGCACTTTTTTTTTTTTTTTAAGATTAAACAGGCAATTACATGCAGAGATATTAACGGACTCTACATACCTACTGAGCAAGACATTATTTCATGAGCGATATCACAAAATTAGAAACTTTCCTGCCTCACACAGGACTGGATCAGGGCATGTTAAGGAGGAGTTGTCTGAAGGATTTTAGAACAAAAAAGCTACATACCATGAAAATGGCTAGGGTTATTCTGGAAAAACCCTCTGTCAGTACAAAGTATATTTTAAAAAAATTCTAAAAAATTTTTCTTCTCTCATCCAAGCAGTTAGCCTTGAGACAGTATTTTGTTTCCTCAGGAAACTTGGTTTCTTGGGATGTTATTCCTTGAGGTATGCCTAGCTGCCCCTCCTGAACAGACATTTTATGTGAAATACAGCAACGAGGTTAGAGCCCAGTCCTTCACACTGCTAGCCCTGATCTCCAGTACCAGGCCTTTCATTCTGTACAGCAAAAAAAGGAACAGAAGAAACCTGGCTAGCACAAAGCACTAGAAAAGGGGTAGCTTATATTGCTACTGCCTCTTCTAGGGGCTGAAAAAATTAAAATATCTATGGGGATCTCAACTCAAGCTCCTGCAAGCCACTGGCACCACTGCTGGGCTGTTTTTAAACAGTTTCATTCTGAAAAGCCACACTTACCCCAAGTGGCCTAGATTACTTATTCATATGGAAAAGCACCACATGTATTTAATAAGCCCTGTTGAAAACTCTGGTTTCAAGCAGTGCCAAAACCCAGTCCTGCTATTAAAAATATCGCTATATCTCTACGCTTTGCCTCCAAGACTTCAACACACCTAACTCTGATAAACTTGTCTTCCTGGCTGCCTCTTGCCAAAATGCTCCTGGCCAGCTCTTCCCCCACGAGCCTGGCCAGCTCTGCCGTGCTCTCCGCCTGACCACAAGCCATCCTGAATGACAACCCCTCCCTTTCCCAGCAGAGCTGCAGTAAAAAGGAAACGCCAGTAAGATCATTGCCATTACCACTAAGTGTAAGCAGAGCTGTCAGCACTTTGGAGAATTATATACACACCTGGAATATCAGCTAAGCTGAAGTTTCCTGTTCTCCTGAAAGGCAGCTCTGTGCTAGCAAACTCCAGAGAGTGTCAGAAATGAGTGATAAAGGACCCATAGCCACAGGAAAGCTTACATGTAAGCTGTTTGATTGCTGTTTTGCTATTGGACCTGTTAATATTTATGGAAAAGTGTATTGTGTGTTTTTCCCATCCTAGGCCTATTGTCATGTTCTTCTGCTAATACAGTTACCACAGCCATACAGGCACAGGTCGTAAAGGAAGGACATAAAGACGGTTATTAGCATTATGTCGTTATGGTCCAAGATGCACATTTACATAGTTCAAGTACAGAAATATCTAAGTGCCTCAAAATCTTAATGTATTTAAATTGCATAACGTATTTAAAATAGGCCAGGCGGACCACCCCTCCAAAGCACTGGTTTCCCTCTTCTGAACTTAACTGTGCTTAGGTTGTCTAATTTAAACATACACACAGTAAAGTGGGACCCTTTTTAACTTAACCCCACTAGAAATTACATGGCCTGTGTGTTGGAGAAAACCTGCAGCACAGCTGAGAAAAGAGTCGAGATTTGATGTGCCTTAGGATGAGAACTGGAGGGACCACCGTACCAATTAACAACGCGTACACCACTCACCTCCCCACACAACCACCTGCTTCTGTCTACCTCCGCCTCAATATTTAAGAGCAGGGGCTGTACCTGACATGCCAGTTAAAACTAGCCAGTGTTTTACACCAGCTCTACTCTGAACAAAGTCTTCGAACCTGTGGCCAGCTGAATACGGACAGTAATGCACTGCAGGACTTGCATCCCTGTCACACATGCTGTGTCAACCCTTGCTTGGGAGGCTGGGAATATAAATCAGTGTTTTCACTACGGTGCTGATCTCTAAACTGACAGCTATGGCACAGATGTGCCTGGCATTTCGCTGCCCTTGTTGAGCACAGAACTGTGACAGACATCTTCAGCCTTCTCAGCATAGCTGGGCCTGCCAAGCACCTAATTCTCCTTCTCACTTGCCACCTCCTGCCCCTCAAGCGAAAAGAGGGCTTGCCTAAACTCAAAATGATCTGCTGGTACTGCTACATGGCTAAACTTCTTAGGTAAATAAAAGTTTAAGCAGACACAGCTTATATTGAATCCCTGAATGAAACAAATGACAGCAAAGGACTTTTTCACTGATATTACTGAGTTCGCACAAATGCTTTTAAAGGTACGGCTACATCTGTTAAGAGCTGGGGGGGGATGTTTGTCATGGACCTATCCCAGTAACATTTCTAAAACTGAAGCAAGCTCAAAGTATGGTAGCCAAAACACAGTTCGGTCAATCCATATAGCTACATGCACTGGCTTTCATCAGCACAGGCAGGTGGGTTAGATGCCACACCTCATCCTTTTTATGGGTGAATACACAGAAACTGCTGGGCAAGGACACCACCACTGTCGGACTCGGAAGTCATCAGGCTGTATGTTACAAATCTAAGCTGAGCAGTAATTGTATGAGGACCGAGTGATCACAAAAGAAGTTTTACTTCTGAAAAAAAACAGCAAGAGCAAAAACATTCCACCATCCCCTTGCAGTCTTCGCTGTTGTTGGGACTCAGGAAACAGCTTGTCTACATCAACCTAAAGCTTTGCGTATGCAAAAATGCTAGAAAGAACATCTCCAATCTCCTACTCCATCTCAGCCTAGGAAAGTACAGGGAGGACCCAAATGTGCCATTGGAAAAGGAGGTGTGATGAAAATGAATTAAAAGCCTGGAAAAGTGAATGAGACCTAAATAATCTCTTTGCTCTTCTAAGGCTTCCTAATCCTCATCTAGCAATGTCCTAGGCTCAAATTAGGTGGAACCTATGCTTCACTGAAGTTCATTTTTATTCCCCATATTTTTGTTAGGGAACCTTATATGCACAAAATCTTAAATAGAAGCATTAAGGTTTTCATACTGGGAATGCTTCTGTCAGACCAACTGTTGACCTAGTCGCAAACCCTATCAGTCGCTGTAATCAGTACTACATACGTCAGAGGAAGATGAAATCATCGATACGTCTGTCAATAGGGAAGACATCTTCCTAATCCCCACAGTAAATAATACGTCTATTCTGGAGCCTCATAATCTCTTTATCTTCCGTAGTGTAACTGTGGATATTCTCATTATGGATACTTAATCCTCTCAAAGATGATAAACTTCTGGCCTCACTAATATTACTGTGGCATTAAGTTCCTCATGCTCGCTGTATGTTCTGCAAAGAAGCATTTCCATTAAGGATTTTTCTGTGTATCTCATATTCACTGCCTGACCTGTGCTGTATTATTGTGAGAATAGGGCTCTCCTGTCCATCCTTTCTCTGCCCTGTTCTTCACATTGTTTGTAGGTTCATCTACAGGTAGATAGACAGGAAAGTTGATCTGAAGTAAACGGAGGTTTTAATTAAATTCTAATGGATTATTTTATCTACAATGTTAAAATGGATAAATTATACTACATTAAATCCCTGTATGGACATACACATTCAGAATGAAAATGGCCTTAACGCAATTTAGCTCACTCTGCTACCAAAGTAAATGGAGATAAACCAAATGAAAGCCACTTGCATTTTGAATAACAGTATTTACACAGTGATTCAATGTAATTCAACTCATCGTTTTAGATTCCCATATTTTGTCACTTCATTTTTTTTTTTTCCCCTGAGTTTTCCCATGTAAACAGAATGAAGTGTCAGATCATCATATTCTTAAATCTCCTATCTTGCTCACAACGTCCATCCTTGACATCCAGTCATTTTTGTTGTTATGTGGACTCTTTATTTTATCACATACTTTGGGGGTAGTATAACCAGGATGAAACAATCACCATAATTAAGAACATTTCTACAGTAAAAACCATCACTGCAATAATTTTGCACACTCGTGTATCTTGCTATTTAACACAAAAAAACAGGCAAGACATTAGTTAACTCTCTGGGTGGATTAAGCACCTGAATTTCAAACTCACCACAGTAGCCACCTCAAGTCTTTTAATTACTCCCATTAACAGGAAATCTAGTGTGAGTAGCAAGAATCACTTTTCCTAACAAATGCAAGAGTCATGTCTGAGCCAGCTTCTGTCCAAACCAATGTTTAAAACAACAGTGTAAAAACTGTTAGTTTCACGAAAGGCAGTCACACAGAATGAATGGATCATTTTTAACTCCAGCTGCACGAACTGTGTCCGTATATCCACAAAAGCAGTGATACGTCCATTAGTAAGGTCAGCAGCCAACAGAGTTCACACCTCCAGCAGGTTTACGTGAGGCTACCCTGGGCTGTGACTGCACCATCAAGGACTACACTGAAGATGAATAAGAGTAACCCATTTTCCCAGTGTACTACATCTGCTAAGCCCAGAAATATCAGGAGTGAATACTTGCTTCCTAACAACCGGACATCTCCCTCTTTACAGCTTTAATTGACTGGAATAGCCCTGGACAAACTGGCTAGTGGAGATGCAGTGGTGTTATGGGTGATGCAGGGCAAGTTGCTCTCTCAGCAGATGACACCGGGGAGGGTTGGAAAGGAAAGCGAGTGTAGCCAGTGGGGCAGAACAGGCAAGCTGTCACACATCATGTTTCTGCTTGTTAAATCTGGATGCACCTAATTAGTTATGTCGCCTGCTAACACCTCCAGCAACAATGATGGGGATTCTAAGACTATGTATTCCATGGGAACGCACATAGATAGATTTAGTGTAAACTTGTAGTCCCTGGGGCCCTGCTCTGCATGGAAACCTTGCTGGGGGGGAAAAGTGCATTTGTGTTTATTTCAAATAAACACGCACATACAAATAAAGACCATCACTTGCTGCCTCTTTGGTTAAAGGTCAGGCCTACTCACATCTGCATTATGACCATTTGTTAATGAGTAAGTACGAGCAAAACCACCACCTCACCAAGATTTGGTGATTTTCCAAAATTAAGGACATTTCGTTTCCATTTCTTCCACTCTGCTTTTAACCTCACAGTTAAGATCTTCCCCAGCAGAGACCTGTCCAAATGGATCCAAGTGACAACCATCCCCAGATCATTAGACAGCTCAAGTATGTAACCTGGCACATCCATAAGGTCTAGGCATGGAGCTCTGTTAAGCTTGAAAAGAGATTTAAATTGGATTTCAGAATAGTTATTATGTGCTGCTTCATCTACTAGAAAAACAGGAATTTCAACCTTTTTGCACCAAGGAACAGACCCTCTTACCACATTTTTGAAACTCAGCTGCTTGATAGAAAATGACCCATGTTTTCTAGGATCTTTAAAGAGAACTTGGCTAGGAAGCAAATCAGAATTGAGCTGGGACTAACCAGGGTTAAGGTTGCTTCTATGTGCAGATTACCCCTCTCTGCTTTTCTAATTCACTCACCATGCTTTATCTTTCCATTAATCTTTAATAAACCTTTTAGTTAATTCCCCAAACACAGGCAATCTACATGACAGCAGGATACAGTGCAAAAGCAGCCCATGGATGTGAGGAAATAGGCAGCAGAGGAATCAGAAGGAGGGGAAACATTCAGGATTAAAAAATGCCCAAACTGCAGGTCAGTAGAAAATGATGAGCAATCGGGAGGAAGCAGTGGTAAGGGGCAAACCAGGGGCTAAAATGGTGTTAGTGTTTCTCTGGCAGTTGGATTCATTTTCTCAATGGGGCCCCCTCCCCTTCCCACTGTGCTTCCATCCTGACAAAAACAGACAATCTGATTTCAAACTTGGAGCCTCTGAAAAGTGGATAACCCTCTCCAGGCTGACAGCAAGGATATAGCTAGATTAAACGATAAATGCAATTTAACCCAACCCAGCAGAAATGGTAATTGAATTATATTGCTCCTAAATATGATAAGTATGGGGATGGGGCCCTTAGGGAACGAGAAGGTGTCTTGCAAACACAAACACAAAGAAACATGCTAAAGGGAACTGCTAAATCAATGGATGAATTGTGACTTCTACCCTCCCTCCTTCCCACAGGATGCTTGATAAGCTGCTGATTGCTTCTAAAACATCTACTACCAATGTTAGGAACTGATTAAGCAGCTTACAAAGCACTGGGGGCTAATAGACAGGCACACCAGGAAGACTGCATCTCTGGAGTTAAGCAGCTTGCTTTTTCATGGCTCGATTATTAAAGATGAGATAGCAGAACATGCTGAAAAGATGTGGAAACTGGTTTAGACCTCAGCTGGGTGGCCTTTCTGTTTTTAACATGGAAACATTTCCACCCTGTGATTTCACCAGCCAACAAAAGCCACGTTTTCTGTAGTTCTGTACTCTCCAGCTCTGAGAGGCATCTGAACTACCTCAACTTCAATGGTTCAACTGAAGATCCAGAACTGACCATGCAGCCCATTATCCTGCAGAAAAGGCACCATCAGACAAGGGAAGCATCAGTGGAAGAAGCTTAACGTGTTTTGCGTATCACTGGCAATGGCATTAGAGTGTGAACACATATAGCTCAGGCCAGCTAGCACACATTACCTCATTGCTTCCTCCACTGTGCATTTGCGTGCTGCACCACATTCACCTTAGATTCCCTGTCCTCTCTTTTCAGCTCTTTTTGCCAAATTCTTCTTGCTTACTCTGGTACATAACAGAACTCTGCTGTTCGGGCAGATGTACTGCAAGGTGCTTGCTTGGTGAAATCAGTATCAATGCAAAGAGACAGTCTGCCGACATGTTACCTCTTCTGTGGTCATGCCTGTCACAGTCACACCGCATGGTTTAACTCTGTGTAGCAGGCTTGCTGAGGGTTTTGTGTGATTTTTTCCCCCCTCTTGTGGTAACGCCCAGCACACTTTGTCAATAAGCATGTTGCACCAGGGACTGTAAAAACTCATAAATTCCTGAATAACTACTCTTTTAAAAACAGAAATAAATACTACTTGTCACCTGTAGGCTGAGCCTTAGATGAGCCTTCTCTGAAGATGAAAAATTTCTCAGAGCAAAGTCCTCTTTGCAGACTACAGTCGTCTTTCGCAGTCTCTTTCCAGCCCCATTTCAACACTGACTCTGTAGACTTTCTCGCTCTCACCCCTAACCAATTCCCCTGTTAACCCATTTCTATATGAACCTACAAAGCACAGGGATGGCTTGTCAATGAAGCTATTTACGCGATAATTAGCTACAAGGGGGAACGAACAGTTAGCACTGAAAATGAGAACAGGCAGAATTAGTTGAAGAAACTTACCTGCTGAAGGTCTGCGAGAGAATAAAGATGGATTTGCTGGAGAAGATACTCTCTAGGAAAGATCCTGGAAAAGAGAAAAATGGATGGGTGTCACACCTTTATGACTTGAAAACTCAAAGATTTCCCCTCCTCACCAAAAGACTGCAGAACAATGAGGCTAGAGCGAGAGCTTGTCAGAAACTGGAATTGTGTCACCCTGTAAGCACTGGCCACCTTTACAGCATTCCTCACGGGCACAATTCCACACTGAGAATGAATGCTGTGCCAGTGTCATTCTCCAGCTGTCGGGTAAGCATATACTGTGACATTTACAGCTGTTGAAAGCTCATCCTGAGTACTGAAGGTGTTTCTTTAAACAATTAACTGAGTAATAAAAACAAGGAACTCAAACTACACATTAAAAGTGTTTCTTATGGCTTTTAGCACAAGATTCCTGGACTGCAAGAAAGCTGTAACAGTTCGTTTCAGATGTGATTTATGGTTTTGTAACTGAAATAACTATATGGGGGAAAACGTCATGCAGATACTGTTCTTCCAACATAAAGTTGATTGATATCCATTCCCTTTTTCATACAGAAATATAGATATTGGTACAGACTTTATAATGACTTATTTGAGAAAGGCATATTTTCCCTACACAAACCAAGGTTTCAGGCAAGACCATTGATTATCCACCGTCAGACCTGTTCAGTAAAGCTAAATTACAGAAAACTGAACAGAGATGTCCTAATTAGAGTGACTTGCGGTAAAATGAAAAACTGGGTTAAAGTAACATTACAGAGAAAAGTGGACCTTGTAAAGGTAAGTGGATATTAGCAAGAAAGTTTATGGAAACCCATGTATCTGCCATAAAGTTGCCAGGAAGAGAAAAAGTGCATCTAATTAAATTGTCTATCTTCGTGTGCACGCACAGAGAAACAACCGGTCGACCTGCTTTATTTTCCATCCACACAGAACAAATACAACACCACGCTAGGGTATAATGGGGAGTGGAGAATCACATCACTCTTGCAAAAAAGCAACCAACTATCTCAAGTGGTGCATCTATGTTACACTACGTGTTACTTAGAGAAGACACTGTGAACTCAGTTCCTACATTACAATCACATAGTTTTAAGGCAACACAGAAATTAAATTCTTGGTATTATGTAATGCATGAACAAAGCTGTGCCAAAGAGCAGTTAGTGATGGCAGAACTGAATGGCAGTGAACAGAAAGACTATGGGACATGCTCACAAAACCAAAGATACCAAAACACCAATATGAACTTACATGGTTATGATACGAGACTAATGAGAAAGTACACAGGAACTCAAAGAGATTTTAGAAGCTGTGACAACATAATTAGCTAAACCACAGATCTCCGGAGTAACAGTACCAACTGCAATCTTTGACAGAATGCTGACCCCAAGAAATAACGGAAGCACCATGGTTCGTTCTGCTCCATTAGGTGTCTTAAACAACCACCTTAAACTGATGCTTTTACAGCTGTCTTGGAGGGTTGAGGACTTTTCATTGCTATTGAGTGGTACAAAGCCTCGTACGCCTTTTGTACTTTCGGGGAAAAAAAAAAAAATCTAAGATTTATTGGGGTGGGAGGTGAAGAGTCCTGCAAGCATGGCACTGACTCTGGGCACTGCCAATCTTATGGCACTCTTATGCAGCAGGACTGTGCCCTTGATCCTTCTGACTCACCAAGCCTGTCCACCCTACCCACCCAATTCTCAGCTGCAGTCTCACTGGAATACTGCATTTTCCCCTTTCAGTTCCGTAGGCTGCATCATTGCTCCTATTAGAGCTGAACGTGTTCCAGTGGCTCTGCTGCATCACACCTTCATAATATATTTAGCATAACGCCAAAGACCACTAGAAAACAGTCAACATCCAGGTATCAGACAACACATGACACTGGGATTCCTTATTTGCACATAGAAGATTTATTCAAATTGATTGCTAACAAGTCAATGCTGAACAGCATTTTGAAGTCATTAGTATTTTTCAGCTCTGATAGAATTTCTTTCATTACCATTTCCCCATCATTCTCCCCTAACCACACAGGCAGGCACTAAACGGTGCAGCAGCTTTGCCAGGAACTGTATTATTTGCTGATGCCCTTACAGCACTGCTAGGGAAAATAATTAGCTAATGAAAGATTTCCTTTTTCAGGAAATAGCCTGAATAGCCCACAAGGCAGAAACTGTCAACGACTAATATCGATGACTAACATCACGTTCCCCTGCCTTCAAGGACTGTATTTTATATCCTGCAAGTTCCAGCTCTTAATAAAAAGTGTGCAGATGAAAAGCAAACTCTTGATCGAGGGACTCCCTTTGCTGGGGGGGTGTGGGGTATGTGTGTGTCAGCCAGCACAGGCCCTGGTGACAGCCATCCTCTCCCTATACCTGTCCCCCTCCCTGAGATACGTTATTTTGCAGTAGCAGCTCTGCAAGAGCCAGCATCCAACACTCCTCCTCCCTTCCAAATCTATTTCCAGGAAAAGAAGTAGGCACTGCCCTCCCAGTCTTATGCAAGACACACATACACACACGCACGTACCCAGCACTCGAGAGAGGAGTGCTTATTTCCATTGCTGTGGAAACTGAGGCATTAAAAACCCCTCAGTAAGTAAGGCTGGTCCAGCTTCAGATTTGCAGTCCTTCCACTGACTGGAAAATTCACAATTTGGTTGTGGCAGGCCACAATAAATGGGCTGAGCAGCCAGAGCCCACATGTAAAACAACGTTTGCAAAATTTTTTATGAAGCAACCGGACCAGTTCCTGTACAGTTCCCAATACATGTGGAGGTGCAAAACACTCTCTCAACACCTGCCTGTGTTACCAAAGGTGGGGAGCACACAGCTCCACGAGTGTGAAACCACTGAAATGGCCTACTAATAGACAGCTCAGTCCCTAACCATTAAATATATAAATTATGTGTCCCCCTCCCATGGTGAGCTGAGCAGCTGTTTCAAAAACACATCTTGCTGTGCTACATGCCTGCAATTCAGATCTCCTCCAGAAAACTTCTGTCAGTCCCATCTGGAAAGAAAAAACAAAACTCAACAGCTACCTGAACACAACTTGTGATGCCACCTCCCCACAATGCATCTGTTTACTGCCAGTTTTGCCAGCCTCTAGTGAGTGAGGAACAAGAGCTTAAGAGGCACCAGAATATCAAACTCAAACGCATTTTCAAAAGACCTCATGATAAAATGCAAGCAAATCAGCTGGGCAAGAAATGCCCACAGACCAAGCACTCTTGGTGATGAATGACAGCCAGTTTCCAACAGCTTGCCTGTCTGCCCAGGTTCTCTGTGCCTAATGAGGTGATGCCTTATATGAAGTCTTTTTCAGTAGGGGGCACACAGGACTAATTCAGCGCCTCTTGCTTCTCAACGCAGACACTGCCTCTCACGTAACTAGTAGGAACGTGATGTCTTTGCCATCTCCATCCCTCTGTCAACTGAAACCGGCCAAAGGAAGTCAAAGTCAGTAGAGTACAGCAGGTGAGATGGGGCTCATACAAACGCCATGCCATGGCTTAAGCGTCCAGACAAAGTAATACACGGCATCCAAATCAACCTAACATCACATTCATGTCCAAAAATCTGACACAGACCACAAAGCAGGCTGAGATAATTACACTTAGAAACATTTAACTAGAAAACACATATTTATTTTCTGCATAAGATGGAGCTTTGAGCATTCTTGGGTTAATATAAGGCCTTGAACCAAAATGACCAAAATGTGCTTGCATTTGATTTGTCCCTTGATATAAAGGTCCTGTACAAACACCAAATGGGAAATCTCTGATAAGTTATTTGAAAGCAGAATAAAAGATGTCAGTTTTGTAAATCTTCTGATTGATGTGCTGTAACAAACTGGATCTATTTTTTTTTTAAATTGGTCAATTAAAAGCATTCAATAAACAGTGTCCTTTCAGTCAAATCTTAACACAAAAAAAAACCTGGAGTGAGCTAGGCAGAGGTCAAACGCGAGATGTGAAGACTCATCACAATAAAAACTCAAACCTCTGCTGCTTCAGAATGTGACCTGTGACCCTTGAGAGGCAAATGGTATCGAGCGCACATCCCACTAAAAGCACCTCCTAAGCTTTCACAGTTTGGAAACTCCCGGACCAGTTTCACCATCAATGCAAAACCGAACAGTTGTGAGTCACAGGACTGCCCTGCTGTAAACCCTGGCTACCAGTCAGGGTTAAGCCTGCAACGAGCAAACCAAGTTCAATGCTAACCAGCCCTCTAGCTTTGCCAGTTCCGGGGAACAATGAAATCCAAAGTCCTGTTGGTAAAAGGTCTTTAAATTGCTTTATTGTTACATGCTAGAAAC
Organism: Rhynochetos jubatus; assembly: GCA_027574665.1. Lineage (NCBI taxonomy): Eukaryota > Metazoa > Chordata > Aves > Eurypygiformes > Rhynochetidae > Rhynochetos > Rhynochetos jubatus. The sequence goes on along the minus strand of CM050654.1, from coordinate 15,276,005 downwards.
AAACGCAATCAACGCAAGCAGGAAAGAAACCCACCGTCAGAGACTTTTGGTCCAACTAAAAGAGAGAATTGAGTATTCTCAGTTTGTGATTATTATTCTTCTTTGTTTGATACTTTCTAATCTGAAGCATAACCTTCGGGCAAGACAGAACCAGAAATTTCATCCGTTCCCTTTCGGATGATCTTATCAGGTAAGTATTTGCACAAACAAAGGTTATCTTTTAGTGTCCTCCTGCAAACAGAACCACTGATAAGACTTTGCTTTTTGCATTTGGACAAAGTGTGTAGTCATGGTGCTTTGTTAGCACTAAGTAATTGCTCTGCATTTAAAACCTGTTTATCATCAGCTTAGGTCATTTTTCTCCAACGGGTTAAATACCCTGACAGCTCTGCTAAAGCTACAACCAATTAATCTGCCCAAGCCTGACACTATAACCATAGTACAGACGTGATAAGGAGAGGGAACTCTTCTTTTTACAGCGCAATCAAAAGAAATCAAATTAGCTAGCAGGTGGGCACAACCAAGTCTCTTTTGTACCAAAATCCTGTTGAAACCTAGGATGGGAGGGGAAGCTGGCACCACAATTTCATGTGCCAGCCAGGAGTGTCTTGTTTGACCAGGTTGAGAGGCATATGACTGAGCTCTGACTCACGGGAGACGCAGATGCACCAGTCCAGCACACAGCCCCATTCAGCCGTCTGCTCCACCCCTCCGCAGGAAGCTGCTACACCCACAGCTGGCACAGCACCCCACGTACCAGGTCCATTTCCTCAGCCGGCACAGTTCATACCCTGGCACTGCAACTTACCCTGCCACCAACTTACTTTTCACCTACTGCGCCATGCTGCAAACTCAAGCAGCGGGCAGGCAAGCACCAACGTTCCCGTACTTTTTTTGCCCCCCAGACGAGGGGCGAGAGCACCTCCGAAATCCATGCAGCCTGCATCACCGACAGCTTGTGTGCAGCACGTGGGCAGGAACCACACGTGCTCCGATCTCACCGATTGAAAAAGTGCAGAGGGATGTCAGTGAACTGCCAGTCACCCAAATGTACGTGGCAGGGTAGGTGACTTCTCGCGCTAGGCGTTCTCTTGCAATTCAGTTGACATGGAATCTGTTAATTCATGGTAGAGAACAGCATCAGAGGTGAGGGGAAAAGGTAGCATTTTTTCCAGTGTTGCTAATTCTTACAGTTGTATTCAGGCTTTTGATTTTCTATTTCCGTGGAAATCCCAGCTCCTGGAAGTAAGCTGGGAGAGAAGAACCCCAACTTTCCAGCCAAAAAAGTTCCTCAGGGAAGTAGGGCCCTGGGAAACCCAGTGATTTGGAAGTCAAAAGGTAACAATAAATGAATGAATTTAAAACACAACAAACCACTACTTACTTATTAATTCTTGTGGTATTATACCAGATTAATGATCTTTTGTAATTCTATGTGTTTGGCTAAAAAAGCGTTTGTGAACCATTTCACTCTGGTGAGGTGTGAACACTCTTCTGGTTCTGTTCTGGCGACAGCCATTCCTAAATATCATCAGCCCACACCATGCGCTAGGCTTACTAGCCAGCATGTCCCGGTAAGGTGTTGTTTCATGTTGTTATGAAATTCCCCATGAGCATCCCTGTGCTAGGACAGTTACTCTTACATCCAACAGCAACCCTGAACCAGTATATAAAGTTTCAACTAAAATGCAGTACACAAACTCTCTCTCCTGTGGTTAATTGAGCAAGGTTATGGTAACATTGTGAAAGACAAGAATTACTACCCATCAAACTCAGGAATCGACTACAGCTGCGACTAAAAGCAGAATGCAGAGACTTAGAGGCACAGTTTCATTTTGAAACCAAGTTAGCTTAGATCCCCCAATTAACTTGAAAGAAATGCTCTCAGTTTTTGTCAGGCACTGCTGAAGCCTTGCAGTTTGCTGCTGGAAGTTTGGATACAAAAACACAGGGATAAAAATGGCACAAGTCATATTTAACACAGTGTACACATCTAATGGGAACTTCTTGAATCAGTACGGTTTTTTAAAGCAATCTAGTCTCAAAAAGTGAATGGAAACTACTGTTTTGAAAGATGTGTAATATCACTGATCTATGTGACAGGGAGATGGAGGTGTGCCCCTAGACTGGAAAATGCTAACGTGAACTGAAAGACCCACCTGTCCTCCGGAAAATTTAACATATATAACTGGCATGCTCCTCAGCTGGATGCTTACCATGGGATAGTACTGGCCTGTGCTTTTACCTTCCCTTGGCTGGAAGAGACAGCAGTACTCCTCCATGCTAGCCACTCTGGCATGCATCTTGTTCCAACTCTGTCTGTTACCTCTAGTTGAAACAAAACGTGAAGTCCATCTTAAACTCCATCCCCTAGTTTTAGCCAAATACTTTTTAACTTGCAAGGACCCTGCATGCACAGGTACTTCTTCAAAAAGAGGCAAGAGTTGAAGCAAAGAGGCAGTCTTGTTTGGAAGAGCTCCATCAGGAGGCATGCTTTATTTCAGCTACTGCAACAACTGCAGGCATCCAGGTTCCATATAAACCAGCAAATGGCTCGTGCATACTTCTCTGCGGTTATCTTCTCACCTTTCCTCACGTCAGGGTGCTGTGTGGCCTTAGCACTGGATCCTCTCAGGATATCCAGATACCATCTTTGAAGGAGTTTCTGTCTCGCCCTCTTTCCAATCACCTGTGCAACAAATTCTTTTCTTCTGTTGGTCTTGCTGTTCACTCAGAGCCCTGAGTGCTCTGAACCACATCCTTCTGTCCCTCTCCTGCCGAAACTTTCTTTTTGCAGTCTACTGCTTTCACAAGTTGTGTCTTTGTTGTCCTGCTTTGGGATTTTCCACTTTTCAAATGGCCTACCCATTGAGAAGAGCATGGAGAAAAGAGTCTCCTTTGACAGCCTGGACATGACTTAATGACCTTCTGTTGTCCTTGGTCTGAAAGATGACATAGCCCCAGCTTCACATACGTGAGGTATTTGGTGGTGGAGTGATTGCATAAGATCAATCAGGATTCCTGTGATGTGTTTAGACAGGTTCCCCACTTGCCACACAAATATTTTGAAAGTAATCTACTCCTGTGTCAGAAGTAATATGTCTAAGGCCTCACTGTAGGAAGTGACAGGACTCTATTGTTCAGCATAACTGAATTTGGGCTTGTTTCGCATCGTGCTGACAGACCGGCAGGCTCAGCCAGGACCACACGTCTGCGGCACTGTAGGTGTACCTTTAACTCCTGCTGCAGCAGCACACTCTAACTCGGTCTTCCTGCAAGACACCAAGTAATGTATCCAGCACTGGAGTTTTGTTAGGGTAAAACTGATGTATTGCTGTCCTGCAGCTGACAGACAAATGGTATCTGAGAGAGACCAGTAACAAGAGGGAAATTTTTCCACATAGTTTCTCACCATCATTCAGAAGATTTACTTACAGAGCGAGGGCACTGCAGTGAGCACTAACGTGTAGGGGAATGTGCTGTAGAACATTTACCTTGTGTCACTGCCACCTATCTAAAATACCTGGGCTAGGAATACCTGAACTGCAAGTTTAGGTGTATAGCTGAGGACACATAGCCCAGAGGGAACTCCAAGGTTGACCTGGGTTAGCCTACCCCACAGCAGACATGGAGGTGCCTGAAGACTTCCCCAAAAAAAAAAAAATCATCCTACAGTTCCTTGACCTGAAGAGCCTTCAACCATGACAAGAACAGAGGAAAAGATGCTGTGGCATATGGACACACTGTTAGTGTCTTATGTCTAGAGATAAAAGCAAGAAGGCAAAACCAGAATAAAACTTGCATCATTCAGCATGGCTTCACAGAATGACCTCTTTATTTAATGGACTTGGAGATTCTTGCTCTTTCCTAGTTACCAATTTTACTGACTCCAACTTGTTTGCCTCTGCCATTCACTCATCATCCCACAGCCTGCAGGCGGTGGTGGGACCTGTACAGCTCCACTTGTACTAATTCTACGTTGGCTCTAGATTTTGGTCCTGTACGTTTCTGCCTGAACAGCATCCACACAAGCAAAGCAACCAAAACAAGCGAGAACTTGTCGAGTAAAGACATTTGAGGCAAATTATGTCTGTTGCAATACTGAGGTGACAGCCACAGCAAACTAGGCATAACAATGTCCCTTGTAAAACAGGGAGCTCAGCAGCAGGCTGGGAGTCCCACTGGCTAATCTCAGAGGAATGCTGCTGATACGTGCCGGTGGAGGGCCTTATTTCTCCTCCCAGCCAAGTCTGAGTTCCTTTATTTTATTTTTTTTGCCTTGCAAATACAAAAAAAGCTTAGAATCCAGTGGAGCAATAGGTGAGAACAAATCATTATAAGTGATGAAGACCACTTTTATTCTGAGCTTTCTAGCTACTTTTAGGATTTCTTCTGCTTCTTTTCCTTTCTTCCTTTTTTTCTTCCTTTCTTTCTACTTAGTCACTTGCCTCCTCCAAGTTCACAATCACAATATGGTTCAGCCCTGAGTTCTCTGCTAGATGCCAAGTTTCAAAGTTCCCAAAGTACCTATCTATGCACACCGAGCATTATAAATAACATTTCCACATTTAAGCCAACTGGATCCTGAGCTAACCTGGTTTATAGCCATCTGGAATTCTTCAGAAAAAGTGACTTGTAAGCACTGTAAACAGTTTTGTCTTCCCAGAAGACACCAAGAGTTTCCAACTTCATTGCCATCTTCATTTTGCGATCTGGGTTCAAGAGCAAGGTATAAATTTAAGGAAGATGATAATGCAAATAGTATTAATAAAAGAAACCTCAGAGTGATCTGCTTTTCCCTAATAAGGCAGGCTCTATCAGTGTCTCAAAGGCAGCAAAGTGCCAATACAATTAATCAGTCTGTTTTAAGTTCTCCCTAGACAGCAATAGTAACAGTTTGTTTCAGTCTGTTTATATGGGGCTGACAGGTCTTCAAGATGCTGTGTTCACTTTCTTGTAATTAATAGTCATTCACATACTAAGGTGAAGACCAAGCAGAAAAAGAATGTTTTTAGAGCAGGACAGATAACTGGATTCTCTCCCCCAGCCTTTCACTTCTAACTAGGAAACAGTACTAAATTTAGGAATGCTGTCTCACCGTATTGTTCAAACTCCGCCTTTTCTTGCAACTTGCCCATACGATGAGCCAAAGGGAAATTTAAATCACATCTTTTCTTCGTTTACTTTTCAGCTGTGCTCCATAAAGCTATCTCATTGATAGTGACTCTCTGCACACTGTGATACTACATGTAGAAAGCAAAGCCACTGGGACCAGTTTTGAGCAAGGAGCAACTCCTTCTGGGAAAAGGACTCTTCTTCCTTTCCACTTCTGCAAAGCTCTTAGAGGAGATCTGAGGGACCAACTCAGCACCAAACCCACCCCAACAGAGACTTCACAGAACATGAAGAGGCGGGACTCTGAGCTGTGTTACGTACAATCCTTCAGTGCTTTTCACAGCACCTTTAACAAGTCCTACCTAACTGAAGATGCTTGGGCTGCAGTCCTCCTCTCCACGACAGACAGCCTTAACTGGAGGCAGTGTGAAGGAACCCTCAGATAAGGAAAGGGAGCATTTGGAGTCTAATTCCCAGTTTCCCTTTCTGCCATTCTGGGTGCTTCATTTTGATACAGGGAGTTTTTTCTCTGGCATCCTCACCCCAGGAAAAGACCATGCACATGTATCTGTGCTATTTTTTGTCCATTCTCTTTACTCTGCATTTCATCAGCACTTGTCATTTCTTTTTGGAGGTAGATTTTTGGGCTTCCTCTCTGTCCTGGTTTCTTCATTAACTCTTAATTTCCCTCTATGAATCTCCTCCTTCTCCTGGCTTTCCCTCATCCTTTTGTCTCTAGGTCATTGATTTCTCTGCTTAGGCCTCCTTTGATCTCTCTTCTTTCCCACTCTTACCCAAGTCCATTCAGCCTTGTGCCTCCTCCTGTCTATTTTAATCAGGGCATTCTTTTCTTCATCATTAATCAGAAAGCATAATTTCTTTTCTGCCAGTTTTTCTGAAGTGCAGCATGAACAAACCCTATTCTCCTTTTAGTTTTACTGCAGTTGAAGAGGATGGCATAGGAAAATTATTATAGCTGAATAGCAGAACAGCTCTGCAAGATAATACCATCCTCTAGAATAAAAGAAAAATCAACCTAATTTTTAAAATGCCGTAAGCTGCCCTATCAAATAACATGGACTGAGCAGTAAGACACAAACATATATTAACACAGAGTGGGTCTGACACAAGAACCCATTAGTGCTCTCCAGAGACCTGTGGCTATATCTTTCTCTTCGCTGTTCTAGGTAGTTCAAAGCAATGACATAGGTTATGTACCGAATACCAGACCACCTCACTCCTTACCCGGGTAAAGACACTAGTGCAGCCTCCACTCCCTCCCAGGGAATTCGGGTTCCCCATCCCTAAAACACCATGCTCAGAACAGTCACTGATGTCATCTGCTTCCTTGCCCTTTGGCAGCTCATAATTCCAAAGCAGTGGCTTTCCTATTTGTGGTGTTGTCTTTCTTACCAACTTGGGGTATACAAATGCTTACAGATGCCTTTACCAGGAGGTCAGCGGCAGGTGCCTGAAGCCACTCACCTCACAGTACAGCATGGGCAGAGACACCTCCCCATCTCTTTTGGAGATCCACAACAAAAGTAACTTGGCTTTTTTAAGGTCACAACTGTGACTTGATGGTTTCAAGATTGTTCATTTTTACCTTGTTAGAAAAATGCAGCAGCAGCTGAATGGACTACAGAACAGCACTTCTAAAACGAAGTTCCCTTTTCATAAAACTACTGTCTTATAAACAAAACAGCACAGCCACGTCACAGATGGAAAAGATACTGGATGGGCAGAAGCACAACCGCTCTGGTGTCACATAAATCATATGCTGGGTCATGTGTCAGGGGACTACATCTGGCCTCTGCCTTTGTGCAAACTCATATCACAGAAGAGGGCAGAAGCGCTCGGCAGGTGTTTGACTCTGGCCTCTCTCATGTTTTGACTTACTGTGAGGTGTTTCAGGGTCCCAACAGTGACTGCCACAATGCAATGCCATGGCAGGGAGCATGAGCTATCACACCCGACTGAGAACACTCATGCACAGCCAGGAAGCATGAGGAGGAGTAAAAGATGCCCAACACAATGTGTGAACCCCGGGCTAATAGCTGTCAAGAACAATTTCAGATATTCAGACCCTACAAAACCATCTTATTTGGCAGTAGATAACCCATCTGTCCAGGGAAGTCAGATACAAGCACAACAGCTTTATAAACAGGTAACACCTTCAGAGAAAAGCAACATGACAAGGAAACTACATCCTTGTGCTGTTTGTGGCCTGTAGTTCTTACCTTCTACGCAGATCTTCAGCCACTGCTGCTCTGCAGCTGAACAAATAGGCTCGGAGAGATTTTAGCTGCTGTCTCAGGCGGACAACAGTTGCCAGAGACTCAACATGCTTGTACAACATAGGATTTTCCTGCTGGATATCTATCAATGGCTCCTCATAAACATATTCCAGGAACTCTTTGGCTTGCTTTGATACCTGAAAAATAAAGCAACCGGTTTAGCTGGGCTTGTCTCCCAACTTTTGAAAGTAGCTCTTCCCCTCTGTGATCTGTCAACTATTCTCAGCATCTGAAAAGTTACTGTTACCAGCTACAGACGAAGACAAGAGCTGAGAGAGATCCACTGTCTCTGCTTTAGCCAAGTCGAACTTCATCAAGCCCATCGAAGTTGAGCATATAAGATAATTGCTTACTATTTGCAGTCACACGTTTTCACTGCAGGGTAACAAAACTTACTAGATGTTTTTCAAGTCTAAAAACTGATTACCAAGTTTCTGCCCTATTAATATTTTTCTGTTTGTTCGCTGTTTTCTTTTTTGCAAGAAGCAAGTGATTAGGTAAGCACCAAAGCACAACATTAGAGAAGGAACATACACTGCAAATCCAATCACCCTGTACTATCCCAGGGTATAGAACTCCAGCGCAAAGTTCTACTCTCATTTGTTTCAAGCTCAGCCAGTATGGTTAAAATTACATAAAAAGGCAATAATCAGAAGCACATCTATGAAGTTGGGGTTTTTTAAACACAGATAAATAAAGTAGAATTTTACTGATATTACTCCCAGTGTTTCATCTGCAAGAAATTTTTATTATGCCTTTTTCACAATAGCGCTCTGTTCTATCTCCACCTGCAAAGAGCTACCGTGGTCTTGATAAACTAATGGGACTTTTGTTCTCACTAGAAAAGATACTCCTGTTTCTGAGGTGAGAAGGCCAAATTTCCTCTCATTCCATATTTCTGCATTTTATCACAGCTGGAAAGCAGAAGATGGGATTATTTGAAATGAGCTGCAAATCACTTGAAACTGCGCTATAGAAATACTATTCGTTCCACAACTCAATTAGACCTCCTGGACCTTTAAATCGGTGTTTACACTGTGTCCAGGGAAGGATGAATTAGGCTAACCAAAGCAGAAAGGGCACACCATAGCCTCTTGAGATTAAGGATGTTATTTCCTTTCTGGTGCTGCAAGGTAGGAAGTAGGTAAAAGCAATATACATCCTTACAAATAGCACCACTTCCAAAACCAGCACAAGTTACTAGCTACAGGAGTCACTTGCCACTTACAGGGAAAGCTAGTCCCAAATGTAACCTTTTCCTAGTCCCAAATGTAAACTTTTCACAATGCATAATAAAAATATAAGAAATACTGCCAAGGCCAACCTTCCCACCAATAACTACACAGATAATACAATGTGTAATTTTAAATCATAGAATCATAGAATATTTTTGGTTGGAAAAGACCTTTAAGATCATCAAGGCCAACCACTAACCCAGCACTGTTAATATTACCAATAAACCACATTCCTAAGCACCTCGTCCACATGCCTCTTAAATCTCTCCAGGGATGGTGACTCAACCACTTCCCTGGGCAGCCTGCTCCAATGCTTGACAACTCTCAGAGCAGACATTTTTCCTAATATCCAATCTAAACCTTCCCTGGTGCAACCTGAGGCCATTTCCTCTTGTCCAATCACTCATCCCTTGGGAGAAGAGCCACCAACACCCTGAAGCTGCACTGCATATCTCACCTATTTGTATTAAACGTCCCACTATTTTTGTGTGTGTATGTTTTGTTTTTAAACATAATGCATGTACAAGGAATCGTGCTGTCTGAATGGAAGCACAGGTAATACGCCATGTAAGGAGCAGCACAGGCAACTTGGATTTTGTAGAACAAAACGGTACAAACCCCAGATATGTCAAGTTTTCTAACAGCAGCAACGCTGATGTTTTACTAGACATGCTAACTGCAGTGCACAAAAGAGACTGCAGTTAAACGACCTGCTTCTACAATCATTAAGCTCTTTGGCTGTAATAAATACCTTAGCAATCCCCTGACAACTGCTGTATCTGTAGTAAATATTATTCCTTTTCCACCAATGAGCTAATTAAGCAACATATTCAGCGATTCCCTAGGAGGCACTTGAATGCTTAGTACAGCCACCAGCACCTCCCACCAAGAGGGCCTGGTGGCCAGTGTTCTTTGTAGTCTCACCTCCTTGCTTTACACCCCTGCCCAAGTGATGTGTTCCTCACCCACCCACCCTGCTGTCTCGGGACCTAGAGGGCAATCACTGCCCAAGTACTGCACCCACACCTGTGCACACTTGTACCCTGTACTGGGCAAGCCTCCTGAGCCTGCACCGCTGAGAGTACAGAAACAAAAAACCACCAGAACTGAGGTCACCCGAGTGCCTCTGCAACACATGTGCACTGTGATGACAAAGGATTACTGCGTGGCTCTGGTGCTGCATGGTCTGAACGCAGCCTTTGAGGAGAGAGAACCTTTCTCTCTCCTTGCCAAGACCATGTACCTGCAGAGTACCTGTGGCAGGAAAAGTAGCTCTGTCCAGCATCACTGGCTGACAGGTAGATGTCAGCTCGCTCCGCATGCCTGACACAGGCACACAGGTCATTTAAAACATTAACTCACATTGCAAGCCATAGCAAAGTTACAAGAAGCTGAAATACAGTCTTACAATGAAAAGGGTCAGGCAGTCATAATTCAGCCAACAGGACATGCACCAGCATACTCACAGTCCCCCAGTTTTACTGGGCAGACTAGCCAATCCTATTTCATAAGCCAGAAGGAATGAGAAGATGCAAAGCGCGACAGGGTTTTGGCTTTAAATGTCATACATGGATGGATGCAAACACTTCCAGTCCTTTCATTTCTAGAGGCTGCAAACTTACAGTTCAGAATTCAATTTAGCAGAAGTCAGCCTCCCTTGAAGCCTTCTGGCACAGGGAGTTCATTTCCTGCCGTGCTTGTCTGGCACTTTGCGCAGGCTGGAAGCCACCTGAACCCAACTGCAGTACTTACTGGTTTTTGCATGCAAACAGGGAAAACAGTTGGCCTAAGTAAAAGGAAGAAAGTATGTTCACAAGATTGCCTCTTTTCTCTTCCCTTCACACGAGCATGTGAAAAACACAGATATGAAAACAGTAGGGAGACAGGGGAAAACAGTGAACCTGGGGACTGAACTGTTGCTTTGGTTATGACAGAAGAAACATGCCGAACTGCCACATCCTTTCAAACAGCTTTCATCGCAGCCAAGGGGATTTTCTTTTCCTACCCATGTGTTTCCACCTCTTAAGAGCATTGTTGTTGTTCAAGATCCTGGGTATAGGAAGACACAACTCTATGGATTTCTATTGCTTCTGTTTTTCCATGACCTGTCTTGCCAAAAGCAGACAAGAATCTCTCCATTTGCAAAAATTCATGGATGCAACAGTTCACAGCTGCTGCTCAGACGCCTAGGAGTCCACGAGACATAAAAGAGAAAGATGTCCAACTATACTGTATCATAAAAGCTCATGTCCTAGAGTACCTCTTGCCAGAGACAGATAGGACAGACCCCAGGAACCCCGGCAGAGGTGGGGAAAAGGTGGCAGTGGGAAGGAGTGCAGGTTTTCAAATCTTTCATTCACTTGCCTTCCAGTTGGTGGACTGACACATTTCAGACCATGTGAAACACAGAAGCTTTGGAAGACTTGTACTGGTAGTGATGTTTTGGTAGGGCGGGAAGGCTACTGGGCGCTTCTGTTAGAAGCTGCTGGAAGCTTCCCCTAAATCCAATAGAGCCAATGCCAGCAGGCTCCAAGATGAACCTGATGCTGGTCAAGTCCAAACCCATCAGTGATGGTGGTAGTGCCTCTGGGATAACCTGTTTGAGAAGTGGAAAAAAACCCCCAAACTGGGAAGAGAGAAATTGCAGCCAGAGACAGATCCAGAGAGATGTGAGAGGAACTGCTCTGCAGATGCCCAGGTTGATGGAGAAGGAGGGGGAGGAGGTGCTCCGGGAGCTGGAGCAGGCTGCTCCTGAAGGGCTGCAGCCTGTGGGAAGGACCCACACTGGAGAAGCTCATGGAGGACTGTCTCCTGTGGGAGGGACTCCACACTGGAGCAGGGGAAGTGGTTGAGGAGTCCTCCCCTGAGGAGGAAGGAGTGGCAGAGACAATGAGTGATGAACTGACTGCAACCCCCATTTCCTGTTCTCCTGTGCTGCTTGGAGGGAGGAGGTACAGAAATCACGAGCGAAGCTGAGCCCCAGAAAAAGGGAGGGATGGGGGAAGGTGTTTTAAAATTTGGTTTAATTCTCTTTTACTTTGATTGGTGATTGAACTGATTTTCCCCAAGTTGAGTCTGTTTTGCCTGTGATGGTAATTGGTGAGTGATCTCTCCCTGTCCTTATCTCAACCCTTGAGCTTTCCATTACATTTTCTCTCCCCTGCCCAGCTGAGGAGGGCAGTGACAGAGCAGCTTTGGTGCGCACCTGGCCTCCAGCCAGGGTCAGCCCTCCACAAGACTGACGCCCTGCTTCAGTTCTGACCTTCAAATGAGGTATGTGCTCATTCCCTGCAGGACCCCTCTGGGGCATGCACTGAGTCCAGCCAGGACCAAGTCACCCACCACAGCAGCTCCACTTCCAGTCACTGCTGTGCTACCTGTGAGAGGCTGGGCTCTACATTTCGGAGAAGCTCTGTTGTTTAGCTTCATTCTGCGATGCTGCTGCACAGCCTTGTGTGGGCACACTGGCAAATTATAGAAGGTGAGATGCTGACAAATTAAGTAAACTTCCTTTAAAAATGAGCCCAAAGAAAATAATGATTACCAAGATCACCTCAAGGAAGTGGGACAAGATACGTGTCTTCGCCAAATCAGCAGATTTAATCAGTATTTTACTAAGGAATCATGAAGTTTCATTATAACTACGAAGTGTAGCAGCCAGCACTAAGTTGCATTAGGGCATGGTGTTCCTTAAATCCACCTCTCTGAACACTTTGGCACAGAGACTGGTAAAGTATCTGCACAGAATTTGCTTGTGCTCCCAAGCCACGTCATAGCTGTTCTGCCTTTCTGCAAAAAGTGCAAATTGACATCTTCTCACTATTATAGTGAGATTACAGTAAATTAAGTTTTCAATAAATGCTTAAGCTTAAGTCCCATTTCCTTTTGTGCCTCAGCTGCCTACACCAAGACCACAGGAAACAGTGCACAGAGCAGAGTTTTTATCCTACAGGTTTAGAAAATAAAACAGGTCTTTGCCTTACCATCCATGTGCCCCATATCTGGGCTACCTACACTACTGTGGCCTAGAAAGTTTAGTTCTTGGTAAAAGCATCCAAAGAAAAAACTCTTAAGTATTTATTCCTAGCTTCTAAGAAGGGGAGGGGGTTTTGTCTCCACATGTAGAAGCTTTGTGACTCTGAAGAATCTTGCATTTCATGGCACAAGACTATCATTTTCCTGATGGCAGACTGGCTACCTTTTAATAACCTACCCATCTGACAAATTTTCTTCTTCAAGAGAGCTGCTTTTCCTCTAATAGGGCATTTACTGGTTATTTTTTTCCTTTTCAAATAGCCCATAATAATAATATTTGCAGACACAAAACATCAAACAGCCTCTCCTAACAGTGGCTGCTAGGTCTGAAGCCCTAGCATGGTCTGGATTCCATATGAGTTTGTTATAATTTCAGCACATGCTCCCCAAGATGGCAAAACACCACTGCTACTTTGTTTGCCTGCAGAATGCATTGAGGCGTGTAATCGGTCGCCCCTATCTAGCCACCAGCCGCCAAGGCAGCAGCAAACAGCAGATCACTTAAGTTCTAGAAAAGCTGCTTGTGTGACAAGTGAACAACTGTAGAATTTTCTCTTTGTTACTTTCAGCTGTCTGGTTCACACAAGTATTACAACAATGTCCTTCTAGTGTCCTCAAAATGTCTGCGCCAAGAGACAGGACACGCCAGGCCCTGCGAATGCCACATTTGGGTATGCCAGTTTCCTGTGGGCATTTCCACAATTTTAGCATCCACCACCAAGCAGGACCAACCCACAGTCTCTAGTGTTCATGAAAGAGGTACTCCTCAAGGGCCCAATAACTGCAAAGGTTAGGGCTAAAAGAAAGGTTTTGGTGTTCTGTTCCTTCCCGTCCCCTGAACACCCAGCTAAGCAATGATGGAAAAGATGCCACCACCAAGAAAGAGGAGCATGGCTGCTCATGTGGCGGAAGGCCTTAGGCCAGGCTAAAGAAACTATGATGAAAACGTGTCTTGCTGAGAGAGCGTGGCTCATACTGGCAAGAGGGACAAAGACAGTATTAGCAGCCAAAGCCTGTGACCTCCAACCTGTTGCAATGTCTGCGTTTCTATCTAAAGAGCAATTCAGTTCACTGAGATTACCTTGTATTTGGAAGTGTCCCAGTTATGAACCAGCCGTGCAGGGATGAGGAAGCAGTCATCCACGTGGCAGGTGCTGCAGTAATACCATCCGCTGTAGCTGCACACCTTGGCTTTCCCATTGGACAAGCCTATGGAGCGCTGACAGCCTGGAGAAGAGACAGGGGAAAAGTCTGGGTTTGTACACCATGCCAGAGGTACACACTCAGGATGCAGTAAGAAAAGTAATTGTTCCCCCACCTGAGACTCTTTTAAAAATGTATTTATTTATTTTACCAGTGAGCCATTTCTCATTCCCTAAAAAGAGGAATAAATATCAGTACCCTTGGATTAGCGCTGAACAAGCATACACTAACTCGGGCATCTATGACCGAGTTCAGAGCACAGCCAAAGGATACTTAGCACTTCTCGAGAAATGCTGGCAGAAGATCAGCTTTGAGACACTGGGCATTTAAACGCCGTGGCCAGCTGAAAACCATGACCTGAAGACTAGGCAGAAAACACCAGAACACAGAAGTACCGTGCCGCTCGCTCCAGACAGCTCCTATTTTCCCCACAACAGAACAGGCCAGCACTGGCTGCCTGATGGAGTGTAAGCCAGCTCCTGCTGACAGCCAGACGGGATGCTGACTTGGCAGGTAGGATTCGGCCACAGGATTAGCGCAGCCAAGGCAAGGCACAGTCAGACCATGAATATAACTGTGAGCAGCAGTCACGTTGAGAACGAGTAGTCCATGACTAGCAGCAGTGACACAGCTCAGTTTCCTGCAGGGTTTTTTTTATTCCTTACGATTGGATTACCCAGTGTCTTACAAGGTCTGAGGTCTGTCTGCTACTTTTTTCACAGCTGGATCCCTCGCCTCTTCCCATGCCCTCTTGTGCGGAGTCCAAGGGGGTAAAACAATGTAGTCAAAAGCTGCTGCTTTAGTTGGAAGCAACTAATGCAGAACTCTCCTTCACCTGACCACCTGTTTTCACAAAGCACATAGAAACGCAGTGTATTTGACTCCTCTGCCTTTCTCTCAACTGTGGCTAAAACGAGCCAACAGGTTCAAGTAACGCTAGAGTGGAGGACTGAAGATGGCACAGTCACATTAAACAACCTGCTCAGGAAGCAAGGCTAAAAATGTTTGGATAAGATATAATGAGATGTCTGTGGTTGTTATTAACACCTCTCTGACACTGCACACATGACGGTATTTCTGCTTTTCCTTCAAATGCTAGTGTCCCCATATGGCATTTACAGCTACAGACAGAATTAGCACCAGAGCCCCACTCTGGCATGTGCCGAATGCTCCAATGATCTCTGCTGGAGCTGGTTAGTAATGCCAATTAGCAGGATCCTCCTACATCACTTTTACTGCAAAAGTATTGGTTAAACAGTTTTTCAGGCAGAAGTCAACTGACTGACTGCTTTTCTCACTAGAACTGACTTTGGTGTAATTGTGTAACTTCTCGCACAGACAGCAGCTTTTTCCCCCAGCACAGGTTATCTTGATTTGAGGAGAGATTGCAGCTCAACTACTCTAAACATAACCTCCTCCTTCTCCCCATTAGCTGATGCTACCATGTGCCCTCCACTCTAATCAAATAATTAGAATAACCTGACCAACACAATTAGTTCACTTCCTCCTCTTCCACACTCCAGAACCATTTGGACATTGATTCTCTGCAATGCACGTTCTCAAGTGAATCAGTGTGGGACATGTGCTGTCTCCACCTCTCTCCCCCTTCCCTTTCTTTTTTGTTTTTTGAAGTGAGGCTGTGGAGTTTCTTGAAAAAGTCAAATATATAAACAGGTCAGTTGATGAAAGAGATACTTATACTGGTGTCTCCTGCTTTACAATTCATAAGATCAGAGCGTAAGCATAAACGTGTATCTCAAGTGGTATAACTCAACATACATAATGCAAAAACGTGATCTTGGCTAATAATCCAACAGAAACTCCAAACATTATGACTGTAGCTATTATCATTGGAGATTTTTGTATGGTAAATATTACCAGAACTTTTGCAAAGCAGTACTTTTAGGGCAGAAAGAATGTAGGTATGCCTTTT
The DNA here is from genome assembly GCA_027574665.1 of Rhynochetos jubatus. Classification (NCBI taxonomy): domain Eukaryota; kingdom Metazoa; phylum Chordata; class Aves; order Eurypygiformes; family Rhynochetidae; genus Rhynochetos; species Rhynochetos jubatus. The sequence goes on along the minus strand of CM050654.1, from coordinate 15,260,187 downwards.
ACAGGGGTAAAGTCAATTCAAGTAAATCAGCAGTGTGTTACAAAAAAAGATGACCTATGACTGTAGCTTGGGATCAGGCCTTAGGAGCCAACAACTTCATATTTCCCTCAGTGCAAAGCACTCATTTTCCCATCTTTCCTCTTCTTTTCCTTTTTTAAAAAAGCAGTTCCCTGACTAGTCAGTACAAGAGTTTCCATGCAGTCCCACTCTGCTTGTGCTGTTGCGAATGAAGTCAGCAGGCACACCTGGCAGTAAACTCAGTATCGGTGCTCTGTAGCACACACACAACTATTCTTTCAGTTTTTAAAATGCATTCATACATAAAGCTAAGACATGAAATACCAGTCCTGTCCATCTGATATGGCATTTGTCTCACTGGGAGCCCTGGAAGATGCTTGCAGAAGGTACTCACACTGTTGCTACGGAGCCCTTGTTTTTAAAAGCAGAGCAGAGGTAAATCTTGCCTCTCTGTAAAGGAAATAGAGAAGTATGCCCACTCCCCTCCTCATGGAGCAAGATGAAGGAATCTACAAAAAAGAACATACCTCCTTCCCAAGCTAAATGGGAGATGTTCGTGTTAGCGATACCTCAGTACAGCATGTTCTTCTGCGCCAGCCTCGCTAAGTGAGTGAAGGGTCTGAATCTTTCCCCTCACTAGCTGCTGCCGAATTTCCTATCACTGACAAGCGCTGAAGCATCCGTGTTTATACCTCACCTGGCTACCACTTTAGCATTCATGAATACAGCCATCACCTGACGTTGGATGAAACGGAAACTGCTAACTGGCTTGTAGTATGTTCCAGCTCAATGTGTTTGGATCACCCGGTGCAGTACTAGCGGTAAAGCTCTCTGAATGAGCCTGAAGTCTCCTAGTTCAATGCCCTTCCCCAGTAGCCAGCACTGACTTGTCCGGGGGATGAGGGTGGGGACTGGACAGGACACACTGATTTCACCTCACTGCCACTGTGCACTCCCTGCCACTCCACATGCTGCAAGTTTGCCTCAGTGCCCTAACTCCTACCCGTTAGACTGAAGGCAAGAACAATTTGAACTGCCATCATGCCAAACTAAAACGTTTCCAGTTGAGAAGTCACCATTTTAAGGCCTAATTTCTTGCAACCTCCCAGAGCCAGAAACTCCTTGTGGTCCACGGAAAGAGGTTTCCCAGGAAAGGAATGACAAAGTATGGAAGTGGGGGGGTGGGGGTGGGGGGCTTCCCTCCTCCTGCCTATGTCCAGCCCATAAGAAGTGAAGGTCTCCAGGGCGAGGAGGGTCTCAGCAAGCAATCTTGGATGCCTTTTCCTTCCAGAAGGGTGGTTTTATAAAGAGGAGAAAATGGAAGAAGTTCCTACCCAAGCAGCACGCATTGCTTTCTCCCTTACTCCAGCCCTTCTCTGAGCCCAAGTTTGTTTCCTTGTTCCTCAAAAACAAATTTTTACACAGGGTATTTATCATTCCTCTGCACAGCCTCAAGTAAATCATATTCTGCAAAGCTGCATAACAGCTGTAAGGCTGGGGTACTTTAGATGAGAATGTGGCACCTACCTTACACTTCTCTTACCTTACATGCTTTGCTGTTTGAAAATCACCATCTTTTCCATTCCTATCTGTTGTGATTCATAATGATGGCTATTTCTACAATCCTTTCAAATCAAGTTATCAAAGCACTGATTTTCTTTGATGTTATGCAGTTCAAAGTGATGTAGTGTGACAAACATATTTCTGTGGTACAGACCACTTATGCTACTTTGTTTTTTTAAGATGGGGAAAAAAATAGAGCGAGAGAGAAACAGGAGGAAGGAATAGCTTGTGGCTTAATGCCCTTGGAAATCCCACACCTGGACATTCAGGTACATAAACTTGCCATTGTGTTTACCAGAAGTAAAGTACTGACTCCCAGCTTTCCAGTCCTGAGCACCCCTCCCAGCAAGACAGTCAGGTGTAGCTGACCACCACAGAGGTCGATAATACAACTCAACCGAGTCTGGGGTGGGGGAAGGGACCATTTCGTGTTTGCAGAGAAAACAGTTACTTGCCTATAGCTAGGGAACAGGATGGGGATGGGGGCAGAGGGGGAGCAGCACAACTTTCACCAAGCCTCTCTCACCTAATGCTCACACAGAATATTATCCATACAACATCTGTACAAAGGTCTGGCAAACCCTGAGCCTAGAGCAAGGAGAATACTGTGATATTTACTATTACCCCAAATCACCCCTACCTAAAGGATGTTACAGAGCAAGCTACAGAGGGAAGAAGTGTAGCTGTAGGTATACTGTTCGCAAAGTGAGGGAAGGAGTAATCCCAAACATTTCATCACAGAAAATATAACAGAAGAGCCTTGGAAGCAAGCAAAGAAAATAGAGGTTAGAAAAAACACCAGCAAGAAAGTGCTGCTGGGCACAGATGAATCTCTCAACAACATGTCTGGGAGCAGAGCAGGAGTATCAACACCAAGAGGCTCATCTCCAAGAGCTAAGACTTTTGGAAGAAAGGAGTACAGGAAGACGAGGTTAAAAAGTTGTAACAAGTCTCTCTCCTTGACCTAAGGTTGTGGTGAGGATAGTATGGAGAAGGAATCCAAGGCACTCGAATACAATTCCTTTTCTGCAAAGTGTGGAAAACATCGTTTCTGCCACTTTCAGGGTGCTGCATACTTTTACAGTCAAGGAAGACACACGCAACTATTCTTTTTATCCAGATACCTTCTTCTTTAATCTTTTAGCAAGAGAAGATTGGATTAGCTGCACAGTGAAACAGAAAAAGAATAAGAACAAACTAGAATTAAGTACACAACTGTTTTCCTTATTTAATAAAGTTCCTTGCTCAGTATCAGGAAAAAGCAACTCCCTTGTGACTCTGTACCATAATTAAATCTGTGACAGATTATCTTAGAAGCTAATTCATTTAGGAACAACATACAATATGAAGACCCACAGACTTCAAAAGGCTTTCAGCTCGATAAAGCCATAAAGCAGACTAGGCAGAAGGAGCACTGCAACAAATTTGCAGTGTGTTAAAATTTGCAGACATACAATATTGCTCTAGCTGCTCAGCATAAACTGAAAGAGAAGGAGAGAATTACTTCAGTTGCTGGCCTTGTGTATCTATTCCAATTCACTCCACCATGGGAACACTCAAACTCACGAGGAATACACACTAACAGTCCAGCTGAGTTCTCCTCATGCCTACCCAGGTTTGAACTTGCATTGTATTTTGTCTTTTTCCCAGCATTACTTTTGCTTCTTTCCCCCAAGCAATTCCCTTTCTAAAGAAATAATCAAAAACTCATAAACCTCCCAGCCAAGTCTGACACTTTACTCTCCTTGCCTACTTATTTGTGTTTCTTATGGATTCTAATAACAAACAACAAAACTAGCAGATTACAAGCAGAAAATTGTTCCTATTGAAACCATGTGGGTTTGACCCTAACCAGTGATAATTATCTAAGCAACATATAAATCCCACATTATGTCAGCAATGTAGAAACCCCACTTTAATTATAATCTATATCTTCTCCAGAAATAAGAAAGGGCTCACTAGTCCCCAACTCCCAGACTTTTTTTTTTTTTAATAGACTCCGAAGGATTGACCAACCATTCTGAGTCAATGGAAACCTTCAGCATTAGCTGGATCTCAGGACTAAGTCCTACATTAACAGCCTTCCCATTTTTCATTAGTGTCATTTGAAGATACCATGCATTGCTCTGTCTCTTCCTGTCTCGCAGAATCAGCTCAGCTAACTTAGCCCACCCAGTCTAGGCTTGCTGGCTGCAGGCTCCAGCCTGGTCTGGAGAAAACAGGCCACTCCAGATCAATCCATCCCATCCTGCCGGTGATGTCTCCCAGGCCCACTGCCGCTGAGCACCTCTCCGAGCAGAGGAGATGAATGACACTCTAGGCACCTTCCCACCAGCGAAGATTGGATTAGCACAGACACCCAAGATGCAGACTGCTAGGGGTAGATGAAGTGAACAACACCCATGCTGAACACAAAGAGCTGCGACCTTCTCTGAGAAGATAAACAATCAAGAAAAAAATAACATCACTGGTGGAAGCAAGCCAGGTGATAGTCCATACACGTGCATATGCAGCATTCTGCATGTTTGTATTATTCTTTGTAGAAGACAGCACATGTGAATGCTGCAGGTTCCATAGGTAAATTCTGCCTTCCCAATAAAACTAACAGTAGTTAAGCCTGAAAATGTAACACTGAAAAAACATAAATGGCAAAGGGTAAGCACGCACTTTGCATATATAAGTCAAGAACAAAATTTCATCAGTAAATCGGCACCAAAAAATACCAGCTGTGTCAAACGGCTGCAACACATCTATACTTCCGGATATTAAGCTTTTATTTGCTTGGATTTCACCACTTGAATTTCACCAGAATAGGTTCTTTTACCTTCAGTGTCAAATGCCGAGAAGGGCCAAGATGCTGTTCTTCCCAGAGAACTTGCTCTGAGGGAATTATGAACAGCTATAAAGACATGCTTTACACACAGTTCTAATTTGTGAATCCTTTGATGCATGGCATGGAGTTTGCAATCTCCTAGTGCCTCCTTTCAACCCCTTTCTCCCCATTCCCAGAACAGCAGCAATGAGGAAAACCACCACACACCTCAAGCTACTTTGGTATTCTTTCTCCCACGCCCTTACAGGATTAGTCTCCGCAATATCTGGTGCTTTGCTGAGGCTCTGAAGTGCTGCCCGACAGAAGGCAGTGGGACCTCCCATGGAATGACTTATTAGCAGGATTCACCAGCTCTTTAGTCAGGGATGCGAACTGAACACACTCTCTGAGCCAGCTCTTGAAGCCTGCCAGCTAGGAGTAAGCAGATAATTTGAGCATAATTAATAATGGTATTCCCATTCTTACAGATAATGACACTCCTGCTTGGTTTTACATACTAAGAAGGCAGACAGGAGAACAGAGCAAAGAGCAGGCCAGCCACTGGTGTGATAAGAGCAAAGGCTGGTGCCAGCGTTCTCAGCTGTGGCCAGGTCATTTAGCAAAAAGAGTCTTTACTTACATCAGTTCTCATTCCTGCTCCACAGTTAGTCTGAAGACCACCTACACCTGCACTGCTCACTCACTTATTTCCACTAAAGGCTACCCGGTTTGCTATGTCTTACTTATTTGATACAGCAGCTATTGACATACCTAGTTCTGTTCCTCCTTGAATTCACAGCTGGTTTTGTACCTGCTTTTAACATGAGGAATAACAGTGCACTAAGTGTGGTTATGTATTTTTTGCTAATGCTATTTGGCTGAATTTCTTCTTGGCTGCACAGCACCACCACTGCACCACCTTGGGCATACAGGCTATTCAGACTTACACAGCACTGGCACGTATCAGACTCTATTGATGTTGCAGAAAGACAGATTCAGAACCCAAAATCTTCCCACCAGTTGGCCTGTGGAACATTTTTCACATTCCCCCAATCTGAGTCACATCATCCTAAAAGATGCTAGCCCAACAAATAAAGCTATCTCTTGTGATACAATTCATGGAAAGCCTCTGGGTTCTCCAGAGAAGAACTGGAGGGGGTAGAGGGTGGTGTTGGAGTTTCCGTGTCTGAAAACGCTTCCTTTTGCTCAGATGTACCTTCTTCCATTTCAACAAAGGTGAGACGGACATTTAGACTACCTATTTTTGGCATTCTCTTCTTTACACTTTATGCCAAAAGATTCATCAAGATTGGCTCCACACAATAAATGGACCAACACAACACCCCACCCCAAAGCAACCACGAGTTTTTGGGGGGCAGTGGAACTCATACCTAGAACCCACAAGCCAGGAAGAAACAAGCCATAACCAAGAGCAGACACAGAGCCTACCCTGAGACATGCTCACACATAGCAGAACCAAGCTCATAACAGTAAAAGAAGTAAGATTAAACGTTTGATTTGTAATTAAAAAAGAAAGAAAAAGCTGAAAACCTGCGGAGTTGTTCACAGAGGCAGATTAAAGTGATGGGATCACCTATCCCTGCACAGGCACCCTTCAAACCTGCCAGGAGGACTGTGTAGATTTATCAGCCAAGACCTTTGCATCAGCCTGCAGGGCTGAAGTCAGTAAAGCAGCAGCTGGGGGCTGCAAAGTGCACGTCAGGGTGCAGGACAGGCACTGAACTGGCCAAGTACTCAGCTGAACTGCCCTTCTGGGCAGCAGCGGGCCAACTCCAAACCAAATCCTACGAAGGGAAAAATCCCACTCTACGAAGGTGCCAGCCAGAGCCCAGGAAGGAGAAGGACCTAACTTCTACCAGCTTAGACAAAGCTAGTAGCTTTCACTGCCATCACTTGACCTTTAAGATGTCGAGTCATCTTAAAACTGGATTGAAGAACTCTCTCGGCTTACCGCTGAAGACGAAATGGCTTTTGTGATCATAACTGATCACTGATAACAGGTTTAATCAACTCAAGCAAGTAAAAGAGATACCACGCGGTATCTTCTGATCTTTCCCCAAAGAAGAGCTGTCACTCTGGCAAACATGGCAGAGCACTGTGGACCTTGCGTTTTGAAACATGCAGGTGAATTAAAGTACTCCTTGCTGCACAAATTCAAGTCACCTTTGCAAACCTTTTGTGGACTCTGAGCAAGTCAGAGGCCTTGTTTAGACATGGTGTATTTTCCAAACACTGATTTAGCCATAGAAAATGCTTCTTTGCTCAGCTGCTTTTGGCTAACCAAGAGTTTAGAAATACCGCTGTTTGCAGTGAAAATTATACTTTGGAATCAATAGAAACAGGGCCTGAAAGTCACATACAAGACTGGACGACTATGGTCTAAGGTGAAAATGCTTAAACCATAAAACCTTTACAGTGCAAAACACATTCTCAGGGGATTTTACTGAGTCTCAAATACATGGAAGGCAAAAAGCTGATGAAGTCTTGGAACAAAGAGACCAATTGAAATGAAACCAAGCACAAAATACAGACAGCAGTTAGAAAGCACAATCCTAAGCACCCTGGACAGGTGAGAACAATTGTTTTTTTGGCAGTAAAAATTGACAAGAGTGCTGACAACTTTCCAAAGGACCTTCTGGTATTTTATTACTGTGCTATGTTTGCTAAGATTTGCCCTCTAGTATTTTTATTTCAGTGACATGCCACAAATAAGTGCTGGGTGTGATGATAGTTCACAAAGTGTTTACTAAATTCACTGAAGGAGCATCCGTGCTTTTCAACTATCTGGATTTGAGAAGCTTCAACTATAGGGCTTTCTGAGAAGTTGAACAAAGCCAGTATTGCACCTTGCTAATCTTTTCTCCTCTTTAAAAAAAAAAAAAAAAAAAAAAAAAAGAGACATTCAGGCTTGCAAGCTGTTAGGAAAAACCTTTCTTTTCATTAAATGAAAAAGAAAAAAAGTAACTTTGCTTTTACCACAGCAGGGGCTGGTTTCAGACCAGTGGGGTGAGCTAGAGCAGAGGCTGCATGAGCTGGTCATGTTGCACTGGACTGTCCCCCAACCACACACAATCACAGCACTAGACTCAGAATGACTCCTTGAAAGCCAACAGCTTTCCACCTGCCGCTCAATTTGACAGGGCTGCAGGCTCAGGAAATACCATTTACTACCCTTGGCACCTCGTGTTCAGCTCAGCCAACCAAGTCAGTGGAGCCCTAATAGCAGTATTTATCCTTATGGCAAGTAAGGAGACGTGAAGAAAGCAGGTAGGAAAGGACAGAAGGCACCCCAGAAGAGGTGTAAGGAAAGCCACACAAACAGACAAAAGGGTGTAGAGCACATTTTGCAGAAGGCAGAAACTCCCACATCCAATAGGACCTGTTGTCTAAGCAACAAGAGCTCCTGGCAGACACAGCTGACTTCACTGAGAAAATGTTTGTTCTAATAAAGGATGGGGAGGAAAAAAAAAATTGTGAAAAGGAGAAAAAAAAGGGTGAAAAATAAGAGAGACATCAAAAGAAGAGGAGCTACGCAAAAACAGGAGGCAAGGGCAGAGGCCATTTGTCTTGCCCATCTATGGAAACATGAAGACGCATGCCAAGGGAACATTGGCATTGGCTCCTTGCAGACCTCCAGGAGAGACGCCTGCCTCTCCCCAGGAGCCCACGGACGGCCCAGGTGGGGGACAGGACAGACCCTGGAGTACTCACAACCGGCTACCGCTGTCTGCAAGACGCTGCACTTGCCAAACACGTTTTGGTGGAAGTCACCTCATCCCAAATTTGTAATATGAACAGTTTGGGGATTTCTCTTGAATCCAGGTGAAATGAATACAGATCATCCTGACGTGATGCATGTCCCTTATTTCCTACATATTAAAGAACAAATAACAAACCCTGATATTTACCAGCTTGGACTTGAAACCAACTTTCACTTCATATCCCCTTGAAGCCAAGGGGTTGGTGCCTCTAACGGATCACCTGAGCCGACTGATGCTCACAAATGCCACTCCTGCGCAGAGCCCCAAACACTTGCACAGGAACATCGCTGTACCCCAGCAACAGGGCAGGATCAAGCCTACAGTTGTATGAACATGCAAAGGACAGAGGAGGCTGCCACTCCGGTGCCAGCAGTTTCTAGTTAACCCCACGTTCCAAAATGTACTGCTCTTCCAAGCCAAAAGTAAAAATAATAGCACAAAACATAGAAGGGTTTATAAAAAAGTCTTTCCACTGTTAATTGGTCACTTATTACTGATTATATATATACACACTATTAATTCATTTTTGGAAATTATAAGAAATAACGCCCTGCCCTCTGCAGCAAGACAAAGTGTTAGAAATGTGGGGAAAAGCTTTTGTATCTGCTGATGAAGCAGAAGAAAACTTTTTTCAAGCTGCTCTTCTGACTCCAGTGTATCAACAGTCTGTTGCCCCTACCCCATGACTACATCTGACACCACCACCCCGGCCTGTATCACGAGTTGAAAAGCGCTAGTCAGACTCCAAGATAAACTTGTCAACAGCGAGGCGAACACACTCGCATTCTTTCCCTACCTGCTTGTGAGTGTCAACTGTTTGTCTGGGAGCAGTCCCTTGAAAAGCTTTTACTGAGGGAGAAATGGAAGGGGGGGGATGCAGAGGGTATTTAAAACAGGAAAAAAAAAACAGGGAGGGGAACCCCACAAAGACTGCAAAGAGAAAATGAAAAAAACCCCACCCTGTCCCCATCAGGTCCTCCCAACAACCTTCTTTATCAGAGGTTCATTGTCAATCAATTAGCCAAGGCAGCAGGGGTCTGTAGGAAGGGGGGTAGCTCCAGAGACAATGGTCTGCCCTGTTGTATTACTATTTAATCACTTTTCCTAAATAAATAAAGCAGCCCTGAGGTGCTGTCATGTCAAGGGAATTTATAACAAAAAAACCCTTCATTTTTCATTGGTCATTACTTTTCCTTCCCTCCCACCCCTGCGGGACTAGAGAGGGTTATTACTGTAGCCTTAAGTTCCATCTTTGTGTTGCTTGCCTTTGATTCCCACTCGGACCTTGCCACTTTCTGGCACTAATTTGTCAGGCCGAACAAAGGAGGGATTTGTACCTCCTGTAAGGTCTCAATTAGGAAAGGCTTCTGCTGTATTATGTGCCATTGGGACAGGACACAAAGACGGTAATTACAGGAATTTGCACTAAATGGCTGAAGAATTCACAGCAAAACTTTTCTTCCTCCCCCCTCCTCATCCTTTTCCAAGCTTACCCCTCCCAGCAGCCCTGGGGAAAACCGCTCTCAGTGCCTGCAAGCTGTAATTACCAACAGCAGGCCCCTTAGGTTAAACAGCAGCCCACGCCGGGGAACAGCGCAAACTGCCTGCAGGGAGCAAGGTACCAGGAGTCTCAGCTTGCTGGTCTGCCTCCCGAGCCTCCTCAGCACAAACTTCGTTCTCAGCCAGACAGGTTTCCCCAGTTTCTCCCTGTTATAAGTACAACTATTCATTTCTTTGCACCACGGTAGCAGCTACAAGTTCCAGATGGCTCTCAAAGACCAACTCCAAGGGTCTCGGGCAGATGGCAAAGGGCCCATTCCTACGGTTAGTGCCGTGCATCCCCATCCTCTGGTACTGGGGCTTCTCACAGACTCCACTCCTCCCTGCACAAGAGGATTTGTTCAGTTTTGCAGACTAAAAGGAGATCACTGGGAATGTCTCATGTGTATCAGGAAAAGGCTCCATACAATTCTGACACGGTCAGAGCACCCTATTTCTGTAAGGAATACCTGAGTGAGTGCAGACGCATCGCGCCGTGTTTGGGAGAGGAAATCCACCCTTTCCCACAGAAAGTCTGCTCCCATACAATATACTACCAAACCTATTTCACATTGGAGACATGCATTTTGTTGCCATCCCAGGGTCTGATCCTGTTTTTCAGGAGGTCATTGGGAACGTTCACTTGAAACTCTCCTGGACCTCAGTCTGAGGATGAAGCAAGATTACAAAATTTTTCACTACTGATCTTTGAATTGAAAGAAATGAGGAGAAAGGAATAAAGTTTTAATGTCACCTGGGATGTTATCTTAAAGTAAGGATGTTGATTCTGCTGTCTTCTTTAATTTCACAAGGCTGTCTGCTGGACAACACACTGGGCTGAATCCACCTTGGGGATACTTACCTGGCCCATTCCCAGAGTCTCCCTGCAGCTTTCACTCTCACAACTAACCTTAAAGGGAAGACATGACCATTGCCCAATAGGCCCAGGCACCTCCAGTTTCAGCAGTAGTTTAGCACAAAATTACCACCAGAAAAACACTGACATGAAGTCAAACTGCAGAGTTTGTGGCCAAGAACAGAACTGGGTTCAGCCCCAAGGTTGTGAGCAAATCTCAAACGCAGTGACGCCAACCCTCACGATGCTCTGGCTACCAGGTGCGTGCCATGCGCTGTGGACAGGTGAGCAGGAACACTGCCTGCGGGTGGCTGCCAGCGAGGGACAGATCCAGCTGCACCTACAGCCAGTTCTGAGGGCAACCCAGTACTTCTGGGGCTCAGGTCACCCCTGAAAGGGATTCATGCCAGCCAGCAGCTCCTGGGCTCCCCCAGAGCCCCTCTAGAGCCACAGGAGATCCCCACATTCAGGCAGCCTCTCCACCCCAGCACAGAGCGAGGAGAACACAGGACCCTCAGAGCTCCCATAACAAGAAGAAAACCCTCCAGAAAAGCTGTTTCTGACACAGCTGACAATTTCAAAGTGAACATAACTAAAGCCAGCCACAGAGTACAATTTAGGCACAAGGTTCCCAAATTTGCTCCATAAAGGTGCCCTTGATGAAGGACAAAGGACTGCATTCACACGTGTCCTCTCTATTTTCACTTCATTCCCAGCTGGATAAAATCATGCTCTTGCCTCAGAGTAGAGTCAAATGAACTGAGATTTACAATTAGATGCAGAGGCTTAAGGTCATGTTTTCACCCATGCCTCAAGGGAAGAACAGAGCAGATAAGCTCATGCCTGAACCTCAGTACTAGAACACACGTCACTAAATGATGGTGTTTCAGGGAAGCATATATACCTCAAGGAGTCACCCCAGAAGACCCAGAGCTGAAACTGAGCTCCAAAAACAATTTGGAGGAGACATAGTAATAAAAGGAAACGAAACTGCTAGAAGTTGGAAGGTTGCATCATACCCAGAATTCAAATCCCTTTGATTCTGGACCACTTTTCCAGTGTCCTGAAGCAAGAAAACAGCTCAGCCACGGGTTAAGGCAGCCCTGGCCCATGCAGTGCTGTACATTACATGTGCAGGATCTAATGTTTGAGCACTGCCCATGAAATGCCCCTAAATACCCCATAGGCTTTTCTCCACATTTTGCAGAGAGCAAAGAAAGGCTACCACACCAAACTGTCTGTGGCCACACAGGGAACAGCTATGTGCTTCTAAAACACATCCATGCTCTTCCAAGTGACTTTTTGTTTTTCCCTGCAGAAGGGGAGTGGGTGCAGGTGCAGCACACTGCTTGCTTACCTGCACACTTGAAGCTCTGAACTGTGAGCCCTCTCTCTAGAGACAGCGTGGTCAGGATGCTCAGGAAGCTGGTGGTCACAGACTGGCGCTTGCTCTTTCTAAGATCCTTTCCAAAGGGCCGATCTCCAGGCTTGTTCCTAAGCGTAACCTGTGGGTTCTGAGTTAAACTTCGAGTAGCATTGGCTGCTGCTCTCAGCGCCTCCATCCACTCCTGGGCCCTCTGACGGGTCTCTGCACGCAGGCGGAGGACATCTTGAGGAAAAATTACCTGAAAGCAAGAGTCACAGCCATCCTGAGTATCTGTCTGGACCGACAGGCACACATCCACATTGTAGCTCAGCAGGGGATCTTCATCAAGCCTACCCGGTTGGAATGCCATGAGATAAGATCTGTTCAAGACAAAAGTAAATGCCTTCCAGTTGTTCTGGACAGTTAACCTATAAAGAGTCCCTGATTTGAGAATATTTTGGTACTCTTTAGTGTTTTCAGTCAAATTCAGGGATAGGAAGAGCTCCATGGGCTTCTCCAACAATCCATTAGTTTGAGAAAGGTCACTGTTATTTTCAGGCTTTGGCACATTCTCCAGTTTCTCCTGCTGTCTCGTGAAAGCAGGCACAGAAGCACGCACCGCTTCCCAGAGTTTCTGGCCCCAGTCCAAAGCCTCCCATGAGGACTCAGCCTTCAGCTGTAGCTGTGAGTTGTCTGTCAAGACAGCATCCACCACCTTGGTTTCAATGCAACCAGTAACTGTGACCCTCTGAAAATGCATAAGTGGATACACGGTGGGAAGAGTCTGGTTGCCACTGCTGTCCAAGCAATACAGGTACAGTTTATACGGGGAGAGCTCAGCATAACAGGTTTGCCAGTAGCTGTCATTGTCTCTTCTGATTTCTAAGTATCCCTTCTTCAGAATATTTGGGAACATTGGCTTGTGTTCTGGAGGAAATAAAATGAGAACGTTACCATTAATTTTTTTAAAACAATCGTTTCAAATTGCTACATCATTCCGGCCTGTACATCTCTCCTACTCGTACATGACACGTCTGGAGGAAGGATCACAGACATAATCTTCATCCAATAGGTTATAATTATCAGACAGAAGCATTGACTCTACCTTTGAGCCAACAAGAATACAGCACATTGTCACCCAAAGGTAACAAAACACTTCACAAAAAGGGAACGGGAAACGGAGGGACAGAGAAACAAAGCGATTTCCTGAGATTATCCAGGAGAATAGCGACAGAGCAAACAGAACACCACAAGTCTCCCAGAACCCAGTCCAGCAGAGTACATTATCAAGTAATCTATTGCCAATTAAAGTAGATTTTGACTGAGAAAAAAAAAAAAAAACCCAAATTAAAACATCACCTTCCCCTCCTGACTCCCTCTTTCCCAGGCTCAACTTCACGCTTTCACACACAATCCCCTCCACCTCCGCCCTGTCCCAAGCAACACAGGGGGAAGGGGAATGAGAGATTGTGGTCAGTTCCTCTCTGCTGCTCCTTCGTCCTCACACTTTTCCCCTGCTCCAGCATGGGTCCTCTCCAGAGGCTGAAGTCCTTCAGGATAAACCTGCTCCTGCATGAGCTCTCCGCAGCGGTAGTTTCTTCAGGAAATCCCCACCTTCCCCAGCATGGGGTCCCACATGGGGCTGTGGGGAGATACCTGCTCCACTACGGTCTCCCCAGGAGCTGCAGGGGAATCCCTGCCCCTGCAGCACCCTCTCCTTCTCCTCCTCCCCCTCTGACCCTGGGCTGCTCCTCACACTCTGTCCCTCACGCCTCACAGGGCTGTGCCATGCTTTGCCCTTTGGGAAAGGCACTCTGCCTGGGAGGGCTCCCCTGTGCCTCACAGCGGGGCCGCTGGAACAGGCCGGAGCAGCCCCCTGCCACCACCTGGGCACTACAGCTGGCACCCAGCCTTACTCAGGCCGCAGACAACTGCACCCAGCCACAGCAGCTTCTTACCACGCTTCAGCACAACCCAGGACCAGACATACTGCACAGCTCCATTTGCTGGCGAGGAGCTTTGCTGATTTATGAGAGCCAGGCTCAGGATCAGCAGACATGACCCAAAATGAAAAGGAATCATAGAATCACAGAATGGTTTGGGGCGGAAGGGACTGTAAAGACCACCTAGTTCCCAACCCCCCTGCCATGGGCAGGGACACCCTCCACTAGACCAGGTTGCTCAGAGCCTCATCCAGCCTGGCCTTGAACACTCCCAGGGATGGGGCACCCACAGCTTCCCTGGGCAACCTATTCCAGTGTCTCACCACCCTCCCTGGGAAGAATTTTTTCCTGATATCTAATCTAAATCTCCCCACTTTCAACTTAAACCCGTTACCCCTTGTCCAATCGCTACAGGCCCTTGGAAAAAGTCTCCCTCCAGCTTTCTTGTAGGCCCTTCAGGTACTGGAAGGTGCTGTAAGGTCTCCCCAGAGCCTTCTCTTCTCCAGGCTGAGAAGAGCCTGCCCACACTCAAACACATAGCTAAGTGCCTCAGTGCTTCAGGTGCTGCAGAGCAGACCCCTTCACAGGCCTCAGCCCACAGCAAAGTCCAGGGGAATATTCCTTGTCCCCAGAAAACATGAGTCACTCCAGGCACCGAAGTGATACTAATTTAAAAGGAATTATCTAAAGCCTTTCTGAGTTTTAAAAAAGGTTTCCATGCAAAATTTGTTCCAATCTGATTTGCACCACTTCAGCCACCATTAATCCATGCAAACATTGTATTTTCCACCTGGGACTTGACATGTGGCTCTATGCAATTCTTCTTGGTCACCGTATAAACTCAGTGGCATTCACTGTAACGCCCTAACACCGACTGCAACACTTGGCACCCTAAAACAACCCAGCCCTGAGGAACAAACTCTTCCTCCCATTAACTTCTACTGCACCTTTCCAGGAAGGGTATCTGTGATGGGTCTGGACTTACAAATTGTGGCAGAATTAACAGACAAAAGTGAAGAGTTTTCTGCCTCCAGTTGCCCATCTCCCTTGGAGATTGCTATTCCCAATGCAGGAGCAAGGTAGCCACCTGGGAACAGCTCCTCATCACAATTAGGTCAAAACAAAATCAGCATTAAGTGACCTTAACAGGCAGCGTTACAAACCGCAGCAATACAGGAGCTGTTGCACTCTTGATTTCTGCCTTCAGGCTGACAACCTTTGAAAGAGGGACAGGGCAGGCAGCTGGAGGCATAAAGTATTTTCAGTGTCTCAGCTTAACCAGTTACCACTCATATTAACAGGCCATGCCCTGACCAGTTTTAGACACAATCACCTCTGATTATACCCAGGATGTTTTCAGCGAAGAGCTAAGAGAACAGAAGCATCTGGGCTTGATGAAAGCTGGAAAGGAAGAGTCAAAGATGAGCCTGTATAGGAGATACTGCATCCCCATCTGTACTGAGCTTCCCACCTAACACAGCCAGGACTGCTGGCCAAGCTGTCTCACCCCTGCCAGCTAATAGGCGAGTCTGTCCTATCCTCCCAAGGGCACCAGGAGAGTCACAGACTACAGGTATCTGAGGGAATTAGCTACTATCCAGAGCTTCCCATACCAACTGTTAAGAAAGCAGAACTTGGGCTGTAACCTGCAGCCCAAGGAGATGCTCCCATCCCTGGCTGAAAGCATTGCTGAGTTGGTTGGGAGATTTTTCATGTATGGGCAGGAGGATTCAGGACGGCAACAGTGTAAAAGCTTTGGCTAGCCTTTCAGTGAAGACAACTTTAGGGATTTATAAGGATTAAGTAAACAAGTTTCAGTTAAACTTAATGAAGGTACATATGAATAAAATGCTTGATATACCTAATGTGAGTATGCAAACCTCATGGGGGTTAAAAAAATGGGGAAGGATGCTACTTCCCATCCACACTAACAAAAAGGACACACTTGGGTTTCACCTGGCCAGCTCAGCCTCAGCTTCCCCACATCACCCACTTTCTTGGAATGGAGACTGCATTTAACACTACGTTCAAAGCACTCTACCTACAAAGATTTCCTGCATATATGACTAAATTCATAACAACAATTAAAAAATTGCTACTTTGGCACTAGGTCTGAAAAGGTGGAAAAGAAATCAATATAACTGTACCTTGCCAACAAATAAGCTACTCAAGAGTATTTCAGCTAAATAGGAAAACTGAAAGCCTCATCTAAAACTCAAAATGGTAAAGAAAAAGCACATTTCGTAGCCCAAATGGACAGATACACACACACTCTAAAAGAGAACCAATTTTGTTCCCCGTACATCTCTGGCCCTGACATTCATTAGTATTTCTGCGCTAACTCAAAAGCCATTAATTTCTCTGAAACCCACACTAATCCCTTTGTAGTGCAGATAATGGGCAGCCATTCTACAGTCATCTTCCCTTTCTATTAATCCAATCAGGGAGGCAGCGCTTCTGCAGCTCCAACTGCAATCTCTCTCGCTTCCATCACTTACAGATGACAGTTCAAGCTTCTCCATAATAAGACAACTCGTAACCTTCCCCCAGCCACCCCTCCTTCATCTGCACACAGGTTTGCTTGTCTTTTGTTGAGTTAGAGAAAGGCTATCTCTCCCTGCCTTTCACAGGGGCATCCCCCTCTCCCTCCTTCGTCCCACTCCTTCTCTCCCATCTCCTGTGAATCGGCTCCACTGACTCTAACTGGGACAGAACCAGCAGCCAACTTGATTAAAATTCAAATGCCTCATATTGTTTGGGTGAGGGCAATAGCTGCTGGCAGAGACAGGTTGAATCCATATGCTACACATACACACACACGCCTTACAACCTGGATAGGTTGTAAAGGAGCTCTGCTCCTTTATCTCCTCAACATGCAGTGTGCCGCCAGATAATACCTTTCCACTCAGAGAGCAAATGCTATCATCTCTCCATCACCTCCAAACAGAAACTGCATCTCTTTTCAGTCTTTTTTCCTGTCTCCTACAGAGACAGGAAGAATAAATTGAGGAAGAGTAAAGGGAAATAATCACAGTAAATGGCCCACATCTGAGCCATTTGGAGTTACAATTTCAAGGGAAGAGGGGGAAGGAGGCAGAAGGAAACAAAGAGAGACTCAGTAGATGGGGACAGGGCAATATCTTCCTCAGCATCTCTCCTGTCCTTTGGGAACTGCCCACTTGTCCTGGCGAGGAACACTGCACCGAGCACACACCTACCCCTCTCCACACTTGGGCAGTTGGTACAAACCAGCACTTGCAGGAGAGGAAGCCCAAATACTGTCTCATCATGTCCAGAAGATACATGCTCCTGAACAACTGTCATCAGACTATACTCACATCCCTCTTGGTACAGCAGGAAAACTTGTCCTGTTTTCCACCTCTGAAGCATTTCTGATGACAGTAATACTTGGAAAAGAGCAGAGCAGAGATGCCTGGTTTCTGAGGGGCTTGTCTCTTGAGGTGGCACACCTCTCTGCTTTCACTAATGCTTAGCAAGGGATGAGTATAAGTTACAGAGTTTTTGTCAACAGTCCTTCTCTCTGATCTCCACAGAACTCAACAGACACCTTTGGGACCTGAAATGCTCTCAATTTGGGTTGGGATAGCCATCAGCTTGGTGGGGCTGGCTACATCGGGGACAAACTGTGCCTCATACAGTGTGACTCAGATCCACAATATCCACTTCCCTCCTACTTAAAAATACAGTCTTTTCTTCCCACCTATTTTCCCATCTGGCTCTGCAGGTATATCTTTCGGGCAAGTGTATCTGATTCTACTTGGTCTTGAAATAATGGCATTGATATTAAACCACAATTTCCAGGGAGCCAAATCTGGCTGCTTCTCCCAATGCCACCTCTTTTCAAGGGACCACTGCAGCAACGGGACTTGTAAACAGGTAGCAGTTTGCATTAATTTATATAAGGAAACAGCATCTCTCCCCACCACAAGGGCATTCACTTTTTTACACCTTTCTTGAGCTTTGGGAAAGCAAAATCTGTTCACCACAAAAACTCCTCACTGAACGAACTGCCTAAACAGATGGATGAAGAACCTGAGCAAACTATTCTTTATGTCTTTCCTTTCAGGTGTGGCATCGCACAAGAAACGTAGGAGAAACTCTGCTGATCCCGGCTGCCCAGCCACTCCCTCCAGTCCTTTTTGCTCCTCTGCAGCAAGTCGAACACTTGTACAGTGTGCATACTGACACAGTGCCTGGGCCAAGGGGGCAGTGGAGAAGGAGGCTGGGTTCACCCGGCTAAGAGATGGATGAAACAGTAGCAGTTGCAAAAGAAACGAGACTGTCAAATGAAGATGGATTTGCTGATTTTTATATAAATTTACTCAATTCAGCTTTAAAAAGAAGGAAGAAAGGGTATACAGTGACTGTCAAAGCTATGAAAACAGGGTCAGTTCACATTAGCTGACACCACTAAGGCAGTAACAGCAACTAACCTGAAAATTCAGTTATGAAAGTCATCACAACATCACTGGAAGCAATCAGCACTGCCCCAGGAGATGAAAACCCTGTTCATTAGCTTTATGGACTGTCCTAACTCCAGAACAAAAATCGCAACAAAGAAGAACCCTCCCAACCAGAACAGCTTCACAACCAATCTCATCGGTGCTGTTTACTGTCATCCTACTGCAACGTGAACTTATCTCCTGTATGTGAACCCCTCCCATTGCCTCCCACCACACTCCCCTCTCCATCATCCTGCACACATTCCCCCCCAGCCTCCCAGGCCAGGCAGTGGAGTAGGTCACGCTGCCTTCCATCGAGGCAGCTGCTCAGCCTAGCCCACTCCACTGCCGCTGCTCTCTGCCAGCTCCCTACAGCCCTTCCAGCATGGAGGGTGCCCAAGCCCAAGGTGCAATCAGGAGCGAGCCTGCAGGGAACAAGTGCTGCACTCTCTGAATTAGCCAGGGGGGTTAGAGGGGAAGAAGTACCATTCAGCAGATAAGTTGAAGCCGGAGGATCCAAATTATACTCTCATTTGAGCTTGGGCAAAGCGCCTCACCTCTCACTGTCCCTGCTCACCCCTCCTTATCCTTACTGTGTGGTGTATTCCAGCTGTCATCTCCTGGGAGAAGGGGCTACACCTCTTGCTAGCTGCACAGACAGTTCCTGGCACTTATGGACCCCCACAGCCGAGGCCATCAAACTCGCATTCTGTCTGAACATATTTTTGCCTCATCAAATCTTGAAAGGCCCCAACTCTCTGCAGTACAGCTACCTTTTTCTTGACTACCTTTTAATGCCGAAAATAAATTGGCCACAGGGGGGGCATCAGTTCTCTAAATGGCTTGATACCTCTGGGATTATTTCCAAGTGGTTTGAGGCTTCCTGCTCTCCAGAGGGGAAGGTGCAGAAGTGTTGTTTCCACACATCTGCCTCTCAGACAGCTCCATTATCTTCTGCACAACACCCCAGACCTGTAGTGTTCTGCCATCCCAGTGGCAATTAATGGCCTCATGGTCTGCTGTCCTGGCTGTGTAGCTTCTATGTACCACAGACAAAAGACCATGCTATAGGGGTGTTTTGCAAAATCACAAATGGCAGTGAGGCTTCAGAAACCTCCTTGTAGATGGGTCAGGAGCTAGGCTTTGCCTGGCCATTGCTGGGGGGGAAGTGTGAAGGCTGCATATCACACCTCCAGTATTTCACAGCTCTAAGGATCTCTGGCCACCTTCACGTCTGCAGCAGCTCCTGTACCTGCCACAACTCCCCTTTCCAGCTAGCTGTCTTTGCAGCTCCTACCCAAGCAGGACAACAGCAGCACCAACTGATGGCACTGCTGTCTGCTGCTCTGTGACCCATCACCACACTGAGATGCACCACTAAATGCTGCACAAACCAATGCCACAGGCACAGAGCTAGTACCAGCCACCACTGCTGCTGCTGAAGGTCAGGGTATCTGGCAAACAAAGAAAACACCCTGACATAAAGTCTGTGTGGTCACCAGAATAAGTGAAAGCAGCACTGTAAAACGATCCTCAGAAGTCAAGGATCAGCCCCAGTCCCCAACCTGTGAATCAGTGGTGTGTTGCTCATGAATACAGATTTAGATGTCTCACCTCTCTAAAAACACACTAGAAAAACATGTAGTGTGTACAAGAGCTGTATGAAAAGGGCCCCAAGCTTCCCTTGAAACATCCCCTGCACAGACCACGAGTACAAGATCATACTTTCAAAGCGTCTGAAATGATGGCTAGGCTCCTAGGCAGAGAAAAAACATGTGAAGAAAAGAGGGAAGAAAAAGTATTTTTTTAAACCAGTCAGCTGAAAGGAGGAGGTGAAATCCTGGCCTCCATCACAGTAGAATTTAGGCATGTTGACGACCTTTAAGGCAGTCACCTTCCTCAGATATATTTTGCCATGCCACAGTTCTGCAAACACCCCGTAGGCTCAGCTTCCTGACAGAGCATAATGGCCAAACCAATGGGGCTGGCTCAGCTGCTTGACCTCCATAGCTGCGTGCCGGAGAGGGGCACAAGGCGCCAGCCTTCTGCAGTATGGACCGTTTGTCAGTGTGCAGGTGCTCAGCACAATGACAGCTCTGGAGTTCCCCAAGCTCACGGGCATGGCAGGCAAACAAAACAGCTATGGGGAAAAGTACTATAGCACCCACACTCCTGGGAGTGGCTGTGTTTGAATGAACACATCCACACCACTATCAAAGGTAACTGCTCACACATTGTGTTTTAATGATCTAAGCAAGCTTTCCCTGGATACCACAGAAGCAGCATTTGCCCTCTGTCCGCCAGGCCACATGCCCAGAAATACAAAAGCCTGCCTCGAATTCGCTTACGACTTCCGTCTTTGTTAGCTCCACTTGCCGCTTGGCACTGCTCCGTAGACAAACAGCGCTCATTTCCAGCACACTATTCCGCCAGCAGGCCTAGGGAGATACTGTCCCAAAAGGCACAGCTTCTTTTCAGATCCTTTTCTTTCACAGCACATGGAAAGGATCCAGTTTCATTGTATTTGTATTATAAAAAAGCAAGCAGCAGGAACAGATAAGCTCGGAGTAATAAATATACTATGGAGATAAGGACAAAACATGTGTGAAGAGTTAACCTAGGCAGCAACGTGGCCAGCCTCAGAGGGCCGGGAGACCTCTGCAGGCTCCAAAGCGAAGTCCTTCACCGCCATCAGGACTGACAGGAGCGGCTGAAGTCACTCTCAGTACCGCATACGCACTCCCTCAACCTGTATTAAAGCCGTGGAAAGGGCTGTCCACAGGCTGTGGCCACTACGTCCCCTTCAACCACTGCAGCAGCTTTTAGCCTACCTTCAAATGCAGTTTTCGGTCCTTTGTGGAGAATAATTACCAGTCACAGATATGCACAGCTGCAACACCTATGTTCTTGCTTTTCCTTTCTCTTTTCAGCTCAACTCGCAGCAGCAGCACACTCTATGGCAGGCTGTCTTGCAAACACAGAGGGAAAAAAAATCCCATGGCTACCTTCTAAAACATGCACAGCCGCTGAACAGAACAGGTGAAGGGAACAGGTTAACAGTGTGCATTTTCAGACCCCAGAAGTTCTCCTTCCTCAGAGAAGGTACCCTGCCTTTCCCATGCAGAAAGGCTCTCGGAGGGCACACAGCAAGCACTGACAAATGCCTTGCACCTTTGCAAAAAGCAATGCAAACAGTGTGGGCTAGCACCTCTGAGGTATGGACTGCTGCTGAGCTCAGGTGAGTACTGGGAGAGGTTCTTCAGCCACTCTTGCTAATCCACTTCCTTCCCTTGCTCAGTTCACCTCTGAGATCCCAGAACTTGATCATACTGAGTCTCTTGTGTAAAAAGCTATTTTGAAGAGATCTGCGCTTCTGGCAGCACTGAGCACAGCAATGGGACTTGCTCCTGGTACCACAGAGAAATTGGAACAGATGGGCCATAAAGATACCTGGCACTGCTGCAGACAGGATAAACCCAAGAGTTTTCTTCATCTGCCAATTTCTGTTTTTCTTAAGAGTGCTAATATTGCTATACTTCACAAAACTACTGTACAGATGTGAGGTCTTCACAGTTATAATTCACAACTACAAACTGTTCAGCATGAAATCATAACAATAAAGAGTATATCACACTCTAACACAGTTCGTTCCCTTTGCACGGAGAAAAAGGTCATTGGATTGACTGCATTTACACAGTGTGAGTGCCTGCCGAGGGGCTGGGGAGAGTACAACGGAACTCCACTGCCACTACCAAAGTGGCAAGCCTTGTGTACACACTGCGATGTGGGGACTGAGTCCTGGACACAACTGATCCTAAGGAATCTGTTAGATCCACCTGTACACAGAGTATGTTTCTTGTCTTCTCCAGTCATGGTCGTATCACGGAAGGTTTTCTATCAAGCTGTTACAGACACTGGTTTGCAGTCCTGCTATAGACATGACTCTGAATACAGCAAAGCCCTTTTAGGGCTTCCAGAGGGCTGGTGCACCTCCCTGGTGTCTGTTGTCTCTAAGCTAAGTGGACTGGAACGGCTGAAGTGGGAGACAGGGTCGAAGGATGACAACACTGCAAAAAGCCCAGCTCCTGAAAGCACGCAGACTCTCACCCAGGAGCGGGGAGAGACTGCAGCATACAGTCCCTAACTTGGGAAGCAATGGTATCCCAGCACTGCAGTTCCTAATAAAATCTGTTTGCCAGAAGGGGGAGAAAAACCTACATCACTGTTCCATTCTTCCTTTAGCTTCCTTTTATGAGCAGTTGCATCACACTGTCTTGCATCTGTGTGTAAGGCAGAGGGGAATGTAATTTGCTTCGCCCCACCATTAGGGTGCACCCCAGCGTATTCCCGCAGTTGCCCGAGCCCTGACTGACAGACAGCAGACCAGTCTGGTGTCGGACTCTGCTGCTCAGCACCAGCTGGACTGGTGACTTGCTTCTTGCAGGCTGGGGATCCAGTGACTGCGATGATTCTCACCGAGTACATGAAAGGTCTTCAACTACAGAATGGCTTAGCTATTTATTAGTACAAACAGTAACAGAACTCCCTTCTTTTTCTGCGTGAGGAAATTGGGCCAAAAAGATTAAGCTCAAAACACTACAGGGGACATGTATTGAGCTTTAAGGGCTACATTTTAATGATGTTTCTGTGGGCATGTAAAGATGTTACATGTTAAGTTAAACTCACGAGGTGCCCAGGATACAGCCAACAAAAACTGAGCTCTGCGTCCAGGCTTCTGGGTGTGTTCCTGTTCTGCATCATACAGAGCAGAGACCCCACTCTATGGGAAGCAGTGCATCTCCTTAAACAAAAATTACTTGCCTTTGTCAACCATGAGCACCCTTCTTTGGGACACAGCAACTAGAGAATCACAGAATCATTTAGGTTGAGAAAGACCTTTGAGATCATTGAGTCCAACCGTTAACCTGGCACTGCCAAGCCCACCGCTAAACCCTGTCACTAAGCACCTTGTCCACACGTCTCTTAAATCCCTCCAGGGATGGTGACTCAACCACTTCCCTGGGCAGCCCTTCTGACGCCTGATAACCCTTCCAGTGAAGAAATTCTTCCTAATATCCAATCTAAACCTCTGGTTGGTATATGTATATAGACACCTACCTAGATATGTATATATATTTATATATGCACACAAACACAAACATTTAGGCACCTGCTTTTCATGCCCCAAAACAGCTGACTTATCTGGAAAACCTAACTCAAATGGCTTGTTTTAACCCTAGACAGGCTACCTATTCATAACTGGAGTCATTCCACCATACGCACACATGCACATTTTCACAGCCCATCGATTTTTAAATTCCTTTGTTGATTCCTGCCTTTATCAAGACTATAAAATCTTTGTGGCACTAGCTGCTTCTCTTTTCCTTAAGTGCCCAGTCCACTTCTGGCATCTACAAAATAAATCATGGAGATGGAGACAGTGGGTCAGTGTTTCTGAAGCCCTGAGCACAACCTCTTCCAATGCAGTGCTTGAGAAAGGAAACGGAAAAAGTACCACTAGTTGCAACATCGCTTGGTAGGGCTCACTGGAGACACCTGCCCCAACCTGCTAACAAGACTTCCTATACCCCATACAAAGCTGGCAGAGACGTCTTAATATTGACAAGCACAAATTGCATGCCTGAGTTTTTGTTAATTGTTTATGGACTGAATAGCCAGCATTTCTTAAAGAAACAGTGCCTCAGGCCTTACAGTAAAGCTTTATATGACCTCTTTCTAATGATAGCTTTACCATTCAAAGTTTTTTTCGTTTGGGAAAATCAAGTATGGAAATTATAAGAAAAACATAACAAATAAATTACTTTTTCCTGAGTGAAACTGAACAAAATAGAAGCAAAACATAAAACAAGCTTAGTTCTTCAAACCATGGAAGGAACAGAAGCCAAGACTGGTTTCAAAACTGATCCTTAGGCAGGCAGAGCAGTATCAAAGGCAACAGAAACAATAAAGCATCAGGACAAACCTGTGTTTCCTTGGATGTCCTCTCCCTTGGTTAGCGCCAGGTAAGAGAGCAGAGCACAGCTATTGTCCTGACCAGGCGCAGGTGGCTGCTGCAGGGAAGTGCCCGTGAAGACCACT
The DNA here is from genome assembly GCA_027574665.1 of Rhynochetos jubatus. Classification (NCBI taxonomy): domain Eukaryota; kingdom Metazoa; phylum Chordata; class Aves; order Eurypygiformes; family Rhynochetidae; genus Rhynochetos; species Rhynochetos jubatus. The sequence continues at coordinate 15,235,746 of CM050654.1, read as the reverse complement.
CCCCAGTCTACATGGCTGATATCGGATCGCGAGCGGTTGTGTCCTGGCTTGAACGTGGAGGTTTCCTCATTCTGCACCAGGATGTCATTCACCGAGCGAGGCCTGTCTCTCCTCCGCTGGCAGATACTGAAGATGTTAAAAGCTGCAGTCTCTCCGTCCCCTGCCCATGCAAGGTTGTCAGCAGCTGCTCCCCTCTGCACCACACGCTGGTCTTTGGCAGGGAATGCTGTCTGAGCTTTGGTGTCCAAGAGGCCATTTTTGCAGTGATCCCAGATGAGGGTACTTTTGGCTAAGGAGGCAACGTTCCTCAGGTTCCTGCTCTCTGTTATTTGATCAAATACCTCGTGCCCAACCAGTTCGGGGACCTCCTGTACACCGTACACCTCAGAAGGCTGCACGACCTTTTCAAGCTTAGCATCAAAACTGTTGAAAAAGTCTTCAGTCACTTCCAAGGCAGGGCTAATGTCATCAACTTCAAGAGCCTCCATATCCTGGTGCTGCCGGCAGGCCCGAGGCGTTGCAATGCGTTAAGAAGATACCACATCAAAATCCAGAGAAAGAGCTGCTTCCCGTCTGTCCTTGGCACACCATTAACAGAGAGTGGTGGGGCAAATACATTCATCAACCACAGTCCTTAGTGGCAGAAAGGAACTAAATCAACCCGTCTTCAGGTGGGAGACTTAACATCCACTGATTGAGTGGGCTACAGCCCCTCTCTGAAACAAGCTCATAGTGATGGAGAATACCTGTAAAGCAAAGCAAAACATCATGTCAGTAAGGGCCATTTCCCAGGTAAATACGTTTGATCACATCACACTTTTCAGTCACAGTTCCCTCGATTTTACTTTCTCCTTCATTCGGCACCAACGCTATTGTGTACGAAGAACCCCTTTGGGGTTTCTGTTGTTCGCTCTCTGTGAACCCTGTGTGTTATCACTTCTTGAACTGGAACCTGCAGAGAGCAGGATGGGGCACCAGATAAAGAGGAAGCAAAGGGGTGCCTTTTATTAACCAAGCTTTAGAAAGCTGCACAGAGAGGCAGTACTGACTAACATCACAAACGCAGCCACCTAGGGAACGCTTAGTACAGGTTCCCATGGGGCTGTAAGAAAAAGTTGAGAAGTGACGGGTTAGTAAAATAGGCCAACCAGCCTCAAATAGCTTGCCTTTTTCTCCCAGATTGCCTACACTCTCCATTTTAGGAGACTCACATGAGTTTTGCAGCAGTTACTTTGCCTACACTGCATAAAAGAACTGTGATATTTGCCTAATAAATCAATGCTACTAGGCTGCTGCAGAGCGTTGCAGAGAGGAAACCAGAGTATTACTGGGAACCTAAGTGAAACCAGGTGGCAACCTAAGCCTCAGAAAGACAAAGCATCCTACCAGCAAAACAAAATATACCATATCCTGCACCATCACAAATCTGCAAATCTTTATTTCCAAGCAGCTGACTCACTGGGCAAACCGTAAGAATAGCAAAGGGCTTTAAGGCTAGAACTACTGAAGAGCTGTCCTGGCCCACCTGACCTCATGCCTTTGAGAAGGGAGGGAAGTGGGGGGGTTTATTCCCTGTGGTGCAATAAGGGGATGTCTCCTTGCTGACTTCTGTCACACCAAGCCTGCGGCCTTCTAACCTCTCCCTCTTGAAGCTCCATTCACAGTGCTGTCATGCACAAGGGAAGAACACAGCGGGTATGTTTAAACTGGGGTAATCAGTCAAAAGCGTGCAAGTTCTTGAGACCTGGAGACTGGGCAGAGATCTATCTGGGCAAAGTCAGAAATCTACATCCCAGTTGCAACCACAACATCTCAAATCCTAGAAGCAGCAAAGCTGCATTAGCTCAGAGTTCTGCCTAGATTAATACACTCTTAAAAGAACTAATTAGCCCAGACAGGGCTGATAATTAGCAGCTCATTAGCTTGTGAATGTTGCTGAAGTACCACCAAGACCCATGAAGATTTACACTTAGCAGGAAAAAACATCTATTAAACAGCATCAAACACAGATAATACTTCTATGTAACGTTCTTTTTTAATTGTCGTGACTTAATCCAAGCCAGCAACTAGGGTACCACACAATCGCTCACTCACCTCTCCTCCCGCTTCAGTGGAGGAGGAGAGTCAGACAAAAAGACAAGGAAACTCGTGGGTTAAGAACAATGTAATAACTGAATATAAATGAATAAAATAGTGATACTGATAATACTAACAATACAAAAAATACTAAAAATACTAATTAAACTACCACTGCTACTACTAATATGTAATGAAAATAACGGGAAAAAAAATAAAATTATACAACTGCTCACCAACCACCAACCAATGCCCAGCCAGGTCCCAAGTAGTCAAAGCCAGAGCCTGAGAGTGAGATATCACACCAGAGCCAGAGCGAGCCCCAGTCTGTGAGAGAGCGCGACAGAGAGAGGAAGACCCAGCATGACCCCACCACCACCCTCAACTTATATACAGAGCATGATGTTTTCTGGAATACAATCTCCCTTCGGTCCGTTTGGGTCAGCTGCCCAGACCGTGTCCCCTCCCAGCTTCTCTAGAAGAAGCAGCTGGGAGTACAGGCACAGTATCAGAAAACTGAAAAAGCTCTTGACTTGGTATAAACATTCCTTAGTGACAACTGAAAACATTAGTGTGTTATCAATATTCTTCTCAGCACAAATCCAAAACATAGTCTCATACTAGCTACGATGAGGAAAATTAACTCTGTCCCAATTAAAACCAACACATAATCCAGAACACTCTAATTGCCTAGCTTCTAACAGCAAAGTCGTTTAAATAGGCACCCTGTCCTACAGCAAGCCAGAGGGAGGAAGGATGCCAGCAGCCCCCTAGGAAGCGGGCACAGAATCCTGTAGCACAAACCAAGCCCCTCCACCATCACCTGCCGGCTTCCTCCCATCCCTGCTTCAGCTGTGGCCAGCCACAACACTGTTGTGTTCGAAAGCAGCAGCTCACCCTCCCTCCTAACAGACCAGCAGTTCAGACCATGATCTCTGCAAACACCCCAAGTGAGTAACTTTCAAAAGCAATAAATAATCACATAGATAACTCTGGAAACTTCGAGCCTTGAAATCCTACACTGTCCCAACCAAAACCAGCACAATTGGGATCTTTTTCCTCTTATCTCTCAGCAAGGATTCACTTCACTAGCCTCATAGTGAGCCAGGACCCGGATCAGCTTCAACAAGTAACCACAGAGTCAGACACTGAAGGTAGAGCCAGAACCGCAACCAGAGGGCTGAACGGAACAGACCTGGAGTGGTTTCAAATCACAAAAGCATGGGGACACCTTGCAAAGCTGTGCAACCGTGCCACTTGACAGCAGTGGGGAAATAGTCATCCTGGGCACATCGGCATCGTCAGCTTAATGCAGCACGGAGTTCACCCTTGAAGCTCATTCCCGCCAGCAACTCCAGAACAGCGTTCAGGTCCCTGCTACCTCAGAGCGTGGGAGCTTCAGGAACAGGCTAAGGGACGTGATGTGGTGCAACCTATCCACTTATTCTACATCCTCCTGTGGCACGGCTTTAAAGCAAGAATGATATTTTGAAGTTGCAAAACTGCAACAGGCGTTCCACTTGAACAAACGCAGCGCTAACATAACCATACGCCAGCAGTGCAAGCTACCGGCTGGCCCACACGAAGGTGCCATTGCACAGGGGTGAATCCAGCAGAGAATACAGCCTTGCTCTCACGCAGGGGACTGGAGCAGCAATCACTCCAGAAGGGCTTGTGACAGGCCACCGAAGCGTTTCAGTGGTGCCAGACGCAACGTTACTCTGGTTTTATTTTAAATCACTAGGAAAGGCGGAAAGCAAGGGGGAAAAATTGACACTTACATTTAACAGGTTCGTTTTTAAACGCTGGAGGCTTCACGTGGCTGCTCGTTTCTCTGGATCCTGTGAGACTGGAGCTACCCGGTGTCATGTCAGACAAGTGTGGTGATGCCGAACTACAAACTGACCTCATATCCTCTAAGATGCTGAATCACAAGGTCATGAGAAGATGAGACTCCTGCATCACACAGTTCACAAATTGCAGCACTCATACCTTCCAAACTAGCCTGTTTGCCCTGCTCAATAAAGATGCATCATTGACATCATTGGTGGCATGCTCATCCCTTCCTACACCACCAAGAACCCCCTTAGATCAAAGAAGGAGTTGTGCCAGTAAATCCCACTAGCACTGGGATTCTGCAATCACATATCCTCCATAAACACAATCTAGCGTTTTCTGACAGTGGCAGTCAACAAAACTTTAATCCAGACTTCTGCACAGACTTGGTGCCAAATGAAAGCAAACTTTGATATGACAGTAAACAGCTCCATTAGAAACTCCTCCAGGAGGGAAAGCAGTGGAAATCACTTCCTTCACATGAAGGGGGAAATCAAGCAAACAACAGGATAGGATGAACTCCTTTTAAATTCTTATAAATGTATTGCTTTATGTACTGTTTCTTGGAAACACCTGAAATTTTCCAAAGACATTCAGCCTAAGGCAGTGAACAGGAGAGGAAGATAGAAGCATCAGCCCAAACTATTAAAGACTGACAAAGTTATAGGCAACTGTAAGCAGGGATTTGTTATGGGGAACAGAAACCTTACAGCTTATCCAGGCCCCTGGGAACTAGTCTTACTGAAAAAAAGGTGAAGGAACATTGTGCACAGCAATTAGCAAAAAGTGCTGGACACAGGGATTGCAGCAGCTGCAAACCATGCTTTTCTGTATGTCTGTCTAGTGCAGATACAGCTTTTGTCCATGAATGTGCAGCAGTCAGATAATTAACATGCACTTCCAACATGAGTAAAGTCTTTACTATCATGAGTTTATAGTGGCCACACTACTCAAAGGGCTGAGGTAGACAGCAAGGATTGCTGGCCTTGCCACGTGACACACTAAGTTTAGTCAAGATTACTTCCCTTAGCGAACCCACAAGGACTTAACCTAGGTAACAGCACAGCCTGAGAGCTGAATGAAATCAGGGACAACAAATGCCAAGGAATGTACATTGGAATTCAGGACTGTTCATTCTCGCCCAGGCAGGAGAGGAAGCTAGAGCCAGCATGTGTTTAGGAACCAGTGACTACAGACCACTCAGCTCACCAATCCATACAAGAATTATATATAAAAGAAGCACCTTTTACTTTGGTTTCCTAAGAAAACAGGGTTTGTGCCACCATCCTGCCTACCTGCACTGCCCTTCTTCCCTCTTTTCAACTGCACAGGTAACTTCAACCAGATGTGACAAAGCAGTAGTGTCCTTAAAGATGCAGCTCTTGCACTGTTGCTGAACACCGGACAGGAAATAGACCCAAACTCACCCTCCTGCTGAGGGAGAAGCAGGCAAAACTCAGTCCCTTATCCTTCCTAGAAGGCCAGTGTCACCACCTGGGACTCTCCAAATCAGCACAGCACAAGCGGTTAGTGTCAAATGGATCTGAAAACATCTGGAAGCAGGAGGGAAAGCAGGAAGGAGGAATAGGAAGCATCATGTAACTTGATAGGCAGTTTTGTGAGTTTTGGTGCTCACAGGACCTCCTCTTCAGTGAACAGGTAATAGAGATGTATAAAACAATGAGCGATACACAACAGATAAATAGGGACTTTCCTTTTTCTCTTGTATTTGGAGAGAGAATTAGAAAGAAACAACCAATGGTATTCACAAGCAATGTGTTTAGGAGGAACTGCGTAAGTGAGAGGAACTTCCAGCCAGCAAAAGATAGCAAAAGGCAGGTAATATTGTTTAAAGTCTCCCAAGTCTCATTGATTCCTGATGACTCTTAGGCTCAAATTCCTGGCAAAGATTTGGGTGTTTCTGAGAAATTTATCTCAAGAGCACTAGAGGAGTTTTACAAGTTACCTGTATGCAAATAGAGAGCAGAGGTGCCTGCTTGGCCTTTCTCCTTCTCAGCACCCTGGAACCTACTGTGGGAACCAGCTCTGTGTATCTCATGCTGCATTGCAACTGTGGGCTGAAATTCCTATGCCAACAAGGAAAAGAGAGAGACATTCTCTCAGTTGGGTAACAATTTGGTAGCAGAACAAATTCAAGTGGCCTCAGGGACCTTTATCTCTGCTATGATGCAGGCCTGGACCACTACAAACCAGCTTATGGGCTGTGACAAGCCTGGTGTGAACAACAGGTCACTTGAAGAAAAGGTGGATATACAGCGTCCTTGAATACAATCCACTGGGGCTGGTACAGCCAGTACCTAATGAGCTTTTCTGCCTGTCAGTCTGCGCAACCTCGGCCTGTGACCTGAACGTCTCCCAGTGGCACCCTGAACAGTCACAGCCTATGGCCTTTGCAGCTACACAGATTTCTCACTAGCTCTGTGGGTTATATCAGCCAAGTATTGCCCAGAATCTAAATGGGATACACTTAGGTCAACGACAGTCCCTGAAAACCAGGATCTGCTGTGCAGAATCCCTAAAAAGAACTATGAAGCTGAAGACTTAGGTGCTACCTCTTAGCTAGGAAGCTGAGCTGTGCCTGTTTCAGACAGGCACACCTGAATGGGTAGAAGAGAGGATGGTGCACTGAGGCTGTCACGCACACACATCTTTACGGCTGCCTATGCACTTCTAGACACCACTGACACAGAATGCTTGCAGAAAAAGTTGAAGAATCGACAGTGGCAGCACAATGTAGGGTATTATGCCATACCCTCTTTCCAGGATCCCTCTGCTCTAAGCAGACAGCAGATGATGCTTTATTTATTTACAGTATAGCAAGGCCCACTCAGCAAAAATTGCCAACCTTCTTCTGACCAGAAGCTCTTCCGAAGCATGATGGCATCTAGGTCTCTCTCCCAGACAGAAGCCCTCTCTCTCTTAGCTGTACAGGAAGCATAGCATTATAGCTCCTGTGGTTGACACCTCAGCATACAACGTCCCCAGCCAGATCCACTGTACTGTGTGCCATCCACAGGTAACCAAAGAGCCTTCCTGGTTCCAAACATTTATACTCCTAGCAGTCACAAACCCCCTGCATGCACTGGCTAGTCCTCTGAGCAGCAATTGAGAGCTACACTCCTGCTGGCCTCACACTCCATTTGGAGAGATAACTAGGAATTTCACAAGGGATGACTGCAGGGAGCGAGCATCAGCTGGGACACTATCCCTGTGCAAGCTACCACATCTTCTTGTATCCTGGCTGTATTTTGCTCCCTCAGCACAAGACAAGCCTTCTTCCCAGGTGATTCCAAAACCCAGGTGGCCTACTGCTGTGTACATCGCATGAGCAACACAGCACCCAAGCCTGTCAGATTCACCATTTAAATGTCTGGATGAAATTTACTGTGCCTCACAAAAGAGACAGAACTACCAGAAACTTTTCATGTGGAACAGGGGATCACAGTTTCAAAGAGGCTGCCATATGATAGTCAAAAGTTGGTTCAAAATAACTTGGATAATTGTCTTCAAATCACATTTTTAAAGCCCCTCTTCAAAAGCCTCTTTCCCCAACACACAACTGAGAAATTAATTGCTTAAAATTTTCAGACGATCCCAATTTTGAAGTGTCTCACATAAACATCTGACTGATATTCCTCCACAAAGCCACTGACAATATTCAGAGAAAGCTCAGGAGAACTGGAGAAAGAGGCTTTCTGGTCAGGAATGCTTGGCTGTAGGGCCAGGTGCTAGAGAGGATAACTGTGAAGGTAAGCATAACCATTTCCACCTTGGAAACCCACCTGTTTTCTATAGTCTCACTGCCCTCAAAGATGAAATCAACTGCCCACACCTGTTAGTGAAGAGCTCCTACATCCTGTCTGCTACACCCAGGGAGAGGCAGAGAGCTGGAACAGCTGCAATTAACTTGGTGTCTAATTTCAGTCATGCCAAAGACAGCTGTGATCTATTCCATGCTACAGAAAATAAAGCAAAAAAAAAAACCAACCAAAGAAAAAATTGAGAAAAGACGGAATGAAGAAAGAGGTGAAACCAGGGAGGAAGCAGAATGCCATATGAGGGGAAGCAGAGCCTTGGCGAGGAGACATGAGCCTCGTTCTGTGAAGCACAGATTTTCCTCAGCTGCTGATCTGACCCAGTGCCTTTAACAAGGAAGCTGCCCAGGCACCCTCCCTGCCTGGGGAACTAACGCATCACAGCTACAGAACAGCTCATCCAGTGATGAGCACGCAGTAACGAGTAATAAACACTGCTTGTAGTATACATCATCTTTAATTTTAACTGCACTTTGGAAGCAGTAATTAAAACGCAAGAAACTGAACGCAAGAAACTGAACGCAAGAAAGCTGAAAAGTGTAAAACAGCCTGCTGCACCAGAACAAAGTGGGTCCAGAGAGTGAGGAGGACAGACCCCAGAAAGCTTTTCTTTCCCGGAGACTGACTGCTGTACAGCTCTCCTGAGATCTTCACCACTGACTCCTCTGCCTTGCAGCCATCTGACACATCCCTCCTGGCTGGGGAGCAGACCGAGTAATGAGGGGCTGTGTCACTTCCTGAGGATGAGTAACCATCTGAAATCTTAGTAGCTGGACTGGGACTCCGGAAAGGATGACAGATCCTTGGGCAAGGAAAGGAACAGAAAGCAAAGCAGAACAACCCAGGGGGAGCCAAGCTGATGGTGAAACACAGCCCCGGCTGCAGGCCAGCCAATGTCAGCAGCATGTGGGCACCTTCCTAGGTTACATCAGACTAAAATCCAGACTACCCCTGGTGCAGGCTGCCTGTTGGGTGGTTGACCTCACAGGGAAGGATGTCAGGCCTAGGGGAAGAGAGGCTCTCCTGAGTCCCAGCACTGCTCCTCTAGATGCACACACCTCAAACCCACACTTCAGGCACAAAATCCACATGGACAAACGGAACTAAGCAGTGCAGTGATTTGGCCTGAGGCACGGATGTGTGGTTTTAAACATCCCTGTAGTCTTAAGTAACAACCCAAAGGAGGGTGAGTGATTTCTGTGGTTGGGTTTATTTGCTTTGTGTGCGTACAGGTTTGTCTGAAGTTGTGTAATTTGCATTTTACCTGCTGCCCTTCACTACAATAACTCCTGCCTGTTCTGTCAGGCAGACACCACAAACCAGCCTGTTACCTCCTGATTTTGCACAAAAAGCACAGAGACTGCCAGGGAATAGGGCATCCAGGAAGGGAGATACAAACCTCCTCCAATACAAGAGGAGACATGATTGAACTGGACATTCAACAAACCACATGACTCAGTCTAATATTTCTAATTGTACCTGCCACAATGTACCAGCTTGTCTCCTGCTAGGATGTGGGGAACTTTGTATATGCCAGGTGAGATAAAACATTTTTTTAAAAAATAAACATATATTTTAATAAACATTTCTGGTTAATGCAAACACAAGTTTTACAAGTATCTCCCCACTCCACACTTTCTAGAACTATGCTGATGGGAAAAGACAGCCAGCCCTTAAAACTTTAACTTTTTTTTTTTTTAAGAGACCAGAAATGAACACATTTTCAGTTTGTCCCTGTGAGTTCCGAACAGAAATAAAGGGCACATTTTATTCTTGGGGATGTTGCTCCTCTAGGACTCATTCACAGAGACTGCTGGAAATGAGGCTGCTGAGCTTGCAGCCGTGTGCAGCAATGTCCTGCTGCAGCCCAGGGTGGCTGTATTTAAGCAATGAAGGACATACAGAAGGGGGGCTGCCAGAGGGAAGACATTTATATCCTTATAACTAGGACTCAGGACAGAAGACACTTTGGGTCTTTTCTGGATGAAGCACTAGCTGGTATAAATAGCAATATAACTGAATCCTTTACCATCTATGCCAGACTACACAATTAATTTTTACTTGGCTCTGCAGCGTAGTTTCTTTGCATCACACTAAGCAAGACACAATGATCAGGCTCCAGCACAGCCCAGTGTAACCTCACAGCCAGGAATAACAGCTGCAATGGCCCCAGAGGCCAGAAGGAGGGTAAGAAACACCGTATCTCCCACAAGAAGATGGGAGACATTTCTTCCCTGGGATCACAGCACAGCCATAACAAAATATACTTGACTGTCAAATCTGTCCCAGCTGCTGGCTGGGTTAAACCACGACACCAGCTCACAGCTTTGTGAGTAGCCCTGATCTGCTACTGTAGCCAACTCCTCCCTTGAACTGTGGTACCCAAGGAGCTCAGCTGGGACAGTACAAGTCTTTCTACAGTGAGATCTGGATTTACCATAACTATTAGTGGCTGAATGCTGACACATGGAAATACAGTGTTTAATAACAAACTCATTTTAAACCTCAAACGAAGCCCTCCTCTTGTCTTTCAAACAGCCAGAACCACAGTGGTTTGGCACATTAATTATCAGGGGAAGAGGGGCAGGGGAAGAAAGGCAACAAAGATCCAAATAATGCTGAAGTTCGGCAAACTACCACAGCAACCCTCAGGTCCTGGCAGCCCTCACAACAGCTAACCCGCAGGCTGGTTGTAACCACGTGCACTGCTACAGTCGTGTGACTACTCAGCACAAACACCTGCTGTTTTCTAAACTGAACTATGACTTTATTACAGATGATCTTAGCAGAAGCCCAGCAGAAATCTGAAAACATCTGATGAAATGGAAATTAATTCACCAATTTTGGATAAACAAGTCTTGAAAGTGGGAAGATGAAAACCACTGTAGCTTAAAGTGTATGGGCATTGGCCCTACTTAGATTCAGATATTTCCTTATTCTTACATACTGTGACTTTTTGTAGTCACTCAGTGGGATTATGCAGTACCTAAAACGAGATTTGTCTGTAAATCTTTGCAGGATCAGGCCATAAGTGCACATGTGCAGAACAGAAAACAGATCAGGAGCAAGTCAGGATTCCTTACACAAACTTGATCTCGACTTCCTTATCTTAACCTTGCAGTGCCAGCGATCCTAGCATCTCTGCTGATACTCCAACTAGCACACATTTCCACATAGCAGATACTCTCCCGTCATGCCTATTTGAATCCAGAAGGTATAATTCTGCTGGCTGTTTAGGTGCTTGCTCCATAAAAGAAGCAATTGCACGGCAATGTGAGAAGACCACGGCATTATGTCATGCTCTGGGCTACTGAAATAGAGTGATGCCTGCATACCGTGCCTACACACACTGGAATGACATTCTACCGCCGGGGAGCAGTCCAAATTCCTGCTGAGCCCGTGAGCGGCTATGGGTGGGGAAAACCGAAGGACAGGGCCTTTCCCTGCACACAGGAACGTGCCCTTCCAGACGGGCACATGACTACAGACGTATTTGTGCTATAAATGCAAATACAGCCGCGCCCGAGTCCTCGCCCGCAGCCCGCGTAGGCGCTCGGCGGACAGGCAGCGGGGCGAAGGCTGCGGGGAGCCCGGCCCGGCTGCCCGCCCCGAGGGGCTGGGGATGCTCGCCGACCCTTCAAGCCCCGCACCGACCACAGACCAAAGGGAGTATTTACCTGCCGCCCGGGGGCCGCGCTCCGCCGGTGCTCCGAGGAGGGGCTCCCCGCGCTTCGCCCCGGTCCGGTCCGGTTCGGCCCGGTCCAGAGCGGAGCCGCCGGCGCGCAGGCACGGCCCGGCCCGGCCCGGCCCCTCCTCGCCGCCGCGCTGCAGCCGGGCGGCGGGGCCGCGTCCTGCCGCAAAGCCGTCCCGGCCGCCGCGGGAAACGGCTCCGCGGCACCAAGGTTCCTGCCGCCGCCGCCCGCCCGGCCGGGAGCCCCGGCGCGCGGGGAGGCCGGCGCAGAGCTGCCCGGGCGGCGCGGCGCCCCTCCGGCCTAGCGCCAGCGCTGCTAACGGCGGCAGAGCGGCTCGGCCGTCACCGCCCGCCCCGGTAACCCGCCAGCTTCTCGTTTCCCCTTAAAAAAGTAGTAACAGAAGACCTTTCCCGTTTTTCTATACCAGCATAAGGGGTAGAAGTGCACCTTTCCATGCGTAACGCTGCTGGGACTCGGGGAGCTGATACTTCACTCCAGGAGAGACGGAAAATGCAAAACACTAACCGGATTTTTAGAAATCCCAGGTGCGAGCACCCTTACCGAGGCGTGAAGGCTGCAGGGAGCAGCAGGTGTGCCCATTCATATCGCCACAGGGCAGCAAAAGGTCTCCGGCACAACCTGTTACCCAAAGAAAACAAAAAGTTACAAGGCAACTAGACATGGCTTATTTCATGGGTAGTAGCACAGCACCCCACCCAAAAATGCAAATCCTGTAAAAATAACCTCACCGTGAGAAATCCCCACGTGCGGATTAGGGATGTACCTGAATTTTGACATCCGGTGTACGCAGACCGATTCTGAGGGGCCCGGCGCGCACGTTTACAATGACGGGCGCTGTGCCGTTTCACCGACCGCGTGTCCCCAGGGAGCCGGCCATGCTGCGCTGAGCAGCAGAGACAAGGTCAGCGCTGACATGGAACTGCACGAAAACGCGGTGCTGAACTGAGCCATAAAGAGATTCACGATCTACAACAAAAGGCAGGTGTTAGGTTAGCTTCCATCTGTGGCTTTTCTCCTCATCCTCGCACACCAGCCGTTTAGTATGTACTGCAAAATGCGACCGGCACAATTAACAAAGTCGTGCTTGTATGGGTTATCTCGTTTCAGCGGCAGCAAGGATGAATGAGAACCTTTGGCACAAAAGAACCACCAGTTCATCTGACTGAAATTTCATTAATCTTGGCCTTTACAAATAATACATTACTAGAGCGCCATAAATTTCAAGTCCTGCTCCTAAAGATGAATGGCTTCTTCGCTGGGTAACAGTCAAAAATTGATCTTTTTATTCTAATTCAACTGTACGCATGGCGATCTTTCAAGGGACAAGGCAGTATCATCACGTGCCATGTTATTTATCGCCACCCAGCCTCTGCTCAAATGGTACCGAGACAGTCATGTCTTGGACTCCTCGGAAGGAAAGAGGCTCTCTAGGACTCCCAGGTGTGATGATGCTTCAGGACTTGTCCTTCTGCCAGCTATGAACTACGAGCTCCCCTTCCAGACACAGCATACTCATGCGGGAGGCACAGGGCACGCTGGTCCGTCGCCTGTGGGGACATGAATGTCAGGGGAGGAGAGCAGGTAGGCAGTTCAAAGAGACACGTAAGAAACCATCCCTCCCCTGGTTCTGATTTCACTGCTGTGTTGAAGAGAAATTGCCTGAGTTCAACATTACACTCATGCTTAGATCGTTTTCTGGGGAGCAGCCCCTGTATAATTTTCCACCATTTTTCTATGGAAAAGCAACTTTAGGCTGCATAAGGGCACAGATGTCATTTCTTTATAGGGGAGGACAGCAGAGAGGCCTTGTTCAAGAAGAATCACCCTTCTGCTCAAAACCAGACCCCAGAGACACTTGGCAGCCATAAATGTGGAAGGACAGTAACCATACGCCATGAACCCAAACCAATCCCAGTTGTCCTAGCAGCCGCATCAAGTCCCAGGCATCCAGTGCAGTCAGGCACTATTCCTGCCCCCTCTCTTTCCTGCAGCCCAAGCGCGTCCCACGGGGCTCCTTGGGACCCCATCTGCCAAACACATCCAGGCACTGCACTGGTCTGCACCGTGCAGTCCCCAGCGCTTTGCTGTGCAGGAGATGGGAAAGGCACTTCCTGCCAGGACTCCGTGACCCCAGCCCCTCCATCCTCGCAGCATTGCCTTCTGCACTGCGGGGTCTGTAGGAAACTGTTCCCCCAAGAAAGATAAGGAACACATAGTAAAAGAGGCTGATACTGGTCTCTTATTTTTATCCTTCTCAGCCCTCTAAAGAGCACTTTTCCCAGCTGTAGATATTGCTAACTCTGTCCTCATCTGCTGGAAACCCTTTACAAGGGCAGGGATGGGAAACACGTTCCATTTCCTAGGCAAAATCAATTAACATGCACCTTTCTTACACACGCTGTTGGGGAACGGTTTGGATTCAAGTTTTTTATTTTCCATCCTGTCTGAGAAGCACTTTATAAACAATTTTCACCGTTTTATTGGCGGGAGGAGGAGATTCCATCCCCTTTCTAAATGACATTTTTATCTCTGTGACCCATCACGTACCCCTCTACCACAGCTTAAAACAACTGACCCTTTCTGAGAACAGGTGAGCCTACGTCTTCTTCCCCTAGTTTGGCAGAGATTTCTCTTCCTGCAGTCTGTGTGCCAATTGCAAAGAACAAATAACCAACCTTATCCTTCAAAGCTGCTGGATAACTAATTCTGAAGAAATACGAACCTGGGAATACTTTTTGTTGTTATAACTGTAGATATTTAAGAAAGTAAGTTCCAAAGTTTGCAATTTGCATTGTTTAAGCATATCACCATCCTCCAACATGAGATCACGGGCTGTTTCAAGCAGGATATACTGGTTAAAGACATGGTGGTGGCTATTCAACAAAACCTTCCATGCAGTTTGACTTCCAGCTCTGTCCCCCATGTTCATCAACCACCACCATATAGCCCAAAACTGAACAGGGTGCACAGAGCCACCTGGTGATTAACTGTACGAGTGAATAAGCTGTGCCCTACATGTCCACACGATGAAGACAGCAATAGTCATTTCCCTTCTGCTTGGAATGCCTCAAATGCCAGCTTTTTCTTAGACTGAGGTTCTGGAAGTCTAAAGAGTTGTCAGAAGAGGGAGAAAACAGCTCTATATGATAAGACTAGAAACTTAACTTAGCTGCTTTCCTTGTGGGAGAACTTACAGGACAGTGCTCTTCTTCAGATCTGAACATCTCCCGTGAGTAGTGCAGAATCATCTGCCACAGACCAGACCCTTGTACCATGTATTCCTGGGCTTGGCTCCTGCTGATAAGAATCCAAACAACTTTCTCTTAAACTGGGAAACTCTCAAGAACCCTTTGGGCACATCCTTCACTGGCAAATGTGGAAGGAGCAATGCCCATTTATCGTGGCCATTGACAGACTTGCCAGTTCACACCTGCTGAGCCTCAGACCCACTGTCTTTCCCCACTGCCTCTGAAGAAGGGGCCTTTTTTCACACATTTTAATTACTGACTCCCTACATAGAAGCTATTACCTCACAGAAAGGCCGTTAACTGGCACGTTCAGCACAAGATGAAACCTTTCCGATAATTGTTCCTTGAGTTCATGTTTGTGAAAATAAATATCATCAGATGATTAAATTAAACACCGCAGCCAGCCCAGCTATACACTATTTTCACTTATCACGCAGAAGGGGAGATCAAAGAGAAAGGCTCAGGTAGAGTTATTTCAACTCCTCCAAGTTTGGTTGATAGCTACCCACTGAACACACTAATTAGCTTCCTGCTTGGGGTGTGCAGCACAAAATTAACCCTCCCGAAATTGGGCAGTATAGCCATTTTCATGCTCCGTAATCAACTGGATGCAGAGGGACGACTGTCACCTCATTCCCTCTGTAGGGTAAAGCAGCAGCACAGCCTGATGCTGATTTCAGAGACTCTTGGGCCTCCATCCCCCCTGGTGTGTTCGAGAGGACAGCTGTGCCTGGGGAAAACAGGGAAAATGGGGAAAGGCTGGAGGCACTCCTTCAGTCCTGCGGGGCTTCTGCCTCCCACCTCTTCCCCTCCTTGTTGGTGAGCAGACATGTCTCTGGGCTCCTGCAGTGAGGGGCAGCACGGCTCTTGCAAGCCCCCTGGCTCGGGCCCTGCTTAAATAGGGAGATAGTTTCTGAAATAGAGTTTTGCCCAGCACTTCCCTGCTTTGGTTCTTGGGCCGTGGAGGGCAAGAGAGGCAAGCAAAGCAGTGGGCAGCATAGCCCTCGTTCCCACTGTGAGCCCGCTGTCCTCCCCGTGAGCACAGACCCACACAACCAGAAAGCTCTTCTATTCTTCTGCTAATGGGATTGGCACCGCTTAAAGCAGTCTGCGGGGGTATTGTCTGCAACCACAGCAAGAGAAACATTATTCAAAGGCCATTCAGGCCCCAAAAGAAGCGGCAGAGCAGAGTAATTATCGGAGACTCTCCATTAACGAGGGCATCTTTGCTCTTTGTCTGTGTTGGTTTAATAAGGGCCACTAATGGGGCCGGGGGAGGGGCACGCTAATGCTTCTAAACAAACCTCCTTCCCTTCCCCACCCCCGCGCTGTGAGGAGAGCTGCCTTTATGGGCACTGACAGCCAAGCTGGGAGTTACCATATTGCAGAGTGACCTTCGGGAAAACTTAGTGTGAACCCAGCCGCTTTCAGCCCCATCCCCACCGAGCCGCTGGGAGCATCGTTTGGGTAGCTGTTCTCTTTTTAGCCATTCCATATTTCCCGGAGCTTGCCAGGCCCTTTTACACACCCTCCGCCCGACCTCTCTCATGTCATCTGGTGACCCTTCATGGCTGGACACAACTGCACTGAGTGGCAGTAATGAGGGACGACAGTGCAGATTAAGTTCTCGCAGCAAAACCTGGAGCTGCTGTCCATTATCCAGCAGCTGTGACTGGGAGATGCTGCTGGGAAGGCAGGATCCGAGCAGCCTCCCGTCCCCAAACTGCTGGAGAAGGCAGGCTGGGATCTAGCACACGCCAGTGTCTCCTACCTTCTATCCATGGGCACTTTTCTGGTGATGGAGATGGACTGAGGCAAAAGCCAGCATGAACCCCTGTGCCGAGGTCCTTCCGAGGCACTCTCAGGAGTGTGCAGCTAAAATTCTTCTGAGGGCTCCCAGACTGTCCCCATCTTCAAACAGCAGTTGTAAGGGGCCAACTTCTGAGGCAGTTTGCAATATTACAGGGTCAGATGAACGCTGGTCACTTACACAGTGAAATGTGGAGGTCTCAGGAGGTGTCTGCAAAAGACAGCGTTCAAGCAGTGAACTGTAATGATACACACATATATGAATAATAGACCAAGGGAACGGTATAGCCTTTTTCAACTACAATGCAAAAGGTGTTGTAGATACACGGTTGAGACCTGCTGGAGTCATTTTAGCCAATGAGGAAAGTAAAGAACAATAAAAAGGAAATGACTCCCCCAAGTTTGTGCAGGTCTATACTGAAGCCAAGCCCTGGACATGGTGCTATTCTTCCTCACCTTCAGAAGGTGCACCCCTAATGGTCGGCTGTACTGTACGACCGGCCCGTGGAGTGCAGAGACAAAGCAGCGCCTGCAGACCTGACACGTGCATGTCAGCAGTCTCAGGAACCTTGCTCGAGAGCCACCCGATGTCAGTGCCGCCTCTTTTGTTTTATTCAGCTCAGCACCGCACGGAACGACAAACTACTCCTTACAGGCACCCACCCAGCCCTCTCCACTAAGGCAAATGTCCTGATGCTAAAGGTTTATCACAAGCAGAGGAAAAAAGATGTGTGCAAACTCCTCACTGCTTAAACCACAAGACTCTGGCTTGAAGAAACAGATGCCACACAGGATTTCACCCTTGTTTCCTGAGGGCTTGGTAGTTTTGAAACGTTCATGATTTTGTCCTTTTCCTTCCAACATTTCAGCAGTAATTAGATCTCTTGTAACAACAGCAACTTTTCATAGGTGCTTCTCTGGCTCATCTCTATAGGATCAAAACATCTCAGAACAGCCTTACAAGTCAGAGAGCAATCACCCTTTACACGTCGAGAGCTAAGTCACAGGGAAATTAAATAACACCACCTGAGGTCATTCTTGCCATAGCTAGAGCTAGAAAGTGGATACCATTCTTTCTCCAGAGTCTTAGTGCAGTGTTCCGAGATCAGTGGTATTCCTTCTCCTGTTTTTGAAATGTCTGGAGGATCACATTCCTGAAACAGAAATGAGTTCTATTTTCAGCATTTCATTCTTCACGTTAATCACAATTTCTGTTCATGTTCTGTTTTTCTTTTTAGAAGAATAATTGTTATACGTATACAGTGGAACTGCCTTTGCCTATGGATTTTGCAATCTAAATTAGGAAGTTAATACACTGCTACAGAACACAATGGATTACTAGGAGCACATGACCTGGCCTCTGGTTGGTACGGGTTTTGCTTTGTAAGTGTCTTTAAATATAATCCTTCGTCACCACTAGCAGCTAGTACAGTGAGCTTTGTTGCCAATGAAGACTAAATTTGAACAAAAACAAAATAGCGATGCCAAAGGGAGAATTGAGCTCTCACTGATACCCAAAGGAAGGAGAAATGAATGGAGAGATACCAAAAAAAAGTTGTTAGTTTATGGCTTAGAAGGTATGGGTACCACAGATAAAGCAATTGCAGCATGGGAAAGGAGGGACGTTCAAGGTAGACAAAGAAATTTGTCATGAGAAAGAGAAGTTCTGAGATCTCACCTGAAGGAAAACTCAGTGAGCAGCTTGTGCATGGCAGGCTGAAATAAGATGGCCCTGTGGTACAAGGGAGGAGTGCTCCCGGCAGTGATGGAGACAGGATGGAGGCCAGTGGGTCTGTTTCTTGGAACTTCAGCCAGAATAGTACAGTTGGAGGTGAAGCATCTAGTATGAAACAGATGGGAATGCAGCGAGTAAGGTCTCAGAACAAAAGTTTCAGTCTGAGTGCCATCAGCATAGGCAACCTCATCAGCAAGTCTGTCCAATTTACTGTCTTTCAGGTATAATTCCTGCAGGGACCAAGGATGACCACAAGAGCCCTGTATCAAGCCACTTCTGTTGAGATTTGCTCTTTAACATCTATAGTTTAGTATGGGGATATTTTCTCCCCAGATTTCCCTTCTTTTTTTGTACTAATTCTGCTAACATCCAAATGTTGGCTAACAGACAGTGAGTGTAAGCAGATTCCATCCAGGTTGCTCAGTTTCACTCTATTGCTGTTATCCTGTCACACTTTAATTAAACTAACAGACATCTGATCTGGACCCCACTAAAACAATCAAGGGGGCTGCAGTAGCTGTGCAGTTTTGGATTGTGCCCTGAATTGAGCTCATTAATGCAGATTGAGCCATTTTTTTCAGTTGCACCTGTGCCTTGAAACCCAGGGGAAAATTAACAGGAGTAAGGAGGAGTAAAAGATGCCTTTCCAGAAGATCAGTTGTACATGTTTGCAAACTATGGCGAGCAGAAGACATATTGAAATATGGGACAGGAAGCAGCTATTAATCTCCGTAAGCACATCCTGGTTTAGTTCAATGTAACTTCCCTGCTTTGTCTTCATATCCTTTCAGCTCTTCTTTCTCTACAAAACAAGTCTTGCTTTGCCAGCTTAGCAAAAACCTTTCCCTCTAATGTCCTCAGCTGGCACTTGTTGCACCTACCGTCTGCTCTTCATTCCTGCTGGCCATTCTCCCAGCCAAGAGTGGTACAGGGGAGAACTCATCCGCTTAGCAGCCAGGTAGATCAAGGCCCCACGAGAACAGCGGGGCAGCAGCAGTGGTGTGACATTTTTTGCCTGTCCATGCAGCCAGCCCTATTTGGAAATGTTTAAAGGTGCGAAGGCCAGGTAAGTGGTGACTTTACTCCCCAGGCATGCCGTGGGCTTCCTGTATGAGTTGAGGCCAACTGCTTCTTTCTCCACATTTCCATCGCCACATTCAGAAAGAGGAATGCTGCTGTGAGGATACATCTGAGAACACTTAAACTGAGCGATTTGGTAGCTCAAGAACACATCTCCTAACCAGTCTGATGTGGCTTCTGTATCCACACAATGCAAGGACTGGGATCATCAGGGCATTGTGTTCAGCCTCCCCTTGTTATGGGGTTATAGGCAGCCTTAGGGGATGCAGCTGAATTTTCACTACTGTGTTTTCCTGACACATCTTCACTCTGCTCTCGCTGCCTGTGACTCCTCCTTGCCTGCCTTTGCTCCAGGCCCACCTTTCCGCTTGTCCTGCTCCCATCCCAGTCTCTTGGCCTTTCATGGCCTGTTCTGATGCAGTCCATAGTTTCTCCAGCTTCCTAGTCACAGGCATTGACCTGATTCTGGTATCAGGATGCTGCTCACTCTCTCTGTGAAGCCTTTAATACAGCAGACGAGGAATAACTATACTATGAGAGGCAGTTCAGTGCAGAGATCCCCTAGCCAAGTGCTTCTCCTGCCAACTTTGGGACTGAGCGTAGTACTGACACTTCAGAACTGCACAGCATTTAACTTACCTCTGGCACTGTGCTAACAGCCATCCTGCACCCACAGCCTAGGCCAGTCCCTCTGCACAGCAGCACAACAGTGTGGAGCCTCCAGCCAATTCAGGGATCTCTCACAAGGCACTGCATGCCGTATGGGTACAGTCAATGAGAGCTCCTTGCTGGGCAGCAAACACTGTAGGAAGACAATACAGAAGGTGGAGCGAGATCCGTGAACAGATGTCATATAGCAATGACTTCCAGCCCCAAGTGCCCTGGAAACGTTTGTGTAGAGACACCTGAAACTGACCTCATCTAGAAGTCTGAGATGCCAGAGCTTTCACAAATGTAATCTGCTGACCCTACCCTACAAAACGTCTCTAACAACTGGCTACTGCTAGTTATTGCTGCTAGGAACATGCTCTTGTTTCCTCCTCAGAGCAGAAGTTACAGTCAGACCTTCAGTGTCTGTCTCTGCACTCCTCTGCAGCGACTGTTCAGCTTAATGCTGATTTAATTAGCACAGGGGAGAAAGGAGCAAGATTGCATTGCTGCTGCATCCTGAGATCTCTGGCTGAGGTTGCAGCCATTCAGGTGCAGCTGCAGTTAGATACAAGTTAGAGCAGCCTCAAGGCTCTCATTCTCTACAGTATGAGGAGCAAGGGCATAAACATGATCCGCAGGTATACCTTCCCCATAGCTCACAACTCCTACACAAATACTGTCCTGAGAGCTAAAATCCTATTTACTCCACGAATCCATCATTGCACTCATGTTCAGAGCACATCCAAGAACACGATCAACCGTTCTGCAGATCCTGAATAGTGTGTGCTATAATAGTCTCAGCCTTTTTCATTTCAACTTCTATTGTTAGGGCACATATAAAAAGAAGAAAAAAAAAAAAAAGCTGACAATTGACAGAGAATCTAGCTAAATAAAAACGATGCCATTGGTGTTCATGGAGATGAAACGCTTGGGTGACAAAGGAACAGGACTGCTTTGGCCAGAGGATTCTCTACAGTGTCACCTATAAAAGAGCAAGTAACAACATCTTTTGGTACTTGCTGCATCCTTCAAGAGTAAAGCCCAAGCAATCTAGCTTTATGCAATTGTGTTACAAGATGCAGAGGAGAAAAACTTCAGTTCTCTGCATCCAGGTACATCCTAGTGTCTTCTATTCCACGAACTAGATCAAGCTATTGATCATAGTAATCATCAGCACCTAATGTTGTGAAAAGCCCAGGTACCTATGAAGTCAATGTGCTGTAACGCCTTCCCATCTTCAGCACTTTGCAAGATCTCCCTTGTAGGCCTTCCTGAACAGCATCTATTCCAGCAGGAGAGCATGATTCTGGCTGTCACATTCCACTGACGTCCCCCTATTGTCACTTGCACTTGAGTGATCATTCTGTGCCATATCTAATATCCACCTGTCTGTATGGTCCATCCTACCTGACATGCTGTACTTTCCCCACCATGGCTATTATGGTGAAAAGCAAGCTAAAGGCTCCCCGTTATGCTGAGGCTGGCCTGACAGCACCCTGAAGCCCCTCAGAAGGACATTGCTCCCTTCTTCCTGATGTAGAAATAAAGAGAAAAGTCATGACACTGAACAATTCTCACCCTGAACTGGAAAGGGTCAAAGAAGCCTCACACTTCCATCCAGTAGCATTGCACTTTCTTATCTTGCATGAAACACTTCACATATAGAATAAGCTGTTAGAAGAAAAGCAGTCCAGCTGTATGTGCAGGAGGTGGCTATTCAAAGTCCGTGATGGCCAGCGCCCCTTGCCAGGGGTGCGCCTGTGCATCACTGCCCTCCCCCGGGCAGATCTGCCCCTGCACAAACACGGAGCCCTGGGTGCCAGAACTCAGCAGAGCAGTTAATTTTGCTTTGCCTCAGGCACTGAAGGAATATGATTGTCTGCTTCCTGTTGCCCTGACACTTTCAGCAACCTCACTGAGCATCAGCGACAGCTGAGCTACTTCCAAAGGAATAAGGATTTGTTGAAATACAATTACTCAGGATATAGGTAGTGCTCAGTAGGATGAGAAGCCCACATCAAGAACTCTGAATGATTAAATGGCTGTAATGTAAATTCAATTAGCTCTGATTATGCAGAGTTATCTTAACTGAGTTATTTAAGCTAGTCCATTTCAAGTGTGGCTGAATTTCAGCTCCCAAGACCCCACCTTCTGGTGGCTAACTGCCCTCAACTGCCCTGTTACAGCAACAGATCCCTAGTGCAGAAAAAGAGGTGGCAAAAGAGTCAACCAACGTGTTTCAGTATATTTTCTTGTGCTTTCAAGTCTCCTCCTGGGTGCTTTGGAGAATTGCCCTTGGAGTGCTTCTTTGTGCATATATATACACACACAGTGTGTTTGCACACATCTGTTTGCACGTGCATGCACTCTCCTCTTTGGTCATCCAGCCCCTGCACACAGCAATACTCTCTCGTGCTGCTTACACTCCTTCTACACTTCCCTCCCACAGCAGGGCTCTTCCAGGGTACAAATCCTGCCAGCTTCCTTTCCCTATCTTCTTTTCTGGCTATCGCTCTCTGCGGACACCTGGTGAGCTGTTCCTCACCTCTGGCCAGTGAGAACAGCCTTCTTTACAGCCTACTGCTGACTCTTCATCTGTTGAGGTGCTTCTGGGATGCCTCAGGTCCAGCATGCTGGCACAGCCTCGATTGCTTCAGAGTAGACCTTAACAAGTTGAAGATGTTTTTGCCTTTCACCACCTCAAACCCACTGAACAGCTGTTCAATGGTATCTCCTGGAAATGCACACGAGATGCCTGCTGTCTGTTCCTCCCTGCCCTGAGAGAACGGGCACCCACAGCTCAGCCCCGTGGCCTCCCTCCAGCCCCATGGCTGCTGTTGGCTGAGGCAGAGCCGGGGAGAGGGCACAACACAGAGCACCTTAAGGAGCACATCTCTTAACTTTGTCCACCCAGCAGCCTCTCCCAGCTGAAGTCTTGCGTAGGTGGGCGAGAAGGTATTGTGACAGGGCTGCATTTATGCTTCAGCTGGCTTCAACTGGCTGAGCACAGAAATGCAGCACAGCGGGATTTCTCGAAAACACCTGCGTGGTGCTTTCCTGCCTGTGTACAAGACTGAAGTCTCAATGGCAGGTGTAGTTTGAAAGCTGCACTACCATGAGTGGTCCCTGTGCTACAGCCCCCCCTGTATTAATAGGGATATAAGGAGCTTATTTCCTCAGAGGACGTTGTAAAGATAAATCCAGCCATGAGAGAGGTGCTCACATATATAAGAAATTGCAGCTACAGCATTTCATTATCCGAGGGTCTCTGAAAGCCATGTGTAATTTCCTAAGCAGATAAATTCAGGCTGCCTAGTTTTGCCAGTGATGGAAAAAGGTGCATTATAGTCATCAACGCCACTTTACTTCCCATCTGTGTTTCCTCAAGAATTGTCCAAGATAGGTTTCATTGTGACTACTCAAGCCACGAGCTCCCTCTAGTATCAAAAAGGATTAATGCAGTTGGTACCTTTGCCATCCTAAAGGAACGGAGAGCAAACATAAAGTATCAGTAAGATGAGCAAATTCTGCCCCTTTCGTCATTTTTGACCAAAAAAACCCCAAAACCAACATCCTTGAAGTCAGTTGTGTGCACGTAACACTGGCACCTTAGGAATTGTGAGGCAAACACCCAGAGGACAGAAAAAGGCAGGATCTTATTTTAAATCCTTATCCATGAAATAGGTACAAATTGCAGAAGTCCACCCTGGTCATCAGCTTTCACAGGGAAACAGCATAAGCTGGAGAGATGATGATTCTGGCCATAAAGATTTCGATGGAGGGAGACCACTGTGCTCATTGCAAAAAAACAGCATTGCCACCAAGGAGATAAAAAGAGAACAGAAGAGAATGAACTCAGGTAATAGGGGGGTGAAATAATCCTTTAAGGGTACCTTGGGCCACAATATCCACAATATTCAGGTTGCGTTTTAGAGACTTTCTCTACTCATTATTTCCATTTTATAGCTTTTGGGAACAAAACAGTGTTTTTTTGGTTGTGCAAGAGCTCCTCTTTCCCAAGAGCACCTAAATGGTGTCCCTCGAGCGAATTACATGAGTGGGAAAGGGGTGCCCCTGCTAGGGTTTAGATCTTACATGCAGAGTGTCTTGGCCAGTCTCCTTTCTCAGACTGAGTGAAAGCATAAGGGATGTAGCCAACATAATTTTTGGTGACATTGGGAGTGGTTTTAGAGGTGGGAGGTGACAAGCACAAGCATGTGCTAAGCCCATACGTCTTGCTCTACTGACTACAGTATTTGTGCCATGCCAGGGGCCCAGTCAGCCTCTCTGTGGCAGAGCAATGCTTTCAAAGCACAGAGGGAGCAAAGAGTGTCAAACAATGAGGCAAAGCTCCTGACAAAAGAGAGGCAAGATTAAATGGATCTGAAGCTACACAAAGTTGCTGGCCAAAACTGCAAGCCAAAGTAACACATAGAAGCAACACCAACCTTTACACTAGTGCTCAGTAGTTAAGAGAGTTCCTTCTCCCCCGCTGGGGAGAACGTCGTAACTGTAGTCCAGGCAGGCATTGCAGATTTCAGTTCTTTGTCACACTTCCCAATGACTCCTCTGCACTAGTGTCTGCTTCTTGTCTTTGATACCAACGCCTTGTCCTCGACATACATCACATGTCCACCAGTGGAAGGCCATTCCTTCATGCTACCAGTACTCCAGAAAGAGCAACCACTTAAACTCACTACAAAGTTTCAGTTTTGAAGAGGCTGTTAGAGCTGTTATAGGCTGTTAAAGTTCATCACCTCATTTTTCTTTCAAGGTACTAGGTAAGACTTCAGCATCTCTCAGGGTACATTTAAACAGATAGCTCTCTGGATAAGCTTTTTTCCTCAGACAGCATGTTTGAAGTCTGTTAATTGCTTAAGCATGAAATTAGGTCAAATAAAATGGAAAACCCTAAAGCCTACATCAAGATGTCTTGATACAGCGCACTCCTTGCAATTTATACTCTGCAAGCTTCCGCATTAATGGGAGGATAAAGATGTGGAATAATCAGAAGCCATAGTTACTCTTGGACATCTTGCTAGTGCACTCTATACACATACCGATTATTTTTTATAACCTCTGACAGCACTGATTCACCAAACAGTCATTTACACTGGAAGGGGCCTCCCCAGGTCAGGTAGCCCAATCTCAGCTAAGGTCATGGACTGATTCCCATTTAAGCATCCCATCAAGGCTGGGAAAATTCCAGTCCTGTATTCCTCATGCATAAGACTTCCCCACAAGTAGCTTACACGTATACATAGTCCAGGAGAATCTCCACTCATCATCTCTTTCTCTCACTAATCAGCTTTTTTCAAGCTATCTTCCTTTTCACAGGATCACTTTCTACAGGATATCATTATGTTTCTGGAATATGCTTTTAAATTGCTTTCTCAAGAACCCATTTAAACTGGGCTGTGGTAAAATGACACTATAAATTAACTTTAACTCTCTAAGTGGCTTAATCAGATACTCCTTTCCTTGCTCGAGGTGAACAGGAACAAACTTGTATGGGTGCTGCTGAAAGGGCTTTGGAGATTTGTGATAGGTTGTGCTCAGGTGCACAATGCCAGCTTGGTTCACGCTCCAGAAATTAAGAACATGTTCTATGGGCTTTTACTTTTGGTGCACATTTTCTTTGTGATACAGGTCTCGTTAGGTCTTTCTTCAATATTTTCCATTGCTTCTCTTCTAGAGATTTCTGACACAGCCAAAATATTTGGTTGGGAAATTTCACTTCTCATTTAGCCAAAGGCTAACCATTCACTCCAAACCAGCAATTCGCAACACAACTAACTACTGGTCAAGTAGCCAATAATGCTAGCTCACTGCTTACTCTGTGGGCAAAGATGATAAACGCTTGCTGACCTGTGCAAAAGAAGTTCTGCTTCAGATATCAGCCTTTGGAGAACGTTACGATTCGGCAATGACATCATCAAAACACTGTTCCCCTCCAATTCCTCAAAATGTCAGTAGGCACTCATTATCTTAACCTTGTGCTGCCTTCTTAGCAGCCTTAAATAATTCCATCTCTGAAAAACTAGTTTTTATCTACAGGCCCAACTGCACTAATCTTCCTGTAAATCACCTCAGTAATGGCAAACAAATAATTTCTGACTAAATTAGTAAACAAGGCTACAATACTTCACACCCCAGAGACAGTGTGACCAATAGAATGTATGGGCAAAACTCCCCAGAAGAAACTAAATTACGGCAACTGGAAATCTGAAAAAAAAGCCCAAATGGCAGTATTAACAGTCAGCAATATTATTAGCACTACCTGATCCTGGATCCTAGAAAACTCTCCATATAACCTTATCTTTTCTCATCACACAATGCTGTAGAGACAAAAACCCAAACAGTTTTTTACTCGTCAGTATATCTCAAGACAGTTACTCATGGAAGAATTTAAAATATGCCACCATTGCCTCTGTATCTGCATTTAAACAAGACAATTATTGTGGACTCTCTTCTTTGTATCATCCCGCTGGTACTTCAGCAGCAAGACACCACATAATGAACACAGAGTATTTTAGGCACCTCATAACAAAGCAGGAAGCATCGCTGCCTCACAGCATACTATATTTGTGTATGACATCGGTCAAACCTCTCTGAAACCTTGTTGGTCTTCACAACATTATGCCCCAGCGTAATGTTTCTGTGAGCTCAGAGCTCCAGCGACTCTTCAGAAATTCTGGCCACTCAAAATTAAATATGGTTCTGGTTTCCCTACCTGAAGCTATTTCAGATCCAATTGCAAACCTATAGCATTTGAAAATAGTCACTTCACTGCTAATAACTGCTCTCAAAGAAATGGGAACTCATCAATTCCAAAAGCAATAAAAAATAGACTATAAAACATGTGAAGTTTCTCCAAAATGTCTTCTGATAATTACCAATAATATTCAAACACTTTAACTATTTCTGTCAGAAAATGTATGAAATATACCCTGCCATGAAAAACTTGTGTATTATGCTCTGATGTGTTAACTATTAACTTATTTTAACAACTTCTGCGTAAGAGACCAGATAAAACAGACCCTGCACAGGGTATGCAATGGAGCTCAACCCGAAGTGAAATCACAACAAAGCCAACAGAAACCAAACCCGCCATAGAATGGTATTTTATGAAGTGCTTTATTTCCCAGTTTTCAGCAACAGCTCATAATCACTGTTTTTGTTTGCAAGATCAGAATAAATGTCAGCATACCACCAAAAGCATTAGCCTGTCCTTAACGTCTGAAAGATCTTACCTTGCAAATGATAATTAAGCTGGCTGACTTTATTGTATCTTTCTTATCACTTGTCCACAGTGAAACTTTTCCACTTTGCAGTTATTAGCTAATCTCACTAGCGATCTCTCAGACCACTTTGCAAAGAATTTCACAAGTCTGAAATAAAAGGAATGGAGACATTTTTTTCATAGATTGAACTGGCTGAATAAAACACGTTTCACTGTGAAAACACTGATCTTTTTACAGCTGCAACTGACAAACCCTAGGCTACCGCACCTGAAGATGATAAATTTGGTGCCAGAGTAGTCTGCCTTCCATTTTTTTGTTTGTTTGGTTGATTGGTTTTGTATTTGTGTGTTTTGGATTTTTCCTTCACCTTTTCCTTTTTAAATGGAGCACTTCAGTGCAGAAGATTTTTCTGGGAGTTAGGGAACATGGATAAGCATGTATTCTTCCAGAGCAGCTGGTGGCTAAGCAAGCATGGCTGTCCCCAAGAGCTGCAAAATAGGGAATTCCTTTGACTTTCCTAGAACTTCAAAAGAAAAGAGAATTGTTATAGGCGTATCTTCTGTAGCCTTGATGTAGGCAGGAAGGCATATGGAATAGATTATACAATAAGTAAATAGTAAGACAATAATCAAAAGTGAGTGGTATCATCGTAAAAAACTGACTCAGTTATGACAACGGTGCAACCCTTTCTGAAGCTCATCTAATTACCAAAGACTTACCTTCTCGACCCACCCCAAAGAGCTTTGTGTCCTCCATACAGACAACTAACAATTCACCATGTTCCTTTTAACAGAGAATCTTCCTTTCATAGCGAAACATGGAGAAAGGGGAAGAAATTAAAGATTGATTTAGCTAATGCTAGGAAGCTACCCATCACTTTTGCATTCCAAACAGGGCCCCTATTAGAAACCATGAAGTGTGTCATGTCACCTAGCACCCTGTGTGGATACCCTTGGTAGCCAGTGCCATGTATTTTTGGTAGGTGGTGTAAGAGTCCCACATACATAACTTAGCTTCTAAGTAAGTTCCCTACTCATTCAGGAAAATAATCTCGGTAAAGCATAGGAATATAAATCTCACTCCCAACTCTGCTTATTTCTTTTCCCAAGGTTAACAGTACTCTCACCAAAGACGCCACTCACCCCAGACTTTGCCCCCTTCTGAAGCACAGAGAGATATAATGCCATGAAGATGCTGCATCCGTAACTTCGGTAAGAACAACACGACCAAAGCAGATAAAGTAGAATCTACTGATGCAACTTTCTTTCCTCAGAATGACTCTCCCATGCTCAAACCTGTAAAAACATGGCTGGTATTCTTCTCCAGCAGAAATGCAGTAGATCAAACCTGTTCCTGAGTTGGCTCTGCACCTGAGATTTACTCTAGTGAAAAGGTGAATCAATACAACTTGAAAGGCCTAACCAGAATACATCCAGAAATGCAACCCCTGATTTAGATGAGGTGCACTCCTTTCTACACGTAGAACAGCTTCTTAAAAATTAAAGTTTGACTCATTTTGTATCCTACTTAAAAAATTAAAGGCAATAATGGTTTGAAGTGATCAAAGAGAAATCAGTATTTTCCACTGTGACTTGAGTTCAGATATAAATTTCAAGTACTTGATTCGATTGAGGAAAATTAATTTATTTCCAATTAAAATAGATTAAAATATAGTGAGAAACAAATACAAATTAAAACAGCACCTTTCCCCAGGCTCAACTTCACACCTCCCCCTCACCCAAAGCAGCACAGGGGAAAGGGGAATGGGGGGTTGCAGTCAGTCTGTAACAGCTCCTTTCTATCCCTCCGTCCTCCTCACACTTTTCCCCTGCTCCAGCATGGCTCCTCTCCACAGGCTGCAGTCCTTCAGGATAAATCTGCTCCTGCATGGGCTCTCCGCAGCCTGCAGTCCTTCGGCATAAGCCTGCTCCTGCAGGACTCCTCTATGTGGACTGCAGTTCCTTCAGGAAATCTCCACCTGCTCCGGCATGGGGTCCTCTTGAAGCATGTCATCCCTCTCCTCCTTCACTGACCTCGGTGTTCAGAGGACTTTCTCCCACTCCTTGCTGTGTAGCATTTTGCCCTTTCTTAAATATGCTCTCACAGAGGTACCACCAGCTTCACTGATGAGCTCAACCATGGGTCCTGCAGTGGGTCCACTGTCGAGCTGGCTGGCACAAGATGTGCCCTGCACAGGGCCACCCCTGCAGTTCCCTGCTGCCAATGCCTGGGCACCTGCACCCAATACAGAAGTGTAACTTAAAATCTGGAGATTAAGAACTTCCTTCCCCTCTCCCATGCTCCCCTTCACGTTGTGCCCAAAGAGTCATTTGTGGGGTGCACAATGGGCTACACCCACAGACTGAGCTGGAAGCAAAGGGATGTAAGGGGGAGACAGTTATTTGTAGTGATAATTTGGTGGTACACACAGTGCAAGACATTGCTGTCATCAGCAGGGCTCCGCAGGTGTGCTGGCCTGTGTGGAGGTGCAGGCGTAGGAGCAGATCCTGTGGCAGAAGTCCTGCAAGAACTTCTGGAGTGAAGGGAGCAGTGGAGCTCACCCCAGAATCTTCCCCTCCTCAGTCAAAACATAACAGCATCTTACATTTCAGTCATGCAAGGAACCAACCTCCAGCACAATAAAGTAGAGGGGAAATTCATCCCCAGGCATGGGAAGCTAAGGATGATACAGCAGTTTTTTTAAAAGATAAATTTTTGTTTCTGTGCTGCTCTGGATGGGAGAAAAAGGCAACAGGAAAAAGGCAGAAAAGTGGTAGATAAGAATGTGTTAAAACAATTCCCCCATTCCCAGAAAGTGCAGTGGTAGGAGACAAAAAAAAAAAAAGAGGGATGCCAGGGAGAGGTAATTTTGTGTATGTTCCAAATCTGACATGCACTAGAACCTGACATGAAAACCTGTACACCCACCAAATTATTGTGAAGATACCGATTTAAAACCGGTAAAGGCCTCTTTCCACAGATCATCTGTTCTCAGTAGAAGGTCAAGAAGGTTCTCACTTTCTCCCTCCACATACAAAACGCCGCAGATGTGATAACAGCTCTGTCAACAGTCAAGAACATGGGGTTGTTACACCAGTTTGTATTCAGAAGATAACTACTGCCCTGAAGATAAAAGCAAACATACATGATTACCATTCTAGCTTTTATTAGCACCAAAATCAACAAAATTGTATATTAAAAAAGCATTTACCATTTAAAGTGAGCCACTTCAGCCAGAAGAAACCACAGTCTTGAGCTGTAAGTTTGAGAGCTTTCTCTCTCTTCCAACTAGCTTTTTACAAACTTCACTTCCTCTGGTCTCTTGTCAGTTATCTGGAGTACTCTGAAGAGGTAAGTGATTCTGAGAAAACTTCCACCACACCGCGAACGAAGAGCTAAAATTAGAAGCCAAAGAGGAAACACCTGCACACTTCCGAAAACTGAAGAGCATCATCTGTAAGAAACATAAATAATTAATTTCCAATTCTCCCTCCCATTTCCTTTTAGCTTTTAGAGAAATATCTGTGAGAAAAGGTTAAATTTACATCTAAAAGAACAGTGACCTGACAAAGCACAACTAAATTTGTAGCATGGTCCTTTAGGAATTAAACACTGCACACTTAGATCTAGGATAGAAGATAATTTTTAGGCCAAATTTGTGGCTAATTAGCAAAAGCACCGTTAAACTGTAAGTTGGGGAGGATGGGAGGGTGGTGGAAACTGAGATTTGTTTTCCTCTCACTGCTGACCAGTGTTTCTCTCAAGAAGTTTAAAAAAAGGTACTGTGTGACGAGTGTACTACGTGAAGAGCAAGAATGCCTACTTTTATCATGATAGTCTTCAGTTTCTTATTCCTTCTGCCATCTCCCAGTCTTAACACAGCTTAAATCACAGCATGTTTGAGGGTAACTGCTCTAGGTGCTCCCAACCCACTTGGACTGGGTATACTGTCCATCAAGTTTTCATACACGGAGACCTTGATCTTCCCTTAAGCTGGAAGCAGAATTCCACAGGCCATCCTTGAGGAGATAAACACGAGCAGATCTGCCTCAGGTAGAAACAGAAATGCAGCTTCTTTTGGGAGCTGCGAGAAACTGAAGGTTTTTCCTCTGCTCAACAAGTACTGCAGAACACATGGGCACAGCCTCAGAATTTGTCCCTAGCTCAGCTAGAAATCAGATTAAGACCAAATTCACAGCTGAAGGCTGTGTCATTTCTTGAGACTGACACTGCTGGTTTCACTAAACCAATGCAAATTTCAAGCACAAAGAAAACTTGTCATATCTTGACTTGATGTGACACAGACGTTTATAAACAAATGGTGGTTTGCAGATATTGTTATTGACATGCTGGCAAGTGACCAGATCAGATTATGCAAATGAAAAGCAAGTGCCCTCATGTGTGGGAGAAGTGGTAAGGATTCTGCTGTCATCTCTGTTTCTCACCCCACCCCTTCCCCTGCATGAGTTTGGTTCTATAACTGCTGTTCTTTTTTTGCAGAAGACCCTGAGCACAGTGATTTGCAGCACAGATGGGAGATCACCTGCAGAAGAACAAAAGTGCCAAACCTTTCAGGCTCTGAACATGGTGGTTTTGAAGAACAGTTTGGCATGCTTCTTGTTCTGGATAAAAAGCAAAAAATACCCAAAAATAAATTGGAAAAGGCTTTGGTTGGTTTAGGTTATCATAGGGTTAAAGCACACGCTAACATTTCCTCATAAGAAATTCCTGCAGATCTAGGACATTATCCACTTAAGTTAAAGCTTACTTTGTAAAAAGCATATATGTGAAAGGACTTCAGACAAAAGCTCATCACTGTTTCTTTATAAGAAAAGCTTTCACTTACGTTAAGAAAATACAAAGAGCAGGAGGCACCACTGGCCTACAGTTTCAGTATGCCACGCAACAATGGCAATGCATGGATAGTATTCATTACCACTTTGGTACACACTCGTTAAATCACTGAGACCTGTCCAAACACTGAGCATCTTGTCAAGTAGATCAGAGAGACACAGTAATTCTAATACTTCTGAAAAGGAACAGATTTTCTTTTATTCTCTGTTGAAAAATTCTCTTCCTCCCACCAAAGAATGGGGGCTTTATGGAAGCCACGTCATCAACCTGCAACCTCCTCTGTTCCGTTCCTGCAGGTCCTCCTCCCCCAAGATCTTACACACTCGCTTCATGCTCTCTATGTCCCCTGCAAGCTTGTACCACCTCTTGAGTGGGCAAGCAGGAGGAACAGCTGTCTCAGAACACAAACCATCGCTGTTTCTCAAGGGGTGCATTCAGGACTAGCACAGAGAACGTTAGTCTGGAATGAGGACACTGGGACTGAACTCCTTCCTCTCCCATAGATCTGCTAAAATACACATATCTCTCTCTGGTTCTCCTGCTGCCATTTGATTGCCATACCTAATTACATTTTGAATAGTGTCTAGAGACAAAGGCTTCTACAAAGTGCAGAAGCAAGTCCCTGATCTTTCCTGGAGCCACTGAATGATCAACATTTAACCAAACAATAGAGTTAAAGTTTTAACAGTATTTTAATGGCAGCTTGTGCTGTACTGACACTGACCTGCTGTAGCAACCCATGTACATTAGAAAAATGACCAAATGGCAGCTCCAATCTAAGTTTTTGCTTTCTATTTCCTTCACACTGAGGAAATCAACTCTTATGAAATCACTGTACTACAAAGAGATTTTCATCCTCCTATAAGCCTTATCAATCTCTATTAGAAGAAAGATCAGGAAGAGCAAGAAATTCAATTTTCTTCGAACAGCATGCTCTTGTTTGAACAGGCAGACTGTCATTAACAGAAGCCCAGAACATGCCAAATGACCAACTGAGCTGCACTGCAGAGAGCTAAGGAGAGTTTGTAGTAAAAACATGAACTCAAATTATCCACATTAAAAGATGTGATTATATGTGCGCTAAAATATCTGTATCATTTAACCACAATTAAGTTTAATTAAAACAGTATTAATGAACTACATGCAAACAACTATATTCATGTTTCCATTTTCTTTTTTTCCTTTTTTCCCCAAGATACATACAATCCCTTATGCATGTATCACTTAAAACTATTAAGCTTCCAAAAGTAACCTTTTCCATTTGCCTTTCACAAGGTTCCTTCTATCTGGTGCAGGATAACTGGTTACTGATGAGAATTACTCTCGCAGCATCCAAAGCTCCTAGCTTTCTGACCAGGGAAGGCTCCTTAGGACAAGGACACTCAATATTTGACTTCAGAAAGCATTCCATGCTTTTTTTAAATCACCTCTGTACTAGAACAGGATGCGGCCCTAGATGGCAAACACCCCACTAATACTTTCTACAGCAGTACTGTTTATGATCACTCCTTTGAAGACTCTCCAGAAAACACATCAAATCACTTCAGAAAACAAATTGCTACATGCATTAGAAATGGAATAAGATGCTACAGTGTAACAGCTTACACTGGGGGGAAAAAAACCCTTAAACAGAAACCAACATAGACTCTCTGCCATGTGATGAGATTTTTGCCTTCCCCTCTTTCTCCCCCCAAATCATACCTTAGTTGATGCTTGTTGGACTGACCTGCTGGATAGCTTCTGACCTAAAAAAAAATAAAAATCAACACAGCCTGTTTTACACACCACCTTTTTTGTTCATTCATGAGGTTCACTGTTGCTGGGAGAAGATAATTATTACTTATGGGACAGGCTCTGAAGTTTATTCCTATGAAAGCTTTGTTCAGAAGGGAAGGTCAGATCAAGGAGAATTTTCTCAGAGATTCACAAAGAGCACTAATTTTTCACAGCACCATCTTCAGCTGTATCGCACTTTCTATCCCTAATGGAACAGATTCTTCCTGCGTAACCTTCTGAGAACATATTTGTTTGAATTGGTTTAAGGAAGCAAATTGTGAGTTTGCCGACAGACTAGTCAACGGCCAGCTACTATCCACAGCCAGAATCAGTAACTCAAGTGGTATGAAAGGAAAGAGGCCACTTTCTCAATATGAAGCCCTAACAGCTGGCAGAAACTATCCTTTTCTCCTTGGTTCCTCAAATCTTTCCTAGTTGCTGTGAATGTAACAAATGTCCTGTGAAATGTGGCTGCCCAGTATTCATCCAAGTAAGAATGGTAAGCCCCAAAGCAAGCAAGGGAAAAACTGAATGAAATACAAAGGAACATACGGACGTGGGATCCTGGGGAGACAGGAATAAAAACTGACAGCAGCAAATCTCACCAGTGTTTCCTTTGCAGTGAACTCACCAGCTGCTCCAACAGTCTACAAGTGAAACACTGAGAATCGGAGGGCCTGAGGACATGAGACTTGGGTGGAAGCCCTAAGAAATGCGAAGGAAGAGAGACGTGGATGGATACTGAGCATGCCTGAGGTACACAGAGCTGCAGTCAGAGGGATGAGGAAAGCAAGTTAAGTCAGTTGGGAAGAAAAGGCATATTTTCCTTGGTAACTTGTAAAGGAGAAGAGTCTACGCTCCTGGGTTGAAGCACTAAGCGAATTTTCTTCTTCATATTAGAAGATAAGAATGGGTGTCTTGGACTACGGGAAGTCATTTAGCTGCCTCTGGTACTCACCAAAACACAAGCAGCTCTTGGTTTTGAGGGCAGGATAGGTTTCTCTTTTCTTCCATACCTTTCAACTCCTACAATGAACTCACCCTATCCACTACTGGCACAGATTCAGGAGCTTGCAACCCCTTTCCAGGGCCCTGGAGCCCCCTCAGCGCAGCCCCCTCCAGCCCTCCCTGCAGGACCTTTGCTTTTCACAGACCTTCAGGACCTTCTTCCACCTGGTCTCCCTGAAGCTGTCTTGTTCTCCTTCCTCCCCAGAAATCACTGCCCTCAAGTAGCTCTTGTTTTTCTCCCCGTGAGCCCCCCATAATCACAACATAGACCATTACTTTAAAAGAAAAAAGTAGTTTACATTTGAATAGGAATATTATACATTAAGTTACTATATAAATATATATACACATACATATACAGACATTTGTCTCTAGATATTGTACAAACCACGACAATCTTCATACCACATGACCAAGTCTGGATCTTTGAACAGTGCAAAAAGGACTCATTGACACTACCGGTTTCCATCCAAGTGGCTGCCAGCCTTTCAGGAGAGCTATGGATGTCTGCCTTTTTACGCCTTCCCTACATTTTGCAATAAGTTATTTTTGCATGCACATACATAAGCACAGCCCTTCTTGTCAAGCCAACTAATCACTGTTACAGGTAACCAACGACGAGAATAAATTGGAGAATAATTTGTTCACTTACAGCACTGTGGAAGCTCAGGATTTCTATGTTTGAAAAATAAATGCTTGAACATAATAGCCACAACAAAGTAAACATGAGAAAAACATCTCTAATTCCAACACAAAGTAATAACCAACTACCTTGCACCAAGTTACATAGCTTTCTCTGAGAAAAAACAGCCTTGAGGATTCTATTCAAACAAATTTAAGTTCATTGGAAGTGGTACTGTTTACTTGTGATTTTTGTCACATACATATGTGCTGTTTTTACAACATAATAGAGTCTTTTCTGTAAAATGTAGGTGGACA
Source organism: Rhynochetos jubatus (assembly GCA_027574665.1). Classification (NCBI taxonomy): domain Eukaryota; kingdom Metazoa; phylum Chordata; class Aves; order Eurypygiformes; family Rhynochetidae; genus Rhynochetos; species Rhynochetos jubatus. The sequence goes on along the minus strand of CM050654.1, from coordinate 15,199,941 downwards.
TTAGTGAACTAAGGTTTCAAGCTGAATATAGAGACTGGATATGGGTGATGAGTTCGTGTTCCTCTGCTAGCAACATGCACAAAACAAATGTAAACATACTCTTTAAAAAGGAAAGGTGATGCTAAACTGAAAACAACACAGTAATAAGCTGTAATATGTATTTGGAAGACAAAGAACTGAAATTCTGTGAAAATGAAGGAAACCAAAACCAGAAATGCACGTATTGGCTGAAGAAGCATTCCAAGTAAAATTTTTCAATGGGCAGAATTGCAACTCTCATCCCCAGCTTTTGAAAGCAACAGATTCTTTTCTTTACTGCGTCTTTAATTTTCTCCCAACTCTTTGCTCTAATGTTTTCAGGGTACTGTGCAAATTGGGGTAGATTGTAAATTCATCTCACAGCCTGCAATTCGAGAATTAAAAGAGTGTTTCCTCCAGCTGTGAACACTAAACCAAATGTAGAAGTACTGTCAGAAATATTTTCAGCCCAAGGATGAGGCTGTAACTGATGGTGGGAAGAACAGTGACTGTTAAAGATGAGGGAGCTAAGCAAGAACTGATGGAAATGTAACTTCTCTTCCCTTAAGCTTTTATTCCAACCGCAAATTTATTGTCTGCTTCGAAGAGAACTAAATTGAAATAACTTCTCGCTGGTAACCTTTTGCTGTAATTCATTCTTTTGAGACCAAGCATTGTTAAATATGAGGAATAATTCTCAAAAAAAGAGTAATACTGAGAAAGGCAATATAGTCTGGAATGCATTAGTTTAAACCCTAAGGAAAACCAAAGGGGATGGAAACACTGCACACAGCAGCGTGGCAGGAGGTACGCGTTCCGGTGTATGGTTATTGAGTTGGAAAAGGTGACTGCTGCCTGTGCACCCCAGAACTGTGACTGCAGCAGAGAACATCCATTTTGGACATATTTGTACAATGAACAAGAACAAAAAAAACCCCAAACGGGTGAACCTTGTGGGATGTTACCTACCCAGAAATGAGTAAGGCACACCACAAAACAAGTCAGTGTAGAAACTAAATATGAGAGACTCCAAAGAACTGGAGATTCTCTATGCACTTGCACAACGAAATGCTCTTATTTAATAAGAGCATGATCTTGTCGGAAAATTCTAATTTAAGCTAACCCATAAACATTAGCTTTAAATGAACACCATTAAGTGTTAGTTAACCTCACAGAAGTTAATATATTTTAAGGTAAGCCTAAGATATAGCACCTATGTAACAGATGCTGCATATAGAGGTATTAGGAGCCCAAGTGCTGTGTGAGACTTTTCAAAGTTTTAGCTTTAAATACTCAAAATCAAAATTAATTTTAAATGACCACTATTTAGATGTTTGTGAATGCCCTGGAATGTATGTTAACAAATTTAATAATTTAAAAAACATTAACCTTATGTTCATATAATATTTCCTAACTTTCTCCTCTACATAAATGAGCCAATCTTTTTTCTGAGGGTTTGGGGTTTGTTTTTTAAGTCTGAAAAAGAGCAAGTCCTCTTTTTCAGGGCCACAAAGATGATCAGAGGGCTGGAGCACCTCTCCTATGAAGAAAGGCAGAGAGAATTGGGCTTGTTCAGCCTGGAGAGGGAGACCTTATTGCAGCCTTCCAGTACCTGAAGGGGGCCTACAAGGAAGCTGGTGGGGCTTTTTACAAGGGCCTGTAGTGACAGGACAAGGGGTAATGGGTTTAAACTGCAAGCAGGGAGATTTAGATTAGATATCAGGAAGAAATTCTTCCCAGAGAGGGTGGTGAGACACTGGAACAGGTTGCCCAGAGAAGCTGTGGGTGCCCCACCCCTGGAAGTGTTCAAGGCCAGGCTGGATGACGCTTTGAGCAACCTGGTCTAGTGGAGGGTGTCCCTGCCCATGGCAGGGGGGCTGGAACTAGATGACCTTTAAGGTCCCTTCCACTCCAAACCATTTTATGGTTCTATGATTCTATGATTCCTCAGGCTGCATTCTTGTACAGCACACAGAGGAAGCAGCAACAGAGCTGCTGATATTGCTGTATACAAAATACTCTGAATGTTGTTCTAAGAATTCAACATCTGAAGCAAACTATGTAATTATTAAATTTCCTATCTATGTTGGCATCAGTTTAATTTCATTTACTGCTTTAAATGGATTTCAAGTTATTTGTAGATGTATAATTTTTCTTAAACAAACATGTCTGTCAGATTATAGAATTCAGTGTTTGTCAGTTATTATGGCTTTGGCTTAAACATTGCTAAAAGATATCTCATTATCATACCCATTTTTTAAAGAGTCCTGGTAATTGCTCTAAGTAATACAGACCACTTTAGCCTTAGAAGCTGCCACCGCTGAAAAAGATGAGTTTGTTTTCTGAATGTTCTAGTGACAGCACACTTGCACATATTGCTTGGATTTACTTTACTTGTTTTGTTTTCTTGAGCCTCTCTTTGCCAGTAATGTATCCGTAAGGCCTACATCACCAACAGCAGCAGGATAAATCACATTTATCTGAGTTGATAGCATAAGTGCATAAAGCAAAAGGTAGATAAGCTGAAATGGCAGCATCAGTCATTTTCCGTGAGACAAGACTCCTGCTTTTAGCTGGAGTTACGACCAACTGCTAATACTTGCTGTATTAGCGATAGCAAAAGCTGCATGCAGCAACGAACCTCGTTATAAAGCCAGAACAGAAGTTCAATGATATCAAAGTTGAAAACATTCACCGTTACAAATCACACACTTTTCTCCATCATACCACCTTACATTCACCTGGCAACCTCACCTTTCTCCTCTCCTTGATCTTCACACCATTAACATTATGATCAGGTCAAAGGTGCATTTTCTTAAGCATCCATGTCCTTCCTCACTTTGAAATTTAACATCTTGGACCTTCATTTTGTCACAGAACCATTGCTGTAGTGATACACTTTGCAGTTGGATTCTGTGGTCTTGGAGCTGGCAGATTCTACGGCCTCCGTAGTGCTGTAACAGTCAAAGGTGTCAAAGAGAAAAGCCAACCCAGCACTGTGACCCACATTCTACAGCTAAGGAATTAAGTTGTGGAAGACCTTCAGAAATGCCGACCAAAATGGGCCATTTGGATAGCGCCCAAATTACTCAAAGCTTGAAACAGAAGAGAGAGGTGGTGTTCCACAGGGCAACTGAATGACCTGGAACTGGCAGTAAGCCACACCAGTCATAAATCAAACCAGCTGTCTGTCAGAACTAGTGTAAAATATACCTAGTCTGAATGTCACAATATCATTGAAAAAGAATGGCATTACTTGAGAGCACCCGCCTTTCCTTCCAAGGCATTTAGAGTTCCCAGGTTTGAAAAACCTGTCCAGGCTTCCCAGATTTAAACAGGTGAGGAGGTACGGCAGTCGCTGATTTTATCTGGCTCCACAGACAATGCTTTTTCTCTTGGCTCTTGTTTAAGTTGGCTCACACAGACAGCATCTTCTGTATTCTCTTCAGCTTAAAAACAAAAGAAAAATCAAACACTGAAGTTCAAACTCCACTGTAACGCATCAGCCACAATAACTGTATGCATTTAAAATATTTCAGGAAGTCACGCTAATAGGTAAGGCATTTGTGAAGTTAACTGCTGTTTGAGAGCCAGTTATGTCACCTACTGTGCTGTAAGACATCGCAAGCTGACATGACCTTATGCAGTAAGGGCCCCCTCCAGTAAGAATATTTAAAACATTAGAACAGACTGACACCTTGAGCAGAAAAAACCCTCACAAAATCCCAAAGGAACAGTGAGTTTAGTCCTTGCAGTTATTTAGTTTTATGTTTGACTACACTTCCTTTTGTGTAAAATAGCATTTCTTTAAAAATTCACTTACAATGCTCATCACTTTCAAAAAATTTGAGAGGCATCAACATCTAGACTGAACGAATGGGTTAAACTACTGAATGGAGGAGAGGCATTTGATAATGTCTCTGAAATTCATTTACCCTGAATGAAAACCATTTCTCAGGAGAGAAGTCAAGTGCAATTATAAAGGGGAAAACAACCAGTTGCACAAACATTTGAGTACAGCAGACAGAAAATCCTGGAAATTTAACTTTGACAATACTGTCATATTACTTTAATATGCATGAATTTCAGTATATTTTCTCATTTCAATATTGGTTCTTTTCTATTCTTATTTTTCCTTTGAAAAATATTTTGAAGATCATAATTTTAGTTAAATATTAGCATTTTCAGCAAAAAGTAGTGTTCACCAAGTAAACTGGTGTTTGGTGAAAGCAAGCAATAAGCAGTTTCAGAAGTGATCTGTTTTCAGCAAAAACTAGGTTTTGGGTTTTTGTGCCCTTTGGATTTTTTTTTTTTTTTTACAGTCATGTTTTCACAGTAAAAAGTGATTATAATCAGCTGAAGGAGTCCATGCTGGAATTTCCCATTATCAAGACATTTTTCTCCTTTCTTCAAGACACACGGGACAAAATTCACCATATTTTCTATATTTACATGTTGTGGGGAAGACTGCAACTTACCCAGTGCTGGATGGCTGTCCACAATCCGTACTGGAATAGTGTGTACATCTCCCAGGAGAATCTGATGGACTCCTCCTTCTAGGCTTCTGGAGTCATCTACCCCTCCAACTGCTACCAACTGGCCCATGGTGATCAGGCTGTGATCAGAGCTGGGTGGGGTCCCAAAGGCAGAGGCAGCAGCGCTTTGCTGTGTTAGGCCAGCACCTGCTTGCAGGCTGTGTCCCTGACTAAGTACTAGAGGATGGTTGGTTATTGCGCTCCCTATGGAATCCAGGAGACTTGGAGGGCTGGGAGGGGAATGGTTGTTTACAGCTATCAGGGCTGCTGATCCGTTTGAGGACGCAAAAGTTGACTGCAGCTGTAATCCCTGTGAAAGAGAAGGCAAAAGAACTAACACACTCGTATTTACAGCAGGAGGAATTTGCATTTAATGGCACGTATTTTGCAATGCTGGAACTGGATAGCCGCTGACTTCCTACACAACACCTCTTCCGAACAGTCAATCCCAGCAAACCCAGGCTACGGCTGTACTAGAAAACAATTAGGTCAGTGGTATCCAGCAGCATCTAGAAGATTACTTATGATCATAAAACCAATTTTGGATTGATATTCAGTTTCAAATCATTCCCCAATACCACCCATTCCAAAAGAAGTGGGCATCAAAAGCTAAGCATACTGCTTTACAAGCAGAGAGTGAGGTGGAGCCAGGCTGTCTTCAGAAAGAGGGAAACAGCAAGTAGAACAGCATCGTACTGCCAACTGTTTCTAGGGAAGACAACACGCATTTCACTGGGGTTCAGGAAGAGTGAAGGTAGCTTTTCAAAGTGGCAGATAGGGAAGAAGGCAAAGAGAGCCAACTCTGAAGGGAGATGAGCTTTAGAAGAAGCTCTTCTAGCATGATATTCTTAACCCCACTCTCCAGCCTTTCAACTGGCACGTTTACAGACTTGAGCTGGGAGCAGTTTTACAAATTTAATGTATTTTCTGAAGAGGCTGGAGGAGGATTTAAAAGGAATAAATAAGACTGACTTATCTCTCCTCAGTTTTGCAGCATTTTTATTACAAAATGACTGGAGCATGTGGGAAATGAATAGGTGCTTTGAGCAACCTGGTCTAGTGGAGGGTGTCCCTGCCCTTGGCAGGGGGGTTGGAACTAGATGATCCTTAAGGTCCCTTCCAACCCAAACCATTCTACTGCTTCCATGATTCTTGGTTTGAGGCAGACGCTCACTACCTTCATGTTCTTGGTTTTGCCTTCACAAGAGACCTTAACTTCAAAGTGTCAAAAGATGGGAATGAGATCCTCTGCACCACACCTATATCCTAAATGTGACACGCAAGAGAGGCCAAAGTGAGTTGACAGCTATTTTGTCTCTGTTACTTAGCCAGTGTTTGGGATCATTAGCTGAAAGGGAAGTTGCTGTTCTCAGCTCCCTTCAGCATTCCCAGCACAGAACATCTGACGTTCTATGAACAATGTGACTGTACCTGAAGTTGTGCAAATATCTTGGGCTGAAGTGAAGACAGTGAAGACAACAGCTGAGCTGTTTCTGGTAGCAAGGACTCCCCACTCTGGTTGGATTCTGCTTTGGTGACGACTGGCTCCCCTGCTGAGCTCCCTACAGTGCCACAGAGAGGAAGGCGGCAGTTATGACTTTTTTTTCCCTGTTTAAAAGCCTTCTCTGTGAACTGAACAAACCCCTTTGATCTCAGTACAGACATACAAAAGACATGTATATATACATATGTGCTGTTCTCTTTGCAGAAGAAGTAGGATGCTAAAGAAAAAAGGCAGGGTATGAGAAAAAGGCAATAGGAAGACTGTATGTGCCTGCTCAGAGTAAAAAACAGAAGCACCAGTTTGGAGAGCAAAGTGATTGCAACTCGCCCTGTGCTTAGAATTTCTAGTTATAACACAAAAGAAGAAACATTTCTATAAAAGCAGCAGTCAAATAATTTGACAATACATACACCTCAGTAAGGGCTCTGTAACAGACAGGCATCAAAAGAAAGAGTTGTCTCCCAAAACAAAAATCTCCACAGGAAATCCTCTAAGTCTCACCAATCCCTTCCAAACGTCTTTGTGAAATCAGGAGAACTTCTATGCAGTATCACACCAAAAGTCCATTTATCTGGAGGCCTTTCGACCTACAGATTACCTTATATCCTCAAAAGTCTTACTTAATGCAAGAATGATGGACTTAATTTCCTCAAAACTTGTCAAAATTGAGGTTCACTTGTAGCAATTTCTGCAAGAAAACTTCCCATGAATCATTCCATTTCCTGTTTGAGCCACCCAGAATATTTTGGCCAAGGTTTATCCAGATACAAGTAGACATTGCTTAGCTTCCTATTTCGCAGTTTCCCTGCAATAGCTGTAAAAGAAGAGCTTGCCCTGTGCATGTCGATCAGGCTGGTGAATGGAAAAAACCTGAGAATGGTCAATCACATAAAGCGTTCTAGCAGGAAATTATACAAAAGTTTCTCGCAATCTAAGGGAGTAGAGATAAATTTTTCAACATATATATTGATTTGCAAACTAACTCTTTATTGTAACTGACCATCAGATACACGCTATAAATCTCCGTGAACACACCTACTTCAATTAAGCTCTTTTTAATACTACACAGGGATCCCATATGCAAAAGTGAATATTCCTATATAGGAAGAGATGGTAGCTCTTTCCTTAGGTTGTTTCTGAAGTGTAAATTTGTCCCTATTCGGCACAAGTTGAAATTAAAAAAAAGTATCCAAACAGTAGTTTGAAAAGTCAGTGCATTTTCCCTTACTACCACTTCACATACATTAATGAGAGCTCATTCTTTCAGTCAGGCCTTTTTTTTTTCTTAAACATGTAACACAATTCTCGACATGTGTTTGCAGTGCGTACACATACCCACTCTCACGTATTTAAGTGGAGACAAGATATGCTGGAATAAAAAAATCTGCTTATATTCACTGAAGTGGTGCACACGTGCAGAAAACTAAACAAGTCCAACTCTCTAGCTTCCTTTAAAGCTCAGTATGTCACTGGATGGATGTTTACACATTTGACAGGCTACCTGGGCTAAAAGATTATCTGTGAAAGACTGGTCTTTCACTAGAACTGGTCTTTCTGAACCATCTCCATCATTCAGACAGTTCATACCAAAAGTCATCCCCGCTGAGCTCTCCCACCTCTGTTGAAGGCACAGATATTCTCTGTCTCTCCATAAAAGCACAGTAATAGAAATATTTACACGGACATGCAAGCTTAAACACAGTAAATTCGCTCACTGCAAATTCCTTTTTTTACTAAAAGAACCCCAAGACTTCTTTAAAAAAAGAGGGACACAATTCAAACCAAGTCTAAAAATTTACCTCTTGTCCTCTGACAGTTGTCAACACTGAAATTCTTACCCTAAAAGCACCGAGCAACAGCTAAAACAAGAGTTAAAAAAATCCCAAACAAAACAAAGTCCGACACTGGCCTTTTCATTAACTGTAAACACACTGGTGTACATGAGACTGCTCCATGTAAATCTGGTTCACCAAGTCATTTAGGAGAAATCACACAGTGAGCCAAACCTCTGGGGGTTTATTGTTCCTGCTACAACAAAGCTAAGAAATAGATCGGGGAGTGACAAGGGCCAAAGCGGAAAGAAGCACAAACACAACAGGGCTTCTTCAGGCAAGAACCACAGTGGAGGGTAACTGTCAACACGAGTAAATCTTTAAACGTGAGCACTGTGGCAGTGCCCCTCCTGTCCCTGCAGATTTCTCTATCCACTGTCTGGAACAAGAAGTAACCTCCCTATCCTGTGTTCCAATTAGATGAGGAAACAAGCTGGCAGGGCCACGGAGATTAAAAACATCCAAGAAGTCTGCAGCATTATCTTAATGCTGCAAACGATCAGGCTGTTCAACCTTGCTGCCATCATATCGCTGCTAAAAGCCAACAACTTTCCTGATGAAGTTCATATCAAACCTATTCAACAAGGGATGGGGAAAGCATCCACAAACACCCAACAAAGTTCTTTTGGTGTCACACTAGACAAAATATCCTTGAAACATGTAGAAAAAGGGCAGAATAATCTCATTTTAAATTTATTATCAGACACCATGATCCAGCTGAGCATCTCAGCCTATGTGTAATCCTAAGTGTGTGGGTAGCAAGTAGATCTAGTTAAACAGACCTGTATTTTGTTTTAGCGCATGTTTTAGTGTTGAAGTAATAGTAGCAGGAACTCTCTTTCAGAGAAGGAAAGATAGTGTAACTAGGACCTTCACAAAAACCAGACCTTCAACCATGAATGCATAAAACCAAGCTTCCATAGAAAACTACACCCTGATTTTGCAGCAGAGTGTGGATTCACACATTAATAAAGAAGTTACATGACAAGGAACTGAAGAAACATCTCACAGTCCTGCTGCCACTAAACACACGTGTTTATTTCTATTCTAAGGATTAAGAAAAATGGGAAAGAGTGCTCTTAATTCTGACAACAGAAAGATGGGGTTTCTTCTTCAGGGCCTGATCCTAGCAGTGGAACTCAACAAGCCAATGACTTTGTGAGAAGCAGGAATCCCAATATGCATTCAAGTCCTTTTTAGCAAGATGTTTCAGCATGTGTGAAGCATAAACCATCAAGGAACTCAAGCACCCAGTTGGCTCCTGGGTATTTTGTGCCTTGACAGAGATATCTGTCCAGTAGGAGTTTAATTCTCTCTAGACAGGTGTTATTAGCACCTTGATCCAAGGCAAAATGTTCTTCCCACATAACCATCCCATTAAGAAATTCAGTTGCTTACGGACGTTAAACAAAACCCAAATGTTTCGTACTTCTGCCAACCCCATCAGAACTACACCTATTTTTCCACACACGCAATCAAATAGTTAATAAAAAGTATGCCAAAATAGACATGCCAAACTAGTATATCCTCCTTAAGTTCAGCCGAGTGACAGAACATGACAGCAGCCTCTCTGGGAGGAAACTGAATTTCTGTGACATACCTAATAAAACAAATCACATTTGGAGACAGCTAAGTTATTCATGCAGTCCTACCATCTGAAGGTGGTGAGGCAAACGTAACAGTCACTGTTTCTGTGAGAACATTCCCACTGTCTGTGGTCCACTGCAGCTGAAAGGAAAAAGATCTCAGTTCTTAGAAAGGGTGCAAGTTTGTCTACTGCAGGAATTTTGTCAATACTGTGAAAAGCCTGTCTAAAACTACATTTTCTTTTCTTGTAACTATGCATTTTGGGAGCTCTTGGTTTACAAAAATCAAAAAATACGTATAAGATTTTTTAACATGCACTGTACAAGTAAGGCTAGTGTCTGCTCATGACAGTCCAAAGACTTTAAACTAGAAAACAGTCAGACCATTTGGCTAACAAGTACCACCCACTCACCTGGGCCAAAAGCAGTGTAGGGAGAGGGAAAAGACTGCTGACACAGCGTGGTTTCTCAGTAGTTTGTCAAAGCTGATTTTAAATCAGCAATTCCTTAGCAGTCAGCCTCATAACTGAGAAAACTAGGGTCACTGTATCCCTTATTACTCAAGAGGTGGAAGAAAAAAAAGGAACAACATCTACGCGTTACTGAGCATTCTGAAGTATCTACTTCACGGTCACTCCACTTGCTATGAAGCACACTTACTAATATTTACACATTCAGTGTGTTGTGCAAGCCTGAATTTAGGCTGCTCCCGAGACACACTTCATCCCCATTTTCCACATACGTAAAAGTAGTAGTAACTTCTCCAAAACACAGACAATGACAAAGCCATCAATAAAATTTTCTGACGCTTGTCAATTTTTCTACACCACATGGCTTCAAGCTCATGCAGTCATCATGAATTGCTTGCATTGTATAATTTTTCAATCAACTAATGGCAATCTAATGCTGATGAGATAAATCCGGAATAAGGTTTGAAGGTTTTATTCACATTTAATCCAATTGTACGAGGCCAGAGATTCCACTGAAAATATCGCTGCTGTGAATATAAAGTCACGGAGAATTTTGGATGAAATACAGCTAAGTGGTGAAAATTAAAAATAAGAATTCCAGTATTTAACTCCCAAAATCAAGAAGGAACACAAAGGCCAACATACCGTTGCTGGGATACTCTCAGAATTATACACCACCTCACCATTCCTCAGGGACTTCTGTACTTCATGAATATGGTTCTTGATGTCATTCACAGTGGGGAAGAAGGACAGGTTATGTCTTTCTGGCACTTCATCAGGCTTGAATAATTCTCTTTCCACATACTTTCTGTCACATGTAAAAGGACATTAAAATACGCGTATTTAAAATATATTGTGTTGTTTCCCTCTGTTAACGATACTGCTACCTTCTCCCCTTGTTGCAACGATAAGAACAAGCTAGAGCTGACCCAGTTCTTTGTGTACCTGTTACAGAGTTTGGAATTAAAAATCCCCATGTATTCAACTAACTTTAAAGCGGACAGCACCTCTCAGTGGCTATCTACAATGAAATGGAAAGAGAAGACAAAAGCTGGGAAAACCAGATTCTCGTGACTTATGGGCAATCTATTCAGTAATGCATCAGCCCTGCCATTTACTTGCAAACCAAATTAATCAAATGCAAAAGCAGATCTAGCACTACAGACAGAGCATGCCAGACAGTTCTGTACCTTAGTTGCTTCCTCACTGCATAGACCTGCTCTATTCCCTGAGACACCAGTTCTCGGATCTTGTCTGCCACTTGAGGATGAAGTCGGGAAGGCAGAGCACAGTTCTCATCTTTAACAACCTCCTCCTCCTCCTCAGGAGAAGACACAGAAAAATGGGAGGGTAAAGAAGGAAGGCAGGAAGTTTCCATTTCATGATATTGGTGGGCTTGCTGAGTGGGTAACTGTATATACCACCTGGCAAGAAGGAAAGAGTTTCTACACACTGTTCTCAAGCAAAGGCAAAAAAATTAGTCTCTCGGGGGAGCAGTCTGACAATTGCAAATGACCTAGGTAGAACTACTTTTGTTTTTACAGCCCCTGGGTTGGAAGATACTGCTGTTCAGAGCTCAAGGCCCTCTCATACCTTCCAGTGCAAAGTAAAACAGCCCAGCCCCCCAAACAATACAACTATTTCTACCTGTTCTCTGCATGAAAACATCCCCTGAAGCTCCACAGCTTGGTGCTTGACACATTTACCCAACTACATACTCCAGAGCCACAGAAGTCTTACTGACAGTGTGGGAATTTTTACTATTGATATTAAGCAAGAGTCTTAATAAAGCAACGAAGAAAAAAAATAAAGCAAACCAAGCAAATTATTGCTCTTTCTTGCTTCATTTGTCAAGATAAAAGTGGAAGTTTCACCTGAGGACACCGCCAGCATCTATCAAGTTCTTCTTTAGCATGTTGAATGCTTTTTCCTGCTCCATTCTTATGATTTTCTTGTCAATTTTAGGGTCAGTAGGAACTCTGTATTCTGGAAACTTCTGAACCTTTTTAATATAGATCCTTCCAAGGGTAGAGGCAGGTGGGGGGGAAAGAAAAAAAATCTCCTTCAATACAGTACGCCCTCAGGGGAAGGCAAAAACTACTCCACATCAGATATTAGTATAGAGCAAGTTCAAGCAGAGTGTTGCAAGAGGTGAGGAGCCTCTGAGAAAACCGTAGAATTATTAAGGACACATCAAGGGAGATGGATGCAGATGGATGAAGACAGACACACTTCTGTTCCAGACTGGAAGCCATTCAACCAGAGTGATTTTCCACCTCAGCAAAAAATCCTCTGTCCCGCTGTATAGCAAGAGCACAACATCATTTCTGAACAAGCTGTAGATCACCCAGCTTGAAGCCAGAGTTAAACACACCCATACCTAGCTGCAACTGCCCAGTAAACACACTCTGCTCAGTAAAAACTGAACAAGCACCCAGAAGGATGCTCAAATTCAAGGAAAAAACCCCAGTGTTGGATGAGAAGAAAGTCCCCAGTGAACAGGAAGAACTGTAGCTCGTTCAGCAAATAGGTTATCTGATAAATTAGGATGATTGGCTGATACAAGTGCAATTAAAAGCCTGAAGGAAAAACAGCAAATAAGACAACAAAGTTTTAGGACCAGACGGTCGCTAAAGGACACCACAATAACAAATGCCCAGGTAGGGAGTGATTCCCACTTGTATTTCATATCCTGATGCACTGCTACTTTGCATCCAGGCAACTTACCAAATCTCAGCCTCATTCAGTTTAACAGGACAGCATTTCCTCCTTCCCTCTAAATAAGTATCAACCTCAAGTTATCAAGGAGATGAAGCTAAGAGCTACAGTGCAAGGCTCACAGAAAGAATGCTTGCTTAGGATGCTGAGTAGCTCTTTCAGCTTCACAGACAATTCTTACCTTGCTGGACAAGTGGCTCTGTACAGATGGCCAGAAGTGCTTTCCTGCTCACCCGCTTTTTTGGGCTGGAACCCTTTCCTCCTTGGCCCATACTGGCACTCCATTACAATGGCTCTGCTTCCTGGGAACAGAAAGTAACGTACTCTACTTATTGAAGCACCCACGAAAGCCATTACAGTAAAACTGCAACTACAGAAAAGATAGAGTTCTGAAACAGTTATTTCGTTTGCCATCAGACTCCTCAGAAGGCAGCATTCAAATACAGTGCAAATGCTTCTCTCACAGCATATAAGAAGCACAGAGCATTTTCAAAGCATTTCCCAAACTTATTACATCTTGCAACACTCCTGCAACATACATGAAGGCAAAATACTGGCCTCTGCCCTGCCGAACACCAATACTTTGTAAGATGAGCAGCCGTGCAAGTTACCAAAGGAACACAATGCTGGTAATAAATGTAAAAGAAGCAGAATCCCCCAAATAACTGAAGAAAATCCACAGCTGAAATCAAAGGTCAGCAGCTATTTCCCGCCTCCTGTCTTAAATAAATACTTCGGACCATGCTGTCCCATGAATTCTTACTCGCTAGTCTGACCCACCTTATCTGCTAAATAACACTGTTCCAGTGTGGAACACCCTCCCCCAACCAGACAGGCTTAAACAAATACTGCTTAGTGTTAAACTTGAAGTAAGTGACTCCTTCCAGTCAGACCTCTAACAAAAGGGATTAACAGGCACAGCATTAAAGTGGTCAAGAAAGGAACTTCTTCCAAATTTTCTCCACGTCAAGTTTAGTTATCTTTTATTTATAATTCATACACTCCAGCATGCAGGCAAGTAGCTACATGTAGCACAAGTGATATAACCAAAACCTTTTTAAGTATCACAACAGCAGCATAATGCGTTTCCACAAGATACCAAATAATTTAATGCCTTAGAGTGGGACATAGGGGGAAAAAAGCCAAAAAATGCAAATAAAGAGATAAGAAATCTAAGAGAATTATGTATTACAAACAGGTATTTTCTCTCTCTTTTTATTTTAACAAACTTAAAATCAAAGTTCCAGCATTGAAAAGAATTCAACAGCTTTAAAATAGTCCTTGCCAATATGAATTCTTAAAAGCAATTTGATGGGGCCCTTCTTTTACAAAAGTATCAACTATCCAAAAATCTTAAAAGAATTAAAACCAAGATTCTGATTATCAGTGCATGTTTTACACTACAGGGAGCTACCCAGCTTCTCTAGATTCCCCCACAGCTGCAGCGCAGCAGGAAAGGTATTGCAGCTTGGTTCCACTTAAGCAGAATGGATAAATTCCTTGAGACCAATACTTTTGTCCTGCATAGTTCAGAATTCAGCTGAGATTTAAACTGCAGTTCAGTAAATGATATTTACAGCCTCTGCTCTACAGGTGTAAAGGATTTTAATGAAGGCTTTTCACAGAGGAGTTAAAAACTAAACCTCAACCTATTGGAAAGGCAACATGTTAGAAATATACATAATGCCTGTTTGGGGGCCTGAGCAAAGTGAAAAATATTTCAGTTTAATAATCTGAATCTCTATTAGCCTACAACACTTTAAAGAAAAAAAAAATCTACATGTGTTTTTTCTCTAAATATCTTATTGTGGGGCAACTCACTTATCAGGCAGATCTTACAAGAAACTAAAGACATTTCATGCATCTTGGGGGGGGGGGGAGAGTAAGTTGTTTTGACTTTGTTCTTAGCTTTCTTATACTTCACAGTTTACGGTTGAAGTTTTAAAACTGGTGCTAACATTTCAGTTCAGTTACTAAAAAAAAAAAAAATAGAGAAAAAGCAAGCACATAACCTACATTCCAGTCATTCATGAGCTCTATGCAACAATTAAAACCTGTTAGTTTCACATCCGAAGGAATTCTTAGTAATTTCACATACTCACTGCATGAGCTAAATATTAATTACCAACCTATGAAGTGTGCACATTCATTAAAAAAAAATATCTGTCTGCTGAGATATGTTGGGTTTTATTTTGCTTTTTATATTAATTTAATTTTTTTAAAGGGTGCCATTTGTTTATTAGTTCCTGTGGAACAAACTCTTCAAAGCACCCCCACGTTAGGCAAGAATACTCAAACAAGCTCTTACCCTTATGAGAATTTTCACGTCCTGATAGAGCAGACGTGGCCTCCACCTAAAGATCTCAGGAGAACCCCATCTAATGGCACTTAGCTGATTTATTTGGAAAGAACAACAGGAAAGAGTCACAACAAACCATAAGCCTGTGGTTTCAGGGAAACAAGCCCCTTCACAGTGTGTCACGGAGATGCCCAAGCTGCTCTTTTTTTTTGTTTGCGCCTTGACTTTATCAACACTAAGGAACACCATAAAGATCCTTCTTTATGGCCAGTTGGCAACTGATGTTGAATTTTTGAAAGTAGTTATTAAAATAAAAGTTAGTTACCTGCATTGACAAAGGGGATCCCATCATATGGGACATACTGAGATTTCCACATCAACCGTGTGGCGGGTTTGGCTGGGCTTGGAGACTGGCGCGTCCCCCACACACTTTGTGTTTGCTGCTTGTGTAGCGTTAGAACACTCTCTAATTCTGTCTCGCTCACACAATAGCCGCGGTACGAGTCCCCAATTTTCTGCATGGAAAGGAGGTGAAATAATAGGATTATTTACCCAGCTGACTGCTGAACATTACACAAGAAAAGGAAAGCAGTCAGGGACTCTGGCAGGTAAGGACACAGGCCCAGATTTTTGGCGTTTCATTTCCCACCCACCCTCCCAAATAGTATCCTCGCAAATAGATTCACCACAGGATCTAACACCAGAGCAGTCCCCACTGAGGTCAGGAGTTTGTCAGCTCTCCAAGGCCCCTAAGTACACCAAGAACCCCTAAAAAGTTTATAGTTACTGCCAATTCTGATTTCCACAGGCCAACTTCGCTTCTGTCATTTTCCCCAACACCCACTTCAGTTGCAGTCACCTCCAAGGCAAATTTGTCTTCGGTGAACATTTTCACTCGACTCCCACAGAGAATCTCTGCAGCACTAAAAATCATCTATGCATCTGCTTCCACACACACACACTGCACTGAGCTGGAGAAAGATACACCTGCTTGTACCATCAGTAACCACCTCGCCCACTCAGCACAGTAACTTTGAACTGAATGTCTCATGTAATGCCCGTCCCACTCTCCGAGGCACCCCTGATTCTCAACAGAAACATAATGTACCAGATTTACCACGTGCAAACTGATGATGGTTACAATGAACTCTAGACAACTCCAAATAAACTGCACCTAACCTGACCCAAAGTTTTAAAAATACACACACCAAACCACAAAACAAACAAAAAAAACCCGAAACAAACCCAAACAAAGAAACTACAAACAACTTGCTGGCTTTGCAACATGCCCTGTGACAGCTGTTCAGCTACTGAGTGCCATCACAGCTGGTTCAGTGCTGATGTACCAGAGCCAGCCAGGAAGCAGCGAAAGCACTGGGACAGAGAGGAGCTTTCCCTCCAGTTTGGAACACCATGTTCACTTCTGTTCATACGTAGCTCAGGATCAGGCTGGCCAAGCAGCCAGAAGTAACACCCAGAGTAGCTTGCCAGCTCAGTCTGACAGCGTATCTGTGGGGCAACTGCATGGTGAATGAGTACTGAAGTCCGATGGATCTATTTTGCCCCCTTCAATGACAGAGCAGCCACGTGTTTAAATAATACTGACAACAAAAGCAGCAACAGTGTGTCTCCAAGATTATCATCTCACAAACACTGCAGTGACAACTGCATAAAACCTGCCTCATAGATAAAACAAGATGCCTGTGGTTAGCAAGACTTAAAGTCAACAAAGAACAAATGAACACCTTGAAAACGAACCGGGGCAGCACGGTGTTGCTGCTAGCACAAGCCTAAAAGCAGCGGGTTATGGACGCACCGGCTGCATGAATCATTCCGAGATTCCAGTTCCTTACACTTCAGCAGCTCACTGCACTGCAAGCACACTGCTCCAGCAGTTACACTCTACGCAGGCTGCACTCACACAGCCGTGGTAAGGAAGAGAAGCTGGTAATTGTTTGGCCAGAAATTATAAACAATTCTCTCCAAAATTTGACGTGAAAAATCCAAAAGGAGAAGCAAAATATCCTGAGAAGTACCACAAGTATCTTCTTTGCAGAAACCTGGGATTCTCTCTTTCACAAGACGGAATACAGTACCACTCCACAAGGTGAATACTGCATGACCACTCTGTTTCTTTCCGTGTCTTATACCTGTCACTATAAATAGGTCATTGACCTTATTATTCTAGGGAGGTGAGAGCAGACTGATAAAGCCACTGCGCCAGAAAAGTAGCAATAACTGTTGAGGTACTGTCTCCTATTCTGGCTTTACTTCTGCACAAGATGGATCATCTTCCCAAAATTGGTGGGACGGGGGGAGGAAGAGAAGAAAATCATACAGCACATAAGATCCCTGCTCTCTAGCAGCTTCCCAAGTAGGAACAAATGGACAAATGAGACCATCTGCCCCACACAAAAAAATTAACTTAGCTTTGTACAGTTGAACAATTAATGCAGTTTTTAATTACACTCTATTTCAGTATGCTAATACATGCTGGGAATGCATCAGACCACTGAAAACTGAGTAGGTGATAGAAAGTTACTATTGTTTTTAAAATCCACCTTTTATTAACAGCGTAATTACCCTGAAGTAATCGGATACTCTCCAACCCTTTAACTTCAGCCAAGCTCCAAGCCAAAAAAAGGAGCAATTCCTTTCTCCCCCCCGGTCTCATCTCAGCAAGCGTACATAAAAACTGACGCTGAAGTACACACATCAAGACTGAGTTTTCCTTGAGCGAACTAACAGCAGCAGGATACCAGAGGCATTACACTGTCTAGGCACAGCAAGCGTAAGCTAAACATTTCAAGGCAGGGAATCAACACCAAACACTGAACTTTGTGCTCATTTTGGACAGCTGCAGCTTGTACTGCTCTGCATGGGCCTGCAGTACAAAATGCCAAAGGAGTCCTTGCCCTTGGGGTTCGGTCCTGGCCAGCTCCCCAGAACATAAAACTGGCAGCATGGACCAAAGCTCTGCCATGGCTTCACCCTGCTGGCATCTTCTGTGAAGCGCACACAGATCTCGGTGCCGTTTGTTCCTGTTCTGGCAAGTGACTGGAAGAGTGGAATTGTGCGTTGCCATATCTATCTGCACCTCTACTAGGTCTTCAAATTCCAGTTGGACCTCCAATCCTGACTAGTAACAAAATATTTCACAAGACAGTCACACCTGAAAGATACAGGACACCTCAAAATCTCCTTGCCTAGTCTGGGCCCATGAAGAGAAGAGGCACATGCACCCTAGCAGTCTCCAATGGATTTACACTGTGCAACCGACAAACTCAGCTCAGCAGCCCTGTTGGTAACACACAAAGGAGGACGAGAACTTGGGTTACTCCTGCTTAGGTGGGCTGGCTCTGTGAGAACAGCAACAAAATGTTGCTTGTTTGTTTGTTTGAATGAACAGGGAGGATTAATGCATATAGGCAATAATTCTGCTGAACAGCAGGGGCAGCTGTTTATATCCTCACAACACAATCAGACAATATTTTAATTTCCTTTTCTTTAAAAATAAGAACTCTCCTATGAATGCAGCTGCTGCAAATTTCAAACACAGCAAGTGAAATTTCTTGTAATAGACTCAGATAGACCAGGCAGACCACAACACAAGTCCTCCTATGAAACAAAACCAACAATAAATGATTCAGATAAACTACATCGATGTTAAGGCAGGTAAGTATGTACCACATAATGCTAAAAAACACAGTAATAAGAGTTATACATATTTACTGGAGTTTAACAACTACCTGGTCATTTGAATTAAGCAACTCATTCTGTAAAAACAGTGTCTCCACCATGGGAGAATTAGTGTTATTAATTTTCTGACTTCCTAATGTTTAAGTGGATACAATATTGGACAGTACCATTTGTATGAAATAAAAGGCATATAACAAAGAAGAATAGATGAATATATTTAGTTAATTTAAAAATTATTTCTAAGTGGATACAGAAAGAAATTCAGTCCCTGCAACTGCAATCTCCAGTTATCACTGGCCAAGCCAATAGGAAAAAACTCAAATACTATGGATATCTAAAGAGGTGAACCAGCTAGAGAATGAGCTTTCCCTTAACAGAAATACTAAAAGAAAGTAAAATAAACATCTGCTAGGAAGAGTCTGGTAGCAGAAGGGGTAGGTGATCTCTCAAGAATCTTCCATCTCCCCTCCCTTCCTTTTAAGTGATTTATGACACATTCTACTGCTGATACCATCTCAGTCATCAGAACAGTTCTGCAGACATCTAATAATGTGCAAATAAAGACAGTTCTGTTTAGGTCAACAGCCACCACAGGGAATACAGACGGGGCATTTTTTAACAAAAGATAAAACAGGCACAGGTAACCATGACAGCATAAAAACTCCCAAGCCTGTGAGAATATCTAAAATAGAAATCATTACTAAAACATTAAGGTGCTCTGACAAGTCCCAGACTTGACCCTGGCGGGTCACATGGATTTTGATTTTTAAGTGACAACACAAACTAATACAAACCGTTGCAGACTTAGGCCATACAAAAGCTATTTACTCTTTAATTAATGGATCACTAAGGGAAAAAAACCCAGTTTGCTCAGCAGAAGACAGCAGAGCTTGCACTGTAGTCCAAGAGTGAACTCTAACAGGGCACGGGATGGCTTTTATCAGAGCTCTATGGCACTGAGATTTCAGAAGCACAGTTTTTGCTTCAAGAGCTGTTGATAGTCAGTTACTCTAGCATTCCCCCTGCCAAAAAAGGGGATTCCATAGCATTTTATATGTTTAAATGTGCTAGTAGTACCGGCTAGTACCAGTGCTATTTCATCATACCAGGCAGCTTGAACATCACTTCTACAACTATGAACATTAATTCTTTCATGGAATAGGATCAATATCTTAAAACATCAAGTCAGAACTCTTGGCAGCCCACCTCACAGTTCCTGAGACGGCGTGCCCATGCAGGTGTATTTGGCGGCAGTGGCTGGAGAGCAATGGGAAAGGGATCTTCCACTAGCCTGAAAAACAAAAAAATATAGTAAACATCTATACAGACACTTTAGTCTAAACTACGAGTAACTTATCAAATCAGTGCATTTATGTATAACCCTACAGCTTATGATCAAACTATAGATATTGTATCAGCTTGCCTTAAAAACCTGGGGTTCATTTTCCCAATGTTCTATTTCACTGTTAAAGTAAACGTAAGTACCTAAAACCTCCAGTTTTCTACAGTCAAGAAGACTTCTGAGCATTCAGTCTTCTCTCAGTGTTGCTGCTTGACAACAATAGACAAAACATGGTGAAATAGAGTGGTTGATTGTCTTGATAATTGTCTTATGCAGACTGATGGTAGAATGCTAAAGATTAAAACCAGTATCAGCACTTGCTAAATGCTGCACGTTTTAGTGTATTTTAAAATTTCTGAAAAACAGCTCCAATAACTATTTTAAGTATGTAGTTTCTCTGTTCCCTAAATCCCAGGGCAGAAACAATGCTTACTCAATGTTCATTATTCCAAAACTCAAGTGCATCACCTCCTGTCCATACAAATGTGTCTCCTTTCAAGGATTATTTTTCTAACTCGTACAGACTGTGTTCACAGAATCCATTCACAAACTGTTTCCCTTCTTTTTA
This sequence comes from Rhynochetos jubatus, assembly GCA_027574665.1. Classification (NCBI taxonomy): domain Eukaryota; kingdom Metazoa; phylum Chordata; class Aves; order Eurypygiformes; family Rhynochetidae; genus Rhynochetos; species Rhynochetos jubatus. Next base: position 15,179,370 of record CM050654.1, on the reverse strand, counting down.
AAAGTTTCTTGGATATATATGATTTGTGCTGCAGTGAGATTATTCTAATCTCTTCCACGTCTCGATTCAAAAGAGCATAAACCAATGCAAAACCAATCTGCAGTCCACAGAAGAAATGGGGGTGGGGGTGTTTTTTGTTTGGTTAGCTTGGGCTTTGGGGGTTGGTTTTTTTTTAAGTAAAAAGGAATCTCAGAGTATTCAGGAATTAAAACAGTAGGCATCACCTAGCATGGGGACAGAATCAGGTGGATATCAACAGAAGAAAAACATAACTATTTTAACTTTAGCAACTTTGCTAACCTGTCTGCACGTTCCACCAAAACACACTGCTAGCAGCTACTTTTGCATATTTTGTCAAAGGAAGAGAACAGAGATTAGGACCTCCCTGTTAATGCCAACTACTGAAATCTCTACAAACAGCCCCCTTGCGGGAGGACAGTTTATATAGGTTTTAATATACTCGTACAAGAAACTCTGCTCCCTGAAACTTCAACTTCCCCTGCAGTTCCTTCACTGGATCACTTCCAACTCTTGATTGGCAGTATCAGTGTCTAATTGGAGTAATTTCAGTAATTTGCACTGTGCTACTTTAAATGCCCACCTATTGCTTTGGTCAGAACATACACAACTCCCTCTCTAATACGCGTACTTTAACTGCTTTTTCCATTGCTCTGGCACATACAACAGCTGCCTGCAATGACAGTTAGCTACACATCATGCACTAATACTAGGGGTCATAACCTCCATTCTACGGTAATTTCATGACAACTATTGCAAAAACAAACTGCAGGGAAAAAAAGGCAGTATTAACAGTGGATCAAAGTCATTGTTCATCCTTTTAACTCCTGACCTACCTGGTGGCGTTTTTTTTCGATACGGTGAGAGATGCCTGTGGATGCAGAATGTAACTGCTTGCACTGTCTGCTATAGCAGCCACCGCCACAGTCTGCAAGTTCCCATCACCACACTTCTCTTCCAAAACATCTTTGCAAAAATAAAACATCCTCCTGGTTAATAACTGAACTCAGAATGGGGAAATGGCAAGCTATGATTAAACTGTGTGTTGGAAAAGAAAGCATTTTGACACATGAAGTAAGATTTCTAGATGATAAAGTAGTTTAGCAGTTGTGAATCAACACTCTAACTCTAGGCATACATATGAAGATACACTTGATAATGTCGTTTGTACCCAAGGACGTTGGTAATCATGTTGCTCCTAATGAATCTTCTCACAACAAAGCAAATAATCACAAGAACTTGTAAATTACTCTGCTTTACATTTCCACAAATCCATACAGGATCGTACAACTATTTTGTTCATCCACAAATCACAGACTGGTTGCTTTTAAAATAAGAAAAAGGAGATCACGATACTGCTTTGTACTTCAAAAAGAACACTTAAACAAGAGAAAACAGGCCTCCTGTAATCAAATCTGACATGCTGCTAGAACAAATGTTGTAGCCTTTCGTGATAACGGGGAGCAATCCATAAGCCAAAAACCACTGTTAGATAGAAGCCTGTGTTTATAGCTATACAAAAACATAGTGGAAAACTCTGAAAGCACACACTTGATACTTCTGTCTCAAGATAAAGGGAGCTCTCTTTAGGTGAGGGATTTTTATCCTTCAATTACAAAAGCTTCTTTCCCCCACCCCGAGAGAGGGTGATAAGCTATCGCCTCGGCACGGAAATCACTGCACCAGAAAGCTTGTGCCAGCTGATTCGTAAGTGTGCATCTTGGGGTAACACCACTGGCTCAAAGTTCCCAGCACTGGTTCTTTCTTTCTACACAAAGATGCCTGCTCTGAAGCCTGGGCCATTTCATGCATTACCACTCCCTGGGGGCAAGCGGACAGCCCCTTCACCTTCCCCTTTAATCTTCATAGTAAACCATTGACAAGTCTTCCTATCTGTCTTTTAAAGACCAAATAACTACAGTCTTTTACACAATAAGTCTTGAGGAAAAAAACCCAAAACCAAGAACCCACACCAAAAACTGTAGCACTTCTGCAGAACATATATTGAAATACTCTGAGACTGAGCTGTTTGCAAACAGGGAGTACCAGGTAGGATGGAAAATGGGAATACAAAAATACTATGAAGCATTGCAACTTACTGACTACAAGCAGTTGTAGCAATCTTTAGTAACTGAAGGCTCATAGTCAGCTTAGCCAAGTAAAACTACACTGTAACCAACTGGTGGTCTTACCCCTGCAAGAGCAGGTGGAGAGGGAGGAAAGTATGAGCCTTAGGGTAGGAGCAAGCCTGGATCCTGACATGAATCCCAACTTTTTTTCTCTCCCTCTAGCACCAGGACTCTACTCTTACCTTTGAGCTCTCATTCCACAGCAGCACTTAACTAGCACTCAGATTTTGAGAATTTTATATGGAAAATACAAAAACAGTTTAATAAACCTTGGAGAGTTTAACAAAATGTGACAACCTAGCTCTCAGAGTCTCATTCTGTGAACACAAACTAGAAAACAGCATTTTGCCACCCAGCAAGGCTCAATCTATCCAGCACATACCTAAAGTGAGCATAACAGCTCTTTGTTCATAAGGCTTTTGCCCAACCAAAAACGTGGGGGGGGGTTCCAGGTTCATCATCAGGAAGCAGATTCAGTAAGTACATATTTTTGTCTTATAACTGACTAAGGAAAGGAAACACATACAAACAAGGTTCTTAAAAAGAGATGATGAAGGATACGCTTAGTCACAGGAACACACACCCGGACATCCCACAGGCTAAACTCACCCTGCGTGCTGGTCACATCCAGAAGCTGACCTTGGGGAATAATCACTTGGGCCATTCCTGGCTGGGCAGAAGGGATGACATGCAGCACCTGTCCATTTTCTGACTGGCTGGCAACAATCATCTGTAAGGCAATAACACAAAAGCATGAACGGCACCAGTCTGTATAGTGACCATCATGCAGCACAACTGGGTTTGCTTATTACCAGAACAGGAAATATTTTGGTTGGAATTAGGGCCTGTAAATTAACTTGATTCCACATAATAAGGAAACTGCCTATTTACTGTCAATTTCTTAAAATTACTTTCCCCCTTTTTAAAATAACCCTTTAATTGAGTAAAGGAGATGAAAAAAAAAAAACCAAACCTGACAGGATTCTACAACAAATTATGCATTTATTTGAAACCTACAACATCATTATTAAAGTCATCAAAAACCTGGAAGCCATTCATAGTTGGATTCACTGTCAGCCCATTCATGGGCTAGCAGAATTAATCACATCTAAAAATGTTGACCTTTACATCCAAGACGCTGACCTCTATGGGCAGCATTTTATGCAAATGCGCACAGAAGAAAAGCTCCAAGACTTAGAATGTTATAAAACCTAAAATAACATAAAGTATTATCTTGCTTCTGATTTATTACTTTAAATGGGTCAGTGACAGTACAACACATGCCACCAAAACCCTCCTGGTGAGACAGTTACCTTTTTACAAAGTAAGTGTTAAGAACCACAAACTGATGTTTCAGCAAATGTATTGGTGCAGGGCAGAAAGAGAGACAACAAGCTTATTGCTAACCCACCAAAAAACACAGGGACACCTAGCCAGGGAATATAGAGAAAGCAGCAGTGGTAGAAGTATGAGATCTCATCACACAATAACATCCAGGCTTGATAATGACAAAAGACAAAAGTTGTTGCTTAATCACATTAGTAATGGCTGGAGAGAGGATACGGCTACCTGAGGAAGGGCAACTAGAGCATGAACTGAACCACTGAGAAGTTTCACCTTGTTGCTAAAGTCTGAAACAGCTGTTATTACAACAAAAAAGCACCAGGTAAAAGCATTCCTCAGAGAGCTCCCTCCGCTGTGAACACACTACCTGCCTGTTTCAGACACACTCACCATCTGCGCACGGGGCCCTCCTAGGGGCTGCAGCTCGTAGAGAGGCTGCCCGGTTTGGTCTACCGGGTGGGAATCCTCTGAAGAGTGAGGCTGTGGCTGGGGTGGCCGCGCCGGCGCAGCTGATGATGGCGAACTGCCCGAGAGACGTACTGCGATGGCCAAAGCTGCGGGAGAGTCACTCTGTCCAAAAAATGGATCCCTGGAATCCATGCAGGTTAGATGCTTTCACAGAGAAAAAACCCAGTAAAATGTACTTTAATCTTGAGCAGCAATTTCTATTAAAAACCCCCAAAAAACCCCCAAACCCCCACATTTAAAACCAGTGTGCTGTGTTGTATACTTAGAGGGAGTTCTTGTCCTTCTGACCAAGAAGCTACTAGCTAACACTAGCAGTTCTATGTCTTGTTTTCCATTTCCATGTTGGAAATGCATTCCTACTTCTACTTCCCAGAACAAACTCTCTCTACTAAGGGGAAAGAAAATCCTTTGTACACAAAATCTGTTCCCCAAAGACACTCATCACTTTAAAACATCTCATTTACCCAGAAACTGAGAGAACTTACACCAAAAAAGCCCCACCTGTAAAGCATCCACCAACTTGATTTGACTTCAAAAGAAAGCCTAGACACTATTCTACCTGGCCCTTAGATACATGCATTTAGCTATGAAGACAAAAATTTCTACAGCCTTTCTTAATTCTTTACCACAGAAGAAACCCATGCAATACAAACCCACCAAGTCAAGTGCATATAGATACAATGCAAGACCAAGAATCAGAATTGGCACGTCTCAAAAAACAGGTACTCAGAGATTATTATCATCAAGCTTGCACAATCAAGTTCTTACAGCACAGCCCTTTTTCATTAAATCTGTCTCTTTGAAACTCTGACAACACAAATGTAAAAATGGAAAACAGGGGGATCTTGTGTAAAGTATCATGTCAGGCTGGCATTTGGCCAGCACAAGGGGGAGCACAATCTGTTGTATCTCTTGCAGCAATCACACCAACAATTTTGATGTTTCTGCTACAAACATCTGTAAACTACAGATCCAAAGAGTGGGAAAAAATGTTTCTAAATGTTATATTAAAGTCAGACTTGGGCCAAATAACCTTCTCAAATATTCTGTAGGTATAAATCTTCTGTGCTGAAACTGCCTACTGTAAACTACACCAGAAAAGCAGCAACAAATAAACAGCACTAGTTGTGTTAAAGACACTGTCTAAAGACCATAAGCAGACCACTAAATCACTACGTGAATGATATTTTTTATTAGCTGAAGCAATCTGCAGAAGAACACTTATGCACGTAAATCTCTGACTAGAAATATCTGGCAATATTTGATAATAAATCCATTAAAAAGACTCCCCTTTCCCAATACCTACACAGGTGGCCTGTGTCCCTGGGTTCTTATCTGCCACATTTGACCACTAAGTAATCTGACCTGATTTTCTAGTGTTCAGAACCCCTCCTACTCCAAGGCATGTTATCAAGCATCCTTCTACTAAAGGATTCTGTTAACACAATAAAACACGTATTTCTTCAGCACTCTAACAGGATCCAAGTCATTACATGTAACAGCTGCATATCTACCAGTTCAAAACCGAATGGCACAAGAATCCAAGCAAAGGAACTTCTGTAGTTTCAAAAAAGACACACTGTATTACCATAAAGGCAAGAAAATACACACTGATGAAATATCATGCTGTAAATTCATCAGAAAGGATGTAAAGAAAGCATCTACAAAGACAGGACATTCATACCTCACCTGGAAAAACGAATCATGTGTTTCTGCGTCTCCTGTGTTATTACAGCTGCCTATGAACAAATCATTGGATCCTTCCATAGCAATGTCATGGTCAGCTCCATTTTTTTTCCATTACAAGACGACCTGAGAAAGTTACAAAAGTTTATTTCAGCCTGTTGTGCTTTAGCCTCAACCAAGACATTGCTGCAGGTTCGTTCTTTGTCTTACAAATTTAGTCTTAACAAGTCTAATGCCGTGTCAAGCAAAGCCCTCAGGAAATCCCTGCCCCTCTATCACTTTGTTATTGCTGCAGAAAAATTCCCGTGTGTTGCTCCAGTACAGTTTAGCCTCTTCTAGAAGACAATTTGCTTGACTTGTCATTGCACACAGATACAAAACACACACACTCTCAAGATTTTCATCTAAATATGCCCACAAGCACACCACTAACGATCATATGCTTCGAGAGAACACTCGATATTTTAAGAAATGCCAGCACTGCTTTACAAAAATATTAGTCATCTATTCCATAATCAACAGACAGGATTTGCATTACTCAACACTGTCATGCAGCCATCTTGAAGTAAATGGCATTTGTTTTAAAGGGTTATAAAACAACATACAAACAAAACAAAGTTACTATTATTAGTCTACAGCAGTAAGCTTTGGGCAGGAAAAACGCCAGATATCCAAAACAAAATTTGGCATGAATCATGTGGTGAAAGACAAAAAGTAAGAGCTCCTGGCACTTTGGAGATCTACCTCCTATCCCAAAAAGTATTTCAAAGTCAGCTACTATAAACTTCCAAGCAAACAGATAATATTGGAGAGTGAATTGCCACATCCACAGGAATTCACCCAGACAGCATGCCTTTTAAATCAGTGACCAATCCCAAATATCCATCAGCAACAGACAAAATGACAAATTAACTTGGCCCCTGTGCTGCTTGAGTACATATACACTAGACTACACACCTAATATGCCAAACTGAACGGAAGAAAACTTAACTCCTGCAGTCAGGGGTGAAGGAGGGAGGAAGGTGTTCAGGATTTTTCCCTTCAGTATTTATTTTAAAGACAGGCAGCATTATATTAGCGCATGACTCCTACCAGCTTTATCTTCTTCACTACATCACACAGTAAATTCCTTCAGACCTTCTTGGCTGTGGTATTTCAACCACTTACAGCTTTAGTAAGGAGAATGTAAAAGGCTAGAGAATCAGTTGAAAAGAACTGTACAACTCTGGAAGCACAAATTCATTTTGCTTTGTAAAAATAAAAGGACCACAGGCAAAGTTAACCCACATCTTCTTGGCTTTTGAAGCTGAATAAAGCATCCTGCTGATACAAACAGCATTGTGAAGTTAAGCTGCTCATATGCTCAATACACTAAATACTTTAATCTAAAGCAGATTTATTTTTCCATTCAATTTTCAAGTGATGACACTCAAAACCAAGTTCCAAACGAAGTTACCTCATGTTTATAAAATATTTTGTAGCTTTGGGTCTGAGAACAATTATGAGATGTTTCAGTTACAATGTCTGAAGCATGTTAGCAGCAAATGAAAAAAAAAGACAGAACAGTATATTTTATCAACCTCCAGTCAATTCCCCTCAGTTAAAAGATACAAAGAAGATATATCAGTTTTGCCAAAGCAGCACATCTAGTTCTCTGAGACAAACTGAAGTTGTCCCAGAGATATCTAAGGCACATACCCTGAGCGTGCTGGAACTTGCACAGAACACGAGGGTGGCTGTACTGGGACAGACCAATGGCCCAAGCAGCCCAATGTCCTGTATCTAACACAGGTTAATAATAAAGCTCAGGAGAAAAAATGACAGCAGTAGGGTAAATATACAGTGATATTTCCTTTATCCAGCTTCCTCTTATAAGTGGCCCAGAAATATCTTAAGTTTTATCTTTGTGCTTAAACAATGTTATTGGTACATTTTTGCCCTGTGACTGTCTAATGACTGTTCTAACCCAGGGAAACCACTGACATGCACATCACCCCGGACAATGAACTTTGTGGTTTAACCATCCAGGTTTCATTAACTTAAGTGCTGTGCAACCCCAAACAAAAAAGATTCTTTTTTTTGGTCTTAAAGAAACATACTTTTAGAGATACTAACAAGCACATACTTTGCTAATAAATTTCAGAGTTGTATCAATATTGCTAACAAACTCTTCAAACAAGACGGTTAAACCCTAGTATACATATATATATATGGATGGACAGTTTGCCATGAATGAGTAAATAATACACAAGTATCTTCTTTTCATAAACACATTATGGAAATGCCACAAAAATTTCCAATGTAACACCACTGTATCTCACATCTAACAAGGGGTGAAGGAGAATGCGTAACATGGGAGATCAACAGCTCCATTCTCCATGCACATATCCAACAGGCAGCTCTCCAAAACACTCTAACGGGCAGCTCTCCATGAAGTCCATCACTCCAAGGCTGTTTCCAAATCATGGCTTACCACATTTAACACCACAGGACTGCTTCCTTTGCGCTGCCTCCATTTGGGAAGCACTTTGCTCAAACTAAAGGGAAACCTATGGCCATTGATACCCTCAGTTCAACTCTACAAAGACAGCAAGTGGCCACAGACAGTGCTAGCACAGGCAAACACGATAACCACCATGAATCTTTTATGCAGCTTCTTACAGACAGGATCTTCTTCCACTGCAAGCAGTGGTCCCTAAAAATACACCAGTTCTAGACTGACATAATTTAAAGACCGTATGAATGCTTGCTTCTGCCTTCCCTCAGTTACAAGGCCTCCTTGTGAAGGCAACACACAGCCAGATCCCAAAGGGAAGTACTGCCTTTCAAAATCCCAGAGCTAATTATTTTAACACTGAGTCAATATTGCAAGATTTTAGTCATAAGAGGAAACCTAAACTGTAAAAAGCAGGTAAGTCCATTGTGATCATAAGCACATTCTACCTAGGAGTACTCTGTTGGGGCAGAAAGGAGGGAATTCTCTTACATTTTCCAAGCTTCAAGTCTTCAATACATATCCATTAAAAAAAAAAGGGGTAAACCAAAGCTTGACAGTGCAAGTTCACATTTCAGTACATCTGACAGTAATATTCCTCATGGTGGGTTTAATCTGTACATCTTGACAGAGCATACATACAGTTGAACGCCCCACCAACAATCTTTCCTGGGTTTTCCATAAAATGTTTTAGAGGTTCTATAAAAAGATTTAAGCTAATTGCATAGTTTACGACAATTAAACACTCTCTGCGATGACATTCCTCTACCACCATCGTGAAGCGCACAAACTACAGTAAAACACAACAGGGAGGAAATCAGGGCATAGTGAAACCCTCAAATAAATGAGTTACAAACAGCTTTATGTTAGCTTGTACCAGGCTTGAAATTTAGCTTCTCTCTGTCACGGAAGGGCTGGCAGACAGCGTTAAGAATGCAGAGATCTGGGGACTCCTAGGTTTGACAGATCAGTCACTTCTGCGTAGCTAGCCCAAGTACCCGGAAAACGCACCGGCGTCCACTACGCCAACAAGCAACGCTACATCTTTTAGGAACGCTCAAGAAACAGCTGAGGTTTCAGTCTCACAAACCACCAACACCCACACCTGCCCGCTCCAACGCGGCGGCCCAACCCGGGTCACCGCGGAGGGAAAGCTCCGCCGTCCCCTGAGGCGCCGCAAGTGCTGTCAGAGGGCGGGAAAGCGCCGGTAAGCCGAGCGCCCGGCAGGCGCTCGCACACGCCGCCCTCTCCAACAAGCAACTCGCAGCTCCTCTCGTCGCCCACTGCGGCGGGTTTGTTACTCCTAACAGGAAGTTTATTTGCTGTGCGTCTCTCTACGTGCCAAGAAGCGCAGCCCAAGTTTCAGCGAGAAGCGCCACCAGCAGCAAACCGCCGCGCGCGCCGGCGACACGGCTTCAGCACCGCCGCGGCCCCGCGCGGGGAACGCACGGCCGCGGGGGCGCAGCCGGTGCCGCGGGCTGCCCCGCATCGCCCGGTCGGGGGGCAGCCAGCCGAACGCCCCACGGAAGCGCCTCTCGCGCCCCAGCTGTGAGGGGAACCGGGTGCCCCTCAGCCCCTCGCGCCGCGCTCCCGGCCCTCCCGCCCCGGTCACACCCCCAGCGCCGCAGCCCCGGGGCGGGGGCGGTGCGACGCACAGGCACGGGCCCCGGCCGCCGCCCCGGGGGAAGAGCACCACCCGGCCCACGCGGCGGGGCCGCCGCCAGCCCCGCGGGGTGCCGAAGGAGCGTACTCAACCTCGCCGCGGCTCCCGCGGGCGCCGCCATGCACGCCGCCCCTCGGCGCACGCGCGCCGCCACGGCGCCCGCCCCCTAGCGGGCGGGAGGGGGCGGCGCGCGGGGAGCGCCGGGACGGGGGCGGCGCGCGGCCTGCCGGGAGGCGCGGGGCGCGCTGGGCGTTGTGGTCTCCGGGGCGGCGCGCCGCGTGGCGGAGCGGGCCGGGCGGCGGTAGCAGCAGCAGCAGCATGGCGCAGCTCACGGCGCGGTTCCGCACCGAGAACCGCAGGTGAGGGGGCTGCCGGCCGGGCCTGCTCGGGACGGGGAGGAGGGCAGCGGGGGGCTCCCCGGGCAGGGGCGGTGACGGCGCTGTCCCCGCAGGTACGCCGTGGAGGATGTGCCCTTCTCCGTGCCCGCGGCCTCCGAGACCACCGACCTCAGCCGCCTCATCAACAAGCTGCTGGCGGCCGGCAACGGTAGGTACCGGGGCGGGCGGCAGCTGCTGGCCGGCGGGAGCTCCGAGCGGGCTCGCCCTCCCTCAGCGCCGCTCTGGCGGGACTGACAAAGTCCACTTCACCCCTGTCCCTGCCCGCGCCCCCCAGGGCAGGGCACAGCCTGCCCGGCTGCCCCACGCGGGTCAGGCTCACGCTTCGGCTGGCCTCGGCCGGTGCCACAGAGCCGGCAGCAGCACCCTGGTACCCACGGGCCCTCCGTCAGGTCAGCGTTCAGCCTGAGCCAGCCCTGCCCTTCTGACTGCTCTCCTTATGCGGAGTAAGGCGCTCGGAACTTGACCTGAAACCCGGCAGCTACCCGTGCTGGTGGGCAGGCCCAGGAGAAATGCTCCAGGGGCTGGGTTACTGCGAGCCCAGCACCACAGGCAGAGCTGCCCCAGCAGATGGGCATGGAAACGTTCCCTAAAACCTGGGGTTTCACTCGTTCCTTTGCCGGGTTTGGAAAGCCTTTGAGATGAGTTCAGCCCTGCTGTCAATGGCAGCTGGAATGGGCCTGACTGGCTTGAAAGATCTTCGTGGGAAAGACACCACTGCAATATTGTTTAAAAAAAACCCCATCTTCTGTAAGAAACTAGACTAATTGTATCTTAACTGCCAAGACTGCTGCAAGTGGCTTTTAACCGGTGAGATCGCAACCAGCCTTGAATAGGAAACGCGCACAGTGCGGTGCTCCTGTCCAAATGTGGGGCCATTACCAACTCTGCCACTGCAGAGGGGAAACGTGAACGACACAGGATTTTCCTGTTGCTGCCTCAAATACAGGGCTCTAGCCGGGGATGATAAACGTGGGCTAGAAGTGCTGAGCTCCATACAGAACAGCGATGTGGCACCACTGGGGTGTGATTAGACACAGATACAGATAAAAGGAATTAGAAAAGAACGGGTTACAAGAAGAGGCAAATTTAACTCTTTGAACCTTAGCAGCAAATTTTTTTGGGGTATTCTAGGTCAAATTTTCCTTCATTCTTAACTCACATAATCCTGTGGAATTCATAGGCTGCCCACTTATAACTGGGAGAAGAAACCAACTGTTGTGCTGGTTTGGTTTTCTTTTTTGAAACTCTTGCTCCATTCTCCTGAACCAGCCACAGAATGAGTTCTTGATGGTATCAGTTACACAGTGACACCTCAACACAGATTTTTTTTTTCCCCTTTTTCTTTTTTCAGCGGACCACAAATATGTGGAATTTGACTTCCTTATCAATGGCCAGTTCTTGCGTATGCCACTGGTTACTCACATGGAAACGGAAAATATCTCCACAGTAAGTCCTACTCAATTTCTCCTCACCTTGCAGTGGGACAGCAGAACAGACTTAGTTTACTTCAGTGTTGCCCCAGCTAGGTAAATCTAGCTTGTAAAAAATACTCATGCTCAGTTTTCTTTCTTTTCTGACTTTCCCAGGAGAATTCGCTGTACATTTAAACCTGTTCTGAACTGCAAAGTGGTTAGAGTATGGGACTGAGCAGTGCAAGGAACATCATTATCCAGTTGGTTGTCGATAGACAGTTCAGAGGGGAAATTCTTGACTTATCATTAACGCGTTTTTGTCTCTTGCTCTATCGGTTACATTGGGGGATAATAAGGGAGGTTAGTATTGCCTCCAGAAAATGCTGTGAATATGTTAGACACCAGTTTTATACCAGTAAATACAGCAGAAGAGAAACCTGAGAAGAATGAGGTTACTTGCTTTTACTTCCAGCTTGCTATTAATAGTAATTTGATAAAAATCTGGAAAGCAATACAATTCAGACACTTTTTTCTAAAGACTGTAATTCCACTAATGTGACAAAGGACTTGGATGCCCAGATCTTTGCCCAATGAACTTGTATATTTGCACTACCCTACAGTTAAATATTTCTGCTACTGGTTTGAAAAAATGAAAGCACACTCAATAAGTATTTCTGTCTGAGCTCAGGAAGAAGTGGTGGAAATAGAGTATGTGGAGAAATACATGGCCCCTCAGCCAGAGGAATGCATCTTCCACGATGACTGGATCAGTTCTGTTCAAGCCACCGAGGAATGGTACTGCCCTGAGCCTGTTCTAAGTTGTATCTTGCTTACTCCTGTTGTACACAGAGGAGACTCTGGTATCAGATGGAGTGGTATTCTCTTCAATAATGTTTTTTTTTCCTCTTTATTTTTTCACCTGTCAAGCCAGTCAGCTACTTGCCTTTGCGAGCAGCTCAGTTTTAACACCTCTCTTCTATGCTGACAGTGACTTTAACACAAGCAGAAAACAGCTAAGATCACTGAGCGCGAGATACCAGTAATGTGAATGGATAATAGAACTGTTTACTATTGTTGCCCTTAAAGGACAGCAAGATTTCCTTGTCTTTCTTTAGCTTAAACCCTTGACTTTAAGTGTGCCATTCATGTAGCCACAAGTACAATTTTGTACCTTTGTGCAAGCTTTTCTTAGAAAAAAAGCAAACCTTGTTCCACTGCATTTTCATATTCATTTTCCAATCGACTCTGCAATGTTCCTATATTAAGTAATGGTTTGAAAATGCTTTGAGATCCTCTAGTAACATACCACGAACAACAAATTGTCTTTCATGTGACATGAGCAACCTTAAGTCTCACCTACCAGATTATGCAGTACTCTCACTGCTTTTCTTTTTGCCCTGTACCCCTAGCCTTACAGTGGCAGGCTTTATGAAGCTTTACTCTGTAACAAAAAAGATGGTTTTAGTTTTCCAAACTCATTTTTTTCCCACACACAGTAGCTATACTTTGCATTTGTATAAGTATTACTATGCTCACTTTTTTTTCTAAGTTGCTGGTTGAGGTTCTTTTTTCATAAAGATATTGTTAAAGACAAGAATGTTTCAAATTGCTTACCTTGTAGGATATTAACTGGCTGCTACGATCAGACTGCTCGAATCTGGTCTTTGGAAGGAAAATCCATCATTACGATAGCTGGGCATACAGAAGTAGTGAAGGATGTGGCATGGGTGAAGCAAGGTCAGTATGTTAGGGGAGTAGTAATAGTTTTGATTTCCTGGGGAGAAATGTCAGCATTCCTCAGTCAGGAATATTTAACATTAAAAATACTACAGTTACTTCAGTCTGTTAGTGGTGTTAGAAGTGAAATAGTTGTGTGAATAAAACAGTCCTTTAACAGTAATGAATAGTTAGTTAAATGTATACATTGTCTATCCACTGTGCCATCATCATTAGCAGATACTAGTATGTATCTTTACATTAATTGTACCTCTGGTGCAACATGATGCAAACCGAGATCCGTATGGGTTTCTATCTGCTATTTCTTCTTTGACTAGAATAATTACTATAAAGACTGCAGAAAGCCGAGTTGGGTGCAAGCATGACTTTTTTATCTTCCTCAGATAGTTTATCGTGCCTATTACTCAGTGCTTCCATGGACCAAACTATCCTGCTGTGGGAGTGGAATGTGGAGAAAAACAAAGTGAAAGCCCTTCACTGCTGCCGGGGACACGCTGGGAGTGTGGATTCCATAGCTGTTGATTGCACCAGAACGAAAGTGAGTGACTCCTGGAGAGAAACCTGTCTTTTGGGATGTTAGCAGCCTGTATCTCAAAAATCATCTTTTTGTCCCTGCATGGATACTAGTGGCCATGTTATTATGGCTGACACGCTGATAAGTTTCCAGTCTTGGTGTAAATGGTGGTTATTGAGGATTGGGACTGCTACATCAACACTGGGCCATGTCAAACAAAGCCATGCACTTAACCTCTAACATCACAAAAAGCTGACGGTGACTTTAGATAGCACAAGCCATTACACCACTGCTTTTGACTTCTGTGAGTGAAGTTGAGTGATTGTTTTTAAGTAACTCTTGGTTTTAACACGTGAATTTTGCATTATAGTTAACTATTTTCAAATTTGACCTAAATTTTCATAGTAGGTTTGGGGGGGTGGGGAGGGGGGAAATTTGAGTGATACTAAGAAAAAGCAGGTGGTAAGAGAGGTCCTTTCCCTTTATCCAGGATTTCAACTGTTAAAAGCACTTGCACCACAAAGGTAGAGTCATCCCACCCAGCTTGACCTACTATCAGACAGGTTCAAATAAAACCTTTTGGTGCTGAAGGGAATAGAGTTATTTTGTAGTTACTTCTTCCTGCAAAGAAAGGAAAAATAATAATTTGATCTCTACCAAACTTCTTTTTGAGGAGCTGACCACTGGTCTCCACGTGTTAGAACCCACAGCTTAATTTTTCAAGCAGGAAGAGCATTTAGTATGGCTTACGAGGTCTGTCAGGACCAACTGTTCACAAAATGTTTCTGTTCATACAGTTCTGCAGTGCATCTTGGGATAAGATGTTAAAGATCTGGTCTGCAGGTAAGATAGATAAGTGTAAGCTGGGATTCTTGGCGCTCTTCTAAAGAATTCTACTTACGACAGCCTAAGAGATAGGTATCTGAATGTTTTTGCTTTAAGAAAATTGGAATCTTTAACATTAAAGGTAAGATAGAACTTAGTTTTTGGGGCTTTTTTTCCCTTGCAAAATCACAGTTATACTAAGCAAAATAGTAACTTAAGACAGTGATGTAACAAAGACCAAATTCAGGTATGGCTATCAACTGCCTGTTGATGTCTGGTTTATTCAGAACACAGTACTTTTTATCTCTTTCTTTTAATAGATTTATAAAAATATGCAGGTTTGCATATAGACTCCTTACAAATCAGAAGTTTGTGGGTTATTTTCCTGTTCTGTTATTGACATCGTAATATAGAGGACAGTAAGATGACCAGGCTTTTTCTAGAATTGTAGACTAATTCCATTTGATCTGAAGGCTTTCTTTCACCGTTAAAAGTCATATTCTTTCAGTTTGGGGGATATATACGTAGGCATTGCATCTAAAAGAATGACTGTGTTTTATCACACCCCTGAATTACTGTTGGGATTTTTCTATGAGTAAGGATAGTCTTAAAAATTCATTGGGATTTCATTTTAAGACTGTGTGATCTGGAGAAGATCACTTAATTTACATTGCTTTTCCTAAAGCTCAAAATGGAGATGATACTGATCTGATCGGGGTGTTAAAATAGTCAGAAAATATTCAGGCATCATAGACAGGTTAGGGGCTGTAAATATGGGGGGCTGCTTACTTGCTTCTACAGAAATGCAGTTCAAAACCCTCTAGATGAAGTTTGCCTGTCTTCTCTGTCAGTACCTACAGATGAAGAAGATGAAATGGAAGAAGCAGCTAACAGACCACGGAAGAAGCAGAAAACTGAACAGCTGGGACTAACAAGGGTAAGATGACCTCCGGGTTTGTCCAGGATTCTATTTGAAAAGTGTGGCCACATAAAATAATTTCTCTTTGTTAGCAATGCCTGTATGAAAATTTATGGTGATGTCTGAGGCTGATCAGACATGTTTCATTTGTGGAAAGATTTGTCGACAATATTCCATCTCATCTCCTCTCACCTTTAAATTCCAGACTCCTCGGGCAACTCTCTCTGGCCACACAGAGGCTGTCTCCTCTGTGCTGTGGTCAGACGCTGAGGAAATTTGCAGTGCCTCATGGGATCACACCATTAAATTCTGGGATGCTGAGACTGGAGACCTCAAATCAACTTTGGTGAGATCACTATACTGTGTCTGTAGGTTTGGCTAAAGTCCAGGTCAGAGAAAACAGTTGTGCAAAAATAGTAGCTCCTCTCTTAGAGCATTTTCTTTTCTGACAGACAGGAAACAAAGTGTTTAATTCTGTCTCCTACTCACCACTGTGTCGCCGCCTCGCATCCGGGAGCACTGACAGACATATCAGACTATGGGATCCTCGCAGTAAAGGTGAGCCACAACAGGCACGTTCTCGAAACTCTTTTCAAAATCAGAACTTCTGCCAGGTGGAAGACATCTCACAAGCTGTTTTCTGGTCCCTCTGCTTGAAACAAGCCATATGGGGGCTTTTATTAAATACAAAGGTTGCATCTATTGTCTGTAATCTAGTACAAGACTTCCTTTGATTTGTTTGCTTTCTTTAAATTTCACTGCTTTTTTTTTTTTAAGTTAGAATTGCTGGTGAGAGAAACACTTACCTTGAACACAAATAAGTTGCTGACTGCTTTTCTCACTGGATTTTGTGTGCATCTTAAAAGTGCTGTTTTCAGTTGGCATCTACTGATGATTTTTTGTTTTTCATTTGTCCTCTTCTCATGTTCAGATGGCTCCTTGGTTCTCCTGTCTCTGACATCTCACACAGGTTGGGTGACATCTGTGAAGTGGTCACCTGCCCATGAGCATCAGCTGATCTCTGGTTCTCTGGACAACATTGTGAAGCTCTGGGACACGAGGAGGTAAAGCAAACATGTTCTTTGCTGTTCAAAGGCTTACAGGGACACAATCTAACAAACTCACAAAAGAGTCTGAGACATTCATTGGAAACTCCTGTGGCATTTGTGAAAATCCTCTAGCTCTTAGGAGTCAAGCTATAACAAAAGGGAGAGAAATACTTGTCTACCAGAGAACCTGTGGCTTAACGTGGGTGAGAGCTTGATACTCTTTTCAGACCCTTCATTAAAAACTGCCGAGCAATGACATGGTTTGCATTCAGAAGGCATAAATGGCTGTTTTGGAAAACACACAGTCAGGCAGCATCCACACATGCAAGAAGGAAACTACATAATAAACTGCTAACAAGCAGATTGATTAACACTGAGTTTCAAGGTAGTTTGCAAGCAGGTGAAAAATGCTTATGCTTTACTCTTTGGGGATGTAGGACAGGTTAACACATGTGATCAGCTCTAGAGAAAGCAAAGAAGACTTCACAGATGGTAGATATCTGTACTCTCTGAAAGCGTTTAACTGCTAGACCACAGCTGTTTGATAGCATCATGATAGTATTTCTTCCAGAGAGCAATTCTGTTTTCTGTGATTGCCCATGTAACTTTCAACTTGTGACACTAAATACCTGGTTTTTACCAGTTGCAAAGCTCCTCTGTATGACCTGGCTGCTCATGAAGACAAGGTTTTGTGTGTGGACTGGACGGACGCAGGGGTAAGAATCTGAAGTTCCCCAACTGATAAGCATGGTGGTTAGGAAGAAGGCTAAAAGCAGTCAGGGATTATTTTTTCCTTTATGCTTAAAGATAGAAGAGAACAGGAAGCTTTAGTTGTGCCGTGGTAGATAGGGGGTTGATAACTGGATGTTATCGTCATGCTCACGGCAGCACTTTCTCCTGCTGCTGTGCAAAGGAGTAGGATGGGATGTGAAGCTCTGTAGCATTAAGGGGTGTTACACTGGTATTCCAAACAAGGAGAGACATGAGAACAGCTGAGAGAATACATGTTCTAAGGTACCATTTGCTGCCATGGAGACTAAAACAGCAGCATAAACTGACAGCTGGGGCATGGCAGTACATGTAGAAGGGGGGGGGAAACTATATATTCCTCTATAGCAAGCTGTTCTGCTACTGTAGTGGTACACACGTGTATAAAATGAGGAAAAAACCCTACATTTTGTTCATGTTCAAGACTCTCAGTGTGGCTCTGTTCTCAGTAAAAGACAGGAAAAGCTTTAGAAATTTTCCTGCAAAAACTTGGCTTTTAATGTTAGGAAGAGGGTAAGAGACAAGGTTGCTTCTACACTTTGATTCTGGGTTTTAGTCACGCATTATCAGTTCATTATTCATTACAACTTGTTATGTCTTCAAAGGAAAGAGAATTAGAGTCCTCAACTTTGGTGTAGGTATTTTGCTTAATTAACCTGATACTAACATCAGAACATCTGATACAGTTGGACTCCATGATCTTAAAAGCCTTTTCCAACCTAATCAATCCTATGATTCTAATCGCAGTTTTCTTTTCCTCTCATCAGTTGCTATTGAGTGGAGGTGCAGACAACAAACTGTATTGCTACAGATACCCAGCTGCAGCCTCTGATGTTGGAGCATGAAGGTCGACAGCCAGAGATGTTTTTAAACTAAACTGTTTGCAGCAGGTGCTCTCTGTTAGCATCCCTACACAACCAACACCTGAAGAAAAGAGTTTTTGGTTGCTCAGAGTGCTGTTGTTCCTGGGTTTTGTATCAGTAACCTCTATCGGTATTTGTCACAGAAAAAAGGCAACAAGCAGTTACAAACGTGATTTGTGTGAAACAAAGCAAAGGGCATTTCCTCCCTTTCTGATGGTTTTGAATTAATATCTTTTAAATGACTATTTGTGTAGACTCTTAATAAGGAGTAAACTGTTCCTGATACTTACGGAAAAAATAGTCCCTGGACTAAATTATTTTTTGAATTTACCTGCTTTCCCTTGGGGGGAAAAAAAAAGCTTTTATTTACAGTTCAGTGGTTTTGTGCCTCACTTCATATAAAAATCAGAGTTCAGTTCTCCTTTCAGTATGGCTGTTGCCAGTTGTAGGATTACTGGCAGACTAAATGCTCCATTTTTTTGTTGTTCATAAGTTAGGGCTGTAAATTACTTTATATGAATGTGCCTGCCTTGTGCCACAGTACGTTATGTTGCAGTATAACTAATGTGGTATCTTGTTCCTAAAAAGCAGCAGATGTATAGAAACAAGTGGAGGCTTACACAGCAAAGGGAGAAGAAAATTTAATTTGTTCCTAGAACGAATGGATAGAAAAAGTTGCAATAGCTCTTAGGTTGCTAGAGGATAAGTACTATCCAAACATGCTCATTTTCTGTTGGTGGTCTTGCTTTTAATTCAGCATTTAAATAAGAAAGCTATTAATGCAGTTTGTTAGGTGCCATGTTAAACCAAACGTGAATATCCTCACTATTGTCTAAGCTTTCAACAGACCTAAGACCTGTTACAGCACAATCAAGTCAAACACTTCAAGTACAAGGTTGTTAATTTTTCTTCAAAGAGAGTGAAAACTGTCCTCCAGGTTTACAATACAGACAAGTTCTGAGTAAGCAGTTTAGGAACTACCAGAAAAGCAAAACCTCGGAGAGAAGGATCTCAGATCCCTTAGCTCTGCACGTAACACACTGCAACTATAGACTAACCTTTATTTACACATGCTGCTTACAAGGTGATGGCAAGACAACTAATGCCTTATCCACGTACTATAGTATGTGCTTCATCCTTTCTAGGGTATGAATAGATTGCTTTAATATAGCAACTAATTACATTTTTTTCTTCTTCAAACTTTATTCCTCTAAAACATAGCCTTCTATTTACTCCACAAACTGGAAGGTGCAAATATGGTGTGAATAAACCTACCAAAAAGACAAAGCATTTTTTGAGCAGGAATTTTGTATGTGCTAGAACATGCAGCATTCCTTCCTCTCCACTATTACAGATTTGTGTAACTTCACATGCACATTTGTTGGTATGCCAGTCTGTTCTAGCAATCATTGGCCTAATAATCATAAAAGTTTAAAAAAATCCATAGTAATTTTTTAGTGGGATAATAGAAGAGAGTAATAACCTCTTTAGGTAATCCTTAATCCAGTCTACCTGACTTTTAGAGGTCTTAAGTTTGGAGATGTTTTTAATGGGAAGCAAGACAGCAAAGGAAGTTTGGAAACTAGTTTGTTTCATTTTCCTTCAAGACTTCCAGCGAGCATTTAATCCAAAGTCCTTGAGCTATTTTGTGTGTTACAAGAAACATCCCTTTTATTACTCTTCTCAGTTTTTCTCTTGGATAAATTAAGCCTGAGCATAGCTTTTAAAATTAGTGAGGTATTTTACAATTGCATAGCTGTGGAGTACCTCCAGCTAATTAAGTAATTGATAAAAATGTGGGTTCTCCTATATGCCTATGTCTAGTCTCATGAAATGCAAGACAGGTAACTTAATACTCTTCTCTTGACCTCCCAGAGACATTAAAAAAAATACTTTTTAAAAAGGTCATGTCACTTGGCCTGTCAGCTTAGCTCAGAAAGATTAATATTATCTAGACTTAAGAAAACCCAGCTGTCATTAATTGTTCTGGTTTCACACACTGAACCCATGAAATCTACTACACTTGTCACCTGCAGTAAACATACAGAGTGTAACTCGAATGGTAGGTTTTGCTACACCACAGTTCAGAAGCAGGTGGGTTTTTGCACCCTCCTGTCACTTTGGGTTCTCTTATTTGGGGAAGTACTGTGTCAGACACGGAAAGAAGCAAGTAAGTAAACCGTATTGGTACTGTGGAGCGATACCTGCGTAAGTACAACATATTTTTTGAATGCATCTGTATTACCACTGTCTAAATTATCCTAGAGCCTACAAAAATACTTTTTAGATTTGGCTGACTGACAGTTCTTTGGACAATCTGGATAATCTTAATTAAAACATTTTAATAAGAGTTTTTGTTTTCCTCCAAACACACAGTACTTTCATTCAAAGTAACGATTAAAAAGTAGAACAGCCAGCACAAATGTATTTTAAAATTGCAAGAGAACTGAGTCAAAACCAAACTTAGTCTTCCAGAATCGAGGTGCTGATGGTGATTCTACTCACATAAACACTCCTCCCCCATCCAAAAACCCATCACCCAACAGTTTTGCACATTCGCAGTGCTCTGGCAGCATAGTAGAAAGAACTGTCACGCTAACAGCTAGTTTTCCTGTAACAAAGGTCCGATACTACAAGTGAGGGTAATAAGGACCATCGAGCTTTACTCATGTTTTGCATCAATGGGGATGCAGGGTGGTTTGCTTTTGAGAGATTGTGCAATAGACTGTTCTACTTCATCTTTTCAGCCTGCACTGATACGTGGCATAAGCTGTTAACTTCCGCTAGCACACATACGCTGCCTCTAAACGCAGTTCAAATGACATCACGCGTGAAGACACATGTTAAAAGCATCAGTGTAAGACAGGGGTTCACCTGCTTGGTTCTTGGTTTGGTGTCACACCTGCATTTTCTGTTCACATGTTTGCTTTTTCCTGACCGGTTCTTTCAGCTTTCTTCTGGCTTTGAGACTTTCATCTTTGCTTCTGGCTGACTGCCACTGCTTTCGTACAGCCAGCCCTGGCAGAGCACTGTGTTTTCTCTCTTGCTGGCATTCTCTTTAGTTTTTTCATCTTCAATTTCTCAGCCTTCTCTCAACTAGGATACTGAATTAAAAACACAGGGAGGGGGAAGGAAATGGTAAATGTTCTGGTGAAAGTGACACACAAGCTCAAGCAGCATGCGCGGCTATTGCCATTCACTGTGGTACCACCCACAAGGTCATCCGTTTTTCCACAAACTATGCAGACCCCCCACCACAGCACTGCGGACGGCAGCCTCAGCCCACACGCAGTCATGGCTTTGAGACCCCCAAACCCACCTCGGATACCTGCTCCCCAGGCAAACGCTTTGCTGCTGGACCCTCTTCTCTGAGCACGCGCTGCTGAGGAGTGCACCCTACGCTCTGGGGCACAGGTGAGGGCAGGCTGACAGGAGACCTTGGGTTTCTCTGGCTGCACTCTGAGTTTGGGGCAAGGATGCAGATCTCCAGCTGGCACTGCTCTGCCTACTCCTGTCAACACAGGGCCCATAGGCTGGTGGTGAGTTTCTTCCTTAATGAAAATAAACTTACGTGACATTTAAATGACTCTTGTATAGGCTGATAGATTTCCAGTATAAACTCAACATACTTCACTAGATTTCAGCACACATACCTTAGGAAATAGATCTAACTACACATGCTTAAAGTGACTGCTACTATTTAAACAAAAATATTCCACAGAGTTTGGAAGAAAAAAAAAACCAACAACCACTTAAATAGAAAAAGGAATACACTTTTCATTAAAACTTCTGAGATAGGAGGTTTTCTCCTGCATTTTCTGTGACATGCCTGCAACAGAAAGCACTAGATAGGCATACATAGAGATTCCCCAAAGGAAAAATACACACTTTTTCTTACACTCCTAACAATTCTGAATACAGCTTATGGATTATCTCCCTGCTTCATTTGATGCTATTATTTATTTTACTGCATTTTTTTGTTTCCTTGTTTGGTTTAAAAAAAACCAAAACAATTCACATTTAGTAGGATTGTTTATTGTTTACCTGTAAGTTTTTATTCAACATGCTTTGAGAATACCCAAGCGTGGCAGACTGTCCTGTCACACTATCCCCGTTGCACCCCTGTTTGATTGTTAGACAGCTGAGGAAGTGCCACAGCTTTTCACTGGTGTAGCACCAATGCCAGCTTAAGCTTCAGCTTTCCCTGCAGTTGACTCCTGCTTGGCCAACCCAGGCGAGGGAAGCACACAGATACAGTGAGCTGCACAGACGACGTTCGTAGACAGCAACAAGTTTTAGTATATATGGTAAAATTCGTACGCCAAAAAAGCCCGGTTGAGTTAGAATCACCAATGATGACTGATGCTGTGACGTTGGCACAGCTCTCAGATGAGGAGCAAGACTTCAGCTAAAATTAATTGTCATGAAAACCAATTTAAATTGTCCTGTAAACTGCATGAAATGAGTGGCTTTTCACCTGCTGGGGAGAAGCTGGCTGAGTCTGCTCCAGGAAAGACAGCTGCTCAGTCTGGATGGGTCTACCAAGCCACCCAAATCAAGACATTTACTGTATGGAGTGCTGAAAACAGAACTCAAACCAGAAAAATGGAAATTTCTGTATCAGTTACAATATTCATATTCAGAACTTCAAAATGTCAACTTTGCATATCTTTGCAGTTTATTCCATTGGGCAACTAGTAGTTTGTGACCAACAGGGAATGTCTGTAACTGTCTAAAACATCGAAATAAATGCTCTGTGATTGCTACTGAGAATTTCAGCTTATAATTTAAGAAAATAAATGTCTTTAAATGGTTGAAACCATCTCTGAATGCAAAGCAGAATTCACAAAAAGCTGTATGGAGCAATATGGTATGACAATTTTTATTATAGCAAAACATCCCAACAATCTAGATAGCTTATCCAAAAGGCTCCCCCTCAAAACACTTTCTATTGTCTACGGTCTATAAATTTAGATTAGGGGTTCTGATCTTCAGACCACAGCTGCTGTAAACTGCATGTGAAAGACAGTTGAGGTCACTTGGAAGAGCATTCGGGAAATGCTCACTGACTTAATTGCTCTCCTTCAACTCCATCTCTATGCCAGCTGTTGAAAAACATACAAGTTTGTTACACACACAGAGCTATCGCATGGATTTCTGCACACAGGTCAGGTCACAAGACCAGCCAGTGGTCGACAAAACACAGGAAGAGGTTTTGGAATTTGTCGGCAGCAGGTTTTTAATATTTGGAACAGGGATCAAGTACAGTTCTGGTTGTTACACAAAAGATCTTTCTTCCATCTTGCATCAAGACAGAAGTGGTCTTCTTAACATATCCATCACAGTTACAAGAATAACAAATAATAGTAAGGTTTAAGAGCATATGCAGAGCATTAGTGGATAGTCTCTGTTGCTTCTCAGAAAACTGCATTATGGCCAGAAGCCTTCTCCTGCAGTTAAAATACTAAACAAGATGTTTCCTAGATCTAAACAGCACAGATTTAAGCAGATTGTGGTTTCAGTTCCACTGCTGTAATTCCAGAGCTTGTCCGTTACGACAGCAAAGCCTATCAAAATCAATGGATTTAATACAGATTCACAGAGGATCTCAGATGCAGCCTATCTGAATGCAATTTACAATGATCAGATCTTGTATCTTGATGTAGCTGAAAACTGAGTCAGAACCACTTTCCAAAAAATCAAATATTGCATGTCAGCAAAGCCTTTTCTGGAATGAAGTAAGATTTGTTTTCATAGTAACTAAGCTTTGGAGCAGAATGGTGAGGGGGAGGAGGTGATGGTTCTTCTCCCCTTCTAATCCCATGTATTTAAACAGATGGATCAAAACAACAGATGTTTGGTATGAAAAATGCTGCCTGAGACACTGGCGCCACAGAATCCAGCATGAACTCTCCAAAGATGAGAAGGTGAGTGACTACAGTTTCCCTATTTGTTCTACCAGTCCAGTCTGTTGCGATTTACATGTACAGGTCCAGAGTCATGTTAAAAAGAAGCCATGATTTGCAAGGGGAGCAGTTTACAACCCATGCACTGTCCCACCGTGCAACATTCTGAATCTCAGCAGTATCTCCAGTATTGCTTGCTAGATGTAAACACAGGATTATGAGATAACAAAATTTCATCTGACCAGATCATTCTCAAGAGCCACAGTATTAGACCCCGTACCAGAGAAGTCTGTTTTAATGAAAGAAATCTCTGTTTCTAATCTCTTCTCGGCTTGCTGCAGTATAGTGCAGCAACTGAAAATATATTCAGTTTTGGGGTGTCTGAGTTGTATCTCTCATACCTTGGCACACACATTTGGAGCTAATAATTTTGCTTAGCTGGACCAAGTATTGCTTTTCACTGCTGGCCTCCTCTAATTGCTTTTTACAACTTATGGCACAGCTGTTTGTGGGGCTGCTACTGTCAAAAGGTAAAGAGAAATATAAGCTTTTTATATTTCTCTCTGCAGTAGTATATTTTTGCCATTTACTCTCCTTATTTTGCCACCCACTCCATGTTTTACAAGGAAAGTATTTAGTTTCTTATTCTTCACAGGAGTATCAAGATCAAGGAGGTAAAAATTTTCCTCCTTTTAAATATATCAGGTTTTGACCTTCAAGCTAACATGTCCCATTACAGCAGACGCTCGCGCTGCCTAATGCATTGCCACTATATTTCTCTTCCCACGTGCATTATGACACTAGGGCCAGCACAGCAAGACAGTATGTGCCTTTGACACACCTTTCTGCCATTTACATTTATCCCACAACATCTCTGTTAGTTTTTCCCTTGCCTTTGGAAGAATTTACTGGGCATCTGAACAACAGGGGGTAAGCAGAAAGGAAGCGCAGCCGATGCTCAAGCGATAAGCAGCAGCCCTGGTTGCCATCATCTCTCCTACACTAACAGCTCGGCTCTGTGAAGAACCATCAGGTGACCTACAAGCAGAGTCAGATGTCTGCACCCCTGTAGTTTAAGCAATCATTCTCTGGAAGCTAATCCTCCCTCAGTGTCTGCGGTCCTACTGACTTTCAATGAAAGGCACAACTAGCTCAAACCACCACTCTTCTTTGTGTGTGTGACTGATTCTATTTCATACTGTCTACAAGTATACACTCAGCACTTGCCAGTCAAGTTTGACTTGTTTCAAACAGAAATATCTGCTTATGTCAAGCTAAAAACAGGTTCACACTGTTAATGTGCTTCTGCCTACACTGCACTGCTGCCCAGTGAAACACTCCATTGAAACAAGACCTTCTCCATGAGAAATACCCCAATGACCTCTAAAAACTGAATTTTGTTCAACTTGACTTGCAGCTTCCTTTCTTTTTGTTGCTGGGAAACTTGACTGCTCTGAGATAAAATAATGCTGTTGTATACTATTTTTTTTTTCAAATTAAGATAGCTTATTTATATGTTTATATAATAATGTTATAGTTTAACTTATTCTGGTGACAAAATGATGAATTAACATTTTTCTAAAGGTTGGAGGTTTTTGTTCCATTCAGATGACCTGCACAGATCTCTACTGAGTAGAGGAATACTGGTAGGGACTTTATGGTACCATATGCAGTGAAAAGTTTATTCTAGTTTGAGACTCCTTTAAAACAAACAAACAAACAACACCACAAACAAAAAACACCTTGGGATAGTAAAATCAGTATTTTACAGATATGCAAAGAACATTAATGAGAAAAGGTTTGGAAATTAATATTTAGAATTACATTACAACTGCATGGCCTTTCGAAATGCTGTCTGCTGTTCATAATGAGCAGTTCAAAAGTATTAAACATTCAGAGTTCTTTCAAAATGTTCAGGAACACAGACATACATACATATACACACACTCTCACTCATATTTATGTTAAACTTCTTGCAATTTTTTGGTTGTTTTGGGAATTATATACTTATCAATCACAGATGCTCTTATTTTTTCTAAGCTTGCTTAAGTCTCAAGAAAAAGAATTTAAAAAATTCCCTTTTAAAAGTTCATTGGAAATGTTACATTGCTGGGAACGCCTTCTTTAGCCCCAGAGTTCAATTAAAGACATTTAAGTAGGAAATCAGAAAAAAATAGCAGATTTAACAATACGGTAAAATATTCACATTCCTCTTCCTTTGTAGCATGCCTTTATCTCCCTCAGCCTTTTTTTCTTCCCAATGCCCATCATTTCACCATTGTTCCACACAAAGTCTGACATGGACATCAGTGACTCGTTTTTTAATTAATTCCTCCCCCAACCCCATGTACACCATATCAACTGCAAATATTGTCAAAACCTGAAGGTCTCTTTATGTATCTTATCAGTCTGAACAATGTGCTTGTTCTGCCACCTCCAGAGCACTCATGATAAAAATAGTCAATAACTTGGGATTGTCACATATTTTATTTTTCAATTACTTCTTTTTATAGCCATATCTGAGGAAGAAAATAAGCTAGGGCTCTTATTAATGTTTCAGGCAGAGCAGAATGCAAGTGAAACTGGAAAGAAGATAGATGTCAAGGAGAGGATTCTCCTTTCTCACACCCAGCAAAGGTTTTAATCTTCTTTTTCTTTTATATTTCCTATTCACTCAGCTGAATGCACTGCTGTTAATTCAGATGAAGGTATGGTTTATGTATTTGGTACAGAGATATTTGGAGGTGTATATGTCAAAAGTAAAAGCTATTTTATACCTGAAGAGAAAACCACTTTCCTAAACTCTAATGTTTGTGAAGTACAAGCTAGCAGGTGTTGATGATCTGGTGTTAACAGGGAGCTTTACACACCCCTTTCTTCCCCCTCTTCCCCATCATTCAAGACAGTTCAAGCTGTGTGCCTGCTCTATTTATTTCCCACACATCCTTCTCCTGTTCAGACTGGTCTACACAACCACCTCAGACAGAATGTTAACACAAGCCCATCTACAGAGATGTACCAAATCCAAAATTTCAGCCTGATGCACTAACACTTGACACAGCCTCATGCAGTTCTGTAGGAGGGATCTTACTGCTCAAGTGCCCAGGCAACAGTACACAATAGACACTCAAGCTATTACTAGACATTTTCAGTCAACAGACTGAGGGTGAGTTCACTCATGAGTAAACAGCAAACAAAACGAGTCCCCTCCCCACCTGGAGAACAAAAACTTGTATTTGTTATTAAAACAGAACATGCTTGTCAACATCAGAGGAATCGTGCAATGACTTTCCTGCTCATGTAGACACTTGCCTTCCAAACGTCTCTCCATCATCTGTCTTATCCAGCAGTTGCTCTTTCAAGTGCTTTCTCTGAGCAAACAAAAGAACGAAGGAAAACTTAACTCCCTTTCCTGCCCGAAACACTCTCCTCCAGGATGACACTGAGTTATGTGCAAAGTGTGCAGAGTTAAAATTCTGTAAAAGAAAATGAATGAAGTGAAAATTGTATGTCTGTGTTACTGTACGAGATTATCTCTGTATCTTCAGTACGTTTTCATCTTTAGGAAGTGAAGAGGTTATAATTACTATTCAGTATTTCTACTCTTTGTTGTTGTCCCTTGTTGTCACATTCCTCTGCCACAGCACCGACTGGATCACTTCTGCTCACCTGCTTTCCCCAATCTCCCACAGCTGAGCATGCAATTTACTGTGCTACGGATCTGCTGCCTTTGTCTATCTTCTAGATGGCCACTCCTGAACAGCAGTCTTGCACACTCATCTTTTTCAATGAAAGAGAGAAAATGTAACTAAATATTTAAGAATTTCTTTTCAACTTGAAAAAAAATCTGAAGAATTCTGCAAAGCCTTCCGGGAAGCACCATAAGGAAAGACCGAGCCCTAATCCCTCATCCTTCTCCAAGCAAGAAGATTCTGTGCTCATTCACAGTTTCTATCTTTCTATCCAAAAATCACACGCACACGTATCTGGACACAAGAACCGCATGCTCAGTAGCGAGCTTTGCAATTTTAGAATATATGAAGCATTATGAAGACAGGGTTGTAAGACTGGATTGTGTTTTTCAAGCTTGAAATTATCTCGTATACTTTTTTTTTTTTAAAGTGAATCTAAATGGAAGCCAATGGTTTGAGATCCACATACTGCAGAACCAGACAGTTAAACAACACTACAACTGGCAGCCAGCTTTACATTTCTTCAGTCACTTCTTTGCCTCCCTTATTAACTTATTAGCAAAATAGCTCAGCTCATGTCCAAAGTCCTTTAACAGCCTGCGGACTTCCATCCATACTTCTGCTGCACGGGAGGTAAATCTCATACTCAGACAATGGCTTACAGAGGAAAAGCTTCAGAACAGGAGAATGATCATCTAATCTAGAATTAAACTGCTGAAATGTGTTCAGCACATTCCAGGTCATTCCCCACGCTCATTTGCCAATGAAGTATAAAACACTTCTCCTCCTCCTCTCTCGCTTTTTACCCTTTTAAATCTCTTTCACCATATTGTGTATTAAAATTCCATCTATGAAATCATATTTTTAGAGAATTAAAAAAAAAAATCTGATTAAATTAGGAAATGGCTATACAGCATTGTAACTTAGAAATGGAATCTTGTTGTTAAGTGTGACCAAAATTTTGGCATATCATCGTCTTCCTGAGGAAACATAAACAGTCCCAGTGTTATGAAGTATAACCAGAATTTCCGTAACAGTTTCTAAACACATTATTGAAACTGTTTTTACAATCAGATACTTGAGAGAACATTGTCATTGCAGAACTTGCACTGTACAAATCAATAAATTGGAGAGATGAAACAATAGGTTAATGCGTTCTTTCTTTAAGAAGCATTTTTTTTTCTAAGCCATTACAGAAGTCTCCCTTGAAAACCCCAACGACGAATGTGAAGAGAAGAAAGATGACAGTTCCAGGAATATCAATAAGTAAGCACAGAAAATAAGCTGGAGCCCAGAATAATCATTAACATTCTGTACATGTTTTATTAGGAAGGAAATAACTTTTTCCCAGAATTCTTAAAAACAAAACACAAACTAAAACCTAAAAAAAGACTATTTGCTAATTTTTAATATTTTCCTTCAACTTGCAATATTTAAGTTTTCTTCTTTTTCACCTTAGTTATAATAGTATAAGTATCATCTTATTTCACATTACGATAGTTTTATATTTCAATGTTCCTAGTAGTATTGTTACATGTGTAAATGATGACATGTTAATTAATTTATATTTACCCAATTAAAAAATTTACATGCCTTCATAGTAGGAATTTCCCTGATGTCAGTACAAAATCAGAGGTATTTCCACTGAAGTAGCTGGGGTTGGGCAAATAAAAAAATCAGTACAAGGGAGATAGATGATCTACCTGCTGTACAGAGAGCATACAAGACTTCAACAAAACCGGCATCACGAACACCCTCTGATCAATTTGTTCTTATTCTGTTCAGGTTAATTTCATTAAAGAGAATTCAGTCACAACAGCAACTGGAATAGGTAGGACACTGGAATATATAGCCATTTTATCTTTCAAGAAACTTGACATAACATGCCAGCAATTAACAGTCACCTTAACAGCTGAAGGCATGCCAGAAGCACACTGAGCAGTTTTGCTTTGGCCCTGTCACGCACATCACCAGCTACCTAAACCCTCTTGGTTCCCTCGTGCCCAGACCCATTCAACTGCATGGGAAGGACCTTGCTTTCCGAAAGAATTTCGTCCTCAACAAAAGAAAGAAATGCTATCGCATTCAGCTACCACACAGGTCAGAGTTACAACTTTTTGATGCACAGCAGAGCTCCTCCATGGAGGAAGCTGTTGTCACACTAGTGAGGCAGAGAGAAGGGAGCAGCGTCAGGCACTCTACACTACAGAAGTCCTTTAGCTCGCTGCGGGCCAAGCTGCTGAAGCAAGTGAGGACACAGGAGCTACAGTCAAACGAAATCATTGCAGAAGGTGTGCCCAGACTGTTGTATCTATTACAGTACAGATAAACGGATGCAAATACCTGTGAAGGAAAACAAGCAGCAGCTTTATTATCATGCATTTTCTTTTTTTTAGAAAACACCTCTTAAGTGTGCTCAATCTTTTTACCTGCTTAAAGTTTTAACTTTCCTGCTCCTGGTAAAGTCATTAAACACTCAAAAGGCATTTAAGATAGTTGTTCTAGAGGCCTGAATACTACAGGTTTAGGCCCAGTACCATAGCAACGTGCTTAAGCATGACTGGTGTATATTTTGGACCACCCCACCAGAAATGCCAAGCAGAGGCTCACATCTCCCGGCCTCAGAACTGCCAAGCCCATGATTTATTATTCCTTCTCTCAAAGGGCAACTCCAACTCTCAGTGTTTGGTTGTCTTCTTAGGGGGAGAGCTGCACATGAGATGTGACCACTCCAACACCAGTGATGGAGCAGTGGGGTAGAGTTTGCATGCATGAGAAATCGGCTCTGTTTTCACCTGATCCTGGCTTGAGAGGACAGCAAAGGAAACAGTTTTGTTTTTATTCTGATTTCAATGGCAGCTGTTGGAAAGCTGCTCAGCAGTTTGGAATGTCAGAAGTAGTCCCTTTGGAGCTGGATTAGAGGACGATGGAGACAGCCAACAGCACTAAGAAGATAGCTGTGTAACCATGGAATAAAACTTACTGCACATTCCCAGATACAAAAAACTACATTCTCAGTCTCACATAGCTCACTCAAATCTTGCAAGCAAACCCTAAACTAAACCTTTCCTGTAGGCTCATCTAATCTGCTTTCACTAAACAGCCACGTAAAACAAATTGGTACATCTCTAAAAATAAATCTACCAGTCTTACTGGAGGGGAAGCTACAATGTCTGCAAGCCAACAAAAATAATGATTTTTCATTCTACTGAGAGTTCAGGAAAAATATTCATGTTTGCCAAATAAGAAAACGACAAAACTGATGGGAACGGAAAACATTTTCATGCTGAAAGAAGGTATTACAAACAATGGAGACTCAAAGGCAAATGTCTCATTATCCTTTTTAAAGGAACTTTCTGAAATATAATGCCCAGTTTTTGCAAGAACGATGTAACCTTTAAACAATACTACTGCAAATACTTTGTCATCCAACTTTTCTATAATTATTTCTTTAACAAATAATGATGGGACTGACCCACCCCATGCATACACATTGTTTGGGAATTTCTTCTGGCCTGCTGGCTTTAATTTTCAGCTCTTCTGGCAGTGTTTTTTCAGCTTGGGCCTATTTTTGTTTTTGGAGTTATTCCAGAAGTTCAGAAGACAGAAGTTCAAGGAAGAAACAATGTACAGATAAGCAAACCTGATGATTCTCAGCTTTTAAGCCCAGAAAAAGGTAAGAAAATTCAAGAAACAAAAAAAATGCCTTAAACACCTCTACTCAGAATTATTTTTTGACACTTATTACTACTATTCTTCAGAAAAGAAGGTAGTTTTCCCATGAGTTTAGCCTTAATAAATATCCTAGGGTTAACGCAGACTGCAACAAGAAGTATCACATAAGTCATTATTCCTCACCTGTAGCCCAGATGGTTCAAAAAACCCAACTGTTGTGTACTGAAACATACCAACACCATTAAGATTTTCCACACTAAGTGCTGCAACAGGAGGTGTGCTTCAACCTGCCAGACCATGAGTTGCACAATCTGAGATGCTAGCATACGTTTTCAAATGCTTTCCAGTCAGAGGCGTGTGTGATAAACTTCTGCAAAAGAGAGGAAGAGCTGGCTAATGCCTTACAGCCACAAACTAACCATGGCTTAAAATGTCCCAATACAGTTACAGAGAGCAAAAACTTTCCTCTGTCCTCTGTACAGTGGCCAAGAGGTTGGGGCTACACCACTTGCAGAATTAGTTACTCCAAAGCATGAAAAAAAATTTCTGGACTTTCAAATGAGAACATGCACTCATTTAAGAAGTACCATCTGAAATCCAGTAACAACCAAATGAAAACTTCATTTCTTATAGAAATTAATTTTTCTTCCTGAAAGTAGGTTATACTACAGTTATCTGAATAAGTTTACACATAAAAGACATTACATCCCACTGTCCTACTTTATGTATTAAGCTGTGCAGGAGAGAAGACAGCTAGAGAGCCAAAGAAAGAGAAGCAAAATTCTCTTATGTATTAGCAACTAGAAAATTGACAGAACAGGACAAGTCAATATGTCGATAATCCTCCAGGAATCTGGATCCCTACAAAGTCCTGATTCAGTACTGGAAAGATCATCCAACGAAGTGAAAACACTTTAAGTCTTCAGTATAGGCAGCCATATCAGGAGTCAATTACACGATCAGAAAGCACAGCCAGTTCCTCTAAGCTTCCTATCTTCACAGTGCTGAAAAGGTCAGGATTAAGTATCTGCAAAATATCATAGGCGCACAACTATTTTCTGTAGGAAAGACTGGGTCTTGCTTCCACTGAAAACAACAGCAAGACTCATAGCACAATGATTTGGTCTGAAACTAGTGTAGTGTTATTAGAGACAAATCTACAATACCAAGCAATCATGATACAGCACAGCAATACTTGCACCATTTAGGCCGTAAGGGCATGCTGAAAGGAACGTCAAAATATTTAGAAGTAAATTCAGTTACTACGGATGGGGAAGCTGCTCAGTCATCACATAACCCAAAATACAGACGTCGCGTGGGACAGAGGCATGAACCTCTCTGCACCCTCAGTATCTTTGATTCCACTTCTGACTAATGCAAACAAGAAATTATGTATAGACCTCTCCTCCAGGAACAGGACTGCACCTTTTCAAACACTTCCCAAAAATTTATTGGCTAAGCATTTTGTAATTTGAATGCACACTCTTCCAATTTACATTTTAAAATACTCATCCAGGTCACTTTTTCTAGACTGTTATTGCAGAACAAAATATGCATCAGAAATAGGCTTAGAGTGAAGACAATAAACTGAATTTCTGTAGACTTCCCAGCAAATCCACTAAAAATTCATTTTAAAATTTAAAATCTCTAATTCTGGCTGCACTCAGCCTCACATTATGGAACTCAGGCTGAGGGAGGGAGAAGCTTTAAGCCAATTATGTTCTATATTGGATTATGAAATATTTTTTGGTAAGGAACACCAACAGTTTCTACTTCAGTAAGTCCTTAATTCTAGATGATCTGTAACATACTTGAAGTTGCATTCAACTTGTGAAGAAACTCAATCTCCCACTTCACTGCGTGTACCAATCAATTCAAGTTAGGCCAGCATTTCTGGTCTGTTGAGAGACAAGAAAGTACGTCAGCTATTATTTGTCTGCCTACAGAAATATGCCAAAGTCAATTTAAATATTTTATTATTTAAAAAGGTCTTATTGGATTTAACAAAAAGATTATTTCATCTTACCTCTTTTCTAGCTGTTGAGAATATGACTGAAGCTGTGTCCACACGGTTCAGTCTTATCACAGATCTGGATTTGCTTTTGAATCCAGATGCCACTAGACCTGCACAGCACATGAACTGCTTGACATTTATTCAAGTTGCAAATATTTACACCATTTTGTTACAGTGGTCTTCAAACCAGACTGAATTCATTTTACCATTGTAGAGAATGCTTAAAATCCTGCTCCAAACATAAATCATCATCAGGCATGATGACGGACACTTAAATTCCAAGGAGAACAGCATTAAAGGATCCTACTATGAGATTTAAGAGAAAATCAGTCTCTAAAACCTTGGGTCTGGGACATTTTAGAGCTGTTTGAAAGCACATTAGGCTGGTATGAATCAGTGCATGAGATGCAAGAAAGATGTTTTCTGATGCATCAGAGAGAGGGGGAAAAAAAAAAAAGGAGGAGGAGGAAGGGAACTAGAGCTAGCTAATTACTTTTTATCCCATGGTCTTCTAAAAATAAAATCCCTGGGGTTACCAGGCAAATACCAGTTCCAGGAAAATACTCCAGGGCATACAATGGACTCTTTTTAATTGTTTTATCTTCAAGAAAATCACCAGCTCACACCTCTGAGACAGCAGAACTGTATTTGGGGCAGAAAAGCAGACAGGATGATGGTATAATTTCCCAACTGTGAGGAAGTCATGACTTAATTTTTAAATGCACTCTGAAAGCTTTAGAATCGTTCTGCTGGCTGTCTGCAATTTCACAGGACCTCTTTTGGCAGCAATGTGAGATTGAGCACAGGTTCTGCACTGTTTCTACTACAGTTAGAAACACAGATCCAGTGTGCCAAGAATGAGGGCACTTGGGAATCCCATGGTTAAAATCTTGATCTTGCCAAAGAAACACACACACAAACCCATCCAGATGAGGCCAGGATGTAGCCCTTTTTAAAATCTGCCTGGTACAAGATGACATTGGTCAAGCCCTGCCTTAAGTTGAAATTAACTTCTTGCAGCAGGAAAAATAGCATCAACTCTGTGGGTTCCAGTAAGCCTCAGGCCATGGAGAATTACACTACAGGACACAGTTTGGATGTTTCTTTTAGCTTATGCAGATTCTAGCTGCTCTTGTGTTTCACATCCCGTCAGTTCTGACTGCACAGCAGTAGGGATTATAGGCTATTTTACCTGGGATTGTGGCTCTAAGAAGTATGGCACAACTGAAAGCGTTGTGCAAGAGAAGAAGCGGCAGGTAGGTGATACTGCTTTGAACAAACAATGCAACTGTTTGTGAAACAATTGTCACTGGATAGTTGCATTTCATGCTGTCCTGACCTTGCAGTTTAAGATCAGAATCACCGTACTGTGACTACCGAGCTAAGTGACCTGCCATGCTGTGTATTTGGCTTACAGTGTGAATGGATACTGGGGATTTGGGATAGCAGCTGTTACACAGCTGTAGAAGAATGCCACCAGCCACCCTACTCCCAGGCAAGTACATTTGAAGAAATTTGTGTGAAATCAGCAAACAGCTCCCAGAAACATAAGGTCAGCTTACGGGCCAAAGACACAGCTTAAAACTTGCATCAAAAGACACCACAAAAGTTCGTTTTCTGTGTGGGGAAACGGAATTGTTCCATACATACTACAGGAACATGCTCCTATTAACCTCTTAACAGGGGATTAAATATCCACAGTTCACAAAAACTTGAAAGAAAACTAGACCAAACTGCTCTATTTAAATAGAAAATGGAAACAAGAATTTAATCTCAAGAGACAAGTAACTCAATTATCTGACTTCTCAGCCTAGTTTATAGTTTCCCAGCTGATGTTAACTGTATTCACTGCAGCAATTACAGGTAATTTTATCTGCAAATTGTAAATCAAATTCTGCTATAACTCTTCATCTCCCCTACACAGCACCTCCGTATGTCTTGCAGCTGAGCACTACTTCAGTAAATTCTGTGTATGGAAGAACACAAATAAATACTAAAGGATGCACAATTAAAATCATGAATTTGCAAAAGCCGCACGGAAGATCTGGGCTATGCCAGGATGTAGTCTTTTTGTTCATTTGTCCAGTACAAGTTGTTGTAGGTCAAGTTCTGCCCTAACTTGTAATTCACTTCAGAGGTTTGGAAAGATGAAGTGCAAACAGAACAGATTCTCACCTCCTGCCTGCCTGACACACCCAGCCAGATGAATTCTGGCAGTGTTCACAAACTTGTAGAGGAGCACCCACTGCTAGGAAACAGGAACGCCTCCCTAATAGCCACTTCCATCAACAGTGAAATTAGAGTTTACAGTGAAAGTGTTTAGATGGGTCAGCTACGCATCTATTGTTAGAAAAGGCATCCACAACATACTGTGTAATAGTTTCTTAACAGCGTAATCAGAGCAGTTACGTACTCTACGTACTCAAGTGTAGGAGTTAATGAACAGTGTTGTACTTTGCTTGCAGTAATTAGTTTTTAATCTACTACTGAATTTTTTCTTTCATGCAAGCAATGTCACCACAGCGTGAAAACGTTATTCATTACAGACCTGTTCCTACCTCAATACAAGCATCACATACTGGGCTATGGCTGCAGGTATGTGAAACAGGGTTCTGTAAACAGACAGTGCAGGAGGAGGCAAATAAGACTTCTTTGGCAGGAATGACTTGGAAAAAAGGTACATGGAGTGGTGATGAATCCAGCCTATTTCAAGTGTGGCAAAACCTCACCTGAATTATTTCCTCCACCCTGTTCTAACTTTAAGTGTACCCTACACCGCACTTACCCAGCACATCTCAGGCAGCTGAGCGGTTCTTCTGTAAATGCTGTATGCAGAAGGAATGTTTCAAACCAGTAGCATCTGAAAAGTTTGAAAGTCTGGATGGGATGACCATCTTACACAACTTTCAAATGCTGAGCAGAGAGCCAAGAGGAGGCAGGATAGAATAAAACACATACAGCCTTGGCTTACTACTTCTATACCAATTTGCTATGCAGTCAGACCTAACTCTAAGAAAAAACAGCTACCTGATAATTTCGCCTCGCCAGCTTCCTGCCTGGTTCTCTCTCACAATCTGAAGAAAGAAAATGAGCAGATATTTCACTGAGGACCATAACTGCTCACAATTAAATCGGTGAATCAAGAATTGGAGGACTGTTACTGCTCACCACACAGTGTTACTCTCTCAGTTCTGTCTTCATAGATTATCTTCATTGGCTTCTAGAGTTACCTGTATGTAATACAATGTGAAAAGAAATTAACACCAGATTATTTACAGTGACATCAACTTTACACGCATGAAACCATAAATACTAGATTTGTAATTAGTTGCAAATAAATAGTTTATTTAATAGAGAATGTAGTCACAGCTTACCTAATTAAGAATCAGATCCTGTCCACCTGGAGACAGGCAGACAGCCACAGACAGCTGAACAGGTGAAGAAGAATAAAATATTAGAAGGCATCAAATAGGGAGAAGACATTTGTATTCTGCTTCAAATTTCAAGAGGTAAGTTCTTCTTTTACATTTTGACTAAGTAGTTTGAGTTAGGTGTGAATTTACCCATGGGCTCTGGCTGCGAAATGTGAGCTCCTGGGAAGTTGACACTGCCATCACATGTATTAGCTCAACCCTTTCCACTGATAGAAAAGCACAAGCCAGCCCTGCTTTGAGGGGTACATACTCGAAATCCTTCCTCTCTTCAAGATTTTGAAAAATCTTCTACCTCCCTCTTCATTCTGGAATGAAATATAGCTGTCAGTGATTTTCCAGAATAATTGCTCCACACCTTTAAGAGACATTAGACTTAAATTTAATGTAAGAGCTAACAAGAAACCTCAAAGTACATATTTTTTTCTAGCTTGCTATTTCTAGTGTGAAGGAGTCCTGACTCCAAATTCTGCTCATGGAGAGAAGCTTGTTTTGAGTGAACAGAAATATGTAGAATTTGAGACTATTTCAACAAAGAGCCAAAGTAACTGCCCAGGTAGGCTTCAGCAGTTGCATTCTACTGAATACCAAGCAGTATGAACCTACCCACAGAAATCCAAGTCTTTTTTCTGTCCTGTTCCTATGCTTTCACTCCCAAGAGAACACAAGCTGAATCCTTCTCTTCCCAAAAATCCAAGGACTTGTGGCATCTTCCCCTAATACTGGAATTGTTAAGTGCTCAGGAACTGACCAAACCTACTCCAGATGCAATGAGGATGCACTGGAGGAATAAGGGTATGGATTAATCAGAGAATTCCACCTTGATAAATTTCCTCTAAAAGGGTTAAAAGTGTGTATTTTATTGGAAGTAAATGCTTAATATCCACAGGAAAATGCTGAGGCAAATCTGCAGGCTGTCAGAGCACAGAAAATGCCTTGCTACTAAAAATAAATCCAAGATTAGTCCATGGCTTGAAGTGATGACTTTTTATTTTAGGCAAGAAAAAATAATATCCCAAAAACATTCCACTATTGCAGTTTGTAAATTTTTCACTGTTTTCAGTAAGAACAGTTCACAAGTCAGAACTCAAGATTCAAAATAACATTGTGCAAAATAGTACTGGCATAACTACACACAGCAAAGAGACTAGTGTAACTCAAGAATTCCACTGAAATTAGTTGAGCTGCTCCAGTTTTACACCA
This sequence comes from Rhynochetos jubatus, assembly GCA_027574665.1. Lineage (NCBI taxonomy): Eukaryota > Metazoa > Chordata > Aves > Eurypygiformes > Rhynochetidae > Rhynochetos > Rhynochetos jubatus. Next base: position 15,141,162 of record CM050654.1, on the reverse strand, counting down.
GTGTACATCACCTCAGAATAGGCCCTTTGTGCAGAACATCCCTGGAATTCCTCTTGCTTACACAACAGCCTTACATGCAACAAGTAGCCTATCAGTACAACACACGCAAGAACACCTCCACGAGTTATCACAGTGTAACAGAGGAAAACATATCAGCCAATTTCATACAAGGCAAATCTAATGGCAGTTTTGGACACCCCTTGACTGTTACCCTCAAAAATTGCACATTTCAATAAATGAAATAATTTAGAATAAAGCCAAGCAATATTCTTATTTAACTATCAACACATTGACACATAGAGTGGATGAGGTGTCCAGAAAGGTTTTTCCATGTTTTATTAGTTTACTAGATTTTCCAAAGAGAGTTGTTTCAAAAGGAATTTGTGTAAGAAATGTTAACTTGCAGCATTATCAGGCCAAGTCCTCTTCTGCAATTCAGATAGACCTGTCAACACTACCAAGGTCTCTGTAGTCAAACACAAATCCCAACTATTAAACAAAGACCATACCTTAAAGTATTTACTGATGACATGCAATGAAATCAAGCAAGCAGTAACAGGACTCCATTTACACTCGGAGCATTCAGAGACTGTTGCTGTACAGTTGGGGTACAGGACTGGAATTTCACAGAATACTTGTAAATAGCTAACATTCTCTCCCCACTTGACACACAAATTTCAAAACAATGCATCTAGGACATTCTTTGTATAAATAAAATGCGAAGAGCACAACTGATTTTCAGAGTTGCTGAACATTCAACCACATGTCAAGAAAATATACAGGTACATCTTGCAATAAGTGGTCATTTTGTTTTCCTGCATACCTAGGTTAAGGAAGACAAATCCATAAGAACCCTTTGAACACAAGTGAAACCAATTATCCCACAGTGCTTTACACCTCTCTAGGTTAGGAAAGGCATACCTTCTATCACCTGCTCTAACAGCAAACTTCTTTTTCTTGTAATACACACCATCCTGCTTTGGGTATAAGCCATAGCCACATCTTTAGGCTATGACATGTGATGAAGGGCACACGCTTTAACTATGGCATTATATGAAAGCACAGTCCTGACATTCTCAAGTGTTTGGATGTCAAGGGTCTTTTTTGCAGGCTATATTAATTTCATGAGAACAGGTAAGAATGACATACAAGCTCTGCTTTGGAGATATGTATGTGTTCAGCAGCTGTGGATGAGAACAGGTCTGCAAGTCCGCCCAAAAAAAAAAAATTCTTACAAATACCAGTCCTGCCTCAAACCATGAGGATAAGAGCAGCCAACCTATGGAGACTGTATGTGCGTGTGTGCACAGTAAGTCAAACGGAAATCAAGATACCTAAGAAGTCACCCTTCAGCACTGATCTTTGTAAGTGCAAGTGTCTGGTGACTTTCTATGCACTCTCCTTTCAGTTTCACAGAGAAGCTGTCAGGTACTCAGCGAGGAAAATTCAGCAAGGAAACAGGGACATCACTGGCAGTGAGTTACTGTGAAGACATCAGTTAGCATTTCAGAGACGGCTGGGAGAGAACAGGTAAAACTTCAGCAAGGAATTATTGCTGTACCACTGAATTCTGTTACACTCAACAGGCTAGGCCTAAGGGAGAAGAAAGGTTAATGGATATGACTTTGTTTTTTTCTTCCCAAAAGGCTCAGTTTCAGTGGTTTCCAACTGTCTCAGATTCTGAATTCCAGTAAATTGTATTTTAGAACAAACCAAAAAATAGCCCTGAGAGTAAACATACTTTTAAGAGCTGCTATTGCTTTATGTAAAAAACACAGCAATCATTTACTTCCACAGTATGCGATATTTTATTTTCGATCCCTTTTTTCCTCCCTTGGGATGTGTACATGCAACCTAGAATTTCTTTCCAAGATATACGTACTCAAGCATTATTTGTTACTTTTCCAAGTACTTGTATTTGTTGCTACAGGATTATGGCACCAAGCAAGGAAAGAATAGCTGAGGCAAATCAAACAAAGTAGTCCTCTTCCCTTGTGCCTTGAGTTTAAAAAAAAAGGATTCCAATAGTCATAGCTGCCACCACAGACCTCCAATACGATGACCTCCTTCCTTTGACTTAGGTAGGATTCACAAGTGGAACACCATTTAGTATATCTCAAAAATCAACTGTCAGTGTTACTGAACACTGCCACCAGCCTTTAAATGTGGCTAGAAGTGTAAAAATTCAAGAAAACAAGAGTATCAAGTGTGTCAAGTTGTGCATAAAAATAGACCTTTAATTCCTCTTAAGCTGCAAAGTAGGCAGTCAAGGAACTGACTAGGTCTATGCATAGTTAGGATTTAAAGTATGCCAAAAGAACTTGAACTCCTTCAGTAAAACTGTGCTTGAGTCGAGTTGAGCATGGATCAACCTCCCATAAAACTGAATATCCCACTCTATACATAAAAGAATTTTTAAAAAGCTCCATGCACTCTCAAAGCTATTTTGAAATTTATTTAAATATTTCATCTAACAGCTCTGCTATGGCACAAGACAGCACATAAAAAGTTTAAGGCTAATTTTTGTATGCACATATGTAAAAGCTGGTCTCGGAACAAGAGCTGTCATATTTTCTTAATTCTGAGTCTTTAGTGTGGATTCATAATAAAGTAGAGCTGCCATGGCAATAGTAGAGTTGTCCTGCATATAAAAAACAGACTGAATGTTGTCCTGAATGCAGTTTGTTTTTATAAAAAGCAAAAACCTCACACATTTACATTTGGTTTTTATCAGAGCAGCTCACTAATTTGTACAGTACATTGTCCAATAACATACAACATAAACCACCCAAGAGATGCTCCAGTACTACAACAACAGGTGCAAAAGACAGTTCTAGGGTAAGAAAGCCCACTGCTATTTGGGAGAGTCACACTGTGATGAAAACAAACATCAGAATGCAGTTTTGGTGAAGTCAGTTAAGTCTCAAGGCTATAACAAAGGCTATTTGTTAGCTTTAGCCCTTTGGTTCTTAACCATTCAGTTAAGATCTCCTGATAAAGCACTAGGCAGTTTGGCATCAATGGAGAAGCTCTTTACATGCTACTGTTACACAAACAGAAAACAGACTTACACGCACTTCCTTCACTTGAATGATCTGAACTTCCATGAATCCAGCCATACCCGGTTTAAACAAACCTATCTGAAGCAGTACCTTGTAGGCTTCAAATTGCACTGTAACTGTTTCAGAAGCAGCTAATTAATATCCACAAAACCTAGAAAAGATTATCAATTGGACAAATTACATGAATTGAATGCACAAAGCTGCTTATTTTAAACTGTCCCTCAACAACTTCTTCAGTGTAAATCAGAGCTGTTGTTTCAAAACAGTTCTTTAGTCCCACCTGCACAATCCTACCTGTTTTGACGGAAAGAAAGATGGTAACCCAAATTCTGCTTCGCTGCTAATTTAACAGGTCTAACAGTTTAATACTTCCAGTTACATTTTTCATTTGCTGAAATTTTTCATAATGTTTAAAAAAGGGGTTCATTAACTCTGAACAACACTTGCACACGCTAGTGTGATTTACACTTACTTGTTGAGTAAAATACACAGCTATCATAATAATTTATGTAGGATTTAAAGGAACAGTAAGTGTGCATCAAAACTATGACTGTTATCTGCACAGGTATGCAGGTGTTTGGTTTTTTCCTCCCAAGTGAAACGCTGGCAGCCAAATTTAGCATATTAAGCACCAAACAGAACTCTCATATTTTCAGTATCATCTTTAAATAGCTGCAGTTATGAGGTGACCTGAGTATGCAACTGATCCATGGAAGCTACATAAACGCAAGTCAGTGAGAACTGCTCATGTGTAACAGACCAATATTCCAACCCAGAGACTGTCCATGATGACACTTACTTTGAAATTACTGAATCTAACTCTGTAAAAGAGGTACAAGGTCAACTTGTTTGGTAAGTTGGTATGACAGTGGTAGTCAGATCACTGCAGGTTTTTGCATATCTATATTGTATTTACTCAAACCCAAATAACGCACTCCAGGAACATGAGAAAGCTCACTGAAGTTCCTGAACAGTTTCCATTTGCAACTGCCTTTCCCCCCCATTTTTGTCTTTTATTATAATTTCAAAGGAACCATAAACCGCTGCATACCAGGACAGATCAGGTATCAGAAGATCCTGCTTTACACGCCAGCCTAAGCTGCTAGTCAAAAAGGAAGAATGTATCTGCTGCTGTAAACTTCTGTGTAACAGTTACCATGCCTGACAAACCATCACCTTCAACGGGCACACAAAACACCACTATGAGTAAAGGGAGGAAATCATGCACAGATATTTCAGTATTATGTGGTCAGGGTCTATAGTACACTGATGAGCCACATCAGAGCAAATTTGTGCCAAGAGTGATTAATGATTCAGGCTAACTAACTCCTTAAGTAGCCAAGCACGCCTGTAAGAGGCAAGTGGCATATTTTCTGAAAGAATACAGAGTAAGAGGATAACATGGGGTTTTTTTTCCCCCCACCCTTGCACAGAAATCCTACAGACAAGTAGAACAATGCTGGGGCAAGTGCTTTAGAATGCAATTTTCCAGCCAATAAACCAACAGTGGTGGAAATTCTGTGAAGGAAGGAGTTTTAAGAATGTGACTTACCTGAAGCACAAACTACCAGTATCAAGAAAATGTACACTATATACTAACACTGCTTTCTGGATACTCTTCTGTTTCAAAAATGTCAAGTGTAGTAACTGGTCTTATTTTGTTTAGGGCTGAGGCTGTTCAGCAAGGTCATATAATTTGAGACTGCTGAAATACTTCAGCAATCCTTTGGTCCAGGCAGCTGTAAAACAGCCAAGTAAAAAAGAACCTTCCCTACAACAAAAAAAAAAGGGGGGGGGGGGTCATTACCAGGAAAGTGTCTTCTAAACACCATCCGCTACACACCAGAAAAGGCAGTTTTTTGTTACAAAATACATATTTTCATACAAAAGACATCTTGGAAAACCATCTGATTGCCCCTCCCTCTGCAGATTACAACGGTAAATGGGATCAGCTGGTGGGTCTTGAGATTTTTGTTTTAGTGGGAAAAAAAGTCAAGGGACACAAAGCATTACAACAACTGGTCCTTTAAATGGCAGAAGATTTTGACAGTCTTTGTTTTCACCAGTGTTTAAAAAAGCCGGAGAGAAACAGAACCAAAGTCTTCATAAGCAGATAGTGCAACAGAGTATCAGCTGCTGCATCCTCCTGAACTTCTCAATGTGCTACCAAACTGTCAATTATATAAACAGTTCAATTAGGACAGTTCAATTGTTAAAACAATGCAAATCATGTGATCAGAAAGGTCCAGTCAACTGGTTCTGATTTTTTCCCAGTAGTTGCCCAGAAAAATGTCAAGACAAGATCTAAATCTATTCTTCTTCTTCCTCAATATGTCCTGACTGCTGGAGTAGCGAGGTCTGTGGCATTACTGTACTTGTTCCACGAGAGATCCTGTCTTGATCTGTGTTTGTAGACAAGGAAGCCATAGAAATGGGCTGTAACAAACTTGGTGTCATGCCAGAGGAGACAGTCAGGCTGTGTGTAGTGCCCTTAAGTGTGAGATCCTGTGTGGGAAGAAGTGGCTTGAGGATGCTGACAAGACAGAAAGCAGAGCCACTTTTAGGAATGAAATTCACTTTATTCTTGTCAGGGCAGTAGAAGGCTGGAATTTCATGCAATGGCTTTGGCCTAGAAATAAAATACACACATAGTTTTAAAATTCCATTGAACAATCGAATTCTATCAATATATTGCTGAAGACATCACCAGAGACAAGTTGAGTTTTAACCTTAAAATATTTCAGCTACTCATTAATGCCTTAGTGACACTCCCACCACATGGCAAATGGCAAGATGGTTTAAACTGCTTGTTTACATACACTACAAGATAAACAGCAGGTCCTAGGGCAGGCTGTCTATAAACCCAGGGAGCACACTAACCGCATGTTGCGGATCAGAAACCCTGCCCATGAATTGGCATTTCCAAGATATGAGAAAGTATTCTTGATCATGTTCTCCAGAAATAGTCACAAGCCAACAGTTCTACCCCACACACTCTTTACACAGCAAGTCTTGTGAAAGAAAGCTGGCATAGCAATGTTCCTAATATTGCATCTCAGAGGTGTTCACAATCCCCTTCTCTAGATTATTGCCAGATATTTACACGTTCACCTGAATGTGGCATGAATCTTTGCAGAAGATGAGCCCATCTTACTTAAAAACTCAGTGCAGAGAGTAAAATGTAGCATGCCCAAAGTGGCATTCATGACCAAGTACCTATAACCTGAGAACACAAATTTAGACCCTAACTTGCGGTTTTGCCATCTCAGGATACAATTCAACAAACTCAGAGGCATGCTTTATAAAAGAAAGAGCTGGAAGGGAAATTGTGGATAGCATAGGAATGCCATCTGTGTCCACCTTTAACTGTACCATGTAAATCTACTAATCTAGTCCTACTCTACTTTAAGACCAAACTATGGGAATTCATTCCAAAGCCGCTCTTCCTTGCTGGAAAACACTATGGAGAGGCCAGAGACCTCTCAAATGCATTTGCAGAGATTAGAGATGGAAAATACTCAAAGGCAGCTATAATTTTTTTTCATTACTTATACTAGATGACATTGATGAGATAATATAGGCATAAGAGAATCATATCCAATAATACTCCTTGTGTGATAAAATGAAACTTGAAACAATAGGTTAAAATTCTGGCACCCAAGTGACACGAGGGTATAAGAACTCTACTGAAAAATAATGAAAACATAAAACCCCCAGAATATTCCCAAACAACAGAAGTTGGCTTTTTCAGAATAACTAAAGCATCAGATATTCAGGGGCAAATTCACTCCTCTGGCACTAAAATTTTCACAACTACATAGATGTAGCTGAAAAGAATACAGTCTTCAGAGTCTAGATTACCAGATGTGCCTGCCAAGCTGTTGAGATATTAGCTGATGCTTCTGCATTACAGCTTCTTAGTACATCTCTCTGTACCTGATTATTTGGGTTCATCCCCCACTATCTGCCAGGTAAGAGGCAGTACTCTCAAGTTACACTGGTTTTAAAAAAAAGCCTCTCAAGATTTTTATTTTAAGACAAACTTGCAGCAATAAAACACATTCATATATACCAGTTTATAGTCACACAAAACAGAGATCAGGCTGTTAACATGGCTTAAGCAACTGGACTAATAATTTTGATCTGACACAAAATCGATAAACCAACGGGTAACTCTGAACATTGAATGTTATTTCTTATGTAGTTAAGATCAACTTACAAGCTTTCCTCAAAGACTTTCACCTTTTCACAGCCCTCTGGAGGTTCACGCTTGAACATATAGCTGTTGTTGGGTTTTGGTGAGGTAGCGTATTTTGGCAAGGGAGAATTATTCCCATTCTCTGCAGGAACAGAGTATCTTATTACTTAAATGTGTCACACTATAAAAAAATTATCTTTAAATACCCCCCAAATTGGAACCCATTTAGTTACAAATGTTATAAAATTAATAAACATTTTAATTCGCCTCCAAGTCTACATTTTCATATAAGCTTTCTTATCTCAATCCCTTTCCTCCTTTCTATTTCTCCTTATATCATTTCCAGACTTCTCTGCAATCTCTGTTCATTCCTGGACACCTTCTGTTTGTCACTACAAAACTGAATCTATGGTCCTCTGACATCCCATCTAGCCAAAAGAAACAGGCAGAAGCCATATTCCTTAAACATCAGAACAGGTTCATGTTGAATTACAAAATTCTCCTAGTATATCTCAGAGGATTTCTGGTAAAAAAAGAATAATTTAAAACCCCAAACAGTTAAACTTTTACAGGTGCGTGCATGAAATGCTGGCAAGTTGCCCATTTTGTCTGAGACCATAAAAAAAATATCTGACACAAGCAACAGGACTAGCCTACTTTGCTGTTCCACCTATCACTGGACATTCGTTTCTTGAACTTGCTGAAAGTACTTGAAAAATCTATTATTTAAAAATAAAAAATTGTTGTGGAAGCACATTTCTCAGTCACGTCTATCCAGCTTACAGAGCACTAGATATATTGGAGCAATCTGGAGAAAAAAAAAAGACCACTTACAAAGAAAAAAATCCTGTTCTACTATTTCTCCATGGATGTAAGAAACAAACCCCCTCTTTTACTACGTGTTCATCCACATAACAAGCTAAAGTTTAGCACTGTTGAACATTTAAAGTTACACAGTACCTTTATCTCTGGAATCAGCAAGAAGATCATCTGTAGAACATGGACTTTCCTCACTGCCTTCGTTAGAGATGGTAAGAAATGAGGTTGGAGATACTGACTGGGAGCGGCTGCTGTTGTTACTACCCCTGTCTGCTCCACCAGGTGTTTGGGTATCAATGCTGCGAGTACTACTACTACGCTGAACCAACGGAGGTGGTGCACGGTGTCCATCTGGAATATCTTGAGGCTGTTAAGAATAAGAGGTATCAGATGGCTGCCTTTGTCTGGTTAGCAATTTCTTTAAACCCAGTAATGCTGAGGGATTTTTCAGGTTTCATAAAACTGTTAGACGTAGAAAATTTTATTCACTGCACAAGACTCCAACAGAAAACAAGTCAGGGTCAGAAACTAAGGACAACAGCTTTCAAGATTTCACAGAATCACTGAGGTTGGAAGGGACCTCTTGAAATCACATAAGCCCCAACCCCTACTCAAGCAGGGTCAGCTAGAGAAGTCAGTCCAGGACCGTGTCCAGCCAGGTTTTGACTATCTCCATATGCAGTGATTCCACCACCTCTCAGGGCAACCTGCTCTCATTTTGAGGACCCTCACACATTATTTAAAAAAATAATTAAAAAAAAAAAAAAGGTGTTTTTCTTGTATTCAGACCAAATTCAATGTTTTTTTAATTTATGCCTGCTGCCTCTTGCCCTGTCATGGGACACTACTGAGAACAGTCCAGCTCCCTCCTCTTCATTCTTGCACATCAGCTATTTATACACCTTGATAAGATCCCCCTGAGCTTTCTCTTCTCAAGGCTCAACAGTCCCAGCTCTCTCAGCCCCTCCTCATATGAAAAACGATTAAGGGACGGGAACATCTGTGTGGCCCGTATTTCTGATACTTTTATTACTACTTTTACCTCTAGAAATAAAATGAAAGTTAAAAATGGACAAGTTATGCTTCAACTGGGACAGGGACAGTTCAGCATGGGCAAAGGGAAGAAAAAGTTAATACAAAAATTCTCAAAACAGACCTTTTGTCTTCTCCCCTGTTTTACTTAGATTTCCTATTTTATTGGAAAACTAAATTACATCACAGCAATCACAGAGGAAAAAGGTTCAGATTCAAGCTTTAACTCTTACCTTCTTTTTGCTTTCCAAAAGACTTTTCAACTACCCTTTAAGAAAGCAAAATTAATTCCAGACAAATTTAATTCAAAAACTGTGCAAAATAAAGCTTGTGACTTAAAAATCTCAAAGCAAAGCCAAAATAATTATAGAAAGCAATCATGGTGGCAGATACATACAAGAAGCTGCTCCTCTTTGTCCCCCGTCTCCTTAATTATTATCTCAATCTCCTGATTCAGTCCTTCCACACTGTTTCGGAATCGCGATCCTGTTGATTTGGTAATAGGTATCACAGGAACAAGAGCACTCTTTGGGATGGGAGCCTGAAAAACCAGAGACAGAGTGAGAAAGCAATATAGCTTGAGTAGAAATAATAACTGTTTTATAAGTAAAAGTGTGAGCCTTTGAACAGAACACATCTATACCTCAAAGACTTACAGGAAACTGTAGCAATTGTGTTAAAATGGATGCCTTAAATGAAGACACAGGCATCCTGAATTTTGTTTCAAGTCTAATTGCTAGCAGGAAAAGCTTTCAACAATCTAGTCTCAAAACATCACTTGATATGGTCTGCCTCCAGCCTAACATTGCTTTACAAATGAAAATTTAACAGTAAACATTTAAACATAAGTAATTCTGAAGCCTTTGAAATATATTCACATTCTTTCTGAAGTGAGTTGTACCACAATTTCACTTCCTTCACTCTTGGATTTACCACTTGTAATTTCATTAAAATTGTATTTTAGTGGAAGTCTGCCATCACCGACAGTAACATGACACATGCAGAAGGAAAATTATTCCACTAATGCAAGACTGCACTATGCTAAATGAAGGCCAACATTAATCCAAAATAGAAGGTCGACATAACAATTTTGGAAGACTTCCACAGAAAGAATAAAACCCCAAACCCAAATGCTAATACGTAGTTGCTTCAGAATGAAGATTGACATTTTAAACATCCAGTGTTTCAAAGTATGCACGAAAACTCCATTCTCAGAAAACATATTACTGAAGTTTTCCAATGTGCCTTTTGCTACACCACAACTCTGAGATTTCCCATCCTCTCCATTAGCATCCTCCCCCACCCCCAGCCCCGTTAAAAAAAAAATCATGCTACCAGAACTTTAGAAGATTCTGCCCAAAACTTCAACACAGACTTAGTGAATATGCAGGGTACCACTACAGGTAATGGAATGCTTCCTGCAAACATTTGAGTTGAACTCAAGGAACAGCATGACACAATGTCGCAGTAGAATTCCTGTGTCAAACTCCTAGACTCTATGGCCTAGTGGCTGTGACTGAGAACATCTCCTCTACTGACTGGAGGACAGTAGCATTCCCATCTGCTCTTCAAAGCTGTTCGTCTGTGGGGTTTTTTTGTTTTCCTCTAAGCAACAAAACTCCGCACAGACACACATCAAAGCACTGCTACTTTGCATGCAAATTCTCAAAAACCATGTAAAATTTGCCTGGCAGAAAAATTACCTTAGAAAAATTAAGGTGAATGACAATTCTTAAGTGCAGATCATAAAGCAGACTTATTCTCACAATCACACATCTGTAAGGTGGCAAAACTTATGAGTTATATTGGTTTTGCTTTACTGAAATGTTAGTATAATTATTAAAAAGACTTGCACAAGGACTACAAAAGCTTCTGTTCAGGAAATGCCTGTGACTATGTTTAAGTCAACAAAAACTAAACATTCTCATAATCATAGAATCATAGAATGGTTTGGGTTGGAAGGGACCTTAAAGACCATCCAGTCCCAACCCCCCTGCCATGGGCAGGGACACCCTCCACTAGACCAGGTTGCTCCAAGCCCCATCCAGCCTGGCCTTGAACACTTCCAGGGATGGGGCACCCACAGCTTCTCTGGGCAACCTGTTCCAGTGCCTCACCACCCTCTCCGGGAAGAATTTCTTCCCGATATCTGATCTAAATCTCCCTGCTTTCAGTTTAAACCCATTACCCCTTGTCCTGTTGCTACAGGCCCTTGAAATGGGCCAAACATGAAAAGGCTTTCAAAGGTCTTGCCTGAAGATGAAAAAGAAAAAATGGAAACCACTGGAGAAGGGCACAGGGTTGAGAGTCAGGAGTCTAGAAAAGCAACCCTGCTAATCCCTTTCCAAACCAGGTCTTGGATCAACAATCCAGTAAAGTAATACGGATCAATATCCAGTCATAATACAGGTATATCAGCACGAGTATAGGCACTAATAAAGACTGTTTATGCACCCAGTTCTTAAATATGCATGATCTGAAGACAAACTGAACTTGTCAAAAAGCAGCATACAAGTATGCTTGTCTAAGATTTCAGCAGCCATTAGCAAAATGTGGGAATTCTCCATCTTTTAAATACGATTGCCTACCACAGAAATTCTTAGAATCATAGCACTATTTGAAGAGTTCAAAGCAGAAAAGCACAAGTTGCTCCAATAGAGTTCATTATGGTTCAATACAGCATGTCTCACTTCCAAGAGAAATAACATTCTGTAGCTGACTGAGTTTGACTTGTTAACGCAAAGTGCCAGAGGGTGGAAAGGGAAGGAGGTACTGTTACAGGGTTGGAACAACCAGCCTCAAAACAAGACACTTGAGATTAGAAATACTGCCTTCACAGAAGGCCTGCATGGAGCTGGCCCTGAGGAATAGGCTACCAACCTTTGACTACTCCTACTACGTAGGAGACAATTTCCCAAGACATTTTCTTAGCATTGTCAGGAATCCAACTCCTTGGACTCCAACATCTTTGTACGATCCTCTAGAATCAACAACTGCCAGTTTCCTTCAAGTTGGAAATGTAGGAAAAATTTCTAAATATTCTAATCACTAACTGCAAGTCTTTCCACACAGTCCTTTCCACAAATTCTGAAGGAACAGAGCTGCTGCCAGAAATTCTAGTTTAGCAGTTCCCTTGAAAGGAATGAGAAAGTCTAGGAACTTTGCCCTTGATGCCTACAGTTCCAGATTTTCACTCTGACTTAGAAAGCAGCCTCTAAATGCCATTAATCTAAACCCTTCACTTATTCTTTTTGAAGCCTTTAGTAACTGTCCCCCTTCGCAAGTAGCTCAACAGAGCTGGCACAAAATTTCACAGGAAAAACAATGGTTTGTTTTGTAAGACAATGCTGGAAAAGCTGCTTTGCCTCCGTTTATATTTTTATAGTCTGTTTCACAAGCCCAAAAACTAATTATCTGTTGTGCAATATTTTATTCACATATTTTAAAAATTGGCAGAATGCAAAAGGCCTCCATACAAGAATCAAAATTTCATGAGCATAATAATAAAGTAATTATGATGCAAATAAAATTATATGCATAACTGGGGGGACGGTATCTTTCCGAGTAATAGCATCACTGTTCATTTTCAAAATTAACAACCACTGAGATTATCTGTGTTAAAATGACAATAACTTAGCATTTAGAAACCTACAGATGTGTAAAATACCAAGCCAAACCTGTTATACTGCATGTAATTTCCCAGTGTACTGAAGGGCATACTCCAAGATTTCCTCAGCACACTTTTTTTTTTTAGCTGAAATGCCTCAATTGCCCATAAGTACAGAACAAGTCTTCAAACAAGTTCTACAAATTTGGCTAAAATACCTGCATCAAGTACTTTGACCTGCCTTTTTCTTAAAAAAACAAAACAAAACAAAACAAACCAACAAACCAACTCATGTCTCACCAATTTTCCTAAACTTTCTCAAAAGCCCTTAGGAAATTGATTAGATCATTTATTTGTCTTTCTTCTATGATCATTCGGACTGGTCTGATGTAAGCTACAACAGTCACTAAGATCAGCAGCATCTAATCTACAGGTGAAGTACTGCACCCCCACTTCATGAAAGCAGATCAAATTGTAGGCATTTGTACTAGACATCCTGTTTCAAATTCAAACTGTTGTTCTGCTATACAGAAGAGGAGAAAACAGATTCTGTTTTGAGATTTAAAGAGCTTGAAGAAGTAATTCCTAAATTGTTATGTCAATTTTCTAAAAGAAAAAAAAATCCTAAATACAATACTCCTAGTAGCACAGAATTCAGACTAATAAAGAGTTCAAAGACAACCCAACCAAGTAACAAAAAAGATCCGAGACCCCATACACTCAAGCATGTCAGAGGAAACAGATCTATTTCATAGAATTCTCCTATAGCTACAACATGTTCAGCAGCATGTAGTATTTCTAAGTTCTTTTTAAGACAAACCACAACCTGGAAAGGAGTTTAAAATAATATTAGCTGCCCAATACATCAGAAATATGTCCAAAAAGAGCACAGTCTTACCTGACTGTGGTTAATGGCTGCATGGTTACCATGAAATGGAGACTGTCTTTCCTTATCACGATGATGCCTACTGCTGTGTTTGCTTCTCTGCAACTGCTGACGCAATTTTGCAATCTAATAAAGGAAAAATTGACATTAGATTTCACCAGAAATTCAGGTACAGACATTGATTCACCAATTTATTCCATCACTTAAATTCTTGAGTTAGAATTCTTTACTATCACAGTGTTCAGTCATTGCCAGCACTAGATTAGACTCAAGATCTTGCAAACCTAACGTGTTAGCTGCCAGTGCAGCTGAAGCCCCAAAGATACCTCTGGAGGTTTAATGAAAGAACTTGAAATACATGAAGTTTGAAAGTAGTTTGGTAACTGCTGTATCTCCTCCTTGAAGGTCACCTGCACTTGACACTTTCTTTTCCACACATTCAGATTAAAAAAAAATGTAATAGCCTTGCATTCTTATATGAAATCAATACTAAATGAACAGCTATTTCTTATTTTTTACCAAGCCCATGATCTGTATTACAAAATAAAGCAGTACAATATTCATGCCTTCCTGAAAAATTAACAGTGCCTACCAGTAAAATATGTAATCTAAAGGTTTATCACATAAAAGCATTTCTGACCTCCTTGAGTTGATCATTGCTGCCCCATGATGCTGAACGTTTGTGTGAGCTTCTCTTCTTTTCTAAATATTCTTCAGCCCAGGCACTTTCTGTCTGCAGCAAGATTACACAATTAATTAAAAAAAAGTAATTTCTATTTTGTCCAAATATTTTAAGACAAATTAGAAGAGTGTTAAGATTTGCTAGATTCAGAACTGCAAGTGAAAAGCACTGACTAAGGAGAAGCCTTTCTGACAAGTATGAAAAATTGGAGTGAAACAATGTAATTTAAAAAAACCAACCAAACCACATACACAAAACCCCCCAACTTTCAGACCTGCTCTAATACGGGAATGTGCTAGTTTCCCTTCCAAATTATTGAGCATAAGGCAGTATTAACAGCCAGATGTACCACAAGCTGCTACAGAGCTCTGAAGAACCAGTACAACAGCCCTGAATTTGGGGGAGATGGTACATTTCATTTCCTGCACAGATGCTGACCTTGTTATTTTTGATGCATTAGCAAGGGCACCTTGATGTAAACATTGTGAAAGCCTACATCAGCTTCAAAATTATGTTTTTGCTCAGAAGATTAGGAAAAAGTAAAGCAAGGCACAAGCACCATTAGAGCTATTGCAAAGCAGGGAATTTATTAATGCCTCAAAGGGCTTCAGGCTAACAGTTGTCTCAGGCCAAGCAGAAAACAACACCTAATACTAAACTAGTTTCACTAAACCCAAGTCATTAACATCTACTAAAGAAACTTGCAAACACACTGCAGTAACACAGTTACAAGAAATTCAAAGTATCATTACGACAAACTGTATTTACTTAAGGTAACAAAGTACACAGGCAAACCTGTGATAACAACTGCGTGCTTTAAGGAGAGTTTGTATTCCCACCTAACCATGACCAGAATGGCCTTCAAAAGCAGTCAACTGCAAAGACTCTAAGAGGAATAATAGCATCTATCAAGAATCTCCATGCAGTCAGAAGAACTATACCTAATGAAGCAAGGGGAGGATTTCTGGAAGCAGCTTACACACCGAAAGAGACAGCAAATTCCTTGCCACAGTGCAGTTCTTAGCACACAGCCGTGATACAGCTAACTCATTCTTAGGAGTCACAGGTATCTCACCTTCTCCTACAGACAGGACCTTAGCCTTAAAGCCTTCACATCTACAGTGTGTAACAGTAGGTCTTACATTTAAGACTAACAGCTTGCAAGCCACAACCTGATGTTACTTAGCCCATCTGTACTCAGGAAACAGAAACTAGGCCTTTGATGAGGTGGTATTAATCACCATTTTGCAGGGAAAATTGAGATATAACTCCAAACACAGGGGCTATGACTCCCACCAGCTGCAGCTACCATGAAATCTCCACTACCAGTAGTTTTTCATCTTCATCATTCCAAATCAAAAACTAACTAGGACAAATCTGAATAATAGTTAGTAGGGTTGCTTTGAAATTCCTATTTCATTGCAAAATTAGAATCTGTTTTTCCAGAAAAGCACTCACTTATCTTCATCATAAAATAGAATAATTGATAACCCACATTCCCAACTGCCAAACTTTGTCCAGTCAACTCTCACATGTCAGTCTGGAGACTCATTCTATCCTCTAGCTCCTTGAACAGTAAGTTTTAGCTGCTAATTCTAACTTCCCAACTCAGCATAACCATTACACTTGCCTACAGGAATCTAATTAACACTCTAATCAGTCTTTGCATTTAATTCATATTCAAGACTTTGACTTAAGATTCAAGGCTTACTTCATAAATTAGTACCTAACTCATTTTAAAGGATTAAAGGTTGCTTTGATGCTCATCCTCAAAACAAATAGTTAGAAGTGCTTTCAGAGTCCGTATGACACTGACAGGAAACCTTTACATCAAGACAGAAACGTAATACTATTTTAGCAAGTCTCTTCCTACTTATTCCCCATATTTTGTTTATGATACTTATTTTCAAGAAACACAGACCCAATAAGCAACAGACAAAGAGGGAACACTGTTTCTCTAGGTTCTTAAAGTAGTACTACTTGCTTATTACTTGTTACCATTCACAGCATCTTTCTGCTTGTTCTAGAATTACAAAGATAAACAAGTATAAGGCTAAATTTATCACTGACAGTAGAACACTTAAGAAAAAAAAGTCTTAGATGCAAAAACCTTGCAGTTGAAATGAATTATTCTTTAAGAATTAAAAAAGCATAAAGCAATTGTCTCATTTTAGCTTGTATTTTGACACAGCTGTGTTTCAAAAAACCACAAGCAAAGCCAAACAGGTCTGATTCAAAAGGAAAAAGACACAAGATTACAAACACCTTTTTTAGCAGCGCTTAATATCTGCATGTATGAATTCCAGCCAGATCCTAGGATGCTCAATAATACATTTATTCATAGTGGTGGGTTGACCCTAGCTGGAGGCCAAGTGCCCACCAAAGCTGCTCTATCACTCCCCTCTTCAGCTGGACAGGGGAGAGAAAATATAATGAAAGGTTTGTGGGTCAAGATAAAGGACGGGGACACATCAGTCAGCAATTACTGTCATGGACAAAACAGACTCAACTTGGGTAGAATTAATTTAATTAAGAACTAAAACCAAATCTTAAAATACCTTCCCTCCACACTCAGCTTTGCTCCCGATTTCCCTACCTCAACCCCTCCAGGAGCACAGGGGGACGGGGAACAGGGGTTGTGGTCAGTTCATCACACATTTCTGCTGCTCCTTCCTCCACAGGGGAGGACCCTCACACTCCACCCCTGTGCCAGCATGGGGTTCTCCCATGGGAGACAGTCCTCCATCAGCTTCTCCAACGTAAGTTCTTCCCACGGGCTGCAGTTCTTCATGAACTGCTCTAGCATGGGTCCCTTCCGTGGGGTGCAGTCATTCAGGAGCAGCCTTCTCCAGCCTGGATCCCCTGTAGGGTCACAAGTCCTGCCAGCAAACCTGCTCCATCATGGGCTTCCCATGGGGTCACAACCTCCTTTGGGCATCCTCCTGCTCCAGCATGGGGTCCTCCCCAGGCTGCAGGTGGGTCTCTCCTCCCCTGTGACCGTCCATGGCTGAAGGGCACCGCCAGCCTTCACCACGGTCTTCACCACAGGCTGCCAGGGAATCTCTGCTCTGGCACCTGGAGCACCACCTCCCTCTCCTTCTCCACTGACCTTGGTGTCTGCAGAGCTGTCCCTCTCACATCTCTCTCTCTGCTGCAAAATCCCTCTACATTTTTTTCTTGGTGGGTTTGTTTTGGTTTGGGTTTTTCTTGTGTGGTTTGTTTGTTATCCCAGAGGCAATACCGCTGTTGCTGATGGGCTCAGCCTTGGCCAGCGGTGGGTCCATCCTGGAGCAGGCTGGCATTGGCTCTATTTGACATAACAGCTTCTCACAGAAGACACACCAGTAGTCCCCTCGCTACCTAAGCCTTGACACACAAACCCAATATATTCATCATCCAACAAACATTCTGCATGTACATAATTCAGTCTGGTTTTAGACAGGTTTCATCAATATAATCAGTCAAAGCAGGAGTCTGATACACAGCCAGACTCTTCATGGCCTGGGATCTCTTACACAGTTCTCAGCTATGACCTATGGGCATCTCTATAAAGGCCTGCAAGCCGATGCATGTCACTAATTGCTGTCTCTTCCCATTCTGCTTCTTGAATGACTCTACTCACTATGCCATAAACCCACAGAACCAAGATACCCTGCTTACTCAATTTGAAAATATTTTATACCTTAATAGATTGAATTCCTGTTCCCTAAACTTTTGCACTATGAACACATCCACTTCACACCAGCCTTTACGAAATATAAAGTAGAGCCAGAATATCTTGTTAAGTGAAACTTCATCCAAACACCACATCTTCCGAAATGCTACAACCCCCCCCCCCAAAAAAAGGAGAGCCTATATTATCTTGCAAACCTAACTATTGTAAGTCATATTTTAAACTTGTTCTAGTTCAAATGGTTGCTCTCAAGCACACCAGAAAGATTAAAAGCAACAATGTTTCATCGGTGTCATATCAACACAAGTGTTGGACATGTAAATGTATGTCTGTATCACAAAATTGTCTACTGTTTTGATAAATTTGAAATTAGGAAGTGCAAACAGATCACTATTTCCCTCAGCAGCATACTAACGTCAATCACCACTAAATATACTCATTCTGCAGAAATATCCAATGCCCTTTACAGTCTTCCCATTAATCTCTGCAAATCTGTTCCCCCTTATGTATGAAAGCCCCACTGCCACAGCAGCTAGATGCACCAGAATTGGAAGAAAAGGCAAAAGAAAAGTGTAAGCCAAAACCAAAGATATCTAATCTAGCTGGAAAATACAGACTATAAAAGCCCAACCATGACTCAGATTACGCCAAACCTAAACTGAAAGAGATCAACTGAATATAGCAAATACTTTGGCAGTAGTTTGGAAAAAAGTATTATCCTAAGTAATCAAATATGAAGAGAAATAGCTAAGGCACCCACACTGGTTTAGTTCTGCCCATTAATGATGCATTTTAATAGCTAACCATGAGCAGCAATACCTTGTAAATCATACGTATCCCTTCATCCTCCTCCTCTTACTGTGATTTGCTTACCTTGCTCACCTCATCTTCTAACCATTGTTATGATGCATTTTCCTGCACAGAAAACTTGTTCCTCAGCTCTCCTTTCTTCCGCAGTTGCTATTTCCACCTTATTCACAACAGGCATATTCCCCTACAAAACCACCTTAACTTTTCTACTGAGCTGCTCTCTGAATAGAGCAAAATGTTGCAGCTCTTGAGAAGGCCACCAGTAACAATCAACGCTGCAGACATCATCTGCTCAACATCCCACACGTCTGAGTGGACAGCACAGTGAAACCTAGGTGGCCACATTCTTGTTATTGCTACCAAACCTAAGGCAGACGCAAACTCAAGTATGACCCACAGCTGTCAGTTTCTTTTCCAACTGCATTCTGTTTCCGTTCTCTAGAACTGGTGGAGACCTGCTGTTGAAACCATGGGGTAGGAATAGCGATTTAAAATCTGGTATGTTTGGCGCTCGATTTCACTCTACAAATTACAGAAATCCCAAGCCAGACTGATGCACAGAAGGCAAATTGAAACACTGGAATATTTTACGGAAAAATCCATCTTGAATCACTTCTGCATACAGCAGGATCCCGTGTAACAACAGGTCCCTTTAAGGGGAATGATAAAACAACTGTCACTAGCACACAGCTCTTGTAATGCCAGTTTCATTCCAGCATTTGTTGGTTCTGTCTTTACAGGTGGCATAGGACTGAACCATTAAAAGCTTGTAAAATTTTGTCAAGCTGTTGAAGTTTATTGGCAAGTCGTGTACTTTAATACTTTCCAGTTGAGCTAAATTTGAACATCACTTACGGCTCAAAGAGGCAGCTCTTCAATGTATACAATTCTATACTAGAGGCATAGATCCCAGGCCTTTTACAATCAGAGGATAAACAGCCACAGGGGAGGCTACATTAGTTTTTCACTACAGACACCTTTTTTTATTCAGTTTTAAAGACAGACATATAAGGAGTCACACTAAATTCTCTTGTATAAATTTAAACTAAATAGTGCTTAACACCAGCGCAATCTAGTGTGCTGCTCACTGTAAGAACAAAGAGCAAACAGATGTGCAATACACTAGTGTTTTTCTGAGGCAAGAAGAAAGTGAAACTCTTAACAGATATTACACTTCACAGCCTTTTCTTAGAGAAGAAAGCAAATAATTCACAAAAACAGCAAAGGTAGGATTCCTGCAATTTCAAAGCAAATAGGAATCTGCAAGCAAGAATGCTAAAGTGAATGTCTTCAAGGGAAAAGCTTCTTACGTTTAAATACTGTCCACACATCTAAATACTCCAAAGACAAAATCTGTCCTACCTGTGTGGCTTTGTCTCTCATACATGGAGCAGCTTGTCCATGATTATCACGAGGCCATTGTCCAGCAAGGTATGGAGCAGCAAGCGTATCCAATGAGGAAGTCCGGCGAATAATGCTGGAAGGGCTTGATGAAGGTGGTCTTGATTTGTCAGCTAGAATAAGAACACTTGATTAGAAAGCAAGACAGAGAGCTTAATTATTTTAATTGCTTACAAGAAGTCATATCAAATCACAACTACTATGTTATGAAATATACAACTAAATACTTTTAATATAGGAATTAAGTTTGCTTTTTCCAGGCTCTATTCATTTTTAGTAAGCACTGAAATTTGTTTTTAGGGTTTCCTTAAAACCATCCTTATGTCACAAATGTTACATTGGTACTCACACATCACCGTTTATTCCCTCAAATGCACAATAGTTACCGGATTCTTAACCGACAAAGGCTTGGAAGAAATAAAAATAGCTAGGTTTCCTCATACATTATGGCTAACAAAGACCTGTGCTGAACCTTTTCAATTTAATGCCGAGTTTAGCATTCATCCCACTAGCTCTTTACCCTCCACCTGCTTTAATTCAAGGGATGTTATAAACTGACATATAACCACCCAGTATACGATATATGGCAGATCCATAAAGAGTTACGTCTAACCCTCAGATACACAAGTCAGCTTTGATAAGGTAATGATTTACATCTTACAACATAATCAAGATGTCTCCTCCCTTTACGTGCTACTTGGTAACCACATTCGTATTTGCCTGACACTACACCTTCTGCAACACCACATTTTTAGAGTTTTAATTGATATCACTTCTCAGAACTAACAAGAACCCTTACTGAGAAAGGTTAAACATAACGAGCACAGGAAGTAACGTGAAAAGGAAGAATATGATTAAAACCAAAAATTTGCATCTATCCTGTATGTCAATGGTATCTTAAGTAAAGTGGCAGTAAAAGACTACGCTGCAAGCTACTAAATGTAAACACTGTGAAGAAAGGTTCCTCAAAATAGTAATTGAGGTTAAAGAGACCGACAAGCAGGAAAAACCCAGAGTTTACATATACACTCACACGTTATTTGTTACTAGATATTCTAGATGTAAAAGGCCAATTCAGAGAACACAATGATGTAAGCTTACTTCATCTACTCCCCACTGAATTATACCTGAAAGAATCATGTATTAATCTTACCTAAAATTAATACAAAGGCCTAAAACCAATGACTAGAACACAGCAAATGACACAGAGGCCAGATGGAAGCTTTACAAGGGCACTGGAAACACTCTGTCATATGTCCCTCCTGACTGTGCTTTAGGATGAACTCTGCACTAAAAGTATAAATAACAGAGACATTTGTATTCTACATGATCTCATTTATGGACAAAAATTGTGCCTGACTAGTGTCTCACTGCTAGTCAGTAAACAAAACCACTGACATCAGAAGTCCAGAATTCAATTTCTAAGCCATTTCATCTACTAAAGATACATAAATATTAATAAAACCTGTGTGCCAGTTTGGGCTGGGATAGAGTTCATTTTTGTCACAGTGGCTGGTGTAGAGCTGTATTTTGGGTTTGTGCTGGAAACAGTGTTGGTAACACAGGGATGTTTTTGTCACTGCTGAGCAGTGCTTACAGATTCAAGGCCTTTTCTGCTGCTTATGCCCCCCCCCCCACCAGTGAGTATGCTGGGGGCCATAAGAAGCTGTGAGGGGACAGTCGGGACAGCTGACCCGAACTGACCAAAGGGATATCCCAGACCACATGACATCATGCTCAGCAGATAAAGCTGGGAGAAGGAGGAAAGGGAGGACACTCAGAGTGATGGAGTTTGTCTTCCTAAGTACGCGTGATGGAGCCTTGCTTTCCTGGAGATGGCTGAACACCTGCCTGCCCATGGGAAGCAGTGAATGAATTCCTTGTTTTGCTTTGCTGCATGTGCAGCTTTTGCTTTAGCTATTGAACTGTCTTTATCCCAACCCACAAGGTTTCTCACTTTTACTCTGCTGATTCTGTCCCCCATCCCACTGGATGGAGGGGAGTGAGCGAGCGGCTCTGTGGTGCTCAGTTCCCAGCTGGGGTTAAACCACGACAACCTGTTAGGTATAGATTTCTGTGGTGTCGACAGCATCTTGGTCTCACAGAACATCAGTCTTTCAAATGTAAGTCTAGTGACATTCTATACTAAGTATCCTCACGCAGACTTTGCATTACAAACGTACACATGGAAAGTGTGGAAAATATTTCAATTCAACTGTTAGGAAATAATTATTAGCACTATAATCAGCCACATTCACATAAAGCAGTCCAGAAACCTCATCTGGTTTATTATTTCTACTAGAACCACCAACAACAAAATCTTACTCAGCTCACAGTGGATCTGCTCTTAGGGAGTAGCAGCAAAGCTCAGTTTTGGAATTACCATGCACTTAAGACCCCTGTATTAAAGAAATTCTGACTGCTACTACCACCATACAGCACACTAAAGGACCTGTTTGCATCAGAAGATCTCAAAACAACTTCTCTTGTCTGTACCATGGGAGAATGTGGCACGTTAATGCAACGTGTCATTCCTGAAAAATTACACTTGCTTCCAGAGTTATATCCAACATGTTATTTGTCTCAGAAACAGCTGCCATACTCTTCCTATTTATTTTTTTCTAAATTATTATTCTTCCTCCTCAAGACACTTCTCTCTTACCAATGGTTAAGAGAGATGATGTGAAAAAAAATTAAAAATCAAGAAGTGTATGCAGTCAGTCAGATTATCTGCAAAGCCACTGCAGCAGACTGCTTCAAAACTGAAGCAGCAGAAACTATTACCCTATCCCCTCCCCACCCCCACCAAAAAAAAGTGGAAATAATATTTTGCTGGGCTAACAGAATGAAAACTGAAGAGCCTGTTTACTATTTAATTTCAAGGGAAGCTGCTCATTTCAAGGCACAAAGCCTAGACGTATTCCCTTTTCCTCCGATTTAAAAATTCCTTCAAGGAATTCTATTTTCAAATTACTTTCATTTAGATGGGGCAAGGATGTTTGGATACAGCTTTACTTACTTTTCCACCTTCACAACATATCTTCATACAAATTGCCAAACTCTACTACACAGCTCCTCTTGCTTTTTCAAAGCATTTCACTGGGAACATCTACAATGTTTTCATTGCACTTTCCTCTGTGACACTTGAAGCAAGCATTCAGCTGCTATTTTTCCTTGATGTGACCTACATAACAAGAGATCTGCCTCCACAGAGATAACAGTTACAACAGCTGTGGCTGATGAAAAACAATGGAGCTGTTTCATCAAATAAATGCTTCTTCAATATTAGATCTGTTTTAATTGGCCTGATTAGCTCTTTAAACCACTATTTGCGATAAATATCAATCCTCCTATCCATCTTCCACTACTCTAAATCTATTTAGAAACAAAGTCTTTCTGCAATCTGGCTTCAAAAAAAGCAAAATTATAGAACAAAACATACACAGAACATACACAGTACAAATCAACCAAGCCCACAATGGGGGAAAATAACAAGCAAGTTACCTTGTCTTCACAAGTGACCGCAGAGCAACTGACCAACTGACCTTGCTACAGGTGAACTGGGACTGTGCACATCTATTGCAAGTGTGAGGCCCGGCACCTCCAAATGCGATTTAAGCCAAGGTAGTCTAACAACATCACTGAAGAGCAAGACTGACCAAATATAGATGCTTACCAATAACTAACTGAAAGTTAGGAAAGAAAGCACTGACGTGGGGGCGGGTAACTTAACATACAAGTCCTACAACTACAATTACAAGTCAAAAAGGAAATTACAGTGTGAGAACACATACCTTTGAATGGGATACCTCTTGGGAGAAAATTACTATATGTAAAGAGAGGAATAAAAAAAAAACGAGGGAAGGTCTTACACATAAAGTCCTAAGAGGCAAAACACCTTGAAAATTCATTTTTCAGAAAAACTGCTGTTAGAACTGCAAGTAAGGATTACTGCTAACATGTAACTGAGAGATTGATCTTACAGTCCTGCTGATATCTATCTACATATTTTAAATTAAATTTTTCAGAAAGAAAAATAAAAACTCCAAAGAAACATCTTCTAATGAGGACCATGAAAAAAACAAAATACTATCAAGAAGCAGAAAGACTACATTATAGCCTCACATAATTCCCTGACAGAGTTCTAACTGAAGCTTTTTACACAGCTTGGGTATCCAAAAAGTGAGAAAGATGGAGATTCAGCTACCTTCTCTGCCATCTAGGCATGCAACTGAGCTTTTTGTCCTGTTTTGGTCAGTCTTTTCCTCAGTAAGGACTTTCTTGAGGTCTCTCCCACACACAGCTGGCTTTTTCCGAAAACTCATACAAATGCAACTGATCTCAGGGGCTTCACCTACTTTTTATGTTTCACTGAAAGTATTCAACAGGCTCAGACAGTATTAAGAACAGACACACAGCACAACTGTGTATATTCCCTCTGGAAGCCAATCTTCACTATTGTCTTCAAGTAAATGTAGAAGAACTACTCACACTTTTGCTTCCAGTAATTCAAAATGATTCCCTGGTAGGAGAATGGCTGTATTAATGTTGTTTTACAAAACCAAACCTCAGAAAGCCCATGATGTTGAAGTTACTTAATCCTAGTGAATAAAAACATTTTTAATTAAACTCCCCTGCACTGTTGGCCACAAGAAACCTAAAGTATGATGCCACAAATGAATTGACTTTACATCTACCGTTTGTTAAACGGCTCAGGTAAGCATAGCTGGCACGAAATGGTACACAAAGCCTTCCTTATCCTACAGTAATATCTTTTGTAACTACTGCAAAACCTTGGCAATTAACGTTGACAAGTCTGCAGCTATTATTGTGTCACTCATCAAAGTCTCACAATAAATAACTTCTACAGTGTAATTAAAGAGTGTAATGGGGTTCCATTCCTTCTCCCTACCCCAAGGAGGGGTTCACATCTGAACTCTTTTAAGATTTTCCAATATACTGTTATAACAATTTTCATCGTTTCCTTTCACACAAGTAGGCTTTAATATTACTCCTCCATATGCCATTCTAAATAATTAAAGGACAATATAGTTCCAGATAAAACCAAACAGTTTTTCTCCATAATTCTCAGAATGAGTTTAAATGTCCAATACAGTCAGTTGGAACATACCAGCAAGTTCAATATCCAGCAAAGAAATCTCTCACAACCTCAAGGCACCCTAAGGGTCAATAAACAACTGCTATGGCTCTGTCTTGAGCTTCTTGTTTACATAGTCTGATGCATTATAACAGTTTTTGGCGTTCAACAGTTGAACTCCTCTGAGATGTGTTTTAGAAGAGAACACAAATAACAAGATCACATTTGATCCTTACCCAGTAGATAAGCCAAGATAAAAATAACAAGAAAAGGTAGAGCACACACATTTCTCCATCTCATTTTGCAACAGTCTACTACTAGGTCAAACCAACTTCCTCCAACACGGGTGGTTTGCAGACAGGTACAAGAGGCATATGTGAAAACCAGACCAAAACTGGAGATTGCAGGACAGAAGACATAAACATAGAAGCTAAAATCTGTGAATTAAGTACTAGAGACTGCAGGGAAGGAAAGGAAAATATGAAAAACAGGTAGTAGGGAGACCTGAGCTCTGGGTCATATTTAGAAGGATAGTGGCAAAAAAGGCACAGAAATTTATAAATCGGGTCTCGGAATCTTCATTTTGTAATTATCTTGTCATAAACAGAAAAATCAGTTAGGTATATCCAACATGTAGTTGCAATTCAGTTCAGCAAACAAACCAACAAAACCACACCCAAAAAACCCCACTACAAAAAAAACCCACCCAAAAGAAGCTATTAAGTCACATTTGTGAATTCACAAGCTGAGGTTCTCAAGTGTTAAGCAGGTTGATGAAAACTGTGTTCAAAAACTATTCAACTGCTTTCCAGGGAAGAAAATCTGGGAAACAGGAAGTTGAGTCTAAAGTATACAACTAAGAGTATCGAAGTTCAGAAGAAGCTATCATTTCTCAAACCTCAACGTTCATTTTAATCTAAAAAAGCATGGCTGCAGCTGTAGGCATGAACAAAAGCCATCATCGACTGAAAACAAGAAACAGGAAAACCCAAGTTATTCTGCAGTAGATTCTGACAGATGCCCTGAAGTGGCCTGCATGGCTTCACAACGACAGACTCTTTAGCAAAACCAAAGTTCCACTTCCATGTTCTCAGTTACCACTAAGTTTTCTCATCTTGATGAAGAAAAAAACTGAAGCTAGCTCAGCCTCTATCAAGCACCGGACTACACAATACAAACATAAAGCAATATTAAGCATGTTTAGTTTGCATTTTGGGCCAATACAAGTACAGTCCAGAATTTTAAACACATGAAAGCAATTAAATGGATGCTACTCTTCTGTTTTCACACATCCTGTACAAAGCTAGTGGAGTTATCTTCACTCAGTAGAGTGATCAAATGACTTGTTTCTTTCTACATGCTAATTCTTTACTTCAGTAAGGAAGTTTACATGGTTTCAACAGGCTTCTACGCAATGATCTGAACACAGTGCAATTTTTCCACCCTAAGTGGTTTGACGCATGCCTTTACAGACAGCTTTTGAACCTGGACCTTAAGGCCAGACTTCCTCTTCCTCATTCTCTGGGCCAGAAGATTGCATCTTGGGCAAGAGCCTCCAAAAAGTTCACAGGAAGAAGATGGGATTTTGTGATGTGTATGAAGTCTCTCAGCTTACTGAGTAACAAGAACCTGAATGAAGAATACACATATTCCTGAATCCAAAGTCTCAGAATATAACCTTAAAAAAACCCCAATTACTCTTATCTGAAAAGCTGAAAATCTAATGCAGAATCTGAATGCCTTTGTGGCACTGTTCTCTTATGCTGCATGTAAGCAGGCATATGGTAATCTTGAAGACTCCGAATAAATGAAAAAAAAAAAAAAAAAAGTACTGTACCAATTGGTTATGACTGTCTAATTTGGCAGCATCATTCCTCAAGTGCCAGGAGAGAAAAAGAAAAAAACCCCTATATAGTAGTCTGGTTACTATCACTATTTTAGAAACAGGGAAAGCAACATTAGGAGAATACAAGTGTCAAAGGAAGTTGTGTTAGCCCTAGATTTCTGCCTATATGCTTCTGCATGTCAGTCAAATTTGATCTGCAGATCAGCACATGCAATTCCATGAAAAACAGCAGCTGTAAGCTTTGGTATCTCAAGTCACAGATTTTTCCAGATTTGAGGACATTAACACAAAGCCTCATTCATGCATTTTTGAGTAAACTTTTATCCCCAGAGAAAGTACTTACACATGTAAGCCTTTACTATCCTCAACCAGATGCCACGCAGTGCTTAAATTTCAGCATTCCCAGTATGCTTTAATTATTCAAAAACATTAGAAAGCAGTTTGCTACAAAATGTATGCCATCCCCACACTACTTTCTATCTTCGCCGTAGCACAGGCCTGTCATCGCTCTCAAGTTCACACATCCTTCGGCAGGGTTCACGTTCCAAGTAACTGAGAGATACCGCATACTTTTTCCCTACATCTATGTGCAATGCCCACAGTGCTATCTGGTTTTCTGACCACAAGCTTGCGGACACTGCTTGGATCCAACACACATACCGCCTGGCACGAGACGCACCGGAAGGGAAGATCACCACAGCCCCCAAACACCAAATTCACCTCAAGCCTGTGCCGAAGCATCTTAAGTCCATCTCTCACACCAAGGACTCTCCCTCTCCTCAGGACACCTTTGGCAGCGCTTGCACAAGTGCTACAGGCGTAGCTACAATTCCCCACATGGCACGCTTGGCTTGCCCTGTTCCCCTTCGAAAAGCCAGGAAGCAACGGAGCAGCAACAAAGCGACAAGCCCGTCAACAGACAGGCGCCCCCCGCGCCCGGCCGCCAGCCAAAGGACGAGAACGGGCACAAGCCTGGGCACGGCCCCCGTCCCACCGCTCCCCCGGGACCAGGGCGCGCTCGGAGCCCACCACCGGCCACAGCCGTGAAGCGCCGGCTGGAACTCGGCCGCGTCGCGCCGCCTCGCCCGGGAAGCGCCCTCCGCCGCCGCGTGTCCCCCGCCGCCCTAACGGCCCCGCCGCGCAGGTCCCCACCGCCCTGAGGCAACGGCCGCGCGCGCAGCCCCCTCAGGGCCGGGCGGGCTGGCAGGAGCGCTCACCTTTACAGACGGGGGAGCTGGGGCTCTTCCTCTCCGGGGAGCTCCTGCCCTGCTCCGGCGAGCGCCGCCGGTGCCGGACCCTGCCAGACACGGTAGCGCTGCCCTCCGGCAGCGGAGACACCGGAGAAGAGCAAGGTGAGGGCCCGCAGCCCGGCGGCGGCGGCGGCGGGGGCGGCGGTAGGTGGTGGGGCCGAGGGGGGCTCCCTCGCGCCCCGCCGGCACGCGTGGGGCTGCTCCGTGAAGGGGTGGCGGCGGCCGCTGAGGCGACGGCGCCGCTTCCCCCTCCCCCCGGCGTCTGCGTGGCCATGGCGGGGCCGCCGCGCCCGCCGCTGCCGGTGGGCGCTGCGCGCGTGGGGCTGATGCTGCGCGAGGCGGGAGCCGCGCGTGGGAGACCCCCGCCCGGGGCGCTCGCGCCGCCGCCGCTCCTCGTGGGGCTGCCATGTTGCTGCTGCTGCTGCTGCTGCTTGAGCTGGAAGGGCACCGTGGCCCGCATGGGCTGAAGGCGGCTGCTCGCTCCCGCTCCGCCGCCCGCCGCCGCCGCGCCTCCTCCCCCCAGGGAGGTGGCCGGGGTCGGGGAGCCGTTGCGCCTCACGCGCTGGTGGGACATTGTCCGTCGGGAGCCGGGACTCGCGGAAGACCGTCGGTGGCGGAGAAGGAGGAGAAAGGGGCGAAGCGCGAGCAGGTCCTCGCGGGGGTCCAACGCCTCAGGTGGCCGCGTCCCCTCCCCGCCGCCGCCGCCGTCCCCAGCCCGGGGCGACCCGCGCTGCCTCTGCAGCCTCCGTGCGCCTCATCAACAATAGTGCCCCGGCCGCCCGCCCCGCCCCTCGCGCCCTCCCATTGGGCGCGCCACCGCTCGGCTCGCGCAGCTACGGCGCGCCCATTGGCTGCGGAGCGCGCTGCTGAGTGGCCGAGCCTGCGCGAGGAGGGGGAGGGGGCAGCGCTTAAAGCAACACGCGGCGGGGCCCCGCGCTGCCTGCCGCACGTGCCGACGGGCGCGGACAGCGGCGGGGCGGGGGAACGCGGCCCGGGCTGGCAGCCCCGGCGCCCCTGGCCGAGGACGACCCCCCGTCTCCCCGGGGCCAAACAGGGCCGCGACCCGGTCCCCGAGGGGCGAGGCCGGGCGCGGGCGGTGCTCCTTGCCGCTCCGCGTCCCGCTGCAGCGCCCGGCCTAGGCGAGGTGTCCACGGTCACGTGGAAAGCCTGGACCCCGGCAGGGATGGCGGCTGCGGCTTAGCCTGTCTCGGAGCCCGTCCCAAGGAAACGGTTGTACGTTAGAAGCAGGGCTGCTCAATTATTTTTAGCTCTGAATGCACTGTACGAGAGGGCGAGGGCTCGGCAGCGGTTTATCCAATCGCTTTGCCACCAGCTTAGCATTACCGACGGTGGCACCGGATACGTGGGTAATATCCAGGCAGACTTGACCCCCTTTTCCCTTAATTGCAGTGTTTACTCTTTTCCATTAGATTAGTTGCAGCCTCACTGCAATCTTTTAAAAATACTTGTTAACTGCCGGCATCCTCTTAATCTGATTTGTACGATAAGAGAAGTGAACGCATGCCTGAAACGGGCTTTAGCTCGTGTGTTTGGGTTGTCTGGATGGAAGGTAAACACCCTGTAGCACCTTCAAGACGTGAAGGAATAAATCCTCTCTCCGCGTCTATTGTAAATGCCAGTTCTGGGCTGCCAAAACTTACCCAAATTCTTTTCAATATTGCTCTGCAAGTCGCATGTTGCATGAATACCACTGCGATGATACAAATGGTGTGACAACAAATTACATACCATTCTCTCTTCAGCTTGGTTGTGCTTGGGTTTGGGTTTTTTCCTTCTGCATTCTCCTTTGCGCTTTCTGATTGAAGTCTTCTTAACTTAAAAAGCCGCAACTTCCCCTTTGAAGAGCTCCATCCTCGTGGCTGCCAATTTTAACAAACCTGAAGAGCAAGACTGTGTGCACAGGCCTTTCTTAAGGATGCCTGGACACTGGTCTGCCTAAAGCCTTGAAGGTTAAGGCTCTTGTTGGAGTCAAGAGCTTTTTATGAGAAATCAGGCTGGCAAAGCAAAACAGGACAGATGCATTTCTAGTGATGAGGTTGTTATGAAGTTAGCTCTTGCATTCTGGATTAGTTAAATTTCCCTTGAACAACAGTATGTTTGCTCACAGATATTGTGAAGACTGGTAATATGACCTGCAGGATACTTCAACCAAAACTGTCTGCAAGAGGCTGAGCCCAGTCTTAAGAATTATCCTGGGCTACCGTTGAAAGTGTCCATGTCAAGGGGAGGCACCAGAAGCCTGACAGGTCACCATCAGTCCTGTTGTATCCATTTTTTAAAGTGTGCAATTTATTCATCTTATAAATCATACACATAGGACCGCTTCCCAGTCCTTTTCTTGTAGCCATTACAAGCCATGCTCGTATAATGCAGCAAAGCATGATAATCCCAGTTATCCCACTTAATTAGCGAAATATCCAGGCGATAGTGCTGTCGTCACTAGGAATGGCTGAGAGGCAAAGAACAGCATGGGCTGCGTACCACCAGCATTGACGGTGAAGGGATCTCGTAATTCCCTGTCTGACTCTGTATTCATTGAAAAAGAGAACCTGAGCTTAAAGGTGCTGCACAGGTAAATGCCCAGGAGTTAGAAAACCAGCACCCCAGCACCTCTGGAGAAATAAATGGAACCTATCTGCCTATTTGTTGGCAACCCAAGCCAGTGCAGAGTTATCCTAAAGCAGGTTAACATGCAGCATTTAGTTCACTTCTTTGCTGCGATTGGCAGTCAAGAGCAGAAGATGCAATCCTCTTCGCAGTTCTTCCTGCTGTGACAGTACCCACAGCCAGTGCCAGCACAGTTGGTCAGCAGGCTTTCATCCCTTGGACAGTCTACCCTCCCCTGAGATACTGGGTTTGTTTGGAAACAGTGTGCCATAAAGATATTTTTAAGGCATAAATTACTCTGACCACATTCTAATTCCTGTTACTGTTTCGAAGAGGCCAAAAATGAAAGGTATTGATTCATATTTATCTGCATGATGCATGTTATGGAGCCAAGTCACGACTCTGAATGCAAAACATATCTGTGACAATTATAGTACTTCCCACGTTATTGTCACACTGCAAAAATGGCACTGCTCCACACAGTTGTTACGAGAATACAAAGCAAAGCCTTTATGTATACTGCTCAGCAGCAGTTGTATTGCTTTCTGTGCATTAGATGTGAAAGTTGTACATGTAAAGTCATGTACTCATACCTAATCTAACACCCGTGTACCTCATACATTAATTTGTTTAAACTGTAACAAATGTGTTACAACAGGATCTTACTCCTACACCTCACGGAAATAATGGAAACAACTCAAGCAGGATTATTAATTACTTGAAAATAGTTTTGAAACTTTTTTTTAATTGCACAGAATACCCCAAACAAAACCCCAGCCCCCAGTAACTTGGATCCAGATGCCCCCAGACTCTGCGTGTCATTCACACCCCCCCCCCCCAAGCTCTGGGTTTTGTTGCAGCTGTTACCCTCCTTACTGCCTTTGGACCTTGCCAAACGGTGTCCAGGCCAACTCTGAACAACACATTTCATATGGTTTCACGTGGAACCTTTAGGCTGTGGTTTCTTCACAACCATGACGCCCTTACTCTGGCCATAACACCTAATGTAATGGTGCCAACAGTGATCCAAAAAACAGGAATGGAACTCACTGTCAGCGTAGGGGCTGTGAGCCTTCTACCAGTATCACTTGAAGCAGTCTGTTAGCGATCTTGGTCACTGCAGTGACCCCAAACTCACCGGAGTCACGCGTGATCCCACATATGTAAGATCCATCCCTGAATCTTTAGCCCCTCTCTACCTGGTATTTTAATGAACTCATTGGCCCGCAGGAGCTGAGCAGATACTGGTATGCTTACACACCACACTGAGTGCCACCCGGGAGAGGTGATGAGCACACCCACCTCCCACGGCACTCAGCACCTCACCAGAGGCCTTCCAAAATGTACTGCTTTGTAGGCATTGTGGGGAGATTAAATCTAGGTGTTGCAGACACCCCCTTACATGCCAGGTGTTGGTTCTTTCTTAAAATAGGGTGTGTAGTAAAAGCTGCAGATAGAAACAAATCAATCCAAACGTTGGAAGCGTATCAGGAGTGCCCTCAAAGGCAGACTGATAAAACACACAGAACTGCATGAGCAAATCTGCAACCTGCTGAAAATGGGGACGTAAACAAGCCAGGGTAGTGGGCAGAATAGTAACCTGGAATGAAAAGCAGAGAAACAAGGGTCAAAGAGGTTTAACTAAGTTCAGAGGCCCAAATCCCACTGTATGGCTATCTAAACAACTAATACTTAGGGAGTTCTGTTGTACTACGGACAGGAGGTTTATGAGTAAAATCACTCACTGCACATAGTAATATATATTATGAAAAATGTACTGTTAAAAATAATACTAATAATAGCAAACATGGTGGAAAATTATTGTGCTCCAAGTGGCTTCAAATATGTCCTTGTCTTACTCCAAAATTAAATGAATGCAAAGCAACACAGGTAAAGGAGCAATATACTGCTGAAATCGTTTCACCTACAGTTATTGCAAGAGATATTGAAGGTTGAAATATTACAGATTCTGGGAGTCTAATCTAAACATCAGATAATGCCCCAGGATATTTCACCACATTTTTCATCTCTCCCCTGCAGAGTGAGTGTGTTTTGCTTGTTTATGTGGGTGTTCAACATCAACAGGAGAAAAAGACATTAAAAAAATAGGACAAATATAATAGACTTTGCTTCACACAAAACCTGTAAGATCCTAGTTAATATTCCAGAATATCTGGGGGGATTTGAGGAGGCAAGCAGATTGAAATAAGGTATTAAGATTAAAACAATAAAAAACAACAGATGGGACCTTGGACATAAATCAAACTACATGTGATAAGCAAAAGACAAAGAAAAATGCGCTCTTGGCACGTTTTATGAAGAACAATCTTTAAGAAAAGTTATCATACGAGTAACATCCTGAGGCTTCAGTGCCTCACTAGCAGTAAGATAACACACTTTTGACAAGCAAAGCCCATTCCTCAGTGTAACACTTAAGTGCAGGCTTGAGAGATGTTTCCCCTGCGTGTCCATGGCATACATAATGACCTGGGAGAAGTACGAGGTGAGGTTCGTTAGAAGCCAGTGCTAAGTTCACCTACCTGCATCACGTTTTGCCACGCGTATAGATCAGTTTTCCGAACACACGTTAAACGTCAGCAGCAGCACCAAGCAATAACCTCCTGAGTGTCCAGCTGCTGACGGAGAGGGGCAGCAGGAGTCGAGCTTGGTTCACCAACATGAGCCCTCACCAGCCGAGAGGTGCAACTGCTCTTGGGTTCTGTTGAGGGAAGAGAATGAGCAGCAGCAAAGGCATTTCTGCATCTTTGGTTTTGGTAACACTGAGAGAAGCGGCCTAGTTCATTGAAACAAGACACCGTTTGATCTCCCGCAGGAGATTCTGCCAGAAAGATGCACAATGATAATTTGCACGTAATTCCTCCTCTCTAACGGTAAAACTTTCCTTCCTTTTAGGAAGCAAGTGATTTTTCTTCAAAATTATCTTCCAAAACCATAGTATTTTCAGCATCTATTTACAGAACTTGCAAATGTAATGCAGAGATTTGTCTGTATGTGTGTTGTGTATGGAGAGGTAACATGCGTTTCTGTGTTTCTGGTCTCAGGGCAGAAGAATGTGTACAAGCTGTAGAAGCGAACTTTGATTTACAAACATTAAACACTGAGAGCTCCTACAAGCCCCCGGTACAATTTGTGCTGTGAGTATAATGGAACTATATACTGTAAATTAGTTGTTTCAATTGTTGACATTAGCAATTAATTTGATAAATGAAAATTTTTCAATAAGGTAGATTTTAGGATCATATTGTGGATGACAAACATTCTGTATATGTGATGAATAGGCATATAACTATAGACACTCGAGAGAGCAGAGAGGAGAATTTGCTCCTTCTGATTCAGGCCTACAATCTTGCTTTACTTCTGTTTGTTTTTAGAACATTTGGAAAAGCTAAAGAGATTGTGAAAAGTATGTTGTCATGGCTTATTCATGCACCGAGAGGAGTGACAAAATTATTTGCTTCCCTCTCCACATGCATATACTAGCCCTGTAGTTAAACTAATTAACTGTAGCAGTGTGATGAAGCAGGAGCATGGGATTCTCTGATTTAGGAAAAAAACTACCTAGGAAGAATGGAGCAAGCAGTGTTCTGAATCCTCTTTGCATTCAGCCATGGGGGATGGGAGCTTTTAACTAGTTTGATTACACCTCAAACAGACAACAGTTTGTCTCAGTTGTGCCATCCTGTCCTCATGCACAGTACCTCACATTCAGCCTGACTTTGCCTGCTGGAGAGCCAGAGCCATCACGAGAAGATGGAGAAAGCAAAGCTGGGCAACACGCTAAGCCCCCTGCTGTTAGCAGCCAAGGCCTCATCAAATGCTCAGCCAGGGCGCCAGGCTCACTCTGCTCCCAGGAGCACCCAGACATCTCCAGCAGTCATGGCTGGCATGGCTAGGCTGATGCTTCATAGTGATAAGCCTGTAAGGCATTTCATATCCTTGGAGCAGAGACCAGTAAATCCTTGGACCTGGTCTACTTGGGTTCTTTCTGAACCATGAAGAACCAACCCTTCCTCCCTTCCTGTGCTGGGTTCAGTTCCTCTGCCTGCTTCCTGCACCCCAGTCTGGGAGAGGCTCTGCAGCTTGTTGGCCGCTGCTGGTTTCCAAGAGGAGAACCTGTGAGTACGTCCTGTGGCTGGCTGCTATGCTAGGGTTAACACGGTGCCCAAGTCAAGCCTTTTTGATACTGCTGCTTGCTTCTGCGTGGCTTCAAATGCCTCACGTTCCACTTACAGTCTCAGTTCATGGCTTATGTCAGCAGATGGGAACTTCTGCCCGCCTGTGCCTTAAAAGCACTTTTCTGTCCCTCATGATCACAGGCTAAAGCTCAAACACATGATTTACTTCCATTCTGGTTTTCCAGAAGCTGACAATAAATTAAATTAGCTTGCTTAATAGTGATTTTAAGCCAGCTGTTTCTGAGGCCTGATTCAGAATTTTTAATGGCCCTGCAAGAAAATTCATGGCATGGCAACAGAATGCATGTTCCTGATGAAGGCCTTCCAGCTCAGCAGAGATCCAGCAAGGCCTCCCTGCCGCAGGAGATTCTCTGGCCACCCATACACGCCTCAGCTGCACTGCTGAAACTGATGCATGCAGCAGCAGCACCCACCTTGTTGCCTGGAGTCAGACCTACAACTTGCTGCAATGGTTTGTGTCAGATCTGAATTTTTAACTGGTCCAGAGGCCTGGAGGTGCTAGGAGTTACTCTGCATCATATCTGCAGGGCTCAATTAATACCTTTCCAATAAGAGGAAAGGGAGAGGGGGAGAAAGAGGAAGAAAGAAAGAAACAGGCATAATTTCAATATCACAGCACACTGGTAGAATACTAATCTCTGCAAAAAATCCAGACTGTCAGTAACAAATCCAGGAACAAACTAACCTCACTCTTATGGAGCAGTTCCATACACATAAAAGTACTTTATGAAAACCATATTTCTGGTCATTCTGATTAGGAAATACGATAGCGCATGACATGAACTCCTTGCAGACAAAGGCTGCTAGTGCACTTAGTAGTGATAGGGGAAAGCAAAAAAGCCTGTACTGCTCCTAGGAGCTGCTTGCAGGCCTGTTGGAAGCAGTGACACAAGTAAAATGAGCTACACAACCTTTGTACCCTCTTTATCACAATGCCCTGTGCTATCCTTTCCTATTAGCACTTGGCAGGGACAACAAAGAAATACGGCCAAAGACAAATGATGAATCCTACCATGTTGCTGACGCCTGGAACAAGTATCTCTACCCTCCCCCCATGCTCCTTCCTTTTCCTCAAATACACCACGTGCACTTGAGAGGCTGCCCATCTGCCCAAACCATGCCTGCTCTATACTGGGTGTATGTCCTCATTCTCAAGAGATGCTTGGACCACGATAGAGGGTCTTGGGAAGCTCCTGTCCTTCCCATCAGGAATTGACACGCACCTGCATCAGGTGTTTCCAACCTTTCTCAATATTTGCATCCTTAATATTTTTCCAGTGCCCATGCGAGCCCCATCTAGAAATGCCATTTGCTCAGACTCTGCGCAGTGAACACAGACTTGCCTGCCTTAATCATCTTCCACAGACCGCTCAGGACAGACAGGGCTGCCCCAGAGTCTACCAGCTGTCCTCGGGCAGTGGTATCTGTTGTCTTGGTACGAGTGCCGTGAGTGATCCCCAAAGCATGACTTGGGCTCTGATCACCATTTGTGGATTTCTCGCAGACGTTCCTTGTGGTAGAGAGCTGAAAAGAGGAAGATCCCCTGACATAAAGCAGAAGACGCAAGTGTGCCGTTTAAATTCTAGGAATCAAACCACTTCAACTCCTCATTGGATGGAGAATGACAACCTTTCAGCCTGACATGAAAAGCAGAATTTATAGAGATACAAACATTTTGGTATAGTCGAGTTTTCCTGCCTGTGGAAAATTAACCTTCTTATCCAATAGAACGTGCTTTGGGTCATGACAGTGAGCAGATGTCTATAATCTCCTGCACGTGGAGAATTTCCATAACATCAGAATTAGCAAGAAGTAAATAGGGAAAAAACCCCTGAACGAAAACAAATGGAAGACTGACGTGGCTGTGTTCCACAAAGTACGTTCTGCAGCTGCATCACTGCTCTGGAACAAAGGGGAATATAATTATTGTTGTTTTACTTTCATTTCCCATTATCAAAGCAAAAGCCAAATAAAAGTGGTTGTTAGTTCTGCAGGAGAGAGCTGGCTGAGGTGAGTATATGAGGTCACACAGGGAAATCTATGAGGAGACTGTTTCTTAAGGTCTAGTAGCTCACACACCCAGTAAAAAATACCAGTAAAATTCACCAGTAACACTTTGCTATTGCAGAGCTGAGTCAAGGCTTCTCAGATGCCCTGAGGATAAGCCCCAGCCACACCTGCCGGGGTAGGGCAAGACTTGGCTGCTCTTGCTATCGACAAGTAGTCAGAGTTGCTGGGGGGCCATGTCTACTTCTTTCATCACAGCTGCCCCCCCTCTCAATGCTCCCAGCCTTCCTTGGCAGCAGCAGCAGCCCCTCCATCCAGGGCACTGGGGAAGGTGGAACAGGCATGCAGGAACTCTTGTTATTTCTCTGTTGAGCAGGTCAGCATCCCTCCCTGACTTGCTGCAGCGCTGCCACCAGCTTCTCTCCCCTACTCCAGAGGCAGGGTTGCCGTGCAGGGCAGCAGGGAATGAGCACTTCACGTGGTTCCCAGCGCTCCTGGTGTCCCCTGGCTCCCGCCGACTCTTCCTGGCTACCACCTCATGGGAAATCTGATTTTTTTTTGAGCTGTTCCTAGGAGGATTTCAGAGGTCTCAGGCTCCCACCAATGTCGTGGAGATCTCTGGATACAAAGAGCTCTGTAGATCCTTAAAGCCCCACATGTAGGTAGTAAGACCTGGCCAGCCTCTCTTTCCTGCCAGCTGGTGCTGCTCAGCCATCTTGAGCCAACAGCAAGCTGCTGCATATAAGCACAGTGCTCTCTTTAAGGGAAGGACCATCTCCTTATCACTAACTGTCCTACTGAGGCAGAAACCCTCAAGGTAGCTGCAAATCCCACCTGGAACAGAGTCTGCCTCCTGCTCACAAGGGAAGCAAGGCTTGTCATGGTCCCTCACTGTAGCCAGGGGTTTCTAGGTTCATTTGTGAGGCCGAGGCGATTTGCCATACAGGCATGTGCTCAACCCATACACTACTTGACTCTGTTGCTTCCTCCTTATTTATGACTGCAAGAAATGAAGTCCCTCATTTTGTCTCCCTTCCTTCTTTGCTTTCAGGAGGTAGTTATTTGGCCACGGAGCTGTGTGACTTGCACTAGCTTCTTATTTGCCTGCAAAAATCACCACTGTGGAGAGAGAAAGATAAATTAACAAGAAGTAAGTAAGGAGGAGAGATACAAACAGTAAAGCAACAGAGGTACAGGACGAGTCCCCCCAGTATGTGTGTAACAGCAAGTGCTGGAACCAGTGAGGTCCCACGCTACAGAGTTGGTGCTAACATGGAACCCTTTCCCGAGGCCAAGGCAAACCCAGAACACTGGGAGTGGAACCAAAGGAAAGACGAACTCACCAGTCTGGTGACATGGCATTAAGTTTAGTTGCAGTTTGTGTAAGACTTTGCCTGGAAGCCCTGGTGACCACTGCCCGTGTGAGCTTGCAGTGTGATGGTGGCACAACCCAAGCCGTCAGGGCTCAGTCTGTGCTCCACAAAGAGAACCGAGGAATGGAGCTCCCTCCACATGTGTAGGAAGAATGGCTGCCTCAGCTCAGTTAGCGTTTGCATGGCTTGAAGGGTGGGGCTTGTTTCTCATTTAAAGGGAAGATTTAGTATTTTCCTTCTGGCCAGGAAGGGAGGGTGACATAGTGGGGGTGATACTCAGTTCTTGGGACCGTTTTGTATTCATTTCCCTCGGTTCTCCACATGGACAAACATCCATGTCCTAAAGCCTCAGCATCCTGATGCCTGCCTTAGAGGCAGCCAGATGGCCATGGAGCACCGCCTCCCTCTCACACTTAGCAATAGCCTCAGAGGAGGTGAGGAAGAGGAGAGCGAATGAACGGCATCACCTGGGTGCAGTGTATCTACCAGTTGTATGATGGTGATCCCATGAAGCTCCTCAAAAGCATGACTGCAAGAAGGGAAACTGGAGGAAGAGCTCTTCATTGCAAAGGAAAAAATCCCAGACAATTCCTTCCAAACAGAGTTCTTGCATCAGGAGTTGCAGCACACCAGGAACAAACCAAAGGAGCCTGCAGTGGAAAAAGGATCCATCTCTTCCCAGCCCCTTACCTTCAGGAGGCACAGCGGGTGAACTCCTGGGACAGGCCAGTCGGTGGGGGAAATCTGAAGGGTCCTACTGACTTAAGCCTTCTCTCCTAGTTCTGCTGGACAGTACAGCTGCTCTGGGCTGGGAAAGGTCCTGCTTGTGAGAGTGCCTTGACATCATCTGTGAAAAAGTATTTAGTTTAATGCCTCTTTCTCCTGTTTCCTTTTTACTGTTTTTTCTTCTGTGTTCTTTTTTTTCCCCCTGCATTTAAACCTTAATCAGACAGACAAGATGTGACAAAAGGCTACATAAGGCCCACTGCTTTGAAACACCTACAAAACGGTATGTAGTTGCCAACACAAGCACCTTAACTGGCTGCCCGGTGAGAATGGGTAAAAAAGCAAGCAGAGGCAACGCACTAATGCAGCAACAGCAAGCCCCAGTTCTTTCACACGACGAGCTGGAAACAGTGCAGAGTGCGATCTGTCACATGCCTAAGGTGTCTGAAAGAGTTCCTTATCCTTCAACCAACAAAACACAGCTGCAACAGGGGATTTCCTCTCGTTCCTGCAAGCCTTACTACTCACGGCCAATAATGCCCTGAAAAACCCACAGAAGACCATGCTCTTTGTCATTAATATGATCTTTAATAAATGGAATAATGCACCATTTTACAGCAAGCCTTTTCTTTTAGACCTAAAGAATAGCCTTTTAAATGTTCTTACCGAATGTCTCTGTATCAATACAATCTCTTTATTTAGGTTTATATATAACAAAGCAATTCTTACAAGTATTCATAGAAAACTCTGTAGTGGCTTTAACAATGTCAGCTTTCATAGTGGCATCCACAGATGATTAAAAAACAAAAATTAGCTTTTTATTTCATACTCGCACTGTTCCATGAAACACAACTTATACAGCATAGCAAGGGTATTGGGCAGCTTATACAAAAGAAGTGAAAGCAATTATTTATAAATTCATACATGATATTTCCTCAGTCATTTGAGAGAAAAACCAAAAATACCCGTTAACAAAAGGGTTCTGATGAGACTCCATATTCTAGGGTTTCTCCCCCTCTTCCCCAGAAAAGCTCGCTCAGAAAGTAATGCTCTCTTTACAGTCTTTCATAAGGAAAATGGCAGTTTCACATCTCCTTATTTCAGCTTCTACAGAAGACCAAACCCTAGAAATCAGTCTTTGCTGTGTTCATTTTCCTCTTATACTGCATTTGGGGGGGAAAATAATCAACGGCGATTGTAAATGATTCCAGCTTATATAAATGTGAATAGAGCACACTTTCCTCTAGAGACAAAAAGCAGACAAGAAACATTACATACAAACCTTCTTAAATACATTTCAACAGTGGGAAAGAGAGAGGAGTCACAAATCAGGAAATTCAAAAGTGACAAATGAAAGTCAGCTTGAACTTGGACTTGCCTGCTTCTTTGTTCTTGTGACTTTTTACAAACTACAGAAACAATAACTATTTCTTTCCTTTCCTTTTGAATAAACAAGATTGAAGTGTGATACTTCACGGTACAGTTCTGAAGCACAAAAGTGAATCAAGTGCTCTAGAAATAAGCCTCACACATTTTTGCTGTCTCGAAAATAAGTGAATGGGCTACAGAAATTGACTTTTGGGAGGCCTTAAAACGAGGAAGTTACAAAGGCTTTAAAATAGTGACCAGGCAAGATGCTCTGCCCCTGACGGATATATGCTCTGCCCGACGGATGTACGCTCCTGTAACGCATCTGCAGAAGCCTGCAAGAACCTGGAGTAAATCCTCCCTCACTGTGACAGTAACGGTGTCTGTTGAAGCATGACGCATGCACTGAAGTTAACCACCTGAATGACTTGCAAATTCACACAACTGCCCATCAACAGGCT
This sequence comes from Rhynochetos jubatus, assembly GCA_027574665.1. Classification (NCBI taxonomy): domain Eukaryota; kingdom Metazoa; phylum Chordata; class Aves; order Eurypygiformes; family Rhynochetidae; genus Rhynochetos; species Rhynochetos jubatus. Next base: position 15,100,018 of record CM050654.1, on the reverse strand, counting down.
TTTAAAAACATCTGACAACTGCATTACAAATTAACGTTAACTCCCACTAGCTCCTGCTTATTATGCACGTCTGTTCACCCACAGGGAAATAAACAGAAATGGCCATAAAAAGTAATTCATATTAGTAACGCACCACAGCAGCCACTACATCAGGCCTGCACGAAGCCCAGATCAACGTTACAGGGCTTTGGTGTAGCTGAGGCTTTACCTTGAAACCTTCCACTCCCAGTGGCGCAGTTCCCCTCCTTGCCAACACCCGCAGCTCCAGGGGTACTGACCAGCCTGCCAGCCCCAACCCAGGCAGCAGCTAACACCCCCAAGACCTCAGTAGCCAGGGCTCGCCCACGTGGGCCCACACTCCACCTTAGCTTTCCCCAGGCTAATCCTCCCAAGAAACTCAGGCCACTGCAGCAGGACCCAACCTCCTTTGCTGGCAGTCAGTGGCAGACTGGCCTCTGACTTCAACAGCAGGCGGCTCGGGCGCTAGCCATCAGATGTTCATTCCCTCAGGTGTGTCTGCCAAACCCAAGTCCTGTTCCGAGTCGCAGGAGCCCCTAAATCTGTTCACCCGCAGAAGTGGAAGTTCTGCTACCAATTTCAGTCAGCACAGAAAAACCTCAAAATGAGAAACCTGGTTTGTTACTGCTTCACATCAGCACTGAACCTGCTTGGGGGAGGGACTGAAAAAGGGATGTATTCTACAGCTACAGTTTCGTATGACAACCCAGAAGCCTAAAACGTAATTGGATTTAATGGACTAAACCACTGTGTTGAAATGGCAACCACACATGTAACTACAGCGACTGCCTAAAAAGGCCTTGTAAAAGTTAACATCTATTAAGTATTGTGGGTTATTTTTTAATTTATAGGAGAGGTACCTTAAATTACTCAGCTTCAGACAAAGTTTGGCGTGTGCATTCCCAGCTTTCTCTCTCTCATAAACCCATTCCAGCTACACAATCAGTGAAAAGCCTGTCATGGGAGATGTTGTGCTACTGGGCTGTATGTCACAGCACAGGCCCAATTTTAGTGACGCACTAAAGACAACTTAAAAATGGCATATGGAAAAGAACATTATACTTGCACCAGCGCTACCATCTGATGCTGTTAACTCACAGAACTTCATCCCGAAATTTATGCACGACATACATATGCATCTAAATACATACAGAGTTTGCATAAAAAAGATATATTTGGCTTCACTGCAATATGTGTAGCTTTTTCACTTCAGAAAGGCTTGAAGTTGAACAAAAAATGATACGTGAATTAAAGGAAGGTGAATGTATTTACCTGTTAAAATGGATAGTGGGAGACCAGACAGAAAAACGTCAAATAACCCAAATTTATGCAAAATACTAAGATGTCAAGTCTATATTCCAACTCCTCAACATTCTATTTCAATTTTCTTTGATAAGATGCTCCAAATTTTCCAGTTAGACATCAGGTCACGTATACGCTACTGTGCCCAGCAATTATTATTTTTATGACTTAAGACAAGCCTGTTTCAGCAATGAGAACTGCCATCATTTTCACACAAGTGAAAACTGCAGGATAATTAATTTCTCTTGTATTGACTAAACATGTGAATTTTCAAATTCTTCCTAATTAGGCTGGAATGTTCCGTAATAACGTTTCAATGGCAGAATGGCTACGGTCTTTTTAGTGTTCTTCATGAAAGAAAACTGCAGTCTGAACACAGTAATGTTCAATAGTAGACTGGTTTTTTTTTTTAACATTTAAAAAAGGAACCTCATTAGAGCAAAATGCACTGAACACTGAAACTATGGTGTATACAATGTACACATATATATTCTTAAAGTAACAACTTTGGCCCAATAATCCGTTTCATAAAAATACAGAACTTCCTTATTCTCCTTTCTGAGGCAGGTAGGATTTACAATTTCATTTTGGAGAAAGTTGGCAGGTGGGAAGACATGTACTTTCTAAGCGTATTTATAAGGTGGGCTTTTTCATTTGTTTCCTGAAACCTGCCAGCATCCATCCCGCATTGTTCTTCATCCCCAGTGTAATGAACAAAATGAAACCGCGTTGCCTTTGAAAATGAGGTAATTTTCTATATGGAGACAACACAAATGAAAGGCAACAAGAAAGCAAAACACAAACTGGTATGTTCTTTGTTTCTGAGAATATTCTAATGATGATTCTATCGACTGTTTTCTTTTAAACTAGCAATTCCTTTACCTTTAGCTGTGCAATTTAAGTGCAACTTGAAGTTTCAAGAACGGCATTTTCAATACTGTTTAGCACATGAAGCTATAGAGCATTGTAAGTAAATCCAGGGGAAGCGTTGGAGATCATCTGACTTGTAAATGTCAGTTTTAGAAGAAAATGAATATTTGAGACACATCTGTTCCAATGGCTGGAATTCACATCCTAAAAGCCATGTTACGTTGGCGAGTATCTCTTATTGCAGGAAACAGAAAAAGAGAATGCGTTAACCTAAGCAAGTCCTCTGGCTTCTACTAGCACATCATTTTCTAAAACCAGTAAGATTTTAGATTTTGGCTCATATATATAAACATCACAAATGTTTGCTCTAATGTTTTGCTTGCATCATACATTATAAATTACCATAGCAAATATTCTACTGTTGCCTATTTGACAGTGGCACGATTCATAGGTATTTACACTATCGTTCTATATTCATTTTGCTATATTTATCTTGTCTGCAATATACATGAGAAATTGATAGAAAATTATAAGCTTTCATTATCCTTTTTTCTTTCAAACAAACCAGACAAGAAAAACTCCACCACCAAAAAACCCATAAAGAAACAAACCACATCTGTCTCCCCTGATTACAGTACATTCATCAACTATCCATGTGTCTGGTCTGTCGAATTCTCTCTTTTCCACTTCTTTCACTTGGGTAAGGTGATTCCCCATGGTATGAGATACAATTCCATACCATTTCATTTATAGAGAACGTATTCTGTGGAGATTGTGCTGTGAGCAGAAAAAGGGCATTACTAAATTAAGCATTAAAACCAAACTGCTCATCTGATCTCATCTAGCTGTGCAGAATTACAGATTTTGGTACCTACTTAAGAGTTTGTTTTGACTGACCTTTAAATAGTTTTTCTCTACTTAATCTATAAGGTATTTTGTGATAAAGTACATATTTCTGCCATGTTACAAATTATATTTATCCACGGTAGATCACAAAGCCAGTACTTTCTACGAATTATAATTCATCCCAAAGGCAAGTGATAGAAATAAAGGAAAAGAAACCACTATGTTTACTTTAAGAATGTTTGAGGAAAACTGCAGAACATTTTCATCTGGTATTAAAATGATTTTGACTGCATTAAGCATTAAGAAGTTAGATTTCTTACAAAGGACTGGCCTGAAAAGGAAGGCTAGAAGACTGGGGCAAATCTGCCTCAGCAGAAAGAAGCAGTAGTCAGAGCAAATAACTTTTCTCTCCCCAGAGTGTTTCAAGTTAGATAAGAGTGTCCTAAATACACTTTTCAGCCCACATTCCGAAATGCTGATGGATGATACATGCAAGGCAAAGCAAAAAGTCACTGGGAAAGGAGTGAAGAATCTTCAATATGCATGACACGGCAATCACCAAAAACCAACATACCCTACTTCAAATGGAGACGCAAAGAAGGCCAAAAGAGAAGAAAACCACAGCCAGCACTATGAACAGAATGCCAAAAATCCTGATTCAAGTCCTGAAACCCAGCTGAGCAACTGGCAGGTTGTCAACATCTGGGATGCGAGATTGCAGCAGATGGGAAGCTGGAGACTGCATTAAAAGTAAAACCAGGGAAAGGCTCTCTTCTGAAGAGGGGAGAGGTAACTGTGTATTTATACAGGCGGATAACGGAATTATGCCTCAGAGACGAGAGGTACTACTTGAACTGGTGCTGAAAGAGCACAGGGAGCCCAAAATGGGTCTCATGGCTTCTATTTCTACAACCACATTTAATCACAGTCTGGACTTAGAGAGTTATCTCTTGGAGATATCTCGGATAATCTAAGAAACATTAAGAAGCATTACAAGAGAAAATCATAGCAGTCAAGCATAAACAGGGGAGTTTGGGAAACAGCAAGAATCAGATGTAGGAAGGCATATATTATGCTAGTTATATCATCAGATATAGAAGAACAGGCTTGGCGAGGTTTACCTCAGGGGGAAAAAATAATGTAACAGCAAGGAAACAAATGAGCTTGAAAGCACAGAGCATCTGTTTCAGTCAGCTGAAAGGAGACAGGCCGAGGGAGGCAATTGTTTGCTGCCAGTATCCTGCCATAGGAGTTTGGCAGGCTGACTGAATAGATTGTCTTTCTTTGAACATCACCAGTTTTCAGATACAGTGATAAAACTTTACTCAGTACCAAAGACTGACATGCGTTACATCTTTTTTTAATCTAAATCGCTTTTACTGACGTGTTTTTAATCAGAAAGACTATTTCTCAGGTGGAGGGAGGTCCTGACGAATAAGGAAATTAATTATCTTTCAAGTAGGCAGTAAAAACAATCATTCTAAAGAAAAGGTATGGTTTACTTGAGAGGGTGAAAAAAGATTCATGTCACTAGATAGTACATTCGTGTTCACCGACACCTAATATCCCTGCGCATACAGACTGAAAGAAGGGTCTAAGCAGAGGGAAAAAACTCAACCCTCCCCCGCAAACACTCATAACCATGAACGTTAAAACCATGCAATCATTTTTAACAAGATGAATTGTTAATATTCTGAAGGGAGAATGAGTTTCAGCTCAACTCAGCAACAAGTCAATTAGGATGCACCTACCTGCCTAAGTCATCAGGCTGAGCTTACCCCAGACTGCCTGTGAGGAGGTAAATCAGCAAAGATTTGTGACTCATCACAAAACTGTTTTGTGCCAAATAAGATTCGTGATTTTGACTCTGCGTAAACAAAACAGGTTTGCAACCTGTCTTCACTACAGCTTTTAAGCATGACAGTTATTAAGGTTTCTGAAGACAATGTGTTTTTCAGTGTACATCATTCGTGATCTAAATAAGGTCTTAGCTAAATCCAGGGGGTGAAACTGCACACAAAAGAAAACTGAAAAAATGGTTGACATTGTTTCCTTACATTTGTTCAACGTTTTGTTATTCAGAACTTCACAGGCTGGCATCTACTGCTATAAGGGAAACACATTTGGATTTGGAAGGATCAAAGGAAAGGTACTGATCTCACATTTTTTGTTGTTGTTGTTTCTTTTTAAAAGCCCTTTTAAGTTGGGGAAAATTCATGCATTGTCACCTCAGAGCACAATGTGATGTAGGCAGCTGCTTCAAGCTGGCTACGTACGGTGTGCAAAGTTCACTGTCGTGACCGGCTGACTGCTCAACTGTCAGGGAAAAATTAACAAATACAAAGAGGGGAACATGTGGCAGTTTTAGAAACACACTCTTCAATAAAGCATACTGTGAACTATAGACTATTGCACATTTCAACATGACAAGAAAAATTGGGGGTTCAAAAGAGAATACACTTTGTAACATAGAAATATACAGACTAGCTTGTGCACAGAAATCAAAACATGGTTACAAGACACCACTTCAGTCAAACCTGTCTTATAGTCTGCTTATGATCTTAGTGACCTTAAGGAACTGGTCCAAACTGATTATCAGCAATACCTTTTTTTGTTACTTTTTTTAAAAAAATATTTTGAGACCACATTTTTGATACACATATATATATTCCGTGGTCAAAACAGACAGACTTAACTTTAGCGATACTAAATAAAAGTGCAAAAACGTTCAAAAAATAAAACAAAATAAAAAAATATGGAAGCATAAGCTAAAAATTTTCTGCATAGCTGAAATCTATTTAAAGCGAGTCCTTGGTAGGGGTTGCTGACAGGAGGAAAAAGCAGTTTTTTTAAATGTCTTCTGCATGTTTGTTTCAAATAATGCAAAAAGAAAAAGGTCATTTGTCGGCTTGTGAAGTACTTCACAGGCAGTTCACTCCCGCGTCCTTAGATACCATTGTGGTGGCAGTGCCTCCTTCCGCAAGGTAAACAGCGGTGCTGGATTTGGAGTGAACTGCCCGGTCGCTGCCGTTATTGTTGACTTCGCAGTGCAGCGGCTCAGTGGAGATGACCCACGTTGAAGGACGCCACCGCTTAAGCGAGTATGGAGTTTTCACACGTTTCTTGATCTTTTCTCCTGAGCCCGATTTGCCATCCTGTGAGGAGTCACCTACTGAAGACAGAGAAAAAAAAACCCAAACAAAAAAACAAAAACAGAGTAGAAAATAGTATTACGACGAAGATAAGATTAGAATGGAGAGTCCAGGGTTGTTACTCATGCAAAACAGAACGAAAGAACAAAATCTTGTCACACAAAAGCAACTGTGTGGCAGAGGCACGACAGGTGTATCAACTACAGTAGCTGCCACTAAAACAAGGGGTCAGATTCTGTTCTCTGTCAGAAATTACTTCGGTGAAGTAATTTGTGTTACCTTGAATGCACATTGGCATCAAACAGCAGAATCAGCATTTGACATTTGAGGGGCTTTTGCAATCATAGTATCTTATATTACCTGTAATGGGAGGTACAAAACAATGTCGCTACTACAGGACTGCAAAGGCTGAACTATTAATAGCATCACTAAATCGTAGGTCCCCTAATTCTACTTCACCTGGCAAAGCATTTCACCGGGAGACAAAATGCTCCATTCTCTCTTAAGATCCTCAGTCAGGATTTGGGACATTGGGTTGTGAGACTGGCAAAACCAACTTTAATAATGATAAAACTTGAGCAGAAATAGTAGAAATCTGACTGTTAAAACCTTTCACGTCACATAACCTTCAAACCCTTTAACTTAACCTTCAATTAAAGAAAGTTACTGCACTGATTGTTTTTCTTTCCCTCATTAAGATTTCAACTCAAGGCAACATGTTAAGACAAAAATTAAGGTTTCCTACTTAAAAGGAAGGCTTAAATTCCACTGCTGAACATTCAACTACATTTCTTGAAGGCTCTGTTCTGGTTTGTTTCTAAGCCTTTTCCTTCCAAACATGCCTGGCACTCCAGGTTCTTTCACTAGGATCACAGTGTCTGTCTAAACACAGTCAGAGGTTTGCAAGCACCTTTCAAAGCCTACAGTGCATTCTGGAAATACATTCTCTTAAAAATGCACACTAGGCAGCCTCTCCAACAGCTCCAACAGGCCCAAAGACAAACTCAGAGGATGTTCCTCACTTAACTACACGAATACATCTTACAGTAAAAGGACAGCCCCATTGTAACCTCTTAGATCTTTGGCTGTAAAACTCTTAAGGCAGTTATTCTGAAGGAGTCTATTAAAATTGATTCCTTCTCTAACTACTTTGATTAATTTTTAATATGTACATGCTAACTGACGGAGGATTCCTGCACGTTTTGGAGCTCAGACAGCAGAGTAGAGAATGCCTGCTCCTCTGCCCAGGCTGGGCTAATACAATAAACCCACCTGCTTTAAAAGCAATGCAGCATATAAATAGTTATTATAATAAATTATTTTAATGAATGCATCTTAGAGCCAGCTCCTCTTAAGAGAATGAGGACAAATAAAGAAGGTATTACGTGTCCCTGAAGGAAGAACTGGGAAGGTTTTCAGTACCTTGCAACTGCCAAGGTAGGTGCCTTGCAAGGAGTGACCGGAGTTAGAAATTACTCCCTTCTTAGAGTCAGAGTCGAGAGGCTATAAAGGGACAGATTTACTCCATGTATGTGGAAGGAAGATAGTGAACTAACGTGCTGTGCTGATGGAGACAGGACTTTATCGACAAGACTGAAATTGTGCCGAGAGAAATTAAATTTGTATGGGATTTAGTAAGTAAGCTCACTAAAGGAGGGACAGGAGAGATGAGTACTTTCTATTCAAGCAAATACACATAGTTATTAAGTAAAAAAGCATCAGGGAAACTGTTCAAGTCCGGCAGGCACTTACACTGCATACTACTGCTATCCAAACTATTTGTGGCTGATAGATCCAGCGAATTAGGCCTCTGTGCTCTTCTAGTCTGGGTCTGCCCAGGATTTCTCACTACGTTCTGGATACTGACTGTAGCTGTGTCTTGCACTGGACACAGGTTACTGTTGTTGTTATTGGCGTTCGTTCGGCCACTATCCAGCGGTCGCTCTCTCCTGTCCACTAGGCGGTCCAGAACACCTTCGTCATGGCCAACCTGCTGCTCCCGCCTCAACAAGGGTTCATGCTCGTCAGGGCTGGAATTAATATTCAGCCGACTATCCTCTCCACTGAACTGGTTCTGAAGCATTTCCTGGGCCCTCTGTGCTACCGAACTGGTTGTCTGGCCAGACGGCACGGTGCCGTTGGCATACTGGGTTGTGCCAGCATGAGAGTTTATGCTATGGCTTCTCCCAGCCACTCCGTTCATGGTAACTGTCACGACATGAGGTTCTGCAGCATTGATAGTGTTCATCTTGGCAACGCCTGTTTCCACTTGCTTCAAGTTTGATTTGTGCTTGCCACCAAATTTTAACCGTGGCTCCTTTGCTGAATTTTTGGTGTTTAGGGGGAGGCTAGTGGGCCTCTTCGGAAGGTTCTGTTGCTTGGGCAGAGGATAGACCTGAGCAGATGGGACATCTGGAATCAAACATGCTTGACCATTGCCAGCTTGTGTCAAGTCCTGTTGTCCTGTCACCTCTACTGCAAGTTTTATCAGCGGATAAAGCAAGCTGGAACTAGTGCTGCTGAGAGGATCTGGCCCGCTAAACTGCTTCAGTGAATGTTCCATCAGATTCTCATCAGAGCTTTCTTTCAGGTTCTTATCCACTTCTTTTGGATCCAATTTATTTGTCTCCAAGTCCTCCTCTGTTAGCTGCAAGCAAACAGGGGTGGGCCCACCTGGCTGCATGACATTAGTAGTATGCAAGATGGTTTCATCCGAATAAGGCATCTCGGATATGGTGGTCATGCCAGTGCTAGGAGTGAGGCCGGTTGTATTGGTGGTGGTAGTATTGGTGGACAAACTGGTGACACTTGTCTCAGGACTAGGGATGCGAGCTTGTGCTTGTTGTCGCTCATAGTTAATGGAGTTTCTGTTCTTCTCCCCTGAAGTCAACGGTGTAGAGGACATCGAATGTTCAGAAGAAATGTTCTTCACTATGCTGTCAGTGTGGTGGATTGAATCTTCAATGTAGGAGGAGGAAGAGTAATCTGGATATGGCCTTATCTTTGATACACGCCTATGATGCGACAGATTCCTTTAAAAAAAAAAGTGGTATTAAGATCATGTATGTAAAAATTGCCTCATATTAAAAAGCCTCTCATTTAAGAGAGCTGATTGTCTGTCTTTGCATGCACAAACTAAAGGCAGATACAGTACAAACTGAAATACTTCAGTAACCTCCCTGAAAAATCCTGGGTAACAGGAGAATGTTTTTACTAGGACAGCAGTTTTGTCATGGATGTTATTTATACAACTAAGTCGGGCAACAGTCATTTTCTTCTATTTGTCCAACATGCTCTGTGTCCAGTTCACAGCTAAGGTACTGCTCTAGTTGCAGAGAAGTGATGCTGAAGGTCAGGCAACAAGAACTCCACACACAAGATGGAGAAAGTGATGCTGGGAAAAAGTCACAAGGTCCTAAACCACGAAAAATCTATTATTTTAACAATTTAGGTATTCTATGATTTTAACATAATTCTTTTCATTACGTACAGCAACATTCCTCTCAAATCCAGATCTCTAGCTTATACTATTAAGCACTAATGTTAGTTCTGCAAATTCCCGCTCCCTCTGGATCATACATACGCAGAGAACACACAGTATCTCTCTCCCTGGGGTCAGAGCAACAATGGCTTGAACAATGGTCCTGCGGTTCTTTAACTGAAAAGCTACAGGTTTGAGACTCAGTGACTTCCTGAACTCATGCTGCCTGCAAACTCAGTTTTTAGAAGAACATTTTAAAGAGAAGTTTTACGCATCATTTAGCAAGAGTCCTTAAAGAATTCATTGTCACATCACATCTCTGCAAGCCTGTCTGAAAAGTTTGCCTAAGCTCAGTTTAAAGGGTCCCTCTTCTGTGAGAAGAGCAGATATTTACATAAAAGGTGTCCGAATTCTGGGGACACACAGGAGATCTTCAAAACACATCTTCAAACCACAAGCAATCAGGATCACATCATACAATAGCCACATGCAGCCAGCTCACGTAACACCCCCATTCACGGGTGCAGAGTTAAGCTAGCAGTGTGCTCTAGCCTCCTTCCTGGAGCGAGCCAAGCGTTGTGCTGACTAAAAGCAGACGTTTTCTCTTCTTACCGCTCATTTTGCATGGCAGTTGACATAGGGTTGACCGTTGGACTAACTGATTTATTTCTTTCCCAAATCATCATGAGTTCTGCCATCCTCTCCTCAGCACACTGCGCTGTCAGTCGAGCTTCAGCGTCTTGATCCCAGCAGTCTTCAATCGTTTCTTTAAGTGACCTCACAGCCTGCCAGGAGACAAAACAAAACAAATCACTCTATCTTGAATTATTTTCCCTTTACATTGTGCTTCTAATTTACTGCTCTATGACAGCAGTCCGTACGCATGACAAGAGTCACGAGCTGGTGAGAGAGAAACGGAAGACACAGTTTTATTCAAAGCTAGTTTACCCCGAAAACAGCAATATGCAGGACTAATATTATCATACCTCACACACACACCAACTAGGAAGACAATTATTTAGGAAGAGCTACGTTCCCCATTGCCCACACAACTCTCAGGCAGCCCTCTCTGCGGTACACAAGCTCAGCTCACTCCCTGCCTTATGAAAGCCGCGTACTAAGGATTGATGATATGCTGGAGATGCTGTCATTGTTATCCTCACAATTCAGCTAACGCTCCCTGCCTTGTTTCCCTGCCCTCTATGCAAATAGCACGGCCGTGCTCAATCCATCCATCGTGCCTTTCTTCCTCTGCTCTGTACCGTAACATCCCAGTGCCTCACACCGCCACTGAACTTGTCTGCGCTCGGGGAGGAGGTTGTTGCTGCCCTTGTTTCACAGACGGAGAAACACAAACACACGCTTTCCTGGGGCCACGCTGAGGGGTGAATGGTGCAGTCAGAACTGGAGCTCAAGACCTGCAAAAGGTGCTGCCATATGGTCAGAGACCTGGAGAGCAGACAACCGAAATTACGAGCACTAAACGCTTGTGCTTCCACTGCATCCGGAGTACAAAAATCAGGCAGACATTTATTGGCCCCTGCTGCCACGCCACGGCCCATGGACAGGATACGGTTTGCCAGAACATCTCACATGGACAGCCCAGCTTTAACCTCTCCAGCACCAATGAGTGTGCAGAGGCCCAGCTGGGCACTGAGGCGTGCAGCGGGCCCCGCTGACCGCCTCCGTGCCAGAACTGTTGCCTTCACTTCTGGCAGCGAAAGCCGGGGCTAGCTGCACGCTAGCCAAGAGCTCCTCACCCACAGCGCGGGCTCCTGGCATCGCTTGTATCTGGCAAGCCCCTGCTGCTCAGTGACGCAGCTCTGGCTGCACAGGTGGGGATGAGCTCCACGAAAACACATCTGTTATCTCCCTTCCCACACTGGATCGAAGAGGGCTAAGCAACCCCATTCCACTGAGGGACACGAGTCAAAAGCACCCTCAGGGACAGGACAGGGTAGTGTACTGGATCTGTTTTCTCTCCCAGAATAAAAAGCCTTTATTTGGCTGTTGTATCGAAATTGAGACTGAATCAAGCCACCTCTCTCAGTGGGGAACACCCCGACCTCTTGTCCTGCCCCAGTGTAAGACTCTCCCCTACAGGTTTCACCAGCAGTAAATTTAATCAGTGTTTAATTTAGTGTTGTGTCTCCTCTGGCAGATCTTTTCCTTCTGATGTTTTAAGGGTCACGAAAGGAGCGCAGAACTAAACTGAAGTTCTAGAGCTTCACATTTACTGCAGTAATGTGTTTTCTATTAATTTCGGCTTCAGAGAGATCTATACTAAAATGCAGTATTTCCAAGTCCTAGCACTCAAAAAGATAGAAGGGACAGGAAATCTGCTTTATTCTATTAATATCCTGCAGTCCTCACCTTTGAAGTCAAGCTTGGGCCCTGCTCTGGCAAATGAGAGGAGAATGCTGCTAATATCCCAACTCAGTGTACAGCCCTTGACTTATCTTATGCCCATCATCTGCTCAGACTCTTGATATATACTGTGTAAAACAATACAGCTAATCAAGGTCTGTATCGTAACACATGTTCAGGAAGCAGACTGAGACTGCACAGGTAATCAGGAATTTAGGCTTCAACATCTTTTCAGTGCCTTCATTATGTGAGCTAAAAACCAAATAATTGCTTTTTATTTGTATTTCTCAGATGAAAAGGGCAAATACACTTGTCTAATACGTGAATTTGCATAAAAGTGTTATTTAAAGCTATGCTGACATGTTGGGTTATAACAGAGAATAGTCTTTTATCCCGTGCATCAGATGCAGGAGGTTAGGACCTGGGTTTACGGGTTACAGATTTTTATTTATTCTTCTTTTCTCTTAAAGCAATGCTGTAGGTCCATCCTTAGAGCTGCGCTATCCTCACCATAATTCTGAACTTTTGCAAAAACATCAGTGACAACACAAAGAATGCGTTAGGCAGTTTAAATACGGGATCATTACTAGCTCAGTGTCTAATAATGCTGGAGCCTATTAGCTTGTTAGAACATAATTAACATTTAAAACAGTAGTCTGCAAAACAAAACAAACCTTCCTGAACTGTTTTAGTTCTAACTGCCTTCAAAAGCAGCTGTCAATTTTGGTTCTGCTAACACTGCCTTTGCCAACATGGCCATAGTTAAAACAGTTGCTGCTTAACTTCCTATATAATTTGGGTGTGGATTTTTTTTTCCCTTCCCCCTCCTCTCCCCAGCCCCCAAGACTGGCTGGCCAAACCTGTGTGATGAAAGAACCTCTCCACAAAGCTCTCACCTCAGTTACAACATGTTTTACAACAGTGTTAATACTGGAGGCTATGCTCCTCTCTGACACAGTTTCGTACCTATTTACGAGTACCAGCACAGATGAGGCCTTAGGCTTCCCACTATCTGCACAGGAGCTACGTACTTATCAGCTACCAAAGATGGAAGGGCATAATTTCAGTAAGAAAATAACTAGAAGCATCTTTATAAGAAGAATCGAATACCTCATTTTCGTACTCGCAAACAAGCTTTTGAGCTTTAGCAAGTTCCCATGTATCAGGTGGAACCCAGTAAGTGTTTGCATTTCACTTTGCTTGCAATAAAAGACGAACCGCCCCCCCTACGCTACGGGGACTCGCATTACCTCACCGTTGCTGCAGATGAAAGCAAGACACGGACTCTTACCAGAGTTCAGCTGACCTGCCGTAACTTGTGGGCCTGCAGCACCAAGCAAGGCTCTAAGCCACAGCTGTACTCATTCAAAACAACACACAACATCCCTGTGTTTATAGTCTTGAAAATAAAAATTGCAGGTCACATGAAGCCGTATGAAATTTCTAATGTAGCTGTAGTGAAAGGATCGCTAGGAGCTGTAGCCTCTGCAAGTTCTGAGGATATACAACTTCAGATAAAGCTTAGTACAATGTTCATAGACGTCAGGTCTTGAAGAGTATATTTACATTTTTGCCGACTATTTCAGGGTGTTATTGGCTTACAGGATGTCAAAAGGCAGAAAACCCCTTTGTGTTTCTCATCCAGCATACAGAGCACATACGGGCACTTCACGCGTGATGCCACAGATACTGTCTAACAATGAATATAACAAGTTATCGTTTCACACCTCAGCATGCGGTAACAACGACAGTATTTTTCCTTAAAAGAAATCTAGCTCTCATGTCAATGGCTTTTTGAAAACTCAATTCAATAGTTAAGATGTCCAGAAAGAAGCAGCTCCCAATCCTTAAATACTGACAAAAAATTTAAAGAAAGAACATATTCAAAACTTGTGTTTAAGAAGTGAGTACACTCAATAGCTGGTTAAATAACTGTTTCTTTCAAAGTATTCTATCTCACCAGGCTGTTCTCCTTCCACGCTTCTGGGAATTTTGGTCTTTGCTTCTCTCTAGACACCAAGACTTGCATATCTTCAAAAGTGGGATGGTTTCCGACTTCTGTCTGGAAAGCCATCTGGTACTCTGGCACAGATTCCCCTGTTAGCAAAAGAAAGAGAGGGGGGGAAAAAACACAGATTAAAAGGCAGAGCAAGAGCTTTCATGTGATGAAAGGTAGTATCAAAGTTGCTCTCCACTTCCCCCCAAAGTCTATCTTCACAAAAAAAGCTGAATTAACTGCAAATGAATTAAATGTTGTTCCGCAACCTCTCAAAGAATAGCATCTTCAAACTCTGCTGGCTGAGTGGCACATTCGGAATGTCTTAGGGCCTGAGGGCGACACCTACTTTCTGCAAAACGTGGCTGACTGAATGCATTCATGTGTTTCATCTGGGAGGAAGCCCAGCGAGATTACACATCTCTGCACACGAAGCGCGGCTGTTTGGCTACAGAGGGAATGCTGCATGTCAGACTACCTCAATATGCTGTACCCTGGGACGAAAATGGGGGTTGTGACACAATCTCACATGATAAATTTTAAAAGTCTACTTCCTCTATGTTTATGTTACAGGTGTGGAGGATTTCCCTGAATTTTCAGTGTCACTAGCATAAATAAAAGAACAGCTGACTAAAGGCTACATTAAATCACAGCACTTTCCCATCTGTTCTTTCATGAGCAAAGTCTGAAAGACCCTTCAGGCACTTTGGTCAGTTGCTGAGAACTGCAGTACTGCCCTTGCCATCAGCCCATCTCAGCACCACCCGTGATTCACGCTCACATACGCTGTACTGACAAGAAGCACCTTGAACGCTAGATGGCACCGACCTAATGGCAAAAACAAGTGAGACAATTACTTCCTTTCTTCACTTAAAAAGCTGCGGCTAGGGAGTACCTTCGGTTGCGGTTATTGCTTTCTACTACGTATGCTTTTTCCAGTTCTTTTAGTTACCTGGGAAGAGGTCCGTACATCTCATGAATATCTCCCAGTAGATAAGGCCTAGCGCATACATATCTACTTGTTTCAAAGCAGATTCACAGTCCCTCAAGTTCACTGCTCCTTCAAGCACTTCTGGGGCCATATAGCGGATTGTACCAACCTGAAAAAACATAAAATCAAAGCTTCAGCCCAGGAAGCAGTTTCCAAATTCCATGTATTACAGAGATTTGTTTTCTTAATACCCTACTTTGTTATTTTCTACCGCTAAGGAAAACATGGCTCTTTTCTAATCAATGTCCTCAGCTTCTAGACTCTTCTGGGAGCCTAGTCATAATAAACCCTTCCCCTACTCTCTAACTTTTGGTATGTAACAAAACAATTTTGTCCCTTACTCAATGCTCTCATATACAATACGATACAGCAGAAATGCTTCTGTTTCCTGAAACCACTCTGTTAAATGCCAAGGTTTGTATCATCATGGAAGAGGATGCTGCTAGACAAAGAACGGGTTCTTATTCCTGGACTGTCAGCAAGGCTCCCCCTACATCTTCCATGCTCAGAGTTTGTTAACAGCCTCGGAAGGTACCTATTCACTTCCACCAGGAAGGGTGTTCCATTACAACACTCACTCATCAGTTCTCGCAGGACAGTATTTTGTCACAGGACTATTCCATATCCCTGCACTTTGAAACAGTGGTTTCCCTGCCTCTTTGTTCAGTAAGATCTAAACACAGGACCTATGCACTAGGTGTTGTTAACGTAGCACGTGCTTTCTAAAGGTTTGCTGCAAAAACACAAAGGCAACAAATACACTGCACCACTAGGGACTGTCACTCTTTGTTTAAAGTAGGCTCACTGCATTTCAGCAGCCTGTGTTCAGGTGCCAGTGTATTTGTGCTTATCCAAAATGAGAACAACAAAAAGCCCACTCTCTGAATCACAGCATCATAAAAAAGAAAGCTGAAGAAATCAGTTTCTTCTTTCTACTCAGAATCCATTCTTACCCACTCCTGGCAGATGTTTTCCCAATCTGTTCCTTAGGTTCCTAAAATGGTACAAATTCTATATAGCCTTCCTCAGCAGTCCATTCCAGACCCTGGCTGCCTTCCACAGATCAGAAAGGTTTCTTCGTAACAAACCTAGATTTTCCCTCCTACAACACAATCCCATTACCTCTAGTCCTATCCACACTCAACGCAACCAGTCTACTCCGTTCTCTTTGTAGCAGCTGTTTAGGTGTTTGAAGACCTGTCTGTCTCTACTTCCCTAAACAACCCTCATTCGTCTTTGCCCGTGCGGTACACGTTCAAGCATCCCCTGTTCTTTCTCAGGTGGTCCATGTCTTTCTACATGCACTTACTCTCCCAGATGTGTACATATGTAGTCCAGAAAATCACAGACGACACACCAAGGACTGGTTCTAAAATGCAGAACGCGGTTGTGTCACCATTCTGGAAGAATTAACACCAAACCCACCAAAGAACGTTTGCTCTTCCGCTAATACACGCAGTACAAAACTGAAGGGACCTGGACCACATCATCGCAAACAACGTGGCAACCAAACCTACCTTGCATCTTCTCATACAGCACAGAAAACTTCAGCCTCCAGGGCGGCCAATCTATCGCCTTCCAAAATGCCAGGTTTGGTTCTGAGTGTTTTGAAACTAAATCCAGTTTCTTCCTATCGAGGTTTCAGCAACGTCGCCTCACAGGAATTGTACCACCTTCACATTCACCTCATAACAACAGAAACTACTACTTCTCCGTGGTACTTCCACACTAATTCATCGTCCTTCATACACTGGTTTATCTTAATTTGTACTTACCTCACTAATGGCTGCATTATCTTCCTCACCTGGGCGTACCAGTCTGTTTCCAGTTAACTTCATGGAGAGTCCAAAATCGCTAATTACACATGTTCCATCATTCTTTACCAGTACATTGCGGCTGTTCAAGTCACGATGGGATATTGCAGGTTTGTAGTGGTCTGTTTGGACATATGGAAGTGCTTGTTATTATCTGAGCAGTTCTACTGTTTGGCAAAAATGAGAGAACCTCATTATGTCTGCTCGGCTATTATGAACAGAAAATCAACTTATCTTTCAGAAAGCTATCATTTTTGCTTCTTTATAATAAGCTCCACAGCACGCTATCTATAGAAGGCTGACTGGCATACGGGGTTCGCTCTGTCTATACAATACATTAGGCTACTGCTATACATAGTTTCAGTGTTTGCCAATAAGCTTCTTTCCAAGGGATATTTCAGCATGATTTTGGCAGGGGAGACATCGTGTACTTAAGCACAGACCTGCTGCCACAGCCCTGAGAGCCATTCCAAATGCTCTCTCTCACATCCACTCTCCTGTCTCAAACACGGCACTATTTACGTTATGATTGGGATTGGCCCCTATGCAGAAGATATGTGGACGATATTATTGCAGAGTCTGAATGTGTACATCCTGCAAGGGATCTGATAATTTCCAAAGAATAATCTCAGTTGTTCCTAGTTTATATGCAATTTATTTTGTTAGTAAAGCAGCCAGCACTACAGAACCAGTTTTACTGTGGCATTTATTCTCCATGAGTTCCTTCCGAGCATTCACAGACCAGCCTATGGCTGTCTCTTCCCTTCTGATGGAAGGTTTACACATTTTCTGGCTGCTGCTGGACACACCCGCCTGCGCACTGCGAATGGTGAAGTTGCGAAGATAGCTGCAGTTTCAACGGCACGTGGGAATACTGATTTAGGTATTTTCTGCCTCACACTTTCAACGGCATCTTCAGCCGTCATTCTTTGCTAGAGCTGACGCTTAAAATTTGAGATGTAATTTTAATCCAAACATTAGCACCTGAATGGAGAGTCAATGATACCATCCTTTCATTTACTGCCAAAGAGCTAACGCTTCAGTGCCAGGCCATATCCTGCAGCCTGGTACATCACAGCTCTCAGAATATCTGCTTTATAATCGTGATAACGTCTGGTGCTGAAACGCTGGCTGAAGCACGCAAGCAGAGATTTAAAGATATAAATCAGTATGTTGTCACATCTGGTGCTCTAATAAAACACCAGAAGTCCAGCAGTATCGTTTGTACAGAGCAAAGACTAGGTCCACACCCTTAGACACAAATCAAGCAACACAACAGATAAAACTTCAGTGGAGTTAGGAGATTTAATTATTTCTCTTTGTGTACACAGTTCCCACACAAAGTAAAAATTGCTTTGGTGATTTGTGTCTGAACTGCAAAAACAAACAGAAGACCCCATCTGCTTGCTCTCTGCTAGACAGACATCCAGCGCTCCAGGTCTTCAGTAATCTGTTGCCATGATACAGCAGCACCGCACAACTCGCCTCCTCCTCCTGCCTTCTCGGGGGCTCTGCTGGCTGGCTCTTGCTCCATGTTTTCATACAGGCGTCACAGACGCAGCCCACAACATGGCATTGTTCGGAAGGAAAGAACACATCAGAAGTTCTGAGCGATCTCTGTTTGCATTCATCATTTCCTACTCACTGGATGGCCACAGAGAAAAAAAGGCAGGCAGGAATCTACTACCTGACAGAATTAAGAACTTCTTAATTAATTAAGAATTAATCTTGAGTATCTTGGCATCCCCTCCTGGCCTTACCTCCTCGGGGTAGCTCCGTGTGCAGGTAGGCCAAGCCCCTAGTTATAGAGTGTGCCAAACGACAAGAGCTCACCCAGTCACTTGTTTGGAGACTCAGATATTTGCACAAAGAACCCTAAAAACAAAAACCAAAAAACTTGGATTAAAATCATTGTCCAGTTGAGTAACTCAAAATCTTGAGGAGAGTCCACTTCATCCATTGCTCCCAGAAGGTGTAAATCCTGCAACTGCTTCTGCGTTTACCCCGATGTTCGAAAACGCAAGACTGGACCAAAGTTTCATTAATTTCTAGCGCTGCCATCTAAAGAAGTGGAACAGAAGATTTATCACAAAACAACAGGGATTGCCTTTAGGAATTATGACATTAATTATAAAACAAAAGCAAAGCATGCACTTGATTCGTTCTTCTGAAAAGGGCTTGTTGAACAGCAGCAGAAGAAAACAACGGCAGACATAGCAGCCTGGGTTACTAAGTAGTGGTCTTCAACCCTTCAGCACTTAGGGAGGAATGCTCAACATCCCTCCCTGCCATCTCCCCTGCTATAGCCTATTTGTGAATCAAACAAAAAATCCCAAAGGCAATTCAGAACAGGAGCGAGCCTACACGCACTGAAGAAACGAGAAAAAATAACGTCATGTTCCCTTTCCTTGAAAGAGAAGTTAAAAGGGGGTGGCTTTTTAGTAATTTGTGGGGACTCTGCAAGAAAACCAGAAGGAAGGATGTCAGTTATGATAGTGAGATATTCTGGGAACGGAGCCTGCTATCTGAAGCAAGACCCAGATCCTGCAAACGGTGACACCTCGGAGCGGTTTTCACGCCCAGTCCCCCGTGAAAATGCACTCGGTTCAAACGAACTAAACCCCTGCGCATGAAGAACGAGTTGTCCAGTTGTCCCCGCACACATTCCACGTTTACGGCTACAAGCTGCCCGGGTTTGGCCTATTTAAACCTGTAAACTTAAAGATGCGCCAAGGTGCAACGGCTGATCCCAGCCGCGACTGAAAACGCGTTGTTGCAAAATGAGCCATGTAACATTTGATTCCAACAGCTCTGCTACGAGCCATTTGAGCCCATCCGGAGTCGACATTCAGGTGCCACGCACGCAGAGCGCAGACTGCGCACGCAGACACCAGAACTCAAAGTGACCGAAGCATTAGACATTCTTTTAATCCAATGCTAAACCCACGTTCTTGACACTCCTTCACAGAATTACACAAGTCCCACGGCTTTTCAGCCTTGGCCCACGGAACCCGTAAACAGATAACCTCCTCGGTGAAGACACTTGCCGCACGGCGCTCACACAGCTTTACACGAGCAGTTCTTTCATTCTTTAAAACGCCTCAAACCTCAAACAGATTTTGGTAATTAAAAAAAAAAATAGGAGCTGAGAATCCACCTAGAAATGAGTTAAAGAAATTCTTTTTTTTTTCTTCTTACTGTTTAAAGCTTTGTAGGAAATACAAACACTCTTACTAGCCTCCAACTGTCAGCCAGTTGCGTGTGGTAACGGACTGTCTTGGCCTGAGCGGGTTGAGATTCCGGCCCACTCTGATGGCAGCCACGGGACTGTTCTCACGGTGTGACTGGGAACCACTCACTGTATAAAGATCCAGCTCCAGGATCTTTCTGCTGCAGAGCTTGCTAGCCACCAGATGACTTTTAAGCTAGCTGAGGGCTGTGATTTTATGCTTTTAGTGAAGTTCAACGTAAATGACAACCAGGAAAAGCTTTAGTTAAGATTTAGAGAGAGAGATATTTGTAATTAAGATTAATCTTGTCAGAGTTTAACAGAGTTACCTGTTAAACTGGGGACATCTGATAATGTTTTTATTTTAACAACCATAAGATTCTAGAAGTGTTTTACCACAATTTTTCTTTTGTTCTAAAAAGACAAGACTCTCTGCTACTGGTGGGACAATTCTGTGGCTGTTACGTATTTCCTGCTATGTCATCCCCTGCAACTTACTCACTGCTTATTCACCTGCCACACCTCAGAGTACCATCAGAACAGCACGTTCCCTGATAAATACACTCCTCTTTCCTTGTGTGACTTGCCCACCTACTTCCTTGGGTCCGAAGGCACGTTTGGATTGTAACACAAAGCAGGTCAAACCCATCTGTCTTGCTTTCACCGAGGCACCACCAAGAACAATCTTCTGTGTGAAAATGCTCTGGTTTGTGTGTGCCTGTTTCCAAGAAGGAAAGGATTTGGAGGGAGAATGATGTTTTGCATGGGGAGTATTTCACCTGCACATCTTGTACGGATTACTCCTTATTGAAATAAGATTTATGGATCCAGTTTGAACGGCGCAATTCCCGTTTAGTAGGGCTGCCACAGCAGGCTTCCTTCCCTGCGGTGAGCTCCACAGACAGCAGAACATCTGCTCACTGAATTACGGGGCACGCTGCGCATTCATGGCACCTGCTGTGCACTTCTTCCAATGGCTCCCAAGCCACCCATGCGGTGATTTCCGACTAATCTTGCTGTTCTTAGTACCATATTGAGGAAGAATCTGATAATATGTCCTAAGCCTCATCTGTACATTTAATCAGATAGTTAACAGATCCTGTTTGTATAAGCAACAAGCACAATTTTCAACCAAATTACGTTTCAGCTGAAAATCCTTTCATTCAAGAAAATAGCAAAACCAGATCACTTGTTAAGACGGTTATGCTATGCCCTCCCACGAGCAGAATACTCGATTTTACTTAATTCTGTTGAAAACAAGCCTACCCTGCCAGAGCAGGCCAGAGCTGATGTGCCTTGCCTCTGTCTCTCTAGTATGAGCTTTCTCTGAGGCCGTTTCTAGTGTCTGCAATCTCTCTCAGATGCCCATCCCTTATAAGCTGACAGGATTAAGTGTGTTCGCACTTAAAAGTTCCAGTTGAGACACTCTTTATATATTTCTGAAGTGGTACATTGCCCTAAATATGCATATAAGTTTAGATACTGATATACACATAGGTATTTAACTTTCAACAGAAGCATGTACTTAGAGCCTAAACCACCCTACGACCGGCCATCATTACTGCTATTTATTACCGTTCTGTTTCTTTTTGCTACTTGAGTAAGCAGCTTCTGTTGTACT
Source organism: Rhynochetos jubatus (assembly GCA_027574665.1). NCBI lineage: Eukaryota > Metazoa > Chordata > Aves > Eurypygiformes > Rhynochetidae > Rhynochetos > Rhynochetos jubatus. The sequence goes on along the minus strand of CM050654.1, from coordinate 15,078,331 downwards.
TGTCCCTGTAACAGGCTTGAGCCATCACCTTTACACACTGGCGGAAATACAGTATGACTTTGCTTACTTGAGACCAAAAAGGTCATTAAAAAAAAATATCTAACTGAACAATTAAAGTTCTTTCCCACACACAAGCAAGAAAAACCCTCAAGATAAATTATGAAATGTAATATTTTGCATTTTCATGTATATAGTCCCCACATACATTGCATTTTATGATTTTTCATGAAAGCAATTCACATGCATGCTGTGTATTTTTAAAACTTCCGTTTCTATGCGTGGGTACGCACACACAGAGCATCAGGAACTTGAATCAATGAATTTGAGAGATGTAAGCAGAGACTTAGCTAAAGAGATGTGAAGATATGACTCTGGAAAGTAAGGCTGCCTTCTTAAGACTTGTCCTACATCATCAGTATATGGTACAGCAACATAAATACGGTACACCACAGGAGGCTTTAAAGAAGGTAACAGGCTAAAAGGACAACATGCTTTATAGTACCACAAACTGGTTAGACAACAATATTGGATCTATTACCTTTCACTGTAAAAACCCCCACCATTCACAGCTACTGAGTGAGGTCATAACTGCCATAACAGAGTTATAATGTCTTAATACTAAGAAGTTTTTAATTTATTAAATTATTTTTAAGCAAAAACAACTCTTCAAGTTATGTCCTTGAGAAGTGCACAGCTGCCTAAAAATTCTGGCACCATAACCAAGAGCAAATGCTGAATCTAGGAATTGGTAAGACTACATCTGGTAGCACTAACTGGGAAATCTTAAAGGCTATTACAGTAAAACGCACCAAGGTTCATTAAAACTGTAATTTATATGGATTATTTTTACATTACTCTGCAAGAAGCAGCAATGAAAAACACTGACAAGTACTAAAGTACATCCTTTTTATGTGGCTATTCTTAGGAATCTAAACCAATCCAATTGATTTATCTGAAGCACTTACATTGGGGTAATATTCCATCACCAGTAAATACTCCATACGGCCGTCTGCAGTGAATCTCTCATCCCCCACGATGAAGCGGGCAATGTTGTCGTGTTCCATCAGTGGAATCCTGTAAATGTTCCTCTCATTGACAAAGTTCTGACGATTAGCAAAGGAAAACACTTTCACAGCAACTGGACGTTCATCTAGGGAGCCTTTATACACGGCTCCATACCGGCCCCGGCCAATCAACTGCGAAAGAAAAAGTACATAATTAGTTCACTAAATAACAAATTAAGACAAAATCCAAGTTTTGACTGTACAAAGATTGTATACCAATTCTATACTGACCTACACTATAAAGAACAGTGAATATTTTGTATTGAAAACCAGAATTAGAATGCTGTCATAAAAGCTGTGTTGGAGCTGGAAACCTCAGCACAGGTCAACTTAGATCTTACCAAATGGATCTGTAGTCTGCATACCCAGTAAATAAGTCACAACTAACCTATTCAGCAGTTTTATATACACAATCAATAACATCCATGTGTTTTGTGCTGCTACTTTCTCTTATTAAACTTTTGCCTACTTTCTATAGCTCTTACATGATCAATTTTAATTGCCCCCAGAGATCACAGACATTAAGCTGAACATTCTAGGTTTAGGATAGCTTCATAAGCTGTACCTTTTAGGTTAGTAGTAACAATACATGCATTTGTAGTGCAAAATAGATACCAAAAGAGGTAAACAGGTTTTAACAGAAAAGAATAATTAATTCCTTACTACCTGTGAATCTTTATTCTAGCTCCCACTATGTTAGACAGTGTTCACAGAACAGCCTTTCCCATCTCCATGGCAACTGAAGATGTGATCTCTGCTCTAAACCAAAACCACCTTCAGGCCAAGTCCTAGTGTCCTAGAAACTCAAAAAACCAAAAAAAATCTAACTATGTAAGAATTTAAGCTTCTATTTAATTCAAATAATTTTCAGGAAGACTTAGACATGAAACTGTAAGGATTTCATGGACCACTATCTTTTTACTTTTTAAATACTTAGAAAATGGAGGAGGAAAGCAGAAGGGATTACAAAAGTAATGCTTCTAAAGGTGGTAAAACTGTCTAGCAGCAAAGTTTCCAACGATAAAGTATCCTTTAGCAGACGGACTTTCCATTTCTCAGTCCTCCTGTGCCAGGGGATTGCAAAGCAGCAGGGAGTCCCTTCCGGGTACAAACCCGGCATGTATTCTGCCCACAGGGATGTGAAACGGCAAGCAGAGGTGAAGACCGTTTGTGCTGCAGCACCCTATGATGGGGGTGAGGAGTCTGCTCCTTGGGTTTAAGAAAGAGGACAGAAGACCGCAGAGCAGATCTCTCCACCACCAAAGTCACTGCTCTGCCTAAGACTGCCTATCAGCACGAGTAGTTTCCTCTGGGGCTTGGCACACTGGTCCAACACACACCGTTATGCTCTTGTAAACCCTGCCTCAAGGACTTCTTTGTGGGCAGAAGGCACCCAAGCTTCTGTGCTGCTTAGCCTGCTGTCGCCATCAGCCCAGACCACGCTGCATGTCTGCAGCTCTAGGTGTCATTCTAAGGGGCAAAAAGAAGGAATCCCACTCTGAATCTCTCTCTGTCATTCTACTGATCTGTTTCTGGCTAAAAGCTTGTACAAATTCCCTAAGTTCTATCAAGCACACCAATTGAAAGCAGAACATTTTTGCAGTTTTCTGGCGATATGTCTAATACCAAGCTGAGTAGAAAGTTCTGGTTGGAGTCTAGTTGCCATGGAGACAGAGAGTACCCCACTGTGAAGAGTGACTATACCTAAATGCACCACTACTGAAACACACTGCCCTAGCTGCAGTAAATTCTATATTCCGACAGTGTTACTAAAGCATTTCAAAGGACTACAGTAGGAGACTGTATTTAAAGTGATCACTGTCAAGCAAACAGATGGAGTTTTTGAGGTAGTGCTGACATGCAGCACACTGCAATTTTCCCCACAACCTCCCAGTGTTCAGCATTTTCTTCTCAAGGTAGGACATGTTCTAGCTAATACCAACAATATTACTAACAAAACCAGGCAAAATGTAACTGCAGTGGCCTTTTATTTCTTCCTTTTCCCCTTTCATTTCTTCTTTAAACTGTGATTTGGAAGAAAACATTACAAGAGCACTGATACATTTATTTCTGTAACTACTCCTGGGAGGTGATATGACCACAATGTTACATTGAATAAAAATGAAGATTCAGAGATGGAGCTGAACATTTACCTCCAACAATTTTAGATTATCCAGATCCAGCGAGGGCTCTGATGCTGCTGCCTCCATCATGTTCATACTGTGCAAACCTTGTTTCCGGTCTCCTGTGGAAGGGGGAGGGGAGGAAATCAGACTCTTTCCCTTTCTTGACAAACTACAAGCGAAAAAAATACAACTTACCTGGGACCTGGCAGAAATACATACTGTAGGCAAGGACATAACAAGTAAAAAGGAATCCTGTAAAGTCTTCTCAGAGCCAGTAAAATTGGCAGTGCTGATAGCTACGACTTAAGGCTACCTGCTACACGGCTATTTTGGTAATTGAATGTCACTGGCAATAACTATAAAGCACGTTCACAACCTCACTTAAGCTGTGTTGAGCAGAGGATTTGTTGAAGAAAAATGGGTCCCAAAATGCCAGCTTGGAGAAATCATAAATCTCTCTGGACTGTTATGAAAGGGATATGACCATAAGGTGTCAGGGAGGAGAAGGGGAGCACTATGTACAAGCACCTGTTAGGGGCTGGGGAGAAGACATAAGCGTACCTGCAAGCATCCTGTATCCGAAGAACAGAGCGGCAATCAGAACAGCCAGTATAGACACAGATGCCAGAACAATAACTATAGTCTCATCTCGATGAAAAGAGTGAGAAGAATCTGAAAGAAAACAAGATGAAGACTCTTTAAGTTTAAATTTGAAAGAATCAGCACTATAAAACATGTCATTGTTGTTACAGCAATGAGGGGGAAAGTACTCTGGATTGTAAGACACTGAACTAAACTCTTTTTCCTCTTAAAATCTAGGGATGGCAACAGAGCTGATCAGCTCAGACACAGCTGAGCACACGTTCATTGTGGCTTTTTCCAGTCTTCTCTGCCACCGTAGAAAGGGGCACCGAGAGCAGAAAGTGAATCTTCTTTCTAGCTGGCAGAGCTCTGCCCAGCCGTACAAGGCCACGCTGATGCAGTTCTGCTCCGCTATGTGTGCCTTACTCCACAGTTTCCTGGTATGAATCAGATTTGTAACCTGTACAATGTGGGGGGTTTTGAATAATTTTTCCAGAATGAAAATCTCAGTTTGGTAATAATGCTGCATATGTGATGAATACCACGTTTTGTAGTCAAATATCTGCAACATACATTACATACGCGTCCATTTCTACAAGTATTTTGAAATACTTCTGGGTTTTGATTTGTTTCGTGTCAGCACTCAGATCATATTTAGCATAATTCTCACTCCTTAATTCACAAGGCAAAGATATCCCCACAGACTGCAGCAGAGTATCAGCAAACCTGAAACAACAATTCAGCACTAAACAAAAATTAAAAAACTAGTTTTATTGAGCCTTCTTTTAAAATGATATTTGGTTTTGGTAAAAATGTAAGTATTTTGCTCTTTGTTTTTTTTCTCCAGGGGAGGAAAAAGTTTTCACGAGAGAATGTGTTAGTGTCTTGAATGGTTAGCTTGATGCTTCTCCACGTCAGACCCCGGTCTTGCTTCTTGCAGGCACATAAAACTTCAGCCACTTTAACATAAAAATTTATTGCTGCAGATATCCCTCTGATGTCAGAATCACTGGAATGTGGCACTACAAGACCTCATCTACTTTGGCTTCAAAACCGAGTTTGGGAACTATGTTTAAACTTGTCTTATAGATTGCTAAAAGTTCTCCTTAAAAGACTGTAATGAGACCTAACTATGCTAAACCCACGAAACATAGAACGCACACAAGGCTTCAACATTGGGTACGTTTTTAGGTGAGACTGAAGTATAATTTATCCCAGTCTACACTAGCTGAATAAACTGACAAATTCATTTTGCTTGAACTGCATTTAAAAGAAATTAAATGTGATTCACTTATTCCAATTCCCAGTGTGGACAGACAAGAAGAGAAAGCAAATTTAAAATTTTTACGTAACCATAGTGGTAAGATGTAATAAAAAGCTGGTAAAACAAATTGCCAGAGTTTCAGCCGTGACAGAGGTATGTGAAAAATCACCCACCAAAAATAACATGCAGGTAATAGCTTGAAAAACCTGGTAAATATGAGGGAGCTTGTGATAATCACGACACCATCAAATTTAAATGTGTTCTGTCAAAAGAAATGCTATCCTACTGGTTTGGTAAAACAAGTTTCACTAAGAAAACAAGCTACTGCCACAGAGCACTGTACTGCGGGGGAAGAGCTGTGATGCCCACTGAGAGGAGGTTAAAAGACACATGTCTCAGTTCTCATGTAAATTGTGAATTCAGAAGGGACGCATACACACACATATTATAAAAACAGAAGGTAACGAAGGAAACTTACATCGTACAAAGCCGTATGAAATACTACCCAGTGTCAGAAGCTGCCTAACTGCTGTCAGGGGAATCGTAATTTTGACTTTCCTGTCTTTGTGAATGTATTAAGTATGGTGGGGTTGGCATCAGTGCAAGCGAGCGCCCAGTACGCACTAAGAAAATGCAGGTTTTGATGGGCTGAGCTTTTTGCTGCAGTCTCAGCTGTATTTTCCTTCTCTGACCACACAACGAGGGTGCAGCCATTTACAACCTTCCCAATGCCAAACGCGCAGCAATCGTTTCCACCGCTGCTTGCCAAATGCTACCTAACGCCCCAGTTCGGCTGCTCCACTTCGGCTGTTCTTACAGTCAGACGGTTCAGCATATGCCTCCAGCACGGGGGCCCTGTGCCCTGGCCCAGCATTCTGCTGTTCCTTCACTCCCAGCGTGGCCAGGGCAAGGGCACCCCGAGCAACCCGCGCTGTTTCACAGCTCTGGCTGCACTGGCGCGCTTGCTCTTGCTCCCCGGTGGAAGCCCGTGAATGGGGGCATTGTGCAGGCTGGAGGGCTACTAGAAAATCTCCCAATAACGACGTTTTGTGCCAATCTGCAGTAGAACAACATGCAGAGAAAAAGGATTGTTGCTTTCTCGCTCCTTGATGGACCGTCGCGTCCGGGGGCTTTCTCTCTCTAGCGGGTGGCTATGCAGCCGCGGGGCAACGTCAAAAGCTTCCCCAGCCTTCTACAGGAAAGAATGGTTTAATTTTTTTAAAGCAGAGCTCCTTCTTAGCAAATCTCAGATTGGCTTATCTTGAGCCAAATTTTAATTTTTATAAACTTTTTAAAATAATGTTGTCAGCGGTCCAAGAGCCAAGTAAGTGCTACAGTGTGAGTTACTACTTGCTGAGCAACATTTACACATTTAAGAAAAAATAGGAATTTCTTAATAAGGGTAACTGAACATCTCAGTGGAGGGGTAACATGCAGCTCAAAGCAGTATGGGTGGGTAAAACACTACATGTGATGGTCAGTCATTTCCCAGCAAGGACAATTTTATTATTTTTTACTTGTAAATGTACATAAAAAGCACAAAACAAACACAATGACAAAAAGCCCAGATGGCCCCCCAAACCCCACAAAGATTATTACTTCTATCTGCCCTGTAACTGCTTTGTATGACTAATAATTTTTGATGTTGTCAGATTATCAATCTTTCTTAAATAGAACAAAAAGGATATGTCCCTTATTGACCCAGTTTTAAAACCTTCCAAAGCTAAACATGACTCTTACTCACTAACTCATTTTTTCAATCCATCTCATTCTCTGGATATATTTAGTCTTTAGCCTTTCACACCAGCTGCTGACTTGCCTTTAAATGCCTAGATGAGAAACGCTAGCAAAGCCAAAACCTGATAGGACCTCTCAAGGCATCTGCAGAGCTTTACACTTCCTCTGTTACCTACTTTTAAGTGAAATAATACATAGTTTCTATACACACAAGACATATTTCTCTTGCTATTATTTGGAGATGCATTTTAACTAAGTCACCAAAAGGCTGTGGGTCAGAAAAAGTAATTACTGACTTCTAAGTGAGACACTTTTTAAATAAAGAATGTAAAAGGCACACATATACAAAATTCTTGTCATGCTTTCTTCCATAGTCGTTCCACAGCCACGACTCCCTCAGATTAGGAAATTCAATATGAAAGTTTATTTGATATTCCCCTTCCTATCAGTAGCTCCAGATGCATCAGAGAGCACAAACAACATTTTCTTATGTAAGACTTTGTTGGTCTGAAGCTGTTAACAGGCCCGTCCCCAAATCACTAGAATCTGCTTTTAAAGCTATTTACAACGACGTCACCTTCCCTACAGCTTCAGTATTTTTTCACCATGTCACAGTACAATCGTGCAGAACTGCCACTCAACAATCTCCTCTGAGTTTTTGGGATCATTACCAATATTTGGTATTTAGTGACAAACACTGACTGAACAAGAAAAAAGCCTGTCCAACACTGACTTCAAATTTCAGACGGGGAACACTGGTTTCTCAGTATTATCCCCAAACCCAGGTATTGCATAAAAAAAGCAACGGCATATGCTGAGCAGAATTAGCTGCAGCCTCTAGAAAATACAATGCTCAAGGAGTCAACTACGGAGCCAGACTGTACCTACACCTGCACGCAGAAGGTGTCGGCAAAGCTTCCCCAAGTGCTTGTTACGGTAAGGTTAGCGTCCTTGCTTGTTTCGCTGATATTCCTACATGAGGTTTATATTTGCAACTGCGGCTCCCTGACCTCAGCTAAAATCTGCCAAACCAAAAAATTAAACCCAACAGAAACTGTTGTAAGGCCCCAAACACCTTAGAGCCAACTTCTTACCCCACCTGGATGGGAAGGGGGGAGCACTGCTCACAGGGTACCGCCTCTCCAAGCAGCAGCGTGGGGATGCCAGCCAGCAGGCACATATACACACTTCTATTCTGAAACATTTTTGCCAGTAATTCTGATACTAGTCAACCTTTTTCTGAAGCCCACCAATCCCATCAGAAAGAAATATCACAGCAAACAGTGTCTTTTTTTTTTAAGAAGAAGAAGAAGAAACAGAGCACGACACATTAAACCAGCGACGACGTCTTTCTGGCTGGGGAGCAGCTGCTAACCAACAAGCCGCCCTTCTCAGAAGCGCCCTGACCTCACCGTCAATAAAGAGCTTGGTTTGGGTTCCAAACACCCGCGTACAACAGCTCCTGTGTACGGAGAGAATTTTGTCAGAGGTACACACAAATAACTGGGAATGTATTTCAGGGGGGTGCTTGTAGTACTCAGAAGTGAGTCATCTGGCTGAACCCAGCCCTGCGCTTCGGATACTCCCTGCAGGCACTTCTACCACATCAGGGATTTCTCTCTCTTCTCTCAGGCATCACTGCCGTAATAGTTTCCAAACACTTAGACAATACCTTTGGTAAATTAATTTTCTAAAATTAAGCTTCCATATTGCCACGCACAGGGTGTCTACTGGTGCCTTCCTGACCTTCCCCAGGAATGACACAGAACGAAGAATGCTGACAGTGCTAATGGCATCAGGAGGAATAATGTTTCTCCTTTGAATTATCTTTTCTACTATGAACACAAGCTTGTAATATTAATTAATGCAAAAGTATTACAATCTGTGCCTATGCTTGAAAAAGCCGCTTCTTTTATTTCTCTGTAATTTAACTTTCAAAAATGGAAGCCTCTTTTGTATGCTTCCTGCTTCCGTATTTTAAAATTAGCATTTATCCTATTACCACAGAACATTTTGAGAAAGCAAAGAAAACTGAGACAAAGCCAGGTAACAACGGCCAACGGCAAGAGTCCGTAAACACACCGAGCTCTTCCCTGGGAGCCGGAACGGGGATGCGCGATTTCCTTTCCCATCAGCAAACTCTGTGAAACCTGCAGACAGCTATCCCCTTATTTCCCCCCACCCCAACACACCGTCGCTCTGCGGCCGCTCCGGATAAAGCACCAACTAACCCACCGCTACCAACGTTACCGCGGCAGTTCAAGCACCAAAGTCGGGGCCCTGAAGGGACAATAGCCCAGCCTGGTTGATGAACGGTGAGGACCCACATTTCCTACTTCACCACTGAGCAGACTGTTGCCCCTGATGCTGTTACTAAAATCACAAGGTATGAAGTGGATGGAATGGGAAAAGAGGAGAAGGAAGGACAGTCTGCCCCTCAGAGCTGCTCGAAGCTGCCCTGAGCACTCCTCTCTACCACCATACCAAAGGTTCTACGCCACGATGGCCAAAGAGCTCCCTGGCACAGAGATCACTGTTAGGATGAGATGTCCTCAGACAGCCGTGAAAAAAGGCAGCGAGTGTTGGCCATGTTGAAAAACGAGGAACCCCAGGGGGAAAAACGTGACTGTAGAATTAAAGGCTGTATCACGAGACAAACACAGACAAGGAGATGGCCTTAAAACTGTGCAAGCAATGACATCGCTTCCTTCTAGTCTTCAGTGTTTGAATCTGAAACGCTGGGCTCTGAAAGGCTGTTTCAATGCTATGTATTTATAGGGGGGTGATCATACAATAAAGGACATTGGCACATAAATTTCAACAAGATCTCTATATTGCTATGAAAGCTTTTCATTCAATTTTTAGAAATCTGCCTACTCTTCATGTAAATGACTCACAGCTGTTCTGTCACACAGTAGTAAATAAGTCTAGAAAATAAGTGTGTGTTTAAGTTTGGATAAGCATTGTATAAAAACATTTTAGAGAAACATACAATTATTCTACAACACAAAAATCAGCTTGGAAAATAATTACCTACGTTCCCACAGAACTTCTGTGGGAAATTTCTGTATCACTGTATCAGAAGCCAAGTGGTCTCGCAGCTGATAGGTACCGAAATATTATTTAAACTGCCGTATCGCCAAGTCAGTAGCAATGTTAGTCTCCAACAAACGAGGCAAACACCATCCTTTAACCTTCACAGCACAACAGTAACATCTGATTCTTCAAAACAACTACAGCTGGATGGACTCTGATCAAAGGCAGTGAAATTACGCAGGGACTCCAAGATCTGCCCGTACAGATCGCTTTAAGAAGAAGCAGTCTTCACGCCATCCGACAACTATTTCTTTGATGTGATGGATTCAATATGTTTGTTGCCAATCTGCTGCAGAAGTTGCTTTTCCATTAAGGAATCTTAACGATGCTGAGGATGAGATCAGAAGCGCGAGGGAAACCTTACGGTTCCGTCAGCAGCGCGGGGTGGGAGGCTGAAACGGGGGGGCAACATGGCCTTCAGCTGCAGATGACTGCAAATATGCTCCACAGATTGGGAAAGCCACTTTTCAAGTATAATTAATTCTATTTGCTTCACATTTCTTCTCACAGTGGCCCTGCACAACTTTCATGACAGCGATAAGATCTCGGTCTCTGAACAAACTTACAGTTAGCAGCCTTTTCCAAGGGCCCACGGATCTCAGTCGCAATCTGTTTATCTGTGCTGTCTACACACAGCTTACACCAAACGTCCTAGGAATCTTCCACAAAGTGTAAAATAAGCCCTCATCCCTTACTGCGTTCTACCAGCGCATTCCAACCTAACCAAAACACCTCATCAGGTCTTTTTTCTCCTCTTTTCTGGACAGCAATCTACATTTCTTTCCAACCAACTGACCACTACCTCATTCCCGACCCACTGTCCCTCAGCAGGAGTTCAGGTTCCATCACGCTACAGCAAATGACAAGAAAGCCTCCAATATAAACACTACACCAAAAGGACTCCAACTATTTTAAGTAAGTCTTAAATTCATTCAGTGCAGGGAAAAAAATGTGAAAGGAAAAAAAAAAAGCAGAGACCGTGCAATGAAGAAACACGTTAGTGGCCTTTTAGATACCATGGACACAGGTCAGAGTTTCCTATCTGCAAACAAGAATCCCAGTCACACAGCCTTCTACACCAATTTAACTAGAGGAACTTAAACCCCCACGTTTTCTGTTACACTGGAACTACAAGGTCGGAATACCTTAAAGCTATATTCCACAGACCTCTAGAATGAACTCCAGCAGGAGCCATTGCTAGTTTTCCACTAAACCTATGCATAGCTGGGAATGATGAAAGGAAAAAAATGGCATTTCCTAAACAACTTTTGCCGTTCACCTAAGCTTTTATAGGTGCTTGTTTTAAAGCAACTATTATCCTAATTCTGTTTTATGAGCCTGTAAATTTGAAATGAGGCTGCATCCTTCTGTGCTTGACAAATTATTAACAAAATTTAAATCCATGTCCAAATTTTGTAATAAGGTAGTATAAAATGTAAATATCTGATACCTATCAACGTGACCACCTTCAACACTTAAGGTAAGCACCACTATTTCACATACAATTTTTGGAGGCACCTGAATGCACACTGAAGTTAGCAAGGAAACTTGTATGGAAGAGGACTGAGCACTCTGTGCTCACACAGATGAAAACCACAACAGGAATCGTACTTTTTGTGGGAGATAGTGCAACATTCTTTAATAAAATTAATCCTGCCAACCAGCAACCCTAAGGCAATTTTCTTTCATAACTGAAAACGGATGTGTTTGCCCTGGACTTAAGAGCAAGTCCCTGCTTTCTAGCCTATTGGCTTAGATGAAGCAGAAAATTTGCACTTAGTTCCAATCATTCCATTATTTCAAGAAAAGATTTAAGCAGTCACCAGTATGTTTCCACTTTGCACTTAGCATCAGCACAGTTGACCGATTTTAACTTTCTATATAAAATCCTACATGCTTATTGTCATGAAGTGTCCTTTATGACGCATCTTTTCATGGCTTTCTCCACATCAGGAGAGCTAAAATTTTAATTCGTTTTTCACACAATCCCATCGCTGTATGGGCTGTAAGAAAGCACCAGACTCTCATGAGACTTGCAGTAACACCACGACCTGGCAACGATGCATCACAGATCCCATCTGCCTCCTCAGAGGACACCTCAAAACATCATACCGCTTGGGCTGTAAAATTTATTTTCCGTAACACGCTCCAGAGAAATCCTGCTACAGCTAGAAGGCAGTCATTCGTGATGGCAGAGTTTCAGTGGGCAGATCTCTCTTTGAAAATCTGCTGTGAGAAAAGGCAGTTTGGATTCAAGCTTTCTGGGCTTCGGCTCAAGGAGGAGGGCTCCCTTGCTGTCCCTGTGGCCAGGCAGTCAGAGGGGTGGAATCCCTTCTGCCACCTCCGTCCTCCCACGGGGTACCGGCTGCCACCAAGCACCTGATCCAGGGCCAGGCTGTGGGTATTAGACGCGTCTTTTTGTTTGTTTTGAAAACTGAAGGCTGCGCTGATACACGAAACTTAAAAATGAAGCATGTGTGGTAATTTCCTTGGCAGGGAAGTGGGTTATGCAATCCCTAATGGATCCTTCTTTGATGACTAGATAGAGAGGTGAATTAGCAGCTCGTCAAGTTCGTACTGAAGTAATTCTCCAGCTGATAAAAACCACACACAACTTCTCTTTCTGCCTCTTCTTCTGCGAGTTCGGGCACCTTCAGTGCAATTTCTAACACTACTGAACAGACCTTTATAATCGTGACGTACGTAAATTGGAATAGCGATTCAAAACCAACCCCAAATTTAGATTATCTCTCTGAAGTTCCCTGTATACTGATAAATACTTGGCTACTACAAAGATAAAAGAAACACCTTGCTTCTGTAGGCAAACTGCATTTGAGTACACCTCAAACTTGCCTTCAGGCTTAACAGAAAGCTAATCGGGGCATTTAACCACATACTGGGGACATCTATACTGAAATAAAATAGTCAGAAAAATGTTTTCTATTAAAAAGGCTGAAAAAACATTTAGATTATCCCCTTATATTGATCTTGGACCAATGGGTCTTCCTGCTTATCAAACCAGATGGTAGCATGGGCTTCAGCATAAAGGCACCGTTCCAGCCTCTGTAAAAACACTGGATCAAAAAATGCATGTGCTGCAATGGAAAAAAAAAAAAAAAAAAAAAAGAGTACTTCAGAAAGCCTCTTTAAAGCTATTTTAAGTTATTTTAAATCCAACAGGCTCAATAGCTAAATATTTCATGTTTGTACTGTTCCCAGGCACTAAAAATAGAGCCCAAAAAATGACATCGAAACATTAAAATACCTATTTTTACATGGGTGAGCAACCAAACAACGCCCCAAACCCCCAAATCTTTCAGAAAAGGCAGCTCTGATCCCTGCCTGCATTTTTCATGCCTTTGAGAGCTCCAAAGCCTGGGAATGCTGTCTACCATCAGTCCTGCTCCCCTCGCCCTGCCAAACCCACATGTCCCCCTTGCCAGCAATTTCCCCCGTGGGCAGGCTGAGCCAAGCCCAAGCAGTGTGGGGCGGTTGACGTCCCAGTACTTCAGATCTGATGTCCTAAATCAGCTCGATACTGTGATCCTCAAGGTAGCAAATATTTTAGTACTGAAACTTGGTAATTCCCACTTTCTTTCTTTCCAGAATGTTTCTCTGTACTTTCGGTCCAACTCAGTAGAGCGCACATTATATAAAAGGTTTTGTAATTTCCAATCGGAAGGCATGTGCTACAGAGCTGTGAGTCAAACCTGTCTGACATTTTAGACACATTCATGGTTACTGAAGACTGTTTGTCTGGCTAATGCCAATTCAAATAACACCCACGGTATTCCAAAAGGCATGCATCTGCTCCAGCTCTTCCTATCACGGTTTGGCAGGACGAAGTCTAACGTGAAAGCACACGTCCCATTTTCCCATTCATCCTCCTCATAGTCTCCTGGTTTTCCCAGTCACCTTCTCTACACGGCCATATAATTTCTAACTTTCACCAGATTCTCTTTTTAGGACTCAAAAGATGTTTTACAAGTCTTTCACAGCTTCAAGATAACAATAATCATTACATTTCTCTACCCTCTAACATTGTACTGACTGGTCTTTTCAGGCATCTCCCAGATGAAATGATTGTTAGAAGGAATTGAGGGATGGGGCAGAAAGTGGGAATCTGGGGGCAGCCAAAAATCCCCCTCCTACCTCGCTCCAGGGTCCCCGAGGAACGCAGCAACCAGCATCTTCCCTCTTTTCCTCGAGCCCCTAGGCACTCCCGTTCAGCCAGCATCATCTCTTGCCCTCTCTCGCTCCCATTCAGCTCCCGCCCCACTCCGTGCCATCGCAGAAGACACTGCTCTGCGTCCATGCCAGGGAGGGGAGCGGAGCAGGCCTGCGGAGCTGTTGAACACCTCCCGGTTCCTGCGGAAAGCCGTCTCTCCTCCCCGGCTGGGAGGCCTTAGCGAGGGCTATTTTCCACTACCCCCATCCTAAACTAAATGGAGATTCAGCTGGCTTCTGGGCAGGAAGAGCCTCCTTCTCAAAGGTACCTCATAGGTACGAGATGTAGCTATCTGGGGCCATCCACAAGGAGAAGGACGTGAAGGACAGAAGGCTATGGAAACCTGACAGCCCAACAGAGCGGGCCGGAGGAGGCGGAGGCATGGCCAGCACTCAGCGGGGCGCAAGCTGAACCAGTGAGATCGGCCCGGCGAGGAGAAAGGCTTTACCCTCAGCAGGACCCCAGCGAGATCGATAGTCTCCACCGACACGCAGCTTCTGTTCCCAAGGCACCAGCCTGAGCGACCTTCTTCAAACAGATAAATGCACCTCGTGCGAGGGCACGCAAGTGCGTACGTTACATATGCGTAAATGCATCTTTTTCCTAAAGGAAATAAAAAACTTCCAGAGCTTGAAATACACAGCAAAGAGAAACCGGGGTTGTGTTTCTGGCTGTGATACAGAATCGCCTGTTCTTAGGTGGGTTACTTTGTTTCCCTGTGCTTTATGTTTGCCAGTTACATAATGGGAAAAACAGTACCCTCCCTAACTTCAAAGGTTATTCTGACTATTTTAAAATAACGCTGAGATGAAAAAGGCATTAATGATAAACAGCAATCCTTAGTTTGCACGTATGCAAAATCCTTCTGCAGATCTAAGTACTTGATTTCAGATGAAATGCAGACGTCGTTTGATGTTCGTTTCTCGCAGCACAAGCGCCAGCTCGAGCATCCCATGCCTCCTCCTCCCAGGCGCCCGCTCCAGCCAAGCCGTGCCCGACAGCTGTGCCGCGCAACTGCGGTTGTGCTGAGCGGGGGGCTGGCTGCGAAAGCGCGCGGGGGAGCCGTGGGAGGGGAGGAAGGAAGGTATCTAAGGCAACACCCCTGCCAAAACAAGCACAAATCAATCAAGTACGAAGGCTGGTATCAAAGCTATCGATCCGAGCTACACCGTGGGTATAAGCGAAATCCAGCTGAATTTCACTTCACCTGTGTAACACGCCCTGTCTGCCCTACGGCAACACGCCTGTTTCAAACCAGGAATAAACGTTTCGACACAAATCTGAGCGGGTCACAGGGTGACATTTCATAATCCTACGGAACTGATTTGCTAATGATGGTGGAATCTGCATGATCACTAGATTAACTTCACAGATTGAATAAACCTTTTACGTATTGAAAGATACAGCTTCTGAAACTGTTGTAACGTTTCCATTGTAATTACAAATTCTCTTGAATCAATGCCTGAAGTTGAAACAGCCCTGAGTATCAGTTTCAGCTGGTTTAATGACACTGTACAATTAAACGGTAAGACTTAGATTCGCATCTTCACAAGACACGTATTTACACAAAGACTGTTGAAATGAGAATG
Source organism: Rhynochetos jubatus (assembly GCA_027574665.1). Lineage (NCBI taxonomy): Eukaryota > Metazoa > Chordata > Aves > Eurypygiformes > Rhynochetidae > Rhynochetos > Rhynochetos jubatus. The sequence continues at coordinate 15,062,645 of CM050654.1, read as the reverse complement.
GGAAAAGCAGCCTTTTAAAACATGAACAGGAAAGAGGCTTCTGTCAATCTGATTTACGCAAATCCTGAGTATGCCATGAAATCCTGTTAAATGAATGGCAAAAACCTCAAGTCCCATTAAACAAATAGCAACCTTTTTGTGAAACAACAATACAAAATTAAACTTGAGATGGACTCCTTCCTGGCAGGTGTTCCTGCTTTAACACATCCCAAAATACAAGCAGTCACAGCCAAGGTTTTCAAACGCCCTGGTTCTCAGCTGGACACCATCAAAGCATTTCTAGATTTCAGCGAAGACACTGTAAAACTTGTCCACTTTTAATACACGCTTGTTTAGTCACACAAAAATTAAGACACCCCCAATCACTAGCTGCCTGATTTTTTTTTTTCCCCATCATTCTCACACTACTCTTAAAAGAAATCAGATTTAGGAACATGCAATTCTATAAGTTTCATTAAAGTGAAAATGCATAATCAGGATGAAAACGAGGATTTATGATTGCCAATTGAAAGGGAAGACTTCCATCAACTTCAGACTTTCGACCTGCATTATGGTTTGGTGGTTGGGTGGTTTTGTTTGTTTTTCCTGCTTATCCCTTCCAACAATTTGCAAGTAAACACATTAGTTACAGGCCTCTGAGCAGGTACCATCCTAGTACTGTTTTAGGCAAGAGTTCTGTTTCCCTATCTGTCCTGTCAAACAGCAAATCCATTTGTGTGATTTATTTGATGCATAGAAAACACTTTCTATTTTTCTTCCTAAACTTGCTTTGCTGTAAGATGTCAAATCAGGAAAGGTCTGTCAGGAGCCCAGTTCACAGCAATAATGTAGCAAGTTGTTGAGTTCATGAGCACATTTCTGCCAAACAACTAAAATATAGCTACATTACGGCTATTAGCCCATCTTCAAGCTTCAAAGGGCATTTGCAAGTATACATTTGCTTCTCCAGAAGAAAACAATTACAGCTAACAGCACGTCCCTGGTAACTATCTCATTTTGTAATAACCTAGAATGAATGAAAAACCTGCCTTCCGATCTCATTTCAAGGGCTCCATCATAGCACAGGCCAGCGTCGTGCCAACAGCACTGGCGGGAGTAAGACACTGCTACCGACATAACTCATTACAATGACTACAAATACATTAGCGCAGCAAAGAAATTCATGACACGCTTCTGGCATCGCTGCGGCACGGAACCTGCCAGGCTACTCCGCAGGTCCTGCTTAAGCCGAAACTGAATGACTAGAAGTGTTTGTTCCGATTCCTAGACAGGCTGCTAAAAAACCTCCCCATTTACCAGTTTATGCTCCCCCACCAACCCACTAAGTTAGCATGTGAGCGTGCAGGCGGAAAATGAACACGTCTTTGATGAACGTTTAGGTGACATATGCGCACAGCTAATTAAGTATTTAGCATTTCACTGCCCCGTGCTATAGGAAACTTCTGTTCCACAGCAAACACACCACGGTGACCGCGCAGCCAGACTCTTACTAAATGCAGGACTCTGCTCACCTTCGATCCCTGCTCTGTGCAGTCTACTACAGATTATACTACTACGCACGAGCTCAGTGTAGGATCAAGCTCAGCAGAGTTGGGAGAAGCTATTCACATGGGTATCTTTGGTACCTGATTTCACTTGGTCTATTCTGGAATATTCAGTGCAATTAAGGATTCGCAATTTATGAGTTTTGCCCATTAGCAAAATCTAATTATTACTGTCTGCACAACAGATATCTAACATCCCAAGACTACTATGAAAACTTTCTCCTCACAGTAGAGCTTGGCGTTTTCTGTTTTAATTAAAATAGTAACATTAAAAAAAAGAAAAATTGCATTTAAGTGATCTGTTTTAAAAAAAGGAAGAAATCCTGTTAGCATACCTGAGCTTTACGGTGGAAATATCACATCAGTTTAAAACCTTTCCCTTGATGCCCTCTCTCCCTGCCACTACACACTCATCGGTCCCTTGTGCTGGACAGAAGTCGTCTCCTGTTTAAGCCTCCTCCGAAGCTGAGCAGGGTTACCCACACCTTCCTCAGCACTCTTGTTGCGAGGGTGCCTGTACGGGCCCTGTTTGCGAGAGCTGCCGGGCCTGCGGGCAGCATCCCTCCCAGAGCTGCTGGCACAGCGCTCAGGAGATGTGTAATCCTGTTGGTTTACAGTCTATATTTATTTCACCCACACACACTTTTAGCTTGCTCTGAAGATGCTATGAATGGCTCCGCAGCTGGGAGTGTCTAACGTAGGTGTGTGCAGTGCTCTGCTCACCCAGCGCGGCGGCGGACGCTTCCCAGCTTCATCCGCACAGCCAACACGCACGACTGAGCTGCTGACTGTGCTGATGAACGCAGAGAAGCCCCAGTTACTCTTCGGGATCATTAAAAAACTTTTTCAAAAACGAGTTTACGTATATGTTCATCTATGACTGACGGCTGGTGGTTTTCCGCGCTTTATTTCGCAATAAGCTTGCCCCAGGTTTTGCCGGCTTTCCCACAGCGCTGCGGAGCAGCAGTGTCTGGACCTGCACTCAAAGGAAGAACACCGCTAAGTGTAATTCACTGTGGCTCAGTCAGCATCATCCATTTTGCCTTACTCACTGCAATTATATCCTCAGAGAACAGAAATGGAGGAAAACAGAACAGCACTTAGAGACGAGAACCAATTTGGATTTGCTGCAGTTTAGAAGTCTACCTTTCAGGAGTTCACGTCGGTGTGAATGTGGGGATTTTCTCCAGCTCTGGGGGTTGTTTTGTCAGGTTCTGTTGGGGTTGGGGGGGGCGGTTGAGAGGGTTTGGGCTTTGTTTCTTTTGGGTTTTTTTTGTCTGTGTGTTGTTTTGGTTTTGCTTGTTTTTTTTTAAACAGTAAAACCTCTCATGTCACGGGGACATATATATATATATATAACTGTTCTGGTGGTGTATAACATTTGTACTAATTCATTGTGGTTTCAAGCCACATCACTACTTTTAGGGTGAGTTCATGCTGTAAGGGGAGAAACAGAACTACAACCGAGGAACAATGATCTCGGTGGCTCCACGCAGATGGTGCAGCTGCCTAGAGCACACATCAGCCATGATATGTTTATTCCTTCAGATACATGCATCCAGTTTGTGAACAGACAGGGCACTGAACCGCCACTCAGATATATGGAAATACTTTGATTTGGCATAGGAAAAAAAAAAATTCACTTTCACTGCTTCACCTCCAACACTCGTATTGCCTGTCCAAGTGTTACAAAAGTGAGAGGTGCTTTTGTACAGGATGCAAGAATACCTTACCCTTGCTCAAAGTACATATAGTTTTGAAGTCAGTATGAATGTCTGGAACAAGGAATTTTTGCTAGTCTAAGAAAATACTTACAGACCTGCAAGCAGTTTCAAAATGAGCCTCATGTCACCAGTCTAAAGGAAGGCAAAAATCCAGGCCAAAGTCAAAAGCTGTCTAATGTCAACCACAGATAATTCAGAAGCTTTCAGGAAATAATTGGCCTAATGCCAAGAAACATATATACAATATTTTGTAGGCTCCAACTTTAAAATAAACGCATAAAACTGTGGTGCTGAAACACTGAATCCACCTCACTGGAACCTTCTAAGGAATTTGAAAGAACTGGATTACAAACTCCTATTCAGTCTCAATGCAACTTGGTATGAGATGTCTTAGAAAAAGAAGTTCTTCCTCAGACCTCTCAGAAAACTTCAAATCTCTCTCCACTCTAAAACAAGAAGAAAAACTAAGGCACAAGAAAAAACTTAAGGCAATAGAAACTCTCCCCACCTACCTCTTTCAGTATCTTTCCTTGCCCTTAGAGACTGAATTCCTAACTTCTCCCCTTTAGACATATCTGTATAGCAAACATTCTTCCATGAATGAATTTTGTATAGAAGTGTACTATACCGATTAAATGAAATAAGGTAAAACTTGAATAAGTTAGATTTTAAGACTAATGAATACATTGATTTCTTTCAATGTATCAAATGTGTTACAGAATAACTAACTTAGTACCTCTAAATAAATAATTGATAATAAAAACACACTTCAGAGAAAGAAATGTGTGGACTGTATACGTAAATCTGCTGTTGTTCGGTATTTAGAAGGACCCATACCTGTTCTGATATTGAGAACACAGAAGCTAAACCAAACAAAAAAACCTGCAGATTTCTAACAGCTGGCATTAAAATCCAGATTTCCTATCACAAATTCAGCCTAATGAGAACTGCAGCAAGGGAAAGCCTTTGTACACACAAAATAGACAGCGCTCAGCCTCCCAACTCCAATGCTTAGGTACTAGTGTCCATAGCAACGCAGCACTGTTCCCTTTGTTTATCAAACACAAAACAGGGAAAATAATAATAATGAACGGTATACATCAACAACGGCTATTTCAGTACATACGAAAGGAACATTCCCAAACCTATCAGGCAAAGAGAACGAAACAGTAATGTGACTGGGGAAGAGTAGCACCACAAAAACTTCAAGCTGAAATGAAACGACACAAAGAAGGACTCAGTATAGACATACAGAAGTCGCTATGGATTGAGGAACACGAGTCTTTAGATCTCATATAAGTCTCCTTATAGCATTTTCAGGAATTGCCCTCCCTCTGATCTGCCCTATTAACACCAGTAAGCTTTCTTGGTTGTATAACCAACACAAATGTAAATAGACTTTTGGTATCAACCTGAATCTCTGTTTGCTTGAAGGCCTTTCAATAGTACAATTACATTCACGGGAATCTTCATCAAGGTTTTAGCGACTATATTGTCATCATCTCCTCTTTGGACAGCAACAACACAGGTTATTTGGCCTTGAAAGCAACAGCTCTGAATAAAAACTGCAATTGGTATATAATTAGGCGTAACCTGACGAGGAGCACACTGACGCGATGCCTTCCTGTCCACGTTGGTTCCCTTGGATGCTCTGTGAGCTCTTCGTTTTCCAACCACATGGTTTCTATAGCCAGAAAGGCAAAAGATCACCTCACATCCCTGCAACTTCAAAACAGCCCTGACAGCTCAGTTCTTCAGAAATAATGGAAACATTGACAGCCAGGAGGACACATGCCAGGAGCTAGATGCCCAGTTACGAAACTTCACGTTCAGAATTAGTTAGTCACAGGTTCACAATTCACACACCTGAGGCACTTACCTGCATTTCCATTCACTTTATTAATAAAAAGGACATAAGCCTTTCTTTGTATGGAAAACAAATTTAAAACCCATCCACATGCTGAGATTTTGTCTGTACAGTGGAGGGAGACAAACTATAGCTTAAATCAAGTCCAGCTCCTGACCTTTTTCATACTCCCAGCAGAAGATGCTCCAGCAGCACAATTGTGAAAGGAATAAAAAGAAATCCACTCACATAATCATGTCGTGCATTTATACAAAGACAAGCACAGACAGTCCTGAGTTCAAGCTCTGACTGCAGCGCCTGCAAGCCAGACTCAACCCAGCATCCGCGCCGGCACGGTGCTGGCCCGTGGCGTTAGCTCCCTGGCTTGGGGGGAACACGCCCCTCTGCCCACTGCCTGTTCTGCTCCAGCCTCTGCAGGAGCTGCCCCACATCTCCCTGACATAACTGCGGCTGTTCACGTGCTTCATCTGAAAGCAATTCAGGTGTTCTTAGAAACCACGTACCACATTGTTAAAAAACACATGCTTTATTCACCTACAGCTCCTATGACTGTGCCAGACTGAAGCATCAGTAGTGTTTTACCTCTGGACAGTGCCCGCTCTGAAGCTGCACTGCATGCTACACCATAAAGAAAGGAGCCAGAAATCAATGTTAAGTAATGTAACGCGTTTTCAGGATGACTGTATTTTCCAGATTAAAAAAAAAAAAAAAAAAAGGCTCAAAAAAGAACAGTGATTAGTGGCCAACATCTTTTAATCGTCTGCCTGGACTTTCAGTCTGCTCTGAGAAGGCTGAATTCCATGGTGCTGTGCTATGGACACAACTCGGGCAAGACTCAAAGCAGCTGGGCTAACAGGGGGCTGTTCTAAGTGTATGTCAAATGCCAAGAACCTACAGCTTGCTTTCTAAATTGCATCAGTTCCAAAATCGAGGGGGTAAAACATATTGGACAAAACCATGATATAGGATAAGATTTTGTTCAGCAAGCTTAGCACGCAGGACAGAAACAAGTGAGGATTAGTGAAAATGCCTAATTAAGGAGCAAGAAAAACACATGAATTTCCATGATCTAAACACTGTTCTGCACAGATGAGCTTAATAGTGCTGAACAGCCAACAACAGACCCAGTATTTATAAGCAATCTTCTGTTTCGTGCTTAACAGTTCCAGTCCCACGTCTGCCTCTTACTATGTCTGTAGCCTGTGGCCAAAGACCCTGCTCACCATTACTGTACTGGGGACAGACAAAACCGCTGACAGGGTGGGGGTGGGAATCCATTAGCAATAGCTGGCAGCACCTAGCAGCACTTTATAACAAAGCTTTGCCGAGTTCTTGGTCCTTTTAACCATAATTCCATTCATTTCAACTCTGTTAAAGAAAACCAGAGTAGATCCATGCCAAAAATCAAATATGAGGAATGCTACGAGGGTAACGTTGCAGAAGGGGATTATGAGGAGCAGCCTTCTCAGCTAGCCTAGCAGCCCCAGCCTGCCCAGGGAGATGCAGCTGTAGCATTTTGAAGCTAATGCCCTCTGTCAGGGGCTGCAGCAGCGGAGAAGCCTGCGCACAGCCATTGCCGCCACTCCTGCTCACGGCAAGAGCCTTCCGCGTGACAAGACAGGGAGAGGGGGATATCAACAAAGCCGATGTGAAAATGCCTGGTGTTCGAAAAAGCACAGGGACACAGTCAAGTAGAACATTCACAAAACACAATCAGCATTTTAATTTTGCTCAGTATGACTACAATGTACAGTATCTTGGCTAATTCAGCCAGTACCCTTTCTTGAGATGAGCTACCTAACCACGTTCACAAGTCTTCCAAGGAGAATTGCCTCCATGGTGGCGTAGTCTTAACGCACCCTGAAGGGTCAAAATTTACAGCACCCAGTCTTAAAATCTGTGGGGTAGGTGGAATAGTTATTAGAAGCCTATTCCTGCTATTACAACACAAAGCCTGTCGATCTAGAATGTCCCCGGAAAGCATACGGACACGTCAATCTGCCTTCAGAGTGCTCCTACCTGTTTCTCAAATTACCTGGGTTGTTAAATAACAGCAGTCTAGGATCTGTTTAGAATAAGGTTGATATTGTATACATTGTATGCATGTATTACATTGCATATTGCGGCACCTGAGTAAAGACCTAAGTATAGCATCCTTGTCTGTTCTGCACTTTGCCTTGAGATGAGGCAAAACAATTCCTTATCTACTACCTTTTCCACTAACGTGTTCTGAAAGTCCCATTCTTACGAGCCTTAGCTACTTTTGCCTTGCATAAGGCATAAGGCATAACCAATAAAGTGCCAGTGTGCGCTGTCACAACAAATATCATGACACTGAATTTATTATACAACAATATGAAAGTCAGACAATACTCAGCTTTCTTAGTAAGTGGAAAAAATATATTTACTATATCTCTATTGCCCACAGACATTTGCAGATCTTTAAACTCTCAGAAGTGCATAAAACATACTAACGATAAGCAACTAATTTCCAGCAGAGATGCAAATTAGTGTCTCAAGAACACCACATGATACAAGAACTGCGAATCGCCAATTTACAGAGACTAGTGGGATTCAAATAGTTTTCACCGTTATTGAAGGCAGCAAAAATCACTAACTATATTTCAGAAAATGGATGTTTCCTCTCTTCATTCTAGACCTTAAACTTGAATATTTGCTGTGTAGTACTAGAAATATGCAGGTCACTTGAGAGATGACAAAGATGCAGAACAATCGCATCAAACAAGTAAACTAAAAGTTACAGTCACATCTCCTTGTAGAACTGAGCTCTAAAGTAAAACGTTTTTAGCCCTCTGAAACAAAGCACAGGGATGGCTCTAACACTTCACAAACACACTACTGCAATGTCAAGATAAAGACAAAATCCCGCCTTGCACCCAAAAACCTCTTTTTTACGATTGCAGCAGAGTTTTGAAAGAACTTTGCAAACGCCCTCGTTCTCAGACCTCCCAGTCATAACACAGGACACAGCCCTGCAGTTACCTCGTACAGCTCTCCTGTCAAGTGTGCTCCAAACAGCAGCTTGACAAAGCAAGAGGGAATGTACTCAGGAAAAAAAGCAGGGCACTTATTTGGTAAAAATAATATTTGAAATGTTCTTCCTTTTTCAAACATGTTTGTTCTGACTTTATTTAGCATTTTGTGAGTTTTGTGCATAATAAAAATTTAAAAATATTTTCAAACATTTCCAAAACATTTCAATCTCAGTGCAAGTAAAACACTCCAATTTCATCTTCGTGAATAAACATTTCTGTAAGAGAAAAAATTTACATGTACGTTTTTCTGCCTAAGTAGGCTTTGCCTTCACAGCTACCGTTTCATATTCAGACTCCAATTGCACATCAAAGCTTTACTTTTAAATTCAGTAAAGATGCAAGTTTAATCTCAGGAGACTGTGATGTCTTAGAAGTTAAAACTTTAAGTGCTGCTACCAACAACCTTGAAGAGATTCTGCTTTTGATATATCCATTTCTAATGAGAATCCCTGAACTGAAGTTACTCAACAAGCATTACCAGTTAACTTGGGTGACTTGCAAAACCTTCCACTGATTCTACGGAAATTAAGGTTTTCACTTGAATTCCTATAGAGCCTTCTATACTAATTGCTTTAATACTTGGTTCGCTCCCTGCAACAACTTTCACTTCTGCTTTTTCTCCCCTAAATTAATCCACAATACTATCACCTTTCCCTCAGTTGCAACAACACAAGAAGTAGCCTTAATTGCTTCACATTTCCACAATGTTATTGCTAAGTGTCTGTAACAATGTGCACCCTGTGTCACAACCCCCTCTGCAGTTAATTCATTTCCTGTAACCAAATGAACAGAAAAAAAATAATCATAATACAAGAATTGCTGTTAAACATGCATTAAATTTCAGACAGAAAGTCAACTGAAGTTTCAAGAAAATGCACATATGGGTTTAAAGTGAAAGCGGGGAGATTTAGATTAGATATCGGGAAGAAGTTCTTCCCGGAGGGGCTGGTGAGGCACTGGAACAGGTTGCCCAGAGAAGCTGTGGATGCCCCATCCCTGGCTGTCTTCAAGGCCAGGCTGGATGAGGCTTGGAGCAACCTGGTCTAGCGGAGGGTGTCCCTGCCCATGGCAGGGGGTTGGAACTGGATGATCTTTAAGGTCCCTTCCATCCCAAACCATTCTATGATTCTTTGTAAATACTGGCCAAAAGTTCCAAATATTTCATCATTGTGTCAGTACCTTAAAGAATTATTCCCAAGACAAAAACACTGTTCGTTTTTCCCCTCTACTAGGTGCTCTGCATGTAATCTCTTTTAACAGAGATAGGTATTTAGAAATCTCCATGCACATTCATCTCTATCTCCTTCAGCAGTTCCGCATCTTCCTTTTCTGAAGTGCCCTAAAATAACTTCCCAGGAGGCACACTATCGGCCTCCTGCACCAAATACTTAGCTGTCTCCAAGTAAACTTTTTTTTTTTTAAAAGAGATATTAAGGCCCTTAATTACTGTCTTAGTATTTCCTCTCCTGCCTTATAATATAGTGAAGGTACATTAATGACATATAATGCCTTATTTCTTCACTGAAGGGGTGATGCGACTGACTCCCTGTCATTTCAAGGGTGCTAGTTTTAATCCTCATGTGGATCAGTCCCACTTCCATTTTTCAAGACTGAAGGTCTGGCTCCTTGTAAAGGTTTGTAATTTCCCCTTTACTATACATCCAAATCACCTGGAAAAAACCTATAGTGCAAGTAAGAGGAAATGTTTATTTACAGAGCATTTTCTTAGAGAAGGCAGATCAGAAATGAAAGACCAGCTCCAGCACTGGCTACAGACTTGCCTGATCAGGTACTGCAAGCAGAACCCAGATGAAGTAAATGCATTTCAATTATAAATTAATATTGGATGCTGCTCTCTGGAAAAAGGGAGCTCAAGATACCAACTGAGAGTGAGTTACAGCTTTCCAAAATTAGCCTAACATGATCTAATTCAACTTCAGTGGGAGTTAGAGTGCGCCATGTGCCCACAGCAACATGAGTCTAACTGCTGCCTCTCAAGAGCAATAGTTAAATGAAAACTGTCTATTACTACCCTGCTTAACCTGACCCAGCCACACACATGAATAATTACTTTTTTTTTAATGGTAGCTTTCCTCAAATTTTCCAGAATTCTGTGAGCACTTAAAGACAGACTTTTATATATGTATTTTATATATGTAGCAAGAAGGCTGGCAGAGAAAGGCCAGGATGATGCAATGGAAAGATAAACCCATCTATCAGTGCTTTAGAATAAAGAAATACCAACTTTCTTTATTGTGTGAGGTAGTTTCTTTAAATCCAAATCTCAGTCCTCTTACTTAAAGGAAGTTTCAAAATCCTCTTAAAATTGCAGCCACGAGGAAAAACCCTACAGCATTTCAACAGTAATATGTACCAGTAATGCTCAACTGTTGTTGCCAGGGATTTTTTCCACACAACATGCAAATAACATCACCTGTCATACAAAAACATAATCTTAACACTCAGTTGCTGTAAGATTAATTTATTTGCAGTGCCAGGAATGCAGCCTTGAGGAAAAAAAAAATTTAAAATGGCTTTACTGCTTTCATCTTGATGTTATTTTAATGTGAATGTTTCATTACAGCCATAGATCTATGACCAATGAGGGAGATCATTTACCTCTTTAGCTACTTAAATTCTATTTAAATGGCCATTAGGAATGATTGTAGAACTAATGAATTTGTCTTCAAAACAGACTTTAGGAATCATTTTGTAAACACAAAAGGCAGGTATTTAACAAGTCTCAAAATAAATATTTGACACAGCCAACAGAGTAAACACACATCTCAAAACCTTTACCCAGGAAGCCATCGTTGGTCCTTTCTAGGTCAGGTTAAGGGGTATATACACATACTGGCTGACGTTAAGATGGACTTTTTTTTTAGTCAATTTTTTGTGAAAACAGAAGATGGAAGAATAATGAATTTACCCATGAGTGACTTAGCAACACGTAAGAAAGTGTATTTTTTCCCAAAAGCGCAAGCTTAGGTTTGGGATGAGAGGTTGTTTTTGAACTACTACTTCAGAGGCTTCAAACTCCACAGGCAAATCTTCAGATAAGAAATAGACACCATCCTCCAACATCTACTTCTCCTGGCATCAGGAAACAGCTATCTGCATCTTTGCCTTTTTAATATCTCCTGACTCTGGGCTCTAGACTACACCCCAGCCTGCAGCATTTGCAAAATTCTAGCTGGAGGGACTTGAAACCAACAACTACTCAAAGCTGCCTGGATTATCTTTAAGATAGGAGAATATTATGACTACTCAGATGTATGATTGTTTTAAATTACCAGCTGCACGTTAAGAAGCAGTAAGGATTAAATTTAAGGCTTCAAGAACCTGTTTGTCCTTAATCTTTTCATTTTTACAAAAAATTTGGTTACAAGGTAAGATGGATGTCTTAAAATTATGCCCTGACCAAGTATGAACAAAAAAAAAAGCTATTCCATTCTACACGAATATGGTTGCAAGATAAAACGTGTTTTGACATCCTGTAAGACAAGAACCACATAAAAATAAGTGTAGTATTTAAGAGAAGAATTGTTATACTTTATGATAACAATTTGTTATATCTAACATGTATTAAGATCTTAGTTAACTTATTTTTAGCCTTTTTGAATAATTTACAGTTTAGCTACATCTTCCAATATTCCACTGTTAATTGTCCTACAAAAAATGCAACCAAAAGATTGTATAAAGTAATTTTCTTATTCCTCCGTTATTTTTCTGGATGGAATTAGCTCAAGAGCCTAACTGTGCTCTGCTCTTTCCACAGATCCTTCATACAGCTACAAGGAAACAGTTTTAAAGGAACACTTCAAATTCTCCTTACTAATGAAGTTTTAAATTGACTAGGTCATCAGTAGTGTTTTCAGGTTCTGTGGTTTTTAAACTACAGCTGAGTTTCCACTTGTTGTTCCAGAACTTTTTATTCTGGGTGATTATACTGGAAATTAGCAGAAAAACATTTACAAATAGTTAACTGTTGGCTGAATTCATCAGGCTTCACAGAAGCAACCATACACCTGTCACACCCGCTTTGTAATTCACGGGATCATAAATGGAGTTGTAGGAGACCACACACCTCACTTTCTGCCATTCAAGAACTATTCAATGTACAGCATTTTTAACGCCTTATCAAAAATATAGATGAAATGGTGCTCTTACAGTTCATAGGCCATGCTGAAGTAACCCTCTGCAGAAGACTGCCCACGTGACTGTGAGCTGTTCAATTTAATAATCTAAAAGGTATGGTAATACAGATTGCCACAGCCTGGGCAGCTAAGCTTGCTCACATCCTTAAAGCATTCTGACAGCTTTACTAGAAAGCCTGCGAGCGTGTCCATGTAAGGTATCCAGCAGGTAATTCAAAGCTTCCCAACAATTCCATAAAAATTGAACTTTGCCAAAGCAAGAATTCTGTCCTCAGTGTTGAGGTGACAAAACTGAATCTTACAGCACCAAAATGGGTTCTAGACGGAGTCGAGAGGGCTGGGAAAGGGAGTCAGTAATGCTGCGGGAGTTTGTGTGCCACAGCCTCCCGCTTTTTTCACCCCTCCAGCTTCCTAGAACATCCTCTGTCTCCACAGTGCTCCGGGTGTCCGGGATTTACACGGCCAGGAGCTGCCCCATCTCAGTGGGATGCAGCAGTAGTAGTGCTTTACACCAGAGTGGCAGAGGAGGCCATCCTTGCTGCTGGAAAGGCCAATCTCCATCACTTAACCCAGCCAAAGCAGACAGACGACCGTGCCAGGCAGCAACCTACTTTGCTTCTGCCTTAAGCCAAATTTGCGTATTATGTAAATGGAAGGTGACACAAGAACACAAAACAGTTTGAGTCAGTAGAAATGTATACTGCAGCACTCAATTACAGCTGGGTGAATTAAGGACTGTGTTACAAATTATTTTTTTTCCTTCCCTGACTTTGCAAGTCAAGCTTGATATTTCAGTATTAGACATTCCACTTAAAAATTATATGAAGATCTTATCACCCAATAACTGAATTAATACAGCTTGTAATTGCCATCCTTGGAGAAGCATGAGCGCAGGTTGTTTTGTAGAAACCTTGTCTTCCTATTCTGGGGGGACAGAAAGGGGCAAGGAATTACCTGTATGCCTTTTTCCCCTCCTGTCTAAATCCCCTGCGCAGCTCTAACTCCAGTCACATCTGAGGAGCCCAATCAGATGACTGTCATCAGAGTCAAGAGGAGTCTGTTCTGCATTGCACAGTGCTGAGCTCAGGCACTGATTTCAAATGGCGATTGCTTACTGGTTCTACAAACAGTGCTATCAGCCAAATGGCACCCTGTCTTATCAACTCTCTTTACCCATTTATACGGTCCACACTTTCCCAGTAAAAGGTTGCTTTCTTCTTAGCATGCCAAGCCCTCATTTTGACCAAAATTGATAACAAGGACTTCATCCTACAGCTAATTTTGGAAGCATCAGTATTTTCACTCTTAGAGTTAATTCCTAAACACAAACTATTCTTTTTGCACTCCAGAGCTGTAAATACTATCAAATTAAAGACCTCTTCATTTCACAAAACACTTTCCATTGACAAAGAATGCTTGACATACAGGAACAGCCTCCACTGACCTGCCTCCATTCAATTTTTCTTTCAAAAATCTTACTTAGAAAAGGCTATCCAAATGTTTAGATTAGGCCACTAACTCAGCTTCTTTACAGGTTCTTAATTCTTGAAATACAGCATAACAGTGTGTCTGCTAGTCATGATCTTGCTTCTGTAACAGGAGATTAAGGGCTCTGATCCCTTGATTTGGATCCATAAGCTATGATTTCATAATAAAGAACAGATAGTCTAATGTGGAAGAAAACTACATTGCTCAAACTAACACTCTTTGAACGTTATGCCAAAGTTAATCTCTATCAGAGATATGCAAAAGAAAGAAGTCAGATTTCAAAGCACTGTAAGACTGTTGGAGAGAATCTCAACAGCCTGATATAAGACCGGTTCTACCGCTCAAAGCCATCTGCGAACCATGACTGAATAGACAGGCCAGGCTTCTCAACGTTACCATAACGTGAATGAACTTACTGGCCTGCTTTTCACAGAAGTCTGAATCCTTCTGAATATACAGGCTTCTGAAGCTGGGCATCCAAATACCGAAGCACCCAAGATTAGAAACCGTTTTGGAAAACGGAATCTGCATTCAGCAGTTGCCTACACAAACAATTCTCTTGTTAGCATTTAACTTGTTCTTTGCAGAGCACTGTGGAATATGTAAATATAATAAACCACATATGGAAAAGCTATGTTCTGTTTGCCATTTCTGTTGCATATAAAGAGAAAGGTCAAAGGTTTTGTGTTTTACAGTACCATGAAAGAAGGATCTTTCCCTACATTATTTAAACCATGAAATGACAGAGATGGAAATGCCTGACTTACTGTAAGGTGTTGTATCAGTAGGGTCAGGAGGTGGAAAATTTTCTGTGAAGTTGACATTACATAAGTCCGTACTACAGCAGCAGAAGCGATATGTTCCATTCTGAATCAATGAAGGGGTGGTTGTAACTATACACTCCTCAAAGTGACACTCCTGGGGGTCTCCTATATGAGACCAGCAACCTGCAAAAAGAGGTGAATAACAGTCTTTTTAAAGGAGGCGTAAAATTAATTCTATTGCATGGACAATTAAACACACCTATAGAAACACATACATACCTAATTAAACGTTACAGAGTGTGGTGAAAACAGCTATCTAAATTTGCTTGTCTGACTTCACTACCACCTTTTAAGCCAAAAACTGAAGAATCTCTGTCCGAATTTACCACAACCAAGGAGAAGTAGTATGGGCAGCAATGAAGGCCAGCATCAGAGGTGTCCAGCTGTCAACCTCAATATGAGAAAACCTGAATTCTTGAGCCTTCTAAGCAGAAGTATGCCATCCCCCATTTCTCAGACACTGCAGGCAATATCACTACTCCCTGGCCCACAGTCCAGATGAAATTCTGACCTAGCCCCCTCCTTAGAGCTAGGCCACAGGACTGCATCCATAGTTTGGTGCCTCTTACATAATTTCTAAGATTTCCATCCTTCCCCATTGTCAACTTCACTGGACTCTTCTACAGGACCACAATTTATTTCCCAGTGAAGGCAGGCCTTTTCTCCCCGCAGCAACTGTTCCTTCCCAAATACGGTCAACGGCAGTTAAATGTCATTTTTGCACAAACGTCTGGAAGGGCGAGAGGCAGCATGGGGGCAGAGGTGAGCAGTCAGACTGCTTCTTTCAGCACATTACCGGATCAAACACGAAACATCAACATTGAGTACAACTGCACAGGATGTTTGTAAATACCAGTTTTCATTCAGCCTTATACTGCATTAGCTTGCGACCAAGTAACCAAGAGCAGAGTCCCTGAGAATGGTAATCAAAACACGTCTCCAGCAACTACAAGACCCTTCACCCCTCCCTACCACCACTCTCCCCACAAAATAGCACCGAACTGACAGTCTGTGATATGTGACAGTTTTGTGCTATAGCTGCAATTTCCTTTGCAAACAAACATCCAGCCAACATGATTATACATCTTTAGTGAAACACTTATTTCTAAATTTATCATTACATCAATACATACACTGAGATATATTCAAGAAAGCCATCTTCCTCTGGACTTCCTAATTAACGAACAATTTGAGTGTGCTTTCCTTCAACTGTGCCTTGATCATGCTGGTCTCTTTTAGAGGTCATTTATTTCAAACACACTTTCTGTTCATACTGAAAACTGCTAAAGGGGAAGTGCAGAACTGTGCATTTGTGCAATGCACAAACCAAATGTCTAGCTTTGCAGTGGTGCATCTTCGTATCGGCTGGCTAGATCATAAAAAGGTGAAGAGTAGGAAAACTGCTGACCTTACACTGAAATGTCACGTACCTTGTTTTACAAGATGTATGTCTCCTTCTCGTGTTTTTTCCCAAAGTCCATAGCAGGTACTACCTTTCATGCACAAAATTGTGCCATTCTCCTGGGAGATTCGGCTCTCACTGATTCCATGGTCCTGCTGATATGGGTCCTTAAATGCACACAGCCGCTCCTCACTCTGTGCAGCTTTAGACAAAGAAAGAGAAGTATTTTTTGTCAGTGGTTTTATGCATAAAGTACTAACTTTAATAAAAGGATGATTACGGTCTGCTGAAAACCTACATTCCAAGCCACTCTGAATTATACGTATCTGTTCTTTAAATTGTACTCCAACAGTCAGAAATAAAAATGAGCCACTTTCATAAAGAGGACAAAAAATCCTCAGCAGATGTTTCAAAATGAATGTGCAAATGTTTGAAGTTCACAGGTGCAGAATATAAATTTCGCTTCATACCCCTTATAATTTGCTCTCAAGCATAAGTTACACAACTGTTAGCTGGTTTCTTCAGCAACTGCACACATTGTTTAATCGCTTCCAGATCCTAAACTAAGATGGTCCTTTTCAGACTGCCATCCAACCCAGTGTCTACCTAATTCAGTGGGTTTTTCCACCCACTTTCTATTGACCTCTCTCTTTTTTTCTACATGTTATCCAGCCATTGCACTGACATTTACTTCTTTTTGCTCAGCAACCTATCACTTTGGGCTCTTTCACACAACATCACTAATGACCACCAACACAAATACTAACGGCAGAGTAACACCCATATGACTGACCAGCAACTCTGGGAAACACTGCCTGTAAGCAGGAGCAACGCTGCGTATAAAGTCTCCCTGTGCAATGTCCAGCAGGAACATTCTAATACATACAAAGACAGCACAAAAATAAATACCCATGATCTCCTGAAAAGTCTCTGGGGTTGTTCATTAAAACAAAACCAAAACCACCCACAAAAAGCATACTGATTTTTACAACAATATTCAATCAAAAAACAGCAAAAATGTAGTATCTTGAGCACTCCCATGTTTTACCTATATGATTACTGCTTTTTTGTTTATATCACATCAATGAAAGGACACAATCATGCTGATATGCCTCTGTCATCTTTTCTTCAGGAAAAGTAAACACATCCAAACAGTACATTCTTCAGAAAGGCATCAAGTCCGAGATAACATATTCACTACAAACGTAGGATTTATTTATTGAGAGTATTTTCATTCTTCCCTTGAATTACTTTATAAAATGCATGGAACGCTTGGTGTGTAATTAGAAGGCACTTAACTATTAATCAGTAGTACAGCTCAGCAAACATCCAGTCACAGTAAGAACTTGGACTGCGTATCTTGACAACTAGGTTTCATGCAGTTCTTTTAACTCCCATGAAAGCACTGGTAGCAAAAAGATGCAAGGTGGAGTAGACTGGTCTTTTGGGAAAACAGATTTTGAACTTAAAATTATAGCATACATAACTGCAAATTGTTAAAGGTACTGTACATGTATAAAGTATCTCCATACTGAGGATTTATTCATTTGATTATTCCGCAGCACCGGCCCCAGAGAAGCCCTGTTTCAGCAAGGCAGACTTACAGCAAAAACAGTTTCCTTGTGTCACCATTGCAGATGACTGGGTAATAAGAAAGACAAACCAAGACACTCGAATAGGTGTCTCACTTCTAAGGTGGTTACTATTCAGTAAGGAGCCAAAATTCAAAAGTCTCTTATGCCGAGACAACCATAAATAGCTGCACCATCCAGAAAAGCAGTCTGTCAGTGACTCCCAGTTTATTCTGTGGCAGCAATAACTAAAATAGCACAACTTGGCTTATTTTTTAGTGGTCTGGTATGGCGTGTAGGATCAGTTGAGCTGCATGTCAGCTCAGCGGCGGTAGAACTCTCAGCTAAGGAGACAGGAACTTCTTAAGCCACTGTAATTCAATCACTTGCAGCTCCACATACTCCAGTAACCTGGCTGGCAGTCCATGCCACTCACCCACCCCTCTGTGCAGCGGTCAGTTAATGCTTTACATCTGGAACTAGAGTTTTGAAGTGATAAATACATTTATTATAAAGCAGTGGCTTGACATTCAGAAACTCAGTTGCCTATATTTCCTATTTTTTTTTCCCTTTCTAAATGAGTCAAGTTAGTCAAGTTACCGAGGACAAAAAGGTCACACATTAACAGCTAGCATATGCTGCCTCAAGCAGTACTTGCCAGTCGCACGTAGTAGTTTTATTCTCAGGAACAGCTGAGTATGCCAGGCGTGAAGCATCTGTCCTGCATTCTCTGCTCCATGACATGGGACTGGCCAAGAAACAATGTATGAAAGGACAGTACTCCACTGCCCTAAGAGAACTGGAGCTGACTAACTTTTTGAAAATCAACACGAGAAAGAATTATCACAGTACTATCATTTTCAAGAAAGAAGGGGACAGAATGCTACAGCCTTGTGAAATAACAATGTATCTGCTCCTAGGGACACTAACAAGGTTTAAAAATCAGTTGCATGTGATAGCTGAGTGGGACTAAGGTCATCTGAGACGTTGGTTGTTTACAGAATGCTCAAATTGCTGCAAGATAAGCCCCTTCCTAATTTGCCTTTATTGTGAAAAATAAATTTAGAAGAACAGAGTTTATAAAACAGCCACACAGATTTGGGTTCCTTATCAATAACCTGTGGTTTAAAAAAAAACCAAAACAGTAATTCCAGGAAAGTCCACTTTCATAATACCTCAGCAAGTAAAAAAAAGATATCTTTTAACCTCTGAGCTAACAGAAGAAAAATACCTTTTATTTTTGCTTTCTACTCAGAAATATAGTTACATATATCACGTCTGTGCTCCAGAGACAGCTTTAACTGCCTACTTTTCTGGTCTCTTCACCCTTCTGTACATCCCTTGGGATCCAGGTTGAGGCAAGAACATGCAGAAGATGCTCAAAGAAAGGAAAGCTGTTAACTGCCGTGCTAGGTCCTGTCCAACCATACATTACTGAAATAACAGTTGCTGCCAAAGGCTTTTCCAATTTAAAAAAATGTATTGCCCTATAAGAACACCTGCAGAGGGGAGGAAGGGTCGAGCCTGAGAAAGCACAACACCCACCCCCAGCAGCCCGAGTGTCTATCTTTACTGGTTTTCTGTCTTTATCCGTTTGCTAGCAAACTGATAAAAATGCAAGCTAACTTGCCACAACTTACTGTCAGATGATCTCAGTGGGAAACTTCTCCAAGAAAAAACAAAGGTTACTCACCCAACAACTACAGTTTTCATGCTGATCACTGCACATTCCTGCTTCGATTATAACAGCGCAGTACAACCCCTGTGGGAGCAGTACCCACTGCAATGCTCCGCTGACCCCTGCCCCTTCCCCGATGGCATGGAACATCTGGAGAACAGGGGGCACGTAACAAAAGCTACTTTATTTCCCTCTGTGGCCTCTGTAGGTTCATTGTTGAAACTGTAATGCCGAAGAAAATTGGGTAGGGCATTCAGATGTCCAGAAACCATCTTGAAGAACAACAGAATAGATGAGCCGCTTCAGTTTCTTTGCATGATTTTGGCACATTCCTGCTCTGGGAATTTGGCAGTAAGGTTTCCTTCTTCCAGGCAGTGGAAACTAGTCAGCTCTAAAAACTTTTAATATCGGAATACTTCAAAGTCAGGCCTTGAAAGCTACCTCCAGCCTAGATGAGTATGCCTTAAACCTTCCCCAAACGAAATGGAGATACGACTACAAAACCACACAGAAGCACTGGCGTGTCTGTTCTAAACTTACCCATTTCAACAGAAATCTTACCCTTCAAGGTAATATACTGTTGCCCATTTGTATTTACATGTGTTCCTCATGGATGACCTTTTATTTTATGTTATTTTGCAGTCACCATAGGAGCCCAGAGCGATGCATAATGCATTCAGATCCAAAACACATCTACCTGTCCCTTGGGAGTTCGGCACCTGACACCTGAAAGGGCAGCCACTAATGCCAATAACTGGAAACAATTCCAAAACTGCTTCTTCCAAAACTCCATCCTTGGAGATACTGAAAAGCCATCAGACATGGTCCTGGGCAAGCGGTTCTATGTGAGCCTGCCTGAGCAGGGACCTGGACAAGATGACCTCCAGAGATCCATTCCAACTTCAACTATCCCATGATTCTTGCAGCACACAGGTCTCAGGGTACTCAGTGTGCAGCAACCAGACAGAAAACTCTATTCCTCAGGTGGGCTAACTGCTATTTTTTGTCTCCAAGGCAGATGAAATGGTAGGGTAAGACCAGAACTACTGGATTCTTTTGTTTGCCTTCAGTTCATATAGACTGAAACCCAAAGAAACAGCTTAATGTTACTAACTTTATGAAACAACAAGAGCAATTAAACTAAACAAACTTATTTATCCTATGAAGACTGAAGCTCTTGAACTGACCTGTTTCGCACATCCAGTTCATTTGCTTCCTATGTCAGAAAAACGAAGACAAAGCCCCTGCAGACAGATGAGCTCACCAGATATTAAGGACTCGTGAACAGTTCTCTGTGCAGCGGTCCTTTCCTTACGGATTTCACAGACCCGAGATGCAGCAGCAGCATATTCTCAAACCAGCAAAACACAGAAGCCGTTTACAGCTCAGGCTATACAGTGTATTTGCCCAGACATGAAATGTCCCGGCATACAAACAAACCCGAAGCCTAGCACCAGAAGTGGCAGCACAGGTTTCACAGGGCATCTGCTGCGTGGCCGAAGTCACCTTTCAGAGCCCTGCTCTTACTACAAGAAATCATGTTGCTTCAACTCTTCTACAGGCCCTTTCAAGCTGTTCATCTCACTACTCCTGCACAAGTTAAGCATCACAAAAATACCTACAGAAAAATCATTAAATTTAATTTGGATTGAGTTTCTCTATAGATGTGTAAGTCTATAACAACTCTTTCATCATTAGGTCTAAAGCACAGCAAACAAAAAACTGCCAAAGATGCACATATTCCTCCAAAGATTATAAATCTATTGAATCAAATGAGCAACAACAGTATTTCTGGGGGAAGTAGGGATGTGGAGTGAGGTTGCGAAGAGGGTATGGGTGGAGAGCTCTGGAGAGTTCACTATACTTAAACACAATTATCTGATTAAAGCAATACGTGACAAAAGTGTAATGTTAGAAATATGGAAATTATGACTGTGAAAAGGGGAAAGTCACATCAAAGGCAACCTCCAAAATGGGAGAACATCTATTTATTATTTCTTTCACAACATGTAAGAAGTAAGAGACGGACTTTTGGTACTTTTATTATCTTTACAAGGTAAATCTCATAGTATTTGCTCATCACACCAAACTCATTATACATTCAGGCCTTTTCTAGTTCATCTTTAATGAAAGAGACACAGATTTCCAAACAAATGGCAACTGAATGCTTACAGGTCATACACCACTGAAAAATGTGCTCCTACAGACAACTGGGGTAGCAACAGATGGGCTGACATTGAGGAGGACAAAGAGTAAAACCTGAACAACAAACTGTGAAGGATTTATAATGAAATGCCTATTTTCCATTTCTCTTGAGCTTGTGTACCAGACAAACTATGTCAAAATAATTCAATAAAACTAATAAAATGAACTCAAACTTCCCTTCTCTCATCCAGCAGAGATTTCCAACAAAGACAAGAAGGGAAGGCACCATTCCCAGAATTTCTACCAAGGGCAAAAACAGCAAAAGCAGGGCAAGCTCTTTCTTTTCCTATCATAAATGAGAAAAAGACCAAAATGAATTCTGTGGCTCTCCAGCCCATTTTACAACTACATTGATAGCAAAATACACTTCACTGTCCAGTTTCAAAAATATGCTGAAAACATCAGCAGCATTACAACTGCGTAGGGGTGCTTCCACAAGTAAACTGAGAAACGTCCGATGTTCTTAGCCATCCTGCTTGGCTGCCATTACTGCTGCATCTGACCACCACACGCGCATCAACAGACTCAACTTGAAGCAGGTTGTGAAACCTTTTTGTCATATTTCCAAAGGAGAATGGGGAAACAGACTATGTTAAATTACTTCCCTGATACCATAAAGGAACTGGGAATTGCCCATAGTTTCCCAAGTCCATCCTGTGGCTCACTCTTACTGCCGCAGTGCTCTGGGGGCATGAAGTTCATCCCCATGCCACTCCACAGACTCAACAAAAAGCGCCAGGACTTCAGGAATTTCCTTTTGGCATATGGCTCGGGTTTTCATACAATTACAATCTTGGTGTTTATCAGATCTACTATCAACAACAAAAAAAAAGGCTGAAAAACCATGTTATTGTAGGAAAAATACTATATTGATGCTTTCACTATTTTCTCCCTGGAACCATACTGCTATTTCCAACCGCTCAGAGACAGAAATGATCCACACAAATACGTGATTTCTGGATGTTTGTAGTGGTTTTCTACGAAAGCACTCTGAGGCATGTTTACTATTTGAATATCTGCTTTCGTTCCCCACTAAAAATATTTCTGGACAGCAGAGATCAAAAGAAAATTACAAGTGTGTCGACCGTCCGTGTCAGAAATCTTGTGTGCTATGAATATAGGATTCACCCGTACTAGGATGAGTTTAAACAAACGAATATGCTGTTACTGCTTTTAATATACCGATTCTTTTGCCATCATTCTGTATTCTAGGAAAACGTAATTACTGAAAACAATTACAACAGATACATCGAAAGTTACAGGAATCCAACTGCAAATCCTCAGAACATGAGTCATGCTTTCATTAATAGCATAGGAAGTCAGTTCCATTAGTACTCCATCGACGCTTCCTGCCCTTACATCTACCCAATGAAGTCTATGGAATTTACATCAAGCGCAACGGGAGGGGGGAAGGTAGGAAAAAGGACTGAAACGTTACTCAAGCGCTACAAGGAATTACTCTACTCCATGTTCTGTCATGATTACGTAGATAAATAAAATCAACTTTCGTAACTTCACAATTAATGCCAGGCAATACCTTTCCTGAGGCAACAGTCACAAACAGAAGAATCTATAGAGATAACCGTCACAAGACAAACTTGCACATAACCCTTCAAGAATAGAATTGCTAGCGTCACCGACTACAAATATGGGTACCATGTTGGCGATTACGCCCAACTGCCTTCATGACCACATCGGTGAAGACTTGAAAAAAGACCAGAGAAAAAGCTTTCTGAGCATCTGTTTGCCTGCAGCGGTGTTTCATTAAATAGAGGCCACCACACATTCACTGGGAACCTCAATAGGCTGCAACAGATTCTTTGAAAGGATTAAGGATTTTTCTGTAACTTGTCCTTTGAATTAGTGAGATTTTCATTAGAACGGCCACAGACACAAAACCTGTTTTCTTCTGGCCCTGTCAGCTCTTTATGGAAAGCTTTTTATTTACACAATACAGGGAAACATCATCGCCCTTGAGGCAGGGTTATGAGATAGCACGTGTCTTCATAATGCAAACTATTAAAAGGAAGGTGATTAAAGTAATGTACATCAGGAGCCTCCTTTGACTATGTCCTTTCAACTACTGATAGCTGAATTCTGGTGTGATGTACAGAGAAACAGAATTGTGAACAAATCATCACTTAGCAAGCTGCTTTTTTCATCTTTTTCTCATCAGAGGTTTTAATTACAAATGCGTCTACACTTATATAAAAATATATCACAAGCAGACGTCTTTTGAAAGAAGTCATTCTTCTACAGACTGACCATCCTTAATACTAACCTGGAGTGGGAGGAAAAAAGCTAAATCACCGGTAATCTTCCATGTATTTACAATTCCAGTATGCCGCTTGGTAGCATGTTTGACCACCTGCACAGCAGAGCTCTGCACTGACTGGTCAGGAAAAGAAGTACATAGTCTACTTAATGATTGGGCATGTGAGCATGAAGGTCTGAAGCAACCAGAAATGGCCTTGGGAGTTTTTGAGCGAGAGGTCAGGAGCAGCACAGTGCCCACATACAGCCAGGGAGCGCTCGGTCAGGCAGACGGCACAGCCTATGGCTTTACAGCAAACTGCTATGCTAGAAGTCCCCCAGGTGAGCTCCACAAACACAACCACTAGATTAATATTCTAAAGACACGAATAAGAAGAAAATGGAAATTTGCACAAGTGTAAACAGTGGGAACTTCCAGGAGGTAAGCAGGAAAGTAAAGAAAAATGCTTCAGAAATGTACATCTGTGGCCATAAGCCTTCCTCTCCTAACAAAAAGAAGAAACGAACATCACAATCATTAAAGCTCCTCCTGTATTTTATTGGACATTTTATGTACCTCAAGTTATAATGCAAAAATATATTTTGACAATAAACCCCTTACAGTTTACAGTCAATATTAAAATCTGGAATCGTCTGTTCACAGTACCGCATGTCCTTAGCCTTTGTTGATGAAAATTATTTTGGTTTTGTCTGGTTTTGCTGCGTAACATCGCAGTTTCAAATGCTGGCACACAGCTTTGATTGAGAACTAGTGCCAAAACGAAAATGATTGCTAGTACTGATATCCATTTCAAAATGATTAAGCGACTACACATGCAGATGACTAAATCATTTATGGTCATTAGATCACCCTTTTCCATCAAAATAGCAGGAGACTAGAAAATTCAAGCATCTTTTTCTCTGCACATGGATATACTTTAGCGTTTCCTTCTCAATCTAACCTTTAAGCAAGTAAATTTGGAATCGCTTTTCTCTCCTTACTCCCTTTCTATCACACGTGTTGCCTGCTGATAAACACTACCGGCAGCGACAGAGACGCCAACCTTTACCTGTTGTGTATTCTTCAACGGTACTTGGGTATGCTGGTGTTCCAGCCTCGTCCTGAAGTACCAGTGGTCTGTTATCACTAAACGAGTAAAACAACTACATCATGTGGCAGCTCTGTTGTAGCTCATGTGCACGCACGAGGTTCACACTTGGCTTCCCACACAGGCACTGCTGTCTTGCACCGCTGTGGTACACAGCCCATGGCATCCTCTCGGCCCCATCTGGGATGTGCTGACCCTCTCAGCACAGCCGCCCTGTCACAGGGCCACCAACACATGCCCCCCCCTTGCAGCATCACATGCCTCTGCCCATATGCATCCACCACACCAGGGATTTCATGAATTGCAACTAATGTAAATAGAGAGCTGTGGAGTGGCCAAAAAGTAAATAGTCAACTCAAATTCTTTAGTGAAGGCCTTGTTCTCCTTTCCCCCAGATCTACTCTCAAAGGAAGTGTTACACCAGAAGAACTTAGCTTAAGTGAGAGGAGCCATGCAGGACAGCAACACGAGGGCTGACATTTATTACTAGTAGCTGACAAATTATGCAGCCCTCAAATACTGCCTGATTTCATGCAAAAATACCTGAGCTTATTGCCCATAAGCTGTGTCACTGCCTTATTTCCACAACCTCCTAAATGTTTCCGAGGAGAACCAGACCATCTTGCTGTGCAATCCTCATCTGAATCAGGCACTGCTACAGAAACAAAATTTTATCCATTCAGTAAGAGCAACGGGTAAGCGGGAAGGAAGCCAGCAACACCTGTGCTCTGGCATAAAATCCGCTGGGACAAAATTCAAAAATTTCAAGCAAATTTGAACCAACAGAGTTAATTGGTTCATGGTTTACATCAAGAGGCTGAGGCATTTTTCAGCTGATAAGGGTAGAGATTCAAGCTGAATCCCATTGACTTAGCCAGGGTCAGAGAAGGACAAACTGCAGAATTAAACCAAGTACCCTAAGTCTCACCTAGAGTCCCAACAAGTAGGTCTTTGACCACTTCTACTTTGGCCACTAATTGGAGCTTCCCCTACCTTGCATGATTTCCCCCAGAACATAGATCTTTTCTGGTTTGGATGTATATCTCCCTCAATGATTCAGCATTTTCCTTAGCACTGTTTTACAGCTGTGTTCAGCTGGTACACGGTTAGGATGGGGGTTTTTACTGCACAGGTCTGTCTAGTTCAGCTGATTTCTTCCTTCCATCTTTTTCCCCTACCCTAAATTACCATGGATATTTAACAAGATAGAATTAAACCAAAATGTATATAAGAAACAGGTAGTGGAGGATTGTTATCAATCTGTTCAACATGACATTTCTAAATATATCGCCTGCTAGCAGTGAAAAACCTACTCTGGTATGTTAAAAAAATGATAACATTATCTAATCCTAATGATTACACAGGACTGATGACATTTTATCACACTACTTTTCACTTCAGAAACAGTTAAAGGCTTTGCAGCAAGAGATTACAGAGGTTTGAGGGGATTTTTTAATGTTGTAAACATAGTAAAACGTCATGGCATTTTAGCTTTCACTGTTAGCTTTAAAATACTCATCTCTGTCATCCGACTTTAACTTATAGCCAGCTTATAGCCATTTCCAAAAACTTTACATTCCATATTAAAGCAGAATCGAGTCAGCAGGTCCTATGTGGAAATGCAAGGGTCCGAGCATATTCAAAACACGTTCTGAAAAATCTGTCAAGCTCAAGTACCACAAAGCAGAAGTAAATTAGCATAAAACTTAGATGGTTAAATTATTATTTACCATAGTGTCAAATCATGGAATATGTTTTAACAGTCACTTCAGGGAGAATCTTGTCTAACACATTAGTGGAGTATAAAGCATAAAAACACTCTCAGCTCTGAACGTCTGGTTTTGTTGCAAAAAACTTAGAGCTCCCACAATTTTAATACAGTTGAAGATGACCATTTTCTGTGGGGGTTCACATGACAGAAAGTATCTCTGTGGCTTCAAATCACATTGTCCGGTTTGCACTGTCCTCTTGTCTCAAGATGAAATGATTGCTTATTTTACCCCATGAGCAAACAGGAATTTGTCTTTACACACAGTTGAATGAGCTCAGAAAGAATCTACTCACAAACTCATGATGCCAGGTAAAAGAAAATTACACTTTTTCAACAAAAAGTATTTTGTAAGCTCGCTTTATGTATACCTTCCACTTTATTTAAGTATTACTCCCACTCAAGCTAAAGGTCATTTAAGCCTAGATTTCTGGAAAAACATATGGAAGGAAGTCTTTCACTCACTTGATAGGATTTTGGACATCCAACTTCTCCAGGTCTGGAAAAATCCTGGCCTACATTTAATCTTCTGAAAGCATGAATATGTAAATTACAGGATTTAAACAAACCTAGCATTTTCCATTTTGTTTTTCTTTAATATTATTCACTTCCTAAACAACCATGTCTCCATTCAGAGCAAAATAAGCATGTTCAAGTTACTGTTTAGCAATTATGTCAGAACAGAAATCATCACAGCCTTAGTCAGAGACAATCTTTTCCAGTGGCCAGTGTCTATTCACAGAACTGAAAAAGGCCAAATTCTTTATCTTTGCCCTAGACTGGAGTTCAGGGATTCTTTCCTGGGTATGAGCATCTGGCTTTTGTTTATCTGGGCTGTCAAAGTGAAGTATCTGCACGGAATAACACAGGAAACTCTGCAGCAAAAGCAACAGTAAAGCAAACTAATGAGGTGGTGTTTCTCCCCCGATCTCAGATGTAGCAAGTTTCCCCGAGCAAAATCAATTATTTCAGAGTCTACTTTAGATTCCCTTGAAAAAAAGTCTGTTACTGGATGTTTCCCCTAATACATGTAATATACTCACTTTTCCAGGAAGCAGGAATGCCATTTCTACTGTGTATATTACGAAACATTTTCTTGAAAACATTTCAGCAGCTTAGGTTTGGAGACAGATAGTACCCGTACAGCCTCTTTTACAGTATATTACAAAAATTCTTCCTGTAAGCATTTTTAGGAAGCTTACACTACTGACAATTTGCTGAAATATTTGAAAACCGGCAAACATTCTGTGATCTGAAGCTACAAGGAGATTAAGATCCAGAATCGTAATCCTAATTTGCCCTCAGTTATATACATTGTATTATCTTTTGACTGACTACAGAAGCATAATCTATTTGTCTCCAAAATCCTAAACTCTGAAAATAATGACAAAAGAAGCAGAAACCAGTTTCCACCCCGACAGGTTTTATGAGGGTATGAAGCCTCTCACCTTTTCAGAATTCCTCAAAGAATGTATGTTAAGTTTACAAACATCTCGAGTCGTTATCTTCAAGGCATTTTACAGTATGCACATAATGTCCCACAAACCATCATCTCCTTGAGTCAAGAGCACAGTCAACACGACCCCTCCCTAAGCACCCCAGTTCAGCCAATGCAAGGTGAAAGCCAATTCACGCAGAGGACAGAGTATTATCAAGGACTAGTAAGAGATTGTGGGCTACTGCAGGACCTCGGGACCTACTTCAAACACTCCTACTCTGTGTTCCTTAGCTGAGAGAAGGTATGGAAAGAATGATGAGCTAAAGGTATTTATGGGTATTTGCTGAACTGGGCAAAACCAGAAAATATTGACTTGCTTCTGCTAGACTTCAAGGTTATCAGCCCAATGAACAGAGGTCACTGTTCATATATTTCTTGGTATTACAGTGCTTAATGTATTAGAAATTCATGGGCATAGCACTTAACTGTTTAAAATCAATTCATACATTTTCTTTATGCATGTACTCTTTCCTATTTAAATCTGTGTTGTACCAATAACAACTTCATCAGCTAAGGAGGGATATAAGCCAACTCTTGCAAACTTCGTAGAGTCAGAAAAATCAGTGTCTAGTCAAGACAAGCTCTTCATTAACTTCTGGTTTCTAAACATAGGCAGTTAAAAAGGGTATGGTCGGTACATGCAGATGAGCCCAGATTACTGAACACACTTTTGTTTCAAGGACTGGCTTTCATGTGCTGAAGTACAGTATGTCACACCAAAGAAAAACTTCTGGGGGCAAGGAAACAAACAAAAAAAATCATTATAAATGGTGTAAGATTGTTTTTAATAATCGTTGTTGATGCTAATGACAGGAAACATGGAAACGACCACTCCCAAAACACAGACACTCAAAGAAAAGGCTGTAATCAACTTGCTTAACATTTCGCATTACACACCTGAGGACAAGGACCACAATTAACGCTTGAAGACCATCTTAACTCCTCACCCTACATCTCTACCCCCGGTAGCACGGGTTAAACATCTCACAAGACACAACAGGTAATGTGAGCAGAAAGCATCAGGTTCTTCGGGTCACTCGCAAGCCTAACCCACCAACCAGCTGTTCCAGGGGGGAGCAGAGACTGCCTGGGGGCTCCCCCACGCACCCCAGAGCTCTCAACCACAGGCACATATGAGAAGCACTCCGTCTGTGACTTTCAGAGTTCGTACTTTTTCTGAATCAGACATGCTTCACGGGCAGGAAATAAGCATAAATAGCATCTTGGCATTTGGGACTAATAAGGAAGGAACACAGACAAATTTCATCTAACCAAGAAAAATATTTAGAGGCTTCACAATGGCAGAATTTACCAGTAAAGAGTTTTTTTTTCCTCTACATTTTCACCTTTTTTGAAAGACACTGGATTTTCAAAAGCACAAAGTAGTATATATGTCCTATAGAGACACTGAACAAATACTAGTTAGCTGGTTTAGGTGTCCCTAGAAAAAACACTATGATCAAGCACTATGTCAGCCACTACTGAGAATGTTATTGTTTATGAACTAAGTAAGATTTCTCTTTAATTTGAATTAGAAGCATTAGAAAGCAATATAACTTGCAGTAAAGATTTAAATAGTAGTTTTACAGAAATTCAGACAAGTTTCATGAATTCATGTACTTATTTAGGGCAAACTGACCCTAATTATGAAAAATTATAACATGGAGAAACACTTGTGTCTGCACAGGTATTATTAAAGTTATGTTACTTTATCAAAAATAGTGTTGCACAGAATACTGCAGATTTTAAATAAGCCCTACATACATACAAAGTAGGTTTCCCATTCTTTTTAATAGATTTGTATAATAGAAATCCTCTTTGCAATCTCTCTCTAAGAGATCCTGATCCAAGCTTGAATTACTTGACATGGTGATAAGCCAGATAAGAACAAATTCTGGTGATTAAAATACAAATCCTTTTGACGTTAAATGAATTTAAGTCCAATTTTTTAACAGTTTTAGAAGACTTTTTTTTTTTCTTTAAACATAAACACAGCTATCAAAAAAGGGAAAAACCCACAAGCACAGCGAAAATACACAACTCATTACCTGAGTATGTGTTTTAGAGTCTTCAGGCAAGATATAATTTATTCTACAATATTCACTAAACACGTTTACAGGATCAGACAGGTTTTCAGAATCTCTGAGACTAACTAATACTGCAATCAAAGGATTAGCAAACCAGCTGCCTATGTGCCATTACAGCTGATTATCATAGACTGTAGACGGCTAGCTTACTTGGAAAGTGCTTTCAGGAATATTCCATTGTTGCCAGAGAAAAGAGTAAAGGAGGATACTGTGATATTAACTCATTATTTTATTTATTGTATGTAAAAAATTGAAGTTATGGAATATAAATCACATGCAGTTTTAGAAAATCTTTAGTTATAAACTACATTTACCGTGAAACCCAACAAAATGAAGAAGTGAATTACAGAACACTGCCATTCACAGCTAAGGATGCTGCGCATGAAGGTTTGGCTTTCCAATCTTCTCCCCAGATCTTACTAAAAACTAAACTAATACCAAAATCCATGTTTTATCACGTTAGGATAACATCATGGAAAGAGTGAAATTGAACAATTTGAAAGTCGCAGGTTTATCTTCAAAATGTTTTCACATAGCTTTCCAGTTCAGGTATGCAAAACAAACTTCCAACAGCCCTCAGTAAAAGAAGTGCCTTTGCTATTCGAGAGCATTCAAACAGTTGGCTATGCCCAAACACTCTCCTCCTTAAGGCTAAGAGAAAGCATTATTGTTCTGACGGGAGAGAGAGCTACCACCAAACAGGAAAGCAGCAGAACCCAGCACTTAACAAGATACCGAAATGTTTATAGCACTGCTTACCAAAAAAACCAGGAAACTACTTTAGTTTTCGACTCACATTTTCCTAACACTTTCAACATCTTTATGAGTTGCACTGCTGGTAACGGGAGAATGTTTGCATCACTCCAACTTGATACAACTATAAAGGAAATTCAAGATCTATTAAGAAAATTCAGAAGTGGAAGGAAATTACAGTAGTGATTCATTCATCTGGTAAAACCAGTTTCAGTTGACACTGAAGCAAACCCAAGACCAGTAACAAACTGGGTTCATCCCTTTGGTAGTTGGTAAAAGTAGTAATTTTAGTGGACAGTGTAGAGATGTATCTCATTATCAGCAGTATGGATGTGGCATTTTTTGTTGCATATGGTTTGCTTTGACTAATGCTGGCTTGGCCTATGTAATTTGGAATGATCTATTGAACCCTAGGATTCCTGTAGAGGGAGAAAAACAGGATCATCTTGATCGCAGTTTCTAGCTACTGATACGGGCCCTGTATCTAGGAAGAGAAAGCCAAAGTCAGAATTTCACAGCCAGTCAAGAAAGCAACGACTCCCTAGAGGTAATTACAGAAATATAAATATGCACCAATTATTCAAAGCATAGCTTTCTGGAAAGCTTTTAGATTACATAGATTATTCCTCCCCTACTTGCTTCTTCTCTGGTTTGTCTTCTTTCCCTCACCTTCTGGGGATTTAAAGGTCTTTGAACATCCTCTGTAGATAAAACAAAAGCCATTCACAGTTTTCAAATGCTCTGTCTGAATGAGGCAGAGTAGTTAAAAAAAAAAGCAGGTTACCGTAATTTTATCCTCAACTTCTTTGTTTACAGTGTGGTTACTCTCCAAATCTTGTTTGCTGTCTCTATCCCATAACAGTAAAAGGTAGACCTCTCAGGTTTGCAAGATTTTTTTAACCCTTATATTAAAGCTCTTGAAATCCTCCTCCCTACCTATCCACTCAAGTAAAGGTTGCTAAGAGGGTCTACACACAACTCCACTCCCACCTTCTTTGGCTTCTTTATTTTTAAGGGCTGTATTTTCCATTACATCTTCTTTTTTTCTAAATCACAGCTGCACGTCACCAAGGACAACGAGGATGAGAAAACAGGAAATTGATTGATGAGAGTTTTAACGTTACCCAGTCACTGTATTATTCAGGGACCAGAAAACACTAATAGAAATTAAAGTGAAGAAGCTCCCAACAACAGAATCAGATTTCACAGAGGAGGATGTAACTGAAAAATACTGACAATATAAGTACCATGAAATTCAGCAATCTCTGAATACACTGAGTTTACTCATAAAATACCATCCTTATAATAATAGTATTTTGACTTTAAAAACTACTGAAACAGTGGGCGTAGAATCTGTCCCGCAACTTTTCAAGTCATAGGTAGGCCTTCTCCAGTGCCAAGTTCATTATTATGCTCCTTTCACACCCATCAAGCAGTAAGGTTCTCTGTCTCTCTTCCTATTTCTCCCCTTAATGCTTAACTTCATTATACTTCCCATCTTTCCTTTCAAAGTCCTACAGCATTCAATCTGATTTTTTCCTGCCCTGCTCATTTCTTTGCCTGCTCCCCCATGACACATTTGGTGGCAGACGCCAGCTTCTCGCACAAGCACCTATATGTAGGTCGCGATCTATATGTACAGCACGGTCCCTACAAGCAGCTGGCAAGTCACAAAGTCACTCTCTTCAAGCTTGTGCTGAAATTCATTTCTACGATATATGCCCACAGCGAAGACATGAGTTCCCCCCTTTTTAGCCATTAAAATAGTATCAACAAAAGCCCCCATACTAACACGTGTCAAGCTGATGCACTACACGGCTCCATGGCGACTATCCTTGGTATTCTTCAGCCTCTGACCTGACCTCCACACTTCGGCATTTTTTACTCTGAGTCATTATTCTGTGTCTTCATTCTGACTACAGTGAACTGGGACAGGAACCAACTCATGCTTTCATACAAGGATGTATCAAAAATATTAAACCACGAACGATCAAGTGTCCCAGTCTTTGTCATGTTGCCTACTTCTCAAAGCCCCTCTACAGGGGAAGTAATTGATTCCCTCATTGCCTGTGCATGTAATTGTATTGTGGAATACCTGTGTAACTCCAGAATTAGGGGGAAGGAAGGTGAGGACATTCTAGAGACATCTCAGGGCTCCAGTACTGTGACTGGCACGAGCACCCACAGTGGAAGACCCTGCTGGTGGCCCCTGGTGAGCCTGCTAGCCAAACCCACAAACAGAATGCTGAGAGCTCGGGCCTGCACGTTTTCACAAGAAGATGGGCACAGCACGACTCCCACAGTAAAACCCTGCTTACTCGCTATTTTCAACCAAATTTGACAGAAAAGTAAAGGCCTCATGGATACTAATTTCTTTAAGAGTTCAATGAAAGCATGCTGGGTAGAGGTGAGAGACACCAGAACTGCTCCAGCGAAAGAAAAGGTGCTTATTAGACACAAGAGATTTTACAGGCAAAAGAAAGATTACTTAAAAGTGCCTCCTACTTAAAACCTGCACAGCAGCTCTCAGAGGAGCTCTGGTAAGCAGGATGCTTCCAATTCTGCCAAAGCTTGTCCTATCACAGGATCTAATCCACATTTCTCACTTCTATAACTTTTTAGTATACACATGTAACCATTTGCACTTTCATTAAATTGTACTAAAGTTGTTCGATTCCAGTCAAGTGCCAAAAGCAGCGTCAGAGCCAGAGATGATGTCGAAAAACACTGTGACAGTCCCTCAGCTCTTCTTCAGCACAGCCAGACCGGCTTACAACCAAGGCCAGTTGCAATGGAACAGGGGAGGAAATTGAAGTGTAACACGCAATGTCTTGCTGTGTTTTAATTTAAAATTAAAGACATAAGCTCCTCACAGCAGGGTCTGTTCATAAAGCGTTACAAACAACGGAATCCTGTGCGATCTACGCACGCATACCCCCATCCCCTTCTGCTGAAGCATACACTAACGCTAATCCTGTGCTAGCACCAGCAGTATCTTAAGAGAATCAAGAATTTTGTCTATTAAAAACCAAAACTTACTCTTGGCAAAAGAGTGAACAGAACAGACATTCTTTTCATTTTATACAGTTTTCTTGGTATGCATAAACTGATTTAAAAGATTCTACACAAGCCACCATTTAAAGCCAAATGAGTCTGAGGCTGTCAATTTTTATTTTTTAAACTTTACTTTTTATATGTGTTCAAAGAAAGTTAAGTACTGAAGAACATCACTGAAAGCATCACTATAGTAACCGCATCTCTTGAAGCTTCCTTGATACAACACACTCAGATTCCAGATGGACCAAAATGTCATGTCTATCTTGCTTTTTATGAGGTGCCTCTCTCTCTCCTACAGAGCCTCCAAAGACTAGCAGGGACATCTGCCACAGAATTTGCTCTTGCAAAGACCACACAGACTCAAATAAATTCACCTATTTTCACAGTTCTGAAAACAAATAAAGCAATATCATGACATCTGCACCCGAACACCTGCGTGAAATGTCACTAGAAGAAGAAAAGAATTATGCAAGGTATTTATTCCAGTCCTTTTACAACCCAAGGGTTGACCTCATTAAAGTCAGCGGCAGTTTTGTCACATATTTCTGCAGAGCCAGAATTACACCCTTCACAGGAGATTTCTCTGGTAGCCAAGCTCCTTGACTCACTACACCGCATCCAGAGTATTTCCTAACAGCTCACTATACCTGCTGCCTATCAACTCTGCCTAAATACCTGGATGCAAGTTGTAGAAACAAATGTGGGCCCTTGTATCAAAATCTTAGAATATAATAACAATTTTTTTTTGAAAAGTACTATGGAGATTGTAAACTAATCCAGAGTTGTTTTACCTCTAGGGAAAGACAGAAGTCTAGAGTAAAGGCACCATTAGCTTATATATTTTATACAGCCATCCAGGGACTAATGACAGATTATCGTAAATTTTTTTATTCATTCCACTGTTCTGTATGAAGTTCAGCATTACGGAAGCAAGAACAACCAAAAGATCATTTTTGGTGCCACTATGAACTGTAACTGCCATTATAATATTCAAGTAAAAATCAGCACTCCATCAAAACGCATCAGTTCTCCATAGTATTCCCATTGCAAAAACTACATGGAAGAAAAAACAATGAAAATTCCGGATAGATCCTCTGGCTTGGCTCCTACTCTGAAAAACAATTAAAACAAAAAATCCAGCCCTCATCTAATCCCTTTTCGAGTTTGCAGAAGGCATCCCTCAGTTCCAATGTGAATTTCTGATATTTAGTGCATCTTCCTTTCTGCACCTTCTTGGCCTGAATGAAGCGGCACGAGCACAGTGCAAGGAAAGACAAGCAGTTTGCCCTTGCTTACAGCCAGCATAGATGCCAGCATTTACAGGATCCTTGCAAGCCTTGATTTCCAAACAGCAGTATGGTTACGTACTAGTAACGTCATTATGCCCTGGAGATTCAGCCCTTTGTCCTAAATGAAAACAAGTCCCAGTACTGTCTCTAGTTCTAGTTTTCTGCTATAGCTGACAGATGGCTCGGTTCTTAGGAGTGGAAGAAAAACCATTTCCTAGCTGACCCCAAACACTTGCGTTTCCTTGGCACACCTCGCAAAGAATTCAAGAATAGGAAAAGGGGGCCAGTATGAATTCTCTCTCTGAGAAGAAAATAAATAAGGGAGGGAAACATCCAGGTCAAGTAATTAATTAGTATTGTCCACGTCATATTTGAGAAACTAGATAGCACGCACATCTGTATTGCCCTCCTAGAGCCCTGGGCCTCAACATTCAAAATCACCTCAGCTGCCAATTATCTGGAGTCCCTAAGAAGTCTACCTATTGCCATGAGGAATCCGGCAGCCACTAGAGGGGAAAGTGCAATCAAAAGGTTTACGTTGCTATTGTCATTTGACAAATATGTAAGAAGTAACCTGAATTCTTTTTGTTGAATAATAATTTTTTATTTTTAAACAACATAAGTGAGGGAGTGTCTACAATTTCTGATGGATGTCCTATGATATGAAGTTCAGGTCTGAGAAAAAGTTCAAGCAGTATCAATATCTAACCTGCAAGCAATTAAGAGAGACTAGCATCAACAGCAATAACCACCAGAAACATTTCTTAAATTGTTGTCTAAATTCTTAAATATCTAAACAAAATTATTTTCTAAATTATATACATGGAGCTTTAGTTACTAAATGCAAATCCAGACATGCAAATTTGATTACACATTTCTGGCATGCCATCAAGTCACAGAAAAACGTCACGTGTTCTCATCTGCCTAACTTCAACTAGAGATGATTCAGTTCATAGTTATTTGGAATCTATAAAACTTTTTTTTGTGTGATCTAAACAAGTTCAAGGAAATAATTTCTTACTTGTGGGTATTTCGTGAAAAAAAGAGGGAAAAAAAGGCAAAGCGTTCATGAAATTACTTCCTTCTAACTATCTCAAAATACTTCTAGGTATAAAGATGGCATGCAAGACCTGCGGCTGTAGAGTTCCCAGGTCACAAAACACAGCTCTAAGGACCTGTAGCATGGTTTAGGTTATGTCAAGGAAAGCTACCACCTTATAAACTATATTCTAAACAGGTAATTTGAGATAAATGTGAAAGATACATGTCATTTTCAAGCTTAAGAACAAAAAGTCAACAACAAAAGCTTCTGTGGTAATTTTATTTTGTACTTCATCCATTCTAGCTTTACTAAACAAACAAGCTGCAGTGGTCAGTGTTTGGGGTTTTTTTCCTACATCCTGTTATCAATAACTATTGAACATCTGTAGTATAAACGTACCAGATATTCACAGCAACGTACCTTTTTCGACTAGAGGGGAAAATCAGATTTTCAGCTTGGTCAGCAACATTTCCAATATTTAGCGTTTGACTATGTTGTTGTAATTACTTGCAGAACTGACATTTCTTTTACAAAGAAATTTACAGAGGGTAACAGCCATCAGTACGTGCTCCCCTCCCTGAGGCTAGCACCCCCTAAAAAGTAAACCAATATTCCACAAGAAGTTGTACAATTCTACAAGAAACTGTAAAACCTTCTAGCTCAATTATCAGCTGTAGAGTGATGTGCTAGCTGACAATTCATTCCTCTCTTCTTTCTCCCCATATTCCTAAGTCTTTTTAGCAAAAACAGCATCACTGCACTGACTCAACATCAGCCTGTGCAATCCTTACAGTAATTCCAAACCCCTTTGGAAAAAAAAAAAATAAAACCAAAAAAACCCAAACAAACAAGAAGCACATTTTCTTTCAGACAACACAGATAATTTATCTGCATTGTAAAACTAATGTTGTTTTAAAAGCTAGTTGTAACCA
This sequence comes from Rhynochetos jubatus, assembly GCA_027574665.1. NCBI lineage: Eukaryota > Metazoa > Chordata > Aves > Eurypygiformes > Rhynochetidae > Rhynochetos > Rhynochetos jubatus. The sequence continues at coordinate 15,025,341 of CM050654.1, read as the reverse complement.
CTCAGCAGTACTGCCCCTTGGATTGCCCTGCTCCCAGAAAATGATTAACACCACAGCATGGGACAGGCTGCTTCCCTCCATACACAACCCAGCTAACTAAGGATGCATACAGTTTTCAGACAACATAGGGCTATTCAGATCCCCATTCTGGCCTGCTTCTTTATGCCCCTATTAACTGATCTGCAGCTGTACAAACAGCAGTGTTTCACCAGCATACAGTCTCCTGCACTACAATTTATCTCATTCAATAGCACTTCCATTAGCTTAAATAAACCAGCATCTGAAAAACAGAAACAAACACTTGCAAGACATACTGCCTTTGCTATACTGAAAGATAACTACAGGTCTCAAACAGTAAATTGCATGACAGTCTGTCTACTGCATCTCCACAAAGGGGTTTTGCTGAAATCGCAAGTCCTGGGGAGTCTGAGGGGCCATGTGTTAAGTTTTATGAATATTCTGACTCATTATCAGGTTCTGTTCTCAATCCAGAAAACAGCACTGTATAAATTCTGCCGTATACTCGGTACAACCATCAACAAAAGCCACCATTTATTTCTTCAGGTAGCAGAGGTTTCCCCAGCTGTGCTAAGAATGCCATCATTTTTCTAGATGAACTATTAAACTGATGAGGAGACTGTAATTTCTAAAGAAAAGTCTGGAAAAGAGTTGGTTTTGCAAATCTGTAAAACAAGTCAGCTAGCATGAGCAAAGAGTACCTTTCACAGCTGACAGACCTGCCTGGCACCAGGTTGTAACTCATTTTCATGCTTCCCCCTCACCATCTTTTGGGGTATTTTGGGGTAAAAATACAAGAGACAGAAGAGACTGTTCAGACACATCCAAGTAACACACGCAATCCACTGCTACAACCAATTAATCTTACAGTGCTTCAGCTACACTAAACGACCCTGGGTTGTCTCTGCAGATAATCTCAGAGCACGGTTTTGCATCTTAGTTGGTCAAAACATTCAGCCGGGTAGCACTTAAATAAAAGCTCTTCATACTGGTGCTGCTTAAAGTTACTGTGGTTTTTAGAGAGCACTAAATCAAAATCATAGGTTAAATACAGAAGGAAAAAGTGGCATCTGAATTGAAAAGCCTTCTGTCTAGCAGAACTTCATTTCTTTTCTCTCTAAAACCAGTTGCCTCGGTTACTGAATATTTCAGAAAAGTTAAAATTTACCTGAAGCTTTTCCCATAACTGATATAAAGAGTATAATTTAATATTAGCTGAAAAATAGCTGTATGCCTTATAGAAATTATTTCAATCATTTATAGTTTAAGGAATGGATTGAAATCTTAACTTTTAGGGCATAATTTACAGCTTGGGAAGAATGGGAAGTGTGAAAACTAGACCACACTTTTCTAAGGTGGCGATGTTCACATCCTGAACATGTGTTTTTCTCATTTGACTTAGAATATAGCACAAGAGGAGTCACTTTTACAAAGAGCACAGGAAGACCTTCGGATGTCCTGCCGCAGCCATTGTGTCTCAGGAACGCAAAGGAAAAGGCGAGGGACGGGAGGGAACACATTCCACTCGTACAGCAGCTCCAAGAAGTTACGGCTTAACTTTATTTCCAAGAACTTGGCTAACCCCTTCAGCACAATGAAACACAGCAGCTGATGGGTGAAGCAGTGTTTTCTTCCTTCCCCTCCCGTCCTGAGCTGCTGCTCTTCGCCCCAGCGCTGACCGCCTGGCACTGGGCCAAGAGCACTTCCCAAGTCCCCAGCAGTGTCCAATGCCTGTCCAGTGCCCCGACAGCCCGCAGCAAAAGTCCGAGAACCGCGAGCGCAGCTCACCTGGCAGTGGGACATCTGCTTCCAAAATACAGGAGCAGACAGACAATCTAGCATATCCTACATCCCAGAATTTACCTGAGCTCACCCAATGTCACTTCAACTCTTCTCCAAGAAAAGTCAGTGCTAATGCATTATAACCATTAACGGAGTTTGCATACAGCACTGTTCAAGTCAGCCAACATCTGATGCACAAGAAACCCTTCCAATTCAATCACTAGAAATCCAGCTATTTAATATTGGGGAGCGGAAATGATATCAGTAGTAGTCACGTCCTGATTTCTTTTCTAAGCACCACTGGTAAGGCAAATCAGTATGACAGAAACCAAGTTCTAGAAGACAGAAGGAGATTCTTCCTTTAAACAAGTATCAAAGTTCTGAAATAAAGGAACACCACAATAATATGTTAGTGGCATTACTCAACACAATGTGCTTGAGAATGTAATGTCCACTCATACTTCCACATGTTTTCAATTACAGTATTTTCATGCTTCATATCTATATTTTAGATTATTTCCTTTTCCAACTAACTACAAGCTTGTTTGAAAAAAGAAAAATATTACAGTACCACCTGAAAAAAAATCCAGAAGATAATGAATTGCGCCGAATATAATTAATTGTGCACAGAAAGTGCTCTCTCATCTAGTTACAGAGTGTAGTTTTCCAGTTGGGTCAGGGGTTTATTTGGAAAGAAATACCACTTTTCTCTACAGTCTTTTGCAAACTCTACTAAAATTACAGTCTAATAGAGTTTGACCTACTATCATATTACAAGATATAACCCAAATCCTTGCTAACAAGGCCCAAAACATTTCCTTTCGGGAAGATCACTTGTGCACAGGAGTCACCCCGTGTGACACCATACATCCAGATCCCACCCACAGCCAAGCTCCACCCGAAAAGTGCAACTTCACTAAGTTATCAGCAGTCAACCAACCAAGAATGCTGTCTCCCCAGACTCAATGCCAGCACCACCCCAGCTCAGAACTAACATGTAGGAAGTTTACTCACTTTACCCCGATACTTCCCACTACCATCTCACGTTGAAAGCACTTCTCAGCCTTGTTTTACACACATAAATTATACATACGCAGTAAGTATACAATATTTAGCAAAGGCACTCTTCAAAGATTAAAATTAAAAGACATTCTGTTTGTAATAGTTAATGAACATACCGAGTAAAACCCAGGTTAGGCCCAGCACTTGCTCTCCACCCAGACAAGCCTTGTACAAATGGAGCAAGCTTTTCCCACAGGTAAGGGAGGAAGTCACTGCTTGATCATGTACAACAACAGGAGAACCAGGTTCCTGTGTTTCACACTGTTATTACATAAATACAGCAAGACACTGTACCTAATACAACATGAGGATGAGCTTTTTAACAAGCAGAAAGTGGAGGCGCAATGAATGCTATAGATAGAACCGAACGTCTCCCCACTGCTGGGGAAGAAGGAACGGGGGTTGCAGGTCTCTCCAGCTGACACTTGCCAAGAATTTGCTTCCTTTGAAATGCACTTCATAGCATCTTGTTCAACGAAGCACTGCATTTGGATAATTTTGCAAAGGCAAAACATTTAATTAAATACAGCAGTAACAGCACAAACAGGGTGTGGGAAATCTGAACAGCAAACACAGGAGCGTGGACAAGGGTACAAGAAGGGAGGGCAAAGGGTTCAAGAGACAAGTCGCCGGAAGACAGCAGACAAGAAGCCCATCCGCCCCAAAGTGGTAAAGCACTGTCTAGGTTACTATTACTGTGACAACCCATTCCTATATTAATCACATATTATGTTTCAATCTGTGCACAACACCGCTATCAACTGAAACACAAAACCACATTTATACCTAAATAATGATCTTGTGTATTAGGTACCACTGATTTTAAACTGAGTTAGCAACCCACTGTACGCTACTGAAGAAAAGGTTCGCACTGACATCATCCTCTCACTCGGCTAATTTCAGACTACGCAATATATACAAATTAACGTCTGTGAAATGCAAAAATAAGGATTTATATGTAAGGATATTTGAGAAGAGACACTAATTCTGCATAATTAACAACATGGAGGAGACGGAAATGTTTGCTGCTCTTAATATCCAAAAACCTGTAATTTAGCAAGCTGCTATCATGGAAACCTATTATTCCATTTATCATTTTCTCACCAAACTGGACTAAAATTTCAGTCTGGATTCCATTTAAATCTGCCTTCGTAACGGTGCAGCTGAACATAGTTCCATAATCACACCACTGAATATTTGGTATGCAGGCTATATTTTGAGAGAGAAGGAGGTGAAAGACCTTTTCCTTCAGATACACTGAAGTAGCCTTTGAATCAGACTGAGGGACTGAGAGTGAAAAGGCATCAACAATGCCCACATCAGGGTAATGAAGCAGAAAAGCAGCAGGATCAGCAGCAGCAGAGCGCAGGAGCCGGAGGAAACAGGACCTCCCCCAGGATGGCATCCACCACCACCGTGACAACCGCGCCCTACAGAACAGGCTTCAGGTTAAGGCCATTCACCTTCCACGTCTTTCTCCTTCACGGGCAACTGCGTGCTTTGGACAACTGCACTTACTTATTCATACCACCACTCCTGCGTAGCACAAATCCACTGTGTAGCGTTTAACACGGAGCAGACAGGGAAAGCGCACAACACTGACCTCTCACCATTCTTAATGTATGGGCAAAATGATCAGAAGACCTTTATTTTCCGCATGAGACAAAAGGTTTTTCCCAATGACCCACGGCACATAATTTACAACGATTATCCCGCTGGTTAAGAGGCATTTCAGCACGCTGATTGCTCAGGGTATGAAAAGGTTTCAGGCTGTTCCATTCGTTTCCCCCCAGCTATTCACGTGGTGCCAGTAACAGAGTATTTTTGAAACCCTACACTTACGTTGCATACGTTTTTTGGATGATTTCCAATACTGACCAGTTTCAGATGTTAGACACACAAGCATATAATATTCTCCAGTACAATTTTCTGGCTTCTAAGCATCAGCAGCTTACAACTCTCCAAGTCAGAGATTACAGCATTTTGTGTAAAAAAAACCCTCTAGAAATTTTTCAACAGACATGTATTAAGTATTTCTCCTTGTCACGATCCTACTCAATCCTGCACATGTGTATCAAAGAAACTAACTGTATCAAATCACAACTTTCACAGAAAAGCAACAATGGGCTTTACCCAACTAAAATGCTAATATTGATGTCAAGCAATCTGAAATTTTAAATGCAATTCAGGACCCTTTAATGTGATTAATCAATATTCTTTTCAGGAAGGTAATGACACGGAATAGCTTGCATTAAAAACAACAACAATAAAACATTTTGCTAGCAATTACTTCCTTCAATCTTGAAAAGATTGACATTTTTCTCTGAGGTTGAAATAGACAATTACAACCTTAGTACACGTAAACTATTAAAAACGTCCATAATTCACTACCAAAAACATTTGTTTACCAGGTCACATTAAAAACAAACAAACAAAAAATTCCCCCACAAATTATCCAACTGTATAAAAGTCCATTATAAAGACTTACTTTATACAAAAGCAATTAAGCACCAAGAAAAATCTGAATTTATGTAAATCCAAGCCATTTATTTTGAACACAAGATAAATGTCTTGGTTAGACTTAACGCTCAAGACTAGTATTCAGCAGAAACATGCTTACAGCTCATCCAAACATAATGGAAAACTACCGAGTAACAGCTTGTGTCCATAAGGCAGCTATCACTTTACCAAATAATCCAAAAAGGAGCAACAGATGAAATGGGAAGAAGAAAAAAGTCCCAATCAACTCTTCAGTAGGAAACCTTTAAATTATAAATAGGTTAGGTATAAACTTACATAAAATTGTACTGACCATTTGATGTAAACAAGTAGTGGTTTAGAACAGTAACAGCATTAGCTTCTTTATCACCTATCACTTTAAAAGACAAGAAATATGACTCCGTAGCAGAGCTAGAAACAGTTAGTTAGAGCTCTGCAAATTTGCTGTTTAAATGTCTCCTAATATCTCTTACTATCACTCCACTTTAATTCCAGAAGTCTTCAAAGGCAATCTGCAACTGCTGTATACTTCTTAGCAAATAATTATGCACATCATTTACATATCTTTATTATTTACATTTTCTTATTATCTTAAGCAACCAAAGGCTCACAAACCCAAAAAGTTTAAAAAGCCTTTACCCTCCCCTGCTGCCTGGGATTAGCATATTTAAGCATTCAAGGGAGGCCCACATGAAACAAAAGAGAAGGGTTGGGAAGCACCACAAATCAATGCTTCTCAAGTAGAAATGGTTCCTTTAAAATAAAACAAAAGGGAAAAAATAAGGAAAAAAACCCAACTCTTCTGCCTTCACACCACTTGCTATTTACCCAGTGATATAACAGAGGAAAAAAAAAGAAAAAACACTGCAGAAATTCAAAAGATGGTAACGCAAATCAGCATATCACACACAGCCATCTCAAAACTATTCAGGTCCTTTTTCCTTGCAGAAAAGGTCTGCCCCAAAGCTCACTAAAAAACACAATATAGTCAAGCCCTAAATGAGTCTCCTTCTCCTATAAATCAAGGAAACTCCCAATGGGAAGAGAGAATGAAAAAAAGCAATTTCTCTCTCTTTCGACAGGAAGTTCCCACAACATCAACCCTTAAGACAAGCTTTTAATCGAGGGAATGCAGTTTCAAACTGTTTAGTGTGGTTTTTACACATCAGTTGTGAACAACTGACTCTCCCGCGCTCCATGGACCACTTGTGGTTAGACAGAGATTTTTTCTGATCAGCTGCTCAATAACTCTAGACAACCCCATTATTCAGTAATCCAGGAGTAACTCTCTTTCTCTCCCGGGGCCATTACACTGCCTCTTAAACCAAACTGAAGTAGGATTAGCACCATTTTGCCTTGTCCCCTCCCCTACCTGCTGCTGTTACTCTTGAGCCAAGGCTGACCCTCGCGGGACTGCAGAGTGAACCAGTTCAGAGAGACCATCCGGGGCAAGACCAAACTGGGGCAGCAAGGGGAGGTCAGTTTTGAAGAGTCAGCTCTCCGCCGGGTCTCACTGCCCACGGAAGCACTGGTGCTGGCAGGGGAGAGAAGGCACAGCCCACTGGCTACACAGGGCACACGAGGCAGGTGGGAGTCAAGAAAGGTGTCCCTGGCAGCTCAAGGTTTAGACCAACTTCAGCGGTCCCAGAACTGCACCCTAGGCTTCTCCGCCTCCTTCAAAAGCAAATCAAACATGTAACAATTCTACAAATGCAAAGAAACCAGTACTTTGGAGTCACTGGTCCAGAAATCTGTGAGTGATAGGAGGAATGTGTGTGTGAGGGGTGTTAGGAAACAGAATCGTCACTGCCAGCTGGCTGTTTCAGTATCCCACTGTGTGAGACCATCCACGTTTCCAAGAATTAAAAGGAAGAACTTTTTAATGGGGAAATTATTCTTCACATCATCAACTTGATTGTCACAGTAGTTTTGCGGGAATTTCGTAGAAGTGTAACTTGTAGCCTTGTCCTGTATTGAGTAGTTAGAGTGTAGAATTGTACAAAGAAGAGCAACCTACTAAACCTTCCCAGAATAAATTCCACAGCACCTATTTCTTCAGCTTCTGTGGAGCTGAAAGGCAACACCACCTATTTCATAGCAACCCATTACCAAGTACATCTACCAAGAGATGAAGAAATTCCAAATTTCCTCTTACAGATAAAGAAAAGAGAAGCAGGAGGAACCAGCTATATTGCAGATAGCACTTCAGGACACAAAATCTTCACTTGGCTCAATTCTTTTGAAGTGCTTTAATGCATTTTTTGATAGCTCAGTGAATGGACTTGTGGATAGTCAATTTGCATATATTTTGATAGAATATGCAAAGAGGTTCTCTGAAGATGCCTTTAAATAAACTACAGAGAAAACATTCATTATTCCAGTAAGTATGAATGATAGAAGCTGTCCCAGAGAAATTAGACATCCATACAATCTCTGCATTAAAATTTAATTGGATTATTTACTAGCAATGTAATTTCCTTCCTGAAAACCATTTTACACTCATCTCTGACAAGCCTCTAGAAAACCCTAGAAGCCAAGCAAAAAGTAGAGGAATTTACCGTAATTATGTGTTTAAAAACAAAAAATTGGAGGGGAGGGGGGGGAACCCACAACAAAACAAACCCACACCAAAATATGCAAAACCAGATCCAAATTGTTGGGCAACCATCACTCAAGTTGAAGAGAAGAATCAGCCATTGGCCTACCAGTCACAGGTGCCTGGATTCTTCCCAAATTTTATAACTTGCCAGTTTTGGCCTTTTCAGATTTCCTACTCCCATACAGCTTCCTGCATGTAATTACTTTGCACAGACCTTTCCGAGCCATTTCTCAGCAGTAAATCCATTACTTCCTTCTTTGTGCTGACCCTAAGTGACTTCACTTCTAATGACCCGGACAAATACCAGTGGACTTTGGAATTTCAAGTGTTGCAAATAATCAGACTTGCCTTTCCTTATACACAAGCATCCCTGAAATTCAAGACTTGTGCTGTAGTCCAATGCAAACATCTCAGGTCTTCCTCTAAGATAAGGTAAAAGCGCAGTGAAGAGGGAGTTTCAAACAGAGCTGATGTGTAAAGACAGATTACAAAGCAAGACAATTGCACTGTGTCACAACCAAATGACCTTAAATTAGTTTTATGAGAATGAACTTTGACAATAACAAAAGATAAAAAGGTGTTTGATCACTCAGAACATCTCTTCAATGTACCTAACATAAATGGTTACTAAAATATGAAAAAATAAGCAGGCGAATATTTCAACTTGGAAGGCAGCTGAATATATCTGTACATGAAGGAAATTCAGATTTGAAGATTAGGTGTTACAAGAAAAATACACACCTACTGATGCACTTTTTTCTGCAAGTCTGAAGAATCTTTATCTTATGAACTTAATCACCCGGATCTTGCATTACTAAGCATTTATTTTATCTGCTCAGACCTAGTAAGCCATTTTGAACATCACATAATTACTTAATCATTCTACAAAATTCTACACTAAGTTTCACAATTGAAATGTTCAGTTATAACACTATAATATTCTACATTGTTACAATCATTCATCTCATAACCAGAAGAATCATGCTTAACAGACATAAATTACATCCATCAGTCTGACGCATGTTTTAAGGGGCGAGTTTACATAGCCAGCTCTGAAATTTTGGTCCAAGAACAGGAAAGAAGAACTACAGTCTGTTCTGCAGCAGAGGGAAGTGTCACGGGCTCTTTAAATTTAAAATAGGATATAGATGTGTGTTATTATGGGATCATTCGCAGAATCTACTTACATACACAGATACTGTTTCAACACCTAACAGCCCTGAAGTTCCTGAATACACACACACTGAGCAGGCAGGCTGTATTTCCTTCTCAGAATAATTGCCAGTACCACTGAAAATTTCAAAGCAAGGTACAAAAGTGCTGCACGCTCCCACTATTTAACAAGTGTTGGAGCTGACCCACAGCAGGAGCCCCCACCAGCTGCTGTAACTCTCCAGTCTGGCAGAAAACTAGGTCAGGAGCCCCACAAACACACCACTGGCATTTCTGCCAGGTTAGTGACCTAAAGCTGCTTAATGAGGGGTTCTGGACGAATACAAGGGAGAGGAAGGAATACATAGCTAGGAGCAAGAGAGATGCTGGAAAAGAGATCTCTCCTAATGGATTGCTACGGTAGAAGGATGACTAAATCATCAACTCCAGGAACTGCAGTCTCCTGCCTGGTTCCTGAAGGTCCTTGGCCAGAATGCAACAAATAACGCTGGACAAGTAAGAGAAGAACTGTAAGTACTCTTCTGCCTCTCCCTGCCTTAAAGAGCACCTACTGACCAAACCTCACCTATCATTACTTGCACACATTTCCTAAAAAGTAACCCTGTGCAAAAATAAAATTCTGTATTTGTGGTTACATATTTATATGGAATCTTTAAAACCACATTAAATACCATCTCCATACAGAAATTAATTCTATTTGCCCTGAAATGGGGGGTAAAAAGAAGGAAGAGGGAAATCCATTTGTGGATGAAACTGATCTACCTAAAAGAAATGCACCTAGAATTGTATGTTAAACCTTTTGGAATAATAGACTCATGGGCTACTTGATTTTGAAGGTAACAATGACCTACCACCACAAACTGTTCACTAAAACAAAAATGGTATGAATAGTGACTGTGTAATAAATTTGCAAATCAGGATGCTAGCACTTACCCTGGCAAGCACCATTCTGCATCAAATCAACAAGTGAAAATTAACCTTTGCATCCACTTAGCTGCCTAGCTTACATACCAGTCCTGAAGTTTTCACTTTGCCCTACCTGCTACAAGAGCATCAGAAACAGAGATTACATTTCTCAGCCACTGAAACGCAGAGATTCTGCCCCACCAGATGTCTATCTGTAGCTGAAAGGATTTAAAGCATTTTCTAGCTATGATGCACTACTTCTGTACATATTCAATGAAGGCTGCGCAGTTGCAGCTGTTCGGAATGACAGAGGTAGGTAATTCACTCCTGACAGACTAGTTCCACAGAACTGTTCAGGAACTGACTATCTGGTCTTGCCTAAAGCATGAGCCAGGGCCAGTCAGAAAAAAAAAAATCATTTCTTTCAGTGGTATGTATTAGCTCTGAAACCATGTGTTTGTGGGCTTGCTTTCCATGAAATCATTTTTTAAAAATCACAGTAAATAGTTAAGGATTAGACAAACAAGGCATGACATCTATTACTATTTCTGAAGAATATTTACAGAGGTTCAGAAGTTTGTTTACATGCTTCAGTAGCGGGGGGGGGGGGGGAAATCTACCTTCAAAACTCATTTCCTTACACTTTCAAGAGTTCTATGAAGCTGATCATGTCCATAATCACTGTAAACCTTGTAAAATTAGGCAAGTTCTATTTATAGAAATGCATGCTGTTAAATACTTGAAGTTAACTTCAATCACCCACCTAAAAACTTCCACAGACTGTTTCTGTAGATAACCTAAAGCCTAGAAGGATAATCCTAGGTAATAAATTGAAGTTTGTGGTAACCAAGCATTTGCAAGCAGCACGAATACACAAGATACTGAAATTGAAGTTTTTCTGAAATTTCCTTTAAAATACAGTTGTTGCTTTCTGCTGGGATTCTCACCTACACCTATCACCCATCCAAGAGCACTAGCTACCTCTGCCTGCTGTTCCATTCAGGCAAGGATATGGACCAAACAGGGACCTGGGAGTCCTGCATAATCCATGCAGGAGAGTCACAACAATACTTTGCAATCTGCTAACGAGTCTCTTCTTAGTCAGGTTTTTGCCTAGGGTGTGGAGGGTGCGTGCCGTTTTGGAGGCGGAGAGGGAGGACTGTAGTTTTGTTGCTGTTTTAAATCAAGTGTTCCTGCCATACCAACAGTGGTCAGCATACCCAGTTTCCGAAGGAGCTTGACATGAACTGAAGTGACCTTGCCTCCCCAGCCTTGCTAGTAACTTGTGAATCTCTTCCAAGTTCTTGATAAGCAAAACCATATTAGCAATTACTACAAGTAGAAGATGCTATGACAATCACACATTTTAGTCTCCTTATAGAAAAAACCAGAAAGCTCTACAAGCTTCCAGGCCTGCAGTATCAAATTATGAAGACAAACCCAGCCAGTACTTGAGAAAACCCGATCTGGCCTGCTGGCTGGCTGCCACAAAAGCTTTACTTCATTTAAATTCTGCTCCAATTCTACCCTCTATTGTTTCAGTGCTTTAGGGACCTTTCACTTTACAATGAGGGCAACTCTGCCAATCCAGCCCTGCCTCTGTAAATAATTTACTGGTTACATGATTTCATCATAAGCAGTGGCTAGAAGTGCTGCATCGGGGAATTTAACACATGCGTACCAAAACGTCCAGAATCCCCTCACAACAACCAGAGCCTTATCAGTGGCCCTTAGGCAATGTCTGGCAGACCTGGAGCAGGTCTCTGCCTGCTGTGAGAACCACCAAATGTGTTTCATCTAGATGGGTGCGAAACTCCCCTCCAAGAAGGATAACCACATCAACATGGCCACTGTGAGCTTCAAATGGAGTACACTGACAAAGCAAGGGCAGTGGGCACTCTACACCGATTCCCCCCTTGTGTCTTTGAGCCACTCTCTCATACTCCTTTTAAGATTAATGAAGTCTCACGCCCAGAGAAAACAGTCTTGAGTCAATCAAGAAACATCAGACCTCTAGCTGGCTCCCCTGGAAAACTGAACTGCCTCATGCAGGCCCTTAAAAACATGAAGGGGGCAAGGAGGTACCTCTCACAAACCAGCCAGCTGCACCCCTCCCCTGCCTAAGCCATTAAAAACTGTACCATTGTCTCCACAAGAGAAATGATGACAGGCAAACTTTTACTCCTCCTGTAAAGGCCTTTAGAACAATCTTTCATATGTAAAACCAGTTGTCAGACACAGTTTGTGTCACTGGGGCAGTCCCGGAGAGGGAACGCAAAAATCTCTCTCCACAGGGAGAGGGTGCGCTATCTGAAAGCATGGCCGTAAAACTCAGGGCACGTGCAGCTCTGGAGGAGTTTCTGCTCTGCATGAAGACGTGTAACTTGTGAATGGATCCATTTAAAAAACCTCATCTGCTTAGAGAGCAGAAAGCGAGAGGGAGCAGTCACTAGAATACCAGCCTCTACAGCCGGCAGCTTCTTTGAGAAGAAGAGCCGTGATGTGAATTACCCATCACGACATCACGGAGTGCTTGCTTGCCTCCTTCAAAAACATTTTGCCAGGAGTTACAGATTTTTCCCTGCAAACTCCAGAAATTATTTTACTGAGTACAGTATTTCATTTTTAAAATGTATTAATAATGTTACAAAACAAATTCAAGCAGAAGGAAAGTTTTCATCAAAACTGCAAAACAGTGGAAGACATGACCGCAATTCAGGTCAAAGAGGTTACAAATATTTGCATTAACACACTGGGTCTGCTTTGTCATTGGCTTTTTATCGAGATCTGGTTTTGCTAAAGTGACCACTACAAGAAGTATTCCTGTTCTAGTTTATCTTCACATTATTTCAGCTCAGAGTATTCATATACATAACCTGAAATTCAAGTTTTAGGGCCTCTTCTAAACTAATTGCATTGTTAACCATCTTTTCAATGTTAGCCAATTAAGGACGGCATTTAGGGACAGTTGGGATGACATTATTTATATGTACTTACTTTTAATTTAAATTGAGAGGGGAGGGAATAATTACATTTATTATAACCGAGCCTGGAACTCTGCCTGTAATTAAGGACCTGACACATCTCAGAAGAACTCTCTATTTTCGGTTGCTTAAGACATTTGCCATCAATGTGGTCACAGTTTTCATACAACAAGTGTTTTTCTACTATTTTACTTAGAAGTGAAAAACAGATTCTGTTAAAATGATGCTCTCATGCCTGAGAGTAAGACTACAAAAATAGTTTGTGAAGTCCGTATTAAAACACCTTTTGAAAGTATTCTGTTGACAAATTCTAAAACTGGAAGAAGCTGAATTTAAGATGTGGCAGACGGGCTGCCTCATACCAAGGGTGTGGCTTTTGGTCAGTTTGTGGCTAGCTCTTTTTTTCTTTTGGGGAAGTGGAAGGGGAATAGAGGGAGGATTGCTCATTTTCTTGACAAAGTACCAAAATTACAGACCTCTGAAAAACTTCTGAAGAGTTTGTTAGTTTGGAAACTCAATTTTGCACAGGCCAGCAGCACTGGACATGCTCTTCAGTCTCTCCAAGAGACTGGATTGTTGCATATGCTGCTTCCATAGACAGGTAAAAATGTGCTCAGCTGCTTTATGAACGAGCTGAGGTGAACTTACCTTCAGCTCCTCCTCCACCAGCCAAGCACCTACTCTAGCAAAAAAGGACAACTCTCTCCTAAGCTCCTTGCTCTTGCCAGGGAAGCACACAAAATAGGAAGAAACCAAGACACTAAGAGTGCCAATAGGTGAAAATCAGAAGACAGAGCACAGGCCAGTGGAGAAAGCAGCAGTGGTGCCACTGCTCAGAGAGGCAGACAAAAGCAAAGGAGGTCAAAACCAAATGAAAAGACCAAAAGCCAGGGAGAAGATGCAACTGAAACTCAGAAAAGAGAGATTAGAAATGCATGTACTATCCAATAAAAAGCAACTTTGCTTTGTAGAATCAGCTCTTTTTTACACCCTCTAGGTACCTGGCGTTTATTCTATTATTCTGGTCACAGTGTTGTGCTTAGGATAAAAACATTATTGTAGTAAGAAACAGCAGGAAAGAAACTGCTAGGTTCAAACCATACAGCAAGAGATCTTTTTCTTTTTAATGATACCTTGTTTTCATTTTATATAAAGTTTTGTGATTGGGTTTTTTTTCTTCCCCCCCCCCCCCCTTTTTTTTTTTTCATATTAATTGCTTCCATATCCTTATTGCAGGCAGCTCTCACCAGGACATCTGGATGCAAGACAGACTGTAAGACTGATTTTTCAGCCTTTTCTTTCTTCTTCCTTAGGACCCTTTGCAGCCTCTTTCCGGGTAATCAGTGGAATTAAAACTCAAAATTTTAAGCATATCATTAAATGCTCCTCTAATTCATCCAAAGATACTGGTAAAATACAAAACGTGGTATAAGGAGAAGCAGCATTACAGAAGAATGTGCAAAACTTCAAGGGAGAAAGCCTTTGCAAACGTATACAGATTCTAAACTTTCTAGCAGTGCACATCTATGGAACCAAACAATCTCCCAACAAGACAAGCAACAATTTCCAAACTGAAACTAAAATCACTTCTTATCCTAGAGGATGAAATCATTTGGGCAGAACTGGGGATACAAGAATTATCCAGGGGCTACAGGACGAACCTACAAGTGCAGAACTCAAGCAGTGTTCCAACCAAAGACAACCAAAGTCCATTTGAAGCCAGTCACTATTTGTGCCTCAAAAACGAGTAGTTAACACAGCCCCACCTCACCAGGATATATTCCCTGCTTCTTATCTGGCACTCAGAATAATACAAACAATCCTATTATTCTTTCACATTTGTGAGGATAGCAGTACCGGGGAATATTTGTTTTGAAGAAAAGGAAAGCTTACAGGCATTTTGATAAATAAAAGTGCCCATCCCTGGCAAGGCTTCATCTTCCACATGAGAAAGTGGAGTCCTAATAGCTAACTGAACAGAGAGACTCCCAATGCTTCACATTCAGCTACTTCAATGGGTAGCTTTTATTTGTATTCAGTAGCATTTAGAGAGTTACATCAACAAACAAAAATAATAAGATACATTGTATCGTTAAGTATTATATTGGTTCTCTACAGATTCTTCTGTAGAAGGGAGGGAAACAGCTTCTGCTTAGGAGGGAAACAGCTGAGAGAAGGAAGGTGCTCATGCTAAGGTAGAGACAGGCAATTACACACAAACTGCGTGCATGTGTCAGGCCAACATCAAAGTCAACTACTTAGATTTACTAAGGAATCTATAAAGACGTTAAGCAGAAAGAAATTCCTCTGTCCAACCTTTTCCAGTTACTAACTCAGATTTGGTGGGGGTTTTTTTCCACATGTTTAAAGAGATCATCATTATACAGCTCTTGTGAGGAGGACTCATTCTTCACACCAGTCTAGTGCCTAGAGCCTTTCAGCCACAGAGGAAAATTGGGAAGGAAAAGAGTTTATCGCCAATTATGTTATCAGCATTCTTGCAGCTCACTAGCATTTCTTGTGCTTCCAAGCAGTAAATTATTGAAATAACCTTTTTCTGTTACAGATCTCTTACCTTTTCATCTGTGAACCCATACTACAGCATACATTCTTCTATTTTCAGCCACTATTCATATGTATGACAGCACAGATTTTGATACTTCAAATTGTACTGTCCAAAGACAACTTAAAATGTTGTCTCCTAATTCCAAAGTCATTAATTTTAAGACCATAATCATCCTGCTCTCTCTCACACACACAATGAGCCTTAAGAAAACTTACAAAGCTCACTATTAGCAAAAATAATGGCTGTTACAAATAGGAAGGGAATGGAAATCAGTTTATTACAAGAAAAAAATAGCCACAACTACCTTAAAGTTTCATCATAGTATAAATACCTTAAAATTCACCACACTGAGAAATTGGCAGTATCTGAGTAAATCCATATAATACACTTTTCTTAATTCTCAGATAGTAACTCCCTCGCACTAAACTCACTACTTGAGATGTGAAAAATGAATAGCTTCAGAAAAGGTTAACAGAAATCACTCTTAGGGTTTCATACGCTCGTCTAAATGTCCCTTGTGTCTCTAAAAGTTTCTTAAAATCGACAGGGAAGGCAGGGCTCAGATTGATTCTACATAGAGCGGTATTAGACACCAAAACATTCCAGCAACACAATTAGATAATGCTAAGGCTCCAGTTACCTCTTCTCTCTCCTACACAGGCAGAACAGGCACTTGGAGAATGTCTGACTGAATAGAGACAGTAACGGAAAAAACACAAAGGAAATACACAAAAAATTAAAAAAGGGAATAAGTAATGAAACTTCAGCAATGTGCTCATGTCCTTACACTTTGGCTTTACTTGCAATAAAAAACCAAGGATACTCAGTATAGAAAGAAAAGCAAAAAAAAAAAAAAAAAAAAAAAGAGGCTACATAGGGAAAGTTCTAGCATACTGCTGCTTCTCAGACATGCAGCGACAGTACGTCACAGTACAGACACTTGGATTTGCTGATTTAGAAACATACAGCTTGAGATTAGAAATTCACTTTCATCTAAAATAAGGAACATCCACCATGTGCCTACCAAATAAGCAACATGTAGTTGGGCAATTGTACACAGTACCAAAAAAACCTATTTAGTCATTTGTCTTAGCTGTTCATTAAACTTCACAGGAGCAGCGCAGTCAAAGAGAATGAGGGGATGACACAAAACAACAGATTTGGAATCTGTTGCCTGTTTGGGGTAACAAGTCAGAGAAATTAGAAGGTCAGGAACGATTATTAAAAAAACTCAGTTTAACTAATCTGAATTCAAAGAGCAGTAAGGTAAAACACAGAGTAAACCACTCCAAAATATAATTCAAAAGAAAATGGTTTTTGAACTATTCATACAGAACTGAAAGAGTAGCTAACAGTGGGAAGAAATCAATAAACATTTCTAAAGCTTCTAAACCCAAAATTTCATTTAAAAATAATATAAAATATAAAAAACCAAGTTACATGTTTTGCACTCCTTTTCACAACTTTTTCTCCCTAAGTGTAGTTTTAATAAGCAGAATGCTTTCACAGCCAGTTTTAAATTATGAGATGTCTCAAAAGAACATCAGTTCATATGGGATGTAATGACCGCAATTAAAGAAACCCAAAATGATGAAGTGGATGACAACGGACCAGGAGCCATCAAACCTGAGACCTGTTCCTCTTTGCTGGCAGCACGCTAAGCAACAGCTAGATACTTCATCATGCCACGGTCCAGTCCTCCCTCCACCCATTGTCTGTATCTAAGTACTCTGATGCTTTTCCTCACTACACTCACAGTGAGGCCTCAATGTTTTTTTCTTTTAAGCATCCGTACTGCAATAATCAGTGGTGTGCACAGCACAAGTTCTCAAAACACAACTGGTGTCTCAGAACAGAAAATACAGGGAATGAGACCTGTCTCAAGCTCCCAAGAAACAACATCATTTATGGCAACTCAGACAATTGCTTAGAGGGTAAAAGCAGCTATTTTTAACTATTTTGTTTAGTGGCTGCACTGGAGGGAGGCTCCCATTTCCTTTCTTCGTCTTATGTAGCAGCCATTAACTACTATTTCCTTTTCCTTCAGCTGCTTGTACAAAATATCTGGGCTTGCAGCTTAAGACACAATTCACTGTCTTCAGTACCATCACGGGTTCAAAGCAAACACCGAATGCTGCTTCCAAACCAGCTTCTGCCCTGAAGGGCAGCAGGCAACTTTACCCTTTGAATGCATCTATTTCTGTTCTGCACAGAAATAGCAAGCCAGAATTAGGTAAGGCCCTGAACATGAACCAGCAGGCCAGCCAGGGGAGCCAGACTGAGGCTGCTGGCGTTTAATGATGCTGGTGCTCCCACTACTAAGTGCAAAGGGGATGCACCTCTCACACAAACATATTTTGATTGTGCTGCTTAAGCACTTGGTGTGATCATCTGCACCTGAGACAAGGGAACTCAGGCACAGGAAACTGTAGAGACAGCACTGTATGATGTGCCAGCTCCTGATGACCAAAGGCAAGTATTGGGTGGACCATTAAAGAGGAATTTAAGGGCATCCCTCTAGGAGTATCATTGCTAAAGACCTCGATAACTCTGACTCTAGTTCAATTCTGTTTATTTTAAAACTATGAGACATTTATTATCATATGCTAAAACAAGTCTTCTGTATTTCTTAACAGAACCGGATAAATGCTACCATACGCCAGGTAAGGGACAGGAGAACGGAACCCTGTCTTTCCCCTCAAATGGAGACATTTGAGATTAGGGCAGTCTTTGTATTCACATTTGTATACATTTGGTGAATAAAAACCGGAAGGATAGGAAGGGCAGAGCAAGCAAAAGCTTCAGCAGCTCTAAGCTAACTTCCACGGTCTGATCTCATCAGACTTGCACAATACAACTCTAAACACAAAGATGAGAATTCAAAATAACTCCAGCAGAGCTACAAGGAAAGGTATCCACTGCCACACTAATGACTAGATACAGATCTCCAAGAAAGCATGATGATTTTCTTTTTGAACTGTCACACCCCCCTCACCACCCATACAGCAGTTGACAAGACTGAGAAGAATTTTGGTTTTCTTCTACACACAGTGAAAAATACATGACCTGCTTGCTTTTCAGAAGCCCTCAAACTCTCTAATAAAATACACTATAGGAGAAATAGTTCGGAGATCTGTGGCATGGAACCTGTATACTTCCCAAGGAATTGTGTGAACAGCCCTTCACGCAGTTTTACCCTAACTGCCCTCCTCCCCAAATCCTAACCAAAGCTTCAGATGATTCTTCCAAAACCATTATTTAAATATATATCTCAAATCACTTCCTCAATTACTCACTCAAGCTCACGCATGTTTAGAAGTTTAGTAGATGAGGCACCTCTCAGGGGCTACACTGAGCCAAGTTTCTATAGGCAACGACTGTCCTGTACTGCCTCTCATCTCACCCCACTGCTTTTCCCCCATCACACATTATACATTCACACAGAATCTGTCATCTGTCAGTCAAGATTCTCAAAGTTTATGTTCTCAAGACAACAAAAGCAGAAAAATAAAAAAAGCTCCACTTCCAGTAAGCAGACCAGAAGAGTCGGAGAAGCTAAGCGTTCCTTTAGGGGGAATAAACTTCAGTCTTTTGCACTTGCTGCTGGTTTGGGCTGGGATAATTTTCTTCACAGTGGCTGCTGTAGAGCTGTGTTTTGGGTTTGTGCTGGAAACAGTGTTGGTAACACAGGGATGTTTTTGTCACTGCTGAGCAGTGCTTATGCAGAGTCAAGGCCTTTTCTCCTTCTCAGACCACCCCAACAGAAAGTATGCAGGGGGCAAGGGGTGGACACAGACAAGCAGTTGGGAGGGGACACAGCAGGGACAGCTGGCCCCAACTGACCAAAGGGATATCCCAGACCATATGATGTCATGCTCAGCATATAAAGCTGGGGGAAGAAGAAGGAGGAGGAGGGAGTGTTCAGAGGGATGGTGTTTATCTTCCTAAGTAACCCTTACATGTGACGGAGCCCTGCTTTCCTGGAGATGGCTGAACGCCTGCCTGCCCATGGGAGATGGTGACTGAATTCCTTGTTTTCCTTTCCTTGTGTGTGTGGCTTTTGCTTTGCCTATTAAACCATCTTTATCTCAACCCATGAGTTTTCCCACTTTTCTCTCCCTCATCACACCTTGGGGGTAGTTAGCAAACAGCTGTGTGGTGCTCAGATGCTGGCTGGGGTCAAACCACAACAGTCCTTTTTGGCACCCAAGGTGGGGCTCGAAGGGTTCAAGATAACGTCAGGTTTGATTGGAAAGTGCTAGATCAAATTTATAGCTCCTACTGCTCTTCAGCTATTAGCTGCCAGGCTCCCGTGCTTGCCATGGGGCTTGCCTGCCTTACTGTATATGAGTCTAGTGCTCATTAGTAGTTGCTTTTTGCTTTCACTGCTCACTGTGCTGCTTATCTTACTCTGCTGCGCCTGGGAACATTTTGATAACAGCAGTGGCCATGCGCCTGGGCTGGCAGATGGCCAGGGCACCGCCGCTGTGTCTGTGCTGCTGAACTGGACAGGCTGGAACTCCAGGGTGAGCTCAAGTCGAAGGGACTGTGACCTGCGGATGAGTCCACACAGGAGCAGGACACCCCTAAGTATCTGTGAATCTGCAGTGCCCAATAACTCCACGCGACACACCGCCTGTCCTGTCCTGAGTGACTACCATAAGAGGCGAGCCCAAACCCAGGGACTAAATTAACTCAATGGAGATTTTGTGGACATTTCTGGAAATTTTATAAGGCTGGTCCCTAGCCTAGAGGAATGGTACCTGTGTGTTTAACAAAGGATGGGAAGGGAGGGGAGAGGAGGGGGAGGGAGTGATTAATGAGGTTGTATTGGATGGTGTGGGACCTGAGCATGAAGTAAATGGTAAGGAGTAAGGGGTGGAAAATGTGCTGGTTTTCGCTGGGATAGAGTTAATTTTCTTCATAGTAGCTGGACACAGCCGGGACAACTTACCCCAACTGACATCCCTGACCATATGACGTCATGCTCAGCAGATAAAGCTGGTGGAAGGAGGAAACCTTCAGAGTGATGGAGTTTGTCTTCCCAAGTAACCATTATGCATGATGGAGCCCTGCTTTCCTGGAGATGGCTGAACGCCTGCCTGCCCATGGGAGATGGTGACTGAATTCCTTGGTTTACTTTGCTTGCAGACACAGCTTTTGCTTTAGCTATTGAACTGTCTTTATTTCAACCCACAAGTTTTCTCACTTGTGCCCTTCCAATTCTCTCTCCCATGAAACCAGGGATGGGGAGTGAGCAAGCAGCTGTGTGGTGCTTAGTTGCTGGCTGGAGTTAAACCACACCACACTTCCTCTATGCACCCCAGCTAATCTGAGTACTGAAAGATCTCTTTTTAGTAACATGATACAACTAATTTCTTTTCATTAAAACAAAGAAATGCATAAAACAGCCATGTTCAAGTTTACATAAAAATGTTTTTTATAATAATTGAAATAAGGGGAATAAGTGAAAATGAAGAGGAGAGAATATCAAGTAGCACACATGAAGAACCACCTTTGAATTGGGGGATATAGCATCCAAGGGGATGAGAAAAGCAGGAATGTCTGCAACTACGAAAGTCTATTCTCTGCAAGAACTTGAAATTACCACTTTTCCACCGAACAAGGCAGAGATCCTG
Source organism: Rhynochetos jubatus (assembly GCA_027574665.1). NCBI lineage: Eukaryota > Metazoa > Chordata > Aves > Eurypygiformes > Rhynochetidae > Rhynochetos > Rhynochetos jubatus. Next base: position 15,004,113 of record CM050654.1, on the reverse strand, counting down.
CAGAGAGAAATACTTTATAAAAACTGTCACGATTATGTACAAAGCAGCTGAATTAAGGTTAGACAGAGAGTTACAACAATGAAGTTTTTTGGGTTAATGACTGATTCCATGTTTGTTTTTAATGCTCTCCTTTCAAGTAATTCTGGTTTTGCTAACAAAAACTATAGAATTATGCTCATCCTCTGCTAAACACAACATTTGCAGTTTCCCTTCTTTAAGTGCTCCACTTGGATCCCAAACTGCGCGGGGATTATCATCATCTGCTCAAGCAGAACAATTGGCAAGGGAGGAATGGTGTTCATAAAGCCAGGTAAGACAAAATACGGATTTACAGTGGAAATCCACTGTACATCAAATATTCTGCAGCAACTTTGCACATGCACACTCACAACTTCTTCCCAAGAGCTATCTTACACCTACTGCAGGCTAGGAGTACGCACACAGGCAATCAAAGCAAAGGAGTTGGCACGCTTTAGTTTCCATCTGAACTGATCCTGTTCCTTTACATCTCTTTGTTTATGAGTTCTTAACATTTATCCTCGAGCTGTCAAGGTGCATCGCACTGACTGTGCCTCCTATGCCATCAGGGGCATCTGCTACTCACTGTTTGTCCTCACATCACCAAGAAAACTTGAAAATACCTTTCCACCCTTTCCTCAGTAGCTCAGCCATTTCTCCCCTCAGCAGCCCTCCCCAACTAATTCTGGCAGTCGCTACAGAGAAATCAGGCTAACAAACCCAGCAGAACTAATTCAACTGGGCTCAGCTTCTGATACATCACGCTCTACCTTTGAATTTTGATATGCCTTAGAAATAGATATATTCCCTTTAAAAAAAAAAAAAAAAGCAAGCCCTTTGCCTGGAAACTTTGTTTGAAAAAGGCAACGCTCACTCTACTACTCTTCAATTAAAGGAAGGAGGGGAGTCTTATTTCCTTAGTGTTTCCTAATACTTCTTACTATAAAAACGTACTTCAAACTTCCTCCCACATCAATGAGATAACAAGCTTTTCCTTCAATCAAATATAATTAACTGTACAGCACTTCATTAAACAATATCTTACAAAAACCACCAACCCTATGAAGTGAGAAGAAACGAGCATTTTGCAATCCAGACAGCAACCTTTCAAGTCAAGAACCTTAACGCTGGGAAGACTATTGCTGGTGATGGTGCTGAGCTCTTGACTTACCCTTCGTGTGTCCACCACAGCACATTCTTCAGCTGCAAGGTCACTTTCAAGAAGGTGATTAGCCTTCCTTGTTTGGTACAGGATGAATGATGCTCTCATGCCTGTCTAGACTTAAACTTGATGGAATGCAGTTACCTCTGCACCTTGTATTCCCACACCTCACGGAAGTGAAGCAAGCCCTGGTGTTATCAATTAAGCACTGAAACTAACTGCTTTATGTAATTGCCACAAAGGAATTTACTATCAGATTCCATCGCACATGTCATCCTCATTTGTTATTATACATTTCAGCTAAAAGCAATAAATGTACGCAGCATCCCTAGGTTATTTTAAACTGTTCAGTTGCAACTGTATATTGAAAGCACATTAGTAACATTCATTATATGCTTATTCTAACACTATTCTAGAAAGAATAATAAAACCAAGGGCAGAGAAGGGTGGGCAAATCTAGGAAAATAATCAAGACAAATACCTCGTCCTGTAATAACACTGGTAAACGTCCAGCCAGGATGTCTAGTTTTATCTGGAGAAGCAAGGATATTGCTATAGGCTTACCTCTCAGTGTTTCCTGATAGTTTCACTAAAATGCCTGATCTCCAAAATCTGTGTCAAGCTGAGAGAACTAACTGTAAACTTGTATAAATGAATAAAGTATTCAGAACACTGGAATACTAAAAGGCTGGTGGGATTACACCAGCTTCTTAAATAATGAGCATTTGAAAATGGAATATAACTGTACTGAATTTCATTGTCCCAAAGTGATTCTGGTTTTAAGCTTACAGCAAGAACACAAAAATATGTGAGAAAAAGCAACGCTGAGAGGCTCATAACTGGCATCACCAGCATGGAAAGGGAAAAGTGACTTATTTACATTTCCGTTTAAATACAGAACATTCACATAAATTTTCATTTTCCCCTCAGTAATCAGACACAGAAGACAAGTTAGCTGATACAGAAAAAAGTTCAGTATTTAGAATTATCTGGATTAACTTCACTTAGAAGCCTGGCTAAAGGCTGTTGATGTCTTTTGTTTGGTTTTTATTTTGCATTACATGCATGAACATATTGCAGGAAGATCGGAAGTGATATAACAGCATCATTAAAAGTCTATTGAATCCTGGTGTCTGAAAACTATGGATTTGACTACATTTAAAGATTTGAAGTTGGCAGAAAAGATACCACATGCATGACAAATACATGAAACCTGGCAGCAAGGAGGAACCTTATCTCTTCTTGTTAGCAGTAAAGCAACATTAAAATATAGGTACTATTTGTAAAAGTTCATAGCCATTCAATCACGTTAATTAAGCATTATCTAAGACACTGCACTGATTTTCCCAATTTTTAATGAGCACCTTAATTGACCATGGAGGTTATTCACTTTTCCACCTATCATCTTCCCTCGTTATTGGCTCACCAATTCTTTATTCCTCTGCATACCTTACCATGTTGTCAGCCCAGCTCTTTGTTACTAACCCTTCTCCCATCCTTCCAAAGCCAGTTGAGAAAAGTTGCCCATGTTATCACTTTGACAATACCTGCCTCCTTTTGCAGACCTTCGCTTGCTCCAGGATGAAGGATCTTGCTTTGATGACTGCTTCAAAGTACACCACATCTGAATAGTTGCTTTCACTTTTAACACTTCCATCCATCAGCAGGACCCAATTCAACATCCCTTTTATTGCATTCCCTCTGAAATGCCTCTAGATTTCCTTAGTGAAGCGACTTCTGCTCAGAATATGCTTGCCAGTCTCATATATATTGGCACTACTTGTTACTCAGGTGTCTTAGGACCTCACTGCTTTTTTCCTCCCTGCACACAGGGAACGGGAGAAGAAAACATTCTTGTATTCTCAAAGTGAACTATTAGGTTGTTTGAGTTATCCCATTTCTATTGTATCACTAGTCTTATTTTACACACCTTCTCCCCATTTTTTTAATTGGCTATACTGTGCCATATTTGGATTGCATATTCCTGTGCCACAGACCACATCTTTAATTTTAAGTAGCGTTATATAGTCTGCATATAGATTAGTTCAAATAATAATTAGTCTTATTTGTTTTGCACACAAACATACTATTCCACTATTTTTGTTATATAAGGGAAACTAAATTTACTGACAGCTTCATTAATGGTACTATTTCTCTGACAGGAAAAAACAAAAGCAAAGAAAGTCTCTCTATTTGCCATTTAAGTTATTTCTACATTTTTACTGAAAAAATCAGGAAAAAATATTTACTAGATTTTAAATTATTAGCTAAAACAATGCCAAACAACTGTGGCCAAATAATTGTGTTCTGCTGCAACAGCATTAGCTACTACTGACTAAATTTAACTAAAATTTAATTAGGCCAGATTCATCTTAGTATAACTAAAAGAGAAATTATTTAACAGGTCCTGGTAGAATCTGGATGTAATTAATAAGTGTAAAGTTTACCAGTCACACAAAATAAGCTGTTTATAAGGACTTACTGGAAATTAAGAACACCAAGCAAATAGCTAATTTCTAATATTAAAATATTAGGGTTTAGCAGTGAAGCCGATTAATATGCTTCAATTTTGGTAACATACTGAGTATATAAGAATATATACACATACAGACACACACATATATGTACTGTAAGCCGTCTTCATAATATCTTAGCAATACACACTAGAACTGGGGATTTGCATACGCTCTATATAAAAGGTTTAGAGCGATCCAAATACTGCTGCAGTGAGCATGAGAAATAATTTACCCTAATTTAAGGAGAAATAAACTCTTTTCACTTTTATTTTCCACTCATTTAGATTCAGAGTCATTCATCCCAGCCTGCAAAGCAGAGCAAGAACAGCACAGAAGGCTGGAACGAGTTCTTCCACTTCGCCCAGTGCTACGAAAACGCGAGCAGCAAGCCCTGCGAGACAGCGTGCGCCTTGCCCAGCTCCTGTCTCGGCGGGCAGAGCCCAGGCCTGCCCGGCTACTTCGCCAGGGCAGCTGCTCCAGCTGCAGCTCCCCGGCCCGGGCCACCACAGCTAGACATGAAGGAGAACAACTTCAAACATGCAAACGTAAGAAACCGACGCTGTGGTGGCAGCTGGACGAACTTCATTACAGGGTTCTTTTTATCCTTCCCTGATCGCAACTGGAATTATTTTAATACAGAACGATTGTTCTTGGGCTAAGTGCCTGCTTTGCATGTATATGGCGGTGCCACAGTCTAACGAAAAAGATAGGTGCTCCAATTTTCCTGCTACAATCTCATTTTCTTCAGCTTCTTGTCTGGGCTCTACGTATCATTCGTATCTCAGACAGCTAAATATAATGAAAATTTATATTTAAGAACTGATGATCATAAAAACCCCTAACCTTCAGCTAAGAAGGTTCATTGTCAGCAAATAAATATAGAAAACGAATTTCTATGGTTTAGGTTTTAAACAAACAACAGGACTGGCAAAGATTCCAGCGTACAGCACGTGTCTACACTGTACAGCACGCCCGCACCAAGAGTTTTGCAACTTACAGGGACACAAAGCACTCCAACCAAACGAGCTTTACTGACTTCTCTCTGAAGGACAGCACCACGAGGAAAGATTAATCTTCAGGGAGGTTCAGCAACAAGCTAACTGCAACAGAACCATTCCATCACTAAGAAAAGCAAACATTTTGTAGATGTGGACAACTAAATATACCCCAAAAGATCATTTAATACATTGCTTACTATAGAAAATAGCTTGAACAGTAACATGACCCGTTACTTTTCCTGATACACGTTTGTCAAGTCTAACAAACTTCAGAATAGCAAAGGATTGGGATTAGTTTAAATTCTTGGAAACCTGATTAAGGTTCTCTGCTGTGGATGGTCTAGGAGTTTTGTTCCGAGTATCCGTACCCATGCTGCTTCAGCCGCAGAAAGTGGTTTATTTTTTAACAGAAACCAAGCCAAGCTGAGCAAGTCTGATAAGGCCAAAGCAAGAGCAGTAATGCACGTTTAGTCGGTCGCTCTTGACACTGAACTATGCTAAAGCTTCTCACACCAGGTGAACCTGACCTTTGTGACTTATGTAGAGGGAAACGTACTTCCCACCAAGAATGATGAGCTTGGGAGATGACACTTCCAATGCCCAGTATCTTGATATTAATTAAGTGCTGCATTCTCTAATGTATAAATTAAGGAGCCCAATTAACATACATGACCCACGATTGTACTTTCAGCCACCTCAAAAAAAGAAAAAGCTCCTTACCCATATTTTCTTACACACATCCTGCTTCCAACTCAAAATAGAAGTATATATAGTAGAAGGAGTATGAACACAGTAACAGCTTTTGGCTAAACGTACCAGTAATCGCTGCCGTGCACCCCTGCTAGCGTTACGTAGCCCATTTGTCGGCAACAGTCAGGACAGCAGCTCGGAGGTTCACTATACCATTAGCTGTGTCACTGCCTGCCATTTACTCCAACCCAGAAGGTGACAGTACATGCCTTTCCATTACTCCTGCTTAACACAAGCAATAAAACCATTTTTCATGCACTTCACAGGTTCAAGCAAGTATAATACGTAGCAAAAACATTCAAAGGGACCAGAGGAGAAGTGTAAGTTACAGTACTGTTGAAAAAGACCATCAGTAAGTTTAATGCGTGGGATATCTGAAGCAGAGCTAAGTGTATGCACAGGACAGCCAATTAAATCCAGTTTCAAAAGTGCAAAAAACAATGCATACCCTAAACTGCAAGTTACTCATACACACTGCAAAGCCATAAACAGATGACAACAATTGAAAGCGACCAGGGCATTGTTCTGGAAGCTTAGTTTAAAAAAATTGCCTACTACATTGTCTCAGAAAAACAATTTGTTCCACAAGCAGCAGACTAATTGCCCTTTCTCCCACACTTCTCACCCAACTCCCACCCTTCCCACAAAAGGGATCCTGAATTCTCCCCCTCCCCGATCTCCTAAGGCATGCTGCGTGAAGAGAAGGCAAAATACACTGTGCTTAGTTCCAACAGCATCTGGAACCACACACTTGCCAGCATCCCTGCACTGACTGGGCAGCTGGTTTTAAGCAGAGAATTACCCAGGCTGAGTCCTACTCCCCTTTCCCTCTTGGGAAACCTCCACCTTGGAACTGTCTCTTCTAGTCAGTTCCTAGTTTTCATAAAAGCAGTAGCAAATTAATCTCTTGAGACTTTTAGCATCTTTCACATATGGGTGATACTGGCCAGCAGATTCCTGAGTTTATGGGGGAGATGGAAGGGCTCACAGATGGTAACGGCAGTCTTCTGTGACCACAGTACCTATTTTTCCCTCCCTCTCTCACAGAAATAAGAAACAAAAGAGAAAAGTACTGAGAGATGCAGAAGGTAGACACCTTTAGAGTTCAAAACAAAGGCGTGATTTGATGCAACCCCAAGGCAGCAATCAACAAAACTGACACACCCCAATGACTTGGAATAAAATGTCATCACTGCCCAAAAACCTTGTGGTTTCCGAACTTTTGAGGCTGATGGAGGGGAGGAGGGTAAAAGCATTACCTAAATGACTAGTTGTCTCACTCATTCTCACAAAAGAGACCAGACATCTTCAAAACTCTACTCCCAACTATGATTTCTTTCTCTCCCTCAGTGCAAAAACTTCATTCCATCCCATAAGTGCAAGAACTCACGCTCCAAACAAGTCTGACAAATATAACACACCATCTCTGGCTGGCCGGCCATCCCACTGCAAACCAGATTGAATCCCTCATCCTTTCAAATCTCTCCTGTCCCGACATCGTTTCCTCCTGGTCACACACCCAGACAGAACTCTCCTATCAGATTCCACTCCTGCTGCTCAGCCCAGCTCCCAGCTCTGCAATTAACAGACTCCTTGAATCAGGAATCTGATCCATCAGGAATCAAAATTTTAGGCAGAACATTAAGTTTTCAAAACCAGGGTTTTTTAAGCTGCAAAAATTTCGTTTTAAAACAGTGATAGTCAACTCAAGCTTCCCATCCCAAATGACCGTAGCCAAGTTTGAGACACTGGGCTTCAACACGTGAACTTACCAAGACTCATGGTCCCCGGCAACTGCCTGTGTGCACACCCCATGCTGTATGCTCAGATGGATTACCAGATAGTAGTTAACGCATATCTTAATCAATCTTGCATTAGATTAGAAGGGGACAGAACTACTACTGTTGCATTATGACAATCATGATAATTAAGTACTGTAACAGGACAGACTACTTAGGCTGTGAAATCCCTCTTCACTGGAGATTTTAGAGATGTTAGACAAGCACTGTTATCTGCAGTTATGCAACCAGAAGAGAAGTAATTTCCAGCCTTCTACTTCTGTGAACTTACGTTTCAGAGAAAGAAAAAAAGAAAATAAAAAAAGGAAAACACCCCAACATTTCAGCACTGAAACTGATTTCCTGTTGTGGAGAACAGCTCTTCTATTATTATTTTTAAATGCAAATTCAAGCAGTGAGCAGTTCCACAAAGTCTACAAGCTTAATAAAATAACTTCAAACTGCATGGAAGCTATTCACAGATTCCTGTCCTACCCAGTATGAAGCACCACCAAGACTGTTTTATTCAGGGCACAAACATTTTGTTCTGAAGGAAACTCTACAGACCACTTGCACACAGCCCTGGCTGGAAAAGTTGGATTCTGCTCAGAAAAAACAGCACGTGTTCACAGCACAGCCAGACACAATATAGCTCCAGTGACAGTAAGTCATGCACGCTATTGTTAGGAATAGAACACTTCTGAAGAACCTGACACACTGACTTTCGCTTCACTCTGGTGAGAAGGGCTGGGAAGGTGGTATCTCCCAAGGAAACAATGCCACTGACTATACAGGCTGCTGAGAAATACTTAATGAAACATAAAAAGGCAGAGCAGACAATGATGGAAAAGTCAACAAATGATTTTTTAGGGAAGTTTGTAACACGTGCTAGAGAGGTGCCATCAAAACAACAGTTTATACTGCATTCGCCACAGGAATAATTACAAGAAATACAGTTATGCTTCCCTCTTTGTCCAGGGTGAAGTCCGGTTTGCCTGCCTTCATCAGAGAAGGACAAGCAGACCACTTAGCCAACCTTTCACACATGGCTCCTTTGAGGGTAAAACCATTCATACTGAAGTGAGGTATCTGTGTAATGTCACAGGGCTGGATACTTGGTCTCCTCGGCAATCAGATGAGTGCAGCTTCCATTTCCTCACCGGCTATGCCTACACCGCACAGGGCAGTGGAGAAGTACTCAAGTTTGCTTGGTTTACCTAATGGAAAAAAGGCTCTTCTCAGCAGGGTGAACGGTTGTGTGCAGAACCCCGGGCTTTCACAGCTACACCACTCCTTCACACAAGTAGGCAGTTAACAGAGCACCGGCCTGGCATACAGGCTGCACTCCTACATGCAGCTATCCATCAGGCATACCAGGCATGCCCCCCAATCAGGCAGTCCGTTCCTATCTGCCAGGCTAACATAATAAATTTCATTCTTAGATTACATCTGAGTGAGCCATAGACAACAGGTATAGCTCCAGTAAAGTAGTAGAAATTGGGGTGCAGATAGGCCTAAAAAAAACCCTGTTTAATACACAAGATACAGTTGGTTACTAATTCAAACGCTGAACTAGAAGAACTCAGTTGAATAGCCAAATGAGGCTTTTCCTCACATCATACAATTCATATTTCAAACAAATTATGTTGAGACACTAAAGTAACTTTAACTGGCAGGACAGAATTGGTAAAGACGCTTCTGTTCACTCACTTGAATTAATAATTAAAATGATCATTAAAAAAATATACTTCAATCTCTCTACGATTCCATTCACACTGAAAATTTTGTGGCCCTGTTGAACCACAGAGATACAGGCTTTCTAAAGACTCCCAAAGGTAAAAGGATATTCTGTTTGCTTTAATTTTCACTTTATACTTCCCGCAAACAATTTATACACTAGACAATGGAATGCTGTCTACCCTGGATATGTACAACGAAGGAAAAGTGGTTTAGTATTGCATATCACAGAGGGGAGGCAAGTGAAACAAGGAAAGACTGTATCTTTAATATCAGGTCCGTAGGAACACCCAAACAAAATTCCTTAGCAATACTGGGGAACAGCTCATAGGCTCACCAACCACCTCTTCAAGCACAGCCCTCACAGTTAACGCATCCAAATCCTCGAAAATGTAAGGGTGTATAAGTGTGTCATAGCGCCCAACAAAAGATTCAGAAAGAGCCATTCCAAGTCATTTGAGAAATAAAGAACAAAGTGGCACAAACCACTTTTTTTCTATACTAGCCTTAAGTAAAATCTTAAGGGGTTTCAAAAGTTACATTGGAAAAAAGTCCTTACTACAGCATTTCTCTTTACAAGGATCAATATATGAGTAAATAGTTACCAGATAACTGTTAAAATCTGGATTTTATGGAGGAAGCCAGCAATATTTTCCCCCTAGTAACCACCAAATAATTCTGAATTTAGTTATTGTACCTTCAATTACAAAGATGTACGAAGAACTACCTTCTTTCTTTCTTTCTTCATTCATATTCCAGATTATGAGTGAAACTGTCATCCACAACCCCACTGTGAGATTATTTTTTTCCCCTGTCTTCTTTATGCATCTTTCCATCTCTCCTTTCCTGCCCAGGTCTTTGTTGGGGTCTCCCCAAGGATGTCCAGATATTCTCTCCTCCAGACAGAAGTTGACTAACCTGCTATGAAAATACTTTCCCCCTGTTGTCATGATCTTGCATTTATAGACACTCAAGTCTATGCAATGCTGAGATATAGTATCCATTCATTAATCAGAAGTAAGAATTAATAGGGGTTTTCAAACTACAAAGGCAGCATTTTCACTCTGATGCGAGCATACAGTTCAGACTTTGGGGGAGGGGGAGGGGAAGAGAAGAAAGAGCGTTGACTCTTTCATGAACATAAAAGGGCAGAATTACACATTAGTGTAGCTTCCCCATGTATAGACAATTTTTTCCTGAAATGCAGTGTAAACTTAAAATCCACCATTACTTCAACTAAAGCTCAAATCAGCCATGTAATTACTTTTACAGAGGATTATGACCAAGGTTTTTTAAAATGTGGATTGTTAAAATTTCACAATTAAGAAATAAATCACAATGGGAAAATAGGTTCCTAGTCACAAAACAACCAAACAAGCTTGCACCGTTAATACCCTTTTAACAAGGCAAAACCAGAACTGAAATATTGGGAGTGCTGTTGCCAGGTCAGGAGCGAGGTGAATTAGCAAAACCATGCAAACGGGTTCGTACCCCACCTGCCCAGACCTTGTCCTGGTTCAAATCCGTACTCGCTCCTTCAGTAACCCTTCTCCCTCATCAGGGCAGAGAAATTACCAACTCACTCAAGTTTTCACAATGGGAAAAAAAAGCCTACACTTCTAAAAAACTGTATTTGAAAGAGAAGTTGAGATGCTGGGCATTCTTGATTCATACATGCTGTAACACCAAGACTTTCGACCTTCAGAAGTCCCCTCTCCCAGAAAATAAAGAAGGAAAAACAAAAAAAGAAAACCACCCCTCAGAAGCTACCACAGCGAGACGCTGCAGACATCAGTCTAAAATAATGGCAGTCAAAGGTCAAGATGATATAGGCAACATCAATCTTTGCATTTACATATCTTCCTGAAAGACAGCTCTTAAAAAGCAGAAGCAAGAAGATTGGGGACTATCCAGCCAGAGCGATGAAGAAACTGCCTAAACATGTACAATTTACAGGATTTTCCTAATACTGACAACCAGGATCTTCAACTTTGACAAATAATTCGATTTTAAGACCTTGCTGAAATGTAATATGGAAACTACGATCGGCTTGTTGGGTCATCTCTGCAAGATGCAGCGATTTTCTCGCAAGGATTCATTTATGAATTATACACATCAGACTACAAAATAACACTAAGAAAAACAAGCACTGCAAATTGGATCCCAATTTGTAAAAAGACAACAAAGCCGTGGGAGTCTCCCCAAACTGCTGGAAAACGCATACAGCAAAAAGAATTGCTGTTAGTGCCTAACAAAGCCGGGTTAACACTCGGAAGGCTCCAACGTGCTCATCTGTCACCATGACAGAAAACCAAAGGATGCCAGACCAATACACAGCTCTCCTCCAGCATCACGGCCAAACATCCCACGTATCTGGCACACAATTAAAAACAGGTCCAGAGTGCCCAATGATCGGCACGAGGATGCCCTCAGCATGCATGCTTCCAACTTCTTGTTAAAAATAAAGTCTTCAAGATCGTTCAGCCTTCCTCAACGACATTCTGTGTTACCCTCCTATAATCACAAGTGACAACAGAAAGAGCTACATCTTCGCTTCAGATCTCCGTGGAAAAAAACCCACACATTACACTAAGTCCGTTACAAAGCTGCAGCACATGTTTAAGGCCCCTAAAAGCACCGATGCTGATAAAATTAAAAATGGCTGTGCCCAGAGATCCCACAGCAAACCAGGCACAGCTCGGCTGGCGATTACAATATATATTAAAAACGCCTGCGTTACCTTACAAAGGGCGAGGTATGCAAAACAAAAACCGATTATATATTTTTCCAAAACTGCAGTAAGTTAGGAGACGAGAGAAACAGAGCCAGGCAGAGCACACCGCCTGAATGCGGGTCGAGCTCATTTACACAATAAAGCAGATTTTATTCGCCGAGACGCTTAACGTACCGGGATTTCCCAACTTTTATCAGGCTTCCCCGCCGAAAACGGATGCACACCACTTTTTAAGGAGACACAGATGTGCCCAAGCACCGGCGGACCCCACCCCCCTTCCCCCTGCCAAAATGGCTAGCTCGTTACGCCCGCTGGCTACTTACCAGCCGCAGTGCTGAGCAGCGGGGTGGCACCGGAGAGCAGGAGCGCCAGCACAAGGTGCTGCAGTGGGGCAGTCATACCTGGGCGAGCCAAGGAGCGAGGCAGGAGGAATTAAAAAAAAAAAGGTAGCCCCGACGGCAGGAATTTCCTCCTCCTTTCGCACGGGCTTCCTCAACTCTCTCGGTTCACAATCCCGCCTGCAAGGGCAGATGGCAGCTGAGGGAAGCCGTCTTCGCTCTCACTCCATCACACCCGCCTGCCTCCATGCCTCGGGGGTCGGCACCGCTCCGCGGACCCCGGGGAAGCGCCTGCTCCTGCCTCCCGGCCCCGAGGCATCTCCTGCCGCCGAGCACCGGCGGCACGGTCCCGACCCAGCTGGGAAGCGGGCTGATTTCCTCCGCAGCTCCGCGGCGTCGAAGGAACGGCCCAGCGGCGAAGGAAACACATCCAGACGCCAGCCCGCGTCTACAGCGGCGTCAGTCCGGGCAGCCCCCCAGGCTGGCGGGGCGAGGACAGCCGGCTGCGGGGGCTCAGGCAGAGCCGCGTCCCATCGCGTTAAAGGTCCTCGTCCTCTCGCCGCCCCTCCTCGCCGCCTCACGCACCCGGGAAGGCGGCGGCGATGCCCTCAGTCGCTCCGCGGCGAGGCGCGACCCGCTCGGCTCTCACGGCGAGGGCTGCGGCTGCACCCCGGCCCATCTGTCTGCTCCGTCGGGCGGGCAGCGCCGCGCAGCGCCGGCCCCCACCCCGGCAAAGGTGGAGCGCGGGGCGGCGGGAGGCAAGGCCCCTCCTCGGCGGCCCCAGCTGCGACGGCACCCGGCTCCCCTCAGCGCGGCTGAGGCCCTGCTCCCCCTCCCCGAGCTCCCGCAGCGCCAGGCAACCCCCGGCCCGGCCTCCTCCCTGCGGGCTCCGCTCGCCGCCGGGGGCCGGCTCAGCCCCTCCGCGCTGCCGGCACGGGTCTTCGCGGCTGCGGGCGGGAGCCGAGGGCCGGAGGTCCCGCGCCGCCGCCGCCCGCCGGCACCAACGGCTCCCCCGGCTCCAGACACAAAGGGGAGTCGCTCCAACCGCCAGCTCGGGCGCCCGGCCCGCCGCGCCACGCCCCCCGCCGGCCGCGCCACGCCCCGCGCTGACGTCACGGCGGCCCGTCGGGCACCGCCCCGCGCCCTCCCCGCCGCGCCCCTGACCATAGAGGTGGGCCTCCAGGTGGGTAGAGCAGGGCCCTCCCGCGCTGAGGCGGGGCGCGCGGGGCGGCCTGCCCGCCATGTTGGGGGGGGGGGGGGTCACGGCCCGCTGGGCCGCTCCGCGCTCGGCTCGGCTCGGCTCGGCTCGGCTCGGGGCACCGTGAGGAGCAGCCAGGTCCGGGCCTTGCCCCGCCTGGCACGGGGAAGGCTGCCGGCAGACCTTCCCAGGAAGGCCGCGGGAAAAACGACTGGGAGCGCTTCAGCGGGGAAGCGCGAGCTCAGGAATCACAGACCCACGCTCAGCCGAACGAGCGTCCGCAGGCTGCGAGACTGCAGCAGCTCTGACCCCCACGGCCTGCCGGTCACACCCCACGCTTCTGCCCTCCCGGCCACCGGCCCTGTCGAGCACAGGCACCAGCACTGCCACCCGCTCCTCTCTCCCTTCGTGAGCCGGCCCTGGGCCTTCCCAGAGTGCACCCAGCTCGCGCGCTTCAGCCACCCGGCTCTCGGGAGCAAAGCCGGTTTTCTGCCTCCCGAAGAGGTGTTATGATCGCAAAGCGAAAACCAAGTCAACCCACTGAGCTGTTGGCGTGCTTTAACCTTTGCCGTGCTGCACAGACCAGAGAGAACTGGGGCCGGCAGCCGATGGGAGGGCTGCAACTGGAACGCAGTGTCCGATGTTCTGGCCTAGCAAGGCTCGCTCAAACAAGTTTCACTGGGTGTAGCGCAGAAGGTGGTTCTTACAAACATCCTGCATGCAGAAGGTGCCTTTATATCCAGGCGTCTCCAAAGGGTCGATCGTGGGAAATACTTCCCTGTGCCTGAATTTTACACCAGTTTCCAGAATGGAGTGCAAGGAATGCAGGTTCAAAAACCCAATTCCTCTCCTCAAACTATTAAATGCTACTAAATAAAATGGTGTAGTTGCAAATCAGAGTTACAATTTTAACAATAATAAAAGGCTTCTGCATAACTCCATTCCTCTTCACAAGCCGTAACGGTGGGAAGAGACGTAATGCAACTCTTGCATCAAGAGAATTAAGTGTATTCTAGTAGGATTTTTACCACTGTGATGCTTCAGCCAAAGACATAGTTCGCCATTCCTAGGGTCAGGCTGAGTTTATGTGGCTGATGGTTATAAACATGTTTTAAAAGTTTGTTACAATATCTTTACTTCCAATCTATGCAGATCCAACACGGATATTGGTGAGAGACAATAAAATATAGAATCCCAGATTATAATTTGTATTGCCACTTTCCAGAACTGCAACCACATGTTAACCACAGTATCCTTCCTGTTATTTGTGGAATGTCAACTGTCAAGAAATAACCTTTAGAAGGAAAAAAAAACCCCAACAACAAACAATAGTTTTACTTTCAAGAGAGGGAGAAAAACCCAACACAGCATTTTTTTTTTTGTGGGCCTAAAATCCAGTGTTCTTATCTGGCTCAGCAAAGACACCAAACTATGCAACAAGCCTTCTGCCCAGCTGTACCTACCAATAAAAGAAGCGAGATCTACTTTGTTCACCGAAAACAAGAACCTAACTGTGTGCGTCACACAGCACTTTCACCGTTTAGAAAATTACTGTAATTGTTTATGACGTGTATCAAAACCTGCTCAGCCTGAAGTAAATTACAGAAGTCTCGCTTGTTTTGATGGTTCTAGTTTTGGCTCATTAATACTGGGAGTTCTTCTCCACAAGACATTGTACAAAACATATTCTGCCTTAAAACACTTACTTTTCTTTTTTTCTCTCCACAAAAGGGATTGGGTTTTTGTTCTGTGTTTTCCTAGAAAGAAGGAACAAGACATGCCATTTTAATACAATTATTTTCTCTCAGTTTCACAAAACCCCAGATCCCGATCGAGGAAACACCCTTGTGAAGGCCATGGGGCTGTGGATCTGCTTCACCTCAGCTTGCATCAGGTCCTTGGACTAATCTCCCAGACTTGCAATCCCCGCACTTTGCAAGACTTTCTTCTCCTTCCCTGCCCTATTGTGAATTTTGCAAAAGCCCTTCTCCGCAAGGGCCAGGTCCCTCCTGCGCAGCGCGACTGCCAAGGGCCTCTGGCCGTGCCCCGATGCTGGGCTGCTGAGCTGGAGCCACTGCACCCCTGTTTCTCTGCAGCTGGCGGGGCTGAGGAGGGGCTGACCCTCCCGCTCCACCACACAGATGTAGGAAGTAATCACCGCTGTCTAAGCACAGAAGCAGCTTCCTTTTCCCACGGTGGTGGGAGGAAACCAGACATCTAAACTGTCACACTCAGACTCTCTCATTGTTATGTGCTTGGACAAGAACATATTTATAATTCTTTCTGTGATATTGTTTTATCTGTAAACTAGGATTTCGCTAACCTAATATTCAGCAATGTCCAGTTATAGACCCACAGAAAAATACTCAGGATGATGGAAACTTGCAGAGTTGCAGCACAGTAAATCCACGGTGCAGGTTCACGTAAGGGTAGGGAGGAGGCAAGAGAAAACCTGTAAAACTGACAAAGATTTGAAAGAAAATATGCTGGCTCATGCACGGTATTTCCACTGGCAAGAACTTCACCCAATGAAACAACAGTACTGAACTTAACAGAGGCCAGACTATTAAAAGGTAGAATGAGGAGATGCATGTTTGCTGTTCTTGCAGTGAGGCAGGGGCAAGGCTGCGCCTGGAGGGCAGTCATGGGGCAGGGGGCAAGGACAGCGGCAGAGGAGCCCGAGTACGGTGGCTGCAGGCTCCCCGAGACATCATCCTGACGTGCACCAAGACCACGGCAGGACAAGGGAGCTTTGAGCGACCCAGCAGCACGCAGCACACTGGGGCTGCCTCTGCGCTTAAGTGAGGCACCGGGATGCGAAATGAGGCTGATGATAGGCATCTCAGATGTTTCCCCGCTGTTGGTCATACTGCAGACACCAACATGTTGATATCAGTTGCAAATTCAGCACTGTACGTAAGTGAAATTAAACATGTCCTTGTTAGCAACATCTCCTTCAAACAACACGTTTATTTTTAATTACTTGGAATATGGAAAACTATGGAATACTCTCTTGGAAGCATGAAAAAGAAAAGTGGAAAATAAAATGAATAAAGCATGAAGAAAACCAAAATGAACTACTAAACAACAGCTTGAGCCCTATTTCTTTTTTAGAAACTGCAATTTTCAGGCACTTTAAAAAGATTTCTCAGGATAGGTTCACTGTTATCCAAGAGTTCTTCAGCACTGACGCAACTTCACTGTTATCATTGTTGGGACGCAGGGGACTGTTCTTTTTGACAGGGCCTTTCATGAAGTCAACAAATCAGTTTAAAACAAGCCATAAATTGTATTTGGCTGCCCACTGGGCTTGGCCTGAGTGTTCTCTCAGTGCTGTCATAAGTGTTGGGGTAAGGGGATAATAACATGGCCCGATGTTGAGCTTTTAGGGGATGTTTTGTTCCTAATTCAAAAATGAAGCATCCCCATCGCACTGACTCTGATGCATAAACGTATGTTAAAACAGCAATCAAGATGTTCAGACTTTCCTAAAAATAAACACCCCCATCCTGGGTCCTAAGTAATAGCTGAATAAATAAGGGATTTGGTATGGGTCTCCACCACGAATGCCTGCCACTCATTGCTAAATTAGGGATCTGTCAGCAAGATCATCTCCCCAATCTCACCTCCTGTAACTGTACGTGGAGAGAGAGGTGGTTTCTGATAGCTAGCATCCAAGCCTTATATAGCTCTCTAGATTATTATTAACATCCTGAATTGCAGCCAGAACAAACTGAAAAGACAATACTGTCTACTTACAGTCTGCTGAGTTAGCAGCTAAAGCTTCAGCCAATGCAGCCAGACAAGTACTCACACGCACACATCGTTACCCTTGGAAGTATTCAGTTACTTATTTTATATAGATTCTCCCATTGGTGTCAAATCTGGAGCGTCACACAGAGGCATTAATGCACCCCTGTAAGTCCTGTTGGCATTAAAAGGTCAGGATAGTGAGGGTGGCTGTAGGAAAACCGTTATTACAGGGAAGTGGACGTATGATGTGCAGAAAGAAAAACAGTGAATCTTCCGGGGACTTCATAAGCAACCTGGACCCAGAAGTGCCTTTCTTCAGCATGGACACATTTCCTTGGGAACAGGGAAAGGCACCCAGCGCTTCAGAGCCTCCCCACAACCTACCAGCATTGCTTTCACCCAGTCTGAATTACCATCAGTTTCTGCTCCTTTTCCAGGACTCGGCTTCATCCTGGGAAAACAGATTCCACAAAAGAGGGACGAAGAGACATCAAACTGTGACTGAAGCTCTAGAAAAGTCCTTTGCAGGGGAAAGTCAATTCCTTTCTGTTCTTTCTGACAGGCAGGGAAAGCACTATCTACGACTATCTGTCTGCCCTGCCAAGATGAGAGACTGGCAAAACCTCCCGTGGCATCACATACCAGAGCAGGCTTTCATGCTCAGAGTTCTACCACCAGCCTCAAGGAAACGGTAAATTGAAATCCCTGCCTCAGAGGGAGATTGTTTCCCCTTTAGTCCAGTTAAATAATCTGTGCCAGACATTACTTTTGGCCTTTAGACTCATAAAAGTCCGTGTGAAGGCTGTTATGACTTCATTTTCCTTTGTCTCTGAAGCACAGAGAAGAACACCAACTTTCGAGCCTTTGAAAAAAAATAAACACTTGCGAGTATGAACTAGTAAGTGTTTTCAGACCTGGGTTTTTCTAACTCCACCACGTTGCTGTGTAATCTACTGCAAGACGAGTCACCCTCTGCAATGAAGTCATGACAGACTTTGACATCATCATCCTGTATCGAAAGATAAATTTTGTGGCAGCTTTGTTTACTTTTTGATGAGAGATTTTAATTAATTTTATGCAAAAATTAATTGCACCACTTTTGTGGTAGTCCCTGGAAAGATTTCTTTTGATATTAAACTTCTTTGACACTGCCCTCACATTCCCTGGTTTTGGTATAGCGAGTGGTTTCCTGTGAGGAGCCCATAATTGCATGATTAAAGATGCGCGGGTCAAGCCTGGAAAAGGAAGGAGATGGATGTGTGACAGGCAAGCCTTTGGTACCCAAGGAGAAGGAAGAGGAAGGTGCACGTTCTGGGATAAACACACGAAGGGAATATTTTGTATCTAAAAGGATGAGCAGTGAAATAGTTAATAGTCATTTTTATGTTTCATAATGCATGATATTTCCCTGTGATAATGAACTACCAACAATGCTCATAGCAGTTGCTGTCTCGTTTTAGAGATAACACTGCTTAGTCTGTGGAAACTTTAGCTCCATTTTGGGGGTGGAGGTGAGAGAAACTTCCAAGCTAGCACTGAGAAGCGCCTCCCACTTTGAATTACGCCTGAAATCATATGTTAGAGGCCCTTTACAGCTTGCCTGAATCTCTTGGCTTGTTCATCACAACATAAAATGGGAAATTTGCTGCAGGCTGTTTATCAGTTCAAAACATGACTTATTCATTAAATCCAACAATGGACTTAGTCAGAAACAGAGATGTAATGAGTTGTGCTGGAATCATCTTCTGGTCCATAGCAGAGGAGTATGTCATCACCAAAGACCTGCAGGGTTTCATTCCTGAGAGCTACCTGAGCCTTCTCACACTCGCGACAGACGGCTGGGAACAGAACTCATGGCATCTCCAACACACTCTCCTACTGTTGCCTTCCTTTTTCCTTCTGATTCTGGGGTGGGTTTTTTTTGTTGCTGCTGTTTGGGGGTTTTTTAATCACTCACTACACAAGCTATTTGGAAGTGCAATCCAGGTTGGCTTTCAAAAGCCACCTTTTTCCTTTTGGTTCTTTAATTTCTCGCAGATGATTAGTCCTAAAAATATTTCTCTAATCAGCACAATACTTCTATCAGAAATCTAATAAAAATGCCCTTTGAGAACAAAATGAAACCCTCTGATAAAGCCTTGGTGGCCCTGCACCCAGTTTGCCATGGCAGATGTCTGGAGGAAGCAGCCCATGTGCATGCTGATTGCTGGCCATCCTTGAACTCCACGCCAGCTTGACAAGTGGCAGATGACCATCTAAAGAAGAGATGCAGCATCTACAAATCACAGTTGTTGTTTGTTATTTTAAATGACATGTTTTAACGGCAAACCAGCCATGCATGTAACCGCTCCCCAAACGTCCTCAGCGGTGGTACCGTTTGCCCCTGGGTGATACCAGGTGTTGGAGGTGCGAAGCCTTGGTGTTACTCCACTTCCCAGAGGACACACTGTACCGCTTGAATGGCTCCAACATACTCCTCACTGTACGCCAAGCCTGGATGGCTGGTGGGGATGGTGGCACACTCAGGGTTGCATTTGTCCCCTACCTTTTTTCATCCTTTCTTTGGCAGCTCCTTCACAGATGTGGTTCTCCTCTGAGGCGGCTGTTTTGGGCTGTCATTCGGTGTCAACAGGGCACACATCCACCGTCTCCTTCTCTCCATGACCTCCAGCAGTTCTAGTGCAGCCCTCAGCCTCTGCTGTTACCTGGCTCCTTGGTCTCTTCCTATTTCCTTTTGAAGGGGTCAGCATCAGTGTCGAGGGAAGAGCTTTTGATCAGGCTTCTTACAACAGTTTCCCTTCACAATGAGAAAGAGTGCTTCAAAGACAAACCCAACAGCAGAGCTTCTTCAGGTTTTGTCTTCTCTTGCCAAGGTAAAAACCACTGGGAACAGAGTTATAACTGAAGCATTTTTCAACTCGGGCCTTCCTGCCACTGCAAGCAGAGGGCTAACCTCTCCTGGAGGTATGGCTTTCCAGGGAAAGCTGCTGCTCTGAGCGTGCCTGCTCAGTGTCCTCTCCTGCCTGCGGCAAGCTCCAGGAACATCACCTGAAGAAAGAGAAAAGTAAAATTGTTACCTTGTACTACACCAAACAGGCAATTTCTATCCCTTATGCTTCTGCCGGAACATGACATCTGTTGCCTGACAATTTTGAAACTTATTTTTATCTGTGAAGAACATTCCTTCAGATGCAGAAATGAGTCAGTATCTCTGTATGGCCTGCTTGCCTCTCAGATTGATTTGGAAAAATAGACCCAGCTAACTGCTCCCCTGAACATCCATCAGGAACTGTTGAAGCAATACAGGCCAGGCCACCGACCCCAGTCACTGGCACCAGTGTGGAGTTGCTGGGGCACTCAGCCAGCATTGAGGGCACGGTCTCTCCCTTCACCCTGTGCTATCTTCTGTCATTTGAAACTGCAGAGGTCTAAAAAACTTTGACTCACAAATGGCAACCAGGTCTCCAGAGGCCATTTCCAGACTTGCCCTCAGCTTCCCACCCATGGTGGCATCCATGGACATGGTGCCTGGGCAAGGCGTAGCCATACAGGGAACAGGCTCCTCTTGGCCACCGCGGCGTGCAGAAGACACCAGCAAGCCCTCCCAGCCATGCTGTCGCACCCCTGCACAGTGCGGTGCTAGGCTGCGGCTCCCCGCCTGCCAGGCAGGACCGGGACAGAGCTGAGCAAGGGGCTGCTGATCACAAAGCCTCACTTTAAACATCCCCGAATTTGGGTAACCAAGTGAGGCACCTGCACCTGGTGCACAGCCGGAGCTGGGCTTCGCTTCCCTCCATCCCAAAGCTGCCTTGCTCCTTTGGCCCAGCCCCAACAGATACAGACACAGTGATGGGGTAGGGGGGTGGCAGCACATCTTGTGGTGGACAGAAGACTCCCGCGGCCAGCTGCGCTGACGCTGCACCGCACTGAGATGTGACTGGAAAAGGCTCAAAAATTTCTCTGTGCCTGCGCAGAGGAGAAGGTCCCTGGGGAAGGCCAGCAGATAATCTTGTGCTCAGAAGGAAGCAGCAAGTCCCATGCTTCACTCAACCTAGCCAAAAGCTGTAAAGCAGATTTCTCCTGCCCTGTACTAGTGTTCAGACCTCCCCTGCGTGTTTTGTTGATGAAATCTTTCACCCCAATTGGGGAGATAGCTGTGTTTGCTAAACACGCGCTGCTTTGCTACCAGAACAGCTTCTGACCTTGTCCTGTCTTCTTCTGGCGTTTGGCAAATACTTATCAGCACTCGCAGTGACCTCCAGCCAGCTGGGCAGAAAGCTTTGGAGTCAAACATGTGCACAAATAATTCCAGGGGCAGCTGTTACTACTGTATTATCTCCTCCTGTGGTTTTACAGATACAAATAGTTAATATGCGTTGCAGTTCGCAGCCCCTTTCCCTTTAGCACACCAAAGAGCATCTCCCTTCAGCTCAGGGCCATTAAACCCATCTCAACAACGGGGCCCTTGAATCTGGTATTAGCCTGCACTGCCAAATGTATCCTACCCTCGGATGAAACGGAGCCCAAAACAGCTGAAGTCACAGATCACAGACCTGCCATCTTTAGCTGAGAAGGTCACCGTTTAATCAGCCTTCCCAAATTAAATGGAAACAGAGGCTGCTCTGTGCGTATCCAAACATAGCACCCCCTTTCCGACTCCTCCGGCCTCCCGCAGCTCAGACGCGAGGTGTTTTTTCACCCTGACACGGAGAAGTCCAAGCCTGATCAGAGTTCATTCAACCCGGAGAGCAGCAATGACTCGCTTCCAGAAAACGACTATTATGGCTAGAGACAATGATGAAAGCCTGTGCGAAGCTGAGACCAGATGTGTGCTCTGCTCACTCCAACTGTTGCTTAGAGCAAAGCCCTGGTTTGTTTTGTTTTTGTTTTTTAAACAAAACAAAACAGAGCACTGACAGGAATTAGGCCTCATCTGTAACATTTTTGTGATGTTTTTCTGCACTGCCACTACAAACGTGTAGCTGGGCTGGGAGCACACATCCACCAACAGTGCTGCAGCGGCCACCAACCTCCTGCCAGGGCACAGTCACTCCCAGAGGGTGGATGAAAACATAGAAGGAGCCCTTAGACTAGATAGGATAGAAATGAATGGGGATGCCATCCCATTTAAGTTCAGCTCCAGGAATCAGCTTGCTGTCGTTGGGACTTTGTGTTACTGTTTCATCAGGATGCTGTGTACCGTCCCCTGGAAATCTGAGCGATTGCACGGCCACAATAATTCTTTGCCTTTATGGCAAGCCTTCCATCAGAGGATCTCAAAGCAACTTGCCAGCAAGAACGGGCACAACCTCACACTGTGCCTGTGAGATAAGCAAAGGATGGAATAGATTAACTGCTTAAAAGCACACAGCAGCTCTGTGGGATGAAGGGAAAATGAGAAAAATATGTATCCGCTTGAAACCGTACAGGGTTTTATAGAGGCAGCCTGGCAGGCTGCCAGGATGCTGAAACTTCCACCCCTACACAACCACGAATACCATGGAAACCAGCAGGGCACTGGCAGCCAGGAAAGGAGATCAGCAGAACACCGGCTTTCTACAAAATGTAGCCAGGCTGGGACACTCCTGCTCTCCTGAGTGAGGGAGGAGTACATGCCCAACCACCAGTGCTGCTGCCGGTGTGAGCAGGGCTCCAGGAGGAGGGTTCTCCCAGCCCAGGGTGATGTCCCTTTCTGGGTGGTGGCTGGTGGATGACAGCGGGGGCCTGCTCAAAGACTGCTACATCATGTCAGCTGTGGTCTGGAGGTGATGGAAACCCTGAGTGCCAGGAAAAGCTTTAACACGTGCTGGGAGGTGTAGGAAGATAAAAGTAAGTTGACACCTGAATAAGGACAGAGAAGGAACGTGCATGTGCAAGCTCCTGCATGCCCTGTCTGGTGAGGCACGATAAAGAGAATGCATGAAACACTCAATGGTAATAGCAGTGTCCCCCTCCTCTGAATTCCAAGAAAGCTCAAAAAAGGATTCCTTTAAGCTGAGCAAAAGTAAGGAAAGAGGCCTGGAAAACAAAACCAAAAATAACAAACGAAACTGAATATAACAGGAATTACAAAAATAAACAAACCCAGACAAGCAGTCGGGGAGGAATGAACACACTGTTAATTTATCAAGTACACCGTGCACACATTAAACCATAGAGAAAGCTCAGAGAAATAGCCAGCCGCCCAACTGAGCAAGGACACCTGCTTGTTACCAAACAGCACACATCCCTTAAAAAGTCATACTCTTGGTAAGCAAGTCAGGAGGGATCCGAGCATAAAACAGCTGTACTCATTGGAAATGCTGCTAAGAGCAACAGCAGCATCTTGTAAGCTGGATACGGGGCAACCTTGGAGATATGCACGTCCCAGCACCAGGCCTAGGGAAAACAGCCTGGTCAGTGGAAATGAGAGGCAGGTAGGGAGATGGACACAAAGCTCTCCCTCTGGCTCTCAGCAGCTGAAGGGTGTGGAGGTGATCTGCTGCAGGTCCGAGCTGGAACAGAGCTCAGAGGTGAGAGGGGAATATTTCATGGAAAAGCAGAGAGGACTGAAAAACCAGAGAAGCAGCAGAGCCCCGTTTCTGCCACACTAAAATGCACAAAGTGAACGGGCCTTCCAGTAACCACAGGGAGGGCTGGAAGGGGACAGGGTGCTGCCACGGCCGGCCTGATAAGGCTCTATCCAGGAACCAGCAAGGGCCACACAGCTGGCGCAGGACCATGCACACAGCCCGACCTGAGAAACGGGTCCAGAGGAGCGCGAGAACAACAGGATAACATCAGGCTTTTCTCACGCAGCCGAAGGACCGCCACTGGTCATCAGAAGACAAGTGCAGATGGGAGACTTTAAAGCGGTGCCAGAAAAAACAAGCTACAGCCAGGGTCGAGGAACATGGGATCCGACTCCTAGTTGTCAGCAGTTGTGGTGTATACATTGCTGAAAACAGATGCAGTGCCAGGAAAATCCAACTCCCAGCATGAAAAAAATAACTTAAGAATGATAATGAGAGAAGCCAAAGTAACTGCGACTGTGAATTAGCGATTACATAAAAGCTTTTATCTTAAAGTTATGTCAGGCCAAATTCTGAAATCATTTTTTCAGCCAGAATGCTCCCTCGAGACCCTGTGATTTGGCCACAAATTGCTACATCTTAAAAAAAAAGAAGAAAATAAAAAAAAACGAAACAGAGACTTTCTTTTTAAGCTAACTGATGACTACTCAGCAGCCAATGGCCTTGACTTCGCATCAGACACGTCTCCAGGAGGGAGGTGAAGTTCCCCGCCCTATGCCACCCTCTGTCCATACAGTGTAACCGTGAGGCACAGTGCAGTTCTCAGGATTTGCTCCCTTATGTGGCTGCCATTCAGGGAAGCAGGAACATTGGGCTGTTAGGTATGAAGGGAAGCACACATTAGTCAAAGCTCCCTGAAACAAGTAGGATACAATCCATATGGCGCTTCCTTCCACTGAGACGTATGAAAGCTACTCCTGAAGAACTGAATGCAGTAGTTGGGTACCGCCATAAAGAAATGTAGTCATAATCACTGCTGACCCCTTTCCTTTTTTTTTTTTGCAGAGCTGCAGTGTTCTTTGGTATGTCTGGGCTAAACAGAGACAAAAAATGTCTTTTCAAAATAACTGATCTGGATTAAATCCAAGCGGTGTCCTAGTGGCAGGCAAACAAGAACTGCATAAAGATCCACTCTCCCACAGCAGGAGCTTCCTCCCATTCCCTGGGCATTATTAAGCCCAGCAGCAGCTCTAGGCTTCGCACCTGGAGGCCTCTGTGCAGTTTCAAATGGAGCATCTGCAAACCCCAGGCTCAGTGAGATGCGGCAGCTGCAGGCAGAGTGCCTGCCCTGCAACCGCACCGATGCTGCTCGCTTCCCGGCACCTTCCCCCATTCTGTGCTGAGACCTACCACGCACATCAACCTTCCCTGCTTGTGCTTTGGCCTTGGCTTGCCCCAAGTAATACACTGCCAGCCTACAATTTCTAAATAAGTATTGCAAATAACATGAGAAAATGATCAATATGTTAAGCAGGAAACCTACCCTTCCTAGGAAAGACAGCCTGCTGCAATAGCCCTTCCAAAAGCAAGGGAACGTGCTCAAATACCTGTCGTAAAACCTGAAGCTACAATGCTCCCCAGCCAAAAATGCTGGAAATTGCTCTTTCAAGTCATGCAAACACTTCAAAGTTTCTGAAAGGAGAAAGAGCTGGAAATAGTTTCAGATAAAAGGACCTTTCATGCCAGCTGGCAAAAGGCAAACAGATGGATCAGATAGATGGATAGACAGGGCTTAAAGCCACTTTTGTCTCAACAGTGGGCTGGGCTTCTGTATGCAACATCTGAAGGCAGCATATCGCATCATCTGACCCTTGAATGTTAGCTTTATAACATCGTATCAGATGAAACCACCGTGTTCAAAAGCATCTCTCAGCCTGGCAGGACTCTTGCCCTCCTCCCCCTCTGCCCAGCAGCACTGTCAACAGTCCCTGGGCTGGCTGGGCGCTTGCACAGACCTTTGCCCCTCAGTTTTCCCCCCAGGCTCAGTTCAGCAGTCCACCCTCTGTCAAAGCTCAAGAGGGTTTGCTGTGGCACAGGGAGTTTTGCAAGTATTTAGGCAAAACACCTTTTTTCCCCATACTGCAACAGCAGCAGCGTGAGTGCAGCCGGTGATAAATGAAGGATGCTGGGAAGGCTGAAGGGAAATCCCACCAAAACCATGTTTGATAGGCTTTAACAGAAACTTACAGAAAGCAGGATGTGATGCAAACAAAACAAACCAGGGTAAGCATGCTGTATTTTTGGTAGCCTGCTCAGCGGGAGAAAGGTGATGTTTTGGTTCAGCTATGATTTCGGAGACTGAATCAAGAGAGGCCAAACTGAGCTGCCTCAGGACAAGACTGAGGCCTTGATCGATGGGGATGGGTCTGAGCCACAGGGTTTGCATGAACCCTCGCGGTCTGCTTACAGCCAGACCCCCGCTCCGCACCACTTACCTGCTTTGTGTGTAAGATGACTGTGGTGTGGGGTCAGGATGTCCCCAGTGCTGGCAGCTCATTTCATGTGATGTTTGTCACAAATCACAAGGGCCACAGTCCCCTCAGGCTCCCTCTCGTAGCTTGTCCCCCAGGACTTCACAGTGTTGCTGCCAGTGTGACATCCCGGCTCTGCTGGACCACCAGCCAAAGCAAGCCCAGGGTCTCTGCAGCACCTCAAGTAGTGCACAGAGATCACAGAAGTCTGAAAAGATTAAAATAAGTACATTGAACAGGACCAGGAATAGTTTAACTTCCTTTCAGAAATGTGGGGTTTTTTGCTGTAGTAGGACTGTGCGTCCTTGGAGATTTTAGAATTGCTAATGAATATTAAATATTTATCAAGAAATTCACAGTTGAAAGTGGTCCGCAATGACAGATCAAAAAAGAAAATCACCTCTGCACCATTTCTATTCTTGTTTCTTTATGACACATGAATTTATACTGACAGACTTTAATAGTCACCTTTATAGATGGTGCTGCTTTTCACATCAGACATTAAAAACACTTTCCTGTCTTGTCCAGGAAGACTCCAAGTTACCAAAGACATGGCAGGATTATGCCATCAAAGTTACAACATCCAAGCCCTGGCATGACTAATCCCCACGTAAATGGGGAAGACCAAGATGTGCAGTTTGTGTGGTGGGTACGTACAGAGCCAGATGGTCTCCTCCAGCTCACAGGCGCATGGGAAGCGTGTCATCTCCACATGGGGATGGCCTGGGGTGAGCAAGGATCTCTGGCACCTTGTTCCTCGTGTCCCTTCACAGGGACAGTGGTGCAGGTCCTGCAGGCATACCGGGGTTTACCTCATCGTGGTCCCTCTCTCACATCATGGTTCACAGTAAGGGAATTATTCCCAGCAGGAATACTGGATTTTGTTTACTTACTTTCGTAAGCATGCTCATAGGGGAAAAAGCCTCCTTTCCATAAGGCATATTGTCACTTTCTACCTGTGGCCTTTGAAAGACAAGCAAAGCAGCCTTCTCTGTGTAAACCACACAGCCAAAAATACTTTAGACAGTACCCAGACTTCTTTGTTCATCTTAGAGTAGTTGTCAGAGACGACATCGCCATCTGCACTTCTCTGTCCTGTAGACATCATCCTGTGATGATTCACACAGCTCAGCTGAAGGGCATTTCTAAAGCGTGTCTGTATGATGCAATGATGGAGCTGTGTCAAATCCGACACCCAAGTGCTCGTTTTCAGAGTAAGGACACTCAGTTTTGCTTTGCAGAACCAGTCTAGCCAGAAACATTTATGAACTTGACCCAAATCCTTCTCCAGCACAGAGCAGGGGCAGCTGATGCAGGCTCTCATGGGGGTCAGCGTGGGCCCCTGCCCACTCTGCAGCTGCAGAAACCCCCGGGACTTCTGGTGGGTGGCTGGCAAGGGAAGAGGCCGTGCCCAGGTCACTGGGACCTCAGTACACTGGGACCTCGGCCTCAATTGCCATTCTTGGTGGGAAACCGCACTGGTTTTGGTGGCTCGGAGAGGCTCTGCCTTTAAAAGCTGGCTGGCAGGATCTCATCCACCCTCTGTGAAGAGGCAGAGGCACCACTCTTCACCCAGCTTCGTTAGCTCAGGGGAAGGTGGTGACGAGGAATTACTGTTCCGAGGGATTTGCCCCAGCAGGGCAGCATTTCCTACGCTTTCCGACATTGAGCTAACAGCACAGAGACCAAAAATGAGAGACGTGTAGAAACATGAAGCAAAACCTGCATGATGTGCAGGCACGAAACACAGCCACAGGCAGGGAAAATGGCTTGTTGCAGAGATTTCTAAAGGTCAGAGTTTCACGCGGGGACGGCAATCAGCAGCTGACAGCCAAAGGAAACCCAGATGTTTAAGTTGCATATTGACCAAATGTGACTGAGAAATCAGAGAAACATAATAAGCACAGATTCTGTTATTCTACATTCAGCCTTTTTTTTAGGTTAAAAATGCACTTGGAGCTCTTTTTTGTAGTTTTGACCTCAGCAAACGGGAGTTGTTCAACCATCAGTATCAGAGTAGCGAGCTCCAATGATTTATTGCCAACTTCATGCACGCTGATATTTTTGACAGCCCGTAGACTCACGTGATTAATCATTGTTTCAGCTGTTATCAGCATAAGTTTAAGTTTTATGTTAAAATAAAGGAAAATAAACCCTAAAAACATATATGCCAGGAGCCAGCCAAACCCCAGAAGCTGCTAGTTGTAAAACCGCTCTCATTTTTTCAGCTGATCACAGGGTGTGGGACATAACAGTCGATTTTTCCTTAATGCCTGCAGCTACTTTTAGATGGTGCCCTAGATTGTACTTTCAGATTGCACAGGTACATTTGGGCTGTGCTATTGTCACAGGCTTCAGTGCCCGTGGTACCTGCACTCTGACTCACCGCAGCACCACGAGGCGTTGAAGGATCCACCTCCACGGACATCCTGCGCCCTGCGGCTCTGGTGTCCTGTGAAGCCTTGTGCAAACCCCTGCGAACGGTGCAGCTTTCCCAGGTGAGGGGACGCGCTCGGCAGGAGGCTCCGGGAAATGCCGGTTAGAAAGGGCTGGAGTCAGCAATGTAAAAATAAATCCAAACCTCGTGCATCAAAAGGTATTTAGTAAAAAGGAGTATTTGTGGTCCTGCTCTATTCTTTAGGTACAGCCTCTGACAGAAGTGGTTTCCTATAGCAGTTCCTTGGCCCCTTTCGTCAGTACAATGATTCACATCAGTTGGACTTTGGAAACAAAAGTAAACAACCTGATAAAAGAGATGGCTGGTTACTGAACAAGGCTCTAACCCTCACTACAAGTCATCCTGAACATTTGCCTGTCAACCCAGTCTCTGTGAGGCCCTTTATGAGTCTTTGAAAGTAAATAGATCGCCCTTAATCATAACGAGAGTTGGAGCCGTCTGAAATACTGCACCTAGTGACTCTGAACTTCTACACTTTTCAAGAGACTTGAGAGTTTTACAGGCCTTTGGAGAACAGACTTTCACTTGCAGCTCACTGAATTCACCACCCTGCCCCAGCAATGTCAACAAAGTCTCTGTTGTGAGACTTGCAGACTTACCCATAGCGATAGTACATCGCTTTTTGCATAAAATGAAATACTTCCTGGTTTGAGGGTGTGGCCAGGCAAATAGAATGGTCTGGTTTCTTTCAATAATTTTGGTGCTATTTGTATCTGCACCCTCTTTAATAGCTTCAGGCGCATTAGTTTTCAGGAATACCTGCTTCAAGGCATAAGCAATGAAAGTTCTTGATCTGTCTTCCCCTGTGCGGTTTCAAACCTCTTCTCCCAAAACAGGTGCGAGGCCCTTTCCCACAGATGTTCCGGAGCAGAACTATTTTGATCACAAAAATACTAAACCCACAAACTCAGGGGAAGAAAAAAAAAAAAAAGGCCTTTCAAATCAAGTGAATAAGCTGAGGCAGAGGGGGGGAATAGATTGTCAGCTCTCCTACCCATTCAATTAAAGGCATTCCTCTCCAGAAATGGCAAGAACAGCACGAACCTCTCCAAGTGCCTTTTTACAGCTGAGCTCCTGCAGCTGCCCCTCTCCCGCTGGGATGTGGCTCTGCCTATGCCCCTGCCAGAGGGCAAAGCCACCACGTCGTGGGCAGGGGCATGTACGGAGTGGCCGTGCTCCCCCGCAGGGCCTTGTGCCAGCCAAGTGTTTGAGCAGACGAGATACTGTAGCGAAAGGCAGGGGACTGGTTGTGCTTCAAGATAAGATTGTCTGCCAGGTCTTTGTTGCAGGCAGCCTTGCAGATGCAGGAAGGAAAACAAGCTGTAAAGATGGTAAAAGGAGAAGAAAAAAAAATGCCCCAAGGGAAGAAGCACTGGCACAGGAGACCAAGAGCTCCTGTCAGCAAGGGGCACAGTAACAGAGAAACAGAGACAAACATGAGCAGCAGAAGTCAAACAGTATTGTGTCCTGCCTTAGGAAGCCCCATCGCCCTGCTCACACCATTCTGCACCTGCCCAGGTGGCCAGCGCTGTGATGGAGAGCCAGGGACCTTGGCGTGAGGTGGGACAGCCCTCCCGCACCAAGCTGCTTTAGCCTACCTCGCCTGCAAACTGTCCCTGAGCAAGCAGCTGGGACACTGGCTGCAAGGCCACCTGAACCGGGGGCTGCTCTGCTCACGGTGATAAAAGCTACCCAGAAAACAAACTGGGGGGCTGGCACTTCCCAGGCAGGTATGAGCTGCTGAACTGCGTCTACACTCACTTTTCATCAGCTTCCTTTGTTTGATTAGTTATTTTTCCAGATTTAGCCTCCTATTGCACCTGGTCAGGCCCCACATTCAATCTGTCCCGTGGATAGAGAAAGAGAGAACAAGGACATTCACAAAGGGTCCAAGGAGGCCCACTGCTTCCTTCTCAACAGAGGTTTTACTGCTTGGACACCTTGCTTCAAGCAAGGCAAGGATACAGGTGGAAATCCTAGTTTCAATTTAGCTTAAACTAGTGCTGCGCAGGTCAGCCTTGTGCATCCCTCTGTCCTGAGGGTATTTTATGCAGCGTAGATTCCTGGTTTGCATATCTTCACTTGCTTCTGGTCCTTTCCCTATTGCCCCAAGCCATCACAAACGGAAGATGGAGTCTCCAGCTGGGCAGCAAGGATGATGTGAGCTGGGGAGCCCAGAGGAAGCTGGATTTTCCATGTGAAGGTGGGAAATAGCCACGCACAATGTGTCATTCTGGTTCTTAGCGGTCTGGAGGCTAAAACCAGCACTTGCAGCCCCACGGGAGCCCCACTGAGCGTACAGGGAGGAGCTGTGGGGTCAGGACTGCGCAGTCCTGTATTCAACCAGCTGGTGACAAACTCAAATGAGCCAGACAAGAGCTGAGACTAGATCATCCACACAGCTTCCTGCTGTGCTGTTTGCTCGATGCGCTTGGCAAGTAAAACCAGCACCTCATCCTCACGTGGGTGAGCTGTGGTCCCTGGGGTGCCCCCGACCTCCAGCACGGGAGCAGCAGGGCCTGGCCAAAGGGTCCCCTCCTGTGCCAGAGACACTCGCTGGTGGCTGCGCAGCCCCAGGGACACAAGGAAGGCAGGGCACATACAGCAAAAGCCATGGCTGCTGCTGCTGCTTTGCGACCTGAGGCTTGAGGTCTTTTTTTCCAGGACAAGGAAGAGAGACTTGTGCTAAGTACCTCAGTTTGTTTAATCCACCGTACAGAAACAAAATCCTGAGAGGTTCAAAGCTCCAGTGTTTATCAGCCTTATTTCTGGGCTAAATAAACCATCAAAATCTGAGTCTCCGCTGAAAACATCAAAACATTCTAGTTGAAGTTGATGAATAGTTAGCATTTGGCAAAGACAAAGCATGAATCCATAATTATTGTAAGATGAGTCACCTGGAGAAACCAGAGCAGTAGCCAACAAAAAAACCCTTTGAATAACGCAATGAGAACAAAGATGCCTAGAAACGCACACCTTGGCGACATCATCAGCCCTGGTGAAAGCAGGAGCGGGACAGGCAGCACTAGCTCTGGGGAGGATGTCCCAGACCCCCACGGTCACCTCTGACTGAGGACCCCATGCCCATCTCACCAGAAGCCCATCCCTGGATACCAGGGCAGTCCAACATCCATGTTCCCTCCATGACTCATAGGATTGGAACAAGCCAGACTTCAGCAGACAACAAAAAAGATAAAAATCATATTGCTTGGGGGAGTGCCAAGCTATTATTTCACCCAATTAAGAGTCTTGAACTGCTGAAAGTTAAAAGGATTTCCGCTGGAAAGAGAACATTCCCTAGCCAGCAAGTCTCCAGAAAGGTACAGGAGCAATAACTCCTGGTGTTTAGCATTAGGAAACAAGTGTCTAGACAAAGGCTGCTTTTTTGGTTTGCTGTTGATGACGTTTTCAAAAGATACAGTACACATCCTAGAACTTGGATTTCTATTTTTGCACTCTTTCTACCTGTGACAAAGTCACACGTCCAGGACATGTTGGGGATGGTTTACACATCTTTGGTTATTTTATTTAACTACCAGAGCCTAAGGTTACTACACCCCTGGGTTAAAATGGATGGATATCACTGTTTGGATAGACATGGTGTCCTCCAGAAACAGGCAACAGAGCTGGCTGCACCAATCCCTGCAGCTGAAACTGTCTCCTGGGGAGGCCACGTGTGGTTTAGACCCCCATGTCAGTACTGCTTCAGAACCCTCAGCTGGATTTGAGGAGCACAATGGGCTCCTGCACAGGAAAGCACCTCACACCCTGGTGCAAAGCCTCCAAGCAGCCCCCTTGTGCTGTCTGAGGCATGGCTGGGTCTGGGAGACCCGCTGCTGTTCCTCACCCTGCTTGGCACCTCCTTTCCCTGCCGGCTGTCAGCCGAGCGAAAACGCGGAGAAGGGTACTAAAGGGCAAGTGCATTTTTTACCTTGTCCTGTCGTTCCCAGGCGGGTGTGGGCAGGCTGGCTGCGGGGATGAAGCACGATCCCTTGCCACAGCGCTGCCCATTATTGCTTCAGCATGTCGCAATACAGCGATTGAGTAATTGGCAATTATATTGCATTTATCTCCGGTGTTACGTTCACAGCTGTATAAATAAGAGCCCATCTCTCATCCACAGTAGCCTCCATATTGCCATGGCCTTGCTGATCCTGCAGCAGAGAGCCCAGGTTCTGGTGCTACCCCCTCCCCGACCAGTGCCACAGCAGTTTTAGTAAGATAATTTTTACATGTGCTTCTACACTGCTACAGAAGCAAACCTCTTTTTTGCCACTGTGCAAAAGGAAGTGCTGTGTTTTGGCACAGCTGTTTTAATTCCTTCTTCAAGAAGAAAGAATTTATCATGGCTGCCCTGAGACTGGCTGCAGCTTTATCAAGGGAGATTTCATCATGGGCTTAGACAACCTTACTTGCAGCCATTGTACTGTCAAACAGGTTTCCTTCCTCTTCTGCACAACACTTCTACATCACATCCTATTTAGAGCTCTTACAGAGCTTCATAAATAATGCGATAATGAGAGCCGGTACACTTACGGGATTTGGGAGGCATTATCTCAGTTTTTAAGAGGTGGAATATGAAGATCAGAGATTAAAGGTGGCAAACGCAGCGGGCTGTGATCCAAACAACAGGAGTTTCTCTACCTCATTTCCCTTGGATCTGGAGCCCTTCTTGGCTTCCTCACCATTGGCCCAGCTCTCTCACTTCTCTGTCCCATCACTTCAGTCCTACCCTGTCCTTTCTCTCCATGGTGGCTTTCAAATTTGGTGCAGCACATCACCATCTGTCCCTTACTGTATTTTGCTTGAGGTCTGTAGAGACAAAATTGCTGTTTCCATTAGCTGGTAACTGGGATGAAAAACTGAACATCAGAAAACCTTTGTATCATAGATTAATGCTACTGAAAACACAGAGTCATTGAACATAGAGATGCTCACTGCTGCGAGAGGAATAACCTTTTGCTTAAGAAATAAGACAGAATGCAAAGGATGTGAAAAGAAAATGAAATCCCAGAGATAGGGCTCACCCATGGAGGACGGGCGCTCACTGTAGAAGCTCCTGGATTTCTAACAGGAGCTAATTAAGCATGAGTGAGTGGGCAGAGCATTGAGCAGCACTCTGTGCTAGCCTGAAGCAGCAGCCTCCGGCTCAGGGCATCACCAGCACCGTGGGGGCAAGGCTGACCAATGCAGGGGGCTGCACATCACACCCTGCGGCTGGAGAGGCACAGGGTCTGAGCCTGACCATTAGTAAAGTAAGATTTCTATTAAAAATTTTGAGCTGCTCCAAAAGACAACATGCTGCTGTGCTTCTCCCTGGGGAAGACAAGCTACTGCTGAGCTGTCCATTGAAAATAATAAATTACTATTTTTTTCCAGAGAAAGTGAAGCCTCACTGCAGGGGCACAGAGACGCCAGGATGCAGCGCAGACAGCAGGAAGCTGACTCGCAAGATTTTCCATGTGCAGAAACAGCTCTAGAGGGATGAGCGAGCTGGAGGTTTCACCTGAAAACCGGCAGCAATTCTGTCCCTTCCCAGCAGGCAGGCTTCCCTGAGCAGTTACCTCCCCTGTCTCCACCTCAGTCTCAGCAGGTACCTCTCATTGCAGGGGCACACAAAATCCTGGGATAGCTCTGGAGAACTCATCTCTGGAGCAGAAGGGCCAGTGCCAAGCACAGTACAGGGTGCCTGCCCATCCCATGCCCTGCAGTGGGGAAAACCAGGGTCCCTCCACCTGGCTTCTGATGCCCGAGACCTGCTGCACGTAGGCATGGACACAGGGAAGACACACACAGGGTGTGTGTCTATGAGTGGAACAATCTGTGGACGGCTGGAGTAAGCAGGATGCCCGCAAGCAGCAGGAGGTGCCTGGAAAGAAGCACGCATCCACGGCCAGCGGGCCCTGGGGTGAAGGACTACTGCAGGTCAGGACAGGGCTGTGGCCACTTCTCCCAGTGGTCCCATGCAAACAAATCCTCATGCACAGTGAACACTACCAGGCAAATTTCCAAGTAGCAAAGAAAAAAAAACCACCAAACATCTGTTTTCCAAAAGACTACAGCATTAGCCTGAAGAAAACACTCATTTTCCTGATAACAGCTTTTGTGGTGCAAAGCAGCTAGGAAAAAAGCCAGATAACGTCTCTCTGGTGAGAAGGTGCCCCAGCAGGAACAGACAGCAAGCAGCTCCTACGCTTGCTGATGCCCTCCCTGCGGAGCAGGTAAGAGGGCACAGTGCACAGCTCCCCAGCTCCAAAGTAGAAAAAGCAAAAAAATTGAGAATTAACTTGGGCTGTGACAGAGGCTGCCCCTCCAGCTCCCCATTAGCACTGGACTAGATGTTCAAAAGCAGAGTGAGCACAGTGCACATCACACGTGCAGGATGGCAGGGCCTGGGGAGAGAGGGTTTAAGCCCCGAAGGAACCTGTGCAAAAGGCTTCCAAGCTGTCAACCCCCCACTGAAACACCTTCATTCCCCAGGCTTAGTCCTAGTTGAGCCATTTTTCACAGTTAGCTTTGCTGTGGAGTAACCCACACTGACAAATTACTCTAAGCATCACACTAAAGCATTTTAGATTCTTCTGTTGCACAGATCTCCCTGTTTTGCTTGAAGTGCCGCCATCAGTGTGGCTAGCTGTTCTTCCTGCATTCCAGTAAGCCAAAGCATCTATCCTTAATCTAACATTAGTTTGGGGGGTTTGTTTGGTTTTGCTTCATCGACAAAAAATCCATTTTTGGATGAACTTCCTCACAAAGACTAGTGACTGGATAGTACAGGCTCTACCGAAATGCCCCATTGCACAATTATTTTTTGACAAGAGCAGTTGTACAAGCCTCAGGATTTAAACTCCCACTGTAAAAAGATCAAAAGGCCCAGCTGAAGGCCTGTCCTACTTGGACAAGAACGACATCTCTGTGCAAAGAGGTTATGGTATTTCCCAGCTATACCTCTAAGTTTTATTATTATTTTAAGGTGCGAGACTGTACACAAATGTTTGTGGAAAACCATGCGTGAGCAAACCAGTCTTATCTGCTGGAACTGATAAGCAACGTGAAATGCGCTGAGCTTACAACAACTGCTGTCTACCACCATTGTTTATTTTCACTGACCACATTTAGCGCTCCAGGTGAATACATCTATCGGTGTTTCAGCAGCAGCCCTTTGGGATATGCAGCTTATTGTTCTGAAGAGGGGGAACAGCCCAAACCAGAACCCAGGGTACTTATTTCCTTACTGCTCAAAAGAGGCAGTGGCAGGTAAGTGCATGGTCTATCCAGGACTGAAAAGCTTACATCTTGCTTCTGTTTCTCCACCCAGTATTTCTGGGTCACACACATTGAGCTATCAGTGCCTTTTTTTTTTTTTCTCCTTCAAAGGAGTTTCATTCATCAAAACAAAATAAACCTACAGCATTGCTTTATTCTCCTTCAGAATTTCTGAAGAGGGTCTAGTCAATGTGATATTGAAATCGATGCTCCCAACACCGGAGCAGGAGGAGTGGCAAAGACATTCTGCTCCACAACCGAGATCCAACAGCCTGCCTTGCGAGCCGGCAGCTGGCAGCTGGCTGGCAATCACAAACCACTGAGGTGTGCTAGGTAAGGAGAGGTGAATCTCATTCCCTTGTTAGCAAAGGAATGCGCAAAAGGGAAGAAAGAGTGACCATGCAAAAATAACTTCACTCCATTTTGATCCCACTGATTAGACTTACTTAGTAAGTGATGCTCATACCAATTTTCTGAGTAGAGTAAATTATATAGGACAGTTTCTGAGCAGCACATACATAATTTATCTGATACTTTTGAGGAAGCAACTACATTAATAGTTCAGAGGCAGCTGAACTCTCATGTCTGTAAGGATTTGTTTGAAAACGCATTTACAATAAAAAACTAAAGGCACTAATAGCCAAGTCTTCCACCTCATTATGAATAATTTTTAACTTATTAGGAACAATTTTTACTACCTTTGCTGACAGACAGATCCAAACAACACCTAGGACAAGAGATGGTTGCAATATGGTAGCACAGCCGCAGTACATTGTTTCAGGATACTCCTTGACCAGCCTCTCCATTACAGCAGCTACACTCACTGCAACCTTCCTAAAGGGGTAAAAAAAAGGCAGTTCATGTTCTTGGTACTGGTAGAACTGCATCAATAAACATGTTGCAAATTTTGTTTGGGATTCAATATATCCTCTTACACTAACAGCTAAGTAAGGCACAGGCAGTTAAATACCAAGAGCTGGTCAATAAGCTATATTCCACAGAAAATTACCAGCTACAGTGGCTGCAGAGTTACCAAATGTTACCCAATTAAACACACCGCTATTTTCTACCACTACACCTAGAAAAAATATTTATATTAATTCACAAGCATAGCCAAATAAAAATTATTTCCTTTTCCACCATAAAGCTTCAAGAGATTCAGTGTCTTGATCATATGATGCTACTTCAGTGCATCTGTATCCCCTACGAAGAGTGGTAGAACTGGCAAATGGCTGATCTCTGCTACTAATAACACACACTTGTCTTTTCAGCTTCATTATCTGAGAGCTGAAGAAGTAGTTTTGCCCTGGGCCCTTTCCCCCCCCTTCTCTCTTTTAAATCAAGTTAAGAAAGTTGCCACAATCACCACAGAAGCAATTTGGAAGCTAACTCCTGTTAGCTCTGAATCTTGCCAGTAAGTGCAGCAAAACCAAAACGTTTGAACCATGACTTAAAAATGGCTTTCACAGAACTACAGCACAGACTCAGTAACACAACTCAGATGTTCGATGCCTCTTTGATATTATGCAGAGGTACCTGTTCCAATTTTATGGAGAACTTAGGAATATTCTATTTGAAATCTTCAGAAAATAAACTGCAGCAGAACATATATACATTTAGAAATTTTTTGCTGATCGTTCATTTAAAGCAATACATCTTAGAGTTATGATAATGGCTAGAAAACAATCAAAAACTTGTAACAGAGGCATAAAAACTCCATAAAAACGTTTTTATTCCTTATCAGTGGACACTGCATATGAAAAGAGGATCTATTGTGAGCCTTTCAACAAAAGAAACAGCAAAAAAATAGCTATCCTCCTAAATAGCAGTGACACTGGTGTGTCCTGTTCCAGGAGAGAAGATAGTTATCAAATCCATCTCCTCGCCACCTTGCAACACATGGAAGTTAGTTTTCAGCATAAGGCTAAAGATATTATGTCAAGAAATGCTACTCTGAAACAGCTATCTGAGGGCCAACTTTCCCCCCTGCTCCTCATCAGTCTTCATCCTCATTTTTCATTTTCTTCTTCTTTTTCTTCTTTTTCTCCGTATTCTGCAAACAAACAAATGTTGCTGTGAACAAAGCATAATGGAGAAGCAGAGCAACACATGTAGCTAGGCAACAGAGCTCACACTCACAGCAGCTGCCATGCTCAGCAAAGCACAGACCAAGAGATGAGAGAATCACAGAACGGTTTGGGCTGGAAGCGACTGTAAAACCATCCAGTCCCAACCCCCCTGCCATGGGCAGGGACACCCTCCACTAGACCAGGTTGCTCAAAGCCTCATCCAGCCTGGCCTTGAACACTTCCAGGGATGGGGCATCCACAACTTCCCTGGGCAACCTGTTCCAGTGTCTCACCACTCTCTCTGGGAAGAATTTCTTCCTGATATCTAATCTAAATCTCCCCGCTTTCAACTTAAACCCATTACCCCTTGTCCAATCGCTACAGGCCCTTGGAAAAAGTCCCCACCAGCTTTCTTGTAGGCCCCTTCAGGTACTGGAGGGTGCTATAAGGTCTCCCCAGAGCCTTCTCTTCTCCAGACTGAACACCCCCAACTCTCCCAGCCTGTCCCCATAGGAGAGGTGCTCCAGCCCTCTGAACATCTTTGTGGCCTCCTCTGGACAGATGTCCCCTGCCTATTACTAAACACACTCAACATTTACACCACGCTGGGGCCAGTGGGCAAGGGAAGCAGTGCTGTCTGCCACACTACTGGCAGTTCAGCACTGCTGTGCTAAACAGACGGGAGAAAATGAAATCCCACGTTAAGAATGGGATTTCAAAACTGAGCAACTAGTTTGGTTTTGTCCCATCCACTCTACTGTCGCTAGAAGACATCAAAAGACGCTTCATCAATTCAGCAGGTACAGCCTCTGCTTCCTGCATGTCCTAAACACTAGACAGGTGCCTGTAGATCGGCACCAAGGGACGCCCTCCCCAGCAGAAAAGATGTAGAAAGAGAGAAAACTAAAGCTGGGGGTGGGCGGAGGAGAGGAGGGGAAACACTCCTGGTACATGGAGGCACTGCAGTCACAAATTCCCCAGACCTTGTTTCGTAATGCAAGTCTCCTTGGATATAACCCCAGTGATGGGTTTCATAAGATGAAGTTGCTAAACTGCCCTTGCATACCATGGGTTATGCAGATAAGAATATTCCCCTCACACTCCATGTGTTTTGAAGAGAATCCATTCCCATAAAGGATCAGGTAGCTGTGCAATTCTGCCTCACCTCAACTGTGGGGCTGGTGGGGGGTTCCTCATCCAGTACCTCCTCTTCTTCAGCTTGCTTTTCCTTATTCTTTTTCTTTTTCTTCTTTTTGACAGGTTCATCATTTTCTACAGTTGTCTCCTCTGTACCACAGAAGGAAGAAAAATGAGAGGCAGGTTGTCACCCAGGAGTGTAAAAGGCAAAAGGAAAAAAACCCCCTACTTTGAGATGCAAGAGGATGAAATGATAGTAGGAATGCAAGGTACTGTGCACCACACTGTCCTTTCTTTACATTTCTCCACACCTATTTTCTCTCCACTTTGCTGTTATCTGCATAACTACTCCCCCCTATATTCGGTATATACAGCTGCCCAAGACACAACTGACAACGCTCAGACAGCACTGCTCACATCTCCTGGTGCAAACACCACTCCTGTATGCTGCTACTAAAGTTTAATACAAGCTTGCATGTTTTCATGTGTCTGCCAAAATGCTTTCAAGTACTCTCTCTGAAAACAGACTGTCCACGGTTTGGCAAATGTTTTCACCAGTGTCCCAAGAGCAGCAGAAAGACTCTCAAACCCACATCAGAAACATGTTCAGCCAGCAGCAGCTCATTCACAACCCATTTCCCTATCTCAGTGTCGGAAATCTGCTAAGGCAATCACCAGTTTTCTTAACCATTCAGACCGGCAGACACAAAGAGCTCTTAATGCTGAGCTAACAAAAAGCATTTAATGCAAAAGCAAAAACTCTTTCCTGTCCTGGAAGACAGGAATTGAATTATTTATATAAGCTGAGAGGAATGTTAACCCAAGGAAGGATTTACTAATGCCCTCCTACATTTATTTTTCAGAACTATTCACCAGCAGCTGGACTATCTAATCACAGTGGTAAAGGCACTGTGATTTACCACTCGTTTTCTAGAATACGCACTACAGCCTTAGGAACCTCTAGGTAAAGAAACTAACCAGAAATCCTCACCAAGCTGACAGCCTATGCAGCAGTCAGGCTGCTACTGGAACATGCCCAACTTAAATTTATTTGCACATCCAGCACTGACTCAGTTACCAAGCTCCTCAGTACATACTATTTGCAAGTAAGTTTATGACACTGTCCTTCAGTAGCTACAAAACTGAGGTGCTGAAACCAGTGGCGTTTGTGGTGTGTGCAGTTGGTACTGGAGGTGTAACTCAAGAAGTAATTTTCTCTATGTACTCCCCAAAAAAAGAATCAATTTTATTTTGAAGCACTCACCACTTACAAAAAGAACAGAAACAAACAGTGCAATTATAAAAACCCCAAAACACACAAACCTCCTAACATCTTGATTGTACTTTGTCACAAGTTCAGGTCCTCAAGGCAGCAGAAGGATTATGTGAGTCAAAAACATACTTCAATCTTTGCCTCTAACATAAGCTCCAGACAAAAAAATTGGCTTCAGGGTACAAAGTTTCTAGACATGTCTACAGGAAAATACAGCCAGCTAACACATGCAGTTTTCTGACATTAAAAGATGCCAGAAGCAAAACAGCAAAGGATTCCAGATAAAGGAATTGGTAAATATAATCCTAAGTGGATCCTGCCATACACATCATTCACAGTGAACAGTGTGCAAGCATAAGGCATTCAAAACACATGTGAAAATAAGTATCCTCACCTCCCTATGTATGACACAGGGAAATTAAAAAGCAGCTGAAAAATAAGCATAAGCTACATTAAAGCCAAAGTACAAAAGGAACATACGCATCTTATTTGCTAGGCGACACACTTTCACTCAGCTGGGTTGGTAAGCTATGCATTTTCAAGCAAAATGTTGGGTGGTGACCTTGGAAAAATACCTTCTTGTTATTACCCTACATGTCATCAAGTCTGACACACCAGGCAGTGGAACCTGTCACAATTTACAGCTGCAGATGATGCACTGTGCACTCACAGGCATGGTCACATCTCACAGCTGGCAGAGATGCCTTCCTGAAGAAGGTTTCAGTTGCTGCTTTCTAGGAAAGCTCATCACAAGATTTGACGTGTTTGTAGCTAGGCAGAACGAGGATAAAGGCTCCAGGGGTGCTGGTCTTTTCCCTCTGGGTGCAACACTTCGAAGCCACTCACGCCCAGTGGGGTTTCTTTGTAATACACAGCAGCTGACAAGAAAGCCAACAGCTCTTACTTTCAGGGACAGACGAGGCACAGAAAGCAGCACCCAAAAGAGCTGTTCGAAGGATGGCCCTATACGGTGTGGAGATCACCAGAAACAGTTCAGCTCACCCATTCTCCACCAGTCTTCTCTAAGCTTTTACACACCAGCCTGACAGACCCTCCCTCCTTCACATGATGCTCTGCATGTACACGGTCAAGCCATACTGCCTATTGATGAAGATGCCATGTCGTGATTCTGCTGTCATTTAATGCGTTTGTGTCTTGCAGGGTTCACTCCATTAATTTCAGATGATTTTTCTCTGAGAGGCCTCTTTCCAAGTGACTAGCTGCTACTACATCCTGATGCTTAAATGCAAGCTGAATGCCTCACTGGGGGGCACTGGCTAGCCCTGTTGGTGGCACGCATTCTGTCTGGCCATATTCAACTTCAAAGACTGTAGTCACAAAAATACCTGTCCTATTTCCCTCCCCCCACCATTAAAACAGGTTTTAACACACAACTCTAGAGTGGATTATAACTTGTTTCAGGCAATTCTTAGGGGTGAAAGTGGTTTGAAGTCATTCCTCACCCCCATGCCCCTTGCCAGTTCCTACCCCAAGTACTACCATATACACTCCCCAAACAGGGGAGAAAACACCACACATCTCACCTTGCAGTAACATTTACATTTCAGACTAGCACATTCAAAATATTTTCCCCCTTTACAACAAATACTAAAGCAATAGTAATAGACGCATCACTTTTCAGTGGCAGCTTCCCAGCTTATTCCTGCCCCTTACCTTCCTCTTGTAATACAAACTGGATCTGGCTGAAGAATTCCCTTTCTCCCTGGACTGCTTTTCCACCACCCCCATTTATCACGCAGCTGCACAAACAGCATGGGGAAGGAGGGGGCAGAGACTTCTTTCACAACACTATGACTGATGTGTAATTTCTGACCAGGGAAAAGCTTAGCAGAGCACTGCAGCAAAAAGGAGAGTGCCAAGAACAGCAGAAATTAAAGGCTCGTGCATATTCAAGTGGATGTGCAACAAATCTTCATGCTGGGACCTCCCCTGCACTTTTCTGTGTGTTGTGGAACTTCCTGAACTACTCAAACTTCTACATCCACCACCCCCCGTCTAGCACCCTGTGCAGTCATAACAACCACACTGGAAAAGAACGAGGTCATGGTCTGTCTAGCCTGTGTCAGGGAAATCCATGTACTTTGCTGGCTGGTCAAACACAACAAGTAGTGAACACAGGGGCAGTGCTGTTTGAAAGGGTACAAGACAAGAGGCTGAAGGGATTCGCTCTGCATACAGGTGACTGAAATAAATAAGCTGTCTGA
The DNA here is from genome assembly GCA_027574665.1 of Rhynochetos jubatus. Taxonomy (NCBI): domain Eukaryota; kingdom Metazoa; phylum Chordata; class Aves; order Eurypygiformes; family Rhynochetidae; genus Rhynochetos; species Rhynochetos jubatus. The sequence goes on along the minus strand of CM050654.1, from coordinate 14,961,660 downwards.
ACACACATAGTTCTTCCATAGTCTGAAGCAAGTGGCACTGTTAGTTCTAATGCCCAAGCACCCGAATCATATCAAATGGGTCATTTTAAGAACTAGGAAAAAGCAAGAGCTAAGAACCACACATCTGAAGGATGCCCTATCTTTTCAGGAAGAAATGCAACACATCTGAATCCTGTACTTCAGGTTTTGGGAAGTTTAAAAAAAGAAGAAAACCCCAGCCAAACAAGCAAACAGCAGAGATTTCAGCAGTCCACAAGTATTCAGAACACTGGCTGCTGCTCAAATAATTCGTGGCTGTCTGCTAAGCTCTACCCAACCCCTAAACCAGGAGGTATCGACGCTCAATAAAGCAAATGAAACAAACACCAACAGGTTTGTGTATAAAAGCAGGAACAATTGAAAAATATGTTTACAAACAGGAAAATCCTCCTCACACTGTAAGGGACCAGGCTGGAAATGAATGTAGTATTTCACCTGTGAGGAGCTCATGCCTGTGAAATGTCAACACTTGCTTTGATAATGTAAAGAAAGCCCAAGGGAACAATTCTAAGCCCATAGTAAGGGAAGTTAGTTCAAAAGATTATCAAAAGCAGTAGTTGTGTGAACACCCACATTCTGCAAAAAGCAAACGGGCAAAGTTCAAGCCCCCAAACTACTCAAGTGTCCTTGTCTCATTATGATAAGCACAAGGAAACAAGCTGCAGCACAAATCTCAGCTTTATAGCACAAAGGATTCTCCCTCCAGTGTAACTTTAATTCTCAGCTAAGTTTAGGTTCCTACAAGTTGCTCCATCCACGTACACAGACATGAGGAACCACCCAGCATCTGTGAAGGTCACACCTCAGCATCAGCTGAGCATAAAGAGGTACAGAACCAGCATAATTACAGTCTGATACTCTAGAACACAGCAGCCCAGAGAAGGGCAGAAATGGAAGGCTCTGGCAGCCGTCACTTGCTGCAGGCATGGGTAGCTGACCCAATTTGGGAGTAGCTCACACCCAGATCTGGCTCAGGGTCCCACAGAAGTGCCAACGCCATCTTCCTTATCCCCTCCTGAGTTACACAGCAGGTACTCCACTACTGCAGCAAGTATTAGGCCATTTAGCAACGCTGAAGTGCACACTGGAGAGAAGATACAGAATGTTTCCTAAAGTGAACCATAATATAAAACCAGATTATTTGCAAGTCTCAGTCCAAAAATCTTTCTTCACACAGTAACTTAGAGAAGGAAAGAACTGTGGCCATAGTTCAGTTTTAGCTCTCTAGAGAATAACAATTGTTCATGTATTGTGTAAATTCAGACTGAAGTTTCCAAGTGTCATTTCACCTCAAATTCTGATATTAAATGTTCGTATATTGAAACATGCCAGAAAACATTTCTGTACAGAATAAGCCAGTATTCTTTAAAGACATTGGGCAAGTTCTACAGACAAGCCTTTTTGTCTTTGAGATACTGAGGCCCACTACAGATAAACCTGCTGAGCAAGAAATTCTGCAAGAAGAATGAGTAGAGTTGTGTTTTTAAATGTTCTTATATGCTTACCACTTTTTAAAACAGGTATTTAAAGTAAATTGACTGCAGACTGGTGTCAGTCCATAAAGGATTATTACCTTTTTTTTTTTAAATACACTGTCATACCCAAGGAGAACAACCAGGTATTGTGGCTGGCTGTAAGTGTTAAGCCCCACTGCACGACGCACACAACAACATGCCAGTGGCACAGATGCAGGAACTAACCTTTCATCTCTGCTTTGAACTTCTTTGCTTTCACAGCAACCTCTGTGTCTTGTTCTTCCACCTCCTGAATTTTGCGTTTCTTTGAAACAGCAGGAAGTGTAGAATCACCAGATGGGTCAAACACTTTTACTTCGCTATAATGAAGAAAACAAGTCAGTTTAAGTACCAAAAAGAAGAGCTAGCCCGCAGGTAAGATCCTGCAGTTGAACATGAACTTTCCAACACAACCTCTCGAGAATCTTCACAAATCCATCTGGCTCAGCTAACAAACCTTCTACACAGGGAGTGAGGCTCTTTCTTCAATATATGAATGGCTCATCAGTAATCATGGCTACAGGAGATACCCCATGAAGTACAACTGTCTGATCTGAACAGGAGATACCAGTTAACTAAGAGTTTGGTTCTGGTTTGTAGCTGTTCAAGGGTCTCTCTCTGTGGCCAAAAGCCTCTCTGGCACAGCTGTACGGTCACAAGCATGTAGCTCCCCACAGTTTGGTAAGTCCATATATGCATACCCTAAGGTGTATACAGGATCAGAAGCAGCTTTACTTTTGCTTCTTCTGCACTGTCTCCACCATTATGTTCAGAGGGCACAACCCACAGGGCAGGGTAATGGTGCCTTGTGATTTTATTTATTTTTTTTAAATCAGCAAATAAATACACCAAAGCTAGGTGTGCACGCTCATCTTTTTTGGAAAGCATACTGAAATGCTTCATGTGAACATCATTTCTAAAAACGAAATGAAAATAAAAACTTCTGAAACATTACTTTGATGTAGCTAATTCATACATGATCCCTAGCTCCATACAAGACTAGGAGATTCTTACCAAACTCTCTGAAAATGTTATTTAGCCCTTCAATCTCCATAAAGCAGCAGTACTGCCATTTTTGTACCACAAGGAGAATTTAACAGGGGCTGAATTAGTTTCCCCTTTAAGCAGCCAAAGCCAAACAGCCAGGAAGTATCTTCAGTCTCTCCCCCAAGCCTAGACACGTTTGCAAAGCATGTCTAACAGTAGAAACATGTCCTGGCAGGAATTCATAACTCCTCATTTCAAGATGTCAAAAAACAGCATGTATGTTGCCTCCTCACCACCCTCCTCCTAAGCTATTGCCTCGTTACATGCGCTGATGCTTCCTTTACTGACACTGTCTTTTCCAAAGCCACTCCAGAAATCAGCCAGCCCCACACCCTGCCATGCCTAACATAGGGAAACGCAAGTTACAGCTAGGCTCAAGAAAGATGAGGTTTGGGGACTGCAAATGGGTGCAACAGCCCTATTTTTTCCTCACAGAAGTAGCAGCCAGCCCTGGTTTTGCTGAGCACTTGCCCTCTCTACACCAAAGGTTCAGCAAAATAAGCAGGCCAAGCTAAGCAAGAAGCCTGCAACCAAATTAAGCAAAGCACCCAGATATCGCAGCTCAGACTAATAATAACCTGTTCAAATCCTTAAATGTTCAGCTGTCCCAGTTGCAAATTACAGTGTCACTTCAGGCATCAGAAACTGCTCTAACAGTGTCCAGAGTACAGACCTTATCTATTGCTTACGACACATTACTTACCAGATGTAAAAAAGGAGATGAAGCTTTGCTCAAAGCAACTTGTTTGGGTTTTGGGGTCTTTATTTTTAAGAATTAAGACAAAAATTCTGAGTTTCTCTAATTATTCAGACTTGCATTAAAGAAAGCTGCTACACATTAACTCCCCAAATTATTCAGCTTTTCAGGCTGATGCTGATAGCATCTAAATATACTTGTTATCTGATTATGTCAGTAATTTACTATTAGAAAATCAGGACTGTTTCTCCAGTTCACTGGTTTTACCACAACTGTAAAATGTGGGAAAATGGAAATTCCCATTAAGCAATGGCACTTGTCATCAGTACTTAATAGCACAGAAAATGTTTTCTGGATCTTAAGTCAACTCAGCCCACGACCGAAAAGCTTCTCAGCAACAAAAACATAGAAAGTTATTTATACTCAGCTAAGCTGAAAGGAAAAACTATTCACCTCTTGTTTTGATACTTGTCTGTCCTGGCCAAGGCTTTTCCAGTGCCACTTATTCTTCTTATCTACAAGAAAAATTTAGACACAAAAAACAAGTTACTCATAATGAAAACAATTCACAACACAAGTGCTCCAGTTCTTGAAAGGAATTAAACACTGAAAGACAGACATATGCTATTGGTCAGGCTCTTCACTTGTATGAGTCTTATGCCTGGGAGTAGAATAGTGACAGGGAGGTAACTGGGGTGAGAAAGGCATGTGCCTTTCTAACACTGCTCTTCAAGAGCCCAATTCAATTAAAGGGCATCTAGTACTGGATCAAACATACCACAACCACATGACATACAACATCATACCTATAAATTCCCAAGACCAGCTCAAATTTGCACACACTTTCTTTTTTTTTGCTAGGATAACTACATGCCAGGGCAGGTATCACTCTATACCTGGCGTAAAGCCAACCTTAAAGCCGCAATACAGGCTCCAGTCTGGATTTAAATTAAACTTGTACTTGTCAGGTGATCAGTCTGTGTTTTGGTATTAACATGTCTCCTTGCCTTTGTTTCAGTGGAAACTATCACCTCCTGTGAAAGGCTCAAGGAGGAGCAGGCAGGTTTTTCTAGATTTTTCTCTTTTTTATTCTAGTGATGCCAGTACTACAGCATTAGTATCAGATCATCTAGCTTCAAAGGCTGAATCGAGACATCATTTCAGGATCACACACAGCAGGCATGCCTCTTAAAAGAGGAAAGTGAACCCTCTGGACTCTCTCCAACAGGTCCATGTCCTTATGTTGGGGTCCCCAGAGCTGAACACAGTACTCCAGGTGGGATCTTGCAAGAGCAGTTTTGCTTTCTGGGTTGCAAGCGCACATTGCCAGGTCATGTTGAGCTTCTCAACAATCATCACCCCCAAGCCCTTGTCCTCAGGGATGCTCTCAATTCATTCTCTGCCCAGCCTGTAATCATGCTTGGGATTGCCCCGACCCATGTGCAGAACCTTGCACTTGGCCTTGTTGAACTCCATGAGGTTGGCACAGGCCCACCTCTCCAGGTCCCTCTAGATGGCATCCCTTCCTTCTAGTGTGTCAACCACATCACACAGCTTGGTGTCATTGGCAGACTCGCTGAAGGCACACTCAATCCCACTGTCCATGTTGCTGACAAAGATGTTAAACAGCACCAGTCCCAATACCGACCCCTGAGGAACACCGCTCGTCACTGGTCTCCAGTCAGACATTGAGACACTGACCACCACTCTGAGTGTGGCCATCTAGCCAATTCCTTACCCACGGAGTGGTCCACCTGTCAAATCCATGTCCCTCCAGTTTAGAGACAAGGATGTCATGCAGGACAGTGTCAAATGTTTTGCATAAGTCCAGGTAAATGACATTGGTTGCTCTTCCCTTATCCACCAATGCTGTAACCTCATCATAGAAGACCACTGAATCTGTCAGGGACAATTTGTCCTTAGTGAAGCCATGCTGGCTGTCACCAATCACCTCCTCAGTTTCCATATGCCTTAACATAGTTTCCAGAAGAATCTGCTCCATGATCTTGCCAGGCACAGAGGTGAGACTGACTGGCCTATAGTTCCCTGGGTCTTCCTTTTTTCCCTTTTTAAAAATGGGGGTTGTGTTTCCCCTTTTCCAGTCAGAGGAAACTTCACCAGACTGCCATGACTTCTCCAATAACATAGACAGTGGTTTAGCAGCTTCATCCACCAGTTCCCTCAGGACCCACTGACCACATCAGGTCCCATGGACTTGTGCCCCTTCAGGATCCTCAGATGGTCTCAAACCTGGTCTTCTACAGTGGGCAGTCCTTCCTTGTCGCCATCCCTGCCTTCGCCTTCTGTGACCATCTTTGCAATTATTTCAGAGATGCAGTAGAATGTAAAGGCATGGTCTTATTCATCTTGTTCAGAATCAAGATTTCTCAGTATAATGCAAGTGAAGGCATGTAAACAAGAAAAAACTGATATACAAATGGATGCATGCAATCAGCTTACAAACCTTACTGCTCTAGCCACGGTTGGGAGAAACTACAGAATAAGTGACACTAGGTCACGCACTGAGCGAAGGGAAAAGACTCAGAAAGCACTGTGTTGGGAAGTCATACCCTAAACAAGAACGTCAGCTGCATACAGCCTTCTGCTAGACTTACCCCTCTTTCTTCCAAAAGCCTCAGTCTCGTCTCTACTTTTAGTCTGTTCTCTGCTCCCATTTCAGCACTGGTATCCTCTCCAAGGGCATCATAACGAATAGTCAAGGCAGTCTTAGCTGCCAGCATTCGAGAAATCTGGAAAAGCCAAAGAGTATAAAATGCTAACACTTAACATAAGGCAATGATTCACTCTGATCTGGAAACCATATCCACAAACGAAAGAACGAAGTAACCATTTACTAGCAGTGTTTAGTCCAAAAAACAATTAATACATTATTATTTCAACATTCAAACACTGTTAATGTAACACCTCATTGCCTTGATAAACAGAAGGAAACATCTGAGACAGCAAGTTAGTTATGCATATCCCACTCTATCCTGACCTTTAGTTCAGGTTAGTTTGAGGAGTAACTTTCAGCCAGAAAGCTTTCTCCACAATTCAAACACACGCTAATTCACCTGCCTTATAAAAGCATAAGCTCTTTCAAAGCAAGACACAAAAAGTTACTACCTTTAGCACAACCACAAGAGTCCAATTTCCAAGCAAGACTAAAGCCTCTAAGAGCTTAGTTTGCTATCAACTGGAAGAAAGTAGTGACATACCCCTTGAGAAAGTCAGCATTACATCATAACCAGCAGGACTGCATGTTATTACTCAGACAGATGTGTCAAATGGACAACCCCAATTGCTTTTTCAAACAGGAATGAATGACATCTAAAGACCTGTGGGACGGCGGCATTTTTCATGTATCCATGAAGCAATACCGTAAAGCAAGCCATGCAAAAAGTCTCACTGTGAAGCTCAAGCCACCTCCTAGACTGATATTCATGCTCTGGAAAAAGAAAAACTGGTAAACAACTCTGCAACTCACCTTTCCTTTGTTTTTGGTATTGGTTTGTCCCACTAGGGAAGCATGATAGATAAGGCCAAATTTAGGTGTGTCCCGTTTAGTCTTCAGTGCTCTGAAGAGCGCCTTCTCAGCACCCAGTAACTGAACTGTTGAAGCTGGATGTTTTGCCAGATTCAAGAGGGAACCTAGGAGGTGACACAGCAATAGTAATTTGTCAGAGCAGCTAGAGAAGCAGGAGGCTAGATTCCTACACTGTTCAAAAGTAGGAAGCTCAGAACCATCTACTTCTATTGGAACTGCTTCACATTCATTTCCTGAAGGACAAGTAAGCCATTTCAGTCTTTCACGCTTCAACTAACTGTCTAGGTTTGATTTCAGCAACAGAAGACTGACTCAATAAAACATATTCCACTGGAGTAATGCTTACTCCTGACAAAGTCCATCAGCCAGAACATGTCATCACATAACTGCAGCATAGGTAACTGAAACGAGGCTGCTGCCTTGAGGCACTCAGACTAGGACAGCCTAATGCCAGTTTGTCAGTGTTTCACCTCAGAAGTGACCGGACCACCAGCAGGAGGCTCAGTAAGTGTCTCAGAAGAGGTAGTGACTTAGGTTGCCCTCATATTCCAAAAAGAATTCAGGCCAACTGAGATCATCATCATCACAGACTACTACCAAGCTCTTGCTAGGATTCCCAGATTCCTCAAGAGCTACCCACCCCCCCTTTATGAGGAGATGTTCATCAGGGCTTTGCATAATGCTTTTAGCTGACCAGCTCCTCAGAGAAAACCTCTGATTAGCTCATATAAGCTTTATTTATGCTGATCAGTGTAACCCACCTGCATGAGCAATGAGCCTCGCTCCAACCAGTTCGCCCACCATGACTGTGAGGTTAGGAGCAATGGCCATCATTCTGTTCTTCAGGTAGTCATACAGCTGTGTCCGATAGTCAGAGATCTCAATCACCTGGCACAGACAGAGTATGGTTACAGGAATGGGCATTAGCTGACCAACAAATATTAAGAGCTAAATATACTGAAATGGGGAATTGCTGAGAAATCCAACAACGGAGACTAACAAAACTCAAAATGCAGCAGGGTCAGAGTTATAGAAAGCTTTATATAGAACATATTCCCAGAGCAGAGTTCCATCCACAACATATATTTGATCTGTACTGCTTCTTCTCTTATGCAACTTATTTTCTCAGCAAAGTTCCTGATAAAGGACCTTACAACAGACCAAAGACAGCGAAGCAGAACAAAAATACTTAGTAAGGACATTTTCTTTAGGACAAAACCCCTGGAACATTGAGTTTTCACATAAATCTTTGCCACCATTCTCTTGAAATGGGATAAAAGCTCTTAACTTGTTCCATGCAAATACACACACAATTAGAATGCACATAAAAAAGCAGCCCAGTCTAGACCAAAAACAGGAACTCCTAATCCTGCCACTCCCTGGTAAAGTCAAAAAGGGATCCAACTAGCACCACGAAAGTCAGAGGGAGCTCACATACAATCCAGATGAAAGCAGGATAGGGGTTCAAATTCTTGTGGGGCCTCAGTGCTCCACTTTTAACCCAGGATTTATCACCTTGCTTCAGGTTAAAGTGACAGGCTAAAAAGAGGCTATACAGTACCATTATCTCAAAGACTTAAAAGCACGATGATGCCAAATTTCCCACCTAAAATTAAGACTGACACTTCTGGAAAACTCTGTGCAGACATTAACAGTCTGAGATGGCTCAGATGAGGTAGTGACTGTGCGCCCTCATGTCTGTACCTCAGGAAAGCAACAACATGGGAATCATCACTGCCATCCTAAGTGTGTTAACATCACCCTGGGAAAACTTCTCCATGGGAGAAAAGGCTCTGATGGCTAAGTGGAGTTCCTATTGCTGTTCATCTGTGTGTACATACCTGATCACACAGATGGATTATGTTGTTTATATCTTCTTCTGATACTTCTGTCCCCATGGAAATCTCGGCAGCAGCCTTCACTTCCTCTTCAATCTCCTCTGGTAGAATGTCAGAAACATCAGAGGAGGCAAAATTGCTTCTGTCTCCTGTGGGGGACACATGAAAGCATGTTTGTGCTGGGGGCGAGATGAACTAGTAAAAAAAGCACAGAAACAGATGAAGATAAAAGGCCAAAACAACAACAGTGAGTCAAGTCTGCCATCATCCTATTCCAAATTCCCAAAATACATTTCAGTGTTCTGACTTTATGTTTATACTAGCTGAGAATGGTTGGAAATAATAAACTGGAAACTAGAAAACCCCCCCCCCCTTATTCTGTAACACTGCATGCTTCACCTTTGCAGTAGCTGCCTGCTGCAAAGTTTGCAGTCACAAGATTACAAAGGAAGAATTCCAGGAAGTGAGCAGTCCATTACCACTAACCAAACCTCAATAATTCTTCCTACAATTGGGGAAAAAGCTCCCTTAAAATCACAAGTCTCTCACTGGACTGCAAACTTCATTATTTAAAAAAAAATCATCAATAGAAAGCACAGGCTGAAGAAGTGAGGCAAGCGTCCAACATAATTACAGCAGTCATTCCTTCTGCTCTTATGAATAATTGTAATAGTTGTTGCCTCCAAGAACACCCGCAAACAGCCAGTAATTCTCCTTGCATCAGTTTTTGGCAGCTAATTTCCAAACTGGTCTGCTGACTAACTGTGATTCTAAGAAGATATGCTGGTGGTCCACGAAGAACGACTGGCGATATGGCATTAGCTTTCTCTTAAGATAAGTTGTAAATCACATCAACATACAGATGCACGCACAGACTACTTTTCTACTGGGCCTATTCACACTGCTGCTGAAGGCAGGATTCTATACAGGCCGTGACGAGCTGGGTGACTGCGTCACTGCTCTACAAATCAGTGCCATTAGTGCACTGCATACTAACATGCAACATTCTCCAGGCTCATGCCTCCTTATTACTCACCAACTTTCCGCACACATTTACAATATGTTAGGTTATCTGTGATGATTTTGCCCAGTTCAGGGAAGTGCCAACCGTACCATTCCCTACAGCGCATGATGTAGTTATTCAGTTCTTTGTCCAAGTCATCAAGAAGTGCTAAGAGAAAGAAGAATGGACTTTTTTCTAAAAAGGAAATCTGAAAAATGGAAAACTCTCAAATCAACCAACTGAAATAGTGTAAAGGGAGATAAAATGAAGTACTTTATCCCATAAAGACTGGAATGAAACACAAGCTGCAGTACATTATGTCTACTTTTCAGAGAACTGCATAATCTCAGGCACAATATTATAAAAATACTAGAATTCCCTTGAGCATGACCTGAAAGTTTCATCACTAGGACTGTCTTGGACAGACTCCTTTAACAGCTGCAAAGCACATTCCCCTGGAAGGGGAGCAGCAGTCAGTTATTCTTCCTCTCAGTCAGCCAAAGTGCTACACACAAGATTGATGTAAAACTTAACCATCTAAAACTTTAAGGAAATATGTTTTAATGGTGAGTAACTGATCCCGTATTCAATTACCTGATTTACAAGACTGTATTAAGCCCTTTAGTTGCCTTTATATTAAAAAGCTACCCAACACAAACCCAACAGGCTCACCATTTACCAGATATGACTAATAACTGGATTTACAACATTGGAGTATATCACCCACAGGATATATTGCTACAGAGCCCTGAGGCTCTGAAATATTTCCTGCTAATGCAACACCAACATTCCCATCTGTTGTCTCAGTGGTAGTGACGAAGGAACTGAATCAAATCATTAATTTCAGCTTAACTATGTTTCATCATTGACAACAGTCTGGGAATAATATTCCAAGCAGGATTCCACACCACTGCTTCACAGCAAGCATGCCGATTATGATGTGAATGTCTTCAAGGAAAAGGAAGGAATGGGCTTTCCTAGCTGCATTTACAATTTCAGTCAGGTTTCCATTAAGAAAGTAAGGAGATGTAATGGAGCATTACACACCCCAGTGGGTTTTACACGCCTAACATGACAGCCTATTTCTGCATTGCCCTCTATGCAAAATGCCAGCAAAATGAAGGGTCAAAAAAATCCTGTCCTGTGGGACCCATTGTCCCAACGCTACTCACAAGGGAAGCATGTTGGGAAGTGGAGTCCCCAGAGGGCTGAACTATCACTGCCTGTACTTCAGCTGATTTCTGTGCTATGAAAAAGTGGGTGCCAGTTCACTGTATCACCTTAAAAATGTTCCTGCTTGCAGAAAACCCTACTAAGAAAACACACCTTATACCTAGGTGAACATCGACGCCCAATTTATTGCAATATGCTAGGAGAAAATTGCCAGCAATAATTTTCCATAATGGATGTTATACCAATTCCTAAACTGAATCCATTAATAATTTAAGCTCTAAATATACTTACAAATTGCCTGGATAATCATGGTATCTACTTTGTCTGGACTGAATTTCAACTTGTATCGGGAAAGGCTGAGGAGAGAGAAATACAGTTTCATTAGCATCCTGACATAACTGCTGCAGGTTATGTCCCACCTGTTCCCCTTTTACATGAATACAGCTGTCCATACATTCATTTATACCAGCTTAGTTCTACACCACTGCTCTCAGCTGTGGCCTGAAGCCACACTGACACGTTTCACAACAGTTTGACAGACACATACCCCGTGACCAGGGTGAAAGGGAAAGTTAAGGCTATCAGTACCACGTGCAGCAGACTGAACGCGAGTGCTGCGGCAGGAAATGGGCTGTTGGTTTCTTTCTGCATGGTTCCCCACAAAAAGTATTTGTCAACAGCACTTCCAGTTCCACAGCAGCTGGAGGCAATCCACAAAACTGTACCTACCCAGCAGTAAATATCAGCAATGCTAATGTGAAGCAACAGAAGAAACTTCCTGGAACAGATTCCCACTGTCTGAGGAAGCCCATTACCATCTGGCTTTAATGTATTTTTTAAATTTCTCAGTATGCTCCAGTAAAAGACACTCGATATCAATGAGGACTTGCATCTTCAACGTCTTTTTTCAACACTAATGCCCACTTTCTACAGCAAAGCAGTTCATTATCTTGCCAATGGCTCAGGGACAAGACAAGCTCATGTCAAAGTATGGATTAAAAGTTACTTATGCATGAATGCTTGACCCCATGCTGATCCAACAACTTTGTATTTAACTACGGCTCCACTAAACCTAAAAGGCAGTGATAGCAAGGTGGGAAGACAACTATAACATTCACATTACATATTATATGGCTATTTATTCTGTCATAAACCAGCAAATCACAGTCTTCACCTTGTCTCTCAGTGGCAACAGAGTTTTAAATGACCCATCTGTCTGCTACAGAGACATTTCAATCCAAATCCTAAAGTACGTAACATGCAAAGGAAAGCTTTCAATTTCGGGTGAAGAGGAAGCCTTTCCCTAATGGGTGGGTGTGACCTGGAAAGCCCTTCTTTTGTAAAATAAGCTTTCAGATACAAGTATGTCTTGACCTGGAGTGTATGAGATCATGTCACATACTCAGACACACAAGCAACACAGCACAGTCAAGGACACAGAAGCAGGGCAGACACAGGATGAAATAGAGCTGTTCTAGGAACTCACCTGTGCGCCAGACCCAGACACATAGCTGCCATCTCTCGAGCAGGGAGGCCTGTAATGAGTCCTTCAATCTGTGAGCGAATTCCTCTCATCAGCTCTGTAACCATTGGGCTGTGTATACAACTCAAATTCAGCTTGTCCTGCAGGATGGAAATCAATGGCCCAAAGTTAGGCATGACAACAACATTCCTCTAAAGCCCTTCTTCCAGTAGCCTTATCTCATTATACCTGGTTTTCCCACTGCAATCCTGTGATCACACAACAGTTATCTTGGATGCTCAAGATAGTAACACCCCCAGCTCCCCACACAGTAACAATTCCAGTTTGAAGAGGAGATTTATAATTGACATTACCTGCTATGTAGACACTGGAACCAAACAGTCAAGATTTTGTAGCTCACTAGAAACAGTTTGGCCACAGAGAAAATTCAGAGGTAGATAGCTGGGGGCTTTGGATCTTTTTCAGAGAACAAAACCAAATAATTAGATCAGAATCTTCGGTATTACCCACTTTGACACTAAATCCTCCCCATTTTGCAGCCTACACTAGTCTCCTAAGACAGCATGAGGAGGTGGTCAGAATAAAAATCACTGGAACAGGGAGCAATGAGACGCAAGATGGGAACCTGGTATTTGACACCTAGGAGATACCAGAGCATGCAGTCCACCTCTACTGTACTTCCTTCCCCTGGCAGGCAAGGACAGAAGGATGTGCACAACTGCTTGTGGACTGAGGAAGGCAGAACACCACGTACTCCCAAGACACTAAGTCACCATCCCACTACAGCTGTGTCTGTTACTGAGGAATAAGTGTCTGCCTGGCTGGGGTTTTTGTTTGGTTCCTCCCCTCCCCCTTTTTCTGGGCAGGATCATGAGGGAAATTAATTTTTTTATCTGCTGGGTTTCTAACCAATACTGAACAGAGAAATCAAGCAAACCTGAACACCTCAGTGCATTTCTACCATACCGTTCACTTGTGTACTCAAGACATCTTCCCAGTATACGTGCAGTGCACACTTGGTCATAATGCACTCTTCCACAGCGCAAACACAGCATTGGCACCATAATCCAGTGCTGCTAATTGCAAAGTCTCTGGAACCTGACTGTAAGATTTCAGTAGCAGGAGACAAAAGGAAGAATGGCAAAATCAGTTATCACCTTTATGACACCTCCAAGTTTGGCATCTGCTACAGCCAACTGTTCATGGGCATCTTTTGCCACTATCTTCTTGAGAATTTTCTTCAAGTTCTTGCTGAGCTTGCCTTCTACAAGAGCTGTGGATGCTGTATAAAACAAAAACACCAAAGACGCATTTTTTTCCCTCTCCTAAAACCTGTAAAAATAGTGCTCCTAACCTGGTATTTTTATTTAACCGCCCACAGTAGGTCTAGTCTGAGCTGCAACACTGCTTCACCATGCAGTGCCTAAAATCAAAATAGAAGAAAATTATATACTTGCCTCTTTGGAGGCCTAAATCAAAAACCCTTCTCCCAGTTGCCTCTCCTTTCTCCATGTGGTTTCAGTTCTATTTCTGTCAATTTTGTGTAAGGATCTCTACAAACAGTATGCCATATGCTTTAGATACATGTTTTAACATTTCCAAAGGCAAGGTTATATGGGAACATTTTGTGTATCATTTAATTAACCAACTATTTCCCAGGTCCCTTAGTCATCACCCATGATATCCTATACTGAGCAATGGCTTAGTTGCATCCTCTGATGATAATGTATTATCTAAAGCCCAACAATGAATGGCTGCACACACGCTGACTGGGCAGTCAGACACAGACCCTTTTAATATAGCATGTAGACCAAAGAATTTTAAAAGCACGTTCTTCATTCTCAAGTATTAATAGATCTGTAAAAGCTTTACAATCCCACACAATATATTTTAAGCAGACATTTAGCTCTGTGCTCCACTAAACTTCTGTGACTGACGCAACATCTTCATCACAGTAAATAGAGCAGAAGGCAGTGATTTTTGATTTCCAGAACCCTCATGAAATGTGAGGGTAAAATCTAAGTGCTGTCCTGAGTTTCCTCTCAACCTTGCTGCAATGCAGACAAGTTCCCACCTTTAAGCTGGCCAATACCTCCTAGCCCACTTAAAACAGCCACATCCATAGTCTTCCCTTCAAAATAAATGTGGCATAGGTAGTCTTAATAATCTCTCCTGTTTCACAGATAAGTAAACTTGAAAAAGGAGGGGTTTTTTTTGTGGGCTGATTTCGTTTGGGTGGGGGTGGGGTGGGGGGGGGTGTTGGGTTTTTTTAAGCAGCCTAACTATACAAGGTCTGAATCCAAACCTATGCAAAAGCAATGTAATCCAAAAAAAAAAAAAACCAGCCAGGAAGAGGAATGTACAGCAGCTTCAGTCTCAGTTGTTTCACTTGCATCTCATGTACAATGGTAGTGTCTCCACTCATTTCCTTAGTAAGCCATCCCTTACCACATCAGAACACAAAGATCCATTCTTAGCCATAAATGTGACCTGGAACATCCACCTACTGATGCCATACAGCACATCCAGCAGTAAGTCACACCATTTATGAATGATTAGCTAGAATTTTTATCATTTCTGTTCAAACTAGTCCACAGCATCAACCATTTAAGTGTTGAATTAGCAAAACTTAGTGAATATAAGGGTTTCCATTTTTTTTTAAACTCCTGAATTTCTTTTAAGTGGAATACAGAAATTTTTTAAGGCTGAAAAAACCCCACAAATGTAACATGTCCATAAAACAAGGGCAGTGGTAGTAATGAAGGTACTCTGATATCTGTCTGTTGTCTCAGTGGTAGTGACGAAATGTTGACTCAAATCAGCTATGTTCAGCTTCAACAAGAATCCATCATTGACAACAGGCTACACACATCAGTCAAAACCTTCCACACAGCGCTCATTAGTGAGCTGCTCAGGAATTAAGCACAGTAGGAAAGAACCAGACTTCATTACACCTCTACTGCACTATGGACTGGATAGATGACCTCATTAAACACAAACCGTTTGTAATTTAAAAACTAAGCAAAGAAACAGAGCAGGGACAGAAGTGTGTAATGAGTGAACTAGTGCCTAACAGGGGTTTGGGATTTTGGGTTTTTTTTCGTAAGGCTGGTGTTAACTCACTTACCAGCAAGTGCTTCTGTTGTGTCCTGAAATTTTTCAAAGTGTTTCAGCTTTACTCTACAGAAGAAAAATACGTGTGTAAATGAACGTACATAAACCAGATGCTAGAACCATTTTACCTTTTTTCTGCTTCTGCTATTACAGTTCCCCTCTTCTCCCTGAGACTGCAAGAGAACAGAGATCGATATCCAGATCCACAAAACAAATGAACAGCATTAAACCTGCCAATTAAGTTTGAGCCTGATGTGACTTCTCAGAAGGAATTTTGATCTAGTATGTCTAGGACCAACATAATCAGAAAACCTAAGCCCCCTTTTTGCTCCATAGTTCATATTTAAAGACAGACACCATCCATTTAAATTTCAGCACTGCACCCTGATTAACTAGGTGTCACTGCTGATTGATGATAGCATCTTCCCACTCATCTTCAAAAGGGAACCTTCTCACTCTGTGGAATGCATAGCCTGCACAGCTCAGATTTAACATGCTTTTCAACTAAATGCATCTTCAAAGACTTCAAAACTGAACTGATTCATTGCCCATGAATCCTCAAGACCTCCTTTGTAATTAGATGTTACAAGTGCTGAGCTGAGCTTAGAACAAACAACAGAAAATTCTTCTATGCCCTAATTGCTGACCAGAGCCAAAAATCTTACGGTCAGTGTTGCACCACACTGTGCCAGATCCTAAGGCCCAGCTTCCCTCTCCCCCTCACACAGTCTGTGGTGTTGATATCTAGAGTTACAGTTAAGAAGCTATCTCAATCCAGTAAATTCCTTGTCAGGGACAGGCATTTGACTAATCCAGTTCTGATTAAACACTGCTCTTTGTGAGTCAAGTATCTGCAAAGGAAGCAAGGTCACAGATAAAGCTGAATGTTTGAGTTAAGCATTTGCAGAGCCCAACACAGAAGCTCCAGGCTTATACTGATGCCTTTTCAGAAAGGCAGGAGATAGGAATTACTTTGATCGGAGTAGAGATCCATTAAGAGCCACATCCTGTCCAGCAAGTCGCCAAGATGAAGTTTCCAAGGCAAGATTAACAACATTACAAACAGACAGATGTGGGATATTCTGGCCTCTACTCTAATTACTGTTAGAGCGCAGGATAAATCCAAACCACAAGACAGCTTGTTTAGAGGTATCTGTCATAACCAAAACTGGTTAGAAACCTTCCAACAAAAACAGCCTAGACAGACCTGGAAGGAATCCACCGTTGTCCCCAGCTGTAGGACAATTTGCTAGAAAAGCCAGCTTAGTCAGTGGACACCACAATCCCTGTACAGCTGCGCAGCGGTGCTAACGCACACTGACAGCATGGGCAATGACACTAACTCTCAGTTCAGTGATTCACATGCTCTTAGTTTCAGCTGAATTTTTTTTTTTTAAAGCATTTTCCTATGAGCACGAAAACCTGTCATTTCAGCTAGTTTCAGCATTACAAGCTTGGATGTTCTTGTCAAAGTATCCAGATCATCTTAAAATGTTGTTCAATTTTTTGCTTCAGTGACACATGGTAATGACTTCTGCAACTTAACTACACTGCAAGGGAAAAAAAGGTGGTGTCTTTCACTGATATTCCATTTTAAGTTTCTCTAAGTATCTGACTTCATGTTACCATTGTTTAAAGCTTTTAGGTTTTACAATACTGAAAAATACAAGTCAACACTTCTTTCTGAACCTCAGATGTGCATTACTACAGGCAGTCATGTCCTTCCAAAAGCCAGGCTGCTGTCCCCACATAGAGCTGCTTACATTTTGTTTGCTTTTTCAGGAGTTTCAAATTCTTTCCATAAACTGTCAACTTCTTGGAGCTTTTTCTCATTCAGAACCTGTAGGGAAAACAAAATCAACACAAATAAAACCCACATAATGGTATTTAAAGCACTTCTGAACAATCTTTGACCCTGCATTCAGCAGAAATGACCTGAAGCAGATTCCAACAACAGGAAGTTAATACTGATTGAGTCAACAAACTCAGTTTTGGTTACCTCCAGTTTCATTATTCTCTCTCAGCATCTTCATCCTACTGATATACACACAACATTAAAGTGTTTTTACTTTCAACTGAAATACTGAAGTTGCTCGATAATGGCTGGGTCCTTCAGAATCGGCACATTAAAGCAAAACCCTCTCCTTGTTTATCAAAAGAGAGCTTGCTCCACCTCTACAGGACTCATTCACAACCCCAGTGACCCAAAACCAAACCTGCCACTACGCTGGGAAAATACAAACATGTCTGGGACACCTAACAGGAAGGAGTGATCCCAGGTGTTATTTTGATTAATCTGAGCTAGCCCAAGGAAGAAAGAGAGGAAGATCTCTTCAAAGAAGACTTTTCACCACAGCCTGGTAATCACGGAGCCAAGAGTTACCCAAGAGGCAGCAATGGCTTAATCCCATCTCTGTACAAAGGGGATCCCCCTCACTTTTTAAACAGCATTAAGATTAACCATTATCCCCCTAGAGCCTACACACATTTCACAAAACAGCATACTGCAAATTCCTAGAAGAGTGCTCTGGGGAACCGCACGGTCAAGATCTTTACAATATTATGTTCTTTACACCTCACAAAAATCTTGTGGTTTTGTCCCTATGACGCAAATGCAACGCAATCACTATCTGGCTCAATGCAGTGCAGAAATCATTTTTGTGATTATGAGATTCTGCCCCCTTACAGATTTTTAAATCCCAGTCAGAGAAGGTTGTCTTTTCAACTCAATTACTATCTGAGCAAATAAACATAGTAACTGCTTTCCCACAGGACTCTGAGGCACAGAAAAACCTCAGGGCAACTCTTCCTTTCCTCAGCCTGCCGATTCCTTCCTCCAACTCATCTTTCCTACCCCAATGCCCACAGAATTTGCAGCCTCTATAACCAGACATGAGTGCATAGAAAAAAAATAAAGACACAGATTTATACAGAAATTATACACCTATGGATATTTTGTGTCCTGCAAGATAGTAAAGCTCTCTGGAAAATGTCTTTCAAGATCTAGACCATGGCTATGCCCCATTTGCCGTTACTATTTAGACTGTTCGCTCCTCTGAGGGCAGCAACACCTACAAGGGAATACCTGAGAGCTACACAGCTTGCAGAGGACAACAGTTCTTGATCACCACGGCATAAAAGCAGAGCACAGTTACACTGGCAATGGACACCTGTGGGCAGGGCTGAAAAGGGAAGTGGGTGACCAGGACTGTCTCCCAAAATTCAGAAGCACAAATTCTGTCCAATCCTCAAGTAACTAAAAAAACCCAACCAGCCAACAACAACAAAACAACCCAAACACCCCCTCAAGCCCTCCAAAAACCAGTGACAATCTTTAGAGATTGCTTTCAAAAGAAAGCAAGCTAAACTCTGTAGAGAATATTTTGATATAAAATGAACATGTAAGCGTAACTACGACACAGATTTGCAACTGAACAGCTACGTGTCTAAGAAAGGAAAGCTATGTGATTGAGAGCCTTGCCTTGCAGAAGTGCACTGTTGCTGGGGCTCGCTGTATCTGGCCTTGGCAGCTGCAAACAGAATCAGCACGGAAAACAAAAGCTTGTCTCAAAACACATTTTAATCAAATATTACTTCTGCTTGTGCCCAGCAGACAGTTTTCTCCTCTCTCCCAACCCAGCCCAGTCACCATTTGCAGCCTGTCCCAGGGGGTAGGCTTTTGACAGCCTGCTTTCCAACACTGCTCCTTGGTGCCTGGTGCCCTCTAGCCGCCACGCACACACACCACAGCCAGACCCCAGGGCCCCGCTGGGGACACCTGCGGCCGAGTGCTGCAGAGGCCCTTCTCCACTGCCCTTTATGCCCCTACTCCTACCTTCGCTTTATGCCTACCCTGCTTCCAGAAATTAATATCTGGGTTATTTTCAGCCCCTCCTGGCTCCCGTGAAAGGTTAAAAGGCCTTGGATCACTGCGTATGAGGTTTGAGCCTACTCACGAGGTAATTTTTTTCTTTTTCTTTAGTAACTTGGAAGGTGCAGGATAACAGCCAGCGTGAACATCCAGTGAGGAAAGCCTTCAGGGATACTGCTGTATGTGTTAGCTCCCCAGGTATGGGGGGGAAGCCCACAGAACTGAAGCTATCTCCTTTTAGAAGTATTTGTCTTCTCCACCAGGCTTATGTCTTGAAATCATCCTTCTCTGAACTGCACAGCTGCATCCCAGTGAGGAGGAAAGGTTTCAGGGTAGATGAAGGATGAAGTAAACAATGCTCTGTAGAGCACCAAGGGTGTAGTTCTGCAGCAGGCTAAGGTAAAAGAAACCAACACCTTGGTCTCTTTGCATCTGCACTTGCGTTCACACAAGCTAAACCCAGAAAAAAGATTAAGGGGCAAGGGGGGTAGAAATCATAGAATCACAGGATGTTTTGGGTTGGAAGGGACCTTAAAGACCACCTAGGCAAGGCTGCCAAGGGCAGGGACACCTTCCACTACACCAGGTTGCTCAAAGCCTCATCCAGCCTGGCCTTGGACACTTCCAGGGATGGGGCATCCACAGCTTCTCTGGGCAACCTGTCCCAGTGCCTCACCACCCTCTCCAGGAAGAATTTCTTCCTGATATCCAATCTAAACTACCCGCTGTTACGTTATGATTAAACTCTACAAACAAGCTGCTGCAACTATACAGGCATCAACACTCGAGCAGAAGAACAGGACAGAGAGGAGCATGGCACTGCAGCAGCTCTAGTTTAGACTTGTCCAAACCGCTGTGAAACTGCAGCCTCTAGGACACCTCATTAGGAGGCCGGCAGAGCCCTGCGAAGTGGTCTGTGCTCCCTGCTCACGTTCTCAGCTGAGCAAGGGAAGTCAGACCCCACGCGATACCTGCGGGCGTGCTCACCCTGCCCGTGCGCGCTGCCAGCCAGCGACCCCGCTCCTGGTAATGCACTCCAGCCAAGGCACCCTGCACCCGTCTGGGAACACGCTGCCTGTCTCCCACGCGCCCCTTCCTGCACCCGCAAGGTTTTGCTGGATCATCAACCGCAATGCACCGCTAGGAAACGGAAAGGGTCAACACGCCAAAACCGGGATGCCTCCACAGACTCCCAAACGGGCACGGCCAGGGGTGCACGCCCTCCTACCAAATCCACCCCTCCACGGGTGGGGGGAAAACGAGCGCCGCCAGCGATGCTTGGCAGAACCACCGAGGACACCCCCCCTCCGCCCTTCTCCCCCCAGGCGCCTTCAGACCCCAGCTGCGGCCCCTTCCCCTGCCTCTGGCTCGGGGCCTCCCTCGCAACGCAGCCCCGCTGCTCCTCACCGCCTCCCCCCGCTCCTGCCCGACCAGGGCCACGGCACAGGGCAACTCCTTGAGGAGCCACCAGCGGGGGGACACTCGGCCCCCGCCCGCGCCTCCCCCCGTAAGCCCAGCGCACGGCCATGGCTTCACGGCAGCACAACAGGACGGCAGCCGGCAGCCCCCCTGAGGCACGCCCGGGCGGGAACGGCCGCAGCCAGGCGAGAGGCGCCGCAGCCGGCCGCCCCTCACCTTGAAGATAGCGTAGCCAGCGGCGGTCTCGAACAGCACCAGCATGATGGCGGCGGCGGGGCTGCCGGCGGGCCCGGCGGGAGCGCGGCCACGTGCGCCAGCGGCCGGGACCCCCGGTCATGCACGCGCGCACCGGAAGAGGAAGCGGCGGCGGCAGCGGAAATGAGCGCGGCGGGGGGAGGAAGGGGTGAGGCTTCCTTCTCCGCGCGCTCTCGCGAGCCACGTGGCCTGCGGCGGCACCACGTGGCCGCGCGCGGCGGGCGGGGCGGAGCCTGCGCTGTGCCGTTAACTGCCGTTACCGCCGGTTGCGCCCTTTTTGCGGGTCGCTCGCCGCCGTCATTCGAGGCTCTCTCTCCGCGAGTGGCGCTGCCCGCCCTAGGGCTAGCCGGTGGCGTGGCGGCAGCCCCCCTCCCCCCCGCCGTGTTCGTGAAGGTTCGAGGCTCTTGGTGTAAAAACACCTCCCTGCAAGCGTGGAGGCTGCCTGGTGCGCGGGGTCTCCGTGCTGACCCGCCCGTGTTAGGTGCCAGCCTAGCCACCGGTACGCCGCGCGGCAGCCGTTCGCCAAGGGAACGCAGCCGTAGGAGCAGCGGGGCCCTGCCCATCGCCTCTCGGGCCCCGCGGGTGCCGTCTCTGGCATCGGGGACAGCCGCTGTGACCAGAAACGGGTTTGTGCTTGAGGGGTCGGGTGCTCTTAGCGGTACTTTGTGTTCCCCCAGCGAACCCTGAGGCAGGTTTGAGCTGGTGGTCCCCTCGGTGCCCCGGACCTGTGTCGGGGTGCTGCATCCGGCCTGCCTGCGGTACTGGGGTTCAGCCAGCGCCCCTGGCCCTCTCCACACACCAGGGTGGATCTCCTCCTGCGCGCTCTGCGCTTGCTCCTCAGGTTGTTCCCAAGGCCTTGTCTGCAGGTCTTCCTACAGACACAATTCTCTCTCGTAAAGGGTTTGTCGTGACCAAGTCCAGTTGTGTGCGTTAAGAACACCCGCTTCTCTGACAGCACGGTGCGCAGTGACCGGCGGTTAAAACATAGGTGTTGACGGCTGCTTACTCCCGCGCTGCTGCAGTGTCCCCAGGACGCGGGCGGTGCGGCTGGCGAAGGCGGCTGAGGCCGGCCGTCTGTGCCACCTGCTGGTGTCCGTCTTGGCAAAGCGTGTCTTTGTGCACGCTGCTGCGGCTGACCTACTTCTCCGCTGGATAATTGAAAAGCTAGTGAAGTGCAGGCAAAACCCACCAGTACTTGCCCTCAGAAATTGCCACTTACTTCACTTTGAGGGTTCCCTGCACTGAAATTAGAGGCAGAGTTTTTCCTGTCTGCAGGAACAGAGGCTCCAAGAGATGTTTGGGCTTGATTAATATCAGGCATTTGTTGCTGCATTTTATGCAACCATCCGTATGAGTCAGAACGCCTTCTCCTCTCCTGCTTCTCATGTAAAGAATACATCGGAATATAAAGCCAGGAGCCAGAGAAATCTGGGGATTTGCATCATTCATAATTTTTTTTAAAGAAAGACTTTGGTGCCTTAGAAAATGTCACCATTTTTTTAAATTCCAGCTGGTAATATTGCCAAAGAAATAATGTTCAACTAGAAAGTGAATTTCCAGGTTCCCCTTCGTTTTAAAGTACTGGTTCTGGTGCTGCTTGCTCCGGGGAAAGGAGGTGAGGGGAGTGTACTGCTGTTGTGAAGAACAAATTGTAAATGTAACTTAGTTGTCAGGTTTAGAACTCTGTATTCATCCTGTTTGCCAGTGCTAACTGCTCCCAAACAAACATGTTGGTATTATTGAATTACAGGTTCTTCTTAGATTACAGGCTAAGTTTTACATGAAAATTATTTTTGAAAGGTTGAAGGGGCTTTGCACAGAATACATAGGCCAAGAGCTTTGAGAAAACTGCTAACAATTCTTGTGTCTTGAGAAGTTGGTTAGCAGTGCTTGGAAGGAACAGATGTGAACTTGAGTGACTTCAAATGATTGAGATTAGTTGCAGATGGGGAAATTAGAGAAGTTATAAACCACCTGAGAATTAAGTGAGGTGCTTAGGGTAGGTAGCTTCAGTGGTGGTTGCAGCAGTGAGGATGATTAGGGGCTTTGTGGGAAGATGCTTGTGTAGGTATATTTAGTCTTTTTAAAACAGCGTTATTTTTGTTGTGTTTTAATTTCAAGTATGCCGTGTGTTGAGTTTGGGCTGTCGAAGGAAAGAGTGGGTTTTATTGATGTACCTCCATAGTTCTCATGGGTTGAATGGAGACTAGCTTTGTGGATGCTGTATCTTGAAGAGGTAATGCATCCACAACCAATTGAATAAGAAGGGAGTAAAGAGAGGTGGTGTTAATATTACCTAGCGTGTATGCAGATGTGCGTGTTTCAACGTTATGCATTTATTGCTATGTATAGGAATAGGTAACTGCCTTCTGGCTCATGAGTGTTGCTTTTATTCCAGAATTCCATAATAAAAATTGTTAATGTGAAGAGTTACATGCTGGGTTTGTGCCAAATTGAGACTTTAGCCCTATTGTTGTAAGATTGCTCTCTCTGCTCTTGAAACTGTTTTTGTTTGGAATAGCAGTGATGTTTAAGACAGTAAACATTTGTTGTTTTCTGTTGGTATGATGCAGTCCTGGTTTTAGTCAGCACAGAGTT
Source organism: Rhynochetos jubatus (assembly GCA_027574665.1). Lineage (NCBI taxonomy): Eukaryota > Metazoa > Chordata > Aves > Eurypygiformes > Rhynochetidae > Rhynochetos > Rhynochetos jubatus. The sequence continues at coordinate 14,938,062 of CM050654.1, read as the reverse complement.
AATTTTCTTCACAATAGCCGTATGAGGCTGTGTTTTGGATCTGACCTGGGAAGAGTGCTGATAACACTGGTGTTTTTAGTTGTTGCTAAGGAATGTTTGTACCAATTCAAGGACTTTTCCAGCTCCTGATACTGCACCTGTGTTCCAAATTTTTTTGCTATGAGCAGTAGGGGGGGAAACACACAGTTCTGCCAGCTAACCCAAACTAGTCAAAGGAGTGTTTCATTCCACTGAACGTCATGCGCAGTATATAAGCTGGGTGTGGGCTGGGAGCCATTATTGTTTGTTGATGGGTCGGTTGGCTTTCTTGTTCGTGCTGTTGCTCATGGGGTTCACTCCGACTCTGGTGTCTCTGACTCTTGCTAGGTGGGACCTCGCTGCGTATCATTTGGTGAGCTATTGTATCATTGGTTTTATTTTGTTATTTTCATAGCATAGCAGTAGTAGTTTTCATTACATGTTATTAGTATTGTTGGTATTATTAATATTGCTAATATTATTAGTATCGCTATTTTATTCATTTGTGTTCAGTTATTAAATTGTTCTTATTTCAGCCCACAAGTTTCTCTGTCTTTTCCTCTGATTCTCCTCCTCCACTGGGGATGGGGGGAGATGAGCGAGTGGCTGTGTGGAACTTAATTGCTGACTGGGATTAAACCATGACACACGTGTTGCTGTGAAGCCCTTGGATGGCTTATTTTGGTGCATTGTGTAGTGTTATTAAGCTTTTACTGTGAGCTTGGCATGGTATGAATATGCTTGGCTTTCTTGCCTACTAGGCCTTGCCTAAGAAAGATCATCTTAACTCTGTATAGCATCTGTTTTGGTTCTCTATTCTTTTTCTCCCTTGTTAGTTCTGAAATGTTCTAAAAGTTGTGACTAAAACTAGTTTCCTTAAGTCTAGATACTGTATAGTTTCACTGGCTATTGTTGCATCCTTTAGTGCAACTATGTTTGTAACATGCTGTTCCCTTAGTAAAATGGCCGCAGCGCAGGCACGGAGCGCAGCTGCTTTGGTGTAACTACAAAGGAACGTGGCATGCAGAGCATTAGTGACTCTTGCGTTGATGGATGTGCTCTGCCCAGAGAGATTTCGTACCCTTCCACAAAGGTTAAGTTAAACACCTATCTAGGAGCATCCAGGTAAGAATCTCCTGTTTCAATGGGGCTGATTTTACAGTAATGTTATTTTATGGTTCTCACGTGGTTTTCTTCTGTTTAGTGGCCACTGGGAGCCAAGCATGCTTATTCCAGCAGTCATGCTGCACAGGAGTTGACGTAGTTGTTGCAGAAGGATGTTAGTACTACATCATGCTGCAGTCCAAACAGCTTGCAGTCTAAATATAATCTTTTTAAGGTGTAGGTGTTGCTTCTTGTGCAAGCCTCTAAATAGCTGTGCTGACGTGAGGCAGGGCATCCGTGCTGGTACGGTCTGTCACTGCCAGTGTGTGCAAATCTAACTGCCTCAGTGCAAATTTGGTGATTATGTGGAGATCCTATGACTTGCATGATTGCCATGATTAAAAAATATGCAAATTTGTTGTTACATTTATGTTCTAGTAAGAACCTTAGCAAGTCGTTACAGGTAGGCGTAACGAGGGTGACTTCCTGTAAAAGCTGCCTTCCCGGGAAGGGCTGTGTGCCTGGGCCTAGCTCCTCTGGAGCAGGACAGAACGGCAGCGCAGACCCTTACTCCCAGCCGTCAGGCTGCCTTTTGCTAGCGCCCTTTTTATAAACGCTATTTTTCTCCTGAGACAGGCCGGCGGTGCTTTTCTGCGGCCGGGCCCTTGGAGACGGCCTGCACTCGCAGGCACGGGGCCTGGCCGTGGCGCCTGGGAAGAGCCGCGGTCCCTGCCGCGGCCTGCCTGCCTTCCCCGCCTCTGCCCGCGGACGGGCCGGTGCAGGCGAGCCCGGCGGCGCGGCACCCCCGGCCTCAGGGCGCGGGGGCCCGAAGGCGGTGCCTGCCGCGGGGGCCGGTGCGGGCTGGGAGGAGCCGGCGGGCGGGCCGGGCCGGGCCGCACCGGGCGGGAAGTGAGCTCAGGCGCACAGGAAATCCCGCCCGCGGCCTGTGTTTGCGCTGCGGGCAGAGAAAGGAGCGGAGCGCCTGCAGCGGCCCAGCTGAGCCTGCCGCACGCAACGGGGCCGAGCCATGTCTGACCAGGTATGGGCGCCGCCGGCCGCGACCGGCCGCCGGCCTTGGGGGTAGCCGCCGCCGAGCGCGGCGGGACGGCGCGGCGAGCGGCCGCGGTAGGCCCCGGGGGCGCGGGAAGAGCTGCCTGCGTCCCCCCCCCCCTCCGGCCTCTCGCCGCCGTGGGGCAACCGCCGCGCTTTGTGAGGGGCGGCCCGGGGCGAGGGGAGGCGCTGGGGGGATGTTTTCCGCGGGGAATGTGTGTGTGCACCAATCTCCGACCTTGGCCGAGCTTCCTCCCCCCCTCCCTGTGTCTTAATCCCCCTTTCCCCTTCGCTCGGGGGATTTCGCGAGGAGGGCGGGGGCTACTCGGGGGCCGGAGCCGGCGTCCGGCCGGAGCGGGGGCGGCCCCGCGGGGTGCGCGGCTGGGATCGCCGCCGGTGCAGCCCCGGGCCTGGAAACGCGGGAGTGCAGCAGAGGGTGAGCCGTGTTGCACAACAGTTGTTTCCTTTCGTTTTCCATTTCCCAGGTGCCTGGTAGGATGCTTTTCTCCCCGAGCAGGCTTTGTGCGGGTTAGGCTAGACCTGCCAGGTCCTCTGCTCCAGGAATGGAGAAGGAGGAGGCGAAAAATCCCAGACTGGCTTAGCTGGGATACGGTTGCTTGTCTGTATTAAACACCCTGTCCTTCACCAAGACTCTGTCCTGCATCACTCCTTGTACATCGTTATGTTCCTGTCAATTCCGACTTCTCTACCGGAGTCTTAAACAGTTACTTGTGTCGCAAGTTTCTGGAGTGTGGGGGTAGCATGTATACAGTCCTTTGCTTACAACTATTGCTTTAGGCTACGTGACCTGCTGGTGGAAAGTTAAACCAACATTCTGCTTTTAATGTGTCTTCTGTTTTGCTGTGTTTTTCCTACCGCCTTCATATGGCAGTGTTTTCCGACTTTGTCATGACGATTTGACTTTGAAAAAATGGATGTCAGTATCTACAAATGTCTCTTGCAGTGCTGTAAAGTCAAGAATAGTACTAGTGCCAGCCAGGGAATTAGGAGTATACCGAGACAAGGCTAAGCTTAGTGTATGCTGTGTCTGCTTTGAGGGATAGCCTTGATATATTATGACCCGTGAATAGAAACCATTGCTGTATGCCCTGGTGTCTTCCTCCCCGCCTCCAACTATCTAGCACAATGCAACTCTGCTGCTGCCTGTCAGTGCAGCTAGGAGCACAGCTATGGCTGGTACCCATCAGGACACGTTTCCAGCGTGGCAGAATATGTGAAAGTGGCTGCATTAAAAAAAAAAAAAAAGGCAAATTCTGCACCAGATTTTGTAGACTGATCTCCACGTGACCTGCTCTGAAGCTCTCTGCATTTGTGAACTAAGGCATGTTTTAACACATAGCAGCTTTCATTAGGTAATTCCTTCTCCAGACAGGTTCTGCTGAAACACATACATGTCTGTTCTTTGGGACTGCTTGAAGTATGTAAAATTCATTGAATGTGATAACCGTTTTTGGATACTTATCTTAAAGGCCTTTGAATAAGGACCCTGATTATTTTTTTTTTAATAGATAAGTTAAACATTGTTATGTGTTGTGTCATTCATTTCTGAGGGGACTGTGCAACAAAAGCTAAACAGATGCTTAAGTAACAGTATAATGTACAGTTATGCAGCACTCTGTTTATCAATCCTACAGGAATAATTGGATTACCCAAAATTGTGGATTGCTAATGTCTTTCTTTTTGGCTCTGGAATGAAGACGACATAATTTGTCACCTGTTATGATAATTTTGGCTTTTCTTTTTAGTATAAATAAAGAAGCATAATTAACTTAGTTACTTTATTTCCAAAAGGAAATTAACTTTTATGATAAGTCAAAATACTTGCAGGAAGGGCAGACTACAAAAAACACATGGTTGCTTGGTGTGATCTAAGCAGAAACAAAGAATCCCCTCCCTTCAAGGGTCCCAGGCTGTTCTTGCTTTAATTGAATCTAGATGCTGGCATTTTTATCTGTTTGTGTACTACTAATAACGAATGCTATACTTTGTATACATTTTTCTACTCCTATAACAAACAGAAGAGTTTATTTGTTATGTTAGGAAGTGTGTTGTTGTAGTCCTATTCCTCCACTCATTTTGGTTTTGTTAATTTTTTTAGGGTTATCTAAAGTCTGCTGAGTTACAGGGGCTTTTTTTAGACTTGAACACTGAAGCTTGAGCACTTAAGAAAATTGGAGGAGGAAGCTGACAATATACTGCTTTACAGTGTTTGTTTTGTCATTACTTGCAATAGCAATACCAGTGTGTTTCATCCAAGAAACTTTGGGTGCTTTTTATGGTCATGAATTTAGTGTTGATATATAGATGTGAGACCGTACTAGGAGCCTCACTTTGTGCTATTAAGGAAAATTGTGGAGTGAAGCCTTTGAAACTTCAGGCATCTAAGGAAAAGTTAGAACTTGGAGTGTGGTGGTGCTCCTGTTCTCTTTGTATGGTGGACTTTTTTTAATGGACTGTTTCATGAGATTCCCTAAACACCAGTTCTTTTCACAGTGCAAGTGAAAATCTGGAGGCTTGCTTGCAGATTGCTGATCCAGGATTTTGTATGGGAATGCTTGTAGTTTAGTAACTTTGCGATCTCCTTGCTTTCTTTGTTCTTAAGTGCTTTTGTGTTGGCTTTACCATTTGGCATTGAATGGCAGTATAGTTCACTGACAAAATGCAGGGAGCTGTTTCAGACTTGCTGGGTCTTGTCGTGCTCTGATCTCAAATATTTTGCTCCTTTATTTTTTTTTTTTGAGCTTCAATTATTGATATTGTCAATGTTGATTTGATCTTATTTCTCTTTTCCTGCAAATACAACTGCTTGCTCCTATTTTGTGAGTGAGAAGTTGATGGGGCTTTAAATAAGCATCTTTATGGTATGGTGTTTTAAGACTCCAATTCCATCTGCTTTTTTTACTGTTTGCTCCTTCCCCTGTTTGTTTTTAGTGTTTGAGCCCTCTTTCCCTGAGGGTAGGAATCAAACAACTTATTAATCACTGCTTTCTACTCATATTGGCCAGAGGCACTGTCATAGTAGCAATGACTTGTACAGGATGTTTTGTTTTGGAAAGCTAAGTAGGTAGATCTGTTATAATACCCAGAATGGTATAAACTACTACAAATGCCTCTACTGCTGGGATAATATGCTGCCGTGCAATTTGGTTGTTCTGCAAAGTAAACTGACCTGAAATGTCATGTAAAGGAACAGGATGTTCTTACAAGTTCTTTCCGCGATAGCAAAACAGGAGATGGTTTTGAAGTTAGACTTGAGATCTGTAGAAATCTCTGATTCCTAGAGGTTAGTAATCCTGCATACAGGCAGTACAAATGCCGTTTGTGCAAGTTATTGGAACAAGTCACAGGTTCTTATTTTTCTTTCTCTTTTAAGTCAGGAGTGGAAACCAGTGTATTTTTGTTCCTGCAAATAGTCCCCTGAGGTCAGAGTTCAGATATCTTAGAAAGGGAAAACTTTGGTGGGGAGCACAGTTGCTGTGACTGTGCTTCCAGTGAAGACTCCTTCCATACTTCAAAAGTGGCTGACCTGGGGGTGTCTAGTTTCTTGAAAGCTTGGGATTGGTTTTTGGGTTTGAGCTTGAAGGGTGATCAATCAGTCTCAGCAGTCCAGGTTGTGCTCAGGGTGGGTATTCAAACAAAAAAAATTCCAACTGGACGCAGTCTCTGGCTCCTACTTCTATTGTCATCACAAACTGAATGAATCTGGCTTGAGGCAGTGAGTCAGACTGATGCAGAGTACTTTCTCTCTTTCCTCCAGACTGAGACTGGCACAGATAGAGGGAAGGTGTTTGCAGCCTTTCTACTCCCTGTCTTTCACTGAACTTGTAACATCCAAAGGAGTTGTGTGTGTTGAACCCCTTTAAAGTAAACCCAAAAATGCTTGAAAAGGCTTGTCTGCCATTTTGATCTGGAGGTAGAGGCCTGTCTGGATTGTTTTAATACAGAAGGTTAGTACGTGTTTTTAGCACTTGATCCTGAAGTCCAGTCGTACAAAGGATATTTCTGTATGCTCGACAAAAAGTCCCTTTAGGGGCTGGGAAAATGTATGTGGTAGACACCTGTACTTATTTTGTGCATGGTGTTAAGCAATAAAATATAGAAGGAAGATTTGAAACATGATCAGTAGGGTATCCTTGTTTCTGTCTACTTGGGAAGATTTCTTCATCGAGCACCATCTGGACTTGAGGCAGTGTCTGTAAAATCCCTTTGTGCTGCGCTGGAATGTAACTACAGGCTTGATCCAAAATACGTAGTGACAGGCAAGGAATGGGGCTCATAGTACATGATCTCTCACTTGTCTATCAGCAGCTAACAGGAAAACTTTGATGTCCTTAATTCACGTCTTACAGGACATAACACTTAAAACCCTTCTGATGAGCTTTAGTTCTTGAATCAAACTTGTTTGTACATTCAATTCTTATCCTGGAAAGGTATCAAAACACTGTAGTTTAGAACTGCAACTTTTAAGAACTGTGATCTTAAAACAAATGTGCTAGGAGGAAGCTGCTACTTGATGATGTTGTCATAGAAAAGAAGGTGGCTGGCCATTTGAAAGTAGTGACTACTGTTGATGCAAGAGACTGAGAAATGTTTGCATCATTCACTCTCGTTGCACTGATAGGGTGTCACCCATGCTTGCTCTTTACTCTCCTCATGGTGTTCTTTTTTCCATGTCAAATGTCTGAGCCTCTTGGTAGACTTCCTGTAATTTTTTTGCAGTCTGTTTACTAGGAGTTACTGGTGTAAAATCATACTTCTCATTTTTACCTCTCTTACCTATTTCCAAATGACCCTTCTCTCATCTCTAACATTTTTCAGTGTTTCTCCTCCGTCATTAATGAAACTTTTCACAGGTAGACAGCCTTTCGTAATACGATGTTGCTATTATTTTCACACGTAGAAAGGAAGAAATAAGGTGCCTTGGATAGTCTGATGTCATGTAATAAGGAGGATGGCGGTTGTCATACTGTCCAGTGAAAATACTGAAATGTTGAACTGAGCAGGGTTTTTTTTTTTTTTTAAAAAGTTGTTTTTTCTTGTAGGAAGCAAAACCTTCAGCTGAGGACTTAGGAGATAAAAAAGAAGGGGAATACATTAAACTCAAAGTCATTGGGCAGGTGAGTGTTTACATAATTACTTGTTAACATTTGGTGGAGGTGTTAGTTTGTGTATTGTAGCAATGAACAAAGGAATGTTGATACTTTCAGTTCTTCAGTGTGGATCCTGCTCTGTCATAAACTACTTGCCAATTGACAGTAATGTGTGTTAGTATACTCTGGTGTGGGGTTGTTTTGGTTTTTTAAGCTTGAGTAATTTATGACTCAGGATTTGGGCAGTGTGATACCCATTTTACAACTAGGGTACTTGATGCATTGAGGGATTAATTTATCCAAGGATATGAATGAAATATGTGGGAAAATAGATATATTCAGATCTTCAGAGCTCATGTAGTACACAAAGCCTAAGGTCAGCTTTCTTGGACAGGGGTAGGACGGGCATTCTTTTGGCTGGCATGTTGGTAGATGGGAATGGTGGATTATAAGTCTGAATTCAAGTTGTGTTGGAATGTGAATGTTGAGATACTTCTTGAACAGGAGTCCTTCTGTGCAAAGAACCCCTAGCTCATATGACCTAACTCAGTATTGTTTGGTGTATTAGTGCGACTGCTGTGCTGTTGACTGGAGACAGATGCCTTAAAGTAGGACTAACACAAACTAGCTTACCTCTTACTGGGTTAATTGGCAATGATAACACATTTAAAAACTAAATGTGACCCACGTACTTTTTGTACAGAACCTCTTGCAGCCTGTTCTATCTGTAGCCATTTTGACAGTTGTAGTTACTCTTATCTTATGGCTAGTAGGAAGGACTATATAATAATGAGACCCAAGATTTCTCCTTAGGTTAGTGTGGTGTTGCCAAGTTTGCCTGTATCCTAACTTCTTGATAATTACTCTAATTGAATGAGGTTTTGTGTATATTTTTGAAGTGCAAGCTTTAACTTGTCTCTTTTGGAATCTTAGAGCAGAAATCCCCTGCATACGTATGTTTGTATTTCATAAGTACATCAGTTGTGTAAAGATGGAAGCACAGACTGAACCATGTATGGGTTTTAGTACTTTTAAATCCAAAACCTCTGTAGTGAACCTAAGGCTGTACTGTGCCATCTGCTTTAAAACAGAGCTTCCTGTGGAAGTGCACGATGAATTTAGTGACAGATAAATCATCCTGGAGGTTCATGTTATGATGCACCAAGGTATGCATGGTGGTAGTTACACTTCATTTCATGCTAGCTTTATGTCAGTGTTTCTTAATTAAAAATTTAGAACCAGCATAGATAGTTACTGTAAAGAGAGTAATTTTTTTCTTTTCTGTTCTTAGGACAGCAGTGAAATTCACTTCAAGGTGAAAATGACAACACACCTCAAGAAACTCAAAGAATCATACTGTCAAAGACAGGTTTGTGGAACAATTACAATCTCTCTTTAAAAACAAAATGAAAAAGCCAAGCACTTTAGCTTTACTTTTCTCACTGTTTTTCATATAGAGACATTTGTTGAGACACTCAAGCTTCTGTCTAATTACCAGCAGGAGGGATATCTGACAGTACAAATACAATGGATCTCCTAATTTCTTTTAACAAGTGCTTCTATTTAAGACAGTTGTCAATTTTGTAGTAAGTTAAAATCAGATTGAAAATATATAGTGGTTGCTCAGAAGACATAGAAGTTACCTTTCAAATGCCCAGCCATAAATTTTAGTTAAATTAATGTAAAATTCCCTTAAAGCTGAAGAATACTGCAGGTTAGGATGAGAGCAGCCATAGGCATTGTTAACAGCCACCAATATGGAGATTAACTAACACTAGTTATTATGCCCTAACTTAAAGAAATGTGCAACATTTCTGCTGTATGTAGGTAAATAGCAACTACTGTTACAGAACAAAAATGTATCTTAACTTCCAGATTATTTGGCAGATATTGTGGATTCACTGTTGCTATTTCCAGAAGCCCTGGCCTGATTTACCCCTAGCTTTGGGGATAAGATGCCTTGTGCGGCCTTTTCTTGAGTAATTGTGTTGGAGTTCACTTCAGAAGATATAATCATAAGAAATACTTGGGGTTTTTTTCTTAATACCTTGAAACAAGCAGAACTTGTCAATTGAATTGTTCTTTTGTGGAATGTGTTCTTTTTTCTGTCCTTCGGGAGAAGGAGTAAAGACAACATCAAACACCTGTTCTGTTTGTAGCCAAATGCAAATGATTAAAATTGTAATTTGTTTAAAAACAAGATCTTGGAACTAATTCATGCAGCAGCCTTACTGACTGATGAAAATGCATGTGTGTGGAATTTTTTTTTTAAGAAGGAAATAATTGTTTGAAAGCTATATTTATCTCCTGGGCTGCCTTCTGGAGAGTCTGTGATTTCCTTCATCAGCAGTCAGTATGGTTTTTGGTGTCAAGTAGTTTTTCTTTCATAAAGAGACCTTGAACATTTCCTCCAAGTTGGCCAGAGGGATTGCTGGAACAGTGTGACAAGCTGTTCTTTCCTGTGGATTTTTCTGCCTAGTTATTTGGAGCAATACTCGAGATCTCACTGTTGAACAAAACGGATCCTATTTCACTTGCATTTGTTTTGCCCTTAACTTGAAAGGGAATAAACAGTTGAGGTTTTTGCCTCATCTGTTGAGGTGAAGTATGGTGTTCTGCCATAACACAGGCACACTGTACAATAGACATACTGCAGCTTAACTGTATTTACCATTAGCGTGCTCCTTTCTCGCTGTTTGAATGGCGTTCCTTTTCCCCGCACCCTCAGCTCTACTCTTTCTTGTCCCCACTGTAGAGCTTTTGCAGAACTGATAACAGTAAGGGTTGATATTCCTTCCATCAGTGATATAAAATTGGGAAACCAAGGGTAGGAGTTTGATGTAAACATGTCCTTCCCATTGTGTTAGGATCTTTAATAAGGCTGATAAGCAGTTCAGGAAAAAAAAAACACCAAAACACCAAACTGTTGTCTTGGAAGGGAGGGTGTAGTCAGTACTTTATTTATAAATTAAAAAAAAAAAGACAAGATAGAAAAAAGCTGAGGAAACTTCCAAGCTGTTGAGCTGTAACTCCATTGAGACTTTGGAATAAACATGCATTTCAGCACTGTCATGCTCCTTGAGTCACCAGTTTGTAGTGTACGTGGTGGCAGCAGAATAGCTGAGCCCCCTGTGTAACAGGAACTAACACTTTCCTTTTTGATTTTTTACATGTGTTTTATTAAAAATGTTTTTCTTCTAAATCCACACAAGTGTTAGTAAGTATTTTTGTATGTCTGTCTTTTTCTAGGGTGTTCCAATGAATTCACTCAGGTTCCTCTTCGAGGGTCAGAGAATTACTGATAATCATACCCCCAAGGAGGTGAGTTTCTTTCTCAGTGTTACATAGTTCACTGGAGAAACTAAGTACCAAATTGGTTAGTTCCTCTGTTCTGCTGGACTGTTAACCAGAGTGAAGGTGTTTCTTTAAATATAGCCAAGTTTTTGGACTATAGTTAAATATAGTCTGACTATATTTATCTAAGCGGGATTTTTAATAAGGCCGATGTGCAGTTCAGAAAGAGACTGGTTGGACCTTCGTGTGTAATGTTGTCTCAGAAGGGAGGGTGTAGTCACGGCTTACCAGAGAAGAAAAACTGAGGGAACTTCCTGGTTGTGGAGATAGAACTTTGGTGTGACTTTGGAATAAATAGGTATTTAGTTCATGTTTGTTAGATGAAAGTGTAGATAAACAGAGAACAGGTTACTTCTGCTGTCCAGTGGCTTCCACCAATTGTTATGACAAAGCAGGAAGAAACAGTGTTATAATAATGACCTTCTGAAAAAATCAGACAAGCGTGTGTATTGTGAACAAGTTACCCTCTTCAAGAGAACAGCTGTAAACAGGCTTTGAGTCGCAAGCTGTAGTCTTAGCTGCATTGTGAGCTAGTAGCATACTGTATATAATTCACGTGGCTGTGCAGCTGGTGCAGTCACTGTGGTGTTGGTTACATTCCTGTGCATTTGTTGCCCAGGAAGGAATTTAGAGAAAGGTAAAGGTAGCAGTTTCCAGGCTGATGTGTACTGCTCCACAAGTGGATTTAGACTTGGCTGATAAGACTTTTGCTTTGACTGAGATGTATAAGACTGAAGGAAAAGAATTAAAAATCATGAGTGTTGGCTAGTGAGGTGGTGACTGAGGGTTTTTTTTTCACCCCTTTGATGAATTGTGATGGGCCAGAGGAACAAACCATTGTATAACTTGTCTAGGACCTGCTCTGATTTCAGTACACCAGATTTATAACAATTATATGCTGTTTTTCTCTGTTCTCACAGCTGGGGATGGAGGAGGAAGATGTGATTGAAGTTTATCAGGAACAGACGGGGGGTCACTCAACAGTTTAGATCCTTCTGTTTGTTTTCTCCCCCTTTAATCCTTTTTTATTTTTAAATAATAGTTCTTTTGTAATGTGGTGTTCAACACTGAATTGAAACTGGCACCCCATCTCTGGGATTTATTTTCAAGCGTCTGGTATTTTGAATTCTCGTGCTCATTATACACTATTGTTTCTGTTTTCATTGTGCTGAACTTTTGTGATCCAGCTGCAGCCTTGCTCCCCTCTTCCCTTCTGCCCCACCCCTCCCCCTTTAGAAATACATGTACACACATGCATTTGTATGTTCACTAGGTTCGTGCATTTCAAGCACGAAGGCTGTAAGATCTGCCAGGTGGGCGAGTGTTCTTAATGACTTCCATATCTGCCCTGAAGTTTTGATGTGTGACTGTTTCACTCCTGGACTATAACTTTCAGTGCGAGATGAAGTTTTTCAGAGAACTAAACTGTGGAGAAATCATGTATCCATAACTCAGAGCTATTTTGCTTAAATTGTGCTGATGGCCCAACGAAGAAGATTATCAAGTTGGAAATGGAAAAGCTAGAACTGTTGTCATCTGTACCTTGCTCCGGAGATGGCTTTGCTGAAGACATAAAATTGAAAACCCTAATGATTCTTGTATCTTGCCAGAAGAGCCCAGAAGCATTTTAACTTCATATAGCAATTAGTACACGCAGGTATTCATGCAAGAATGTTCACAGCAGACAACTGGTGTTACTTTGACACTCTTGTTTGTACCTTTTGGCCTGGGACGTGGGTTTTGAATGGACATTGTCTGTACCAGCTTCATTTAAAAATAAACAAGAAAAACAATTTTATAAATAACTTGCATTTTCTTTTCAAATGTCTGGAAATGAGCAAAACCATAAAAAGTTATAATTAGGGCATGCTTTTCCAATAACTATATATGCTGAAGCCAGAAAAAAGTGTTCTATAAATATACCTCATTTAAAAAAATTACTTTTTTTCTACTTGCCCTAGTAAAATACTTGAACTGTGTGGTTTGCAGGTGACTATTTGAGACTACTAGATGTTTCTTTTCTTGTTAGAGAATATTCACATACAGTTACATTCAGCTTCACTTCATGCACAAAAAGTAAACTGAAAATGCAACTTGGAAATACGGAGATGGTTCTCAGTGTCCATAATTTGTCTGATCATGGTACCATTAAATAATCTCTCTGTGATGGATGACATGCAAGTGTCGTGATAGTTCATCAGGCATCATTGAGGGTCTGCTTCATGTTACAGATAGTTGCAGGTTCTGAATGGCCAGTTTGAGAATGTTACTGGATATCAAAGCTCAGAAATGGGAGGTTAGGGGCAGGGTAGTGCGGAGAGAAGGTTTCTGCACTGTCCCGGCTTCAGCCTTTGCAGATAAATAGGACTTTCTGATTTGGTTTGGTAAAGCAAGTTCACTGTGAATGCCAGCTTCATTTAAAGACACATTTTGGTGCTGGCATACTTGGGAGAAGTTGTAGATTTTGAATGATCAGGTTTCATGGCACGTGCTGTAAAGCTAGAAATGCATTTTCTTTCATGCTCGTGGTTTGTGTCCTGTTTCCGACTTAGTAATACTTTTGTACACATAGTTGCACTAAGCAATTTTTTAAAGATTAAAATTTTTGTTTACAAAATGTCAGAATATGGGGTTTTCTTGAAGTATTCTATGTAAATCAATCCAGAGGGGGAAGAGGGATTGCTACTGTGATGTAGAACAGCACGGTTTCTTTGCACTTATGTCTGCTTTTTTAGAATACTAAATATATCTGCTTCAGAATACCAGAAATAAAATGGCCTTGTTATTATTATCAGATTCTCTTCTAATTGAAATTTGTTTAATGCTCTTGTTAGTAGACAAATTCTCATTATCTTTCTTCTACTAATTAGGAACTGAGGCACAGGGAAGGGTAGTTTACTCGGGTCACTCTGGAAGCTGAAAGTGGAGCTGAGAACAGAATCCAGATCCCCTGGGTTTGATGCTAGTATGCTAGTTGCTGCACCAATTTTCTTTGCTTCTTACTGTTCACTCCCCTCTTTCAAAGTTTTATATGCTCATTTATATCAGCTTTCTAGTTGAAGCACTGCATTTAGGTCTCTTGAGACTATGGAGGAGGGTTTCTTGCAGAATGCAGCTTCAGTAGGATGAAGCTCAAGGCGAAGACTTGCTGCTATTGTGTAACCTTGTCCTAAAATACATCTCTTTTATAGAGTGGATATGGTACCAGTGACAAACTGAGTTGACCTCTTTCTCGGACTAGTGACGCCTCAGAGCTAGTGCCTGAACGGAGCTGCTGGGCTAAAGCAATGTCTGCTGTTGTGACTTGATGGAACAGTAATAATAGGAAAACTACTCAGCCTCAAAGACTAGTACTGAGAGCTTCATGTAAAATGAGAAGATACACATGCTATGCAGATGCACTAGTACCCTTTGTAAGGAAATTAATTCTTGGAAGTTGTATATTGAAATTAAACCTTAATTTTGAAGTCAGGGAGTAGACATGAAATTTCTTCATTTTTCTGGAAGAACTAATAATTTTCAGAGTGTCTTTCTGAAAAGATGGTCTGGAGGGGAATTTCTAAACCACTCGGCTTTGAAGCACATGACTGGAAGTAAGGTTGGCCTTCGTATGTTGGGGAAAAACAGAGAAAAGAATCCTTTTTCCTCCTGCAATTTTTCTTTGTTTACATGCTTACCTGTATATTAGCAGAACTGAGTTCAGCTGTTGATGGCTGGTTTTGTTAAGTGCTTTTTAAAAAAAACAGTGGTGGTGGGAGAATGAAACCATCTTCACTAAGTCAGTTATGCAGTGTAAGGTGGAAGCTAATCCTTGCTTTATTTCTAATTGTGAAATTAATATGCTATAGTCTCTATGGTGGCATACAAAAGCTGTGTTGATACGCGCTTTTTGAAATTACTGGTCTCAACATATCTCTAAGATCAAAAAAAGATGTGTTTAAAGTGTTTGTGTATTTTCTTAAGTATAAATAGATCTACATGATCATCATTTTGACAAAATGAAAATTTTTAAGTTAAATATGTAAATATTGGCAGGATTGGACTTTAGTTAGGATGTCAGATAATGCTAAAACTTGAAGTCTACCACGTCTACGACAAATATTGACTAACCAAGTATTGTTTCAGAAGCACTACAACTGCAGACTAGTTTTTAACTTTTTGTACTTTAAATGGTATTTAAAGTACAAAATTTCAAAAGGAATTTTTAAGAATACAGTAGTAAAATATCTGTACCTCTTCTGTATGCATGTTTGAATTATTGCTGTTCAGGTGAATTTTCTTAAATTAGAAGATTAGCTTCTGAGGCACCATACAGAGAACTGTAGGAATTGCCCAAGTTAGAAGTAGTGTAAACTGGTTTTGTTTTGCTTTTAGAACCAGCATTTAATGCATATTTAATTTAATGAAGTTCGACTTCAATTTAGACACTGCAAAAATTGATTACTCCATAGGAGATTCTCTATAGGAGCTGCAGTGGGAATTGAATCTACAAATTGTCAGATAACGTTAGAGAAGCAGAAAATAAGATAAACCTGATTTCCATGGGAGAAAAGTCATCTTGCTATAGTTTCTCTGTCATCTTACTGTTGATTAGTACTATCAATACGTCTGATCAATAGGGTGCATGCACAGGCTACTGTTCAGTCTGGGAAAAGAATCTGTGAATGAGAGCAGCACCTATCCTGAAAAGGATCACTTGTTCCGCTTTTGAAGCAGTCTGTTACTTGAATAAGAACTGGAACTGAAAGAGCTCAGTACAGTGACCTATTCCTGCCATTTATTTATTCTTTTATATGATTTTTCAAGCCTAGTTTTCCAAGCAGCTGAAAATAACACCCATGGATGAGGAACATCTTGAGTGTGTTCTAGTCCAGTAGCTTCTATCAGTAGTGGTCGTTGGAACTGCAAATGTTCCAGATGTGCTCTTTGCCTGCAAACAGTGTTAATAAAGTAGGTTGCAGACACAGGGTAGAATTCCTCCTTGGGTTAGAAAGCGGATGCTTTGACTTGAAACCTACACGCTCGCATAGCTTGTTACTGGTTCACTGGTAGTTACTTTGACTGCCACAGTGTATACAGTGCCATCTGAGGCACTGAGCCTGGACAGGAGATTGGACTTCCCCCAGGACTTGTCTTTGAGCAGGGTTTGGAATGGGCTGCGGCAGAAATGTTGGCTTATGCTAATACCTTCTTCTGGGACAGTATGTTCTCCTGTCACAGCAGTATGAATAGAGCAAGCAGGAGACAGTTACTGCTGCTCAGCTGTAGTTCCCATGTATCCTCTTATCCCTGGTACTGCTTTGTGACTGATAGTTGATCTAGGCTTCCCTTAAGAAGGCCAGTACACTATTTGCAGTGGCGTAGTGTGTGGTATGCAGACGCCCAGTTCCTGTGTTCTGAGGTGCTGGTAGCGATGAGTTCTGGAAGCACACTGTGCTGGAGCCTGCTCCGATGAACTGCATAAAGGTAATCATAGTTTCAGATGTGCAGGGAAGTGTATTGGGCTTCTTTCTGTAGTGCAAATGGATGTTATAAACTCTAAACCAGTCAAAGAGTACAAATAAGGTGTGAGTTGCTGATGGAATTTGGGGAAACATTGGAAAATTCGTTACATAGCAAAAGAAATGCATTGTGTCTTGGAGTCTGAATTGAAGGCAGCCTAACTAACTCCTGAGGTACCAATGCTGCTCTTCACTACACTGATAGAACTGACTACAGAAGTATTTTTGTATAGTCTTGCATAAGGTGTAAAGATGTATTATCATTACTGTGAGGAGAGAAAAAATGACTTCACTCTTTGATAGCTACATAGCTGATTAAAAGCTGTGCTTGTGTTTTTGCTTCCTCTATAGCTAGCATAGCGTCTTCCTCTTCATCTGCTCCTGTGATCTTGTCTTTTGTCTTCTCCCAGTTTCTTCTTTCATACTGCAGGCATTCTTCTGCCATCTCCACCAGCTGCTGGCATTCCTCCTCTAACCACATTGCTGCTCCTTTCTGTCAGCGTTTTTCTGCCTCCTAGAAACGGATCACCAACAACTATTAGTTGCTCCTGTACTTCCTATTTAGGAAATATTTCTTTATAAATTACAAATGGAAAGAAAATACTGTTATAATACTGACATTACAAGTATTTAATACTGTTTCAAACACGTGAGTTTGTCTTAAATTGTAATTGGATTTTTTTTTTTTAATCTTAGCATTTAGGTTTCAAGCCTTCCTCTGCAACTATTTGTATAGAAGTTGACGTCTTTAAACTGTGGCTGCTGGGACTCAGGCTTTCAGAGAACATACATAATGAAAACATCAAGAAATAAACAGATAGAGTAGCATGAGAGTTATTGCTGGTGTCTTGCATCATAGCTAGGCTGTGGAATTTCTCTTCAGGCTGCAGGGACTGTGAAAGAGAGGACTATTACCATATCTATGTAATAGAGGAGGAGCAGCCGAGGTGCTGCAAGTTTGGGACAGCCTGTGGTCTGCCATGGAATTCCTGTGACTGTCTTTTCATCTGAGTGGATGATTTCTAGTAATTATCTGCAGCTAAAGTAAGCATTAGCCTTTCTATAGACCACCTGCTCCTTGTTCCTCTACCTGTCCTTTCTTCTAGAACTGCAGAAGCTTTCTGTGATAATCCTCCTGCTGCCAATTACATTTTTGTGCTGCTTTCTCTAATTGTGACTTCTTTGCATTCTCTTCCTGGTGCTTCCACACTTCTAGTTTCTGTTTCAGTAAACTAAAATGTAAATTATCATTAATTGATATAGCAACCTTGGTGTTGCTGACCATTCTTGCCAGAAGAGCAGGTTCTAGCCGAAAGAGGTAAGCAAATTTCCAAAGTGAAGAGAACTTAGAATCAAGAGAGAACAGGTGCTGCTTAATGATACTTTGCATGTCATTTGTTCTGCAAATCAGTATTGAGGAAAAAAAAAAATTACTGTCTACCTTCATTCTGTCTGTAAGAGGGCAAACCCCTAATTATGACTTTTTACCTGTGTGCTTTTGAGGAGGACATGAGGATTATGGGATACAAGTATGTGGTTTACCTGAAACAAAGATGCGGAGACAAGGGATGGAGGAGAGCACAGGGAACGGCTAGGAAAGTTCAGAGAGAAAAGCTGGAAGAAAAAATTGGAATGCAGCTTTGTGGAACAAGAACACAAACCCAGAACAAGAATCCAGGCTATGCAACAAGGAAGGAAACAATAGAAAGCCTCAGGCTAAGATTTACAGGTAAACAGAATAGTGGTCAAATTGGGCTATTTTTGCAGGAGGATTCACACTGTAAGTAAGGATCATGAAAGAAAGTCAAAGAGGTTCATGAAGTAAAGGAATATTCTCCCTATTTTGAGAATGGGAAGTTAAGGACAGTCAAACTCAAGATGGCCTGCTTCACTGAGTGTTATTCAAGATAATTTCCAGATTAACTCAGGGTTCTCTGTCCAGCAGTTTGATGTGAATGCCTACTTGCTTTTCCTGAAAAAAAGTTAAACGGGGCATGGTACTAATAACGAAAAATGCTTTATAAGTCAGATTTGTCCTTTCTTTTTAACCATCTGGTCAAAAGGTGCTGCTGCTACAAATCCGGTTCTTACAAATGTCCGTGAACAGGCGACACTGCAAAGCGGTGTCATTTCTGAGTAGGCTGCAGCTCTTTAAAACCGCCCAAGGAGGTCGCTGTTCTCCCCAGTAAATACTGTTCTTCATGGAAACGTAAGTATAATAGAAGCGAAGCAAGAAGGTGGTGTTGTGTAAGCATAACATTTCAGAGGATGAATAGAAATGTGATAGTTGCATTACACCAGAGTTTGTTTCTGATACTGATGGGTTTCCCAGAGCTTTGCTTTAAGTCTTTGTTGTTCTGTTTGTATTTGGTTTGGGTTTGTTTGGGATTTTTTCCCCTTAAAGCTATGTTAGCGGAGGTAAAGAACAAAAGTGTTTTACTGCATTTTTTGTAGTATAAAATTCTTGTATCAATAAGGAATAACCTACACTGCTATGAAATGTCTTTATAACCATGTAGCTGTAACCAAGCTCAATTTTTTTTGTCAGGGAAAATGTTCAGTAATGGATTTGGTGCTGTGTGGGAAGTGTGGAATATTGTCTTCATGAACTCACTGTAAACTAGATACAATTGATTGGAAAACTCCGTTTGTTTAATGACTTTGATTCACTGTTGATACTGATTTTTCGTTAATGAGTTGGAAAACTGTAATTTTAGTACAGACTTAGGATTGATCCTGAGTAATGATAAATGGATGAAAGTATAAAAAAAAGTAATTAGTAGACATACACACAATGCTAAGGAAAAATCCAATATGCTGTTAAAAGATGGATTTTATGTATGCACATGTTTCATTTTAAAAGGTCTGTGATGTTATCTGGTTTGGAATTTGCCTGGGGGTACTGGATCAGTTTGCTGGCTCCTTTGCACTCTTATGTGTAACTAGTCGTCTATTATATTAGAAGACGGTTTGTTATATAAATGTTTCTTCATGCTGGAACATTGATGGGTTTGGATGCATAGGCCTGGCTGACAAAAAGCAAAGCAGTTTTGTGTCATTATTCAAGTGTTCCCTTCTCAAATGAGAAAATTATCCTCACTGACCACATCTCCCTCTTGTTCCTTTCCCAGATCTGCCTTCACTTTTTCCATTTGTTCCTGCTGCTCTTTTTCCATTTCTGTTCTTGTTCCTTCCTCTTCTTCACTTAGAGCCACTGCCTTTCTGCCTTTTTTGCTCTTACTTTTCCCTGTGCAGATTTTCTCTTCTTGCCATGTTCCAAGAGGAATCTAAACAGAAATATAATTAATAATACACTTAAATCATCATTCACAGAATGTCAACTTTATCTGTTATTAACTGAGATTTAAAATTCTTGAAAAAGATACATTTTATCTACTTATTAAAGTAGATTTGATTTATGTGGGACTTTCCCTGTCACTGTGGCCAGCAGAGCCTCTGTTCTCTGTATGGGAAATGTTTTACTGGTTTTTCTTCCAGTAGGTATTCGCCTTTGTGATGCCTGATGACTCTTAATTTCCTGGTATTTAGTGTCCCAGTAAGTTGCTACTTAAGCTATATTCCCCAAACCTCATCTTTCCCCTGTATTTTTTTCTCAGTATTTTGAAGTTGTAATAGGTGAGGGCGCAGGCACAGGGGTTTCACCTACTCCCAGAGAAGAGGGCGTTTTGAGGAAACAGGTGAAGTCTAAATGCCGGGTAGCCGATCTGTCAGCTAGAAGATGGCTGTGGTGAAATGGGAAGGCTACAAACAGTCCGTATTTCTCCAGTTCTAAACCAGGACTGAGGAAAATTTCCAGGAGCTGCAGGGATTTAAGATGCAGCTCCGGAGCTGTTTAACCTTGGTGTGTGCTGTCGCTTTAAAAGTAGGCATCGGGGAGCGCTTCTGTGTTCCAGGTTTCCTTTGAGAGTGATTGAAAGATCTGCGGCCCGGGAAGGGCGGGCTCTTGGTGGCCCAGCGGGAGCGGGCCGGGCGGGCAGGGGGCTGCGCGCTCCTCGCGGCCTCCGCCGGCGAGGGCCGCGCTCTGCTGCCCCTCAGCGCCCTCTTCCCGCCTTTTCACTGCCCGGTGCGCTGCCGCCGCTTTCGGCTGGCGGCGGAGCATCTGCGCTCGAGGCGGCTGAGCAAACAGCCACGGCTATGCTGTGTGAGCAAAAGGCTCCTTACCGTGAAGGGCTTCCCGAGAGGAAGCTCCAGTTCGTGGCAGGAAGGACAGCTTTGCACCTGCCTGGCTGGAGGAGGAGGTCGGCTGGGTTAGGTGAGGAACCAGCATGTCTTACCCGCAGCTGGGGAGGCTCTGAGGGAGTGGGCTGGTTACGTGTTGGCATGGGGGCCTGACTGGGCTCACCCACAGCTCCTGAGCCCTCAGCCAGGCCGTCATGAGGTACTCGCTGCCCTGGCCTGCTGTGACATGGCAGGTGGGAGCTGCTCCTTTCCTTTCTTTTGTCAAGTTAACCTGCCAGAATGCCTCTAGGAGTGATGGCTTCATCCCATACCTGCCAAATAAAAAACAGACCAAAACAAAGCCTGTTGCTAATGCTGAGTGTAGGGGTGACCTGAGCTGAGCTATGCCTGGGCTTGGGGTAAAAAATGAGCTGGGGCTGTGGTGAGCTCTGTCTGGCTTGGGGTGGCCCAAGGGGCCAGGCCTTGTGTGGGGAGGTGCTGCCTTGTGAGGCCATAGGACTGGTGGGGTGAGAGCTGGAGATAGGAGCCCCCTGTGCTATGCCCTGAGTGGTGACAGGATGTGCTGAGGGGGTTGTGGGGCTGGGAAAGCAGCTGTGAGGAGAGGGGGCCCAGCTCTCCCTCAGCGCTGGGGTGCAGACATCCTGAGGAGGCAGCCATCTTGTAGTGGTGGGGGCTGGCAGCAGAACTGCCCTCCTGCAGTAGCAGGTAAGGATGTGCTGTGTAGGTCTTTGTCCTCATTTTTGTGTTCCCATTGCATGGGAGTTGCTTCAGCACATGTCCAGGCCTGCATCTGCAAGCACCATTTCTCGTCTCCACAGCCCCACTGCTCCTGCCTGCTGCTGAGTGGGTGCTGCCGGCTGGGGTGATGACCATTGGAGGCAAGTGGCCCAAGCCAGGGGAAGGCCACAGCTGTCTGTGTGGGGCTAGCTGTCAGGGAGGGCTTCGTCCTCCCTGGAGGGAGAGCGTGTGGGCTGGCTACTGCCACTTGCCAGCTCTCCTCTCCCCATTGGCCTCCAGTTGCCTTTCTCTGCCTTGTGCCTTCTCTGCATGAGTCCTCTTCTTCCCTGTGACTCTCCTCTCTTGGTTTTCATGGAAAAACAAAGCTTTCCAAGCTTAATATGGCCGAATCACTGTCGGAGTAGTACATTGTTGATCTGGGTAATATACTTTTGAATGCTGTTGATCCTGTGGTGATTGTTCATTCAGAGTACAAACATTTCAGAGGTAGAAGTGAATCTGCTCCTTGTGTTAATGTGTTTATTTTTGGGGTTATGTAATATTTTTGGGGTGGGAGAAGGTGTCAGAACAAACCATAAATAAGATGAAAGTGTTGTGTTTTCATCTAAATCTCATTCTGGGTAAGAAAATGTCCTCTGATATAACTTGGTGACTCTTAAAATTAAAGCTGTTATTCTTGGTCTTTCTGCCTCTATTCTGCTTCCTCCGCCACCTGAGTTAAATACAGCAAGAATCTTCTTTTGAATCTTCATTGTTCTGGTCAAAAAGGCACAACAAATGCGTCATCAGGACTGTAGTGAACTTCAGACAGAAAAACTAGGGGAAAATGTTAAGACTTTGATGCAGACAACTCTTAACCTGTCATAAATTATCTTGTCCTAATCAATGGTGCTGCTGCTCTGACTGCTGTTCTAAAGGCTGAGGCTTTCGTCTGTCAGTCTCACACTTAGTCTCTTCTGTGGACAAATGGTAGAAGGCCACCATATCCAGCAGAGGGAAACTGCAATGGGACAGGTGAGTTGTGATCATCCTGCTGCCTCTGGCCTGCTGGTGAACTCCGTACGTGTCCTCCATCTCAGGAAGTCTGCTGCCTACAGCGTAAGGCCCAACCAAATCCAGCTCTCTGTTTCAAGGTACCGCCCTAATGCAACCAGGCATGCCTAAATAACCTCAAACCATGTTTGTTGTAAGTGCATGCTCTAGTAGACGTACTTGGGGATTTTCTGCTTTACAGGCATGGTCTAGAGAGAAAAAAAAAAGTCTAGCTACTATGTCTGCTTATTAATACGATTTGCAAAATTTGACTTGATGCAAAATAAAAAAAAAAGTCCCTAACGCTTACTCTGAGTGTAGTTAAAATGTTTGACTGTTAGTAATGCTTGATAGATCTTGTTTGAGGCTTAATAATAATGAAATTAGTTTTAATAACTGTTGATTAGTACCACTCACAAAAACTGCAAAATAATCCCAAAGTACCAGAATTTTCCCTGGTCTTTGATGTTGTGGGCAAACTACGGAGCAAAAGCACAAAAATAAAGTTGGCTGGACCCTCTCTTTTATTGTTTTGAAGAAACTGAGTACAACATGCTAATCCTTTACATACCCTTGCTGTATCTCCCTCTGAAATAACAAGGAAGGTGCATACAGTGATGTTCAGCAAGATGCTGAAAGATCTGCTTTTGGTTCGCTAACCTCATCTATAACAAATTCTGCCTGGTGCTGTTGCCAGTCTTTATTACTGTTCTTTATCTGCATTTTGGATGTTGATCCACCTTTGGCAACTTCTGATGCTCGTCATGACTTTAGTCTCTGCAGCTCCCACGTTCTAGCAAAAAGCGTGTATGTGCTTAGGACACGTGGTGATAAGGGGTATCGATTCATCTCCTGGCAAATACTGACATTGTTGTACCAATTTGTTAGTTACCTCACACGAGTTGCTGATAAGAGAATATCAGCATCTCTTCAGGATTTGCATCCTAGGACTTCACAACTGCTGCAGTGCACTGTTGTACAAGCACCCAAATGAAATGTATTGCTGTGCTGCTGAGTGTAAAATTATGCATGAAAACCTGAGACATGAAGACAAACAAGTGTGTACTCACTGATGGTGAATAGCTGAGGGAAAGATAAACTATTTTCCTCTCTAAGCTGTAGTTTAAGATTTATGCTAAAAGCCAAACTGGTGTCTATTGATTGACTGCATAAAGAATTGCTGTTTGCTCTGTGGGTTGTTGGGTTTTGCCTATCATCTGCTGTTGATATAACTGCTCCTACAGTTCCTTCTAATACCAGAAGGGCTGTTTACTGTGCACTGGGACCCTTTTGTTTCACTGTATCCTAAAATTAGCTGTTGGACCAGTGAGGGAAGATAGGTGGGATCTCAGAACATACCTCGAGCTAGAACTTGTCCCCTGCTATTCTAGCTGTGGGGTTTTTTTTTAATGGTCTATGGAAGGTTTATAAGGACGAACAGTGTTCTACCATTAATCTGTACTTATATGTACATATGTGTCACTTAGCAGTTGGCTATATACAATTTCATCTGCAAATGAATGATTGTTTTGCCACCTTAACTTTATGCTGATGGTATGGAGCAGATAGAACCTACCATAAGCTGGACAGCACTTAACTGTTGCATTCAATGTCTCAGCCATGATTGAAACCAGTCTATAGCATAAATATATGGCCATAGACATGCCAGGAGAAGGGGCAGGAAGTTTTGCTGCCTTAGGATTTACAGTATCAAAGCTGTGGCCAACTGTGTTTTTTCCTGCTCTCTGGGAAGTCTCTTGCATACTGCTTTCAGAGTTACTTGGTTTTTTACTTCAGATAGCTGCTGCAATCCCTGATGACTGTGAGATCTCAAAACTCTTAATCCTGATTCAGACTCGATGTTCTGTCTTTAAAAAAATGGGAAATGGGGGAGAGCAACAACAAAATTAACCATAAAAATTTAGGGTTGGCTTCAGTTAAAATAAACAAACAAAAAACCCACAAAGACAAAAAAACCCACTTTGGGAAGTTGTAGAAAAATCTTGAGGTTTGGTTTCATTCTTGCCTTAACCTCTCACCATGTTTCACACATCTGTAAGCCCTGAAACTCTTCAGAATAATTTGCCTGTACCATATAATGAACAAACGTAATTGCACTGCCCTGGCAGCTTGCTGCTGCTCTCCTTGGAGATCACTTGTCTCATGACTGAGAGAAGTGAGTCCCATTCTCTCTTATGCTGCAGTGAATACCCAAACACTCATTTGTGGGTGCCTTGCATATTTAATAACGAGTATGTTAATAATTACAATTTCATTTCTGTAACATCATCCAAAGATATTGAAGTATTTAGGAAACTCATGGTCTGATTTTGATATTTATTTTAGAAGTGATGTGAATCCTTAGCTTCCAGTGACTTTAGCAGCAGCAGTAAGTGCTCAGTTTTGCTGAAGATCAAGCAAGCTACAAATAATGACATCACTTATTAAAAAGTTCTGTATGAATATTCTGTGAAGTCCTGTTTGGAATGTGTTTCTTGAATATGGTGCCAAGATGCATTTGTAAACCAATGACATAATCAAAAGAAAAATGAGGGCTTTATTTTGCTTCCTGTATTAGGGTAGGTTGCTCTAGAGCAGGCAGTTGAGAGGTGTGGCCTTGAATGTAAGCATTTTGTATAAAAGAGCACTATCATGGTGCATTGTTGCTCTTGCCACAATATCAGAGAAGGGGGGGAAGACAAAATGTTCATTCTGAGCATGGACTGCAATAACTATTACATTTGGCATGACACAGGTTCTGTGTAAAACATCTTATTTTATTTACTGGAGTGAGAGAGAAGGCAAAAAACCGCCCTTAATCCTAGATATTTTAGGTTAATTTTCATGTTGGTTTAAAAACTGATTCTGTTTTGAGGTCATTTGGTATACATTCCACTGAAGATCTTTTCCTTGGGCACCTACTGGAAATAAATGGTGAGAGACTTGTCCAGGCCTATGTAGAGTCGTGAAGAACAAGCTGTGCCTTCTCCGGGTGTTTCCAGTCTTGGCTACCTGATGAAGTTTTCTGTGGTGTCACCATTCAGGTTGTTTCTCGTATACATTTTCTGTATAACTCGCTAGTTTTCCTCTGAACTGGTTATGTGTTTAATTGGAATTAATTGATTTACACCTGTGCACTAAACTTCATGCAGCCTTTTATTTTTTCTCAGTTTTAAGAGGGCTCATGAAAGTGCCCTAAAAATGCTTAGATGCTGTCAAACGTTTTAATCTGAAGACTGACAAGGGATCTGTCTCGACTGTATAAATAGGAGGCAATGACTCTCCTTTCTCACTATGAATATGGGCCTTAGAGGCATCTATTGTTGTGGTAGATTGCTGAGAAATTCCACTCTGATGCTTCACTGTGTTAGACAATGTGATAGACAATAATGTAATTAAGATGCCTGACTAAAATAGAAACAAAGGAAGTGGAAACCTAGTCTAAGTCTTGTTTTCAGAAATGAAAGTTAAAATTTAAAAACCTGCTGTTTCCATGTAAATTTACATCTCTTTGCTGAAAAGTTTGTTGTCTAGGCAAAGCTGGTTTCCATTTGTGTGATACTGCATCCAGGTTTTCTGTCCATTTGCTTGTCTGGATCTGTAAAAGTGAAGAAAAGTCTTGGTCAGGTTGGGCCAGGCTCAGATTTGTGCAGAGTAGTTTTCCTTGCTGAACATCTGTGCTGCAGCTGTGATTCAGTGCTGTTGGTCTCCGTAAATAAGTAGCCAAACCATAGGATGAGAGAATAGCTTTAGTTCTAAATCTGATACTGGTGGGGGAAAAAAATTGGTGATTATGTTTAACTCCCTCATCCCAAGATAAATTGGGAACTTGGTGTTGCAGTCTCTTCTGGCTTGAGTTACGGTTTTCTGATAGTCCTATCAAATGTATTCTTTCTTAATGTACAGAGTGATAAAAAGAATGATTTAACATGTCTTCATAATGATTAAATGAGATCTGGTGGTTACATGTTCAAATCAGTTGGGAATTGTGGGACAAAATAAAAAAAAATAGCTCTCCAAACTTAGGTTTAAGGTTAAAGTCTTTACAGAAGCAAAAGTGACACTAGTACGGCTTGGGGGTAGGGGGAAGGGGTTTCCCCCATTTTTGGGTGCTTTTAGGTAGCATTTTAGAATTGAAGGTTTGAGGTTCCTATGTATTTCTAAATCTTTGAACCAGTATTGAGCCTTTGAATGATAGGTAAAAGGTCACCTGAAACCTTGTATCGGGCAGCAGTAGTAAAGTGATTGTTTTTTTTAAATTGAAAGAAAAGTTTGCAGGTGACCTGTGACCCAGGCTGAAGCTGCTAGATCAACACTGTGGTGCTGTCAATTATCAGACCTCAACTGTTGGGTAAATTAATAAAAGTAGGCAAGGGGATCAATAAAGAGCGATCTATCTCTCTTCCTGACAAAACCCCAGGAGCCAGTTTTCTTGCTAGCATCAACCGAAAGTTCAAGAGAGTAAGCTGTAGAAGCAAGCAATTCTTTACCAGTAGAAGACAGTCTTTCCAATGTGTACTTAAGGACAGTATATGGGAAGCACCTACTAAAAGAACAAACCTCAGGCCTGGAAAGGAAGGAGCAGGATCTTCCCTGAAAAAACAAGCCATTCTGCTGTGGGTATTCAGTGCTTTTCTCTGCAGAGCTGGCCTGTGGTATCGGATGTTAAAGCACCAGTAGAGAGAGCCATTGTTTCAAGGATCTGTGAAAAGCTGTCTAGATGGTACAGTTTGCTGTCACCACACAACTCTGAAGTGTGTTACTGTAAAAGCTCACATAATTTTTTAAGATGATAAAAGAACTCTTGTAGAGAAAGATCTTCCCCTCTTAAAGCCTATCTTTGTACTATATCTGGACAAAGTCACACAAGGATCACTTAACAGTTAAAGGTGTAAAACCCATGCTTCTGCTTTTTTATGCTTCCTGCAATGTATGGCCTTTAATGACTTGCCTAGGATACGTGCAGAGCTTATCTCAAAAGGGCTTCTATAGTCATGTGCTGTGGGTTGTTGGTCAGGAAAGGGCTGAGGCAGATGTGCATTCCAACAAAATATGTAGTTACGGGTCTTGGAACTTATGTCAAATGTGGTGGGGATCAAATTCAATGCAGCAGCGTGAACTGTTCTTTCTGAAGTTGTCAGTTGCTGTTGAGACAACATTGTCATCTCTGTGGGAAATGGTGCATCTTTGGTGTGGGGGAGTTGCTATCATCCTGTTCTGAGCTTCCCTCTGAGAGTGTGCACCAGTTTTACTTTGGCCGTAAGGCTGATATTGCAAGCCCAAGAAGGAACACAGCATTCCCAGCTCTTCTGTTACCCGTGACCATTTGCAAAGCTGAAATGGGTCTATTTACTGTTGTTGGGGCATGTGTAGTTGCTTGGCAGTTTCTTGGCCCCTGAGCAAAACCCTGTAGGACTTCAGAGCTTGAACAAATCGCAACAGAAGAACTTGACTGAAGCTGCAGCTTCTCACCTTGCTGCATGCTGGAAGCTTCCTGAGTTCTTGATGTTATGTGACCTTAATTGGCAGAGAATTGCTCACCTTGCCAAACCTTTCTAGTGCGGGGGTAATGAAATCTGAAACCAGGCAAGTTTGCGTGGTTCTGAATTTCATTGCAAATCACATCTCACACCTATTTCTCGCCTAGGGGAGAAAAACTCCGGTATCTTTCTGTCTCCAGAAAGGAGGCAACGCCTGCATAGTTCCCCATGCTGGCTGATTATAGTGACTTAATCATAATTGAGGAAGGCGTCAGATATCAGCTTGTATGTGATACTGGCATGTAGAGCCCTGTACAACCTAAGGCCAGCCCTGATGAGCCGTGATGGCAGCATGAAAAATAGTTTTGCTGATGTATTTTGCTGTTTTCACTAAAAGTTGAAGTGCAGATGGAAGAGCATGAAAACTACCTTTTGCCAGAGTTCAGTCTTTAAATAGGAAATACTGACTTCAGGAGAGGTACTTCAGGTATCCAGACTCAGCCGTATATGCTAAGAAAAGCCAAACCTATATGATGCAGGCTATGTAATAAAAATATCAAAAGGAGAGGTCTTTAAATATGAATCTTTTTTCTCAGTGACAACCACAACACAAAAAAGGAAACTTCCTGAGACCATGGTGGTTTATTTTTTATTTTTTATTTCTGTTTGATCCTTCAGAAGCTCTTAAGCCTCACATGAATTCTTACTACTTTTTTTGGAGGCTTATTTCTTACTATTTCATATTGTAGTAAGTTTAAATTACTGTCACAGAGCTGATCAGCTGTAGAAAGAATCAGAAACACAATCAAAGCATGTGTGCTTGTTGCTCTGGATATTTAGCTCTTATTGGTCTTAGTGGCTGTGTTATTTCTGCTGCCTTGCTGCCCCCTTCTCCCCCACCAGAAAAATGCAGTTTAAAGAAGGGTTTTTTTTGACCATAAAGCAGTCACTTATATTGGTATGTACTGTCAGTTCTACCAGCCCATGCTTCTGTGGTCTCAAGCTATTGTTTATTGTTTCTTCACATGGTACAGAGTAGATTGTGGTGATCCTAGGCATGATTCCAACACCAGCCCTATATTTGCTTTAAGGTAGTAGAAAGTATTTACTATAGATTTAACTGAAGTCTTCCTTTTTCTCCTCCCTGGCAGCTGCACTAACATCGAGTGCTAGTACTGAGAAAGTAACCCGTGCTCAGCTGGCATAAGCGTAGCTGGGAGGGAAAAAAGACTCTGCAGTTGTCTTGCACTGTTTCTGCAACAGTGAATGGTAGTGGGAAGCACCTATGGAATAATGGAAGACTTCTCTCAAGTTATGTCGGACCAGTGGGTTTCTGAAGCATCCCACAAAACCAGTATGGCCTATAAAGAAAAGTGTTTACATTACTGGAATCCTGCAATATTTCTTGTATGGTGGGATGCATCTCATCTTTCTTGCCTCTTTTTCAGTCCTTTAAATGCTTTTCAGCTTTGTATGGCCTTAATTATTTGAGATTTCAAACCTTCAGCAACCATAGCTCCTTACCACAGCATCTGCGCTGCAGGAAGCAGTGCTTTGCCTTGAAAGATCTAGGGACTTTTTTGGAAGGTTGTTGTAAGGGAGCAAAAGGAAAAGAAACTAACATAAAATGAGTTCTGTGGAAACAGCTCTAGAGGGAGTTTTCAGAGCTGGGATATACAGTCGTTATGGGCTTACTAACAAGAAATTCCGCATGTGTGGAGTTCAGAAAAGAGAAATCAACTATGAGATGAAACCCATGCTGTGTGAAAAGGTGTGCTTTAGGAACTTCCCTGGTGTGAGCAATGGGTAGCCAGGAGAGTTAAGAGGTTTAGCTAACAAATGCTGGAGAATAACAGATAAGAGAATGAAACTCCCTCACTAATGCACTGCACTGTTTTCTTTAGTGTTAAAAACAGCAGGAGAGAACTGGTATTGCTCAGTGTTAGCAGTTCTGGCCTGATACACACATGAAGGTTTTGTACATGTAAAGTACAAAAGGGAACATGTGGTTCTTTTCCACCAGTTTCCTTTGTTGAACTTCTCTAATCTGTTCCTTCCATCTCTTGGACTTCCATGTGCCTGAAGCTAGGCCTGAGTTACAAATGCTGCATCAGTGCCAGACTGGCTTTCGCCTGTGTGGTCTGGGTGATGGTACATAAAGACTGACCCTGCAGTGACCAAGCATCAGAAACTGGCCAGCAAGGATGTTATGTTTTACCCCTTATCTTCCCTTAAATGAATTGTGTGAGAAGGCTGATGGAAACCTCAGTGTGATGTGAAGGTCACTGTTTCATAAGTTTAAGCATCTGAGCTTCATTTCCATGTGATCCATGTGAGGCTAAGCTTCTAAGTCAGTTGCTTGGAATAGTAAACACAGCAGTAAAAGCTGCTGATGACCAAGTGCTTGAATCTGGCAACAAAAGCTCTGAAAAACAGGTAACTGATCCTCTGTGGAAGGGTACCTGACAAGAACAAAAGCAAGTGAACTTGGTTAAGATTCTAGTCAGAACCACCAAAATTAAGTGGGGTGTAGGAGAGTAGTTAAAGAGTTAATAAAGCTTTTGTTGTAATTTAGTTCTTAGCAAGAAGTGGCTTTCTGGATTCATTGTTAACGTTGCATGACAGACCCTTGGTTACTTAAGACTCAGTTAAAAGTGGTGTCTGTGCCTTGCTCCTATTTAAGCAATGGGGAATTAAGTTCTGTGTGACACACAAACCCAACAATAAAGCTGTTGCAAGACTAGTCCAGGAAAACATGTGAAGTATGATAATATGGTGACTAGCTTTATAGACTGTTCTCTAGGAGCAGCAGGACAAAATGTGATTTAGGGTGACTGGTCTTCAGAAAAGTCAAGGTGCATCTACCTCTTTTAAAAAAAAAAAAAAAATCGGAATTTCAGCTTTTGAGCTGCATCTGTAAAAAAAAAATTAGTGTAGTGTTTTTCCTCAGAAATTGCTGAACTGAAAGTCACAGGATAAAAAAAAAAAGGAGGGGGTAAACTTGCTCAGACTCAAGTCTTGGGGAACTAAATTGAGCATTAAAATAGATTTGTACCATCAGTCTCCTTAGATGTGAACATTACTAAGCTTAATGAGAAAGTACTGAAGCAGAATGACAGTTTCTTATTAACTCAACAAGACTTGTCTAGCTTATTTCCACGCTGCTTTTGCTTGCTCATTAATGACCTTCTGCACTATAAAAAGAACAACCCAAACACTCTAAGCCCCTGGGAAGACCTTTTTATATGGTCTATCAGATGTTAAATGGCCTGCTAGCAGCAAAGAAACAACCCTATGAAATGCTGATCAGCGTCTTTGTCTTGTTCTTGTGCCTAGACAAAAACGTATAATTGATTAAATTGTCTACTGCAAGATAACAAGTGCAGGTGATACACTAAGCCCGGAGTCACTGATGTCTGCACTTCATTGCAACCAAATCCAAGTTGACTTCAAAGTAATGGAGTCCCAGCTGTAAGTAGCTGAGAAAGAAGATAAAGCTGTCAAACTGTCCATGAACACCACTATAAGTGAGCGAACTGCCTAGAAGGAGAATGTTTGTCATTGACCCATCATTCTAAAAAAGCAGAAAGCGTAGCAGGAGGGAAGTTAAAATCGCATGGATGGAAGTGATAGTTTCCGTCATGTGCTGGTTGGATACCTCAAGGGGAGAAATGGGTTCTTCTGTCAGAATCTGAGCAGCTTCTTGCAGACCAGAGCTAACAAGCAAAGGCTGGCCAGCTCTGCGTTGTTAGCCTAGGGCTCACCTCTGCAGTCACTTCCTTGCAGCCCCACCAAATTGCAAATAATTCCTAGTAGAGCCTGGCTATGAGTAGCCAGGTTAGCTGAAACTGGCCTGCTCACTGTGATTGGGGAATTGATAAACTGGGTTGTGAACTCTTGGCAGCGAGTTAACTTCATCTCTACTGTTTCACCAGGTTCAGTAGACTCTTCTCAAGCCTCATGTCAGTATGGGACATCACTGCAGTGGGTGGTGGACCAGCTCAGAACAACTTAAGGAGCAGAGCTATATGAACTCAATGCAGTGGAGCCTTCAAACATACACCATTTTCTGTTCTGAGGGTCCATTATGCTTTTAAAGCTTGGGAAACTAGAACTGAAAGCTGTGTTAATGATTTTCAAACTTCTTAGTGGTCCTCAACTTTGTCCCAAAAAAATCTGTATTTGGAACAATCTAAAATGAGGTTAAATTTGAATTTTGATTTTTTTTGAGTTTATCTGAGCTAGGAATTGGTAGACATGAGGGGAGTTATTTCACTAGGCATCAGTGCAAGTCCATTGAATCAAGCAGTATCTAGGTACCTATATAAAATCAAAATAAATGCCTGTACAATACCCTTTGGACTGAGATTAGTGATTTGGCTTGATATGAAATCCCTGTCCTCTAACCTGGAAAGCTTGCAGCTGTAAAAGAAATGGTATTTAATAATAGACCAAGACTTGATTTCAATGGAAGCATTGTCTGAATAGGGACATCAGAGCTTGGTTCCAGAGCACCAATAAAAAAAATAAAATAGCCTTTTTATTTATTAGGCACTCAGACTTGAAGACTCCCAGGTGCCTATTAGTCTAAGGGCTTGTCTGTACAGGAAAGCTAGTGTGCAATATGTTGGAATATGAATTTACAGTGCACCAACTCCTCTGTGCTCAGATATTTTTAGCACACAGTAATGGTGCCTTTGTGGCAGTTCATTCAGCTTTGAAAGTGAAGTAAATCACATTCTTAATGCTTGTGTGGTGAGTAAATGCCAAACAGCCAATGCCCTCCGAACCCGTACCAAAACTTTTTCTCTTCTCAGCTAGTGCTAAGGGGGCTGATGTTTAGTAGGATTCTGGTTTTGTCTACAAAGAATGATTCCACTTACATTTTTAGAAGTGAGGAAAGCTGTACATTCTCAAAAGTCCCTCTGTTTCAGTGTTCAATACAGGTTTGGGTATGTAAGGGTTCAGACTGAGGAGTTTCCGTGTAACTCTGCCTTGAGAGTTATTTTCATTAATATTTTAGAGCTGACATGGTGTACTTGAGCCTGGCCAAAAGGTTTGTATGGCTTTCTAGTGAACTGGATTGAGGTTTTCTAACCTTTCCTTTTCCACTTGGTTGGTTTTAAGCTTTAATCCATTCAAACAAATGCTTTTGCTGGCATATATGGAATAGGCAAGGTACCATCACAGTGAGAACATAGGAAAGGAGTAAAGGAGTGGGGGCCTGTAGGCATTGCTCTGTGGTTTTATTTGGGTTTTTTGGGACAGTGCTGATGTTTGCCATGTTTTGAAACTGTCAGCTGAAGGTGTAAGGTACCTGGACAACCCTCAGTTTGCTCAGAGTACTTGTGAAAATTTGGACAAAGAAACCTGGCTGTTGGAAAAACTGAAAGATGCGTAGTTGGTTGTTTCTTCTCTTAACCTGGAAAGTGCAGCAATGACACTCAAGCTGATATCTGTTTAGGGGGTGACAAAGGAACAGGGAACAAAAGTGTTGCTAATTCAGTCTAATCCATGCTTGATCTATTCACCTTACTAAGAAGATTCCTTCACCTTTGTTGCCCTGAAAATGTACTAGCTTGCATGTAAAAGATAGGAACTGATTGTAAATCTTGCACCTTTCACAGAGTTGATGTTACCCTTGCTGTTCTGTTTCAGGTATCTGTGGCATGTCACAGGAATGCAGCAGAGAACCAAAGTCCGATTTAGTCTGTTTATCTTGCATTAATCTGAAGCTTCTAGAGACACAATCCTGACTTTGTAGCTCTCTGAATTCAGCAAGAGTGCGCCTGTTTTCCAGAGAAAAAATTAGGGAAAAATTAACTATCAGTTTGTGTACCTAAAATACAGTGCTAAACTAGACTAAATTTCACATAACTTTTAAGTAGCTCATTTTGTGAGAAGGATCTTCTTTGTCTCGTTCTGCTCTTCTGTTTGGTTAAAAAAACCCTAAAACCCACAGAAACACATTAATGCTAAATGATTGTATTTTTCCCAACTCTGTTGTTAAGCATGTGAGAACTATTCTATGCAGTTGGAGAACTAAAGCAGGTTGAAAGAAGTGTTTCTGCTTTCTGTCATGTGTGTGCGCAGAGAAGGTTTAGCAACCCTGATGGGAAGGCTGGGATGCTTATGTGGGACTGCACTTGGAGTCCACACACAGTGTCCTTTGCAGAGCCTCATTCTGCGAGAATTCCTCCTTAATCCCAATGCCAGGTGACTGAAGGAGACGAAACCTGACTAGATATCAACCACAGTTAGTGGTCCCCATGGGATGACTGTGGTGAACCAGTCAGCACTAGTTATTGCTGGGAACTGGTTTGTGTGATGTTTGCTAACACACGTTTGCAGCTAGAGTAGTTCTGAAAAGAAAACAAGTTCTTTATTTCAGTCGTGCTGGGAGAAGGCTGTCATCCAAGTCAAATTTTGCCTTGACCAGCTGATGTAGTGTACACAGCTTGTCCCTGCCTGTGGTGTTTGTAAAGCAGTGCTAAGCACTGATGTGATCACAAAATATTGGAGCTCATGATCTCCCATGTTGTAACTGTGGTGAGGATGACCCTAAAGGAAGTATCTGCCCTTCACGCAAGGACAGGGTACCTACAATACAATTTGGCGCATTGATGCTAGTGGGGTAACCCTTTCTTCTGTCCACAGAATTGACCCCTACTGAACTTTTAGCTGGGAGAAGGGAAAGGTATTTGACCTTAAATGACTTGCACAAAGACCAAGAGGGAGACTTAGGTGAGGTCTTACAAGCAGCCTGGCTCCTGATCATCCACTTCAGTCATTAGACCATATGTCTCTCCATTCATGCTGAATGAATTCTCAGACTGTGCTACATTTCCTCCCTAGAATAATAATCTTTAATGAAAAGGAAAATGAGAAAACAAGGTAATGACAGCACAGAGAAAACATTGGAAAGTGAAGACAGAAATGTCTGGGAGTAATAGCAATGCTGATATTCCCATGTTAATGATTCAAGAGCTTTGACTGACGTAGAAGCAAAAAGGAGAGTTGCTGCAGCCTACAGAGATTTGGGCAATGCAGGGAAGATTTTGAAATTGAACAGTAATGGTCCCCGTGTTTGTTCTCAAAAGATATCTCCAGCTTCCTCTTGCAAGGTGTGAGGTGGTCTTTGAGATGCAAAATGCCCCTTAGCAGGTTTAAGCCTGTAGCTAATTAATCTGAAATCCTTCATATCTGGACTGACTGGTTACAATAACTTCAATTACTGAGACAGTGATCTCAAAGAAAACAGGCAAAACTCCCAGCTATATCATCGGGTTTATCTGTGCCAGGATTGCGTGAATGTGCCCTTAGTGTCTACTCTGCTGGTTTTTTCATTCAAGCACAAATGCCAGTGATTCTAGTAGCTCTTAAATCACTTTTTCCGTCAGACTGTGTGTTTTGTTGTAACTGCATTCACCTCCCCTGCTCCCTCCTCTGTTTTGAGGTCAGTCGCCTGTGATGGATACGATGTTCCATCTGGTATGTGCAACTAACCACTTCTGATTTTAGAGAACATGGTTTTAATTAGCTCTCTTCCTCTCCTCTGGTTGCTGAACAGAGCTGGCCTCAGGTGGAATTCTTTAATTGTGCTATTGCTGTCTGTTACACAAGCTGGAGTTCTGTTTCACAGAGTAAATTTGAGACAAAAATGAGACTTTTTGTGGCAGAATTCACAGGACTGGTGACCTTTTAAAGTCATGTGAACAGTTGTTTTGCACATGTGTGTAGTAATGTGTACAAAAAATTGGGAAGAATACTACCCTTCCTCTCTAGGTTTGTCTGATTTCACTACTTTTTTGATTATTTACCAAGTTATTCGCTGACATGTTTGCATGTGGCTGTGTGGTGGTGATGCCGGAGTTGCCTATATCTGCTATCTCTTTAGGAATTGGTTTCCTGAGACGTTCAGGGAGAGCCACAGGCTTTTCCTTCTCCCTTTGCTCACTGGCATCACTTCTCTTGTTCTACGGGCCTTTGACTAAGTGATCCAGTTTGGTACTTTGTCAGAAGATTGTATTCTTTTTTCCCTGGGCTAGTTTGCAGGCGGGTGAGCAAGCTGATGGACTCATGGAGAAGCTAGGCAAATGCCAGGTCTGCCTTGAGGGAAGCAGGGGGAGTGTGTGGTAGGTTGGGGGAAGATGGCAGTGTGGGATAGCTGTATTGCGATGGTCAGCTCTTCGGCCTGGCTCACTGAACTGCACATGAGGTTTGCAAAGGGGTAAGCTGTTTCCCTCCATTTTAGGCCAGGGGCAAACTACTAGGGCACAGAAGAATTATTTTTGCCTTGCAACTAAGCAAGGAACATGACTGAAAACAGTGCTGGACCATGAGACAGCAGTGACTGGAAGACTTGACTGCTGATTTCCTTTACTGTGACAGGCTTGGGAAAACACTAGCCTTCCAGTCAGTGCGGAAGAGTGCAACTTTCCACAAATTTATGGCCATTTTCCTGAGTATATCCCATTACTCTGTTTTTTTGTTTTCTTTTTTTTTTTTTTTTTACCTAAGGCGTTCCTCTAAGCTATTTAAATACACTCTGGAAAAAGCTATCTCTAGTTTGAATATACCAACCTCTTATCTATACAACCCCCAGAACCTCCTATCTCCGAGGCAGTGGTTTCCAAGATTTGGGTAGGTTCCTGTGAAGATAAATCACATCAGAGGCATGACCTTTATCCTTGGTGCTATTTAAATAGCCTAAATATCTATTGACTTCATGCCTTGTGATTTCAGTTTCTGAAAAGTGAACACTAAAGAAAGGAAGAGTTGACCTCCAGTATCAGCTTGGTGATATCTTCGTTTATAGAGCTCTGCAAATACAGATGGCATTTTTTCCAACAGATTCTCCCCCTGGCACTACTGTATTGTGGCTGGGTGCTATTGAGAAGGAATCTGTGCATCCATATAGAACCTAGCAAAAGGAAAGACACTAGTGTCTATTGTAAATGCTAAAGTTGTTCAGGGAAAGATGAAAATCTAAGCAAAACAACCAGGAACTTTCTTTGTCTGCAAATAAATATTCTCTAGTGGTTCCTAAGAACATTCTTCAAATCACTTGCCTACGTAATTCTGCATCTTTGTGGGGATTTTCTGTTGGAAGAGAGGATGGAGCCACAACTGATCAAGCCAGGAACGCATAATTCAGAACACCATAGTCGTTTAATAAAGACACCATACGTTTAATAAAACGTATTTGCATTTGCCCCCTAAAGGGCTGTAGATTCAACATATAACAGAAAACTACCACAAAGTGTATGGAACTCCATGTCTCCCATATTTACAAAATGGATCCACTGCCATGAAACTCTGCTCAGGAATAATCTAATCAAAACAAAGTCCTGGTTTTATGCTTTAAAGAGCTGTGGAAAAAAATATTTAATGTAAACCAATGTGATACAATGCCTACTTGAGTTTGGAGACAATGTGAAACTAACCAAAGAACTGATTAACTTGCTAATACTGGTATGTTAACTCTAGTCTGTTCAAAGATCAGAAACACCAAGAACAGCACGAAACTGGGGCCTGCAGGTCAATGCAAGAAATTTAGAAGGTATATTAATTTCTTTGGACTTTTCTTCCCTATGGGAATATTAACCATGTGGTTAGACTATATGGGTCTAAACCTGGGTTTTGTATTGCTCTTTCCATTCTGACAGTGCTACATATCATTATTCTGGTGGCACTTGCAACTCTGCAGCTGCATCAGTGTTACATGACTGTGGGAGGATATATAGTTCAGGAAGAGAACTTAATCTTCTTTCCCATTCTGCTAAATTTATATCAAACTGTGTCTTTGAAGATTTCTGACTGCCATTTCAGACATTGCTTCTGCAATAAGACCTGTAAGAGTAGACTTCTGTTTATGGAAGTTTTGGTGTGTCCTTGGACTACCAGATCCCTTGCATAAGATCTTAAGTTATGTTCCTCTCAGCACAGGGTGGACAGTTGATATTAAACAAACGAAAGATAAAGTCTAATCTGGCCTTTCTAGCATGCCTCAGGCTAGAAAACTTTAGTTTGGAAATTAAGTACTGGGGTATTATCTCTTCCCAATTTTGATATGTTTGTGTATCATTATTCTACATCTTTATCAGAGCTTTCATATAAAGAACAACTGTCTGGAGGAATTGATTTCTGCCTGGCTGCAGACCACTGACTGGTCTGGACATGGACAGGGAACAGAAGATTTGCCCAGTTTCTTAAATATAATCGCTGGTGTTATGAGGGCTATTTTATGCTAGTTGCTCTGCTATTTGCAAATGTCTTGTCCAGCCCACTAGTTACTGAAAACTTAAGTTGTCTGTGGTGCGTGTGTTGGTTTTGCTGTTTTGTTTTTTATAACAAAAAAAGCTTCCTTTTTCTTGTCTTGGCAATTGAGGTTTGTCATGAAGGTATATGACAACATACTAGACAACACACTCACATAAATGGTACATGCAAAACCCAAACTTATTGTCTCTGTATTTCTGAAGTTCTGGGACTCTTCTTTCTGTGAAGATGACCAGAAGAATTTCAGAGCCATGTCTTACAATGAATGATATTTAGTATCTAAAATATTTTCAGAAATAGTTCTCATAACTGCAAATACAAAAAGTTAACTCCTGAATGTGGCTTGACAGCCAATCCTTTTCCTGGCTTTGGATAGTGGTGTAATGTTGCTGTGAACCATTAGCTGCAATTTTGCAGGCCAGAGGCAGCTGTATCTCACTAGTGAGGTGATCCCATCTATAATTTGCTTTTATAGCTCAAGGTTTGTTTTTGTTAATGTTTATAAAGTGATTAGCGCAGAAATTTGTATTATTGTGACATCTGTTCCTCCCTCAGAGCTTATGTAACCTGGAGGAGATGTGCAACTGTAAGCCAACAGTATAGCCTGCATCTCTATGAAACAGTAAAGAACCAGAAAGAAGTAGGTAGGCTGTGTTTCTGTGGTTCCACACTACTGTTTGCATTATGGTCCTACTTTCATGTCAACAGGGAAGGTCTCCACAAATTCTAGTGGTCTCTGGAAGCAGTAGGTTTTGGATGGTGTGGAAAGGTCTAGTGGGTGACTGTGGCGACCCAGTTGCAGGTGAAAGAAGGCATTCAGCTGGCATGCAAAGCCTCTGTCATGCTGACAAGGACATGAAAAAAGTTCCAGGTGTTCTGTTCTGCCATATCTCACCCTACGCATAGCATATCCTTTTGGTATTTACCTGTCGTACTGCTTCTTGATCCTGCTTTACCTTATGAAACTTTTCCAAGATGTTTTTTCCTACCACAGTCATTACTGTAAATTCCTTATCCAAAGTTGTTATCTTGCGTTAATGTAAACTCTCCCAGCTTGAAAAGATAATGTCTCTATTTTGTATTTTTAAAAAGTACTGTGTACATTTGTGGTACTATAAAATAATTAGCATGAATAACATAGGAGCTCATTTGGTTTATAGATTCTGTTATGATCAGATTGCAATGGGATGGGTAGCAGCTTGCAGACTGTAGAGAAGTACCTATCCTGATGGCTGTTGCTTACATATAACAATCCTCATGATCATGATGCTTTGAAAGGAGCTTAATTGTAAATCACAACACACTTTAGATGTACGGTTTGTTCAGATTGACTGGCAGCCTGTAAGTAAAACAGGCCCAGGGCTGGAACAGCAAAATTGTTGTGGATCAGGACTGAGCTGAATTGGCACTGAGGTGTGGGAAGCTCATTTAATGCAAGTTGTAGCTGGTGGTATCAGTGCTTCACTTTCATGAGCACAGAGCTTAACTTCACTGCCAGCCTGGCAACTTCCCACTGGGATAATGTACTGCAGCTGCAAGATTGTTTTGGCTCTGTGCTAACTCCTTCCCATACCTTTTTTAATAGTCTATCTCCTGCCTTTCCCTGTCCAGTCATAAACCCCTTTCTAACATTTGTTCTACTTTTTAAGAGCTAGTAAGAGCATGGCAGTTGATAACAGGGCTAACACCCTTCCATAAAAATGTACTTTTCAGCAGTGAAATATGCTGCCTTTTGGGGAATTTCAAGAATTGATTCTGGGGGATTGTGTTTTGTTCTGGTTTGTTCTATTTCTCTGCTAGCTATCCCTCATATATCAAGGCTGACTAAGGTGCAGTTTGTATTTCTGTGATTATTTAAAAACAGGTCTGAGACTCCTGGAATGGAGTAACAACCTAGTTTGCTTGAGTCCTGATCCATTCAAAGGGATGTGAAAAGGACTGAGACTCACTCTCAGGAGAAAAGGCTTCTTCAGGTTCTTGTCCTGCCTTCTTCATAAAATCAGGACTAAGTTTGACTCTCTAGAGACTAGATGCATAGTCATGGGTGCTCGGATTGACCTGGTTGTCACAACTGCCTTGTAACAAAAGTAATTATTGATGTTGTAATTCATGTATCAGTTGCGATAGAATGAGATTTGGTTTTCAGTCTTAACTGAAAGAGGCTCGATTTCTATCTACCACCTAGCTTTCCAGTTCTTGACTATCAATAATGCAAAGAACTCGAGGATATTGTAGTAAGCTTCTTCCTTCTTTCATAGCTTCAAATCTTGAAGGACTAATACAGCTTTTCGAATTGAGATAAAGTCTTCTTTCAAGGCAGTGAGAAAACCATCAGAATAAGGGTAAGGCAAAGCTAACTAACTACACCCTGCCTTTGGCTGCAACCTCTTGCTTGGAACCTGCAAGAAAAAGCTTCCCAGCCCATCCTTCCTCGTGTGATTATTTTCTTCTGGAATTTGACCTTTAACTGAAAATTGAAATTGTTTTGGTTTCTTGTGGGGAAACCACAAATATGGAGGAGGGTAAACTGTAGCAGTGACAAATGTTAGTGTCTGCAGAGGCTGAAATACAGACCAGATTGGTGAAACTGCACACTCCTGCTCAATTAATGACTTACTTTTGTATGGCACATGGGCCAAGGTACAAATTTCAAAGAACCCAGACTGACCTCAGAGGGAAGCAGGAGAGACTGCTTTTGTGTATCTAGGTACCCTCTTTCTTAGTAAGTCAGTGACTATTTCAGCTAAGGCTAGTAAGATTCATTTCCCTCTACAGCCAACTAGTAAATTGTCCCTGTTTCTCTTCTAATGCTCTTTCTCTGTCCTTCCCCTGACAAAACATTCTTCTTAAGGGGAGTCTCTTTCTGCCACTGTTGTTGGTGCCATTGTGTTACAGATTGGCTGGGGAGCCTGTGCAAGACCTGCGATTAAGATCTGCAAAAGATCTGGGAGAATTTCTTTGTCTAGGTTTTTGAGTCATTCCCTGTTCCTTGCTTTGTGCCTTCCTGTTCCAGCCAGTGGGAGGGTTGGAAGGAGGCAGGGGTCAGAAGTGGAGGCCCGGGGTAAGAGTTAAATAAACCTTTAGAAGGCAGAAATTACATTTCTAAATAATTGTTCTGGTTTTCAAAAAATGCTGGGTGGCCTGCTGTTAGGAGCAAGCTCCGTGTCTCTCTGTCCTTAGGACTGATTGAATATTGAGAAATTCAGGCTTTTGGTTTGTATTTTTTTTCAAAGAAGTTTGCATCTGTTGTCTTGACAGCACGGAGTAGGAAAGCAGCAAGAAGTTATCAAATAATGTGTGTTGGAAATAAGGGGTCAGCGTCTGGGGGGTGCCAGGACGCAGTCACCAGCAGTACAGGCAGAGATCTGCAGGATGCCTGGAGTTCCTGAGGTTTTTTTATGAATGAAAGGTGCTTATGACAGGAATGCATGCTGAAATAGGCAGTGCTGATGGAGAGTCCCTGCAATCTCCTTATCTGCTCTAGTAAATCTGCCCCTGAAGATAAATGTTTAATAACGTTCCTATTTGGTTGTACTTGTTAAAAGTGGTTGAACTAATGACCCATAACCCAATAGACCCATTTGTAGGGAATAGCACTAAGGGTTCTGTCCTGCGTTGCTGATTTAGCAAGATGTCTGCTTAATTTACTACGTTTCACTGTTGCAGCTCTTGCTCACTGCTCAGACCAAGTGATTTAGCTGGCACTGAATGTAGCCCAACTTTCAGTTGTAAAAGGCCAACGATTTTTAACGTATAAACATTAACAAAAATCTCACGTGCTCTTGGGAATCAGTAAATGTGTGTGAGACACAAATATGAGTGGTTCCTTCATTATGATTTGGTCAGATAACTAATGTGTATGGTAGTAGCTGTGTACACAAACTCCTGGTGCAAATACCTGTGAGTGAGACTGAAATTCGCTTTGGTCAGTAATACTCGTGCACCAAAACAGCTTTTCCCTGCAAACATTAAAGAAAGGTGGAAATGTGGCGAAAAATAAATTTGTATCACACTTCAAACAAATACCTGTGGAATTCTTTCTATCTGGCAAATGAAGCGCTCCTAATCACTTCAATGGGAATCTGTCTGCTTTAAGGAATGCGGTATCCTGACCTAAGACCCCTGCTAACACTTAGGTAAGGAGACCCACTGAACCATGTGGGACTACTTATGCACATGAGTAATTTTATGGACCACTTTGTGCAATATGCAGGTCCCGGACGGACAGCGGTTATGACTGCAGGCACTGATTTTTTGATAACAAAGTAACAGACTTTTGCATTAGGCTGGAGTGATAGGGAGCCCAGTCATGTTTTCGGGCTGCTGCACTGGGGATGGTTTCCTCTTGCTTGTAATCTAACTCATCTAGAGGACAGTTGCTTTCATAAATCCTGAAAATTCTTCCAGTAGCTATTAACTAACCAATTTTTTGTTAGATTGGAATGACTGTCTGGCCTGCATTCCAGGAACTTCCTGTAATAAAAAATAAATGCATAAATAAGTATCCCCACCCCCACCCACCCCCTTTTGCTGTCACTCAATTATTTGCTTTGTTAAAGTTTTGCAGTTCAGAGTAATGATAATTGAAGTGGGTGGAACTGTGTGGGTAGAGAAATAACTACTTTTACGAGATATTTAAGACTTTTTTCTTTTTCAAGTATTGCTCCCAAGTTTGAGGTGTTTTATTGCCAACTCTGCTCTGAGGCTTTCTTGTTTGCATCTCTTTATACAAGAAATATGTTAGGCAATCCTGATGCGCCAGCTTGTGCTGTCAAGTTTACAGCCTTGCCAGTGACACTTTATTGAGGACCTGGACTGAATAGTGACTGATAGGAATAATCTTCCCAACTGTTACTAAATAGCCTTTAATTTAGCAAAATGAGAGACTAAGTGAGGCCCCAGGGAAAGACACAGAAAAATAGCGAGAGCAAAAAGATTCTCTTCACAGCCTGAGAATTCTGTCCTATAATTAACATGATCACAGCTGATGTATCAGAAGGTTTGCAGCAAAACTGAAGTTTCATATGCCTGATTTAAAAAGATTCATTTTTTTTATATATATATGTTTTTAATTTAAATTGCAAGCGTGTAAAGCAAGCCCAAGGCAGGGAAGGGGAAGTAGGCTAAATAGAGACTATTGATGATATATCCCCGTTTCTGTCCTTCACAGTGAATTGGACTAATTTCCATCTTCTAACCCTTGTGTTAGAAGATCATGCACACCTTCCAGCATAAGCATTCGTATTTAAACCTCTGCCTTAACCTCTGTTTCCCTGCCTGGTATCCTTCGTTTCTCCCTCTGTTTAATCTGGCTAGATGCTGATCCACAAGATTTATTATTAAAACCCTGTCTCCTCAGATGAGACTTGGTGGTTGTTCCATCTTGTGTCTTCAGGACTGCCTATTATTGCAAGTTCACTGAAAATTTCATGTTCTCCTGAATGTGACGGGGTAGGGCTTAATCTGGCTATCTGTACACACCACAAAGGGGTGTATGTGGGAGGAATGACCAGAGCATTCTAGTAAAAAATAAGTCCAAGTTTCTGCAAGGCAAAATTTGTAGGGACAAGCAGTTTCTCTTATTAGACTTACTGACATAAAGCATATAAATTTTTGGGCCTGTGAGCCCTTCTCCAGGTCTGCTAATTACCTACCCACTTAATGCAATATGCTTATGTTTTACCATAGATGCTTTATGTATTCATACTGAATTTTATAAGAAGATATAGCATGTACCTTGTTACTCATTTCTTCAATTGAAGATGTTTCATGTGAATATCTGAAGATTGGCTCTGGTTTCAAAAGGTAATTCAGTTTCCTGCAATGAAATTGAGAGCGTCTTGATCAGGGTCTAAATAGTTTTCTCTATGTCTCTGTTTATAGAGCGAGTTTTAATAGCATTATTATTTAAAACAAATAAACCAAAACCACAAGCAGAAAAAAGCAA
The DNA here is from genome assembly GCA_027574665.1 of Rhynochetos jubatus. NCBI lineage: Eukaryota > Metazoa > Chordata > Aves > Eurypygiformes > Rhynochetidae > Rhynochetos > Rhynochetos jubatus. Next base: position 14,894,246 of record CM050654.1, on the reverse strand, counting down.
ATAAGCTAGACTGACAGCCCCAGAAACAGAAATTCCATCTGTTTCCCCCTTTCTAGAAAGGGGACAGCATAAGCAGTGCCAGTTCCCAGATACACAAACCTACTAATAGGCAAATAATACCCAAAGACAGGATAGGTCCATGTAGGTCTTAAACTGCTTTTGAAGCAGAGGCAGTTGTGTGGTGGTGGTAGGCTCAAAGATGGGTCTGGCCAGGATCTGGCTAACTTCATCCTGGTGAAACAAAAAGCGCCTATCAGAACTCTGTGGAGGGTCTGCCCCCTTTCTCCTGTGTACACAGGCAATGCAGGGGGTAGAATGCATCTTCTGTGTTGCTCCTTGCAGAGACTGAACTGGGAGATTGGGTTATCAGCTGAGGGAAAGCAGCTGTCTCCAGCTGACCCCTGTTAGTGGCTGACTGAGTATACTTAGACTGGTAGACTCCACTTAAAATACTGGCTGCACCAAGAGCCAGGGTTGCACTCACAAACTCCTTAGAAAAGGCTCAAAAGTCTAGATGGCCGATTTTAATGTGACATTCCAGGGACCAGAGCTTGCCCTACCCCTTTCATCTGAGACCACCTCACTTTTCCAGTTCTTGCATAACCGTATTTGCTGCATCTTGTGTGATAATCTGTAATGCTGCTGGGAAACTCAGGAATAACTTGTGAACTTTGTGTGTGGTTTTACCTACTTACTAATGAATAGCTCCCCATAGCTGCTCAGACTTTCAAGAAGGAGGCAGTGTAGCTTTTTAGTTTTAAACAAGACAATGTAGGTTGTTCCTTTATAATACAGAATTAAAATAACATCAATTATAGTTTTGTGTCTTTTCAAGTATCTATACCTTTTCTGCAATAGGCTAACATGAATGAGAAATGCAAAATGATCATATAAGAAGTCTGTTCTAATTATAAGCATATTTTTATCCATATAAAGGACTGTTCCAGTCACCTTGAAATTTCCCTCCAGAGAATGGCTGCAAAAAATTTCATGTGCTTTAGCTCTAAAATACTAAAGGGCCCTGTATCTGATTGTCCTGTAACAATAAATATAAAGGCTTTGTCTTATGTGGTGCCATGAGGAAATTCTTGGTATTCTTGTAGACCAGTAGCATTTACATTTTTGCATAAGACAGCAACTTGGTATCTGTGACCTGATGACTCTTACTTATTTTTAAAAAACCCTTCATAAATCCCTTGTGAATCTCTTGGCAAGAATGGAAAAAAACCCACACTCCACTGTTCTTCAGCAGAGTCTGCTTCCGAATATTATTTGCTTAAAAACTATAAATAATATTGGAAAGGCTTTCTTATTCCACCTTGGAAGAAAATCTTTGCTCAGTGTGACTAACCTGCGTGCCAGTCGTTTTAAACTGCTGACTCTAGCTTAGTCTGACACTCCTTGGCAAATGCTAGGGTTTTTTTTTTCCTCAGTTGAAATATTGACATGAATATTAATAGTCAACATCACTGGGTTTGGTGTAGTTTGACATAAAAATCAGATTCCTTTCTGCCTTCATTTCTACAGAATTACTGAACTGTAAGAACATCATTAAAGCATGAAATCATTGGCTCAGGGATGGGTGTCATCCAAAAAAGTGAATGGATTAGTAGCGGAAGACAAAGAATTATCTGTCCACTCTCCTTAATTTCTAAGCTGTGTCATTGAACACCTTTCAATGTTGGGACCATCACAGGAAAGGGATGATTTCTAGGGAGCTTTTCACTAATGGAAACGTTCTTGCTTTTGCAGGTGTCTGAGTCCTGCAGGAACTGAGTGGCATCTTGCTGTAGAATAGAGTACAGAAAGCCCCCCACTGAGGACTTGCCTTCCTTGCAGTACTGAACAGCTGACCATGGTCCAGTGTGGCTGAGATCTGGACACAAACATACAAGAAGGTAAGGTGAGGCGATGGGAATGTCTCATCTCAGGGAACTGGGGAAAGTATGATAATATATGGACAGCAAGAGAGCCCACTTCAGTTGGACTCTGCTCTGAAGTGCAAGTGAAAGGGGAGACAGACTAAGCAAGAGTAGGTACTTGCTTGCAGGGAAAATAGGGAAAAGTTGTTGCTTAGATGAAGCAACAATTCTGAATGACAGGCGTCACTGAGGGGTGCAGTGTCATTTGGAGTGTCTGGGTTCTAGACACTAATATGGCCTTCAGCTCAGTCTGAAACCAGTATGTGCGAATGGACTGTTAACACATGCATTGTTGAGGAGTAACTTGCCAGAGAAGGCCTTAACAGCTCAACTATTTCAGTCCCGCAGAGAGGTGAGTGTTGGCTGGGGCAAATGTTGCTTAAGAAAAGCGCATTTCAAAGAGGAGCTGGTGCAGATGTAACTGGCTTCAAGAGGTCTCCCAGGGGCTACAGGAGGGAACTCCTCTTCTTCCTGTACTTGTGGCAGTTTTGCTATTGAGTTCACTGAGGCCAGGATTTTGCCCTAGGAGTTAATATTACAGAAATCTACATTCTCGTGAACTATCTTAAAGTCAGGCTTGGAGATTTTTTGATGATGGTCTTTGGTTACAGTGCCTATAGTAACTTGGAATGAAAGACGTGTTGGGTTGTGATAACTGCTGCAAGAAAAATAATTTTTGGCCTTTTCTTGCTCTCCAACAATAATCACCATCACTTTGATTTATAGAATAAATTGCCTGATGAGAAAATAAGTATTTAAATGCTGCTTTATGTATTGTAGCTGTTCCTGAGCTTGTAATGTTTAACTTCTCTGGTTTTGGCAAAAATATTTGTGGCGGTTTTTTTATAATTGTGTTTAAAAGGATTGAAAGAGTGAGACAATTTGAACAGCATGTTAAATTGGAACTAGGGAACAAATATTTGTGGAAAGAAAAAATTTAATCTTAATTGTTGATTGTAGCATTCAAGGATAGATGCACTGGAGACTGTCCATTCTTATTTTTCATTAAATACTGGCTTTTAAGAAATGTCTTAATTAAGAGACAAAAAGGATAATAAGTGTTAATGTTCTTTCTCAGAACACAGACTGCTTTCTAGAAAAATCTGATAATGAAGAAGAAAATGTGTGAGCTATACACAACTCTTAGAGTATTCCTGTCAGTTATTTGTACACTATCACATTTTACCTCATTAAATATTCACCTTGAAATTCTTGATTTTAAATGATTATGGGAATGCTGATTTCTGTCTTTGTAATTTACTACCTCTGGTAGTTTTGGGGAAAGATCTGAAATGCAACTTGCAGAAGTTTTGTTCTGGTATTTTGTAATTTTTTCAACACTTAAACTGATTCTATGTTCTCCAACAATAACATAGAGAAAAACTTAGAGTAGTTTCTTGCAAAGCTGAAATGTTTGTGCTTTGGAGTAAGTACCTGACATCTTCTGATGAACAAGGATCAATTTTTTTATTTTTCATGTACCTCATATTGTTCCTGTGAAAAGTCCCTCAAATTTAGTTGTTATAAGCCTCTGAGAAATTCTGTTTACGTAGTCCAGTGACATTTGTAAAAGAGTTGGAGAAAAGCCATCAATATTGCTTTCCTATCTCTCTTGTCTTAATGTTTTCTTCAGTATTGTTTCTCCTGGAAGGATGCTTACCTAGTCCCCCTGTGCACATAAGACTTGAAAATGTACAAGTTAGTTTAATGTAGTTGTTAAAGATATGTCTTAATGTGATCAGAGAAAATGTTTTGCTTTTAATTCTGCCTTTCAGAGCATCAATTCCCACTGCAATTCAAAGTAGGTTTTCTACTTGGTATTACATCCCAGTAGCTTAATAAGGGACATCCTGTTATTGTTTATTGATGTGGTATAAAAATATTTCTGTGGTTATAGGAAATCTTACTTTCTGTGACCAGGCACCTGACAAAGATCTCTTTTCTGATACTCTCAATCAACATCCTGCAGCACTGATGTCTGCAAAATAACATTCATCCTTGATTTTAACAATGGTCAGACATCTTCAGCTTTAATAATGGTTCAAAATGGTTTAAATGCTAGCAGAGGTATTACTCTGGCAAATAACTGTCCCTGAAGCTTGCTTTTCAGAAGAAATAGCTAAGGCAGTTTGTGTTCACGTGGTTTTAAAACATCATGCATGCGACGTTTCTTACTGAAGGGGACACCTTTAACACTGTGCTATAATTGTTTTCCCTGTTCCATTAACAGAACTGCTTGAAACCTTACATAGTCTCTTCTGAAAAGAAACATTTTTCATAGGCGTTCTGATAAATAAATATTGCTGGGAAGTTTCTTGAGTTTTTCTTGATAGTTTTAGGCTATTTTAATAAAGCTTGGTCTTTTTTGTAATACAGTTTTAACTTAACATTTCGCAACAAAATGTATATGTATGTTCTTATCCTGTGTGGCCTAGAGGAAGACTGCCTGCCTGCTAGTAGGTCTGGGCAAGCCTACCTCTGTGCTTCCCAGTTGTGTGCCTGACTTCATCTGTGCAACAGAAATGAGCTGAGGTGCTTTCTCATGCTTAGGGTAAGAAGAGCATCTCTGCTTTTACTCTGAATTTCTTTGCTGTAAGGGAATTTAAAGGCTTTAAAGGACGCTTCATTGTATCCAGAAAAGTGCCCTGTGATTGTGTTGCTTTTAGCTCATAGAAGGCCCTCATATCAAATACTGGAGATGTACAGTTGCTGTTTGCTTCTGAAATCCACTGGAGGAGACTCTAGGAGAGTAATTCTTCATGAGGATGTCCCTGTTTGCAGATGAAGGTCAAGTTCTCTTCAGCAGACCCCAAGGAAAGCAATATTAATTCACTTGAAGCCCACTTCTTCCTTGCGCGCTGAGTCAGGCCTCTAGAGTGAGACTGAGAGGCAGAAAGCTCAAGTTGATGTTGCAGGGGCAGAAGTGATTCCCCTTGTGTAGGGAATAAGAAAAGCTAAGCAAAGTTGATCCTTCACATGCATCTATACCCAGGAAACACAGAAGAATGTACAAAAATCATGTGTGAGTTGTGAAAACATTGACTGTCACTGACTGTAGAATTTTTTGAGCCATAGCAGAATTAGTAAATGGTCTTGTAAGAAACTTAGTTAAAATAGGCTGACTGCCAGCTTTGCACATTGCCCAAGAAGGTAACAAAGAACAGCTTGTTACATTACGCCATTTTCCCTACCCCCCTCCCCCCCAACCCCAAGGTTTTCCCTGTGTTATTTGGAAGGGGGAATATGTGGAGCTGTACGCATGCAACTGGAGGCATAATCTGATCTTTGAGACCTTCCCTACAGCAAGTGCTGGAAGAAAAATGAAAGTCACAGTTGATGTTCAGGTATCAGATCAAGTTTGAAACATGCACTGCTAGAGAAAAAGTAATTTTTGCTGGCAGTTGGCTTTGCAATGACCTGCCCTGGCTTGGGCTGTTAAAAGTAAGAGCAAACCCTTTTACCAATAAAAAGAGGCATCATAGAGAATGTGTCAGTACAGTAACAGGGTACTGCAAAATACTGGGTAAGGAAAGAAGTGGGGAGAATCTTTTTTACCTTTTTTTCTACTGTTGTCTTACAGATTGCCTCAGAGTTGATCAATACCCTGTAGGTCATGGCTGCTTCACCTCTGCCCGCTTGCCTGCAGCTTCCAAGGGTAGAGCTGTAGTGCAGCAGCAGTTTGAACTGCCCTGGATTTTATAAAGGGCATTAAGAGACTGAGGAGGACTTGAAGGGCTGGGGAGTTTCTGGTTTGTGCCATCCCTGCGTCCTAGGGTGGGTCCAGAACGCTCACGGGTCAGTGTAGGCTGGACTGCAGTTGACATGGCTGAAATGATCTTTGGCCAGGTGGTCTGGCCCACGTCTAATGCTGCAGCCACATGCTTCTGCAGAGCTCTTAAAGCTTCCCAAACTCAGACTGCATTGGCTGCATCCAGTAACCACTAGCTGTACTGCATGTGTCTGAATCCTAACACGCTTCCCACTTGTTCTTAAGAGCAAAAAAGTTCTCAGAGAGACAAGTTCTATTTATTGTTGTTTTTTGTGTTTGTCACTCTTGGAAATTGTTTTGTGTAAGTGATGGCCCTTAAAAGAAAAAGACCTATTCCTTTCCCATAAATTAGCCTGCAATGTAGTTGTTCGGAGATTGTTACCTTGTCTGTCAGAAGTTGATTCACATTGGCTAGCAGAGGTGCACAGCAGAAATACCTGAGCACGTTACAAACTAGCTGCCCCTTCCTTTTGTTGAGACTCTGCAAGGGAAAGGAACACGTGGTTTAAAGTTGGCAAATTCCGAGGTGGCTTTGATGCTTGTTAACATACAATATCCCCAACCCCTCCGTAGCTGTGCTGCAATCTTTCCTGTTGTTCCAGACAAGTGAGCTTGCTGTACAGGGGTTAGTGGAAGTGTCTGAATGAGCAGAAGGGATTCTGTCTCAGTGAGAAAAATGTTGACTGGATCCTGTTCTTCAGTTTTTCAAGACTGTCTAAAATTTGAGAGCTACCTATATAAAAAGTAATCTTTGGGTTGTTAGTGTTTACATTCCTCTGGGTTGAAGCTGAACAGAACAGGAACATCTGAATGATGGACAGACTCTGATATTGATGGACAAACTACATCATCTAGAACCATAATGAGGCTGCCTAGTTCTAACATAATGAAGTGCTGTTATAATATTCTTGAAAACATAAAACATAATTTTCTTATGGAAATTCTTTGGAGTTTAGTTCTACCACTGATTTTTTTTTTCTCTTTTTTTCCTCAGTGAGTTACTAACTTTCTTGCCAAGATTTGCTGAGCACTAGATGTGCAATTGACTCTTGTGCCAGAGTTTTACACACTTGGCAGTGAATGTGGCAGCTTTTATTAGCCCCACTTTCATCTGTTATGTGGATGGAAGCCCTGCTGGCTTCCAGGCTTCCTGCTTCTCATGCAATACTCTTACTTCCACAGCAAAAGTGCCAGGTATTTTCCCTGGCGTGTGGCAGCCTGTAGCAATGGCCCATTTATGGGCTCACTCTGTGCAAGATGCAATGTGATCTGTCAGGCAGGCAGGTCTGGTGTGTCTGGGTTCTGACAGGGAGGGCATCCAGCACTGAGCTGAAGCTGGGGGCTGGGATACCCTTGCTTTGTGCACTGGAAAACCCCAAATGTATGGATGCATTGTCCAGTACTTCATAGAATCATGGAATAGTTTGGGTTGGAAGGGACCTTTAAAGGTCATCCAGTCCAACCACCCTGCAGCAAGCAGGGACATCTTCAACACGAGCAGGTTGCTCAGAGCCCCATCCAACCTGACCTTGAATGTTTACAGGGATGAGGAATCTACCACCTCTCTAGGCAACTTGTTCCAGTGTTCCACCACCCTCATTGTAAAAAATTTCTTCCTTATATCTACTCTGAATCTGTCCGCTTTTAGTTTAAAAACGTTAGTCCTTGTCCAATCGCAACAGGCGCTACTAAAAAGTCGGTCCCTATCTTTCTTACAAGTCCCCTTTAAGCACTGAAAGGCCACAATAACATCTCCCCAGAGCCTTCTCTTCTCCCGGCTGAACAACCCCAACTCTCTCAGCCTTTCCTCATAGGGGAGGTGCTCAGCCCTCTGGTCATTTTTGTGGCCTCCTCTGAACCAACTCCAACTGGTCCACATCTCTCGTGTGATGAGGACTCCAGAGCTCAGTGCAGTGCTCTAGGTGGGATCTCACCAGGGGTATCACTTCTGTGCTGATGGGAATATTGGAGTATATAAAGATGTGTATGTATAGAGTATATAAAAGAGTTCTAATCCTCTTGATTTTCATGCTTTTTCAAGAGCACCTGGCACATGTGAACCTAACAGAAATGAATCCCCAACCCCCTTTCCTTCTGCACACAAGTTAAAAATAAAAACAGTTCCTAAAACTCCCAGGACTCCTAAACTTTTCACACTAGTCTCCATGGCTTAAACAAAAGCACTAATTATAGATTCCTTTCATAGAACAAACATACAGCAGTGACTTACCTTTTGTTTCTCCAGGAGGGCACTGTGTGCAATCCCTACAGGGCTAGCCTGGGAAGTGCTGTCTGGAAGGACACTACTGCTGCTGGAAGCTTTAGCACCAGCTCTGCTCTTCTGGCATGCCGCATCTTCCTTTACTACTGTAGGTGGCAGGAGACCTAATCCTGGGATGTTGTTTTGGGTATGTAACTTACCTTCAGCAGAAAAGACATGGCAGGGAAAAGAATGAAATGCTGCATAACATAGGTGTGCTTCGAAACAGGAAAACCAAAACCCAGTAATTCAAAGAAAGCCTTTAGAAATGAACAAACATGTAAGGTAACTTGAGATTTTCACACTAGTAATCTTTATTCATAGCCATCTAATTAATCTTTTCTTTGCAGGCATTTGCAGGTGGTGTTTCTTTTACAGTTATCAGTCTGAAAAGATGAGCAATTGTAGTAACTTCAAGGTAATTTAATTAGTATTTGTTAAACAAAAGTACAGAACATGTGATTTTGCTACAAAATTTAAGTAATGGATCGGCCACTGCATTTATAGAGGCATGTAGAGAGGCATTTTTATAGTATCCTTATGAGAAATTATAATAGATGCCATGTTTTTCCTTTGCTCTTAGAAATAACTGTTCTGTCTTATATTCCACTGGGTAACTGTGGGCACTGTTAGGTACTGAATTTTTAATGCTGATCACTAGCTTCTGCCTTACTGGCCTTGACACTTGTAAAGTATTAAGTGCACAACCACACCTTCTGTTCTTAAATGGATATTCTGTGTCAGGGCTTCATTCCCAGCAACAACTTATTTGCTATAGAAAAAGTTTTAATTAGGAAGTATTAATTAATAGTCTTCATCCATTCATTTGAAAACTTTTTTCTACAAATTCTGTGTGCTTTTCAGTCACATTAATATCTGCATAGCAACATAACGCACTTAAGATAGCCTTAAATGAGTTAACTTGAATGCTGTAAATAGCTTCTCTTGTAATTTATCTTTCCTAAAAGCTATAAACTGCGTGTAATTGTGATGCTGAGGGATGCTGTGCCATTCAATAGCGTGCATACAGAGCACTAGGAAAGAGATCGCCTGCCCTTCCGGCTGAGTTCCTGGTCAATATGTGCCTTCCCTCTACTGAAACTTCCCCTGAAGTTTTTGGTACTGGACAGTGTTAAAAGCACGTGCAATGTCTTCCACATCTCCTCAGAAATGGCTACAGTTTAACAAAGATTTGAGAGCGTTTCTAATTATATATACATCAAATATGATTTTTAAAATGTGTTTAATGTCTTGAGCCCTCTAAAGTGTTGATATGAACTAATGCTGCAGCAGAGGTGGTAATTGAACTTGACTGTCGTGAATGGTGCAAAATGTAGATGCAAAGCACGGTTCAGGTATATCTCTGTTGGAAGCTATTTTGGACTATCTGATGTGCTTGCAATCTGGTGCCATTTGCTGAGGGATGAGATTTAGTGGTGAGTGGTTAAGAACTTGTTAGTTTTATAACTGAGATGAAGTTAGTGTGACTTAGGCAGTCTTTTTTGACGTAGATTGACTGGCCTTTCTTGTAGTAGCCCTTCATGCTAGGATTTACCCTTCTTGCTTCTGCCTTCCTCCTCTTCAGAGCAAACTCTTGATTGCCTGTTGGGGACCGGTGAAGGTACCTTGATGTAGGTCTGGATAGCCTCCAATGGCCATCTGGTACTGCTCAGCTGTACCTTCTGGCCCAGAAATGAGATCATGCAGGGAAGGAGCCAACAAGTTCTCGTGGCCACTGGTCTCTGGCTTGGATGTGTAACAAAGAGCTTCTGGAGCAAGGGAGGTAAATGAAATGGACATACTCATCAGTGTTTTTGTGACTCATTCCCTTAACCAGTTTTTGGAAAAAATAGTTTCCAAATGGCTGTGTTCCTGTTGTTTTGGTGTTTGGGTTGGGGTTTTTTTTGAGGAGACTGAACATGGCAGTCAGAATACACAATTGGTCTGAGCAGCACCTTCAAATTGTTTGTTTAGGAGCATGTGCTAATGTTTGTTTTAGCATCTCTAATTTTAAAAATTGGGGGAAAATTGCATGTGTTGCCTTTGTGACATAGATGTGACCATTTCTATTTAATTGCATGGTTAATGCACAGGTTTTTCCTCTTCTCCATCAACTTCCTTTGGTTATTAGGTAGTGATAGACATTTTACTCAAATCAGAGATGTCTATTTATGGGACTGAAGTTTCTTTCGTACTGGTAAATGAATGCAACTCAAAGTTGATCAGAAATTGTATGTATTTGGAATCCACTCCTAAAGTAATAAGGATAGTGCCTCTAATTTTTGTTCCTAGATGTATGTTGTCCAGTTATTGTGGGGTGATGAATGCCTATTGAATTAATTTTTCTGCTAGATTTCTTAAGTGACATTGTAAATTCACTGACTGTGCTGATCATTACGATAACCTGTGTTATACTATATATATGCACACTATATTTCTATAATATTTTCCGGACTTTCCTTTTCTTGTAGTGTGTCATAATATTTAAGAATGCAGCTGTGAATTTATTTTTTGGTTGATCTGGTGCACTTTTTCTGGGAGTGGATGTCATTAGCCAAATCAGAATTATTCCTCTCAGGTGGCAAGTCTGCCTGAGCAGACAGGCAGGTGAGGATGACATGATACAGAGAAGGAAAAGCACAAGTGAAGACTAAAATACTATGGCCTGTGTTACAGATGCAGGCAGACCAACTGGCTCCTAACGGTCCCTTCTAGTTCTAAAACTTTGAAAGTACAGGTAGGAGGAGTGGGGAAACTGTGGAGACTAGGAGATGAACTAAAGGGAAGGGTAGGGCTGTAGTATACACAGAAAAACTCTCCTGCTCCGTTTTCAGTTTGCAAACTCCTGATTTTGTTCTTTCGTATGATGGTTGTGGTTGAAGAGTCACATTAATGCCAGGTATACTGGGGAAAGTCATTGCCTTTTGAAGTAAGTGGCAAGAGGAATAGTTTCCAAATTTTGCATTTAAAGGGAAAAAGTATTTAAGCATTAAACAGTGATTGCTGAGAAAGGCCTTCAAACCAAGGTTTCCGCTAGGTATTTCCATTTTCTTATGCACAAAACAAGTAAAAAGCCCCATGCCATCTCACATAATGTATCCAAAAAGCTGTCATGCTATCGATGTAAAATGCAGTTTAATTCTAAAGAGATTTGTTAAAAAAAATAAATAAACCAAAGACCGCAAACAAACAAACAAAACAACCAAAAAAGCCCCCCAACAACGTGCCCCCCCCAACTTAATACTGCCAGTTGTTGAGCTGAAGTGATGGGCCTGCTTACTTGGAGAAGCAGGAGTTGAGATGTAAATGTGACCTAGAGGACTGGCAGACACAAGTCCAGTGTTCTGGACTGATGATATTAAACTCTTCAGTTGTGAGAGGAGGAGTTGACCAGATGTCTATTGACAGCTTGGTTTGGTTTCTGAGGGAGCAAAGGTATTTCTCCACCCTTCTTTTTTGGTATTGTGTCGATGCTGATGGCAGTGAAAGACATGGCTATTGTTTTGTTAGTGTGAGTTGGGGGGGGAGGACAAGTGCAGTGTACCTGCTGAAGGACCTGCTTATCTCAGGTGTTTCCTTTCTCTGCGTTGCCTAAGCTGAGAAATCTGTCTTGGTAACATTTTCAGTCTTTGTTGCCTTGGTAGCCGAGATTCCAAACCTGATCTTTCTTCTGGCAGTGTGTGATGTTGCAAACCAAGCGTGGGAGGGCCATGCGATCTGCAGAGTTCTGTGATGTGCCCTGTGGCCCTCTGTCTTCTTTTCATAAAGAGATATGGCCCTCAGAGACTACGTGTCCCAGCAAGCAGCGCTCCATTTTGATCTGATAAGAACATGCTCAAATCTAGATGTGCATTGCATGTTAGGGCGTGCTAGCTACATGAGCCACACCTCGGCATTCAAGATAGAGGTGGCTGCAGACTGCTTCAACCAACGCAAAATAGGTGCAGCTCTGGCCACAGGCTGGATGTGTTTTTCTTTTCCTCTGCCCCTCAGTGTAAGGAATTGTCTTTTTGTTTCCTACCCAGTATTGCAATGGGATTCTTGTATATAGCATGATAGCTCATCATTTTGAATAACTCTGCTTTTGGTTTCTGGGTTCTCCCAGGTGGTACTTTTGTCTCCTCTAAGATAGCTGCCCTCATATGTTGTGCAGGAATGGGCAAAAGTTTTGCAAGTGGCTGATTGTTTCCAAAAAAGGGTGTTGTTTCAAGATATCCAGCCCAGTTTTTACTTGCCAAAGAGGCATGGCTCATTCAGACAAGCTTTGGCTAAGCAGACTGAAATTTGAGGTCGTTTATCTGATATGAATTTTTTAAACTTGGTCCAATATGGGGTGAGACTCTATGTTACTTTGACATGGACAGCTGAGCTTTGACAAGGAGCATTGACACACCTTTGGACACCAGCAATTTGACACCTGCTCTCAAATGCCTTCAGATGAAGAGTGCAAAATCTGACTGGTTGGATGCAGTTCAGGATGGGAGCAATCCCAGTCTTAGGCTAGATACCTCCCAAGATGGCTTGCTTGTAGCTTGCTTATCTATAACTTCCTGAATTCTGCTCTTCAGCTGGATCTGCATCTGAACAAGCGAGGGCAGGAGTTCCTCTGGGGTTTCACTGCATTTCAGATGTTTCTTAGGGAGTGTGTAAACCCTGGGTGACTCCTCTGAGGTTGTAGTGTTTCTTAGTGTTTCTGGTATCTGTTGTAAAATAAGAGTCCAAGATGTGAAGTGCCCTGAATTATCTCTCATCTTTATTTCTCGCCTTGTAGTCTTGCTCAAACAAAATTCAGTAGAGCAAAGAGCTTTTTTTCAATTCTTTTACAATCCAGATCAATATCACTTAGCAGCACAAGAATGGCTGTATCGGGTTGACCAATACTGTTTGGCCCAGTATTCAATCTCAGTCCATGGTCAATGGCTTACTTGTAGGGAAAGAGTAGAAATAGGTGAGAAAAGAGCTTCACATTGGAGACCTCTCCTGCTTAGGAGCTTGGGCTTCCTAACTTAGCAGTAGCTGCTGGATCATGGTAACGCTTCAGTTCCTGCTGGCATGTTCTGTCACTCTGCTTCCTATATAAGTATTTTCACACGTTTGACATAAATAACATTACTACGTGCATTGAGTTCTTTGTGTAGCTGTATAGTATGGGTAAGGAAAAGATGCATGAATGCAAATCAGATGCTGCTACTCCTTCCTGCTCGATGTTTTGTATATTTTGAAACTTGGAGATAATTCTCAAGGCTGCAGTTTGGTCATGTATTAGCTTTATTTATAATTCTTATTGAACCCTGAGATCTGGCTTTTATCTCAACCTGATAAATAATGGAACCTTTGGCTATTAGAGTGAGGATAAATACATAAATAAAGAAGAGCAGTTAATGAATAAGTACCTGGTCAACGGAGATGATAGGGAATAAAGATACCTGTCAAACACTCAGCACCATAAAAGTAAGCACGTTCGGCCTGATCCAACATCTGAAGAATTTCCACTGATTCCAAAGGGGTGCCTTGTTAGCCTGCATAATACAATCCTTATCTCTATATCCTTTTTCTTTTTTTCTTTTCCTCCCCTTTTTAAGCACAGCTGTATTATTTGATTTGACTCCCTTCTGCGCACTGTTTTCTGTAGAAACAGCTTCATGGAGAGGAGTGGCATCATGGTATACTGGTAACAGCAAGATTAAAAGGTTGATCCAGTGCTTTTAAGGGACTAGCCAGCTACCAAAACATGGTTTTCTCCAGAAGAATACTGTAGTAAGGAATGTCAAAAAGTCTCTGATACAGACTTCAAATCTCACCAGTCCTCTATTCTTATTATAGGGCATAACTCTCTTGCTTCCACGGCAAGACATATTGTTTGGTTTATTTTTAGCCAGAGCAAGTTTTAATACATTTATACCTGCAAGGAGACCTATCAAACTGCTGCACTGACAAATCTATCATGGGATTTCAATCCAAGCCCCATTTTATTCTGACTTTCTGGCAGACATGACTCTTTTCCCCTAAGGCTCTTCAACTATGCTGTCTTTTCTACTCCAGGATATTCTCTTGCCCTTTCTGACTCCACCTCAAAGATGTCTGCATCTTAGGACCTGGTTATGCTACTGTTGTCCCCTGGTGCAATTACAGCATGATTAAAATATGCGGTATGGCTGGGACCTTGATCATGTTCTAACAAGAATATAACCTTAGACATATAGCCTAGTTACAGCATTGTAATGATGTTACGGAATAACCCTGCTTGTCTTCGTAGCACGGGGTGGGGCTTTAAGTGCTTTTCCTTGGCATATTTCTAGTCACACCACTTACTATTGTTGCATTTCAAATGTCATTATCTCAGGTGCCTAGATCAGCCCCAGGGATGAACTTACAAATGCCCCTACACAGCCATTCCAGCATTTTGCTGCTGTCTGCAACTCTAAAGGAGTAGTAGTATGCACTTTTCAGTTTCCCCTTATTTTCAAAATATTAAATATGTGTGGAGTTACAGACACAATTCCAAAAAAGTGCAAATACTTTTTTTTTAATATATTTTCAGTCTGGGACCCTGAACTCAGGGGCTGATCTCTAACTAGTGGTTTTCAAGAAGAATTGTTTCCTTAAGGAAAGGCAGTCCACTAACTAAGCACTCATAATTTCTTAATTTGTTCACTCTTGGCTCCTTCCTGGGAAGTGTTCAATACTATCCACTGTGAGAGGCAAGATGATGGTCCAGATGGATCACTGGTTTGTCTCAGTTCTGCACATTTTATGTGTCATGCTTAAGTTATGACCCCTGAGATCATGTTATAAGCTATTCCAACTACAGAAATATTTTAAAAAACAAAAGCCCCAAACACAGAAAACCAAAAAAATGACCTTTCTATGTTCCTCCATTTCCACATCTTGTTCTGAGCCTGTGGCAGATGGGATAGAGGGAAAAAAGCTGTTTCCATTAAGTCCTTTTACTTTAACATCCTGGCTCTTCGCATATCCTTGTTTAGCTATGGAAAAATGGGAGATGGCATAAAGAACGGCAGATAAAAACAGGTCAGGGCCTCTATCTGGGAGACTTACCCTGCCACTGAATCTATAATGGAAAAAAGGGACTGCACTCCAGATGCCCCTGTGGAGGAGGAATGTTCCCTCATGACACGTCTAAATGTGTTGCATTGCAACAGTTCTTCCTTCCTACAGAGCATTGCCACACACAGCCCTAACCATGAGGTCAGGTATATTCCCTGTGCCTGTAGTCAGAGCTAACAGTGACAGCAGCAGCCGCCAAATCAACGCTTCCTTGTATGCTACACATTTCTAAGCCTTGTCATTCTTCAGGGATCTATCAAGTCCAGGACAAATATGCCTGCTATGTTGCATGGGAAAAAATACAGGGTATTTCTTACCAATGTAGGGGTTCTTTCTTTCAGGGAAATAGCTTCTATAGAAAGTGGAATGTGATTTCTCACTCAGAAGATGAGATGCTATAATAGTGATGTTCTAACAAAGCCCTCTGTGGGTTTGTTTAGTTTCAATGTCTCTTGCATTTTCTATGTGGTTCTGCTTATTCCTGTGCTCTGCCATAGCAGCCTTTGTGACCTGGAGACCTTTCAGCCATATGCTCTAGGAGACACGAGAAGAAAAGCTTTCAGAACAGTGTGCTGTTCCATCCCTTCTACGGCAGATTTCTGTGTTTTCTTTGAATTTCTGTCATTAGACTTGAAGACAGTCTTAACTTCTGACAAACCTGCAATGTTCTACAGAAAGCAGATGCTCTCAAGAAGTTGTGCGTAGCCCCACACCCAGTTTCCAATCAAAATTATCTTGTGTAAAATGGTGGTTTTTTGAGTCTGAGTTCTATTCGCATCTTTGTTTCTTGGCTGGGATGTTTTTCTGCTGGTTTAGTGAGCTGAATCAGCTCTTGCAGCAATCAAATGAATACCACAGCAGGCACAAAGGGAGTAAGACTGTAGGACTATAGCAGGAAAGAAAGGGAATAAGTTTCGTTACTCTTTGTTTCTAGCTAGAGTGCTTAAATAGATAACCTTTTTTTTTTTTTTTTTACACTTTGTACTTTATATACCATTCTGGCAAGGAACTGTGCTTGGTCTCAAGGGAGTCTTGACAGCACTTTCACTGACTTAGAATCATAGAATCATATTACACTTCAGATGGAAATCCCTAAAAGGTGACACTTTAATGGGTACATTGATGCAAGATATTTTTCTTCTATGAAAATATATAATTTTTGTAACTATTTTCAGTATATTATTTTTAAGCAGGCGTATTATTCAAGTCTTAGTGAATAGTCCAGGAGTCACAACACCACCTAGCAGAATAATTCTACAGTTTTGAGAAACAGACTTTAAGACAAGAGCACCATAAACTTCACTTGCATTCTCTGCATCTTCTCAGCACAGTCAGACAGCCCCAAGCATTTTATTTACTTCTAGGATTTTGGATGCTTCTACTCTCTAAACACTTTCCAGTGTATGCTGAGCAGCGTGGCTACCATCTGCTTTGTGCTGAAGTCAGAGTATACACTGGCACAACTGCTGTAAGACAGACTCCATCGTGCCCATTCAGTACCAGTCCTGGGAGTGCCTGAGGGCACTCAGAGCTGTGGTGCACAAGCACCTCCTGAACAGGAGGTGGTTTGGCTCCAGGTAGTGTCCTTTGCAGCCTCTGCTCTCCATGCTAGTGTCCAAGCAGGTATCTGGGCTCTCCTCCTGCCAGGTGTTTCCTGGCTTCCATAGTTTTCTGCAACCTTTTTTCTGTCCTCAGGCTCCTGTAGAAACACATAACTGAGTCCTACAAGAAAAAAGTTTGTGAGGTCTGAAGCAGAAATGCAGCATCTATGGGGAGATCAGAGCAAGTCCAGGGTTTTTTAGGTTGAAATGTTGTGGGTTTACATCCCTGTCCGACACAGAGTATGCCCCCTTGTAAGATTGTGAGTTTGGCTACAAGAATCTTTATCCAGCCTGATGCATCCAGTGACAAGTGAATTATTCTGGTTTATGAATTCATGAAGAAGTTGATATGGCTGGGCTTCACAGTCTGCACTCAAGGCCATTAATTAAGATTTGATTCTTGTGCAGTGCATGGAAAGCTCCTTGTTTATTCTCTTAATGTGCATGGGCACAGGTTAAGTTATAATCTAATTGAGAATTCATGCTGTATTCCAGGAAGTGGCATTTTGCTTCAACAATTTTGTTTTTCTTTAAGGTGTTGACCAGTACTTTGGAATTTAAAACTATGTATCCTGAAGAAGGCATAGAAATGTAATTTGAATGCAAACTGTATTAAGCGCTCACATCCTGTATCCTAGCAGGAATTTCACCAAACAGGGGAGGTATTCATTGAACTAGGAGCAAAGCAATGTCAAGTTGAGAAGGAAATTACTATGGAAATGAGTTTTAAAAGCCTGAGGCAGATCTAGGGAGAGGCACATTGTACCAGGAATTTTCCTCACACTCTTTAGCTTATATGGCTTTTCCATTACTTCAATAGCAACATATAAGAAATCCATGGCTTGGAACACTGCCTCTGAAATTCAGCAATTCTGTGCTATTGCTGCGGGCCTGCTTCCCTGTTAAGAGAAACTAAACCCAGTTCCAGCTAGGACTGGGGCACCTGCTTGTACAGGAATGGCCTTGCTTGGCAGACCAGAGGTCCTTGCAGCCCAACCTTTTGTCTCTGTGGTCAGCAATGGATGCTTTGGGGGAAATGAAAGAAATATATCGTATGTTTTCCTACCTTATTCTTCCAGTGCTTGGCAAGGAGCAGCTGAGAGGGTCTGTAGGTTTAGTAGTCCTTGATTCAGGTTGGTTGTTTTTTTTTCTTCTCTAGATTTGTCTTTTTTTTTAATTGTGCATTTCAAGGATGTTTATCTTGTGGCAGTGAGTTCCACAACTAACCTGCACAGTGAGGGGAAAAACCCCTCTCCCACCTGCCTAATGTATGACGTCCTCCAACATTTTCATGTTCTAGAAAAATGGCAAATAAACTGCCTATTCATTTTCTCCATGCTCTGTATGATGATATAGACCTAAATCTTGCCGTTTAAAGATTCTTGAGCTATATGTAGTTGATTTGTTGGCTTAGTTCATTGCAGAAGGATGGTGGTACAAGCAGAAAGTGATATTTTTCAGGAAAAGCAGGCAGATACTGTAGTGGCTTCCCATAAATTCCAGAATATTCCTGAAGCAGTAGTGGATTCCTGATATACTCTGGAATGGATAGACTACAAGTAAAGACATATATGGCTTAGGGAAGGAAAATAGAAAATGTTAATCATGTTGGCAATAAATGATGAGAAATGATTGTGTGGGAGAGGAAAATGGGTTGTTAGTGTATAAATAATTGTACGTGTTTACTGATTGTTGGGGGACTAATAGAACTTTGAAGAGCTCAGTGCATTCCAGTCCCTCATACATTTAAAGGGAATAAACTCTAATCCTCCTGCTTTTTTTTCCATTTGTTGCTAGCAATATGAAGGGAAGAAAACAAAAAATAATTCCAATAGACTGAGAAACAGATTTTTCTTAAACTGTCTGAAAAAGTGAAAATACTTAATACAGCTCACTCTTTATTATACTTGTTTTCACCCAAAACACTTCGTTAAAACTATTCTGATGACTCCCAGGAATAGCAGAAATGTGAGCACAACTGTTGCAGAGTTGTTCATGCTCAGCTGTGTCATTGAAGTTGAAATTAAATGAATGTTTACAAGTTGAAATACTTAACAAAAACTGGTTTAAACACTGAACTGGGAAAGATGATATCAAGTGAGGTTCCAGCTAAAGGCTGTCTCCAAACAAAATACTGTATCTGAATAGCCTGAAAGTTTATCCCTTGGTTACTATACCCAAGCTTCGTGACTATCTGCTATAGCTTTGAGACAAAATTCATATGCCAAATCCAGGGAACACAGATTTGTTCCGAATACAAGGTGTTCTTTTATGATCCTTCTGCAGCAATAATACGTGTGGGAAGACTTCAGTGTCAGTATCTGTCCTATCTCCCTGCTGCTGCTGAGTTAACAGGCTCTAATCAGTAACTCAGAAGGTGCTTATGAAGATGCCTACAGGTAAGCAACTAGGCCAGTAAGGATTGAACTGTCATCAAGGCCAGTTAGTTTTTTAGTCTATTCTGATTTTAGCCACCTCCTCTGTTTTTGGCCCTTGTCCCAGGCTTTGCCTCTGCGCAGTGTGTTGTCAATGAACTGAACAAGTCACAGTGCTGTGCAGTGTAAGAACCGCAAATGAGTTAATGAGGTCTTGGTGCCTTATCTCAAGTACTCTGCAATGTATCATACTTGTTCCCTGATTAGGGTGAGTGGCTCATGAAGGATTAACCTGGGAAGACCTGTTACTCTTCATGGGCTGGCAAGATTTGGGTTTCTTCCGCCCCAGTGAGCAGATGTGTGAAGAACTGAAAGAACATAAATGAAAAATCAAAACCCCCTCCTAGAAGGGAAATAAATGAACTGTAGGAATAACGGCTGTAAACATTAGTTATCTTCATAAACTGCAAATTCTATAAAACTGTAATCGTGTCTGTCAGTCATCTTCTAGTTTGTGTAGATTCATGGAATGTATTTATTGGTAATTCTCAAAACAGGCCACCCTGTACTTGCCCAGCGGTTTCACAGTATAAGAGGCATGTTGAAGCCTGTCCATTTTCCTTTGCACTGCAGCCAATTACTGCATTTAATTAGTCTTTTCCGACAGCTCTCTAGATATTTCTCCTCAGCATTTAATAATTTCATCTAGTGAGAGTCATTGTAAACAACACGTTGATACCATGCAGTAGAAAACTTGCACTGACAGCAATGGTGTTCACTGGTTTTGAGCCTGTCCAGCCCTGAGAGCCCTCTTAAAATGTGCAAAACTCAGCTTGAAGGTACTGGGTGCTCTGAGCTCAAGCTGAAGTCAGGCAGTGTCTCGGGCCTTTGCCAACAAATGTGCCTGCATGAGAGAATACTGGAAAGCCTAAACTGACATTAAAAAAGATGAAACTTCCAAAGGCTGAACAAAACTCCTCTGCAAACTCCTGTCTTGCTCAGGTCCACAGCCAGCTATGGGTACTGAGTCATTGCAGGAGGGCTGACATGAATGAGGTTGTAAAGAGGCTGTGGGAGAGATGGTAGGATGGGAGCACCAGAGCTTGTGGTGTCCAGGTAAAGGCAAGAGCCAGTGCAGGTATCTGCAGCAAATTTGAGAATATTGGACTAAGTTCAACTGACCCATTTTACAATAAAAAGTAGTAGAAAAGAGAAGCCTTTCCACAATTTTTGTGTGTCTGTGGACATAATACACCAAATAGCATGGCCTTGTTTTTTGGCGAGCCCAGTTCAAACCTACAAGTTTTATTCTACACTTTGTATGTTTTTTTGATATGCTCTGGCACTCAAAAAGGCTTTCCATTCTCCTTTACCCACCCAAAATCAGCAAATGTCACGTCAACCTATCTTCCTGTAGTTACCTGCTTTCTGCGTAAGGACAAGATTGGTCCTAACCAATGGAGCCTATCAGCCCTCTTCAAAGACGGGTTGACATTGTCACTAGACACTGGAGGACAAGAGCAGCTGCCTTCCTTGGAGACCCCAAGCCTGCAGCCTTTGAGCTGCTCCCCTTGCTGCCAAATGAGAACCCTAATGCAGATCTCCCTCCTTGCTCAAAAAACAGAGAATTAAGCTCAGATTTCCTGCTCTCTGTGACTCTAAATTTCCATATATAACAGACTATTTTTCACATCCTAATGAGAGGGTGAGTTCTTTAGGAAAATGAGTTTTTTTCATGATGAGAAAGCTTGCATCTTCATCCCCGTAACAGCCCGTTGTTAAGGCTGGGGACAGCAGGATGGGTTAATCGCGGCCCCATTTCCTGAGGTCTCCTGCAGTCATGATTTGTGAATGCCTGAGAATACCCCTGCTGAATTCTAATTGTTTGTGGCAGTCGGCACATGATTTCAAGTGTTTGGTCACAGCAGTGTTCGTTTTCTGCTCTTTTAATCTTTGATGGATGTTGCGCCTGGCTTCACTGATGTGGTTCACGACACAGTAGGCAGTGATTTCCTATAAGATGTTTTGTCTCGACTACAGAGGTGTGGAGTCTCTATACGATGGCCAGTATTTATTAATGACATCCCAAGGTTTCTAAAGAGAAAGCTCTGCCGTAGACCATTAGAACCTAATCTATTCCAAAATGTCAGATGCAGTTAGGCAAGAGCTATCTCGATTGCACAGAGACTTTCCTCATTAGTTCAGACTCTGATTAGAAGACTGATTAAAGGCTTTCTCTTTGTAAAGGTTCACTCTTTATCTCTGCAGATATCGTCACTATGTATGATGTGATAGATCTAGCTTAAGGCTCATGCAAATGCTAGAACTGAGAAGTACTTGTGTGTATGTGTGTGCACGGTCATTCATGCCCATCCAGTGCACGTGCGTGTTTTTTAAAATGCCTTTATTTAGTTACATGAAAAAATGTTAATTTCTGCATATGAATAGGGTTGAATTTTGTTGCACCTTTCAAACTACTTAGTATGCACTTATATAAAAGGGCAAAATTTCATATCGTATGTAAAGCTGTAGGATTAAGATTCTAACAGCAATTTGGGGGTTGCTGGGATACAAAGTATTTTGTGTGGAATATTTGGTATCTGAGATCATTATGACTAGCCAAATTGCTTCCTGTGATTTAAAAATTGCTCTTGCTGTTCACTCTACATGATTGCGATAGCGGTGAAATATCCTAGGCTTCTCCTAATGTTTTACCTACAAATAGCATTAGGCTTTGGTACGTGCCTTTAAATTTCTCATGATATTCAGTCAAGATTGTAATTTCATATATAAGCTCTTAGAAGAAAGGCTTGTTTATTCATTATGTGTTTGTATAGTGCTCAGCACAATAGCAGTGAGGTCTTTGGATATTTCTGGAGCCTAGACAATACACAAGCATTATCAAGAAATTAAAAACATCCATGAGGCAACTGTCAAAGCCAAATCATTTTGCAAGATGTAGTTCCTAAAGAATTGAAGATTTTGACTTAGTTTCTTGAGTATTTTGTAGTTAACTGCCTTGTGCACAAATCGCTTTACAAACACCTTGTAGACTCGTGAGGAATAAACCAGAAAATAAAGACAGCTTTAAGAAATTGTATGAAAGACAGTGTTCTCATAAGAGGGGTTTGATGGTTGATTCCAGTCTGGTCAGTTTAGTAATAACTAAACATTGCTGCCAGTTGATGGCTTGGGTATGCATGTTTGTATGGGAAAGACAGAACATAACATTAGGTGGTCATATTGGTGCAGTGACCACTGAACAGATGGTTTGTTTAATTATTGACAAACTTTAGCAGGGAGGCCATGATCTGGAGGGCAGTAAGCATTATTATACTGCTGTTGAAGTTAGCTTGTAGACCTTGGGGAAGTGTTGACCCTTTATATGCCAAAGTCAATCTCAAGCTTGTTCAGCAATTAAAAAAAAAACCACCTAGTTGTTTCATTGCAATTACCATGTAGGATGTACTTTGTTTTATAGCTGGCAGGCTACAAGTCTTGATTTTGTTGGTTTGGTTTTTTTTTGTTTGTTTTTGTTTTTTTAATGAGTGTCCCTTGCATAAGTAACTGAAGTTGACCTTTGGGCTTATGGATTTGATGAATTTTGAAAAGTTTTTGGGCTGATCCTTGGTGGGGTAGGCTTACCACGGCTGCCAAAGATGGTAGCCCAGCTACTTCTAGTGAGCTGTCACAGTAACAGCATGTCATAGGATTAAGACAAAACCAGACCTTTCTACTGCAGAGTTGTCTGCTGACTAACTTCTAATTAACTTTGCCAGATTTATCACAGACTTGCTGTTTGCTGTCAGATCTCCTGCACAAATGATGCAGTTGTTAGTCAAAGGCTCTGGTTTCTCCATTTCAGTGGTAGTGATCATTCAGTTAAACTCAAGTTTTCTGAATCCCAGGCCAGTGTTTTTATGCCCTGCCCTGTGTGACTTCCAATAAATCAGTTAACTTCAGCTAACATACAAAAGAGGAAGAAAAACTGTCAGTCCTCCACCCATGTGTGTCCCCCACCATATATGCAGGCACACAGTTTGCAAATGCTATGCGCCATTTTCTTTCAGAATCTTGCGACTGTGTTTACCCTTCTTCAATGAAACAGAGTAAATAACAGTGTGGATAGACAGCTGACCAAGGAGAGGAAAGCCTTAAGGGCTGTGACCACAGGTTGTTAAGATGCTTTGCCACACACTTGAGGGGAAATAGTTGTGTTGTAATTTATTTCCCAATTAAAAGTTGAATTCCTCCTTCCAATGCTGTTTTTCAGGAAACATCGACTCTGTGCAACCAGAGTTTTTTCAGAACACCTGCAGCTGTTGATGGCTTTAGCTGGGCTTGAGTGTGTTTCTGAACATCAGGTCTGGCAGTCTCAGTCTGGTGGTAGGTGTATCAGCTGGATCCTGCAGAGCTTTTGCTAGTGGCAGACTCCGCAAAGCAGTATCTCTGCTTTTTCCTCCGTGCCCTCACAGACCTTCAGGGCGCACTTCCAAAATGTATGGGGCAAGCTTCAGCCTACGCCTTATTTAAATCTTAAGACCAACCTACTGCAATGTTATCTCCAGAAAGTAAGTGCAGAGATGCTCTAACAAGCAAGGAAGTGTTGACCCTATCAAATCACTGTGGAGCAAATCCTTGGCTCTACTCTGCTGCTTTTACCTTAGAGTGAGAATAAGAAATTACAGATCTAGTTAAATTTGTCCCTTTAACTAGTCTCCAAGGTTGGTTGATTCCTAAGGGATAACTTCAGTGTTTGGAAATCCCTGAGTGAAGTGCTATAAAGTCAAGATAGGAGCTCCCTAGTCTCCTCCCCAGAGAATAAGGGATTTAGTTAAAGACTTTAAGACATTGCCAAAATCCTCAGCTGCCCTAGCTCACTTGAAACCACTAAGCATCAGCAAATTAAATTGTGCTGGTGATGATTAAGCCACTTAATTCCAGGATCAAGGAACTACAAAGGTGGCATCAAGGTATGACCTTTTCTGCCACATGAGAAATTGGGCGCAGCTCACCATCAGGCCTGCTGCAGTACTTACAAGCTGTATAATCTGCATCAACCTATGTCAGTGCCCTCACTCTGGTCTGTACCCAGTTTATGAAGCAGAGTGCAGAGGAAGAGAAAAGATTTTGTCTTTCTTATCTCCAGTAGGCACTGTTGGCACAACATAGCCTGATGTCAAATCTTCAGGTCTCTGACATTTAGTGTGGAGGCAGACTCATAGGAGAATAAAAAGAACATCTACTAGGAAATGGTTGGGAGAAAACCCAGCCTTGCTTTTTAACCTGTTTGGTTAGCTCTGACTTGTCTTCAAATGTCAAAGCAAGCAGTATTTAAGCATTTGTCAGAGTGTGAAAATACATGATGCTGGATGAGGATCCTTGCTACTTGATATTAATCTTAATAATATCCTGTGTCATCAGGAAAGTGGCACAGCATGGGCTTGCTTAATTTGAGAATTTACTGTTGTAGACATCTGTGAATGTATTGTTGGGTGTATATATAGCACAGATCAAGACCTAGGATGTTGGAAAAAAAAATTTCTTGCCACAAGTTTGGGATGAACTCATTACATCACTGATGGTGGAGCCAAGAATGAGTTAAGCAAAGTTTTCCCAGACAAATGTCGGTAGCAGCTCTACAATATCTCTCACCATCAGAGATTGCTGGATAAGTCTCATCCTCTTTAAAAGCCTCATTGTGCTTTTTACCTGTCTTTTTTTTGAAGTAGAGTTGCTGCACTGCAGAAAAAAAAAATCATGTCATTGGCATGGGTGTAGCTTATTAGTTTTAATGGCAGTGAGTTATGCAGAATACAAAATGTTATTATGTAATGGCTTTGAATATTATACCATGACTTGAGAAATATGGGAGCCAGTGTGATGAGTATCGTGTGGGATGGCTGACACTTTCCAATCCAAGGAAAAAAAAAACTTGGTTAGCTAGCATGAAAACTTTTTCCATTGAAATAGAAGTAGAGAAGGTTTGTTCCTTGTCAGGGTTCATAGACACAAAATCCACACATGAACTGGCTCTGTTGATGCTGATGGCAAAATTCCAGCATGCTTTATGAGAGCCAAAATCTGGCTCCTTGTGGGCTTCAAAGAAAGCAACTCTCCGTATGGCAATGTGTTTGAGAAATAACTCACCCTTTGTGGAGGCACACAGACCATGTTGGCACCATTTAAAACCACAGAACAGGTACAAAATTAATCATGACAAATGAACTATAGTTGATAACTTTCACAGGAAAGACAGGAAGATTATAGGGAAGATCACGCTAAAGAATATGTTTGAATATCAGGATAATTTTATTAGCAGCTTGTTAACATCAGTGAACAGCAGTAGACTTTTTGAGGTTTCATGGAGTTGCTGTGTAGTTAACATCTAGAGAAACAGAGCCAGGGGCCTCATGTAATCTGTTGGTTCTTACCTGCTTTCCTCTGTATGCCAAGGTGGCTCTTGTCAAGTCTTGGAGGGTGTGCAACTCCATCCATAGTTTTCTTCTACACTTGTGTCTCTGCAGGCCCATTCTCCTACCTCCCTTTTTCCACAAATCCTTAGCTGAATTCTCAGAGTACAGAACCAGCACACCCATTCTTGGCAGAGACAGATCCAAGCAGTCCTTTGTGATGTGCTTTGCATTTGAAGTCTTGCTAAAATGGGAGTAACTTTCACGTGACTTCCAATTAAAACAATCCTAAAACAGCGTAGGAAATAAGCAGGGTAGACACTGGAGAGGAAAAAGCAAAACAAAACCTTTATTCAATTTGGAGTTTGTCAATTTGTGGCTTACTAACTACATAGGAAATTATTTTTTCCTTACATGCCTTCACCACTGTGGCTTTATCTGCTGTCATCAGGAAATCTATCAAATGAAGCTCTGTTGTCTATACCTAAGAATGAATGTACAGTAAAGCTGTGACCTGAGCTGTGGTGTTCTCCAATAGACCACCCACAGTAGGATGTATTGAAAAACCAGAGTTCAGGCTGTGAAATAATCGTCAAGATTTTGCCCACTTTTAATCTGGCAATACACTACATTACTCTAGTGGGAACTTTAATTGGCTTCTTCTCGCCTGCAAGAGGGTTTTATGGATTAGGTCCAGGCAAGTCCTTCCCTAGACAAAGATACGGTAAGCGTTGCTTACTTACAGCACATGTATTGGGCAGTGACTGTGAGCATGCAGCATTCCGTGCCTAAAACCAGAACTGTGTAAAGCCAGGCTGTTGCTGCCACTGTCATGGAGTTTCATTTGATAGTGGCAGTTGTGCCTCTTATCCCTCCTTTTATCCTAGTGACAGCAGGAGCAACAAGCCTAGTCTGCAGAGCTTTCTCTTCCCATCTCTGCCCTTTTCCCATGCATCTCCCCTTCTTGTGGCCACGGCAGCCCTTCAGCCCTGGGAGCAATCTTCTGTCCACAGTGCTGAGGTTGGGTGGAACAGTTCTGGGCTTCTGCACTGACAGATTTACAAAGGATGAGCATTTACAAGTCCTTCAGGGGTACTTCACGTTTTTTACCTGGGGTCCAGAGTGTCTGGTGGGCTATGGAATACAAAACCTGAAATAAATTTATTTTAAGATTCTTCTGACTGGATCTGAGAAGTGCCCTAACTATAGGAAGTACTGCAGGGGCAGTACTGACCACATAAGGCACAAGTGTTCCACGTAGAAGCACTGTCATGCGTAGTATGTTGCTGTGCTGAGAAATGTCACAAAGCTGCCTGCTGATGAGCCTGCTTGCTAGCGCCGTGTGCCCATCCGAATTCAACGGGGTTTGTATCACACTGGTTCCTCAAGACCGCGGGTCACAGACTGGAGTACTTGAGTTGGTGTGGGGCATCTCAGCCATGACCCCTATCACTGTGAAACATTTTCCTTTTCCTTAACTGGGAAGTCAATGGGTTTGAAATGTAATGTCTTTGGAATTAAAAGCAATTGTAGCTTCTTTCTTGTTTCAGTTCAAAACATTTTACCTTTGCCTTTTCTCTTTGTATAATTGTTCTCTTTGGAAAGGGTGGGGGGTGGGGGGTGGGTGTACTGTGAACAGAAACATGGCCCTGGCCTCAGGTGAGATAGGTAGTTGCTACACTTTAGAGATAGTAACTGTGTTAATGTAGCATTCAAATTTGTCCACAGCTCTTTTATGCTGTATCCTCTGTGAATACATAAATCTGGCCCCTCCTAGCTCAGGAAACTCTTCTCTTCCTCACACAAGCCCTTAAGTCAGCAGCAGCAGAGAGGAGATTAATTACACAATGAAGAGGGAGTTGCTGTAAAATGGTCTTAATATGAAGACTCTTTAAAAAAAAAAAAAAAGGTCTTTCCCTCAAACTCTAACACATTTTGTTGTAGGAAAGGCAACAACAGCCATGCATCTCAAACAGATTATACTACCTTAGCTGGGGAAGTTCATCGCAGCCTGAGATGAACTGAGATCACCCACACACTCAGAGATGAGAGGAATGGCTGCCCTAGAAGGGGTGTAGATGAGAGAGAGGCTGTTGTCCATTGGTGTGTGTTGAACAAGGTGGGTGAGAAGGGTGGGATAGATCAGTTGTCCCAGTCTGCTGGGAGAAAACTGTCATGTAAGCATGTACAGTTCTCTAGGGAATGTCTGATTTCTTGAATGCAACTAAGGCGGCAGGGGTTTCAAATTATTCTTGCAATTGGGGTGTTCACACACTTTCTTTGATGTAAAGTTAGGGTGTCATATTCTGACTCCTAGTGACCAAAAGTTAAATTTTAGAATAACTGTTCTAATAGTGCTTAATGTGGTGAACAGTCCTGACTCTTATGGGAAGTACAACGGTGATTCAAAATCCACCTCAAGGCAGAATAAAAATACACAAAGCTGATTTTTTTTCTTCCTAGCCCCTCTGACTCTAGTAGAACTGCAGTGCTGAGGCTGGGAGGGAAGTTTGGGGTAAACTTTGATCTGCATCCTGCAGGCTGTAGGTTTTCAGGTTTGCTGTGTAACTGGATCAAAATACGATCCTTTCAGAAATAATTCTGAAGATCCACGGTGTGAACTCACAGGAAAAAGTTGTCTTTGGCGGTGGCTCTAATGTATTTATTTTTCATCACAACACTGCAGTGCATCATATAAATTAGTCTGTTCTTTTAGCTGCTGTGAAACTCTGATGGAATGCCCTATTAAAACAAAGTATTATTTTAAATCAGAATAACACAAATCGTAGAACTAGCAGCCTTACCTATTCATCTGACATTTAGCAACACACAGACAATGATTTTGTCTTCAGAAATCTATTCTTTTTTGGTGTGTTTTGGCTTCCCAAACAGTGTTTCTCCAGTTTTAGCTACAGCAGATATGTATATCATTATATTACACTATTGGTTATTATCACATTTTGATTTTAATTGCAAAGAAGATACTGTAAAATAATTTGTCATTAAAAGGATCATTTCAACATTAGTTAACATTCTGAAATTGAAAATATTTAATCCCTGAGAGCTACTATGGAGAATTTTCTAACAGCCACTCACCTCTGGTTTATAATGCACTTCCAGTTGCTCCTGGTCTTTTTTCATCACCTGCCCAGTGCCACAGCTTAGCAGGGAGCAACTAGGCATTGGGTCCCAGGAACATCAGCTAGCTCTTGTCTTGCCTCTATAACTGCAAAATTAAAATCAGAGCGCTCAGCCAGATTCCTTGTTCAGAAATGCACTAATTCATAATTCTGTGCCTAGCTAATGTGCAACTCCACACTGGTGTCCTGGATTTTTGAAAAGTGTGATGGTAATATGGTGCAGTTGGTTACTATTCTTTTCTGCTCCTGTCTGTCCTGCACACTTGTTCTTCTCTGTGCTGGTTTCTTTGCAACATCTTGGGATCTGTGAACCACACAGAGCCCCACACACCTGCCCCCTGTTGTGATCAGGGGTTGTTTCTCTGTTGCTATGATGGCAAACACATATGAGGATCCTTACATCATCTAAGGAGAGCACAAGTAAGCACAGAAATACTGCAGGGGCCAGGTTCAGATTTAAAGGATGGACTGCCCTGCAGTAAATAGCCCAGGATGACAGAGTAACATTATTCTTCACAAGCTGCTTTACTGCTTTTGTTTTATGGCACCCTTCAAATTCCATTATTAGCTGGGAATGGAGAAAACCAGTATTATTAGAGCTCGATGAGACCAGTTTTGGGGATTGTTTTGTAGAATACTCATCCTCTGTGGGTTTATGTAGGTTTTTATGTAACCTGAATGACTTTTTCTCTGGCTCTTCAACTGTTTTCTTGCAGAAACTTAGTGTAGGAACATTTCACACTTCTAGCTAAGTGTGGAGGAAGGTAAGAGTCTCAGCTTCTCAGTTGTGTTCCTGACTCCTGTGATGGAGTTCCTTGTTCTTTAGCCCACACACCAGCACTGGGATGGCAGGACCTATTGAGATATTTATTTCCCTTGGTGCTCAGGTGTCAGTTCTTTGCCCTTCTCATGTTTGTTCAAAGGTACAGGTTTCTCTTTCCTTAATTTTCTCACTGGGCTACTCAACTTGCTTTGAGAATTTTTAGTAGGAACAAGAGTGGCGGGGAGCTGTTGTTCAGTGCGAGCATGCCCTGGCACAGTCTCGAAACCAGGATAGTCTGTCAACCGTGCTTCAGCATCCTCTTGTGGAAGTGCCCCCTGCTGCCATGTACAAAGACTTACAGCATATTGTAACACTGCAACTTTCAACTTTATTTTATACAGTGGTTTTCACTCTACATGTGCTCAAAGTGCTTTACAATATACAAACAGCAATAGAAAATGTACAAAACAAATAGGTCTTCAAACAGAGGAGCTGCTTTCTTCAGATGGCAAAAATTACACTTTCCAGAACAGAACAGCAGCAGAAATGAGCCTGTACTGGCAGAGCCATTCAAAATTCTCCCCAGCTTAGGATAATTTTCTTCCAAGGATGATTGTTCTTCATGACTTTAGAATGAATGGAACCAAACATAGATTAAGTTAAGAAAATAGGGATTTAGGTGAGAAAATCAATCTAAATTTGCTTCCAAAGCCTGTAGTTGATTCTCTGCTTTGCGTTTCATTAGCAATTCTCTTCCAACACTGTGCTACATAGTTTTGAAGCAGTGCTTAATTACATTTCATTAATGTTGTGGGAGGCTGTACTGGCAGTTGCTTTTTATGATTGTCAGTTTTATTGGTGAGTACTGTTAGTTTATATCTTAGAAGGTTATATATTTTACAACTAAAAGCCCAGCGTTTGAGTGCTATATCAGGTGTGTTTTAAATGCCATCGAAATAAATATGTGGATTCAGGATAATGTATTATTGAAATAAACTCTCCAAATCTGTATGTATGCAACAGCTATGGGAAACATGCATTTTCAGTATCAAAGTGTATCTCATTGACACGGTGATTGTAATGAGAGGTTGGCTTGGGAAAAAATAATGAGTTAACTCAAAGTAGGACCAGATGCTGATCTGAATGTAGGTGAGCTTGAGAGCAAAGGAGGAAACAATTTGAGCAAGGAAAACAGGAGTGGGGTCTGAGGAAGGAAATGGAAAGTCTGTGCCAGCGCCAAGGAGAGGAAGAGGACATGGGGAGCCCTGGGGAGGCTGGCCATGGAGGAAGGGAAAAGGAAGGACTGAGGGATAAGTGGAGACAAAGCTAAAGAGAATGTGGGCTGCAGGAGAGAGTGAGGATGGACTTGCTGCAGAGATTGGGCAGGGGGCTCTGGACTGGGTACGGAGCCTGAGGGTTGAGCACAGAGACTCTGTGCCATGTCTGGGGCCAGAGTCCAGTTGCTCTGGGCAGCATGTAGTTCCCTTAGTCCAGGAAGCTCTCGTTTCTTTTCCCACTGTCTTCTACATCACTAGCTGCGTATCTTCCACTTACTCTGACACATCCTCTGTTGCAGTAACAGGGCACTGTTACTTTTGTCCTGGAGCAGGTGCAGTCTTTGCATTGAGGCTTGGATCCTCAGTGTGGGGAAAACATGCAATTACGTCAGCCGAGAGTTACGTCTTGGTGTATATGGGAAGGAGGGAAATACGCTTTGGAAACGTGGTAATTACATCTCGCACTTCATTTTTCTCCACGGCTCAAGTTTGTAAATTCAATTAAGTGCCTCCAACATAGCAGCACGAGTGTGTTGTGTAAGTTTGAATACATATGTTTTAGGGTGATTGTCTTTGGTGAGGAGCTGAGCAACACATTGTGAGAGGAGGCAGCAATAGCCAGTGTTAAATATCATTCTCCAGCATGGTAAGTTCAGTACATCTACACCTCTTTGTAGTGCAGAGATTGGATTATTAGCCTCTGTAACAACACCATCTTGCACTGCAGTTGTTTGTTCTTGCAAACTGAGCAGGATCACATCTGTGTGGGATCTTTGACAGGAGATCTGCAGAGGTCACTGACATACCACAAACCATGTTTGTTCAGTAAGTGACACTTTCATCCTGATGTCCCGCTAAGGCAGCACACCAGAATGGCTTCCTTTGCCACTGTGCAGTATCTAGCTGTGCGTATGTATGTTGTAGGCTCAAAATACAGAGTGCAGACACTGACTGTTTTTTGATTGTTAGAGATTTTGTATGGAACTGGTTAGAAAACTGGGCTGTTAGTCCTCATACATTGCCAAAATTGTGTTTAGATAACCCTGCCTCTAGGAATCTATTCCAGTTCTTCATTTATTCACTGCTAACCTAAGCTGAGCTGCAGTGTTATTTTTCCCTGTTTTATGAGGGTTACGCAAGAACTTTTGTAGAGAGGCGGCTGTGTCCTGCCTGAGACGGGGCTCTGCAGCGGGAACAACTGCAGTAAGCCTGGCATGCGTATCTGCAGATTAAACCCAGAAGTTAAATTGTAAGCAGGCAGGCAACCCCTGCTTCATGGTAACACGGTAACTAATGCAGGACCCACGGACTCACAAGTAAATCACTGCAGAATCCAGAGGGACAGAAGTGCTCTCCCAGTCCTTGGCTATGTAATACAGCTGTGGAATAGCTGTTAGCTGGGACTGCAAAGGATGCTGAGGGCGTGAATGGTGTCATCTTGACAGTGAGTTGCTGTGCCTGTTTGGATGGCCAGTGGACACACAGGAGCTCAATTCTCCATCATCACCAAGCTCAGTAGGAATTGGCATGGGTGTTACAAAGATTTCAAATCAACTTTGCACTATACCCACTCTTGTCAATTCCCTAGAATAAATTTGAGGGGCCCAAGGTTTATTGTCCCTTATGTTCAGATTGTTAGGACTCACACTGGGACTTTATGGCCACTTAAGCATTATAATGGTATTGCTATGTCCTTTCCCCCCAGGCCTTCTGCACTGTGGGAGAGGCATAAAAAGGCAGTAGGACACTGGACTCCAACTTAGAGCTTACTAGATGGCTGGCATTACCACAGGATATAAAAAGGCTGAAATGGAGACTGACAGGGGAGTTCAGTATAATACTGCTGGCAACATGTTACTTGCTCAACACAGTTACCAGCTCCGTGGGATCAAAGCAGTTATGCAGCCAGTACTGGTAACACGGGAACGGAGGGGCTTTCACTCAGGGCTACAGAGTGGGAATAGCTTTTTTGTACTTAGGAACCTGTGCTGAACTTAAACTGGAAGCCCAAAGACGAAAAACTTTGGGACTACAGTCATTGTCCTGCAAGAACTACCCAGGCTTCCACATGTTACTGCTTCGAAACGGAGCAAAGCAGGCAGGCTCTTGTGTTCAAAAAAAGTTTTGGTTACAGCCCCTTGTTAGTTTAATTTTAGTTCTTATGAATTGACATATGGCAGGCATGATTTTTAATTAGAGCTTTAGCTGCCTTTTACTGGTAGGGTTGCAGAGCACTGTGGAATTTACATTAGGAAAAAAATGCTCTGTCGGTAGAGTACAAGGCTGTTTAGTAATCAGAGTGGAAAGTTAACTTTGAAACAAATTGGCAACTGATCAGATAAAATTCAAATCGGTAACATTTGTGTTGGAAACCAGCTCAGATCTGGGAAAAATGGAATCTAAGCTATTCTGTTCCTCTTGCAGAGGAACTGACTGGTGAACACACTGTGCACATCAAAATTCATGTGTAACACTCCTTACAAAAGCAAAATTAATACTTTTATACAGTTATCTGAGCACTTATCTGATTCCTTTTCACATTAGTGTAAAACTAAGCGTTACTTTGAAGAGAAGTTTCCTTACGCACTTTACAAAACAAACCAACCTCCTTTGCCTGTCAAAAAGTAAAGGTCAAAAGTTTCCCACCGTTGTTTTACTTTCGGAACAACAGGGTGTAATACAGAGATATCGGGAGATGTTTCGCTCCTCTGTGTTTGTAACAGATTCCCATCTTCCCGGTTCATTGTGTGAACTCTTTCGGGTACTCAAAGAGTTAATGGTGTGTTCAGGCCTCAACCAGCAAATGCATTTAAAGCTCAGTCCAGCACTCACATGGTTTGTATTCTTGCGCTGCTGGAGTGGTGTGTTCATGGCATCTGGTTCCCTGGCAACAGCTTTCATTGGCTCAATCAAAGCCTTTTCTTCTTAAGAAAGCTCCCACTGTGACACCCTACCACCACCACTAATCACCATCTTAACCGAGTGTTTAAGATGCAGCTGGTATGAAAAATAGCGCTTGTGCATGTGAGAAGATTAAGAGGCTACCTTGCATAGTACACCTGCCCTGGAGAGTGCGCTCACTTGTTGGTGTTGGGCATACTGGAGGCTATCTGCTTTCCTACTGGAAGAGATGAGGTGTCAGTACATGAAGTGTCTGCTTAGAAATAATCTTTTGTTAGGCAGAAATCCATAAACCTTTGTGTCTTGTGAATAGTCATTTCCTCTTTGCAGCTGAGATGGTGTTTGGGCCTCTGTGCTATTGACAAGGGGCAGAAGTGGGATGTAGGGGGTGTACAATAAAATCCATATTGTTGAAGCTGTCTCCCCTGACAAGGAGGAAGCAGGAAGAAGTCTCCCAACATGTGAACGGGAGAACAATGGGAGCAAAGAATTCATGTGAAGCCTCCTCAAGGGTTATGTATGTTGGGATTTCTGGAGATGCAGAGTTTGCATAAAAGTTGAGAAAGCCTCCGGCAATTATGCTTCCCTGTGTCTGGCAGAATTTGGTGTACAGTGAGCAGTAAGCTTGGGCATTAGCACACCCTGCATCATGCTTCCACTCTTAGAAATGTCCTTTTGAATTACTAAAACTCTCATTGACTTGCCAGCTGACAATTTTTTCCCTTATTTTCCTAGTCTTAGAGATTACCTTGGAGGATGCTCTGTAACCATTAGAGACCAGTGCACTCCACAGGAACAATGCAGCTGAAGCTGAGCTGTAGGTGAGGGTAAGCACATGGAGAGCCTGTGTGCATTGTAATCTGTGTGCTACAGCAGTTATTTGTTTACCAGGCAAAGCACACAGGCCAGACAAGCCCCTCCTTTGCTTATCTCTGTGCTGTTGGGCAGGAGAGTGAACGCGGATTTAAGAATGCGGGCTGGAGAGCACGTAACATCTTCAGCAGCATGGCTTTAGTCATGAAATACCCTGCCAGAGAACATCAGATTGAATTTGTGTCTGTTTGGGTTAGGTTTTAAGGTTAGCCTTGGTCTTCTGATAGAGCTCTTCCCCAGACTCATCCTTTGTTTTAAAACAGCAAGTGAATGTATCCCTTTGAGGCTGGGGAGAGGGGAAAAGGAAACCCTGTTTTGTGAGACACTATGCTGTACTTGGCATAGAGAGACTGAGGCCTGAGAAAGAAACCAAGAAGAGCAGTCTTGTGGTTAAGCTGCTATATTGAGACTTGGAATTTGGGTGTAGCTTCCCCCTCTGTGTGGCCTTGGGAAGGTCTGGACATAGGAAAAATAGGCAATTACCAAGGGCAGCCAAACCAGAAGTAAGACCGTGGTAACTCCTTTGGCTGTGGCAGAGCCCAGGAAAGCTGCCTGGGTAGCTGCTGCCAGGGTGAAGCAGAGATGGCAGGGTAGTGCTTTGCTGCCATTTCCCCCTTGTCTTTCTAGGGGCAGTTTGAGCAGCAAGTGCTCAGTCCCCAGCTCTTGTTCCCATCTCTGGCCTAGCCTTTCCCTGTGGCTGAAATGCCCTGATATAACGATGTAAGAGAAGAACTACAGTGATTTTGCTTCCAAGGACACACCTAAGCCTGCAGTCAGTCTCTAACACTGGCTAATAAAAGACGGCAGGGAAGAGTGATAAGAGTGCGGCAAACCTAGGGTAAGTTTTCTCCAAAATTCACTTCACATCTCTAACAATTAGCTTGGTGGGTTCCTGAGCTAGCACTGCTTCTTTGTGCTAATACACTTTCTGAGATGGTTTTCTGTGATTGTTTCTAGGTGCTTTGTGAGCCCAGCAGTAGGCTGGCACCAGCCACTGATGCTAAGGCAGCAAAGCCCACACAAGAGAAGCCTGGAGCTTGTTCTGTCTTGACTTCCAAGTGTCCCAATTCACCCTTTCAGTCCAGCTGCAGAATCTTTGCTCGGGGTGCACCCTTTGCTCTCTGCATCAACACTGCCACAGCCAGGAGCATCCTGGCTCCCCCAGATACCACAGTAGTACAGGAATGGGAGTAACATCGTTTAGGCACAGCTATGGGACCAACAGGGTACAATAGCTGCACAAGTACAATAGGTGCACAACTTGCAAAGTGGGAATAATTCTCCCTTTATTCAGAAGAGTCTTACAAAGATAAATCCTTAATATATTAGAGATGCTTGGTAGCTGCATGGCTAAAAGCCACCACGAAAAGCCTTGGCATATTTTAAAAAATAAATATATTTTAAAGGAAGAAATTCAAAAGCTGCCATTAGAAATGACAGCAGCAAAGAATGGCATTTTGAATATGGTAGGTCTGCTTTCTTCAGTCACTTGTAATTGTTAATTAAATTTATTTAAACTTACTAACACCCGTTCAGTGAAAAAGGAGCCCATGGCAGGTACTAGAACTGTAAAAGCAACCTGTTTTGAACATTAAATGTCTGATTTGGTAAATTCGCTTTAGATGCTGACTGTGGGGGTGTTGTTGCTTTCCCTGTCCTGGAATGTTTCAAAAGACCAGGGAAGTGTGTGTGTATGCATGTGTGTGAGGAGCCACGCTTTTTCTGCTGCGCTGACAATCTTGACCTTTTGACTGATTCATAGGCCTCAGAGTAGGCAATAAAAATGTGACTTCAGCGGCATAATTGGTAGATATCACTGCTCAAGTGAAAATCAGCTTTGCTTTGGTTTAGGTATGATTTTGGAAAACGCGCTCTATTTGCACACTGCTTTACCATGAACTTGGGAAGAAAGGAGTTTTGGGAATCATCTGCGGATAAAGGGACAGGGAACTTCCACTGCTTTAAGGGTTGCGACAAGCTTCCACTGGCCATGCAGATGGATAGCTGAGAATAGGTAAACTTAGCAAAGAGTGGGAGGAATGAGACCAGCATACCTCTCAGTCCCCTCCTTCACATAACTGAGCAGGTACCTCTGAAAAAACCTGGGCCTTTCCTCGCATAGCAAGACATGCATATAAATAAGATAAAGGGCTCTTGATTTGTGAATTGAAGGTTTTCAAGTTTACAGAACACACTCTTGCTGTGTAGATGATGATTGAAAGATGAAGATTATTTTGTTCCTTAATACATTGGGTAAAATGACTTTTAATGTAATGCTGGTGTTATTATTTACTTTCCTACTTTTTAGATTATCAAAGTGCTTTCAAGAAGCTAGTGTAACCTTTACTCCGCCCCTTCTAATCATAGTCTGTACGCATGTGCCTCTAATTATGTGATTGCAGTGTCTAGTGGATAAACAGTATCACTCTTTTTCTTTACAAAAAAAGATCAGGGGGTAAGCTTGAGGCACACACACGACTGCAAACCTTTGAGAAAGGATGTAAATGCTGGGCCCTATGCACGGGACTGAATTTCACCCTAAGTAAACCTAAAGCAAGGTCATATAATATATTGGTCTGGAGTCACAGTAGTAGATTTATGTCATGTCAGTGAATGGGGCTATGTCTCTGGCACTGCTGCCTAACCTCTAGCAGAAGTTGTGTGGTGTGAATAAAGGCCAGAGGCCTGTTGTAGAAATGATGATTTAGGTGGTTGATTGGGACTCCAGAGATCTGGTCTCTTTTTCTGCCTCTTTTCTACTTTTCTTTAGAAAATAACTCAATCTTACTTTCTAAATTAGGGATAATATTTCCTCACCTCGCAGGGACGTTTTGGGAATAAACGTGTTAACTAGTGCAAAGCATTTGGGGCTCTGGGGCTGAATAGCAAAGAAAAAATAGCATAGAATGGCAAAGTATCATTGTTCATGCAGACTTGCGACGATTTGTAGTAGATGAAGCCAGAGCTCCACGCTGAAGAGCCAAGATTAAAAAGAATATTGAAGAGCTGCTTTGTATGCAGAGCACTGTCAGTCCTGTGCCTGGAGTGAAGTCGGGGCTCTTGCCAAAAAAAGGAATGTGGGGGCAGTACCTGGTCAGACTGCAACGGTACATTATACCATACAACCCGGAGGCAGAAGGAAGGTTACATTAGGCAACCTTTGCTGTTTCATGATATTTGAGAGCTTTGCTTTTCAGTCTTTGATTGTTTTGTTTTAAACAACATAGTTTTTAGTATGGAACTGATGATATAGATCTCAGAGTGCACCTGGAGTTTTACAGGAAAGTGTGCAGATAAGGTCTCAGCCCCTTAGATCTTACAAACTGGGGCCTTTTTCTTCTCATGGACCTCGTTATATTAAGTAATGTAAGGAATTCTGGTTTTACAGCAGTGACCCATAATTCAGCACTGGGTTAGGCATAAATCTGCAATATGCTTCTATAGAGTTTCAAACTGCAGAAATGTGTTATGTTTGTGGGCTTTTTTTCTTGGCTTCTCCGCATACCTTAGTCCTGTACCACCTTTTACCCAGCAGGAATTATATGACCTTTTTACTGACTGGCACCCAACAAATTAGCGATCAGCAGAAACAGGAGTCACCAGCCCTACTTTTAAAACTGCTGGCATGTGTCTTTGTAGGCTCAGTGACTTTTCTACGCTGTATCCTGATAGTGTAGCAAAATCAATTTCCTCCCCTGTCCTTGGGCAAAGATTGGTGAGTTACATTTAGTTTTAGGGAAAAATACTTCTTTTTTTTTAAGAAAGCTTTTGTAATATCTGAAACCTCTTCCCTCTTAGACACTCTCTGGGTGTCTGATTTTTTTTCTTTTAAAAACATATCCTTTCCAGAATATCCAGCCTCCTGGAGAGAAAATGTATTTCAGTCCCACCAATATTATTTATGAGCACATCATCAGCTTTGCCCAGGAATAATTAATAAGCTCACTAGCACTTGAGAACAGCTAAGCCCTACCTCGATGCCCAGCACTGTACAGACAAGCCAGGAGAAGCGACAGGACTGAAGGGGGCTAGATTGCAGATGGGAGGCTGCAGTGAGGAATGGACTCAGTGGCCTCTGGAACTAGAGATTGTACTGGAATGTTTCCACCCAGCATTTTAGAAAACAGCAGGAATCAATGTTTTCACACTAGGAGTCAATTAAAGAAACCCAAATTATTGCCATTTGAATAAACAATTATTTCTTTTTCACCCTCACAGAAGCTTGTTACGATGAACTAAAAGCCAGAACTAATTAAATGATCTGATAGCACAAATCATATCAGAAGTGTTTCATCTGGTTTAATTAATTCTTGCCAGAAATCACTGCTACTCTTAGCATATGCACGATGATTTTTTTAATTAATTTTTTTAACAGTTTCCATTTATATCTGTTTCCAGTACTGCTGGGATTCTCACTCTACAGATGAAGTGGGAGTGTTTACAGAAGCGCTTGCTGCCAGGGAGATGTTTTTAACTCTAGAGACAGCTGGTATGGCAAATACCTTGTAGGTCAAGAAAAGGGACATTTACACCTGAATCTAAGAGGATGGTTTTTTGAACTACAGGATGAGACAAATAAGATATATGCTCTTCAGTCCACCCTCCTGGTTAACTCTTAATTTGCTGGTGACAAATGCTCTGATGAAAATTCAGTAGTTATCACTAGGAAGAGGACAAGACAGCTCCAGGAGTCAACGTCCTGCAGTCTTCACCAGCCTTTTTTCCCCTGCACATGAAATGCAGCCAGGTTATGCTGGCTGTCACTAGCCAGCTCTGCCACAGGGCATTTCTTTGTCAAGCAGAACAGGTCTTAGCCTGATTTCTCAAGCTAATCGGATAATTTTTGCACCCCGGTCTTGGAATTGAGGCTTGAGAGTGTTCAGGTCTAAGCGTGGGATCTGCAGCCCTGCCACCTCACCCTTGAGTCAGGATAGTATTTCTGAGGAACATGAGGATGCTGTCATCAGCTTGCTGTGGGACAGCTTCTGTGTTTTGTCTCTTTGTAGATGGTAGTGGGAAGTCTCTTCCTTATGAGATATTGTGGGAAAACCCAAACTGTAGGAATGTGCCTGTATTCAGAGACTGAAGTCTGGGCCTCTGGGACTGGAGGAGGTTTGGATTCAAGATTCAGTTTTGTGGTCCACCTCTTGATCTCATACTAGTGTACCACTAGTAGTACTTACCTGTGTCCACACAAAGGTGGGAACAGCTGTAACTACAGTGTTTAGCTTTGTAGTCTTTGATTTCTGTAATTATTTCCTCATTTGATACTGCATTCATTGCTCAGCCAAAATTCCAAATCAAGGGGTTTTAAGTGATCACAGAACAAGCCCTCACACGTTACAGATGTGCTATAATTGTGGTACTAGGATTTGCCCTTCAGTTGTCATCGCAGGACAGTACTGTGCAAACTGGCTACAGAAATTCTTACCAACAGGAGGACAGAGGCTTGCTCTAGGGACTGCTGCTTTGGATGTAAAGACCAGAAAAAATATGAAAATAGCGTTATTTTCCATCTGACTTTCATGAGGACAAGTGACAGGCTTTAGAGTTTAAAATAGCACTATTAAAGCAGTATAAAAATGTACATATTCAAGACATGTCAGTAAGATGGGACATTGTCACAGAATAATGGGTGCTAGATACTCGGCATTCAAAGTAGGACAAAAAAGAGGGAGACACTAATGTGATTCTCGGTTTCCTAGGGAGCAGAGAATGAGAAATAAATAGAGAAGAAGGACAGCACAGCACTTCTGAGAATATCCCTGCCACAGTAAAGAGTATTTGAAAAGGGTTCCTCATGGCCACACTTTTCAGAGCAGTGTTTGTGCAGTAGCAGAGATGGTACTCTCTGCCATTCTATCCCCCTGCCAAAGAAACCCCTAACTGACACAACAGCAAAGTTGTCTGTTAGCATCTTATACCTTTCCATCTTGGCAAATGTGGTAAGTCATAAACCCTTAGGAAAGCAGGGCCTGAATCCCCTGCCCCATGCCCTCGCTGGTGTTGGCTGTGCCACCGGAGAGCATGCAGGTCAGCTGGCAGAGCTGGAGTGCTCGGCTGCTTTGTGGCTGGGGCACAAGGAGACTGCTGAGCTTTGACATGAGAAAGGCCTTGTCCCTCTGGAAGGTGGCTTGCCTTTTTCCTTGCCTCCTCTGTTCATGTGGGTGATTCAGGAGTGTGTGTGTCTCCTTCTGGTGTTGACTTTGTAAATTGTGGTAATAACAGTGCCTAGAGCTCTTCCTCCCCAGGGGAATTATCAGAAGTGCACCAGGGTGCTGGCAGGATGGTCTATGGGCTCCGTGCTGGAGGATGGAGTGAGCAGTCCTGTGGCGGCCTGTGGGGACAGGGCTTGTAAAGTGAGTAGGTGTTAGTCCTGAGGAAGAGACCAGTTGTCTCGCTGGTAAAGTTGGTGTCGGCACTCCCCCTGCCCCCAGTCCCTGCAGTTTGCCTTTGCAAAAAGAGGGCTTTAAACTCTGTCCTGTGGTCATGTGCCCTATTCCCCAGATGTTTGCACTCCGCCTTTGAGATAGCACAGGCTCTGTGTGTTATGGCCATATTGGGGCATCGCTCAAACAGCACAGTTAAGGTTGTGTTTGCTCATACCTTAACTCTTTATTTACTGGTTTCCAAGGGGATAGCTAGGACCAACATTCTAGAAAGGCACCCCATGCTCCTGGCAACCCTCATGAATTTCTTTGTCAGCAAACTTCTTACCTTTGACAAATTTATGGGAGGAATATAGTTTAGTGAGCATTCACGTTGATGGCAGCGATTTACAGCCAGCAATTAGCTTGCCCGGGAGATGCTACTGCAGCTATGTATGACTAAGTGCTCCTTCACAGCCTGGGCACTTCACTGTGCTTAACGGGTGACAGAGGCAGTACTTTGCTATGTTTGGAGGCCAGTCCTATTAAAAAAAGCACTGTGAGGAATCCCAGAGTAACACCGGCCTAGACTGGGGCAGGCAGTCACGCGTTCACCTTGCATGGGCTCTGGAATGGCTGGCCATGAGCTAGCCCAGTCCGCAAGCCAGCCCATTGCATTAGCCAGCAGGCAGGGCCAGTTAGCATCAGCGATGAGCTGAGCAGGGACAGAAGCATGGTTTCCTACTGGAATTTTCTTTCTGGCTAGCCTGAAACCCAAGAAAAGCCAATGTATGTGTAGCTGTAGCTGTGCCCATATGTCTCTTGTGTCTCAGTTGGTTTCATTGCTCTCTCCTCTTCCTGTGCTCTCCACAAATGCTTTTACCTATATGCCATTTCTAATCTTGTTAAGCAAGAAGTTCCATTTTCTCCCATATGTCCCTTATTACCAGATCTATGGGGTGCAGGCAAACTGGGTTAGACTTTCTTGGTGATATGTGGGAAGCTGTAGGCAAAACCGACTCCCATGTCTCTCTCAAACTCCCTGTGATTCCAAAGCCAAGCTACCTGCCTTCACCTGTCCATCTTAGCCTTGGTCCATCCAGTCTGCTCCTTAATTCCAGCTGAACCTTATAAGATTGCTTAATGTTTTTCACTCATTTTGGGTACGTTTCAAATTCAGACTTGGAGATGTTTCATTTAAGAAACATTTAAAAAAATATTCAGACATTTTTCCCTTTGTTTTCTTCATCAATTGAAGCAGTTCACAGACAACTGGAAAATTGTTCTCCTTAATTCAAATCCATATTTTGAAGGTGTGTATGGAAGTACTGGGCTTCCTCCTTGCTCTGCTGCTCAGTTATTTGATCACTTCACTAGTGATGATTTAGTGAAATATCCAGGCAATTATTTTGTTTTGGAGTTGTTTGGTGGTGGATTTTTCTTTCTTTGCAGATAAATATTTTCCTTTTATGAACAAGACAGTTTCCTCAGTGTCTGGTTTTTATTTTAGGGAATAGTCAGCCAAGTAACAATCCGGCTGGCCAGCACCAATTCCCCTCAGCTGGAGATGTTTTGCAGTATGTGCTATCACACAGACCCCACATGGCAACACTTTGTACAACAACCAAAAAAAGACAGGCAGAAGAGGGCATGTGACAGTAAATCCCATCATCTGAAGAGCCCACAGACACTCTTCAGAGAAGGGAACATTCCTTACGCATGTTACACAAAAGCCCGAAAGGTGATGAGTGACACTTCCCACTTTCATTTCTTTGGGAAGATTCAGTGTCATCACACGTCTCTACTTTGCCACTAGTGTTTGACTATTTCCCCATAGAAAGTAAGCGCCAGCTCACTCTTTACCATTCTCTGCCTCTTAATGATCAATTATTTTTAATTGGAACCTCTTGCATTGTGCCGAATCTTGAGAGGCCCCCGTCAAGATCAGGGCTCCAGCAAGTTGGGAACAGTACCAACACATACGTGTGGGAACAATAGAGACAGTTCTTGTCCCAAAGAGCATGATCCTATTTAGAGAAGGGCCGAAAAAGAAATGGAGGTAAGGATGATTGGAAGAATTTGCAGACCATGGGCAAGTTTGGGAAAAGTATGACAGTCTGCTGACCCCTAGTCTGGTGCCCTGTCTGCTGGCACACACTGCTGCTCATTTACTAATAAAAATGTCATTGTCTCTGCAGGATTACGTTTAAGGACAAATAAAATTGGCTGGTATTGGTACAAAAACTTTACCAGCTAAATAAGTTGCATCCAGGGATGACGCTGAGAGGTGGAGCTTGTGAAAATAATGGTTATCATGACACAATCCTTCACAGGCTTATTTCTATGTATATAGCTTGTTACTACACCTTTAATGTCTGTGTTCAAGTAATGTATGAAGTCTGAAGGTGGTGGTGAAATGCTGACCAAAGGACAATTTATTAACAAAGCTAGTTTTAATGAAAATCGATAGCAAAATGGAAGTCATTTAAGTGAAATTGCTGAGTCTCTTGAGATTGTTTTCTGAGAAACATTTCAGTTCTCACACCGAGAGGTTTTGATTAAGATCTGATCCAGAATTCAGTGCTTTAAGATCTTTACTTGAAGCAAATGAGAGATGTAAAGTTGAAGTGTTAGTTCTGTTAATGTCGATTCCATTAGTCAAATGGTAAAACCCTTAAGGAATCTCAAAGACAGAAAACAAGATCCCTGTCTGTAGGCAGGGGTACAAAGCTCTGTGCCTTCCTAACAAAGCAGAACTCTCCACCGATTAATTCATCTTTGCAGATAAGGGATTTCTTACCAGAAAATAGAGTTTCTGGCTCACAGTAATTGCAAAGTTAGTTTTAAATCTTGTAACGTTCAGATCCCAGACTTTGGTTTAGCCTGTCATAAAAGCAGAAAAGTTGCTGTGGGATTTGGCCTGGACTATGGAAAGAAAGCCAGCCCACCTCCTGCCCCTGCCTTAGAAGAGGAATATGGTTCAGGCAGAGGCACTGCTTAGCCCCTTC
Organism: Rhynochetos jubatus; assembly: GCA_027574665.1. Classification (NCBI taxonomy): domain Eukaryota; kingdom Metazoa; phylum Chordata; class Aves; order Eurypygiformes; family Rhynochetidae; genus Rhynochetos; species Rhynochetos jubatus. The sequence goes on along the minus strand of CM050654.1, from coordinate 14,850,508 downwards.
GGACACGGTGCAGTTCGGTCTCTTCCAGTGGCCGCTGCTTTAGAGGGGCCAGATCTTCGCCTTCATCTACTTTGTGCCTGAATGCTTTAGCTGTCAGGAGAGTTGGTTCTGCGAATCCAATAGCTGATTTACTATCTTCAGAGAGCAGAATGTGTAAAGAAAAAGAGTACGAGTAAATCCTCTCTCTGGAAGGGCTTTCTGTGCACTCACATAATCCCACTCGGTTCCAGCCTGGTATGCATAGTTGTGTAAGGGTGTCAAATGACATCCCTTTTACTGGCCCTAATGGAATGCTGCTTTGCACATCTCGTAAAGTAAGGACGGGAAATGCTGCCTGAAACTTTTACATTTCGCCGTTAATTAAAAAAAAAAATAATTGAGAGGCAAGAGCATTACAAATAAGAAATGCTCTTTTCATCATGGATTAAATAAAAAAGATTCCATCTTTACATTTAGTTTTTTACTCTTTCTAAAGACTGACTTTTGCTTTAGATAATCAAAGCTGGCTTTGAACTAGCTCATACAAAAAATCTTCTTTTCTTTAAAAATAGCCCTATAGATAGATATATATATATATACATATCACAGCCTTTCATTCCTTTTATAGACGGTTTCACTTTCTGTGAGAATGTGAGAGTTCTGAGCGATCCAGAGCTCATGCAGGCACCACAACAAACACGGGGAACGGGGTCCAGGCACACTATTACAATTAACACCAGTGTTTAATTAGCAGACAGCTGTGTTGGGCAAGAGCTTTTTTGATTTTCGCTCTTCACTGGGTTTTTGATGAGGGATTTACCTACAGTTGTAACTCATAGTTGTTATACTACCATGCACTCACGCTACATGTGCGTGCACACATACACACACTGGGCCCACATGGAAAACCTGTGGAAGGAAGCTGTGTCAGGCAACTGATCTGATTCATGCTCCAGGTAAATGTTTTGGGAAGTAGCTCCCTTTGACTGTCTTCCATAAAAACTCTTAAGTTATGCTTTTGTTTGTTTGGGTTGGGGGTTTATAACTTAGAGCATGCTTTGATGCGTTCAGGAATCCTTTTTGGTTTGTTGGTTTACTTTAGCAACGAAAACCTGATGTGTGATGAAGGTGAATGGGTGCAGAAGTCTCCCAAAGGAAAGGCTGGCACCAGGGCAACACAAATGTTTACCCCAGTCAGCTTAGATGCCTCCGTATTTCATTGGTGAAAGAAGTATAGTAGTCTCGTGCTGTTCCCTGTTGTTGAGGCAGGAAAATGTCCAAACAGCCAACTAATCCTTCTACTTGGTCATCTTTAGTAAAAAGAAAAATGTCATTGGAGGTCATGGTAACAGGAAAAACTGTTGAGAAGCCAAGTGATGAAGTGAAAACATGGCAGGGAAGGTGGGTTCTCACTGCTAAGGGCTTGGATGAAACTTTGGACAACTCTGCTTTAGGCCTACCACTTACTGTGATTTAGATCCTGCTTGCAGCAAGCTGAAGCAAACTATTGTGATTTAAAAAGGGACAGCAGAGGTGTCATGGAGCCTGTTGATAACGACTGTGGTTACAGCATATAGGAAACGAGAGATTGAGGAGTACTGGAAGAGCTAAGCACACGATAGCACCAGCATAGCTAGGCCCAAATTGTTCTCTCTGCTGTGTGTAAGCACCAAGATAACACAAGTCCATTCTTATGACTAGTCAACAGCTCTTGATTTTCATGCATGCTCAGTTCAGTGTAATTTTCTAATTACCTAGCTTGCATCCTTATACCCTCTCACACCCTATTTGAGCCCTAGCTAGAGAGAGGCTCCTCTGAAAGCAGGCGCTCAGCCTGCCTAGTTTTAGATAAGATATTGGAAAATATACAAGTAATTTATTCTAGCTGGTGGTCTTAATTCTCTAGAATGGGACCTACTTGCAGAACATCAGACTACGGGACAAAGATCTGGCAGAAGTATTTATATAAACCCTATTATCATTTTATTTATTTTCTTCTGGGTTTGAGAGTATTTATTTTCACAACACTCCTATAATACAGGCAAGTGCCTCTTCCAATTTTATAGACAAGGAATTAGACAGAGATTTTCCAGTCAATTACCAAACCACACACCTGGGAATATAAGTACTTACAAAAAGTGCTTTCCATGTACCTGGCTGCATCTTTAGCTGCCTGAATACTGCTGAAATGCTGGCTGTAAATGATCTGTCCACCATCTGTGACAGTGAAGGTAATCAAGCACTTGTCTTCCAAATCCCTAGATTAGTGCCTACTTGTGGGAACACCCATTTGTGTCCGTCTGAGCCAGACAACATATTTCTCTTCTGCTACAACTCCTGTCAGAATTCCCTGTTCACCACAAGCTTTTTCTGAAGCCTGTCTCTAAGTTAGCCTGAGGAACAGGACAACATGGAGGGAATAACCTTACTTCCTGTCTACCCCGAGAACAGCATTGCCTTCCTGCAGACTGGTTTGAGAGCAATGCTAGAATTGCCAATACCTCCAGTAGAGATGGAGGTAGGGGAGAAATGGGCCTCTTTTTTTCCCCTTCTTGTTGTCATCCTGGCCTTTGGGATCCTCGTGTTAATAGTAAGGTTCATGGTGCCCCATGATGGGGTTAATTTCCAAGACCTGTGCAGCCGAAGTCTACTCATATAGACTATGCCCCTAGGCAGCACACACTGATTTTCTACCTGTTTTTGTGGAAGTAACATGCTTAAGCAAAGGGTTGCCTATAACCAAGCCAAGCTGTGACCGCCGGGGCAGCCAAAATGAACAAGTTGTTGCTAGCAGGGTTTCCTGACTAATCAGTAGGTGATCCCCCCAGTTTACAACTGTTAATTAAAAATGTGCTCTAGGCCCTGCTTATTCCCACTCTTTGTCCATATTCTCATTTATCCCAGTCCTATAGATCTGTGGCATGGTTAGGCTGGCTGTTCAGAGGACCAAGTGATGTAGAGGAGTACACACTTAGGGCCCTGTTTGGGCCTGTCTGTTCCCACTGCACATCATTCAGTTGAATTCTCTGTGGCTCCAGCTGTGGTAACGCTATGCTTGAGCCCTGTCTTTATCTGGATTAGGAGAAAGTGCTGTGCCTTACTTCCACGGATCTGGTTTGGAGGCAAGCAGTGCCCAGCCACCCGAACCAGGCAACCTTGGACCTCAGGTTTAAGCAGTGTCAAAACTCTCCCTGCCCTCCTCTGACTGTTGCACAAACCTGTTGTCTGAGCAGCATTAAACCCTGATGTACATAATTTAGTTTTACAGTTTGGGCATCATTTTAGTCAAAATGTGTCAGTTCTAAGTGGGGCATTTGGGAACTTGCCATGCACTGTATGTATTCTCCCAATCCTATATTATCCTGTGTGGTGCTGTAGCTGCCAAAACCACACGCTCATGTTGGCATGAAACAATTATCCTGGTTTATATAGAACAGGCTTGGCAATAGTCTATCTCAATGAACAGTCATAGTGCTGAAAGATTCAGAGTCGTCTTTTCCTCTCCAAGCAACAGACCAAATTTCTTTCAGCTGGATTCATGATTTTAAAAAATAACAGGAGTGGAAAGCAAGTATGGAGAGCAGGGTGTATATGAAGTACCTGTAAGGTCTGGAAGTGAGAATGAGATGCAGGAAAAAAAAGACTGTTTAAGACACAAGCTAGTAATTTGGTTTCTAAGCCCATGTGAAATTATAAATAATGTTTACTGTTGCCAGTTGGTGAACACAGAGATGTGTGGTTTTTCCTTGCATGCAAAGCTATTGGTTGTGGGTGAAGCACTTAGACAAAAACATTCAATTGCTGGTGTGGGTATTCCACCAAAAATAAACCCAAACAAACACTGACTATTATAAAAGCACTTTATTCTGTGGAGACAAACATTCAGTTGCTGCAGCTATTAGTGAACTCTAGAACTGTTAAAGCCTCCTGTTTAACTTGCCTGAAATAATAATACTTTCTTCTAGAAAGTAACACAAACATCTCTGAAACTTAAGAACCAGTGTTTCGTATTTTTCATTAAAATGTAGCATATGCTCTGAGCTTACAGAGATATTGATCTATCACTTGCCAAGGTCTTGTGAACCAAAAACGCTGCACAGACAAGGGCCAAAGGTGAAGGACAGGAAACTTTTCTTAAACTTAAAAGAATGTTAACTGAAGGTGGACTTAAACACTAGTCAAAGAAAAATAGTTTTGCAGCAGTTAGTAAAGGCTTATTTTTCCTCCTTTTCTCCAGACAGCTTCACAAAGAGATTTTTAAAATTGTACTCCATTATGAAAGTAACTGCTACTTTGTTATCTGAATGCTGATAGACATTTTTATTCCAGAAGGCCAGACGCTATCACTACTTGAAATTCTCCAAATTGTTTCCACTGCAAGCAAATTCAGTCTTGATGTGAGTCACATCTGCTTAAAAGTGAATAGCAGTTGCTTCTACTTTACACCCAGCATCAAATTTCACCTACAATCTCAAATTTTAAAAATCAACTTAAATCCCAGGATTTGGATAGTTTTGCATAGGTAACGTTAAATCCAGAAGTACCTAATAGGAAATAGTGAAATAAAAGTATTCGGCTTTAGTGGTTTCTGGTGGAAACAAAGACATTTCCTTTCAGCTATGAATGTCTTGTGAACTAAAACCCCCTGTCTGTTGAAGTTTTTCCACATATGGACAAAAACGTAGTGATCACACCTACATGCAGTTTCTCTTCCAGCTAGCAGCGATGGCTGGTGAGTGAGAAGAGCGGGGGGACAGGCTGCCTGCAGGAACTGCAGGCTTAGCTACCCATGATGTATTAAGGATTAATTGCATGTTTAGCAACGCAGCTGCACAGCACAGGGGCCTCAGTCACACCACTGCTCCCATCGCTTCCCAGTCCCTCAGAGCACGAGCTGTTTCAGCCATTCCATCGCTCCGGCAGGCTCTGATGGATTAATGGGAGGAAATGTTTATAGAAAGGTTCAGGTTTCCTAAGTGAGTGGAATGAAACCCTGCTCAGCAGTGATCAGCGAGCTCATGTCACAGAGCAGTTTGAAGCAGCCTGACTCGCAGGAGAGCAAAGGCCTTTTCAAAAAGGAAACTTGACAAGTGAGCGATTCTGGGGAGCAGCTAGAGGTGTTTTCAAATAAAAGATGTGGCTTTTCCAGAGGCAGCGTGAACGAGGCTAGCTCTGAAAAGAAGTTCAAATCAGTAGCGTGTACACTTTAAATGTAAAAGGCCATGTTTGAGAGCACACTGTCCGCACAAAATAGTGCCCTAAGAGGAAGCACAACTTAGGCACACTGTACTCGGTAAATGGAGCAATACTGCAGTGCAACCACAACTACCAGATGGCATCCAGCTAAGGCATCTTAGATCTCTGTTCTGTAATATAACTTCTAGTATAGTCATAGCAAACTTAAGGCAAAGGGAGGGCAACGAACCCAATAAATAGGCTGAAATCATTGTAAGAGAAAAGCTGGGAACCATTGTCTTTTCACAGGTGTAAAATTCCATTTGCCAAGGCACTTTCCATGATTGTAGTAACACAGCTTGAGATCTAAACATTCATTTCAATTTAAAAAATGAAATAAAATAGACCATTCTATTGAAGCTATCAGCTTTCAGATGACTGTGATAAGAAAGAATGTAGGCTTCAGGCTAGCTATTAAGATTAAAGCAAAATTCACCTGAACAAAACTCAAGATAGCAAAGGTGCTAGGGGAAAAAAAAGCCAGTCCAAAACACTGCCCTTTGAAAGCTATTGAAAAGGACCTAGTCCTTAGTGTTTCCCTAAAACACTCCACCTGTACAAAGGGACGATTTAATTTACAGCACTTGTAGTATGCTCCAGTTCTCAGTCTCAAAGTCCTTTGGAATGGGAAGAGACCATTATCCTTATTTTCTAGATAAGCAAACTGGTTTATCAGCTTGCTCTCAGAGGCAGAGCCTGGAAGAAAACCTGGCCGGGCTGCAAGAACCTCAAGTGAGGGCAAACATTTGAAACACTCTCAAAATGTGATCTTCTGTTGTGAGGGGCCAGTACTCTGAAAGGCCAGTTCCAAGCCACAGTTGAGTTTCTGGGCAGCATTTTCACCTCAAAGTCTCTTGCATCTCCCTCAATAAAGCTGGAGTGGGGGGCAGGGGGGAAGATGCCACTCACAGAGCTTCACCCCCACCCTCTTCTATAACCTGCCAAGTGTTCAAAGACTGAAAGAACTTCATTAGAGCCCTTGTATTAAAAATTATTTATTTAGTGATCTGTACATGGAATGAAGCAGGGCCTCATACAGACCTTCAAAAAAAATCAAGTAAAAACATAAATACATATTTTCTTACAAAAATGAGATTTACAAAATATACATACTGCACTTGTCTTACACATTTGTTTTTTCTTTTTCTTCCACGTGCACATTATAAAGACAAAAACCCAAGCCCTGCAAGTCTGAGATCACATCTACTGAAGGATTTGGCTGATGGGCCCATTTCTCATGCCCAGACTACTGCTACGCCCTCAGACAGCGGCAGTCTGCCCCCTCACCCTGAACAGGTTTTTTTAAGTTCCATTCCAGACACTTTTCCCCCCAAAAAATTAAGAGCAGCTATAGGGTCGAGACTTGCTAGAAATCCAGAATTTCCTATTTTGTCCTTATGCAAGAATATACACACACACACTTATAAAAACAACCCTTCAGTGAATATAAAGTAGTATGAAAAAAAAAAAAGTCAACATAAAAATTTCAGAATAGAAAAATCTGTCACATTTCAAAAAGAAAATGATGCATTTGTTGATTAATTTTTGAATGTCTTTCCTTCCAAGACACGATCACTGGAAAGTTAACCAGCTGTGTTTTAGCTGAAATGAGGTGGTCCCTCACTTGCAGTAACCGCTTGCTTTTAAACCCCAGCCTTCTGCACCACGAGTCACTGCCATGCAGTTCAGGGAACCTGAGGAACAGGCAAAGGGTCCATCGTGAGCCAAAAGGCTTCCCCCTGTCCCCAGAAGCCGGCTGTGTATGAATTTACCTGCAGCGAGCCCACTGCAAAGCAGGAGAGAAAGCAGATTTATGGGAAGGAAAGAAAAAAATCGCAGCTTTATGTTATGTATTTTAATGGCTCTTGTTTTGGCAGGTGCTCTCGGTTACACTCTTCTTGCCCTCTAAGTTTTGCGTTTCCTTCAGCTTAGAAAAGCGACTCATACTGAACGGTAGGAAAACATCCTGCCTTCTCCTTTTTTCATAAAAGGAATGTTTATTTCTGCGAGCTCCTCACATCCAAGGGTGAACCTCAACGACTTCTTTTTGTTAGTTTGCCCATAAAAACCGATCCCATGCTTATGCCTTTCTACAGAGAAAACACTTTTGTTTCCCCCTTTGTCTCCTAGAACAAAGGCAAGGGGGAAAAGCCTTCTGCTGAAAAGCAACAAGTCATTTCTTTTCAGGGTGTGGAATAGCAACCCCTCCTTCCCCACAGCAGCAAGAACAACAGACCGAGGGCCGAATTTTCACTTTGAAACAATTAAAACAGGTATCACTGAGGTAAAAAAGAACTTGTGAGTAGACGGAAGAGGCATCTCACCGGCGCCCGATCCGGACTGTGGCTGGGCGGGCAGTACTCACGTGATTGCTCCGCCGAGCTGGAAGGCTCAGGCTCAGGCGTTACCCTGCCAGCGCTGCAGTTTGACACCACCAATTCAGACAGGTTTTGGCAGCTTTTCGGCAGGGGCAGCTCAACAGATTTGGCTTTCCCTCACTCTCGTCCAAAGCAAAGCAGGTTTTAGTTGGGTTGGATTTTTTTCCTGCACAGGGGTGGCAGGAGAGAGAAGTAAGAGGTCTTCTTGCTGGTGAAGGACTGTCCCATCCCACCAGTGGGCTCTTTCTGTACTCTTCCACTTAGCTGGGCATAAGCACCACTGGACACAGTCTGTCTGATCCTTTACACAAAGATGTATTTTTCCCCCAAACCCTCTGGGAGAAAGAAAAAGTTTGGAAAAGCCTCCCTTCCTCCCTCTTCAGGAAGCCATTGCCTTCCTCCGGTGCGAGAATCCCTCTCCTCTGCGAGTGTGCGTGCATGCGTGTGCCAGAGGGGACAGGGGGGGTCTCATACCGCCGTCTCGCCTTTGCTGCCGGTGCTGAGTCTGTGGTAGAAGCGTCGCCAGGACTGAAGGGTTTTGCCAGACCAGATCCAGAAGCCAGTCGTGATACCAACAATCATGGTCATGAGGTACTTGATCATGAAGACCGTGAAGTCTGGGCTCATAGGGGCAAAGTGGCTGGGACAGGGCACGGCATAAGTTTTGCAGGTCTGGAGGAGCCACGTCTTCTCCCAGGTGCCACGGAAGGCCTGCTCATAGAAGTAACATGCCAGGACGATGGTGGCAGGCACGGTGTAGAGGACACTGAAGACACCGATGCGCACCATCAGCTTCTCCAGTTTCTCTGTCTTGGTGCCATCATGCTTCATGATGGTGCGGATGCGAAACAAGGACACGAAGCCAGCAAGCAAGAAGGAAGTGCCAATGAAGAGGTACACGAACAAGGGTGCCAGCACAAAGCCCCGCAGCGAGTCCACGCTGTAGATGCCTACGTAACACACCCCACTGAGTACATCCCCATCCACCTGCCCCATGGCCAAGATGGTGATGGTTTTCACAGCGGGCACAGCCCAGGCAGCCAGGTGGAAATACTGGGAGTTGGCCTCGATGGCTTCATGGCCCCACTTCATGCCAGCAGCCAGAAACCAGGTGAGGGACAGGATGACCCACCAGATGGAGCTGGCCATGCCGAAGAAGTAGAGGATCATGAAGAGGATGGTGCAGCCTTCTTTCTTGGTGCCTTGGGCCACAGTGCGGTAGCCGTCCTCAGAGAAGCGCTCCAGGCACACCACTCGCTCCTCCAGCAGGAAGCCTGCAGCATAGGCCACTGCCACCATGAAGTAGCAGCCCGAGAGGAAGATGATGGGCCGCTCTGGGTAGCTGAATCGGCGCATGTCCACCAGGTAGGTGAGCACGGTGAAGAGGGTGGAGGCGCAGCAGAGCACAGACCACACGCCCACCCACAGCCGGGCAAATCGCACCTCCGCCTCCTTGAAGTACATGAGCCCGTTGGGCCGGGCTGGCTCACAGGGGGCGCCGCAGTCTCGCTCCCCCAGGAACCGGTAGCCCAAGTAAGGGGGCACTTTGAGCTGCCTGGGACAGGAGAAAGAGAAGCCAGAGGGGGGCTGCGGCGGGGTGAGGAAGTCTGGGAGGTAGCCAGCCGTGGGGTGGGCGGTGGCCCCCCGGCCCGCCGCACCGCCAGGCCCCGGCGGGGCATCAGACGTGTTCTGCCCCACGCAGATCTCACCCGCACCGTGGACGGGGAAGTTCTCGCAGCGCAGCCGCTCTGGCCACTGGAAGCCGAACTTGTTCATGAGGGCCTCGCAGCCCTGGCGGGCCCGCTCGCAGAGGGAGCGGCAGGGCGGGATGGCCTGCTCCAGGACGGTGCACACCGGCGCGTACATGGAGCAGAGGAAGAACTTTAGCTCGGCCGAGCACTGCACCTTGACCAGCGGGTAGAACTGGTGCACCTCCAGCCCCGCGTCCTCCTGGTTGGTGTGGCCCAGCAGGTTGGGCAGGATGGTCTGGTTGTAGGCGATATCCGTGCAGAGCGGGATGGAGATGGGCTGGCAGAAGCCGTGGTCCGGCACGGAGATGCCCTTCTCGCCTTGGTACTGCTGCGCCGCCGCGCCCGCGGGGGTCCCCAGCAGCGTGGCCAGCAGCGCGGCCAGCCCCAGCAAGGGGCAGCCGGCGGCGGCCGCTCCGCCGCCTCCTGCTCCTCCTCCAACCCGCATCGCCGGGGCGGCCGGGAGCCCGTGGAGCCGCGGGAGTCCTTCAGAGCCGGGCGGCGCGGCGCCCCAGGGGCATCAGCGCTCGGAGGGCGGCGGCGGGGCCCCTTCCACGGGGTAGGGGCGCGGCGGCGGCTCCGCGGCAGCGGGAGGAGCGCGGCTCCGCGCTGGCCCTCCGCGACTTTCTTCCTCGGCTCCGGCGGGTCGGCGGTCGCAGCGCGGCGGCGCTTCTCTCGGCGAAAGTTTCCGGAGCTGCTCCCACCGGAGAAGGCGGCGGCGGCGAGACGGGAGAAGCGCGCGAAGCTCGGCGACGGCTCTGTCCAGCTCCGCTCAGGGTCCCGTGGCGGGGCGGAGGCACTGCTCCCCGCCCGGCTCTGCGGCCCCGGCGCCGGGGATTTAGGTTACGGCTAAACGGATTATTACCGCGCCCGACTGAGCCGTGTATTTTACTCCGGGGCTTAAATAACTTTTAAAATCCAATTACTGCGCGATCCTCCCCGCGGCTCGGCTGGGCTCCGCTCCCGACAGGCGCCGCTGCGGGCTGTGCGTCCGGGGCAGCCGTGCGCCTCCCGCCTCGCTCCGCTCCGCCCGCGGCCCCGCCGACACCACCCGCACCGCGGCTCCCGGCCCGCGGCCGCGCCGGCACAAAAAAAGACACATATACGCGCGGGCGCGCCGCGGAGCCCCGCCCCCGCCGCCGGACCCATTCACAAACCGCGCCGGGGGCGGGGCCTCGCCACGCCCGCCCGCCAATCGCCGCGCAGGGGGCGGGGTGGACGCCGTGGGGGGAGGAGGAGGAGCCCGAGCAGGGAGCGGGGGAGGGGGGCTGAAAGTTGCGAACAACTTTTTTTCCCATCCCCGCCGGGGCGGGCTGGGCCGGGGGCGGCCGGGCGGGGGCGGGAGGAGCCGCCCCGGGGCCCCCCCCCGCGCTGCAGGGCAGAGCCGGGAAGGGAGGGGGTGCTCAGCCAGTTCTCGCAGGGTGGCCCGAGCAAACTAAAATTAACTGGCTGCTTTCTGAGAAGGCTTTGAAAATGCAAACAGCTGCCTGTGCCCGTAGTTATTAAAAAAGAAGGAAAAAAAAAAGGAGGGGGGGGGGTGAGGGGTGTGCCCGGGGGAGCAGCGCCCGGGTATATTTGCAGAATGAGCTGATTGCGTTGTTCGTGCCTGTGCGCCGTCGCCTCCCCCAGGGTGGGGGGGGGGCGGTTGATTTGTTATCGCAGCATGACCGTTGCTTTTTGCTGGCAGAATAACCGCTTTATTCATGCGGATCTAAGCTTTAGCTGGGGGAAGGCAGCTTTTTTTGAAATGTCCAGTGTTACCTAAGCAAAGACAAGAAATTTTAAATCCCCCATCTGCACTGCTGCAAGCCCTTCAGAGATTGGAAAAGGCTGTAAAAAAGCAGCTCCACTCCAGAAGTGCCCACCCAGCCTGCCTACTAGGGACAAATTGGCATAGCTCTGGGGAGGGCTGCTACGGCCTGCCAGGTGATGCTCAGCAGATCTAGAACTAGACCAACGTACATTTGCTAAGGACAGAAGCGTGGGTTTTGCAGCATAGCAGTGTTTTGCGGTGCATTGCTGAAACACCGGTTGCTGGAACTATCCAGCCTTTGGAACATGTAGGCAGAGCTTGTCCTCGGCAGCACAGAAAGGGTGTGCTCGACAGAAGCCCTGCAACAGCGCCTGCTTTTCCTTTCCACTGGCCTATAGGAGTCAATGGTCAAAGACAGGCTGGGGCTAAGTATTATTCAGCCCACCTCATCTCTCCCTTTGAGGACAGAGCTCCCCTGAACTGAACTCCTACTTGTACTCCTTTACGAAGGATCATGCTCCTGTTAGAAACTATGGAAACACAGCAACTGCCCCATCTCCAGGGTAGGCAGCTCAAGAGAGCTGGGTTTGGCTCAGGGAACTCCAACAGCAATTGTTGGACAAATGTTTTCTATATCCTCTCCTGCTCGTGAACAATGTGTCCTCATGACAGTGAGAGTGTGGAGCTGCAGCTTTTGTTGCATTTGTTAACAGAAGTTGACAGTCAAGCAGATTTACTAAGATAAATCTACTCCTCTAAAAGTGGATGTGTTTTTAAAAATAATGACTGTGCTCTCCAAAATATGTACAGGCAGGACAAGTTACTCATGGCTGCAGCAGTTGCTTCTGGAACAGAAGGAAGTCTTTTCTTCATTCTCAGTTATAGCTGTTTGAGAGTGCCTTAGAGGAACCTCAGTTTTTCAGTGTGTTAAGGCTTGTTATCTGTATTCCTTACTTTTCTACACCTAGTGACTAAGCAGGTTTTTGTGATACTCTTCACCTAAATAACTTGTCACAGTACAAACTTACATGAACTTGTCTACTGTTTGTTCTTTGGCTGTAACCTTCAAAAAGATTATTCTTTCCAGTTGTTTCTTTTCTTCCCCCCCCTCCCCCCCTTTCTGTAACGCTCCATGAACTGTTGATTATCTGTAATAATCACTTTAAAGCCTCTATTTTTTGCTTTGGCTTACGTGACTGATTTCACCTGCAAAGCATTTTGTGATATTCACTACAAAAAATGCTGGATGAAAGGAGATATTTCACTGGCAGGCAATAACAATTTAGAGAAAGTAAAGCAACTGCGAACTTTCTGCCCTGTGCATCGCTCGTTCTGATTTCTGTATGCCAAGGGACAAGTTCAGAGCTAGGAAAATGCTATTGCAAGAAACTATCTTTCAGCACTAGAGAGACAGTGAGAGAAACTATTCAGAGTAAGGAATGTCAGATCAGGTAGCAAGACTTTAACTGGGTATTTATTTACAAGGCAGGGCAGATGGCATCAGTGGTTCCCCTGGTTTTCTACCGGTCCCATTTGTTAAGGGTCATTCCTCCAAACCATGGTACAAATGAAAAGACAACTGGGAGCTCTGGTATGTGCTGTAAAAGCTGTGTGACTCCATTACACTTACACTGAACATAATGCAGAATCAGAGTGAAGGAAAAAAAAAAAAAGAGTTGAAGAGTAGGCAGGAAGAAAGCGGTATCCTAGATTATTTCCTAGGGGGATGAGTAAACTTGTGACATGGAATGATGCTGCTAGGCCATCCCAGATGGCAGGAATGTGCAACAGGATTTACTAAGATGAAGGAAGAAAGTGTCTAGGGTGTGTTACAAATTCCAGGGCTTTTTTTCCCCTGTTTAGACCCACTGGGAGATGGGACACAATCACTGAGAGAGGCAATAGCAATCTCAAAACAACAGATTGTGGCCTAAGAAAATCCCGGGTTGCTAAGTCAGTCTAGGACATCCTGATAGCTTTCAGGGGATAATAAAAAAAAGAAAAAAGAATTAAAGAAAAGCAACAGCAAAATCCAGGATTCTGGAACTCAGGTTACAGCAAAGCATCCAGAACCTCTGTAAGTAGCATCAGCTACGTTTTGAAAGGCAGCAAAGTTACGCTCATCTCCTGTTTCTACCTCAGTCTAAATTCACAAGTGTTAGCCTGCAAAATTACTTAAATTTCCTCACAACAGGAGGGATTCTCATCAGCACGTAAAGCCAGGTTATCAGCCACCCAGAACAAATGTGCTGCGCAAGACTTTGCAGCACCTGAGAAATTGTCTGTTGCAACCACATAACAGTTCAAAAGGTTTTCTCCAAAAATCTCCTAACAGCTAGTGTTGTAAATATGCTGTATGGTCTGTCAGCAACAAACTTTCACAAGGAAGGTCCTGGCAAGTCCAAGATACTGGAATAAATTTACAGTCTCTGGTATTGGTATCAGCTCTGGAGCTGTCTGACTAGACTAGTGTGCATAGGGAGGAATTGTTAGGAACAAACAATTATCTGTCTTTTTACACATTTAAAAATAAATCCAGTTCAACTTCCAAACTAAGTCGGAGTGAGGAGCAGCATCCCTACATGATGTCTCCTGCTGTTTTAAAGCCTCCTTAAATGGTGCCAATATATTTTTCCTTGTTTCCTATCCCATCTGATAGGGAACTCTTCCTATGGGGGGAGGGAAATCAAAACAAAACACCCCCTCCCCACCCCACCACTTATTTTGGGTGCCCGAGGGTGAACATTTTCAGATTACCTGTTGAGGCTTCCAGTCCTCCTTGCCCTCAGAACAAAGGCCATAGCTTCCCCCTTTTCCTTCCACCACTCGCAGAAACCTCCCTGGCCTCACCAGCTGTCCTGCTAAGTGGCACTGCCAACGCCTGCGATGCAGCCGCCTGAGCTGGGAGACTTGTCCCACTTACATCTAGGAGATAGCTTCCATGACACTTTTAACCTCAAGGTTTTGAAGCATGCTTACATACGGCCTTACATGATCAGGCAGGCTGTTGAGCTAAGAACATCACAATTTGCACTCCCTAAAGCTTAGTGGGGAAATGCCAGGAGCCTGGGGGGAAATGATGCATTTGCCTATTTTACATAATGATTTGCATAATTAGAAATAAAGTAAGTTCGCAGTATTATATCTGCTTGCATTTCTATCAGTCTGATAGATTACTCTAAATTGCAACTTGTGTGAGCTCACCAGAGAAATCTAGTCTTTCTGTACTGAGGTGGGAGAGCCTGGTATTTCCCAGGCAGGCAGGGAGTGGGGAAGACAAGCCCCTGCCCCCCACCACGGAGCCTTAATTTGAAATTAGATTGAAGACATAAGAAGCTGATTGAAAAGAGCATATGGGGAGGGCACAGGTGACAAAAGGAAGGGGATACTGCTGGAGGGGATGTGGTTTCCCACAGCGAGAGAGGTAAATGCTGGTTGCACCATGGATTTGTAAGATAATTATTAGCTTACAAAGTAGTATCCCGAAGGATAGAGGGAAGCTCCACTGCCTTCCACGTTTACCATCAAATTGGAGAAAACATTAGGAAGCATTCACAAAGATGGGCTATCAGGCTGATGATTGCTTTCATCTTCCAGGTCCATGAATAAGAAAACAAAACCTGAGGTTGATCTGCTCATCCCCACTCAGCAGTTCAGTGAGGACATCAGTTACATTTTAACCCTTGCATGACACTTTGAATTCCCCTGTTTCTTTAAAGTGAATGTAATCTACTTTTCACAGTTCTAGCGTTGCAGAGGTCCTTTGGTATAAAATGCAGGCAATCCCTCCCTATTTCACTTTCTTAAGCTAGGTGCTTTTTTTAACGAGTCAAATTCTCTGCTGGCAGCAGTAGTATCAGCTGGGCCCTGTCATCATTCTGTCTAGGTGCAGTAATATCGCAGTATGATGAAGGAAAGCTTCCAGAGACAGTGGGAATAGATGACATTCATGTCTACTGTCTTCTTTCCATCAGTGGGGAAGATCCTGCTCTGAGAATTTGGCTGTAGCATAGGCACACACAAACTTATGTTCTGATCCCTTAAGCCTTAAAAGGTGCTTCTGTCTGCTGTTTGGTCACTTCCCAGACTGCTGATTTTGGCCAAATCCATATACACTGGGATATGTGATATATCAGCCTGGGCAGCACAGTGAGCAGAAGCGCTTGGGATGGAGCTGCCGCCGGCTCCCTGGGCTGGCCACCTTCTCTCAGGTGCTGCAGAAGTCCCAGCCTCATGGGTGCTCCAGCTTACCCTGAACTTCTCCCAGAGTGTGTGAAAATGACTCACAGGTCTGCAAAGGTCTCTAACAGAATTACTCCTTGCTTTGCAACCCTAAAATTATTACATGTCTAAACAAAAATAAATATACCTTTCTCTGATTGCTCTCACCACCATGGAATGTTTTTCAGGAATTTGACTGGTGTCTTTTTGTGGTTCAAGCTACCCTTCCCAGAACTATATTCCTCCAGGCCTCTCTTCCGCACCATGGATCCTTGACCTAGTCTGGACTCTCTGTCAGACATCCCTTTTCCTCCAAAACCCAGTGATTTTGATCTGTGTGATTCCCCTTCCGTAAATCCCCCTTCAGTAAATCCACCTTCAGTTTCTGAGGCCAAAGAGAAGTGCTAACACCTGATTTCCAGGTCCTTCCTGAAGGAACTTCACAATCAGTGCCCAGCTGTCTGCAGAAAAGCTGGAGAAAACTAGTTGTCCTTCCTTCAGCCAACTCTATACAGCTGTCCCATTTGGGCCGCTGCCCCTACGGTGACTTCAGTCTCTTATCCGGGAGCATTCCTACGTGCAGCTCGAGCAATGTAAGGCTGACTGAGGTAGGTAATGATGTGATGGAAAGCTGACAACTTTCTCAAGTTTGTGCGTCAATTTCCCATCTCATTGAGGATGGTGCCACAATATTTGTGAACACTGAATTATGTTTTGCTTCCAGCACCAGGGCTGGTGTGGACATAGTGACTGGTTACTCTGATCACTCTCCTGTTGATGCCCTTTGATTGTAAGGGATGCAGTGGTCAAATGCGTTGGGCTACGTCTTTTCTCATTTACGCTCAATCTTGTTTCACTTTTGTCTTTTTGTAGACTCATTTATTTGAGATTGTATCTTAAGTCTTCCTTAATGCACAGACTAAATGCTTGCACTTTTCCTGTTTGAGTTAATGGGTAAGGTTTCACTTGTTTCAACGGAAACAGGGCAGGATACTCATCAAAGCCTCAAACTCTGTTTATGTAGGAAGAAGAACCAGATTTAGCCCAAAATAAGAGATGGGAAAGACCCATTATATTGTTTAGCCTCTGCTATTACATACGCTAGTGGTATAATTAGTCTAATTTTAAATGCCTTGAATAATGGGACTATTGCCATCTCTCTTGGGACATGGTTCTGCCATCTAACAATCCTATTGGCAGGAAGCCACTGCCTGATGTTCAAACAAATGGTTTATCTTTGCTTGATTAAGACTTGCTAAAGATGAGTGCAGCCTCCAGAAATATGTTGTTTCCAAAGCTTAGAAAACAAGGGAAGAAGAGCTGTTATTCAGCACAGAATTGCCAGATGTCTAAAGAGGCTAAGGAATTCCTAAGCCTCTGTTTACAAAATCCTCTCTCCTCCTCCCATGAATGCTTAAATTACCAATCACTGCTACCATCCTATGTTTAGGGTGAAATTTCCTTAACAGACTTCACTTCCAAAATTGGATTGGAAAGAGAAACAAACATTTTAATTACTTTTATTTTCCCATCTTCCCAGTAGGAGTGCACAAATTAACCCTTTTCCTCCACAATTACAATTAAACTCTTAAACAGAATTGTTGCTTTCTTTGGTCCCAGTCGTGCCCTGAAGACCCACTTGCCAAGGTGGTTCCCTACTTTGGGGCCATATGGAAGTCTGTTGTGCGGGGCTACTGCCTGCTACATCCCCGCAAGCCCTGGAGATGGGTGATGCTGCTGTATGGAGAATTCCCCTTTCCATGACAGCCCACAGGCAGCGGTGACCCAAAGTGCATTTCAGTGAAGCAGTGCTGTTTGGGAAACGGGACAGAGGGCTAAGGCCAACACTGACAGCTCTGCTGAGAAGCTGGGGCCATGAGGCTTGTGGAGCAGCATCACATGCTCTCCTTTACCTTTTTTTCCGCAGTCATCTCTAAACTGTGACTTCTACCTCCATGTCAGGCTGCACTGCCTGGATTCTCTGGGAGCTGTGACCAATGGCACTCTGGTGCTGGAGATATTCAGCTGATTTCCTTCCATGGAGGGAATGGAACCAGCAAGCAGCACTTCAAATAAGCTCCCTCCTCATAGAGTCTCTGAAGGGAATGAGGGCCCATTTTCTTAATTACATGTTCATTAGTATGTTTAGTGCTCTCCTCCCTCTCTTCCCCCAACTCTGCCACCTGGGAGTTCCTACTATGTTACTGGAAAGCCACAGAGGTTTATTTAAATACCGCATAGTCAGATTGGAATGAAAAGCTATGAAGCTTCCCCTCTTTAATACTTTTTGAAATTATTTATGGGCTATGCTTCTTGCCTACGTAGAAGGTGCCTTCTGAGATTCCTGCAAGTCAATGCAGAAATAGCTGTTTGAATTGAGCAATAATTAGAAGCATATGGAGCAAAGCAAAGCATCAGAGAAATCCCATTCTGCTAAAGAAACACTGCTGTCTGAAATAGATTTCCGCTGCATGTAACATTTTCTCATATGGGCTAAAAAGAAATAACATCATATGTCTGGTTTGCACCTACCAAAGCTGGGAAATTCAAAGTAGCATCTGTAATTCTGCTACGAATTCAGTTTAATACCGCATGGCGTTTGCAGCCCCTACGTTTGCCTGGACTACGGTTACAATTTTTCTTTGCTAGACCTCAGAACAATGGAGATTCAACTTCTTTTTGTGAATGTGTGTATATTTGTATGTAACATTTTTTTCTCAGTCATTGTTTTTGTTTTAAAGGATTTAAAACGCTGAGAAAATGTTTGTGACTTAAGATATGGTTATGATTGTTTGTAATCCACAGGCTCAGTCTGGGGACTGTACTCAGAGCTCTCAAATCCTAATTTGTTGCCAAATTCTTATGTGCTTGATGTGGTAGTTTGTTTCGTTCCTGCCTTCTAAAAATAGCAGACCCTGCTCTCCTTGCTCCCACAGATCATCCCTTTGAGTTTAGAGATAACTGAAAACTCTCAGCACCTCAAGTGGAGATGTACAGCACCAAGCTCAAATTTTAACTCTATTTCTCATTTGCCTTGCTTACACAAGTGCAACTGGACGCGGTTTTCTGTGGGGCTTTTGTTGCACCGTGTTGTTGGGGTTTTGGTGATTATAACTTACTGACCTGATAGCTAGCCATAAAGCCGTATTTTGGTCAGCTGCTGCAAGTGTCCAGTAAAGCCATGGTTTTAGTGATGAACTTGCTTATATTAACGCTGCATTTTTCAATAGGCAGCAATCCATACTACAATGTAATAGCATATCCACTAGCAGTTTCAAAAAGCAGGTGTTTTAAAATTGCAAAGATACAAAATACCTCTGAAAACATAAATATTGTAGGACTGTAAAGTGTTCAAAGCTTCTACTGCTCAAGATTGTTTATGAACAGGTTTGAGGGCTTCACCTGGAGCAGAAGTTACTCCTAGAAAAAAATCCGATTTTGAAGGAAACCATAAAGGTTGGGAGGTTACTGTTTCCTTGCTGACGTGCGCGAGCAGGCAGGCAGGCGCTGGGCTCTCGAGGCCGCAGCATGCGCCAGCCCCACAGTGCTGTTTCCAACCACTCTCAGGGGAGTTGTGCAAGTTGGGCTGGAGCCGGTCTTGCCGGTGTGGCGAGGAGCGGGCATCATGGCAAGGCCCATGGTGTAGGCTGGGAATGCAACTGGTGGCATTCCTCTGCCCCTGCTTCCCAGCCCCGTGCTGCTCTGAGTGCAGGATTTTGCCCGGGGTGTGAAAGTTGAAGTTGCAGTTGCTGGTAGGTATTAAAGTGGAACTGCAGAAGTAGAGATGGTAATGCTGGTTTCTTTGCCAAACTCTTACCAGTTCATTTTTGTAAAGGCTGTTGCGGGTGATGGAGGATAATGTAGGAAAACAAGTTCTAATATTAAAACAATTACTTTTCTGGGCAAAACACGAGTCTTCCAGTAGCATCTTAGAAGCTGCCCCACATGGTGTGCGTTGGTGATGGTGGAGGAGTGCTAATCCTGGAAACTGTATGAACATCGATAGCATTTTATCAAGGTCGGTGTTCTGTGGGCATTTGCAAGGTGCTTTAAATTGGTTTCACCTGAGTTTGAATGGAAGTCCCATCTCTGGGTGAAATCAGCATCATGCTGGTGGCTCCTGGTTAGGGACATCACAGGCCTCTGAAACACATTGTTATTATTATTATTGTCTAAGTGCAGTGTGATCCTTGGTGCTTTCCTAGACATAACAGTAAAGGCATTTTCTGCCCAGCCAGATGTTATTCATGCAAATTCTGGTTGTGGTCAACAAGGGTGTTGACTTATGAAAGCCTGTGGAAAGAGGGACAGCTGAAGTGGTGACTGTCCCAGCTGGGGTCCCTGCCCTGTGCCAGGGATCACTGCCTCCAGGACATGGACATCTGTGCTCATCTCAAAGCTGTTCTAGGGCTGCCACAACCGGTGGGCCGCTGTGTTAGAGCAGTTCAGATTTGTCGCTGGCTTACTTCCCTCCTCTGGGCTGCAAACCAAAGCGATTCCTGGAGTATGTTACTTGAGGCCCAGAGGGTGCTGCCTGAGGGACAGCTGCTTGCGGGAGAGCAGCAGGACAGGGCAAGGGGGTGGGAGCTGCTGCAGCCATCTGATTTTCATCTGTGCCTGTGACTCAACACGGTCACTGACCACAAGGGTCAGCTCTTTGTGAGTAAACTCTATAGGCGTTGGTCCCTATATGTTATGCAGATATGGTGAGTTTGGGCTCTCTGAAGCAACACAAGCAGCTGAGTAATAGCTACTCACCAGCTTCCAAATTTGCTCAACAGTTTTTCAGAGAGAGGTTGTTTTCTGTGTATTTCTAAGGCAGCTGTGCTTGTAAGATCAAAGGTCTAAAAATTAGATTTGCTTCCAAAGCCTATCCAAAGCTGCTTGGGACTTTTTTGGTGTGGGGTTGGGCTTTTTTTAAGCAAGACTGACTCTCCCTTTAAGATGTTCCCAGATTTTGGGTGCCCACCACCAGGGCCATGGGTGAGGAGGAGACTCAGACTGCTTTTGAGCTTCTTCAGAGGCACTGATCCACCCCAGGGAAGCTGCTCATGATCTGCAACTGCAGCCAGGCATCTGAGAGCCAGCACAAGTGGTATTTTACTAGATTAATTCCCCAGGGTCTGAGGGCTTGTTTCCTAACAGGGCCAGCTAAAAAAAAAAAATTCACAGAACTGGCATGGAGGTTGCATAAAACTTTGTTATTGCTTTTGTCCATCTTTAAAAGTACTGATTTGAAGGTACATATATTTTCACTACATTTTTATCAAAATCACTTTTGAAAAGAATTGTTTGTTGAAAACTTTTCCAAGGAAATTCAATTTATTGATAGTATTTGAAGTCATCTCTTTTTCAAACATGATGAAAAAAATGATAATTGGGACAGGAGCTCATGTTGGAAGCATCATGGGGGAAAACCCAAGATGTACATCATCCCAACATTTTTTCTGAAAACTGCTTGAAAAAAGACTGTACTGACAGTCTCTTTCTATTCAGGAGCATGCAGCCAGAAGAAGAATCAGGTCCATTTTTAATGCAAAAATGCCAAGTGTTTATCTTTATAAACAGAAGCAAAAACAAAAGCTGGGTAAACCCAAATTGTATAGCTGCAGAGCCCAGGCACCCCCTTGACTGGAGGAGGAATTAGTGGCTTGCATAATCAAGCCTGGGGAGCTCATTTTGTCATGCTCAAAGGGCCACAGTGGTGCAACAGTAGGGGTGGAGGGATCAGCAAGCACTAACAATGGATTCCCTTCATTTTTCCAATTTAAGGCCTGAGTAGAGGAAATGCAAAGCTCTTCTTTTTTGCTCTCTCTTTTTTTCTTTTATTTTTTTTTTAAGGGTAGATGAAAAGAGCGAGGCAGTGAAGGAGCCAGGTTGACACCTGTATCTGTGACAGCTCAGGCAAGGGAAATAGTGGGAAAGGATCCACTGGCAGCAATCTGAAACTGTCCCCCTTCCTGACTTGGAGGCTTTGACTGATGATGCAGCTTTGTGCAGCCATATGGTGGAACATCTTGAAGGGCCGGCAAAGAGGTGCTGATGCCAGCGCTGGGAAGGGGAACCAAGTTATTATCAGAAACCAGATCTCTGAGGGAGAGGAGCAATTAATATGAAATTTTGCTTCATGCTTCACTGTCTTCTCTGTGCACGGGACTCAGCGTGGCACTGGGGGAAGGCAGGGCTTCTTCCTCAGCACTTGGTGCACAGCATCGTCTTTTTACAGGGTAGCATTTCCCTCTTTACACACACTCTCACACAGTCCCTCTTTTTACTCACCCAAGTTCAAAATTTGGCTTTGTTATGAACTGCCACATTGGTTCTCCCTGCAAAAGAGCCATTGCAGCATCAGGACAGGGTTTGTTCAGCCCGTGCTGCAGCTGGGACCCAAGGAGAGCAGAGCTCCCTGGCTGGGGCCGCTGGCAGCACTGCTGCCCATTAATGTAAAGCAGCACCAGGGCCAGCAAGATAAGAGTTGTAATGACCACTGTGGGTTCCCGCTTTTCCTTTTATTACTTGGTACACTACATTTGTTTCCAGCAGAGAAGAGTTTATGTGTGAGTGGCTGCGCTGGTTGTGTTGGACCAAGCTCCCTACATGGTTATGTGGATGGACTCCAGGGACAGAGCTGCACTTCCCCTTAATAAGCTCCTCGCACCACATTAAAGATAAAAGGCGAAGGGAAATATTTATATTCTGACAAAGCAGCTCTTCCCTTCAGGCTCTTGTTTTATTTATTAGCTTGCTCTGTCCCTCTTTTGCAGTTTTTTCTCTCTGTTTCAGTGCTTATGCTCTCTTTTTCTCCTTTATTCACTAATTTCGTCCCTGGGAGACAGCGACAGTGAAACTTAAGAATCGCTGCCCAAGACATCAGATTCAAATTGTGTAATTCCCGGTTGATAACTACAACTCTCCCCCCATCTGTGTTTTCAACAAAAAGTAATGATTTATAGTCCTTAAAAAATTGAATATATTACATCTGGTTTACTCCAGTTGCTTCAGGTGAAACTGTAGAAATAGGGGGAGTTGGGTTTTTGGTGGTGGTGGTTGTTTGTGTGTTTGTTTTTTATACATTGCAACACAGATGCTGAATATCCTCTCTTGTTTGCGTAGGCAATGGAAACCACTATCATTCTTGTCTGGAGAAGCCCTTACCGAGGCATGACACAGCTACACTGAGACCTTTCTAACCTCATTCATCAAACACTTCCTTTCCTCTGAGGCCTTATCCCAGGGGACCATTCATTTCCTTCAACTAATATGCCACACCAAAGGAATCTTGGGTAGATTCCTGTGTCTGGGTCTAGCTCTGAATTTGTATAAAGATTCAAGAAGATAGGGGAATGATACAAATACGGGCAATATGTGGTATTCTCGTCCATTCTGCTGCTTTTACTCCTTGCCATACATTGCAGAAAATCATGTGCTGATTTACAGTGCCAGGGGACATCAATATCCATGTAATAATTATTTTTAGAGCTATATTTTCTTGCCACAATCAAGTAGCTCTCTGCTAAGAGTGAAGCATCAAAATTAGAGAGATGGTGCCCAAAAACATCACCTTGCTGACGTTGTTGTTTCTGGGTGTTGTCACAGAATTGCAAAATATCTGCAAAGCACAGCCTTTGCACCGTCAGGGTTAAGTGGTGCAACCTGCTGAATGAATTACTTGCAGCTGACTCGGGGAGTGGGCTCATTTTTTTACCATTCACAATCCCCCTCCCAAAATTACTACAGCTCTCTTTCCAGACTGATCAGGAAGGCAAAGGAATTTGTTAATTGATTTTTCTCCCTCCCCTATCAATTAATGAAGCCCATCCAGGGAGATGTGTGCTCTTCTCTCTTAGTTAATTAATCCTTTTCCTTTATCTTCACAAATAACTGCAATAAAGCAATTAGCAAAGGATTTACAGGGTGTGGAGCACTGAGAGATTCCTCTAGCCCCTCTGCAGCTCAAGCTGTTCAGCAGTGCTGCAGTTCAGGCGCTCTCTAAAGGGATTTGGGTCCCCCACCCTCTGTCGTGTGGCTGCTGAAAGCCCAGCCTTCTCAAGATGTGAAATCCCCAGCTGGCTTTCCCCCAAGGCAGTTAACAACATCGGTGCCAGTCCTTGGCAAAGGCGGCCCCAGGGACAATTGCATCAGCCTTCTAAAGCTACAGGTACTGCTTGCCGGTGGCACCACCGTCCCCATAGCCCTGGAGTCAGTGGCTCCCGGGGAGGGTGTGCTGAGCCACCTCAGCGCCCCAATCCCACTAGAATGGCAGCCCCGCTGCCTCCATCCCCTTTCCTGGCCCTGTCCTCCCTGAAAGCCCTCGGTGAGCAGTTCAGCTTTCTCAGCCCGTGGAAAAGGAACTTACTTAAGTTTTAAACCCTGCAGGAGAGGAATTGCTCTTTCCCCTCTGTGGCAGTGAGGTGTTGGATGGATTTTGCCATTCTCTCCAGATGTTAGAGCTCATCTGAACAGCTGTCTCCAAACTCCCTGACATGGCTGCCCTGATGGTGGGTGCCTTTTGTGGAAAGGACTGCAGCTGCAAGGCAGTGGATGCACTGGTGGAGAGAGCAGCAGCTCTGTATGGGATATTCGCACCCTGACAGGGCATCTGTCCCTGTGTTGGGATGCTCAAGAAGTGTCTGTGTGTGAAGGAATGAGTTCAGGCAGGAAAGTGTCCAACCGTCCTTCAGCCAAGATGTTTTACCCTGGTGAAAATGTACAGCAGGGGTGGCACACGTTTGGTTGCCCCTCAGCCTCCTGTGACCACCCCAGCCAGCCTGGTTAGCTCTGTGCTGCTGTGTGTCCTGCAGACTTTGTGAGCTGCCCAACACCAGTGAAGGGAGAGCTGGTGAGCTCTAGGTAGCATTTTCTGCTCTTACAGCACTGGGCTGCTTCATCAGAGCAAGTTCCTGTCTCCTAATGTGAGCTCCACGAGAAAACTTCTTGATAGAATGCTTGTAATTTTAACTTCACAGCCACTCTATATGTCTGACTTGGGTCAGTCCAGCCACTGTGGGGAAGGTTTTTTCTTTGTCTATCACGTTGCTTGCTTGATTGCTCACTGCCGTACGCCTATCTCTGTTTTCAAATGTAAACTTGGTGTGGCACTATCGAGTGACAGTGAAGAAACGTGGATGTTCTGTGTGACAGCATGTATATACTAGATGCATATTTGTCCTTAAGGCAAGATGCAATGTTTCATCCCAAGGGAAAGAAGAATGACCTTTAGTCTGTCTGGATATTTTACAATCTGTCCTTCCTTTTCTGTTTCCTGTGAGGTTAAAGACCTGCTGGTGATGATTAAAAGTACAGCAGTTTCTTCTCTCTCTAAATAGTTTTTTTTTTTCAGTTATTTCTGAAGCAAGAAAGAGGCTAGAAGGGTTTAGTTGCATCTTTCTTTTCACCCTGATGTCCACCAAAGATCAGATTCTGCTGCATTTTACTTTCTAACAAAAGTAAACCATAGTAACCTTTCTTTATGTTCCTATCCAGCAGCTGAACGTCCTCTACCCCCCCCAGATAGATTCCCAGAAGGATACTTTTTGCAGCCTTCATACCAATATCTCTCTTGCATGGTGCCAGCGTGGGATGTCTAGACTGGAGCTCCTAGCACTTCTGGGTCCATGCATATTAACATCGTAGTTGTTAGGCAAGTCAGAAATTTATTCCTAATTACAGCAGAAGTGGTGGTCAGGCTTCATATCGGATTGTTTTGCTTGGGCTCCTTTTCTAGTCCAGAGCTGTTATACTTTTTTCTGCAGAACCTTGGCAAAGATAGTGTTGAGAAAAAGCGTAACAAAGTGGTGCCAGAAGATCGTCTGTGCATTGTACAGATGGTCTGCATGTGCACTGCAAACCCAGTGCTTTGGGAAATGTTGAATTTCCTCTGCCCTGGCTTCGCAGTTGATTCCAACATGCAACACGAGCCCCTCTGACACTTCCGGGAAGTGTTGGACTCGCCTGCAGACTCTGCGGATGATCCGTGCAGATGCTAGGAAATGTCTGGGGTTTCTGGACACTGAGTAACCTGGGGTTGCTACCACACTTCCAGCTGGGCCATTGGACTCCCAGAAATCCCACATGAAGGTAAAGAAAGTCCTCAGATTCTCCCTTCCTTCCAGACAAAATCTGTGGGCAGAAGAGGGCATGTCCAATTAAACCCAGACGTGTTAGCCTTGCTCTAATCTGTCTGCTGGATGTCTGCAGAGAGATCAGGCAGAAGATGAATGGTGTGGCAGTCTAAAACCACACTTTGCTGTGAGTAATGTTAGCATATTGATGTAGCCTTTCATTCTCAGCATTTCTCAAAAGTAATTAGTGTAAAGTTCTCTGTAGGATCAACGTTTGAAGTACTTTTTCCACTCCACGTTCTATTCTCTTCTTTCCCAGTTTATACTCTCCTCTTGTCACTGTGTTTGCTTAGTGGCAAATCTGTGTGTAGCAGTTTCATTTATTTGCATTCATTCTACCTTCATGATATCTGGGACTCTCTGAATTCTCTTACTGAATATGATCCAGCCCAAGTAGCCAGGAGATTGGATCAGTCCAAGCATCCTGCACTTGTACTTCTCCAAATGAGAAAGGTGTGGGAAATAAAAAAAAAGAGAGGGGAAAAAAAAGCACTGTCTGCTGCCCTGGGCTCCAGGGGTAGGGCTGGCAGCTGCTCAGTGAGAAGGCACTGAAGGAGATGTGATTGCACTACGGAGCGGCTGCTGAAATTGCAAATTGAACAAAAGAAAAGAACAAAAAAATCAGCTTCCAGTTCACTTTCTCTGTCGGCAGCCTGCAAGCCCCACAGAGCCACTGCAGACAGGACATTGCTACAGGCTCCCCAGGCTGCTAACTAGGAGAGGTGAACACCAGGGCTGGAATGCCCTGCTAGCGGTTTGTCCTTTCAGATAAGTGGTGACATTAGAAACCCCCTCAGTTTTAAAAGAAACCTATCAGGAAATATGCCAAAGAAGAATTTCCTGTTTTAAATGGCTGTGGAAGTCACTGCTCTCCGACATTAAAAATACAGATTGCAGCTGGGACTTTGAAGAAAGTTGGTAACTTGGATGAACACCTTCAGGTCTGCCATGCAGAAGGGGAGCACCTGGCTTTGAGGTTGCTGCACAGAGCTGGGGTGGGGAGAGCTGGGGTGCCCCAGCTCCCCTCACTAGGGTGCTTGAAAGGAAGCCTCTGACCTGGACCCCTTTGGTGGCTGTGGGCAACATGGCACAAGGGTACACAGCACCTGAGTGTCTTGGGCAAAAATCATATTTCAAGATTTAGGTTAGTTAATGTCCAGACTGGAAAAGGATTCTGCCTTCCCTATCTCGCTTCCTCTGTCTGTGCAGCTCTGTTCAGTTGTAAACATTACTTTCTGGTGGGATTTGGCTGGCCTCATTCTGTACCTGCCTCATTCACTCACCCTCTGCCTTCCCTGGCAGATGGCTCCTCTCGGATCATGAACCTGCTGCTCAGTAATTGCATTAAGGCAATGGAAATAGGGCCACTTGTTTCTCAGCTTTTCCTCTCTGTAAGCGGGATGGAACTAACTGTGGGGAGGAGATGGAGGAACAGTTCACTGGAGGTTGCCTTCCAGTCGGAAAATCAAAGGCTTAGCCAGATCCCCACCCTCTTACAGAAGCATATGGAATTGGAACAAGGCAAGATCTGAATTCCTCTCTCATCTTTGTGTAAAACTCGTATTAAGAATTTACCTGCCTTAACGAGGTTTGTGGGTGTAAAAGAGGCACGATGGTCTCCACAAGTCCGTTTTCGCAGCCTTGCTGGTCACTGGGTAAGCTGGCTACATACAAAGCCCCTGCTGTGCTTGCTGAAATCAGCTGGACACACAGCTTTCCTGCACCAAAGAGAGGGAGGCTCTTTAGTATCAAGATATGTAGTGTCACGTAAAATTAAGTTTATGTAGCTTAATAGGATCATGTCCCTGGCTCCCTGAAATGGGAAGAAAAAGGAGGATTATTTTTTTTAACCCATCAAGTAACATACTTTTAACAGGACTGTTGCCTGGCTGCCATTCTATTGCCCTCTCACTGAAATCTATAGTACAAACCTGTATATACCTCTGCCTGTAGTATGCAACGTCCCAGCCCTCTAAGAGTAACGTGCTAGGGAAGATACTGTATAATAATGCAGTAAATATAGGTCATCTTCAGTAGAATTTAGCTTTTAGCAAGTGGAACAATCCTATATGCAAAAAAGGAAAAAAAATTCCCAGTGTGGGCATCAGCTGTGTTCACGTGATGTGGAGGTATATGCTTGAACTGTATAAACTCACAAAATAGCGGGTGCCTGATGAAAAGCTACACATTAGCTGCAGAAATATTTGCACTACTTTGTACTAAAAGCTATTGATTCCTGAAGCTATCTGAATTTTCCAGGATGTCTTTATTATCCCATATATGTATTAGTAGCTGGAAACATTTCTTTGCCTTCTAGAAGAACAGTTCTGTCTCTGGTGCACAGGGTTTTACTTTTTATCTGTAAAGCCTGACATTGACAAGTGACTTTTTTTAAGTCTAAGGTGTGAGAGGGAGAAAAACAACCACTTTGGCTGAGCATGGACTTGAATGAACTAATCGGGTGTCTGAATTACTTCTGATGCCACAACAGCAGCACCCATCAAAGAGCTCTCTGTGGGTGATTTTGAAATCAACTTTTGAAAACACTTTGAATTTCACCTTTTCCTTCTTATTCTGTGGCAAGATGATAATGTTCAACTATCAATCAAACAGGAAATACAGAGAGAAACTGTGATTTTAATACCATTATTCAGGATTAGCTAAACATGAAAAGCCACTAAGAATGCATTAGCTGTTGTCATAATATGACCAGAACCTTGTGGGTTTGTTTAAATGAAAATTTTGTACCACATCTGTTTTTTGTTCTGTCCATAGCTTGGAAATAATCTCTAATGGGTGCCTGATCTGCTGCACCTTTCCCTGTAACTTGGCATAAACACTGATTTATTTGGTATAGTTTGGCTGTAATTGTTTGCTGTGGGCTGGAATCACAGCTCTGCATCTCTGCATTGGGGAATAGTAAACGCTTGGCATCTTTTGAGTCAGTTAGGCTGTGTCTAAAGGAATATACTACACCACGGGTGGATCGGTACATTGAAGCTACTTGGTGCCGAGACCCCTACGTCTAACCTGTTAGGAGTTTTTCTTTGGACTGAGTGGACTGGTTGCTTGAGCCAAATGTTCCCACCGAAGGTGCATTTTGAAGCTCTCTGAAGGACCACGCATTGACTCAGACTCTCAGGTCTCCATTACGGACTGTAGCTCATTAGTTTGCATCCAAACCAGTTCTGGCTTAGCATCCTCCAGAAGGAACTGACCTGATGCACACCAAAACCACTCTGCAAAGCGAAACAATTCCTACTAAGTAGGGCTGCATTTGTATTTGCTCCAAGACTTTACTGCTGCTCTGGACCACCATACTAACGCAGACACACCCACTGGAACATAAATAAATCAAAGAAAAATATTTTTCCATTTATCTGTTACCCAAAAGCTGTGTTGCTTGGTTGGTGGTTTTTTGACATACCATTGCAGGTGTTTTTATTTCTGAAAACAGTTCCTTAGTGACAGGATTTTCCAGTCAGTGTTGAAAATGAAAATTTATATGCTCTCATGGCCAGATTCACAATAAAGCTTGAAGCCCTATTTTCAATCTAGCATTTCCAGCTAGATCCAGCCACCCACCCATTCAGATTTTACTTAGAGCCATACACCCAGGAGAGCCCCGTTGTGTCCATTGCACTAAGCTGTGACCTCACCACAGCTCACGCTCCAGTCTTGCGTATAGCTTGACAAGGACCTTGTCTGACCACAAATGCCATATAAATATATATTTGTATGTCTGCATTTATATTGTTAGTAAGAGTTTGGTCTGCTTTGATGGTGGTCAGATTTTTCCACCACAATAGACTTTAAATCAGATTTGCATGCCTTGGTTCCTGTGCCTGCCTGATTTACCAGCTTGCTTAGGCCAGCCTTGGCTGGGTTAACCTCATCTCTCTTCCCTGGCTAGAGGCTGGACCACCACCTGTCAGGATGGGTTCAGTATCCTCCTTAAACTGTGTTGTTTATGGTTACATATAAAGTCCTAAACAATGGTCAGTTATCTCTATCCTGTCTTTTGAGTCTTTGCTGGTGACAATTTTTGCAGAACACCACAGTTTTTTCACCTGGAAGGAGTCTTCCATGGCAGCACCAAGTTTTCCAGGAAGTGTCATGTACTTGGAGGCACATGACAGACGATAGCATTCCTGGGAATTTGTTTCAAGTTTCCAACATTTCTGTTCTGCACAAGGATTGAATGTTTCTCCTGAGACTTCTTTCATGAGAGCTCACCAAAATCGTCATCCTTTCCCATCAGAGGGAGTTTCCCTTTGTGCCCAAGAAGCGTGTGGTGGAAAATAAAAGCTGCAGCTCTTGTCCACGCAACTTTGGCAGAAGCCAGCCTCCACAACCCTGTGTTCAGGAATTTAGTTCCGTCTATCTGGGTTTTAGCAGTGCACAATTCCTGCTTATTCAAGCTCAGCTGATATATTTAATTTTATCAGATGTTCTCCTAATTGTGCCATTTTCAGAAATACTGGTATAAGGTGAGGTTTCTTTCCAGAATTTTTTGTACTGGGTTGAAGTTGTCGGGGCAAGATCTTTACTTCCTCAGGAAAAGGGGAAAAAAACCTGTTACTGTTTTTGGTTAATAACAAAATAACAAACCAGATACTTGCCTAAAAAAAGTTTGTGGCAGATGCCAATACAGAGACCCAACTGAGCGTTTTCTTTTGTTGTTGCAAGCAGCTGGCTCACTGTTACACCTGAAGAGGTAATTAGAAAGATAAGTTGGAACACTAATTTGCAACATTCAGGCCTTCCCTGGGAAGGTATTGCCATAACAAAAGGAAATAAAGGAACTTGCAATCAAGAACAGGGGCGCTATCCACCATTTTTCACTCTTGCTGGCAGCTCTGAGCAACCTTTAACCTCTTCCCACCAGCCTCCTCAAAGAGGCTACAAGATGCAGGAGAGCAAAGGAGAAGGGTCCGGTCTCCTCACACAAAATGCCCTGTGCATTTATACTTAGAACAAATGTCTTTTATTCTGATTCCCTTGTGCTGTGTTGCTCTCAGGTACTCCAACAGCTAAAAAGGAAAAGCAAAAAGCCTGAAAACGCCATGCATGCCAAGAGTAGGTTGCTTTGTAAGGGCATTAATGGACACATTTGAAATCAGTTTCATAGATTACTAGCAGTTGGGATTACTGTGTTTGATTAGTTTAGTACCGTGGATAACACAGCTTTGAATCCTTTACACAGATTAATGAATTTAGTTCTGTACCACTGTACAGTGAACTTTGCAACGCTGCCTTTGAGTGCAAACGGGGCTCGCGGGGAAAACTACAACTTAGCAACGCCCGCACAAATACAGCTGTGACAAGTTGTGTGCTCAACTTCAGAGGCTGCTGTTGAAATCTCCTCCTGTTAGGAAGTGGGACTCTTCTGCCAATCATCTCATTTCAGTGATCAAAGCAAGCCTGGCTCGCGTGTGCTCTCAGACCCCGTACCGCTCCCACTTCAGCGCGGAGACGACTGGACCTTAGAAAAGGAAGCTCTATGAGTAACCTGGAATCAACTGGTATAAAATTTCTCCTTATCTGGAACTCTGTTCTTGGGAGAAATACTATCAGTAGCTGTGTGTTAATTGGCAGGAAATTGCTTGCCCTGGGCTCCTCTGACAGAGGCTTCCCCTTCCCTCTCCTCTCCCTGGACTCCGCTTTCTCATACTGCACCGCACTCGACATTTGACGGCGCTGAAGGGAGAGACGAATTCCGTGAGCAGTAAAAACACAACTTTCCGCTCCATCGCAAGGAGCCAGATGACGGATACTATTTTCAAAGACTTCTTTGTCCATAAGATGGCGTTTGAATTAGGAACTTGTTTAGCCAGATTCTCTTGTTACAATTTACTGATTCATTGGGTGGAGAATGGGAGGGCAGGATGACAGAGCCAGACAGCTTCAATTAATGAATTTTTTAAAAGTTCTCATTCAAATGCAAATGCATCTTAAAATATATCCAGAATTAGACAGCAGGAAGAACTATCTATTTTAGCCTACTTGTACCTTTAAATGATCTGCTGAGGGTAAATAAGGTGTTTTACCACTACTTTTCAGAGAAAAATTGTGAAGTTCTAACAGATGAAATCTGGCGGTTTTCCTAAGAAAGGTGGTGGAGAAAGGGCTTTGGAGGAGAAATATCTCCAAATCTCTCCTGCTCTCTCAATGAGATCACAACAAAAGTTAAGTATCGTTAGGGTTGGTAAAATGGAAATTAATTTCTGTTTCAGCAATAGAAGCAAAGAGAAGGATCAAATTCAGGTCTCCCACCTGTTCTGGCAGATGAAATTCTTTTGAGAGTTATCTCTGGATCCCAACAGAATGGATAAACCTGGAATTAGATCTGAGGAGATACTTAGGCCTTATCACCCCATCTTCAGTTTTCCCCAGCCTGGACCAAGCCTGTTTGGCAGCAGGTCCCACCGGTACTGGGAGAGCACCTGGGACCTGACAGCACCAGTGCTGCCCTGCCCCTCTTCTTTCTCCGTGCTTCTTCAGCCAGGCTGGAACCATCCGTACCCTGTCCTTGTGAAATCCCAGGGCCCTTCTCTCATCTGCTGAGGACTGGCAGATTTCACAGCTTCTGTTTCAATTTGTAGTTTCTTGGGAAACTCCCAGGATGTCTGCTCTTACTGTTGGGGAAAGGGGAAAGGGATGGACTGGTCTTGTGTGACTTCAGCCATTTAATTTGTCTGTCATTGCTTCATGGGTATAGGTTACCAAGAATGTAATTCTCAACTTTCTTACTCACAACAAAGGGCAATAGTTTAAGTTTTCTTTTATTTCTTTGGTTGACAAACGAAAAATTACTGTCTGTGGTAGACTCATTCTTATTCTCTTCAGGTCTCTCTCCCTCTGTACACAGACACACGGGTGTATGTGTGCACATCGTCATTAGAAACATGCACACACAAACCCAACTTTTCCCAGAATTTAAGTAGCAAGAAACATTGAACCCAGAAGACTATGTTAGTGATATAAATAATGTATACTTTTTATGAAGTCCGTTTTCACATCACAGGTTTCTTTAGATAAATTTTTGAACTTTCAAGTTCCCTTTTTTTCCTTCCCTGTTTGCCACTCTCAAGGCAGCATTCAGAATAAGTATTTGAGTGTGGGGAAGGGAGACTTCTGAATGAACTTTAGCCAATTTAATAAAACTAGAACAAATCAATAAGCCACCCAGGCATCTAATGCTCTCAGTATTCCCACTGACGGTTCCACAGCATCAAACAGTATGGAAAACATTTTCAAGGTAAGTCCTCTGTATTCTGAAACAGGTCCCTAAAGGCAGAGAAATGGAAGTTTTCTTGGCCTACCTGTTTAAAATGGGTCATGCTCTGCATTCACAATCAGCTCCGAGTCAGGCGCAGTTCTTCAAAGCAAGAGCTCCAGTGAGGCGTGCTCTGCTCAGGCTGGGAGCACGCTGCGGCCAAGGTCAGGGAGGTGGTGTGAGGGGCACGGTATCCTCCTCTCCCCAACCATCTTGGGGAAGTGCATATCTTCTTAGCTTTGGCTGGCATGGTGATAAAACCTACTCATCTCCATGCAGTGTCTCTCATGCTGCATGCCATCCTTAAACCAAATCCTAACCTCGCTTCTCCGGTTTCAATGGGAAACTCTGGGCTTCATCATCTGCTTTATCTGCACTACTAGAGCAGCTTTGCTACCTGTGCAGTGGAAGTGATGCTTCTCCTGTTCATACGTGTCCTTTGCCAACGTGACACATTTCCGTTCCCAGGGAACAGACGCTATACAAGCAAAACTACTTCTGTTGGTACAGCTACCTCATGGTTTTATCTTTGTAAAAGTACAAACCCAGGATGTTTCCATGGGCAAAAGTTTCTAACTGGATCTTGAAGGAATAGAGGGATATTGCACTGGTGCAGGGCATTTGGGGCAAGGACAGCTGCCATGGGTGAAGCCAGTCATTTCTTTCTTCTCCCCTTCCTTCTCCCATCCCTCCCTCTGTCCCTCCCCCAGGTGAAGTTGACTGTACTGAGCCATTGAACTGCACTTAGTCTAAGGACATCTGTCAAAACAGTGCGGCTGATCTGGGATCACAGTTCATCCAGCCCCAGCCTGACCCCAGGCTCTGCCAGCAGCTGGTGGCAGAGCTAACTTGGCTCTCGGAGCGTCACCCTTGTTGCCCTCTGTGGGAGTTGGGCCTCTACACGGGCCATGTGTTTTGCCCGTTTTGGTCCATTAATGCTCTTGTGTTCTGTGGAGGTAAGAAGGAAAGGTGACGGTCAGGGTGATGCTATCGTGGCGTCCAAATATGATCGCAGTTGTGCACTGCTGTAGCCTGCTCACGATCAGCTCTGATCAACCTTTTCAAGTGTATGAGCTCACAGGGCTCATTTCATCTGCGAGGTCCTGGGACTCCCCATGTACACTGCTCTGTTCAGTCAGTCATTGCAGTTGTATCAGCTGAAGTGTGGCTGTGCCAGCACAGTTCATTTCACTCAGGTGTCAAATGGTAATTCTTGCAGATGCCCACATCAGCTACTTTGCTCCTACCTTGTTATTACAGGGTCATGAGCAGAGACATAATTTTGTTGTTGGAAAGGTCTATCACCTCCTCCCTGAATCCACTTCTGGGGTCAGAAATGGAGGTGTACCACAGCTCTTACAGTCTCTTATCTCTAAGGAGTTATTAAATAACAGCTGACTTTGCCAAATGAGCTGCTATATTTTCCTTGTGATTGCACAGAAGTTAAGGGATCCTTGCGTACACTTGCAGGAGAGGCTTTGGACCCTTCACTAATATTTTCAGAAATCACTCCTGGTTCTGGGTTCCCTGAGCTCAGATGCTGATGGGGGTGCCAGAAGGACTGAGAAGTCAAAGGTGGGGACTGTGCTCCATGCTTTTGCATCTGAGAGGCAGGGTGTTTTGAGCTGAATGCCCAAAACTCAGAGGCACCCCAAATCAGCACCTGCATTAGAAAGATTTTGCCTCCT
This sequence comes from Rhynochetos jubatus, assembly GCA_027574665.1. Lineage (NCBI taxonomy): Eukaryota > Metazoa > Chordata > Aves > Eurypygiformes > Rhynochetidae > Rhynochetos > Rhynochetos jubatus. The sequence goes on along the minus strand of CM050654.1, from coordinate 14,816,106 downwards.
TTGTGCTCTTTTCATGTGCCAGCTTTAAACAGGTGTGAGAGTCATGGATTTCAGCTGGGTTATCCCAGAAATTTTCTGGGATAAGTGCAAGGGAACCAGCCCTGCTCTTCCTTGTGCCCCAGTGAATAGAAGTAACATTTCCCACTAGAGAAGGACTAGCAGTGACTTTCAAAACCAACCAAATAGGGATATACATTCAGTTGTGCTAGGGCTGGAGGGGATTTATAGCATGTTGTGAACTATCCACTTCGGCCCAGAATTTAAGCAGGGGGCAGGGGTGAGGGTAGAGAGTGCAGGAAAACACAGTTCCCTTGTTAAAATGAAAGAATGAGTTTAATATATACAGGCAGAAAGAGGAGGCAAGTCCTTTCCCTGTTAAATATTTACTATCTGAGCTCTGCTTAGGCTCCTGATTTTCTGTATCTCTAAAGGTGGTGGTACTTGTGGCAGTAGGATATGTTCCGTAATGTATTCCTCCCTCTCAACCCACCTTGCATGGGAAACGGCTGTGGTAACAAAAAGCAGACTGTTCCCTCCTCATGAATATTAATCAGTAAACTCCCCCTGCTATTTTAAATCGAAGGCTGGTGCTAAAGCCCTTTTTTCCCCCACTCAAGCATCCCCCGAGGAAAACCCTGAAAGTCCTGGGAAAGCCATGCACAGAGGCTGCCGTGACTAGGGGCCTTCTAGGCAGTGACATATAAAACTCTGAGGTCAGGGGGCACAGCAAGAAGAGGAATCAGCTTTGTTTCCGCTATGTGTTGCTGAAAGCTAAACCTTTATGGAACTTTTCTAGCGGCATTTTTGGCTATTTAGCTTTGAAAACAAAAGATTTATTTATTTTTTCCTATTCATCGCAGTTTTTGTCCTAAGTTGACAGCAGTGACATAAGAAGGACCCTCCCTGTTTGGAGTTGGAGCTGTGCATGTTCCTTCAGCCCTTGCTGCTTTAGTACAAATATTACATGAGCTTTAAGCAGAGAGAGGAAAACAAAAAAATGATTTCACAGAGCCAATGTAAACACCCATTACATCAATTCATTCTTCTAAATAAGAAAAATAAAACTCTCTCTGGCATGTAAAATACATCGGTCAGAGCATGTGTAGTACTAGATGATGTCCAGAAACCCAGCTGTGTGTCTTCACAATCCACTCAGCTGCAGATCAAACCAGAGGAATATTCCCAAGGACACAGGGTGATACAGCCGGAGGTTGGCTTGCCTCCTAGATAACCCTGAGCAGTGCTGAATTATTCTTTGAACTTAAAGCAGTTTGTGATTGTGTGCAGAAATAACACACAGACTTGCCAAAATCCAAGAGTGTATCAGCAACCAACGTGTATTTTTCCAGTGCCGGTAATGATAAGCCGATGCAGAGTTTTGTTGTTTTCTCTTTGGGGCAGTGTTAGCACTTGTGGTGTGATAGAGGATTTCCCATGCCAAGGACGCGATTCATGTCCTGAGGAGTGTGCAGTCAAGAATAATGTTTTAAAATCTTTGTCTTTTGTCAAAGGATCTGGATAGACTTCAAAGAACATTATTATCCATGTTTTACAGCTGGGAAGACTCAGGCGAGGAGGGATGACATGGCTTCCCCAAGGTGATCTGATGAGCGTTTGGTGTCAGACCAGGAGTAAGACACTGCAGTTCCTGCCTGCTGTGGATGCCACATCTCACCATGCTGAGAAGGTCAGTGCCGGGTGCTCTGTCGGCCAGATCTGATGGACTGGTTGTAGACTGTGAGTGAGAGATGCTGCATACTGTTCCCAAATGGGGGACTTGAGGCAGGGGATGGGATACATTCAAGCTGATCAGCCCAAACAGACCTGTGTTTGGCGGTTGCTGGTGAGCAGTAGCTAATGGCATAAAGACTGTGGTAGGGTGGCGGTGAAGCTCACAGGACAGGCTCAGGGTGAGCAGGGTCAATAACCACGTCTCAGTCTTTGGGAACAATGTCTGAGGACATTGCTAGGGCACAGGGTGGGAATATTGTGGGTTTTGCTGCTGCTGGTTTGCTCACTCTGTACTGAAGAGTACACATTGGATCCAAGTCACCTGTGCCACCAAACAGAATGGGTGATATATTTTCCCCTGATTTGTTCTGGAGAGATGATACCTGATTCATGTAGAGTGACATGAATCAAAAGTACTTGATCCAGCATAAAGCTTGCTAACACAAAGATAAAGCCTTCACAATTCTTTGAACCATTTAGAGCTTGAAGAGTAAACTCACATGAGATCAGCATCTTAGGTGGCTGCAGTGGTTTTGGTCCAGAGCTCTGAAACCACATGTACTTCCGTATCGCAGACGTAATTCTGAGGTAGGTATCCGACTGTGCTCAGAGGAAGAGATCTTCAGGCAGAACCTGTCCTTTGTACTTGCAAGAGCTGGGTGGAGTGAAGGTTGATGCTCATACAAAGAGATGTGCATGATCTGCAGCAAGGTCTCAAGCAAAACTCTCCATAGACCACAGAAGGTTTAAGAGGATTTACCAAGCTGCAGTTGTCCTGCTCAGGACTTCTCCAAGGTGATGGCAGTAGTACAGTTCTTCCAGGACACAAGAATGAGAAGCAGCTGTAACTAATAGCTGCAGGTATAAACATGTATCACTAATTAGAGGTAGTTAATAGTTTCCTGGCTCCATTAAGTGCTTGCAACTGATATTTACTCTTGCTTTTCATTCTTCTTTGGAGGAACTGAGCTACAGCTGACTAAACTAGTTGGTGGTGAACAAGATGGCAGTAGTGTCAGTCAGTTTTAATGGAGCGCCTTAGATGTGCGGAGTGTGAGAATGCAAGTATTTGCTAAAAATCAGGTTACTCATTTCAAATGGAAGCGTTTGGCTATCGATATGTTTTGAAGATTGTGCTGCATGATGACAAGAAAAACCCCCAAACAACCAAAAAAGAGATCAGAATTACTGTAAGTTTGAAAAAATTTATTCTAACTGTACTTGAAAAGAATGCAACAACTGTCTGTTCAGGAAAATATGCTCAAAACAGTGTTTTATAAAATATACAAAATCAAGTAGTTAAACATTAAATGGGAGGCCCAAGTGCAAACTGAGAAACATATTTTGAAATGGACTTGATCCTGGCAGAAGTTGTGAGAGATGAGAAGCACATCTTGAGAACTGGTTATTTCCTCTCAGCTGAGCACTTCTCTGGGATCCTTATACCTTAAGGCCAAGAGGTTTTCTTCTACTAACAGATGTGGATAATCACTACTATATTGTCTGTGGTATACTGATAATCATGGAGAATTTCCAACAGGCAGGCATGGCACCCTGGAGGTCACGCAAAGTTGACTCCTGATCTCAAACTCTTGGTTTTCCTGCAAGTGTTACCGAGCCTGGCTAAGCCGGCTGTACTCCCCCATCTCACAGCCTCCCAGTCCTTCAGAAGAGGGTAGGAGAGATGTTGAGCCATCAACATGGTGTTTTGGAGAGAGGGGCTGTCTCTGGGCTGCTATACCCCTAGGTTGTACTGGCACTTGCACTCCTCGGGGACGAGTAGTTTCCTGTGGCGCATGTAGGCACAGAATCCTTATTTCTACCTTTCCTCCGTTAGCGCCCCCATCTTCCCTGTTGGCTTCTGCACTCCATAAACTTACCAGATGCCCTCTCTTTCTCTGTGGCATCCTCTATACTTCTCCAGGGATCTGAATACCCCCAACTTTGTGATTTCTGGCAGAACAATGTATGCCATTGATAGTACAGTGTAGAGCCAGCTTGCCTTTGCTTGCCTTTGCTTTCCTGTTGGACCTCTTTAACTTTGTTATTTCACAAATACTCAGTCTTGAAATTTTACACGCTTAGGGCACCTAAAAGAAAATTCTCCACTGGTGAAGTTGCCTAAACAAACTAGCCAAACCTTGAAAGGATATCATTTCCCTTCAAAGTGCATCCTCACAGATAATTGATAGCATAGCCATCTTTCAGACCAGATGGTTTCCTTTTGGATGCTTACACAGAATAAAGTATGAGGAGTGAAGTAGCCCTTATACCCTCAGAACGGAGTCTGCCATTGCTGCTTACACTAAAATTCACATTCCAGAAGGGTAAAAGCTAGTAAAAAGAACCCTTGCATTTCACCAGATAATTATTAGCTTCACTGCAAGAGAAAAGTAGTTTCTATCCATTGGTTAGTTCTTTCTCTAGTATTTATTATTGTATGATATTAAATATGTATATATGTGTACATACCTATTAATAGAGTGCTGCATAAGACATAAAGATATATTGCAATTTATCCCATGCTTTTCTTAACAGAGATTTGCAAAGGGTAAAATCTATGTCTTCCACAGAAACAAAGCTGCTTCTGGTGTGGAATTAACATGGTGTTTCCATTGCTTTGGTGTGGGCAACCACAGGACTGTACTTCCCTAAACTGATGAAAATAGGGGATCACGAGAGGAAGGAGACGATATTTGGGCAGAATAGGAAGGGAAATGCATGTCTTCTAGGGAGATAACACTTGGGCGTCCATCACTGGAAATCATGATGGCTGTACAATTTTCCTGCCCTTTGTCTCTCTTCCATGTGAGTCTATGGCAAACGGGGTGGCAGGACTGCCAGGAGAGTTCTGCAGAGACAAGAGGAATGATAAAACTTAATGACAAAGTTTGTAAAAGGCAATGCAGTGTAAGAGGGATTCATCGACTGTTCTTCTGGTAAGATTGGCATTAATACTAAATTCTGGGAGTGATATACCTAAGGACCATACTAGATTCCCCTTATTTAAATTCTTCATGATGTTTGTGTATTTTTAAAATTCTTTTTTAACTTTTACTACTGTTTTTGCTTCTATGAAATTGCCCCATCAGAACTAAGCAGTTGGAGAAGTGATTCATGTAGCACTCATAGTACGTCCAGTCTGAGTAACATTATCTGATTCTTGGAAGCCTTATCCTTCCCATCTCCACTTGTTCCACCCTTGACTTACATTGTGTTCAGTCTGGAAGCAGGCACGGGCAGGGACCTTGCTGGGTCATGTTTTGCAGTGTTTGTGCAAGAGGTCCCTGATCCTAATTTTTTAGCCTTTGGGGAACAGCATCGGTGAAAGCAGTTGTAACCCAGAGCCTGCTTGTCAAACATGAGAAGAGTCTGTCCTTTGATGGAGAGTGCCGTGAGCAAGGTAGTGATGGTTCTTGCATGGCATTGTGTTTGTGAAGGGGCTGGACTCTTCCCAGGGAACCTGGCTATGCTGGAGATTCCCTCTCCTGATTCCCGACCAGATGCTTCCCCTGAGTACCAACTGCACTGGCAGGGCTCAGGCTGGGAGAGCACACGATATGCCTTTGGAAAGGTTTGGCTGCCCCTTCATGTGCCCTTTTGGGCCTTGGGCTAGTCAAGCTTCAGGAAGGGCAGAGAGGAGAAGGTCAGTGGATGAAAGCATCTTTAGAGTAAAATGCTTTGCTGGGATGCAAGGCAGAATGACTTTGTCACTCAATTAGGCTGGACTTTGAAAGCACGGAATGAAGTGTCAGATGCGGCAATGCAGCCCTTGTCAGCACAGTGTGTGGGAGGCAGCCTGACAGAGGGGAGGGAAGTGAAGAGGGTTTGTTCAGCAGCTGGCACAGCAGCTGGGCCCTGCCAGCTCGCATACGAGGAGCTTCGTGCCTATTGGTGACTGCTTCTTCTCTGACTGTGGCACTTGGCACTCTAAGTCTCGTCCTCCTAGTTCTTCCCTGGCACAAGGCTCGGCAGCAGATGCGTGCCCTGAGGAAGCAGAGAGCCCGGGACCAGCACAGAGTTAGATATGCAAAGAATTTTGAGGCCTGCTCATATTAAGAGATTAATAAACAAGAGATAGTGGCTTCTAAACTACATAGTGGCAAAACTGCTTTGAAAAGCAAACTAGCCTTAAATCCCTATTAACTACTCTGTCCCTATTGAATACCTTGGCTTGAAGGCTGATCCATTTCATGCACCCTTCTGTCCAAATCAGTGAGCACTGGATGAACACCCATCCTGAACTGTGAAACTCAGAGCCTTGTCAGAGGAAATAGCTCCCTCATGAAATTCAAAGGCCTCTGTAACTGTGCAGAATGGATGTAAATAGGTGTGAGGGTCTTCTTCAGAGGCTGACTAGCCCTCCTGGCTGAAACACATATATAGTCTGTGCTTTTCAGTACTGCGGGAACATTGCAAATGTGCATGGTGGTCGAGATTTTCAAAAGTCACAGGACACCCATAATAGAACTGGTGCCTAAATCCCTGAGATTATGTGGAAAGGTAGTCACAAAAGCTGTGACGAAGATCACAGTGAGAATACCTTGGGGAAGGAGGTCAGAATCATCCTAATTGGAAGCTGAGAGATTTCACAGACAGGGCTTCTGTTTGCAGCATTTTCCTGAATCCTAGTGTCATTTAACAGTCTCAGGATGACTCTATAAACCACTCCTTTTCACAGCCAGGTCCAAAAAGCTGTTCTAGGAAGCTAGGAGTTATTGGATTTTACAGAGGTGACTTAGCCTGGTTCCTTCTACCCCCATATATCCTTCTTTCTCCTCAGTCCCACAGCACCTCTTGCCAGCATCAAACACTGTATTAGAGCTACTGCTCCAGTGCAACATCTTAAAGATTTCTTCCCCGAAAATGGCGATCTCACTGCATTTCCAACTCTGTGTGCCATGTGGGAGCTGGAGTGTGTCTGAGCATCTGTTCCTGTGCTTCTGCAGCTCGAGCAAAGAACATTGCTTTTACCTGTCTGTATCCTGGGCGACTCAGTGCACCCATACTATTCCTCTCCAGCCTCTCAGCCCCAAACAGTCGCATTGCATACACATTAGTTTGAACCTAGACCCTGGTACCAGGCATTTCTCTTGGCAGCGGAAGCAGAGCTTCCATGCTCTACACTGTCCAGGCAGCCTGCCCTACTTAGCAAGGACCAGGCCCACACCATGACATGTGCAACAAAGGCAGGATAGCCTGAGTGTCCTGGAAAGGGTGCTCAAAATCAACCAGTTTTGGTTGGGTAGCTTGCTGATATCATCCTTCTCATCTTCAGTACCCTCCATGCTACTGTAAGTGCTGCTGTGTGGCAGAGGGAATTGCACCCACTGTAGCTTACTGAAAGCTGAGCACCAGGTGAGTTGCTGGAAGTCCTGAGTCTCAGCCACTCATCTGTGAGCAATCAGTGTGGCAAGCAAGGTTTTCCTATTTTGTCTCTTGTTAGGTTTTCCTACAGACCAGTTGCCGTCAGAATACTGCAATCAGCTCAACATCCATCAGAAAGTGAGAACCTGTGTTGTTCGAAGGCAAAAAGAGCATCAGCTGCTTCCAGGAAGGGACAACTGGTGCCAATTTATGGTTTGCTCTCAAAGGGCCTGACAAGCATCTTATTGAAACTGATGGAACAGCTGGCTTTGATTATATTGAGTTCAGCTCCAACACAAAACTCTGAGGGCACTTTACAGCATCTAATGATAGCTTCCTACGTAACTGTCTTGGAAACCTGATCTGTTTTCCTTCCAGCCCTATTCCAGTCCAGGTTGGCTTGTGTTTCTTTGTGCACTAAAGCTCTTGTTGACTAAATCTGCTGGGACAAACACATAACTGGTGCTTAAATCCCCAGACAAAAGCAAGCGCAGATGCCTTTTCTGCTTTGAAATATCTAAGGTCTTTCTCTGCATAGCAAGAATCCATGCCCTGAATGGACTCGGGGAGGGCAGAAAGGGGCTTGCTGCCTGTGAGGCCTGGTTAATATGCCTCTGACTGACTGGCTTTGTGCCTTCTCTTTAGCTCCTTGTGAATGAGAATGGCTTGCTGGCAGGTAGCCTGAGGGCTAGCTATGGCTAGCTGTGAAAGGATGAGCTGGGAAATAGGAGCAGGAATAAAAGTAGGGAGTAGCAGATGAGAAGAGGAGGAACTATGCTCATTGATGAGCGCTTTGCTACTGAGACTACTTCTGTGTGTAGTGTAGCCTTCTCTCGTTATCTGCAGTAGATCCCTACAGCACCCATCACCCACCTAATTGATTCTCACCTTCTTGAAAGTTGCTCAGAGGGATGTTTGGGAGCCAGCCTTGCCTTGCTAATTGTTTTCTCAGCTCTCTCAGCAACCCAGGGCTGAACCACGGCTTCTGTATCTGAAGGCAAAGGGGTTTAGATGTCATGTGACAGTGGCATTGGCAGGACCCTGATGGTTCATACATGTTGCTGAGGTATTTTCTAGTTTGGGTAGCTCCCAATTATTTCATTTGCCCAACACATACTGTAGGAAGACTCTTCTGCTCTCTCTGCCCAGCTGTTTGCTGCCAGACTCGGTTTCTCGGATACTAGCCACAATTTTTGGGAACTAAGATTTGTTACATTGTCAAAGGTAAATGCTATATCAGAAACAGTGTACTCAAAGGGTGGGGTGCATACTCTAGTTTAGCACAGCAGGTAGCCTGCTTCCAGCTTCTGGAATTTGCTTCATAAGCCCAGTCACTACTGTTCTTTTTATTTCTTTGCATATTTTTATTGTGAATGCTGTGTAAGTCTGTGGACTTACAGAAGCTCAGACTGATTTGTAAAATAGTTACTCAGTTTTCCAGGTACCTTCTAAACCCTTATTTAGAAGCTTCTCTCCTATCTCACTCTGAAGCCGTTAAGCATGTGGAGTATGTTCAGCAGCTGACAATTACACTGAGATCTGGAAATAATACAGGTAGAAGAAATAATCCACCAAGATGATGTAGCTGATGTCAAGGTAACATGGCAAAACACCCAATGTGCATTCAGTGCTAAGCATGAAGTGTAGTGTGGGTTCAGGCTGATCTAAAAAAAGAGAGAAAAAATATAATTCACTGAAAAGAATAAAACCAGAGGAAATAGGAACTAGATGCCATCCAGTGCCCCATGTGCGCTGTGAGGGGCAACAAAGTGAGCTGGGCTGGGCTGGGCTGCCAGAGCCAGGGGGAACCAATGAGCTAAGCCTGCTGTTGGTGTTGATTTGTCTGATCCATGGAAAATCAGTGCAGCACTTGTAGCATGCGTGGGAGCTGGCAAGGTAGTACATTTGCCTCAGCACAATCAAAGGGGTCTAGGTCCTTTGGTAGCTTACAGGAGGCTTGTTCTTCTCTGCGTGGGGCACAGAGCACTGCAAAGGGTTTCTGTGGCAGGGCCCCAATGCTCTTCTTGCAGTTCCCATGCTGGGAGGGAAGGGGCTGTGTGGAAAGGGTGGGAAAGTGGCACTGGAAAGTCCTTGGTCCTTCTTGTCTATTACTGTTATGTCTTGTTAATCTGAGGGGGGGTCCCAGGCATTTCATTTGCAAGAAGTATTCCAGGGAGAATTTTCTGCACTAATTGCTGTGCTGTTTACACCAGAGAGATGCAGGGTTTATTATTTCATGCCCTTTAAAACTGGTGGAGGGTGACAGGGATTATGATTTAATCTCTAGCAATTGTCTCTTTCATTGTTGGTAGGTGAAATGTTACTATCATCTGTTCAAAGGTGGAGTGACAGTTCTGTACTAGAACCCAACTAACTGCATCTCAGAAAAATGCTGATACAATCACACACGAGAACTGGATGAGATGAGACACTTCTCCCCGTTTCTGCAGCGCACAGTGGAAGCTGCTGGTATTTGATGAGCAGTAACAAGCTGCCCTACTGTGACACCCCACCAACGCCAATTGTTTATGCCAAGTCTGCTGAGGAACCAACGTGCTGAAGAGGCAGAGTCATGTTTAGCACAATGAGATCCAGGGACTCGGGTGTGTTGCAGTGTTAATTCCTGATACCATTGTCGCTGATGAGAATTTACAGTTTCAGAGAGGCAGGAAAACTCACTCTGAAAAAGAGTTAGAAAGCAATTGTTTCTGCATGAGGTGATGCCATCAGTCTCCACATGCCTGAGGTGTGCAGGTGCAGGATGCTAGGTTAGCCTTACCTCAGTGCTGCAAATTACACTCAAATCCCCCATATCCTTAGTAGCTGTATTGTTGATAACTGCTTCTGGAGGGCACCTTCAAGAAGCATTACCTTAATTCATGGTTTGCCTTGCCTCCCTCAACCTCTCTCTCCAGTCTTCTGTGAAAGTCTCCCTGTTCTCTGCTACGCTCCAGCCTTGCCTGCTCCCTGTACCCCAGCACCTCTCAGCCCAGCCCTGGGCACAGACCCTAGAGGGTCAGTTCTGGGGTCGGGGGCTTTGTCCTGGCACAGCTTCACACTTGGGGACTGCTTGATTCTCACATGGGTTGGTTGTTCCTGCGCAGAGGCACAGCACAGGGGTTGCAGATGACTGCAGATGATTCACAAGGATATGATCAGGGTTTTTTTCTGCTGTTGTATAGCAACTCATTACAAAGCTCCAAATTTTTACATTTGGCAATTTGAGAGCATGGGTTTCCTGCACTATGCTGAAAAAACCCCTCTGGCCCTTGGGAAGGAGGTGAACCTAGTGTTCCCAGGCTAAAGCCAGGTGACTGAGGCCTTAGCCCTGTGTGTTCCTCAGAGAGGAAAGTCAGAGATCTACCTAAATGGGAGCAGCTTTCCTGGCTACAATTAAGGTGCCTGCATAGATCCATAACAACACTGAAGAGGTGTGCTTGGGGATAAAAGCACTGTGTGTCCTGGAGCCTGTGACACCTATCCATCTTTATGGCATCACCTTGTCCTTATCGTCTGCATCACACACCTGCCGGAAAGGGCTCACCTGCCTTTTCTGGGTCCATACTCAGGTGTCTGTATCCTTGTGTCAGCCTGACTTGTCTTTGTGTCCCTCTGGAATAAAATGGGATGATATCTGCCTCAAAACTTCTCCTTGATGAGTTTTTCAGTGCTTTCCAGCTCTTTGTGTTCTTCCATGAGGTCCCTGCACACTGTTTTCCCATATTTCTCTATTTCCTCCAATATCAGGGTTACTTACCCCCCCCCCCCTTTCCCTTTGCCAGTGCTCCATATGCTCTCTTACTCCACAAGAAAAGGCTCAGTATAGTCTCCATGCTCTCCCCTCCCAAAGCTCTGTCTTTGCTCAGTAGAGAGTGACAGACCTAGTCGAAGCAGAGGAGCCAGAAAGCTGGATGGCAGGGCCCTGTTACCCTGTTGCAAAAATAGCTACACCACTCTATATTCCTCCAACGGAGCAGGAGGCCCTTCACTGCAAGCCTTGGAAGAACAAATTGAAAAATCCTGAGCTGGAATGGACTCCCCCCACAAGGAGGCTAGTTACCGTGTGCGAGGAGAGGCAAATTCAGAGTCATTAAATAGGAAAGGATCAACTCATCACGTGCCCTGGACTTTTTAAGCAAACACAGCAGGAGAATAAAGTAACTGTGCCTTCCCTTCCCCCACGCAAATAACTGGAGTCCTTCTTTCAGCAAGTGCCACACAGCTATGTGACTCATTTTCATTTTACAAGATTTCTTGGGTTTAACTGTTTTACTGTCACCTTCAGAAAATGGCACACCTCTTCATTTTCCTGTCAGTGGCCTCAGACTTTTCTGCTTGAGAACTTTCTTTTGGAGGACACGTTAGGATTTAAGGGATGGTCAAACAATCTCCTGACTGCCACGTCTGTGCAGGCCATGAACTTTAACAGTGCAGGTACGATGAATATGTTTTACTATAGCAACTTTTTGTGCCCTGAACACTGTTAGAAAGGCAGGGAGCGCTTGTTCCAATGCTATTCTGAACACTACTGCAAACCAGCTCTGTCCTCAACATACCCTCCTGCCTTAGGCTTTCTCAAGGGTGAGTGGAGTGCTCCTTCTCTACTTCTGATTGATCCTCTGCTGACCAACAGTTCTCTGTCCTTCAGCTGTGCTGTGGCTTTACCATTCCTTAAACTGCACGTGACCTTGGTTTAGTGTTTATATAGAGCCCCCCAGCCCCCATCCGTTCAGACTCTGAGAAACTGGGTTTTCTTCACGGCATCTCAAGTCCATGCTGTCCCTCACACGTGCTCTGACACTATCTGGGGAAGACCAGCTCTGTCTGCCCTGCGCTTTCCATCCAGCCCATGGCTCCCTTCTGAACTGCCCAGGAGGGGGAAGCTGGCCCTGGGCACAGGAGCTGCTAGTGTGGAGTCCCTCTGTGTGAGACCACCCCTGGTTATGAGCACTCATCAGGTACAAAACCTCAGGATGCTTGCCTGGCACTGGAGTCAGACCCATCATTCTCTGGCTTTCAGTTTGTACAATGAAAACCATCACCATTAGGTTCCCAAGGAGCTTAAGCTGGAAGTTTTGCATTTGTTTTGACATTTGAAGGGGCTACTTTTCAACTTGTAGCAGGTTTTGGTGAAAGCAGATGTTGGGGTCAGCCATCCAAGACTGGGAATCAGGCTCTGGAGTCCTTACCCAGAGAAGACTCTCGCTTTCTGTGTAGCTGGCATTTTCTAATGGCCTACCTGTCCCTCCTACTCTCTGGACATAAGAATAGTTTCAAATAAATCAGAGAATCTTTTTGTTTGTTTGTTTGGTATTGTGGCAAGCTAACAGTAGTGTAGGGAAACTGTATTATCCCAAAGGAAAAAGTTACTTTCATCTTCTAGTACACACTTCATTGTGGAAAAATAACTGAAGAAAAGAAAGAGTCATTTTTTGCCCAGACCATTCTACGCCCAGTTTGCATCACGGCCTGTGAACTCTTCTGGCACGCCTGAGGAGGCAGGGAGCTGCAACACGGCCTGGGAAGAAACAGCAAGAGGTAGAGGGGCAGGAACTTCTTAATGCGTGTAATTGCCAAACCCGTATATTATGTGAGTACCTCTGAAATTCTCTGATTTGGTGCCCTCTTCAGATGTGTCTGATCACACTGAGTGACAGCAGAGAGAGGCAGAAACTGGTTTTAGGAAATTTTAATCAAGCAAGAGTTGCAGAGCGCATTACTGAGCGGTAGATTTCAATCGGTAATCCCCAGGAACACAAAAATAATTAGCTTTGGGGATTTCACCGTAGTGTCACTGCAGAGAATTTATTCTGTTGACCTCCAGAAATATATGCCAGTGGAGAAAACCTAGTCCTTACACTCAGGAACTCTCAGTGAGCTAAAGCTAAGGTAGCCAAGGATGGGACACAGGTGGTACTCTAACAGAAGTGTTGATGCTGGCCTTGCTTTAACTTTATTAGAGGGGATCGTTTTCTGTGACAGAGAGTTAAAGAGAAAAACCTCAGGAAACCCAAAGAGCTGAGGGTCATTTTGAGTGCTGCTGTCTGCTCAAGTGCAGCAGAATAACCAGCTGTTGTTTCTGCCTGACATCTTAAAGAAAGACTCTCTGCAGATTGAAGAACAAAGGCTGTATATATACATATATATGTAAGGGGGAGCAGAGAAGCCCCTAGCAAGGGAACAAGCCTCGTTCACCCCAGCAGGTTATTGCACTCCGGTGTGATGCAGGAGCCCACGGAGAAGCTGCCCGGCATCAGCACTATCAGTGCGATTTGCTTGCAGCGGTAGGGTTTCCCACCTCAGGCACAGTCCCTGGGTCTCCCTCTGTGTGGGCAGGCTCAGTGCAAGGGAAAGGGTGGCTGTGGTGAAGTGTGTATGTGTTACGAGAGGGTGTAATTTTGCTTTTCCTCCTCTGAAATAAAATTCACGCTTAACTTCAGTATAAGCAGTTTCCCCAGCACCAGAAACATCCACTAGCTTTTTTTCTCCTCTCTCCCCTGCCTCCTTTATTCACTATTTTCCCTTCGGAGTCTGTAGCCCTAACAAAGGAAAAAAAATCATCACTGCAGCTGTCTTACTGCTGTTCTGCTGCTCCATGCTTAATATTCAAGCTGGAAAGCTGATGATTTTAGCTTAGAAACAAGAGAAGAAGGACTTACACAGCAGATTTGGTGAAGCATCTCTCTGCCTGTGCTCCTCTCCTCCCACTCTGTGCATGAAAACTCTCAGATTTCACAGTGGTAATTTCTGCTCCTAATATCAAATCCTGAAGTACTCAGGTCCTGAAGTTGTTTCCAAGTCACCAAACACCCATGGGAGATTTGCTGAGGTTTGGTCCAGTGGGTGAAAGGGAAAGAAGGGAGTGATTGTGGAAGTAAATAACACCCTGAGTGTGAGAACTGAGGTAATTTTTATTTGCTTCCCATCAAACCGTACTTATCTTGTCTGTAGAGGCTCTCTCTGGCACTGTCTTGTTTTACTGGGGGTTTTGGTACCCAAATAGCATTGAAACTGGGAACACAGGACAGAAAATTTGCATCAAAATCTCAACATCACACCTTGGTTCAGCCACGTAAATGCCATTACACTTCCGTGGTGTTTTCTCTGCAGTAGACACGTGCCCCCGGCTGTCCCTGGGCAGGAAGAGGGTATTACGGCTGTGTCCACCATGGGATCTGGATTGGATTCCTAGGTCAGCTACAAATTAGTGACCCTCAAACAGGGATTACATTCCTCTGTGTCACAGGCCATTGAACATACACTCCTGTAATAATTTCTTGTTGCTAATGTAATGATTTTTGGTTAGAAACTCTGAGGAGGAGAAGCGTTTAAGCTGCAGCACACTGCTGTATGTGCAAGGAGTCTCTTAAATTGTGAAGAGGAGCCCATACTATGACGTGCTAGTGGTGTGAGGACAGCTGTGTTAGTTCTGCAGGGCAGAAGGGACATGGCAGATGCGACACAGGTCACAGGTATCCCATTCTGATGTCACTTGGTCTGGAACAAATTAAACTGGGGCAGTGGCCGGGGGCAGGGGGGAAGATTGTATCTTTTAAAATAATGCCAAAAACTTGGGGGGGTGTTCAGTGAAGACCTACATTAGTTCTTCCCACTGCTGCCCTGCAGCTTTTAATTAATCAGGTCCAATTACTCAGCCTATATCCATTTGAATAGTGGATAATACTGGAAGGAATTCACTTTCAATGGGATTTGTGGCCCCCTTCCCTTAAGTCATTTTCAGATAAGAGATTATAAATGTTATGAAGTCTGCACAGATCAGTGTGATCCGAGTGGCAATAATTCATTGTTGCTAATGCAGCAGTGTATTTATTCAGGGAAAAAAATTGGAAATCAGGAGGTGAGGAGATAGTCTTTTAATTTGCAGGAAAACAGTAATTTATGATTATTTTGCCTTTAATTCAGAGAACAAGCACAGCTGTTGTTTGAGGCTCTTAATCTGATTACTGAAGTGCTAGCCTTTCAGTCTGCTGTGAGCCAAGGGGACAGGCACTGCCCTGAGCCAACAGAGAGCAGCTTTTTTTTGCAAGGGAGACTGGACTTGCTTCCAGGTTGTGATTAGACCCATGTGCTTCAGCTTGTCTCAAACGTTTCCATCTTCTGTCTAATGTATTCCCTGCTTGGCTCACGCACCCAGGGTAAACTGAGAACCAGTCAGTGGTGGGTTTGTGCTGCTGGAGGACTATTTCTGATGTGCTGGGAAAGTTCTCAAAGTCTTTTCCCACCTTGTCTCCTCCTTCGCCTCCTCCTGCCTCCTCTGTCAACTGCCAAAACATCACACTTGCTAGTGACAGCACAGGAGTCGAGGTAGTGTCCCGTCTTACACAGCTGATAGTGGTGTCTGGAAGCCACTAGCCCTGCTCATGGGAAACCTTACACTCTTCAGAGACAAGGCACTCCAGCAGGCAGCAAACATTGCGGTCCCACCTTGCCCTAAGTCTCCTCTTCCATCCTGTCTTCCTTACAGGGACGGGTGCCTGAAAAGCTTTGACACCCGCGCAGGAACTGGGGCACAGGGGCACTGGGGCAGCACTTTCTGGCTCTTAGAAACACAAGAGCTACTAAAGAATAATTTAAAAACCGTAACTGCCTTTGTGAAATGGGGTGGTATTATATTCCCTTTTATTCTCCTAATGGAAACAGTAGTGACTGATCAGTTCAAATGAAGTGCAGTGTATAATCTGTTAATGTAGTTGTATCCCATGGCAGCTGTCGGTTGGAGAGAATGGAAGTACCCTGGCTTTCATTCCTGTCTAGGGAAGTTCGCTGGGATTCAGATATTTTCTACTATCCCTCATCCTCTGCAGCAGACAAAGTGGAACAAATGTCCTTGAGTGCTGGTGATAACTTGCAAGGAACAGAGGTGATGAGCAGAAAATAGTGTGATGAAAAGAGACTATAGGGGACGAATAACAGCATATGTCCTATTTTGCTGCAGGGGCCTTCTGTTTAAAGCAAACTCTGGGGTTTGGATGTAGTATTGTTCTACCTATGCAACTGTGGATTTTTTTCCCTCTGTGCTCAGTCTTCAACAGAAGAGATCTCTCAGGTTTCAGAGTCTCTCTGTAATTAGAAAGAACAGCTTAAATCCTGACTTCAAACGAGAAGCCACCAATCTGCTGTGTAAACAGAGAGCTTGAGTGAGCTCCCAGGAGGGTCTTTAAAATATGTTCTCCTAAACCCCTGGGGGGCAGGAGCCAGATCGAGGAGGGGATGAAGCCCCGCATTGCTACCAAGCAGTCACACACACTGGGGACATTAGGGAGCGCAGGGAGGAAGCTGCCCAGTGTAGCTGCCCAGCATGCTTAGTTTAAGAGCGTGGCTCTAATGTCAGATCTCTGCTCTCCTGCAGCCTTCCAAGGCTGCACAACTTTCACCTGCATCAGGAGGGAGCCCAAATGATTTTCTGCCTAGGTAGTTGAATTGAACAGCAACCGGTGCTGGAAGTTTGGAACATAACATGATACATGATCCAGCATCAGTCCTGCAAGGGTTAAAGTTCCCTCTTTATCATTTTGTGAGTACACTGAAGCTGGCAAGTGACATCTCAGGTGTTTGAGATCTATAGTGCTTCATACTGAACTGGCACTGGGCTCCCTCCAGCTGGACTTCCCTTCCTGTAGAGCCACAGTCTGAGTGGGTCGGGAGTTATGCATCTGTCTGGATCCTGAAACAGCTTCGTGGCAAAGACTGCAGGGGCCTTCCCCCAGCTGCTGCAAACAGCAGTAACACTGCTGTCTTTGTATGGATATTGAGAACAGACTAAAGAGGTAGGCTGAGGTGTGAAAGTCTACCAGACCTTTTGCAGAGGATAAAGGAAATCTATGCAGGAAATCTATTGTCTCACACTACCAGCCTTATCTGTGCTAATTGTTGTTAAGGGGATTTTAATGTCTATAAATAGGAATCTCTGGAATTCCCTGGTAAGCACATACAGCTGACTTGCTCTCAAAATTGCCAGTATAGCAGGTATAGCGGAGGTGCTGCTTAGAGCTCATGGGGACTTTGGCAGGCCAAGAATGAATGAGATCAATTCCTGCTGGCCTTAACTCTCAGCAAAGACCAAGAATGCTCCTGACAGCTTAAGAACTGATCAGGGTGTGTATGACTGCGTCAAGGCACACTTATACCCACTTGTGCTGCCTTATTCTGGCTTAAATTGTTCATGAAGAGCAAGACTTAGCATTGCAAACCCATCTGCACAGACTTCTCTACTTGCTTTTAAACACTCTGAAAATACAAAGGGTAGACCTGGAGAAGTGAATTTTGCTTGCCTTAGGTCTTTTGTTGCAAAGCCATCTGACATTCTCCCCGGGAGCTGTGCAAGCAGTGATGGTGGTACATTTGACCTTCATTTTCAGGGGGAAGAGCCTGCAGGCACCCTGCCAGGGCTCCCAGCCCTGCCCTGCCATCCCCACCAGTTGCTGGTTCTTCTGACTCCTGCCTGCCCAGCACTCCCAGAACCCTCATGCTTTGTTAAATCTGCATGGGCTGTTTTGCAACGTGGACCCAAAGTTTTGGAGATTATGGGAACAGGATGGGGTGTTTCTTTAGTGCAGAGGGTGAAGCACATCTTTGGCTACTCATAGAGGCTGGGAAGGGCTCTCTTTTTGTTTCTCAGGGCCAGCACAGTAAGAAGCTGGCTAGATACTTGCCCTCTCTGTCTTCCCTCCTTACTCTTCCATACTGCAGCCAGCTCTCCATCTGATTCCTGTGTTGTGTGGCTAAGAGGCTCTACCAACCTTTTCCCCGCAGCTGTGAATGCCAGTTCGCCAAAAAGCAAGCAAAGGACCCTCAGACCCTTGCAACATCCCATCCTTTGTGGGATGAATGACAACAAAGAGGCAGTCAGCAGCACAATGAGGCAAGTTTCCCACTTCCCTCCTCCCATTCCCGCTTCCCGATAAGGACATGCAGGCCAGAATCAGTCTTGTTATCTTGGTGTGAATCCTAATGACTCTTGTGTAACGTTTTGGGCAGCTGGCAAAAGGCATGTGGACTATAGGAATTGGTTCTGGCAGGGCTGTGTAGGGGTGAGCCCTGCTGTATGGGACTGGCTGAAATCTGAAACCCGGAGAGCTTGTGGGGCAGCAGCCGGGGTTGCCGCTCTGGCACATCCTGCTGTGGCGCTCCTGAGCTCTGCCTGCACGCTGGCATGGCAGCCACTGAAACCAGAAGTGGAGAAATGGAAAATCAGGCACAGCTTTGTTTGAACTGCGCATTTCCAGTCATTCTGGAAAGGAATCCTCCTACCTAGACTGCTGTCTGGCAGTATACCATGTATAGGCCATGTGTACACAGTTGGAAATTAATTGCAATATCCCAAGGGGGAAAGTATCTAAAGGTGCACGGTACTCAGTCATTTCGTGGGCTGTGTGGGTGGAAATGCACAAGTGGTACCAGAGAAGAAAGAGTTATGACTGTTTGCTTGGAGAAAGGTCCCCCCGAAACGGCAAAGATGAGCAATGTGAGCTAGAAATGATGTGAGGTTTGATCTGGGTTAAAGAAGGCTGGTTAGCCTAAAGAGGACTTAGGCCAAACAAAAGATCAAACCTTTAACCAGTGCAAATCAGCGTACTCCATTTAGGTCAGCTGGCCCATAATGAGTTTGTGGAAGAGGGACTTGAAAAGCTGTTACTCTAAAGGTGATGGGAACATGATAGTAGACAGCAAATTGCATGTCATGTGTGACTACAGTGTGTTATGGTAACAAGAGAAAGTAGCTAATGAGATTCTTATCTGTGTATGGAAAGGCATCAAATCATGGCTGAGGGAGGCAGCAGTTCCTCTCAGTGCCTCTGATGAGATCCCAAGCAAAATATACTGCATTCAGCTCTGGGCTGTATCACAGCAGAAAGGTATGGACAAATCCCTGAGGATTCAGGGAGGGGCACTGAGATGTACTGTAGGACTGGAGAGACTGATTGGTGAGCGGGGAAAGAAAAAAAATAAGCAACATAGATAACAAGGAGCCTGAGAAAATGAGATTACATGTGTCCATGTGCTTGCCACGTGTGAGTTCCATAAGAGTGAGGAATAATTTAAGTGATTATAATGAGCTATAACCAGGAAAAATGGGACGAAATTATAAACCAGGATTGACACTAATATTAGGCCATTCCTCCCCAGGGTACCACACAGACAAGTCTCCCCTGGGGAGAGGGTGGGGGAAGTGCTTTTGCATGGCATACCCAGCTGGAGAAAACATCCTTGGCCCTGATCCCTTTCATGGTAACGGTTCCATGTAGCTGCTGCACTAAGGTTTTGGGTTTCCCTGCTCCATTCTTCTCCTCTCTGTTATGGTAGATATTGATAGCCTTGCCCAGAGCACTTCCCTTCTCCTTGCTCCACTTGGATTCTTAGTGTACAAGTTTGGGCTGTGCTGGGAAGGGTGTTGATTCAGCGGATTGCCCTCCCTCTGTTGAGAAGCACTGGTGCTGGGCAAGGGTAGCATTGGAGGGGGATGTGGGTAGGTGAGTGCCATTAGCAATCTGTTGGGAGAAAGTTGCCAGCAGCGGGGAAATAATGGTGTGTTGTGCATGTGATCCTTTGCCCTTTTTGCTGATGAAGGAGCCTCAATCAGTCCTGCCCCTCTGGGTAGGGGATGGGAGTGCACACTGGGCCCTCTGTTAATAGCTGGGAAGAAATTCAAGCAGTCAGCACCACCTCCAACACAGGCAGCCCCTCAGTCAGTGGAATAAGGCGTGAGTTCCTCGACTGTAATGAGCTTGTTTTTCCATGAGATTGCTGTAATAAGCTGTAACGAACAAAAAGCTGCAGGGTACAGAGTGAGTGGGTGATAGAATGGCAGATGAAATTCCATGTTGATAAACGTAGAAGTGATGTAGGGAAAAACAATGATAAGTGGATGTGTACATACATTAGCTGTTACCACCCAGAAGGGAGAGCTGGAGCCATCCTGGGAAGGAAAACTGTGCAGCATCAGTCACACTGGAGGTGGGGGGAGGG
Organism: Rhynochetos jubatus; assembly: GCA_027574665.1. NCBI lineage: Eukaryota > Metazoa > Chordata > Aves > Eurypygiformes > Rhynochetidae > Rhynochetos > Rhynochetos jubatus. The sequence goes on along the minus strand of CM050654.1, from coordinate 14,796,021 downwards.
AACGGTTGGGAAAGGAGCCGGCAGCAAAACAGAAAACATCATTATACTGCTGTATAAATCCATGGTGCGTATGTGTCTTGAATGCTGCACGCAGTATTGATCCCCCAGAGAGGATGTAGTGGAATGGGAAAAAGTGTGGCAGTGCTAACAGGAGACCTGCAGTGTGACACGGGGCTCTGGGTGGGAGCAAGAGGCAGGGACAGAGCCGGGAGCAGCCACAGGGTGACATTTTGAAGAGCCGTGGGTCAGGAGTGACAAGCACAGAGGCAACAGGTATGAAATAACTCCCTTAGGAAGGGACACTAACCAGGCTCTGCAACTTGGAACGGTGACAGCTAAGGGAATTACACTAGAGATCCATCAAGTCATGATGTGCATGGAGACGTGAGCAAGGAATGAGTGTTCACTATTCATCACAGGATGGGAGCTAGGAGGCAGGAAACAAAGTTATCGGGCAAAAGTTTTAAAGGAAAGTGAAAAGAATTGCTTTTTCATCGATGGATGGCCAAACCTGGAACTCACTGCCACAGGACGCAAGTCAGTGACATGGTTATAGAGGAGTTCAAAGGGTTGAAAACTCATGAAAGTAAAGTCTAAAAAGGCATGCTGAACTCAGGGAGGCAGACGCAGCCTCCAGCTCAGGAAGTTTCTACGCTCCAGATTGAAGGAAGTTGGGAGAATCTCCATCCTGTTCCTCTCCTGCGTTTTGGTCTAAGCTGCCCCATTGGCTACTGCCAGATAGGATGCAGAATAAGATGGAGTTTAAGTCCAAGGTAGGTATGGCAGAGGCTGGGTTACAGGTCTAGCTGTGGCTAGACCAGGGCAGACTCTACATTCTCCAGGAAGCAAGGCAACACAGCAATTAATGTACTCATTCTTGTGACTGATGCTCTTTCATCACAGTCCTACTCTAGGGAATGCTTAGCTGTTCAGGAGCATGTGAGATTAATTCCTAACAAAGAATTGTCCAACCATTTCCTTTAGGGAAGCAGCCACAAGAAGATAGACCTTTGTTCTGCATCACTGACCGCTTTAGGTCATCCCCAGAGATGGATTTAAAGCAAAACCTCTTGAACCCTCTTGAACTTTAAGGAAACTCATTCCTGGATTTTCCATCTGGCTCAAAAGCTCTACAAGGGCTGAGATTCAAACACCTCTGAACTGAGGGGAAGTCTGGAACCAGATCCACAGCTGTAGCTCGAGGCCATCCCGAGCTTTTCATGTCAGCTTTCTTTGAGAGCGCCGTCTCCGTTCTGCGTGGTGCAGCTGGGCCACAGGCCATGCGGCAGATAGAGCGAGAGGAATTCCTCTCACACACCACTCACACAGAAAATTTACCTTCAGGTAAACTACATTAAGAAGGCTTCATTATATCGGACAGCTGTTTACTCTGCTGAAGAGGGTGAGGAGGCCTTCTTTTCTGCTTTTCCAGGACTTTCATCTCCCCTTTCTTTCAGGAAGAGTAGGTGTAATAAGATTTAAAGCTCTGCCATGTAATTGTCATGAAGTTTATATCCCATGATTCCTGTTTGTGAGCAGAAATAAATTAAGCACCTGGATAAGCCCTCTCTCTCTCTCCTCTCCCAAGCACCCAATGTGATGAGAAAACTGCTGAGAAACAACCACAATTAATGACAGGGTCACATTTAGTTCAGCACCATCGGCTGGTTAATTGGCTGATTGCATTACAGTTCCCCTTATCTGCGTGCCAAGATAGCTTCTAACAAGCTGCTTGCTGGGTAATTAAGCCTGTCCAGGTTTTAGATCCTGAAGCTGGGTCTGCGTTAAGGGACTGTGCCATGACGAAGCCCTTCCTCTGCTAGCAGGGCTGCTTCACTCCAAGCCCTACTGTGGGTCCGGCTGGCAGACGGGGCACACAGAGACATTGCTTTCCAGGAAGAAAGCCGGCTTTTGCTTTTGTGAAAAGAACCTACACCCTGTATTTCCTCGTGGTGCTTGATGCTGCGTGACAGATCAGCAGCAAGGCAGCGCCTTGAGAAGTTAACCCCCCCCATGCAAATGCAGATAATTTTAATGAACAAACCCATAATGTGATCTGCTAAAAAAAGGAAATAATAAGTTTAGAAAGTAACCATAGATCTGATCAACAGAAAGGAAGAGCAAGAGGAAAATTAAGATGGAGAATCATTCTGCAGCTGGACACTGGCTTGGTGGGAAGGGCCAGGCTTGAGTGTTCGTTCACAGGGAAGAGCAGACACCAGCAGAGAATCTGGTAGCCAGGGTGGTCTGTCACTTCTGTCATTGTAGTGCCTCCTGCCACAGGCTACCAGGTGGGCTTCTGGGGGTGAGGTGTACCCTTGTTTGTCCTGGTGAATGGACAAGACAGTAGGGCAGATTTTATATACTTTAATCTACAAAAGCCCTTTCTGGGTTCTTAGACGAGCTGTAACTGAGGCATTCACCTCGGCCCTCTCCAGGCTGTGATGTGCCAGACAGCCAACAGGAGATAGGCACAAGGTGATCAAGGCAAGAAAATTGAAACATGGTGGAGGTGAATGATTTGAAACATTAATTTGTGTAGCCTCTATTTACAGATTTCTCATGTAAATACTTCTAAATGTGAGTGCATGGGAAGTAGGTCACTTTGGAATAAGATTCTTGGAAGCAGGGATGTTGGAGATGCACATGGAGAAGGCATAATGCCAGGATTAGCAGGCGTGCAGCAGGGATGTAGGCAATTGGATGCTTTGAGCTGGGGCAAATGGGGAGAGGTGCTTGTATTTTTACCACCCTTTCTCTGCTCTCATTTTTAGGAGGAGATTGGTTGTCTTCAGCTTTTTTTCATGGAAAACTTTCCTGTATCGTGTGCTCTCAGTCCTTGCTTTAACTTGCATCAGTCACATGTGAAAGTAGCCCAAATGAGTTTCACTTCTGAAAGCTGGAAAAGAAAGGAGATGGCCTCAGAGATAGCAGGATCTAAACGAAATAGGACTTAATGAGATGAAACTTGAGGTATTCCTCAGATCCCCTTTGCAGCTTGGCCAGTGCAGGAACACCATGCTCCTCATGGGCTATGGGACTCTGTCTGAGTGCTCCCAGCTGAGCTGGGTTTGGCTTCAGCCAACACCCCGGGGGATGTGAAGTGTGCAGGGCAGGTACCCCATCTGAAGCAGACTTCAGAGCATGCAGAAAAGACCTCCAACTCCCTGCCAAACAGGACATGAAAGGCTTTGTTAGCTGGCTTACCTGGACCACCAGGAGACACTGGATATCTGACACAAGTTCCTAATTATGAAGGTCTGTTGTAGTGTACATGCATGCACAAAAATCCTCATTATCAAGCATTTCATAAACCACACTTGGCCCATGGTCTGCCAACTTGTCTGCACTTATCAATTCAGCCAGGTGAAACAAACGCACAAAAGGCATTGCATAACAGAGATAGTGGATTGCTTTAAAAAGTGGTGTCTCTGGAGGTAGCTGGGCAAGGCTCTGTGGCCTGAAAGTGGGCACTGTGCTGAGGAGGGGAGATCAGCATGATAAAGACAGAAGAGCTGAAAGGACACAAAGGGAGCTAGGGAGCAGGAAGGGGAAGGCACTGAACGGGGCATGGGGTCAGCAATTGAAATCTTGAAGAGGAAGGACAGATGGAGGGGAGAGAGGGAAGATGTGACACGAAGCAGAGAAAGGCAGCTTTACTTGTGAGGAAGTGGGGAGAGATGAGATTACATGGCAGCAGTGAAAGGAAGAGAGGGACATGCCTGTTCAGTTCAGTCTGCCCACAATCAGTAGCTGAGAAATCACTAGTCCTTAGCAGCATAAGCCACCCTCGATGAAGAAAACAACAGTTTTGCAGGAAAGAGAATGCTTTCAGACACTTGTGACCAAAAGAAGTAGTGCCTATGGCTCCGTGTCCTTTCTTCCTCTGAGGCTACTGGCAGGCAGGACAGTTGATCGAAGAGTTGGATGTTTTTTTCTCTGTGGTCACGGTTGTCAGAAAGGAAAGGTGCTAGGAATTTCATAGCACATGCTCTGCCAGCGTAGATTATCATTCTGTTTCTGGTTCTTGACTAACAAACAAATGGGAATGCTGGAACGTGATACACTGCCTACCCTTGAAATGTGTGTGCATTTGTCAAGTCTCCTTTTAGCCTGGGGAGCTGCTCCCCCATTTTCCTGTCCCACTTTGGTTTAGCTAAACAGTTTTTGGCATACCTGCTCCTCTTGGGGACAGCGCGCTCTGGACACCCGCAGCTCTCTGATGTGGCCCAGCCCCTTAGCATGGGCGTCCCAACCCCACAGCAAGGAGGGGCTATTCCAGAAGAACTTTGCCAGGTTGCTGCTACCTTCGTTTTTGCTGGCTAACGCTGTCCACACACTGATTTCCACCAGCATTAGTGCATTAGGGGCATTCTTGCATTTCTGGCTGTGCAGCTATGCCATTTGCAGCCTCAGTTGTGGCTGTGTTGGGGATATTCCCATTTCCTGCAACCTTGCAGCTCAGAATTTGTGGGGGCTGAACACTTTGGAAGAAAATTATCTGAGGAAGGCAAGAAGCTCTCCAATATGTCAAAGAACAGGCTGGGAGTATTGTTGTATTTGGTGCCACGTTTTCAAACGCCTGCTGGGAGCAACATCCATCTGTCTTTTGTTTTTTCTTTCTCCAGAAGTATCTACTAAGTGCCATCTGATTGACTTAGAAAGAATGAAACAACCACTGTTCAAGGGAAAATCTAATGCAGTTCAGGTCATCCTGACTTCAATGCATAAGACACCTGAAGGCTTTGATATTATTACTGAGAATATTAGAATTGGTGAAGCTTTAAATACAGCATTTAGAATCTTGGGCAGTTGTTCAGCCTGAGTGGTAATAGGGTTGATGCAGGAAAATCCTGAGAGTATCAAGACAAAAGTTTGGAGTTTGATTGTGGTGTTGTTCTTGTTGTTATTATTATTAAACCGGGCTGCCTTTACAAAGGTACCAATGAGGAATCATGTTGGATTTCCTGTACAACTGCATTGCCCACAAACATCTTGAATATCAAATGCAATCTGCCAGAATCTATAGTCCTGATGCTCTGCCAGAAGGGAGTATATGTATATCCTAATTTTTTTCTTTTTCTTCAGGAGCCCAGTGTTAGCCAATGCCATTCTCCTTGAGAGGCAAGAATTTTAAAGGGCCAGGCCCACATATTTCTGATACAATCCATGGAAACTAGTATTTCTAACAGACCAGCGCTCAAATCTACTATTTGTATCTGTGAAGGCATTGAAGCTTCTCTTTGGTTGTTATGGGGTTTTTTTGTTTGTTTTTGTTAGCTACTGAACTTAGCTAACATGCAGTTTCTGTTCATCTGCTTATGCTGAGGAAGGTCTGAATTCTGTGATGTTGCCTGTACATTATAAATAATGCGCGCACACCTTTTAACCTGGACACTGTGCTGCCTTGTGAGAGTTGGAGAAGTCCCTTATTACCTCAGATGGGATCATTTGTGTTCTGTGGAGTGCAGCACTTAAGTCCTGCCAGCAGGAAGATGCATCAAACCTCCTCTTGCCTTTTTCCCTAGGCTTGCTCTGTGCATCCCTTCTGAGACAGTCTAAGTATGCTGTTTATGGATGTGACTTCTTGCTACCAAAACAGTAATGCTGTCGTTAGTCCTACTTAGATGTGCTGATGGTAGTAAGCCTCATATTGCTAAAAACATATTTTCCTCCAATAATGCAGGGTTTGTTAAAACAAGTGTGCTTTTTAACAGTTTTCACGCAAGCAAGGAGAAAGGGATGGAAGAGCGGAGAGATGTGTTGCTTTAGCTACTCTGGTCTAGTTAAAGTAGCACCATTTTTGTGTGTAGACAAGAGCTTAGGAAATGTGCAGGTCTTAGTCTGGGGGACAGGACTTTAAAGCAGTCATTGAAGTCTAGTGTCAGTTTTCAAGGCTGAAGAATATTATTTTATTTAGGCTTCCAGACCAGCCTTGCTCCAGGAATGCACTTAGGTTGTTTTTAAAGCAAACATGAAATCAATAGCCTGGTGTTCTGCTCTGCTATTTCTTGCCAGAGCCTAAGGACCACACATGGGTTTTCCCTCCTCTTCGTCACACTGCCAGGCATGCTCTCGGATAACGGCAGGCAGTTCTTGTGGATGAATGCAGAGAGGTTCCAAATGGCCAAACATGCATTGGACATCTGGGCAGTTTTAGCTGCAAAGTATTTTCCGTCAGGCTTCCCTCCAGATATTGCTGTGAAAGGACCAACTCACACCACCCCATCACAGATTTTATCCAGCCTCTGGCTTCAGTGGGAGTTTTATCTGACTGAAGCTCAAGCAGGGGCCTGCAGCTTACCTCACCATTCAGAGTGTTCCTGGTGGAACCCAGGGCTGTGGTTTTCATTTTGTCCCTGGTGAATACCAGCCCGGCGAGCAATGGAGCACTGTGCCTCCCTGCACATCACTCCAGTGGTGGGCCACAGCTCACGCTTGCCTGGACCCTTGCTAGGTGCAAGAAAAGAACGTAGTTGTCTCCATCCTGTGCTGGTAACAGGGGCTTCACTTGGAGTAGCAGATACTGAAAGCTTGCCCATGAAGTATTGACTTGCAGTTGGGTACCCACCCTGGCTCCAAGCAGCCACCATCATCTTGAGGTAAATAGCAACCTCTGGCCAGCTACTGCTCCCTCTTGAGCCAGTGACCCAGCTCTCGGCAATTCCCTCAAGCCAGGATAGCTCCTTTCCTCCTGCAGGGCTTGAAGCTGAACGTGTGGTACCAAGGCAGGTCTCCAGTTAAAAATGAAAACACATTAGCAAAGAGGAGAGAAACAGGCTGAAATTGGAAGTGACCATTTCGTGTTTGATGTTATTCAGAGGAGCCTGTTCTTCATTTAGGACATTAATAGTTGCAACAGAAGCTGTAATATTTCAACAACAGTGGTGATTAGGAGCAAAGAGGCAGCTAATCTCCATCTAAAAAGAGCTAACTAGCCCGTCCTTTAGCCCCCACCGCACTGTCACATTTAAATACCATGAATATTCACTGCTTGGCACCCAGCTGGCAGCTGAGCTGTTTTGACACAAAAACCTTCAAACTCAAAGAGTTTTTAATCAGTCTGCAAGAGAGAGAAGAAGAAAGTGAGAGAAAGAAATAGGAACAGAGAAAATGAATCAATGAGTTCAACAGAGAGGGGGGTACCCAAATCCAGTTAACCCCTTCCCTGCTCTGCATCACAAACGCTGCCTCTCTGCAGTCCTCTCCCAGGCTGCAGGGAATGGAGAAAGGGCACCCCATCCCTCCTGGGGCCCCCTGTTCCTCCTGGGTGCTCCATCCCACCCTGGAGCCCCATATTCCCAGGCTTTCCATCCCACCTGAGTGCCCCTTCCCCTGTCTGCCCATTTCCTCGGGCTGTCCCATTCACCCTGGATGCCCCATCCCAGCCTGATGCCCCAGGCACCCCATCCCATCCACCTCCCATACTTAGAATGCACACCCTCCTGCTGCCTTTGCTAGTTCCCTGGTGCAGGGCTTTTTTACTCTCTCCTTGGCTGTGTTTGTGACTGGTTACCAATATGCTTCTCTTGCAGGCAGTACAATTTCACTCTCAATATGTGATGTGCTTTCGAGCAGCCAGTCTTCGCCTGCAAAGAGTTTAATCTCAGAAAGAGGTTTGGCAGTGTTAACAGCTGCCCTCTCCAATATCCTCATTGGAGTCTGAGAGTTACCTACTGCCCACACAAACCCCTTTGCTTCAGTTTTTTCGAGCAGGATGAACCACACAGCTGCAAACAGAAAATCTTGCCGCCTTCTGGAAGGACAAACCTCACAATACTCTGAGGGCCCAAGTTTCACCAGCACCATGGATGTGGGCACTGATGGATCACCCAGCAGTCCCCATTTAACCTGGATCACTCCTATACACACAACTGCATTTCTGTCAAACTAGCCTGAGCACAAAACAGAGAGCTGATGAAACTTCATGCTGTTATGTCAGCTTTGAGCTGGTGGTGGTGGGCCGTTTACACCTGATTTGGCAGGGAAGTAGGGTGGGATTAGGCAGACTATACCCGATCTACTGCAATACTTTGCCATGCAAAACTGACTTGTCTAAATTTTCTACATGGGTTTAACTTGGTGGAGTGAGTTTATGCTGGATCCATGCTTCACGTCATATGGCTGTGGCATTTTTGATCTAATACTGGGAACCACAAAGTCAGATTTATTTTACGATCAAACTGCAGCCTAAGTCTCGAAACTTTGTGGCCCAGACTGCAGACCTCAATCACATGTGAGGAATCCATACTTGCACCTCAGCTGGCTGCATGGTCAGGGCACAGCGGGGTCTTTTCTAACCTACTGTGTCTTCAGTGAGACTGTCGTGTGCTTAAACTACACATAAGGTTGTCCCATCTGCCTTCGGGGTCTTTAACACTGAGATACACCTCGAAAGCCAGTGTCCTCGTTCTATTAAGGAAAACCCATGGAGAAGGGAAGTATAGAGGCCTGGGACTGATTTAGGTAGATTATTGTGGCCACTGCCAAGGACACTAGTATCCAGGAGGGGTCTAAATTGTATGGTGCAGACCTCCAGAGGCAGACCAGTGCTGAGGGGAGGCAATGCAGATGGCAGTGAGAATGCAGTTGCTGGAAATGCAGGCCGGTGAGGAAAATAGGCAGCTAGCACTGGAGGAACGAAGCAGGTAGCAGCATGCTATCGGCAGTGTAATGGGAGATCTGGTTGGTGAATAAAAAAGAGCAGGGTCAGAGAGGAGCTTCACTGCTGTGTTCCATGGTGTGATGGAAAGGGTGCCACAGTGGAGTGACTGAGAGAGCAGTGTGGTGGCAATGCTGCGTGAGTCAGATCTGCACTCTGATCCGTCTGCATTGGAGGTGGAGCATTATGGATGTCAGGGAAAGACCACAAGGAGAAAATAATGTAACCAAGATGGGAGATGAGAGTTTGGGAGCAGGTTTTTCCTGTGTGGGTTCCCCAAATCTGAAGCGAGTGTAAGATTTATTAGGAGTTACTGGAGCTGTGGCGACTTTTATGGAATACAGTGTGGAACTCCTTTGGGAGGAAGAAGCAGAAAGATTTGGGTTCCACAATTCATTAGTACTCTCAGGATCCTCTGATGCTCTCCAGACTCAGAGATCTCACCCAGCACTTCACAATTTACAAGCATACACACAATAGCTTTGTAATCTATTCCCAGGCAGCAGCCAAAGCGCCTTTCACATAGATTGGTGCTTACTCTATTCAAGTTGATAATTATTTTGAATGGAATACTCCCCATGAAGCATGCCTGGAATGGCATCAAACCTTATGGGCTGTGGGAGGCACATCCATCAGCTGTACTCCGGGATGTATTCTGGAAAGGCTCACAGCTGGATGGGAGGATCCATTTTCCTATATACTTAAATGAGAAAATTGAATGCGCTTTCCTTCAGTCTCTTCTTGCCAACATCTGGCCACTACTCACAATGAATTTGCACTGTTGCTATGAACTATATGTGGGCATGCTTCCTTTGCCTGTGGAAAAATGTGGGAATCTAATCACCCAGTACAAAAACAAGGTGTTCCAGCTAATACGTGTCTGGAAGACCCTGAGGACATGGATTTGGAATGTTGTAGAGGAGGTGGATCAAAAGTATTTTACTCAACATTCAGCTTCAGTTTTCTGTTGCCTGACTCTATCATATTTACATATAGTTAGCACCTTCTGTGTTAGGTAAGGAAAATCCAGGCTGAGTGGCAGGTAGCAGAAGTGTAGAACCGGCAGCACGCACTCACCTGAGTCCACCCTCTCCCCATCTGGTCGGGAGGGGAGCACGGTGCTGTTGTGGTGGTGCTTTGGCAGCGGGGGGGGGGGGCTCAGGTTAGACATAAAACAGAAGCTGTGGCCATCTGTGGTCATTAAAATTCCATGACACCTTTTGGTACTGAAGTGGTTGGTGCTAAAACTAGTCCACTTGCAACACGGCAGACAAGGCTCATGCAGCCCAGAGAGAGGCTGCTTCATGAGGTTTGCTGGGTGTGTTTTCAGCCTGCGGTGGAGCATGGGGCTCTGCCTGCCCAAAAGTCACTAATCCCAGAGCCCGGAGCAGGGTAGCTACATCCCTGTGACCAGAAAACATGCTGAGAAGGAAAGAGCTAAGTATGCAGTGTGCAGCATGCCAATAACACAGCTCTGTTGTTCCTGTGACCAGATTTGCTCTCGCTTGGTGGTGCTGGATGGTGCCACATGCACAGACAAGTCTATTTGCAGGAGATCCTGAGGATCCCTGCAGCAAGCTGCACTTAGAAATGTAGCCCGACACTCCAAGGCTATTCTGTGAAATAGGAAGGATCTCAAGCTCTTGTTGTAGGCTGGATCACATCTCTGCAGAGAAATCTAAACGGCGTCAAAGTAAATGTCCTACAGAAGGCGAAGTCTAAACCAAAACGTAAAGGGGTAGAACGGGGTGGTGGTGGTGGGGACCTTTACTGACTGACAGCTTACAGACCCTGTTTTCAGTACTTGCTCTCATCCCCTAGTTGCCCTGCTGTGCAGTGACCCAGAGCAGGAACCAATCCAGTTGAAAAATAAACATTTATTTTCCTTGAGTTGTTTTTTATCTGGATCAGTTCTCATTTGCCATGTGCTACACAGACAGCATGCTGGCATAGCTGATAGTGCGGTGTGGGCGAGGAAGCAATGGGGAGGGGAAGGGGAGCCAGATCGGTTAAACTGACCTGTGCTGCCTGTTGTCCAAAATGGAACCACAGCTTGAGAGCAGAGCCTGCCTGGAGTGCCTCCCTTGGAGTCAAGGCTGGCCTGCAGTTTGCACGGGGCCGGGGGCAGGGTGACAAATGCCTGTCTCAAAAAAGCTGCAGAAATTCTCAGGTAATCATGGCAAAACAGACCAAAATGCTGCCACTTGGGCTCTGCAGCTGATGCATAAGGATTCTGCAAACTTGTGAAGCTTACTGGTGCAGCATCCTGATCCTGAAAAACAAGGGTGGCACTTTATGTCTTGGTTCATTCCTGTCTATCCCAGCTCTCTTGCAGAACCATTTCTTCACTATCCTCCTCTGGGAGCAGCGAAAAGTCTGGTGATTCCCTTTGCTCCTTCCTTGGCACATCCTGTGTTCCAGGGAGCTTGCTCAATGCTCCTGGGACTGCCTTCTCTGTTAGGAAGGCATTGTGTCCACACCCCAAGGGAAGAGCTGCTTGGTCTGGTGGTGTTGGTGCAATCCCCATGACACTGTCCCGCACTAGCTGCTGCCCGGGGAGCGAGTGCAGCCACCCTGGATGCTGCATGCCCTCTCTGTCAATGGCTGCTGTATTTCATCTCTCTGTGCTGCTGCTTCCCAGGCAGCATGTGATGCTCTGCGGTATGCTCTGGCTTCTATAGGGAATGGGTTAACGCTATAAAACGGTCTCTTTATGGAACCTCTTGGCAACGCAGAAAACTTTCCCATTGCCAGGGTGTTCTTTTTATTCAACAATTTGTTCCCAGAAAGCAGCCTATTTAACCAGATTTTTTCTATTAAGGAGCTTCAGCTGCATTTGTTGTATTTTGAGCTTGTTTGGTGTGCTGTAAACTGCAAAACAGTGTCCTACAATAGATTTGTCTGAGGGAACTGAAGTGTGTACTGCTGTGGTTCTGCCTGCTGTGGGAGCTCCTTGAAAGCCAGATGTCACATTCAAAGAGAAAGCTGTGTTTACAAACACATGGCCACACATACTCAACACTTTCAGCAGCCACCAAACTAAAACTAAAATCCTGCAGTTTTGCTTCCTTACCCACCTGCCCTGCACCCAGCCAGAGCGAGAGAAGAAAGTTTCCAGAACTGGAACAGGATCATCTCTTTTATTTAGATGAGGAAAAAAGACATTACCGTTTGCAGAGGGCTGGATTTAACTTCCCAACTGGGGCCTCTCATCTGTAAGTTCTTGCAGACAGAAAAACACCAACTGCTAGCAAGATAATCCAATTTCCCTTCTCTTGCACTCTGCGGAAGACTGCCTACCCCCCCACGCCACGCTGGGTTTCAGTCTGGCAGAACTTCTCCCGACCACCATTCCACCGGCAAGATCCATATCAAAGCTTCAGCCCCCCAGGGTTCATTAGAAGGCATTTATTTCTGCATATGCGGGGCGGAGGAGGCAGATAACTTTATTCACAATGCAAATAGGCTGCCCTTACTTTCAACCCTTCCTTCAAACCGGGAGACATTAAAAAAACATGAGCTCTTCTAAAATAATAAATACATTAATTCTGCTGGATGTTACATTGCTGGGGCCTCCAGAAAAGTGCCCTGGCACCATTTGATGGGAAAAGCCAGTGAAATCTGTGAACTCTGCTTTTGCCCTTGCTTCTTGAAACGCTGTTAAAAGTTCAGTCAAGTGGGCAATTGGCTTGTTTAAGAAAGATTGTTAGCAGGTAGTTTTGCACAACAGGACCAGTGAGGATGAGGGAAAGTCAACCCAATTCTCTGCAAATTTGAAGCGCTAGCCTGTGATTTACTAATGGGGAGCAGTGAGTTATTAAGCTCTTCACAACACAGCATCCTTCTCCCCTAGTCCAGAGGGAGCCAGCTATTAATAAATCAGAACCCAGTGCTAAGCTACAGGGATAAAAGGATCTACATTAATATGAAAATATTAATATCTGGAAGAGCAGATTATCATCTAAATGGGTTAGAATGAGATAGCACCATTGTTTAGAAGAAATGGCTTGCTTCAAATCTCATTAGAGCTGTAATCATACTAGCAGTGAAAGATATCTTCAGACTCTTGAAAGCACCTTGGGTGCTTGGTAAATGTGGCAACCGTGCTGGGGGACTCAAACCTCTGCCCAAGGCTTGCCTTTCCTCCTCAGTGTCAGCTGGAGGATCCCTCTGAAGGAAACAGAGACCCCTGGGACCACCGAAGGGGATGACAGCTGTTCCTTCTGAAGGGTATGAGGCTCTTGGAAGCACTCTGCTCCTCTCTGAAACGGTCACTGCCCAGAGACACCCACAACTGGGGACGAGCTTCTGTGCTCCACCTCCCTCCAAAACTTTACACAGAGCCACATGGGAAGTGGATAGAAATCCATGAGATGAGGCTGTGTTCTCCCTCCCTCGCTCCTGCAAACTGAAAGGAACTCCACAAAGCAGCCACCTGCTGTGAAGGAGCAGAATAAGAGGAGGTTGTATCCTGGACATCACCTCAGGGCCTGTCTGGCATGGAGTGGCTGGCCTTCATGGCTCACAGCATGCGTCCCTCCAGGCCTGGCCAGTTTTTCCTCACATGTACTAAGGGGAGCAATACATGCCCCATCAGGGGCTGTGTTGCAGCCTGGTGCATACAGGCAGCTCCCTGGAAATAGGGGGACAGCTAACGACCTGCCTGCCTCCAGCTGTCATGCCCAGATCCCTTCTCTGCCTGCTGGACAGCTGCTTTCCTGGGTTTCTCTCTATCACCTGCAAAGAGTTTGTGGTTCTCAGGTTGCCTCCTCACTCAGCCCCCGAGGCAGCTTCCTCATTCTGCTCATAGGAGCCTCAGACATGGACCTGAGCTTGAGGCCTTGTAACTATCTCCAGGCTTGTCCCCCAGCTCTTTCTGTACAGGATCCACAGTGGGATAGTCAGCAACCCTGCTCCCAGGTCCCTTGCAAACAGTCTTCTTTCAACTGAATTAAGTCTTTCAAGTCTGTACCCAGCTGAATGGCTTCTGAGAGGACTTTGTATCAAACAGACATAAAATCAGGTGAGAAGCCTACCGCACCTACCTGGTGAAGCACGGTGTGGTTTGCCTTTCAGCTTTTCACCAACTGCAGGATGCAGGCTCATGCAGCGTAGCCCGCAGCTCTCCAGATCGGCATGGGGGCTACTTACTTGGGAGGAGACCTGCGCACCAACACTGTGTTTAGCCCACAAGAATTGTTCCCAGACTTCATCATGGGGACAGTTGGTCTTGGCAGTACTGTCACACAGTGATAAACTCAAGAGCCCTGTTCAGTGGCATAGAATCTTTTCATCCTTTTTATTTTAAATCCAGGCAAAATGTCGAATAGCCTAAGTTTTCACTAGCAGAGAAAGTCCTGCAAAGAAAATGCAACAATCATTCCTGAGGAGAAGGTTGGAGCCCAAGTTGGACTGTTCCTCAGAGCTGCTATTTGCTTTTGGCACCAGTGGCAATTCCAGCCTTAGTCACCAAACGAAACTTTCCAGCACATCCTTCAGGGAAGTGCCCAGTCAGGCCAGCGGTCTAGCTCATGCTTGCTTCCTCACAGACCCAGAAAGACCTGTATATCATAAATAGGGACATTACAAACTATGGCCCAACTGCCTAGGGGAGGCTGGTGAGCCTCTACTCAAGTTACGAAGGACATTTCATAATGCATGGCTTTGATTTTCACAAATATTGAGACTGGTTTTTGCATTAATGATAAAGTGGATTAAACATGCCCCGTTTTCCTAGATAATGCCCCTCTGGAGTTTCACTGGGACCAAAGCAGATCTGGCATTTAAACTAAAGAAATCCCTGTTTAGTGTGTGAGAGTCTCTGGAGAAGCCACAGATCTGCATTGCAGCTGTGAAATACGGCATCTCCTCTGTTGCTTATCAGACATCTAAGCTTCTCCTGGGAAAATTTTGCCCAAAGGATTCAGCCCTTGCCAGATTTTCAACTGGATTTTGTTTGTTTATTTTAAATTTATTTTTAAACATCTGAAACCAACAAACTCAAAAAATGCTGTAAATCTATCAACTTGAGTTAATCCCTTAAAAGAAAATAATTAAAAAATTAATTCCTCCAGGCTGCCAACTTGTATTTCTAAGACTTAGTCTAAAATAGATTTAAATGGTTGCAAATCTAAACCCTGGAAAAAACAGAGTTTAATTGAAAGGAATAAATGTCTGTCTTTTCTCTTGTGGTATTGCACCTGCTCGTGGCATCTCATTCACCTGAATTTTAAAACAGTTCATATCAAACATGCATGTGTGTGTAAAATGCTGCTCTTCTGGCCTTTGTGCCCACTTTGCAGTGGCAGGGAACACAGGTACCCAAGGAACGAGTCACCCAGAGCCAGTTCTGCCTCATCTCCCCGCCAGTCAGGCCTCCAGGAGAGCTTTCTCCACGTCTATGCTCTCCTCTTTCTTCATGTCTGTACTCATTTATCATGCAAAAAACATCAGGGCAGGGATGGAGCCAGATATTTTAGGTCCAGAACAACCTCTAGGATTTTTCCAAGGTTTCTGCTGTGCTGAAAGGCAGAATTTGGCCATGATGCTACATGGCCCCTGGAGGTGGTGTCTGGCTATGCACACAGCTACATCTCCCTCAGCTTCAGGGGTGCTCCAAGCAAGTTGGTGGGCTGGGGTCTACAAATAGTGTCTACTACTCCACACTGCAGTTTATAGAGAGGGATGGTGGAAAACACACAGCAACAATCTATCCAGGGAATTTGTTAATATTAGAACCTCAGGGAACAGCTCTGCTTACTTCATAGACATCTGATTGTTGGAAATATCTGTTCAGTAAACAATTTTCTCAGCCTCAGTGTCTTAGCACTTCAGGCATTAGAGATGGGGATGATGTTACAGGCCTTTCTGGTCCTAATGCAGGGTTGTTCTCCCCACTACAGAGGTGTAGGTCCACAGTTTTTTCTCACAGCTGCACAACACATACACATCTGCAGCACATGAAACACTTGGGTGTCAGCAGTCACAATGAAGCTCCCAAAATGAAACCTCAAAAAAGTACACTCCACAAGGACCCACAGTCCTCTGGATAAGACTCATATTCAACTCGAGGGGCGTCAGATGGAGATCTTCTAGTATGTCTCAGCAATAAATATGTCCTGGAAATAGTTTCAACTGCATATTTGAAATGAAATCTCCGTGCTTTGGAGAGAGCTAATGGTGAAATATCTGTAGGCATCGGTCCCATGTCATCATCTGGGATCCTACTGAATGGTGGTAACATACACAGCTGTCTGATGTAATGTGTGGCCAAGACTGGAGAATCCCAAGCTTCTGCCTGTTTCTCGTGGCTATCCAGGGAATAGGGTATTCACTGAGGGCAGTAAAGGGAGACAATCCCCTATCATAAAGTAGATTCTGTTGTTTGTATCTGTCTCCAAGTTTTTGCAGTGTATACAACAGCTATTGTCTTTGAAGAGGTTTGCTACCTGTCTCATTACCTGGGAAAGGACTTTGGGATATTAAATAGAGAATAATCAATCCCACTATCAGCAAATAACCCTCTAGGAAATAAATACGGTAAAAGACTTATACTTGTCTTAGCAGATGTGGGTTGTTGATATAATCTCAAAGTCAGAGGTTATTGCATTTGAAGAGCTTTTCTGGAACTACTCAGAGAATATGCATGTGATGGGGTAAATGGCTGGAATATGATTTAGCTTTAAAGGATCTGCCAGTACATTTCTCTAAAAAATATATTTCACCTTATGACCAGCTGGGTGATTGTCTTGCTGTGATACAGCAGCATCACAGTACTGTGCATCTTGAAGGCAATGCTAAATTCAGGCCCTGGCTCCAGATAAAAGACTCAGGGTGTCGTGACATGCTTGGGACCAGCTTGCTGTAGAGGAAAGCAAAATTCAGGGCTGGATCCAGAGCCAGAGTCCCCATTCTCCGGCTGCTGGGAGCACTAGTTTTGCTCTACTTGTTTGACTAGGAATGAATGGGACTGATTTGGTTTTCTTCCAGATGGGTTGTACTTTGCCTCATTATAAACATCACCATGTACTGTCCTTTCCCCTTCCTTATCTCCCTGTCTCCTTCAAGGGCAACACTGGAATGCAAGAGGGGTGCTTTTGCTGGCAGTTGTTCTGAATTGAGAGGACAGGCAAAACCCACCCTTTCTCCTGCTCAGTGTTTCAAACGGCTTCCGCCTGCGGGGAGGGGATGTGTTGAGAACGTGTGAGAGAAAACACTGAAAAGGGAGAAAGGGCACAAAAAGGGAGGGGGAAAAGGTACGGCAAGGAAGCTAGAGACAAACTTCAAGTTGTGGATTGTTTCTCACCCAGGCTCTAATTAGGAAGCCTCTTACAGGACTGTGAAGCTGTCAGGCTGCCAAATGTCAGCATGTTTATCAGAGATCAGGCGAATCTTCCGTCTGCGGCAGCTACAGTTTGGTGCCATGATCCTCCTGGGTCCTTCCAGCGTATGTGACTCACACTCGGCACTTGCATCTCCGGGGGCTTGGAGGCACGGTGGAAGTTTTTTCCTTCTCCCTAAAGGATGCAAAAATAAACCTTTTCCTGGGATCTGGCCTATTCATCCTGGTTCTGCGTGGAGAGGGTTAACCATAGGGTGCAGAGCTGCTTTGCCAGTATGTGACTCAGATTCCCAGGGAAATCCCCAGCTTATCTGATGGAGCCTGTTAGTCTGCTAATTGAATAAGCTCCTATTAAAAGTGCAATGTTTTTTAATGACTGCTAACAAAGGGCCAGATTCTGATCTGATCTTTTTTGCTTGGGATCATTTTTGCTGATGGTCTGGCCCTGCCCCTAATTGGAGCCGTGGGGGGTGAGAGGGAGGCAGCCGCCTCCCCAGCTCCACTGGCCTCACTCAAGAGTGTCGAGCTGAAACCAGAGCACCAGCTTTACGACTCCTGGTGCAAGTGAGATGCCAACTAGGCATCGAAACTTCACTTTTAATGAGCCAAGACTTCATGAAGTGTAATAGGCAGGAAGCTTTTAGCAGAGACCTTTAGGAAGAGGGAGAAGGCTGCAGTGCAGCCAGCAGGGAAAAGCGTGTCTTGGGAGACTACCAAGGGCTCCGTGTAACATAATTGCTGCAAATATCTAATACGCGATCCAAGCCGTGCTCAGAGTAATTAACTTTCCCAGTGTTGAAATCAGGTTGATTTGTTGGTTCTGCATATAAGATGTTGTCTGTGTCTGCATAGGAAATCTGCTGTGTATGCCTCTGCATATGCACATTCAAACCTTAATTTTAATTAAAATTATGTGCATTATATCTGTATCTCTGGTTCTCTATGGGAATTGACTTTGAGAAGGTATTTGCCTAATAGGAAAAGAAAAAAATGTGGTTAGCATTTAAAGTGAACTTAGTTGGGTTCCAGGGTACTTCGGAAGGAGAGCTAACAGCTCAGGTTTCAGCCAGGCCCCAGCGCCCCAGGACAGGGCTGAGCTCGCTGGCATGACCCTGTGACCACATTTGCCTTCTTTGTCTCACCTAAAATGACCAGTGGGTTCCCCAAGCCTGTGTGACATCAGGGCCATGAAACATTTTCTAATATAATTATAAGGAGAATTTGTTTTTTCCTGCTAGCTGGGAATAAGATCTGGCCACCTTCACCCCCACGTGTCTTCACACCCACTCACTTCCTTTGTGTGTCCCTTTTGTTTTTCTCCTAGGAAAGTTGCTATTAAAATGCAGGAGCTCCTTTCAGAAGGTCCCATGTATTCACACTGACACTAAGCCGCTGCTTTAAAAGTTTCATAAGCAATCCGTGAGTGCTGGGTTTTTCCCCGCAGTAACAATAGCAAAGTGTCAAAAATCTCAAGCTCCTGTTACCAGAGGCAGAGTTTAAACCCCGTTTCTCAGCCTGCTTTCTGTTCCTCGCTCCCGAGTTGTCAGATGCTGTGACATGGCTCCATCACACCACGACTAGCAGTCCCAACAAACAGAAAATGATTTCCAACTGGCAAACACGCTGTTTACTTTCCAGAAAAATTGCACTTTCCCATCTGACAGCTGATCAAGGGATCTCCTGCTGCTGTCAGCATGAAGAAGTGTTTAAACACAGAGATGGAAGTTTAAACATTTTCTCATTATCACAGAATAAAAAAAAAATTAAAAAATAATAAAAAAATAAAGGCATTGAGCCTCTCCGACCACCTGCTGTGCCGGTAATGAAGCAGTGTCACATGACCAGCCGGCGAGGACTTTTATCTCTGCCCCGGTATCATTACTGAAGTGACACCTGTCACGTGACCCGCATCAGGGCTTTCATCTGGGCTCCCCAAATGCAGTTCTGGCTCGTGAGGGGGATTTTCCTGGCGCTTTTCCCTCCCCACCCCCCCACCCCCCCTTTAAAAAGCATTGCCCACTTGTGCCATTACAGCCAGGGGTTTGCAAGTATTAAAGCCCTTGGATTTTTTCTTGGGGATATGTAATTTGGCCAACAAACTTGCTCTGGGCTGAAGTAAAACAGAGACTCTTGGCCTGGGAAAGAAGTTATTTCATTTACTTCAAGATGTTTTTAAAGCAAATATTTAAGTCTGCTCTTAAGCTCTCTTTACCTAAAAGAGGATGTTAAAGGATTTCTCCAAAATCTCAGATTTGTTTTTATTTTTTTTATTAGGTGGTGAGAAGAAACAGTTTGATGACCCTCAAGCACAATGATCTCCATTTACCTGCACTTCATAAACTCTCACCTGCACTACCAAGCCATCCTACCCCTGCCAAGAGAAAGTATTTTCTGGAAAAAAAGGAAAGGTCAGTCCTGCGCTTTTCTGCCAACGTCTGGGATTTTTTGTGGGGTCTTCAACAGCAAACACCTAGATTTGGGATGGGCCCACATACATGATAGCAGCATTGAGTACTTACTCACCAGAACCTGTTCACTTATTACCTCAAAGCAGAACATCAAACATCCACATGTGACAGGAGAAGACCACCCACATGAACTAGATGTGAGCAGGTTGGAGATAAGAGAGTCTGAATTTCCCAGCTTTTTCCTTCTCCTCTGTTCCCACTCCTCACCCAGCCATGCATGAAGTCTGGTACTTTCCTGACCCCTTCATAATCTGATTCAGCTCACTAAAGCAATGAAAAATTAACTCAGCAAGAGTTAATAGTTTTCCACCTGTTTGGTGAGTTGTATCAGCTCATCAAGGGCTTAGAAAAGTGCTAGAGAGCAAAAGAGAGAAAGTCAGAAGCTTGAGGCAGGGAGAGAAATGGGGGAAGCAGGACTGCCTTTTTGGGTGGCACTAACTTGGTACATGAATTCAGATGTGTTTCCTGTTACCTACTCTTCCTGACTCATTGCAACACTACATCCATTTTCCCTGAGAGCTGTTGCTCCTGAGACTGTGCAGGCTAGGGGATGGAAAAATCTACTGAGGTCGGTACTCCTGATGTAAATAGTACTCCTGTTAGTTTGGGGGAGGAGCGGTTCTGGGGCAGTTTCGCTCTCTGATCTGGTATATTTAAGGCATTGGGCCTCCGATATTGAGTTAATGAACAGAAGAGTGTTGTGTTGCAGCACATCCTTTTGCCAAGGTCTTCCTGGCTCTCTGTGCCCCTCCAGATACAGGGCTAAAAGGTATCATTTGACCCTTTGGCAATTTAGCGTAAGAGCTTTGGCCATTACCTGGTAGCAGCTATGGAAAAGAGCAAAGCCATTGACTCTGCTGCTCCAGGGCAAAAGAAATTTACAACTGATGTTACAGATAGACACCATGAGGAAAGTGATTCCGTTCCCATCATTAGATCTCTCACTGCCCATACATAACAAATACTTTCATTTCACAGATCTTGAGCATTTAGTGGCTCCCAATAAGGAGCAGACTTCCAGCCATAACCACCCCACGGCAGGCATTAGAGATCCCGCATCTTCACTGCTCCTAATCCAGCCATCTCCAAAGGTGCAAAAGGAACGCAGAACCCCCTGTCCCTATGTAGGCATCATTTACAGCTGCTCTGAACATGTGTATGACAATGCAGTGTAACTCAGAAGGGGAGAGCTATCTTCTACCCATGCAGCCAGCCAGCCACTTTCAAAAAGCCTTTTATTTGTACCAGTTATTAGAAGCTTTTGCAATGCAGCAGCCAGTGTGCTTACAAACTATTGGTTTTCTTCTGAAAAGGTTCCAAACGCCCTTCTCTCTGCAAATAAACCTGCACATGGGAAGCTGACACAGAGATACATGCCTAAGTAGAACTCTGTAGGATACTCTAGTCTGATCTTGCTTATACTGCTGTGAGGTCACTGTAATATTATTCCGGATTCACTGCAGAGCAAATGAAAGGCAGAAGATCCTAATGTTGAGGAAAGTTTCTGTTCAGTGTTGCAAAGGGAGGTCAGGCATTCACACTCACTTTGCTGTTTGCAGATCTGAGCCCATGCAATCTAGAGATGGAAAGACTTTTGGGGCATAGCTTGCCAGCGAACTTTAAGGACTGTCACATAACAGAAGGAATACCTCTTGTCCTCTTAACTGAGCAGTGCCTGCAGACAGTCTGCGTACTTTTTTATTATCTAATTTATATGTTCCTGCAATTATGTCTCTAGCAAGGGCAAAGGGGAACATAAACAGTTCTGCTGCTTCCTGCCCAGATCTGCGGTGTTTGGTTAGCAAACAACGGACTGGTGTGAGGCTGGAGATGTTTTTAGCCCTTATGCTAAAATGTTGCCTTCCAGCTCTTTCTATGGCTGCTACCGATTTCTCTGGTGTTTCCCCATAGCTCCATGACCGGTTTTGTTCCAATGCCTCTGCATAATTCTTGCTCAGAGAAGTTCTCCCAGTCATGCCAGTGCCACTATTCAGATGAATAAGACGTATTCAAGAATGTTTGCATGCCTGCACCTTAATGATTTATCTCTGTCTTCCTTTTCTTCCCAGATCTGCTGTGAGGTTACACCAAGGCTTCAGGTTTCTGATGTCCCAGAGCTGAGAAAAAGTATCCCAGATAACTGAAACCAAGTGGACTAGTACCTGAACACAGTAAGTTACTTGCTTTTCTGGTTCTTCCAGCAAGAATTCTATGAGAAAATTCACAGTAACTGTAGCTGGGAAAGAGCTCTCTGATTTCCCCATGTATCCTGATCAGCACTCACCTCAGATTAGCTTTCCTTCTCATAGTCTGTCAACAGCCCCAAGATCAAGGAGATTAAAACACCCTGGTAACTCATTACTGAGCCAGGACTCTCTGCAACAGCTGGACCAAAAATGGCCCGTGTTTGGCTGCATCTTAATTCTTTGCCATCTCCCCTCTGCTCATCAACACCTGCACACATTTGGGATAAGAAGACCCCTGAATTCAGCTCTAAGCAACCAGTCTGCAATGCACATGTCTAATGCTCTGCTGGTGTGGAACCAGTACGCTGGTAATCCTGTTAGTAATGGCAGAAGCTCCCTCTAGGAAATTATAACAAATAGTCTTAAACAATTCCTTTTGTTGACAACTTTATCCAAGAAACCATCTTCCCTGGAGACTTCACTCAATTTTTGACTAATCCCCTCCTTCCCTCAGGAGCTCTTTTGTTGAAGGAGATTGTAGGCAAACCCCAGGAATGACAGGTCTCTGTAAGCCTTGGATCAGCCTCTACATTCTTTCAATTGTCAGTCCCCATCTGTCCTGTTTGTACATCGATCTTCTGGTCCAGGGATCTCTCTATTAAGTGACACATGGCTGAGTTTATTCTGCAGGTCCAGTGTCCAGACTGTGCTGTTACATCTTCGCTGCCAAGTCAATCTTTCTGACATTGCTTTCTGAAAAACAAAAGGCAGGACATCTGCACAATTTCATTCTCTTCTACTGAAAGGTGGTTTTTAAAAATACCCTGCCTGACCAAGGTCTGCCCTTGTTTTATACCCTCAAAGATGTTGCTTCTTTTTGTCAACATCAAGATTTATTTCAAAGGCCCTTGGTGTAATGGAGGGTAGAATCTGCCCCTGTTGCAAAGGAATTCTGTTGGGATAAAAATCCATGGCCTAAGTCCTGAATCAAAAGGAAAAATGAATTGTAATTCTGAATATTCTGCAGGGCTAGTGACTTCAGTTACTTTGCTTATTAATCGATGTTTTAAAACAAGCTCTAATCTTCCTGTAGATTCAACTACACTTAGCTAGTAGAGTACACATACATATAAGAGGCACTGCACTAGTTGTCTGTATTTTGAAATGCAACATGAGAACAGAAACTGATTCCAATGATCCATACATTCCTCCTCATCAGGTACAGGGACGGAGGTGGAATAGGGCAGACAATGGAGGGAGTGTTGGCACGGAGTTTATATCACCCTAGGATAGACACCTGCCACTCTCTCTCCTGGCACTATCTCTTCCCTTCCTGAAAACAGGAGAACAAGGAGGAGACAGTGATGATGTTTTGTCCCTTGCTGTGTCGCTCAGGGCCCAGGGATTCATGACTGAGCCTGGTATGTTTAGTTTTTTGGTTCTGTCTATTTTTGTAACTTAACTCAGGTTGGCAGGTGAAGGAAGGCTGGCCAGTTTCATTATGTTCCCAGGAAATTCCATTCTCTCATGTGCCAGTGTGAGGCTGTTGTGCTTTAGATGCCTATCTGCCTCGGATTAGATTTGAAAAAGCATACAAACCCCCCTCTTTTCCACTGGTAGCCTATTAAAATGACCAAAAAAATACTGTTTCATTTATAACCTTGCATGTATGTTTGAATCCAGATGCCTTTTTAAAAAGGGAGAATTGATAATATGAACACCATCACTTACAGAATGCTTTCCTGTAATGAAGTGCAGATGAAAACTTGAGTTGACCTTTAAGCTTTTTTACTATGTTTTGTAAGCAGCTCAAAAAGGGGACACAACCACTTTGAGACCAGGTTAATAGGAAAAAAAAAATTAAGAGTACTATTTTCATGGTTTCAATATTTTAGGTTATGTATTTGTGAAATGCTCTCAAAATGAATCAAAACTGGCCAAATTCAAGTTCACTGAACACTGAAGCATGAGTGCCCTTCTCAAGTGAGTTGTCCCAGAAGCCTTAGTGGAACTGACAACCAGCTTTTTTGGCAGGATTAGCTCCTCTCTGATCACAGAGTGGGAGCAGCCGCCCCGTCTGCACTTAGCTGAGCAGGTGAGCCAAGAATGTATTCAGGCTGCCTCCAAACCCCAGTCTGGCCACAGGGCTGGCTATGTCAGGTCCCCCTCGCAAGGACGAGGCTGTCCTGTCTGCCTGCTGTTGTCTACATGATGGGGACAGATGGGGTAGAGAGAGGCTGTGAGACCAGGCACTGAGTGCTGGGACCTGATCTTACAGTAGGTACATGCCATCGACATGCATTTGAAAGCACAGACAGGGAGCTGAGTTTTGCCCAGCTAGCACTGCTAGGTTGCCTCTTAGCTTGGCAGACAGTGACAGTCAAACTAAGTTGGCCTCGAGATCAGTTTCCAGGTCTGCCCTGCAAGCACAGACCCAGCCGGTGACACTGACTGGACACATGCTGTTAACAAATGCGCAGAGTAAACAAAGAGACAGGATATAATCAAAGGGTATTTGCTGGTAATGTCTTTCAATAGCAGTGATTTTAAGTGATCTTTTGGTCTTCTGTAACAAAAAGAAGATTAAAAATGTTGATGCTAAAGCATGATTTTGAGGTGTGTCATACTAAAATACTGATTCATTAAACCCAAGGTTGTTAGAAGCTAAGGAGATTTTGCCTAGCTCTGCTCAAGCTCCACTGCATGTGAAATCAAAACAAGTAAGCTGTAAAATGTGAACACGATAGACAAGGACAGAGGTGAACCAAGCAATTTGGTCAGTTTAAGCAATGGGGAAATTAAGCAATATTTTGACTGGGGAGGCACTGGAGGAAAGGGCACCAGTCTGAGACTTGGGAATATGACAAAACAAACCCAAACCTCCCAGGATACCACTGAGCATTGTGCGTTGGGAGCCATTGCCTTGCTGATCTCTTCCCTCTGTATGTGAGATTTCCTACTTTGTCCTCAGCCTGGGATATGGTCATCCAGCCCTGGGTATCAGTTCTGTTTTCCTACCTTCAAAACACAAAGGAATTCATGTCCTAAGGATGATGGCGGCAGCTTTGACGGTGGCAACTACGCACTTACCCAAGAATTAGTCTATCATCCTTGCTTTCTACCAAAACTTGCTTGAGCCTCCTGAGAGATGGCCTTTACAGTAAGAAGCAAAGAGGTCACAGATTTCAGGTTGCAGTCTCACTCCTGGAACTGTAAGCACTGATTGTCCTGTGGAAAAATCAGGTTAAAGAGAAAGCTGCAAAATGGTCCTTTTCCTTCACTGTGCTGCTTCCCTAATGGTCTCCTGTGACATTAGCCACAATATAAACTAATTCAGGATCCTATTTCTCACAGCTCCATTCCTTCTGATTGTTTTGGAAAATAATTTCTTTAATCTAGGCCCCCTTCTCCAGAAATCTCATCTACAGTTTCTTTTCTTTTTTTCCTTTTCTTGGAGCAATCAGCAAAATATTATTGGGTAGAACAGTGGTGGGAATGCAACCTGCTAATCAAAAGGATTCAAATGGATCTATGCACTGCCAAGCTCTCTCCTTCCCACCCAGCGGAGGGGGAAAAAAGAAAAAGAAAAAAGAGATAGAGCGAAGGCACGGAGCTTCTCTCCTTCAGCAATCTCACAAATGCAAAACCTTCCACTCCAGTGACTCCTCATTAACTTACCAAATCTGACAGTCTAATTATCGTAGCTGCTTCGCGCTTAGAATAAATAAATACTAAAGTGGGTGTTTAAAGAAATTGAGCAGTGAAATTCAGTCATCTAGACAGTCAATAGAGAGAGAGTTTATTTTAAATTTTTATATTCTTATGTATTTATATCATTGTAGGAAAGATAATGAGATAGTTGTCTTTCAGGCTAATTGAGTTCCTAGGCTCATGGTTGCTTCCTGTCACAATCTCAAACTTAGCTTTAACTTTTGTGCCTTAGAAATCTGATCACTACATCCCCATTTGCTCTTTTCTGCTGATAACTGGGTGAAGGCAGAAGTGCACCTGAGGATGGGAAATGACTACACGGGAGTTCCAGTCCGGATGTCTTTCACAGCAAACGACAACTAAATCTTGTCAGATTTGCATTTAAGAGTGTTAAAGGGGAAGCAGAAGTTAAAGAAACCTCAGATATAACTTGCAATTAGACAAAATGCAGAAAAAGTCTGATAACGTCTGATGCAATAGCGTCTGCCTCCATGAAGGGTATTAACAGCTCTCCCCCCCAAGAGCAGTTCATCTCCCCGAACAATAAGACCTTTATAGAGATTCTCTGGCCTGAGATCAATGGGAGTCACAGCATTTGATCCATGTCTGTAGGACTTTGTTTCCACAAGTCATGTGGGCCAAACTTTGCGCCAGCTATGCTTTTGCAAGAGCATGAGCCGGGGAGTAAGCAAAGGAAACCTTCCTTCTTTTTCCATCTCCCCCTTTGGCCTGTGCTCCGAAGCAGGGTCCAGCACCTGCCAGCATGATATCTGCCCCAGGCCAATGCCTGTGGAAGAGCTTAAGCAGGGTGACATCTCCAGAGGCCTGGGCCCTTGGCAAGCATTTGCTGTGATGCTGTAATGACTCTTTCCTAGGATGGTGGCTTAATGACATAATACAAAACCTCAGTGTCCTCTCAGTATTTATGCAAGCAGACCTTCCACCACTGGGGAGATCAGGCCAGGTGAAGCGAGGGGTGTTTTTCCTGAGTTAAGATTTGCTTTACCTCACAGAAAAAACTGCTTCTGGTTCAGGAGTGACAGCTGATTTGCTGCTCGACACCAACTTTGGTTTATTCCCTTGTTAAGACACATTATAAACCAGATTCACACACCTCGCGGGAACTTTACTTTCTAGGTGTCTGTATCTGATTTGCAGTGAAGGCTATCCATTTGCTGCATACAGAGGTGGCAAAGCAGAGAGGCAAAAAAATGTGACTATATGAGCCTTTCAGCTATGTAGGAGAACCTGGGGAAAGCAGCCAACCCAAACAAGAGGTCCATGAAAGCCAGCTCTTCTTTATATGTGCCCTATGATAACATCTACCAGCGCTGACTAATCCCACCAGTAATGAGATTTTTGGTAGGCAATGGCTTGCAGCCTTAACCTCCTCATTGCCTAGGCTTGGTTTGCATTACTTGAGATGCAATAGGTATTAAAATGGCAGTGCTCTGTCAACATCAAGCCTCCCTCCTCCTCCTCGCCTCTGAAAAGCTGAATAGCAGGCTGTTTCAGGAGAAATGGCACAGCGTCGTCACCACCTGGCACACTGGTTTTGAATTGCTGGGCAGAGGCAACAACCAGAGACCAACCATACCCAAAAGGAGCAAGTCCTTCCTAGTCACAGCCAGGATCATGTCCATGCAACACGCAACCCTTCTCACAGAGCACAAATTGGACCTGATGACTGACTGCTGTGCCGATGGTATGCCCAGGGTCGAATGTCTCCTGAACTGTGAGAAAGGTCTATATGGCCCCTGGAGTGGTGGGGATAGGGTCTGAGGTGCCAGCTCAGGCCTCCCTGGTCCATGTGCCTGGATTGTTTGACCAGACCCCTTCTTCCAATATGTTTTCTTGGAAACACACTGGTACTAGCCCCAAATCCCACTGCTCACCCTCCCTGCTTGCGAGCCTTCTCTAAAGCATTCAGGGGCAACAGAGAGGGAAAATAAACCACATCGATAACTAAGAATAATAAGCTGCAATTGTTACTGTGCCTGACCTGTCTGACAGCAGTGAGATACCTTCTCAGAAGGCCCTTTGCACTTCAGGACTGACACCGAGTTGAGAGCAGAGCTCACGCTTTCTTGATTCAAGGATCTCATTTTTCTTCCAGGAGTGATTAATTGGACAGAAAACATTCTGCTTTAGCAGGTGGCAAAGGGCTAGACTGAGGTTTTATCAGAGCTGCTGCAGTGCAGGTTTGCACTGCACAAAGATAATTGTCTCAGGATTGGCTTAGGCCAGAAAAAGGACAGCAAACGCTCTAAATGACTTTTATGAAAGGTCATCATTGCCACCCCTTAGGCTACTAGCCACAGTGGAAGGAAACTGAAGAATCTCTTGCTCTTCGCCTTCATTGTCATATCCAGAGGTGCTGGCGTGTATAGAATTAAGGACACCAAGACGATAAGTGGGGTTTGAACCTGGACCTTAACAGCCCCTTCTAGCACTAGAGGCACAGGAACGAGCAGCTGTAGGACAGGCCCATCTCAGTGGGTCAGCCCCACTCACGGACAGAGACTCTTCCTCTCTTACAGCGTGGGCTGCTGTTTTTTCCTACCACTTTGCCCCCACATAAGCATAAACAACAGAAACCTCCTCCCCTCTTCAGGAGCTGACTACCAGGAAGCAAAGAGCCCCTTGTTCCCTCTCCCCCTTCCCAGGGGCAGCAGCCTGCCTCTAGCCATTAGCATTCCCCTCAGTAATCAGAAATATGCCGTTTGGAGGGGTACTTATCTTCGAAACACTGATTTCTCCAATTATTTTTTCCCAGGAGTTGACCTTTGAAAAACATCCTCTGACTTCCAGCTTGTCTTAGCAACTTATGAAAAGGACAGTTATGGATACAATTATTTCACAAAAATAGAAAATAATTTCTTATGGGAACCTTTTTATTTTTTCAAATGTAGTTTCCCGCTTACTCTCTCACACACCTTGGGATCAACCTCCTCCTCCTTTCACCTTTCATCACCAGCTCATTCTTTGCCCTTCTGCTTTAACTTTCTGCTTCAGAGGATGGGACTAATCGACAGCATCCTCCAGAAAAAAAGTGGGAATAGAATATATTGAAAATTTGCACCGTGTTATCATAGCAACCGGAATTTTAAAATGATGCAGTTGAATTCCAAAATAGGGTGATGCCAAAATGACACAAGAGAACAAAAGTCTTACACGATTATGGCAATAGGGATGGCTACATGGGAAATTATTCAGAATTGCCTAATTTTTACAGGCTTAATGAGTCACTCATGAATATGGTCTTGCATGATCATACTGTACTTGTTTCAGCCCTGTATACTTTGATTCTGTTCCCAACACATCGGTTGCTATGATAACGCCATGCAGTTTCCTGTCCACAAGGTACTTCTTGCTGCAATATGTGGGATAATAAATACGGGATGGTGCATAAACCCAGGTGAAAGGAATCTATCCCTTTTCTGGCAGCATGTGGGAGAGATTGACACATTATACCAATCTGTTTTCTCATTCCTTCTATTTCTTCTCACTCTCTCCCTTTCTCTCACACTGTCTGTCTCTGTACCTGTTTTTTTCCACACTCTCTCTCTCTCGGCACTGACACTTTCATCTTCTCCCTTGGGGATTGGAGATGTCACTGCGGGAAGTGCTTGTCCGCCTCTCCGGCAGCAGCAGAGCCCTGTGGCTTTGACAAACCTCATTTAATTGGGAGGAAGCCAGGAGGGTTTGAAAGAACTGAAACATCCACGAAACTCCTTTTATCAGGCATAATTTAAACTCTGCATGGAAAAAACCCTATATGTATAAAGAAAAGTCAACTTCCCTCCTGCTGTGCGTGCTCCCCTCCTCCCCCCCCGGCACAGGCAGGCTCCTGCGAGATTCCATCTTTTCATTTTTCTAAAAGTGTCAAAGTAGATTCATGCTCTGTGGCTGGGTGAACAGAAAAGGAATGCAGATGTCTCTCACTCATGCACATACACACAGCACCTTCTGAAGGGCAGCGGTTTGGGAGAGATGCTAGCTGGCTGCTCCCTCACTTGGGATGTGGCACAGGAGCCAGAAATTTAGTTTTCAAATAGCTTGACAACAGAGTCCAAGAAGGCTTCTTCTTAATTGCCCCTGTCTTAAAAACCCCACCGAACTAACTAGTGTAGTGGGTGCCCAGGAGGCAACGAGGAATGCACGGGCTCTCTGGCCTGTTGCCCGACAGGAGGGAGCTTTTCCTAGTGCGGAACAGAACCTGCAGCTTGAGAGACACTGTATTTATTGACAGCCAGGGCTGGTGAGGCTGATCTGTGTGTATGCAGCTGCGTGCTTAAGAGAAGGGAGCAAGGGTAGAAGAAAATAAAGCAGGTAAAACTGAGGGAGAATTGGTGTGACAGGGTACAAGGAACAGCTGTTGTCTCTCAACATCAAAAGGGAGCAGGAGGAGTGGTCCAAGGGAACTGGAGCTAGCACATCATGCTGAGCAGCTGGGAATTCAGGACATCAGGAGGTACCAACATGTGAATTACACTGAATACACAGTGTGAGCCAGCTCAGGGGAAAGCTTTGGGCCCCTGGGGTTACAGAACGAGGGAGAAACAGGCGGTCAAAGCACATACAAGGTATAAGCGGTACCTCCACTTTCCAAGGTACCATGGCGGCAGCCCATCCAGGTCCCCATCCAGTATTAACACTGCGGTCAAGTGGAAGAAAACAGAAAAACAAGCTGTTAAATTTGCAATAGGATGTAAACTTTGCAGCACATGGGAGTGGGGAGGGAGGGCAGGCAGAAAAGAGAGATGTCCAGGTGAATGGCAGAGACTTTCAAAGTACAGAAGAAACTCACGATAAATAGCTTGTGAAGGAGCTCTTTCTTGGTGAGATGAAATCAAGAGTTAACTTACCAGCAGGAACCTGATAGAGCTGAGGAGGCAGAGGGCTAAAGAAACCATGAAGAAGCGCATCTTGTGCACAGACCCGGCCTTGAGGGAAGACTGTAAGCATCCTGGAGGCCAAATCCTCTGCTGCTGGCACCCTGCTCAGCCTAGGAAAAACAGGAGATAAAAAGGTGTAGGAGATGAGTGCAAGCCAGAAAGCTGGAACCAGAACTTGACCCAGCACTTCTCAGAGCTTGAGGCAGACGTAGTGGAGGGCACAGTGGAGCTGGATAGACCCACCCCAGCTATATAGCTTTCCAGGATACTTGGTTTTCCATGTCAGTTTATGTTGGAGTATTTGCATCCAGGATTTCAGCTCAAACTCATGTTTTCAGAGGAATTTTGAAAATAAATTGTTATTCTGTAAAAAGAAGGTTGTAAGTGAAAAGGAAAATGCTGCTGGGCAGACTGTATTTTATGTGTCGTAACTGGAATATCAGAGGTTGGTGTTACCAGTCACAATGCAAGTGCATGAAATAACCCGAGTGGCTCACTGAGCAGACCAGAGGTCAGAACTACAAAACTAAAGAAAATAGCATTTCTCCTTTTCCTACCCTAGCACCAGTAGTGCAGCTGGTTGTAAAATGTGTTGGGGATTCATGGAGATTAATCTGTTTCTCAGGATGAGTGCTTAAAATAGATGTAATACACACATGCTCCATGCCCAGCAAATACGAATGCCAAGTGGCTGCTTTCGAGAGGAGCACACAGCTGGGGACAAGGAAGTGGAGGAGAGAAAACAAACCAACAAGGAAACAAATAAAAATAGTCATTTAGTTTTACAGCTTTTACTTTGTTTGTTTGTTCTGATCATGCTTCATCATCAGGAGGCCCATCAGAGCATGGCCTGTTGTGCTTCCTCCCTTGCCCCCACTGGTGCTTCCCCTCCAAGTGACATCAGGCGCTGGGATCCCCCTGCCCCTGCATTCCCCCTCCCCCACACAGGACATTTGACATACTGACATTTTTGTTTTAAGGAGATAAAATGTGAAAAAAAAAGAAGGGGGAAAACACAGAGACAGATATCTATCTCCTGAGAAACAGATTTATAAAAGGTATCTGGCCTCACTGTGGTAGGTAACTGCTGAATTCTCGCCTCCAGCAAAACGGTTTGAGCCCCTGCTGCCTTGGGGAGCAGTGACGGGACAGGGAGCCAAAGCATCCAGCCTGAGGCTGCTTGCTAGAGCTGCACCACAGGCTGCCCCTGCCATGGCAGGGTCTTACTGCAGACCCTCTGCCCCCTCCATCCCTGCTGCTGCCTGTTCCCACACTGGGCAGCAATATGGTTCAGTGCTTCCCACCATGGCTCAGTCTTCCTGGTGGTGGCCGAGCTCTGCACAGAGCTCCCCTTTGATTTCTTAATTGGCCATGGAGAGTCATGCCTGAGCGGTCTGTATGAAGCGGCTCTTTCCTTCTCAAGAGCCGAGCATGCCAAGGCAGCCATTCGGCCATACCAGCGTAAGGACTCTGTAATGTGGAGCTGGAGCCAGCCTGCGTGCAGCCCAGAGCTCTGCCGCAGAGCCTGTCGGTACAGGACTGTAATGGGGCCTGTTGAGGGATTATGGCCAAAACACAGAAGTGCAATGCAGCAGAGTCACAAGGAATATAGTTATTTCTTTGTTCAAGCTGACAGGATTTGTTCTGTTCTAGGACCTGTGTTATCAGGGTGTGGGACATGCTGAGCTTTGTGAGTTTCTGAAGATGTGTGTGACAATGACTGGCATTTCAGCAACCTGTGTTCAGCAACAGACATTTCAGCATGTTTGTTCAGCCATTCAGAACAGTGTCTGGGAAACCCAGCTCCGAGGGGAAGCACGCTTCCCTCCGTGTAGGCCTGGATCCCAAGCAAGGAGCTGAACAGCTAATAAACAGCTGCAATGAAAAATGTGGTTATGTCCTCAAAGAATATTTGTTTCCTGATCTGTGCAGGAACACAATCCTGAGGACAAATTGTGTCTCGTGTATTCCTACATATCTATAAAGCCTGCTGTGTGCCTCAAAATCAGTACTGGGGGGATTCAACTTTAATGACTCTCTGAGCTAGGTTAGGGCACTTTGCCTGATTATAAATTTCTTTCACAGATACATATATACATTACGTATACACATTATGATGTATATATGTACATTCTGTTTATGTGTGTGTTTGTGTGTGTACATATATGTGCTTGAAAAATACTCCCGTCTCTTAGCACACTAGGGAGTCATTGGGCAGTGTTGGTGTGCCTGGTCAAGCCAAGGTATATAACCATGGCCCGAGCCTCATAGCTTTTGGCCACTGAAGAATGTGATTTTTCCCCTCTTAACTAATCACAGGATTATTTCATTGTCTAGTGAAAATGCTGTCCTAGCACATCTTCCTTATCACTGCTGAGCAACGTTCCTGCAGTCTATTTCCAGAAATGAAAATTGGGACAGTGCAAGGTCTGTCTCCAGTCTGGGCAAGAGGGCCTGGGAAAATACGACCTCCTGAATCAAACCGTGCCCTGCAAAGAGCTGCTTATAATGTCATCGAATCACTGCTTATCTGAGAATAATCACTACTCCTCTGAGAATAATAAACCCACTATGTGCCTACCTCTGCTGCGATCTCTCAAAATCAGTTGCTTAACTGACGTTAGATCTGCTTGTTACTACAGAGCCACCCCGCTCTTCCTAAGCTTGCCAAAAGAGCTCATTTCAAGTTAAATGATTGCATAAAGAAACAAATAAACCCAGAGGCAATTTCGACATTGCAGTTATAGGTAGCTTACCTGTCACAGATGACTCGGAGTCTCTGAGGTCTCCTGGAAGCAACCAGTCCTAGAAAGTGTAATATGCAATCACAGGATTAAATGAAAATCAAGCCAGAAAGCATTCTTTGAGCCCTTACAAAAAACGTGTGCTCAGAATTTCAAAGGGCCCTATAGAATCTGTCATCTCAGTATTTATAAATATACATTATTCCTATAGGACTTGAGTACCAGCATTGATGTTAATAAGGCTGTTCCAGTTCTGTAACCCTTTCCTTTCACACATCTGTGAATATAGGCCTTGGGCCTCCTTCTGTTACAGTGCAAGTCTTAGCTTTGACTTCAGCAAAAGCAGTGTCAGTCCCTAAAGTCTTCACATGAAGGAAGCAGAAAGAGGTTTGCAGGCCTGAATCCCCAGCAATTGTCTTGGCTTCCCAAGGGGCTGCTGAGCTTCATGGATTGCCCTGTGGGCACATGGGGCTTTTCTGCATGGATCTGGCAGAAAGACTGGGGACAGAGCAAAGGCACTTGTGTCCCACTCTCCTTGCCCGCTGCTCTTGCTGTCAAACCCTAAGTTTGTTGTTTATCAAGTTAACCATTTTCATGCAGCCTTTGTACTTACTGATGCTGACATCTCTACCAGACTGAACTTTGCAGAGTTTGCAGTTTTGGGAAGCCAGTGTTGTTGCTGACATTTTTCAAGGACACATTTCTAAACATTGTGGAAAATGTAGAGGAGCACATTCCTCAAATGTTTTCTTACAAAGTATGAATTTTCTCAGGCTTAGATATGAATGAATGGCTTATGCCTGGAAGATTTCCTCTTAGAGCTGATCAACAGAGACATTTTCTTGCATCAGAAAAGCTGTAATTTCTGCCCAGCTACATTATCCTGAGCACCATTTCTGACAGCAGTGATGGATGGTGCTGTAGCCGTGGAAAGGAGAGTAGGAAGGGTGGTGTAGACCTCTCTTCCATCCCAGACAAGCATTCTCTGTGGCAGCGAGACCACCAGGCGGCAAGCCCCACTGGTCTGTTGCCACTAGACTCGGGGCTTGGTTGGGGCTTATGCTGCATCGTTGGAAAGCATCTGCGCTCCCTTCCTTCTGGAAGTGCCAGCCGCATCATTCAGTGACTGAAGCTGCGGGCAAGGCGGGAGTCCTCTCTGCCTTTGCCTGTGTGGCCATTTCCACAGTGCCAGGCCCAGGGTCTCTGTCACTCAATGTCCAACTTGATGCACAGACAATTTGAATAAATGCAAATGACTGAACTTTCAGCACTTCACCTTCCCAGCAGCAATCTTTCACCATTAAGCCAGGCAAGGATGTTGTTAAACCTGTCTATCACAGGGTAAGTAACTGTTCACAATTGAAGTGTTCTCCTACACCCAAATACTAAGGTAATTGCTAAAGCAGTAAATGGCAATATAACCTTTGTTGGGACTCATGATGGTTTAGGTGCCAGAGCACTGGAATTATCGCCAATATACAGAAGTTAAATATTAGTATCTTGAATAGCCCCTTCCCAAATCAGTCACTAAGATTAAGTCTGGCAGAACATTCCTCTTGGAATATTAATAACATTTTCTCTGGATCCTCTTTCCTTCATTTTGCCCCCCTTGACTGTAATAAAAGTGTAGAAATAAATGGTCCATATTGAGTAGAGATGTAAAGTTTCCAGGCAGAATAGAAGAAAAGCAATTTAAAAAATAGTTTGGGAAGGCATAAGATTTTTTGTAGGAGGTAGAAATTCTTACCTCTTCACAGAGCTGGCCAAAAACTTTCAGATGTTATAACTTTCTGCCAGAGATTTTTGATTTGTGAGATGGAAACCTTCCATGACAATATATCAATTTCCTTTAATATTTAATAAAAATGTCAAGATGGCTGAAATATTGTACTTTGACTCTACTGCAATCTTCTAGCATTAATATTCTTTAATGAGTTTAACATGAAAGTTTAAAATGCACGTTCAGCTGATAACAGCAGGGCAAAATGTTTCAATGATATCTAAGTGAAATGTCACTTTATTTTTGTGAACTACATTTTCAGGATTAACATTGTGATGAGGAAATAGGATTTTCTTTACATTACAGATAGAAATACCATCTTGCTTACTGGGAACTGGGAGGGATACCTGAATTATAGTCTTTGCTGCCTTGAACAAGCCTCTTGACTTAAATTTGTCATTTATATAACATGGAGATTAATAATTATCTACAAGGGGTAGTGTAAGAGCCAGTGAGCCAACTACTGCTGTCCCTGTCCAAACATCTCGCGGTGGAGAATTCTGCTTGAGCGAGGACTGCCAAACTTGCCACTTTGAGTATACAGAGCTGTGATTATAAATGGGAGATATGGGTAAGAAACCAGTGTGTCTCTGCTTAAGGGTTTAATTCAGTTAACTAATCCACTTTAAATCAGTTCAGATCAGTCTCCTGACTGACCCCATAGAGACAAACTCTTAGAGAACGCTGAGGCCCCATTGTGTTGAGCAGGGTAAGAACAAAGCAGTAAATATTTTCCCTACTGTAAAGATTAAGACCAATCTAAAATTGCAAAACAAAGTCAACAGCTAGTCCTTAAGAGATAAAGAATATTTGGACATCATTCCAAAAAGTGGATGAACTAATGATTTAATCGTTTTACAAGGATGATATAGACATAAAATGACAGGATTGTGTAGGGCTGATTGGCTTTTTTAACAATACAAGTAGATCAGAAAGGTAGCACTTGGGTGTGTTATTCTCTATCTGCATGCAAGGCAGTGTGTGCTAATGAGGAAATACCTTCCTATATGAAAACACAGGTGGAAGTCGCTAATGAACTGATAATGAGGCAAGCAAGCCAGGGGACAAAAGTTAAACTTTCCTAATTGATGAAGAGAGAGAAAGAATGCCAAGTGCTGCTGGATGAAGGCACTGGGGCTGCAGGCTCACAGAGAAAATTTCTCTCATTAGTGAGATCTCTGGGGCTGCAGGACAGAAGCAGAGCTCGGTCTGTGTGGCAGGCTGGAAACTGCAGCCTGTGCCCAGTGCCAGGCAGAGGCACTTTCCCTGCAGCCTGGCCAGCATATACTGAGCATCAGTGCCACTCTCCCCTTTGGGATCAAAGCCACGTGCAGTTTATTATGACAGTAACAATCTCATCGGTTTAGAATTCAGGTTCCAACCATCCCATTTGTTAAATAAAGCATCAGCATAAAATTGAGATTAAAAAAAAAAAAAAGGCGCCAAAAAAAGCGCAGTCGGAGTGCAGACCTCCTCTGCGTCCTCAATGTCACTGACGTTTGCGGTGCAGAGCCTGCTGCTTGTTGCCTCCATCTGCTGGTGACGGTTTGGAAAGGCAACAGATCCTAAAAATCTGTACTCGAGAGCAGAAGCTGATTCTGGAAAGCTTCTAAATATCATTCAGCGCTGCAAAGCCCGCAGATATGTGAAAAGCTAGGCTTAATTTAAAAGCCACTGCTGCATCTGAGAAAGCCCAGTGTAAAATCTGTGCCAGCTAAGTGAGATGATACTACCTGGCACGGGAAACGTCCTTAGTCAGCCTGTGCGGTAAATCGGGGAGTAAAGCTCACTCATAGCGAGTTCATCATGTTATAAACAAATGAGCACTGTTCCCCACTCTTTGGAACCCAAATGTCAGAAGAAGGAAACAAAAACCAATTTGGTACATGGGGCGCTCCAGTATTCCCAGTTTGGCAAAAGCACTAGCTTAATGTCATGGGCTGTGATTCCTAATCCTTTCCTGCCCTTGACCCCTGCTGTCTAGATTCAAACTTGTAACCATTAATGGGGCTGGATCAAAACAGTGGCCTTCTGGTGTCACCGATGGTGTTTAGAGGGGATTTAAACTCCCTGCTTTTCAGCGCAGTGAAATGAACACAGCAGTAGATTAATGCAAGGATTTGAGCTCACACAGCATGAGAGCTTTCAAAAATAGTGTTAACAGAGCTACAACTGCCTCTTTCAGGGGAAGCAAAATGAGGGGAACAGAACAAATGAACAAACACAGGGCAAAGCCTTGCCGCTATGGGCAGGGCTCCTAAGCCCGGGGAGTCAGGGAGGGGGCCAGGGAGTGTGTTGAGACGTGGGACAGGAGCTCTCCCAACCCTTCATGTTCTGCAGGAACTGGTTCTCAAGCCAGGGCTGGGGTAAAACCGTGCCCTCAGGCCCCACTGCTGCATGTAATTCCCCACCCCAAGTGCTGGTCCTGCAGAGAGGGCGCGAGATCACAAGCTGTAGGGCTGGCCATGAAAGAGCTGCTCACCCATCCCTCCTGTTCACCTGGGTCAGGAACAGGCTGAGATTTTGGCAAATCGTAGGCAAGGGGCATGAGACCCATTTCTGAACTTCTTTGTGCAAGAAGGCAGGGGGGCATAGGGTGCTCAAATCCTCCTTTGCACATTTCATCCCTTGCCACTTGCCCGTAGAGGGGGCAGGGGAGATGCTCTTCCTCCAGCCGCCCTGCGTGTTCCCTGGCTCACAGACCCCACAGCCCACGCTGTCTCTTCCCTTCAGACTGCAGCAGGATGTGCTCAAGCCCACAGTAGTGACAGGAAAATATCGAAAGGTTTCCAGCTTTCATTTCAAAGATTCCTACCAACCCACCTGGCCCAGGAACCCTTCCAGTAACAACTTCAGTCTGGGGCTGAGCCTACACTGCTGAATCCAGTGGGAGTTTTGCCATCAACTTCAATGAGAATAGGATCACACCTCAGTGCTTTGTTTTGCCCGTGTTGGTTCCTTGCCTCGGGCAGGAACCTGTTTGTTTGTTTGCTGCCTGCGCTCACTGCTAACATCAATCGAACTAGCTAAAAGCATCCAAGCCATCAGATTTGAGGAAGCACTCCAAAGTTTGTTTGCTTATCTGAACCATCCCAGGCACTCATATTCGTGCAACTGGGCTGGAAATAACCTCAAGAGAGAAGGTTTTCTCAGGCAGACTCCACAGCTTCCACTCAGCTGAGCGTGTCCTGGGCGGGGAACAGCACTTGTGCTTCAGGGAAGAGAGGGGAAGTGCACAGGAGCATGTGAATGGCAAATAGCTTTAAACAAAGAGGCTAATTTGCCTTCTTACCAGCAGCCCCATCAAAAACTGACTTCATTTAGTTCATGACTAGGGCAAATAGTCCAAGTTCTATGACTAACCACCTTCTATCCAGACTGGTTTGTATAATCCAGGTGTGAGACAAGTACTTGGTTACAGTATGTGACTTAGGCAGGCTCTGAGGAGGGGAAAGAGATATTGACTCTCCACCTGGCACATCTATTGCCCCAAATACTGGCTCAGCACCCCTCTCCCATGTGTCTGCTAGCATGGTGGGAATCTCCCACAGGAAGGTATCCTCTAACTCCTGCATTTCTGTCTGCTGCAGCCACAAAACACACCAGCATCACAGAATAACAGCATAGGTCAATTCTGCCCCACTGGAGTACATTAGGGAAACTTTTTAGCAAGCCTGACTGCTTATGACGATAGACTTGTCTTTATTGGAGCTATTTCCATGCTGCCTAGGTGCCTGTCCTCTCCCTCCCAGCCCCAGCAGCAGAGGACAGCACTGCTACTCAGACAACACAGAGCTAAGCAGGCGTCACCGCGCAGGGCAGTTCTGGGCACACACACGTTCCCTTGTTGTCTGTACTGTTTCTTTGCTAGCGTAGCCTTAATGCTTGTACTTTTAGATTGTCCCTCTATATAGCATTGGGACACCTAATCCTCATCGCTGAGAGTTTTTGGCCTTGTATGAGCAGATGACTGGCCTAAAAAAAATTCTTTGTGATCAGTTTGTCTCCCACACGAGCATTTCTTTCTTCCCAGACTACCCTTCCCAACTTTCAGACTACCCAGCCAAGCCCTCAACAACTTAGAGAAGAAAGTGCTTCCTCCAGCTGTCTGCTCTGTGCTTGCTCCTTATCCAAATTAAACTTGCTGTGGACAGCGACACATTCCCATTTCACGCTGGTTTGATTAATGTGTCGCAGCTAATTGTGTGAAGGATTCCAGTCCTTTCGACTGTGAGACCAGGTTATTGTTCAGCCAATCGCGGCTACCATGTGAAAATGGGGGCTGTTTAGTGTTCATGCACCAGAATCAAAGGAGGGGCATCTTGGACCGGGTCACAGAGCAACACCCACTTCTTTGAAAAGATGTTACTATGCTCTACTAAACCTGTAAACCTCTTGCTCAAAGCACGTCTTCTCCCTCCTCCTCTCCCCCCTGCTTTTTTCCCCCCCCCTGCCAGTTACACAGGCTCCCCCCGCCAGTCTGTTAGGGTACAAGTGAGAGAGAAGGGCAAGATTGTAGATGGGTGGATTTCACATTCTAGGGTTTTTAATATTTCACTTTTATATTTCTCTTACAGAATGATCCTGCTGGGAGGCTGAGAATCAGTGCTCATCATTTCCCCCTCACTGACACTTGAATATATTTTCCCAAGAGAAAACATTAAACAAAAAGAGAGAGAAAGGGGGAGAGAGAGAGAGAGGGAGAGTGACTGAGCTAGCTTTTCAAAGCATACTTCTCAACCTGCCCACATCAAAATAAGAGACAACTGGCCCTTTGAAGTCCAGGACACAGACTTCTCTACCAGCCCATGTGGAAATAAAAGAAGCCAGCTTTATAAATCACACAGATTTCTCACCTTGCCCACATAAAAATCAGGGACAATGACCCTTAAAACTGAGGTTTAAAGGCCCCCAAACCAATCTCCATAAAAATGAGGAAAGTTCAGATAAACTGTGTCTCCAGGTACCTGTCAGCTTTTCCAGTCTAAACCAGGAGACATCGGTCCTTTGTGATGAGGAGTGGAGACTAGTTTGTCAGCCCTTGCAGCAGTGAAATCTCCCACTAGCCTAACCTATCAGCTCAGTGAGGCAACTTTGGCACGCATGTGCTTTTGCTTGTATAGCAGACCAATCCCACTGGTGCTGTAGGTCCTACAACACCACTGTCGTTAAGTACCTCCAGGGATCTAGTAACACTGAAGCACAGGATTTTTCATAATGAGAAATACCAATCTAAAAACTGAGTGGCTAGTGGCTCAGAGGAAAAGTTGGCATTCTTGTGATTAAAGTCTTACCTGGGTTATAGTTGGGGAGCTTGGAAAGTCCTGGCCAGGTGTCCTCCGATGGGACCCCCAATACCTGTGTAAAAGAAGACAGAGAGTGAGAAGAGCAGTAACCTCTGTCTGCCAGTACTCTGCCTTGATGTGGAGCTGGAGGAATTGGTCTCGATGGAGAGGCTGACCTTTGCTGTAAACCAGCAGATTCATACTGCCCTACCTGGTGCTGGATCTACTGCCGCACATAAAGGACACTGGCATTTTAGCACTTGATTTTATAGCAGAAAGGGTCCTGCTGAGATTGAGCGTTGTTGCTGCTGGGAAGGCGTACACAGCTTCACTACCAGGTGCCACTCCTGCGTGTGTTTGCCAGTCCGGGGAGCACTTTGCCGAGCCCCTTTCACTACTGAAGGTGTCCTCATGCACCAGAGCTGCACTGGGGGTTTATTCTGCCCCCTTACCTAGCAGCAGCTGATATGCTCAGCAGCAGCACAGGCTGTGAGCTGTGTTTGAAAGTCCTGCCCTGCCGTTCTGAGGTGAAAAAGAAAAGCTGGCAGATAGGTCTACTGGAAGGTGCTGGCAAGCAATCCAGTGTCTCATGCTGAAGGGGACAGAGCTTCAGCAGTGTCTGTGGCCTTTATTGTGGTTTGTGGGCTTCAGAAGCAGGTCTTCACTGAGCAAAGTCTGGGCCAGCAAAGCCTCCTCCAACCTCATTTTAGTTGCTGAAATATGTGAGATCAAGCATATCTGGATTTCTGTGACGGTTGCATTTGCAGATGTTTACTGTTATTATTATTACTTACTGCATGCGAAGTGCGATGTGCCTATTGACATGGATGAGTTGTGCTAAACGGGTAAAGCCACATATTTAAGAAATGTTCACAGCATGTGATACAGTATTATAAATCACTACTGCTGACTCCAAGCATTCAAAGCTTATCATCCAGAAAACCCCCCGAATTATCAGATTTCCTTAAAAAATGGTGACATTTTAACACTAAAAATGTCAGGGTTTTTTATTCACTTTCTCTTCTCTAACATTAGATTTGTCTCACATTAGTTACACTTTGCATATGATAGACAATTCCTTTTCCTTAAAATGAAAGCTGAGACATATGATGTGGGGAACTTGGCCTCACAGAAACTTGTGATAAGATTGCAAGAAAACAGGCATCAGTAAAAAAAATACACTAAAGAAAGAAGTATAAAGCCTGGTTGTTGCAGTTGGTATGCATCTGCTAGCTGATTGCTTTTCTCACTCACGGTTAGGGTCAGCTGTGGGGACACTTACAGCTCCTTGGAGAAGACAGCCATAAGCAGGGCCTGCATCTCACAGCTGGCACATATTAGCATGGCGGTCTGGGGGGAAGTAAGTTGGGGTGGCTTGCCATGGTCCATGTTTCCAACCTGCTTACGGACTCAGCCCGCCACAGCAAAGACCAGGGGGTAGGACCCTTGTCTCTGCTTACCTGTAAAATCAGTCTCGGAAGCTTGAAAGCTCCCCAAAGAGAAGGTGTCTTGTAGCATTCAGCCACGTGAGGGTGTTGGAAGGTTGCTTGCACCGAGGGTAGTTTGACAGCTCTGGATGAGGATGCATTCTTGACTGGTGTGTGTATCATGTAAGCAGGACAGGTCTGCCCAAAGCAAACTCTGTCTGCACAGGAAAGAGAGAGTTGGAATCTGAACCTGAATCCAGAATTTGCTCTCTTTTGCTGCCCTCTTAGCTTTTCAGGAAGCCACGACAAAACCTCTAAAATATTCTGCACTGAAAATCCCAGTGTGTGTTCTGAAGTGCCATCCCTGCATCCACCTGGGTCCTCATTCTCCAGAATTCCTTGTGAGCTATCAGGCATCAGCCCTAAAGGCATCAGAGAGGGCTGGGGATTTTCAGTGCATAGTAAAATCATACTCTGCAGAGTCAGTTCAGCACTCTGCCTCTCTTTGCTGAAGAATTTAAGGAAATTTGTGCATGCTTGTACACAAGGTTTTCAGTATAGATGCTTAAGTTTTGCTGAGTTGAGGTGTGAAAGCATTCAGAGCACCAATCACTGAATGCCATCTGAATATGGATTTGGATTTATCTTTTCTGAGTCTTTTCTTTCCAAAAGTTTCTATTCCAACCCATGCATTTGAATCTATTTTTGAATTTCCAGGGTAATGGATAGGTGATTTTAACTTTTTTTCTTTTCTGTTTTTTTTCCCCTGGACCTTGAATGAGATTCCTTGACAAATCAAACAATGAGTTTTATTTATTTAATCTAAATTGATTATACTCTCGGGATTGTTTTATCTGTTGTGTATTCACCCTAAATCTAGCTGTTAAGTCTCTAGTCCATGCCATCAGACAAAGCAAGACAGCTTCTCTGTACTTGCTACTCTGCCACGTTTTCCCAAACAGGCATTTTTCACTGTAGTGAAAGGTCTTGGTGCAGCTCAGTTCAGTCTACTTTGGAAGAGGCATATTCTCAGCTAGAAACTTATTCACAATGCCAGTATTTCAGCAAGCACTTTGAGTTGGTATAAATCATTATCCTCTCTCTCTGCCTTCTAACTGCTTGCTTCTCCTGTGATGAACCAGTGGAAGGGATCAACCTAGCTGATCTTGCTTAGTTTGTGGGCAGGTTACATTTTATGATTTATGTAGAGAAGCCTTGTTGTCATTCATTTGGCACTTGTCACGTGTTCGGCTAATCCAGCCCACATGAAAGCCCTTCTCTGCACAAAGTTAATCAATAAGGAGTTTCTGATTGCAAAATCTATGCCTGAGCTCTTGAAATTTGAATGATGGATCCTAAGTTTGTCAGGTTTGCTTACTCTCCATGCCATGAGAGTACTGGAAACACTGCAGTTTGCATTCACTCAGCACTGCCGGCCTAAGTAGCCCCTTCCCATTTGGTCCTGCTCTGTGTCACCCCTGCATGAGTAGTACCGGCCATTAGTGCAACTGTTTGTGCAGCCAGATGAAGAGCTGGGTAAACAAACTGTTCTTGTTCAGAGTAACCCAGGGAGAAACCCAAGTTATAGGCTCCCCAGTTCATGTAGCCCCAGATATGAGGGGTGAAACAGGAGCAGGAATGAGCATGCAGGGTTAGAGATGGGGGATGGAGACTGCTTAAGGCGGCACTTGCCTCTGGAAGAAATGCTGATGAAATGAGAGTCAGTCAGTCCTGATGATTCAACGGGACAAACACATTTCACAGAATGGGGATTTTCCAGCTATATATCTATGTGGTGTTTGACCCAACAGTCCTACATGGAGATAAGCATGCTGGGTGATGCAGACTCACGCACATAAATGCACACCGTCTCTAAACCTGTGCAGGGTGCCTCTATTATTAGTACATGAAAGGACCGACTATTAGAAAACAGTAGGAAGCCCCATTCTGAACCTCACACTCGGCAAAAGATCTCAAGTTAGGCATCGAAAGCCTCGAAGGAGCTTTGAAATCTTGACCTAACACAGAGCCT
This sequence comes from Rhynochetos jubatus, assembly GCA_027574665.1. Classification (NCBI taxonomy): domain Eukaryota; kingdom Metazoa; phylum Chordata; class Aves; order Eurypygiformes; family Rhynochetidae; genus Rhynochetos; species Rhynochetos jubatus. The sequence continues at coordinate 14,752,487 of CM050654.1, read as the reverse complement.
CATTCCAGGCTGTATAATAACATAAAACTTCCTGTGAAAGGCACTAATTATTTCATGGTTCTTAAAGCTTCCTCATGATTTTTAAATAAGTTTTTTTTGCCTTCTATAGCACAAATCCTATTAATCACAGTATTGGGTATAATACCAGAGAAATGACGATAGGGCTATAACCCTCCAACTGCAAAACCACAGGAAATGTATCCAGAGATTTCAGAGCCATAAGTGGAAGGATACTCTTCATTCACACTCTGGAAACTGGGCCCTGCCCTGGCTTTGAACCCTGATAATTGGCCAAGTATGGGTTTTTCTTTTTCTCAATATTTCCCCCACCACCACACTCTATGAAAGAGAAATTCAGCATTTATTTAAATGCACTGAACTCACGTCTAAGAACTGGACCCACTTGTCTGTCGTTTTATCACATTCTAGCTAAAAGCAGAGAGGAAAACCCTACCAGACAGGAGTGTTTCTGGACAAAGGGATTAAGAAGGAAAAATCTGACTTACAGAGACTTGAGGATATAAAGTCCATTCTCACCACTTTCCAAATTTCAGTTTTCTGTATTTCTTTGAAAATCCACATTCGGGAAACACTCTGTGCAGAAGAGTAAATCTCTGGGACGAGATGTGAAAGGGCAGACACCTACAGCAAAACCCTGTCGGAATCTATAGGTTGACCTTTCCGTCAGTAACGGGGTCAGCAACAAGCAGTCAGGAACATACAGTGCTGGTAACTGCCTCAGTTCTACCAAGCCACACCAAGGACATGGCTCTGTGTTTCAGTCTCCCCAGCATAAAAAAGGGCTTAAGAGGCTCCTGAATATGTCTGCTCTCACTCACTGCTGCCTCTGTAAAGTAATTTCACACGTTCCATTATGCCAAAGCAGTCTCTAGGGCTGCACCATAAACTGGATGATACAAAATGTTCCAAGTTAAAATGAAGAAGGTTCTCTGAAAAACCTCAGAGTCTTGCCATTTTCAAGGTAGTTTAAGAGCAACATTAGAGGTCCTTTGTGAGAATATGGTGTGCTGTATCCTACAGTAAGTAAAGGATTTAACAAGAAGGAATAGAATTTGTAGTACCTGCACACCTTTTATGCCTTCTTCAGTTTGATGTCACTTTAATTGGCTTTAAAATTTGATGAGATGACACACATCAAAAGAAAGTCATTTAATTTACTCTTGTGTCTGAAAGAAATTTGCTAAATATAAAATGGGTTACAAAGTCTGCTATGAACTTGGCAGATTGGACCGAATTATTTCTGCTGTTCACAGGACCTATGCTTAGGACTTCAAAATTAAGTAGGGGGCCAGAGCAACAGATTCTTTTTCTCTTCCATTTCAGGGTGTATTTTACTCACCATCCAGATCTTCTCCAGCTGTTCAAGAGTAGCAGAAGTTCCTGCAAATATTGGCTGGCCCTGGATCATTTCAACAAATATACAGCCTGCACTCCTGCAAGAAATCCAAGGTATTAAGTCATTCACATACATGACATACATAATACAATTGTTGGGATGGGCAGGGGAGAAAGGAAGAGAGATAACTGTTGGACTGGAAATTTAGAAAACTGGATTTGTAAATGCAGAAATTCTGATATAAGCTGCAAACCCCATATATTTTGCAGCACAGGTCTGAAGAGTACCCGCCTCATGTCATCTGTTGAGTGTGTGTGTGAAGCAAGGCAGGACATGGGGTGTCTGTATATACGTAAATAAACACAGGCTGATACACCTCTACAGTATGGTGGTAGGCAGGATGTAGCATTATAAAACTGTGGGAAGTCAGGAAGGTTTCCTTTGGGAAGGGCCATCTTATACACCCCGGGTCTTGTGGCACAGTTCTAAGCACTTGCAACTGCCCTTTGTTGCAAGTTGTATCATTAACCTCATCCAAGTCCTAAGATTGAAACACTTGAATTAAAAAGCTGGCAAGTCAAATAGGAGAGGAGCAGACTAGAGATCCATCGCATTCACATCCCTCCAGGATTTAAAAAAAAAAAAGTAATCAAAGTTCCATACAAGTCTGTTCCTGTCTCCTTTTTCTCATCAGCACCATCCACTAAAAAAAAATCCCACCCTTCACCAGCAAGACAAGACAGGTGATACCCTTGGAAAAGTAACCCACTAAGCACCATCTGTTTTCCCAGCACCAAACAACTTGTTTCAGGTCTTTCAATTTACCCTGTTACATTCCATCTCACAAAGATAGTCGTGGCAGAAGCCTGTGAAATACTGGTTTGTTTTCCATGAGAAAATGGTGCAAAATTGGAGTCCTAACAGTAGGAAAGATAAACAGGGAACTACTGCACAGTAGTTGAAGGATACATTAGACGCAGAAAGAACACAGAGGCATCAACCACTACAGCAATTTTTCCTTCAGAAGCAATTAGCTCTTCACTAGAAAAGTGAAGGCAAGATTTCACGGCATAAAGAGCTGGGTGACAACAGCAAGTTAAAGTATTCTTATTTCTATGCCATCCTCTGCTCTGCACTTGTGCCAAAGCAAACCAGCCAACTTAACTAAACCCAGGAAAAAATGCTTAGTTTTAGTAAGGTGAATTAGTCCTGTTGGCAATAATGATGAGACAGTGGTCAGGGTAGACTTACCTATTTGCAACTATTTCCATCTCTTATTGTATGGTGTAAAACTGCTCACTTACTTTTTAATCTTTTTCCTTTTCCCAAACCTTTTCTAGGCTTCCTGTCTTTTCACTAATCCTCATCCCAGCTTTTCAGGTTTCAGTCTCATTCTTCTTTGGTTATAGCATCTTTGAGTCCTTTAACCTCCAATGTTGAAAACCCATCTGTGTCTAGCAGACTGTAAATGTATTATTTTCACTTGCTGAGCTACAACTAGTAATCTCTTTGGGTCATCTGTACTGCTATGCTACCCCTTGCACCTTGTTTTTGCAATACTGTAGATGCTTTTCCCAACTGGCTGTGGTCAGTTGAAAGCCTGACATGCAACTCATCTGTGGTATTCATTTTGGTCATCCTTGTGCATCAGGTGATGCCAAGCCTGTTTGCAGATCCGTATCTCGTGCTGTTTTCACAAACATCTCTGCTGCCCTTTCCCTTAGCTTCCTGTACCTTGGGGCCTGTGAGCTTAGCTCCCGATCCGTCTAATATGCTCTTACAGGGTCCAGGCGTCATGAAACTTAACCCACAGCTTTTGCGACATAGATTTTGTTGTTTCATAGCACTACCACATCACTAGATATTATTTTGGAGCCCACAGAATTATTCTACTGAGACCGGTGTCATACCAACCCTCTGTTTTCACAGCTGATGTACGTCCCCGAATGGCTCACCCTGTTTTGCAACCACGGGGCCTGCTGCAATCCACCAGTTCCATTGCACAAGTTTAACTGTATATGGTCAAAGCAATTTAGGTACTCTTGATTTGTAGGGAGAAGAGAACCAGCTCTATGTGGTTTTGGCGCAAATGATCCTGGCGTTCACGCACAGTGTGGGTTCAGATATCCTACCTAGAAATGGCCATTAGAGTGGCAACAGCAGAAACTTCGTGTGGACTCACTACAGCTCCCAGATGAGACCAGTGCAACTGGACCTTCTAGAGAGATTCTTTCTAATGAAGTGCTGGGTGGGACGTTTCCTAAATTGAGTTTAAGACACTAAGAATTTGAGGACTGGAGGTACGCAGCAGTTACTAAGGGAAAGGGACTAGTAACAGTGAAAGCACCCTATAAATGTGGTCTTGTGACCTAATGGTTCTGCTGCAAAAGTGTAAGGCAACAGAGTTCATGGCAGACAGAAAACCAGATCTGCTATTGTTTCTGTTATTACTGAGACAGCCTGAAATCCAGACAGAGCAATAAATGGAAGTAAGAACTAGAAAGCTGGTTTTTTCCTAGATTCAGCTAGCATTTGCTATGAATTACTCATGAACAGCGTTCAAAAATTCAAATCTAATGAAACAGTCCTTTCGCTAATGGGCAAGGTGTCTGAAGACAACAACAACTTGTGGGTTGTTACAAAAGCACCTTCTTGTAGAGTTCTCTTCTGTATTCCTGGTTTATTCCCATTATCTCTGGAAGCCTTTAAATCTCAGTGTCTCTAATAAAGACAAAACTATCAGAACAACCACAACTGCTGGAAAGGAAGCTCTTTTTGTTTCCTGTAGCGAGACTCAGCCGACTGGCTGCCTTTAATGCCTGCTTGATAGTGTATTGATTCATCAGTGGCAATTATGACTCTGTGTGTTTCCAGCTGAAATACGCTTTTCTTTACAAAAAAAGGCCAGAAGTACCTAGAGCAACTGATGTATGGGCACCCCTCTCTCTTCCCCGGTATCTTTGCCTGTTACAGTAAGAGTTTGGAAACTAGTGCTAGTCATCATATCAGCCTTTCAGTAGGGGCCTCAACTTTCTACTCCTGAGGAAGATTCAAAAACATTCACTTTTAAAGATTTCTAAAGATTTAAACCTAGTGTTGTTTTGGTTTTCTGCTTTTCCTTCTTACCCCTCTGATACTAATTTCTGAGGTCCCCTTACCCCTTCAAGTCCACAAGTTTCTAAAGGGGTCTCAGTCCCATATAACTGCCTTGGGAAGAGCTAAGGCAGAGGGAGGGGTCTTTCGGGAAAAGGCCTAGACATGATGTTTCAGCATGTGCCAGATATGCACATGAATCAAGACAGTGGCTGCTAAAGTAATAGGAGAGGTATAACTGGTTATAGGCATAGTTAGTGAGCACAGAGCTGGTTCAAACAGCACGGTTACATCTGCCTGCAATCCCTGGGGCAGGTTTGAACACTGCACTTACTCCTCAGCCTGAAGTGCTGCATTGCCCGTGGAGAGATGACTTCATCAGGATTAAGATCTGAGATAACTCTGGGGCATCCCAGAGTTCCCTCTCCATAGTTTTTCCGGCACTGGGAGATTACAGTTTTACCCAGTTGGGCGTAGCAGGGCAATACAAACCAGGCTGGGGAGAAGGCTGGAGTGGGCCTGGCAGGTCCACGTTAAGTGACCATATGGGAACTCCTATTTTACATGAATCTACCTGGAAAGATGAATGTGATTTTTATTTTTTCAAATGGAAGACTATACAAGGGAAGCCTGACTGAAAAGGTGACGTGACTTCAGACACTCAGGGTGTCAGCAGCTACTAGTGAGCACGTGCATAAAGCACTGGGTGTAAAAAAAAAAAAAAGAAGCAAAAAGTCTTTCTGATATGCAGTGTAATCTCCCTGAAATGTTAGTCTCTCTGAAATCCCTTAATTGAATCTTCTAAAGTCCTGAAGAGATAGTGAGGGAGAAAGAGAGAGAAAAAAGATACAGAGAGATTAAAGCAGCTTTTCTGGTTAGTCCAAGAGCGAGTGAGTCTCCTATATCTCTTTCTTCATCTATTCAAGGCCTCATTCACTTCCCATGTGCCTCCCACTGACAGTATTGCTGCTCAAGCACACTATGCATGAATTGCCATAATGTTTTATTTTGTTATAATTGGTTTCTTTAAACCAAGGCTTTAACACCCACTGTCTTATGTCATTACCAAGGGCATTCTGACCTGCCTTCATGTAAATTGCAGCATCCAAAAGACACTGGGTTTTTTTCCCTTTCTTCCCAATAGACAAGTAACATCTGTGTGAATTCACATTATTTCCTAATAGACAAAAATTGAACTTAAATGCAGTGTACATCAAGATAATAAATGACTCTTGTTAGAGGAAGTTCCTGAATAGAGCTCACTGAAGTACTCCCTATTCTCTCAGCGTGACATCTTTCTTTAGGGCAAACACTTTGAATGTTGTTATTATAAGGAGGCGTTATAACAAAGGTGCCTATAGTGTGAATGTAGTTCAGTGGGATTGAGAGTACTGTGCTGCTAGAGCTGGTCAGAGTGCTGGACGGGAGCTTTGTATACCACTCCTGTGTTGCTATTCATTACCCTAGAGCAGAGCTATGTAGTGGGGATGTTGGTTTTACACAGGCAGAAATGCCAGGCTTTCTGTGCATAGCCAGGGCTTTGGACAGGGGTCAGCTTTCAGGAGAAAAAAACAACAGGCTTGAACCAGCATCTGCCTAATACAAACCCTCCAATCTCCTAGGCAGGCATCTTCTTCAAACTCAACACACGTTCCTGAGAGACTGTCTGGAGGGGAGAGGTAGTGGGGGAGAGAAGACACGACTATTTAGACCGGCTTAGCAGCTGGAAGCCATTAGAATTTAGGAAGATTGTCCTCCTTGGAGAAATCTTTAAGCAATTAAATTAGCAGCAGGCCTAGGGAAGTGAACAAACTAAAAACGCCAGTTTCCCTGAACTGCCCTCCAGATTTAGGCCATTGGAGTCTCCAATAAGCTGCAGATCTCTGGGGTGGGATACAGTCTGAGAAGACCTGGGGCTTTGCTGTTTGTAAACTTACCCAGCCCTCTTCTTGCACATTCTTCAGCCTCCTGCGCTCCCACCATTTCCCAGCTTTTGACTCGGCAGGGCAGTTAAGAAAAGTCCTGGTGTGACAGGCACAGGCAGAAAATTAACTGGTCTGAAGAAAAGGTGAAGCAGCCCTACAATTTACATGCGTAAAATTGCCCAGAGTAAGGGTGGTGTCCTGCAACTTCATGAGCTGCACATTGTCCATGAGTAAGTCAGGACTGTGTTGCTGGAAGCGGGCTCAGGCTGGTCTGGAAGTGGGACAGAAGGCAGATGAACCCTAGGGGCCAGCTACACATCCAGGCCAGCCCGAAAGGACTGGTGGGACCCCTGTGTAGCCCTCATCCTCTCCTGCTTTCTGCCTGCTCTCAGAGACCCCTCTCCCTTCAGCTCTGCTAATGTGCAGCTTGTCTCCGGTGATTCCCAGCCACATTAAGATTTTGGAATAGAGCTTATAAGGTATCAAGGCTTCAACAGAAGGCAGTCCTTCTCCTGTATGAAATGCAGAGTGCATCTGAGATATGTTCTTTGAGAAGGACAAAGTATCACAGAAATAATGAATATCTCAGACACCTTTCTATCTCCAGACCCATACAGAAACCGTTCAATACCATGTTTTGTTACAAAGCTGTGGATCCATTGTTTCTTCACAAAGCCATTGCTGTAAAGAGCTACCACTGACTCAGCAGACCACATAGATACAAAACAATAAGTGCATTAAGCAAAGGTGCTCTGTTGCAAGACCTGAAAATGCTTCATAAATGTTACCAAATGAGATGTACATATCTCACATATATTATCAGATGAGGTTTATATAAATCCAGAGCTGAGATGTAGTGACATGATTCCCAAAAACTTCTATGAGTACAAAACTCCCCACTGCTCACAGGTGTTAACTCCTCTACTTATGACTGTATCTACTGTAACTTGGTTGGCTTCATTTAATTCAGATAAAGATTTTTCCCAAAGCACCCCAGATTTGAAATTGGTAAGTACCAGATATCTAGATCAGAAGAATAATCTGTAGCTCCAAGCAGTACATCAGGAGGACGGTACCAGAGTGTCACTACTTCTGAGGAGTATGTTTGCCTGGAGATGGACTTGGCGCGAGCGAGGCCTGGAAAAAAAAACACAACAAAACAACCCAAACCAAAAAAACTCTTCTGTGTTAGGACAGTCCTACCTGTACAACCTATAGATGATAACAATTGGAAACACCACACTATTTTCTCTTGGATCTTTAAACACAAGCATTCCCAATGCAGTTTACAAGCAATTGACAAAGAAAGTGTGTCTGGAATATACGCCTGGGGCAGATCAGATCAAGCAATATGCTGTTTTGCAGGGCTTTACCATTTGTGGTTGATGCAGCCATCTCAAACCAGTGCCAAGAAAGCCTTTTGGTTCAGCACATTGCTGTGGACTCTACATGTTACATTATTTTCTGAACAAAGAGGGGTTGATTCTCAATTCTCTTGAACCAGCTTTACGTGGCAGTAATTGCTCTGACCTAAATGAGGTTACTCCCTGCACCTCTCAGTATAAATGCAAGAAAGGCTGGACTGACCACAGAAATAGTTTCCTGAAGTTCAGTACGAGGTTATGCTTCTGTGCCTTAATTGGCTGGGGATACAGATCTACATGCATGCTAAAGCTTCAGTCTGAGCAGATATATTAGCAGTATCCAAACTGTGACTCACCAAAGCCGGCTAATTTGAGCTCACCAAGGCAACTGATGAGCAAGTGCTGAGGTTTCAGATCACGGTGAAGAATGTGTTGTTGGTGGATGTAAGCCAGGCCGCGCAAAAGCTGGAACATGAAGAGCTAGAAAAAGCCAACAAAAAAATGAAATGTTTTTGTGTGACTTTGCATTGATACACTACTCTGAACATCAGGAGAACTCCCGGAACAACGCAGAGACAAAGCAAGTAAGAAACCAGTAAAAATCCTCAAAATGCGTAGAGCTGGCTGAGGAGCAGAAAACTGCGGTGGGGTATGGCTGCCCTGCAGCTCTCCTCGTTTTTCAGGGTGGAATATTTGGCCACGAGGGCAGTTATAGTGCAGTCCCTAAGTGCGCATTTTGGAAATGTAACTTTTCTTTAGAAATGGGTTATTGATGGCAGGAGCAAGCTCAACTTGCCAAAACACAGAGCCGGCTTTCAGAACAGCAGATATCCTGATTTCAGAGTTGAAGACAAAGGCATAGAGCCAAGCAAAATGCTGGTTTAAGGAGTGGGAAGTTTTGCCCCTGTGAGGGAGCTGACACCAGCAGAGGGAGTGCTGCGGCCACGCTACACACCACCTCTTCCCGGGGTAAGCGGGATCGGTGAGCAGGCTTGCTTGGCAACGTGAACAATTCTCTTCAAGGCGGGACAAAACACTGGGACCTGATTGGAACAGATACAGCAAATAAGGCATGAGGAATGAAGCAACAAGCAAGCAGAAAAGCAAATCTAACTCTCACCACAATGGGAGTGTAAATAAGCCCTGGGGTAAAATAAGTTGGGGTGAAACAGGGTATGAAATTGGACAGTGGATAGGAACAAAACACAGCAAAAGTAATTAGACTTCACCAGAGAAAAGATATTTTTCACCAGAAGCTTAATCTGAAGAGGAGGAAAAACAGTGACACCCGTAGGTCATTTTTGTACCAGAAAAGTGTCCCTGCAATATTCTGCATACTTGCATCATATTCGATAGCAATCACTCAGAGAAACACAAACAACATTTGCCAGCAAAAACAAAGCCAGCGAGATGACCCTCCTAAAGGAGCAGTAAATAATTTTGCAGTACAGTCCCTGCTGACAATGAGGATTTTGGACAGGAAAGCAGAGCAGCTGGCTAGTGTTTACTCACAGAAATGCCCGTGAGTACATGTTACAGCCATGTACTCCACGGGCTTTACAAGCCCGCCTGGTAACAGAGCCCTTGAGATCTGTGCCAAAACTGCAACACAGCATCTTGGACATATCTGAGCTTTAAGGATGTTTAAAATCTGGGCCCCCAAGAAACTTCATTAGAATCGGTGTTGCTTAACGACTATCTGGAAAAAAGATGTGAACAGGGTGGCAACATTTGAAGATGACAGAAGTATTTAGATTAGCCATGATAAGAAGTGACAGTGAGGAACTTCAGAGAGATCTGACAAAGTCAGATGAATAGGCAGTTTGATAAGATACAAAGTTATTGTTGGCAGCTGTAAGATAAATTAACTGAAGCTGCTCAGGAGAACGACCCAGGCATTCACTGAGGACATCTGCGCTGAAACCTTAAGTCAGTGTGCAGCAACAGTCCTGAAATCTAATTAAATGTGATGTGTACAAAGGAGAGTAGGAGACTATTATAACATCAGTCTATAAGGTAAGGGTACATCTTCACCTGTGCCCAGGTTCTGTCAACCAATCCCAAAATGTTGTAGTAGAAACAAAAGGGATTTAAACAACTGTAAATACTAAGATAGTTCCAGATGAGGGGAGAGCGAGGTTTGAGATTTTTTAATTAGAGAGATTAATAACGTATTCTAATGATAAGAAGATACAAATCTGTGTAGAGACAGATTTACTTGCCGCAAGATGTCATTGTTCACAAAAGCTGAATGTCCTCTAGTAGGCTCAGAAAATGGGAGGAGGGACAACAAAAGGCTTTGGAGACTGACAGGGAGGTTGTTACATCTTTATCAAAGGCAGCTTTTCTCCACAGTGATTGTCAAATATGGAACAAATAAATATTAGTAAGCAATTTACAGTGACCACACATATTAGAAAATGTCTTCCTCATGCTTTAAGGGATACTAGTCTTTTAAGGAACTCACCATAACATTGCATGAATGAAGTCCTCCAGGATGCTGGCCCATGTACTGTGCTAGATCTGTGTGCTAAATGAAAGATGACAACTTGAGGCAAAGCTACTACAATGCCTCTTCTGTAAATGGAAAAAATATGCAACCACTACAAAGGCGTCTCTTTCACCTTGGCAAACATCTGATCTGATGCAGCACGCAAGGATGTGCTTAAGTGCTGGGTCAAATCAGAGACCGGGCTGATCTGTTCTCTCACCCTAGCAGTTTACGACCTGAAGCTGATAGTTAACAGAATTCATACTTGTACCAGAATTAATCATAAAGCTGCAGTAAGAAGACATAGCCCTGTGTGTTCCTTATAATTTAGTTGATATCTATCAGCAAAAGCAACAGAAGTAGCAAGACTCACACTAAGAACTTTGTTATTGACATCCTGCCCTCCCCATGAGAGCAACCCGCCGCTTGGTCATAGGGCACTGCTGGGGTCAGTGCCAAATCTGACCCCAACTGGGATGTGAGCTCATATCATTATTTACTGTGGCTCAAGAACAGTACTTCGATTGTGTTGTCAGGCAAAAGTGGAGGTAAATAGTGTCTGCCACCCTAGTGGAGACGAGATGTAGAATCATTTTTGCATACAGCTGTTGCGTATACAGAAAGAAGGCTGTGTGGCTGGAAAGCAGGAGATCAAGAAGGAAAATCAATCATTGCTCTAAAGGATTACAACTCATTTCTTTGTAGATGTCTCATAATGCAGTAAATTCATTATGCAGCCACTTCCCAGTACTTCCCAGTACTATCTCCACAGGAAGCTAGGAAAAGATCAACTCACCATGTACTCAAAGACAAACATTAGTGTCTCCTTGGTCTGGATCATGTCATGAAGCAGTACAATGTTGGCATCTTTCAAACACTTGAGAAGAGAAGCTGGGGAAACACGAAAAGATCAACTTCGTTGCTGCTGGCAGTGGAAGGAGAAAGTGCACACAGCAAAGCAGTGAAAAAAAAATGGGGAGAAATAGTCCGAACTTGACAGTTCTGTAAGAAGCAGCAGCTAGCGAGTCTGGAGGAGGATGGAACAGCTCCTTAGAGAAGCAAGCATCGGTGCTCCAGGCTTGGCGGGATCCTGTCCGTCTCTCAGAGGTGGGATCTTGCCTGTCAGAAATAGCAGTTCCCAGTTCCCAGCTGTCACTTTCTCAGCTGAGGAGAAACAATTTCTTCAAGGCAAATGCCGAGAGGCAGGGGCTAGGAACACCCCGAGCCACAATGCTGCAGCCCCCAGCCTGTCACTGAGCTTCTCCTCCTTCTCCCATCCGCCTCCTGGCACGTGCCCTCAGCAGAGCCCTTAGGAGACCTGTGGGGAAAGCTGAGTTTCTATCAGCTTCCAGCTCCACAATATCAGGGCGTAAAAATCTGCCACAAGAAACCACTGCAGGTGCTAATGTGCATTCGTTACTTTCTCCGGTTTAAAACTCAAAGAGCAGAGATGATGAAGTTGCTGAGTGAACATTGTTATTAACTGGTTTGTATTTATACAACTTGGGCACATTTTTTCTGTTGGCCTAGCCATCTAAGAGCATCATGGCAACCGTGTGGCCCTGGTTGACTGACACACCTTTGCCAATCCCCAGCACATCTAGGGTGTGGTGGTGATGGAGTGGGCAGCACTTGGAAGAGTCTCTGCCTCCATATGGACCACAGAGCACTGGCTGATGCTAAAACAACAGCTACAGCCCCCTGAGCCGTTCAGCCGTGCATGTTTCTCCTGCCAGAGCAGGCTCCAGCCGACACGCTCATGAGGGCACCTTGTCAGCAGCAAGTCTCAGAGATAATCTTCACAGGGGAAGAGCATGCACAGCTTCATCATTTGCTACCACAGGTTTGAGACAATAGTTGCCATAGATCTGTACGGAGGAGGGATGTGGGGAAGTGGTGGAGCTGGGATCGCTCTGCCTGCAGATCCCTGGCACGACTGAAGAATCCGAGCCAGCTGTTATACCGAAACTGTGCACAGACAGAAGCCCCAGAGCTCAACAAAACCAGGGATCCCTGGCTCCAGATTTTACTTCAGCATCCAACACAGCAAAATAGTCTCAGAGCTCTCCAGACCCACCTTTCCCTCCTGACTAAAACCAAATTAGTTTACTGTCAGACCACGCAGTGCTACAAATTTCATTCAGATAAGGCATGGGCATACAATCTCATTTCTGCTGAATGAGCCGAAGCGCACAATACAGAGCTTGGGCTGACCATGGGATGGCAAATGAGTTTTGGTCCTGGATAAAAGCTGCTTTTTGTTCTTCAAACAATCTGCAAAAGGTATTTGAAGAGTTTCATGCTGGCAAAGCAAATTTATACTGGATTAGCACTTTGCGTTTTGTGACCATAACAATTTCACCTGGTTCTAAAAGCCCTACAGCCAGATATACTGTATTCCACAGCTGTGGCTTAAGCATATGTCAATACTGAGACTGCTGAGCAGTAAGGGATGTCTGATTCAGCGAGACCACTGGAAACTGCAGATTGTAAATTAGCTCTTGCACAGAGCTTGGTGCTGCTGCAGCTAAACTGCCTCTAGTACTGATGCTAGTCTGCCAGTATGTTTCCAGTGCACAGCAGTATGAACCTTAAACACACTCCCCATTGCACCTAATTGCCTATGAGCCCAGTAAAGGTACTCTGGCTAGATCCCATCTGCTATGGAAAGGAGCTGCTAACCTGGCTCTGTGAGACCTCAGAAATCCCATGTGATCAGAGCTGTTGCTCCAGAGCAGCAGCACAGAAGGTCCACAGTAATATGGAGAATTCGGCCCCTCTGCCTGAATCAGGCCTCTGGGAACTGCTCCTCACTTGGTTGCTTCTACAACCCCTTGCTGGGGTGTCAGGTGCTACAGCCAGAACTGAGCTTTAAACGCATTTTGTCTCTGTGGGGCTTCCTGGAGTAAAGGGGCTCTTTGTCAGGGAAGTGCCATTCCTCCAGGGTAGCAGAGAATGTGCTGCGTTAATAAATCTTGTGCTTTGTTTGCGCTACTGACTTACATTGTAAATTTGAGGTGTCAGATGCTGCAAAGCTCAGCAGTACACAAAAGATTTATTTAAAGTAGACCCTTCATGGGATCACTCTTGTTTTCTCCCATAATGAATGAAGTTAAGGCTCTCAGCCTGTCCAGTAGAGCATGTTAAAGAGGTACTGATCTTTAGAGCATCATTAGTTCTATGTAGATAAAGCTTTTAAGGCTTATTTTACTGGTGGGCTACAAGTGTAAATGCAGAGCAAAAGCACCACAGCAAACAAGTGTATAGGAAACTGTACCACAAGCCAGTCTGTAAATAGGCATATTTAGGTATCTCTCTGCTTGGAGGAGGACTCTGTAAACTTTCTTATCTTAATTGCACTGTAGTAAACCTGGAGTGGGTCCACTGATCTCATCATGTTATTCTGAGTTGACTGGTATGAGAGTCCTTCTGTGCTAGGGCTGCTCTGTGAAAGCTGGCACATCTGGTCCCTGACCATCCCCACGGTGTGAAAATCACCCCAAGTTTTGAACTGCAGTAAGAAGTAGAAAACAGAATATGTGTGACCTCTTACATGGATAGCTCTCACTAATACCAGCCCAGAGTGGCACAAAGGTTGCATGTTTCTGTGTAAGGAAGAAACCAGATTATGATCCTTTAGGGACTGTAGAGCAGATGAAAATAGAAGCCTTAATCAACCAGGCAGTTTGTGATCTTGGTCTGTAGGGACAGGTAAATAGACTCAGCCAAAACCAACCACTTAAACAAAAGCATTTCTTTCTCAAAGAAGTGGAGAAAGCTGCAGACATTTTGCCCAGTGCTCTGTGAAGTCAACTGACAGAATTACTCACCGGGCTGAAATGACAGATGTTATTAAACACCACTTTTACTGAAAGCATTTCTTTTCAGGGTGGGATCTGATATCAGCTGCCATCACACAGGACAGTGGCACCGTTTGTGATAACAGCAAGCAGAGACCTTACTGCAAAGGGCACTTCCAGTCTACAACTACCCAATGCTACAGCAGCAAAAACCGCAGTGCAGTGCCTGTGTATAGAATGGGAGTGAGACATTAACCACAGCAGGCAGGAGGTGTAATAGGGCCCTACACTGCTAGAAAGGTCACACTCTGGCTGCAGGTGGCACTTTCCTTATCTCAAGCTCAGATGTGTCTGTCACAAAGGAATACACAGGCCAGCATGTTCCCCCTCCATCCATCACATGCTCACCCAGCCAGGCACAAAGACCTCCTTCACGAAGAGATAAGGAAACCAAGAGTTCTGGGAGGACAGCCGGCACATTACGTAGGAATGAAGACTTAGGAAGGTGTCACATGGAGCTTTTCCAGGGTAAAACAAATGCTTTTCAGGAATGATGTCCCTCGCTCTTCACCAGCGTTTGAAGAACCTCTTTATGTCTTACCTTCCCGAATGGCTGTAAAGGGCACTCCCTCCTCTGCCTCCAGCCTGATCTCTTTCAGTGCCACCAACTGGCCGTTGATCCTGTCAGGTCAGAGTGGAAGGTCGCATGAAGCACCTCAGTGCTCAGCATGACAACAACATGCGCAGGCTCCTGAGGTACTACACACTTACGCAAGCAAAATTTCTAGGGCTCGCTCCCCCACCCAGGCCAAGCTCAGAAAGGAATTGCAAACCACTCCACCTTGTCTTCATTAGTGGTGAAACAGGAGCACTAATCTGTCTGGCTAGATACCCTTCTGCTGACCAGGTATTGCTACAGCGTGGCTTTGGGCAGTGTCCCCACTCTGCCCTCTCACAGATTTCCTGACCCTGTGTGGTGGCAGCATGGCCTCACCTCCAATTTCTCCATCATGCAGTGATCCCTCATTCCAAGGAAAACCCTTGCTCCCTCCCTGGTGCAGCCAGACAACCTCCTGGCACACTACTGCAGAGCAAAGTGTCTTTGTGGAGCCTCCACGGCTGTAGCAGAGGCGTTCCCTGAAAAATTGGGCTGGAGCTTTGCGAATATCCTGGTTAAAGGCAAAGCTGGACTTTTGATTTGCCTTTATCTTCCTGTAACCACTCTGAATTTCCCAGCTTCAAGTTCATTTTTATGGATGCCCGTAACAGTTGTTTTCAGCAGGCACTGGGGAGGCAATAATGGCACCCGTGGTCCTTGCTCACCTGCTGATCCCCTTGTACACTGTTGCACAGGATCCTTCACACAGCTTCTCTAGATGTACATAGGATGTGGCAGCTCCAAACGGAACGCCTTGTCTCTGCTTCATGAAGAAATTGTCACATTTTCAATCGCTGGGTAGAACAAGAAGCTACTAGCATGTCATTCAGTCATTAAATACTGATTCATGGCTGGAATAATCATAGGATGAAGTAACTCCTGTGTGGCTCTATGGAGACTGCACACTCACCTATCTGAACCTTTCCACACCATCCTGCTCCTCCCAGGGGTCACCAGAGCTCCAACACCTCTTTGTGCTGCACCCCCAACTCTGGAGCGTGTGGAGCTGCAAGGGCTGCAGTGAGGGCAGAGGAAGGGGTGCTCTGGTTACATCCAACAGCTGGCACAGGAAAAGAAAGCAAACTATATCACTGGCAAACAACCATTTTACTGATGTGATTTCTTTCCTTTCTCCTCAGCAAAATATTCATCTCCCTCCCCACCAGTCATGATCTCCAGTACAGTTTCTCAGCTCCGTCTGTAAGGGGAGCAACTGTCCGTATGTTCCTGTCTTGGAAAATGGTAGCGCTCATGCTGAGAACACACAAAGATAAAACTGCCTTAACAGCAGAGAACGCTTCTACCACTGTCATTCTAAATGCGTGTAACTCTCTCTTCTCCTGGATTTATTTGCCTCTAGATAGCAATCTGTCAGGGCAGGGACTAAAACAAAATGCAGGATTGAAATTCCAGGAAGTTTAAATTTATGTCTTTTCCTCCCCAACCCCTTGTCGTTGTCTCCCATTCCTCACCACTGTATAATTTAGACAGCCTGTTAATTTGGCCCATAGAGCATAACAGTGCCATAAACTATAAAAATCGTAGTAACGAATGGCAGGCAGCCTGCAAGCGCCTTCTGAACAGCTACATTGGATGGGTGCCTGCATTATCGTTTGACTCAAACACAACAGGATTTTAATCTATGGCATGCTGCCTCCTCCAGAACTGTAGGTTGTTGGCTCCCTCCCTGTTTTACAATCCCTCATTGGCACAGAGCTCACTGGAGTGCAATCTTCTCCCTCAAAGGCAGTTTTTTGTCATCTAAGGCTTGGAGTAGCCTTTGAGTAGCTTCACAAGCCTGAAGCTGCAAAGTTTGATGCTGCCTGGTTAGTAGCAAATGTGCATGTTTTGCACGCCCACAAGCAGAAGAACCCAGGCTTAACCTATCTCAGTGCAGAAGTATCGCGGTGTGATATTAAATACCTCTGCTGTAGACGCTGCTTCTGTGTGCTGAAGGCCTTGGATATGTTGGGAGCCCCTTCTCTCTGAACAGCAGCTGCAGGATCCTGGTCTGACGGCACTTACACACAACATGTCTCCCATGTTGTCCTGTTTCAGTTTAAATGTGTCTCTTTGCTCCTCTGTAATATCCTGCGTCTGTAATACTAGTTCACATGACTCCCATGAGGTCTTTGCTGCAAGCAGTCTTGTGATTCCCGCAGCTTTTCTTTGGAAGTCCAACACGCGGTGATCCAAATTCACCCCTGGAGCAGCTCCCTTGATTTCAGCTCATTTGGCACGTGCCCTCCAAAAACAGCCAACATTTTTTCATATCTAAAGATGGAGAATTAAGCAATGAATCTAAAATTTCTGCTTGTACAAGTGTATCTCAGTTAAGCACCTCTCAGTGTAATATGTTAGGTTTTGCACAGGAACAGACCTTGACTTCCCTCCGTGTCCACAGCAGTTACTATTCTGCATGCCATTAGGCTTTAGGCTGAGCTATCTGAACAGCGTGGCCAAGTTGTGCCTTCTGCAGGAGCTGAGCACTGGCTGTGCATGCTTCAGCATTTAGCTGCTTAGCCATGGTGTGGTGGCGACGTCAGCATGGGGAGCTGTCTGTCCCTGTTGGATCACTTGTCTAAGGGGTGTGAGGAGTTGTAGCTGACAGAAAATAATCTTGTCCACATTTCAAAAATAGCCAGAGCAAACTGACGAACCCAGCCCAAAACAGATTTCATCAGTTATGTAATAAGCAGGCAACGCAGAGAGGACTTAGGCTGGATGTGGACAGACAAAGGTGCCCTCTTGCAGTCACCCCTGAGTGAGAATTGCTGTGCAGCTGCCTAGGACTGACACCCAACCCACACTGAGAAAGTGCTGGCAAGGGGTGAGGGAGCAGGCATCACACTGTGGAATTTTTATGCTGACCCCTTAGGTCCTTCAGTTTTCATTTGAATGCATGATGTGAAATCTTCCCTTTGCTGTTGGTGCCTGAGAGTAATGCTCTTCCCTTGAACGAAAGGACTTTTTTTAAAGCAAACATGTCCTAGGAAGGCAGGAACAATTTATGTGTCTCACTGCGACCAAACTACCTGGCCTTCGTGTAGCAAGACGGAGCTAACGTACCTGGAAGGCTTGATTTCTTTCACGATTTTCTTTTCCCAAGTATCTATCATCATGGACTTCAGACTTCTATTTATTTTTAATTCTTTGAGCCACCAGCATACAGCAGTCCTTAGATGTGCTGTCCAGGCACGAGAAAGGTTGTCTAGATGCAGCACACTCAGTAATAAACTGGTTAGGCAAGCATCATGTGCACATCTGTACGCAGTTTCTTAGTCTGCAAAATATTTTTGATTGTTGTGACCATATTTATACAAATGGACTTTTAAAAGATATTTAAGCCAAAGTAATACTTGGATTTTAAAGGAATGGAAAGATAAATGCACCAAAAGTAGACAGTAGGAAATTAAACAGTGTGTGTGAAGGTTATCCATTTTCATCTCAGGTACATTTTGTGACAGCTAGTAAAGGAAGAAAGCAGGGTAATAGCTGGTGGTTCTGGTTATTGAAAGAAAGTATCCATTGCATTTAGCAGAACGTTTAACAGAAATGTGTAATAGCTATCCTTATAAACTGTGTTTATACAGAAGAGCCGATACGTGTCCTCCGAACCATGGTGTTTAAAGGAAAGCTTCAGGCAACGTGGGAAATTGCCTACGAAGTGCTGACGTGACGCACAAGGCCACGTTACGAACCCTGTTGGGGTATGTAGCATGTGCACGCACACAGAGGGGTGCTGTGTCCCGCGGCTGCAGCACCCTGTGTGACATGCAGGCCTGCTTATGCACACACACCTACCACGTGCCTGTGCCCCGCGTACGCAGCTATTCAGAGGCGGCTTGTCCAGACCAGCGTTGCCGGGCACGCCGCTCCCACTGCCGCCGGCAGCCCGCCTCGGGGGCTTGCGGAGCAGGCAGGCGCGGCTGGGTGTCACGGGCAGCTGTCGGGGGGGTTCCCGTGTAGGTCTGTGCCTCCAGCACTTTCAGACACCCTTCGGGTGCCGTTCCCGCACCCCTGCTGCCAGCAGGCCGCGGCGGCACCGCACAACCAACCGCGCTCTCCGCCTCACGGCCCCCAACCCGCCGGGACCCGCGAGTTTTCCGTCGGTGCCGGAGACCGGAGGGGCGGGGAGGGGGCCGGGCCGGGCCTGGCCGCTCCCTCCGGGCGGGTCTCGGCCTGGTTTGTCCCGGGGAGGGACCCGTCGGCGCGGCGCTGGGCCCCGCCCCCGGGCCGCGGCCTCTTTACCCAACGCCCCTGCGCGCGCGGGAGGACGCCGAGCTCCACCCCCTGCACGGCGGAGGCTCCGCCCCGCGCCCCCGCGTGAATCAGCTGATCCGCGCCCCGGCGGCGAGCCCGGCGGCCAGCGAGCGCACGAGCGAGCGCACGAGCGAGCGCGGCACCGGGTGAGGCGGCGCGAGGGCGGCGAGGAGGAGGAGGAGGCGGGAGGTGCGGGGTGCGGGGCGGGAGGTGCGGGGTGGGAGGTGCGGGGGCAGCGCGCGCCCTGCCGCGGGGAGGAGTGGAGCCCGAGTCACGTGGGCTGCGTGCGGGGGCCGCTCCCCCGCAGCCCCTCAGCGGTTCCGCGCGGCCGTTAGTCACCCGCGCGCTCCCCGCCGGCCGGCCCCTGCCTGGGGCATCGCCCCCCCGAGCCGCTCTCCGGAGAGCCGCTCCGGCCGGTGGTGCCGCTCGGGGTGCGGAGGGCTGCAGGGGGGACGTGGCTGTCCTTCCCTGACGGGAAGCGGGCAGCGCGGCGGGGCGGCGGCTGGCCGAGGCGGCCTGGGCCGGCCCGCTGCGCTCCCTGCGCCTCCCGCAGCCGGGCTGCCGGGTCGGAGGTGGCGCGCGGTTGTGCTGGGCGGGCGGGCCCCTTCGCACCCGGGGCTGGGCTGGAGAAGCCGGGGGAGAGGCTAAGGAAGAGCTCGGGCTGAGGTGCTGGCCCGCCAGCTCTGGCTCTCCGACGGGCTGCTGCCGCAGCGATCCGGAGACTTACTGCCCCAGGTCCTGCAGGGCTCCCCGTTCCGGTGGGAAGAGACCACCTTCGGTCCTTGGCCCTTCATCGCCTTCCGCCTGGCCTTCCAAGGCCTTTCTCCTTGCCTGGCGCGCTTGCTGGGCAGTACCTGCTGGCTCAACTCGCGGAGCGTCTGTTAGCCCTAGCGGGGCGCGGTGCTGCTCGCGGGTGACAGCAGGCCCTCATTCTCACAGCCCTCCTCTCCCGCTGCAAAGATGCTTGGACGAGATGCTGGGGAGCGACTGGAGCAGGCCTAGATGGCTGGTGGTGTAACTGCTGTCGAGACTCTCAGTGCTCCTGGAGTGCAGCAACTCACACCAACCACCTATGCTTGCTGTCTTTCGGTCTCTGTTTCCAGAGGGGAACCACCTGGACGTGTGCTGAATGAGGGTGTCATTTCAAAAGGAAAAGGGAGCAAGAAGGGATATTCAGAAATCTCTGAGTCTCATGAGTTTGGTAAATTTTAACTTCTTAATTACTGCTATAGCAGATGGTTTTCAGCTGCCTTCTTTTGGCTGCTACTAGGCCCTTGCTTTGCTGTGGGGTTTTTGTTTCATTTTTTTTCTCCTGACTCCTTTAGTGCCGTATTTTGTTTGCTACCATCACTCATTCACTGGACCTGGCTTTGACCCCTCACCTGAAGGGATTGCCGCGGTCGTCTAGGAGCAGGTTGTTTTGTTTTGCTTTGAGCAGGTCTACGTGGCTGTTAAAACCAGCGGTTGTACCTGGCCAGTGCTGCCCAAACCACAGGGGCTTCTTGAACTGGCAACGTCTTACGTGGGAGCCGCAGTCAGCAGTGATGAATGTTGAGGTATACATGCAGTCGAGCCTGATGCTGACAACTCTTTAGAATACAGAACCTTGGAGGTAACCTCCTTCAGAACCGAAGTAGATAATTCTGTATAACAAACTTTCAGTCTCGCACCGAATTTAGCAATAACTTGCGGTACCAACAGATTTGTTAAAAATGTAAATATGTAAGTAAACGTGTCGAAGTTGTAGAAGCATTTGTAGTATTTATTCCCTGTAGGAGGTAAACAAGTGCACAAGGCTGACAGGAGTTCACCTGTTTCTGAACGTCGAGGCATACCGTGCTCTTGTTCAGCACTGAATGTAAGATTGCTTTTGTACCTGTGGTGCTTGTCACTGAGTGGGCAGTGTCCAGTGAAGGATTCAGTTCCGTTGCAACGAGAGTAATGTTTACGCCATGTCATTCCCTGCCATAGCCATTGCTACGGTGTGGTAGGGTTTGGTTCTGGAGAATTGGAACTAACATCCTACTCTGTAAGTGGAAAGTATGACATCGGCGTCATGCCAGTGACCATCTGTCTGTAACACAAACCCGTTTCATAACTGGGCACTATTTGGCACTCTCTGCTTTTTTCCTCTGGCATTGTTGAAGCGAAAATGTAGAAGGTCAATGCCTGCAGAGCAGCGCAGGTGCTGGGGTCACCCCGATCTTCCATACCGTGAGGATGATGTGTTGTGTGTGCATGGCTGTTCACTTCTGTGAACCCTAAACCTGGTAAAAATTCAGGTAATCTTAGTGGAAAAGAAGTAATGTATATGCAGTGCTACAACGTGTTATTATATAAATGTGAGAGTAGCTGAAAGTCGGCAAGGAAAAGTCTATTCCTACTGGGAGGAATCTGTAAGTACTTAGATTGTGGCTGTGGGCAAATGACTTACATTTTGCATTAGCTGTGAAATGGCAGTAATTCTGTGCTGGCCTAGGAGTCGGGACTCGCACTGAACTTGAAAATGTTTTGAAAGTGCCTTGAAGATGTCTTGTTTACGGAAAGCAAACAGTTTGACTGCTTCCCTGATACATTTTGCTTCCTTTACAAAGTCACGCTTAGGGCTGCATTGCTAAGCACTTAAGCGTATCACCACCGTCCTATTACTCTGAGTTTCTAGCCCACCGGTATGGCAGGTTTCTCAATAATTATACAAGTCGCTTTCCGACTGGGCCTTCAAGGGGGATCTTGCCAAACAGCTAACCAGATGCCTGGCTTTAACTTTGTTGTGTTATCATCACAAGTTTCCGTGAGAACTACAGTACATTTTGGCGCAGTTGAAGCCTCAGTTGAAAACGAAAGAAACTCTTGGGACCCTTAAAAAAAAAAAATCCCTGAATTATAGAAGCCAAGAATTTTAAGCCTCCCTTCTGTGATCTTGAGTAAGGATGCAGGGTGTAAATGATGCAGTTGTTGGTACTTTGATTCCTCAGAGCTCCCATCTCTGTCTGATCCGCTGCTCCTGCGGGTGTTTATTTGTGGAGCTATGCTTCTGCCTCGACAAGTGCCAGCGCTCTGAGGGGAATGAACTGCAGGGTGGGGTGGGGTGAGTAGGCTACAGGCCCCCAAGTGTGCAAGAAGACATCAGAGTTAGAATTTCTGAAAATACCATGTGTCATCAACACCCCTGTTACCGAAGCGTTACCTGACGGTTTCCCTCTATTTGGGAGGCCTCCTCTGTTCGTGTTGTAGAAGTGAAGTTTTACAGTTGTGGGTGGGTTCTTTCTTTTTGGTTGAGAGACAGGAGTGTCGAACGCAGTGTCTCTGGTGACAAGCGTGGCTCTGTTCCTAGAAGCTATGCTCTGATGGCTTTTAGAGCGAGGTGCACGTGACACATCGCTACTCTCTTATTAACTTGATTTTATATTTTTATGGCTCTGTACCTTTTTGTGGTATGTTCTCCGCCAGCCCTGAAGCCCAAATCACGATTTTTACCGTCCTGTATTGGGAAAACTGAAGATGTTTGGTATGATCTGTTGCTGCCTCTGAAGGTCTGCCTGGTACTTCAGCGCGGTCTAGTCACAGTGCTGGGGTTGGTGTTAGTTACTTCAGTTACTGATCGGCGTGGGGATTGCTGTGTCCAAGGGTGAACTGAAACTTGTGCCTGCAAGTTGCATGGAGTGTCTTGTAATCAAGACTGGCCGTGGTTTATTTCTGTTTTCTGTATGTTAGAGTGCAGACTACTCATTCAGGACCTGTTCTTGGAGATATGATGGCTTAAAGGACCATTATATACAATGACATGTCTTCTGGTTTAATTACGGTGGATGTCAGACAGCAACTATAATGAAGCAAAAGGGTCTAAAGAATTCACGTATGACACTGATTTTATTCAAATAAGCATGGTTACGTGCCTGCGTTAACATAACAAACTTCTAACACTTCGACTGCTAAGGAGCAGGTCAAGGAAAACTGCAATTCTTTCAGTATTCAAAAGCCGACTTAACTGTAGCTTTGTTTTATTATAAGAAAAGCAATACAGAGGTGTCTTCACGAAGATGGAAAGGTGTGAGGGTGAATGTGCAAAATTCAAAATCTGTAACGATAAAAGCATAAATAGAGCAGCCACTTCTTCCTCCTTGGCTTCCGTGGTCTTACCATATCTTCGTAGATACTGTGCTACCGGTTTGCGTGGAGAAATGTTTTGAACTCTTAACTGGCTTTCTGCGTTTCTGCACAGGCTTTAACAGAGCTGCACCTCATCATGCCACTATCTGCTTTGGTTCAGGAATGCAGTTGTGAACCCAGCTCTTCACCCTTTTCGGCTCGTACCAATCTGGTTGCCTTACAAATTTAGCTTGAGCACAGAAGTCTATCTTGTATTAGACTGAAAATGGGTCGGTTATCCTCTTGTTTCTTGAGTGGTAGACTGAGAATTATAGAGAGATAGATGGTAATTTCTGCCGTTGAACTAGGTTTTGTTCACTCTGCCCTTACAATAGACCTATTGTGAGATGAGTAGGTAGGACAAGTCTGGCTGTTCAGCTTTTGTCTGCCAGCTCATTGCGAGCGAACTAAATATTTCAACCATCCCAATGTTGTGGAAGTGCTTATTTATTTAACATGGCATCTAAAGCTTGGCTTCGTGGGGTTTTTTTGTTTGGGTGTGTTGGTTTGGGTGGTTTAGGTTTAGCACTATTTGCAATTAAATAGCTGTTTAATGTTTTACAGTTTGGAAATTATAGTGCTCCTTTCGAAAGAGGAATGATTCGGTGGTGATGGAGCGCTGCCACTGACAGATGGACTCACAGGAAAGAAGGTGAGAACGCGCGGTGAGGTGAACACACAGGCACTCGGAAATGTCAGCTCATGATCAGCCTGTCAAATTACTACATGGTGTGAGCATACTCTTTGTGTAACTTACTCTGAAGGGAAGAAGAGGAGTAACCTAGCTTTTTAGTTTCAGCTTGGAACACCCAACTTACTACAACAGCAGCTTGTTTAAGTTCATTGCTGAAACTTGTGGAGAGAGAGCCATAGGCTGGAAATCTAGAAGTAACCTTTGAACAGCAAATCGCATCTGTTACCTGCACCAGGGCTACTGGTCCAGAATAAAAAAAGTGGATAAAAACTAATAAACCAGGAATGTTCCTGCTGCTTTCTGGCGCAGGAAGAGTTAACATTATGAACCTCACTGTTCAGGTAGGAACAGAGTTGCTTGTGTGTGGGTAGAAGTGCTGCAACGGTCTCCCTCAGCATCCAGGGGCAGAATCGTGTGTTAGCTGGATCTCCTCGCTGTGAGCGACAAATGCAGCGTGTAGTACAAAGGCTGTATCAGCTGTGAATAAAGTGTCTAAGGTGACTGGTGACAAGATCAGCTGCTTTTCAGGCAGCAAAGCGCTAATGACTTCAAAGGAAGATACTTGTTTTTATTTAAATAACGCTTCAGAAAGTCAACTTATTTCATTGACAATGTGGTGATGCTAAGTTAAAACTAGTGCCTGACCTACCGAGCCTTTCCTGCACGCGTATAAAGCAAACTGTGCCTTGTGGAAGCACAGAAAGCTTCAAGCTGATTCTGTATTCCCTTCAATCTCTTTGTAGCTCAGAAGAGGCAGAAGGAGCCAAAGAGAGAGGCCTGGTCTACGTGTGGAAGGCTGGTTCCTTCTCTGTGACTCCAGAAAGGCTTCCAGGCCTCAGTGGGAAAACTGTGTTACAGGCAGCCCTTGGGACGCATCATGGGTTACTTCTAACAGAAGGTAATAAACATCTGAAGTGTGAAGATTCGGGGCAGTAACAAACTTCAGTAACTGTCCAGTTTCCTTCTTTTAGATTTTTCATTCTGTTTCATACACAGCTTTTAAACAGATTTTTAACTTTGCCAGTATTTCCTTCTTAGTTCTAAGTTACTTAAACCAGTGTTGGAATAGGAATTATATGTCTAGTGTCTTCTTGCACACTCTGTTTCTTTAAACAACGGAGCTGGATTTTCCTGTTGAGAGGCGGTAACGTAATCTGAATTGCGTTAACTCACAGTGACGGTTCTTGTGGTGCCTTTCATTGGAAACCAGACGCTACAGCGGGAGGCACGCTTGATGTGTAAGAGCTTCGGTTTCTGTGTGCTTCCCGAAAAAACGGGTAGCGAATGGATGCATTAGAGTGAGGCCTGGTCTGTGAGCAGCTTGGCGTTGTGGCACACAGTATCTCTAAAAGCCAGTCCCTCTGCGTTTGCAGAGCTTGGTCCTTGCTTGTGCTCATCGATGGGCGTACAGGTGTCAAGACTAGACGGGAAGTTGCTTATTTGACTTTTCTCTGATGGTTTTGAAGGAAAGATTCCACTGGTGAGCCTGCTGTAAGCACCTCTCCTCTGTTGCAGTTGTTATGGAGCTCCAGTGGGTTTTCGAGCCTTCTTTCATAACTCAAAGGACTGTTTCGCCTGTGTATTCTTGCCCCACGAAGCATGTTGTTTGTGGATAGGGTTTCCTGCTCTTCTGCCCCTGTGAAAACAACTGTTCATTTTAAAACCAGATTTCTGCTTTTCTTCAGAATTAGTGAAATAACGTGAACTGGCGTTGCTGCCGTCTTCTCAGGTAAAGGTAGTGACATTCCGGAGAGGGGGCAGTACAGCATCAAACCAGTGGCAGGCTACACTTTGCAGCCCACCCCCACGTCCCACCTGCTAGGGCGATCCTGTGTCACTGCAGAGAGGCAGACAGTACAGCTTGGTGATGCTAGATCTCGGTGTGGGCAGCTGAGCCCTGGACTCTGTCGTGCTCTTCAAGCATGGCTGCATGTCCTTAATATGTTGCGTGTTCTTAAATCAGAAAGCGCCAATAAATACACTTCCCTTGGGGATAATGCATTTTCAGCAGAAAAGCACTACTTAGTTCAACAGCGTGCGCGCAGGGTGACGTTAACATGGGGTGTAGAACTTTGCAGCAGCGAGAACAGCGTAGCCGGCAGCCTTCAGGTGTCAATAGCTGGAGTGCGCTGAGCTAAAGCTAAAAATTTGCTGCGTAAGCTAAAAATTGCTAGCTGTTTATCTGAATGTCTCTTCAAATTTTTGTATTGGTTTAACTTCATTAGACTCACACTAGGTGTTTTCTTTCCTTTTCCTCCCAGGCGGAGAGGTCTACAGTTTCGGACGACTGCCCTGGCGATCAGGACAGGAGGAGCCGTGTGCTCCTAGTCCCATCTTGGAAAATACTCTGCTTGGGCACCATGTTATTACAGTGGCAGCTGGCAGCTTCCATAACGGAGCCGTGACGGACAGCGGTGTGGTGTACATGTGGGGCAACAATTCTGCCGGCCAGTGTGCCGTCGCTAATCAGCCCTGTGTGCCGGAGCCCCAGCCCATCAGTATTTCTGATTCTGAAACCAGTCCTCTGTTGTCAGTAAGGATTTTGCAGCTAGCATGTGGGGAGGAACACACGCTGGCGCTGTCGCTAAGCAGAGAGATCTGGGCGTGGGGGAGTGGCTGCCAGCTCGGTCTCATAACAACAACTTTCCCAGTGACAAAGCCACAGAAGGTAGAGCACCTGGCAGGACGCGTTGTGCTCCAGATTGCTTGCGGAGCCTATCACAGCCTGGCTCTGGTACAGTGCCTCCCTGTGCAGGAAATGAAGCCTATCCCAGAGAGGTGCAATCACTGCAGCCAACTCCTCATCACCATGACCGACAAGGAAGATCACGTCATTATTTCAGACAGTCACTGTTGCCCACTGGGTGTAGCGCTGTCGGATAACCAACCGGAAGACCATGTCTTCTGTCCCTCGCTGGAGACTCTAGAAGGAAAAAGTGTAACAGGTAGCCATAGTGAAGGCTGCCGGAAGGCGCTTGTGGAAGAACATACGCTTGTCGCTTTAGAATCCGATGGAGCAAGTGTGCTGTCCAGCAGCGATGGGCAGGAAGACAGTGGCATTTCTAGTCCGGGAAATATTCTCTTCCCAGACAAAAAAGAAGTGAAAGAGTACTTAATCGGTTTATCAGATCACTCGTTAAATGAGGGCCTGGACAAAAAGGTCTGCACAGAACCTGAGCAGGTTGGTACCCAGTGACTAGCTCTTCATTTGCTAGTGACAATACTACTTTTTCCCAGATGGAAATTCAGTGTAGCTGTGGCGTTTCTGTAGTTTCAAAGTGTTCCTTCTCTGTGATGGTTCTCAGCTTTTAATAGGAAGGTTTGTCCTCCATCCCTGTGGGACAGTAAGCCTTTAATGAGAGCAGCCGTGACAGTGCTATAGTCTCTCCTCTTCGTGGCCCACAGTACCAGAACCACGTAAGCTGATTTCCCACTCCAGCTCTTTCACGATGCGTGGGTTTCCCATTGGCATGGGGTACTAAGCTGGTACTTGTCTCATTTGCCCTTAGAGTGAAACTTTATTTCTGTGTGTGGAACGAATCCCTCACCGATCTCATTTCTCAGTCAGTTAACCATTCGAGGTTGCCAGTAAGGACTGCGAAGGTAATGGTAAAGCATTGACCACAAGGCTTCTAGTGCCAGTCATGGCGGGGGGCATAAAGTTAAGCAGGGATGGGAAGCATATAAGTACTGCTGGTTTGCGTGATGTGGGAAACAGTGCACCACCACCGTTTTGATGCTGGGGCAGAACAGTAATGAATTCTAATCAGCATCAGAAGCTGGGTGGTGTGAAGGTTCAAGACTGTTTGCACCTCTGCTAAAATACTACATTTTCCAGTAGTATGAAAAACCCTCTCATTTGGTGGGGGTGAGAAGATACAACCCAACTTATTAGAGAGAAAACCAATCCAAAACCTGCAGTGCACTCTGGCAGCCCCTGTGCAAGTACCGTCCTGCTGGGTAGTTTGTGGCGAAGGTAGTGTCTGTAAGGGAAGCTGCCACTGGCCCAAAACGCAAAATTCCTAGCAGAACTCTGAAAATTCCTTGGCATTTCAAGTGTTGTGTAGGTACCAATTTGGTTGTTTATTTTTAATAGTTACAGTAAGACACTTTCCCAGTGGTTCTGGTAGATGAATTTGACGGTGCCTAACAAATAATTGGTTTTATCACTTCTGATTGCAAAAAAAAAAAAGTGGTATTACAGGCAAAGCCAACTGTCCTGCAGGTTGGTGATTCAGCCAGTTCTGTGTTCCTGTCTGCGAGAATCGTGTTTCAGAGAAATAAATGCTGTGCGAGCACAGTGGTTCTTCCTCTTGCTCTCTGCTAATACAAGTGCAGTCCAGCAACTGTGGGCCCCTCAGGCTCGTGCACGAGCTCCTGCCATGAGGGAATGACTGAAACGCGTAGTTTCATGCTCCCTTTCTCAACTCCCTGTTCCTGGGATGTTTTCAGAGTAGTTTCCCTCGCACAGTTCCGGGAATAAACAAGCCTGGAATTGATCCAGTGAATCTTTACACAGGTGAGCATACCTGTGAAGAGCAGGGATGAGGACTGCAGTGCTTCAGCAGTAGTGAACCCCTTTGT
Organism: Rhynochetos jubatus; assembly: GCA_027574665.1. Classification (NCBI taxonomy): domain Eukaryota; kingdom Metazoa; phylum Chordata; class Aves; order Eurypygiformes; family Rhynochetidae; genus Rhynochetos; species Rhynochetos jubatus. The sequence continues at coordinate 14,724,109 of CM050654.1, read as the reverse complement.
TTCTCTTTGCTGCACAAATCCAGCTTGCCTTTCTAAGGAGGGATGAAGTGCAAGTGAAGAGGACCAATCCCAATCCGTTAGCCTAGTTTTTCACAAAAAAGTCAAACATTCTTTTCCTTTCGGCAGGATAACATATATTTGGTATTTACCACCACGTAAGACTTTACTATCTTTTTTTTTTTCACTTCAACCTATTTTGCACAAAGTACGACGTTGGGCATTGTTTCTGATTTGGTGGGTAACAGGACTGCTATGGGAGGTAATCGTGTGCTGGTGCTAATAAACGCCCTCGGGCAGCTTGTCCCCAGTGCGACTTGGTGATTAATAACTAAGCTTTATCTGGATACAACAGGAGCATAAGGGGACGCGTAGCCCAGAACGGCCTTACGACAGGCCTTGCAGGTGGAATCCACGGATCACTGTTTAACGTACTGGGGCAAACTGATCTCGCCGTAAATACAGCGTGCTCGTTGATGCGCTCTAACTGGTGGCAAAGTTGGCAACAAGCCTAAAATTAAATCCCTTTTTTATATTTGCTTGCAAAGATCCATTTTTTTGGTATTTTGAAAAACCCAAACCCACAGTCCCTTATGGATAAGTGACACAGGTGCCACAGACAAAGCCCAGTCCCTGTAGAATGGTGCTTGGTCCTACTCTAAAAATGTGATTCTGAGGAGCAGATGTGCACCTGAGTATAAAAACCTTCCTGACAGTGCCTTGTTCAGTACAGCATGCGGTTTGAACAGTGAATGTGCATGTCATCACCCTTCGCTATGTGCTGCCTGGTATGATACCCTTCAATTTTTCTTTGGTTTTAGCCTTCTCGAGAAGAACAACTCAGTGCTTGTATCCCTGGCCCTCCAGGTACCAGCACATCTGCCTTGAACAGCTTGGTGGCCTCTTGCGCGTCAGCAGTTGGAGTGAGAGTAGCTGCTACGTATGAAGCTGGAGCGTTGTCTCTGAAGAAAGTAATGAACTTCTATGGCACAGCTCCAAGCGAACCAGCTTCTCAGTCTGGCGCTGCCTCCCCGGGGCCTGAGGCTCTGAAAGACAGTCGAGAAGAGCAGGTCAGACTGGAATCCATGCAGGGGAAGAAGAGTTCCAGTTTAGTAGATATTAGAGAGGAGGAATCGGAAGGAGGGAGTCGAAGACTTTCCCTGCCTGGCTTGTTGTCACAGGGTAAGAAAGCACATTGGGAAAACAAGAGACGGGAAAAGTTATAATAATGTGGAGGTTTGTAATGGAAAAGAAAACCTGATTATTAAACAAATCTAGTCACTTACCAAAGATGTTTATGAATTATAAGCCATATCTTAGGACTGGAAGGTGTGGGGGGGTGAAGACTAGCAGGTACTGCACGGTAAGAAAACGGGAAGCATGGTGATTTAGGAATGTTCCTTATTGTTAAAGTAAGGTAAAGCAGGGGCACGGTGCTAGTCTGGGCATCTGATGGGAAAATGATGACAAGCTATCTTTCATATAGGGTGCATCGCAGATGAAAATCTGTGTGGCCTGTAATCCCTATTGCACTGAGCTGGTTTGAGCCAGGGACCTCAAAATATTCCAGTTCCCACTGCCAAACCTAGAAGTTAATGACCTTCTTCCCTCAGATTGTAGTGCTGTTGATTGCTGTGAATGGGTGAGTACGTGGGTCAGTTCTACATTGATCTTGGATCTGAGAGAAGATTTTAGGAAGTATTGCAGTGTCCTGTTCACTGCAAGGATATGCTTTCTTTCAAAACATGCTTATTTTGATGTATTACTTGTTGTAGTTCATTTCCTTCAGCATAACTGTGGTTCTGTGCCTGTTTTCCTTTAACAGCTGGTAAAAATTAGTTGGGATCTGTCTGCTTCTAGCACATAAGTTAGGTCTGTGTATCATAACCTGTCTTCTTACACGGCAGCCTTTGCTCTCAGCCTTAACTAAGGCCTCTTTAAGAAGCCTTGGCTATCTCTGACGGTACTGTTGCTGTGTCACACCGTCTGGGCGAGATATTTACTGGAAACGATGGGTGATTTTTTTTCTATCTCTTGGCCTCTTTTCAGTTTCTCCTAGGCTCTTACGGAAGGTAGGGCGGGCAAAAATGAGGACTGTAGCTCTGACTCCAACGTACAGTGGTGAGGCTGATGCTCTTTTACCTTCTCTAAGAACGGAGGTATGGAGCTGGGGAAAGGGGAAGGAAGGACAGCTGGGACATGGCGATGTTCTGCCCAGGTGAGATTTCTTCGATTATTTTTGTTATTCACTAGGAAGTCTTGAGTTCTCACACTGTCAGCTGCCTTGCATCGTGTTCTTTAAGTGCTGTGACATAAGTTCCTCCAAGTAACGTATTTTATGCTCTGTTGTTACTGAAGGTCAGTCAGTTACAACTTTTCCCCTTGTAATGACCAGGAGTTCTGTCCAAACTGGAGTGAGGTTTATCATCAGCTTTTGCCCTTAGGATCTTTCTGACTAAGCTGATTTATTGCCAGAAGACCCCATGTATGTTTGTTTTCTCCAATTTGTCGTGGGGAAAACCCCAAACTTGGGATTTATTTTTGTTAAGAATACCTCTGACAATACTTTTTCTTCTCCTCCCGCCCTGGCGCTGGGCTTGGCAGGCTTCAGCCACTGTGCGTGAAAAGCCTAGACGGCAAAGAAGTGATTCACCTCTCTGCTGGTGGCCATCATTCCTTAGCGCTCACTGCCAAGTCCCAGGTACAAGTAACTGTGGTCACTTACTGCTTCTCTAGGACACAGTTGTTTTCTAGGTTTTGTATTCTTTTGCATCTAAGCTGTTGTTTCCGTTTGTGGGAGGCAACTTAGAAGGAGCATGGAATTTTAGTTCTGTTTCTGCCAAAGTTGTGCATGTAGCATCAAGGTTCAGTTTAAAGATGACAGTGACTTGATTCGTTGTGTTCCATTTCTGAATGTGAGAAGACAGTCTGAGAGTATAGGAAGACAGTGGAAATCAGGGAAGTGATCCTTGATACACAGACGTTGCACCCTTGACTTGTGTGTTTGCCCACTTGATGTGCTGCATGACTACAGTTCAGTATGTGTCCCTGTATAGAAGCTTACATTCTCATCTTCAGCTGTGTTTCTTGCAGGTCTATTCATGGGGCAGTAACATCTCTGGCCAGCTTGGTCACTTGAACTCCCCCACAACCGTCCCTCGTCTCACAAAGGTACTTCGTTTTCTGTGGTTTCCTTCCTTTGGTTTAGGATCCCTTTATACAAGTGAGTGCCCAGTAATTTCTAAAAACTGACCGTGGTTTTGGATTTGTGTGCTGTACAGGAAGAGAGCCCTTGATTTCTTCGGCTCATACTGCGAATACGATCGCTGATGAGCTTGTGGAAATCGACCCAAGAAATACCTTACAGGCTTCCACTGGTTTTGACCTCACTGAAGTTCTAAAACTGAGGAATGTGACTGGTTGTGTCGTGTCAAATTTCACTTCTGCCTCATATTTGGTTTCTCTGATAGCAGTGTTGCAGTGCTGAAACTTTTAAATACCTTGGAACACTCTTTTCATTGTAAAACAATTGCTTCTAGTGTGTTTAGCTTTGCTAGACCATGACCGTATTTGTTGTTCATCTGTGTATTTCCAGAGCTGTTTTGGCAGTGAATTTTCTGTTTGTTTTGAACTTTTCACCGCGTTGGGTGAACAGTCAGATAATGATTTTGGGTTAGACCGGACCCCAGCCTATGTTTACTGGTGCCTGTCTTGGTGGAAAACTAGCTGCAGTTTTCCTGTTTAGGCCTTATGCAAAGGAATGCACAGCATGTTAACTGTTTCCCAGATGTACAGATTTCCTAGCTAAATGTAGAGAGGCGAATAGTGTCCCAACTTTAATCAAGGTCACCTTGATGCCCACTGGAAAACCAAACTGATTTATAAGGTGAAGGCAAAAAGTCAGCCATTAAAAAGATGACTGGAATGATAGGTTTCAGCATACAGGCAAGACGTTTGTTATGAGACACCGACGCTGACAGACTGCCCGTTACTGCAGTCCTTCTTGTCAGGTGTCTTGGTTGCATGTGTGGCAAGAAAAGTTAAGTACTCTCCTCTCCTTCCAGCTGTAGGTGGTGACTTCTAATGTTTCTCCCTTCCTCATGTATTTCAGGGATGTGGTGATGGTGTTTGGAGTACAGCAGCGGGACTAGATTATTCCCTCTTCTTGGCAGACGAGGAAGACTTCCAACCTGGATTATATTACAGTGGCCAGGAGACAACAACAGAAAATTTGTATGAAAATAGCTGTACTAAGAGTCCAATTTTGTTACTATCCTGTAGTAAGGTGAGTGGTATTTCCTTTAGGTTCGTACAAATCATACTCATGCTCTTTGGAAATCCATAGTGCTGGTTGTTCAGCTAACTTTGAGGGTGTCCCTCAAGTAACTGGTTCACACCAGTCAAATCAGAGGCACAGCTTGAGGGGGGGGCAGAGAGGAGGCCTAATCAGTATTGTTCTCTTCCCTGCCTGCTCCTTGGTCTTCCCTTCTGTTTGAGGGAGAAGGTGTTTCCGGTGCATCTGACCCGTTTTCTTCCATGTGTGCAGGCTGCAGAAGTGCACCCTTGTATTGTGCTGTTTTCACCGCAGTCTTCGTGCTCACTTGTGGCTGTTGCTGCTCTTCATTTTCCTGTTGTTTCTCGAGTGACTGACAGCCCTGCCTGCCCTGTTCCAGTCCGCTTCCTCTGCGCCGGTGGTCAGCGGGCAGAAGGTCCCTGACCATCTCCCTCCCTCCCCCTCCCTTTCTCAAGGGCGCAAAGGGGGAGCTGAGCGAAGGCACCAAAATGTGCCTTTGCATGTTTATGGGAGAGGAGGAGCCCCTGTGCAATTTCCTTCGTCCAGCAGGAACTCATGTCTACCTGGAAGGCGGCATGAGGTGGGGGAGTGTGTGCTCTGACAGCACACCCCCTTCCAAGTTGTTTGGTTCCGGACCAGCCTGGGTTTAAGGTAACAAAAAGGAGGTGGCGAGGGCAGAAAGCAGCTCTTTGTCTCGGCCCATCTGGGTCTCATTGCTGCGTGCCCAGATTGAGCGGAATAGCAGCTGGAGAGGGGTTTTGCGGAGGGACAGGGAGTTGGACCCTGGGCCATGCACGTGCATGTGCGTGCAGGCAGACACGTGTGTGTTCCGTCTGTAAGATTGTTGCTGGCCATTCCCTTCTCTCGCAGGGTGACTGTAGGCTCCTGCACTCAGCCCTGGCCTGGGGTTGCTGGCTGGACAGCTCTGGCTCAGTGTTTGTAAGGGACCCCCTCTGAGAGCGAAGGAAGTAATCGCATGTGAAGCAGAATCAGCGCGGAGCCACAGCGCATCACTGCCACGCTAAGTGACCTTAGAGAAGAATTTTGCTTCCAACTACTGTGGAAAGCGAATGCCTACTAATACCTGCACTAATACCACTTGTGCTAGTGTAGTTATTAGTGGTCGTCCCATTTATTAATACTGTAATATTACTCTTGCCAATAAATCGACATCTTTCAGGTCCGGAAAGGACTGTAGTTCAGAGCACAGCCACAATGTTAAAGCCTTGTTCTCACTTCCTAATTGCTAGGAGAAATAGCTGATGTCATGTTACTGTTTAAGGTCAACATTGTTGATAGGTGTGAAGTATATTTCAGTCACTTTCAGACTTAAGGTCACCGTCTCTTAAAGGTGGAGTGGTTGTAGGAGTCGCCTTAAACCATGGTCTATTTATTGTCTTTTAGGCTCTGTCAGTACCAGGAAAATGAACAGCATTGACTATAAATGTTTCCTCTGCTTTTATCGTTCTTGTATTAGGCCAGTATTGAATGGATTGTCTGTCACTGTAGGTAACTAATCCTTTCTGTCACTCAGTGCTCCTAAAGGTACGCTTTATTCCGCATCACCCTGGTTTTAAATCGGAGTGGAAACAGAACAATATTAAAGCTGCTCTTTTTTCTCTTTCCTCTTTTTCCCCTTTCAGATAGGGTACATAAGCAATGTGATAGCTGGTGGTGACAACTGTTTGGTCTTAGTAGACAAAAACGTAATGGGATATATCGCCAGTTTGCATGAGTTGGCTTCTACTGAGAGAAGGTTTTATGCCAAACTGAGCGAGATCAAATCTCAGGTTCTTAGACCTCTTTTAGGTTTAGGTAAGAACTATTTTCATGTTTTCTTTGATATTATTTCCTCTATGTTCCACAACAAATTTATTTTTGCAAAATGTAACAATAATTATATATTTTAAGATAAAGCTAAGGTCTTACTCTTCTCCCCTGTTCGGCTGAGCTGGTGAAATACAGCTGCATTTTGACATCTGTGTTGTGTTGTTAGTATTTGCACTTTCCTGGCTGTTTCACCTGAAGTAACTTACTTATTTCAGCTGTATTACTCTGAAATGGTTGAATTCTTGATTCTGGGTAACATAGCCGTGTGGTGAAACTGCTGACAAAACATCTAAACAGCACCTTGGGGTAATTCTCTGTCAGGGGGTGCTGCTCTTTGGTAAGGTGAGCTAAATTGCTTTCTGGTCTGTTACAGATAATTTGGGCAATGCAAATACAATCCAGTTGTTGCAGGAAATGGCCAGCAGGTTCAGCAAGCTGTGCTATCTCATCGGTCAACATGGAGCTTCTCTAAGTAGCTTTCTTCATGGAGTAAAAGAAGCCAGGAGCTTGGCCATCCTGAAGCATTCCAGTCTCTTTTTGGATAGTTACACTGAGCAAGTATCCAGTTCTTTCTCACCTTGAGTCTCTGCAGGCTTCACCTACTGACCACAACAAGCCCTGAGTTAGAGGGAAGTAGATCGTAAGGAAAGCTATAGAAGTTACTGTGGTGCCAGTTGTATTCTTGCAATTTAAAGTGTACGGAGAGTTTTACACAGAGCAACTAAGTTAGTAGTGAGCTGTATGTTTCAGAGTCTTCGCCCGTAGAGCACACTGGGCAGTTTCGGCTTCCCTAATGGGAAGCTCTGTACAAACTCTTCTTTGGGTGCTGCACATGTATCTGTAAGAAGTGGCAGGTTTGTTACTTACTACTAAGGACCTTCTATTATAACGTAATAGTTACCATGGCTAGGCTACTAAGGAAAGCTACCTTGGGGGTTTATTGTGGTTACAACGTGCCTTTTCATGCATTAACTAAAAACCATTTCCAGAAGAACGGTTGTTCTGCCCTGATATCTGCTAAATAGCTAGTGTTACACCTTCACCCGAAAGACAGAGCTGCTTTAGTGCTCAGAACTCAGTCTGGATTATCCTGGTTATTATTGTTATTAGCTTAATGCTCTGGGGAGAGGAAGCCTGTGCAGTCACACAGCTTGCTGTCTCTCTCCTCAATAACTGTTGCAGTTGCTGGATAATTTCGTCCAAGTGTAGCAGAAGTCACATCATGCCTAATGCCTACAGGCTTTTGTGAAAGATACTGGCTTGACAGAGGGGAGAGTCTAAACATGTAGTCATGGTTACCAGACAGCTCTGTCCCTAAGGGAACAGAATTTCAAGACCATCAGCTTCAGTAGGTATGCAGTAGCATTTTGCGTGTGCAGCTAGTTGTGCTTGTTTCTAACACAAGCTACCGCTTTGACTGGGTCAGTGATAAACTTATGCCATATCACCCCAAGAGAAGCTTTCTTTTCCAGTTATTAAATGGATTGTTCACTATTGTAATTTGACCTCAGTGTTTCTGGTAACCTGGGTTTCCAGAGTAGGTTCTCATTACTCAGATTAGAAGGGTTTCTTAATTTCTTCGTCCTCCCTGTCAAAGACTGGAACACCTAATTTCTGTTCTCATTATTGCCTGTCTTCTGCTCTCCCTCTTCTTGTTGTAATGCTTTACACCTCTGTTTGTGTACGGCATCAAAACCTACACCTGCTCCTCAGCATGTAGTGCCTTGAGCACCATCCAAGGATCCATGAGGCAGCATAAGTATTGTCTGTTAATTGGGCTAAGCTGAGACCCCTCGGAGAAAGCTGACCTTTTCCCAGTGGTTTTCTTTTTTGGTAGGGGAAAAGTGAAAGGTAGGACCTTGAATAGCAGGAAAAGAGAAATTTTCCATCTTGAAATTTCCAGCTGGAATGCAGCTGGAAGCTAGCAGCATATAACTGTAGAAGCAGGTGGCCTGCTCTGTACGAGCCCAGACTGAGGGGGAACAAACAAACAATATTCAGGTTTTGTTTGCAAAGCCAGCCCTCCGCCTTGCGTGTACAGCAGCAGGATGCGGAACAGCACTGCATGTTCTGTCCTCCATGTTGACTGGGCGTTCCAGGTTTAAATGTTTTCTCAAGCACGTAGATTACTTGTATAGTAAAAGATACTACAGATCTCAGTGGTAAACTGTTGGGAACTATGACAGTTGCTATTTCCAGGCATATTCGTATTTTGTAACAGAAGCTCTTTCTTCCCCGTTTCAGGTATTGTACTTCAGTAACAAATTTCTTGGTAATGGGAGGATTTTTGCTCCTTGCAAAGCCAGCAATGTAAGCATTTACCATTTTCTGGAGTTTCTGATCAACTAGTAAAGAACGGTACTTTAAGGAATTGTGTGTGTATGTAGTAATGAGCGTGCAGTGGCTTGGTCTCTGCTTGCCTGACACTGATAACCTTTTGCATCAGTTGAAGAAAAGGCTGCTTCCTCTCAACTGTCAGAAAAATGTAGGTTAAAATGCTGAATGACTTCAGCTACTCTGTCTCAAAGGCGGAGGAAGGAGGAAAAAAGCATTAATTCTTCTAAGTTCTGTGAAAGAAACATAAATAGAATTCAGGTAATGATTTTTTTGAAAGCTTAGTTATGAGACGTTTTCAGCATCTGTTCAGTGTCTGTTAGCATTTTGTTCTTTCAAATGTTGCTGTCAAGAAAATACAGCCCAGCAAACTCTTACAAATTAGTAAGACTAGGTAATGTGAATTGACTTTTGTTGGATTTGAAATTTGTGGAAGTGTTCTAAAGTGATGCAAAAATAACATTTCTGCACGTGTATCTTCTGCCTCTCAAGGTTGCTTTGCTCTGTTTCATGCATAGCTGCTCTTAAATGTGGGGAAGGAGTTGTACCTGAAGGCCTGAGACAGCGTATTTGAAGTTGATAGATCATAAAATAAAGCCTTTTTCTCAGTTCAGAAGTATTTTTGCCTAGGGAATAAAGTAAAACTCTGGTGCGGTGAAGTTGTTGCAATGAGGGTTTTACTTGAACTGGTCAGAGGAATTGCCAGCCAGCTTGCTGCCTTCCCTAAATTTCTGGAATCTGGGAGTAATTCTGTTTATGGAGCACTCTGAATGTAGTGTGCACGATGGTACTGGAAGTTCTTTGAAACAGCAGAGTACCTAATGCAAAGACTCTCCTGCACCTGAGCACCAGTGCCAAAGAACAGGTACAAAATGTCACTGCAGAGCGATGGAGCATCTTCCTGCATTGGTTAAGATGTGTAGGGTGACTGTCAGGAAATCTTAGGTCAAGTGCAAGCTCATTGATAATTACTGGATGCTGAAATCACGCACACTGAACTCTTCATCAGTCGTCACTGTCAGGTGTCACAGCTTCTCCTACTGCAACCAGGGTCTCATTAGGCGAAGGAGACTTGGTCAGGTTCTGAAACTTCAGGGAGGAGGTGTCATAGGTTTGTGCTGTTACTTGCAAAGGGAAGTCAAGAATATCTTTGATAATGACGAATTTTGCCCCCTCCCCGAAGGGATACTGTCCTAGTCGGTGGCTAACAATGTCAGCCTGTCTGTTAGGGATACTCCGCAACAGGGACACGTTGGAAGTACTCCCAACCCTTTCAAAGTGGGAGCTTCCACAGAAGTCTCCGTTCTTGGCAGGCTTTCTGCACATCCCCTCTGCAAGCGTAGATGAGCTACACTCGGTGTTATGAATCTGTTATTTGACACTTTCTACAGACGCCTCTGTGTGAGCATCTCAAAGCACTTTGAAAATGAAAGCGTTCTGATGGTTAAATTCCAAATTAAGAAATCGGGTATGCTGTCTGAAGAAGACTTTCTTGATCAACAAGCCTTAAGAATAGGGCTCTTGAATATCATTAGCAGACCCAGACAGGGTATGTTGTTTGGATGTGTGAAATGGCATCTTACTGGTCATGTAGAATCCCTCGGGACCCTGCTGGGCAAATCTCTGACCTGTTTTGCTGTCCTTGGGGTCTGCTTTCTCAGCCTCCCCTGATTCTTGCAGCTTGTGGTTTAAGTGCTTCCCAGCTGGATGTGTTTTAATGCAGATGCCTCACGTGCCAGCACACAGGTTTGGTGAGGGAGAGGGAAAAGTAGGTTTGTTTTTCCTTTTAACAAAGAAATCCTGGTTTTGTGTGCTAATGCGTTGTGTTCAGAATCATTTCCCTCTTCTTTGAACTAGATTAGTTCTCCCTCTTGGAAGTCAGACTGAGGATTGAACAGATTTCCTGCCTTTCTTTGAGGTAGGATGTAATTTTTTTAGTTAGGGGAATAACCGGTCAGCTGCCTTGAACAGCAGGGGTGGGGAAGAGATGATATGGATCTGTTTAGGGAAGCGCACTGGAGCAAAGTTAAGATTCTTTCAGGCCTTCTTGTATTGATCAACAGTGGTAGAGGCTTCCTACCCTTAAGAGTAAGGGGCAGTCAGTCACCTGTCAGCTCTTCTACTAACCTAGTGATACAGGGGAAAAAGTTACTCTCCAGGTGGGGCAACTTATTAAGCTGGTTAACGGTGAGTGACTGAGCATGTGAGAGCAGAAGTGTGCAAGTCCCGTGTTGCAGTTAGAGCTACGTGTCTGCGTTGCTGTACGTCCTTAAGCTACCTTGGGAATAGCTTAAGAAGCATGCAGTTGCCTTTCTGTTAGTTTGTCATGATCCCAAAAGGGGCATTCTGTGCCCACTGATACATCACATCACTGAAGTCTTGCCATGTTTTCCTTCTCTCCTCCCGCTGCTCCCCAATGGCCCCACCTTTTAGAGACTTCCTGAGTAAAAACCAGGAGCTGTTAGAGAAACTGTCTGAGAAGAAGGAGGAAAACCTCCAGCTGGTGGAAGTTCTGAATGCTCTGTTTTTCATGCCATTTGGACGACTTCATAATTATGCTAGAACTCTGCTAAAGCTTGCCACCTGTTTCGAAGTGGTAAGCTGCATTCCTTATCTGTACCCGCATAAACATACGCGTGCAACTTACCGCTCGGAAGTAGCTGTGTGAAGCAAAAGCAGGTAATGAGAAATCGCCTTGCCCTCAGAGCAGCAGCCTCAGCCTTCTCTTTGCTGTAGGGAAGATCATGCACGTTTATTTGTGCAATCTGGCACTGCACCTGCACACATCACCTGACAGGGAGAAACTTGTTACCCTGCCAGAACTTGTTTGTGTGCCTGAGTGCTTAATTGTAAAGATACTATTTTGGCGTTTGCCTGTTGCTTTTCAGGTCCATCTGGCCTCGTTAAGGAAGCAATCCTTGGCTGTAACGCTACTAAAAATACTACATTAGGTAGACATTTACCCCTCATTTAGATGTAACTAAATATGACTGCTTTCTTTGGAAATGAAAGGTGACTGAACAGGAACAGTAACTACTTGTACATTTCTCCCAACACAGTCACTTGAAGTGTTACTCCCACAGTTGTTAGCACTACTTTTGCTACAGCTTGTTAAGCTGCAAGAAGGTAGATCACGTAGCGGTATATTAACTTCTCTTAACCGCAGTGGAACTTCTGTGATTTTAAAACCTCCCACCGAGACAATAACGTGGCCTGGCTGTTACTTGATTAACCAGGCCAACTGTCCCGCGTTTGGTGCCAATTTAATCACATGAGCAGCTTGGTTAGTGCTGTTGGTACAGGTGTTCAGAAACACTCAGGTCTGTCTTACCTCGTGCCCTGCAGGCATCTCCAGAATACCAGAAGCTACAGGACTGTAGTTCTTGTTATGAGAGCCTTGCTGTCCATCTCAGCAGAAAAAGGAAAGAAGCAGAATACACTCTTAGCTTCTGGAAGACCTTTCCTGGGAAAATGACGGTATGATGAGAAGTGTCAGTCCATTAGCAGCTTGCATCTCTTGCTGCTAGCGTTATACCCCGTGTCTGAGACTGATGCTGCTGGCCCAGTCGCACTTCTCGTTTTTCTAACCTGTGTTGCTGTAGAGCCCTTAACTTGAGGGGTCGGGCCTTTACCGCGGAAGGCAGATAGCACTGACCTTAAGTCACAAGCAGCGAGAAGTACGTTTCTGTAGCTTTGTTTTCGCCCTGCCTGTAGGATTCCTTGCGGAGGCCGGAGCGTCGTTTAATCTGTGAAAGCAGCAATCGGGCGTTGTCCCTCCAGCACGCTGGAAGGTTCTCTGTAAACTGGTTCATCCTCTTCAACGATGCTCTGGTACATGCTCAGGTAAGCCAGCTTGTGTCCCGGAACAAAGCCTGCTCTCTGCTTCACACAACAGGCCGTACTTTTGATACAGTGAAGATAGGTTTCTGCGCCATTCACCGCAGTGTTCCTTGAACAGACGAAAGGGAACAAAGCCATTGTTCGTGGTTACAAATAAATTTGAAATTAGGTACTTTTAAAATGTTTGATTGCTGTTTCTTTGTGGCTGGCATGGTTTCTGTTGGCTGTTTCTTGGAGCAAGGTGTGTGTAAGGAATCTAATGCTCAGTTTTCCTCAGCCCTTAAAGAAAGGGAAAAAAACTGTTCAGAAAAAGCCTGGGGCTGGGCTAATGGATCTGGGCTCAGTGAAGTTTCCCTTCTTGCCTGCAGTTTTCAACGCACCATATTTTCCCCTTGTCCACACTGTGGGTAGAAGCTCTTTCAGAAGAAGCTGGTAACGTGTGAGTATTCGTGCTTGGGATGCTGAAATAGGTGTCTTGGGAGGGAGGATGCGCATCCTGTAACCAACCGCTGTAAACTAGGGGCGGAACAGGCTGGATGCAGTCATGTCTACTGCTCGCTCTTGTTTCAGAAAACTTACTGTATTTCTGTGCCTTTAAAAAAACCAAACAAGTTGTCTAAACATCAGAAAGAATGAGGTAGCCAAGAGGAAAGCGAGTTGTCTTTCCCGCTGCTGCTTTTCACTGCTGAGTGGCTGTTACAATGAACGCTCGCCGGGGGGGGAGGGCAGGCACAAGATTCAGGCGCTAAGAACCCTTGCCTTTTTCAGGATGAAATTTCACTACATTAAGATACTTTCCCCCCTCCCGTGTAGGAATGGATTGAAGATCGTAACACCAGAAGAACAGTTTGTTCTTGTTTCTTCAACACCACAGGAAAAGGTAGGCGTATCTACACATTTTCATGGTTTCAGTGACATAAGAGTTTTTCTCACCTACTGTGAAACCAGACGGAGAAATAGGGCCTCGGCATTGCCCAAGACTGAAGTCTTCCTTCAGCTCGGTGTGCAGGATGCCTGTCCGCGGTGCCTGACTGGACTGCAGCAGCGCTCGCTGTGCTGGGGAGTGCAGAGGAGGCTATTGCAGCTGCTGCAATGCTGAGATGCGGTGCCAGGACAGACGTTAGCTAAATGCTGTGATGAAACGCTTTCTGTTTCAGACCAAGTGGCTGAGGGCAATAAGCCAGGCAGTGGATCAGGCCCTCAGAGGGACTCCCGACTTCATTCTTCATGGGGCTGGTGGGAACGTGCCAAGACAGGAACCTCCCATTTCTCGCAGTGCCAAATACACCTTCTATAAGGACCCCCGCTTTAAGGATGCTGTTTATGACGGGAGGTGGCTTTCGGGAAAACCCCATGGCAGGTAAAAGCATTTGAACGTAACAGATGAAAACAAAGTGGGGTGGTTGCTGTGTCAGTAAGTAGGGTTGCTCACAGAAGTTCCTGGGGAAGTGTGAAGTGAAGGGATTGTCTTATACATGTGTATGGCTTTATTTCTTCCAGAGGGATCCTAAAGTGGGCAGATGGAAGAGTGTACTCTGGGACTTTCCGGACTGGGCTGGAGGATGGGTAAGATCCTCTCACTGCCTATGGAGCCAGAGGGCAAGAAATACTTTCTGTTGCAGTAGATAATAGTGAAAACCTGTTAATGAAAGGTCTGGCAGCAAATCTTACTGACTCGGTTATGAACGTTACAAGACACAGGTATATGCTGATATACAGATAATCTGTCGTTTCCCAGAGGTGTGCTAGTTGTCATCACAACAGACTGCAACCGCACAGTTAAAAACTGAAACTAACTGGGGTGATCACCTGTAACATGGAGCAAGGAAATGGTAAACAGCCAGGGACAAGAATGGGTGGGTGGGTGGGTGTCAACTCCAAAACACAGGAAGCCAGTTGAAAATTCTGAGGTCAATTTTCTGCTGTATAGGTAAGGATTACTTTGCGTTGCAGTATTCTTGCAAAAGTGCTGGTATTGGTTTATCCTTCCGGAAGATGCAGCTTTGGCTAATTGCTTTCCTTGCTCTTGTAGAGCCAAGGGTTTGATAATTCAGGAAGGAGGCAACAAAATCAGGACTTCAGGATTTGGGTGAAAAAACAAAACCAAAAGAGACTGATCTTATAACTAAGATAACTAGTACAGAGGAGTTTTGAAAACAGGATGAACGGAAGTCCCAGAGATCGTCAAGTTATCTGGTGAAATATGAGACCACCTGAAAGTAACTTAATGTATTACACAGCTTTGAATTAATCTGTGGACTCCATTGCCAAGGATCTGCTTAGGGCACGAATGAGGCTGAGGTTAACCGCCTTTAAAGGCTTTCTTATGTGAATCTTGTGAGCAGACATGTCTGTACCGGGCAGGATAGAAATATGGGGAGTCTTACTGGCTTCCAGGTGTATGTTCTAAGTATTGCGTTGGAGGGGAAACTGAATTGTGTGGTCTGGGTGCAGACAGCTTTCTCCAGTGCACCTTAGCTCTTGGTGTAACATCAACCTGTGCAACCAGATTAGAGCTTTCCTCGTCTGTACCTCCTAGTAAGTGCAACTAACCCTAGTGATTTTAGGGTTGTTGGAGATGGAAATATTGCAAACAAATCCCCAGCAGAAATAAATGGATTGGTATCTAGCTGTCGGTGCTAGGATTATCAGATGTATGTATTTGTATTGCAGCATGCGGGAAATACGTGCTGAGAAACGTCTCGTGTAAATGGGACCAGCCCTCGTCTCAGCGCTCAACAGTGGTAATGTCTTGTTGAACGCTCTCAGGAGAACCTTCATGAACTGGGTTTTAATGTCCCCAGAAGATTAAATCAGTAAATGAAAGGTGTCTCATTCTCGGGCATACTGACCTTGTGAACAGCTCTGTGCCACCACTGGAGTGTGACTGGAAGCTAGCGCCCTTTTTAAATACTCTGTAGCAATGTATGTTCTCCTCTTGCCTTGTAATAAAGGTGTGCTTGGGTTATCAGCACCTGAAGGCAACAAAGGTAGAAGCAGTCCTAGGATCTGTGGTCTTTAGAAGGCTGAGAAGAATGCTGCAGGCTGCTAGAGAGGGGAATACTTAACGCGCCAGTGGCAAGCAGGTGAAAAGCAGTATGGACTGAACTGCCCCAGCGACGCTGGGATTCCTGCGCTCATCTAAAACAATTAAAAAATGGAGCTGTAGGTTGAGATGCGCTAAAACAGCATAGAGCGTTCTGATGTTAGACTGGGCTTGTGACGGGTATCCGTTTGTAGTGAGATGTGCTGGCATTACAGCTGCTTGTGTTCCATTCCCGTGCACCCACAGGTACGGCGAATACAGAGCGCCAAACAAAGCGCTGAATAAGGATGACCATTACGTGGGGTACTGGAAGGAAGGCAAAATGTGTGGGCACGGAGTCTACAGGTACCACGTAGCACTTGCGGTCTGCCCCTGCAGGAGGGAGAGCAGGGCTCGTGCCCTGGCACCCTGCGTACCAAGCCTCTAGCTCTTGTCAGACTTCATGCTTGTGACTGTAGTTAGCGTGGCTGATTTGCTGCTGCGCTTTTGGTAGGTCGCCCACATGCTTGCCTGTGCTGTGTTCCGCTATTCCTGTCCATTCCAGTGCTGCCACCGCCTTTCGGTGACAGAGGATTCTTTCTTCTGAGAGACAAATATAACCCCTAATGGCCTTCCCTGGTGGGGGGAGAGTGGCCTTCAAACATCAGAAGGCGTGTATTACAGGCTCACTTCTATCCCAAATGCACTTTGCCTGTAGTTACTGCTTGGTGTGGCTGCAGTGCAATCCCTAGAAGCAAAGAGAGGGTTGATCTGTTTGGGGGACACACCCCCCAGTAAAATAAAACACAAACAAACGAAAAAACCCAACCACCACCCCCCTAACCACCACCATGCCCCGTGCCACCCACAGAAAACAACAACAGAGGAAAAAACCAGCCAACCAACCACAACAGAAAGCGGACTTTAGGGCTCTTACGCTCTTTCCCGTTACAGCTACGCTACTGGCGAGGTGTACGAAGGGTGTTTTCAGGACAACATGCGCCACGGGCACGGTCTGCTGCGCAGTGGGAAGCTGACCTCTACCTCTCCCAGTATGTTCATCGGACAGTGGACAATGGATAAGAAGAGCGGTTATGGGGTTTTTGATGACATCACCAGGTAATGCTTCAGTTCCACAAAGCTCTAAAGGCTGGTATGGCAGACAGCTGCAAAAAGAGGAGGAAGGGATCTGGTCTGTTGGTGGCAGTAGTAGTGCACGCCTGTGGGTTTTTTCTTTATACTAGGCTTTCTGGGCTGATGATCTAAAGAATTTGGCCTACAGACTGCTTTTTGGTGCCGCCTCGAGTAAATGGGGGGGGTTGGTTTGCTTTGGTTTTCCCTGCCTTGCTCTCCTATCGTACTCCTGCCTGAAAACTGCCGCTGACTATGGTACCTTGCTGAGGTGTCTTGTGGTAGTGCTGAAAGGTGCAGGAGTCGTGTGGAGAGAGCTGTTTATCTCAGGCCTACCAGACTGCGTGTTCAGTGATCAGATGTAGAGGACTAGGCAAATTTCAGCTCGTGCTCAGGTTTTCCACTGGCTTACTCTCAGTGGAGTGGAGGGAAGATGCTTTCTCTCAGGGTAGATCAGTGAAGTCATAGTCTTGGAAACAGAGCTGCGCTAAATAAATACTGTCTGAGCACAAAAGCCGAAAATAGCTGCTTGCCTCTTTTGTAAATAACCTAAATATCAGGCAGATGGCTGATGAAACATCCCCTTGCATATGCAACTTAAATCTCAGATAAAGCTGACCCACATCCATTAACAAGTTTCCCTGCTTATGGGCTGCAGCTACTGCTCGCGTTCCTTTGGACAGGAACTGAGCTTAACTGGGCTTCAGCACTGTTTGAGATCGTCGGGGACAGCTTGGTGGATGGGGCCAGTTTGTAATGTGGATTGTGAAAGGAAGTTCATTTGAATTTATTTCTGTCAGTGTTCTGTTTCCATGAAGCTGGTGAAAGCAGACTGCCAGGCCTGAAGCAGGTGCTGTATGACTCTTACAATGGTTGCTGTAATGGTCAAATACTGCACTAGAGCCAAAGAAAGGTGTGAGTGTACCACTTGGAACTCTATTCTTCCTTTGCTTCTCTTCAGAGGAGAAAAGTATATGGGGATGTGGCAAGATGACCTCTGCCAAGGCAATGGTGTTGTGGTCACTCAGTTTGGACTGTATTACGAAGGGGCCTTCAGCACCAACAAAATGATGGTGAGTTGAACACTGGACACTGTGCTATAGTGTCCTTTCCTCCAAGTGTGCTTGCCTCCTGGAGCAGGACAACCTTCTGTTGTCCTGCTCCGTTTTCCCTAGGACTGTGTCAGAAACTGCTTTTAAAACCCCTGTATCTGCTAAGAACTAGTAACAGGTTTTTCAGTGGATCTTTAGATCTGCAGTCCGGCCTTCTGCTACAATTACTGCTTTGTGGTGTTTGTGATTCTCCTTCCAGGGGACTGGAATTCTGCTTTCTGAGGATGATACAGTCTATGAGGGGGAATTTTCAGATAACTGGACTCTGAGTGGAAAGGTTGGCATTACAGTTGTCACTTGTAAACTGTTTACAGCTTAAAGAGCTCCCCCCCCTTTTTTTTTTTCCCCTTGTAACTTGGTTCCCAGTGGAATTCAGTTAAATGCTTTGTGATCTTCTCTCAAGGGAACACTGACCTTGCCAAATGGAGATTATATCGAAGGTCTCTTCAGTGGAGAATGGGGATCTGGGATAAAAATCACAGGAACCTACTTCAAACCTAGCTTGTATGAGAACGAGAAGGACAAACCTAAAGCCTTGTGAGTGTTGAATAAGAAATAATTTCTCGTACGGTTCAGTAATACTGCAGAACACAAATACTGCCTCTCTTCAAAGGCCAGTTTAAGGTATTTTTTCCAAAGAAACAGAATTGTAAAGCGTTCTTCCTTCCTCTCCCCTCCTGCCTAGGAAATAAGATAATCTTCTTTACAGCTGCTGTTGCTTTAATTACTGCTTGAATACGCAAGTGACAGCATGAAGCTACAGGACACCTGCCACGCTGCAGGCTCGGATATTTTTTATTTATAAGCAAACCGACTATTAGAACCTGAGTTTGCAGCCGCTGATGACTTCTGAGGTACTGAGAAAGGCTAAGTTAACTTGAGTGATTAAGTCAATCACAGACACCTCTGCCTTCTGCCAGTTCTTCTGTTGGCAATTGAATTAAATTAATATGCCATTTAATAATGCCAGCAGGGGTGCATTTGGGCAGAATTGGCTCGTTATGACACCTCTTCCAAACACTGCATAAGAAAATAGAACCAAAAACTGCTGAGTTGCAGAAGAGCATTTTAGCACCTTGGCCAAGATAATGCTGAGAAGTATCCATATAGCCCTATTTATAGCAGATGCATTAGGTCAGTTTGCTCAATTATCTCTGCGGAAAAAGCACTGTCTTAGTTAAGCCATAACAGGTACCTTTGAGTAGAAGAAACTTAAGTACATTGTGGGTGACATTTCAGTATTTGGTAGCACTGTATACCGGTTTGCAATAGGTGTAATTGTTGTACAGGATTCAGTATCCTTACAGCATAGCCCCAAATTTCAGATTCAAGTGGGAACCACAGCTCTAATGTTTTTACCCAGCTTACTTCTCGGTGCGCTTCCTGAAGCGTTCACTGGGAATGTCTTTTGACAGCGCTGACACCTACAACAGCATGCAGAGTTAAGCAGGCCTCCCTGCTGAACGGAACACTTGCAGCCTCAGCAGCTGTCTGCTTTTTACCCCAGCAGGGAGTCCATGAATAAATGCATGTACATATTTGCCAAGTGAGGGTTTCATCTGGCCTTTTCAGGCTCTCGAAGTTGAAAAACCTTCTGGTATGATCTGTGAAAAGGCTTAGAGAGCCTAGTTCTTCCGAAGCATGGGGAAACACCAGTGTTGCTAGTTCTCACCTCAGACGTGGTGGAGGAGGTATTAGTGGTAGGTCTGGTTTCTGACGCTCGATTTGAATCAAGATACTGTTAAAGCAAGTAAATGCTGTCAGGGTTATGAAAGCTTTTCAAAGCCCTAAATGTCACCATATGTCGGAGATCTCTATCTATAGGGGAGACAACAGTTCCTGGTTTTCCGTTGGCTATGGAGGGATCCCTGAGCACTGGCTGTCAGTGGAAAGATGCCTGAGCTGGTTTTACTCCCTCCAGCGCATCGCTAACATGTCACGCAGCATCGTATGTAGATGCTACAGTAGGGGCAGAAGCCATTTATCTGGGTAGCTATGCTGTGTGTACGTTCCGGGATAGTGGGATATTTGGGGTGCTTTTGTACTAGGTCCTTGCTATGTGACTGTGTCCTGAGCCCTCTGAACGAATACCAGTGGTGAAGGTAAGCCCAGTCAAGTGCAGCGTGTCCTGTTTTCTTGGAAATCAAACCAGGCCTTTTTGTATTTAAACAACCATTCCCTGGACAGTACCAGAAAGAGTAAGCCTGACTTGTCTAAGGGTTGTAGTTGTTCCCACATGTAGGTATTAAAACCACTTCCATCCTGTAACGTTGTGTTACGTGGATGAAAGTATGTTAGTTAGCAAGGAAAAAAACTAAGGATAAGTATAACGCTTTGTAAGTTCTCTTAAAAAGGTGTTGAAAGCCAAGACATGGAACAGCAGGTTCTAGGTTTAGTCCTAGTGATAAACTTGGCTCACAGCAGAGGCTGGTAAGTATACCAGCTTCTGGTAAAATAGTATGAGTGATTAGAGCGACATAGCCCTAGATGGTTGTCAGAGCTGAGCGTGGTGTTGCAACTGTTTGATCTGTAACAGCCTAACTGGTCGTTCTATCAGGCGGAAACTTGGGATCCTGTCAGTGCCTCCCGATGAGAAATGGAAGGCAGTATTTGAAGAATGCTGGAACCAGCTTGGCTGTGAGAGCCCGGGCCAGGGGGACAGATGGAAGGCTTGGGACAACATTGCGGTGGCCCTGACCACCAACCGACGGCAACACAGAGACAGGTTGGTTCCTAGAGAATGTAGTCAGTAAGGTGAAGAAAGTATTGAGAAAGAAACTGGGGTTTCTGCTCTAGACTAGAAACTCCAACTGTAACAGTTCAGTTGAAACAAGAACAAATCCTAAACAAAACTCTGAATACTCTGCACTAGAAACCCTTCTGGGGACATGGTGATGTTTACAGTGAGTTTGTTAGCTTCAGGGCTGTTTTTCCTACTTATGTCTCATCAGTAATCTGTACAATGTCTGTCTTTTTTGTTTTTTATACCTGCAGCTCAGAACTACTGAGCCGCTCACATACTCAGACACTGGAAAGTTTGGAGTTCATTCCACAACACATTGGTGCCTTCACCCTGGAAAAATATGAAAATATAAAAAAATATTTGATAAAGGTATTGTGACTCTCAAAGCTCACATAGTGTTGGTAAGGCGTGATGTCAAGCTCACTTTGTAACAGCTTTCCTTAATTCTTTCCATATTTACACTCTACATGTTGTATTCATTCAGGTTTGCTCGTAACTTCCAAATTGATTGAAGTAAACCCCACAATAAAGACTAAAATCATTACATGCCTAATGGATGCTGCCTTTCAGTCAGTGTCTGCTCAGTTACTGTTTCAATTCTTATACACTGGGTTCCAGCAAAGCATCTTGAAATACTTGCCAGTTGGTGCTTGTTAATTTTAACGGTACTGGGCAGATGACTTGTCCTAGTAGTAGCACAAGTTCTTGCACAGCCTTGACTCCTCTGAGCTGTATTCAGCCAGTACATAAGTTTTAAAATCCAAATGGCAATTTGTTAAATATAACTCATTTTTGGATGTATTTGCAATATTTTTTCAAAGCCTGTTGTTGGATCTCTGACCCATCTCTCTTGAATTCCTTTTATTTTGTCTGGCATTGACCCATCTGACTGGCCAATTAATATTTTCCCCTCAGGCTTGTGATACTCCTCTCCATCCATTGGGCAAGCTGGTGGAAACACTGGTAGCTGTCTACCGAATGACCTATGTTGGCGTCGGAGCTAACCGACGGTTACTGCAGGAGGCTGTGCGAGAGATCAAGTCCTACCTCAGACGCATCTTCCAGTTGGTTAGGTAATGGGATTCTGATGTGCAAGTCAAACTACTGCTGAACTGAAGATGTCTAATGTACTGAAACTGTCCAGTGTTTACGCAGTCAGAGTGTGCCAGGATCTCTGCTGGTTCAGGGGTTGCTTATACTTCTTTAACCCTCTTACAGAGTCTTGAATATTCGGTCAGATATAAAAATTAGACTCTTCACTGTGTATTGCACCCTGCATTGCACTTTAAAAGATGGCTGTAGGAAGCTCATTGTGAGTGTGGATTTCCAGTTTAGCATCTCTGGATATCCGTGCTGTGAAAAGTCAGTGTTCAAAGGGTCTGGAAGAACAGCGAGGACAGGGACTTGCAGTGTATTCCACAGAAGTTCTTACCAACGTGGATGAGCAGTGTTATTATGGAGTGTTTGCTTAGATTCTTGGGAAGCAATTACAGCTTTAATTGGGTCCTGCCAATCTGAAAGCAGAAATAATCCAAACTTACCTTTCCTACCTTGACATCGCTTCCCTCCAGACAAGGCTTAACAGTTATCTTTGGCATTGGAGGGGTTGGCCTGCCGAAGTTTTCTTCCAGGTCTGTGCTGCGTTCGTCTGTTAGCTGTGCTGCCTTAGTCCACCATGTGTCATTTCCTCATGCTGTGATCTGTAGAACCTTGGTGAAACGCACTCCTGATGTCGGGTGTGTTGCTCTTTAGGTTCTTGTTTCCTGATCTCCCGGAGGAGGGCAGCACAATTCCATTTCTGGCAACAGAGACAAAGGGAAGGCGATCGTTCTGCAGTGGGAAATCCGACTCCAGATCAGAATCTCCTGAGCCAGGGTACATAAAGGGGAAAAAAACCTGAATTAATGAAGGTTTCATTTTATTTGTTTGCTGTTTTTTCTTGGGTGGGAGAAGAAAGATAAGCACATGTTTAACTGATGGGTATTTTTTCCCCTTGGGTTCTGATGACGGGTTCTGATAAGCAGACTTCCATGTGATGATTACCATAAGCATTTCATCCCTGTTCTCGCAGTGGTTCTTTACTGAAGCCCAGACTTGCTCTTGTCTGTTGTGGATAAACAAGTTCAGGCTTAGGCCTGGGCTTCAGAAAATGATTTGGGATATGAGCACTGGGGGCAACGCAGGTCCGGGGCACGTATACTGCGTCACAAATAGCCAGTCATGTGGAGCTCACCCTCGAGTGTGTCATTGTCCTGTCCACAGCAGGCTCAGGTGGGCTCAAAACAAGGAAGAGGGATCAGCAGAGAGCCTTCTGAGAGAGGCACCCCGGGGCCTGTGCCGGCAGCATCCGTAGGCACCTTGCGTTCTGCTTTCCCTCCTAGGCTTACAGCTCTTCCTCTGGTGTTTTTCTTTTATAGCTATGTGGTAACCAGCTTCGGCTTGCTGCTCCCTGTGTTACTGCCACGACTCTATCCTCCTCTCTTTATGTTGTATGCCTTAGACAATGAGCGCGAGGAAGATGTTTACTGGGAATGTGTTTTACGTCTAAACAAACAAACTGACATGGCTCTCCTGAGTTTTCTTGGAGTGCAAGCGTGAGTATGCTTCAGCAGTAAAACAGAACTTAGGAAAAGATTATGGCATGCGTTTAGATAAGGCAACTAAAAGTCCTTGTCTAAAGTGCTTTTCTTTGATTATAATGCATCTAAACATCAAGCTGATTGGGAGTGTGAATCAAAACTTCCGTTTTCAAAGGATGGGGGTGTGTGGTATCACCACAAAACCAGTCAGTCATTTACAATTAGTCTGTTTTCCAGCTATTTGTGCTAGATGTAGCTGATCCTGTAGAAAGAGCTGTTGTGTCTCACAACAACATGATGACTGCACTTTCTTAAGGTGAGCAATGCTTTAAGACTGTGCTCTCTCAACAGACTACCTTGGTTTTCTTGCAGGAAGTTTTGGCCAGGAACTGTATCCATCCTTGGAGAGAGTAGAAAGGTATGTTCATTGGGCCTTGACCTACCGTATGCTTTGCCCAGTGCTTCTTTCAGGAAGAAGCAGTCAAAGAGGTTTTGCCAAGGCTTTTGGCTTAAGAGATGCTGTGCTATCTTGTTTCTTTAAAATTCATCTCCTGCTTAAAGGCCACATGGGTGATTTCTTACACTAGCCGTCAGGCCAGCTTTGTCATTTACTGTCATAGCCTGGAATGAATTCTCCTTCCGGAAGACATTTGCTTGGTCTCCAGTTATGAAAGTGTGCGAATAAAAGTCTACCAAGGACATTTTCAAGCTGCTTGGTTGAGTATTATAGCACTGTACACTTCCTGGTGAGGAGAATTGCGCAGTTTTTGTTCTTAATCGTGATCCCCGAAAGTGGCTGAACACTGCTCTTTGGGCATTGCACTGTTACGATGTACTGATTCTTGGTCTTACTTAACCTGGATGATATCCAAACCCACCACTGAGTCTCGTAACATACCGAGGAATTTGTACAGGCTTTTCTGAATTTCAAATGAAACTCCTACCAATTAAACATAAGCACATTTCCTGGGTGACCAGAGTGCAGGCAGAGTGCCCTTTTTTCTCCTCCAGTTCTTGAGTGCAGAGAGTCTTTCACGCCAGTGCTGCACGATACTCTGCTGCTGCTGGACAGGGGGCTTGTACGCCTGCATGATAAATCTTCTCATGATTACACAGGTATCGCCAAACACAAAAGATGCCTGCTTTGCCTCTGCCGTTGAATGTTTGCAGCAAATCAGGTAATTCTCCAGACTTTGTCTTCTAGTGCTTTACTGTGGCCGCTGCTATAGTAGTGTCTGCTTGGCTCGATTGGGACCCTTCACCTGTCACCTTTTCTTTGTGCACCTTTAGAGGGGTCATCAGGACGTTTCAGAGTTCCTACTGCGAATGTTAGCAGATTCTCCCAACAGGGCATGAAGCAAACTCGTAAATGCGATGGAGAGGACACCAGTTAGACTCAAAAGCATGAGGGCGTCTCATCAAATGTACACGGGAATCTCTAAGCAAGATGACCTGTGTGTCGGGAGCTTTTCTGTCTGTCAGCTGCCACAGGGAATTCTGCTCTAAGAATTTAAGTAGAAATTAAAAGGGTTTTAGAAAGGAATTTCCCCCCCCGCCTTTTACCACTGTGAAGGTGGTCTCGCTTGCAGCAGTGTGCCTTGATCCAGTAGTTACAGCCTGGGGTGCCCCGCAGCCGTGGCTGTTGTGGTGTGAATGATGGGGCTCATCTTGGGCAGGCAGATGCTAGCTAGCAAACTGTCTTCCCAGTGCAGATGCAGGTGTGTAACTTGTGATTGTATCCTGTGCTGCTCTTGCTCTGCAAACAGTACCACGTTTACCCCGGCTGACAAGCTGAAGGTGATCCAGCAGACTTTTGAAGAGATCTCTCAGAATGTCCTGGAGACCCTTCAGCAGGATTTTCTGTGGTCCATGGATGACTTATTTCCAGTTTTTCTCTACGTGGTGCTGCGAGCCAGGTAGGCACCAAGAGTGGCATCAGCCATAAGCTGAGCATAGGCAGTGTGTGCATTGAACACTCCTGCTTCTCGTTATCGGACTACTTGCTAGCTTCCTGTCACTTAGTAAGTGTTCCGGTTTGGCTGTTTGCTTTGGCCTGAAAACCTGTGAACGGTTAACTGTGAAGTGGCTGTGATCTCAGAAGGAGGGTCTTTGCACAACACCATGTACACACAGTAGAAGCATTCCGTGGTATCTTCTGTTCACCTATCCTTTCTCTCTCGCCCATGTGACAGGATAAGGAATCTGGGGTCTGAGGTGCACCTAATCGAAGACCTGATGGATCCTTATCTGCAGCATGGGGAGCAAGGCATCATGTTCACTACCTTGAAGGTATGAAAGTTACTCAGGGTTATTAAAAGCTCTTCTTGGAGATGAATCAGCTTTGAGCAGTGATAATCAGCTTAGGACAACGGTATGGACGTTACGTTCAAACTTCTTGGACGTGTTTATTGTAATGTTTAGGGTGAGCAAGGAAAGGTAACTGAGAGCATAGGGCAACCTACAGTTGCAGGTACTGCTAATGCAATGGTGCAGTGTGCGAATGTGCTTTATTCAAGTGTAATACTGGTTGCTGTTGGCGGTTCCGAGTGCTCACCTGCAGCTGCTTCTTCCCCCACAGCTTAACAAGCCTTGTTCCCTTTATAAAAATTGGAATGAATGCTGCTTTGGAGATCAGTCATTCCAATAACGTTTAAGTTGTAACATTGTATCAAGATGCTTCAAGAATTCAATTTTGAAACTAAATGAAGTATATTTTTACTGTGTCACTCTCCGCATCCTGTTTAGCATTTTTCCCAAAGTATGGAAAATGGAGAGAATATGTTTTGATGAGTATCCTATTGTGTACTAGGCCCTCTGTAATGGAAATGGGTTGTTTTGGTACCTCAAAGCAGTGGGTCTTGGGCAGTTCAGCTGTGCAGAGCTTTTTTGTGGGGTTGTTTCGGAGGGAGGCTGTGAATCTGAACCTTAAAAGTGTTATGCTGAGCTGGTAGGTGGACATGAGTGTGTTCTGCCTGCGCAAACTGGAAGTAGTTGGGCGCAGGGGTTTTCTCATACCTGTTGTTTTTATAGTGCTGCAGAAAGGGAAGGCTTGAGTTGGTTAAAATTTATCAAAGAACCTGTGTAGTAGCAGCAGAATCTTACGTCTGAGACATTTATATCAAGTTTCTGGTCCTGGCTGACCCAATACATGTTTGAACCAGCATTAAGGAGTGAACAGCTATCAAGCAGCAGGTCAGGTTTCCATCCAGATGATGGAAACCTTTGCTCTTCAGTCTGAGAGCTTTTGAAATGCTTAATCCCTGCATCCTTGTCCTGTCAGAAAATATTTTCTTTTCTGGGCCCTTCTGACAAAGGACAGACTTGTGAGCAAAACAGTGTATGTCATCTTGGCAAGGCTGGGAGCTGTGTGGGAGCCGTCTTGCCTCATTAAAAGTTGGACATAATTTGTAACTTAAAACGTCCTGCTGTTCTTTTTGCTAGTTCACATATTGCTGTGTTCAGCATCACTATCATTGCTGCTGTAGAAAGGCTTAGTCCTCTGTTTCCTTGGGCAGAAACCAAAAGCCCCATGTTTCTGTGTGTGCTGCTTTATCAGCCTGCTGAGAACTGCTGTGTGTGCTAAACAGAACTTTGTTTTCATCCAGGCATGTTACTACCAGATTCAGCATGAAAAGCTTACCTAGACCATCGTTTACGACCTGGCTCTGGGATAATTTACTCAGTGGAACTTCACTAATAGCCACTTTCTTCCATGAAATGGCACTTAAACTCCGTTACAGATGAAAACACTCAGTTGTTTCTCCTGAACTTTCAGTTTTAAGATTGGAAAACTGCAGCCAGAGGCTAACTGTGAAGTGGAGATGAAGCCGGAGGTGTGGTTTGTCAAGTACTTGCCAAGAAGGAATAATTCCCTATTCTAACAGATGACTTACTCCTTCCCAATTAGCAATGCTGCATAAAGGCATGGCATCTACATAGGGTACACGTGAGCGTCTGGACCGCATGGCTTCTGAAGCAGTGGGTTTGGGTGTATTATTCCTGGTTTGTCAGAGATGTTTAAAGAGAAGGAATTGCACCATGGAACCATCCAGTCTTCCTGCATTAAGCTATTATGTTTATTTAAGAAATAGAACTATGTTAGTATTTATAATGGGCAACCTGCGGTGTGTCTGGCTGCAAAGGTTTTGAGGCATCAGTGTTGAACGGAATTGCTGAATGCAGTGTTCACGTGCTGTTGTGGAAATAATCACGCTGTTATGCACATCCCTGTTTACTAGAGTTACAAATACACAGGAATTCACCGTTCTTCCTGTTTATGAAACAAATAAAAGGCACTGACCACTGCAGATTTTGGTACTGACCTGAATACCCGAAATCTGTACTGTTCAGTCTCCTTGGTGTGAGGGCAGACGTGTTTTCTGGAAGCCCGGCGATAGGAGAATGGGAACGTGCTCTGGAACAAGCTGACACTGGGTTAGGTTGGAGACTCGTGCCTCTTGGCTTGTGTGTCGGAGTGGAAGCGGCTAACCTTGTTGCATTTTTGAACACGTAGAGAACAAGTGATTCCCCTGTGGGATTTCTGTGTGTATGTGTGCTCCTGCGGTTTACGGTTAACTTTATACCAGTAACACTCCTGGGTAATTCGGGTGTTGTAGGTGCTGTTCTGTTACCATGGCTGACTCAAAACGGGGGAGGGAGGAATACTCTAGAATGTTATAATGGCTTAAATTATGTCAAACTACCATAGAAAATGCTAATCCTATTTTTGAAACAGTAATCATGCTTGTGTATTGGCACCTAAATGGAGAGAAACCATATGTCAAACTACTGTTTTGAACAGTGTAATGTAGCAATTTTCATAATAAAGTAAAAAATTGGTCTTTCTGAAATCATTTTGTTTTATCAGAGAAGGGGAAAGAGTGACTCTGGCAAGATGTTTAAAACTGTTGTACTCACAACAGACAATAGGGATAATAGAAAACAGAGACAACAGACTTCATGTTTGCAAACAGTTTTTTGTTAGCTTCATTTTGAAATTCTACTGAATAATTTGAGGAGAGAGAGGCAATAATATGAATAAAAGGGAAGCTGTAAAACTGGATTTGAGGGCTGGGGGTTGGGGGAAGATCCACAACGCAGGGTGGAGAGTATAACAGTACAAGACAGGGATTGGAACACTCCATCTTTTGTGCTAGATGCAGTCTTGCCATGTAATCATCTCTTAGAACTCTGCACAAGACCTACTGAACTGAAACCCGCAGGAGCAGAACTGCTCTGTGGGAAGGAGTTAGGCTGCAGAGTTGAGTAAATCAGAAAAAAGATCTGAATTCAGGATTTATCTCACCTTTTGAAGGAGTGTGATCACTGAACCCAGGTTTGATTTCCCACCTGCCCACCCCGTAACTGTTCAGGGTCAGTGTTTGTTGTCTTCAGAGGTTTTGGAAGAAACAAACTATTTTAATTTTCAGCTTTGAGATGCAAAAAGCTTTGTTTCCTATGACCTTACTCCACACTGACTGTGTGCTGTAAACTAAGAATGTAACTAGAGATGGGGAGTTTTTCCACAATTTTTCTGCCTTTCAAGAAGGAGGTGTATCTACCAAATATGTAGCAAGTGCAAATGTTTCACTTCTTTCACTGTGCATGATGCAACATTGAGAATAAAACCCGACTACATCTGCCTTTACACATACACAACCTCTTATAAGAAGCAGTGATATTGCATAGGCATTCAGCTTGCTGATTAATGGAAGCGGTCAGCCTGGGCTGGATTATTTTTGGTCTTTCTGATACATAGCTCAGTTATTAGCTGAAGAGAATCCTGGGATTAAATGTGCTTCTGACACAGATTCCACTTTACAGCCTACGTGGGCTGGGATGCATTAGGAAATCAGTGCAGACCAGCTAACTGGCGAGTTAACCTGCAGGACCTCTCTGGCTGTATTGCTTTGTGGTAATTACTTTTTATCATCTCTTGCTGAAATCAAAAGCCGGGTATTTCTTGTGCTGCAGCAGAAATCCTGTAACTAGCAACAGCAGGTCCAGGTTGCAGTGTTAGAGATGCTCGTTGTAATTGCTGGCATGGTAACTGAAGACAGACTCTAAGAGATGAGTGGAGAGTTGCTGACAGTAAGAAACTACTTGAGCAAGAGGCAACTTAAAGTAGGCTTTTTATGCAAGAAAAGGGTTAAGGGGATTTGTTCTCTTCTCCCTGGTAATGAGTAGTTCTAAGGTTAGGTTTCTGCGGATTAGAAAGGAGAGGATGTCCATAGATTAGCTAGGGCAGTGAGGTTACTTGCTCTACCAACATCCAGCAAATACTCTTTCCCTCTGGAAATCCTGCATGAGCTGAAGGTGGCCTGTTCTGCCGTGTTTGCAGGTAAGAAAATGCGCGCTGTACTCAAGCTGTTGTACTGCAGGGGTGCATTTCCCCGCACAACTGTGAAATTAGTTTCTTCTCATAGCTACAGCAAAGCTAATTAAACTGGCGTTAATTCCCCTTAGCAAAACATCGGAGATACGTATGAATGGGCAGTAGGAGCTCAAAAGATAATTTCTTCCTCACTCTGGATATTCCCAGAGTTTTCTGACTTGGATGCCAGGCGCATTATTATCCATTAGTGACTTGGTTTAGAAGCAGTTTAGGGAACTGCCTGTCGTGGTACGGTGAGAGGTAATGTAGAGGAAAGAGATGTGACTGGTACGGGGCTGTACAATCAATCCTTTCTTTGACCTACCTAGCCATGTCTTTCTAAGTTGATTTAGTAGCCATGTGTTGATGTTGTCAGGTGCCTGGTGGGTTTGGGGGTTTTTTTTGTAAGCCCAAGCTGTTGGCAGTAAAGAGCTGGAAGTGAAGCTGGCTGCCTCACATGACTACGGGGTGCTGCACCCAAGTGGTGTTCTCCGAGTGGGCCACTCTTCTAGGGAGTGATGCTTTAGCGACTTTTACCCCCATGTACGCAATACTCCCACCGCCGCTGGAGCTGCAAGCTTTTGTTTTGGGGCGAGGCAGGATGAGCCACCACTGAATGTATCTGATTACAAAGAGTGACAGCGTAAGTTGTTCCACCAGCAACCGTATGTACGCAGGTGCGACTATATAATTCTCACACAAGGCCTGACATGCACATAACATTTATTCAGTCTTGTTTTAACCTGTACCACCTCGAACTTGCAATAAGGGATTCTTGGGTTAAGATAAGGAGACACGGGTTCAAAGGACAGGTCTCAACCTTTGCTTAAAAATGTGTCACTTTATTGCACTGATACGTAGGGTTGCAGTTTTAGTTAAAGCGCCCTCAAGTGTGAAAGTGTACAAAAAGCCAGCTGGGTTGGAAAAAGCTGGTGGACTTCAGTGATGACACCAGCCTAATGAAGTTCGGTTAATGCAGGACAAAATAGGGCATGTCACCTGAGAGGTGCCGAATGTCTCGCATCACCATTTTTTGCCTACTCAGTTTGCTGATTTATAGGGGCTTATTTGCAGCAAAAGCTTTCTCCGTATTCCCTGCTCTCAAGCTCATTTGCAGTGGTCAATATGCCAAATCATTAATTGGGACAAATGTCAAGATATGAGCAGTTTTCCTCGTTCAAAGTGCTCAATAACCTCGTCAAGCATAGTAACCAAAGAAGCTTGTTAAGAGCAGGGGGAGTTGATGCTCTGAATGTCAGGTTCGCTGGTGTTGTCCCCATTAGGGGCTTGACAGCATCCAAAATTGCCCTTTGAAAGACAAGGGAGACCTGCGTTAAAAGCAGGCTTGGGTTCCCTTGCAACTCCAGCCTTGCACCAGTAAGACCTTCTGCCCTTTCTGACAAAGAGGGTCAAGGAATTTCATACCCTGCTGCGTAAGGAAGTAAGCTCTGTAGCCCTAATTTGGGATAACTGATGTTTGTAGACATGAGGTGGCGGACTCCTGACTCTACGTTCTGGCACACTCAGCACGGATATCCAGTTCTGTCCCTGCCAACAGGCAAAGAGAGATGTCTCCTAGTAATTCTGTAGTTGCGTGCAATGCATGTGAATGGGAAGGCCCTGACGCTGGCTGGGAGATTAGTCAGGTAAGCCTTTAGTAAGAACTTCCATCTAATTCATTTAGATCCCGGGGATGAAGAGACCCTGAGCTCCAGCCTTGTACTCTGCGTAGATATAAGTCTCAGGAAATGAAGGCACTGTAGTAGCTACAAGTTTGTTTGAACTCTGACCTTTCTCCATAAGCAAGCAATTTAGTAGGTCTTTTTCTAAAGCACTGCACAGAGCAAGCTAGTCCCTCTTCTCTGGTAAGGCTGTACACATCATCTACTGCCCCTGACAGCTGCTGAAACCAGGCTCCACAGCTGGAAGCTGCTTTCCTTTTGGTGTGTGAAAACATGAAACAGCTACTACTTTATGAATGAGGTGAGCTGCGGCGTTCAGAGCGTGACACATTCTGACATTTAAATGCTGCTTCTGTCAGCGAGCGTAAACTGTAGTTTCAAAAGGCAGTGATGGATGGAACTCTGTGTTTGTTTAACCCTAGCAGCTCTGATAGCTATAGCCAAGGATTTCCCCCCAGAAGGCAAGTGATCAACATCCAGTAGCCTTCCCAGTTTTTCTCACAACTCTGAGGCCAACCTTCAAGAAAAACACTGTGTCTAACACTTCTAGGCACACTCAAGTTAATCCCACGTCTGGTCTCTGTGGGAGCAGAGATGCTACAAGGCTGTGTAGGGGAAGACAAATTACTCCCTGGAGTATTTCAAAGGGGTAACAATACTGGTCAGTATTCCAGCAGAATCAGAAGTATTTTAGCATCTCCAGAAATGGTTGTCTTTGTCCCCATTTGCAGGATGGTTCTCAGAGGTGTATTTAAAAATGAAATAACTGTTCAGTAGGAGCTTGTAGAATATTCTTCCTTTGACAGCAACAGGGTAACTGCTTTGGTGTGCTTCTTCCACCTTTCTGAGTCACTGTGCTGTGAAGACCTTTCCTACTAGCTAAGAAGAAATAAACATCATCCAGCTCCCAAGGGCTAAGAGGGACCTTGATTGAGCTATTCTTAAGGAGAAGGTTGTGGGGGGTTTTTTTCTCTCTTCTATTACAAAACAGAAGTTTAAAGGACCACAAGCAATGCTGATTGTCAGTATGGAGACATGCCCGTTTGGTAGACAACACTACCTGAACAAAGCTGGTTTTCAGGTTATGGTAATTTCACTATGGTCATCGCAGGAGAAAAAATTCTTGTCACTATGCATCTGAGGAGTCTTCTACAAAAGACTGAGGGGGTTTGCCTGTCTACTTTGAGGTTAAGGGGTCTTCTAAACTTCCGTTTAACTAGCAAAACCAAAAAGCTTTTGGAAACCTGTCTTGTCTTTCACGTGTTTCCCTCTATGTGTTTGCAGGGTCCCGCCCACCTTACAAGGGTGTGCAGCCTCATGCTTCGAAGCTAAATAGGACAGAACATAGGAAAAGCCAGTTCTGGGCTTGAAATCGCTGGAGTTCTCTTCTGGAGAGAGCAGGGCTTTGGATGGGACATTACTGTAAGTACCATGCATTCTGGGCAGCAGAGTATCCTTATGGATAAAAGCTGTATATGCTTTGAGTGAGCCAACTGCCATAAAATCATATGGCTGGTAAGAGATGCATAGCAGTAAGTACAGTTGATCCCAGCTGGCAACCAGAATATGTTTTTTAGCTGGAAGTTGGCCACACGAATGCAGCTAGGGTTAGGGGGGTTGCCCCAGAAAGCCCAGCTATATTGTCAGGGTACTTACTTATTTAAGAGAAAAAGGTTGGGTTGGTTTGGGGGTTCTTTTGAGGGATGTACGTGATCAGATTTTTAAATGTGGACTTCCAATATGTGAAACAAAACATACAGACCAGGAGTTGGCTCCCTTATAGTACATCTGAAATGTCTACATACAGACCAGGAGTTGGCTCCCTTATAGTACATCTGATACGTCTGGACATGCTCTTTTCTTTTGCCATCAAACACCCTTTACCGCAGAACTGTAATCGGGACTCTGCCTCGGGGGGTTGCTGTTGGGTGTCTGTGTAGACTGGATAAAGCAAAGAGCCATTGTACATGGGAACCAACAGGTGTCAGCAGGGTCTGTCTTCAGTTCTTGAAAAAATCAGAAAACAACACAGCTACAAAAGCTAGAGAAGTCTTAGATAGAATGGGTACTAACAACAGGAAATGCGGCCTCTGAAATGCAGTTTATGGGAGAAGCTGTCAGCAGAAGTTTCCTTGTAGGACTTAACTTGCAGATCGAGTGCCATGTCTTTCAAATGCTTCTGCAACTGGAATCTGGAACTGCAGACTCTTAGTTTCCAAAAAGGGGGGCGGGGGACGGGACGGGGTGGGACACAGGATGGGACACACAGATCAACCAAGCTGACGGTTACTTTTGTCTTTATACTGCTGTTCTTCAGTGAAAACCAGGAGCACCACTGTCCTGAATGTACCTTGCAACATAGGGATCCCTCTTCCCATGTCTCCACCATCCCACAGTAAAGACTCCAGTCCTACTCCTGATGTCCTCAATAATTAAGAAACAGGTATTCATGACTAGATTTGTATGGCCTGCTTTGTTAAATCCATCATTAGGCAG
This sequence comes from Rhynochetos jubatus, assembly GCA_027574665.1. Lineage (NCBI taxonomy): Eukaryota > Metazoa > Chordata > Aves > Eurypygiformes > Rhynochetidae > Rhynochetos > Rhynochetos jubatus. Next base: position 14,690,673 of record CM050654.1, on the reverse strand, counting down.
ATCATCTCAGCTTAACGAAGGGGAAGGCAACCTCTTAAAGGAACAGCACTCTTGACTACTGAGGGAAAAAAACCCAAATGGCAACTCAAAACCCATTTCCCAGTGGATGTGGCAGAAGGACTCAGTGTTACATTCACAAAATATATAAAAAAAGCTGTTCCCAGTGGAAAAATGATTATGCAGTATAAGCTGACACTGAAATGGGGATGTTGCACTGGGTGTTGGGGAGGATCAAACTATGTTTTTGTTAGTCTTTGTAAGAAGCAATTATCATTTTAAAAGCAATCTCTGGATTAGAATTTCAGTGAGGTGAATCTCTGAGTATCTGTGGGGGTACTTTGAAATGAATTACCAATACTCAGCAATAAAATGTTTGAATCGTAATCTGCTAACTTCTGGGGTGTTTTCCCCTTAATTCCCACTGCCTTTTGAAAGCAGTTTTTTGGTTTAACAGGAGAGAGAAAGCATGTTCTAAAAATAAGTTTTAAGTGGTGCAGTAAAAGTGACAGTAATACCTTCTGCCTTTGTAAGCAGCTCAAGGTAATACTTCTCCTGCTTGTACCTTTGGTGCTTTCTGTCCACAGAACCATCTAGAGGAAAATGGCTGCCTTTTTGCTCCGCTAATCCAGCTCAACTACGCTTTACCTAACAGAGATTGGGTAAGGCATTCGCTGTGCGTGGTGGCACGCTGTGGTTCGCTATTGGCTCAGACAGCCAATGTCACAGCTTCTAACTTGTACTCTGAATCATCTCTTGGGTGACCGGCTTAACTATTTAACCCTCTGTGAGTAAACTCGCAGTTCTGGTAATCGTGACAGTGTCTTCAGACCTGCCTCTAACGTGATCTGAAGGCAGATCGACCAGGGCGTAAGGAAGATTCTGCATTACTGCAGATCTTTCACATGCAGGCTCCTGATGCTTTGGGGTATAAATGCCCCATACAGTGTTCCCTGGGAATTCCCACGCTTGTTTGCAAAGAAGAGGTCTGAGCATTCTCTGAAGCGATTTTGTACTCCATTGTTTCCTGCCAGCAATAGACTGGAGAGCTTCCGCCAGTTTTAGTCTAAGGGGACGTTATAGGTCAGCGACAGTTTGTGGCAGAAGTTTAAGGCAGGGAAGGAATTTGGAAGAAAATTTTAGGCGGCTTACTTTCCATAGGCGAAAAGTTCAGTGCGACATGGATGCAGATTAATTAATGTAAGTGTTGGCTTCCTGCATTACTTAAAAACTCCTATTTTAAATCTAAAGAAAAAATAGTAAGGTAGTATATGCTGCTTTTTAGAACGTAAGGTAATATAGGAGGGTGTTTTAGATTAGCAAATAACTTGTTTGGCTCTAAAAGTAGCAACCAATTATAAATTGCCGGAGAGAGATGATGGTACCAGTAAGGTCAGGTTGGGGGGTTTCGTTTGGGTTTTTTGTGTGTTAATTCACTGTGCGGAAATAAAGGAAAATTTGTGGAACAAATTCTTCAAAGACCTTTAATTCTAACGGTGATAGAAACAGGGATCCTACTTTTGCAAAATTATGTCCTTGCCCAATGAAAATTCAGTAGAAACTCCAGATTCTTTCAATTTTAATATTGTGCCAATGAAAAGAGGAATTACACGTAGTATTTTCTTCAATATGATTGTTTTCCAAGCTATCTTCATGTAAAACAAGCTTTAAAAGTCTTTGGAAAAAAATTACAAGCTTCCCTGGTAGTGCACTTAAGAAGCTGGGGAACAGAAGATGGACAAACCAGCCATTTTAGATGGCTTTATGAAGCAAGCTGATGACAATTCCATGAAGGAAATAAAATGTCATATGACAGTTGGGGTTTGTCTGCCTGCATTTTGGAGGCTGAACTGAATTTACAGGTGGGACTCATGTATTTTATTTGTTTGCAACCTGTTGCGCACTTCAAATATGAACTGTTGCTCCCCTTATTTTAAACATTGCTTTCGCTCCCCTTATTTTAAACATTGCTTTCTTACGTATCTAAAATACCTGACAGTGTTCTTTTCCCTAGTTCAGCATCCATCTCTGAAAACCTACTTGGCGTGAATGCGGTGCTCAAAGAGGGTGGAATTTTCTTGAACAAAGGAAATTATGGAGGTGCCAACAGGCTGCGGTCAAGAGAACGGTAATCACCACTTTCGCATCTCTCTTTCAAAGAGAAAGAAAACCGTTAAGGGGTTTTATTCCTTGGTCCCTGTAACTCTTCTTCCATTGAGTCAAGAGAGATGAACATGTCTAGAAGTACTGCTGAGTAATTGGAATGATTCTTGAAATTTAACGGTGGTATGCCATTAATTTAGAGAGCCTCAGAAGAGAACACCTGGCCTTTGTTTCTGTCAGATAAAGTCAAGGGTCCCTGCAGCTGTAGCAAGAATTACTGATAAGTGCAAGAGGGTTTTTTTGTCTAAGAAAATGATTCTCTGTAGTTTTAAGGTTTGTGCTTCTGTATGGAGCATCCTGGTCTATTTGAGCGCAGTTTAATGTAGGGATAGCATTCCAGGAGACAGTACAAGCCATCTCAGAAAGAGGCAACCAGTAATGAGGAAAAGGTCTTAAAGTGTCTCCACCAGAGGCAGTGCTCTGTTAGGCACTAGGAAGTTCCTGTAGAAGAGAATCCTTCTAAGTTAACTGTGTTTTGGGAGGTATTTCCTGGTGAGGCTCACAATCAGGGTTCACTGAGTTTATCATTTTTGTCAGTGCTTAGATGTCTGCTTTCCAGAAACATGATTCTTTGCAGACTGAGATACATTTCCAGGCTTTCCCAGTTTGGATACTCAGTAAGTCCCATCCGCGGAAACTTAGCAGGCAAGTGCCTCTATAAATTCATGTATAAGGAAAGTATTTCAGTGAAACCGAAGTTGGAGATAGGTCTTACAGAAGTGTTGGTAACATTGTGGCCTAGAGCTGTTACAGGAAACAACTGTCAGTGGCTACAAAGGTTTTGCTCAGGAGAGAAGTAAGGAAGGGTGTCCATGCTCAGGTTAGCTGTGGTGACTGGATGTGGCAGCTGATGGTAGTGTCTGCAGCAGTAAGGACTCAGCTAGTCTGGGTCTGCGGGATGAGCTTTAGTTTTAAGCCATTATTATTTTGATTTTGGCTGATGTAACTTTAGAAGCTCCTAGTGTCTTGGGTTTATTTCAGCATGTTTCTTGTATTGCAGTATTACTTGTTGAAAGATGCCAGGTTTCATATTGTAAACAAATAAATACAAGGGAAAGTGTCCAGTTACAATTGTATGATTACTTCGGCACTGAAAAGCGAAGAGACAGCCTGTGCTTACCAAAATACGTAAGAGCTGAGAACTTACTTTCCTTGGACATTCAGCAGGAGTCAGGCATCCAACTCTTACAGCCTCTTTAACAGCCCTCACAGCTTAATAAATCTAACTCCTAGCATGTGGTATGGTATTGTATTAGTGCACATCGTGTTTCTTGGGAAGATTGTCATGTATCAGAAATAATCTGTTGTCATTGCTGAGGTAAAATTAAATTCCATGCACTCACAAAAATCCAGCTTGTATCTAGGCCTGACTTTGTGTAACATCTGATTTTTTTGTCACCTCTTAGTTTCTGCCTCCTTGAGGTATTAGAACGACACTGGATTTTTCAGTTTTCCATTGTATTAGAATACTGTCCTTAACAGATCAAGTGCTGCTTCTAATAGTCAGAACAGTTCTTCCCCTTTCCTGTGTTGCTGTGGGTGTCTGAGACAACGGTATGTATTTGGCAAGAATTTGCATTTTCATTGGTGATATTCTCCAAAATATCTGCAATTCGCAAGAGTGGAGAAAAACAGATGGTCCCTGGCCCAAACAGTCATCCAAAAGAAAAGCCAACAAAACGAACAAGGCAATTTTTTATGTTGACCTTTCCTCAGTAGGGGGTATGAGCTTGACCCCAGACTGGTATGTGTGAGATTCCCTCTGTGTTTTTTCTCACAGGTCAGTTGTAAATTGCTAGTATTGACCTAACCCTGCTGGTTATAACAAAATAAAATAAAGCCCTTATGCAACAGAGTTGCTTGCAGGAAACAAGCAAGGCAGACAGGAAATGGGTGTGTTCCTTGGGAGTATAAACTGAGCAAAAGTGCTTTTCAAAGGTCTGGGTCACTGTTTGGCTTTGGTTGGTCTTCTATTTGAAATGAAATGTCTTGCGCTTTTCTGTTTCTTGGGCTCAGGTGTGTCTCATGTTCTGACTCTAGTGCTACAAGAACTGAGTTTGCTCTGTAAAAGAGATGTCAATGGTGTTGGCATGTTATATGACCTGCTCAGATCTCGCTGGCTGCAAGCACTTTTAAAGGTAATGTTCAGCTCTGAAGGCAAAGGTTTCATAGAGAACAATCTCTAGGGGACAGCTACTTTATTTTGCCGTATCAGGACAACGCATACTTATTCACAGAGTGCTCAGAGACCTAATGCCAGCCCTAACATCAGCAGTCAAGGTAGACAAACCCCATTTCGCATTAAAGAAAGTGTTCTTTTTCAGTGTCCTAGGTTGTGCTTCAGTCTTCAGACACACGAGCTTCCTACCTGATGTGTCCCTATGAAGGCCAGGGAGATGCAGACAGGCTGAAGGCACCACTGCTCAGCTGTCTTTTCTATTCTTCAATCTCCCTATGGCTGTGCATCCCACTTCTTGGCATGGATGCCTGTGAAATGTTGCTTGTTTGTTTTGCCCACACTGATCTGATGTGTAGTTGAAGATTCTATGTTGTTATAGACCAGTTTTGACTGGTGTCTCTTTCTTGAGCAGAATTGTATCTCAGACAAATTCTGCCAAAATTCTGCTTTTCCTCTAACAAGGATTTTTAATATCTTTACATTTTAAAGAAGAAAAACTTGCAGTGGATAAGAATGTTCATAAGGTCATTTTAAATACAGCAATTTATTTTGTTTTAGGTAAAATTACTTTGTTAATCAGGCCTGCAACTAGAGGGAGGCAGCAAGCTACAAGTCAGAGAATTGATGCTATCAGGCTATTTTCCTGTGTAATCAACTTTTCCTGTTGGAAAATTCAAAACTGCAGCATAACTGGCTGGCTGGCTGATAATACAGAAAGACATGAATTATAGACTCAACTCCAGATCATCAGACATTGAGGAATGAGATTGCAAACTCTTTGGCTCTACTTGGACTGAGGACTTCCTAGAAATACAGTATTGTCCATTGTGTGTTGTGTATGTACCTATATAGTCATGTGAACAGCTCAGCTCATTGTTTTGTTGTCTTGTCTCTCATGGCACGCAATAGATTTATGAATGCCTCCAACACTACCTTGGAAAAAGACCAGTTCCTGTCACACTGCAGGCACGTGCATTGACTCGTGAGGTAAGACTGCGTATACATGGTGTCTTGCTTTACTTACTCGTACCTAATTAGTCAACATAGCTGCAGATAACAGCGTTCTGGTATTTGGTTTGTGTCTCAGGTCTGAGTACTCTGTACAAACTTGAAAGATTCTCTCCTCACAAATTTGTCAAACTAATTGGTAACTTCAGTTCTAGAGCAAACCATACGGATACGCTCCGAGTCATATTACAGGGGGGGCTTAACGCTCTTACCATACCATATTCCTCCCAGTTCAATTTAGATCTAAATTAATTGTCCACCAGAACCAGACTTTATGCTTTCTCTTACATTTATCAGGTGGTAGAGTTACTGCGGGAAGCCCCTCAGTCTGGAGAGATCAAAGAGCTGAGACGACTGCTGCGAGCTCCACACTTAAAGGCAAGTCTTGCTTGAGGAAAGAAGTTGTTTGCTCGTAGAGTGAGAACTGCAGTGGGAAAGGATCAGGTGGCCAGCTAATCACAAGAATTGGCAAAGGAGCTGGAAGAGACATAATTTCCTAGTCACGAACCAACCGAGCTGTGAGATGAGATGTGGACTGTGTATCTGAAGTACCGGCAGTGGGCTGCCTTTCATTTAAGGATGATGTTTGAGAGATGTTTCTTACAAGGTTAAATTCTGAGCGGTTGATGCAGACATATAAACCCAAATTTTTCTTGTAATGGCAAAACCTGCATTCTTTACCCTAGACTTCCAAATAGAAAAGTTTCCTCTTTCGTAAGCTTTCCAGAAGCAGCAGAGAGAGGAACTGTTCTCAAAACTTTATTTCACAGTTTGAATTTCCAAGTGGAAAGAATGTCAATGTGTGAAAGGGATCTATGTTCCCATAGTAACTTATTTGTGAATTTCTGTTTTCAATCACTGTTTAAAGCTGTTCTATTGTATGATCTTTGCTCATGGGTCTGTTTGTTTGCTTGTTTTCGTTTGTAACAGGCCTTGCTATCTGCTCATGATACAGTTGCCCAGAAAGATTTTGAACCAACCCTTCCACCACTGCCAGACAACATACCTGAAAATGAGGAAGCTATGAGGATTGTCTGCTTAGTGAAAAACAACCAGCCTCTGGTGAGGGACCTTTCTGATGTCTGTCAAATTATTTCAGCTGACACAAGTGCTGATAGTGCATCACCTGCACATCATTTTCTTTCTGGCAACGTCACAGAGATTGTGTGCGTTCATGCCCAGTTTTCACAGCATCACAAGAATTGCTGAGGTTGGCAAGGGACTCAGGAGGCCATCTAGCCCTGCTCAGTGTAGGTACAACTAGAGCACGTGGTTCAGTGCTTTGTCCACTCGGGGCTTGAATATGTGGCAGATGTGTTTATCTCACCGTGAAAACGCAAACAGGATTGAGAGCTATTCCTTTGGGCAACATAGTAAGGAAGGGAGGGGAGAGACTCTGAAAGGTTCTTTAGAAATCACTTGTGTTTATAAGCATAAAACATTGTAGAGCCTAACTAATCTGTTTTAGCAAAGGATAGCTGTAATAGTTGATCTAGAAAAGATTCTTACAGTTAGGTAATGAGGCTATTTTAGTGTGATGGAAGTTGAAGACATTGAAGGACTTAGTACTAGTAACATTAGGTTATTGCTAGATCCACGTGGTGTTAAAAAGGCTGTGTCTTTCAATGCCTTTCTGTCATTGTGAAGATCAGACTTGTGATGTGAAAGGAAACTTAAAGGGGTTCTTCAGTGATCAGTGGGGGGTTTTCTTTGTTTTTATTTGCCAGGGTGCCACCATTAAACGCCATGAGATAACAGGAGACATAACAGTTGCCCGTGTGATCCATGGTGGGCTAGCAGACAGAAGTGGTATGTGTAATCTAAAAGCAACAGAAAAACTTGAAATACAATATTTGAAGTAAGATAACAGATTAGCTTCTACAATTTGTCTTCCATTATAGAGCAAGAAGATGTGTATGTTGGACAGCACTGTAAATAGTGATACATTGCAGTGACTTTGATTCTGGTTTCATTAGTTTTCATAGCAGTGTGCTATGTTTGAGACCTGAGTTGAGGTACAAATCCCGTTTTCATTATGTATTCTTGGCACCAATGTCTGGATAAATCTGTCATGAGATGGATCAGGAATATCCCAACCTGCAGGGTAGTATGAATACCAGCAGCTCATTCTCTAATGGAGAAAACATCAGTAGTCTGTCATTCTGTAAGATAATGGACTTTAAGGAATACACAGTAATACGTCTTGGCACTCAGTCTACTAAACACTTCGGTAGCATTAGTTGCTAAGCAATTTTCCAAGGAGTTTCCTTGGAAATGTTACTACTTTGTCATCCTAGAATTGAAGGTGTTCCATGTTCCTTGGGAAACGTAATGTAACTAAACTGTAAAACATCAGAAGTAAAACTGAACTGTAATTAATCATTATGAACCAGTTCCTTTGAGTATTTTCTGGCCTTTGTATAGAGAAGAAAACCCAAACTACAGACAACAGCTGATTAAGTTCCTAGTTTGATTAATGTTTTAATTGACCCAAAAGAAAATGTAAAAGTAAACAACATTGTGAAGATGTTTACTTCACAATGTAAACATCCTCCATTGTGACGGACAGAGAGGAGTTCCAAGACCTCCCATTGCACCTGGAATTATTAAGGGTCTGATTCCAAGTCTCATGGTCTATTACTGTAACGGGTTTAGCTAGAATAGGTTCAGGAATTACTTGGGGAAATGGAACTATATGAAAACATTTCTGCTACTTTTAAGGCAAATCATCAATAAGTTGTAAACATGTTGTATGGGTGAGGTGGGAGGAAATAAGAAAACTGAAGCGTGCAAGCTTCTTGTAACCCACAGAAATCTGCAGTCCTATCCAGGGGCATTATAGCCCAAATCCAAAATGTATTCCTGCATACCTGGTGTATGGAAACACTTAACGCTGACTTCCAAACCTGTGGCACATCTGTGCATCCCTGCCTCCCCTACCCAAGAAAATCCATGCTGTGATAAAACTGCTGCTGCTGCTTTCATCCTTATTTTCACTGTAGGGTTACTGTATGCTGGAGACAAACTGGTGGAAGTAAATGGAGTTCCTGTTGAGGGACTTGAGCCTGAGCAAGTTATTAATATTCTGGTATTGAATCTCTTTTCTACTTTGTACCTGAAGAGTAACTGTATGCTGTTTCTTTTACCCACACACTCACTTTCTTAGAGGAGAAAGTTGATATTTTCAACAGAAAATTCAGATTTCCTTACTGCGGATGAAGTTAACAGCTGCTCATGAAATCAGAACGTATGAAACTAGAATTAAATCTAATGCCTGTTCTGGATAGAAATTGTTAATTGTGGCTATTCCACCTGCAGCTTCTGGGAAAAATACTAATTTATTCAGACTTTACTGATTCATAATTTTACTGGAAGTTCCACTCAGTTAATATTCCACGAGAAAGTAATGGAAAGGTGCTGTTCTAATAAGAGACCATGTTACACATGCACTAAAGCAGACAGAATGAGCTTGTAAGCTACATACCTCACCTTGCCAAAAAGGGCAGTGTAATTACTGTTGTCAGAATTCTCAGGAAGGAATCTGAGCTGTGCCTGTTACTCATCATTTTGCCCACAATCTTTCGGGGTTCTTCACTGCAAAGTGTTAGTGTCAGTCAGTAAGGTATTGCTGTATGTAGTCAGTTTCAAGTCTTCCTGGTTGAACTATTTTGTTTGTTCCAAACTCTATTCGAACACTTAGTTCATAAATATTTATATTTTTCCTATGCCCTTTACATCACTTGTCTAACCAGACCTGCCACTAATTTAAATTAGATGTTAGTAGAAACGTTTGGTACGAATTAATGTTGAAATTATATAGGTTTATTGAAGCAAGCCTTTGAAGTGTGATTGTTGAGTTTCCTTTTGAAAAAAAAACAGTATTGTCATATTGTCTACCTAAATTCTATTTGTAATATAGACATGATAGTAACCTCAAAGCCATGCAGTGTTAAGTTTGTACTGCCAATGTTTGGTTATGCGTGTTGAACACCAGCCCTATTTTAATCCTTTTTTAACCATTTAGGCCCTGTCTCAGGGGACAATTATGTTCAAATTAATTCCAGTTTCTGATCGGCCTGTCAGCAACCAAACAACAGTAAGAGACTTTCTTTTTTTCCAGACTGTTACTGCAGTTACGTCAATAATGTCTAATGGTGTGATACAAAGAAATGGTGTTGCTTAGAAGTTTATCGCACTCCTTAAAGCGTTACTTTATGGCTACCTCTCAGCTGACGTCACTATGCTGTCGCTGAAGCAGTGAAGATAGTAAAATGCAGTATAGTTGTGTTAAAGGTAACAGAGACATCATCAGATTGTCTACAGGTTGAAGGTCAACTCTTTTCACAGTGTATGAGCTGAGTATTATTTTTCTCCCTTAATGAACAGATAGAGCTTGGGGCTTGATCTTGTTTTTAGAACATTTCATCATAAATTAAGTAGTAGTGATTCTAAAGCTCATGTTGTTCTACACAAGGCTTCCACTTACTCTTGTATATTTTCTTTGCCAGCTTTACGTGCGAGCAATGGCAGACTACTGGCCCTTGCAAGATCCTGCCATACCGTGTGCTGATGCAGGTTTGCCTTTTAAGAAGGGTGAGATACTCCAGATTGTGGACCAGAATGATGCTCTCTGGTGGCAGGCCAGGAAAGTTTCAGATCTCAGTGCCTGTGCTGGACTTATACCCTCAAATCATCTTCTTAAAAGGTAAAGAAGTCTTAATTTTTCTGATTTCCAGTTCAAAAATTATTCAAAAATACAGTTGTTCAGACTTTCTATTTAAATTTTTCCTAAGTTATATAGCAGCTGGATTCAGAGGAATATCTGACAAACATCTTTTCTCTTTCTGTTCTTCAACTTCCTGCTGTTACCTATGTAAGAACAAGTTTTTGAAAGCACCTATATCATCTTAAATTAACAGCTAAGAAGTTTGCAGCAGTTGCCTAGTCTCTGTGCTAGTTCCTAGGATGTACAGTGGAGTGTAGCAGCCAAAGACGGGTGGAAATTAAGGGCCGTGACTGTTTAGGATCATCGTTGCTATGATTTACAAAAAAAAGGGTGGGTGCAGAGAGGAAGAGTGGGATACTAAACTTATACTATAAGGGCATAGCTGTATCAAGAAACTATTTATTCAAAGATATCCTGTGAGGTATGACTGACCTCTTCAGCTTTGGTCAAAACTGAGCAGACTAGATTAAAAGAGAGAAAAAAGCCAACAACAATGGGTGTGGGGACACAAAAAAACCACCAAACAAACAAACCCCCAAAAAAACATGCTTAAGGAAGAAGAAGGATCTCTTGCCCACTCTTTTCACATTACAGGCTTTCAGACTCAGAGTAGTTAAACTGCTGTAGCACACTTTTCAGTTTAATCCTCTAGCCATGTGTCCCATCTGTGTTACCCTCAGGAAAACATAAGGGCACGCAACTGTAGCTTCCATTAGTGCCATATGTAAACGTAGCTGTGATCTGTATAATGAAAGATGTAATGAGACCAGGTTGTAATTGAGGCTGCAAGCAAGAGGTTCTGTATAGTAACCGAGACAGTAGTATTGCTACCCATAGCAGTAGCACTCTCTCCTTACTTCCAGGAGTCTGTACCACAGTATGGCTTATCTTCCTGTCCTTTATATATAAACTCTAAATACTTCTAGGCTGCTGCTGTGGAAATTGCCTTTAAACAGAAGCATGTCGGCTTTCTTTCAGGACTTTGCAGTGGGCTAAAACTTTGATAATGTTTCCTTTCTTGGTGTCTTCTGTCAGCTCAATACTGATTGATCTTATGTGTAAGCAGTGAATCTGACTGGCACATAATGTGCTTGTGGACTGGTTAGTTTCTTTAACTGTGATAAATTTATTTCTGTGTAGGAAGCAGCGAGAATTCTGGTGGTCTCAGCCTTTCCAGCCCCATCTCTGTCTCAGATCATCAATGTGTGAGTGAAAAGTGATTTGAATGGTAGAGTAGGAAAGAAAGGTCTTGTTTCTATTTCCAGGGATCCTGAAATACAAACTCACGCAATTCAGTTTAATTCAGACATTGTTTCTGGAGCCAGACTGTAACCTCAGAAATGTGAGAACTATCCCCAGGAAAAGAAATACTTAATGGTAGTTGTACCTGGGGTACTGATGGGTGGAGGTTGTTGTCTCCAGTGTACTTGGGATCTGACTGTGAGAGGAGCTGTGAATTCAACCCCTTCTGAAGTCTGTAAGATGTAGGAGAGACAACTCTCTCCAGGAGAATTGGGTGTGAATAAGACTGAGGTGACAAGTGTACTAGCCTGACTTTCCAGGGACAGTTCTGCACTAGAAGGTGCCATGAGACATGTTTAGAATGATTCTTTGTCATCAAAACTATTGAGACAAAGATAGAGCTTTTGTCTTTGCGGTGTAAGATAAGCCCTGTTGCCCATGCATTTAGTCATGGTGACAATCCAGAAACATTATCCTCTGCCAGCTATCGCTTTCTGTAAACATGTGATTACTCCCAGACAAAGAACTTTCTTCCTGTTTTCTCTCTCCCCGTTTAGTTCTATGGTTGTTTCTACTAATATAAAATTAATTTTGATTTTATGATAGTATGTTTCATTGCTTAGGATTCTTCTCACACTGACTGCTTTATTAGAGCTGGAGCTTTCTTTCACCATACTTTCATTGCATTTTAACTGCTTCAATGGATATGCTGTGGGCAGTAAGCACGGTGGAAGAAGGTAGGAGATTGTATCTGCACAACATTGCATTCCTACACCTGGAATTAATATAGCATGTGGTTTTACAGGCTTTTTAAAAAGTTGTCAGAAATTAGGCAGTTTGGTAAATAGATGCAAAAGAAACCCAAGTTCTTGGCATTTTGTGTGCTTAGCATAATTGAAATCAAGTCTTTTTCCACTTGAAATAGTAGAGGCTTACATTGTCCTTAAGTGGAAACTTAAGCTATGCATTATCTGGCAGGGAACTGGCAGTTTGGATGGGTTACTCTGAGGAAGGAAAGACTACTTTTTCCTCTTTCTCTTTCCCTCCCTCTTTTTCCCTATCTTCAGCAGCTGACCTGAGCAGCTCCAAGACAGTATTTCTTTAATGAATACATATGGGCAGAATATGGTTGATAGATGCCTGACAATTGCCCTGTAACTGGAAAATAGCTCCTACTGTGCCTATCTTGAAAGGTCACGCAAGCCCACGAGATCACATTTCAGGGACATGAATTGATGTGGTCTGGGGATGGAGAGGGAGCTGAATCAATCTTTTTTCTTTACCTTCCTTGTAAAAATAATAATAAAATCAACCGAACAAAACATTTTCCGTGAGTGAAGCTTATAAAAGCTACAGGAGAGATGGGAGTGGTTTTGATTCAGATGACTTTCCCCCCCCTCTTTGTGTTGATCTGCAGAGGATGACATGCAGATTGATGAGAAGTGTGTGGAAACAGGTAACTGGATTCACTTGAGACTATTCTGTTTGCTTCAAGGTAGTAGCTGGTTAATGCCTGGTTTTGTTTCCCAAATAAAAACACTCATTCTCCTAGTGAACTTAATGGTAGAAAATTCTATTTTTCATACCCTGGAAACCTCACCCTATATTAGTGTATTAAAATGAGCTGTTTGTAGTTCTGGTGTACAGTGCTTATAGTGAAGTGTTCTGCCAAAATGAGGGACCACCCCAAAAATATCTCCCTGAATGAAACTCTGCTTCAGGTTTTGGACTGTGGCTGTAATGTTACCACAGTTTTTGCCTGTGGTAGATTTAATGCCACGGGTGAGTGTAGTCTTGGGAGAACCCACACAATTCATTGTCATGAAACTGATCTCAGGAGAGTAAGTTTTTAGGCACTGAGCAAGAATAGCTTTTTAGATGTAAACAGTACACATGAAGACTGTTAGCTTGACTTGCTCGCTAAAGCAGCACAGCTCATTCTTCCTTCCCAACAACAGCTTGTAAAGCAATTCAGAAAGCTCTTATGGAGGGATGTGATCCTGTAGGACTGGGCGGAGAGAGACCAGACAGTTAATTCAAGCATGGCGAGCTGTATTGTGCCACCTCGCTGTAGAGCCAAGTAGGGAAAATGTGTTGGACAGACTGACAGAGGCTGGAAAATTGATTTCTGATTCTGAAATTCTATAGGAGGAAAAGAATTAAATTTTGAATTTATTTTAATGTCTTTGCTATCTGGATTACTAAACAAGATGAAGAAACATTTGAGTCTGGTAAGTCGCTCTGACCATGCGCCAAATTCCTTGCTGTTCTGCTGTGAGAAGGGTGTCCAGAGACAAGCGTCTTAAAAACAAGCAGGTGACAAAAAACAGAATGTCACTCTAGCTTTGGAGACCATTCTGGCTTGAAAAGCCATTCTGTAAAAAAATGTTGCCTTAAGTCTTCCTCTTGCTCTCTGATTATTTTAGTAGTAAGGTTTTTTTCCTGTTATCCCACAAGTGTGAGTGTTTCTTCTCATGCATCAGGACCAGCTCTGTTTATCCAATCCTAATTGGTTATACCCGTGCAAGCTGTGACAGTGGGGGTTACACTGATGTCATCAGATAATTGGATTACCTTAGGGTAGCGGAGGCCTGTAGGAGTTGATGCAGTAAGGAGGAGAGCTGTTCTGGATTCCTGACTGCGTGCATGGCTGGCACATAAGAAACAAAAATGCTTTTATAAAATTAATGGTTTATGTATAAGACATAAAATCAATCGGTGCTGGTTTTTTAACCAAGTTATTTTGGAGCTTGGTTTTTGGTTTTTTGTTTTTTTTTTTTTTTTTTTAGGCAACAGCTACCTACTTATAGCATACTCAGAGTTCTGCAAAACTTAAAGACATCTAAAATACATACGTTTTCCACTAAAATAAATCTACAACTGGTAAACTTCTTGTTAGAGGTATTTGGTAATCTTGTGGGGAAAATGTCATTCCACCTTACACTTGCTCTTCTCCACAGGGTTCCTACTTGCCAGTCAGATCTTCTCTTATCAGGTGGTTTGTTTTCAAGCAGTGCCCAAAGCTTTTAAGACAGAACCAGCAGTCTACAGGGCAGTCTTCTGTTTCCAGGCTAGGTTGTTTCTAATAAGTGCACTTGGGGATTACTCTTGCAAATCCTATTCACTGTTCAGTGCTGAGTCAGCTGTCTGCTGTATGCAGACAGTCAGGGGAATAAAGGTGCAAATACATGCAATCCTATATTATACTTTAACCAGTAGTTAAACATCAGTGTGATGTATTTTGCAAAATACAATACTGACATAGATGCTGTAGCAGAGTGTCTCATTCTTTGGAAACTGAGAATTCGTGCTCAAACAGGCATATTTTAGATCTGAAGTCTACAATACCTGTTTTCTAAATTTCCTAAATGCATTTGGACAATGTTGGTTGGATTGGTTTTTAATCTTAGTATAGACTATCTGCTCAAAACTAATTGTTTTATGTCTGTCTTTATCTGAACATGCAGAGGAGCTTAAAGAAGGTAACACTAACTTTTTCTCCCTGTCTCCCACAAGCATCAATCTATTAGAATTTCTGTGTGAACTACCACTCCTCTTACAATACCCACCAGCTGAATTGCTTGTTCCCTGTACATTTCCATACTGCACTCCATACCGTAGAACACAGGGTAGATAAAGCAGAAATGCTCAAAGATTGAAATGATGGCCCAAAGGACCTGAGGATAAAAATGATAAAGGCATATGTCAGCAGAGCAGTACTCTGAACTTTGCCCTGAACAAGCAGTTTTGTGCTGAGTAGTTTTTTCTACAGTCATAAACAAGGAGTTGTATATATAGAAGTGTAGGAATAAAACTATGTGTTAAAGGTACAAGTAGTAAACAGTGCAAATATGTGAAAGAAGAGTAATTAAGATGCATCTAATTTTGATACTTGTACGCCTACAAGGTAACTGTCAGTCAAAGAATCTAGTACTAAAAGATGACACATTTCATGCTCTGCAAATGAAAATAATGTTCTTGCCTTGGAACAGTTACTGCCTTTAAAGTTATGCTTATGTCTTCTATATCTTATTCTTGCTTTAACAAGGCCTAAATAAAGGAAATACACAGCCTGGATAACTACATGTGTGATTAGAGGAAAATGAGGAGTCCTTTTGAAATCTAAACATTGCTGACACCATTTTTTCCCGTAGTTATTTGTTTTCAAATCACCTTTATAAAATAGTTTCTAAACTGTTAGAGCATTGATCTACTGGGAAATTAATATTTTTGAGTCTTATAGGAGAGATTTCATTGAAAAAAAAACCAAAAAAATATGTGCAGAGATTTAGAAGGTTCACCTGAATGGTTAAGTCTTCACAAGGAACAGTGTGAGAATGGGGATAAAAATAATTGGAGGAAACAGATTAGTCTGGGACGTTGGAGCACAGATATCGCTGATACAAAGATGATTAAACAGAAATAATAAAATCAGGTCTTTACTCTGCCTGAAAGATCTGGACAGATGCATGTTGCCTTTTCCAGGCATGCTACTGGGGAGAAACAGAGTTATACAATTTTATATTTCTGATTTTGAGCTACTGACTTGTTGGTTATTGTAATGTTATAACTAAAGAACTCTTGTAAGGTAGGTTTCACCTGAAAAGCTTAAATTATGTGGGTTTTTTCACTCAATGCTTCAAAACATTGTCTGGCACCTGGTTGTCTTAGGAATGAAACAAATCTTAAGATTCAAATCTAATTTAGAAAATAACACAACTCTCTAAGTCTAATTTTTCTCTTACAGGTTCTTTGTATTAGTCATGTGAAATATCTGAATATTTCATATTATGGAGTATTGTGCTTTTTTTAGATTAGGCTTGGTACTTCCATATATTTACTGAGACAGTGTTTCATTTGGGATCAGCAGTAATTGTCAGCTGCCCTGCTCTTAAGCTTTCACTGTTCTTTTTTTTATTTCATGAGTATTTGTTCTTATTCTAGATGAGGAAGAATTTGGTGAATTTGGTCAACGAGTCTTTATTGGTATGCAGTGACTAAAGATAAGTAAGATGTTTGGGGCTTGATCTAAATTAAGTGCTTGTCTGAAGTTAAACAAAAGGCTTTGTTCATTATTTCATCTAAAGCCTTAACTGAATTGAATTCTACTTGCTCTGTGTTCCAATAACTCTGCTTTCCTCCCGCTAATGCTTGTTCTCTCCATTTAAATCTCTTCCTGTTAGGTTTTTACTGAGACCTGGCTATTTTAACTTGACTAGCTGTTAAGATTCCCTCACTTCATAATTAATTTTGCTGGAGTGTAATGTTGTTCTGTTGTTCATCATCCATTGAAAATAATCATGAGGGCTTTCATTAGAAAGGTAGACCTAAAAGTGAGGTTTCCAGAGTTGGATGGTAAGGTGGAGCAAGAAACCTGTCCCTGTTACTGAACCACAGTGACCTTTAAAATATTTGGATTCATCCTGGAGGCTGGAGCAAATGTTCCAGATTGGTTTTAGGAGAGTGAAGCAGCTACATAGTGTAACCAGTTGACCTGTTCCCTAGTGATGCTTTAAGTGGCCAGAAACTTCTCCTTCGGCTTGTTTTGGGGATCTTTTGGGGGTCTTTAATTCTGGGCTAATTTTCAGGTGACTTTCAGTGAGATGTGACCTCCTCTTTAGCTGTCTTTTCATGCTCAGAAGTTCTACCAAGTTGTCATACCAAGTGCAGCAATGAAATTCCTTAACTTTCCCCCTGCAAAAAGCTCAAAACCCCAGTATGTTGTGTGGCTTGGGAAGAGACACTCCAGACTAAAGCACTAGTTGCCTGCATCTTGGGTGTATTTTTTGGTACTGATGTCTTTGCTCCTTACAGCTGGTTTCCGTAGAAGTATGCGCCTGTGTCGCAGGAAATCCCGGACCAACCAGCAGTCGTGTTATGCTCGGTGCCCCAGCAGCTGTTACAGCACTCTTGCAGCTCCCTACGAAGAGGTGGTTAGGTACCAGCGGCACCCAGCAGACCGCAACAGGCTAATTATTCTACTGGGTAAGAGGTTAATTACTTTTTCATGCAAGTTTCACAGCCTGTGATGCAGGGGAGGAAACAGCCATGGGCTGACCCACTGAGATTTCTCGCTGCTGATTGCAGCGGTTGCAGACTGTGCAGGTAGCTCTCAAAGCAGCGTTTCAAGAATGACTGTAATGTGATCCCATTGTTGGTTTTAAAGTTTGTACCATCTTCTTTGTTAAAAAAAAAAAATCCTCAAAAGCACCCATACAGTTATGAGTGCTGGTTGATAATGGAATTTTTAGGGAAATGGTTTGGTTTTATATTCAGTGGGAACTGGTACAGAAAGTGATGAGAACATTTGTAACTTACTAGAAAAGATCTTTACATGGAGGCATTCTACAGCCAGTGTTGAATGCATGGATATGGCAACGGTAAGAAGAGAGTTCAAACTCCAGACTAGAAAAATCTCAATCATGGCTGATAGGGAAAGCTAAAAAGATGCCTTTGGTAATGCTTCCTATATGAAATATTGTTTTAAGTGGGCTGCAGGCTCTCAAGCAGTCTTCAGTGACTGAAAGGAAGCTGCTGTTCTGCAGTGTCCTGTGATCTTGATAAAGCAAACTGGGTAAAGGCAAATTCATTGTCCTTTCTAAGTCTGGATGTATTGGATAATATTTTTTTCTTTTAAAATAGTATTGCTGAGTTGCCTCCAGGGTATGACTGTGTTTCTGGGAGGTGCTTTGTACCCTGAATCAAGATCCTTCGGTCATTTCTGGTATATTTTTGGGGAACTAATTTACATTTCATTCATGTGTGTGCAATGAAAACTGGGGTCACACATGAGAAAAGTGCCTCTGTCAATAATATTAGTTGCTTTTCCAACTGCTCAGGTCCTGCAGGAGTTGGTGTGAACGAGCTAAGGCGAAGGCTTATCGCAAGTAACCCACGAGAGTTTCAAAGTGCCATACCTCGTATGTAATGTTCTTCCTCTTTGCCCCACTATCCCCTTCAAACATGGTTAGGAAATGTGAATTACCTCCCTCTCACCTTTGTGTATTCGTACACTCTTTGCTGTATAGCTGTTTTCAACTCTACTGCAAGCCAGAGTCGTTTGCTTTTATAAGGGTTAGTTTAAAATACTAGCTTTCTCCTTATGTGGCAAATCAGGCAAAGGTGTTTTCAAATTACAGCTCACAAAACCCATAAAGCTTTATGTAGCAGTAGATTACCTGAATGATTTTGTTTAATCCTGATGGTTGCTTTTCTTAGATTTCAAAATAAGAATGTTTTGTAGGGATATAAGTTCATAGCGTTTTAAGTGATCAGATATGTGAATGAAGGCAACAGAAGTTGGTGCTTAATAGGCTTTGCAGCTTTCCTTATTAGCCTCCTAGTCTCAGATGAGACTTACACAGCTTAATTTCTGACGTAATAACGGAAATTGTTTCTACCCATGGTTATTTGGTTCTTCTGATTTGGATAGCCAAACAGGAAATGTATGAATCTGAAGCTGGCTGAAAATTCATGGATTCTTTTGTGCTTGAGTTCCCAGATATCAGGAAGGTTCAAGTGTGGGAAGGCTTGCAGGATGTTTCTGAATGAACTTTAATCAATTTTACATCAGAGGAGTAAAAATAGTTGTGCAACCAGTTCCCAAGCATTTCCTGATTGGTTTGAGTTACAGACACTTGGATTATACCACGCTCCTTCCATTCAAAGAAGTACAGATGTACTTTGCTAATTTTCAGGGACTTGCCACTGGGCAACCAGTAGAGTAGACAAGGCTTTTGCGCTGGATTAACAAATGGAAACAACTCGTTACTTATGAAAATGCTGATTTATAGTCCTTCATGAAAGTTGTCTTGTTTTCATTTATGAAATTACAAAAGTGTACTTGTTGTTGATATTTTTTGTGTGTGTGTATCTCCTTTCAGACACCACTCGTGTTCAGAAGAGTTATGAAATGAATGGTCGTGAATATCACTACGTATCAAAGGAAACTTTTGAAAGCATGGTGTATAGCCACAGGTAAGTAGGAGAGACAAGTTACACTTCCATTATTTAAAATACAGCATTATCCAAGAAAAGACAGTTTTGTAGTTAGGTCACAAGTCTGGGCTCCTCCACTTATACTTACTATGCATGTTTGGTGTAAATTTTGGTCAAACTACTTGAGCCCATTGCTTCAAAAACTGTGTTTGTGCAGTTGCAAATAAGCTCCACTACAATTAGTCTCAGAATCCTAAAAGAAAGTGGGATCTCCAGTCCTGAACTCATCTGATGTGCTTGTAAGTCATGAGCTTAACTTTTCTGGAAACTGGACTGCTTTCTAAAATTGAGCAGTGAGTCAGACCTGTTCCTGATTTACACCTCCATTGCAGTATCTTTGCAGTGATGACATCCACATAAGCAACTGAACTGTAATGGCCAAGATTTCCAAAGTGTCTGCTCCTTTTAAGTATCAATAATCCCACTAAAACAGAAATGGAGGTTATTCATCAGTGTTCACTATGCTTTATGATCATTCAGTCTTGATCACTGGATTACATTACATTACATTAAGATTTCACTTTTAAATGGAACCTTTCTGAGACTCAAGTACTCTTTTATTCTCTTTCTTCCTCACCACTGTTGCAGAATGCTGGAATATGGGGAATACAAAGGGTACCTGTATGGTACCAGTATTGATGCAGTGCGAACAGTCCTCGATGAAGGGAAGATCTGTGTAATAGATTTAGAACCACAGGTGAGTTGTAAAGGGGCAGGGAAGCCACAGTTCATATCTCCTGAAATGAGATAAAATAAATAATTCTCTGTGCATTCTTGAGCTTTTAGAACAGTGTTAGTTGATTTGTCTTGTTTTTCCCTTTAGCTCACGGTGCTTATTAATAATAGATTATTCTTTGCGTGGGTTTTGAGGGGGAGTAATACAGTGACAAGTATGTATAGGGCAGTATAGTTCATTGGTTTCCAAGTCAGCAGCTGCATTTTCAGGTGGAATGGTGCAGAAATGAGTTTTCATACTTGCTTAAAGCAAGAATTATTCTTTTATGTGGAGACTGCTGCATGGGTTTTCCTCCTTCTCCAAGCCCTGTTAGTTGAGAGTTCTGTCCTTCTTTTAGCAGTCTGTGAACACTCCTTGGTAAAAGCAGCAACTAATTAAGTAATCAAGCAAAAGCAGGGAATTACACTGTGCATTTATGTCCCTTGAGGAGTAACTTAACAGCTGGGAGTAAGCTGTTGGTGCAGATGACCAAACACCTCTACAGGAACCTCCAGCGAGTGCTTGCTGTGGAGCCCACTATTCGTCTAGGGACCACAGTTTGCAAATATTTACGATAATTGGGCAGCCTGTACAGCTTCCACATATATCCTAGCAGATATTGGCAAGAGGTGCTTCAAGTATTAGGATGATTACCAGATGTTTCTATGCTGGGAATTACAAAAAAAGGTTTGAATTTCATCTTTGCTTTCTTCTGTACTTTTTTTCTTAATTACTTTGACTACCTCTAACACTTTCAGAACTAATTACCATAATCTTTTCACTTAAACACTATTCACTTTTTTTGTCTTATACCTTTGCACTGAATTTGCTGATGAAGGCTAATAAAGGCCTGAGTTTGTCAATATCTAAGAGACTTAAAGATGTGTCCAGCAAAATCCTACTAAACTGAATTACTTGCATATTTAGTACTTGGGAGCTGTTCAGGCAACTGAGTTTTAGCATCTCTTCTAACTGAATGTAAAAAGAGACACCGTAACTCATTAACTTTTAGAAGCTTCCCTCTCATTATGCAGAGCCAGTGTAGTTGGAGCCTTAGGTTAGCAGTGGTTTGTGCTGTTTAAAATAAAAGTTAAGCTACATGATCTGTGAGGTACTACTCAAAATCCAAACTGCTGTAGGGGCAGATTAGGCTACACCTTAGTTTTTGTTTCACATCTAAAAATGTCCCTGGGTTTCTTCTGCTACACCCCTCCTAAACAAGAGGGAGAACAGAGGGGAAAAATGTAATCTTGCTACTCGAACAGGTGTGCCACCGTAAGTTTTTTAGGGTGTGAGTTTAAAGGGCAAGTTTTGGGAATGGTATGAAGTAATGGCACATAGCTACCCTTCAGTAACTGCTGTGAGGTAGGAGAAACACTGCTGTGTTTCATAAATCTAGTGGCTTTGCCAACTTTACATGCTGTGCTGGTTTTTGGGCCTTTTTTCCTCTTACATTTTTTCTAGTTCCCTACACTGCTCTGTAGTAGTTTAAAACTGCTTATTAGCATCAGGAAATGTTACTCAGCACAAAGACTGCCAAAAGTAAGATACTTTCTTCCAGGATGGAGCTATAAAGGTGTACTTTTTCCAAAGGTAGCTCCCCAGCAGTTAAAAACCCAGATTTCAGATTCACCTTTAATGTTGTTGATTGTAGAGCTCTGTTAATGCCCAGTCACTCACAGGAGTTGAAAGCATCTCCTAATAAGGTTACCAGGCAGAATTACATGACTGGTATGCTACAATTGCTTAACAATGTCTGGTCCGGGGATTATTATTCAGGTAATTTGAAAGTAGGTCTTTCTGAAAAAGATTACTGCTAGGTCTGGAGATAACAGCACATTGTAAACAATTGGCTTTTTATGGGAATAAAACTGGGATGAATACATTTGAAATAGTTGAACTTCTTTTTACTCTTAATTTGCAGGGCATACAAGTAGCCCGGACGCATGAATTAAAGCCCTACATTATATTCATCAAGCCATCCAGCATAAGCTGCATGAGGCAGACTCGTAAAAACGCCAGGATCATTACAGATTATTATGTGAACATGAAATTCAAGGTGAGATTTGGGAATAGAAGAGACTCATTATTCTGAGTTCTGCAGATGCCGTGCAGGTGTGTTTCTCCTTACAACACTGAAGCTTTATAGACTTACTCTCTGTCTCACAGGAAGAAGATTTACAGGAGATGGAAGATTCAGCTAAGAAAATGGAAGCTCAGTTTGGTCAGTTCTTTGATCAAGTGATTGTGAATGACAATTTACAAGAAGCATCGGCGCAGCTACTGTCTGCAGTCCATCGTGCACAGGATGAGCCCCAGTGGGTCCCTGCAATATGGATATGCTCAGACACCCAGCCCTAATTCTAAGCAGCAGGCAGCTTCAGAAAGATTACAGCTTATGTTTTACTTCAAGAATAATCCTAACATCAGGATTGCAAGAATTTATCTTTGTATGTGAGGGATTTGGAAGAGGATTAGGAAAGAAGCTGCTACAGAACATGTAATCATACTATGTTTTCTGTAGCTCTTCAGCTTTTTATGTTACGGTTGCATCCACTTTTGTACAAAAAAGGAAATATTGTGAGTACTTGATTACATGAATAAAGAAAAATCTATTTTGTTGCATGTATCTGCATAATTTACTTGTACATAGCTATGGAAGTTCTTTCCTTTCTTTTTATTATGGTCATTCTGGTACTGTGATACCTGTACACTCTGGAAGCCTTACTGACAAACAATATTCAGTCAGTATACAGTCCAGAGCATGCTCTTTTAGCATGCTGTCTTTGAGCAAAGAGTGTTATTTATGAAGGTATTGTTTGCTGCTTATCTTTTTATCTTTTGAGACAGGTGCAGAGTGGTGTTGTCACAATAAAAATTACTCTAGAAACCACAGTTATCTTCACAACACATGTAGCATGTCTTTTCTTTTGTTCGATCAACTCACATGACTAAAAACTGACAGAACATGGACTTACCAAAGAGGGAAATGAAGTCAGAAACACCTTTCCCCATGGCTTCTCTCTACAACAGCACGCTCTTTTCATCAAATGGTGCAGTGCTTGTGGCAAATGAGTTTCTTCACCTCGCATTGCAGCTGTCTTGCTCTATGAAGCACAGAGATGATCTGTTGACCTCCCTCACTTTGGAGGAATGTCAACAAAAGCAATTTAAACAATCTAGAAAGAGATTATTCAAAGCCTAATACTGCAGCAACCACCATGCCTGCTTGTTCTAGAGCATTTGCTTAGAGGTAAAACTGGAGTGCAGAGTCCTGACATGTCACTGATGTGGTGTAAGTACAGGTGGAGAGTGAGACTGGTGCCAGCTCTGTGGTGCTGGTCCATGACCAGCTCCCCACTTCTGCTACCTATGCACGTCCATCTTTTCATCCTGCCTATTTTTCATGCTTGTGTACCAAGAGATCTGTTTTCACCATTAGAATATGAAAGATGTTCTCTTTGGAGTTTCATTTGTGCTAGAACAACACTTTATCACATTTTTGTTCTTTTCTTATACTGTAATTTTTTTGCACCGTGTGTCCGTGGCTACAAGCTAAAGGCGGCGAGAAACCATGTTTTTCCACTAACATGCATTGGATTTTGCTCGCCCGCAGCCCGAGGGACGAGGACCCGCGGCAGCAGCCGGCCCCGCTCCGGGACGTACTGGATCTGCTACCGGAGCCGTCGGAAAGGCCGCGAACGCAGGTGGGAGAGGGAGGCCGGGCCTCCCGCCGCTGGGCGGGCCTCTGCCTGCCGCGTTCCCGCCGCCTCGGCGCCGAGCGGAAGCGAGCGCCGGCTCCTCCCCGCGGCGCCCGGGAGACCGGCGGGCGTAGCATGGCGGCGCCGCGGGCGGGCCCCGGCGGGGTGAGGGTGCGGCGTGGCAGGGGCGGCCGCGGGGCGACTCTGGAGGCTGGCGGGCGGGGAGCGGGCGGCGGCGCTGCCCTTGCGGTTCTGCAGCTCGCTGCGCCCGGCTCTGAGCACTGGCGGCGGGAGCTCTGTCCGCCCTGAGCGTTGTTGCTCGAGTGGTATCGGGGCTGTCAGCGGCAGCAACTGCTGCTGGGGAGTCGGAGCTGGAGCGCGCCGCGGGAACGGGGCGCCGTGGCAGCGCGGCCGCCACATCCCCTCTCCGGCGGGGAGGCGGCGATGCCCGCCCTGCTGCTGCCCGAGGGCGGTGGGACGCAGCCCTAGCCGCAGGGGCTTTCAAACCTTAGAGTTTGTGTGTAACAGCGCCCTCGGCGCCACCCGCGAGGGCTGGTGGTGGCAGCTTAGCTCCCCGTGCTCGGGCAGTAAACACACCCGCTTGAATGGACGGACACCCGGGGTTGGGTAGTTGGGGGTTTCCCCTGCGTGAGAGTGCCCAGGTTTGTGCCACCTGAGGCACAAATCTTTTCTCCCGGTAGGCCTGTATGGTGCGACCAGTCCTGACCAGTTTGCTGGATGCCGCCCAGGGTGTGCTGTACTCTGCCTGTCTAAATGGCACTTGCTGTCAGTCTTCAGCATGGCCAAAATCCAAGTGAGAGATTTGAGGCCTAATCCTGCAAACCCTTCCTTGCACGAGGGGTTTCATTTGTTTTGGGTAAACAAACCTGAGTACAGCTTGCTCACTGGAACCCCTACCAGCATACGGTGTTAGGGGTTTGTCAGTGCAAGTAACATTTGCTGCCGTGGAACAAATTGCCGTTGTTCCAAAGGGGAGTAGTACTGGGCCCTAACCCCGGGGCAGGAAGGTTCACATCCAGCTAATCCTGGCTGCTGGAAGCTTATTTTTAGTTCAGAATTAGCTGAGGTTCAGTGTGAGCGGCGTGAGGGAGTGGAGAGCAGTTCACAGTGCCTCTTTCAGGGAACAGCTTCAAATGATATGGGAAAGAAACAAGTGGTAAGTTTGTGGATCTTTGAGTCTTAGCAGTCTGACAGCCCTTTTTATTTCTGGTATCGACTGAATTTTTGGAGTGTGGTGGGAAATATTTATTCATGTATAGTCTAATTATATAATGCAATATCTGAAAGTAAATTGCCTTTTTCTTGATGAGAGAAAGCTCAAGAGCTCAGTTTCAGATTGTTAACAGGAGATACTTATTTTTAGATTTTAGTTGGTTTTGACCTGCTGGCAAATATTTTCAAAACCATATGGAAATTAATGTTTTATCATATTTCAAAGTTTTTTTCATAAATAAGCTTATGCCCTTTTATTGCTTTTGCTATTCTGAATTCACAGCTTCAGTAACAGAAAATACTCCGCTGATGCTGTATATTGTGCAGGTACATTTGAACGCATAAGTTACTGTAGTATCTTGATATGTAAATAGAATGACTGACAAGCTTTCCAACGACAGCGGTACCTTACACGAAAAATGAGAATTGTTCAAGTGAAGTTGAAACGCAAGCTGTGCCTCTCACAGAGCTGTTAGGTACATGTCCCTAACGCAGTGCCCGTCAGCACTCTGGTAAAAACATACTATTCCTGCGTCTTTTACATACTACGTATTACTTTTATGTAACTTCTCCATCAGGAGCCTATAGCTATTTAAGAGGCATACGAAGCAAAATATACTTAGTGTGTTCTCACCACATCTGGAAATGGCTGTTTTCTGAGAGGTGCTTTCACACTGAGACTTGACTTTTGTCTCTCTTGTTTTTCAGTGCCCACCTCGTGCCCTCCCTCCAGTGCCAAGGTAAAATCAGTTCATTCTGTGGAACTGATCATGGTTCTCTACTGCAGCGTTTTTAAAAGTAATGAAGTTGAGAGGAATAAGTTTAATAAATATATGAGTAGTCATAACGGCTTTAACAATAATTGCTTTTCTTGCTAATTTGTTGTCCCAGAATCCCTTACAAGGGGTATAAAGCATTTTAAAGTTTTATAGAGGCCGAGAAATTTTGCTATATTACCTCCGTTTTAATATTGTGAGAGATAAACCTTTTAAAAATTTCAGACCAATAGCTACTTCAGTTTTATCAACACCAACTTTTAGTCTTATTAACAACCACTTTCGTTTTATTGATGTCTTTTCAATCTCTTCCTACTTCCCTCTGTTTCGTTTCATGTTGTATAGTTTATTTGAATCACACATCCTACAGAACAGGAATTTCTGAAATTAGACTAGATATTCTTGAATAGGGGTGTAGGTGTCTACTAGTTCAACATAGTATAGGGAAAAATTTAGGCTTTTTTTTTTTTTCAGTGTGGCAGGAAAGGCAATATATATATGATATAGTTTCTATGAGATGGTACTTCAGAATTCCTTCAGAGTACCTAAAAGGAAATGTGATGTTCATGACTGACAACATGTAAAGAGAGTGTCTTTTCAGTAATGTATGCACTCAAATGTTTCATAACTTTTGTTGGTTTGTTACATATCAGTCAGTAAGACAAGTTTTAATTAGCCAGGTGATTAAAGCTTTTAATCTGATCCATAGCTAGCCAATCAAGAAACTCTGCAGTCACAAACAGTGTTGAGTCTTGATTGCTTTGTGCCCTTAACCCTGTTGGACACAAGTGCTCATAAAGAGAACTAGGAGTGGGGATAAGGAAATTAATCAAAAGCAGCAGTGTGAATTTGACTGTTGTGAATTTTAATTGACTGAAAATTCTCTTTTTTTTTTCCTTCTACCCTGCTCTTCAACACCTTTTCTCCTTAAATATGAAGTGGAAACCAAGGTGAGTTATTCTGGCATTAAAGAGAATTATAGACATTGGTAGTTCCTTTTGGGTGTCACTTCATCCTATCTTTAAAGACAGAGCCTTATACTTTTCCTAAATGCAGACTGACGATTTAAACTGCGTGGGTATCTGTGCTGCCATTGCTGGAGTTGTCTGCTGTTTTTCTTTGTTCTCTTTACTGTTTGCTACTTCCATGCTGAATCAGGGTAACTGAAATGTTGTCACTGTGCTCTAAACAAGAAGCTTACTCTTCAGAGCATTATTCAGAATATTTCAGGTTTTCACTTAACAAACATGCCTGTGTGTATTTAGCCTCTGTTACACTTAAGACAGATTTCTTGCCCTGTTTTCCTGCCATCGTCTGTTCTCCTCCTGCTTGTGTGAACTGGTGAATTGTCATTTTACCAGTAAAAGATGAAGGATGTCTTCACTTGTAAAAAGGAATCCCTTTCTTAACTAGCAACAGAATGGCTGTTAAAAATAGGATGTGGAGGTTTCTCCATGCTATGCACCTATACTTCTGGTTTATGTTCTGCAGATGAAATTCCACTCAGTCGTCCCAAAAAAAGGAAACCCAAAGGAAAGACTCCATTAGGTAAGGTTCTGTCAAGACTGAAACCTGTGTTTGTAATCCTGGGTGAGACCTGCACTGTAGCTAAGCTGACAGATACATGGTTTTCAGTCTTGTACTCTATGTTTGAGTAGTGTTCTCAGATAATTTATTACAATTTATTTTATACTTAACAACTGCAATCTTTCTCCACAAAGTGGTGTCATTTCAGAAGAAGTCTGTAATGCTAAATGAAGTAACTTGTTCCATCCTCTGCTCCTTCTCCCTAGATCCATTCCTGGTACGCTAATACAGCATGTCTTGATACTGAACTGATAAAGTACCTTTATTCCTGCTATTTCTTCCTTTCTAAAATTTTTGTATATTTCATTAAATAATCATTTCCAGCTGTAAGCTGATTGTTACACTGTATGTGTTAAGCTCTTGAATTTTTGAATGAACTAAAGTAAAACCTATTTAACAAATTGACTTGATTTGTGTCTCTGGCCAAATGAAGTCACAAGTTAATAATTCGATTATTATCGAAGAGTTAATAGCCTAAAAGATGGCTAGCACCAGAACTTTGTATTTATACAAGAAGCAGATCTGCAGAACAAATATTGTTTTAAGCAAGATTACAAGATCTATTTTGATAAAGCAGATGTGTATATACAATCTAGTGGATTTCTGTAAAGCAGTTGACTTGGGTCCATGTGATGGCTTGATGAGTAAACCTTCTTTACTTGATTAGAAGTGTGTACAATTGAGGTCTCACTGAAAGACCTTTAAATGCAACAAGTAGAGCTGTTGCTAGCAGGGTTTCCCAAGGATCAAGTTTTGTTTGCTGTTGTTTTCAGTGAGCTGAATGATGGTGCAAAGTATGCCTTGGCTTTGGCCATTACTTTGCTGGTTAATTTTGCATTTTAGCACAGCAAATCTTTATAAAAGGTGGGAAAACCTGTGCTTGAAGTGAAAACAAAGATAGATTCAGTTGTTATAAAAACTGCAGTACTTGAAAGAGCTATAAAAAGGCAGATGTGATGGAAAACGGAGAAGTAACTTTCGTCTTTCTACTTCTGATCATGCAAATTGATGCTACTGCAGCTAGAGTATTTGATTAATTCATGTTAACCTCTCATGGAAATGTAGTTCCTCCAAATTAATCTCTCAAACTGGAGTAAACATTCTTCACTGTCATGTTTTTCTGCTCCTTCTTTATTCTTGTGATGTATATTTATCATTTAAATTTCCCTTTGATATGACGCTATTTTGCCTTCATATATATATATCTGTGTGAATCAGCTTGTAACAAACTTAATTTTTTCTTGTCCCTTGCATTACAGTCTTTGCATGTAGAGAGGAAAAACATAGAGGTATAGTTCTTACCTGTGGTAGATTTCTTTCAATCATGCCTCTGTTGTATGCCCAAATGGGAACTGTGCTACTTCTTGGATACTTGAATTTCCTCCTGGGCATGAAACTGTCAGGGTGAAAGAAGGGTTGTAAGCTGTCACCTTTGTATATTCTTATCACATTTGTTTTCTAACTCTTATATTTCCTTGCCAATACTTTTAATCTCAGCTGTAAGCTAGGCAAATGCACAATGTAGCAAAAGGCAGCTTTTTCTTGCCTCTCAGTGGCTCTGAATTAAGGTTGCTGGATCTTTTCATCTGTTTTCAGATGGCATTGTCCAAGCAGCAGTTCGTCGGCAGTCTGAAAGCAGTGAGCCCCTAACTCCTGAACCTCCTGATGTCCCTCCTCAGAGGAAACGCAAGAAGAAAAAAGTACCTACCGGTATGTGAAATAATTGTAGATTGGAAACAGCACGGAATAAAACTTGGTAATACAAAAATATGATTGTCCAGTTTGTATTTTGGCTTAAAACATATCATGTGCTTTTGTACTTACATTAGCTGAAAGTAACCTCTGAGTGAATGGTGGCTTAGAGTTTCAGTTTCTGATTTCAGATTCCATAGGGTACAAACCCTCATGCACGTAATGGCAATACAGTTTTGGAAGTGATAAAATAGATCCTTTATATCATTCAAAGCTCAGATCAGTGCTTTTTTTGCCAATGTGTTTATATAATAACTATTTATATATTTAGGCGAATGTATTTCCATTTTTTGGAAAGCTGTGAAATTTTCATGTCGTTTATTTTAAATCTTCAGATTCTGAGACCTCTTTTGCCCAGCAAAATGTTGCATCCCTGTTTCAGAATGGAAATGGCATGGATGTCCCTGAAGCTGAAGAAACAGTGATCCGCAAACAGAAAAAAAGAACAAAGTGAGACAAAACTAGTACAGCTCATAATTTGGAATAACTGTGATAATGAATGTGGCTGAGTACTATTTTCTGTTGTCACATTACAAAAATGTAAAATCTTTTAAGTCCACGATACCATTCAGCCTGTGCAACAGATAGTATGTGTGCTGTTCTTACCAGGGTTAAGATCCAACTTTATTCACTTGCGTGTTTTATGCATACCTGGATGCATTACAGTTTACATTTACATGAGCCTAATATTTCAGTCACATACATGAAAAAATTAGAATGTGTAACTGCTTTCTGTCACTCCCGCTATCTTTTTCATAATTTAATGAGAAACTTAACTGCTTTCTCATCCTTTTTATTTGCCTTTTCTCCAAGAACTTTGCTTTTAAATCATTTTAGTCACCTTTTGCCCAAAAGCATCCACTTTCTTGGCCTTGTATTTAGTTGGGGGTTTTTTTGGCTGATTGTTAATCTCTTGATATGTATTTTTTCCTACTTTATTGTTTTGACACAGGAAGGATTTTAAATAGAGACAAAGCCCCTCAAATCAAGCATTAGTTTTATGGTTTTAGTTAACTAACTGCATGAGAACTTTAAGCTTTAAAATTATAAACTGGGAGTAATATTACACATCAGTAGCCTGATGGGTTCTTATCAGTCAAGTCAGACGTTAAAAGTTTACAGGAGCCTTCAGGTTTTATATTTTACTTCCCGTCCTTTCTCTGCCCCACTGTATGTTCTGTACTGCTAGGAAACCTCGGCCAGCCGAAATGCACTGTTCCAATGAGCTGGAAGTGGAGGAGGAAGACATCATTGAAGATGAGCACAGGAAGAGCCCAGATCAGCAGCCTGTGTTTGCTGCTCCCACTGGAATTAGTCAGCCTGTTAGCAAAGTGTTTGTTGAAAAAAATCGTAAGCATGTCTTGTGATTTAAGTAATTTAAGGACATTCTTGCAGTTAAAGGAAGCATTATTGTATTTAAAATCCCATTTAAAAAGTTTCTAGAACAAAAATTATTTGGAAATAAATATACATGGTAATTTTTCAACAGTGAATATTAGCGTTGCTGTGTTAGCATGTTTGGCTGAGTTTTTTAATTCCATGGTATGGGTGAAAAAGGCTGTTTCAGAGCACCCAGCTGAGCTTATCTGACCTAATACTGTCACAGTACCTTGAGAAGAAAGTGTCATTTACTGAATCGCAAAGAGTTTTTCAAGTGGAAATTTTTGTTTTGTTTTTTCCTTTTGCACCAGGGAACAGCGAGTAGTAACCCAAAGTGCTCTGCACATTCTTAAATCCACAGCCTGACCTATCTGGATGCATCACAAATATAAGCTGACAAAGGGCAGGAAGTGGGGAAAAGAAATGCTCTGATGGAATTTCTGACGCTTACAGCTTTTTAACAGTAATTTGTATTAATGTAGAAATAATGATGGAAGGTAACAGCACTCTCTAAAACTAATATCCTCATTCTTCTAGGGCGTTTTCAGGCAACCGACCGTGCAGAATTGATTAAAACCACTGAAAATATCAATGTACTTATGGATGTGAAGGCTTCATGGACTACCAGAGATGTTGCCCTCTCAGTGCACCGAAGTTTCAGGTGAAAGATAAATGTTTTGATGTAACTAAGCAGAAATCAGGGTTTGTGGTTGGGGTTTGGTTTTTTTTTTCCCGTGAAAGTTAGCACCTTTTCTCTATCACTGCAATGTATCTTTATTTCTTTCGGATATTCCTAATAAATGGTGGTTCAGGATGCAACGGGTTTCTCAATCCTCTAGCTTTTGCTATTTGTTGTCAAGAATATTTGTTTCTAGTCTACACATCACATGTGAAATGCAACTTATAATAACTAAGGAAGTCATATTGCAAACATTCAGACAAAATCTGAATAGCAAATGATGAGTAACAAAAATATTAGAGACCTAGAGAAAAAATGTATTACAAAAATGAGACTTGCCCATCAGCTATATGACCAGAATAAGAACACCTGAATTCAGATAGCTCTCCAAGAAAAATCGTGGTTGATGAAAAAGAGGGAGGAGTGAAAATGGAAAAAATGTTTTGGACTGGGGCATAAGCTTGTACACAATAGCAAAAAGTGATATTTTTTTTTTTTAAATATGTGGTCATGTTGTGATACAGAATGGGAGGATGACAGCCATTTTCTTTGGTTTATTTATTATCTGCTGTATTTTATCTGGAAGCCTGCGTTTCCTTCTCAGCTTTTTCTTAGCAAGGAAGATAATGAAAAGACTGACTCAAGGACAAGTGTAAGAGCACTGTGTGAGTGTAAGGGGCAGTGGTCTTGGGAAGCTACAGGCAGCGAATGAAAGTATGTGATTCCTGTAGCAGTAGTGAAGTGGTGATAGGATAAGGCAGAACACCTTGGTTTTCTTAAAGTGCTCAGGTTCTGATGCAGTCTGTCAGGGGAGGAAGCAGAAGTCCAGTTGCTTAGAGTTTTTAAAATTAGGTCAGAAAAAAGCAGTCAGAAACAATCTCTGAAAGGTTGGGATCCTGTCACGGCAGCAGGGTTGAACAGATGGATTTATAGGCCTTTTCTGTCTGTAGTTCTTTGCTAATTCAAGATGTTAAACTTGTCTAATGTTCTTTTCTCCATTCAGGGTGATCGGACTCTTTACCCATGGCTTCCTTGCAGGGTATGCTGTATGGAACATCATTGTTATCTACATTTTGGCAGGAAATCAGCTTTCCATGGTTTCTAACCTGCTCGAGCAGTATAAGACACTAGCCTATCCAGCTCAAAGTTTGTTCTATTTGTTGCTGTCTATCAGTACAGTCTCAGCCTTTGACAGGTAAAACATGTTTGTATTTGAAAGGTGTATGTAATTTGTGTGTAGTGTGTGCCTTTCTCCTTCCTATGGCACCTTTTGATCTGCTGTTGATGATTTAATGTGATACACTTTTTATACATTTAAAAGAATGATTTTACACATGGCTGGCTATACAGACAAAGGGTGTTCTTGTGCACTCAGACCTTTGTTACTCATTTCTGCCTATTGCCTGGAGCCTTGGTTCAATGTGCTGGTTTTGCGATCGTGAGGTGAACCAGATGGAAGAGCTGCCCTGGGTTTTTTCACTGGGGAGAGGGTGAAGAACAGCTAATGTTTTCGTCAGGTTACTTCTCATGTGAATCCACTCCCCAGTCACATTTCCAACTTAGCTGTGTAAACAGTTTTCCTGACTTAGCTGGGGTTTCTGCATTACAGCTTAAGAGTGGGAATGAACACAGAGGAGTGAAAGAGGCCATAAACAGGGTGGATTCATAGATGTTGTAGATGTTTCTTTTAGTTACAGATAGTTTCCATGGCAGCATGATAAGCCAGGGAAGGAGTCGGTGTTGTGGAAGAAAGTGTGGCTTTTTTTCATGGAGTGGTGGCAGGGAAGAGGCCCGAGTTATTCTTAATTACTTCTGTTGTGGTGTAAGCTATGTGAGCAGTTATATTAGCGTAACTTGGTTGGTGGTGTGGACACTGAAATGAATGGTAGGGATTAGAGAGAGGACACATCTCTCCACATCCTCCCTGTTCCAGAAAGGACTGCAGTGTGAAAGCTACAGTCCTCATGGAACATCCTCCTTAGTTTCAGTCTTTCTTGGATTTGGCATAATGAGGAGCATTGCCATGTGTGGGACATAGCTGTGTATTAAGGCACTGTAACAGAGGCAGAAAGAGGTATCTTGCAAAAAGTAAAATACCAATAGAATGCTGTTATAGGAACAATATTACTGTCTTACTGGGCTGTGTTAATGACTCTTGGTTTTGTTATCAGGATTGATTTGGCAAAAGCATCAGTTGCACTGAGGGGCTTTCTTACCCTAGACCCAGCAGCAGTAGCGTCTTTCAGTAAGTATTTTGAAGCAGGTAGGAAATTGTCCAGAAAAGACAGTAAATGGAAAAATCCTACATACTGTTTTCAGTGAAATCTTCCTCTCTGGTTATTTTCTGCTTTAGAGTAAGTGACTTGCTCAGTAGTTGAAAATGGCATTCAAAAGCTATGAACACTTTGCTACATATTTTTTTAAAGCTTTTGTGATAGTAGCATTAGTGGGGCTGTTAGTGAGATTAGTTCTTCTCCCACTTCTGCATACAGAACACAGACATAGCGAAAACCAGAATCACGAGATGCCACCTTTGATGTAGCTGATGTTCTGCAAAAGTGCAGAAACCAGATATTTATGGGTCGGGAACATTGAAGAAGAGAGAATGAATTAAAGGAGACGATCATTGGAGGCAGTGAGTGAAAAGAAAGGAACTGTAGTGATGATTATCATGTCATGATGAGACAGCATTTTGGGGGTTTATATCTTACACTACTAATTCCATTTCTTCCAGTGTACTTTGCTGCTCTTATCTTATCCTTAAGCCAGCAGATGACATGTGACAAAATTAACCTCTACACACCACCTTCGGAAAATGGCAGCATCTGGTAGGAAACTTAAATCACTTCTCTAAATTATAACATAGCTCACTTAGGAATCTTGCTCACTGGTGGATGGAAAAGGTTATACAACATACATGAGAAAGTATTAATCAAGAATTTACTAAAATTGTCCACAGACTTTACTGACTTGCTGTTCACCTGCCTTTTGCCTTGTGAGGAAGTGCTTAAAAATAAAGTTGACTGACAACACTGTGCAGTGCCTTTTATGACAGTAAAATTTAACCATGCATTTTGGGTTTATTTTCTGTCTTTTGGCCAAGGAAAGGAATTTGCTGTTGAAATCTACAAGTGGACATTCTCTGTGAGATAATGGGGTTTCTTAGCTGTGTCGCTGTCTTTGGTAGTGCTCTCTTAACCAGGCCCTTGCAATGCAAGACCATCAGGATGGTACAAGTAGTTCTGTTTTCACATCTGGCTTAGCAAGCTTGTTTTTATGATAGTCTGTTGAAATTATTATTATAACCTGTATGTACCAGCAAACCCCTGACTGATGGGCTGATGCGCTTTTCCCAGGATGGCAGGTACAGAGGAAGAAATTGTTCAGCCATGGGTTGTGGTGAATCTGGTAGTGTCTATTCTAGTTGGGACCAGTTGGATCTTCTTGTCTTACCGACCAGAGCTGGACCACAGTGAAGGTAGGAAAAATTACTAGGCAAAATGTTGTTTGTTCAGGCTTTTATCTCTTGTGATCTCCATTTGGTGTTCAAGACTAGTCCTGAGAAATTTTGTGGCTGA
Organism: Rhynochetos jubatus; assembly: GCA_027574665.1. Lineage (NCBI taxonomy): Eukaryota > Metazoa > Chordata > Aves > Eurypygiformes > Rhynochetidae > Rhynochetos > Rhynochetos jubatus. The sequence goes on along the minus strand of CM050654.1, from coordinate 14,655,959 downwards.
GATAAAACAAGCATCTCCTAGCAATGTTCCAATGCAAGTGCTTCTTAGGTTGCTGGTGCCTCTGTTTGGCTTTATAAAGAGAAAACAGTTATTTAAAAAGCAAATAAAAAGGTCCAGGCCGGAGGAAGGGGCAAGCAAGTTGTCCCTTTTCCTTAGAAGCAGCTTTGCTAAAGACTAGGCCTTCTTCCTTTTGTTGTTCCAGCTGGGCTCCAAAAGGCATATCGTAACTCAGGTTTCTTATCAAGTGCACGTAGCCTGTGACTTAAAGCTATGCTGCACATAAAATCATAAAATTTCAACTTACAAGTCAACAGGTATCCAAAAATCATGAGTTGAAGCACAGATTTGTGGTTGGGAGGCTGAAGAAGGGTGCAGTATAGATATGTAAGGGAACCCACACAAGAGAAAACTCTACCCCCAGCAGCACAGAGCTCCACAAGGACTACTTCATCAAGTGCTTAGCATGCCTAGCCACATTTCTCTGCAAGGAGCTCTTCACTGCTGACCGTACGCTGTCTCCCGTGCCTGAGCTGTCCTGGTGACAGCAAGCTGTGAGCAGTATCATTCATGATTCTTTCTGTCGCAGGTTCTAGTGTGGCTAATTTACACAGGGATACACAGAGCAGATAAATGAGTATAAATAAATTTTAATAATCCCTCAGTCTGCTTCAGGGTTCTGGTTCAGTGTCCAGGTTGAATGCAGAATGATGCCGCTTATGATCAGCTGCTAACATCATCACTATTTCTGTTAATTTTGGGGGGCAACAACAGTTTTCTAAAGACAGTGGTGGCCCCTGCCATTGGTGAGTTGTTGATATTATGATTGGGAAGAAAAGCAGAAGGCTTGGAGGAATGCCAGAGCACTTTTCAGGAATAATTAAATCATATTCAGGTGAAACTTTTAAAACAAAACATAATTCTTTTCTGTCTTTTTTAGAACTGATGTTTCATGCTGAAATTGAGGAATTTCCCCAGGGAGATATTATGCCCAGAGTCCAGCCATAGTGTGGCACAAGCATATGCAAATATGGTAGCTGTGACTGACGGCTCAACATGTTGTGTATTATAGCCATGTATTATAATTTTCATAAAGAAAAAAATGTATTTTTATATTGTTTATATTTGATTTTGTTCTTTTTATGTATGGTACAATTTCCAAATGTGATTGAAAACTTTTATACTTTTGCTTTATATTTTACAAAGTAGATTAGTGCATAAAGTCATGGTGATTTAGTAAATATTGCTACCTATATAGACAAAGAAACTAGATGGATGCAGAATGTCAGGTATTCAGAGCTTTTTTGACTCCTGTCCAGTCTTCAACAACCTGCTTTTGTTACTAATGATGATAGCAGTTGGCTTACATGATTTGACTAAATATTCTCTAGAGGTTAAAACAAATCTTATGAAGAAAATAGTCTAAGGAAAATTGTAATTAAACAGAGTTAGGAAACGGAAAACCCACAAAGTTAGTAAGCATAAAATAATCTAGGTTTAGTTGTCATAGGAATTATTTGCTAGAATAAGGGATTGGATTGTCAGGGATTCTGTTCAATCATTCCTTAAAAGAGAACAATTTATTTGTCTTCATCTTCATTTAGTTCTCTTGACAAAGGTCTTGAGGACAAGTTCTTTCAAGCTGATGTAGGTAGAATAAACAGAAGTTTTAATGTTGCAACAGTTTGGTCAGGTAATGAATACCTAAATACCTCTTATAGTCAGGCAGGGTTTTTTGGGTTGCCAAAGGGATATATGTACATCCTATAATTTCTTGACAGTCAGGACACGTAACTATTACAAAGCCATTCACAGGAGTAGTGTTCTGATTTTTCCTTATCTTGTACGGCAAGAACAATAGTGTGATTCGTTGCTCTTTCTAAAGAAACTTGGATTTCACAGATGTTAAAAATGTTCCTACTTCTACCTATTGTAGTAGAAATTGGTTTCCCCCAAAAGGATCTTTGTTGTTTTGTGTTAGGATGGAATGATAAACTTCTTTCTAAAATTACAAGAAAATACTTAGTAAAGCAAAACAAAAACTCTGCAGCAACCCACCTTCTATGTAGTGATGTAGTAATAACAGTGGCAGTTGGTGGGTTTTGATGATGATAGCCAACATTCTATTTGTTTTAAAGTGGCAAAATGAAAGCATTGCAGATGAGTAAACAGAGACTATTGCAGGATGAAACAATCTCCTTAGTAGACATAGACAAAAGCCACTTTGAAATCCATTTCTCAAGCAAGTATCACCTAAAGCCCCAAACCTATTTGTATATGTTATTTAATATGTATTGATTTTGCTTTTTTTTTATTTAGCATGTGTGTCTGTGTGGTTGTAAAGGGTGTGCAGTTGTTAAAGTTCCCTAGAGAATTACTGTACTTTCTAGTAGTGAAGAGTAGCCAGATAAAAGACTTGAGGGTGGATTTTAAAAAGACAGTAACTTTCTGTGCTGTTACCAGAGTTGCTTTAAAACAAGGATGGGAACATTGATAACCAGGGCTGCTACTGCCCTCTTGAGGACTGGAGTTCTGTTATGCCCATCCAGCAAATTTAAGTCATTTAAAAATTCAGTGTTCATGACATTTTTTAAGTGCTGTGGTAATCTTGAGGAGAAAGGGAGTTCTACCAGAATTAAAAGACGTTCCACAGCTGTTCGCTGGGTTCTGGGGCATTCACTTCATTGTGGGAAGGAGCTGTTAACCTTTTTAAAGATTGTTACGGCTCTGGGATATGTATTTTTGCAAAACTGTAGAGCTAAATATGGTTGGCGCATTATAATGGAGAGACTCAGGGTGCTGCTGCCCTTCAGCATTGCCCTGGAGGTTCTTGTCATGATTTGGCTGTAGGAGATGGGGTGTGAGGCACTACTTAATGTTCCCATGAAGGTTGCCAGCACATTTTCTCCAGATGTAGTGTGTTTGATTTACAGAATTGTTGAGCTCCTGAAGATGAGATTAATAATGGCTTCTCTTTGGTGCTTGACATTTCCATCATCTTGGCATGGTAAGAAGTATAATTTTGCACATAAAGTATGTAGCTCAGGCAAAACTCTGCTAAGGCATCAAATCCGTACAGGAGAAACTTGAATAACAACATTGCTTGATTTCTGATTGTTACTAGGAACTGGCCTTCCAAATATTCCTTGGACAAAGCTATTGTAGCCAAGAGCCAAATACACTATCATTGTGGAATACAGTAGTTTGTTTAGATGGTTGAGCCGGAATTAAGTTCATTAACTTAATGGGATCAATATTTCAAACCAGGCTTACCTTTCCAGTGTATCTTTTCGGGAGGGTCTGAGTATATTTAAACTGATGAGGCTTGAGGTTGCCATTTAAAATCACACTTAAAACAATTTGATGGGTAATGATCTATTTTACAAAGTACTTTTAATTCCTTTAAGCCTCACAAAGGAGTATGAGTTTAACTGAGCTTTTTTTGTTTAGTTACTTAGAAATTTTTAGAACAAGTTTACAAAATAGATGTTTAATCACAGATCATGCAACATCTGTAGAAGCCTTAACTGAAATGCCTTTGTGCGTTTCCGTACTATTGTTTTTAATGCAGTATTTCTGTGTTAATGAAAAAATTGTATGTTAGTGCCAATTTCTTGTTTTTACATATATGAAACAAACTGTGCTAAACTAGTTAGAAATGACTGTACTACTTTGTCCTGTTTCCAAATTATTAGTCTGTTTAAAATAAATCAGTCCATTTTTTTCCCCAGTGCTAATATTGTGTACAACATACAAGGTCTGAACAGGTGATTATGGGAAATTATTTTTTTCCTTTTTTGTGGCAGTGTTGTGAATGATGGCTTTGCTTTCTTTCCATCAGATTCCTGCTGCTGTACTGGTCTTTTGCACAATCAGAAATGAAAACTAGCAAGTAAAGTGTATTTCATCAGTTAATGGGGTTTGTTTAGCCTAAGAAGAAAAGTATTAAGATGGAATCTGATTGCTGTCTTTAAACATCTAAGGGATGATTACAAAGAAGACGAGTCAAACTCTTCTCAAGTTCACAGTGAAAGGATGACTGGAAATTGTCACAGGCAACATCAGGAAAAATACCATTAGCTGCCACCGGAGTTTTGGCAGTGAGGATTTGGGACAGGCTGTGAGGGGACTGTCTGTGGGTGCTCCATCCCTGGAGCTGCTGCAGACTTGGGTGGACAGAGCCCCATGCAGGCTGAGCAGAGAGAATGGACCCAACAGGCCTCCAGAGTCCCTTCTAAGCTAGATTGCTTTTTAAAAAGCAAAATAAGAACAGTAATTCAAAATTTGGTTAAATTCCAGTTTGTTCTTTTTAAATGTGACTCCCCCAGCTCAGCTTTCTCCACATGAAGCCAGGTGGCATGCATTTGAAAACTTCTAAAAAATGTTTTTTGGTACTGCTGAGGTAATCTTCAGGAGGTTTATGGTTAGGTCAGAATTATTTTCTTGCAGATGTGCAGCACAATTAATTTAAATTATTGAAGGCTTTGGAAGAGTAAACTCTCAGGTATGTATTTATTGCTAAGCCTTACCTTTCTCTTTTTTCCTCATAGTGGTGTGGAAGGTACTGGTGTATTACTCAGTGCAGCTGTGCTTCACATGGGTCCGAGTCCCTTAGGAGAAAGTCTGGTTTTTCCTGGGTGTTAGGAATGTTCTGTGCCTCCCGGGGGCTGCTCGCTGTCATCACGGAGGGCAGGGCCGAGAGCTGCCGGTTGGGCCTGGCCCGCTGCCCCGCCACAGGAACCCCGCCGGCGGCTGCTGCTCGAACAGGTGCTTTTGGGGGTGTTTTTGGCCTGATCCCCCGATTCGGGGACAAGCCGCGTGTCGCAGTCCCCTCCCCGGCCTGTTTATTTAGCGATCAAGCCTGACCATTTCGTACCCTCCACACCTCAGCCTCAGCACGGAGTCTCCCGCCGCCGGGAGGCGCGCGGAGCGCGTGACAGCCGCTGGGGGGCGGTGGCGGGGCCGCCATGTCAGGCGCCACCTGAGGGAGGCGGCGGGGCGTCGTGCGCCGCCCCGACTCCCGCTGCTTGGCGCCTTTTCCTTCCCGCGCTCCGGGGAGCCCTCGCTGCAGACCCTCGACCTCAAGCGGGAGGGAGCCGAGCTGAAGGCGGCAGGCTGGTCTTCGAGGTGCGGGCAGCGCCGCGGGAGAGGAGGAGCCGGGCGGTGGGCGGGCTGGGCCGGCCAGCCCTCACGCCCGCAGCGGGACCGGCGGAAGGGAGGGAGCTGCTTTAGCCTGCCGGGCTGTGCCTGGGCACGGTCTCTGTCTCGCTGGATGTCCTTGCAGGCTGATGTGCAAGTTGACTAGTTTCCACCCTGCCTTACCTGGGGACGAGAAGGTTTCTTCCCTCATGGTAACAGCTGGATTCCTCTGCCTCTTCCATCCCCCTTTAGTGGCAGCCAGTCATGCCTGTGTACTAACTGCAATCAAAACGGGAAACCCAGTCAAACAGAAAAAATCTCCATGTGTTCCTACACACGAACAAAACTAATTGTTTTAATTCTGTATTTTAAATGTACTTAATCCTTTCTTCAAACTTAAAATTGTTGAGTCCTCCCTGGCTAAGGCAGTTCGCTGTGCTGGTTTCCTGCAGTCAATGAAATGGAAGATGGCATGGCTTGTCAGATTGAGACACAGGCAGGCCTCAGACAGATAATGATACAGAGATAAGAAAAAAGGTCATCGTGTGGATTAACGTCCACACCCACTGATAGATGTAGTAGTGAAAGTTTAATGTGCTTTTGGGGAAAAAATGCACCAAAAAACATCCCACCCCAACAAACCAAACCCCAAACCAAACCCTCCCCATCAATAAAACCAAAACTGCACAAACAGCAACCACTTCTGAAAAAAAAAGGGCAAAAGAAGAAATAGCACAGTCAGTGAAAGATTCTGAAATTGTTACAAGTCTCATGATAAAAGACCAAGAAGAAATATCTGAAACAGTAAATTCTTCTTCCATTTTCAATACTTTCTATTCAAGCAGAATACCCGTGTAGGCCATGGCTCTGCTTTCCAGAAAATTGGCCAAAATGTGTCTTTTTACAAGCTGACCAAGGGGAAAAAAGTCAATAAATCCTGACTGCAAGTCAAAAGACAAGTGATGTAGTAAGTCTCCTAAGGATTGTGCTGTGCCATGCCACCATCTGGATCAAATATTAACAAGTACACAATTTAAGAAGGAAAAACAAACTCGTTTGAGGAAATCCAGTGATGTTGTAAAAAAAAACCCATGATAGTATGCTGAACAAGCTCTTTCAACACCACATGCTGTGGGGTCCAGGGATTCAGAATCATCTGTGTTCTCCCATCCTAAGGAAAACTTGAAAGCAGAGCAGGAAAAAGAGCATGACAGCCAGCCAAATTAATCATTCGACAAGTGTGTGATGACTTCATCAGCTACTGCAGAACAACAGCTACTTGAAACCATGAAAGCATTTAAAGAAAACTCACCTACAAGTGGCTTTCCAGATTTCACATAGGCAAAAGGAAATCTGCCTGAAAAATATTTTTCTTTTAATTGACCACATCAAACATACGAGAATTGGAAAGATAATTGGTATCAGAATGTAAACAAGCCTCTTAAATAAACTGTAGTAGATAAACTCAGCATTGATACTCTTGACCCATATGACACGTAAATTTTGATGAAATAGAGGAAGACCTATGCATCCTGCCAGCAATCCCTCTGTTCCTTGCTTTCTCCTCACAGTATTCTTATTACATCTGAAAATTCCAGTAGTAAAGATGAACTTGTCTGAAAACATGACTGATGATTTAGGACCACACCACGTGACTTGAATTTGAAGTGCTTTCAGTTTTTTGTTTCATCAACTGTTCCTGCTGCTTAGGTGCTGCTGCTAACCATAGTTTGCAAATTTTTCTTGATTCAAATATGCTTCCTCACAGCTGGTGCATTTAGCCTTTTTCCCACCCTCCTCACTGTAAACATCATATATTACACCTTTGAAGGGATATCAGTCTTGTTCAGGATGTTTTTTAGTTGATGCTCCTGTAGATTTCCCCGATAATTTTAATCCCTTATGACACTGCTTGCTTTCTCCTCTAAAGTCTCAGGTTAGAATTGTTCATCTTCCCTTTACATCCCACAGGTAGGTTCAATTAAGTTGTGGCTAAAAGAGTTGTTAACATCATGGGCAGTGGTGACCAAGATCCTTGAATAAAATGTGCTAACTTATTCCTCTTCTTGGGAGTGTGTAGCCATTACAAATATTCTAAGGGCTGAATCCTGAAAAATCTGCTAATAATTTATTTCCCATCCTCATTTCGTGTTAGTACATTATGTTTTCTTACTACAACTACTACTAGAATAAACCTGATTAGTAAGTTATGAGATATACCAAGAAGGGGTCAGGTAGAGGGTAATAGTTTCTAGATAAAGTATTTTAGAGCAAATATGTTTGGGCATACATACATTGTCAATGAATGTGAAGTCTGAATATTCTTTTTTATTGATAAGAAAAAAACATACGCTGATAACACATGTCATTAGTATGAGTAAAAGTGTGTAAAAACAGTACTGTAAAACCCCACTTGTGCTTAGAACCATGTCAGCTCGGAACAGAAAGTCTCTGCAACTTGAATCTTAACAATACAGATCATGAATCTCAGAATTTGAAAACACTAACTGTATGTGAAACCTTCAGATTTTCAGTAGAACAGAGTTATTTCCAAGAACTTCTTTGCAGTGACAGGTAGTTGAAACCTCCTTAACAAGATGATGACTATTCATTTTTTAGTCAACTAATATTTCAGATTTTGCATTATTCCTTAATAGAAAGCATAATAGTTAATAAGTGCACCTTTCAGCAAACATAATCCAAGGACTAGATTTAAATATTTCTGGTTATCTAAGGAATTACTAGAAGTCACAATGCCTCTTCGTTGCTTTTGTTTTAAAATACTGTAGCTGTTGAAAAGCGATAGTTCGAACAGAGCTTTTTAACTTACAAAACTGTATTTAATTTTCTTCTTAAAAGTTATGTCAGTACAGAAGCTGGGCCAGCATTTAAAAATAAGTAATTTTAGTTTTTTCCACAGAAGGAGACAGCAGCAAGTACATCCCCTGGAACACACAGTTGTTTAAATCAACTCATACTAACTTTGTTATTAGTATCCAAGTCCATTTTTATAGAGAGCGCAGAGCACTGTTGTTTCAAGAGAAGCCTGCAAATGCTAGCAGTTAAGTCTGAAATTTTCTGCAAGGGTTGGTTTGTGTGTTTGTTTTTGTAGAGAATGTTTATTCAGAGGTCTGTAATTAAAGTAAGTACAACTTCATGTGTGTTCTCACGTATTTGACTTGGTTTTTTACATGTATGGTTAGTCAAAAGTTACTTGTAGATGCTTTATATTTCATTTGAAAACAGTCAAAATTTGTAATGGTTAATAATTAAGAATGTGGGTGTCAGGTGAAAATAGTACCTTCTCTAAGAGTACAGTTATTAATATTTTTGTGATCAGAGTTGGCTGACCTAATTATGAAACTCCTTCCTGCAGTAATAAGCTGTTGGTATGGCTGGACTATGGTGAAAATAGAAGTACAAGAATGTAGACAGAAATAAACGGAGACAGGTAGGGTAAGTTTATTGAAAGGGTTTTAATCTTAAGATTCACGTATTAGGTTTTGAAATATAGAGCTTTCTTCACAGTATAATGAGTAGAATCAACCTTTATGTTAATACTTTAATGTGGTTGTTTAGGCTTGCAGTTTGGTCATTTGGTCTTCAAGGCTTTGTAGAGAATCTGCTGGCAAAACAGTATTCTCGAGGTTAGTTACAGACTGGCTCAGCTATAGAAGACTCGAAGACATGGAATGTTGTTTATGTTGAAAATTTAAAATATATCCATTTGTATCTCTTTATACATTTTTACTACAGTCAGAACTTATATCTGTAAAGTACTAGTGGCTTTGGGACACAACTTTTGCTAAAAGACAATGAGAATATGCAGCTTTTTTTAAAAAACAGAAGCTGCTTTTTCTCAGCTTGAGTTGCCTGGTAGAGTATGAGAGAAGGGAACTCACTGAACTGTGTGAAGAAGAAAGGCAGTTTTTCATCTGACAGATAAATTCACTAGGATCCTAGGAGGTTTATTAGGTTCTTCTAATGGCTGAGTCTATCCATGGGAATTTAACTGTGGCTTGCTGAAGAGGCTTGTTTGCCAGCAGCAGTGCCAGAGATGCATGTTGCCTGTTCTTTTAAGAAAACAGGTTCTGGTAAGTTCTGGTGGTGAACAGGAATACAGTATAAATAAAAATATGTACAGTAACTTTAGATTATTTAATATGATTCTTCAAAATTAACCCGTACCTGTTACAACTTGAAACTTACTTTGCATAGTGAGAGATCCTCAGATTAATAGCTAAAATGACACAACAATAAATGGAGATGCAAAAGCACAAATTTGTATGAAGAATGTAGACAAATATAAGAGGATGAGTCACAATTTCAATTAGCTTAACTTCTCTGGGAAACATGCAGTATTAAAACTGCATGAAAAATGATGCATTGCTAACTTTTGGCAAGTAGGACAGCACATCAAGTGAGAAAAATGCATGAAGGGATGTGTGAAAAGAGAAACATTTATTTGCATAAACAACTAATCTGTGCAGTTTCAAATCCAAACTTGGAAGTGGAGGATTTCTCCTTCCTAAAATAATTCAGGTGATAATGAAAAGACAAATAGATTGTTTAAGTAAGGTAACGGACAAAACCTAAGTCTGAATTCAGAAAGGCACGTGGACTGCAGGACTATACAGTATACAGTAAGATTACAGCAGGAACTCTGTTGTTAAGAAATACTTTGAAAGAGGAAGATAAGCATTCAGCCATTCTTTATATACAGTCTTCCTCACGGTCAGAAAACGAGGCACGCCGCACTTCATGATGCCAACATAGGAAGTAGTTAACAAAATATAGCCACTTCAATGGCATTTTCAAGTATACCTTGTCTAAGTGTATTTTAACCATACAAACTAAAGCAGCAAGTACAAATCACATTTTCTTTCTTTGAAACCCAGGAGAGGTATGATTGTTTGGTATTTATTTAGAATTCCCAGTCTGTAGCATCTTGATTTGCAGTAATATGTCCAAGTTTGGTCCCAACTGCTGTTGAAGGCAGTGCCAAGGACTCTGATCTGTTATTTTGAACAGGAGGTGGTAACAGAGACAGTAGTGAATTCTGTGTTTGTTCTTTTATCTAGAAAGAAGAAAAGTTAAAACAGGGCTGCACATAAAGGTCTACATAACCTTGCAACTGACTTCATTAAAAGCATGTGAAATCAGAGCTATGTTCCTGCATGTTACAATATTGAAAACAACAGGGTGAGGGGGTTTAGGTTTCCTCACTCTAGAATAAGTTGAATCAGTCTTTCAAGACTAATTACATTAGCTATGCAGTACTTCCACTTTAAATTAACAGTAACCATTATTGTTTTTAGTTAGGCTGACTACTTCAGTTAAACCAGATTTATCGAAGAAGCATTGCTTTTCTGCTTTCTATACTCCATCAATACCATTTTGTTAAACAAAAAAAAAAAGTAGTCTGAAGCAGATATGCTATTACAGAATAGTTTTTTGCCTCCAGCTAATTATTTTGTGATCTAACTCTAATATTTTGTGGCTTATTTAGGTTATAGTTCTGTCATTTAACAAAATGTAGCAAACTCACCTGTTTGAAGAACGTATGCGAAAGCAAACTGCTTGCTGATGGCCTGGATCATAAAATGAACAATATAATTATGTTTTGGAAAGTAAAATACAGCTTTCGGAAAATGGGCCAGACTGACAAATCAGTTTAAGCCCTGTGATTTTTCATCCACAGGACATATGTGAAGTATGAGAAAAGCAATACAGTTGCTAAGCCTCAGTTTTTAGTGAAGGCACTACTAAAGAAATCTATTTTAAAAGGCTTTTTCACTTTTCTGTTTAACACAGAATATAATTCAGAAGAGACATAGTATTGAAAACACATACTTAAGATTTCTGGAATTTTTTTGGACAAAGGACATGTTTAAAAATTAATTTTACTTGTTACAATGTACATTCATATTACAAGAAATTCAGGGGTCAGATGACTATAAAAGCATAGTTCCTTTATCAGACCAGATAATTCTTCAATTACAACACCAAAGGTAAGTGTAGTGTTTTACCTAAGTACTTCTGGTCTGAAATTCTGACTTTAACAGTGTTCAACTAATTACTGTATCTTAAATCGTGGGCTATACTTGGTCTTAGATTGAAACGACAGAAAATTAGCTTTCACCAGAATATTACCTTTTTTCAGGGTCCTGTTGCAAACAAAGTTCTACCAAGTTGTGGAAAGCAGGTGAAAACGTTTTGGAAAAGGGAAGTTGTAGTCTTTCACTGGTCATTGTGCGTGTCATGCTCTCACCAATTCCAGAATCAACACCTGATCGGGAATTCTTCATTCTGGATTCCCCACGGGGAAAGGTATTTATATCCCAAGGAAAATATGTGGGACCTTTCAGCTTTTGCAGCAGCATCTGGTAGAAAGGAATTGCAGTACAAGAGTTGAACAGCTATGCAGACCTATTCAGGCTAAGCTGTGAAACTCCAGGAACAGAAGGATTCTTTGATCTACAAAGAAGCATGCATACTTGCAATAACAAAAAGCAGCTACCATTTCAGTAGTAATAGCATTGGTTTCTCTGAGTAAGACAAAAAAAGCTCAGTGTTTTGAAGTAGAAATAGAGTTTAGCATCATACCTGAGTGCGAGGCATATCTTGAAATGGGACATGTCCATTGGCTAATTCACATGCTGTAATTCCCACGCTGTAAATGTCAGACTTCATGTTATAGCCAGACAAATCCTGTGCGAGAAAGAAAACTCTCCTGGATCACTGATGCCATTGAGCAGTGCCAACAAAACCACAGGTGTCTGTTTCAAGACAAGATTCTAATACACTGCAATCTACACGGGATTGAGGCAATTAAATTGTGAAACCTCAGGCCTGGTTCAGAAATCTGATGATTGTACTGAAGACAAGTTTTAGGATCTGCAGCAGTTTCCAGGCAGGGCAGGTAAAGAGACTTAGTACAGCACTACCTTACCAACAGCTTCAAACCAAGTCCACTTTAAAATAATTACAAATTCAGTACATCTATGTCTTTTTAAAAGTTGCATTCAACATCTACCATTGTACTTCTACAAGTAGACTTAAGTTAAAAATTGAGTACTTCCAGTAACTTTGATTAGGAAAAATGAAGTATAAGTCATACTAACCTGTCTCAGTAGTTCAGGACTCAGCCAAGGAAGCACAGATGTACTAAACTGGGGGAAATCATATACCACCTTTGACTTTTGTCCATTGTTAACTAAACTGTAGAGGTTGTTTAAGCCAGAGAGAGAAACCAGCCCATCCCCTGAAATCAGAATGTGGCTAGCTTTAATATTCCTGTAACATAAAGTGGTAAATTTTAGTTATAAGAATTACTCAAAGCACTACTAGAAGAAAAAGGCTTTCATAGTTAATTAATTTATAGTGAGACGTTAGTGTGCAGTTCTATTTAGCAGACTGTTTTCATTGTTTCTTCACTCAGTATGAGTTGTCTTTTTATACAGCCCCAAGAGAGAGGAGAGATGATTAGCAAGAAAAAGTTGCCAGAAATTAGAGAAGGGCCCTCCTTCCCTGCAAAGGGTGTAAAGTAAGGAAGCTCTACAACTTTGATTCTTTTCTTCAAAGAGACAAAGCCAGACAGATGTATAATCCCTGTAACAACTGGTTTTAAGTAGTGTATGAATACCATTCTTGTAAGTTGCTACGAACTTGGTTCTGCTGTATAAATGAAAAAACCTGCTACTGCAGTGTCTGACATAAGAAGGTATATAGAAAAAGGAAGGGAACAACACAAGCTGAAAATAAGTTTGGAGGTAAAACTGAATTCTTTCTTAATAAACCAGATGCTATAACCTGATTCTTACCTACTGGCATTCTCCTACCTGTGAATGTAGCCATTCTGGTGCATGTAATTTAATCCTCTGATTGCACCCAACAGAATGTTCCCTATCAAAGCTTCACTCATTCCTTCAGGAAAGTAAGTCTTCAGCAGGTGTCTAGCTGAACCTGGAAGTGAAGAAACCTAGCTAAGCCTAACAAGTCTTGTTAAATTACTTGTCTATACTTGCATCATTGCATTACATTCATCAAGAGCAGCATTCTCATCTTTTATCGACTGTGGTACATCAAGAACAGTTACATGGATGCAACTGATGGATCCATGAGGCAAAGATCACACTCAGGTCATGCTTCTGTTAACTGAAAGTGTATGCCAAACCTCTATTCAGTCTAGACAAGTTTTCTGTTGGCAAAATTCAAAGTTGTATAAGATCAAATACATCTCCCAATTACCATTCCTCACATGGTGGCTGTTAGAACTAAAAGTGCAATTTAATGCAGTTCTAATACCAGTCTTCACTGGGGAGGAAGACTATTTACAGAAGACTTCTCTAGATAAATGGTTTGGGAAAGTTTGTTTTTTTCTACAAGACAGGAGATGCTAAAAGAAAATCCTCTCATGGACTATGTAGTCCAAATTGTATTGGACCCGTTTCCTATTTCAAAACTGCAGTGAACAGTTCTTACCATAGGCCATGAATGGGGAGATGACCCAAAGCCAACTACCAGCTGTAAACACTGTCCAAAGCGTCATTATGTTGGGATGCTGGAAAAAGTGGGATAAAACCACCTCATTCTAGGGAATTAAATGAAAGTGGATGTATTAACCACAAGACAATTACTAAGAGCATTAACTATGTCAGTAATCATTAGAAAGAACTGTTCCCTGGGTGCATTTGTACAGAGTTGGAGGCAACAGAGATATACATAACTTGCCTATGATTGCATTTGTCTGAAGTAGATCTAGTTTGCTCATAGTCCAAAGTTTTAGTGTTGAATACAGAGTAAAGAACATATTTCAAAGAATTGTACAATTACAGAAGTATTTCTAAACCACCTGTGAACTGTTTTCTTCAGAAAGCAACTCCCAGTTTTACACATGCCTCGTGTATGTTCTATGTTCTACTCCTTTGGAGGAAAACTTGCCTGCAATGTCCCAGTACAAACACAAAGGCTACCTCTGTTTAGTAAGCTCATGTATTCATCACTGACTTGTGCAGAAATGCTGTTGCTTTACCTGTAAGGCTTTCAAATGCTCTTCAGAGCAATTTTCTAGGTCTGTGATCCTTACAGCAACTTGCATGCCTGTAGGCGTATGCCGTGCAAGGTAGACTGAAGTTAAGTTGTTGAACCTCCTTCCTGAAACCAGAAGTGGCTACCTTAATGTTGGAAAATATAATAATCCACCACATCATTTCATTCATATTTAGAGATAATTTTATGGTTCTAAAATTGCAACTGATAGCAGCATGACCTTTTCTTCAAGAATGTCAAGAACTTAAATAGTTGCAGCAAAATATATCCAGCAAAGTAGTTAAAACATGGCTCTGCTATTTTCAGAACAACTAAAAGTGTTTACACGTTTGCCAATATCAACTATACATCTAAATGAACAACATTTTCAGCATGCATATTCAAAAAACATATGCATGCAGAGCAGGATTCAGGGCAGCCATTCCTAAAACAATCAACTTGGGTAGCCAAGTGACAAGACATGATGTTACTTAATGCTGTATTTATTGCCCACATATCACAGATTTATAAAACAGATATGCACACAAGCATCAAAAATAATTGTTGATTTGTCTTATATCTTAAAATAAATGATTACTGAAACATGAGCAATGTTCTGCACTTCTCAGCTACGGAAACACAAGAACAGTTCTAGTTAGCTGACAATACATTTTCCAAACTTAATATTTACTGCAGTTAGCAATAACGTATTGAGAGCATGCATCTGCAGGAACAAGAAATATTTCCAAGTACACTGATGTTACCTATTTCCAGCTGGAGTTCATAATGGGAGACATTAGAAGAGCAAAATACCATTTCATTTCTTCCTGTAGATGAGGGAATCCAGCCTGGATCAGAATCAGCCTAACAGTGAAGAAAAACAGTTCTCCAAATTACTGTAATTTTTAAATAACTACATGTTTAAAATTAATGCAGGAATATAATTAATTAGAATGCTAAGTTCAGGTAATCAAGCCAGAACATTCAAGCTGGTGCTTCTACCATTACACTAAGACAGTTTTATGAGCTACTGGAGTTTTTTGTGTATGTGTGTGATTTTGTTTTGGTTTTAAACTGGTACAAGATTAAGAGTTACAGTCTTCTTCCACAGTGGAAGCACCAAAAGACTCTGGTTATTTTTGCTGTTAACATTTTATGAAGTACCCCCTAATGAGATTATTTTAAATATGTACCAGATTCGTATTTAACATCGCCAGTTAATGTTTCTGTTTTCTTCTTACCAGGCATTCATGGGTGCTGCTCTGAGATAGCTCTTCTGGTCTGATTGATTCAACTGGTGTACGCAGAATACAGGAACAGTCCTTGAGAACAGAAACAAGTGAATACTAGTGGATTTGCTGCAATATATTAAACGTGGTGGTGGAAGAACATCAAAACTAGTCCCAGTAAGCAGAAGTTCAGGAAGTTTTCTGCTACAAGTCAGTCAAGCAAGAGGTTAAAGAAAGAGTGGCAGGCCTAGAGAGAAGAGATACTAAACAGTCTCCTTCACCCCAAGTTGATACACGGTTTAAACAGCTCAGCACTGTGGAAATCCCCTAAAGCAAGATATTTCACTGGAATCATTTCACATTTAGGTAGGCCTGAGTAACAAGGTACAACTGCCAAAGATTTTTAAATGCAAACTTACCAAACAAGACATGGAACCGCTTTAGATCAGTGGAAAAGTCATATACACCCATTTATCCTAGAAAAATGAAAGTAGCAATATATGATCGTACATAAAGTCTCTTTAATCACAACTCTGAGGCATTCCTCTCAGCTAACACACACACACAAAACCAAAACTGCAGATCTGGGAAAGCCTACTTCTGCTGAGCCTTTAAGCAGCATGTGGATTTCAAACTCTATACTGAGGATATGCAATATACATTCCAACTCAAGTTTTCCTTTCTGATTGATGACTTTAGAGATCTTATTACTGCTTCTGAACAAATAATTTAATTGCCAGTTAACTGCATAAGTGAAGAAAGTAATAAGGAAGGGATTCATGAATCCCTGGCAGCTTGTAGGAAAACAAATAATTGTCTATTTTAAAGGAGCACAGTGGTGCTAGTCAGATCTCAGCTCAGCTGTGTGCAACTGAACTAGCTCACAAAAAACCAGCAAGCCAGAAGCAATTGCACATTGTAATTACATTTCACAAGTGAGAGCGGAAATACTACGGTAAGGGATTAGAGTGTAAAAATAAAAATGGAGAGGAACCCACTCAGATAATTTTCATTTTGCTCAGGCTACAGACTCAGCATTCCCACTCCCTTGCAGATCAGAGTAGCCAGTCAGAGTGCTCCAGGAGACTTACTGTCTGATGCTTTGAAAGCTCAGGCAGTGAGGAGGGAGACGACTATGGCTGATACACATCCCGAGAGTGGGACTAGCCAATTTACTTCAGCAGTTTATGCTGTTGCTCGGAATATGAAACCACAAAAGCTAAGCAAAAGAATGAAGTCTGTGATACACTAAAGTCAAATCATTGTAGGATTTGGTCAAAGGGGTATGGCCAGCCAGCAGAAATGTCCGTGATCCACACTTGTTCAAGTAACACTGCAAATGTTAAGCTTTTTATTTTTCTTATGTAGTTTAACATTGCTTCCATTCGCAGTACGGTTTTGGATTATGTCCCTAGATAAACCTTGTTCCTGTTTCCGTATTTTTTTCTGTATTGTAGGCTTTTTTCTGTACTGTGGATAGTGACAGCACTGTGCAGCTGAACTGACACGCTGATCCCGTCTCAAGCAAAGCTTCAGGTGGAGCGAACAGTGCAGGGCAAAAAGACACACGTGCCTGTCAGCCGCGGGAACGGGGGGCTCTGGAGCCCAAAGCCCAGGTACCGCGACTGCACGTTACTCGGGTTCTGCTAGCGCTGGGCTGCAGCTGGCTCTGCAGTGCTGGAAGCGAGCGAGGCAGCCCCCGATCGTTGATCCGCCCGTGACAAAAGTAACGGGACGTCAGACGCCGCCGCCCCGCAGGCTCTCCCAGGAGAGCTCCCCACTGGCTCCCTTAAATTCCTACCTTGCCTTTCCCGCCCGGCCGCCCCCTCCCGCGCCAGGCGGCAGTTTAGGGCGCCCCCGCCCCTCTCCGACCCCCGCGGCGGCCTCGGCGCCGCGCCCCCCTGCCGCCTCCCGAGCTCGGCGTGCGCCGCTCCCCCCCCTCTCCGGCCCGCCCGGCTTCCCCCGCGGCGGGGCGAGGGCGCGGCCGGCCGGGAGCCCCGGCGTCCCCGCCGCGGCAGGGAAGCCCTGCAGGGAGGCAGCGCCCGCTCCTACCGGCCGCTGCCTGAGGTCAGGGACCGGCGCGACCGCCGAGCCGAGCCGCCAGCCCGGAACCCCGCCCCGCGCCCAGCCCCTGCGGAGCCGCGGGGGTGGCGGGGGCAGCCCCCCCGCATGGCCCGGCATTGCATTGTGGGCCTCGCCGTCTGCGCGGGCAGCCCTCCCGCGCCGCGCGGCGATCCGGGGGCTGTAGTTCTGGGGCGGGAGCCGGGCGGAAGCCATCGGCGCCCTTCCTCGGTCGTCGCTTTACTACACGCGGGGCTGTCGGGCTCGGGCGGCGGCGGGGAGAAGGAGGCGCGCCGGAGGAAGCGCGGGGCGGGTAAGAGGTGCTTGGCGCCGATTCGGGGTGGCTCTGTCGCCTCAGTGGCAATTTAGCGAGCTCCCCCTCGCGTTAACCCCTTCAGGGCCGCCTCCTCCCCCCCCTCTCGGCCGTGCCTCGCGGAGCCGCCGCACCGCCCAGGCTGTCCTGGGCCACCCGCGGTGCCTGCCGCAGGCTGCTGAGCTACAGCGGGCCGCGGCCGGTGGGGAGCAGGGGGCTGAGCGGCGGCAGCGGCCGGGGCGGCCGGTCGCGCGGCCCTGGGGAGCCGCGCTGTGCCGGGTGGCGTAACCTCTGGGGAGGGGAGGCACGTAAAGGGTTGCTGTTCCTCCCCTGTGCTGCAGCCGGCAGGACTCTTCACGGTGCTAACGCAGATAGAAATGATGTTGAGTTTCATCGGTTCAGTATGCGTGCTTGGATGGCAGTCCCGTGCTCGCCCTGGCGGCGAGGGTGGCTGTGCATGCAGGCGTGGTGGCTGGTGTGACCTTGAGCGTGCTCCGGAGTGCCTTCCGCGGTACAAGTACGCGTGGCTCCCTCGGAGGTTTCTGTCACTGTGCTTGGAAGGCAAAGCTTGGTGACTTTTTAGTCGTGATCCTGCTTACATACGGATTTGAGGGCAAGGAGATTTTGGCTTCTATCAACTTTTTAATCACAGTTACCTTCAGGTCAGCTGGTTAAACTGAGTGTCAGTAAATGCCTTTTATTCTGTCAACCATCCTAATGAAAAAGTGCTTTGAGGAGTTGCACCCTTGTGTTTTTATTAAAAAATGCGATCTTTAACTGTAGGCTGTTGTATACATGCTTATTTTTGGTTACGTTTCAGAGTTATTGTTGACTGGTTGGGAGAGGCTGAGGCAAATAATTAATATACTAGTAAATAACTTCACACGACATTACAAAGCAACAGTCAGTTTTAGGTTTGCTAAAACTAAAAATTTATAAAGATCTTATATAAAAATAAGATACTTATTATCTGTTCAGAGATACATTTCTGACTAAAAATAGGTAGACTTCTTTGTAATTGCACTTCTAACACTGAAGCTAAATTGAAAAAGCTTAATTTCCAATACCTGAAATTAGTCAACTCTCTAGTGATGGTGTCATCTATTAGAACTGTATCAATTTATCAGATTTCTGTTAGGAGTATCTGAAAATAAGACTTAGAGTAGCGTGGTGGTGGTTTGCCTCTAATAATGAGCTTGCTGGAATGAATATTGTGCAGTTGGAGGGCTGTCTTTCAGGAAGGGTAAATGTGATTGATTGGTGAGTTTTCCAAGAAGACACAAAAATACAATTTTCACAGAGATGGGTCCAAAAAAGATGACACATCCTTGTATCTAGTTAGATTGCTAGTGATACTCCGGTGACTGGGTCATATAAATTAAGTCTGGTTTATTCTGATAAATACAGATTTGTAACTGTTAAAATGCTAATGTAATACTAGCACCGCACTTGCCTCAAGAGCATGTATCACATGCTTGTACTGTCTAACCAACAGGAGTCATGAAAGTTGTTTTTTTTTGTTTTTCTCTGAATAGAGAGATTGGTTCCCTGTGACTGTGCATTTACAGAAAAGAATTGGGAATCAACAAAACTTGATATGGGTATTTAATGTATGTAACATGCATGGTTTCGGGTGAAGTGAGACTTCAGTTAGGCATATGCTATTTTTAGACTATGTGCTAAGGGTGATACAGATAATCTTCAAGCATGTAGGACTTAAAAAAAAGTCTTACTGTCAAACTGCAGTAGTCAACCGTACACATGTTTACATATACATAAAGCATATAATCCATGTACGTAACAGGTAGTTTTGCTACTTATGGAGAATATGGATTATTACCAATGACTTACAAAGAGAAAAAGTGAGTCTGACTTGGTTAAACTCTGGTTAAAAAGGATTAGGGAACTGTTGCGGCTAGCTGCATGACCCCCTTGACATTCATGATCTTCTAAGAGGTGTTCTCCAGCTTCCCTTCTGGGCCCTTACCCCCACCCCAAATTAAAAACAGTCCCAGAGATGTGTGGGGAGTTTTGTATCTTGTATTCTTGCAGTTCCCTTCTGGTACCGTACTGTTAATGGTTGAAGGTCTATTGCAGGCTTGTTTATGATTATTACACTTGATATTGGGATTATGTTGGCGTACTCCTTTTTTTTTTCTTTCTTTCTTTTTTTTTTTCCTTATAGGCGAGAAACACAGATTTCTGTAGGGATAGTAGTGGCTGAAAATAACATCAGGCACACAGGAAGTGTTGTGATAATGTTCACGTGGAGTTGTTTTTCAGTATGTAGTCCTTTCTCCTTCATCTCATACTATAGTGTTCAAGGATTTGGCATCTGCCTCTGAGCACTAGTCCCAGGAATGTTTTGGCAGCAATTCAGCACGGTCATGTTTTCTATAAGAGTAGAACTTTTATTAACATGCAGTGCAAAGTATGTTTATTGTTATTAGCTGGCTTGACACAATTCCAATTTTAATAATTAAAAAAGTTCTGTCTTAAGGACTTGATACTTTTTTTTTAAATTGCATATTTACATAGCAATAGAGTTTGGCATCCCAGAATAATTGACTCATTCAGTTGACTTCCTTTTGGAAAATGGATGTTGCCTTCTCTGTTAAGTTAGAATCTTCTTTGTTGTTGAAGTTTTGATTGTGTTAGTTGTGGTCTGATAATTGTACAGAGGAGCAGATCTAGTTTAGTCTTCCCACCTGCTTATGAGGAGTCAGCTGCTCTCAACAAATGGAAAACATCAGGAATAACAGGATATTTATGTTTGAGTTTGGATGTTGTCAAAATAGATGCCAATATTTTGTGTGTGTGTTTAACTTTTTATGCACAGAGAAATTAACACATACGTTTGTCTACGGTTTCCAGCTGCAAAAGCAACTCCTCTCACTTTGCTGAGATTTGGAGTTCTGTGGTAGTAGAATGTCCTCTAAATTACGTACTGAAATAAGATGGCACAACTGTCTTTTTCTGCATCTATCTTGAATTGTCCAAAGTGGTAGTTACAAGAGAAGACAATAAATTTTGATATTTTATAGCTCTTTCAACATTTCTAACGCTTTATTCAACATTGCTTTTGCAAGTTAATCTTTGCTGAGATCTTCTGACTCATTGAAGGAAAAATTAAATAAAATCTCCTGTCACGTGGGCAGGAGAACTCTTTTTTGTCTCTTTGCTGCTAAGATCAAATCATGTGTTGAAATATCAGTGTTTTAATGGAATATGTGGTTCCTATTATTTTAGTTTTTTTTTTTTTTAACCTATACACTATGACATCTTACCATTTAGTAGACAATTGTGTATTTCTGCTAATGCTTTTAACATGTTCTTCCAGCCTTTCTAATTTTTCTGTTGGTTATGCTTTAGGTTTTTGACAGTTTGCACTGGATGTTTTGATGTTTGTTATAACATTGGTGAACAGGAAGACTGTTGCTTGGGTCCTAAGTGATAGCCCTCCATGCTTTTTAAAATACTTCTTGGAATGAATGGGCTCCAGCACTGCCTTTCTTTTCCTTTTCCCATGCAGAGATGATCTAGCAAACCTCAGAGCAACTAGGATTCTGTGGGGCAGGTGCAAAGGCCTAGGACTGGTTCTCACTTCTACAAGATCTCTTTTTCTTAAGCATGCTACAGGTACTCCTGGTTTTAGCTTACTGTTTCAAGCCATGTGATAGTTGAAATGTGAAACAACATGGAGTAAAATTTAATTGAGAGCACAGAAATACACAGATTGAGATAGATGTGTATTGATATAAAACATTGTCTGATATTTCCGTTTCTCTAGATCCTGCATATAGCCCGTTCGTCAATATTTGAATTCTCCTTGATTTTTCTATGTTTAGTTAGATATGTTTAAGGCTCAAGCATCAATGGGAGATTGGCATGTGAAGGAGTAGGGGGAACAAAGCTGATCAGAAAAACATCTGTGTGGAATGAATGTGGTAAATTGACACTGAAAATAATCTTTACTTATAAAGATTAATACCTGAGAAAGGTTTCTGGCTTCCGTTTTGGACGTCTTTCTGCATGATTTAATGATTTTAATCTCTAAACCATGTTTTTATAGCATGGGCATGTATTTTAAAGCCATGTTGTAAATTTTATGGGTTTTATCCAAATGTTTCTGGTAGATCCAAATGTTTAATTGTAGTTGTAACTTGCAGAAGGAATCTGCACTTAGGAAATAGTTTTATAGCTGCAGAGTGAAAGGGTCATGGAGTCACTTTCAGGGTGGTACTGCACAGCGTGTTAGCTGGTTGTATTTCAGGAGAAGTTGCCTTATGGCACACTAAACTAGGGCTATGAGTTGCATTGGAAAAGTGAGCATTAACTTTTATGGTGTTTACTTATCTAGCAAACTTCTCAAAGGTTTTACAAATGAGGTTGCCCTTTCAATTCAATAGCTTGATGTTGGGCTGATGCTCTAGAAAACTTTGAGCCAAATGACTTTTTTTTTTGCCACGCCCACCCCCGCTGAACTGAGGTTGACCCACAACAAATAGTGTTTCTGCTTTGCACTTCTTAAGAGAGATTACATCCAATCTTGAGGGGAAGCAGCATTCATTTTTACGTTATTAAAACTCACAGGAAAATTATTCGAGCAGAGCTGCGAAGAAACTGCCCTATGCCACTGCATTTTGTCTCGCTCTACAGTGACTCTTTTTTATTACAAGATAAAATCATCTTGGCTGTGTGGATCTACAGCAGTCGTCTTGAGTGTCATCATCTGCTGTATTGAGCTGTTGTAGAATTGTGTGTGTGTAGTTAATGCGTTTCAACAATCCATTTAAAACCAACCTTTTGAAAAAACTCCACAAACTAGTGTTAGAAGCAGCTATACATTCAGACAGCAGATGTTTCTGAAATCTCAGACTTACTGTTTTTAATAAATGTCTAATATGGACAGTAATTAAACCTGGTAAATAAAGCACAAAGCAGGTTGATACTGCTCACAAGTGTGAACTAACCTTAACCTTAAGTCCTTTTTTGATCTCCTGCCCGAGTCTACAAGCAGATGAACTGGCAGGCTCTAGGCTTTCTTTGAAAGCTCCCGCACTGTCCATTTTGATTTTGTCAAATGAGAGGCTGCTACAGACAGCAAGACAGGCTGGTGATTGTTGTGCTTCGTGATGAGAGTTCTTGGAGAAACTGTTAAGAGCAAATTTGAAATTAATATAAGATTTCAAGAGAATTTTGTGTTTACTGGACGTAGGAGGAAAAATGAGACTTTTGTTCTCTTTCATTTTATATTTTTCTGTCATCTAGGACTACTGTTGTATTTTACATGGAAGATGACTAATCAGTCTTGGCAAGGGAACAGCAGAATTTTTACTTTCTTAAACCGTTCTGATAAGTTACCTCAGTTAGTCATGGTAGTTTCATTTCTGGTGTAAATGAGGCCATGCTGAAGAGGAAACACAGATTTTGTCATGATCCACAAAATGAATTTCTGATAGATCAAATTTTTAATGAAGACACTTCTAAAGGGGAAGAAATTAAAGCAAATACTCCCATAACACTTTTTTTTTTTAATAATCAAAATACTAAGAATGATGGTTTTGAAATCCTGCCTTTAGAATCCATGGCTTTAAATGTAGTAGCCTGAAGAAAAATTCTGTTTAGCTAGAGTGTCTGTCATTTAGTATAAAAGGAAAATGCCTCATTTCAGTGAATAAACCTGTCATACACTACATATTATATGGAAGAAGAGGAATGGTGTAGACGAATAGGTAATTGACAGAGTCAGTGTCTGCAGGGAAAAGACATTTGTAATGCTACATTTTACATGTAATGTGTAAACTGGGGATTAAAATGTTTGGAGTCTTTTTTTTTTTTTTAGTTAAATGTAATACAGGGAGGAAATTGAGTCTGAAAGGGACGAGTCACATTAATTTACCTGCCTGGTTTGAAAGAGTGACATCTGTTAAACTCTGGCGTTCTATTTATTTTATTTCTAGATGATGGCTGAGCTGAGAAGCTTGTGAAGCTTACATGAAATATCTTACAGATACTTCCACTGTTCAGTAGCAGCCCAGATGAAATAAGCATGTCCTAAGATCTGGAGTATGAACCAGTCTACAGAAGTGAGTTGATGCCAGATTTCTGAGTGTCTTGATGGCTCTCACTTACTCTGTCTCTCAACCAAAGCCATCTTTCTACCAAAGCAATAAAGGGATGGTGCACAATCTGACTTGAAAATGCTGTTTCCAAAGAAGTGAACTGTGAAGAAAGGACTAATGAATTTTGATCACAGGGGCTTGGAGAGCGTCTCTGGTAAGTTGAAGAATTAACTGTTGGAAATCTGAATGTATTTAACATGTTATAGAACACCAACCTGAAGACAGCTTTAAGTTTCACATTATTTGTATTGCTTATCTGATTTTGCAGATGGACAAAACCAGTGAGTCCTCTTAACCAGCCTGTAAAATCAGCTTCCATTGTAAAATGTTTGTGAAATTCTCAGTGTCAGTAATCAACATTGGCATTTTCCCCACTGAAAGTTACTGAAGATAGTCTTCATTTTTAGTGAAACTGTTGGAAAGATAATCACTATATGCCTTTAATATGCAGTATTTTAACAACTTGGGATGAATGGGGGTTGTTGGTGTAGTGGTGGTTTGTTTTTTTTAATAATTGTGGAGAGATTAAGAGGGTGGGATGGCACGGGAAGAGCTAAACTTCCTTTCCAGTCTTTCGAGTATTGTGTTTCTCAGAGCGTGATTCTGTATGGGTGATAACGGAATTTTATACTTGTTCCCTGATTTCAAGGCAGAATTCAGTTGTTTTTCATAGTTACTTTAAGATTATTTACATCTGTGTTCATTACCAAATAAAAGGATAAACATAAGAACAAGAAAAATGTGAATTTACTTCAGAAAAGGGAAGTGTGACTATGCTAAAGCCAGTGAAACGGCACAAAATCAATAGCTCGTAAAAATACAAGTTTGAGTTTTAGTTCAATGAACAGGAAAAGATAGAAACTGAAACTCATTACATACATCATATTCAAGAAGTTGAAGGGAATCATGGCTAGGCCAGCTTTCTAGGAAGTTACGGAGTCAGTTGGGGATGAGGAACTTACTTGATTTACATTGTAATATTTGTATTGATTTAGTAAATATTCTGTGCAGTACAGAAAATTCTTTTCAAATCTACTGAAGGGTTCTAAAGTATTATATAGAATGTATGCTACTTTAGCAAGATTAAATATAGGTTGTATTTAATAGTAATGTACTATTACTGGCATTTGCTCACTGTCAGATGTCTGCTCCAATGAGGACCTTCCAGAGGTAGAGTTGGTGAGCATGCTAGAAGAACAGTTGCCAGATTACAAGTTACGAGTGGACTCCCTGTACCTGTATGAAAATCGAGACTGGATTCAGTCCCCGGCCAGCCATGGCCATCTTCCTGAAATCGCTTCTCCAGTTCGG
The DNA here is from genome assembly GCA_027574665.1 of Rhynochetos jubatus. Classification (NCBI taxonomy): domain Eukaryota; kingdom Metazoa; phylum Chordata; class Aves; order Eurypygiformes; family Rhynochetidae; genus Rhynochetos; species Rhynochetos jubatus. The sequence continues at coordinate 14,630,754 of CM050654.1, read as the reverse complement.
AGTGAGGAGCCCTTCCGTTACATGAGTGAGTATATCTGGGCCTGGGGTTTTTTGTTTTCGTTGACTGAAAACTGTAAATATAAAATTAATATTAATATTTTAAAGTGTTCAAATCTGAAAAACTCTGGAGAGGTGGAAGGAAAAGGTGAGTTCAGGGGAATTGCTTGTAGTTCAGCACTGCAATTGTAAGGGCTGACCTAGCATGTCCCCTGGCTGCCCGCTCATTAGATTGAACACAGAAATAAGAGTGGGAACATGTGATAGTGAAAAAGAGGCAGGAACCTAGAATTGCACTAGATGTAGCATGAGTGGTATGGAGTATGCAGCAGCTTTGGTTTTTAGGAACATTAATGGTGCTCTGGTGATTCTGGTGGTGTTTGCCCTGATGTCTTGTGTCAGTGTTGCTTTTGGAATGCTGTTAGTGGTTTCTTCTGGAGATAGAAATGGTGTGAATGCCAGCCAGGTGGGTACTAGATCAGCGTCGATCACCACCTTCCAGTTTTGAAAATACTAAAAGTAGCTTACCCTTAAGCCTAGCACCTAGGAAGAAAATGGACACCTTCCAGTCATGTGAAGAAACCTTTAATATGTTACAAATCAAATGTATAGAAGGCTGCCAAAAGAACTGAACACTTACTTGCCTGTAGTTTCAAGTGTTTTCATATGAAAAGAGGAGAGTGCATGGTAGTCACTTTAGAGAAACAAGGAAGTCCTGTTTCCTCCATGTAGTGGAACAAACCACTTAGGAGAGTGAACTTGGTATTTATATTCAGCCTTGATATTTATATACAATCTGTAATGATTAACTCTTCCTTCTAAGTGCCATCTCTGAAAGAGGTTTTTTTGTTGGTTTTTGTGCTTTAAGCCTCCACCCAGGGTGTATAGCAAATGAGTAAGTAAAAGTAAAATATTACCTCCTAAGAATGCAGTACTTGACAATTTAAAGCAGTCTTGTTATCAGCTGAACTTGCAGGCTTGGAACTTCTTTTAACTGTGAATAGTACTTGAAAAGCCGCTTAATGTTTATTGCTAGTCTGTTTCTGATAGTAATATTGCAAGCATAAACGATTTTGTAGTTGAGTGAATGCTTGTAGTTCACTGGAAGCAGTTGTGTTGTCAGTGGGGTGTGTACTTGCCTCTAAGTTCTAATTATAAAGTGGTGGGATCAGTGTCTGTCAGTGCTGGAAGGAACCTTACGGCAAATGTGGCTCTGCAGAAGCTCTGTGGTCAGCACCTGCACATCCAGTGTGATGAAGCACAGAGCCTCGAGAGAAGGGCCTTCAGGCAACGTGAGCCTGCATTTCCAAACGGCCGTGGGAGGGAGGGAGTTCATCAACAAGGTTTTAATGAAAGCAGTCATGTCATTTGGCTGTCAGGGTACTACAGAAAGTGTTGTCTTACTGTTTCACCCATTGAGAAAGTGTCCTGTGAAAATAGTAAACTGCTTCTAAATGTTTTTTGAACAGTTGCCATAGATGTGTTTTTGACATTCTCAAAAACGAGCTCTAACAGTGACTGATACTAAGTTAAAAGATAACTGTTAGACATAAAATATAAAACTGATGCTGTCATTTAAGAACACTGTCCTAAATGCTGAGTCACCTAAGCTCAAGATAAATAAGATTTATGTTTCTCCTAGAAATTGTCCAAGCAGATTGAATGTAGTAGTCATCATACTAGCTTTTTTGAACCTAGTAACTTACAGGGAGATACTGAGAAGGTCCCAGACAAATACAGATATAAATCAAGATCTAGTTACAGTCATTGCTGAGTTAGGTGAAATTTGTATCTTTCTGTTGACTGGAATTGGGAATAAATGTGACAATCGTACTCTTGAAGTGTAACTTGGGGGTTTTATGCGTCTATCTCCCTCTCCTTATGTATGTATGGAAACATTTTTCTAACTTTTTCCTAAAGAGAATGCTAAACTGATGGTTTGAGTGAATTTGTAGCTGATGTCCAAGGTAAAAACAAACAAAACCCCACAACAACAGTTATTGCACCTGAGCTCCTCCTCTTTTTATGGCTGCTGCTGCTGCCTATTAGAAGGTTTATCCAGTGACCCAGTTGAGTTTCCACTCGCATTGGGAAGGAAGAATATTTTCCGCTTCAGCAGTGGTAGCATAAGAAGCCCTGAATTACAAAACGCCTGTCTTTAAAACTACTTTGTATGTGTGAACAAAGGGACATGGAACAACATAACAAGAATATTAACCAAAATGAAGAGCTGCTGGTGGCTTTCGCTTGGCAAGGTGAGTGAGGGGAGATTGCACGTGCGTGTGCTCACAAGAGAGGGTTATAACAAACTGTCATTTTGACCCTGTACTGATCAAATAACAAAAGCTTGTATATAGCTAAGTTTAGAAGCTGTTTGTTATGTGATTTCATTTATCAGAATAAACATACTTGCTTTTGATTTGAGGAACCTACCTACCTGAGTAACCTTGTGTGTAATTAGTGTAAATCTTTATTAAGGTGACAGCACTGGATAGAAACTTGTAACTGGTGGGAACAGTTACTGCAGGAGAGCTGGCTGTAATATTCTCCTGCAGTGACTGAATCTTCCTTATGTAAGTGCAGTGAATTTTCCAAATACTAGTAAGCCAGATGAGGTTGGAGTCCCCTCTCAGCAACCCATACCAACAACCAAGCGGTACAGTAAAACTGACCTCTTAAATGCATGTTATGCTGCTGATAGGTACTTTACATTTTGTGAAGAGTTTCTATTTTTGCCCTGCTTAGAAATACAATTAGAAAGTGGCACTGCTGTAAGTTCAGAGCTCCTAAATCCTTGAACAGCATGTGTTGGGGTTTTATGCCTACTGAGCCGCTTGATAAAAAGCATTTGATTTGTTAGTTTGATTTGTTGCTCTGTTAAGCTCCAAGAGAAACAGTACAGTAAACCTCTTTCTTCTGTATTGTTCTTCCTGTTCTACTGTCTTTCAAGACTGTCAGAAAGTTTCTTTCTATACTAAAATGCAACATGTTTTTGTTCCTAGCATAGCCTTAGTGTTACTTTTCAAAGGTTAATTATGGACATTATGTATGTGAAGGACATACATAGCTTATATAACATACGTAAATAAAGTTAATGTGCACTCAGCTTGGCACTTACTATCTCATAACTAAGTGTGCAGTCCTCAGCAAGAACAAAATAAAAAGCTGAGAACCAATACCATGGGGTATTCAGAGTATGAATCAGATTAAACAAGGTGAAAGAGCCAAGGAAGTCCTCAGAAATAAATTTAGACTAAATCCACAGTAATTCCATTTTGCAGTGCAGTGATGATGGAATTCATTTCAAAACAAGCTAACTTAGATCTTCAGTTGAAGCAGATACTTCTGTATTTGTTAAATTTATATCGCTGCCTTCTTTACTGTCATGATCCTGATTCCATAAAGCAAAAATAGCAATTTCTGTTGAACTTGGACAAGGACAAACATCTGTCACCTACAAGTGGGATGTATAATTCTGCTTCTGAAGGGAATCATATTTAAATGGTTCTGTAACAGTTCTAAGAAAGTTTTAAGTGTAAAAGGTATGTTTACACATCCATTTATTTTTTGGTGGTGGTAGATGAATGGAAATAAATCACCTATTTCCTTACATTTTAATTCTTTCTCCTCTTTGTTCTTTTTTTCCCCTCTGTGTCTTTCATTTTCTGTCACTGTAGCTCTTATTGAACTTCCTTCCTCCTCCTTGGCTGGATCTCACAAATTTGCTCAAGGTAACTAAGATTTCTTCTTTACTAGCAGCTTCCGTTTCTCAGGATAAGAACTAGAGCAGACCACTGCTTTGTGTTTTGTTCAGGATTGTCACAGATCTTCATGCTTTGTTCATTCTTGACTCAGTCCTGTTTTCAAATCCTACTTGTTCTCAGTTTCTTAATAGTTTTACAAACTCTTCAGCGTCACACAATCAGTTAGCCAGGATTTACTGCTACATCTGAATTGCAGGTGTACATTATCCCATGTCTTTTTAACTGTTTCTAAGATGACCAAGCTCGTAATGAATATATTTCCATGACTAGTTTCTGGGGTCTCTGTACTTCCTGTGTATAGCTGTCATACACACTAATGGGAATTCGGTTTCAAGGGTAAAGCCTATGGGTGTGTTCAGATGTGTTTGGAAATGCTCCAATATACTCTTCCCCCTCTCCCTAACAGGCTGGATGATTTAATAGCTTAGCTGTATTCAAAAAGCTGATCTTAAGAGCTTTTTCTTCTTTTTCTGAATTTGAAGGACATGTGAGCACCTCAAGTTTTAGCTAATATTGCTGAAAGCTGTAAATGTTCAATACCTCGTTGTACCAGTCTCCCAAATGAGCGTTGTTTCATATTTCTGAAGATGCATTTTCGTAGCCCCTGCTAGTTTCATCAACTAAGTACTGTATTTGTATATAAAAAACTTCCTCTGAGTTTTAGCTCTCTCCCTTCCCAGCAGTCGTTTTGTACTTAAGCTGCTTCAGTAAGCATGTTTTTCTCTTCTCAGTTCTTGGCACAGATAATATGGAGCAGAAAACCTACAGTGATGCTGACATGGTCAAACATCTGTTAGCTGAGGTATGCTTGTCTCTGTGATGCTGTGCTAATACATGAGGACATGTATTTGAAGAAGGGTTTTACTCAGCTACTGGACACTTTGGTTCAGTTATCTTCAGGAGCTACTTATCAAACACATGGGTAATGAGAAGCTGCCCATTGTGTTGCACCATCTCAGAAACAAAATTTAGCAAAACCGTGAGCACCCGTGAAGCCAGTGAGAAAGTGTAAGAAAGAAACAGCTTTCTTCTGCTTTCCTGTTGCTCCCTTGCTTCTACCCTTATGTCACTACTCAAATTAAGCAGTCTGTTCTGGAGAAAGTGTCACTTGAAAGACCACAGGCCCAAGTATATGTGGCTTCTTTGTATGACTAAACAGGGCCCATATAACCTCTCCAGTACACAGCACAAAACCCAAAACTGTCCCTGGGTTTGGTGCTTTCCCCTCCCCTTGTTACTGCAAATGACTGGAAGAGAATATGCTGTATTAAGAAGCACAGGTATGGATGTGTTCTGGATCCAGATGACGCATTCTTCATTGTTCTAGCAGTATTGATCCATTTGAGAGTGAAGGGGGATCTCAGAGTGGTGGTGCATTAAACAATAGCTAGGAAAATCTAAAGCTACCCTGAATTTAAACCTTATTTGATCAAAAATAGACATTTGTTCTCTTTTTGCAAGCAGAAGGACCGGGACCTGGAACTGGCAGCTCGAATTGGACAAGCCCTCCTTAAGCGAAACCATTTATTGACAGAACAGAATGAAGCACTAGAAGAACAGTTGGGACAAACTCTAGATCGAGTTGAGTGAACTTTTTTTTCTTTCTTCTTCTCTCTGCCCCACCCCCCCCTTTTTTTTTTCTTCTTATGGTGACGAGAAGAGGATTATTATAAATATATTGTTTCATTGTGAAAGCAGGTGAGTGCTGCTCTCAAACTACAGAAGTGTACTTAGAAGGCATTCTCCTAATTGTTATAGTTAATCAGTTTTCTCTGTCCAAGAATTGAAGACTGCATATTGTGATTACTGAGAAACTGTGAGAACATTAGGTATTATTGTATCTACAGCATGATTGCATTGTCAAGGTGTTGTAAAGATCAGTCTGATATCCTGCCATTAAAGAATCATGTAGTCTAAGTCAAAACAAGTAGTTGGTAGCTGATATGATATGCTGCGTAACGACTTCACAGATAAGGAAACAGCCAGCAAATGAGCTGTAATGGGGTGCTGTGCTGGTTTGGGCTGGGATAGGGTTAAGTTTCTTCACAGTAGCTGGTGTAGAGCTGTGTTTTGGGTTTGTGCTGGAAACAGTGTTGGTAACACAGGGATGTTTTTGTCACTGCTGAGCAGTGCTTACAGATTCAAGGCCTTTTCTGCTTCTTACACCACCCCACCAGTGAGTAGGCTGGGGGTGCACAAGAATTTGGATGGGGCACAGTTGGGACAGCAGACGCCAACTGACCAAGGGGGTATCAGACCATATGATGTCATGCTCAGCATATAAAGCTGGGGGAAGAAGAAGGTAGAGAGGGGGTATTCAGAGTGGTGGAGTTTGTCTTCCCAAGTAACCATTAACACGTGATGGGAGCCCTGCTTTCCTGGAGATGGCTAAACACCTGCCCGCCCGTGGGAAGTGGTGAATGAATTTCTTGCTGAATTCCTTGTCACGTAGCTTTTGCTTTACCTATTTAGCTGTCTATCTCTGTGACTTTTGCTTTACCTGTTAAACTGTCTTTATCTCAACTCATGGGTTTTCTCATTTTTACTCTTCTGATTCTTTTTCCCCATCCCACTTGGAAGGAGTGAGAGAGTGGCTGTGTGGTGCTCAGTTGCCAGCTGGGGTTGAACCATGACAGGTTCTTATGCTAAAAAAAATTAAAATGAAATGAAAACTGAATTCTACTCTAGATCTTCGTCTATTCTTTTCAGCACAGATTGTTGATCTAATATTTTCTTTGTTGCTCTTTCTTAAAAAAGAATTAAGTAGTTGACAACCTATAAAGTATCCCATGTTTTTTAACCCTAAGGTCAACCAGTCAATTAAGTTACAGCAAAATGGATTCAGCTGCTTGTATAAAACTGTATGTTGGTGATAAATACAGAGTCATCATTAACCGTAAGACAGCATAAACTTAGGTATTTATATAAAAATGCAGATATGCCAAATGGAATGTATCTGAATGAGATTTGTTTCTGCTCTCGTTTTTATTTGTCCTGCAGACTCGGGGAGGGGGAACCAGTCTACACGTATGAGTAGATGTCTGTCAGTCCTTTTCTCCAGGAAGTTACAGTTCAGAAAAATGGTCATAATCAAAATGATAGCATGTTAAAATGTAAACATGTATCAAAGCAACTGGAAAGTTATTTTGAAGTCAACTATTAAAGTGGTCCATTCTTATGTTATCTTGAATTTTCAGTCTCACAGTGTTTGATTTTGTGAACTTTCTATAAAATAAATAGAGTCTGAATCTTACGTGCAAATACAAATATCATCATGACCTGTGAGCTATTTTTAATCTCATTTTAGACTGGAGCAGTGATGTTCTGAGAGGCTGCATAAGTAATACACTGTAATATTGGATAGCTAAAGTATAATTCACAAGCTGGTGATCTTTTGTCATAGGTTAACCAGCTGCAGCATGAACTGTCAAAGAAAGATGACCTGCTTCGTATTGTTTCAATTGCTTCTGAGGAGAGTGAAACCGATTCCAGCTGTTCCACACCACTTCGTTTCAATGAGTCTTTCAATATATCACACGACCTGTTGCAGTTGGATGTCTTGCAGGATAAACTCAGGGAGCTGGAAGAGGAGAACCTTGCTCTTCGATCCAAGGTATGTCGGACTTACAGTGTATATCACATATGCTGGATATGAAATACAACAGGATGGTTAGAAAACCCAGCGTTTGGGTTTCTCTCGAAGCATATGACTATTTTGTATCACTGTATTCAGATCATACCCAAGCTCTTTCCCTCCACCCCCACCCTTCTGGTTCTTTCACTACTCCTCATTATCTCCAGAGCCTTGGAGTCCTTCCTCAATGCCTTTATGGTATATGTGGATGAATATGGGAACATATGCAAGCACCCAGCAAAAGTACCTGGACCCATTAGGTCCTCAAGTTTGTGAGACCCCTAAGATCAAATGGATAGTTTAGTGTGCTGGAGGAGAAAATCACACTGCTTTAGTATGCTCCTCACCCTGCATATGATTACAGAACTTTACAGACCAGGAATTAATCAAGTCTGCCTTACTGCAAAAAAAATGGAGTTGAAGAGAGACTGCTGTCATTCTGTGGTACACATAACCGTCACTGACTTGAAACAGCCTCAATCATGCTGAGCCTGTATTTGCCTTTTTAAAATTCTTTTCACATGGCAGCATTATGTAGAGAAGAGTGTTTGTCTGCACTTGTGTAGCTGTACTTCTAATTGCTTGGATTATCTTTAAACCCATTTACTAAGTTTTATGGTGAGTCGCTTACTGGCAAACATTCTGAATAGAGAATACGTATGTATGTAAAGTTTAATATTATCATCCTCACCACTGAAATGGAAATGGGAAACTAGTGTGCTTGATGTCATTCAGACCTGTTGTGATACTCCATCTCTGGCCCAAAAAATTTAGTCTAAAGAGAGTAGTTGGGAATATGGAGAAATGCTGTTCTAGTGAGAGCTATTCGGTGCCATAAAGGATTTGGCTAACATCATTCAGTTTTCAAGATTTCTTTGCCTTGAGAAGCTTTGAATCAAATTCAATTGCTTACATCTGATTACTCTGTTGGTTTACGTTCCCTACCAAAACAAACGTTTGCGACAATTTTTTTATTAGAGACATGAGAGAGATCAGGTTTTGTTCATGTGTCTGCATGTCTTTCACTCAAAAGACCTATACAATTCAGGAAAACAGGTTATGATGGAAAAAATGGTTAGGAAGTGTATGGCCAGATGCATAGAAATTACAGAGAGGAGACTCTTCAGTTGCGAGAATTTCAGAAATAAAAGTTTATAACATTAATATATGTGTAGATAAACTGAAATTGGAATACCAATAATTTTCTTGAAGGCTTGTCATCTGAAGACAGAAACCATTACATATGAAGAGAAGGAACAGCAGCTGGTCAATGACTGCGTCAAAGAGCTCCGTGAGTATCCAAGCTCTATGTTGCAATGGCAAAATGGTATTTTTGGCACAAAACCTAGTGCCTACACCTTCCAGTTATCCCTGAATCCAGAAATGGGCTTCGGTAATTTATGCCAATTATTCAAGTCTTGCTTTTTACCCAAGCGGGAAATTGTTTCTGAATTTCATCAGGTTTCACTCTTGCATTCAACTTCAGGTATGTGTACTGTGTTTAGAGAGAGAACATGAACACAAAATGTCATGTTCATAAACCTCCGACTGAAGCCTACAGACACTGGAAAATCAACAAAATATACTTCTTGTACGAAGTATTCAGCACACGTGACATCGAAATGTATCGGTGCATAGACTCGTAAATGCTCCTTCTAAATTACGCATCATAAACTGAAGCATTTAAATTAGCAAGTGTTTTAATTTGTCCACAACAGTTACCCGTATTTCCTTTGGACACTGCTTACTTGCAAAGAATTGTGGGTACTCTTACACAAGTGCATGTAAGTGTTTTGAAACAATAAGGAACAATCCTTTTGGGTTTCTCTGTGGTGATCGTGTAACCCACTGGTACAATTTTTTTATCTTGAGTCATTTGATGTGTGCTGCTTCCTTTGTGCATAATAACCTTAAGCTTATATTTTAAGATTTTTGCTTTCTGTACAACCACCATAAAGAAGATTGGGCTGCTGCTTGATTTTTTTCTTGTTCCAAATGACCATAAAATACTGTGAATTGATACATAGCTGGTTGATAATTTACTCCCTTCCCTGTGAGAAAATATGTACCCTCTGCAAACAGAAGTTATTTCGTCTAAGCTCCCCTGGTTTCCTTCAGTGAAAATGTCTGTGAGTTAATTCTGTGGCACGTGCAGGCATGCTAGGTAATTTAGACTCACAGAAATGATCCTCTCCCAAAGGATGTCTAAATCTACAGCTTTGAAATTTGTGTCTTCAGGAAGAAGGTGTCTGGGCTTAAATGTCCACAGGCAGGACCTTGTTCTGCAGTAGATCTGCGAGGTGCACTAATCACTAAATTTGTCATGTGACCTTTATGCAAGATTGATCAGACTTTGTTATGGCTTTGCTATGCTTTCAGGGCAAATATACAAGCAGTGCTAACTGCGTAAAAATATTTCAGCTTTTTGTCATCTGACTTGATGAAGTGCTTGCTCTAAGGAAAAAAGAAACTGGCAGTTGTCTGCACTGGATCTTTGGGGTATAGACAGTGACCAGAATCAAGAGCTGAATAGGCATATGTTACACTTGACAGGGTCTGACAAAATGCCTTTGCTTACAGGAAATGGAAGTTAGTAACAGCATCAATTCAGAGCCCGAGTTCTTCAGCACATTCCAAGTCTGGCCTTGGTCATGAGCCAGCATGTCATGTGAAATCCTTTAGAGCAGGTTACCTTGGATTTGATGATGATCATTTCACACACCTGTGAGATGTATTTCAGGTTCTCCATACTCAGCTCTTAATATGTTACACCTGCATTTGAAGTTAACTCTCTCCTTCTGCTCCCCACTGTTTATCTTTTCCTTGTGGATGTTCTGAGGCACCTACTCTTACATACTACCAGCTGATTTCCAAAGAGGTCATCTTGTGGACTGTTGTTGACTTTCATTGATCTTTCTGCATTTTGGGTTTGGTTTGAGGTTTTTTTTGTCATGTGTTGGCAAAAGCTCTCTGCTGAGTTCCTTTTGTGCTTTGTAGGGCAAACAAACGCTCAAATTTCCAGAATAACGGAGGAGTTGTCAGAGAAGAGTGAGGAGTTGGTTCGCTACCAGGAGGAGATCTCATCCCTCTTGTCCCAGATTGTTGATCTTCAGCATAAACTCAAAGAAGTAAGGGAAAGCTGATGAAGAGCGCAGCTGTGCGTGTGTGTGTGTGTGCGTGACAGTGCTTACAGCCCCTAAAAACTGACTTGCAAGCTGGGGGTTACACTGTTGGGGAACAGCTGTTTCAGAGAAGTATGGCAGAGGATCGATTCTCTCGGGAAAATCGTCTGGGAAATGATGAGCACCTTTTTGTGTTTTCAGAATGTGATTGAAAAGGAGGAGCTGAAACTTCACTTACAAGCTTCTAAAGATGCTCAGAGACAACTGACAGCAGAGGTACTTAAGGCATATGTATATACATTTAAATGTTCAGAATACAAGAGAAAGAAAACCAAGAATGGGAACTATTGCTTTTTGATTATGTAGGGCTTTTAATTTTTCATTGTCATTAGAGTCATATGATTGGGGGGAAAAAATTATTTCAGTCGACACAAGTCTGTAGTTCACAGGAGTATGAAAGGTAAGGAAGGTGTTTCGAGTAGGCAGGTCTTGCTGTTCTTAGTAGTTAATAGTAGAATACTACTGATTGTATCAGCAATACTGTAGCTAGTTAGATTTTAAGGAAGTGGTTGTTTGGTTTTTTTAATCTTTTGCATCAGCAATTACTGTGTTTGCAGAGTTTTTTCATGTCTTTTCCTTTGGATTTTTTCATACTTTTGCCTCTTTTCAAGTCTTAATTTGGACTTCATGTGTCACCACTAAAATTGGTGTGGGTGCTATGCTGAGTATGGTCCATTCCAGATGTCATCTGCCATGCAGCTGGGAAAATATTAGCATTGAGTCACTCAATACAGGTTTCTGTAGGAGTTAATTCAGTTTAATTCTGTCTTTTCTTTTAAGCTTACTGGTATCACGTGATGACCTCCTTTTCTCTTTCAGCTACATGAGTTGCAAGATCGGAATGCAGAGTGTCTCGGGATGTTGCACGAATCACAGGAAGAAGTGAAGTTGCTGCGCAGCAGAGCCAGTGCTGTTGCTTGTCTCTGCCGCCACCAGTCATGTGGAGCATTTCCTGTGGTAATAAATACCGCTCTGTGGCATATACCCAGTGGCACCGATGACCTGTAGTAGCATACAATTCTATGACTGCAACAGCCGTTGCAGCAGCAGGAACTGTTTTGTAATAGGCAAAGGACCTCATCTAATGGCTTTTCAATTCTTTCATGTGTATACTTTTGAGAATTTTATGTATTAGGAAACTAATCATTCACTTGCCACACTGAGATATTAAAATTATTTTTCCTTTTCATATGTCTTTTCTGTTAAATACAGGAATTGGCACGTTCTACAGTTAGTGCTTGGTTGTGCTAGCATATTGTTCCATTTTGATGTGAATTTTCTAACTTGTCAGTGTTTGTTTAAGAAACAAAGCATCTTTTCAAGAACTCGGAGAGTATTTTCCATCCTTTATGTAGTTTATAATGTAATTTTATGTCCTTATCTTGTGAGATTAAAAAGCATCATCAGAATGCATGACTTTAGACTAATTGCCAGAGTTGACTGAACCAATGGAAAAGGGTTAAAGACTTTTGTTTTCCCCTTCATATTGGTGTCAGGTGTGTTCCGATTGCTGTACTCTCAAACACTGCCGGGCTGGGAATTTGTCAGGTTTTGGTTGGTTGTTGTGTGTATACAGAATCCCTCATGGACGTGGTTTGGCCTTGTAAGAAGTGCTCTTAAAATTGTAGCTTAACTTAAGAAACCAACATAAAGAGTACCAAGAAAAAGCAGATGTTGTTAATGGAAAATGAACCCATACTGGTTACACATAGATGTAGCTATGGTGGAAAACTCCCGCCTCCCCCATGCCCTTCCTTCGTAGACTAAAGGGTTTGTTTGAAACCTACTGATACTGGGGAAACAAATGGAGGGGGTTTGAGTATTGTTTTTAGAGAAGTTTTCTGCTAAAAATGTTAGGAAGACCTGAACCTAATTTGTCAACTCTTCCGGTTTCCATTTTTCTTTAGGATTCCCTTGCAGCAGAAATTGAAGGGACAATGCGGAAGGAATTGAGTCAGGGTGATGAATCTGTTCTCTCCAAGCAGAAGTATGTTTTCAGATCTCTGTGCTATTTTGGTACCTTTCCATATGCCTGTATGAAGTAAGGTGAAACTGATAGGTGAATGTTCCCTCTATAATAATTCTTCTACGTAACTTAATAAGAAAAAGTTTTGCAGTACTTGATCGTCTTTTCAACTTTGAAACCTGCTATTCTTACTTGATTCTGTGAGGAAGTTGGGAATTTGCTAAAAGGATGTTATTTCATTCTTTAATGTGTGAGATTCTTGATGCAGATTCTGTGATGCACAGCACTAGTTTTATCCCTTTTAATGCTTATGGAAAGATTCTCAGGCAGATTGTTATAGGTGAAAGACTGATAACAGTTTCCAAAGCCCTGAAGACCTGTTCCTGGATCTCTTGCTCTTCTGAGCAAGAACTAATAAATTGAATATGTGCTTCAGAAAGCATATATAAATTAAATAGATAAAATACATGCTCCTGAGTGTTCTCAAGTGGTTATCAGTAGAGGATCAGGTCTTTCAGGTTGAAGTGGTAATTCTGATATTTAGTAGAGTAATACTCCTGAAAACATGAGTGTCTTAGACAATCCTGTTTTTCTGGGTTTAAACCTTTTTAGTCAGGTCCCTGCAGACTTTTGAAAGTCTGTTGTTCAGAGCTTTTTCTTTGCTATATCTTTTTCAAAACGCTTCAGAAAACCGTATTTGTTTGCTTGTCTTTTCTGCAGAGGTCAGCAGAAACGAGTGTTTGACACTGTCAAGATTGCTAATGTCACTCGTGTCCGCTCCTCTTCCTTTCCTGCCCCATTGCCAATCCCTGGTTCTAATCGGTCAAGCGTTGTTATGACAGCAAAGCCCTTCCAGTCTGGTGTACGCCACCTGGAGACCCACACACAGATGACCCAGAGGAGCAGCTCTGAGAAGGATTTGAAGTAGGAAACACAGCCTGTTATCTTCTTTCTAAACTAACATTCAAAACTAGATCCAGACTGAGCTTGTGCTGTGTAACAGAAACAGTTAATTTAATGGTCCTAATACCTATTACTGTGTGACGTTTCTCACAGAGACACTCATAATCCTGACCAGCCGGGAACCCCTGGAGACAGTGACTTAGTCACAGCTCTGCACAGGCTCTCCCTCCGTCGCCAGAACTACCTGAGTGAGAAGCAGTTCTTTGAGGAGGAATGGGAGCGAAAAATGCATTTGCTGGCTGAGCAGAAAGAAGGGGCTAGTGGCTGTAGCACACCGACAGAAAGCTGTTTTTCCCTGGGTACAAACTCAGAATTCACTGATCTCTCTGCCAGCTGCAGTAATCTCCGGGTCCTCCTACCAGAAAAATTGCAAATTGTCAAACCCATTGAAGGTAAGAGGATGATCTTCCTTCTCTCATCAGCAGAAAAGGATTTTACATTCATTTGCCAACAAAATCCCTGTTGGTGCGTGTATGGCTAGGTATGATGTGCAGTAAGAGGAAGCAGCAGCATTTGGTAGGCTACGTGCCAACTGGCTCACCAGTATCACTTTGTACTTGGCTTTCTTAGACTGCGCTAAGTGCTAGGCATTTTCTTGGCATTGCCATCCAAGTGTGCCACGTGTGTTCGTGTCGGCACCAGTCGGCTGGAGCTGTTTTGATCATGAATTCTTGTAACTCCATACAATAGTAGGTAATGGCTCTCTGAAACCCTTCTCTTCTCACACCAGGATCTCAGACCCTTTTTCACTGGCAGCAGCTTGCTCGACCCAACCTAGGCACCATCCTTGACCCAAGGCCAGGTGTCGTTACAAAAGGTTTTACCCCTCTGTCTGATGATGCTGTGTACCACATCTCTGACTTGGAGGAGGATGGTGAGGAAGAAGGTGAAGGAGGTATAACATTTCAAGTGCAACGGTCCTGCCCAGAGGAAAAGAAACATACAGTGGCAAAGCCAGCAGGAGGGATTTTCCTGCCACCTGTCACTTCAGCAGCAGTACCACTCACTGGTAAGAAGCATGGTTTGTGGGTTTTCCTCTTTTTTTTTTTTTTTTTCCCCCAGTGTCTGTCTTCAGTGGAGTGTTTGACCTTGTGACAATGCTGGCTTTGCTGGCTTTGTTAGTTACTTAAAAAAATTAAAGTAGCAGTGATAATAACGTTATCTTAAACTTTGCTTTGATTAGTCCTTATCTGTCTTTATTTTTACCCTCAATGGATGTAATTTCTCCACACTGCAGCCTCGAATCCGGGGAAGTGTCTGTCTTCCACAAATTCCACGTTTACCTTTACTACCTGTAGGATCCTTCACCCATCTGATGTCACTCAGGTTACTCCCAGGTACGATGAGTGCTGACATCCTAAATGTTGCTGCGTAGGGTTAAACAGTTGCTTTGTGGCTTCTGATATATGGAACAGTTTTTAAAAATACCAAGGCAGCTAGGATACCAAGGCAACATAGGATGTTACTCATTCAAGTAGTTGTAATTACAAAGGGGAAACTTGAAATTCTCTGGAGTGAGAGTTAAAAACAAGTTAGGGTAACTTGAAGTAATGTATACTCTCGCATAGCAGGTGCCTCGTATCGTATGCCTATTATAAAATACAGATAGATAGATGGATACTACCATAGCTTTTTGCTGATTGTTTTTTCTGATTTTTTTTTAAACTGAGTTATTACTGGACATTTCTGTTGATACTCTATCTAATACAGGTGACCACAGAAGGTAAATTCATTGGTACTTACACCAACACCTCTCTGTTAACCTTCTGTCTTCTACATATTTTGCAGAACAATGATTCTGAACCTGTTAAAGCTGAAACTGTCACAGCTAGCAATAGTTTACTTTCTCTTGAGCCTTCTGTATACTAAAAGGCAAATACAGAGCAGGTATGAAGATGTCTAACGTGTGCATCTCCTCTCTTTCATTTTTGTTTTATTTCAGCTCCATGGGTGCCCCATTTTCACTTGGAAATACTGGTAGCAGTGTTGGAAACCCAGTAGCGAGCACTCCAGCCGTGTCTTACAGGCTTAGTATTGGAGAATTTCTCACCAACAGGAGAGATTCAACTACGACCTTCAGCAGCACGAGCAGTCTGGCCAAACTTTTGCAAGAACGAGGTATCTCAGCCAAGGTTTACGATAGCCCCATACTAGAAAAGCTGCCTTTGCTACAGCCCCCTCGAACTCTCCCCATTCCTTCTACCCCACCAAATTCTCCCTCGCGTTCACCTTGTCCTTCCCCTCCACCGTTTGAGCCTCGAGTGCATCACTCAGAAAACTTCCTGGCTTCTCGACCAGCAGAAACATTCTTGCAAGAAATGTATGGGCTGAAGCCCTCCCGTAACGCTCCAGACGTAGGCCAGCTGAAGATGAACCTGGTGGACAGACTGAAGAGGCTGGGCATTGCCAGGGTGATCAAGCCCCCTGAGGCACAAGAGCACCGGAAGAGTCAGGGGCCAGAGGTTGGCTTGCGGAGGCAGGACTCTGCTGTGTTTTTAAATGCAGGTAGCAACTTAATGGCAGGGCTGAGAAGAAACCAGAGTCTTCCAGCCATGATTGGAGCACTGGGAGCTCCAGTTTGCACACAGTCATCAAAAATGGATATCCTGAAGGAGGACTGACTGGTCTGAAAAATGATTAACTTCTAGCATAGTGAACAATCCACGAGGGATAAACATCCGGTACAGGCATTGTTAGATGTGTTACAGAAGAGTTGGAGAAGGCACGTGCACGTTAAAGATGTGGGAGAGAGAAGCGTTGGGATCAAGGAGAGAAAGAACATTGCTTGGGTGTGAGGAAGAAGGCTTCTGTGGAAGATAAGAAAGAAGAAACCAAAGCTGTTTTGAGACCCCTTCAGCATCTGTCTTAAGCAAAAATAAAATACCACCGGAGACATTCTCAGTATCTTAACCTTTTAAGCGATATGTGTAGAATTGTCTTGCAGGTGCTGTTCTATTTTTCCACCATGCAACCATAGTACTTTACTAGCTGTGAGCAGTCAGGCTGTATCATTGAAATACAACATTAAAATAAGGGTCAGTCTGCCCAGCGTTATTGGTCCAAGTTCCTCTCTGTAGCAAGCAAGTATGAAAACTTGGATTTTTATTTTTTTTAATTCTTGTATTTTCCATTTCAGAAACTGTACTCTTTTGAACTGCGCCCTGCTTTGGGAACCTTTAATTCTGTGTAAGAAAACAATACTGCTGGTTATGAACACCGAAACGGGTGGTCAGGATTTAGATTTTGAAAGAGTGCAGTTGTGCTAGTGAGGTATTAACAGAAGTTAATTTTTTTCCAGAACTTCTGAAGCACACAGACGAAGGTGCAGTGGATAAGAATTAAGAGGCAGGAAAGCATGGATTAGGGTGAAAACTTCAGGCTAAGAAATCTTTCCGAAGTGTGCTGCGCATCTTTCTAAATGAAGGTATTTTTGCGCACACAAATAAACAGTCTCAGGCACGTTTCAGTGTTGCAAAAGGAAACAAACCCAGAGTGCTTGGTTCGGAGTTCCCCTTTATTTTACATAAGCTGAGAGCATTTACTTCATGACAAGCGTCGGAAATTCAGTAACCCGACTCTTGACAGGTAGACGTTACGTATATTTGAGAGTTCTGCAGTAAACTTCCTGACCTGGAGTCCCTTGTTTCTGATTTTAGACCGCATTTTGTTGAAAAGTTTTCATTAAGAGCAAAATTTACCAGTCTAGTCAGAAACAGGAAGATGAAAGCTAGTGTTCTTTGCAGCATTTTCATGACCATAAATCAGTTTGGTCTATATTGAAATTGAAATATATATTGAAATCAGTTTGGTCTATATTGAAATTGAGGCAAACTCTCTGTCTCAAAAGAGCAGTGCATTTTAGAAATCTGATTTCTGAGTGGTAATGGGCAAAATATTACTGCCCAGGCTGCTTTTTGGGTTCCTTCCTGTCCAAGGTTCTAGTCCTAACTGAATCATCTACAATAGATTCATAGTGTAAGATAAAAGACGAAAAAAGCTTGCCCAGAATTCCTCAGAGGAATGGGTCTTTGCTAGTGACCGGAACGGAGACAGGCTCTTAGCCTGTATGTAGTTTGTCACGGCACCTCTCAACACTTAAAATCACTGTCAGGTTTAGTTTCCAGTCAGTCAGATAAACCAGTCAAAGTCCACCTTGCTTGTTACAGTGGGTGTGGGACACAGCTGGTACCTGTCTGGGTGTGTGGTGCCAAGCGCCGCTACAATGACACGGACTGGCATTTCCCGTGAGGCACACCCACCGTGACCAGCAGCCGTGTTGCTGCAGGGTCGCGTGGAGTAGGGCAGGAGAAGCAAGCTGCTTAGCCTGGTTTACCGGGAATGTGTAACGTGGCCTTTCTGCTTGTACCGTTCGGTAGGCCTTGTGATGACCCTTTGGTATAACGCTTTTTTTGTAAAAGGGAAAGGAGTGACCACTTCAGACTTGCACAGGGATTCTTAGCAGAAACTTGCCTGTCAGCAGCGCACAGAAATATTCAGGAACTCCTGGAGTTGCCTTTTGCTCTCTAAGCAAAATCTTACACTTGTAAAAGGTGAATTTTATTTAAAATACTATATACGGGTTAATTTTGTTTTTTAAAGGGCAAGTATTTAATTTCTTCATGTAAGTATTTATGTTTGTACGTACCTAGCTGTGCCTGGGGTCTTGCCTAGCTAAGTAAGAGAGAAAGG
Source organism: Rhynochetos jubatus (assembly GCA_027574665.1). Lineage (NCBI taxonomy): Eukaryota > Metazoa > Chordata > Aves > Eurypygiformes > Rhynochetidae > Rhynochetos > Rhynochetos jubatus. Next base: position 14,612,559 of record CM050654.1, on the reverse strand, counting down.
AGTGGGGGGAGGTCATTTTGCTCTCTAGGGAGCTATGAAGGGAGCTGCTTTGTATCTGTAACTTCTAGGGAAACAACGGGAATGAGCTAACAAAAGGTCAGTTTGGTATCAGCAGTGTATAGTATGTCAAATGTACGTCCCTTTCCTGCGTGTTTGTTCTAGGAATACGTGTCAGATACAGCCGAGTTTGGAGGTGTTGCACTGTTTCTAACTAGCCTCAGTAGAGAACTCCAGCCGTTGGACCATTCTGTGTTATCAGCAGAAGTGGCAAACCACCTAAAGCGAAATTCCTTTGCCAGACCAGGTTTTAGTTAAAATTAATCTAAAAGCACATTAATTAAATCCTTGTTTCTCTGTGGACGCTTCTGTATTTGGTAACAGTATAAACTGGTTCAGTTCAAGCGATACTACAGCTGTGTCGGGAGGCTGCTTTGTTGCCTGTAGGATGACGTATGATCAGATACTTTACGCAAGGCAAGGAGAGAAAGGGAGAATCTGTATGCGGTTGTGTTTGTGTGTTTAGCCAGTTGGGTGATGCTGCGGTGCAGTGCAGTTGGAACTGTGTCATGCATTTATACCCTTGGATGGTGACGCGCGTGTTGCATCTATGTGCCTAGCTTGCAGCAGCAGGGAGAATGGGCGCTTGCCAAGCTTACCGTCTCGTGCCAGCGCCTGGAGGGGAAAGGTTTGTGAAGAACGTGCATGTTTCAGAGAACACAGTGAAAGCCGGCGTCATTCTAGGAACTGACTTGGCCTCCCATAAGAGGGGAGACAAACTTGCACGACAAGCGAAGATCCTGCACAAGATCTTTTGATCCTGTGCGAGCAGAAGGTAGAACTAGAAGGAAAGGAGAATTGCATTGTGGAAAGGTTCTGTTATCTTGCAGGTTTGAGACAAAACTTGATGCTAGAAAGAAAGGACCTACCCATGCTTGTGAAAGTTTTCAGAGATGTAAGGAAATTCTGGTAGTGTTTACCTTTATTCAGATTGGCTTAAACCAAGCACAGATTTATAGCTTCCTAGTTTCACTGTCTTTAATAAACTCAGCGATACCTGCACGCTCAAAATACCTGTGGTCACATTTAAAAGTGCTGGAGTCGAACAGCAGCAGAGCGGGAAGGAGAAAGTTGGGGTGGGGCCTCGGCTGGATAACACACAATGTTTGAACGGTCTGGTAGCTTCATGGTATTTTTTTCATCTGCTTTTTGCACTTACTGTTGTTTCATAGTGGAATGTCCATTTGATAATAAACATGCATAACATGCCATTTTTCAGTATACTGGTCATGTTGTGTGGTTTGTTCCATATGTCATTTTCTATCCTGAAGTGTTCTATAATAAACCTACAGTTAGTCTCTTGGCTAAAATTGAGCAATTGTTACTGTGGACACAAGCTGAGAGTTGGTATCTGCACAAGTGGTGCCAGTAAAAGCTCAGAAATCAATTTAAAAACTTGCTCAGGCTGGGCTGGGCTGTTTGCCACCCAAGCGACGGACAAACTTTGGTATACGAGCTGTCCTTGCTTCAGCACAACTCTCAATGGTTTCATGATGAATCCCTAAATGAGCATCAAAAATTCTCTTGGAAACTTACTCCTAGAATTTGGAAGCACAGATTTGCTGCTCTGTAACTGCTTGCTGCATCTGCCACTCGTTACGGTTCTCATCATTCTCAGTCTTTAACCTCTCTGCCCTTACCTTCGCAGACACCCAAGAGAAGTAGCATTCAGCAGAGGAGTCCAGGGAAAGGACTCGGGCTCCTAAAATAATTGCAGCGAAGGTCTCTGCTCAGTTAACTCATCACCTACACCGATACCATTGCTGATGCTGAAAGCTGTAACAAGGGCGCAGCAGAATGAACACTGCATTCAGAACAAAGACTAGAAGCTAAAGCTTTGTTACTCCGAGCTTGTAAAAATCCCTGTTCTGTTTGCACACGGATCACACGAGGCAATCCGAACATGGTTTTAAGGAGCTGGGTACTTATCTGGCAACTTCTTTTTTTGCTGTGCTTAGAACTGAGACTTGAGGAACAGGAAGGTGAGTGAACGCGGGGTAACGACATCTTCAGACATGAAGCTGTACCTGAGCAACTGATTTGCACTGTTAAAATGACTCTGTGTAGAGGATACTCCCAGCTGCAGGTCACAGCCACATCCTGCTGAGGACACTGGAGGACAAGTGCTTGACTCTTCCCTGAGGTATACCAGGGTGCGAAAAATGGATGATTTTAAGTGGTGTGGCGAGGTAACGAAAAACACTGATGTGAGACAACTATAACAATGGCAGCGCCCCCTCCCCCTTTATTTTGCAGAAGTTAGGCATAAAATATACAGGGCTTTGTAACAGTTGTCTTTTAAAGTCTGCATTGGAAAGACAGCTTACTAAAGCAACAGCACTGTGGTACAGCTGACAGGCACTGAGCGTATTTTAGCTAACAAACCACGACTCGGAGACCAGCAGAGATGCTCTCCAGCCTAAGTGTCATACACTGTGACACAACTTTGTCTATTTTCAGTACGAACATTTGCCCTGACGGTAAGGCAGACACCAAGAGTCTGATGTTTTACCAAATTCTTTGCTGATTCCAGGCTGCTGCAGCTCCATCTGCCATGCAGTTCCCTCCCGTTTAGTTGACGGGAAAGATGAGCTTTTTCCTCAGTGTGAAACTGGGCTGTGGCATCTGCTTCTCTGCATTTGGCTTGCAACTCTTTCTGCTCACCTCTTGATTCACTGCTGTCAGGATGGTGAGAATATCTTCTCCTCTACAAGAACAAGTATGTTTTGTATTAGGGAGGCAGTTAACATCAGAAAAATGTGGTACCACATTTGGTACATCTTGATCTATACCGTTAAAACGTTTTAAACAGGCCTCAAAGCAATTCGATAGCGCTGAACACTCCGCATGGTGTTGCTCTGTCCCACACGCTGTTCCACTCTGAGTGAGCGCTCCCACTGCGTATCACCTACCTCGGCACCCAAATCAAACCCTTGTCAGTCAGAAGGAAAATGCAGGTGTTGCCAAAAAGCAGCTCATACAAACAATAGTTACCGAGGACAGCTGTACTCCAGGTGCTGGCACAACGCCTGTATGTACCAGGTCCCCTCCCTTGGGCTTCTGTAGGAAACGTAATCTTGCAGGGTAGCCATGCCCAAGAGGAAGTCTGCCTCTGCGGGGATGCAGTTGAGCTGAAATCTTGCATCTGTTTCTACACAAGAATCTTGCTCTCCAGAATCTGTTTCAATGATCACACCTTTCTGAGAAGCATCACCTTGGCAGGCCTGAACAAAAAAGACTTTGGGTTTTCCAGCTAGTGAGCAGCAATTCTGTCCAGTGAAAGAAGTGGTCACTTCCCAGATAGGCACTTCCTGCCCATCAACACCATATATAATGCCTTTTTTCCCATGAGACAGGATACAGCAAACAAAACAATCCTTGTCCGTGTGGTCTTTGCACCGGTAGGAGTTCACAATCTTACGGAGTCCCTCTGCAGTGAGGTCTCTATGTTCTTCTATTTTAAAATGAAGCTTTTTAAAGACCCTGCTTAGAGCCGCTGGAAAGTAAACAGAAGGGGAATTGGAGTTGTTTCATCATGTGAAGGTTGGACTCTGCATCTGCAAACCGCATTTCTAACAATCCATTTTTAGATCCTGCTACACTTCTATCCAGGTAGTGACATTCCCGCGCTGAAAATAAGCTAGTAGTGTAATCACTACTCATCTCTACCGAGTTCCCGTAGCTCTCAGTAAAAGGCTTCCTTGCAGTCTCGCTGCTCAGTCTGGAAAGCGTGCAGAACTATTAAGCAAGCCCTATCTCTACCCCCCCGCCACTTGCTGAAATCAGGGCCCCTGTTCAAGGGGGGTAATCGAGTCCCTAAATTCCAACATCCCCTTGCCTTTTTTTTTTTTTAAGTAAGTTGGATGTTAAACAACTAATGCCGAGTTCTGGTTCGGCAACAACTCTCTCTGTGCATCTTTCAGAAGCAGCACGCAGAGGGCTGACACAGAGCTGGCCTCGCTTGTGCAGCCCAGCTCAGGTTGCTGCTTAAGGCTGCAGTAAACTCGGTAGAACAGCAAAGCGCTAGTGACTTGTTCTGAGCGAGCCAGGAAGAGACTGGGGGGTTCATTTGGGTTTGTCAGCACAGGAAACGGAGCTGACTCAGCCACTACACCGAAGTAGCCTAGAAAGGGAAGACTGAAAACCAGACCTTTAGTACAGAAAAAGGAGGTTTGTTTTTGAAGATACACAAACTCATCTTTAACGTTCACTGTACCTGCATCCACGTCTGTCCCATTCCGATCTTTCATGTTTCTCAGTTCCGGCACTGCTTCCCTGGCTTTCGCAAAGCTGTGATTATTCAGGATCACGCACACTCCGCGGGGTTGGCTAGTCATTTTGTAAGCTTCAAGCTGTTGAAAAGCAAGACTATTGGTGAAACGACCACCCTCTCCTCCAGGTGCTTCCCAGCTCTGGCTAGTGGCACAGCAGGGTACAGCCAGCTGGCTTTCTCTCCAGGCAGCTCTCCCTACACAGCTTTGCTCCCAGGACCTGGCAGTGCACTGCCCCGGGAGCCTGTGCACAGCATGACAGCACCCCCAGACCCACATCACCACGCTCAGCCCACATGGGGGGCTGCGTTCACCCACTCCTCCGTCCCCAGCCACCTGCCAACCGCGTATTCCCCAGTACAATAAACTCGGCCCTGGCAAACGCTTCTGCAGTTTTAACGCTCCAGCAGCTGCTGCCTGTGACTTGGCTTCGGAATAAAAGAAGGGAGAGTGGTGCATTTTTCTTTTTCTACACAGTGCTTTTAACAGCTGGGCTTGTAACTGTTCACCTTGTGGAGCCCAAGAGAAAACAATGACGGTTCTAAGAAGTGACGTGACTTACGTGGGAAGAGCCATTCCAACCGCCAGGAGCATCGGGTGCCTCAGATGGTGTCAGCCATGCGGCAGGGGCTGAATACACACAGAAAAGTTTACGTACAGAACGCAGCACTAGAGAGAACCTCTGTTCCTATTCTCCACCGCCACCAGTACCTCCCAGGGTAAAGCTGCTCTCTGAAAACACTACCTTGTGGTTGAACAGCTGGTCAAGTTCGCTATAAACCGCTAGATAACCAGTTAAAAGGCAGTAAAATGCACTGGGATCCGTTATCAGTAACTAGATACTTGATCACTTTTTAGAGAGGCACCCGTGTAGAGAAGGGTAAAGCAAGCAGTGTAGAGTCCCAAAGCTGAAGAAGAGCGAAAAATCGAAAATCTAAACATTAACTTTTTCAGAGTTTCAGTTACCTCCAGGGCCCCCTGTGCTGCCCCTCTGTTCCTCTGTGATGACCATCTCTTCTTCACCTGAAAGCATTTGTCATTAGTCCTGTATGACACCAACGTGTCACTTCAAGAATAACTATGAGAAAGAGGCTTTTTTGGTTTGTTTTACCAAGTAGGTTTAATTCATACTCTTCAATTCTCTTCAACAGGCTGGTGTTAATTTCTGCACAGAGACTCTTCAGGACATGGAGGTTGCCTTCTCCCAAAATCCCCTTCCTCTCCATCTCAATGAAAACGTCGAGCATCGTCTGGGTAATCAGAAAGGTAGTTTGCTCTTAGGGCACATCCATGCTGCCACTGGGAGGGAAGTTGCAGCACTGCGTGTGCACCTAAGCTTTAACGTACTGACGGCACATGGGCCCAGAGCAGTCCAGCTGACAGGTAGCTTAACCTGATCCAACAAAATCTCAAAGTACTCCATGTACAAACATCTCAAAACATACTCATTTCCCTTCCGTGGCTCAGAGATGCCAGCAGCTACTAGGATCCAATTCAGGAGATCTAATGGCGATCCTACAGGAGTAGGTAATGTCATTTTTAGTCACTGCTTTCACTCGTTCGGCTTCCAGTGGCTATCATCCTGTGCACCTACCTGAACCACGGGAATCGCTGCAGTGACCACCTTGAGCAAGGGCAAAACGGGCATAACCATGCACATGCGGTGTAGAGATTGCTCTGAAGCAAACGGGGACCCAAGGGACAGGAGCTCTTGCCAAACTGAGCGGCAGAGTGCGGTGGTGACCCCAAGGATTTACTACAACTGCTGTCGCTAGATGGACACAGTCTCTCCTCTACAAAAAGAGGGAAAATGCTAAAAGGGTTTTTGCCAGCCAGAATAAAGTACCCAGCAGTCAGAACTGCAGGCTGAGAATGGTGTAAGAGCAGCTGGATCTCCTGCAAGGCCATTTGTAAACGCCCAGCTCTTAAGCCTTAGCCGTGGTAAGGATCTGCTGCTTAGATTCCTGTTTTCTGAGTGCAGAAACAGAACGAAAGCGTAAAGTAATAGCCACAGCGGGTCATTTGCTGCGTTCAACAAAGGCTTAGAAAGCAGCCAAAAGAAAGTTGTTTGGGCAAGAAGAAGGTGCTCATCAATCTTCCGCTGACCAAAGCCACCGAGTCCCCTAAGCCCCGGACGGTGCTCGGACATGAAGGCCTGCAACAGCTACGCATAACACCAACACAAGCAAGTCCCTTACGCTCCACAGAGCCCGTAATCCCTTTCCAGGCGCAACCGCAGTGCCGCCGTGGGCTACAGTAACAGTGGGGTTTGAGCAACCACAGCAACAAAGGAGTAAGGAAATGCTTACAGTCTTAGGGTTTAGCCTGCATTTTGGCAATTCCTTCCCCAAAAGAAACTTGAAAGACTTCAGCTCATCTCTGGTGATGTCTTCTGACAGCTGAAAGAGCAGGTGTCTAGAAAAAGAAGTGGAGGACACCATTTGACCATGCTCCCAAGCATGTCCCTTGGCACCATTCAACAGCGTCGTGCTGAACTGCCCCCTTCGCCCCCTCCCTCCAAGCACCTATTCCCCTTACGTCCCGTTTAACGCGGGGTAGGCCCAGCTCCAGGACAGCCTGACGCCAGAGCAATTTCAGCTGCCGTTCCAAAGATCTGTTTTCCTACAGCCCAGCCCACGCTGAAACCTCGCAGTCGAGACCAAGGACCCACAGCCCGTCACGGCGTCAGGCGGCACCCGGGCAGGCAGCCCTTGGGGGCTGCCAAGTATTCCAGAAAGGGCAGAAATTCACCTTCCCGTATGGCCTGTGCCTGCTTTCCCTCGGAAGATGCCTGCGCGCTGCCAAACCTCAGCCGCGTGTCCGAATCGCCGGGAGAAGCCTACAGCGACCACACGAGCGGGGCGGCCGATCCCAGGGACGCGCTCCCTGCGCAGGCTCGGCCCGGCGCCGCCCCTCGCCCGCGCACCCCCCGCCCGCGCACCCCCCGCCCGCGCACCCCCCGCCCGCGCACCCCCCGCCCGCGCACCCCCCGCCCGCGCACCCCCCGCCCGCGCACCCCCCGCCGCCGGGCACCCACCTGTAGGCCGACACCTTTGCCCTGCCCGGGATCTGAAGCTCCTTCTCCATCTCCTCCGGGCTGGAGTGCAGCTGGGCAGCCAGGAGGTCCAGCCGACTGATCCGGTAGAGCAGCTCCTTCAGGAAGGACAGGTTCCCCGCCTCGATCAAGTCTTTCTCCTGCAGCACGTCGAAGAAGTCCTGTGCCCTCTGGATGGCTTCCAGCTTCCTCCTGGGGATGTGCTCCAGGCTGAGGAACTTGAGGGCCGCCAGCTCGGCCTCGCCCAGCTCCTCGCTGACCGCCAGCAGCCGCTGCCTGGGGAGCTCCATCGCCCCGCGCCGCGGGCAAGGGCCGAGCGCTTCCTGCCGCCGCGTGGGACGGGCCCCGGGGGCGGTGCTGCTGCGCCCCCGACCTCCCCCAACCCCTCGAAACCCGCGGCGTCACTGAGCGCCCGCGCGGCGGCCGGCGGGAGCGCAGGAGGCACGGCCGGGCGTCGCCAGCTAGCCAGGGCGTGTTACAGCCGGCACCGGGAGCCAGCCGCCGGGGCCTGGGGAATCCCTGCGGCTGCCAGGAACGCAACAGCGACAGGCGAAGGCACAGTGCCGGAAGAGGGCACACGGAAACGACCGCCTGGGCATTCCCGAAGATCTCACCTGTAGTTTTCAGCACACTGCGCAGAAGTCATTGCGGATTAAACGTGCCATTCCCTGTTCCTGGTTTGGCACATCTCGAGAGGAAAAGCAGCGGAGCTGAGTAACTCCAGAGAGGATGTGCCCATGTCAGTTCGCGGTCAGAATAAGAAGGGTAACCAGCAAGGGCTGAACACACAAGGCCTCTGCGAGGAGGTCCCGAGCTGCTCTGGACTCCCTGCGGCACAGCTGCTCCTAAACGCTGCTTATTTTCCTTCCATTTCTCCCCGCGCTTGGAGATTTCCTGCAGGAGGTCTTACAGACCACAGACCTAGCCAAGGCTCCAACCAACCCAGGCTCCGCAGCACCGGAATGCCGCACCACTCAGGGAGCTAAGCGCGAACCCCTGGATAGGCGGTGGGGAAACGCACACTTAGAGCGGCCTGTGCCAGAGCCGCTGGCAGCAGTCTGGCCACGGGCAGGCTCCTCACACGTCCCGCTAACCCACCCCAAGCGCAGCACGTTAACAAGTCACCCTAGAACCATTCTGGCGGAGAGAATGGCAAACCTCCCACGGAGGGTGGGCGGAAGCTCTGGGACCCTGATGTTAAACGAATGGGCAGGGATTCACACCACTGGATAACATTATTTCCGCTCCTGCAGCTAACAGCCCTCTCCAGCTCTTCCAAGCATTTCCCTTTTCAAACAGCATCGCTCAGGTCTTGCCTGCTTTCAGCTTAAGCCTGCAGGACTTCAACCCACCAACCTGGTGGCAGCGCTTCTGCTGGCTGAAAACAGAGCACAGAACTGAGTTGTGCTACAGCGTTTGGCCTGAGGAAGCTGAAGGGAGGAGAGGCGAAGTAACTATAGCCGAGGGCCTTCGGAGAGGAAAGGCGATGGTCGCTCGCCATTCATTCTCCAGGCTGTGCTGCAGAGGAAAAAACAGTCAGGAAACTGCAGCTCCAGTTTCCTTCCTACCTCTCAGCAATGTGGGAGGGCCTCAAGCAAGAGCTTATCTTGCACCACCCTGCCACTGGCACACGTGACCATACTTTGCTCAGAACTGTAAAACGGAAAGTGATTTCCTGGATCACTGCATGAGCCACAAATGAATTCACCGGACGGCTACTTCCTGCAGTCCCTTAGAGGATTTTGACAGGGTTGTCTCTCCTTTCTAGCAGACCTTCATCAGCAGGCAATAACGTTAGCTACAGAGGTTGCCCGATTCTAACAGGTAGAACAAAATACCACACCCATGTAATGACAGGGCGTGACTGACCAGCACACCCCCCCAGCGGAGGGCAGTTCAGAGAAGGGCAGAAACCCAGTGATCTCGGGGAAGAACATGTCATAAAGAAACCTCAGTTTGCCTCAACATCAGGGAGACTGGAGGGTGACCTTAGTTTTAGAGAAGGCAGCTGCAGCCCTGCATCATCAGGTTCCCTAAGGCAATTAACAAAGAAACCCCGAGCTAACCAGACCAACACGGCAGGAGTGAATGCATGGCTCAGCCCAACACAAAAGCGTCAAAACTGGACAACTGATAAAACAGTTACACTTGGCAAAGAGCAATGGGCTTGAGCTGGCTTCAACCCCCAAGTTCCATCGTGACCGGGGATGCCCCATGCCGTGACGGTGAGCAGAGACAGGTATTGAGAATCATGGTTGTACTGTGATTCCACTGTATATCGCAATTACTGCCTTGTGCTTGGTTGTGATTTCAGTGTGTATCACTCTACCAAATCAAAACCCCAGGTAGCACCCAATATACCGAGGAAGTAAATTTGATATCCAACTGCTCCTCCTGTGGAGTGTCTGAGAGTACTGAACTCTGACACAGAGAACTATGGAAAATCAGAGACGCTGTCGATTCACCACCTCACCCCTGGAGTAGCTGCCACCTTCCAGCAAGTTTCTCCCAGAGGAGGCAGATATTTCATTTAATAATAGCTGTATTTTCTTATCCTACAACAACATTCACCAAAAAATAACGAGGTTGTTGCCACATTTCCTAACTGGCTAACTAAATGTCAGCCACAGAACTGTATCAGAGCTGGTAACACCCTCTGGTAACCGGCCACAAACAGCATTCTCATTTACACGGTGCTTGTAACGCCTCCTTACTACTGATGGAACCCCTGTGAACAGAGCTGTGATTCTAAGAACGGGCATTGTCCCTTTTACTTGGAAGGTGAAAGAGGGTAAGGGCAGCAAAACAAAACTGCATTGTGTGGAATTAGGAAAAAAGAAGTTTTGCTTCAAGAACACAAGCAGGATTGAATAAAGAACCCCTGCTTTATGGCTAGAAAAAATACAAACTACAAAAAAAGCACAAGTTAAAGTGTCTCAAATGCATCCTTTATCTTGTTATAAACTCAAAAGGGCTGTAGCCGTTAGCATCCCACACAGCTCACCCCCCCACCTACGCATTGCTGAGGATGCAAGGTAAGAACAGCCTCACTGGCCTCAGCTGCCATTATCATGAACGTCCTGAACCTGAGCTACCATCTCGCCAGCTGCTGACCAAGGGGCATCAATATGCCGCCATCGAATACTTCAACGTCAGCAAAGTAACTGCTGCTGAAGTAAGAGTGTTCGTCACGCTGCCTGTCTCTGTCAGCTCATCCAAAAGAGAAACACACCACAAAGAAAGGTGATGTGAAAAGCCAAGAGCATTTATTTCAACAGAAACAAGAGCCCGTGGGAGCTAGAGCCAGTTGCCAGGAGAAGGCGGCATCTCAGAGCAGTGGAGCTAGTGGAGTGGGTCCTTCCTTCCAGCAGTGGACAGCCATTCAAAACAGGCTGCCCCCTAAGAGCTCTCTGAAAAAAACCCACAACTAGAACCCTGGCTGCTCAGCTAAGTAAATTAATATCATAAAGAAAGCAAATATTTGGAGGAAAAGAACCAAACTTGTATCATCATAATCATCTTTTTTTGGTCCTTCTGGACAGGGATGTTAGGTTCCATGAAAAATTGTACAGCTTCACAGACAGCCAATGATTCACCTCTGGGTAAATCAGTTACCATCTTACACGTGCTCCCTGGGAAGGGATCTAGCACTCTGAATCTGTTCTTTTCTTCATATTTCGGGCACTCGTAACAACTTGGACAGAAATAGGATTTCCATTGGCATTTCCAATAACTCCTGAAAATCATAGTACTTGGAAGCGCTTCCTCACGTGAAACCCAGACGGAGCAGACTCCGCTGCTTTGGAGAGAAAGCCAGACCTGTACTCCTCCACGGCCTCACCCGACTGCGACAAATCCAGGTGCCGGGATCTGATTAAACTGATTAAACATGGGAATTGGAAAATTTAGGTTCCATGGCCCCTTGAAGGGCTGGGGATAACTACACAGATCCAGTTAATTTCTCTTGCAAATCCTCTTCCCTGTGGAAGCCCACTCCAGATGTCATTCCTGAGTGTACTCTTGTTTTTCTACTTTTCAGTTGAAGGAGATTGTGGAACTGGGAAGATCAATTGCTTCCGTAGGGTTGACGTTATCTTTGGCATCTGCTTACACCCTTTTAATACTCTTCTTCCCACTTCCTTGTTCACTTCTGTCAGGATGGTTATGAGATCCTTGTGGCTTGAACAAAAATGAAGAGAAGTTACTTGAAATACATGGTACTTGCAGCTGGGACAAGAGGCTGATCCATGCCTGCTCCAATAACGTGGCATCTCAGGGAAGGCTTGCCCTCACCCTGCCCGTCACTGAAACCGCACGCTCCACTCGGTAACCACAGAATTCAATGCGTTTGGGGGAACAAAAGCAACCTGCGTGCAGCACTGCTCCACCAGCACACAGTCCCCTACTTAGGTTACTGCCCGAAGGGCGCACTAAGATGAAAGAGAACCCAAACCTGTGCGATTCTCCAAGCTCTCTTCTGGACACCACGAGAAAGTGATGTCTGAAGAGAAACTCTGTTTTCTAAATCAAGTTCATAGTGGGGATGGGAGGGAGTCAGCATGGAAAATTATGACTAAGAACACCGGGGTTTTTGTCCGTGTAATCACTGAACAAATTTGCCTCTCATCAAGTGTCACCAGAAGAGATTTATCAGTCAAAAAAATGTTAGAATTTATGTTAACACACAAGCACACACATACAGACGCTTATCTACATGTAATGTTCCAGCATTACAACCCCACTGGCTTCATCACAGGCAGACAAGGGAAGCCACTTGTACTTTGGTTGATCTGTAGAATAACAACAATGCCCAGTTCTAGGAAAATTACCGTTCTGCAGTGTCCTGTAGGTGAAAAGCATTAAACAGCACAGACGCACAACACTGATGTTTCAGCACAGCGTGCTGAGCTACCTATGTCTGCAATACCCCAGATGTGCACGGATTGAAAGTAGTACTTACTGTGGGCAAAGCAACTTCATCTTCTCACAGAGGCACTGAATGTAAACACTGCCAGTCTCTGTGCAGCGGTAGCACTCGTAGTCTTCCACGGTGGCCATGCCAACCAGAATATCAGCTAGATTAGGAATGGAGTTCAGAGGGGTAGCATCTGTCTCAAAATGGCCAGATAAGTCTTCTGTTACTGTGACAGCTGGGTGACCTACAAAGCCTTGGCAAGCCTGGATGAAAAACAGCTTGGGTTTGCCAGCAAGAGAAGGACAGTTAAGTCCAGTGAAGCAGGAGAGTAAATCTGTAATATTTATAAACTTATGATCAACGCCTTTTATCTTGTCTTTTTCACCATGCGAAAAAATGAAGCAAACGAAACAGTCCATGTTAGTATGATCTCTTTTGCTGTATTCTTTGACTTTCGCATACATCTGATGTGCTTCTAGATCCATGTGCTCAACCGTCTCAAACTGAAGCCAGTTAAAGACCTCCTTCACAGCCTCTGGAAAAGAAGTCAGAAGGCCCTTGTTAAACACAAACAGCGACGAGGAAGGTGCGGAAACGTCTGTGTCTGCGTGGTGGGACGGATGTTAGCAGAACTGTTCAGATCCCACCAATAAACTCACCTGAGTGACTCCTAGCCCGCAACATCTAATTAGAAAGATCCAAATGCCTAAATTTATTGTTTTAAACACAACCAGGTTAAGCATCACGCTATCTAAAACAAAACCAGGTTTCGGATTATCTGATTAATCAGTACAAGTCAGTGAAGCTTACTGTGTTAAAGAAAGCTTTAACTGTGCATTGCATAGTAATCTCAGAGGCTTAAGAACACTTAGCACGTTAAAGAACCTCTCTAGAACGACAAATTCTGCCACTCTTAAATGCAGTAGGTCTCTCATTCTGTGGGATGATCAGTGCAGCAAGAAGGCAGGCAGGACAACCTGCTAACAAACGCCATGCGGCCTTCTCCGTCAACGCTGACTTAACGGTTGTGTGGGCAGTGAGCAAGTAGCTGGGAAGCAAGCAGCCTGGAGAGAGGACGGATGGAGTTCAGGCATCAGTGATGTGTGCTTTCGTGAAACACAGTTTACTTTAAGATAAACTTTCATCTTAAAAGTGACTCTTACAGGAAGACAGGCTTGGAGGAAAATTATAAAGCAGTAGCATTTATTTGAGCATTGAAGAGAATTTAAGGACGTAGAACTACTAGTCCATGATAGCTAAGAATTAAAACCAATCAAAAAGTGAAAAGGTGGAATAGTAATCCCTCCTTCGCTGTTTGGAACATATGGCTAATTAAGACAATGCTTTTTACCTGGAACAGAAAGTGGTTCCTTCTTTAAGCCATCAGCTAAACTGTTGGAGGTGGCAGATTTCCAATTCCTACAGTGACTGTCATTCCAGTTACGCTGGAGGCAAAGGAGCTCAGTGGACACGATTCTTCTTCATGGGAAAGATTAGCTAATTCTTACAGAGAACTGTGAAATTCTTACAGTGAAACAAACCAACCAGTAATTAGATTAAAAAAGTACTCACCCCTGTCTTTCTCTGTTCCTTCTCTGACTTCATCTGGATTTCTGAACATGTAGTTGTTAAGAATCACACAGTAGCCATGGGGGTTATTTTTCATCTTATATGATTCCACAGGCTGTAGAAACAAAGAAAGCAGGTAAGAAAGGAGCACCAAGCATCTGAAGGACAAATACGCTACACAGGTTGTTGGTCCTTCATGAGGGCCAAGGAAAGGAAAAGCCTAAGAATATAAGCTAGCTGCAGAGGAGAATCCACTTTGTCTCCCCGAATCCCCCCCTCCTCTCTCTGTGGTTAGGATATTATTTTGCCATGGAAGAAAGGAAGTATACAGAGACACAAATTTGCATGTACAGAGGAAAAGTTGCTGCACCCTACCATTCCTCTGAGAGTCTTTGCGGGATTCTAGTGAGGTAGCAGATTCTGTTGTTCCCTCCCATTGATCCAGAAGTATCCTGGACAGGACCTTAACATCCAGTCTCCACTATCATTAAGATTGGTGTTCTTCACGAAACAGTTACTCCTTAATTTCTTGCCTAAAAGGTTGCTGACAGCCAGATCCTCACAAAGGAACAACGCTTCGTCTTGTTTGGAAAACAGGAATTGTTCCAAGGCCTACATATAAAGCCAGAACCCTTTCAGCTCTTCCACCTGCTCAGTCTTAAGAATTTATGCTCCCCCCTCCCAGGAGTTGGATAAATACTTTAAACGTAACCTTGAGGTATTTCTCACCGGGTGTGATGTCCCTCCCTCTGCTCCTTGTTCTTCTGCACGCGCAGACACAGGCACTGGATAGCGGAGTTTTGCCTTAGAATCATTTTCTAAGAGGGACAAGATAAAAGGAACATTTTTGGACTAAAAAGATAAATCTTCCACTGAGTGTATTTCAACGGTCAACAAGCCAGTACAAGGAGTGAGGTGGAGGATGGTTTTCACATCACCAGGACACTATCATTTCGTGGAGCTGGGTCAAGCAGGGTTCCAGCTGCGCTCCATTTCTTCTCTGCTCTTTGACTGGTAGCAAGATCCAGATAACAAAAGGCTGAATGTGGGCAGGCACGCCAGGCACGCCATTCACTAGCATCTCCACTATGCGATACAGGAGTGAAAGGGGAGACCCATTTTTGTACAGGGGTACACTGTGCACCACAGCTAGTTCACTTACTTCTGAGTTTCTTCTCCAAAGAAATTTTACTGTTTGGGTATCATATCAGCGTAATCAGCGAATAGCAGCGTAATGTAAGATCTCAAAGCAACAAAACACTTCTTCGAATACACCTACCTGAAACAAATGAAGAAATCCTCCAACCCGTGACTCTACCCAAGGAAAGAAATCACAGTACCCCTTTTACAAGTTACACAGATAGGTTTAAATGGAATTTCATTTCCAGGTCAACAAGATCTGTAAGACATACTCTTTTTCTACTTATCAAGGGGCACAAAATAATAACAATACCAATAAAAAGCCATTCCCCTGACACAGGGCTTGCTTACACTACCGACCCTTGGCAATTTTCTTCTGCTCTTTTAGAGACACAAGCACATGTCAGCAGCACAAAGACATCTTGGGAAACTAGCTGGGAGCTATGCAGGGATCTGCATGGGCTGTATCTGTAGACACTCCTGTCCTGAGTCATCCAAAAGGAGGTTTGGGGGACAATTTAATAGGTCTCAGTTGTTGCTGCTTGACACACCCTGTTTCCCAAAGAGTAAGGCCCAGCTGTGGTGCCAGAAGTCACCACGTGAGACGCAGATGTACTGAAGTCCTTGAAATGTCACATATAGTACAGAAAGCGAATGGTTACAGTTTGGCCAAGTACCTGGTCTCAAGGCGCTTTTCCTTTGACTAAGAGCAAGCAGCCTGGCTAACAGAAAATAATGCTGCCCATCTCCCAGTACAAGTTTGTCCAAGGCAACTGTCACTTCCAGTCTCTTTCAGCAACTGAAAAGCTATCCTGGTCCAAACCAGGAGACCACAACTGTTTCCAGAGGAGAAAAATTGCATTTAAGGCAAAGACGGGGGAGAAGCAGGCCATTTACAAGGCACAGGATGTATATCAAGGAGAGATACAAGAAGGTATGATGGGATAATGAAGTAGCAGAAAACTCTACAAGCCACAGGTACTAAGAGCCACTCTGCCTACCTCTGGATAATGTAAGGTCTCTCTCTTATCTCTGGACTCCAAAGCTGCCAATGATGGAGCCAAAAAAATTGCAACAAACCCAGCTCTACTTTTCAAAAGTCGATTAAATAATTTACCTTTTCTTTTTTCTTCATAGGTATCAATTTTTTTCTTTACATCAGCTCTAACTTGCTTTAATATATCTTTCAGCATTGACAGATCATCTTCTTTGATTATGGCATTCCTTTCCATTTCCATTAAGACCTTCAGCATTGACTGGTAAAACAAAAACACATAACTCAAACCCACAGTGACCATCAATAACTGCAGTATCAAGCACTTCTGGACAAAGCAGAAGACAACACCCTCATTCCCAGAGACTGACCAGCTAAAGACCAATCTATTTTTCCTCCCAACCTCATTAAAACAAGAGTCAGGATGCAATGCAACTGAAGAAACACTTCACTAAGGTTAAGACAGGATCATCAGAAATTGCCTATGTCTAGGTTATCCTGCTTTGTTTCAGCAAAGCACTGATGTGGGTAACAACACGGCATCCTGTTGTGTCTCTGTGTTCAGCTGAAGTGCTGTTAAGTCACTTTTTTTTTTACACTTTCTATTACAGAAAAGGGGCTCAGGGCTAATTTTGGTTTTTAAAAGCTCAATAGTCCACCAAGTTGGAGGTAAATCTGCTGATTTTCCTATAGGTGCCACAACACAAATAGGACTTTTAAGGAAGGTTCTTCATAATACCAAGCATTTTTATAACACTGTTCATTATTTACAATGCAAGTATTAGACTAGCTCATCAAACCTCTCAATACTTTTTGGGAGGAGTTAACAAAATGCTCTTACCCCAAATTACAATAAAGAAGAAAATGCACCTCATGACACACAAAAATTTGTGGTTGAACTCACACTAGAGCTCGATTTTCTGTCTCCAAAATACTGTTTTTCCTCCAGCAAGCATCATTTTGCCTAGATACAGCATACGTACAGGTGTCTTATAAACGCCAAGCACAGACGCAAGGAAGAGCATGAGGGATTTTGTAAGAAGAAAGGATTTGGGAGACAGGTGGTGAAGGGAAAATAGGAAAACAAGAGAGCAGAAAAAGGCAGAGAGAAGATAAAATGAGGAAAAGAAAAGGGTTCCATTTTTCACACATCAGCCATCAGATAATATCACAATTCTTCCAACAACAGATTATAGTGAGAGCAGAATGCTTTCTCTTTCCTCCCTTCTTACAACAGCTAGCAGACTCTGAACTAGCCTTGCAAGAAACGTAGCAAGATCACTTTGCATACAGCATCACTCTGGAGCTTGTTCTTTGGTATTTTCTTTCGCAGCAGGAACTTCACGTTCTTGACATCTCCTGCAGTCAAGTCCTCTGCAATTTCATATAGTAGTTGTCTGGCAATAAATAGAGAAAGGCTGATTAAGAAAGGTATGAGAACTAAACCCGACAATTAATATCTGAACTGCAAAACGGCGGGTAGTCATGCTGCAGTAAATGCAATTACGCTAGGATATTCGTAAGACAACAGTACAGACAGAAACCAGGGCAGTACGCAACAGACCTGGGTTACATTTTGCACGCAAAGCTTTACTACTTCTGTACTTACCTGTAGGCCGACACCTTTGCCCTGCCCGGGATCTGAAGCTCCTTCTCCATCTCCTCCGGGCTGGAGTGCAGCTGGGCAGCCAGGAGGTCCAGCCGACTGATCCGGTAGAGCAGCTCCTTCAGGAAGGACAGGTTCCCCGCCTTGATCAAGTCTTTCTCCTGCAGCACGTCGAAGAAGGCCTTGGGCTCCTCGATGGCTTCCAGCCTCCTCCTGGGGATGTGCTCCAGGCTGAGGAACTTGAGGGCCGCCAGCTCGTCTGTGACCAAAGCCTCAGAAATGTCAAAAAGGAGTTTGTAGAAGTCTGTGCTCATTTCACATCAGGATTTGGATCTAAACACCAACAGAAGTTGATTTCATTTGTCAGTAACAGTGGTGCGACAACATCCACATCTGCCGAATAGCCCCAAATAAATACATGCAATCAAAAGTGCTTCAGCAGAGAGAGGCTGTTCCGCTATCACAGCTTGGATGCTTAGCTCTTTCGGTTGAAGTATAAAAATCTCTGTACTAAGTAAAATTGACAAAGTCACGGATCCTTCCTGCTTCCTATGGTGTGTCTAGACAGCAGGAAGTACCAATGTACGGGATGCACAATCCTGGCAGGCTGCTGCTGCTTTAGGTTGGGTTTGGTTTTCTTTCTTTTGAGGTTTGATCCCATTTGGGAGCAAGAGTCACTTGCCAGTCTGAAATACAGACTATGCAGTAAATGAGACTGCCAGGCTTTACACTCTAACAAAGATAAAGGTTTTACATCATAACAGAGATAAGAGCCCACATAAGTATAACTCTTCTAAGCTATCTGGTTTCTCCTTTCTCTATACACTGCTTCTGACCCTGGTCAGTGTAGCCAAAGCACCTCCAAGTCAAGAAAAACTTGGTTCCCAGCTCTCAGTCAATTTGTAATATTCAAATCAAATACAGATCATGTCAACCCTTTTTAAAAGGCCAGGAGAATTCTTGTCAAACTAGCTCTGTTTCACCAAGCATGAAATACCACCTCCCTTCTCCACCTCTTCCTCCATCAGCTTTAGAAATACTAAACTTGGCTTATGGATCCAACTTTTGAGCACAAGTTAGAAAATACCAAGTGCAAGCCTTCCAACTGTCTCGCCCTGACACTTCAGAGACCTGCCTCCTCTGCCTCTCTGGCAAGGGAACCATCTGCCGCTTTATTCTCCCTGCCTCAGATCTAAGGCACTTAGAAACCTCGGAGGAGAATCTCTATAGAAATGCATTCCGAGAAGATCTCGTCCCACCCAACTCACTGGGAGACAGAAACGGTGACAACAGCAAATCAGAACTTCCTTGTCCTACACTACGGGAGTACTAGGCAGCCCATTTTAATGTTACTGCCACTGCAAACCTTCTGATACCAGGCCTAGTAACTCCAAGGTAGCCCAGCTGACTAACTGCATCAGTACTACTGTCAAGATTGAAGAAACCACAAAGTAGCAGTCATTGTACTCCCCTCCCCTCCAAGGACCACTCTATAGCAAAGCAGCTTTTTGTGGCATGCCCTTCTTGGTCAACATTCCATTAGTTAGCAAGAGGGAACATACAATTGAATCTTAAATATCTGTCTATCAAAAACCTGATAAACCAGCAAAACGTGTTGTGATGCAGCATATACGGTTCATACTCTGGCCCCAAATACTATTTTCTTTAAATCCACTCAAAACGAACTCTTAAACGGACTAGAATCCATACCATTCAGTCCGTATAACCACAAACCCACTAGCAGCTGAATGAATCATATGTGCTTAACCGCACAATTGAGTGAGCTCAGGTCTAACTGTGTATTTTCAGAGCCACACTGGAAGGAGTATTTTCTTGGTGTATAGTTATGAAGTTACCTTCTTTCTCACACAAATCATGCCTTTTATTTAAGTTACAAGGCGTGTGCTTATAAATGTGAATTTTTCTGGTAAAGGGAATTTTCATTTTTATTTCTCAAAGGCTGTAAGTTTCAAACCCACAAAATTATAGCAATTAGAACATATGTGCCACCTACACACTGTACTTAAGCCTGCTTGTAAATACAGGAAGCACACTGAAACAATGCTTAACTGCTTCTGTCTTTTTCTCCCACTTTACTAAAAGACACAACAGATACCACAAGCAAACTACTACTACTACTACGACTGTTAATAATAATAATTTTACATCACTTACGTGGAAGGACAGGCTGGAGGATTGCTGGAAGAATTCTGAAAAAAGCGAGAGCCACTCTAAAGTCCCAAGAAAGTACTGCCTTTTGTACTAAGGTCTATATTGTCACATGATTTACAAGAAGTATGTCATAACGCAGTCATAAACTGCGGTCATAATGGAGCAGTCCCCTACTCCACCTATCGCACTTTCAGTTTCAGGAAATTATTACAGTGCTTGTGAGAAAAAACAGGTAAAAAAGCCACAAAAGTAACCAAGTTTTGATTTTGTTTGAAGGGGACACACCAAGGAGCACAGCCAGAACTTTCTAGTGTACAGTATCTTTGCTCCCATACATAAATTCACAGTGAGGGGCGGGTGAGTCAATTCCTTCAATTTACTTCCCGTGTGAAAACATCTTGGTCCCACTGCCCTGCCGCATCACTACATCTTCCACAACCTACCTCATTCCTCTGAGGTCCCTCTCCAACTCACCCAATCTATTTTTAACATGCACTTTCATGAAAGATTATTTCTTAAATTAAAAAAAAACCCCGTCAACTATCGACACCAAATTCAGTAGCAGGACTCAGAGGATACAGGGAACAGAAGGCTAAACATTCCTTTGAAATTCTGTAATGTCTGTCCCCATTTACACAAGAATTTAAGCAATAATTAACTTTTGGTGTTTCCACAATCTGAAGCAGAGAACTCTGCTTTCAGCGGTAAGGTTCCCAGTACGATCTGCTTGCCACCAGTATCTTCCTTGAGGCAGGAAATACACCACCAGCAATCAACAGAGCTACCAGACTCTGTGAAGCCTGTGAAATCAGCATTATGAAAAGAGAGAGTTCGGAGGGCTGGAATTCATTAAAATTTCGCAATGAAAACATTCATTCATTTCAACATATTTACCTTTATGAACTCAAAGTTGTCACACACCCTTCGATAGCGCAAGGCATACAAATTCCTTCCAAAAGGCACACATTAGTAACAGTTCAGAAAACGTGTCTGACTTATTTCACTCGCACAAGTTGTCCTTTGATCCGAAGGTTGGGAGTGGCACACAGGGACACCACAAGCACTGTCTGATCTTCAGGTCCAAAATGGTTGTCTCCATGTCATCTCATGCCTTAGTTCCTTTGTGTCTTCTTAACTGAACCGAGACTCCAGTTACAGTTGGAAAGAGGAAGCACGCTGTGATCAGCACTGTGTGAAAAATAATTGTGGACAAGACCAAGCCCAGCTTGGCTTTTTCCAGATAAAGGCTTATCCCATCATGCAGCGGTTTCAAGGACCAGCCCTCCTGGCACTGTTCTTCCTCTTTATCTTTACTGTTTCACTTCTTACTTCTTCTCTCACCCTTCCCCAAAATGTTCCTGTCCTTTTATTAACACACAGTCTCTCCCATTTCTCTCAGCTCCCCTGCACCCAGGTTTTGTCCCTCCAGCTTCTTCTCGGGCTGTCTCAGTGACCCAACCTATTTCTTCTACAGCAGCCTGCCAAACCATCTCTCCCAGAAAGGCTGGTCTTGAGGAAGCGAAAATGCTGTGGCTGCTGACTACTCAGCAGCTGTACTGACTGTGGCCTCTACCGGCACGAGGCGGGATACGCGGCTCCTGCACAAGAAAATGACCATCGGGAGGGACAGGACACTTGTAGATGTTACAAATCCCACTTTTAAGATCATGATCTTCCCAAAATAACAACTTCCCCAACAGAAAGACTATTTTTATGCTATTTCAATTCAAATCTTACAAGTGCTGCACAAGTCACAACCCTTTAATTCTGTAGATGGAGAGCGTGCCCATGCTTCCGTATGCCATCAGCAGGAGCCAACCATGTCTTTTTTTGTCTTAGGCTGACTTCTTTCTGGCACAGCGCTGTATTACTAGAGTCACACTGAAGGGGTACAGTGCGGACAGCAAGGAGCAACGATTATCTGAGTTGTATGAAATCCACCCACTCTCTCCGTCATGATTTACGCCCAGCTGGCAACTGAGCACCACAGAAAGCCACTCGCCCACTCCTCTTCCCCCACCCCCCAATCCCCAGAGGGATGGGGAGAAGAAAATACAAGGAAAGGCTTGTGGGTCACACAAGGACAGGGAGGGATCACTCATCAGCTATGGTCATGGGCAAAACAGACTTGCCTTGGGGAAGAAAAATCCATTTAATTAGTTACCAATCAAATCAGATTAGGATAATGTGAAATAAAAACAGATCTTAAAAACACCTTCCCTGCACCCCTCCCTTCTTCCTGGGCTCAACTGCACTCCCCATTTCTCTGCCTCCTCCCTGCCAGTGGCACAGCAGGAAGGGGAATGGGGGTTCTGGTCAGTTCAAGCGTCATGTCTCCTGCTCCTTCCTCCTCAGGGAAGGACTCCTCACACTCTGCCCCTGCTCCAGAGCAGGGTCCCTCCCATGGAATACAGTCCTCCATGAGCTTCTCCAGCATGAGTCCTCCTTCCCACAGGCTGCAGTTCTTCAGGAACTGCTCCAGTACGGATTCCTTCCACAGCATGCGGTCCTTCAGGAGCACCCTGCTCCAGAACGGGCTTCCTACAGAGTCATGACCCCCACTGGGCACAGATGCCTGCTCTAGCGGGGGGCCCTCCCTGAGCTGCAGGTGTGGGTCTCTGCTCCCCCGTGACCCTCCGTGGCCGCAGGGCACAGCCTGCCCTCTCACCACGGGCTGCGGGGGAAAGCTCTGCTCTGGCCCACCTTCTCCCCATCCTTTCTTCAATGACCCGGGTGCCTGCCTTGTTTCTCTCACATCCCACTCCTCTCTCCACTGCAGGTTTTTCCCCCCACTCCCTCTTAAATATGTTATCCCAGAGGCACTAATTGGCTTGGCCTTGGCCAGAGGCAGGTCCAGCTTGGAGCTGGGGAAACTTCTAGCAGCTTCTCACCGGAGCCACCCCTGTAGCTCCCCCTGCTACAAAAACCCCATCATACGAACACAATCCACTGCCCCAAGACTCGCAAACTGCTATCTTACAATACGCTACAAGGGATGATGCAGAAACGTCAACCAACCTTGCTGAATGGCAGCTGCGATTACAGTGCTAAGCCTACCCTGCCTTGTGCTGACAGAGCACCACTGCCTGCGCCCAAGCATTACAGCATGCAGCCACAGAAACACAACCCTCACCACACACAGGCAAAGTATTAGCAATGAGCAGTACATGTCATGGGGGGGTGAACTGGGTCTGAACCAACCGTGTTACAAGCGAGGGAGACTTTCCCAGTCTTTTATACTGCACAAGCGCGGATCCCTCTCCCCAGGGAACTCAAGGCAGAAGTCTCCTCAGACCCTTCTGTCTGCCTCTACCTACCTATGATTTAACTGGAGACTACCCAGGCAGAAGTCTCCACAGAGAAAGCAACGTAACATGAGGATGTTCTCTGGCTACCAAGCGTAAAGGGAAAACAGGATCCTGCAGAACAAAGCCCAAACTGTTGACAGTGTTTACTCCATACTGATAAAAATTCAGCTGTTACCTAAACATACAAACCAAGAACTTGATGATTCTATTAGAAAATGTTTTGTCAGTAGAATATATAACATATGCTATCTGTGGCACAAATGTGACTCACGTGGGGCAGCCATCCTAGCTCAGAAGCCTCAAAATGTGATGGGTCACAAAACTGTCAATTTGCCATGACAAAAAGTGACCATCGTGTTTTGGCAAACTGGCTGCATTTCAATGCTCTGTATGATACAAAACTCCCTTCCTAAAAATCCTGGGTAGTGCAAGCTAAAAATTGCATCCAACAGCACTAGACAGCACTCTTTGAAATCTTCACTCTAACTTATGGCTAGTAATCATACATACCAATCAGTGTTTTGATGAAATAAGCTAAGTTTCACTTCAGCCTAAACCCCACTGATTCATGCAGCCCAGTGAAGCGCATGGGCCGGTCAGGAGCAAGGATAAGCCTTACTCCAGTACATAATTTTCATCTCATCAAGCACTTAAAGAAGTATGAATTTAATGTGGTAACAAACAGGAAGGACACACACACACGTAGTAAATGCTCATAACACAACAACATGACATTATTTCAGTTAACTCACAAAATGCTCTGTTAGAAGCTTAATCAACAAGAAGCCTTGTTTCTCATATGGCTGCATTTTAGATCTTAAACCACGAAACAATAACCAGAAAATTTAATGCTTTACAAAGTTAATCAGCCTGATAAACCTACACAGATACGCTGCTGAATCCCGTATTTCACAGCATGCAAATCTTCTCACTTTTCTGCCCAGAAGTGACAGGGAAATGAGAGTTCACAAGGTTTCACGAGGGCATCCTGGCTTTACTCAGTCTTGGAAAGATCTCATTGTACATGAGGTTGATGTCAGACCTTAGCCGGTATCAAGTATGCACTGTGGAACAAATTACTGATTTCATCAAGTTAAACATCATTTAAAATAGAGATGGAATAAATCCTCTGCCACTTACTACTTAAGCTTTCTCCTCTTCATTCCCACCTTTGTCTTTCTCTATGAACATAGCTAGTGGATTTAGAAGCAGGATTTAAAACTGTTAGCCTGCAAAATAAAACATGATGAACCTAAATCAGAGCATTAACAATCCTGGTTTAGATGCGGAAGACTACACGCAACCCTTATGCTGTCAGAAAAACATTTTTGTACCTCCAGTCTGTGCAAGCACAAAAATGTTTAACATGATAGAAGCATGCTTCTTCCAGCCCTGATAACTCTGAATCTACAGATGATGTAAACAGCTGTCACATGGATTGTTAAAACTGTGTCTCCTCCAGTTTCACAGTTTGCTTGGCAAAAAATTTAGGAGGCCTTGCCTTGAAGCTAACAGTTCCTCAGGATTCCACGTAACTGCCTTAAAACAGGTAGTGTGGCGAATTGCATTTAAAGATGTGCTGGTGAAAGGATGTATTTTAAAAGCCTCAATGTTGCTGTGAAGGAGGAGGGTCTCTAGGTACTGGGAATATAAATTTTCTTCGTAAGGTGTATGCCGGTTGGGGCATCTGCTTCTTTGTCCCCCAGCGGTCAACACGTCTGCCCACATCTTCATTAACTTCCGTAAGAATTGACAAAATATCTTCGCCCCTGCAGTGAGAAGAGCAAAAATTAAAAAGTGACTTAATACGGAGATGACACTCCATTTAACACCCCCCAGATCACCTAGAACATGATCTAGTATAAACACTGAAACCACTAAATACACATCCTTTTCTCCAAATTTCTCATCCTTTGCTCTCATTTGAGTCATATTACAAGAACCAGAGCCCCTTTCTTACTCTGTCTTGCTTGATTCAACCAGTACAGAAAAATAATGGAATAAGGTACCTTTACCTAAATCCACTCAAGAAACAGATGGCACTGCCTTAAAGAATACAGATGGGAGGTTCTGAAGTCTTTTTACAATAAACTTCACATTCCTCAGATTATCTCTACGGTACTAGCATTGTTTCTGTAAATTTATCAGTGGCAAGCAAGCAAATCATCAGTTTAGCTAATTTAGTTCACCTCAGAACACGCGTTAATGTTCCTAGATGAGTTTGCCTTTGGAGAAAAAAACCAAAAGGGGAAGTTCCTCCCATTTTTCCAGAGAGCTAAGCAGAGCATTTACCTTGGTACCAACAACTGTAGCTTGCTGCACAGGGCCTGAATATACCAAGCACCATCTTGAGTGTGTCGAAAAGAGACATATCCATCAATTGTGGCCATGCCTAGGAGGAAATCAGCCTCCTCAGGAATACTTTCAGAAGGAGAAACGTTCTGTCGCATGGAGGACAAGTCAGGAATTCGTGCATCAGCTTCAACATAGACAGGACACTGTATCTCTTTCCCCTGGCACGCTTGGATGAAGAAGAGTTTGGGTTTTTCAGCGAGCTGCGGACATTGTTTGGCAGTGAAGTAGGACATGATCATGCGGATTGACACAAGTTGCGCATCTTTCCCATAGATTGCTCCTGACTCTCCATGAGACAGAATACAACATATAAAGCAGTCCCTGTCTTTGTGATCTTGGAAATGCTGCCAAGTTCGCATGACATCTTTAATCTCCTCAGACGTCAGATCTCTGTAAACCTTCACATCCAGACCAAGCCATGTGAATACTCGCTCCAGTTCCCCTGTAATTAAAAGAAAGACAAAACGGAAAAATTGAGGCAGTAGAAAACCACTTCATGAAGTCACCGTGCAAGCTCATCTGAACCAGGAAAGACCTTACACCCTAGCACTTCTGCAGATTCATCCTTATACTAGCATCAACAAAAGGCTAATTGGAATAAAAAAAAAAGACAGCGTCAGTTCAAACAGAGTTCCTGGATTTTTCTAGACAAGTTTCAGAAAATACAGTAACATTTTACCATATACAATGACACAGTAAGTGAACTTACAAATGACACCTGAAAATATGAGGAATCCCCTTCCCAAGTTTCAGATTAGATCTTTGAAAACTGCCCCCACATCATTATTTTCCAGTTGCAGTTTTGACTATTAGTTTCATACACAAGACAGAAATACAATGAACAGAATAAAATAAGAAATATGCACAGAGTTGCTTGATCACTGAATTTTGCATTATATTATGTAGAATGACAGTTTATTATATATGTTATTAATATAGTTAGTATAGCGATAGATAAAGGCTAAGTAAAAAGAGATTCTTAAAACGATTCAAGAATTGTCCAAGTGCATCAGAAACTCAGTGGTTACTCATCTTTTAACCCTTCCTCCCCTAGGATACCCAAATTACCTAATTTAACACATATCAAACATTTTACTCCTAAAGAATATTAACTCACTAAAATATAGACAATAAAACATAGAGCAATACTACACAATCACCTCATGTGAGGAAAGAGAGAGACTAACCCTCAAAAAATCTCACTTCAGCAACTTACCAGCATCTTTGCAAGATCCCTTCCTCTCCAGGAGAGGCGCATCAAAGTTCACATTATTAATAACAAGACAAATTCCTCTGTGTAGTCCATCCATTTTGTAGCATGTCATCTTCTGCAGAAAGGAGAGGAAAACAGCTCACAGCCTCAATGAATTTAATCAACTTACCCATATGTCCTTAACATGTCTCAAAACTGGCATCCAAAAATTAGAGGCGCCTAAGACTGCGGGTTACTGTTGAAAAGCTGGACCTCAGTGGTGCCTCCTTGTGTGAAGACATGGGTGAAGCCTCAAGCACACTCGCACCATACTATCAAACTGTAGAGGAAAAGTTTAGCAGCTGGGTTGGTCATCTGTAGGCAGAAGGGAGGATTCAGCAGCCAACCCCTGCAGTCTGGATTGGTGATGGGGATAGAACTCCCCAGCGGTTTCCATTGTCACAACAATAATTTAACTTCCGAAGGCAGAGGCTGCACAGTGAAACTATAGGATGTCAGACAACTGAGTTGTTTTTTTCGAGAGCAGTGATGAATACCTGGAGCAGGTGGTTCATACTGATCCACTGGAAAGGGATGTGAACAGACATCTCACATGCCCTTGCATGACAAATGTCATTAGAGGGAGGAAGACCTCACATCCCCAAGTATTGAAAAAGAAGGATTTAAGAGATTGTCTCAAACCTTGGATTCATTTTTGACATTGCTGAATTCTCCAGGCACTTCCAAGTTCATTTCAGAGAAGGCTTGCATAAGATTAGCTGCTTTGTTTTCTAGGGGGGGAAAAAAAAGTCAGCACAGATGTTTATGAAGAGAAACCCAATATTGGTGCATGTCACAAAAATGAGTCTAGCTGCAATACAGCACTTTTTGTATTTGAAACACTGTTTCATTGAAAGAAATAATTCCTCTGTATGAGATAGCATAGGACCAAAGGATTCAAAGGATCTATTCTGAACATGTCTCCAGTTATTTTTATTATATGTGTTTGTGACAAAGGCAAGGGTTCTGTTTTTATTGGTATTGTGGAACAAAGATATCCATGGTACGCAAGTAGATTCTACCTGAAACTTTCAAATGAATTTTTCATTTTGAAATCAGCTTAAACTATCATAAGAATGATACACAATGTTACTACTGAAGCTCCCACTGCAGGGGTTTTGTGTTCCTGAATCACCGATAAGTCTCAGACCAACTTTCAGAGTAAGGCTGCAGGGCCAGAGCTTGAGAGTGGGAAAGAGCTGACAGATGCTGTACCGCTACACTTTGCAACGGGTCAGTTTGACGTGGAGTTGCAAACTACCTACTGCTATTTGTACAGAATCTGTTCAGAGGTCTGATCCAAAAATATAACTTTATTTATAGCTGCTTTATTTAATTCTTCTGAATGACTTAAAACGCTTGCCTCCTTTTGCACAAACCATACACTTTGTTTAATGCTTTCAAAACATCCACGCAACACCCCACGCTCTTCAACATAACAATCTATGCAGCAAAAGAAGGCAGAGCTAAAATCCTGCACCCAAAAAATCAACAACTCAGTTTTATAAACAGTCATAGTGCCCCTTTCTCTTGTCATCCCTGGGATATTTAAACAGAAAGCTTGTTTGCTTTCAGGAAAGACATCACCTTTTTGCCTCTAGTCAGACCAGACCTTATTTTGCTTCCCAGAAAGCACATCAGTTAGTTTCTAGATATCGACTGACAAAGTACGCAGGATTTGCCAGTTTTGCCTCTTTTATGTAAGAACAGAAAGCGTTCAGATCTATTTGTGCAGAAAACAAAAGACCCTTCCAAGAAAACGGCAAGGGAAGTGTGTTGCATTAAACCAAATGCTTGAGATTTCCCTGAGAGAGTAAAGGAATGCAACGTTAAACATAAAGGTAATAAAAATTAAATATATTTTCAGAAATTCTTACCATTGATATTAGAACCGACAGATTTGATTGAGATCTCCTATTTTATGGGTGAGGGAATACCATGTTAAAAATCATTATTATATATAATAGTTTTCATATTCATTTTAGCAAAATAGGCTTAATGCAAAGCTCTAAGTAGTGAGTAGGAAAAATAGTGAATTCTTCAGAGTAGCAAAGCATTTAAGAATGAAATTAAAAAAGCTGGAAACAACTATACCTTCTCTTAAGGATAAAAGGAAGCAGCAAAGAATTTTCTTTCACTTCCAAATTATCCTCTTACTATAGGGGTAAGCAGTCACTATAACCGAAATAAAGGTCCCAACATAACCCCGTATCAATTTTGTGGGACAGTCAATTATTTGACTATAAATCATTATAACTAGTGATTCTAGTCCTGCCTAAGAGGTATCATCTAGCTGTAAGTGTCAATGGTTTCTTATACAGCATGGAAAGAGTGTATAACCTTCATCATTTTAAAGAAAAATCAAACATGATCATCAGGATTATGGAAACAGTCTCTTAGTCTCTTTAAAAAAAAAAAATCTTTTGAACCTATGGTTTCTTAATAAAACTACATTCACTTTCTTAATGTGCCAAGTGCCACGCATTGAAGGCTTCCCCAAACCCTCTGCACACGTAGAGCAAATACAGCTCAAAGCAGCAGTAATGCAAACCCTTCTGATACTAAAAAGCTTATTTTCCTCAGCCCTTGTCTACTAGAACTTCAATTCTTGGAAGTATCCTTAGAAAGATCATTGGGTTTCCTCATTCAGAACTGGGTTAAAACTCCATCCCTTCTTCTCCTCCTCCCCAGACAGATCAGTTACAGCCCTGATAAGTTGCCCAATTTCATTCATCATGCAGCTGCAGGAGGGGTTTAACTGACCAAGGACTGGGCAAAAATGGAACCACTTCCTTTAGCATCAACAGTTTGAACTGATCACCCGAGTATGATGTTAGCCTTCAGAGACAGTTTAGTGTTGATCAGCCAAAACTTTAAAAACTGACTGACCCATTCTCTAGAAGGCATTTGCTCTCATCTCTCTTCCTAACGTGATTTTTTTCCCCAATTGCACGCGACCAATAGCAGCACTTTTGACTTCCGCTATTTGATACTGTAAGCAACTGTATTTCTTACATGCTGAACAAATATGCTTGTTCCCTTCCTAAGCCAAGCAAGAAGATTTAGCAAAAATATCTCACAGCCACTACGGTTTCAAAGTAAAGGCAAGAAAACACCTCAAGCACCCCCCAAACCACTAAAACCCAAGTTGGCAGTAGGGACTGCAGTGTACCTGTGAGGAAGCGAATACACTGATGTCTCCAGAGTGAGGCAGTGAAGGTTTCTTGGCTGGCATTGTGTTCTCCTGCTGAGGCAGAGACACTAAGAGCAGAGAAAGACAAAATGAGAGAAGCCTTTTAGCTAAACCAGTGTGAATCTACACATTAGGCAAAGGCAGATCTATATTACTGATATATTAAAAGAGAAAGCAACTTTGAAACACACTCAGAAGGCATGGGGGAATGGAACTCGTGAAACACTGAGTGCCCTTGCACCTCCTAGGGAGATGTAGCTTTGCACTTCCCAGAATTTGCTTCCCAGTGCTTAAATACATGGAAATAGAACTTCTTCCCCAGTATGTTTACAGTCACATTACCAACTGCAGTATAACCCCTGGTAATGTGAATCACACACTCAATAACAAAGTTTACCACATGCATACACAGTTTGCCTCAGCAGCTTATTAGCAGGCAGCTACCTTGTTGTAGTGTACCTTCATACATCACAGAGTGCCTTCTACAGGACAGTCATCATCGTCTCAATACTATTCATGGGGAACAGAGAAATGCGACAGAACTGTAAACAGATTTTTGGTTTCCCGGCCTATTCTGTATGTGCTAGACTGCCCTGCATGGCCTCAGATACTCCAGCACATCCCTACTGGAATTCAGCTAGGAAGTAATGCAAGCTGGGGACTGTTATACCAAATTTGTGTGTGAAGATGAGATTCCACTCTAGCTCCCTTTCCACCATTGCACATGTAGGACGTTGAGGTTCAGTTGCTCAGACCCTTCTAGTGCTTCCTGCATTTTAGCAAACCTACTCCCCGACTCTGAATTTCTCACCTTTTGGCCTTTTGTAGCAGTTTACTGTTTCCAGGAGATCAGGTGAAACATTCATACAGACTTCCTCCAGCATCTGTACATTGTTTTCAGTTAACAGGCCCTGATTTTCCAATAAAATCATCAAGTCCAGAGCAGACTGACAGCCAAGAGGAGAGAGTAAAATATAGTTATTGTTCCTTAGAACTCAAAATCTGCATCAACCCTGTCTGCCTCCAACAATCACATTATCATCTGCTTTGCTTCCTACCAAGGTCCAAACAGTCAATTTTCCATCACTGTGGGAGGTGGAAATGTTGTTCCATGGAAAGCTACTGGTTGCATTATTTGGGGATGGTCTTGTTCGTACAGATTCACCCAAACCATATTAATGACTCTTAGTTTCAAGAAGGCTTTATTGCCGTGAAACGATACCAATGACACACGGACACGAGTCTCATTTGCACCTGGCGCAAGCAAGGCAAAGATTTGATTTGTCACCCTTTTATGATCTAATGCAAGACTACCAACTGTCAACCTTGGCAGAAAGCACTAAATTCCACACTCCGCTGTCAGCAGCTTCCTCCTCCATAAATACTGACTCGCCTAGCTGCAGATTATGCCCTATTCTGCCAAATGCTCTTTTCTTCACGCTTTTCCTCCTATTTCCCCCCACCCTTCTTCACTTCCCGACATATACACATATGGCTCTCTCCTCACATACAAGAGTTGTCCGCCGCTTTGGAAGATAGTCTCGCAGGAGGAATATGATATCCTTCAACATCTCGTTGGTAATGTTCTCTGACAAGTCATACAGCATCTGCCTGTAACAGAGATCCAGGGAGATAAATGCAGAACAGAAGATGGTGTCGAAACGAAAAGCTATTTCTACCTGAGAATTTAAAGCTGGAAAGGGAAATGGTATGGCACAGATGGCAGTAATGGACAGAACAGAATCCTACTGCAAGCTTACCTGTACGGAGATACTCTTCCCTTCTCAGGCAGATATTCTTGCACTTTCTCCTTGGTATAACCAAGTTTCTTGAGCAAGGAATGACATTTAATTCTGTATAAGAGTTCAGCTAGTAGGAAAGTATCTCCCTCATTCAGATATTCTTTAGCCATGAGAAGCTCAAAGACGTCCACTGCTGACTTCACATTTTCCAGCTTTCTGAAGGGGAGCAAGTCAGTACAGAGAAATTTTAAAGCTGCTACATCTTCAGCCACCAGATTTTCATCAATGAAAAGAAGCTGCTGACGGAACTTCAAGCTGACATCATCCTCCATGTTGCTGGAACCAAAGTCTCTCTGCCTAAAAGTAGAAAGCAGACACTGGTAATACCTGAATCTTCAATACAACAATCCTTGTTAGGATACTCTTATTAGATTTCACCCAACAGCTCTTTGGAAGCCCTGAATTCCCTGCAAAAAAGGAGTTTCCTTTTAAATAAATCTGAAACATTTATTTCTCCAAATACAAGACTACAACAATGACCAGGTTTGGCATAAGCTCTGAACAACCCATTCTACATTTGAAGTTAGCCCTGTTCAGTGCTAACTAGTTAGCACTATCTAGTGCAGAAGACTGAGCTAGATAACCTCAAGAGGTCCGTAAGTTCTGCTTCTTTCAAACATCTTCCACGTTCAGATCTTTGCTTCTCTCCTCCACTGTAGGTGGGAAATAACTTATTACAACTCTCAGTGGGGAGAGTACAGTGGTTCACACACATTCCATGATCTGCCTCCTCTGGCTGTAGCAGGGAGGTGTGCCTCTGTTACAAGCCTGACACCCAAGCTGAAGCTGTGGGATATCCATCCACCCCCAGACCGTGTTTCACATTTGGCACAGGAAAACCCTAAAGCCTTCCTTATAAGTAAATGTCAGCTAAAACATAATAGCATTCAGTCTAAATAGTCTCTGCACAAGCAACTTAATCTTACTGAAGTTTAATAGAGACTAATTACCCTTCCACTACACCAACTTCTTCCACGTAGCTGAGGCAGTTCTTTTCTGCCTGTGGAAGGTTATGTAGGTAAAAGGATGCTTCAGTGCCTTCTGCCCAAATGGGCAGGCAGATCTTTAATCTTTTGTTTAGAGCAGCTGGAAGCAGCAAAGCTTCCTACATGAGGGAGCACAAGAAAAAAAATCAGGGAAGCCGAGTAGGAACAGAACCTCTGAATCCAAAGCCTTTGAAAGGAGGACAGCTCAGCAGATAAACCACAGAGGGTATCACAGCATGTGGAGGCAGAGAAGAGAATGTTACATTTTGTGTTCAGAGGCAGATAGAAAATATATTCCTCAAGTCCAGATGCCCAGTTAGGAAATGAGATTTGACACAACACAGGATTCCTGAATCATGTCCTGTCCCTAAGTTACAAGTCAGAGCCTGTGCAAAACCCAAAAATGTCAGATTGCTTTTTCTTTTATTCAAACTTACTCCCCCCAGCTCAATACTTGTTCTTCACATTCCTTCTCTCGTATGAAATCCCATGTGTTGTGATATTCTCTTAAGCTGCCATCAACAAGGTTCAGATCTCAGCCAGTTACCCACACACAGAAATGATTTCACAATAAATCTGTTTAAAATAATTTAGCTAAAAGCTACTTTCAAACCCTATTTAGATGCTTTAATTAACTAAATTTAGCTGAATAACTTGGGTTAAACTGATTCCTGCCTAAACTAGCAAGCCTATATAATCTAGGTTCAAACTTAGTTATGACAATTCAGAATTCAGAGCCAATGATTTCAACAGTTAAAAAAACATTGCTTTAGGAGAACAGGGCAAGTTGTGTGTACACCAGGTGTCCATAGTCATTTCATCAGCCAATCAAACTGAAGCAAGATCCAGCACAAATTCCTTCATCTACCTGCAAAATAGTTTTCAATTCTGTGTTGCTGGCATTCTTGGAAAGCTTTTTTCACTCCAAACATTTCCTGCTTGAAATCGGAATACCCTCAAGACCTCTCAATGCATGTCTGTAACCTCTCTTTCCCG
Organism: Rhynochetos jubatus; assembly: GCA_027574665.1. NCBI lineage: Eukaryota > Metazoa > Chordata > Aves > Eurypygiformes > Rhynochetidae > Rhynochetos > Rhynochetos jubatus. Next base: position 14,578,888 of record CM050654.1, on the reverse strand, counting down.
CCTCCGTACCCAGAGCAGGCTGGGCTGGCCCCCTCTCCAGCACTATAATGAAAGGCAGTGGTTCCAGCTCACTGCCTGCTCATGCACTGCTCGGCTTACTGCTACAGTGGCTTTACAGTCCTCTACCACTTCATATATTTTACAGGCCATTTATAAAGCTTCATGGTAAAAACCAGAGTCCTAAAGCCAAGAAGGAAAACGAGCAAACAACCCCTACTCCGGTAAAACAAGATGCTGCCAAACACCCAGCACTAACATACACGGGGCCCGGCCCGCCCCGCCCCCCAGGCTCACTCTCACGTTCGCAACTGGGGACCGACACACACAACATATCCTTACAGAAGGAAAATCCCATAAAAGAAGCAATTAGGATTACCAAATTACTGTTTTCTCCTCTGACCGAGGCACTGCCAGGCTGAAAGATTTAAGAATAATGCCAACCCACGAGGCACAGGGGAATGCCGAGGCTCAGCCCCCAGCCCCGCCAGCACGGGGCGCATTCAGCTCCGGCCCGCGGGCAGCCCGGCGGCAGCGGTACAGCACCGGAAGTACGGCGTGGATTTCGGCTCCGGACTCTGGGGCTGAAGCCTTCCATCATTTCCTCTCCAGTTCAGTCCCCGCTTTCTTACCTCTTCCCTGAATCCCGAGCCCGTCCCCCTCCCGGCAGCTCCTCTGAGGGCGGCGCTCGGCGCTTCCCCGTTTCGTTCCCGTCCAGCCCGCGGGGCGCGCTGAACTGCTGACTCACCGCCCCCGGCCTCCCCTGCCGAAGCCGGGAGCGGCCGCGCTGCCGGCCCACGCCGGGTAGGAAGGAGGCGGCATCCCAAGCGCCGGGGGGGAGGAGTTGGGGGCACGTCCGCTGCCACCGGGCGCCGCGCCGCGGGAATCGGCTGCGCCGCACCGCCCTTCCGCTCGGCCGAGCCCGGACCGGGGCCCTCCCAGCGCTCGGCCGCCTCCGACCCGACCCTCCGGCCCAGCAACTTCGCTAGGCAGTTAGAAAAAATCAACTGCCACGCTTCCAGGACGAAATACTGGCGTGGCCAGTACCTGCTTTTGGTGCCAAGCCATCTTAAAGCAGGGTACGCCGCAAAAAAAAGCCCCCAAACGTTTTTGGCAGAGTTTTCACTGACAAGAAGCCGAGAGCAGTGCTTGCGGGAGAGCGCGCCAATGCCGCTCCCAGGCGGCTCTGTCCCCTCCGGGGGCGGACAGGCGAGCAGGCCCTGCCCAGTGCAGGCTCCGCGGGGCTTTCAGACTCTGCGGGAACACCCTCGGGTCAACGGAGCCGGAATGGGAGTCTCCCCGCTCATGCCAAGCAGCTGCTGGCCGACACAGCACCAGTGGCCGGGTCAGCCCTTGAAACAACAGGCTCACTGTCCTTCACTCCGCCAGCTCCATTCTACGGAGCTGCAGAGTTTCAGTCACGTTTAACAAGCCTTAGAGCTCCACAAGATGAGTTGAACAAGAATTTCAAGAGTTACTTTGTGGTCTAGAGGGAAACAGGGACAATCAGTGAGACTGCATGCAGACCTTCAGAAAATCTGCCTGAAAGCCAGCATTTGTCATTTAGTAGTAACAGGACCAGTTTTGCCAAGTAATGATGCTCATTTAGTAATGGCACTGATCCAAATGACATTTCTATGATGTTTCTACAAAACACTGAAATACACTCTCAAGGTAACACAAATATGAAAATAGAGCACATACAGAAAGGCATAATCCACAAATCAGAATTCCTGAAAGACTTGCAATGTCTGATTCTAATACAGAAGCTGGAAAAAAGACATTCTCCAAAGCAGCCACAGAAAAGCTGGCAAATAATTCAATACAAGAGATATAGTTTAAATGGAACACAGTCAGATACACAGATCATCCACACAGATGGCAGCTGCTTCTCAGCAACATCACCCTGCACATCACAAATGTGAAACTCTGGATCCCAGAATTCTCAGAAACGGTCATAAAAAGCTTCTCTGACGCGTGTCTGTAACAGGAGTCACCGTTACTTCTTACCTAGAGTTGAAAGGGGAGATCAGACATCCAGCATGCTCCATCTACAACTGTTAGCACCGTAACTTCCTCTTAAAGTTACTGCTTTTCAGGAGAAATGAGTTGGCAACCATGGTAGGACACAAGTGTAACTACAAGAAAACCGGATTTATGGCTCAGGCATGTCAGTGTAGGTGGCTGAGAAAAATCACGCACCTTGTCTGGTGCAAAACACCACAATCTCCTGCCTCATGGGTACACCTTCTGAGCCACTAAAAGGCATCATCTATAGTTTGCCAATTCTCTTTTCCCTCTTCAGCTGTTTTACACATTCACATAGTGTTAGGGGTCGGAAGGGACCTCTAGAGACCATCTAGTCCAACCCCCCATTCTGGTTATCAGAAAGCAAACCTGAAATTCAGTGCCATTGAGCGGCGAGTCCGACAGCCTTGTTCCGAGCACTGACAACGCAGGAACGGAGGAGTGGCTTGTTTTATCTTGAACAACAGCAGGTTCTGAAAACTAGACATTTTGGCAGTCTGTGACCATGAAATTTCACCAGCATGTCACTTTTTATGTTCCTGTGCTAACAGCCTAAACTCATGATGGATCCAGAATTAATTCTTTGGCCCCTTTTTTTGGCTACTGAATGGAAGTTTGATATTATTCAACCACTCTATCTGCAATACATGTACAACTTGATGCAACCCAGGCCCTGCATTCAGTCAGTCACTTTCCAAGCTCAAATTTTAGGTGCACAGTACAGCACGAACAGCCTGTCCCTATGACGTGTATAGAGGGCCACAAAAAGCTATGGGAGAAGTGACATGGGACTTGAGAAGGAGCTCGGTTATCTCGAATCGAGACAACTTCAGGCATCGCAAAATTCCTACATGTTAATAAATACTGACTTCAGCTCTACTTTTAACTATCCAACAAGTACAGGGAATCAATCTACCCACATGCCACTCATGAAGGAAGTGCTAAGACAATAAATACTGCTTAGATGAACAATCACAGAATGAGTACAGCTATGGGTTAAGAATCTACTGAGGGTCAAAAAGTTAGTGTAGAGAATCACTGTCTGATAACACAATACATGACGCATCCCCTCAACTCTGTGGTCATGAGAGGGCTGTGATCACTGCTGACTTAAGCAGCCAGACACAGACAAGACTCCCTTTTTCACTGCAAGGGTGAGAGAAAGGCTTACTTACTTGAGCCTCTAACAGCATTTCTTCATCATTTCTTAAGGAAGGGTACACAGACTTTACTGTGTCATGCACTAGGGTGAAGAACATGTACACTTTATAACCCCCAAACCAAATCCACGTTGTCACAAAACTCAGAAACAGAATATATCCTATCAGTAATATTTTAAGTAAATAGTTGTGTTTAGCATCTCTCAATAAAACCCCAAGAACAACCAATCCACAAAAACCCATCACATCGTTAGATCCTGTAAGGATAGCTGCTATTATTCTTCCTTCCTTTCTCCCTTTTCTCCCGTTTTCTTCTTTCTCCTTCCAATATTGATGCTGTATTTCTCCTCCAAATCTTCTTTTCCCTACTTCTTCTTCTCTTGGTTCTCCCTACCATTCCCCTTCTTGTTTCCTGCTTGAAATTTCCATATTTCTTTCCCTCATCTCTGCCTCCTTGGTTCCATTCTCCCTGCTTTTGGTTGTCTATAAGGCAGCAGAAGTGCTCATCACATGCAAAAGCTAGTAAGGGAAATGGGAGAAAGTGAAGTTAATTTGTGACAGATATGGTAACTAGGAATCACATCCTATTTCTACAACCACAGAAAACATATTAATTTCACATTGCCTTTATTTACCTGCCACTACAGGAAGTAACTTCTAAGATTCTAAATCCATCAATTTATAATCCTTCTCTTACCCCATGAAACATGAGCAAGGTCGAGTTTCAAAATTATACTTGTGTTTTATTTTATTGTAAGATAGTCAGTTACTAAATACTCAGAGTTAGAAATGAATGCTACTTTTATGATCTATCCCATATAATACAGACCCTTCCGTTGATGCAGCGCAGTAAGCCCCCCACTTCAGTGTGTGGAATACATATGAACGCAACTTTAAGACACACTGTATTTGTAAAGGCAGAAGCAATATGGCACTAGATTAGGACAAGGACCAGTTCAATAGGCCCTTCATTAGAAAAGAGTGAACTGAAAGGAATACCTGCCCCACTATGATGCATTTATTTCCACACCATCATGAAACTGGATTTGGTATTTTTACTTTAACGCTCCTAGAGAACAGGCTTTTAAAGAATGTCTGAATTTTGCAAAATACTAATTTCTATTTTTCCTCTTAAGCCTATGCCTCCATAAAATTAGAGTAACAGAAATAACACACGTACACACAGTTTAACATGAAAATTTGGGCTGCATTTCCGAATTCAAAGCTATTAAAAAGTTTCCATATACTCTCATTAAAGAGGACACTATAGCTTATGAAGCAGAAAAAGTATGGAACGCATAGGCTTGCGTTCCATAGGGGAATTATTTTTCTAAATTGTGCAAAAATTTCTTCTCATCACAATCATGTATGTAACTTTCTAGAGGTAACTCTATTATGTAAATAAAACAATACAAAATTTAAAAAGATAACAAGTGAAGATTTAATCACAATGACATAAAATGCACTTTATATATTATGCAAAATGGTACATTAATATAAATATATATTTTTTAATATATTTTATATGGATACAGACTCTTAAGTTGAAACTTGCGCAGTGGGTTTCTCCTCTTGGCATACTCTTAACAATCCTCATCTATTAACAGTTTAGGAACCTCTTAAGCCAGGAAGGGACGGGGTCTACATCCCACAGTAAGGAAGGAACTCTGAGCACTTTTTAAACTTTGATATTTACTCTTTGCCAAATAAAAGTGATTTTTACTTACAATTATAGAAGCTACTTGCCAAGTAATTTGGTTTTTATTTCTGAATGAAACATAAAAAGCCTGGTTCCAAAAAAACCCAAACCCCCACCTTAACAAAAATTATTTCAACCCAACACCTAAGAAGTATAATATCATACTGAGGAATGAGAAGTGCTACGAGAGTAAGTTTACTAACCAAGCCCTCCTAATTATTATCAATACACTAATGATATACTAATGTATACCGGTAGTATACAATGTATTAATTGTATTAATTGGCTAGCTGCCTGTTAGACTTGCTCTACAATGAAAAGCATTGTGGGTGAAGTTATATATGTACGCACACCTGCTTTTTGTTCAAATCAAATGCAGCTACACTAACAAAAAAACCCTTATTGCAGTATATTTGCTCAAGGAACTAGCATACCTTGTATTAGCAAAACCCCCTTTCCTTTCTCCATGCACAGAAGACATGCCAGAAGGATGTATGGTGTAACTACACCAGAAACCAAGCAAGGCACACCAAGGCCTAGAATTGTTTCCTGGAAAGGAGACAATATTAGAAGTATTAAAGGTTTGCAAGTGGCCTGTTTTAGGAAGGAAGAGAATGCCATAAATTCAGTGACAATAAATTTCAACACAACTCATCCAGGTCACACTGTTACATAACAAGCAGGTTAACTGAACACACTTCATGTTAGGTATCTGCTCCACAGGAGAAAAATTTCTGTACTTAGGACAATTTTCACTCATGTCTTTTTCAGACGAACAAGGGCAACTTGGAAAAAAAATCAATTAATAAAGACATATCATTTTTCCTAAGTAAAACCAGTGAGGGTTGGGTGTTTAATTTAAACCAGTCTTAAGAGGCAGTGGCTGGTACACGACGTTTAGGTTCAAATATGATAAAGTGTACTTCTACAACTATGCTTGGTGCAACAAGTGTGAATCATGTTTCACCTTCCACAAAACACCTGCCAAAATCCCATTTTTTTAACTGTGTGGTAGACTACTGTAAAGCCCTGACACATGTAGACTCATTTTTGCATCAGTGGAAAACACAGTTAGCTCAAAACATGGCAGACTGTCTCATTTATTAACATATAAACCTTGTGTGATATGGACATTACTGACAGCACAGGGTTCTGGGTGAATCATCACCTCTGATGCAGCAGGCAGATGGAATCCAAATTATTTAGAAGACCATCTTTCTCCTATTTTGCTAGTCTGTGGAGGCACGCAAGCCAGAACCTGTTAATGAAGAACTGGTGTTGCTGGGTAGGTATTCGTTCCTGACACGTTTTCCATTATTAGGTGCTGGGGAAAGTACTCAGTGAATCTTAGTGGTTTGCACTGGCTCATGTTTGTTTTAAGCATCAACAGAAGAACCTAGATCAATGCACTGCTAATAGGTGTGCTAAAAAGCAACCAATGAAACAATAAAAACATAAAACCCTGGAAAACCCAACACCTATACAGTTTAGAGTTCTTTCTGCCCTGTTTACCTGTGGTACTTGGTTCTAAGATCTGTTGCAGTACTATACGATAGCTGCCATTCTCATCCAAGCTTTCAGAGCCTTCTATATAAAAGTATAAAATCCGGTGCCTGAACACCAGAAAATGCTTCTAAATCCTTGGGTTTGGAAGCAATAGTCACTTTTGTTATACATGCAATAACAATGCATAAAGTGAAAGTATGTGTGAAACTGTCTGGATCACAGTAAGTGTTTCTCATTAGCCTCTTCAGACATGTCCTTTCCAACGGCAGTTAAGTGGGAGAGAGAAAAAGTTTTTTCCTCAGTGTGTGCTGGAGCAGAAGTGAGTATTGTTGGCTTGGGTCAGTGGTCTTATTCCACTCATAGACTTTTCTGTTCAGTTCCGTATGGATATCTAATATAGAAAGTTTCCTGCAGCAAGAAAAATAAAAGCTTCTTATTAGAGAATGAAGCAAGATACCAGTTAAGAATCCACAAGAGAGAAGAAAACTTCAGACTCATCAAGGAGACAGTTTCAAATTTCAGTCTTTATTCCAGAGGTTACACCTCTAAAACCCAAGACTGAACATGCATTTTGGAGACAATCTGTTACAACTCAGATCACTGTTGTGATACTGGTTATGCTGACATAATAATCTGTGATTTCACTACACGGTTTTAGCATTTGTAAAAACGTAGTAAATGTTAACCCTACAGCTACTGTGCAAAGCAGTTGCTAGCTCCCTGGTTGATCACTTGTACAAAGAAAACTTTTGTTGGTAAGCTATATATGCAAACATACTTGTTTTTGCTGAGATTCCTTTTGATAATCTCTTTAGATAGACTAAAGTTTTCTGATAGTTTAATTTAAAACTTACAAACTGGCAATTCAGTGGCTCCCTGAGCTGAGAGTTAATTAGATCTAAAGAAAGGCCCAACTCAACTGCCTTTTCCCCAAACTAAGGCACTGACATTTTATTTGCAAGCAGAGCCCTTCTCAGTGATGAAAGGCAATCCTCAATTTAAGAGAAGCCTTGTTATCTTGGAGAAGGAAGCTTTCCAATCCTGTCTAAAGCACTGACATACATTACCCAGGACAGATTCTTCCCTTCTCACACTGCAAGCCCCAGTGACATAACACACTTCAATTTTACCCTCCAGAATCAGAAACTTCACTCCTGCTTTAGACTAACTTCCCGTGCCATCATTCAAGGATCAGGTATACTTGTCCTTTAACCTATGACACAGCATGAAGACACTTTTTGGGACCAGATGGGATGAAACTTAAGGTTTCTCTTTCTCTAGGTCAGCAGGCTATCATAGGAAAAAGGTTGTTTTTCCTCTTTTATTTACTTACCTTTCATAAGGATTGCGGAGTAGCTCAGCCAGACAACGTAGATAATATGAGGATGAACTTGGAGATCTTTCTAGTGTAGACACATCCACCTTGCACTGACTCCAAAAGATGTCTGCTACTTGCGGGATAGTGACTTTCCACGGAATTTTTGCATTAGCAATGATTTTCTCATCATTCCCATCTACTTCCAACAGACTAGTACATTCTTGCTCATTTTCTGGCACAATGTAGCTCTGAATAAAAAAAAGCTTCGGTTTTCCTAGGAGTGCAGGACACGAGTCTGCTGTAAAGTATTTCTTTATTTGTTCCAAAGGGAATCCTGAAAAGGTATGGTCTGTACAGAAGATGTTCTGAGGACTTCCACGGCTAACTAACACGCAAATGAAGCTGTCACAGTTTCTGTGCTTCTGCAACCTTGCAACTTCAAGCAATGTTTGATTCATGGTGTTCACATTTAAATATCTGTAACAATGAACATCATAGCCTAAACCCCTGAAGGTCTCTTCCAACACATCTGAAAAAAGCAAGATGTAATTAAATCGCAGCACATCAAAGCTCAATCTCAACTATTTTCAAGTACAGTATTTCGCTGTTGGAAATAGGACATTTATTTCATCACAATAATTAAAAAAATTGGGAGTACTTGATCACAGTACATTACATACTTACAGGGCTATAAACATATTGTCTTTAATGCCAGTTATGTACTTCATGACAGCAAAGACTCTATTATTTGGCATGTGATCTGTTCCAAATTCCAGACACTTGCATGCTTTCATTTACAGCCACTATCCCAAATTCCAAGGATAAAAATATCAGGCAAGAGAAAACATGAGGAAACACTTAACACAGAACATTTTTGAAATGGTAAGAAGAGATCTGGATAGCATGGGAAGACTGTTTCACCTTTTAACCGGTCAAATCACTCTGAATAGTTATTAGATACACAGAACTGCACAGGAAACACAGACTCCCTTTCATTGGTCAAAAGGGAACCTATTGCAGTCATTTATGCTTCCTAGTATATGAAACGGATTTAAGTGGTGAGTTCCAGGTGGACAATGGACACTGGAGTCTTAGCTGTGACAGGATGGAATTTTCAGGGGAAAAAAAAGCGCTGAACAATGAACCCTTTCAAATGTGTTAGAAATTAAAACTGCTGATAGCCAAAAATCAAGATTTAAACACTACTGTATTTGTGTTAACCTGTGCTGCAGGAAAATGTGTTATGCTCTGAAAAACTCCTTTGGATGTTTATTAATATGGGAGTGAAACCAGCTACATGGTGGTGAAAACCACAGGTAATTTTTAATTGTTCGAAGAACCACAAGCTACTACTATGACTCATACCTGTAGCACCGTATGTTTAGTATATAAACCACATACCTATTGCCTATGCACAGTTTCTGACATGACAGGAAATATCAACTGCTATGTTTATGTAAAATGCCTTAAAGACACAGGAAGCTGGACTGTTCCTTGACTTCAAAAGTTTAAAAATCCTTAATTAGTAGAGGCTATTTCAGAGGTAACTGGCAGCAAAGCAGGAGTTGTACTACCGCACTGTTCTCCTCAAAAGGCTCATAGTGAAAACGGGACAGAACTCATAACCTTCCTCAGCAAAATACAGGGTAGATGCAAACTCTATACTATTGCGAGGTGATGAACAGGACTAGAGTTTCATTCTAGTTCAGTTGGTTTGATTAAATTTTGTAAAATAATTCAAGAACTTTCCAGACATTTTTTATTTGGAAATAGAAAGGAAAATCCCCTCTATCTTAGGCAATAAAACATGCTCTCAAAACCGAGATGGAAGATTCAATGTGAATACTGCTTAGCAGTTCTAGTTTATCACAGTGTAGCATTTCATCCATTAGAGGACAGCAGAACATAAGAGTTACAGCAACACGAGTGCCTGTCCAAGAATTCACTCATCTCGCTAGCATGTGCACATACACACAAAGATAAAAAACTTGGCGTCACCTTAGACCATACTTACACTCACCATACTCACACTCTAAGTGTAATAGTTAAAAAAAAATTAAGCCCAACAAACTTAGAGCTGATACCTTCTGATTCATTTAACAATGAATCAGAAATCATACACAATAAGCTTTAGATACAGCAATTATACTTTAAGGCAAGACAAAACGCAGCATTACATGCTGCAGCCTCAGATCAGAAAACATGCTTCTTCAACAGCACTCAGCTCCCAGCAAACCTCCACAGACTTCTGGATGATTCCACTCTACATTAAAAATTACTCTTTTCTCCCCTTCATTGTTTACAATATAAGGATAAAAATTTGCTTCCAAATGGAAAAGTCAAAAGCAGCTGTCAGCAAAACAGGAAGACCCTATCTACAAAGCAGCAAGGTGCATTTCGGTTTGAATTTTATCAGCAACTGATGAATTCACACCGTTAATACTGGGCATTTTCAACTTGTAAACCTTGATCCTACAGCATCTATTATGGGTTCAACTTCCTCAGATTAAATCTCGGGATAGCTGCAGACTCTAATACATACCACAGATACAATTCCTAACATTTTCCCTGCCCTCTTCTCTTTTTTCGATATTTTCAGACTTCAGTAGCGTGGCACAACCACCCTATAGTGAATGCCTTTTTAACTCCTTTAAGCAATGTCCTGTATCCTGCCTCTCCTGAATCTCACTAGCACAGTAATGTATTTCAGTGAAAGTCTTTTTATCATCTTAAAATGCTGATGATGCACTGCTGACATTAAGCAGTCAAGACATATACAGGATTTAATTGCTTCTGCATCCAGTGCAGACATGTATGAAGATTAAGGCATACTAAGACTTGCTTTGGGTGGTTTTCACACAACAGAAGCAGTCATGATTTGCAGGTGTATCTGACATGCCAGATGCTAAACATGTAGCCCATTTTTGTCCTTTCCAGTCAGCAGACTTTCCCTATCACATTTACACTTTATGTTCTCGTACAAGTATTGAAATGGCCATATGAGCTCATGAAGAGCACATGCACTGATTTTTTTTATTTTGTGCACATCTTTGTATTCAGCAGCAATTACTATGACAACGGGATCCGCACAGTACATTGCCTGTGCGAAAGATCTGTGCCTTCAAAGGAAGAGTAGATCTAAGTTTATGGATTTGTGATTATGAACTGACATAGCAGTTCTTTCTTTATTTCCTGTTTTCTCCAGTGTACATGCCTTACCTGCTTTTATACATCCTGTTCTATTTAAAAAACTCAGACCTGGCATAGTAAAACACTCTTGTTCAGTAAATCCGGTCAGCACATGCCCATATCCCATTAGAGACAATAAAATTTAAAGAGGGTTTTTTTTGTAAACAAGGCTATTTTCACACTTCATGTTTTCTTTAGTTCTCCACACTGAAATTCCTCTAGCAATCCTTTTTGCACTTGCTTTTAAGAACAGAACTCCAAGTAATTATTTTGGTACTGGAGCAGACTATTGTGCTACCTTCCAGATTAAGGTTGCATAACAAGTTTCTTGCAACGAAAGGGTCGTTTTTCCCTAAAGCTATCACGAAAGAGAGAAGAACGTAAAAGTAAAGAAACAAGTAACAGGACAGAGCAGAATGTTTGATCCCAAGAGCTGCTGTCCCCCCCAGTCTTTCAGTCCTTGGCAGGCTGTCTTTGGTTTATTTTCCTCCTAGGGCAAGGTTAGCTTTTTTTTTTTAACAGTGTAAGTGAAGAATTGCTTTAGAATTTCATTTCTACATCCCTTTTTTTTTTTTTTTTGGCCAGAGGTCATAGATGAACAGACTGAAATCAAAGATGCTTCCCAGTTGCATCTGACTAAGTGCCTTCCTTGTCCCTCTTCTCCATGCATGGCAGGACTGTGAATCAGTTCTAGTTCCCATTACCCTAATGGCAAACTAAGTGTCTTGTATCATTTACCTAACACACTATTGTCAAAGCAAACATCAAAATGTTACTTCCTCTGTCTGTGCTCTACATCCACTGCTCTTCAACAACTACATCAATAATTCTAAGTTGGTCCATCTGCTGGACCGTTATGAGAAAGAGAAAAGATATGCCCACAAACCCCCTTCTTCCCCTCCACCTCCTAGCCTATCACAGAACTGACTGCAACTACTCTACATTTTACTTTTAGCCTCATGTGTTCCAGTGATTAGAGGGGGTTATTTTGTACTTAAGCAAGAATCTAATTTTTGGACTCTCCAAAGGCAATCAGAAAAACCCCACATTTTAAACATGGCACTGACCACCTTGAATTTTACATGAATTTTTTTTTTAATTAAACTAAGGGGGAAGGAAAAATTCCTTTCCCTATAAAGCTATGGTGATGCTTTCTGCCAAACTGTGCAAGATGTAAGAGAAGCCTAGATGCAGTACTAATAAAGGACCACATGCCTTCAGATATTCAAAATCTGTGGTGTCTGATATGATTATGCTTCAAATCTCCAACAGCTTTGATTCTGGTTTTAACTGGTGGGAAACAGTATCTTTAGCACCTCTGCCAATAACCTGCAGTGTAACTGCAGCTTAACTACTCTCAATATCCTCTTCCTCCCTCCTAAAATTCAGTCTATCCCCTTATAAGTTATTTCATTCAGAGATTCTGCACCAAAAAACAAATAAACATTGTTTGCAACAGTTAGGACAGTTGGCTTTAACCTCAGGTTGTACCTTCCAACTCTGTGCTTTTAAAAAATGACTAGGACAACTTTACCTTTGGCTGGCTGGTAAATGTACATCATATTCTTTATACTACATTGTTCTAATTATCCAAGATTTACAAGATAATGAGCTTCAGATTCCAGACACTCACCTGCATCATTGCCAATACAGTCTATTATCAGGCATATTCCTAAAGGTTGACTTTGCATTCTGTATTGATCATCAAATACCTGAGGAACATGAAGGAGAAATACTAAGTTAGTATGTCACTCTCAACTTAAGACTTGTTTCTTTTCTCAAATGTAACCACCTCAAATCTATTCAATTACACTCTGTTGTTTTTCCATAGCATAGCTAGCAGATGTCTATCTGCTGCCATGTAGTATGTCTTACCTACACAACAAAAATAAGAAAAATCATGAGACATGGACTAATGATTTTTTTCCCCTATTTCTAGTACAGGGTTAATTTTTGTGTCCTCGTGTTATGCAGTCTTACTACCATTATATCCTTAAACAAAGACTAAGACTGTACCAGAAATGAGAGAAGCAAGTTTGAGACCGAACCTTAACTCTGGACAGATCTTCAAATATAAAGGAAAAAAACCCAACCAAAAACCAAACCAAACCTACCCCACAACAAACCAACCAACCAACCCATCCAAACCTGTATGGGGTGGAGGTGTTTTTTAAAGACCTGGACTCTGACAGCAATGACCCTTCCACAGTACTTCCAAATTAACTTCCCTAAGTGTAACTGTTAGTGAGACGTTAAGAATTACAAGCTTCATATTGCCAACACAATAAATGTAGAGAACTTTTGTGTTCTTCAGGTATACAACAGGCACTGCTCATCAGAACAGTATTTCCTTATTTAGTGGAACAACCTCTCTGCTCCTAAATAATCTGTAATGACTCTAGCACAATTTCTTCTCCCCATAAAAAAGATTACAATCAATTGGCTATAGGTAAACTCCCTGGTTCCTGGACTACAGGAGAATTAACAGAAAACAGCAGTAGTCCATTCTTAACATTAATACCCAAAGCATGTCTGTCTTCTACATGGAAAGCAAGGGGCACGGAGAGAATCAAAATTTACTGCATGCAAAGCAGCCCTGTCATTTCCAATGCAGATGGCAAAAGGTCTCACCTCCAACAGGTTTTGAGACGTCCACTAAGAGTTCTGTGTGCACATCATACGTACATGCATTTTGCATATTACTGCTTCCATTTTATATTAAAAATAGATTCTGCAAAAGTGATTCATAAAACCTGTTTATGGCTGAGGAAGATGTGGATGTACACATCCTTCTGTTTGCATTCAATTAAAGGAAATCTCAAAATGAAACACAAAGCAAACTAGTGTAAATATTGCACAGGTTCGTATTATATTTACATGCACACATATGCACAAGTACATACCTTATGTGACACTGGTTCTGATTCCTGAATGGACATGTGGACTGGTTCTGCTGCAGCTGAAACATACAGAAGCAATCTCAGTATGTAGGTACCAGTGACACCAAATCAGCTAAAGAGAAACCTATTTAGTTCAGCCAAGTTCTTAATCATGTGCATCTCTCAGTTTCTATGTGTTACTGAAGTTAAAAAAAAACCACACCAAAATTTTCACCCCTAAAATGTTACTTGGATTGCATTCTACTTCGCTTGTGACTAAAATAATCAATCTCTCCTACACTGACAGAATTCAGCCAACTGCTCTTTTAAAAATCATCGTATTTGAGAGGTATTTTGGGTTTCAAGAAAACACAACAGACGTGTCCATGTTGTCCGGCACTCACTGGACAACTTCCTGGCTGGCCTGGTGGAGAGTCCACCACTGCACTGACACAAAAACTCCCTACTCAGGACCTAATAGCTGCACCACACAGGCCTCCAGAGCTGGCTAGCCAACCTTTTCCATGATTTTATTAATAAACTATTCTGTTAAAAAGTTGTGACAGTGGAAGCCCAAAACAATTGCAATGAAGTTTTAAGATCTGGCAACACAAGCAAAGCAAATACAAGAGCAAACAATAAGGCAAGGCTCAGTTTTTGGAGGTATCAAATACTCTCTGCTCCTGCTGATATCAACTGGATTAGCCATAAACATAACTATCAAACAACAGTTCTTTTGATACAATGAAATACATCATGTGGTTCTTTTAGACTATCAAAACTCAGATAAAATGCTCTTACTCAGAATATGACTTTGTCCATTTTGTGGGTTTTCTTTGTTCACATTCTGGATCTAAAACGAAGACAAAGGTGTATTTTCCTTCTCTCCTTCAATGATTGATAATCATGTGTTCCAAAATATAACACAACAGTATTTTTCTTCCTCAATAAAAGCATTACATTATTCTAGATTCACCTCTACAAGCAAATCATCGTCACAAAATAACAAAAACCAACCCAACCAAAACGACAAGCAAACAAAAAGTCCCAAACCCTTCCTCCTCAGAAAAACAACCAGCTTGCCATAAACAGCGAAGAAAAGCTTAATCCCTACAATAGCAAAACAATAAAAAAACCCTCTGAAGATGTGAATTTTGTTTCCTATAGAGCAGCAGGGAGGAACTTTCACTGAATTAGGAAAGAAATTATAACAATATTAACATAATAAGGGAAGTCAATGTAAACTCTTTCCCATTAGTAGTCTGGAAAACAAAGCTGTTGTGGCTTTGTTAGTGAAGACCAATGCCATCACTGTTGTCTTGTATGTATGCTTTATACATATTTACTGAATACATGACAGAAATAATCTCATCAGATTCATGCTGCAAGGCTGAAGGCTTTATTTAATTAAGGTCATAGTATTACAGTATCAAACCTAATCCAAATATAAAGAATACTGCATGCAATAGGATTCGATGCCTTGACATAATAAGATATGTTAATTAAAATGAGATTAAAACAAAACACACAAAGTGAAAAGCTCTCCTTAAAAAGCCATAACCTTCAGCTTCCAAAGCTGGAAATCTACTTTCCCTGCAAAGTCCAGAAGTACAAAGAAGAATATGTTTTGCAAAGAACAATCAAAGCAAAACTTTTCACACCCCATAATAGTAAAAAAAAAAACCTTTTGAGATACTGATTTTATATGCCCAACTAATAGGAAAAAACTCACGGCAGCTCTTTAAAGGGGTTCTTTCTCAGATTATTTAAATCAGATCCTAAACCCAGAAAATAACACGAATAAGAGAAACAAACCAAGCAGTATTTTAATTACTAGCAATCTCTCATTCCTTAGGCTCAGTAAAGATGAATCCCTTTTCAGTGTCTGGCAATGTTTAGAAATTAAGGATCTGTCTGATATATTGTATACTTACCCCTGAGTTATAAGGAGGATCAATCAGACTGAGATTAGGGAGAGATGCCTGAAGTGCATTTACATATACTGTCTGAGAATGAACGGAGGACATTAAAGCTGAAAATTTAACAGAAACACACAGAGAAATACACCATGATATATCAACTGTTTTAAAAGCCTAAATCTGTGAAGCATGCAAATACTCAGACTTGTAACTCATAATTTTATCACCAATAAGAGCACATCCTTGCCGTCAAGAGTAACTAGTGCAAAAACAGCACCTTACCTTCGTGTTTGTACTTCTGAATCTTCCTGATCAGGTCTATCCTGTGAATATTTCGAAAACAATGTTCTACCAAATCCAGTTGATTAGGAGCCACCAAATTTAGTTTCTCCAAGTCAATCATAAGAGCTAGAAAACTCTAGAATAGCAACAGAACACCAAACTGTGTATCAGTAATTTGTTCTCTATCAGTAAGTAACAAAGTAACACAGAAAATAACATAGGGAGGTCATAAGGGTTGTATATTCAAGAACTAGGGACATTACCTTCTGAAACACTAAGAAAATTACCTGGTAGATATAAGAATTCTTGGTATTATCATAGAAATAATGGAAACTAGGACTTGCTATTCTTAAAAAAAAATTTAAAAAAAAATCTGCATTTTTGAGGAAACAGTTTTGCATTTCCTTGTTGCTACAAAGCCAGCCACTCGGATTGTCACTTCACAGCCACAAAGCAAGAGGTAGGAAAAGCTTTGGGAAACTGGCAGGGCCTCTCCCTTTCTTTGGTTAAAGAGAGAAAAAGAAAAAATTTCAAAGGAAGAAGACACAAATCTTCAGTCTTCTATGCACAGTGGTCAAGTTTTCTGAACCCTCCCTAATGAATCTCTGCTTTCTCAGAGCATTTAAAACAAATATGCAGAATGCAAATGTAGAGAAAGACATATCTAAAATAAAACTGTTCTGTAAGTGAAGCAGAGCACAAATATAAAAAGTGACCTTGTAATTCAAGATACATTTTGTACGATTATTGTTTTGAGATCCTTCATATATGAACTTTCAGATCAGTAATGCTGAAGATTTTTTTAATTTATTTCTTCTGTCTGTGAGGTTCATGCTAGCAACATTCACTACAAGTCTTGACTGTTCCCTCTTATTGCTTCTCACGCTTCTTTCCTTGATTTAAAAAAAAAAAAAAAGAAACAGAAGCCACTACTCCTTCTCCACTTCCTGGCTTCTATCTACTCCTGCCTTACACCCCTTGCACTACTGCCTCCCGTCCTTTGCTGTCTAGCTATTTCCCTTTTTTACTTCAATCTCTCATTGCTCCAGAGGAGAAGATCAGCAGAAAGACATTACCTTATCTTTTGCCATTTTCATACGAGGTATGTAATCTCGAAGTAGAAAAACAAGAGAACTCACTTCTTCCCTTTCCAGATTCTCATTTATCTCTACCATTAGTACCCTGAAATAAAGTGGAGATATTTCTAAAGGATGAGCTTTCAGGAAGATCCCACCCCTGCCCAACCATCCAACTTCTCCTGTGCTCCCACCTTAGCGTACCACTCCCAATTAAACAACAGGAAAAAAACAGCCTACCTTGTTCCAAGATCCAAGTACAAAATACCTACTCTCATCAACACCTGCATTACTCTGACTGTGTAATAGCCACTGCTAGGAAGACAGAAGTCTCCTTAATATTTCAATGGAGATGAAGTAAGAGAATGAGCCAACAGAACACATCTTTAGCTTTTTTATCTGGTAGTCAGTGTTTTTATTTCAGTGAGAAGTTAATACAGGAAATAACTTCCTTATGAGTACGTATATTTCTTTCTGAAGTCTCTTGTAGAAAATAACTGGAGCTTCTTCATTTATGCATCTTAAAACTATAGAGTAAAAAGTAGTAAGAGACAGCTCCCTTGAGAAAAGCTACACCACAAGGATATGTGCCCGAAGTAAACCAGAAAAGAAAGTACCTCGAACTAGTGATGTTCCTCTAAAGCAACACTTCTATCTGCTAATTTGGAACGGTACAAACATCCTTGTTTTGTGTTAACATACATAAACTTCTTAAAGATAAATGCTTCTGATGCCATGACTTGTAAGAAGCTACAAAGGCTTATTTTAGGGATTAACCTTGACATATTCTTTTCACTATAACTCTAGAAATGATGCTCTTTTCTGCTTTTCTTCTACCTTCAAGACCTATTTTAAAAAGAAATAAAAACCACCACCACCACCACCCTCCAAAAAACCAAACCCCAAACAACCCACACACATTTTGAACAAAATAGACCTGAAATCTGAAATAGATATATTACCTGTAATCAGGGACAAGTCTGAGGCTCCTGTCAAGGTTAGCTTCCACTGCTGCTTTCTCAGTCTTCAAGATCCTCCTCAGCAAGTCAAACCTCTTAACTCTGTACAATAGCTCAGATAAGCCAAGTAAAGACAATTTCTCCCTCTCATTCAAAGCCACCAAAAGCTCTCTAAGGTTGGCAGTGGCCAAGTCAGGAGCAAGGTCTCGGCACAGGAAAACCATGATCTCTTCTTCTTCTTTATCCAATTCTTGTTCAATCTGGTGAATAAGGGCAGCTGGCACTTGGCACCTGGTCATCACTTTGTCACTGTCCCTTTAAAACTGCCAGCCTACTGTTTTTTAAACAGGAAGCCAACATGACATGAAGTCGGTGTCTACCACAGCACCTCTCCGGTGTTCTTTCTTAACTAGATGCATTTTAACATAAGCAGTTCTGTGGAACAGAATTAAAAGGTACTAAATCAGTGACCTGCTGCACGAGTTCACAGGTAACTATCTGATGTATTTCACTTACAACTAAAATACCAACCTAGTCTATACAGACCCTCTGTTCTCAAGGGGTTCTCCCAGCTCTTCATTACAGAAGAAAAAGTACTTGGTAGGTCATACTAATCAGAAGAAAATGGAAGTTCTTTTTAAAGCAAAATTACCTTAAGACAAGTCTGTAAATTCCATAGGAAGTGAAACCAAAGTCATCAGGTTGCTGATGAGTGATATTTCAGTTTCTGGAAATAAGTTCCACAGCAATTTAAATCTGAAGCCCTGACCTCTTCCCAACAACCCTCCACGCCCCTGCTCACCACCACCTTTTCTCCCCTAAGTCTCAAGGCATTTTTCAGGAGAAGTTTTGGGAGCTGAGGTAACCACACATTGTAGACAAAATAATTAAAAAAACCCCACATATGAACCCACTGCTATCAGGCATGCACTTTGCCTTAAAGGAAGCAAAAATAAAGGAAAAATGCACAATATGTAGTATTTTAAAATATCAATTGCCTATTAATTCAGGAATGTGTGATTTTTTCTAACTTATTAGCATCATTTAAAGTGATTCCCATCTGAATGAGTTACTGGGGTTTTAAGGATTCTCCAAACACACCATCCATGGTCAGAAAGACCGAAGAACCACACAAAATAATAATTTCAAGGTATAGATAAACCATAGCCTGCCTTTTTTCCTTCATGTGACATTCGTGTTTCACCATACTGAAAACTGAAATAAAAGTTCAAACCTAGAAAAACCCTCACCCTTGTGATTAACAAAATAAGTAGGGTGCTGTGCTCAATTTCCGCTGCCACCAATTACGGAAATTCTATCTAACCTTCTCTGATCCCCATTACCTACATGGAGAAATGTGAAATGAGCATCTTAAGACCAATCTTAGCACTTAGAAGGAGTTCAGTCACTACACTGCAGAGTTTTGTTTAACTCATTCTGAAAAGCAAAAGCTAATTCAACCTCAAAGCCTGATACACTGAAAGATTCTAGCACCTGGATAAAGAGCTTTTTTTAAAGCATTTTCAACCTTTAGTAACACATTCTGGAAGTTACAATCAACAACGTCACATATTGTGTCCATGCATTATGGAGATGAGATAAACTCAGCTACAAGATTCAAGATACCCTGCTTAGCCCATCACAGCCTGGCCATGTGCGTTCCACACAAACTGTGCTAAATACCTAGAGAAAACACAATTATGGTGCTCCTGCTACAGCACACAAGCAGAAAAGAGCAACACCTATCCTCTCTGATACAGAAAGGATGTTCTTCAGAACCCAAGAGAGACAAACACAGTGTTTTCCCTCATCACATCACACCATTTAGGAACTTGGGAGGATTAAATGCACTGTTTGCTCTAAGTACAACATTTAACCCTAATACAAACAATGCAAACAAAAAGAAAACTCACAAACAGAAATGAAACATCAGTAGAAGCTGCCCCTTTCAAATACTCAGGACCACAGTATTTTTAATATAGCAAGCTCAATGGTTTTGTTTCCAACAAAACCTAACTGGGTAGACAAAATATTTGTGCTTTTGAACCTGTTCTACTTCACACATGGACCTGCAATGCTATCACTTGTAGGTAGAAGGGCAGGGTGGGAAAATTTTCAGGTCTCTGATAAACAGAGGAACCCCTCATGCACTGGAATGTGTTCTGTATACTTTTCTATCACAGGAAAAGCATATTTATTGTTAACTTCTTATTTTCAATCTCGCATCAAACATTTGTGAGAATTCTACAGAAAGACTGTTTTCATTTCATAATGCAGCCAGGAAGGGGAAGGCACAAAACATTCTCCTATGAAAACATCTCCCAAGTACATACAGCTGGGACTTTCAGAAAGAGCTTGAAGAAGTCCTACTTATCACTCACTGTAAAGGAAGATGGGAATTTAACAACTTCTGGCCATTTTCTGACATCTCAGATAAACTTTTTTTAACTACTCTTATTGATTTTTACATAGTCTTTTAAAACTAGTTAAAAATGAGGGGGGGTAGGGCAGAATTTCTCACAGAACTAAAATTTCATGTAAAATTACTATTTATATATTATCCTAAAAATAATCTGCCTGTAAAAACCACGTATGATTTGTTTTTATGAACTTCCTTTATATCAGACAAATTGCATGCTCATTATTAAAAAAATACTGCCCAATACTTCCCGTGCCCAAACTCTCTTACCTGTACACAATTCTGTCCACAAGAACACCGGAAGACTGGCATTTGACCACTGACAAATCACTGTTCCAAATTCAGCATACACTGGTTTCCATCCAGTATTTTCCAATGATGGTCCATAAACAAAGTTGATTACATCAGCTGGTTTTCTGTTGGACAAATACCAACATCACAAATTACTGCTGGGGGCTACTTCCTAATTTTAGTGGGGGGAAAAACCAATGAAAAATGACCTAGGATCATGCATTCTTCTGTATTATTCCCCCGGTCCAGCAAACCAGGAACGATGCTTCAAACAAAAGGAAAAACAAATACGCATATACAGTAATTTGTCAGTAACATTTATTTCCCCAGGGTTCTGAGTGGAGAATGAGTAAAAGCAACATGAAGTGTTTAATATAAATGACAACAGTTTATAACTTTGTCAGAATATTTTGATAGCACAAATGCCACACCACTGGGGCAAGCCTGATACATTCCATCTACATACATGTGAGCCAGATCCACTTCACCATGAGAGGTGAAGGGCATCATGCTTCACCCTTCCATCTGATAGGACCACCTTCGCAAACATCACTGATGCAGTAATCATAGCTGTAACAGCTAAACAGAACAGCAATGACAACGTAAAAGCCAGCAGCCTAGCTTTCGAGCTAGATTACCTGGGCCCTGCAATAAGAGGAGTTATTGAATGTAAATTCTTTACAAAGTGGAGAGGAAAAACAGCCTAAGAGGAAAGAAAAAAAGTTCACAGTCCTCAGTGATAAACCCGCCCCAATAGTTTGTGTTCATCTGCGTGTGTAATTTGACAATATTGCTGCCAGAAAACACTCAAGATATTTCCTCTTCAGTTCAATGTTTCATGTATTGAATAAAATTTCAATGCAAAGCTGATGGAGCAGGAAGGTGGTTGAAAAAGAACCCTGAAGTACTACACACGCTCATTTACATTCTCAATTTATAATAAACCCCACATCATTCCAAATACCTTAAGTCTAACATGACCACCACTGCTGACAGATAAAAGGATACTGCAAGATCATGCCACTGGCACTAGGGGCAAAGTGAGTGAAAGGGGCAGGTCTACACATGGTACAACAAAGAAACCTCCTTCCCTCGGGTATTCAAAGAACCAGGAAAACCCCTTTGCACACTGAGGGAGAATGATTAATGAGGGGAGTGTTTTCTGTAAAATTGGCTATTTTAGTCCACTATCAGCCCAAATTTTCACAGAGGCTCTTCTGGGAAACAGTCTTAAGGCCTCTTTAAAGAAAATCACTGATTCTAGCGTCACTCATCTGCCCTCTTGTCCCCAAGAGGGACGAAACACATTTCAAGGTAATAGTACCAAAGTGCACTTAAAATGTCTGGGTTTAGTTCATTTTCAGACTTTCCTGACCAAAGTGTAAGATTTTAAAGCTGATGAATTTCTCACATACTATACAGGAAACCACCTTCATGACAGACATATTTGTCTAAGTCTACACTGACTTTTGACCTGGGGATTTACACTGTAAACAATGTTGACAGGAAGAATTTTTTTAAACACCTGAGACTATCAGCAAGCATATTTACTCCTCAGACCACAGATCATTTCCATTCCACACTAAAACAGGCAGAAAACTATCTGCATGTTCCGTATCTTCTATGACACAAATAAAGTTAATTATATTATTTTTAAAGTATTTCACACTGTCCCCAGTCCATACAGAATACAGCCAAAATCAGGGACAGATTTTTTTTTTTTTGCCCAAGGAGCAGGAGCTAACAACATACTAAAACTTCACACACCAAGACACACAAAGCTAACTGCTTGCTGGCATTAACCAGTGGAGGCCGGTATGCTGAGTGACGTACGTGTGTACAAGGCCCAAGTAATTTTACTCTTTGCTCTTTAATACCATCCACAAAACCCTTGTTTCCATGACTGCAACACAAATGCTGCACAATCACTACCAATGGGATTATCAAGGCAAAGAGAAGTGTCTCATATTAACAATGCTTAGTCAATGTATCAGGCCTCATATTAATTAATAAGGAAGGTCTTTCAAGAGAAGCAGGGAAGAAGCAGGAAGTTTTGTACTCTAAACATGGTCTACAATCAGAGACCGTAATTTCTGACAGCACTTGTTTCCTTAAAGTTCATCTCTGCAGCAGCAGAAACAGGATATAACGTCAGTGTGTGTAGTTCTGATTTGGAAAGTGTTGTTACACAAGATGAGCTCATGTGGAAGCCCCTAGACAGAGGGAGAGAGCAGGAGGTTACTGTGCTACAGCTGCATTTTGTGCTTCCTCTGCTCCTTGAGGTAGAGGTGGTGAAACTACACAAAAACCCCTGCATTTTGAGTCTGTATCATCTGGATTTTTCCAAGTGTTGAACTGTTTGGAGCATGCTCCCTAACTTTCACGTTTCCCTATAAAAGAAAGAGGATTTGGTACAAGATACTCGGGGAAAACAGGGAAATCCCGCAGTAACTTTCACATTCCTCATTACTGCGTTAGGCTTAAATAGTTTGTTCTCAGTGTAAACTAGTAGTGGCCACACACATTTCCATGCAGAGACGCACTAGTTTAACACCCCAGCCCTCGTTATTAAAAAAACCCAAACCAAACCTGATTTTACCGTAGGGAGTTTATGCAGATTTCCACGCAACTACATACGTCATTTTGAAATCATACTTGGAAACTCCACTCTGCAAAACGAAGACGTTTCAGGTGGATGGGCAGAATCAGGTTTCGTTTCCTCTCACGAGCAAGGCCGGGCGCCAGGGGCTCCGGCTCTCGGCACCGGCTCAACCCGCCCCGCGGTGAGGACCGGGCCCAGACAGGGAGGAGGGCCGGGTTCCGGAACACGGTGCGTTGGGGCGCCTGTGCAGAAAGCGCAGAGCTGGAAGAGAGGTGTGAAGGAAGAGTGGAAAGTAGAACGCACCGAAACGCGCTAGGGAGGCCTCACCTACGACAGCGGGGCCAGGTCCGGCACTGGCAGCAGAGAGGAGAAGGAGGAGGCGGTACCGGCCCAGCAACAGGCTCCTCAGCACCGGGCGTGGCTTCGGAGAAGCTTTCTTTTTCACTTCAGCAGGACGCGCAGGGCCCTTTTTGTTCGTGTCCCTTAAGGCTGTTGGTAAGATCTGGGCCGCCTGTGCGCGTAAACAACACTGTTCAAGGCAGAGGTCGCCCCTCGCTGAGGGACGAGGGAACTGGCTTGTGGCCGCCTCACCGCCATTACACCTCTGCTGAGCCACCCTCGCCAACCCTTACGATTTTAGTGTGAACCCGGCCATTAGGTATTTTGGGGCGAAGCGGGGAAGGATTATGCTTTCGGTTTTGCTTTATAGTCCGTCTCAGGAGGTGAAGCTCGGCGCTGCGCGAACCTGCCCCCCTCCCACGAGATGGCGGCGGAGCTGTGGCGGAAGGGACGTCTTGTCCCTGCGCGGAACCTCCCGCCGGCCCCTGTGGGTGGCAGTCAGGCACAAAATGGCCACCGACTCGCGCGGGGGCGCGGGTGGTGGCCGCGGTGTGGGAAAGGAGTGCCAGCAGGACGGCTTGGAGTTCCATGTGTTATCGATGTTTATGGGACTATGCACTTTATACTGCTGCTGGTGTGGGGGCAAAACAGCTTTGTATTTGACCCGGTAGCCACTCTGGCAATAGGCTGTTTCTCAGCCCTTACAGACTCGGGGTGAGGTTGGGTATGTGTTTTGGCACGAGCAAGCCCTTACTTTGTTCATGTTTTGCTCTCTCAGTTCATTCATAGCGAGGATAATACTGTACAGGGGTGTGGAAGTTGTATGCTTCCCATTGTATAATCTTCAGTAAATTTTAACTAATGCCTTGTCCCTGTAAACCGGGTACTGTGATTCCCTTGGTATCAACCAGCAACTTCCATGAAGCAACTTCCTCTGAGGTGCTGGTGTTGTACCTGCAGCTGCTTTCCTAAAGGCCTAAAATATGAAATTGTGGACTATTTTGATACTGAACTAGACAAAAGCCACCTCCATATGCGACAAAATAAGACATATCATATGTAACCCCCAGCTCAATGAATTTCAAAGCATTAACAGTCATTTTTTTGTGCGGCTAAAAATACAGCAGTGGAAGCACAGTACTCTGGGATAGTACACTGTTGTGCCAAGAGTCTTTGGAGCTGCAGGAAAAGTGGAGGTAGAAGGTAATCACCCACACTAGAATTTGGTCAGGTACCAAGCACCTGGTCTGTGTTCTGAAAAGGTCCCTGGATTCTTGCTGAAATCGTATGGTCAGGCCCTCGCTTTAATATCAGTAATTCAAGGGTATCACAGTATCCTGCAACTGAGACGTAGCATTGGATCGATGCTGATTCAGAAGGAAACCAGTTACCTGCTGTGAATCAATACGCACACTTTCTCCTTGGATCTGTTACAAACACCTGAAGTCTTACATTGGCTCATAGAAGATGTTTAGGGAGATGATATGGCTGCAGGCTTATGAAAGAATTATTTTTCTCAAAAATGATTGAATGAATGATTGACCAATTTAACAGACATCACTTAAGCAGCTGATACACTCTTGTTTACTTACCTTACTTTTAATTTACCTAATTTTTATATACTTATTAAACAGTTTTCACTTCTTTTATAGGCAGCATTTATGACTTGTATGCAAGTTTTTTTTCATTCTTCCCGCACGTGTGAGCTGACACAGACAGGACACAGGAACAACCATAAAAACATGGACAAAATGCAAAAAGTAAATTTATTTTTGTTATCTCATGAACTGGGGGAACCCTGAAGCAGCACCCAGGCAGAGGCACACAAGTGGAAATACAGGCACCATGGAGCTCTGTCCTTGCTATTGGACTGCTAAACCTGTTTTCTCCTGTGTATCAGGGATTCACACAGGCACGGTTTCCCACTGTGCTTTGATCTTTCCCACAGCGGGGCAGGAATCTCAAGCACGTTCCATAGGGTGCCTCAGAATCTATTCCAGGCCTATGTTGTCTAAACACTGATGTTCTGCTTGTCAAGCACAGAAGACTAAACTGATTAGGATGATACATGTTTTTCTACACCCCAGCTGCAAGTCACTTGAGCGTGTTGACAATCTTCACCATTCTTCCATTATTTTCCCATGTTTTGCCCCCTTGCTCAAGTGACCACTTCCACTGGGGCTGGCAAAGCTGGAGGTGTCCATTTGGGCTTGCGGGATGTAGCACAGAGTAATTTACAGAGGTACACAATAACACATAGAAAAAGGAATAAACGTATCTCTACAATAATACTTTGAATAAAGTATCCCATTATCCTGTCAGGGAATTAAACCACTCAGCCAGCCAGGCTCCACCAGTAGATTGTTTCATTTGATGCATTAAGTTCTGGAGATTTTGAATGTTGTCCTCTGTGCTCGCTGATTCATCACTTACATTGAAGCAACACAAAATCAAAGCCTTCAGAATGGAAGCAGCGTTTATGGTGTTGAAGGAGAAAATAGTCCACCGCCAATTGATTTTGTAATGTTCGTTGGCGTTTGGCTGTTACCTACTCAGAAAAAGTAGCAATGAGGAACATTAAAACCACTTAGCACGGTATAATTCTGTAACACAGCTACTGGGCTTGGCATGTCAATGGAATACGTTGGCAGAAAATCTGCAGCTGTTAATCTTCCCTTAACACAAAGGGCCAATGAGTTGGTTACAGTAGAGGCTAACCAAATCCAAGTGTTTACACGCTGATCTCGTGGAAACGTATCCACGGCCTGTGCTGGTAGTACAAGACTACAAAGCACGACGAGCCAACCAGTGGTAGGGGAGGAAAACAGGAGTGCCATCTCCTTCCAGTAGAACATATGCTGTTGCTCCAGCTCCTTCAGCTAATATTACTCGGGGTTTGATAACCTGATGTGGGGTAGCTGCCCACATAGACTGGAGAGCTATGGCTTGTGCTTTTTCAGATTGGATTGCAACTGGGTTGATGTTGGGTTTGTGAAACCAGTAACACTGTTCCAATGCTATTCCCTCTAGATGAGGCACAAGATACCTGAAATACATGAACTCAAGAATCTGGTGTCAACAAAGGATGTAAAATAAGAAAACAAGTTGGGGTACAGAACCATACAGCATTCTCAGGGATTATTATATGGATATTCACTCCTAGACTAATAGGTTGCGGTCCCACCATGCAATCCATTAGTGTAAACAATTCCATTTCTCCTGTAGCTAGTATTTTGGGAGAGATACCATATGAAAGAGCTTCAATCCTTACCATGTTTTGTACTGGAAGTGTTGTAATACACTCATTTTGTACTGGAAGTGTTCTAATACAGCCATAGGGTGTTTGATTATGAATATTGCAGCTGTTTAACAAAAACACCCTGGTTTTGTAATGTGTGAACTCCAGTGTTGTAAAATTTAAGTACTGGGTAGCTTTTCTAATTGTTCCTTCAAAATCCAATTCGTTCTTTCAATTAAGCCATTAGCTTAGGGATGGTAGGTAATGTGGAATATCCAAACTATCCCTAGCTCTTGAGTCCAGTCTTGGACATTATGTCCACTAAGGTGTGTTCCTTGGTCACTTTGTATTTGGTGAGGAGGTCCATATGGATGAATGAGTTCTCTGGTGCTTCAGTTCTGTTATGTTGATCAGCATATTTGGTGGGTTTAGCAAAAACCAGACCTGGAACTGTATCCACAGCAGTGAATACATATCGCCACCCCCTCGACCGGGCCAGGGACCCATGTAAGCGACCTGCCAGGTACTCAAGGCCCACTGATGGCATTTTATTTTCCCCCGTGGCCTATGTAATTCCTTTATGAATATGTAATGGCAGTCACACAAGACTAAACAATTGGTATGATACATGTGTTGTTCTACACCCCAGCTGCAAGTCACTTAAGCATGTTTACAATCCTCCACACCATTCTTCTGTTATTTCCCCCTCCCCTCCCTGTTTCTAAGTTGAAATACTACATTGTCTTCATCGATAGGTTCTCATGTAAACTGGAACTGTAAATCAGTATAAATGTAGAATAAAGAGCATACCACTAAGATTAGATGTGATGGAGATGGTCCTATGTTTCAGTTAGAGGGCTTTAGATACAAATCTGTCTTGAACATATTTCTCTTGATATACTTTCATAACAGGTTTGATCTATTTAGTTTTGTAGATTCTCCTACTTAGGTAAAACAAAAAAATCTTTAATCTTTAAGAATTTATGCCTCCTAAAATACTATGAACTTGTCTTTTATGCTATGTATTTCAAAATCAGACTTGGTATGATCAAGGGGAGTGCATTCCATCTATATATATAAATGGTGTCACTAGGTTAATTTGTTATGTGTTGGTGTTCTTTTATTATTATTATTTAGAAAAAGGCTAAGTCACTAAGGGAACAGACTATTTTCAAGGGTTTTTCTTCTCCATCGGAACAATGGCAAAAGGATTATCTGCCTTACAGATTTTCAGATTTCTCTTTGGCCTACAGCTGAGGGTAGAGAATGTATAGAGCATCTGTAAAATCAGCTCCTTGTCATACATGTAAAACAGTTTGGATGAATCCCTCAATGTTTTGATACCTATTGTGAAACCAGTAAACCTAATTGGAAGACAAGCTTGGGTCCTGAGTATGTTCCTTGTAAAACCCCTTAAAGCAAACACTCCTAACTTCAGTTAACTGCATGTAGAAAATACACTTGCATTGATTTAAAAGGTGTATGTAATAAATGCTGATCAGGCAAAGACCTGATTGCAGGAGGGAAGCTTGTAGTCTGAGAGCTCAACAAAGATGATTTTTGTAGGAAGTTTTTCAGGAGAGATTTCAAGGCAAGTTAGCAGCAACACACAGCTATAGGCTGCTATTTAAACTGCAACTGCATCTCAACATGAGAACAGGTGTTTGGTTATGCTCGGAAATAGGAATTTCAGAGACATCTGATTCATACTACAATGTAGTCACTGCTGGAATCATTTAGCTGCTTTAACTTCTCTGTAACATACAAATTTGGAAGATTATGCTAATGATGTAAATATTCTAGGTAGCATTAGCAAAACAGATAAATCACAAGTATCTTTCCGGGTGAGCAGAAATAGCTCTGACTACTGATGGGAGATTTCAGTCTGCATTCAGAAAATGGAGCATCATCAGTTCTGTTTTTCAGAACTTAAGCTACAGAAAGAGATTCCTGACTGTGGTATTACAATCATGTATATTCCTTACCTGCAAGTGCCACTGCTGGTTTTGACCCTGTTCTTTGCACTGTAAAATATTCCTGCCAGCAGAAACACTTTTAATGTAAGGACAGTCATTGCTATGGTTACAGTGAGACAGATTTGGTACTATTATTTTAACACACAGGAAATACTCCATCCCCAGGCAGAATTAGTATTATAATACATGTGAAATAAAAATATTTTCCAGTATTTTATATATAATAATAAGACATTTTTATATTCCACAATATTGGCAAAACGTGTTCATCATAAATTGAGGCAGTGGCTGCCATCTGGCTATTAAACCATTGAATGATACCACCTAACAGCGAATGTGCCCAATATATTTGCTTATGTAGAACGTTGGTATGGCTGATTATCACAGAATCGGAATCTTTTAGGTTGGAAAAGACCTTTAAGATCAAGTCCAACCATTAACCTAACAATGCTAATACCACCACTAAACCATGTTGTTGGGATTCTTACGATCTTCCCTATACAAGACAGTACACACACATGAATTTTTAAATCTTTAAAGTAGAGCATCTGTGGAAATTAAATTAAATTGAGATTACTTGCTTGCATGTAAGTTTTCTGGGAACTGTGGCTAAAATTAGAAGATGTGAGATTTTTACTGTCAACTTTCTTCATATGCAATAGTCTTAATAACCAAAATTATCTGTGTAAAAACTGAGGAATGCATTAGTTTATTCAGCAACCAAACTACATTTGTATGTATTTTACATATTTTGGTCTAAATAAACTAAGCAATGTATTAAGGTTATGTGTGCTGAAAATATGGTTACAATAACTTCTAAATCTGTGTTCGTCCGTTAGTGCTTGAAAATAAAATAAGGTATGAGTATCTCTTCAGCTAGTGTAAATAAAGTTCTTGACTTTTCACAGAACTGTCTCCTATATCAGTGAGGTGTCAGGCTTTTAACATTTTAGAAGATCAATTCTACAGGAATTTGCAGTAACTTTATCTCAGAGTCTGGAGCATTTGATTTTGAAGAAGCAAAAAAATAACCAATGAAAAGCATACATACAGAAGGATATTTTTTTTTCCCCCCAGCAGGAAACTAAATGGGACAGCAAGTACTGCTTAAAAGTTTTGTTAAGGCTTATGCTTCTGGAACAGCTGCAACAGAGTGGGGGTCAGGGGGCAGCCAGTCAGCACACCAGTACTGCACACCAAATTAGAATTACAAACAGCTGAAGTGAGAAGCAGGTATCTTACTGTATGTAATGTTAGCTCTGTAAATTGTTGTCCTGAACAGCCATCTAAAATTCAGTTATCTTAAGTTTAATCTTGGACCCAGACAGAAAACATGCCATGAATACCAGCCTTTGAAAATGTGTATTGTGGGTGGGACTGCCTAAGGGACTCGGAAATATTTTGGGCAACAGACCTTACACAGTAGGTTCTTGATTTGTTTTTCAGGGAATGATGCAACTGGATAGGGATGCTTGAGAAAGAATTAGGCAAGAAAACTTTAGTAAAACAAATGTTTGTGCTATGAACAGTGCCTTGAGCAATGTCATAAAGATGACAAACTCCACTGAACAGGACTGCCACAACAGCAGATGTTTACTGGCTCTAAAAATAACACTCTTAAAATCTCACTCCAAAAGGTTGTGTGTGACTATATACACTAAAAAAAAAAATAATATTAGACATGTTTTGATAGGACTTTCAGATTTTTTTGTAAGCCTGCAATTTGTGACACAATTACTTCAACATTCCAGTTTCTTCACCATGGAAGTACACTAAGTAATTGTCTAGTGGCATTTTAAGTTTCTCACTTGTTTGTCTGATTTTGCTTTTCTGTTTCATAATACAGATATCAAGTTGTTGGGATTGAAAAATGAGACATTATACTCTCCTCAGCTTACATTACTAGTAGCATAACAAAACTTACATTAGGATATTCAGCTAATTCTTAGCACTGCAGAGGACATAAACTGCCAACAGGCCCTTTTCTCCTATAGTCCTCACTCCAGGCATTCTTAAAGCACTCCAGAAGCGGATAATTTAAGGACAAAATAGAAAATGTGAAACAAATTATTAAAAGAGATTAGGTGTAAAAAGGATAATAATCTGTACTATTCCAAATTTAGAATTTAAAGCACCAGGACCAAAGAAAAAAGCAGTTATTCTTCTTTTCACATTACACTCGAGTATGTTAGAAGCTGCATTAGGATAAGGTACAGTTGTTGCTGAGTGAAACATTCTACTTTGCTTAGTAAATGGGGCAGCAATGTAATTTTTAATTTCTGGATCTTACACAGCAGATTATAGTGGTGCATAGTGACTGCCAAATTAATGAATTCAATAGGATTAAGTATAAGCTGTAGTATTTTTATATACTTTGAGGCAGTTCTGGTACTTTTTAATGCTCTAAGGTAATAGTTATTTTTATTTAGATGAATGAATAGTAACAAATCATACTTTTAAGTTATGACACATCATTCATTACCACTTACTAGCAAATAATTGTTATTTAACCTGTAATTAATACAGTACTTTTTTTTTAAAAAAAACAACACACTTTCTCAATCTCATTTAATAGAATGTTGGCAGGGCTTGAAAGTTTCCCCCATTCTTTAAAGGGTGGTACAGCAAACCCAAGAGCATATGCATGTCTTGGTTTTTTCCCCCAGAATGAAGTCAGGTATATTGCTTTGGCTATGTTTTTTTGATCCTTTCACAAAAGTATAATAAAATCAAAGCAACATGGGTTTGCCTGTGATTGATAGACTTTAATATGCATATTGTAAGTACAGAGTGAGCAGCAGGCTCATGTATGTTTCAGCTTAGTAAGTATTAACTTGTTGTATTTGATCTTCAGTGATGGCCTCCATTCTTCTTTGGAGGAAACAGCGTATATTCAATGCCAAGAGCTATGACGAAAGCTGCAAATCCCCACTTGAGTCCCCTAGCAAAGACTTCTGTTAAGGTGACAGGTTTTGCAAAACCACCCATATATCTCCAGGCTTCATTACTAGAAGAAAAATGAAACCGAAAGACAAGATCAGTGGAGCCACCGTGATAAACATTAACAGGAATACCTTTGTTTGGAATAAAAAGGAAGGTATTTCAACTAGATATGTCATTGAGACTATAACAGTTCTAGCACTTCAGTAGCATTTAAGTAACAAGAGTTGCCACAAGTGAAGTTCATATTAACTCTAACCCTTTATGCATGTAATTTGAGATACAAGTAACGCCAGCAAACATAATTCTAATAACAGAATCACCTCCTCAAACTTACGTAATTGTCTTCCATTTTCACTCAGAAACAGAATCAGAACACACTAGCACATGGATGGGATGGCAGAAATACAAAGGCCAGTCACTGTGCTAGACAGTATCTAGCATAGTTACATCTTAAAAGGGAAAGTTTCCAGCCATAGAAAACTCATGCTATCATGAGGGCACTTTCCGTTTTACAATAGGATGCTTAACTGTATTAGGGTCAGAAAAGCCTATTAAAACAAACAAAAGAGCTGAACAGATTGCATTTAGCTAAAAAGTACAGAATATTTACAAACCTCATGCTGTTTTGCCTTACTGTTTTCAACTTACATTGTTACTGATGTTAGTCACTGCTGTAACTGACTACAAGTATTTGTGTAGCACAACCTGTGTAATCTATAGATACGGACAGTCTGTCTCTTCTAAGGACGAACTAAACTAAATTGTTTCAAAGGAAGGAGAAAAGCGCTGCCAATCCCAAACCTTTTCTGTGAAGGCTCCTGGAATAGTTTGCTCACGCAGCTTTTCCCTTACAAAAGAACCAGACTACACAGCACAAGACATTTAGCATTTTATTCTCCAAGATTAAGGGGTACTTGTGCAAAGTATTATGTAATTCATGATGTGGCATAGATATGTTAAGCCCTGTTTTAACAGCTGTCTACATGATCCAGAATTGCTTTAGCTAAAAAAAACAAAAACAAAAAAGAAGATATTCACTGTAGAGTGGGACAAAATAAGATGCAAAAATCTGATCTTCCATTATGCCATTTACCTTACCTTCCGTTGTGTCATTCACTGCTTAGCGAAATGAAACACACAGTTGGATCAAATTCCACACTGTGTATACTACTTATTTTCAAATAAAAGCCTCCTGTTGTATATGAGGAATGCTATTCCTACTCAGAATGTAAATTTAAGTTCCATCAACTTCAGCAAGATCTGAGCACACAATCTCTTTGCTGAGAAGGGATAGGCTGACTCACGTGTGCAAGACAGTATTACATGCTTTGGTGGATGCGCTATTGGTCATTGTGCCTCATCTGTATCATGAAACATCACAAAAGTGCAAAGGTGCCTTGCAACATGTGGAGACTGGTCAAGGTGTTACAAGGAATGACAGCGCAAAAAACTAAGTAAAGACTTAACTGAAATTCTGACTGTTCTCGATGCATTTTCACTATTTTTACTGAAGAAAGAATAATCTGCAATGACAAGGTCCAGTTGATGCTACAAGATGATGCATCAAGATTGTTTTTAAGACTCTTGCACTTACCGAGCCCACGGATCCCTAAGACCCCTTTTCGCTAGCCTTTCCTGGACCTTCTCCAGTGGAGTACCCTCTATCTTCCATTGCCTGTAGTCAGGGAGTTCCATTTTGCCATGGCCATGGCCATGTTCATTTCCATGTCCCATACCTACAAGAAAAGATGCAAGGGTTTTTTTTTATTTGTCAGAGAGTATCAGCTTACAGGGAGGCTACAAGTATTCCAAAGCACACAACAATGCACATAAAGCATCTTCTGCATTGTACACAGTACCATGTAGAATGAAGAGATGAGATGCTGCAGTTCAGAATTTGGTGCTTAAGCTCAATAAGGCAAACCATGCAGGGTTATAGGTTACGGTGTTGTAAGTCACCACCACCGTTACACTCATGAAGCAGCTATGTAAATTTTCTCTGCCAGAAAATAGTGTCAGAAACCCAACTGTTTCCAGTGTCTATAAATGCATGTTAGCAACACAAGGGCCCACCAACTTGCAGGCTTTCCAGAACATATCAAAAAGCTCAGAGTTCAGTTTGGAAATTTCTAATTTAAGTATGGCAGAGCTATGATCACCTAGCTCTGAAGAAAAACAAAGACTTGGCTCCAGAGCTCCTCTTAAGTAGCCTCCGATTCAGTCAAACTAATTGGTGATAAAAAGGTACAGGATAGATGACTGGACAAGGAGTTGCACCTTACAAGCCATTTCATGAGGCTGGGAAACACGTGCCTTAGATACACCTTTGAGAGAACTGTGACATTAAGGTTCTTGTTAGAAACTGTGAAGGTGAACATTTTCAGTGACTTCGTGAAAGTCTGGAAGAAAATAACCATGGCTCTGAAGTCTCTATTTTCACAAAGAACCTGAAACTTCTTGGAGCCAGAATTTCCCATTTTAATGCATATCTGGTAGCAAAGAACAGATTTGCAAAGAACAGATTTGCCAAGAACACCGTTTCGAACCCTGTAACTCTCAGGAGACCCCAAGTCGTAGAGGGGTAAACAAAGAGGATTCTTCTGCAGAAGGAAACCTGAAGGAGAGCTCTAATGCCGTCATTACCCGAAAAGCTCCGCCCAAATTCACCCCCGGTCTACACCCTCGCCATAAGACCCCCAGGACCTCTCCCCTAGCAGCATTTACCTTCCTGCAGGGGATTTATGCGCCCACACGCCTCAGCCAGCGGGCTGCACTGCAGCGCCGGCCGAGCACTCTCCTCCTCAAAACCGGCAAAAGCAGGGCCGAAAGGGCATTCCGAGACGGAGAGGAGGAGGGCGCCGGGGCCCGCTAGCCCGGGCGGACGGGTGTACGTCCCACGGTGCGCGAAGGGCCACGGCGGCTGCGCGAGACCGCTCGTGGGGGCACAACCCGGGGCAACAGACACCTCCTTCCTCCCTCCCCAGGCCCACGCACAGGCACTCCAGGCGTAGGTAGCGGCATAGGCAGGTCGCAGAGGGCACCCGGGCCCACCCCCCGCGCCTTCCACCGATGGGGTCCCAGTACCTGCCCGCTCCGTGACCCTCCTTCAGGACGCTGCCGCCACCCGGAAGCGGAAGTCGGCGCTTGACCGGCCGCTACCGGAAGCGCAGCCAGGCACAAGGGTTCCGGCCGATTTCCGTTCCGGTTCCTCCCCGTGTCTTAGTGAAGGCTGCGGGGCCACTACCCAGCCCTCTGCTGCTCGCAGCACTCCCGTCGTGGCTTAACGAGGCGGGCCCCGAACACCATCGGCTCTGCCAGGGGAGCCGGGGCGGAGCGAGACGCGGGGGAGAAAGCAGCCAATCAGTGTGGGGCTTGTTGGCGGCGGGAGCGGCCCAATGGGCGGGTTCGTTGTTGAGCTGCGGGGTTGGCAGGGACTGGAGGTGGCAGTGGAGGAGAGGGTGAGGGGGTGGCGGCAATAGCAATCGGTGCTGGAGCGGGTGGGGGGTGGCGGCGGGCTGGACTGAGGCGACGGGACTGGGGCGGCAGCGGGGATCGCCCCCTCCCTCTCTTCGCTGCTTGGCCGTTGCCCCCGGTCGTCGCCGGCAGCGCGAGCAGGGACGGAAGCCCGCAGGGTCTGCGCGTGCGGGGGCGCGAGCCGTTGGTCCCCGTCCCGCCACCGCTGCTCGCCGGGGGCCGGGCGAAGCGCTCGGCCTCCCCCTTCCCTCTGCCCGCGGACGGAGGCTCCCCGGGCACGGCGGAGCGGCGGGCGGGGGGAAGCGTCCCCGTAGCCGGCGGTTATGTAAGCCTCGGGCCCGCGCGCCCCCGGCCCTGACCGCGGCGAGCGGCGGCGCGGCCGCGGGGCCTGGGGCAGTGCCCTCGGGGGCCTGCCCTCGGGGTTCAGCTCGTCAGGGGAAGCAGCTGGGGGGAGATCGCAGGCGCTCGCGAGCCTGACTGGCGCCGGGAGCAGACTTCTGGTTTGCAGTTGGCGTGTCTTAAAAGAGCGTCGCTGTTTGTCTCCGTAGGAGAAGCGGGGAGACATCCTGCGTTCTGGAACTGCACTGAAAGGTAAGTGAAAGTTAAGAACTCTCTTGACAGCTGCTTCGTGAGTGACGTGGTTGCTCGGTTCCATCGAGCACCTGTCTCTGGGGAGCTCGGGGTTTTGCATGTCGCGGCTGTGTAGTTACGAAGTGTCGGTTGTGTTGGTGTCTGGGTAATTCAATTATTTTTTATGTTCCTCAAGGTTGAGTACGTAGTTCCCTTCATCCAAAAAGAAGCTGGTTAAAATTAACTACTCAGTCAGCGATTTATAAAGGCTTAAATCATTCCTCACTTGTAGATGAGACAATAATGCTGTTTCTTTATAGCAGAATATGAACTTTGTTAACTTCTGATGCTCTTGTAAGAATGAGAATAAATACTGGCCTATAGCATCATCACACTGGCAGGATTTTAGGACAGACTGTATTGCTTTTTTTTTTTAACGTCTTGATGTATAGCTACTTATGTTTCGTGGTTTTTTTTTTTTTTTTAATAGGAATATTGGGAGTGTGTGAGAAGAGTTCCAGGAGGAATGTCATTATCATGTTATTAACAGTGAAACCATTCTAACTAGAGTGCCATCTGTTTATCCAGACTGCCTCTGTCTGGTTTCAGAATTGAATGTTTTTCACTGTGAGATAAAGTCTGCAGGATTCAGAGCAGTCTCTTCTGCTCTGTGGGTGCAGTGTCAGGGTGAGAGGAGGCACACTTGTTTTTCTGTAATGTATGGAGGGTGGAATTGCAGGAGGGCTCTTTATTTGTGAGGTATTTGAGGGTTAAATCGCTGTCTTACAGAGAATGAAGTTCTGTCAGATACCTTTGAAGTATTTCTGGCTTCTTGTGGCTGAAAGTTACAGGGTATGTGTTCAAAGTCCAGTGTTGCTGAGGAATGTTATTTTTCTGAGAAAGAATTTCGCAGTGACCCATAGACAAGATATAAACCGGACTCCTTAGTTTTAATTTTTGAAGGAAAAATACAAAGTCCTGGTTTTATGTATGGTGCTTTTTGTTTATTTTATAGTTTTGTTTTCTTCATGGTGCTTGGAAGCATGTCTTGATGCATGAAGCCATACTTTACTGGTATTGCTGAGTCTGTCAGTATGAACATTCAGTTCTGATCACAGAGCGATGACTTTGTGTGACTTACTGTGGCCGAACAGAATTGTAGCAAAGCAGTGCACTCGGCAAGATTTGTTTTCAAGTTATCGCTTTCAAGGTTTAACGAGGTTTTGGGTAGCAGTTTCCCTCCACCCAAGTACAGAAAAACTCCTGAAAGGAAAAGCTGTGTGCAGTTGATAGGTCTGCTATACCATGAGGTTGCTTAATGTTTTGCTTTCTAAATTTCCTTTTCTTTCAGCATGGACCATGGTCTTTCTTTTAAAAATAAGACTGCAGGTGTGAGGGATGTGATGTTTTGGGAATATAGGAAGCTTTCTGAAGCTGTATCTTCACCAAATAAGTGAGCCTGCATAATTTCAGGGGGGTTTACGGTCTTGATATAACCTGGTTTTGGGAAGGAAACTTCACCATGATTACAGTATCAGTCTGAAGAAATGAATAGTATGCACAAGGAACTAACAGAAAAGAAAATTTTCATGTTGTGTAAAAAATACTGGATGCCCTTCAGGAAGGGAAGGTCATTGAGACTCCACGTACAAATAATCAGTACTTTTTGTGGTTTATTCAGTTGCGCTTTTTGTACTATTCATGGTGGTGATAATTACTGAACAGATTAAGTGTTCTGTGATACAGTTATGTTAGCATCTAGTTATGATATGCTGGGATTCCTGCTTATGTTGCTAGGTTAGAGGAAGGTGGCAGGGTTTTCTTGAATAGCTTTCAAAAGACCATGTTTCCAGAAATTTGTGTTGATATGCGTTCTGGATTAACAGATTGTGGGGTACATTATGGGTACTGCTCTCCTCTGCATGTGCATATGATGTTCTCTCTAACACTGGACTGTGTTTAATGCTATGTTCTTCATGATTGTTTTCTGGAATAGGGAGTGGTGTGACTGGCGGAGACTTGAAGTATTTTTAGTGTTGAGATGACAAAAAAGGGTTGTGGGGTTGTTTTGGTTTGGGTTTTTTTTTGTTTGGTTTGGTGGTTTTTCCTCAATACTTAATACATGTTTGAACTGCTTAAGCACTGCATCTTTTTTTTTTTTTTTTCC
The DNA here is from genome assembly GCA_027574665.1 of Rhynochetos jubatus. NCBI lineage: Eukaryota > Metazoa > Chordata > Aves > Eurypygiformes > Rhynochetidae > Rhynochetos > Rhynochetos jubatus. Next base: position 14,540,857 of record CM050654.1, on the reverse strand, counting down.
CCTAAAATTGCATGCTGCTTGCTCTGACTTTGGGTTAGGAGTCATTTCGAAGTCATTGGAAGTCTTCTGTCATTTAAATAAAATGGTCGATCCTGCTTTAATTACAATACTGATGGAAAAGATCTTTCTTTAGTCCACCTTGGTTTCTTTGTGTGTTTTTAAAAAACGACTAGGAAAGGTGGGGAAGCAAATTGTCTTCTCGGGCAGCATTAGAGAGCTAAATATTTTATGGATAATGTTGCAATCTCAAACCACTGTTTCACCTTTCTCTGGAGAAGTGTTGTGCTGGAGCCATAGTCTTAGTTTCTTTCTGTTTTTGTGGGTTTTTTTTGTCAACCCAAAGACCATTCCTACAGGAACAGCCATACTGGGTTAATCCGCTACTGTCTCTTGAAGCCTAAAGCCCTGGGATCCTGGTATGTGACAGGACCATTGTTTCAAGTCCTGCTTGTCTCCACAGCTAAGCAGTGTTTGACAGCAGGTGCTTTATTCTTACACTCTTTCCTAGGCAAGCATATAGGGTTACTCCTTAGGTCAGCTCTCCCAGTCTCTCAGTGGGGGTGATGTTTTGTATGGATTTTTATTCTATGGATACACTTAATTTTTAAAAACGTTTGAGCCTGTGTGTGATTTTTACATACACAAATTGTGCTTTCTGGTGCTTAGCAGTGAACTTCATGTGTTGTCTGAATAAGTCATTCCTCTGTTCTGTTTTGAACTTGTTATCTGAGAACTTCATGTGATACTCCCTGTTTTCTATACGAGGACAGGCAGAACTGTTTGGCTCTTTCCCAAGCAGTTTGGTAGGAGTTTAGAAACTTGAAAGATCAGGGGACTGTGTACACTCAAACACTTGTCTGGGCAGGAAAATAATTTTAGATTCCATTACTTTTCTTTATGCTTGTTCTATTATATTAAGATAAGAACAAGTATCGGGAAGTGAAGCCGGAGGCTTTCCGTACTGACTCCTGGTGAAGGACATCTGTGCCATAGGAATGATCATTTAAGAAGTCCTGTGACTCTTTTCAGGATACATTGATCTGAGCACAGCAATCATCACTAATGCAGTTTGACTTGCTACTTCAGTCAGTTATTTTCATTTCCAAGCAGAAGAGTTATGACAGGTAATAACTGACTTATTTAATGCTGTTTTCCAGCATGTGTTTCCTTGGCAGTTATTTGCTTGTAGCAGATAAAATTTCATGCAGAGTTGTGTTCAAGGAAACATTAACTTCTGAGTTGTGTAAATTGTTCAGACATTTCATGTAGGCTGTAAAGTTAACTATAAAATAGAGATGATAAATTTAAGAACTATTTGCAGATGTCAGGTATTATCAGAATAATCTGTTGTTTTTTACTGAATCGTTGTTTTGTCATCTTCTTTGGCAGAAGCAGAGATTCTTAAAAGACGCAATTGCAAGATGGTTGAGTTTGAAAGGGGCCTCTGGTGATCATGTAGTTCCAGCCCTTTGCTCAAAGCAGGACCAACTAGGGCAGGTTCCTCAGGGCATTGTCCAGTTGGAGTTTGAATATCTCTGAAGACAGAGATTCCACAACCTCCCTGGGTAACTTGTTCCAGTGTTTAAAAACCCTCATGCTAAACACGTTTTTCCTTATGTTAAGTGGAATTTATTGTGTTGCAATATTTATCCAGATAGGTGGAAAGTATTTTTTAGAGTAAGAACGTGTTCTGAGCTTGTGCTTGTATCACAAACAGTAGGTAAAATAGCAAGCTGGTTGAATTTTTCTCTCTGCACCTTTGCTAGTGTAATTGAAGCTTAGAATAACAAGACAAAATTTTTTGTTTGGTTTTTTTTTAACTTTAATCACAAGACATTTATGGGAGTGACTCAATTGGTCTCCTTTTTCATACAGAATTTTGACTTTAGTTTCTAAACTTGAAATATAAGGTCAAGAGGTAGAGGGGAACTTCTGATGAAATAAAAAATAGTTATCTAGTAAAACCCTACTGGAAACCAAAATTCTCTATTGCCAGCAGTACCACAGAAAAGAAAACTTAAACCTTGATCAGGGGCTGGGTAAAATTATATACAGTTTGCAAACTGTTCCAACACATGCTGCAGGTTATCAATAATAGTAGAAGTTCTGTATTGTAAGGACATTGCTGTGTGGCCATTAGTCATTCTTGTGTTAGCATTACATTTTTCTGTCAAATATAATGAATTTGGGCACAGAGGTTTTTTTATATTCTGTTTTCCTTAGAGCCAAAGAAGGTGAAGTGGTGTGCTACAGATGTTTATTGTGACATTTATGTTAATTTATAGTGTTTTAAGAATAACAACATATGCGGTCATGGAACATACTTGTCTAACAAACCATGTCGCTACTTTTGAACTAATCTGCATCTTTTAATGCCACTGTAGAGCAAATTCAATCTCATGTACCCTGATGAAGGATTAGGCTGAACTCCATAGCAGTGTTACTCTGTCACCAGGAGATACTCTTTTTTCTGAAATCCTGTGTTTCCCAAACTATGGATTCTATTTGAAAAAGTTTATGGGAGTACAAATCACTTATGATCATCTACTTTAAAAGGTATTTCATTACTAATCACAATTCAGGTGATTTGTAAAAGACAGAACTGTCATTGGCAAATCACCTTTTCACTCTTTCCTTGATGGTCTTCTGTTCTTCTGTAGTCAGTCCAGCTTGCTCCTCCTGCCCACTGCCTATGTCTGCAACCTTGACTTCCTGGCGTGATTCTGTAGAGCAATATGAATTTTATATGGTTCAAATTTATTAACTTACTTTTGTGTGAATATAGAGAGCCAGAGACATTTGGAAGGAGATCCCACTAGGGTAGTGAAATAAAATGTCAGGTGAATAACCTTTGCAAAACGCTGAACTATTTATTTGTCTATTTATTTATTTGTTTATTTTTTTCTCACTGCTGAATATCATTACTTGGAAAATGCCAAGTTTCCTGACTGCATAATGCTGTTCAGCACGGGACCTGATGGGGATGGTTGAAGTAGTTCAGAGCTGTTAAAACACTCTTCGAGGAATGCACTCTTTCTGTATATTCTGTTTTGGGTTTTTTTGTCTTGTTTTGACGTGATAGATTACATAATGACATCTCATTTCATAATGTATGTACACATGAGTTTGACTAACAGTGCATTTTGCAGTCCAGAAATGCTAAGGCTATGTTCTTGTTTGTAATCTCTGTAATTTAGCTAATCTTATTATGTTTTTATTTTACTTACTGTGATTCTTCAGAAAACTGAACTGGTTAGGTCTTCTGTATTGGTGTTTGCATTATGTATGGTTCATGAGTCTTTAAATTACATTACTGTTTCTCTGAATTGTATTTAAGTGAAATGTGTGCTATGGACATTTGTGCAGGCTGCACGACTGTAATTTGCTGATTCATACAGGGCAATGTTGATACTTCTGGATTTTTTTCTATTTCCAATCCCTATGTTTAGTTGTTCATAAACTTTAGAATGTAATCGTATTTAAGCTCCCGGCTTCTGCCCTGCCCTGCCCCGCCCCATATTTGGGCTGTGGGAATTACTCTACATCTATCTGGAAAACCAGTAAGAAAGTTTAAAAGAATGATCACCTTTTTCATGGCCATTCAGCTGAGAAGATATTAGGTTGAAAGATAATGAAGTGAAATATGTGGAAAATTTGCTTTTGTTTTTCTCCTTCTTGGCTTCATTTATTTCTTTTTTATTCAAATAGGTTGGTTATTTCTGAGAGTTCTTTAGTTAGTTAGGTAAAGAATTTTCATCTGCAAGATTTGGAGAGCAGGTATCCACACTTAACAAGTGATTTGACATGTTTTATTAAGTTACATGCAGGTACTAAAGATCAATACAACAACCATTCTACAACAACTGTCTTTTAGGTAGTTTGGAGTCTGTTTCTTCTCTCCATCTCCTCATCTTATTTTCTGCTTTGTCCCTTCTGTCTCCTTTAGGTGTGAGGATTTCTTGAGTCTTAGAAAAGGTTGGAGAGCAACACCTCTGCATGCCTGCCTCTGTTCTGGTATGGATTAGGGCCACAACGTAGAAAATTTGATTGAGAAAAAATCTGAAGAAGCTCATAGAAATTATTCAGGCAATTTTCTTCTAAATATCCTAAGCACAAGATTTTGGAGACGTGAGCATAAGTGTAGCATAGAAATAGCTGAAGCTAGCTTGTCTGTAAATCTAAATTTATTGTCTGCATGTGAAAACAATTTTGCTAAGAGTTTTTATTTTACCTAGATTTTTTTTTGAACATGAACTTTGTGAAGATCTGACATTTTATGACCAGTGTGTGCCCCATGTGGAAGTTGCACTGGTAATTCCACCGTCTGCTTTAGATAATGTGGTAGCAACATCATGATGGCTGAACATAGGAGGGTCAATAACCTTGTAGCTGAGACATGTTTCAGAAGACAGGAGGCTTTTGTGTAAACCTAGTTATGGAGAGGCTGGAGTGAGCCATTCATCAGGCATCCTAGTGCATGCTGTCAGAGTAGGGCAAAGAAGAAAAATCTAAATTTTCAACTTAGAGCTTTGATACCTTTTTATTTTTCCAGGTTAGGAGTATACTTTTTTTGAGGGGAAAAAAAATAATATCTGATGCTTCTGCATATGATTGTTGTCCTTCATGCTTTATGGTTGAAAACGCACATGCAGTTAAAAATGGTAATCAAAAAAAGCACCCTACTTAGAATGGTTGTTGTATTGGTGTTCAGTATCTGCATGTAACTTAACAGAAGTTATCAAATCACTTGATAAGTGTGGATAACCGCTATCCACATTTTGCAGGTGAAAATTCTTCATGCTGCTGGCAGAGTTGAAGTCAATCCTAAGGTTTATATTTACTTTTGCGAAATTAAAGTCCGAGTGGGAATTTCTAGGCTTCTGTTGTAACCGTGTTGCTTTGCCAAAATATGTAAAATTGAACTTCAGTGGAGAAAACGAATGCTTGTGTTTGTAGTTAGAACCCAGTCTTGATAGTACAAGTCTTTCTTTGTACAACAGTGATAGTGTAAGACTAAGAAGGGGTCTTAATACCTTTTCAAACTCTTAAAATATTAATAATGGCAGAGGGATAGACAGATTATTGGTTAAAGTCCATTTACTTTAGTGAAATTACACAAGAAGTGATTGAGGAGGTTGTTCAGTAGTAATAATGTGCCCTTTTACGTAGAAATGCAAGGCATGCTGAGGAAGGATTTATCCTAGCAAAAGCTCATATTTCTCTGTGTGTAAGAGTGGAGAACTTTCCATTGCTTTTTTTAAGATGTTCCGTTGAGCCGGAACAGCATAGAGACGTGAGCTAAATATGGACACAGAAGGGGGGGGGGGGGTTTAGATGTGGAATGGAAAAGTGGCAGGTTCCTTCTGTGCATGCATTTTTCTTGTTCTTAGCGCAGAACAGGCCTCAGACAAAATTGCTGAGCTTCCAAATTGTTAATTGTGTGTATCAAATTATATTAATAATGAAGTAGCTGACAGGCTGTGATACCTGATGGTGTCTCTTCAATGTTGCATCTGTGTGATAGTTTCAGATAGTAACATCCTTAAATTTCTGGAAGTTATTAAACCATATTTGTGGTAATTTCTTGGGAAGATGGCAGAATGAGATGCTGTCTTTGTCAGACTTCATGTCATGAGCCATTCTAATAGCTTAATTCATGTTAATGAACTGCAGCAGATTGCAGCACAAATCTTGCCATGTCAGAATAGTAGGAGCTTCATGAAAATCTCTTAAACAGTTAAGTGTTACTTATGGAAATACAAATAGAGATGGGAATCCTGGGTTAGAGGATAAGTTGAATGAAAGTAGAAATGAAATACCTAAAATACTGAATTAATTTAAGCTAAGCATTCAGAAGCTGTATTTCTTTGCTGTTTATTTTCACAGATGTTCTGTGACAGCAACCATTCCTTTAAATCATAACTCTCATGGGTATTTCATGATTCTCCAGTGGACAGGGTGGCTAGTAGCAGGCTGCTAGCTTTTCTGTTTACTTTGGTCTGTGTGCCTGCCAAGGTTTGTTTCATGTGCTGTGAATCTTCAACTTTGTCTTCACCCAGGTTACTGTAAACACCAGGTGAGTTTGAGAAGCCTCTGTTTATCTGTGTAATAAGGGAATTTCCTAGCTTTCTTTTTCTTTGTTTTGGGAGGGAGAGAAGGTGATTTTGTTTCTCCTCACTCTAATCAGTAATAGAACTTGAGACAGCAAATAAAAATTTTAAAATAATTTGCCCTGAATATCTGCCCAGTCTGTCCAGCTGATTGCTGGAATGTAAACAGTTTAGGCACAGCTTGTCTGTGAGTCACGAAAGGACCAATTGCAGAAGTAACCAAGATGCCCTTTTGCTTGTGCAGGTGTTGAGTGGACTTGGAACATGCACTGTAGTCCTTCGACATCATATAGTAGTCGTAGGGAGAATAACTGCTGCCATCACAGAATGTGTACCTTTTCCACCTCAGTGGTGAAAACATGTATGCAGTCATTCTTTGTACATGCACAGATGAGACACTGTTGGATTGGTACCATCACTTCAGCTATAGAAAAATGCTTTACAGGCTTCTGCGTGTTTAAATCCTTCAAATGGCAGCTGTGTTACACATATAACAAAACTGTGCATGCTTTTCTTTTTTCCTCTCTGTTGGTTAAATCCTTTGTTAGCTACAGGTCTGCTATGGTTTTTAGCAATTAATTTTTACAGTTTACATGGCAGAACTAAAACTACTGCACTAATTTCCCTTTTTAATTGAAATTAAAAAGTTAGCATTTTATGTCTAGTTTTTAACTTGACAAGTTAGCCCAAACTTAAACCCTGGAACTTTTAGGCAAATAGTTGGAGATGCTGTAATAAATTCCGTAGTAATGTTTACATATTAACTTTGTAATTTCACCACTTTTTTACTTCAATATTTAAATTGAATGAAACTCATGATGCTAAGGCAGAAAAATAGACATGCAACTGTGGGATTTGACAGTTGTTGTGCACAAAGTCCTAATCGGGTTAAGGTCTGCAGATGGTTTCCAGACTGAGTTAGGGGTCAGTGGCCAATACTAATTGGCATTGATGCTAATGAAATTGTGTATTCAAGTATTGTGCTGATTATTGTCACAGGGTGTTATTTGTGTGTGTCCCCTTTATTTGGTGATTTATAATTAACCAAATGTCCAAAGGTCGTTTATTTCCTCTGTGCCCGTCTTCTCATGCTTGCAGGTACTGGTGTGTGCTGAAAACAGAACACTGGGCTCGATGTAAGGAAAGTAGAAGGAAGTTCAAGGAAACTTAAGAGAAGGGTGCCTCTAGATGTTAATTTCATCTAATAAATTAAGATTTGATGTATGCTGCAGAAAGCTTTAAAATGACCTGTTGGTCAGTGGAGGAGTCGGGGATGCTATGTGGTTTTTTTTGCCAGCTACTAGGAAAGAGCTTCTTCAGCACTGCTGCTTGCCATTTTACTGACACGTTTTGTAGGAACTTCACCACATATGGCTGGTGGAGATGTGTGTGGATGTGATGGTCAACTGCTCTTCTCTACTGATGATACTCCCATGATTGTAACCTACCAGAGACTGTGTTTGATAGCTTATTTTGATAATAAATTTTTGGTCATGTGGGAGAGAGGAGGGAACAAATCTTAAATGGACATTATCATGCTAATTAGGAAACCTTAATCACCATTTGAAGAGTTTTCAGCTTTATCAAGTTTTGAGGTATTTCAAATTCATATTCCAAAGGGTAGATTTTGATAGACAAAATATTTTTCCTGCATGTACTGGCTTTATGCAAAATTCCAGTAATAGTTACTATATTGCTATTTATATGAACTATCAGGGCATTCTGCTTTACTAATGTGTGTTGGCTTTCAGTAGGTTGTGATGATTGTGCCTTTGTTGTTGTGAATGCAGACTTTATAACTGTCCGAAATGTGTAATGTTGCTGTAAGTAAATTCTGCATGTTTATGCATATGCGTCACATCTATGGAACATGAAAAAGGTTTCTATTAGTGTTTACTTTTTTATTGCAGGAGAATGGTTGTAGTGACAATCTTACTGCTAGGTTTTAATTATTCCAATGAAACACATAGAACTGATTAGGAAACAAAATTGTTAAAATATGGTTACAAAAGTATTTTCCATGTGTCAATTGAATGGTTGGCAGACAAGGAAAAATGCATGAGGTTCCCCTCCCCCAACAACAACAAATATGTAACTCCTGCTTCTTACTGATACAAAATAATTGTTGCATAATCATCTTAACTTGCAAATCTGCACATGATTGCAAGTACAAGGGTATTGGGTCTGTATTTTTATTTTGTACAGAACAGTTTTCTTGTCTGCTGAAGTAGTCACATGTGGACTGTTGGTTTCGGTTTGTTGTTGTTTGGTTTTGGGGTTTTTAAAATTATTAATTTTTATTTTTTGGTCTTTGCGGTGTGGTGGTTTGTTTTGGTGTGTGTGTGTGTTTTTTTGTTTTGTTTTGTTTTTGTTTAGTTTTGGCTTTATACCTGATCAACCTTACTTTTTCAGAAGTTACTCAATGCTCTCTCTGCAGGTCCACTGTCTCTGTGTGCTATGTTTACATTATGTTCCTAAAGAGACAGTATGCAAAGTTTTGCCCCAGGAAAAGACTTGAAATTTCAGATTAAGGAAAAATCCAAACTGCATAAAAACAACCAACACCCCAAGAATCCCCCCCACATATGTTAATAATTTAGTGCTCCTCACTATTTAAAAATAGATATATAGAATTAACCACTGCCTACTAAAATATTAACTAGTCCTTCCTTGTGACTGGCGAGTCTCTATTCCTTTCTGATATTGGTTTAACAGTAGAAGAATAACGACTGTGTAAACAGTATGCATTGTGTTTAACTATTCAACAGTGAAGATTAATTATTAAACTCATACCAAGACAGAAAGGGAAACTGGTGTAGTTGTTGCATGAGTTTACATTTACTACTGTTTTCATTCTCATACAGCTATTTCACAGAGAATTAACATACACTTGCATTCTGTTGCCTATCACATGGCAGTTGTAGTCAACTGAGTTTCAGAATTTCCTGAGAGTTCTAATGAGGTGATCAGAAAGGATTGTGCTTTCTTTAGAGGCACTGGTTCTTTGCCTGTTTTCTGTGAAGGAGGGAGTCCAACAATAGCCATGTAATTTCTTGCTCTGAAGTAATCCTAGTAAACTTGGTAGGGTTGGTCATGAGCATCAATTTTTATAGCATAGTTACCGTAATCAATTAGGTCAGCTATGTGGATAGTTGATGTTAAGCTAGCTTTTAATGGATTGTGTTGCACAGAATTAAGATGGTCAGGAACATGTGTTACTTTCACGTGTGAAAATTTTGACTTGTATGGTCTGTCTAGTCTCAATATACAGTAACAGCGTTTTTCTTCTCATTTTGTGAGATTGTTCTTTGCAGTTCTTAAAATCCCTTTCTGACTTTCAGAAACCAAGTGTGAGATTGAAAATGATTGACACTGAAATAATGATGTGATGCATGACACGGAAAAAGACAAGTTGTTTCCTGTAAAGTAACAATTGGAAGTAGTAAAGGCACCTATGGTCTGAGGAGTTTTGACTCTGAAAGTTGGGGCAGATCTTGCGTTTCTGGATTCTTGATGCTACTCTGCTTCACCTGTGAATAGCAAGCAGCCTCTGTCTGTAGCTTAAGTCCTCTACGTGTTTTGTGTGCAGGGCTTGACTGCCTCATATATTCCATTAAGTCAGGCAGAAGAGATCTGTACTGTTCTGAAGTTGTCTTGATGAGTAGTGGTGAGATCATTGATGTTTCATGGAACTATATTTGTTGTTCAGTTTGCTTTTTAAAGTCTGGAAGCTTGTATTGGAAAAGCAAGACCAGAATATCAATCAGAATTAATTTTATCCTTGAAAACTATACATCTTAAATGTGAATGATGCATGCATCACGCGTATTAAATTTATGGCATCATGCAATAAAGGAATATTGCAATGCTTATGGACTTTTAAGTCTGGCATTTTGAAAGTTTACGTTGAAACTTTGTATTCTTACTGCATCATTTAAAAAAAGATCAGTAATATGACATAACTTGAGCTATAATTGAAGTAAATTCAGATAAATTTCAAGATTCCACTAATTTAAGAGATTGTGGATGTGTAAGTAAGTAAGTGTATAGATGGGGTTGGGAATGCTGTCACCTCAGCTCCATTTACTTACTCTCTACTTCCTGGAGCTGGATGCTTTACCATCTGGAAATTGGAAAGATCAGAATGAGAGATTTCATTACTTTCAGCAGAGGATCCTTTAGGCTAGATTGCTTTGGGAATATTTAGGGTAGAAGAAAGAAGGTTAGGTAAATTACTTAATGAATATGTAATCTAAATTCCAGTATGTGTGAATTACAGTTGGTAGCACATACTGCAGCAAGAAATATGTATTGATATTTTATTGGTCTGGAATTTATAGAGGACTTAATTTTTTAATGGCTATTTTCATAATATAGCAGATATTTATTTCTGTCAAATGAGGATTTTCTGGCTCAAAAATGGGAAGCTGCTTAGAAGCTACAGTTCATAGTTCTGGAACAGTTTCTGCATGCATTTCTTCCCTTTGCAGGCAAGATAGTGGTCTTGCTCAGCATAAGGTTTTCAGTCCTATTCCAAAGTGTGTGTTGAGGGTTTTTTTGTGGTGTGAGGTTTTTTGTTGATTGTTTTGGTTTGGTTTTGAATTTTGGTTTGGTTTTGTTCCAACAGAAGTTCTGTTTCAAGATTTCTCCTAGGTCGTGCCTGTTCATTTTTGGTACTTAGCACTGAGTATCCCTTAACTGTGGTTTTGGAAGCGTTAGTTTGCTGTTAGATAGTTATTTTTTAGGTTCCATTTTTTACTATGCATTTTCTATCTTTAGTTAAATCTGAATTTAGCTAGATTTAATTTGCTTCATGAACCAAAAATGTGAACCAAGAAGGTGTTCGGGAGAGGTAGGGTTACACTGAAAGTAATTTGCATGAAATATTTTCTTAAAGAAATTCATGAGTATGCAGACAGACTAGCATAGGAAGAGTTATTGCATACGAGCTGATGCAAAGGGGGGACGAGCCTGTATTGTGTAGCGTAGGATGGGTTATCACACAGGATCCTGACAAGAGAATGTTTTAGGTTTAGTGTAGGATGACTACATGAAGTTGTTTCTAAGGAAACCGGTTCTGAGAGGATAAGGTAACATTTCAGTGGCTAACCTACGTGTGTGTGTATATGTATTTTTAAGTGCATTGAGTTTATAATGGAATAATTAACATGTGTTTTTCTGTATTTAAGGCTGCAGGATAATTTCTTTATTATTGTTTCCCAAATCCTGTAAGTAAAGTAGTGGAGTACTTTCTTTATATGCAGAAGATAATTGTCTCCTTCCACATCCTCGATCATCTGCTTCTCTTTTCTGCTTCATTCATTGTGTGAACTTTAAAGAGGGAGATTTAGCTACAAGTGTGCAGTTGTGTTTTATTCAGGTTCTTAGACTCTGTGAGGCAACCAAAACTTAAATTTTTCTCTCGAGTCACCTGACTTCTGTAGCTTTCTGCAGCTACTCTGCAATACAATCAGCTTTTAAATAATTGTTTAACTCTGTTAGAAAATGCCTCTTTTCAGCGTTGCATTTTTATTCACACTGCCTTAATTGTCTCCAGCAATTGTATCTGCAAAGCACAGTTTCACTGTAGTAATTGTTGAAAGATAGAAGGTTCGACAGCTGAGTTTTCTGGTGCTTGAAAAGACAGGAGATAATTTATGGCTTAAAATGACCTAGAGGAGTCTTTTTGGGACAGTTGGGCGGTGTCTTTTCCTTACCCCTTTTCTCACAGCAGCTGAAATTGATGTGACCTTTCTGATAAGAAATGGGGCTTCCTGTGCAAGTATGGTACCATGAAAATTTACAGGAGTATTGTCAATCGTCATTGACTTCACTGTGATAAGGCTTTCTCTCATCCTTTTCACACAACTTTCTTTGCTGGTATCCAAAAAGAAAGTTTCTTAGCCAGATTGTTATTAGTGAGTCAGAGTGGGCAAGGAAGAAAAGTCTTATTCAAGTTGTTTTGCATGACTAAGGCTTGTTTTATAAGGCTGGCAAGCTAAGTCCTACAGATAGAATACGTCAGCATTTATATTTTAAAGTTGGAATGTGTGTTTGTCTGCTTAAGCTTGCAATTAAATTACCTAAGAACTGGAGTTGGAAGAGAGTTCTCTTTCTATTAAAGAGAATGCTTGAGTTGATGATTTAAATTAATGACTGTCCAGAGAATGTTTTGTTTCTTTCTGCCTTGGTCCGTTTTGTACCTTGTAGAAGTTTCTGTTTCTCTGGTCTGTGGACCTGTATTGCCAAGGCAGTTCTGCCAGAATGCTTGAACCTGTTTCTAACACCAAATTGCAGTTGTAGTTCTGATTTGTTGAGGACAACAGGTTTTTAATTTATTTTTTATGTTCTTATCAAAATGGCAGTTTATATAAGTGTTTATTAAAGATGATTGTGATAGAATAATATGTCGATGGATAGAAGGAAATCACAATGGTAAATTTGATACGTTTATTATAAGAAATGCCTTACGTATTATAAATACATAACAAAATTGAATATTCCCAAGGCTGGTCTTATTTTCTCTTTGGGTCAGGTTAGCCTAAGAGTCAATCCCTTTTCCTGATTCTAGCGTACATAATCATTGAATTTTCAGCTTTATTCTTCTTGTTCTACAAAAGAATTAATTATGTAGAACAGGTGTTTTAATATTTATCTAAAAATCTCTTCTTATTGCCCTCATGATATTTCATAATGACTTATACTGTTTTAGCTGAGAAACAGTATAGTGTTAGCAGTCTAATATTTCTACATTGTTGTATTTTAATGTTTTATTTAGTATTACTCTGTTACAAAAAAATCCATCTATCTTCACACCACTTAATTCTATGTGCTTCTAAGACATAGAGTTGTTTTTTTCTTTGTATTTTAAATATTATTTCCATGTCAGCAGTTATTTTTCATGTTCTTTGACATTACCTGTCTCTTAACTACGTGTCTGCGTTATACATACTTCTCTTGAGGTTGCTTGAACCAAATGTAGGCCACTATTTCAAATAAGAGCATGTTACCAATTTTGTATGCTCTTCTTACATGTTTGCAGATTTACTTTGTACCACTTCTGTGTGGTCAAACATCTTGATTTCCTTTCAGCCTGCTGATACATTCCTGAGCAGATGTTTTCATTAAGTTGTTGAATGTAATACCCAGTCTTTATCCATTCAGTCTTTTAAACCTTTGCGTTCTGGAGTTTCATCATGAGAACTTCAAATTGTTTTTTGTGTTACCGGTGTTTGTCAGCATGTTGCCCAGTTTGCATTCTCCAGAGTTCACAGGTCTTGTTAAAGTGTGTGTGTGATGGGAAGCGTTTTTCCTGTGCAATTCTGACCACCTTAGCTCATGTTGTATTTTACCTATTCTGTTTCCCAAAGTGTTAATTATATTAAATGTGCTCTTGTTACAGAGCTATGACCCTTCTGGATCAAAGGAATTGAATGTAGATTTAGTTCAGAGTAAGGACATGTTCTTGATGCTTTCCATGCTACCTTTTTTACAGAAGTAGCATGGAAAAAAATTCTTTCTTGCAGCCTGAAGCTTTGTTGTTCTTGTTGAGACAGTCCAGGTTTTAATTGCAAAATATTGTTGCCCTAGCCTTTGAGGTAAAAATACATAATAATGTTATTCATCATGCAGCCAGCACTCAGTTGCAGTATTGTCACTCATTGTGACATCTAGTATATAATGGCAAAAAAAAAAAAAAAGGACTCATTCCATTCATGTAACCTCCCCCAGTATAAAATCCTGGCTTCTTTGAAACAAACAAAACCCCCAAATAAAATACAAACCATATTTGAATACTCCTATCTTCTTAAATGTCAACAATTGATAAAATCTGATTCATTTTAATCTTCACTGTAATAATTGGTATATATGTGCTGTTGGCTCTCATTTTGCTGTTGCAAATTGATCATGGTCAGTGGTTTAAATACAGACCGGTAAATAATAATGTATCTAGTCCATATATTTTTACTCCAAATACAAGTGAAGAACGTGCTGAGAGCTTGATCAAAGCCTTTTTTAATGTCTATTACTGTGAGAAGTCAAAAGTTCTTGGCAGTTACCAGGTTTTATGTTTCATTGTTTCTATAGTATATGATTTCAGACTTTGATATTTTCAAAGGCACTAATACAGAGAATGGTAAATTATATGGAAGTTACTTGAAAATGGGAATCTGTTTCTATGTAAGCAAATGAAAGGATTGGAATTTAAACATAATCTCGTGGTATTTAAGTCTGTTGGTAAGTTCATTTTCATTGTCTCTTGGCTTATACATATTTTACAACAAGTCTAATCCTCCTGAACTGTCAGTGTAAGTGCACCTGGAAAGTCAAAGTTCTGAAGTGTTACCTGTGTATCTCATTGAAAGTAAAGCTCCTAAGTGTCTAGAGCTCTTGTGTTAATATCAGGAGTTAACCCATGGTTTTATACTTTTTTTTTTTTCCTAGTTTGTGTGCATGGTGGGAGCTAGGAGTGTGCTTTTCTTGGTAAAATTCTGTTTAGATCTCGGCTGTAATTGGCAGACGCACAATGCAAGACTGGGACTTCCTTTGAGAACAGAGTATTGTGGCTTTAACATTAAGTGTAAAGATTCCAGATCTAATGATTTACCAGCCTTATGTCTCATGTCCTGCCACTTTAAGCCAAATGAATAAGTTTAGGCGAAAACTTTTTTATTATTTGAAGTGCTTTTTTTGGGAAGCTTTTCAGTAATTGATTTTTATATTTGATTTTAACACTGAGTGAGTGTGTTCCCAACAGTAACTTTTCTCTTCCATGATTTAGTGTGCATTTAAAATTGCTTGCTTGTTTGGCATTTAAGGAATTGTAACAATCAGTCCATACGTAACAATAGTTCAGTATAATTATTACTGCTACCAATAACTCAATTTCTGCTTAATTGTTATGGTTCCTACATATTACTAAGAATCTTTGAGGCACAGTAGAAAAAAAATAAATCCAGTCTTTTTAAAACAAACACGTTTTATGTTCCCTGTATTTTTGTTTGCTTTGGGAGAGACGTGAACACACTGGAAATGAAATGCAATACTCTTAGTTCATACTGCTTCAGTTTTGAATAAATATGCGCAGGATTTAATGCAGTTGAACCAGTTTGTTTCAGAGACACACCCCCAGGGTGCTTGATTCCCCCCACCCCCAAACCAGGGAGTGAATGCGAGCAGGAGGTGTGCTTTACAGATGAACATTTCAGAGGTACGGTGTGTGTCAGGCTGAGACAGCCGCACAAGCTGTTGGTGCTTGTGATCGTCTCTCCCCGAGGTGGCAAAGTGCGCCAGGCACAGCCCGGCTGGAGCGGTGCGGAGTGGGGCAGCGCTCCCCGCTCCCATGGGCTGCCTTGGAAGGTGGGCATGGTTGGGGAGGCACTGTGCTAAGATGCTTGCAGTGCTTTTGTTAAGTGTTTGTGCAGAGAGTCAGCGCAGAGTTAGTGTGCTGTAAAGCCATGACCTGACTATCTTGCCATCTGTGCAAGTCCATAGAGATGTTTTTCATATCCAGGCAGATAATTTGAAAGGAAGAGATGATTTGTCCTAAAACTGAACTAGTAGAGTAGTCCTAGCTGGAATAGGTGTGAGCTGCTTCTGTATTGATACAGCAGAGCTATATGTCTACATCCTTTTGAAGCCACATCAGCAAAGCAAGCTTTAACACCTGAAAAACTCTTCCAGGAAGGATGCAAATGTAGCATTGGAGAAATGAAGAGTGTGTGTTTATATCTTTCTGTAAGTGTAGTGCAAGACTGACACGTAGATAAGGTGCTTTTCCTCCCAGGACATAGTTCATATTATTGGTCTTTAATGTGCACCGTCAAAAATGTTCTAGAAGCGGCAGAACAACTAGCTGTATTTATATAAGCAACCACACAAAGCTGCGTGTGGACTTTTCATTGAGTGAAAAAGGATAGATCATACAGTAGAGGTGGTCCA
Source organism: Rhynochetos jubatus (assembly GCA_027574665.1). Taxonomy (NCBI): domain Eukaryota; kingdom Metazoa; phylum Chordata; class Aves; order Eurypygiformes; family Rhynochetidae; genus Rhynochetos; species Rhynochetos jubatus. Next base: position 14,524,805 of record CM050654.1, on the reverse strand, counting down.
AAAAGACCTATTGTGTAGGGCTTTTCTTCCCCATTCTCCTAACAAATACACTAAAAGCACTACAGAATGACCTTTTCTTCAGGGATGAATAAGCACAAGAATCTTGTGGTAGATGCCCCATATTGTAATGCTTTGCATACTTTAAAGATTATCACATACAGCCTTAAAAATTCTGCTTTTTTGAAGTAGAACCATTAAAATCTTACTGTACCACATGTAAGAAAACACTGCACACTGGATTTTGTTGTTTCTGGGATTTTTCTTAAAGGGCATAGTATAAGCTTTGTGCGTCAGCAGTTGGTCTCAAGATGGCTGCTTTCCTAGGCATCAGGTATGGCTTTGGCTCTGAAGTTGACTTACACTGGAAGAAGTCCCCAAACAGGGCTTGCTTGATGGTCCAGGTATCACAAACACTGGGAGAGAAGGGTGTGGGATACTGGAGGGAAGGTGGACTTCTCCTTTTTCAATGTACCTAGCCACTAGATGGGCTTAACTATAGTATCAAACTGCACCCAAATTTTGACACCAGCAGAGGTTCTGGTTTTAATTATATCAGTTGACTTGTTTGACAAACTGCTGTATGTGTACTTTCTCCAAGGCTCAGTAGGCTTCTGTAAGATTAATTTCTTGGGTAGGTCAGGTGTTGTGCCATCATGATACTTTACATTTTGACTTAACATAGTAGGCACATTGGGATCTCTGCGGCGTTTGCAGTAAGGCATTTGAAAAATTCCTGCAACTCTTGGTGGTTTTGTAATGTCTTTAGGTATGCCAGGCTAAATCCTGACTCAGGAGAATTGCTAATTCTTCAATTCATTGATTTAATTGTAGTATTTTTTGTCTCCAAACTACTGCATTTTTACTAGCCTGATGCATGTGTTTCTTAATAGCCTTCTGTGCTTCCTTATTTCTGCAACAGTTAGCTTGCTTAGTGTTCTCCTTGCAGTCTTGCTCTACATTGTAGTGCTGTAGGGCAAAGAATACTCATTGCTACTTAAAATAGGCACTAGTATTTGGTGCTGGGTGTAGCTTTATTGAATACATGTTTTGCTTTCCTGTGCTGTAGTTTCATACATATTGCTGTTAACTGGAGTGTAAAGAGAAGCGAGATTTGGGTTTTGGCTTTGTTGTTGTTATTTTGGCTTTTTTTGTTAGTTTGATTTTAAGCATAATCGGAATTCCCCTTTCCAAGGTTTCTGCAAGGAAATAGTCAACTTCATACAGAGTTGATGTAATCTCTCAAATTGATCTAGTGCTGGAGGAGAGCAGCTACTTGCTTCTGGATTTTAACAGGATCTTCCAAGCTGAAGTAATCATTTGGGGGAGAGGGGAAATTTTGGCCATAAGTTACAGCTGATGTTTGCCTCTGATTTAAGGACAGTTATTTACTCTCTGTGAAACAGTTTTCTACCACACCTGCAGATTTGGTTTGTAAGCAAACTGACAAGCGAATGAAAAATTTTGGACTATTGCAGCCTGATTCTCCAAGCATGTCTGTGCTCATCTGCTTGTGCTTAGCCCTTTTGTGGGGAAAACTGTACAGTAATAGAAATTTCCTTGTCTGATTTGCTGGTACATAACTGTGATTCTTGCTTTGAGGCTACAGTAACTCTAGTTCCTATGCAGGAAAAAATGATGTCTAACTTAATGCAGCTCTGAAAAAGCCTACCTGGTGAACTTCAAGGATCTGTATATTTGGTTTTGAAGCTAGGGATAGCAGGTTATGGACACATGAATCTCTAGGTAGCAAGCATCATAACATAGAGCTGTTTGGGGCCCCATGACATTTGTAGACAGTAGTGTATATCAGATACCACGTAAAGGTTGTTTCTAGCAAGTTGTAAAACTTGGGAAGTCTTGAATCAGCTGTTACAGGCCTGATAGTCTGTGTTGAAGATGCATACGTGATAAATACAAGACACAACTGATAAAAAGTTAAATACATACATATATTTGTCTTTCAAGTCCTCTGTGCATGTTTAAAAAATCTGTATGTAATCAGCTGCAGTGTCCCTATAGAGTGGAAATTTGGTTTTGTTTTGTGTTTTTTTTTTTTTTTTTCCAAACCCCTCATAAATATTGTCAGGGAAAGAAGAGAAGGATTTGAATTTCATTCATTCAGAAGTACATTATTTAAGACTTGTGCAAGGAATTGCATTTTTTAAAACGGTTGATTTTAAAGAAGTCATTGAGTCCATTGTCTTTTATATACCATCTTGTGATAAAAGCTTTCACTTGCAATGTAGCCTGAAAAGGATGGATGGTACCTCCTGTTAGCCTAACTCTAATTAGCCGGGGTGGGGGGGTAGGCCTGGAAGAGGACCTTCAGTAATTCAGTAATTTGGAAAAGTAATTGATTGAATAAGCTTATGGAATGCAATACACCTATTGTTCATATACTTCAGTTTCCTATTAGAGGTCTCCAGATACTGAAATCCTTCAATTTACCTGCAGTGGACTCATTTCTGTGTTGTTTACTGCATGCTCAGCATGAATGGATCCTGCAGTGAAAGGGGAACTTCAGTTTAATACATGATTTTTGCAATGACATTGACATTTTCTCTCTGTAAGGAATATGTATTATGAATAATGATAGTAAGGAAGTCTTTATTATATTGCATTTAGGAGGTATTAGTTCTCCAAAGTCAATGTATTGATTCAGCTCACATTTGGTAAAAATATTACTCTTTCCTTTCATCTTGCATCTTTATTGCACTGTTCTTCATCAGAAATAGTGCTTCAGTTTTCTGGTGTGCACCGCTAATACGTAAGGATTTTCCACATAGGTGACAAAGCCTTTTTGGATGAAGGTAATTCCTCCCTTATTCCCCCTGCTAAAACTCTGAGCCTTTTTTTTTTTTTTTAAATGGCAGATTGCTTTGTTACAGAAGGACCTAGATATGCTTTAGTGGATTTGATAAACTTCAATTTGTAAGGTCAAAAAATATGTACGTTACTGTTTGCTTTACTATATTTCTCCTTATTCTCTTATGATCTCCTTTGTGATCATCAGAATTTCTTCTCACCTTTCAGAAAACAGTACTTGAAGGCTTGACAAATGTATCCCAGGTTGAAAAACTCCTGCATTCCTCCTCCTCTTCCTCCTTTAGAAAACTGACTTCTTTAAAGAGGTAATGTTGAATATTGCACTTCCTGTTGAAAATGTGTGGTGTGTTTTTTTTTTCAGGCAAAGTGAACCAAGTCTGAAGTTCTGTGGCATGTCCTATGGTGTTTTAAATTAAGTTATATCCATTACTCATTCTGATGACTGATACCTGCTCCCCTAGCTATTGAAAAGGGTATCTTTGGAAACTTTTTTTTTTTTGGCAGAGATCTATTTAGATGTGTTGTGTTATTTTAGAGAATTATTTGTCAGTGCTTCTGCTGAAGTAAGTCACCCAAGTGTTACTTGAATTTAAATGTATCTAATGCAATTTCTGATTCTGTTATGTTTTAGGGTATTTAAACATGCTTTAGAAATCTGAGGCAGTTCCTTACCCACAGGAGTTTGTATTCTCTGAATGACTGACTGTCCAGGGCCATGCTAAATGCTAACATTGAACTTAGGGCTTACCAACAAATTTTTTTCTATCTTATTTCACTTCATTTTCTATCTGACTAACACTTTGACATTCAGAAATCAAAGCAAGTATGTTCTGAGACCAGAATAGGTGATTCCAGTCATGTAGTATGGCTGTTTAAAGGCCGTTTATCAAAGGACTTTCATGACATAACTTGTAACTTTTGAGCCTAAATAATCTTCAAAACACGTCTGAAAGAAAACTGTAAGAAGTAAATAGTTCACTTCATGTTTACCTGCCTTTCTCTTATAAAATTTACAACAAATTCTGCAATTAGTACCACTTAATAATATATTCTTGACATTACTTGAATGAAGTTGATGAGTGTAAGTGTTTATGGGATTAAAGACGATTGTAACAGTTTTCATCTGGTTGTGGAAGTGTTTTTTCCCTATCCCAGGCCAAAAGAACTTCAGAAAAAGTTGACTGTATTGAAGGAAAAAATGTTAATTGAAGCTGATGAGTATTGTAGTTTTGTAGGAAAAGTATGGTAAAGATATATGACAGTGTGTGACAGCTTTGTTGCATATAATGGTTATATAGCAATATCAACATTAAAGAAAAAAGTGACCAAAGTATCTCTTAAAATACAGTGTCCTTTGACAGATTTTCTGTTTCTCTTTTTTGTTCAGGCAGCTGTTAACCTGCAGGCCCTGTCAAAAATAAACTTTTGATGAAACCTTAACTAAGAATCACTTCTTCATATCTCTAGTAGTGCTTCAAACAGGTCTTATATTTTACTCTCTCCTCAATTTATCCCTTTTCTGGGTCATTTTCTTAGGCTTTAATCTCTAGTATTAGGCTGTGGCTTCATTTCACTTCATCAAATTAAAATTTTCTGGGACCTTAATGACTTCCAGGTGTTGCCAGCCCATACTGAGATCACACAGAAAGACAAAGTGACCCTTGCTGCTTAGTCTGTTTAAGCACCAAGCAAAAGTGTCTGATCATGTCTTGTGTGTTAAACATTCTTGCTATTGCCTTGCGGATTACATTTATGAGAATTCAAAAGATGTTAGAATACGAGTGTTGTATATAAAATGAAAAACAACAGTTGTCCTTGCAATTTTTTTGTTTGTTTCTTTCTGAGAATTCCAACATACTTTTGGAAGAGCTAAATCTTGCCATTTGAATGAGAAGCATCAAAATTCTTTAGGAACGAGGTTTAAGGAGTGAAGTTCTGCTATTAGGATTTCTAATAGCTGGTTTTACTTAGAGCTGTATCTAGAGCTGTTATTACAGCGTCTCATATGATTTGTTCCATGATGCTCTTTACTTTGTTCCACCTGTCTTTTCTTTGTATTGTATTTGGTAAGGGAGCAAGAATGGCATGATGTGCCTGTCTTAAATAATGTAAATTTTGGCCTGAAGCACTAAATCCTCCTTTTTACTCCTCCCCCATTAATGTGTGGTACTTTTGACTAAAAGTCTCAAGAGAACACTTGTCCAAAATGCAACTTTTCCTATTTGTTATTATATGGAAATGTGTTAACAATTAACTAAGTTTTGCTGCCATAACTCTTACTTAATGTATTTTTTTGCTTTTTCTTCCAAAGGTAAGAGAGAAGAAAAGGAAGTAAGAAAATGCTGGGATCAGAACGAGGTGTCGTGGAAGAATGGCTGTCAGAATTCAAGGTGAGCTGAGAAGATGAATGATAGCTATACCATTGGCTTTATGCGACAGAACATTGATTACTTTTAATATCCAATAATTAACTTTTAAAATATCTATTACTTTATCTTGCAACTTCTTATAATGCATGCAGTGTGCAAAGGTCTATGTAAATGAGTCAGCTGGTACATAATATATAATGCATATTTGTTACAGTATTTTATTATTTATTGTTGTAGAACAGAACACTGCTATAGCAATGTGTTTTTTAAAGCATATATTTGTGTAGATCAAGCTGATAGAATTTAACTAACAGCTGGATAACGCTGCCCAAATTTCTAATTGAGCAACTTTTTTTATTTTTAAAAAAGTAGTAGAAATGTTTGGAGTTACTAAAAAATATTTGGCTTTTTTTTTCCTATGGTTTTCATAAAAGTAATTGTTGTGAAGAATTTGAAGTATTTTTAAGCTATTTTATATGTTGATAATTATGCTGAGTGAAATACAGGATAATGTATAACCAAGAAAACTAGATTTCATGACTGGTACAAAATTAATCTGTTATTTAAATTCAGAATTAGTAATTCCTCACTTCATTGATGATGCACTGAAAGTCATTATGTGGTGTTTGAAATTTGTTAAGGAGCCAAGGATGTGGAGTCCACACGTGTGGTTGCTTGGTGGGACTCGAGGCTGTCCATGCTTGTTCTAGATTATCCACATCTCTTAAATAATTCAAGTTAATTTAATAAAGACTTTGAAAAGTGCCTGTTAAATACAGAATATCAAGAAATAGAGTCCTCTTATCCAGCTGGAGGAAATAATTTCATAAAAGATAATCTGAAACTGCTTTTGGATTTAACCCTGAAAGTTGGTATGTGCCCCCAAATGCTGTTCATATGGAGAAGAACTGAACTGGTACTGAATGAATTAGGTTACAAGTATGAACATATACTGAACTTCAGGAATTTTTCTTTATGTTGGGATGAGACTGAATCCTTTGTGGAGATCTTTTTAATACTTCAAAGCATTGATTTATCAGGTTAACACTTCTTTTTTTTTCTTTAGGCATTACCTGAAACACAAATTTCCAGCTATGCAGCTACATTGCACCGAAAAAAACCACTGGTACCAGCTCTTTATAAGGTCATTCAAGACCCAAATAATGAGGTAGGAGGCTTTAAAGTTTTTTGTTCACATTCTTCTATCTTCCACCTCTACAACTTAAACTAGAGTAATAAAGAAGTGGAGATGGAGGTTCTTAGATTCTTCTAATGTAGTCTACATGGGTATCATCCCTCTTTTTACTCTCTCAGTTTTTTGATAGTTACTTTAATGCTTTTTCTGGTAAGACACAACCTCATATGCTCCCAAAAATACAGTTTATACTGTCTGCTAGATTTTACTTGCCACAGCTGACTGTTACATTTGATTTGGCATGAGTTTGGTGTGTTGACTTTGTCTGTCGTGTCTGTCCCCCCTGCAAGAAGCCACCCTTCAGTCATAACAGAGTCAAAGTAGGCCTTACAGAGCTTCTCACATGGTGGCTTATTACAGTGGAAGAGGGAATCAATTAATTAAATCTTATTAAAATAACCATATCTTCTTTTGCTTACAGTAGTGTCATGTTTGTGTAATTTGGTTTACACTGCTGTAAACAGAGCAGAACTAGGACCCCAAAGTATAAATTTACAAGATGAAAACTTGTCTTACCCTTGTACATAATTCATTTTGCAAGTGACGTTAAACTGAGCTTTCTATTCTGTTGGCTTCTGCTATGAGCATTTCTGGGAAAGTGTGTGAAATAAAACTTCTGAATAAATTGTGTAAGCATACCATTCTCTGCTGTGTAAATTTCTTTAGATAAAATGCTCAAAATATTTTGTCATCTGTGATCTCTTTGTATACTTATGAATTAAATGGCAGGTGTACGCAGCCAGGAAGTTCTTTATTTTGCTAAGCACAATTCAGCTGCTTTTGGAAACAACGCTTGGTTGAGCTTAAAGGAGATTGCATAATGCTCGTGCAATAAAAAAAACCAAAAACGCTTCATAGCTGTCAGCTTCATTTCAGTGATACAAAAAACTTGCATAGTGACCTTTGTACTGAAGCTGCTGTTAGTCTGTCTCCGACCTGAAGACACCATTGCTGCTGTTGTTAGTACATATGTATTTGTGTGTGTGTATACTTCTGAAAATGTAAAAGCTTTCCTTTGCTACGAGAATAAGTATTTGATTTATTTATTTATTTATTTTAAGATGCAAAGAGATTTGCAAAGGGTGTGACCGTAATCCTGTGTTATTGCACAATGATGCTTGTCAAATGTTACTCTTTGGAACTGTTGTTGCTGTTTGGGCCCGACTCTGATATCGGGTATAAAATAAGCAATCCTGGGCTCAAAGATTACTAATTTGTGGTTCTGCTGATTAAGGAAATATATATTTCCTTGTTGCACTTCTTGCATGTGAGGAGTATAACCGTAGTAAATTCATTACTTTGCGTAGTTCTGTGGTAATATTTGGCTCTAAGTGAGTTGTGTGGTTTTGGTTGGTTGGTTGGTTTGGTTTTTTTTAATATGCTTTATAGGGCATTATTTGTTAGAAGGATAACTGGTTGCTTATGAAGATAAAGCTTTATGTGGTAGACTATTATAAACATGTACTTGCTGAATTCTTGACTTGATGAACAAGTAATATTTTTAGTAGAACTTAATCATAAAGTTGACCAACTGAAAACTTCCTGAAAGGAACAAGCTGTTTAGGGCAGACATGAATTTTTTTTTTCCTGAAATCACATAATTATTCCTGATAAGACCAGCGTTATTAATTTAACATGGAACCAGCATGTTTAGGAACCAAAACAAAATCCCAAGGTGTTTCTCTTTTTTCTGACACCTGTCTACCAATTAGTAAGTTATCAGAGAAAGGCAAGCATACTGTCAAGTTAAACACAATTGTTACTGTTTACCTTTTAGGAAATTCCCTGACTTTTTTTAATATGGAGAAGATAATGACTGGAACAGATAGTTAGAGCATGATCTTGCTCATAAACAGATTATTTAACTGAATAATGTATTGATTTTTGTAGAATATTCAAATTTTGAAGTGCTTTTCAAGTGCTGTGTTTTCAAGACAGTTTTATAGTTTTTGGAATTGGTTTATGGTTGTAGACATAAATGCTCTATGGGTTTTAAGTTAGTGCAGTGCTGAAATGTAAACACTGAATATTCATGTGGGGCTATTCAGGTTTAACTTGGAAAGCTCAGCCTTGAAAGAAAACGAGATCACCTTTACAATGCCAAGCACTTCCCAGACCCACTAGTCTTCAAATAATAACTTACATCACCCATTATGTTATAGTTAAGCCTAAAATGATCACATTATTTTCTACCACAATTGAATTCTTCAAAAAGGCAAGCATTTCCAGTCTTTTTTCATGCACTTTACAATACATTATATTTAACTTAAAGGTGTGGCTCTTAAGATGTTTCAAACCTGTAAAAATAAGCCAAACTAAAGCTATTCATCAGCTCCCTTAAAACACAGGTCTGTGTGTCTGTGAAGTGTAAAAATGAAGTCTGTGAGTTATCAGTCACTTACTTTATATTTAAGCCAGTAAAATTTTAGTTTGTAATTGTTAAGCTAATTGCTGCTTATGCTAATATGAAAGCTCTTTTAATATAGTTTTTTAGTTTGTTAGAAAAGAGGTACGGTTAAGACTTCTTACTTCAGCTGGCTGCTTTGCAGCTCAAGTTTCCTTTGACTTTGGACTAAAAGCTCTTTGGAATTAAACCAGTATGTGCCAGTTCATGTACGCACCCACTACTGGTGACAAAAGCTCCATTTCCTCTGTTTATCCAGTGTCTTCTCAATATTTATATTCTGAGAATTAATTAGAAGAGGCTGGTTCCGAAAAGCCAGATAACTAGGATGCAAGGAAAACATTTCTTCTGTCTTACAGTGTTAAGTTTTGTGTTTCCAGATGGGAGATGGTGATACTCTGCTTTGATAGGAAAAGCTTGCTGTTCATGCCTTTAAAAATACTGTTGTAGCATCTTTGTGATGGCAGCTTTTTCTTGTGGTCTTAGAGCTCTGAACACACCAAAAGCCCTGTAGTAGTTGCTGCAAGCAACTTTCAAGTCTTCATCTACGTAATTTGCAGTTGTTAAACCTTTTGCACAACTAACATGACAACTACTAGAAGTGAGGAGTATTTACAAGCTTCAGCACAAGTGACTGGATATTGCTAGTATCTTTCTAGGGAGTATTGTTTCACTTAAAATACTAGTTTTATAAAATTTTCACTTGAAAGAAAACAGAATAAACTTAGTAATTGCTCTGATTGAGTCTCTTGTGACTTTAGCTAAAATGAATTATTCTTTTCCACTGTTCAGTGGAATTTGGGTTAGACTGGCTAATTTCAAATAGGAAACAGCTTTGGGCTGCTGTCATCTCTAGTCTAATAAAAGTACTGTTTATAGCAATGCTGCTATACATATATATTTTTGGGATATTTGTTTAGCTTTTCTTGCATGCGTTATTTCCTTGTAGTTATGCTCGCGTTTATTGTTCCCAGACATTTCTTCTTTTTCTTCTTTACCCTAGCTTCTTGCTCATAAAGAAAACCTACAAATTTATTCAGTGATGTCTGAATTATTTATTAACCATTTTTTTTATTTGAACATCTGAAACGTGTTAGGCCTTTCATAAAACAAGGATAAGGTTCTGTCTCTAAGGGTTTGAACACTTACTGTAACAGATGGTTTTAATAATTAGTGTCACTTTTAGATAGGAATTTCTAATAAGTAAATATTAATTAAGAAAGAATATACTTAGGCATCTTTTGAACATAAAGTGCTATATATGTATGAAATAATGGGATAAATACACTAGGTAAAATAATAATAATTTTTTCTTACCAGTACAGCTGCTGTTGTGTTGGTCAAATGTAGGAGGTTTATTGCTCCAAAAAATTGTATGTATAATTTAATGTTTAACATTATTGTGTATATATATGAGAGCTGCATAAAGCATGGACAGTTAAAAAGAAGACTTATTTGAGATTCTGGCCTCCATTTTCAACTCTAACTCTTCTATATGAATATAGAAACTTTAGCTTACGTGAATGGCTCCATCTTTTTGGATGTTGAATCACTTGAGTGTTTTCCTTAGGTCAGATAATTCCATTTCCTAGTGTATAATACTACATACTGGACATAGACCTTATCAGAATTCCTCTCAGAATATTTTGGGGTTTTTGTAATTTTTTTACTTTGATATTAAAAACTTGATTAGTCATGGGAAAGGGGGAGACAGTTTGACATGGCTTTTTTCCTTTTTTTCCCCGTTAATTAGTAGGTTTGTGGATGCATCTTAACTGTTAGTTTGGCATTGTAGACTCTTAAAATCACAGGGTTTTTCTTGTGCTTATATCACATTGATTTGGTAAGGGCCTTTTGAGACTAAATGCTGTAGGTAAGAAATTAATTCATATTTCTGTTAATAGACTTGTTATTAGCAGCTAATCTTTAACCTTTGTACTTTTATAAACCTTACCACTGCACCATTAAAGTTTTATGGTGCCCATAGTTCAAGACACATGTCTGTCACATGCCTTAAATTAGTACCTGTACACAAAATAAATCTCATACTGACAGTCCTAGAGAATCCTGTTGTCAAAGCACAAGGTGGTAGTGACTGGACTAAAGCTACATTTCCCAGTACTGCTTACCAGTGCCCCTCAGGTCTGCCCTTATAGATCTCCTTAAAAAGATTGCAGATATCAGTTTGCTTTACTTGCTTGCTATCAAGAAATGTCATGTTTACTGGCTGCAGTGGCTATATGATATAGCCCCTATATTTGCTAAGTCATTCTCCCTTATTAGAGAAGCCAAACAGTAATTTATTAGCCTTTTTGCCTTTCCACAGCTCCTGGAGCCTGTTTGCCACCAGCTTTTTGAACTTTATCGTAGTTCTGAAGTTCGACTTAAGAGATTCACACTGCAGTTTTTGCCAGAGTTGATCTGGGTATATCTGCGTCTTACTGCCAGCAGGGATAGGCAGAGTAATGGTTGCATTGAAGCGTTGCTGCTTGGCATTTACAACTTGGTAAGTGAGATGCATGGGAATGGCCGTGGAAAGCTCTGATCTGAGGTTTTTAGGGGCAAGATTTTAGACTCCCTTTTGGTATCGTCTTATGTAATTGATTTTAGTGTGTTTGCTTATGTAGTAGCCTACCAACTATAAAATCTGACCAATTTGAAAAACTTACAAGAAAACATTCTGTGTATCTCTTACTGATTGAATACCTGAAGAAACTGTGCCAGTCCCCTTGATTTCACCTTTTCGTTGTGGTGCATTTATTATGAAGTTGTCAGCAAGTGACTCATCAGCCCTTGTGTTTGTATCTTTTGGGCTTGAAAGTTTAGCCTTGCTCTGATATGCAATTCTATGATGAATGTTAGAATGTAAAGGTGGGCTAGAAGACCTTTTTGGTCTTAGTTTGTTTTTTTGGTTTTTTTTTTTGTTTGTTTGGTTGGTTTTTTTTAATGAAGTTACACTGATCAAGGAGCCAGTGATGTTTAAATGATGCAGACTGATTCTGCAAACAGTCTGTGATAGAGGTCTTTCCCACTTTTTAAATAGGGATGTAAATTTGCTGATATTGTGCAAATGCACAGAGACCTTAGGGTGCTTGAGTCTTATCAGATTAAGATATCTAACTTCTTATTTGTTAAATGCCTAGTAAGAGGTAAAGATGATTCCAAATCCTATCACCTTACTGCTGGTTTGGTTTTTAATGCAGGAAATTGCTGACAAAGATGGAAACAACAAAGTTTTATCTTTCACCATCCCTTCATTATCTAAACCCTCAATATATCATGAGGTAAGAGAGCTTCTGTGGTAAATTAGAATTGGATCTATTAGAGGAATGAAAACTGGAGCCATTTGATGCAACAGGCCATTTTAGATGCATCTTGTTGCAGTAAGTTTTCAGTGTCAGTAGCTTGCAATTAGTTTAATCGAATTCAGTAGCATTAGTAGAAGAAAAGCAATGTCAGTCTCCAAGAAATCTTTCCTGACCATGCCTATTTCGAATGAAGGCTAGTTGTGTTATAGTTGTAACTGTGGGCTTTTGCATCTTACATGCTAGTATGCAAGTCTTTCTTCTAACTTCTTAATACAGTTTGAATTTGGAATCATGTTTTTTTCTTTACTGTTATTTTACAAAAGGTCTGTGCAATTAGGACAAACCTACTATAAATGGATATGTAAGAATTAAAGTTGAAAAATACTCTCACCTGCTCTGTTGCTTGTCAATGTGGAATCTGTTTATAATAATGAAATTAGATAACGTTTTTAGATTTACTGTATTCTGGAATAATCTTCATTTTTACAGATCAGAAGACAAGTGTATCTTTGGCTTGGGTGGTTAGGAGTGTTAATGCTTTTGGGACCTTTTACTTATGCTATGATTTCTCCCTCCTCCTTCCTTCCTCCTCTCACCACCTACTTCTAGCCCTCTACTATTGGATCCATGGCTTTAACGGAAGGAGCTCTATGTCAGCATGATCTCATCAGGGTAGTTTACAGTGATCTTCATCCTCAAAGAGAAACCTTTACAGCACAGAACCGGTAGGTAGATGTATTCAAACATTAAAGGTGCTTCACTAGACAGACAAGAAGTTCTTAAACATGAAGACCAAATACGTTATGTGTTCAATCCTTTCTCAACATTGTGCTTGGAAATAAATCTAGAGAACAGTCTTTGTAATCTTGAGGTATAGTATTTTTGTAGTTTGATCCAACTTTGTATGTTCTACTAGTTAATTTAGAAGAGAGTAACTTCTCTGTCATTTCTGTGTCTGTCAGGAATATCTTTGGGTTTATGTCTGTCAACTCAAATTTTCCTGGAAGTATAACAGAATTCAGCTTTGGGTCTGAGGCTATGACTGCTTTGTACGTAGGGAAAGAGGAATGGAGCTGAGTGGATAGACAGAGCTAGGGATGAGAGAAACAGCACAGTGACTACCAGCTTTACCTGTGTCTAAAGCCAGCTCTTGGGAAACTGATAATTTTGAATGTGTTACATACTTGTCCAGTTCTATAACTTTCATTACGCCATTTCCTCCATAGTTACTGCATATGCTAATGGTTTTCAGTAGTAATAATTTTTAGTGTTTATACTGAACCTTTAATAGCCTGTTTCAAGTTAGCGAATTATAATGGAAGAGGATTTTGGGGTTCATGTGTTTACTTCTGACACTTTTTCCTGTGGTGTACTCTTTGAGATGGAGTTGTAGAATTCTTGTGTTAAGTTCTGATGAAATATTAAGAATTGAAACCATGCAAGATTTTGCTCTTATCTTTCTGCAGGTTTGAGGTGCTGAGCTTTCTTATGCTGTGCTACAATTCTGCTATTGTTTATATGCCTGCCTCTTCTTACCAATCACTTTGTAGGATGGGTTCCAGGTGAGACACTTGCCTTTGAAATAGTCTTGCGGGGTACAGCCAGGACACCTAAATATGTATCCAGCAAAAAAAAGAATGGGTTTACTTGTTGTGTTTAATAATTTAAAATACGTAACTCTTGGTCAGTCCTGCAACTTAAATGGAAATTTGAAGCTATTCTTGCATACAGATAAAACACATGGAATGTCTTACTACTGCATGGGCTTCTGTTCCAGTTATGTAAGGTTCTGTTACTTGGAAAGAAAAAAAAGGCAATTTTGGTGGAAAATTAGTTGAAGCTACTCAGACTGATTTGCATTTTTTTTGGATTTACATATCTGTCAGACATTTTTCAGTATGGTCAGCTTAAAAATCCTGTGAGGAATATCAGCGGTTGTCTCTACTTCCTTATTAATGTCTTGGTTCTGAGGATGATTTATATGAAGTGCTTGCACAATATTCTGGGCTTTAATGGTTTGTTTGGGGTTTTTTTTCCTTCCTTTCTTTCTTCCCCTGATGATAAAATTCCACTTTCTGGAGAATTCACTACTGTGATTTCTCAAACTCTTACACATGCCCTTTATCTAACCTTCTACTTGAATAGTCTTAGAAGCATCTGGTTGGCAAAGATCCCTGCTTTTTGTTCTGAAAAATGTCAAGTATATCTGATATTCCCATATGCCTGTTTTTACCAGCATTTTTGACTGAGATAAATTCTGCCTCCTGCTACCCCCAAATAGAGAAACCTCTTTAAATGTTTTTTGATTTAGCTTGCTGGCTTCAGCACAATACCTCCATGAAAGAAAAGCATTACATGCAATTCAGTTATGTAGCAAAGAAGGATCATACTAGCTTCCAACAACCTATGCTCTGTAATAATGCACACATGTGGTTAAGATTATAGCCTGTTTTCTGTTGGGAGTGGATTAATTCTTGGTATGCTTCCATCATCTTCACTTGAGTTGTGACTATGGTAAATTTGCCAAATATGTTCAGTTTTTCTGCATATGAAAATTAGATCCATTCTTTGGGTAGAGAACAGAGACAATGTTTTATAGGTTAGGGATGTTTTTGTTGTTTTTGAAACAATGCAGAAGTTATGATGTAATAGTGGCCATGATGAAGATTCAGATATTAAAGTTATAAATAAATTATTCTGGTTTTATATGGAGACTGTGCAGTATATGGGAAGGCAGGCCCTTTTTCAAGTGTCAGAGGTATTTTTTTAGAAGGCAGCTGAGAGCGATTCTCAGGAATACAGTATCTGTGTTCTCCAACTTTAGGTAAAAGGTGATTGTATGCTGCCATCATACATTAGATGGGAGATGACATATTTCTCTTCCCTACCATTGAAATGTTTCCTTTAAAGAAAGTTGGTTATGGTTACTGAATTTTGGGGAGGGTCTTCTGCTTGGTGGCTGGCATTAGAGAACACCTTGCTAGTGCTGATTTGAAGGAAGCAGGTGGAGTTAATGGCTATATGGGAATAACACTGCATTATTAGCAAGCCACATTTCAAGGCTCTATTATAAAACTACTTTAACGGTTGGGAGGGCAACATAAGAATGTTCTATGTTGTGTACTTATATTTTGAAAAAATAAGTTTTTAAAATAAAGGAAAATGTTTGACGTAAAGCCATTTGTAGTCTTTGTAGTGCTGACATTTTGTTACAATGGTGTGTTTTTTCAGGCTGTGTGTGAGCGGATTTCCACGACAGCATGAGAAACGCTGGAAAGAACACTGTGGTAGAGTGGTGTTAGACCCCGACTTCATGGTGCAGCTGCTTACAGGTGTCTATTATGCCATGTAAGTGGATGGTATTGTTTTGTTTTTTATAAAGAGAAATGTCTGGGTTTACATGAATTAAAATATTCATGTTAATTGTTTTATTATTATTAAAAAAACAGTTAAACTCTTAACACAAGTTTGTGACTCAGGTTATTTCCCATTACTTGCTCGCTCAGCCATAATGATTTGAAAATCTGTCAGCACTGAATTAGGTGATGAAGGGCCAGCAGTAGGTGCTGGAGAGAGTTAGGCTTCTGGCTTCATCTTTTTGCAAGTTTCCACTACCACCAGATACCTTCTGTTCACCAAGATAATGAGCTTGGATGCCAAGATAACCCCATGAAATGCAGACCTCTTGAATGTCAGTAATTTTGGAGGTGGCAAAAATCCATTTCTGATGGAAATTGAGTTCTGCTAAGTAGTGTTAACCCTTACATCTTGACTCCTTTTTTTTTTATTGTTGAAGTTTGTCCTGATTTTGGCATCAACTTTGTCTTGCTTGGAGGTGACAAGGAGCAGCTTTTTGTTATACCATCAAGATTAATAGTAAAGTGCTTTGTCTATAATTTTAAAAGTAGTGAAGAGGCTGGGGTGTACATACAGTTGATGAACATTCTACATAAACAAAGAGGTGAAGAGCTTTATTTGGGCAGAAAGAAGACGAGTTCATAAGATATGAAAGATAAATATCTTTCTTTACTTTTTAGATATAATGGCCAGTGGGATCTTGGCCAGGAGGTATTGGAGGACATAATATACAGAGCACAGCTTGAACTCTACTCACAGCCTCTGTTGGTAAGAAACAATCCATTGCAGTTTATGGACTTGGTTAAGAGGAGTGTGGATGTGTTTCTGGAGGACTGGTAATGAAAGCATTTGTGGCGATTCACTGCACTCCCAAATGCAAGTGGTTGTTAACAGTTGGTGCTTTCAACATAACTATTTATACCATGCTTTTTCTATTGACTATTAAGCTAGTATGTTGGGATCTCCTAGGACTCATTGATGCTGAATGCTAGGATTTTCTAATGTGTTACAGTTGGATCCAAATGTTTGTTGTTTTGGCATAAGGTACTGTTGAGTGGTTCAAAGAAGCTTAACCTAATGGCTACATGTCTTAGGACATTGGTTGTAAAAATGGTGTTTTCTATTCTTCTAGCCCTTCAGTGGAGCGTAGAATATGGTGTGTGGTTTAACTGATAACATGGTAGAAAAAGGGAAAACAGCACAGAGCTGAAGGTGAAAAGGAGCTTCATCTCTGGAGTCAATGTCAGATTTTGATGGCTGAAAGTCATGCAGGTCTTAATCTTTACCTTCTTTAGAGGAGCAGGAATAGAATGGAGTTGTTCTGATTGTTTTGCTTTTTCAGTTTCCACTAGTTGTTCTGATCATAAAAAGAAAGAAATTAAATGGAGAAAGTGGTGAAACTGGGATGGATACAAGTGTGTGTTTGAGAAGGATGAGGAGGTTGACAGAGAGGAAGGAGGAATTTTTTTTTTTTTTGTCAGATGTAGGAACAAGGATCAACAGAGGAGGGAAAATTTAAGGAGAGTAAAGTAACCAGACTTGTCTCAGTTTCTGCCTCAGAATTATGGCTAGAAGCCTTTAGTGCTTCTCTGAACTAACAACAGTACAATTTCACTGCTTTTGACATAACAGAAAGGAGTGGATTGGGAAAAATCTTTTTGTGTAGCAATCTGAGATCCCTCATTTCTGCAATTCTCATAATGAATTAATATTGGCTGTAAAATTTATCTACAGCTTTCTGACACTGCTGCATTTTGAATGCTTGGTATCCATTGAATTATTATGATAGTTGATTCCTTTTGGAAATGACTCATCACGACATCAGATTGAAAGTTTTAAATTAAATATTGAACATGCTGAATTGGGCCACCCTATCAAAGTACTACATTTAAAAGGTGTGTAGGAGGATCTGGAATTTAATTCAATTGATGATTTGACAATTTTCAGTCCTGATTGTTAATTTTTAATTAGTTTGTCCCTAGAGATTACTTTTAATGGTGAGAATCTTCTAGAATGTCTTTGCTTTTTCCAAAGCTGCTTTTGCCTCTCCATTGCATTGTCTGGTGTCAGTGACATCATGAAATCACCAATTTTTCCCCATTCTGCTGTTTTCAGGCTTTTCATTCATATGCGTGCAGGCACATCTGTGAGGTTTTCTTCTTAATACTCTGATAATTGCCTTGCTTCCTGTCGTGTTTTACTGCAGTTTTTAAAAAGCAGCTTTAAGAAATGGTCAGTTTTATAGAAAGATCATACGCAGAAACAGGAAAGGACAGGAAGTAACCCAAGGGAAAGGCTGCTACTGGGAAAAGTTAAGTGTCTCTGATAACAGACACTGGGTATTGGTTTCATAGTCATGAAAACTGGGAGTTTCTACAGGGGGAAACTAATCACCAAGACTCAGTATTACTTTCAAGCTAGCCTGGACCTGGGGACTAGCTCTTTTCCAGGCAATCAGTCTCTTCCTCTGAACACAAGGAGTTCTGTGCTTGTTTCAGATGGAAATCCCTGTCTTCAGTGCAGAGACGAACAGGCATTTTTAGCCTGGTACACGAGAAGCATGTATCAGCGAGTCCCTATAGCGACAGCACCTTTCAGTGTATTTTATTGGTGTACTTGCTGCTTTTGTTGGATGTTCTTTTTGTTAGAGCTCCCTTCTGGTAGGCAGGAGTGGATGTCTGGCCTGAAACCAGCCCTCCTTTGTCATTGGTAGCAGCAGACTTTGCTTGCCAAGTCTGAATTGTGCTGTTTATTTGTTTTCCTGCCTTTCAGTGCTGGATTACACACAGGGAGCAGGTTTTTTTTGCATCCTGAAGGATTGCAGGTTTGGTTTTTTTTCTGTCAGAGAAGGGCTGTGACTCACTCAAACTGGTTGTTTAGATTATTTAGAAGTTTCACTGTTGCGTTGACTTTATCTCCATATGGTTCTCCTCAGCCCCCAGAAGTACAATTTGTGCTGTTAGAAAGGGCCAGCTGTTAAAAGGTTCAGGAAGCAGAAGTGCTCTGTCACTTTTTGGGTCCTGTTGCAGAAGCTTTCTGCTACAAATTTTTAAGTTTTAGTCCTGTATACTGAGGATACCTATTCAAAAGAGCGTGCAACTCTAATGAGTAGAAGATAGGAAGGCAAACCATCGTGTACTATTGAACTTGATTTGCTTTGGTTCAGTGCAGCAGAAACAAGTTTCTGAAGTTTTTAATGTAGTCAAGGGATGGGGTGAATGCAGTTTGTACCATTTTGAGAGGATGGCATGCAAAAAGACAGAGAATTGGCTAGCAAAGGGCAAATCAAAGTTGGACAAGTGGAAGGCATAATGCTAAGGAGGATTTCTGTGATGGTGCCTATAATCTTTTGTGCTGGTTAGAAGTCAGACAAGATGTCAGTCTAGATGATGTATAATGGGGAGTTACAGGATTACAAGAGCAAATGGTGATCAGGATCAGCTCCGTGGCAGCCATTCCGGGACCCCAGGAAGAGAAGAGTCTTTGATTTGATTAATATCCTGTGATCTGTGGCTTTACTGTTTGAACCAGTTTCATTTCTTCTCACGGTTGCTGAATGGTTTGCCTGTTATAACTTGTAGGAAAGTCACTTTTACTTTATTATAATGAAAAGAAACACCTTTCATTGAAGGAGATTTTATGCCACACATATGCATTGTGATTTTTTTTTTTTTTACAAACATTATCTGAGACCTTCATAAGACAAATAATACAAAGTTCTGCCAATAGGGACTGTTCCAGTGGTTTAGTAGATTTCTCCTAGTTCGTGTTTTTGTGAATGCTAATGAAAGATGAATTAATTAGCCAAGCAGATTTGGTATATGTAGGCTTTGGGAGTTCAAGGAATCTGTTGGATGTTTTACATTTCCAAGGCCACTGGCAACCTCAGAAAATCAAAACAATGTTGATGAGGTTTAAAAGTGCATTAATTCTGTCACTAGGTTGAGGGGAACATTAAAATGTTGTTTATAACATGACTGCAATTAAGCATTTTAGTGTTATGTGCTAAACAGTTGATACTACTCCATCAGCTGGCCACAAGTGTTTATACAAATAAACAAAATGCTTGTTCTTAGTAAAAGAATATGGTCTAAAAGGAAGAAAAATGTATGTATGCATGCTCAGAAAAGTTGAGTATCTTGCAAAGACATGTATTCTAAAGCAGGTCTATGTTTCATTTGAGTTAACAGAATGGTCAACTGAATAATTTAGCTTTGTCTTAAAATAGGGTTTACATGCCTTTGCCTGGAGCTAGCAAGTAGACTACATGGATTTAAGGCATGCAGACCACGTGTATTTAAAGAAATGTGTGTGTCTTGTCATACGGTGAAGCCTGATTTTGCAACTTGAGTGATCAAACTTTTTTACCGATATGAAAGAAAATCCATTAGGAGGCAACGTAAAGTTGCTTTTCATAATGTTTCTTGTAAACTGTAGTGGAAAGAATAGCCTGCCCAAATCATGGTGGGAACTGTTGCTAGCGTAGGATTTTGTAGAGATTAACTAGTTAAATTTTCCTTGGTTATTTATTTGAAGTCTGGATGTTTCTGACCCTACTATTTTATCTACTGTCTTCATTAGAGGGGGAGTAAAGAGCATGGAGGAAGTCAGATTTCTGTGAAACATAAGGTCTATGAATGAAGTTGTGATGTGAAGTTTAAAATGTGTCTAAAATTTTTATTGCTGGCTGATTGTATAAAGTCAATAAGATTTAAGAAAACCAAGGTGTGTTCACTTTGGTTGTGGGTGCTTTTTTTTTTTTTGGTTGGTTGTTTTGGTTTTTTTTTTTGTTTGTTTGTTGTTTTGGGGTTTTGGTTGGTTGGTTTGGGATTTTGTTTGGTTGGGTTTTTTTAAGTTTTAAACCACATTCTGTATGCAGCAACTTTGTTATTGTTGAATACTGCACATGCCATAGAGACCCAGCTTACTTTTCAAGAGCTGGTATGCAAGTTCACTTTTAGAACAATTTATTTGTAAACTGGGAAACATTAACTGGAAGTTGTTGGTTTTTTTTTTTTTTTTTAAAGTAAACCTCTAATCCCACAAAGGCATTTTATGGGAACTTTAAAGAAGCAGTTAAAACATGAAAGCCAGAAGAGGTCACTTGTTCTCGGCAAAGCTGCAAAACAAAATTTCTGGCTTTCTTTCTAATAGACTATTACAATTAAAAATTAGATCTAATAAAGACCAATGCATTTTTATTATTTGATGATCATTGTTTAGGGCAGGGTTTTTTTTAAACCTTGCAAGTACCTGCGGTCTAATCCCCTTGGTTAGTTTGGGGGGGTTTTTTTGAGAGTGGGGTGATTGTGGTTATGGGGAGGTGGTGTGGAAACTGGCCCTGTCTCCCTGAAGCATGAGGCTGTATTCTGGTTGTATTGACTTGGTCTGTGACCTAGTTTTGATTTGACAATCTTGTCATAAGACATAAATGGTATTTGCCTTTCCATTTTGCAGTCTCTTTTGGATGGATGCCTTCCTGTGTAGTTTGTTACCTCTGTCAGTACAGGTGACAAACATGGAACAAAATTAATTACCTCAAAAAAAAACCAAAAGAGAAAGTTCAGCTGTGTATGTTTGGGAGGAGGTTTGTGATGAGCTTTTCAGTGTAATTATCAACTGTGAGTCTTGGGGATGGGGCCATCCATCTGGATGGGATCTGGCATAATTAACAATTCTTTGGTTGCTTCCCTTGCTGTATCCAGCAAGAGATCTAATGTTGCCATTAGTGCAATCAAGGACTGTAGTAGTGCAGCATTTTACTTTTATTTTAGGTTGCAAATGCCATGAAGAACTCACTGCCCTTTGATGCTCCTGATGCATCGCAAGAAGGCCAGAAGGTACTGAAAGTAGAAGTTACTCCAACAGTGCCGAGGATTTCTAGGACTGCTATTACAACAGCTTCTATCCGTCGTCATCGCTGGAGGAGAGAAGGTGAGCTTTTTCTGCGAAGAGCAAATACCATAGTGTACTGTATTCATCATCATCACTGTAATCCTGCTTCTGAATTTGAGTGTTTGCAAAACAGTTGGTTGGGAGTTTTTTGTTTGTTTGTTTTTCAAAAGTGGTGCTCCATAACAATGTATGCTATTTTACATCTTCAGAGCACTGCATGAACATGAACATTTGGAGTGTTTGTTTTGGTTTTGATTTGGTGATAACCCATGAGGTAGCTGAGAAAATGGAGAAGCTGGAAAATGTTCAGTAACACATCTTTTTTTCTCCATGTAACACAGAATAAAATTGTATGGGTAGAGTTTAGTTTAGAATTTGAGTTCTGTCTTTAGTCCACACTAAAACTCAACTGTCTCCCATCATGAATAGCTGAGGGAATGAATGGTATTACCCAGACCTTGATAGGGTTCCAGCTACCTAAAGCTGCTGAAGGCAGTGGGAGAGGCAAAAGCTGAACATCACACTCCTGCCATCATTTGGCGCAATTTAAAGAGGGGACATGTCATAAAATAGCTTTGGATAGCTTAGAATTAGTCCTTATTTTTTCTTCAGTGAGTACTTACGTCGTATGGAAGTGTGCTTGACTGTATGAAGAAGAAAAATAAATATGTAGTAATATTTACCTTGATGTGATGACATCTTAGTGTAGGTATAGCAAAAAGCTTGCTTTGAAATCACTATGTCATACTTACAAAACTTTGTTGCTGCATGCATAAAAAATTGCTTTTAAAAAAGCTGCATAAATGGCTGAAGTTAAAAAGTAGAATAACCTAAAATAAACTGAGGGTAAAAGAGTCTGAAAAAAAGGATTACATATTTTCCTGCAATACTCTTCTTTTTCTTTTTCTTTTTTTTTTTTTTAATATCATGTGCAAACGGATTTGATGACCTTTGGTCTTCAACTGAATCAGGATGTCCAGGACAAGAAGTAGCTGTCGTCTGTTTTCAGGACTCTGGCTCATATTTGTCTTCACTGTAGTTGCCATTATATTCATTTGCTAGTGTCTGGTCTACAGTATAGCCCACGTGTCCCTTTCTGTGGATGTTCTTACAACTTTTAACTAAGCACGGGTAGTGTTTTGTGTTTGTTCCGTGTCCGCATAAATCTTCTATTTTCCCTGCCTGGGTTGGAATGCCAAGAAAGGAATAGAAAAGCACTAAAATGTTATATGTTGAATCCCAGATGGCTTTGACTTCTCAAACGAGGCTGACTCAAGCATACCTGGCTCACCGATCCAACACGGCTCCACAGACCTAGGGATCAAACGTGAGCAAGAGGGGGAGGTGCTGATGCGCAGGACCCCTGAGCATGGCTTCCCGGAGCCCACCTTGGCAGCAGCCACAACAGAGGGTAGGACAGAGATGAGGAGGCAGAAGTCAGTGAGGCAGTTGCTGGAGGAGGATCCCGGCTCCCTATCCCCAAGCAGAACTTCTTTCCATTCTAGTGTGTGTTTCCGCTATCCCAGAGTGTATTAGCTTCTCTTTGCAATACACGCATCCCCTATATACCTAACATCAGGTCAGGTACTACCTTTTGTTATCACGTGGGCTGGCCTGGGGCTTGCATCTGTGTGGTGAAAGATTGCTTGGCATGGCAAAAAAGGCAAAATAATAAAAAAAAAAGAAAAAAGAGGTAATAGCCAAGAGCTTTGGGATTGCTTGGAAACTTTCTATTACTGAGCATGTTTAATTAAACATTCGGAAGGAAAAATGCACCAGATGAACATGATCTAGTCCTGAAAAGTAGACAGTATAGAGCGTGAGTGGATTTGGCTACAACTTAGTTACAATAGTGTCTTGTTAGTCTGCAGTTTTTAAATTTCCAAGAACAAAGTTTCCTGTTGCCATTAAAAGTCAAGCCTATCTAAGATATATAACTGCTCAAATGTTTATATTTGCCAGTCATCCTTTAATTGAAGATTCATACATGTACAACAACACTGACATCTACAACTCATCTGAATGAATGAACTGGCTGTTCTAAAGACAAGTACCAAAAAAGTGCTTGTGTTGTCAAGAAGAAATCAGGTTGTCATGTTTCTAAAAACTTTAGAAACAATTATTGCTTGCTTTCTCAGTCATGCTGTCCACAAAAATGCTGTAGGACTTGGCTTGGCAGCCAAGAATAGCAGATAGAGTAGGTGGTAGGAATCTATTTTGCTTAAGTTCATCTATTAATTTTCTCATCTTCACTCCATAAAATACATGCTTTTGAGTACTGAATTTGAATCATGATTTCTTCTCAGAGATGAGAATTGATTTCTTGTAAATTTAGCTAAACACATTTTCAAATGTTCTCCTGGTTTAAGTCTCCTTTTCTATCTGAACATTCCTTTGGTATTTCCAGCCTCTGTAAGAATATCAGTTGATCATAAATGAGATTTATTTGCACATTTGGATATGAGCTATATAGGTTTCAGATTTGTTCTTCTGGAAACAATGATCTGGAGAATTTGGAGGTTTAATGTAGTGTTATCACAGAATCCTTACCCTTAATCATAGTGCTACCAAACAATAATTAAGACACCATGCTCCTGTAGAAGGCAGTTGCATGAAAATGTTTGGTGTGGGTTTATAATCTACTCCTTGGTGCATAGTGAATTTGAGCATGCTCAGTAAATGAGTCCTGTCTTCTAAATTCACTTGTTCAGTTGGTCTTACTCCATTTTACTAAACTTTGCATGTGCATGACCTGAAGGATATGGAGAAGTCCTCAGCTGCAGAGAACCTTCTGGGAGAGACAGGAAGTGGGAAAGAAGTCGATAAAGATGTGGCCTTCTAGTCCTACTTTGTTTCAAAACATCTATATAATTTGGCATGTTCTTGGATAAGGCTTCATTCTGCATGCTTTGCTTCAGCAGAAGTGGGTTGAATGCCCTTTAGTTCTGTAACATTAGCAGTGCGTAATTACGTGCTTGGGTGAACTGAATTCTGCCAGTTGATAGCATCTGGGAGAAGGCTGAGGAATGGAGTTCGGCTTATTATCAGTATAGAATTGTGTGGTTTATTATTAGTGATCTATTATTTTACTGATGCTGATTTCACACAGAGTTTCAGCTGGCAAATTCCCTTCCATAGATATAATTTTGATATTAAGCAATAAAATGAGAGACTGATAATTTCTAGTGACTTTTCAGTCTTCAGGTATGGGAAGGATAAACAGAATAAAAGTCACTTTAAAAAGCTGTATAAACCTCGCTCTTCAGATGAGAGTTTTGACCAAATAAGTAGAAAAAGGCAGAAGACTTCAAGAATGACTCAGTAATGCCTTACAAGGTATTTGGCTTCTGGGTGGTAGCAGCTGTGGTTATGTGCCCTGCTTTGGGTCAGTGGAGAGTGTATCTACATCTACGGGATTAATTATGTACTGGCATAAATGACAGGTTGCACTGTCTTTCTCTTCTGGAAGAGTGCTTGGGAGGAGTAGGTTTTATTTTTTTCTTTTTTAATTGTCTTTTTAGTCTGTTGGGGGTAAAAAACCCCTCTGACTTCCTCCTGTTTTTCCCTCCAGAGTATGTGAGGAGTCGAGTATTTTTGATTGTTTCTGAGGGCAATTTTGAGAGGAAAAATAAAATGTATTGGGGAAAGGATATGTTTGCTGAATTACTTCAGTCCCACTGAGAATTTCCATAGGTATATGGATCTGACTAGACAGAAATTCTCTTGCATGTTGTCTTCTCTATCTTCTTCATTTTTGAGCACTGCTGAGCTGCTTGGGCCTCTGTATAGTTGCAGCATTCAAAAGCTTGCAACAACCCCTCTCAGTCTTGTCTTTAAATTCTGTGGATAAAATGCCATCTTTTCAGTGTGACCCTTTTACTTCACTATCCCTGAATAGAAATGTCAGTTTTAGCATCCTGTTACCCAGCAATGTTTTAATGTAAACTTTGAAGACTAATGTTCTTGTAGTGATGAAAAGCTTAGCAGTATTGTCTGGAGATACCTTCTTGCACGTTACACATCTTTTGTTTGAGTAAGAAGGGCATGAGAGGGGACTTCAGCTGCTGCTATTGCTGCTTGTAACCAAACATGCTTTCACCCAGCTTTGCATGATTATATAAACAAACATAAATGTTGGTTTATTGAAAAAGTGGTCTTAACTTTCAGTATGTTCCAGTTACGTCATGTTCTTATTAGCATCTTAGATTATGTGTGGGGAGGTTGGGGAGTGGGAATGGAGATATGGTGGATTGTGAATAAAATATATGGCTATCTAATGTAAGAAAATACATTTATGTCTGAATGAGAGGATGAAGGCCTAGTTTGACCAAACAGGGTGGGCAGGAAAGGGGGAAGAA
Organism: Rhynochetos jubatus; assembly: GCA_027574665.1. Lineage (NCBI taxonomy): Eukaryota > Metazoa > Chordata > Aves > Eurypygiformes > Rhynochetidae > Rhynochetos > Rhynochetos jubatus. The sequence continues at coordinate 14,499,093 of CM050654.1, read as the reverse complement.
AGTAACGTGTATTGTAAATATGGTTACAGGATGTTAAAGCAAGTAAAGCACTCTTCATTTTAATAATAGTCCGCGAAACCAAAGAAGCTTCTTTTTCTAAGGCTAAAGCCTTTACCAAGGGAGGAAGACAGCAGTAACATGAACACTGTTACCTTTCTCTATTTGGGAGGCTAATGAGTCAAACAGAACTTTATACAGAATAATCTCAACATTGCATTGTTCTGAGAGAGGCCTCAGAATGGCCTGATTTGGAAATGGCTAAACATGAGTTGCAAGCTGATACACAGTAATGGTAATTCCAAGGCAGAGTTTTCTGAAAAGAAGAAGTAAATTTATACCAGAATAATAAAACCTCCCTGTAACATTTTCTTTTTGCTTTACACTTCAGAAATGTGAAGTTGAATCAGGCCGTATTCCTGCTACACAGAGACAGCAACAACACTGAAAGCTTTGTGTCTGTTGTTCTTGGGATAAGATAAAATGGTTCCTTAGTGCTCTGCTAACAATCAGTAGGAAAGGATGAGCTTCACTCAGATATTAGAATCAATTAGATCCTTGCTGCCACTTTTGCGGAACAGGGAAAAAGAGATTTAAACGGGTTTGCTTGATGGCAAGCTGTGTTGAACAAACTGCTAGTAGAGCAGTGCAGTAGCTTTAGGTGTTGACAGATGCATAGCCTTTGCAGACTTCTCACAAATAATCAGGCGCTGCAACTTTTATAAGACAAGCAAAGTCATTATAGCCTGAATGTCACCTTTTTTGCTAACGTTAAACTTTATGGCTTTTTCCTACTGAAATGAGATCTGTGGAGCAAAAACTCCATTTTCAGTTTTAAAACTTGAATGCTGTTCAGTTTTCTACTGAAACAGTAACTCTTCTGAGTACTTGGAGCTTAGAAAAAGGACTGGAATAAGATTTAAAAAAAAGTCTTTGTGTGCAGCCCTAATCATATTATAGACTTGAAAACAAGGATATAAGAAGTTTGTCAGGCTTTTTTTTCCTCTTTGAGATTACAGTCAAAAGTATGTTGCCTCTTCTACAACATGATGTGTTTCAGAGGTTAAATTTCTCTTAATACAAGGTTTGGGTTTTTTCCTCTGGAAAATCTAGATGCTGATATAAAGACAAATATGGTGGAAGCAACTAAGGATTGCTGGAAACGCAGGGAGGATTGAACTCTGGAGAACAGAGAGCTAGGAACTAGGTTAATCTCTAACAGAAAGTAAAGTCACATTGTTTGAAATGCCAGCTACACACAACAGAAGAAGCCTTCTATCTCTGTTGGAGTATTGTGATTGCTGGCCTAGGAAGTAACCTAATTCTGAAGCTTACCGAGCACTCACCAGAACTTACTCTGACTGGAAGAGATCCTGAACAGTTTTAGATCTTACCTCAAAATAGGATAGAAACAGTCTGGAAAGATGCTTTTTTTTGGTTTGGGGTTTTGTGGTGTGTTGGTATTTTGGTTTTTTTAACCACATGTAGGAGGAGAATGGGCACCAGTACCTACCTGCAGACAGGACTAAACCAAATTAATCAAATGGGGCCTAATTCTTTTTGTTTATAGACAAAGTTTGGGAGTATTTCTGACTGATCAAAGTGATGTAGAGGAAAGGCAAATAAAGCTCGGGGGGCACTTAGATTCTTTTATTCTGCTAGATATGACAGGAAGATTATGGGCTGAGAATCAAAAATTTTTAAGTGAGTGGAAACCAGGTGGATTAGCAAATGAGGTTTGTTTTGTTATTCTGTGCACGACTTTGTCTTCATGTAACTTGAATGCTTAGTGTGTGTTCTGATTGGTTTGGGATTTTTTTGGTTGTTTCTTTTTTTTTCTTAATAGATGCTGAAGGTGTAAATGGAAGACAGGAATCTGTGAACCTTAATGATGCTGATGAAGGATTTTCATCAGGAGCTTCTCTCAGCAGCCAGCCGGTTGGGACCAAACCTCTAGCATCTGTATCCCAGAAGGGCAGCTTAAGGAAAACAGCAAGTGGGCGTTCTGCTAAGGATAAAGAAACCTCTTCTGCAGCAAAATCCAATGAGAGCCCTCGAGATTCAGTAGCTTGGAAGCAGTACGTGCACCAATCCACTGACCTTGGTGCAGATATAATTGAGATGACACCTACTAAGAAACACCTCAGTCTGCCTGCTGGGCAGGTGGTGCCAAAAGCCAACAGTTTGAGCCTGATCAGGACCGCCAGTGCTTCCTCCAGTAAATCATTTGACTATGTGAATGGCAGTCAAGCAGGCTCCAGTGTTGGAGCTGGTACAGAGGGTGGTACCAATCTGGCAGCTGGCAACACCAATCGGTTTTCAACTATCAGCCTACAGGAGGACCGACTAGGCCAAGCCGGGGAAGGTAAAGATCTCCTTCCCGCAGGAGCTCCCCTAACCAAGCAGTCTCGATCTCCAAGTTTCAATATGCAGCTGATATCCCAGGTGTAACTTTGACTCCCTTCCTTAGGACTCCTTCTTTCCCCTTAATCCCCAGGCAAGCTCATCCTTAGGCAAAACATCAACCATCATCCCGCAGTGTGAAAATACTGACTGTTGTGATCTTGTTTGATTTCGTTTAGCTACCATACTGTATTACTGAAACAGCAATAATTCTTCCCTCGCCTTCATTCCCCCCGCCCCCTTGTAAACATGGTTGTGAAGCAGTATATAATGTACTGTATGCCTTTTTCCATGCCTTCCTTTCTCCTTGGGTGATGTGCAATCCATCGTAGGCTGATCAGTCCCATTTCAACACTGTGAGACTGGAGACACCGGCGGAAATGGTGAATGTGATCCCTATGAGATGATGCTTTGGCTTTGTTAAGAAATAGAAACGGGTTTGTTTTCTCGGTCTGCAGTACTGCAAAGACTACTGGATCATGACTTTTCTTTCTCAGAACCAGGAGTGCCTCAGAGATTCTAGTATGACTTTGGACCTCTCTGAGTCTGTGCAATCAATTCTGGGGAGGGGATTGTCATTGCTGCTCCTGGCTGCCTACAGCACTTTTTTCATTAAAATGAGGGTAGTTTTTTCTTGCCTGCCCCCAGTCTCTCATCCCAGAAGCTTTTGATGTTCAGCAACTGAGACATGCATATTAACAAGTTGTTTTCCCTCAGAGAGAGGATTGTAAGTAGATAATGTAGGTTACAATGCACTTCTAATGGCGTTGTAGCCATAGGTAATGTTACATGTCTTCCCCTCCAGGACACAGGGTCATTCTGCATATAGACAAAAATTTAGGTAACACCATGCTGTTAAAGCAATTTGGTTTGTAAGTGGGAGGGAAGCTCTACTTTCCCAGGAACTAATGGCTAGCTCTGCTCCTTTTTTTTGTTGTTCTTGTGAGGTGGTGATCACTGAATTGAAAGGTGTATTCGGGTAAAGAGTATTTCTCAGGCTGCTTTCTATGGTATCATGGCTGTTGGACACCCCTGCCCCTCTCAGCTGCTTTCTCGGGGTCCCTGAGTTCAATCACGGGGTCATCTGAAGAATCCTGCAGTCCAGACAGACCATACTCTTAAGGGGCTGTCTCAGGGATAGAGACAGTAGTTTGCTAGAAACACTGAAGCTTCAATGTGAATTACTTTTCTAGAAACACCATTTGCGCTAAGGGGTACTGACAGTCCTTTTTTCCCAGAAGTATCACACTTCATTGCCTTGGTATTTATAATTGGTCGAGCTTTTTTAACACTTACTTTCAGTGGATTTGCCCTACCCTAGAAAATTCAGAACTCGTGCCGTTGAGCCAAGCCTTGAATGTATATGTTGGGTGTATGGGCAATGGCTGGTACTTACGTGAGAGAACACTGCTTAGAAGCACGTTTCTGGTTACACAGGAGAATGTTTGCATTCTCTCTCCATCTCTCTCTCTTTGGATTGCTAGAGATATAAGGGGAAACTTCATCCTCTATGCTTAAGTCATGTATGATACCCTGAAAGTTTACAAATTGTAAACCCACAGGAAAGAGTTATGATCTTTATGTGGGCACTTTGGTTTCACTGTCACTGTGAAGGATAAACATAAACAGTTATAAATAGCAGGCTATCTTTGAATTATAGTCTTTAACAAATTCAGGACAATTATATGCTGTTGCATTGCTGGTAGTTGGTTATAGGTTTTGTGGTCTTACTTTTTTTCTTTTGAATATCTTTATTTCAGCAAGAACTTTTTTTTTTCAAATCTACATTAAAATTAATTTAATATTTTTGTTTCCTGGTTTGATGAGTCACTTTGGTTTCCTAGTCTTCATATCTTACATTCATAAAGTGAATTAAACAGCTTCTGGACTGATGCAGAAATTCAGTTAAAGAGTAAATAGAATCATCTTCATCAGAAAGAAAGAAAACTTTACAGTTTCTAAATTGAAGTTAAGGACCACCAGTCACACAGAGGTGGAACTAAGGCAAAGTTGAGATTAAGCTAAGAGGCATTTTCTGTAAAAATGTCGAAAGCTGTATATGGTTAAGCTTCTTTATTCCATGAAATTTTGCTAGCGGAGACAATTGGTAAGTTGTGGCTGAAAGTACAAAGTTCATATTTTGTACAGACCATCACAAAGGAAATTCTCTTAAAAAGCCATCACTGTAAATTGAAAAGGACCAAATAATGTTCCCAAACCATTGTGAAAGAAAAGGTCAGGAGTGTCTGCTAATTTTTAAAGGAATTTATGTTTGTATTTTAAAAAGTAGAGTTGTTCACTAGCAAGGTTCTCTGCTTTCCACATTTGCCATTACAAGCATTCCTCCACAAGTTCTAGAACACTGAAATTGTCATCAGGCCAAATTTTACATCTTTTTTTTTTTTTTTTAATATATTCTTGGCGGGGGAGTCCCACACTATTAAACTATTTCAGGAAAGTGAGACAGCTCAGAGACTTCAGATAGCATAGTCAAATGTACGTGCATAAATTTGAATTGGTTAAAACTTTAGTCAAACTACCTTTCAGGATATTTTTACAGTTCTCATTTGGATGATGTGCCTTTTGTTATCATTTATCCATTGTATTTTGGTTTGGTTTTGTGTATATATACCTACCCCATATAAGGCTTTTTAAAGAGTTCAAATTTATCCCTATTTTTTGCTATGGGCTGATGTGGTACATCTGTAACTTCTCAAAATTAGCCTTTTAGTGCAACGTTTCAGTTATGGGAGCTTGTTTTGTCATTTTTCAGACAAGTACCATTCAATAACTCCTACAAAATGAGTCATCACTAATATCTGCAAACCAGCTGTAATAATGGGCTTTGCCAGTGCTGTATCATGTTTCAGTCGTGTATCAATCATCAGTGCTTCTAGATGTGTCTCAAAACTATCCCGGGGTGCGTTGAGATTGTAGCAAAACTCTATACGGTGAAGTTCAGTACAGTTCAAATCCTGTGGCAGACATAAAATTAGAAGTGTCTGGGTTATGGGTTGAGGGAATAATCTGCTGGCTTTCTGATTTTATATGCTAAGTACTAAACAAAATACAAAACATACTTAAATTTTCTGACACCTGTGAGAAATAGTTAGACTTAAATCTCTAACCTGAATTCACTCTGCTGTGTCTTGTTTCAGAACATTTGGTACTTGACGTGAGGCACTAGATTTAGATTTCTGCAGTATTTCAGTGCAAGTGCAGCATGATAAAAGAAGGTAAAAAAGCAAAACACTATTGAGTTTTCCCTGTGTATGTGCACGTGCACGCACATACATGTAATTTTTAGTTGAGAAAGTGTGTGTACTTTATTTTGATGTATATATACATGGAAGTAGGAATAAATGAATTATTCCTTGATATAATTTTTATGGCATCACCATATACTGCCATTTTGCAACTCATTTTTTTGGGGCTTTATAAGTTTAAGAAAATATAAAATGCTGAGGTTGCTTGATTATCCAGCTTGATTGTCCTTTTTAATTGGATAATTAATTTTTTTAAATTTAATAGTTTGTTGTGAGCAGCTTTTTGGTTGAATGATGAGCCATTTTTTCATCCTGCAGGCAGCGAAGTGATGAAGTAAAAATACCTATTAAAATGAGTGTTGTAAGATGACAGTTTAAATTGCTGTATTATCCTTTTAGTTTTTATTTGGAGACTTTGTATGTCACTGTCCATTTTAAATGCAGATTTCTTTGAACACCCTTTCTGATGTGAATTTGGAAAAGTTTTTTTTACAGCATACTTCCTTATGTAATGCTGAACATCATGTTGCAGCCAGTAAGCATTAGATCTAGTATTTGTAGTTTGCAAGTGTGTTGGTCTTACATATGACATTTCCAACATGCTCCTGCTAGCTTTAACATAATTTTAATTATCTGGTTTAACATCAAAATAGTGAGAAAAATCTTTTCTGACAAAGTATTTATTTGCACTACTTATGAATACTGGAGTTTACTGGGACAGGGTTTTTTCTCACCATGTGAGGTTTACTTGTGTGTGGGTAGGTACATACATTTGTCACGTGTTGACAATCAATTGCCTCAACTGTGTGTATACTGTATGTAAATATGAACATATTTTTCAAGATTAAGGGGGAAACTGCATCTTAATGGTGGTAAAGCTACTCTGTAGTAAGGTGACCCCAACTCTACCCCTTTTTGTCTCCAGATGCTGTGTGGTTTGTTTTACTTCTTTAATGAAGATTATTAGTGTTCTTGGGAAATTTTAGCTCCAGGGAGATTTTCCTCCATATTTAATCTATAACATGTTCAGAGAATTATATTTTGAAAAATTAATTTTGGAATAGACAATTCTATCATATGGCTGTATTTTAACCTAAGTATTTAGACTTGTCCTATATTATCATGAACCAATAGCTATCTCTTAAGTCTTCAGCATTGTAACTTTGATCACAAACCAGAATTTTTTATTTATCTTGGCTTACAAATTCAAATTAATTTGAAGACAAAGTGAGAACCAAGAATAGCTTCTTGAGTAAAATAATAAAAATCAAACAGTACAGACTAGTTCCTGTACTCATAATCCTGGAGGAGGTGTGGAAAATATAACGAAACATGTTTGAATGAAATGTATGTACTGCACACAAAGCAAAAAGATGTTTCTGATGTTAGTAAATCTAATAATCTCATCCTTAAGTTCTGCAATTCTCTCATTGCCAAAGATATTGCTACCCTGACATGTTTAATATAGCATTAAAGCCATTAGCTAGGTCTCATTAGTAACAACCATTTATGTAATAGGAATAGTTTACATCAGAAGAGAAAACATGCCCGCTTTTTGAAATATATTTAAATTTCTTGTTTATGATAATTGCAGGACTAAAGTTGCAAAATACCAGTCCTTTCCAAGCATGGCAAGCAAAGAAGCCAGATACTGTCTACTTTCATTGCATTCTTGGTTTATATCAAATTGTTCAATAATTCATATTCAGTAATGCTGTTCATTTCTAGCATATGGGCCTTAATGTCTCTTTTTTTTTTTTAGTTTGTTTTCTCACTGGACCTTGGATAAACTTTGCTGTGGAAAGCTTTTCTGTAGGTGATTCAGGGTAACAGATTGTGACATGGGTGTTGTGTTAGTGAATGCATTTATCAGTCTATCAAAATTTGCTTTTCATGGCCTGCTGAAGATCCAAAATACTCGCCTGCCTCTTACACAGTGGTGGAAGACTGTGGAGAGCTGTGAGCAACTTGGTTAGTCAGTAGTTCCAGAAAACAAACAGTTAAGTGGATTTTGCAAGACTGATATGTATGAGAATTTTCACATAGTCATTATGAAATTTTATTTAACATAAACCAAATCTTGGAACAAGATTTCAAAACCTAACAGCTGGCCTTTTCAGATAAACTTGCCTAGTAAGTTTGTCAGGTGTCAAGGCCTGTGACACTGAAAGTTCAGAAGCAAGCTATAAAGTCTATGGGTACCTTACACCTTACAGAAATGGATTTAGTAAAAACCTGTCCTGTGTTCTTTGTCTGTATTCAAGATTTAATGGGAAAAAAAAGTACAATTTTTACTTCCATTCTTTTATTTAATTTTCTCTAGTCTATGCCCCCTCCCCTAATTTTTTTTTTTTACTGTGTTCGTCAGATTTTGCCAAAGGCGGTATCTGAGGGACCAAATGAATTTAAAAAGGGTCCATAAATCATCTCTGATATCATTAAACGATTACTAAGCTATTCCTGTGAGAAGGTGTTGATGGGAACAGATGTATAGTAAAACTTTGTGTCTGTACAGTAAAATCTTGCCCTACATTTTAGCTTGTGCATGATAAGCAAAGTGATGAGATCCAGTTTTATTAACCAATTACTTGGTTGTGAGCTCCCAGTGTTTTACAGTCAGCGAGATGTAAGGAATTTGGAGTCAAGTATCTTGGCATTCTGATAGAACTCTTCAAAGCAATTTAAATTTTGACTCTTGAAAGGTGATTGATCACTGATTAAGATGTGATACAGAATTCACACAGGTTTTTCATTTTAGAGGGTAAAATGGTTAGGGGAGATTTCTATTCAGGAGTATCGCCTAGTAAAGTGGTGCTTTGTCATGGAACCTTCCTTACAAATCAGTAGTGGAACCTGTGTGTTTGAGTCCTCATCCTCCCCAGAACTGATCACAAAACAGAAAAAATAGTGTGACTGAAGCAACCTTTTACCTTCGTTCTAAAATAAGGACAACTTGGGAGCGACAGAAATACTGGCTATTGACACTGTTCTTTCTGTTCGGGCAGTTACTATTGTTGTGCTAGACTTTCATGTTACTAGTTTATGAAAAATGCAAGTAGTAAAAACTTCGTGGCTTCAAGTATCCAGTAGACGTGAGTTAACAATCACTCAGGATAAAGCAACTTGTCAAAGTATTAATAGATTCCTAGTACTGGGGTGTGTCTGTGTGTTTTTGTGTGCCAGTGTTAAATGATTACTTTGAAACAAGACTTCTTACTGTTTTCTTGCAGATAGTAAATACTTTTGGGATGGATATTACTAGCTGGTTATTTATGGAAAAATACCATATGATTAAATAAAATTGAGTAATTTAACATTTTTTTTTCCATATCGAAGATTCCAGGAAAAAGCTAATAAAGATTTTTAATAATGAGATCAGATACTCTTAATACACTTTAGATTTATTATGGTAGCTTTTATTTGCTATAAAAAAAAAACAAAAAACCAAACCAACAACTAAATTGAGGTACCCCATGCTGCATTTTTTAAATTTGTAGTTCCTGTACTTTACAATGAATCTTTTGATCTGTTTTCATCCTTGTAAGAATACAGGATATGCAGTCAATTTTACTAGCGAAAAGAAACATTCTGCAAGGGTTAAAAGATTATTTTCTTACTTTTCTCTCATACCAGGTTTGTTTCTCTGAACTAAGGTTTCTGAGGATTTTTACTACTTTAGCATTATGTAATCTTATCTCTGTCACAGAAGGAGCATAAGCAGCAAGTAGCCCACTTCTTGTGGACAAACAGGCTAGGCAAAAGGGCACGGATTGGTGGTGTGAGCCGCGCTTCACCAGGGTAGCTCTGCGTGCTGGTATGAACCCCAGACGTTTTAGATTCGGTGCTGGTGAAGGACTAAACCAAACGGGTTTTTAATAACGACGACCTCTGCTGTATGATGTCCTTGAACCTGGGACCAGGAAAAAAATCTTCATTCTTAGACCTGAAGATGGCACGTATTGAAGATCATGTTATTGGTGCATGTAAGCCATTATCTTAACTGTCTTACTGAGCTGGTTAATGCTGTTGACTGTTGTTGAAATGTGAAATGTAGTTACTATTGACTTTGTAAATACCTGCCAGAGATGAAATATAATTATTTTAAACCATTGTAAATAGAGATGTATAAAACTCGACACAATCTGCAATGCAGAAAAAATTATATATATATAAATATATAAAGATGTTAAATAAATATTGTGCTGTTTCTGAACAGAAATGTATACTTTGTGAATTGCCTTTTTTTTTTAATAAACTTTGATTTACGTTGGTGGGGGTGTGCAGGAGATATCTGCAGGGTTTCATAGCTCAGGCACCCACAACCACCCACGTGCGTGGGAGGTGGGGCGCGGGGCTCAGCCGCCGGGGGCTGCGCGTGTGCTACTTCGCCTCGGGGCGTTCTTCGTAGCTGCTGTGGTCGGAGTGTTTCTCCGCGGAAGCGCGGGCAGAGCGAGAGCGGGGCCGGGGGCGGGCCGTGAGGAGAGCTCTGCACCGGGAGGAGGGCGGGCGCGGGCTGTTTCAGCTCACGGCAGCTTCGCGTCGTCACGGCAACTCCGGGCGCCCGCCCAGTGGGTGTGCTCTTCGCTGGCAGAGGAAGTCCCGCCCTGCGGCCGCTCCCGCCGGAGGAGGTGGGGCAGAAAAGAGGATTGCGGATTGGCCGAGGCAGAGGTCAGTCAAGGTGCATTGTCGGCGTTTAGTTCCCGCCCCGCTCGCCCTCAGGGAAGGCCGTGGAGTGTCCCGTGCTCACGTGAACCCGCTTCCGCTTCCTGCTGCCGCCGCAGCGGCGGAGCGGGGAGGGGCCTAGGGCAGGAGCCCGGGGCTCGAGTGTCGGGCCTCGGGCCCGGGCCCGGGCCCTCTGGAGAGCGGTGCGGTGAGGCGGACGGTGCCGGCGGTTCCCGCCGCGTGCCGCTGTGCGCGCGTAGCGCAGCGCCCCCTGGCGGCGGGGCCCACGTGGCTGATCCGGGGGTGCTCGTAGGGCGCCCGCCATGACCCAGCCGTGGGGGAGCGGCAGCGGAGCCCTGGAGGTGAAGTTCGTGCCCGACGAGGAGGTCGTGAAGCACATTGCTGACGACTCAGGTACGGCCGGCTCGGGGCAGCGCCCACCCAGCGCCGCCCTCTGCTCCCGGGGTCCGAGCAGCCGCAGCGTGCCCCGGGAAGGGAACGCTTCTCCAGCACCCGGGGCGGCTGAGCGCCTTGGCCGGGCTGCGGGCAGGAGGAAGCCTTCAGCGTCTTCCTCCGACTGCCTCTTCCGTAGGTTATTTCTGTCCCTGGCCCGGCACACGGAGAGGGGCAGCTGCGGCACTGCAGCATACGCCCTCAGCTCTCACTTGGCTTCCCGAACAGCAGCGTGTGTGTAATGGTCTGGGAGAGGGGGCACAAGCAGCCTGGCTAACTTCCCCTCCCCTCATGCGGCTAAACGCACACGCAGTCAAATCGGAACGAAGTTCGAGGTGGTTGCTACAGGAGTCTTATTGCCGTTTGGACTACTTTTTAAGGTTTGGAACCTCTGTGGAGATGTTTAAAACTTGCCGGTACAAAGCACAAAGCGCCCTGATCTGGCTTCGGTGTTGGTCCTGCTTTGAGCAGGTCAGATAGGTGGCCTCCAGGCGTCTCAGCTAAGTTACCACGAGTGCGTTGACAGTCTATAGGCCAGGACTCTTGCACTTGATCCCCTTTACTAGGGAAGATAGGGAATGCCAGATACTGTCCCCTATGCATGCAATTTATATCTCCGTGTGTGAATCAGGGTCGTTTCTCCCAAACTGTGGAAGCTGGTTTGTGCTAAAATGGGGATCTTGTCCTCATGGAGTGGAGGGGCCAGCTTTTGTGGTAAAGAAGGGACTCGTTGCTGTAGGGTTAGCTGACCACCAGGCCACAGGCCAGCTATTCTTTTAGCGAGGTATCTTTTCAGCATTGTATTTGTTTAGTGATTTACACAGCAAGAACTAGGTCTCTGAATGGAGCAGCTGCATCCTACTGCAATAGACAGTGAAACAGCAGGAGGTTAAAGCTTTTATTGCAATCCTAGGTGTGAAAGTACGGAAGGACAAGACTCAGCTGACGGTCAGCGTGAAGAGATTTGTGAAGAAGCTTGACAGTATATCAGATGATGAAGCTCAGGAGGTCACGGAAGAGAAGAACTATGTTGCTGCCCTTGGAATATGTGCCCAAGGTATTAGCAGAGGAAAACCTAACACAGCTGTGACTTCAGGAGATTCTTGCAGTGTCAAGATTGTATGATGCTCAGGAAGTTGCTTTTGAGGGCTGACCAGCTCTGGCTGTACTTGTGGTGACAAGTAGAGGAGAGGATAATGATTCTAGGATTTTATTATGAAATTTATTTCATAACACCTGCAATACAGAGTCCTTTGAATCAAATAGTAAAATGTTGCATTCCATACTCCTTGATTTGTGGATATACTGGTGCTTCTTAAGTAGCTACAAGTAAAATTTCTTTTCACAGATTCAATGGAAAACGGCTCAAGTGTAAGTGGTGGTGAAGTTTACTCATTCCAGACTCCCAAACGCTCCATCAAAATGGCAGAGCTGGGTATATTTTCCTCTTTCTTCTTTCATTCTTGCTCTGGTTCTGGTCTTTTTTTGAGTACTGTGTTAACATGGTTTATCACTTCTGTTTATTCAAAAGGTATGTTTGCAGTATTTCAATACCTTTTATCTGGCTCTGAATCAGTCTTCCTCAGAAACAAAAGCACAGGGCTAGGACAAAGCAAAGGCATGGTTGGGATAAGAAATACAGATAATAAATGAGCACGTAATAAGTAGTAGAAGTTTCTTAATTCTGGGAGAAAGTCTGTGTGTCTGTGCCAAAGGATGGCAGGTGTTTTATTTGTGTAACTTAGAAGAATATAAGAAGAGCTCCTTATGTAGCAAAGAGTCAAAAAAAGGCAGTATTAGCTTTGTTTGTCAGGGGATTTCTCCTATGCAAAGTGTCTGAGTGTGCTTACTAGGCTAACTGGGGGCTTAGGAGAAGCAAGCAGAAAGTGGCAATTCTGGAGAGGATGGGCTGTTCTGGATCAAATAAGATGCTTAAGCCCTGCTGTCACTATGTGTCTTGTCACTTGAAGAGGCTTTTTGTGCCCAGCACCATCTGAACTTCATTGGTGTTTAGCTTCATTGATATGTCAGCTACTGATATATCCTACAAAGGATGATCTGAGGGAGAGGGATCAAAGTTGTGGTTTCTGTACCTCTTTACTTCGCCTCTGGGCTTCTGCCGTGTCTTGGGAAGTTGTGTGTTTCTTACAGCTCCTCCTGCAGCAAGGTAGGTTTCCCTGGTGCTCCCTTGTGGAGCTGTGACTCAGTTTGGAAAGTGAGGCGAGCCATACAATGGAAGGCTGGTTGTCTTGAGGGATTGCTAGCAGGGTATGGGGGCTTTCCATATTCATATCAGTGATTCAACTTGTGCTGATAATAGATACATGAACCCACCTCCTGGGGAACTGATGTGTTTGCTATACCTGCTACTCTACGGTGTCCAGTTAAGCAGTGGTAAAGGACTAAGTGCGCATGACCAAACATTGCTCTCACTTGAAGACGCGTTCTCCCAGGGAGCAGAGCGTGCTCTGTGATTGCCTCAGCTATACTTGTAAAACGAATTAACAGAGGAGTTCAGTCTGTGAAAATCTTTGTTAAGGATTACATTCACCATTAGGGTTAGGAAAAAATGGAAGCATCTGGTCTACTTTCTGAAATAGCTAGGAAATTAATACTTGGATAGTGTTTCAGGTGTAGGGCTCCATGGCTGACCAGCCAAAGCTGGGAGTTTTGTACCTGACATGTGAAACTCCTTCCCTTCCCCCTGTGTCCCACAGCCTCTGAATTAGCCCAGACACCTGGACAGAGTGTTACACCTGGTCGCTCTGAGTGTCCTGAGAAGACAGCCAAAACCCCTCAAAGCAGCAGTAAGTCCTGTGATGCTTTGGGGAACTGAAGCTGAGTGAATGGGGGTTTCGTTTCTATTTGGGTGGTGGGGTGGATGCTTGAGTGCCAGCTTCTGTCATGCTTGAGTATTCTAGTCAGCTTAGCATTGTAGGCTGAACTGCTTGGTAGCATGGCCTCAGGGTCACCTGGGTGTCAGATCTTTTATTCTGCCTCTCTGATGCATAGAAAACAGGAACTTGTGTCTCGTCCCTTGCTGTGACACTCAGTGATTTCCTCTGTGTTCAACAGAAATGCTTGCACTTGAGAGAGTTATGAGCTGGGCTGATGTCTTGAGCACCAAATGGGTAGGATTGTCTGGGTATTCATGTGCAAATTCACCCTTCACAGCCTTGGGTGCTTGAATATTATATAATAAGGAGAAATGCAGGTGAGAGAAGTCAGTGCAGGTCAACACTGACAAGAGCATGTTACTTTATGCTCAGCAGTGGAGTCTGAAGTGCTCAGGGAGAGGACATTTTCTAAGGGACCATCTTGTGCCACTGTTGAGAATATGCAGTACTCTGAACAACGCTGTTTCTTCCTTTGCAGAACGTTCGAGTTCAAATGGAGTGCAGCAGAGGGTGAGTGATGACTTGTTGCACATGACTCTGCTTTGTGTGGTGGTGGTGTTTTTTGGATTTTTCACTTTTAAAACTTGAACTGCCAATTACTACAGTTCTGGAAAGGAAGGATGTCGAAAAGCCTCATCCACATTACAGATGTCTCTCCTAATCCAACCAGGCAGGTGTAACTCGAATGAGAACCAGAGCTACCATTAATCAGGACTGTAGTCAGTGAGCAAACAGCGGGATTGAAAGCTTAATTAACATGAGTGGAGACTATTTCCTTGCATCACACAGATGAGGATGTTAGACAATCCCTTAATATGCAGTTAAACTCATAGCTTTCCAGTTTCTTACCAAAGGAAGAAACAGCCTTAACTGAAGGGAGTGCTGGTAGAACAGGAATTCAAGATCTGTGGTGTTGTTCAGTTTCGTACTTTAGCATTAGTCTAGAAAAAATAAATTGTGATAATGGGGGGGATGTAAGTTGATGTCATCGTTTGTGATGCTACAGAGAGACACAGCCCAGAACTGCCAGTTGTGGTGGTTATAAAGAGAGTGCTGTGAAACAGCTGGCTTTCTAAGATGATATAGCAACATGCTAGAAATGTGTGCACAGCTTTTCCGGTATAAGGTTCCAGGATGGGGTATGTCTGTAAGAGATGCTGTTTTGGGATGCCATGTTTTCTCCTTGATGAATGGATATCCACTTTGATGCAAGTGTTTCCTAAGTATCGCAGACTTGATCTGGTGTCTGAGTCAGGCGGGTGCTTTGCATGTGTGTAAGGAAGATGTTCCGCTACAGCCTACAGGATGAGCCCAGGCAGCTTGGGTTCCCTGTGCTGTACTACTTCTGGGCTTAGTATTCTGCATGGTGTTCTGTCATTCTGGTAGTTGTTTTCATAGTGGGCTTCCAAATACCTTTGAGTAGGCAGTGTGACTGCTGTGGGGAGCCAAAGCATTTCCAGTTTGCCATTGTTCAGTTTGACTCTTCCTGAGGGACCAAGATTGGCATCTTGGTTGGAGATTTCAAAGTTTTCTACTCTCCATATCGGGACAATAGCTGGAAGAATTAAGCCCCCTTTGGAACCTGATCCTGCCCCCCTCTAGCTCTGAAGGCAAAACCAGAACTCTCCATACTGTCTCTGTTTTCCCAGTTTCTTGTGGGCTGAAATAGCTTGGAAGTGTAATCTGATTCTACTCTTTGCTTGGCAGAGGGCTATTTTGAAGATGTATTAATTTCTTCTTCTAATGCATGTTTTTTCTTTGCTGTTACAGAGTAAAAAGAAAGAATTTGTGTCTACTACACCTTACAGACTCAGAAAGAGGCTAGCAGGTAAAGGTCAGCCGTTGCAGTCAGCTCCTACAGTGAGGCACTGTTTTTTCTGGTGGGCTTCTCCCTGTAGTAGCACTCTCCTCTGAACACAATCTGATTCATTCTGCAGAAAGTGTAGAAATGCCCTTAAGGAAGTCTACGCAGACCTTTTCCCTACAACAGATTGCTATTTATGAAAGGGGTGCAAGGATTAGAAGCACCCAGTTGCTGAACTTCAGTAACATGATTAAAAAAGACAAAACTCTTGAGTAATCTAACCTATGCTGACACTTAAGGTTGGCACAATTGCTTGAACCAAGTCATAAAATTTGTTGATGATGGCTAGGACATTCATGGTAAAGTATTTCCAAGGAGTGGTTTGCCCTATGTGCTCAGAATGAATGCAGAGAACAGTTTAGTGTGAGGTTTTTCACATTCTGTGTCGTCTTTCGAACTGAGAGGCCAAGACTGAGTCAGATTCACTGTCTGTGCACTTCAATCAACATTGCTAACACAGGTCTTTTACAAAACTGTTTTGTGCAGAGTGTGGCCCAGAAGATACTCAGCTGGCATGATTGGTATTTGGGAAAATTGAAGTAGCAATGTTAGCATCTGCTAAGAGAAATAGGGAATTCCATTGTCCGTCTTTAGTCACTTTTTATGGTAGGATTATGTTTCTTAGTTGATAGCTAGGAGCCAGCTTTACAAAACAGTTTGGGAGCCTGGAACTGGGAAAGAAATGGCTGTGTGTGTTTGCAGTCCTCTTAAGCATTGATTTTACTTTTCTGTGAGATACATTCTCTAAATGTTTTTTAAGCATATGATTCCTAAGTATATGTGAGAGAGCGAGATGGTGCAAAGTGTGTTCTGTGTAAGAAGTCGTTGCTAGCTTTTAACCGTAAATTTATTCTCTAGCTCCAGATCCTTATTTAGAAAGTGAGAGTGAATATTCTGCTTCCTGCTCAGAGGAGGAGGAGGAGGAAGAGGAAAACCAGAAAGAAGTCAGCACTGTTTTAACAGGTCGAAAGACCCCAACAAAACCTAAGGCTGCATCTATGACTCCTGCCAGAAACACCCTCACCAAAAAAGTTAAGGAGGACAAGATGGTGAGTGTGCAGAAAATACAATCCTGGGCTAACAAGCGTGAAGGGTATTTAGTGACAATAAGCTGTCAGTGACCACACCTACCTATGGGGAAGATCTGCTGGACTCATTTCACATCAGACCAGCTGGGTTGGCTTTGCTGTACTGCAGAGCAATCCCTGTTGGTTGGAGAGGCATCATGTGAGCCTGTGGGCTAATCCAATCTGTATCCTCAGCAGCTCCAAAAGGAGAAGTTCTGAGATGTCCATGAAGCAGGAGATCTTGTACTAAGAAATGATGAAGAAATTGATTCTAAGAGCACCAAAAGAAGCACGCACTACTTTCTGGCTTGGTGTTCAGCTTCGTTGTCTGATTTCCTTCCAGCACCAGGATCCCCACACCCCCTTAGAATTATTGCTGTCTTCTGCTCTCTCAGAATCTCTTTTCTGTGTCTGTCTTCAGGAAAGAACCATCTGTCTAGGTTAGCTTTGGCAGAATGCTACTGGAGAAGCCATTTTTGCAAATATCTTCTGGCTTTCTGTTCTTCCTTGCTCTGTGTCTCGGCCATCTTCACATGTTTGTGGGTGCAAAGGGAGAGAGGTAGCTTGATAGTAGGAGGAGTGTGGCTGATCTTGCTGTCCCTTTTTAGAGCAACCTGGTGGAGGAATACTTTGAAGCTCACAGTAGTTCCAAAGTGCTCACTTCGGACCGAACGCTGCAGAAGTTGCGGAAAAGAAGATTGAGTCAGGTACACCTCATAGTGAATCACACAACACTCAGAGCTTTTGATTTCTTTGGTGAGGCTTTTCCTCATCAAAATTTCCTGATGTTGCTATTTTCACTTTATTTCTGCTGCTGACATTCTCAGTGGTAACAGTGATTTAGGTAGTGTTTTGGGCATTTTGTCTCCGACTGCTGCTCTGAGCAAGGACAGTGCCCAGTTGTTTGAACCTTAGACAGCAGGGAAAATGCAGGGAGAAGGCACTATCTGGTGAGCAGATAGTTCCAGGCTGCAGTTACCAGAACAGGTTAAAGCTTGCTTTTGGGTGAGGAGAAGAGGGAGAAGCAGAGTTGCAGTGACCAGCCTTAAAAATTATGACCCAAATAGCATTTTTGTCCATGAAATGGTATGGGGAATTACAAGCTGTCTGACCATTTATTTGTAGAGAAGATGGAGAGAGCCCTTTTCATCTGAGCATTACTGGGTCAAGGCACATGCAGGACTGGGACGACTCAAAGTATTGTCACCTAGTTTGTGAAATGGACGTTGTCCCCTTCCAGTTCCTAGGAGACAGGAACGATCTAATTGTGCTGTCTGAATTGCAGTGTTTTTCTCCTCATGCCACTTGTTTAAGACAGTTCAAAGCAAGCAGTTGCACCCCACAGAGACAGGTACACAAGGACAAGTGCCAGGGAAGAATGTAAAATACTTGGAGCACTCACGTCTGACTGATTTTTGCACCTGTGTTTTAAAAGATGACATATATGCAGATTGCCTGATGCCTGCTGTTGTCTGGAATTGTTACCCAGAGGAACATCTGGATTCTTAACAAATGCTTTCATAACAGGAGGGGAAGGAAATCAAGGCTACTGCTGGCTCCAAACAACGTCAGGCTTAATAGTTCTGTCTCTCAATGCTTCGTTTGATACATTGCAGCTGTCTTTGTGTTCTTTCTAGAGTAAACTGTCTTCTGCAAGGGAGTGGAAAGCAAAGCTGTTAAAGAGAAAGGGAGGCCAGTGTAGATTTGATGCCATTTGTTAGGCTATTGTCCTGTTTAAACATCCACATCCCAACATAACTTTAAAGCTAAATTAATCCTTTGATTCTTGGTGCTTTTGAAATAATACTTCTACATTTAGCTGACAGCTGCAAATTATTTCATTTCTGCTGTATTTCTTTAAGATGATGTTTGGGAGCATTCTCTTGTAGTGACAAACACCTGAACCATTGCTAAGCATGTTGATTAGAGCCCTTGCTCCTGTGAGTAGGGTTGTGATGTTGGTATCTTCCTGGTACAGTGCTTGCTGCTGTGTAAGCTCTGAGTATGTCCATTATTTCAGTAGTGGTTTTCCCATGCTTGACAGGAGGAGATAAAACACAGTGTGGTATCACTCGTAGTCCTAATCTGGCTGCTGTTTCCCATAATAAGGTTACTTAGTCTCTGCTTTGTTTCTCCAGTAACAACTGTGCTGAGGGGGGTCTTCATGAGGAAAAACAAAACAAACCCAAACCACGAACTGAGTGCACAGTTGGTGAAAACTATTCTGCTCCCTAGCTAGAGAGCATGCTAGAGGGTTATTTGTAAGGATTCCAGGTATGTCTTTTTCTCAGTTTTGAATGACTGTCATCTTATGTCTTTCTCAACACAGCAAACGTTACATGACCTTTTGAAAAAAGCTCCCCTTGCCTATGCTGCTGAAATTAAAGAGCTAAGCCAGCAACACGAATCCCTGTTTTCCAAGTGGATGCTGCAGTTACAGTAAGTATCCAAGGAGAATCACTGAAGAAGCCTAGTAAACAGGTGCTGCCAGTAAATTTACCCTCATGTTAACAACATCCTGTAGATGAGTTAAGAAACAACTTTTTTTTCTTTGATTGGTTGCTTAAATTTAAAATTAGGTGACATTAATTTAGTACAATGTTTCCTGTAGTCTGAATCATATCTGACTAACTCCTTGAATGGAATGCCTGAAGTGAAATGAGGTTGCATTGTGCCTGTGCCTCTGTAGACGAAACTAGAGGGCATTCACAAGCAGGGAACATGAATGTTGAGAAAAGTGTTCCGTGTGAACAGTCGGTTTTGCTTTCAGCAGTGTAGTTGGTAGGGAGTAACCCACCACCGGTTTCTGCAGTATGTGGCTATCCCCAGTGGGCTAGCAGTTAACTTTGAATGCCTGTGCTACCTAAGGATGTATGCATGAAGAAACCTTAATGCTGTTGGAAATGTTAGCAGTATACATTTTATCTGTGTGTGTGTGTATCTTCACGAGAAAGAGAAAAGATTAAGCATCCGGGAAAGCGAAAGGGGAATTGCAGATAGCTGAGAGATTCTGAAGCACCTCAGAGAAGGCAGGCCACCAGCTCAGAAGTACTGAGACAGGATGAGATGTTGGTGAGGAGAAAGCCCCTTGGAAGCTTTGCAAGGGAGTGGAGGATAAAGAAATTTGTGGTCCGTAGGGAGGGACAGAGCATCTGAAAGAGATATTAGCTTTGAAAGTTGGAGAGTTGCAAGAGGAGGAGTTCTCTGACTCGGTGATCTGGGCAAATGGTTAGAGGTGTACGTGGCAGGGTAGAAGGAACAAATCTGTAGATGATACTGAAGTCCATGGTAGTTGTTGAACACCTTACCTTCCTGGTCCAGATGATGCTTTTCTTGCTTCTTAAAAATAAACAAAGCTCTGTGATTCCCTGCCATATTCTCTTTATGCTTTCCTGCCTCTCTGGACAACTAGGATACGCAAGAGACGTGAGAATAGTTGAATTTTGCTTTGAAATTCTGCCTGCAGATGAGAGTAGCAAACCACTATGAGGCTTGCTTTTTTTCTTGTAATTGCTGTGACCTAAGGTAGACATTTATTGTAATACCTGGTGAGGGGGTGAACATGAATGCTGGCTACTCTTCATTATCTGAAGTTGCAGATCTAGTCTCATATTCTTGGACAATACCATTTTTTTTCCATAGATGTTTTGCTAAATCCGTGGGCCTCCAGGCTGCTAAAACGCTTCTTTTACTAGGACATGCATGCTGCATTTCAGATTCTTTGCAGCTAACCTCATTTGTCACCTGTGAGCTGAAGATAAGCCTGGAGTTGAAACAGGAAATTTTTAGGGACAAGATTACAATATATAATTTTGCCTAATGAATGTATGAACCTCAAAAGGGACTTACACTTTCTTGATACAGTGTGTTTGCTCACTTCTCTGCAGCTTGGGTTTCAATATTGTGCTTTATGGACTGGGCTCAAAGCGTGATTTGTTAGAGAAGTTTCGGACCTCTGTGCTCCATGATTCTGTTCACCTTGTGGTTAATGGATACTTCCCCAGCATCACCATAAGATCTGTAAGTATGGGAAAAGCTTATGGGTTTGTCTAATCATCCTGTGTTACAGATAGCTCTAAAGTCTTTCCGTGTAAAACGTTAAGGAAACCTGCTGCATCCTATAGCAGCCAGCTCTTGAATGAAGAACAGTTCCTGTCTCTCTTTTAAGAGTTTAAAGAAGTTAGCCCATGTGTGTTCAAGGAATTGCTGTAATTCCTGTCATTAATAGATGCTCATCTGTCTAAAGCCTAGTTTTCTGTCACTGTTTTGAAAAGTGGTAGAATTTTTTGTTTATGTTGACTGTTTTGGGATTTGGTGGTAAAAATCAGATTACCTCCCTCATGACATTCCAGGGCTCAGTTTCAGATTTTCTGCACTAAGCCCTTCAGAAGGGACTGCTGTTTTTCAGATTCTCAGCTCCATCACAGAGGAGGTACTGGATCATATAGGGACCTTCCGCAGCCCCCTTGACCAACTTGAATTCATCATTAAAAGATTTAAAGAAGGTAAAATGACTAACTTTATACATTAAAAACGTTAGAGTCCACTTACTGTTAGGAGAGCCTGGATGTTTTCTTTCCTCATAGTTTTCATATGTGCAGTTACAGTTTTATTAGTTTATTGTAGCTAGTGTACTTTCTTGCTTGTGATTTTTACCACGTGTGTGGAAACATAGGCACCAGGAACATATGTGTACATGACCCCGAGCTGTTACCTCAGTCAGTATTTCACACGCGAAGTTCTTTAGAAAGAGGAGGAGGAAGGTGCAAGTGTTCTAACAAGATTCCTGAAATCTTTGGCAAACTGAAATGCTCATCTGTCTTGCATTTAGCACAGTCCCTTTGTGCTTTATTTACATGGTGTTTCCATAGCCACGTTTTTCCTGGTGGGAGGCAGGATAGGTAAACTCCAGCTACATGAGGGAAGGTGGTTCTTAGGGGCTGCTTGAGGATCCAATACAAATAAACCTCACTGAAATCAACTGCACGAAGAACTCAAAGCCAATTTGGAATGATGGTTGCTGACAGATACCAAGTCCTTTGAGGTCCTCTGGAAAATCATGGCCTGAGGGTCTTTCCATAAATTTCAGTATAGAATAAATTAAGGCTTAAATTTACATCATTTAGTGGAATGGTCGTTGCGCTGGTCTTAGTTGCGATAGCTAGCCTCATACTAGCTACTGTGAAGAAAACTATGTTTTGGATTTCTGCTGAGAAGAATACTGATAGCACTAATGGTTTTGGTTGTTGCTAAGGAATTTTGATATGAAGTCAAGGACCTTTTCAGTTTCTGATACTGCACCTGTGTTCCCAGCTTCTTCTCTACAGGAAGCTGGGAGGGAACACAGTTCAGGCAGCTGACCCAAACTGACCAAAGGGGCATTTAATTCCATAAACCATAATGCCTTATATATAAGTTGGGGAGTGGGCTCAAGGTCACTCCCTCTCTCACTCTGCCTCGCTCGTTGGGGCTCGCTCTGGCTCTGGTGTGATCTGTCTTCTGTGATCTCCAGCTCTGTCTCTCACTACTCAGGACCTGGCCACTCAGCGGTCCTGAGTATTATTTGGTATTACTTGGTTTATTTTCAATTATTTTCATGACATAGTGGTAGTAGTGGTAGTGTTATTTTCATTACATATTAATAATACTAACAGTACTGATATTACTATTAATGTTAGTATTATTAGTATAATTATTTTATTTAATTTCTTTTCAATTATTAGATTGTTCTTATCTCAGCCCACAAGTTGTCTTGTCTCTTCCTCCGATTCCCCTCCTCCTGGGGAAGGGAGGAGGTGGGCGCGTGGCTGTACGGTACTTAGTTGAGGGATGGGATTAAACCACGGTAGTAATTTAAATTTAATATATATACAGATACTGACACTAAGATGAAATGAAGGACAGCACCATCAAACAAGCACGTTAAAGTTGGGTTCAAAAGCAAAATTAGATTTTAAAGGTATTGTCACACTGAATGCTGGCTGAATTCTTTTTGAATGTGGGCTTTACTGCTTGTGTATACATACACAAATTGCTATGGAATCTTCATTATGCATGGTGTAAGTGTTTACGTGTTTGCCTTCTATTTTCCATCGTTCCCTTTTGAATATTTCTGGTGGGACTGAGTGAGAAAGACTGGTTAACGGCGGTGCCCACCCGAATCTACATAAATCAGTCTTGTGCAGTACACTATAGCTGATCTGACTGGGAGTCCGAGAAACTTGTGGTTTCCATTGGCAGCCGAGTGTGTCTTTGCACAAACCTAGCTACTGTTCCAGAATTGTGCCTGAACGCAGGAAATAGCTGTTCCCAGGGATAAGTACAGCAGCAACAAGCTAGCTGGAAGTTTTAACATCGAACATTGACATTATCCAAGCTAAGTTTTTGTAACTTCCTTTGAAGACTCAGTGGGAAAGGTTTCCGATGAAGTTAATATGCTTTGGGTCCAGCCCTGAATAGAAAATGCATTTTCACTGTGTGAGGAGGAGCTTAAGGATCCTGGTTGTGTAACTCAAAAGCAGCTGAACAAACTGTGCTTAGACTTCCATCCTAAAATACATTTGAATGACCTTGAATTGGAGAACTGAAAGTCATAGCTAACAGCACATGGTTAAAGCCATGAGCAAGTGTAAAGTGGATTATAAGAGAAAAGCTTAAGCTGCAAAAAGAACAGTAGTTGTGATGAGAACTGTGATACAGTGAATTGAGAAAAAGACTTTCAGGTGCTCAGAAACACCAAGTGTGGGATAGGGATCAAAGTAAGCTATACAAGAAGAGTGACTTGATATTGGCGTGATGAATATGGAGCCTGATGGAATAAACTTGTCCTAGGCTGCACTGGGAATGGGAAACCACTTTCTGTGCAGTTTCTTTGATTGGTTCTCTGCTGTTTTTTCTGACCTTGCAGATTCATCTTTAGAGCTCTATATCCTCATTCATAACCTGGACAGCCAGATGCTGAGAGGAGAAAGAAGTCAGCAGATCCTTGCACAGTTATCCTCTCTGCCTAGAATTTACCTCATTGCCTCTGTCGATCACATCAATGCCCCTCTGAGTGAGTCCCCTTGGGCCTGATGTAGCAAAGAGAAGAATCTGTGTTCTACTTCGGGGATGCTGAGGATGTTTCATAAGCTTATGTATTACTGCTGATATGCAGAATAGACCTGGTGACGTATGATGGCAGTAGCAGCTCGAAGCCCACACTGGGACTGTGGCTGTGTTGAACCAAAGCTGTATAAAGATACTGAGAACTACCAGTCACTGATCATAATATACAAAGAGACGCCAAGCTTCTGGGCCCCTTTGATTTAGGGACTTAGTGAATGGAGATTGGATGTTAATGCCTGTCATTGCATCTAAACATTTTTGTTTATCAGCCAGAAATTCTTTGCACAGTGCTGACTCTGGAAGGATTTACAATATATCCGTGAAGCTGGTATGGAAAAGGGACGCGTGCAAATGTTTTGTTGCAGAGAATATGTCTTGCTTAAATTGCAAGTATCTGGGTGTATGTACTATGAATTTCACAAGCATACATTGTGTCCTCAAATCCTACAGTAGAACATTTTAATAATTGCTTATTTAATACCTTAGAAAAGCTCAATCTCCCAATCCTGTCTGCTCTTTCTTTTCTCTCTGTCTAGTGTGGGATCAGGCAAAGCTGAGCCTCTACAACTGGCTTTGGTATGAAACAACCACATTTAGTCCTTATGTGGAAGAAACATCTTATGAGAACTCACTTTTAGTGCAGCAGTCTGGATCTTTGGCTTTGAGCTCCCTAACGCATGTCCTGTGCAGTCTCACTCTCAATGCCAGGTAAGACGCTGCTGTACTTCATAGCAGCACTTGCTAGGGGTCCAGGCCTTACTAGGTTACTCTGGTCTACACTTAGCAGGAGGTAATCCCTGCTTTCTGACAAGTGTTCAAGATGAAGATGGTAGGACCTGAATTCCGAGCGATTGGTCACTTTAAATGAATAGCATTTGGATAGCCAGCCTTGTCTGGTGACAAGATTCATGCACAAAGTCCTGGTCATGAGGGAAAAATCAGTTAATATTTTATAGTGGTGGTTTTTTGGGGAGGGGTTTGGTTTGGTTGTTGACTTATTTTTTCTTTTGACTTTCCCCTCTCCCTCTTTTACTTAGGGGCATATTCAGACTTCTTGCTCAGTACCAGCTGCAGAACAAGGACAACCCATCTTACCCAGGTATGTACCCCTCTTTTCTCAGTTGTTTGGGGTGTTGCCGTTGCCAGCTCAGTCACAGTGGCGCTGACTTTTGGTATGCAGGTTACATCACCAGCAGCTGAAGTGCTGTAACTGTTGGCTCAGTGAGAGTCAGTGACGTAGACTGTCTTTCTAGTGGTACCGTGACTGACACAAAATCACTAGACGGGCTGGTTCTGAAGGACTTCCTCTTACCGTTTTCTGCTTTGATGTGTAGACATGACTGAGACCATTCATGGGGGACTGTGGAGTTAAAAAGTTAAAATAAAGGAAGAATATGAATTTGCATAACTAGCATGTAGAGGACCAGGGAAAGATGGGAGATTGTGTTCCCGTGCTGCTCTCACTACCTAAGTGACTTCCGATGTGCTTTCTAGGATATATGTGGAATATTCTGTCACTGTCTCTAACAGGTGCTGCAGGGGACATGAATAACATGTTAATGGTAAAGAAAATTCGAAATAAGATAGAGGAGTTGGAAATTAAGAGAGATGAGCCATGTTGCGAAGTGCATTTAAAGTGCTATTAAAATCCTGTTAGGCAAACAGGGTGACTGGGACGTTAATTTGACCGTTTTCCATTAATTACTAAAACACTGGCTTGGCTGCGTACTTGAAAGGAGTGATGACGTTACTGTAGCCACTGTGGTCTAAGCCAAAGTGAGATTTGTAGGTGGAGATACTATGTGGTTTTAGACCTGGAAAAATCTGACAGTCTTACCACTAATTTCTTGTTCTCGCCTTTTTTGGTCTTCAGGGCTGTCTTTCCAAGACTTCTACCAGCAGTGTCGGGAGGCTTTCCTTGTGAACAGTGACCTGACACTCAGGGCACAGCTGACGGAATTCAGGGACCACAAGCTCATCCGGACCAAGCGGGTGAGTTGTGGGAAGAAGGTATTTCTGGGTATTCAGCCACCTTAAACAAAAAAGATGCTTACTTGCTAAGTATCCCTAAGAGACCACCCTGCAGCTCACAGCGAGGCTCTGTTGTTTGAAGCACTGAGGAAGTAGCAAAGGGCTGAAATTCTGTGTTTGCAGCTCTTTTCATGCCTCCAATTTGTCAACACCCTTTACATGGATAGGGGGCTGTAAAAATGCAGTGTGCTTTGGTTACTCAGCAACCTACAGGTCTCTTCTTCCTTAAGACCCTGAGAAGTAACGGATTTTGGAGCCTGCCAGTCTGCTTTCAATAGTTGCCTGTATTTGCACGACGGAAGAGTGCAGGCTAGTCCTAATGTTGAGGCAGTACAACAGTAGTAGCTGTGGGAACACGTTGTTGAGGAGATGTGTAGTGTCAGACTAGCACAGCCCACCAGAAGTTTTCTCACATACTCACTTTTCTCAGTATTTGTGCATTTCCAGTGTTGCTCTGGTGAGATGTTCCCAGTTTTTAGCAATGTAGTCCTGAATGCTGGCCAGCACTCACCCAGGCCGCAAATAACAGCGTTGCAGTGCTATCTAGTGGCTTGCATTGCACTGTGCACTGGTGTTAATAGAATGTGTATGCATGTCTGTTCTCAGGGAGCTGATGGGGTGGAATACTTGTTAATTCCAGTCGATGACAGTACCTTGACCGACTTCTTAGAGAAAGAGGATGAAGAAGTATAACGTCACTCTGTTCTCAAAGCGTCTACAGCAGTTGCTCTTAGGCTGCTGGAGAGGGGCCCATACTCAGGTCTCTCTCCCTCCAACCCCAAGGCTGCTGGACTATTTACTGAAATGTAATAATTGTAATGAATGATGCTCGTTGTTCAACTACTTCCGGTGGTTTGGAATGATGATTTCTGTAAGCAAGATATCTCTTGCTCTGTAGTTAGATTTGTCTGCTTTGTCTCTTAGCTCAGATAATGTCTTCTTCATATCTGTGCAGCCAGCCTTACAGCCAGAAAAGCAGACTTGGTAAGATTGTGCCTTCTGCTCTCTAGCTCCACTAGACATGGGGGTTTGATTGGAGCAGCTTGCTTGGGAAGTGCAAATGACTAGGTCGTCAGAGCTTTAGTTTGTACTAGTGGTGCAACTTTTCTCAACTGAGTGCTTTCCAGTACTCCTTTACCAGTTAGACAAGACTAGCTTCTGGAATATGAAGAAGCCAAGATTTATAATGCTAAGAGACCTCTCTTGACTGCATGAAGAAAGGAGAATACTAGTGGGTTTGGGACACTGTGGGTAACTTATTAAATTCTGGCAATAGACATGAAGGACTTACCCCAAACCTAAATCCTTTTATAAGATTTACATAAAAATTTGGATGGACTCAAATCGTTGCTTGTTGGCAAGGGTGAGAGGATCCAGCCTCTTTCATCTACTTTCAGAGTTGCAACCTGGGAATATGAATAGGCTGTGAAGGTGTTTTGTTTATTTTTTAAAAGTTTGCTTGTATATATGTATTTTTTTACATGAGAAGTGTCCACTGATCCTGGAGGAGGCCTTAAATGCCAGTTATAAACTCTCCCTTTTTTTAAGCCCTTACAGGTTGGGAGACTACTGAGGTTTGATAGCTTTTCTTCACTATTTTTCTCAGGTATATGGGAGTAAGCCCTATAGTTCCATCAACTGTAGTCTGCCAGCCAGACTTCAGGGACTCTGTATATCTAATATTTGGTAGCTGTGTTACAGCTCAGTGTTGTAATAGTTGAATCAAATAAAGTACTTTATGGATTTTCATTAGCTTGTCTTGTCTTCCACAATCTTTTTATGTTACAGGAAGATAGACATCCTTCTGGCAGTTGTGTGAAAGCCTCGTTTTCATTATTATGTCAAATATCTGTGCAAATCCTCACACACTGTACAGAACATTTCAACCAAATTAGTTTATATCAAAATTACAAATATTTTGCTTGCCTTTTAATACTGGTAAATAGCTTTTGAAGAGAAGCAAAAGTCACACAGTATAATATTGTTACCTGGTCTATCCTCTCACAGACAGAAGTTTACAGCCTGACTTTTGTTTGTATTGAAAACATGGGATATCTACTTATCCCGCTGACAATTTGATCCTTCATGTGTAGGACCTAATTAGCTTTGCTGGAGTGACTGCTGGAGAAAACTGATACTCTCCAGCTCTTCCCCCAGAACATTTTGCGATTAACATTCTCTTTTTGTGGCACTTACCATCTGCATTTTCCAGGCTGCAATTCCAAAACTTTGCAAAATGCGTCAGATCCTGCCTATCACTGCTTAGGCTTCCGTCAGAACCACTAAAACTGGGATCAAGGCATTGTGGCTTACCCAAGTTCTGAAAGTTAGGTGCAGAGTTCAAGAACAAGATCTCTGCCACTTGAAGAGATGTGTTGTTGGAGACGCTGAAGTCTTGTAGCTAAGCAGCAACCACATCCTATTTTGCAGTCCTTTGACTCATCACGGTTCCTATGAAACTCAGGATTTAATTTATATTCTGGATGGAAGACACCATCTAGTGTGTTTACAGATAGCGATATCGTGGTGCGTTTTCAGTGCAATTATATCTGGGTTTCTACATGTGAAAAATACTTTAATGAAGTGCTATAATCATCCTGAGTTTGGATTTATCTGCTAGTGGTTTTGGTAGACTATCAGAGGCCTATGCAGGCCAAGAGGAAGTCTGCAGGAGATAGAGGAGGTTGAATTAGAGTCAGTTCTTGGCTGCTGCCCATCTGTGATGCAAGCATGTAAGCTAAAGAAAATTACTGTGAATTAATTCCTGTGGGGTTTGTGTTTAAAGTATTTCAGCCTGATTTCACGCTGTTCCTGGACAAGTACCTCATCTATGCATTCATTTTCTGTCTCTTGAATTCTGTGCATGTACTAAGGTAGTAGCGTTTTAATGTATTCTATAGCAATACAGAACTGTTGGATTTGGAGAGTGGAACAGGCTCATGTGGGAAGTGGTCACAGCACCAAGCCTGTCGAGTTCAAGGAACATCTGGATGATGCTCTTAGTCATGTGATTTAGTTTTGGGTAGTCCTGTGGGGAGCAGGGAGTTGGCCTCAATGATCCTTATGGGTTCCTTCCAACTTGAGTTACTCTATGAATTCTACAGTCCTTCTTACAGTCCTTTACTTGGGAAAGGAAAAAATCTCTTTCCGCTTCCTGTTCCTCAGCTTACTGACAGTCTTCGTGGTACTGAGAAGAATGATTGCTTTTATACAGCCTCAGTAGCTTCACATAATACTGGAGTTAGTCATCTCTCTTCACGTGTGCTGGTTTTGGCTGGGATAGAGTTCATTCTCTTCACAGCAGCTGGTATGGGGCTGTGCTTTGGGTTTGTGCCGGAAAGGGCGTCAGTAACACAGGGGTGTTTTTGTCACTGCTGAGCAGTGCTCACACAGAGTCAAGGCCTTTGCTGCTGCTCACACCACCCCACCTTCTACAAGAAGCTGGCAGGGGACACAGCCGGGACAGCTGACCCCAACTGACCAAAGGGATATCCCAGACCACGTGACATCATGCTCGGCAGATAAAGCTGGGGGAAGTTTTTCAGAGTGATGTCATTTGTCTTACCCAGTAACCGTTACGCAGGGGAGCCCTGCTTTCCTGGAGTTGGCTGAACACTTGCCTGCCCGTGGGAGGTAGTGAATTAATTCCTTGTTTTGCTCTGCTTGTGCGTGCAGCTTCTGCTTTACCTGACAAACTGTCTTTATCACAACCCACGAGTTTTCACGCTTACCCTTCCTTTTCATGCTTCGAAGGCTGAACAAGGAAAGTTTTTGTTACTTGTTAAATGAAGCAGAGTGGCTCTTGAACCATTGAACCGTTTTTTGAGAGATGTTTCATTGAGTAAGATGGCAAGGTAATGCGTAAAAGAGGGGGTCTAAAAAGCTTTAATAATGAAGTTGTGTAAAAGCACAGACTGTGGCAGTAAGCCTCTGGTCACAGCATCACATCAAAGTTCTGCAGCGATTGCTTGCAAAGCAACCTCGGTGGCTAGGGCCACAGGGAAGCACAGTGGCTTCTGGGCATTTCACTAAGGCACTTCTAGCACTGCCCTCCTGAGGAAGGGCATGGTTCTCAGGTACTCCCTCCTTAGCTAGAAGAGGGAGACATTTAAATTACTACAGGAAATATCTCCTGTAATCCCAGTGACTTTAGCCGCTGCAAATAAATCTCCCTGCAGTCCGTAGACAAAGCCATAAATTTGATTCACATAGGTGCAGCACAGTAAAGACACTGCTTGATGAGCCAGTTTTAACTACTAAAGTTAAAAGGATGGTGCCAAGATCTTTACAAACTTGCAGTGGAAATACTTTGGTTTTGTTTAAATATTCCTCTGGTGTGCACATAATCCAGAGATGGAATTTAAAAAATAAAACCCAAGCATTATCGGTGGTGAAAATGCTACTAGTTCAGTTTTAGTAATCTTGTAATTGAGAGAAACAGGGTGGAGAAAATGTTTTTAAAAGAAAGTAGGAAAGGCATATTAAGTTTATTTACAGCTTTGTTAAGGAGGTGAGTTATAACCTTCCAAAGCTTTTTTGAGCGTCCCTCTATTGAAAAGCCTTAAAGCTGCATTAATGGTAGAGTAGTACCAAATACCTAAATGGTGTTCTACGTTTGCTTATGAGTGGTGTCTTAATCAAACTGTTAATGCAGATGGGTGATCCACACCCTTTCATTAACTGTTACCAGTAGATTTATTAGCGACTTGTACTGACGTGATCAGACATAACGGCAGTAGGGTACAACTGCTGTATGTCAGGTTTCTATATTCTACCCAAACCAATCCTTGAGTATCACAGTTATCAAATATCTCTAACAAAAGTATACAGTAACAGTACATTTATTCAAATGCAGCCCAGTATTTGAGTAAATCATCCTTCAGAAGTCCAAAACAAGCCTTTATTTGACAGATGACAAAATACATCCCAAACTTGGAGGGAACATCTAATACAGTCATTGTGTACTGAACCAATTCAGAGCATCTTCATTAAGCTTGCAGTTAGGTAGGTCTGTACAAGACACCATGACACTCTTGACGGAATTTTCTCTTTATTTTTTCCCCCTATGCCACCTGGAGGGGATCTCTGTCCTTCTCAGACACAATTATGTTGATTTTGTTCTGTAGGTGGACAGCTAGCATGTCACGCAGCTCTGACAGGAAGCCTCGCTCAGTGTTACTGTGTTCACATAGAATAACGCTTATCCCATTGGCAACTGCATCCAGAACGTCATGGTGGGACATCTCTCCTGCCATTTGGAGAAAGAAATGCCATGTAGATCACTGACAGTACCGTTTAGGTAAGCGGTTCTTCGCAGAGTATGCGGAATCTGAGCTAGAAGCTGGGAAGGCGTTAACAGGGGCTATAGCCCACAGGTGGAACGCAGCACCATCTGCGCCGTATAAGAACATGGCATACTCCTCCTCTCGTGCCCCTGAAGGACTTTTACCTGATATCCTCCATATGCAGCTGAGACAAACCCACAGAAATTCCTTGCCCTCTCTGAACGGTGGTAGATTCTGCCACTTTGGGCAGGAAATCAGAGTGGACAGAGTGGTTCGGAAGTGGGCTGTCTGGATGTCACGTGGGTTGCTGTGACAGAGGACAGCAATTGGGAAGCCTTGCGAAGAACCTGTCTGAGGACCAGCTTTGCAGGGCTGTATAGAAGGGGGAGATGGGACACACCTTGACAAAGAACTTGCTTGAATTAAGTACTACAGAATGCAAGGCAGCCTTCACGCTGTTGAGCAAGATGGAGGGTAATGGACAAAGCGTCCCTTTGGGCTGCCTTTGGAAGATTCTGTAAACTACATTACATTCCATTTTCCAATAGGGATTTCTGTAGGGATCTGAGGAGTTACCTTTTCAGGAGAAACACACTGAAGGTTGCAACAGACTGTCATCAACATTAATTTTGTGTTGAAATAATGCGTGTATAGCAATGTTTTAATTCAAATAACCTTCACTGTGTCACACTGCCATCTCTGTTATCTCCAGTGTTATTCTTCCATCGTTCCAGTAACTAACTGATTGTTTCTCAGTTATAACAGGTAATTCTTTCCAGCTAAATCTTTCAACAGCCAGTCAACTCCCTTCCCCCTCCCCCCCCCCTTCTGTGATTATTTTGATAAAGATAATGGAACAGCAACCTAATCTTTTACCTGTGAGATAGAGATCGGCTTGCATTCCCTTCAGAACACTGCTCCCAGAACCAGCACACAGAGCAGCTTTCTTCACTGGCGATTCTGCAGGACACAAGGTGCCACAGTTAAACTCCTTTCCCTCTGTTTAGTCCTTATGTCAGTATTGCCATTAATTGTTTCACAATAACTACCACCTTGATTTTAGGTTCAATATAAATTTGCTGGAGGAAGAGAGACAGCTGCCAGCTTGAAAGAGTCATTGGCTCTTAACATCCTTGATAATACAACATCCTGTGTACCAAATAGATGTGTGGATTTTTTTCTTCAAGGTGTAGGAGAATTTGCAGAAAACTACGGCACGGATGCTAACTGTTGGCTAGTCCTCTCGTAGCGAGGTGTTACTTTAGGTAGCTTTCTGAACTGTTTAACAGGCCTTGTGAACTCTTTCCAGGACTCTCATGTTTCACCATCTTTGGTTTTCTAACTAATGATGCCACTAAGGCAGCATTTTGCCTCTGAGATACACTGACTCCTAACTTGTTGCTCTCAAAAGGCCAAGCTCAGTGCAAGCTGAGAGCAGCTCCACGTCATGACAAACGTGCCCATTTGCTGCTTCCAAGCTATTACACAGCTTGTGACAGTGACAGGAAATTTAATTCTCCACTGCCAGGGAGAGGGGACACATGAGAGAGAGTTTTCAGCTGCTATTAAAGTTTTACAGTATGTTGCCATGTAGTTACTCTTTACCTAGTGTCTTGCCCATTCCCACAGCTAAGCGGACGTAGGGTAGTTTTAGGTGGCTTTTGATACGCTCAGTTATGCCTGACAAGGAGACTGGCTCGCTCAGTGTGCACAGACGTCCCATTCCAGTATGGGGAAGAAGAGGCTGAAAAGAAATTGAAATTACTGTGAGAAAGCTGGCTCCAGGAGTTCACATTGCTTTCCATGCTGTACCAAGATGAGTGTATTAGGCATTCAGGAATGCCACTGAACGCTGCGAAAAAATACGTATGTGATATTCTGGAATGGCAAATACTAACTACACTAGCTCTTGGAACTGATTTAAGAATTAGTACAGCTGTTTTCATTGCTTTGGAAAACATGTGGCCTCAAATCCCCACAGGCTGGTATTTCAGAGCACTGATGGGGTAGCATAGGGAACCTGTGAGGCTCCTGACCACTGGATTTCAGTATTTAGGGCACTCAGCTCACACAGGTAATACATTCACTGGAAGTAATATGTGATTTTGTTACCTTTTGTAGTAAGAGAATCTCAGTCTTCTGATAAAGAAGGCTGTTCTGGGACAATAAAGCCACCACCTCCAGCAGTGCTTTCTGAGAGCAGTTCAGACTGACTCGTGTGTGCTCCTCACCTTCAACCCTGAGGAAAGAGATGGTCAGTGCTTGCTAACAAACTAGATAAAATTTCGGCATCATATTAATATAAAACAAAGCTATTCTATCCCAGCGGCTATTCTACTACAGAGAAAGGAAAAAAGGCGGCATTGTAATAGCCTAACCTAGTCTGTTCTACTCTCTTGGATGAAACAGATATGAGAATTGAACTCAACTGTCCTCATCAAATTTCCTGTTCGTAGTCGTCTTTACCACTCTAAGCTGTGTGATGCTACACTGAGTTGCTGCTGCCATTTAGTAAAACATGGATTGATCAGAAAGGGATGATTATTCTGTAAGTTTCTAGATCTGTTGCTGAAAACAATGGCAGCGGTAGACTGAAGAGCAAATCAGTTACAACAGTAAAATACAATCCCAGCAATGTATTGTTTCAAATAACAGAATATACATTAGAGAGCAAAGCAGATACCTAGCAGGGAAAGTAGTGAGACAGGAGATCTCTTGGATGTCTTTGATTTTGGACAGCACCGTGTCCAGATGCTCGGTGTTGTCTGCGCAGAATTCTACCCGGTGGGTGCCCTCAGCTGGATAGCTTGGCGCAGTTGATGGATGCAGTGGCACGGAAGTACAGGCACCTGAGGAAACAGTACAAGGATTGCAGTTTTATAAAGCTGGGTAAGTATCCTAATACTGATTTGGCACATATCCTGAAGAGATGCAACAGAAAGGTGCAAATTTTACACTTGAATCCATTTTCCCTGACCAGAACTGAGGACTTCTTGCCCTGTTGTCTCCGTTAAGTATATTTTAAGTGCAAAGAAGTTGATGGATATATGTTATTTGTCATTCTTAATGCTATCTGGTTTAGCCTAAGAGTTGTACAAACCCAAAATAGTGTCTGCTTTGTAAATCAGGCTGGAAAAGACATAGCTGTTGTCATTGATGAGCCACAATACCGGATAAAAAGCTACAAGAATTTCAGATACTTTAAGTCCTTTGCAAACAATGAGATCTTGCACTTTAAAGGTGATGATTTAAAGTCACTGGTCTAAGCTTTGCAAGCAAGATGGACAATAAATGCACTGCACCACTCCTGCTACCTCCAGTGGTACAGCCACCAGCTGAAAATGTCCTCTGGTGTTTGTATCTGGAGTTCCTCACCAAGATAAATTCCCTAAAACACGTTTAGGGTAGTCAGAAGTACTAGAAGAATATTGGGGGGCGGGGGGAGTACTCAACTCATACCTGTAAAAGCTGGAAGGAAGTAAAATGAGGGAGGGTCCCCACATAACATGCACTGATGAATAATTTTAAGCTTTTTTGTTTGCTTGTTTGTACCAGAACCTCACCGAGTCCCTTTGTCAGCCAGTCGTTGACTCCACGAGGGATGGCATCGTACGCCGTGTGCGGAGAGTAAATCCCGATCCTGTGCTCCAGGGCTCGGACCACCAGCCGTTCCTTCCAGGTCCTCCACGTTACTCGCTTGAGTGGTGTGAATATGGGAGGGTGGTAGGAAAGAATAAGGTCTGCCTTCTTCTGCACTGCCTCTTCCATCACCGGCTCCGTGAGATCGTTAGCGAGGAAAAGGGTGTTCACAGTGTGGGGCGGACTGGGTTCCACCAGCAGCCCCACATTGTCCCAGCTTTCGGCCAGAGAGAGGGATGCAAAGTCATTCAGGGCAGGAACGAGCTCCCGGAGATCCATGAGGGAGCGCGAGGGCAGGCGGCACAGAGCACGGATGCAGCGGAGAGGCCGGCGGCCTAGCCGCGCTCCAGGCAGCAGCATGCAGCTCCCCCTGGGCCGGGAGGTGGGCGGGAAACGGCGGGGGCGGGGGCTGCGAATGCCGCCCCGCTGCAGCACGGGAGGAAGCGCGGCACGGCTCCTCAGGCCGGGGTCACCGGGCGGAGCCTGCGCTCGGCCCCGCCGCTTCCGCCGCGCTTGGGTCCTGCCGCGGCAGGTTTGTGCGAGGCCTGCGTGTGCCTGGGGGAGGGTGGCGGGGGGAGGCCGAGCTGGCGGCCGCGACGGGGACGGCGGGGGCTCCGGGCAGGGCGCTGCCGCTCGCCGGTGGAGGAGCCGGACCGCGCCCCGCAGCCGTGGGGGCGGCTGGCGAGCGGAGGCCACGCGTCCCGTGCGTGGGGTTTTCGGTGGAAGCACCTGGAGTCGGCAGGAGAGGTGGGAGCCGAGGGCAGGCGGTTGCAGTGGGCGCGGTCGGCCCTTGGCATGCCCGCCCCGGCGCCCCAGGCAGGCCGCGGCCCGGAGCGGGGCTGGGCCGGACCGGGGCCGGGGCCGGCTGGCTCCCCTGCTTCTGCGGGAGGCCTTGCCGGGCCTGCGGGCTGGCCAAGGAGAGCTGTACACAGGGAGGAAGTCAGCGCGGAGAACGGTTGATTTCTAGGCGGTTGCCGTTTGATTACCCCAAATGCTGTATTTGGGAACACTGCTGAGGTGAAATGAGTGATCGGTGCTTGGGGACAGGTACCTGTCTGCCGCAGGCGCTGACAGCTGTCAGAAGCGGCTCCAAATCACGCCTCGGTTTAGGTATTGGCGTGTGGGTTTTGTCTCTTAATTTCTGGCATTTGTAAACCCATAATCTGTGGAAGAGCTATCATTGCTCAGTATAAGCTTTCATCTGAGGAAAGGGTGGGTTTTTGCCGGCCCCCCTGAGCTAAGCTGTTCTGTTCTCCTTTCTAGTTCTTGGTAGCTGTATGGTTGCAGGATGCAAGTGAAGCTCTTACCCACAGCGTCACTTGACTAGCACTGTAAAACCGTGTGGTGCAAAAGCACGTAACCACAGATACTTTGGAATCAAAAATAATTCGGGATTGATTGGAAAAAACAAACTTCATGTGTTTTCTTTGCAGGAAATTGCTGTATGCTAACGCACCTCAGCTTCTTGATAAGCAGACATGGTGAGAACGGTAGCGCTTTCTATGTACTTCCATTCTTTCTGAAGTGGTCACCTCCTGGAAGGCAGCCAGCTGCTCTGCATCTCAGAGGACTACACGTTTTACTCTGCTGTGAAGAATCTGCAATGAAAAGCTTAGGTTTTCATTTCAGACTTCTAACAAGATATGGTGACAAGGAAAATAGGTCGATTTACGATTTCATCGGTCTAAAATGCAATCAGACTTTCAGTTCTAAGATCCTACACTTTAATCCTACTTTGGCTAATATTTAGTAATCTGGTTTGGTTTCTTTTACCATAGAGGCATTGTTCAAGGTGCAGGCAAATAGCCCTGCTTGAGTGCATGTAACTTGCCACACGTGCAGACTTTTGGAAGTTTAGCAAATCACGAAACAGTGATAAGACTGTACGTCTCAAACTGTGCATATGCTTTTTATAGCATCTTCATGGACGTTGCAGGCACTTTTCTTTACTTGTGTGCTTGGAACAGTATGGCAGTATCGACATGATGCTGATTTTTAAAGTTCTTCTGTACACTTATCCCTAGTATAGCCCCCCAGTAATTGGTTTTGCATAGTTTAGCACTTTCTGTGAGAGCACTGGGATATGCTGGGCCTATAGAAATACATTTGCTCTGGTGGTTGGGTAAGTGCCATTTTAAGTTTTATGAAGGTTATTTATAGATCCTTGAGAAAAGTGTGTAGTTTTGTAGATTGGCTTGTTTGTGAAGGCAGGTTATAGACGGTGCCGTTCCGAACTAGCCTTACCACTCAAAGGGCTGCAGGCCTTTTGCGCCTCTGGTTGTAAACCGGTGGCGTGTGTGTGCCATACTGTGATCTCCTGAAAAAGATGGAACTTTGCAATTAAGTGGCTGAGTAGGCCCAGTTTGCAAATGAGTACGGTATCTCTGAGGTGTAACAGCATCAAACAGAGCTTCTGCGTTACCATGGCGAGCTTGGTTTGTCCTGAAACTAAAGGGACCCAAGTGCTCTCTGGTGACGTCACTGGCAATGTGGAAGGTTTGCCCCAGCAGCCTTGCCTGCAGCCAGATACTGAAACAGTGGTTGTATGCGGTGGGAACTTGCTTCTGTTCTTGGTGGGACTGGAAATAAAACAGAGTCTGTTTGTATTCCATTGCTGATTTAATTACTATTTTCTGCCTCTTGCTCAGGCTGTCACGCTGCACACTGATGTAGGAGATATTAAGATTGAGCTATTCTGTGAGCGTACACCAAAGGCTTGTGAAGTAAGTCAAGTAACAGGAGCAGGATTGCCTAGTGTGGAAACAGAGCAGTAGAAATAGCGAAGACTGTGGAGGAGATGAAGTGACTGTTGTAATTCTCTTTTCACGTAACGGAAGATTAACGTTTTAAGCTGGTACCGTGCATGTTTCACTCCTGAGCTTTTGGTGTAGTGTGTACTTGTGCGTTTTGTCATACTGCCTAGAGCTTTGCTGAGTGTTTCTCACCAGGTAAGGTCTATCTAAGGGTCACTTCTCTCCAGGTTCTAGCGTCTCACAAAGTGCCCTTTTCCCTTAAGGGCAAATAAGGCCTGGGATTCCCAAGTTTCCCTGGGTTTCCCTGGTTTTGCTCACAATCACACAGATTTGATTTTAAATGAGTGAGAATCACTCCCAGTTTGTCAGAGGCCTCAGGTTTTCCTGCAATAAACTTAAGCTTAAATTGAAATAATTACTTTTTAACTGGCAAAGCTGAGGCATAAGTTATTGATTACAACATTTACAAAATGAAAATGTTGAATGGCAGTGAAACTTCTGATCGTGTCTCAGGCTTCTTGTTTGTTCCTCAAGTCAGACAACCTTCTGCTGTAAGCTTTGTTTAAAATCTTTTGTATCTGACAGTGTGAAAGGAGCATATAAACTAGAATTTGTTTATGACTATTCTGTAGTGATATGACTAGAATTCACGTGGTCACAGTACAGCACAGAGGCAAAAGGGTTAGTCTTGGTCTTGCCAATGCTGTCATTTTACTAAGAGGATACTATTTCTGCGTTGTTGTTAATATGGTTTGTTTCGTTTCCGTAGAATTTCCTGGCTCTCTGTGCTAGTAACTACTACAATGGCTGCGTATTTCACCGGAATATAAAGGGCTTCATGGTCCAGACGGGGGATCCATTAGGTAAATTCCTCTGTCAGGGCCTCTCTGTAGAAAAATGTAGATAAAATGTAAACGCAGTGTCAAGAAATAGAAAGAAATTGTGAGTATAAATATTAAAACCAAAACATAAATAAAACATAAGAATTATTTTATTTTTGGTAGAGATTTTTACGATGAGATGAGTTTTCTGTGGTGAGCTTACAGAAGAGCAGCTGTTACCCTAGTTCTAAGTAGTCATGCAGTAGTAGAGCATTCTGCAAACTTTAGTTTTTCTGGCTGCTTGCACTAAATACGGTGGTTCTGCTGATGTACCAGCTGTTGAACAGGTAGCAGTTGCTACTGTTTTTTCTCTGGTTTCTGCCTCAAAAGGCTACACTGTCTCTAAAGCATTTGGGAAAAATGTCCCAGGCAGTGTCAGCTGTTGGGGAGAAGATCTGATTCAGCTGTGTCTGCTTGCACTCATACTGAATTTAATTTGAGGATACCTCAGTGTTTTGTCTGCCGCTTAATAAGTGTTCCTTATACAGAGTTACGTCTCTGCTCAGCATGAATGCAGGAGAACCCAATCCCTTCCTCAAATGAATTACAGTCTTGGTTGTAAAATCTTCTAACGGTACATCGTTTCTGCAGTTTTCAGTCTGAAATCCCAGTAATCTGTTGTGCTGCTTCTTTGCCAGGCACTGGGAAAGGAGGGAACAGCATCTGGGGCAAGAAGTTTGAAGATGAATTCAGTGAATACTTAAAGGTATGCCTGTGCTCTCAGTGCGCGGTTCCGTGTTCACGTGAATTCTCTGCACAGCTGGGAGAACGGTCGGTGTGTGTTGTACTGTATTAAATCCCTCCTTTGAAACTGCAAAGGGAAGCACAGTCCTGCCGTGAGCTTATGACTGAAATGGGGACAGGCATTTCTGTGCTTGCGAAGTCAGGTTTGAGGCTTTTCGTCACTGAGAACTGAAGTAGAAAGAACTTGTAGCAAAGCATTTTTCACGCTCTGAGGCAAAGAAACAATTTTTCTTTGTAAGAGCAATTTTGAGGAGCTGATTATGGGCCGGGATGGACTATATTAGCAACCAAAATGTGTTCCTAACGGTACTGAGGCAGAGTGCTAAGCCACAGAGCGCTAGGTACAGGTTAAGGTCCTGCTTTCACAGCTGTGTGTTCATCTTGAGGTTTTCCCTCTCTTCCAGCACAGCGTCCGTGGGGTAGTTTCAATGGCAAACAATGGTCCGAATACCAACGGGTCCCAGTTCTTCATCACGTACGGCAAGCAACCGCACCTAGACATGAAGTACACTGTGTTTGGAAAGTAAGTGAGCCAGCTGCCTGTCTCCTTCGGCGTGTGAAGGATCTGAGTATTTCAGGGCACACGCACTGCAAATTTAGGAGCTTCTGGCTTAAAAACTCCTTAACATATTGGATGTATATCTGTAAATGTGTGCTTTAGCATTGTCACCAGCGTTAGTTGCTCCAAAATGCTGCTCCATTTTTCGTAACAGTAGGGATTTCGGTGGAAATAGGCACATTACAAGTTACCTCAAGGATGGAGCGCTTTGGGTGTTTTCCCCACTAGCTACTCCAGCTTGCCTTTTTGGTCCACGCCCCAGCGGATGCTGCCTGATTTGAAGCAAACGCAGGAACAACCGGATACACAGTTGTAGAGTTTAATGAGAAGCAAGGATCTGCTTTGGGACTGGATCTGGGGATGGATGTGGTGCTGACATGGCCATGCTTCTGTTTCGGTGGGACTCCCTGTTGGTCAGATAAAGGTTGTGGACCGTTTATAAAATCAGATGAGGTTGTTTAAGATGCAGCATTATTTTAAAACTTTCTTAGTTTGCAGACACTACTGACAGTATAGCAACCTGAAAGCAAAAGTGTCATTTTTGAGTCTTCAGACACTGCTTTTTCTACCTCAGAATCATGGTACATCTTTTCTTTTGCTTGTTAAGAAGTCTCTAGGGTACAAGCGTATCTTCTGAGAAAAGGTTGCCTGTACTAAATGGAGTCAAATATTCAAAGGAAAATACTGAAATATGAAAATGCTATCTTCTACTACTTGTATTGCTTACAGGCATCTAAGGGTAGGTGTTCCATTTCTGGGTTTGCTCAGAAGCGTGAGTGAAAGTAGTTGTTCTTGACATCTTTCTGGAAAAGCGTGCAGGCGCTGACAGGTGAGCTTGGCCGGATTTTCTGTGGCAGTTTGATACTCTTGCAGCTGCAGAATCAGCAGAACAGCATAGGCAGTCCCTGCTGGCCCACAGTCCAGCATCCTGCATTCTGTGGGACCGGACTGAGCCGTGAACAGCACAACATGTTTTCTGCCAAGTCCATTACTGGGGAATAAATCCCCAAGATTTACCAGAGCTGGTTATTTAAACAAGAGAGTAAGAGGTTTATTAGAACAATTTCTCTTGCCACTTCTTCGGCCTGAACAGGAAATCTGAAAGCCTAAACTTACTTGTGCCATTAGATGTACACAGTAATTAATGATTCTGTCCCATTTTGTTTAGTCAGAAGGTTAGAAATTACAATCTCACGTTTGGAAATGGACTTTTGAGCCATAGGGTTTCAGTAATTCCCAGCGAAGCTTGGTATGGCCAGTATCTTGCTGCTGCTTAAGGCTGTAGTACGACTGGTCAGTCGTGCCTGCCAGGAGTGCAGCCAGGGTGGGTCTCTACGCAGCTGTGGCTGGTATCAAATACGATACTCTCAGGTCAGTGGGAATTATTTGTACTTTTTATCTCAATCTGTCAGGGATACTTACTATTTCCTTTCAGAATACATTATATGCCATATATGATGTTTTGGCTGTCTTATCTGTATCGTTTTGCTTGCAAGCTCCTTGCCCCATGATATCTCAAAGCACTTTGAGATATCTCAACTGTGAAATGTAAATCATTATTAGAAGGAGATTCCAAGCACTTCTGCTTTTGTTCCAGAGTTATTGATGGCTTGGAGACCCTGGATGAGCTGGAGAAGCTGCCTGTGAATGAGAAAACCTACCGACCTCTTAATGATGTTCGCATTAAAGACATTACAATTCATGCCAACCCTTTTGCTCTGTAGCCACAGAGTGCCTCAGCATGTTCTTTAGAGACTGGTCAGGTGGACTGCTGGATTATGGGGTCTAAAGTGCCACTGAAAAGGGTTACATGAGCCAGGTCCTACCTCCGCTCACGAAATGCAGGATTTTCAGGAGTTGTGGCGTTGTTGGGGACTTGTCACGGAGGACTCTTGCGATTCAGAAGCCAGTTTTTCCAGCGTATCTTTGAGGATATTGATTGATTTTTAAACATTGCTTTTTATACTTGTAAAATAAGAGAAGACTTTACAAAATACATATTTTTTTGCAAATCTTTGTTTTCTGCCTTATATTTCTTAGTGATACTGTGTTGAAACGATGTCCTTTGCTACAATTTCACACTGCCAGTTTTCTGAAACTATCTCGTGCAAATTCTATCCTTCCTTCCTTTACTGATTGCAGAGAACTGAGTAAGATATGCCATTTTTTTCCCCTTAGGTGTGAGCAGTGTCACAGATAGATGAAACCTTTCTCTCCTGGAGGATTAGAGACTGTGTTTAGAGGAGTGCTTGGTCTTGTACTGCTGTGTTGGAATGGTGACCTCTGCAGCCTCCCCAAAAGGCAGCTTGGAAACAATCGCTTCTGCCTGTGGCACGACGCTTTTGGTACGAAAGAGCAAGTGTTGGTGTCTTGCCATAGCTGTTGCTCGAAACCAGGTAACCATGGATTTACTGGAACTTGGTTTTCATCATTCATTGCACAAACGGTAGGGGGCAAACACGACGAAGAGTAGTGACAAAAAGAGTCCTGTCAGACTTCTAGTCACGGATATCCCGATGCACCCAAAATAATAAAAAAACCCGTAGCCGAGATGATGTTGAACAAATAAGAGAGCGCTGTTGTTTGGTCTTATTTGAGACCAAATGTTGTTGGACTCAGTAAGAAAGTCTGCAAGAAGGTGCAGAGATGCCCGAATATTGACTGGTCAGGAGGAAGAATAAAACGCGTGCATAGCTATGCGCGTGTGGGTATATATATTGCTGATCCTCTGCGCGAGTCACTTGGTACAGTAAGCATAAAATAAGCTGACTTAAGCAGGGAGAGTGATTTGTACACATCAGAAGAGCAGTTCTGCACCGTGGGCATACTGGGCAAAGCGGAATCTTCTCTTCCTTGTAAATTACAAGATGCATTTTGACATCAGTTTGTTTTCATGAAGCAGGAAAAAATAACTCATTTGCACAGAGGTTCGCTTCGTGGCTGTAGAAGAGGTGGGGGGATGTCCTTGTAGTTCCAGCTGCGGACAGGAGAGAGGACCCACAGTTCCTGCACCCAACTCCTACCGTGGTGGAGTTCTTCCCCAGTCCTCTTGGCACTTGGTCAGCATCGCTAAGCGAAGTCCATTCTCCTATATATGCCTTGCAGCCCTTGGGAGGTCCTTGCCGTCTGCTTCAGGCCAGGATTTCCTGTTCTGAGGCTTTGCTTCTGAAGAGGGGAGCGAAAGCTTGCAGGAGAAGGGCAGGGGAGTGCCCGGTACAGCTACTGAGGCGTTAGTGAGCAGAGTTAATCGGTATCTCGGGGTCAGGGTTTCTGTACTCTGGGGTGTTGCCTGAAGCTCCTAGCCCTTGCTCCAGACGCCGCACGTTTCACCCTAACGCTTCGGTCAGTCAGGTGAGGGACTCCATCGGTTTAGCTCTGCTCTTTCCACTTCTTCCACGGAACCGCTGGTAGGAGCAGGTAGAGGGAAGCAGGACTGCTTGTTTGGCTGGCTGCCGTGCAGAAGGGAAGGTCCCTTCGGTGCAGGGCACACATCCTGCCAAGTGCTGACATCCAGCACCGAACGGGAAACGACCCGACGGCAGGTCTGGGGTGGTCTGGGGGTTCCCTTTCCCCTCCACAACCCCCCGGTTGTTACACAGGACGTGAAATCCAGGGACACCAAGCAGTCAGGATCACCTGAACCTTGGATCCTTTCCTGTTTCATTTGTTGCTGACGGGCGGCCCTGTGGTGGGCGCTGCGGGAGGCCCCGGGGCGGAAGCGGCGGGTTACCGGCGGGGGGCGGGGCAGAACAGCGCCCGCGGCCCCGCCCGCTTTGTGACGCGGCGGGCTGTGCGGCCGGGCGGCGGTGCACACAGGCGGCCGGGCGGCGCCGTTGCCATTCGGGGCGCGGGCTCGGCGGCGGCGAGCGGGCTGGGCTGGCTATGGTGAGCCTGACGGGGGTGAGGGAGCGCCAGCGGGAGAGCGAGAGCGCCGTCCGTTCCCGAGTCGCGGAGGTGGGCGCGAAGGCGGCGGCGCGGCGGCTCCGTGCGGCCGGGAGGGAGCGGGAGGGCAGCGCCGGGCCGGGCCGGGCCGACCCGCCGGCGAGGGGAAGGCGGGGCGGAGGGAGGGAGCCGGGGAAGGAGGGTGTCCCCTGCCGAGGGGGAAGGCTGCCGGTGGCTCGGCTCGGCCCCGCCGCAGCGGGCGGGTCGGGCGGCCGGGGCAGCTGCGTGCCCCCGCCTCAGCGCGGCCGCCATGTTCTGGGCTCGGCCCCTGTTCCGCGGGGAGAGAAAATGGCTTCGGCCGCTTGGGCGGGGGAGGCCGGGGCCTCGGGGGGCGGCGGCGGGGCCTCTCGCCGCAGCGGGCACTCGGGGGGCCCGAGCCGGGGGCCCCTCCCTGGGAAGGGGCCGGCCGCGCACCGCCCAGCCGCCGCGTCCCGCCCGGGCTGCGGGCCCGGGAGTCACCTTGCGGGCGGCAGCGGTTGGGAGGCGGCGTGAGGGCCGCGTAGCGAGCTCGCTTCTCCTCGCCGCGCTCTGCCGTGGAGCTGGCTCCGGGAATGCCCCGGGACGCTGCAGAGAGCAGCACGGTGC
This sequence comes from Rhynochetos jubatus, assembly GCA_027574665.1. Classification (NCBI taxonomy): domain Eukaryota; kingdom Metazoa; phylum Chordata; class Aves; order Eurypygiformes; family Rhynochetidae; genus Rhynochetos; species Rhynochetos jubatus. Next base: position 14,454,958 of record CM050654.1, on the reverse strand, counting down.
CGGTTTCTGACCGGCCCCCCGAGGGACGCTGGGCAGTGCCTGCCGCCTCGTGAAGCGGGCGGAGCCCGCCCTCTGCTCGGCCGGAGCAGCGGGCACGGCGTGTCCAGGCCCGAGCCGCCACGCTTCCCTTTAGCCCCCCTGCAAGAAGCAGGTGATTGGGTTACGCCCCTCGATCACAAACGGTCTGCTTGGGAAAGCTCTTAAAAAGGAACACGGAAGACAGCAGAGAGAAAAACGGGGTAGTTGAGGAAAAATACTAGTGTTCATTACCGTGTTTGGCAGTTGATGGCTTTGAAAACGAATTGTCTGTGGGGTGGAACTCAGAAAAATATGTTTTGATGCAGATGCGGAATTCCAGGGGAACCTTTCATCCCGACTGGAATAAAAAGGAAAGTCTGGATCGCCAAAGGTGCGACAGTGGTAATAAGAGAAAGAGGCGGTTAAGCGGTACACAGGAGAACGTGTACTGCAGTCACGATCGTTCCAAACTGCCTTGCAGGTAAGTAACTTTCTGACCGGCTGTCGGCAAGAATATGCTCTAAGATGTTACTGTTCTCATCAGGTCATCCGATAATGAAATACCTCCAGCTCAAAAATGAACACAAGAGAGGTGTCGGACAGCTTAAACCAAAAAGCTGTCTCCACGGGGGTACTGATTAATTACGGTTATTTGATCCTTTGTTTGTAGTACCTGTTCAGAAACCACAGCTGTGCACGAAAGAGACCATCGTAAACGACGCTATGTTGAGGAATACAGAAACGAGTACAATCGAGGATGTGATACCGGGCATCACAGTAGCAAATCATCGGGTCACAGTGGGACTAGTTACAAAAGGAAGGACAAGACACATCACACGACCTATTCTCATCATCCACAGGTGGTGGAACCAGTTTTAATTCAGGATTTTTGTTATTTGGAGGAGATAGATTTTTATCTGGGCAGTAGTAACTGAGTGTGGGGGTTTGAGGAATTCTGTCGATGATAGTTTACTCCTGTAGCTAGTAATAGTAGATTAGTCTTTTTGCCAGGATTTTTATTTCCTTCAGTGAAAATGCCTGTAGTTGTAGGTATGCGTGGGATTGCACAGGGGACAGCCTTGCTATTTGTTGGAGGTATTTGAGCAGATGAATGAGTAATAGCCATCAGTTGGAGTGCCTGAAATCCAGGCACCACCTTTGTGCCTTCAGAATTACTATGACGAGCGTTTATTTCAGCCCTACTCGAAGATCCAAGCGTAAGCTTTTAAACTTACTTCCGAGTATCGCTGAAATAGCAAGGCGGTAACGTCAGATTTGTACCTTCTAAAAAACTGATGTAGTAAGGTGTCTTAAGTATCGCTGAAAAACGTGTAGAATGAGATAGGTAAGATGTCTGCCCGCTAGCAGGGCAGGTTTCTGGTGTTTGTTACACATTTAACTTTAAAAAGCTGAAGATGGGCTTTATAATTTCACATCTCAGCTGGGATAGCCTCAAGTAAATATATGTGCTATTTATCATTTTTTAAAAAAGTAAGTTCTGACCGAATACAGAGACGAGTGATTTAATCTGGAATAGATAAGATGGGTATGTTAACTTGGCCACAAGGCTATTTTTTAAATATATATAGATCTAAGATACAGATTTATGTAAGATAATTACGACATCTTTTTGCTTAAAAAAACCATAGGGGCACTGAAATCCTAAGGTAAAGTTCAGTGAACCAGTCTTTTAAAAGCAAAACAATTGTGTTGTAATTTTTTGTTGCCTTGCCACTTTGAGTATCTCATCTGAAAATCTGTTCCTTGCCATGTTTTTTTCCTGTAACATAAACTATGTGCCCTGTGAATTTCTGGGGACTGAATTTGAAATTGCTCCTGCCAACCGTTTGTGGCCTGGCGCGTATCTGAATGCCTGAATATCTCCCTGCTGAATGAATTTCGTATTCTGACCTGAATTCGCTCGGGTTTATTGATTGCCGGGACGATCTTGGTGCCATTCCAGAAGAGTCATCGAAGGAAAAGATCCAGGAGTGTAGAGGATGATGAGGAGGGTCACCTGATCTGTCAGAGTGGAGACGTACTAAGTGCAAGATGTATAGAATATTTATCCATATTTATTAACTTTCCAGATAGAATAAGTTCTTGTAGCGTAAGATGTCAGGGGGTTTGGAAGGCTTTTCTTTCTTTCTTTCTCTTTTTTTGTTTCCTGGGGGTGGGGATTGTTACTCCTTTTCTGTAAAACTTAAATATTTTTCTTTTTTCTTTTTCCCTTTTCCCCCTCAAAATAGTAAATGAAGTTAATGAACCTGCTAGCATGAGACCCCTGTAAATGTACCTCGATGAGAGTTGTCCAGTAACATCTCTCTAACTAGATCTTTGCAAGCTAAAGCAGCACAGTCTAGAATAATCTTCAGTTAGAGTACTTTTGTTCGGTTTGTTTTGGTTCGTTTTGGTTTTGTTTGCTTAGTTTTTTTAATAGCTGCGTTAACTTCACGGCTTCTGTGGCTAAGAGTTCTTTTCTTTATAGATGAGATCGTTGCTACTTTGGGCGAAGGCGCTTTTGGACAAGTAGTGGAATGCATCGATCGCAAAGCGTAAGTGCGCTTGCTCACAGACGGTTCTCACGGGTGCTCTCGCGGTGTGGCTGGAGCTGGGCTCTCTAGTCTCTAGACTAAAGGCGCCTGACACCTCAGTTACGTTTTTGTGACTCAGATGTCGGAGGCCGGCTTGTCGGTTGTGGCGTGGTACGTAAATGCAAAGGGGAGGTAAATAGGGTGCTTCCTGCCCCTCTGAGAACAGCAGCCGTATGTAAGGGATGGGGCAGGTTGTCAGAATGTAAAGATGGCGCTTTAGCTGTGTTTGTGCACAGACCATGAACCCTGGTCATATTAAATCTTCCTTTACCGGGAAAGGTTCCCATTGTTGTACACTGGGGGGGGGGGATATGGCTGAGTATTCTCCGTTAAAGCTCCTCCTTGCTCTAACCACTGTTAAAACCTGTCTCTTCAGGAACGACAGACATGTAGCTGTGAAAATAGTCAAAAATGTTGCTCGGTACTCGGAAGCAGCGTATGCAGAAATACAGGTGCTGGAGCATTTGAATGCATCAGACCCCAGCAGTACATAGTAAGTGTCACAAAGCCGCCGTCTTGGCTCTGAGGGTTCGGTAACGTGTGACGTGTGTATCTCGGTGTTACACAACTTCCTGTTTCAGTTCATCTGTTTGTCTGCTTTGCAGCCGCTGTGTCCAGATGTTAGAGTGGTTTGAATACCACGGACACATCTGCATTGTTTTTGAGCTGCTGGGGCTCAGCACCTACGACTTCATTAAGGAGAACGGCTTCATGCCGTTTAGGCTGGAGCACATCAGACAGATGGCCTATCAGATCTGCAAATCTGTGAACTGTAAGTGGCCTTCCCTTCCGCTTCCTCTGTTCAGCTTTCTCCCCGGAATTGGCTAACTGTTGTTGTCTTGCAGTTTTGCATATGAACAAGTTGACACATACAGATCTGAAACCGGAAAATATTTTATTAGTGAGTTCTGACTACGTGGAAGAGTATAACCCCAAACTGGTGAGCTGCTCTCCTCTCTTCCCCGCCTCCCCGCAGCCAGCGCCTGGGTTTGCGTGGCCACTTACACCCCGTGGCGTCTCTTTTCAGAAACGTGACCAGCGCACGCTAAAAAACCCGGACATCAAGGTGGCCGACTTTGGGAGCGCGACGTACGACGAGGAGTATCACAGCACTTTGGTCTCTACAAGACACTACAGAGCTCCTGAAGTTATCCTGGGTCAGTACAAGCCTGTTAGCCTGGTCCTGCACCTCGGATTTGCCGTGCGCTATGGAGCGGTGCTACGGCAGTGTGGAGCTGTGTGCAGCCTGGTGTAAACATGAACCTTCTGGATCTTTTTACAGCACTGGGATGGTCGCAGCCATGTGACGTTTGGAGCATTGGATGTATCCTCATAGAATACTACCTTGGATTCACAGTATTTCCGGTAGGTAACGCGCCTCGGGGTGCTCACCAGATGCTGTTAACAGCATCACCCTGGTGATTCCAAGCCGCGCGAGTCACAGGTGTAGCTTCATCTATGGCCACCAGCAAACACTACTCAAATTCCTGAGAATTCTGTCAGCGGTGTTGCTGCAACTGGAAATTTATGAACGGGGGGAAAAACCTCCAGTCATTGTAACTGATTTCAGGAAACCGGTGACTACAGCCTCTTTCTTTGCCTTCATCTGAAACAGATGATTGGCTGTAGGGCACAGCAAAACAGGACAGGTTAGTGTGTGGTTCTCAAGGACTTCCCCCCCTGCCCCCCGTGAACTAAACTGTCTATTTTGATTTCCCTCCAGACCCACGACAGCAAAGAACACCTGGCAATGATGGAGCGAGTACTGGGGCCTTTGCCAAATCACATGATACAGAAAACCAGGTAACTACACTTTTCCATACTGGGACTGGGAGAGTCGTAATTTAAATATTTCCAGATTTAGTTCCATAGCCGTTTTTAAAAAAGAACCCATAAGCTCCGAGTCACCCTTCTGCTGTGTTTAGCAAGCTGGCCAGGTGCGTGGGACGGTCCCAGTTCAGTCCCCAGGCTGTGAACAAACCCACTGATGAGCTGGTAGGGACCGGGCACAACAGAATCCGAGTAACATCCTGGTCTCTTTGCTTAAGGAAACGCAAATACTTCTGTCATGACCGGCTGGACTGGGACGAGCACAGTTCTGCTGGCAGATACGTCTTGAGGCGCTGTAAGCCACTGAAGGTAGGACCGCAGGAGGGAAGACGCTTTTGGGGAGAGCAACTTTCGATGCAATTGTGAGATTAAATCCCCACGTTTTTTTTCTTCATGAAGGAATTGATGACCTGCCACAACGCTGACCACAAGAACCTCTTTGATCTCATTCAGAAGATGCTGGAGTATGACCCAGCCAAGCGCATTACTCTTGAAGAAGCCCTGAAACATCCCTTCTTCTTCCCTCTGAAACAGCAGGCCAGGGCCCTGCCTCCTGCTGCTGGGCAGGCTGATGCCGATGTCAGCCCGCCCAAGAAACAGAGAAAACGTTAAGTATTTATTGTGTGCAGTTATTTTGTAAGTAAGTGCCCTATTTTGTATTACGACTTTTTGGATTCAGCTGCTGCCATAAAACTTATTTAAGATAGTGGTGAACCTGGTTACATTTCCTCAGTACATAAAAAGCTCAGGACGTGCACTTTTACCATGCGGCAGAGAGGCGCTGCTACTCCCAAACAGGCCTCCCAACAGCAAGAAAGCAGCTTAAAGATGTTTTATTCAGCTGCCCTTGGAACAGCAAGAGACCTAGGCCTGAACTGACCCTGTAGCGTGACTGACGCTTCCTTTCTGGGTAAGAGCAGAGACAGCCCTTGACATGCAGTGTAAGGAGGCCTTTAGTGTTAGAAGGAAGAGCACTGTGGTACTGAACACACTGCACTGTGATCGCCGATTAATTTCTTATTTTAGTAGGTATATGGTGGTTACCGGTATTTTCAGTTCCTGCTCCTTATTAGCTTACAGATTCCGCTCTTCTACCAAATCTTTCTTGAATCAGGAGCTGTCCTGACAATTGCCATCAAGAATTCAGTTTCCGGGAGCAGGTGTGCTGTTCGGTGGCACATGTCAACTGCCAGCATAAAATAATCTCCCTGGGTCAGGGGGAGGCTTGATCTGGCCCTGCCTCCCAGCAGTCAGGCCCTTGCTAGCAGCGGGGCTCTGGGCTGCTCTGTGGCACTGCCTATGCTTCCGCAAGAGAGGGAGCAGCGGGCTCCCCAGAACCACTGCCCGGCTGCCCCTCGGGAGCATGGGCCAGCAGCTGGAACAGCCAGCAGGCTGAGAGACACCCCTCTCCAGAGCCCACCCTGGGTGGGTGCCCTTCCCTGCCACCACAAGGGCTGCTCTCCAGGGGATGCGGAGCTCCCAGGAGCGGAAGCAGCTGGGATGGAGGAGATTGCTTTATGCTGGAAGTACACCAGAGACAACCACAGCCCCAGGGGCACAGCCAGCTGCTCGCACACGGGGTTACTTGGAGCGCGGCGTCACACCGAGTTACCACACAAGCCACGGCCTCTTCCCTTTGAGGCTTTTTACAGTTTAATTTGCAAACAGAACAACCGTGAATCGCAGTCACCATGTCATGTCTACTCCAACAGAAACAGAAAACCCAGGGCTAAAATGGATTTCATCGTGGAAGGCCTTAAATTACATCATTACAGTAGAAAATACAGGAGGTAGAATAGAACTGAAAGGACAAATGCAGGTTAGAGTCAATCTAGAACAGCTCCTGTAAGCTACTTACAACATGGTCTGAAAAACTAAACCTGGTACTTCAGGAACGATAGGAAACAGTTAAAATAAATTGCCATGAGAGCCCTTATATCATGCTTGATACAGGGAGGGAGGATGTAAGAACCAGAAGGACACGAGACATGACACTTATCTACAGCTCCTGTTTGCTTTACTGAGGACAGTTCCGCAGGTCAGTCGCCCTCCTCCGCTTCAGACTCCGACTCTGGAACAGAAAGATCTTGTCACCAGGCTGCCAGCAGGCCAGCACCCCCCTGCGTCCCACGGAACTGCTACCGGAGCCATGTGGGGTGTGCTGGCAAGCCTCCCTAGCCAGTACGGGGGGCACGGCTCGTCTCAGCGGGGCCATTACCACCCCCGACACGCACAAGCGCGGCCTGCGGCCAAGCTGCTCGTTACCTTCTTCAGCATTCTTGAGCCATTCGACAAACTTCTTCATCTGCTCCAGAAAGACACTCTTCCCCTTCGCAAGGTGCGCATCTTTGTACCACTTCAGGATGGGTTCTTCACTCAGCACCTCGGCTGTGGGATGCGTGAGAGCAGGATTAACAGCAACCCACCCAACACAGCTCCCGAGACCCCGAACAGCTGCCTTTGCTGCCTCCCCTAAAGCACCGCAACCTTCCCTGGGTGTGGCTGGACATCCTGCGGCAGGACTGCCTCCTGTTTTAAATTCCCCAAACCCGTGATGGTGCGGGGGCTGTCCTGAGCACTGCCTGGGAGCTGCAGTTCCACTAACAGCCTGGAGCGTGCCACAGCTACCTGAGCTGCCGCGCTAAAAGGAACGCGTCAGTCAACTGCTACCAACCGATGCAAGTTCTCTGTAAAGCACCGCAGGAAGGGGTTCACTGGTGTTTACAGTTTACAGGCGCAATACAACATTCAGTTTAACCAGCTCCCGTAAGTTCCCGTGGCGTTTCCACAGGTGCACAACACGTTTTTCAGTGACACTTCTTACACTCTTTCTCTCTGAAGAGGCTGTTAGAGCACCCAGAACACCTTGGTGGCCACAGTGGCCTCTGGCTGTTCAGGCAGAGAACTACAAATACGCTATCCCGCTCCTAACTGAAAGGGGCCCGAGCCTTAAAATCTACTTAGCTTGGATCTACCACAACTCCTAATACCTGGCAGCCAGGCAGCATCCTTGCCTGCAGCCACGTGCCAAGGAGAGTTACTGCTCCACCTCTGCAAGCAGAGGGTAGAAGATCTTTTCACTCACAAAGTGCAGCGTTGTGGCACTGTTCCTCCCCAGGTCTTAGCAGGACTGAAGCATTCCGCAAACAGAGGCTTTCAAAAACCCAAACCACAACCCCAGGCGTTACCTTTATAGAAGAGCACCACGATTTTCTGGAAGGCCTTCATGAAGTGGATGTTGTCGTAACAATACTCCTGAATCTTCAACAGAAGAGTCAGCTCCGACTGACCTTGGGTAGTAAAGGCAGCAAGTAGAGGGCTGTATTGCTGTAACGGGAGGGACAAACTGGCACACAGAGAGCACTGCACCTTTACCGCCTGACTCCACTGGTTTCACACAGCCACCCTCAGCCACTGCTCAGGTGTCCAGCCCCCTCCCCCTCCAGAGACACACCGCTTCTGCCTTGTGTCCGGACTGCAATACCGCAGTTACAAGGGGGAGAGTTCCTTGCACGAGGGAGGCAGTAGGAACCAACTCCTTTAAAAGGAGGAGACAGCTGGAGACGGGGCCCAAGCCCTACCCAACAGGCACAGACGCCCAAACTTAAGTTACAATACCTTCAAGTGCTTAATGGCTTGCTCGGCTACCAGCTCCTCCTTTTTGTTCCATTCCACCGTGCTCATGACACTTGACCAGATTATGGCTACCACAGTCTGTTCTGAGATGTTGTTTTTCTTCATCTCCTCCTTCACGTACAAGATTATCTGCCAGCCAGAGTAAGAGTCACCACACAGGCCACACACGCTGAATTAACACTTCTGTTCTAAAGGCAACCCAGAAGCCTTCAGAACCACAAACCACCCCCTTCATCATACAGTAGCATTCGGGACACGAAGGAGAGGCTACAAAGCCAAATCACCCTGGTCCTAATTTTGAACACCTGGCGCTCAGTAACTAAGTTCGGTATTCAATTAGGTGTGTATCTTCAGACTAGGCCTAGATGCTGCTGTGTTTCAGGCAATTTGAGCTAAGTTCCTACACAAAAAAGAAAGGAGAAGAAACAAAAATGTGCCTGCAACTTGCCCACAGACAAATACTTACATCCTTGAACAGATCTCCCCGCGACATCTGCTCCTGAAGTTCCTTCTGCAGCTCCTTCCGAGCTCCTATGCTTTGCTGGTTCCGAACATACTCGGAAAGTTCTTTTAGTCCCGCTTCAGTGAAGTACTTGGAGAAGTGTTCAACACTTTGCTTGTTGGCTGGGAAGAGTTCCTAAAAACAAAGTTCACAACAGCTCTTTCACAAAAGAAAGGCGCGTTGAGCACTTTGCTGGAAAGCGCTGCTGAGTGGCGCAGGCAGGCAGGCAGTGACTCAGCAGTACTCACCATCAGCCTGTTGTCCATGTTTACTTTACGAAGACTGACGGCCACCGCATTGATATCTTTCTCGTTGATCCACGATTTGAAGAGCTTGACTGCAAAAGCGGCAGAAACACCTGTGCAACAGGAACGGAAATGTTACTACTGAAATCCAAACCAAAGGGAATGGTAAGGCCTGGGAGTACAGGGCCCCCAGTGTGTCACACACCTGCTCAGAGCGGCAGCAGCGCTCAGGGGCAGCCCTCCCACAGCCACAGTGCCTCTGCTCAAGGACACCACAGCCTCCGGCATGCTGGACCTTTCTCTCCTCCGCCTCACGACAGCTTCCCTCTACTAAACCCAACTCTTTCTGCTGCCATTTAGGAAGGAGCCTAAAGACACGACACCCCTTCTGCATCCTGACAGGTCCCTCTCAAAATACAGCACTGCCTCTGTGGGCACCGCTGGTGACAGCAGCCCCCGTGCCATGCAGGGAAGGCCTACACACGCGCTTTCTGAAGAGACTAGCTTCCTGAAGTCTTCACAGACCTTCCAGGTTGCGAGGCAGCACGTAGCTTTGCTCATCCTGGAGTAGATACATCGCCACATGAAACCAGCGAGCTGCGAGGCCGTACTGTCACCATTTCCACCTACTGTCATGGTCCATCCCCCCCACCCTCCCCCTAAGGGAGGAGCTGGGCCACACGTACCTTCTTTAACCAAGTTCTCATTGTAAAGACTGTTGAGAATGGATGCATTCAGTGTCCCGTTGGCCAGCAGAATACCCGTCAACATGGCCAGTTTGTTCCGCTCAGACTCCGAGAACCCTTTCAGGAACAACAGCAACTGCAAGAGGAAGAAAGAGAGTTGCTACACAACTGCCATCTCCCACTACAGCTTGGCTACTGCTTCCACGTTAGACACTTTGGTTCCCATCAAGCTGTTCAACTCGCAGAGCACCAGTTCACTGGTGTCTTCTCCACTGGTCACACAAGCCAGCTGTTAGCCCATTACCAACTGACGTGTTCCACTGCACGACACAACTCTTCCGCACAGTGAGAAACCAGCAGAACTGGAAGGTTTATTTGTCTGCTGACAAGGACCTACTCCGTACCTTTTTGACTTCATCTTCAAAGCCTTTCTCCAGGTATTTGTAACGCCTGATTAGCTTGTTAAAAACCTAAAAACATACAGAGTGTATTATTTTTTGAACTATCATTTAATTAGAATTAAAAAAAAATCAAGTTCAGTAAAATTAGTTTGTCCCGCTTCGAAGAGTGCTACTCTGCCTCTTGCAGTAAGCTCCTAAAGCCATGCATTAGCTTTACCTGAGCTTTCAGCACACAAACATTGCACTGTTGATCAGTAAACAGATGAAGTTAAAGCGTACCCAGTTCAGAACTAACCTGAGCAAACGCTTGCATGGTTTCTAGGTCTTCCTGTGCTGCAAATACACAGACGTTTGTGCGTGTCATGTCATCTGCCAGGGTACCACCTGGGGCTAAAGAAGGGTTTCAGCATTAGCAGTAGTACTCCCCAGTCAGAGTAGTGAGTAGCCTCCCCAGTAAGAGTTCCAATACCCGTAACATGCAACATGTCATCCTGCATCGCAAACTGGATGACGGGGTCACTGAGGACACCCCTACATTTCCATCTGCCCCACTGCTGTAGTGGAATTGGTAGCATAGCTATGAACGTTTACATATTCTCACCCTCTGTGCCTTGGCAACACCTTATTTACACACTGGGTAAGTTAGCGTGACCATAGCAGCTCCCCTTCCCTTACAGGAAGCCACCAAAGCAGCTGACTCCTAACAAGCGTACTCGCAGTGCCTACTGCAATAGCGCTGCTTTGTACGTGTCTTTTAAGTAACAGTCACAAGAGGAGATGAAACATGTAGAGGTGCATGTTCAAAATTCAGCCCCCCAGAGATGAGCCTGAAGCTTCAGTCCTGAAAGGCACTTGGCAGCTTTTTAGCTGCCAGTCAGAAGACACTTCATCACTCCTCTCGTTTAATACAGGCATGGGACTGGTAGCCAGGCTGCTTCACTAACTAGGGTGGATTCAAGTCCCCAGCTCCAGTGCCAGAACACCTCATCGGCGAGTTCTGCTCCATCCTACGTGTAAGGGAGATCCTCTTGTTACACAGCAGGCAGAAACCTAACTTACAGACGGAGATGACCATTACTGGTAAGAACATTAATAGGTGGAAAGGCAACAGGGGGCCAGTGTTCAGTTTGGCCTTGTCTGACTGAAGATCAAAGCGAGTCTGCTTGGCACAGAGAGGGAGTTGAGCGCAGTGCCATCAGTGCAGCAGCGCATTTTTCCCTTCCCAACACAGGATGCAGTGATTCAGACTCCTGAATGTAAACCCACAGGCTGTGACAATTTGTACATTAACCATTTCCAGCAGCGCTGCTCCACGTGGCAGCCCAACTTACTTCCCCACGCTACCAGCCCTTGTAGCATCGGCCAAGAGCCTCCTGCCCAAAGGAAGATCACAGTGACTTCAGCCTACGTAGCGCTGACCCCGTACGCAGCTCTGGTAAGGAGGCACACTCCATCCTGAAAGCCTCGCTTTTCAGCAAGTCACCCGACGTGTCTACAGTGCCAGTGTGAAGACCACCTGAACATGCAACGGAGGCGTACGCCCTCCCAAACCAGCCACCCCACTGCAGAGCTGCAGCCACTGGCTGGCTGCGGCCCACAGTCAGGTCCTTCCTCTCCCCCACTACGCATTTAGGTCCTTCGAATTCTCGTACAGGAAGTCTTCTACAACGGCCAGGTTTCTCATTAAAGCGCGTTGTTCCCCCCCATGACAAATACATCTGAGACAGACCTTCTCCAGTCTCGGCAGACCACATAACGGGTCCTCTTCACAGCCTGTACTTCAAAGGGGTCCCTGCCGCCTGAACCCCTGCTCTCAGCGTTAAGTAGGAAATGGAAGGTCTGAATGCAGAAGGATCACCCCCCTCCCCTTTGCAACCTCATTTAGCTTCATCGCCTTCCTACCAGGCTGGTGAGCATGCGTTCCGCTCTTTGCTCTCTCCACACAGCACACACACGAGTTTACAAGACTTTTCCTCGTGACGTTTCACTTCCTCAGTTCTGTGTTCTGCTGACTCGCCCACCCTCTCCTTTCTCACTCCCCGACACCTGCTGGAGCCCAGGACCTCGCTACTGCCAACAACAGACCATTTGTCCCAGTATTTCCAAGACCAAGCACATCGCATTCTTCTGTAAATGGTGTTACTTTCCAAATTAGCAGGGCGGGGTGCTCAAAGCACAGGAACACGTCAGAATGTCAGAGCAACTCCGCTGGCCTTGCGACCCCAGACCACACTCCTGAAACACACTTTCACCCATCTCGCACCAGAAGTGCCCTTGACTGGAGCGTCAAGATCCGTTCTGAGAAAAAAAGTAAACCCAGCAGGCTTTCCTTTAAGCCAAGCTTCTACAGCCTGAAAACTGAGTAAGTGGTGCTCAGTCAGTCACTACGATGGCCAGATAGGTCACCACACACCGCTTCAACCCTGCTCCACACACTCCACAGGCTCTTCAGCAGAGTTTTTACACTGAAAGCAAACAGCTTTTGCCGAGCCAAGTGAATCGAGGCTGACAGCAGCCCCATCGAAGGGACTTACCCAGCATTCCGCCAGCCACCAGGATGTCAAAAAGCGTTTCTGCATAGCGGCGATAGTCAAGTTTTGCACCAGAAGCATCAAGAAACTTTGCTACTGCCTCCAAGTCAGTGCCAGTTTCAGTTAAACCTTGAATAATGCAGTCCTGGAACTGAGTAGGGTCAAACCTCTCTTTTTCATCTGTAAAGACAAAGGGTTGCAGTTGCCACTCACAGGTGTTTCGCTTGTAAAGTTTGTCATTTTAATCTTATTAAAAACACAAACCCAACCACAAACAGACCCACCCAAACCCCATCCCCCCCCAAACAAACAAGCCCAAAGAAACCCTGTGCTGGCAAGCCTGAAGTTAAACACATCTGAGATCATTCCAGTCTTCCGAGACAACTGGTATTGAGTGGCACAAGGAGTGACTTAACAGTGTAGCCTGGAATGAATTTCAGTGGCCAGTAACAGCAGTCCGAAGTTTTAGGGCTTTCACTCCCCTCTTCAGTCAAGGCTACCAAGAGCTCAAATATTCCTCAGTTACCTCTTCCTGAATTCACACAGTACTTTCTCAAAGAAAAGTGACAACCTTGTGACAACCGTTAGTTGGGTGTAACAAAGCTTATCTGACTTGTCGGTTTGATTCTTATACCCCTGTTCACGCTGGGTCACTCCTTCCCTCCAGCAAGAGGCTTAGCTACATGCCAAAAGGCATCCCTTAGCGTGTGTCCCTACAGTTTTGTACACCTGAATCCACTACTGTTCCATCGCAGCCGTTTGGGCCTCTCGCTGCTCTGGGCGAAATACTGACTGAAACCCTGCATGCCAGCCCCACGGCAGAGCCAACTGACGTGGCTAGGAAGACCGCCCCCCCCTCTTCGTATGGAGCTAAATGAGCCTGAAGCAACTGCTGTGCCTCAAGTGCCGCCTTCGTCATACATAAACACAAAAGGATGGACTGTAATTGCAGATCTACTTGGCACCCTTTGTTGTTGTTAAAGCAGAACACACGCTTCTGCACATCGGTGATACCTCAGGTGACTGTAGCCTTGTTGTTGCTACAGGCAGGGCACAGTTAGTGTGCAACAAATCCACCCGCGTAACTAACAGAACGCCTTAGAGGGAAGAGGTCTTCAGCTTTACTCTTCTCAATCTGTCCTTACGTTATGCACACCATGAGAGGAAAAGCGTCCGAAGCAGCAGACCTCGGCTGCAAATCCTACTGCGAGTGCTGTCTGCAAGAGCTCAGCCAGTTCTGCCAGCACCTGTCAGTCACCGTGCTGCACGGGGCATACCAGTGTGCCTGCATCCACTGCAAGTACCAACGCGGCCCTCACAGCTGGGTGGAACCCTGGAAATACTGCATCAGTTATTTTCCAGGACAGGACCATGAAGCTCAGTGTTACCACAGAATTGCTTGGAAGCCAAACTATGGTTAAATGCTTAAAAAGAGACCAAACCCCAGGATGCTGGTGTTTCATCTGCCAGACAGGCTCAATCCAACCCACTTCAACCGTTTCTCAAGGGACTTTAACATTAAAGTAGGCTGTGTAAGTCAACACGTACCTCTGTACAACCTCGTTACTATTTCAGTACGTCCAGCATCCTCAGTGCTGTCTGAGCTGGAACACTGCTAGTGTGTTACCAACAGTATTACACAGAAACCCTAACAGCCCTCCCCACCTCCTCTGTAAGAAAACACCACCGAAGTGCTACGTTACTCATCACAGCTCCACAGGCGGCTCCTTACGGGAGTAACCGTGCACGTACAGACACGGGCTTGCACATCCCACACTTTGGGGGGTTCTTGCCTGGCTGCGGCTGTGTGTTGTGGTGGCGTTTGGGCGGTTTTTAATTTACTTAAGTATTCTTGCAGCATTAAGGGGACAATGCAACTTTCACCCAGCAGCCAACATTCCCACTAGGCCAGCAGACCCTCAGTGTGTGCTAGCCTGCGCCAAGCCGGTGCGGGAGCTGCCCAGTGACCCAGGGGCGCCGGACACCAGCTTCCCGGCTGAACGCGCTCGGTGTGCTCCAGCGCGGCCGTCTCCTGGACCGAGGCGAAGGAAACTCCGCCAAGGCCCTACTGCCGGATGTGCGTGATTAGCGCTGGGGGCATTCCGGCACCCTCGGGACTGCGTTCCGCGCGGTCCCGTTCCGGAGATGGGGGGGCACAACGGCGGCAGCTCGCTCCTGACGCGGCGCAGCCAGCTTACCTCTTTTCCTGGTCTTAAAACGCTGCCCCGATAGCGTCGGCTTCTGCGGCTTTTGATTATTCATAAAAGACACCCTGCGAGGAAGCACAGCGCGCTCAGGACGGGGCCCGCCCCGCGCCGCGCCCGCTCCTCCCTCCCAGCCGCGGCCTCCATTTTCCCCGCGGCGCGGCGCGGCGCCGGCCCCCGCCCCGGCTACCCGGCACGCACCGGGCCTCCCCAGGCGAGGAGGCAGGGCGGTGGCGAGGCCTGCGCGGCGGAGCCGGGGCCTGCGCGGGCCCCTCGCCCCCGCCGCCCAGCGCGCAGGCGGCGGCTTTGTTCCGGCCGCGCTCCGGGGCCCGTGCGGGAGAGATGGAGAGCGGCCCCGCGCCTCCACCCGAGTGCGGCGCGGTCGTTACGGCCTGGCCCGGCCCGGCGACAACCAGCCCCACCCACGCGCCCGCGGCCGCCCCCCGCCCGGCCCCGCGTCCTCACCGACTTTAAGGCAGAGAGAAAACGCCCGAGCGGCCTGGAGCGGAGACTGGCGCGAGCAGCGGGGCGAGGAGCGGCGGCCGAACCTCTGCGAGCGGAACCAACGCGAGAGGGAGAGGGAGAGGGCAGGGCCGCGCGCCGCCCCGCCCGGGACCGACCATCCCGCCCCGCCGGACGGGACCGAGGGAAAGGGGCCCGCGAAGGGGGCCGGGCTTCCCGGGCCGCCCGTTCCCAGCGGCCGGCCCCGCCACGGGCCCACGGGCCCACCGGCCCCGAACGGTGGGCGCCCGTCCGACCCCGCCGCCCTCGTCACATACCGCCACTGGCAGGCAGCCGCCTGGCGCCCCCCCGCCGGCGGTGCGTGTGGATCGGTCCATCGCGGGGCGCGCGGCGCCACCTGCCGGCAGGAGGCGCCGCCCCGAGGGAGCAGCTCCGCCGCGTCCCCCCGGGGGCGGGAGGGCCCCACCCCCGGGCAGCGCGGGGGCGGCCGCCTTCCGGCCTGGTTCGCGCTGCGGGAGCGGCACACCGGGCGCAGCCGGGCGGGGAGTGCCGGGCCGGACCGCGTCCTGCTCTGCCCCGCGTTGTGGCGGCCCGCCGTGGGCTGCAGGGAGCAGGGCCCGCTCCCCCTCCATCCGGCTCCGCGCGTAACCGCGCCGGACTCGCCCAGCTCCCCGCCCGGTTCCCTGCTCGGGCCCTGGCCGAGCCCCGCTGGGCAGCGTCCCAGCAGCGGGCAGGCACCGAGAGGGTGGCAGAGCAGAGGCTGCTCCGCAGGGGAGGGGGTTTCCGCAAAGCTGCCCGAAGCCGGGCCACTAGCCCAGCATCACTCGGGCACACGCGTGCCCTGCAGAGGGGGCAGATGCGCGCTCCCTGGGTCTGCCCGCAGAGGTTCAGCCGGTCGGAAACGAGCCGATTTCCAGCCGAAGTGCTGTTCGTTTGCCTGCACAAAGTGCAGGGGCCGGTGGCAGCGCTGTTTCACCCCTCAGACTGCAGCACCGCGCAGTCCGCTTGCCGAGCGGCTCAAAAACGTGCGCACATTTGATATTACAGCTGCAACGATCCTTCTTCCCGCAGATCCGGCTGGTAACATCGCCGTATAAAGACTTCACGTATTCCAGTCTATACAGACACAGTTACCAGCTGAAAGCTACTTCTGCCGGCCAGAGGACAACATTCCTTAGTTCCAGTATTGCAGGCTGCCTCTGCTGCAGTTCCTGGCAACAGGTCTCACCCATCTTGAGGCTGTAGGACAGTCTGTCAGCACAGCATAAACCAAACCTGTATGTTCGGGTAGGTCCTTTAAGTACCATCTAGAAAACACCCGCTGCCAAACACGCAGCGGCACGCGACTGGAGGCGTCTGCGGGACTGCACACAGCAACATGCAACGAGCGTGCGTTCTCAACAAGCCACGTGTAAAACACAAACAGCTGGAAACGCTCCACACTCAGGCGGACACCAACAGCACCGAGGGCCTCGTCCTGTCCCCCTCCCTGAGGAACAGGAAGGTCTTTTGGCAGGCCAGGCACACAGGCACCCACGTGCGTGCCCCTCCGGCTGCTGGCCTCAGGCACCGTCCGGTCCCACATCTCCCCCGGGCCATCGCCTGTACATGAGACCCCCCAGGGCCCCCAGCCCCCCACTCATTCCTGCAGCAGGTTAATGGGAAAGCACCGGGCTCGCCAAGTCACACGTGCTGAACTTCAAGCTCCAGCGCTGGCCATTTTTACTGCCAGTAGGAGCCAGTTTCCTTCTCGCACCTTTTCGCTGCTGTTTTTTCCTTGAAACAACATCGGTTATAGATCGCAGTGTCATGGAATAGCAGGCCAGTGCCTCACAAGTTTGCTTTTACTGAAGACAGATTTAAGCAAATTCCAGTTAACAGCCCAATGAAATCCTCAAAATACCACACTCGAAAATACCCCAAGGGGTACTCGCCTTCAGAGGGAGGATTTTCACCTCAATATTTGCAAATACTCACTCTAAACCCAAGGCACCGACTGCTTTGGTAGTCATTCAAAAATAAGGGCATTTGTCTAAATCACAGCTAAATAAACAGCCAAGAAGATAAACCAGAGATTACGGAAATCGCATTTTAAGGAAAGGAGCACAAAGAGATGACAGTTCCTGCTGCCAGCTCCTTGAAGTCTTTGGTAATTCAGAACTGCAAAGCATGTCGCCAGTTGAGCTTTTCCCCTTAGCTGTAGTCTCTTACAATTTACCGACAGAAATGAACAGGAAAACTACCAACAGCCGCCAGCAATTTGCTCACTGCCTGTAATACTCAGTTATTTGTAAAGAAATAAAATCTTGCTGTAACTCTACAGGATTTGATTAAATATGACTTCTTGGGGGGGTGGTGGTGGTGGTGGTGCAGGTCACAGTCTCTTCTATACTATGCTGACTTCAGCCTGCACTCGTACCCTTACGAGAAATGAAAATCGTCTACAATTCTGTTTATGTAAATGAGTACAGGTTCTGAACTGATGCAGTACCTGTTGAGTATCTCCAGAGTTATTTCTTACGCTGGTGTTTTGGGTACACAGCAACACTGTCAAATGTGTTCTGTTAATTTTATTGAACTATCAAACATGAAAGTTGAATATTCATTCAGTATAGCCATGTTGGCTCAGCTCAGCCATTTCTAGTTCCTCTCAAACACCTCTGCACTTGCTTTTCAGTCTCCTGCATCACTTGAAAACATCCCTTCTAAACCAGCATCTGTCAGAGGGCCAGTAATGCTGGGCACAGCCCAGTTTAACCGAGCTCACACACCTGTTTGTAATGATGAACTTCTGTGGTCATTGTTTCATCTCAGCCCTGCTCCCCTCCCCCTTTCCACCCCAGTCACCTGCTGCACATCTGTTACACATCAGTTACACACGCTCACTGAGGGCTGCAATGCACAGCCCCATTTCAAAATGAATGTTTTAGGGAGGACGACCATGATGTTTTACAGATGTGGTGGCCTGTCCCCCTCTGTCTTCACTCACTGCTCTGTGTTATCACAGAACCCTCACCCCTGCGGTACTGGGAAGCTGTCCTGTTTAATCCTTCCTACCTCCAGTCCATCTCCCTCACCCTGTGCCCTCTCCTTACCTACAGATGAACACATCAGCTATGTCCCAGTTCACCACTGTCCTGGAAAGAAGGCGCAAAGCTGGGGGTGAAGCAAAGGAGAGGAGGAGTGAGCATGGGCAATGCAGTGAAGAGCAGTGATTATACTCCCACTCTAAGAGTCAATACTGTTTCAGAGAGACCTAATGGTATGCAGCAGGCCTGAGACGGGCTGACAGGAAGTAAAGAGCTACGGTAGGGGGTTACTGCCGTTACTGTGGTAGCAATGTTATATGGCGTCTAGAAAACATTTAGCGGTATGTACTTTTAGAATGCCTGTCCTACTGTAATATCAATACGCTGCCCATCACTAATTTCTACTGTGTCTTACTCTGATCTTTGGGATTTTCGTGTACTAGAAGAACAGAGTGGACAACAGCTGTGAATCTCGGACTGGATGTAGAAAGGCAAAATGGCACTATTTGTGATCTGCTCTTCGTTGTGGGTATTTTCAAAACTGCATGCAAATGCTTTGAAGTTCGTGGGGTAACTCCAGAGCTACTCCAGCATACCATGGAACACAATTTGATTTAGAAGTAAATGCATGTCTCAAAATGAGAGGTCTCTTACTTGGCAGGACAATAGAACTGGTGCTTATATCTTGTTCTACAAAGACGGATGTAAATATACCAGTTCCATTTCTTTCTTGCAGGAATGTTTTCAGTCAGTAAGTGGCTGAAGGAGTCACCTGGTTGGCTGATACTTAGGAAAGCAGTATTAATCTATACTGATGGCCCATGGCTTATAGGTTCCAGGTTTATTTTTTGGAATCTGAAAGGAAATATGAAGAAAACAACATCATTTTGCTAAAGGGAAAGGAAACTTCACAAATACATGTTCCTTATCAGCCATTTAACTATAACTGCATGCACGAATTCTCACTTTATCATGTTATAAAGGGTTGTGAAATCAACTGACTTACCCCTAGCCAACAGCAGCATCCTTGTAGCTGAGCAGGTAATTAGGTGCTTATCTCCATAGCACAGGTGAGCTCACAGCCCGAAAGGCTCAGGTTAGAGGAACTGACATAGAAGGTTCCATTATGCAACATGGTTTAATGAGACTGTATCCAGTCATGGAGGCCATGACGTTTGCAAGGAAATCCTACATTTCTGACGGCATTCCTGGAGACAGAACATCACCTCCTGATACCTGGGTAACAACTTCACCTTTATTAAGTTCTAAGTTGTTCCCAAGTGTTTGCACAACACCTAGCTCACAGAGATTCTTGTTCTAGCTTATGACTTCTCTTAATATGATACATTCTGTCACTGTCAAAGACCTGACTGCACAGAAGGAAACAGAAGTGGATGGAGGTGGAATTCACAGCACCAGCTCCAGGCAGGTGGAGGTCAGGAAGTCTCTAGCTGGCTGTCATTGGAAGAGATAGAGGCCTGCAGAGTTGCCTGACCCAACTTGTGTCCCTTTTCGTAGAGAAACTTTTGTCCCAGCGTAACAACACAGTGGCTCAAACTCAGATCCATGGGGCTTTTTAAATGGAAAGTTGTAGTCAATGGACCTTGTCACAGTTTAGTCTGATGTTTCCCATTTTCCAGGCCCCCAAAGTGTTTGTTTAGTTTGCGTTCTGACTAGGTATGCACTGAAGGGAGAATGGCTACTAAACTCTTGCTGTTTATCTGTTTGATAATTGCTCCTATGCTGTAGTCCTTTCATTTTTTATTCTTTTTTTTTCTTTTTTCTCTTCAACTTACAAATAAACAGAAGTTTTGGGCAAGTGCCACTGCATTAAGCAACTCCAGATATATCTACTTGTACAGTGCCAAAAGGATGAGTACAGTGAAAGACGTGTTGAAGTGGCTAGAGCTGTTAAGTCAGAAAACAATGTCATCATTCCCATCTTGCCCTCCTTTCAGAAGAAACTCTCGTGTGATCACTGTTCGCTGGGACAGATAGGGGAGGAAAGTTGGCTCCTGCCTCACAGTCTTACAAAAACAAGTGCTCTCCAGCAGGCTACTGCTCTGTCCTGCCAACCCCATCTAGTGAGGGAAGTGCAAGGTATAAGAGCAGATTGAAGGCACTGCTCTGGAAAGAAAGACACAGAGACCGCAAGGGTGAGGGTACATTTTCTTGCCATTCTCATTTTGAAGAAAGCAGAGGCAAAGCACACAGATGGCCATCCAAATAACTTCAGCGACTGTGGGGGAAATTTCAATAAAAGGGCACAGTCCACCAGTTGTGGCTACCTGTTCCATCAGTGCGAGAGGGAAGATATTAGAGGACAGTGGTATGTCAAAGCCAGCCAAAGTTGGCACTGTGTTGCACTCTGAAAGGGGGGAGCTGTACCATTCTCAAACCTACGCATCAAATCTACAAGGTAATTACAGTGCCTGAGAACATGGGCATCTTGCACGTCTGTCACAAAGAAAAAAAGGCAATATTGGGGTATCTAAAAATGCATTGTCCTTCTTAGGCCCCATCATTTAGTGTTTGCTGAACATCCCTTCATTCCAGAAAACAAAGAGAGAGCATGACCTGAAAGTCAAGGTGGAGGCCTCTCATCACCCCAGCTAGAAATGGATTGTACCATGGCAAAAATCATGGCTAGCCTTTGCTTTTTTTATTAAAAACAGGGATGTGTTCACTCTAGCAGCTCTAGGAATACTTCTCAGATCATGTCACAGAAAGTGAACATATACAAAGTAACTAGGACCTAGATAGTTTAGGCCTTTACAGTGAATATCTTAAATTTACACCCTTAAATTCTGTGGATGCCACTGTCAATGGTGATGCGTACAGGAAACATAAATCTAAAAATTTTTTACACCTACTCTGTGTCTAGGTATAGTCACAGTTCCTGATAGAGATGCAAAGAAAGTGACACTGAAGTCCGACTATAATCTGAAAAGTACTTTCAAGGGTTTTTAAATTAAAGGAGATATATACATTAGAATCATTACCACTGAGGAAACAGCACCAGTTCCTCAGTTCTGGACTGCCAGTCTAGATTAGTCTATGTGCACAGTCCATTCAGATTAAAGAGAATTGAGGAGTTGGCTAGCTCACGAAGAAATGAAAATAACCTTACCATCTCAGTAAAGACGTCACCACAGGCCATGCGAATCCGCTCAACAGTCAAGGGGCTGTTCAGTGTGAAGTCCAGGGGCAGTCCTCTTTCTTTCTGTGCAGCAGCCACTGCATCTCATATTGCAAAGAACACTGAGCTGCCCAAGAAGAATCTGGCCTCTCCCATGCCCTGACAGAGGAGAGAGGCAGCTGGAAATACTGGCCTTAGAGACTGACAGCAGAGAGTTAAATTGCACATCTCCGCTGTACTTATCTAAAATACACTGAATTGCACCAGTTTAGTATTTGGTCAAGTCCAGCACATTTGGATTCAACAAGATTCCTTGGATCCCGGAGAACTTTCAAATTAGAAAAAACATCCAAGGGCCAGAATTTGGCTGAGAGAGATCATTTTAAAATTCACATTACAGATACACTATCAAAAAAACTTCCTGCTGGGACTTCAGTGCTGACATTATAAAGTCACAGAATAACTGACAACTTCCCACATAAGCTACCTTTTCTATATCTAAGTGGAATTAATTCTGCATGATGAAACAGGGAAGACAGACACCTTAGCCCCTCTTGCATGGATAGTTTGTGTTGTCTAACTGTGATAAGAAATGTGCCCTTTTTGTCTCTGTTTTCTTCACGTGGAAGAGTTTGTTTACTCATTTATGGAGTTTATTTAATATGTAAGGCCATAAGAATATGGAGTAGATTTTCTTCTGGAAATTCCCATTCCTTTGTATATGGGTTTTGGCTGGTATAGAGTTAATTTTCTTCACAGCAGCTGGTATGGGGCTGTGGTTTGGATTTGTGCTGGAAAGATCATCAATAACACAGGGGTGTTTTTGTCACTGCTGAGCAGTGCTCACACAGAGTCAAGGCCTTTTCTGCTGCTCAGACTGCCCTGCCAGCAAGGGGGCTGGGGATGCGGAAGGAGTTGGGAGGGGACACAGCCAGGACAGCTGACACCCGGGATATTCCAGACCATATGGTGTCATGCTCAGCAATAAAAGCCAGGGAGGAAGGAGGAGGAAGGGGGGGACTCAAAGCTATGCTGTTTGTCTTCCCAAGTAACTGTTACACGCAATGGAGCCATGATTTCCTGGAGATGGCTGAACACCTGCCTGTCAATGGAAAGTGGTGAAGGAATTCCTTTCCTTGTTTTGCTTTGCTTGCACATGCAGATTTTGCTTTACCTATTAAACTGCCTTTATCTCAACCCACCATAAGTTTTTTTCATTTTTACTCTTCCAATTCTCTTCCCCATGCCCCTGGAGACAAGTGAGTGAGTGGCTGTGAGGCTGAGCTGCCTACCTGGGCTGACCCTGGACACTTTGTCATAAGCCGTTTTAGATTTGAGGTGGGAACACCGGGCATTCCTGTCTTTTTGTAGCCAGAGGCTTACACTCCCCTTTAATTAAACTTTGACTTTTTTTTTTCCTCTTTGCTTTTGAGTCTGTGAACCCCAAGCAATGGTCCAGACTTGGGGATGAATGGCTGGAAAGCTGCTTGGCACAAAAGGACCTGGGCTGTTGGTCAACAGCCGGCTGAATATGAGCCAACAGTGTACCCAGGTGGTCAAGAAAGAACAGTGTGGCCAGCAGGACTAGGGAAGTAATCACTCCCCTGTACTCAGCACTGGTGAGGCCACACCTCAAATCCTGGGTTCAGTTCTGGGCCCCTCACTACACAAAAGACACTGAGGTGCTGGATTATGTCTGGAGAAGGGCGACGGAGCTGGGGAAGTGTCTGGAGCACAAGTCCTGTGAGGAGCGGCTGAGGGAGCTGGGGGTGTTTAGCCTGGAGGAGACTCAGGGGAGACCTTATCGCTCTCTACAACTACCTGAAAGGAGGTTGCAGAGAGGTGGGGGTTGGTCTCTTCTCCCAAGTTACAAGAGAGAGGAGAAGGGAAAACAACCTCAAGATGCACCAGGGGAGGTTTAAAATGGATATTGGGAAAAATTTCTTCATTGAAAGTGTTACCAAGCACTGGATCAGGCTGCCCAGGGAGGTGACTCAGTCACCATTCCTGGAGTTATTTGAGAGACATGTGGACAAGGTGCTTAGGGACATGCTCTAGTGGTGGTATTAGCAGTGTTAGGTTAATGGCTGGATCATAAAGGTCCTCTCCAACCTAAAAGATTCTGTAATTCTATGACTTCTCAGCCTTTAAGAAGGATCACAACATTTCCTTTTCCATCTTTTCTTCTGACTAGCCATTGTAAGCTCTTCAAGATGGACTCTTTCACTTTCGATTTATAGCACAACAGGCAGGTACAAAAAAGTTTCAATTTGATTAGTGTTTCTAAGTGCTACTGTAATACCAGTAAAACAGAGAAGAGAATTAGTCCAAAACCTCAGAACATCAGTGTTTCACCATTTAAGTACAATTTGTTCCATAGCTGAAGCTGGAATTATTTGGAGGGGGAGGGAGGAGAAGTCTACCATACACTAGTCACGGTTTTGCAGCAGAATCACCTGGTGTGCTCACAAACAGTACGTTTGGCGAGTTTACCTTGGAAGAATAGATAGCAATTGAGTTGCGTGAATTTGGCAGTAAATAGACACAGAACTGCTCAGGAATGTCACAGATGGCAGGCATCTTATATGTATCTGGGCCAAGAGTGAGCTGCGCTCCTTCTGGGGAAAAGTAGATTTCTTCTAATGTATAAAGACCAACTCCCTGAATGAAGGCCCCTTCAATCTGAGCAAGGAAAAAAAGGTGAACTTTTAAATCTCATTCAATAATTTTAAAAGATAAAAACATGTAAATTAGACTTACTTTCCAAGATTACGCATGAACTGGCATCTTTCCATCCAAAAGCAGAAATTAGCCAACATAGACCAAAATAGGATCAAGCTGTCCTCATCTGACTTATACAGATATTTTCATTGGCACAGTTCTACTCTTCCTTATTTCTGGCTAAACTCACTGTAACTAGTGCGGTTACCTCTGATTCTTTTCGGCAAAACTGAGAGTTGAGTCAAATCTCCCGACTTCAGGCTTATTGCCCACAGGAACTCCAGTGAGGAGATATTTTCCCAGGTACTATGACATAAATAGTCTGCTTAATATGATACTAGCCCACAGGAACTCCAGTGAGGAGATATTTTCCCAGGTACTATGACATAAATAGTCTGCTTAATATGATACTTGCCTAAAAAGATTTGCAGATAGCCACTGAAATTTATTCTAGAGAAAAACACCTCAGACACAAACAGCTGTTCGGTTATAACAAGCTATCCTAAAGTAGGAAGGAACAACTGCTGAGTAGACACGTGGGCTGTGATAGTGGTGACATAAACAGTGCTGCAAGGTGAACATAGAATTGAACTGCTAAGAAAAAGAATGATTTGACAAATTTGGCAATTCTTGAATGTGCAAAATGATCATAATCTTTCAGGCAAAGGGCAAGTACATGAGGATGAGCCTGTAATTGAATAAATCAGGATAAGAAAGACTTTAAATTTAGGTCATATTTTTAGGAGCATGAACAAGTTGTTTAAAACTTAACCTAGTATTATTTGTATCTGCAAATAAAACCAAATACTAGGATACCTGTCAATCCAGCATCCTTGAGCATTAATAGTGTCTCATAGGCTTTGGCGGCTAACAAACTGACCCACAACAGCAATCAGTTAGGTACAAAGAGGAATCTTCAATAACATCAAATACAAAGCAAAACTATGGAAGTTCATACCTGTCCTATATCTATAGCTGGATTTATGCTAAAACAGGCATCCATGACGATGTCTGTTCTGATGTTCTGTTAAACAAATAAAAGGTGTTACAAAGTTATATTCAAAACACACAACAAAGGGTTCCTAAACAATGCATAGTCTCACTCATTAAAGATGTGTCATCACAAGTATTATAAATTCATTCTGAAACATGAAAGCTACTTGAGACAGGCTGTGTTGATGGAGAATTCATCTAGATAATGTGGTTTTGGTGGTTGCCTGAAACTCGAAATATGATGTGCACATCCCATGAGTGACAGGATGATGATGAATTCAAGAATGGCTTTGTTGCTTGTTCTATGCTTTGCTGTGAGTGTGGAAGCACAGTCTCCTGAACAGAAGTTCCTTATGTAGAGGAATGTCTGCTGGGCTGCCCTTATACAAGGTCCAGTGGTTTCTCCTAAATCCCAACCTGGTGTAGTTTGAGGAGGTTCACAGAATCCAGTGATTTTGGACTCTAGCTCCACATGGGCTACTAGATGCCTGTCAGTCACTGCAGCCAAATGTCCTTCCCCAGTAGCCAGAGGACACTGGATGGGTCTCCAGACAACACTGCTGAGAGCTGTCCCTGCACTAAACCCCTTTGGTCATATTATGTGACTCTGGCTTTACCTGCTTTAAATGTAACTGTTAAAAAGGGGACCGTAACTAATGATACAGTCTCGCTGAAGTCCTGTAGGAGGATGTTCAGATGGTCTAATTGAATTTCAAAGCCATCATATATGGTAGAAACATTAGACGTTTATTTTCTGCTGTTCTCATAGTGTTTCTTGTTCTTGTGGTTAACATCAGACTTCTATCACAAGAACAGGATGAACAAATGATATTGAAAAGGGCACTATAGCCATTTACTGTTCTGCTGGTGTTTTGCTGAGTACATCCAACAGACTGTTCTTAGTCCAAAGAAGCAAACTGTCACATGAATGTTATGATGGTGGGAAATTCACCCGACTCTACTCAAAGTTCGTTGTACTTTTTGACACTACCTTGTGGGCTCCTGTCAAACAGTCGATTTCTACTTCTGAATATGCAACTCCAAAGAGAAAATATGGGAACGCATGGCCTGTCTTCGTGTCCCAGTTCATGTCTGTAACATAACCTCTGGAGGAAGAAAGAACACCCCCAGATTAGATGAATTTGATCAAGATACCCCTCCACACACCTGTTCTTGACCTCACTGTTGAAACCACTACAGGAATCATGTAATGTGATATATCATAAACTCTTTAAGCTATTTTCATAGGATCTCTATAGTCAAGGACAATCTAGGGTGTAGCACCGCTGACAAATGTGTGGTGCGGGATGGTTTGGGAGGATAGGAGAGTTGCAAACCAAAATGGCCATGGAATAAAACTGCTTGTGGGCCTCCTGTGTCCTACTGTAGTTGACCTTGGAGAGGACTTTGTGCATCAACTATCAAACAAGCCAACCAAGAATATCAAGTGCTTCTGAAATCAATGTGGGTTGAAGAGAAGAATTCCTCTTGCCTAAACACTGCAGTTTCTGGTCCAGGCAACTTCTTAATGGTCTGTGTGTTGTACTGGATTCTATGATTCTATGATATGGCCTCGAGAAGGTTGAATGGGGACATTTTTATCCTTCCTGCAACTTATTCACAAAGTAGTGCACCCGATGACAAGAAATTTAAAAAGACTAGTGGTTTTCCTTACTTGAAATAGCCAGTAGCTGAAAGGCTGATGCTCTGCTTGTGAGCTTCACTGATCTGCAAAGGGTATACTCATTATTAAAGACAGAAAACTAAGAATTCTTTATCTCATATTTAAAGAAAAAGTGAAACTTAAAAAAGTTATTTTAAAGAAAAAGGAGCCCTGAGTAAAAGCTTTACATTCCTTCGTGCCCTGGATGAGTCTTCAGGAAGCGACACATTGCAAAATCTCTAAAGCTGGCCAGATTCATCAGGACATTGTGTTGCACCACTTGCTTTTACACTGTTTCTTCTCCCCCTCTGCTCCTGTTTGCTTCACACAGGGAGACCCCTTCCTCCCTCCCGAACAATGGCAGCTGTCACTCTACGTTCACAGATTCATCATAATTAAATAGTAAGAAACAGAGAGAAACATTTACCCAGTCTTCCCACTTGCCATTAGGATAGTCTCTTCGTATAGGGTCCAGACGCTTCCAAAGAATTTGACAAGCATCCTGGGGAGGAAGAAGGTCAGGCACCATTGACCAATCCACAAACCTAAATCTATCTGCTGTTTTCCAAGCAATTCACGCTCTTTCTTGGTGAAGTTAGTTTGTTGAATTAATTCTGAACACCAGAATTCTGTTCATTTATCTATAGTTTCTTTACTTTGCTAAATGCCAGCTAGAAAGCTGCAGTTTGCGAAGACTGGCATTGGTATCTGCTGTCATGTAACTGAAGTCTTCACATACCAGGCTATCACTGAAACCATCAACAGTAAGATAAAGGATCTGACTCTCCTCCTTTTATGATTTACTAGATAGAAAAATACTGGCTTGAATGATTTATTACAAATTAAATTAAAGAAGAAATGGTCCCAAAGCATTTAGGTGAATAAGGGTGTTTCAGTCTAATTATTAGGAAAAGTATCTGAAATATACCTAACACTAAATTTTCCTTTAAATATAGAATAAAGTGAAGATCCATATTTTTATCTATTGGCAATCTAAAAAAACCCACACAGTAAAGCCAAAAAAAGAAGCGATCCTTTTAACAGTTCCATAATTTGTCTTGCTTGAAACTATGCATATTAAATAAAGCAGCAAGAGAGATTTTGAGATAAAATAACTGAAAGCTGCTCAAAACCAAAACAAAATTATGAATCCTCAGCAGGACATTCATTATTCAACAGAACCACCAATTATGTGAAAAAGTGGTAGTAAGTCTAACCTGGACTGCTCTTGCATTGATTTCTGTTCCAACTGACCCTGCTGTGTATCTGCCATTAGGTACAGTAGTTGTGCTTGTTTCACAAAAGTGTATGTATGACAGTGGTATCTTCAGCTCACGACTGGCAACCTGTCGTAAAAGTAAACAAATTCAGTCCCACTTGAAGATGCAATCTCCAGTCAGGAATTTGTTATGCCATTCATCTCTCTTTATATACACACACAGATAAACGACCTAATTCAACAGTAATACTATGACTAGGACAAATGTAGAAGCTTTCCTTAGCAATTATTCTGTAAAACAAGTATTTTATAAATAAATTCAGATAAAAGAAGATAAAACAATACAATGCAATACTATATGCTTTGTCTCTAATTAACTGCTCTCTAATTAGGTTTTGGTTACATGTGGAAAACTTTTAATCAAATTAAAAAAAGAAATTAGTTATCCTCCCTCATGGAGCTTCAAATCTTATCTGTATATTTTATTTCTTCTCTCATTCAAAGTTAAATTTTCAGCACTTTCACTCCCTCTGCAAAAAACACGAGGTAATTTTTGCATGTTTTCTTTGTGCCTTAGCTATCCTGAAAGCAGTGATGTTACCACCACAAAGATGTTCATCTCCTTTCCAGGCCTTGAAACATCACTTTGATTATAGCTTAGATTTTTCCTGAGTTTTGTCTTCATCAATAACTCAGAAGACACAACCCAATATTAAACTTAGTTTCTTGCGTCTATATAATTTGCCTATTGGACTTCTTAGTGCCATTCATCCTTTTGGCTCAGTTATCTTTCTTGTTGTATTTTGTTTACCCTCAGATGCTAACTCACCTGTAACATCTTAGTGTGAATTCCTTGTCCCAGTTCAATTCCACCATGAGTGACTAGCACAGACCCATCTATATAGATACGGATGAGGGCTCCCACCTAAAGAAAAGCCACAGAAACTTGGTACTTTTCTTACTGTACTAAACAAAGGTGCATAAGAAAAAGAAGGTGGCAAAACCAGATTTAATTCACAAGAATCAGTATATTATTGAAAGGGAGTGGAAATCCTCCAGCAGTCTGAGAATAACAAATGTCACTGCTGCAAGATGGGTCAGACTCTAAGCGAACTAGTAGTTATCCACAGGAGTTCTGCAGGGATCACAGAACTTTGGTCAAATGAGTGTATTTCTCTTCTTGTGAAACTGGGTGAATTAAGAACATGCTGCCTCTGGTTACAATGTATGAGTAGCCCCAGACACTATTCCCTCCTCGTCCACAACAAGAGGAGGACAGAGCAGAATTTGAATCTGCAATCAAAGGCATTTTGGATAGATGGCAAATGTAACTATTATTTCTGCCTTTTTTTGTTCTTTTGTATCGGATGAATTGTGATCCCTGCATTCAGTGTTTCTTTACCATGAGAACACTGCTGAATCAAATATAATAATGTCTCTCTGAACTCTTCATCCACAAACTTGTGCAGAAACAATTGAGAGATGGAGTGAACAACTAACATATGAATCATGTGGATTTTCTTTTTCATGCATTGTACCCTCATAAACAAATAAAAATGCTTGTTCATTTAACCCAAAACTCATTTGAAATAATTTTGTGTTTAAGGAATGAATTAAAAAACAAAAGCATGAATTAAAAAAACAGAAGTGGAAAATTTCCCCAGAAGTACCACTATCTTGAGCCATAAAAAAATCCTGTAGCAGAGCTTAACCTATTATATAAATGGGACTATCTGAACTACAGGAGTGATAATTTTTCTCACTGTGGACCAGATTATGAAAGGTTACGAGTTCTACATTTTTACAGTGAATTATTTAGCTTTTTCCTGCATAAAGATAGCATGTTGGGAATCACACTTCTGTGAGGTGAATAATCATAGAATTATAGAAGGGTTTGGGCTGGAAGAGACCTTCCACCCAAGGGAAGATCATCTAGTTCAACTCCCCCTGCCACAGCCAGGGACAGCATTCATTAGATCAGGTTGCTCAAAGTCGCATCTCATACTGAGAAAGCATTTATAAAGAGATCAGTGAGACAGAGTGATACTCCATCTGAAAGAAAGTGTATCTCAGGGGATGATATTTTATGCCAGTCCAGCATGTTGGAATCCTTTTCTCCTTCTCTTTCCTTCCTGCCCGTAGAGATTACCATTCCTCTGTTTTTGGAGAGAAAAGTAGAGACCTTAAATCCTAAATGCTCCGTTTCAAAGAGGTTACCTGATGAAAATAAGTTGCATTAAATCCAACAGAAAACTTCATGGGAATGATGGTAATCCCTTTCTTTTTCCAGTAATTTTTCATGTTAAATTCTTCCACCATTGCTTTTTGTCTATAGTAGTCAGACTTGTCCAAACATTCTTCCCAACACTTCCACAGATTCTCTGCATCAAATTCTTCTTTGAAGGTCGTTGGGTTAACCCCTTTGCACGTTTATTTCCCTAACCTAAACAGCAAGCAGATTTACACAGTACTGACAATAAACACTGCCTTATAATATACGGACACATTACACATAACATAATGACATGTCGTACAATGACATAATTAGTACTTCTCTATAACAAACATAATGTCGTATCCCTTTCTCCAAGGAAATCACTGCTCAAATGACCTAGGTTTTTTGCTCACGTTAAATGCCTGTGAATTTAAGTGGTGTCAGTGGGACTGTTCACAAGGACTACTCAAGGCAAAGCAGGTTGGTAAACTCAAACTGTAAATAAGACTAGACAATGGATACCTGGCAAATCTCAAGGAGGCTTTTGCAAGTGGGGAGAGAATACTCGTGTCATCTAAGGAAACCTTAGAGCAGTTCCGGGCAAGGCACTAAGTTGACATGATGTGTTGGGTTTGTGGGGGGTTTTGGTAGCAGGGGAGGGGCCACAGTGATGGCTCATGTGAGAAGCTGCTAGAAGCTTTGCCAGCTCCAAGTCAGACCTGTCTCTGGCCACAGCTGAACCAACTAGTGCCTCTGGGATAACATATTTAAGAGGGGAAACAAAAAGACCGCAGAGAGAGGAGTAGGAGGAGAGAGGAGTGTCTTAAGAGTTATTCCATGGAAACACAGGTGCTGAATAAAGTACCATTCAGCCCAAGTAAAGGTGGTAGATATGGTCCTACATGAACTGGCTTAAGCACAAGCAGCTTCCGACAGTCTAGGTTCTAGAATTCTCTGTTATCTCGTGTTTTGTTTGCCAGTCTTACTTCTTTTACCTTTTCATGTGGTAGGCCAGTCTGAGTCGCCACAGCCACAATACAGATCTCCACAAACAGACCTGCTTGGGGGAAGCCAAATCCTCGGAAGGCAGTATTAGAAGGCAAATGAGTCTTGCAGGCATGGCCCCTGACTTGGAGATTAGGGATATTATATGCATTGTCTACTTTCAACACAATGTACTCAATCACCTGTAATAAAAGATTATAGTTGTTCAAACGGTTCCATTTCCTTTAAAAAGACAAGGAAACCTGTAAAGACACTCAAGAGACCAATGACATGCCATTGTTTTAAGGAGGAGTAGTATACTCAGGAGGCGTGATCTGCTGCTTTTTACACCAATGTAAGTAAAGACACTGCATTTAAATCAGAAAAACTACATTTAACTCCTAGGAATTACAATAGCATAAAGAAGCATTACTGAGGGAAAAATCAGACCTTCAGTTTTGGGGAAGTGAAGGAGTAACTTTGTGACAACTGGCTACCTAATAACACTTGCTGTCTGTATTCACTGAACTTTTAAATCTGACTTTTCTATGTCCAATATCACCTGACAGGACATACTGTAATACTGTACCCTCCTTAATGATATTCTGTAACCAACATCTGGGCCACAGACGCATTTTTACTTTAGGCAGATGACAGTTAAGAATAGACATATTCTTAAG
This sequence comes from Rhynochetos jubatus, assembly GCA_027574665.1. NCBI lineage: Eukaryota > Metazoa > Chordata > Aves > Eurypygiformes > Rhynochetidae > Rhynochetos > Rhynochetos jubatus. The sequence goes on along the minus strand of CM050654.1, from coordinate 14,423,206 downwards.
AGAAATAAATTGTGACAAAGAGCTGTTATTGTCTTTCTGTGATCACTTCAGTTAGCGTAAGTGGTATCACAGTGAAGAAGGACTTACCAACTCAGACTCGTCTTTTGTACAGCCACCATTTATACAGCACTGAAAATCTGCGGCTATGATTCTACCATCATTCATGAAACCAACCTGTAATATAGCGACCGATGCATGAGTTGTCTTCTCCTTCCTGTATTTAAAACTACTCTTTATAAATAAGCCAGCTAGTTAAAAATACCACCTGAGATTCAGACTACAGAACACAATGGGATTTTTTCCACTGTACTGAAAAAATTACCTGCATGGATTTCTGTCTATGGGATGGTATCAGTTTGGATCTGAATATGCAAACCTAGAGCAAAGTACATATAAAACCCACAAATCATCAGAATACCTCAGCTGCCCACAAAGCTATTCTCCCACATTGACTATACTCACACAGAATCTGAAAAGCTTATTCATCACTGTTTTCTGTATCAACAGAGATCAGAGAGAGGATGACAAGGTCAATAGAGAAAACATTAGCTATGATTATTCTTATTCTACTTTCTGAAGTATTCTTTTTGTAATCATATCCTGATGGTTTCATCACCTAGACAACACACCAACATGACCCAATGGTGCATATATTTTGCAGATTACATGTTCAGAAATATCCATCAAATTTGATTTCATTCTAGTTCTGGTTCCTTCCACTTCAACTTTTATAAAAAAGATAATATATGGCTTTATACTTTTAATAGTTTATATAATATTACTTAAAGGGGAAGAATCGTAGAAAACTAAAATAGCTGAAGACCAACTTGTTAAATTATGTAAACTGATGCAGCTCCATCAGGATTAAGGATAAGAAAATAATAGAATCATAGAATGGTTTGGGTTGGAAGGGACCTTAAAGATCATCTAGTTCCAACCCCCCTGCCATGGGCAGGGACACCCTCCACTAGACCAGGTTGCTCCAAGCCTCATCCAGCCTGGCCTTGAAAACAGCCAGGGATGGGGCATCCACAGCTTCTCTGGGCAACCTGTGCCAGTGCCTCACCACCCTCTCTGGGAAGAATTTCTTCCTGATATCTAATCTAAATCTCCCTGCTTGCAGTTTAAACCTGTTACCCCTTGTCCTGTCACTATAGACCCTTGTAAAAAGCACCCCCTCAGCTTCCTTGTAGGTCCCCTTCAGGTACTGGAAGGCTGCAATAAGGTCTCCCTGAAGCCTTCTCTTCTCCAGGCTGAACAAGTCCAATTCTCGCAGCCTTTCTTCACAGGAGAGGTGCTCCAGCCCCTCTAGATAATGAGTATTATTGATCATGAATATTATTGCTGGTTAAATCCCATATAGTTGCACAGATAGGATAAGAGATGAAATTGATACAGAAATTGTTGGGGTTTTTTTCCAGTCAAAATAGTAAGCATTATCAAAACTTTAGGAAAAAATGGGAAGTTGTAACTGTATCAAAACAAAGCATGAACCATAAGTCTATGGGGACTTACTGAAAGTTCAGTGAGAAGGATAATTCCTCCTCGTTTTTATTCTCCAAAAGCATAACCTTAGACATAATTCATAATCTTTATCCTAGCTTCAAAATAGCTAAATAATGAATAATGGCATCAGAATTAATATGATTAGTTAAGTGTTTCTTCGGCTCTAAATCCATACCTAAATATTTATATCTATGTGAGGTTGGACAGCAGGAAAATAATCTCTCCATTGTTTCTTTCCTCCAAGCCTAGTCCTACTTAAAACACCCATCATAAAACACTCAGCCAACAGCTGAGACCAAAGGAAACATAAGCTTTTGCCACTATCAGTAGCTTTAGGACTCATAGACAATTCAGTAAGAAAACAAAGTCTTGACATCTATTTTTACCTTGCCTAGCAATAGCCATAATCTTGAAGATCCCTGGTTAAGAGGATCTGAAATGAACCATGAGCTACATGCCCCTTTCAATATCACCCAACATAGCTTGGGGCCCAAACAGTATTTTATAAAAAGTAACAGTCCTCATCAGGTCCTTTGGGAATTCCAACACTCATAAAAATAGCCTTAGTAACTCCTGAGTAAAAGTTGTTTGCTCCAAAATTATACATAAATCATATATCCCATTCAATATAAATACTTCCTGTATATCAGGGGGTTCTGAAAGATTGTAAAAAAAAAATCAAACTCCACATTCCTGTCCTCCCCAGTATCCTAACCCTAGCTTTTACAGTAGTCTGGTAAACAGTATCTGCACCAAAACTAAACATAAAGCACACCTTTTCAGTACCGGCTATCCCCCAAGCTCAGGTGCTAATGCGACTTTGGAAACCAAGTCCAGAATACTTCCTCTCAAAAACAGTAACCTTAATATTGGCCTAGCTTCTAGAATCTTTGGGTGACCAGTGTGCAAAATGAAAAAAAATTCTACAGCTTCCGCCAGAAAATCTTACTGCTACTGTCTATATCTGACTCAGCAAACTCAACTTGTCTTCTTTAACAGACCTTTAACCCTAAGCTTGGCCTAAGCAGTTCTTGGTAAGTGATATCTGAACCAAAGGTTTGAAATATGTGTCAAATATAAGCTTGAAGGTCCATGTAAAATTTAGAAAGAAGCCAAAGTGCTGTTGCTTTCATGTCCCTAGGGACATAGATGGGTTTCCTAATGCATATCTGAACCTGTAATAGGGATTCTCATTTAAAAGATGACCAAACCAAAATGAAACATAAACCAAATGCTGCTTTTGCAAGATAGCTCTCATAGTACTTCAGAGGCCCATGCCAGTAAAAAAAATTAAAACAAAAATCACACTTTGTATTATTATTTTCTTGACTCTAATCCTGGCATTGTTTACCCCGTTATTTTTAATGTAAGGACTGGGGTCAAAAGGAAGAGCTTTGCTAGCAGCTGAATGTTGCATTAATTTGCAGGACTGGCTTCCTGAGAAGTGGCTCCTACTCAATTCTGATTTACGGACTTGTCATCTGAGGATGGGGTAGGGCTGACGTTAGCACTATTTATGAGTAAGGAAAGGGATTTTTCCAGATACTGCAGGGGCTTTAGGAATAAGATGATAGCTGGTGTTTTGATTCATAGTATTTGTCAGGGTACTCTTAGGACTGGGGCAAGGTTGGTGCTGGGTTAGGGTTTCAGAAGAGGAGCAATTTGGTGTCTTGCTTGTCAATGAAATGGTGCTGATTTGCCCAGAAGACACTATTACCCAGTAATTGAGCAAAATATCTTCTCCTCTCACTCACTTTATATTTTCCACAGAAAGGGTGCCGTCCACCAGTGATTAACATATCCATATTTCTCTCAAGGGTAAAACGGACTGGACACCCTGTCCTAAAGTGAACATAAAAAGATACACTTTTGTAACAACCTATTCATGCAGACTACAAGGACGTTACGTGTACATGGCCAATCTCCTAGTCGTCGCATTAAATCAGCCCATTCTATGTTTTAGTTTCTTATTAACCCACCATGCCTGAGTTTTAGCTGATTCAGCAGATCTAATTTTTTGGCTAGAGAAGCAAACTAGAGCAAAGGAGCTTTTCATGGTTTACCTTATCAACAGGGAGCTGAAGTTCCACGAAGCATGCACAGGATGTGGCAAAAAAGCCAGAGCAAAGGAGAGCTGTGGCACAAAGGCCAGATGTGAGCATAGCTCTGTATTAGGATAAAACCCACTTTCACTGAAGGTCTAGAGTGAAATTCAAGCCACTGTGCCTGGGAAAGGCCTGAATGGTTGGGACTTGTACAGGTCAGCCCCAAGAGAAACTGCATGGGGCCTTTATTTTGGTTCTCAGATAGTAAATTAATTCCATTGCCAAAAGCCCTGAGAATTTTCAAGCCTTTATCCAAGATTTACTGCCAAAGAGATAAGACAGACGATGACATCAAGATTACCCCCAAGTATGGTTCAAGACTGAAGTTCCTTTTTCATTCAGTTTTGTCATCTTTAATTTGTTTTAGTTAAATCAGTTATTTGATTCAGTTAAGTCAACTTACTTGTTGGCTGCCACTGCTGCAATTACAGCAAAGAGTGAAGGTTTAGTAATCTGCCCACCGAATGCTCCACCAACACGTTTCACATGGCACATAATTTTATTGGACTGGAGGTTTAAAGCTGAAGCCACTAATTCCTGCAAAAGTGAACATCCAGGATTTTACTGAGAATTGTTACCTACCAAAGTACATTAAAAAAATGCCCATTTTCCATGGCTAACTACATATTAAAAGCTAACAGGTTTAAGAATACTGGGCAGAAAACTAGAGTTGCTCTAGAAACAAACAAACAAAAAAATCTCAAAGATGCTAATGAAAGCACAATCTAGTCCTTAAAGAATAGTGGGAAAAACTAAAAATAGTTCCATAAACTAGTTTGATTATCTGATGCCAGATATGATAATCCCTATATAGAACTGCAGGTTTTGCCTGAGGCTGGAGATAAAGCATCCACTAAAATACCAAGCTGAATGGAACAGAGTGATTGTTTACAGCACACTAGACAAATGTAGCTAAAATACTGAGAAGCCACTGCATTCTGAAAGTATCTCCTCTGACAGTGCTTCCAGAGATGCAAACAGAGGTCTAACTTGCTGGACTGAGGATTCTCACTGATTTTAGGAGAGTTTGGCCAATATATCTAAGACAGAACTAGTCTTTCCTCAACAAGAAGATCACAGCCATCCTATCTATCCTTTGTTCATTCCATAGCAACACTGCTCATTTGTGTCTGCACTGCACTGGGTAATACAAGTAGCGCAAGACATTCAGCTTCATCTTCAGTACGCAGGCCTCTTATTTTCATGAGGAGATTTAAATCAATTAATCTGAATTGGGTACACCATTAGAGAGTTTAAAAAGAAACACAGAAGACTGAAAGCAACTCCTGGTCATGTAGCGCAGCTTTAAAGTTATTTAGGAAGGTAAGAAACAGGTCATCAATACTTCGTTTCACCTGTATATCTGTTGCATGCTGAGTTCCCACATACACGTCCATTTCTTTATCCTCCACTCTTGGAATAACAAGCACGCTATTTGTTTCCAGGTAAAAATGTTCCTGTCCTCCCATGTGCAATTCACCTGTTACATATATAATTATAGGAAAATCCAAGCTGGGTTTCAAATGAACTGTGAAGAAATTTATATTTGCCTATATATATGTTATGAGGCATGGAAAAGGAATTTTGTCACAGAAGAGAGTTTCACTTATTTTTCTGAATTCTTTGTATCTCAGGTTTATACCTTCTTGGACCTGTGTTTATTGAGAAGGAATTATTCAATCCCTTAATCCTTGTATAGATTTTTTTTTTTTGTCCTCCCAGGATAAGATCAGTATCAATTTAATATCTCATGCTTTTTCTTCTTTAGGGGGTTACATCTTTTCTGCTGTAACAGGATTGTAACGTCTTCTGAATCATTCTGCAAGGGAAAATACAGCTTTCCTTTTCCTTTCTTATCCTCTTTCTATTAGTATGCTGTTCTCCTATTACACTTTTTCTACACATTTCTACCCAAAACTTTATTTTTGTACCATTTCCCTTACACAGAGGGAAATCTGTCAGCACAGCACAGCACAAAAACTAAGTCGGTAAATTCTCCACGTAACCTTTCCTTGGGTCTGACAATGTTTCCCTAGCAGTTATTCCTGACACATGTTCATGCAGAAGTGTTAGAAATCAGAACTGAAGCCAGTAGAGGGTGCCATGACATTTGATGGGGAACAGTTGGAAAAAGTCCAAAGGAGAGCAGAAAACTATCATCAGAGGTCATGAACCTACTTGAAGAGACTGACTGAAGAGGTTCAGCCCAAAAGATTTTTTGAGAAGAGAAATCTAAATTCAGCCACCAGCTGAAAACAGATTCTGAATTAGCATACTTGCCCTCTCTTGCCTGATGCACTGCATGTATGAACTACCTTCTATGATTTCATCAGCAGACTTGAATCCTTTCTCAATATCTCCTTTTTCTATTTTCCTTTCTTCAGGCATCCTGCAGAAAAACCCAAACAACATGTTAATTGTAATTCAGAAAGTTAGATAATTTTTATATAGTACAATCTTTCATCATCCATATGATCCTTTTTCAGATGGACAGATGGTTGTAGCTAAGTATGAGAAAGTGCAGGGTAGTCATTCCCTTTCCACCATCAGAGAGAGCTTCTGGTTTTGGGTTTTTTTTTCCTCATTGTTTGTAGTTTATAGCATTCTCTTCTTCCTCCAGATTAGGAATAATAAATGTCTGTTAATGGCATTCAGAGCTGTTGAAAATAGGTCAAAATCACGTTGCTTGTTACTGAAAACTTGTCAGACTTGAAAATTTTCAGAACATGAATGCAGGATGTGTGATTCCAGAACTTCTGCAAACATAAGCTCTCAAATTTAGTTCTGTACTGACCTACTCCTGCTGGGAGTTTGGCTCCTGCAGGCATGGAATTGCTCATTTAAAACTTTCTGAATATTCTTCAGCAATTCCATCCCAGATCTACAAAGACCAGTCTCCGACATACTGGATGATTAGGTACCTAATAAAATTTTTTTGGTGTGTTTCTAAAATTAAAACTTTGGAGGCCATTTATAAGCTTTTTACACTTCATCTTCAGAACCAATAAAGTCACACCTCACGCCAGAAAAAAAGAACAAGAAAAACCCAAAGCCTAGCAGAGCTCCGCACAAGGAGGTAAATAGTGAGTGAAGTGACTTAAGAGCTCTGTCAGACAAGAGGAGGAGACAGATTGTTACCTCAATGGTCAGAATTGGCTCCAGATCTTCATACACTATCTTCACCTTTTCAGCCCCGCATTTTGCCTGAGTCAGTGACTCTGCAACCACAGCACAGATTGTCTGACCGACACAGATCACCTGCAACACACCAATGTATCATCCAAGGGAAAAACACAGTAGTAGTTAAGTTCCTGTACAGAGAGTTTTGTGGAAACAGATTCTGCACAAACACCGCTTTTATATGTTTCTCCAAGAATGCTATCCCAGCGCAGACTTACCTTCATTAGATGAGAAGTCTACTAGCATCTTTCATCTGCTGCAACATTTCTGGAATTAGAAATGCTGCTGACATCAGTAGTCATGAACATTTCCCCCATGTCCATCCTGAGGTGGCCAGATACTGTGCCAAGTAAAATCCCAACTGGCACAGACTGCTTTCCATGACTGTACTCAGAAAGGAAGGAAACTCACACAAGAAGGAATAGAGAGGTAAGAGCAACACATTAGGAATTATTCCTGCTGCACTGCAAATACTACACAACAGTGTCACTTGTGACGGATACAGCCTGAGGCCTGGGACATTCTGTACAGTCCCACTGGCTGCAGGATCCTATAAATTTCTTAGCTCTGTTGGTGCTCAACTAAAAGAGACAGACTTGTCTCCCACTGCCATATTCTAGCAATTAATTTCATATTGGTTCCAGCCAGGTGACTCTCATTTTATTTGTCTCATCTTTGAAAATCTCAAATGCCATGGCTCTTTCATCCTTTCTCAGAATCCATGACAATCGCTCATTTATCAGCCCTTAAGGAATCGTGGCTGATTCATTTAAATCCCAAGTTATTTAGAGGAGCTTTTCCTTTCTCTCTCACGGCGGAATGGTATTCTGTTCAGTCTGCCTGCCTGGCACTGCATTAATAGCTCTTGCACTTATTTTCATTTCATTGCAGTAAGTTGATACTTGCAAACTCACTTTCCTATTTTTGTAAATAACGGAAGCAAAAGGTCCAGACACTCCTCCAGAAGCAAGAAATACCTTATCTTCTGCGTATGCTTGCTCATCCTTGCCATTTGCCCCGGGAACATCTCTTGCTGTCACTACATCAACCACTCCTGGCACCTGAAAGGCTCCTGATGCGTCAATTGATCTGGAAAGTAGAGCATGCACACAAATGAGTACAGTCTGGGTACAAATATCTCTAGTACAAGTAATTCAGTGAATTTCAGGACAGAAACATAACCCATATTCACCCCACAGATCTCTACATAGAGAAGAAAGTGGGAAAGTTTTATTAGCATACTGAGAAAAAGTAAAGGGAAGGCATGAGCATCTGTGTGTGCATGGCATAGAACAGGTCTTTAAATTCTAGTTCCAGTACATGCAAAATCTAAGAATATATTTTCTTTTTACATTTTTTTGTACTAAAAGCGATGAATACAACAATATGGACTCTTCTGTCCATATCTGCCACTATTTAAAGCACACAGTAAAGAAATTCTTACCTCATTTGTAATGCATAACTCATAATATGACTAAATCAGACAATAAGAGTAGAAAATACTAACATACTTATGTGCATATAGTTTTTTGTTACTTACATAATCTTTGCATGGGCTTTAATACTGGTGACCACAGCCAGTGAAAGTTCTCCATCCACTGGACGAATGTCATTGGTGTAAACTGCTTCACCAGTGGCATGCTTAATACCAGACTGGTGCATGATGGGATGGCCCACAGGATCCTGGGGAGACTGTCCTGGGTCAACATCCTACAGAATAGGAACAGGTTATCCTCAAGCCAGAAGAGTAATTATATAAAGCTTTACTTAAAAACCCTTTCTGAGATATTTTGTGATCATAAAGCCCATGTGGAAACTATCTAGATTTTAGGACAATATTCGTGGGACACATTATAAACTCCATTTTTTGAATTTGTGCTGTATTTGCACCAAGGTGCCCTAACAGAGGTCTGATAAATATACTCCATTAGATATCATTCACATTTACTAAACGGCAGTCTCTTCTACAGAAAGACTGCTCTAAAGAAATAGGAAAAAAATAAAAATCAAGAAAGAGAGAGGTAAAAGGGTCAAAATGACACAGTGGAACCGTAGCAGACAAAGGAGAGCTAAAGTCTTCTGGATCTTTTAGCTACCCTGTCTGCTGCGTCCATACTGCTTCTGATGGCATCCCTGTACAAGCTACACTTTTATAGACTTCAGCATCACCACTGCTTCAAACAATAATTTGTTTACCTCAGAGAGAACGTATGTGAAACCAGAATATATTCAGGGATCACTCTTAATTCCTTCTTGCTCATGTTCCTAAAGAGAGAGGTAAATTAAGATTCTGATCAGTGTTGAGTGGACTAAAAAATGGTTTCATCCAGCTTTTTGCTAATTAAATTCCCAGCGACAATCCCTTCTATTAATCCAAAGACAGTCTGGAATTGAAAGCATTTCAGACATGCTTAATGAAAATGCAGCTTTGGTGCTCTCTGTTGTTGAATTGCTGATGATTCACATTAACTAGAAACAGACTATTATCAGGGAAGTGAAAATCTTCCAATATTTATGTTTTGGTTGGGCTGTTACTAAGTGAAGAGTTCTCTGTAAAACACATCTTCTCAGTCTCTTAAAGAAGAACAAAGCAAATTAAATATGGGTGAAAATTCTTGATGAAATTGGAATTTTTTTTTAATTGAAATCTAAACGAACCTTTTCACATGCAACTGCCTCTCCCTCTCACACTGTAGCTTTGCGAATAGATTTTAAGGCTTGAACAACCACAGAGGTGCTGCAGTAGGTTATTTCATTTGTTTGTACTGAGGTCCACTGGACAGATTAACTAAATTCTGCTGAGTTCTTGCATAGCTGAAAGCTGTGCCTCTGTTTCAGCTGTGTCAGGACAGCCTGATGCTGCACAACACCTTCAGGGCAAGGAGTGCATCTGCACCCTGAGAGACCAGGAAATTTATTAAACAATAAAAGATTTCCCACAGGGTCAACTGTTTCAGTAGCTTCGCATTACAATTAGTGGAGGCTTAGGAATGAAAAGTTAGAAAAATTACTAAAATAGAGGGTCTGTGGCAGTCCAGGCTACAAACACACCTCACCTGATAGATTTGGACACCCTGGGGAACACCACTTTGTAGCATTCCCAAAGCACTCATCTCCTCCAGTGAGATCTCAGCATACCTGAAGGGATACTGAAAGGAAGATGATTTCTGAGCAGTGTTGTCAGACCTTCATTTCCAAAACCCAACTTTTCCCCACACATATTTTGGGAGGAAGCCTAGCACCTTCACCCTTTCCTCTCACATCCCCAAATCTTAAAAAAAGCAGTTTTCCTGCAGCCTGTATGCTGATGTGGGTATGCAATTCTTGTCCAGTCCTTACCACCTGATGTAAACCATGCAACACTTCCAGGTAAAATCTGAAAAGGAAGCTGACAAGCAGAGTTCTTCTATATTCTACTTTTCCACCTGGAGCTGATGGAGGGAGAACAATTTCCTCCAGCACCAGTCTGCAAGCTTCGTTCAGCATCTGATCATTCCATCACCTGGTAGGAAAAGAGACTAACATGAACACACATTTCTTTAGGCAGCTAAAGCTATCGTGAAAAATGTCGGAAGTAGTAAGTGAATCAGTATCAAGAAATAAACTACTGCTGGGGAGGATGCATCAAATACAGACTAAGAGGCTGATGATGGGATCTCCACTGGAAGAATCAAGCAGACCTCATGCATTTGGGGTCCTGCATTTGGCTTAAATACATTAAGATGTCCAGTACCTTCCTATGAGCTTCTCACAGGACTTTCTTGCACTGAGCATGATGGAGCCAATGCCTCCGTATAAAATACCCAGATCCACAACGGTGTCTGTGCCTGGGCTGAAGAGGACTCACATTCCAGAATTCACTATGGACAAAGCATTTTTCTGACTTAGAGCCTGTCTGAAGGCTGAAACAAAGTCATCCTAATGGAAAAAAAAAAAAAAAAAGGAAGGAAAAATCCCATCAAGGGCAGAAATTGACTGAAAATAAACAAATCTATTATTCCCTGTACTTTAAGTATTACCATTGTCCAAAAAAGCATTTTTAAAGAACATTTGCTAGAACTACTGTTTCAGCCAAACTTTTCATTTTTCTTGAAGTACTAAGCTAATCATAGTTAGACATATTAAGATGAGATGTTATTTTCGGTAAGAAAACATTACAAATTTTGAATTTTATCAGTGGTTTAATGATTTCAGAGTGCTGGAAAAGCTCATGGTATAAGCCACTTCATATATATCTGGTATGTTCTTTAAATTGAATTCCAGCTTAGAAAATAGTGGTCTCTCCTCCAGGACATGAAGGCCCCACTGTGCTCAGGAACCTGATTTTGTGAAGATTTTACAGTCAGAGATTCTACATTGTATGCTACAGTAATAGCATCTACAGAGGGAGGCAGTGGAAACAACCACTTTCTGTTGGCAGAAACATTTTGTTGTGGAGAAAAATCCACATATTTAAGAAAAGAGAACAGTACATCAGTTTCATTCATGATCAGGCACAGATAAGTCCTTTGAAGAAAGTGTATAAAGTGTCCTTTCTGTAGCCCCAGAAAGAAACTCCAGATTCAGCCAGCCACAAGACTTCTAAAGTGTAGGGGTTAGCAGGTTAGATCTGTCACTATGAGTATGCAATACTCTCAACAATAGTGAAACTCAGGATTACATGTTGAACAGTGAGTCTTGTCAGAGATGGAAAATCCTCTCAATAGGATTTACATTGCTTCACTGAAGCAACGTTCACATCAAGCTACCCAAACCCAAAAGCCAGCAGCTGACAGGAACAAGAGAGAAAACTGACAGCCAGGTTTCCATCTACACTTTCTGTCGACAAATCTTGCAAAAAAAGTGTGCATGTGCCTTTTCACTGTGTCAGCAGCTAGCTAATCAAAAACGCGATTTAGCATGAAAGTGAGTGGCAGAAGCAACTTCCCCCCAAATGGTGTTTATTTCCTGTGGTGAGGCTGCTTAATCTCACAGGTTATTCATGTGACAGCTGACATAATTTTCCTGATCTTCGAAGTGACCTTTTGAATTTGCCAGAAGTCCTACTGTCTTTTGTTCATTTTGTTGTCTCCACCTCTGGTTCAGAGTTGCAACTGTCTGTTTCCGAAAGACAAGACTCTGAAATACCCTCTGTGATAGCTTTAGTTCTGAGGCTCAACTTTTCATGGGACCAAGCAGGTTGGGATTTCTTCTTTCTTTTACTTCGTGGAGGGAATTAACCCATTCCTCCTTAATTTTATCTTCCAGGCTGTTTGGCTCGTCTCTCGAATCACCACTAAGGCTCAAAGATTTTGGGCAGCAGAAGCACTGTTGCTGCTGCCAACACAGATCATGCTTTTGCAGGCTTTGAGCTCATGGAAATGTGGTTGTTTTTCATGGGAAACCTGCCATAGCTGGCCATCCTCTCATGGGCAGAAGCACTCCTCCAGCATGAGGCCACATGTTTAGTATGCTGTACTGCAGTCGTCAACTCCTCCGGGGAATGACCGTTTGATATCAAGGTTGGCAGAGACTCCTGTGGTCACTCCCTCATTGATGTCAATCACAACATACTGGCCTGCAGTTGGCTCTTCCTCTACTTGCTCCACCTTTTTCCTGACATCCACTGGAGGGATATCTAAGAACACAGCAGCAATGGCACTATTTCCTCTGCCCCTAACCCCATAAAGCCACGTGCTGCCACCTTCACTTACTGTAGTTAAGACCTTATTTTGTGTGTAGTCACAATGACAGTTCAGGATTGCTCAGTATAAATTGCTAATTAGTTAGTGAGAAGAGGCCAGAAATTAGCTTTGTTGCTGAAGACTATGTGACAATATGGCATTTTTCCGGTAATATTCAGGCAGTCCAAATTTCTGTGTCTGGAAGGGGCACAAGTACACCTTTAAGAGTAGGGGAAAAAACAAAAAGAGGCCCAAAGATGATGATGATCAGCTGGAAGCAGAAAGTGAGGTGATGGAGGGATGCCAAGAGCTTTCTTAGCTACTTCCAAAGCAGTAGCAACCTGCATATTTCAATGGCTACTCAAGAGAATGGAGATATTCCTAATAACTACTCTCGAACCTGAATGAAACCTCTGTAACATCAGGGTCTTACCTTCATAGAGTATGGGATGAGAACAGAAACAATGACCTCCTTGGGCTTTATGTCTGCATGCTCACAGCCAGCAAGAAACTGATCATTTAAAAGAATCTGCCGTTTACCATCTGTTGGAGAAAACTATAGTCTGTTACTGAATGTGGAACGAGCAGGAAACATTTCTGCATTGCAAATTCAAATTTCATTGGATCTGTGCAAAAGAATATATTAAGGCCAATATGGCCTTAGTACAGTCGACTCCATTCAGGATCTAGCCTTAAACTGCAAAATTCTTTGAGTGGAAAAGCCAGTCTTTATGACACATGTTAAGTGCAATATGTTTTCCTATATGAATGTTATAGTTCCCCTATCATACATAAAAACTTGAGTATTTTATACTTTCTAGAAAATACATATCTTACAAATGCTAATAATTTCAGAAAATTAGTGATTTAGATATATACGGCTGTTGTGTTTCTGCTCAAAAGCTCTTAGACCATTAAATTATTAAAGCACAGTAAGCTTTTAAGAAACTATCAAGCACTGCAATGAGATGGAGAATCAGCCCTGTAGATCTTTGGTTCGAAGACAGGCAAAATTGTTGACAAGATTTTCCAAAGTACCCACAGATTCTGTGTGCCAAGGGTGGCACTTGCTTGGGCTTCGTTACTGCAAGTGTTATTTAAACATGATGCACGTGTATACAAACACAAAAGTACCAGTAACTTCAAAAGAAGTTTCTAGGTGTGTGACCATAGAGAATGAACCAAAGTTTTTTGTAAATGAGACAGACATAAGCAATAAAATCAAGCAGTGGAGTTACAAGATAAAGCTGTCTGATCAATGGAGCGATACAGCCAAAGGCAGTATAGAAAGGAAACCTTTCTACCTGTTGAGCCTGCCCACCCTGCTTTCATGAGACAGCGAGATGTTCCATTTGGCCTGTTGAAATGGAAAGATGGTGTTTTCTACTGGCAGACACTTTTTGCCAGTTAAAGTGACAGGCAGTTACCAGGATAATAATGTTCTCCATTCAGCAACGTGTACCATTCTAATTCATCTAGGAGGTGCACAATAGTGTTTCATTTGAAAACTGTCACCTATAGCCACATTCTTTGTTGCAGTGTTCTGCCCACCCATCAAAGATATTTGGCAGGGAGTCCAAAGCTTACCTTCTGATGCCAAGTTGAGGACAGACTTGCCAACTGATAAGACTGGGTTCAAGTCTGAGGTCGATCCCCTGCTTACAATGTGTCCTCCTAGAGACTTTAACAAACAAGGAGGTTGTTTTTAGGCTTGCCCTTCTTACATCTAACAGGGATCTGTGTCATCATCTTGTTTTATTCACTTAAAAGGCCTGCTGGAAGAACATACATTTGTCTTGTTCAATCTTAACTGAAGTTCTGCATTTGTACTTTTTAATGTGATTTAATTTATTGTTCCCTTCAAAACTCCTGTCTCATATCATCTCTGTTGAGACAGACCAGGTTTCTTCTCTTCCCCACCCCTCCTTTCTGCCCGAGAGAGATGGCCATTCCCTTAATTGAAGGAAGAATTGCAAGGTATTGAGGTAAGGGAATTTTCAAGGAAAATCAGGGACAAGATCAGAGATGCCTAATACACGATGGGTAAACAGCTAGGCACTGGTAGTCAGGCTGAAGTAGGATTGGCTGCAGGGAGTGCAGTGCCTTAACAGAGAACCCTGCTTCTCTTCTTTGCTCAGCCTCTTCGAGTTCCTGCTCAGCCAGTAAGCAGGGATATCAGGAGTTTCTCTGGTTACAGTTCTCTGGGTATTTGCCCCTGGTAACTAGTGTAGGACTACCAGTTATTTCATACAGCTTTTGTGATGGTATTAACTACTACGAGGCATGATCCCAGCCTCCCCCAGATTTTCTCCATATATTTCTAAGTGACATTCACACAGATACGCCTGTAGTGTTGGCATATTTTCTGTCACTGCTAAATACATACCACCATGCTCTTGATCTGTTCTCCAGCTAGAGTTCTCAGGTGTTGCAAGAGAGCTTGGTAGATTTTTGTTTTCTCCACTGGAAGTTTTGGGATTGCCTCCATCAGGATGTCTCTGAGCTGGGCCAAGCAGCAGGCAGCTCCAATTACTAGTCCTGAAATCAAATTAGTTTAAACAGTAAAGTCATACTGCCACAATATAAATGCAATAATTAGCTGATAAGGCCTCTAAAGATTTGCTTTTGTACACGGCCCTTGTCAGCAGGGTGACAGAGAAATGACAGTGAGATGCATTTTATATTACATACAATAGGAAGTGCAAATACTCTTTGCTTATTCTGTGATGGTTCCCACTATACACACATACCTGAAAAACGTACACTGTACACTTCCAGTAGTGTCAGAGAAGCCACTACCATGGACTTCAGTGAACAATGGAATAGGCCTGCAGAGAGGTCTTCAAGTGTTGTGTAGCTTTTTTTCTGAACAAAGGGGCCACGTTCTAAGGTGATCTTTTATTGACAAATCTGCTTAAATGCAGAGTTGCACTGATATTAGCATAATAATTTGAAAGTGAAAATATTTCTATTTCAGTAGCTGCCATAAATCATGGAGCTAGGAGAACATAAGGAGAGAAAGAGTCAACTGTAACAAAATGCTAATTTCACTAATTTTTAATAGACTGATTTTCCATGGGGAAGATGGGAAGCATTTCATTCTTTTGCTACAGGTGTAGTGCCTCCACTCAGGGAGGTGACGTGCCTACCAGACTGGATTATCGACTGGTGGATGTTAGCACAGCCCTTGTGATGTCAGTGCAACTGTGATAATTTTTATTAGCTGAGAATCCAGCCCAGCCACTCCAAAGAAAATCTTGTGGTACTTTGGATTGGAAATTTATGTCTGAATATTTTGTGTTGGAAATCTAGCCCTAGCCTAATCACTGTTCTGTGGACTTTGTTAGATCAATGGTTGTGATAGAAAGGTTCATGACCAGTGAAAACATGAAAAAAGGGCAAGACTATCTTAGGGCCTTCCCCTATGTTTGCTGGCTGCAGAAATTTGTACAAATATATTTTTGCAGAACAGTTTCATAAATTGTCTGTGTCTGTCCATCATCTCCAGAACACAGGTGAGCTGACATACTGGTGAAATGGCTTAGGGAAAGACTGCTAAAGAGGAAATTCGCAAAACATTCCACACTGATATGTGTCAATGGTTCTTACTGCTTCTGGTGTCAAAATACAATACTCAAGTGAATTCAGTCACCACTGTTTGTACCATCAGCAGAGGTAACTTAGAGACTTACCATCATTTGTGCTACTCACAACATGCATTTCCGGAATCCTAATAGGATGGAGGATGATTGGATGATAAGCATCATGGCAATTTTTTTTTGAGTCCTGAAAGGCCAAGTACGATAGAGATTAGAGATCTGTTTAAAGAAGCAGCCATATTCCTTGAGATGGAGACTGAGAAGTTCAAAACAACTGTTACCAAGTAGTTTCAAAGTCTTAGGGGTTTTTGTTGTACACTATCTTGATTATCACATTTCTCTGCTTTTACCAGGCCCACTTCACCTGCTTCTTTCTGCAGTCCAAAGGCTGATCTGAAGTCCAAAGTCCAACACAACTCTTTTTCCTGACTCTTGCTCCTTGCTTCTCTGCTCTGGTTTCTGGTCCTTTCCCACATGACATTCAGATTTCACCTCTCACCTCAGAGCTATACACAAAAACTGCTTCATCATGTTTCTAGCTACTCACTCCACCTTTCTATATCAGCTACATAGTTTTTGTGCTTCCCCTGTTCTCTCCTTGTGAAGTGTCTTAAAAAACCCAAAACTATTCCCAAACTACACATGTAATAACTAGATTATTTTATGACCTCTAGCTACTGTAAACCTCAGGCTTTCTATGGGAGTCCTCTTGGCTGTGCAGAAGCTGTTTTAGAGCCTGATCTGATGTCAACAGAGAACTTTCCCATGATGTGTAGAAACTTGAAGTATTTAGACTTAATATATTTGGCATTTTGGCACTTTGCCAACTACTGCATCATGGGCGTATATTACTAAACAAATGTCATGCCCTTTGCTGGGCAATGTACAGATAACTAGAAGACTCAAGGGGTTCTCTTTTAATCTGTGTCTTTATGGTCCCAACAGTGAAGGGAAATATTCTTACCAAATTCTTCCTGACTAATTAGTCCCTCAAAAAAAGTGTACTGACAATTTGTAACAATTAAAAAACCTCATCCATAACATGCAGAATATAGCCAGTGCCTGGATATCATGGCATATGGCGTTACTGTGCCCTTTTCATTGGTATTATTTATTTTGTGATGCTCAAGCTAACGTGGATGTGAAATGTTTGGCTCTCCTCAGCATAACTGAGTCCCTTCCCCTTTCAAATTCTCTGAGATTACTGGGAGAAGGTAGGCAGCACAAATCCTGGGGTCAAGGTGATGGTGGTACTAATCCAAATCTAGTTATTGATATGCTACAAAAAAATCACAGGAAATGACATTGGCCTAAACACTGAAGTGCAATCACTGTGGTGAGATAATGCATTTAGTATCCCCAGAAAATAAAATGCAAGATCATGTGCATAACATAATCCCTGTGTCAAAAGATCTTTTGTCTTTCCATAACTATGCTGGTGTTCCCCACAACCAGGAGTGCCTTTGGATACTTGGCTTTCAGCTCCAGAAGCTCCTTCAGGCTAGTGGGAGAAATCCATGTTGTTCTCTTGCCATGGAAAATCAGAGTTGTTCTTTGCTGCTCGTGAACCATTCTCTGTGATGGGAATGACAAAGATTTGGTAATTTTGACCAATGTCAATATAAACAACCATATTGCTAACGAGGACACTGTATCATGATAGAGAGACATTAATGGGGCTTTTCATCTGAGGTTCCTGTACCGCTCTACAATGCTCAGCTTTTATCATAACTGTGTTATTGCTTGAGAAACAGACGAGAACCAACTAAATGACTTGGTAAGAGACTCACTAAGTAAGTGGCTTTCCTTTCTCCTGCTCTGATGATTCTGAAAGGCTCCCCTTGTATATGATGTAAACAATAAAGTAATGTGACTGGACTTTGTGGGAAATCAGGATGCCAAAATCTCACTGGATGTGTGTCAGAAGACAAGTGTATACTCTTAGTGAGGGAGGATCACTGCATCCCCATTTGCGGAGTGTCTTGTATCTACTCTACCACACTCAGACTAGTTTCTACAATGTGTAAAATGTTTTTTAAAATTAAAGCACCTACTTTCCCATTTGTATTCAAGAACCGATCTTTTCAGCAATACTGTCTCCTTCGTATGGTTGACCAGTATTTACATTTTTAATTGAAGTGTTTTTCAGGCACTTCCTGTCTCACAAGACTAAACATATCCTTTTTTCCCCCCAAGAATATCATGTATGTTCTTTCAAATTTGACAAGTGCCGTGTGGAATCATGGTTTCAAAATATGCAAAAGCAATCACTGAGAAACACCTGTCTTTGCAGACAATGCAATGAACAAACAGACCAGTGCACAAGCCAGAGAACTGTTGCTACTATGAACTGGCCTTCTTGGTAAAAGCCATGTCTGAAACATGAAAAACGACCTATGTGTCTGCTGAACCAGTCATAATCTTAGTGGTGATGGCACCCCGCCTGCCGTGAAGAATCTCTTAAGTATTACTGCCTAGATATCTGCCCAGCTACATTGCACATGCTTTTTCCAGTACTCCAGACATTTGAAGCATATTCACCAAGCAGGTGTAATTTCTGAACACAGAACTTAATGCCCAAACTGTTTAAGTCTATCAATACCTTGAAACAGACTCCAACGGGATTTGAACAAGCTCAGCATAAGCAATCAAGGTCATGTCAAAGACCCTGTGTGGCCTGGAGAAGCCGTTCACTCCTCCTGGCACCTCAGTCTGAACATGTAGAACAGATGACTGCACCTCCTTCCTGGACAAACAGCTTTTTAAGACAGCAGCAGTTTAGCCAAGATCTTTAATCTAAGTGTATAAATTGCAAAATGTCCATTTAACCTTGCATTCTTAAAGCATAAGTCTTGCAAAGGCAGGTCAAGTAGCAGACAGGCAAATCTGCCTTCCACTTTCTGATTTCATAAAGCAGCTTATGCCTCACTATGCGTGTTCTACACTGAGAAGCATTCATTAAACAAGGAAGTTGTACTGTATGACAAATGTTTACAAAGCCAACTGCCCTGCAGCAAATAGCATTCTGTAATGCAGTAACAAATCAACAAACCATGCCATGCTTTCCCAGAACTGACATGAATCTTTGTGCCTCTGAGGTGGTTGTGTAACAGCAGCACGAAGAGCCCATGAATATTTGCAAAAGGAGTGCAAACAATTTCACAAGAAGCTGTTGAAACATGAGTGAGGATTATAAAACCAGCCTGGTCCTGCCTGTTTGGATCCTTTTCAGTCTAGTCTGGGTAAATCCTGCACTACCCCTTTCACAGTGCTCTTCTTTTGCCTCTCTCTGAAGATCATGGGCACTTTATGCCTTTTCCTTTCAAGTTTCCACCTATCCTTCTGTGATGCTCCAATAACTTCTGCAATAAACCCTCTTCTTTCCTCTCCTAGTCCTTTGCCTTTCCTGTGGATTTGCCGCACTTCCCCTGTGTAAGTCCAGACTGAGGTTGCCAGGGTCTATGTACCAGCTGGAAGTAAACAATGACTCCTGTGGTCACTTGAATACAACAGAGAATCCCAAGACAGAAAAGATGGAGAAGCTCATTTGGGAACTTTCCAAGAAAATACTATATTCCACAAAAAAGGTCAACTGGTCTGAAATGAAATGGTTCTGAGTAAGGAGTTCGTTTGGGAAAGTCTGGAAACACAGTTTTGGTTATGGAGAGGCAAACTATTTTTGAAAATATGAGCTAATTGTAATAATGGCAACATACAGATTATCCACACTTAAATTCCTCATTATGATTGACTAAATTTATCTTTCCTGTTTATCTGAGGATAGACCTTTCAGCTTAACAGAGACATCTGCAGGAACTCAGTCGTGCTTGCATGATAATAGAAGTCAATAAGGCCTACCATTAGTTCAGGAGGAAATACAAACTCCTGTGTTGGATCCATGGGTGAGAATTCTTCTGGACTACAAAGACTTGAATGAATCTGCAAAGAAACTGGGGGAAAAATGGAGAATGCAAATTTTCAGACTAAGTTGCAAGTCTTTCTGAACAGATGAGATTCTTTCCTGAGGTGACATTGAGTTTTGACAATTTATGGGTTGAGTTGCATTCAAAAATTCAAGGTTCCCAAACTGACTTTTAATGTTTAGTTCTAACTATTCACGAACTACTGTAATGACAGGAGACTATCACACTAATCACTCTCAAGCCTCAAGAAATACATCAAGCCTCAAGAAAGATCTTGCAGTATTTCCTGAAACTGGTCACAGCAAAGGTGTAGCAGGCACATTGGGTGAAATGCCTACTGTGGGAAAATGCAGTGCTGCATTGTATGGTTATCTTCATAAACTGTGCCTGTCAAGGAGCTTTCTGCTGGAGAGAGTTTGAGATGACAATAAACAACATAGCAGTCTATCTGGTCAGACAGACTTCTGCTTAAGGACAGCCTCTCCACTCTTGCATAAGCACTGCAAGAATTGAATGCTGACAGCACACCACAAAAATAAATTTTTTCTATTTGTTTACAGATGTCTTTTTTCTGCTGAGGCCTCTTCTGAGTCTATGCATCTTCTGAGCTTTCAGGAGTTTACACAAAAGGACACTCTAGATATGCCATGTTACCAGCACTGCTTAAGTTTTTTCTGCCTCACTGATTTATTTTCAGAATCAAAAACTCTTACCAGATCACAGAGCAACAGGTCTTAAGTATATTGAATAGGAAAAGAGATTGACATATCCTTGTCTGAAGTCTGTCATCCCTTCCCCAAACAGTCATCATCTCTGGGCACTCTGAACAGATCATGGCCATAGTAACTATAAGATCTGTCTCTGGATGACCAGAGGCTCCTTGAAGTTTTTAAGTCAGAATACATCTTTCCAAGGACTTCAATTTCTCATCATGAAGCAAGGTGGAGTAATGCAGATATGCTTGTACTACTTACCTGCACCACCGAGAACACAGAGCATGGAGTTCAGCCTGGGCTAAATGCCCAAGGACAGAAAAGTAGCTGCTGCCATAGTTCAAGATGGCCCTTTTCTACAAATTTTATAATGCAAACAGGAGATAATGAAAATAATCTGATGTAATTTACCTGACCTCCTGCAGAAACACACATTCTTCTTGATGCAAGCAACACTGTCCACTTCCTCTGAGTCGGCAACATGTTGGGTCCTAAACAAATCACATCCTACTTTATAAAAGCAACGAGGCAGCTATGTGATTTACTTGTAAATTAATATTTTGATTCTTCCTGTTCCAAAGCAGATTGGTTCGGTCATTTGAAGTTGCTCCAGGAGACCTCTTAAACCACAGGGCCCCTAGGAGAAAGTTCCCTTTGAGTAACAATGGAAAAAACTCAAAATTACTTCAGTGGTGCCTGGATCAAGTCATTGGAACTGATGCAAAGGATTCTTAAGTGCATTGCAAGAATACATGTAAACCTAAACCAGGTGGCAGCTCTAAGTGCCAAGCACATTTAAAAACTCAAGGAGCCAGATTTTCCAAAGCCTCAACAAAAAGTAATCTCCAAATGAAGGTAGATTCCAGGTAGGTACTTCAGGGAGGCTCAGCCTTTTCAGATACCACCAGCTGTCCCAAAATAAGAAAGATGTTTGAAAATATTAACTTACCCTAGCAAAAGATGTGTAGCTGTCTATAATTGGCCTGTATCCTGTGCAACGGCACAAATTACCTGAAATAAACCACATAATAATTAAATAATAAGAAACCAGAATAGTATTTGGGAGCACCAGCATAATTTGGAACGATCTGGCATCAAACATGTAGGTATGAAATGCTGAAATTTGTATCTCTACTTTCAAATGAGCAAAATAAAACCCATAAAAATAAGAAATATTACTTTAATAGAGATTATGAAACCTACCATCCAGAGCAGAAATTATCTGCTCCATGGAAGGTTCCGCATGGTTTCTCAGTAAAGCATATATGGACATCACCATTCCAGGGGTGCAGAAGCCACACTGGGAGCCATGGCATTTGGCCAGCCTGTCCTAGAATGAAACACAACAGTGACTCTGAATTCAGGATATGGCTTCACTGGTTTCTTCAGGTATGTCATCTACAGATCAGTAGCAGCATTTTGACTGTCCCACTGTGACCATTCATGAGGAAAATCCTCAGAGAAACCATCTAGTTAAAGGATAATACTTGCTCCAGTTTAGACCCTCATGATCCTAATTCCTTGCTATGAGAACAGAATAAGGCCCAAGACTTTCAGTTTAGACATCAGTCACAGGTTAAATATTTCCAACCATGAAAGCCAGAACACAGAACATCTCCTCAACCAGAGCTTCAGCACAGACCAGTCCCAGAGACAAGACCCTTAGAAAAGTATGGAGAAAAAAGAGGATGTGTAGAAAGCATTCTTAACTCTGTGGTCAGACTGTGCTTTTCAGGGACAAGCCAGAGTGGAGGAAGTAAAGAGCTGACCTAATCCAAGGGAAATCGCTGGCACACAGGGAAATTGTGTCTAATTTAATACCTGTCAATCTGGTTGCAACGTGAAGTCACTCCTCCATTACTACAACCTATGCAGTATGTTGTCCTCAGTGACATACCACTGAGCCAGATGTCATGCTGATCACTAAAGGAAACTGACTGATGCTCTTTGTTCTTCCCCATCCCCTTCTGAAAGCTGGCATCCTACATGGCATAGGGTTGGACAGTCCTGTGTTGTGGAGACTGTGATGTGCTCCCTGCATGGCAGTACATCAGGAGGAGCTCCTCCTGTGCTCCATACAGGGCCAATCACAACCCAGCAATTGCTGCATTAATTCCTAAAACCACGTTTATCTAAAAGGATTAAACAAAATTCAGCATTTCTAGAAGCCCTTCAGAGACTCACAGCATGTTCTCATAGATCCCAACTTCATTACAGACATAGGACAGGAAAATCTCATTATCTTGCAGCCCTACACAGTCCAGTTTACTCTCACCTGAACTGAATGAATCCTGTTTTTCACGCTTCCAACGCCTTCCACAGTAGTGACAGCAGCACCATGCAGTGAGCATATGGGGAGAAGGCAGGAGTTGGCAGGACGATGTCTTTGAGGCGTGAAGGAGAATTGTGGTGTTAAATAGCTTTGTCATACGTGTCCATGGAGGAGGAAACAAAGAATATATACTCCTAATCTAGAAATGCTCAGGTTGAGCAGAAAGACATGGGGAGAAGGATACGCAAGCATACAAAATCATGCACTTGGGCTGTGAGAGTATGCATCAGTTGGGACTTTAAAAAGCTTACCACTTAATGCCTAATTAAAAAAGTGTGAGGTTAACTAAAAAAAAAAAAAAAAAAAACAACTACATATTTTGTTGAAACCCAAAGTCTAGAGCCACACAGCATTTCTAATGCAATAAATTTTCAAGAGCCAGTGAGAGAAAGAAAGTAGAACTCCTACCTTTGCTGTGGGCAAAACTGTACAATTAGAATGTCAAGTGTTCATTGCTGAAGCCCACAGAGAGTTTATCAGTGATTACATACAACTTCTAGTGAAGACATTAACAGTGATGTATCCTCAAATAACCAGAAAACAGTCAGGACAGGCAGATGACAAAAGGGCTGCTGAAATCTCAGTAATAAAGAACACAGTTTTAAAAACATCATTTCCTCAGAAAGCTGGGAGGGTTTGGTGTTGGGTTTTTGTTTTGTTTGTGGGTTTTTTCCAAAGCTTTAACAGAAAGAATCTAAATCTCTGTCACTGTGTGACAGTGAGGCCAAACCTGTAATCACTTTAGTAAAGGAAGGCCATAGGTAAGGCTTTCAAATACGTACCAGAACTCCCCAAAATCCATCTAAATGGAAAGAAACCAAGTATTTCCCAGTGAATATCGGTTTTCTCTCAAAATTACTGTTTCCAAATATCAGTGCGAGGATACTGTATCTGCTTGGCAAGCGGATCATATGTGGATATCATCACAGTGCAGGCACCACAGCCTCCTACTCCACAGCCATATTTTGTACCGGAGAGGCGGACTGCAAAGGAGACTGTTAAAGAAAAAATATCACAACATTCAAAAGTTAATTTTTCTTTATATTCTTCTGAGTCTCCCTTGTTTTATGTGCATGTGCAGAACTGGAGAGATCTTCTGACCAGTTAGCTCCAGAGACAAGAAAATGTGTACAAGACAGATGAAAATACAGCACATAAGTAGATGAGAAGGGTCAGGACAGAGAGAGAAATGAGTATGAGGCAGACTTGCAACACAGAGTTTTTCAGTCTCTACAGTGAATACCTGGTAAAGTCCCAAAAGACCGAAATCAAGACCCTGTAAGTGGGATGCGTTGAACAAATACAGCAATAGGTATTATTATTAGCCTGACTCATAATACTTTCCTAATCCTTACACATAATTTTCTGTATCTCACATTTACAAATTAATATCAGCAACTCTCATACGTTTCCAGCACTGCTTCCTGAGCATTCAAGAAGCAGCTAATAGTAATTTAAAATGGAGCACAATACCCAAGTGCACACACCTAAATTCTGTGTGGAAGGACTCCCCCCATTATGTGCCTCAGTATAAAGGCTCCACCCTCAAATCACAAGTGCCCTGCAGTCCAGTGGAATCTACCTTTTCCTTTCATCTTAGCTCCTTACTCTTCCCACTGGGTGTGTACATTTGGGTCCATTTTGCTTAGGTACTAGATGATGTCTTCAATCTGATTCCACCATGTTTCTTAATTTCATAACACCCACTGCAATTTTATCCACTTGTGCATTCCCACTGGTAATTAATGTATGACTAATCGTATGTGTTAAAGTGATGTTAATTGAGCCACTGAATGCTCGGACAATGCAAGCTAATAAAAAAAGCTGCAGCTAATAAGTTCTTTCCACTACTGCCCTCTCCAGTTACTACTGAAACTAACGTTTTGCTTCCAGCATAGAAGGCTCTCATCAGCAAAGCTAAATACACTTGCCTAGCTTTGTAACCTGCACAGCAGCTTCTTAGCTGAGGTAACTGCCACTGAGGTCAACAGAGCCATGACAGCAGTTAGGAACCTGAGGAGTCTCAACTGACAGGAAATGAAGAGAAGATGATAATAAAATAAGCTTATGCAAAACTCTCTGAAGGACTGCGGCCTAAATAAACTAATTACTATGGAAGTAGTTCTGTGCTGATTTCTTTAGTTCCTATTTTCATCACAAATGCACTGAAAGGTTTTTTGTGCTTTGGGAAGCTGTAAAGAAGATTCGGGCAGAATTTAGAGGAGTCACACTCAAACGTTACAATGTTATACCCACATTAACTAACACACACAATGCACGTAAATCACTGGATTGCTCTGCCGAGAACAAATACAAGGTGAGTTGTTATTTCTACTTATTGTTCTGTTTACACTGGTTCCCAAAGAAAAGCGAAACTAATCATCTTAATCCCCAATTGCAGTAATTTACAGAATTATAGAATGCAAAGACTCAAAAAAAGGATATGCTTCTTTCTTAGGTAATACAGCAGCAATTCTTCGGGATCTGCCTGTCTCTCTATTACCTACGTTATGAAATAAAAAGAGAGATTATGGTTTAGAAAGGGATCTAATACAATTGTCTCACTAGGATTAACTATGATGTTGAAATGCAGTGATTGACGATTCATGTGACGTGTTTGTTCAGCAGCAGGATCCTGCCACTTTTTCACAGTCTACAATAAATAAATGAATGGTTCAGGCAGTATTAGTCAAATATGTCCTTTCAAAGTAATTGAAATAATACTTTATCCAGAGAACTGGAAGGAAAGAGAGGCTGAATAAGCACTGGATGGACAAGAGTAGAAGTAAGAGTGGTTTTGGACTAGATACCTTGTTTATTCTTAACAGATGAATCAGAATTCCCTTTATTTTAAAGCCATGGACTTGTGTATGTGAAAATTCTGTATATTTTTACCTCCCTGAAGTTGAGATTAACCCTTTCATTTGCAGAGGCCCATTAGCATAAAAGCAGAGGAAAATCCTAGTGTAAGAAGAGCAGGGAAGATATGTAACCAAGCGTATTTTCAATGTAATGAAGCGTAATGTGTGTGAATGGGCCTTGTTTCAAGAATGTTGCTGTATTATTGGCATGCTTCAACTTGTTAGAGACAAGATAATACAATCAAATTTGAAAACAATTTTTAGGATGCATCAATGCAGAATGAAAAGAGACCAAACCTCAGGCTTCTCTCAACAATTCTGCTACACCAACAGCATGCTCCAGTTTACCAGGTATAAGAAATCACCAACTAGTTCTGGAATTTATTTGGAACTGCAGAGTGAAGTGAGGTTTCAGAGCATGCCTCTAAACACAGCTGGCATGTAATAGATAAAGCGTAACAGAGAAAAGTGGAATTACTTTACCTTAAATCACCTGGTAAAAAACAAAGACAGTATCCTCTCTCTAGAGTATAAAGATGTTGACTGAACAACTAAAAACATCTCTAGAAAAATACATAGCAAGGTTTGTTTCTTTGTTCGTTTGCTTTTTAACAGAGAAATAAAATTCATTCATTTCAGCTTATATTTTGGGTGATGTGTTTGTTAATAGGAATTCTTATTCACTTGACCTGCAAATTAACAAAGGGTGACAAAATCTTTGAAAATGAAATGTAGGCTTTTGGCATCAAGAATGGAAAAATATTAACTACTTACTTTCTTTTGATGAATTACTGAAACTATCAGTAAGCAGCATATTCTTTTACTAGTGATGTATTTACTCCAACTACAGCAACTTCAGGAGTATATTAGTATAAAATTTTAGTAAACACCTAACAAATGATAATTTTAAAAATTCTGGGGTGATACAAAGTCACTGAGATTATGCAAAAACTGTGGTAGAAAGTAGGATGCTGTAAGGAAACTCAAAGACAAGAGATTATTATCTGTTCATAAACTGTTGCTCCAGAACAGCAGCTTTCCTAAATATGAACAGTAAACATTAAAGCAGTGATGTTAGGAAAAAAAAAAAAGGCATTTGAAAACTTACCTTCCTGCCATTCACAAAAAAGAGAGCTCATCTGATTGTTGGGGGCAAGCCATGCTGTTGCATTAAAGTCTGAAAGATGAAGCTTTATAAATCAAGAGAAATTAATGAAATGCTATATGCTTCTAAATGTCACTGAGTTTGCTTTGTCTGGTAGAATTTATTCTCATACTGAGCATCAAATTAAGCAGATGGGAGGAGCCAGTGTGATGTATGCCATTTCTCAGCAATTAATGCATGTTCAGATGCTAACACACCAAACTTTCTACTCCTACACCCCACCCCAACCCTTCTCCGGTGAGCTGAAATAGCCTGGAAAGAATTTGAGCCCCTCTAATTCTAACACTGTAACCTAAGAGGTAAGGTACTTAACTGTGAGAGGGCACCTCCATGTTTGAGCTACAACTGCCAGGCCTGCTTTTTTTATATTATCCAGTAACTGATAAATTTAGAATATATATGAATGCCTGAAGCTAGACCCCAGGACATGCAACATTATCCACTTCTGTGAGGTGTGAAATGCTAAGCTGTGGAGCCATGCTTCTCATTTTGGATCGTCACTGACCTATCTATATTTTTTTCCTGCAGAGTGACCAAGTGTTAACAAAATCAAGATTACTACTACCCACACATTTTAATTTTCCTTAGCTATCTCTGTGACATGCCAGCTCTGTTCCTTGGCTGCTGGGGGTGCCAATATAAGATGACCACACTCTAGAAATACTTTGTTCTTAGAGAAATACCAAATCCTGATTTGGGATTCTAGATTCTTACCCATTTCCGTAGCTGCGCATCCAGGAAACAAGGTAATTAATCTTTAAATGCTGTGTTACAGCTAGCTTTATTTGCTTTTTAAAGGGGACTTACATATATGTGTTTCAAAAAATCTCCATTTGTGTATGTATGTGCCTTTTGTTTCATTTACCATTTTTACGTTTTATAGCAAAGGTCTCCGTATTTCCTTTAAGGTCAGTGTATGCTTGTAAAACAAAGTAGTCAATCCCACATCTTTTATTACTCCCCATTAGAAGGAAAGAAAATTATTCTCAGCAGAGATATGCTGTTGCTTTTGTGTTTTAGCCCCTAATTGCTTCAGTGCTTGCACTGTGATATCTCTCAGGCTAAACCACAATGTCAGTCACCAGGTCCTGCATGCAAAAGCCCTAATGGGGGCTGCCAGCTGCCGCACTGCTGTTGTATTTCACATGTATTACAGGTACAACGATGCAGGTTCAGAGGTCTGAGAAGAGAAAGGACCAGACCCAGTATTAGATTTTGGCAGTCCAATATCTAATTTTCAGTGTACAAGGCCTCCAAACCAGAATCTAGTTTTTATATTAGGTATTTAAGCTTACACACACCCCGAATGGGAGTGCTGAGGGTGGATAGTTATAGAAACACTTTTTTCATGAAGAAAACAAATAGAAAGAGCTCCTTGCAACCATCTCCAGTTTGGGTGTTTCTGCACAGTGTACATTAATGTGTCAGCTGCCATCCAATGTGCCTTTGGAGCCCTAACCTTTCTGCTTATCTAGTCCCCTGATTCTGCACATTTTAAACAATATTTAAAATTTAATAAAAAAACCTCATTCACACCTGTAAAGTCTCAGGAAATTTATTCCATAATATCCCATATAGCCAGTGTCATCTGTCAGGATGGTTAACTGCTGATATTTCTAGCTTCCATGCTGGTTTTCAAACACCCAAAAGCCAGGAGACAGCTTAATATATTTCATTAAAAAAAAAATGCCCAACAACCCATGTTTGGTACATGCATAGATTTTCCTCAGACAATCAGACAACAGTGCCACTTGTAAATAAGCAGGGAGGAATCTTTGTTAGTAACAACTGAGAAACACTGACAAGCAGATGTGTGATCTGCAAAACGAAGTGTATGTCTAGAACATAATGAATTCCAGGAGTGCGAACACATGAGCACTGCACACAGGGAGCCATCATTGCCTGTAAGGATTGGGCGATGATCTTTCTAAGATTTGACTTGTCTGGAATTAACCAACACCTGTGCTGATGTATAGGCACATAGGAGAACCACAGATATGTCCCTTCCCCTAGTCCAACAGACCTATATACTCCCTGCTTCAGCATATCCCAGGATTTACCCACGTTTCGGGGCTGTTAGCAACATGTGGGATTGTGAACTGTCATGAACAGGCCCATGCACTGAAACTAAGAAGATATTTCAAATGAAGATAACTAACTATGGCAGCAGCATTCACATTTAATTTGATTTATTGACTTTCTTACAATGTATAAAAGCCAAAGTAATACAAAGTAGGTGAAGAAAAATAAGTAAAACCCAGCGGGGCTTCAGCTGCCTAAGCCACACTTCTAGTGCCACTTCAGATGCTTTGCTATAACCTGCTTCAGCTCCAGTTGCTATGTCGTATCTTCCAGTCCTGTGCTCTCCTATCTCTCTGCTGTTTTACCACATCTAAACTGGTACGAGACACCTGTGTTTAAGCAGCTGAATTTCACCTACAAACTAAATGAAACAATAAAGATTCCATATCTTAATAGCCAATACAAACCCAGTCTAACTTACTAACCTGATTTCTGTCACAGATACAGTTTCAACTCATAAAAGGCACAGAAGGCAAGAAGAGAAAGTAATCTGTGGAAAACTGAGCAGTGAAATAATAAGAGCCTGCAGGCTGACATGTCAAACAAATTAAAGCCATTTATTTTCATTACAAACAGAAGTCTTCCTGGATCTGAAGCAATCTGACCTGTGAATAGCTGGAAGAACAATCACCACACACAGCAAGGAATAACTGGTGCAGAAGTCCACTGAAACCACACACTGAACATACAAACTACCTGTTTTCCCAGTTCCAGTTTTTTATCAAAGAACCTGCTGCAATTTTTCAGGTGCTACTTTGGATAACTTCTGTACTCACTAAAAAAGCGTTTTCTCTGTGGTAGGATGCATCCCAGATCAAAGCCCCAAATCCCAATACCATGGAGCTTGGTGTATTTGTGTATGTGTGCACTCAGAACTGAAATCTCAGCTTTGCTCTTCAAGAGGAGGAAATGCTGAAGTTCTCAGTCAGTTCAGTATTGTGGATTGTGATGCTGACATCTAAATATTGGGGCTGGAGCTTTCATAATATATTAACTTTGATATATTCTGTGAAATTTCTTGGTCTCATCTTAGGTTACAAATATATACATACTTCAAATTGAATAACATCAGAATTTCAGTTACCATTTAATACAGTGCTGCTTTTATTTTCCGGTTTTCTCCAGCTGCTACTACTTGGGTGTGGCCTAATCCCACTGCATCCTAGGCAGCATCAGATGACTGATCTTTGCAGATCATCTTTCCATTTCATCATGCTTTTTCTATCTTCTTTATCACAGGAGTGGCCAAGAGTGAGAGAAAGCAAGTCTTTCTTTCTTTACTGTGCTTTAATGGCTCAGTACAGTCCTAAACTCAGGATTAAGCACTGCTTAAGAATCCTTTCCAGAGACAGATTCATCCAGTCTCCTGTTCAAAGCACACCGAGCTCCATTTGAGTTTTCCCACTAAGTTCAGAAGCTTTTAGCTTGCTCCATAAGAAAGCTTCCAAGGGAAATGACAACTAAATGACTATTCCGACTTTTTGATAAAATTAATCTCCTATATATGCAGGTCAGCCATAGCAATTTGTCTGGCATAGCAAAAGAAAATAAGTCTTTTTTTGCATGTTTTTAAGACAAAGATGTCTGTGCCAGAAGAATCTAAAGCACCTTTACTACAAATAAGAGAATCACTTCCGATCAAAAAGGGACTGAATCCAACAAACAAGACTCAGATTCCACTGCAAGATTCAAATCTAAATTAGAACATTAGCTGAAGCCATTAAAAATTATATGAAGTGTAATAAGTGGCAGTAATTTATCTAACATACCTTTATACCTCATCCTAACTTTATTCTCCTGCAGCATTTGAGCTGAGCTGTTCAGCAGATTTTTCTTGTTGAATGTGTGCTTCAAACGCAGGAGATGTACTTCTAGCAATTAAATGCAGTAATTTAAGCTGAGTACTGTAATGAATATACTGGATGGAGAATGAAGATGAGGATAGAAGATGTAGTGTGCAAATTTTTGGTAGCTGATTCTATTCTGAAAATGAGAAAATATATTTATCTGTGTGTTGATTAGTGTGTACTGGGGTAGTTTTTCATTCTACTCCATTCCATTCCGGTCTTGCGCATTCTGGTGTCATTCACTCAGACATGGCCCAAGGAGCGGTGGAAGCACATTCATCGTTTGTCATCTAAGAGAACAAACAAGAGATTAAGAGAGTGACTTGTTAATATTTTATGATGGCAATTTCCCAATATTGCCCTTATCAGGTGCCTCCAAAGTCACTCAGGGTGTTCTACAGGAGGTAGCTACAGAAGGTGGCTGAAGGAAGGTCATGGGTAGCTGGGGTCAGAGCCAAGCATGGATGGAGAAGCATGGTTTCTGCACAGGCAGACCTCACCTCCCACAAACTCCTGGAATGAGAGCAAACCCTCAAACGTACTGATTTGGGGGACAACAATGCCCCACCATGACCACAGAAACACTGAGAGAGCAATCTGTGAGGGAGAGCTCCAGTTTCTATGACAGAGCCTCAGATGTTCACAGCACAGTATGGATGTATATGCTGGCAAGGACCTTTCCTCACAGATGTTGTACACTAAATAAACACTTACACAGAAAGATAGTTACAGTAGCAGTGGGAATGTGACTACAGTGAACATTTGCAGAAAACATGGAATATAAAGGATGTGCATAATAACTGTATTGCCTCATTTGTTTTTCTCCTGTATCCTTTCGTTAGCTCCGAGTTAACTCTTTACTCTGGGCATAGCAAGGAGTAATGGAATGAGGTGACAGTGCCAGGGTGCAAGTCACTGTGGGAAAACACCTGGAAGGAGACTAAAGATGCTTGGACGCTGATCTAGTATTCATTGTATGTCGGTAAGAGGAGCTATTGAACGCTCTATGGGATTGGGCATACAGGAGAAAGGAAGAGGCTTCAGGGAAAGAAGGGATTGTATTGGAATTTCCCTGATTTTTTTAATAATTTTTTTCCTTTGAAATTTCCATAATTTTTACAATGCTTGAATGACATTTGTTGGAATAACTTGTGTGAGTGAGATCTGTTACCAGACATTTCAATTACAAGGATCCATATGATACTGCTGTATACAAAGCACAACCAATGGGAGACATCACTGGGCACTCCACCACTCAAGGGTGCCAAAAGCAGTGTGCACTCTACCCAGAGATACTTCAACAGACCCTCCTCCTACCTTCCTATTACCATCTCAGTAAAGTCATCTGCGCAGCCTGCCCGTATTTGTTCAGCAGTCAGAGGGCTGTTCAGTGCAAAGGTCTTTTTCATTCCTCTTTCATTTCTCACACTAGTTACTGCATCTCTCAAAGCAAAGAACACGGAGCATCCCAAGAAAAGTCCTGCCTCACCTATCCCCTAAAAAAAAAAAAAAGTCGTCAAATAGGTATTGGCTTCGAGCAAATGAGCAGAGAACACACCGTATCAAAATAACCACAGAGTTACAGTGAATTTTAGGGGTAATTATAGGAGATAAGTTCACAGAAAGGATAGAAGCTTTGTTTGAAGAGGGGTATTAGTATCAGATGATTTTTTTCAAGTACTTTTCTGATTATGTGTCACTGAGACAGCTTTAAATAATTTTAATAAATTTTAAATAATTAAGGACTTATTTGTTCTTTAGTAACTTTTTCCTTAAAATATGCTTTTTCCTCCTGTTGTGCTGTTGTATTTTACTGTATTCTAAAAGCATACTTAGTACTTGAAACAGCTGAAAATTTGCATCATTACCTTCATCTTGATTTGCTGTTGCTACTTATATGCAACTGGCCAGAATATTTGCCGATATAAATGGAAGCAATGATTATAGCAACGGCACACTTGAGCCAATCTCTCCTATAAATACACACATACAGTCCTATTTCTTATTGCAAAACACATAAGTTGCACATTCTCATTGTCACTGATTTCTGCACCAATTTATTTGTTGCTTTTATTCTAACCCTTGAGTTTATCACCACATTTTAAAAGCAGAGTTTTAAATTCATCTTCCAGCTTCTGTGTATGGTCTGTTGACAAAACTCTAAAATTACTACTTGCCAACCATGAAAGATACGCAGCAATATCTTGCATTGTATCTTTTCATATTAGTTTCCCTGATCTCATAAATAAAATAATTTTATGGACACTTGTTAGAAATGTTAAAGAAAGGGAGCTGGAAACATATATATTTTGTATCAGAGCAATTTTGCTGACTGTCCTGAGATCTAAGAATCAGCCCCTGTGATGGTTTGCTTACCTTGGATGCATAGATGGCATAAGGATTTTGGGAAGATGGCAGCAGGGAAACACTAAACTGTTCTGGAATATCACAAACAGCAGGGATCTTGTACTGATCTGGACCCCGAGTGTAGAGGACTCCTTCTGGAGAGTACTTTAATTCCTCCATTGTGTACAGTCCAATGCCTTGAACAAAGGCCCCTTCAATCTTTAAATAAGAAAAGGAATAGCTTTTACATTCCTTGTTTCATAAAACGGGTGAAAGAACCTATTTGTATCACTAGCCATTAGAAGACCATTTTCTTTCACGCTTGCCTAATTGGCTTCTTCAATATTTTGGGGCTACCATGATGGGAAAGCTTTCGGACTCCTCTCTCATACCAGGCAGAGACAAATGCTTTCATGATGAAGCGATGAGATCTGTGGACCAGCCTGCAATGAAGAAAGGTCCTTCCTTGCTGTCAAGCGGGGAAGGCAGGTCAAACAAAAGGACAATTAGGAGACTGTAGATCACAAACAGGATTTAAGTCCAGCAGATAGTGGGCATATATACCTACAAGAAGTACTACAAGTACCACGGGTAAAATTCAAGCTTCACTGATATCTGCGAGATCTCTGACATTGACTCAAAGAGAAAAGTTTACAACGAAAGGACCTTCTAATACGATCTACGACTTACGATTTTATTTTTTTACTAGATAATATTTTCTGAATTAATGAGGTAATCTTCACTTCAGATAAGGCTATTAGTGTAATAGAAATAAGACAGCAGGAAACTCTTGGCACATACCTGTCCTATATCCACAGCTGGATTTATGCTGCATCCGACGTCCATAACAATGTCTGTTCTGAGGTTCTGTCAATAAAATCCAAATGCATATTACTGAGAGAGATGCATGGAGTGGAGGCGTTGGACCATAACGTGGGTTAGAGCTGGCATTCAGTGGAATAATATACGCTAAGATAGAGGCCCCTCCACGTACGCAATTTCAAAGTTATTTCCAGTACCTCATTACAAGCAAAATGGGCTTGTCTCAACAGAAGTTTAGCCAGAGACAGCCCTGCCAGATTTTTTCCCATCACACAGGAAATGTGATGTTCAAATGTCTAGATGTTCAAAAGCCTGGAAATAGAATACTTAGCTCTGCTTTAACTAGTTTCCTGGCAAACGGAGAGAACAAGCAAAGAACATGTCAGATGTCTGCCAAAACCCAAAAGGTGAAGCCATATGACATTAACAGACACATGCCACAAGCTGGTTAACGCTGCACAGCTCTCATTCTGTTCCACCTGTAACTTGCTTTTACACTGTTGATATATTTACTATCACGTGAAGACAGGTGGCTTATTAATGCAAAACCTAAATCAGTGTTGGAGCATCCAGTGATACAAACAAACTTCACTGATATTATTTTAAAAACTTCCATGACACTCAATTATTACCTTGTGATCTCCTGTTAAACAGTTAATTTCAACCTCTGAACAGGCAGCTCCATAAAGAAAATATGTGAATGGCTGTCCTTCCCCTTTCTCCCAATCCATGTTTTCATTATAACCTCTGATGGAAGCAAAAAAGTCCAAAAGAAAGAAAATGAATGAATGTTTGCATCATAACAACACAGATGAGCACATGAAAGTTTGAAACGACTTTAAATGGAATCTTAAATAATAAGTCAGAACCTCAGCATTTAAGTTCCATGGAATCCTACAGAGCACTAGTAGTTAAGGTTTGATGGAGCTGGTATTTATCTAAAATTAAGCAGACCAAGAAGCTATTTCCATTTAGGAGAGTCTATAACCAGCATGATCCCAGAAATATACTAGTGAAGACATAGTAATCAAGTACAGAATACAAATTCAAGGTAATGGTTATGGATACAATAACACATCAGGGGATTTAGAAAAAAGGAGAACTGCTCAGGACCCATGAAAGAATAATTTACAAGAGATAAATGGAAGAGTTAACATTACAGAAACTGGCTGCAGAATGAGCGAGAGCATTAAAACAGACATATTGAAATAAAGGTGTAATTACTTGGAAGGGAGTGAGACTGAGGAGATTATAGCAGTCAGGACTGATGGGATAAGTTCAATGGACACAAGAGGACAGTGAAATGCAGTATCTCCAACCATGTAAGCTATGTGACCAAGGCATAGTTTCCAACCATATATGACTGACATGTCTTTGTTGAGCATATTTAAAATTATGACCCGTAAAACAATTATGGTGTAATTCAAAGCACTGAACTGTGCATCGAAAAATGGATACACAAAGTCCACATACTCAACTTCCCACATCACATCTACCTTAGCTGGCCTTGAGGTTCTTGAAAGTGGAGAATAAGACTGGGTAAGAACTACATCAGTGCAGGATTTGAGGTTCAGGGATCTGCAGATGTTTTTGGACACCATCAAATGTCAGTAACAAAGTATGACTGTTTCTCATTGCTTTGCAGATACCAACATTCCTAAAGGGCTGCATAAGCAGAAAACATACTTGAACAGACTGAACAGCCGGAGAGGACATTTTGTTTGGGTTTTTCTCAGTGTTTTAAGCAAGTAGGGGTTTGCAAAGTGCCTCTTCAACTTACTCTAGACTGCCTGCACACCTGAAAAGTTGCTATAAGTAGGGAAATACAGGTGGAGGGAGAGAAGATACAAGGCATAGCAGGGTTGAATCCCACCTGAGTTACAGCACAGGAACTTTTCCTTTCTGGTTCTTTATAAGCACTGTGAAAGAATTCAAAGAGCAAGGACCACGAGACCACACTGAGAGCGCGCAGTGGGAATTATGCTTAAGATTACTGTGTCCTACAACAGCATGCTGTTATGGATAAATCTGTGTCAAAGAATACAGGGTGGGAATTTTCTAAGGCTCCAGAAGTGAAGAGGTCAAAACAATGACTCCAAAACCAGGGTCAGTGAGCAACCCCACTG
Source organism: Rhynochetos jubatus (assembly GCA_027574665.1). Lineage (NCBI taxonomy): Eukaryota > Metazoa > Chordata > Aves > Eurypygiformes > Rhynochetidae > Rhynochetos > Rhynochetos jubatus. The sequence continues at coordinate 14,386,936 of CM050654.1, read as the reverse complement.
CTCATAGGAGCACTAAGTTTCCACTAGCTTTCAATTAGTGGCGAATCATGGCACCTGATTAATGAGTTAGTTTTTGAAAAAAAGTTACCATGAGCTTTCCCCTTAAACTCAACCAGATGTTTTAAATTCTTCTTCCTCTAAAAAGAAATAGCCTTAAGATTCAGATCTAGAATTAAATGGGCTTAATTTTCCAAGTGCACCTGGTTGCCAATTTCATGTGCGTGCTGGAAAAATACTCTAATGCCGCCACTCATTCCTCCTATCATGCAGTTCAGTGTGATCATGTTTGTGGGAAAAGGTGTAAATACTTCGTAGTACAACAATATTTGTAGCTCACAGAATACAGGCCTCCAGCAAGTAAACAATATCCCACTTTGCACACGTACTGTTAGAGGCAGCAGTTACTTTCTTGATGCTTTCTGGTTTGCTGAATCATGGAGAAAAGATGGGGTGAAATATTCGTTTGAACTGTCTAGAGAGTCCACATACGGCTAGGCATAAATTAGTACTTAAACTTTATATTCCAACCCCTCATGTATCAAAGAATTACATAGAACATAAGCTGAGCCATTAGAAAGAACTATTGGACAGGATTTCTGTTCATGGTACTGGTTATCTTCAGGAATCAGTCCTGGTCTAACCTATGCATTCTTAAGGAACAAAAATATATTACCTAAAGTAGCCAGTAGCTGAAAGACTCACGCTCTGTTCAAAAGCTTCTTTAATCTGTAAAACACAGTATTTTTTCACAAACCAAGAAAGGAGTCAGGAGGGAACACAGTATACACATATCTGCTTATTTATATATATTTAGTTAAAAAACCAACTGTAACTAGTTGTAAAGAAAGGAAGACTAGCTGAGTTAAACATGTTTAGCAGCCCATTGTGCCTAATACTGTAGACTTAAACCCCTTTTGGACAAGGAATCCGAATTCTTTTGGCAATAGAGTAAGGAATAGACCTGTCAACAGTGGTGTTCTTGCAGAATCTTGATCACTGGTAATACCATAGTCAGAAAGGGTCCTGCTCAATTTTTCTGCTCGAGTTCAATAGACACGGGTCCCTCTGTCAACTGAACAGATCTGGTTGATAATTCACTGAGATAAAAGATCTGAATTACTTATTTGCCCAAAAAGGACAGTTGACAAGAGAAATGCTCTTTTGCAGTGTTCTTATGCCAGTGATAAAAATGACAGTATGAGGTCCCCAATCTACCCCCTTTCAGTGATTCTCATGTTAGATTTACTCTGTTTACAAGTCAAGGTTGGTTGGTTGTTTTTAATTAATTGCATTTTACTGACTTTACAAGACGTAAAATTACTTATGTACATGTATTAACATTTTCTTAGGTCAGCCATTTCTACTAACATTTTAGGTGTGTCTGAATTATCCAAATTAATTTGACACCTATTAGAGCAGATTATCTTTGCATACACAGCTGTCAGTCACCACGCTACTGCACGTATTATAACATTATTTGCTACAGCTATGAATTACTGCTGCCAAGAAAGTGTTCTCATTTTCAGTTATTATAGTATTTAACCACTTGAGAAGAAACACCCTAGTGTACTGGATCTGCAAACGCCTCAAGACAGGGATCGTCCTTTTCATTAGGCCATAGATAGCAAACAATACTGGACAAGAAGACATAACAAACAGGTTTTCTTTTAACACCTTAATACACAGGACTGGATTCTCAGCCTTATCTTCATAAAAATAGTTGATGATGTAGCATAAAGCTTCTAGTTAAGAAAATTCCGTTTCTAGCTGTAAAATTCTGTTCCTGTTTCAAGTGGACACCAGAGAGGGGCATTTCTAGAAATAGCTTTAGCACTACTTCTGTACTACTCTACTGCAAATTTAACTAATATTATAATTAATTACATATTAGAGCAATGGGAGCAAGGATTCCTGCTACCTGTTTTGCAGTTCTGCAATATACTGCATATGGGGGAGAAATGGAAGGAAGAGGTAAAAGGCTTCCCTTTATTGATTTGGTAAAACTAAAGGACTGCCACATAGGAAAACTAACACTATACACATGTGCCCTGACAATCCCTTGGCAACAGCTTGTCTGAGGGTAAGCTGGGGTGGGTTGTATTATTGCACGAGCTGATATTTTTTTGTATATTAAAAAGTTCTGTGCCTCTACATGTGACTTCACAGATAGGGTCTCCTTCTTTCCAACTAGATGTGATCTGGGGATTGTCTCCCACATTTCTAAACCAAGCACCTACACTGCATTTTTATGTGAATCACCCTGTTTCTGCAGTTTTTAACTTTAGGATTATTAGACTGAGCAGACTGACAGACTACAATACATGTATCAGTTTCTGCAAGCACACAAAACACATTTAGTAGGATTCACATATCTTACCCAATCCTTCCAGGTCCCTTTTGGGTTCTCGTTGATGATAGGCTGCAGGCGTTTCAGAAGAGTTTGGCAAGCATCCTGGTGAGAAGTCAGGAGAATATAAGACAGAATGAATGCAGATACATTTGGTACTATTCAAGATATGTTCTAGTTAGTACATATTTAGTATATGCTTTACTGTCATCTTGGTTTGCAAAAGTATGGTAGGAGGTGTCATTTTAACTGCACAGACACAAACCTTATAAAGGATTAATTTACAAGGCCTGGAATCTGCATGAATCAGCAGATTCAGAACCAGAGCAGGATACAAGATTTGTATGGGACTAGTTAGTTCATTAAACGAAACAAGGATTTTGTCAAACATAAGCCTTTTGGGGAAAGCCCAGATTATATCCTGAAAATTCATAATCACCATTACTGAGAAACTGTCAACAAGACATGCTGCTTCTTAGCAATTTCCAGTGGCATTACTGGTAACCTCAAATGTGATTTCTATGGGATCACTAATGCTTAAAATTTGGCAGACATTAAATACCACAAAGAATAGGGTGTTTTGGTAAACTAAACACTACCCGTTACCTTCACAGCCATGCCATTGACATCTGTCCCTGCAGATCCTGCTGAGGCACATGCATTAGGAACAGTAGTTGTGCTCGTTTCACAGAAGTGAATACATGACATGGGGATGTTCAATTCCCGACTAGCAACCTGTTTCAGGAAGAACGACATATTCTTCCCTGTTTTAGAAACATTCTAAACATTCCAACAGTTCCCAGTACTTGCTAGAAATCAGTGATACCAGCAAAGACACAGTCTTAACAAGTCCGCTCCCAACCTCCAGCTGAAATCCTTATGTCCAGTTTGTACTAATGTACAAAGAAACAGGAAAGAAGGGCAGTGTTTTACCTGTACTCAAACTCTTGATTCAGACCCTGAAATCCAACATTCCCTGCCTGATTTTCCTGCTTATATCCTGTATGACTTAGGGCCCAGATCCCAAGATTTCATTGACAAATATCTTCACAGATCTCTCTATTACACATTAAACAAATACATTCATAATAATATTGTCTGGACTGTATATTCATCTGAATACTGACTGTCTTTTATCATGGGGTTTATGGGATCTGGCCCCAAAATCTTAATCTAAAAAGCCTCTGCACGTACCAGTGGAATAATAAAACCCAAACAATCTGTTGTCTCTTCCTGCTGCCTCTATGACTCCCAATGAAGGCACCTTTGCTTTCTAACTCTATCAATGCAAAGAAGCAGGGGCTATACTGATAAAGAAACTATCCTACTGGTACACTAACTAGCAAGGAAGAAACCCTTCACACTTTTTATCTGCATGACAGTTTAACCGCAAGGTAGTATTTGTTTGGATCCTTTGTTACCTGGATCATTTTTGTATGAATACCCTGCCCCATTTCAATTCCACCATGTGTCAGAAGCACAGACCCATCAGTATAAATATGAACCAGAGCAGCAGCCTAAAAAAGAAGAAAAAAAAGAATATTAGACTAGTGAGAAGTCTGTTGTATAAGATGATGAACTGATGAACCAAAAAAGACAGACACAGTTTTGAAGACAGACAGTTGGATATGATACAAGCCAGTCAATTTTCAATTAATAAAACGCTGTACATTCCAGAAGCACTGGACACCTACACCGCACAAAATATAGAGACCAAAAATACTACTGTCATCCTTTTCTTCCTTAAACTTACGTCTTTGATGATATCAAAGGGTTAAGTCTTTAAGAACAGCATCCCATTGTACCCCCCAGGTCAGAAAGAAAGCTCAGAGCTACTTCTAGAATAGGTAACTTACCCAATGACCACTTTGCCATCAATACTCAAAAACTTTTCATAAACATGTTTAACCCATCGATACCAATACCACATCACAAGAGATGGGACTGGCCGTTAAGTAGGCAGGGTCCAAGCTACCTGGGTCCTGAAAACCAAACAACTTTGACTTCAGCTTGAAGAGAGCTAGAAGCTAGTGTAGCCTTCATTGAACAGCTATTAAGAGGATGATAGTTTTCCAGAAGTTGAAAGGTAACACATTTGGTTTGTATCCGAAGGTACAGTAACTGTAATTTTCTATGGATAAAAAGCTTAGCTCACTCTTTAAAGAAACTAACCTGAGAAAGATAACGTGTGCCTAGTCCAAAAGGAAACTTCAGTGGTACAATGGCAATCCCTTTTTTCTTCCAGTAATTTTGTTTGTTAAATTCATTCACAGCTATTTTCCTACTGTAGTATGCAGATTTCTCCATACATTCATTCCAACACCGTATTAAGTTTTGTGGATCAAGCTTTTGTTTGAAGTGCGTGTGCTCATTCTCCTTATACATATTTATTTCCCTAATCTGAAATAACACAATTAACAGCTATTATACAATCCTGTTAAAGGCAGACTTACAATCTTAGGAGACTAGACGACAGTAAAATTACCATATGTTTTTTTGAACAATAACCAGTTTGGTTCAGTTTGTAAGAGCATGCTATTCATTCAACAACCAGACACTGATTTTAAAAAGTACGCATTTTAGCACAAATTATGTTTGATTTAGAAAAGATTTGTTCAAAGAGTTGATCTAATCTAAAGGGTTTTAACTTTCCAACTGCAGAGGATTCATTTCAGCAGAGAAGATGCCTTCATTTTGTCACCTTTTCTGGTGATAAACCAGTTTTATCAGCAACTTCTGTTATCCAAGTTTCTGTCACCAGTGCTGACTGGGGAAAGCCAAACCCTCGGAATGCTGTGTTTGATGGCAAGTTTGTTTTGCAGACATAAGCCCAGCATCTCAAGTTGGGAATCCTGTACGCATTGTCCATTTTCAGTAAGGATACTTCTGCTACCTGAGATAAGGGACAAACAGGTATTGTTAAATGTCAGAACAGTGCTTCTTTCAAATTCACATTTAAATCTTCATCACCTCATATAAAGACCTTAACTTCAGACAACTAGCTTTAAAATTGGGTTTCTGCCTATCACTGGCAATATACTCTTCTGCACATGTACGGACTTCATTCATACATTTTTCATGCAGCATATTAGTTTTCAGTTCCTTTTTGATAGTCACAGAACACAGCTGCTGTTACTAGTAGTTGATTGCTGGTCAGTAGTTAAGGATGTAACAAATACTTCTTTTTATAATTGATTTTGCTCCTACTTCAATAGCAAAAACTACACAGAACTAAAAATAGGCAGGTTAGATTTAAAGCATTGGGAGCTATGAAAGGAACTGATGAAAGCATTCTGAATTAACTGTGAATTTGATAGGACACAAGGTTTAGTTCCACCAGAAAGCATATGTACTGCAGTTTATAGTGTCTTCTGGTTCTTGTCTTTTCTTTTAGAGATTTCACATGACAAACAAAAACATACGGAAAATACCTCAATTTAGGCTCTGAGAGTCAGTATATGAAAAAAGTTAAAGAATGTTTTGATGCCTTATGAAGGCATCAATAAATACTGGGTCTCTTTAATGTTAAGTACATTTCACAGAATGGCAAATTTAAGCCTGCATTCCTACTGTTTCCACTGAGCCTTAATCAGTAAACTTCAAAACATTTCTGCATAGAAACTGAAGATAGTTTTGCTGTAATAACTGTGCATATGAATAATGTCATATAATGCTACCTTTTCATGTAGGAAGTAAGTTAAAATGTTATTTGTGAAATGAAAAAAAGAAGAAAGTCATATTTTGGTAATATTTTGGCATTTTTTTATTATGACCACACCTTTAATGGACTTCAGTGAAAGTATGTGCATGAAGCTGAACAGTCCTAAAAGGGTTATTGATAAATCAGAGTGAATACAATGCTCTGTTATAATACAGCTCTATGCCAAAGTCTCAAAAGTTTTCAAAAAGTTTGCAACGTGCCAACTAGCTGTGTCAAAGTTTCTTCCCAGAAATGTCTGTTCTAATCTTGATGCAATCACAGAGAGGTAAAACATGAATTACTGACTGAACAGTAATTAAGTTAAACACAGATTACTGGTATTCAATTCCCATGCTGGCAGACCAGTGTTCATTACAATTAGCATCAAGCATCAGGGCTCTCTCTAGGGCTAGGCTCCCATAGAATAAAGTCCTCTCTGAGGAAAGAATAAATCCCAAAATACTGTCTTGGGAACACAGATAAGACACACTGACATAGGAAAAAAAAGTGTACTGTAAGTTTAGTAAAGCTTATGAATTTATTTCCAAAGAATCTATTTCTCCTTTTAAAAATGTTGACTTATAATTGCTATACTAACAGAACCAAATGGAATCACACAGCTAGACAACTGGTTATGGATCTAATTAATTAGGGAGAGATGTTGGGAGAATTAGACTGCTGTCACCTGTGCTATTCTAGCTGCAGCTGAGCTGGGTGGAAAGGTTATTCAGTTGGTTATCACTGTCTCCAATTCTAGGTCCACCAGCTTCACTGGATCATTGTAGAACTTCATCTGAAAGTGTACATCAGTGCAGATCATGTGTGAGCCATGCTTTTAATCAGACTTTTTTTCTAATGCAGGGTACTTTTCAGTACCAGGTTAGGCAGCAATAGCATGGGGAGTTACACTTTTTTTTTTTCAGAAAATACCCATTGGTGGGGCAATGACAAGCAGACGAGAGGTAGTAACCTCAACAAACATTTCAGTTACAGCTACAATAGGCTATGGAAACACAAATAACTAGTGACTGATACTAAAGCTAGCAACTTTTCATACTTTGCAGACATGTGCGTGAGAAACTGAGGTATACAGCACAGTAAGTGCAGACCCAGCACAGAAATGCACAGACAGTAACAGGATAGCTATCACTATGAATTTTCTGAAGGCTAGGAAAGGTCTTCCCAGCCTTGTAGAGATAAAGCCCTAGGCAGGCACAAATGCAGGTACTATGTATTTTAAAAGGAATACATTGTTAGTTGACAGGTTTGTAATGGGAATACAAGCCTGAGAAACCATTCATGAAGTGAATGTATAGGAAAATACCAAAAAGTAGTACAGTACTTCACTGAACTGAATAAAGACAGGTTAAACTACGTGTAGACTTCCCAACAACCCACAGTTCCTACATCAAAAGGCTGTATGATTAACAATACATGTGCAAGGGAATTTGCCCTTCGTAATTTTCCAGCTATGATTCCTCCACGCTCTAACATCTGTCAGCTTACAAATCCTTACCAGGACAGAGTCATCAGGCGTACATCCTCCATTAATATAATATTTGACATCCACAGCTTGGATCCTACCATCATTCATGAAACCAACCTAAAAAGATCAACAATAACCCATTTAGATTTTGGCATTCATTCATTTCTTCAATGGTTGTAGATGTTGAAAATGAACGTAACACACACAATTAGGATCATACTGTGCTATTAATTTCTGGGCAGCATTCACTGAAACAACAGAAGGGCAAGAGACCAAGAATCTATGCTAAGACAGCAGCTTTCCCACTTGGCATCTGTGATCTGTATAAGTACAGCATGTAACAAGCAATGTCAGCCCACTGGGAAAGGAAGAACCAAGGAAGCCCAGTGGCTTCCTGTGTATTGCCTGAGATGGCTGGTAAGTGCGTCATCTAGGAATGTTCACTGTAGACAAAGTCAAATCACACTCTGACTGTAAGAACAGTGTGTGGCAGATGGAGTGTGACATTTGTCTCAATGAATAAATGTTGTTTTCATCTCGCATCTCTCTCTGTTTGTTGCCACTAATAGTTCCTGAATTCTCAACATGAGCTACAGCTCATTTTCAACTTCAGGGAAGCATCTTATAAAACCTCTTTTTCTTTACCTATGTAGCAGAGATGGAAAAGGCAGCAGAAATTGTCCTAATGAATAGCTATGACTGATGACAGTGCATGAGCAGGGAAGAGATTAATTACCTTCATGGGATAAGTCTTCCTGTATGACACTGTTCCCATGAAAAACTAGCTGCTCCTTCGGGTGAACCTAACCATATGGACAGTTTAAAATAAACCTCTGCAGTTTGAGCTAGTTTGGCTTCCCATTCTCAGAAAAAAAGAAACAGCTATAAAAGGAAAAGGACATGAAGGGACAAAAAAAACCCCAACAAAACAAAACCCTACAGAGACAGAAGCAGAGAAAGGGCTGTACAGCAACTTTATCTCTTTGTTTCCTAGCTAGTAGGTTTTGTTTTAAAATTGAATTGATTATACTCATTTTCATTAATAGAACAAATATTAACCAGTGACACTGAAATACTTATTCACAGAATACAGGTAGGTATTTTTTCACTGCATTCTTGTGGCACTCACTTTATATTTGCCAATAAAAGGATGTCGGCCACCAGTGATTAACATATCATCCTCTCGGCTCAGAATAAGACGGACTGCTCTGCTGGTTCTAAATCAACAAAAGTAAAATTTCAGTCAAAATAAGAGATGTTATTGACAAGATGGCTATTCATCATGTATCCAGCTCTAGCCATGCATATAAACATGCACTAAGATTAAACTTAAATACCTTAAATATATACTTAAAGCTATGTCCAGAGCTCATACTTTTTTGCATTTACAATCATGTCAGAATTTTAATTTCACCTCTTAAAAGCCAACGAGATAACTCAGAGAAAACTATTTCAGAAGAAATTGTTATTTCAGTGTTAAGACTGAACTGTGTTAAAGTGAGTTACAGCGGTTGGTATTCAACCTTAAGCAAGAAATTGTCACCTCTTAGCTCTTCAGAATCGTACTGAGTAAGATTCCTTGGAGTAACACCAAAACATGGATAATAATAAATATATGAAAATGAGTCTAAAAATGCACATACCCTTTACAATAGTTACTTTTGAAAAAATGGACATAGAATGTAATAGAAAGTCCTAACAATAAAAAAAAGATTGTTTAAACTACCGAAAAAAAATTATTTTAGCATGGCCTGGTTAATCTAAAACACAGATAACATGGCCAAAAATAATCAAGAGCAGTTTGTACAATAATGACAGTAGTAACAAGAGAAATGTATCGAGCTAACCACTCAGATTACAAGATCATTTTGGCTAAGACAGGATGTAGCCTGATGTGCATTCTGCAGCAAACCAGTTGTGCTTATAAAAAAGGTTACTGTTCCCTGACAGCTAACTGCCAATATTGTCCTGACAAATTTGGAGGGTGGGGGATGGAGCTTTATGTGTCAAAATTCCTAAATTAATTCAAGTAGTAGTAGCAAAACCATAATATCTAATAGATTTAAGCTAATTTTGACTGAAAGATGTCAGGGACTGAACTAGAACTACTTGTTCTTAAAAGCTGTTTCACTCATGAACTCTTCCTTCTGCATCCTGCTGTGCTAGTGAAGTTCATATCTGGATGGTTAACGTCATGTTTTGAATATACATATAAAGCCTCAGTAGCTCAGGACTGGTCCTTTTGAAACAGTCCATCATTTCAAGAGTATTTCTAGCTTATACTAATACCAATTTCTTTTAGTTTTAATTTAATTTATCTACAGCTGCTTAACGTATAAAGTCTAACAAAACAAAGAAATGCCCTGAACGGCCTTACAAAATGTGAACAGTTAGGGTATTATGACTTTTTGGCTAGCAACTTTGGGAAAGGAGAAATGCAGCACTTTTTCACCCTATTTTCTCTTCATATCCCAGTACACACAGAGCACACTTACTTGTTCGCTGCCACTGCAGCAACTGATGCCAGTAAGCCAGCTTTCAGGAGTTTCCCACCAAACGCTCCACCAACTCGTTTAACATGGCACATGATCCTGTTGGCTGGAATGCCTAAACTTGCAGCTACCATCTCCTGTAAAACCAGTTTTAATCTTTTGTGTCAACTTGAACTAAGCCTGAAAGTTAGGTTCTGAAATAAAAACCTTTTCTAGAAAAGGGTTTCATAGACATTTCTAGTTTGTTGGTTTTTGTTTGTTTGCTTTTAAATCAGATGAATATAATTTTTCTTTTACCCTAGGTTAAATAGCAAGAGAACAACAAACTACTCAGCAGTGTTCACATTTAAAATCTCTACCACGGAGACTGTGAAAGGGCCATGGTTGGAAATGAAAAATAATACCCTTGGATTTCATTTCTAAACAGTAAAAAGCTTCAGGTGTAAGAAAAAGGGATTGTAACATAGCTTTTATTTTTATTACAAAGATAATAAATATTAACTTTATAATTCAAATAAAACCATTTGTTTTGTAATAACCTAAGGTCTTGCTAATGTCAGGAATATTCTTGCTTCAAATCATTTTCTCAGATACAAAGTTCTTCATGCTTTTTGGCTATTGGCAATATAACAACAATGGAAATTATAAAAGGAGCTGAACCGGGCTTTGAACACAAAATGCCAGTGCTGAGTCTGAAATACTAGCAGTTCATGCACCACAGCTATTGCTATGCAGACCATACGCTATGTCAGCATTTGCTTTACCATTTACCCTCATGAAAACGGTCAGAGGGCTGGAACTCCTCTCCTATGAAGAAAGGCAGAGAGTTGGAGTTGTTCAACTTGAAAAGAAGGCTCCAGGGAGACTTTATTGTGGCCTTTCAATATATACAAGGAGCTCCTAAATAACAGAGGAAGACTTTTTACCAAGGCCTGTACTGACAGGGCAAAGGGCAATGGTTCTAAACTGAAAGAGGGTAAGTTTAGATTGTGCGTAAGGAAGAAATTCTTTACAATGAGAGTGGTGAGACACTGCAACCAGTTGTCTGGAGAAGTTGTGATGCCCCATCATCGGACTCAAGCAAGATCAGGTTGGACAGGGCTTTGAGAAACTTGAACTAGAGAAAGATAACCCTGTCCATGGCAGTGGGGAAGATCAAATGATCTTTAAAGGTTCCTTCAAACCCAAGCCATTCTACATTTACGATTCTGGCATGGAGCAGCAGTCCCACCTACAGCTATTAGAGCTGACCAAACCCTCAGCAGACTCTGACTCCTCAGGGTCCTAAGTGGGACCTCAGTGGGAAGCTAAGAGGATGGAAGAGCCCCAGCATTCCACAGGGAGTTTTTCATACCTACACTAATGGGGCATGAGGTACTTTGTTCAAAAGAACATAAGAGACTTGTACTTCCTCATCCTCACAGCACAGTGGTCAATGTTTATCAGGATACAGCAGTACTACAAAGCAGCTGTTGTTGGATAATCCAGATGTCCAAATTCATGTTCCTACTGCTTCTAAACAATTAAGATGGATTTGTAAGCCAAACTTAAAAAGCTCTATTGTCACAGGTTCAACTACTTTGTCTGAGAATGCTCTGTATTACCTGAATAATTGCTGGATGCTGAGTTGACACATACACATTCATTTCATTATCCTCTCCTTTTGGAACAGCAAGCACACTCTGAGTCTCCATGTAAAAGTGTTCCTGTCCCCCAATGTGAATCTCCCCTGATCCAAAGAGAAAAACACAAGTGTTACTGGGGGAAAAGGACAGAAGAAATGAACCATGAAAGAAGTAACTGTCCATCACAATGTAAATTATGATAATCCATGTCAAATATTCTGATGCTTCTTGTAAGAAGGAGCAACATCTAAAATAAAAACACAGACAAAATTCCTTGCAGGATTACATTGGTCTTCTTTCAGTGGCATCAACAGAACTTAACAGCAGAACAATACTGCCTACAAGTGGTGACAATATTAAATAAAACAGATAAAACAAAGCATAGACATACTGGACCAGGTCAAGAAGGTGGCCACCAAGATGGTCAGGGTGCTGGACCACAGGATGTAGAGGAAGCTGAGAGAACTGGATTTACTCATCCACAAGAAAAGGGGTGAGGGGAGACCTTCCTGCTGTCTACAACTGCCTGATGGGACCGCGCAGAGAAGAGCAAGCCTGACTGTTCTCACAGATGCACAGTGGAAGGATAAGAGGCAATGAACACAAGAAATTCCAACTTGATACAAGAAAAAAACAATTCCCCATGAAAGTGGTCAAACACTGAAGAAGTAGGTGCCTATAGAGGTTGTGGAATCTTCACCTTTGGAGATATTCAAAAGCTGATCAGACATGGGCCTCAGTAAGCTGCTCTAACTGGACCTGCTTTAAGCAGGAGGTTGAACTAGATGACCCCTTTCCAACCTAATTATTCTGTGATTCTGTTTCAAGGACAGAGGATGCAGAAATCTTGAATGTAGTAGCAGGACCACAAGACCACTAGGTTTAATCACATTTTCTTCCAGGTCACCAAGAGCTTTCTCAGGCCTAATTGTTATACGGAAAAAAGGTAGAACTGGGACTTGAAGAACAGAAAAACCCAAATACTGACAACTTCCCACCAAATATATTTGCAGTTTACCTTCAATTACATCATCAACAGTTTCAAATGCTTCATCAACATTTCCTTGTTCTAATTTTCTTTTTGGCTCAAAGAACGAGTTGTGCTTTACAGCTTCCTGCAGTGGAGAAAGAGAGAAATAGGGTGGGGTTTTTTTTAAGTATTTCAAAGAATCTCAGCTTGTTGTGGCATTTTACTCTCAGGAGAAACACCATTCTCTTCAGAGATTTGAACCATCAGCTACCATGGTCAATGAACATCTGTATTTCATCACTTTACTTCCATTGTTGATGAGTTTGTGCATTCAGTTCCAGCAATTCTTTGTTGATGTAGCTCCTGTTACTGATGATAGCTGTTTCTGAAGGAAATGCATTCAGTTTATTCAACCTGCTTTTCTTTCTCCTGTATCTACCAAGTGACCAAGGGAGCACAGAATAAGAATGCAACCACATCATCCAAAGAGTGATGTCGTTAAGAGGGGAAGAAATCACAACTGAGTAAAAATGGAATCTGTTTTAGTATGTTTTGCTTTATTTCTAATAAGACTTCATTGGAGATTCAACTGTAATGAAACATTAGTAAGATTAAGAAGAGGTTACTTCTACTTTCATGCTACAAAGACTGTTCTGTTACACACCACGTGCATTATGGAAACAAGCTGTGCAGTGACTACAAGAACTATTGCTGGTTCCCTGCAAATGCATCCTTTGTTCCTTACTTCCACTCATGTCATTAACCCAGCACAAGTTCATTTCCCCTGTGACTCCAACATCACATTTCTAAAATGTTCTATATCCCTAACATCTTTCCCCTCTCAATCTCCCAACACTTCCTACCTCTCCAGCCTAACTTCGTGGGCTTGCTAACTGGACAACAGATACAAAATGTTGCAGATAATCAGGAGCTGATTGTTCAGCCAATATACACATGCTGGTTACCCAGCAGGTAGCTACCCAAAGACTTCTACGTGTTCACTGCCTTTTCCTCATTGAGAACATTAACAGAGCATGAAAGAAAAACTCATGTTTATTATTTTGAAACTTGTGGAACCTTAATACCATTGAGACCGTGGCGTATCTATCACAAGGGGTCAGAATTATTCAAAAGGTTGAAAATTTATTTACAGGGAGACTGACAGACTGGTTAACTGTATGTTCATGTTCACCTTGTTTCCTTAGAAAATCATGTTTAAAAAGCAAGTGAAGGTGGCGAACTGCTGCTTCAATTAATTGAATAGATTAAAAAAAAAGGCAAGAGAAAAGAATTATTAGTACCTCAACTGTTAAGATCACTGGTTCCAGCACTTCATACTCTATCTTCACTTTTGCAGCTGCTTGTTTGGCATGCACATCTGAATCAGCAACTACAGCACAGACAATCTGACCCACACAAATCACCTGTAAAATACACATCACTTAACAGAACAATGGATACAAATGGTTCCCATATGTGCTGCTGATATTCTTCTTTCATGTAACCACTATTCATGTTTCCTTCTTCGAATTTTGTTTTGACTTAAAATATTTCTATTTTTTAGATCATACATTATTAGAAATAGCAGTTTAACTGGGGAATCAAGGAAAATACAATATTCAAAAATGGATAAGTGATTTGGGAACCTAACTTTCAATGAAACATACTCTTTCAAAAACTCATACGATTTTGTGAGGTTTAATCTGTATTCTTCTCATTGAGATATTTTTCTCTAGGCAGAATATAATGCATATCAGTTATTTTGAAGTTGAACAGGGAGTGGGAAAAAATTGTAAGAATTGACCTTGTCATATGCCTAAAGTGATTCTCTGATATAAACACAATACAGAAATTCAAGAGTGAGCAATTAAAGTTTTATTATAAAAGGCTGAAAAAAATCAGTAAGAAGTTAAGAAAATCAGTCAAAAAAAGATTGTAGTTATACCTTGTTTCTTGCAAATATAATCTCCGGATCATCAGAGTAGTAAAACTCATTTGTAGCTGGTACATCATGAGCCGTTATGATGTCGAACACACCTGGTCCTTCTAAGGCCTCTGAGGTATCTATAGAACTGATTGGGATATAGGAAAAAGTGTAACTCATTACTTTTACAAAGGGATGCACAGAGGAAGGGAACACAATACAGAGGTATGTTTCTTGTACTGCCATAGGTTAAGACATGTCTTTTCCTTCTATCTCTGGCATGTGAAGAAGGGCAAGTCAAAGGCAATTTAAAGTTCTACTAATCTGCTTCATTTACAGGAAATAGTCTAGATGCAACAGGGAAATCACTGCCCCATCAGATTGCCTGAACTTCATTGATTTAAAAACCACTGCACAATTATGACGCTACAACTGCAACTTCCTAAGACCTCACAGCCCACACAGGTATCAAACTGATACAAATAATCATCTAAAAACCAGCATTCATATAGAGAATTGTCACAGAAATGGCAAGACCAGTATAAATGGAGAATGAATGGGAATGTATGGGTGTGGAAGGGTCAGAAAGAAGAGCAGAAGGTCTATAAGAATGGCATGTTTTGACAGCACGTAGTTTAGCAGGTCATCAAGATCCCAGCACATCTACATGCATCTTCTCTGAACACCCAGACAAAGGAGGGTGAATAAAACCTGCTGACTCACAGACAAGAGAGGGGATGTCAGCTCCTTCACAGTACCAAAAAGAGCATGTCCAAACACAGCTTACTATCGCCAATCTAAGAATAAGCCAGGAAATATGACAAGGACTCTATAGCTGCAGCCTATCCTCTCTGTCATCACAAATAATCCTGTCCAGACCATCTGGACACATCTCAGTGCATGAATGCTGGGCAGACAACTTGAATACGTGCATTTTGATGCCTGAACATTGAACAAACTGCTACAATGGGTGTATCATGGCACTGTGAAAAAAGCAAAAACTGCTTTCTTTCAAATAAAATCCTCTTCCCATCTTCCCCTCCTATATGGCCTCATGCAAGCTTTGCTACCTTGTTGCTGCAATGTTCTAGCACTATTTCCTACGTTTCTAGCTTTTTTGTTTTCTTCACAATACAGTAGAGATTTCAAAGGTATGCTGGTAAAGCTGAGTTTCACTGCCTGCTTGCACTGCACAGCTCAGCACTTTGCGGAGGTACCTATGCTAGCTCTAGGCTGGCTCACAGACCAGAAACAGTTCAGCCTTATTCGTATAGTAATATGGAACAAGACACTTAAAACCAAGCAGAGCCTTCTACTAGAGTTACAATATTGCTTCCAGCACCTGAGCCAGTGTGCATATCGGGCACGCTGTTCTGTATACATGACTCATTAGTCTGCTCTAAAAATCTCAAACAGCAATTCATAACAACAATACCTTCAGATACACTTTGAACACTTACACAATCTTAGCATGAGCTCTGGAACTAGTGACGACAGCCAGGAAGAGCTCCCCATCCACAGAAGGAAGGTCATCGATATAAACCGCTTCACCAGTGGCATGCTTAATTCCAGACTGGTGCATGATGGGACGGCCCACAGGATCCTGGGGAGACTGACCCAGGTCTATGTCCTGTACAAGCAAAAATACGCACCCCCACCCCGTAAAATAGTCACATTATTCTTACAGTAAGCAGAAAATCCAATGAAGGAACAACTGTTCATATTATCATCTTCTGGTTTAATATTGAGAAAATTTATATTAAATAGCAGACTACTGCTCCTGGGGATTTCCTTGACGTCCTAAGGAGCCTTCTGAGAGCCTAGCACAGGTTTGTCTACTTGGAATTTTCTCCTTAATTGTTTACATCAAAGTGATACAAACACCATTTCTTTTTCAGAAGGACAGTTTCCTCCCTTACTGGTTTGTGTCATGAAGCTCTGATACTTTCCGAATTATTGTCACAAGATTCTGCTCTGTATTTTACCAGTGTCTGGTATTTTGAGCTATTTCCGGCAACTCCTAGGATTTGTCTTCCTTGCTGAAAGACTGCAACTGATCAGTGTAAAGCAGTGGGACAATGTTGTTTAAATATTTCCTTCTCAATTTTATGTGTATGAATTTAGACCCTTATAAACCCTATTTTGCTAGGTCTTTCCTGAAAGCTGATTCCATGTTGCCAGTTAATTTTGCCACACAAACTAATTGTTGCCAACTTTCAGAACACTTTTTCAATTTCTGGGTCAGTGCTCACACTAACTTTTTCCTTTTCTATATTTAGAACTAGTTAATGGCTCACATCACAAAACCTTATTTCTTCTATAGCTTCCAGCACACAAGTGTTCTGGCTACACATTTCTACCTCCTGCGCTTTCTGGCACACTGCCTGCTGTAAGCTTAAGGCCAAGAACAGGTATTTTTCACCTGACCACCTAAAGTTCCTCAAATGGCTGTCTCAGCCAAACCATCGCAACTTTTCCACTAACAGAATGATCAGATATTTATCTTTCAGGATATGCATTCTATTTTTTCCCCCTTAATTTTAAAAGCTTAATGTTCAGATGACGAACTCCACACAAAAAATAGGGACCTGCAAAAGTTAGATAGAAGTTTAAAGGGAAAAACTGGATTTTCTGGGTTTCTAAATTATTTCTGTTGCTTGGTGCCAACTGAGTTGTGTAACAAATTGTTTCCATTTCGGTTCTTTAGACATTTTCTTGCAGCTGGGGAATAAACTGCTGAAGTCATAGAGAACTGGTTCCTTTGATCCTGGCCCCTTCTGTAAGTCTGTAGCGTCTTTTTTTTTTATGACAACTGTCTTAGCTTTGCACCAGTTAGTCTGTATTTTTGCACCAGTTTGTGTATATTTTGCTTCACCCCATAATACATCAAGCTGGATAGGTGGTGCCAGCCTGGGGCCCGCGGCACCGCAGGACTGGTGAGGAGGGGGTGGGGATGTGGGTGAAATGGGTTATGGTTGGGTACGACCCTGGAAAGGGGAAGGGTCTGAGGGGGCTTCCGGCCAAGGGGGCTGGGGGTTTGTTTTGTTGTGGGGACCTCGTGGCGAGTGGTTGGTGCTCCGGGCAGAGCCAGCGTCTTGCCGGGCAGATCGGTCTAGGAGTCGGAGTTTGGAAGTTTTTTTCCCCTCTCTCTTACTCTCTCAGCCCCACGACGGTTTCCTGGGGAGTTTGCTCCCTTCGGGTGGGTTTTCTTTCCTTTTTTCCCCTTCTCGGGGTGGAATCCTGTATCATTTGTTCTACCTTTTTCCTCCGTTCCTTAAATTACTCATTAGCACTAGCATTGTTAGTAACTCCCTAAGTTTCATCTATATAATTAAATAGTTCTTATCTCAACTCCTACGGGCTTTTCCTCGGTTTGTTCCTCTGACCCTTCCTCACCGGGAGGAGGTGTGTGGAGGGTGGAGTGGTAGCGCAGCTGGTCGTGATAAAACCACAACAACTCTGAAGGAAGCTGAAGATGATGACTTGAACAAA
Source organism: Rhynochetos jubatus (assembly GCA_027574665.1). Classification (NCBI taxonomy): domain Eukaryota; kingdom Metazoa; phylum Chordata; class Aves; order Eurypygiformes; family Rhynochetidae; genus Rhynochetos; species Rhynochetos jubatus. The sequence goes on along the minus strand of CM050654.1, from coordinate 14,368,900 downwards.
TTTAAAGTATTAAAAGCTAAAACGTTATTCTAAAGAATATCTGAAAATAAAAACAAAAGTTTACCTGGATTCCATTTGAATTTTCTTGAGGTTTTCAAAAACTTGAGATTTTTACTTGTGTATTGAGGGTATCAAAATACCAAAAATCCTTACAGGAGTTCCCACCATGACCTAGTCACAAGGGTGAGCTCAGAAAACCCAAAACGTATTCTTTGCTGCCCTCTGCTGCTGACTTCTCCTTGAATACTCGTTATTTTGATCAGATAGCCATAAAAAACTTCATCTTGATTCCTGAGAGCCCTCTGTAACCTTAATAGTGTACGTTGAGACAAGAATACTAAGTGATAGCTACAGACTTGCGTTTTCAATCTTTTTTATGGTCTTCTCATTGTTTCCAGCTGGGTGGCATACTGTAATATACCAAATCTGTGCAGTCTGACAATGGAGTTTAGTCAGCGCATTTGTCTTTTGAGAACAGTTTAGAAGTAGTGAGTATACCTGTATGAGTCTATTTTTACAGCCAAGGTTTTTTTTAATTGGGGTAGTTAAAATCAACCATTAAGAACCTGCTGCCTTCAATCTTTTGGAAAATATGTACCTGAGCCTCACAGCAAGGGTCAGGCTTGAACCATGACTTTTCACCAAGTCTAATAAAGCATGGAACAATCTTAGAATAAAATCACTTGCCTGGTACATTTGGATACTCCTGGGCATTTTGGTCTGGAAATCTTGTAGGACAGTCCTATATTCCACTGGTATGCCAGGATAATGGCAAGGATCCTGAAAAGGAAGGGAATTACCATTACAACTCACATTTTGAACATTCCAATTAAAAAAGCCAACAACCACAATCACCAAATACAACCTCTTTATACAAGAAATTCCTTCAAGACTCTCACAAGCTAGAAAGACTCTAAATTAACAATTTGAAAACATAGTAGTTTTGAGATTTCACTAAATACTTTAAAATTTATTGGGTTCAACAAATACGCCTGTTTAAAGTGAGCAACATAAAGCAGGGATAGTCAGAAAAGCTTTGTTCTGGGGTCTGATCAAAACTATCACAGAATCACTCCTAATAATAGTGAATTACCTAGTAATGATAATACAGAGGAAAGAGCTCAAGGTAACCCAGAAGAGAAAGGCAATAGGGAAACTTTTCCTCGTAAGAACAGATTTAAGACAAAAATAAGTAAATTCCACCTAGAATGTATTGGGAAGCGAAATTTTAGTAACCCCTTTCCCCAGTCAACAACTCATACAAGAAGGAGGGTTGGTTTAACACCTACAGTTATTTCCCAAATAGAATAGAAATAAAGGCTTTATGTTTTGAACTACAGACAGATGGATTAAGACCTCATGTATGTTTTCTTTGGGTCTGGGAGCTCAGTACTGATATGTTGTCCCATTAACATTGTGCGATTTCCTGTAAAGCCTAAAGTCCAACGTAAAGATACCTGAGCACCTAAAAGTTAAAGGGGCATCTCTCCATCAATTTCTTCAGGAGTTAAATGTCTACATTCTGCTGTAGGTCTGAAGGCCAAAGACAATACTCAGCACTTTGTACAAATTGCAAGTATCAGCAGACAGAAAAAACCCTTTCATTTGCTTGCCCAAAAGCAGACTTGCTTGCCCAAAAGCAGACATGGAGAACTAACTTACCATTGTCTTCAATGACTGCAATACTTCCAAGAAAAATCTGTAGAAGAAACTGACTATCAGAGTTTTCTTGTAATCTACATTTGCACCACTGGCTGAGTCTGGAAGAGCAATTTCTTTAAGAACTAGTCTGCAAGCTTCATCCAACATTTGTTCGTTCCAGTGTCTGTCAGGAAGAATGATAGATACAATCAGACCAGGTCGCAAAAAAATAAATACAATTAGCAGCAGTATCTTTGCACCATGGATTACAGGCATAATCCTGCTCCCAGTGAAGCCCAAATATTAAGGATGGCCTGCAATCTTGAAAATAGTGTAGGCCAGTGTTGCTCAGAGAAGTGAGGTCCCTTAAATCAATGGAATTTGAGCCTATGACAGCCTTAAAAAAATAAACACATAAAGCCTATTACAGCTTTAAAGCCGATTTAAGAGTCTTACATATTAACGCTGTTCTGTAGATACTGTCCTATATTTAAAGGAAAGTGGATAATGAAATCGATGCAAACTGCAGATGCTTTCAAAGATCTGATTAGTGCTGGATAGTTGTTGCATTTTCTGAAAAGCCTGTCTGCTTAAAGTACCTCACCACAGGTAATTCTCCATAGTTAAACAACCCTAGATATCAAAACACATCTGTTAGAATAAACCTAATCATGTGAAGCAGCGAGAAATAATGAGTACTTCAACTAGCGAGGCAGTTGTGTACCAAATGGTAAACCAGTCCAGCGGGACTCTGCTTAGATAAGTGGTTTTATACTGCTTGAGTTATTTGCACTTTTTTTTCCCTCTAAACCTTGGAAAGATGCTGCAAAGTGAAGGGCATGTCAGGAAATCACTTCAAAGGTTACTAGGATCTAGTTAATGAAGAGATACTGAAAGGTTAGGGCTTGACTTGTGTTCCTAAGTTTATTGGGCACATCTGAAATTCTCACTCCTTGTATCTATATTAGAGCCAAACACAAGGACTCAAGAACACTGATACTACAGAATTATGAAACCTACAGGGTACAGCATCGTTTACCAATGCTTGGGTTCAGGTGCACAACTGACTATGTATACCTCATCCCCCTATCTCACAGCTCATCTCTCAGGCCTCTCTGCATACTTCACACCAGAGTTGCACCCATGTGCAGACTCCAAAATGTAACAATTCTGAAAAGTCACCATTAAGGCTTGACCAGATCACTCACTTGAACGTATGTGGCTTATACAGCCAAGTGAAATCTTTCTGTACTTTCATGCTCCAAGGAAGTGCACCCAAGCTCTCAAAGTCCCTTTATTAGAGATACAGAGAAGGCAGAGAAATTGTACCTTCCGATAAGTGTCCAACAGGTCTGTTTTGCACAGACTGTGGTTGAGAAAGCGCCTCCATAGAAAATGCTTAAATCCTTTATTATGTCTGTGCCTTCTTCAAAAAGGACTCTCATCCCAGCATTGGTTACTGGGAGAGCATTTTCCCGTCTTGGTGCTTGTCGAAATGCAGATACATACTCCCCCTGAGTGAGATCAGACAGATGTGGGTAACCTGCAGACAGGTAAGTATCTGAAAGCAGAACTTGTTAATGCACTACATGAAGCAAGAGAATAAAAAACAAAGAGCACAAATTCAACTTCCTGAGCATTTAACACCATATGCTTCCTTCTTCTCATCTTTCAGTAACTTTAGCTTCTTTGATTTCCCAGCAGCCCATACCCAACCTTCCATCATGTACACAGTTTGGATAACCTACATTTTTCATGGTAGATAGCTGGAAGACAGGCATCTTGTAGAGTGGAGGAGGATAGTGGGGGTTGCATTTATAATGAGACCAAAAGCTTAGAGGCTTCAAAGTATTGCCAAACTTCAGTACTCAAATAACATGACCCATAATTCTCTTCTAAGATCCCATATCCACTCTTGGAAACAAAATATCCTTTAAAGACTATTATTCAGTTCAGCAACATTTACGGCAGCGCTACACACATGTCCAGTCTTACCTCATTGTAAGGAAAATCCTCAAGAGAAAACAATGCTTTACCTGCTTGATGCCAACCACATGACAGGTGAGCAGCCTGCTTTGGTGAGGACTATGGCAGCTTGTCCAAGACCTCTTTCTGTAGGGGGTCTGGACAACTGGTATTGCCCTCATCATTTCAGGGTAAACTTCTGTCTAAGTATCACTCTTCACATATCACCAGCTACCTACTGAGTTATGTTTTTTGGCTGAAACTGCGAGAGAGTAAGGCAGTGACAGAATCAAATGTAAGGATTTCAGAGAGTGAGCAGTAATAGTGTTACTTTAAACACAGAGATTATGCCCCACCTGCTCTTTATTTAATAGCCCTGAGCTCTGCATAAAGCAAATCTAAACAAACTAGGAACTTACCTTCCTAGAGTGGGGAATATGGACAGAGATTAAGACCTCTTCTGGCATAATGGTATCGTTACCAACTCCATCGGCAAAAATATCGCTCAAAGGAATCTGTCGCTTTCTTCCTAAAAAAGAAATCCGAAATCCAAAAACTTCTGTAAAATTGTGCATCACACATCAGTCATCTTTTATTTGGCAAGAAATACCTGCAGCCTTCCTGAGTAAATAACTGCGGACTTTATGTAACAAATTATCAGTGGTATACTCTATCAATACAGATGACTGCTCCATCTTTCACAGAGTCCTAAGAAGACACCAGAGATCAATCCCCATTCTGTAATCCTCCCTTACTGATACTGCCATGATGATCCCATCCCCATTCCTGTCAACCTGTTCCAAATCTCTGCAGCTGCTGTCATCACTACCTGTCCTAAACCACAAAGAATGAAGAAAACTGAATGAGAGAGAGCTGCTGCAAAAGTAAAAAAAAAAACGTGTTTGCTATTTGGGGTTTTTTTCTTTGTTCTGAGATTTGAACACTTCTAGAAGTCTAGAGGGGAATAAATGATATTCCTTTTCCTTTCTCTTTTTGGTATATTATTCTGAAAGGGAATATGTTTGTCATTCTATGATATATACTATTAAAACTGGAATTTTAAAAAGGGAACAGGACAAAAGTCTGCAAGGAACCTAGATCTTGAAGTTCAAGCCCTTTCAGCACTTGAACTTCATCTATGCTGCACTGGGTTTGCCAATATCACTACACAGTTAAGCTAACAAGCCTTTTGGAAATGCAACATTTTAACACATATAATTGCTTCTATTGGTTAAACAAGCTCCACTGGCTCAAGGAGATTTGTTGTTGGGATCCAACTGTACCAGTAACACACTGTCAAGTAGCACTGTGGTTCTGCAAGAACAGAGACACATAAATATTGTACAGATGGAAACTGACAGTGATTCACCACTGTGGAATTTAACCATGTGTGTTTGACAGCTAAAGTCATAGAGTATTTTTTACTAGTCTGCTGTGTCCTTTGTACTTTGCCTGTGCTACCTAAGGGGTCCCATGAACGCAATACTTCAAGACTGGCTGCTTTACAACAAGATTATTTACTTCCTGTTACACATGATGATGACACTGTAACCTGTTCATCCTAAAATATCACTTAGCTTTAAAATTGAATTCCTCAAATATAACTATTGTGACAGCAAAACTTTTACTAAAGGAATTTTGTTTTGCTGAAGTGTGACTCTGAAAAATAACAGTTAAGAATAGCAGCACTGGCATTTCTGGATTTTTGCCTTTGCAATTCTATTTCTTTGCATACCTAGATTATTGTCCAAACCCACCTGTGACCTAGAAAGGTGCAATTTCTCTTACACCGTAATCTAAGATAAATACTAAGAACTAACAGAGTTTCTGTAACCTCCTTTGCTTGAGCCCTCCACTTTTCCTATGTTTCGTTTATGACTGTTTTGTAAAGGAATATGGTCCCAGCATATACCTTACTGTCCCAGCAGCAAAGTTCTGCCAGGTTAACAGAAAAAGATACCAGTCAGTGATCCTATTAATCTCTCAAATAAGTAGGCTCATCATTAGAATCATTGAGTCTGAAGATGCAAATATTTGTACTTTTACTTATCAGAACAAAATTCTGACAGGTATTTTTCCTCTCAATGCCAAACTATGCAGGAAGAAGTAATGAAAATGACACAGCATAAGGTTTTGTGTATCTGTTCCAAGAAATCCTGGCTCAACAACAACAAACCCTTAAGGAACGTATTTCAGGGTTTTGAGTGGAGTATTACACGGTTGGAAATGATAACATGCATTCTGTCTGGATCAAGGGCAAAAGGGACGTAAGCCACCTTGAAGGGAGAGCATGCAGTTCCAGGCCACCAGACAGCTCATGCTTCCCAATAATTTCATCAACCTTCCAATGTAAGGTAGTGCACAAGAAAAGGAGCAGGTAGAGGGAGTATATATACAGTGACGGAAGGAAACTGAGGAAATGGGCACAGAAACAGGTGCTAGACTAGTGGCTCCTCTATCAGAAGTAAGTACCTGAGGAACGTGAAGCCAGAGTTACTGTCAGGGCCAGAGAGTGATTTTAAAACCAGGGCAAACCATCAATTACAGAAAAAAAAACCAAACCCTATCAAGGAGGTAGTATACAGCTACTCAAATTATGATATGAGTGTGTACAGTAACTCACTTCCCACAGAAGTACATGTGAACTGGTTGGTCTGAACGCTAACCCTTGATATAAGAATCTTTGAAGTGTTCTTCATTTGCAAATCGCTTCTCCTGCAGATGTGTGAAAGTGGGAAAAGGGTTCCTTAACAAATGATTACCCCTTGTTACTTCCCCTCTCCCCATACTATAGGAGTCTGTACCCCAGCACTACTACAGACAGGCTGTCTCCCCTTACCTTTTGATGCCAGATGGAGCATACAGTTGCTGGCTGCCAGAATAGGATTCAAGTCTGAGGTTGATTTCCTGCTTATGATGTTTCCACCTAATGACTTGGGAAAAAAAGAAATGAATGTCACCTTTCTCCATCACTTCATTTTTCTGTGAAGTGACAATATAACATGCAGACTATACATAAAACATATACATATTAAAAGCTCAGAAAGATGCATTGCTAGAAAATTCACCACTAAAACCAGGATTTAAAATGCAAGTTTTACACGTGGTCAGGAGCAATTTCACATTTGTAACAATTGTTCTTGCAAGTAACTACACAACATACAGCAACGTTTCTTATCTGTTCTCCACCCAGAGTTCTTAACTGCTGCAAGACAGCACAGAAAACCTTTGTCTTCTCTGCAGGCAACTCTGAGATTGCATTTGTCAAGATGTCCTTCACTTGAGAGAGGCTGCAGGCAGCTCCCAGAGTTAAACCTGTAACCAAAAGATTATGAAAGTATAACACGTGCATTGCGTTATTGCCTGGGCTTTAAACTATGTGCAGAGCTAGGACTGCTCAAGGGGAATAGAGGTAGGTATAAGGTGAGGGGACTTTGCTTATTAAAGGGACTGTGACCTTCCAGTTCATGGGGGTAAAATTTAATTAAAAAGGAAATCCATTCTCTGCTTCCATTTGCCCATTCCAATCACTTCCCTTGCACCAACTTTGAGTAAATGTTTAGGTGGTGTTTCATCCAAAGGTAAGCCAGCTTCAAAATGCTTCAACAGGCTCTTCCTATTTTTAAACATTATTTTCATCAGAATTTGATCTTCATTTGCATACATACGTTATAGTTATTGTCCTAAGGTAGTTAGTATTTGAAAAAACAACCCCAAACAGTCCTAACACTGACTGTGGTATTCTTTTTCCCTCTAGAAAGACAGCCTATAACTGTATGCATTTATTTGAGTTGTTATGTATTTTTTAAATTATACTTTTTAAAAATGTCAATATTCTAAAATGGTAAACAGTGTCCTTCTACTCAGAATTATTAATAGACTTTATTTATGTACGAATGTTTTGAATGAACGCTGGAATTCAGTCACAAATCACAAATATAAACCAAAACATCTATAATTTTCAAATGACATTTTATTAATCAAGTAAAGCGTTACTAAACATTCTGTATTTAAAACAAACACTTATTCAAAACATGCTTTGCATTTAAATCTGATTAAAGAGAGGAAACACTATTTCTGGCTGGCAAACCAAACTACGTAACTCTCACTTTAGAACTAGTAAGTTGCACCAACTCATAACTACATTTTATTTAAAGATTAAAAGAAGCAATAAATATCCTCCCTGATTCTTTTCAATTCCCAACCATTTCTCAGCTAAGAACAAACTCATCATTGACTGAAAGTGGATGACTGATCTGAAGTGAAGTGAAAAAGATATTCTAAATGCAATGACCGAATTGTCAAACAGTTTACCACTTCAAAACAGTGTCTTCAGGCATACTGCAAGTAATTTTCATCAGATAGAGGGTTTGACTTTCCTTGAAACATTGGTAGTAAACTTGCACAACGTAATTTATATTTAATTAATTGAGGCTAATATAATAAGTTTAAATCTATTTCCAGTTGTTATTTCTAATTTCAATAGAATTTATTTAAAAACTAAAACCTAGCCTAACTTCATGCTCATCTTAACTACATAGATTGAGGTACAAGATTTCTAATCTACAATAATGAATGCTGTTATGATTGAGAACAAGAATAGTTAATGCATATCAGTTATGCCAGTTCAATCACAGCCCTTTTTCTAATGCAGACAAGCATGCCATGTTGCTAACTCTGTGGTTCTGTATGGGTCTCTCTGCTATACAGCCTAGCGTGGTACAGAGATCACAAAGCAAACATTGCATGACTTAGCAGCACAAACAGTATTACCAGAATAACTACCTTTGCACCGTTATGACTAACGGGACCCAAGATAATATCGCTGGTCAGTACTGCACTGTGTCATGAAGACAAAACTCTGGATCATGCACTGGGACAGTGGCCACCGCCACCCTGACCTGGGAAAGAGCCAAGCGTGCTTAGGAATGAGCTGCACAGCACTGTGGAATGGAGCAGCATCCCTTACTGCAGGGCATTCTCCTGTGTCTGAACAAAGTAAAGTTTACTGACCGTCATCTGTGCTTTTCACCACATTCAGATCTGGGATCCTTGCAGGAGCAACAACAACTGGATGGAAAACGCCTCTAAATTTCATCTCAGGTCCTACCAGATAAGAACAGACTTAGACAAACAACAATTTCCATAATGACGTCTCCAACATAGTGGAGAGTAAGCTTAAGGTTGAAAATGCAAAAAGAATGCTAAACGTAGCCCCACTCCTCCCACGCACACGGGAACGATGGCAACAGGAGCCATTCTGAGTGCATACATACCCACAGTGGTGTTCCCAACTACAAGAGGTGCTTTGGGGTGCGCTGCTTTCAGATCCAGCAATTCATCTAAGCATACAGGAGAAATCCATGTCATTTGCTCCCCATGAAAAAACAGAGTTCTTTTTGGTTTGTGTTCAGCCATTCTCTGATGGGGAAATACGGCAGATTTAGACACATAGACAGGTGCAAGGTCTAAGAGACACTAGATTGAAAATCAAAAGAAATTCTTAAACACTGGCAGTTATACTTAATCCTTCAAAATTGGATTTTGAATACAGAAATGGGACTGTTGTGCTGAGCCTTTGCGCAGGGATGTATTTCTAGACTGCATGGGTGAAATATCTTCAATTAATTCCAATGGTCTAATAAACAAGATTGATAATAAATAGATCCCAAGCAAAAATGTAGGAATAGATCCTGAAATTGCTGAAATTATTACAAAAGTGATTAAAAAACATTTAGGGAGGCGTTTGCACACAGCTTGCTTGGAGGTCACCAATGACACTGGCAGCAGCATCCCCTTCTAGACTAAGCATGCATGTGGATGTATCTGGTTCTTCTAGCATTGTTACTGACCACTTGGAAATAGCTTGTGAAGTAGAGGTGTTACAACACAGTGTCAAGAACCTCTGTCCCACAGTTACCAACCTTTCTGCGTAAGCAGAAAGGTAATTACAGAGAATTTGGCTTTGTAGATTAACAATAATGTAAAACAAGCAGCTTTCAGGGGATTTACATACTAACAGCAGTAGAAAATAGCAGAAAATACTATTTTCTAGGGAATTTTTGACTGCAGTCAATAATGAAGGCTATCTGACACTTTCCATTCCAGTGCCCTTATCTCAGCTGCTTATATTTTTGTCATACTTTAATCACTGGTGCTAAACACTCTGCAGTGTGGGTGGCTGAGGCTGACATTTTGACACAAAAGACCAACAAAACCATTAAGCCATAAAATGAGGAAAATGCATTCTTTTGCCAATGTTAGAAAGTGTTTGCTATTCCATTTCCCAAGAAGCATTTGTACCTTCAGGTGCTGCACTGAAAACCCATTTTAGGTTATTTCTTTCTCTTCTCTCTTAATATCTAATTCTGCAACTTCATTTTCCCAATATGATTTTTTTTTGTATGTGAATATTCAATTAGCCCATTGGAAAAAAAAAAAGGAATATAATTCTGGATTTATATTGAAATGTTACGACATTTCTTCTGATGAATTACAGCTAAGCACTACTTCTGAATGAGGTATGAACTACGGACTACTAAGGAAAAGACAGACCTAAAGAATAGTCTATAAGCAGCAAAATTTACCATTAGTTCTGGAGGAAATATAAGCTCCTGGGTGGGATCTAAGGGCTGGAATTCGTCTTCAGAGAACAGTCTGATAGAAACCTTAAAAAGAAAGAAAACAAGCAAAACCCAAGAATTTTCTCTCATCATTAATTCCATCCCCAAAAAAAGGCAAAACCAAAAGCAAACCATGAGAGTGCCACTGAAGTCAGAAGAAAATTAGTGATTCCATTATCATCTGGATTTGATGCTAAATTACCATGCATCATTTGGAGCTGCTGAGGGAAAGGAAGTGTTCGTAACAGTTTCTCGAAGTACGCTGCTAACACAAATGACAGCGTAGAGACAAGCAACTGAAAGACTAACTACAGGCGTCCCGCAGTTCTGCTGGAAGAAAGCAGCTGTTTTCATGACAACCTGCAGTACTCAAGAAGAAATGAAGCAGATCAGATATAATTGAAAGAAAACTGAGAACAAAGTCAAATATTTATATGGATAAGAGGCTTCATATAAAATTACAATCATAACTTATTTTTAAGAGTCTATCAGTTCTTCAGACTCAAGCCAGCCGTTTGATTTCCTAACCAGAGACTAGTGGTTGCCCTCAGATCAGCACCGATCATTAGATTTAAGACAGTTCCACACATGCCCTAATTTCTTGCACAATGCGGTGATTACTGTATGAGTAAAGCTGAGACTATTAATATTCCCGAACTTGAAGAACTGCTCAAATCTGAGCTCTGGAGCCAAACTACCTTATACCAACTATCTGCCCCATCATCACCTCCTCATACAAATACACACAAAAAATTCTTAATTTTTAGAAACATCTCCAAACTTCTTGTGAGGAATAATAAAATATTTTATTTTACAAATAATATTATGTAAACCAAATAAGATGGATAAAAATGGCAGAGTATACCACATTTACTTTAATTACAAGAAAAAAAGACATGCAATATTCTATGTTCTGTATCTAAACAGGACAGGTAAAATACTTAAACCCCTACCTTCTCTTCCTTGTCAAACAAATCATCTTCCTGATCCAAGCAACACTTTCCAGTTGCTTTCCTTTGACAACAAACAGATTCCTAAAGTAGGAATATTCCATTAGTGAAATATTACCCAGAATGGCAATGAGTTAAATCCTGCTTAAACTCATGAGTGTCTCTTTATATTTCAGTAAACTTCTAGATGAAGTTTAATACTAAGCTAAATCAGAAGAATTATGTTTTAAAGAAGTGATATTCAAAACCATCTTAAAATCATTGGAAGTTGATGTCCTTAATACAAAATAATTCATACTATGTGAAATTCAGTTGACTGTGTGAGAGCACACATAGATGGTCTGCATTGTTTCTTTCACCCATTGTTCGCTCTCCCATTTATTTCACTGTAGGTTTCTGACATGTTGCATTTCATGATAAATTTACTAAGAAAATCAATCCAAATTCTGCTTTCATTAATGCCGGTACTGACCCACAGTAAAACACATGGAGTTACTTCAGATTACTCTTCGTAATCCAGGCTAGACACCAAGTCCATTTCTGTTAATCCATTTCTGTAATGGCTTAGGCCACTATACACCTAACTCAGACCTGTATCTCTTAACAGAGGAAAGAGATGATCTTAGGGAAAATCTTGACCGTTTGTATACATACATACACCCATGGGCACAATCCAGCCTTCCTATCATCACTACTTTTTACCTTACAGAAGGTTTTACAGGCATCTAGGATCGGCCTATATCCAGTACAGCGGCACAAGTTCCCTGAAAAAGGGAAATCAGTATGAAAAAACTTTGTTCTAAAGCATGTGGCTTCAAAATGTCCTATCTTTATATGAGGTCTGTGTTTTAGAAGCTGAAGAAGCTTCAGAGCTTCTCTTTTCTCTCTGAAAGACAAAAAAGTCAGTGTCACAAGACTTTGGACCCTGCAGATCCTGAGGAAAAAGGGATTGTTTCAAGGGGAGTATGAAATACATGAGAGATGTGGTACAGGGAATGCTGAATATGCAGGAGAATGAATGCTGAATATGCAGGAGAATAAGAGATTGTACAATACTCTTCATCCACTTACAACAATTTCCTTCTTCCCCCAACTTATTTCTAATAGATGGAGGTGTAATGCTAACCTCTTTCACTATGTTCACCCCACCTTTGGTGCTGCTGTGAGCACAGTGGATGACAGAAGGCTATTTTACCTGCAATAAACGCTTACACTTTCCCTGAGTGATGAAGGTCTGCATTTCTCTATCTTATTTGACTCTTTTATTCCAACCATAAAGGAGATCTCCTGTGAGGCTTAGGGCATTCTCAACTCCAGATGTAACGGGATCTCAGAGACCTTCAGATGCAGGTACTTCTCCAATATGACATCATTTTTGCGCATCCGATTTGAAGCACTTCAAAAGACACTTATAGGGATGTTTTGAACACCTGTCCCCAAAACAATTCACAGCTCCATGCTTCATTTTCCAAAAGAAAAGAATGCCAGGGAATACAAGGTCTGTATCCACTAGCAACTCTGCCAGGAAGCAGAGTTTGTATAGAGTACATACATACATGAATGCATGCATGTGTACTCACACAGACACAAACTCACATACACAAAGTATCTGAAGAATATGGCTGAAGGACACAGCTACAAACTAAAATGTGGCAATATTTACCAGCCAGAGCTGCAACCATCTGCTCTGAAGTTGGTTCTGGGTGGTTTCTTAGCAAAGTGTATATGGACATCACCATTCCAGGGGTGCAGAAACCACACTGGGAGCCATGGCACTTGGCAAGCCTTTCCTGTAATGAAACATCACAAATAGCACTCCTTCCAGTGTACATCACCATTCTAATGCACTCTCTCTTTAAAAGGATAGTCCATAATAAATGTTGTCTTCACAGTAAATCAGACTTTTTAAGTCAAACAATTTAAGCAATCTCAAAGAATAATTACTTTGGGGGTGATGCCCAGGCACATGGTACTAAGGAAGCTAATTAACCTTCAGTGGATTCTGTCTTGCTTGCATTCATACTGAAACATCAGCTAAGGGGGCGTTGTCCAAGATGTGCCATTAGCCCAAACAGAGCACAAGGCTGATCCACTCCAACAGTTCTTACGTACCAACTATTTCATCAGGCTTACAGTATTAAAGCAAGGTCCATCATAGCTGTATCTCCTCAGCCTTGATCAACCAACCATCAGAAACTTCCGCTGCATTCTGTTATCATTTAGCAGGGAGAATAATCATTGTGTGAAACTGCCATGCCCTAAAAGCACTGTCACTCAAGCCAGCCCATACAAAAGAATAAACCAGTAATCCTCTTACACAGTGATACTGCACTCTCACCTGAACTGGATGAACCCTGGTTTTTGTGCTTCCAACACCTTCCACTGTGGTGACTGCCGCACCATACAAGGAGCAAATGGGAAGCAAACATGCATTTGCTGAATAATGTCTTTGAAACATAAAGGAGAATAAAGAACATGAATATTAACTTTATGAATGTCATTTTGCAGTCAACCGAGACAGTTCATACTTACTAAGCAGTCATTATCATAATTGAGAATGAGAATTAAAGGATGAGATTAAACTTTATAGAAGGGATCACTTACTAGCTGTGTCTCCTGTCCCTAAAAATTCTGCCTATGAGGACAGTTGTGTAGAATTTATACCTTCCTTAATACTTCAGACTTTTCTAATTGTCCTCTTGTCTCTCTTGCCCACAAGCAACCTGTCACGTGTGTTTTGGAGGAGGAAGATGAGGAAGGGAGGGCTGGTGCAGCTGTTTGCAGGAAGTAAAGAATTCCTGCTGAAAATTGGTAATCAAATTTCTGACCCAAGGGAAACGCTGATGTAAAACAAATGTCATTCTACATAGAAACAACATACCAAAATAAAAATTCTTCAAAGATTTTCATAATTAGCAATGTTTTAATACAGCTGAAATGTTTCTTTTCAGGCATCATTCTGACTGTTTCAATTTCAGCTCTTATGGTAATGCGTTTGAGCATATCTCAGCAAATTTACAATATAGTTGAATGAACAGTATTTTTCAGTGTTTTCTTTTGGATTGAAGTGACCCTTCTTTTGGATTCTTTTACTATTAACCACAGATTTTACTACTTTGTTTTTAGAGTTTCATATCTGGAAATGGTATCTATAATCATAAAAGTCTGTGTGGTTTTCAAAATTTCTTTTAAGGATACCGTATCTTCTTTGAAGCTGGCTCATAAGTTGATATCATCACCGTGCAAGCACCACAGCCACCTCCTCCACAGCCATACTTGGTTCCTGTAAGACGGACTGAAAATGCTGGCGTTAGGGAAAAAACAAAGATCAGGTTTCCTTCTGGTCTTTATTCTGCTCAAAAGCTTGAGGCCACCTATTTTCCTGAACTGCTAAGGTACACAGGATTGGTTTGGTATGACAGTGTATGTATCAGACTCCTTTCTATGTTGGATTAAAATTTTCAGTGAAAAAAAGATTGAACCTAAGGAATGACATGACCAGAATCCTCTTCCCAAGAAAACAGAAAACTTGACTCTGACTTCTTTTGGAAGAGGAATAAGTTGGGACAGAAAGGGAAAAGTGAAAAATCATTTTTCAAGTGAAAATATGAAGGGAAAAAATGTGAAATGGGCAAAATAGCTATCTATATATCTGAAGTTCCAGTGGAACACTAAAACCAATATCCCAGTTTTTCACAGAATCCCCATTTCTAGTCAGGATATTAACCTTGCATCTCATCTGAAAGATCACACTTAAGAGAAGTGCTCATTTCTGTGAATCTGGACCAATGGCCAATCTGAAGCTGTGAATCAACAGCTAATTTAATGCTCTACAGCCACCAAAAGGAAGATGCCTTACTTTTCATTTCCTCCTCCTCTTCTGTCCTTCCTCTTCCCAGCATTACCTGCTCCAAAACCAAAGACCTCTTGCACCATATTTTTCTCACCAGTCCTTTTCATGAGCTGACTAATTAGAGAGTGACTCTTTAACCCAGCTGAAAATCCTGTTTTTCCTAGGTTAGTTTTCTGCTGGCCTAATGAGTGGAATTAGTAGACAGAGAGGTCTGAGGAACTCCACAGCTTGCACAGGTGTAGGAAGAGCACTGTCTACCAGGAGCTGGGAATGACAGAAACAGGCAGCTTTCTTTTCGCACCACATTGTCAGTGTGAGGGCTAGCACTCTTCACGTGCAATAAAGCTTTGAGATGTATGCATTGCTTTAAGGTCTTATCTAATTAAGCTCTACTATTTCTTTCACTGTAAAGTGCTTTACTGAGCCCTTTTTCACAGACATCCCAACCATCAGGTGAAGCAAATACATTTTAAGATACAGTTTCTTCCCTTCTTGCACTTCTGTGTATTTGTTAATTTACTGTGAGCCTTCCAGCTATTAACACTGGTCTAATGTGCCAATTCCTATGGTGTTTAGCCTCAAAAATAAAGAAAGACAGGATGCTGAAAGAGGTTTTATACTGTGCATTGCAATGATAAAACACATTATTTGAAGATGCTTAAGTTCTTTACGCTCACTCAGGCAATCATTTCACATTATAAAGAGTTTGGCAACATCAGCATAAGATATTCCTGTGCTTCATTTTTCCCCCTGACATTAATTTTTGTCTCTTTACCAAAGTTAGCTGTCCTCCTAGCTACATTAACTCAGCTATGTGCGGAGGCTTGCTGTGAAAAGGACCAGTTTCTCTATCTGGCTAACAAAGTGGTCTCAGATACAGCTGGGCAAGCACATCTCAGGGAATGCCACACATCTCACAGACCTTAGGAACTGAGGGCAGGAACATAAGTTGATATTTAAACTGTATGGTGAAACCAACTAGCTCCTGAAAACAAGTTAATCTTATCCTCCTCATTTTATAAGCAGTTACAATGATACAGAAAGGAGAAATGATTTTTCAAGGTGTCAGAGCAAGTCAGAGCAGAATGACATCACACCCACCGATGCACTTTAACCAATCAAGTACAGCTCTTGTGATAGGGCTGGTACTGGGCTACCTAGTGGATGTCAGTCTCTTCTCCCAAGCAACAAGCGATGGGACAAAAGGAAATGTTGTTGTGCCAGGGAAGGTTTATTTGGAAAAATTTCTTCACCCTTGTTATCAAGGTTATCAAGCATCGGAACAGGCTCCCCAGGGAAGTAGTCGAGCCATCATCCCTGGACCTATTTGAAGAAGCACAGATGTAGCAGTTAGGGACATGTTTTAGGGGTGGACTTGGCAGTGTTAGGTTAATGGTTGGACTCAATGATCTTAAGGGTCTTTTCCAACCTAAGTGATTCTATGATTCTAGCTTCTCTAGTCTGATGGAGTCTGAAGTTGTTCAAGTTTCTGAAGAATAATTTCATAAGCACTGTAACTACAGCCACCTATTCTGCTCCAGACTCCTCCTCATGACTCACCAGTAACAAACATGTTTTCACTTAAGTTTTTCTTTTGAGACAAATACAAAAACCCTCTCCTGCGTGAATTCACTTGCCCTGTGGGAGTATGTTTCATGAGGCAGTCTAGGAAGCTGCAAAAAGGATTCTGCTCTTCCCCACATTTTCTCCCTGCTCCTGGCTGTGAGTCCCTACACATGTGCTCAGAATATTACACAACAGCTACATGAATGCCAGGAATAAGCCTGTGGCACAGCAGATTTTGGAAAATTCCTAAGTTAGACCTGCTGAGAGCAGACACACAGTCAGGCCTCTGAAATGGTGAAGAGAAAGAGAGGAAAAGATCAGAGCAAGTGCTGCACAATTTGTAGCAACCCAGAAAGCCACTGAGCTGTGCACTGAAACCAAGACAGGCAGCAAGAACCTCATCTGCAAGACAAAACTGGCAGGGTGAGAACGCCAGCTCTCCCAACTTATCTTGTCTGGTTTTTTACTTCTGTTTTAAAAACATACTTGTTCATGGTTACTTACTATTGAACCTGGGTTTAGAATTGGAGTTCTTATCATAAGAAAAAGTAGATTACCTCAAAATTCCAGCAGACTCAGGGTTTCATCGCAAGATCTCCCCTTTCCTGGGAGAGGGCCTTTTACAAAACCTGGAGACTCCAATTCTGCCAAGCTTTATGTATACTGGCCAAAAGGTTCTTAGGTTTCTTTATGGGGGGAGGGCAGAAGAACACAGACACACACATCATGCCTGATGGCATAACTGTTTCTGTAGGAAACTAGGCTAAAAATACAGCAGCTCACTGAAGAGTATTTGGCTTAAGAAAGCTGCATCATTTAATATGGTGGTTTTATCTTACAGGAGTCACAACTTCCTTAATCTGGTAAATCACTTCTTATTGTATCATCCACAACAATTTTGCTCAAACAAGGCTTCCAAATGAGTGACTTAATGGAGCAGACAAGAAAAGGATACGCCTCTTTCGCAGGTAAGACAACAGCATTTGTTCGGGATCAGCATTTTTTTCTATTATCTGCAGTGAGAAATGAAAAACAAGGTTTACCTAAGAAACCAAGACTTCTCAAAATTCAGGGCACAGACTACACTCCCATGAAGGCAGAAGGGATCCTTCTCTGGTTCCCTCTCATAGAATTAGACTAATTGCCAAAGATAGAGGAGAATTTAGGCTCCTTCTGGAAATTCCTTCTCAGACAGATACGTTTCCAAGGAAGAAGTGCCAGGGCACCTTGCAACTACTAAAATAACTGCCGTGCAGTGAAAGGTCATACTGAGGGAATCTACCTTCAGCTACATTAGAAATAAAGGTGCAGCAGAACCTTGCTAGCAGAAAGAAGTAATCATTTGCAGATACTGGAGTCTCCCTGGCACTTTAACCTACTGGGATGAACAGAGAGGAAGCCTGTAAGGTTATAAGCAGGAACCACCTTTTTTCTAACTTCATTTGTATAAACTTTCACTTGCTCAGAAATGCCTATGTCCTTGATCGATTACAGTATTTCTTATTGCACTGCGCTTAGAACCATCTAGTTCCTTACAGCTGCATTAAATCAACCACCAGTTTAACTGGTACCTGAGTTTTGCTGACTTTCTGCTGAGCCTCTAAAAATCTCATACCACCTGATGCCTCTTCTCTGATACCATCAAAGATGAAAAGCCTGGCAAATACCAATGAAAAACTAGTTTGCTCACCAGCCAAACTTGATACTCGGCTGAAAGGCCATTTCCCTTTGACATGTTTTTCCCCCAAAACGCAACAGAGCTAGCTAATCACATTTGACCTCCTCTGCTGCTTCTCCCCTTCTAACAGCACTTGCTGTAGACAGAAGAGCGTTAAGTAACTGAAGTAATACTCGGAGGCTGATTTGCTTCTGACCCAGCAAGGAGGCGATGGGAAGGAACGCTTCTGGAAGCTTGCCTGAGGATTCGATTACACACTCATGAGGAAGAAGCCTCAGGAATCCCAAACAGTGCCCCCAACCATCGGGGTTACTTCTGGAACAGCAGCTTCTCCCCGCTCTTGCCGCACTTACCTTCCTCCCATTCACATAGAAAATCAGCTCGTCAGCCCCCGCCGCCCCTCGCAGAGCCATCGTACCCCAGCCCCGGCCGCGGCAGGAAGTGCCGGACAGCGGCAGCTCCGGAGCCGGAGAGCCCTCGGCAGGCGGGGGCGGGGCCGGGCAGGGCGGGGAGAGCCGGGGAGCCGCACCGATCAGAGCTGAGCGGTCAGTTCTTCTCACCATCCAGCGCCAATCACACCATTCCTTTACTGGGTCCTTTTAAGGTACACTCAACACTAAGCTATACCTCGCACTTGCTCAAAGGCCAGGTGTTCCTCCAAAGCAAAATGACGTTACCAATGTGAACTGTTGTTGCGTTCTAACAGAATCTCCAAAGGCAATTTTACAGGGTGGTGAAATCCAGCAGTGTAGTGATCGTGAGCCCAAAGGGAATGTTGCATAAATCTGCATTCACACAATAATCAGCAGTAACATTTGTAGGGGCTACTCGTGCAAGCAAGGGGTTACAGAGTCATAAATATTTTCCTCTTCCTACTTAATCTAACTATATAGAATTAATGTTGCTACAAATTTTTAAACAATATCTTCCTTGGTGGTAAAATAAAATATTAAATGTAAAAAAAATTAGATTGAACAAACACGAAGCTACAAACAATTCAAATTACCTTAGCCTCAGCAAGGTAATCCCTGCGACAGCTACAGATGAATTTTTGTCTTGAATATCATGAGCTGATTTTACATCTTTTTCCTGGCAAGAGCTTCGAATACATCAACTGACCTGGTGAAAGAAGCACATTTAGCGAAGAGTCAACAGGCAGCGTAACAGTATTTATGCAGTACCTAAAGTAAAGGACCATTCTGCAGAACAATTAAGAGAACTGCATCCTAGAAAATAACAAAGTATATGTTCTCTGTGTATAGAACATCAGTTTGAGCAACAAAACCAGTAAGGATGGAGAAAACAAGGAAAGAAGGGCAGTAGCAACAATAGTATGATTTCAGAGTTACTTAAAATAACTTCTGTGCATCTTCAGCTCATTTTCTTTATCCTTTGTTACTTTGGAAGATACCTATACTAAAAGGAATGGAAGAAACTATGGCATAAAGGCCCAGGCCTTATAGCTTTGTTGAAAATGTCACGCTTTTATTTGGAACACCTTAGCAGTCTAGCTGGTCACACCTGAGACTGTGCAACAATCGGGATAGAAGCTACCTTCCCAACCATTTCTGCACTTCTTCATGACGGTCTTGCTAACATAGTGACACACACAGGTGCATCAGAAAGAAGTCTGTCTGCTGCAACTTGGCAGATACCTTTAAGAGCTCCGTTTTGCAGTACAGATCACGTTGCCTGGCTGATAAGGTAGGTTTCATACTGGAAGATTTTTCATGCTGGTGGAATACTTTTTTCCCCTGTGGAGTTCTATATGCAAGCATCTTGCTGTCCTTATTGCTGTACCTTTACAATCTTTGCATGGTCTCTGGAACTGGTGACCACTGCCAGACAGGCACTCTGTTTTGGGGTCAAAGGTCCTCTATGTAAACTACCTAGCTAGTGACATATTTAACTCCAGATTCACACATGCAGAAGCTGCCTTGGGGCTACAGACTGTCATAAAAAAACCCAAAAACACCAAACAACTCTCCCCTCTCCCCCAAAAAACCCACCAGAAAGCACCAAAAATCACCAAACCACAAGACAAAAACAGTGGTGGTATTACTTAAATATTTGTAAATAATGCTTTTGTGCCTCTTACTGTTTAGGATTATAGTTCAAGACTTACATGTGGAATGGACACACCTGAAAGCTATATCCAAGAGTAATCTTGAAATGCACAACTCATTTTTCTGTCAAAATACGCAGCTGAAATTCTGGCAACTCACAGAAGGATGACATAGGTTCCCCTTGTTGAACTCCATGAGATTCCTGTTGGTCCAGTTCTCCAGCCTGTCCAGGTCCCTCTGACAGCATAACCATCTGGTGCTTCAGTCACTCCTCTCAGTTTTGTATCCACTCCCAACCTGTGTAGGCTGCACTCTGTCTCATCGTACCAGTTGTTAATGGAGATGTTAAACACTACTGGCCTCAGTATGAAACCCTAGGGAGCTCCAACTGGACTGTACATGGCTGATCACAACCCTCTGGGACTGGCAGTTGAGCCAGTTTTCAACCCACCTCACTGTGCACCTCACACACACATACTTGGTCAGCTTGTCTGTGGGAAGTTATCGGAGATAATGCCAAAAACCTTACTAAAGTTGAGACAAACAACATCTACTGTTCTGCCCTCACCCACCAAGCGACTTGTTCCATTTTAGAAGGCTATCAGATTAATAAGGCATGATTTCCCCTTTCTAAATCAATGTTGACTAGTTCCAACCACCTTCTCATCCTTAACATGTGTTGAAACAGTTTCCAGATTATTTTCTCCATCAACTTCCCAGGTTACAATGGAAGCTACAGTCTGGTTTTCTATTTTAAAAAATACCTTATAAATTTAAGAGCATCAGTTATACCTCTTAAAAAGAGGCATACTGTATGAGACCAGAGATCTAGCTAACCAAAGAACTGGTCTCTGAAAGTTTCAACAGTGAATGCCCTTGGAAAAGGTATAGAGTTTGGTCAAATGCATAGTAAGGCTTCTCCAGAATATCCTTACAGCCTCCAACGATTTGCAATTCAGGGACTCCAGTGTGATCTGCTCTAAGTGATCCTGCTCTGGCAGGGGGGTTGGACTAGATGATCTCTAGAGACCCCTTGAATCTGTGACATCCTGTGCCAGAAATGGTGTTTCTGGTAATTCCTCACAGATTTTTCTTCCATTAATTTGTCCAATCAATTTTTAAGCCCATGTAAACTAGTAACATCTACTCTTGTAGTAAGGAATTCCTCAGTGTAACTGCATCCTGTGTGAAGAACCACTTTCTATAACCAAAAGAAGCTAACTCGTTTCTATCTCATTAAAGATGAGCCATGACTACCTTGGTTGCAAAATGAACCTGAACCTCATCCAATGAAATCTGTAGAAGCTGTGTGGGCTATAAGCTATAGCCTGCAGCTGGCAGCATCTACAACTCAGATAATGCCAGAAAACTGTTGGTCAGCTGACAGTGCATCATGGAATGCAGAAGTGATTGCTGAGAGTCCAGCAGGAAAGCAGTACAAAAAACCAAGAGGTGAACAGTATGATGCACACTAGCCCTCTCTCAAATGGAAACTCAAGGTTTTGCTTTGTCTGGATCCTATTTATTACTGAATTTCTACTGCAGTGCTATTTTGTTCCTGGCTACCTCTGGCACATACTCTGGACATTAGACTTCTCTCTACTATTCCTCAAAATGAGAATTCCTCATTCAAATTTCAGTATGATTCTGTCAAATCCTAAAGTCAACTACCAAAATAAAAGGACTGTCTCCATCTATTTCAGTAGATTTATCAAAATTCGGGATGCTTGTGTGTACCAACCAGCACTGAGAAATGGTTCTACTCATGGTAAATATGAAAAACTCACAATAAAATTCCTAAAGGTGATTTATTTTTAATTCTCATTGAAACATACACTTTCCTGACAAATTAACAAGTGCCACAAACGCTTTGAACAGATTATGAATCACTAACCAAAACTGCGAAACACAAGAGTGGAGCCTAACCTGTATTTGACTTCCTCAGTAAAGTATTCTGTGTTCCATGTATAGAGGCTCCTTTCCAGGAAATTCCACTTGGAAAGACCTTTACTAATCAAAGAACAATAAGCACGCTACACTGCTAAACATACATTCATGTATTGAAAGTGGTACCCATTTGAGAAGTATTGATCATAAAGGCAATTCTCCTGTCTCCTTCAAACAAATTTTGATTTACTTTTAAAACTTCTTTTACTTTTTACTTTATAGACCGGGGAATCCAGAAATTGTGTATCTGTAAATTGATCCCCACGCCTTAATTTGCTGTAAAGAAAAGAAATAAGACCTCATGTATGATTATCACCAGGCACCTATGTAACCATAATTATTATAATGATGTAATTATAATAACAATTTCAAATGCTAAATACTCTCAGTGAAAGCTTGATACACTGAAGACATTAGATTTATGGAAAATAAATATGTCTGCAACAGTAAGGCATAGATAACTACTGTTTTCCAAAGTAATGCTAAAACCCGTAGACTTTTCATGGGGCTGGTATCATATTAGTATGTCAGTAATCATAACTTATTCCTATAAGACAAAACCAAAAGCTTAACAGCATCCATTTAGGACAGGATAATTGAAAATAAAATATAAATAGGAGACGGTAATCTAAAATCTTGAGTGATATCCACATTTTTTTCTGTTAATAGTTAATGTCTGTCTCCAGAAATACAGAACCTTATTGTGGGGTAAAAGAGGAGAATGTGTCAATATCATAATATCACAGCATTTTAGCATCCAGTTAATTGGTAAAAGCAAAGGTAACTCTAATCCCTTTGCACTTCTTCTACAAGCTATCTGGCATAAGTATTTTTGAACAGCGAGTGGTAAAGTGAAAAGGCACCTCCTACATTACTTTTAGCCCCTACTTGTCCTCAGTCTCACTGCTTCAATTAATTGTTTGCTTACTTACAGAGGTAAACAAAAGTATTTTGAGGGTGTATGAGAACACTGTGATAATTTTTTCAGTTTGTGGATTTATTTTCTTCTCACATAGTTTTACCAGGAAAGGAAGACACACTCCTTCTACACTGTCATAAAGGAAGTTGCTATAATCCTTTCACTCTTGACATTATTACGGGGAAATCTGGATACTGTCTTTACTTCACGAATACGCATTCTACTAATATACACACAACAGCATAATTTTTCTGTAAATCAATATTATGCTTACAAAAATCCAAAACCAAACAAAAAACCCCAACCAACTTTGTGGCAAAAAAACTCTGAGTATTTTCAGAAGTAATCAACTTAAAGGTCCTTTGGGATTTAGATCTATTTATGTACATGCAAATATATTTGTTTCCTTAATGGAAGTTCAGCTTTAAAACCCTCCTTTAAATATTAAGAGTTATTATACAATTTATGTCTTGTCTTTTAACAATCCCAGAAAACCTATGGCATTAAATTTGCTAAGAATGCAGAGGTAACTAGTTATCAAATTAACATGTCTTAAATTATTTCTTGTATTAGATACAGCTAGTTAAATCAAAATTACTGAATTATATATTAGTGCGTAAATTATCTCGCCACTTGGCAATATTACAAAGACATTATTATAAGTTTACATTTAATTATAACATTATTTGTGAGAGACAGAGTTCAGCTTTTCGTTTGGGGGTTTTAACAGCAAATCTTTACTGGAGATGGTTACATACTCCAAAAACCAAACAAAAGCCCCAATTTACGTATACCTACCTGTTTAGTTTGGGTTCTTTGTAGCAAATAGTGGCTCTGCCTCGTCTAGATGGTGCTGCTAAGAGTTCTTCTAAAGCTTTGGGGGATTTAGATGAGGAAGCGTGAGATCGTATACTAGTATTTGTCAGATCTTGCAAAGACTTTCTCCCTGTGAATACAGTAGTTTATATGCCTCATTTTAAATATTTTCTGAATCATTAAGTAAACTTTCCATGCAACATTATTTTAATTAGCATGTCTTCATTCAGGTACTTTGGTTACTGCCCTTACTCTAAAGATGCTCAAGAAATGCGATAGATGGTCAAAGAAAATTCCACTACAGCAGCTTTCAACCTACCCACACTGGGAGCTGTCAGAAGTCTGCCATGGCTTTTGGGACGTTTTAAGAAAGCCCCATAAGCACTGTAATTTGCAAGTAGCTGACTAAGACTCCCAGGAGTTACTGCATTTTAAGAAGTAAAAGTGCACACAGCTCATGGCCTTGAACGCAGGGGGAGGGCATACACATGTAATCTCAACGTTCAACCTGTGCACGAGTTCTCTAGTTCTGCATTTTCTATCTCTATGTCTGCTCTTCAGGCGTACGCACATGAAACGAGCGTAGCAAGGTGTGCCCCCTCATCTTTGAAACTGCACACTACCTATTTACAATGCCTCACATTTTGAACCACTGAACATGACCATAAAAAATGTAACCATCCTTGGTGCCAGCTTTCTGTAATCCTTTAAAACCAACTGAGAATACCAGACTAAACAATCAGCATTTAATTTGGAGACAAATATTTTGAAAACTTGGGAGAAATACTGAGATTATTTAGTCTACATTTCAAAAAATTATAAACTATTTATATACTCCCTCTGAAAAGCACTAAGATTTAATGCACACAGCAATCCAAGATGACATAAATAATCTTAATCTGTATTCTTTAAAAGTTTTTGCAAGAGTGTACATTCCTCACTGATACAGGTCAAGTTTTAGATTTTCTGCATCCAGATCAGAACATTGGGAATGTAGTTTCTTCAAGTGAACTGAATTTAAAACTCCATCTTCACTTGAGTTTGAACGCTTTACCTTAAATCCTCAGTGGCAGCAAGTGGACCCTATTGATGTCACAGAGGAAATTAACACACATAGGGGATAAGCGATTAATTTTTTTCCTGTGCCTGTCTTAAGACTAATAAATTATATCGCTGCATATTTACACACCTGCCAAAATAAGTGAAAATTTTCTTTCTTTATTATAGCATCCAAATGCCATGTAGTTTAGCATACACACTCTTAACTGATGGCCAAGGTGGTAGTGCTGAATTACTACTGCCCTGTAGCAGAATACTGTGCTGAGCGCAAATCAAATACCCCAGTGGGTAAGACTGGTCATTTCACTAATAGTCTTCAGAAACGTGTTAAGCAGAGACAAATTCAGAGGTTCTTCAGTGGAAGCTTACTTCTAAGTATGAGAGACATTTTAAGGTGACTTTGGGCTGCTTGCAGCAAATCCCTCCTGATTTACAAAGGCAAAAGAAAAAGCATTGTCTTTTGAAGGAGTTCATTAAGGAAGAGCAGCGCTTATGTAGTTTTTAAAAAGAGGGCTCTCTGATAATGAAAAACCTGCGTTTGGCTGCCACACAAACCAATCTTGTTTTGTACCAGCTTTAAAGTGAAAATAAACTGTGATTCCAAGCTTTTCCTAAAATTTAAGGTTAGAGATCAGGTCAGCTGCTTTTTAAGCAGTAAGAGTTTTGAGACATCTACGAGGTTGCATTATTTAGGAAAGCTAGACGCCTTTGAGTATGAATATTTATGTTCACATAGATCTAATTTTACGTAGACTTCAATTACAGGAGCCTTTCAAGGTGTATTTCTAAGTACAGCTCAAAGTAGTGATCAGAAGAGCTGGCATCAACAGAGAGAATGGCATTTCCTTGCTTTCTTTTAATTCAAGATATAGATTTGGCTATAGGATAAAAAATGAACTTGTTTTTGAACTATGCTTAAATGAATGAAGATCAAATTATCTGTTTGCTTTTTGTGGCAGTAGTCTTTGATACTGGTGAGCACAAGGGTTTACTAATTTATCATTAAAGCTAATGAAACTATGGGATCCTTTTTCTACCTTCTAAAGAAGGAATCAAAGGTGAGAAGATGCAACTGCAAATTACCAGAACAAATACCTCACACAATGGGCTAATTCTGCCAGTATTCCTACTTTGTGGTCATGTAAAATAGGAGTTTTTCTGGCCATTGTGTCCTAGTATTCAAATGAAGCCAAGCCAGTATTTGATTGATAGGCTGGGATTCAAGCCCTTAATTTGAGCTAGGAAGCTGTCCAGATGTTGGAGCATTCTTAGTGACAATGAAGTAAATGGGAACTTGTTGAGAATAAATATGTTTACAAAATAGACCACTTGTGCTACAGAACTTCAAAGCTACATTTTAAACATATTTAAACAGTAGCACAGACATGTTAGTCATATATTCCTTTAGCTCCTTTACCGTAATTTCACTGTATGATCGAAGACTACACTAAAATTTGTTTTTTTAACTGAATGTATTGTACTTAAAAAGAGTTTGTCACATGAAAGTTTGCTCATGGGCAGATTCTAGAGAAAACCTGCTCAAAGTAGTTTTTTAGATGTCAGAATTCCTGCTGAATTGCAGTTTTTCTAAAGAAACACAACTGAAATCTTTAAGACCAGCTATGTTCTCCATTTATGAAAGGAACATCACAGTTTACTCTTATTTCCTTCATATAAAAGCTCCAGCTATTGTATCTTTTCTATCCCCAACTTTCTGAATTCCATCACATTCTTTGAAAAATGAAGACATGCTCCAAGTATAATTGCCTCAAAAATGTAGACTACATACATCTGCTCAATTAAATGCCATCTCGGAAAGTAACAAGGATATTAGTTACCACAATTAAAAAAAGATATTGTGACTGATATATGATATATAATATGGATAATTTCAGTGATTTTCAGCCTTACCTTTTTCTACTCCTGTTTAATCCACTCTAAGCAAGCAGTAAGAGTAGGACATTATTAAGAGAAGACACCTTACCACTATTTCAGGCACTATCTAATTTGAAAGGCCATGGTTTTTCTCACCCTTACACTTACCATGACAAGGTGTCAGAGTCTTTTTGTAAGTCTCTTTAGAAATATGATCCAGTTTTAGTTCCGCTTTTCCAGCATCCAGTGTTTCATTATGAACACTTTGCCCACAGATCTCAGAGTTCACAGAAGCATTGTTGTGGTTATGAAGAGCTGGGAGCTCCACACTGGAAACACCTTCCTGGAAAAGGCTATTCACATTTAATGGCGCATTCTTAGAACATTCGCTAGGTAAGAATTTTAAAAATTCTGATTTTTGAATTGTAGCCTTTAACTTGCTCGTAGAGGAATCTCTCTCATGAGGGACTTCTTGGTTATCCAAAGTATTTTGTACCCCCTGATCAATTTGCCTGAAATAACTTTGCTCTGGTCCAGACTCAGTAATATCAGAACTAAACCTCTGTTTGTGTGTTACCTGATTATCAGGAGAATTACTACTGTGAGGGGTTTTAGGTGCCAGTGATGAGGAATCTACTTTCTTTAACATATTAGCAGCAGCAGCATCAACCTGTTCTTCAGCTTGCGGTGCATTCACAGCTACACCACTTTGAGTAACTAAAGCTACTTGCATTTTCTGAGTTTCAGCTATTTTATTTCCACAAACAGCCTCTGCATGCAATGCATCTTTTCTTTTTAATCCTTCATTTTTACTAAGTGAGAACCGTGTAAGATTTTCTTTTGGTATTACATATGCTTTCCGGCTAGCCTTGGCCAACGTACGTTTTAATCTACCTGGTGAAAAGTGGCTACTCTTTTGGTTTACTTTCTGAGTAACTGTATGAACGTTGTCACTTCCAGTTTCTCCCTTTTGTCCGTAACTACTTTTTTGGTTGTATTTTCCCTTTATAATATGCTTCTGATCTTGCTTTCTCTTGCTGTCATGCTGGCATAGCTCTGTTTGAGAGTTTTTTGAAATATATTCTCCATACTGCCCATCTTCCTCTCTGCAGGATTTTGCGCTGTTAATTTTCGAAGAGTTTTGCAAAGTTCTCCTGTTTATTTTTGGTCTGCTATGCTTCTCATTTGGATGCAGAAAGTCCCCCTGTGAAGGCAATGCATTACAAGTGTAATCCTGGAATGGTGTATTTTCAGCACAATGAACTTCTGGTGGGATCTTGTTAACAGACGAGCTTGAGTCTGGTGGTTGTAGTTTGCCTTCCACACCTTCAGAAGTTCCTAAGAAAGTTTCCTTACTTGCCTCTTGTTTTCTTGGACTTGTTAACTTAACCTGGTATGTCCTCCTAGTATCTGTAGCTTTACTGGGACAATTTTGTGCTTGATAATATTTGCTGGTATTTAGCAAACTCTGTTTCCCTACAGAATTTCCTGTAGGTAGCGGTAGCTGTTCTGTCTGGCTTTGAAATACCTGAGTTGGTGAGTCAGTAGTTTTTGAAACTTCACTGTTGTCAACCTTGGTGTGCCTTTCTTCTGCATATGAATTTGGACTGACCACAGTCTTGCTTTTAGTTTTCTCTTTGTCCTTCTTAGAATATTTTACTTTTCTGAAATTTACTAATATTTTATCAGAATTGCCGTTATTGGTTTTATTTCGACGTAATTTATCTTTCTCTTTCGCTGTAACTGCGAGTAGCTCACCTGCATCGCTGGCGGTCAGCTCCATATCAGCATCATAAACAGTTTCTTCAGGCTTCATTTTGTCAGCAGAAAGCAGCTTCCTAAAATCTATCTTCCTTTCAGTGCTAAATTTAAGAGGTGAAGGAAAAACGCAAGACAAGCCACTTGAACTCTCCTGCAAATTCATGTCATTGGTGCTGCTGCTGTCGATACCATGATGAGGCAGATTATTTAAGCAACATTGTTTATCAAAATCCTTCATATTAAGTTGAGGTTTTGACTTATGAAGTACTGCGTGTTTCTTTCTTTCAGTCACATTTCCACAGAATGGCAATGACCCATCATTATGTTGTTTTGTAAGCTCCTCAGAGTGTCTTAAGGACTGTGTATTTTTGACATGAGTCAGGAAGGCGCTATCACAAGTTAGCTCTGTGGATAACTGATTTTCTGCAAAGAGAAAAATTTCAGCAGCTTGGGGTAAGAATGAATAGAGTACAGTTATCAGAATAAGACAGATTATTGAGGCTGGACCAGACACATGGAAAATTACAAACTGCCTTTTTAAACAACAAAAAAACAAAACCCAACAAACAATACACATTCTGTGGTTGGTCCTTGAAAATTCAGTTAACTAGAACTAATTTAATATTTTACCAAAGTTGGACTTTTGAAATTGGATATAAATATAAATGTATTTTTGTGTAACTACTTAAGTTAATGTTTGGTTGTCTTATCCATGTTTTATTCTGTTCACATTGATTTTGTTACATTTCAGCTGTGTTATTTCAATCAACATTATTCTGCCAGTGATTGTCAGGACACCTATCCTTACGGGTGACCATTCTATTTGTTATTAGTTTATTACAGTTTAGGAATCTCACTGTACCTTCTGTCTTGCACATCAAGCGATGAATTAGCAAACACTAATTCTCAGATAGCTCTTACAAATAAATCACCTGTACAGAAATCCATCATACCTTGTAAGAATATATTTTTGTCAACGGTTGTTTCTACTGGGTCTCTTTCAATTAACTTTTGATTATTTGTACCAGGAGGCAATGGTAATGCAAACCAGACTTGATCTGAATGCGTTCCCTTTGACAAAGCAGTGGTAGACTTAGAAGGATTTGGTATGTCACACACCGAAGGGCTATCTTGTGCTTTTGCATTAGCTGTTGCAATTAGAGGAAGTTTCGCTGGCAATTCTACAGATCTGAAAAGTGGAAATGTTGCTGTGAACATTTTTATTACATTTTATGTCACAACATTCAACTGTTTAACACATTCCCTTAGTAATGTATAAAAGCAAAAAACAAGAACTCCGGTACGAAATCTGCTCCTATCCTAAGGGCAAATGTATTTGTGATAGAGAAACCCGCTTTGTGCTGGTGAGATCCCATGAAGCAAGCAGCAGGTTATACAAACACAAGCTTTGCCTACCACTCTACAGACAGATAAATTCCAAGTTGCAAATAGGTAATTTCTGAGTTAGCCAGGAAATGGTTTCTCATTACATGAAAAATACCCAGGACAATATACAAAGATTAGTTGTAAAAAAATCCACAGACACTTACCCTGTTTTGCGTTTAACATAAGCACCTACCTAGCAGACTGATGTGCACTCCTGAACCGGCCATCAGTAGGGCTACTTGGACCAGCTGACAGAGGAAAAGAACCCTGAAGATTCTTTCAAAAAAAGAACAGTGGGGAAGTAGAAAGAGTTGAATAGTCTCTCAGGTTTTAAGTGTCAGAAATATCCAGGGGTGGGGGGGAGTGGGGGGTGGGGAAAGAGTGGGCAAAACTCCAGAAGTACTGATGAAAGGTGTATGATATTCAAACACTCACAATCATTTTAAAGCAAAATATTTCATGGCAAAACTTACCAAAAATCTGTAACTTGCATCCCAAAACAATGTATAGACTTTTAAAACGTAAACATAACCAATGCAAAGTGCATTATACATACAGAAGCACAGAACAACACTAAGAAACTGTTCAGAACAGACAATAACAATATTCTTTTTAAAAATTAAGTGTAAATTTGCCCTGACACAAGGACTAGCATGGACTACATTGTCTAGTAAAGTTCCTACGTGCAGGATATTTATTGCAGCACTAAGCAAGAAAGGCAAGTAGCTCACTCACTGGTGAAGTACTAGGCTTTTTTTTTTTTTTAAAACAAGATAACTTCATCAGGGCTAACTGATCTTTAACTTTCAGATACTCTGTAAACAAGATTAAATCCTAAATCTTTAGTGCAAGCAACAGCAAAATCTAGTTGATTTCACTAGACTGGGTTTCATCCCAAGTTTTAAGGAATTGGGGCAAATGCTTTAAAATGCATGTATGATTTCAACATTGTGCTCATTTAGATGCTCTGGAAATATTATCCCGGAAAATCAGTTCAACACGGTAATAGTTCGAAAAACATCTTACCTCAGAAAGACTGCTTATTTCTATTGCAGTTAAGAGGTTACAATTCAAAAATGCTTCTATTTCTATAAGAGTTTTATTCTGCGTGTAAAAGAAAAAGTAATTTAAAAAATATGTATCTCAAGTGGCTTTTGGCTTAAGAAAAGACAGGATGTAAAGGTGAATCCATGTTGGTTTGTTGGGTTTTTTTTACCATCTCAATACCTATAAAGTTGAAGCTGACACTAAAATAGCAAGTACAAAATCCTATGAAAGAAAAATCAAATGTGAATACTATCAGATGATATAACTTCAGAAATCTGAGACATACATTTTAAATCACTGCTTTAGGAAGCAATACTAAGTTTCAAAAAAAAAAGATAAAAGCTTGGTTTAGCTGATCCAATCTTAAATGATAATATTTGCAGCATACCAAACAGTTGAGTTTTTGACGAAGCGAGATATTATGAAGCTGCAGCTTTTCTACTTCCTTTTGAAGAAAAATCTTCTCATTCTTTAGCTTCCGAGAATTTTCTTTCTCCACACTCAAAGCCACAGCTAATGCTTTATTATTTTGCTTTAAAGATCCCTTAAACATAGATGAGTTATCTGAAGGAGACAAAATGATATTCTTTCCATCAGCTTCAATTCCAGGCCCACTCTGCATGAACTATCACTACATAACAACATTAGTATCTGTAGGTTTGGTGGAACAACAGCACAGCCTAACACTTGGTACTATCAAACTGTTCCTGTCCGCTGTCATTCTGACGACTCAGTTTCAAGTTTGTTTCATGCACAGATTCTGCTCCAACTCTGGATTTTTCTTTAAATAAGGTTCTTTTAAGAAGAAAGCATTTGAAAATGGATAGTTTCACAGGCATTAAAATGCTTCCACAAACTTCTAAAAAAACCCCAAATATACATTTTAGAAACTAAAAATGTCAATATTTTTAGCATAAATGTGAGTTTTGACAACAAAGCAGAAAGCTTTATGTTAGAAATGTACATTCCACTGTCCTAATGAAAACCTGCCTACGCGTATCTGCCACAGAATGTTTTAGGAACTCCAATTTATTTTTTCCAGTGACCCTGCGTATTACCAAGATGATTTTTTTTCCTCACATTCATAGCATACACAGAGCTAACTTGAGGTAGAGACAAGCCTAACCATAAAGGAGCAAGGTTAGCTTGAAATCTGCTCCAACTACATCTCTTCACTGTCTTACACTATTGCTTCTGCGATCAGTAATCCACAATTTGCAAGACCTTATTTCTTCACTTTGGGAACAAGCCACAACCTTGTTAATGCAAACATTATGCTTTGAAATTACTGTTCAGCTTAGTGAATTATTTGTATTACTGCAGTGTGGAGATCTGTAAGGACACTAGCATGTCAGTATACTGTTTATTTTCTCAATGAAATTAGTATTTTTTCCATAAAGCCACACTACATTCAAAAATATACATATGTACAGACAACAAAAATATATACACAAATAAAAACTCTTGCAGCACCAATCACAGAAAGAAAAGCAGAAGTCAACATTCGCTTAACCATGCTGCTTGAATTACAGGCCTCTGAAAAGCGTAGTTTCACTACATTTATTGTTTCTCTACCTTTTACAGAATAGGATCCAAGATGTTCCATAGTATTGTTTTTGTCAGAGCCAGAAACAAAACCGAATCACAGAATCATTTATGCTGGAAAAGACCTTTAAGATCAAGTCCAACCATTAACAAAACTCTGCCAAGTCCACCACTAAACCACGTCCCTAAGTGCCTCGTCCACGTATCTTTTAAATCTCTCCAGGGATGGTGACTCCACCACTTCCCTGGGCAGCCTGTTCCAATGCTTGACAACTCTTTCAGTGAAGACATTTTCCCTAGTATCCAATCTAAACCTCCCCTGGCACAACTTGAGGCCGTTTCCTCTTGTCCTATCGCTTGTTACTGAGAAGACATGAACATCCACCTCACTACAGCCCCCTTTCAGGTAGTTACAGAAGGCAACAAGGTCTGCCCCAAGCCTTCTTTCCCTCCAGACTAAACACCACCAGTTCCCTCAGCTGTTCCTCATAAGACCTGTTCTCCAGGCCCATCACGACAAACCTATTCGAATTTAATCATGACTCACAGAGGTCAAAAACCAAAAGTACCTTCTGTCAAGTGATTACATCAGCAAATTAATATTTGTAGTTTTCCTTGATTCCATTAATGACTTAAGAAAGAATTTTGGATGAATCCCATTTTGCAAACGGGAATGCTAGGTATTTTAACATGGCAACTATATTTTACGAGGTCATTGATTTTACTAATGTTGGTACCTCAGTGTATAGATGGCCCAGACAGACCATGACACGGATGTTAGAAACGCACTTGAGTACATCTTTTTAAAAAACAGTGGCATGCTAAGGAGCAAGCACTGAAAATACTCAAAGAATTACATAAACAATTTAAAATTGTGTTTAAACTTTCAGATTCTAGAATTCCCAACATACCACACTAATGTTTTTAACAGGCAGCAAATCACGTTAAATACAATTACTATCCCTTTTGAAGTCATACATTCTTCAGTATGTATGGTACATGCCTTCAGTTTTATTTTCATAGGACTTACTTATTAATTTAGTTTTTATTTTAGATGCTAGAGAAGCATTCCATTTTGCAGCTTGTAATGTTCCATCCCTCCTCTTCATATGTCCTTTAACAGCATCCGAGGTGAAAATGGTAGAGTTAGCAGTTGCTTGTTTACGTAGCATCAAAATGACCCTGTACATTGCCAAGAGGAATGCTCAAGTTAATGTTAAACAGCGTGAGAAAAATCACGTGTTAAGTTTCATTACCTCTTATCTGTGAAGTTGGGAAAATTGCTTCAGTCTTTACCTTTGTTCAATCAATTCAAACAAGTTAATGAACCGTTCCCTAAGACTTAAGACACATAGAGCGGCAAAATATTTCACTAATAAACTTTAAGCCTAAAAGATCACAGATTGTTAATCTTGCCCATTCCATCAAGCTATATCCAAGTCTACACTTAAAAGGGGGAAACCCCGAGGTTCTATCACCTCACGATATGACCAGACCAGCTTTCGCTTTGTCAGGACAAACTTTAGATGGAAGCGTTTAAATAAGCCGCGTTATCGCTGTCGTGAATTTAAACGGCGAGACGGGCCCGCAAGCACGGGCAGAAAGGGAGCAGCGCCCCAGCAAACCGCTTCGGGGAGGCAGGTCCGGCCCCCACCCTGCCCTCAGGGCCCTCACGCCTCAAGGGCGGGAGGCAGAGAGCGCGCGCCCGCTCCCGCCGCTCCCCAGGCGCCGCCAACGGCCGTTGCGCGCCGGGCGTTGGGCCCAGCCGCCGCTCGCGCGCCCCGACCCACACCCCCGGCGGCGGGCAGGGCCCCGGCAGAGGGGCCGGGCGGAGGGGCCGGAGCAGCTGGATACAAGCCCATCCCCTGTCTGCAGCTGGATTTACACCACAACCAGCACCCACTGCTGTCCGTTTCGATGCTCTGTGGACGGCACGGGACGGGCACTGCAGCACTTGGCATCCGTCCCAGTACACTGAGAGGAGGGGATATTCCACCTGGCTGCCAGGGACTTTCAGGAAGAGTGCGAGGTATTTGGCTTTCTGTTCACGGAGTTCCTTTAGGTTAAAAGGGGAAATCCACCTAACTCCGTCTTAGTGGAGAGTTAAATTTCTCTTTGGCTGATCTCTTCGTAATAGCTGACACAACAAACAATTAACAGTCATCAAGACAGTTACGCAAACAACCCTGATAGACCTAAGAACCAAGTACGCGTGCTGCCTGCGTACCTACCACCTTGCCAGGGTAGGAGTCTCCAGCGTCGGAATTCAAGCAAGCCCACTTTTAGTTTGGTTTAGGCAATATTAGGACTGGAAAGTGCCAGGAAGTATTTTAGTCTAACAATGCTTTTTCCCCAAGATCTGTTCTGAGTCCAAGCTCTTGTGCTCTTCAACACTCCCTTCGCATACATTCCTTTTCACTGGCTCTCTGTGCCAGGTCCTGCCATTAGTTTAGGAGGGGAACAGTTCCTAAATTTGATCCAGGAGTCGGTACGTTTATAGCCAACAGTTGGGTGAAAATCTTGGGAGTTAATGTTTTGAGTTATTTGAAGGTTTACAGAGCAGTGGGAAGCTGGAATAAAAAAAAGCAGCATTAGGCTCTGTAATGCAGTAATCATAATGAAAATCTTCCTTTTCCATGTGCCAACATTACCACATGCTATAAAGTCTGTCAAAGGAATCATGCAGTGTATCGGTGGCATGATTTGACAGTGTATCTTTATGAACTGATAATCTGCTGCAAACAACATCTGGAGAGTCTCTCTCGTCTACCTTCTCTTAAGCTGTGTACAATACATGGCACGACTGCTCAGTGCGGCCCTGCGGCTGCAAAACCCTACGCGGTCCCCTTAAAACACAGCACACTTCATATACTTTTGGTACATTTCCCCTTACGAGCGCACTTGGAAGCGACTGTAGCCACTGTGAAACTCTGGCCAAAGGAAAGACCAAATAACCTTATGACACTTTAAAAATAGAAAACCAACCAAACCAAGCTTACCTCCTTATCCTTTCCAGAAGGCAGTGTTTTCCTCCAGATCCAATCGTGACTTTAATTTCCTCTAGTTTTACAACAGTCCCACGTCCTGGCGGGGCAATCACCAATTTGCTTCCATTTAACGTTTATGTTGCTCCCGTGGGCAATAAATTTAAACCAAAACATGAAGTATTGCATTTCCACCTGTGGTCATACTTTCCTTTACACTCTGCTGAGGAACTCCCACGCTGTAACATTCCACGTGTAAAAACCTCGAGTTAATTGCCAGCCGCTCAGAGCAGGAAAGAACTTAAAGCACTGCCAAGTTTCACAGCCTGTATACCTTATATACGCATAAAGAGCGGGATTCTGGGTTTTGATTGCGTGGGATCCTATGTCTGGTCTTTAAAGTGACTGGAAAAGAGAAGGAACGAGGGGAAACCAACCAGGCAAACCTGTTGTAAAACCATGTGGCAAGTGTTGTATTGAATTTGTCTCTTACTAGATACCTGCAGATCCATCTCAGAAAAATCCTGGTTGAGGAATTAATCCTGTAGGGTCTAGTAAAACATGAGCTATGACTAAAGCACTTCTGGTGGGTAGATGACGTAGAACATCTTCTCCCTCTGTGGAGTCTCTGATGTCCAACAAGTCTGAAGCAGAGAAAAACACGTATTTCACCAGCAAGCAACAGGAAAGCAAATGAAAAGCCATGATGCCTGTGTTCATATACAACAGCTAAACCTGACCAGTGCGCTGCTGGCACACAAGCTGGTGAGCTGGTGCGCTCAAAGGGACACGAGCCATGCCAAAGTAGGTCAGGAAACACCAGCTGACCTAAGGCTCATCTATTCTGCCCTTGCCCCCCATTTTAACCAAAGCAAGCCTTCCCATCTTCAGACTCAGGGCACGTCCCAGCATCCCACCCCCTTGTGAAATCACCCAGCCGTGGGAGACCCCAGCGCCCAACGCTTGGGCCTCCACCCTGGTGCAAAGCTGCTGGCCCTGCCCAGGACCAGAACAGCTCCCAGACCACTGGGAAGTGAAAAGGGAGCATTGCGGGCTAGGGGAATAGCTCAAGCTGTGGCATTATCGAGCCTACAGAAAAAGCAACCCACGTTGAGTAAACACTTACTTGTGGATTAAAACAAACACAGGAGAGGTTGCTGCCTTACAGAGTAGCCGAGGTTACATGGCTCAGCCTGACTTCAGAGGAGGCAGACACCAAAGCCGTGCCTGAGGGACCCTCGCGGGGCAAGGCCGGGAGCCCGGGGCAGCAGAGCCATGGGGGTCACTACACCCGGCTTCCCCGCCACGCTCGCGGGTAGGGAAGCCCGTGCAGCCAGCGGTGGCCCCGGGGAGGGCGATGGCGCCGCGGACACACGGCTACCCCTCTTCTCTCGTCTCCCCGCTCTGCCCCGGCCCGGCCCTTCCTGCCGCCATTTTGCGAGGCCGAGGCGGCCCCTCAGGCGGCCCTGCCCGTTCCAGGCCCGGCGAGGCGGCCCAGCCGCGGGACGCGGCGGCGCAGGTAACGCGGCATGGCGGCGGCTCCCGCCCCGCGGCGGGTCCTCCCGGCCGCGGGCGGGAAGCTGAACCGCTTTCCCGGGCTGGCTCCCGTTCCGGCGGGGCAGCGCCCCGGGCTGCTGTGGGGGCGGCTGCCCAGCTGCCTGCCAGGCCATCAGGTGGTTTTGATGCCGCCAGAGTAGGTGCCCGGGCAAGGGGCGCACAGCGGGGTCTGGCACCCCCGAGGCGCGTGCTCTGACAGAAAGCACTGTGAAGACTTTCTCGTGCCGGATTTTCTGCCCAGACAAGCTCGCCCCTCCCATCGTGCGGGGAGCATACGGCAGGCACAAGTGAGAGCATTTATTGGCATTAGTGACGGCTTCGACAGCTAGTGAAAGCAGCCCTAATTAAAGGTCGGATTTTAAAGAAGCCGCGTTGTCATTAGTACAAAGTTACTGCTTTTTCAGTGCTGGGAACTACAGTTTCCCAGAACGTCCTTCCAGTGCTCTGCTGAGACATACTGAGCACAGAATTCTGTTTACCTGTTTG
Source organism: Rhynochetos jubatus (assembly GCA_027574665.1). NCBI lineage: Eukaryota > Metazoa > Chordata > Aves > Eurypygiformes > Rhynochetidae > Rhynochetos > Rhynochetos jubatus. The sequence goes on along the minus strand of CM050654.1, from coordinate 14,331,176 downwards.
TCTCAAAGAGTACACTTTGTGTTTCCTAGCAAAGTAAAATACCACAGTTTTTTATGGAAAAGGTGTAAAGTATTTGGCTATTTGCACTAATACATCCCCAGAACTGTTTTCAAAGCTGATTACTAACGCTTAGGTCTTCCATATAATACGGTTCAGTCTCAACTGGCATTAGATTTACTTTTATCTGTTTCTGTTGCAGGCTCGGAGAGCTCGTAATTACCATCATCATTTGCAAATGCAATGGAAGAGGGCAAGACTGAAGATGTCCAGGGTATTCTACGACTTAACGTGCGAGGATGTTTATACACAGCCAGGCGCGAGTCTTTGTGCCGCTTTAAGGATTCAATGCTAGCTTCCATGTTTAGTGGACGCTTTCCTCTAAAAGTGGATGAATCAGGTAAATATGTTCAAGCTGTAAATATGACATTCTGATTGGGGAGCTCTGTGGCAAATACATGCTTTTGTATATATTTATGCATTTTATAGTATATCTTTTTTCACCCCAATTTGCTGAGTGTCAGCTGGCTTCTTTAGCTCCAGAATGTAAAACAATTACGCATGCAGGCCTTTATACTTACAAGTAATTCATCTGAATTCCACAAGACTATTCATGTTTGCAAACATATATGTTTGTACAGTGCTTATTCCTGCCTTGTCTCAGCCCAAACTGTGGCTTTGGAATGTACTTCTTCAGTATGTACCTGAAAATAGATAAAATTGAAATTGGCAGTATTTGGCATTTAACTTGGATACTGTTTACGAATCCTTGTATGCTCCACACTCACTGTTCGTTACATAAGGAGATTTGGATCTAATCTTTGTCCCAGAATACTTCATTACCCAGTAAAGATTGCATTTTTTCACCACCATGGCTTGATATGGAAGCTTGAATAAAACTATTAATGGGTCAGATTTCATACTTGTGACTTGGAAATCCTGCCAAAGTATGGCCAGTGTAAAGATATGATGGGTGGAGAATAGTAACTCCTTGTGCGCCTTTGACTTTAAAATATCTGAAGAGTTTAAAATATTTCAGGGCAGGGCTTTGCTAGCATCTTTCAGTTGCACGAACAGCCTATTGTATAGAGCTGTGTGGTCAGTTGCTGTAGTGGTCCTTGCGCCCAGCAGGCAAAGGAGAGAAAAAGAAACAAAAAAATGCTTTAAAGCTTGAGCAATATTCAGGGGAAGGTTAGATTAGTTGTGTACTGGAGCTCATGCTACTTCTAATTCTCTTAAATTGCCTAGATCCAAAACTGAAAAATTCTCTGCAGTAGCGAGAAAAGATGTAATTGCAGTCAGAATTAGAAATGTACCTGAATTAGACATTAGCATTTTAAGTGAAGTGCAGAACAGCTGAGGCTGTGTGTTGGCATGGTCCTCTGCAGAGCACTGATTTCACTGAAATGCCTAAGAAATGTTTACTTCACTAAGGATTTTATCTTTGAATAACAAATCTTCCAGGAAAACCAAAATAGTAGTTTTAAAAGAATGGTGACAGTATACTGACTCCTCTTAAGTAAGTAAAACTAGTACAGAAGTTTATATAAAGGCTTTTCTTGATGATTTGGTAGCATGTGATAAGTCTTGTCTTTACTTGCTGGAAGCAGTTATTTTAAATAATTTTATTGGTTTTCAGGAGCATGTCTAATTGATCGAGATGGAAACCTGTTTAAATATCTTTTGGATTATCTTCATGGAGAAGTTCGGATTCCTGGAGATGAACAAACTCGAATTGCACTGCAGGAGGAAGCAGATTATTTTGGCATCCCCTATCCATACAGTCTGTCTGACCATTTGGCCAATGAAATGGAGACGTATTCTTTAAGGTCAAATATAGAGCTTAAAAAGGTCTTGACATTTCTTACCTTTTAAAAAATGTAGTCTCTAATCCACACAATCCACATTCAGTAGCAGCAGATGCTAAGGCTATAGCATATGCAAGTTAGCACATTTTAATTACTGCGTTAAATCACCAGTAAATCCAGAGATCTAGGTTAAGAATTCCTAGTGTTGATAATGCAGTCACAGCAGTTAAGGACATCAGCTTTTCCCGTTTTCATTGCGACACAGCAACTGTGTAAATTTGACTCTGTTTTATATGCAAGTCTGCTGTAAAACTTTCATAGTAGGAATGACATTATTTAGTTCCCTGTTTGGCTTCAAATTTGATCCCTTCACTTGTGTTTTTTTCCCAGTTTTACAAATTCATCCTAAAATTGAAAAGACAAGATGTACTTTGCCATTTTTAGAACAGGAAAGGAGAAAACTAACACATTATTTTAAGTCTCTATTTGTCTATTTTAGAGTATTATAACTTAAAAGCTAATTCTAATTGACTGATTGGAAAGTAACTACTATTACCAGGCCTGGCTGTGTTAGTCTCAACAGTCACCTACGTTCTTTTAGTAACCTGTTTTTCCATGTATTTCACATTCTTCCTCCCTCATTTCCTTTTGTAAAGCTTAAAACATTTCCAGGCATTTCAGTTTCTCCACATACTAGGGATTTGCCGTGCCTTTAAGTATTTCTGTTGCCTTCTGTGCATTTTTCTTAGTTTTACAACACTCCCTGTGAACATCAGATAAGAAACGCTGCACACATTATTCTAGATAAACTACATCCTCGATTTACTTAAAAAAGCTCACCAGTACGGTTAAGAAAACGTAAATATAAAGGCTTATTTTACACTAAAAAATTTTACACACTAAAAAAATGCATTCTTCTGAATATTCTGTATTATGTTTTTTTCAGGCTTTGTTAGATTTCTGTGATTCTTACAATTTAGTTTGTACCAAGCCTACCGTTTGGGTCCTGCACTATCTCAGCACTTCTGGAGCAAGCTGTGAAAGTAAAATTGTTGGTGTGTATGCCACAAGAGCTGATGGGACTGATGCAATTAATAAGGAGCTAGGAATGAAAATTCATAGTAAAAGCATTTACAAAAGGTAAGATGATTGCCAAGCACAGGAAAGCACTATGAAGTCCGAATGAACGCTCACATATTTATTATAATACCTAAATATTATTATATGTAGCATTATATAGCATATATAGCATTTCCCCCGCTACTCAGCTCTGCTGAAACCCCACCTGGAGTGCTGCGTCCAGCTCTGGGACCCTCAACATAAGGAGGATATCAACAGGTTGGAGCGAGTCCAGAGGAGGCCACGAAGATGCTCAGAGGGCTGGAGCACTTCTGCTATGAGGAAAGGCTGAGAGAATTGGGGTTATTCACAGCCTGGAGAAGGCTCTGGGGAGACCTTATTGCACCTTCCCGTACCTGAAGGGGCCTATAAGGAAGCTGGGGTGGGGGTGGGGTGGGCTTTTTACAAGGGCCTGTAGTGGCAGGACAAGGGGTAACAGGTTTAAATTAAAAGCAGGGAGATTTAGATGAGATACCAGGAAGTTCTTCCCGGAGAGGGTGGTGAGGCACTGGGACAGCTGTGGATGCCCCATCCCTGGAAGTGTTCAAGGCCAGGCTGGATGAGGCTTGGAGCAACTTGGGCTAGTGGAGGGTGTCCCTGCCCATGGCAGGGGGGCTGGAACTAGATGGGCTTTAAGGTCTCTTCCAACCCAAACCATTCCGTGATTCTATGATTATTGTACTGTAAGTCTGTGGAAGGAACCAGATTCTTTCCAGCTGTGAAAACAGCTGGCTAATACAATGGTCACATTAAACAAACACACAAAAGATGAAAGCTAAGCATAGAGTACAAGAATTTGAGAGTACACAAAAGGTGGCTAGCATGCAGTTGCTCTACGTTCTCTTTATGTTTTACTTGCTATTTTTAAAATGTCTCAATTACAATTACTTTCTAACTTTGGACAATATTTACACTGAATACAGTGAGTGAATCCCCACCCAGAGAAAGTTTCAGAAGTATTCACAGAGTTGGTTGTGATCCATGCGGTTGTATTTTCCAGTCTTCTAAGGCAGCTGAAAGAAGTACTTAACACCGCACAGAACTGAAGATGAAAGGAAATGGGTTTAATTCTTTGAAGAACATGTACATCTCTGCTACACTATGACTGTATTTTTGTGACAGTCATTGTAAGTTATTGGTAGACCTGTACTACTGAGTGTCTGGAAGCAATGTGTCTTTCTCTTGGTCCCACAGTAGAGTGTCAGACGTGTACTTCACTGTGTACCTTTTGAAAAATGACTAGGATAGAGCTTTTGATGTTTTATCGTCTTTGTAATTCAGATGCCTGTTTTCCTAAATTTAGGCTGGCAACATTAATATTTATTCCAGGAGTATTTGGAATAGTGTCAGGTATCTGTCCTCCTACTGTGTTTTCCCTTTGAATAAATGACTGAGATTTCGAAGAATAGGTTTTACACCATCAATTCTGTAATTATTCTTTTATGAACATCTTTCTTTCATGAATACCCGTTTTTAGCACGAGGTGTTCCCAGGCGAGCAGATCATAGGAGGGTGGCTATTTAGAGCGTCTTACGCAAGTGAAAATAAAGCTCAAGTAACATTTTCCTTTCTACTTTACGAATTTACCACTAAATCCTTAGAGTTGGGGTTTGGTAAAAAGAATGATACATTCCACCAGTGTTACATTTTTAAGGACTTAACTAGATTTCCCACATAACTGTTACCTTTAAAACAATATTTCTAGAGAAGCTGGAAATAATGTCCAATACATCTGGAGCTATTACTCAGCAGCGGAGTTGAAAAGGATGATGGATGCTTTTGATGCCTGGGAAGGGAAAGGTAGAGTATTGATTTTTTCTGTTTATTTCAGTAGTACTACATTTTTACAGAAAAATATTTCCCAATTAACTATAATAAACCCTCTACATACTGAATGAGTGAAAATGTAAGTAACGTTGTAAAATAGCCCATAGTAGTGGCTATTTGAGGGAAAAACCCCCAAGAAATAATCTTAGGGGACATTCCAATGAGATGACATGAGTTGACATGAATGAATAGATGTAGTGAGAGCCACCACGTGCGAGGGTGACAGCCTGCTAGCACCGGACACTCTGGCAGGAGCCCTAGAAGCACATTGGCTATAAGCGACATTTATGTGAGCTGAGTTTCAATCCTACATAATGAAACAGACACGTTCATCTAGCCAGGTGTACATACACGTGACATTGGCTGTGTTCTCCCAGCGCACCCATACAATGTCCCTTTGAAATGCAGGTGTCAGCTACTGGCGAGTGCCTCAGGAGCTGATTGAATGTTGGACTCTTGAAGAACGCCCTTTGAAAGGCAGTTTGCATCGTATGCCTCCCGTTCACAAAAGGTATGCTGAGTTCCAGAGGTGGTTTGAAATACCGCAGCAGTACACTTCTTTAAAAAATAATTTCACGTTCTTTAAATAGCTCTGAATGTTGAGTTTTCTCTGACTTTTCTATTTACATTTTTATAAAATGTCTTATCAGAGAGCTTAATTGCAGAACTGAACCTGCTAGAAACAAATTACCTTTTTTAGGCTGCTGAAACTATTCTATTCTACTTCTTCAGCGTTTAAAACATCACTTTAGAGTGGAAGGGGTAATTTCAAAAGTAGAGAGCAGTACTAATTAAATGGACTGCTGAGAAATTTAACTGAAAACTTGGCAAGCTTAACTGATTTTCACGTATGTGAGATGCCTTCTTTTTAGAAGAAATTTCTAGAATGTCTTCTTGGCGGGTTTACGATGATACTTTGGACTGCACCTCCATTCTCAATACGTTACCTAAAAGCAGTCTTTGCAGGTACAGTTGCATAGTTGATCTGAGACACCTACAGCCACTTTTCTGTTGGGTAGGATCCTGCCGACCTTCCCTGTCCCTGGCCACAGTGTCATTCCAGCAGCAGCCACAGAGCCACATAGCACAATGATCCAACTGAAAACTCCTCTCTCCTCATCCTTCCTTTTTTGGATACTGCGTTCTTTGCTTTTCATAGCTCAAATAGGAAGGACTGTGATCATCTGATCCCTGGATTGCCAAACAGCCTACATATATTCCTGAATTCTCCTCTACTCCCATTGCTTGCTTTATCTCCCATCTCTCTGCTTTGTCTCCTGTTCTCCTGCACCTCAAAAAAGCCATATTCAGGTTTCAGCTGATGCACTGCAGTGATCCCCGTGAGACCATATGCTGTCTTGAAATATTGTAAGTGACCCTAGTTACTGATTATGTTTTACCTACACTTCATTGCCACTACTGAAGCACCAAATCTTTGAATGTTTAAACTTTTCTCTTTGTTTTGGTGGTTCTTTAGATCTAGGACGTGCAGATGTTGAGAACAGATTCTTACTTTATGGCTCGGAGGAAAATCTCCCTGGACCCGTTTTCAGTACTAGGTTATTTGCAGGCTTTCCATTTGAACAGTGTCACCATATGCCAGTTTTATAATGACTCTCAGATATTGTTTATTCTTTTGGTACGAATCCCTGTGGCATTTCACAGATCTTTTGAAATCCAGCATGCAGGTACCCTGAAGAATTTCAGTGGTTCTGTAGTGTACCTGTTAAGCTGTTCTGTAGTGGCTTTCACAGTTCACAGCCTGTTTACACTACTGACCCGCCAGCCAAATGTTCCTTCCTTCCTGACAATCAGGTCAGTTAAAGCTACAGCTTTTCTTTGTCAGATCAAAATCTAGACATAATCCGATTCATACATGTTCTTTTTCCTACTACCAGGGTTTTGTAGCTTTACTCCATGCAGGAGGCAGCAATAGAGCCATGTTTTGACACATTTTTAAAGGCATTGTTAATATTCTCTGAGTTCAATTTGGTCTTTCTGTTCTCTTCCCCCTCTTCCTCATCTCTCCGAAACTGATGTTGATTTGTATTTACTGATCACCCCTCTGACCTGACCTGGTCTGGCTTTTATTTTCTTGGGTTTCAGGTTTTCTAACACTCTGTTCAGCTGTTTTAGCGTGCCCTGCATTTCTACAGCACCATTTATTATTTCCTTAGGAAATTAAAATCTTCTAGGTGCCTGCCCATTTTTCTTTGCCAACACTGAGAAACAGCAGTTGTAGAATACTTTAAAAACGCTGTCTACTTGTACCGGTTAGAGTTGTCGTAAGACTCCACAGGCTTTCTCACGTAGGCTCTGCTCTTTTTTTAAACATTTTCTCTTGAAAAATCATCCATAAGCATTTGTATTGAAAAGAAATGGGGGAGGGAGAAAGAAGCAATATCTTTCTTCTTCTTTTCTCAAATTACATGGTATGGAACTCTGTTTTGTGTTTATGTAACATTGGGTCTTAGATTTTTTGTAGATAAAACCCATCAGCAGACTAGTATTTAGTGGATTTGGTATCTGACAGGATCTGCAGCATTGTAGTATTTCCCGTCTAACTCCTCCAGCCCTCTTCCTCTCTGATTTTCACTTAGCAGTTTGTGCACCACATCCCTCACCATTTTTAGTGTGCCCTGTTACTTGCACAGGTAGAAGAGATTGATGGTACTGTTCATACATAGACAAGCCTGACTGCAGTGATGAGCAGTTGAGATCTGTAAATGGTATCGTAAAAAGCACAAATTAAAAGCTTCAGATCTGTGGATGGCTGTCACAGATTGTTTTGCAATAATGTTATAAAAAGGATACTTTATGTACACAGCTTGGTTCTTTAGTGGAAATTCTTGGTTTTACAGACGATTAATCGACCTAACTGAAGAGGAAGACTATTTACCATGCAAAGTGGGTCCCAAGCCAATTAGATTCTCGGGTCCCTCAACAAGTACCCATATCAAAGTAAAGAATTCAGCGTCATTAAAGGTAGCTGCTTGCAATGCTCCGCGTTCTGCAGTGACTCTTAAACGACCCAGCAGTGAAAGTCTGACGCTGCACAAAGTAGCTTCTGAAACTGCACCCACAGCATACGCATCGGTGCCCAGCAATTCCCAGGTGCCCCACGGAAGGCAGAGAGCGGACGATGGGACACCACGTCAGACGGCGTTGGAGATCGCAGCGTCTAGGAAGCCCGTAAGCAACCGTGTAGTAAAGCTGAAGCGAACTCCACTTTTTCTCATGGCACCACCTCAGCCACCTCCTGCATCCAGTGAAAGAAGTGAACAGGACAGCGCTGCAGTTGAAATTCCTGCTACTTCTATGGTACTGAGCAACAAAGAACCAGCCGTATTAGCAGAGAGCATTAAGAATGACAAAGTGGACTGACTCAGCCTGATCAACTGGAGAACTTTGCATCGTCTGGTCAAAGAAAAGATGATCATCTTGTGGTCATTCATTCAAAGATTCAGTAGAAAATGACGATGAAAATGTTTGTGAAAAGCATAGGGAGAAGTTGTTTTAAGTGAGCACTGAAGTCTGTTTTCTGCTTTATTTCTAAATATTTTTAGGTATTGGGGAGGGAGAAAATGGATTAAAAAACCCCTGCAAACAAGAGCATGTGCAGTCTAATGTTCTAATATCTCGCATTTTTATTTCTGTCACGCTGTACAACTGATCTTTCCCAGGGAATACTTGCACAGCATAAGAGAAGACCTCCCTATCAACTTCAACCACAGTTAACATTAACTAGAGTTAATTTCCTTCATTTGTATCCTTAAAGTGGGGAAAAGTAGGTAACAATAAGCAGCTCTGACCGTAGAGATTCCAGAAGCTGAGTGTGCTTACTGGTACTTCAGGTGAGGATAGGTCACTGTTGTTATGGGCAGCAATGAAGGGGACTGCCTTTCCTTGTACACAGCAAGGAAACTCAGAACGGGGGAGTAACGAGGCAATTTTGGCCACCGTCAGAGATGTGGGTACTACGTTCCTAAGGTGGTGTTAACGTGCAGCCTTTCATTCTGTATCGCACCGGTGGGGTGTGTTTTCTGCAGCTGCAGGGAATCTCGCAGGTCTGAGGTAGAGCTGGCCTTCCCACACCCTTCTGGGGGCACTTTCCAGCGAGGAGGGAACAACCTCAACTTCTGTTCAGCAAAGCAGTGTCAGCAGAGCTGCCCTGCTCTGAAGGAAGATAAAAGCCCTCCTTCCCCCAGAGCAGGACAGAGGAGACCTTCCTGTACCGGGGTAACTTCTCAGTAATGACACTGAAGAGCTGCTGTTCGCTTCTGTCAGCAGAGGACAACCGCATTTGGCTCACTGGTTTTAGAAAGCCCTCCCCGTCGTTTAAATCAGTGAACAAAACCTGGCTTTGTCTTGTGCTCTTGCTTGCTTACAGTTGGGTGCTGGGTGTTTGTGGTTGGCTTTGCTGCTGCTTTTGCTTTTCCAGCACAGTAAATACAGCTGTTCCTAAACACTGAGAGTCCCATCACATTGTCAAAATGCAACGCTCTCAAAATTCCTGAGACTATTAGAAGGGTTGTTTAAAAGTTTTCTAGGTCATTTAGAAGTTATCACATTTTCAGGCTTTTCTCCTAACCGCAATGACTTAAAACAAGTTAAAAGTTTGCACAAGTAAAACCCCCAAATTTTCACGTACTAACATATTTTTAAGGAGACACTTTGCCAGGAAATTGTCACTGTAAAGGTGTGCAGTAATGTGATTTTCTGCTATTGGTGTGTATATTGAAGACCAGCTTACCCTTAGCATCTTTAAGCTAGTGGTTTTTCTTAAAAGATAAACCCAAAGAGCAACAATCCCAAGGCTCTTCCTATCCTAACAGACACTTTCACTGAAGAAAGACAAGGCAAAAATTATGGAAAGGTACTAACATAAATTGCGTGCTCAAAGAACAGGAGGTTACACTATCACTGACACTAAGTTTGGGAAATTTGTTTTTCATAATAATCTGGCTGAAAACCAGTTTTTAATCTTTGTCTTCCGTGTGACTTCTACTTCATTCTTTGTTGAAGAGCTGAGCACTTTACCATGCACCTTTAAATCTTTTCACAATGCTGCCTAAAGCAGATTGCCTTCCTCTTCAACGTTTGATGGATTCAGGTGGCTTCTGTCAACACAGAACCACTGAATCATCATTTTAGTTGGAAAAGACCCTTAGGATCCGAGTCCGACCAATGAACAGCTGAACGGACGAGTCAACCCTTAACTTGGCTAACAGACTGGGGGTTTTTGAGGCCTGGAACAAGGAGCAGAAATTCTGCAAGTCTGAGCTTCCTGCAGGCTGAAACCTCCTCATACTATGTTCCCAAGTTTCTTGAAAGTCTGGAGTGTTCTTAACACCGCAGTTGTGTAACTCGGCTGGTACTGCGTTTGCACTGCTAGGCCGTGATACACCATACGCACACGCCGGCTGGTTTGACTGGGGAAACAACGGAAGGCGAGCTAGTCCCACAGCTGGGATCAGATGCACTGTCAAGTGGTGTGACAGTGGCTTACTTGGAATCTTTGTAAAGTTATCATTCACCGTAGAAGAGCTCGTGTTCTGAAAGCTACTCCAATTCAGTGATCTAACGATCCCTAGTATCTAAGAGCTGCACTCCAAAGGCTGCCGTGTATCACCACCGTAGTTTGATGCATTAAATTCATTCTCAAAAATGCTGTCAACTTTCCAGTTGTTCAGTTCACACTGCCGTCTTTTCAAACCATCAAAAATATGGCATCATATGGGTTAAGAAAAATGTGATTTCAAGTTAAATTTCTAGAAGATAACTCCTCAGTGGTTACACAGGGGCGTGTGATGCAGAGGGCCTATTATCACCAAGACGTGGTTCAGACAGATGGCACCCTATCTGTATGCTTCGCAGCACGGGGAACTGCCTTGTGCTCCCTGTCAGCAAGCTGGCATTATTGCATGGGACAGGTACACGGTACCACTGATCCTCAGCCAGAGTTTTCATCAGGCTTCTTTGTAGCTGAAAAGCCACGGAAATACCTAAGTGACTTTTTTGTTTCCTTTCAAACCATTTCAGTTATTTCTCTACCAACTCTTCCACAGCAGAAATGCACTCTCTTAAACATTAAATTAACCATTAACGGCTGACATTAAATTGCTTAGACAATAAACATTACATAGCTCAAATCTTACCATGGCTAAAAAGAAATACATCACTTAGGAGCAAGCAAATTTCATCTACTTAGTTCTTCCCAATCCACAAGGACAATTCTCACCTGATGAAAACAGGAGGACAGTAGTGCCATCAAAAACTTGGGAGTGAAGCTGTCTCTTAGCTGCAGTTACAGAATGGAAGTGCGGTTAGAAGTACAACTCTGTAAATACTCTGTGGCAATAAAGCCCTGCAAAAATCTAGATTTGTTTTGGGCAACAGCTTTTAATAGAAGATGTTAAGCAGCAGAAACAGGTAAGGCCAATGTTACAGACCTTTGCTGCTTTCTGAGCTTTTTGGGTCTTGTCTCTTACAGAATTTTCTTCCCGACAAAAATTCTGGCTGTTTATACCAGAACTGACCACTCTTGGCTGAAAATAACTGCCAATTCACAGGTCACGTGATCAGCGGTGCAGTGTGCCCAGAGTTTGCATCAAGGATTTGGCCCTTTTCAAAGTTGCCCCTTTCTTATATATGTACGGTACATGAAAAAACATACAGCTGCATCTTTTCGCTCATTCTAGTCTCTGGTACAACATTCATGAACATTTTAGTACACTTTGGTTTAGTAGCTTGTCACAATAAAATAGCCGCACTGTCTCAGATTGCTGGCAGGTTTCTGTTACAGCCTCACATGGGTAACTGGCAGTGGTACTTGGTCTTGAGACCTCTGGATCCCATAGTGCCTCTGCTGCAGTCACAAGTATATGAACAGGAAGGGTGTAGCTGAAGTGTAAGATCTGGATGCAGCCCGGGCACTACGGGGGGAAAGAAACTCACAGTAGGCACTGCCATTCGTACAACTGAGACCAGGTGTTCCCCTACCACAACAGAGCCCAGGGAAGCCCTACAAGATCCACGTTTCCTGTCCAGAAATCTTAGTTTCTCTTTCAAGGTGACATTTTTAAACACATTGTTGGGGTTTTTTTAACCTTTTTTTCCAAACACCCTTAAATAAGTTTTCCAAGTAGCTTGGTTGTTACCTTCTTAGTTTTTCATCCATGTATTTGTTGATTTGTTTTGCTGAGTTCTGCCTTTATTCTGAGTTACCTTAGGTAAACAGATCCAACCTGCCCTTTAAGGTGTGTTTCCACTTTCAAGAGCGTACAAAGTGCAGGAGGAATTCCATGTTTGTGTTTGAGGGATGCCAACCAGCTGTATTTGCTTTGCAAACTGGGGGCGCTTTTTAAAAAAGGACATCTGGCCTCAAAGTCAAGCCTTGTCCTGCCCTTAATTCCCTCAGTGACCCTTGTACAAATCCTTACGTGAAAAGGAGTGTCACACGTAGCTAGCTGAGTAATTAGAGGATGAAAGGAGAGTTCTGTTGAAGATGGGCCCAAGAGCATTCAAATACTTACAAGTGGTGCAAAAAAGTAAAGCGATCAGAGAGACGAAAGACGAAGAGATACCGCTCTGACACAGCTACGCTTCGGAGCACAGCTGCAGAACGTAGTTAAAACATGTACTGCGACACTAAGCCACACTTGCACTGCGGCACTCCCAGAACCAGCCCGCTCCCCGGCCCAGCCAAATCCACACCTGCCTCCCTCATCAAATGAAATGTGTTTGCAGCACAGTCTGAAGAGAAATGCTGTCTCTCACCTGCTAGTCCTGGGTCTGTCCCAGTCTGAGCCTCCAGCGCAAAGGTTAGCTGGTACTGTAGGGCGCAAGGCGGTCCTGCCGTGCCGAGTTACGACTTAACGCTACAGATGTCACTGAGTTGCAGAAGCCTACTTGTGAGGGAGCTGACTAATGGAATAAAGCAATTTTCAATAATCCTCTCAGGTGGAGAAGCTATCGGGAAGGAGTAAAAGTCATTACAGGTAAGTTATGGTTAAACCCCTGGTTTTAGGAGGGGTCACACGAAGAGATGTTGGTTTGTTTCACAAATTATTTAGCCAACGTAGTAAGACTCCTGCGTAGTATCTGCATGGAAATGATAATTACATTATCTTACGGGTCAAACTGTATGCCAACAGGTAAATTCTGAAAAGCTACCTAGCTGATAGGTGTGTACAACACAGATTCTGTAATTTCAGCTCCATTTACTCAAAACATTCACCTTAAAAGCATGACAGGTGACTAACTAGGATAGAAGCAGTGCTTGCAACGCTAAGAAAGCCAGTGTTTAACCTACATGTGTTTATTTTTCTTTCTCTACTCTTCCAGATGAAGATATTTGCCTCCTAGGCAAATAACTGGCTTTACCAATGTTCACATGTGGAACAATGTATACAGATATCAAGAGAAATAAAAATAATCAAAATCACCCATAAGAAATGTACCTCACACTACACTTTGGGATTATTTTGCAAGGGCCACTCAGGAAAGCCAGTCAGTACTAAGGCAGTGTGCAGTCAGCTAACCGAAATTAGGCAGGGAAACTGGTAAAAAGCAATATCAAATAATAACCTAGGAATAAACTTTCAAAGCTACCCAAGCACCCTGCTCTTGCTGACCTCGGTAGAAAATAAACCCCTTTCCACTTTTCTGATTCTGACCCTCAGACAGCTAGTTCACTTGATGCCAGCTCTGGATGCTGACACCTTACTATGGTAAATAATAACTTACAGTAACAGTGTGTCCAGGATGGAGGCGGCTCTCATGGGAAGGTTTTGTTCCGTGCACTTGTGGCACTAGAATCTAGCTAAAAGCAAAAGCCTCGTCCAATCCAAGCTCAGCTGAAAGCCTCCCACTGACACCAGCTGAATTAGGCAAATACGGTCTGAATCAGATCACAAAGGTTAGGCACTGCAAAGCAGCAAACACCAGAATATTTTAGAAAGAAGATTTTAATTTTTTTGGAAGAAACAGGTTTTCTGAAATACAGAATCAGAACATTAAACTAAGTAAGATTTTTACTTTAATAGAAAACTGAGAAGGATGTCGTATCTGCTCAAATATGTACCTCCACATTCCGCTGCATGTTGCTGTAACAAATTACTAGTCATAGCTCTTCTTATGGACAGATGGTTCCTACAGCAAAAATATAGAAAAATAATTTGGATTCAAGTCTAGAACACCTGCAACTTTTTATATGCAAAAAAATAAACCCAACTAGTCATAGAAAAGTGGCTGATAAGGATGGCAAATAGGGCTGTGCATCTGAGTAGCTGTGACTATATACATTCCAAACTTAAGAAATGAGCATTTTCCCTCAGCCTCATAAAAATAGTTTGTCAATGAAAAATACCAATGTAATACATTTAATACAATTTATACTTGAATTTAAAGATCTCATATTATGGAAGAATACGCTAAAATCAAATGTACTGCTTTCTGAAATGTTCTTGTATGTAACAATACTCTGCGTATAGAGTGTGCATGCACATACATGTATACACGCACAGAAAGAAAGAAAGAGGTGTACAGAGATTTGCAGAAACACTACAGGATTATCTGATTTCATTGCAGACCACAGCATTACAGACTTCCTGGGATCCTTCTAACACAGGCAGCTCTAAAAAACAACAATGTTGGCTGGTACAACCATACATCTACAACAGGTCCTTTGCTATTATGAATTTAATTATCAATTCATTTTTCCAATCTAGATTTCATGTTTCTAAGAAGTAAATGCTGCTTTGGCAAGATTCTGTACTGTCATTCATGACAAAATAACTGTGAACAAACTGGGCAAAGCCTTGAAAGTATGAATTAATTTAGATAATTAGTAAGTAATGAAGATACCAACAAGTTTTAAGCAGCAACAGATTTAAAATGACTATGTTCTGACTTATGTTCTTCACCAACAAGTATCTTGAGCAAGAAACTAAAATGAAGACATTAAGCTTCTCTGCCTGCTGTCACCATGACATTTTAAGCCACCAAAGTCACAGCTGGCACTGAAAGAACAGTGGCATCAGCAGAGACCTCCATCCTTGTGGGGCATAAATTGCATTGCGACACCCTGCCAACACTGCTTTGCAAAGGCCTGTGATCTGCAGTGTCTGGTGTAGGATGCTTTCGTCGGGTCTTTTCGGAATGTGTTGGATTCTCCATGGTCCTTGTAGTTGTGGACTGCTCTTGATTTTTCATAGCTCCTTTATTTTTGGATCTGAAGCTGTTATGCTGCTGTCTTCTGTGTTCAGACCTGGAACCACTCTTCATATTATTTTGATCTACCTCACTGCTGGCACCTTGTGACTTAAGAGATCCATTGAGTCGCATGTTTTGGTGCTGTGGGTTGAATCTTCGGCGCTGGCTAGAAGGCCCGTTCTACCCAGAAAGAAATTGGATAACACTTAGGTCATCTGAATCCATTCCGCAGGACACGAAATACAGCAATCAGAATTAACAAGAAATGCAGAATAAAATTTTCAGTGTAACTGGGAGAGAGAAAACACTATATAGTTTTGATTGTTGCCAGAGCTCTCCATGTATAACACTTCAAAACTGAACTATGAGTAACGTGCTACTTCTGAGAAGCCTGAAAATAGTGATGGCAGGTTCCCCAGCGATGCGAAACTGAAGTCTGCCGTGACTCAAGAGAATACAGAAAAGGGGCAGAAATACTAGGCATCTGAAGAGCAGCAGTTAAGAAGCACTGAAGAACTTGATGCCGACTGATTTTTTCCAAAACAGCAACAATACCTTTCCTAATAAAGCATTGTGTAAATACTACAGTAAGACTGCAGGCAGAACACAAATTCATGTGTAAATTAAAGTTAAGAATCCACATGGTGGGAGAGATGTCCCTTGTGATATCTTGCTCAGAGGAAGCTTTGATCCTTAATGGCTGAATTGCTTTATTTCCAAGACTGCCAGGGCAGCTGATTCCACACATGCACTGACATTATGTAATGCTCCCACGTTTTCCTTCAGGCACCGACTTGAGCCTAAAATCCCTACTGGGACAGAACTCAGACCAACTCCAGTGGCACACCTAAGCACAACAGTACAAGGACATTCTTATAATGAACTAGCTAGCCATATAGCGCAATACTATAAGCTTTATCCTACGGCTTCTGAAATAATATGCTTGTAAACCCGGCAGGATTCTACTGTCAAAGTCTACCTAATAATCATGCTTCAACAAAACATCAGCTGACCATTTGTCAAGGATCAGGAATAAATGCTTCTCCATCGCAGCATGCAGGGCAATTAGCTGTTATGGAAGGTTTTTCTTTTTCAGTATATTAACTGCCACTAGTCCCTTCTGTGCATCAGACAGCTGTCTTTGCTGGTATGGCTTTTCTGGTGTTCCACCTTGTGTGTTCACACTGCCTTGAGAAAGAAGCTGGAAAATACATACCTGCATGTTTTCAAAAACTATTAATTAAATATATGGACTGCAAACCAGTATTTGATTTTGTATTTTTCTGAAATTTTGAAATAATTTACTCCAGTTCATAACTGGTTTCTTACCTGCTTATTTGTCAGGATTCCTTGGGAAGAAGATTCTGTAGGATTGGAAGAAAGATGACTTTGTGCTTTAGTGCTGGCTGTTTTATTATCAGAGTTCTTGGCATTACTAGAGGACTTCCGGGTGTGTGTATTTTGCTTGCCAGTTGCTGCATGCGATGTCATTGAAGACAGCACTGAACTACATGGTGTTCTTGAGGAATAGTTGTTCTTTGGGTGAGAAACTATAAAAAGAAGTATTCTGTGTTATCAGGTAAATGATCAACATCTAAACGTAAGGCTGTAACCTAACCTTGCTTACAGTCAATTTTGCTAGCATCGTTCTAGCCTTACTGTAGATGAATGAAGTAAGGCAGGTAACTGGGGTCGGCACTGGGCCACAGCGTTTTACTTCTGCAAACCTGCCTCATCGTGAAGCACTTTTGGAGATGAAAGAGCCAATGTGGTGGAGCTGCTCTAAACCTGGAGGGAGCCTGGCAAAAGGCTAGGCTTTGGTCATCCAAGAAAACGTTTCAAAATTCCTGGCACCTACTGGTTTGCTCAACTCAGAGCCAGTTGAGCTGAACACGTGCTGTCAGGACTGCCCCACGCCGTGCTGCCCTATCAGTAATGCTCCTAACCGAGTCTTCAGGCAACAAAGCAAGAAACACGGGAAGGAAAGGAGTGGTATGCCAGTAACCCTCTGGACCTCTTGAGGTCAAAGGAAGTTGTGCCTGAAGACACCACAGACTAAATTTGATTCCAAATTATTCTTTGATCATGGAAGGCTGAAGAGGCTGACGTTTGCTCCTATTATATGTGCTAGCTACAACACAGGTGATAGCCATGAAAGCTTCCTTAGTATGTCTGAATACTTCTTAAAGAGAAATAGTAGTCTAGTGCCTCTTGCTCATTCCTCTCTATGGAGAAGGTTAACAAAGGTTCTTCTCTACCATGGATAGCTACAAAACCTGAAACAGAATGCAGTGCACTAATCCACTTCGTGTAGATCATGGCAGTCAGCACCATCAGGAACCACTGTTGCTCGTGTCAGTGTATTTCTGTTCCTCACTTCTTAGCCTTTTGAGATCACCTCATTTTTAACCATTTCCATGTCTGCATGTGAAATACACCAAACAAATCCTTGGTTCCTATCTCTTTGCATTGCCACAAGCTCTTCAAGCTGCCTGCTCCTGTACCATGGCCCCTCCGCAGCAGCAAAGAGCACTCTGAGGCTATTGGAGTAAAGTTCTTGATCTTAATTTGCTGTTCTGATTATGGAATTTTCCTGTTTCTGTCTGGTACAGATGACAAACCAGAGGGTCCCTTCAGTGAGACACCTGTTGTTTTATCTCAGAGGTACTGACAGAATCACAGAACGGTTTGGGTTGGAAAAGACATTGAAGATCATCTAGTTCCAACCCCCCTGCCATGGGCAGGGACACCCTCTATTAGATCAGGTTGCTCAAAGCCTCATCCAGCCTGGCCTTGAACACTTCCAGGGATGGGATATCCACAACTACTGTTCTACTTTTAGTACAGAGAAAGAAGATGCAGAATAATTGTAGCAACTGAGCATCATATGTTAGGTTTTTCTGAGGCTCCTTTGAGGCTCTTATTCACTTAGGCCAACATCAGCTATTCCTCCCACTAGGTGTCCTCTTCAGAAAAACAATGCAAGGATCTGCACAACGAACTGAATTTTCTATCCCAAGTTCAGTGAGGCTGGCTGCCACTGAATTCTACTGCTCCCTCTTGTCCAAAACAGACTGCAGCACACAGAAGCCCATATAAAAATCCAGGTGTTTGTCATAAAAAAAAAAAATATTTTTTACAAAAAAGATGTGCAAGGAAGGGGTACAGCCCACTATCGGGCATTCTGGATATGTGTCAGTCTGATTATTTTTATTTCTTCCTGCCCTTCATTACGAGTGCATGCTGCCCACCTCCTTCGCATGCTAGAGCATGCCTTCCTTTGACAAGCTCTGTGGTTTTGGTTATTGCTGTTGTTAAAGCACTCAACAGGCCTGGTACAATCTCTGTTTGAGGGGTACTGCAGCTCCTAGCAGGGTATGGGCCTCACCACGAGATGCTCCAAACAGAAACATCTTTTGCACTGAGGAGCTCTTATCAAAGACATGTCAACAGCATGAGCCGCTCATCTAAGGTCACTGAGGGTAGATCAGAGCTAAGTTCTTCAGATGGCCAGTGCATTATCAATCAGTTGTAAGATGGCACTGCTTCCCTGCTAACAGCTGTTCTTTTGACTTCACTGGCCTCATTTAACAGGTCTGCATCCAGCTGTGCTTAAGTAATGCTTTACTGAAATGAGGTATAAATAATTAACTTGCAGAATTAACTGCAGCTGGAAGTTATTTAGGAAAGCAGTTCAATGAGTTTAAAAAAATATTCTATGGTTGCATCAATAGCAGCTGTGGCTATATTAGTCAGGATAATCTTTACAGAATTTTCAATCTCTTAAGCTTCAGAGCATGAGACAGGGACTATGAGGTGACTGCGAACAATCAGATGCATTACTGTGAAGCTTACGCCTTCCTTTGAAGCATCCTGGGTTGGCTTTAATGACAGACAGCATATGGGGTTAGATGGGTCTTCAAAGAGTCCTGCAAAACCAATTCTTACGTCTAATGAATTAAACTGGTTACGCCTCAAAGTAGTCCGTTCTTTAGCTGTGCAGTCAGAAGACTCTATTGGCAGACTGTGACATTGTTTCTTTTTTCTATTTCCAGTAACTCCCTGAAAAGAGTTATTATTTTACTTACTGAAATTGTTTTCCCTCTGCCAAGATGCACTAGTTCAGTACTGTGTTAAGAGTGATGGTACTGATGGGATATCATGGGCAGGGTAACATTTGGGACAAAGTATTATGCCTTTTACTTTTTTGGGGGGAAAAAAAACCACGACGAAGGTGAGAAAAAGGCTCTCTCATATTTTGCAACAGACACACGATACTTGAAACAGGACCAAGCAGAACTTGGAGAAAATGAACCTGAATCTCCAAGCAGAGGGGCAAATAGTTTGTAAACAGGAACATCTGGGACTGTGTTTCACTCCTGAAAGAAACAGTGAACACTGTTATAAAGCTAGGGAGTTGGTTTCTAGCAGGAGAGATCTGAACTGGTCTCGTAACAATCCGCATGTTCCCCAGAGCTGACTTTTATTTCCACTTGGAAATCCTGTTTAAATGAAAAACTCTAACTGATGTAATACCTGGAAACCTCCAACAAAGAGGGCACTGTGCACACGCAGATGGACTGTGCAGCACACGTACAGTGACGCTAACGCGTTGCATACTGTAAAGTTGCCCTGTGCGTGTTCAGCAAGCCTGCTGCATCCAGATTAGCATTCGTGTCAGGCTTGCTGCACACACACAGAGGCAGTACACATGCCATTATTTCTGCCAGCATTTCCTGGACAGGTATGTGGAACACTGTGTTCAGAGAACTTTGGTGTGAGAAATGACCAACACTTACTTTCTCCACAGAGCAGAATTTGGGTCTTCAGCTGTTCTGTATCACAGGAAAAACGGGCAGACCTGCCCAGCTCTTCATCGTATTTCCGTTCACTCACAAAGTGCTGCAAAAATACACACAAGTTAACAGTGATTTGTACGTTGAGCAAAAGATGATACAGAAACCACTCAATATGTATCTCAAGTTCGCTTTAAGGCTCAACAAACTGTTGACTCTGCCCTGTACAAAGGATCTCTATGAAGAAGCATTTTCCCATCCTTACCAAATTACGTGTCTCAGCCCAGCGATGGGTGGATCAGTCCTGCCCTTGGGAAGTGGGTCATCTCATCAGAGTATATGTGTTTGATCACTGAACCTGAAGCGATCAGGTTTACTTGCTAACTGAGTCTGGTAAATGATACACAAACAGCAAAACTCCCCACTGCTCCACTTATGAGGGGATAGCTTACACTTCTCTGATAGCATCTGTACCCTGCTCAGAGGTGCTATAATGCTTTAAGAAGGTATCTTTCCCCATGGAAAGCTAGTTACCCTTTGGCCCATAGCAGGAATGAACAGCTTAACAGTTAACATGACAGCTCTTTCTTGGCATTGATGCAAACAGCTAAAATACCCAAGCAGAAGTAAATGCCTGACCTTAATTTCAGCCCTGAGCTCAGACAGTTGTGCTTCAGCCATCTGACTGGCTAGATCCGTCAGTCTCTTCAGCTCCTCAGCTTTCTTCTGCCGAGCAGTCAGGATTTCCACTGCCAAATACCAACAGTCAATAATTAATGCTAGGAAGGTAAATTGCTCTGTAATTCATTACTCTCTGAGCATTAACACTACATCACATGTGAGACAAACACACATCTCAGACCCCCACCTCAACCAGACTTCCAATATGCTGCTTGCACAGATTAAGTCAGTCAGCGTTTTAAACTGAACTGCCTGATGCTGAAAAAGATCTGGAAATGGGATAACAAACAGAAAATCAAAGTTAAACCAATCTTTCAACAGTTACATAAACAGGGACAGAAACATGTTGTTTTGAGCATTCCAGTGCTACACTATTAAGCACAAAATCAGGGAGCCTTCCATGGAGACATGGAAAGAAGCATTCCGTTGAGCCAAAAGCCTGTTTCTGAAGGCACGCTATATTTCGTTTACACAGGGACGTATCAGTTTCTCTGAAAAAAATCTGTTCATATATAGTTTACGTTAGATCACTGGCATCGCAATTTTGCTTTCAAGTACAGAATATACACAGCTGCCACTTCTACAGCAAAGCAGTATTACAAAGGCCAATGTTCTTTATGAAAAAATACTAAATATTCACTACTGCCCATCTTGTATCTTTTACATAAGGAAAGGATGAATATTCTTATAGGAAAAGATTAACCATGAACCCCGAAGCCACAGTCCACTTACATGCAGGAAATATGACATTACAATTTTGGTGGAAAATGAAATATATGCAAACTCTATTACCTACATGGTGACTCACCGTAAAAGCAACAACTGGTTAATCAGCTGGTGGGATCAGCACTTTTGACACAGAGGAAACATAGCATCTAAATGTATCAGAGTAACGATCATGCCTTTTGTCTACAGCTCCTGCCTACAGGCAGGGTGAACTGCACTAAGGCCACAGACGACACTACAGCTCTGGAGACTTGGGCTTCTTTGTCTTCCTTTGGCCACAAATTTCCAAAGCAGACTTGGCAAGTCACTTAACCAGCTCATACTTTGCAATGCCATTTTTTAGGTGAGAATTAGTATGTCACAGAGAATTTGCTTCTCAACCCATTATTCATTTAATCAGATGGCATGTTCTTTTGCAAGTGTCATAGAATAGTTTGGGTTGGAAGGGACCTATAAAGGTCACCCAGTACAACCCCCCTGCAGTGAGCCCCCCTTCAACTTGACCAAGTTGCTCAGAGCCCCATCCAACCTGATCCTGAATGTTTCCAGGAATGGGGCATCTACCATCTCCCTGGGCAACCTGCTGCAGCGTTACACCAAGTTCAGCATGGTCCGGCAGGCACAGGGAGACAGCGCTGTGGTTGTACAGCTGTGTGGGAGCGAGCAAACCATATGATAGAGCAGCGAGTGTCTGTCACGCAGGGCAGGGAAGGCAGAGGGTGGCTACACTTTCTTTAGCCTTGTGGGTAAATCTGTGTCTACATGATTACTTATGCTACGAACAAGTGCGTATTTCTCTCTTTAGCTACCTTTTAATTTCATTTTTGTGGAATATGGTCTATAAGTCTGAGCAACTCTTACCAGATGAAATGAACAGTTTACCAGGTGTTTTTCTTTGTCCAACAGTTCTGCTTTATTGCTTATTCTAGGTAATGGTAATAATGTTTCTCCCCAAGGTAGCATCCCCTTTGCTGAAGTGACTGCCCAAACCATACGATCTCATCTCATGCTGGCACTTACTCCGCATGAGATGCCAGCCAAATACCCATTAAAGAAAACCCTGACATTATCATATTTGGAAATTTTCCTAGTACTGCCAGTAAGAGTAAGATTACCCACTGTAAAATAGTCCTCCAGTGCAACAGAAATGTGAAAATAAATAATAACGTAAATCTTGGTTAGCATGTTAGAGTCCTGTAACAACTTCCTGCCTAAAGTTTGGAAGGCACTTTACAAGCCTACACCAGCCTTGCGAGACAGCAGAAAGTACACTGTTAAAGACAGGCCAACCTGTGTCACACAGGGAGAGGGCATGAAAGCAGGGAAACTGAACCTGCCACGTGCAAATGCAGCACTTTGCATGCCTATTAGGTTTACACAAATTACTACCATACCTGGCCAAGACTAAAGAAGGGGCCTTATGATACCATCAGCCCTGGATGGTGGATTTACGAAATGTTTTTGTTTATGCAGATAGGGCTTAGAACCACGTCTGCTGATACCAATGGGAACTTTACCATTGGTTTTCCTGGGAGTGAGTGCATGCCCTGTCGCTGATTATGGCTACCTGGTCTCTGCAGGTAACCAAAAAGCTGCTGATATGTTTCCACCCATAACTCCTCCCCAAAATAACACAGAACTCCAAATCCACATCTATTTCACATTAATACTAGAAAAGCTAGCATATAAAATTCCAAACACAAATTAATGCCAATCTTTGCTGTAACTCACACCTTTCAGTTTCCACACATATACAACTGCAAGAGACTTAGCTAGCAACCAAGGATTTAGATTCTTTTTTAATAAAAATTTAACTAGCATGCATTTGTGAACTGAGAGTTCTAAATGCAAATGTAACATTCAAAAATATTACATGTATTTCTGACCCTCCTTGGAAGGACCTCAAATTCATAAATCAATGATAGCATTGTATGCACATACAGCAGTGATATTTTCATCTGCCAGGCACAGTATCATTCTAAGAATACTTTGCTTATTCTTCCGTTTCTTGCTTAGTGCTCTGTTGAAACAGATCTCGATTACTGGGTCATTAACACCATATGTCAGATCGGGTGTAGGACAGATATTGTGGTATCCAAATACATGGCTCATCTTGCTTTCCCCCCCCCCCCCAAACCATTATATATATATATATATATATATATATATATATATACACACACACACACACACACACACACACCTTACCCATGCAAAAACCAGAGACAACATGAACGCCTAGAATCAGATCAACTCGCACATATTATTAAGAAAACAGATTCCAGTAAACAACTTAGGGTTTTTTTGTTTGTTTTAATTCATAAGCTTCATCACTATCCCTTAGACCTATGCAAGGCCACACAATAAGCTACTCCCCTAGTAATTTCCACTATGCTAACTCATGTAAGGTAATATAAGCAAGCAAACAGCGATTAAGAAATGGAAATGAAGTAACTGACAAGCCATAGGAAAAAAAGGAAAAAAGTGATCAAAAAGCTCTGATAAGTAAGCAGAAAGAATAAATCTTTTAAATGTAACTTCATATGAACTTTTGGTTTACGTTAATTCCCTAATATTGAAATTTTGATGCACAATCCTTGTAGATAGAAACTATACAGAAGCTCTCCTGGAACATCAGAGAGTTCTTTAATTGTATACATATACAATGAAAGATGCTGGAATGCTGCTAACCAAATCTGTGTATTGTGCAATTTTCTGCCAAACAAAATGTGTTTCCATGACTATTCCGAAAGTTCCCTCTGTATTTTTTTTCTTTTACTTACTGGCTTCTTCTTTAACTTTATCAATTTCTGCCATTAATGACACTTCTTTGTCTACGATGCTAAAAAAGGAAAAAAAGAAAGAAAAACACCACAATTTAATCCATGCTAGAACTCCATCAACATCAAAAGCTATAATTACACAAAAACTTCAGACCTTAGTTATGGGCAGTTGTGAGATTAATAACACTTTAAAAATGGAAGCTGAAGAAACACCCAGGTAAACTGACTACAAAAAAATTAGTATTAATCAGTGTATGCTGATTTACACAAAATCTCATCAGCCTGTCCATGTGTCTGCACAGATGTGGAAGTCACTCTGACTTACCTCTTCAGCATTGCCTGAGCACAGCAGTCCTTAAATGACTTAACAGTCTCTTTCCTAATTAAGCCAGACATACCATTGTTGCTACCCTCAGATTAATATTGCACTGAGAGCTAAACTGTATTAAAAATACAACAGACAAAGATGTGTGGAAAGAGGTCCTTTTCTTCCTGTAACAGAGGTATTCTTGCAAAATATGGCAGGGTAAACAAGTTTGTGGTGTAGTCTCCATAACAGAGGTCAGCTTCCTTGCCCTCCATTCTCTCCAGGACTGGGAAGGTGTGGTTCCAGGGCTACCCGGCCTTTCTAAAGGCCTCGCGTGCCTCTCCTTTCACAGATCTCTGATGCGCAATCCCTGACGATGCTTCTAAGCTGTCAAAATGCAAACTGATCAGGTGGGTCTACTGAAAGCAGACCAGGTGAGTCTGCTCAATGGTTCACATCATGAACCCAGTGACACTGCTCAGTGAAGTAACACCACCGCAGAATGCTCTCCAGTGGATAGTGCTCTGGTGTGCCACTCCATTTCCCCCTCACTAGACTATTCCTAGTCATGTTTAACAAACACCCCCAATGTTTATGTTTGCATAAGTGAGTAAACTCAAGCAGCTGGGGGCAGGAAATCACAAGAAGTAGGTCAAACTCCAAGAGTAAATCCAGGCACATGCTCAAGGGAAGAATGAAGTTCTCGGCTCTTTCACTAAAATCATCCTTAAATGTAAGCTTTCGTACCCAGTGAAGACACCGAGTTGTGTGTGAACTATCTTCCATCAGAAGGAAAACATGATAAAAATAACCCGAAAATAAAATGTGTTTAGCAAGAAAGGAGAAGTCCTACACAGTTCAGTTGTCAGCAATCAAAGACGACTTACAGAAGAGAGGAGGACTGAAGGGTTGGTTAACTAAAACAGGGAAAGACTAGGAGCGGGCAGCATGGGGAACACACGGCAGATACACAGCTGACTCATCCAGGTTACCAGCTAGAACGTGTTCAAGTGCCATACAGCCTTCCTTGAAATCTTCCCACAGGCTAACCAAGCTCATACAGGTTTGCAACAGAAGTTCTGCAGAGCCCTACCCTCGGGTTTGACCAATCGACCGTGCCACCTTTAGAGGAGGAGAGGCTACCTCCTCACACTGCCTCCCTATAGCCATCAAGAGGGACAGAGGTAGGTTGGCTGATGGCCAACGATGCAGCAGGACAATAAAATTGCAGCATAACACATTTTTCTGTTTCATACATATAAACAAGACTAAAAATATTGTTTTGGCCTGCCAGATCAATTTAGTGTGACCTACACACCAGAGGAAATAAACCAGCAGGGTTTTTTACAGTGGAGCAAATCAGTTAAGAGGCATACTCTTACAATGAATGGACACACTTGTTCCAGTTGGCCCTCAATATTCTCCAGGCATAAGCACTAAGCTTGGACTCCAAATAGGCAGGTAATGATTCCAGCTTGCTAATCTAAACAGCAATAGCTTTTCAGAATTAATCTATTTTCAATTAACTTTTGTAACTACATGGTATAATAAAATTCCTTGGCTTTCACAGCAGGTGGCTGAAATAAGATCTGCAAGTTCTCACCTGTTTCTACCCTCCACCAAAAAAAGAGAGATTTGAATGGTCTTTAGTATCTTCCCCTAAATTTAAAAAGTCTGCACATTTTTACTTTTGCTGCTTCTGTTACAAAAGTGCCTCCCTAGTGTACTACACAGGTTATATAAACAAACTTTTGGCTGAAGAAATATTCAAACAAGCTCACAACAGCAAAGCTCATTAGAACTGTGTTTTGGCCCAGGTCATTCCATGACTGTCCTCACCCCACTCCACCACCAGATCCTTGCTAAACTGCTTGGCTCCTAACATTTTATTTTGATGCCAGATAAAAGCACTTTTAATACCAGAATAAGAACAAGGCCATAGCAGTCCTATATTTACCATAATTTATAGTCAGATCTCATCTTTTATTAGACAGTTTTGCACTCCTTATAGTATGATCTTTGATTAACATTTCAGGAAAGCATCTGGATGCTGTAGTAGTAGAGGTCAGGACTCCAATGAATTTGATGGAGAACCACCACCTATTTCCCTTGTAGCTACAAACTAACATTGGGAAAACTAAAGACTACAACAAGAGCACAAGTGCCTTTGTAAATAAGAGACTAGTTAACGTGGCAAACTGAGTCTTTTTAACGGACAGATCTTCACGGGGCTGCCCTTCCCTGAAGACAATGCAGCTGTACCAGCTATACAAGCTGAGGACACGAACTCACTTTCTCAACAAAAGGAAAGGAGCATACTAGTTCTCACCTGGAGGTGTGCAGCCACATTTCTCAGCTTAGAAATCACCACTACCATGTGTCATGGAGTAAAGGCAGAAGTTTGCGTGTCTTTAGACATGTCATAGGCCAACCAGCACTAGGAAATGCTACGTTTCTTCTTAGGTCACATAAGGGTCAATTATTAAGGAAATGGAGCAGGAATCAATTTGATTCCTTTCTAGTCACGTAAAGCACTTCAGTGCAAAACTGACCAACTCCTCCTCCTTCAAGAACCTGGCAAGTTAGAAATAAATTATAATGACAGAAAAAGCTGGAAATCTGCATTGGAAAAAAAAAAGACAAAAGACAACAAATACAAAAAGAAAACTAAATTTTAACAGATACAGAAGGAAAAATGAGAACACCACCATGGAAAAATCTGTGGATCAAATCTTGTCTCATATTCCTGCTAGGATCTCACTGTTCACATCCAAGCCTCAGAGAGCCCCTTAGGCTGAACAGCTTCTTAACTCGAGAGACATTTAACTGGTTTTGTAATTTCTGGAATAATGCCCTACTCAGGCTCTATAGGATGACCCTAATCAGATCACAGTGCTAGCATTACTGAGAACTGCTCAAAGCTCGGCTCAGAGATGCTTCCTGGGAATGCATTTTCTTTCACTGCTCTTTAGTGTCCCCTTGATACCAAACTCTTTATCAAGCTGGCACACTCCAGTGCACAGCCTGCAGCTGCTGGTAGGCTGTGGAGAACTGGATACTGGGTGCTACAGGAGCTTTCCACACACTTGTGTATCAACAGATTTGAGCTCTAGCAGAACAAGGAACAGAATGCATTTCAGATCTAAAGACAGCTCAGGGAAAACACTCTGCTAATTCCTTCCTCTCTAATTATGCTGCTCCTCTTGGGTCTCTCATAGATGTTAGGAACCAGGGTTAAAATCATAAACATCCTCCTTTAGCTGAGGTTCTGGAGAGGTCACACCCTTGTTGATTTTTTCTGATTACTCACAGCATTAACATCCTATCGGGCTTCAGCCATCCCTTCTCCTTCCCTCCAACATCAGCCCTGGAGTATATTCCATACTGAGTATGTTCAATGTACCATTTGAGGCTCCTGTGACAAACACACAACTCGGCACGGCCTCTCAGTGTGTCTGAATCCATAACCTAATCATCAGCCTGTAGGATCCCCTGCTCTAGTAGTATTTGTCAGTTCTAATGTAGGTGTTCAGGTTCTTTTACTACATCTGTGGTATTCACAGGAGCAAATACTGGGACTCAAATCCCCTCTCTCACTGACCAGGCTCAAGAACAGATCTCAATCAAGTGAGTCTTATAGGTCATGACTGATGCTGGAGCAAAACCAGAGTAATATTACACCTCTTTCTTTTCTGTCTCCCTTTGCCACACCCCTCCTCTGAAAGGACCTATTCTGCTCTTCTCTTACCCCTTACTTTTTCAGGATCAGGGCCCGGGTACCCACCTCTAGCTATCAGCATCGTGTCGTTGTTCCCCGCAGGTGAACAGCTGTAGTTTGGAGCACAGAATTCAGCACTGCTTGATTTTAATAGCCAGACAAAATTTCGTTCAGGGAGGAGATGACTTTGTTGAAGGAACACAGCAAGGCAGAGGCTTAACGTGGAGGACGTGCAAATGGGACCAGGACACAGCCAGCACCCATGCTGTAGAGATGTGAGATGCAGCAGGAGAGAGAGAGCAGCTCTCTAGTATTCATTTTACTGAAGTGATTCTGAAGGTAAGAGCATAAGTGTCCTATTCCTGGGCAAATGGACAGTACTTGTGCCTTGGACTTATGCAGGCTGGCAGGACTGACACTAGACTACAATGGCAAAAGAGTTGCAAATGCCAAACTGCAGTGAGTTGCCGGTACAGCAATGATAAGGGTAAATTATGCTGACAGCTGCCTCATTTCACAGTTTCATACTCAGAACAAATTCTGAATTTGTTCTGACATCAGTAGAAACCAATTAATCTTCCTCTAGTTTACTGCATGAAATCAAGTGCTTGCACAGTGAAAAAGAAAAGATATTTTCAGTCAGCTGCAATACCTCAAAATCCCACTAAAATGATTAAAGTTATTAGTGCCTCTTCAGAAAAGCTGCTTCAGATTGCCAGGCTGGCTGATTTATAGCTTTACTGGTGAGAGTTGGAAGGGTTCAAGATGTCCAGAATCTTCTCTTTCCTTCTGCCTCTTTTAGGCATTATGATAAACCTATTGTGCCTGAAGAGACGGGCAAATAAAAAGGCCAAGCTGACATGCAGGCAAACATGCTGACACAACTCACAGAGGTGGGCCACAGCTGCATGGCACAGAGGTTACTGTTAAAAGTGTCATTCAGATGAGTCCTTTCAAAACTCTGATAAACCCCCCCCAATGCCAATTTTCTCCTTGAGGTGTTTAATAAGATTCACTCTCCCCTGAACCAGCTTTGTGGCTGTTTTGGAGACTGAGGAAGCCACAGTCAGCTGTGATATTCTGAACGCCTGCAGCGGGGTTCTTCATCTGGAAGGGGGAAAGCACTGTTCTTTCATGGGCACCTTCTGGGGTCTGGTTCAGCAGATGAGATGCTGGGACACTGAGGTACAATTTGAGTCCTTTTATTCATGAGGAGGGGCGATAGCTGTGGGACATCGCTGGAGTCTGACAGTTTAGGCTTCAAAAAAAAATACCGTGCACCATTCTCCAGTGGCTTTGCTCTGTCAGCGGGCTTTGGAACAGGCCCCAGCAGCTCCTCAAAGTGGCGCTGGTTAACAATCTGCTGCCAGACTCAAGCAAGTTGGGGGGATGTTAGTACTGTCACTGTCTCTGCTCTATCTGAGCTGAGATTACATGCAAATACATGGGATAGTCCTCATAAGCTCCAAGCTATCTTTAAGCATTATGCCTTATTTAATGTACACATTTCCCTCCTAGGCTGAACACATCTGACCCACAGATAGGATGAAAAGATACACTGATAATAACTCTAAAGCCAATTGTGTATTTTACAGAAGAAGCCCCCACCTCAGTCCAAAAACCAGAATGGTCTCTGTCAAACTTCCAGCACAAGGAGCTAGAATAAAGTGATGAGAATGCAAATATAAAGCCCAATTGCCTGTAATCAGTAATTACAAGCTTTATAGGATTACTGAACAGCCATGCTATTTTGTAATTGGAGAAGTTCAAGTTTTCTTTATATTAATAAACCAGAAAGAAAAGCTGTTATGTTACATATTCTGCAATGTCTCAGTAAATTATATTCTTCCAATATTAGCTCAATAGTATTGAAATGTTCATGGTGCTTAAGGGTTGTTATTTGATTACTGTATTAGCACATACACAGTGTTTACACAGCAAACCGGATTACGTGAATTTTCATTCTGACCACAGACAGAGTCTGGCAATAAGCAGATAAAGGAAAGACAGAATAAATCAATTTCACTGAAATCCTTCCCTCTGCAGTGTACCATCCGTAGAAGTAAGAATGCCCAAAGGCTTTTAGCTATTCAAGTTTATTTGGTGTTACTCATTATCTACCTTCACTAGTATTGTTCTCTAGCAGCCAGCCAGCCCCATAGGGTCTGGTAAAGCCATCACAATTAAAGGTCTATTTGCATTTTTCTTTTAAGATCTCTTTACAAATAATTAGAAATTTATTGCCTGTTCACCTTGTTTAAGGTGAAAACTTACATGGAAAACCTTTTCCTGAAAGACGATTTTAAAATTTTATTTAGAAATTAAGGCATCATCTCAGGATTTGGCAGAGTTTTACAACTGTAACTTTCCCAAAAGCATCCTGGTAAAGTGGCCACAAAGAAAGGAGAAGGGTCTGGCTCTTTGGTCTAACAACTGTTGGCATCTTTTGAGATAATTACTCCCTATATGTGCTTAGTGAGTTAGATTTTTCTTTAGTCTGACGAGACCAGAAAGGATATATTCACTTGTCATGCACAGACATGCACAAAAGCAAAAATCTACCTGCACGGCCCCAAAAAGCACGTTTGTGTTTTACTGAGGAATACAAAAACACATCTATGAATGACTGGGAGGGAAGAGGGGAGACGCAAGGCCACAAGGTATGAACAACAGGCTGAAAGACAGTGTGGTCTACCTCTGTAATCAGCCTTTGCAGGCTTAGTAAAAAAAAGAGAGATGAAGCAAGTATCTGTAAAAGACAAAGGGGCCAGAAGAGTGACATTACATGTCTCGCTGAAACCTAATCTCCCCCCCAGTTTCATGAGCTCCATCTGTTCTCTGCACTAATACACAGCAAGGGTAATCGTAAACTGCTGGAGGTGGTGAGCAGAAAGCAAGCACAAGCCCATCTCCCGGTGCTGCAGCTCTGCAGGCAAGTAGCCAGTCCCAGGCCAGAGCTGTTGGACCAGGTCCTCCCAGACCCACCAGGCAGTAGGGGCAGCGCCTAGGGGCTTTGCTAAAAGCACTGGTCTTTGAAGGTACCTGAAAGGTACTGATGGGCAAACAAATACCAAAGCCAACTGCAGTAGGATTTGAAAAATCTGTACTTCAGAGGCACAAGGACTACCAAAGGTCAACTGGCAGACACACAGAGAACTAATGAAGACTGCCTGGAAATGCACAAGAAACAGCACAGGAACTGTTTATTTTAAAGCAATACCAGCCCTGGCCTTTCCAGCCATCTGTCCATGCTCTAAACTGCCACATCGCTAACACAGACAGGCAGCTCTTCATCGTGTGCCACTGACTCTGGGCTATGGGAAACAGAAAGCCATCATCTTTACAGTTTGCCAAGTCAGGGTGCCAGAAAAGGGATGACTCTTCACTCACTGCTCTTCAACTGTGAGCACTGGCTGCGTTGCTCATCACCCAGCACCGAGTTAGTACAGACACAACTATGTGCTTTTAAATGGCTTCTTCCCCCATTCAACCGCTCTCTGCTTTGATTTTAACTTAGAAAACAATAGAAAAATAGCTTCACCTTCCCCAAATATACAAAACATGCTTCCTAGTTGTTCCCTGAATGTATTTTAATATATTCTTAAATTGTTAGTATTGCTAAGCTCCATTTTTCCAGCATTATGTCAGAGTCAATTTCTTATGCAGCCTATGATGGGCTTTCAAGTGCTTTTTGTTCACTCAAAAAACCCAACCAACCCCAATATCCCAAAAAACCCAGACTATGTTGGTTTTCATGCTCTTTATAAAGCACTGGACACAGCAATGTGTTTGAGATGCAAAGAGTAGAGGAGGCTTGTCTGTCTTTGGTCCAGTTCTGCATGCAGTGTAATTAAGCCTGGCCTTCACTGCTTTCTACAGACTGTTTTCCATTCGTGGTTGGAAGCAGACCGTATGGGCAAGTAGCAGATGTTTCCTTTTAGTTCTCCATATGACTGTGCAGATGCCCAATATGAGAAAATTATTTTCTGGCAAGAGGCGTTATGAGGAACTGTGGCTCCTTTAGTGCTCTACACATCTCACTCAGATTTCCTGGGGCACTCTTGTTATGCCCAAGATCATTATTCAGTCTCTTGGTAGCAAATTGAGAACACAGTCATAGCGTACAGGTTTTAACCTTGGCAACAAACGCACTCTAGTGAGAGGGGAGTTTATCTAGCTTGTCTGACCTTCCCCTGCAACATGAGCACTGTTTGGTACCCCTCTTTTCCTTGCCCTACTCTACAGTGAGACATGGCTGCGCTCTGACATGCTTTACATCCAAGCACTAAGTGGAGCAGTTTATGTTCTCAGTCACACAAAGGTATTCCTGACAACCATACACCCAAGCTGGATGCAACGAGGATAAATACTGGCGCAGGGAGTACTGTTAGAAGAAACTTCCTCCTAACTTTCAGGTGCATGTACGCTTCAGCAACACTGCCCTTCAGCTTGCTCTGCCCAGTTCTCTCATAGCTTTGAGGAATCACTATCAAAAAGCCCTGCAAGAGCAGGGTTGATGGGCATGCTAGGTCACAGCAGAAGCACAATCCACATGAGACCACAAAAGACCTCGCGGAGTGGGGCAAAGTCCCCTGCCCGGTCCTGCCCGTGGCCTGTAAAATGCTCTGCTGTCTTTTGGCATGAAAAGCACTGTATGAACGCAAGTCATTATCACTTGTTTTGACCACGCATAGAATTACTCCAGTTGGCAAGAACTCCTGGGAGGACCTTTAAGAAAGTGAGCCCACTGCAGTGTTTTTAAACATTTTTCTGGGATTGTTTTTTGGCTCCATGTCATAAAAAAGTTAAACCCAGAAGCAAGCACTGCCATTTTTTCCCCCAAGCATTTACAGGTGTTCACAGCACACCTGCTCCATACCATTCCTTTTTAGATTGTGGGAGGGTGGTGTGCACTGTTTTGCCAGATAGGTGACTTTTTAAACAGCAGCATAGTACTGACTGTGTTCACGAGTAACTTCCCTTCATTCATTAAGTCAAGCTGTGAAATACTGAGCCAGACAGAGACATGGACTTCTGCTGGCAACTCTCACTCAACAGTTCCTGCTGCTAAAAGGAAAGGTTCTCGTGAATCTTTCTGCTGAGGCTTTCAGGACATCTTAGACCACATGTGCTATTCATTTATCTCTGCAATAACAGTTTCATATGCTAACTGGAGGTAGGAGGAAGATATCTGATGTTATCTTTGCACTTCACCCTTTCTGTGACATCATAACAAGATTAAAAACTAGAAAATAAGACTATTAGAAAGTCTAAAAGATTACTGACACTTTAAATGCCATTTTGATTCTGACCTTGATAGTAAATGCAAAAAGGACACAAAAAGGGTCTTTCATCCTATTGCCAAAGATAGAAAAAGAAAAACAAACCCAAGAGATACAACAGAAAATAGTGTGTGTTTCAGCATTCAGCTGCAAACCAAGATTAAAGCTTCTGACTTCCTTTAGCTTCACTAAAACCCCTTAGGTGGTGGCAGCTGCGTGTAAGAGGAACCGGTTAAGCTTCCACCTAGGTTATGGTATTGAGCCCATTCAACATTCCCCACAGTTCTGACTGCAGACAGCACTTAGTTGCTGTTGTGTGTTTATCTGTTGCACATCTCAACCAGTCCACACTCCAGCAGCAACTGGGGAAGAACTTACAAAAAACTTTGAAATCACTATCACAAAGACGACCAGCTATCACTGTCATGTAGTGCTTTTGGTTACTGCAGAGCATTCTGGGAGCAACAGTTGAGCTGAATTGCTTCATTTTCCCTTGATACACAAGGGAAATTCCCATGCCCTAGAAGGGTGATAAATATGCAAGAGGCCGAGTGCTCACTTAATTACTTTAGCCTTCCACTGCTAGTGGTATGCTTCGTTCAACTCTGAAGCAAGGAAACTGCCATGTAAGTAACACAAACTAAACCGTTTAGCCCAGGACTAGGATGCATTGACTGTAT
Organism: Rhynochetos jubatus; assembly: GCA_027574665.1. Lineage (NCBI taxonomy): Eukaryota > Metazoa > Chordata > Aves > Eurypygiformes > Rhynochetidae > Rhynochetos > Rhynochetos jubatus. The sequence continues at coordinate 14,297,237 of CM050654.1, read as the reverse complement.
GAAGTCTGAAGCTGAGTGTGTGACTGGCTCTGGTGATTTCTACTCAAATCCAGTGAATCTACAGCAGCTGGCACTACATTTTTGTAAATGAGGCACTAAAGACGGCTCTTCCCATCTTTTGCAGAGTTTAAGACACAAGATCATATGAAATATCCCCAGACTGTTTTCAATTTTAGCAGAGAGGGTATTAAGTCATGCATTTACTGTTTAAACCAAATTTTTCCTCTCATTAATTTGAAGAAAACCCTAAATATTAGGCTTATGAGATGCCAAAAGCAACATAGCCCATGCTGAGATTTCCATAACATGTCCTGACATTATACTGTCCTTGTTGCAACATTGTGCTACGTGCATGAAAATGCTTTGCAAGGCCTGACTATTCAGAGCACAGATCTGCTACATCCTAGAGCTTCTGGCAGACTCCAATACTTTAGGCACTGAAGCTGGGAGGAAGTAAAATTAAATGAAGTCTTTAATGAAAAAAATGAAAGTTTTCCAGACTATTTTTCATCATTTAAAGTCTACTTGGAATGACATAGCCTTTTGGGGTCATTTTCCCCCTGTTAAGCTCACCTATTAATACATTTTAGCATTAGGCAATACACTTGGGTGCTTTTCAAGCTGAAACATGAAAAATGAGCAATTTCAGTTCTGAATTTACTAATGTAGCACCTCCCCCCATGTTCTTAGACAGAAAGGTACATGGGCAGCTCAGTGCAACAGAGCCTTCCACATAACTCAGCAGAGTAGCACTTGGACTTTCTGCCCAGACAGAAGCGGAGGCCCAGCGGCACTGAAGACAATGAATACACCACTGAAGCCCAGAGTTAAACTTCTGCCAGTACTACAGCACTTCCATAAGATTCGCTCATAAAAATACTGACAAGTGTTGTGGATGAATTAAGGGTGAATGGCTTTTGTACTCTTCTGTGATTTGTAACCAGATCTCGATCATTTTAATACTTTTTTTTCTGTTTACTGCAACACTGTATAATACACAGGTTTTATATGGCATTTGTGCTTAACAAAAGGTCGAGTAAAACTCAAACCAGAAAATACTCTTCTATGACAAGTATATACAAAATGTGCAACTGGCTACCTACAGCAATTATTTCTGATACAGATTTTCAAAGGGCGTAGACATGTCTGCTGAACATCAGGAATAACCAAAATGATAAACGGAAGAGACTTAGAAAAAAGGAAGAGACTTAGAAAAAAGGAAGAGACTTAGAAAAAAGGAAGAGACAAAAGAATGAGGAAAAAGAATGAACTAGAGATGAGACCTCAAAATGAAGTGGTGGATGGGAAAGTCAGAAGGAACTATAAGGGAAAGAAAAAGAAGAATGGTGGGATGAGAAACAAAGATCATGAGAAATGAAGAGACAGTAAAGGACTGGCTGCCAAAGAAAGTAAGATTTAAAAAGTAGTATAGAAAGAAGAGGTTTAAAGGTGGTAAGAGACTTCAGAAAAGCCCACAGACAGGATTTTTGGAAAAGCTTTCATATGCTGCCACTGAACTTGATAGAAAAGAACTAAGTCAAGATGGATCACTTTGGGGAAAAAAACAAACCCCACAGTGAGTTTTTTTTTTAAAGGCCTGTAGTTTTGTCCCCCTTCATGTATGTAAACATACAATTGTGCATTTCTTACTTCCTGGTTGGTAGGTAGTTACTTAATGGCACCACATTTTTTGATGAAACCAAATGTTGCAAATGAGCAGGGTGCACGTGACCATCCCCACCAATGCCAGTGGCCTGATCAGCCCTTTTCTCAGGTGGTGCTGATGGATCTCAAGCTGATTTACCTACCAGCTGTGTAATTCTGCAAAAGCAGCTTTGATCTTCTTCACTGAATTATCCACTTCCTCTTTGATCATCATGCGATATCTGGTTAGAGAAACAGTGCAACGCTGCAGGTCTTTTACTGATTTTTCAATGTTCGGCCCTAAAAGAGAAAATAAAAATTGCACAGACGTCAGAATGCTGGTTTTGGCTTTTCTGAATGTGGGAGCAGGAATAGTTCAACATGTTATTTGCACAGATTAGGATGAAGTGGTTATCCTACTGAAGCCTATACATCCAACTTTTCCATAATCCTTCTATGGTGCTCTTCCATTTCTAAACATTTTGCTCAAATTGTCCAAATAAAATAAGTATTGTAACAGCACTATTAATTCAACTTTTTATTTTAAATGTCATTTAATATAATGATAAATGGACCATAAATTTTTCTACTTATTTTAGTATACTGAACACGATTCTACTCTCACCTTCCAACACATCTCTTCTTCACATATGTGCTTTCTTTTCCCCTAGAGGCATCAGCTGTCTGATCACCTCAGCACACAGCAACCAGGGATCCAATTTACCTCTTTTTTTGACTGAATCATCAGTCTTTGTTTCAGGTTGGGTTGTAGCACTGGATGATTTAACTGAGGAAGATTTTGACTTTGGCCTGCCTAGGTTACACTGGAGTTGAACTGATGACTGAAGAGACTCATGCTGTTCTACTCCATTCGTACTCTTTGGGTTTAATTCCACAGATACTTTCTGGTGTTCTTGTTCTTTGTCTGCAAGAAAACATTAAGGTAGAAAGAGGGAGTTATAAGATTAAAAAAGATATGAAGCCTTATTGTTGAGTCTGAATGACTTTATGTTTACACACTGGAAAAATCAATGAACTTTTTTTTTTCTCATTGTATTAATTCTACGAAGCCTTAGAAAACAATGAGAGAACAGAAGCAAAACAGTTTTGGTTATTAAACATTAATCTGAACACATCTATGTTTCAACAGTATAAAAAGAAAACCTCATTTAAAAAAAAAAAATCAGTTCTTCCGTGCTGGTATGAAAAAATACCTCATAACACAGAAAGCATACTACCAATTGTAACCTCTGCCCAAATACTAGAGAACTGGAGAGGAAGTCTGCTATGGAAAGCATAAGACTTTAATGTTGAGAGACATAAATATCTCACACAAAACATGTTCATCATTTAATCAGCACTTTAAAAGCACCGATAAACATTCCTACCTGAAATACTTTGCCTGACTACAGATTTCTAACAAAAGCAGCTGCTAAGAGGGACCCAGCAGGAAATGAAATAATGTCAAAGATTAGGCTGCTGGGTTCAACAACTTTAGAAAGATAAAATAACAATGCCTTAGCCTGTTTGGCTGCCACAAGATGAACCTTTTTACTCTTTTTAAGACTCCAGAGGGATTCAAGATCTCAATATCATGACAGAGACAAGCAGCCAAAGAATGGCTATGAAAACTGACAGGTAAGGCCAGCTATTACTGCCACTGTGAATTTTAGTTAAGAAAACATGCATGTAATATGATCTGTTTTGTGAACTCATTCTTCTAATCTTTGTACTCATTTTGATGAATGAATGATAGTTCATTTTGAAGATGCTCTTTATGCATTACTTTATTCAGCTGATGTCATGTGGTGTCTGGAGAAAAGGAGTTTGTCAGGTTAACAACAGCATTATAGTCCACAGAGTGGGGATTAACACTGCTGGGACCGAGGGATACCACCTGGAAAGCTCCAGGATATCAACTAGTGACTTCTTTGTGCCCCTGACTGGGCACTAGGATGGCTGTAAAGTACCTCTTGGTATGTTTCCATGACAACCACATAACAGAGGAACAAGGGGGAACATTACTGCCCGCCTTTCTAAAATAGCTTTTGTTTATGGTCTTTAAAAGGTGAGTCTGCAAACAGAGAAAGTATCTTACATAAATTAGTACGTAAGAAAATAGCTAAAGAAGTTAAAGAAACATGCGTATCTGTGAAAGCAAGAAACACCAGGTTTGCAGCCCTCTGAACGTATCAAAGGTTCAGTGCAGATACCAGTCTCACACATACACAGGAACTCTGTTCCAAGATAACAGCCATTAACCTTGTGCAACCCTGCCTGCATCTCACACTAATTCAGACAGCTTTGATTTATGAAGAATGTTCTTTCTGCTGTCAGCTGAGGCTGGCCTTGCTAAGTAACTCCAACAGACAGAAAAAAGCAGTCTACCAGCTAAGATATAAAGGCCAGGGCTATTGGGTCCTGTCCCCAAGATTAAATCTTTCGAAATCTGTTGTTGAAGTGCAAAATTGTTATTTACAATATTTAATTAGCAGCTTTGGTATACCTGTCAAGACAAATGACAAAGTGACAGCTTTTTGCCTAAAGAAAGTCATCTAGGACAATGGTTATACCCTAACATTTTTTTATTCAGCTCCTGTCTGCAATATACTTTGACACTGTTCCTTCCAAAATGACACTAGCTATTTTGAAACCCAGCAGCAAGGTGACCAACATAGCCTAGCAAACAGTACCTTAGTATGCTGCAATCGAACTTTCAAGTTTGACTGAGGGCAATCAACGTAATTAAAAATAGACTGAGAAAGTCAACATCAAATCTGTGAAGACTTGGACTAGCTAAGAAACATGCATAACAACATCCAGGGACAAAGTCTATGTCAAATACTTGAAAGAGAAGTCAGAGGCGTGGGTAATAGCAGCTATGACTAAACTGTTGCAGGGTTCTGTATGTGGTGGCTTGGAACTTCAGCACTAGACTAATGTGTGACCACCACTGTATTACTCATCAAGTATTACCAGACCTGCCAGTAATGGCAGCAGTCCAAATAAACTTGCTTTGAAATCTGCTGAGCTGCTATCTCTGAAATGTGTGGTTTATCTTTTTATGACAGCTTGCCATTCAAAATCTTTTAAATAAAGTGAACCTCAATGGATTCTTTGGCTGAAAGAAGAAAAAAAACATCCTGAGGTATAAACAGGAAGTTTGAAGGATTCACCAAAAATCATCCTACATGAAAAACAATTTTAAGAAGTAGGAAAGAGATCACTATATGATTTATATTGGTTTTGCTCAAGTCCCTGCAAAAGCAATAGCATGGCAAGTCAGCATTACATATCACTTCGGTGCATTCATGCCCCTTCTTTACAAGGGCACGCACGGAAAGAGTAGCTTTCTCTCTATTTCCTTTCTTTTCTGCCTTTTCTTTTATTTTCTCCCTCTCTCCCCTGTTTTTGAAACAGGGGGTAGGTGTAGAAGTCTATAAAAATTGTAAAGCTTTGGTAATATCTCATTTGTCACTTATAAAGGCAAAGAAAAATTCTGAGATAGTTTTTGCTCTTGATATGTACAACTCTACACTGTATCATGTCAAAGAGAAAAAAAGAAGAGGACTCAATCCTAATACCACCAGAAAAGATCAGTAAGAGCATGGGTACCCTTCTTGCATTCAGGTCTGCTATCCTCTAGAAAACACGCCCCATGCATGGACAATTCAGTCTATGTGTCTTTATTCACGCCTGCACTGTTTCAAAAAAAACCAACCCTAAGGATTTTGATATAGGATCTTTACGTTATTTATACCACAAACATTTACATCTTGCAGAGTAAGTGCCAAGAATGCTTTTAGTATTATGGAAATGCAAAATCTTCTGGCTTATGGCATATCCTACCCAACGTGGGAGTCTTTAGCAAGAGCAGGAAGAGCACCTCTGATCCTTTGCGAGACATCAAATTCTTAGGACAAAATCTATTGATAAGTAGTTCATCTATTCGGCTGCTATAGGTTGCAAAGTTTTCATTTAATTGACTAGAGGTTGGCACCACCAAAGTCATCTGGAAGCAGCAGAGAATTTATTTCAGGACATTTATCCATTTGGTACCTTTCTTTAAAATGAGGTTTGAGAGCTGTGTTTGCAATGACTGAAAAAAGGATTTCAAGGAAAGTTCTTTTAATGCAGTCCTACATACTGCCTAAGACACAGGAAGAAAATACTAACAGCAGCAGTTACCTAGAGCTGTCAGAAGCCAAGAGCTTGACAAGGCCAAGAGCTGAAAAACCATTACCAGCACTGATAGCAATTGAATATGAGCTGCTTTATATAAGGATACTGGAAGGCAAAAGGTTTCACAGAGCTATTCCCCAGAGGAGATGGTTTGTTTCCACTGAAGTTGCTATAATCCTAACTCTGTATCTGCTACAACCCATGGGGGGAAAAGCTTTGTGTGTTACTGTCCCCCAGAGTTTCGGAATCAGTATCCAGACCTTGCAGAAACGTGTGTGCGCTAAGAAGCAATCAGGCTGCCTCCCTTTGCCACAAAGGCCTTCCCTTCCCCTCTAGGGAAAGCCAGAACAGACCTACTGTGACTAACCTATTCAGGAAAGCCGAGAGAAAGAAAAAATGGGCTAGTCTGGACTAGGCAGTAAAGAAATCCTGTAATATGCCACAAGCTCATACTGCTCAGATGACTTTGCTTCAGATGACAGACTTTATCACTTGTGTCACCATTTTACACTCAAGCCATTTTCTAACCCTGCATTCTTCTGTATTTATATCAGTAATATTCTGCATCAGCTGCTCTATACTTCAGTCCTTTTGTTTCTAGAAAAAAAGATGTTTTGCAAGGAAACATTGCAAGGCGAGGTGTGACCAGACACAGATTGACTTGATCGCTATAATAGCTATGTGCATTATTTTGCACAAACACCTATCTCCAACTTGTTTTTATTATATTCTACTTCATGGCAATGAAAGTACCATGATCTTTATGTAAATGGGGGCTTGGCTATTGCCAGTTAAAAAGGTGTCTTGTGCCAGATGAACTGACCTGCGATTTCTGGACAGACCAGCGCTGATTCTACAAATCCTGAGCCTTTGTTCTCGAGAGAAGCGGCTTCCCGTTTCTGACTGGCAGAACCACTGCAAGAGTTGTCCTTAGAATATCCATTCAGATGGCAGTCATATATTCCCAGGGGCTCTTGAGATGCCTTCTCAGGTCCACCATTCTTGGTTTTAGGATCTTTATTGCCTTGGTGCTGTTTAGACTTGCTTCTTTTTCTCCGATTGTTCTAAACGGAAATATTGCAAGAACAGATACATCACCCGGTGCAACTCAAACTGAAAATATAATCAGTAAACTGTCTGTGCTCTTAAAATGCCATACAAGTGACATCAGTGTAATGCAGTTTACAGGCCATGCTGTGCTATACAACACATGGCATCTGTTCAGCTGAATACATAAACGATTTCAACTAAAAACTGAAGCCCCAAACTGGTTTTTCCCTTCCTTCCACATAAAATACTTGCATTGCAAAATGGAAACAGAGACGCTGCTAAGATGCTGCTCAAAATGTTTGCAGTCACTTAGGACAAGCAGTACCTAACCATCCAGGGGATATCCACACCGTAACATGGACAAACCCCTAAGGCATCCTTCTGAGCAGGTAGAAAGTGAGGACATAGGTTGGCCGCTACTTACCGTGGATCTCGCAACCATAAAGATGAGGCTCTGTGACAGTGACTCACAGGGCAGCCTCCTGGTACAGCTCTGACTTGGAGATACATAAGCATGAAGATCATACCCTAAATATATACTTAAAGTATCTGCCTTGATAGTGGTACTAATGCACAACTCCCGATGGATGACTCCTATGTGTCAGTTATTTTTACACCGGGCAGAAGAAACTCCAGCACAGTAAGTGGATGTGACAATCCAAGTTCAACTGCGTATTAAAAGTGTTTCTGCACATGGGCTGTTTTGGGATTCATTGTGTACTTCTCCAGGGTCTGGCTCCCACACCCATGTACGCACACGTGCTGTCCCAGAAATCCTCTCAGAACACTGGCCGAGAGAGACAGCAAGACATGAACAGGATTAAAAATATCACACACATTGCTTTCAAGTATTCTGACTACAGGTGTGAATGAAGTCATCTGTGTTGGTAAAGGCAGGCAAAGTACTGGCCAAAATAAAAGTACTACGATCAACTACAGACAGCTGATAAATGGTCTGAATGCTTTGAAACTCAAGAGTTAAGTTCTTACCTTCCTTTTCCCTGTCATATTCCATTCCTTTAGAACCTGAGTTGCACTGCCTAGAGAAAGGAAGGATAAAACATTGCAACAAAAGTTCAGCGACAGAAAAGAACAAGTGTGTTCAAGAACCATTTGCAGTCTTCTAGCTGGGCAGCATTTCCATCTGCTGTTGTGAATTCTTACATGGGGAGAACAAAATGGGTACTGCTGTCATTCTCTCATTAATTTAATCAAATTTTATTTGATTACACTACATACAGAGGATGGGCTACTTGGCACTACTGCTTTTTATGGCCTTCATTCCACAAAGTGATTGAGGGCCTAACTTAAAGCACTAGCATAAGCCCCAGAAAAACCAACACTCACACCTGAAGCCTGAAAAAGGAAGCCTCTCAGCACCCTAGTATAAACAGTGGGTAAACTAGGCAGTCCACCCTCACTCCAGAGCTTCCCAAAGCTTTCAAATCTTTTGGCATTTTTATCATAGACTTCCTATGTGTTATCAGAAGATACAGGAACATAAAACTGAAGACTTATCATCCAAAAGAGTAAATTCATGGACTCCTGCAGAAATTCTGCATCACACAAACACAGTAAACATAGGCCTGGCAGAAAAAAAGTCATTAAAATTTATACTGAATATTGATTACAATTTTGTATGCTTGAAATTCTGTCTGCCAGCCCCAATGAGTTGGTTCGATAAATTTATGGAACAAAGCAAGCAGAACCTTGGTCAGAGCAATGCCAGCTGCCATGTTAGAAGAAAACACTTCTGCGTCTAGCTAATGTCATTTTGATCCCTTGGGCAAAAAGCTGAAAATGGATGCTCATGGTAAGCATGCAGTCTGAACCGTCATCACAACTACTCCAGCAGTAGCTGTCACAGTATTCGCAACCAGGTTAAACGTCTTCTGCTTGAATTTAAACATTACTTTACCATCACTGTATAATTCTAGTAAATATTCATTTATTATGCTTTCCAAACTGTTTCATTCTCAGCTATTCTTATCACTCATTTCAGTGTACTCTTGATGATATTAGTATTAAGTAATGCTGTTTCAGACTACCATGAGTCATCAACTTGTGTTCAGCCAAAGACGTGTGAGGTTTTCAACCATACCGAAGTTATTTTTCTATCACAATAGTCCCGATCCAAGATTACCTGGTGAGTCTATTACACATACTAGAAGAGATTACGTGTCTTGCTAGCAAAGCTAAGCCTAATTTGTCAAATTCTGAAAAAATGTGTATGGAATCCAAAGCCATATTTTGTTTCATAGATGACATGACAATGCAGACAGAAGGCTACAGTAACTTCTATTATGTGAATAACTATACATACATCCACATTGAGTTATACACATGCATACATTGTACATACAAATACAATCCCCTCTCCTAAAGGTATGCTATCTTTTGACAGACACCACATTTCAGTATGAAGAAATAAATCCAGACATTTGCTGCCTGTTTTACTCCATGCTGCTGAAATGATGTGATTTTACTTGGCAGCTTGTTAACTGTTTTCACAGCATCACCCAACACTCTTAGTGTTGGCTAGTGTTGTCGTAGCTTTGCTTCCCTATGAGTACTATGCACAGTGAGGGTTATTTTAGGGATGCGCTCAACTAACCCCAAGTTCCTCCTCTCGGAAATGCACTAACTGTGCAAGTCCCAAAGCTCTCATTTGAACCCACCAGGTTATTTTCTTGAACACATCTAAAATGCAGCTGAACAGACTTTCTGATTATGCTTAATTAGGTAAACACTACCATAGCAAATAAAACATTTAACCACTATTTTATTTAACTCAAATTTCAGATATGGGAGTAAATTCATAGTAGAGACATCGTCTATATAGCACTCCAGGTACAAAGCAAGATCGGAGCTATCGGGAAACTAAATTTGAACATTTCTTGATTCAGCACACAGCACCTCAGAGAAGCATTAGAGGTGCTCAGACTTTTCACTCGGCATGGCCATCCCCATGTGTTTCACTGCATGTAGCAATGTGTTTCTCTGTGACTGCAATATTTCAATCTTAGCAATTTTATTCATTCACATGAAAAGATACTTGACGTGCTAGATTAATTTTCTTCACAGCGGCAGCTGAAGGGACACATCTTTTCTCACACTGTTTCCAGACATTGGTTGTTTGCAAATGCTCACTTGCACAGACTTCTGACCTCGAGGCACAGTGACCATAAACTGGTGAGGTTCAAACAAAGATCATTTTTGCTCAGGTCACAACAGCCTGCTTTTCTACAAGACTTAGTTGCACTCTTGCAAGGCTTGCTTTTGGCCAGTTTCTTCCTCAGAGCAGATGATGACCCATGGCTATGAAAGCACCTCCCCTTTTAAGGAGCCACTGGAAACAACTCTTGGACCACAAGCGAGCAATGGTAGTAAGACAAAATTGAATGAAAGGAACTTACTGAATAATCATAGAGCAATCCTCTACTGCTTTCCCCAGGACAGGAAAACAAATTTATCGTTAATTAGATGCATCACATTTTCCTTTCTAGGTGTCTGTGTGCACAAGCAAACTCCAATTTCCATCCCTCTATCAGCATCTGTCTACGCAGCTGCCTGAATCAAGAGGCACCATATAGATTTGATGGAAGAATTCTGATGCATTTATAGTCCAGTTTGCGTGCATCTGCTTTTTACAAACTGGTAATTAATTCCTAGTACATCATGATGCTTTTTGGCTGACACATTTTAGTTAATTAATCCAAACCAAACCCCAAACCATTTTGAAGTTAAATAAATATAAAATAAGCCACTTAGTGAGATGGCAAATCAACACTACGAGGCATTTTTAAGATCAACAGGGCTTTTGAGACCACTGAACTTTTAATATCTTTTAAACAGCCCCAAGCTACAAAGATTTTGAGAGGATTTGCTGATGGTATGCTATTATTCCTGCAAAGGGTTTTTTGCACACTTCAGTGAAAGTTCAAAATACTTGCCATTATATATTTATCAGAAAAGTGTTACTTAAATACAACCGACCTTTCACTAGACATGGTCTCGTGATGCAAAATACAAACTCAGATCCAGATTTAGAAGGGCTCGAACTTTCAATAGAGTCTTGGTTCAGCCATTATAAATGTCAAGGCTATTTGCAAAATTCAGATTGAGGTTTGAATGTCAATTTATGCATCAAGTTCAGGGGTTTAGGGGCCTGGTTATCTGCTTCAGAACCTTCCCAGATTCTTATTAGTTACTTTATCTTCAATAGTGAATCATATTCTGACATATTTACTTTAAAGAGCATTAACTTTCATGCACAATAAAGGTCTGCAACAAGAATGGCACCAAAAAGTGGCAAAGCTGGGTATAACAGACAAGCAGCCATGTCAAACTCATACTGTGAAGAAGCAATGACACAGATAGAAGGATCGATTATCAAAACAAAACAAAACCTGAACTTGAAGTGTCATAATCACCTGAATTTCAGCAGAACAACAGAATATCTTTTGAGACACTAGAAACAACGAATACTTTAGCATGCAACTGAATCCCTCTTGCATTAGTGAAAAAGGTACACTGTACTCACCATCCATGAAAGCTTGAACAGCCTTGTCTACATTGTTATCAAACTGCTGCAGCACCAGAACTATCTCATTATTGCTTTTGTTAGGAACAACTGATCGGATTGCATTGATCTGGAAGGAGAAAAAAGGAAGACAATAGCATATGGGGTTATCATACTCCTTTAGACAACAAGGCACCTTCATGACAATGCCCGTTTATATAAATGCATGTTACACATGACAATGCACCTGCACAAAGCAATACCCATCCTCTCCCTGCCTAGCCTATGCACATAATGAAAACAATTTATTCAAGAGGCCAAATCATCGAACTGGTAGCCAGTAAGCCTGGAACCAAATCCTGCTCTCAGTCATAGTGGGAGAACTAGTTTAACTAAACTGACAGTACGTAGCCTTAGGATTCTTTCCTAAATATTCTACTTGCTGCCACGTGACTTGACAAGACACATCACTTACACAAACTTCCAGAGTCACAACCACTTCAAAAGGCTGTTGCATGGCCTTGCTATATCGAAGTTACAATAGGTGGTTTTGGACATCTGGAAACAATGATATGCATCAAAATAGTGACAGGCCAAAATAAAACAGTATCGTTTCTAAAAGCAGCATAATTTCAGTTTACTGTTCCATATATATGTGACCAGGAAGCTTGTGTAAAAAAAATCTTGAACAAAGAACATGGGAAGCCAAATGCTTCCTTCAGGAAACTCTGCTGATTGATGAGGTGTTACACCCACAGAAGATTCTGGCACGCCATGCTTCAATTTCACAGCATTTACTATTGCTGTATTGTCTTCAGTATCCATTTATACCAAATGATAATTCAACCTATTATTTTTAAATAAAATATTCCTACTGATACCATGTTGATGATTTACTCTTTCATGCCCATGTGATACACCTGAAAGTAAATAGTTACATGAAACTCAATTACTATACTGTTTTAATGCTAGACAAGCTTTACTAGGTAGCATCAAAACAAAAATACTTGGTTAAACGTAATTAGTAAAACTAACAAAAGCCTATGGTAGTACCCTGAAAAAAACAAGAGAATTGGTGCAAAAACTAGCCTAGTTGTTCAAAATATGCTTTTTGAGCTTCTGTGTCAAGCTATCTAGCATGTATTTACTATTAGAAACTTGTTATTGCACTGCAAATTGTTATCTGTTGTCCCCCTTTGCTAACTTTCTGTGGGATTACATCCTCGATTAAGGTGTACTTTATTTACTGCATCACAATATCACCATGCTAATTTCTGATTGTGAAGCACTGGTGGTCTTTTTATTGTACTATGAAATATAATTGTGAAAAAAATATGTGAAAATAGATCTGTTTAAGGGAACTGGGCTGCCTGACCTGGTGAGAGCGCTCACGCTACTTTATCTTAGCTGACATCTTAGATGCTGAAGAACGATCTTTCTAGACTCCCTTTATGGAGTCTCCATCAGTGGAGACACCAGAAGGTGATTCAGAACACTTAAGTGCTCAGATTTATGACCAAAATCTCACTCTGCTGTAGTATGTTCACCCTACCCCTCAACCACTGTTTCCCTGTCCCATACGCTTCCATAAGCCACAGCTCATTTTGGGTTCCATTAATGCACAGTGACTGAGGGCTCTGATTCACAATGCCTGCTGGACTTCGCTTCAGCACTGCGAAAGATGGATACTTGCTTCAGCTAGATCCACACAGGATCAAACTTTCTGGAGCTCATCTCTTTCTCTGGGTAAGGAAGGCCACTTTCTGACTTCAGCACACAACTTTAGTACATGTACTTAGTACTATTTACTCTGCTCCTGTCCGTCATCCTATCACACATCTCTCTGCAGCTTCACATTCGCACACAACACATTTCAAGTAGCAAGTCTAGCCTTGGACAACTCAGGCCATAACCCTACCTTTGAGGGCAGCGGAGACAAACTGCTCATCTACTTTCCAGGAAACCTTTCCAAAGGCCTATCTAATAATTTGTCCAACGTTGCCACCCGAAAACTGGGCAAGGCTTGCCCACAAGCTAGGTCCAACTCAACAGCTAGCTGCTTTGGAGCCACTAGTAAACACAGGTAACTGTGGAAGGTTCAGCCAGGCTAGGCTGTCAACTGGACTGCCTGAACCAGAAGCCACACAGGAAACCTCAATCTGCTCAATCTTATCTCCTCAGCTGAAGTGTATGCGTGGGGAGGGAAGCAGTGAGTATCGGTCTCTACGCACTGCAGGCATTCAAGTGAAAACCAACCCAAACCAACAGGATGTGCAGAGGAAGCCCCAGAAAAAAGGATTTTTATTCATGTGATTGAAGGCACAGGTATGCTATTTACTGATAAAGCTGCAACAAGTATGAACTGAGCTGCCTCCATAACAAGAAAAGTTGGCAAAACACTAGGGTAGAGCAAGCCACAAGCTGCAGTCCATTTTATGTTCAAGCTGGTAGTTGCCAAACATTCCCACCATGTGGATTACATCTACACATTCTCACAGAAACCTCCCCTCTTCTTTCACAATCATGTGGATCATCTCTCTGCCTACTCAGAATTGCATAATCTCCTTGTGGCAACTGCTTACAGGAAAAATAGTAAAAGGAAATATCTAGTGTATTATAATGATCTTTAAATACAAGCATGGGAATTTCATATGGTTTCTAGGCCTTTCTTTGCTATGAAAGGTCTGGAAGTCTCAAGAAGCATCTGGAAACAACAAAGTGAGGCCAAGACCACAGGATGGATCAGGCAACTTGCCACACACTGCAGTTTGGAAACTTCTTAAAGACATTAAGATGAAGATCTGTGGGGTGGAGAACGCTGACATACAATAACTCCACCAGGCAGACTACGTTTTAGAGTACAGTCTACTGAAGACTTTCTGTTTGCACTGTATGGTCTATGTTGGTAATTTTTTTATTAATAGAAAAAACAGAATTAAAAGCTAAACTGTGCTTCATCAGACTAGTACTATGATTAAATACAAAAAGGTTATGGAAGCACTCTAGTTGTGGAGATAACCCAAAAAAAGCAAGATGATGATCTTGGGAAGAATACTCACCAACACAGAGAAAAGAAATTAAGAATGAGACCAACACTCTGGACACAGTCCCGTTTTAGTTGGACTATATAAAAATTTGATTTAGGGAACATTAATGTACTGCAGAGCCCAACAGTTCTACTGCCAAAACCCAACAATATCCTTTGTTGACTGCTGTACAAAATGTACATTTGTTTATCTTTCCATTTAGAAAATAAAGTTAACATCAGGTCTCCAACGTATGCACTGTTTGACTGAAGCTTTCACCCACAATACACTGGACCATACACATACCAGGAAAAAGTCAGCAAGTCCTGGACATCCAGAAATTATTGACAAATGGCTGCAAATCTTAAGTTCTGACCTGAGAGTGTACCTGGGAGGGGGACAGGCATGTTGAGGGAGACTAGGCCATATGACAGCCTTAGTCTAGAAATGCCAGTTTCAAGGTCCCTGATATTCCATCTCTCAGTCCTTTCACCCTGGTTTCAAAACCATGTGGATTTCTATGTTTGAAGCTCAGGAGTGTCCCCACATGCAAAACGTGTCCAGAAAGGGACATTTTTTGAAAGGAACCTAGGAACACAAAAGAAAAAGGCAAAGGGAGGGGCAGACAACCTTCCTGATAGCATAAGCCTCATACAAATGCATTTCTACAGCTGCACGTCATAAGAGACAACACAGGCTGTGATGAACGGAGGCATAGCCAAGCTCCAGGAACGCTTGACGAACACAAGATGACAAGTGGGAGATATATTGAAGGGCTGGATGTGAACGGGACTGAGGCAGCCCAGGTATGATGGCTCCCCTCTGGTTCACCTAGTAGTTCAGGTGATTAACCACCAGCCCTTTGGCCAGTACAGGTATACACCTCAGCCACTTACAAGTGCCCAGCTGCTTGGGAGAAGTCAGTCACTTCCCAATCCAGAAAACTATATAGAGGTCATCTTTAATAAAGTTGTGATAGGGTGATTCCAGGGCAGGAGCTAATTCCCAATTTTCTCTCTCTAACCTTATAGTTCTCAAACTTAGGAAGTCCATCTTCTCAATGTGTAAGCAACAGATGATGGAACTGGAATAAACTGGAATAATATTGTATGACTTATCAAATTCCTTTCAAAAAATATCCTAAAGGATGAAAAAAGTACAAGAGCCAATGAATCTCCTAACATGCAGTGATACTGCATCTATACCTAACATTCTGCAAGAACAAACTCACAGCAGTCTACTTTATTAGATTTATTTCCATGTATGTGTGAGGAAAGTTTTTTTCCTACTCGCTGAAACCAGATCATAGGAAGAACGACACTACCAGATAGACTTACAGGGAAGGCAACCATTTCAATGATTTTGTGAATCATCCTGTCTTTATCCAGTGTAGATTCCCAGTGAACTTCTGTCATCATCTGGATGCTAGACAAGCATTCCGAGACACAAAGAGAATTCAGTAACATACCTTCTGAACCACAGATAATTGTGCTGTTAATGTCAGCATTCGTTGAGAAGCTGTCACTGAGAGTAGATAAATTCATGGGCTTTCCCTCCTGCAGCCTGACCAGAAAGCGCATTTCTTTGTTTACTACTAAGATGACTTGCTCAGAATTAGCTTTTGTAAGCTATTTGGTATTTTAAAGCAATCTCAGATCTCAAATGTAAATCTGTGACCTTGAAAACAACTGTGTACCCTCAAGAACGTGTAAGGGACAACCCATGTCCAACTCCATTTAAATCCATGATCCAGAGGCCTACCTTGCAAGCATTTAATTCCTGTGGACCTAGCTACTCTTCTGGACAAGGCTAAAGTTGGTTCAAAGTTTAGAAGACTTTTAGCTGCTTTTCTGAGCTGAAGTCTTAAGCTCACACTTAGCCTGAAATGCTTGCTCAAGCCCTGTTAAAGCTGCTGCAATTTGAACCAGGTTGCGTCTCCACCAGGACCAAAATTTCACAGTTGTGAGGTCATTTTTATCAAGTCTCATACAAATTGCTGAGGACTGCCCAGAAGTGATATCAAAATTGAAAAGGTTCTAAGTCCCCTCAGACAAGCTGTTTCTACCCCAAAATAAGATCCCCAAGGTCTGATCAGATCGATCGGATAATAATTTACTAATATTCTGAGGATTACTGTTAACCTATAGGCAATCTCACTTGGGACAAATTTTTAGCTTGCCTAAAAAAATAAATTCAGTAACAGGTTACTTCTGCAGAGCATGGCACACAGACAATAACACTGAAATTCTAACCCCTCAATGTATCTTACGTGAAGTCCTCATGAACACCCACCTCATGAGATGTTCCTGATAAGTCAAGCTCAAAAAGAAATGCAGCCTGCCTGAAAGTTGTGACAGCAGATTACCTGGTCTGCACCCAGAACCAAGCTGACACTGCTGTGTATTCATCTCAGCCCTTTAGGTTCTCTGTCAAGTTTTAAATGGTTCCCAGGCAACTGTAACAACATGGAATCAATCGTTGCTTGTTTGCTGCTCTACTCCATCTGCTCCCCCTTGGCATCATCTCAAAGAGGATGTTTCTGGTGACTAAGTAACACATCCGGGGTTCAGAGAAGTTGTTTATATATTTCTGACACAATGACAAATTAAACTTCTTTGCTGAAAGCTCACGGCTGTTCTGAAACCCCTGAAAACAGCTGCTCTAATCCCCTTGAAGATCCTATTATGGTCACTTGTTCTGTTAGAAATATTCTTACTTCGGCTTGGTTAGGAACACTATCGCAGGTCCACCTTCCCTGGTATTAAACATTCAGGTCAACTCTCTCTAAGTTAGGAGCTAAACTCATTTAGAATTATGGTTATCAATGAATACACAGACATTATCATAGTTCCTTTTTAATGCACGCCAGTAACAACTCTTTATGTACACATACACACTGTATATACCCACTGTGACTGAGGACAGGTAGCCGTGTAGAGCACAGTCAACTACATTACACCTCCAATTGGGGCTGACCCTAACCCTGCAAGAGAGGCAGGGAAAGAGGGCTGTCTGCACAACTCTGCTGGTTTCTATAATCTCGGAATTTAGCATTAGCAGATGTCCTGGCTACACTAAGCAGGAAAATGCATTTTAAAAACACTTCATAGCAGGTTTTTTTAAGGTTTTGAAAATTCTTATTTAAACATATTTCATAAATACAATTTGACTTCGCTGCATTAAAAACCTACTTCCTATGTTGGAGGCATTTTTCCAGAAACTTAACTGAGTTCATCACGACACCCTGAACAAGCTTTGCTAACATCCCCTTTGAGCAAAGTAACAGCTTTGATCAGGTCTGCACCTCTTGCCGCTACATAACCTGTTTATCACAGACACCTTCAGGTCATTTATCCCTGATAAGCACAAAACAAATGCTCCTTGAGGCAGTAAACTACTTTAGACAGTCATCATAGATTTATTATGTCATCCCTGTGACCCAAATTTTTCAACTAATAAAATGGAAAAAACAGACATTTCAGGAATCCTGAAAGAACATATGAAGAAGTTTGGCTCTGTAAGAAGTGTACTGCTTGAATACTGACAGAACTATTTAGAGACCTGAATTTATAATATCCTTAGCCCAAGTTAAAGGCCTCATCAAGTGACACAAGTGCTTTTTCATCAACTTCGCTGTTTTTTTGACTAAGTTAACCTACTTCAACACAAGGAACAGCTTCAAAGGTCAGCCTTAAAAAGACCTACTGAAATCATAGACTGGAAACTATCTGCTTTTGTAATGTATGATTTTATATCTATATACTATTTCCATTCCTTCCCCTACGAATCCTACTCTGTCCTTGCAAGCTGAAAACCACAGTTTTGGTACAATGTAAACAAAACTGTGAAACCCCCCAAAACACATCTGAATAAAATTCCCTTCTTGCAGTTCATGGAACAAACCTGCCCATCTGCTCTTACAGCTCTGACACTTGAAATGACAAATGAAAAAGCAAGCTTGTCAGGAGAACTTCAGCAAAACTTCACTACTAACAGAACCATAAGAGGAAGATTTTCATCTAAATGAGTATTTTGCTAATCCCAGTTGACACCAGATCTCACTTGTTCAAACATGTTTAGATATACAATAATGCTTATTAAAAAAAATATATATATAGGCCCAACAGTAAGTCCTGAAGATTGAACAATTCCTGATATTTCTCTGAATCAAAATCACATGCCAGAGCTGAAAGGCTGCTCTGGGGAGTCCCTGATATTCACCCTCTTCTTGTTAAACTAAGAGGGTCTAATTGTTGCAGGAGACAACACAACCCTTGTATTGCTCAATCCAATTGCTACTTCTTTGGAGGTCTTGCCATTCAGAATCTCAGCACCTCTTCTGGTCATGTACTAGGCTAATCCCATACCTCCATTAATTTTACAGAATTATTTTGGATTTAGGCCAATGAGTTTGGCCCATTTTATCCCTTAATCCAGCGAACTTGTGTGCGTATGATTTGACTATTATAGAACTCTCAGTCTATGAAAATCCTGGTACTAGAAAACAAGGCATGTTTTGGGCACAGAGACGAGTATAATCAGAGGCCAGATGGAGAGTGGCATAGTGAAGGAAGACTATAGCAAGGGAATTAATCTGGGAGAGTTTTTGATTGTGAACTTCTCCTTGTATTTGCAGGCATGTAACAACCCTTGCGGCTGCTGAAATGCAGAACTTGTGTTATTCCAGAAAAATCTGTGGGTTATATGCATGAAAATATGGTAATCAGAACAGTCCCAGCTCCCCACAAGAGTATCACAGCTGCAGGAGCCTCTGCCAACTATGGAAACTTCTATTAGCCTCCCTGATATTGCAGGCCAACATTTGTGTAAATCTCTCAGGGGGGTGAGGGGGAAAGATACAAAATAGAATGTTTAACCTACTGGCTTTATGAACTATTTCAGCTGAAATGCCAAGAATGAATTATACAACTATCAGTACTACAGTAGCATTCTCTTATGCTACTCAAAATAGGGGTAGGGTGTTACAGAGCCCGTGCGTGAGCATAATGCCCGAAACGTCAGCCTCACATCACCTTTAAAACAATAGCAGAGGTCTTATTGCTTTTAATAACTACAAGCTGATCACGGAGAGAACATGGGAAAAGGCCACCATTTAAAAAAAACAACCAACCAACCCCCCACCCTCCCAAAAAAAAAACCCCTCCGAACATTATGCCAAAACTTCATGGACTCTGTACTACAATTCTGTCACAGAGAAACAATGTTCTATTTAAGGAGAAACTTGTGTTCTACTTCTGCAGAAACTTACAAAAGTATTTGTTTGCAGATGTACAGCTCCTTTGGCTTCATTCAAGTCTTAGCAGGATCAAAGTCTTAAATATATTCTAATCTGCAAGCACTGAGGTAGGAGAGCTGGGAAGGAACTGTATTCTGTTCTGCTCTTGTTAACAAGGTCTGGTTATGTTTGTGTTGATGGCAGTGGATTTGTGGAGCTCAGCAAAAGTAATAAAATGTTATAGACCTTGGTGGTGTTTCCCAGAAATACTCCCCCCAAAAAGGTGAACAAAAGTAAACATTCAACTCACTGCCTCAATGTTGTGTAGCGTAACCATGTCTTGCTCTGAAACTTTTCTAAGTGAGAAAGGGATTTGCTTTGGACTCTCTTACCAGGACATTGTAAATACGTCTGCTTTTCAAACATGCAAATGAAGCCCTTACATTTAGCACTCTGTGCAAATATAATTAAAGCCAACTCAGCAGGACATATCTGTTGAACCCCTTCCTTGTATTTCTAGTCCACTACTCAGAGGTTTCTAAAGCTACAGTTGTTATAGAGATGCTCAGTTTGTTGCTGACAGAAAAAGCCACCATACTGTAAACCAAATAGGAGATGTCAAATGGCAATTGCCATGGCAATCTCATTTTAAAACAAGACTGACTTGTCCAGGTGAAATGGCAAACAGCATGCTAGCTCCTCTGCTGATGTAGGTAGAATCCATGAGGTTTACGCTGTTCAGTCATTAAGCCTTTATTTAGTAGGTTGTTAGTCCATATTTTTCAGAATAAAACCCCAGCAATTTTGCAATAAAATATTAATTGCTATTAACTTATGTTTTCACTTTAGCATATGGATTTAGCGGCACTAAATACTGATGAAAGATACAGGAATTAAGAGAGGAACTATTTATAACAGAGTGTATTGATCCACTTATTTTCCTGCCTTAAAATGTATACAATCATTAACATTTGATTTTGCATACTCCCAGCAGATAACAGACTTGGAAAAGCAGACGTGTAGTGTGAATAAAAGTCCTGTTGCAGTTGTGCATTCTTAAAGTAGCAAAAGACAACCAGATGATTTGTAAAATCCTGCACTTGTAAAACTGAGTAATAATAAAAAAATCCAAGCTACACACTAAATAGGCAGAACTTAAATTGATTCACTGAGCTGCATTTTGAAAGCTGCTGTAATTTACCTTCTAGCACTCTGGTACTAGGGGATAGGATTTGACGACATTACTTTCTATTGTAAAATCTATCATTCTACTCAATATTTAAACGCTGTGCTGTTATTAAGAAATACAGAATATGTTCATCACTAAGATTCATGCTGACACACCAGTCCTCAAGCACAACCAGTGATTCAGGAGGTAACAACAAATATGAGGAAAAACTCAGAAAGCAGGCAGCCGGGCAGCACATCAGCTACGGAACTGTTTCCCATCAGGGGATATAAAGCAAAAAGGTTCTACATCCTTTTGCAAGCAAACAATGTGAGCAAACAGTGAAGGATGGACACAGTCTGAACAGGAACTCATTCCCACCTGAACTACTGAGTATAAACTGTCCAGTGCTATGCTGTTTCCTCAGCAGCTTCATTTGCATATTGGTGGGCAGGTACCAGTTTGTAACTGTTCTTTCCGGAAACATCACTTGTGATCTGATACATGAGGAAACCTAGTTTCAGGCTCAGTAGTTGTCATGGTTCACCAAGTCCTGATATACCAAATGCTATGACTAAGCCATTACCTACTAAGATACGATCACTTCTGAGAAATACATCACCCATCTGAAAAGTTCATTATTTGTAAACTCGGAAGCAAAACAGCAAGTTAACTAAAAATCTGACTACTGAGCTCTAGTTCAAGGCTATTTCGTTTCTCTGTCATGCTTGGGACTCTTCTGGATTGGAAAGCCACATTTACAGTATCTTGCCCACAATCCTTATGACAAATTATTTTTTTTCCTTCTTATCAGCCCACCTAATCACAAAACTGAAGTTAGGCAAATCTTTTTCTGCTGAATAATTTTTTCTGGCACCTCAGGAAAAAAGTTAACTCAAGGAATCATACACAAATTTTTATTCTTTTCCTTTCCATTGATAGCCTTGGAGAGAACAGAGTATTTCATGTGCCTGCTGCCCTACAGGATCTGTAATGTGCCACAGGCAGTTCTTATGATACTGTAGGAGCTGACTATGTTTCTCAGTTTCACACTGCCCTCACTGTTCTGTATTTCCTTGATATTTAATGAGTCTTGATCCTTTCCACTTGTGCACCTTGCATGAAGGGAATATGCCTGAACAGCTTTTCACTGATACCTGGACTAACTTGGGTTTACAGAACTGGATTCTGGCCTTTTAACATTTATCACATTGCCTTAAAAGCTCTATCAGAGAGCTACACTGGGCTTAATAAAGCTGTAAATCAAAGACCCATTAGCCTTTTCTGAACTTCGTAAGTGAAAAGCCCCATCTCTCTTCCCAAACGTGAAATGGAACAACATGTGATTTTATAAAGAGGATGATTCAGTAGAATTCTCAAAGTCTTGGCGTCTTCTAAAATACAACGCTATCGTGTTATACTCCTACAGTCTTCCCACTTCTCTCTCCTTTTTTCCTATTCTTTGACAAATGTCCTGGTTTCCAGTTTATGTTGGTGGGGAGTATCCATGGGTTACATTATCTATTCACAAAGAGAGTCACAAAAGATCTCCTGACCTACCTCATATTTGTATACTAATTAGCTTTAGGTCCTTTACTGATCCTGAAAGGGTAGTGAGGCTCTAGCACTAGCCAGGATATGGAGAGGACATACTCAAGCACTTGGAACACAGTCAAAAGCAGAGCTACCTAAATGGGAAAAAAAAAATAATCTACTCTCTTCAGGCCCCGTAATTTTAGGAATTGCCAATAAGTATTATAGACGTGATATTTTTGGTCAGAAAAATTATTTTCTAAAGGGTGTGTTTCTTCAAAGGTTGTATTTTGTACAGCAGCAACCATCACAAAGTGCTATTTCTCTACAGCATCAGCATTCAGAGGAATCACAAAGGAATAAGAGAAGTCTATTTGACAAAACATTGTCTCTTTGCAGCAAAGCAAAAAAGTTTCTCACCAACCAAGATTAATTACTAATCCTATCAATATCTGCCTGTGTACTTAACTTCAATATGCATTGAGTCTAGACAAAGTTAAGTACGTGAACAGTGTTTGAAGAAGCAGGGATGAAATATGTATGCAAATATCATTTTGGTTTGCACTGTATTGTTACTTGAACCTACCTTTTCCTTGATATTTACAGGAGAATTGATTTCTGCCATCTCTCTTCAGGTGTGAATATTGTCTGTGAAAGGAGAAAAAAATAACAGAAATAAAGAGATGCATTTGGATGTTTTAATCCCAACCTGTCAAAGCTACACTTATAAAGACTAATTACACGTGCAATTTTAAAAATGCCTCATAGTTATGAATCCGGACAGAAGGGGTATCATGCTTCTCACTGCCATGTTGCATGGATCCTCTTCGTTATTACTCCATACCTTTGAGGCTTTAAAGAGGAGTACCTTACATGAACTCAACAGCTCCTGATTTCTTATTCACCAGCAACCTCAATTTTTGCCAGAAAATTTGTCTGAAGATCCCATCTTAAAAAGCAGCTCAACGTGCCAGGAGGCTGGCTGACAAGTGCTACATGGCAGGGTTGTTTTTTCCAAACTAATTCAGAGGATTTAGGCACACAGCTCCTATTGAAACGAACAGGGTTGGTGTAGTTAAATCTCCAAGTCTGCTCTGAAAACTTGGGCACATGAATGGAATTTGCATGTGATTAAGAAACCCTGCAAATATGCTTTCTATTTCCAGTTATGTGGCTGGGTGAGAGATGCTGTACCACATGACGAAGAGTTAATACAGGGAAGGCAGTCCAGCTGCCTAATCCTGTTTCCATCAAAACCAACCGCTGTAAACTTCAGTAAGGAACATGCTTGAATCTTCACATTTCAAAGTTAAGTTATACACAACGAATTACAGCAAAGACTAAGTCAAAAAGGAATAAAAGCCTGCTTTAGTCACCAAACTCTAACTCTATTGTACACTGATAAAAAGGTATAGATGTATATAAATGAGAAGGAAATCTTAGTTCTTTCCAAGTTTTTAAATTGAAACACTTCCTCCTTTTCCCCATTTGAGCCCTCTGCTATGTGGGCTGATATAAGAGTTCCCATAATTCTTCTAAATCTCTTTTAATGCATTTAAAACAATCCTCCCTTAACTCCTGCTTTGAAATGTAGCACTTGAGTGGAGTTCAACTCCAGGTATTAAGTGCTTCCATTACAGTATCCACTGATAGCATTTAAATCTTGTTAATTTCTGTATGCATCCATTTTCTGATTAAAGACGTAAGATGCAAGGAAGCACACTTGAAAAAATAACGTTAATTTGTTTGTGGTAAATGAGGAAAAGATGATAGGAGGAAGAAAGAGGAGTGGGTTTTTGAGTTTTGGTCTGATGAAAAGCAGACACTGAATTATGGAAACCCTCAAAAATAAGGTGCCAGAAATAAAAAGTAACCCTTTCCATTGCCCATTATTAAAAAAAATGCTTGAAATGAGGAAGGTTCCTCCTGCCATCTCTATTTTACTATCCCATGAACAGATACTCGCTGTTAAAACTAACATACCCTGTATTTGTCTTTAGTCAGTGGCTAAACCACTTTGCCAAGACACTGAGCTGGAGTCTCACTATGTCTGATAAGACTTCTTTCTGGCAACTGGGCTATCCTGTCAGTCTGAATGCCTTACTGTTTGCTGCTATCTCAGATCAGAAGGTTCCCCCTACACCCTTGCCCCTCCTTAAATCAAGAATGAAAGAGCTCAAATTAACTTGTCAAACTCACCCAATGGCTAAAAGCAGAGTTATAAACCATCTGAAAGATCAGGCAGGAAGATCACACAGACTATGTGCTTGGTGCAACTCCATTTCCAATATTTAGTGTGTTACAACTAAAGCAAAGTGTTAAACTATTGTAGTCTGTAGTCCCTATGTAACACTTTATGTACTTCTTGTCTTTTGCTATCAGCTATTTCTCATGCCAAATGGGCAAAGAACACATAAAATCTTCAGGTTTTGCTTTTTCAGCATAAATCTTACTAATTTTGTACCAAAACTGTACATTTTAAAACTACATTTTGTATGAAGCAAATGAATCCCAATACTCGTACTTTGTGAGAGCCCCACACTTTTCAATTTATGTTGTTTCAAAGATACTAGCTAAGTAATTCTTCAAATTTAAATTCAATTTGCTGATTAAACCCTACCACACACAGCTCTTTGCCAAATTTACTCTCTGTAGTAATGCTCTGACTTAGTTTAAAACCTGACATAAAAACTTCATACAACACCTTGCCAGATTTGCCTTGTCTCTTCTTTGCTGTACGCTCCAGGTATTACTATGATTGGAGTCTTCCACTGACGAATGCTGTGCTGATTCAGCTAGCTTGCAACTGCAAGCTGTTTCAAGAAGACTTGGCAACACACACAAAACATACCCTCGGTTTCTCTCTTTCTTCCTCTCTTCCCCACCCCACCCCTTTAAGATCAAGAACTAAGAGCACACCAGCTTTTACAAAGGGACTCATACCTCTACACTTCAGACTCTACATTAATATGCATATTACAGCTGTCAAAATGAAGATGCTAAAACCGAGTTGGAGCTATTTTTCATTCACCTTCTCCAAGGACAGATAATTGAAATAACCTGCATATAACACTTGCTCATTTATGTAACTCAGTCCAGCACTGCTTGTTACATAAAATACAAATGATATGCTAAAAAGAAAATGTCAGTGTAGCACTAATTCTTAAAAATATCCTTTATGGCTATACTTAATAGCTAATCAATTTAAAATTCCTCATTGGAGCACAAATTGATTTATTTAATTAACCAGTATTTTTCTTCTGATGATATTTTAGTCTCTGTATTGAACAATTACTGCATTTCTAATTTTGTGACAAGAGATTATAGCACATGGATAATTTTATGAACAAAATAGTCCCACTGAAGTTTAGAAGATTTAGCTCCAGGCTTGGATCTAAATTTGAGCTGCTACATTCTCATCCTGAACTTTTCATGGAAGCTTCTTTCTGCCTGAACTGTGCAACATCAGAATACAGCCCTCAACTGAGCCCTCAAGCTCCCTAAAGCCAAGGAAAAGCTGTGCTTTGCATGTCACTAACAGCATGCACATAAAACCCCCAACATCTGGAGAAAGATCTTTTACAGAAGATTTTCTGCAGCTGCTAAGATTAAGTTAACACAAGCACTAGATTTATAATTCAAAATACATACTGTATATGTTCTCTATTCATCTTGCTTGTATTTGTGCTCCTGAATGGTCACTGTATGCCATATCAACAGGACTTCCATGAAAGTGGAATGAAAGAACAAATACTACAGAAGCCCTTATATAACTGGGTCACTAATTTCTGACACCAGTTTGCAAATGTGTTACCTGGAATAGGAGATTACTCTTGGTTGCTTGTAACATCCTGACTGCAAATACTGATGCAAGGGTGCTACCTCTATACCTATTACACACGTCCAAATGAGACATTTTACTGCCTTGTAAAATGAAGCATTTCAATACAACAGAAAGATACAGTAGAGGTACCTCAAGGGAACGTTGCAGAGTAGGCTGGATTAAGTTCGGCAGAGCCTTACTTCTCTCCCCTACCCAATGAAGCCATTCATATTACTCTACCCAGGTTTAAGCTCACACGAAACCGAACTGGGGCAGCTGAGGTTATTGGCGCATGCTCTACCCTGCTGACCTGACTGCAAGCAGCAATGTCCAGCAGGGCAGACAGTCCGGAACAGCCTTTAACCACTGCAGCAAGGCATGCCAGAGCTCCCCTGGCACAGACTTAAGTATGTGGCTGCTCGCCCAGCCTTTACAGAAGTTTCCTTCCTGGCTTCAAGCAGCTCAGAAATCCCAGTGCTGCTGTGTTCAGCCTCCAAGGAACACCTGCCACCTTTCCACCAGTGCCACCTTCGGCGGTGTTCGGTTCACAGACACCTTCCAGCTAGACAGGCCTCGGAGTCAACACACACTCTCTTTTCTACAACACACTGCATGGGTGGGATTGCCTGTATCTCAAGCATCAGAGAATCACGAGATCATGTCTGTGCCCCTACTGCAAAACCTGACCATTGCCACCTGGCACACTGAAATTTCAGGCTTAGAAACAGTATCGGAAAACATGTTCCCCTCCAAAAAAAAAAAAATAGAAAAACAATCTCCTTGCAGATACACAGAGAGGGGAAAGGAGTTTATGAAAGCGTAAATCCTGCCAGAAAGACAAGATTTGTGAAAATATCCCAGCAGTAAGCTCTATCAAGGTGGAGGAGATTGTGTGACACCTGTTCCACCATTTCTGATACCTGAAGATACAACTTATCTTTGGCAACGCGGAACAGAAAATTCCCCACCAAGCAGCATAGAGTAAGGACATGTTGGAAGGGTTTCCCATCCCCAGGGTTATGGAAGGTCTTCTACACCCCAAGAGTGACATATTTCCTCATCTGCCCACTGCAACTGTTGCCTTTTAGAACACACCCCACCCCAGCACAACAGGAATGCTGGGTCTAACTGACTGGACCCTTCCCATTGCTTCTCAAATCCCTCCCTGCTTCTACAGTCATCTGCTGCACCGTGTGCTAACCCAAATCCTTCCTTTCCCTGTGCTAATTCCTTTCAAATGTCTCATGACTAACCTTTTCAAAGCTTCCCCCAGCACCCCCAAAAAACCCTCTGCTGGGTTCTTTTGCACCGCCCTCCTCTTCCCCGTCACAAGTCCGGTGATCCCACGACTACGGACGCTTGGGCTGACAGTACAACAACACATGGCTCTACCACTGATGACCACCTGTCATCAGCCCTACTGAGCGAGACTATACACACGCAGTCACTGAGTAAGCTTTCAGCGTGAGCAAAGCAACTGGAGTTCACAATTTTGTCACTCAAAGATGGTTGTGAAGTAGATCAATGCTAGAATGTGGATTTTTTTATCTTTTTATTTCATGTTTTAATGAAGGATCATTTATTCATTTCCAAATAGTCCATTCAAAATCCCCCACTTCCAAACAGCTAACATGCAAGGTTTGGGTGGAAGCAAGCAATCAATTTTGGAGCCAACTTCAAAAAATAAGATGTATGTAAATGCTAAGTATTTAGAGATTATAGCAGACTGCACTGTGCTTTCATCTTCTGCACTTCTACTTCCTCTACAGAATTACATCTCGTTTTTAAACGGGATTCCTATGTATCCATGTGTATTGTATTACACTATCTTGACTGCAGACTTCCACATGCCCTAGGTAAAGACAAACCCAGCAGAATCAGACACACATGGCCTCCATTCCACATATGCCTTCAACCTTTTTAAAGAGATGCTACCAGAGAAATACAGGTGAAGGCTGGGATGAATACACCTTTTCTCATACAGCTTTAAATTAGCGTTTTTGTATCAAAGACTGACAAAACTGCAAGTGTGATTCCAAAACTGAAGCATTTCAGAAAGGAATTCTTCTGGTCTTCACTCAGATTTTATTTAAATAGCAGAAGAAAAAATTACCTTATTAGGTCAAAGTCCAAAGAGAAGTGTGCATATGATTGTTAGTTACAAAAATTAGTATCCTCGGTTGTGCACAAAGCCCTACCACTGTGGCTGCAAAACTACTAGAGATGGCATGAGATTTTGGACCTTGTCTTCACTATCTTGAGATAACAGGTATGATTTTCTATTTGTTGTAGTTTAGTGTCTAAAGATAAATATAAAATAAATGCATAAACATAACCAGCATCAAGACATCTAGGACATATGAACAAGTGTCCTCCCAGCTGTCCTTTTAGCCTTCTGTATCATTATATATGAACATGTTTAGTAAAAATGGTGTGAAGCGTAATACAGAACTGCTATTTTTCCAGCACTGTTTCATGCCTTTCTAAAGATTGTATCCAAAAACGGCACACACCATCATTTTGTATTTCCAGGTTTTCAGAAGTTTGAGATTGGCCACTTGAGGCCGGTTAAATGCCTCTGAGGAGTTTCATGATATCCTTTAGCACTCTTTTCTTTAAACACATGCATAAATGTATGTACGAGAGTGCAGAGACATTCCAGAATATTCTCCACTTCCGGAGCCCAGCCCCACTACCGTCTCTGGTCATGCTTGTCTCAAACACAGAACCCAGCAGTTGCCTCTGCATTCTCCCTTCTGCTCAGCTAATGCAGCCCGATTGCCTGACGGTCACCACACTGCCCCAAACCTACTGGCTGCAGAGCCGGAAACAGGATGCAGGAAATAAAACGTCTCACTGTTTCCACATGTAGGTCTGGATTCCGACAGAAGAGAGGCTTGTGCTCCCCCACTGTTCATCACCTCCTACCTGAGGGTTTCTGAAATGATTGACATTACAATCTGAGAAAGAAGATGTCTCAGATCTACAGCCTTGCAGACTGCTTGCTTGAAAACAGGCAGTAAGGTTTAAAAGTTTGGAAATGCGCAGTGGTGCATCAGGAACTCAGTTATGTTATTTAACACTACAAAATCCCTACCTAAGAGACCTATCTGCTCTAAAGAGAAAAGGGACAGAGGTGAGAGTGGGATATGAGAGCAAGGACGGTCCTTAGCTCCTGGGGCAACCTGTCTCCTATCTCAGATTTCTGCAAAGAGCAGGTATGGTCCTAAGCAAGGATCACAGCAACACTGTGATGTCCAACCACTGTCACAACAAGATGACTAGGCACAAGCAAGTCCTGTACCTCACTCTGATATAACACACTTAGCTCGTGCTCTCCTCTTTCTAACCAAAGATTGTGCTATTAATATAACGCAGGGAGAGCCTGCGCTTCCTCTCTCCTGTCAGCTAGCTCACTTCCCTCTCCCAGTTACAGTGCATGAGCAAAGCCAGGCCACTACATACGTGGGCCCCACAAGCACCCGTGGTTTCATGGTTTCACACTGGAAAGAGTGCGATGTGGCATGTGATGGATTCTCAGGTCCTCCACACACATGGTGCTGCAGCCCCCACTGTAAGAGTTCTGCACAGGAATGTTTCAGCACTTGTCAAGGTCAGTTAGAGAGAAGGTCACAAGAAAGCTACTTGACTGGCATCTTCCCCAAATTCCATTAATACTTCATCCGAACGGTTTACAAGTATTCAGTGATACGACCGTATCTTTTGATATGGACATGACAAAAGATTCTGGCTGTGTTTCCTGTCATTGGTCCACAGACAACAACACGCCCTTGTTACTACAGCAAAGGCTGCTTCCAAGCCCTCTTGCTGTACAGTCTGTGAATGCTGGGTCTGTCTGTCCAAGCTAAGCTCTTTAACACAAGTTTGAGTGTGACATCCCCAGAAGATCAGTGTCTCTGTACTAGCTGGTGTTCATTTCTGCCAAGTGACTGACACAGTTACCATCCCAGAGATGCCTAACAATCTGCTAACTTGATAGCATATACCTTGGGCTGAGAAGGATGCAAAACAGTCACTCATATCTAGGTCACTAACAGCATCCTGCATCTTAGCAATGGAGACCCATTAAAAAAAAAAAACCCAAACCTAAGAAAGTATAGTTTTTTGTACCTTCAGAATCAGCCTTTATACAGCAAATACTGTTCAAACTTAAATACAGAGTAAGTGGCACTACACTGCAGTGAAATAAACCAAAGTGATTCTCTTAGCCTCTGGCCCACAAGGGCAAAAAATTGAGAACAACCAAACTCAGACAGCTGCAAAATATATGCCCACGTTTGCAATAATGATAAAAAAAGGTAGTAAGTGGTAACACTTTGCTGATCTTTTCTTGCACTTCTGAACAATTCATTCAGGACATTTAGCCTAATGTGCTCAAGAATACCAAACATTAGAGCTGACTTTTCTTTTTATTAATGCTTCAGTCTGAATTTTGAAAGCCATCTCTGCCACCTCCTTGCAATTTTTCCCAGACTGCAGAACGTGGACCCTGCTCTTACCGTATTTATAATGAAACAACTAAGGACTCTGCCATATGAGACACCTGAACCACAACACCGACCAAAGGCCAGGTCTGCATTAACTACGGCAAATTATTGCAACTTCCCTTGTCCAGCCACCCTCTTCATGCAATAAAGTTGTTTTTCTTCTAGCGATACATACATACGTTCCATAGCAATACACATACATTCTTACACCAACAGTCACCTACCCTACTTAACACAGTTAGTAAACAATTATTTGCTTCCATGCGATATAAACACTACTCCTTCCTTTGATGGTTACTAGGCTTCCATCCATAAAGAGATCTTTGATTCATTACCTCACATTCTGCACCTGTGCATTGCAAATACACACAACACACACATCCAAACAGACTGACTGTGTGTGACCAGTTTTGATCCATTTACTGAGTCCAGAGGATGGCAGTCATCTACTCTGGGGTGGCAGTGAACTTAGGATGAGTGATCCCCAACCTCTTCACATGGTGGGCAAGCAATTACAAATTACCTGTAAGTTCCCATTACCATTCACTTTCTCTGTTGTTTGACAAACTTGTATTGAATTGCATGTAAATTCTATCACAACAGTTCTAATGGCACAATGAATTAAAAGACTGTCATACTGTTGGCAAAAACAGAGAGAAAGCTACAAGGGAGGTCAATCTCCCATGCTCCATCTTTGCTCAGAAGAGACAGTAAGGATGAAGATGTGTTCAAACCTTATGAAGCCACAGAGTACTCTACCATAGAAAAGCTAATCCAGTCCTTTCTAGGCACTGGACACCAGAAGTTTTGTTAACTTGGAGTGTTCTAAGAACACACTAGTCAGTTCAGTAGTAGTTCAGTGGGTGGGAACTATAAATATAATTACTTTAGGAAATAATCATACTTAAGTAAAATAAATTTGACACTGAAATAGTAAGCACAATTATTTAAAAAATAAATAGCATTCTAAACACTGAAAAACATCCCTGAAACACATGTAACAGTACATATTTCTTAAACAAAAACTAGGAAATCAGATTCAAAAAATGTCAAGTTTCTGGGAGTCTTGTTGCACACTACCAGACCTGTCCAGGAGAAAGTATTTACATGATAGAAGAGCTGTTTCTCAGCAAAGA
Source organism: Rhynochetos jubatus (assembly GCA_027574665.1). Classification (NCBI taxonomy): domain Eukaryota; kingdom Metazoa; phylum Chordata; class Aves; order Eurypygiformes; family Rhynochetidae; genus Rhynochetos; species Rhynochetos jubatus. The sequence goes on along the minus strand of CM050654.1, from coordinate 14,265,409 downwards.
GCCAAGTGGCTTAGGCTCAACCTCTGACAATGCCTCCCATCCTCTCTACCATGCTGAATAGTAGCCAAATGCTTGTTTTCAAGTCAGACCCTCTTCCAAAGCTACATGACTGTTGCTGTTTGAAGCACAGTACCAGTCATCTGAAACCAACAGTTTTCCCACCTCAATTGGTACACGTGCCATCACGTGTTTGAACTCCCTGTCCATTTGGTTTTGTGTCCCTGCTGAGGTAAATGATCTGATTCGACCCAAGCAACTATCAAGTGTATCGTTGAAAAGCTGCAAGCGGTTGAACGCACACTTAGTTCAAAACTGAGGAGGCAGTGCTTCCCATTGCTCTTCTTTTTGACCCATATAGTTTATACCACCTTTTACCTAAGTAGGAAACTGAAACTCTACTCCACATGAAGAAGCTATACTGAACTACAAAAAATGACTGAAATAAGCCAGGAAGTCTATCAACAATTTTTCACTTCAGAGTAGGAAATTATCAATTCATTAAAATCAGAACTTTTGAAAGAATAAGGAGTTCTGTTCTATAAATCTCTCTCATAAATGTTTATTTAAACAAAATTAAATAGCTCAAAATGGAAGAGACTGAAAAAAATCACCCCACCAACCCAGTGACGAGGGAATGACTCCAGCCTACAGATGCTGAAGATCGAGTGCCTGTTCCAAACCAGCCTCTTGCTGCACTAGATGTGTGCTTTAACCCCTGGGCCATTCTTAAGAGCAGAAGGGGAATTTCTCTAAATATTTTTCATCTTCCTCTGAAACTCGCCTATTAGTTTCCCAGAACTGGTTAAGAGCCAACAAAGGCATTTCTACACTCCAAAGGTTCAAAGGCAAGAATCCCAGCACCACTCCATCAGTATCACAACTGCCAGTGGCTGCTCAGGATAAAGTAGCAACTTATTCATCTCCTGATGCTCTCCGCTTTAGGGTCTGCACCCAGGGCTCTACACCCTCCCCACGCTGCAACACAATCACTGCAGAAAGCCTAGAGACTATGTTTTGCTGGCTGGCATGCTAGAGGAGTATCTGAAGCTCATCACTCCAATTCAGAATAAACTGAAGATGTCCAAAATTCCCAGGTTACTACATATATCTCACTAGCAGAGCTGAGCTCCATTCAGCTGGACTCAGCTGCATGGCCAGTAACAGTCCTCTCTGATATGCAGGAGGGAGGGACGGAGGATCTGGAAAGAAAATTTCAGGCTGAGAAAACTGACTTTCCACAGTAATGCCTGCCAAAATAAACATTACAGTCTTGCTCTTCCTCAAGTGCCTGAAGGAATCTTGCCAAACATACCGATAAAGAGCACTGAAATAGTATAATACGATTTACTCAAATTCTACATTTGCATGAACCCCCTGCAAATCAATCAAACAAAAAAGGTTAACTTTCAGTTTTTACAAACAAGGTGTTATCCTCCAATTCATTTTTGCCAGAGGCTTGAGTCATTAAAAGGCATTTACGCTGGCTCCTATTTCAGCTCAGAATGGCGTGCCAAGAGACAGTGTCAGTTAACTTGCTTCTGTGGTTGCCCAGATGTGGTCTGCTAGAAGAGTATGGCATGGCAATGCTATCAGCAAAGCACGTAATGTACACCTTGCCCCAGTCACAGCGATTTCTCTAAACAGCAAGAACAGGAACAAAAGTGAATGTCAGGAAGTGTTCAAATTCACACTTATTTTAGATGTTAAGAAATAGAATTATCACAAGGAATTAAACTTCTACCAGCAGTCTGGTACAGTAATTATTATAGTATATTCTCATAGTCTTGGAATAAATCTCAAGTTCAAAGAAAGTCCTGGAGCTCTTCACAATTCAGCCTTCTTTCTATTCAATGTGCTAAGTCCACACCGTCTTTCCTTCTCACTCAGACATCTTTGAAGAGCCAGTTTACCATTGCTAGACATGCAGGGCTGAGTCTCAGCAAATACAGGTTGGAGCAACTCGTTTGAATTCAAGGAGCTACCTGGACTTCAACCAGCTGCTTGCTGGTCCCACGGGACAGAAGAGCCTGCTCTTGCTGCAGACACATAGAAGGAGCCTCCGAGCAGTGGCATGTTGAACATAGTTGCCAGCGCTGCCCTGGCCATGCCCACAGGGAAGCACTGCAGTCAGGATGAGGAGCTGGCAAGCTTACGGTGAGCTTGGGGAAGAACTTTACCAGAGTGCTCAAAGAGCTCCCTGAAGTAAACTGCTTTTGATGGAAACTGATACAGCCAGATACTCAACTGGAGGCAAGACAGACCTAAAGAAGCCTTAGTGCAGGTAGGCCTCAGGTGACTAACAGATGTTCAAAGCATATGTAAGCATACTTCATGAGCCAGAGAGGTTTTGCACATGCTTGACCTGCCTATGCAGTCTGAACCTTCCAAAACACTGAGATGCAGCCTTTTAATGACTCAGACCAAGTCACCCCATATAGGACCTCTGAAGAAGATACGAGTTTTTCCTCGAACAGTATTTTAAATTATTTTTAATATAAATATATATACACACTCAAAATGCACGTACATAAACACTCTTAAAAATGTTTACAAGTTCCTCTATTGTGGGTATACATCAGGTCATTTTAATAAACAGACACAGGCCCAGCAATATTCCCATGTTAACAGTACCCACAGAGTCACACACTACACTGGAAGAAATACCACTGACATTTTGGCATTCCCAGATTTACAATGAACACCAGCCTTCCTCTCCTCCCCTACCTTCCTACCCCCAAGGAAAACATTGATTTCCTATGTTAACAAAAGGTATTCCTGGAAACAACAACAACAGCAGCATACAAATAAGTTCACCTATAATTACTTATTGTTCATACACTCCCTCAACCTAATTGCTATTACACATTAAAATAAGTGGCTATTACAGTATTTACTGGACTTTGAACTACACTTTTTTCAGAGGAAAAACAAGAAACCAATTATTCTTTTCAGCTGAAACCCACAGTACCCAGGTACATCATAATTAATTGTAAAAGTACAATCAATCAGTGCAGACTGCGTACTGCCAAAAATATGCAAAGGCACTTAACTAGTGTCCCCTCCCACACCCAACCCAACAGTCAGCAGAGAATACTAGAAAACTTTTCTGCTTCTGAAGGTCAATAACATGTGAAGTGTTGCCTGAGAGGCAGGAGCTGAGGCCCTTGTTTAGCCAGGCATATAAGGGGCTTTTAAAAAAATTACAGGTTTCTTAACTTGGCAAGAGCAACCCTGATAAGAAAGCTGGCTGACTGGCCATGGAAATTAACGCGACATGTGGGCAGCAAATGGAGTAATTTTACCAACAGAATAAAAAGAAGGTATTTTGTTCACCTCTTGAGGAATATTTAAAAAAAAATAAATGCATGTGTTACTTTGAGGGTACTTTCCTCAAAGACAGGTAAGATCGGGTACACTGTACAGCACAGATACATACTGTAGAACGTTTCTCAGCTCATCTGTTTTTGCCCATTTACTGAAGGGAATCTTTGGCATACCACAATCCATGAATTGATAGAATCTGTGGCACGTTAGGCAGACCTTTATTTTGCATCTGTTCAGAATTTTTGCAAAGGAATATTAAACATAGCTTTGGAGGATAACATAACATACTATTTGCTCCACAGAATCCAGCGTTCAAAAGTACCACATTAAGCTCTCATTTGCAGTTACCAGCAATGCCCTACCTGTTGAAGCTGTCGGTGTGCTAAAGGATGCCATACCCACATTTCTTGGGCAAACATGGATGCCAGCGCATTTCACGTAAGTGCACAGAAAAGCATGCTTCGTAGGGAACGTCAATAGCCCTGTTAAACCTCTCTTCTAGCAACATTACTAGCACTTACAAGCTCCTATACACTGCACGTAGGCACTATCAAACAAGCAGTGCCAGTTCACAGAGTCACCATGCTAAACAAGCCACATTCTCAGTATCCCAACTTGCTTTAACCATCCTGTACGCAGTGTGAACTGGCAGACAAACCGGGCTGGCTGGGAATTGTCCAATCAAACAGGGGTTTTGCTGGGGCGGGTGGTTACCTCATCATAACTGAAACACTTCTCAAACATCTGCTAAACACTGCTTCTCCAAAAAACAAATCAAATTCCCTATGAGCCAGTTATCCTTCCCCAAGAGCTCAAATCACAGCAAAACTTGGAATAAGCGAATTTCCACTTATCAAAGCAGGAAGTTACTGTGGCTTGTGTAGTCACAGAAGAGCTGACCACTCTATTTGTTGTCAAGCATGGCCCTGTACCAGTCATGCCTTTCCTTCACTCTTCTCGAGACACCCCAAATAAAGGCAAAAGTGCTTCCTGAACAGCTAGTCTTTAAGTGTCTGACCATATTTTCATGAAACCATGCACAAAGTTATCATCTTCCTTCACAAAGAGCAGTTCTGGCACTCATTCGTACAGATCTCTTACTGTAGGCAAAACCACGCAGTCAGAGCTGCCACAAATTCCCATCTCCCGTTTAGGCACGTACCAGAATGTGTAGGGCTGGCTCTGCAGGCAGCAGATGTGAACTGTGACTAGATTCTGTGGTTAAACAGAGCTCTGTCACTGGCATCCACAGAACCAAAGATTTTGGCTGAAGGGAGCTGGCTCTATAGCTGCTGAATATTTGGACTCTCCTCTACAACAATGAAAGGGGAAGGGGAGAGAAAAAAAATAAACCCATGGATGAGAAGCGATTTACACAGGACAAGATTCAGCTCCACTGGCTGTCTTCCTTAAATATGCAGAGTTCCCAATAATATTGACACAGGTAGAGTTGTTCCAAGAGCTGAGCTTTATCCATCATTATTTTTCCAGGGGTTCTGCTCATTAACTGAGACCAGACAGTCTAGCCACCTTGCTCACAATCGGAGGACAGAAAACAGGGAATGCTTTGGCTCTTTTAAACTGCGTGAACTGTGCAGTTGGAGGAAAAATACAAGAACTCTTTCATCACTTTATCCCCACATACTCCCTGCTTTTGGACAGGGCACTAAGTACTGCCTTGGTCCTCCATTCTAGCAGTACACACACTCCATCCCACTCACCTCAGAGAAGGTGCTTGTTCCTCTGCTGCTGAAGATAAAAATACCCACAATTCTTCCAACCTACTCCAAGTGCATGCTCCATAGAGAGCAGAAAAATGCAAGCTATCACTAGCAAAGCAGAACTACTTGCTGTGATCATAAATCTTTACAGCATGAACCATTTCAGAACATACTGGGGGGTGGAGTAGGAGTAATTCTGTCCTGCCTTCACTGTAGGCTGCTTTTCATGAATATGTTCACTTTTCCCCATCATTCAGGTGCTCACCACCTGACCAACCAAATCCCATAGTGTCATCCCTCTCCTAGAACTGGATAGCATCAACTGACAAATCCAGTAAGAGATTTGAGGATGGCCACCTCGAGCTCTTACATTCAGACCCATCACACTGCTATACATTCACCAAAGCCTTTTTGATGCATTTCACCACCAAAAGCAAATGCTTATCTATCTTAATATTAACAGAAGTGGAATAAACAACAGCCGGCAGTAACAGAGCAGTCCAAACATCCTAAAAATAAAGAATCTCTTCAAGAACTCTAGAGTCTTCTTTAGCCTCAATGATTCCTTCATAAAGTTCTATAAAAGTTCAACCTTCTTTCAGTTTCTTTCTTTGATATCGATCAAAGTGATCATTGAAATCCAACCTGAATTATTTCTTGAGCTTTTAGCATCACACAGCTGCCAGTTATTTTTCACTGACGGCAGCATACATGATCAAAAATGAAGTGTTGCAGAGAACAGGGACACTGACAGTAAAATGATTCACTAAAATTTTTTTCAGAAGTGAACTAAGATTTAATTCTTACATCAGATATTTTATTTTTATATTTCAATTTCCATGGATAATCACATAATTCTAATTCTTAATATTTTAATTTTTAAAGGACTTTTTCTGTCCAGTCTCATGATAAATGAAGACAATTCCATCTCAGAAAACTTGTAGAGTAGGTTAACTTAAGGCATAGCATTACATATTTATACAGAGAGTAACAAGATGCACCTGTAGGTAATTACAGAACTACCTATTTCAGAGATAACTCGCCCAGTGAACATCAGACCTTTCTTCAGAATTACTCTTGCAGGACAGCAGGACAGAATCGGTTTGAACACTGAGCCCCTACTCAGAAAAACACTTAAGTGCTACTGAATCCTGTGAAGCTTAAATATTTTGAGATATTTTTCAGAGAAAAATTAACTTCAGCACATACTTAGGGTCTCTGAACGGTTTCAGAAGTGCCCACAATACTAATGAAAATGTCACATCTGCACATGCAAGAAAACATTTTTAATCAATAAATAGGACTTTGTTCTTCTGAATCTTTTTTCCTTTCTTTTACTTTTACATTAAAAGCAAGGAAGCACACTGAGTCTGACTGGGATGGAGTAAACTTTCTTCATAGCAGCCGATATGGGGCTGTGCTTTGGATCTGTGGCTACAACAGTGCTGATAACACACTAGTGTTTTGGCTACTGCTGAGCTGTGCTTGCACAGAGTCAAGGCCTTCCCTGTTTATCACTCTACGCCCACAGCCAGTAGGCTGAGGGTGGGCAAGAGTCTGGCAGGTCACACAGCCGGGACAGCTGACCCAAACTGCCCAAAGGGATATTCCATACCATGTATCCTCAAGCTCAGCAATAAAAACTGGGATAGAGAAAGAAAAAGATAGGAATTTTTGTTTCCAAGGTGGCTGTTGTTTGGAGACTGCCTGTGCATCAGTCTGCCTGTGGGAGGTGGTGTGCCATCTCCTTTGCTTTGTTTGGTTTTTTTCCTCCAGCCCTGCCTTTTCTTCACCTATTAAACTGTTTTTATCTCAAGAGTTGTCCTGATTTCGTCTTCCTATTTTCTCCTCCTGTCCCACTGTAGAAAGCTGGTGAGGGGAGTGAGTGAGCAGCTGTGTGGGTGCTTGGCTGCTGGTCAGGGTAAACCCCCCACAGTGGGTCATACAGAAAACCACACCAGATCCCTGTAGTACACTCTTCTCAGATTCTGATGTAGAACTTGCCCCAATATTCAGTGTCTACAATACTCTTATTTATGTACATATTTGTATGGCACTTTACATCCAAATATCTGAGATGAGTATAATCCTTAGCACAACGCTACAGTCTGGGGAAGTGTGGTGGTTTAAGCCCAGCTGGCAGCTGAGCACCACACAGCTGCTCGCTTACTCCTCACCCAGTGTGACGGGGAGGAGAAAATACAAGGAAAGTCTTGTGGGTCACACAAGGACAGGGAGGGATCACTCATCAGCTATGGTCACGAACAAAGCAGACTCGACTTTGGTAACTAATTAAATTGATTTCTCTTCCCTATCAGATCAGAGTAGGACAATGAAAGATAAAACTAGACCTTAAAAGCCTTCCCCCCCACCCCTCCCTTCTTCCCGGGCTCAGCTTTGCTACCCATTTATCTCCCTCCTCCTCTCCAGCAGTGCAGGGCAATGGGGAATGGGGGCTGTGGTCAGTCCATCACACTTTCTCTCTACTGCTCCTTCCTCCTCAAAGGGAGGACTCCTCACACTTTGTCCCTGCTCCAGCATTGGCCCTCTCCCGGCTGCAGGCAGGTCTGTGTTCCCTGTGACCCTCCACAGCCACAGGAAACAGCCGGCCTCACCATGGGCTGCAAGGGAATCTCTGCTCCAGCCCACCTCCTGCCCACCTTTCCTCACTGACCTCGGTGCCTGCCTTGTCTCTCTCATGACCCACTCCTCTCCACTGCAGGTTCTCTTTGTTTTTCTCTCATAAAAGTCTTAATCCCAGAGGTGCTAACTGGCTTGGCCTTGGCCAGAGGTGGATTTGACTAGGAGCTGGGGAAACTCTAGCAGCAGCTTCTCACAGGAACCCCTGTGGGCCTCACCTGCTCCCCAAACCCCCCACAACACAAACCCAACACAGGAAGCACTTTACTGATGGGTAGACAGGTAGTGAGAGAATATAATAAAAGATTTTCAGAGCTGATAGAAAATTTTGGCCTCTTTTCCAGGAAGAACATTTACACATGCCAGCCATCTTTTAACAGCAACCTGAAGGTTTCTCAGAGCTGGAAAACCAGCCCTTTACAGGTTGGAGGCCTTTATTAGCCTCTCTACTACCGTCCCTCCAAGTACATAATCTGGTCCACAAATCTGGACCTATACTAACAAGCCAGCAACAACTTCCCTGTTTTCAGAGCCACAAGACATTATTCTGATGTGGAAGACCAAGTACAGCTGAAAAACTACCACCTTTTCACTGAAATGATTGAATGCCAGCACTGCTCTCCTAAGAGATCCTTGTGCTGTAACATTGCTGACAAGGGTGGAGATGCTTCCAAGGTACCTTGCTCTCTAGGTCTGAGAGCAGGCCATCTGTGTCTGGCAGCTCAAGGTCTGGTCAGGAACTGACCCGATGACTCACTTAGTTGTAATAAATAGAGCTCATAGCCAGACAAGTAATATTTCATCATGTACTTAGCCACACTTGGGATAAGCAGATGTCTAAGAACCACTTCGGGCATCCATATCTTCTTTTCCTCTTTCCTTTGAGAAAGTCACACAGTTCACTGTTACTGCATTTAACATGCTAAATATTAACTAACAGATTGATTCTATTCAGCCACTCCCTGTAAACCTTCCACCACCAAGAGTTTTGGAATTTTGCCATGTAGCAACTCTGCATAAAAAAAAAAGTTTCAAACAAAACGGAAATCCTTAAGAAATAGTGTAACTGCCCTCCACCAAAGAAACAGGGTGTGGGCAGTGAATAACGTGCAAATAGTCCTTTTTCTGCCTGTTTGTAATGTCAGAGCATTTCACAAAGCTCAATGTGTAATCTATTTATCATCCTGACACCCATGCTTAAGTGAAGGAGTATTCTTATCTCATTTTACAGATATAAAATTGAGGCATTAAGTGATTCACTTAAGATTTCTCAGGAAGCTATTCATAGGGAACACAATCCAGATGTACTAAACTGCAAGTGAACTGGAAAACCTTAAAGACATTGGAATAAATGGCCATCAGTATTGGAATTTCACAGAATGATGAGGTCATTAGCCCAGTTGTTATACTCCGAACTGGAGCAGACTGAGCTTATGCTTTTGGAACCTGTTGGACAGAGAGAGACCACCCACATTCAGACACAACAGCAAAATCCTAGAACGGTTTGGGTTGGAAAGGACCTTAAAGCCCATCTAGTTCCAACACCCCTGCCATGGGCAGGGACACCCTCCACTAGACCAGGTTGCTCCAAGCCTCATCCAGCCTGGCCTTGAACACTCCCAGGGATGGGGCATCCACAGCTTCTCTGGGCAACCTGTGCCAGTGCCTCACCACCCTCCCCGGGAACAATTTTTTTCCTGATATCTAATCTAAATCTAGCCACTTTCAATTTAAACCCGGTACCCTTTCTCCTGTTAAGGAATTACTTGACATGTTTTAACATATAAAAGGAATGTACATGTAAAGGAATTACTTGATGTGTTTTAACAAGTATTTCCGTCAAAACAAGTAACAACAAACATCGGGCTCAGACCACCTCTGAACTTAGGCAACTGGAGAAACTCAGTTTCTCGTTTTGTAGCCGTATAGATTTATCTAATTTTAATTACTATTACTGTGAAGCTGCCCTTTCCCACTATCCTCCAAATATCACCTTGGACTACACTGAGTGTAAGATGATTTCAAAATACCAGTTGAGTAGAACTTTCAGTTGCAAACCATGATAGATGTTCACAGTGGTTTGAACAATTTAAAGGACGAGGAGAAGCAGTACCAGCTCATCTACTTAACGCCACAAAGAAAATAAAGAAATTTATCTGGTGTGGTGAAAGATAAGACTCTGCAGACAAAACAGGAACCAAAGCAACTTCTGAGGTGTTCAAATATGCTGCACTGCCCTGGTGAAAGAAGCCCCCAAAGTTCCTGGCTTCTTGTTCCCACACTGACAGACGTACAAATAAAGTACAGTCCTGTTTGTTATCTGTCACACACATGCACAACATGAAAGTGAGCACACCTACCCACTAATCTGTGCCATTGTAAGAAGTCAAAGCTAAATAGTAAGGAATTCAGAAAGCACCAACGATTTCACTAATGCTTGCATTTGGCTTCCCGCCCCCCCCCCAGTGATCACTGTGGCATGTGGCAGGCACTATGATAAGCTTTAGCACCGTGGCTCAAGAAACTTGAACTCGTAAAGGATAGTGTGACTTACAAGCATCTGAACTTACCCCGTCACATGCCAGTCACAATGATTAATAAGAGAGATACAAAAGGTATCTTACCAATGTGAATTTCTCCAGTTTCTGTTCTTATTTTTCTATTTTCTCCAATAGACTGTATCTCCTGCAAAAACAGCTGGAAGTTAAGAAGAAAGTAATTAGTTAATTTACTTTTGATTTACTTTAGTGCTCTCTCTTTATAAGAGACACTTCTGAAAAGCCATCCCTTATCCCCCTCCTGCTGTGGTCAGCACACGGGGGTGCTGATAGATGGCCTTACCAGTTTTTACCTGGCTTATCTTCACTGCCATGAGAGCTTAGGCAATTACCTAAGCCTTGCTGTTAGCCCCATTCCTGACCACACAGCTACAACAAACCTGCTTTTAAAACTAACTCATGTTTTAAACTCCAACTAGCCAGCACATTGGGATGCACAGAAAGATACACCTTAAGTGATGCAAACCATTCTATCCATTAACACAAGCAGACTGTAGGTGCAAGTTACAGTAACTCAGCAGTTGCTAATCAAATCCCCCTAAGTAGTACCAGTGCAGTTTCAGTGTGGTCATCCTGCAGTAAGCTATATTATCATCTCAAGACTGCTGCAACAAAGGGAAGCCAGAGGAGTGACACCAGCACTTGGCCTGCAGTAGAAGGCTTTTGCCAATTTGCATATAAATTTCAGAGGAGTTCTCCCAAGAATTAAAGACACACAAGCGCACATGGACAGCTGAGTGCTCAGCTGTGCCCATACAGTGATGGATGGAAACTGATTTCCCAATTTCATTAGCAGGAGGAAAACAAACAAAAAAGTAATAGGTAAGTTTTGTACCCTCTTCTGCAGTTGCAAGGAGGCAGTCATGAACTGGTCTATGATTTAACCAGGCATGCCAGACAGGAATTATTCCTTCATAGTTGCTACTTAAGTTGAGTTGCACACTGGGTCTTTTTTGCTTTGGAATAAGATCTCTTCAGCATTTCCTCAGCTAACCCTGTAAGTACATGACATTTCTGAACATCCTGACTGCTGAAATCAGGCTCAACTAAGCCACTATGACTGGACTGACTTTGCAGACTTGTTTTTTCTTCTGTATTACAAAATCCTCACTCTCTGTAATAGACTAGAAGTGTGTGACTGCCGTCCTATTCCACTGATTATCCTTATTGAAACAACATATTTTGCCATAGCCAAAGAAGTTTTAGAGTCAGTAAGTCTTGTCAGAGTCACAGATTTTATTTCAGAGCACGGCCAAAAGCTCTTAATTGCTTCTGTATCTGAAACAGCCAGGTGTTCCCTGAAACACTTCACCTAGCAAAGACTCCCACAACAAAGGCTGTCACAGCTGAGGTCCCAAAGTCCACTGCAATCTAAACACACATTCCCAAATGGCTTGCTGAGTCACAGTTATGTCCAAAATCAAAGGAATGAATGGAGCAATTGAAAATGTAATGCTTCACTGAAGAAATACAAGTACTCATACATGTCACAGAGTGAAAGAGCACTCATGGGTGCTGGAATCTATACAGGCACCAATCCACAAGCTGAAAAGAGGGGCTGGAAACCTAGTGAGGAAAGCATACCCACTTCCATGCCTTCCGCAGAATACCCTAACCATGAGCTTAGGAAGAAGCCTATACTATGGCCCTACCGTTACTTTGTTCTTCAGTGCAAGCAAGGCCAAGACTTGGCCATTTATTCCCTTCAAAGGGACACAAGGAAGGGCTGAGAATGAGGGAGATGGTGTGCATCCCATCTGTCTTGTGAGCACCTGAACTGATATTGAGAAAGACTGCAACATTCCACTGCATTTCTTCTGCCACCATATGGACATCTAACTCCTTCCCCTGATGTCTGTAGCCTGCAGGTGGTATTCTTAGGATTTAAACAGAACAAATGAGACCATGCACATTACTGTACTGAGGCACCCTAGTGAGTTTGTGTGCTTCCTGCATAATACACCACCTGCTAAAGCCCAGTTCTGATCTCCAACCCAAGTTGCGGGAGAGATCCTTCTCCAACCACAGTGCAAAATTAAAATCTGAAAAGTGAAATGGGAAGAGTTTTACAGCTTAAAAAATATTTTTTTCCCCTACTCAATGAGTTCTTTTGACAATTTTTGTCCTCTTGAACTTCATGAAATATTGAAGACCAAAGTGACAGTTAATCTTGGAATCCCATTTATTGATGTGGTCTCAGGTATGAAATGTGGTCACTGGTATGAAATTGAATCCAAGTCAGCATTGTAATTCTTGTACTTTGAGGGCTGCTACTATTAAAGACTATTTTAATAGACAAAGGAACACTAGCGAAAAATTGAAGTCAAAAGTTTTTGTTTTGCATCACTATGAAGTAAAAAAGCAGATAACCAAGACAACCATATACCATATGTATACAGAAATAAAAAAGTTTTATCGCATGTTATAAAGGTTTGTTCTTTCCAAACAATATCACTTCTATCAAGTTTGAACAAATAAGATGTAATACCTCCCCAGACCCCATATCAAACACAGCTCAGTGACAAACAACTACACCAAAACTAGCATAAGCCAAAAAAAAAAACCCAGAAACAATCAGTGCTCAATACAGCTCTTCAGCCCTGAGAAAATACAAATAAACCAAGCACTTAAATCCCTCCCCATCTTGAACACTGAACAGTTCCCTAATCCTAGTATTAATGTGACACAACACAACAAACAAGCACCAGAACCAGACAATAAGGTTAAATCTAGATCACAACAGCTATCCATAGAGATGTGGGCCTTGATGAATCTAAAAATCAGGATGAAAGCATACCATGAGCTATAGAACACTCTGAACAAGAGTTCTCAACTCACGTGAATCTTCTTTACTCTTTGGAAGAACAAGCTCTTTGACCACTTCGCTTCGGATGCCTAGCCCTGACCCCAACCTTAACCTAAGGTTTCACAACACAACCGTCACACAGAAGAGCTCAAAAAACTATATGCCGCACTCTGCTACTTCCACTGTAGACCTATGAGGCTTCTAGGTCCTAACAGCAAACATAACCTTCAGTCCCTCCATTCCTGAGTACACATTCTAAACACAGCCCAAAATACAGTGTTAAGTAGAGCCCAGTGACAGAGATTAACAATGAAATTAACTGAAAGTTACTTGTCTGCATCTAAATCAGCTCTTACCTTTGTAGTAGCTCACAATAAAGTCCTCCAGTCCTAAATCAAAACCCCAACTTAAAACGGAGCTAACATCCAACAACACAACGCCACATTTAAGCAGAAGCCACGAGTTTTTGCCTGCAGTAGCCTGCATGCAAGCAGAGAGATACTGCCGGGCTGAACATGAAACTGAACTCAGCACTGCGTATCCACCACCTCAGCAGAAGACTACCGTAAGGAGGAGTGGAAGACACCTGTTCTGCTAGCTTGCGGGATCCAATGCTCATATTTCATTCTAATGTCTCTAACCTGCCACTCCTACATTTAATGTTAAGAACAGTTTGTTTGGGGGTTTAGTTTAGATTTTCAGGGCTTTTTTGTTGGGTTCTTTTTCCTTTTTTTGTTTGTTTGGTTTAAGATTTGTGGGGTTTTTTTGTTGTGGTGGTGGTGTGGTGTTTTTTGTTTCCTTGTTCCCCAAAATTAAGAGCCTGGTTTATTGCTGGAATCAGAGCTGGGATGAATGCTGGTGACACTAGGATACAAGGGACTATGGCTAGTTATAATTCCAGGGTACTTCTCTGGTGAGGCCACTGGTGAAACATCTAGTGTGAGAAGCAAGCCAATGGAAGACAGGGCATCTTCCACTACTGCTGACATGACCGAGTGCAGAGGCTATTTGGAGTCTGATTGTACACACCTAAAAAAGTGAGATTTTGTTGAGAGGTTTGGCACTTGGTTCTTTTGTTGTTTGATTTTGATCTAGCTAGTGAGTCAATCACACTTCCCTAATTACCAATGCAGTTACTTAGCAGGTGGAAAGCAAGCTTCCATGTCTTTGACAGCCAAACCTTAAGCCATTAATCTCAACCTTACACCCAACACAGACTGTAAGCTCTGATGCAGCTGAAATAAATATTGTCTGTCACTGCTACACTTCAACACGGTTGCAAGATTCCTGTTTTGCATCTCAGGCTTCAGTCAATTAATAACATCATCCAAAGATGAACTCTGCCTGCCTTTATAACGAACCCACAGTGTTCCACTCTGTGCACTGCAGTTTCTAACTCCAGCCAGGGAATGCAGTGTTAAGGATACTCAGCAACATCCAGCCTTCAAAGCACTATTCATATTGACATTTACAATGTGCATTTCTTATTACAGCAAAAGATGCATACGATTACAGAGCAGCGTAAGCTCCCTGACTAAAACCACCCTAATCTGATATTTGCCAAAGAGTTTATAGCAACAGAATCTGTTGACTTTAGGATTGGGAAACAACCAAATAAAAGTTTCAGGATTGGACCACCTCTCATCATATGCCAGATTTCTGCTCAGTGAGTCAAGTGGGATAATAATATTACAGTAGGGCAAAGGAGAGGATCCATGCTCAACACTGGTCCAGGAGGGAATTACAGTAAACAGCTGTAATGAGGAAGAAAATCTGTAAATGCTGTATGGTCATGTCAAGGAGAAAAATTGTTTTTGAAGGCTCTCACAGCAGCCAGCCAGCAATGCAATCAGACATACAACTGGCACCACTTCAGTTTCAGCCAGCCTGAAATAGCATGGCTTAAAAACCAAACCAACTCTGGTGTTTACTATGAGCTATACATCTTAAAGGACTTGAATATCCAGTGCTTCTAGCCCATGAAACTCTTCCTGCTTGTGTAGGAACTTTGGTGTTAGCTAGAGCAATGATGGGCCTCAGACTCTTCATAGATACGTTGCTTAAAACAAGTCAACATGTAGAGGCTGTAAGCACCTTTATTTTCTGAAAAGTGATTTGACATTATTTCAGCCTGTTTTCCCTCCTAACTTCATGCCAGTTAACATTTTCCTCCCAAAGCATTAAGGGCATAATCCAGTTCCTACTGACAGAACTGGAGACAGAATGGACCTGCAGCACAAACGTACATCAGCCATATGACACTGAAAATTCAGCTGCAAACAGATCAACACCTAGTACCCCATCGGATGAGAACCTCTCTTAGAAGCTCCCTGTCAGAAGAACTGGACCCACTGTAAACACAAAATGGTTAAAGAGGGCCGAGTTGTGGGCCCCACCAAAGGACTAGATTTCAGACGAGCATAATGCAACGCTTATTAGTTCTACTTCCTACAAGAATTGCTGTCTGCTTCCTATACTTTCCATACTTCTGATAGATGGGGATAAGTTTTTTCCACAGCTGGAAATGTTTTACTTGGATGTGTTTATGTTTCCTCAGCCTCTGGCTGACTTACAGATATCTCTGTTTATTTTAGTTTTCTCCACTCTCAGAAACAGTAAGAGGGTTTCTGTAACCAACTCCAGGTACACCATTAATGACCCTAGTAGATTTATGGAAAGCTCTCTGTTCACAAAGAAACTCATCCACATGTTCCCAGAGAAGCCTTATTTCAGGAATTAACTTCATTAAAATAAACTTACATTAATTTGCAACATATCAACAGAACAGCTGTCTCAGTGTTGTTGTGTCTTTCAGGCTGAAGATGCTTAAAAAAAGAAAGATACTTTTCCTTTTGCAGAGTTCTTCCATGAACAGGGATGACAACAGAACAGCTACCCAGGCACCTATGCCATATTCAATTCCCAAAGTGGCTGCATACTTTATCAAGATCACCTAATTGGATTTAAGATGAGAATTTTCCCTGAAACACAAGTCCACATGCCAAAATTATTCCCATAAGGGCAGGAGAGGACTTCTAAAGATACATTTGAACATATTCACAAAATGACATGAGATCCTCAGCCAAAAGATTATGACAGTTCTTCATCATAATCATTACTAATGAAAATATTCCCTAACACATTCCAAGCTAAGCTTTGCCCTCTTCCCTCGCCCTGAACTGAGGATGCCCACAAAGTATACCTGAAAACGCGGTATCCCAGCTGTAGTTAGCAAGACTGCCCAACGACACAAGCCATTGGTTGTTATTCCTTGCTTCCAGTCAGGATTCCAGCTTCTGAACTTAATGAGCTTGTGCAGAATCCTAGAAGTAGTCCAATATACTGAAAAAACCTATTTAAAATAGAAAGCCTTTGTGAGTAGCCAAGTGGAATACTTGAGGGAAAAAATTATCATTAGAGAAGCTGTAGAGGATTTACAATTCTGTTTTGTTTGGATCTGTACAATAGCCTAGCCCATAAATAGAAACCAGGATTTTTTTAAATTTGCTTTGCTTTATTTGAGAGTTGTGGGAATGATGGTAACCAAGCAACACCACAAAGCTGGAAAGCCCTGGTTAAGACAACTGCTGATACCTTTATGAGCCAGAATATGTTCAGTGCCTAGAGGAGCTATGGGATCTCAATTTTGGTACACTTCACGGCCTGCAAGATCCTAAGAAGGAGAAAAAGATTCCATACAATCTGTGGACTCCCCATGCCTCTATGTGAAAACTGTCTCCTCTGAACAGAATTCTGCTGCCACTAGGGAGTCCACTGAGAGTTTTACTCGCCATTTTTGCTCACTGAAAGGTCAATCTGCCAGGAAAGTTTCCTCTTACTGAGGCTGGGGAACTCAAAAATACTGTGTCTCAAGACAGCATAACTGTTAACAAGTTAACAATAACCTCCACATTTTTAATCGAAAATTCAGTGTGGACCCATGTAAATTTTAGTATGTTCACTTACACAGAACATAACCTCATAATTAATTCTAAAAGTTGATCATAAAAAGTGTAACTAAGTTCCAAAGAATATCCACAATGTCATTTTCTGGGCAAAAACTATCTCACTATTCATCTCTAGCATATCAGAAAAACTAAGCTTTTTACAGCTTCTAACAATTAATGACAGCTGAAATACCTCATTTTCAATTAAAGTGCAATCATCGCTACTTTCAAATTGGCACATCCTGCATGTAATCTGTCTTCAGCCTCCCAACAGAAGGACAGAAGCTTCTGAAGGAAGTGGTACTTCATATTTTGCACACTTAAGCAAAATCAGTTGTGCCACCACTGCGTCAAAGGGTTTTATCCAGCACTTCATAAGGCAATTTTAACTCCTCCAAAACCCAAATAGACATTTTCTTAATGATAAAGCCAATGTATATATTTTTTGTACAGACAAGACGACTGTGGAAATGACGTTTTTTAAAAAAGGTGAAGTTATTTGCTTATCCAAATAAGCAGTAAGCAGGGAAAACATGTCTGAGTGCATATGCTTTTAACTAAATGAGGCATTATTTTAGGAGACAAAGGGTATCTACTGAACATAACCAATGTGTGGTGGATACTGCATCAAGGCTGCAGATGTTGAGTTTATGCTGCAATTTAGTAGACAGCATTACAGTGGCTTAATATCACACGTAAGGCAGCGTGTTCAGTTCTAAAGCAACAGAGCACAGCTACAGCAGACGTGCTTAGCAGAGGGCATATACAGGTACTGTGAAATGGATGGGGTGCACTAATAAGCTCCATCCTGAGGCACAGGTTTACAACTTTTCCCAGTATTGATACCCAGTCAATACTGGGCTTTACTGTGTAATATCTGGTATCAGAGACTACAATAAACAAGAACTAAATCACCAAAAAGCCCCAACTAGAGACCACATCTAAAGATGTCTCCTCCAAGTTACACTGGGACACACAGGCTTCAGAGGACTTGGTCTACTGCCAATCTCACTGTGTTTGTGAAAAAAAAAACAAAACATCACACCAGAACTGTGAAAAGCAGAACTAACAAGACTGTTGACTGTGCCTTTATGACAACATAACTGGACATGATGACCAGAGAAGAAGACAAGTCCTGGGAATCCTTACTGGAAGGTAGCCCAGCAAAGGGATATACACCCTGCATCACCCACTGGAGCAGGTACTGCATCCTGCTCAGAGAGCACCCACCCTGCCCAGGGCCCAGCACTGCAAGTGGCAACGGGATCCTCAAGTATGATTCCACCTCACTCCATCCTAGTTGACCAATCTCTGGAAAGGAGAACAACTAACTCCCAAACAGCTATTGTCTGAGCAGTTTCACACCCGTCTCCTTCCTGGCGCTCCTGCAAGAGCTGAACACAACCATGAAACATGTTTCACAGTATAGAGCTCCTGCTATTAGAGATATTCTTTCTTATATAAAACTCCAATCCTTATTTCTCTCTTTCAGAATGGGGAAATACCCTCTTGCTGTATACCAATGCTAAGAATGGGATCATAATGAACAAAAATGAGTAGTGAAATCAACTTACAAATGCAAACATAACTCTAGCCTCTTTTGAAGTTTTAATAGGAAGGAAGATCCAAATTACCCAGAGGATCTTGGTCAGACTCAGTCACGGGTGTAAATGAGATCTCGTTCCCATGTGGTATTTCACATCACAAAGGAAAGCACGCGGAGCTCTCACAGCCCTGAGACAGAGGTTCCATGAAACACTGATTTTTACGTCAAAGTGGCCTTTTCATGGGAATGACATACAAGTAACAACATAACCCCCAAAGTTTTGAAGCAAACTTCTCACGCTGGAACTTTCTGTTTCTTTGATGATTTAAAATATTTTGGCCTGGACTTCAGCTGAAACACTTGTGTCAGTCTTCTACTTGTGAAAGAATTTGGCTAAAATAAAGGAAAAAACACAGCTTAGTTTCCTTTTCTGTTAACGAGTTTGGATAAAAATGAGTGTTGGTGCAAATCTGGAATGCTTTCAGTGAACTCAGATACACCCTATGCTAAAAGAAATTGGAGTCTACCTCAGTTTACTAGCATAGCACCCTCTGTATGGATCACTTACTCAGAATTCCTGTCTGTACTTACTTTCCTAAGAACAAACGTGTTTACTGCTGATACTGACCCTCAGCAACTGACTTACGTCTTGGCACCTCTGCTCCAAGTACCTCTCAGATATCAAGAGTAAAGTTTGTTCCAGTAATGTCCACTCACCCACAAGACATATTCTGCGTATTTTATGGTACACTAAAAAAAGTAACGTCACATTTAAACACAGTTGCATGGAAAACATTGTGTGTATTCAGCATGGCCAAGCTACCATCTCTAACCCAATCTTTGCTTTAAGAACTATCAAAGTAATGTTTGTTTTAGCTTTGCAAACTCACAGTATATTTATGTTATTTATTTGTCATTTCATTTTATTTCCTAAGATTTTTGCTGCTTAAGTAGAATGGGGAGGGACACAAAAATAAATATGGCTACAACCTACCTTTCCTCTTTCCAAGGTCTCCTGACTTTGTATAGGCTCTGCTCACATCACCCACAAAATCAACTCAGCATCATCCTTTCAACTCTAGTCCTCAGTATGAATAACTGAAGCTTTCCTATGTCAGCAAATGCCTTCACCATCCTGCCTGCAGATTTCACACACGCACACTACCTGACCACTTCATATTCACCCTGACCACCAATATGTTAAAAATGAATATTTATCTCAGCCACCTTATTATACATCTCCTCTCCTAATGAATTACTGAAGTCAATGAACTTGAGAAGACATAGAAGCAACCCTTGCTGTATGTTCAGGGTGACAGCACATTGTAAAAGCCGCCCATTAAAAGCAGAATTACCAAGTTACATCTTTCCACATCTTGTATATAAGGAAATGCCTCATTTAACACAAATCATACTAAGGGTGAACTATCAGTATTGAAGTCAGCCCTGAAGTGTAGCTGCAAATCCACTGCTGTCACTCCTCACAGTTGTTTCCTGCCAGCAGTATCTGATTAGGGAGCTGCCATGCCTAAAGGACCATGACACCCACTAAATCAGAAATGGTCTTAGTTGCATGCTATTGAGCATGCAGAATAGACTGGAGGCATGACATGACTTCCAGGAATTACATTAGAAGGAAGAAAAAAGAAAAAAGGAAAGAAAAAATGCAGACTTAGAAGTTTAATTTCAATTCCTATTTAGAGTAGAGGACTTTCAAAACATTATATGCTTTAATTCTCTTGTAATTACATCTTCTCTAAAGAGAAAATAAAGAGAAATGAGAAGAAACATGATCTTTTTTGGTTTTTTTAAAGGCAATACAAATACTTTTTATATGGGAAAGACATTTTATATGTGGGTGTGACAGGTGGGAAACAATTACTTAAATTGCACATATTTTAAAGAGGGTAGCAGGTAAAAACAAAACAGCCACTCCTCATTATTGAATTAGAAGCCAACTTTTTACTAAATTCGTTACGATCATTGTCAGACTTCCAGCAGAAGGGAAGAAATAAAGAAAAAACTCAGTGCACAACTGACCTGTCCATCTCCACCCCCAAAAATAAACATGCTGCAAATGCGCAAAAGAAACATGAACTATTACAGAACACAGTACGTAACACTAGCCTGCTAAGGAACAAACATGAAACTGCTGAAACCATCTTCCTTCAGCAATGATGTCTTACGGAAAGTAAAAACATCACAGAAATTGAAGAGAAACCTTCAAACTCCAGGTATGTCTAAACAGATAAATATATAGTAATATTTTATTATTTATTATATATATATATTCAAAATAATTTAAAAGCATGAAGACAGAACTAGAAAATAGAGTCTGGTACTAGAAAATGAAGTCCAATAGTTTAGCAGACATACCAGTTGCTGGTCCCTCTTGCACGTCTGGCATTAATTAAGAGAAGATTTCTGGACACAGAGCTTCTCCTTAGGATACTACTTTGGCCTAAATTTGACTGTGGTAACTGTCATGGGAGGGCAAGGGATAGAGCCACTGGGAAAAAAACAAACAAAAAACCCAAAAGTGAATCACATAATAATAACTCTAAACCCAACCAAGATCCCAGCACAGAAGCCAGGATGAGGGAGGCAATGTAGCCAGGGCTGAACAGGACCTGTGATCCAGGTTGTTTAATAAACATGACAAACCAATGGAACAGAGCACAGTTCAGTCATGTATTTTTTTTTTTTCATGTTCTATTTAAGAGAAACTTAGAAACTGGCAAATCAATTCCTGTACGACTAGAACAGGAATTAAAAAAAAATTAATGCTGCAGGATAAATTGTTACTGAGAGTCTAACACTTAGCACCACAGACAAGTTTCCAGAGATCAAGGCATTGCTTTGGCCCTCCTCTTTACATGCACACTGTATATGAAATGGAACTGCAGAGCCATTTTTCTAACAGTTCTGAAAGACACGCTCTCTGTATGAGTGTTTTTGTTCTGTCACTGTAGTGACGAGAGGTTCAATAGACTTAAGCTCTTTATGTTTCCCACAGAAGAATGCTCACATCTGTCAGTAATCACATGAATATTATCACATGGCTGTTAACACGTAATGGTTAGGACCTTATTAGCAGTTCTCTTCTTGGCTTCTCCTTTCAAGGAATTACGAGAACATGTTTAGTTCACAAGACTTCAGGTCAAATCTTTTATATAAATTATCAGCCTGGATTCATTAGCCACTTCGAGGCAGAAATTAACATTTTTTAATATTTTATTTTGAAAACAACAACAACAAAAAATCCTAGATTCTAATAGGATTAGAGTCCAAATAGACTCCTGGATGGCTCCAGGTTTCAGCCTGTATCCTGAATATGGGAATAATGTTCCTAACAATCTAACAGCTACAAACGAGGGTTGGGCCCCATTCCTCCTCCTAGGTTGATCCTGATGCAGAATCAAGCTGTGGGAAAGTAAATCCAGTAGACTATTTCAAGGAATAGGCTACACAAAAGTTTAAAACTGTCATGTATAAAAACACACTCAGACCAGAGTAAATCATGCTATCTTTATCCCTGTGTGTATAACGAGACATCGTACATACACTTCTTGACTTCCTTGTATCATGTGTGCTGAAAACTCTTACATAGCAGAGTCTAGATCATGCTGAATTGGAGTGGCTGATATATTCCCACCCCATCACTGCCATCTGACTGCTCCAGGGATGTTTCCTTTAACTACAGACAGTTTATTTGTATACCTTATGTGTGGATGGTTTGTTGGGGTTTTTTTAACCTTGGGGGGGAGGGGGGGGGGGGCGGCGCTGGTTGGTTGTGGTTTTGATTGTGTTTTTTGTTTGGTTTGGGTTTTTTTAACTTTAATCCATGAACGGGTACCTTTGTACATTTGTATTAACACAGAGGGTTAATAATTTATGTCCTGCCTCTTAAGGAGTCCATCTACTGTTCAAGAGCCTATACAGTGTATCGCTATATTTTCCATTTCATGAACTGCAAAGTCCTTCTGAAAGCTCTTTTCTGTGGCCAGTATTGCGATCAGAAGTCCAAAAGTGTAGAGCATAAGAGCCCCTGAGGTCCCTCCCAAAAAAACCCTAAACTAGCAAAAGGCAAAGCATTGTATGGAGTCTAGTACCAAATCTGTTGAAAGACAAAATCCAACAAAACCAGCACACTCAGCAAGAGTCATCCCAACCCAGCCCAGCTGCCAGTTGGCGCCAGTTCCAGCGGTTCCCCATGCCTGCCGTAAGGCCCACAGGAGGAATGCAACTCTGCAAGAGACTCACTCCCATACACGTGTGGCAAAGCACCTTCATCACACTCCTGTCTTCCAGCCCAAGATTTCAAAATGAGTTGTCCTTGTCCAGGTCTTTTGGCCCTGCAGAAAAACAGCCCTTGCTACAATGCTGTTCGACCATTTCCCTCTATTCAATCACTCCTGAAGAGCTGGGCTCCAAATTCACAGCCAGCTTCACAGTGAGGATGCAGAGCTGATAGGCTGCGTCCAGCCCAGCGAGCACTACACCCTGACACAAAATGTCTACTTTTTTGCCATAAGCAACAGCAACCTTGAGGATTTCCTTCAGTTTACAGAAAAAGGAATCTTAAGTATCAGACTGAGAACTCCAAAAGGAAGATATTATTCACTTAAAATAGTGTATAATAGTTTAAAGGTGTGCTACTCAGTTTAATTAACGATTGCATTACATTGCTTCATTCCTTTAATATGATGCAACAAAGGTAATGAGTAACCTTCTTGCAATTTAACAGACCTTGCAACTGCAAGATGATCCCTCTTCCATTTAACAAGCCCCTTGTTACAGCTTAATAAATCTGGTTTTGTTCTTTGGCAATTCTCATTAAAATGGTTTGGACGGTACCACCATTCACCTATAGCCTGATTTTCAGAGGACCTGACTGCACACCCGACATCTCTCACAACCCAACACCAGGAAGGCAACTAGAAGTTTACCCTATAGATGAGGAAAGATTGGAATGTGTAACATAATCAGGGTCAGATACAGTATAACAAGAGCAGGGAATTGTGTGTTAAAATGCTAACATGGGAACCTCAACTCATCCCATTAATGCAGGGAAAGGCAACCCATCATTCTTTGTCAAGTGATGGCAATGGATGAATTGACACACATGATCATGCGTTGCCAGATCAGGCAACAGCAGGGTGACTTTCCAGACTGTCAAATGCCTACCCTTGTTCAGAACTTCATTTCGTAGGCCTTTACTACAAAATAAAATATAACTCTTCACATTATAGAGTACCCTTCATCCCAAAACCCTCTCCCAGAGCTGTCAGAAGTCTCAGGACTGAGCACTACATAAACACAGGGCTAGGAGTGGAAGGCAGCACACTGCTGCAGCCTGCTCCACAGCTCTCATGCTACATTCTTGGCAAAGGACATGGACCCAAACTCCTATTCACATCAAAAGTGCTGCAAAACTTCTAATACATACAGAGCTCTGACAGGACCTTAGTTTGAAATATTCCTTCCCCAGAAACGAAGATGCGGAGGACCTAGACTACAACTATTTCAGACATGTGATGGGCTTATGTGTCTCATGACAGGAAAAAAATGCGAGGTTACAGGCCATGCTGTGATGCAGACCCAACAGTACACCATTAAACCATCTTGTACCAAAACGCCCAGTAAAGTTAATTTAAAAATAACTACAACAAAAAAGGAGAGTTTAATAAAAACATCTTTAGGCAAAACACTGATTTTACACCAGTATCACAAAAGTGAAACTCCACCAATGTTGAGGATTTCCTGTCTTCAGCACGTGCCAGAAATATTATATTTTCCATAGTCCCCTTTCACACAAAGACAAACACTACAGAGTCAGAGCTCTTCTGATGTAAAGCTGACTGTCTGCTCAGCTCAAGGTTTCCCCAACACATCACCGTTTGCATATTTATTTTACTTCTTTTAGGATAAAATAATAATTACCACATTAAAAAACGTCAGTGCAACCACCACAATCAACTCTATGCCAACCACGTTCTCTAGCCTTCTGCAAAGCCTTCCAATCCACCAGCGATTCGGTAGAGAATCAGCATACGTAGGCCAATGAGGCACAAGAGCATGGATATTAAAGGCAGGTCTGTGGTTTTAGCACCAGATAATAAAGGCAGAGCTGTTCTTACTGAGTGACAGAAGCAATGATTACAGGCCAAACTCTGTACTCGTGGATTTCAGTGTCCATAAGCCCCAAGAGAACCTGGCGCTAAATCAGTAACACGTGAACTGCTGCTAAGCCCATCAGTTCCATTATATCCTTAACCAAATGGCCAAACCTAAGGAAAACCCCATCAGGGCCAGGGAAGCCCTGATCTTGTATTACCATCACACAGGGAAGAGATATTCCCTGTAAGTCCCCACTTTCACTCCCATCTCCTGAGCTTCCATTCCTACTTTGAGTATCTGAACAGACATGGTCGAAAACCTGGCACCCTCTGACTGCCAGGGCTCCTTCCAGCCTCTGGGATCTTCCCTGACCTTCCTCCCTCACCATGGCTCCTCCCAACCACCATCTTCTGCTCTCTTCACTACGAGCCTCCAGGCACTTCTTACACAGCAGCTGCTCTAGTTCACGGGCATTTGCCTCGCACAGCAAACCTCTTCAGGGCACCCCGGCAGCTACACCTCTTGCCTTACCCATGCTACAGCTCCACATCCCATAGCACACCTGATCTTTCAGCTCCATTCTGCTCCTCTTTCCTTCTCTTTCAGACCTGGCTGTCTCTGTTGGCCACATGAATCATCCAATCCTTTCTGGCTTCTGCTGTGTTTGTACACAATGCAATTTGGCTACTGTGGAGGGAAAAACCCTCCAGTTCTTTCCGGGCTTTAATGAGAAGTAGGTTTCCCTCTTTCACTCAAGTGGCAGTACATGGGAAACCTCAGGAGCTGTGGAACAGATGGGGAAGCCTCTGCCCACCTGAGTGCTGTGCAAGCAGTCTATTCCACACCTTCCCTCTCCTCATCAACTCCAGAAGGAGGAGTACAAGCTCTGATCCTAACACCAAAGCACAACTTCATGCCAACAGCTTAACAAACCAGCCAGCTCAAAACAATTTCCAGCCAGCACTAAGTTATTACTGGAAAACAGAATTAGAAAAAGGCAACATTTCATTCAGACTGAGTCCTAAGGATCACTGAATCAAATTCTGCACCAGCTAGTATTACTGCACAACAGAATTATTCCCTCCATTAACACAGAACAGAGAAGTCCCAGAGTGATGACATTTTTGGACTTGTAGGTTTTTCCACCGCCAGTATAAACCACAGTCTCTGAACACATTCCCACTCCTAAGTACCACCACACCCAGACTGCACGTGCATTTACTTCCACAGAGCGAACCATACACAGCACTGTAATTCAAATACTAAAAGTGGACAGTTTAAGTGCAGTGCAGAAGTGGAAGGCACAAACTGGGCATGTGTAGGACAGTACATACTGAAAGCTGGTTTCACATATTGCTAAGGAGTAATTCAGTCTGAAATGACCATCTGAGTACCTGCCTAAGCTTAGTCATCTGAAGCCTAAAGACCCTTTCTTGGCTGTTGGGCCTAGATCAGTAAGAAAGCCACAAGTCCTAATCTGCCACACCATTAGCTGTCAGCACACATCAGTTTTGAGCAGCAATAAAAGCCACGCGCCATGAAGAACACTCAGACAAACACCCCAGCACTGCACCTTCAGGGCAAGCTCTGCACAGGTTTCTAACAAAATCAACCAGGATCCTGAAGATCTACCATCATTCAGAAATGTCTCATAGCACAAACACTACCTTTTGGTGCTGTTCCAGGTAAAATTCAGTCAAGCACCATAAATCCTTGCATGGATTTTGCATAAGGCTATGACAACAAATACCACCCTACCTGCTCTGGATGTGGGGTGTTTATTTTGAAATGCTGCCAACCAAGCAGGTTGGCCTTACCAGCACAGAAGGGCAACAACTCAGTGAGACTGTGCTGTCAACACAACACTGGTAGCAGCTTCTTCAATGCCAATTCAAAACACACCCACAACTTTCGAGGATCGTCACCTCCCAAGAAATCACAGCCCACTTGGCCATGCACAGCACAAACAGGTAACACTGCTCGACACCACTCAGAACATAAAACAGCATCAGCGATCTTAGAAGCACAGTTCATGGAAACACCAGGTTTAAGTTACTACTGTAAAAAAAAAAAAGAAGATACTGAAGATATTGTTCAGTCAATGAACATCACAAAACCGTACCAGTTTACACGGGCCTAACCCTGAGCAGCAGCACACTGGTATTCACAGGCAGGTGAGGCTTTCTTGCCACTCCAACTCTTACCTTTTCAACACTCGGGAGACTAGATTCATCAGTAATTTAAACAGAGCCATAAGCAATTTTTTTAGTCAGCAAACCACTATTGTACAGAAAGGCCTATTATGAAGGCAAAGCGCTATCCTTTTCTTGAATGACCACATGAAAATCGGTGACCATTCCACAATAGATTGAAAGGGCCTTTTGTCTGAAGGAAAAGGACAAGGAGTTAAAGTATCGCAGATTCATTTGTAACTCATGGTTTTCGAAGAAACTGTATAGTTTCAGTTAAAAGCAAACCAAGAAAAGAACTGGCTTTGAAAATGTTATGCCACAAGCCTTCCTACTATGTATATGCAGAGTGTATTTTTAGATTAGTCTCTTTGGTACTACAAGAAGATGGGCAAGCATTCTGTATTATTGCTGTGTTATGAGAGAAGTTTAAGACACATGCAGAGTTTTGATTTTATTCCAAAATCCTAATTAGGGGCTGCAGAACTATTTGCCTTGTCTAAACAGAAAATCATCAGAAGCCTTTTTGGTACAAGATGTAGTAAAAGTATAATTGCACTAGGATAATAAGTGAAAGTATTATCACTATTGCTTAATAATCACTTCAGTAACTGAGCAAATTTGCCATCACCCATAAAGAATACAGTGGCCTATCCAACAAAAAGACATTTTTTATATTCAGAAAACCAGCATTTTATTTTAATTTTGGAGTCAGTTTCTAAAGTCTCTCACAAAAAAAAGGGTCAAGTGCATCTGCTGATGACTTTTCAGAACAAAGGTTTCACTTCTCCACCTGCCCCAATCACATTTTCAGTTCTCAGGTTTTACATGCAAATGCACACACTCCCAAAATGGGACTCGCACACATTTCATTACAGAGTTTCTAAACAAGCTTCACACAGGCAAACTTTCAGCAGGAAAGACAGTGGGGGCTAATAAGCAAAACCAGATTTCTTCTAATCCAGAACTGCACTTCCATTCAGAAACACAAGCCACAGCTGTCAGGCTTGCCCCCTTCACCCGCCTGTTCCACCCACGTACTGTAACACTAAATTGTGAAAAATCGTCAACTTTCAATCTCCAGCTTCTTGCAGCATCCCAGAATTTATGTGCCTTGTGCTCCCACGACCCCTCCTGAAATCAAGCAATATATTTTGCACACACCACTAGTCAAGGTGTAGGTTGGATTTAGCTCTTCTGACCCTCATACCAAATTGCATCAGACAAGGAGCTGGTGTTTGGCTTGTTACAAAACTGCACTACCAGGGCCAAAAATCTTTGCTGCGGGAGTCACCCACCATGCCACCTTCAGATGTTATACCAGAAGTAAAAGTCCTGCCATGCCAAATATATCTTCAAGGTAACTCCACATCCCATTATCTTGCACTCTGTAAAGCACAAGCTTATAGTCCTCAGGACTGTAAAGAGACTTTGCAAATGCAAAGTTAGAGGCAAATCAACGCTGTACCATATTCTTGAAGCCCAGGGTGCACAGAAACAAACAGGGAAAAGAGCACAGCCCCCTACTATCTCAGTGAAGGTTTTAGACTGATGCCAGAAGCCCAAGCTGAAATAAAGACACTTTGCTATCAAAGTTAATGATTGCGCTACTGCTGAGTTTCGTACATGAAGGAGAAAACTGCAAGAGAAAGCTGGTGAAGCATCTGAGGAAGGAAGAAAAGGCAGGAGGAAGAGGAGAGAAACTGAAGGATTGAGACAGTGCATAAAAACATAGAGGATGGAGGAGACAGTAGCATCAGTCATAAGGGTAGGGCTATATTTCCCCAGAGTAACAAGGACAATAAAATCCCTAATATTACCTACAAGTTAACTACAAGCTATTTTTCTTCCCTTGATCCCTGTGCAAAGCCTCACTGCCCTGGGTCTTCTGCTCCAAATCATCACGTAGCTTTACTTTTATCCTTCGGTGCACAGTGAGAGTGGAGTTTGATCTCTCCTTTGGATGTGCAAAGCCCCACATCAGATTGCTTTGAGAAAACGACTGAGGATTTTTTTTTTTTTTGCATGACTAGCATTACTTAACAGCGTCCAAAGAACTCTAAGACACGGTCTCTGAAGATACAGCAGGAAATACAGTCCCTAGAATGACAATAGAGGCAACAAGTGTGGGTGAAAAGGAACACAAACAACAGCCTGGGGAAATTAATACCAAATACAGGTTGCCTACAACTACTGACAGGCACTGCTTTGGTACCTCCACCGTTGCTACAAGAAAACTCAATAAAAGCTAAAACACATTCCAGGCCATTGGAATCTTGTTGGGCTTCCTCTTACAATCAGGCCTTGACCGATTGCAGTTCCAGGCACATATTTCCTTAAAATTGGGGAAATGGCAGGAAGATGTCCTGACATAGCCTGATTTCCATGTCTTTGAGCAAGAAAGACTAGGCAAGAAAAAGATTCAGAACCACACCTCCTTAAACACAGGAAGTACTTGGAGATACCTGTGTTCAATTTTTGGCTCCTTGTTGTATGAAAAGCATGTAACTCTCAGGCACATGTTCCTTCTCAGGCATCTATCTGGGCAGATGGACTATGGAAATGGACCCTTCACATAAGGATAATCCTGAGAACGTTGTGAAGGGGACTTAGTTTACTTCATCTTAATCATTACACTTTCTTACACAGTGAATTTCCCAGAGTTATGACCTTACCTCCTTACATGTTTATACAACACCTGACACAGTACAAGCCTTATCTTGATTAGTGTCTCATTACATTTAACAGATCCTGCTGTTGTTATAAAGGGCCACACTCCTTCAACTACCATAACACAATTAGTGGGCCAACACTCAGCCCAGCAGCAGCGTTCAGCTCCAGCAGGCTGTGATGGTGCCTCACAAAATTCATCAACCTGTTCCGACCTGGAAATTATTCTGCATTTACACGGCCTGACTGCATTCACGGAAACAATTGCGGCAAGGGCGCAGTGCCCTGCTCACAGCAGCTTAAAGACCCTGTTGGTGGCATTCAACAGGTTACCACCCAGGATTTCTTTCATGGCCAGTGAAAACACGTTCCTGGCTGAACTTGACATTCTGTACGCAGCACTCTTTTCCACTTTCTGTTTAGAAAGTTTTTAGTTTATTTTCCTTGAATCATCAAACACACACTAGTAATTCAAATTTAAAAGTTAACACAAAAGGATTTCTATAGAAGAACATTAGCTGCCTTGAAGTATATAAAGCCTTTTCAAGCTGGAATCAGCCAAATCAACCCAGGGGAATGTGACCTGGAATAAAACAGATGGATCTTCTGTGGTGCCTCTCAGCTCTCCTAAAGAAAATAAATCTGGTAGTACAGATGATTCACATCTCAGGATGATGAGGCTGAGCGTGAGGAAGCTTACACTATTCATTTACAGCTCAACAAAGAAAGCGTTACATTCTGACGGAGAATAAAAGAATATTGCCAGCTGCCACTGCCTGTCAACGCGTTCCACACCTAGCGACTGCATTTCTCATGGTCCGTAAGAAAGACAACGGACGTTAAAATAAATTCAAAACCCACCCCATCGCCTCAGAGGTCCTTCCCTTTGGTGCGGGCAGAACACTCCCCGAGCGGGTGGATCTGTGCAGTGTAGGTAGGGCACAGCAACCTTCGCCCCTACCTGCCGCGTGCAGCGCTCGCCGCCGCGTGCCGCAGCCCGGGCGAAGCAGCGCTTCGGGACAGCGGTACCGCGGGCTCAGCGCGCCCGGCCAAGGCGGCCGCGGCTCAACGGTAGCGCTCGGCCGGACCCGGCTGCCGGCCCCCCGGCCGCGCCGTTCATCGCTTACGAGCAGGGCTGCTACCCAACAGCCTTCGGCAGCGCGGCACTGCCCGGTTTCGGCTCCGGCGGCGCCTGTGGGCTGGCGGAGCGGCGGGAAACGGCCGGGCGCGGCGAACGGCTGCCGGGCGCTCGCAGAGCCGGTCCCGCCGCCCACCGGGTGGGGTCGGAGGGGCCGGGGCCAGGCCCGGGCCCGGGCCCGGCTGCGATCCCTGTACCACCAGGAGGGGCCCGCAGCCGGGTCTCGGCGCCGGGGCCCGCAGCGTGAGGGGAGCGGGTGGGGTGCCGCGCGCGCCGCAGCACCCGCCGCCCTCCCGTCCCCCTCAGCAGGACGCTCTCGGCGGGCCCGCCCTCCCTCGCCCCGCGAACCCGGCGCCCGCGCAGGTGCCGCCGAGAGGAGGGCGCGGTAGGGCAGCGCATTACCTGGTAGCCGCCTGGCCGCAGCGAGGCCGAGGAAGAGGCTGCGGAGCCGCGGGGCTTGGCGGCGGCCGGTAGCGGGTGGCGGCTGTGGCACTGCCGCCCGCCCGCCCGCGCGCGGGGACACGCCTCGCGCCCCTCCCCTGCAGGCGCGGCCCGCCCCGGGCCCGCCCCGGTAACGGCCGCAGCGGCCGCCGCCCACAGCAACGGCGGCGCCGCGCTCCCCCCACCCGCAGCTCCCCCCACCCGCAGCTCCCCAGCCGGCCACGGGCACGGGGTCGGGAGGCGCTGCCCGAGGCCCGGCTGCGGCAGCACAGCGCGTGCCCTGGGTGCCGACCGGGGGAGTTCCGTGGGACGGGAGGCAGCCCCCGGTGCCAGTGCCCGACTGACTTCTGCAGCGGGTTCGCCGCCCACGTGTGCCTCTCCTGCCCGGTACGGGCAAGTGCCCGGGACACCGCTCGTCCTCCCGGCCAGACCCTCCCAAGAACTTCTCGCTGAGCAAGATGGAACGGGCAAGGCAAACCGGTGCCTGCACGTGGACCTTCCTGCCTGTAACTCCTCGGGGCAAACAGCCGGAACGTAGCCATCTACCCTGAGTTCTTCAGTCATGAATGTTTTCAAATGCTACCTGAAAGCTCCAAAGAAAGGCCACGGTCAGGGCTGTTACCGCAGCGCTCAAAGCAGCAGTAACTGACCATCCACTCAAACGCTGGCCTGTGGAGGTACAACCGCACACTGGGAACCAAAACCAACCAAATTTCCCATAAGCGACTGTAATCTGGATTTACTGTCGGTACTGGTGTTTTACATTGTCAGCAGCAGCTCCCTTAGCCCAAACACCTATCAGTTCTCTTTGTTAGCAAGGTGAGCCACAAGTACTGCAAAATCGCAGCATTTCCTCTCCAAGACCGCATACCTCTTTGCCTGCTAGTCAACGCAGCCTCTCGCTCAGAATGCACCTCTGCTTGACCTCCCTACCCTCAGCCAGAAAAATAACTTTTTACACCTTCCAACACAGTTTGGAGGCAGCACTTCATACTTTCCACCAAGGATTCCAAAACAGCAGCGTGGATGATAATCCAAGGTGAGATTTATATTGAGTACGTATGCGAGCCACCCTCTGAAGCAGGCAGGGCTGGCAGCGTTCCCCCGCGGCAGGCAGGTGGGCTGGCAGAGAGCCACCTCCGTGTGACAGCACACTGTTCCCGTTGATGGCGATAGCCCAGCCAGCCCCGCTGTGCCGTTTCTGCTCTGTTCAGCTGCAGTGGCCTCGTGGAACAAGTACCTGTTGGATCCACCTGCTGCAGAAAGCTGGGCATAGGTTCATATATCCAAGGTTATGGTGAGGCCACAGCTTCAGAATTAACATTAGGTTTGGAATCATGCCTTCAAAACTATCCAGATCTTCAGTAAATGCTGGTTTATTTCAAACAATACATGTTTGAATGTCCAGGCTTGTATCTGTGTTCTGAGGGTGCTCTTTATAGCATTGCTGACATTCATGTGCACCCTGACCTGTACAAATTTTGCCTGGGAATTTTGGAAACGATTCTGAAGTTCAAGAGAATGGTGCATTATATTCATAAAACAAGGGTGCCGCTGACCTTTCAGCCCAAGAGAATGGATGTGAATCATGGACCTGAGACTCATCTAAAGGACCACAGTGGAAACACATAGGATGAAAGGCTCTAAAGGCTTTACAAATTATATTTGGATGGGGGAGAGCAGGGAGAAAAAGAATGTGGGAAAAAGAAGAATGAAAAAGGATCCTGCTGTTTAGCTCATGCATAAACTGTATGTGCTCAGCCAAAGGTCACTCCTTTTATTTTCTCATTAATTTCAATGACAGTAGATGGTATATGAACAACCTAAAAATAAGAACAGCCAGAAATAGCTTAGGTTTTTCTGTGCCAGTGTAGTGGGAAGAAAAACCTGAGCTACAACTTCATTCCGCATCTTTACTTTAGACTTTTAGAAAGTAGTGACGAAGTTAACTATTTAAGATGAACTGTAAATTTATTTCAAGAACTAAATAAAAATTAAGTGGTCTACATTTTATGTATCTTCCAATAAAGTTTTTGTACCCCTTGTACATTGAAATTAATTCCTGTGGGTGTTTTTCATACACCCCTGTTGGTGAGCAATGGTGTATTGGGACACTTTTGATGGTACGTTGTCTGTGTACTAAATGCAAGTGAGGAAAACGCTAAGTGCTGGGCTGAGTTGTAAACAGAAGGAAAAACAGCTTT
This sequence comes from Rhynochetos jubatus, assembly GCA_027574665.1. Classification (NCBI taxonomy): domain Eukaryota; kingdom Metazoa; phylum Chordata; class Aves; order Eurypygiformes; family Rhynochetidae; genus Rhynochetos; species Rhynochetos jubatus. The sequence continues at coordinate 14,232,105 of CM050654.1, read as the reverse complement.
GGGAAGCCTGCAGGTGCATGCAAAAACTGGCACAAGGAAATTGGCATCCACAGCAACTGAGAGGCCAGAATGGGAACATAGCAGGGGTTATGAATATTCTGCAGGGAGGATCATGAATGGCTGCCTCAAACAAATCCTCAGGAAACAGGAGCCCTTCATACAGAGACTGATGCAACATCTGCCAACTATTTTCTATGGAATAAAGGGCCAACATCTAGAAGCTGATCTCCAGATGAGGTGTCACAGAGTCTACATCAGTGTTGAAGGAGTTATGCTAAAACTCACCAGCTTTTTAATTTTTGCAGCAAATGAGCAAATGTGCATCGACCTGCAGTGTATTTGGCTGTATGCCAAGCCTCTGTTGTCAAAAAGACAACACCAGCTGCCCTGAGTTTAGTTCTCACCTTCTGTTTATGCCAAATAGCAGTATGAACCTTATGGCGAACACATGTTGCAGTGTTCAGTTCCTCTAGAGGTTATTCATTGATAAAGGTAAAATGAGAATCAACAACAATTAAACGTCCCAACTGGAACCTCTGGCCCATGTTAGAAGTGAGATGGCCTGGTCAGAGCACTGGCTTTGGATTTTGCATTAAATCCTCAGTTCAGCATGTTCCCTGTACAACCGTGGTCATACTCCTGATGTGACCACAGACAACTCATTTAATTTCTCTGGGCCTCAGTTTCCCATCTTCCAAAGAAGAAAGGAATTTCCAAACCTCAGTGTATAGACAAAGATGATGAGATACTCCAGGTGTAACTGTACAATGTAGTAACTTTGGCAGTAAAGGTGCCTTAATGATTTCTTGCTCTCTTGCAACCTCCCTGTCTCATCTTGGCAGTGTCATCTGTTGTTCTTCTCAGTTTGTTAAACTTCCTTGCAAACCAGACCACTGAAACGACCTGGGCTAAAAATATCGCCCTCCTTTTCTTCAAAGATTTTTTAACTGAGATCCAGTTGATAGTGAAGCTCTGGCAGCTGGTGACCTGTCATGAAAAGGACCTTGAAAACTGATGTCATGCTCTGACATCAGTTATCGAGCTGCAGTAATCCACAGGGATGTCACAACATAACATTTCTAAATGCATTGTTTCTGAAGGGGAAGAGCACAGCGCCATGCATTATATGGGTTTGTATCTTGTGCCACTTCATCACTACTGCTTTCCTTAGGGCTATGGATGGGACAGGGACCAACTGAATGCAAAGGTAATAAAATATATCCTTACGTAATTGTTCTATCTTCTTGCTTCTTCAAACACCTACTGCTCCCACAAGACTGCCAGCCTGGAAAGCTCAGTTACACCAGTAACACCACATCCTCTTGTGCTGCTTTTTGGCACTCAGTTGCACAGCGCTGCATGAAGCAGGTCACTGCCATTTTTCCTGGCTTACAGATAAGAGACAGCAGCACAAAAAGAAACAGTGTGGAGAACTTCCCAGCTACAGAAGTGAGCCACAGGTCTGAGTCCTTCCCAGCGCACCAGCTACAAAGCCTCACCTCCTGCTACTTGTGAGGCCCACTGCCTCGCCCAAGGGACTGGGTGCCATGGGCAGCAACAGGACTGGAGACCATGAAGCAGGGAGAGGCGTCTGGAGGGGATCTGAGGTGTGTCTCTCCAACTATGTATTTGTCTGTTGCTTTTAATACCAGAATCAGTGATTAAAAGTTTGTTAATTGGCACCAAATTAAATCAGTTGAAATTCCCCTGGCACAAAACTGTTTCTGGCTTGCCACAGGAGGAAATTGATTCAACACAGAAATTTGGAAATAAACTGGTACCGTCACAGTGCTCTGGCAACAGATCTGACAGTGAAGATAGAGAAAACAGCAAATTACGTAGCTCGTGTTGTACAGCAGTTGCTAATCTGGGGCATAAACGTAACATGGCATTTTAAGCCAGGAGAAGAGCTGATAAAAACATTTTATCTCAGCTTTTGTTAACTGCAGTTAAAAACTGCAGCGTTAACAGAAAGAAGTTCAAAGAGAGACACCAGAAGCGATTAAAAGGGATATGTCTTCAGGAGATTGACCTTTACATGGTTGGCTTAGGAGAGAGCTGCCAAGCAAAGGACAGAAGGTCCTTTCAAAGGACTTGTATAGGGACGTAAAGAGCGGTGTATGGAGTATCAGTGTGGAAAGAACAAAAAGAAAACTCATGATAACTACAAAAACTTCTGATAGTCTGTCACAATGGACCAAAAACCTTGAGAGGAGAGCCTGCGTTTCCACACGTTATCAGCAGAAAGTTGTATTCAACATTTGTGTTGGGATTGTGTGGCACGGTTTTGGTAGCGGGGGGGCTACTGGGGTGGCTTCTGTAGGAAGGTGCTGGAATCTTCCCCCGTGTCCGACAGAGCCAATGCCAGTCGGCTGCAAGACAGACCCATGGCTGGCCAAGGCTGAACCCCTCAGCGATGGTGGTAGTGCCTCTAGGATAACTTAGTTAAAAAGGGCAAAAACTTACTGCACCACTGCAGCCAAAGAGAGGAGTGAGGATGCGTGAGAGAAACAGCTCTGCAGACACCACGGTCAGGGGAGAAGTAGGGGAGGAGGTGCTCCAGGTGCCAGAGCAGAGACTCCCCCGCAGCCTGTGGTGCAGATCATGGTGAGGTCGACTGTGCCCTGCAGCCATGGAGGTCCTGTAGCCCCGTGAAGAGAGGAGGCTAGGCTGGAGCAGGTTTGCTGGCAGGACCCCAGGGTGGAGCAGGCTGTCCCTGAAGGACTTCATCCCATGGAAGGGACCCACGCTGGAGCAGTACATGATCTGCAGCCTGTGGTAAGGACTCATGCTGGAGAAGCTCATGGAGGACTGTCTCCCGTGGGAAGGATCCCACACTGGAGCAGGGGCAGAGTGTGAGGAGTCCTCGCCTGAAGGGGAAGGAGCAGCAGAGACAACGTGTGATGGACTGACCCCAACCCCATAACCTGTCCCCCTGTGCTGCTTGGAGGCGAAGAGGTAGAGAAATCGGGAGTGAAGTTGAGCCTGGGAAGAAGGGAGGAGTGGGAAGAAGGTGTTTCAAGATTTGGGTTTAGTTCTCACTACCTTTTTCTGATTTGATTGGTAATAAATTAAATCAATTTTCCCCAAGTTGAGTCTGTTTTGCCCATGACAGTAACTGCTGACTGATCTCTCCCTGTCCTTGTCTCGACCCACGCGCCATTCCTTACATTTTCTCTCCCCTGTCCAGCTGAGGAGGGCAGTGACAGAGCGGCTTTGGTGGGCACCTGGCCTCCAGTCAGGGTCAACCCTCCACAGACACTGAAAAATTTTTTAGACATAGAAAAGCCTCTTCATTTGCATGTGTGATCCCAAGCAAAACAATCAAGGAAGACAGCTTTTTTGGCTCTCAAAGCTACAGGTCGAATTCAGAAAGGATAATTCACAACCCACACATAAGTTAATGGCCATTATGTTTGCTCAGACAAGGCCTGAATTTGATTAAACGGTTATGGGCACGCAGACTATATACTATATAAACAAAAATCTGTTTTGCAATGAGATTATTTATACCAAAGATAATTTCAACTGCTGTTCTGAGATCTCACATTTGGTTTAAAATACAGTGTCTTCAAATAACCGTGACAGTCACAAGTGCAATATCGTAAGACTCACTCTTATTCTTACTTTTTTAAGACTGGCAAACAGGCTAGTTAAAACCTTCACAGAAACATGCAGTTAAAAAATAACCTGAACATTTTCTGATTCCAGCAGCAATGCAGCTGTATCTCATGGTGTCTAATGTTTCAGAGTGAGTGGACTTGAGCAGGGTGGTAAACACTTAAGAATAACTGAAGTTCGAAAACAAACAAAAAGAAGCCTTGAGCTTGCTCTTGTAGTAAATGGGAAAGAAGTGAGGGAAAGCTTGGCAAAAATCAGCATAATAGTAGGCTTATTGTTGAATCTGAAAGCTTCATTTTCCAACAGTGTCCCTTTTCTGGGAAGCTGCACAGCCACTCTGAAAGCGCTTTCTATAGAGATGATAAATCTATGGTGGAGATTTATGCACATTCAGATTAAGTCAGGAAATCAGTCCTGAAAAGGATAATTAAATAGAGAGACAAAAACCTAGAAGAAAAATTACCGAAAGCCTCCAAAACAAACACAGCTAACAATACGCCATAATATATCAGGTCCTGGGATTCTGACTCTGACTTTGGCACCTATTCTTGCTTGAGCCATGTACAGAGTGAGCAACCTCATCCTCTTCCTCTCTGCGGTTCCCAGGACTCCAGAGAGGGGCACTCTGCACAGCAACAGATTCTGGGCTGTAGCAATGTGTGAACAGATGAGGCTTGATAACTTTGATCCTCCCAGTTTAGATGTTTCTCATTGCACAAGTTCTTAATTCATCAATAGGTGGAAAAGCATATGAAGAAAAAATATTCCATACCTATACACGGGATTGTTTGAGATCACAGCTTTCCTGCTCCTGTGTGGGCATCCAAACAGGAGGCAAAAGACACAGAGACAGCTCTCAGTGAAACCAGTTAACCCAAAATAAAGGCTGTGGTTTGCTGGAAGAGTTTCTGATAATGGCTTGCAGTCTCAGGAAGTTGAAGCTGTGTTAATGCTCATCTTCTGATGACTTCCACCATGCATTCAGGCTGCTGGTACATGCCCAGCACTAAAGGCACAGCTAAAGAGGCACTTTCTTTAGTTAGCGGCAGTGGTACTTTTGTGCTGTGGTGGGACTAGACCCTGGACTACGGAGGAGAGTCTCACTGTTTAGTTCAGGCATCCAACACGGGTTCCTAAGCCAGCAGCCTCACTGCCTAGGTTGTGAGGGAAACAGGTGACCCACTGATTCTACAGGAGCCTTCAGCCCCCTAATCACCAGAATCAGGCCCCTGAAGTTAGACTGTGAAAAGCCCAGTGCAGGGCTGACCTGAACAGTCAGTCTTACCTGCGTTACTTCCTGCAGCACTTGCCTGTAAGGAAAGCTACCCTCAGTAACACAGGAGCACTCCGCCACTGTCTGACTCCAGCAGCTTATCACTTCATGTCCTGAAAGGGCTTGGTCCACCACCAAAAACTCCAGCAACAAAAGAACAGTGAACATCTGTTAGCTGTCAGTACTGGCAGAGTGCTGTCCTCTGCCGGGACTTGATACTGTGAGCAGAAAATCCGAGGGTTCGTAAGGAAGGAGACAGCTTTTGAACATTGCAGTCTCCACCTTACAACCAACAGCCCAGACTTCCCAGGCACAGGTAAGCGAGGTGCTGTGCAAGCTGGCTCTCTTGACGCAGCGGTCACTTCTCCCCTTTGGGCTTGACAAGATGTGCAGGCAACTCGGCATGTTGATGGTAAAGCAAACGCTCTGAACAAAACTTAGTGAAGAAGCCTTTCCTTCTTTCGCATCACTGCAACTCTAAAACATACACACACAGTACTGTATCATAGCCCAGTGAGCAAACTGCTCCAGCTCTGAAGATACAAACGCTGCAACCCTGGGAGAACCTTTAATTTGTGCACCATGACTTTAGAGTTTATTTATTAAATCTTGTCCCACTTCTCCAAAGTGGTAAAGTAGAAACTATTTACAGTCCTTTTTTCAACGCCACTGGACAAAAAGTGTTCCACAACAAGTGTGACAATTCCAATTTCTATATAAGAGTTCTGTCCTAGGCAGTGTAAAAAATGGTACTTCAGCCCTTTTCCTCTTCTCCTTTCTGCTAACAAGAACAATTTACAACAGTTTGAAGTTTTTTTCACAGGGGCTGGGTGAGTTTATAGATGGCAATTTACTTTCTGCTACTAGTAAGCCAGGCTAAATTCAAACAATAATCTTGAGATAAAAAGCACTGTATCATGTACTTAAACACTGAATCTGACAGCAAAGTATTCCACTGCTATCCTGGAGATATATGGGAGCTTAACTGACACTTACATTGATGTAATGAATGAATGTGCATAAAAGGGAAAGATGCAAAGCAGGGACTGCTTTGGAGGGCTTGCTTTGCATATGGACATTAATCCAGTCTCCTCCACATCAGTAAAAAAAAAAAAGTCATCTGCTCGAGATAATCCTAGCCAGAAGGAAAAAGAGAAGAGCAAAGATATTCAAGTGCTTTGGAGTGTGGTTTCAAAATCTGGAATTCAATGTAGAACTTATCTGGGAAGTAACATAAATAATAGTAGTGGCACATTTAAATTATGATTTAACTACTAGAGCCAGGAGTTTGGCAGTAGAGGTTGTTGTTGTTGATACAGTGACATGTCTGACAGTATTTCAAAAAAAGGTTGGCCAACAGGCAGAAACATATAATCAAGCTGGAAAAAACAATACAAGGATTACAGCTTTAGTGTTGTTACATAGCACTCAAGGAATTAAAGGAAGTAGTGAAAGTAGTAAAGTAGTAAAAATAAATTATAATGACAGAAGAAACTAAAAAGCATCAAAGAACTAAGGGGTAACAAGGCTTGTTCAATTAGCAGTATGCTTTAGTAGTACAATGAACATAACAGAAATACGCCAGCAGCGTGGTGCAGAAATTACCAAGGCAACTTAAGGTTTAATTTGCTGAATGATGCTGAGCATGGATTTGGTTTGTCTCTGAAGACTCATCAGAAGCTCAACATGGTAGAATCCAAATTCCTCAAAAGCAAAAGGGAAGTGTCCCCATGGCCCTGCCTACCCGGAAAGCAGCACCTTTACTGAACAGGGAGGGAGTGCCAGCCATGTGCTTCACGCGTGGCTGCACAGCCAGGACGTGTGAGCACCGAGGACTGAAGGCAGCCCCCCAGCAGGACTCTACCTCAGAGCAGCTGCTGAAAGTTACCCTGAAATGAAACCTGCTTAAAACAGCACTCTGGCTAAAACAAGAACAAAACCTGTCTAGGTGCCATTACTGGATTTAATGCACAAACACAGCTTGCTACTTTCAAAGACCAGAAAGGATAGCTCACGGACTAAGACAGAGCTGAGGTTAAAATAACAGAAGACAAAACTGAAAAAAAGGACATGCATATATATTACAGAATCACAGATTCGTTTAGGTTGGAAAAAATCTTTAAGATCATCAAGTCCAACCGTCAACCCAGCATTGCCAAGGCCATCACTAAACCATGTCCCTAGTCACCTTGTCCACACTCTTAAATCCCTCCAGGGATGGTGACTCAATCACCACCCTGGGCAGCCCGTTCTGATGCCTGACAACACTGTCAGTGAAGAAATTTTTCCCAATATCCAATCTAAACCTGGTGCTACTTAAGGCTGTTTCCTCTTCTCCTGTCACTTGTCATTTGGGAAAAGAGACCAACCCCCCTCCTCTGCAACCTCCTGCCAGGTAGTTGTAGAAAGTGATGAGGTCTCCCCTCAGCCTTCTCTTCTCCAGGCTAAACACCCCCAGCTCCCTCAGCCACACCCCACAGGACTTGTGCTCCAGACCCTTCCCCAGCTCTGTTCACTTCCCTGGACATGCTCCAGCGCCTTGTGTCTTTCCTGCACTGAGGGGCCTAGAATTGAACGCGAGATTCAAGGTGCGGCCTCACCAGTGCCCAGTACAGGGGGTTGATCACTGCCCGTGTCCTGCTGGTGTCATGGTTTAGCCAAAACCAGCACAACCAGCCACACTGTTTTTGATAAAAATATGTATACACACACACACACTATGAAAAAGCCAAAACTTTGGGGTGATCCTTTGTCCATCCTTTGTCCCCAAATCTCCTAGAACATAATGAGCATGTCCCACTTGAGACACAATTTATTGTACATGAATATCATACTTTATTAATTAAAATCCTTAGGCTGGCTTAAAAATGTTATGAGAAAGATACTGTTACTGTATGCCACAGCACTTCTCCCTGAAGGATATGTAAGGAGTTAATACACACAGATGTGTATTGTTGGTTATCAGCACTTCACTGCCATTACCATGACAGCAAGGCAAAGACCATTTTGTTCTGCTCCATTCCTACCTCAGCAGAACTACCAGTTGACTTCAAATTCACAATCTTAGCAGAAACTAATGTTTGAGGCCAGATTTTGTATTGTGTCCTAAGAGCTCAATCTGATATGAAATTTAATGAAAAGGAAAGGTGGAACAAAAGGCTGTCCTTTCATAAGGCTAACTGAACATTAAGAGGCTGATTATGCTGTTTACAGTACAACATGCATAAAAAGAATCAAACAAATCCCAGAACAAGCATTTGCTGGGGTAAAATGTGCCAAAAAACTACCTGAATCTTTTGTTGCTCAGACAAGTGCAAGGATCAGCATGTTGCTGCTGCCTACAGGGCATGCATGTCTGACAAGAGGGAGCGTGGTCAGTGAAATGACAGCAAGTTCGGGAGGAGATAATGTAAAACAGTAAGTGGGGTGCACCAAAGTAGTCATCAAAAACATGAAACACTCCAGCCATCATTATACTTCTGATCTGCATATCCAATATATTATAAATATTAACATGACAACTGATGCAGGAGGCTGCTAAGGCATCAGAATTACATTTTCTGATTTGTTCTGACACTCTGCACACTGTCCATGTCTAAAGAGTAAAGAGCAGAGGGAGACCATACTACAGACAGAACATAGGGGATTTGACCACTTCCTAGCCAGTTCAGGCTCTTACTTGTCTCTGCACAGGTCAAACAATTAAGGAGTCCCTCTTATATTAAATAATTCCTCCACCAATCCCATTCACCAAAGCTGCATGAGTAAAACTACTGATACAAGTAGCATCAAGGAGGAGGTAGAGAAATCACGAGGGCGAGTCTCTGTGAAACAGGACTCTGGCATCAACAGGCTGGAAAACAACTGGAAGGGAAGGATGAAAAGACAGAGAGGATGCAGGGGAAGCAAAACGCAGCAGGTCTTACAGGTTCGGGGGGGGGTGTGTGTGTGTGTATGTGTGTGAACATTATGAAAGACCCAGATGGTCTTCTCCACCCAACACTAGTCTTGGAGGACACAGTTACCTGAACAACCTGTTCCTGCTCTTGTAGAACTTGGGTCATTTAAGTTTACCCTGCTGAGTTGATCACAAAACAACAAAGTACTTAGCTGTTACTCCCACTATGTCACAAACACTACATAATCTGTGTTTGTCTACAGCAAAGTAAGAGTTAATTTCCCCACAGGAACAGAGGCAGAGGAGAAAGAAAGAGAGCAGGAGATAGAGCAAAGCTGCAGGCTACAATGGTTACGCCACTTGATTCCCGGCTTTAAATAAACCCTTTGAAGTGGAACAGGTTTTTTATGTTAAAATAAGCTGCTTTTCAGTATGCATCATTGTTTACAGTTGTAATAATGACTCCCCTTGAATGTGAAACTGGATACTCAGTGTTGAAAAAACCAGCAGAACATTTATGTTCAGACCCCCACGCTGCACCCAACACTTCTTAGCTACAGCAGTAGAAGTGTTACAGTACCAGCTGACATTGTTTGGCAGGCACAGTTCAGAATCTTTACCTCCATCCCTACAAACCATGAGCTGAACGATATAGCTCCACAATTGAAAGTCTAAAGTGACTACAGAAAAAAATAACGTCCATCTTTGTGAACTTCACTTGTCAAAAAGATCTTCAAGAGCCACAGAAAAGGATGTACCATGCAGACAAATACAGGTTGTTGCTTCTGAGCTGTGTTTCAAAGCACTCTCCTCTCTTCTGTCTCCTACACCTTCTGAAATTAGACTATAAATATCAAGCAGAAGTGCAAATAACTTCCTAAATGGAGAGTAAGTTTGCACTTATCTGAGGAAGTCAGATTGGAAGCTTTGCCAATCAAATCCACGTAATCTATTCCGTTAAAAACAGAAAGTTGAAGTAGAGGAAACATGCTTAACAGAGCTCTCAAAATGATGGATAACATCCACAGGGAACAACAGGAGAACTTCATTGTTATTTTCTACTGTATAGATCTTGCTTCAGTATTTAAAGGGTTCACCCTTGCCACCTATGAGATCTCCAGGACTTCGTAGATTTGACAGCACTTAAGTCTGTGTCAGAATTCCCACAGTTATATCTTGCCCATAAGAAATAAAAGGTCTGTGTGTGCTGTATCGACCCATGGATGACGAAGAGGACCTCACCAAATGCCTGCTGTGTGTGTTTCTGTCAGTAACAGCTGTAAATTAAGGACTGCAAACGTGCAACATCAAACCTTAAGTCCCAGAAGTTTTGAGCTGTAGTGAAATAGGTTAGCAAGCAGTTACAAGTTTTAACTAAATTATGTAAAGGAACAGCTGCATTTCCAAGAGCAAAGCCCCAGACAAAAAGGGTAGTGAAGAAAAGACAGGCCTATACATATTTCTTCTAAAATTGCTCTAATGAGGGGAGAAAACACCAGATTTATAATAAAACCTAAGGTAGGACTTGAAGGTACAGTAAAGGCAGTTCTGGTCCTTGCTCCAGGGATACCAGCAATTGGCTATAATCCCCTTATCAAAGTGTTACGATTAACAAGATACAGAGCTACACAGTGGTCAAGTAAGATGAAATGCTGGCAGTTAACCAAATGTGGGTTCAGGAAGATATCATTTGTCATGCTCAGCATTCAGTGCTATTGCAGAGCTGCTCTGAGATCAAAATCCTGATTGCAATCCATCAAACCAATAACCACAGTGAGTCAAATGGCGGAGCAGTTCTGATGACACAGCTGACTGCAGGGATGGTGCTACGAATTAATATGTCAAGCTGCTATCAGCGTGTAGAAAGCTTTGGATGAAGGGAAAAAAACATCACGGTAATTGCTAATAACCACAACACAGGAATGATATCAAAAGGATTATTAAAAACAAACCAAACCATGTCATGCTGATTTTTGAAGAAATATTTAGGCCTGCTGTTCACAGTTTAAACAAAAGGTGTGTCTACACATCTCTTCACCTGATATGGGCACATAAACCCACTTCTCTTCCCAGTCAACACCAGTCCAGGTCCATACTGAGCAATTGAGTGATTCACCCATCACTGCCCTATGCCCAGTGCTTCTACAGAACTAGCCTCCAGCAGCTGCAGCCACAGGCTCTGGTCAGGGTGGAAGTGTTGGAAGAAAGAATCAGGGTGCTGGACAGTTCAAACTAACTGGTACCCTTCGCAGGTGGGCAGACAGAACACACTGTAATGCAGTATTGGTTTTGCTCGGGGCCACTGCTAGCACATTGGCTCTATCTGGCTTACTAGACAGGGTGTGGGAGAACTACATGTACTGTGCAAAGGCAGTCTGGCACTTTTGCCTCCATGAAAGATCAATCTGACATTCAGCAAGACTCTGAACTGACCAAACCCTGCTTAGTTTGCTCTGATAAGCCAACTCATAGAAGCCTTCAATGTGATTGAAATCCAGCAACAGTATTTGTCCTTTTGGTTTCTGCTTCCTGTTGCCTTTGCCACTTTCACCCTTCATCTTCCATCCATGGGATACTTTGTTTCAGTGTACATTATTTAACTTACACATAGCAGCTTGTATTAGGTTTGCATGGCAAAGTTCTGGTAGCATGGGTGCTAAAAGGGGGGGTTTCTGTGAGAAGCTGCTAGAGCCAATGCCAGCCAGCTCCAAGATGGACCTGCCACTAGCCAAGGCTAAACCCATCAGTGACAGTGGTAGCGCCTCTGGGATAATGTGTTTGAGAAGGGGCAGAAAAAAGCTGTGCAAAAGCAACTGCAGCTGAGGGAAGAAGACCAAGGTCAGTATAGAAGGAGAGGGAGGAGGTGCTCCAGGTCTCAGAGCAGCCCATGGTGAGGCTGGCTGTGCCCCGCAGCCATGAAGGATCACGGGGGAGCAGAGACCCACCTGCAGCCCGGGGAGGACCCCATGCGGGAGCAGGGGGATGCCCGAAGGAGGCTGTGACCCCGTGGGCAGCATGTGCTGGAGCAGATATTCCTGCAGGAATATCTGGAATGTTAAATATGGAATTTAACATTCCCATTCCCTGTCCCCCTGTGCTGTTTGGTGGGAGGAGGGAGAAAAATGGTAAGTGAAGTTGAGACTGGGAAGAAGGGAGAGGTTGGAGGAAGCTGTTTTAAAATCTGGGTTTAGTTCTTACTACCCTTCTCTGACTTGACTGGTAATAAATTAGATCAATTTTCCCCAAGTTGAGTCTGTTTTGCTCGTGACTAACTGGTGAGTGATCTCTCCCTGTTCTTATCTCGACCCATGAGCCTTTCCTTTTATTTTCTCTCCCCTGCCCAGCTGAGGAGGGCAGTGAGAGAGCAGCTTTGGTGGGCACCTGGCCTCCAGCCTGCATCAACCCACCACACAACTCTTCAGCCTTTTTGCCTCTCTGCTATAACCTTGGCTGCCTTCAATAGATCCTGCATAACATTAGGGCCTAGTTTGCATTCTAATCAACTTTGGTGACTTATGCTTTTAATTAGTACTTAAATATTCCTCCAGTCTGCATGGATGGTGCATTATAGAAAACCCTTTCTACGTGTCATAGTGGTTTCAACTTGAGGGGAAAAAATATTTCACAAATGGTATGGATATAAGATATATATGCAATTTATCATAAACTGTTATGATTATTCTCTCCAGCTGGAGCAGCAGATGTGTTAATATGCTTTTCCAATTGAAAAAATACCACGTGATTTATTATTCCATGAGGAGCAGGGGTCTAACAAGACCCCGACTTGGATACAACTCTATATGCGATTCTCAACATATTGCAAATTGCTGGATCTGAGCAACCCCTCTCCAAAACCACAGTGGGCCTCTGACAGCCTTGCACGAAAAGATTTAACAGGTTAATTGACCAAATCATGCTCACTTCAATAGCCCTTTTGTGTTCAAGATTTGACCCACAGAAGAGCTCTGAAAGTTTAGAGCACAACATAAGTGGTAAGTATTACTGGGTCACACTTTGAGGTTCACAATCAGTCGTTACTTAATGTTTATCCAGGCAAGCTTCCATTAAAGTGGAGCACTGATTCAAAAACCAAGTAAGGACCTCCAAATTTCACCCATTATTAATCATTTGACGTATCAATTAAATGTGATGTTCTCTGACATCTTCTGCTCTTGCCTGATTAAATATAATTCCAAATAAAAAATACTCAACTGTCACTGAAAAAGTGTGTTTTCTTGCTAGCCAACCTGCTCATCTGATAGCTGAATGAATCGAGAAGTTTCTACGAGAGTTCTTGAGAAAACCTTTCATTAGTTACATTTATTGCCAGTTTCTGATCATATTTAACAATAATTATAATGATCACTCCAGAAATGAGGTCTGGAAAAGCATATATCCCAAAAATATTAATTGTGCATAAACCAACCACTTTTTCTTAAAGACATCAAGATCTTTTCCCATTATATCAGACATACGGTACTGACATTAAATATACTTGCAAGTGGTTCAGCGCAGTGAGAGATTTCTTCACACTGGTAAGAGTAGTCCTCTTATTTTACAGGAGATGTGAAATACTATGTTTTATTAAAGTATTTGTTTCCCACTTGTTATTTGGAATAGAAGAGTTAAGAGATAAGCAAGGCAGTAAAATTCTGAACCTATCATCTAAAACACTTGATCCCATGAAAATAATACAGGAAAACTAATTTGCTCAGTGCCACCAGGATTTCACCTTCTGTGCCCTGGCAACCTGGCAGTTTGCAACACCAGGACTAAAGGCATATTTGTCAGTCTCATGGCTTTCAGATATTACTTTCTTGGTAAAGCATGCTCATTTCTAGAATTTAAAGATGAAGAGACTCACCTCCTGTCAGCTGAGGAAGTGACATTTCAGCCAGAAAAGAGCACTTGAACTTTCTAACACCAGTTGTGCAGGGTCAGATCACAGGTCCGACCTCAGTGTCTCATCTCTCGGAGTCACAGTCAGTAACTAATGCTTAAGAGTGTGACAAGAGAGAAAGTGCCCAGTGCAGCTTCTCCAGTAAACTTTCCCAGTCTCCAGAAATGTGCAGCTTGGGCACCTTTCTTGGTGGAAATTATCAGGAACAAGATCTTAATCTTTCAGGGTTTGAACAAGGGAAATGCTGAACAGCACTTGAGTGTGTCAGTTTATATGGGTGACAACTCCCAAAGTCTAAATAAGTGCCTGGCTCAAGGCCAGGTTCTTAAGCCCCTTGCAGAATGGAATCATTAAGTTTGAGAGGCACTGGGAGGAAGAGGACATTTCCTTAGTCTTGGCTGATTTTGCTTTTGCTCTGAGGCTGCCAGAGTTTGAAAGAAGGCAAGCCTAAACTGTGCTATGTTCTCAGTGTTTACACGGGCTGTCTTTACTCAAAGGTAAGTTCTGGAGAAACACTGGGCCAAACTCTGGAGATCTTACTCATTCTACTTCTGCAGAGTTCAAAAGAACTAAAACAAGGTTTTATGCAAGCATTGTAATATATCAGCCTAAGGTAAATGAAGCTCAGGAGGAAAACCTACTTTCTGTTCAATCCCAGGAAAGGAAATAACCCAGCTTCTGAGATCGAATCCAACCCCTTTGAAGGCAACTGACTGGGAAAATTTTATCCCCAGTTCCTAGACTCATTAAATATATAATAATTATTTAATAATTATCTCTTGCATTGTTTCTTGGAATGCAGGTTTGGGAAACCAAACAAAGTCTGGGATTCAGAGCTGCCTTCAAACAAGAAAATACATGTTTTTAAAGCCATTAGTAAAATGAATGAGAAAAATACTGTCCTGAGTGTGAGATAAATGAAGGGCAGAAATACAGTATTAAAGGCAAAAAAAAATACTACTAGTACATACTCAAATTCCAGGGAAAAAGCCAAATGTATCAGGTTTGGCTTTTCTTCATAGGCAGGGCAGAAATATTTCATAATAATTTACAACAGATATAAAAAATAAATTATTTTCCCATTTTCCTCGCCCCCTAAAACGTAACCTCAATATAGCAGAGGTGGTTCTAACCCAGTGTTGCTATTTATCCATGAAGAAAGCTCCTTAGAGAGGCAACATGCTGCAAACAAACAATACAACTTAAAAAGCCAAATTACGTAAATCAAATACAGAGCTGCTCTCAGCAAGCTTGCTGTTACCCAGACATTTCAATGAAAGCGACTTGTACCAGTACAAAGTTCTCTCCATCTGTAAAATCCCTGTCCTGACAATCTTTTCTTTTGCTTTAACAAAAGCTGGCACTTCTGCCATTTGCACAAAGTGGAGACATTTCCTGTTTGTTGCATAGGAACTGAAGCAAGAAATCATGCAAGTGCCACTCAGCTCCCCTATCTGAAACACTGGGAAAATACATTAAAATAACTTAGCACAGTCTAGACAGGCTCAGCACTGTCTACCTCCAAAATTGTGATCCAGGCATACCCAAAAGCATGAGATTGTCTTTGAACCATAATGTCTTTCAAAACTTATTTGTTTACCTTTTCGGGTTTTGAGTCTTTGCTGTGATTCAAACATTCCCATGATGAATACATTGTTTTGCTAGATTAGAAAAATCAGAAGCAACATTTCACCTGTTCATAAGCTGCCAAGGAGCAGGAACTTGCAGAAAAATATCTTATATTGCAAAAATCAAAATAAAATTGTAAGAATAAACACTCAGGAAAAAAAAAAATCAGCTGAATGGGGGTGGGGGGGGGGGGGGGGGGGGTGGGGTGTAGGGTGTGAAGCACGCCTAAGCTAAGCATCCAAAAAAATAAAAATAAAAGGAAAATTAGAAAAACAGAAGTTTTATACTGTTGTTAGTACTTGAACCTTAACAATGTGAAGAATTAGCTTTCCGTGAGAGCAAAAGTGGGAATAACCTTGCCTATACTGTGGCGTTAAAAGTCATGTTAGTAAAGTCATGAGAAAAAGAGATGGGAGGCAGGAACAGACTCCCAGAACAGACCCAGTCTATCCTGGCAGGTGTGTGTTCAATATTGCTGGGGGAAGCTCCGCAGCCTCTCTGAATACTCCAGCATTTCAAAGTCTGTGTAGTCAGAAGGTCTTTCCTCCTATCAAACGCCCCTTTTCCCTGCTGCAAATTAAACTAATTTCCCCATGTCCCATGAAAGGACAACTTATCGCTGTTCTTCTTAGAACAATTTTTATTTTCATTTTTATCTTCACTTAGCTTTTTCTTTTTAAGACTAAAAAGTCCCTTTCCTCGCTTTATCTCATAAACTGCATTTTCTTCACTTTGATTATTAACCCAGCTTCCCCAGGCTCCGGTTCTTTGTACAATTCCCACAAAAACTGATGACCTACTTTATACATGAATACCCAAAAAAGTACATGTATAAACATCACCACAACATTAAATCAATCAGAAAAGAATTTGTTACAGTTTAATATATTTATATTAACTTGTCAGTCAACAGTCTCATCACTGCCAAAAGATTCATGATCCCTCCCCAATGATCTTTGTCTTGTCCTGCAGCATTTTTTCCAGTTACACTTGGCACAGGAACTTTCCTGAGGTCTATTCTGTAACGTGCCTTCCACATTTAAGACAATATACAAACCCAATGCATAATATCGCCAGCAGGTTTGAATTTTCAACACTGTAAAAGTTGACTGGAATGTTTCATTTTCTCATAAAGGTGATGAAATTTGGAACAAATGTACATGCTTTCTCCTCAGAGAGAAGTCTAGGGAATAGCTCAAAAGTCCTGAGTCACAGATGCCAAGGAAAGGAAAAGAGATCAAAATATTTTCTTTCCACAAATCCAACAATTATTTGTAGTATCTTTCAGCTAATGCAGAGGAAGGGGGCAAATTATATGACTAGCTTCACTCCATGTGAAAACATAAAACAACAGACGTTTTTAACCTAAAGGTATGAAAAGAAAGGCAGAAAAGCTGTAAGGAAGATTGTATCTGACCTGAGAAGGAATCAGCCATCTATCCCAGGCCACAAGGAACATCCAAAGCTGGGTAAGGAGACCTTGGCTGGGTAGCAGTAGTTTGAGAGAGTCAGTGTAAGGTTGGAGTTGTTCCCACAGGCAAATAAGGGTTACAAAGGCTCCTCAGCACTGTGAATTAGGGAGTGAAATTGGCATCCAGCTGCTCAAGGCAGTAACCTGAAAGAATTGCTGTGCAAAGATGACAATGGATGTGGGCTGTCAATTTTAATAAAGACATTAAAAAACTGAAGGAATTAAATGGGTCCCAGTCATGGGGAAATATGACAGTAAAGGCAAAAATAAGTTGCTCACAAATGCCGCAAGAAAAATACGGAGGATATGCAAACCTGCAGTGGCACAATGTCTAGAGCTAACCATTATACACAACAATTTGACTACAAAACAGACACACCTTGTCTGGTAATAAACTGTAATGGGGATGCAGCATTGCCCCAGAATCTCATAATGACCATTCTGACAACTGGTATAGAGTGAGCGTGTTCTCTGTGTCTACAAGCCTACGATCTGCCAAGAAAGGGTGTGCCAGTTTTGACTAGGATAGAGTTAATTTTCTTCACAGCAGCTGGTATGGGGCTGTGGTTTGGATTTGTGCTGGAAACAGTGTTGATAAGACAGGGATGTTTTCATCACTGCTGAGCAGTGCTCACAAAGTCAAGGCCTTTTCTCCTTCTCAGACTGCCTTGCCAGCGAGGGGGCTGGGGATGCACCAATAGCTGGGAGGGGACACAGCCAGGACAGCTGGCCCCAACTGACCAACAGGATATCCCAGACCAATAACATCATGCTCAGCAGATAAAGCTGGGGGAAGAGAAAGAAAAAGATACCAGTACTGCACACTTTACCTACATGCATGCCTATTATAAAACCTGATGACATAAATGAACAAACCAAATTATTATCCAGTTACTTCATTCTCCAGAAAAGCAATGAACATGTCAGCCATGTAGAAGGAAATTACAAATATGGAAAGACTAGTAAAATATTTCATCAACTAAGCTCAGGTCCTCTAAATGCAAGCAATAAAGTTCTTTACCATGACCCAGTCTGAGGAATAACATTTATAGCATGACATGGTCCAGAGCCATCAGCAACACTTTATTTAGTGCTGAGAAGGAAGAAATACAGTGTTTGTACTTTAAACCGATAAATACTTGGCAACAAAAAGGGGGAAGAAAGCAAGCCAGAGTAGAAGGTTTAAAGAAGGATTTAAAATGTATCACAAACTAATAAACCCTTTAAATGGTAGGAGACTAGAAGTAATGCGTTTCACCATTTTTCTGTATATAATAATTTCAAAGAAATCCAAGTGAAAAGATGCAGCATGTTAGATTTCCTTTCAGCAAATACCTTCAAACCACCAATGTAGGTCACAAACATCTGGCACCCCAGGCCAGCCCCCAGCTGCTTGCTGAAGGCAGCGAGTGGAGGCTGGCGTTCAGTGCTGCAGCGCATTAGAGCTCGTTTCACATTCCAACTGTGCGCTGCCAACTCCTGAACAACCCCAGTTCTCCCATTTCTAGTCTGGCTAGCTAAGCAGCTGGTTTCACTGGAGACCTGAGAGGAGTGAGAATTCTTCTCATAGCTTCCAGATGGAGGGTTCAGGAGCATATAACCTAATCTTGAAAAGCCTATGTAACAGTTGATTTCACCATCTACATTTTAATGACTTCTAAATCCTGTTAACCTCGGTGACATAAACTGATGGAACTCGTTGCCAAAGGACACTATATATTACACAAAAGCATACTTATTTTAACTGATTTAAAATATCTGTATTTCAGCCTCATCAGATAACTCTAGTCCTGTTCTTTTAGTTTAGAGAATAGGTAAATTCTAAAAATAATAAGATTTAAAAATCCAGTACCATGCAGAATTGCTTGGCACAGGAAACAACCCTGAATATTACAATAGACACTGTCCAGAGAAATAGGAAAGTGTTTGCATTTGCAACCCCATGCTCTTTCTTCTGGCACACTGGATCTCAATTTAATTTCCAAGGAAGTTAAATTGCAGAGCTGACAGACTCTGTGTGCCTGGGTCTTATCCTGATTTACCCTTTTTAAGCCTTTCATTATTTATGCAAAATGGCAAAGGCAAATATACAAGGGAAGTCCAATCCATCTATTCCTCAAACACCAATTTTAATGCAACAGAAGTTCTAATTGGATTAGTGACTGCCTTCTAAGTAGCCTAATGGCCAAAAGTGAGAAATAATTCATACCCGTGCTGAATAAAATACAGCTTCCAGATTGATACTGATGTACTTTCCAGGGAAGCAAAGTTTATTTGGTTTGTGATTTCTGACATGGGGAAGGCACTGCATTGTCCCTTTCTGACACAATGGTGGAACTTTTACTATGTCCCCTCACTTTCAAAGGTTCCTCTCTCACCTGGCTTGCCTTGCAAGGTTATAGAAGTTTTCTCTTTCCGATTTGTTGAATTATATGCTGAACTACAGAACCATTTTTCTAAAACAAAGCCCTTGTAAGAATTAGCTTCTGTAGGATAAGGCTTTGAGCAACCTGGTGTAGTAGAGGGTGTCCCTGCCCATTCTATGACTCTATGATTTTGTGCTTATATCAGCTTTCCTTGCAGATCTCTATATAAGTGTTAGACAGATGATTACTGTCCATATGTTTACTGTGAGTCAAGAACACAGTGAAGTACAGAACCTGGGAATTCTCACTCACTGTCATAATTATGCATTTTTAAAGAAACAGTCCATCCATTCACTCAAATGCATACATGACATAGAAAACTAGGACATCCGTATTTAATTGTGAGATTGACCAATAGAGAATTTTTTTTTTTTTTTTTTTTTTTTTTAATACATGGATGTGGTAACAGATTTGGTAAGGAGAGGATGCTGGAGATACCAGGTTCTTGGCTGCTGACCGGGTCAATATACCACAGGAGTAATGTGGTTATTTTTCCACCATGCCCAATGAAAGGGTCACAGGCAAGAGATTTAAGCACATCTTCTCCCACAGACCCTCCATTAATCATGCTTATCAATTCATGAGCTCACAATAGGTCTCTTTTTGTTCAATCTGATTTTTTTTTCTTCTTCTTGTTTAGAAGTTGAAGTAAAGCATAATTACTTGCATTATGCCACTTGTGACAGTATGAGCTGATTAGCTTGTAAAGCACTGATTAGTTTGGGGGTACCTTACCAGAAAACTATGAAATATAATGGAATATGCACATAAACCTGGAGAGGTACTTATGATATGAACCAAATGAATTTTATATATAAATATACATATAATTCAAAATGAGAGTATTTCATAATTGCAATCTGTTATAGATGGAAAAGATGACACTATGTGAATGATTATGCTAATCTCATATCCAAACCACTCTCATTATTTCATAACCAGTATACCCTTCTACTTTCTGGTACAGCAACTTGGTGTCACAAAGGGTCCCTCCTTCCTCCCACACACTCCCAGTGATGGGCTCACTACATACCTGGCTGATGGAAGAACACCATAATGTTTGTAAACATTTTGGCAGAACTGCTTACCAGGGGGTTATTTGGTGGCATACACATTCTGCATGTCAACACAGATCAAACTCAAACCAGAAAATTTTGCATTTCATAGCTGACTGCTCTGCTCACTGAACCACTGGTGCTCTCAGGCCAGGGCACAATGGGTGGGCTAACCATAGCTCAGTGGGATATTTTCTGCAAGTCCTATTGGGTAATGAGATTTTGGAACAGAAAACAGAGTCACAGCAAATGTTTTTAGTGCCTTTTCAGCAAGGCTTTTACTGTTTTGCAGTACTTCAATTTGCATTTGTGGGATGTTGGTTTTGCCTCTGCTGCAACACAGCATGTAATGTGCAAGTGGAAAAAGAGCACCAACTTACCTTCAGCCCAACATCACGAAGTCACTCTAGATTACTTTTAAGTGACTGAGCAAAAATTAGTAGTTTAAAATATTCCTTGGCCAAGACAGACTAAGCCCTATTGAAATTTGTCCGTGAACAACTGCAAGGAAGGCATCAGCTTTGGAAGAAGCCATAAGACTCTTCACCTGACTGAGGTTTACTGTTGGAAGGCCTAATATTGCTGCCACTGCACTACAGTGAAGAGTGCAGAACCCTATCCAAAGGGATTCAGGACTGCTTCTACAGACAAAGCATCTTCCTTTGATGACAGAATCGGAAGTACTTTGCCGAACAGGCTATCCATTGCTCACCACGCTCTTGTGTCAGATATCAGGTTCAGGTTCACAGGCTGACAGTGGCATAAGACACTTGGTATTTCTTGTAGAATTACAGCTTAATTCACATGAATGTGAAATGGCTTTACACCAGGACTAATGCTGGTAGAACAAGAACAGACAAAACCTGAATGACTTGCTGCTCCATGATTCCCGCAGCACAGACTGAAGCTATTCACAGTGTAATGCCAGGCATTAAAACTGCTGAGAGGGGAGGGAATGACAGGAGAACACACACACACAAACGTAAAAAGCAGAGTCTCTTCAATTAGAAAAATGTATTTTGTTACTATTCTTAAAGTGAGTAAAAGTTTGCATCACACCAGAGTCCAAAAGGCCGTGTAAAACATCACCAAACTGTAGCTCTGATGCTACTGGCCAGCCCCTACACTGCAGCGATGGATTTCCTTAGTATGGAAAAGCACGTAGGAAAGCATAAGACCCCTCTACAGAGTAAACACGAGTAGTGCAGGATCCCTGCCCAGTCAGGGAGATGCCAGGTAATGTACAATCAACCTGCACCTTACAAGTGGAGGCCAGTGCACGGATGGACTGCTGATAACCACCATCACTCCTGGCATCATACGTGTTCTGGATGATCCGCCTCTGTTTCCATGGACTGAATCCTATGCAGATTATTCCTGTCACCTCTCTTCTACCAGCCTCAAGTCTGAGGAAGTGGAAATGTTAAGCAGTTGTTCCATGATGTGAGGAGCGTGAACTAAACTGAACTTAAGGAGCTGCACTCCTAAGAGGCCCCAGCTCTCGCTTTCTTGAAAGTTAAGCATTCATTTTTCTGCACAGCCTGGCAAATTAGTATGCTGAGTATGTAGAAATCCCACTAACACAAGCAGGAGAATTCAATTCTCAGCACCTTCCTCCACAGTTGCCCAAATAGAAATATCATATTCTATTGCTACATATCCAATTATAGAAAACAATGATATATTTTTTCCAGTTAAGCTCAAGTTAATTTTACAGGATGTGATCTAAGAGGTTTTTTTTTTATGAGTCTACTGCCCTTAATAAACCAATTTACATGCTTTCTCTATTAGTATTAGGAAAGAGAATACATTATCCTCAGAGAGAGAGTGTCAGCTTGTGCAAAAGAATGTAGATGCACTGACGGTTTTGGAATGTGGTAGATTTACAGCAGCTGAACAATTGACTGTCCTCCAGCAAAACTGTTGCAAAGGTCAGATACACATATCCAAAACAGTATCAAACAATGCTTGCACTTCTATTTTAAGCTAGACTCCTCGTAGTTGCTAAACTCCCAGGAATCCACACTGTATTATGTAGCTAATATTACTATGAATCTAGTGACGATGTACACACATGTGGTGTAACCTTGGTTACATTACTAGTAAATCAATCTTTTAACTGTGCCCAGGACTAGATCACAAACTGCAGTTCAAAAAATGTGGCATAAGATGGCTAGTTTATATTTACAGAAACCAAATTTGGTTTAACAGCCTTTCCCAACTATAGCTGATGATGTGGAATAGGCATCCTACACTTCCAAAGTGTTCTTCGTCCACTATTTATTCCTTTTCACTAACAGATTTGGTAGTTCTTCTTTAAATCTGAGAGCAGATAAATTCTTTTAAATTGCCTTACGTTCTAAGCACCTGAATGGCACTTTTCCTACAGAAAATGTTTAGTAATCTCACACTATGATGTCGCATTATGCATAGAGAAATCCATGTGTAACTGAGGTTCTTCCTTCCCCCTTGTGAGTAAAACAATGAAGTCAGTTTTCAGCTTTACTAGAAAAAATCTATTACTCCTTTAAAAAGTCAGTAAGAAAATTAACATGATCATTTATAAATTTAAGGTAGTTATTGTGGGCCTGATACAAACCATGCTATTGAATTCAATGGACTTTGGATGACACTGTAAGCTTTGTTTACTTTTCTACTGACCTGATGTTATTCTCCATTTCACACAAAGTCGTTTGTATTTTTTTAATGCTAAGTGCAATCTATACAGAAACTAAAGCACTGATTTTGCAGCATCATATTACCTACAGCTGTGAAGGAGATTTTTATAGAGTAATGCAATCACATGATAACTAGTCGGGTATAATAAGTCAGCCTCCCTCTGTCAGCACAATTACTTCTGTTTCAAAGCAGAAATTCCTTCTATATTCTTATAAGCTCAAAAAGATTCCTACTAAAAGCCTTCCCTTTTTACTTCCCTAAATGGACACATTTTTCTTGCTACACTCACTCTCATAATATTCACAGCAGAGTAAGGAAAGTGTTTTGCATGTGTGTGGGTTTTTTCTTTTTCTTTTAATAAGAAAACTATTTGGTCTGAAATCCTCCTTGAAATCCCCTAAAAACAGAAGAAGAACATTTCTCCCAAGCACAGCATCCAGAGGAGAAGAAAAGTCTTGGGGTCAGAGGAGGAACGGTTCAGGCTTGATGGGCCTAATTTTTCAGTGAATTCCCTCATGGCCAGAGAGATAGCCAAGAGCTCTGAAGGAGCCTCAACCTATTTTACTTTAGTCACAAAGAATTCCATGTGATGGACAACTTAAAATAAACACACCAGAGGAAAGCACAGTGCATAAATCAGAAGGAGAAGGACAAAATAATCAAGTATCTTACAGAGTCCTACAGCACAGACCTGAGGTGGCAGCTGCAGCAGAGACTGTTCTCCTTGGAATTCAATACTTTGGGCCTTGGTATGTGAAAGGGCCCTTCGTCCTTCAGCAAGTTATCTGAAGGACACATTCTTCTGCGCTGTTTTTAAGAATCCTATGCTAGTTACACATCCTGTTCTCAGGTCTTGAGAAGGAGCAAAGATAGTCTTAGTTCAGCCTGTTCACAGCTACCCCACAGATGAAGGATACTGCACATCACCTAGAAATCTCCTCTGCAGAGTTCCCAGTCCAATGGAGTCCTCTGTGCTAATCATTAAATGACACTGTCAATCAAAGCCAGCATTCTTAAGCCTTATCAGTTACTCCAACTGGATTTTAAGTGATCATCTTGTGTCCTTATGTGTCATTTCACCAGCAACAACACAACCCTTCAATCCAGAGGAAGATGAGGACTCACAGAACACCAATGTGTTCATTTCTCTTTAGCACGTTTCATTAATGAGCTCGTTTGCCTGTCTGCCACATAACACTTGGTCAGGGCTACAACTGCAAATGCAGGCCCATAGCTTCAGAGCACACAAAGCCATCTAAGTAAACACAGATAGGGTAAGATTAGAAGGAAATGTGCATTACTGCCAGGGTACATGCTCCTCGGGAAGTGCATTCGCAATTGTGTACGGGTGTTTTTTTTTGCATACTGCTATGGCCATTGATAGGGCCATAGGAGTATATACAACCTCCGCGTGCTTAGCGTAGCTCATAGCTCAACATGCCTTTTTTTTTTTTTTTACAGGCTTTGAAAAAACAGAAATAGAAAATTAATTACTGACCAGTACTAAGTCTCCTATTTGCTCCTGTAACCCTCATTGCCTATTCTTAAAGATGAAACCATGTACTTTTGATAGCAAAACAAGAAGAGCTCACATGACAATACTATGATGTAAGCAGCAAGGTCTGCATGTGCAGACCATTTGTGAATCACCAGGAGAGGAGGCAGACATTTCAGAAGCTGTCACAAGAACCACATGGATCCTGGGTTTGCATGGTTTATGTCCCCTAAGCATTACATAATGCTCAGAGTAAACCACGGTTGGGATTCAGGTCAGGCTCTGACAAACCAACACCAAATTTTTGTTGAATGTATGCAAAGATCATGACAGGCTATTTTCCTCCCATGTTACTTCCCACATTTAGTCCATGTTACTCCTTTACAGCATTCCATGGTTTATTATCCTCCACATCTTTGCTCAGTGTCTTACCCCTAACTTTATGGTTTTCTGCACAGTCCCTCTCATGTCCCACAGTTTAAACTAAAAGCTGCAGCAATCACTCCAGCAAAATTTTACAGAAAAGAAGCCTCCGTCAGGTCCCTGGAACCACAATAGTCAAATTACTTGACAGGCCTGGAGTGCGAGCTGGATAGCTGGAAATGTCATGTGCTCCTCAGCCTTTGGAACACAGCTGTCATAACTGGACCTCAGAAATCACTTACCAGCGTGACTCACCCTAATCTGAAAGCCATGCCTCCTCTGGCAGGAAGATACAAAGCCCATTCAGCTAAATACTGAAGTTATCTTAAGGCACTAAAAACTTCTCAATATGATGACCATCAAGAGTCTCTGACCTATTCTCTTCAAAAAATCACCAGCTAAGCAGGATCTTACATCATTCTTGCCCTGTCAGAAACACTGGCACTAGATATGCTTCAGTTACACAGCACCAGGGGATCTCATGTCAGTATAGCTGTCTTTCCAACTGTTTACAGTAGGATTTCAGTATTATCAGTTAGCCATGTCCTGACCGGGCAGAAACTTCAAACAAGTGACCCATTTGTTTGCTTTACAGTACCCACAATACTTGGTATAAGATTAAAAAAAAAAACAAAAAAAACCCACAACCAAAAAAACCCTTCATTTTTTGTCCTCCTTTTTCCTTGTACTCTCAACTTTTGAAGCTACGTGCTGGTCTGTTTTCAGTTATTTTAGAAAAAGCACTATACACAGTACAGCATCAGACCAGTTATGGTTTATATATGTGAACATATGTGACTACATTCCTTTTCTTTAAGTAAACAATGAGCAGCAGTGTAGACCGTGACCATTTGGGGGGGAAAAAAAAAGTCACTATTGGAAAAAATTAGTCAGTAGATGGCTTTATGCAATGGTGGCTACAATTCATGATGTCAAAGATGGAAAATAAAGAAAAGAGCTCAGCAGTCCATCAGGCCCTGCTGAGGCAAACACATGAGAATTATCACACATTCATATACACTCCCAAAATAATCTCAGAGCCTAGCTTCTGGAGCGGAGGCGGTAAATTCAAATTAAGGCTGAATCCCTGGACAAAGTCCATCTCTGATGTAACTCACTGGAGGCCCCCGAAACAGTCAGAGCCAGCTAAGCAAAGCTGTCTGACAACACAGCCAAAAGATACGGTTCTGCAGGCAGGTGCAGGCAACGGCACCCCTGCCTATGGCTGACAGGATGCCAGCACTGACATGAGGAGAGGGTTTTGAGTACCCATACCGTGAAAAATATGTAACTATCTTCCAGTCTCTGCAAGATATCAGATCACTGAGTAAGCAGAATAAGCAACAGCTGCTGACAGTGGCTTGCAGCCTCAAATCCAAATTTCTTTTTTTCAACAAGATTTAAATCAGAAGGTGAGCTCTTTCCTCAGTTAGGAAAGACAGACAGACCTTTTGTGGTCTTGCCTGGAGTTATGATTTCACCTATCAAGATGAAAGAATATCAAATGTTAATTCCACCATTTTGTCTCAGTACCCACCAAAAGAAAGCAGCATTATGAAGTATTTTACTATTTTTTCATAAAGAGGCTTCAGGAAGATTTTACCTATATCTTCTAGCATACCACTCATTCTCTGTATACTCCACAGCCAAGTCAACACATGGTAGGACTTGCACTAGAGAGGCTATCTGGGCATACATTCAGGAACACCTTTGTATCTAGGAGAGCTTCGAAACCTTTTATCCAGGACAGAACTAAGATGTCAAAAAGCATGTGAATGGCAGGTTAAGCCTGAGGACAGTTTAACGAGCATGGGAAGGCCAAACCGAGTTATCTAAGTTCAGGATGCTGACCAAAGTATCCTTTATTGTAGAACTTTCCAGATCACTGAAATTTACTTTTTTGCTCAGACAACACATGTCAGAAAACCAAGCTGTCACTGCCAAATAGGAATGGGTAAGGAATGGCAGATGTTACACATCTGAAACACTGTGGAGACACTGTCATCAAGACTACCAATAACGGCAGCCCCCCCAGCTCTAGTTTCTGTTTGTGAGGTGCTGTACTGCCAACGGCTCAACAGGCATGGAGAAAAAAGCACGGGAAGAAAATGTAAGAGATCTGATGTGATTTGCCTTCAGTTAGGCATCAAGTGACAAATACGGGGATAGGACCTGTGTCTGGCCTTCCTGAATACAGTCCTCTCCAGTCTGCCTTTCCGTTTTCTTAAGGTAGGCTGCTGAACTTCTTTTTTCCCCCTCTTCCATATAGTTCTACATTGGAACAAAACCAGAGAGCCAACAAGTAAAATTCTCAAGACTCCTGAAATGAAGAAGGACACTAAGTCGTGCCAAGGGTCTAGCTACCCACACAAGGCAGTTGCACATAAATTGAGAACAAATTTCCAAGTTTCCTTTGAAACTACAGAAAAGTAAGCTTGTGTTCCATCCTGTCCCATCCCATCCCATCTCCCCCTCACTCAGCACACCACCCTTTTGGGGAAGAAGCACGTTGAAAATCCATCCTTCAGCTTGTATTGCTCATTTCCCTGTACAGTTAAATTAAGCTGACAGTCACAAAAAAAGCTGTTGGAAATTTTACCAGGATGTGTAAGTAAGCCAGGTAATACCACATCCAAAGGTTCTCATATTTTATTGGTGATAAAAGTAACACCCCCACCATGGAAAGTCAAATTGGAGACAGTTTCAGCCAGCTGACACTCTCATCCAAGGAAAATGCTTTGATAGGGAAAACAGCTGCTAACATGAATTTCTGCAACATTCACTGGACCAAGAACACTGTCAACAGCCATGAGTGGAAGGACCATCTTGGAAGCAAAATTACCCAGCTCTTCCTTTTCCCTTCCTGCTTTCCTTGCAAATGTGGAGAATCAGCAGAGAGACCCACAGGTCTGCAATTGCACTGCAGACACCAGCTTACGGGATGGCTCCAGAGCTCTGAGCCCCTGCAGCTCAGTGGCACACTGAAGTCCTCACTCTTCTCTTGCAGGGGAGAGGGAGGTTTTGTCACTGCCTTGCTAGGGCCCAGGCTTCTTGTCTGACAGCTACTTAGTTTCTGGAGGGATGTTAATTTTATCAGCAGACTCTGTAAAGAAACTAGGTGGGTGATAACTGTAGACTGGTTATTTGCCTATCACCTGAGTTGTTTAATAACATTTCACTCTAAACAAACGAGATCTACAGTAGCAATAAACATACACAGAATTTTCCTTGTCATATGCAATCACACCCAGATGCCTTCACGTTGACATTTTAAAGAGCTGGTATACAAATCCTTTGCACCCCTCATGAGAAAATTTGAAAGACCAACATACCAACAAAGATGAAAATTAAACCTATAAACATTCCAGAAAACAAGTAAATAAATAGAAACCTGACATCTGCTAATAATTGTCACTCACAGTTGCTAATTTTGAATTTGGCAGAAATTCCATTTCCACCACTATGTTTCTGTATTCATGCAGTCTCACTCATCTCTGAGGCCAAATAACTCTCTCATTTCAGTCAGCAATGCTGCATGATGTGGGGCCCATTGGCTCTGCCACATTTATAAGTTTTCTATCCAGGTAAAAGGCACTCCAGCCTCCAGTTTCTGCCTTCTGGCTTGCCTACAGTGTAAGTCCCCACACGCTCCCCATCTCACGTACCACTGGCTCACTTCTTGCCCAGTGCCATGTGCAGGTTTATAAACCAGCAGCTCTGCTACCGACAATCCTGGTGAGCGCAGCCTTCACAGCACCACCTGGCAGGTCAGCCTTTGTTTTAGAAACTTTGCCTACAAGCTTGCTCTTATCAGCCTCTCAACCCTGTGCAATCCCCCGAGCTCCAGAGAGAAAGACAGCAAAAGATACTGTTCTCAATTACCACATGTACCCCTAGCTGCTCAAAGAGATGAAGAGTCTGTTCAGGTGATGATCAGATTCCATCAAGAGCTTACCACAAGGATAACACCACGGACTTAGGAAATCCCTAGGCTGCAAACTGCTGGAGGATGGAAGAACATACAGGGAAGCACAGTGTTTTCCCTGCCTTGTTCACCTTCCTCTCCTACTGTGCTCTACTGCAATGGGTCACTGAGGGGTTTCAGTGCAGGGGGAAGACAGAGCTATTTAATAGCAAGACCTCACATCAAAGACCTACCAGATATTACACAGACAAGAACAGACATGGTGATGTTAGCCAAAAGGCCAAGAATTGCCTGGATGAACATTTGATAAGACCCAACATAGACACAAACTCCTCTGTTCTGCTGCGAGGCCTTTGGACCTTCCCTGTTAGAAAGGTTAGCAGCAGATCAGTTCCTCTCTATTTGCAGTGACTGCAACTTTCTGGTTCCTACTGAAGCTTCGCTGTCTCCAAGCTGCTCTGAGTCTGGAACGTCAGTAAGCCAACTATGCAGAGGGCTAAAACCCACCTGAGTTCTTTCGCCGGTGTCAGCTGCAGTTGGCCATCCTGTCTTGTCTGGCTCTTCTTGCAGACTTTCATTGCAGCAAGACAAATAGCCGTGCCTGCTGCTTCCTGCCAGCACTCAAGGAACAACTTACTCTGTAGCTTTCATAAATTACTCAGATCCAACTTATTTTTACTGGATGACTGTCATACCTGTCAGTTTCTTCACTGCCAACACTTCATAAGGCAAAATTCACCCTGCATTTCTAGTTGCTTACTTGACCTTTAGAAGAGAGACACTTTTCACATGTGCAAGCTGGCAGATACTCTTTCTAAAAAATCACTAACTTCTCAGCCCAGGCAGATAATGCGATACCCCCATTCATACAAATTTTCTATGGACAGAGAATAGGAGGTGAGGAGTTTGAGTCTGCATCTTTTCCCTTTCAATTGTGATGTGAATTGCTTTTGGCAGAATCCCTTAGTAACGGGAATGTGTCAGATATTAAAAGCTAAAATAAAAGTCAGTGAAGCCTTCAAGTAAATTACAAGCTTGTTAAACACAGTGCTGTCAAGTCCAAAGATCAGACTCTGGTTTTGGGAAAATTTGCTCAATGTAACAGGAACCGCATATGTAAACACTGTTTTCTGTTGTATACCTAACTTCAGGCACAGAAATCCTTTCTGTCCCACGCAGCTGACACACCCTGAAACACAGTGGAAGAAATATCATAAATGCAAAATAAATAACAAATCAATCAATTGGCATTTGCCAGAAGGTAATCGTCATGCTAAACAAAAGAATAAGTTACAGCCTGTAGACAGGACCATGACAGCAATCACTGAAAACCCAGGACAAGAACACAAATCAGCTCTCCGGTTTACAAGCCATCAGATGATACTTTCAAAACTGTCAACAGCCAGAATTTTAAGTAGATAAAGATGCATATAAGTACCCATGGGATTTTTCAAAAACACAAACAGGGTCAATTCCCATGTAAGTCAACAGGAAGCAAGCACTAAATGGGATTGTCACATGCAATGAGGGATTTACCTGCCATTTCTAAGTGCTTTATATCTTTCAAATGTAAGTAAACTCCCTTATGAAAACAGTTGGTCAGAAGTGACTTTGGGTGAACTTGTGAACTACATTTCAGTTACAGTGCACTGTGAAAATCGATATTAGTCACCACAGGAATACAGGAACTGATGATAACTTCTTCATAGCAGGATCGGTACAGGTCAGGATTCCAACACGTCCCCTGAACCAGATTTAAATCAGCACCAATCAGACCTTTCCAAGGTCTGGCTTTATATGCTTAAATCTAAGAGAATAGAACCCAAGAGGCACAAAATTTGGAATTCACATCCTAATAACAATTTTATTGAATGTCAGGCTTGAGGGATTCATACTTCTCGTAGTATCCACTGAAGGAGGAAGTGGGAACTAATGTTCCTTTCAGTGTTCAGGTAGCAGCAGCTTCTGCTGCAAATTGACCTTCAAGCTTAATATTACCTAAACGCTTAGGTTTGAATTGATTTGTAAGCTACTGTGTATTGTCCACATGCTTAATACAGCATGCGAGCTTATGTACTCCTGCATACAAAGAACTTGCATACATGTTAAAACAATTGCAAGGAGAAAATGGCAAGCCACTATTTTGTGATGGATTTATCAGTTCCTTGCTTAAGCATATTGCTATGCATTTCTTAGCAGAGAGCATCTTAGCAGGAGGTGTTGCTCATATGTAAGCACATACGCAAGTATTCCGTACATCGGAGATGCCAGCCACTGGCCATACGGCCAGCATCTTTGTAGAAATGGAGAGGAATTTTTCAGTAGATGCATTTCTTACTCTCCCACCCTAAACTGAACTCCCTTAAACCCTTATTGTACAGCTACTACATGCAACATAAATAAAACATTCCAGGTGCCTGAACTAAATGTAGAATTTAAAGCCCATCCTGAATCTGAAACTTTCTCACATGAAAAAAAAACCCCAACTCTGGAAGCTTACACAGTGCCCAGCCCTGCTTCATGCTGCAGACACTTCATGTTTCTCTAGGTGACGCTGGCTCGAGGCCAGCGCACCCTCCAC
The DNA here is from genome assembly GCA_027574665.1 of Rhynochetos jubatus. Taxonomy (NCBI): domain Eukaryota; kingdom Metazoa; phylum Chordata; class Aves; order Eurypygiformes; family Rhynochetidae; genus Rhynochetos; species Rhynochetos jubatus. The sequence goes on along the minus strand of CM050654.1, from coordinate 14,200,729 downwards.
CTCACCCAATCAGGCCTTTTCCCTGGTTTTACTGAGGCTGAGTTCCTGCTCACATGAAAGGGAATTCTTTATAACTACCAACAGGAGCAAATTCTGTATTACAATAGCACCTATGAGAACATACCGTGCCAGTTGCCACACACATAGAGTAGGAAGGAGACCCACGAGAAATGTATGATCCAAACCAACAGATCTAGGAAAATGATCAGCCTTTGAACAGATGTACCTGAGGCACAGAAAGATCAAGTAAAAGTTGACCAAAATCATGTTGGAACTGGCTATTCCTTGCCAAGAACACTCACATCACAGCAGCACAAGCTGAGCAATCACTTTTACTGCTTGACTGTGTTGAAAATGCCCTAATATATTCACCCAAAAGTTGCAGTCCCAAAAGGTGCTGCTGTGTTTGCTCAGACAGTCGTCTTTCACTAATTAAGATTAGATAGTTTCAGTGCCAGTCTAGAAATTAAAGCAATCGCAGAAATAAGTAGATAAATTAAATAACTGCCATCACTTTTATCATCTTTGAAAAATTTTTTTTTTTTTTTTAAAGAATGATTTACCAAACACAGTAATTTAACACAAATAGCCTCTCCTCAGTCCAACCTCACCAATTGCTCCAAGTCCTCTTTGGTTATATGCAACAGGAGCCTCCTTCACTCACAGACATCCCAGCTCCTAATCTTTAACTGAGCCACAGGGAAGCCAAGTGTCCCGGGCAAGCTGAACTCACCACATGTTCAGTTAGAATCCAGGACATTCTCTGGCAACATTTGATTGTCAAGATCACAAAACTACAACAACTTCTGGGGTTTTTTTTGTAAGCATGCTGCCATTACTTTGATGTAATTTTGAGTCAGCAGGAACATGTGCATATTTTTCAGAGTATTTTTTCCAGTGACTTAATGTCTGAATGAAACATAGAGGTGTCATTAACATCCACCCCAAGCAAAAGAGCAGCTTTGAGAGTGTCCGCATACATTTGCTTCAACTCCGGCCACGGTTCACTACCCTGAATACTCACTCCATCAGACTGTTTGGTCCTGGTAAACACTGAAGAAGTTTTCGTGGCTCCTGTATTTATTAAGCCAAAGGAACATTTTGCTGACAAGTGTGTAGCTGGCGTATTTCAGAGCCCCAAACAGCATTCACAGGCTGCCTTTGAAAAGGTCTCTTTCATACAAGTTCACAAACCAGGTCAGCACAATAAGAACAGAAATTTGGACTCTACAGAGACTTTCAATAAAGCAGAAAATCATTTTGAAGATGGAAAAAGTGAATCCCCAAAAATTTCCCAAATATGAAGCTAGCTATGCAGCCCAGAAGGTGATTTGCAGTGGAATTCTCCTTCCTACCAACACCCAACATCTATGCCTTACATACATGGCACCGCTGCATCCTTCCAAACAAAAATGTGCAATTGAGACACATTTTCATGAAGCCAGGTTTAATTTGTCATTTTTTTCCTACAGGCGAAGCTAATTTTGTTCCCATCCAACTACAGCCAGAGAGCTGTTCGGCATCGAGCGCTGATCCTCCCGGAGCTTCCCGGTGCTCTCCCCCAAATGTCAACGGCATGCAAATGAATTCCACATACAAACGAGCAGCTCAGTGAATGGCGACAAAAATGTCCTGTTATTCCAGTTCTGTGACTCAAGACAAAACAAGGCAGCCTCACTACGTAAATGTTACCTTTTATCTGAAACTTCTGTTAAACATTTAGCAGCCAGATTCAGAATAACACACACATCTTAGACTAGGTTCTAGTCCAGGAGCTGACTTGCTGGAAACCTGGGATTTATTACTCTGTTTGGTGGCAGGTAAAGGTGGTAAAATCCAGTTCCTAAAGGCAATAAAATGTACTCATGATTCAGTTTCTTCCCCCTGTGCAAAACCCGAGTTTACATCAGGGTACTGGAATGAGGAATCCTCATCTTCCCTACTCGCTAAGCAGTTGAGTACTCACCGTTTCAGTAATCTCCACAGCCCTCCCCTACAGATCCACACTCACAGGCCAGGAAAGATCTACCTCGTTCCCCTAAACCGCTTTCTGTGTCAGAAACCTGCACCGTGGAAAATCAGCCACAGTCCATATATAAAGCGATTCATACCGAAGTTTTACATACTTTTTGATGTACCACATTATAAACTAACATTTTATTATTTAGTTGTACCAAAAACTTGTATGTTAGAAGCAAAGCAGCAATCTCTGATCCCTATCTTGCGTAACAGTTTTAATTTCCACTGGATAAATGGGAATGAAGATGCCATACAGAGAGAGGGCAGAGACATAATTTTTTAAAGGGACCCACAATCAACCCCAAACTTTGAAAATTTCCAAATATGAAACCACTTTGCATGAGTCTAAAAAAATACTACTGACAATTTGTAGCTAGCCTGTTCCCAAAACTTTACAAATCCTCCTTTACAGTAAGTACACATCGTACTTTAACATAGTGGTTTTAGAGCTCTCAGCAGTATAATTATATAGATTTTCAGAACTCATTTCACCAGTGGCTCATTTCACAAAGTTGTACCACAATACACTGCAAAAATTCAGCCACCTTGCATAAGCCCGTGCGACAAGAAGTTTTCTCCTGTCATCAGGTCCTTGCAGGAAACAGCAACTTAATGGGTGACTCATTAAACACATCCTGTACCCTGACAATCCCCTACTGGTTTCAATGGGGTGTCAGATGTGTCAAACATACCAACAGTTCTCACTACAAGAAATAAACGGCACTTAAAACTGAATCGCTTTGGCCATAACAAAAATAATTCAACTGTAGTGTCATCGGTACCAGCACTTCTTTTAACTACTCCACTAAGCCCCACCAATTAGCCATTACATCATTCATGTCAAAGAACAGTTTGCAAGGACAAAATTTTGCTTTTCCGTCTGAATTACAATAATTACTAAAACTTTAATAATTCTTAGATGCTAATGTCACCTGTTCAAAACAGCCAACATTTGCTAAGTAACAGAGAACAGAGTAAGTTGTGCTGCTGCAGAACTGGGGCACAAACTTTGTATTAAGGTGATCTCAGGCAGTTTTGACTATCATGAAATACAGGAATTATTGTTCTTGAAGCTTAAGACATTTGTATGCAAAAGTCATGCTAAAACCTTGCAAATCATTGGACTTCAGCCCATCCTTCTCATGAAAATTAATAAAAATCACACCGCATACGCCAGTGCTGTGCTAAGAACTGGGAACATGCAGATAAAAATGTTGGTTCCAAAAGATCAGTCCAATTTAATTTTTCCATTCCTAAGAAAGATGTCATGGTCCCAGGATACACCTCTGTAACAATATTCCAGCAAACACAAATACTGAGGATGATGAGATTCAATTTCAAGAATTCCCCAGCCATAATTTCCAAGGAGTTCCAGGAAATGTAGCTATTGATTTCAGAATAAGTGAGTTTATGGATCAAAAAGCTTTTACTTCCTTTACCCAATTCTTTTGTACAGGTTCCAAGTTCATTTCAACCCAAACGCAAGCTCACTGCAGCCACAGTCCGTAGCCAGAGTCCCCTATCAGGGACAGATTTACTAGGGAAGATCTGAGAGGCCATCCCTTCCCTCTCAGCTCCTGTCACGTGGGGCACATACTCCTAGGACTTTTGGTGGATGTGTCACAGTGACACTACACAACTCTCTTGTGCCTGCATCCACATCACAGCCACACCGACTAATGTCGTTATACTGGGGAAGCTACCTGCCAGATGGAGCCTGGTGCTAGTGGCCCTGCCACAGCTACACAGACATCCAGTTGTCTTCCTCCCCAAGGAGTGTTTGTGTACGTGGCCCATCAACAGATTCACCTGTCTCAAGCCTCATCAGGAGCAAGTACTGTCCTCTCCAAAAGAATCACCCAGCTGGTCTGCGCAGCTGTTCAAGCTCTGCACTCAAGAGTGAGGGAGGCATCAACCACGGTGGTCCCAGAGACAAGTCTGCAACATGCCAGGATGCGTTAAAGCACTCAGCGGCACACGGTAGTGTGGAAACAAAGCCTCTCGCCTCAGCCCTGCTGTGGACAGAGTGCTGACGCTGCACATCAGTGAGCAAAAACACTGCAGAGTAAGACTGAAAGCACTGCGTGACCTTGGAAGTGCCTGGTGTCACTGGGGAGATGCCCAGCAGGAGCACATCTCCCACAGCAGGATATATTTGGAACTCTAAATACAACCTAATGTGAAAACGTTATAAGAAATTTCTTATTTTCAGCTACCAGGAACTTGCTTGTATCTCTGAAATCTCATGGGTCTGTTCTCCTGTCAGCCTTGCGGAACGGCTAGGAGCACTTCACTAAATTTCTAGAAAACAGTAGGAGCAAGCCAAATGAAGAGGGTTTTGATACAGACTGCTGGTTAATCATTTGCCCACTAAATGAAATATGTAAACAAAGCTTCATAGCAGAGATGTTTGTCAGAGAGCATATATCAGCTCTTTGATGTTTTGTCATTTGAAAAGTTCTTTTCTTCTTCCAAATCATCTCTTGGTGCTATTTTTGTTACATTCAGCTCCAGCAGAATGATCTTGTAGTATAAAGCAGCAGCAGTAATGCAAGAAAAGGAAATTAGGAGCAGGCTTAAAGGCAGTTATGTGCCTGTTACAAGCTTTGTCAAAAACATGCATGTCCTGACAGATGCTGAGTTGAATGGTAATTACATATGGAGCCGAGATAATCGCTCAGTAAGCCTGTGTAAAGTGATCTGGTCATCACACCTGCACACGGTCTTAACCAGCAAGTTTCTTTCCATTACTACCCCAGAGTGGAACTGATGATGGACTTGAACTCACTGTGGTTACTGTACGTTGATGTATCTCTATAAATTCTGTGCCTGACTTCCAGCAGCAGTTCTGCTTATTCTGTCACTTAGGAAGACCTGCACTTACTGACTTGAGGAATACTGCCTTTTGAAAGAGATCAATGTTTAGGCATAACAGTCATGACTGCATGAAACCTTTTTATTCAGTGGCTGAACTGCAAGTGTGTGTACGAGCGAGGAAGACATTCAGTAGTGGACTGTCAAGAGTAACACTTAAAAAAACCCCACCAATTACTCATGATTAAGCAAATAAGTTCCAGTTCATCAAATGAGCTTAAAAAACGCCACATACTTGTCACTGATGCAAAAAGCTGCAATTTGCTCTCTAAAATGCTAACTATATAGTTCAACTTAAAATTCTTCAGCCTGGCCTAGCAAAGACTGCAAGGTAAGGTGCTTTTCAGGTACAATGCTGACTGTGCCAGTATGACAGAGGTTTCCTGTCCTATTGGCTCTGTTAGTGCTTCACTCAATTTCTACCCTGCCAACAAGTGTCGGCTAACTAACAGGTTTTAATCCTTCTCATTTGTGCTATTGCCTCTCTATCAGGCCAGCAGAGATACCTCCACATTAGCTCGGAGCTTTAACGTCCTAAATGCTTCATCTTTTGCAGAAAACTCATGCATCATATTTTCTTCTGTGAGTTTGCAAAGATGCTTTGAAGAGGTTTTTCTGTCTGATGACATATCATGCTTGTCTCGAGACCTCCATACTTGGAGATCTCCACTACTTGCTTTAATTGTTCCTGTTTTCTCCTTCTATTTTCCAAATATGCTCTTGGAATTGTCACCAGGAGGGAGGATCAAGGAAAAAAACCAAACATAACTAAGTGCTGAGCTCACTTTGCCATATGTGAAATTACAACTAGAAGCCAAGACATTCTTTTGTATCATATAATCTATGGCAGAAGATGCCAGAAAATGGAGGGGCCAAGGACTTAGCAGGTAGTGGGCCAATATATGAGCACTGAAGGCCTATTCCAGCTGTCAGCAGAAGCATTGGAAAGACTGAATCGGGGCCTAAGGTTTTTAAATCTGTAGCTGGAAGGGTCTGGCCACAAGAAGAAAAAATCTGGTTCATGCTACAACATAATCAACTCTATTTCAACACTAACAGTAACCTTTTTAATTACTCCTCAGTGCAAACTGCCTGTTGAGACAATGATGTTTGGTGCCCATGGACAAAAGTTGTGGTAACTATGGTTACTGAAAAGCATGGAATACATAGCTCTGTGTGTGTTTAACCATCAGATCACAGACTTAGCAATGACCATGGGCCTTTCTAGATGACTTGGATGGGTCCGATAACTTTTGGGGAAACAGAGTTTGGATACCCCTTCCAACACACATTTTTACAAAAAGTATTGCTGAATAAAGTTCTGTAATGTTACTCTGTTTGAGTAAGGGGACAGACAATCACAGAACAACAGCACCAACCAGGAAGTAAAATTATGCACATGCACATGTTCACAAGACCCAGTCCTTACTGTACATCTAAAAAAATCCACAACAGATTCCCATACCATGGGTTAGATTCTCACATGGCAAAAAGTGGCGCAGCTCTATCAGAAGAGTTCACGAGGTGCGCCTTTATGCTACTGACTCTCTCTAGATAACGTTATTGCCGTTTAAGGTGAGTTACAAGGTTACCAAAAGAGTCAATCAGCTTTGATTTTATGTTTTTGACAATTTAGGGGAGTATGACAAGTTTGCAGGCTACTACAGTAAGTACTTAAAATTAGTAAAGAGGCAGCAGTGGTGATGAATACAAGAATTGTCTATTAGAGCTATACCCACATAGTGGAATGAGGGAATATTTTTGCTGAGTTGAAGAGGGAAAATGGAAGACAACAAGCAGAAAGGCAGATAACAGGATAAGAAGTACCAGCCCAAACACCGAAAGAGTAGCTCAGCCACTGGCTGTGGGTTACACGGCTGTACAACCTGCATTTCGGAGAGTAGGATCCTAGAGAAGAAAGTCACACTGAACCTACTGCAAGGTCCTGTTGGAAAGACAGGGAGTGAAGTTGTCAGTAAATGCTCCTGAGGAGGGCCCTAAAGGACTCTCTCTCCTCAGCCAGAGATTGGGTTAGGTACCTCAGGCCTGCATGGATCAGACGAGATGTAACCATTACGGACACACAGAGAACAGTCTACACATGGGATAAATACTCTGTTCCTCTCATGCTGAGGGGCCTCAGCTGGAATCTCCTGCCTTTTTTTTTTTTTTTTTTTTAAATCTTTTTTCCTCTTACTTGTTTTCTCCACATATATACCTAACTTTCATGTGAGCTACAGTAGGTGTTCGGAAAATCTAGTTTGGGATTCCAGATACTTCTCACCTGAAGACCATCACATGCAAAGCAAATTGGTCTTTCACCAAAACCTGGCACTTCATCTCCGTGGAAACCAGCAGGATGCTTTCGGATCCCTCCATCAAATTGTCCCTGTATCCTGCTCCTAGTCTAGTTTCCAGTGATCCTTCTGCATTGCTCTAAGTGTATGTGCTGGGCTGAGGCTTTACACGTCTCAATGCCTTTTCTTTTCTCATCCCCTCCCCAAAATTTCAGAGAACTCATTCCCACCTGCCTCACCACATGGCTTTTTGCTTCTTCATACAGAAGCTGTGCATCTCAAAAGGCTCAGCGTAAGATCTGCAGACCTAACGTAACTCGTACTTCATTTCAGCATTCAGTCACCTTCATCCCTTTCTATCTGTGCTACTGAGGACAGGTGAACTCTCAAAGCTTACACAGGGAGACAGAGGCAGACAGGAAAGCAGGACCCTGCACCACTTTTCAGGGGTTGCAGAGCCTGGACTAGTCCAGAACCAGTCACACCACCACATTACCTACCTGTTGTTATACAAAAAAATAAAAGGGCAGAAGCTTTCCACATGGAAAAATGAGAGCTGGGATTCAGTTAATAGAAAGATGTAAATGAAAAGCACTAGCAGAAACCCCATGTGCTGGTTGCTGCTAACACCTCTCAGCACCCCCGCAGTAACACGTGTTTCACACATGTCCTGGCTTGGCAGGCACCTGATTTACAGTTTCACACTTTGTAACGGCTTTCTACACACTGTTCTCTAGCATATTGTTCACACAGCAGATACCACAGTCCTCTTATTTTTCAGTGCTAAGTGACACAGCTAGGTTATTGCCCAGGACACAGCCCTTGCTCTGAAGTATACCTGCATCAAAATACAATCACCTTGAGGCAACATATGAATTAATGACATGGCAATTTTATTTTAAAAAGCCATTAACCTGTTAATAACTATGAGCCTATTTAATTTCCAGATTTGTCCCTACTGCACTGTAATAATGAACTCCGCCTGTTTAATTAAAAATGGTAACAAGTAACTATGACTCCACTTGCCTCAACAGAATTGCACTCCTTTCTAGCAGCCCTAGATTTGGCCCAGGAGCCACCAACCTCACTTGTCCCATTTCCTGAGGTGCCAAGGTCAGTCAGATCTGTACCAGAACCGTCTCTTTTTAATAAGTGACCTTACACTGAGCTGGCCTCCACTTACAACATGTGGCCAAAACTATTCTCCCAAGGCACATGCTTACTCACCCTGAAGGATGCAGTGGTGCTAAGAATGGTTTGTATAATTTGCAGCGATGCAGGCAAGAACGATGGACTGACGAGCAGGCAATGATACTGCTGGCTAGTCTCTTAACTGAACTTTGCTCTTCTGTGACTGCTATAGTTTTATCACTGAAGGAGTGCCATTAAACACTTATGGATTTGGGCTTATTTGCAGAGACTAAGAAGTATTACCGAGTTGCATTAAGGCAGAGACACAAGTCAGAACGTATAATATGGGACCACAATCCTCATAGAAATGATGATCTAAACAGACAAAAAGCAAAGGTAAACAGAGCATCCAAGAAGCAAAGTGATCTATCCATAACTTCATTGCAGAGTTTGTAACAGCACCTAGGTGTTTTGGCTATCAGTTCCTGTTCTACCATGTGAGTTCATGCTTTTTTCCAGAACTGTTTTTTACACTACAGACACACAGGAATGTTAAGATTTTCCAGAGGCATCTGCCCAGTGATAAAAAAGGGGAGATAATGGAGTTATTTGAGAATAAAAGAGGCAAGTGACTGCAAACTATGATATAAGCATGCATCAGCCCACCATGACATGGGGGGGATGGCCTGTCAGACTCCAAAGTTCCCTTGGAGCCCCGTTTTCCAGTACGTCTGTGTTACAGGATATCAATCTATTCCCACAGCAGAGGCACAGGTCTTTGTATTGCCTTTGCAGAATGTGTGTTCTGTACTTAATGCGATGAAACTAGACACACAGTAATGCAGGTCACTTTAAAAAGAAAGAAAGGCTTTTTTCACCCTGGTTCATCCCAGCCTAGAGAAAGGATGTGAGCTGTGACTGGACACTTTTGAATCAAACACCTATTAGCCTTCCTTTCCCAAACACCTGATGAATCCAATGTGGCCACATACTGCACACTCCTTTGCTAATTAAACTCCTGTACAGTTGTCTCATGAACCAGATGCTTTGTGGAAAGAGACTGTGCATTGATGCAGATGGAGACAGGACTGAGCACAGAGAAGTAGCTGTTCACACACTGTCTCAGCTGAGACTTTAGAAATATTTTGTGTCCTTTGTTGTTTACCAAAACATTAAGTTTCTTTTGCCCATCTGCACTGTTCATGTGTAAAGTAAATCTCAATAAATGTAGGATTTTTTGTCATTTTTATTGCTTATCTGAAAACTGAGCTAATTATTACAGGAGTATTTTTATAACCTGTAGAAGGAACCATAGAGACTCATCTCTCTTTTCCTTTGAAAATACCCGTTCTTATAAAAATAAATGATAGTATGGTAACCTTTTCTGTTACCTGACCTATGGCTATACCATGCTTTGTTACACATGTAGCCATATAAGCAAAATTGATCTGATCGAACTTGAATGGAAAACCTCACCTGTAAATCCAAACATCCATGGCTCTGGGAACTAACACCTTAGTACAGGATTGAATAGATGCTGGCTTTAAGGTAAAAGACTGTATTTTGCACTAACAAAAACATACTTAGAGCACTTGGTTACTGGTATGAAAGGGATACACAACTGCAAAGTGAATCAGGCTACAAGGATTTTTTCTGAGGGTACCAAAATTAATGCCAAATGACATAAGAGATTACCCTATACTGAAAGGCATTTGTATCACCTTACCTGACTGGTGTCTAGCACTGGGGAAGAGAAGCATGTTTGAGGGCCAAGTCAGAGCAGAAACCTCCTCCACAGAATCCAAACTACAGTCACCACGGGAGAAGAGTTCACAAGGTTAGGTGGATATCCACAAGTAACATATGGTGAGCCTGTGCATAAGAAACAGCCATGCTGAAGAAGCAGCTAAGTGCAACCCTGTTAATGCTACATCTGATATGACCAGGCACAAGCTGAAGGGCAGTAGGAGTCATGAGCACATCAACAAGCACAAAGAAGAACATTTAAAACTGCTTTTACTTATTTTAAGGCCCATGGTTTTTGCTTGGTGTCTGTGCCCAGGTTGCTGTGTCTAAGCTAGTAGAGTGGCTCAGTTGTATGTCTGAGCCTAAACTATTTTCCAGCTTCAAACCTAAGGCAACGATGATCCTTGGCATTTACAGTGGAAGTAGTAAGTGATCAACACCACTCCCTTTAATTTCAGAAAATCTAGGTTCATTTCACACTGCTCCAGTGACAGACACTAATAAAAAGGTGAATATTTTAATTTAAAAAAATTAGACAGAAAAGGATACATGCTATTTTAGGTTCTGTTAGCACAATACAATTTCTTTGACTCCATCTGTGAAGGCAGAATTAAAAAGAAAAAAATCCCTCGTGACACAAGCTTTACCCTGCTGACTAGCATTAGACACATGAGCCTCTCTCTCCATTTCTCCATTAGAGCCAGGGACAAATGGCAAACAGAATCAATTCAATTGAAAACATGCAGCCATTTAACCAGAGACTTCCAAGAAGTTCTTAATCTTCTTGTAGTTTGCACAGAATGGATGTTTATTTAAATAACAGTGAAGCGACATGTGGAAGTTTATTGGGAAATGTATTTTTAAAGGTGAAAAAAACTACAAATTCTACAAGTGTTATAGTTCAGTGTCAACACCAGTACAATAGATAAAGCTTACTGTCAAATTATTTCTATCCTGCATGAGTTTTTGAACTAACATTGCTAATTATGAAACTTTAGCCTCAGTGTAAGACAGTTTTTGTAGCACTAACGTTATCCTACTATTACAGGACTTCTTAAAAAAAAAAAATCAAGATACCCCAACCTAACTATCTTAATGCTGTACAAACTCTAGCATAAGTATTGACCTTTCTGCTTCCTTCAGAAATTACAACCAACATTCATCCTGCAGATCAATTTCCTAAATTAATGTTTCCTTGTCAAAGTGTCATGCTTTTTCATTTATATGTTGTAGCTAATTGAAATTCTTCCCAATTTGCTATGCAGATAATTATCTAAAACAGACCACCGCCAGAGCACACATGCTCTCTCTGTTATATGGTAAACTGTACCATAATTATTTGTATCCTCATAGCATGTAGATGTCCCAAATGATGCTCTGCTTTTCATCTGCTAGGTGCTGCACAAACACACAGTTACCTCAGCACTTCAGCACCATTAAAGCCATGTTCACGTTGAAGTGCTCAGTTGCTTGGAACTAAGCACACACACACACAAAGTATTGGATGAAAAGCAGAACAGTCAGTCCTTGTTTTCTGGAGGGAGGAGGGACATAAAAATGAAACCATTTTATCCAAAACACGTAAAATTTCAGGAGAAGGGGCAGAAACCGAACTCCGTGTTCTGATCCAGGGTTGCAACTTCACATCTAGCTTAATTTTCAAGCTTTTATACTGCATACATGCCCCAATCCAGACTAAGAAAACCTTAGGATTGAGTTGTGATAACACAGCTAGCATTTCTTAATTGCAATCGAAAAAGGGAGAGAAAAACACAGTCCAGCTTCCAGAATACATGTGAAATACTTTCTCTCCAAAGAGAAATGAGAAGACTGGGAAGACAGACAACCTGGAAACAACAACATGGCAGGAACCTGCTGTCTTTATACACAGCTTCACCATGTATATCACTACAGTCAAGAGAAAGGCAGGTAAGGGACAGGATCATCCCATTCACATCAGTGGCGGGCACAGTGCAGTAAACCAGGATTGTGAAAGAAGCTCCCAAGGGTGTATTGAAGCAACTACTTGAAACAACCATCTTTACGTCTTCCTGAAGAAGCACAAAAATGAATTGCAAAGTACAAGGGGTAATTCCTGAAAAACAAGAGCTAAAGGACTTTAAGGGGGGAAAAAAAAAAATGGACAATCCCCTTCAGGTACAAAGTAATTCAAAAAATTAAATGGAAAAGTTCACCTGGGATAAATGTTCCTGCCCTGCTCACACAAAGCAGAACAAAAGCAGCAGGATTTATTTCCAGTGGAGTGGGATTCTGGCGGGAAGGGAAGCTTAAACAAGAAGATATTAATCTAGTCTTTGGGGGAGTTAAAAGTGGTACAAGTTGGAGATGGAAAGCAGTCAGGACCAAAACAGATGCAGACGAGTTACTGAAGGGAACCAGATTTGACTACATGTACTAAGCCAGGCCACATCTTTCTCTTTGTGAAGCAGTCCACATCAACTAGTGCACAATTCATCAACATTTCTGACTTCTTCAATCAGCTTAGGGAATGTTTGTCAACATTCCTCCGAATTTCCCACTATCCTTCAGTAACATTACAGCCCCAAGAGATGGGCCTACTACGGAGATGAAATCTCTGCTTGTTCATTACCCCCACTGTCACTGCAACTTGTAAGCACACCCTTTCAAGCATGGGAGGGCTTTCTTCATTACCATCTGCCTTCTCTCCATCCTCTTTCTTGGCTTCTGTACCACCTCTACCAGTCTGCACCTCATGCGATATCAGTGCACAGAAAGTTACAGTTTGTGGTGATTTATAATCAAAGGAAACTTCGAAAAATTATTTTTCATTGGCTCAGCAGATGAGTAATTTTTGTCAAGAATGTAGTCAAACCATGTCCTCAGTCACTTGTGCCAGTTTATCTATGATATCTGTCAATAAGTGATCAATAATGAAGTCATTCCCCATTCATCCAGAGTTAAACTGGCTTAAATTTAAGTGCTTCATGTTCAAAAGTTGCCATGTTATGAAGTAATACTGTGAGATAAGTTACTGATACGTACGCCTAACATACAGCCAACCTGAAGGACTTTTTGTGTGGAGATTTTATAATTAATAACAGATTGTTCTCATATTTTTATTTCAGTAAGCCACAGTGCTGTTGCCAATTCATAAAGCAGCTTCAAGATATGTTCATGCTGAAAGACATTAAGACATAAGGGCAAGAAAATATTCACTTAAGTTTAAGGTCAACAATATGCCACGTGAAACATATACTGAAATGCATGAACTCTAAGTGTACCACATTAAATATTCCAGGAAGCTTTACTGGTTATGCTTATTTAACTTTTATATGTGTGTGTGTGTATATACACACACACACACACAGTTCCCCAAAAAATAAACTTCGGATCCCTGGCAGTACTATCATAAACGCACTCAGATATTGCATGTGCCTCATTCTTTGGCCTGATTGCTATCACATGAACTTTGAAAGAAACAGGCTTCTGTTTCTAATTAGTAAGGACATCAAAGTGTTTATGTAGAAGGAGAACCTAGAGAGCTGCTTATGCTGAGCCCTGTTCAGAGCCAGTGTGGTTTTGTCATGTGTATGTTAAAACTGACACAGCCAAGTTTGGTTACAGTCTGGTAGAGCATCTGCAAGTCATTTACATACTTTCAAATGCCACAGTGATACATACATACAGCTCTGTGACAATCTGAGGGTTTATCTGAAAATGAATGAAGAGAAAGCATTCAGAAAGGAGTAAGACTATTTATGAAGGAAACCATCGTGGAATTGCGCAGAATGAATTTGGGGAAGGGTGGGAATAGAGAAGAGGAAGAAGACTAAAACACACTTCTAAGGACTTCATTGGAACTTACTTTTTGCCCTCCTTATCCTAAACAAAGCTGCTCCTGCCACGTACTACTAGTGATACATTGCATTTATACTGCACAGGCATAGCTGCCTGCCCATGGAAATACATTCAGACAGAAGGGAAGTGGAAATGAGTTTGCTGATCACACAGCTGCCATCACTGTCTTCATCATAACTCCCCGAGGGAAAGCTCATTTTGGGCAGAGATTCGTCCCAGCACAGGCCTTGTTTACTCATGACCAAACTTCTACCTCGAGCCTGAGTGAAGGGCTCATTCCCCCTCACACACTGACAGGGCTCCTCTTCTCAAATGTTGATTTTAATCACAAGAATTACCCTTACTAACAATCCCAAATCAGACACTTAGAGTACATATTATTTAGATTTACCCAAGGGAGTCCTTTTTGTCTGTTTTGCTTTGAAGTTAAGAATCTCTCACTCTTACTTTGGATCTCCTTGAAGGAAGGAGAAAAACATCCAAAGCAGGCTCTGCATTCACCCTCTCACTATGGCCAACTCCAATGAATAGTCCTGGTAGTAGAATTGCAGTTTAAGGTCTTTTGGAAAAAAGCTTAAGGTGCCAATGACCTTTAACCTCCTTTATCCACTCACACAAGCTCTAGGAAGGGATTAAAAGGATGTGGTATAAGTCAGGAGGAGTGTGTTTGGACAAGCAGTCTGCATTATGCACTTGGCTATTGCTGTCAGCCCTTTATATAACTTGTTTTAATAATGAGCAGAAAAATTGCTCTAAATATTCAGTGCATATAAAAAGCCAATAACAGCCCTCTCTGAAGCACAGGAAAATGTGTACACTTGAATGGAAAATTTTAATTTGGCAGGCTTCAAGTTATATTGGTATTTCTAACTTTCACATCAAGAGGGACCATAAGCTGACACCTCGCTGGGGACATCTCTTGTCAGGAGAGTCAGGTGATCTCTGCACAGTTTCTACTCAGTCAAAAGTTAACATTTTTTTAGGTCTGGATTTATACAACCTACTCTCCTCAAAGTATTTCCCATCAGGTCCAGAGGAGAAGTGTTCCAGTCAATCATAGCCAGATGTGCAGCCCATAAGTGGGCAGCAAACGTAGCTTCAAACCAGTCTTAGACCTGCTTTAATTTACACTGGAAGAAGTAGGGATGAGGGAAAGCTAGTTAAAAATACTGACTGGCTTGGCGATTATGTGAGCAAAAATAGCTGTGACTTCTTGCCACAAAAGCTTCAGCAATTACAGCCTGGAGGCCTGGCTATGAAGTCCCAGGACAACCATGATGGATGGATTGTACTGCCTTCATGCTTTTATCGAGGGATTGGAAAAGAGAAGTCATCCTTTTTGTTTTGTGAGCCCTCTCATCTCACTAATGGCCATATTTTACTATAAATTGAATGCCACAAGGAGTGTAAGTCCAGCTTTGGACATTTTTCTCACTCCTTAGAGGAGTCCTAAATCCATCTGGGCACAGTTCGCTGAAATGCTGCTGGCAAAAAGAATGCCTGAAAGGCAAAAAAGAGCAAAATGAACAGCAATAAAGGTTGAACCTGCCCAGATGAACAAGGATATGTGATCTGAGGTAATGTCTTCCTCATTGTTCTGCATATTAAAAAACCGATCAATAACAAATAGCAAACATCAACTCTGTAGCTCAAGCCATGATATTTCCATGGTTTATATTTTAAAGACTGAAGTATAGTTTGCACTGAAACTATAAGTATGCTTCCATGATGATATACGAATTACAGCTCTTATGAGTTATCTTATTTTGGGTACTATCACCTTCTGCTCCAGTGTCTTCACGGTGGAATTAACCTAAGCCATTTTACTTTGCATTTGTGACACACTAGGCACACAGCGGTTTAGTTCCTATTTCTGATATACAGGGTCCTTGCACAACTTAAACTCACATTCCAAGTATTTTACTTACTACCGGTGCAGCAAAAGCACTTCATAGGATCAGAGTGAAAGGTTCAGGGGGAAATCAGTGCTCATACAGGTTGCTTTGGCAAGAAGAGGACACATCACAGTACAGACCTTGCTCTCATTCTTCCTAGCTTATTCTCACATCTCTTCATTGCTTCCCATGGTGCTACTTGTGATTATTGAAGGTATAAGCAGGAGTAGGAAAAGGTAGAAATTGCTTGGAAACAGTCTTAAGAGGAATGCAAAAATAATAAAAAACAAATCAACCAGAAAAGGAGGGGTGGGGCGAGTGGTGTGGAGTGTGGAATTTGTGGAAGTAGGACAAATTGGTTAGGGTACTAAAGCCAGCCGAAGGCACAAACACTTAGTATTATTCCACATAAACACCAGTTGAGAGCACCACTGGGAAGAGCTACAACCCATCTGGAAAGAGGGGTGGCCATGAGTGGAAGTAACGGGTCAATGGGACACTGTCCCTAAAACATGACATGAGACACAGAAGTTTGCAAACAGCTGGCATCGTACATACTTGCATGCACATGTGGGCAGACAAGCCCACAAAATTTTGGAGCAGTACTGCCCAACCACTCATTCGGCAAAGCAACAAAGTTTTGGACTGAATACAGGAATGAGTCAATCATAGACCTAGAGATGCTGAATGAACTAAACAACCCAAGGGTTTACATGTTAGTGAACATTGATAAACACATCCAAAAATCATCTACAACCTTTATATCTTTGTGGGACTCATGATAAAAATCCAGCAGCACTACAGAAATACTTCTTATTCTATTCCCTCCTCTTTCCTTTATTGTTTGGTAGGAACCCTTAATGCCTTGGCAGAGAAAGGAAAAAAGGTACAGAGATCGAAATGGCAAAAACTGCTCACAATTATCAGCTATCCCTGGTGTAGAGAGTAATGCAGCAGAACACAGGCTTCAGTTGAAAAAAGCTTGACAAGCAAGTTATTTCCTGCTTTTAAAAGTGTATTTCTGGGCTCCAAAATATACTGACTAATTATAAGCATTCAGAAAGATTCCAGAAATATATATAAGCCATAGACAAGATTATAATTTTGTCCAGTATATTATGCTGAGTCACCTGCATTGATATTCCAAAGTCAGGATATTGGCTTTGTCTGAAAGTGGCTAGTTAGTCTGAATCTATGGCTTCTACTGCTACAGCAACCCATCTTTGTCTATCTTTATGTGCTGTGCAGTCTATCGAGATTCAGCCAAGTACATACTTTTGTCTAGCAACTCCAACAAGGTCAGGATTGAAGGACACAAAAGACAGGAGCTTGGTTTTTTTGAGCTACTCTGGTGCACATCATGCAAGTGTCTCAATTATACCCAACCTATTCTCACCATGACCCACAAACATCTGTGCTTCCATGAAGGTGCATAAACGTATCTCAAGACAACAGATTCACTCTTGTACTTTTGTCAAGGTGTAGCAAACAGTGAAAAGAAGGTGATGTCAGGGAAGTATCAACCAAGCAATGTTTATGCTCAAGTTTATGCTCACCTGCTAAAGATCTGAAACAATCTCTTGCCAGTATTACCAAAAAAAAAAAAATCACAAGTGTCCTATAAGGTAGGAGATGTAGCCTGAGGCAGTGCCAAGGAACATATGTGACTATTCAGGTGACCACTTCCAGCTCAGTATTCTAAGTCATCCCCTGCAGTGTCCTGAACGTCTCTGGCAACAAGATGATTAGTTCTGGGAACACATTTGCCAAATCACTTAGCACAAGTTGTGCCATTGCTGCTCTTTGCATGAATTTTTGGCACCGATACTGGGATATGCCCACACAGTGCTGTCCAGTGCTCTACAGCATGACAGGAGCCAGCCAGGCCTCCTGCAGCTGCCACAACCATGCCAGCCAGCCTGGCTAACTTACACCAATCCTTAGAGTACAGGCAGTACAAATGGGATGGTGAGAACCGTGTCCAGAACACCTGTACTTTGCTCTTTCTAGTCCACAACCAAAATGTGCTCCACCATCAGCCCTGAGCTCCCATTACCAGCCCCTGTTTTGTTTAACTGCTTGTAACAGAGATCAGAAAGGAAAAATTCCCTATAGGGAGGATTACTAATTTACTGAAATCCTGCAGAGACTCAATAAAATCTGCAATAAAATAAAGCATGCCCTGGAGTCTTCATAAGACCAGCAGGGTTTGAGAGAAAACAGGTACACCTAAGCCGTCACTGCTCTTCTTTGCAGGGATTCAGCTCTGTGGAAAAATGCAACACTGATTCATGAATCTCATCCAATTTTTTTTTTTTTTTTTTTTTTTTTTAACTGGGCTGCTGCCCAAAGTACTCTATTAAAAGAATTTCCTTGATTCAAATTATTTTCTCATTTTAGCTTTCTGGAAGTGGATTCTCTCCACTGACCAAATTTGTTATTTTGATTATTCACTGTTTCCATAAGTAAGGAAATGCTATTCATTTAAGGGGTGGAGTGGCAGCTTTAAAGCATGATTCTTCACAACAGTGAATTTACTTTTTCATTTGCAACTCATCAAATTTGCAAGTAGAGTGTGGAACTTTGTTCAGGTCTCAGTTCACTATTATGCAGTCATGATTAAATCAATCAATCATTAATGGGAACCTGAAAACCTCAGAATTTTATGTTTAAAATGCTGCTCCCAGCTGCAGTGGAACTAGCTTTTCGTGTGTTACAGCACATTACATTGGAAGTATCTGAGAATTCAGCCCAAAGCTTTTTGGCATGCTATTTCAGACAGAGCCTCTCGAGCCCCTCTCTCCTTCTTCTTGGATTAGGCATATTTCCTGGATGATCATTAGGCACATATAAGTAATCTCAGTCACCATCTATCACGAACCGAAAGAATTAAGCTAGTTGATATGCACAGACCACTTCATAAATCAGATCTGTCTCAGAGGCGTTGCCTGCTGAGCAGCTATAGAAAGCATATCCTGAAGGGTGGCACTTAAAAGCTAACACACTATTTACAAAACCGAACTAATTAAACTAATTCTTTCACCCAGTGTATCAACCAAACACAGTATCAAAGTGCTGAAAACTGGCATATAAATTCTCAGTATATCAATGCTCTCAAGCCGTTAGTCTCTTCACAAGAGCTACACAATGAAGACCAAGATGATCTAAATTCAAGACCAAGCCCAGGATCCTTGAATACAGAAGCAAAAGTTCCTATGTCTCTGTTTAAAGATCAGAGGCTTGGACATCAAAGCTCTTTAGATATCTACTGAGATTTCTAAGAACACCTAGCCAGGTTTGGTACTTAGGCGAAAAAAATGGGATGGTAGTACCTACCCTGTGTGAGCACATCTGAAAAATTTGCTGGGCAAATACCAGCTTTATTCAGTGACCAAGGACTGTGTAAGGTCCAATTTCCGGTCTCACAGCTAAAAGCTGAGTATTTACACATGTTCCTGTCCCAGGAAGGTGGCAGACAGCCACACTATTTTCCAGCATGGTCTAGCCCTGCAGAGTCGGAGGGTCTGAGCACGTAATACTCAGCAAAGAGAAATCCCATCTGTTGTTCTTTATTGATTTTCACAGTATGCGACACGGACAGAGATCATGGAAGAATAAGCACATGTCAGGCAACCCACACTGTTGAGAGAAGGTTCCTCAAAGCCCTAGTGTTCCTAGCATTAAAAAAAAAAAAAAAAGGTGTCATTCATCCACAGAATTAAATGTAATATACATCCAGGTCCTGGTGTTTACCCAGAGTCCTAGAAACCCACCCTGAAAATATGATCAGAACACCCTTTCACGAAACGGTCTTGCCAAACAGACTGCTCCTGGTAACTTCAAAAGGTTTACCTTGTGCGAGCTCTGCCCAGTTCTGGGACAGCAGATCACATAAGGACGTGCTACATGTTTGTAGCAACACAGCTTTAAGGGACACTAATTTAATATACCAGGGATGTTTATGCTTCCAAAAAAAGCCAAGATTGAAAGCAGAAGGAAGGAATGCTGCTCCTAAACACTTGCTTTTTCCAAAGTCTAGTCCTGCAACTCAGCTACCATTTCACTGAGGAGGGTGATGTGTTTGCACTGCAAGTTTTGTCAAGAAGACATAAGCAATGGTTATGCAGTAGTGTGAGAGACTGTTCTCATCTACCTGATGCCTTTAAAATCACTTTCTCTGTGGACAGTACTTCCAAGATAGAAATAAACACTGGTACCACAACCATGGGGAAAAAAAAAAAAAGCAGCAGCAATAGTTAGAGAGGCTTGAAGATCCTAAACTCCTCACAACACAGCTGCCATTACCAGCTCTGCCCCACACCCAGAACTGCTCACTAAGCCCGAACTGCTCTTTAGACTGAACAGTAGAGGCCATGAGGTACTGCCAGGCAGCCTAACTACTGTGCTGCTTCCGCTATGCAGGCAGGCAACGTAAGACAGGGGAATCAGAGCTTCATGAACTGTATGCTTTCATACTGAGCAGGCAAAGGAAGAGCTTGCTTTGTGCTTCAAAAAAAACATGAAAAATTTTGATGTCAAAGCATGTAACTATGCCTTCGGTAATAAACCACTGTCCAGCTTCTTATAAAATACAGAAAAAAAATCAATGAACAGAAAAAGACAGCCCTCTTCTTCACGATAACATTGCATGATTTTATATTTTTAAAAAGGCACACTGATAGAGATATAAAATACATAACACAATTATAAGAAACTTCTTTGCTTGTACCTCTAAACCCCTCTTTAGGTTTTAAAATGGAGGCCTCCTTCCTTGTTTTGAGCACACTTCCTCTGTATTTCATGAGGTGGGGGCTCCCTGCTGCTTGAGAAAGTTCCCGTTATAGAATGCTGAACAATGAGTTTGGAAAAGTTTTGATTGATAATAGCTTACATATGGTACTACAGAAAAGGAGTCTATTTTAAGTATCATTCTTCTCTGAGAAGGGATTTTAAAGAGGCACCATGTGTTCTGAACTTGCTGGCACGTTGAGCCTCCTCCTCTCAGAGCCTGCCTCTGGAACTGCTCCCTGGTTTGTGACAGAAACGTACCAGTCCACCATAATCCTTACCAACAGTCAGAGTGGTGGAAGTACCTTGTATTTCCTACGCTAGTGAGGTTTTGAGGATATGGCAGGACTAGTGTGTAACATGCAATTCTGAAAACATTTATAGGCTGTTATCGGGTATATGGATCCAGAGTAATAGATATATTTCTTCCACTTAAACCCAGAGAAAAGGGAAAGACACTTGGTCATCGTTCAAGCCGACTCTCCTCCCTAGTGCTTGAGGTTTTTTAACGTTTAGTACATTATTACAACGAAATAGGAACTTTAGTTAAAAGAGACATTTTGAAATTTATTTGACCAAGTATCAGGGAAAAGAAAGTGTGTGAAACCTTTCTGTTAAGATAAGTCTTCAGGTCTTTCTCACTTTTCATCAAGATCTAATCCCAAAGCAATGTTAAAGGCATCACACTGACACTTGTTACCTTTCAGATAAGAAGTTCATGTTTCTGACCATAATCAAGGATTCCAGGAATTTTTCTTTCAGCAAATAATTGGCAGGAAGGACACAGTGACCTTCCAACATTTCAACCTGCATTGAGAGCTGTCTGCCAACTTAAACTTTGCCTACAATTTCCATGATTACACAGCATTTCCTTTCCTAAAGAGCTGCATTGCTTTATGAAACTTTCTAATATTATTCACACAGAGGGGTGAAATAATCCCTATCAACTTTAGTAATTACAAAAATCTCAAATATCAAAGTAAGATTATACTTATAAAATTCTGTAAAAGAAGTATTAGTTTGTAGCCATTTATAAACACTTTTGCAAATGTCTAAATCTATGACAAGTCACTTGGAACTAAACAAAAACAGAAGCAGAAGATTGGGGGGGTTGCTTACAAATTCTCTCTGAATTAAATATAGTTTTTACAGATACATAATCAATATTGTTCATGTACAAAACTGTTCACAGTAACAAGATCACTAACAATTATCTGTCATCTGTGATAAAGCAGATGACAGTGATTCTGTTTTCTGGGTATCTACAGTTTTTTGTGACAGAAGCAGCACAAAGGACTTCAGAAGTGGCTGATGTGGGAAGGGAACAATGAAACAACTTACTCTCCTTTCACCATAAACCAGGTTCTTAACTTTCACATACTGATCAGCAGAGATATGCATACAGAGTTAAACTCTAAAATATTAACCAATTTACATTTTTCCTTTATGTAAGGTATGCTGATAAGTGAGAAAATGCTACAAAAAAAGCTAAGTCATCTGCTTTACTTACCCCCACAAGGCTTTTGACACCGTGATCAAACATCAGAGGTCCATAAGACAATTAATCACTGTGATGGAAAAAGATGTGGTTATCAAAACAGCAAACTATGTTACCAAGTTTTGGTTAAACTATTCAGTGCTTGTGTACTTTTTCCTAGCATCAGCATGAATTAACTACAGGCTAATTCCATAAATATACAAGGCCAAAGTTATCTGTAAGTACAGACCATTATTTTGGTCTAAATTAAAACCACCTGAATTTTAATGCAAAATAATGAAGGCCGTGTGCACATCCATTCATCCAGAGTTCAGTATTTTTTAAATTTCTAGTCAACAGCTGTGCCTTCTGCCTGATTCAAAGTATTTTCTTAAGGAAATTAACTTCACTGAGCTTGTAATGCAAGTAAGCAAGTAAATGAACAAAACAGCTTAGCACTGGACAGTGTATAATGTTAGCATCATTGTTCACATCTCTGGAGACAATTGTGCTCATCAGTTTAAACGTACTGTTTGTACAGCATTCACAGCAATAGCTTGGACAGGGAATATCAAAAGCATTAGTTTAGGCAAAAACCTTGGCAGAAGCACAGACGTCAGCTTTACATCATAATCCTGTGCAATGAATCAGGACATTACGAAGGACAAATACCTCAGTGTCTCACTGACAGGTCCTGTCATTGTAGAGGTATTTTACATTGTGATATTTTCCTTACCCTTATGAGAGCTCCTTCTTGCCCCTCAGTAAAACTTCCCTTTTCCCTTCTGAGCAAGGACACAAGCAGCACCTTTTAGACACGTAGCACGAAGGTATTTTGCCAATTCAGGGAATATCAAAGAGCCCACCCACAAACTCCTTTCCCCTGATATTCCTAACTCCAGGAACAATGTTTACTAGAAAGGCAAGTCATTTGCCTGGAAGAAAACAGGGAGTGGATAAATGCTACCACCAGGGAGCATTTCATACTCTCCATAAACAGTCAATTCAAGTTAGTGCTTGCAGACTCACAGAAAGTAACTGCGATGCTAAGGAAAAACATATGCTTTCCATACAGAAACAATAAAAGCTTTCCAAAACTGTCTTTCAAGATGCTCTTTCTTCTTCAGCCTGAGCCAATGCAATCTTATTAGAGAGAGTCATTTGGGAGAATCACGCAAAAATGCCTGCCTCAAGTGGTGCTGCATTGTTCCTTGCAGCGTTCTGAAGCCGTTTCCTTTTCGATGAGCTATGTTGATTACATCCTGTGCTTAATTTCTTTTTCCAGAAAAGATTCCCTAACCTGAGTCAGTTTGCCTGAAACACTGCTGCTCCATTCCTTGCCTCTGCCACCTCACCATGTGAGATACAATCACTTCAGGAAGGAGAGAGACACCACGCCTGTCCTGACCGCCTTTATTACAGTCCAGACAAGCTGGTGGCCTAGCTGGTAGAGGTCAGAAGGGAGTCTGGGTCTTGCATGGCTTGAGACTTTGCATCTCAAAACCTAGGACTGCAGCTAACAGAGACCTTTGAACCACCACTTCCATCCACTGCTTCTCTGCAATAGCCTTCCCATAAGCATCTTAAATGGATAATGCCAAAATTAGTGTCCAGAAAAAAATGCAGCATCTCGTAGAAAAAGGATTTATTTATTTTAAAGGAATGACGATAAGACATTAAGACGGCTTTTGAATAGAGACACTGAACAGATTTACCAACTGGAAGTTCAATGGTAACTAATAGTGACACACAGGCCACCACATAGAGATGTCTACCTATGCAGCCATGAGCACCGTAAAAGTCATGCTAACCAATAATTACATCCTTCACAATTTGACCCCAGTTGCCTTAAGCTAACCCAAATAAACTATTTTTCAGTTTGGGCCTGCCTCTCAGTCTGATCTCTAGAAGCAGTAACAAATTTCAGGTAACAGGCAGGCAGAGGGTTAGAAATTTAGTCTTAAAAATTCCCTTGTTACTTCAGAATCCTTGTTAATTCCTCCAACCTTCCACAGATGCATAAGTGTCTACACATACATGAGTAGAGGTAAACCATACAGACTTTATTCTAGGGCAGGAACTGAACTGCTCAAGGGGATTCTCTGTTCATTGGAAAAAGGGATCCAGTTCCATTGCATAGCCTACGTTTGGTCTAGCGAGAAGTAAATTCTCTAATGACAAAATTGTCTGTAATATTCTAGATAGGGGAACATACACCTGGCAATTTAAATACAGAGGGCTTTTTTCTTCCCCTCCATTTGCACATACATCAAACATTTTGAGGAAGAGTTTGCCATACAAGAACATCCTTCGCACTCTGAGTTTCCTACCAGGAAAAAGTAATGGGCAGGTGCTGATCTTGCTTGTAGCCAAGGGACTATTATCAATTCTAGTCTTATGGAAGATTAGTTTTTGTAAGTAGTGGGGAGTTTGGTTAACAGTTATATATATACACACACATAACTCAAGATATGTATCTCGAAGGGGAATACTGAGAGACTGTCAGTGTTCCCAGTGCATTCACATTCTTCTGGGTTGGGAGGATTAGAGATGCTTTCGCTTCCTAATTAGACTGAAGAAAGCACACAGGGCAAATTCCTTATAGTACTTTAAAATCTCCCCTAACCAGAACAGGTGGAAAAGGTTAAGCCTCAGGAGACAGCTGCTTGCAGAACTGCATTTACCTGGTTTAGACTTGAAGTGCAATTTGGACAAGAATACCACCACCTCCTTAAAGTCAGGTATATGCCACTTAGGAAAAGAGACTCTCAAGTGCCAACACACAGATGAAATGATCTAAAGCCCTTTTTTGTTTGTTTGTTTTCACAGGCAGGGCTGGTCAACTAGTTCATGCTTGTGTGTCAGCCCTTGCTCATGTTTGCAGGTGAAGATGTTACAACACCTTTGATTGTTACCATGGCTGACATGGATCCTAAACTCCCATTTCCTACAAGCACGTGAACTGGGGACAGTCTCGGTGGCATTGGAAGACACACACTCCAAGTCTTCAATGTCAGAGAAAAGCTTCCAAAAAAGGAGGCCTTTTATGAGCACACAAGTTCAGAAAGCCAGAATTAAACAAACCAAAAGCAGTCAGATCTCAGAGTTTAGTTTCTTTTACAATTAAGTCTCACAAATATTAAGCTACTACTGCCATTTTTGACTGCTTGTGGTCACCAAGACTCACAACAACAACCTGAGGGGGAAGACTGGTATATAACACCAGGATGCCAACAACTATGCAGATGATGGTCTGACATAACGAGATTCATTTGGGGACAGTGTGCTGCCCAAACAGCCATTCAACTGCAGAGACTAGGCTCCACAAGGGAGCACTGCTGCTGGAAGAAGGCACAATCCTGCAACCCAGTATTGCAGGGCTGATCTCATGCAGAGACAAAATATAAATGATTTCTCACACTTTCACTAAGCTCATGACTGCTGAACCAGGCTGATACCTGAGCAAAGAACCTAATGACTTCTGAACAGTCTGTACCCCTTTGGGAGCCCAGGCTAGGCCAGGTCTTTTTTTTTTTTTTTTTAATTAAAACCAGCAAAGAACTAACAGAGGGGGCATAGGTAGTCAAGGGCAGAGAAGGGAGAGGTGCAAACCTTTTGCTGCCCATAAATAAATTGTTTGCAGCGTGGAGCACACAGAACGTTGTGCTGACTGATGACACATGAAGATGCTGGGGAGAAGCAGCACACACTCAGCAGTACTCTACTCTCGAGGGTGAGCATGGTGAGATTTTACCACCAGTGGCTATTTTCTCTTTTCTCTAAAGGGCACAGCTGTTAAGCAGAGCCCTACATGAAGGGGGAAGTACCTTCTACTTTCCTGTTTTAGCATTTCAGGAATAGTTAATGAGAAGTCTGGGTCAGAGCTTATAAATAAGATGAAGCTTTAAGTTAAGCTAAGAAATACAGCAGAGAGCTTGCAAGAGAATGAGAGCTGTGTTTCTCCTATTTTGGCAAGCAGTACAGTACACAATTTGAACCAAAATACTTATGTGTTGCACTGTAATTCATCCCCTGCCTCTTTTCATCAATGTTCTGCACATGCCTTCCCACTCCCCTGCATCTTGACTGCCAGGAAGGTCTGACTTTAGTCCTCTGCATATCCCAGAGGACCATTAAATAGGAAAGAGAATTATAATGTAGAAAAATAAGCCACTGATACTTAAGTCTTAAATCAATATTAGAACAGGAAGCTTTAGTCTGGTACATAGGTCAGGGAAGTATTTGAAGCACAAACACTGGGCAGTTTGATTCATGGAGAGGGCTGGCTCAGAGAGCTCTGCTGCTCTGAGGAAAGCAGCATACAGCTGCTCTGCGCAGCGAGGCTGTCCCCCACACATCACCACAGGGGCTGTTTGACTGCTTCAGGACCATGTTAGGGTAAAACAGGTCTGGTTTCATGCAAAGCTGGGCTTTGGACTGCACTCGGTGAACAGAGGAATGTCATTGCTCCTGTTCTGTGACAACGCAGCACGCACAGTAAGACTCAAGAAAGCGTCCCAAGCAGTTCTTAAGAAAATGTATCGAACTGGGAAACCAAAGCTCAGATTTATAAAAGGGGTGTAGAACTAGAATTATAAAGGCTGCAATGTGAGGGGCACTCTGCTCATAATTCTGAAAAAACAAACACACACATGAAAAAAAAAAACCCACACACCAAACCAAAAAAATCCCAACCAACAAACCAAAATTCCTAGAAACCCACAAAACTTAAAAAGCAAGAGTAAACCTATGCAATGCATGGTACTCCTACAAAGTATTTGGAAGGCCTGGGGCTACTGCACTCAGCAGCACCTTACATTGTTGAGTGCCCAGGCTCCTCAGTGAATCGCAGCCTATTCTGAAGAACACTGAAATCAAAGGGACTCTTTTATAAGACTGAATAGGTTTTGAGTCATGCCTTATGTGAGCTGACTTTAGCAGTGCAACAGCCTCAAACCATTCACTAAGTCATTGAAAATCCCTAGGTAACTCAGGCCTTTGGAAAAATAGAGCCACCAGGCCTCGAACAAGCAAAATGCATGCTTCAGAAGAACATGCTAATGAAGCACAAATACTGGAGGTAGACTGTGACCTGACACAAACTGCACTAGGCTGAGACTGGAGAACTGCATCCTCTTGGCTCAGCAAGTGAACCTGGATATTCAAGACCTCCTCCCCCACCCTCCATTTCCATCTGTAAATGAACACATTAAATAAAATGCTCTGAAAGCTGCATGCAAACCAGGTTTTTCATTTAGAAAGACTGGTTACAATGGTTGGCTTATAGGGCACACATACATTAACATTTCTGTATGGCTACAACAGCTTTTTAGGAGCGGAGTGTCTTTACCTTATCCCCATTACAAATACACTGAGGGGTTAGTGCATGATAAGCACTGTTAAACCACTGCCGGTGAGCTGAGCTGGTTAAACAACCAGATATCCAGGAACATATGAAGCAGTGTAGCAAGAATGAAAAACAACTGTCCTT
Organism: Rhynochetos jubatus; assembly: GCA_027574665.1. NCBI lineage: Eukaryota > Metazoa > Chordata > Aves > Eurypygiformes > Rhynochetidae > Rhynochetos > Rhynochetos jubatus. The sequence continues at coordinate 14,173,171 of CM050654.1, read as the reverse complement.
TAGGAAATTCATTACACCTGAAAACTAAGCATGAGGAAGGTAAGCAAAATGGAAACAAACGTATAAACACCAGGATTATTTTGCCAGCGTGTCATATATATACGCATGCCTTCTGACCCCTCTGAGGTGTTTACGCTTTATGCCACACGGGGACTTACTTTGGTGTAGTTTATTTTAAAAACTACCTAAGGATGCCCACACACAGCTCTGCAGAGCATGGTTTAAGGATTTTTGCAGACCCATCCCAATATAACATTCACCATGCAGCAGCTTGCACACTGTCTGAAGAAATTTCATGCAGCACAGTCTACTCTTGCTTGGGAAGACAAAATAAAATGGGAAGAATTACAAACCCCTATCTCTCCTCAGCACTCTCTTCCCAGGGACAATACTTCTGTATTCCCAAAGTGACTTTTCCTCCACATTTACATGGCATTGCTCATGTGCATTGGTGGAAATCACCATTAGGAATATTCTCAATGCCTTATTCCAGCCTAGTAATGGGACAGAAATTATAAAAAGCTATTTAAGCAAATGATAACAACCACACTACATTTAAATCCTCTGAACACACACAGTGTTTCCTGTTTAGGATCTTGTGATCTGCATTTAGGGCCAGACATTCAGATATCCACTAAAAATACATTCTTTCTGGACAACTTCTAGAGGGAAGAAAAAACAGAAGAGGAGAAAGTGTAGAAAACACAGAAGATGAACTCAAAACCAGAGTTGTTTCACAAACTAAGGAGCATAAGAAGTTAATCTAGAGTTAAACTGCTAGAGCAGACTGTAGGACTAATGCGCAAGTGTTTGATGCATACCAGAGAACCCTGAATGAGAAAAGGCATGTGAATAAAATATGACTCAATAAGATAATTCATGTTGAAATGGCAGGACTTTAATTATGTGCGACTTCAGCCCTGTGAACATGAAGCAGGAAGCACCTCAGGCATTTAGGCCCTGATGACAGAAGTTACAAATGTATTCAGTGATTTACTTTATGAAACATTATGTTGGATGCATTTAGGGAAAAATGAAACAAAACCAAGAACCCAAACAAAAACCCCAAAGACCACACATCTAGACATGGTCATCTTCAATAACCAGCACTACAAGTTTAAGAACACCTGCAGTGACAGCATCAAGCCACAGCCCACAGATACCGCTACGTTCCAAATTTCTGTGGACTCATTATTGGTTTGTGTGGCAAGGTTTTGGTAGCGGGGGGCGGGGAGCACCTACTGGGCTGATTTCTGTGAGCAGCTAGAAGCATCCCCTACGTCCAACAGAGCCAATGCCAGCTGGCTCCAAGGCAGAACCGTTGCTGGCCAAGGTCGACCCTATTGCAGTCATAATGCCTCTGCGATAACATGTTAAAGAGGGGGGGGAACCAACAAAAACAAGCCCGAAACACACAAGAGGATAGATTTTAGATTTTGCAGACAGACAGAGAGCACACAATGTGTGAGAGAAACAGGTCTGCAGATGCCAAGGTCAGTGGAGGAGGGGGAGGAGGTGCTCCAGGTGTCAGAGCAGAGATTCCCCGGCAGCCCATGGTGAGGCCAGCTGTGCCCTGCAGCCATGGAGCATCAGGGGAGCAGAGACCCACCTGCAGCCCAGGGAGGACCCCACACAGGGGAATGCCCAAAGGTGGATGTGACCCTGTGGGCAGCCTACACTGGAGTGGGCTGCTCCTGAAAGACTGCACCCCGCAGAAGGGACCCACGCTGGCCATGAACCTTTTATCGTATTTTCTCTCCCCTGCCCTGCTGAGGAGGGGAGTGACGGAGCAGCTTTGATGGGCACCTGGCTTCCAGCCAGGGTCAGCCCTCCACAGGTCAGTAAAGGCACACTGCAATAGCACTGTCAAGACTTCACAAAACAGAAATGCGGGCAAGGAAAATGGAAATATGTGAAACGGCATATGTGGATTTCAATCCAGTCTTGTTCAAGATTTACTTGGGAACATGGAGAGCTGACACATTTGGGAGAGGGATGTATATCTGCACAAAAGCTCCAAAATAGTTCCCAAATTATTCAGGAAGAAAGAAAGAATGGCAAAACAATTACGTATGGTGCTGTTCACAAAGAAAACAGGAAATACAGCCCACTAGGGAGAAATATAGGAGACTACTAAAACAGGCAGCCTGTTGTGAATGCAAACAAGAAATTAAGAGATGAGAAAGCAATTCAAAACTTCCCCCACAACAGCTCTTAGAACCCACAAAGTCCAGCAAACCAGCACAGAAGCAAGCAAGCAAGACTATGTATCTAATTGAATCCTTTTTAAATCCTCTTCCCTTTCTGGCTTGTTCTACACCCCAATGGAACAGGGAGGGTTCTTGAAGCAGACGTCTAGGGAAAGCTCAAGAAAAATTTTAGCACTAAGGAAAGATCATGTGAATGTAAGTTACAGGGGCATTGTCTTAGCAAAACAGCAGAGGCTAAAGCAAACAATCAGGTCTTTTGTGCTCAAACAATCGGCTGGATTAGTGCTTGAATGGACACAGAAATTTTACATATCAAATAAACTGTACCGAGAGTTAGGATATTGCTTTACAAAGGAAGAATATGACCAGAGCCCTGTGCAGGACCATGGTACTCTGCCCAATTTGCAGAATCACTTGCATCCAGACAGGCCTTGACTTCAAGTGACACAGCTATGCCTGTCCCAGCAGAGACATGCAGACAAGGAGCATAAGAAGAGCTCAAGAAAATCAGAAGAGGAAACTAATGCTGGCCTTTCTCTGGCATTTTCTGAACGACTGACTCAGCAACTTTTTTTTTTTTTAATTAGCCTTGGGCATAATCTTTGAAACACAGATTTATTTTTTTTCTGTGAACAGGATGAAAGAAGTCATTACTTCCTGCACCACGAAGAAAGGGAAAAGAGTAAGAAAGAAGTGAAGAGCATACCAAATATAGTAGAAATACTAGGAACACACAGGGTTAAAAACAGATTGAAAAGAGACTATGGTGGTACTGTGTCACTGGACAAAAAACCAACCAAAACAAAAAAAACCCAAACACCTAAACAAGGAAAGAAATCCTTACTGCTCACACACAGGGTCAGAAATAACACTAGGAAGAAATCTCAAGTATCTCTGCTGCTATGCTTAACAGAAGGGAGATCCTGCAAACCAAGCTTGAGAATACATAAATAGAAGTGTGAAATTAAAGACAGTTATTCCAACACCAGATAAGTACAGCATGCTTATCTGCAGAGGTATGCTCAGCTCTGGTTAGGCTAGACCTAGTTTCTTCCTGATAACACTGAGATTATCCTACTGTTATCATACAATCAAACCAAATTCTATTGCCTGTTTAGGCTGCCAACATGCTAGTGAAAAGGAGAATTTCTCGTAGGATTCTGAGGTGGTGTCCTGACAGGAGCAAGTACAACATTGATATTTCTGAGAAAAATTACCTACCTTTCAGCAGAGATGAACAACTAGAGAACAACATCAGAACAATGTGCAGTCAGAACACTGACCCTCTCACAATGTTTTGGTTTAGCTCACTATTTCTAAACTGACTTCTGTTTCAGGACTGTTACAGCTTCTGCTCTAAAGAGTCAGAGTACATACAGCTTCCTCTTTACATGATCTTGCATTACCATCCACCTTTGATCCCCTTCCTCTCTCTACTTCTGCTAGTATCATTTCACAGATTTTGCCAGAAGGATCCACTAGATCACTTCAGCAGATCTCCGGTATAATGCAGGCACTACCTTTCACTCAGCTACCGCTGCCAAAACGCACACACCTCAGTGAGATGAAAGCAAGACATTAAACTGTGTGGTGCAGGAGACCCTGCAGCACAAGCTGCACCCAGGCATGCTGTACAGGCAGAAAACTAGGCAAAATACACACTGATGATTCCATCAGGAAATGATAGCCTCCACTGCAGAGAAAGACAGTGAACCTTACCAATCTGGCATTCTAAAAACCTTCTTTCCAGCCCACAATCTGAAAGTGGAATATGAAACATCTAAGAATGTCTGCCCAGATAAAGAATCCGCTTTTCCCTTAGATGTCTATACTATCTCGCAGCAAAGGAACACTTTCTTCAGCCCTGATTAACTCCTGGTATGTAGGAGACAATAAAAGACAAAATACAAAAAACACCACCACAGAATAATGTGAATGGTAAGGGGAAAAAGTCCTCCCTCACAGTAGAAATCATGCTACCTAAGATTTTATTACAATTACTGCTTTAATGCAGTAAGATTCAAAATACGATTTGCTTCTGAAAATGCAAGTAGATACACAACCTAATAGCTTGTAATCCAAGCCATGACAACTCTACCACCTTTACAAATACTTGTACAAATGTTTTACTATGCTCTTGCAGAGGGCTAGAACCTTAGAGCAAGAGTGAAAACACAGTTTAATTCTCTCACCAGTGGCTTGCACCATCCTTTCATAGGCAGAGGTTAAAGTACAACAGCAGCAATACTGCCTTCTGAAAGCACTTCTCAGCGCAAATCCACCGTGAATTCTGCGTACAAGTAATGGCAATCCTAACCCACAGCAACAAGCAGTGTGCACTGCATCCAGAGGGTCAGCACTTTCTCTGGTGTTCTACCTTATGAAAAATACTTCCTCTCAGAGAAAAAAGGTGACTTAATGACACAAATGACAAAAATGTAGGGAACAGGCTAACAGCTCAAAAGGTTCTGCTATAGGGGGCTGAGGGACTGTCTCCCCACTGGCAATTTAGAAGCACAAAGCACCTGACTGAGCTCATTACAGATTTTAATAATATATGTACTTAAACATACAAGAAATGAGATTTCAGGCAGCTGCCAGTCCAAGGTAGATCTCTTCATGACTTAATTTCCACCCCAATCATGACAGCAGTGATTAGGTGTTCCAACTGTTTAATGGTCAATTAAGCCATATGACCCTTGCATAACATAAGTTACTGCACAAATTCATTTTCATTAGCTTGCTCTTCACTTTATATTGTAGTCTGTCAACCTTGTTCCCTCTGAAAGTATGTATCAAAATCCACCAACCATTATTTATCAGTTCTCAGTTTAGAAAACAATATACACTATAAAAGATAACAGGTCATGACCTTGTTCGGCTGTACTTCAGAAAGAAGCTTGAAGGTCCTCAGCCAGCATAACACCACCTGCAAGCAGAAACTGATGTTCTGACAGACCCGCGGGCTTTAACAAGGCTACCCACATACTCAAACTGCAGCACAGAAGCTTTACTCTCCAGAATTGGCAGCTTTCTCTTAAGTTATGGATGCTGCACTTGCCAAGCAGTTCCAGAAAGTTCAGAAGAGAGGAATTATTAAGGCATTTCCCTGCCTCCCCTTTTTCATTCCTGATTTCTAGGGATGTGCCAGCTGCTAATTAGTGTAAGGCAGAGACAGCCTGTGGCTGGCTCTGATTACCCACCGCTTTACCTGGGCAGCCTCTCCCATGCCTCCCCAATCAGGCTGTGAAATCTCTGCACCCTTAAGGTTGCACTTCAATAATAATCTCAGAAACTCAGATCCTTCCCTCGCACACAAACCTGAGTAGACGTATACTTATGTAAAAGCTTACTGTCAATTACAAAATATAACTCAGAGGAACATTCAAGTCATCATTTGTTTCCCTACACATGCCAAATCTCCAGGCAAAGGGCTGCATCCTTGGTGAAATGCCAGCTCCTCTGCCAGGTGTAACAGCAGCAAATGGGGGGTGTAAGATTTCCAGTGCTAAAATGGCAGATTCGTCCACGTGGACACTACTGTGATCTGACCTTGCCTACACATGCGCTTTGCTTTGCTTTTCCTGCTTCTTTCCCTCACAGATCCTGAGCACTGCAGTACCAAGCTCACTACCAAGAGTCTTGTTATGTGACAGCAGAGGAAGGCAGAAATGGTACACAAGAGCAACTACATGTCCAATTTTAGCTCACCTCTATTTCTGACAGAGTAAGTTCAAAGGCGGCAAAGTTGTTCAGTCTGCTCCAATTAAAAGCCATGACAGTTTTCCCATCAACTTCAATAGGGGGACTTTATATTAGGAAAGTCATACCTCATTGAATTCAGACAAGATACACTCAAAAGACCAAGTTATGACAAAGGGAGTATTTTCAACAGTACATAGCGCTCAACCTCCATCCTATTTGGCAGGACTGTAAAAACCCAAAAGAATAGCACATCAACAATGGGGGAAAAAAAAGAAGGAAAAAGACAAGGAGGTAAACCTCTATGACTTACTGTGGTCAGCACTCACTGTGCAACTCCATTTGGCCCAGCTGCATTTTCCTTAGAATGAAAGGGCAGCTACATACGCAATCCTTGCTTTTCTAACAGCCAAGTACCTGTGCCTGGTCCAGTGCTTAGAGACCAACTCTCACATCCATGTGGGAAGGAAGGATGAAACTGGAAAAACTTCCTGTTACACACACCTGTATCCCATCTCATATAAGCTGGGAGCCACCATGTGTGCCCAGCCCCTGAGGAATCTCAAAGGCCCCACCTGCAGCCCATGAGGCAGAAAACCAGTTTAACCACACAAATGAGAAGCACAGGACCTGTGAGGTTTTGAAGGAGTATGATTGCTATTGTGACAAACAATATGATTCATACTACTAAATAGCTTTCCAGCCATAAGACCTGAAAATAATTAACTAAATGTAACCTAAAATGAAGGTTAGGTCAAGCTTGAACATGCCTTCAAAACTGGAGAAAGTTGAATGTGGCCTTCAAATTAATCTGACAATGCTGCGACAAGAGGGAAAGGAGCCACAACCAACATGATAAACATACTTTAAAATGTGAATATGAAACCAAGGTTTGCTACTGTCAGACACTAAAGTGCCTGTGTGAAGTCACACACAGAACTCATCGTTCTCATATTAAGAACACTGTTAAATTGCCACTTTAAAATGGGTAGACACTGCAGAGAGAACACAGGACACTATCATTGACTCTGGATGAAAGCCAGTAAGAATATCAAGACTTCTTAATAATACAAGCCTAAATGATTTAAATAGCACTTAAATGAGAATCAATGCCTCTACTATCTTCCTCTTTATCGCCCTTAACTCCCACTAATGCCAGTCACTTCCCAGCCACAATAGCTTTGTGCCCAAGGCCATCTACTGGTGAGTGAGCTGTGCAAATTAATGGGGTTTTTGTTGGCCAGATTTAATTAGTGCTTCTCAAGATTTAGACATGCATGGAAACTGTGCCAAGCAGCTGTTTACAGCCGAGCAGTGTCAGTAATTAGTAAACATGACCAGTTTCAGATGAACAAATAAATAAATGAAAGCTTCCGAAACTCCACGAGCCTAAAGAAACATGATTTCGTCCAGGGGAGAAGGTGGTGGTACTTTGAATCTCCATCCCCAGTTCAATTGTAGTCCAGACAGCTTGTGACCTCACTGTTCTGTGTAACATGAGTCAGAAATGTCAGTGTTGCTAACAGAGATACAAATTTCACCCTGAAAATCACTACCAGACCTGGTAATACCATTTTCAAGAATTACTGGAGTCTGAATTAAGAAGTTTAGAGGTTAAAAGTGCAAATATTTTAAATCAGTATGTATGGGGATTTACAGGCTGTACACCATAACTACAATTGTACTTGTCCTCCTGACTTAAAGCAACAGAAATGGAAGTCAGGAAAAGAGATGGAAGGGAAATAAAGTACACCCAAATACTTACACACTGTGACTGCTAAGGTAACCTCTGAGAGAAATCAGCAAGTTTGGGAACACAAGCATGCTGTGACACAGAGATACACACAGTTTTCTGGTGTTCAGCATCATTATTCCTAAATCATGAAGATGTTTCTAATAAAACATTAGCTTTAGGTCTTCTTTAAAATTCTGTAACACTTAAGTTAGCGTCATGATTTTCAGAGTAAGTTGTTTGAACGGCAGCACTGGAAATCCCTGAATTACAAGACAATATTCTCGTCCATCTTTGCCTAAGATCACGATGAAGCAAACTTAACCCTTTACTTCATCCTTTTTGCCCTGAGAATTTGGGACAACCTTTATAAGAAATGCATTCACTAAGAGCTAGCTTGAAGACACTATAAAACACTTCTAGTCTTGGGTAATGGGTTTGGGTAGATACTTTCGGCTGGCAATGTAGAAACCAGACATTCCAGATTTGCCTTAACAAGTGACATGGAAGACAAGTATTTCCACAAGAGATAATGCAGATGCCGTGACACATGCCCTTCACTGACATTCACTTCAGTCTAATTAATTGCTTTGACAACCAGATTTATGACAGAGAATTTATGGATGGCAGGTAAAAAGGAGAGTCAACGCTTCCTGTAAACTTCCATGCCCTCATCTTTAAGATGTACATTTGTCCATTCCTTCCAAGTTGGGTTTTTTCGGGTTTTTTAAAAATTTTTTTATTTTGGGGTGGGGGTGGTGTGTTTTTCTGAAACCAGTATTAGATTGTAAATCCAGTTTAATTGCACCAGTTTTATTCACTGTAGAAGAAAACCACTTTCCAGTATGGTATGCTGATTAATTTATGTGCCTTTCCAATTTATTTATTGTGCAGTAAGGCCACCTCTGATGGAATAGTCTCCAGGATGATTTTTTCAATTAAGATTAGAGCAGAAAAACGCCCAAACATCCAGAAGCTTTGCCCCCAACCTACAGCACAAATACAACTTTGAAAGAACAAATCAGCACATGTAAATTTCCAACAAAATCTCTTTCTCCAGCAAAACTGTGTTAGCAATTTGGAGCATGTTCATATTGAGTCACAATTTTATACTCGACAAAACCACATTGTTTCATTATTAGCCATACAGAAGAGCCTACTCTGCCTTTGCTTCCAAAAATGGAGCACACACTAGTGAAAGGGCAATCCCTCATCAGTCGTGACAGACTCCTGTTTTGATATATCTCAGCAAACAAAAAATATACTAATGAAGTAATCCAAATTAAAAATTAAGATATACTAGTATTTCTAGATAGATGTTACTTCCATGTGAAAGCAAACATTCCTGAACATACACATGGCTTCACTGGTTTTTGTCATCTTTTACTCCATAATAATGACTTCTTTCAGAAGTGTATCTGCACGCTTCACTAGTGTTCTGCTAGTTTCTCCCGTTACTTTGCTAAATCCAGCTGATTGCAGCTCCCTGCAACCCATCTTACAGTGGCCAAACTGGACCTGCTACCATTTAGCATCACTCCAGCAAATGGCCCACAGAATAATAAACATTCTTCACGTTGCCTCAAACTTGTCCAGACTGACTGCATACAAAATAGCTATATATATTTTTAAATACATAATTCTATTTCTCCCCTGAAGACAAGGCGCTCTGTCATCACTGCACTTTGTCCAGAGGACATCACAAATTCTCCATTATAAGGCCAGGATGCTGCTACCATGGCAGTACAAAATACCATAATTATTTTGCGAAGATTCAACATAAAATCTTGTTGATAAGCTTTAAACTTTCTTCTCATTGCATCAAAAGTGCTCAAGTACAAAGAATTTAATTTATGTTTTCCGATCACAACTACTGTGAATCACAGTCACGCTTCCAAAACACTGCATGAATCTCTACAACATGCCTGGGTAGAAAGTTGGCTTTATCTTTAAAGTTGAGACAGGGGATTGAAAAAAAAACCCTGTTATGATGTTCTACTGTTGATCCGCATATAAAAATCTCAAGCTACTTACACCAGGGATCTCATGCTCCAGAAACAGAGATAATCTGAGAATTGGGAAATAGTTACATTGCAACATATAATGTTAATGATCTGCTCATTGACCCAACAAGCACTGCACAGGACTTCATTTAGTTTCACTGTCAGGTCCTCTTTTAAATGCATAGGTTTTGACTGATTTTTGTTTCATAAACCTTAAAACTTGGAATTGCCATGTTAGTGAACTGAAAGGAGTGTTGCTTTTATTTTTCAAAACACACATATATCTTTGAACCATTTTCCCAGTGCAATGCTGAAAGTTTTTTCTTACTCCAATCCTGTACCAGGTACTGATAATGGCTCTAACTTCCTTAATCTCAAATATATTCAAAAGCAAGATTACCTTAAAATGAACTGCTGAGGCTAGACAATCTAAGAAGTCCATCTACCTCTATTTCATCTTGCACATTACTCAGTTATATATTGTACAGTCCCTAGGGAAAAAACAAACATGAAAACATGAAGAGCCACCAGCCATGAACGTGTTTTTTATCTTCAAGTAGTACCATTTCTTCTCAGAATGTAAGAATCCAACACACCGGCCTGTGTGAAACTGCGCTGTGTAAATGCCTTGAACGAGCATTAGTGCTAATTAAACTTGTACTAGCCTGCTGCAGAGAAAAGGCTTTATTCTAGTGCTGCGGCACCATGTAGGTTTCAGAAACAATTTTGGGAAATCAAACATACAAAATTCATCCCTCTTTTGGAGGAGAGGGCAGAAAGGGAAAAAAAAAGAGAGGCCCCAAAAAAGTCTGATACTTGTTACATCGGAACATTTACAATGGTACATAAAAAGACCGTAGAAAGCATTTATTCTAATAGCCTTGGGTGTTCAATCCGTGTAATTGTCCAGTCTGGTTTTGCTCCTTCTGTGAATTCCCTTTGGAATCTGGAAAGGAAAGACAGTAAGTGAAGAGTTGTTGAAATTTGCTCACTCCTTAAAGAGCTACTAACACCAACGAGAACCATGAAGAACTATTCCACTTCAAAATTATTCCTGTAAAACCTCCTCAGACTCAGATGCTTATGCCCCAAAATGGAAGATCAAAATTAATGCTATAGTAAGAAACAAAGTGTACTGACTTGAGTGTTTTGGTTCAGATCCCACGGACAGGATCAAGCAGCCACAGTAAAGACCCTGATATCAAGAAAGGAGTCAGTTTTCGTAGCAGTAACTATGAATATAGCTTTGTGGCAGATCTTCATCCCTAAATAAAGGATTTCATGTAGTGGGATGGTAACTGCATTGTAAAGGGAAATCACACGCTATGCGTTCTACCTGAAAATTTTCATTTTTACTGAACTTCACTTTAAAAAGTAAAATATTTTCAGAAATACTTCAAAGATCAAGCTAACAGTAGTACTGAATCTCCCTGAAAGAAAATTCCAGAAAATCCATCCAGGCAAAAAGCACTGGTGCCCTCAGAGCATTTCCTTTGTTTCAGAGCTCCTGGTCATCTAGACTCCATAGTCCCTCCATTTCAAATGTGGAAGTACAAGTAATTGATTATATTGCATTTCTCTCATAAAAATCCTCACTTTTTCCAACTTCTGAGAATCTTATTTTCAGTACATTTGCCAACTGTACAGATATTTCCGCACTGCTCTGAGATCAGTACACTACTACGGACATTATTTACTAGCATTTCAGTGAAAATCCATCTACCTAATGTGTGCTTTGAGGGCGTGAATCAGAGTGGCATGAATGATCTGAACACCAGGAGATGCTGGCTTTGTTCTGCCTTTCTGCAGAGAGCGTTTGGCTAAAGAATTTCCTCTTTCCTGAGCTACTTTTTCAGCTAATTGCAGTTCTGACTTTTGTGTGGGAAGTGACAAGTCAACAGCACCACACTTGACTGCTTGGCTTGACAGCACTGCTGTCAGCTGTGCTACAAGAAATGGGAAACAAGGACTGATATTGGCCTATTTCCTAAACACTGCAGCAATATAGGACACGATCAGAAACCTCATTCAATGCTCCAACTATTGCTCTTCCCAACAGAGGAAGAGTTCTCATTAATCTTAACTCAGAAGCAAGGAAATAACATAATGACCTTAAGAGGTATATGAAAAATTTTCCCCCAGAAAAAAACCTAGAAAGCTGGATGAGAACTAAGATTAGAATCAAGGTAAATTAAAACATACCAAGTTCTGCACTGGCACAGTGTGAATGCTTTCAGTCCCCAAACTGCTTTCCACACAGCTAGCCCATGTACATGGAGAAAAGAAAAGGACAAGTAAACTTACTCATAGTTTGCTGTTAAAAGATGTCTTTTTTCTTTAGTGCTTTCATCGCCAAACACAATCTGGAAAACTTTGGTTTCACCCGGTACTTCATCAGGTAGCTTCGCATCATTCAGGTACCAGAAACGCATCAGGATACTAACAAACTTTCTTCCTGTTGGAAGTAAATCAATGCATAAGGTAGATCTCATTGGTCAAATACTCCTATTTGCAATCTAGCATGTATTTTAGTGAGACCCTGGAAGGGCAATTGACATCAGCCATAAAGAATGCGTGACAGAATCATGAACAATCAAACTGTTTAAAGCCATATTCATGCTGTTTAGCAACAATAAAGATACACTCTGTAGAAAAGTATCTATTCATCATGAGTGTTGCGCGACATTGTACATAATCAAACTGTGTGAAGAAAAGCTGGTTACGACAAGGTCCAAAGCCAACTGCTCATACCACTAAAGTATGTATAGTTGAAACTCAGCAGCAAGAGGAAAAAACAAACCCCTATCCCCCAAAACAGGAGAAAAGCTCACTTGGTCTGACAACTTGACACGCTCATTGAAAGATCCATGGTTAGATTAACCACCATCTCAACTGTGTCTGATAGTCAACACAGCACATAACGCTGGTATTTAACCAAAAGAAAAACTTGTTTGAGCTCATCAGTGGCTTACAAAAAAAAACCAAAAACACCAAAACGGGTCATCCTAGAGCAAAGTATGTTCCAGGAAGGCAAAACAGAAGTGAAGACAGCAAAATTTATTTCATTATCCAGCCTTCACTTTTCTTCTTGAAAGATACATTTTTGTTGCTGAAGCAACAGCTTTCTGCTTATGAGTAATTATGTTTGAGTGACTTGAGATTGCTTCGGACTAGTAACATAAAAATCTGAAATTACAAAAGCAGAGGAATGAGAAAGATCTACACAGAAGTCAAAACAGTACCATGACAACAATAAACTCTCAGGCTCTGGTTTAAAAGGAAATCACGTAATTAGATAGAGATGAACAGAAGATCAAGGAACAAGAAACAGTACTCAAAAACACATCTGTAAGGAGAGTGCCTACTTAGTAGCAAAACTGGGAAATAAGGCTGCCCACTGCCGAAATGTTTTAGAATTCTAAACATACCATCATCATCATAGTAAATGCGAACATCTCCTTCTGTTGTGTACATGATTGCATCAATGTCAGCTGCTAAAGCATCCCTGTGGTTCTCAGGGAGCAAAGAAAGCTTTTCCTTCAGCACCTGAAATACCTAAATTCAGAAAAACTGTCACTTAGTTTTTCATGAGGAAATTGAAGTAAGAATCTTTTCTACTGCAGTTAATAAAATGAGCAATAGTGCTAAAACCTTTGTATGACATACAACAGCGGAAGTGAAAAAGCACTGGAAGTTGGGGCACTCCCAAACCCTCGTTCAGTGATACTGAAGATCCATTTAATGCTCAAACCAATGAAAAAAAGTATTTAAAAACAAGGCTTAGACAAGGTACTGTCAAAGCCAAAGTTGCAAAGCAAGGCATGTGAGCCCAGAAAACACCAGTTAAGCTTGCTTCCACAATCACACACTCTGCCTTGCCCACTGCTGATTTCTTGCTATGTGCGTATTTCTTAGCTTTTGATTCAATTATTCCTTAGTTATCTTCCACAAACATCTTTGAAAATCAGTTCCATTACCACTAAGTTTTTCTAATGCAAATGTGGATCACAAAATGGCAAAGATAAAGTTTATACACAATCAGAAAAGACTGAAAAGATCATTGCTCTGGGACTTAAGTTCCACATCACATTCACATCCATAGCGTTTGAGTCTTCTAAGACCTAGACAGCTGTGTGATATAGAAAAAGGGAGCGGTGCGCGAACTGAGCAGAGGCATCACCTCAAATATCATACGAGAAAGACACAGCACAAGGAAGGAGAAAGCTGTGCAGCACTTCTCTAACTCACCTTGAGTTTTAAGCCTAACTTGATTTGCCATTTTTTGAATAACAAACAAATCCAGAGGTCACATGGAAGCAAGAGGCGATCTTCACTAGAAGATAATTGGTTTCTAGTGCATTGCAGGTGTGGAATTCACCGGGCAAAGCAACAGCAAAGCAGTGCGCTATCACAGCCTCAGCCACTGCACGCTCTGGTTACATGAGGTCTCTGGATCAACGTTACCCTGAGCACCTGCAGAATTTAAGACGAGCAGAGGAAAAGGAGACGCTCTTTCAAAACAACTATAAGAAACTCACATTTTATTGCCACCCTGCTCAGAGACAGGAGGCAAGATTGTCCAGTGGGGATGCACTAGAACAGCATCAAAATTTTTGCTGCAAAGGCAGGGGTGGCAATAGGGCAGGCCAAGCTGACATCCAGTGACAGGGCAGACATAGACCTGAAGTGTCTCCTCCACTTGATTCTGATGCATCTGCTACCTCTGTCCCCTGGGAAGGCCAAGACAACTTCAGCAATTAAAAATTCATAAAAACCACACAACACAGCACCGATGTTTAACTAGCCAGGCCACTCTTATCCCTGAGGCTGTGACACAGGACTCAGGCCTTCCAGCCGAAACCAGTAGTTGGCTGTATGGTCTGCTTGAGGGTGAGAATGTATTAGTGCAGCAGGGTTGAGCACAAAGTAGTTCCTTTCTTCAGCTGACTTCTGGTGCACAGACAAGACCAGACACGACAGCTATCTGCCTACACCAAGAGGGGTATGCAATTCCACCTGCCATCCAGAACCCACTGCCTTTCAATCCTTCCTGGTATGGCAGCAATCTTTCTGGCAATTGTTCCTTATACTTAATGGCAAGAATTTTCTTTATAATAACTTTAAGTTTCATGCTTTGAAATTAAACATAAAAAAAGCTGCAGAACAAAAAATTGTCCTGTTCTACATTATGCTGTTTTTCCCAAATTAAACCAAACTGGTAGTATTTGTAGATAATGACAGGTTGGATATATGTTACATCATAATGGAAAATCAATTGCTAGAATAAGAGATAGAAAGCATTTACCTCTGCTGATACAAGTCCTTCCAGAAGGTCAAGTTTACACTGAGATAGCTGCTTTGAAACAACAGAAAAGGCCTACCAATAAAAAAAAAAAAAGAAAATACATGAACACTAGTTTGGCTTATTTTTCAGACAAACCCATCATTATTGACAAGCTACCTCAACATTCCATGATTTAGGATTTCAGTGTTTGCAGAGGATCAGCACTGAAATTGAAGCCCTCCAGCGTTAAAAAAGATTCCATCAACTGATAAAAACATAAGGTTTCTTTTCAGTCTGTTATGTAAACCATCAAACCTTTTGATATCAGGCAAGTGAATGCAGAGATACTAAAAAAACCACTATAGTAATTTGTAAAAGTCATTTTTACTCTTTTTGATAAATTAAACAGTCTATGTCTTTTCCTGTAAATATTTTAGTCCCCTGCCCCTTTTCCCAGCTCATCTCCTGGTTTCAGTCAAAACAAAAGCTCCAGTTTATAAAATTCCTTTATAAATTGGGTTTAGTGTCTAAACTTCAGGAAACTCAACTCCCCTTTTCCCCTCAATTTTGCAGGTATATTTATATACAATAATGCCCCTACATATTCAAACAGCATACCTGTGAAATGCTGACAAAGTATTTAGGACTCTGCAGCAAGTAACAAACAAACAAACAAACAATACTGGGGCAAGGTAAAACAGGAGATCCTGCACATATTGCAACTAATTCAGTGTAGAGTTTTTTGTTCGTCTTGACTTGATCTTACACACTTTAACATTCCGTCCCCTACAACGTCGTGTGCTGTTTCAGGTTAGGTTTTTCGTCGCTTTTTTATTTTTAATTAAGTACAGTAAGTACGATTTTCACAGCAAGTAACTGTAATTTTTACACGATTAGCTTTGAAATCACGACCTCTTTAGCACATTCTGTTGACAAATCACAGTAGGCTAGTAAATTTGGAGAAACAAATGGAATCACAGAACGGTTTGGGTTGGAAGGGACCTTGAAGATCACCTAGTTCCAACCCCCTGCCATGGGCAGGGACACCCTCCACTAGACCAGGTTGCTCCAAGCCTCATCCAGCCTGGCCTTGAACACATCCAGGGATGGGGCATCCACAGCTTCTCTGGGCAACCTGTGCCAGTGCCTCACCACCCTCCCTGGGAAGATAATCGTTTCCTCTGGTACCTGGAGCCAGAAGCGGGGAACTCCATCTCCTTTACACACGCGAGAGCACAGGCCCGCGATGCCCGGCAGCCCCCCAGGCAGGCTCCGCCGGGCCGGGCCGGACCGCAGCCCGCACGGCTCGGGCACCCCTCCCCTCAGGCCGGCCGACCGGCCGGCCCCTCTCGACTCCCGGCGGCACCGCACCGGGCCGGGCGACCGGGCCCCGGCGCCGCTCACCTGCTTGGCCCCCCGCGTGAACTCCTCGATGCTGAACTCCTGGTCGAAGTAGAGGCGGATGAGGAGGTAATAGAAGCGGGTGCGGAGCCAGGCGATGGGGCTGGTGATCCTCACCACCACCACCCGCCGCTGAGGGCCCTCGGTCTCCGGCTCCTGCCCGGCGGTGCTAGCGAACCGCGCGGCGGCCCAGAACGGGCGCAGGCCGGCCAGCGGCAGGGCCGAGGCGGCGGCGGGCGGCGGGAGCGGCGGAGCCCGAGCCTTCCCCGGCGCCGCGAGGGCGCACGCGAGCCAGCGGCCGCGGCCCGGCACCGCGCGCAGCGCCATCATGGCCGCTGCCCCGCCTCCGCCCCGCCCAGTCCGTCCGGGGCGCCGGCCCCACGGGAAGCAGGGCCGCCGCCGCTGGTTCCCCCGCTGTCGCCCTGCCCGGGCCTGGCGGGAGGGCGCGGGGAACGCTTTCGCGCGAGGTCTTCTTTCCGGGGGGAGCGGCGGGAGGCGGACGCGGGTCACCGGGGCGGAAGCGGCCATGGAGCGGCGGGAGCAGGAGGTGGTGCCGGTGGCGCGGCTGGCCGGCGTCAGGCGGGAGCAGTTCCTGCGAGACGTTTACCCCCGGGTACGGCTCCGCGCCTCCCGTCCCGGTGCCGCTCCGTGGGGAGGGCCGCGGTGGGCCCCGGGCTGCTGCCCGGCCCGGTCGTGCGCGGGCCCGAGGGTCGGGCTGCGGCCGCACGGGGGGAGAAGGGGGGACGGGAGGTTTCCAGTGACACCCCCGCGGCTGGCAGTCAGCGCTGTATTGCTTGGGAGGTGTCGCCATCCATTGAAGCGGACGTGAGTTTGGGAGCAAGGAGCTTCTGCGGGCAAATCCGTCTGAGCTGCTGGAAAGCGCTGATGGCACCGTTAGTTTTCTGTGACAGTGGGTAAAACCCATGCGATTGCTGGTTTTGCTGCTTTGCCATCGCTGCTGCTTTTTTTTCTCCCGGGTCCTGACTCTGAGCAAACGTGTCTTTCTACTGTTTGGGGTTTTTTTTGGGTGCACTGGATCAGACCTGTCTGTGGTTGTCAACATCAAGGAGCCTTAATACAGGTGGAAGAAGCTTCTTTCATGAGGACATACGGCACCCCTGTAGCTCACAGGCTGCACCTTAACTGTGTGGAGTCTTGTGTCTGGTTTCTGCCAAGCTCTGGCTAGAATGACTAAAGCTGTTCCTTAGTCTGGCTACATTCCTCATTGGCCCCAGCACAAAGTGAGCATTAAAATTGTCTTTGCCTCTCCATGTCCTTCCTTAACCTGGTAGGAAAGAGGATGCAGTAAGTAGAGAAACAGTCCCGCAATTTACTGTGTTTTGTTTTGGCATTCAGCATTCTGATTCACTTTGTTCTTTTGTGAACAGATCGGTTGTGACTTTGTGGTCCTGGTATTCAATGGACTTACTGGAGTATAGTTAGTTTGAAAAACTAATTCTGATTGGTTTTCCACTGGATGCTATGATCATTTCACCACTGAAATTTTTTTTGTTCCTTAGAGAAAGCCAGTAGTGCTAGAAGGAATGGAACTGGGCAATTGCACAACCAAATGGACAGTAGATTACTTGAGCCAAGCCGAAGGATCTAAAGAAGTAAAGATTCATGTTTCTGCAGCGCCGCAGATGGACTTCCTCAGTAAGAACTTTGTGTATAGGTACTTAATTCCAAGGCCTCTTGTATTTAAAGGCATGTGCTTGCAACTTTCAGACATACAGTGCATCTGTTTGAAGCTGAGGGTGAGACTGTAAAGATACTTTGTGAAAACTTCAGATTACATATCAAAGTGCTGTCCTTGATTTCCCTCTTTCTTTTCATTCTGCAAATATCTCAACACCCAGAGTAAATACCACAGGGTGAAAGGAGGGGCCAAACAGGGCCTTACAAGGGATGGTGTGAAGAAGTGTTTTAAAGATACTTTGACAGAGCACTCTGGTAGGAAATTTGAGCCTGGCATTTGGTGGTGTTAATTAAAAATAAAACCCAAACACAAACCTCAAGCCAAAAAAACCCTTGATACCAGATGATACGCTGTTTTGTTCTAATTACATGGTGCGTTTTCAGTTACTGAATAGTGCTAATTTCTGACTCACTGTGTGTCTGAACCTCTTTGAATGCTGGCATGTGGTAGGCATACTGTTCCACTCTAGCAGGATGTTACTTGTTAAACTCAAGCTCTTTTCAAAGTTAGCATCTGCAGTTCAAACTACTGCATACCACATGTTTCACCAGCTCTTTAATCTTGATGTGGGTCACATCGACTCTTGATCTCCTGTGAAGTTCCTCTCATGTAGCTGCCAAAACATTCCTTCAGAATCCGTCTAATCTCAGTCACTGTGTTGTTCTTTAAGGGTAAATGCCTTTATTTTAGTTGTCATTTGGTTTCCCTGAGTGGGAACAAGATGTGTTCAGTCTGTTAAACTTCTGAGATGGCAGAAGCATACACTGTAAGTGTAAACAAGCTACAAGTCTCTACGAGTTGAGCCTGTTCAGGGGAAAACACCTTTTAATCACACTATATTCTGCTCACTGCATAATGAACTTTTGAATCTTTGAAATTAGGTCATACTTGGATGACTTTGCCTTATCTCCATATTTCCTTTTCCCTGCTCTATTTTGTTTCATTTTATTATTCTGCTTACTGAGAGTTCTCATAGAGTTGATCTGGCGTGCTAGTTTTAGGAGGTTTGTAAGCAGCCATATAGAGGTGCTCTGATGGTGTTTCATTATAGCAGGTGTTAGGGCTTTCACCTCCTTCCTTTGAAATTCAGGAAGCTTTGACCCTTTGCACAGCAAGCCCCTCATTCTAATATGAAGGGAGAGTAAGCAGAATTAGAAGAATAGAAACACTGAGGATGTAACATGCGGTTCCATGATTTTAAACTGATGCACGTGAGTAGTAGTGCAGTTCTGTTGGAAGCTGCATGCGCCCTCCCTGTCTTTGTGTTGGTTCTGGAACTCATTCAGCCACGCTGTGATGTGCTGCAGAAATCTCAGTGGTTTTCTGCTGGTTTAGCTTTACTAGCAGGTTCACGGTGAGGTCAGACGAGTGTCGGTGCTAGCGTAAGGTAGGAGATGGGATGGTGAGGGTAGACGGCGAGGGCAGCGCTGTGGCAGCACCAGCACGCGTCAGTTTAAGCTGTCACGGAACTGTGCTCTCACAGCAGCAAACGTCAATGGGCATGATGTAACAGCTCAGCTGAAGTCAGAGGGTTGGGGTTTGTTTGTTTATTTTTCCACTGACTTCAGTGGTAGTTGTATTTGGCTATTACAAACAAGCCTAAAATGTTTAGAGAAGTGGTTTAAGTACTCTCAAATGCAGGTCTGTTGTGGTTTAACCCCAGGCGGCAGCTAATCACCACACACCTGCACACTTGCCCCCTCCCTGGTGGGATGAGGGAGAGAACCAGAAGAGTAGAAGTGAGAAAACTCATGGGTTGAGGTAAAGACACTTTAACAGGTAAAGCAAAAGCCACGCACACAAGCAAAGCAAAACTTCACCATCTCCCATGGGCCGGCAGATGTTCAGCCATCTCCAGGGAAGCAGGGCTCCCTCATGTATAGTGTTTATGTGGGAAGTAAACTCCAAATCATCACTCCAAATGTCTTCCCCTTCCTTCTTCCCCCAGCTTTATCTGCTGAGCATGA
Organism: Rhynochetos jubatus; assembly: GCA_027574665.1. NCBI lineage: Eukaryota > Metazoa > Chordata > Aves > Eurypygiformes > Rhynochetidae > Rhynochetos > Rhynochetos jubatus. Next base: position 14,153,173 of record CM050654.1, on the reverse strand, counting down.
TGTTGTATGGTATGGAATATCCCTTTGGTCAGCTGTCCCTGCTGTGTCCCCTCCCAGCTAGGTGGAGGGAGTAAAGAAGATGGAGCTGGATTCTTACAGTGTTTGTGCTGACAGGACAAGAGGCAATGGGCACAAGCTGGAAATTCTGTTAAGCTATTTAAAAAAAAAAACCCAACCCTTTTTTACAGTCAGGGTGGTTAAACAATGGAGCAGGTTGCCCAGAGAGGCTATGGAGTCTCCATCCCTGCAGATAAGCAAAACCCAACTGGATGCTGACCTGGGCAAGCTGCTGTAGTTGACCCTGGTCTTGGCAAGGGGGCTGGGCTGGAAGATTTCCAGAGGTGCCTTCCAGCCTTGGCAATTACATGGTTCTGCTTGGATCTACATGGGAACGGTTTACTTAAGCAGAGAGGTCTGTAAGTGTAGGATTTCTATCTCCACAGAACTCCTCAAACATCCACTGCAAACACTGATTACTCACCATGTTAAAAAAAAAGGCAGCATATTGCATCTTCAGTTATACTAGCTATGGTAGGAGAGCTTATGGTTTTAAACCTGGCATTAGACTGTGTTGTTACATTGATTCATTGTATAAATTTAAATATTTATATTTCAGAACTCTGCCATTTGATGTATTTGTACGAAGAGCAGCTGAAGTCAAACACAAGGAGTACTTCCATTCTGAGGTAATTTCCTTAGCATCACAGTTATCTGTATTACTTATTTTGCCAGTGTATGGAGGGGAAAACGATGATTTGTAATTTAAGTCTTAGTCCAGTAAAGCACTTGGTCTTAGATTTAACTGTTTTGTGTGGCTTGGAGCCAAAGGAAAAAAAGTGTGGGGAGAAGATAATTTTTCTCAGAAATTGCTTTCTGTGTATACAGTGTGGTTAACTTCTGTTGTCCTGTTTCAGTGAACAAAAACTGCTTACATGAGAAAAAATTCCAGCATAAAATTGAGAAATCAAGCCTTGCTTTAGAGCAATAACTATTTAGGTGTTTTGCAAGAAAACTTCATGGAGATATTTTAGAGCTTGATTACATCTGCTATCAAAATACAGATTTATTGTAACATTATTTGTGAGTAGCCAATGTGTGGCTGTCCTTATATGACTGTTCAAACTGGGGGTTTTTCAGAGAACTGTGATGAGGGAGCAAACAGTTAGGAATGCAGACACGCTTTTCACCTTTTATGCTACACAGAATGCTCTAAGTTTTGAAGCCAATTGAAATACCTTCCTGCATCCGTGTTCTGAGGAACTTAAATTATAATCTGCGTTTACTGTGAATCCCTTCTGTAACAGCAAGGCTGAAGCATGGGAGGAGACTCCCCCTACTCCACTCTTCTACTCTCAGCTAATTAATGTCTTTTTCCTATTTCTTGGGATGAACAGCAGGGAGCAGTAGAATAAAGACAATATAACAAAGTAGCTGGGTTTATATTTGTACCATGTTTTAATGAAGCTCTCCATTAGATTAATGGGAAAATTCAGGCCCTTTGTTTAGGTGTGCTTGTAATTTGTATTGAGGAAAACCAAAAGACCTCTCTTTTTGTGTTCTTTTCAGGATGAAAAGTACTATTTGCGGTCAGTGGGTGAAGATGCTAGGAAGGTGAGTGGCTTGAGATTACAGTTCTAATATTGTAAAGTAGCAGTTTAGGAATATTTTTAAAGCCTGTTGCCATGTGCTGGCTGTGTAATACAGGCAGACAACTTGTTTATGATTATCTGGCCTGTGAATCTGTCTGGATTTAGGTCAGAATATTTGAACTTAAATGTCTAAAATAGTTGCTGTTAGACAAAAGCTTAGCTGGTCACTGGGAGTACATTCCTCACCTCCCATTCTTCAGCTTTTGTTGTAAACTAATATAAAAGAATTTCTCATGATCTCTTGCTTCCTCAGTGTGAGTTCTAGCAGCCATGGTTCAAAGCAGATCTCTGGCTGTTCTTATTAATATCGTTGAGCAAGTCAGCACTGAAAGGGCGACCACCAAAAAGCATTGTTGTTTTCAGCTATTTGCCGGTGTTGAAGTTCTAGCCCTGTGTTTCCTGTGATGGTAAATGGTAGTGCAGTGCTCCCTTCTCTTAGTGTGCGTCTGTGGTTCTCTAAGAGTTATGTCCTTTTTGTTTCAGGATATTGCAGATATCAGAAAGCAGTTTCCTATTTTGGCAGAAGATGTTCAGATTCCAGAGTATTTTGCGAAGGAACAGTTCTTCTCTAGTGTCTTCCGCATCAGCTCAGCTGGATTACAGTTGTGGACACATTATGATGTAGGTAATACATGTGTTCAGCATTCAATGTTGCAGATGGTGTTACGGAGTTAAGATATTAAGGTGTAAATATCTGACCAAGATCTGTTAATGACAAACTACACATATTTTAAAATAGTGAAATGAATCACATTCAGTGGTGCAGTGAATTTTAAATAGATGTATTGTGTGGGCATAATATCTTACTGGTTTTATGTCTAATCGTATACTTGTTAGATTCCCCCCCCCCTTTTTTTTACTGTTTTGAATTTCAGTTAAAAATATGAAACACAGTAAATTTCAACATTTTCGTCTTCAAGATTACCTTCATTTTTTTATTCTAATGGCCAGATTGTTGATAATTGTACAATGATTTGGGTGGTTTGTTGCAGCAATGCGGTAGATTCCAAATCAGATTGTCTTCTAACATTGTGCAGTATAATTCTGAATAAATTTATTTATAAGAAAAATAGTATTTTGCATCATAATTGGGAAAAATAATCCTTTATTCATAGAAAGTCAGCAAACTGAGATAGCGTTAACATTGAAAAAGAAAAGGAATCCCAAGTACATTTTGTATTATATTTTGCTGGCTTACATGTCTAAATTATGGTATGTCTTTGTGTTTTGAGATGGAAGAACTTGATTCCTATTTAAGGAAAAACACAAAGTTGTTGGAAAGCAATATTCTGTTTCAAAATACACTATTTTTCCAGAATGTGCAGCTAAGGGAATAAAGGAACTCATGTTCTTGAGTTTTTTAGATTAACTGTATGTGAAAGCTCTTTTAGCTAATTCTTAACATATGAAAGTTTTAATAATTCCCTCTTTTAAGCTTATGATATTTGAGGTTAGCTGCAGGCTATGTATTCTTAAGTCTTGGCTGACATCTCTCTTACTGTGCTTATTTCAGGTAATGGATAACTTCTTAATCCAAGTAACAGGGAGAAAAAGAGTGGTTCTGTATAGTCCTCAAGATGCACCGTATTTATATTTATCAGGTATGCATGTCACTTTTATCTAGTTCAGAGTTTGGTCATCCTAGTTGCCTTTCCAGCTCACAAGTGTTGCACTGTAGAAAAAAATCCCTAACAGATAGCTTGGTATAAGAGAAGTCATGCGGTCCCGTAATTGCGATGCTGTTGGCTTTAGTCACAGCTACTCATTTTAGTGGGGCAGGTTAGGAAATTTGCTAAGGAGCACAGCAGCTTTGCCGGGCTCTGTTTTCAGCACCTAGCTGTGGAGGAGTACAGCGCTCTGTCTGGATTCAGAATGGCATTTTAAATGTCAGGGCAAGTGTCTTCTAGTGTTAATAAGGTTGCAGCTAGGAGAAATGCAGACAACAGGAGGACATGTCTCTTCAGTAAGTGAGGAGTGCCATCACCTTTGCCTGGCTTTTAGAGGAGTTACAGAACAATAAACCAGTATTGAAGTTGATTGGAGAACTGCCATTTCCAGCAATGGGATAATGCTTTGTTACTGTTTGGAAGAGCAGGAATATTTATTCATTAAAAAAAACTTCCCTAGGTACTAAATCTGAGGTGCTGGATGTGGATAACCCAGACTTAGAGAAATACCCCCGTTTTGTGAAAGCCAAGCGCTATCAGTGTTTTCTGGAAGCAGGAGATGTGTTATTTATTCCAGGTAAGTAACAAATGGTTCTTGACCATGTGGTGTTTTTAAATAGTTTTGTTTGCAACTTCTCATTTCTAGGGATGGTAGGGGGTTACTAAAGCATTTCTGTTTTAATTAGGAGCATCTGAAGACATTGGCAAACCTTGTCTACATCTTCCAACTGTACTAATTAGCCTAATAAACGTTATTATTATATCTACCTACAAATCCCACCTTCCCTCAAGATTACACTTGTATGCTTCTGAGTTTGTGTCTTAATAGATCAGCACTGTAAAATCCACCTGTGAAATCTGAGATTACTTCAGTAACCCAAGTTTTCTAATGGCAGTTTGAGTGAAGTACCATTTCTGTTCTTCTGTAGCTCTGGCACTTAAGAAATGTGAGGCACATGACTTGATGAGTTATGGATGGTAGGGTTATTGGACATTATAGAAATTTATAATCACCTTTGGGGAATGGAAAGACAAGTCCTGATCATTTTTCTGCACAAGCAGAAAATACAATGCTGCTTCCTGAGCTGAGACAACAATTCTGGTGAGAAGGGAAAGGCATTTGAATTACTCCTATTGAACTATTCCTACTTGTTATTATTTTTTTATTTTAACTTTGCATGAGATTGCAGCAGAGACTTACTCTCTTGCGCTTTTTTAAACATTTTAAAAATGTACTCAATGAGGCAAAACCGTCTTTGCTTCCTTACAACAGCCATGAGGATTCAATTGAAAAGCCTCGTGACTGCTGTGAAAAGATTAGCAACTTGCAGGGGTGACCTGGCTGACACTGGTGGTTTACATTAATGCTTGGACAATCTGTGCAAGATTAGGGACTAAATCTGTGAAAATAGAGATCTGCATTCAGAGGAGAGACGAGTGAGAGGAAGAGGAAAGATGTGTTATTTTCATCCTACACATCCTTTCATTTGCTTACATTTGAGTATCTCTTTAGACTTCAGCAGTTGTTACTTTGTATGACGTACAAGTGTACTTCTTGTGTGAAGTTAGGGATCGACGTAAACATCTTGAACAACTTCTTAAATTTGGTACAATTCGATATATTCAAGGATGAGTATAACAAAAAATACAGTAGGTAAGGCTTTTCCTCAGATTTAGTTTGGGTGATTCTGACACTTGTCACATGGAAGTTTCAGATAGTAATTTTCATTTTAGACATTCTTCTTCCTACAGCTTTGTGGTTCCACAATGTGATTTCTGAGGAGTTTGGAGTGGCGCTGAATGTCTTCTGGAAGCACCTTCCTGCAGAGTCTTATGATAAGAGTGACACTTATGGAAATAAAGATCCCACGGCAGCCTCTAGAGCTCTACAGATTTTGGACAGGGCCTTGAAAACACTTGAAGAACTACCTGAGGAGTATAGGGATTTTTATGCTCGGAGAATGGTGTTACGCATCCAAGAAAAAGCCTATAGGAGTGATTATGGATAAAACAACACTCTGTAACTCAGCAAGCTCCTGTGTAAGTAGAGAATTGTATGTTAATGTGGAAACTGTCCACAGTACATACCGAGACATTCTGTAAGACTAATAAAATTATGTTGATGAACTTTCTTACAGATGAATATTTATCTTGTAGATTTGTTTCTTGGTTTTTTTCTTCATGTGCAGTGAGCACGCAGTCAGCTTGATCTAGAGACGGTCTCTCTCCTACAACAAGGCGTACATTTGCCGCGCCTGCTCTTAGAACTCTACTCTTTTGGAGTGTTCTACTTAAAATTTTTCTGAAGAAAACTGTTGGTACCTGGGCCGGGCTGACAGCATGTACGCTTAGAAGTAACTGCGCATCCTCCTGAATGCCACCTCCTTTAGTAAAGTTTAGGAAAACCATAGTGGTTTCTGACGAGGTCCAAGGAAGCCATTGGCGGTGGTTCTAAGGGTCTTGGTTTCCTTTTGAGTAATAGCCTGGTAGTAAGTGTGGGGAGTTCCTGCTCCCTCTTGTGGTGAATCAGGGAGAGGGCATGGGGAAAAAGCAAAATGTAATGCAAGGTTAAGCTTAGAATTGTGCAGCAGCTTGACCACAAGGTAGATGATTTACCCCTTTTCTAGATGAATAAGGTAAAGTGCAGGAAACCTTGTTTGTCACTGCTCCAGCACAGTCAGGCAGCATTGCTGCTTCTGGAGCTGTGAAACACTTGCAACCAGTGTGCCCCCAAGCCCATCCAGCTACAGTCCTAGACTCTGAAAGGAAGTTCATGGTTCTGGAGTAGATGTAAAATCTATTTGGAGTGGTGTTTCAGATGCATTGTTACCATATGGAAGGGGGTTGCTTCACATCTTTTGGGATGGAGCCTGTTGGAGGCATTGTAGATACAGTTACTTTTCAGCAGATTGCAGTGCTTACAAAAAGCCTTGTGAAATAAAGACAGGCATCTCACAGAAAAGAGAGGTTGCCATTGTTCCTTTGAAATCCCTACTTGTGCTGTTTGGGAAATGCAGTCTTTATCTGACTTAGGTCAGCCTGTTACTTCTAGCAGTGTTTTTTTGGGAACTGTGACTTGTCAAAAGCTCTTAGACTAAATAGATATGTAGTGTTAATAAAGTGCTGGAAAAACCTTTCTCCAGAAGAGCAGGAGCTTGCAACACTGTGCAGATTATTCTTCTAAACCTGTTCTTCTTGGCAGCTCAACACAGTGAAAATAGTCTGCTACCATGTGAATGGGCACACGGCCATCTTAATGAATAGGCATGAATGGAACCAGCCAAGCGATTCTGATGGGCACCATTGTACATTCTGAGGGTAGAATTTAAATTTGGGATCACAAGTAGGTCTCCCAAAATTTTTGTTCGAAAAGGAACAAGGATTGCTTGTGCACACTGCTGAGACAGAACCTCTGTGTCCATTAGGCTGGGGAAGCCTCTCGGCTTTGTTGGACTGGTAATGTCAAGGGCCCCATCTGAACTGCAGACGTGTACAGAGTGTATTCTTTGTGTGTTAGGCCTAAATGGAGAGGCCCAGAGAGCCTGCAGGGCTAGACAAAGCCATGCTCCAGCACTGTGCCTGCACAGCTATCACTTTTAACTCTAACCACCAGCAGTCTCTCAATATGCTAGTACAGAGGAGGACGGTGCTGAGCCTTCATCCAGCCATTTCTCGATTCTCCATTCCTGAAAGCGAGGTGTTAGCTTGGTGTCTCAGCCCCACTCAACACTCAAGTATAACTAAGGAAAGCGTCATGGAGCAGCAGTCAGGGTATGAGCAATCTGTGTGTCTCAGCCTGTGAGAAGTGCCTGCTGCGCTCCAGAGGGAGGGTAGGAGCCAGGTGGGGCTCTTGCGGAGAGGAGAAAGTAAAAGGAGGAAAATCCTGTGGGTCAAATGCATTTGCTGCTGTGCCACCTAACAGTGGTATTAAGATTTTCAGTAATTGTTTGATATTATGGATGTAAAAAACATCAGTAAGATGGGTCAGGCCACAAGTATTCAGAATGCCGTTTTAAATATTTTTCAATTCCCCCTTTTTATTTTGTAAGGGAGGCTAGGGAATCATTCATCTGAACACCCTAGGCCAAATGAAACCCTTGCACCCCTCAGTTGCTGTTATTAGTGCTGCGGTAGCCCCGCAGGAAAGCTGCAATAATTCTCTTGTTTAGGCTAGTGTGCAGTTTGGATTGGAAAGTGTGCATCTGGCTAGGAAGAGGGTCAAGTGCTATAGCAAGGGCAGCTATTTCCTCTTCACACTACCAACTTCAAACTGAAGCTTTTACTTTACGTTCAGCAAATGAGGTTATCTCACCCTGATCAGCTGGTGGATAGCGTGGCCCTGCTCGTGCTCCTCTTCCAGTGTTCTGTGAGAGATCCCTGCAATGATAGCCGTTTGGGTATTTCCCCTCCCCACGACCCCTTTGGTTTTCACTTCTCTAAGATTGTCAGTAAACCCCACCAGGTGGGATGTAAGTGCATATTCAGGAAAGATGAACAAAAACTGTTCTACGTAGATCAGTGGGAAGACCAGCACAGTAATTGCTCTGTAAGTGCCACCCTTTCTTCACTTTGAATCAGTTTCTTCAATATCTCATTTAATAACTTCTATAAAACAGTTGTTCCGAAATGCTGTAAAAGCAATGTATTTTCTTAATTCAAGCATAATGTGACCAGTGGTAAAAATCTTGAAGTTACTGTGTTTGTTTAAAAAAAACCACTACTTGGTGCTTCTAACCACCATGCTACATGGTGTGTGAAACAGGCAGTAAAGTGATGAATGAATGGTGACAGCATTAGAGGAGTTAGTTAACTTCCAGCTACCATAGCGAGAGAATACATCTAGCCACACTTACAAATCCATTACTGAAATAAGATAAAGAATTAGAGACGCTGACATTTTGTGGAAGTTTGTCCTTTTGAGACCTAAAGCAAAATGTGATCATGCTACAATAAACCAGATGAAGTTGTAACAGGTATTAGGAGGAAAAAAACCACCAACCATCTTCGGCATTGAAAACAGCCACTTCAGACAGCGTATTCAACAAAGGAGTTAGGTGATGCAGACTGCCCAGGGCTGAAAGACGAGTTAAGATCCTTAAATACAGCCAGTATCTGAAAGCAGCAGTTTAAACTTGGCCTACCCCAGACTGAATTCTCTAAAAATTGGTGACTGAGGCTTTTAAAATATAAGTTAATTGCAAATCAACATGTGGGAAGAATTATTTGTTCTTGGTCATATGAAATATAAAGGACAACAATTTCAGAAGATGTTTTATACATTTTTCTTAATGCAGTTGCTGTGCAAAGAATCAAATGAAAAAAATGTCAAAACACTCTCTTGTCAAGCTATTAATGAGGTCATTAAAAATCTGCCTATCAATCATGTTTATGCTGAAGATTGGATGTACCTAACTTAATGTTTCTCCCAGGAGCTACACAGGGTCTAGGTTCTTAAGGCAGGTGTCAAGTTAAATGCCGAATGCGAAATGGTTTGACTTGAGCACAAAGGATCAGAAGTGTATTTGCAATCGTTTTTAAGTATACAGGATGAAACTGCTTGCCTCATTCACACGGTTAGTCCCACAACAGGACTCCTAACTTGGCTGAGATGAGGGCGATTTTACCAGAGTAGCAGCTGTATTGCTTATGGTGTGATCCCAATACGCATTACTTCACAGCTTCAAAGAAATTCCTGTGCAGACTCGATTCTTTTTATCCTCTGGCCAAAATGTATTCTCCCTAACCTGAGACAAGTTAGATGTTTCCATGCAGACAACACGGTTGTTGAAGATAGACATTGTGAGACCTAACTTTCACAAGGGATTCTCTGAAATTATCACTCAATAACCAAAGATTCCAGTACTAGAGGGACAGGTGAAATTTTAATTTTTTTTGGTCAGTTATCTAAGTTTGCAGTAAAGTTGCATGTCAAGATTTCCTATTTTGGTTTGGGTCAGACTCTAGGACTGGGGATAGATTCTGATCTTTGTATGTGGTCATTCCTGAGAGCAATGATCTTTTTCAAGTGGCAGTTCCTGGGAGCAACAGCGAATTACTTCCTTTCCACTTGTTCAGATCTGTTCCTAGTCAACGTTTTTAAGAGCGGATTGAAAACATTAAAAGACCTGCTCAGCTGTGTGAAACGCACAGCTCCACGTGCGATGCTGCGTTCATACAAAAACGCTGAGCAGCTACTGCTTGCAGTAATGCACATCACAGCAACGGACAATTCTTGCTGTAGAAAACATTTATGCTTCAGCTGTCAATCAATACACGAACAGCTTAAAACTTCCATCGCGCAAACTGGTGTATTTCTGATGACAACAAATGGCAAAGAGCTATGCAAATAGCCTGTATGGGTTGCAAGGGCTTTATCTGACACCCAGGCTCAGAGGGTCAGCTCTGGCGCGGCAGATAGGAAGAGTCTGGGTTTGCACTTCTGCTCTGGTGTGTCTTGACTGTTTTCTGTGTCTTGCAGCAGTGCTTTCTTTACAAACAGCTCTGAAATGCCAAGTTTAACAAAGGAATCTAACAATCTTGACTGAAAGTGCTCTCCACAAGCTTCCTAAAAGAAGGGAAAATTAATGTGAACCTTGAAGCAATGGCATTCTGCTTCAAGTACATGAGATGTTTAAACACATGAAGAAGCAACAGTTAAGAATGTCATTTTCCCTTTTGCTGCACCAGATGCTTTTCTGGCCATTTGCTTAAATAGCATTTGGCACTTCTTGGGTCACTTGGAAACGTGTAAAGAAGCCCTCATGGAAACGACAATGCCATCACTACTTCATAACCCACGCTACACTATATGCAAAATGACTGCCTTAATCAGTTTTCCATGGTTTCCACAGTGATGTGGAAGAGCTAATCTGGTGCAAGTGTTTTTTGTCAGAAAGAGGAATGAATGGTGCTTTTAATACTGGTAGAATGTTTAGTCAGGAACAGTATGTCTGGCACTGGAAGAAGCAGTGCCTGTCTGCCACATAGGTGTTACATGATCTTGCATTACTGGCCGAATGGCTTAATGTTATTTTATTAGAGTTAAAAACACTCACCTTGCATCTTAACAGAGGTAAGAGATCAGTAAGACAGAAAGTCAGCCTTGGTCTTAGGGTTTCCATCAGCAATATTTAAATGTGTCTAAATTTTCATCAGGTTATGAGCATCAGAAGTATACTTTTTTTGTTCTTTAATCTGCCATGCTTACAAAAATGAAATGATGTTTCAATGTAAGAGTAAAAAGATTGTGAAGAAGTACCTCCAAAGGTGATTTGAAGAGGCTTTCTCCTGTGGATCACAGTCCAAGACATCTGCCTTTGTTTTGTATTGCACAGGGACACCAGACACAATCAGGTTTGTGGATTCTGCCCGGCAGTAATGTACCTAGAAACGTGGCTCGTGACAGAGCACACACATTCCATAATGTTTACTCTTCTTCAACTTCTCTTATATTAACTGGTAAGACCCCACGTAATTTAAAATAAGTATTCAAGGCAAATGGATGGGTATACTATAACCTCAGTGCACACACTTTCAGTCTCTACAAGAAAACAAACATTGCTTATCTGCAGAGATGAAGTGACTGTTGCCTTAGGAAAGACAGTGTTGTAAGAAGCATGGTTAAGACGGGAGAGAAAACAGGTGATGTTTTCTTTCTGCAAATAGCTCAAAAAGAACCCATCAGGAAACTTGAACACATGATCACACACAATCACTTTGATCTGAATATCCACATCCTAACTCCTGAACTGACTTAGCAGTCTTACTTAAAATAATTTCTATGACTACGTCAATACACAGCGCTCCTGTTAGTTATGTCTATCAGCAATCATGTTAACTTACTAAGACACAACTGCTCACCAGAAAGTGCTGGTGCTAACATAAGGGAGGCAGCAGAATGTCATCAATGGGAGGACAGACAAGACTGCTCCTTTCAGCAACACGTTACAACTTGGACCCTTAATCACCTTTCAACATTAGGGGCCGATACTGATTTATGCAGCAGCATTTACAGAGATGCGATTAAATTAGTCCTAGATAGGAAGAAGATTATCAAAGTTTCTAGTATTTAAGAAGCACACAAAATAAAATCATTTAAGTCATACAGAATCTGGATAATTTCATAGAATCAAGCCTTGTTTTAAAGGAATTTAAGAGGCACAGCTTAAAACATTTCAGTGTTTCTCAAAATCTGAAGAATGTCTTGTCTCTTGTACAGAATCAAGCATATAACATAAAAAATAGCAGCTATTGCACACTAGGTTTTATTAAGGTCTGTGCAATGTTGCTCACTCCATTCAAAACCAGAAATGGCTCGAACTAAACCACTGTAAGCATGAGGATCATTTAACTTCAGGTATTTACATCTAAGCTTATTAAATACTGCCTTTACAGTTACTGTCCGAAACAGGCATATACAAACTATGACCCATTTCATCCCCGCAGAGGAACGTTCACACCCTTGGGTACCTCACGCCAGCTTTCCCACACACGCGAGATGCTAGCAAACTGCTTTACAGTTACAGGTGCTGACTATGCAAATACAAAGCCTCCTTGAAGAAAAGCTACCAAATAAATCTAAGTTTGCTTTTGTTTTTAAACGACATCTCCACAAACACCTGATAAAGCTTAATCCACAAAACTTAGCCACACATTCCTTGTTTAATGGTTTCACATTCATTACATTCAACGTGGTTTCACCCATTAGAAATAGTTTATTTTCTACACTGTTTGCAAAATTTATTTTTAGCATGCATTGTAGTGAATGACAGAGGCACATTCCAACAGCGTACTACAACTGTTTAGAGAATGAAAAACAACCAGTCAGTTTTCCCTCCACAACATGAGGTCTCACAACAAGATTAGTTTTACAACAAAGTGCTTATTCTTCAAATTAACACAGCAACACTTGAGCCTATTTTATTGAACAGTTATTGTAAGCAGCCTCCATCCAACAGGTTAGCATCGTTTTCAGAGCCATCCAGAAACTTCTGAAGACAATGTCAATATTTTAATAGCTATTTCCAGAAGCTTGCAACAACCCACTCCTGCTGTTTTGGCTGGCATAGAATTGTCTAGAAATTGGTCTGTGATCTGCACTGTTATTGGATAGGGAAAGTTTTAGCATACCCAAGTATGCTCAGTCTAAAACTGAGAGGGAGCAACATCACTGGTGTATCTTGGGGGTTTTGTTGTTTTTATTTTATAAATGAGCTAAATAATTAAATAAATTATCTTTAATCTTTAATAATTAAAGATAGCTCAAGGAATTTGTAGGCTATTAAAACCACTTTGTTAGGTGACCCATATTTTCTCTACAGAAAAAAGTCCTTGCATACGCTGCATTATCAAAAGGACCAGAAACCAGAAATAGCCTTCCTTGGAACACTGAAACAAGTTGTTACAAGCCCATTAAGAAGGTGATCATTAAATAGGGTTGAACAAAGTAAAAAAAAAAAAAAGCAGCTGGAACTATATTTCAGGTTCTTTTATAAAAATATTAGTGTTGGGTTGCATGTGGCACTTTTCTCCAGCAATGAAAATAGTCTATTTCCCCTGTTGATCAACTAGGTACATTAGTCTAATTATTATTAGCCATAGAGTGCCCCTTCCAATTGTAAGGTGCACACTGTATGCATAATCCTTTCTACTACCCTTAATATTTTGAGTATTACCACAATTTTCTTCAGAGTTCAACATACTTCTCTTATTCTTCAGCCATCACTAACACGTGCACAACCTTAGCAAGAGTTGTGAAAATGCTGTCTCCAGTGAACTGTGTAAGTTTTAACAATGCCAACAGAGGAAAGAGGGGACACAACTTTCCTTGCACAGTGTCAAGAGTCAGAGGAAGCAAGAACCAGAGAGATGTTGCTAAGCCATCAAACATAAGGATAAAGTTGAATAAAATACCTTTTTTCAGAACTGAGCCACATCTGTTTGTGTAATCTTCACTGTGTTTTGCTAACTTGCTTTTGTATTCCTATAGTTTGAGGAAATCCAAAACCATTTTAAGCTACTGGTTCATTGGTAACAGCTGCAGTTGTCTTTAAGAGTGATTCTGAGATTTATTTGTAGATAAATGGAAAGTTACAACAGTAGGAAAGTTTCACTAATACCCGTGTTTGTCCACCTTCCAGTAATTCTTTCTGGTTTGAACATTCAGGTTTGGGGCCTGAACTAGATTACATCTTTTGTACCTGATTTGTCCAACTTTGCATTTAATCAGTGGGTTGTTTGATTCCTGTACAAAAAATTAGGCTCTGAATATAGACTTTTTGAGTGGCTCTAGAAGCAACTACTGCAATACATTTAAAGGAGATAACAGTTCTAAAACCAGAAGCATTTTGAAACAGCTACAGTCAACATAGTCTAAAATTTTGTAGGCAACTTGTAATACGTTATGTACTTATGGCTTGATTTAGATCAACATCCACACAGCAATTAGCAAGAACAAAACCTCATCAGTCCAAGGCAGGGATAAAGACACCTCTTGACTTGAAAATACAGATATTGCTGCTGGTCCTTACAGAAGGTAGTCAAAACAATGGCAAGGTATGTTGAAACAGCAATAAACTACACCCTCATCAACATTCTTGGTCATTTAACATAGCTATGTCAAAATTCTCAAGCTCCCAGGTGAAATGGCTATTCACTAGCAGATACTACACAATGAATTAATGAAACTTTAAAGCAACAGAAAAATCAAGGTGCACATAAGGAACAAAACTGGATTGGCACTAGTATTCCAAAGGTAAATATTTGCACCTTTGTTTCAATTAGGAGAAATGTTACAAAACTGGAAGATTTAATTAACTAATTAAAACAGTTTTCACCAAAATATATAACTAAAATTGTTCTAACAATCATCATTTTCCTTAAGCCAAAAACCAAACATTACATCTCGTAATGACAAAGACCAAAGTTTTAGCCCTGGAAGCTCCTGAATTGAAGTATCCAGACATCTGAAAGTCTTGAGTACTTTAAACTCCCATTAAAGGCAGTACATGACACTAGACATCCAGGAGTAAAAATTCTGCCAACAGTTTGAGAATAAACATTCACGTTTAATAAAAACACCTATGTATAAGCTAGTTCTTCACAACATTTTTTCCCAGGAATCAGATGATGACATCTGTTGTAGGTATGGGGTCCCAATCCCCTACTGCAATTTCTATATAGTATCTACTAGCAACACAGGACTGATTTAGTATTCTCTTCATAAAGTGTCTGCTCAAAATTGTAAATCTGGCTGACAACATTTACAGTGTCCAAAGTGCTTTTGTAATGAATGTACTATCCAGATACATACAGTCTCAAAATACTTCATGAACTCTGAAATGGTTATCTAAGGATGGTACATCATCAGCAAAATGTAGTTGATCATTTATTTCCACACCAAATTCTTCAAGTATCTGTACAAACTTCTCATGCTCTCTCCCAATCCATGACCTCATTGTGTCAAACACTTGGTATGGTGTAACATGAGCATGAACTTCAATTCCTGTCTGTGCAAGTTCTTTCAGCACTTCAGGGTAAGTAACCCAAGTATTGCTTCCTCCCGAGTGACCACCATCCAGCCAGTAAATTGCTTTTATGTTTTTTAAGAAGGCATCTGTATTCTTGTCTTTCTTAGCTTCCTTCAGCTCATAAAGCAGCTGGTTCAAAACCACACAACCTTTACTGAAGCCAATCAAAGTAAACGACACTGCACCTACAGCAGACGGTATAACGAAGTTCATAGCGGAATTATTAGAGCATTCACAATCTCTCTCGCTTTCTGTGGATGAGCAGCCGTTTGCTGTAGGAACAGACTGCGGCTGTGATTTACAAGCAGCTATTTTTGCATCCTTGCTGACACCATGCACGCTTTTCTGGGACAGCAGAATATTCTGAGAGAATCTGAAAGCATTAAATAGCAATGCATGGAGATGCTTGAAAGCTCCAAAATCAGTGCTGTGCTCTGGTGCTCCAAACATGTTGCTCGCCACAAAGTTGTCATAACAACTGAATTTGTGCAGGTGCATTCGAGAACACTTTACAACCCAAATAAAGCTATTCGGGAACCGGCGAGCAAGTATGGTAGCAACATTTTCAAAGCTCCAGTTCTCCCACTGAAAGTTTTCTGGGTGGCAAGACATGATGTCATGATAGTTCTGAAAAATTAAAAAAAAAACACCAGACACGTTACCACATTGTGAAAAGACTTCATCTCTCTCTAGCGCGCTTATATCTAGAAGGACCGTAACAGAGCAGAGCAACATGCACTAAAGAAGCACTGGCTTGCTAAGCTTCCATAACAAGAAACTCATTATAGAAACTGCCATATTTATATTTACTTACTCTAATGTTTTTACCACACATTTTTAATACTACCAAAATTAATACAATAAAAATAAGCACATGGAAGTATTCATAATTTTTGTTCACTCCAAGCGAAGATTACTCAACTTAGGATGGCACAGAATACATCATTTTACAGTATTATCTCCATCTGCAGAAACTGATTATTTTACCACACACAAACAATAGACTAAAAACTTTGTAATAAGTTTTCTTTAATACAGGAAAAAAACCCTTCCCTCTCATTCAGATGTATGTAGGGAGCCTTTATTCCCCCTGTTTGCATCCATATAGATATGGGGTATAGATGGGAAAAAAATTAACCCCTGAATCATGAATGATCCTCACCTCTGAATTCATAATGGCAGACAATACTAATTATTTTATTAAGGAATAATAAGGCCATACCCAGCAACAATAACCAAACGGTTTCCTCAGGCCATCCCGATACTTAAAATGAAAATCCACAAAGTTCCGCATCTTTACCTTACGGAAAAGGAAAGCCTTTTCCCCAGAACAAGACGACACTACCCCTGCGTTTGAGAAGCAATGAGGTGAGCTGCCGCCCCGCAGGACCAGGGGATGCAGACCCAGACCGGCCTCGGGCAGAGGGCAGCACTGCAGGGCGCTCTCTTTGCCATCTGTCAGCCCAGAGACAACTCCTGCCTTCCCCTGGGCCGCGGAGAAAGCCGCAGCGCCTGCGAGACCCCCGGACGGTGTCCGGGACGCCTGTGTGCCCGCAGAAGGACGCGGTGCTGAGCCGCCCAAGGACAACTTGCCGTCTCAGGGTTCCACCATCTGCTCCCCACGGACACTCTCCGGTACGACTTCAGCTACTGCCGCCGCCAGAATCAACCTCGGGCAGTATCGCAGAACACGTCTCCCCCGCCGCGAATATTTCATTCCAGGTTTCAGGAGCGGCCCATTCCCGCTACCCAGGGAAGAGGGACTTTCCGCAGCGGGATACCCGCAGCCCGGCGATGCCGTTTCCGCCGCGGGAGATGTGGCGGCCGCCCCCTCCCCGCCCCTCACCCCCGGGGAGCCCAGCAGCATCCTCCACCCGCCCGGGCCGCTCCCCCCCACCACTGCCTGCCGCCCTGGGCCGCCGCAGCCCGCCCCACCGTACCTGCACGTCCCCCGGGAAGTAGACAACGTGATGCTGCGGCGGGGCCGGGCCGCGCGGGGCCGGCGGCGGCAGCAGCAGCAGCAGCTCGTTGGCCCGGTGCGGCTCCGCGCCCGGTACCTCAGGCAGCCGCAGCCACGGCGGACTCAGTCGCGCTGACGAGAAGCCCGCGCCACCGCCACCGCCGCCACCGCCACCGCCGCCGCCGCCGCCGCCACCACCACCACCACCGCCGCCGCCGCCGCCGCCGCCCGCGGGCCCCGCGTCGCAGGCGGCCGGTGCCCCGCAGAGGCTCATACTCCTGCCCAGGCAGAGGACAGCGGAGCCGACGAGCCCCCGCAGCAGCGAGGCGGCGGCCGGCGGGCAGCGCCCACTCATAGAACCGCCGGACCCGCGCTCCGGCGACCACCTCCTGCCCCGCCGTCCGCCCGCGGCCTGGCCACGCACCGCGCCTGCGCGCCGCCCCCGCCCCGCCTCCCCAGCCTCCGCCTATCGGCGCCGCCCGGCGCCCCCTCGGGAGACCCGGCAGGGGGCGTCGCACGTGCGCGCCTCGAGGCCACAGCTGAGCGCCGGGGGCGGAGCAGCGCGCAGCCGCAGCGGCGCGCGTCAGCGATGATGTCACCGAAGTCTTCCAAACGAGCGTGGCGGGAAGCCGTGAGGCGGTTGTCGCGCGGGCGGTAGCGCCTTGCCACGGGATGGTCCTCGGCCCCTGAGGGGACTGGGCCCTTGGGGCGCTGCGCAAAGCCCCCTAACCCCTTCCCTCGCCGCGGGGTTGGGCTCCACCGGCTGGCCTCAGGTGCTGGTGTGTTATTGGGTGAGCTTGTGCAGCTGCTGGCCCCTCAGCCTCGCCCTGCTCTGCTAAAGCCAAGTTGAGGTGGGGGTACCCAGCTGGTGTCCTGTCTGTGCTGTGTTAGTTTGGCAATGGTGCTGGGCTAATACGTTCGGAGGAGAAGTGAACTAGTAGGTGCCTCTGAATTTGATAGTGCGGCCGCAGAAGGCCTCCTGCAGCCCAGTAATATCCCAGAATGTGTTGCTGTAGCACAGTTAGAGCACTATGGGGTGCCTTAAGCTCCACATGCAACAGAGGTATGTGGATTCATTTATTTCCTGAAGGTGTTGGTTATATTTATGAAAAGGAAAAAAAGCTTAAATAAGGTTACTTTACTTTGGTTATACTAGTGCTACCACATTGCAGGAAAAGTTTTCATGTGTACCATTGTGAGAAGCTCTGCTTTTAACATGGCAAGCAAAGCAACAGAGCCTTTCCTTTATTCCCAAGCATGCCTGCTTGTTTTGTCTAGAATTTTCCTATTTAGTGTATTCATTCCTTTGCTCTCTTCTCCTAGCCTTGTTAAAGATGTTTGTATGCAAACCTGTGAAACCACCAGATACCAAGTCTGACTCGTACTAATTGAGTCAGTTGTGTAGGAACGCAGAGTTAGCTGAACAGTGATGCATAATCAAGTAACCTGCATCAGACTATTGCCTGGTAATGTTCTTGTTGGAAAATTCAGCAAATGAAAAGGAAGTATGGTGGTATTAATGTTATTCAGCAGTGTAGCAAGCAAGTAACAAGCAGAGTACTTTAAAGTGGCCAAGTCCAAATTCTGGCCTGCATGTTTTTGTGCAGCCTACTTGTGGAGATTCAGTTTGAGCAATGATGTGTATGGTCTACTGGTACACGTGTATTTTCTCATGGTTATGTCTCTGGGCTCATGCTAGAGCAAGCTCAACAGTCCTTCCTTCCCAAAAGCTGTTCCAGAAAGCAGATCTTGTGATTGTGGTCCACATAAAACATAACAACTTTGTTCTCAGAAGCACATTGTGTTGTGATATATACTTTGAGATTTCATTGCTCACTATGTAAGCAATATCTATTTTTCTTTACTTGCAGAAATCAACAAGGTGGATGCCTGGACCTTTTGATGAAGAGGGTAAGATGCTTTAAAGGATATTTTTTCATTTTGTGTGTTTCTAGGGATAACAGGGTGTAATAAATTTTGGTGCCTTTTGTGTTTTATAGATGTTATTTATTTTAAATTACTTAGTCTTGAACTCAACATTACTGTTTATTGTATGAAAATTATCTTTGTTATGGTTGAAGCTTTTTTCTCAAAGCCTGGAAGAAAAAAAATCATTTTTTTTTTCTCACCAGAAGATGGTGCTGTGCAGTGTGGTTTGAAAAAATCTGTATCAGAACAGCCATCTGATTATAATCACTTTCATGCTTCGGGAGCCTGATATTAGAAGTGCATTTCAGCAATGCTTTCTTTTGTTTAGCAGCTGGTTAATATAGGTAGTATTTTGAATACCTTCACAGTAGGGCTAGTGAAGTTAGACTTCGGAGCTGGAATTCCTGCCAGTGCTCCCAGGAGTTTAAAGTTCTTAGCTGCTCAGAACCATGGAGCGGCTGAGGCTGGAAGATGCCTCTGGAGATGGTCTAGACCAACCAACCAGCTCAAAGCAGGGTCAGCAGGTTGCCCCAGACCATGTCTAGCTGGGCTTTTGAATATCCTGTTACAGTGTTCAATCACCCTCACAGGAAGAAAGGTGGCTTGTTAATGGCTGAATGCTTTTCAGCTTGTGCCTGTTGCTTTGTGTCCTGCCACTGGACACCACCAAGAAGCATCTGTCTCTGTTGTCCTTACACACTGCATCAGGTGTTTATGCACATTGATAACATGCCCCTGAACTTTCTCTTTTCTAGGCTAAACAGCCCCAGCTTTCAACCTCTTTATGCTCTTTTCTCTTAATCATGTTGTCAGCTTTTCACTGGGCTTGCTCCAGTATTGCTATGTCTCTCCTGCAGTGGAAAGTGCAAACTGAACACCACTTCAGCACTGGTGATGCCACATCTGAGTAGAAGGGAAGCACAACCTCCCTTGACCTGCTGGTGAAGCTTTTTCTAACACAGCCCAGTATGCTGTTGGCCGCCTTTGCCCCAGGGGCACATTGCATGTTGTGTCCTTTATATTTATCACTTACATTGCATATTTATCATTTCCCTGTAGCATACATCATCTAGGAAGTCTTAGTGTTTAGTCTGTTCATGCAGCCACCAGGACAGCAGACTCCAATACCTGCTTTGAAGAGCCACAGAATAAGTCGGTACCTCAGGCAGGTACCGACAACTTACAACACTTTCTCATTCAATTTCAGGCTGTGTTTGAAAGAAGTTAAAACTGGGTGCCTGAACTAGCTCCTAAAGTTAGGCACATAAGCCAGTAGTTTGATTGTTTGAAAAGATATGGTATATTTAACATGCCACCTGTGTGTAATAGAAATCAAACAATGAAGGTCCAACCCTGTCTGTCACATACTCAGAAATACACTTAGCTTGACTATCTGGAGGACCAGTTGCTAATCGAGATGTCAAGTAAATGTGGCAAGTGTGTGACCCTATTTCACCCTTCCTTCTGCACATGCTGTGGTGTGCCATTGCTGCAAGAAGGTGGGACTGCACTGGCAATAGTGGGGATCTGTATGGAAGGAAGATTCATTTGGGAAAATGGTTAGGGTCAAGGTTCCTAAAAGTCTTGAGGCACCTGTGTTTGTTGGGAGTGCTTGGGGCCAGCTAAAATTATTCAGGTGTTAGCTTTGGAATTTCCCCAAGCAAACCCTCATTTTCCTTCTGGTTTGAGGTTTTGGGCTGCAGTTGTAGAATGCTTTCTACATTTTTTTCTCTCTGAGTATGCCCTAAGGCTAATCTTAGTGGAAACTTTCACAATGCCTCTGCTAATGAAGCAAAATTGGTAAGGAAAAAAAGTCTAGCTCCCTCCATACAACTGTTTGTTTCCTTCATGCAGACAGATTTTCTTACACCAGTTTTGAGCAGTTCTGGTCCGTGCAAACACTAACACTTTAGAAAGGCTAATGAAACCTTGTCACTTCTGTTCCCTATTAGGTACTGTGCTAAGGAAATACTAGGTGAGACCTGCTAAATATGTAAGCGTAAGAAAAACCACAAGTGGTCTGCTTTTCTCATATGAGGTGGATATTTTTAAAAGATCGCCCACAGAAGTATAGCAACAATATAATGCCTGTGCTCTGAAGATCTAGTTACTTGGACCTTGATTGCTAAGGTTTGCTTACACATGCAGAACTTTGTTATGATTAATGATATCTGATGAAGTAGTAAGGATCCATCTAAAAGAAGTGGCTAGGAGAATGAAAGTTTCCATTTTAGTAATTATTTTTGAGAAATGTGAATAATTACGAATAGTAGCATAAAAAAAGTATTCTGTGCTCTTGTCCTCTTGTTGCTTATATGCCTTCCTGTGGTTTCTCCAGATGAGGGATTATCTTGTCCAGAAGGATTTACGGACATTATTAACATTATAGTGACAGTAATTTATGGTAACCAAAGGTGATGCTGGTACTTCTGCCCAGGAATCCTTATACAGTGTGTTCATGATGCAACAGTTAACAGATAATTAAAGCTAATCTATAGGGTGGTATGTAGGCTTTCATCATCCAAATGCTACATAAGCCTTATGGGAGAGCATCAAAATTACTCCCTATTTTAGCCAGAATTCAGACACACACAATTACCAAAATAATGCAGTTGATGCTCTTTTGGTTATGGGAAATAATGGTATGCATCATGTTGTTCCCACTTACAGTAGAAAACACCAACCTGTTCCTACTTTCAAGAAGATAAAAACTCTTCCACAGCATACTATAGAATTTAATGGTAGAGTGTTTGCTTAAAGTTTGCTTCTAATCCTTGTCTTGTGGCTATTGCAGTAGCTAACGTGATATAATAAACCTGAGTGAATTAATCCTTACAAATATCACCCAATGCAGGCACAAAATACTACATTGTGAGGGGCCTTTGTCAGCCTTCACATTTGTCCTGTGCTCTGTGATGCCTCATTCCTCCATTCTTCTATGTTCTTATTTGCAAGTTTTTGCTTGCTATGCTCTTTATCATTGTAAAAGGAAAAACCTTTCCTTTTTACATTCACTTCTTACCACATCTGTTCATTCCCTCCAGCAGCCCTCACTGTTTTCATACACTTGAATCTGTCATGAGCCAAGCCCTGAGTTTCCAGCCTTTCTCGCAGGCCTGCATTGTGTGGCTCGCTGCTCACTTCTGCTGCCTGCTACTATAGATTGGACTGGGAGGTAAAGTGCATAGTGTCTTTTCACGACTCTGCAGAAGTCTACCCATATGTCTTGGGGAGTTTGGCAGAAAGAGTGCCT
This sequence comes from Rhynochetos jubatus, assembly GCA_027574665.1. Classification (NCBI taxonomy): domain Eukaryota; kingdom Metazoa; phylum Chordata; class Aves; order Eurypygiformes; family Rhynochetidae; genus Rhynochetos; species Rhynochetos jubatus. The sequence goes on along the minus strand of CM050654.1, from coordinate 14,131,187 downwards.
ATCACGGTTGATTAGCTGTGATGAAGGACATGCACATCCAAATTATTTCCTCTGGAGAGAACTGATGGCTTATTCACCACTTCAGTCTCTCTGAGCTCCCATATAGACCTTTATGGCTGCCTGCAGAGTGGTTAATTAGTTTCATCTATCAGAGGCAACTATATTTGCAGCTTCTAAGTAGAAAGGGTACCACTACAAAAGTAATCTTTATTACAATCAAAGCACTTCTTATGGAATCAGCTATGTTTCTTTGCCTTTACAGCTTGTACACTTATCCTGTGGTTTCATCCAAAGCATATGCAAACAGCACAGAATATAATATAATTCTGGTTGTATGTATTTTCTCAGACCAAGAAAATGCGTTGTAGTTTGTTTAAATCATACCATTTAAATTAAAGCGTTTTAATAGATGCTTCACCAAAATTCTAGGTGAAGAACAACTGTCTGGTAATATGACAATAATACCTTTAGCCAAGATTCTAATAGATAGGAATTTCTATCTGTTCATGTGTAGCAACTGTAATATTTCATGGTACTTCAGAGTTCTTCAGAAAAACGTTTCCTGCCCAGCTAACATGACATGTGCCTATATACATATTTGCATAACTGTGTATTGTATTTTATATTTGAATTTCTTTTCAACATTTTTCAGCTGCATATGCATTCAAATTGCTAGTTTGCATTTTGGCAAAGGACTGGAATAGCTGTGGAGACACCTGTTAAATACTGATAGGAAACTCCTTTGCAGTTGATATGCAGCTGTGTCTTTCACTGTTAAGAGAATGTGCCAGGCCTGGCTCATCATCCTTTCAAGTATAGTAACACTTAAAGGACTGAGTTACCTGTCTCTGTGGTGAAGCATGCACAGAGAAATTCCCAGTGGCTACACAGTGATGAATGGCTAGGTCTTGACTCGTAGTTTTATTAGCTTATTAGTGGCAACAGTTCAAAGGAAATTACAGCTATTATGCTCCACTGTAAGTACTAAACAATTTACTTCTGCTGAAAATCCTACTGACAGCTCAGCCTGCCAGCATCCATCTTTTGTGTGTGTATGGATGTTCAGGAGAGCATAGGGGAGAATAAATTACTCTCTTGGCAATTTACTGAGTTGTATGAAAGTGAGAATAAAAGCTTTTCAGCATGAAAAATAAATCCATATTCTTTTTCTGTCAGCTGTGTGGAGAAGCTACTAAAATAACAGGATATGTGATCTCATTTCTGGTTTTTACATTGCTGAAAAAATTAGGGTGTGTACAGAATTAAGAACTACTGGTACTATTTGAAACATCTTTTTCTCTTGTGCTATTTTTCCTGCTGAATTAATTATGCAGTCTACCTACCTGTCAGTCCTTCCCAATGGCCCTATTGGCCACTTCAAATGAAGAGTAGGAGTTGTACAGCAAATAATCTGGGAGTGTTTGGAAAACTACTGAATGAATAGATGAGAATAACTGACTCAAACCAGTGGCCCTACTGAAGGAAAGTTGGGCAGAATTTGGCCTTTGTATAGCATGTTTGAAAGCAATAGGCTGAAAAGTCAGTATGTGTTGGCTCTGCATACCGGAGCCAGCATGTGTTGTCTCTGTCCTTGTCCAAGTTCATAGAGGACATGATGGGTAGGAAGGCCTGGAATTATTTTCATAGAAAAGTTAAGGACAAAGGACAGGAGTCCATGAAACAGCTTTGGTGGTTCTGCTGTTCATGGAACACATAGTTAAATGACAAGCAAAGTTTCTGTGCTTTGTAGTTTGCCTAAGTATACAAGAGAAACTTGTGGCCTAAGGAAGCCACACGCTGTCTGGTATAAATCAATATAAGTTGGGAAATCTTGCTGGGATTTAAAAGAACACACAGTGGCCCAGGAAGTGGAATAGAAGAGGATTTTCTTGCTTTAAAATAATAGACCAAAGTTTAGCTCTCTAACCATTTCTGCAGTCTGAGTTTTGTCTGGCAGTGAAATCATGAAATTTTGCCTTGAGCATGCTTTATCTCAACTTCCTTTCTCTTATTCTTTTCCTTAGAATATACTGGCTTTGTGGATGGGTACAGCAATGTATTTGTCACGACACTAACTTCTGCCATCCCATTTATTAACTTTGATTGCTGCATGCACAAAAATGAGGTCAGAATTTGGCCTCAGACAGTATCTTTGCACCATGGGTTTCTGGAATTTATACCACATCCTCTGCTCTAGTTTTTCTTTCCAAAAGTGGTTTGGGACGCTGCTTGCACGGTACATTACACAAATAGGAAGGAAATAGGTCTTCAACTTGAAATTAGTTATTTGTCAAAACCCAGTATTTGCTTAGGTAGAGCTCTGCACAAGCTCAGGACCCTGTGCTAGTTCATTTGTTTATGGGATGTTGATCTACGAAGGTCTTACCCAGGTGGAATACAGTTATATGAAATGAGCGACCGATTCATCTGTGTGACTTCCAGTGCATACAGATTCTTCAGCTTCCAGTCATATTCAGCAATAGTTAATAACCATGAAAAGTATGCCACATTTGTGAATTTACAGTATCAGGCCTCTAAAGTCAATTCTTTATTCCTCTGCAAATAATCCTGTTGCAGTCAGTGCGTAACTTGGATGAGGAATATCCCTTTTATTTGTAAATAGACTTGTAAGATTTCAGCACATGTAATACAGATACTGTAAATAAAGGTATCTCTAACTTAAATCATTGTAATTCAGAATATTTAAGCACATTCTTCTGTTCAGCTTTATCAAAGGATTTGTCTTTAAATGCAGGCAGAAAGTTCTATATATGCTTGTGTGACATGGAGAATTGAGGGCTTTGCTATTTGCTGCGTACTTGAAACCTTGAATTTTTATTTTTCCCTAGGGAAGAAATGCAGTGAAGTAGCAATGCTAAATACATCTCCAGATTATGCCTCTGTTTTATTCAAAGCAACTTCTGTTGATACCTTAGGTTAGAAGGTCTCATTTTTTTTAATGTTCCTAAACCCCTTTTAACACTTGTCTCCAAATAAACTTCTGTCTGACTAGAAGAAAGATGGGGTTTATTTCCCATTTCTCTGATGTATCTGCCACTGGCTTTTGCTTTTTCGTTTTGCAGAGCTTTGCTATTGCAAGTACCAGTCTTTCTGTAGGGAACTGAGACTTCCTGATGATAGGTTTCCTTTTTCTTATCTTAGATGCCTTGGACATTGTCCATAGATTTGTACACCTGACTAGAGACTTATTGAATAAATCAGGATTTAGGAGTCCCTCCTATGACAGTTGTGTAAGAAGTATTAAACACTTGGGTTTTAATTGATGGAAGATGTTTGCATGATTTGCACATCTACCAGCAGAAGGTAGCTATCTAAGTCATATGTAGGGTTTGAATACTATCAGTGTGGTGAAAAGACAGTCATCTTCTAAAAAGATACTGCTATATCATGTGATAGAAATCCACCAAGAATCTACTTACATAATGGAAATAAATAAATATAAGAATGCTTGCATATCATTCAAAGAAAGGAATTGTTTTTTAAGGAAGGATTTCAACTTACTGGGACTTCAACCTGATGTAGCAGTTGTCTTCCCAATAATAAGGTCCAAGAGGCAGGAGCTGCAAGACTTTATTCCATGAATAAAGTGTACGAATTCAGTGTAGACAACAGTGTTCACTCTCAGCCTAATGTGAAGTCAATTAGTCCATGGAGTAATTCTCACTGAGTTCAGTGAGGCTTTTGAGCGTGCTTGCTGGAAGACTGCTAATTCCTTTTAGCAAGATTGTTATTCAGACAGTGAGAGCAAGTGATGAGGTCCATTGGTCTTCATAATTAAATAAAACGATTTAGGGTTTGACTTTGTAGTAAAATTTAAATGTATTATGCTGACAGTCATTAAAAAGTACAGGAGAGAGCGTATTAATGTTATAAAAATCCTTAATCTAGAACAAATTAAAAAGTCTTGGTTTCTAGGAGGAAGGTGAGGTGAGTACATGGTCTGAGTGATGGGAAATAGCTTATTTAATAGCTGTTGAGTCATTATGGAAAAGGAACAGAATCTTCCATATGTTCCATAAGAGAGCAGGCAGGCATCACTCCCAGCTTTACAAGTAAATCTGCTTAGAATTGAAAATTCTTGTTCAAGACTGGCATTTATCATTATTTTCTCAGCCAGCAGCAGCTCCTGAGAGGAAAACATTGAGAGAGAAGCTTCTCTAAGCATTTCAGTTATTTTCCCCATGGTCACGTACAAATATGCAGAGAATTTTGGCTAAACCATTGGTGTTAGTTTTGTTTTTATTTTAAATTTCTATGCGAATCTGCTAACTCATAATTTAATCCTGAATACTTTATGGAAAATGCAGATATGCTTTCTTCCAAATTGAGTAAAAGTCTGTGCTATGAGGCATATTACTTAGAAATCATACAGAAGGTTCTTTTATGTATTAAAATGTAACCATAAGCAAACTTTTGTCCAGAACAGATTTAATTAACTGTCATGGAAACTTCAGCTAAAGGATAAACAAGTAAAATAAGTAGTGTTCCCCATTTCCAGATCTGAAGTATTCAGTGAATGTCGGTTAAGCTGATGTATTTTAATACTTCAGGTCTGGTGTTTGCAAAGGAACTCGGATGAAGATAATTTTCTTTCATTCTATAACAAACACAAGTAAACCTTTTGTGAAATTGAATAAGGAAATGGCAAGTGAATTTATACAGGCTGTATTCACAAGTGGACAGTAAGAACTCAGGCTGTATCACTTTATCAGAGTATGAAAGTTTGTAAAGTAGGTTTCATGTTTAGGATTCCAGAATGAATTTATAATATATATAAATTTTATTTATAAATATATAAATTTATAATTTTCATTATAAATGCAAATAAGCAATGAGCAAGGATGAGAGAGAGTGGTCCTTTTATAAGGTCCTGTTACAAACTTGAGTTACAGCTTCACAATGAGTGAAGTTCTATTGGTATAGTACTGCAGTGGATTGCATAGAATAGTCCTGGTTTATGTGATAGCTATTATATTTGCCTGTGTTGCATCTAATATTGCTTATCAACAGATACAGGATTTTCAGGCAATATTGTCCTCTCTCTGAATTTTCCACAATCCATTAAAAAAAAAGTGTTCTCTACTTTCTGGTTCTTGACCTCTTACAGTCTTCAGTTATTATTGCTGAATTTTAGTAAATAATATAAATGAAAATGCCTAAATACCCTAAGTTCTTACTTGGAATACTTCTTCATCATCAAGGAAATGCATGAAAATGGCCAAACTTAACAGATTTTGAATTTTAATTGGAACCCAGCACTGCAGTAAAATGAAATGAAAGAGTACTGTGAAATCTGCCAATGAATTTCCAGAGCATCAGGGATTCTGACACTGCCACTACTGCGAACCTGATTTCATTGGTCTTACGATTGTTCAGTATTCGTGCAATTTGTGAGCAAATGTAAGCATGGAGGAGAACCTCAGGGCACTTTACGACATGCAAACCTGTATGATGACACTGAAAGTTAATGGGAAGAAAACTTTCCACACTTCTGCTTTCTAGAATGGCTTTTGGGAAAGAGGTCCGTGCACCTGCAGGGAGCCTGAACACACTCATGACAATCGCTCCTGTTCTAGGTCTTAAAGCTGAAGTTTTGTAAATTCTTTGCTTGCTTGTCCCTTTTTTTGTTTGTTTGCTTGCTTGTCTCCCAAGCTTTGCTTTGAACGTCAGGGTTTTGAAAACAAATACATGATGTGGGGAAGGGAAGAAAGAGGTGAGAGGAAGGGCAGGGAGGAAAGAAAATTCTCCAGATGCAACTCAGTTCAAACCACTGTGGTTTATTGTACTTCAGAAAAGGGGTATGCAAAGTCTTGCACCTGTGGAAGAGGAGACTGGCCAGCTGGAAAGCAGCTTTGCAGAAAAGGCACTGTGAGTCCTGGTGGACACTGAGCTGACCAGGAACCAGCAGTGCACCATCATGGCAAAGGCCAGTGGCGCCTTTGGCTGTGCTAGGAAAAGTGTGAGGCCAGGTTGTGGGAGGTGGTCCTTTCTGCTCTAATAAACACTGGTGATGCCACATCTGCAGTGCCATGTCCAGTTCTGCATTTTCCACTGCAAGGGGCATGGACATACTAGAGCAAGTCCAATGAAAAGCTGGCAACATGATTGAGACAAGAGCATCTGTTATAGAAGGAGAGGTTGAGAGAGGTTGACTGATAGCTCAGGGGGATATTATGTGTATAAACACCTGATGAGGTGAGTAAAGACAGAGACAGACTCTTCTTGATGGTGTCCAGTGACAGGACAAGAGGCAGTGGGCACACACTGACGTACAGGAAGCTGTGTGTAAATATAAGGAAAAACTTATTTCCTGTGAGGGTGATGGGATGCTTGAACATGTTGCCTACAGAGGTTGTGGAGTCTCCATACTTGGAGATATTCAAAAGTCTAACTAGACATGGTCCTGAGCAACCTGCCCTAACTGATTCTGCTTTGAGCCGGTGGATTGGTCTAGATGTCTCCAGAGGCCCATTCCAACCTTAGCCATTCTGTAATTTTCTAATGCATCTTGAGCAAGCACATGTGAAAGCTGACACAAACATATTGCAGGCCACACTGACGTGAAGCTAAATCTATCCATGATACAAAACTCCTAATCCTTTTTCTCATTGATCTAAGAGCTTTTAATGACCTTCAGGATTTTGGTTTGTTCTGTCTGGAGTTCCATATCCAGACTTGACTCAGCTGCATTTGGACTGAAACTCCATCTTCAAAATAGCTGATGACATTCGCAAGGGTCTCTAGCTGGTGTGTTATGACCCATTTGTATTTTTCTGAAAGAAAAAAACAAACAAACCAACCAAAACCTTAATTGATTACAGATCCAACAGAGCAGTTGCTTTTCAACAGGAATTTGGTGCCATCTTGTGAAGTTTTGGTTTTGTTAAATCTAACAATGGAAGCAATGTGAATAGATAAATAGCAATATGAATAGATAAATTTTGGCAGGTTGCTTTGCCAGAAGTGACTGCCAGAAACTCCCACACAGGAAGAAGATGACACGATGGGTATTTTCTGCCTACCTGGATCATGAGTTTCCCAAAGCCTCTGGATTGGCTGTGTTCAGTCTTGTATGTCCTTAAAAATTAGGAGCAATAATCACCAGAACGTTTTTATGTGCAGGTCTCTCTCTCAAAAAAAGACTAATTGGTAGGACTGGTTTTACACAGCATTAGCAAACACTATGTAATGTCTCAATAAGGAATAGGCTTGGAAACAAATTCATATTGTTCTACTTTAACCACTTATAACAGGTAGCTAAGTTCTATGGATGGTCAGTGAAAGTATGCACCTCTGGCTGTTGCTTTAGAGCCAGAGATCAATTTAGGAGACTAGCAAATGGATGCCTTATGTCTGTTTGGTGTGAACTGCTTCTCTAAACTGCCAGCAAGTTTCATTGCATCCCTTACTGAAATGGAGAAGCCCCAATTCTATGATCTATTTTTAAAGACGTAAATTCTTAAACCCGAGTAAAAAATGAAGCCATTAATGCAGCTAAACTTCTCGGCCTGATAAGTACGAATTCATTCAACCTGAAAAATGTTCAGGGAAAATAGGCAAAACCGGTATCAAGCTATCTTTCTCCCTTTCAATGAAACAAGAATTTGTGTATACTTTAAAAATATATCCCCTCAGAAACTCAGATTTTATTGAGAATGGCAGTGTTTGGATTCATTTTAGGGCAAGTTATATGTGAATAGCTTTCTGAGAGAAGAATACATGGAGTTTTTTCTGTAATCACTGCTTTTAATTTTCTTAATGCACTTTTCAATGTTGTTTTGTCTGAATACATTTTTATTTTTGTTCCTCCAGACATGATCCTGCCACAAGCATTTTTAAATCAGACATTAATAGCATAGTTCACAGTTGTTACTGCCAGTGCTCAAACACAAATACTGCATTTGTGTTTGGAGGAAAAAGCAAACATCGGATCTTAATTATGTGCATTTGTGCTTTCTTCTGTGCCTAAACAATCTGGCATAAGGAGTTTACATCACTATCAGTTAACTGTAGGTCTTTAACTATCAAGATCACCAGCTGTGTGGTTTGCCTTGGTGGAGGATTTGTCCCATTTTTTGCTGCTTGTTTTTAAATGGCGGATTTGCCAGGGAAACTTGAAGCTTTGTATGATTCCGTTATCCATGAGAAAAACACTAGGAGAGACTTTTGAATTGAATGCCTAACTAAAACTAGTTGGTGTATTTGCAGACTGTTTGCAAACAGGTTTTTGGGTTTCTTCATGGGATTCAGTATGATTGAGCAGGCTGAACATTACAGCAAAGATCAGCATGATGAAGTCGTGTCTTTTGTTACTGTCACCTGCACTACAACCTCTTGTGTTCCGGTTTCTGAACAGACAAATGAGTGGTTTGTTGGCTCTTTGCAGCATGGATTGAGTGTCTGTCCATCACAATAGGACTGTCCTTGGCATTTCTAGGCACTTTTCTATTGATAAGTTTTAAAACTTGAAAAATGTATATAGGTCATTCAGGTTGCTGGAAGTGATTGATGTGATTTATCATTCTCCGATGGATCACTAGAATCATGTCACATATATTCCTTCTTCCTTTTTGTGAGGTATGGGAAGTGCTGAACTTCAGCATGAGTAAACTTGTGTAAAGACACGCTTTGCAAAGATCTCTAAACAAATATTCTTTATATGTTAAAGAAGATGATAAAGGTCATAAGAAAAATTCTACTACTTGCTTTAGGAGCTTGGTCAGATCTCATTGGTAGAAACAAGAATAGATTGGACCTATTATGAGTTAAGTGCCAGAGTGTGCTTAGAGTCCTTATCCAGCAAGGACTCTGATAAAACCACAGCTCAGAATAAAAGAAATTTTAGCTAAAAGGAAGAGTGTGTGCGCCATGCAGAGCCCCAGGCCTTTATCAATAAAACTGTGGCAAATAAGCCAGGAATCTTTTTACCTGAGATTCCAAGTATTTGCAAATTGTACCACTGAACAAAGTAAAACTTCAGCATACTATTTTTGGGTCTATATAAATCCACTTAAACTTGTTTCTCATTTTAAAATCTGGTCTTCTAACATACTAGCGTTTTGGTTTAGCTTGGTATTGTAAACAATTGAGATGATTTTTAATTATTTTCTGATATATTTAACTGATAATATGAATCTGGTAAAGCTGGCAGTGAATGGCAGAAGGTTTAGATTTAGTTGAGTTGTCCCCCTTTTCATATAAATGGCAGTTAAGATTTATTCTTTCAGTTAGAAGTTTGATTATAGTCTGGAGACCCTTGTTAAAGTATTGGGTAAAAGAAGGGTTACTAGCAAGCTGTTTTCATTTTGTTTGCAGCTAGGAAAGCTTTGTTAAATGTGCTGTGCTGCTAAAGCCATAGAAATAGTTGCTTTTTTCTGCAGTGTGAAAATGAGTCCAGCAGACTCCACACTAAGATCTTTCTTGAGCAACAAACATTGGTGACTTGGAGAGATAAGTGCTCATTAATTGTATTCTAAAGTTTTGGAGATTGATCAAAACAGAATCCATATTCGAGATTCTTTTGAAATCACAATGATACATCTATTTACTTTTCTCCAGTCAAGATCAACAATATATACCATTGCTACTCACCTCTGAAAGGAATTTGGGTAGAGGTATGTTATTCTCCACTTTTGAGCAGTGGAAAGAACCTTAGTATTTATGAAATCAGCTCATTTTTTCCTACTCTTTATGCAGAATACCTCACAAGAAGACAAAGAGGCCCATCTTTGGAAAATGAATTATTATTTAGGTGTTACTTTATAGTACAGACAATGCAGCTGATAAGGGTGGCTACAAGGGGATGAATGAAATAAATTTTGTCGGTTTGCAATAAATGCCTTTGTACATGCAAGAGTCCTTTATTTTTAGCACACTGACATAAAGGAGTGTAAGAAATATTAAAGTAAAAGAAAATGGAGTGGGTACATATTTGTGATTAAGAAGTCACTTGGACACAATGAACTTTGAGAAATGAAGATAAACTGGTCTTAAAATAAACACTAATTGAGGCTTTATCAGTCTGGGAACATGTACGTGAGTCAGATGGGATGCTAGCAGGCTAAGTTTGGAAAAGCTAGAACCTGATCTTAATTTTTTTATAAGTATGAAAGAACATGTAGAAATGAGGATTTTTGTTCTGACAAATCTGGTTTTCTAATGATTATAGGTGTTGGAGCCAGCTCACATGTAATGAGGTGCAGCGTGCTATGGACACTCAAGACTTGGCTACACGAAGAGAAATAGCAAGTGCTATCCAAGGCAGCAGCACGAGTGGTTTGAAGCATCTATGGATGATCGCTGTTCTTCACAATGTGAAAACTGAAGCAACTCATGTGTGGAAAGCTTTTAAGATAAGAGAACCATATGCTGACTTTGCAGCAGAGGCTTGCGCTAAAGAATTGGCCCATTACTGTGGAAAGAAGACTGCTGGAATGGCACTAGTTGGAATCACTCCAGAGGACTGTAAGCATTGTGCATTAATGAAAGGCACTGGGTAGTTTTGGAAGAGGGAAAGCAAATTCCATGTTATTTTGAGATTTATATATGCATAATCATGTATTTTAAATATCATCATTAAAAAAACTTTGTTGTATTGAATTGGTCAAGTATATGAACTTAACTAATTCTAACTTGCTGCGTTTAGGGAAGCACAAACGAGTGGTGTGAATCTGGAATCATTCTATGTTAATGACTGTCATTTGTTACATTGGTTTAATTAGGGAACAGTGTCACATATTGCCATAGAATATCAGGATTTATCTGCCCCTATCCAATGATCTTTTGGCTTGAGTAACAAATAAGAGCATAGTCCACTTTGGAATGGCTGTAAGACATGAGATGAAAATATTATTCAAAGATGGATAAAATTAATATATTCTTTTAGAAATACACAGAGTGAAGTTAACCGGCCTGCTCAAGATATATTAGCAAGGTGTGTCAATAGTAAAGAGCATTTAAATCTCCTGACTCCCAGTCACTCTTTTTACCTCATTTTTTCCAGATCAGTCTACAGAATGGTGCTCTCACCAGTGGCTGAGGCAGTCAACAGAACTGAAATATTGTGTATATATCTTTCCTACAATGAGCTGCTTCTTGTAAGTAACTTACCTCTTCAGGATTTTCTGGTTTGTGTTTTATTAGGTGGGGAAGAGAAAGGGCCTGAAAGAAACAAATAAGGAGGCAAGTTAAATCTGAAAGAGAACTTTGACATTTCTTATTGATACTTACACTTCGGAAGGAAATGGACATCACCATAAATTAACAACATGAGAATATATGTATATTAAAAGGAGATTTTTGTTATTCCTTGACTAGACTAGAATGTCTTGACTAACAATAATTGGTTTCACATATTGGAATGGGTGTCAGTGGCCAGGAAGGGTTCATACAACATATTTGGAAGAGATTGATAGTTTCCTCTCACTATCTAAAGCAAGAGTTCATATGTTATGCCTACTTCAGATATACTCATTTGATGATTTACTTTGTGGGATGTAAGATTGTCAGTCCGTGCATAAAGTCCCTGCTTTTTGGAGATATTTCTGACCCATCTTTGTGTACAGTGTATGTAGCAGTGCTGATTTCTCTGCTGCACAGCAAATTCAAGTTGCTGTCTAAAAATGAAGCTTCAAATCCTGCATGTGTATCTGTGGAAGTAGGCCCTGTATGACCTGAAGTTCTTTCAAAAATCTTATTTGCCTAAAATTATATGTAAGAATATAGCTTTATTTTGGAGAATCTGTGCTGTGTTACTGTCATTTAGGTATTTCAGGGGATGTTGTAGAATGTACTGATAAACAAAACATTCATTATAAATAACCCTGGTTTTAGTAGTCCTATAAACTAGAGAGGCATTACAGTGAATCAGACAAACTGGATGCACCATTAGCAGGGATACAATGACCCAAATTGCATTTTCTGATGACATACTGTTAGATTGCTCTGTTTTCATCTTCGCAGTAAACTTTAGACTTACTGAATTTGCAGGTAATTTTGCACTAATTCTAGTAGGACTAAAATACAATATGTAGCACTGCTGAGAATTTCTGCTGACTTTTCCCTTTGAATACCTGACTTAAGTGTAGCCATTACGCAGGTATTTTCTGCTGGAAACTCAGATGGCAACTATGGAACAAAGCACAAAAAAATTTGGTTTTCATGACAAATTTGTAGACCGATATTTTTCAAGCTCAGGCGTGATCTTGAATGCTTAACTAGCATTAATTGATGAGCTTGATTTCCTGACGCTACTATTGTCTGGTAAGTCAGGCACTTTTCATATAGCATTACATGATTACTTGAAAATGAAGCCATGAAAAAGCATCAGAAACATTTGAAAGATATGTTTGTAAAATGGATCTAAGTTATGGAATCTAAGTTTTACTTCAAAATTCATTGAGGCAAATATAATCTTCTCAGGACAAATAAACCTCTTAGTGAAATCATGCTTTTCAGAAAAGCACTGCCTTTAACAATGTTATGCAGCTTCGTGTACTTCGTGGTTTTCATCTCCATGTGTTAAATAGTTTTCAACTGCCAGACAAGCTAACACAGATGAACAAAGGCCGATATATGCTTTTTGACAGCTTTGGATGAAGCGAGTAAAAAGCAGCATAATTCATATGAACAGCTTACAGGGAGACTTTGAGTGTTGTCATAGCTGTTACCACTCAGCTATCTCAAGAGTTATATCACCCTAACTTCAAGGCTGAGTGACTTTTGTGTCAGACCTTACTCTAGAAGTAACATCCAGGATAGCTGAGTTCTTCTCAGGAGAAATGAAAACAAGGGGGGGAGAGGGGGGAGAGCAGAGGATTTTTTTCTGTGTGTTAAATTTGTAATGTATGACTTAAATTTCCAATAATACAATTTGTTAAAGTGCTGATCTCTTCTGATAGTGCTGGATTTTCTTAAGCTTTACCTCATGCATAAAGGTTGTCCTGTTTGCAGGTCATATTAGTTTCAGTAATCTTTCAGTTTAATACCTGCAGCATGGGTATCTGCATTTGCTATTAACCCAATCTTCTAAAACTAACCTGAACAGGAGCATAATTTGTTAGAACACTTAAGCTTTTCAACCTCTTCAGTAAGAGAAGCTTTTACCCTCTTATTCCCTCGCTTAATCAAATATACAAAGAAAAATAAAGTAAGCTATTACACCCACCTCAAATATATGCTCTTAACCCCTCCAGTACTTTTCCCAGAACCCTGGTTGGTGTGGTTTTCTCTCAAGCTGCGTTGTCAGAGCTAGTCACCAAAAATTGCTCCTGTTTTGGCAGTTTCTGCTGCAGGATGTGGTCCTGTAGCAATATAATATAACAGTTGGTATAGTACTGTGCTCCTATTTCCATGATTTTGCCCTTTCCTGACAGTGGTCCTGGCTTTTGTGTGATTAGGACCAGAGTTTATTCTGCTCAAGATTAGTCACTCTTCTGTTGGCTAATTTTGTCTGAAGTGCTTCTACACAGAGCAGAGTATGTTGCTTGGGATGGAGAAATGTGTGGGGCAGCAGCAGCTACAGTTCAGATGAGACTGAATTGCTATGGGACCTTTCCCTAAGAACACACCAAAATTATATCCAGGGGAGAAACTAGTCCCTGTCTGTTGCAGCATGGTATGGCTCAAACTTTAATAGTTTTATAACAGCATCTTTCGTTTTCACTGAAAAAGGACTCTCTTACATTTCTAGTGAGCAGTTAGGACTTCCCAAAATCTGCTGAATGAAAAGTAAAAAGAATGGTCTGCGCAATACACAGATGGCAAAGTTGCAATTTGGAGTAAGTAAATTAGCTTTTCCCTCCCTTCCTGCATTTTTGTGAGCAATTTATTATTTTTTCCCAGCTAAATAATCAAAACTATTAATCAAAGAGCTGCGGACATTTGTTCGTAGTCTGTATTTTGCACGTAGGCGACGGGTTGCATGCATCTGACAACTCAGATTCTGAGCTGATATTTTTTGATTGGATGTTTAGGTCACATGATGTTTCCTTTCTCTGACTTGATGAACTACATTTCTTCTGGTTGAAGTTTCCTCAATAAATTTTTGGTTCTTAAATTATCTGCAAATAATTCTTTACTTATAAAATTCAGTTTTCATCACTTTTGCTGATAAACTGGAGTATTACAAGTATGTATAAACAATGGCCATGACCTCAGAGATTGAGACACAAATTGGAGTGACTATTTGTGAGTGAAAAAATGAAACAGTTTTTCAGTTTTGTCTCCATCCATCTGAATTTAAAAAAACCCATGGTCAGTGGTTGGAACAGGATTTCATATTTGTGCCATTCTAGAATATCTTCTCTGGTCATAACAAAATAATTGATAATCTTTAATGTTTGGAGAAGGATATTGGTGCTTTTAAATCTAAATATTTCCAAAGGAAAGCAGCAGTTTTTTCCCTGATGAGCATGCTAGAGCTGCAATGCTTTTTATGCAAGCAGTCTGTGTTTCTGTCCTAAACCACTTCCTGTCCATGGAACACTTGTAGATTGGAATACTTTCATCTGAACCTCTCATCTTAATACTGATTTAAGATTAAAATGTCACTGCTGAGGCATGTGGTTCAACGGTTGCTATTACATAACCTGTTACATACATGCTGTCTGCATCTTCACATCTGCCACTGCAGAGCTGTCTGCAAAAATACCATGCTCAGATATGAAAGGTGAGGAATGCCCTCAGTTCCTCTTGACTTCAGTTGGAGCTAACAGCACTCATGTTCTTGCAGAGCACTGCAGGATGAGCAGTGTGTGCAAATCACTATTCATTCTGTGTCTAGTTGAAAGTCATCACTGTTTCACAGAACTCATAAGCTTTAAAGTCCAAAAAATTTTCAGTAAAGCATTAGATAACTATACTGGCTTAAAAAATTTTTAACATATACAGCTTTACATGCTAAATCAGTGTGGTAAATAATAATTTTCTAAATAGGAAGGAGTGCCAAAATGCATACACAGTGTTCTGGGAGGAACCATAACCACAAGCCTACACTTTCAGCGGTCTAGCAGAAAGAAATGTTTTGCACTTTTGTGAATGTTTGGAAAACCAAATTAGACTGATGTTTCAATTTTATTTAAGCAGCGATGAGCACATTGTGATGTTTATGTCTGAGCAGGAGAGGATGGAAAGTACTCATCTCATGGTGACCCTCCCAGTGAAATCTGGTCCCACAAGCAATTTTTGGACTGTGGTTCCATTGCACCATGGGTTTCCCAAGAACATGGCAAATTGCTGCAGTTTTTTATTTTCTACCATATATGTACAAGAGCAAACACTCACTTTCCTATGGTGCTTGGTTTTGCTTGAAATTTTACTGTATTTTGACACTGAAATCTGTGTGTGGTGGTACTTGTGGGGCTAACGTGGCCTAAAGCAGAAAACTTTTTGTGGTGGGAAGGCTCGCGGTTTGTTCCATGCAATACAGCATCTTTCCTTTTCCTTCAGGAAAGGTTTCTTTCTTTCTCATTTGTATCTTACCAGCACAGGATGAGATGCAGCCAGCTTTGCAACACTGAGTGTGATTAATAATTTTGAGGTTGGTTTGTGGAGTGAGGGTGACAGTTGAAAAGCACTGGGCACAGCCCTGTGTTTTCTGAAATCACTATTTTGTACTGCTTAGACCAAGAGTTGCAGCAGATTCAGAGAGGTCAAAGGAAATAATGTAATGACAATGTCTGAATTTAACTTGGGTCTTTATATGCTGTTGTTGCAGCAAATTCTTTACCACATTGCACTACAAACGATGCTTTAGCATTGTGGAAGGCATCATGGTTTTAAGGAGCAAGAGGAACGCCAGTTGCATTCATATTCTACATGCTGGTTCCTTTTAGTACTCTGGTCTGTGAGGGTAGTGCATCTAGCCTGAACCACAGAAAGGAGAAGTTTTTCTGAAGAGGCTGCAGTGAAGAAGATAAATATATGCCCAGCTTAAACTCAAATTTTAACTCTGAATTATAGTGAGAGGCCTTGGTTATAATAAATCTTGTCTGTAGACACTTCTTTTATTGTTACTCAGTTCAATGATTCTTCAGATTTTCTCTCCTGAATCTTTTTTCTTTTGTAGATGTTTAAATCGCATCCACACATCATGCATTGTGATGGAAATTGTTATTGTAGGCCTGATCCCAGTGTTGCAGTAGTGCAGCTCAACCGACTTCGGCTTCACAGTTTTATAAAGTGAGAGCAGACCTGGGTCACTACTTAGTGTTGTTACTTAGTGTTGTTTATCAATATGCTATATCACTTTAAGAATGAGATATTGCCAGTAGCCCTCCCGCATCTATTTGAAGGGAGGTGCATCTATTCACCCTCTCCTTGCTCTTCCATTCTCTTTGTAAGTAACATTTGATAAAAGCATCTGAGAAACAATAAAATGTACTTGTTGTAACGGCTTTTTTAATTTTTCTTTTGTGACCACAATTAGTTGTATCTTACAAAACATACTGGCAGCAGGGGTCTTTGTGTTAGTCTTTTGGCACAATACATTGTGTGGTTCTGGGAAGTGGAGGAATAGGTGGGGAGATAGCCCTCTGGACCAGAGCCTTCCTATTACAGAATTTTTTGTTGAAACAATTTCCCCAAATTATTCTTCATGGAAAATATATTTAATATTTCATGTAACAAGAGTTTTTTTCTTTTTAGAAATGCACTCTTCTACAACAAATCCTTTCTTGTATTTTACTTAAAACTGGAGCCCGTCCCGCCCCATGAATGTGGGTCCCATGTCACATTCTACATTCTAGGAGTAAGCATTTGGAATTAGAGAAGCTCAGCAAGGACTCACTGACTTTTTTTTTTGCTTTACCTCGAATTTTAGCTTTTGCTTTGTTACCTGTGTTTCCATTTACCTGTCCTTGTGTTCCATTGGTGTAATTGAATTGACCTCAGTGCTTCCTCACTTACTTCTGTGCAAATGAACGTTGGCTCCAACTTTGGGCTGTTTTAAAGTATGTTGGACTTCACTAAGACCATGAAAATCAGGGTCTGCTCCTTTCCATTTTGCTCATTCACTGTGTTTTTTTTCCAGAACTAGCAGTAAATAGCACTGAGTACTTATCAGGAAGATGTAACTTCAAATGCAACACAGACTGCGATGCAAAGCCCTTGCCTGCTTTATCAGTCATTATATAAATTGGTATTTAGAGCTATGTGGAACCCTAATTACTGTCAGCTTTTAGCATTTTGCAAATCCAGAAAATGCAGTGTGTCATTATTCCGGAGCCTCAGTATTTAAGGAGCTGGTGCTTTTTTCATTGCTGCCTTAGAGGGCGGCAGCTGGTTAATAATGTGTGAATCGCTCGGCCTCAACGTTATCCCTTTTGCTGTCGTCTTGCCACCTGCTGGCAACATGAGGAAGGCTGCATGCAGCGTGTGAGCAGCAAAGAATTCCTGCTGTTAGAGAGCTTCTCTGCTGCTGCCACTGAGCACAGTGGGCCAAGTCCTACCTGTTTCCCAACAAATCTAGGCTCTCTCTGTCTCCAAGTGAATCACTTTATTTAAAATACCACAAGAATTTCTAGAGGGGTCCAAAGGTGTTTAGCATTCAGCTTGAAAGAGAAAACAGCTTTCCTAGCTCCTTTTCCCAGTATCATCTTAAAATGGGAGCTCTGTTTCAGAGGGCTGAGCCTAACTCTGCTTTTGCTGAAGTAAACAGTGAAACTTACATTGACTTGTGATTTTATGCATGTTGTGTATATTAGAAGTAAATATAAAGTTTACTCCTAATAACTTCAATGTTGTGTTATAAAGTTCTCACATTAAATCTTTTCTGTTATTTTTCTTAAACAGCTACGATGCAGTAGCAGCTAAAACACTGAAAGTTTCTCCAAATTGAACCACACAGCAGCTCTGGATAGCGCATGGTGAGTTTGCAAAGTTCCTTTTTTAATGGCAGCCCCTGTAATTCTGAAATTATCATAGCTGTTTCTAAATTACTTTTAAAATGCAACCCCCAGTTCCTTAGAAGATACTAGTGAATCAGTGCCTTCAAAGTTAATGAATAAAAGCTACTACACTGTTGAGAGAAGAATTCTTTACGTCT
Organism: Rhynochetos jubatus; assembly: GCA_027574665.1. NCBI lineage: Eukaryota > Metazoa > Chordata > Aves > Eurypygiformes > Rhynochetidae > Rhynochetos > Rhynochetos jubatus. Next base: position 14,113,123 of record CM050654.1, on the reverse strand, counting down.
AGGGCAACTGTTCAAGGGACTCTCGTGACACTTCTTAAAACTTAATGCTTGCAATATTTTGTTCTTTCGGGTTTTTTTCTGAGTGTTCTTATTACAATCCTATTTTTGTCATTTTTAGCTGTTACTTAACTGGATAAATAAGGTATATTCTCAGTTTTTAATAAGCTATTTGGTATACTACTACTTGACTAGTGCAAGCCTTATCCCTTCCCTAAGGATGCCATTACTGAGGTGGTTAAAGTGTGTTTCAATGTCTACCAGTAGTAAATATGTGCTTATCTGAGGCAATTTAAAGCATGACACAGCTTTCCCATATTTTCATAAGTAAGGTTGCGTTCTTTGAGATTTGTAATATAATGAAATATGTGGTGTAATACAAGTTGGACTTCTGTTTTTATGTTTATGTATAAATATAAAGCATATGGGTATACATACAAACATTCAAACGTACCTCCTTCAGTGAAAACTATTACTTCATCATATGCTCAGAAATGCTGCCTTCAGTTAATGCTGTTTTGCTGTTCGTTCTGTTATGATGCTTAATTTTTAATGAAATTAAAATGTAGTTTTTTCTTTATTCTTGGACTATTTCACATTGAATTCCTCAAGGAACTGTGCAAGGGCAACATTAGGTTTGCATTAGTGTTATTTTTCAGATCATGCACATTTTGCAGTCACTGAGGGTTCACAGCCCATGACAGTTTAAATAAGGTGGCCATTTAAATCGTAGATCTGAGAGCTTATCAATTTTTAATATTTTATTTCTGAATAAGAAGATGCTGTTATACTTTAAGGTGAGTTATTGAATGGAACACAGTGAACTGCTTGCTGAGGTAACCTTGGCAGTGGGGCTGATGAGATTCATGCCAATTAATCAGTCTGAGTATATGAATTGGAATCCCCAGTTGTGCACTGAAACCTGGACATTGGCTTTGCATAATTACTGAGTCAGAGATATCAGGTAACTGGTAACAATTACCAGATAGACAGGTTTTCTCCTCTCCTTCCAGCAATGACAGCTGGAAGGACTTCCATTCTTCCAAAGCCTATAGTCAGGCTGTTAATCTGTTACATTTAAGCAAGGCTACGGTGCCTTCTCAAAGTACTTAAAAACACCTTCAGCTTGCCCACTAACTTTGTAATTCCACAAACTGTTAAAGCTGACTGGAAGCAACGCTGCCACTTTAATTCCAACCATTTCAGTCTCTCTTCCTCTGTTCCAACTCAGCTGTTTATGCACATAGTAAATCAGTTCGGAGTGAGATATCTTTAAAAACAGTGAAGTGGCTGATTCTGGTATAAAAAAACCCAGAGAAATTAGAGCTTGTAGCTTGAATGAAGAGTTGATTTCATCATCATGTGTGAAGACAGTGACATGGCCAACTTTTGAGTCATTTGTGTAATCAGCAACCTCCTAAGAGCGTGGTATGATGACTGATGATAAGACAGTACTCATGCCACTTTTATGGAGACACTTACTAGGTAAATCACCTCAAAATGAGCTTTCAGTAAGTGCACAAAATAGCTGGAAATCCATTTTAGAGCTGTGACTTCTTAACTTTGGTATGGTAACTCAGTGCCCATGGAAAACATGTGTTAAGCTCTGTCACTTTAATCATCTAATTACTCCTCACTAATCCAGTTTTTCTTGACCTCCCAATGCACAAAATCTAATCTGAGTTCTGTTTTCCTTTGCTGGGAGGAGGGCCTGAAGACAAACGTACATGTATTATTGGAAGCATTGTGCATTGTAGTTTCACTGGCCATATTTTTCCAATATGCGTGTAAGTAATGAAAACTCTGGTGTAATAGCTAATGTATCAAAGATCAAGTGGCAAAACTGTCTAGTTCAGTGCAACCCAGGTATTCAACCCAAATACCTAAGGGAATAGCTCTGCTGTTCATTTTCACTGTGATTGGCTGAAGAATATTGACTTTTCTCATGCCAATAGCAACTACTAGCTGCATTTTATGGGTTGACAATGCCTCCGTCTTTGAGTATGTCTGAAACACACTTGCAAGGCAGTCCAGTTGCATCCTAGAATAAATTTCAAAAGTGAGCTGAGATGAAAGCTTGGTCATTGTTGGGCTGTATCCTAAAGAATAAAGAAAATGTTAGAATGCACAGAGGTGGAAAATAGCGTGGGAAGGATAAAATGCCATTGTAGAAAACTAAGGCTTGTACTTACTTGAATTGCTATGATCTGATTACCGTTTAGAAAGAAAAAATGAGTGGTTTTGATAACAAAATAGTTAGAAACCACGAAGTTTTTTCATAGGAGAGGACACTGAGAATATTGTTAGTGTTTAGTTTCAAATGTGAATGAATAAGAAAGTACATGTTAGTCTGAAAAGAAATAACTAGCGTAGATTAGAAGGTCGTTTCCCATTTCTCAAATCAAAAGGAATCCAGTTAGTGTTAAGTGATGCTCTTAAAATTTGTAACAGCAAATTTATAATTAACCCAAGGAATTCTGCTAGAAGGTACCAAGCAACTTGAGTCAGAAAAATCTGAGACTATTTTGTGGCCATGAGAATGAATATTCCTATGATACTTACACATATAAGCATCTCCTTTTTATGCATATCCATATGTCATTTCAAGACAATTGATTCAACACAAGCAAGGAAAATAGTGTATAAAATTGCACTTTTCTCATTTCTCAATTCACATTTTTTCTTTACACTTATATAATCTGGTCTCACACAATCCCATTCCTTCACAATTGTGTACATATGTGTGTGTATATACACGTACAAATATTATCCATATATTTGTGTGTGTATACAGTATATGTATTTATATATGTGTGTGTGTATAAATACTAAAATGTTATTTATGGCTTGTTTAGCATAGTAAAGTGAAAACTAAGACAGAATGTGATAGCATTATATGGAGGAATTAGAGATGGAATAAATATCAGAGTAGGAAAAGTTATTTAAACTGAAATAAAATGTTGGCAAAGAGCAAAAAGGTATAATGTGGTTATAAGTACGTTCTGACAAGAACTTAGTAGAAGGCTCCAAATCATCATTAGAGTGAGGCTTTAGAATTACATTTGTTAGAATAGTGGGAGTAAGAAAACCCTGATAGTTTTAATTCAGAACACCATACATTTGAATGGGACATGGTTAAATCAAACACGGATTGGACCTGTAACCTAGGAGGTCTTCTCCCCAGTCCCATATCCCTAACTGAATAGTTTCAAGTGCTACAGAATCACGTGGATGTAACATAAAATTCACATTACATATGATAACACTTAAATGTGTTAATACAACACATTAAATGACCGTTTCTCTTTAAATTTTAGTGTTCAACATATTTGTTTTGATAGTGCGAGAGAACTGCTAGAACCACTCTGTAAAACTGCTTTGCAAGTTGCCATAGCAATTAAATTGTACAGTTCTACAATGTTCCTTTCTTGAGTCTTAATTACATTGTATAATTTTTAAAATAACAAGCCAGTATTTCACATTTATTCTCATTTTTCTGGCTAGTTAGTGAATAAATCCAAAACTTTTTGAATTTTGTGTTCCTTGCCTTAACTGTGCTAGAATATATCAACTGTTTTAATTTACCCATGGTTTGGATTCTTTCTGTCTGCTTAGATTCTTCATGTACTTTGCAGACAGCACAGGGCAGGGCCAATGATTTCAACCTATCTCTAACAACTTGGGGATCTGTTCTGGTGTTTTAAACATTGTTCCTCTGCATGGCTCCATTTGGCAACACTTCTAAGCTGTATTTCTGCTTAAAAATAATCATTTTTTTCCCTGTCAGCTTTGCTGTTGATCCTTACAACTATGAACTCAGGCAGAACTTAATAAGGAAGGTCCACTTAGACTGTTCACTCATTTTTTCCCAGAGGCCATAAAGTAGCACACAATAATAGATAACTTCCCTCCTGGAGTGTTTTCAAATCAACCGAGAAAGACTGAAGGAAGGAGAAGAGGCAGTGACAACTGCCATGTGACAGAGGGGGAGCTGAAACACCAAGGACTGTGTTCAGTATTTCTGCTATACTGACTAAGGTGGAGAAAGACTTTCTCGGACAGTTCAAAGCTGTCTTCTGTCCTGGATTACTGCACCCTTGTTCATGAAGGCATGGAGTCCTGTGTTGATGTGAAGAGGTCATTGTGGTAGAAATGGGACACAAGCTATGCCAACTAAGCATGGCCCAAAGAGACTGAAGGGAAAGTTAGTGGGAATTCAGACCTTCTGTTCTATGGGAAAAGTCCACAGGAACTTCAGAAAGTTATTCTGCTTGGGAGAAAAAAAAAAGTAGAAATTCTGAAGCTTCCCACACAAAGGGACTTCTAGGAAGTTAAAATTCCTGAAAACCTTAAAAATATAATATTTTTCTGTTGTTACTGAAATGGAGCACACAGCTACCCTCAACTCCTGGCAGACATCCTGTGAAATCTCATTATATAAACAGGTCCCCATAGTAAAGCTATGAATCTGCAGATCCCATTCATGCCAGTTGAGCTGGCAGGAGAGTGGCCAATGTTACAGCAGAAGTTTATTGGACATGCAGTAATCTTTCATGGAAATTGTTTTTGTGAATCAGTATTTTCCAATGAAAATCCATTCAATGAGAAAATTTCCAGCTATGATTAATTCCAGGTTGCAATTAGAATATTTCCTAAAGACCGTTCAGGAAGACACTGTCAAGGCTGAGAACTGAAACAAAGTCTTCTGTGGGTCCTAGCCTTATTGGCAAGACTAATTCAAAACTGCTGGAGATGACCAAAGAGCTGCTTCCTTCTGTATTAGTAAGGTGATTAGTGGTGACTTTTGCTAGAAGATGTGCGTTCAATAGAAAGCCTTCTCAATCCTATGTCTGATAGGAAAACAACAGTAGGTTTTTCCAGTAATTTACTTAGTATTAGGTTCCATTTAGCAGTCACCTGTGAAGGGTCCACAAAACTTGAATGGGTTGTTCAGTTTCTTATTCCATAGATTTTCTGTTGAAAGACTGTATCTTTTTAGATAACAGATAGAATCATAGAATCTTTTAGATTGGAAAAGACCTTTAAGATCACCACGTCCAACCTGGCACTGCTAATACCACCACTAAATCATGTTCTGAACCACCTCATCCACACTCTCTTAAATACCTCCAGGGATGGTGACTCAACCACCTGCCTGGGCAAGCCCGTTCCAATACCTGACTGCCCTTATTAGAGCTCTAATCTTGTTTTCTAATAAGCTACTCCGTGTTAACCATAGCCTGATGTCTTCTGTAAAGTGAAAGATACTTCATGTTCTGAATTTGGATTCAAAAATATTTCTTCCCATTGAAGTGAGAGCCTGTCTGATGAAGTGGCTTCTTTATCATATGTCAAATTTACATCTGTATTTGGACTAGGTCAGGTGGCAGTTCCTCTGATTTCCTTGCTGGCTGATAATGCCCTATGTATTCTGGCATGTCTGCGGAGCCCTTTTTGGCTGTGGAAAAATGGCTGCACTTTGTGCTGCATTCCTGAGGCAGTCAGAAATAACCTTTTTCCTGACATGAACCTCAGGAGCTTGAGCTGTGAGGTTTCTAACACAAATACTTCCAGGTGCGGGCTTCTGCTGATCAGTTGTAGCAACAGGGCAATAATGCAGTCTGTCTTGGAGTAGGGAAGTTGTGGTCCTAACTAGTGTTTCTGTTTCCTGGATGGTGCCCTTAGGAAGGGTAACTTGTGTAAACCTCAAATCCTAAGCAAGATAGAATCATGTGACTCCCCCTGCCTGAGAAAACAGGTAGGGAAAGGCACATGGTCATTGCTTTTGGAGGGCCTTTTTGCAAGGCCTTCAGCTCAAACTGGGATTCTTGGAGACTGGCCTATAGAAGCAAAAGTATTTTTGTGAGGTCTAGTGGACCTTTGCAAGGTTAAAAATCACTGATTTTGAATGCAAACCTTTAATATTCTCCTATTTCTAAACTTGTATATTGTTGCTTTTCTGGAGTTCATGTGGTTTTTGCCAGTATAAGTTACCTGCAGCATGCATACTCAGTGTTTTTCTAGAAGCTTACACTACAGATGTTGAGCATTGTAAATATCAAAGTGATATAGAAAGAAATAATCAAGGAACAATTTCAGGAGAACCATATGTACATTTCTCTAGCAAGAATCAGATGTACGGAATAGGTCCTGGTTTTATTGATGGCATTTAGGAGAGAAATGAGCTCCAGCTGGAAACATGCAACTAGTCATCTCAACAAGTCAGGTCTTAAAATATTTGCCTTACAAGCACCTGCTTTTCTTCTCCTTTTCTAGCATTAACAGTTATGGGGATCAGCACAAACAATTCAACTACTGCAATTTTTGGAGAATTATAGCTCTGCTCTTTTCTGTCAAAATGAGGAACTTTCCCCATGGCAATTCCAGAGACAGGAATTCCTTTCTGTTCCTGACCTCTGTCAAAGAGAGGTTCAACAGCTACCCGCAGCTCTCTCAAGGCATAGCTGGTATTGCAGTTCCTGCTGTGGCAGGCCTTCAGCCAACATGTGGATCAGAGAAACTGGTCTCTAAATATGGAATACCTTGTTGGTAGAAATCAGAATATCTAGTTGCAGATGTCTTAGTTCTAGCCTTTCTCAGAATAGCACTATCTTTTAATGAAATATCTCCACTGAACACAGAAAATATTCTTTGCATAAACTTTGGGTTTGGGAGGTTCTTGGATACCTGGAGAGCCCAAATAACATCTTACATCCGAGCACTGTTTATTGTTCACAGAGAACATACTGCATGTGCACGTTATACATATATAGACTTAGATGTGTGTCTATATATGCACATGCATACACACAAAAACACATATAAATCATGTGTGGGTACTTATGAGTCTTCCCAGTCTGTTTTCCCAGGCTTTTTCCTGGGAAGGAGTGGGAACTGGGTAGGATCCTGAGACTGATCACTTGGAGAAGCCATCTGTTGGCTCTGATCCAGTTTGTAAATGCTTTTGTATTGTTGCTATGCCAAATGTAAAACATGTGTTAAGAAAGTGACAATTTAGTAATGGCATTCTTATGCGTAAACTCTGCTTACTGTTTAAGTTTGAAGCAAAAGACAATATACCTATTGTCATCCAGTATAATTTTGTTAATCCAAGTGAGAAACCATATACTCCTCCATTTATTTAAACTGTCAAAGTGCAGCTGATACTATAGTACAAAGCTGATGGAGCTGAGGCATTTTATACTGGCTGAAGATCTCATCTTGTGATCTCAAAACAGTTGCATGTCATGCCTAATGCTTGGGTTGTTCGCTCACAAAATAATTTTTGTGCATAGATACAAGCTCCAAGAAATGTCTCAAATGTAATAATCTTATGTTCTGAGGTGCTAACTACTATATTACTAAGAACCATGCAGAACTACTTACGAGCTTACATTATTTGTATTCAAATTTTATAGTTTATAGAGGTAGTTGGATATAATGTGCTACTCCCTCCCCCTTCTCAGCACTGTACATAGAACATCAATAGTCAGTGCCTTGGAAGTGACAATGAACACTTAATCACTTCCATAAAATTTTTCCATTGACAAGGCAGAGAGAAATAATACTCTGGGAAAAAAAATATATTGATATAATATTGTTCCTTTCAGAGGTAAGTGCAAGTCCTGCTTTCCAGAACAAAGGAGTTGGCAAACAACAGGAAGCAGCTTCCTTGTATATAGCTGTACAAACCCTCTTTCAGCTACCACCTCAATAAGCTGCTTCTTTTTCTTCAGTATCATGAAACCAGTGGTTTTAGAGACTACATTTGACTTCAGGGCTTGCCTTTCTCCTTCTTTCGTGCTTTGCTTGTCCCATACCTTTATTTGCAATTCCACCTACACAATTCAAATTTCTGACCACTTTTTCAATTGCTCTTGCTCAAAACGGTGCCATATGCTAAAGTTGGAAAACGGTTTTCATTCTGCAATGAAACATTGCGGGTTTATAGCGTGAGGGCAGCAGTCTTAACTTCAGCACTGTTGCACATCACCCACGACAGCAATGTGTTTTTGCAGCAGTTTCTCAGTAACAGTGCAACAGTGGAATGGGGGCTTTGGTCCTTTTGAGGGACTTGTGATTTACTTCAGTTAGAAGCCTTCTTGAGTCTTGTGATTTAAGGCCTGATCCATAGCCACTTAGTTGGAGGAGCAAGCCTGTTGTCTGCAGTAGGCTTTGGCTCAGACACTGAAGTGGCTTGGAAGGGTTAGGAACCTGATGCAAATTCTCTGTTTGGGACATCTGGTTTTAATGGTTTCTTAAAATCTCCCTGGTCCTTCCTTTGTGCTACTCTTACTGATTTAAATTGTGCTTTTCAATACACATTTATAGCATAATTTTTCCAACTGGAAGCTTAACATCAAGCCAGTGTTGCGTTCTTCCATGCACAATAACCAGAAATATTAAGCATTTTAAGGCTCTTTTTGTGTTACTGCATGGTTCAGTAACAAGAAAACAGAAATAATTATTGCAAGTTAAATATCTTGGGGAATTTGTATTCAGTATTAGAATAATTAAGTAGAATTGAGCAAGCAGCTGTGTGGTGCTACTTGCTGACTGGGGTTAGACCATGACAATTACTGAGAAACAGAAAGATCTCCTCTTTAAAATCTGTATCAACAATATGATATTAATTACAAGAAAAATAACCTGACTGTTTACTGGAAGAGAAGCTGTCTTTGAGATTTCTTTTATTCTTTTTGGAGCGAAAAAAAAACCCCAACCCACAATGCTATAATGGTGCATATAGCTGAAGATAGGATTGAGTGGTGTGAACTTCATGTGTGTGTCTTCCGTGGGACTACTTGGATGTAGAAAATTAAGTAGATCACTTCTGTTTGCAGGCTAAAGACTATTCTTTTGTACATGTAATTCATTAGTTAATAATTGTGTTTTGTCTGTAGTATATGAGACAAGCTCAAAGCCATTTAAACACAGATGTTTCACTGGCTCTACAATGATGTCCCTTTCTATAACTTAGTATGCTGGCTAGGTGTTGCTGCCACTAGCCTTCCCAACCCTGTGTTTAAGGCTGCCATCAAAGCTGCTGAAGAGACCATCTCCAAAGATATCTGCACAAAACAGGACTTGCTTAGAAAGATGTATACTTGAAACAAAATGAATGCAGCTGACTTTGATTGTAACAAGGTATTTCCCCAGCACCTCTGCTGGTATAGTGGAGAGGGAAGTAAGAGAGAGTGAGGAAAAAGTAGAGAGGACCAAAGCACTCTAAATTGCTCTGGTGGCACAGCTGTTTGCAGCACAGGCCTGTATACACCCTCAGTATAGCAGCAGAATGCCAGCTGATGCTAAATCACTTTGGAAAATGTCCTCACTCATATTTGCTCTAATTGATCTAGAGGACTTTGGCACAAAGCTCTGCTCAAGTTTTAAACATCTGTAGAAGGAAATGGTGAGGACATCAGCAAAGGAGGTGACTTGAATGTGACACCGCTTTGGCACTGGCCGCTGCTGAATGCAGGCAGTGATCTTGCTGAACTGAACACTGTGGTGACTTAATGCGGTTCAATTCTAGGGTCAGTCCTGTTCAAATATATTTATCATTGGTCTGAGTGCAGGAGTTGAATGCACCATCAGCAAGTTTGATGATGATACCTAACTGGGAGGTGCTGTTGACTCTATGGAGGGACAAGAGCCCTTGCAGGAGGATCTAGATAGATTGGAGCATTGGGCTATGATTAAGGGCATGAAATTTAACAAGTTGAAATGCTGGATTCTGCACATAGTCCTATCAGTTTCTCTGCTTCATAGCGACTTTAGTTCCATCCATCGTAGCTATTTTTTCTTTTCACCTGAGATATTTAAAGAAGGAAATGACAGCTTGTGAGACCTGTGTTCCTCTTGGTTGCTAGTTTTCTCCTTTCATGCCAGCCCTGAATGCCATGCTGCCTCGCAGGGTGTTTTGCGCAAGCTGTAGAATCAGCAGTGATACAGTGCAGACAGCACTGCCTTCAGCACCACATGCCTCTGAAGTGCCTGCTTGTTAGACTGGAACTGTCATCTCCCTCAAATAGCTATTTAACTGTAATTAACAGCCGCTACTTGAGATACGTTGTTCAACAGTATGCTATTGGACTTGTGACAGGCACTCTAACTATTTATACTGGATTAGCAAATCTATAGCAAAGCAGTCATGGCTGATTTAATAATTTTCCTCTCACTGAAGCTTGTACTGTTTTTGGTGAATAGAATCAGGTATTTAATGATCTGGAATCTAGGAGTGAGTAATTTGTGAGGCAAGTGACCTTGGATTGCTCAAACACCAAGGGCTGTGCAGTCTGCGTGCACTATGGAAATACTAGGGGGTTTTGTGGTGGTGTGTTCTACATGATTGGTTTGCATGCTTAGAAGTTTTATTAGTATGCTTAATCTCCTGAGCAGAGTGAGGGGAGAATAAAAATTACACAAATTGTGATGTACTCAGTCCCAGCTGGTATTGAGAAGGGGCTGAAAGACAATCGCCAGGCTGATCTGACAGTAGCTTCAGAAAGTGATGAAGTGGTCAGTTCTACTGCATTGGCCTAAAGAAATCTCAATTTCTCTCATTCCGTAGGAACAGAAATAATCTCCCTGTGACTTGTTTTCTTTTCAGAGGGTTTTAGTTAAGATTTTTAAAGCCTGTATTAGCAAAGCGGTTTGTATACTGACAGTCTGGAGGTGCTAACAGCTGAAGATATAAATGAAAATGACCATTCTAAAGGCTATAATTTTCAAAGCAAAAGATGTTATTTCTCAGTTCAGGTTACTCAAAAAAAGGACACAACTTTTTCCACCTACTTCCACACCTGTGGGGTATGTAAGGGTTAACAGTGACCAAGAGCTGTGGAACTTTTTCCTGTGGGTGAGTAAAGTATTCGGCATCTAAGCATTGCTTGGATGAAAGTGGCTTCAGAACCATCAGAAACAACTCCCTAACTAAATGTCCTTATAAGTCCCTTTGATATAGGTTTATTCACTTTTGATATATTATAAATAATGCAAATTTAATGTCCATCTGCACAGTAGGTTTTTGCCAACTGCTACCAGACCAGCTGCAAAATTCACTGACTACAAGCTCTGCAGCTGCCATGTGCAGTCAGTGCCAAGAAGGAGCATACTGCTAATGTTCCTTCAAGCGCTTGGGCTGGTATGCTGTACTGGAAAACAGGTTAACAAGAAGTGAGACATCAAGCAGGGAAAGCGAGGGCTTATGTATGGGCATGCACCTTTGTTTTAAGAAGGTCTCCTGGAGAGAGAAGCCCGCTGAAATCTAATCACCTTTGCTTGCAGCAGCCATCCTGGTTCTTGTTGTGTTAACTTGTGTTCTACTGCAATGCACGTTGCTGATGTATTGTCTGCACTTCATGTGACATGTTGTAGTAATAAGAGCTGCACAAATACACAGAATCTTTACATACCTGTGATTTTGATGTCTCTTCCTGGGATGCTTTTGTTTCGCGCTTTGCTCAGTCTTCCCTAGGTTGTAGGCTGCTTATCTGAATGAAACTGTAGACATCCTTCCTTTGGGGGAGCACCCTGACAACATTTTCAGACTGTTTCGGCCCGTATGGTTTTTGGATCCACTTGTCACTCTTAAATATTGGAGATACCCCCACTTTCCTTGGGCAACTGGTCTGTTTTGTTTGTCACTCAGGATTTTGTTGACACTCTTCCAGCTGCTTCATGTTTTGGAATGTGTGTCCCAGTGGACTTGAAGATGCTGATGAGGAGCCTAGGGCTAATGCTCTATAAATTGAAACGGAGAGCTCATAGCAAAGGCAATTGAAACTCTGATGACAGGGGAAAATACAAGGTCTAAATTGGAGATGGATCCAAGATTATTGCAAGGGTGGGTTTTTTTCATTAAGAAGGTATTCTTTACCTTCAGGGAGAGATCCATGCTTTTTGACCACTGGTATTTATTTAATTGCCTAATACATTTAGATGTTTCCAAACACAAAGCTTTCTAATAGGGAGTTCAGCTGGACAAATGTAGTTATTTTAAATTGAAGACATCTGATATTCATTCATATTCTTCAGCTGCTTTAAGGTTCAGGACAGATTTTCAGCTGGCAAAAATCAATGTCAGCTTTTTGACTACACTGGATGTATGCAGTTTAATGTGAGCTGAGAAGCCAGGCACTACTTTGTTGTCTTGGGGGTGGTGTGTGTCTGGGAGATATGTTGCTCTGTTCATGTTCAACAACCCTAGCACTGCACTTGAGTTTTTTCAAGAGTAGGAGGAGCAAGCATCTTCATTATTTATTTTGTCTTCTTCCAGACCACAGTGCATGGCCTGGTGGGAATTAGTCTTCTCTGCTACAGAAAACATCATCAGAATACCTTAGTGGAGAGGCATGCATAAACATATATACTTAAGAAATGCATAACTGGTCTCTTCAGCAATAAAGCTATTTGCAAAAGTCCTGATTCTGGGAGGTTGGTGTGTTATTGATGAGTGATTCCAAATTTTTCTTAACGTCAGTTCTGAAGAGAGATGTGCTGGAAGGATTAGGAATAGAAAAGCTACAAGACAGTCAGAGCTGGAAGCCAGTGCAAAGGCTTACCATATTTTGGAACATCTGCATGTCTGACACTTCTTTGCTAGTCCTACTCTGTCCTCTTCTAAGGTCCAAATGCACTCGAGGTTGCTTTCTGGGGCAGCCTGTGTAAGGATGATCTGTTCCCTGGCTTGTCAGATCCACTCCAAATGGAGTGGATGCCATGATGCCATAGTCAGGTTGAAAGAAAGAGCTGTTAAAGATCACCTTGTTTTTAGGCACAGTCAGACTCTGCTTGTGTTCTTGATCTGCATGTTGCCATTCACAGCCTTTTCCCAAGTGTCCTTGGAGCTGTACTGTGATTACTTTGGGAACAGGGCCTAGACAAACTGCAAAATATTGAGTTTAGTGCCATTCATCCTTTTCTAAATTAAATAATTATGAAGAGTGGTTTCAAGTGACTTTTTTACAAATGTTCCTGCAGACAAGATAATTCTACTACTAATAAAGTTTTTCTTTATACACAGGAAATTATACAGTTTCAGATGAGCATAAGTCTCCTGCGATACTTGGTATATTTGCCCACATTGTACCAAGTGACTCTGGGGGGAATGTTACTTTCTAATTAAGACATGATAAAATTTTGGTTCTTGTGGTATAATTATTTTGAGACAAGTAAAAACACTATATAGAAAATCAGCAGAATTCTTTGAAAACTTTACTGAACCTGGAAGTGTTTGTCCCAAGTCCTAGGTGCTAGAACTGGCTGCTTTTAAAGATTCAGAACTTCAGCTACTTCCAGTTTTAGAGCTTTCATGTTTAGCTGTCCAAGGTACATGGAGGGATGAAATGTGCTTTGGGCTGGTCATTGCAATGCTTTGTTTACTGGAGTCCAGTGTCAAACTAATAAACCCCAGGATCTGTGCACACTGAGATTGCATAAAGCCTCCACGCATTTTTGATGGACTCAGCCAGCCCTCAGAACTGAACTTCCCTACATGCCTTCAGCTTGGCCTCACTTCTATTAAAATCCATTTTGTGAGAACAGGGCCTAACATCAGCCTGTTCCTATGTAAAGCTAATGAGCTAGAGACACCAATCATCATGATGGGGTGGGTGTTGAAGTCCAGTAATGGATTGTGATGGCCAAAAATGTGTCTTTATGGCCTCCAATATGTGCCCTGGAGGACTTTATTGCAGCTGTAAAATAGGACTTTTAAAATATGAAGCATATTTCTAAGAATTTACAATTAGTCAAAGATTGCTTTTGAAGAAAATACTGCATTATAAAGTAGCTAATTGAGCAATATAAGCCATAAACACCTCAGGGAAACTCTTAAAGGACACTTTTAAAGCTGACTTCAGAAATCTGCTGGCTTTTTTAAAAAGTATTCCTGCCTCTAGCAACACTTATTTCAAAAGCTGACAGGGAATGAGGAGACTGGAGACAGAACTTTGCTTCTGTGAAAGGAAGTGGTAAATTCCCATCGACTCCCACTGCTGGTCCGCTTTCATAAAACAAGGAGGTTGAGAAGAGAACTGACAGACACTAGTGGAGTGGGGAATAGCTTTTGGGGCCTCAGGAGACTTCGTTTTTATGACTTTGTAAAAGTTAATTTCACAGGAGAGAAGGGGCGGGGACAGAAAGCATGTGTGTTTTTCCACTGCTCATTGTCGGATCTAGATCCGTATGGCAATAGGAGCAAAGATGGTCATGAGATTAATACCTGCATTGGAGGAAACCTTGGCTTTAGTACAGCCATAACACATTGATGAAACTGACTATCTCTGTAGGGCCAAGGCTTCACCTCTAGTTCGTGCAGCATTTGTACCTTTTGTCAACTTGCTTAATCTCTACTCGCAGCACCTGCAACGTGGAACAACATTTATGTAGTTCACAGAAACCAGTTGTAGTTGCAACATTCTCTGCAAGGAGTGGATGTTATGTACGTTGCAGATGTATTGTTTCCATCGAGGAGGGCTTTTTTTGAACTACAAATGGACCTAAATTTATCAAATCAGTGAATTCTAAAGCTGCTCAAGATTAACTACCTTTTTCCTCAGTTTCTCTGTTCATCAGAGTACATTACAAAAATGAAACAAAGTTGTTAACATGTACGTGTTTTTAAATTACTTCAAAGTTGACTTCACTCCTAAAAATGTTTGCTAGAATTTTGCACTGCTTTAATTTTGTGTTTTTATTTCTCTAAAGTTTATTACTGTAATATAATGCTCCTTAACTACAGCAGGATTTTAAAATACATTTAAAACTGCTTTTCAGGTTGCTTGAGTTCTGTTAGGAGTGAATGAACATTTTTGGACAAAATTTATTCACTTTTCATGTAGTAAATGAAAAATAACACTTTTAAATAAAATAATTTTTATGATACTAAAATATGTTGGGCAAAACCGTATTTTGAAAATGCTGAACATTGCTCTTTGAATGGTAAATCCTGTTCACTGTAGTGTGCCTGACTTCTTTTCAGGTGGTTGGTGTGGTTCCTCACAGGGACTTTTAAGAGCATGGCTTTCCCTGGTGAAGCAATTATTCTGATGACAACTGTGATCACTCTTAAGGTTGACATCTGTAAATCACCCAGTTTGTTTGAGTTCTTCCAGTCTTTGCTTAATACAGGAATGCAAGGAAGGTCTCTGTGGAAATCATTATTCACACTCTAACAGCTGCTAGGGACATATTCAGAACATAAATAGAAGTTATTGAAGCTCCTGTGATATGCTGACTCTGGTGTGGTGGTGAAATAATTCACCGTCAGATTAAAGAGCTGATGTGACAGATTTGAGCAGCTATAGGGAATTGGCTGAGATACTGCCGTGTAATTTTACCTGTATAGTAGGATTAATTATAAATCCCAATGAAGCTCCCTTTGGAGAAAATGCAGGTTTCAAATGAGCCCAAAGTGAGAATAGAGATTTGAGCTGAGATTTCCAATGTTATGTAAAGTATTTGGGAATTCAGATTCCACAGAAATGAATAGAAACTGGATATCAAACACTAGGTGGCTTGCAAATCCCAGTTTTGAATTATAACAGTCACCTTTCAGTCCTATTGAGGCCTGTAATAGTAGATATAAAGGAAATAAACACGGGCTCTGACCCGAGTCTGGCATCTTTGTAATGACAGGCTATGCCAGAATGCATCTGCAAATTGCAGGCACATCCACATGCTCTGCCTAATGGGTCAGCCTATTTGACTTCCACTGATGCACTGTCTTTATTACAAAATTACTGATTGGGCAAGGAGCTTTAATACATTAATAACCAGTGCCTTAGGCAAGGTATCAGGTGGCTTTTATTATGGCAGCCTGTGTGGTCCCACATTTAACTTCATGGACATAGAAGTGGTGAAACCACTGTCATCATTTATTTTTCATATCAGATAGCTGAACAAACACCTTTTGTATCTCTGGCCCATCTCTATCGCTAAGCCGTTACCTTCTGCATTTCAACAAATAGGATCTTAACAGATTTCTGGTGAGAGATATTTAATTATTTGCATCTGGACAATCCTGTTAGTATCAAAGCAATTGTGGTTATTCTATCTTTATTTTCACTTTTTTAATCAGTGTAATAGCCCCCCCCAAGCAGCTCAGTACTGTTAGATTGTAGTGCCTGTTAGCATTGGAATGGACTTCAAGTATTACAATTAGCACTATATAATCTTACATTATGAAGGAAGCAGATAATGCCTCATCTTAAAATAATATTTAATTAGGGAAAAATAGAGAACAGAATTAGATGTTTCAATTTTAAAACAATGCAGAACAGCAGAAAGTGCTGGCCTATTTGACTACATTGCTCAAGAACCAATTGTGTGTGATGTGGGGCAAACAGGGGACATTAAAACACTTAACATGATAGCTTAGTGCTAGTAAAACAGGAACTTTTTTTTTTTTTAACAAGACTATTTTCCCAGATTTATTACTTTTATGAATATCTTGATTTTGGTGGTCTGGTTCATGATCTTTTAATTTTTGATGTAGGCAGTGCAGTACTCCCTGGTGCTTTTTATCTTTCCTGAGCCATACATGCACTGATAATTCACACCAGACTCTGGAAAAAAATTAGCTTTTTCATAGGTAGAAAACAGAGAGAAACTAATGATTTGCCAAAGTGTTGGTGACTGGAGGAGCAGAAGTTGATGCCCTGCTCAGAATTTCAGCTTTCCCAGCCCCAAGATTCTTGTTAGCAGTAGGTCAACTTTTCCCTCTTGTCTCTCATCTCATCCAGGTTTCAGGTAGCTTGCTTTTCTTCTCCCTGCGCTCAGTTTTTTTCCTCCTTTGTGCCATATGATAGTCCTTAGAAGTATCTCTTAGCTTAAAAAGAATCCCAAGAATTTTCAAACACAGAGGTATTTACAGCTCTCAAAACATGTTTGAAACAATAAAAAAAGTTAATCTTTTATGTCTTTATAACATTGTTGCCAGAAGTGCTGAGCTTTGTGGTGACTTCAATGGCTTTGGTGTGAATTGGCATGACACTGACTCTCAAAAACCAAGCTCATTTCTTTGAATAACTGAACAGGTGCCTAGTTACCAAACTTCAAACTTGAAAACGTTGGCTTTAGTTGTCTAGATTGGGGGACAAAAAAAAATTAACATCCTGAGGAGTGTTTCATGTTCCCTGGAGTGTTGGGGGCTAGCCACTGGAGCGATATCCTTTTCAACAGGCAAGATTAAGTGCTGGGTTAAGTTTCTTCTTTGTCTGTTTCTTCAACTGATTCCTTGTCTCCACTCCAGTTCTGCATGGCAGTTCCAGAAAGTGCCAAGGAATTCAGCACCAGATGTGCCTCTAAACTGCCCTGTTCGTTCTGCTGTTACATTCCTTTACAGAGAAACCGCATTTGGAGCATTTGCTTTCCCCAACTCTTGGAGTCCCACTTCAGATGCACACACAGAAGTGCTCTCCTGGGGACTGTGGCAAGGTTTGCACCTCTGTTGATCTAAACACTCTTTGTTACAAATAACCTCAAAGTTAGTTCTACAGATGATGCAGAATTTTTAATCTGGGCCATGTATTAAAAGGCATTAGTATCTTATCAGATCAGTAGCATGTTTCCAGGTAATCATAATTAGTAGTTTGCTTAAACCACATGTTTCATAGCTTTACATTGCCATTTTACTTTGATTGCCAGTAATGAACTTTGAAATCAGTGGTATTGCCATAGGTACAAGTTCTGACTGGTCTGGGTGGGCATTTGGTCATGTGATCTGCACTTACCTGTATTTTTACTGCCCTAAAAACGTAGTCATCTTCTGCTGGCAGTCTAGAGGTCCATTCCTTCAAGTGCTCTCTCTGAAGAAACTTTGCTCCAGAGAGAATAGTAAGAACTGGGATTGTGTGGGATTTGTGAGGCTGAGCCCACCAACGAGAAAACCTTTGTGTGCTTTATGAATAGCTCCCATGCTAATACGGCCCAGGGCATAACACACTTGGTGGGTTTGGCAGATTATCAGTTTGAATGTGAAACTCAAAGCAAACCTGGGAGGGTATGAACACAGATGTGAACTAAAACCACCAAAACCAGAAGCACAGTGCTCATGGGGTTGTACAAACTTTAATTTATTTGTACTGTTCTTGTCTGAAAGTGAAATGCATCAAGAAATAAAACGTTCATAGTATCATCTTAGTGAAGAACAATACAGACATTAGAAATTACTTCTAAAGCTGTAATGATCTGCTTTGAGTGATCAGCAGGACCACTAAGGAAGGGATACTCAAGCTTGAGGGCAGGGGAGAAGGAAACCTCCACCATTTTCAGTGAGGCTTGCTCAAATTCTGATTCAGACTAGACTGCTGCAGTTTGATTTCTTGCAGCAAGTAAATGAGAAATGCAGGTTCGGGATGTTTCAAAGGTTGACATTCCAGCCAGAAACTGGATTCACCCTTCCACTGTAGGTACCTTATTAACAAGCTAACAGTTTCCATCAAACAGCCTTGGTTTCTTTTTTTTTTTTTTTTTTTTGAAGGGAATGTTATAGTCCCCTCTTCCTTCTCTTCTGCACTCATCTCCCTTATTCCTTAGTAATTTGCATTTATCAAATATTCAAACATGTTTAGGACAAGAATGCAAACTCCAGTGGAGATGGGTGTAAACTAGTTGCATCAGGAATCTATAATCTCATTCATATGGGTTCATCATCCACAGCACAAGATACACTGATATGCCCATAGTGATTTAATTGTGAAAAATATTATTAATCAGTGACTGGCTTCATTTCTTTCTGAGACAAGTGAATAATTGCATTGTGGCAACAGAAAAGAGGTCCGGGAAAGGTTATACTGTACTAAGTGCTGACCACAATCAGAACAAAAGGGTGGTTACTGCCCCAGAAGCATGTATTCAGTGTAGACATTGCAGTGCGTGGGTGGGCAAGCACAGTGAAGACAGCACTGAGCACAGATATCTCATAGGCATTACAGCAGCCTATATGGAGTGACGTGAAAGGGAACAGTGAAATAGTTTTACAGTTACCTCCTGTCATACGTGAAAGGCCATGTGGGGTAAAGCACGAGGAGGCTTTTCTGGAAGCGTAACAAGTGAGAAATGGATGCTGTCATTGCAAAATGGGGGGCAGAAAGCTGTCATCATGAGAGAATCGGAGATGATAAAAGTAGAGTGAGACCTGTCCTTGAAGGCCTTGAAATAGTGTCTTACCCAAGTCCTTTCTAATAAAAGCCTATCAAAGTTGAAGAGCTCTGTGAAATTAAAAAGAAAAGTCTCTCTTTTTTTTTTCTTCTTTGGTGATTGCTGTGTAACTAATTGCCTGCTTTCTGAGTGTCCTGAAATTCCTGGGAAGTGAATGTCATAATGCAGTATATTCAGAAGAGGGCAGCATCAACCTAAACAAAAAGGGGGGAACACATTTAAGGATTTCAATCCAGAGGGGAGAGACTCCAAAAGGTAACATAAATGCAATTAAGTTTGTTAAAACCAGAATCTAGTTTCTATTCTGACATTAAGACATAGCAAGTCCATAATCCAGAGTTATGGGAGTGTTATAGTGTCTCTGCAATGAAATGATAATTCCTTTGTTTTGTTATCTTTCTATGGTAATACAGTCCTCAGAGTAGTGGTTACTGCACCTTAGTTGTGGTTATGGCACCTGCAGCCCTCTAATCACAGGTCTTTTGAAACAAGAGTGGAAACAGAATGAAGAAAAGGACCAAAATTCTGTGCACTGTGACTGAAATGCTACAGAAGTCACAGCCACAACTAATGCAAGCTAGGTATCAATACAGGTGTGACACTGGTCCTGAGGATCTCAGTTGGTAGGAAAGCTCTCAAGGACGTCAGTTTGGAGTTGGGTCAGGGACTGAGTCAGATGCAAGATTAGGACTAAACCAGGCAAATGCTCGTGATGGTTTTAGGCTTAAGTGAATTTGCTAGAAGTTTTGCCTGAACAAGGACTGGACTGAGTCCAGTGTTACTGGGTTAGCCATTCTCCATCTAGCTTCCCATGACTCATAATACTCCATGTGATGAGTTAGATTCAGTTCCCATCGAATGGGCCCATATGAGATTGTACTCATTTTACCACAGGATTTTACTTTAACAAAACACTTGCAAATATGCACAAGTCTCACTGATGTCAGTGATGCTCAATACGTGCTGAAGAGTTTTGGAGAGGACAGCTGCAAAAGGAAGTCCAAATCCTTAGGTCATCAGTATCACCAGACTGTCAGCCTGCACAGTGGCAATAGGTGATCCAGGAAAAACAGGCATAGAAGCTTTTCCTGTAAAAATTAACTAACTGTATTCTGAATCAGGACATGAGGAGATAAAAGTGTACATTACAAACCCTATTATTTTCCTGCTTTCTGCATTTTTTAAGTGTCTGGGTAATTACATCTTTTTCTTGGATGCATTTAGAGTTCTTTGGCTGATGAAAGTGCATCATATTTCACTTGATTCCTTTCTTAAAAGCTAAAAGAACCAGAACATGTAAGCTGTTCTGTTTTGTGAATCTCAAGGTGGGTTATTTAACCTTGAATTATGTGTCAAAATCCTGTTTCAGCATAAAGACTGCATATGTATGTGCTTAATGAATAAGACCCTAAAGGTTTGTAAAGCACCTAAGTTTATATATTCCATTAAATATGGTCTTCACAGGCTAATTAGTTAGAAATTTCACCCTTGCTTATAGTATACACCATTTTATGGTCAATAACAGTAAAATCTATGTAAACCATGCTCTTTATTAATAAGCATTATGTGCTTCTGGCTTTCAAATACGGAAATGGATTACTTGTTTTTGTCTTGTGACTGGCCTGCTGGCATAGTAAAATTCAAGCAATTAGCATTATGGATAGATCACTTCATGTGAGATATGGAAGCTGTACAGATATTTTTATTTTCTATAAAAATAAGGACTCCAGAGCTGTGAAGAAAACTTAGATCAGCAATATCCAACCTCAGAGACTTCAGGGAGGGTCTGAGGTCTCTGGGGACCAATATTAAATAGTTAAATTAAACCCGTATGTTGCGGGTTTGCATTGAACCAAGATTTGTACTAACTAGAACTGGTTGTTAGCTATTTTTTGCTGGATGTCTTCTGTCTGAATTTTAGCCGATAATGCATATACCTCTAAAACCTCCTCCACGTATGGCACTGTTGGCCTTGCTAAGTGAGACACTGAAATGGAGTGATCCGGGATGTGCACCACCCTCCCCATCCCTGCAGGGGCCTCTCCGGGTTAGCATTTGAAACAAAACGTGCAATGAATGAAATGAATGATCTCTATGGAGCTGTAAACTTGGGAGAAGCTGTTCTGCCAGCGCACACAGGGGTGATCATTCTTTCTGTTGCAGTCCAGGAGCTCCCCAGATGATGCGTACTTTGGGGATGTATATAAATGATCACCTCATTTTAACTTTTCAACTCATAGGATTCTCAGTTTAAGTCAGCAGAAAATACCGGTGACCTAATGTTTGTCCCCCTTCCTTCCCCATGGAGTGACATTACTGAAACAATATGGCCACTCCTCCCAGAGTGACAGGTTTACTATGCACAGTAACAGGCACCTATGTTGCATATGAAGACCTACAAACACATGGCAGAGAACAAATACATTAAATAAAGGTCTTTTGTGATAGCGGTTTGTTCCTTAGCCACAAATATGAGCAGGTGCTGCAAATACTGTAATAATTTAGGAAAAAAAATCAACCTAATACAGTTCCTGTGGCTATGAATAAGAATTTAGGTTGCCTTTGTACTTTACCAATGTAGTTGTTTAACACCAACGGAAGACTTTAGACTGCATGAAGAACAATTTCTTTGGTTTTTTTAAAGAACTTGTCATATTGGCCCTGTCTGAAGAAAGAATGTTCAACTGGTTATGAATAGGTTTTTGTTTAAAATAGTAAGGCTAGCACATAGTGCATCTCCCTTCTACCTTCAAACATGCTTCCTGAGCACTAAATGTGGTTCTATGGAAAAGTATGCCAATATTCAGCTGAGAACTAATCACTTCAACACTTAGAAATGGAGCTCTTAGGTACGGGAGACTTCCCTCTGTCCTGTGTATTCCCTTCTTCCATTTCCTTTTTTATCAAGTACAAAGTGTATTTGGAAGGAGACCAGTTCAGGGAACTTTTCATACTTTTTCCTGTCCTGTAGCAGTTTCTCCCAAATACCTATGCTCAATTAACTCTATGGGTCACAATTATTGCTGAGTTGGGAATGCTGGGAAGCATAAAGTATGAGTTAACCTTTTCCACGAGTACTTTTCCCTGCGCAGCTTCGCAGTCCCTGGAGCATCTGTGGATAGTTTTTTGCGTTACTTCTTCACTAGGCTGTACGATGGCCAGTTCAAGACAGAGCTGACTCATGAGGAAATAAATAGTTCACTCCTCTGTGCTAGGGCAGAGCCTAGTTGTGAAGCCAGCTTTCTTTTTTCCAGGGTTTAAAGCAGATTTGTGTCTGATCAGTTCTCAAACAGGCACCAGGTATATCCAGGGGCTGTGAACATGACTGAAAGAGCCCTGTGCAGTGAATGGACGTGTGGTGTTCTGTAGATGAAGGGCAAACACTGTGCCCCTCATATCCTCTCCTTTCTGTGTCAGTTTTTCTTCCTCTAAACAGTCTTTTTCTGATCATTCACATTTCTACATGCAGCCAGAGAAATTGTTTTCCCAAACTCCTATGGCTGTTCCTGACCCTTTAATTTCACAGGTAACTAACCTTCTTCAGGTTGTTCTTCCCCAAGCCCTGGGGCCTAACTACTGACGTCCTACTGTATTCCATGTGCTGCCGGAGCAGCCTAGTTTAGAGAATCTAGGAGCAAAATACAGGTGTAGGCAGCACACAGCTTTTTTCAAAATACAAGTTTGGAATGGGTCATTAAACAAGCTGATTTTATGCCATTCGGTTTTAAAGGAAAGCTGCTGCTTATAATAATGTGTTTCCAAAAGTAAATCCCTGTTTCTTTAGACAAGTAAAGGGAGGTGTTCAGATCACAGAGCTGAACTTCCAGCAACAACAGAAATCATCTCAATGTGCTAACACATAGGGACTGTGAGCTTGAGTGGATGCTTTTGTTGCTGAACATGAAAGCAAAATCATATTGCTACTTGGATGATGGATTTCCCTTAGTAGTCAGCCACCATCTTGTTTACAAGGAAATATCAACCATTAGTGTGTATGCAAACTGCTTATGGTTGGCTGGTTGGCGTTGAGCAGAGATGACACAAAGAAGAAATGAGACATATATTGGATTGAGGTAAGCAGTCTCTATTACCACAACTATATTACTAACTTATGTTTAATTGCTCAGCACTTACGAGGTTCATAGTTTATTGTCTTTCTTGCCACACAATAGGCTGGGCAAGTTAAAAAAGCTCCAAGTTTCAAAGGCTAGAGTTTTGGGTGCCTGCCAGCACTGATCTGTTTAACAAACAGGCAGCAGGGTGCTTATTAGTAGGTTGTGGTTTGCAAACCATGAAGCCTGTGGGGCCAGATGCACTGATCAAATAGTGAATCTATAGATCAGTAAGCCCATTAAATGAAAAAAGGGGAGCACCACTGAGTATAAATATTTTTTTCATAGGTTTCAATTAGGCCACCATAAATTACTCTCGTAACTCTTTCTGTTGACCCAGCAGTCTAAATATTAAACATTAGTATAAGCAACATTCGTTCAAATTGCTTCTCATAGAATTTCCCAATGACTTATAATTATATAGTACTTGGTAGTAAAAGAACAAGTGCCAAATTGCTCTTATTATTTCTATTTATTTCAGTGTAACAAATAGAGCCTGCTCACAACTCAAGGTGCTTATATATTATTCATAAAAGCTTGACAAAAGTTGGCAGTGAATCAACACTTGCATACGACCAGGTGATTAGCTGGTCTGAATTGGCATGGTTCTATGGAAGCCAAGATGAATCTATGGGTTCCCTGAAGTCACTGGGGCTATAAAAATTTCTAGTTGTTCAGGATCCAGCCAAAGGACTCTGCAAATGACATTTCACCCCTTTAATTTCCCAGCTTCAGTTGGAACAAATGAAGCAGCAGTCAATGAAACTTCAGCCATGAAGTTTCCAAGAGCAGATTTTACTATTTTAACTACTTGAACTTCTCTGATGACTTTTTTTCCCCCCAATTGTTTCAGCCTGTGTATCACTGGGGACTCCTTTGTGAGGACTACTGCTAAAAATAGTTGATTTTCATGGTGTACTTCATCACTTAAGTCAGGTAGCAAGGTTCCCCCTTCCTGACCGCGTGCCTGCTGAACCCATGACACTTCCATTGACCATTCCCAGACCTTCTCCATTCTATCAATGTTCTTGTGAACACAGTTTTACTCTCATAAATGTTTGCAAGGAGAAAGTGAAAGATGCTGTGATTTCACTAAACCATCACTTTTTTCACGCTAAAATCTGTGAATTCTTTAGTAGTGAGTATCCAGTTCTGGTTTTAGTTGCCTCCTCCAGGAAAGATTAGTAGAAAAGAAAGACCTGAAAGAGTATTTTGAAGGTTGATCAAAGATTATTTACATAATAAAAAGGAAAAATAAATTAATTTCTGCAGCTGAGAATCTTCAGTTAAAAATGCTCAGAGGCAGACAACAAAACCAAAGTACTGTCTCTCTGCCTCTTTCCACTCTGTTGTCAGCATCACCTCTTTGTTTTCCTTCTGTTGAGTAAATTGGGGCTGCCCTAATTTTTAAGTAAAAAAAGACCACAATAAAAACCCTGATGGCAGTATTCTTTCAATGATTGTCTCGAGCTTTGCATAGTTGACATGAATTAATTTTGTTAAAAGGTACAGTTGTTGGCAAAAAAAGTCTTCCTATACTGTGCTTTCCTTGTCAACAAAAGTGATGGGCTTCACCAGTTTGTAAAGGGATCATTACAGATCATATTATCAGAAAGACATTTAGTTTCAGGTCTTTGCACACTGTCAGACAAACACATATTCACATGATAAAAAAAGTAATCAGAACCCATGGCTTGACTTAGCAACTTTTCAATTTAATCTATTTAAAAGTCTACAATGACGTGGCATGCAGCCTTATTTTGGGTCTCACACTGGCAAGGTACTTAAGTACATACCAGGCGTTATGTATTTCAGTAGTTCCATACTGAGGTGCTAAGGTGGAAGTGAGAGCATGTTCAGCCCTGCTGTCACCAGCTCAGCAGAATTTTAAAAAAAGTCAGGTTGGCATTTTCAGAATGTGTGATTTACTTGGATGTTTCTTACCCGTCAGTTACGAGTCTACTTTAAGTCATGTCATCTGAGGGCTACATTAGCTCTTTTTAGGTAGGAAACCAGAGTCTATTGTTCTGAGACTAAATTAGGACTAGAGGCCAGATTAATAAATAATATGATTCACTTTCCAGAATTCTTAAATGTCACTAGGCAAGCATACATCTGTGAGGTTTATTAGCCTCATTATTCCTGTGCAGAACTGACATCTAAGAGCACAAACAGGAACAAAGACTAACTGGAAAAGAGCTAATGCTAATGCAGAAAACCTACATACCATTGAATATAGGGCAGTCTAAAACCCAGGAATCTATATTACAAGTATCTTTATTTTTCAAGCTCTAGCACTCCAGGGAAATGCAATTACTCTGTGACCCTTATATTAAGTTGATCCTTAAATTAAGGTATTTTGGTTCCCATTTTCTCTTTTTGAGGGCCAAGGACTATAACCCAGCCAAAGCAACCACTCATTCCTCCATGTGTGTGAGCACTGACAGCCCTGTTCCCCAGTCCAGTTCACAGGAAATCTGTTTTCAAGGCTTGTGAAGTTTCAGATGCGTTGAGCGGCAGAAGTTAAAGAGCCAGTAGGCCTCACTGTGGTGGGATCCTTTTCTACAGTATTCGCAGAAAGAACTGGAGGAAACAACTTTCTCTTTTTTTTCATGTCAGAGGGGGTTTGTAGCTGGAAAGAATCTTCCTGCTTGTACAGCTGGAGTAATAGGAAGTCCTTACAAAATGGCTGTGCAGGAGTTAATGCTTTCCAGTGTCCCTGGCCCACTGAAAGGTGTCCTAAATAAAAAGCAGTAATAGTTTTTCTTTGCTAGAACATCTCTTCAGATGAACAAGAGAACATTCATCCCACACCTCTTCATGCCGATCTCAATACCTCTGGCTGTAGCCAGCAGTTAGTCCAGCATGGGAAGACCTCAGGTGCAGTAAGTAAAGAAGTGATGCAGAAATTAGCTCAACCCATAGTCTTTCTCCCAGCTCAGGTCTTGTCTGCATGACCCCATACCAGAAAATGGCAGAAGTATTTGGATTGCTCAGACAGAGAAGTCTTACACTCTGGCGAAATTTTCTGTAGAGCGTGTTACCTTGGACTGGCTAAGCTAACCTAACTACCTTAATTTAAAATGCCAGAGGAAAAAAGGCATCTTGGATTTTAACTTCGGATGGTATTTGCTGTGAACTCCAGGTTCCTCAATTATCTGTTACTTTAACCAATAACCTCAGTTAAACCTTAGTTATCTTGTTTTCGCTGCTGTTATAGTCTCAGGTAGGAACTTCCAGAAATCCAAGATAAAAAACCTTCTCTTTTTTCTTTTTTTCTCTTTGTTTTTTCCTCCGGTTGGACATATCATTTGAACCTGATTTGTTAAGGGGGAAGTGTTTGCAGCTCCCAAGGGTTTTTGCTGAGTTGGAGATGCTCAGGACTTCTGAACTTCGTGTCTTTAGTGGTGCATGGGAAAAACCTAGAAAATATTGATGCTCCACAAATGCCACATGCTGCGTGTCTGTAGAGAAATAAAGATGAAAACTCTTTTCTACTAAACCAGTGGATTATAGATAATGCTGTGAAACTGGACCAATGTTTTCACAAAAACAAGTCATCGTTTTTGAATTCACGCCATCTTGCTTTGCCTCAAATGCTCTGTTTGGCTGAAGTTCAGCAGGGGTATTAGGAACTGATGCTAGCTGAATGCAGAACAAACTCTCACAGCCAAAATTAAGAACAGTGCTGTCTTCTGCAGGGTTTTAAAAACCTAATTAAAGTAAATACTTTGGAATGATTAAAAGGCGCACACCATTTTAAGATAAAAGTTTATTATAGTTAAAAAAGGAAGCTCTGTAATTTAAAATGGAAAGTTTATGAAGCTTCAGGATAAACCTCAGCTAGGAAAAATAACAGGTTTCATATGTTCCAAATATCATACATTAACCCCAAATGATCGTTCTATAACACCAGTTTCCTTAGTCCATGGTGGTCAGAATGAGAACACCCACTCTGCTTAAAGGCACAATGCTCACTACAATCAGCCATTAATCACTGTATTCCAGTACCAAGGCTCCAAGTTTCAAGATTTAAAAAGGGGGTGATTGTGTTTATCTATCCCAACTAGATCTGATTTCATCATATCTGGGCCTGCTTTGAGCAGGAGGTTGGACTAGAGGCCTCCTGAGGTCCTTTCCAACCCAAATGATCCTAGGGTTCTAATAAAACTAATGACTGCTAGAATGATATCTAATGAGACCAAACAGCTAGGAAATGGCATGTTTTGCAAGGTTATTAGTATTCCAAGTAATGTCTGTATATGAGTGAGAAAGGAAAGAATATTCAAATGTTAGTTACTGAAGAGTAGCTGTTATTTAATCTACGGAGTCAGATTTATTTGGATAGTTACTATAATTAAATTCCAACTGACTACTAGAAACATACTGAAAGTTAACAACTATGTAATAAACTTTGTAAGCAACAATTAAGTGTGTTGGGGAGACAAGCTTACAAATCTTTTAGTGGTGCTATCAGAAAGGAGACAGAAAAAATAGTATCAGAAAGCAGTTCAGTTAAAAGTAAGGGATTAATTTTTAAAAATCAGCCTTTGTTTTGCCTCTTTGGGAGCTCCCTCCTGATAGCACACAACAAAAGGCAACACAGGAGGCTGTTAATGGAAGGACCTGCAACCCACTGTTTGAGGCTGTCAGTGTGCTGTAATTGAAATCTCCCCAAACATACCAGCTGGAGTCTACTTGCTCTAAGTGAAAAGGAGTGGTTAACAGAAAACTTCTATCAGGTAGGCTACTCATGGTATTTCCTGATTCTGAGTTTACTCCCTCAGCTTAGATGACTAGTACCTAGCATTTTTAAGGCTGTGGCAAAGTGCAAAACTGTCTCTGTTTTTTTTCTCCCCAAATGTATACTTGCTTGAGCAAAAACCACCTCTCCACTTTTAGCATTATACCTGCTGTTCTATTAGGCCTGAACTGTTATGTTATTACAAGTGATAATCAATGAAAAACTCTAATGAGATCTTCTAGTGATAGACATTTAGCTTGTTCACCTTGCTTCAG
This sequence comes from Rhynochetos jubatus, assembly GCA_027574665.1. Taxonomy (NCBI): domain Eukaryota; kingdom Metazoa; phylum Chordata; class Aves; order Eurypygiformes; family Rhynochetidae; genus Rhynochetos; species Rhynochetos jubatus. Next base: position 14,084,828 of record CM050654.1, on the reverse strand, counting down.
GAAGATCTGACAAGATACTATATAATTTGTTCCCATATACAGCTGGGATAAAGTCTGTCTGCCTAGCTCACTTATTCAGAAGCAGTTGGTGTTTCCCAATGGTCTACAGGTGGGTTTTTCTCTCCCTTTGAAGCTTAGAAAAACCACCCAGACTAAGAAGAGTTAAGAGTGGGACTTTTTGAATGACATAGCATTTTCAGCACTGTCTTTGCACTCATTCTTATTGCACTTCATCACTGGGCATTCCATTGATTATGCTTAATCCTGTGACTGCTTGCCGTTGGGCATTGTACTCATTGTGGCGAGGGACATCCTCGCAGTAGTGAGCATCTGTAGGATTTAGCCTTCAGTATGATGTCCTTGTGGTTGCAATGTTGGCACACCATCTTTTGCTTTGCGCACTGTACCGTTTTTATAAGCAGTAATCCAGAGCAACCCTTTGCAGCTACAGAACTCAGTAATACGTTGTCAGCAATCAATTACAGAAACACACAATACTCAAACACACTATTTGTGTCATTATTAAAATACAATAAACTCTCTTACTCAGAGGAGAGTAATAGCAGATCAGATTTTTACAAAAGATATGTTAAATCCCCAGAGCCCAATCAAAACAGCCTCTTTTCTGTCATTTTCCCTTTGTTAAAAGCTTCCTCTGTTCTTTTGAAAGAGCTTTCATTCTTCCTTAGAGAATGCCTCAATTTTAAAATCATCACTGTAGATTCATGTCACACATATTTTGTATTCTCTCCCATAAGAAAGAGAGAAAATTCTTCATCTGCTAAGTCTTGACTGGTACTTAGCTCCCTCAGCTTCTTTCTACTCCAGTCATTGCATTCCTGCTGTGTTTCTTCCTGGATTGCAGTCCTTTGAAAATATGCTGCAAAACCACAGGCTTGAAGAAAGGGTGCACGCTGTGCCAATACAAGCTTCATTTCGGGATCAGACCTCAGTCACCTGAAATTTCTTATTCAAACTTTTAAATACATTAACCTAACCCATTTCTGGGCACACTGCTTTAAACAATTAGTTAAGTAAGATCCTTAAGACAGCATATCCTGACCTAACATACCCACCTCCCAAATGAACTTTATGATCTATGTCCCCTCTTTGCCAGCCACAATAAGGATTTATTAAATGTGGGGTTTTAAACACTCTCTAGCATGAAGAACCGTGGAGATGGTATAATGAGCTTCTCAGCTGAAGCCCTTAAACCCGATGAAGTTATCTATTAAAAGTACAGTCAAACACTCATATTTTTTGGCTAAAACTAATCGTTAGCTTGAGCTTTTTTAGGTATGTGCTAATACAAAGAGTTGCTAAAGACACTTCTATCATTATCCAACCAGGCTCCCCATCATTTACCACTGGCAATTCTCCCAGCTCAGGGAAAAACAATAAAATTAATCTTCTTATAAAGCAAACAAGCAAGTAGGCTATCAGATGCTTTCACATACTTTTATGGCTGATTTATCTTACAAATTATTGTTCATTCTTTTTCTTAAATTTTCCAACTATTTGATTATGGGAAGATGGGCTGTACCATTGCTAGTATACATAGTGGATGGTATAGTGAAGGCCAGTGCGACATAAGTGATTCCATATAGACTACCAAAAAAAGGATTGACTGCTTTGATTTCTGTTTAGATCAATTCCTAATCCGAGAACCCTGAAACTTGTCTTGTGTACTTTTGTTTCATGACTGGCGTATTTACTTATTTTAAAGGTTACATATAGTATAGGTAAAGATTTCATCCTCTCCTTTGTTGCCAAACATGCAGTATTATGGCCTCCTATTCTCTCTTAGCATAAACATGACCATGGTATCACAACCAGAAGAAGTGACACCGAGGGACCTTTTTTTTTTTTTAATTTGACCATTCACAGTTAAAGAAGGGTCTTTGGAAAACTGCCTTCTTGTCCATCAGCTACATTTCTCAGCAGCCAAAGTTCAAATAGTTTTCTCAGCTGTCGTAATCTCCAGTTTGAGGCTGTGCATGTTCAGAACAACTGGAAGATTAGATCAGAGTTGGAAGGAGCTTTCCATCTCTCCCCATTTCTCTCTCTCTCATCCATCTGTAGTTTAATGAAAATATGAGGAAGAGAGGTTCCTTACAAGTTAGCTTTATGAATGTCTCCACCCATTGTTAATTCCCTAAACTGCTTATCTTCATGTTAACGTCTGTGTCTAGTTGATGGCATTGGAGTTGTGGCTACAACTTTTTTCTCTTAAAGTAGAACATATTCATGCAGAAGTCAGTTCTAATCAGCAGATGCCACATGAGGGTGTCACCTGTCAGTTACGATTCTCTTAAGTAACATTAAATTCTGGTGCTTTGGTGAAACAGCCTAATAAATAAGATACAAGCAAATAACTTGGATATAAAAAAGCATCAACATTCATGATAACAGAATTTTTCTATGTTTATTTTAATATTTGCCTGAGGTGGGCTGGATTGGCTTTCTGGACTGCAACAACTGTAGCATTGTTTAGAAATTATCTTTCTGAGCAGTTTTGCATCATTTATGCTGAATTAACTAATGGAGTGTAATTTTCTCTGCATGTAATTTCGTATAATCTGATAATAAGCACAGTTAAAAAAATTGGCACATGCATCATGTTTTCAGGGGTGCAATGTGGTTTTAACAGCACTTCATGACCTGCTGTGAATTAGTGTGTGTCTGAATGGGACTGAGGACTGTTGTATCCATGGGATCTCAAAACACTCTACAGTACAGCACATGTTTTGAAGTAACTTGATATAAACTGGGAACAGAACACTAATCAACAGGCTTCTGAGTGCTCAGCTTTATCCACTTGACTCCTGTATCTCTCACAGTCTTAAGCATAACAGGGTTTATTGATTTCTTGCGAATAGCTTTGGCACAGTTTGTGTTATCAATAGTGCTTGCTATGTTTGAGGTGGACATCAAAGTATTTGTCTACAGCAGACTGAATGGAAAAGCACAGTCGCTCACTTCTCCACCTTACAGACTCATGACAGCTTAGGTTAAGGAAAGACTCCCAAAGTCTTTCTTCCTTTGTTCTGGAATCCTGGTGACTTTTTTACTAGTGATGGAAGAGGTGGTGGTTTCATCTGAGAAAAAGGTCCTAGGCAACCTGCTCTGTTGACCTGGCTTTGAGAAGTGGTGTTGGACTGGGTGATATCCAGAGATTCCTTCCAACCTCACCCATTCTGTCATTCCTTACCAAGAAGTGGGACTGATTGGGCAAGAATAAGAACTTCTTTGAACAAGCACTTGTCAGGCTCTTCCTCGAGAACTAGGGTAGAAGAGACAAGTTTACTGCCCGCAGCCCTCAGCAGTACCAGTGTGCTGACAGATCAACAATATTTGTACGTTTCCTTCTCTATACAGTCCTCTGTTCCTGTACAGCATTGCTTCATAACTGTCAGTGTCCCCCTCAAATGCCATTTCCATGCTTTTGTTCCTAAGATTTTAATACTAGAGGGATGCAATCTATTCCAGATCAACTCCTCTTCATGTTTCCAAATGGAATGACATAGCAGGGAGAGGATATCCAGCTTGGCATACAGAGTTGTGCTGGTGCTTTTGATTTAAATAGGTGTTGATTAACTGACCTTAGGAAACAGACACAAGTTTCCATCCATGTAAGTCTAAGGAGTCGGGCTTAAATACTGGTAACCACTGTTGGCTTATCAGTAACTGTTTCAGTTTCTTGTGACCTTGTGAAATTTAAAAAGTGTATGGCTATGTCCTGGAAATCCATTGAAGCAGGTTACTGTTTTCTTCTATACCTGTGCAAAGCCTAGGACAACAGTGATCCCATACTTTGGGATCCCCAGTGACATGACCGTGCAAATGAACAGTTGACAACAGCTGGTTTGGTTGCATTTGAAATTAGTAATTCAGACTGAGTGTCTGGGGTGTTTGTGTGTGCATCTGTGTGAAACACAGGGCAGGCAAGAGAGAAAGGTGTTCGTAGTGCATTTACAGCTGGTATTTGAATGATGTCGGGTATGAAGGGGTAAGCAGACAAAGGCATATATTCAAACCTGATGCATCAACCTTGCCTATACTTTCTGTATGTAACAGAATTTGGATTTTCCATCTGCAAATGTTCATAATTCATTTGAAGTAATCCTTAACCATACTGTTGTTGAAAATTGTAGGGATTTTTTTTAAGGAAATGATATAGTTATAAGGCTGTGGTTAAAATCTTACTAAATACTAGTATATAACTGTTTATCTGGGTAGAAAAAGTACAGCCTGTTTGTTCTCATTGCAGATCCTCAAATATCTGGGGTCAAAATTTCATTGCCTCAGGCCTATGTGCAACCAAAGGACCTGTGCTAACACAGGGGTCTGCCTGTGAACACCCGTAAGCAGCAGAGCAGTCCTTGGAGACAATGTTTTTGACAGAATGGTTTTGTGCTGCTGCTTTGGTGTAGCTGCTCCCTATTTCTACTTACTGGGAAGGAGAAAGTCACTGTGGTTTTAAAATACTTTAAGGGAAACTAGCTTGCTTTTCCATGGTTAGAGTTTGCTTGCTGTATAAAGCCTTGGTAGCAGTGAGTACCAGCCACTGGTGCAACTGCAAACAATATAGCTGCAAGCTTTGTCAAGAGCGAACCTGGTTCAGCCTCAGTCACTCCTGACTCTTTCTGTCAGTAAGGATTTTATTATAGATCCGTGCTTATGCTTAGCAACCTTTGCTTTGTACACCCTTGGTGGTGTTTAGAAGTGTGAAAAATCCTTGCACATCTACCTTTGCCCACAAGCAAAGGAACAGAACAGTGCAAAAGAGAGGAGTGAACCCTTTGAAATTTGTACTGGTTTGTGAACAAGGTAACTTTGCGCATGGTGATTCTTGTTCTTCCCGCACTCTCACCCCAGAAGTTAAAAATTTTTTCTACATTTTGAGAAACCCTGTTCTCAAGTTTGCAAGTATTTAAACAGTCCTTTCCAGCGGTGGATGCTTTGCCAGAGGGGTGGTATTTTAAAACAGATGTACGTATGTCAGGAGGCACAGAGATTGATATGACCAAGAGCACCTCACAGCTCAGTCGTGGAGAGAGGTTTCCTGTTGCTTGCCACTACAATGCCCCATTTCTCCAAAGAGGGTCTGATAGTGCTCTGTCTTGTGATCGATCAGTAGTCCTTTAATCTCTCTGCAGACTGGACAGTGGAAGAAATTGCAGCACTCTGCCTGTCTCCACCAAAAAAACCTGCAATTCCTCGCAGTATGCCCTTAGCCCTGATGGGGAGAGGCCAGTAAGGGCAATTCAGCCCACATCATGTATTTGATTTTTGGTTTCTCAGATGAGGCTGCCAAAGCAGGGAACAGTTAATGCCAATTACAGTTAGTGCCAATTACAGTCGTGGCTTTTGTGTGAAGAACGTTAGTCCAGTAAGAGCTGTCCTGGGATCACCAAGATGTTTTACGGAAGCCAGCAAATAAGCCACCCAATAGAAATCATTTTCAGTCTTGAAAGTACAGTGTCTTGCCAGAGTCTTTGGAAAAGCTCTTGCAAATGCAAACTTTCTTCGGTGTTGAAACCACGCTATTCCCTTCAAGGCCTTGGTGATGTCTCCACCTTGAACTCTTTTTCCTTATAATGCACTTCTTCTTTTTACAAGTGCTTTAAAATGATCTTCTAAATGCGATTAAATTGTGTATGTGCTTGAGGCTTTAATGAACAAAACAGATTTTAAAGTGACTTTTCCTGTTAACATAAAGTTACATGTAACCAAGAGGCTGTGCCAGCGTGTGCTGTGTGAAGGCGTCTGTGCCAGGTAGGCTCACATTTCACCAGGGTAGAATTAATTTCTTCTCACTCCTCAGTTTACATTTCCAAACATATCAGTACACAAGTACTGGAGGATTAATTTTACATCTTGTAAAGAGGTTAGCATTGTTCATGATAATGCACAGCCTTTGTTATAATTATAGCAAGTCATGGGAAGGTTCAACTATTTCATTAGCTGACTGAAAACAACAAAGTCTAAAGTTTCATTAAAATCAGATGTAACACTTGCGTTCCAAGATCAGTTGGAAACTAATAAGAAATAATCTAAGCCATGATATCCCAACTAAGGCTGAGCTATGCTAATCACACTGGGGATGATACTGCAGTGATTCTGCACTAAAATATGTCGTGTCACAAAATCCCAGCCTCTGGCTGTGATCTCCAGGTGATGTGGAGAGTTAAGGCAAGACAGTGTGTGCTCTGCTTATGAGAGCAGGTGTGTGTGGGTCTCTCCTGCAACCAGGTACCAGGTTAAGGAGCTGACTTGGGTACCTTAGCTGTATTTTTCTCACAACTTAAGCTGTCACGAATGACAGCTGGAGCACATGACAGATTGCCTGAAGATGCACCAGCAATTTGTGGGAACAAATTTGGAGGCTGTGCAGAGCTGATGCAAGGATTCCCCCTCCAATTAATTTTTCCAGGGAATAATTGTGGTGGTCTATGGTAGTGAAATACAGCATCCTGATGATTACTAATGGTCACGTTTGGCTTTTCGTTACTACTTGTTCAAAGAAACCAAGGTGGGCAACTCCTCCCCCAGAAAATAAACAATAGGGTTTGATCACAGGTACTTCATGTTTAAAAGTCTGGAACTCAACAGCAGCTCCTGATGGTAAAGAAAGGGGACAAGGGGCTGAATGCTGTTGTCCCAAAGAAGAACAAGTCACTTGAGCAGCAGCAGTGCTCAGTGCTGAGCTTACAGCTCCTCTTCCTGGACAGAGAGTCCTACCCTTCACACTAGTGTAGGCAAAAGAGGTACACAACTGAAGGGTTATGATGGATTCTTCCAACTGGATTTCTCTTGCATCAGTTTCTACTAAACTAAGGCAACAAATGTGGTTAGCGGTTAAGCCAGAAGATATAAACAGACAACTTGTAAAAAGTCCCTACCTGTAACAGAAAAGAGACCGAGCTCCAGTTTCCCCATCCCCATAGTCCAGGCAATAAATTCCTGTCCTGTTCTATTCTCCCTTAAAGATGGTTTGGCCTGTGGACAGGCAAGATTTTAAAATATTGGAAGCAGAAGGATTTGGTTTGTTCCTTATATTTAAAAAACAAAAGTCATACCCAGCCTGAAAGGCAATGCTGTAATTGTGAAATGAATAAAATAATTGCACATAATCTAAGAGAAAAAAAATAATAATGGAGCTCTTTAAATGTTTTGGGGTAGGCTTTTTTTACTGTTTATTTAACTTTAGTAGCTAACACAGTGGAGGGAAGAAGCTTTTGTTAGAAAGGGGAGAACAGTGTTAAGTTGTAAAAGCTCTCATTCTACATGTTCTGGGGAAATCCCAGAAAACAGGGAAGTTAGATCACCATAACATGTTTAAAATTAGAGGCCATTCTGACAGGAAACACAACAGCCACAGCAACAACATGGTGATGTTTCAGATACAACCAAAATCAAAAAATTCATGACCAGCTTTCAGTTCTCCCTCTTAAATGGTGTGGTGTGATTGAAGAGTTTGGCCTTACTGTCTGTTTTCTGTCAGTAAGCTTCAAATGCTGAAGCAATGGAGGGTAATACAATTTACCTAGAAGTAGATTGAGAGCTCAGTGGAAAACCTACTGAAATCAAGGGGAAAAAAATCCCAGAGGCTGCAGGAGCTTGAATCAGATGCAAAATCACTTGGGGTCTTTCTTCCCAAAATGTAGGAGCTAGAACCTTGCCTTTTCACTAGCTCCCGCGGGAAAACATCTGCAGGGAAGCAGAATGAGATTCAATAGAATAAGCCGTGTCTGAACTTCAGCCAGATGATGCACGCCCCTTTGGGTAGATACGAAGGAGGCCGTGAATGAAGAAGAGGGAACAGACAAAAGCAGTCGTTTCAGTGGTAGCAAATCGTCTGTTTGCAGTGCAGGAACTGAGAGTTCAGCTTGAGGAGCTTGAGAAACTGTTCAGTGGAGGAACATGCTTTGTGAGTTGATGAACAGAAGGTTTCTTAAAAGTGTAGAAGCCTGAATCCCAAGGGAACTTTGATGTGCAGCTGGAAAAGTGATTTGTTAGAAAGCGTGCCTGTGATAAAGGCACCTACATAGTGAAGGAGGCCAGGCTGGGTTAGAAGAGAGCTGGGAATATAAAAGTGATGCAATATAACCTGTGTTTTGATTCAAGGACCCTCTCATGGAATGAGCTGGAGTAATGAAACTTCTCAAGGCTCTACAGCCTTAGTTGTGTCTTGGTACCTTTCATCACACAAAATGTTATTCAGCCCAGAACTAACACATTAAATCAGGGGATATGAAATGAAAAATAAGACGCAGAAAACACGACTTTTGACTAAATGAATTGGCTGTAAAAACTGGGGTGAAAATGTGGTATAAAATTATCAAAGCTCTCTCTGCAATTTTTGCAGCACTTTCTCAGCCACAAATATGCTTTCCCACATAAGTCAGTAACTGTGCTTCTTTGTAGAGCTATCATTAAGTACAGCAGAATGCCAAGTGAGTATCAGAGCTCTGAATGCAAACTATTAGTGTTTTCTTTCTTTCTTCCTTCCTTCCTTTGGAAAATATTGAGAGGTTTATTTCAATTATGCATTTTCAACAGATTCAGATTACAAACTAATATATTCTACACATATATACAAATGAAGATGCCGAGATTTTCTTTCAGTAAGATCTTTCTAAAAGATCTGTTCTCTCCTGCGGAATGTGCATCTGAGACCTTTGGAAAGTGAAGAATATTTTCAGCATTCGGATGGCAGTCTGCTTTCTAATTCCACTTCTCCTGACTGGCTGAACTTTCTCACTGACCAGTAGTGACCGGGATGTGCATGCAAACACACTAACGTGCAGTGCTGAAGCAATGGTGGTTGACTGACAACAAGTATTGCGACTGTACATCTGAGCAGTGTTTCAGTCTTTGTGATTTTGGAGTCCCACTAAGTTTCTTCTTTATAATTAGATTGTTGCGAGCAGCATGGTTGATTAAATGTAATCATCACAACTCCATCTAGGACTGAGGTTGCATTACAAGAAATGTGAGTTATGTCTACATGGCACAATGCAGCATTGTGTAGCTACAGCAAGCTAGCTTTGAGGAGCTCCAAATGTACCCCTAGTGCTGTGCAACAGAGGAAGCTCAGGAATGCAGGCTGGTGGCAAGGTAGCCACAGGCCAGCATACTGAGAAGTTTGTGTCACCATCACCTCCCTCCTACTGTTCTGTTGACCTGCACTGATGACTTCATTGTTTGCAACCAGAGAAAATGGCAGATACGCCTGTGTTCTTTCCACACTAAATGTAGACTCCAGTGCTGGGGATGTGCTGGAAGGAGTTCTTCAAAAAGGTTATATGATACAGTGGTCAGGAAGATGATTCTCTGGATTCATGGCCTATGTTCCTCAAGGTTACTGTGTGTAACCCTGGCCTCTATGAATTGGTCTGCCAATTACCTCTTAATCAACTGCAAAGTTCAGTAAAACATGATGGGTTTCAAACAGTGTCTGCTTCTGTCTTACCATCAGGAAACACAGAAGTTTAAACTTCCTTCCTTTATTTTTTATTAGCGTGTCATTCTATTGGAGCTGAAAAATGTAGCTGTTCCGTTTACTGACCCATATGCAGTTTCACCCAGTTACACAATGAACAACTGCCTTGCTGGGCAGTACCCATTTGAGAGGATTTTGTGTGTGTGTGTGTGTCTCAGCTCTCATCTGGAGTATTTTAGAAGAGGATTAATCACTTCCCAGTTCGGTTGAACCTGAAACAAGACTTTCTGACTAAAATGTACGTAACTTAATTTTCCTGTGGCTGGCTATAAAAACCACCAAGAAATCATGCCATTCAGTGAGGATACTTTAATTTGGTTTTAGGGAGAAAGAGACTCAGTTTGGCACAGAGTTATGGGGTAGTGGAAATACTCGTACAAAAATAATAGCCTTTTTTTTTTTCTATACCCTCCACCCCTTATGCAGTAAGCTTTTTTTCACTTGCAGAGGCATGGACTTTCTTGCAGAGGTTGGTTTGTTCTGAGAGAAGGTAGAATCAGTTGGCAACAATCAGAACCTTGCTTTTTCAGTTTTGCGTTGCTCACAGAGGGAGCAAAGGCAACGACACAGATTCAGCACTAGACTGAAGTAAATGATTTGATTATGAAAATTAAGTATAGAAAAGAGAAAATCATTGTCTACATTTGGGAGCAGAACATCTCAAAATACTCTGGGGAAAAGGACGTTTTTCCACAGATTAGTTGCTGGAGCCTGTCCTGTTCATCTTCAGTGCAGTCATTATCAGGGGATGAGGAAAATTGGAGCTAGCCTGAATCCATCTCCAGCTCAACTGATTTACCCTGCACCTCATCCACGGAGGTGCTTAGCACATATTAAGTCACACACATCAAGAGGCAGATTAACAAGTTGACTCCCACCTCACACTTTCATATAGTTAGGATGTTTTTTCTTGCAGAGGCACAGTTCAGAGTCACAGCCCTTTCTAAGGTGTACACCCATGGGCAAAGCACAGGTAGTCAGCAGACCACTGAAACCCACCGTCCCATGTGTGTTGCACATAGCGTCATGGAGCAGGAAGAGGCTGCAAGGCTATCTAATGTCTAAAGCGGGAGCCAAGTAGCAGACTTTGTACTCAAAGTGTGTTTGCTGGCACCATCTAATACAATGACATCTTCTCTGTTACATAAGATAATGTGTCAGATGCAGTAATCAACAGGACATGGCACCGTCCTGTGTTAGAAAATAGTTCTCCTTTCTTAGAAACCTGCTCTTGTTAAGGCCATCTTCAATTCGGCAGGTAAATAGTCTTACTAGTTTATTCCAGAGTTCCTCTTGTCCCATGGCGCTTGGGATCCAATGAGGAAAAGCATATCTCTCACTGTTTAAATGCTCAACTTGAGGTGGAAATTAATGCTGAAACATGATGAGATACTCTGTGACATGAAGTGCACTGCAAACCACTGGCAGCTCTCAGACAGCTAATTCTTCACCAATAAAAGAAGCTTCTAAGAGCAGAGCTGGCCAACAGTTTCCTGTCAAAAGATTTTTAATCCTAGCATGGACTTTTTTTTCTCAATAAGAATTTTTAGTTTCTGTTAAATGTCTCAGAGTTCCATCAGAGCCCCATCTGACTTTGCATATGTTATCTGAGGTGCGGATACACATGTGAAAGTATGGTAAATATTATTTTTAATTACATAAAAAAGTATACTTCTACATAGAAATAAGAATATAAATTTGTGTGGGACAAAACTCACATTTGCTGTGTTCTGCCCAAGACTCTGGACAAGGTTGGCTGTATTTCAAGGATGCAGTAGATGATATTTGGGAAAAAATGGTTACTGCATTTTTAGTACCCAAGGATCTCAGCATGACATGTGACTGCAAATATAAAGCACTTTGCTCATGACGCTTTTCCTAGAGTGCTGTAAGAGCTGTTCTTTTGATAAGTATAACATCAGTGGTATTGCAGATAGAAACCAATATTTCAGAAAAGGATTCTTTATCTTATCATATGATATGTAATTCACAAATGCCCTGGTATAGAGCTTTCGTGTATGACTGTCCTACCGTGTTAAGACAAAATCCTTGCCTTTCTAATCACATTGCAAAGATGAGCAGGAGAGAGTGCTGTGTAGCTGCTTAGGCACCCTAAGAGGAGTAATTACAGCCACTGGAAAGAGGTGAGAGAGCATCTCTGCCATGTTCTCTGCTGCAGTAGCAGAAGCATGAGTGTGCTCATCAAATTCCTTCTGCAGTTGGTCCCTCAGGGAGATAAGTGTGGTCACCTCCCAAGTTTGCTGGTTCTGACACATCTGCTTTGTGAGTGGCAAATTGGAACATCTGCATGGAGTGGAGACTGCTGCTGCCAGGGCACATGGCCTGCATGTGAAGCTGTGGTCTTCTTGGGATCTCAGAGCATTCTTCACAGGGCACTAGCATGGGCCAGACCTCTTTAGGACTGATGCAAGCAGCAGCTTCCAATCCCTGCCAGCAGTTAAAAGGCTACAGAAAAATAAAAACTTCTGTGGGTTCCTGGAAAGTTTTCTGCATTGCCTCTAGCTGGTCTGACAGACCTCCAATCACTCCCTGGGAGGAATGGCAATGTTCTCCTAGCATCCAGTCTGCCTCTGGGGTTTGTAAACTTGTGTTAGAGCCATTAGCTGAATATGAGGCCTCTAGAACATGCCAAAACACATGATAAAACCCAATCCCTTTGTTGCAGATACTGCAGCCTCCTGCTGGAAGGCATGGGAGACTTGTGATACCAATTCAAGTGATACAAAACTACTTCAGCACTTAGAAAACATCTCTGTCTATTCCTTGCTGGAAATGTGTTTAGCATCAAATCAAGTGTTCATAACAGTTCACCACAAGTTATTATGTTATTTGCTGCCACTGCCACATTGCAAAAGCCTTACTGGTGGCCAAGTAACATGAATTCATAGCATCTGATACAAGGAGTCTTTCAGAAGGAAGACATGCAAACACCTTTAGCTTTAAATTATTTCAGTCCTGTCATTCCCTTAAAAAGATATGTGAGATGAATTAATCCATCGTCCCTCATCAAATCATTTCTTGCTGCTCAGCTGAGGAATTTTAGGATATTAAGAAGCTTGTGAGACAGGGGTGTTGATTGCCAAGTCAGCGGAAACTTTAGAAGCAAGCCTGTGTCAAAACTAAGCTTGTTTGACACGCAGGACCAAAATATTTGCAATTGTATAATGGTGAGGAGGCTTTGGCTTTTGTTTTTGGTTTGCTTTTTAGTAGTTCTGGGATAACAGTTAATGTCCTGTTTTGCAAAGCACTAATATTAGAGAACTCTTTGATGTGGAGAGGAAACTGCACTATTTCTTGGGGTGAAACAGTAGAGGTTGTTGCTTCACGATAATGAACAAAAGTATTAAGAACTGTAGCAATCAGACTGCTGGGACGGAGGTCTCAGACATACATGGTTCACAAATGAGCATGTACTGCTTTGAGCTGTACATACCACATTGCTTGTTCTCATGAGGGCACTGCATGTGACACACATTTCCATGTCTGCTCGGCTGTTCTCTGGCAGGTGGAAGCAGGGGCTCACTGAAGTACATGCCAGTCCCTTGATTACATTGTCTAGCCTGTAGACTTTTAATAAGCAGCCTGCAGGTCTTTTTCAGTATGCTAAGCTATGAGCATTCTTAGTGACTAACACGTCACCAGGAAGGCTTGAAGTTTGTCTGGCAATGGCACAAGAAACTCTGGTCTTGGAAATTTTGGTCTGCTTTGTTCAATTTTAAAATGAGTGCTTCTTATTAATTGTAAACTATTAAGAAATTATCTATAATAGTAACCACTACTGTATGTGTTCCAGCACTACCTGTAACAGCTATACTGACCTGACGCTTATTCCAGGTGACTCACGTATTCCCAGAGAAAGGTGTTCTGGGAAATTGAAATGAGTAGTGATGGTTGTTACCCTGTCTGTTCTCATTGTTTCAAACAATGCTATCTTTAGATATGTAATTAGTGGGATTGTGCTGCTGTTTTTATTTTCTGCAGCAGCCTCCCCTCCCTCCTACCTCCCAACGACCCTTTTCTTGGTGAGAAACTTGCATGAGGAAATAGGCAAATCTATACACAGCAGTTGTTCCCCTTGGCAGCAGTCAGCTGTCAATCCAGGGAAGCCACAGTCTCCTGCAGGGCTCTGGTTGATGGCGGTAGGAACAGAGGATGCTGCTTACAGTCTTTCAAACATCAGTCACAGATCCAGGGATTCTTGGGATTGAGCCCCGTGATGTTTTGGCGAGGGGTAAATCCCATCACTGCTGGTATCAAACTGATTAAAACCGTACAAAATAACATGGCAGAGACTTCCCCAGAAATGGTATTTCAGCCACCAGGAAACACATGGTCTTAAATGAGCACTCGGGTTAGTTTGACTGAAGATAACAAGTCTTGCTGGCTTAACTGCTCCTGGTCACCTAAACAGCAGAAAAGCTTTGTAGTTCAGTTGCTGAGCTAGGACTTAGAAGATCTGTGTTCATTTTGTTCCACTGCAGAATCCCTAGGTGACCTGGATGAATTCTTTACTCTCTGTTCCCATCTAAAAAGGCACAGTGATAAGAGTTTTTATTTATCTTAAGTTTTTAAATTGTGAGGTTTGACAGCAGGGATAGCCTCTTCCTATGGGGATACAAGGTATTCAGTAGGAGTGAACCTCATTTCAGTCTTCTTTTGTTGTTACACAGCTAATAACAGTACCTGTGAAATACAGCTGTCCTATTCTGTAAGATTAAAGGTAAAAGTTACCTACTGACTCCAAGGCTTTTCACGTTGTCAGGGGATTTCTTACACCTCCTAGAAACCTATATTGTTAGAGAGTAGGCTGGAGGCACAGACTGAGGGTCTGGAGCTGCCCAATGGGGAAAGGGGGAGAATGAACTCTTGTATTGAAAAAAATCCCGTAAGTGCTCATCTTGTCTGTGGGAGAAGAAGGGAACTACTATGCACCCCAGAGCACCTGGGTTACTGAATTTGTTGCACAAAGAGTGAGGTTACTGCTGGGACACAGCCTGGCTTCCTTTCATGTTTTAGGTGATAAAGGACCTGATGATTTGAGAGTCTCTGCATGGCTTTTGAATGAATACAACAGGGCAGACGGTTCCACTTAGTTCTGAAATGAGATGCAATCATATCTGTGAATCACACAGTAGCAAATTACAGTAATTTGCCTTACAATGCACCATGCTGCTGCACTACCAACCTGCAATGTACTGCAGCAGCAAAAACCCCTCCTCACTGACCTGGGCAGTAACTGCCTAAGGCATAGTGCCATACTGAAGCAGTCAGATACAAAAAGAAGTGCTTTCTGCCACAGCAAAGAGCAGTCTTAACAGGAGTCAAGTCTCACTAATCTGGGACTAACTAACATCATTTTATTCAGTTTGCATGATTGCATGTTGTCAGTAGTTATTGTTGTTGTTCTAAAAATAACCTGGCATTTCCTAAGTTGACTGATTGAACATTAGTGAGGTACGTAGTGTGAAAAGACATGGTATCTTAGAGCTAACACTTTCAGGATAAGTTGAATTTCTCCCATATTAGCTGCCACTCCTATTTCTGCTGTCTGGAGAGGCTATGAGAACAACTGGCTAATGAATCTTGTCTGAACAGCAGTAGGATCAGAAAATACCCCTACCAGTATCTTTCTAGCCTGTGGAGGGCTGACCCTGGCTGGAGGCCAGGTGCCCACCAAAGCCACTCTGTCACTCCCCTTCACAGCTGGACAGGGGAGAGAAAATATAATGGAAAGCTCATGGGTCGAGATAAGGACAGGGAGAGATCACTCACCAATTACCATCACAGGCAAAACAGACTCAGCTTGGGGAAAACTGATTTATTACCAGTCAAATCAGAGTAGGATAATTAGAAATAAAACCAAGTCTTAAAACACCTTCTCCCCACCCCTCCCTTTTTCCTGGGCTCAACTTCACTTCTGATTTCTATACCTCCTTCCGTATGGGGAATGAGGGTTGTGGTCAGTCCATCACACGTCATCTCTGCCGCTCCTTCCTCCTCAGGGGAGGATCCTCACACTATGCCCCTGCTCCAGCATGGGGTCCCTCCCATGGGAGACAGTCTTCCACCAACTTCCCCAAAGCGAGTCCTTCCCACAGGCTGCAGTTCTTCATTAACTGCTCCATTGTGGGTCCTTTACACAGGGTGCAGCCCTAGCCTGCTCCAGCATGAGGCCCCATGAGGTCACAAGTCCTGCCAGCAAACCTGCTTCAGCCTGGGCTCCTCTCCCCATGGGTCCACAGCTACTGTCGGGAGCCTGTTTCAGCCTGGGCTTCCCACAGGGTCACATCCTCCTTCGGGCATCCCCCTGGTCCGGCGTGAGGTCCTCCCCGGGCTTCAGGTGGGTCTCTGCTCATGGCTGCAGGGCACAGGCCAGCCTCACCATGGGCTGCACCACGGGCGGCCGGGGAATCTCTGCTCTGGCACCTGGAGCACCTCCTCCCCTCCTTCTCCACTGACCTTGGTGTCTGCAGAGCTGTTTCTCTCACACATCCTCACTCCTCTCTTGCACTGCAGTTGCACAGAAACTTTTTCCCCTTCTCAAACATGTTATCCCAGAGGCGCTACCACCATTGCTGAGGGGCTCGGCCTTGGCCAGCAGCAGGTCCATCTTGGAGCCAGCTGGCACTGGCTGTGTCGGACATAGGGGAGGCTTCTAGCAGCTTCTTACAAAGCCATGCCTGTAGCCCCCCTGCTACCAAAACCTTGCCACACAAACCTAATACATAGCCCCTTCTTCTTCTCATAGCATTTACTCTTATTTACGTCATTAAAATAGCAAATGGAGGTCCTGTCAGCAAAATGTAACTAACACAAAAGCCAAGTGAACAGCTGGTAAAAATCACAACCCAGGTATTCATAAATACCTGCCCTTCTCACCACTTTCTCTTATTCTCTTTTAAAGTAGTACAATGGTATGTAAGTATTAGAGCACTGAAAGGAAGGAAATGAAGTAGCCACCTGATCCAAAAACCTTGCACTTGCAGCCTAGGCAGAAAGGCTGCTTGCTGTTAGCAGTCCTGTGGTGATGGGGAAGAGGTAGGAAGAAAGGGTGGCCAGTGCAGGAAGCTGGGGAGTTTGCTGTGGTACATCAGTATCTCCTGCCTGAGGGAGGAGAGAGAAAGAAAGAGTTGGAGGAGAGAGAGCACACAACCGTGGGTGTCAAAGGATGTTTGTGGGAGTGGGTCCATACCCTGGGTCTGAAAAAAGGTGTAAGATAGTGAATGTAAGCTTGTAGAGCTTGGGGATTAGTCTGCGTACCTGCCACGTCCAAATAAAATCAGCCTGTTGTTGTCAAACTGACTTGCTGTGCTGCAGCGGTGGAAATGACCTCCCTGGGAGACACTGATGGCACTTCATGGAGGCCACAGACTATGTTTGGGCTGAGGCTTGCCTGCTTTACAGTGTTCATCATCAAAGCAGTGAACTGCAGGTCCTCTTTTCTTCAGGAAAAGATCCCTGGGGAAAACTGCTTTCCTGCAATTTGATAAGTAATTCCTGCTTATAAAAGCAGACATAAGGAATAAGAAGGGAATATGAAAGACCTTTTCTTACCTGGAATCAAAGATGTTAGATGAAGATCTTTCAGAAGGGAAGACTGTGTGGCACATCACAGAAATAGGCTTTCCTAGAAGGGATTCTGAAGGCTTTGTCAGACAGTAAGGGAGCCTTTGGCAGTGGGATGCTCACTGAGGAGCAGACAACCACACTGTAATTCTCTGGTCAAGTGTTTTCTTATTGTTTCTAAATTACTGACTGGGATGACTAACAGACAGCACCTTAATTATTGTGACTTTCTTTCCTCCCTTTCTTCCTTTTCTGGAATGTTGACACACATTTTTAGTGTGTGCTTGCAGTCCCGCTTTAAGCTGTTGTGACAATGTGGGACTGATGTTGAAAGTAACAGCGAGGAGTACCAGGCTACCTGTGTTGGATGAGCTTTTGACACATGCTCTTCACTCGGGTCAGAGGAAGGGTCTGTGGCAAAATCCCATGTAACTTTTTGAGGACATCGTGCTGGCTGCTGGTAGGAAAGCTGAGGAAGAGTAGGTGGTGTTTTCTACAGCTGACAGCATGTTTTTTACGGCTGTTAGTGTGCAGCAGTGCAAACTTGTACACGGTTGTGTCACGCCACTGCAATCCTGTTCCATATTGGTGTGGAGTATTCGGTGCTGTAGATACTTGAGCAGGACTGGTGCAGAGAAGCTGTCAGCTGGGAGGGGCACACACGTCTACTCCTGAGTATTTTTCTGTGGCAAGGCAAGCGACTATTTTATCTGTTTAACTTCACGCTGCAAATGCCTCATGTCAAGAGCCTGTCTTCTCAGTTTAAAGATGTGTTAACTGAGTAATAGACAATATTTGTCACGAGGGAACTGCATGTCTCAGGGATGTCTGCCACTGGATCATGACAAGTTCTGCAGAGCAATGGTTTTTTAAGCAGCACATCCCTGCTGCACCATGTGGGTTCTGCTGCGGCTATCATTCCAGACAGGACTGGCCATAACCCCTGGAATAGATCAGCAGTATGAGCTTTGTTTTGTTATTGTGGTAACCCTTGTAACCTGAGAAGTCAATAGCTGACTTCTTTAGTTTAATTTATCTTATAATACAGAAATGGCAATGTGCTTCTGGTAAGGAAACCCAATTCTGTTTATTTTTTCCAATCCATAAAGAAACATTGTGTTCACCAGATCTTGCTGCTTCACTCATTTTGAGACTACAGTCTTGAGCTTATGCCACTGAAAAAGCCTATGAAGGATTGCTCTGTCTAAATATTCTTGGGAACTGGTGAACTCAAGGTAATTATTGTATGTTTTTAGTGCCTGTCTCCATTTAGTATATCAAGTCACCAATCTGCAAGAACTTTTGGAAATCAGATTCCAAAAGACTTATCTTGACATGTCTTAAGCAAACTTGCCTCTCTGATGATGGGTGCTAGAACTTACTAAGATTGGTCTCCTTTCAGATATATCAGATCAGATAATCACTAGTCTTTCAAAATCACTAGTCAGTTTTGAAAGCTAGAGACCCTCACTGAGTGCTTTTCCATGATGTATCATGTTGAAATATTGCTTGTTTTCTAAAGCTCATAATAATTTAAGACCTCTAGAATTATATGTGTGGTACTTCATAAAAACTGTATTAAAAAAAGTTGGATTGAAATTAAAATCATACTACTCCTGCTTCTGGGATACATCTTAAAAGTATTGCACCAAGTTGTGTCAGCAACAACTCAGTTGGTTTTGTTGTTAAGTTCCTATCTGCTGTCTGGAAACACTGAGATGTGTTTACTGCTTACATAAAGCAGTAAATTAAACAATTACCTCGTTTGGCCCTGGTAGCAAACTTCTCACAAGTTAATAGATCACTAAAACAAATTGGACATGCAGTTTTGAGGACCTGTGAGGAGACAGAATGCAAAACAACAGAGTTCTGTAGGCTTTGCCTACAGCAGGAAGGTCTGGCTCAAACTTCACAGCTATTGTCACTGATTCATTCATGGGAAAGCTCGTGGGGCAAAGTCCCCTGTTACTGTCAGAGCCTTAATAATTTTTTGCAGGGATGTGTTACTTAACCTTGAGTAAAGCTGGATGATAACACAGTTAAAACAGAATCACCTTGCTGGAGACAATGAAGCCAAACTCCTTCGGTTAAAATCCAGCCTTGCACATGGCTGATTCTAAAACTGGTTTGTTCTTACACACCTTTGGGTTTAGTTTTTAAGACAGACTTATTAGGAAAAATGAAGAACAGTCCATTAAGAACAGTGAAGTAGAGAATGGAAGGAAAGCACAGTGAGAAGGTAACAGTGTGGAAATAAAGTGGCAAAGAGGTAGAACAGGAAAACTGGTGTGGGAAACGGAGCAAGCATGAAGGGTAGTCCTTAGTAGATAATGCCCTAAAGGATATAAGGTACTCTCATTTCTGCTTTCATGGTGTCTCTAATACAGGAAATTGTTGATGTAGGTATTTAAATATGTTTTTTAAGGAGAGAAAACCCCCTCAGTGAATGGCTTTTAAAACACAGAAAAAGAAAATTAGACTCCTATTTAGTTGGGTCAGCCCTGCAAAATAAGTCTTAAGAATTTCCCAAAATCACAAACTTAGAGAGGTTCACCCATCTCTAATATTAAACCTCTGTTTTGTCCAAAGCTGAGTATTGTTTCTGGTTGCAGATAGATTTTTGTTCTGGCTGATGAACTGAGCAAGGACTTCACAGTGAAAGAGCTTTGTTGGATACCAATATGCAATCCAATCTAATGCTGCATGTTTTATACCATCTCTTTTGAGACATACTGTTATTCTTAAGAAGGAGTTGCATAAAGACCTTGAATATTCAGATAAAGTCATTAACTTAAATTATGTCTAGAATGTGCTGATTACCTCTGCTGTTCATAGCCAGCCCAGTCAGTGAAAGGAATGTAAATTTTAAAGTGCCTAACCTCTCCTACTTGGTGTATCTGAAAAGTGTACCTATTGGCCCTAGTAGCATTAACCACTGCCTGTTCATTTGCCTTTACCTTCCATGTGCCTCTGACCAAATGCCTCTTCTAAAACAACAGAAATTACGAAATAGCATCAGAGATGCATTAAGAAATATTGTGAGGATGTTGTGTCATTTTTGAGACTCATCCTGAAGGCCTCTGTGGTAGGTGTAGCTGTTTTATCTAAAATGTTTTTTGCCTTAATTGAACCAATCCCTGAACTCTTGAAGGAAAGAGGCAGGCATTTTTCAAGCTATCCTGTAGCAGTTTATGCAGACAGAACTGTACTATCTTAGAAAAATTTACTATTCCTGTTTATTGTTTTCTTTAATCCTAATTAATATCTGCAAATGAAAATAACTGATATTTTTAATCAATCCTGTCATAAAGGCCACATAAAGGTTTCTGTTACCCAAGAAAATTTTTAGTGGAGCCATCTATGTATTAAGATCTGGTGTATAGTGGCACAAGCCCAGGATAATTTTCCTGTGAGACCTATTTGGGTATTTTTGTTTTCAGTCACACCCTCTATTGAATGACTAAGAAAATTAATGAGAGTGGGGGGGTTTCGTCACACACTAGAGTGGTCTAGCTGATGATACCATGAAATCTGACTTCAGAAAAAAAGATTGTGATTTGGTGTTTTAGTCTGGTACAAGATCTTCACCTGTATTTTGCATCCAGACAGCTACTTGAATTACTAAAGTAGATCAGAGTCTGAGGAGGAGTTGCCTCCTGAATAGCCAGAGGAACCTAATCTGAGAGGGACCCTTAGGAATAATTGGCATCAAGGTCTAGGAATGAAGTTATATTTGGACTTGCAGAGAAGCATCAAAGGTGCAGAGATGGCCAGAGCTATTGCAGGAGTTACCCCAGAGTATGCATCATTCCTTCCAGTTGTGCTTCTACACAAACCTGACTGCTGGTGGAAGTGGAAAAGTGGGAACTGGCAGCGCATGGAAGCTGGAATCCACGAACCTTTGTGTTGTGTAAATATGAAGAAAGGGAAAGAACAGTGTGAAGTAGCTCATAACATTGCTGTGTGGTTAATGCAGGTGTAATGTATTTGGAAAATAAATGAAATTGATTCTATTACTAACATTAAGGAAAACAGATTATTTGATGCTGGTGGTATGGAAAAAGTGGCCGCACCATTCTGGAAACAATGTCTAGTACCAGGGCAGGGAACAAAGTGTAAATGTCAAAAGATTAGCTCTTTCCTTCCCTTCTGCTGCCTCAAGTTTGTGTTTAGATCTAGGTTGTTAGACAACAGTAATGGGTGTTTGGCTTTTGAGCGTGTTTTTTAAATGTTATTCCACACAGGCATTTGTTAAACCTAGAGCTATCCTGGGCATATTCACATTTTTTGGACCCCAACTGATCCATTTCTAAATGGCCTGTGATAAACTTAAAACTGCCAGTATTAAAGTAAACTCACAGCCATGCAAGGTGCTTCTAAAATATGTGATCTGCTTTGCGCACTGTGGGGCGAATTTCCACTTCGAGAAAAAAGACTGAATCAGGAAAAAATTGGCTGGCTCCCCTGACACTCTGCTGGGCAGAGTTGTGATTTTGCTTCCTCTGATTTATTTGTGTGCTGGCCAGTATTGCTAAATCTGCTCTCCTAATTGCACTGGGACCATTCTGGAGGTCAGCAGGGCAGGACTTGAACACAGTTTCCAGAATAGCTCAAAGGTCTTCACCAACTGTTCAACTTGTTGGCATCCCCAAGGCATCAGATCTCCTGGCAATAAACATACTCTCTCAAGTGAAGGGTTGGACTGTCTGACAGTCATGGGGGATGCATTTTGTGAAAGGCAAAAAAAAAGGTAAATACTTTTCTGCCAACCCAGCAAGATGAATTAGCTCACCAAGGGGTCCACCAAAGGGTCCTTGGCCAGAAGGACAGAAGAGTGTGTGGTCAAGAGCAGTGGCAGACGTGAGTCAGGTGGGTGTATGAGGAGCAGCAACGGAGTGCAGCTGGATTGGTTCAGCTTTAATGTAGATCCTGGTAAAACATAAGGGAAAAAAATGGGTGATGGGAATCAATCCTAATGGAGAAATATTGACTGGAAGTGTTAAGATGCTCAGAAAGAGGTGTTTTCTATGTGACCATGTAGAATACTTGCTGGTTCAGACTGTGTAAGGCCCTTGAAACCAGAAACCAGGGAGTGGAAACTGCATCCACAGCTAGTTCTCCCTTGATGGACTTTGCCTGTTACTGCTGTCTTAGTTATAGATATGAAAAATGATGTGGTTACAGATACAAATCTGGTACATGGAGGAAGCAGTTTTAATTCCCTGTTTCATCACACATTTCCAGTGCTTCCTTGAGGAATTCTCAGCCTTTTTGTTCTTTACTTCTTCTTTTGATCATTAGAAACCACAGAAATACCCCATTCTGTGGACTGTTCTGAAAATAATGCATAAAAAGTGGAAGGTGCTCAGACCCTGTGCTGACTGAGACCATACTGAGACATTAGATAGATGGCATTACACATTAATTTCTGCTCAGCCATGAGGAAGAGGATTCATTTCTCCAACCCTCTCAGCTTTTTACTGAAGTATTGTATTGTCTCAAAAATATGCACTTCTTTCCATCAAGACTTTGTAAGCTAAATGATTCATGGAGGAGGGGAACAAAACCCCATATTTTAATATGATTATAGATAATTCAATTTCCATGCTGGTGATCAGCAATTAATTAGTAGCTGAAAACATTAATCCAGTCTGTGAACCACAAAGCTCCAGTCTATTCCAATGACTCCAAGATAGAGCAAACCTTTGGAGCCAGTTTAGTAATATAAGTAGAGCACGAATCTGACCAAAGTGATCTAATGAAAAAGTTCAAGCATGACCCAATGGTCTCTAGAAAGTTAGAATTCCAGAATAATTGAATTCAGAGTAATTTCATCCATTTGTGTGGGCTTCTGTGAAGTGGGAGATGGACAAGAGTTTTATTTCATTCTGGCTCATCTAAAGAAATCTTAGACTTTTCCTTACTGATCAGATTACCTTCAGTTTTCAGTATGACATTTTATAAGTTGGTTGGGACTGTCTGCTATTGTTCCACACGTAATCCTATGGAAATTGTGGGTAGACGTAAGCACAATGGTTTTACCACCACGATTGGTACATATTTTCCACACGCAATAAATGTGAATGATTTGCTAAATGCCTGCCAATTACATACTGTAATTTTCCCTTTTATGCAATTATTCATATAAGTTAGAGACTCCAATCAGTGCTAGTTTGCAGATCCGCCTTTATAACAATTAACCCAGTTGTGGTATTGAACTGAGTTCTTGTATCTTCTACTGGCAGCTACACTTTTGGTTAAAAGGATGGTGAATATAATCTACAACAGTTCCAAAAGGGAGAGGTACTGCAAGCAAATTCCAGAGCAGTTCTTTTTCTGGCTATTTGCAGAGTTCCCAGCAACTTCCATCTGTCTACCCTGGCTTCCATGTAATAAGTTAATAGTGCAATAATAGCTGATGAACTGGGAGGGAGCAGAGGAAGGAGCAGAACTGTGCTAAGAATGGAACGATGCACCCTTACGATGATAAACTGATCCCATTCCATTAAATCACAAAGCTGTCTCCACTCTTCTCTTCATCCCACATGAGCGGCTGAAGAAAAAATCATGGAATTGCTATCGCTCACTGCAGCTGTCAGGAAATGATACTAATTAGTTTAATTTGCAATAACACAAGCACTTAACTCTCCAAATAATCTAAGTTAGTAAGTCAGTTTTTGTATTATGACAATGGCATGTTTAAGAGCCTCTGGAGCAGTGATTTCTTTAACCTCTGACTCAAAAGTCTTACAGAGGAACACGGCATAACTCTTTGTCCCATGTTATTCTGGTACCTGCTTGTGAAGGCAATTACTTGATGGGAAATTGTGGCAGCATTACTTAAAGAGGAGAAAGCCTGACAGCTGTCATACACTGGTATTTTGCAAGGCAATGTCAAGGAAAGAAATCTTATTCAAAACAAAAATGCAAGTCCTATGGTATTAATTGCTATAAGATAATGCCAACAAAAGATGGTCAAACTGACTTGTTTTCCTCATCTACTGTCTTTGTGCTGTTTCTGAATTTGGCCATAGTTTCTTATTTGTTTCATTTTCTGGCATTCACACACTTGTCTTCTGGTATTGTGTGTGTTTCTAATGCTTCTGGCCAAGGCAGAAAATGTTGATGAAACATTTGGAAATACTAGCCAAACTCAAAAAGAAAAAAAAATTACTAGATTGGCTTGAAAATAATGAGATTTTTTTAAAGAACACCTATAAATAAGGTTGGTTTTGCTTGTTTTCTCTCTTTAGACCTCTCCTATTTCAGCCTGGACAGTCACAGGAGTTGTTCAGTGCTGTGAGATTCTCTGCTACAATCAGCTGCAATTTAATGTAACAGCAACATGCTAGTTACATGTTGTAATCATACCTTGGAAATGAGTGGGGCACTTGATGCCCCTCCAAGCTTGTGTTTCGGGCTCTACGCAAGCTCAAACGCTACATCAATTAATGCATTGCTTGTGTTTTCGGCATTTACTTTGCATTTGCTTACTATGATAATGATGATGTGGAGGAAGAGGAGGAATGGGCATACACTGTCATTTTTGAATAAAGACTTACATTTTGGAGCAGAATTTTGTACAAAGGGGAAATTCAGTGACACGTGCTGTAGTGATGGAATTGTGAAAATTGGTGGCTCAGGAAAACAGAGGCAGTAATCTGATTTAGAGGCCTTGACTATGTGTTCTTTTAAAAGCTTCAGTCAGACTTTCAAGGTTGGATTTTAAGGGCTTTATGTAATCGGTTGTTTCACTCTACAGAATCAATCACACCCCTCTCACAATCTCCTCCGCCTCCTGGATTTTATTTCAAGACATCACTTAGAGACATACTCTTCCCAGCTTTTACACTCCACTGAGGGTCTGAAAAACCTGAATGCCAGGATCAGTGGTAACAGTTTTGAAAGTCTATCAGTATCATAAACAGGAAAAGAAAAAACATTACTGTAATCAGGGGGAAAAAAAAAGGCAAGAAAACAAAAGCTTATTTACTTAAAGAAAAAAATCCTAGATCTCCTTCTTTGTCCTAGTTTCTTCAAACTTCATAATTCAGTTTATCAACTGTCAATAACCAAATGCATGTTTCTCTTTTCCCAAGAGCTGATTAAATCTGTGGTCTCCTCCTGTAATTCATGGCATTCCATTGTGTTTGTTTCTCCTGGAATTTTCAGGCTGAATTACTGTAACTAATATACCACTAACTCTGTACTGCAAAAGCCCTGACCTTTTGAATCTCTCCTTCTTAGCAGAAAATTGGCATAGAAAATTTCAACACAATAAATGCTTTTAACATTCTACTTTATCTTGATCCAGAAATACATATACACCATCTTATTAAGTTAGTTTGCCACCAGGATCAGGTTGGGTTAGAGAGTTCTGAAGATGAGGAGATAGGAAAAGGCAGACTATTCCATTTGCAGTGGATTAGCAACAACCAGGAAAAGACAGAAAACATAGTCCTTTTGGCCTCACTCTGAAGTAGCACCATACAGTTAACTCATGTACAAGTGCCCATACACACACTGATCACAAGTCCTTCCACAAATCCATTCCCGTTTGGAAATAATTCTGGTTTTCATGTCTGCTTCAGAAACAGTTGGAGAAAGTTTTTGTAGCTGAAAAAAATGATAGTCTGAAACATGGTTCTAATTATTCCTTGAATTCAAATCATGGCATTAACTCATTGACCCTACACAAACTGAGAAAGTATTCCAAATGACAGGTGCTAAATATCTTTGCCAGGCAAACAGATACCGTCTTCTTGTGGTCATCGGTACCTTGTGAAGTCTGCTACTTATGGCAGAGCTTTAGCAACAGAGTCCTGCGTGGTAGGAAGTGGAGGTAGTGAAGGTTTGCAGGGAAGAGAATGTCTGTGGTAATTGGAGTGCTATAAAATAACAGTCATGTGGGGGTGCTTATGCACTGGTTGAATCAGTTTAGGAAGTCGATGTTGCTGTTGAATCTGCTTTCTTTACTCCTAATGTTGTGAGGCAAATGTTGGGATTGTTCAGGCTGTAGTTGTGCAGTATGTTGCTTTTACAGACACATCCTACACTGAGACAAAAGCAATAAGCTTTTCAGCAGGGTAGCAAAAAACATAACGTGAAATTACGCTTGGTCAGGGACTTCTGTGCTTTCCAAGTAACTTTTTCAGGCAGAATGACATACATTTTCCCATGAGTTCTGACTAGGCTGCAGGCATAGTGTGTGGAGGAATAGACACATGACTTGAATCTCTGTATGAAAAAGCAACAGCCAGATGATGCCAGCTCTGTGGTGGTATGAACCGCAGGGTTCCTTTCAAGGGTAAAACCTTGTTCAGTGTGTGAAACGGGAACTTCGAACTAAAGCTGAGTTGCCACTGGAGGACCTCACTGCACTGGACCAGGGATAGCAATATGCTACGGTTTTCCTAAAGGGGGAGTTTCTGACACTTTCCTTTTTCAGCTGGAGCTAGTAATTTTAGTAGTAATATGGATAAGACGGCTTGCTAGTTTGCCCCCCACACCTTTTCTTATCCATTGTTGCTGATCCTCATCCTCAATATCCCTGTTTTCCAGTGCTGACTTCAGTATTATAAAATATTTAGCTCTTTGATGCTGGCTCAAATAAAACACCCAGAGCTACTTTACAGCTAGACTAGACAAATTCCTGTACAGATGGGTGTTACGAAAGTAAACAGATAAATGACTCAGCAAAATTAAATATCTTAAGATTGTTGATCAACAACACAAATTCACTATTTAAATACAGGATTTAAAAAAATCTACATTAAGCAGAGTTAAGTATTTAAGGGAAAAATTTTTTGTAGCCTTTGCAATGTTTGTACCTTTTGTTACAACCAAAATAAGAAGTAGAATTTTTTAATGAGTCTGCTCTCTGAGGACAGCAATGTAGTAGAATTGAAATACCCACATTCTTTCTGCTGTGTTTTTTAATAGGTTGTTATGTTCTAAACCCACAATGAAAAATATCATCTCCTAAAGTGTGTAATTACCCTCTGTCACTCACAAATCTCTTCTGGTTTCTGAGCTCATTTGATAATAGTGAACAGATGAGCAAAAATTACAAATGAAGGTACTATCAATTTGATACTCTGCACATAAATACCTGTAATGACAGTGTGCTTGTCAGCATCCATTGTTTCCAGTTCTGCCCATTTTCTCTTTCTACAGAGAGTACCATCCCCTTCTGCAGAAAGTGAGAGACAAACAGGGATTTCAGACCAGGCAAAAAGGGTCCCAAGAACTGGAGTGTGTATAATGGTCTCTGTATTCCACGAGGTTTTAGATTGTTGAATTGAAAAGTTTTAACTTGGAGATTCACATCCGCACAGACCCAAGGCAAATTTGGACTGGTTTGCTTACTAACAAGAAATGTGTTTGAAGAGTGAATCAGGGTAAAAGGCCAAGGCAATCTCTAGTTTTTCAAAAGCACAAGCTCATTTTGTACGTCACGTCCCCCTTAACCTATCTCATACCTAAATGGACACAACAACAAGGAAACGTTCAGAGAAGCACAGTGGAAATCTCTGGGGGGATGAATATGGGTAGATTCATGGCCAGCACTATTTTGTATGAGAGGGAGGGAGTGAAAGGATGTAAGTCCAAGGGTATAAAATAAAGAATCCCTTACAAATATTTTGACCTGTGACTATTGCCTTGTTCTTGTCACCTCTCAAAGCTTCCTGGCAGCCACCGTGCAGTCATAACAAACGTTTAATTGCAAATATTAGGCTAGCTATTGTGCTCTAGTGTGGACTGTTCCTCTGATAGCTGTGGGCATGTTTGGCTTGTGTTGATGCCATTACAAGTTAGAAAGTTGCATGAGCCTGCAGAGTTTTTCAGCATCCTCAGTACTCATGCAGGTCTGGTGAAACACTGTGGTGGAAGGAAACATGCTGCATGCTGCATTGCAAGTTATATGTGGGTGGAATGTCTCAGCCCATAGATTGTCTTGGAAGTTGTTGTCAGAGCTCCCATACCCCATTTCAAGTGTCCTGGTCTATAGAGGCAGGCCTAGTGAGGATTTTGGCCTCTGGTGTCACCCTGAGAGTGATGTACAGCTTTTTTTTTTTTCAGACAAGCTAAATTTGCATCCATATCCAACAGCCTTTTCTAAGAGAAAGCCTTAAATTGCACTCCAGAGTTTTCTGGAAGTGAGGAGACACCACAGACTCAGACTAATTTTGCTCATACAGTTTAGATCCAGTGTGTTTTGTAACAGAGGGACCATGGGGCACACATATGAGTGAATTCAAACATGCCTGAACCCTGCCATATCCTAGGCCAGCCTTGCTAGAAGCACTGCTTGTGCCAGACCTCAGATCTCCCTACATTCAGTAAGGATATGAGATGAGCCAGGTAGGGCAGAGTTCATAGGTTGAGTTGGAAGGGACCTTTAAAGGTCATCCAGTCCAACCCCCCTGCAGTGAGCAGGGACATCTTTAACTCCACCAGTTTGCTCAGAGCACCATCCAACCTGAATATTGCCAGGAATGGGGCATTTACTACCCCTCTGCGTAACCTGTTCAGTATTTCACCACCCTCATTGTAAAATATTTATTCCTTATGCCTAGCTAAATATACACTCTTTTAGTTTAAAACCATTAGCCCTTGTCCTCTTGCAACAGGACCTACTAAAAAGTTTGTCCCCATCTTTCTTACAAGCCCCAAAGGCTGCAATAATGTCTCCCCGGAGCCTTCTCTTCTCCAGGCTGCACAAGCCCAATTATCTCAGCCTTTCTTCACAGGAGACGTGCTCCAGCCCTCTGATTATCTTCGTGGCCTCCTCTGGACTCGCTCCAACCAGTTGAAATCCTTCGTATGTTGGGGACCCTGGAGCTGGACACAGTAGTCCAGGTGGGGTCTCACAAGAGCAGAGTAGAAAGGGAGACTCCCCTCCCTTGACCTGCTGGCCACGCTGCTCTGGATACAGCCCAGGATACGGCTGGCTTTCTGGGCTACCAACGCACACTGCCAGCTCACATCGAGCTTTTCATGCACCAGTACGCCCAAGTCCTTCTCCACAGGGCTGGTCTCGATCCATTCTCCACCCAGCCTGTCTTCATACCAGGGATTGCCCCGACCCAGGTGCAGCATCTTGCACTTGGCTTTGTTGAACCTCATGAGATTCACACAGGCCCACTTCTCAAGCTTGTCCAGGTTCCTCGGGATGGCATCCTGTCCCTCAGGCGTATCAACCGCACCACTCAGCTTGGCGTCTGCAAATTTGCTGAGGGTGCGCTCAGTTCCACTGTCTGTGTCACTGATGAGGATATTAAATAGTACTGGTCCCAGTACAAGCCCCTGAGGGTCTGCATGTATTATCAGCTACAATTGTAATAGAAACTGTATGGCCCATGTGAGTACGTGCAAACACACACATTGTTTCTCTTGTTGAAACCCTGTTTTCTTCAACCTTTCACTTCAAATGAAGACAGGATCTGAATCTGCTAATTCACAGATCTGGCCCTGCTACTTTTTGCAGGTAAAGCACCATTTTGTGTTCTGCTTTTATGCTTTTAAAGATATGCATTTCTTAACATTTTAAATGGAAAAAAAAAAAAAAGAAATTGCTGCTGTTCTGTATAATGTTGAAAGATCAGTATTTATGTCATAGGCTTCTCCAAATGCACTGATGTTGCCCTGAGAAAGCACAGTACAGATGGGACAAGGCTAGGCTGTGACATTTTTTATGAGCAGTGGGAAAATCCCCTCAGGGTAATCATTTGCTTTGCTACACACAGACATTCCAGGGCAGACTCAACAGCAGTCTCTAAAATACCTTCCTCCAGAATACATCCTTGTTATTGGGATGTAAAATGTCAGGCTTCATCAGTGCTATATAGGCAGTGCTCCCATAAAAAAATACTTATGCAGTGCTCCATTGTTCGTTTCTGTTGGGAGATACCCCAGAAAACCCAGATACCCAGGAAGCCCAGCCTGCCTTGTTCGTATAGTATTTTCCAGAACTGAAGGTACAGCCAGTGGAATTTAAGGCATACATAAAACCCACAGAAGAAAACATTATGAAGGCAAAGAGGAATTAACCTCTGAAACACACCCCTGCATGATATTCTTTGGGGGTTTCTTTTTTTTCTTAATAAATAGTTTTATCTGTCAAAGTCAGGCTGGGTTAAACAGGTTTTAAACTAATGAAAATTTGGGGACCAAAATTTTTCGTAATAATGTTGATGAGTACTGCCTGGCATGTGTCATACTAATCTTTTTGCAGATGTAATTTACCTTTCACTTTTCACTTGCTTTTAGTAATATCTCCTTTAAATGTTTGCTAAACTGCGCAAACACCTGGTAGTTAGAAAAGGACATGCCTTCCTTCTGACTGAACCCAATCTTTCCATCAAAACCTTACCCTATTCTATCTCTGTCATTTCTTTGGATATCAGAACTTCAGGCTTGTGTTTTCTACTGTAGGGTTAGAGAGTGGTGTCTCAAAGAATCAGGTTGTGAATAAAACCTGGAATTTTGGTAAGAGTAAGGAGGACAAAGATGACCCCTGCCCAGCAGCGTTCTGCTCCAGCCCTTGCTTTTGCTTCTTCACTGTGATGGTTCCTCTGTGTGACAGCACACACACGTGTGTATGCATGCATGCACTTCCACAGGGAGCTGAAGCTACTATGTTGTTTATTTACTGTATTCTGGCAATTTCAACTTAATTTCATGAGCTGCACAAGACCCTGACACACGGATAATAAACTATAAGCTACACTCATAGAATCACAGAATTATAGAACAGTTTGGGTTGGAAGGGACCTTAAAGCCCATCTAGTTCCAATCCCCCTGCCATGGGCAGGGACACCTTTCACTAACCAGGTTGCTCCAAGCCTCATCCAGCCTGGCCTTGAACACACCCAGGGATGGGGCACCCACAGCTTCTCTGGGCAACCTGTCCCAGTGCCTCACCACCCTCTCCAGGAAGAATTTTTTCTTGATATCTAATCTAAAGCTACCTTCTTTCAGTTTAAACCCATTACCCTTGTCCTATCACTACAGGCCCTTGTAAAAAGTTCCCCCCAGCTTTCTTGTAGGGCGCCCATTTCTCTTTGTCTTTTGTATCTTTTTTTTCCTTTTGATCAGATCAGCTGTTTTTTGTTAAAACATTCTCTGCTTTTTTTTGTGTTAGTTTTATAAGAGAACAAATTGTTTGGTCACTTCTGTGAGCTGGAGTGAAGGTTAAAAACTGCTCACCTAATTCCATAAAGCCTTTTTTCCATATATGTTGGGATTATCATCCATGTCTGATTAGTGTGTTGGGACTAGGTCCAAACTCAGGGCTTTGTCATCCACTCTAAAAGCAGTCCAAGTGGTAAATTCCTGGTCCCAAAGCCCCAGAGCCACAGACTGTGAGTCCTTGCTGCTATGCAAATATTTGTCATTGATGCCCTGTTTCCCTCCACCCCCTTTCACTGCAAGCTTTGACCAGAACAAAATGCTGTCACAAGCTCTGTCGGAAGGATTTCTCATTCGGTGTCTATCCCTGTTGGTTAGTGCAGCAGCAGCAGTGGGCTCACCTCACAGTGTGAAAAAGGTGGTAGAGCTACATGATTCCTTGTGCACTGGGCCATTCCTGCAGCAAACAGGACAAACCACAGTGCTTCACTTCAATTCGGATGTAATGTATGGGACGACAGACTCTGAGACTAGATGAAATAAAGGAATGGGTTATGGTTTTTTATTGATTGAATAGATGTTCAATCAATACAAACCTGAGGCCAGATTTGTGTTGTAACTGAGCCCAATGATTAGTACCACAACTGTGAATACCACAATCAAATTCTCACTGATTTTATACAGTACATAAAAATAACTTGCAAAACCACAAGGTGATATTAGCTTCCTATAGATCTTTCTTCTTATTAGTTTTTAGGTTTAATTATATTCCTACTTGTTTATACCTCTCCCAGGCCTGCCTCCCCCAACTCACAAACACATGTGTACAAATGATGTACACAATACACTGAAAGGACCCAGAGGTTCTTTGCAAATTGTGGACTTGATTCTCTCTTTTAAGCCATTTTCTTTTCACCTATGTAGGAGTGTGACAAGTCAGCTAAGCCAGCTGCCAGGCTGTCGTGGTTTAGGCCAAGAGGGCAACTTAGCACCACACAGCTGTTCACTCACTCTTCCACTCCATGGGATGGGGAGGAGAAAATATAAGGAAGGGCTGGTGGATTGAGATGAGGACGGCAAGAGATCACTCACCAGATATTGTCACAGGCAAAACAGACTCAACTGGGGAAAAAAAAATCAATTTAATTAGTTACCAATCAAATCAGAGTAGGATAACAAGAAATAAAGCCAGATCTTAAAAACCTTCTCCCCACTCCTCCCTTCTTCCCAGGCTCAGCTTCACTCCTTATTTCTCTGCCTCCTCCTCCCAGCAGCACAGGGGAATAGGGAATAGGGATTGGGGTCAGTCCATCACACGTTGTCTCTGCAGCTCCTTCCTCCTCAGGGAAGGACTTCTCATATTCTGCCCCTGCTCCAGAGCGGGGTCCCTCCCATGGAAGACAGTCCTCCATGAGCTTCTCCAATGTGAGTCTTTCCCGTAGGCTGCAGATCATGTACTGCTCCAGTGTGGGTCCCTTCCATGGCGTGCAGTCCTTCAGGAGCAGCCTGCTCCAGCGTCAGCTTCCCACAGAGTCACGGGCTCCTTTGAGAGCAGCTGCCTGCTCCAGCATGAGGTCCTCCCTGAGCTGCAGATGGATTTCTGCTCCCCCATGACCCTCCGTGGCCGCAGGGCAGAGCCTGCCCTCTCACCATGGGCTGCGGGGGAACCTCTGCTCTGGCCACCTCCTCCCTGCCTTTCTGCACTGTCTGCCTTGTTGTCTCTCTCACAGCCCAGCCCACTGCAGGTTCTCTTTCTTTTCCCAGTACACAGGATGTGTACTGGACTGCAGCAGATGAAGGCATTGGAAAGCAAGAGAAGGTTTGATGCTTTGGATCTTGATGTCCTTTCTCCAATGAAAGGGTCTTCTCCATCCCATCATAGAAGAGTGCCTAGAGAGACTCTTAGAGTTAGCGGCCTTTATATGTATGTACGCATGGGAAAACAGATGCCAAGTTAAAAACAACAAAAAAAAAACCAAGCTGTGAAAAAGGAATGGAAACCTCATCTGTTTCAATTACCTAATTCTGCTGGTACTGGTGCTCCAGAGGCCATGGCTGTCAATGGCATTTACAGCTATGAACTGAAGGGGGGGTGTGGTGTCATCTACTCCTTAAAATCATTAGTTGACTCAGTTCCCCCAGTTTCTGTGTGCAACAGAGGAATATTGGTTTCTTAGAGCATTTTAAGACCTAACTCTTATTTTCCTCACAGTACTGGTGCAGAAGAGCTAACTGTCAGGGTTCATCATGGTCTTTCAAAGGCAGTAAGAGACAGCCCTATAATTAACAGTTGTCCAGCTGTACTAAGGTGGACACAGGTCAGTCCATATGCAGGCAGGGTGAGCAGGACAAGACTGTCCGGACTGCATTGCATGACACAGAGACATGTCCCAGGCTGGGCATTGCTCAGCGACAGCAAAGGCCTCATCTACCCCCTGGTAAAACTGTTGCCAGGTGCTAGCCAATAAAATGTGTGAGTTGATTTTCCATTTTTCAGAAAGGAAGAATGAAAGGTAGAATTATGTTTTACACGCAGCTTCAGCAGTGAATTACACCTATTTCTACTGATATATTTGAGTTTTCTTTTAACTACTCCATGGTTCTTATGTTAGGTAACCTTGTCTCGTGTTGCAGAACAGATTCCTAATATGATCTTTTAGATACTTTTTCAGAAATACTGTTTTTTCCATTTAAAGAAAGCAACAAACACATCTTCTTGGGTGAAAAAAGCAAACTCACTGTACAAGTTCAGGTAAAGTTTGCTTGTAACAGTGACCAGATTTTGCCAACAGAAGCTTGTGTGTGTCCAGTATATGTGAAGAGAACAGTCCTTGCTGTTCAGAGTTCATACTTTGACAACATATTTTACTTAGGGAAAAAAAATAGTTTGAGCCTTCTTTGGAAAAGCTCCTCAAGTATGTTTTATCAACTAGGAAAGCACTCAGCTATCATTTGAGATTATAAGGTTTGTTCAAGTTTGTGTATCAATAAATAATAATACATCTGCTATTCAGGTCTTGTTCCTGGGAGCTGGAGTGGAAGAGCATATATTGTAACTTCTGCAGTTTTGCTTTTGCCTGAGGCAAGATCCTGGCTCCATGGAAAGCAGTGGCAAATCTTGCATGAGTTTAGTGACACTGGATTTCTTCTCAGATTTTCAGTATTACAGTGGCATCCCACACCACTGACCCGAGTTTGGCTCAGTCTCCATAGCACTTACAAGTTAGGATGAAGTTCCAGTGCTTATATTACCAAAGAAAATCCTTCTGATTGGAGTTATTAATATTGGGGGCCAAAGATGGATCATATGATGCCTTTCCACCCTGGCAAAATATGCATATGCATGAGTGCTTCACATCTCACCTGGTCTAAGGCACTGGATGAGTGGGGAAGTAGACACTGCCTCCAGAACACCAAAACTTAATTTTTAATTTTACTCTTTAATTTATTTCCACATTTTAGAGCTAGATGAATAATTACTGGGGCCCTGAGTGCCCTAAGAGGCCTCAATGGCCCTGATCAGCCTCACTTGGGGCTTTCCCTTACACTCTGCCTGTGAGACCAAGGACTCCATTTAAGCTCAGCCCTGGCTAGCCTGTACTGCTTCTGGAAAATACTACGTTTTGTGAATCAGGAAACAAACAATTCACCCAGAAAAAAAGTACTTCAGATCAAGCTAAAAGAATTTCATGGTGGTTAAAGAAATAGAATAAAATTTTGGAGAAGGTTAGCCTAATGCATTCTTAATAAATAAATTCCTATAATAATAATAATTCCTATAATATTCCTATATAAATAAAAGGGTAAATATTTTGGGGTTGGGGTTTTTTTGGTTGGTTGGTGTTTTGGGTTGTGGCGTTTTTTTGGTTGGTTGGTTGGTTTTTAATTGGAGTTATTTGCCTCTTTTTTAAACGATTTGGGTTTTAATTTGGTTACATTTTAACTGAAAAAAAAAATCCCGTGTTATCAAAATGAAAAGTGTTCTCTGGAAAATGTTGTGTCTAGAAGCATATTTGTCCCCAAATACCTTATCTGCTGTGGGGAAATGGGGAAAAAGGTAATGCAAAGATCTCTTTACCTTACCCATTGTTTCTATCTACAGCAGGAGCTGTATGGAACCTTGATGGCTCCTGACCCTCACACCACAGCTCCCTGTCTTCTCTTTTCAATAAACTCTTTAACTGAATGCTAGACTCAGCCTGCTTCTTTACAAGTTCAAGAATATAGCCTATTATACATGCTGAATAACAGGTTCTATATGTCCAGTCTAGCTACTGGTACTCTTTCAACTTCTTCCTAGTGTTTCTTGTCAGAGCAGTACTTTGTAGTACTCATTTGTACATCCTCATCTGCTGACTGTCCCTAATTGTTATTTAATAATCTTCTTGGCTGACCATTCTGAGATTTTTCCACTAGCAACCAGCTATTTTCTAAGACCCACTGAGAATGAAAGGGAGATGAGATTAGAAATGCAGTTTATATGAAATTCGAAGTTAAGGGCACTTATGGTTTCACTTTCTTGAGGTAAGTAGATTTCCATTTTTCACATGAAACTGCTTTAGCGGATGTTGTTCTTAAAATATACAACTAACATAAAACTAAAGCAGTTACAAGAAATAAATTTCTCACAAAGAATGCCAGCCTACAGAAACATTACAATGAGCTAGAGCATGTTTTTTTAATCACAAATACCCCAAACAGCATGCAGTTGCCTTATTTTTGTACAATGCTTATTACCAGTGCACTGTCAGTACAAAAAAAATCCAAATTCCTAAAAATCATTTTGAATAATTAATTATAGCCACCTGTTTAAACTGAATGTCTCTAGACCCTAAGGCAGCACGATCTGCAAGAGAATAACACACCAAAAACAATAGCATCCATCTAAAGTCAAGGTGAACATCAGCTGGAAACTAGCAAATGCTGATGAATTTATCCCAGACTTGTAGCTTGACCAGTGGCACAAATATGGAAACTGATGATGTCTTCAGGGCAGATACCTCAGTGAGGCAGCTCTGTCTGAACACTAGGTGAGTGACTTGGTTTATTACCCTACTGAATATCCCAGGGGAATAAAACTCTGCATGGCTATCCAAGAGTCACCTCTTGGAAGTCTTGGATCCCAGGCTTGGCTCCTATCTCCTTTCAGGCTTTCTGAGAATATTCATAGCTCAGCATTATTCATCTTGCTTTAGATACTGGTAAACAAGTTGGAGCTTCTTCACAGTGTGTAAGGCCCCTTATTTTCCTTGTACTTAGTCAGGGCCATCTGATTTTTCATTTTTGTTGCACTGATGATCTTTCTTTGGTGCTTTTGGAGTTTATGACCTGAAGGAAGGAAGGTAGGAATACAGCAGTAAATGTGCATGCCTGGCAAAGTTTGCTTAAAACCTTTCCTCTTTTACATTAGCTATTGATTTTGCCTTTGGAGAGGGGGCTGCATTGTTTTGTTGATATGGTGATACTGACAGCTTGGTAGTTCCATTGATTTAGTAACAGGAAAAGTATATCCCAGCCAGCAACTAAGTACCACACAGCCACTCACTCACCTCCCCCCACCTCCAGTGGAGGAGGAGAAACAGAGGAAAAGACAAGGAAACTCATGGGCTCAGATAAGAACAATTTAATAATTGAATATAAATGAATAAAATAGTGATACTCATAATGCTAAAAATACTACTAATAAGATGTAATGAAAATAATACTACCAAAAAAAAAAAAAAAAAAGAGTAACAAATATAATGGAAGATAAAACAAATTATACAATTGCTGACCATCTGCTGACTGATACCTGGCCAGGTCCTGAGTAGCAAGAGCCAGAGCCTGAGAGCCAGAGCCCGAGTGACCACAGCAGAGTCAGAGCGAGAGCATGAACAAGGAAAACAGCCAAGTAACAACCTAACAAACACGGCCTCCTGGCCCCCCCACCTTATACACTGAGCATGACAGGCTATGGAATGAAATACCCCTTTGGTCAGTTGGGGTTAGCTGTCCGAACTCTGTGTGTGTGTGTGTGTCCCACTGCTTGTGGTGAGAATGTTGGGAACACAGGTGCAGTATCAGAAGCTGGAAAAGTCCTTGAATTGGTACAAACGCTCCTTAGCAACAACTAAAAACACCAGTGTTATCAGCACTCTCCTCAGCGCAAATCCAAACCGTAGACCCATACTGGCTATGGTGAAGAAAATTAGCTCGGTCCTGACTCAAACCAGCCCACTATGAGACAGAAATGACAGTGTAAGTTAAGCAGGCCTGATGGAGTAACCCAAAGAACAGCAGAAGACAGAAAGATTGGGCAAAACTTTTTTGTATGTGTTACTTATTCCAAATTCTAGTTGACTTTATGGGAAAGATTGTTTTCTTTTCTATCAGTCTGCACAAATCCCAGACTTCAGAGACAGAATAGATGAGAAGGGAATCATCTGAATTTGATGTTTGAACATTCTCTACAGCAACAATTGTCAGTGTAGAAAAGGAAATGCTTATTATCCTATTTGTCGTAGATAAAGCTTGAGTAAATTGGTCCTTAAAATGACTGAATGGCAAGGGGTTAGCACATTGTATCTTAGGTCCTTGTGTAACAGCACAGAAATGTTAACTCCTGATGCAACTGTACAAATGGGACTTTTACCATTGACATGTATAAGATTCAGCCCTGTTTCTGAAGCTTCTTTCCCACATTGAGTTGATTATTGATTCAGACCAGGTGATGAGCCAAATGAAGTTTTGAAATATTTTAAAAGTGTGAAAGAAGAGATAATAAGCATATACTACTTTTCCTAGGGAATTTCTAGATGTTACTATTAAAAGAGACTGAAAAAATGTGTAATCCAAATATTTGTGTCCCAACAGACAGTTCAAAATTATTCTAAGTATGGAAAGTTTGCAGATCATCCAAAATCAAATGAAAATCTGAGAGTCTGGATTCTGCCTTACATTTTGGAAATGTTTTCCCAGATTGGGAAGCAGCCTGGTCTGGAAGAATGCACAGCACGGGGAATCACGAATGACTGGGGAACCTGCCAGTGACCAGCTGCATAGCTCTGAGCAGTCATTCCACTCCTTGCCTCACTTACCCCTCACACAAAATGAGGCTCAGTGCATGTGCAGGGTGAGAAGCTGGGGAGCAGTAGGGCAGGATCCTTGCCTTTCTCCAGCCTGCCTTCATGCGGAACAGAAATGTGACTGTTCGGCTGGCAGTTGGCTCTTCCTTACCCAAGGAAAGGGAAAGAGCTTCCTTGGCAAGTTCAGTCTTAAGGACTTTATGATTTTCAGCAAACAGATCCTTACAGATCTCTCTGAAGATTGCTAAGTGGTCAGGTTTGTTTCCTTTTACAGACGTAGAAAATGAGGTGACTTGAGAGGTTCTCAGCTGTGCTTTCGTGACTTGGGAGGATGCGTCTGGCAGAAGATAGTCGGATTTGTTCTCCTATGTCAATAATGTGCTCTGAAACCCCAGGGGTATCTCTGTAGACAGAGAACTGGAGCAAAACTGTAGCCCAACATGTAGCCCAACATGTAGCCCAACATGTAGCCCAAGCCAGGCTGTGCACTAACTGTTAGACCCTCTCTATAAAACAGGAGGTCACAAGACTTGAGGTCCATCAGACATTAATAAGTGCTCATGTGGAAGCTGTCAAATAGCAATACTACACCCCAGAGGATAAGTTCTGTTATTTGTTATGTAGCTTCAGCCCTACTAAGGCTTAACCCACATCCATCAAAACTGTTCCCAGACCACTATGGCTCTTGTTGTGTGAGGCAGATATAACCCTTCCTATCACTGCAGAATCTGGGTAATTCATGATAGCTTGAGGACAGATTTCAGCTGATGTGGGCTTACTATCTTCAGTGGCTTGTGCTGGAGAGCGGAGGAATAGGTGCAGACTTGCATGTGCAGAATGCATTTCATCTGGCTTTATATTACTGGAAGAAAACATGTCATGTACTGATTCTAGTTCTTAGCAAATCCTCTTTCTTTACTGAGAATCTGTGTGCTTTTAACTTATCTGAGAGTTATCTGTTAGCACCTCCCATTTCCATGCCCCTCCTTTTCCATCCAATTCTGGAATCCTTCCAATGGAATATAAAAGAGAGTGGGGAACGGGTTATGCCAGTTACCAATCTAGGTTCACCGAATGTGATGAGAACCCTTAGGGAAGCCTCTCTGGCATTCACAATCAGGCCCAGAAAAGGCACACTAATCTGTCTCTTCTGTTATGTCCACCTTAGCTTCTGGCCACTGGAAGTACAATAAGGAAACTGCTTGCATCACTGATCAGATGTTGTAAGTCATGTGTAACTTCCGTCTCTGATCTGCTGTGCTTTACTGTATTGTCAGTCAGTGCAGTTTCTACCGAAGGTTTCTCTACCTTGCTCTTCTCTGTATAAGCACTGACTTGCTGTCACTGCTGAAAACATGAAAAGGGAAAGCTAAAGCACAGACAGGAGCCTGTCTTCTCTCTGATCAGTCTAACAAGCTACAGGTTCAAAAGCAGATATTGAGTGTGTTTCCGAGTCTGAATACTTCACTTAATAGTTACAACAGTATGGCTTGTTGCCTTATAATATCTTTTTTTAAATTACGATCTGCTCACAGCATGTAACTGAATTATCTTCATGAGACGATTCTCTTTATATTCACTGGTGAAATTAGTGTGAACCGTATAACTCCAAATTCTAAGCATTATTCTTCACTTTATCTTCATGAACTGTGCTGATTTCTGTTATCAGAGAGGCTGTGCCTTAATACTTAGGATGAAATCCTGATGCTGTTGAAGACAAACAGAAGTTTTGTCACTGACTTGAGCTGGACTAGGAGTTTATCATTAAAATAATGAGGTTTTTAGAATGGTATACAGGAGAAATAATAGATCAAAAACATAAGCCAATTTTAGAATGGATCAGTTTACAAAAACTATCTGATTATGTGGTTGCCAACAATTATCCGAATTGTGAGAGCATTGACTGAGGGCTGAAGACCGATGAGGCCTTCTTCTTGTCTGATGGAAAAGAGAAGTTTCGGGGTTCTGTGTTCACAAAATTACTAGAAGTCAGTATGTTGGTAGATATGTTTTCACGAAAATGTTACACCATAGATTGCCAGTCTGCTGTACCTGAGAAAGGACAGATGTTGTAATGACACGGAGAATTAATTATTGATAGCACAACACAGAACAAAATTCTGATTTCCTCTGCTCTGGTACAACTGTACAGAAGCACATCACAGTAACGCTGAGTGGCTGGTTTTGTTCATCTTTGGCTGGTTTATATGCATTGCACTGTACTCTGCAGTGTTAGGACACTCTGGAGGAGTCTGGAGTCAAAAGCCTGAGCTGATGAATAGCTCATGCTATTCTTTGTTATGCAGGACTGAGAGAAGCAAGGTCTGTAGTGGTGTATCAGATGGGTTCTGTCACTGAGGCTAGCTTGCCACAACAATCTCCATCAACACTGTTGTGCTGTCTTGCCCACCAAAACAAGGTAGCCTCATGTGAATTGCCTTTTGGTGTTGAAGTCTGCCCTGAGCTAACTCTTGGGACGCCTGAAAGCTGTTTCAGGTAATGCTAATTGGCTTAGGCCAAACCACGCCAAGAATTGGTCTCAATCTCTGGTGGCACAGGCCGTTGTGTTCTGGGGCCCAGGAACATCCCTAAAATTGTGAGGTAGTTACTAGTATTAATGGATCCCAAGGTGGTACAGATTTGCCTTGTTAAAAACTGTATTAAAACTATTTAAAGAGTGTAACATTTTCTGCCCAGCTCTAAGCAAAGTATTGCAACAAATCTCTAAACACAACATCACCAACAGGCCAAAAGGGATTCTGCAGCCCACTAGAAGTCCCAGAAAAGACTTGGTGGTGTGGAAAAGGTTGACTTTAATTTGCAAGAGAAAAAAAAGTTTGTATGACTGTAGAAGTGATGAAAGATCACTGAATAAAGGCTCAAGGAGCTGTGACTGTAGTGAGGGAAGTGGGTGGACAGATTCCTGTATACAATAGTGCTATGAGATGTTAAATTGCTAAAATAGCCCCTGCCTAATGTAATCACCTTTCAAAGAATATTTGAGAGGCATTTTGTCAGTCAAATATAAACAAAGACTATGTTTGAAATTCAAAACTTCTCCAAAGTAATTTTTCTTTCAAAGGCTATTTCCCCTGCTTGTGCTCATTCTAGTGCTTTGAAAAGACATCTTTTTAGAGGACAAACTATTTTTAATTATTTATTAAAAAGAATAAAAACAACCCAAAAACCCCAAAACCTTTTACAAAGCAGTAAGGAAAAGCAAATGCATCTTCCAACTTCACTCTTCTAGGAGCAATAGCAAGCACAATAGAAACTGCATAAAAGCAGTCATTAACCAAGAACTTTTAGGAAATGCTTACACTATTTCTAGAGCAAAGATCTCATGAGAATATAGTGAGAACAGTATGCCATAGTACCAGTAATGTTTTACCATTTACAAAAAGGCTGTATCAGGACAATAACTTCAGCTCTTATAAGGATTTCTCATTCTAAAATGTTCCAGATTGCACTACAGACGAATGGCATGATCCCTTAGCTGTCCCTGTGCAAGACTCCCGTTGGCTTCAAAGGCAGTGCTGTGTTCAGGCTGACACGGGATCACGACCTTGACCCAAAGACAAATTATTCACTGTCGTCACTTCAGCTCGTGCTGAACAGGAACTAGGGAAAGGAAAGGGAGCAAACCGCCTGATATTGTCTTTATTAGCTGTTGCTTCAGGCAGGAAATAAAAAAAAAAGCCACCCCTTTTTGCAATTCGAATTGTGGTGGGAATTGAATTATGGAGAACATAAGTCAGTAGCACTGAGATGGGGCCTTGAATACAGTCACATCTAGAGCATTTCAGGTATCCCTGACAGCTTATCATCACCTCCTCTGTTTTGCATCTTGAACACTGAAGTTCATGAACACCACGAAAAGTGACATGTGGTTTCTTGTGGCTTTGTGTCTGGTGGCTGCAATGAGCTATGACAAGGAGTTTCTTTGCTGCAGGTGGCGTGTTTATAGCCTTTCCTCTGTGGTGGATTCTCTCTTTTCTAATAAGACAATCTGTCTTGCAGCTTTTCTTAAGGCAGGTCATGCCAGCAGAGTACTGGCAGGACTGCCCTCCTCTACCCATCTCCTGATTGCTCATTAATGGCAGGAACTCACTGGTCTTTCACCTCTGTCACAGGTCTTCAGGTCTCCCTATTAACGTTTAAACCACGGCTTGTTTTAACCATCAGCTACAAGTTTTTAGAGGGAGTTGTGAATGTATTATGACTTTGTATGATGCGATGTATAGGAAACTGAAAATAAGAGTCACTAACACTGTTTGCAGGCATTGGTGGAAATTATCTGAAAAGGAAACGTTAATTCATGGGCACTAGCATAGTTTTTCTTGGTTGCAATGTGAATCACTAAAAAGATTCAAAACATATATATGCCATTGTATATTCTACCCTTTTTATGCTTGGAGATTCAAAAAATGTAGGAGCCCTGTTCCAAGGAGGCCTGTGGGAAGGCACATAGCCCAGATCGCCTCAGACCCTCCACTGTCTTGCTGGGAAATCCTTGACTGTACGAAACTGAGGTGCAGGGGTCTGACTTGTGAGCTACCAGTGGCCTCCACTGCTGTTTCCAAAAGTCACTCCACTGCCAGTTGAGGGCCTTCTGTCACTATACATGTCCACTCAGATGGCCAGCTGTGGCCCTGGCCTCATCTCTAAGAATTAGGGGAAATGAGTTGTATGTTATCCATCAATCATGAATATATGAAAGAGCCATCCAGCCTGGCAGTTGCAGTTACTTTCCATGCCTGGTTTCCCATGAAGCCTACCTCCTATTTTGTTTTTTATTAGCTGTTGTTTCCAATTTTTGTGAAGGGATCAGGAAGCTTGTTCTAGCCACAGTGAGTAAACTGTCTTGGCAGAAATGAGGAAACTGTTAAGAGGGAGGGGCTGCTACATTGTGCGGGTTACTTAATTGTCTTAATCGAAAATATATGAAT
Source organism: Rhynochetos jubatus (assembly GCA_027574665.1). Taxonomy (NCBI): domain Eukaryota; kingdom Metazoa; phylum Chordata; class Aves; order Eurypygiformes; family Rhynochetidae; genus Rhynochetos; species Rhynochetos jubatus. The sequence continues at coordinate 14,041,587 of CM050654.1, read as the reverse complement.
ATAAATAGACCTCAGACTTCCTCTCCTCTCTTTTTCCACGCTGAAAGACATCCAAGGCCGTAATAAAACTGAGGGCTGCTGGGTGGCGGAGGGGAGGTGTGCGGGGCCCGGGGTGCTCCCCCGGGGGCCCGGCTGGCCCAGCGCTGTGTTCCCCTATTTGCTTTGTGGGAGCGGGCGGGCACTCGCAGTTCGGTGGCACTTTACTGTTGAAGCTTTCGGAAGCGTGCACAGGCTGCCCGGCAGGCCCGTAAAAGCAGGACCATATAGTCTTTAGGTGGAAATTGAGAAAGTGATTTTGGTTCTCTTACTCGTCAGCATCCCCCCCGCCTCCCGGCGCTAACGGGCCTGAGACCTGCGGCGGGCGGTGACCTCCGTGCCGCTGCGGGGCCGGCCGCAGCACCCCGAGCCGTGCGGCGCCGGGAGGGAGCGCGCAACAAGCCAGGCGCTCCTGCCGCCGCGGCGGCACACGCCGGGGAGCCGGGCTGCCGGCGTGTGGGGGCAGCTGGGGGTCTGGTCTTGTTCCTACGCTTACGACTAGTCTGCAAATATTTGTTTGTCTGTGGTCGCCCCAGGGGCAGATGTACCGGGAGGGGCTCCCAGGGCGCTCGGTTCCCAGTCTCGGCGGCTCTTGGGGAGCCTACGAGCGGGAGGGCGCCCGTCCCCGCCCCCGCGCAGCCGGCGCGGAGACCCGCTGTGCGGCCGGCGCAGCCCGGGGCCACTTCCCCCCGCGGGCATCCGGACGGATCTCCGCTCCCCGCAGCGGGGCCCGTGGCTGTGTGCTCCGGTGGCCGCTGACCCCTCGAGGCAACCAGCTGCCGGGCAAGGGGTGGTAAGGATGGAGGCCATGTCCACCCCCGTGCCAGCTCTCAGGCAGGCGCACAGTGCTGACAGGCTCCCTGCCACAGCCAGGGCCCGGCGAGCTCCGGCGTGGGGAAGGAGAGTATAAACGGCAACAGGGGCAAGAAATGGTGGGCCCGGGCGGGTTGTGTAGCAGAGCCATCTGTGCCTCCATCTTTCTTGAAACTCGACTGGCCGTGCTGACTCCCTGCACTCCCCTTCTCCAGATGCGCGTCCTGCAGATTGGTGGAAAGCACCCGGGGGTGAAACCCTGGAACAACCGCCTCCATTTGTAGGTGTGCGTAGGCCACCACAACCTGCCAGAGGGACCCTGAGTGTGGTGTGGAGGCTGAAGGCAGACTTAAGGGCATGGTTAGCAATGCTGCTTACATCCTTCCATCTAGTTGCAAGGACTGGCCTTTGCAAGGAAAGTCAACACACTGTGATAGCGGCAGTAGTGTTTCGTTAACACATGTGGGGGAGGCTGGGAAGTATCCTTCCGAGAGATGGCATGCCACAGGAGTAGGAAGGCTCTGTGCCCTGCACACTTCGCAGGGTCAGATCATCGGCCTGCTGGTGTTTCAGCTCGTCCGTCCTGATCTGTGGAGGGCTGGGGAGAAGGAAGAGGCTGCTTCAGTCCCTGGGCTCAGCCTTCCAGCCCGGCGGCCTCTGCCAGGCACAGACAGCGCTGGGGGTTGCCCATCCGCAGGGCTGCCCACCCTCTCGCAGCTCCCTCGACAGCGCCGGAACCTGACCCTCTCCCGCGGCCCTGCGCTGCAGTGGCATGCGAGGGGAAGGGTGCAGGAGGGCCGGCTGGCCTTCGCAATGCAAGAGAAGCGCAGGGGGGGACAGGCGGCACTCAGCGGGACTGGAAGGGGTCTTCTGCTGCCCGCACACTTGGCCCACGACCATCCTTCTGGTCTTGCCCGAGAGGTTCCTCGAAGGACGAGCGGGGCAGAGGGCCGCTGCCGGCACTGATGAGACAGGGGTCACCTCCCGCCGTGCCGACCTCAGGGTGCGCCTCACCCCGCAGCACCTGCTGCCCTGCCCTCGCCCGGCCCCCGCGGGCAGTCGCGCTGTGGCGGTAGCGCGGGGGCTGGAAGGCTCAAAGCATGGATGCTGCTGACACTTCCTTCACGGGGTGGCAGCAGTAAGTCCGTCCTCTCCCTACCCCATAGGAGCCGGAGCCCGGCTTCCACTGCGTGGGGGCTTCTCGTTAGTCCGGTGCCCGCCGTGTCCCCTTCCTACTCAGGGCAGCATGCCGGCAGGGCTGAGCTCCCACCCGTACGACCAACAGGGTCTGCCCGTCTCGCTGCCGCGCTGGCGAGGAGCCGGTTCTGCTGCGGACTGGCTCGAGCGGGTGCCGGAGCAAACATGGGGGTGGAGGCTGGAGCCGCCGGGGTGCCAGGAGCTCACTCTGCGAGGCGTGCGCTCCTCCGGCAGCTGGGCGCCCACTCGCTGGCCCTCAGTCGGAGCGAGTCAATTCTGCGAAAAGACTCTGGAGCTGGCTCTATCGCTGGCTGGCCTCTTGAGCAGCCCCTCTCTTGAAAGCGATTTAGAAAAAGCCCGGGGCTGGGAAACTTTGCCAAAGTTGGCAAAGGCTGAAACTGCACCTCCGCGTTGTCCTCCCTGCGGGGGGAGATGCTGCAGCCCGAGAAACCCCCTCAGGTCTGGTTCAAAATAGGTTGATACAGGGTCAGGGCGCAGACAAATCACCTTTCCCCTTGGTAAATGCGCACAGACGCCCCAGAAACCGAGGTGCTGCTCTTGTGTCCGTCTTAGCGAGGCGGGATGTGCAGAGCTACTCCCGGGGGACTGAACAAATACCTGCTAAGAACCGAAGGCGCCACAAGTTGTTGCACAGATGAATTGATCCAGTAATCGCTAGGGCTATAACACCCTTATTTATGCTAAAGCATGTGACACAATCTTCAAAATGTGGCAGCTCCAAGTTACCACCTCTTTATTACTTATACAAGCTAATAGGTGAAGTGACTTTTACCTTCTTTACTTGAAGGAGGCACAAAGAAGCAGACAGGTAATTCCACCCTGCTAATTTTTATGATGTGATGGGTAGGGAAGGGAGAGGTTGAAATAAAAACTGGGAAGACTGATTAGGAAATCTCGGAGTTTGGGTAGTAGTGACCAGCTCGTTTTTTTTTTTTTCTTAAACTGAGGTTGCAAATATGTTAGTAAATCTGGCTCCTTATCTGCCCGTGTGTGACCGATGTGTTCTGCCCGAAAGGGATACTAGGCACCTCTTTTTCTGTCACTAATTTGAAATCTCGCCTTAATGTTAGCATTTTTAATCAAGTGTTTAGCTGTCGCATTTCAGGATGCGGAGAGAGGGAAGCGGTCTCTGCGGTGCGGGGAGGATTGCCGCTCGGTTCCCAGAGCGGAGCGCTGATGTTCGCCGTCTGCCGCGGTCGCGGTCAAGTTGCGGTAGCGTTACAGTTCCTCTCGGGTGAGACTTGCCAGGCTCAAGGCTAAAAAAGTGTCTCGTATACAAACCCGCCAGAATATTTACAGGTAATTGTGACTGTCAAATACTCCGGCGTGTTGACAAAGCGCAGAGACCTTGGAGCGTTTTGTCTTTCGCAGGGTGGGAGGCTACGGCGGCGTGGGACCCCTGCGAGAGGTAGCGGCGCGGGCTGAGCCCCGGGGGACGGGGGTGCCCCCAACGAAACGCTGGCCAGGAGGAAATTGTCGTGCCACCCCGTAGGGGCGGTGTGGCCGAAAGGCACTTCCCGGGACAGAAGTGCAGCGTTTCACGGAGCGGAGTAAGCCAGAGCTGCCGTCCCCGCTGGGGACAAATTCGCTTGTTAGATGCTGAATTAGTTGGAGTGGTTCTGTGACGGGGAGCAGGGGAGCACTGCGTCTGGTCTGGTTTTGTAATGGGATTTCACACGGCGGATAACGCTAACTCGTTCCTTTACGAACCTGAAATTTGTCACGGGAGCGCGCTAGCCGCACTCGGGTCGGCGGCCCCTCGCAGAGGGGCGGGAGCGGGGTTAGCCGGGGGGTGCCGCCGCCGCAGGCCAAGGGAAGCGCTCGGGCTGGTAGAAGACGAGGCTTTAGACGACTGGGCACACACCGGGCGTTCAACCACCGTGGCCGCGGCGGCGCCCCCGACGGCGGCTGCGCCCGCTGCGGGGCTGGGAGGTGGCAGCCCCCGCAGGCGGCCGGGCACACGGTGCCGGCCCGCTCCGCGCCCTGCCTGGGGACGGCGCCGTCGGAGGTTGTGGAAGCAGAGGGAGGCCAGCTTTGCGGAGCCCAGTGGGCAGATGGCAGGCAGGCTCCGGGCACTATCCCCAGGCCCCCGCTGCCCAGGAATCTCCCCGGGGGTCATCTGCGTCCTTCCCCCGCGCCGGGAAGCCACGTCCAGGCTGGAGGGTCCCTGGTTTGCAGGGCCACCGGCGATGCCCCGCGTGCCGGGCCACCTTTCGGCCACCCTTCAACCTGCTGGGAGCGGGCCCGCAGCCCCACACCCGGGGGGGGAGGCTGGAAAGGTCCCTTCGCGGGCCAAGGACCAACCCTAGCCCCGAAAGCTCTTTTTAAGTGTTTGCGCATACAGGTAGGCGAAGTTTTGAGGCTACGGGAAAAGACGATAGGATCGTTTGCGGGAGGAAAAGCGACAGGATTTGGCCTTTTCCTGCCCCGGTGCCCCATGCGTGTCCCCTCTGCCCTCTTGAGCCCCGTCGGTAGTAATACAGGGCTTGCGAAAGCCTAAAAAGGCTGAGCGTTACCTGGTCAGCCCCTTGCAGCTTCCCGACTGCAGAGGTTTCGCCAGAGACGGGGACAAGCCCGGTTCGTGGCGCGGCTGGGGAGGCTCTGAGCTGCCTGCCATTTGCTGGGGCTGGGCTGGGGGACGTTTCGTCCTCGTGTGTATTAGGGTGCGTCTCCTCGTTATGTTCAACCGCGTTTTCAGCCTTTACAGTTCAATAAAACCTCTGTTGTTTATCTTCACTCGAAATCACCGGCACTGTCAGCTCTTCCCTCTGCGCAGACCCGCAGCACTCAATTATTTGCAGAGAAACTATAAATCCCGCGCGCGGTGCCGCCAGCCCGGGCACCCCAGCTGCCGGCTGGGCTCCGCTCTGGCACCGGCTGGCCTGCCCATGGCTTCCGCGGAGCGGCGGGGAGCGAGGGCGGCAGCGGGGCCCGTGCGGTCCCGACACGGCTCTGCTCCCTGCGCACCACTTCCCGTAGAAGGAGCCGGCGAGGAGCCTCCCGGAGCTGCTGCCTTGTGCCGCAGAGCGGAGGGGGCTCAGCATTTGCTGGTGGTTTAATTTACACGGGCGGTTTGCGTGCACGCTGCTGAGAGGCAAACTTTGGATTTAGGAGGAAAATGGCACCCTGCTCAGTACGGAAGTCTGTCGCTAATGAGCCGCGCCGTCCTGGGGAATGAGCGCGGCGGGGACGGCGGGACTGGGGCTGAGCGCTGCTCCCGGGAAGCTCCCAGGGCCAGCATTGGGAAGCGGCTCTGTCCTCCTGGGGCTGTGTGTCTGGTCTTCGCCGGCCGCAGGAACTTGGAGAGAGTTTGTGAGGCGGTGGTGTCCAACGTGGGCGGGAGATGCAGTGCTTCCAGGTCGGAGCGGGCGGGAGAGAAGGACCGATATATTGCTAATTTACGTAAATCGTTGCAATTAAAACGATTCGTGCCTCGGGGTACAAGTCCTCAGCTTTGCACGCTCGGCATGTCCTGCTGAGCTCCGCCGTCTCTCGCCCCCGCCCCGAGCGAGAACGCGGTCGGAGGGCAGAGCGCGCTCGGCGCGGAGCCTCCCTCCCCCGACACCCCGCAACCACCGTTGCGGTGAAAAGGCCGGCGCCGGGATGGCTCTTGGGCTGCGGCGGGCGGCTCGCCGCTGCAGCTCCCTCCTGCATTCGTTCATGCCGCTACTCGGGCGGTGCGTGACGGGCGGGACGCTCGTTGCTCGGCACGGCCACCTCGAGGGGGTGGAGGGGGGAGCGGGGGGCGCCCGGCCGGGGCAAACGGCACTGGATTGGCCTTGGGCTAGTGCGAAGGAGCCCCGCAGCTGGGGCTCGGCTGGCGGGGCTCATCTCAGTACTTGTTAGTCTCTCACGGATCTAGGGAATTTTCCTTAATCGCAACGAAGGTGGCGAAACTCTTCCTTCATTCACAGCTATGAGCTGCTAATTTGAAGGAGAAGAGCCGCAGGGCACAGGCGGTTCGGTCTGTGCTCTCTGCTCCTGACAGTTTACACATCTAAACAGATTTATTTTAGAGAAGCCTTACAAAAGCGAAGTCTCGCAAGTCTGTTAAGGTGAGGCGGGTCGATGAGCGTGAAATCTCACGGAGGAAATCCCTTGCGGCTCGCACTCGGTCAGCCGAGAGCTGGAGGCGAGTGTGAGGAGCAAGGGGAAACTGCAGATCGCAGCGGGGAGCCGGAGAGCAGGGGCAAGCCTGGCAGGACGCCGGCAGCAGCCGCTTCAGCCCCGGCACCGGGCAGTTCGCCGGCTCGCCCCCCTCTTGCGCCCGCCTCGGCCGGGGCTGCGCTGCCTTCTGGGCACCGAAATACGATGTAGGAGCAGCTCCGGCCGAGTCTTTCCCTTCCCTGTATACGTCTGGCTGTAGAGACTTTCTATTGTCCGCAGCTCCTTCTCCAACGTTATCGGCAAACGACTTACTAATAAAATCAGTGAGGGGCACGATGAAGGCGAAGGTAGGGTCTGCAGAGATAGTGCTGTCCCGAAACCGTTTAGCCGGAGGTCGGACGCTGTAAAGACGCTTCTGTCTTTTTTTATTATTTTTCAATTGGAGCAGCACGAACGAGCCTCGTGGACGCCGAAGGGGCTGGAGGCAGCCGGCGGTGCGCAGGGCAGGCAGAGCCGCCTCGGCCGGCTCCCGCGGGGCCGAGGCGCTGTGCGGCGGAGCCGATGGACTCGCCAGGCGCCCCGGCAGCCCGCCCCGCTCCCCTTCCGGGCAGCCTCCAATTTAGGCTTGGGCTGGCGGCGGGGGGGAAACGGCGATGGCCCAGCGGGCACCATCGGCTGGAACCAGAGCTCGCCCCTCGAAGTGCTGCGGGTTGGGCACGTCCCGCCGTTGGGATCAGGGATATTTTCGTTTCGTTTTACCTTCACCTCCCAAACCTGGTGCTGCCCGCGGTAGAGCGGAGCGACTCTTGTAGCGTTAGACGGCTCGTCCCCGACGGCGAGCGCTTGATGGAGGTGCCGCGGCGCAGAGGGAGGCCGGCTCCCCGGCTGCGCAGCGCCTTTCCCGGGCCGCGGGAGGCGCGCCAAAAAAGTGCAGCCGGGCAGGAGGTCAGTCCTTCCCCGCTGCCCGCCGCGGGCTTTCCCCTGCCGGGATGCAGCCAAGGGCGAGGAGTGCGGCACTGCGGTTGCCGGTGCCTCGACGGCATGTGGCGCGGAGAGCGAGGCGGCAGGGCGGAGCGGCGCGGCCGTGGCCGGGGCACTAAGGAGGGCGGCGGGCCCGGCGCGGCCCGCTTCGCGCAGAAGGGGCCCGGCAGGCCCCCGGTCCCCGCGGCAGGTGCTGATCGCCCTGCCCGGCCGCACCGGACCGCCGGGGCCGCCGGCGGGCGGGAGACGCGGCCGCCCTCGGGCTGCGCCGGCGCCCGCGCGATGGCGCTGTGAGAAGAGGAAGACGCTGGGACGGGTCGAGAGGGTGGTCCGGTCTCGGCCCCGAGGAGCGGCCGCGGGCAGGGGTCACGCCGCGGTGGCGGCCGCTGGGCGGGGAGCTCGGGCCGAGAGTGTGCGGGGAGCCCTCGCCTGCGGGAGCCGCCCTGCCCCTGCCAAGCCCGCCTGCCCCGGCGGTGCTTACTACGGCCGCCGCCCCCGTGGGGCCTCGGCGCTGCTCCGCGGGGCCACCGGGCCACCCGGTTCCCATCCCGCCGGTCGCTGCGCCGTCGCGGTGCTCGTGGGGGGCGGCCCGGCGGCCCCCCGCCGGACCCAGGTGTGCGGCGGCCGGGGTCCCCGGCTGGGCCCAGGTTGCAGCGTCCTGCTGCGTCGCGGGGGACCCAGCCCGGCCGAGCCCCGTGGTGAGGCGGCCGTCCCGCGGACACCGTGGCCTCTGGGAGGCACTGGGCAGACGGGGAGAAGGAGGCGAGGCGACCGCACAGCAGCCCGGCGGGTCCGGTGGATCCTGGCAGGCACGGCGGCGGGCTTTCGGGCACAGCTCCGCGGGGCGAGGGTGGTCCCGGTGCCGGCCCGGGGGGCAGCTCCGTGTGGCATGGCGGAGCCGCGGGAGCCCGCGACAGCCCCAGCTGCAGCCGCCCGCCGCTGAAGCCTGTGCAGGCACGGAGCCGCCATCGCTGCCATGCGTTTTGGCTTTCAAAGCGGTAGTTAATGAAAACCAAACCTTTCCAAGGAGGTGTTTTTGTTCGTTTGTTTTGTACCCAATTTTTTTTGGCAATCAACCGCTTGAGGCGTCCGTAAAGTTCAGTAACGGGGAACGCTGGGGACTCGGAGCACACCCACTCCTGCTCTCACCGGAATGCGAGAGCAAAAAATCCTCATACTGGAGTTCGTGTTAGAAGAAGAGGTTATTAATAATAATAACAACAATAAAATCCAGTTCTTTTTATAGCGACATTGAGGACGGATGGGAGAAAGCGATGGGAAATAATCGCCCTTTTTTCCAGTGGAAATAAGGACAACGTGAAAATCATGCACTGGGGGAAAAAAGAGAGGCATTTGTAATTTGAAACAGAAAGAAAAGGCTTTTATTGGGAAAAATATGTAAAAGAAAAATAAGCATCGTGTATCATAAAATCTGTCTAAATTAAATAACGTTTGCAAAACAGAAGTTCTCAACCAGCGAAATTTACACGCACTCCGTTCGGTTTCCCCTCAGTTTTGCTAACAAGCCCCTTTGCTTCCACATCGAAATTTTCAAATGATTATCGCTCTCGATTTCAAAGTTAAAAGTAATTTCTGCAAACGTTCAGTTTATAAATACAGGAGCAAACACGTATTTATTATAAACACGATCCTGATATTCCAGCGAGTGGGAAACTAGCTGCCGGTGGGGAAAAAAACAAACGCGAAAGAAAGGTGCAGGGGATTCATTGCAAATAAAGCAATCGCTACGTATATATTTAAAAGTCTTTAATTGTATGCATTATTTAAATGCTCTTCTGACTGGTTTAATAATTTAGAATCGATAGTTTTCCTAAAAACTTTATAAAATATTTACACTTAATAAAATATTAATCGATTAACAAGCCAGTCGTACTCTTATAGGGGCTTTACTAAAGTCCTGTAATCGCGCTGTCGCCACACGTCTCCGCTGTTAAGGAAAGGATCACTGACAAAATGTAAATGAAGATCTTCAGACGGTGGTGTTTATAAAATAGCTCATTAATGGGCTTGGATTGAATCTCTCCATCCATCCACATCATCAGATATAATAATAGTAACGAATCAGACAGGGAAGATCCTGGCTAAACCATTGGCATTTTTTTTTCCAGAAGTACTGAAGTCCTAAATCACCAATTCTTCTAACTTTCTGGCCATTGAATCCGCGGGAATTCGTAGTTCAACATCAAAGGTAAGAACAAAACATTATTCAATTATTGGATAGCTGGTGGAAAATGTTAACTTCCATGTAAGAGCTGCTGCTGAGCTTTACCAGATTTAGGGGGAAAAAAGGGGAGAAAAGTTAGATCGGGTTATTTAAAAAGAAAAACGAGAGTTATCCAAACTTTGAGGCTCCTTTCTAGAAGGAACGGCAGGAGACCTGGCTGGCGGCAGCCGCTGCGCTCTCTCCTCCTCCGCAGCCCTGCGCGTTCGCGGTACCGGCGCTTGCTCCTCCGACAGCTCCCATAGCCCCGGCCCTAGCGGCGGCCCCCGCGCCCCCGGCCTTCCGCTGTGCATCTTTTCTGACTCCCCCGAACTTCAGCCGGCGATGGGACCCGGCTCCCACCCCCGTTCACGGCTCTCTGTCCCGCGGCAAGGCTGGCACCGCGTCCAGACTTCGGCGGCGGGTCCCCTGCCCCTTTCGAGGAGGGGAGAGACACGAGTCCTTCGGCCGAGGCGGGGGAAGCCGCACTCGGCGCTGCTTTTCGGGGCTGGGCCGGGGCTCGGTTGCGGAATGAAGCGGGTGTTTCTCTTACCCTGCCCGGGGATCCGCTGCTTCTCCCGGCACCGCTTCCAGGGGCGGCCCGGAACCCAGTGGGAGACACGAGCGCTCGGCGGGCGGGCTGTCACTGCCGCTTGGAGGGAAGGAGGGGGGCAGCGGGGCCAGCGGCGACCGAGCTCTCGCGGGGGACCTGCTCTTCCTCTCCTCCACATCCCGAGCCAGCACCGGCGGGGCTCGCCGCACCGGGACGGCTGCGGGCGGGCTCAGGGCTACTGCTGCCGCCCACCCTACCCTCCCCGGCCGTTTACGGGGCGGACGGAAACCTGCCGCCAGAGCTGCCCGGTGGCAGTGATGCTCCTGCCGCGCCCTGGTCCCGCCGTACCCGCCGAGGGGGGGGTCTCTCCGCTCTCCCCCACCCCCCCAAGCCCCCATTTTTTTGACCCTCCGGCGCCACCGTAAAAGGCAGAACTCTTAAGGGGGCACACCGGGGAGGGCGGCGCCCTGCAGGGAGCTAGTAACGGGCGGGCGGCGGGGGAGGAGGGGGGGGCGAGCGGCGGGCAGCGGGTGCCCGCCGCTCACCCCCCCCTCCTCCCCCGCCGCCCGCCCCCCCCTGCACTGGAGGGAATTTCCTCGGTCCACCTTAACGAGGGGCTCGTGCCGCCGCCGCCGCCGCCGCCGCCGCCGGGCGGGCGGGCAGGGCTCGGCGGCGCGGGGCCGCCGGCACATTCCCCTGCGCCCCCCGGGCCGGGCAGGGGGCGCTGCGAGCCCTCGGGGCGCGTCACCGGGCACGGCCCTGCCGGAGGAAGCGCCCGCTCCGCCGCCAGTCCCGGGGAGCGGCGCGGGTGCACCTTGCACCCGCGGGAGAGGTGACTGCCTGCCGGGCGACCGCTTGCCTTGCCGGGACCGGCGAGGGGTCCGGTGCCGCCCAGCGGCACCTCCCCGCTGGCTGCACTTAGCTAGCGCTGTAGTGCCGTACCCGGAGCTCCGCTAGTAAATAATTTAGCGGCGGCAGCAGCAGCTCTTCCCTGCCCGCTTCTCACCTCCTCCCGGCCCCCGCCATCAATTATTCAGGGCCAGCCCGGTAACTGCTTGCAGCCGGGTGCGGAGAGGAGGGCGGCGGCGGGGCCGTACCTGGGGCCGGGTCGGCAACCCGGAGGAAGCGCGACCGGCCCTTGGGGTGGCAGCCCCAGCCGCATCGCGAAAAGTTACTGCCGCCTCACCCCGGCGGGCAGACGTTGCGGGAGCGTCCCCGCTCGTCGCTCAGCTCCCCTGGGAGGGGTGTGCCTGGGTGGCAGGAGGCGGGGAGGCCACACCAGCTGCCTCGGACCGACCCAGGCACCTGGACTGGATGCTGGTGGCAGCTTTGCTCCTCGCCGATCGGTCCGGTCTCCCCAACTCCTGTTTCCCCTCTATACTCGCCCCCTCTCCTTCCCCTTCTTTTCCCGGCTCCTCCTCCTTTCCTTCCCCCTCGGCCCTCCCCCAACCCGACTGCCCCTGTCCTTGCGCCCTTCTGCCCTGGGTCCCTCCTGTCACCACCGCCTCGTCCTGCCGCCCTTCCCAGCCCACCCTCCTCCTTCCCCTTCATGCGGCACCGCGCTCGCTTTTCCCGTGCGAGATGTGTTATTTATTTATCGGTGTTTAATTTCCTGCCAGGTGGGTCTCTGCACCCCACTCCTGCGCACAGCGGGGTCGGCCGGGCCGGGCCGGGGCTGCGCGGGGCGGGCCGGACCGGGCCGGGCCGGAAGGAGGTGGGCTGCTGCGCGCCCGTCTGTGCCCGATCCCGAGATAGCACCGAGACTTGATTTTTGCGGGGGGGCGGGAAGGGGGAGGGGTGTCGGAGGCGAGGAGGGGTGGCGATGTTTGGGATGCACAGCCCTGGGACGGGAACGCCGCGCAGACAGACAGGCAGACACACACTCACACGCGGGCGCGCACACACACCAAACCCGAAACCAAGGACAACCCCAAAAAGGACTCACTCTGCCTCGATGACTCAACGCAACTAATAACCGTTTCTCCGCTCTCTGTGGCGAGTCCCTCCTGCCGCTGCTGTCGCTGGCAGAGGAGGGAGCGATTGAAAGTGACACACCGGGGGCCGCCGCCGCTTCCCCGAGCCGCCAGGCACCCGCCGCGGAGCCCGGGAGAGCGGCGCTCCCTCCTCTTCTCCTCCCCCCGTCTCCCCCGGTATTGATTTTCTCCGCTGAAGGTGTGAGAAGTCGGCGGCTCCCTCTCCCCTCTCCTCCGCGCCGCAGCCGGCGGCCCCGCGGTTCCCCGCCCCCTCGGCCCCGACCTCCCGCTCCGCTCGCCACCCGGGACCCTCCGGGAAGGGGCTCTGGCCCCTGCCGCCCCGCGCAGCGCGGGCAGCCGCCCCGGCCCCGCCGCCTCGGCACCCCCGGAGGAGGGCAAGGAGGGGGCTGGGGGTGGGGGGAAGCAGTAGAAGGGAAGAAAGCGGCGTGAGAGGAGGAAACAAGAAAACTTTCCACCCTGGATTCTCTACTTCTGATCCATGGACAGAGCCCAACTCAGCCAACTTACAGACAAGCTATAAGCAGTAAGTACGGCGGCAGCTCCCGGGAGCCGCTCGCTAGAGGCTTCCTCGCCGGCAGCCGGCTGCTCGGCGGCTGCACAGCTGGCCGGCGCGGGGGGGCCGTGCCAGCGGGGCTGCCCGGACTGGCAGCCTCTTCCCCGTGGCCCCCGGGGGCGGGCCGGGGCCGGACGCAGGGCGCAGCACCTGGCTGCGGCGGCCGCGCTGCCTCCCGGCCTGCCCGGCGCGATGGGCACCGGGGCGCAGCGCTGCCGGCTCCCGTCCGCGGCAGGTTGGGGCCGGGCGGCGGGACCCGCGTGTCCGCCGCGGCGGGCCGGGCGGGTAAGGCGGCCGGGGCGGGCCCGTCGGGGCCGAACCGCTGGCTTTCAGCGGGGCCGGCTTCGGCGGCGGGAGCGGGGCGGCATCGCGCCCGGCAGACGCTCGCCTGGTTTCGCTGGGCTGAGCCGCCCGGGGAACGCGCTGCCGGCGGCCGGATGGGAGGGTGGGTGAGCGGGACCCGGTGCCGGGCGTCGGCATGGGCCGGCAGCCGCTGACTCGCCCCTTGTTTCTCTCGCCCTAGGTCCGTGCTCCTTCTACTGCGACCTGCCAGCGGGAGCTGCGTCTCCGAGCATGGAGCGGAGGAGTGAGAGCCCCTGCCTGCGGGACAGCCCCGACAGAGGCAGCGGCAGCCCCGATGTCAAAGGGCCACCCCCCGGGAAGGTGGCCAGGCTGGAGCAGAACGGCAGCCCCATGGGTACCCGCGGGAGGCCCAACGGCGCCGTCACCAAGCCCGTGGGAGGTAACGGTGCGGCCGCGCTTACGGCGGGACCGCCGGCCGGCCGGCCCGGCTCGGCTCGGCGGCCCCGCTGGCCGGGGCGCGCGGAGCAGCATGCCCGGGGTGGCATTTGGCGAGCGGGTCGGCACGGTTCGCGGAGGTGACGGCAGGTTCGTGTAGCAGCCGGTGGGCTGCTGCCCGCTTTGCTGGAGAGCTTACAGCTGCCCAACACCCCTGTGGTGTTGGGGGTCCGCGGAAGGGCTTCTGCCGGGGTGTGCGGCCGCAGAGCTGGCGTCTTAGAAGGCCGCCGTCCGAACGAGGCCACCCCTAGGCCCGGGCACTAGCTAGGCGGCTCACAAAAGGCCAGGCCTAATCCTGCTGGAGGGGAACGGGGGAGAGCCTGGCCCTGCGCTCGGCGCTTCTCCGTGAGGACGGGCGGATCGCCGCCGGGGCAGGCCCGCGCATCGCCGGCGGCTCCCGCAGGGCACGGCAGCGGCCGGGGCGGCGGGCCTGGGCAGCGTCGGCCAAAGAGGGAGGGCATCGCCTCCGGGTCAGTAACAGACAGCCTTTCACGGGTGCGGGTGGCATGAATTAGGTGTGTTACACCCACTCCCAGCTCTGAGAATGTGCTCTCCGGGGTGGAGAAACCGGCAGCGTTTATGTCGGCTTTCAGGGATTTTTCTTTTCCTTTCTGTAAATAGCATTTTGTAGCAGTTGTTGTAAAGGTGGAGAGGGCAAAAGGCGTGCAAGGTTCAGCTCCTTAAGAAAATTATTGAGCATTAGTTTTGCAGCATTCCTGCAATTCTCTGGAATACTTGAACTTTCATACTTTGCTATCTAGTTGCTGGTCAGTTTCGTGTTTGCAGCATGTTTAAATGACACGAGCTGTTGCTTCCCCCCCCCCCCCCCCCCCCCCCCTTCCAAGCAGCCAAACTAGCCAATCGCTGCTCCAAATGCCCTCTTTATTTTCGTCTTAACTCTGATACTGTCGTGTTTAATACAGTGCAGCCTCGTGTTAGGAAAAATGTATTTTAAAATCATGAAGTTAGCCAGATGTTGCGAGCAAAATAATGCAGGGTGGGCCACAAATAACCGTAGAACTTTTAAAAAACATCTCTCTCTATTTGTGTTTTAGAATGTGCAGAGTGGTAATACACCGATGTAGTTGTTTATACACAAAGAGTTTGTGTAAATGACATTTCAAGAGATACTTTGATACGGTTGTCACATGACTCTCTATTACGTGAGGTTTATTTAGCGATTTTGCCATTAGATGCTTGTTTTAGACCTCTTTGGCTCAATAGGCTTTCTAATTGCTGAAGTTTGCTAAAGGGCTGCAGATTTTATTTTATTTTAAAAACGTAGGATTCATTTATATACCTAATGAAGGGTAAGAGATCTCAAGAGTTTTTTATGTTTCTTGGATGACTGTGTCTGTCTTTTAAACCTATTCTCTGTGTTCTTCCAATGTATGCAAAAAGAAGAAACAGCTTTGCAGTGAAAGACTTGTAGTATTAGTCCACTTACAAATTGGTGGAGAAATAATTTCCTGAATAGTTAAAAAAAATTAACTAATAATATAAAAAGTAATATTTGTAGTTTTGGATGCCTTTCTCCAGACTGAGGCATTATACATAGCTGCTTGATTTTTAAAGAGAATGTTAGAACTGGAGCAAAAAATTTTTCCTTGGGGCATTTATAGAAATATACTTTAAAGGAATGCTTTTAAATGTTTTGGAATATATGTGTTGCTTTCTAATTGCAGCTCCGTTAGCCAAAAGAACTCTACCAGCTTTTATAGTTCTATCAGAGTTCAGCTTGAATCTGGCCTGTTAAGTTATGGAAGATTTCGTCCACTTCAGACAAAGGCTCTCATTTCTGAAAGCGAACTTTTAAGAGCTTACGTTTTCATTCATTGCTCTTCAGCTCCTTTATAGTTGGTGTAGACTGGAGAGTAAAAGTGTGGGGGAATAGAAAATACAGAAGTAATTTCCCCCCCCCCCCCTTTTCCTTAGCTGGTGTTCTTTAAACAGCTTCAGTCTCTTTGGTTTTAGGCTGTTCATAGTAAAGTTTATTCATTACTCCTTATTGATACTGAAAGCAAGAAGAAAATTATTCTTGTCTGAATACTTACCTAGGTTCTATAATACTCAATACTAAATCAGTTAAGGCAGATTTTTTTAATAAGATAATGGTGCTGTTTAAAATTGATTTCATTTTTTTCCTCCTGGAAATGCTCTCAGGATAAATCAGCATAGCTAATTTCCAGATATTTTTTCCTCTGCTCTTTTTCAAGTTTGATCTTTAAGAACCTGTGTGACTAAGTGATCTTTTTCTGAATGCAGATTACACCGTTTTGGGTATTTCTGGAAATCTGTCTTTGCAGTGATCGCTGCGGTACTAGTCATTTTTTCACTTGGGTTGTGACATGCAGCTGTAGACATTCGCAGAAAAGCTTACTTTTAATGTGCTGGCAAATTAGTATAAAACTTCTCTTCAAAAAAATATTAATAAAGGCTCTTTTAGTATTGTTCCTAGTGTTTGATAAAAAGGAAACTATTGAAAGTTGTAGTGAAATGACATCTGAGGCTTCAGTTGTCAGTCTTTCAAAGTTTATTCTTATTTTGCAAGCTTTAAAAAGCATTAATATTTATTGAATGTGAACTTCATTTGGGAAAAAATGAAATACTTTAAAGGAAACTAGAGACCATTTTAGTTTAGTTTTTATTTTTTTATTCTTTAAAGCGTATCTGAAGGTTTTGGAAGCAAAGACAGATGTTAGCGATTCTTTTTTTCATCTCATTTTGGGCCTTAGATATGTATATGCTGAAATTTCTTCCTACTCGTCAAGTGGCTTTTTGGTGTAATATTACCTGTTTCTGAACTTAATCCCTGCTAGCAGAGCTATAAGCTCTCAACTAACTAGTGCTATGATGAGGCTGATGACCTTTGGTAACAAGTTTTATAATCATAGTGTTTGCTACAATTATTTTTCCAGTGACTTCCCTGAAAAACAGAGAATTATTGTCGCGCTGTAGGTGATTTTAGCTTTCTCTCTAGATTTATGAGTGAAAAGGTGTTTTAAAATAAGCTTTTGTAGTGCAGACAGAAAATCAATTGTTCTCATGCAAAATTTTGCCTTATGATTCTCCTTTTTTTTTATTCCTAACCTGAAGGTACTTAATTCAAAGGGCCATTACAGCAGCTATAATAAACTAGTGAAGGTCACTAAAAAGATAAACGGGGTCTTAAAGGTTGTGTTTAATAGGGGATTTAAAAGTTTCGGTACTGTTTACAATGTTGTTAGCGTCAGTCCAATGTGTTAGAGTCCAATTTTGGTTTGCCTGACTAACCCAGTGCTTTCTAAAATGTTTCAGCAGTTATCTAATCAGTCTGTTTTAAAACCTGTATGTAATAAAGCACAAGTGCTCAGATGTTCAGGAGGGGCAGGTTTTATAAAGGTCCCAGGGAAAAAAGGCTTATATCGCTTTAAAAAACATATGAAGCCTGGGAGAGAGTTTAGAGCAAGCAAGAGCACTATGGTGTTGACAGCTTTATATCCCTGTTGGGTAACATTCACTTACTAGAATTGGCGTCTCCTCTCAGTTAGTAATTCACTCCATAAGGATTAAAAAAAAAGGGGATGATTAATGGCTAGGAAACTTATATTTACAAAATTGTTGATTGCAATTCATGAACCTGTTTGTGTATGAGTGGATGTGCGCATATATATACGATGCGTTGATTTTGAAGAGCGTAGAAGATGAGCGTCCAAGCTTCTGAATGCAACTTAAAATGCCAGTAGGCAGAATGAGCTGTAGTGAAGTTTCCTTTTGTTGAAGTAGAAACACAGAACCAAAATACAGCTAAGGGAACATGTTCTATTTCAGAGCAGGAAATGATTGCAAAAAAATTGCAGGTTAGGTTAGTTTGACGCCGTCCGATAGTAACATATTTCTTACTTGTTTAACTGTTAAAATATGTGATTTAATTTACAGAATATTAATGGAGGAGAAAACTTTCAGACAATTCGGATCACACTGTACGATTAGGATGTTAATCTGTAGCTGTGGTTACCTGCTCACACAAAGTCAGATATACAGAGATATGGATGCGGTGACTCTTTCGAGCGCCTCTGCTCATCGTTGTGAGCCCTGTAGAGTGCTGCTTAGGTGTAGTTAGAAATGTGTTGTAATATGTCTCTGGGGTGACAGAAATGCCGACCGAGAATGGTGAAAGAGCTCTTTGTCAAAATCCATTCTAAATATTTCTGCATAAATGTCGTAGAGTTTGTGCTACCTCTTACATCTTTTACAAGGATTTAAGTACTTTGCTGGAGAGAAAATCCACTTCTACGCAGACGGAGGAGTACGGCTTGATCAGATTTGCTCCTCTCTTCTGAATGCTTGGTTAACATTAAGCTCTAAATGGCATCCTGAGCGGAGTAAGGAAGCATGTTTCACTTGTCCTTATTAACTGAGTGAAGTGAAAGGTTAAGTTTTAGGTAGTTGTCCTGCCTAGATCCTAGATGAAGAATATCTTCCTGCTGCCTGAAAGAAGTACATAGCTGTTTGAAAGAATTAAACGCCTCGAGATACAGAAGCAGGAAAGCCGCAAATCCTTGTTGGTTCAGAAGCCAGCAGTCTGTGAATGTATTTTATGTTTTGTCTGTTGCAGAATAGTTGGAAAATGGTGCCTTGTACGTTGATATAATTCATTAGAGTTTATGAGGAAATGTAAATTCATGGATTTTACGCATTTCTGATACATAATGAGGAAGAGACCTCTAATTTATCAGGAACAGTAAAAGAAGCGAGACTGATCTCTTTTTCATGACCGATGGTCAAAAATGAGTTTCTGGTCTTTTTGCTGATTTCCACTCCCCACATCCCTTTTCCAATCAGATTATGTCATGTAAATAGAATAAGCAGAGCAGTCACTCTTGGAGGGTCATGTAGTGTATCAGACGGATTTTTGCTGAGGTAGAAAGATAGTCTTTCTTTATGTGTTTTCAGTACTTGGTCTGTTATTAAAGTAAAGACACAGTTGGTTAAAATATACGTGCAATTGAACGTACGCATTAAGCAGAATACAGGGTATCCACCCATTCGGTGACCTAGGCATAATTTGATGTTTAGGGTAATTTTGGAACTCTTAAGTTGCATCTGCAGAAAGCCACCGACAATTTTGAATTCCAGATTTAAGATTAGCTGTAGTAAGATTTTATTTTCTCCCGCAGTGGTTCCTAAGTGTTTCGAGTCATCTCCCCGCTTCCTCCCCACCCCATACCCATGGCCACCCTAGTTAACTAGCTGCTATTATTTTCGTCATGAACCAAAGGAAAAGAAAAGAAACCAACATCTTTGAAAAAGACAGTGTTAATTCCCCCCTCCCCTCCCCTTTTATAAATTGGGTCCTGCCTTTTCTTAGTTTCAATGGGATGGAACACAGTAGATTTACTGTCAGTTATTTATAAGACGATTATTTGAGAACTTCTGTTAAAGTGACTCTGTCAGTGACTCCCCAGAATTGTTTTTACGCCCAAAAAAGATTGCAGAATCATATTAAAAATTATGAAGATGCCAGTGAGGAAATGTATTTTCAAGAAATTAAATAGTGACATATTTCTCACTCAGAATTTAGATGCAAGATTTGGGCATCAAAGGAAGAAAAACAGTATTAAACTTTTATTGTTATGAATAAACACTTAACGG
This sequence comes from Rhynochetos jubatus, assembly GCA_027574665.1. Lineage (NCBI taxonomy): Eukaryota > Metazoa > Chordata > Aves > Eurypygiformes > Rhynochetidae > Rhynochetos > Rhynochetos jubatus. The sequence goes on along the minus strand of CM050654.1, from coordinate 14,022,679 downwards.
TGAGGTTTAGAGATTTCTCTCCTTTCCTAAATACTTTTATTTTTGGGGAGTCTTGATATTCTGTTTAAATTATTTTACTGTACTGAATATTTTATCTAGATTTAAAAGTAGAAAAAAACCTGCCATAAAGTGGTTGTAATCAAGTCATCATTTCCACAGACAGCTACGTCATATGTAAAATTTCTGTCTGTAGCACAGGCTTTCAGGTGATATCAGTTACTTTAAAACACCTTCAAAGGTATTTGAGTTTAATACTCTTCGTGGAGTTGCTAGTCTGAATATTTATTTTTGCAGTTACTTTTCATTGTTGCTGTTTTTCTTAAAGCTGTCTGTGTGGAATGGGAGGAAAAGGACCAGGACGGTGACTTGGAGCTCAAGTAAAAGACTTGGATCAGTAAGATTTTTGTCACTCGTAGTGACACCAAAGATGGTAATACAGTATGGCATCTACGACATTGTGAAATGAAGACGGTTTTACTGCACTCATGTGTCTATATTCGCCAAACAGCTGTGGGACCGGTTTAGGAAAATTCTTATTTTTGTGGTTGAGCAGTCCCCAACCTGCTTTTAAATGTTATTTTTAAACTTTTCAAAATAACTGAAAATCACTAAAACTTAGGAAGATTTTATGTCGAATCCCAAATTGCAAGGCATAGATAAGTTAGGCCTTTAATTACCATCCCTCATCATAATTTAGTTAAATTAGTAACTACTGCTGTGTTTTAGGATGAAAGGCCCAGTTTTTCAAGGTGTAAAGTATTACGAAGTCCTTTGAATTGATACGGTGGGGTTTGCTCAAGATAACCTGTGCCTGATTCAGGCTCTCTGACTGCCGAAGCAGCGAGCTCTCCTTTTGAAGCTCCAAGGGGTTTTGAGACCAGCCCTCTGTGTCGAATGAGGAACCGATGCCCCTTCTAGTTCTGAAAAAATGGTCTCGTGGTAATTGGTTCCTACTGTAGGAAATGTCCTGGGTCAGAGGCAGTGGTCCCTATGATGACATGTGTCACTAACGGGATGTAAGAAATAGTCACCGCAGATAAAAGGCAGCTGTTTGATGGCTTTTGAGAAATGTTTTCTAGCCTCTAGCCATACTAAAAAAACCCTGCCCTCCAACAAGGTTTGTACTCATTGCAGGATGCTCGTCAGCGACGTCTCTGCTGTGGGCTACATACAAATGAGTTTACATTGATCGCTGGTACGAAAGGCAGAAAATACGCCTTGCCGTTTAATTTGGGGGGAGTTGTTAGTCTCTCTACACGAGGTTCTTGTGGCCGTTTGCAGCGTTGACTGCTTTAACATGTGGTATGTTCTCAGCCAGCAAGTCATGTTGTCCGTATCACTGCAGTTCTGCAGGTAGGAATTTTTTTTTCCAGAGTTCCTGTGCTTTGTACAAAAGCAAGTACAGCAGCTGCTGTGTGTACTTTGTCCCCGTCTTCACTGATCCAAATATTAGTGAGGGAAAAATATTTCATATTTCAAATTTTATTTCCTTTATTTTAGAGAACTTTAAAAAGCCATAAACTAGTATTTTAATTTTTTTTTTTTTTAAATACCTGTACTAGCTCACTGGTATTCCCTGAACATTTACAAACATACCAAGATGTCAGCACTTGTTTATTAGCAATTTAAGGCTGCTGGAATTGTGAAACCTTTATAGACAGTGTTTGAAAGGTTTTTGTTTATTCTTAACTCTGAGTTTTAAAGATGTGACCACTGATGTTGTGGTGTCAGAGGACTTACGAAAAGCTTCTTCCATGAGGCATTTCTACTTGGAATAAGGCTACACAGAGTTTACAGGATTGCTTAAAAGACGGAGTGTGAGCCCTGCATTGTTAGTACCCTCAGCTGGAGCAGAGATCTCGTGTCTGAACTCAAGATACATTTTAAATTTCCTGGCAGATGCCGAATGATTATTGGTATTAAATGTGACAACGTTAGGAAAAGGAGAGGGTTGTCATTATTTGTATGAAGGGAACAAAAAGAACTTGAAGAAAAGAGACAGGTAGCTCTAGATAAAAGTTCCAGCATATGACTTGTTTTCTAAATAGAAAATTGCCTCTATAATAGTAAACATTATCAGTCACTGTGCTCTAACTGATGTCCTTGTATCAGACAGACCTGCAATATTAAACAGTTGGAGCGCAACTGTACCTTGTTAGGAGCAATGTCAGCAAGGTAAAAACGCTCAGAAAAAAGATTAATAAAACTAACCTATCAGACTATATTTTATATGAAGCTGAGGCATCTCTTGAGGTAACCATATGCCCACTGCCTTTCCAGAGTGCAGCAGAAATATCGCCCACTGAAATATGCTCCCTCCTTATTTGTTCCCCACAGACACGCTGAGATGAAAAGACACCCCACTGACAGTCAACCTTTTCAAAAGTACCAATTCTGTCAAGAAATGCTGGGAGAGGAGTTTCTTGTATCAAAAACTGTGATTTGTATCGCTGTATACAGCCACAAAGTTACTTTCTCCCTCTCTCAGATGCTCTGTTTCTGTTTGTATGATGTTGAGGAGTGGCTGGATTAGTCTGTCCTTACTTGTGTATCACCAACGCTTCACTCTCTAGAAGTTGCTGACTTTGTCTGCGTTTGTACGGAAACTTCAGAGAAGTGAGGAAACTTGCATAGAAGTATTTACCATCATGGTAATCTAAACTCACAGAGTGTTTTGTTGTAAATTTAGCTGACAGGCATATATTGGAAATGAAGCATGTCATTTTCAAAACTATAACCAGACTATTTTTCGAAAGTAATATAAATTCATATTTTGAGCATATTTTGGTTTATATGCCTTTCCATTATTTATATATTAAAATTAGATGTGCACAATTTCCAGCCTTATTATTTTGAATGGTTATTAAGAAATGCAGTTATAAATTATGAGTTATACAATACTTTGGAGTAAAAGGTGATTTTCATAATGTCTTTTCGCAACTTACAAATAACTTTTTTGCCATAATACAAACATGCTAGCAGAGCAACATGATAGATGTCTCTTTAAGTATCGTAGTAAAAGAAAATGACTTGTATTCTGAGGCTGTGGATAGTTTATGTTGTTTTGGACCCATTTCCCAAGCAGTGATCGAAAACAGATTACAATAACAATTATACAGTCAGAAGATGCAATATCCATTTCTGTTTTAATTGAGTGAAAGAATAATAAAAACATCATTAAGAAAAATGAGGTGGACCTGTCATACACTCTACCAATTTTTAGACTTGGAGAAAATGCAGAGTAACAGAAGTGTGGGCTTTTTTTTATTTTTCCCTTTTTTTTTAAGTGAAGTTTGTTGCTCAAGCTAGAAGTCTGGATGGTAGACTTCATATGGGCTGCTGTGAGTAAGTACACAGTAAGTAGGCGTACTGCTTGACAGTAAAGCTCGAGTTAGGCATGATCAGAGTGTCTGGGTTTGGCTTAACAATGTGTGCAATGTTTCTGTCGTTGGCTTCAGCCTTCCTGATTATACTAATGTGATCATAGTGTCATACTAACTTACCAAATAGATGAGTTCAGAGAATGCCAGGTACAGGTAGAAAGTAGTAAAAAAGACTTTTCTCCTGCTAAATAAAAAGCCGTGCTACTTTATTTCTTTTTTTTTTTTTTTTCCCCCTCTCCAAATCTGTGGACATGTTATGCCAGTAACAGTACTTGGTCTCTTAAGCCGTTGTTACTGGGGACTGACTTTTCTGTCACCCTTTAGCTCCCTCACCATCTCAGTCTTCTGCTTAAAACCCCATAGAGAGAAAGGCCCCATGCGGGGTGCATACTGCAGCTGTGCTCCTCTCGACAGGGGACCTGAGTGGAAGGCCTGAGGCTGAGGGAACCTGGCTCTTTGTTTTCTCTGAAGCTGAGTCCTAGAGCTGTAAGCAGAAGCGTCCTTCCTGCCGTACCATGCATGGAAAGAGAGATCCTCTCTTCGGTAGCCTTGGCTCTAGTCTTGTACCATACAGCTTTATAAATCAACATTTGGAATGGCATCGGAAGTGAACCGGGAGCCAGTTCAGCCTTTGGAGAGCAGATGTAATCTGCTTTCTTTGGCTAACACCTCTAAGTGAGCACATGCATTTGCACTAGCAGAAGTATCTGATTCTCCGCTGTAGCTCTGTGTACACACTGTTGTAGCAATTCAGCCTGTTGAGCCCCAAAAGCATGCGTTGCTGACTCTGAGCAAGTGAATCCACACACAGTAAATCAGCCTGTAGGTAGGTTCTTTCACTCTTTCCCCAAAATATCTCTAACTGGCTGAACAAAGTAAGTGTACTGGGCATACCTGAGTAAGAGGATGTACCTGATAACTCTTGTTCATTGCCCTCAGGACTTGTTTGGTAAAGGTGTTGTAGTTATTAAAAACTGTTAATGTGACCTGCTAGCTGATGAAAGTAAGTGTTCCTAAAATCACAGTGTTCAAGATCACACACTTCACAACTACCCCTTTGTCTTTGCAAAGCTGTGGAGTGCTTCCCCACAGCTCTTGGACTTCTGTCTTTGAAAAAGAAGGACTATGAGAGAATGCCACTCAGAAGTTACTTGTTCTCTCTCCCTGCAGGGGTATGGGGTGTGGAAGATGGAAGTTGTAAGTAAAGACCAAGCCCCAGGTGCCAGTTCCTGGCCCGTAACTCACTGTGGGTGCAACCTGTCTGGAGACTGCATATTGACTGGTGAAAGGCAGGCAGAGGGGGAAGTTAGCTGCTTTCTAGAGGAGGGAATGACAGAGCAGCTCCTGCTCCTTCCTGGCTGTGGTTCTCTCCTTCATTCATTTTCCTGCTGAAGATTTACGGATATGGAAGATACAGACTGGATTACAGGTCCGTTCAGCTTGTCCTGCAGCTGGAGCCTGCAGTTGGCCTCAAAAACAGAGATGTAGGTGCAGTAGTCACGTTAGACTCTCTGTCAGCTATTTCTCTGGTAATGTGAGGGAGGAGTGATATGGTTTCTTCTTTTTCTGGCCAAGGGGTGGTTCACAGAGGAATGGACATGAAGGAGAACAGTGCTTGCTGGTGGGTCCCAGTGGAGATCCCAAAACAGGCCCGAGTGTGGTAGGCAGCTCTTCTCCAGAAATAAAACCCTCAAACCAGCTATGAAAGCTTTTCTGTTACATTCCAGGGGACTTATCCCAGTACCAGGAGGCTAGTTAATAAACCTTCATTAAAATGCTTTTACTGGAAGATGTTTTTTTGCCTTAAAAATTACATAATATGGTGGCATCTGCTAGCACCACTGAAGTTAAGGGCTTATTAGTGGTTCCAGTTTTCAGGGTTTAAAAACGTTGGTCATTAAAATTAATTCTGGGTGGAACTTGGTGTAGAGAGTCTTAGCCCCTCAGGCGAGTTTTGTTACGTAGTTGGGAGAAAAACAACAGAAGGCAGTCCCCCAAACCAAAAACCCCTCCAGAACCCTAAACTTGTTTTCAGGTTAGAGAAACCAAAACCTAAAACTTAAAGGAAATTAATGGCTTAAGACAATTTTTTTTAAAAAACACCCGTTTAGTTTAAAAGTGTTTCCTTCACTGGCTTTGAGTGAAATGAGTGTATTTTCCATTAGTTCATATTATGAAGTACTGCTGTGGGGTGTTTTTTCTTCTTTTTTTAACTGGGAAACAAGTTGAAACAACTGAGCTGGTTTATTTAGGAAAAATGTAGCTATAGTGCCCTCACCTTTGCCTTCCGATGTGAGCTGGAAAGCCTGCATGTGGTTCTGGCTGAATGCAGGGTGCTGGTACCATCACTGCTGTTGCTGCAGGTCTAGGGAGCTGGCTGGCAGGGGAGGCTGGGCTTTCCGCTGGAACACAGGGGTGGCTGCACGTGCCTTCTGGCTCAGGCTGCCTTCCAGCCGTGTTCTGAGCCCTGGGTTATCATTGCTCTTGTTATTCACTCAGGTAGGTGGGGAGCTGGAAGTGCTTTCTTCTGCTAATTGCTCCTGCCTGCCACTGTGCTAAGCGAGTGGCACAAAGCCCCAGTGGCTGCTCTCTTTCTTGCCCTTTGAACCCAACCAGTGTGACTTGGAAGTTTAGGCTGAGTTTGTGCAACTAGTTTAGCAAAGCAGGTTAGTTACCAGAAGCAGCCGATCCGGTTTGACTAACCAAAGGCCTCATCTCCCGTGAGGAACACTTCTGTCCCAGGCACGCAGCAGGAGAGATCGCGCTAAATACTTCATATCCTTCTTTATTTCACATTTCTTGTCCGTCTCAGCACAAGCTTTGAATACTGCTTTTGTACTGTTTTCTGAGAAACTCAAGTATTATCACATCAAGTTATGAATTTCATAATATGTTTCTGTGGTGGGATAGTGGCCTGGAATATTCCGTGTTAAACAGTAAAGCTGTTATTTCAGCTAGGAGAAGGATTCTTTGGCTGGTTAAGCTGTCAGAAGCAGGGGACATCTGCAGAGACGCTAGTGACTTCTTTATAAAATTGCCAGAGATCTGGGACAGTTGTGATGGCTGGGAGACTGAAGCCACAGAAAGGACTGGAAGCTGAGGAAGGATGTAAATAATATCTTGTGGTTTGCATTCACCACTGGCTAAAATATAATATGTAGATATGCATTTCCTGCCTGCAGATTTATTGAATATGTAAAGCCAGAAAAAATAACTGAGGAGGAGGAGAAAGATACTGTCCTTAGTTTTACTTCCTCTGGCCCTCCTAAGAAGAAAATTCTACAGTGTAATGTTATTTAACATGATTTTGTTTCTTTGGCAAACATTGTATTAAAATAATCTGTGGACTGAGCTCTTCTTTAACAAATTGCATATTGGAACAAATTATTTGCAACGGGCTTATAAAGCCATGAAGAGTAGGAGTTTAACAGCATCACATTGCTGATTGTATGCAAAATCAGATAGCTCTCATTTTTTCTATAGCACATTCAAGAGCAGAGGATTAGCAGAAAGTGAGGTCCTTGTTTTTAAACAAAACCTTTTGCTGTAATGAGGTGCTTGGCGCTTTTGTTTCACATAGGATTGAACGGTTACAAAGATCCTGACACGTTCTCCTGTATCTGACACAGAGGTTTGCCGCTGGCCTCCTGTCACTGCACGCACACACACCTTTCTTCATGTGGTTCCAAATGGTCAGTGACTAACAACTGCAAAGTCCTTCCTCCAGTCCCTAGTAAAAAAGATTTACAGTGGAAGAATTCTCAGGCTCATAACGAGCCTGTTGTACGCTGATGCTTGATACGTAAAAGGCTGAAACACAGTCCATTTACCCAAACCAAACATTTGTTGTAAATAAGTGCCAACAGCTTATATTCTGTCTGACTTAATTATGTTTATAATTTATGGGGTAGTTTGAAAGTGAGCCTTAATGGACGTGACTAACCCTTGCTGAAACGTGTGAGCTCTGTCTCTTCCACCTCATCACTGCATTGCACAGGCATGGGCTGAACCTGGGGTCTGCTTCAAGCCTGGTCCTTCTTGGGTGTGAGTAGTCATGGCACAGTTGTGCCAGTTCAGCCTGTCATTGCGTATCCTGTCGCTACAGCCCTCAGCTGAGGGGAAGATCTCACATCACCACCAGCTACGGCTATACTGTGATTTAAATAAAGGTAGTGTGGGCATCAGAACGACAAACTGGTTTTGCAAATATTATTTGGTGTCCTTCCTCTTAGAAAAAAACCCAAAAAAAACGTTTGGGAATGCAATTGATCTTTTCTCATTATGAATTTATCTTTTCTTGTTATTTGTCATTGTAAAGGTCTTTTCCAACCTAAATGATTCTATGATTCTGTGTTGGTTCAGATAGTTGAATGGAAACCTCCTGTTATTAGCACACGTACTGGGTTTTCGTTTCCGATCACTTCAGGATTTGCAGTTTGCCGTGTTTTGAAGAAGTGGCACGCTGAAGCTTTGAAGCTGCACTTTATTTTTTTTTTTTCCTTGGTGATGGTGTTAAATTTTTCAGAATAGAAATTATAGATTTATGTTGCACTAGGGTGTAGGATGGCCATCTTCAGTGCAGAAATTCAGGTATTTCTGAATTAACTGAAAGCTGTCAAACTTAATTGGTTTCTGCCTTTTCAATTAGAGCTGCAGGATGTGAGGAGGAGAACTGGCAAACCTCTCCTGTGCTGCGGGGATGCTGATTTCTGCCTTTTAAAAGAGTTTTCTCAATTTGGGTTCATTTTTCAACTGTGTTTAAAAGCAAGGGAAAGAGAGTTAAATACCAGGTCGGTACACGTCAGGTCAGCTCTGTTGCAGCGCAGAGAAATAAACAAATGGACTGCTTTCCCGTCGCTGCCTTTGCTGGATAAAGGGCTCTCACCTAAAGAAAAAACAGAAGCAGATTAGCTTTAAGAAATGTTTGTAGTTGGATTGCTTTCTGTGGTTACTGCCAGTTGTGGAAGCATGCTTTCTTGTTAAATACATGGAATCTTTATCTCAGTAATTTCCTCAAGACAACCTGTGCTTTCTAATCAAGCTTCCCGGTCTGTGTCGCAGGGTAAGGGTCTCATCTTGGAAGTCCAACTGAAGTCACTCGTAACTCGGTGTCTCTAGAGATGTGCATGGGAATCAACGTTTGTGGATTCCGTTCTTGCTGTTACCTAGATGGCTTTTTTCCCTTTTCTCTGTGTTGGAAAGACTAGCTTAGAGAATGAGCCACATTAGTGTCTCTGCAAGGGAAAGTGTTTTCTGCATACAGTAATGAAGAGTTTTCAGTAGTTTTTGAATTTTCAAATAAATGTCCTGGTTTCTGAACTCCCAGCCATAGAAATTTGCTTTGTCTTTGAGGGAAATTACTCTGCATGTGGGTCTGTGTTCTCTTTAAAAAAAACAAAGCCAACAAACCAAACCTAAAAACCCAAAGCACAACAGCAACAACAAAAACTTTATTTTCCACTTTCTTCATTTGATAAAAATCTCTGCAGTGTAGAATGATTTCCTTTGGGTTTGACACCACCATTTGATCTCAGTTTTTAATAATTTTGGTGGGTTTCACTCCCAGAAGAAAACATGCTTGTGCTGTGAAGTATTCCCACTAGAAATCTGGGAAGTCTTAAAACCTCATGTTACTCAGGGCTAAGAACTGGCTTCTTTATTAATTCCCTGCTCGACAACCCCTGTACAGTAAATCTTTCCATAACACCATGCTGTTGAAATTAATCAAGCTGATGTTTGGAAATTGTTCAAATTAGATTAAATTAAATAACACCTAGGGCGGACTCAAAACTTGTCCTGATGGAAACAGATTTTAATCTAAAAAGACACAAATTTTATTGGCGCCTTTTCTTATTGGTTGATCTTCACATTATACTTATTAGGACACGCAAGCGCGGCTCCCTGTTTAATGGCTGGAGAGGTGGGTGGCTGAAATAGTTTCACCTCCTCCTCAGCTTGCTGTGCCCTTTTTTCCTTAGGAGCCAGGCCTGTGATGGCTGTGTAGAAGTGGGCAATGCATACAAGTTCAGTGCTGACAGTATCGCACTTACCACTTCTCTAAAACATACGCTGGACAAAGTATCATTTACAAATGAACAAAACTAACAGTACAGGACTTCTTAATACCTGCTCTGTCTTATCCTTATAGTTGGTCATTAGAAATTCAGAGCATTTACTTCCAAATCTTACAACTGACACTGTTTTCCAGGGAGCTGCGTGGCTGCAGCTTGATAATACTTTTAACTGGCTTCAGGTTCTTTGTGAAAATGAATGTCTTATGCAGCAGACTGTCCAGGGTTTTAATTTCTTGAAAGAAATACCTGTTTCTCCTTAATTTTTAAGAATGGATTGCTCCCCAGTGACATAAAACTATAGATTGAAATGTGCATTTGGACACGGGTCTCTCTGATATATTTAATTTCTTCTAAATTCCTCTCCCCCTTAGAAGAGTCTCAGCAAAAAACACAAGTATGTTTACAAAGTCCTCTCTGTACATTGCAGCTTTTCTCTGAAAGCAGCAGTGGCGCTTAAATCATCTCTCTGATTTATTTTTAAAATGTGTTATACAAAGGTACCAGTCATGGCTAATCATTTTCTTCTTCTGGGTAATAGTGGGAACAGTTTTTCCTTGTTCTCTTCCAGGGATTAGGAGGAATTCTTGCTGTGTATGGATGTCCTTATCAAAGCCTTTATGTAGATCATGTTTTATGCTCCCCTAACACTGTATGCAGATGCTATCTATATGGGGTTAAAGCTCTGTGAGAAGCACTGAAGAGCTGCTTGTAAGTCAGTTAAGAGACTTAACATCAAGGAGGAAAATATTTTGTATAATTTCTGATCGTGATTAATGGTTTGTGTGCATTCCAGCATTGTGTTCATCCTTTAAGGAAACAGAGAGTTTCCGTTTTAGCCCTCAGATTACCCCTTGTTTTCTCCGTGTGTGAAAATCAGTGCCGTATGTCATCTACCCGGAGCTGTACTGCATCATTCACTGCAGCATCTCTACAGCTGGGAGGGCGACTGCACAGAAGCTCAGTGCGAAAGAGACCTGAGGCTTTTTTGTGTGTATGCACAGGAGAGGGAGGATGACAGTAGTCCTGGCTGATCTGGCATTAGGGAAGGAGCTGAGGAGTTTCTGGATTTATGAGTGAGGCTAGTTTGCATTGCTGTAGCACTGCGTGCCGAGACTTCATTGTGGATGCTCGGTCTCCTGCTCTCGGAGTATTGCTGCAAGTTCTTCAAATGGGATGCCAGTGTGCAGTGACTGACTTGCACTGCTTTGCTGTAAGGGCCCTGTAGTGAGCTGGAGGTGTGCTAAATGCATCTGGGAGCAAGACATTGTGTGTGTCAGCATGTAAAGAGCATGTTGACTTTTAGTTGCAGATGTTTTTTCTTCTGATTCCAACCTACTAAAAATATGTTAATTTCTTTTCAGATAATATCAGGAAACAGAAGTTTGAGGCAATAAATCCATTGGAGACGTTATAGCTTAGGTCTCCAATGCCAAATAGAGGGCAAAGCATGTGGAACTTCCTCGGAGTGAGATCTACTTGGAAATAAGTTGGGTTACTGTTGCTTTTTAGTAAAATAGGATTGGTATGAAGATTCCAAATGCTGTAGTGAAAGGCATGAGAATGGGTTAGCAATGGCAGATGTGGTAACCTGCTCTTTTGCTCTCTGTTTTTAAGGTACTCATGGCAGCTTCTCATCAGTCATGCTGGGTCGCTGAGTGCAGAGATGTTTTTGTAAAAGCTGTTTCTGTAGTAGGGTCCCTGCAAGCAAGGACAGCAGGAAGGGGCAGGAACGTAATCATGGGTAAAGGTCCTGTGGGTCATTTGTGCCATCCATAAAGTGACATCATGTACAGCATCAGTTCTAGCATTTGAGATCCTGTTTGTACTGAGGCAGTGAACAAGTGTAGAATAAGTGCAGGTTCTGTGCTGAAAAGGTGGGAAGACTGTTGTGTGACCAGGAAAGCATCTATCAGGAGGATAAAGAACGCTGTGGCATCTCTCTCATCAGGTTGCATTCACCTACTTTTTCTGTCTTGCCAAAATGTAATTTACACAACCAGTATCACAGCCTCAGCATTTGGGCAAGTATTGTAATCTTTTCTAAGACATTAATAGCCCCGTCAAAAGTGCTATGATGGATTGTATGTTCACCAGGAGGGGAATTTTCTTGCTTACAGACGTTAAATTTCATTTTAACTACTTGATTTATGGACAAATAGGATTCGAGTTTTAACCTCTGGTAGGAACAGAAATGTAGTCATTGATTTCAGAGGAAGAGGATCAGCCTTGCACTGTCTTTTCAGGAAAGCACCTAGAGTTGTTTGTTTTTTTTTAGCACTGTGTGTTAGAATTTGGCTGCTTGAACTTGCAAAATGCATCAGTTTAACCCAGAATCAAGCAGTGAAGAGGGAGCAGCATCAATGTGATGCTATAACCTACTTACACATTACTTCAGGATATGTTTTAAAACAGAGAACTAAACCACACCAACTGGGTATCCTGGCTTGGAGCTGCCGCTGCTGGCCTGCAGTTAGAATTTCAGACTGGGAGCCACTCCATGCCAGATAGGTCACTAGGTTAGAACTGTGTATCTAAATATATTTTAAAGTAAATCTAGTCTCTGCAAATTCAAGACAAGGGGGATTTAAGTCCCTTAGCAGTTGTTACTAGTGTGACAGTTTCAGGGCAGGGTGACTCTTCTGAAAGGATGTATAACTATTGGTTTGTAGATACTAGACCTACTGGTAGTAGAAGATCTTGAAGATATTTAACTAACTTTTTATGGAAGGAAACTGAGATGTGGCTTTCTCCTCTTCTTCTTTTAAAGAAATGCCTGGTCCAGGAATACAGTGATTCGTGTCTGGCCTTTCATAAATATACTCACTTACTTTTCATACCTGTTATTTGCTGGAAATGGTTATATTTCATTCTGAAGAACAGGAGTGAGAGGTGAACTTTCTGGTGCCATTACGGGCCTTAGATAGCACATCTGGGGAACTGCTTTAGGCTAAGATTTATCTCTGCTCCAATATTTCATAGTTTATCTAGGGGCTAACAAGTTGTACATAACCAATTGGTAAATTTCTGTGACTGGGTGCAATGGTTTTTCCTTTGCCACCCCTTGATGACAGCCTGACCTGTAGCAGGCAATGGAAACGGCTGTGCAGTTCTGTAGGTTTTCTGTCCAGGCTGTCTTCTCCCCGTGCATGCGCTTCGAGTACTGTAGGGCCGTCTCCTGCAAATTGGCTTGTTTCTCTGTTGTCTGTACTACTGAATCCCTTGAAGTTCATGCCCCACAATTTATTGCCACAGATGACTTGATCCTGTAGCTGCAAAAGTGAACTTACATTCAAGCAGAACAGAGTTAAACCCAGACCATCCCCAGCGTTTTCCACTTCTGTGGTTCCTCCTCATCCTTGACCCTCTTTCGGAGAGAACTGTTAGCACTCTCTTCATGCGTGCAGCAGGAGAAGAGCTGCTGGCCTCTCTGGGTCTGCATGGCCATCAGCTGCCAACACAAGGTTATTGTTTTCAGCAAAATCAATGTCAGGATATTTTCCTTGCCCAGCGAGAAGACTGGCCATGGTCTGAACATGTGCAAATGCTCTACCCCAGTCAAGAACTGCGTATGGGACTAGCCTCTGTTGATACCTCCATATGTTCACTGTGTGGAGAGGAGCAGAAGCGGCATTTGTGTGCTAGGTTTCCATATGGCTGAATGTGGAAACGCCGTGACCTGAAAGAATAGAGACATTCATGGAACTGTGGTAAACTTCTGCAATGTTGAAAAGGTCTTATTAGGAAATCTTGTTAGTCCTCATGCTGACTGTGATTCTGTTCCTGAATTGTATTCTCTGGAGCTTTTAGTGTGGTTTTTAAATGAGTCAAGTGATGAGACTTCAGTATTTCACTTGGAAAGAAAACAAAAGCTATCCCACAGGGAAGAAAGGCAGATCTCCACTTAAGATGAGCCTTCTAGGAGGTGTTTTAATTTACAGCTTTAATCAGAGTTGTATGACACGCTTCTTGTTCCTCTCTTATTGATGTTTTGTTGTGTCTTTTTCTTCCATCTAGGTTTGATGATTCCAGTCTTTTGTGTGGTGGAGCAGTCGGATGCCTCTCTTGAATATGATAATCGAGAAGAGCATGCTGAGTTCGTTCTGGTTCGCAAAGATGTGCTCTTTAGCCAGCTGGTGGAGACAGCGCTCCTGGCTCTGGGGTATTCCCACAGTTCTGCAGCTCAGGCACAAGGTATTCAATAAAGTTCTTTTCCTTCTTCTCTGCACTGGCAGAAGACAGCACCTGAGGTTGTTCGATGAAAGGAGAAGGCAAGAAAAGTGGTGGCAAATCTTGGAAGTGGTTATATCAGTTGTGTTGATTGCTTAATCTTAAACTAGGTGTACAACAAGCCCTACCTTGTTAGCCTGCCTAGAAAGCGTTAGCTGGATCTTGCTGAAGTGTGAGATATGGTGATAATGATCAGTCAGCATATTCATGACACGTTTGTTCTGTGCAAAGGGGTGGGTTGCTGCTTCGAGGAAGTCAGCACAGGAGAGCTGGATAGAACCTTGAGGTCTACAGCTAGATGGTATCTAGCATTCCTCTTTGTACCAGGGCCATTTTGAACAGCATATTATAGTCTTTCATTTTTAAAATCATACATTGTATATAATGACTATATACACACATGCTGTCTTTATGGCTGATAGTTGTGCTAAACGTGCAGGCTGATTTCTGTTTCACTTACTGTACTGCTGCAAAGCCCTTTGTAAAGCTCTACAGTCCCTTCCGCTTAGAAATGATTCTCTAGTAGCAGCAAAATCTTAAAATAAACAAAGCTTTCCTCTCTCTACCCAAAATATCAGCTTGAAAAAAACCAAACCTTAAGTCCTAATCTTGAGGGAGACGGTGGTGGGTCGGGAAAAATCTTTCCAGAATGAATTTTGCATTTCAAGAGGCTTTCTTACACTAAACAGGTTATTTCAGTGCTTACTGTTTTGGGTGAGAAGCCTGTAAGTTTCAGTTTCATCTCCGTGTCATTGATAAAGCTCGTGCACATTTAGAGGGGTTTAATAGCAGCTTTGCCTGGGGATTTGGATTTCATCTGTTGGTTTTACTTATCTTGTATAGCTAGGTATTTGAATGTGGGAACAGAGGGAGCAGTGGTACTGTTGAATCCAGGAGTTCCAGGCAGTGGTTAATAGCATAGTGCTCCTTGTACAAACTTCTTTCCAAGCAGGTTGATAATAATTCATTTCCTCTGTCAGCCTCTGCTCGTGAGAGAGGCTCAGGTTCTTTATACAGGCAGAGCTCATGCGCATATGTTTGTTTACACAATACGGTAATAAAAGCTCCACAAGAAGGTAGTTGTTTTGGTTTTTAATATGAAACATTTCATGTCATTTTGGGGACGCTTTTCTCCTGAATGTAAAAGGTCAGCGTATCCCACTGTTTCCATCCTGGTGAGCCGGCTTCCTGTTTGACAGCACTATCCATCTCAGTTAGCACAGTTGCTCAACGTGTTGCGAGCTAACACGTGGAACATGCTGCATTAGGTGGCCAAGATTTGATTCTTGGCACTTACAGAGGGGAATGGGCTTCGCAAAGAAGCCTGCTCCAAGGAGGCATGCCGTTCAGTGCAGTGATCCATGCTGGCTGAGCATCTCACTTGGGGAAACCTTGCTTTTGCAGCATCTCTGTTGTGAGAATAGCAAGGAGAGACAGATTGACTCACAAAGGAAATTAGTCACTGTGCAGGGAGGAAACGGGCACAGTGTTTTTGAACTACAAGCTTTGGAAATGAGCAGCTTCAGGTACTAATCTGTCGCTTGAAGTGTTGCTCGAATAACTCCTCTGGAAAATAAAAGTTGAATCTCTAATTGTTGTTATTAGTCAAAAAGACTTCGGCATTTTTGTCTTTAGGGCAGCAATTACCTTCTACTAGAAAACTTCAGATGTTACAATATTTACAAACGTCAGAAAGTATCTTAAAGACAGAAAAGACCTTAAAGTTCTGTCAGCTAACAAATCTCTTACTTGGTCAGTTTGTTTACCCTCCCATGGAAGGAAGCAGTTCTCCAAAGTCTTTCGTACGTCCTGGGCAAATGCTGCAGGTCATGCTGATTGCAAGACCTGAAGCTGAAGTATACAGCGTGTTCTGTAACACTCCTCTTGCTCCTGTGCTAGCTGTCTGCACGCTGAGAGATGAGGTACAGCCAGAGACAGAGTGCTAATAGATCTCTGAGATTATTTAGTTTAATGAGGAGATTTCTGGAATATTGGACTATAATCTGTCAGCTAGGGTTGATAGACCCATGCTGCTAAGTTGTTGATAGAAGGATTTATTTGCGAACACAATTTAGTGATATTAAAAAGAGGAAAAAATAAAGCTATTTGCGTTATTCATTCTGGTTGTAGGAAAAGTCTGCTTCTGTTCTAGTGCTTGGGATTGATTTCATTCAGCAGTACACACTGATAAACAGTCACTTAGTTCTACTTTATGCTTTATGATCAGCTGAATTACAGGATCTGCCTGAGAAGCTGAAGATCCTCAGGTGCATTTTTTGAAGTAGTGAGGCTTTGAGCAACATGCTGGGCAAAACATTGCCATGGGTAGGTGTCCCCATGTCCTCCAGGGACAAAGTAAATGTGAGCTTGGCAAAGTTTTTGTATTGTAAAGGCTGTCTAAGCTGTAATGTAGTGTGTAATTGTCACCTTTTGAGCTGGGAAAGTGTTTCATTTCCCCCCTCTTTTTTTGTATGACTCTGAGAGGAGTAGCAATGTTCATCTTGTGGGAAACATCTTGCATTTGCCTGTTCCTTTTAGAACAGGGTCTCCAGTGGCAGATAAGAGCTAGATGCGGGGGGGAAAAGAGGAGCCGCGGCAGTAGACACTTGCTGTGTGATGTCACACCACCTTTGCTGCGGCTCACCATGGCACTTATACAGCCCTGCAGAGGCTGGAGCAGGCAGTGTGTGCGACTTGACTTGAGTGCAGGGCCCTGCCTCGCGCTCGCCAGCTGGATGGGCAGCATGGTGGAGCCTGGCTGCCAGAAAGGAAACGTGGCACGGAGGGGTAGGTGGTGCATTGCCTCCCCGAGGGGCCTGGGTGCCCAAAGGGGCCCTGCCACGGGGCTGCTGGCCTGGGCAGCAGCCTAGAGCCACAGAGCTCCCCGAGGAGGTGACCCCACGTCTGAGCGTGTGAGCTGTAGCCTGCACACACAGCTGCCACCTGGCCTGGAGCCTCACATAGTGGCTCATGGTCACTTGGCTTATCGTGGCTCATTTTCAGTCCTGGTCATTAAGTAAATTGAGAAGTCTTTGCATAAATAATCTTGAGACGAATATATATCAGGAGGTATACATGAAGTTGGCCTCATGCCTCATTGGAAGCAGCTCTTTATTCCCACACAGTTTGGGCAGGACACATTTATGCCACAAACAGCTGTTTGTGAACATTTTTTGTTGACGGTCGCAGGAGCAGAGACTTTTCCAGTGAGTGCTGCCCTCGTGAAACTTCCTTTTTCTGACAGGAGCTGTGAAAAGTCTTCTGGAACAGCATTGGAATTCGTTAACAGCTTGGCACTGGGGTGTGAAAGTTGGTGGTGTGAACGGCAACAAAGGTTTAATAAACATTTATGTATTTTTCTTTCATCACTTGAGTCTACACCTGACACTAAGGAACCTGCTACGTGTGCCTTCCGGAGAGGAAGAGAGTCATGCCTTCAAGGGGCACCTGTTCTATGGTACTTTAATAAAATTTACATGCCCTGATGCAATTTTTTTTTTTTTGGTGGGCAGGGTATTCTAACTGGGCTATGCAAGAGAAGGGATCTGGTAGGGGCTGCATACAGTATGTAGTGCTGAGTGCTGGGAGCAAAGTAGTATGAAAGTAGCTGCAATCTGGAGTACCCTGTGTGCAGTGCTGCAGCTTTGGGACCTGTTGTGAAAGCCAGTTTCCTCCTCAGTGTGGGGTGGAGGAAGAGCAGTGCTAGTTTGAGTTAGTGAGTTCTACTTTCCTAGAGTCCAGATGAAAAAGAAAATAGTGTGAATTCTTGTGGCTGTAGGTATATTTTTTTACTTTTAACCGGTTCCTTGGTAGCAGTCGTGAGTGTGTACACAGAACTGGTGTGCATTGTCTGCCAAAGCTCACAAAGCTGAATGGGCCATGAAAACGGAGCTTGCCTTCTCCACCCAGGTGCTTCTGCTAGGTGTGTTGGCAGGGCAGCATGGGATGCCTGCCCAGACTGCTGTCTGGGGGCAGCTCTAGCTGGGCACTGCCAAAGTAGCTGCTTGGGTCAGTTGCTGTGTGTGGCACCACAAGGAAAGGGGTGTGCAGAAAAGGGAAAGGGTGCTGAGATGCCAAGTGGAGCAGAAGGAGGGGTGAGAAAGCAGCAGAGGGAACTTAACACAGAGCAAAACATTAGATGTTGCCCATCCCTGTCACTATAGAGCTTGCCAAGCCCTGGTTCTTAAGCAGTGTATTGCCATCAGCAGAGCCATTGCAAGAGGCAGTGCCTTGCGTTAATGCCTTGGAGGGCCCTCTTCATGCTGCCTGGTTTCGTCTAGTGCTGGGTACTGTGACTGGGGAGTGGGGAGCCTTCTGGCTGCAAGGCGCTGGGGGTGGCTGGTTGGCGTGGAAGGCTGGAAGGAGGCTGGCAGTGGGGAAGGAGTGAGACGTGAAAGGGAAATGGATAAGGTTTAAGTATCTTGCTTTGCCATGGGGAGTTGAAATAGTTGGGCGTGGAGGAGAGTGATTCTCAGCTCTTTGGGACTGACTTAGTGAGCTGAGGTCAGACAGCATCGCTCTCTCAGTCTTGCACGCCTGGAGTGGTGAAGAGGGAAATTTTGTTGCTGCTAGTCAGTGCGTGGCGAGAGTAGCTGATGGGGTACCTCTGCCCTTATGTCATGACCCCCAAAGGTGTAGCTCGGGACCAACTGTCCTTCTCCAGCCGCCTTGCCTGTGAGGCTCTGCAGTTGCTTGCAGCCTTGGGAGGTTATGACAGGCTGGTCTTGTACAGTTTGGTGCTGCTTGCAGTGTGCTGCTGCTGCAGAGCACTAGTGGAACTGGTCTTGCAGGGAGTTGCAGCAAGACCAGTGACTTTCCTCACTCTATAGCAAGGAACCTGAGGCACAGACACCTGAGGGCTTTCCTCTGGGTCCACAGTGCAAATGGCTAGGGCTGGAAGGATGCCAGACTGTAAGTGTGTTCATTTCCCTCAAGGGTCTAAATAATGTGAGCTCAGCCCTGCTTTCTGCTGTTAATTGGAGGTCCCTTGCACTTGCTGGTTGCATTGAGGTAGTATTTCAAAGCAAAGACCAGATCTGTTTGATATGACGTTCAGTGAATCAGTCCAAACCCCCAGCTCCTGTGTGAGAATGTGGCAGCCTGAATGCTGGGCTCCTTCACTCAGGCCAGCCTTTGTGAGACCAGTATGACCACCTTTCCACTTAAGGGATTGTAACCACGTGTGCAAATACTTGGGTGTAAATGCTGATGAGGAAATGGATTTGCCTAAGCTGGTCCAAGAAGGTAGGGCTCTGGGGCAATGGGAAGGACCTGAGTGGATGATTAGTAGGGAGAGATCCTGTGAAATTTTGCCATCTGTGCTGTCTCCAGGACCACAGTAGCTTCCAATTGAATGTCAGTGAAGGCAGAACATACCAGCTGGGGGCTGTATTGAACATGCACAAGCTGGTTTTGTACTTCTGTATCAAGAAAGGTACAGTAAAACTGTAGTGAAGCCCTGCTAAAACTGTGCTTGATGTATACAATTAAGTTTGCTGCAGCTGGAAAGGCCAGATAAGCTATTTTTAACACAAGTGCAAAGGTAGCAATACGGGAAAAATGAGAGGAAACTTGGGTTCAGGTTTCTCCTGTGAATAATGTGCAGTAAATTACAAGGGTGCTGTAATCTGGGATCTTCTGACTCCTCAGCCAAGTGCCCAGTGTCATCTGTAGGTCTGAGCGTGGCTCCCTGTTGATGTGGTCAAATACCTTCCAGTCAGTATTATAGTGGCTTTAATGAATAGGAGAGACACTGCTGATACAACTTAAATAACAAGACAATAGAGCGATGAACAAACTAAATGTTGGGTTATTTCCTGGCCCTGTCACTGCTCGCTTCTACTTTTTTCTTTTTCGTTTCATTTAGAGACAGTGTAGTGGTCTCGGGTACCAGAGGTCTCAGTCCATGAAGAGTTGCTCTTTCAGGTCAAACTATTTGGCTACAGAGTATGATCATCCTGCTAAACCAGTGCCTCTTAAATCGACACAAAACTGCACCCCGAAACAAATGAAAGAAACCAATCCAGCCCTCTCTGGAGCTCACTCTTTTCAGCAGTCTGGTCTTCATCTATAATTAACAGCTCCTTACCTTTAGTAATCCCCTTTTGCCCCGCTTGCTTCTACTGGGGATGCTTTTTATGGGTAAGCTCTTTTTTTCTCTCCAGTTTTGCAGGTGAAATTGTAGAAGGCCCCAATGAAATACTGTAACTGCAATATGTGTGAGGGGTACGACTCCAATGGGCATCTTGCAGTAAACTCTGACGTGCAATTTCATGACAACTTGTCTGGGATTGCTAAGCAGACTGGATTTCTCGCAGCGATACTCAAGCCATCCAAATCAGTTTTCCTTGTAAAAGCTGTGCCTTCTTGAATTGTACATTGCTTGAGTTGTATTCTTTGTCTTTCTCCCTGATGTTTGAAGAAAGTGGGCTGAGTACTCCTCAAATATTTATTTCCCTCCCTATATGCAGACATTTACCAGCAAATCACTGTTTTGTCTACCCTACAAAACTTGATGACAACTGCAAGTGAAACTCAATTACAGGGACCATGAGAGAAAGTCAGAATTTAATGAGAATGCTGAAAACCTCTTCCTTCTTTGTGTTTTTGATAGGCATTTCAGTGCATAATGGACACAGGGTTTCAAAGACACTGTTGTTAAAGGTTCAGCATCTCATGCCATTTCAATTAAAGCCCCAAAGTTCTCTTTAAATGTTGCTTGGAACTCTTAAGAAATCTTATGCAAAAAGTAAAAGAAGAGGTAGGGATTGAGGCTAGTTAAGTTTGTAAGGTTTACTGAAATTAGTGTGGGTTTTTTGATGGAAAATGTGACATATAAAGAAATGTTAGGATGTCATACATATATAAAAAAAATGTAATATATTTTATCTATTACTTTTTTATATATAAATGCAGATATATTTATAGTTTAGAATATAAATACACATTTCTATATATACATATAGAAATACATATGTATATAAAATTATGTATGGAAACAGAAGATCAGGATCCACTTAACCCAACCTTTCAGGTTACTTGTCACCCTCCTTCTCCATCGTTTTAAGTAACCTCATTATCCCAGCAACATGAACTCTACTGAATACTTGATTCTTTGATAAGCTCACTGTGAAAGTTCTTAACTTCTAACCAGTGGTCTAAGCACCTCCCTCTCCTCTTCTTCCCTGCCACCCCCCTCCCTGTCTGGTGTGTGTAAAAGTTGCCACGTGGTATTGGCTTTCTGATCCCAGTATATCATTTACGGGATTCTTGTGATAGAACAAAACCTTCTGCAAATAATAATTTCTTTTCCTAGATTGCAAACATCTGGGTAGTATGTGTAAATGGGTAATTTATGAGTGTTTGAACAGCTTAAAGGAGGATAACCAAAGGTAGCCCTGAACAGCTCAGCACTCCTGATGACTGCTTTCCGTCTCATTGGCAGTGTGTGACTGAGCACAGCACTGCTCATAAGCAGGAGAGGAGGCAGGGGAGCGAGGAGGGAGTGGAGTGGACAGAGCAGGCTTTGGCTGTCCCGGTGAAACACCCTTTCTTCCTTCCCTGCATGTCTCCAAGACTTTGCAAACCTGTGACGGGAATTTGAGGCCAAGTGCTTTGAAATGCATCACGTTTTGGTGACTGTTCTGGGGACTCTAGTGGGCTTGTTGAAGTGGCATGTCTGTCATTTGTTCCACGGTCATAACGGATCAAACTCAGACTGTGCTATGGGTAGAAATCATTAAACCTTTTGTTCCTCTCTTTCCCCCTTTGTTTCTGAAAACTGTTGCTAAGGCCGTAACAGCAAATCCGTGCTTCTGTTTGCGGAGGGCTGTATTCTTTAGTGCTTTCCATTCCCTTTCCATTACAGGCCCAGTGCAAAAAGATAAAGTTGCAGGACAGAAGTTTATTTAAGCTTTACGCTCTTCAAAGGAAGATTTTAATGCATTCTGCCAGTTTTATAAGCCAATGAAGAGATGCTGGGGAAATTGAGCCACAAGCTGTTTTGTGTCACGGCAACCCTTATAGTAGTTTGGGGCAAAATAAAAATCAGGCTCACTCTGAAAGGCCTGTGTGAACTCAATTAAAAACTTAGACCAGTGTATAATAAATTTTCATTTTTCTTGGCCCACTTCCCAACATCTCATCTAAGCCCACAAGCCCGTGAACCACTGGTACTTTTTAGGAAAATTAGGAAATGGTCTTTATTAATTTTAATTTAAAATAAAATGTGGTTGTCTTTTTCTCACATGAATCTGATAATGAAGCAGTGCTGTATTTAGAACTGGGAATAAATTAGGTTAGACTAGGTCTTCCCCGGTCCAGAGAAGGAAAATGAGGTGCAGTAAGCTGCTTATTAGCTAGCAAGCTAAATATTTAAACATTCAGTAGTATGAGGAGGGCAAAGCCTGGTCGTGGCTTTTAACATGTTAGGGTAGCTTTTTTGCCTTTTTTTCCCCTTTTCTAGCCATTCCAGTCTGCTGAGATTTTGTTTTTTCCCCAGTCCCTGCTCCTGATGAAGGAAGCAGAATTTTAACCCTGTGACACCAGGAGATGCTTTTCGCTCCAGCTGCAGATTGCCTTGCCCCATCTGCCTTCCCCACAGGGCCACAAAGCTGAGCCCACCTCCAGCTGCTTCAGTAGGGCTGGATTGGCTTCTGCTTACTGGGAAGCACATCCCAACTTGTAGGATCTCTGGTTTGCCTTGGGTGGGGGTTCCCCTCTGCAGTATTTGTAATGAATATGCTGCTGGGCAGAAGGCAGAGCTCTTTCTGCTGGCTGGTCTGGCTGAAGTTCATTTATCATCAGTGCCCCGGTCTGGATCTCACTGCATGTGTGACAGGGAATCGGTTTGAGCATGTGGAGAGCGATGGTGCTGACTGCGAGGTCCCTTGCAAGCTCCTGGCGTAAAGTCCCGTTTAACCACACAGGCAAGCTGACCATGAAAGCCAGTTTGTTTTGAAACTGAAAACCTAACGAAGTAAGGGGAGAACATGAAGGGGATAATTGGAAAGTGGTGCCTCCTGGTTTAAAAACAGGAGAGAGGGCAACCACACTGACCCCTTTCTGTGTCTGATCATCTCTGTAGGAAAGATCCTTCTGGCGTTGTGACAGCAAAGGGTCAGTTTGAAGGGTTTCTCACCGTCACATGGGCGCATTGTAGAAGGGACCTGGCTTTAAGCTTCCTGGCTCTTAGTAGAATATAGATGAACCTGTCAATCAGCAACTGTATTTGATGATTGCATCTTTTTGTACTGGTTGGATTTTACAAGGGCAACGTGCCCTCCTGCGTTGTTTGTCGTCGGGGGTCTGCAGGAGATTAAATGGCTACATTTACAGAATGGAAAAGGATGAGCAAAAGACGATGCTATTAGTGACCTCCTTTTGCCCACTATCCTGCTTGCTGGAGACGCGCTCCGAGAGTACCAATGAAGGTTCCAGTTCAAGCTGTGGCTCAGAGCAATGGGTGTGTATGTCCTCCTCCTGTCTGCTGAGCCACTTGGTTATTCGGGGTGGGGGTGTCTTCCTACTGGTGCAGGGCTTATGGAGAATTGCTCATGCTATGTCTTCCTTTGAGCCAGTGAACACCTTTGATCTATCCGGACAACTTAAAAAAACATGTTTATACAGGTGTGATTAAAAATTGATTCAGCATCAAACTGAGTGAGATGAGGTTGGGGTAATTTTCACTGGGCACCTTTACATTCAGCTTTATTCCAACAGAAAAATAATTCTTCTAGGATGAAGTAGCTGTTAATTAAACAATAAGGCTGTAGTAATCCTGGGGTCTGTATTTTATTCCGTTTTCACTCCTTGGTTTTGTGTGTGCATCTTTGAGTTCACCTGGCTGTTTCCCCAGTTACCAGTAAAGAGTTAAACTCAAACAAGCAAGCTAGGAGGAGAATGCGTGTGCCAGTCAGGATTCTCAGCTAAATTGCTTTCATACTTTGTTTTTATAATATATTTGCTGCTTAGCCACATTTTGGCCTTTTTCCTTTTCTAACAAAAATCATTATGTGGGATAGCTCGTAGATAGTTCCTGCTTTCACAGTGACAACTCCATGCTAAAAATGTCCCTTGGCACAGGGATTGTTAACTGATGGCAATTTGTCTGCCTTTCTAGGGAGGGCTTTTTTCGGCACCAGCTATAGAATCTATGAAATAGTCGGGGGGGGGGGGGGCGGGGTGTTGGGGAAGTGTTTATCTTGTGCTGAAACTAAGAATGGACCAAGTGCTTGAGGAAAAGAAGGTATCAAATAATGAGCTGTAGATAATACTGAATCCTTTCAAGATCCTGGAGGAAGGTGTTTAGGCAGAATTGTGCGGCAGTCAGCAGGAAAAAATTGGCATTTTGTGAAATGCTACTGTAGAATAAGTTTCAAACGTCACTAAGTATCCATGTACATAGATAGCTTCAATTTCATATTTTTAAATGTTGATGATGGGTCTAAAAACGACATGCATTACAAACGTAAAAGTTTCTTTTTCCGTGACTCGAGCGTGGAGAACAAGTCTTTTTTTCCTCAATCTGAAAGCTGTATTTGTATGCTTAAAAGAATGAAGAATGGTATTTGAATATTCACAAAGTTTTATTAATATTTTATGGTGGAGCTTTTAAAAAGAGGGTTACACATACTAGTTCTTCTTTTTTTTTTTTTCCTGATATCTGTTAGAAGGGCATAGCAACACCATGCATTTGGATTTTCTGATCAATAAAAATCCCCCCTACCATAAGTGTGTATGTGAAATTGAGAACCTAATTAAAAGATTAACAGCATGTACAGTACTTTACCCAAAAGGCATGTGTTAATTTGTTAAAGCACTAAAGATTTTTATGCTGTCTTTTTTGACGCTATCAAAATATTTTCAGTGGAAGTGGTTGAACCTGGTCTCTTTATTATAAAATCTTCTGCAGAGTAAGATGACTTAATTTCATATCTAATTGCATAAGAAATTATAAATTATCTTTTCTAAGAGACCTATGACACTAAAACGCAGAATGAACAAATAAAACTGATTTGTTCTAGTACAAATGAAGATACATGACAGTATTTTTATTACAGACACCATTTGTTTGGGTTGAGTGTCTGAATATTTTACAATAAGATACAAAGTGCTCTTTATCAAGCAGTCATTCCAGCAATGCATCTTAAGGTGCTTTACAACTAATTGCCATGAAACAAAGAAACCCAAATCAACAAAACCAGTCCCACCCATAAAATAAAACCCTGTGCAGAATGGGGTAAATCTGTTCCAAAGGAAAGATTTTTTATATGCATTCATAGAAGCAGTGGGCTCTGCCTCTTGGATCACACATGGAACTTCTGTTCGTAGTGGGAAGACCTGTTGATTTCCCAAGTGTGTGTCACCTCAGAGAAAGGTGACTTGCTGTATGTAAACCGGTAGTTTCCAGCTAGGTAAGAGGTGCCGCAGTCTAGACTAGATCACAGGCAAAGGATTGCAAGTATGGTTCCTAGGGGGGAAGCAGGATGGATGTATAGGGCACTGTACTGGAGGTGGGCATTTCCCTGACGCAAAGGGAAATGGTCCTGCTGTGGACCGTTAGTGCCTTGTAACCCGAGGGGCTGCCGTGGTGCTGCAGTTAGGATTTTCTTCCCTTCTGGGGGCTTCTGGAGGAATCTTGAACAAATCCCCTGTCCTGCCTGCCCCTAAAGCACAGTCAGTAGGTATTCTCCTTGAGAAACAACTGGGCATTTACCAGTACAAAGTGATGTTTTACTCTAAGAATTGAATATTATCCTTAGGGCACAAATTGGTAGAAACCAGCAATTATTAAAGATCTGTCTTTTGTAACTCCTTTCCATGGAATTTTAGTCTGTCGTTGAAAGCTTAAAATAGCAAATTTACCATTTTGTACTGATCTGTGTCAGTGGTGGTGCCAAGGCTGTTGGAATGTTACTGAGTGTCTATTTAACCCGATTAGATTAAAGCCTATTACATTATTTAGTGCAAGTATATTGTTCCTAAAGGGACATATTAATATTCTACTGACCTTTCGAGGCTTGAATTAATAAATTTATCACAAGGATTAATTTGGTGTTGTATAAGAGAGATATTCTTTTATTTATTTATCTAGAAGTACTTTCATTATGACGTTTACTGATACAAAGCTGCTTCTGTTAAGCTGTTATTCCCAGATACTAAAAGACCAGTGCCAAGTTGTCTAAATCCCAACGTATATACGCATTTATGAATCTTTCTAGCAGGGGGCCAGAAGGGTAGTATGGCACTTTGTAAAGGCAAGCAGGGAAGAAATGTAATAGTTTTTAGCTGGAGAACTTCCATGGTCTTGTTTGAGTGATAGGAGAGGAAACCACAGCATTTATGGTGACATGTTGATTACCCTTTTAAAAAACACTTATGCCTAATAATTGAAAGTGATTTCAATGGCGAGGTTAAGGAATATTTTTAGTATCATAAAAGCATGGGATGCTTCCCCCCCTTATCTTTCTGTAACAGAATTGCATTTTGCAAGGACTTTCTGTGTTTTACAATTTTGAATGGGTGTGTGTACAGGAAAGCGGGGAGGTAAAATGCAAAAAGCAAGAGAGACACCCAAGAGAGCAAGTGTTTCTATGCTGTTTGTAATTGCAACGTCAGGTCTCAGCGAGGGACGGCTGTGTGATTTTTGGTAGTGCGGGAAGCACCTGCATCATCTCACTGAGGTACAGCAACTCCCCTATCCCACCCTTCTCCTTCCCCTTCCTGTTGAAGTGAGGTGGGGGTGGAGTAGCAGGTACAGCAGTAGGGCTGACGTGGCACTGTGGTGCCCCATGGTTGCAACATGGATTTTGTGGAAGGAGGGGCTGTTACAGAACAAAATTGCCATCAAACATCCCTAAGAATTCTCCTGAAGCCTTCTCTTTTTTAGCTGTCTCTCTTGTGCGTAAACTCTGGCTTTGCATGTAAATGTGAGGGAGATGGAGAAATCTTAGCTGCAGATGGAAAAAAACCCCAGTGTCTTGATATTTTAAAAAATCCAGAATTAGAAGCAGATAAATTTATGTAGCCTTTGCACCATAATAATGTGGAAAGACCTGACACAAAGCCATAAGGCTTTTTTCACAGATTCAGTTGTCTGGAAGTTGTGCAATGCTGTTTAAACAGAATGACTTTTAACAGATCGCAATAAATTTAAAAAAAAAAAAAAAAAATCATGTTTTCACCAAGGATTACATGATGGCAGTGCTAACTCCCATGCAATTAATAGACAGTGTGTACTTTGTTGCCTTTGAGTGCTTAGCATTTTGTCTAGATTTTATCTGGCCACGTAGCCAGGAACTGGGTATGGGTGCAACCTGCTGTACACGGAACTGTATCGAGGACTATTAAAACCATCCTATGGGCTGTATGGCAGGATGTGGATCTCAATTTGCATTTGCAGCAACATAGCTGTAGCGTGCATACTCTGTAGTAGACAGGCAGCCCCTAGTCCATGTATTTTTAGATACAAAATGTAATTGGTTTATGACAGAGTAACTTCTTGTATCGACATGGCGTTTGTCTTTTACAAAACCCGCAGTTATTTTCCCAGAGCAGTTGTGAGGTGCCGTTTGTAGCTTCACAGGAAAAAAGACGGAATGTATTCCAATTTTGGCATGGATTGTTGGCCCCTTGGGTCAGGTCTCGTGCTGTAGCAGCTTTGTACAGGAAGGCTGGTCCTGGTTTCCCCTGATCTCATACACTTTTTACATCCAGCCAGTTGTGTGATGTAGTATTTGGGGGGAAGAAGATGCTGTCTGATGCAAGGAGTGATGAGTTTAAATCTGGAAGCAACAAAATTCCTTATTTCCATGCTTGCTGGATGAAGTCTTTTATGTAACATACTTTGTAGAAAAAGGGCTACGTTTGTACAGAAGGAGGTGCCAGAATGCTAACAGAAGTATAGTAGCTCATCTGATGGGTGGGACAGACTTCTGTGTGCTATTTGGTGACAAAATTAACCCTGTGTGGGAGTATAATACCTAGCATTGTTAATTCTTGACATTTTCATTTTCCTTCCCATACTTCTGGAGTTCTTGATGAGGGGAGCTTCAGGTTCTCTTAAAAAATTCAATGTATAGACCTAAATAATAAAATCGTAGAGGATTCCATCAGAAGCTTGTGCGCGTGATCCTGCCTTTGGCACCAGAACACGGAATAGAAAAGAATCCAAGCATTTTAATTTGCTGGGAACAAAAAGAAGCTCGTTGGTAACTTCGGGGTATGGTATTGCTCGCTGAAGCACATTACTTTGCGGGTGTGCAGGCATGTGACAGCGTGATCGTACGTGGGTCTGAGTTGGTTTCAAACACGCCTGGGGCCTCCTGTGGCCCTTTCGTTATTTCTGAGCCTTTGGCACCGAGTGCGGCTGGGGGATGTGTGGAGATGGGGAAACGAGAGAACTAGATATTAGAATTCAGTAGCAGATTTAAATTAAGCAGAAACCTCAGTATATTATAAACTTGTAAGGCTATATATACAGTATGGCATGTGGCTGGACCATAGTCATGCTCAGCAAACCACTGAATATTATAGGACAGTTCAGATGTTTTCTAATTCTTCCCAGAAAAAAGAGGATTTCAATACTGAGTAGTAGCACATTACCCCGTTCTTACTTATCGGCAGCACAGCAATTTGAGCTTGCAAAAATAACAGATGAGATATTTCCCTGAAACTACATATCTTGTTTAGCCAGTTACTGATGTTCTGGCAGAATAGCACAGGGACTGACAGAAACCGGGGCTGAAAGTGGCTGAAGGGAGCTGATGGAGTTTAGCGAAGGTTATGGCAAAGCAGTGCTCCCCGTTAGACGTCCTGTGAAGAGAGAGGGTTTTGCTTACTTAGTAGGAAGAGTTAAGAACAGAAGTGAAAAAGCTGGTGCCTCTGAAAACTTAGGTGTAAGGTGCATACCTCAGAGTCAAACATTCTTTGCGATGGTGGAAGCGTAAGTGCAATGTTCTGGTACTACTGTGGTAAGGCCAAAAATGGAACTAGAAAAGTTTGTCTTAGTGACAGCTAAGTGGAATGAGAAAGTTAAACGGGCATCCAGTTATGTGGAGCCCAAAATCAGCACACACAGTGCTGTTGGTGTTCATTATTGTTGGTGCTGTAGCTTCAACAAGGAATTCTTTACAGGAAAATGAAGCCATGTTTTAGGTTGTAAGGGTGTAAATGCTTATGAAGTCAGTGGAGTTTTCGATTTCCACTGGTGCCATTGAGGGCAGAGGTTGCAACATGATTTTTATTTCCAGATGTATCTCAAGCTACATTTCAAACTTGTTTTATATGAAGAAGTAAATATTCTGTTGGGAAGCAGGTTGGGAGCATAGGTAACACAGCTTCAGATACGTTTATCGCTACAATTGGTAACTACTGTTTATTGTTTGCTAAGAGTTTGTTTGGGGTGTTCTATCCACAATTTTTCAGCTGTGTCCTAATATGGAAAAACAAACTCAACCCAGCTATTCTGGAGTTATTTAGCTACAAATGGGATAGACCCAAGCCATTTTACTACAGAACGGTTTTCCTGATATGAATGCCATCCGTTTGCAGGAAACTTTTTGTTTAAGCATCTTCAGAGTTATTTGATTATTTTTTTAATAATACATCATAGAAGCTTGGGTTTGGGTTCTTGCTTGCTTGCGTGAATACCCGAGATACAGTGACTTACACTGCGACAACAAAATAGAAATTACTTTTAGGAGCCCTCCTACTTCTGCAGTGTCATGGAGAAGGATGACCAGTGACCTCAGAGGACAGAAGCATGGGAGCCTTGATACTGAATGTGGGGAGGCATGTTTGGTTTAATATATGTAAGATTTGACTTGGTTTCAAGCACTTCTTAAGACTGGAGGAAGGAGAAAGCTGCAGAGAGTAAGGAGACACATGAAGGCTGAGGTTAGAAGACTTACAGTAGGCTGTGGTGCTGCTTTAGTTGTGTCTGTGTGTTTGACTGAAGGTGGGGGTGGCAAATATCCACCTTTTTTGGCAAGTACTGAGAAGTTATTCTTTAACCTGACTAATACGTGTGTGTATGTAAGAAGGTTTTAAAAGAAGGGGAAAAAATTTGTTAATTTGGACTATTTGTGGTTGAAATATCATAAACACTTGGATGTAATAAGAGAACTACAGTAACTTTTTGTTTTCAGAGAACTTGTTAGAAATATTACTTGAAATTAAGATTCATATGTTTTTGCAGAGGAGCTTTCTTTGTGAGGTTTTCATGTGAAAGCAGGGTTCCCTGACTAACTGCATCCATAAGTCAAGATGGTGCCTGTTTTCTTTGGAGCTTAGGGTAGAGTTTTGTTTCGAAAGCATAAGGTGGTTAGTACTTCTCTGTAGACTTTTAAATAGTGCACAAATGCACAAGATTTTTCTTTGATTGACTTTTTTTAAAATTTATTAACAAGGTGGTCATGTAGGAACGTTCATCAGAAGCTTTAGAAATTGTGGGAGATTTATGATGTCATATGATGTTATTACAGCAATACAGTGTAAAACTTCAGAGCAACCACTGCCTGTTCAACCAGGGTGAATAGTGGAGCATTCATTCACTCCTGCCAAGTCCCAACATCAAATATTCCACCAGGCTCTCTTAAACCAGAAATTGTGCCTATAGGAACATGTAGTGAGAAGTTACGCTTGGGAGGGTGTAATCGGAGTACCTCAAAAGGAGTGGTAGATATTTCAATTCCCAGAAGTCGTGGTGGTAAGACTAGCACAAAAGCTAGAGGCTCTCTGAGGTAAAAGCTCCTCAGAAGGAAGTGGCTGAAAAAATCTTGGTTAGCTTGTGGGGAGCTTGTGAGAACAAGTACTAGAGGCCAAATTCTGCTCTGTTACACCATGCTACGTTTGGACCAGCGCCAAGGACGAGCGCTTTCCCTGCTGTGACTAGACTGGGGAGAGTACAACTCTGATGGGCCTGAGCAACCAGTGGCTCTACTCTAAACCACACGTAAAATAAGTTTAGCAATCTTGGACTGTTGAACAATGATTCATTTTATAATATGACCACAAAATGTAGCTGAGTTGGTAATGATTGCTTCAAACAGCTCAAGAAACTGAATGAGCAAGGAGGAGTCGGGATTACCCTTAGCCCTACTAAGTGTCCTTGTTGGGCCGGAGGTCAAGGCTTCCTGGTATAGCTTTTGCCCAGGGCTGCACAGACAGGCAGGGGAGAGCTCTGCCTGCCATACACAGACCAAGGTCCCACTCTTCAGTGGAAAACGTGCTTTAACAGCCACCACTGTATACTAACACTTAAAATGAAAGGAAATGTTAAGTCTGCTGCGTGTTCCTTGTTCCGGATGTTAACAGCTGTATGGCAAACACATCTATAGTATAAGAGGGAGAGGAAGATACAAGCAAACTTTCACAGCCATCCTTTCATATCTGTAATTACATCCAGACTCAGCAGCAGTGTCATTTCATTTTCCAGAGGAGTGTGGCAGCCACTGAAGTGAAATTTCTTGGTGTTTGATCCCACACGGTAGAAAAGGTCCATTGTGCTCTGACCTGCTTTAAAACAAACCGTACCAAACCGTGCATGCATGCTTAAAGAGTCCCCCCTTTTTATAGACAACTGCCATTTGTTGCAAGGGTTGCTATGGCAAACCGGGGCAGAAAATCCTATCTCGATGTTAAAGCAAAATACTTCAAAATTGTAAGGAGACAGATTTTGAGAATATAAATTAATTAAATGGCAGTAATTGCATTATTGCACTGTCTTGCCAGGGAAATAGCTATTCCCGTGAGAGTCTATTACTGTGTTAGGTCTTGAAGCAGAGTGTAATTTTTTGAAAGTGCTTTAGCTTTTCCAAATCTGTCTTTCTGCTTTTATTTAATTCTAACTAGTGGTAAACAGCAGCTTAGGCCTGCGAAGGTGGTCATCATCTTGCTTGCTTGAGTTCTTAAAGCTGTAAGAAGACTGAATAAGCATTTACAGTTTGAGCTTAAATTGGCAGAAGTAAATAACTTTAGCTTCACCAATCTGGACCTAGTAGCTGCTTGATCATTTGGCCTGTTGGGATCAGTGTCTTTGGACTCAGATGGGAAACATTAGGCTTCTCCCAGATAGGAGTCCTACAGCTATCTGATGTGCCTTTTGCTCCTTGACTGCTGAAGAGGCAAAGAGTCAGGCAGGTAGGAGACTTCTATGGTACCTTTCTTCATTTGCAAGGGAAAAAAAAAAAAAAAGCTTTTTTAATGTTGCTTTATTTTTTTTTCTTATGTCCTACTTAATGCCTCTGACCTCACTGTAGTTGTGTCCTCCTTCAAATCCCCAAAGGAAGGATAAAGAGTACACTTGAGAAACAGGACTGATAAACTGGGTGCAGCCTAGCATATTTTTAGTCCAATTAGAAAAGCTGCTTGGAAATAGTTTTTCTTTTAATGCTGAAAATGGGCAGTTCTATATCTTTACACCTACCATAGTTACTCATTAGAGTATTTCCTTACATTATTAAGTGGGACCATGTTATGGCCCTTTGATAATGTTTGTTGAGAAATGAAGGCTAAAATGCCCACTTCCCACATCTGAAAGAGGAATTCAGGTTTAAGAGGAGAAAGAGATTGATCCCCTACATATGAAGAGAAATGAAAAAATGTTTTTTTCTAAATATGTTATCTTGGACCACGAAGAGCCTTGCTCAGTTGATCCAGTGAGAGAAGTCCTTTCTTTAGGTGTTCTCCAAGCATTTTTGGCTGTTGCTGGTTCATCAATCAGCCTCTGGTTGGCTGAATGCGGGCACAGATCAATGACTGCGTTGATTATGCCAACATTGCTGGTTTTATGAATTGCCCATCTGCTGTTTGCTTTTGTGTGCACATTAAGAATCGGGCAGCAAGAGCATGGCAGTAGCCTAGGATTAATACCTGTATTAAAGTTCAGGAACTCTTGAGTCTTCTCAGTTTTGCCACTGCTTATTTGTCTTCAAGAAGTCACCTTTGGGTGTGCTACTAGTACAGCTTGCTGCAGTTGGTTGTGTTTGTGAATGGAGGTAAATAGGTGCTTCCGTCCAACTTTCAGAGTTCATTTTAGTGCATCAGGGGTATCATTTTGTACATTTTCCCTTGGTTCCTGAATAGGCAGTAGACTGTCCAGTGCATCCAAGGAATGGAATGGAATGGAATGGAATGTAACAAAGCTGCTGCGTTGTGGATTGAATTTGATATGTTTGGGAGAGGGACCAGGAGCTTCCCAAATGGGAATTAAAAATGAAAAAGAAGAGAAACATAACACTGTTTATAACTGGCTCAAGTCAGCATCCTCATCTGGAACTGGCCAAGTCTAATTCAAGATGCTTTTCATGCCACAGTGTTTGCCAGCTACCTCTTAGACTAAGGCATTTGTAGTGATTCAAGAGTTCAACTCTGTGTTAGAAAAAGAAAGGCACTTCTTGTGGAATATCATTAAAAGCTGAGCCAAGTTTTTTCTTATTTAACTTAACTGAATCCACTGTCTTTCCTAGTATTTTGTGCAGCAGCATTATTCTTTCTTGTTATGCTTATCATTATTTAGTTGAGAGGTTTTTCACTGCATTACCTGAGTTAAAATCATCTTATGTTCAAGGCTAAAATTAAGGAGTTTTGAAAACCTGGGTATTCTGATTGTCACTAGTGCAGAGATTAGGTATAGATGACTGAATGCTTTGAAAGGGAGCTGTGTATCCACTTATCAGCTTTTCTTATCTTCATAAAAGTGACAAAGAATCAAATAATTTTAAAAATATAAAAGAGGTTAATTGAAAACTACTTTTCCATACATGTTGCAGTCATTCCTTATGGGTAAACATATGCATAAAACATTGTAACTACACCCACAACATTCATTCTTATTAGATGAATATGCTTTTTTATACAAACTCTGCATGGTGAGTGAGTAATTTCTGATCTTAAATTCTACAGTTTTCCTCTGTGGTTACAACCAAAATTATACAGATTCCCTGTGTAGAATTATATCCCGAACTACTTTCCCCCAAGGTATTTTTAAACTTTTCTGCCTAAATTACGTGCATTATTTTAATTACAGCCCGTAACAATTGTCTGGAAGCTATTGGTTATTATGCCAGTCCGAGGTGCCCACTTAAGTCCTTTTCTTCTCGCAATTAACAAAATAATAATTGTTTCAAAGGCAGGCAGAGATATGAACCCCAATCAAATCCTTGCAGGCATGTCATTATCGTAGCAGGGGAAAGCAAAGGAGCAGGTCCCTCCCTGGGCGAAAGCATCGGGAAGAAACGGGTGGTTGTATTTGTTTTGGCAGGCTGAAGCTGTTGTGATCCTGGAGTCCCAGCCAAAACCAAGTGAGCTTTGAGTTGACTTGAGCCATTTCGCAAATGTTTTTGTGAACTCTTGCTTTTATTTTTTTTTTTATTCCCCATATTGTTTTAATTATACTTCTCAGTGCTGGGAACATCACACCAGATCTTCCATGTTTCGGGATTATTTGTGAAAGGATTTCTCATCAGCTAGTATCCATTATTTAAAAAAATCTTCATTGGTTGGGTTAAAATCTGAGCTCAGATGTGTGATCACATAAGGGAAAATTCCGTGGAGACTTTGAGAGGAGTGAAGCCCCCTCCTTAATACTTTTGTCTAACATATGTCACTGTATTAAAAATAATTACTTTGGTTCCTTAGAGGGGAAGCGGAAGGGTTTTTTTTAAACTTGGAATTCTGTATTGAGTAGGCAAATAAACTCCTGAGATTGCTTTCATTTGAAAAAGATATTTTAAATGGTACCTTTTACTTGAATGTTGGCCAGTTTAATTTAGATTATTGCTTCTGACAATTAACCTCGTGTTGGGCTGCACTTGTCTCATTAGCAATGTGGCGAGTGATGAACTTGGATTGGTGAGGGCTCAGCTCTCACCTGGGAAACTCACCCACCGGGGCTGCGCTGCTGCTCCGACAATTAACAAATCCACGTAAAGGCTGTCCGTGGAGGGCTGGGGCTGGGGGATTAAACAAATATATTCATACTCTTACCAAATTCATTTAGCGGTTTTGCTGGGAGAGAAAGTTAAACAGCAGAGGAGCCACGGGCATGGGACTTAAAAATATGTTGTTTCAAGTTGATCTGGTTTTGATGTTCTCCTGTTTCAACTTTTTTTAGTTTGAGACAGAATTTCTTCTTCAAAATTTATCTGCTTTAAAACCAAGTTTTAAGTAAGAAGGGAATAGAGTGATAGCAAGTAAGGATAGGACTAAATAATTAAAGAATAAAATTCTTAAATTCTGTTTTAATGTAATGCTTCATCTGCCAGGAAATGATCAATTGATTTGTTTTTCATTTAAGCAAAACCAGTAATGTAAGTTGTGGTTTCATGAACCGATTTCCCTGCCATTTCTTCCCCTGATTTTTACCCATTGAAGCAAAATATTACTTACTTGCACAGTCTACTCATGTGTTGTGCAGGGAACATTCGGGAAAAAATGTCGTCTTCTGGTCGTGATTTGATGAACAAAAGGATTGAAGATAATTTTCTACAATGACTAAGAAATAATGACTTTATCAACTCCATATAGTTGAAGGCTTCTCATCTAAATATCATCAGAGATTGACTACTGATGTTCAAACCCCAAGATGAAATATGAAGGATTTTCTGGCATTACTGGGAGAAAGAACTGAAAATAAGATTTATTTATTTTCCCCCGAAGAATTTTTTTTCTTCTTACATTTTTAATTTCTTAGTTATACCAACATGCTGCGTATCTGTGTCTAAATTTACGTACATATGTATCGACTGTATGGTGTCCAGAATTAATAGACATATCTTTATATGTGGGAAGGGGGAAAAGTGTTAGTCTCTTAAAGTGAGTTTTTTATTTTTTCCTTTAAATTCATTTTGCATTTTATTGTATCAGCTCCCTACAAATACTTCACTGCTTTTGCTGTGAAACTCCGTAAGGGGAGCATGATTTAAACTGACGGATCTGTTCTCTCCCGTTATGTGGCTACACATATAATACTTGCAGCCACTTAAAAGGTATTATACATGTTATATAGAAATAGCTATTCCGTTGAATATTTAATAATGTATATATGAAAACTGACCCAGAAGAGACTATATGAAAAAAAAAAAGATTTGCTCTGACAGTGAAGTGGGTTATTTTAGTGGAGAAAAGAAAGGTTTTTTTTTCTCCTTGACTGCAGGGAGAGATGGGTCTGTGCAGCCGGCCAGTTAAATGTGGAGCCCATATGTGCACAGTGAAGAAAGCTAACGCTGAGGTGTGAATGTGGCTGGCAGAGATCGCTGTGCCTGCCTGCCATGTTCTT
Organism: Rhynochetos jubatus; assembly: GCA_027574665.1. Classification (NCBI taxonomy): domain Eukaryota; kingdom Metazoa; phylum Chordata; class Aves; order Eurypygiformes; family Rhynochetidae; genus Rhynochetos; species Rhynochetos jubatus. Next base: position 13,986,716 of record CM050654.1, on the reverse strand, counting down.
TTCTCATCTACAAGGGTGGCTTCACACTGTCCTGGGAGCTTGTATCTTTGTGTTTTCTGGGCCGCTGTGCAGTGTACAGGCTGAGTGGTGGGTACCCTTGGGCACAGCTCTCATGGAGCTGGTATCCCTTGCTCATCCCAGGAGTCTAGACCCATGGCAGTCCCTAGAGATCTCCTCTTCCTCTTGTTTATAAATTTGGGTAACATGCATGGTCAGAATATGGGAAGAGAAGTCATGACTCAAGCTAAATAGAGTGTACGTCGTTGCCTTGGGGTAGGAGGAGGGGATATTAGAGGTTTGTGGTCTGGAGATTTATTCCTGTGGAGCTAGGAGGAAGGCTGACCATCATGCAGAGGTGGGAGAAGTGTGGTGTGGGAGGGAGGGGAAAGGCGACAGTGATGTGGCCCTGAGTGGGTGGGTGAGCAGGCACTGACTAGCAGAGCCGCTTGCCATGGGGGATTCTTAGCCAGGGTTGAAATCATCTGTGATTAATCTAGGCTCTATTTTAGCAGGAAAGAAAACCTATTCATTTATTTGTAAAAATGAAAAGTGTTTTCTTTGCACAGAAGGAGACCTTTAGGTCTGGCAACAAGGTTGAGACCATTTTCTGACTGGGGCAGTTGTTGGTGGAGGGTTCTGCTGGCTCACTGAAGCTGATGGAGAGTGTGCACCATTCTTGCCCATCAGCCTGTCAAGTCTACCTGTCTCTAGAGAGATAGGGCACACAAATTCCCTGCTGGCAGAAATCACCTCAACCATGGTAACAGCATAATTTTGCAGTTCTACCAAGATCTTCTAAAGTTTTGGTTGTGATATTTTGTTACATTTGCTTTTTTTTTTTTCTTTCAACATAAAAATTACTCAAAAGATGCTTCAGATGTGACATTCCTCGTATTTGACCAGGGCACATGCAGGCACATGACACGGCTAATCTTATTTAAGCAGGGCACGTGCAAGCACATGACACAGCTAATGGAATAGGAAGCCTTTCGCACACTACACACCTGGATAAAAGCTGGCTTAAGTCCGTAATGTTTTGAAATTGATACCTCCATTTCATTGCTGTTTGTGAAGGGCTTATGTTAGCACAGCCTAAAGACAGTATTTCCATTACAAATGGTTATCTTAGTTTCTATAAATTAGCAGTGTTCTTTTAACATTTCCAGATGAGGGGCCTCCAGATTTTCGGTTCTCTTCTTTGGGCGTGCAGTGAAAAGCATTTCACCTCAGAGTAGGTAAAGGAGGTAACACAGGCCAATATTTTGGGCCACCAGTAGTAAGATTACTCCTGATTGTGAAGACTGGGTAGAACATAATTTTCAGCATGACTTGATTGAACAACTTCTCAAGTTTCATGAAAGCAACTTGTTTAGTCTGGAACAGTGTATCTAAAGAAAACCATTTCTCACAAAACCTTATACACCCATCCATAATTCATCCACTTTATTTAATATTTAAGATTATTCTCCTAGATTACAATTTTAATGGTGTTGCTTTGACCTTTTACAGCTACACCACAGTTGTGCCTGGTAACACTGACTGGGACCTTTATTGCATGAACTCTTAAAACGAGTTTTTCTGTGGTAAACTGTAAGCCAGGGCCATCGCCTGGGGAATGTGAGAGCTATTTTAATGCTGATAGGCTCCTCTGATTGGATTTTCATCCACCATAAACTCAAATGTGACATGGAGAAAGGGGGGTATTTCTGAGGCAGTGGATTTTTCCAGGTCGACATGCGTTACGATGTATGTTTGGTCCCCTCCTAAAGTGCTGCTGATCAAAAAGACTGGCAGAAAAGCTGCACTGCCTCCTCTCCAAGCGCTACAGACCTGGAGAAGTGCTGGAGCATCGCATGTGGTGGGTGTGCCACATCACCTCTTTACTTACCTTTTAAATGGTTTTGAAGTCTGAATTATCTTAGTATTTGAGGCACCTCAGACTTCTGAGACAATTCTTTAGTAATAAAGTTTCTACTTACTCAGAAAGTATTTCTTTGCAGTTTATACCTGTCTTAAGGCCTGCGGTACGAAACAGCCAGTAATACTGCGTGTCTCCAAATGAACAACAGGCTTTGGGGGAGTAAAATAGACTTTCAGTAAGATACAGATACCCACAGTGCAACCCACGTCCCACCACCTGAGTGAGTGCCAAGTGCAGGGAATAGTTATTGGCTGTGGGAAACGACTGTGTCGGCAGAAACCAGATTGAAGCTTTTCCTCCAGGGTGACCTTTGAAATCAATCAGATTGTGAGAACGACAATCCTCCCTAAGCTGCCTCTGTGTGGTGCTTGCAGTGCTGGTAGTGCTCCCTCAGCGCTGACGTTTACTGTGGGTCCCTGCACGAGTAAGGAGAGGAGGATACGTCTGGATTATTGGAGAGTCATTCTGCATGTTCTTTCGGGAATGTGTGTGCGTGCAGGGTCTTCATCTTCCTGCATAAGACATCGGGAAGTACTGTTATTTATATCTTATTATCTCCTTTACCATGATGTTATTAGTGGAAATCCCTGGACAATTCCTGTGTATGGTGGTACAGAGGAGAACGCTGGCAGCAGTGTAGGTGGTACCTTGTGGTGAAATGCCTCTTTTGTAGATTCCAGAGATTTTCCAGTATTAGTACTGTGTTCTGGAATAAGGCATCATCCCAGTGTATCTTTATTTAACAACATTCCCCAGAACTGTGACTGGGCCTCTGGATTCCCTTTCTGCTTACACTCATGTAGAAGCCGTGAATGTGTAGGCCCAAGACACCCTGGGCTTTTGGACATGATTAGAAATTACAGACTTCCCTCCCTTTTTTTCTTGAAATACCAGTGTGTGGGGTGTTTCAGCTCTTTGCATTGGAACATGAGACATGGTTTAGGAAAGAGCAAGAAGTGATGAGAGCACTGAGCTTTGGAGGAATGGAATTCTGGTACGATACTGGTGTAGTACAGGAGTGTGTGTATTGAACAACAGCTCCTCTCATCAGAAGAGCTGTCGCTGGGGCTGTTGTGATAAGCTATCTCTTAAGGTGTCTGCAGTGCCACAAAGAAAGGTGGCCTGGTGTGTTGCCTTCCAGCTTGGAGGGTCGTGAATCACTGTGAGCTACTTACAGGGGAAGTACCGGGATCTCAGAAGGTACTAGAGCTCTCCACCATCTCAAGAGGGTGTTTGCACTGACACCAACACTTGATACTTTATTGAGTCTTGCAGTGTCTGATGGTGTCCATTAAACTCCTCTGCTGGTTGTGGCTGGGGTAGAGGTAATTTTCTTCATAGCAGCCCCACAGCTTCTCTGTCCTGTGATTACATGAGAATCTTAGCTGCTACACAAAGAAGCAGTAAACTTCTGGAAATGCTTGAAAACATAGGTGCTGCAAACCTCCAGATCCAAAAGGTGAATAACTCTTTCCAGCCTTTGCCACATGCACAGAAAATTATCATTCCATTAAAAAAAAAAAATAGTTCTTTCTGTCTTTCTATCTTTCAGTCTTTTGTTTGCAAACTGACTAACGTGAAGATGAAAATGCTAAGAGGATCCAAAAAGGATCTGGTGGCTTTGTAGGGAAATAGGTTCAGTTCTAGGAAGATGTGGGCTAAGAAAACAAATCTGGGTTCATCTCAGCATAATGTGGGCTCATCAACAGTACAAGGGAAAACTATTTTTTCTGAGTCTGGTAAGAGTTCCTGCTTGCTCTGAGTCATCTCCTCTAGTGGTGAACTACAGTCTGGGTTTTGCTCCTTTGTTTTCTGTTGATAGGAAATGTAGCGTGGTTCAGTAACCAGCAAAGCTTTATTTAGGCTTGTCAGAAATGCAGAATTGTTTTGCTCTTCCTTGGAAGGAAAGAGGGAGATGAGGAACCTGAGAATCAGGTTATTGACTGAAGTGAGTATCAGCAGAGGAAAAATTTCTATTGAATTTAATTGAATGTCTCTGCATTTATAATGCTGCCCAAATTAGGGTCTGGGATTACTAAAATGTATTTTGAAAACAAATATTGCAACCTTAAATATATTATTCACTGTCTCTCTCTAGTAAATAATTTTGTAAAGAAGGGGAAAGGTTTGGTCCTTTGCCTTTTACCTGTCTGTGAGCTCTGAGGGAGACCTAAGTCTGAAGATCAACAAACCCTCAGTCTTTGGTCTGTCACATACCCTTAAATACAAGTGTGTGTGCACATCGACATATGGAGAATTTTGCTTCCTTGTAATTTTTTAATTAAAAAATGCTAGAATACAAGTCTTACCTTCTTTTTTAACTGCTTCATGGTGGATCTAGTTCTTAACTGGATGTTCTTAAAGATACTAGGATCAAGCCTATGGACATTGTCTTGTATGGATCGGGATATGCTCTTACCTAGTGCAGCTACAGAGAGTGAAGGACTTCTGAGTCCCATTGCAGAGGTAACAGCAACCATACCTTCGCATACTGCGTTCATGTTGAATTAGTGGAAGCAATCATCGTTTGGGGTTTTCAGCAAAGTCCTCAATCCCTCTCTTTCCTCAGCAAGACATGCTTTTCTATCCCGCTGGTTAGATGCTGTCCTACTAGTTCTTCAGTTGTTCTTGTTGGTTTTTTTTCATGGAAGTCAAGATCAGAAAGTCTGGTGGGAGGAAAGAAAAGACAGAAGGCAAGCCAAAAGTAGTAATTTAGTGAAAAAAATGTTCTGCTAGTCTTTATACAGTGTAAGGAAAACCCCAGAAGACACAAATCTTAAGATGAAGAGATTAAGCTGTTAAACTACATAGGCCAAAATATGAATCTGCATTCAGTTTAGGGGTTTGTGCAGCACAGCACACTGTGTGTCCTTATTTTTCTTTGGACTTGAGACCCATGAATTTTCAAATCTACTTGTAGTTGACACAAAGGTAGTTGGCTACTGTATGTCTGCAGTCTGAGCCAGACTTTCTGCGCTCTCTGTAACTGTTCTTGTGAGTAGGCAGGATATTCAGATTCATACAAGGCCAAACAATGTCCGTAGGCTTAATTCTAAGCCTATTAGCCTCTACAATGCCCTATTAGCAATGCTCTTTTATAACCTTTAAAGTGTGTTTTATGTATTCAGTTGCAATGCCATGTTATTGTGCTTTTTTCCTGCTCAGTGGGCTGTCGTTCTGTGTGAAGCTTATAGGCAGGCATTGAAGCTGGGTGAACTGGAGGAGTTTGGGGCACTGGCATTTTTTAACAAAGATACATGTTTTTCCTCAAAGAAGGAAAACATGTTCTGTCTTTCCCTCACTTCTCCATGTGAAATCATCACACTATCAAATCCGAGAGAGGCTTCTGGAGGGTGGAGACCAAAGGCTGTCCACTCAGGTGCCTTGTTCTCCTTGCTGGGGGCATCTTGAGTGTTGGAATGGCAGGAAGCCTACAAAGGAGCTTGGAAAGCAGGTGTTTGTGTAAAGTACTGGTCCTTTTACTCATGTGCAGCCCCTTGTACATCCTGAGGTGACAATACAGTCACCAAACCTGGACTTTGGGCCAAGACAATCCAGGCGTCATTTGTGGCTGTTAAACATGTAGTGAGGAAAAGCACCACCGGTTGAGTGCACTGACCTTCAGGTTTCTTAGCAACTGAGGCAAATACACTAAAGCCCCAGTTTTCAGCCTGTAAGGCTGAGGTGGAAGCATGTTACAGGTCTGCACTAGCAGTATCTGCATATGTTGGCTCTCTGTTAGGCACTAAATCAGGAGCTGTGCTCCCAGTGCCAAGCTGGGGGTGGCAGACAAGCATCCAGGTTTTTGCCAGGGAACCTGGAGCTCAGAGTGACAGCTGCTGTCCAATGCAAAAGGAACAGTGGTGGTTCTGAGGTGGCAAAGCAAACCTCCAGGCATGGGAGCAGCTGAGAAAGCTCTTTGATCAGGGAATAGTCTGAGTTGTGATGCTCCAAGTCAGGATTTCAATGGGGTTCAGCAGCCCCTGCTCCCTGGGAGGAGGCACAGCCTTTGCTCCCATGCAGCTGAGCAAACTCAAGCGTTCCCAGGATTGATCTGGGAAGAATCTTACCATAGGAGTGGAGGTGTCTGAAAAGACAGTAATTTCGTGCAGAAATGGGGAGAGTGCCATGCTTTGGGCTTTATGTGGGGATGATGTTAGTGAAGGAGCGGGCGCAACCCCGTGGGCATTGGGGCTACTGAATTGGGGATGGTGCCTCTTGGGAGAGGCCTCCCTGGTGAAGGGTAAAGCTGATGGTTGTGAAGGGCACCTGCGAGGATCTGCACAGTGTCCTGGATGCAGGAGCCTTTCTGTCATGAGTTTTCATGACTGAAAAGAATTTATTTTCACGCCATGGAAGTGATGTTTAGAGTTGTGCTGCTTTCTCTCAGACAAAAGAGAGAAAAAGAGGGCTTCTCTCTTCACTCATGTATTGCTTCTTGCTGTGCAAGGTAAGTGAAGACTTATCCCCAAAATGCCAAAAGAGAGATGTTCTGCAGGCTTATGTGGTTTTCTTCCTCAGTGGAGGTAATAGTTATAAAAGTAATACAGAAACATGTAAACCCCACTTTTTTGGTAATATTTTATACCTCCTGTGCTTCCTCACCCTTCTGTTTATTTGTGGTATTCACGTTCTATCATATAACAGTTTTAAAAATAATACCCTGAGGTAAACAACATCAACCCTTTTTTTTTTTTTCCCCTCTGTTTCCTTACCAATTATTGGCTGTTTTTTTCAAACAGAATAGGGGGTTGGAAAATTAAATAAAGACTTCCAAAATAACAAGCTTTAGAAAATTTTATTTAATTTGTGGGTTCATTCTGTTCTCTGTCTCTCTTTCCCCCTCTTTTTTTTTTTTTTAAGAAGATCTTTATTAATTTAGTCTAGTAACTTAGTGCCTATATTAAATTAATCTAATAAAAGTCAGGGTCCTCACATAACATTTCCCAAATGTGAAGCAGCATCTATTACACAAGGCACAATCTTTTTACTGTAAAACGTAAACCTGATATGTAGAATTACAAGGCATCGAACTGTTTGGTGTATGTTATTTAAGTCAAATACTTGAGTACAGTCATGCTGGAGGAAAGGAATGGGCAACACTAGCATTCAAAAAATTAAAAACTCAAACCAAGCTTCATATATCAAAGCGATTTTCATGTGTGGAAGTACTCTGAAGTTCAACAATTAAACCTTGTAACACTAATGGTCTTTCTGTTGACAGTTATTCACATCCGGGTTTCTATGAACATTTTAATATATAATCTTATAAATGTCATATATGATACAAATACATAGTCTATATTAAATTCCACATATTGATACAGATCTGAAATGCTGGATATGAGTGCTTACATTGACCAGCTCATAGATGTGTTGTTGCACACACGATCCCGTTCTGTAAACCACTGTGGGTGCACATAGTTTATGAGAGCGTTTTAAAACAGCAATAGCCAAGACCTCCAGCCAAGCAGTGCGAGGGCAGCTCGGTCATGCCTTCCCCTTTTGGGCAGAGCGCTGAAGGTGCACACGTCTCAGGAGCTGGGGTGGAGTGTTCGTCATTCGGGGAGTGTGGGTGTTCCTGTTGATTTGTGGATGTGTACATCACAGTGTAATCGCATAGTTTATTCCTGTTCTCTCACTGAATTATTTATTATGGACTGAAATGAAGAAGGAGGGGGATTCTTTTGTATTGGCATAAACATAGGATTATGTTCATTGTGTGCTTTCAATCACCGATATGTCAATTGGCATAATACAGTCTACCTCACAGGGATGTTATGAAGCTTAATTAATTAATGTTTTTAAAGTGCTTTGGGATCCTCTGATGAAAGGCGCTTTAGAAGTGCAGGGGAGGATTATGTTGATTATTTTTCCCATCTATTACCCCAATATGTCACTGATTGAAATTCAGTAGAAGAATACAGGCATCCTTGTAATAATGGGGAAAAGCAGTATAATATTTTTTAAATTACTGTACGAGCTAGAAAAGACAGCTCAATAATGTAATACAAAAATTAATATAATCAGGGTTTTTTTAACTGCTCACGTTGCTTATTTCTCCTTTCTGCTTGAAAAGTCATTCCCTCTGCTGGATTAACAATAGTAGCTACAAATTATGCCTTTATATTGTTAGAGTTTGATGATATACTACAGCCAGGCCACAGGTTAGAAACACAGGCTGAGTTATTATGTACTGCAGAGTAGTGATTTCCTGCAAACTGATTTATGGATAAATAATTCTATGTACTTATTACATGGGACAGGCAGTTTTTCATTTCTGTAACAAAGCACCGCTGAACAAAGGAAAATTACATGTATAGCATAGGGACAAGACGCCTCTGAAGAGGATAAACAGATGCAATCAACGTTGGAAGAGCCTGCCCATCTTGTAGGGGGGGCCCTGTCAGTAGTGGCTGGTAGATAAATGGCTCAGTGGTCCCAGAAGCAGGGGTTTTATTGAGTGTTTCATTGAGGTCTTTCATTTGGAATTGTAAAAGTGTTTGGGTGCTAACGCTAATCTGCAGTTTCTCCCAAGTTTCTGTTGTGTTGATAAGAGCTAGTTAAAAAGCAAGATGTTTAAACAGAACTCTGTGGTTGAACTCCCAGCACGGCAGCACACGACAGTCGTGTTCTTCACCCAGCCTTGTGTTTGCCATCGGACGCTCTCAGGCTGTGATACTGTGGTGCAGGGCAGGGAATGCTAGGACATCTCGTACAGCTCTGGGACAGCCACAGCCACGAGAGGCACAGCTCTGCTCCAGGATAACACTGCAGAATCAGATTTGCTCAAAAACATTTGGAAGGGGTAAATAGAACCCAGGAGATGATATGCTGGGTTTGGTACTGCCTGTTCCCTCAGCCCTTCTGAAGCTCATATAAGCAGTGTTGTTTGCCGTGTCTAACTCTACAGGCACATTGCCTGAGCTCTGTGTAACGTGTACTGCCACAGCCTGCAACAGTGCTGACCCGGCGTTAGTGAACATGGAGCTAGCTATAGCGTCAGAAACAAGCTTTGCACTTCTCCAGTTTCCAGCCTGTGTCCATCAGTCCACAAAAAGAGCAATTGTCTGCTTTAATACCTCACCCTGTATGAGTCTCAGCAGGTTACAGATTCACATTTGCTTAAGCTGCAGAAAATGAGAGTTTTTGGTGTTGTGCATCAGGGATTCAAATAGTTTGCCTGCTTAGTGTTAAGTGCTTTTTTTAACAACGTTTGGTAAGAAATCGGTAGTCATTGCTATCCTTCTTTTCCGCTGTAGCCAAAGAACACAAATTCCTTCTCTTTCCCTCTCTGTACACATTTGGGCAAGTGTTACTCATGATTCATTTTGTAGCTGTTGCCAGAAAAATGTTGAGGTTGGGGTGGTGATGCTAATAGCAACTTCTAAAATGTCCTTAATTTTCCCGTGACTTAATTTTAACCCTAGCAGATTAGCATTTTAAATAAATTGCATTAATCCTCTGCGGCCTACCTACAGGTATCCATGTAAGATGTAACTCAGGTATGCTCATAAGATGTGAAAGGTGCAATCAGGAGCCTAACCATGGTGGGAGCAGGCAATAGTTTGTGAGGGGAGCCAGAGCCAGTGCACGACGTGTTCTGGTCCTGTTTGTTTAGCTGCAAAAAGGATTTTGGAAAATGCCCCATTTTAAGAGTTTGGTATTACAGTAGTGATGTATTGAAGTGTCCATGAGGTGCCCTGGGAATTCCCGTGGGACTATCCAGATAAAAAGTTAACTGTGCAGGAGACTGAGAGATGCAGGTCCCAGACCTCATTCTGTTAATGAGCAAGAAGTGTCATAGCTAGACTGCGATATACGTGTGTGTGTGTATATATATATGTTCTAAGGCCCAGATGTGGCATTCTTAGAATGATTATGCTGTTTGGCTATCTTTCTGTTTGCTAAGACAAATGAGGCTTCTAGCCCATCTAGGTAAATAATTTTCTGGGACAGTATAAGCTGCATAATAATGAAATGAGTTTTCCAGCGTAGCTGTATTTTTCTAGGAAAGCAGCTTTTTGCCTTTTGCTGTTGTTGTGCTCCTGATTAATGTACTTATTCTGGAAGTCTGCTTTAGCCCCAACCTTGCATCCCTCCAGTTCACATCTCACTAGGGTGAAGTTCTGGGAATAATCCCAGCACTTAGGATGCATCACTCTTTCAAGTGATACTGTAAATGAAAGGTTATGAAGATCCTGTGACAAATTCTGCTAGATATAGAGGTCACACATGATGTAGTTGGTCAAGCCTTCTCTTCAATGTATCGTCCCGTTCTGACTTGTGTAGTTATCACTTTCTTCTCCATAGGAGCTGCATTTTAATGAAACTAAACTGAAAGCACTCTGGCAGGGTGGCGCATCGTTGGCCTGAGTGGAAGGACAGCAGTGAATTGCAGTGGCTGTTATGTGTGAACCTGACACTCGAGCTCACAGAAGTTCTGGCATTCTTGTGGGTAAAGGGAGTTATGCAAATTTAAAACAAGGTTGCTCTGTCTTTTTTCCATATCTGCACTCTGATGAAATGGCAGCTTAAACTTAATAAAAGACCTGTCTGTAGAAGGACATGTGCTCAAGAACCAACAGCCGGCGTGGATAGAAAATGTCTTCTAAAATACCTTTTTGGGGAAAAAAAAAATCTTTTGAGAAAACTGTTTGATCTGTTTATCGCCTTAATTGACTAACTGGCCTGGGCTGCATTCAACCATTTAAAGAGGAGTTCTCAAGAGCTGTTCTAGTGTACGGCCATTTCTTGAGTGTGTGCAAGCTTTGAAATCTGTTGAGCTTTCTGTTCAAAAAACTCTTATGGGACAAGAATCCCAGAGGACCGTTGATGCAGGAAAGAGAACCAGACTCATTAATATAAGAGTTTAGTGAACTCAAGAAAGATGTGCGTTTGGATTTCCTGAGCAATGTAATCTGCTGTGCATTATCCACACATAACTTTGAGAAGGTCTGGAGCTGCCAGAAGAGTGATATTCCTGGAGCAGTAGTATATTCATTAATAACACGGTGACCTTTGCTCATTCCTGTTCCCACTGCCAAGGTTCAGTTGTGGTAGGATAAAAGCTCAGTCAGGCCAGTTAAAGTGATTTCTTCAACGGCCTGAGCTGTACCATTTGGAGTCAGTGAGAGGAACAGTAAAAACGTGTATGTGGAAGTGACTCCTTGCTAGCAGGCTGTTCTCATTTTGGCAGTGCTGTTACACTGCAAACACCCAGGCCTAGAGGAGAAGGGACCTTTTTAGGGGGAAAATTTTGGTCACAGAATCACTAAGGTTGAAAAAGACCTATAAGATCATCTAGTCCAACCATCTAGTCCTCTCAGATATTATTGAGGAGTCACTGGGGGACCTCTTCTCACGTGTAGAGAATACGTTTGGTCAACAAGCTGGCATCGTCTTCCCAAACACAGCCCAAGAGTTGCCTTAAGTATAGCACAGGTGCCGTGAAATAAACCGCCGGTGAAGTCTGCTGAGGTGCTGGATGGAGACCATGGATTCTGGCTGTCGTTTGGACCAGCTTAATGTGCTCTGGAAAAAAAAATTTCACACGTCATATCATACCGGCTGAAAAAACAGTGCACAGTGCACATCAGTGGTGCTGTAACACAGAGTAAAGGACTCGCGGCAGGTGCTAACGTGCAGAGGCACCGAGCATTGTGGTAACACCTGTGTTTGTCTAAACCCAGCCAAAACAATTTCCTCTCCAGTTGTAGAGGAGGATTTAAAAAAAAAATAAAAAAAAAATCTACCTAACTTCCAGTAGTAGCAGACATTTCCTGCAAAGCAATTTGCATAGGATTTCCCATGGTGCACTGTGGCTGCGCTGTGGTTTTTCTCTTTTAGACTTCTTTAGTTTGGGGGCACCTTTGGTAACGTCGGTGACCCCCGACGGTCTCTTTGTCTCTCGCCGGCATTGCCAGGCCCAAGCGGTTGCAGATGGTGTGCTCTCCAAGTGCTTTCCTTAATTGAATGAAAAATAAAGCCTCTTGTAAAATATTACCAATTTAGTTGTGACTTATGGGGCACATATGATGCTTATTTTTTCAATTACATGAAAACTTGGCATGGTTAAACATAGGAAGCCAAGTGTTCTATGAAGCTGGTATAGATTTCTGGATTTTTAGGTGATTTTGCTTTAAATTATTCTATAGCAGAAGGGGGTGAAGGAAGTCAGCAGCTAAACTGTGTTTTCCCAGCATGTATTTTACTCAGTGGACCCTTGATGCTCATTTCGTGACTAATATATGCTTGACTATGTGCATTTCTTGTTGTCACCAGAGATAACATTAAGTAAACTATCCCCTTAAGAAAAACAGCTTTTCTTGGCAAGTGGAATATGACTCAAGGAGCCAGCACTGGAGACATACGGTGCTGTGAATGAGTGCTGTGTGTTACTCTACTGGATCTGAGTCCAGGCACTATTTATACTGCAGCATATTCAGCACCAGATTGTTAAATCTTAATACTGAAACAGTGCATCATTTAAATGTTTTTGTTCTGTTTATGTCCCATTTTCAAGCATTGGATATCAAGCAACACTTACTTACTTTTTGTTTCATTTGGACAAGATCTCCCCTTGCCAAAAGCTTTCTAATCCGCTCTTGAAATATTAGCCTGTCTGTACCAGCATGTTACAGTGAAATTTTGCGCCACTGAGGGTGAACTAGGTCGCTTCGAGCTTCTTTCAGTATGTGGTGATAAAATACCTTGCAAAGCAGCACGTCAGTGGTAAAGGCAAACATTTAAGTGCCTCATAAAAGGTGTTGTACTAAAATTATTTCTTCGTCAACCTGTGTAGGAATGGGGAGAAAAATAACTCCACTGCAGTTATTTCATGGGCTCATAAGCATTCTGTTTTGTCAGTGTCTCTGGGCAAGAAGCTTTGTTTCACTGTTTCAGAGGTGGTATGTATTTTATGATCAAGTTTGGGAGGTCAGGATAAAAGGCCTTTGCCATTTATTTCAGTTTGATTAGTTCCAGAGCTGGGAGTAGAAAGTGAGGAGGAGAGAGCTGAAGTTTCTTGGTATCACAGCATCTTTCCAGATACCCAAATAGGGTTCTTGGAGCTCCTGTTAAGGAAGTAACTTTCTCATCTCTCAGTTTATTTCTGGCAGTAGGCTTTACAGGTGAAGATCAAAAAGTATATAAGCAGACCTTGGAAGACATCAGTTTAAATGGGAGAAAGGGTGATTGGTGTCTTGTGGGGGTGTGCTGAGAAAAGTGTGAACGGAACAGTGGGTCAGTGGGAACGTGGTGGAGGAGGAAAGAAAAGCTGTATTTGCAATAGCGCAGAACAAGGCTGAACTGCTTTGCCCTCATGTAAGATGGCACTGTGGCTTTCTTTGTTTGGTATCTTCCTGGAAGTCATTCCTGGGTATTAGTCATTGTTTTTGGTGTGGGTGGGCCCTCTGCAATTGTCTAAACAGAAATAATACCTCTGCACCAAATGGTTTACCATCCAAGTTTACAGCCTTTGTGACAAGCTCATCCAGAAGAGGTGATGATCCCTATTAAAGAATGAACAGAAGTAGAAATAGGACTGACAGCATTCCTCCCTGCCCCCAAAATGCTATTTTGGAGCTGTGGTCAGGAGCTTGCAGTTGTTGTTTTTGCAAAGAAAAGCAACCGTCTGCATAGTGCAACTTGTAGCTGGGAGTGAACTCTTCCTAGTTTGCTAGTTTGTGGATTTCCAGTGTCATCCATCCACCCTGGGAATCGTACCATGCTCAGATTGTGACTGTGTGCTGAAAGCCCACACATAGGAATCTCCCTGTTCAAGTCAAAACCAATGCATTTATTTTCTGCAGGGTTTTGTAGACTGCAGAATCAGGACTATAGAGTATTTAATGCTTGTTCTGACTTAGAGAACTAGGCTTTTGAGGGATGATGAGAGATGTGAAGGGAGGAAGCCTCCTGTGCTTTCTTGAAGTAATCTAAAGGCTAGGAACATGTCAGCAACTCTCTGCTAAGAATTTAAAATCTATTCCTACTCTTCCCCATTGTTTGCTTCAGGAGTCAGTACAACACATCTTTTAGAGCAAGACTGCCATAAAACTCAAGGCAGAGCTTGAGTTTTGTGAACAAACAAGCTTATCAAAGCTTTCGTAAAGGGATGATAAAATATGAAGTATGTATTTTTTGTTTTCAGGAATAATCAAGCTTGGGAGATGGAATCCCCTCCCTCTCAGTTACGTGACTGATGCACCAGATGCGACAGTAGCCGACATGCTACAAGATGTCTATCATGTTGTGACATTGAAAATCCAGTTACAAAGGTGGGTGTTTCTGAACATCTGTCCTGTATTCTCCGAGCTGCCCTGTCGATTACGGCAGTACTACAGAGATTAGCACATCCTGTCTTCATTAATTTCTGTTCTTTTGATGAAATGAAAAGAAAAATGGAGAGGAGGGTGGGTCACCTGGCAGATTTTTGGTGCATGTTCCAGCTGATTTCGTATGCATCCTGAAGTAGCAATATGGTAGCAGAGAGGGGAGGGTCAGGAGCTCCATCAGGTGAAGAGGTGGGGCCTTTAAAAGCAGACCTTTTCACGATTTAATGCATTCTGGAGACCTTATTGTATCAAACAAATAAACTCCTTGCCTTTTTTCAGGGGCTGCATTGTGAGAACCCAGGTCTTCTACTGCCAGTTGCTGAGGTGGGGAGGAGGGGAGCTTGTTGACTTTCCTTTTTTTTCCAGAGGTCTTCCCAGTGAAAAGACGGGAAGTTGAGGAAGGGATGAGTTACTGCAGCTCCATTTGGCATGTGGAAAATATTTGGCTTCCCTGAATGGCAGTTCTGATTAGAAAAGCAAAAGCTCCTGACACTTTTACACTTATTTGGCCTCCCCCCCACCCCCTTTTCTCCTCTTTTTGCGCTATTGGCCTTCAGAAGGGTCCTCAAATAGTTACTGATGTCTGCATAAGGAGTTGTGGCAGGTCCCTGGCAGTGCACAGTGTACTCTAGACCTGCTGGTTAGCCTACATTGTGCAGTCTGCTGTAGCTCCATGGCCAGGGCATATCAGAGGAAAGAGGCAAAAATAACAGACAGCCTGGAATAATTTGCCCACAATTCCTTGAAACTCAACTTGAACAGAAGAGGGGTCCGTTGGGACACGTTTCTGTGTCCTTTGGTGACAGGTACATACTCTCCAACTGTCCAGTTCAGAATTTGGAAGTGGTTGGTGCCTCACTGATGTTCGCAAACAGCAACATTTCTTTCCTGATATCTCTCTGATGCAGCTTGGGGTTTCTAGTTCCCACTAACAGGCATTTCCTTGGTTTTATGTGCTGTTATTATTTCTCAGCTAGACTGCATCTCTGCAGCATGGTTGAAAAAGAGCATCTAAAGCCTGTAGCCACTATACAACTGGAGTGCAGTAACTCATCTCCTCAGTATGAGCTATGAGGAGTCCACCTAGCTTATTGTCACATCTGTATTACCAGAGGGCAGCAGCCCAAGATCAAGGTCTCATTCTTTATCTTCAAAGTGCTTGAGTGCCTGGATGCCATGTAAATAAAAGATAGCCCATGACCTTGAGATAAAGATGATCATTGACTACTTGAACTCCTCAAGGACAACTGAACTTTAAACTCTGAGGGTAAAGCTGGGCTGTAGAGGCAGAACAACCTCAGAGGCTGGTTGGAGAGCGTCTTTAAGTCTCTCGGACATGAATGGCAATGGCAAGCTTCTCCCAACTTTCTGATGTGTTCCTTGAATCTGGCCCCATGTATGTAGACGCAGAGCATAATCCTGTTAACTTAAAAGAGGCACAAGTCACATGAAGACAAAAGCTTCGCTACTTATGCAATTCTTGTAGAATCGAAGTGAGAATAAACTGCACGTGACACATGTTGGGCATATGGCTTACTGTGTTTCTGAAAGGCAATGAGGGCAGTGTAAGAACCGGTATAAAACAAAGTTAGTTTCTCAGACTTGCTGCTCAGAGCCTTGCCTCCACACAATGCAGGCCCGTACTGTGTAGGGATTTTCTTAATGGCTGTGGATTATATGTTTATTTTTTCTATCCCAGAAGGAATATCTTTGTCTGGAGAGGATGGCTTTATCCAGCCATTTCTGGGGCTTGCTTTACACAGGTTCTTTGCTCTCCACCAGGTCCCAGAGGGAATGATTATGCACACATATAGTATCATAGTAAGATTAGCTGCTATTCCTGCCACGCACTGTCATTCTTCTAGTTAAATTACACATCTTCTGGGAGTCAGGCTTGGTGGGGAGGGCAAAGAGGGGAGAAACACCTTGATGGCCTGGCTAAGCAGGAAACTCGAAGGTTGCGCTCGCTGATTAAAGGTCTGTAGCACTTGTAGGCAAAGAATAAGTGTCTGTAAAGGTGATGATTCTACTTACCTTTTGCTTTGTGTTTTAACAGTTGTTCAAAGTTGGAAGACTTGCCAGCAGAGCAGTGGAACCACGCCACAGTTCGCAATGCCTTAAAGGAACTGCTCAAAGAGATGAATCAGAGCACATTAGCCAAAGAATGCCCTCTCTCACAGGTCAGTGTTTTTAACAGGTTTAGGGAAAGTCAGATTTACAAGATCTAAACCTCATATTTGTTCAGTAAAGGGCTTAGGCTAAACCGTTCCATAAATATCAAATCAATTTCTTGTTTTCTTTAGAAAGGAGAAATTCTAATTAATATGAAAAAGAGTATCTTTATACCATGTTTTCTTAGTGGGCTGCCAGGTGGAAATTATGAATGCATTGGTCGATTTTTATCCTGCTGTTCAGAGAGTTGCAAATTCTTCATTCTGTATGTTTTGCAGTAGGACTAATGATCCTCAAATGCAAGAATTGCGTTGCTTCTTCCCACTAGCAGAGATCTGCCTTCCCCAGTAACCCATGGGTAGCTCTCATCAGCCTCCAGCTATGATAAATGTATGCTGTTTTAACAGTTGTGCCCTAATTTCTAGGAAACAGCAACAAAAAATGTATATGCAGTTATGTTAAAAAACCAACAAAAACTCAGTCTCTTCTCCATGATTGCTTTATAAATGACAGTGATGTCATGTCTAAGACACAAAGACACAGGTTCCTACAGTTATGAGTTCTATTTGTACTTTATATTGTCATAGCAAGAGATTCATAAACTTTTTATGACGGAGCCCTCCTTGCCTCTCAGAAAAACAGGAAAACACGTCAGCACCCCGACCAAGTAACTTTGCCAGGAGTGAAAAATAACATTGCCTTCTAAAAACTTTACTAGAATTATAGGTTAATCTGTCAATTGTATTTTTAAAAAGTCAGAACATCAGTAATCCCTGCTTGCTAAAAATCTGTTGCTTTGCTAGCCTGTAGCCAACATTTTTTCTCCCATGGTTGCCTGTGTTGTATTGCACTTTATGCTATTCCTGCAATTCATGAACCAAAGCATCCATGAACCAAGAGAATTCTTTCTGTGTATAACGAGCACAAATTTGCCTCACTGTGTTATGACTGCAACTCCGGTGAAAGCACAGACGTGAGATACAGAGCAGAATGTAAGTTTTTTGCAATTGGTAGGAATCATGGTCCTCATCTTCCTTAGCCGTGCTGGGTCTGCAGAACTAGCAGGAATGAAAAGACTATATAAGGAAAAGCCATATAGCTATATAACGTGCCTTATTTACTGAAGGAGTAGCTCTGAAGTGACTCTAGTCTTACACAGGGCATAAGTTGTGTTGAAGATGAAAGTATTTTTCTTTTCACACAGTTTGAGTGTAATTATTTAAAATAGAATTATCTGTGGAATCTGGTCAGCTAATGATGATTGCAGCATATGGTTGTCTCTGTCCAGTCTTCTTCAATATCCAGTATAACTAAACGATGCATCATTTCATACACACAATTTGTTTGTTGTCTGGGTCTTTTTCCTCCCACTACAGTTTCAAAACCTACCAGGTGGAAATGTTGCAGTTGGTTTACTCCTTCTACAGCCTCAGTCTGAAACATATTTGCAGAATTACTGATGGCAGGACTGTAGCAGCAAAAATTCTCACCCCACTATTTATTTAGTGGACACAGCTAAAAGGAGATCCTTCTGCAGAAAATTAAGCTTGCTTCTTTTTAAGCACAGGTGTAGGTGACCTTGTGTAGTGACTAACCCTTGGACTGGGGCTGAAAGAATGCAGCTTGTATTATTATTGTTATTATTGCCATTAAAAGTTTCAGTCTCTTTTGTTTTGGCTCACAAAATGCAAAAGATACAATGGAAGGTTGTATAGAGCTGTCTATTACCATCATCTGAATATGCCTCTAATACAATTCCTTCTCCCAAATCAGTTTTAAAAAAATATCGTGCCAAATGTGAAATGTCATTACAACCCCCTTGTGATTAATATATTATTGACAGCAGCAAATTGCAGAGTAGTCTCTTAGGAGTCAAACTGCAGAGTAAATGCTGCTGTTTATTAATGTGTTCACAGTGCCTCAAGTACAGAAGTGGAGAGGGGCAGCACGGGGAGCTCTTGCTTCCATCAGCAACGGTGCTCTGTCTCTGGTTCCCAGTGCCCGAGCTCTCCATGCAGCCCAGATGGGGATTATGATTGCCGCTAATGGGAAATGTAATCATTCACTTTGATTTAAAATTGTTCTGGGTTTTCTGCTAGGTGTATTATGTGGCTGCAGCTTAGCTACCCTTAGCATACGGCTCCTTTTCAAACAAATAAATCCCAGTTAACCAAGCTGGGGGGAAGGAGGGTAGGTGTGGGGAGTGTGAGTGGCAGAAAGGAATCCAATTATTTCAGCATTGCCATCTTTGCACAGAACCCTCTGTCTTTCCTGTATATTGTATAACTCGTTTCAGCACTGACCATGGGTTTTATCTCTTTGCTGGAGCAAGATTCCCTGGGATGTGAGCACATCCCATATTTTTCTCCTGCACCGGATTTTCTCTGTGTGGATATTTCTTCGCTCCTGGTCTAAGTAGTTTTCATTCTGCGTGACCGTCATAGCCACACACATACCACGCATATCTGCTACTTCATATAATCTGTTACTTCTTTAAGGATTTTTCCAGGAATAATAGACATTATTTAGGAATATGCTATTAGTCAATTTTTTTTGCCACTCTTTTCTGAATGGTTGTTTCCTTTCTGCAGACTTATCAAGACTCCTCGCAGACATACCCCTAGGATTCCTTCCCATTTAATAGTGAGGATATGTAGTTTGAAATTTGTTATGGTTCCTTCCCCTCCTCTCCTGTCAAGCAGTTGAAGAGAATCTGTCCTGGGATTTTTTACCAATGGTTGAATTACTATTTGATTTTACTATTTGGTTTAAGCTTTGCTGTCTCAAATAAAGGTTAATGGGTTAATATATTTAGTGATATTTAATAGCCCTACAATTTCAGTAATGATTTATTGTAGGATTTGCGGCAGGGGGGAAGGGGAAAACCCAGATTGTTATGTAGACAGAGCTAAACAATTTCCCCACCCTTCCTTAGTGATTGGAATTTAACTAAAGTGGCTCAAAACCAGCAAGTTAGCTCAGCCTTGTTCAGAATCTGTCCTTGGCAGAGGCTCTCTCCATGTCAGGCTTTCAGAATACCATTGCTTGTTAAAATGGCTTGGAGCAGGGGAGGATTTATGGGGAGGCAATTGCTGCTGCCTGCCACAATGCTAGGCTTATGTCTCAAAATATTGATTTTAATTAGAAAATTGAATCTCAGTTTTAGAAATTGAAACTGCCGCTTAAAAAGGCTCTTACTTCATAGCTTTCAGACTCGACTGCAGTGCACCCTAACAGCCTTCGAGGGAAAAGTTACAGTGAGAAGACAGAAGAGCTTCTTCACTGAAAGGGAAATAACCTGTTGAAGTCTGGAAGTAATCTGCACCACCCAGTTATCTTAAGCCTCTCAGCTTTGCTCACATTATTTAAGTCCCCAAAACTCAGCTGGAGTCCTGTGATATTGCAGTGGATTGGGTAGAAGGCTGGATAAATCTGGAAGAGGGAGGGGATGTTTTTGTTTTCAAAGCATTGTTAAAATCGAGTAAGCCAGTGTGTAAGCTTTGTAGCTTTCCAGAGGTGGCCAAGATCCAGTTTTTCTCAAGAGCCTGCAGGAGCCTGTGGGCTGGCGCCTGAATCCATGGGAAACACTTGTTGGAGCTGCGAGATCCTCTTCACACTCTCGTCTCAGTGCAGGAAGGTCATGCAGTGTGCCAGAGCTTGTTCTGAGCATTGACATTGGGTGATGTGATTTCTGGAGAAGGTGCATTGGCTCCCACGTGTTAGATTGCGTTTCCTTGCTGGAAATGTACACGTGCTGGGAATGATTTGACCCTGGAGGAGTTCAGGGCAGGGGGAAAGGAAAGCAAGATGGTGTTGTTAAGATAGTGCCTCCTCTATAGAATGGATGAAGTGAGGGTAAAAAAGTAAAAAGGAAGAACTACTAGCAACCAGGCACTTTCCCACCTTATGGTCAGAAGCATCCCAGATACAAAGTATCATGTTTATGGGTATCAGGTGCTGCAAAACTACTGCCTCAGCTGGCTTGTACTAGATGTTGCTTAGAGGGAATTCGCCAAGAGTAGAGGTGGGTGGTAGTTAAGCAAGTGATACTGGGTTTTGTTGAGCTTTTTTGTGGTTTTTGTCTGTTCAGCATTGCAGTGGGCATAGCTCCCTGTGCTCTGAATGACACGGTTAATTTCTCTCGTGGGTGATTGTTCACACAAGGGCTAATCACACGTTTCTATGAATTACATTTATTTAACTTATTTGCCTAAGTGGTGTTCTGCAGCGAGTAGCACGGATGTTCTCCGATTCTTGGCTGTGTGGTCTCACTGCATTTGGAAGCAGAACAGAGACATCTGAAAAGCATTATTTGGATTATGCATGCTGGAGCATCTAATCTTACCTTTAGGGTCTGGTTCCTAAATCATGCTTGTTCCCACCCAGGTGCAGTGAGCGTGTGTTCCCCCGCATGGCACCGCCGCTTGTTATGCCACTAATGTTTGCATGTTTGAACATCACAGGTAGAAAGTAAAGTAGAACTGCCCCCTAGCCTGAGCTGCAGGTCTCAGTCTAGGTTTGTAGTGCATCTTTTTTGCATTATTATGCAAAATGATAATAAATGTTTTCTAATTTTTATTATGGCTGGGAATGTGGAATGGAGAATAAAACCAATTTGGTGTACTCATCAGATGCTTCTTTTGGTTTTAAAGCGGCAAATGGATGATCATTGTGCACTCGCATGTCATTCACTTTCCCTGGAAAAGATTTCTGATTGTACAAGGTTTTTAAAACACTTTCTGTCTTTCTTTCTGTACTTCCAGAGTATGATTTCATCCATTGTAAATAGCACATACTATGCCAATGTGTCAGCAACCAAGTGCCAGGAATTTGGGAGATGGTACAAAAAGTACAAGAAGATTAAAGGTAAACTGATCTTTTTTGTGACTTTCCAAGTTCTTGAACTTCTGCTGACAGTTTGAGATTATTTGCTTTAAGTAAAAGTGATAATAAGCTATAATAATATTAGTGAATTTGTCTACAAAGAGGGCACAGTCACAGCACATTTGAAATTAAATCTGATACTTTGCAAACAAGGCTGGCGTGAAAAACACAGGCCACTTAAACAGGCTTAAAATCCCATTTAGCTGTGCTGAAAGATCAACTGTGTTTTGAATTAAGCTAAAGTTTTGGAAAAAAATGTTCTAGTAGCTCTGGATATAAAAGTTAAATTGATATGTAAATTAGCATAGTTGCATTTTATTCTTGAAAGCTAAAAAACTGTCTTTCTATGGTACACGTGCCCTTGCTCACTGTTGTCAATACTAAGTG
This sequence comes from Rhynochetos jubatus, assembly GCA_027574665.1. Lineage (NCBI taxonomy): Eukaryota > Metazoa > Chordata > Aves > Eurypygiformes > Rhynochetidae > Rhynochetos > Rhynochetos jubatus. The sequence goes on along the minus strand of CM050654.1, from coordinate 13,965,014 downwards.
TACTGGCATTCCTGCCATGTTTATCATGTGGAATTTGGACACTAGTGGTGCATTTAATACCTGATTCTTAAGAGATGTTGCTAAATAACAAGATGCTGCAGCCACTGAAGTTAAGAAGAAAATAGAAATAGTATTTTTCTGCAATGCAATTGTATTAGTTGGTTAGCAGTGAATGCCTGAGGCAGTAAAATTATTCTACGTAAGTTCATCCCACTCTCACCCCTGAAATGTCTGATCACCTTCTAATCGTACACAAAGTGATGTGACAAGCACCGCTCGTGTAGTTTGGTCTGTTATTAATCCTTTCCTTCCGGGAAGGGACTTGGTTGTGTACCTGACCATTTGTTTTGGTAGGTTTTTTGTTTTAAAACACACGTGTGCTTTGAGCAGGAGCTGGGGATAGCCAAAAGCTTTTCCACAGTACCAGCTGGCTCCTCTCTCCCCCAGTGTCTGTCGGCCTCGGAGATCAGCTCTACCCTGTGATAGGTTTTTTCATAGTTTTTCTCTCTGCTACACCACTGAAGGGAAGATTCATTGTCTGAAAGAAGATGTAGGCTATTTTTGTTGTTTCTGTCTGTGATCCTTTCAGTGGTCAGGAAAATCATAACAGGATTCACAAGCATTGTGCAGAAGTAGGGTAAGGTCCAGTTCTTCTTGAGAAGCCATTGTAATTGTAGTCGCATGAAGATTAGCACCTTTCAAAAAGAGTCTGCTGTCATCTTCTCTTAAAGGGCTGGCTTACAGGAGCTATGAAAGGTTGCTTGTTTAGTTTCCATAGAACAGACTGGAAATCTGCATGACAATACCATACACAGTCAGCTGCTTGAGTTGGGAACACATGAAACAAAATTGCATAAAATACCAGAACAAGTTCTGAGGCATCTGGTTTTCCTCTGCACGTCTGGCTTGTGCGGAGTCCTACATACCTGTAAGATGCTCAGGCCTGGCTGTGCAGTGATTAGATTTTCCCGGGGCGGGGGGCAGGAGGGGGGGTGTGTGTGTGGAGAAAAAGAATGTTTTATGGTAAAGGAAGATTGTTCAGGCACAAGTGAGGCAGCAATGCAGATGAGGAAATGGACGTGTTGCTTTTCACCTACTAAAATGATTTAGGCTTCAAGTAAAAATGTTGATTGGACATTTTAGTACATGGTTACCCTTATGCCAAATAAACTGGATAATTTCTTCTCTCTTTAAAATGCCATTGTGTGACTCAGAAGTGTTTCTTTTCTCTAAATGGTGTCTCTTAATAAAAGAATTTTATTCGAAGTGTTCTAACATATTCTCTTGGATAAAAAACAATCAAAGGAATCAAACAGCTTCAAGGTCATCAGTGTTCGCTTATACTCGCCATTCGAGGAGAACAGACATGGGCTTTTTTTTTCTTCTTTTTTCCAAACTGGGTAAGGGTGCCAGTTGCAGAGGCACTGGAAGCCCTTAACTGTAGTGTTCTTAATCATAGAGATGCCACTACAGCTTCTGAGTGTTTCTAGCACACTGCTGTCTTCCACTTTCTTCCATTCTTAGAGCAGTGAATTCTTTAAGCTCTTACTTTTTTACTTAGTAAGTGCACAGTTAAATTGTTAAGTGCAGTAAAAGCAGAATGAGACCTCAATCAAGAGGTCAAGAATCCAAACCTGAAGGGTTTGCCAGATAACTCTGTATCTGTGCTATTCGAAGAGACACAGCCAGTCGTTGCCGTTTGGGAGCGTGTGTGTGTTAGTAGGAGGAGAAAAAGGAAGGTTAAGGTATGTGTGAAGTAAACACAAGCTGCTATAAAGCAGTTCAAGTAGTGTTGATTCATCAACCATATGAGTGGGAGAGAAAACAAAGAGTCTATGGCAGGTATAGTGGTGCACGGAGAATAAACAGCCATGCAACTTCAGGGCAGTAATCTAAACTCTCTGGAAAGAGGGAAGACTTCTGCCCCTCTTTGGGTGGTTTCAGTTTCTCATCAAATCTGTTTTCATGACATTTTGTTTCTTTTATGTAGCGAGATATTCGTACAGGACAGCTCAGTTAGTATGCAAAATCCGTGACTGGAGTTACATGCTTCAGTCATCAAATCCTCCTTTAATAATTAAATAAAAGGATTTAGGCTTTCCATCAAAGAGGATGGATGATGCAGCAATTCATTTTTCCGGTTGTAATCTGGATAGATTGGTTAAAACTATAATTTAGAGTCTTTGGGACCAGCACCCATGTCAGCCTGTAACTCTATAGCTGGTTATTAGAAAGTAAAAGCAAGAAACAATTCCCATGAGCTGTGGTAAATGCAAAATAGGAAGGGGCTTCAAAATAACTTTATTGACGTTGCAAACTAAATGCAGCCTACAGTGTTAAATGTGTTTCCTATTATCTGCTAATGTCTGTTTTAATAAAACAGTGGGAACTAAATGGTTGCTTCTTAATCAAAACCATGATTTCCTAAACATAAGCTATGTGATTCTATTACAAATTGCCGCATATAGATCTCCTAGGTCAAACTTTTTTCCTTTCTCATAGATATAAATAAACAGTAAAATAATTATACACTCTGGAAGATCAAAGTAATTACAACTGAAGCCAGGCAAAAATAAAAAGTTCTCTCTCCCCCAAAAAAGAGGAAAGGAAAGCAAAGCATCAGGTTGCTGAGTATATAGTTAATGTTTAAATAAATACAAGAAAGTGAACAATCAATAATTTGATATCATTAGCAACAGATGTAAAAGCTGTACACAAATGGAATTGTATCCAATCTCAAGTAAACATTCTCAGTGTGCATTCTGTTGAACTCACCAAAAAGACAGCTAAACTATTTATGCTCATAATTTACAAAAAGTTTTAAGTTAGTTCAGCTCAGCATGGTCATTTTGTCTTGTGTCAAGGCGATGCTGGAATAAAATTCTGCTTGGATTTTTTTCTCCCACCCTGCCCCAGCCCCTTAAGGTTTTAAGACATTCGCAGTTTCACTCAGTGGCACGAGAGCTGGTATGCAGACAGACTCGGGAATTGGCTGGTGTGAGGAGGGAGGCGCTTTGTCTCCTCCTGGCTCTGAGCCTACCACCTGGGGTGCGTGCGAGGACACGCGTGACTTTGTAACAGGATGTCCCCTCTTTCAGTCTCCTTGGCATACACGTATATGTTTGAAGGGGAGCTTAACACCGTTCCAGTGGAAAACCTACAGTAGCTGGGAAACAAAAAGCTTACAGCTCTTCTGTGAACTTTCTCTTCCCCTTGTGGACGTCTGTAATCACTTGGGGTGGTAATTAAGCTATCTGCCTTGTACTGTAATTTTCAGAATATGCACTGGGAGTGAATTTCATATTACTATGTGAAGCCTTTTTTAACTTTTTATTTACTTTTTAATTTTTCTTCTTTGTGAGGATACAAGGTGTTGTCAATACATGACGGGGTTTAAGTGTGTTTAAACTTACTTGAAGGAAGAATCAGGGTTCCCTTTTGATCTTTTTAATAAAGGTTACATATTGACTGTCATGCAGCAATGGCTTAGTCCAGGGATTCTTAAACTGTGGGTCCTGCCCAGTCCCACGGGGTTGCTCCTCCCAGCCTGGGAACCACTTGTCTGGTTTCTCTAGATGCTGAACTTGCCGAAGCTGGCGGAAGTTATTCAACATTGTTGAAAGTCAGGATTTGAATAATTGTTTAAAAGGCTTGCTTTGGCTCTTAAATTGATTAACAAATTGATACACAAATAGAAATAACACTTTGTAAGTGACTATAAACGTATCTATATGTATGTATGGAAAGAAGTATTTCAGAACTTTGCTGTGCAACTCAGATCATTGTCAAGGGATCAAACTTGTGCCAGTTACCTGCCCACTGGCCAGTGTTTTGGGTTTGCAGCATTTAGAACATTTTTTTAGCTCTATTTCTCAATAGCTATTTCACTTCCAAGTGTCATGGTTTCTATTTTTATCAGAAGGACTATCACTGTATCAGTATTCTTTCACAACTGAAACTCTTCAGTGGTGTGAATGTTTTCTTTTTGCCCGATGACACAACTTAGCTCGGTGGGAGGAGGTTGGGAAGGCAGAGGGGAGAAATAAATACATAAACTTAAAAATAAAAAGACATATTTTCTTTGTCTGTGTATTAAGAACATTTCATATTTGCTCCTGCCATCAGTGGCTGTCAAAATATAGCTTTCTGTGGATGTGAGTTTTGAGACTGTGGCTGTCTCAAAGTTTTTATAAAACGATGAGGCTTTTCAGTTTAAAGGAGGAGGGCTCAGTTATTTCTATTTCAACAGCTCAGGAATTTAAGAAAAAGCTTTCATAGCCTCCTTAAATTCAGAATCTGCTTTGGCTGCTCTTTGATTTTTCCAGTATTACTGATTTGTTGTTTGTGTGCTGTTTTCTTCTTGAAAATATGTTTCCTTGCTTTCCATAATGGATAGACAGAGCAATCTGTTTTTCTTCTGATGGGTTCTAGAGGCTGTTGTAGGTTGAGAGAGGTTAGAAACAGGATTCAGAAGGGCTCCCAGCTTCGTTATTTCCAGGCCGAAGGAACCTAGGATTGCGGCATGGTAGTAACGCATGTGAGAGCCTGGGAAAAATTGTCATTATGTGCTTTGAGGAATAGTTTTTAATTGTTCCTCTGAAGAGGATGTGGTGGAAGCCTCATGAAAAGGTACAACAGATATTTCCAAGCAGTGGTTTTGACTTTTAAAAAAATCCTATTTATTTATGTGTGTATGTGTGTGTCTCTCTCTCTCTCTGTAAATAGAAGGGCTTACATACATGTATGTATATATACATATATTGATCTTGACCTTTTGTCTTTTCAGCTAACAGTTTGAGGGAGAAATGTTTTTTTTTTTTTAAGAAGAGATCATTTCATGTCTTGTTTGGATATTAATTGTGGCTCTGGCACTAAACCAGTTAGGGTCAGTCAGGTCAGCTCTGTGGCTCGTGACATTACTATAATTTTTCCTTTGCTTACTTCTACACTCCTGTGTATTTATTTCACTAAAAATAGGACTTTCCTCACTTGCTTAAGGAAAAAGGAAAGAAAATAACATTTGCAGGCAAGCTTTTCAGTATCTAGATGGCTTTCATGAGCTGAAGATCACCTCTGACTCAGAGAACATCCTCTTAGTCTGTGAACTGCTGTGCTGTTTTTTGAGGAGAGTAGTTGATTGGTTTGCATTGGTCATGAGGAAAAAGTGGCATCTCTCTTTAAATATAAGTTTAAAGTTGTCAGGATTCAGCAAGAGTTATAGACCCCTTGACTGCTGTTTTCCACACCCACATTAGCATTTTGTATTTCAGTGTTGTCCCTGATGTTAAGCGCCAGTTTGGGGGATTTGTGCGTGTGTATTGTTAAGAAACAATTTACCCACTGCAGTGAGTTCCAGGAGCTTTATGAGCTGTGGCCCTCTTAGCTATTCCTCTCTGTAAAGAGAATTAAAACAGACCCTTTGGGTTTTTCAGGTTTTTTGGGGTTTTGTTACTTAGGCTTAACTTTTATCTGAAATAAATGCATATATGAATTTCAACTTGCAGAATATCTGTCATGTCCTCTGGCTGCTTTGGAGCAGTGGCTCTCAGTCTTAACAGTACACATGTCATGGCAAAGGGATGTGTCTGGTTAGCTGAATGCCATCTCTTGCACTTGCACGTGGCTGGAGCTGCAGCCGTTGCTGCTTTGAGGAACATGTATCAGTAAATAAAGGTTGGAAACCTTTCTGTAGAGAAACTGCCTAGCCACTTGTCCTATGTCTTGTCCCTGCAAGCATGCCCCATTAAAAAAGGGACATGGCACCTTTTTTAATGAAGAGAAGCTGGCCAAACCTGCTCAAATAATGTCACTCAACTTTATGCTTTTAGAATGCCTCCTGTTCCAAGTCCAGTGCTTTTCTCAGTGAGGACCAGTTGGGTGCTGAGGCTGGGACTTACTGTCCAGCCACTTTTGAATTCTTAGTAAGGAATAGTCATCTTCATTTTCTAAAAAGCAAACAGTTTTTTTAATGTGCAGAATCTTTCATATTTAAAACATATTTTTGTGTGCTGCCAAACAGCGACATGTTAGCTCAGAAGGAAAGGAATTTTTAGAAAGGAAGCACTAGTGGAGATTAGATTGGAACAGGAGGAAAACCTGAGGGTTAGGTACAGGCATAAGTGTTCCTGGTGTGAAAGTGGCAATGTGGCTGTCTGTGATCACATGGTTTTCATAGAACACACAGAGCAGAACTGAATTCTGTTCGCTCCAGTATCTGAGGAGTTTATACGTCTGCCTTAATGATGTTTGTGCTCTGTCTTCGTCTCTGATGTTATGAGTCAGGAAGAGACGCATCCCCCACACACCAGGAAGGATTGCGCAATTGACTGGGTGTTCTCGGAGGTTTGCACCTCCCTCTTGAGGTGCCCAGGAAAGGTTCGTACTTAAATAGCAGGACAGGCTTCTGTCACAGTAGTTTGACAGGAAGGGAGATATTTTTGTATCAGATGAGACCATCAGTCCATTTAAACTAGTACTCTGTGTTTCTGTCAGGCGGTTCTGAGTAATGTTTGCCCTACTTCTTTTCCATTTCACCTGGCCAATATTCGTGCACTGAAGCACTAAAGCACCTTCAACGTCATGCTTTTCTCTGCCAGATGGATCTGGCATGTCCTGTCTACAAACAATGTTAACGTGATTGTAAGGAACTGAGTTCATACTTCATGTGCCCTCTTGAACCTGTACAGTAACCCAGAAATTATCTAAAGTAAGATCATGGGTTAAATTCCTCTCTTCTGACAAGCATCTTTGGAAGCAGTGCAGTCCAGGGACACCCCATGGCAAGAATATGACATACTATGTTTAAGCAGACCTGACAGAAAACATGTTAGGATCTGTCTGAAGGGATGACTTGGATCTAGTCTTTAGGACAAGGGAAGGAAAAGGTCATCTGCACAGAGAGAATCAGCAATGTTTGTACGCTCTGCTCAGTTCACCTGCAACTGGTGCTGATCAAAGGCTCCCTTTTAATGATGTTTATTCTAAATACAAAAATAGTGATCTGTGCTTTGGTGGGAACTGAGCAATTTGCAACACAGCAAAGAACAGACAATGGCCTTTCCTGTCTGTTTTCCATTAGGCTTGGGTAAAGACCTTTGCTACCCGCAGCCAGCGGCCAGACAATTTCTGTATGTGCTGTATAGCTATTTTGAGGTTATTTGTTGCCCTGTAGGAGGAGAGGAAGGGCAAGGTTGTAAAAGTTACAGCTTCTTATCAAGTTTGCCTCTCCAGTCAACCTGTTCTTTCTCCAGTCCTGACTGCAGGAACAAATGGCCCAGCCAGAGATCAGACAATGAAGGAAGTCAGTGAGCGACTTTGGGTAAATACAAAGATTAGATGTTGAATGAAAATGAGACTCCTCAGACCAGCCCTTTGCACTGAAGTGGTTAAGTGGGCTGTGATTAAAAGAAATAAGTAATTATTATAATTATAGATGAAAAGATACAGAATTACCACTTTAAAAGTACCTCCTGTGCTCTGGAGTGGTTCTGTTATTCACAGTTCATAATTATGTAGCATAAGCAAGAGGGCACCCTCTGGGTGTAGCGCAGCAGCTCTGTCTCTCCGAGGCAGAGGGTGGCACTGTGCCGAAGAGTGCTTTGTCCCCCAAGCAGAGCTCCAAAGTTCAAGTTTTCCTCCAGTGAGTAGGATGGTGCTAAGCCAGGAGGAGCTGTGGGAAACTTTCTGTCTCAAGCTGAGTGCAGGGCACAGCAGAGTTCACAGAGCTGTCCCTGCTTGGCCATGACCACCACTGGAAATGGCTATTATGATCACCAGGTTTTAAATAATAAATAAAACAAAGAAGCAAACTCTGAAGCACTGGAGAACAGCCCTGGGTGGTGACATCCTGTCACAATTGAAGCATGGCAATTCTGCCGACTAGTAACTTATTACAAAACGTTTCTTTACCAGCCTCATCCCACTCTGGGGCAAAGTGCCCGTATGCCTGTGGGACTGAAAAGTTCAGGACTCGCTGGGTCATGGGTGCTGGCGGGTCCTGCGTGTCCCCACTGACGTGCAGTGCTGGGAGACGTGTTACGCTCTTGCTCTCCCTGCAGCATCCGTTATTGTGCATAGGAATTTGGTTTCCAGTGCTGTCGGTCCATTCAGTGCTGCTCGTAAGCTCTAAATGCCTCACAGGCTGTTTGTCAGAATGTTCCTATTAAGAACTCAGTGAAAATAAAGGGTGAGGGGAAGGGAAGGTGGAGAAATAAATCTTATTTTAAATCTTTTGAGCTGGTTTTATTTCGAATGGGAAATTGCATGCGGACCACCCCAAGCTATTGTGCTGTGGACTGCGTCAGCTGCTTGACTGTGCAAGGAAGATTTGGGTAGAGGTTAAGAGCATCGCACAGGGGAAGGGTGCACTGGATTGTTTCTGTGCTGTATCCAGGAAGTTTGTAACTCAGTATGCAGTTGAAATACATTGACACACGTGGTAATCATTACAAGAAGAGAAAGGAACATTGAAATATGACAATTTGCTGCTCCCATTCCAGGGATTATGTTGGTTTCTGACTGTCTTGTAGAGGTAGTGACATGTTGTAGGGGGATATAGGAAAATGAAGGGCAGATGCTATCCTGGAGTGCTCTGAGAGCTGCTTGCTGAGCTCAGTGCACTACCTGTTGTCCGGACACCTTGTATCTGCCTACCTAGTGTATGGCTTCAGAAGGGTGAGTGGCTGTAGCGTTGTACTTGGTTTAAAAAAGCTCTTCAAGCAAAGAGCTGCAGGACCATATATCAGGCAGCGTGATGCAGGGAAAAAGGGGAAACATTACAGTGTCTTTTGCTGTGGTCACACCACAGATGGAGGTGGGTAACAGCCTCCTGGACCAGCTTTTGTTTAACTAGCACTCGCATCACTAACTCAGGAAGTTTGTCAGCAGTACTTAAATGTAGACTGTATGTGTCCATGGAGCCCCTTCCTTCCCACTTGAAGGTCCTGCTGCTCTGTGTTCACTGCTTGGTATTCCAACGTATTCAAGTACCAGCCAGTTTGTACAGGACTACAAGACCTGTAAATGTATCCCCAGATTGAGTGGAGCAGTAGCAGACAAGGGAAGGATAAGGGAAAGACTGCAATGGGGTAGGAACATGGAAAATGGAGGATGCAAATGGAAAAATCTTGTCTCAGGAAGATCTGAGGTGTCACAGCAGCTTTGTGGTTCCTGTATCCCCTTTTCCTTAAAGCATTGCTGGCAAGCTGGCCTGTCTCCCATGCCAGTGCCAGTCTCCATCTCAGGGTTGTCTCAGGCTCGCTCCTGTCCAGCCCTGTAGAGCCCTACCAATCCATAGTTACCGAAGAACAACAGGGAATCTGATATGGGCAACGTGTTAGAGAAGGAAAGAGTCTTGAGGAGTTGAGTAATGCACATTTTTTCCATCCAGTGTAACTGCTAATGGTAACCTTTTATTATTGAAGTGGTTGAAGTGACTAGAATCTGGGTTGTTTATTGGGAGTATGTGCATGGCTGTATAATCTAATGTGATCGAAAAAGGAAACTGATAATAAGGGAAAAATACACCTATGGAAGCATGTCAGGTGATGTCTCTCTGTAATTGTAATTCCAAGTAGCACTGCAGAGATTAACAGCCTGGCAGCCTTTTCATCTTAAACTTTATTTTTATAGGGGTTTATAACTTGGCACTAAAGTCAGGAGTGGGTGGAAACTTGGCAAATGTGGTTCAGCCCAGAAAGTGAATGTTATTTATATTTATTTCTCACCAAGTTTTCAAAAACACTTGGTTACTGTTTTTGTGTTCTAACAAGTAGTAATTTGTTGGTTTCAGTGACTTATTCTCTGTACGTTTCTTAAACTACAAAATAGTTCAGATCTTATTTCAGCTCTTCTGAAACTCGTAGTGGAAGGACTCTGGCTTTCCAGAGGTGTAAATGAAGAAAGTAGTTCTTACTGTCTTTTCTTTTAGCAGGATGCTAAAAGTATTTCATGTATACTAAGCAACATCTTTATTGCATTTACAGCAGATTAATTCCTGATTGCCAAGAGCTACTGCACCTTTGGAGGAATTACATTTGGTTTTGTTGGCAATTGTGTGTATTTAGTGGCATTACTCAATGCAGGCTTACCGCAGGGAGGCTGAGAAGGCAATAGTTAGTATGGCCATGTGGGCTCTGAGTTGTTCCCTCCGCAGAACGTGGCCTGGGGCTGTGATAAAGCAGGCCCTCTTCCCCGCCCCCCTACCCACACATGACATCTCCACATCGATGATAAGTCTGTCCCCGGTGTTAACACTGCTCGTATTTCTTCACATTGATGTCATGTCTGTTCCTAAAGCCAGAGACTAGCAGTATAGAGCCTTCCATACCTGATTTTCAAAGAGGCCTACTGACATCATGAGGAGCAGCCTTTGAATAGGGATTTCACTATTTTCAGCGAACTGAAATACTGCATTATGTCTCTGGCAGGCTGTGAGTAACACAGCAGAATGGTCATTTGCTGACAAAAATGTTTGTGTATTGCCCATATTGCATTGTGTTTCACAGTTGAAATATACTGCACAAATAAGCACATGTTTAGAAAATCAGTTGGGTTGAAACATTGGCTTTTGTGGAAAAATAGGGTTAATAATTTTCTTAGAATTACTTAATTTTTATTTTAAAATACTTTTAAAAAATTATTTTATAGAAGGTTAAAGATGTCATGGGTTTTTTCCTTTAAACGAACGGGAAGAGTGAGTTGAAATTTCTTAGAAGAAAATCCTGAGTACTAATTCACCTAGTTGTAAAATTCAGAACTTGTCATGTTCCGGAATGACAGCTCTAAAGATAGTAACTGTGTGTGTTTGTGTGTGTTCAGGGCATGACTCCCTTCCTGGTGGGAATTCAATCCTCCCTGTCTGAGATTAACTCTGGGAGGTAAAAAGAGCTGTCTTTCTGTTTAGGAGGAAACAGAGAAAGTCTTCAGTAAACTGTCATCCAGAGTATTAGCTGTGTAAAGCTTCAAAGCTTTATATAGATTAAGTTTTTAAAAAGAGTTCAAAGCCTTGTACAGTTGTTAATCATTACAGAAGTTATAATAGTATTATGGCATTTATGAAATAAATCCTATCTGGTTACTTGCTGAGAGCAATAGCAAGGTGAGGTAGTAGTTTTCGAGTTGTATGATGTGCATCCCCGAACACTTTCCTATCACATCAATATAAAAACACCTATCCAATTGCTCATGGAATCTGCAACCTACTGTAAAATGACTTCTGATTACTTAAAATTATCTAATAGTTATATTTGTGTACTTTTTAAACTTCATTTCCTATTTCAAATGCTACTTTTAGAGGAAATGTACCTTTGTACTACACACATTTAGTTTTGCACTTACATGAAAAGATACTGCAGTATTGTTCACAGAAGATATTTAAAGGGACAATATATATGTCTATATAACATTACAGTATATGCATTTGGTTTGTAGTGTATAATTTTTTTTTGTAGTGGGGTGTCACTGAAAGAGCTGGGTCTTTGTTGTGCTGAACAAAGGGGTTTTAAAGAGACTGAGGCCACTTTCTCTAAAGTGGACATTCATGCAGAAATGCGCTGAGGTTTCTGGACAGACTCACAGTGGTGAGGCTTTGGGTATAGGAACCATTGCTTTAAAGTTTTCTCATGTGTGAATCGCATGGTTTTGCAGCATGCTGTGACACAAGCAGCTTGATTCTGCTCTGGTGCATCAGGTTGAACTGATGTTACCAGATAGCTTTATACACCCCCAACGCGAGGTAGAGTTTATGGCCGAAAAGATACAGTTGCTGAGTTTGTAAGGAGAAGCTGTTCCATGAGCTGCACAGGGAATGGTCTGGTTTCCATCGGCTTTGTGTGGGTGGATACTACTTGGGTTTCTTTCCTTCACATAGATGCCAGCGATTCTGAAATATTCACTTGTTTTAGAAGTTACTCAGTTTGGTGACATACTCAAAGTTAGTGACAGTGTGAGTGAAAATGTCCAAGCTTGTTTATTTGGGAAATGAGGCTGGAGAGGATACCTGCTGCCAATTTGATAAGGAGCCTTCCTGAGCAGTGGGTGATGCCTGAGAAGTCCAAAAGAATGTTAATTCTTGTTGTTGCTTTTACTTTGTTCTTTTTTTGCTTGTGTTTCGGTGAAGCTTTTATACAAGTGCAGATTTGCAGACTAAAGCGAGTGCTGTTGTGTACAGTCACCTGCAGTAACCCTTACTCTAACAGTCCTTTTGTAAGTGCAAACTGAAATGACAGCAAACTAATTTTCTCTTTTAACAGTGGAAAGAGTGGAAAGAGAAAACCTTTCAGACTACTGTGTTCTTGGTCAACGTCCCATGCACTTACCAAATATCAACCAGCTGGCAACCTTGGGAAAAACTAACGAACAGTCTCCTCATGGCCAAATTCACCACAGTACTCCAATCCGAAACCAAGTGCCAACGATGCAGACGATGATAAACCCTGGGCTCCTGTCTCCGCAGCTCAGTCCACAACTGGTGAGGCAGCAGATAGCAATGGCCCATCTGATAAACCAACAGATTGCTGTCAGCCGGCTACTGGCTCACCAGCACCCACAAGCTATCAACCAGCAGTTCTTGAATCATCCACCCATCCCTAGAGCTGTCAAACCAGAGCCATCAAATTCGTCGGTGGAAGTCTCTCCAGATATTTACCAGCAAGTCAGAGATGAGCTGAAGAGAGCCAGTGTGTCTCAAGCTGTCTTTGCAAGAGTCGCGTTCAACCGCACACAGGTATCAATTTCTGTTCTATAACCACAAAGTGCTGAGGGGGCAGAGTTGTGGCTCTTGTGGGGCCGTATGGTGGTTGCAGATTAAGGCAGGAGGTGTGCCACGGTCAAACAGGTCAAACCACCCAGTCTCTTTGTCATGACTGAACAAGACTGTTTCTTCATGGAACAGCTGTTCGTTTAATTTTGGTCACCACTGTGCCATCACCTGAGCTTTGTTCTCCAGCCATAATTCTGCTCAAGTGAGTTCTTCCCTGAGTTCCTTTCTGTGGGGTTAACTTCCACATCTGCCCCTGCCTGATGGCCAGGAAGAGGTAGCAAGAGACTGGGTGAGACAGAGGTGTCTTTGGGCTTCTGTTGTCCTCAGTTCCTTCCTGTGGTACAACTGACACCACAACTAGTGCCAGAGGCTGCTGCCCCAAGAAATGTGTAAGACAAGTGTGCCCAGGCCTAAAGTCTGACTGCTGGGAAAGAGGTCTGCCATTTGCAGCAGATCGTGTTTGCTTTCAGACGTCTCGCACCTAGTGAACTGCAGGTGTGGAAATGTCGCATGATAGTGTCACCTTAAGCCTAGTCCTGGAGTACCCAGGGTCATTGTGTGTTCAGAAAGACAAGCCACTTACATTAATCCTGCTGCCACATAGTGTTCAAGGCACTCAAAATGTGATCTCTCAATCGTGATACTCTGTAACATGGCAAAAGGAATGGAAAGTGGTTTCATGTTTAATATTGGCACAAATTTCTTTTGTGCAATCAGAGTTGGTCTTCGAGGTAAGCTTTACCAGCAAGAGAAAACAAGGGCCACGTGTGTGTCTCCTGGAGGTCTGTCCCTTGCCCCATACAGTGCCTTTGTCTGTTCTCCTGAATTAATGATTTTCTTTGGCACTGCCATTTTGGAAATGCCACGTTATGAGGGAACTAATTAAAGTATGGAGCACGTTTTTATTACTTCCCTTCTTCCATTAAATTCATAAGATGGCTGCACTCAGAAAAAACATTCACTTCCAATCAACGTGACTGAGTTGTGGGGTTAGCCTTGAGGATATCAAATGAAAACTACATAGGAATGTATGAGTATTTCCTCTTTAAAATGCTGCTTTTAATTTGGAAAAGCTTTTCATCCCTCTGGGATCATAACCCGTTGTATGTAAAGCCTGGTGTAATCAAAGTAGATGGTATTGACAGAATGACATATTCTGAACTCGAGCGAGGGGTCAGCAGTAACGTTGCTGCTGAGGGTTTTGCCACTGTCACCAAACAAGAAGCTCTGCTTTAGCCAGGTTGGGAGAGCAGGGTTGGCAATGCCCAATCCTGCCATTAAACCAAAAGCTCATCACCCAGTGGGAAAGCTGTCATACAACTTGTGTGTTAAATTGACAGCTCTGTCATGGGGAAGGTTTTGATTCAGTGTGCCTAGGAAAGCCCAAATCTTGCGTATCACTGACCAGACATCCACGATGGACTTTCTAGGACAGCAGGGAAAAGGCAAGCATGTGAGATACCACTCTGGCCTTTTCCTAGCAATGGCACAGCATTGCAGCTGCCTGTAGTGTTTATTAGCAGCCACGGTGAAGATTGCACCATGCAATCTTGACAGATACTCTGAGTTCTGGACTAAATCAGCTGCAGGATGCTTTGGGGGTTAGGGGTGGGCTTTCCTTTTTTCTTTTTACACCTCCTGCAGTGTTCTGGTACAGACCTAGTAGTTTTAGGACACTGAACGGGTGTTTTGGTGAAATGTGGTTTCTTCCCAACTCCAGTGGCTCCTGGCAGTGTCACTGTGTGCCACCTGACAGCATTTCCAAATGACCGGTATGACTTAGGACACCAGGTGTGTAACCAACCATTCAGCCTGGGCTTACTTGTCGGGAGCACAGGCCTGAGCGCACATGCTAATGTAATGTGCTCTGAGAAGCTGCCGAGCACCTTTCCTGGGCAGGACCGCACCTGGAAATGGGATGTGATGCTCTGTCCTCTGACCAGGTTACATTTGAGTTCAGTATATAAAATGGGGTCTGTGATTGAGGACACTAGTATGAGCGCTTTTGTCAGTCCTCCTCCTCCTCCTGACGTTTATCTTGGGACACACCTCTACCTTTTCCTTAAAAAGAAATCTTCCTGATTCTGATCGCTTCATTACAAGATATCAGCGACAATTGTATATAAAGGGAAAGAAATTACCTACTTCTTAGCCCTCTGTTATAAGCAATATGATGTACTGTACAGTCTATGACACTGATTCCAGCACAGGTAAGTCTTAAACACCCATGAAAGATTTGCTTATCTCACAGCGGTCATTAGTCTACAGGGCCTTGATACAGAAGATCTTGCACATAGTGTATGTATCTTACACAGGGTGTATCATGTCCCTAGGAGTCATCACTGTAGCAAAAGAGTGTAGGTACATATTTATGCTTCTCTGTCCTTATCTTTTAATTCCAACTCAAATCAATCTCCCCTTGTGTCAGAGGCTGTTTGAGGTATTAGGAAGGCAGTCAGCCTTGCACTGCGCAGTAGATGATGTGGGATGTTCCCACACACCCATGGCGAAGCAAACTCTGTAAAAGGCACTTGAAGTGGAAGTTTAAGTCGCCTTTCACCACCTACATTCCCCCTGCTGCCTCCAAGGATCCTCTCCTCAAGAAGTGCAGACACGTGTGTTTTTCTCTGGAAATGTTTGGGTTTGTTGTGTTTCCCAGGAAGTGCCAGCCATACAAACTGGAGGTCTGTTGTTGCTCCTGATGGTACCAAATAATAGGTGGTGTATGCCAGTCAGCTAATAATTGTATTAATCGCTGCATTATGGGCCACTGCTTAATCTTTCTTCGTGGGAGCTCTGTGGTGCACATTAGCCTATAATTAAGTATAGCCTCATGAAATATGTACTGTGAAGCTTGTTTAATAGACAAACTATTCTCTAATTTATTTTAAAGTCCAATGACCTACATTTTCAATGCTGAAAACCCCCTTCTTACTAACGTTATTTCTCCCCTGAGACCTTCCATCTAAGCAAATCTGTTAAATGAAGTAGAGGAAGCTTTGATCCAAACCAGGCTAAATCCATCGGAACAAATGGCTGACACATGTATGTGTGCGGGTGTGTGTGGGAAGGGGGACGTGAGGAGGGTCAGAAGGCGAGGTGCAATTGTATGGTTTGTGAAAGATCCAAATCTTCCTCTTAAAGTTGGAAATACATAGCTGAAGACAACAATGTGTGCTTATACCTGTGGCCATGTTGTCTGCACACACGGAAGGAAAACAGGCTCTGTGTGTTTCCTGGGGCACAGGGCTCTCACTGAGGTCCCACGCAGAGATGGGACCAAACACCAGGCAGCTTCGAACCTGCTGTGCGCACAGGAGAGCCCCACGGGGTGTTTGGCTAGGAGCTGGCCCAGGCTGTGTTAGCCATGAAGAGGGTTTCTTTCAAACAGAGAATTCTGAAATAGACATTTTAAGATTTGAAACTGGGTATGAAAACCCCTCAAAGTGTGTGTGACTTGAGTTTTAGAAAATGCCTTGGGCTAGCCTGTGTGCCTTCTTTTTATTTTATCTTTAGAGAGTCAGTGTCACAATTTTAATTCATCCTGCTGTGGAATCTAAATGCTTATTTGTTCAGCAAACAGGTCAGGTTGAAGAGTGTTTTTAGACCCACAGAGGCAATATAGTTATTGAAGGTGGGTTTAATGACACTGTTTCCACTGAACAGGAAATTCCTACACAGCCTCAAAACCTTTAGAATGGTTGTGCACACTGCCATGTTTGCCTAAGCCAGTGCTGCCTACACCCTGCTTAGCAGTTACAAGAATGGTGTATGTTGGAAAGACACCCTCTTAGGCTTTACGTAGCCTTCCTTTCTCTTGTGGTTGCCAGCAGCACTGCTGTTTTTAACTCCAGGTATGGTCCTTTCTTGTGGACTGCAGTGAGTCACTACTTCTCCAAAAGGTTGTCTAGCCCAGGGAGGGGAGCTGGAGCTCTTCTGCCCCATTCCAGGAGCCCCATTGAGATGGATACAATGCAGGCAGAGAGGCCAACACCCAAGGGATGTTTATTGGCCGTACGCTTTGCTGGGCACCATTTCTCTCCGTCCAGGGCAACCAGAGGGCCCACTGGCTCACGCAGGGAAGAGTGGGTCAAGGGAGTGGAGAAAGCTTTCTGTGACTAAGGCGGTCACAGTGTTGCTGGGGCAGGAGGTTCAGTTTCTTGCTTGTGTAATTGCATAGTTTGTGGCCAAGTTCTTCATGGCAGAGATCCTTGGCCTTGGCTTCCTTTTGCAGCTCTGCTGGCCTGTCACTCACAAGTTGGAGATGTGCGGGCTCCTTGATTTGCATGTCTTGTTTACGGAAATAGTTTGTTCCCTTGGTTTGGACTGTTGCTTTGAACTAATAGCTTGCTAATGGAAAGCTAGGCATCCTTCTCAGGGTCTTAAAAACTGCGTGCAAGAGTGTGAGTGGGTTTGAATGGAAGGAAGAACGCCGTATGAAGCCCATCAAACACTTGACAGTTACACGGTCATACTTGGTGTCTTTATTTTGAAATGGAGGGCATCTTCATAAAGTATCTTTACGTGCAGCCAAGAAGCTGTAAGCTGAAGTTGCTATTAAAACAGCCACTAGTGAAAGCTTTGCTTTCTGTAAGACTTTGACACTTCTTGATGGAATAAAACCATTCAATCTTGAGAAAAAAAAACACAAGGAAAAGTCTGATTAATACCACAAATCCACAGGAGGAGTGAAACTGTCTTAGGCAGAGCAGCTGCACCTCACACTTGGAATTGCACTGTGTGCGTTTGTAAAAGCAGTCAGACTTTGAAAAAGCTGGAGTGAAGGAAGTGCCTGCAAGATACAGGCTGCTGGGGTGAGAATGGTTTGGTGCGCGGGGGGAGCGGCAGTCCCCGTTGGTCTCGAACAGCGCAGTAAAATCAAAGGGGCTGTCCTTGCAGGCTGGAGTGCCCCGCAGATGCCTACCTGTCTGGAGCATGCATCTTTAAATCAGGATGACTTCCATGTGTGGGCCAGCTAGAACATAGATGCAAGGGAGGTGACTAGTAGCCTCTAAAAGCATGAGCATCCTTCAGGTTGGCCAGCAGAGCTATTGTGAAATGGGAGGCAGGACAACAGGGTTGCTGGCTCAAAGCTGCGACCAAGGCTATGGACTTCCTCCTGGTGGAGAACACACACACCGATTTTGGCCATCCTCAAGGCAGAGTCCTTGTGCCGTCTCCCTCTTGCACTATGTCTCCTAATACAGCATTTGAGTTGCAACCAAAAGGTGGTAATAACCAAAGCTTGCTTATCGCAGGTTGTAATGCCCTGGGAAGTGGGCAGGGGGCTGGTTACGGAAATGAGGGGACTGTTTTAAAGTAAATGGATGAAAGTGCTCTCTTGGTTTTACCTTGACCTTCTCTGGAAAGTTTTTTAGCAAATCTGCATGTGCCAAAGTGATCTGTGCTCTTCGAAATCCTAGCTGGAAAACAGGTCATTTGAATCCTGATTTGCATAAGGAAAATGCAAAAATCCTCTCCCTCCTCCACCTGCTTGCTGAGTATCCCTCTTTGCTGCAGTCAGGCAGGTTGGTCAGGCTGTTTGTGGGAGTCCAGACAGGGAGTCACGGCATCAGTGGACTGCTGCTGCTCGGGAGTGCCCAGTGGGCTGCAAAGCCTATAGACTGAGTGTTTCTGTTTACATCTTTCTTTTTTTTCAAAGCATCTTTTTTTTTTGCCAATGTTTTGACATAATAGCCAAAACTAGTAAAATGTTTGGGCGAGTGGCCAGTGCTTGTTTTAGTGAACAGCCTCAGAAACTGGAAATATCCGTGAACCTGAGGCTTTTTGAATCAAACAGTTGTGGTGCCAGATACAAAGAGAGCTGGGTAAAAACAGCAGGCACGTTCAGGCTGCTTGGAACTCTCTTCCCAAAGAGCACTGCTCCCTCCCTCTCGCCCTGAGCAGCTCCGGGTGAGAGCATTGGCTTTCCAGCCTGCAGATAGGAAGGCAGCGCTTACCTACCTCGGCTCCTGCCCTGCTAGCTGGTGCCTCACCTCGCCACTTCGGATTAAATGGATTAGGAGCACAGGGAGGAGGAAACTCTACCAGCCTCCGATGTAGTGAAATTTATGATGAAATAAACTAAACTATCCACCTTGTTGAAGGGATTCGGTGGCATGTTGGCTGCAGGAGCGGGTTGAGGCATAGGGGAATGTGGGCTTGATGCTGGATGGTGCGCCCCCACTTCTGGTGCCACTGTGGGCAAGTCCAGGCTCCAGCAACGAGGAAAGGGGAAATAACACTTTGGCAACACTCAGAGGTGTTGCCAGTCGGCTACAGAGGGGCTGGGGGCTCTGAGAGCAGGACCGTGGTGGGTAAGGAAGCTCCAAAGAAAGGCTTTAGAGGGAGGCACGGAGGGAAGTGGGTGGTGACTCCTCATTTATGTCTAATCCTGCTTTCTTTGGCAGAATTTCCCCAAACTGAAGTGGGATCAGAAAAAGATCCTTTTCTTAGAGTCTTTAAGGTTAGCAATATGTTGGTTTGTTGAAATAACTAACTCTTCTACCTTTCGTTGCTTGTGAGCCAAATCCTGGAAAGAATTTGTTTTGCAAATAATTTTCCCTATAACTTTAGTGAGAGGAAGACAAGCAGCTTTCATTCTCTGCCGGGTATCTACTGAGACAGTCATGCTGCATTCATCGCTATGCTGTCTGCCCCATTGTGCACAGACTTTCAATTAGCGAGGGTTCTGGTTTTGGGGGGGGGGGGGACACGACACTTTTTGTTGGTTTTTTCTCCATAGAAAACTCTCGCTTATTGCATGAAACCCTTTCATGCTGCCTGCTTGTTTTATTCTTGTGTGTAATGTGGCACAAGCAGCGTTCTGTTGTACTACCAGGAAAGAAGGCAGTCTGTAAGGGAAGTGCTTAATTTAATAAATTGCAGATTTTTGGTACATGGGATATTTGTTCCAACAGTGGGTTTTGCACTGCCCAAAATTTCAGTTTCAATTAACTTAATTGTATTCAATAGGCTGAATGAAAAGATCTTAAGTAGCATGTGAGTCAGGCTGTCAGAAAGTGTGCTTGGAGGAGGCGGCTGCTGCCTGCTCAGCTGATGCACAGGAATCCTGAGCCTTGGAAGCAAACGCACGGATATACAGTGTGCACGAGCTGTGTGTCTTGCTCACTTCCTGGCGTATTTCAGTGTAAAGGTTTGACATGCATGTCATAAATGGTGGCACTTTGTGGCTGCAGGTGGTCGGTCTTTCTCTGACTCCTTTTCCCCATGCATCCACATTCAGCTCCACGTGCACATCCTGTCTTCCCTCATAAAAAGAGATACCATAATAAAAAAGAGGCTTTATTAAACTAATGCAATAAGGGCATTTTC
Organism: Rhynochetos jubatus; assembly: GCA_027574665.1. Classification (NCBI taxonomy): domain Eukaryota; kingdom Metazoa; phylum Chordata; class Aves; order Eurypygiformes; family Rhynochetidae; genus Rhynochetos; species Rhynochetos jubatus. Next base: position 13,944,919 of record CM050654.1, on the reverse strand, counting down.
TTTGAGGATTTAAACACTTCATTTTTAATAATAAAAATCAAATTGTCATTGTTGCACCCTGTATAAGTTTTATTCAAATCAGCCTCTAAATGCTTTGTGCCTAAGCAGCTCTCTCCTGAGATGTGTGTGTTTTAGCATTAGTTAAATGAGTTTAAGAACGAGGCTCATACTCTGGCTGTAGGCAGTTAATCTAGAGATCAGGAGATTTCTTCCAAATGAGGGACTGGAGTGATGCATTCACCTACATTGAAGTGTACGGGGGGATGGCTGGTCTCCCGTTCACACCAATGGAAAACCGAAGTCCTTTGAGTTTGGAAGTTCATGTGTGAAGAACATGGTACTGTACATTTTGTCCCTTGAGACAGAAGAGTTGGTCAGGGAACAGGGTGCAAACACACCTTTGCTCCATGGGAGCCGTGACAGGACGGACATGGAGGTGCTTGATTTGGCTAACCACTCAGAAATTTCCACTGGCTATATAAAGCAATTTTGCTCAGCAAAATAGGACTGGACACGTTGCCAGGATAAGCATTTCTAAGAGACTTCCAGCACTTCTGCTTCATGTCCTAGCTGGAATTAGGAAGAGATGCAAGGGAATGGAAACAAAGCAGTGAGCGTTTGAAAATGAACTTGAATCCTAAGAGGCCTACAAGTACTTTGTATAGAGGTTCTTGTTGAGTGCTGTATACTTAGAGGCAGAGAAGTATTTGTAGAACTGGTGAATGTATCTTATTCAGCCCAGAAGACACTACTAAGGGTGGGACCTGGAGTAAATGCAGAGAGGCAAGGAGATGTCACGGTAAAAGGCTGCCTTGATGGGAGGAAAACACAGCAGGTGGAGGTGCTTTATTTCCTTGAAGGATTGTGAGGAGTTAGTGCTGCAGTCCCCTGGGTTGACCTGCCTCTTCTAGCTTTCAATGGCAAATAGCAGGTAATTTTAAATATAACCAGTCATTTTAGCCTGGCAAAATCAAGTTTGTTGTTGTGCGCTGAAGGTATGATTTCAGTATAGTTCAGTGGGCATGAGTAGCTGACCAGGGGTTCCCTGCCTGCTGCCTTCCATGCTGGAAACAGGCCTTGTGTGCTGAGCTGGGAGGCTGAGAGGGGAGAGGTTTACATCACTGATCTTTAAGAGTCAGATACTGAATTTGAATAAATCCTTACATTTCCTGATCCTGGTCAGAGTCGCATCTATACCTGAAGGGAAGCTATTGAGGCTGGCAGTTACTAGTAGTGAGCTTAAAGTCCTTGGAGCTTAAGTACTACAGGAGCAATATTTTTCTAGTATTTCAGCATTTTCTCTGTTGCTTTTGGCAATAGCTGAAGTACGGAGAGGCACAAATAAACCGAAAGTAGGAAAAAAGTGTTTATGCTTTTTTAGTCCTTCGTATATATAATCTCCTCATACAGAACATAAAAACTGAGGTTTAGCACATTAGTTGGGTTTATTTAAGTTTTGCCTTGGCCAGCGTTTCGATGGTCCAAAGCCTGTTTGGAACCTTTTTAACCCTAGTGCCTGCTCTCGCAGTTGCATTGCTTAGGTCTGTATGAGGGAGAGCACAGCTCCCATCCAAGTCATCGGACCTGACACGTGTGAGGTCCTGGCCAGTGCTTGCGAGTCTCTGGCTGCCTGATGGCCCTCATCCTCCTCTGTCCCCAGGACATCGGTGTCTGGGCTGCACTCCAGCATGACCTCCTCAGCTCCATGCAGATTGCTTTTGAAAAGCTCTGGTTGCAAAACTGTCCTGCTGGTGGGTCTCTGGTGCTGCAGTGTGCTGTCCCACTGAGATCTCATTTACACCCTTTCCAGCCCTGAGCGAAAGCCCTTCGGGAAGAAGGCGGAAGGGCTTCGCTCGCCTTATGTGGGCTTTGGTTGAGCCTTTGTGCTGGCCTTGAAGGCTGGTCGGTTTGTCCTTTGGATGCAGGAGTCACTGATTGACATACACTCTACATAGTACTGCATCGTCTTTCAGAAGTTGCTTAAACAAAGATTTCTTGCCCATGAGGTTTGGGTTCTTTGTCCTGGAAATCCTGGCATTAATAAAAATAAAAGAAATTAGTTCAGAAACGAGGTTTCATAGAATGAGTGCAAAGCAAACCCCCAAGACAGTGACTTTGCTGGCTTGAAGGACTACATTTCAGCTATTTTGAAATTACACTGTCAAAATTACTTCTACCTTAAATAGATCCAACAATTTTTTTATTTTGGTTGGACATGTGCTCCGTTCTCCACTGCAGGTATTATTTTTTTATAGTCAATTATGGATCCAGTGTGTAATTTTAAGAATGGTGCAAGTTCAAGGGTAAACCAAAGTGTGTCTGCAGAGTCCTTGTCTCGGCGTGAGCGCACACCTCATTTGTGAGCACAGCCTGTGTGAACATTAAACTTTTCATCAGTTGCCCCGTCAGCAACTGGTTTAAAAGTGAAGCACAAGAGTGGTAAAGCAGGGATATTATCAAGTTGCATGTCCTAAAATGTATCCTGAGAGGTGTGTTCAGTATAGAAGATCTGTTTGGCTGTTTAAAATCACTTTGACACTTTCTAGTCCCTGAAGATCACCTTTTAGGTCTGCAGAGTTGGTTACTCTGCGAACTGCCAAATTTTAATTTTTTTTTTTAAATATGTGAGATGTAAGTAAGTCGGAATGAGCTGATTTAGCCAGTGGAATTTTATAACAAATGTACGAATGCTGTGGGTTTCCCCTCCCTCACCCCCTCCAGCAGAAACGTAATTTGCAGAAATGAAAACAGTCCCTGGCTGGCTTTAGGATTTTCTCAAAAATAGAAACGGTAGGGTTTGTCTGGCTGGGCCAGTTTCCTCACCACACACCTGGTGTATATCACTTTAAAAAATACATTATGCCTGATTAAATTACAATTAAATGAAATCATGATCATTTGTTTTTCTGGAAGGAAGATGTTTTGCATATTGAAAGCCTAATTTGTTGCAGGTGACAAAAAGGCTGAACAGATTATTTAATATCGCTGTATTTTTTATAATGTTGCTCACTGGTTTGTGTATACTTCAGTAGCTCAGGATGATATTATTGTAAATGTTATTGCTCTCAAGATAGTTCATTTTATTGTCCTACCCTATCACTCAGCTATCTAGCCACTGTTGTTTACCGTGTTGTTTATCTTCAGCTGCAAGAGGACATGAGATTTTTCCCTCTAAGTCAGTTTTCTTATTATCTGTCCTGCTGTTTACATGGTTCCTAAGCTGACAAGGCACTTGGAGGAGCTGCAGAAAAACCCTCTTTCCAACCAGGTTTTCTATCTGGGGGCCTGGAGGAGCAGGGCTCAGCCCCCCCGAGGGGCTGCCTCTGTCACGCGCTGGAGGAAGGAGCTGGTCCCTCTCCCTGGAGCCGGTGCCTGCATCAGGAGATGAGGCTGCCGGCAGCTGTACAGCCTGGTGACTGAGAGCAATGCAAAATATCACTGTGTCCCTGTGGCAGGGATGAGACCCTCATAGAAGCAAAAGGCGCAGGCTAAGGTTCAAAACCACCGAATCTACCCCATGATAAGCTGTTTCTGTTGGCGACTCAGAGCCTCCAAGCACAAGAGTTGGTGCTACTTAGTGCCATGGCCAAGCCACTTGTACCTGTAAGCCTCTGATTTACATAAGGAGTCAATGACTGCAATGAAAAGTAATTGCTGGCATGCTTTCACATATGTTTCTGCTCTCCATTTTTGAAATTGGACCATAAATTTAGCCAGGCTAAGACAGAGGGAGAAAAAGCTGTCTTACAGTTAGTTCCAGGAGGTTTCAGGTACCTTTCTTTCAAGCTAAACACATTAATTTTTGAAGTTGAATTTTTTTTTTTTAATGAAACTATGTATCCTTTAAAAGACCCAGGAAATTAATAATTTAGAGAATCTGTGGAACTGATATTTATTTATTGCATTTGGAGAATTTTCCACTGACTTTGAGGCAAAATTATAATAAGGACTTGATGTATCATTTTTGGAATCGTTGAAGTCATGGCTTCAAGCTTCTGTAATGTCCTTTTATTTTGGTTAATCTCCTTCAGCCAGTGAGCCTGGCAATCTTTGGAAAGCTTTTCAAAATGTCCCTAGCTTCTCTGAGGAGTGGTGAACCCTAAGGAAGAAGCCAAGTATGAGCATGCAGTTGTGTTGAGGTCACGGGGAATATCAGAGGCCTGCCCAGCACTGCATCTTCTTCAAACGTTTTCCCAGGGTAGACCTTTTCTCCAACTGTCTTCTCTCCATGATCCCATTTCTGACTACAGGGTCCCACCATGGCTCCATTCCCAGTTCCAAGTCCTTCTGGTAACTACTCTGATAATTGCAGGAAAATGTAATTGGGAGTCTCTTAGCTTGATTTTGTAGATGAGGAACTAAAAAGATGGAGCTGTGTGCAGCCTACCTTCAGACAGTGCATGGAACTTGTTTTGAGCACTTCTGGTGTAAACACTGCTGAAGTAGAGCTTTCGTAGCAGATAGCAGGCAAGTGCAGATAGAGATACATCATTTGCTGGTCTGTTGGTTTTGTCAGGAATATGGTAAATAAAATCAATATATACTAATAATGTTGGCATTTGGTCAATTGCCCAACTGTAATGGCAGCGTTTTAGCAAGGCCTTTTGGAGGAGATTCTGATATGGAAGAAAATAAACTCAGACTAAATATTACAAGGTTTTTGACTAAGTGGATGTTTTCTAGTAACATTTTTCTCACAAGAAAGGAGTAGGCCTTGACTATACTCATGAGGCAGCTTGACTTGGTTGTGTCTATGAAGTAACTGCAAAATGCTCATGTCAACAGCTGCAATGAAGTCGTGTCTGGGGCACTGCCGTGTCCCTTCGCACGCAGCTGCTGAAAGTCGCTCCTCTCACAGCAGTGGGTGAGGTGAGCCCTTCGAGCTCTGACTGGGATTTCACACGGCTGCTGTGGTGCTCCTGGAAGAAGCAGTGCAGAAAGCCTCTGGGTCGTGGTAGGTGGGAAGTGGGAATGGCGTTTCCAAAGCCAGGGAAACACTGGCAGAATAGCCTTTTAAAGTAACAAGCCTGCAACCACCATTTCTTATGGCTTGTTATAAGTAGTCTCGATGGGCAGAAACGATCCTCCTCTGCTTCTTTTCTCTCCAGTACATTTAAACAGCTGTAGTTCAGGAAATTGCTGTTGCTGCTTTTTGGAGTGAAATACCCATTTGTGAGGTGTGGGATGTGAGGAGGTGTTTGGGGAAAGCTGGTGGCACACGCTGTGCCCCAGTAGTTTCTGTAGGCCCTGATCCAGGTTTTTGTGTTGTGCCTTTAACTTCTGGATAATCTGTGGGACTGTTGAGTGTGTACAGTTATGCATAAATTTAATCCCATCATTAGATTTAAGCCTCTTTTAATGATATTTTCATTTCTCCAATTCTTTTTTCCCTCTCTTTTATTGGAAGTGCTGTGCTGGTTACCTCCTGGAATAATGGCCTTTGTAAAAACTAGATGAATATGGTGTTCATTCATGATTGCAATGTGAAGCCTGTGGTATTTTAAAATGAGGCATGAAAGAATGGGTTAAATCCCTACAGCTAGATTCTAAGGCTTTATTATTGCTCTATTTGTCTCCTCTCAGAAATGACTGTCCAAACCAAAATGAACGGACTGTAACATCAGAAACCAGCAAAACGTTTTTCTTTATAAACCTCCTGCACTGTTTAAATGTCGAAACTAAATTTACCAACCTTGGCAGATTTGTCAAAGATGAACAGGACTGCCAAGTGTTCCCAGCTTCAAGTAAAAAAGAGAGAGATCTAACAGCTCTTAAAATATTTGCAGCAAGCACCTGGTGGTAACTGCAATTTCTTCTACCCAATGCACCTACCTTCCTATCCAGCATCTCCCTACTCAGAAGCTTATTACAGTGCCAGAATAGGACAGTCCCAAAATAAACCCCAGCCCCCAGAAGACAAACACTTTCCTACAAAATATCCCCTTGGGGAGAGCCCATGAGATTCTGCTGTAGGTTCTCAGTATTGGAACCCAGCTGGTTACACTAAACAAATTTAAAAAAAATAAACCAACCCAACACATGACTGGGCCTTTTTTTTTAATTTTTTGAACCAGGGTTTGTTGTCAGAGATCCTGCGTAAAGAAGAAGACCCTAGGACAGCTTCCCAGTCCCTCCTGGTAAACTTAAGGGCAATGCAGAATTTCCTCAACTTGCCTGACTCGGAGCGGGATCGTATCTATCAGGATGAGAGAGAAAGAAGTATGAACCCCAACGTGAGCATGGTGTCTTCAGCTGCCAGCAGCCCAAGCTCCTCCAGAACCCCCCAGGTAAGATGTGATCCCTCGTTACCTGTTTCTTGTGCGGACTAGTCCAGGGAAGGAGCTCCTCTCCACCCTTCCCGTGTGTGTTGCTCCCCTCACCCAGATGAGTTGTGGAAATCCTTTTGTAAGATTTTGGAGTGGCTGTTGAGAGATGTGTAGTGGATTTCAGCAAGACATTGTGATGATGATTCTAGCTTTTGTCAATACCATAAATGCAAAAAAGTATGTAATATTAATGCCTGAAAGAGTGAGTGTGGGCATTACATACAGGCTGTTGGTGTACATCTACTAAATGGCTATTATAGACTCTGTTCTAGAAAAACAGTGCACATAACTATTTATCTGTGTCCATTACACTCTGCAGAACACAGAGGAAATTTCTGGGCTTGTGGAGAGGTTTATATATGTTGAAATAAATAGTGTGTAGTGAACCGAGGTTGACAATGAATTAGACAGACGTTGCTAGAGATGAGTGAGCTCTGTATTCTGCATAGGAAATCACAGTCCTTCAGTTAGAGGTTTACACTGGTAATTTTTTGAAGCACAGAAAGTAGAGACGGGCAGGGTGCTGGGAAAGAAGATGATGCTTTACAGCTCCAAACCAGCTGTCATCTCGTTGACTTAACTGCACGTGTTTATTAACGTGCTGTTGCCACCCACTTCCCGGGTAGGTTGTTCCTTTGCACTAAGAAAGAACATGCACATAGTACACCATAATAGTCAGCCCCTTTCTATCAGACTGCTCGCAGTCCCAGGCACATACTCTGAATAAGCGAGGGTGCTTGCACAGAGGTGATGATTAACTCCTGTCATGATATTTGCCTAACCTGCGTTTGAAATTTCTAACAGCGCAGACACGATGGGGCAGTTCTAGCACTTCTGATCTTTAGGAAATGAGCTTGTGTAACCTTCGTGCCTCAGCGCTTTCACAGCCGTGTACTCTCCAAAGTCTCAGGCTGTGTTAGCCATGCTTACAGTAGTATTTCTGAGCACTTCCCGTGTGGAATTCTGTAGTAACAGCTGCTGAAAATAAGAAAAATAAGTAAGCATGGGGTGTGCCTGTGTAGTTTTACATGCAAACTGATCGTCCTTAAGAAAGGTGTGTTGATTTTGTAGAAACTGTCGAGCTTGTTCAGTTTAACCCAGGCACATCATGTATTTAATACAATACATGTGTCAATACACATCATGTATTTAACACAATACGTGATGTAAAGAAGTTTACACTGAAAGCAAGCATATCCTGCCAACCCAAGTTTGATGCTGAATTTTTATTACATAGGAAACTCATTGTATACCTCTTACCTCTTTTAGTTACCTCTCAGTGAAAATAAAATTATAAAGGCAACTATTTTAACATTTAAGTAGTGTATCCACTTCCTGCATTTGTGTGTACTCATGAAAGAATTAGCTTATCCCTACTTATATTTAGTGCAATAGATTTTGCAACTAGAATCAAATAACAGAAGAAAATGGAGAGTTTAGATGCAATCTGGTGAGAATAAAAATTGGACCTGTAGTCCCTCATTCCTCTGTCCAAACATGACATTTTCTCATCTTCTAGCCACTGCTAGAACATAATTTAAAATAATATAATTTTTGCCTGCCTTTTTGAGAGCTAGGCATTGCTAGAAAACCATACACTGGAAGTATAAAGCAGCCCATCCTTGCCTTATTTTGGCTTGAAGAATCCAGTAGAATATCGAGAGGTTCTTAATCAGCAAAAGCAACACACAAAGGTCTGTGTACCCAGTGCTCGCCTTGTGCCCGCTGGATAACATTTCCCCAGCCCTCACAGGGCCAGCACCAGTCAGCACAGGTGCTGTTTTGACAACTTGGACACCTCTGCAAATGAGGCTGCTTCCCAGCTCCCGGGCAGGCAGCACGGCTACTGTGCTTCCCCATATGCCCGGTATTCCTTCTGAGGAGACAAAAACCTGTCTTGCATGCAGTGTGGCGATTCCCGGCAGCATCCCCAAGCAGGGACATTACCTACCCCAGAGCAGTGGGGTAGGGCTGTTACCTGTCCTGGAACGCTGGGACAGCAGCGGTAGGAGCTCTACCATCCTTTCAGGAATTGTGTTAAGGTGCCGGAGAAGTTGGTGGAATGGCATTTGGAAATGTGGTTTCCATAGATACTGATCTCCTGCGGCAATACTTCCTGGGAATGATGCTTGAGTGCGCTGGGTAGGAGGAGAGCATGGACAGATACCCGTGGAAGTGCTGGGGCAGTTGCACGGGCAGGCGTAAGGGTCCGCAGAGTAACCTGACCTGACTCTCCCTAACTCCCAGCCAGCCTCAAGGCCCCTCGAAGGGTGTCCCCTGCTCAGGACCTGCCCCAAGGTGTGAATGGCAGATCGATCCTGCAAGTGGCTGCGAGTGATATGGGCAAGAGGCTCTGAGCTGTCAGGGGCTATTGGCTGCATGTGGAGGTGGGCAGTAATGGCTGGATTTCAGCACTCTGGTGCTGTGGTTCCAACACTCCTTTTTCTTTTTTCCCTATTGTTTGCAATGAGGCATCTCAGTCATGGCAAATTCCTCCTTAATATCATTAAGACCAATTTTGAATCTAGGCCTTGAGCACAAGATACTTTCAGTGACTGAGATATTTTGGTTTGGTACTTACCCTACCTATTTCAGTGATTGACTAAAAAGTGGCTCAGCTTTCAGGGAGTGTAGGGCAGGCTTTCTTCTGACGTGTGGCTGTGGAGCTAGCAGTGTAGGAGACCCATGCAGGATGGAGCCGTATTTTAAATCTTTCTTTTATATGCTAATTTTTGTCTTCTCAGGATCTCAGGCCTTGGTAACAGCCTTTGAGGCCATGGTGACCTCAGCTGCTGTGCTAACCAAAGGCTCCAGTGACTGAGAAGGCTTTTTTTATACCTGTCAAAGCACTGCAGGGCCTTTGGTAAAATTAAGCTCCATTAAATGAGTCTTGACAGACTTGAGCAGTCCTCTTCCTTCCTGTAATCTCTGTTGTTTTCTTGTTTCCCACAATTGCCCTACCTCTCCTCTATGTGTGAACACTGTATTTCAGAGCCTGGTGTCTCTGTCGGTCCACCCATTGGGCTGTATTCCACATACGTTCATAGCCTCTGGATTGTGGTGGACTGAGCAACGGCCTCCTGAGGGGCACAGGTGGCCCCAGCTGCTGTCCAGCTGCTCCTGCCCAAATGCAGGGGGCTAGCCTGAGCAGGAAAATCTTGGTCCCTTTCTATGTGGGTCCTGCCTGCAACAGGCAGGGAACGAGCCTGGGAGGTGTGCCTGCTGAGCTTGGGGGGTAGGAAAAGGAGAAGATATATCTGGAAGCAGTAAGAGGAGTGATTAGTCTAGATTGTTGTCTTGATTGGATTTTGACTCCATTTTTAATGTGGCCTTTGGTACAAAAAAAGACGTTATGGAGAGGAAGATTTGGAGGACAGCAAAACAGGAGGAGAAGTTTGGAGGTTTGTTTTTGCATAGTTAACCTTCCCATTAACAAATAGGCATTTGGGCATGTCTGCCTAGTTAAAAATTAACATTAGATGTACTCTACCAGGCTCCAGCTCTGGCACAGAAACAAGAGCCATCTGAAAAGGTTTATAATTGGGCCAAATATCTGAATATCACCAGGGTTTATGAGAGGTTTGGATCTATCGGGAAGTGTGAGCTTTGCCACCTAGTTTGTTCTGTTTCTTAAGACCTTTACGTTTCAAGAGAAAACAGATTTGATATCAGTAACCTACATGTTTCCCTTAAAAGGTGTACGTGGTGCAGCGATCAGCCCTGGTATCTCTTCTCTTTGAGCTCAGGAAAGCAAATGAGATCTGTCTCTCCGAGGGGCTGCTGGTGCCGGGAGTGCTCAGGCCCCTTCGCCTGCTGGTGTGTTCCAGGGGGCTGCAGCGTCCAAGGGGCTTTAAAATAAAAGTCTTGTAGCAACCTGATGAACTGCATTGATAGAAGTCCTGCAGGGGTAGTCCAGCCTGGGGAAAGTACTGGCAGCGCCTGTTATTGTCCTTCATTTGTCACAGAAGCTGATGGGAAATCATTCAATTAAAAGGAGTGCAGCGGAATACACAAAATCTCAATACGAGTTTAGGAGAATAAGGGCAGCACATCAAAGGCATGCCAAAGCCCAGCTTTATGAAATGATTTTTTTTTTTTTCATTTCCACTGATTTCCTAGGTGAAATTAGGTGACTCTCTGGCTAGCATAATGATGATAAGGCTGGGAAACCATACGTACTCAAATGACATACGTATAGTTTTAATAAAGGATGAGGGAGACTTGAGAGAGTGCATTAAATTGAGTAATAATTTATTATTTAGAGACCTCTACCCATTTACTCATTTTTTCTGGGAGAATTGGCTCTTCCTCCAAGGTGTAGGCTACTTTTAGAGATGGGGGGAGAAGGTAGAGGCTGGTGCCTCTGCTGCAGGAGCTAGCTGTCAAAACCAACTTCAGCGCCTGCCTGCAGCCGAGCGCCCTGGCTACCTATCCTGTTGTTGAGCTGCTCAATAAACACGCTGGGAGAGGGAGAGGGGGAGAGTTGACAGGGCCTTGAATGTCCTATAGGAATGCACTGCAATTATTTCCAATCACAATTAACCTGATTAGAATAATGGACAGGAAGTGTCCCTCTGTAGCTAATGCAGTTTGGCATCAGCTGACTGAAATCCTCTGATAATTTCTGCACAGATGGCTGGGCTGAAAGCAGCACTTTTTTAATTATTATTTTCATGGTCTCTTGGTAGGCCAAAACCTCGACACCAACAACAGACCTCCCCATTAAGGCGGACGGCGCCAACGTCAACATCACAGCTGCCATTTATGACGAGATCCAACAGGAGATGAAAAGGGCCAAGGTATCTCAAGCTCTGTTTGCCAAAGTGGCTGCCAATAAAAGTCAGGTGAGTGGTAGAGGGGTTTTCGTTGTTGCGGGGCTTTTGGGGGTTTTGTTTTTAAAGCAAACTCTGGGGTTGGAACGAGACCCAACTCCTCCTCCCACCAATAAAAATACATCTGTTCCTACAATAACAATAATCTTCATCTCTGGGGAACCTGTCGTGTTTTTGGCTTTTGCTGGCTTAAGTGGTTTCCTTTTCCATTTTAAAATAGGCTGAGGAAAGGATCAGCTCACAGCCAAGCTTTTTCTCCCCTTTTGTACAAACACGCATGTCTTTTCCCACGTGTGGTATATAACTTACACCTCTGCTCGTGGGACAAGGACCTTTCCAAATGATGGTATCCTTCTCCTTTGGTAGGCAAAGAAATTGTTTTCTTAAGTGATTAACTGAGGGAAGGCAATGGGAAACCACATATTAGGCAGGTGTTTCCTTTTTTTTGCATGCTCTATGTGCTGCATATGGTATTGCCATGTGAATAATTCACCTCAGATCCAACCGTTCTTACAAAAAGGCATGAGAGGGCACTGCAGTGAGTTCTCCTGGATTCATTTCCACCTTGGATGTAAAAAATATGTGTAGGCAAACCTAGGTCAGGCCGAAACTCTTCAAGAGAATCTATTCATTAAAAGATTTCATCCAGCTCTTTAAAAGATATAATTCACCAGAAGGGATATTGTGGAAAAGAGGAGAAATGGAATTTTTTGTAGGAAGGGACCATTGGAAGGAAGGATTTGTTTACTCAGTAGAAAGGGCTGCTTCTGATCCTGGATGAAATTACACAGTTGTGCTAGGAGAGGGCATCAGTATGCACAGAAAAATGGACAAATGTGTCTGTGACAATGAGAAGGTGGGACAGAAGCATCTAGATGCATGCACTCTGCAAAATACACACTTCATTTTCCTCCGAGCAGGGCAAGAACGTTGTAGTCGTTAAGGTAGATGTAAAATAAGAGGTTGAAAGGCATATAAACAAAGCATCAAAGGCTTTCAGACACATGGGAGAGACTTGTCCTTGTGACAGGTATTTGTGCCCTGACACATGGAGGTCTGATTCATTTTTCCTTCTTCATTTAATCATTAATTTCCTTTGCATTTTGCTTTCTCTTGTCAGGGTACAGAGGTTACAGTCCGCAACCTCTCCACCCACCAACAAAATCCCAGGCACTGTATGAAATACATAAAAGGAAAATACCATGGAACCCTCTTAAACTGTTAAATGCATAAAAATCTCATGTACCACATGGCAAAATATAATGAGAACTGGAGCTGTTAAACGAATAAAGCTGTTAAAAGCATAATGCCACTTGGCACAACTACTGTGCATTTAACGGTTTTCCACTGTGTAATAAATGACATATGTGGTAAACGTGCAGTAAATATAAAAGCTGCACAATTGATTTTGCAAACGTGCCCCTTATTCTTTACTCCATGCAGATATCAAAGTTCCACCCAGAATCCAGACTGGACAGCTTTTAATAAGGAGTGTTTAACACAGACCGAATGCCAGTCTCTCTGAGGTTTGGCTTAAAATTGCCTGCAAGCTTCCTGTCATTATACCCAGAGGCTTCTTGAAATAGAGAGGGACTGAACCACCCAACAATAATCTGGGTGGCTCACCAGCTTCGGTCTGTGCCAGCGTGAGTGCACTTCTCTGAAAGCATTGCCCACCAGCACCAAAACAGAAATAAGCTCCGGAGTCTTTCACATGGAAAAAGAACAGGGCAGATTTTGAAAGCCAGATGCAAAAGGTTAGGAACAGGATCCACTGATGTTATTGTTTAAAGCAAAGTTACTGCACATAAAGGTTTTGTTTCAGCAGCAGCAGCGAATAAAGAAGTGTTTCCGCGGCTGATGTTTCTTTTGTTCCACAGCCCTGCCAAAGCAATCCTGGCTCCCTGGGATGACCCAGCATTCGCCACGCTGAGATGTCATAGCGCTCTGCTGGAGCATGAAAGTGGTTTATGGGGGCACTGGAAGGCAGGGACAGAGAAGCCGTAGCCAAGAACCATAGTGGTTCGGGGCCTCCCCCTGCCCCAAAGCCCACCTGCGTGCCCGCCCCCGGCCTGGCTTGCCATGCCTGTGGTGTCCCACCACTGGCTGGGTTGCCCCATGTCTGGGAGGAGTGCCAAAAGCAAGGACACAGCTGCTTGCGCTGGGGAGAGCCATTGGCATGGTGGGGCGGTCGGTGTGCCGCCTTAGGTCTAGCTGGTCTAAAAACTAGCGGTGGGGCTTTCCCAGCGCTTGCTGCATGGTGGGAAGCGCTCATTGAAAACTGCCCATGTCTGCAGAAGAGAGAGTTTGAAAGGGGAAACGAGCTAGTCTGAGGGTTTGCTTGGACTCTCCGCCAAGGTTCGTTCACTTGCTGTTCTCCACAGGCCTGGCTTGTGTTGCGTTGGCTTCCTCTATTATTCCCTCACCCCAGACTACTGAGAGGCTTCCAGTTTGCTAACAAGGCATGTGTTATGTTGGGCGCTGCTGTTCTGTCAACAGCAATCCACGGTGCTGTGAGATCTTCACAGTTTTAGCAGCCAGTGAATCTCCGACAGGGCTGTTTTGACATTTTATACACAGGGCTGTATGTCATGTACCCGAGAGAGCATCCAGAGCCAATGGAGGCCTCATTTTGTCTTCTGTATTCGTACAGGAAGAGTGGTACCCACTGAGAGCAGTTATTGCAGGCGGCATCATCTACTGGTGTAGTTAATTGACCTCTAATTTAACAAGTAGCCATCTTTATTCTTAAGTCATAGCAGAGGCTCAATTCAGCAACTAAAGGCAAGAGCAGCTGCTAGAAACTGAGGTTACAAAGCACAGAGCTGGCAAGTCAACATAAACGCGAGGACCAGGGCCACAGGGAGGTACCGAGGTATTATGGTGAGACTTCTTTGAGGGAATCCACCTTCATAAAGATCTCAAGCCAAACATTTCGGACATTGACTTATTAGTCTCTTATTTACCTTAATGTGCATTTTATTCCTTGCAACTTCTATCCAGACATTTTTAGTCTTGTTTGTGAAGTGCTGTGCATCCCTTTGTATTTTTGAAGGCAGCAGGAGCTGAGGAGCTCTGTGCCCTCCAAACACAGTCTCCAAAGCTGTCATCCTAGTTTAGTTGCCAGCTGTTAGTGATGGACCTGCTGGACAGCATGCATCTCGGGGGATGCCACCTGCTAGTGCCCTTTGTCCTTCAAATGGCTAAACCTGGGATCTGTATGATCACACTGGGAGGGTTTCTGAGTCTGGCTGGAACACCAGGATTTGGTGTATTTAATTCACAAGGAGATGGGTTTCGGGTGTTCCATTTCAGAGAGGTTCCTGTGGCCTGTGTGTCTCCAGAGCTGGGCATGGGGACAGGCAGGGACTTTGACCTTGGCTTGCTTCAGGTTTGGACTGTCAGTCATGAAAACTGGCTTTACATACAGTTCTGCAACTGCTCTACGGAACGATGTGAGGAAAACCATTTCCCTTGTGACAATGTGCCAGCACTTCTGCAGTGCTGTGCAGCAGCATCACTCCTCTGACCTTTGCTAGGGAGAGACCTAGCATGGGCTGGGCTGTGCTCAGCAGACCTTTTTTTTTCTTTGTCTGTGCAAGATGAGTTTAGAAATATAGTTCTGTTCATAATAAACAGTCACTATCAAAATAAACAGTGGGCAGAACTGGCTGGAGGCCTTGTTGACAGTCTGAGGGACGGAAAGGTTTGTATGAACATGTAGGCCAAACTTCCCACAGTTCTCCCAGAGCAAGAGACACTCTGGCCAGGCTGAGGTGGTGTGCAGAAGTGGGGCACATGCTGCTGGGCATCTACCCTTAAGCAGGGCAAATGGAAGGGTTTGACCTTCACCAGCCTGGTGAAAACAAAAAGTAAACCCTTGAAACTGAAATTCTTTCTCAAGGGCCTGGAATGTGTTCCTCAGTAAAGCAAGAGAGACCCCACAGAGCAACATGTGGAAAAACGTGAAGCTGGCAAAGCTCAGTCTCTGGTTCGTGTCTTTGCCCTGTTTAAAAACAAGCAACAAACGAACTTGACTGGGGGTGTAGGCTAGGGGCAGAAAAGCCCTTCGGTTGAGATTAAGAGAAACACAGGGCTGTGGATGGAAATCGTGGTGACAGTTCCTCACCTTTCCTCTGACTTTCCATGTTGAGATCACTGCCTGATAACCAGGATTGTCTGGGAGCCTGTCCTCTGGCCAAGGGGGGTGTTAGCCCCACAGTAGGAACCCATGCCAGATGGATCTCAGCACCATTGCCACCGGCTCTGCCCTCACCTCCCGCCTGTGCCTCGAGGAGAAAATAGAGTTACTGCAAGAGAGATGAGCAGTGTCAGTCTGAGGCGGGGTAGCTCTAGACACTCCTTATTTTGTCCTTCCCTCTCTTTCCTTCCCACTTATATTCCCTGGTATTCATTTGATAACATGGGGTGCCTTCTCTCTCCCTTTTAGCTTATCATAGGTGTTTCCTGTGCCCTTAACCTAATTACCTTCCAGTGATGAGGAACAACAGCCAGAAAAAGCAGCTGGTGGTGAAGATGCGTAGCGTATGTAGTGTATGCATATAGGGGACTTCTTCCTGCTGGAACATCTTGGTGCCTTTATGACGTTGTGGGTCCCTACAGCTGGGGCATAGCTGTTGTGCTGTTATTTTGATGTTACATATGAGGAAATACAGAAAGACATGGCTCTCCTTGACTGAACTTAATATTTCTTTGGAGTACCTTTGGACATTAGCTCTTTCTTACAGCCTTCTGTATGCAGCCGCAGTGAGACCCCCCCCTCCAGGACAGCCTCTGCAGCAGGGTGTTAGGCTCTCTGCAGCTGAGCGAAGCAGGGACAGTTGTGGAGCCCGGGCTTTGCTCAGGAAGTCCTTGGCAGGCTTGGGAGCTGATGGCAGGCTGCTTGCCCTAACCACAAGCCCACGCTTCCTCTCCAGCGTGGGGAGATGCTAGCTTGAACTTGGCACGCTGGAAATATCCTCTGTGCACATCATCCTTCCCTCTGAGGCCAAGAACTGTAAGCAGACTTGGTGTTCCCATGAACCTAAGGTATGTCAGGGCTCATGTGCCTCATTCAGTTTTGGTACAGTTTTGTGTCTTATAAGGCCAGTGAGAAACTGGCCCTCACGAAAGTGCTTTGCATTTTGCTTAGATTTTGAGGGGAGGAAAAATACCAAGCCTTTCAGAAAATCCTGGCTATTGAGTGATTAACCTTGAACTGTATCAAAATACTCCAAGTAAAGCTTCTCAGGTTCAGCCCCCCTCCCCCGGCCCTCATCAAGAATTCATTGAAGCCATGACAGAACTCTCCATTACAGTTAGTCTTTTATCCATTTCAGCTTTTTTGATTAGGTTATCTAGAATCATTAGGGGGTTTATTTATTTTAATAGACACTTATTGGATTCATGGAAAGAGAGTTTGGCGACTCAGGAACAAGAGCTGAATATTATCTGGCTCATTTCGCACTGCAGGGAGTTCCAAACTGAGCGGAGGGAAGAGAGGCTGAGGAAGTTTGTCCAGAGGACTCCTGTGATCTGCTGTAGAAAGGGAGCTTGCTCTGGGGAACGCAGTGTTTCTTTCCTAATCTTTCAAGTCTTGCGTCGATCATTGCTGCTTTTTTTTCCTTTTGTCACATATGTTGACATTTTCTGCACTGATGATGTGGGTGAGGAAATGGCCTTTTACATTTATTTTTGAGATTTATTCCTGAATCACTCTTACTAAAAACTCTTCATTTGCCTACTCATGCTTTCACTGGAGACCCCAGAAAATGTCAGCACAGAAAACTAGCTGTATTATTATTATTATTATTAATTTCAGTGTAACTGTAAGGAAGCACAAGGTCAGTTTAACTGCAGTTGTATCCAGGAATGAAGTGCCTCGTGGTCCAGCCTGAGCAGAAAGGCTGCCTCTGCCTAAGTCACCATGGACACCCAACTGCTGCCTCCTGCCATGGCTTTCTGTAGAGATGCTGCTCAAAGTGTAAGCGCTGACCCGTAGCCCCAGCATAACTTAGCCTGAACTCTTCCCACATCCCTTCTCGTCCTTTAATCAGAAATTTGGTCCTTGCCTGACTGCAAGTCATCAGAGCTGCAGGAAGCAGTTTTGGGGGTCAGGATATTTGTGCATATCTTCATTGAGCACTAGAAACCCTGACCTTCCTGTAGTCTGGTACCTCTGGCTGCTCCAGGGCAAATCTAGCGAAAGTGAACGGGTCAAGCTGCTAAAAAGGGCTGAGGGATAAGTGACAGAGAATATGGCTTGTGATTGCTGCACCAGCTAACTGTCCCTCAAGGGGGTTTGAGTGTGCCAAGGCTAATGCTTTGGTGTAGTAAGAATGCTATTTCTTTAACAGCATAAAAGCACAATGGGAATGGCTGGCTTCCTGCAGATTTTTGTTGTTGTTTGCTTAGCTATGTGGAAATGTATTTGATTAGGAGACAGAGAGAGAGGTTAAAAATAGGACATTAATATGATATTACTTGTTTTATCAAATAAAATGCTTAGAAAATGTTTATCTTGTCTCATGAGAACAACAAAAATAGAGGCCAGTACTTCTCTGCAGCTCTTTTTAATGAGCTACATTGGGCTGCGTTGTCAATGCCTCTACAAGTTTTGGGGTGAAACGTAGGAAGTTCTGAGGAGAATTCCTTGTAACCACAAACACTGGGTGTGCCTGACTGTAGAGCCAAAAGCATCCTTTAATTGTGCTGGTTTTGCTCCTCATATTTTTAATGGAAGGCATTCCCATTTGTGGACCCTAGAAGCTGACATTAGGGGCCGGATTCTGCCACCCATAGTGAGTGGCATGCATCAAACCCTCCTGGTGAGTCTGAGGCAGTCAAGGGGGCTGTTGGTGCGATGGAGCGAGGCGTGCGATGGAGGGGGGGGGGGGGGGGGGAGGGGGCTCGTATCACAGAGCTGGGGAAGGATGTGTTATTTGTTAGGTTTTTCAGAATACGTTCACAGAAGTTGGATTTACTTGTAACGGAATGAGCTCAGATGTTGAGGATGAGCGGGGGAAAAGGTGGTGAGGTAGCATCTCCTTCTTCACTTTTCCTTCTTCGTGCCAATAAATGTAGCTATAGATGAAAATTCACTGTGAATGGCTGTAGCTCCAAGGATTTCTATATGTTAGTGTTTCTTAAATGAAATAATTCTCCTGGAAAGCTCTGTGTAACATACACAGACCCAAAGAAATAAATAAAAGAAAATTTAAAAAATTGCAACCAAAAAACCCCCAAGTTGAGATTTTTAACAGAAAAAGGAGATTTGCGTATTAATAATTCATGAGTTCTCATTGAACATGCACGAAGAAACGGTGCTATTCAATAGAGAATACTGTCATCTGTCACTGTTTTATTTGACATTTACACTTTTTTTTTTTTCCCTTGCCTGGTACTGCAAAACTTTCTTGGATGGCGTGCTAAGATTATTTAAATAAATAATTAAAAAAATCCGACGCAGATTTTTCATCTGTGCATGGGGAAGGCGGTTCCTTGCAGTCATAAAGAATGTGTGAGTAAGCTGCAGCGCCGTGTTTTCTCGCGTAGTAGCCAAAGCTATCGCCTAATAAGCAGCCCCAGAGATGGACAGATAAGGTGTTGAATGGAGGGGTGGGAGGACGAATGCTTGAATAAAGAAAGGGAAGGAGAGGAAAGGAGGGAGGAGAGGACGGATTTGATGCAGATAAGCGTACACATGCACACAGTGGGTACGCGTGTGTATGTGTGGGGGTGAGCGAATGATGGCTGTTGTGAAGAAAGCTGCCACAAATATACTGCCGTTGCTGATGCAAAAATAAATATTTATAAATGGTGCTGGGGGAGATCCAGTCCTGTGCAGCGTGAGAGAAGACAGGGCATTTAGCACAATGACAATTCAGAGGTAGGCACACCTTGCAATTTCTTGCTAATATTAGGCTCATGAAGATCTTTCTGCTCTGTAGGTTAGTTATTATTTATAAAAATCACAGAACCAGCTGATACATTCATAAGCTAATTATTGTAGCAGCTGGGTACACATGGTGCAATATGTCTGAGGCTGTGAAGTATCACAGATTTCTTGGGGCCTGCTGTGGTGGGGGTGTGCTGTTGAAGGCTGGATCCCTTAATCTGATCAGCCAAGCAAATACTTTGTGGGGAAACTGGATTAATATCTCTCTAAATACCACGGATGTGCTTCACCTTCAGAACCAGGCTCCTTTAAACGTGCCATTAGCTTATCTCCTCTGGGGAACGGAGAAGTTCTCAGGTGTCCTCGGGATGGCAGGGGCTTTGCCTGGTGCCTCCCTTTGCCAGAAATTAATTTGGTTTGCTCATGTCTGCACACATGGTCACACTGCAGTCTAATCTTTTCCCTAATAGCTCCAAGGTCAGGACCTCGCATGTTGCCAGGCAAATTGAGCGCTATCCTTCTTAAAGACTAATGGCAGCGAGTGCCTAGTCCATAATGAGGCCTGTAGTGTTGCTCTAAGTGATTGTAATGAGTGCTGATTATAACGGGACAGATATATCAACATGCAGCAGTCACTGTCAGGCGAGCCACTCCAACTTTGGGAGGGGAGGTGGCCCTGCCAGAGCCGGGCACTTCGCAGTGCCCTGCAGCCCTCGGGAGAGCCCCGGGAGCCGGCCTCCCCAGGGCCTGCCCCGCACAGGGCTCTGGCTCTTCCAGGTGCGGGGTTTTGTGGGTATTTTCTGTTAAACAATTGGTCTTCGTGCTGCAGCATCCCTCGGGAGGTGTTAAACATACTTGCTCAAAACGTTTGAAAGAGTTCAGTTGGAGGCTTATTCAGATCACTGAAAACAGGGAGAATCAGGAGCTTATTTTTTCCACAGATGGTTTATTTTCCATTTCAAAAATTATTTTCCCCGTATGAGGAACCCCTGAGAAAACACTGTGGAGCTGGGAGATTTTCTTCTTGCCTTTTCTCTAAGAGAAAGTTTTGGTGGGATTTCTGGGCGGAGGAAAGGGAAAGAGGAGAACTGGGGACGAGGGATGCGGGCCAACCACATTAACATGCAGACGTCACCTGGCTGAGAGATTACCCAACTACCAGTCAAAATGCTTTGAAAATATAATACAGATTTTTTTTTCCCCCCTAAGTAAATGGTTAGATATCTTGTTTTCATCCTTCTCCCCCCCACCAGCCCTCCTAGTTTATTGCAAGAAAAGATCAGGTCTGCACAAATGTGGCCTCTCACTTGTAAAAACAAGGCAGTGTTGTGTTACAGATTAGTTTATAAATCCCCGGTGGCTTCACAGTTCAGTGCCTACAGCTGCTGCAGATGGGCCTGGGTTTTTGTCTCTTCGCTGTGCTGCAGCCGGCAGTTGAAGGAGAAAATGGAATGATCAGGTTATTAACATGTAGGCCGTGAGGAAGAGGCTGCACAATGAGAACAGCTGGTGTTGCTGTCTTGGCTGATGCAGCGGAGATAATCAAATCTTGCCTTTTTTTTTTGAGGGGGGAGGCAGAAGACACAGTGGAGAGTAAGACAAACAACGGCTTATGATATTATATACGGAGTTTGGAGTGCATAGTAGAAGTTGTCAATGGCTTACAAGTTGTTACACAAAAAAGCAGTCCCACCCCCCACGTGGGACAGTAATGAACCTGGCTGTTCAGCTCTAGTCACTGTTCGGGTAAACACAGTTCCTCGTACTGAGCATTTTTAACATTGATCAAGCATCTTTTAGGTATTGCAAGGTGCCTGTCAAAATGGTGTCAAAATGCTGAGTTGTAGCTTGAAAATGATGGGTTATAAAGCTACTAGGTAAAATATTTTGACAGGAGTCAGTAAGGCGCGTTGACAGCATCCTCAGCATTATCCTCTCATATTCTGTCATTTGCATTGCGTCTCCTTGTGCTCAGGCATGGGAGGGGACTCTGTCCCCAGCTGCCAGCGGGGCTGGCTGCTGGCAGGCAGGATGGGGCTGGCTGTGCCCCCGGGGCAGTGCGACAGCAGCCGCTGTCCCTCGTTAACCTGCTGGGGATGCCAGGCCACCTCCACGGGTGGAGAGGTCCTGCAGGACTTCGCACGGGGGTCATTTTCTGAAGGTGTTTCAAACTAACCTTGAAACAACATAGCAGGAATAAAATCTATTATGATCTGTAGTTGGGTTTAGAATTACCTCTACCTTGTATCTTGATCTCTCCACCAACCTCTGCAGGACCCTGTTTGCTGCTTTCATGCTAAATACTAGAGGATTCCCATTCTGCGAGGTTGCACCTTCTAAGCTGTCAAATTTTCATGTAATCACAGAGTGGTTTGGGTTGGAATGGACCTTAAAGACCATGTAGTTCCAACCCCCCTGCCATGGGCAGGGACACCCTCCACTAGACCAGGTTGCTCAAAGCCTCATCCAGCCTGGCCTTGAATACTTATTTTACTGGGTTTCAGACCGGGGGGGGGGGAGTCAGTGCAACATGGTGACAGCAGATCAGAGGTCTTTACTTGATAGTATCTTCTAAAAATTTTCAGTAGTGGTTGAATTTCTGGTCCTGCAGCTGCAACCTTTTGCATGAGGGTTGTTAGCAAGTCTCGGAGGTTATGTCTCCTTTTCTCTTACTTGGATGAAGAAATAAAGGGGCTCTGAAAGGACAGTGGAGAGGCACCTTTATTTCAACTTGGGTTTTCTGTGGGAAAAATATTTATATCCAAGCATTTTAAACACTGTATGATTATGATGGGGGAAGATTCTCTGCATCCTGCTTCCTGTTAAGCACTGCTGGTTGTGTCAGTGTCTCTTACTTGCAGGACATAGAGTATATCAAGGATTTGCTGAGACCAAAGGGCAGCTGAGGGTAGGGTCTGTTCCGTGTGAGATGAGACCAGCAAAACTTGCAGCACAGAGATTTAAGTCTAGCTGACCTTCCACTCCCATTGGGTTCCTCAGTGCTCAGTGAATTAACTGTGCTGACCCTACTATTGCAGGGCTGGCTGTGTGAGCTGCTTCGCTGGAAAGAAAACCCAAGTCCAGAAAACCGCACCCTTTGGGAGAACCTCTGCACGATTCGCCGCTTCCTGAACCTTCCGCAGCATGAGAGGGATGTGATCTATGAGGAAGAGTCCAGGCATCACCACAGTGAGCGTATGCAGCATGTTGTCCAGCTCACTCCCGAGCCCGTGCAGGTCAGAGCTGTACCTTCCTTCTCGGGGGGTCTGCGGTGGGATACAGCTTTCAGAGGAAAAGGGATAACTGGCTCTAGCTTCCTCCTGCTTTGCAGGTTGACATGCCAGCTTTCATCTGTCTGTAGGGCCACATGCAGGCCACAGCTCTCAGGTTCAGAGCTCACTGTGTGTATGTTGCAGCACGTGTGCGAGTGTGCGCAGGTTTGTATTGGGGATTGAAGAGGGGGGATGTGACAATCCCTGGCACCCATAACAGCAGGGTCAGTAGTAGCAATATTATGGAGCTCTCTTGGTGTCAATAGCTGTGTTGGGGCTGAAACACAAAGTAGCTCTAAAGCTGCTGAGGTTTAGAGGAGTACAAATGTGTTCCTCAGCCACAGCAAGTAGTGGGGATATTTAGGGAGTACAGCGGGAGTGGTGGACTCAGTCAGTCACTCCTTCTCACTGAACCTGGGGACCCCTGATATCCACTCTCGAGCAGTGGCCAATAGGGAACTGCAGGCCTGCCTTTGTTTTTGTTCAAAGGAGCCAGGTAACACTTCATGAAAAGTAGGAGGATAGGAGAGGAAGTTTGTCCATACACAGGGGTTTTGAAGGGTGTAACATGGAAAAGTGGGTTTTATATATCCACTGAAACTTGAAAGTACTTCTAAAACGACCATGGTGAGTATTTTACAGGGAACAGGTCTTCATTACACAGCCTCCTCAGGATTGTTTTGCACTTCTCTACAACCTTTGTGATTAGTAGGAATTTTTGGTTGTGCACCTTTGTTCTAACCTTGTCTCAGGTCTTAACAGAATGAGAAATAAATAGATACAGTTATGTGAAGAGAAAATGAAGTGAAAATACTACAGGATTTTTCATCTTTGCAGTTCTGGCTGCTGTCAGAAGAGAAAATCAGCCTAATGTGTATTCCTAATAACTAGTGTAGCATGTCACAAACCCAAACATCTGCTGATGGTCAAGAGTGAGGCTCAGGAGATGCTTCAACCTAAAAAGCTGAGGTGACACCTTCCACAGCAGACCGTACTTTTGGATTGCCACTGGCACTTGGTGCCGTCACCTGACCGCTCTCAGAGCATCGTCTGTACTGCATTCCTCTCTGATAATCTCACAGTTCCTCCTCCTCCCCGTTGTCGTTTGATGGTGGCCTGCACCGCTTGTTGCTACTCTTGCTGTGAACCTTGGCGTTCAGCCTTTATTCTTTGTTGCTGCTCTTGTTCTGCTGCTGCTAGCACCGCTGCCAGCTATCTAGTCACCTTTTTCCAAAGGCGGGAGTTTTTTCTGTCTTGTAGTCCTGTCCCTTCTGAGACACGTTGGTCTCATCCAGATTAATGATTGCCTAGTTCAGTCTCCTTTGTCTCTTCTGCTACCAACTTCCTCCTTGCTGTCCATTTGGTCTTTGCCTGGAGTTAAAAATGCATTTCCTGGGGTTCAGATTCTCAGAGCTATAAAGTAGGGGAGGTGCTCTAAGTTGTCTTCTGTGTTCCCAAAAGTTTGTTGGATCTTAGAGGCAAGGAGCTACGAAAGGGTAAAGGGCTGAGCTAACCTGTAGGAAGACGAGTAGATCTGTGTAGATTTGAATGTATTAACCCAGTTCTGGTGCCCACAGCAACTAGGAATATCCTGTAAGTGTGAAGAAAAAGTTTCCTTGAGCTCTAGTGGGTGACCTTGATGATTAGCCTACTTTCCAACACCTTCTGCACATCCCTTTTCTGCATTGTGCAGGTTGGCTCTTGTGAGTGACACGTTACACTGTGTTGGAATGCGATGCATTTGTATTTGTCAGCAAGTTACAAAGCCATGGATTAATTATTTATTACAGTCAAAATATGAAAAATGAAGAAAAATAAATGGAACCAGCTGGCAACTACATACAGCAAAACTCTGGAGACCCTGGTATACAGTTGATACAGTAGGCTTGTGTTTTGGGGGTGCTGCATTTCAAAGCTATGTTTGCCCATCCAAAACCCCCAGTAGGTTTCTGAGTGGCACACAACCCATGCAAGACACAGGAGGCTTGCTGTCCACCTGCTCCCTACCCTCAAAAGATACCTTGCACCAAGCATTTTTTGTGTACTTTTTGGTCTCCGGGAGTTTCAAGCAGCAAGGCTTGTTTTTTGGCTTTGCTGCAAGGGTCACTATTAGGTAATTAGCCATGAAGAATCAATGACAGCAGCCAGAGATGTAAAGCTGAGGTCCTCACACTTGCAGTCATCGGAGATTCTATGACACTCTACATAAGGGTAGGGGTCCTGGGCCCCGCTCCTGGCCGAACTCCAGGCCAAGTAATTACATTCTGCCTATCTGAAATTCCCTCTGTAGTGTCAGGTGGGAAAGCGACTCTTATTTCTCTCTCAAAGCGGTGGCGGGTGCAGAATGTCTGCCACGGTACCTGGCTGCATTTTAGCAGGGGGTGGAAACATCCGAGAGCTGCAGTCACTGACCTGCTTTGCTTCTCAGCCTTTGCCAGTGCAAAGTGCGCTGTAAGCCGAGCCCTTACCTGCAGCCTTGATGTCAAGGTGACAGTCCTTCGAAGAAGGTACAAGCAGCAGCGCTGACAGCAGGTGCAGTGCTGTGACACCCAAGGAGGCAGGAGGCTCTCAGTTCTGCTTTCTCTCTCCGCCCACCCCATCTTTCTCTCTGCTCTGATGGGTTTGACGTGTGCACGGTAACTTGTATGAGATGCTTGAGTCTCCTGCTCCTCCAGCTGTGAGGCTGGAGAGCCTGGAAACGGGCTGTGCCCCATGCTGCTACCAGAGCTCCCTGCCACAGCTGCTGAGCCCTCTCTGGGCTGGGGGTGCCGCGCTGTCAGACTGAGGGGCTTGAAAGAACCTCCTGGCTGTTATCGTGAGCCACGACCAGGCGAAAGATGACAGAGAGAGAAAATTCAGCCTTTTCCCCGCTATGGCTGCTTGGAAACGACAAAGGTTTTGTTGTGCTGGGGTTTGTGTAGTTCACGTGCCGATTATGGGGCTGGGCACACCTTCAGTGAGGGAATCAGCCCAAGACTGGGTTGGTTCGCGTCCTCTGACAGCAGGGTGCGTGCCGTCGGGCAGCTGTTGTGCCCTGGAAGATCAGCTGGGCAGAACTTGGCTCTTGATGTTAAGGGATTGTTGTTTCTCTTGTGGCAGGTTCTTGCCCCCTTTTCACTATTACTTACCCTGTACCTCACTGTTTAATTTTAGGTTCAGGGCTTTGAAAAGAAACAGTCTTTTTTTCTCTCTTCCATTAGATTTTTCCTGTCAGCCATGTATTAATCCATTTAATCAAATATTTTCCTGTTTCTAAAATGAAAAATGTCTATGGTGGAAGCTCAGTGAGAAAGAAATTCCTCCCTGCACCCTTGATTTATTTGTTATTGTGCTGAGGAGTCATAAAATGTGAGCCCTGTGGAGCTCTGTGACACGGCTGTGTTCTCTGGCAGCATCGGGCGTGACCATATGGACGTGCTGGAGCAGGGGTTTTCCTCCACATGCTGGTTGCAGAGCATCCATGCTACACCTACATGTTGCTGTGCATGCAGGCTGAGCTCGCCACAGCTGCTCGCTTGGTTTTAAGGAAATTCAGGTGAGCATGGAGTGACTCTTACTCCCTCCAGTCCTGTGCAATGTGGTGTAATCACCAAGTGCTGCTCTGGGACTATGAAAAAGACCTGTGAGTTTGTTGCTGGCTGGATACCACAAGGACATCACCTCTGATTTACAGTGTGCCTGAGCCATAGGTTGCTGGAGGATGGGAGGGTGTGCTGGAAAGAATATTTTTGCCCTGTTCTTACCCTCTTCCACCACCATCAGACACAGGATCCTGGCTGGACCTGGCTCTTGCGTAGATCTGTCAGACAGAGTGCATGCAAAGTAGTCACTTTAAGGCAAGCAGTCCTCATGCTTCTGTGCTTAGCTTCCACCTCTGCAGGGGGGAGGGTGCCCTGTCTTACTTTCCATCCCTCACTAAATCCCACTGTTCCCAGGCTGTTCACTGGCATTGGACCTTTCTGGAGTGTTAATGCTGGGAAGCGCCTACAGCTGTTTCCCGTTGCCAGCCAGGGATTTGGTGTTTGTTACAGACATGCTGGGACACAGTATATCTAATTTCTCTCCCTTCTCCCACTGTTTGTCTGCTGTGTCCAAGGTGACTACTTCAGAGAATAACCATCTTGCCTGGCACTTTAATATGGTGCTAATTCATTGTTAATTGCTGGGGCTGGGAAACCTGACTCAGTTGGGAAAAGGATGAATCAAGCTGTTGTCTCTGGAGCTTTGGGATAGATAAGCTGGTTCTCTGGAGCAAGGAGCCACCACTGCAGCAAAGCACCTACTATTTGGAGTGAAGGGAAACCTTGCCTTTTGTTTTCTGCATAAGCCAACAGATAGATCTGCTGAAGCTGGTAGGTACACGTGGATTTAAGAGCCGTCAAAAGTTAACTTTAAAGGAACAGGAATGGTTTTCACCTGCTTTCTGATACACTGTGACTTTTGTCACGTTTTTAAAATGACGTGCCTCCGCCCTTTTTTCTCCCAAAGCTTTGATTTAGACAAATCTGGAAATTTATAATAGTTCAGATCATAAATCATGGAGAAACATTAGTAAATAGAAGAAGGCATAGCAGAAAGCTGTAGGAAAGCTCTTTTGTATTGTGTGTTCACTGCAAACATTGTGGTCTCTTTTTAAATATGCGGAAAATAACATACCACAGAAGTAAATGAAATACTAATTTTGTCATTTTGTGAGGGATGGAAAGGAACAAATATTTTAGAAATGACAATGAAATACAAACCAGCAGAACATGGAGCCCTCGTAAAAATGGGTCAAGGCAAGTGGCGATGGCAATCCAGTGAAACTAATTTCATATTCTCTTTCTAGAAGTAATAAAGAGGGGAATGAACACCACAGTGATGCTTCCTAATGAAATCGCTGATTCTAAACAATGTGTTAGAGTTCATGGGTCACACAATGCATAGCATGCAGATGGACAAAACAGTGAGACTTAACATTTCTTTTCTTAAAAAATAATTAATAATACTTAGGCAATCACAGATGATGAGTGAAGCAAAACTGTGTTATTCCACAAGGGAACATGGTGTGCTTAATGATCTATAGGATGATGTGCGCAGTGAGTTTTTGCCGTGGCTGTGTGGGTTACAGCAGGGGATTTCGCATGCTGGAAATCAGGACTGAGTTGTCTGGGAGACTTGGACAAAATCTGCTTTCCCACACCATGCTAGTTCTCTGACTTCAGTGCTTACTGCTTTATCTAGGCAAATTTTTTTGTGGGGATGGTGTGCCCTGTGGTTCATTTTTAATGGCTGCACCCTGGTAGTTTTGTGTTTTGATCAGTTCTCTGCGTCAAAGAGACAGACCATAGATGGATGCCCACTGTTTTTTGATTCCCCTAGCTCCTTATTCCATGGCTGGATGTGATGTCTGCTCAGACAGGGGTGGTCAGGACTGGTGAGACAGCTTGTACTCAACAAGCCCAGATGGACATTTAGGGACAGGTTTATTCCTTCCACTCAGACAGCTCAGAGCTTTGGTTTGGGTAGGTTGCAGCAGGAGTATTTATTTTGTCCTTGATTTGGAACTACAGGGGGAAATGCACGTCACAACAAGATCTGTGAATTTTGTGAGTAGAGAGTATCTGTCTTCCTCAGTTGTTCACATTATCTGGAGTTCCATTCTGTTTCTTATCAAAATTAGATGATAACAGTCAATTTCAGTATCTCTTTTCAATCTAAGCCATTCAAAACACACTGAAAAAAACCCCAAACTATGTAACTTCTATTTCTGTGCAGTAGTAAAGCTGAAGGCAATACATACTGCAGATGCCACTTACTCTGTTTATCGTGTGTGTGTGTCTGCTTTTGGGTGGCGGTAAGGGGCTCTGTTTCTTTGAGGAAAGCCACACAGCAAAACTCTCAGAGGGCTCCCACCTCTGAGCTGCTTTCTCATGCTGCTCCGGTACCCGTGCCCTTCACCCAGACATGCTGCCTTTTGGAACACAAGCCGTGGCTGTGTGCTCTGGTTTTCCATCCTTTTGGGGCACACCATTTTCCCGGTGGGCTGCAGTAGCTCAGGAGCCTTGCATGAGGTTTCACGTCAGCAGCAGTGCGTATCGGACAGCAAACCCCTTACATTCGACTCAGAGGTGTCCGATAGAGCTTCTTGTGATGGATAGTTACCACAATCGCAGTGGAAAGCTGCTGAGCTTTGACTGCTGTAGCCAAACCTGCCTACTGCGCCTTCTCAGCTGTTTCTGTTTAGTGTGGGTATCTAATGTGGCTGCAGAGTGCTGCTGATTTTTATTAACTTTAAGCCTGCGATTCCACTGGAAATGATAGTGGGGAGTGTACTTGCAATTAAAGCAGAACTGCTTCTGTTCTCAAATTAGTTTAGGTTTAGTACTGTTCCATTTAACTCTAGAAATGGGAGATAAGTGGATAGTTCTGTTTTTTCCGAGGGGGCAAGTCTAGTTTTGTCAGAGTAGTACATCCTTTCTGTATTTGTTCAGACTCCTGGAAGCGTGAGGCCGCCTCAGTGCCACCTGCTCTGGGACAGCTTTCATTTGGTCCGGGATAAACCGAGGACAGGGCAGGACAACGGCTTTTGTGCAGCTGCCCCAGAGCAGCTCTGTGTGGGCTGCTCTGCCTGCCGTGGGGGAGATGCTCCAGGAACAAACTCCGCTTAAAATCTGGGTGTGCAGATTCAGCACTGCAGAAACCTGGCAGGAATTGGCAGGGTAATGGTTTGTGTTGATGTTGCTCTGACAGGTCGTCTTTTTAGCAAATTACCATAGCCCTGGCCCCTGTCATCTCACCCTTTTGCCCTTCACACCCAATTTGACCAGATTTAGCCCTCATTTCTTGCAGTCCTGGCCCTCTTGCAAAGGCTAAGCTGCCAGCGTTGTACAGAGTCGTAGTAGGTTGAGCATGAGCAAACATCTAGAGCAAGATTACTAAATAAAGCTCTTTAAATTCCCATAACCTTTGAAGCTTGCCGGCTGGCAGCAGGCAAATCTTGAAGGCTGAGAAGCCACTAGATGAGCCTCTGTTCCATTTATGTTTGAAAATCGTGCAGTTAAAAATACTGCTCTTTTTAATTTCATTGTAATGCTCCCTAAATACTCTCTGTCCCTTGCACTTGTACATAAATGATAGTATCATGCTTTAGAGATGTGTAAATATTTATAGGCTACTGGCCATGTGCAACATTTTCTTCTTGGGCTCCTTACCGAAACCTTAGGATGAAGTCGGAGCCCTGGACCTTTGCAGCTGGCCTTTCTGTGCAGATAGGCACTCATAAAAATTACAGAGGGGTGGGAACCAAGACTGTGTTGTGCTGCCAGAGCACACTGCACTGCTTGTCCCCCAAAGATTCCTTTGAGCTGCTCTTCCTCCCGTGTTGCACAGCATGCCCCAAGGAAACCAGGCAGCTCCCAGGCAGTGCAGGGAGTTAGGCTATAACAGAGCGGGACATAACTGCTCGGTCTTCTTGCCCCAGGCCAGTCTTGGAAGTCCATTGGTGTGGACCTTTCTTTTTTCTTTTTCCCCCCGACTTGTTGGAAATACCCAAAGACTGTAATATGTGCAGGGAGATGTTTTTTTCAGGGTTAGTGTGCAGTGTATGTTGTTCCATGTCTCTATGGACTTCTCCAGGAACTGCAGATTGAAACGGGAAATGTTTTTGTGTGTGCGCACTATTCTCACACATCAAGTATCCAGAAGTACAGTAGCACATATTTTTTCTCACAGTCATCTATGCTTACAGTGTTTCAAAGAGTATTCCAAAATATCTTGGCACAAAGTGAAGCTGTTTGCAAGATCCCTAGCTGTGGAACAACAGAGGCTACATTCTCAACACACATCACACATGACTTTAATAAAAGTCTTAAAAATCAGATAATGTATTTAGAAAATCAAATTCACCATTTCTGATGCTACTCACATAGTGAAGGGAAGTAGGTATCCCCTCGTGCCTCCTTTCCAATGTCTCTTCTCCCAGTTCCTACTCACTACTTCATGTTTCAAATTAGAAGGTAAAAATCTTAAATACAAATAAATACATTTTAAAACCGGTAAGTTGGGACTAACATCGTGGTGCCTAGCTTAAAAGGGACTTGGTGTTCAGCAACCAGGGAATACAAGCCTGTCTAAGGTGCCTCTGGTGGAGCATTCCAAGTTTGTGACGTCTAAGATCATTATTAACCTCTTCCCATTACATGTGGCAGAAAGGATGTGGTAAATCGCAGAACGTATTCTGGATATTACAGACCCAGCCATCTCATTAACTCTGTGTCAAAATAACATTCCTGGTTTCCAGTTTGGACTAAACTTAGTTTTATACTGTTTGTACCATCCTAGCACAAAGTAGCGTTGGCACCCTTGAATTTTCTAGTTGCTTTTTCTCAAGTTTATGGTTTGGACCCCTACATTACGCTCTTCTTAGGCCGTGCCCGTTTCATGTGCTGCACTTGAATCCAAGACATGTGGGCAGGGAGGATTGTGAAGAGCTCCCTTCCTTCCTGCCACAAGCCCTGTCACATGGGCGTTGGGGAAGGCAAGCACATTCTGCAGAAGGCTTAATGCAGACCTATAGCTGGTCGGGGCTTTTACGAGAGTTGCGTGGCCAAGTCCCTTGGTTGGGCCTGGGAAACCTTGGTCTTCTCAAGCTTGCTTGCTAAAAGCTTGGCAACCTCGATTTCTTTCTGCTTCTTGGGATTTTGGTGATTTTTAGATTTGAAACATGCAGAATATTGCAGAAGTGCCTTGTGCTGCCGCAGGATACACTCCTCATTGTATCCTGTCCAGGAGAAGTGAGAGCTGGTTCCTCTTTCCATGCTGTCTTGAGGGAAGCTGTGGTAGCAACTGTGAATCCATCCAGCTGTAGCAGAGACACACTACAGTTCCAGGACTCAACAAGCCCCATAAAAAGATCTGCCTGGACAGCACTTCACTAGTTAAGTGCTAAGTTATTATTACTATTTATTATTTATTTCCTCTTCTATTTTTCCTCTTACTGAACAAGCAGGAAATATCTTTGCTCTTTCATTTTGGAAGTGAAATAAATGTATTCCCTGCAGCATTTGAAATTTTAATAATCCATAATAAATAAAATCATATCTAATAACATAACTGCTTTCAATTGGCAACGCGATCTCCTAGATGCATTGCAATGGCAGAAACATAAATAGTTGCAGCCTCTGAAAGCCTACTTCCTATTTGCTAAATATACTTGGCTTGCTTTAAATTCCTTTGTGTGCAGTCATTAATACAATCCTCTTTGACAGCATTTAATTAAAGTGCTTTTCTCTATTAAATTCATTAAAACTTTTTTTTTATATACAACTGTTTCCCAGACACTGAATGTTAAGGACCTGTAGGCCTCTCTTTAAATAACTTCTCTCTCCTTGTTGTAAATCGTTAATTAAATTTAACTTAGACTGTTTAAAGATGGCTTGGAAAAGAAAGCCAGATTTCAGGATATGGTCTCAATCATGTCTGATTTTTTTTAACACAATTTTTTCCATGTAGTTATAGACTGCGTGTTATATTGTTTATGAATGTTGCTGTACTTACAGCTGGAACCAGGCAAAGAAATACCTTAAAAAGCTCATTTCCATCTCACTTCAAAAATCCGCGTCTTTTTAGTGCAGTTTCTTAGCCTGAAAGTATTAGTGTGGTGGAGCGAGGAGGGAGGAGCTGTTTAGCATTAATAGATTATTGACAGTTTAATGTCTTGGCACCTAGACAGCCCGTGAGGTATAATAAACAGGAAGCTGTCTGATGTGAGCGCAGTCGATAGCGTAGTCAATCAGAACCTTTCAGTTAATTGCTGGTTGACCTCAGAGCTCTCCTTTAAGTGAAACTGTCCTTCGCTCGGATCTCATCTGGGTTTCGGGGTTTAATTTGAGAATGCCCTTTCCATATGGTAGCTTGTGCATATGTTCACGCTTGGATTTTTGCTTGGCTCCCATGCCTGGCATTGCAAGAGCCAGCAGAGCCCTTTTGCAGTGTTTTGCGTGGAGGTAGGCATGGCTTTGGTGCCTGGGCAGGCACAGAGGCATCCATGGGACCTAGCCGACCTCTGCAGATGGGGTGTGCTGCAGCCTGACCTGGCTGCCCCGGCAGAGGGGTCGACCCCGCTGCTTTCATCCCACTCATGGGCACAGATGCCCCTGCTTGTCTGCACAAGTGGAAACCAAGGCTCATGTGTATCTCGTTTCCCTAATTTCTGTATTTAGCCCTTCTAATTCTTTTGGACTGCAAATCTTGATGAGATCTAGATAAGCTCCAAAGGCAAGCAGGCAGGAAACCACAGGGGCAGTCCCTGACCCTGACTAACTGGAAAACATCTGCTTCTTTGGGGAGGGAACCTCCATGGAAATCTCTTTCTTGCAAGTCTGCCGTGTTTGGGTTTTTCTTCCTTTCCCTCCAACTGTTGACTTTGAGCGTGTGTGTTTTCCTTGAGTGGGATCAGGGAGGGTCAGCCGGGGCAGCCCTTGTGTGCAGCGAACAGGTCTGGATTCCCCGACGGCAGCGAGCACTGCCCTGCGAAGGGAATGCTGCTGTACCAGCGCGAGTTCAGGGTACATTTCATTCAGCGCGGGGACGGTTTTGTGTCTCTGGGTCTTGCCATGATTGTGTCTTTAAGCCACTTCTCATGCATTCAGACTGTGGCTTGCTGAAAGGGGTATTATTACTTTTAATCTCTAAGTTTTCCCTGGGTTTGATTCATTGCTGTGGTTGTCTTTGTCCCTCTGTGTTAAACGAACTGCTTATGCCTTTTTAATGGCCAGATTAGCACCAGGGAAGCATTGCTGCCTTGGAGTAACGTTATTCCTGGCATTCCCTTTTTTAAGTGAGATCAGGAGTAAGAAGGCTGTGCTGCTATGTTTGGGGTCCATTAAAGTCCAGTCTGGAGCCCTGACTGAAGCGGGTTGTAAAGTTTTTGGGTTCATGCGTATTGGAAAGGTGAGGGGAAAAAGTTTTGAGATGATGCCTCCTTTCTGGGAAGATTCAAGGCTGAGAGAGGCTTGGAGTCATTCTTCCTGGAGAGAATGGGACAAAACCGTGGCAAGATGGAACAGAGCCAAGGGAGAAATCCCAAGGTACGTGTGTGCCCCTGGGGCCATCGGCTGCGACGCATGTGCTTCGGTCCCAGGCGTCTCCAGCCAGGATATATTTGAAAGTACTTTCTGGTTTTATCAGTTACTGGCCAAGCTGCTAATCAGTATTACATAGACCAAAGGACTCCCACATGCAATAAAAATCATAAGCTTTATTGGATTTTGAGATAGGAAGGATTCGCATCCAGCTCCCTTTATAAACTGCATTACATTTCATTCTTTCAGAGCTCCCATCAGAACAACCCTTTGTAAATATGACGGTGAAGGAGGTCGGTGGGTAAAAGGGTGGCTAAGAGCTGCCGTTCCTTGGGTGGTACAGCCTAGAGCTATAGAAGTGCTTGAGCTGAGTTTAAGGGGTTGCTGACATTTCTGAAACACTGAAAGAAAATATGTTGCTGCTTTTTAAATTGCTATTTTCAGTTAAAATTAAAAAAAAAAAAAAAGGCAGTTCAGAGCAAACAGTGCTTTAAAGGAAAGTAGGAAAAATTTGAAGAGCAAACGTTGTTCTGAGTAAAAGCAACCAGAATATGCTGTTTCATGAAAAATGCCTCAACAACCGCTTGGACTTTGTCAGAATACCCACCCCCCGCCGCCCCAGGCAAACAGCCTGGCAAAGTGGACTTCATCTAGGCAGCACTTGGATGCCACTCGGTCGACATTTGTGACCTAAAGAAAGATTTTTGACTGAAAAATGCCACACAATTCTAATCTTAATGAAACAAAGACTGGTGTTTTGCATTTCTAGCAGAAGCCGGTGGCTCCTTGCACTGATCTGCACGAGCTGGAGGCTTGTGTTAAGTGTGAGCTTACCCCTGCGATGGGGGGGGTGTAGCCCACCACGGGCTGAGCGGTTCTCAGAGCTCCCCATGGCAGGCAGCGGAACCAGGGCCATAACTGTGCCATCCCCTGCTCTATCCCAACACTGCCTCGCGGTCATATATGAAACCATTTCATTGAAAACGAACAAAATACCTCTCCCCCCCCCAACTGCATATTTCCTAGTACTGTGAATACAAACTGCAGGTGCTGTTTACTTTCCATACGGCCTTTTTTTTCCAGCATCCAGAATCTGTAAAACAGGTACCGGGTCAGCATAGTGAGACACAGAGAGCAGTAACAGCAGCATAGCTTCCTCAGTCTTCCCGCATGCCCACCTTTTCAGGGGTATAATCAGGAAGACAAAGGATTTCAGATCTAATTCTCTGAGGCCTCCTGTCCTCAGCGCCCTAATCTGTGGGGGGGACTGCACTTTGGTCATCTGATGTTTATTTACCCAGTTTCAAGCTAAGGGTATAATAAAGCACGTTATGCCAGTTGTGTGTGTGGTAGCGCTGGGTATTTTGCTTTTTACCATGGTAGTTGATTATAATGCACTTTTTAAGACTTGCTTTCTAAAAAAAGGAATATTTATACTTTTATGTGTTTGATTCACACAGTATAGTTTGCTCAAGTCCTGTTATTAAGTGCATTGGTGGTTACGTCTAGAAAGCAAAAAACATGCTGAGTAGTGTTTTATCAGCACAAATCTACTATTTTCACTAACCATAACAGTCAGGTTCTTCTGACTTCTAACTGCCCCCATTGTAAAAATTAGCAGTACAGTTGGGTATTCCTGGAACCCCAAATAGCCATCTGTAAGGACCTAAAACAGTTTGATGGGACAAATAATTACCCCCCCATGCACCCCCCTAGAATCCAGTGTCTAATCCAAACATACCCTTCCTGAAATAATGCAGTGCCTACTCCTGATGTGAGTAGCTGGAAAACACCATGATTATAGTGGCGCCATCCGTGCCACCATAGTTAGGGGTTTAGAGCTTGGCCTTAAGCGTGGCTCTAGGCTGGGGCTTGTCAGGGAAGATCTTGCTCACGCTGCCCACAAATACTCTTCTGATTTTCACATGCAAAGGAGAACATGTGTAGTGTTAATTAAACAAGAAAATGTGGGGGATACGAGAAGTATTTTGTCTGCAGAAAAGCAAACGAAAAAGCCTTTTGTTAGTTCCTTAGTTCCTGTGGCATTCTGCCAGCTCTCGTTAGGATTAGCAGGGTTGGGATGGTGAAGCTCAGAATTGCCGCGAAATCTTCCCTCCAACCACAGCCAAGCTCTGTCTCTATTTGGAAACTGCCACGCAGGGCTCTGCATGCTGTAGCACCCAGACAGCCTTGCTAGGGCTGCAAGGGAAGGCACCAAAGGGGCAAGTCAGAGGCCCACAAAGCTCATGGTCTTGTTTTGAAGAAGGTAAGCGTTAACTGGAAGGTTTTGTGGCCCTTGCCGTTTTCACAGATGTTGAAAGTCCTGCCTGAGTGGGACTGCAGTTAGCCTTGCCATGCAGAAGGACACTGCAAACCTTCGCAGGGCTGTTGCTCGGTCCCTTGCCGGGCAGGCTGCCTTGCTACTGCAGGCTACAGGGAAGAGAGGCTTGCATGGCTACTTTGCGGCCGGCAGAGTCCTGCCTGCCAGGGGATGCGGCCAGCCGGCCTCCTTGCCAGCTGTGCTGGCCGTGCCCCATCCCCAGACAATGGAGCCATCCATCACCAATGCCTTCAGGAGAGTGTCTGCAGCAGCATTGTGCAACGCTTCCTTGCTGCATCGGCCTCTCTGTCACCAGCATCCTGGCTTGTGCCAGCAGAAGCCGGAATGCATCTGGCCTGTTGCGTATTTACGCAGTAGGTACATGCCGGCTCCACCTGTGGGCTGAGCGGTACTTGTCGACAGCCCTCCCAGGCTGCAGCCAGGTATTTGAGAAAGGGCTATCCACTGCTGGCCGCCCTTACTGTGCAGTCAGCCTAGGAATCTGGCTTCAACCAGCCGAAGATGGGAAATCCAGAGCTACTCCACTAACGTTCATCAGCATGAGCTCATTTGTGCTGCCCCATAAAATCAGCCAGTTCTCAGGCACTTGCACAGCAATGGAAGTTGTGCCTGTGCTTTTGTGGGAAGCGTTGAGTTAGCGTTCGAGGGAGAGCGGTTACCCCAGGAAACACCGGGGCACTGCTCTGCATTGTCGGAGTTGTGTGATTTATTTTTTTAACATTATACAGACAAAATAGTGGCTATTGTGTAGGCACGTGCTGTCTATTAACAGGGATCAGGAAAGGGAAATAAACCACGCATTACTGAAGAATAAGATCATGATTGTGGTCAACTGATGGCAGAATTTTTTTTCTCTTTGTCAAGCTGATTTGTAAACATGCTTCAAACAACTCTGCAGTCAGCGGTGCCACGGCTTCTTGAAAGGAAAGCAAAGACAAGGAAAGATTCCTCGGCACAGATGTTTCACAGTAACCTCAGACCTGTGCAGAAGTTACCGGCTCATCTCCCGTTGTCACTGCGAGCGGCGCTGCACACGCAGCCTCTTAGCAGCGCAGTGTCAGCAGGCTGTAATTTATATTTTATCTCCAGTGATGATAGCTCTTCAAAATGTTCTGTGGTGTGTTTGCTCTTTGATGCGTGCTAGGCTCCTGCTAGCATCAATGGGAGCTGGGTGTGCCGGGTGGGGGGAGACACTCCCCACACCCACCCCATCAAGATTATTTGTGTTTGGCTAATACTTAGGCTTAGTGTGGGGTGGCAAAAGCAACGCACAGATGAGCATTTTGTTAATTTTTTTAAATTGTTTTTTTTCTGATGTCTTTTTTGTCTCCTTTTTGACCATTTTTGACAGTTTGGTCCTGGAGAAGAATTGCAGGAGGGGGCTGCTCTTCAGAGCCTGGGCGTTTGTTCAGCCTCTTGCCATGTTTTCAGATCACTGCCTGTTTCCTGCCCTTGAGCAAGAGGGCCACCGTAAAGCAAAGGGAAGCATGTGGCGAGTGTGCTCCAAAGATGTTGAAATGAATCACTTCAACCAGCTCGCATTCCAGCCTGGAAACCAAACTTGCCTTTGACTTTGGGTTCCCTGTGGAACTCATTTCTCCCCTCACAGTTCTCTCTGCTTCCCCTTTTGCCTAGCCCAGAGAGTGACTCGTACCTTGGAGCTGAGATTTAGGACACAGGCTTTGGCTGAGCTGATACTCCGACTCCAGTGGTGGTCAGTAGCGGATTAAGCGTGATGGGGAAGGCCTGAATATTTTGGGGATTTTTTTACCGTGTGACTGCTGCGTCTTTGCAGCTGAATAGGACCCAGGGGTGCTGGGTTACAAGTTTGGAGCCAGCGTCTCTGGTTGGCCGATTTGGTCTGGCTTGCATGACACGGGGTACATCATATCACAAACACGTAGTACCGTCATCTCTAATAACGGTGTTCACCCTCGTGAAGCCGATACTAAGCTGCGTTGGAAAACGCACAGGACATGCGGCTAGCATTTGAGCTACAAAATTAAAAGAAGCTCAGAGTGAAGTTAGATGAAAGTGAACATATTTATCCATGTCAGACTCCCTACCATTTTGCACGCTCGTATTGATTTCTTTTGACACCGTCTTCTTTTATTGAGTACCATATATTTTTTTGAAATCCCTTACCGATAACAGTACCTGCTGAGGGCAATTGTAAAAGGAAACTAAAGTATATTAAACCTGCCTGGAGTCAAAATGTAATCTAACACCTGTAGTCTGCAATTTGTCATCACTTCATAGATACTTTTTCTTTTTTAATAACGGTTTTGGATTTTCCTGAGTTTTGACCTTAGGATACTGTATAATCCAAGAAAAGCAAGGAAACTAAACCACAGTCTTTAACACAGCTTTATGGTGTCAGGGTGTGAAATCACCACTGCGAGAATGAGCCCAAAGAAAATACTTGATTTGGAGCTGCAGCTTGGTGCTGCAGTGTTTACCTAAATGAATGTATTTTTGCAAGGAGAAAAGAAAAAAGAGTAGTCCAACAGCCACATTTTTAAGAGGAAAGAAATGAACGCAGGTGCAAATTGTAACTTCTGCTACAGTTTCTTGTACAGACATTCCAGGGAACCCTGTAAAGTGTCTTGGCACAGTGGTTGCGTCTGATGAATGCTCTTAGCCCTGCGAGCCCCGGCCCAGGAGGCCGTCGGGTGCGAGCCTGCTCACGGCAGCACCTTGCCCTGTTCTCTCGCACGTTTCTGCATGGGAAGATAAGCTGCCACAGGCTGGGGGTAGCAAGTGTAAGGCTGTTTGTTTGAACAGGTAACATGCCATGGAATATCCCTGTGAGATCTGCGGAGAGGAACAGACAGTGCATCCTTCTAGGTATGAGATTTCTTTGCAAGGTGATGGAGGTTGTCTCTTAAGGAAACCCTTAACACGATAGCGAGGCACAGCCTGGGAGCTCTCAGCTTTCAGAGGGGATGTGTTGCCAAGCCCATCTACAGGTCTCAGGGAGATACAGCAGAACACCTTGTTTTGGCCTGTCCTCTGCCCTCCCTTTGGCTTTAGCTAGTCATTGGGAAGGAGCTTTTCCAACGGGATTGCCTACAGGAAGTACATGGTGAGTCCGGTTTTGCATTGAGTCAGACCGGTGGCAAATCCTGCTGACTAGTCTTGAGTGCTCGTAACGCTGTCAGGGCTGACCGGTGTTAGCACCAAACACAGGAACTGGATCTACCGTTTTCAAAGTGTGGGCATTCTCCCTGGCTTTTGATTTGGGCTCCTTAAGTAGGCTAAGAACTCTGTCTGTGGCATAAAAGCCCTCAGTGTGGTAGAGTGTCATGGCTGGCTACGAGAGCAGTGTAAATATGAGGGAAAGCTGAAAAGTGGAGGAGAGAAGGCCGATGCGTTCAACGTTGCTCCTTGTGGGTTTGTGTTATGGGAACTGGTACTGGCCAGCACACGCCACTTGAGGTACCTGTGGGTGCTCGCGCTGTCCGTCAGGCAAGGCGATGTCTGCTCACCAAGGGCACTCTGTTGTAAACGCACAGCCCTCTTTTCCAGGGATGTAGGGGTTTGGTGTTTCTCATGGCAAGGGCACCTCGCCATCTCAGCAGACCCTGTCGGAGAGGAGCTCACGTGACTCACCGTGTCTGCAGAGGGAAGCGCAGAGCCGCCCTCTACCAAGCAAAAGAGCTCGGGGGTTTGGCGTAGAAAGGCAGTCCCTGTTTCTAACCCGTGGCAATGGCTGTTCAGGCACTGGAAGGTGTGTTTCACGGGGCGAGTGTTGTCAGCCGGCACCTGGCTGCAGTCAGTGCCCGAGTGTGTGTGTACCAGGCTCAAGCACCCTGCTTGGCTCCCCTTAGTGACTCACTATTTTCACGTGTCTAGTTCTAGCTAGAAAGTGGGTGGAAATGGAAACAAACATCAGTGGGATAGTGAATCCAGCCAGAATTAAATACAGTGCAGACACAGACTGCAATTACATGACGTTCACCATTCAGTTTGGGTTTGCTCACCTCTCTTTTCTGTGGGAACATGGCTGTCCCGGTCTGCCGAAGTCAGGTCTGTCCCACGGGAGCGTCCCAAGATGTGGGGAGCAGATATGTGTAAAACAGTGCGGTGATCCCTTCCCCCAAATAATTCTTGGCTTTGGATTTGAGAAAGACCACAAACCCTTAGCTTATTACAAGTAATCCTGATCACTCCTGTAATGATACACTACATTATATGCTCTCCTAAACTTAATCATTCAATATCTCACTTCCTTCCCTGTAGGCATGTACTATTATATTTTACACATGGCTTCCAGCTGGTTTTCATTGTGGCCTTCAAATCATATTTCAGTACAGTGCGATTTAAGACCGGTCACTTTATCTTTGAAAGTCAACCTCCGTCATACTCGTTTTCTTGCACGTTTTCTACCGGGGTGGGTTAATTTGTTTGAAGAAAATGAGTTTGTGAGGTTAAAGCCTCCCTGAATGAACCTTCGTAAAGCAGTGCCATCCGTAGCCGCGGTTCTGAGGCGCTGAGGAGGCCGCCGTGCCTGTGGAGTTTGAAACCGAAATCTCTTGGAGGGACGGAAAGAATAAGTCCTGTGGGCACGGAAGGAAATCTGTACCTTCACGTTTGATTTGGGAGTAGATGGGGAGTCGGTGAGGAGGGCAGGAAGGGAGGGGAAGTCAGCTCCAGATGGTGGTGGCTGTGGAGGGAGAGGCGGAGGCTGCCCCACCTGTGGCCCGGGAGGGTGGGGAAGGGCACGGAAGAAGGAGGAGGGAGTGGGAAGGGGGGCACCTATACCGGGACGTGCACACTTCCGAGCCCAGTGCCAGCTTTCTAGGGAAAAGGAAAGCTGAGCGCGGCCATGGTTTTTGTCCCTTCTCTCTGAAGCCCACCACACGTGTGGTGTTTCGCGGGCCAGACCATCATTTGGGGGGTTACCTGCGCTGAAAATGCGCTGCAGCCCGCTCTTCGGTCGCAGAAGCTCAGTGGCGTTTCCGTCTTTGC
Organism: Rhynochetos jubatus; assembly: GCA_027574665.1. NCBI lineage: Eukaryota > Metazoa > Chordata > Aves > Eurypygiformes > Rhynochetidae > Rhynochetos > Rhynochetos jubatus. The sequence goes on along the minus strand of CM050654.1, from coordinate 13,904,217 downwards.
AGTACGGAGGCAGAGCAGCACTGACCCAAACTCCCAAGTGTTAGGGCTGGGGGTGCACAGCCGCGCGTGAAGCCTGTGGGAATCTCACCCGCAGGTTTAAGAGCGTAATAATGACCCACAGTCTGGAACTGCCAGAAGTGGATCGTTTCCTCTCTGAGGCTGTGGCGCACGGGGCTGGACATGAAGGAAACAAATTGCCCCATCGGCCAGCGTGTTTTACAAATGTAGTTCAAAGCACATATTTAACTAAGGGGTAATTTAGATTTCGTGTTGTATCGTGTGCCTCAAGAGTTGATCTGTTCCCCCTAGAAAAGCATGCTTCTTTGTATTAAGTAGCCCACATTATCGGAAGGAAACACCATGCGGATCACAGCCTGCACCTGAAGGAAATCCTGTGCATTTACCCATCTCCCCGAACACGGGCCATGTGTCGCTGAAACCCGGTGTTAATGCCACTGGAAATCCAGAGCAAGCCCCAGAAGTGAGTGTAATCACGAGGTTTATCTGTTACAAGAGCAGCTTTAGGTTTTTGTGTAACTTAGGAAAACAGCAAGCGAATAAAGACAACACTTTTCTACTATTTTACCCTGATAACCCCTGGGTTATGTGTTTTCTCTTCTGGAGAGGATGGAGAGGTCACTCCAGAAAAGGAAGGGTTAAGGAAAATTATTCTCTCCCTCCCGCTCTCAGCCCCTCTCTTTGGTTGATTGCTTTATAGATGCTGTAGGCATCTCTTCATCTCCTTCAAATTAAACATTTTACTGCTGCTGATCCTGTATTGTTGGGTTTTTTCATCATTATATTTGATTGGAAGTCTTGTAACATTTTTCAGGCTGGATCTTTTCTCATGCTATTTGTCAGCTGGAAAGGGGGAAAAAAAAAAAGCCCACTTCCAGCTCCGCACAGAACAAACTGAGTAATTCACACCCTTTCTGGTGTGTTTCTATCTCTGTTAGCTGCTGCTTGAATTCAGCGTCTGACTGGCAATGCTACCTGAGGCCTTCCATACCACGCTGTCTGTACAGTCCCTGGCAGATTATCGGTGGTGTTAAATCCCCGTTTTCTTTGGCTGCTCCGGGCCTTGCAGTGTCGAGGGACAGGGCCAGAGGGCATAACAGGAGGGATAGCATAGGTGGGGGCTGTGTGACAAATTTATGGGGCTGGGTCCTCGGCTAGTGTCAGTGCTCCCTGCTGAGGTAGGTACGGATCCGACCTTTGCCTGTAACCCCTCTGTTGGGAGCATCAGTCCTCTTTGAAAACAATCCATGGACAGAAAAGAAATCTGCAAGGAGCAGCTGAGCGATTCAGTTAATTGGAACATTTTGCTCTTTTATGACAAGGGATGTAATAAAACGTAGAGCAGAACATCCGTCCTTGCCATTTGAGTTTCTCCATTCCCCCAGCTCCTTGGTTGGCTCCATTTCCATGTCACCCTGGGTATTTACGTGAGAGGAAAATCAATGTATTGGCACCAAAACCCATTTGCAGCGCTCTCTGCCCACCAGCAGCTCTTGCCTGGAGTGTGGCAAGCCCTGCCAGTCGCTGGCGGTGACACCCGCTTTCAGCTGACAGCATGGAGCTGCCTGAGGCTGCCGCCTTGCCCGGCCGCTTTCCGTCACCGCCACGAGCGTCACTCAGTGCCTCGCGCTGCAGTTGGCAGGACATGCCGTGGCGTGCCTGCACGTCGTGCCCTCACTCGCACCCGCTGCTGGTCCAGGCGCTGGGGATGTGGCGGCGGCTCCTGGGCCACGTGTGTGCGGTGGCCGGGGCCTTCCGTGTGCGGTTCAGAAACGGTGGCTGGAGATCGCGGGTGGTGTCGGTTCTTACGGCAGCAACGTCTGATGAGGGAAACGAATGGAGGGCTCTTGGGCACAGAGCCTTTCTGTGTATTTGCATGCGTCGGCAGGCTGATACTCCACAGTGGAATGCCCTCCTGCAGGAACAACTTGGGCAGCGTGGTGTTTCGCTGGCGGCTCGGCCTGTGTGTAAAATTCAGCGCAAGTTCCCAGCACGTTTCCATCGTTGATCCTTATTTTTCTGCCCTTTAGAGAGCTTTAACGTAGGGTTGATTTTCTGGCTGTTGCGGTTTGCAGCAAAGACTTATTCTTCTTTGGGTGAAGAGCCAGAATTCCCTCTTACTTGTGGAAGGAACTACTTATCCCTATTGATTTTGTTAGCTCCGTAGTGTTGAGTTCTAATAATTATTTCTCTGCATCTGAAAAAACCTCTGGGCAAATAGAGTTCTGTGGGGGATTTTTGCCGGTAATCTCTCCTGTATGGATTGGGTTTTAAAGAAAGCGCATGGAGCTCCTCTGTATTTCTAACAATTCAGGCATTTTTCCCCTGGAATAAGGGCGGCACAAGGCCCGTTCTTAGTCACTTTAAGTGGCTGTTAGGAAGATTAAGAGCTACATATGCTTTCTTTAAACTTGCCGAGGAGGAGATGCTGCTGTTACAAGACTGAAAGCCTGTTCGCCCAGAGGCTTTCTCAGGATGGAGGGATGTAATTGTTTGAACTCACTCCTCGAGTAGTGAAATTAATACGGATGTACTACAGAGAAATCTGTTCAGGAGAGGCATTAAAGCCAGCTCTGGGGATCCACTGAAGTGGCCACGGTGTCACCCTCCGCAGAAGGGAAGTCTTAGCAAGCGTCTGGACCTCTTGTGTTTGTTATTTTGGTCATAAAGCCGCTGTGGGGGACTCTAATGCCGTGTCATTGTTCATCACAGAGTAGCACCTGACAGTCCCCGGTGTGATCAGGCAACTCTAGAAATGGTGAGTCTCTCGCCTGAAAAGATGAGAGGAAACGAGGAGGGGGGAGGAGGGGAGCAAAGCGGGACCATGACTTGTCTGAGAGGGGAGAGCTGGCCAGCCATCATGGCCACGGGACTGTAACACCTTTCGACTTCATTTTCATTTTGGCTATCTGATCCTGCTTTTTGTTACCGACGTTTTGTGTTTCTTACTTGTTGTGTGGGTTAATATTTATTTTATGTTATTTGCCTTCTTTATGGCTTTCTCCTTTCAGTCTGTAGTTTCTGGTGCAGCTGGCTGACAGGTAAGGAAGGAAAAGGAATAGTAATTCGTACTTTGCAGAAACCAAGCAGGCCCCGTGTAATGAGCCGCACAGTGCCCCCGGCTCGAGCGCCGAGGGGGTCAGCGTGTGCATGAAGCCTGTGTCTGTTTGATCTTGTAGGTGCTGCACAGACAGCAGTCCCAGCCCGCGAAGGAGAATTCCCCACCTAGAGAAGAGGCTCCTCCTCCCCCCGCTGAGGACAGTTGTGCCAAAAAGCCAAGGTCCCGTACCAAGATCTCCCTGGAAGCTCTAGGTATCCTTCAAAGCTTTATCCACGACGTGGGCCTCTACCCAGATCAGGAAGCCATCCACACCCTCTCTGCTCAGCTGGATCTCCCCAAACACACCATCATCAAATTCTTCCAGAACCAGCGTTACCACGTAAAGCACCACGGGAAGCTAAAAGAGCATTTGGGAACGGTGGTTGACGTGGCAGAGTACAAGGATGAGGAGCTGCTGACGGAGTCGGAGGAGAACGACAGCGAGGAGGGCTCTGAGGAAATGTACAAAGTGGAGCCTGAGGAAGAGAACCCCGACAAAAGCAAGGCGGCTCCAGCGGACGTCGACCAGAGATAATGTGGGATAGGAGCACAGAAAGCAATACATTGGTCCAAGGATTTTCTGGTTTTACTTTTACTTTTTTTCTCTTTTTACTTTCCGTTTGTTTGTTTCCGTTGCGCATGATCCATGTGCAAACCGAATGAATTCAGCGTTGCCCGATCAGACGTCGCCTCGACACAGACACTCGAGCGTTACACCTCCTGCGTTGGACTGAAGTAATCGTTGTGATCACATCGGATTATGCCTTCATTAATCTTGCACTTACGAAAGGGACATCTAGCAAGTACATGGGAAGAAAAAGTCCTATGAAATCAATGAAGGAGAATTTACAACTTTGTGTGTGTATATATATATATTTACATAATATATATATATATTAAAATTGCATGGGATGGAACTTTACAACCTGAAAGTATAGACTGTGAAATGAGGTCTTTAAAGATGAGACTTGTTTATGTATTAAAACCACTTCACAATGAGTTGCTTTGGCTTTTTGATAAACTGCCGCCTGCTCTCAGGGTGTGGTGACTATTTTTGAATTCCTATTTATTTTCTATGTTTATCCCTGATTTTTTTTTTTGGTTTTTTTTTTTTTTTTTTTATTATATGGCTTCCTATCTGGCAACTTGATGGGTAATTTTTGAGGTATGTATTTAAAGACGTAAATCAACACTGCCAAAAAAAGAAAAGAGGAAAAAAAGAGAGAGAAAATGGAAAAACAAATCAGGGCACCTTAAAAAGAAAACTAGTAAGTTAAAGTACTTTAAACACAATGCACACTTAAAAGGATACGGCATGTTCCACTCTCCAGACAGTCCTTTCCGTAGTGAACAGATGAGTTTTCTTGGGATTCAGAGTGACTAGAACGGAATTTCAGTGCATAGAAGACTTGTCCGGTAACGAGGTCTTTATAGGAAGAGAGAAAGCTAACGTGTCGAGATTTGGTGTACGGAATTCATACTCCGAACCACATTTTACTGTGGATTTTATTTACCTGTTCTCTGTTGCAGATCTTACAATTGATAAGCTTCCTTCTTGTTGTTGCTTTTTGTTCATACTGAGGTGAAAAACACACAGACACACACACAAGTGTAAAGTTACACCGGGACACAGAATCCCACGATCCCAGCGATCCCGTCCAGGCGAACTGCTGACAGAGTGAGGGTTTGCGTTGCCGACTTCCCGCTCGCCCCGCGTTCCTGTTTTAGCCGGGCTTCCTCCGTGTCAAGCGTTTTGTGCCAGCGAAATGAAGTGTTTTCAGCGGCGGGTCCCCCGGCTGCAGCCCCCCTCTGGGCCGCGGTGCCTCCCAGCCTCCCCGCCGCAGGACCGCGGGCGCCCCAGGCCCTTCACACCCACCCACCTCCTTGCCGAAGGGCTTCGCAGCGACCTAGCTAGCAGCTACGTTCCGTAAAGCAGAGCCGATACCGACTGACTCTCGGATGGCCTGAGCGCTAAAGCCGCCGCCTGCTCTAGCGTCCACCCGTTCTGAGGCATCGTGTCGAAAGAGACACCGCGTAGCATTTCCCTCTCACTTCCGTGCCACGATTGCCCAGCCAGGACCTCACCTTTGCTACTCTCGCAGCTGGATCGATTTCAGACGCCTGTTCAAACCGCAGTTGTAACCGCACCGACAAGGCTTCTGGGTTTTTTCCTCCTTTTCCCACTGGGCTTTCCACGTAACCTCGACACAGACCTCATGCAATATCACTTTGGAAGTTACTTTCTGTTTACTACACCAGGCGATGTAATATAACTGTTAATACTATTTATATATTTGAAAGGTATAAAAGGTAGGAGTTAAAACCGAAAAACAAACCTCTATGTGTAGATATTTGCTCCGAACAGACAATATACAGGGAGAAGACGTTGCAATACAAGCTAATTCTAGCTGCTCAGTAACCTCTGGAGTTTTTATGGGATTTTTTCAAAGCTGACGTTTGGAACGTGAGAGTATCTCTGCCTAAATTCCACAGACCTTTGCAAAACGAGGGTGGGTTGCTTACTTAATGCCCCTTTCGCCCTTCATCCTTTGTTTCTGTAGCGTGCCGCAGCTTGAATCCGAATCTCAGTGGTTGCTGCTTTGTGTTCCTCTCAGAGCTCCTCTTTCAAAACTGTCTTCTTATCCTGTAGCTGACATCACTCCATGCATTCGGAAGGAAGCGGAATCTTGCCGAGCTACGTAAGGTTGTTCATCTGATGATGGCGTCAACATTTGGTACCTTTTACACTTCAACCAAAAATTTTATTAGGTATTTTTTCAATGCTGAGTCTCGCCTTTTTATTTTTAATTTCACTGCCGATTTTGCAGTGGTTCTAAGTGAATCTGTGGGCATTTTAGCCTGTGGTCTTGCCAGAACTTTGCGAATTACAATGCATATATGTCTATTTATTCAATATCCATCATATAATATCTATTTGGAGAAAGAAACTTTTCTTGTAGTGCCTCTTAACAAAGCACAATTTTCCGCCTTTTTTGTGAAATAAAAAATAAAAAAAAAAAACAAATTGTGTTTTATTGCGGTATCAACAATGTGAATAAGGATTAACATATTGTAAATGTTCTTTTTTCCATGTAAATCAACTTTATCTTTGTTATCACTAAGTGATAATTAATTTTTAACTTATGTGCATTGTTAGGCTGTTAGAATTTTTTGGTTGTTGAAATAAAACGCATTCAATAAATATGACTTAATTTGTCAAGTAATTTACTGGGCCTTTTTCTTTTTGGCCGAGTTAAGGGGAACGAGGTCTGCAGAACGGAGGGGGTGTACGTGCCTGTTGAAAACCGAGTCGGCCCCTGTGGCTGGGCTTTGGAAACCTGCAGAAGCTCTCCCGTCTCAGGGTCGGCACAGACCCCTGTCACCCGGGACTGATCTCGTGTCACTGGCTTTCCACGCGCACGTACGTGCACACGCAGCGAGTCTCCGACGGGATCGGGAGGAGGGTGTGGGTGCCGGCAGCCCGTCGGAGAACATGCTCAAAACGCACGCGTCAGGATCCACTTCCAGTCTGCTGTCTTCTTGTGCTGGTAGATGTTTTCTGTTTATAATTAAAAAGCCACAAATGACTGCGTGTCAGGAAACTTTTGGAGCACACATGTCCATGGTTAATGGACATAATAAAAGGCTTGATTATATTTATAGCAGGGCATCCTACTGAGTGTCTAGAGGAATGCCGGAAGGATTGATGTATCTGAGAAATGTGTGAAATGATTTGGGGGAGAATACAGATAAATGGAAAAAATTGCTCAAAATTCTTAAGCTAACAAAGTGGTGAGCGCCTGGATGCGGTCCTGGCAGGCGGATCGTACGCCGCACGGCAGACTTGCGTTCTCTGGCAGCTGGGGCAGGGCAGTTTTTAGAAGCATTTGTTGTGTTTCCGTACTTCCAACGCAACGGTGGTTCTTTTGGCGGCCTATTTACATCCTACATAAAATATCTGTGTGCTCCCTTGAGAAAAAAAACAGGGAGAGGGGAAATAACCACAGTTTTGGCTGTGCAGCCACCTGCTCGTCACTTGAATTCAACCCGAGACAAGCAACTCTCTGTCGGCTGGGGCGCGCACGGGCACGCGGAAGCTGTGCGCAACGGCCTTTGGTTGGGTGCTGCTCACGGGGGTGTGCAACGGCCCTCCCAGCACTCACCTCTGAGGGGCTCCTGGGCTGCCACACCCCCTCGGTGGGAACGGGGAGCTGGCACAGGCAGGCTGGACAAGCCATCTCCGCGCAGGGGGCGGCCGGTTTGTCTGAGGAGAGGGCTGGAACACGGAACTCCTGGAGCCTGGGGCTGGCGCGCTACCTCTGCCCTGAGCTGCGGGCACGGTCCCGAGGCACAAGGCAGGCCAGGCTGGCGTCCCGCTGGTCTTCATGGGCGTGGGTGGTGGCGGGCGGCGTGAACTGGCCTTCGGAACTGCCCCGTGCCCCGGGCAGGTGCTTGGAAGGTGCTGCTGGTGATGGATTGGGCGTCCTTTTCCGCCTGCCAGTGGGGCAGGAGGAGAAGCAGCTCTCACTTCACTGCTGAGTCTTTTCTACATGCACTCCGTGCGTGTGTGGCTAAACAATATTTAGAGAAAGACACACACACACATTTTAATTGGGGGGAAAAAATCCTATAAACATATGGGTTCTTCTTCCAAACTGTAAAAAAAATCATTTAATAGCTGCTATAGTAGAAATATTTCTATTAATGCTTCTACTTCTCTATACTTTACATGCTGCTGCTCCTATTTGTTGTTCGTGTTTTAGTCATCCAGACATATGTATTTCCAATTTCAAACCTGTGGAAGTGAAAAATAAACACTTTCAGATTAGTTTAAAACGGGTTTGAGAGTACGACCATACTGTCTATTGCCTCAAGTTCATCGTTGCTCAGACGGAAGTATCCGCTCAGTCTCTTCCCACTTAGTTCGTAACCAGTTACTCGCTCCAGACTGAATGGATTAGAAGCCTTCGCTGACGAAACTTTGTTTCTGTGCTGACCCTGTTAGACATGGCGGGATCAAAGCTCGACACGTCTGACAGGGAGCACACGGCATCGTCACATCATAAACGAGTGATTACAAAAAATCTCCGCTTACAGTGTAAGTGCGGTGATTAATTAAAGATGCGGGTTTAACTTATTTATAGCCATTAAAAAAACATACCGGTTCTAACACAAAATAACACGAGCCAAGTCATCCAGGGGAGAGATGCTGGCAGCCTGAGACCTGGGGAACAGGCAGCGCGACAGCGCCAGCGGGGAACGGCAAATGCAGGCCAGCCTGCGAACCTCTGGAGAAGTTCACAGAAGCCAGGATGGAGGGAGGCGGCTGTGGAGCCCCTGCCAAGATCCCCTTCTTTTGGCTCACATACGCAGCTCGGAGTGCGACAGCCCGGCCGCACGGCGACGGCAGGAAACCTGTGTGCTCAGCCCTTGGCGGCGGTGCAGACGGCGGGGGCTTGCCAGCCCCAGAGCCCGCTGCAGGCGAGGCAGCGCGAGCCCAGCCGCACAGGGGATACGGGTGAGACAGCAGCAGTTGAGGCGCGGGTTCCTGCAGGCCTTCCCCCTCCTTCCGAAGTCCTTGGCTGCGGATGGGCAAACGCTGCTCTTGCCCATGTGGCAGGTGTGGTTCCCTGGAGCCGGGGGGAACACAGGTGGTGGGAGGGGGCTGTGGTGGGGCTCGCGTTGAGCTGGTGAGCTATGGCCGCTGTCCCCCTGGCTGGGTGAAAGGCTGCCCTGCTGCCGAGCAGCTCACCTCTGCCGGGGGTCCCGTGCACGCACCCCCCGCACCCCAGCCCTGCCGCCCCCGCCTCTGCCTGTGCGGCAGCAGGCACTCGAGGCAAGAGTCATCCCTGCTGTCCGGCCTCCACGTTCCAGCAGCTCCAGCCCGCTCCTCCTGAGGGGAGTGGTGTAGCTTGCGCCTCAGCAGGGGTCTGGTCTTGATTTGAAGACCTCAGGAGCTGGAAAATCTACGGTTGCCCTCAGTAGCTCGTGTGAATGGTGGTTTCTCCCCTGCTAAATCTGTACCACATTCTAATGGGAATTTGTCTGCCTTTCCCTTCCTGGTTTTGGTTTTTTGTTCGGCTTTCCTCTTCTGGGTGAAAGTCCCAGGACTGCAGGACATTTTCCCCCCCAAAGCAGCCATCAGTTCTGGTCAGATGCGTTTTCTTGCGCTGAGGCCCTGGCGTTCAGCTGAGGTCGGTTGTGTCCATTTCAAGGAATGGCCAGGGACGGTGTCCCCTCGTGCTCCCAGCAGGGTGCATCAAGGCAATGCCGGGAAGAGAAGCTGTTTAACACAGAGGCAATTTGCTGCTTGTGAACCTCTAATGTCCACAGATGCCACCTGTCCCTGGTCAAGTTACACAGGTTTAGGCTGCATATATGCTACTTCGTTGTAGCTTTTCACCTCATTGGCCATGAGAAATGACACTGCGCGGGGTAAAGATCGCCCATGAGAAGGTCTCAGACGCTGGTTTTTGTGACCAGTCCTAATCCACAGTGTAATGGGCAAGGGCAGAATGCAGGGAGCGTTCCCTAGGGGATTCTTACCAGCCAAGGTGCGGCAGAGGCACGGGGTGGGTTAAGCACTCCTCCCAAGACCAAGAGGGCTGCAGGGACTACGGGACCAGCATGAATGGGAAAGTACCTGGGTCAGCACAGACAGGGCTCCTGCAGCCCAAGAGATGGATCAGGCACCTCCAGACAAAAATCAGAGCCCTGCTGAGGTAAAACACGTGTTTCCTCCATAAGGTAGCTCAGAGAGCCAGAGACAAGAAAGATACTGGCAAGGAAAGATCAGAGAAGATAATTTCTCCCTTGTCTTATGCAATGTTTTCACACTCAAGCAAGAATAGAAGGCGATTTTGTAGTTCTGGGACAGTGTTCGACAGTGCTTCATGCCTGTGGCACTGCCAGGGCATCCCCCTTCTAGGAGTTTAACCTGGCTGAGGCCCAGGTCAGCTCCTTCGCTGGCGAGAGCTGTGGTGAAGCGAGCAACAGGCAGTGAGAATGAGCTCAGTGCCTGAGCGGCAACAACCACCGGAATGTCACCAAACACCTTCTTTACAAATACACTTGAGGGGTGACCTCGCCACGTCCCAGGTCTGACCAGGTCAGTAGGAGCACATGCCCTTGGCTTTGGGAGGCGAGGGACCTGCCCCTCCTCGCCGTAACAGACTGTTCCTTGCTCTCGCAGCCTCAGTCCATCTCTACCATGTGCCACAACCATCACAGTCTCAGCTATTTATGAGCAGGGATGCACAGAAAAAGTGTTTGGCATGTGCAGCCTCTCAGGGGAGGACAAGATGTAGCAGATGGGTCTCGCGGACATGAGGGGGACTCTTGCAAGGGCAGTGGAGTAGGACATGACCGGAAATGCAGTCCTTCACCACAGGGTCCGGGCACTGTTTCACGAACCAACCAGTCTCCTCTGTTTGTATTTAAAGGCTATTTTTCTCCTCTATTTGTATTTAAAGGCTGTTGCAGAATATCATTCCCTTAATGGATCTATTTTCACAAGCCATTTAGCATCATTTGTTCTGTGTCAACATTGTCCTTTCATTTAGTTTCCCCCACCCAGCGTCCCCTTCTGACCTGCGGCCACCCATCACCCCATATATTCATAGACAGCAGCTGCACCTCCCGCAAGCTGCGCGTCACGGCGCCAAGCCAGCGCGGCCCTGTCCCATCACAGACATCTGTGGCTGGCTGGTACCGAAATGACAGGCAAGCCTGTTGTTCATGGCGCCTGCTCACAGGCCTCGGCCATGCTTGCGCCTCACGGGATCCACCCGGCTCTGAAGGCACGGGGGGTGCCCACATGCTACCGCTCTTGCACCAAAGTCATTTAAGGACGACCTAAGGCCCTCCAGAGCCCAGACTGCCAGCAAGGTGGGAGCTGCCTTCAGCACACACTGACAAGGCCAAGCTGCCCCGTGGGTACCTCACCCCCAAACACCACCTTCCCCGGCGGCTGCCGCCTCGGGGCTGCTGAGATGGACTGCCGGCACAGCCAATCCGAAGCGGCGCGGCTGGTGTCCCAGCCAATGGGATGGGGAAGAGCCCGGGTGGGTGGGGCAAGCGCGCCACTGAGGTGTGGTGGTGGTCTCTGTGGCGGCCATTTTAGCACCCCTGGCGGCCATCTTAGTCATGTCAGTCACCGTGAAGGCCACAGTTCTCAGATCGTCCAGCCCTGCCGCTGCCAGGGACCTCCCTGCCGTGGGAGTGGGTGCCCAGGGCAGGCGTGGGTCCACTCAGCCCAGGTTTCCTGCCTGCGGAGCTGGAGGTCCCCCGGCATGAGGCCACCAGGCCCACTGTGGTGGTGCAGGCGCAGCTCTGTCCCACCAGGCGCCCCGACGGGCTCTGGCAGTGTGCTTCAAAGGCGAAGGCATCCCTAGAAGAAAGATAAGTGCTTGCAGCTGCCCCAGTAATGAATGGCTGGGACACAATCCAGCGCGAAGGCAAGCCCGTACTCCAGCTCTCAGAAAACTTCCTCGGCGCACAAGGGAGGAAACAGAAGTGCCCCATGCAAGTGAGGTAATGAAAGGCCACAACGACCAGCTACCAGCAAGAGAAGCACATGTATTGATCCCAACTGACTCGGAAGGCGGCTGGGAGCATTAACTGTGCTCTCAGTGCACAGAGATGACAAAACACGGGTTGTGAGCACACAGGACACAAACCATGGGTTAGTTATCTGGTGAGGCTGGTAGCTTTCTGCAGAAAACAAATCCCAGGATAACATCGTGGATGAAGAGCATCATTCAGTCCTCCATGACAATGGGCACCGGCTACCCTGCCCAGGCGGCCGTGCCCCTCCACGCCAGCGTGCCTGCAGCCGACAACAATTTTCCGTGCTGGAGAGCGAGCAGGACTGCGAGGCTGAGAGTGGTAAGCCTGCCTGCGCCAGCCTGCTGAGACCTCGGCTTTGCCCTGGCTGGGGACAGTCCCCTCCGAAAAGTGGGAGAGGGGTCTAACTTGGCCTCTTCCATTAAGGGTTTTACCTTTTATAGCTCCTTGCCCACCATGAACTGGGCTGCGTGGTGCTGCCTCAAGGGAGCACTAGAAATGAAAGACGTGGGAGGTACCTGCTGCTATAAACTCACAGGGCTTTAGGGGCTCCTTCAGGCCTCCCATCCATTTAAAACCACCGAGGACTTGGGCCATGACATTTTAGGGGGCGGGTTTGTTCCTCTGGCTGATTTGTGTTGTCACTGCGTATGGCCGTGAAACTCCCTCGGCCTTTGACAAGACCCTCTGCTCTTGTAGTGCCTTGTGTGTTTTGTCTCAAAGACCTTGGGATCTTTTCGTCTCTTGTCTTTATAAAAAGCGTGCGTGGCTGCTGGGTGAATGTTGGTTTCATAATTAATGGACATGGTCTTGGCAATCTCCTTTTTAAGAGCCATTCCTTGTCACATAAATATCATCTATCAGTGCCCATTGTCTTTATAGCGATCTTGAGCAAACAGTTTTATTTCCAATCAGGACATCACACATTGATCTAAACACTCATCTGTAATGGATCAATTTACATTAGGAGAGCAGTATTGTAGCATTGCTGTTCATTATATTGAAAGAAGTATATGTTTAGTTACAGGCTAAAATCAATTAAACAGCCCTGTGCCTTTTGCTGTGAGAAAGTCAACAAGCCAGTCTGTCTTGGACAATTATGCAGCTACAGCTCCCTAAAAAAGGGCTTTCAGCATCATCCCCCTTCCTCTGAGTTCTCGCTTTCTCCTTCAGAGACCTCTTCTGCAATGTTTTGCTTGCGCGGGCTGGTAAAGCACTCTCAGCTCTATCGCACGGGAGAAACGAAGGCAGTCTTGCCGCTGCTGCTGTGAAGGGGGCTTTCTCAGGGCCACGCCGAGTCACGCATCCAAAAGGGAAACCGGCGCCTTTGCCAGAAGGCTGCCTGCTAGCACGTGATGGTGTACGTGGGAGAGGCTGAGATGTGGATGGTGCTGTTTGTATCTTCATGGGTGAGATCATTGTCTCCAAGTGGCCCTGATTTCGGGGGAGGAGAAAAGGAGGAACTGGGAGGTGGGGAGGAATCTGTGCATTACTCTGCTGTTTCCTCCCTTACTGCAAGAGTGAAGACTCCGAGGAGTGCCGGAGGCTCTCTGGCAAAGGGGACGCAGTTTCAGCTGGTGATACAGCTGCAGAGAGAGCGGGAACCTGCAGTTTCCAAAGCGAAACACACAGGGGAACCGCAGGGCAACGCAATGGTGGGATCTGGGGTCTCTCGGGGCTGGTGGGCATGGCAGTGGCCAATGAAGGCACTGCCCGCCCCTGACCTCCGCCAGAAGTCAGTGTCCTCGGTGGCAGAAAGACCCGTGTGCTTGTTCCCTCCCTGCCACGTGCTGTCACCACGGCAGGGTCAGCGTGCGGCTGGCTGTGGGCTGCCCTGCTCCATCACCAACTGGCTCCCACTGGCTTCTGCCTGCTGGTATCAACTGGTTGAGCTCCTCACGGGCTAGTGAGCTCGTGGCCGTTGTGGTGGTGCTGGGGAGGCCGGGCCAAGCTTTGGCATGCCCACACTAGGTAACTGTAATCAAGAATTTTTGCTTTTCCTTGTGCAAACACTCTGATAAACAGGTAAAGGTGATCAGCAGGGGTGGGGTCTTTGTGGTAAGAATCCCCTCATGACTTGGTGGCCTGTGCTATGGAGGACTGGTACCGCCTTCCCGTTTTGTGTATGTGTATGTATTTGTATGTGTATATGGTTTGTTGAGACTTTGCCCGCTCCTTCACTACCACCCAGGCTATTCCAGCCCTTGCCTTACTCTTCCATTACATGCACAAAACACTGCTGCAATGCTAATAATAATAATGAGAGGGAAGGAATAGCAGATATTACAAAGCTTATTAAGAAATTGATCTTTGTTTTGCTCTTGAATAAAGAGGCAGACCTTGAAACTGCTGAAGCCATTCAGTTAATTGGTTATTGGCTCTCTTGAGTGATTATATCCACCCTGGTTCCACCAAGTTCAGCAGGTCTTGTGCTGGTCAATTAGCCTTTGGCATCCAGGAAGGGAAATGCTTCATTCAGGTTTTCTCAGAGCCTGTTTGTGTAGCATAAGGTGGACTGAGCAGGAGGGGTTCCCCGTGGGCAGTAGGGGAACTTATTAGCACTCGCAGTCTGAATTCTGCCCTGGAACTGGCACCAGAGGGCATCTGTGCCCCGGCCCTCTGGAAAGGGGGATGCTGTTACCTGGGAGAATCTGCCCCAGGGGCTGCACTGCAGGAGGACAGCCAAAGCGAGAGGGGTTTTGGAGGACTGCAGCCATTCCCTCCAGTGGGACCTCAGCCCAGTGTGTGCCGCGGCCTGGTTCTCCCGCAGGCTGAGCAATGCCACCGGAGCCTGAACATCAGCATTTTGCCCTCTGCGCGGACGGATGCCCTGTTGCTTGGTCACTGTTGGTCTGCAAGCTCACTAATCACTGCTCTGATTCCTTCCGCATTACCAGGGCTGTGCAGACCTAAGCAGCTGACGCCATTTAGTGGCTTTTCCTACCGAGTGCTCGGTCCTGCCTTCACCGCTATGGCTTGCCAAAGGGCTCCAACACTTGCATTGCTGCGATGCAGACCCTGTAATAATAGTTGGTTACATTCAGAGAATTCAGTTCAGATTTTAAAACCTCATCAAATAGTTAATGACTGACTATTTCAACACAGCAGTTCCTGCAAGACTTGGGAGAGAAGAGAGAGAGAGAGATGGAAAAGTTATTCATGTCCCATCTGTCTGGAACGCTTGTCCCCTCCCTCCCACCCACTGAGTCACTTCCTCCCTTTATATCTCACTTAAAATTTTTCCTTTCCCCTTTAGCTTATGATTAACAGGCACTCACCCTCTGCAAATGGTTTCTTTTTTTTCTCTGATGCAATGTTAGTTAATGCTCTATGGATAAATAGAGTGTATTGTCTTGCAAAATGCACGTGTGGGGTGAGACGGCATCCACGGCCATGTGAATGGATCTGTCAGCCACTGCAACATCCAGCCTTCCAAACCCAGCGAAGGAATTTGCGATGTACTGCCATAGCTATTTTGTCCCTGCTGCCCAAAACGCAGTGGAAGGGTACGCAGGGAAAGGCACGTTGTGAGGTGGAGTTGATTTAGGGCAGCAACTACCAGCCCAGAGAGGGCTTTGCTCAGCTCTGGGACCTGACCCAACTGGGTGCATGGAAAGGGGCCACTTGCTTAAATGCCTCAAGGTGTGCTTGTGAGGGAGGTTGACTAGCCCAGCCTGCTGCCAGGGCTTAAGGGGACTGTGTTTTAATTGGTGGGTGGTAAGGGATTTTGGAGGAGAGTGTTATGTAAGGCAAGAGGAAGTCTCCTGGGTAAGGAGCTCTGCAGCCTGTGCGTATGTGCTGACCTGGTATAGCAAGCAGGGGAGAGTGAGGTACTTACAGCCTTCTGATAGCTGAGCAGGAATGGCTGAAGAAGACAGACATGCTGGTGGGTTCATCCTGGAAGCAGCCAGGGTAAGGAGGAGGAGCCTTGGTGGCTACCTGAGTAAGTGTGTGAGGTGGTGGTGAGCTCTAAGCTGAGGGCTAGAAGGTGAGACCTGAACCTCCTTGAACAGGTTATTTGTGTCACTTGAGGTTTCCTAGTGAAGGGGGCAGAACGTGAAGACCTATGTACTGCAGAAACTTTGGACATGGTCTACCTGCTTCAGGCTTCTTGCACGTGGCTCAAAGCTAGGGTGTTTTATCTACTTAGCATCTGTACTGTGGTGGTACAGGGAGTTTTTTTTTTCTTCAGGGATGTCAGGTTGATGCTATTCAGGAAAAAAACAACCATTTCGTTTTAAAGCCAAATACTTGAGCAGTTATATGTGACTGGGGGAATTCCTCTCCCAGGGAGATACCAGCATCACTGAGTTCAGCTACTAGTTGCTGTCCTCCTGTGTAACCTCCTTTTGTAACAAGATCCCACCAGCTTTTCTGGCTCCTAACAGTTGGCCGTAAGCTGATGGGTGATGCAATAACCTGAGTAGTACATCCACGCAGGGATGCACTGAAGGCTGGGGCACAGATGTCACAGAGCCTCTGCAAAGAGCCATCTTGGCTCCTGCTGGAGGCTTTAGCTGCGTGCGGGTCCTGCAGAGCCCGGGCCTGGCCCTGCGCCAGCCTCCCAGTTCCAGAAGCTCACTGCAGGGGTGCCTGGGCTGCCTCCGCACTGGGCTGGCACTGATCCATCAGTGCCTTTTTGGGCTCTGACTGTATCCTGTGAAAGTAGCTGTCCTGTCCCCGGACCTGGGTGTTATGCAGAGTTAGGACTGGGCTCATAAACCATGGCCAGACCTCTGAATGTTTGGCATCTGAGAAATCTTCATCTTATTTTTTTTATACTCATGGGCGGTGGTGCAGGTGCACTGAGACAGGCCCATGAACTGAGGGTGGGCCTTTATTTGCCGTAACTTCACAAATCACGGACCTCTGTGCACTGAAACCCCAGTAGTTTCCCTTGAAGAGCAGGGCTGGGGAGAAATACATGGGTGTTGAGGCTTTTATGACACCTAATAGGAGATTGTAAAATGGCCATTGAATTTTATTGCAACTGTGGGAGACTTGATGAGTCCATGGGTGGTGTGCTGTGTTACTGGAAGTTGAATGAGCACTAGTGCTGATGTTGCTGAGTGGGTTTCTTTTAAAAGGAAAGTTTGTTAGTTTATTCTCCCATGCCCTGGCTCTGTCAGGTAGCCACACATTCTTTAGATATTTCCTCTTCCAGCTTATTTTTGGAAACAGTTTTACATATATACATGTGGGGACAGTATAGCTGGCCATGTATTATGGAGAAAATGAAATTACTGTTTCATTTGCCCCAGGCAACCTTTGGAAATAAGACAATAGCCTCAGTTGTTTATTTCCCTGAGAGATGTTAATGATTAACTTGGAAAAGAAAAGTAATTCCTCTACCTGTCCTACATAAACTTTCATAGCTCTATGCAACAGCAAGATATCTTTAGGTAGTATATGGCTTGCAAAAAGCTAAGCTCTGTAACGTCACTGTGCGGATAGATTTGGCTGCTGGAGAACTACTTCAGCCTAAGATTTAATGCTGCCAGCTGGCAGAAGTGATCATATATGTAAAACCTTAAGCTGAGCCAGAAGAACCTGAGTTCAAATCTCTTGCCAGGGATTATAGGATAGAATGATTAACCTGATTTTATATTTCTGGATAACTATCAAGTGCCTGAATATTTATAGCAATAAATGTCTTCCATATGTGCTGATACTGCATCCATCGAGTGCAAGAGCATGATACAGTTATTGTCTTGCTTGAAGCCGCTAATTATAGCTAATCCTATAGGCACATGAATCATGGAACACTAGCCCAATTTCTGCCAGCTTCTGTGAGATGCATCTGACTTTGCTCATGTGAGCAATGCAGGTCAGCAGAGAGCTTAAGGCAAAATTCCAAGAGTGCTGGGGATCTGAGCTCTCTTCAGAAGAGATACAGGCATTTCATATTTAAGCACTTAAAGCTGCAGGTGAGCACTTTACCAGCTTATACCTTCTGAGACTTACTAGTAGGTGTCTGGGTGCATCTTGAAGTGTCAAGACAGCACTGCAAATATAGTCTTGGACCTACAAGCCATAGTCGTGTAGCCCTGTGATCCTCCAACTCAGAATTAGCAGGGGGCTCTTAAATTCCGAAATCCATTTGGTGCCTACTAGACTGGTACTTGGAGCAATGCTGGTGCCAGTTGGACTGACTCAGTATGGTACTGAGGATGCTCAGCTACTGCAGAGAGAGTGCTTCTCTAGGGATGTAGTGGCTTACCAGGTCAAGCTCTAAAACACGCCCTAATGTAATAAAACCTCTTCAGTGCATGATTGTAGAGCTACTCTCCAGTTGGTTAGAAAAAGCAACAGAGGAACTGCATGAAGGTTATAATGTTGTAATAAGAAGGCTATAAAAACAGAGAAAGAGAGACTGAACCAACGTTCCAGTAGTTTTCTCTTTCCTTCAAATAGAGGTAAGCCCGCCCAGACGTCTTCCTTTTAAATACTGACTACTGCATCTGTTTTAAACCAAAAATAATACCTTTTGATTGGAAGTGTTTCAATAACATTATTTGTGCATTTTATTGAGGCAGAGGTTGCAATTATTAGAGTCACCAGGAATTTCAGACATTTAAACACAGCCTTTATTTCTCCAGAGTAAACCACATCCCTGTGCAATTATTCTTCTATCTAAATGCCTTCAAACCAAGTCCTAAACCAGATCTGACATTTGTTGCTGGTGGTCCCTCTTATGAATCGCCCCTTGAGATGAACATGCGGGGCTAAACAAATGCTGAAGAGACTGGGCTAGTCCCTGGGCATGCTGAGGGAGGCAGAGCTGGTGCAGGATGCAATGTGCAGCCCTGGCTAGACCCTGTGGCTCTGAGCAAGCTGCTGTCGGTTTGGTCAGGTACCGTAGTCTGGGCCTTGCAGACTTTAAAAGAGTAAGGAGAAGGGTTTGCCTGGTCATGGAAACTGCTCCTTCAGCCATGTGATCTCTTTATGGCTTTTCTTTCAGCTGGCTTTTCACCAGGAAGCAAAAAACTGCATCTGAGGCAGAAAAAGAATTTGGCTCAACAGCCAGAATGTGCCCCCACCCACCATGGTGTCAGTGTTGCCCCCTAATCTTTTCAGCAAACTTTTTTTTGGTACTTTGATTTAAAAAATGAGATGGCCAAGGGGTTTCTGGGACATGAATCCATCCCCTTTGTTTTCTGGTTTCTCTGTATCCTCTATTGGCAGCACAGGGGCTAACCTTTTAAGTGCTTTCAGTTTCTTGATGCTTCTAGCACAGCATAAATAAAAATTTTGGTCTAAAAGTCTGTTAAAATGCTGACATCCATGAGAACGACAAACCTCGAAGCCAAAGGAGGTGCCTAGCTTGGGACACAAGGAGGTGAAAGTTTGCTTGAGAGGTGACTTGAGAGAGCAGTAGTAAAGGAATCCTCCTCACCTGGGCCAGGAAGCTTGGGCACCTGCCTATTTAAATCTCTAGCAAATGCTTGCTGGCTTGAAGGGAGCAGGATTAGGCTCATGGTGAAGTGCAAGGATGACAATCATGGCTTCTCTGCTGTCTATATCATTTGGGAGTGTTTTTCCCCATATACTCTATAGGAAAAGATGCTGTGACACCTTAATGATGTGTCAGGATGCTGGTATCCCCAGGGACAGAAGCAGTTGCCGTCTCACCCCAAGACCCTTGTGTTAGTTACTGTCCCATAGCACTTTGATACTGGTTGTGCGCTTCTCCAGGGTTTGGGCTTTTGTGACCCTATCTGAAGTGTGTGCGTACTGTCCTTTTCCCCAGGGTAGCAGCATGTTGACTGCCCTGCCCCCTGCCTCCCCAATAATTCTTAAAAGAAACGTTGTTCTTTCTTATTCTTGCTGTGATGGTGAGCCTGCAGTAACGAAGGAGCAGAGCAAAATACAGAGCTCTTACTCCAGTGAAAAAAGGTACGTCTCAAGTCGTTGATCATCTGAGGGCAAGCAGTTTCCTGGCAAGAGTGTGTGTGTGTGCTAGTACTTTGAGGCTTTTGTCTACGTAGCAGGCCAGGTCTTGAGTGCACTGTCAATTAAGGGCAGCAATTCAAAGTGATTCACAGCAGATTACACCAGCCTGTCTCTTGATGGAGCACACTCTGGTCCTGCGCCTGCAGGTGCTGCACAGACTGCCAAGCCTGGAGCTAGCCTGCAGTTATGCTGTCAGCCTCACTTAGGTCTAATGCTTTATGACAACTGTCTACCTGTAATGTGATAATGGGCTGAAAACCTCTGCAAAATTGATAGGGTCTCTTGCAAAGAAGGAGAAACTTCCAATGTGGCAGGCCTCATCCTGTTCTTAAGGTCCACATCAACTACAAAGTTTTCTTTGGAGCTGAGAGGCCTGGTTCTCCTGCCCCTGACAGGAGGGGTGGTTGTGTTGGTGTCTGTGAAGCTGATGGCCTCCTACTCTCTCCCAGTGCAGGGGGAATCAACCTGTTGCATTTTCAGGCACTTAAAATTTGTTGTTAACTCTGAAACTTAAGATGCTGTTGGCTTCTACCTCCTGGTCTTCCTTCATTCTCTGTCTGTACTTTTAGTGTTCTGGATAAAATCATCTTCTGCCTTCAAGATGTTTCCAGAGTTTATATAATAAGTTAGTTATGCTTAATCCCTAAAATATGAGTTGTTGTCTGGAATGATTAACAGGTAGTGTTCTAAAAGAAATGACACTTAACATTGTGTAATACAGCCTGTATAGAAATGGCTAGGTTCCTACCCACCTTTTACTGGTGTGATACAGGAAGAGTGCCAGTGACTTTGTGCTAGATCAGTGTTAAGTGAGAGTTGGGACTAAAATATCCTGATATACTTTAAAACCCTTCAAATTTGCTATCCAGGTAAAAGCACTGCAACTGGGAAGTTGCAGCCATGAGAGGGATGGTCCCCCTCACTCTGGAGTGCCCCGGGTGTGTTCCCTGTTCATAAACATGTGAGCTACAGGCCCTTTTCCCCTAATGTAGTTGATGGCACAGTGTTGTCCCCATCTTGGTCTAGTTCCTGGTGCAAGACTTAAGGGCAACCAAAATCTATTTTCACAGCCAAAGTGTTGTCATTTTAGCTGCTGTAACTAGTTGTAACCTGTCCTTTTCCAGCTGCCAGGCTTCCATCCCAGCTCAAACAGGCCCAGGGCTGGCGTGAGGTGTTGGCAAGGTAGGCACTTGCATGGGGACAGCAGAGCAGCTGTGGCCTCCTGATGGCTGTATGAGAGACTGACTCGTGCAGGTGGAGGTGACTGCAGTGGACAGGTGTCAGGCCCTTTCTGGGTGGAACAGGGAGATTGAGTATCAGGGCCTGCTTTCTGGCACAAGTGGTCCAGCCCTATCCTTTAGTATGCTGCTACGAAGCCAGGACTGCACTCGCAAGATCAGAGTCCTCTCCAGAAAAAACAGGGATGTTTACACAGAGCACAGCTATCCTAACAGCCATGTGCTAATTAAGAAGCCTGAGGCTGCAGGATAAACCCTTTCCTACCACCTTCTCATCCTCCAGAGTATAGGCCCCCGTGGTAGCTCTGACCCCCATGCCATTCACTGCCACATCTGTGGGCTTATCATGCTTCTTAAAGAGCCCATAAACCCATTAGCTCTGGGTAAATGATCCCTGGGCTGTCTTTAGAATAATTAAAACCACAAGGCAAACAGTTACTCTGGACTATCAGCAGCATATCAACGAAACTTGTGTCTTGAAATGTGGGTTCAATTTCTGTTATTAAAAGGCACAGAGCCATATGTGAAACATTATCATGCATCTTTATGAAATTAGCAGAACTATTTGAACAACCATTTTGTCTCTATCAAAACAGTGCCTTATTATTTTTTCATACTGTGTAGGAAGGTGAGAGAGCCTTTGGAAAGCAGGAGGGCTCAGGCAGGCAATCTGACTTCTGTAGCCCCTGAATATATCTGTTTGCTGTGCAGAGGTGGACACTATCTGAGAAGCCTAGGGATATGCTGGCCATAAATGGGGGAAAAAGGAGAAGGATGAAGAATCCTGTGTTGCTTCTAATCCTGAACTCCAGGAGACTCTACTACTTTAATCAAACTCTTTAATTGCTCTACTTTGAGTGAGGCTTTCACAGTACTTACCAAATCCAGTTCCCATTAGGGTCAATAGAAGTCTGACTTGATTCAGTGGGAAAAGAAAAAAAGACCAGTGCTGAGTGTGCTTTGAAATTCCCACCACTTATGGTTAGGAACATATGTTACGAAAGTGATGTCACTCCTGACTGCTGATGAACTTTCAAAATAGCATCAAACCTTAAAAAAAAAAAAAAATTTAGTGTTTAGTTTCTTGAACTGGTGCTTTGAAAATGGCACCAGAACCACTTAAGGGCAAGATTTCCTGAAGGAAGGGAAAAAGGAAGAGGAGCTGTTTCTGATAAATAGTGACCAATAATTGTGAGTAAGGTCAACATGTGGCATACAGCCAGGCTTGAAGGAAAACATGGTGTGAAGAATTTTGTCATTTAATGGACACTTTAAAAAGACTTCCAAAACCAAACAATCCAACCACAAAACTATTGATCTGTTTGGCAGTGCATTTGGCAATTGACACTAGCATACAAGTCCCTCCTGTGGACTAAGTGCTTTTAGTGCTGGCTTTGCATGACGTACAAAGGATTTTTACCTTTTAATGGTCATAGCTGGGATCTTTTTTTGTCTACATCTGGTCTCAAGAGCATTGAAAATGGGCAAGATCATATTTGGAGAAGATGATTATTAAAGAGAATGCCAGTGCTTCTTGCCAGGCCTAGTTATCAGACAAATGGATTCAGATAAGGCAAACAAAACTGAAATATGAAATATGAATTCAGTTGATTTAGTCTGCTTAGTCAAATTGAACAACATCCCTTGATCATCAGAGCTGAATCAGCAAATATAAAAAAAAAAGACAGTCAACCCTACACTTACAACCCACTTGAGGTTTTGATGCTGACAACCTAGTCACTAAGTATATATGGTCCTCCCACTACTGGTTTGTCTGAGTCTTGAGTTATATTCGGGGATATGACTGCATCACTAGCCTTGCAATCTTAACTTGCCTTTTTTTTTTTTTTAACTGAACAAATACATTGGAACTCTTTTACTGTGCCAAGTATTTCAGCTAGAAAATATTCTGGAGGATTCATGTAATAACAAACATGTGAAGGATTTCTGATATGAAAGTGTCTCGCTTATATTCATATTTTAGCTGCAGAGTGAGATTAACTTGGTTCTACAACTGCTTAAAATCTAAACCCATATGCCTCCAAATGTGCAGTGGCCAGAACTACAGGCTTTCAGTACATCTATAGCATAAACAGTAGGTTTAGCATACATAGTAATACGCGATACGAGCCCTGATTACACAGACTCAGCTCTCCATTTATGTAGAGCAGTGGCTTTTCTCCTTTTTTCTGGAGAGCTGTGGATCCCAACTGAAATTTGACATGTTTTGCTTTTCTGAGAGGATCTTTTGTGGATCCTTTTAAAAGCAGCTCGCAAGTGCCTACAGTTGTGTAGACAATGCTGAAAACTAAGAAAAGAGAGAGAAGCTTCAGAATTAGCTATTCAGCTATGTTTGTGTATTAACAGCTCTTAATATGTAACTTTCACTGGTAAATAAATATACAGTAATTGTTTTGTACATTAGGATTCAGTCTCTCTTCCTCTGACACATTACGCGATGCCAAATGCGGAGAATTTAGAATTTCTACTATCTGGAAAAGGAATTGAACAAACATGCTTTCAGAGACACCTTCCGAGTCCATAGCAAATAGCACCTTTAGATGACATAAGATAATACAATAAACCGCAAACACCTCTGTAAACATGATAAATTATTGCTGTTAGCAAAAGGTAGCCATGTTTTGGGGTGGCAGAGAACAATAAACAGCCTGAAAGCTATTACTTTGTGTTAGCTGTGGAGGCTCAATAGCCATTAGAAGGGACTTTTGCATGTTCCCTTGTGTGAAATCAAGCTAGCTTGCAAAACACAGCAAGCTTTCTGGCCTCACAGGAAGATCTTTTGTGCCCAGTGCTGGCACATGAGAACTGGGAAAAGGGAAACCACTGAGGGCTGTTGCAGCTGGCTGCCAGCCTGGCATTACCCCATCTTGCCACCTTCCTGAAGATGCCATGGCAAGCGTGTTCTGGTTTTCTCAAAGCAGGGCTCAACTTTAATAGTGTCTTGTCCAATGTCCTTCTGCTGCTATTTTTTTTGTGTGCTGCTTACCAAAGTGGTGTACTGCAGCCCAAGTTTCCCTGGCATGACCGTAAGGTATCCCCCGTCATCCATCCTGTAGTGCAACTGCTAATTAATTGGCATGGCTGCAGAGAAGAGCAGGCTGAACAGTGTTTGTATAAAGGGACAGGGCCTTGTCAGGATACTGCATTTCCAGCCTTAAAGAAACATGGGGAGAAGAGTCAGTAGAGAGATAGGGGGAAATCCACTAATCCCTTAAAGGCCAAATCTCTACCTTACTGAGTACCTGGGCAGTGGGACTGGGAGTAGCTGCAGAAGAACAAATGGGTTCAGAGAATGTACATGAAAAGTGTGTATTTCAAGCAGCTGATGTTGTGGTTGACAGCGCTTTCATGGGACTATCAAGCATGAAGGGACCAGAGCTCAGGCCAAAAGAAGCAATTCTTACATTTTCCACCTACACCAGGGAATGTTCCAGTCATCAGCCTCTGCAACTGTCCAGCTTCCACTGCCTTTCAGTTCCCTTCTCCACAAATCCTTTCCATGCAGTTGTCAAAAGTTGGCAGCCACAAATTGTATGAGTGCCCCTGCGGCTGGGAAGTGACCTGCCAGGGTCTCAGCTCCCCTCACAGTAAATGCAGGTGCTCTGGACAACATGATTACCTTGACCTATTGGCACTACTAATATGGGTATTTTTACTCATTTACCCTACACAACATGCTCTGGGAGTGGTGCCTCAACATGGGCATCTAGGAGGAACAACTTCATTAGTAATAGCCATAATAGGACTTATTAAGTGACTGAAATATAAAATATTATAGTTCACAGGACCTGAGGGCAAGATGTGGAGACATCTCCAGCAGGGGCAAAGTTAACAGTCAGATCCGATAAGCTGCAGGTTTGGCTCTGATTGCGGTGGAGATACCAGTCTGGAAAACTGCCCAGCGTGCTGTTGCAAGAGACCTGTAATTAGCACGTGACCACTGCTCGTAGTGTATCTGAGGGTAATAAGAATGTGACAAACCTCATCTCTTTTCAGTTGTTGCAGGCTCTTGGCTCTTTAGCTCTTTACAAAGCTGTGGGTAGTCCTTTAATTAAAGCTCCCAATTATGAATTTGACAGAGATCCTGTAGGCCAGAAAGCTGTAATGTTAAATGCCAATTGATTATGGAATGTCTCTGCAACTTTGCAGCCCTGTGATTTACCCTGTATCAATATTATAGTTGGATGTCTTCTGCAATTGTGTATAATCAGTGTCTTATTAAATCTATAGCGTCCCTGTTAATTTATGTGCAGTGTGTAATAGTTTCTAGAGAGCTGGATCTCAGTGTAAGTGCTGCATGTATAGGGAAGTGGAGATGGCTTTTACTGGTAGCACCTGCAAAAGGGAGGAATGCTTAAATTCCATCTGGCATCGCCAGGGAATCACCTGGGTAAACAAATCCTTTGAGGAGCTTTAGCTGGGACAGCTGATATGCAGCAGGCCTGTGTTCAGGAGGGGTGAGTAACCAGTTCTGTCATGGGTGCAGTGAAAACACTGTTTTCATCACAAATCCAAAACATAGCATGATACAAGTTACTGTGAAGAAAATTACTCTATCCCAGCCAAAACCAGTAGAGCTGGTAAAGCCCACTGAAGTGAGAACATACGGTGGCCACAGAAATTTGGCCTCTCTGTGCTTTTGCTTTGTGCGTGCTAGTTACTGTCCAGATGACCTGCAAGCAAGCTGGGAGCCTGGCACTTGAACAGATGCACAGAGGAGCTAGCTGTGAGTGGGCTCTCACCCTGCAAGCAGCTGAGCTGTCTGTGTTCTTCGTAGACCAACTAATAAGGCTGGGCAGAGCGCTCTGCTGGTTTGGCAGCACTGCCTCAGGTCCCCAGTGACTGGAGGATATCTGCCCTGAATTGAATTGCCTGATGCAGGCATTCCCCATCTTTGCCAAGGGCAACTTGGTGGTGGAGGATCAGGTCTAGGAATGTCCTGTGCCCCTGTGTTTTGGGTAGCTGTACATCAGTGGATGCTCAATTGTACTTGGTACTTGCAGTATAGCCACCTGGAAGTAAAGCACACAGAGGCTTTCTGTGCTCTTCCTACCACAAGGAAGTTTCAGGTACTTCTGGCTGAATCTCAGTATGAGGAAGGAGAGCTCTGGTAGTGTTGCAGGTGGATCAATTCACCTCATTTAGGATGTATCATAAATATGTTATTTAGAAAGAAAAGATGTGTCTAGAAATTATGTCTTCATTTGTGTTTATTATAATATTGTGTAAAAATGCATGCTCAATTGCTGCTGAATTGCTATAATTTATTACATTATACCTTGAACAACTGGTAAAAATGTGTACGTGTTAGTGCTGGACCCAAACTAAACTTTGTGTCTGAGGGTGCCTGTGTTCTGTGGGAGTTCAGGTAAGAATTTGAGGCACTAAGTGCATTGCAATAAGAAGTCCTTTGAAAGAGTTTGGACCCCAGCAGAGGATCTAAGATGCACCCCCGCCCCCTCAAACACCCAGTGTAGGTCAGCACTGTCACAAATACACTAGCAGAAGCTTTGCTTCCTCATTGCTACTCAGACCTGAGTGTGTTTGTAACTTTGTTTATAGTTCTCTCATAAACTTGAAGAGGTTTCACCAGCTATTAACAAGAGAACCATATCACAGCTGAATTCCTAGCTAGAATATTTTTTCCTCCTACACTTGTCTGTTTGGGGATTTGGTGTTCTTGTAACACAGGCTTTAAATCTTAAGGACTGAGCACTTCAGCAAGTCACCAGAACTAGTGTTTAGACTGTACTAAAGTGTAGTCTACTGTTACCCCTGCAGACCCATATAAAGCTGGAAATCTAAATTCATAGCTGCTCCCAAGTCACTTTAGCAAAAATCTTCCACTGCTCAGAGCAGGGTGATCCTAATCAGCAGCGGTGTGGTTTCTGGGTGAGCACAGTGGCCCTTAGTACAGGTGTGGCAGCATTCAGCTCCTACTGCCTTTCTGGTTTGGGGAGGGGATGTGGGAAGTCAACACAGCCTGGGGACATGGTTAAAAGGGTAGTAGCAAACATTGGAGAGTTTGTCCCATCTACAACCCCGTATCTGTCTTGTTGATATGGTGTAGCTCTGTGTGTGGGTGATGGATGTGCCCCTGCACTCCCTCCAGCACAGATACTCCTGTGTTGATCTGTAAGTCCTCCCACTGGGTGCCTGGCTCCCAGCAGACCTCTGGGCTGCTGTAGAACAGATAGTTCCATTACAACAGGAAGTCCCTCCCTCCTGAGTTGAGGGTCCTTGTGTGTCCCCAGAAGCCTGAGCCGTGGTCTCCTTTACAGATCTTTTCCAAGATCCCTGCTTCAAACTCTAAACCAGAGTTTTCTACTGCCCACTTCCCATGGGGAGAAGGGGGGCATTGTTATTATGTTAGTCTGTGTTGGAATTGCCCATGGTCTGGCCTGTGTGTATGCTGTAGCAACTCAGCAGTTTCAGTATATCAGAGTGCTTCTTGGTACAGGAATTTTCTAACATCCACCAGGCATCACCACAAGCTGGCAAGAGCCAGGTTTCCCCAGATTGCCAGCCTGCACAGAAATATGCATCAGGAAGCCAAGGCTTGCAGGTGGTGTTGCTTCAGTTCACCGTCAGCAGTGTTTGTGTGGGACCAGCCTGGCTCTCGGTTAGGTTCACAGGCTTGGGGAGAGGGGGGAAGTGGACAACTAACATGCTTTTCTGCTTCATGCTCCAGTTGGCCTCAGATCCCCCATTTAGCAGAATAGGTACTTTTAATGTGATTTCAAATTGAGGGTCGCAAATTACTTGCCAAGTGATTTGCCCATATTAAGTTGCACTTTAGACTTTCATTCTCAAATGTGAACATTGGTATCTTTACGATCTTCTAAGCGAAAAAACCCCGGAATTTAGTAGAACTTGCTAAGTAGAGCAAATGAGGCTGCAATATACCCTCCCTCTGTTACATATTAGTCTGGTGTTATTAAGTGTTAACAATGTATTGTATGGACAGCTAAAAAGGGCCAGGAAAAGTCTGTGTCAAACATGTAAACAGCTATGGTTTTTTATTGGAATCATTAACTGCACTGCAGCTAAAGCCTTTGTTTTCATGGCTGGTTTAAATTAAATTAGAAAAAATGTAATTTTTTTTGTTACATGTGGTGTTTTAGTACATATCAAAAGGTTCAACAGAATAATTTGACTGTATGTCTATTTAAAAGGTTTCATAGTCTTTTAAAACTTGATTTACTTGAATTTCCTCTGGTAAAAAGCTGGGATTGTCTAAGGCTGGTTCAGGCAAAGCATATTTAACACCTCATTTTCAGTGACACTCATAGTGCAATCCAGTGGTATTCAGTCATTTTAAGTATATGCATAAAGATAAAGGTACATAGAAATTGAGAATACGCTCCTGAGTCCGTCTCGGTGCAGCTCTGCTTTTCAAGGGGAGGCATTTCCTGCTCTGGTGTAGGCCTGCTGTTCCTGAGCACCTGCTGTCTTGGCTTCCTGGTCAGAGCTATGTCATGTTGGAAGCTCTAAACTTTCAGTTTAGGCTTTAGCGTGTTTCAAAAAGCCTCTTTCAAACCCAAATAAGATTTTTGGCTTAAAGTCATGAAGTGACACTGGGAACTTGGCCCTCCAGCTGGTGTTCTCTAAGTCTGGGGTCTAGCCTCTCTCAGGGCTACTGTAAATCCTTGCCCTTCTCTAGGCAGCCACTTGCATGTCAGCAGACAGCAGTGAGGTTGACCAAGACGGTGGTGTGTGGGTGTTTTTTTTCCTCCCCACTTCCCAAATCTAGCTGACTGCTTCTTACTTTTCCACTCTTTCAGGTCCCTGTTCATTCCCAGTGAAGTGCTGTGGCAGTCACAGTGTAGGCAGCCCATTGGGATGCCTGACTCTGTGGTGAATGCCAGACTTGCCTAGGCACAGCAGCTTGCAGAAAGCCCCTGAGGAATGAAGCTTGGTGGTGGTGGGATTGCAGGATGTCCACCCACAGCACTGGAATTGACCTGCTTCACACTAGCTTCAGCAACAGTGACAAAGGTCGGCCTTTTCTGCTGCTGAGCCACTTTAAGAGCATCTGTCCTCTTTCCTCCTCCCTGCATTCTCACATTGCGCTCAGCTACTTGTTCTCATTTTTTCCTCCTTGCTTCATCCTTCCCCTCTCCTACGCATGCACCTGGCTGTTGCTGCCTTTCCCATGTGTGGATGGGGCTGTTCAATAGCCCATGTTTGTGGAATGAGCTAATTTAAAAATGCAAACATTTGTCTCTTACATAAATTTGTTTATATTGTTCTTATGTACTTGTGCATAAAAGTTGGATCAAGCCTTCCTGAGCTCTGGGAAGGGTACTAGCATCTGCTGGGTAGGACAGGCTGCTGGGGTCCAGTGGCTGGGGTTAAGGTAGAAGCTCCTAACCTGAATGTGTTGCTGGCTGGGCGGTAAAGTACCTGCAAAACCTTGGAAAAATCCTCTACAGCTCTTTTTCTGTCCTTTTTTTTTTGCCATAGATGTTGGCCTGGTGAAGCACTTTCTGGAATTGGTCGAACACTGCAAGTATGTTGTACAGACAACTGGGGGAGCTGAAAGTGTTGTTAGGCAGGACTTCTAAAAGGGTGATGCCTCAAGAGGTGGCTTGTGTGCTTCTTCCAGAATCGTTGATGTGAATAACCTCTGTCAAGGGTCACCCCCCTAGGGCAGCTGCTGGGAAGGGTAGTGATGGGCAGCAAGAAGCAGAGAAAGAAAGTAATTACCCTCTTTCACTGGGAAAGGAAATTTGAGCAAGACCTAAAGCCAGATATCTTAATCATTGCAGGTGGAGGGGACAGAATATAGAACAAAATGTCCCTGTCCCTTCCTCAGCTTTCTGGGAATACTTCAAAAGGAATGAAATGGGCAATCAGTAAATGATTCTGCAAAATACATTCCTGATCTATCAGCAAAGTAAAATGAAATTACCTAAACAATTTAGAGATTAGGAGCACTGCAGAGCTCTAACCCTTCCTTGAGGGAGGTACACCCACAGTTTGTATTTACCAGAGCATGAAAATACAGTATGTCTCAGTGGGAGACAGTAGGACTTTCCAGGCAGTGCTGGGTTCCCTTCTGGAGGGTTTGAGACTTGTAGAGGAGGTGCTCCTGTGGACTGTGTTTGATGGTATGGGTAAGGTCAGTGTTTCCAAGATTAAGCTAAAGAAAGGGCCAGGATGATGGCAGTAATTGGTGCCCCAAATAATTTCTAGGAACTCATTGCAGAAATATCTCCCCACAGAGCTGCTTGCTGGGTTCTCTAGACTTTAAACAGACTTGATTTAATGCTAGAAACAACAGGATTCTTTGTCTTCTATGTTTCTTTAAGTTTGGGACTGTTTCTCCTGTGTGTTTCTAACACATAGTTTGAGGTTCAGAAATGTACCTAAGACTACCCTGTTCCCATACAGTAACAAATCACAAAGAAGCTGTTTAAGTAACAGACTCCACAGTGCCTTCCTCTTGCTCTGGAGGAGGATGTGGAAACATAACAACTCTGAGTACAGGCAGGCCCTGATCCCTGCACCAGGAGCTTGCAGTCAAAGCATTCATGCATACCCTCACTATCAAAAAGGAGCTTTCCTTGAGACAAACTATTACTCACCTTAGTGTCCAGAGCTTTCAGTGAGGTTAGCTCGCTCCTGCCTCAGACACAGCAAGTGAAACCCTGTGGTAAGCAAAGGGCAGGCATTTAAAAGCCTCTCTGGGAACTTGCAAAGCCTGAAGGAGTCAAAAGTTGAAATCTTTGTGATTGGTTGGGGAATACTCTTATTGCTTGATGCACCGTTGCCGCTCTAATTCTCATTTTGGTTCTTGAAGTTGGCTCTAAAATTGGCAGAAGAAAATACGTGAAGACACTGGTAAATGTGATGGTAGCAATGTTCTGCTTTTTAAATATATCTTATTTTTAAGAGGAGCAGAAAGGTACTACAGAGCTATATTTTAGTGATTTGTGCCCTTCACAGTGCTAGAACTGACTTCCCCCTGTTGAGCAATAACCAAAATATTTATAAATGTTGCTTTCCTGATAGTGTGTGCAAAAGCCTTTTCTGGCCTGGGGGGGGATATAATTGAAGCAAATAATTCCCTATTTTTATTCCCCACTGCTTTCCACACACAGAGGCAATTTCCCACCCTCTTCAGCTCTCTCCAAGGGATATATAGAAAAGTTTTGTTGAGAGATGCTTTGAGCAAAACACAGAATTCAGAACACCCTGTGCTTTTATGGATATGCCAAGTCAAACCCAAACAGACTGGCTAGAATCTACCCTCTTGCTTTTTTTGTTTCCCTACAGTTAGTACTTATCTGATGGATGTCTTGGAGGGTGGAAATTCTTTCCTAGAGGTTAATGTCCTACCTTTTTTGATGGGCACAGTGGCCAATACAAAAATATTCTCTGATTTCAGTGATGAGATTGGGTACAATTGTTTCTTTTTTCCTAAAGACATACAGATCTTTCTGTCAGATAAATGAGCAAAGTGAGAATTGGTAGGCAAATACTCAACTGGTATGAATCAAAGCAATGCATTGCGCAAATCCTGGCTGCTGTGCTCTCCCTGTCACTTCTAGCCCAGCCACTGAAATTTCTTCTTTGTTGCATGATTTGCAAACTTTGTCAGTACATCCGATGGATGCGAGGGGGTGTTGCTGTGCCTCTTGGCTGCAGTGGGTACTAGGCAGTTTCAGGAGGGGTTCTCAGGAGGCCAGCTGAGTGCTGTCACCCTGTGCTGCACCTCTCCCCTCTGCTTGTTGGCCTCAAGCGCTGGCTGAGGCCAGTTGGCTGACTTAAGCATTTGGCAGCTGCTTCTATCCAGCAAAGGGCTGGAAGGATGGGGTGACTGTTTCATGGTATTTGCAATTCTCTTGCACACGCAAGGCCAAATTCTCCTCTTGTGCACTCACAATATCCATGGACTTAATCCCAACCTACGATGATTCTGGAAAACCCTGACCTCTACAACTAATTTCCAATTGTAATCCTAAAAGAAGAATGGTTGGCTAGTTTGGGTTTTCTGCCCGTGCTTAAGTGCATTTTGCTTTCATTATGGGGTGTCAAGTTGTTAATATTTATGGAGTACACAAAAGAATGAAAATTCTATTTCGTGTTCAATCTGACATCTTTTGGCACCACAACCCCCTAGTCATGGTAATGGTTCTGTTTCAATTCGGCAGTGCTCTTTCGAGATGAAGTCCTTTAAAGTGCGGTTTGGCTCTGAGGAGGGATTCTATGCAAATAGTATTCAGGGGGTCTGTCTTTATTGTCTCAAATATTAATAATTTCCAGATCAAATGCAATTTGTCTTAAGTTTATTTTCTTGTTCTTGCTTCCTGTTATGTCAACTTGGTTAAATTCATCATGATGCTTTTAAAGTCAACCTGCTTCTTTCCTTGGCAAATGCTACCCTGCATGGTGAGGTTCTGCAGACATCCACCAGTTCAGTTACCCCTTCTAGTCTGCAGCCACACAGGACTGGGAGCGGGGCCTCCCACAGGCCTGCATAGCCACAGCTTGGCCTGGGTTGATGTGGGTGTAAAGCGCAGGCAATTATAGGTGTGGGATCAGAGGTCAGTAAGTAACCAGTTCCCTCCAGACAATCCTTGTTGCCACAAGAGTAAAAGGAACTTAAAAGTGTGAGTGTTAAAACAGCCCCATGCAGAAGGCAAAAGAAGTAAAAGGAGACTCCTGGGAGCTATACCAGAGGCACATGCTTCTCCAAGTGTGTGCTGTCAGGCTCTGGGGTCGCATTTGTGGAGATGCAGGATGCTGCGCTCCTGTGAGCCTGCGGTGGGACAGTATTCTGCCTTGCCCTTGGAAAGCTCTGCCTGACCACACACCGGCACTTGTCCAGATCTGCTCAGCCCAATCCAAACTGACGAGGTTCTTGCAAAGGATCACTGGGGAATGATGTCATTGCTGGCATCATGCTGAAATGCCTAGCCCTGGAGGCCTTCTCTGCTGCTTGAGCAGCACAGCCGTGTATACTAAAGTGGGTGAAGTGATATTGCTTTGAAGGTTCTTGGGTCAATGAAGCTTCTTCTTACGGATACAAAGGAAGAAGACAAAAGCCACCTTAATACTGCCATAACTGTGTGCTTCTTATGGCTTGGCAGCAAAAATAAAAATATCAACAAAAATCTCCAGAAAGCTGGGGGAAGGAGAGGTTATTACTGGGAAGTGTATTTAATTCTCTTGTTGAAACAGCCTATCGATCTTCAGAACTTTAAGGAACATTGAATACTGCCTGCATACTGTGTGCCTGCAAGCACAGGTATAGTGCATATGTTTACATGTAAACTAGTTGCTCATGAGCATGCACCTTCTGTAATGTAGGTTTGCATGCAGTGCTGACTCTCTCAAGTATAGCAAGGATGCACTGTAAAGAAATGTTTACTCTTGAAGTATTTTATAAGTCTAATGTAGATGTTGAAATCACAGTTGTCTGGAAAACCTTCTTCCAATAAGTGTACTATATTGTCTGCTAAGATTTCATTCATTATTTGATGTACTAGCTTAGGCATACATTGCATATCCATAAGTCAGTACATATGAAATACTCATTTAGACCAAATCTCTCGTAGAATAAACCACTTTAGATAGATAACTCCCTAAGACTACATGCTGGATAGTTACAAATTCTTACTCATTCTTTGTTTTATAGTTCATAATTGCACTATATTCTACTATTGGTCAGATACTAAGAAATCTATTTAAAACTAGACTGAGGATTTGTGTGTGAGGAAAGAAACATGTTTTAGTAGTAGGACATTACCACAAATACAAAAGAAATAGCAACCTTTGTGCTAGAGACTTGGGTCATTGGTCACTTAGATAACCACTTGTTACTGCCAGTGACCCTGTAAGTACAGATGTTAACATTCAGTGTCCTCCATCAGGTATGCTCGATGACACACTCCATGGTAGCTTTTAATGCACTCTATGCCAGCTGAGTGGGATGTAACATAAAAGTTAAAACGTGAAAGTTTGCAAATTCTGGCGCATTTCAAAGTCCATCCAGACACTTTAGCTGGGGTGATGGTGCCAATGGATTGTGCCCTTTGATCCAGAGGAAACCAAGCTTAGCTTCTGCTGTACTCGGCTCCTGCCGTGGGCTGTGTGAGCTGCCAATGGCTGTGCCTAACAACTAGGAAAATAGAAACTGTGTCTTGGTTTAGCTCAGTAGAAGGATTCTGATATAAAGCTTGGGCTGAAGTGTTATGGGATGATTACACATTTTTTCTCTCCACATTTTAGTGACCAAATAAAAGACCAGTCTAGGAAGGGCTTTTCCCCTAACATGCAGACAGAATGACAACGACACACCCACCCCCCCCCCCCCCCCCCACCACCACCCCCCCCCCGCAATATCAAGAATTTATTTATTGGATCTCAGCATAGTGTTTCTTCTGCTTTCAGACCCTTGATATGAGAAACACCTGTAAGTGTAATCACTGCTTGGCTTGTTGCATGGGAATGGTTACAGTTTGAGGGGAGCTTAGGGGACACTTTATGAGCTATTAAGTAACTCATTAACTAGGAGGCTGCGTACTTGACACGAGAGACCCAGGTAGGCTGGGGTGTCTTCTGATACAGTGCCACGCAGCAAATAAATGTTCACCTAATGGTACAACAAGCTCTCGTCTGTCCTAAAGACAGCAAATCTTTTTAAATGGCAAACACAATTTGCCTTTGCTGCTGGACCTTTCCCAGAAAGGACAACTATTTCCTGTATTGCTGACACTAATGCTAGATAAAGCTGAAGAAGAAAATGTGTTAGAAAATGGGATTGTTCTATCATTACAACTTTTTTTTTTTTTTAGTCTTAATCATTCGGTCTGAATATATAAGCTAATTTTGTCAGTCGGTGGTGCTTGATACCTTTACCCTGGAGTTCCTGGGTCAGCTGTAGAACATGCCACTGCTGGGCTTCTACACACCCCATTTCCTGCTATCTCAGTACTTTTCAGTTATGAGTATGGTCTAGGGAAGGACTGTTGCAGATAGATTATATTTACAGAGAAACAGAGGCATGGGGCACCTCAGGATATGCCTATGCTGCAGCTGAAGCAAAAAGCATGGGTGTACATACCCTCACTAACTAGAGCTTGGCACGTGTAACACAGTAGTAGCACATGGGAGCTGCAGGAAAACTGGAATACGCCATTGCCTCTTCTTTATTGTGGAAGGCTGTGCCCCTTGGATTGGAGCTGCCAGCGGTAAACAGTTGCTTACCTTGCAAAGCCCCCTGATTTTGCATGCTCTGCCGTCTTCTATACAGATTACAAATATTGTCTGGTACAAATATTGGTAGCATCTCCTTTAAGTCTTTCCTTTTTCATTTGCCAGATTGAGGAACTCTTGCTGCTCCTCTGCTCAGGCCAACCCAGGCCAATGGCACAGGAATAACCACAAGGTCAAAGCCAGCAACAACAGAAGTGTGGAGTGCGTAACCGTGTCAGGCCAGGGTGGGCTGCAAGAACAGGGGTGCAAAAGCCTTTGGCCCATCTTACACAAACAGTGACATGCACCTTCCTGGGGTGTGTTGTTTTATGGGACAAAAAGCCCAAGCACAGTGCAGCTCCATTCACCAAGCAAGTGCTGGGTGAAGTCATGTCAGCATCTGAGCTGCACCCTAAGAGGCTCCTTCTGCCATCTCTGCCAAATCCCTGCTGTTGTGCCTCTCAGCAGTGGTCACAACTGCCAGTGGGTGCTGGCAGTGGGGAGTGAGCAGCTGTATGCCAGCATGGGAGAATAGGCTGGCCACAACCAGGTGGGAAGTACAGGCTTTATTCATGTAACGGAACTGCCAGACAAAAATGCAGTGGCTTGAGTTGAGGGCAGAGGGGGTGGGTGGGGATGGGACCCTGAGGTCAACAGTAATTCAGGGAAAAAACAGGCTACATCCATTCTCTGGCTCAGCACTGTTGTTTGAGAAGAAGCCATTTCGGTTAGGAGCTGCTCCACCCCTGCTAATCATAATGCCAGTTCCTGTGATGTGCTTGGGGCTTAGAAGGGCTTGGGGCTTAGTCACATGGGCTATGTGACTCTAGCACGTTAAATATTCAGTAACATCTATTTTGCCAACTGCATGCGGAGGGAACGGGCGTAGGAGTGGATACTTACTACAGCACTCAGAGTGCTGGTGTCTCAGCTTTTGAGACCAGCAAGGAGGAATAGAAACCATAGAAATTCTGCAGTACAGACTGCAGGTCAGCTGGGTAGCACTGTTAACCAGTTTGTGCCAGAAACAGACATTCTGTGTTCTCAGCAGCAAAAGATTGTGAACACTGTAAGGGAAATTCTTAATTAGAATGGTGATTCTAAGTTAAGTCAGTTGTCCCAACATTGATAATGGAGAAAATAGGCCATAGGTGGTTTTTAAGCTGGGGAATTAGTTCAAATACCAGTTGTTCTGAGGTTTTCTTTTTGATTATTTCTGACTTCCTAAGAAAACACAAAAATTGGGATAACAACATTGTATTTATTAAGCTTTGCTTTATTGTAGCTTGTCACGATTACTAGGAAGTGCAGATAGAAAGGAAAATAATGTACGACATCATAGCCAGTGTAAACCATTGCAGACAAATTCTCTTGATAAACTGGCATCCTGACTACACCCACAAGCAGCAGGGATGCCTTCCTCTGCATCCCTGCTGCTAGTGGGCTAGTTCTTGTTTTCAAAAGGGTCTAAGGTAGCATAGAGGTGTTTGTGCAGTAAAACAGGTAAACCAAAAGGCATGCTTTTCATTCCTCTCCTGAATAATCTGGAAGGCGGTTGGTTGTTAGCCTTCAGTGTGGCCAAAGTAGATCTGGGATTCCCCAAACCCTTGTATATATGCAGTTTGGTCATCAATCCCTTCTATGGACCTAGATTTGTAGGGTCTCAGCGTAGTCACAGTCCTTTGGTAAAGCAAGAGGAGAAAAGAAGCTGCTCAAATTACCCTGCAAATACCAGGACATTAACTATATATATTTTTTCCAGCCTACTTTGAGTCCTAGGTTTCCTAATCCAGTTGAAATATTTTATAATTTTTACTGTATGCAATATACAAAAACTTATTCATAAAACAAATCTATTTATTTGCATTATAATGTTCAAAACCATTTTCAATTGATAATATTCTCAAGCCCAGCTATTGATAAACAAAAATTCAGGTGCATCAAACCAGAGTCTTAGAAATTATGAGACTTTAGAGTAGAAGCCCCTCAAATGCCTTCTGATTTCTGGTTTTGTTTTTTTCATTCAGGTGCACTGGGCTCCTTTTTCAAGTACACCGCCCCATCCAGTAACTGGGACAGCTTACCAGTGTGTGGTTTAAGCAAATGCAAGTTAAAATTCTTCCCCATTCACCTGACTCACAGTTGGTGCCGTAAGATGCTTGACAAATACTGCAACTCCTGCTAAATATTTTGCCCAGATTCCCAGTTGCATCCAGCTGATAGATATGCACCAGGTTTTGACTGTATGAAATGTTGGGGGGTATTCTGGAAACAGGTGCAATAACAGGGTGTGAATGAAGTAGGAAGAATAGTTTGTTCCTTGGAGAGTAACTGTTTTGTTGTTCCATGTTTTCTTCCACATTGGTTTGGTTTTGTTGTTATGGGAAACAGTTGAGGCTGGAAGGTATTTCTTGAGACCATCTAGTCCAACATCCATGTGCCAAGCAGGGTCAGTTAGAGCATTTCTGATGAGAAAATGAGGCAGGTTACACCAGGCAGTGCATGTGGGATTGAATGATGGAGGAAAATGCACTTGACATTTCAGAAAATTAACTGCTTAAAGTCAGCTAGAAGGTTAGAAGGGAGTGTGATGGGCTCTTAGGAAAGACAATGTGGCTGGCTTCAATGACTGTTCAAGTGCTTACTCTAAACATGCTTTTAGTGCCTCTGATCAAACACTTTATGTGTGTGTCCAGCATTAAGGCTGGAAAGAGAGACAAAATCCCAGAAGTATTTTGCTGGGATAGATTATGACAATGGATATATATACTTTAGATAGTTACAGATATATATAAATGCCTTATATTGATAAACAGATATACTTAAATGAATGCTATACTTAAAGGTAAATGGTATCTGTGCAAAAATTTTGAAACCTATTCTTCAGGCAGACTTCTCTAATGACACGTTTGTATAGGTGTGGGGCACAGCAAGAAGCTCCTTACCTCAAGAGCTCAAGCTTGCAAGTAGGCACTTCAGCTGCAGAGTGAGCACAACAAATGAATTGCAGATTAAATGTGAGTCACACGTGGTAGGTCTAACACATTTCAGAGGCTATGCTTAACATGGTGCTTTGAGTGATGTATCTCCTGGTGAACTTGGGTAAAATGGGCTTGTTTTTAATAACATGTAAATGTATGCAACATGTGTGAGATGGAGATTACTGGCTGTTCAGCAGGTAGAAGGCGTCCTCAGGGACAGGCTGACAAACTGGGAAAAAATAGAGAAAAAAAATTGCTGTAGTCAAACACAATTGCCAATTGCCTAAATGTGATGAGAGGCCTTTTAGCAGACTGAGAGGTGTGCTGGGAGCTCTGGCCAGTAGTGCTGTCTTTGACTTTTCTGGTGTGCTTACCGTGTCTGCTCTGTGGTGAAACAGCCAGCCTAGCCCCATGATATCCTGTTTAGTGAACAAACTCCCAGTCACTCGTGCAGGAGCAAGAGGCTGGAGTTGTACTGGAGATTCCAGTGAACTAGTCTGACCCTGGACTGTTGGTGGTGAGGAGCCAAAGTTCCTGGCTTGCAGGAAGTCTAAGTGTTTTAAAATTAATTTGTAATTGAAGTGAAAAATGAAAATGTCTACATCTTCTATGAAGAAAATTCAGGGAAATGTTGATTATTTTCCTAGAAGTTGTTCCATTAGATTTAATGTTAAATGTAATAGTCATATTAAATATGAAATGCATGGCTACAAAGGGTCAGTGTAAATATTTACTGTAGCATTCACTATATAATACGATTGCAATGGAATGTTTGGACTATTTTCTCCATTACTGTTTTATCATAATTGACATGTTTCCCCAAACATTTTGGTTTGAACAAAATTATATTGATCTTTTTCAAGAAAAACTGTTTTAGTCAGCATTTTTCCAGGCCACTGTGACATACAGGGTGGAATTCAGGCTGCCTTTGTCCCTTCCAACATCCTGCAAACAGCTTTTCTGTTGGGTTGATCTTCCCAAGTAGAGTCTTTGATAATGTTGGGGAGACATTGTATTCCAGCAGTGGTTGGATTGGGAAGAAATCTGAGACTGCTTAGAAAGAGAAAGGAGAGCAAAATGATTTTGCTAAGGACAAAAGAACAACAGAAAAGGGAGATGCTAGAGTCAGCTTCTCACAGACACTCACGTTGGATTTTTCAAGCTAAATCAATGGGAGTGAGGTCCTGAGTGTCTTGAGGGATCCATTCCTTAGTGTGGTGCTGTCTTGCGGGGCCTGTGGCAGGGTTAGCCCAGCCAGCCACGCTGGGATAGGGTTGTAAACCCAGCTGAAACACCCTAGACACTTGTTCAAAAGTACCCAAGTGCCAGTTTGTCTTAAGCTCAATCTGCTGGTGTTCTGATGCTGGTGTGGGCTGGTCCTCCCTCAGCAATCACTGTAGAAGCTCTGCTGCCAGGGCTCTGTGCTGGGGCTTGATAGGGTCTCAGAGGATGCTGGAGCCCTCTTCCACCTACCTGCTTGTCTCTTACTTGTGCTCCTCAAGGCTGCTCTCCCTGCACGTCCCTGGCTGTTGGTACCCTTCCATAGATGCAGGTTTACTTTCTAGTTTTCTCTGAGGTCTTGCCCACCTCCTAGGCAGCCCCTGGACTGGCTCACATCTCTGTTTATCCTGTCAAGGGATGTGCTGAAGCAGCCACTGTAGGAAGAGGTAAGGGCAGAGGTGAATTGTACCAGGTTATGGTGGGTTTAATAATTTTCCACTTCTGCAAAGAGGCAAAGCCTTTCCTACTGCTTTTGCTGTCTGTGTGTGGTGGAAACATCTGTTGGGCCAGTTCTAATTTGCAAGTGTGGGCAATTACCCATGGCACAGGTGCGTTATCCTCTGAAAAGTTTTATTTCTCTCAAATGTGGACGTGGCTGCAAATAATTTGAAGCACTGCTATTTTATAGCCTTACACCCTATGGAGGATAATTACTGAGCGTTTTTTTTCTTCACCTTACTGTATCTTTGTTTTATTCACCAGAGGAAAACTCCCACTTATGCCCCTCCCATTTGCCACATAAAAACTCTCTTTGAAGTGGGGATACAAGTCACAATAAGTTTATTGTTAAAGTAAATTAGCACTGAATGAGAACACAGTGTATGTTTATGAGCCAATATATTTTGGAGAATGAGCCATTAAATTCCAGTAGTTTGGCTCCTGTCTTTGTGGTTCACGGCTGGCTTGTGTGAGGATTTGATAAGAATCAGTGGGAGAATGAACTGACCATCTCCTGCAAACAAAACACTTTTTTTGACCTTTCTGTCTGCGAAATACAGAACCTTTAGGGATCTGTTTCCTTTCATTGCAGGCTGCATCTGCAGATGATTGGAAACATACCTACAAGTCCCAGGATGTTCAGATCCAAAGTCTTGGAAGTTCAGTTCTACAGCAAACCCTTTGAAGTTCATTCCCATCTTTGCAAATGACTGATGGAAATGACTGAGCATCTGAAACTTGTTAAGAATCTAATCCAAGGACTCCCATTTAGCTTAGTGGATTTTGGATCAGGCTCTTGCAGTGAGCTCTCCTGAAATAAGGGGCATTTTTTTCCATCTCAATTTTGCGCCATTATTGATTGGTAGGAATCTGAAATGGTCAGAATAAACCTAATGAAATTTTTCGTTTCCTACATTCATTTAAATAGTTTTTGAATGGCAGCCTGGCATAAAGTGATGTCTAAAACAAGGCAAGAATAACAAGAAATTTGTGGGCTTCAAAATTCCAAAGGAAACTGAGATCCTTGAAATTTGGGCTGGACTCCAGGGCTAGTTTACTCATCTGGCCATTTTCCGTGTCCTGAGGCTCATGTTGTTCTTGAATATGGTAGCCAGTTTGCCTGGACAGGGGACAGAGGGAATATGGAATGCTATTGCTAGCTCCATGCTTTCTAGCCTGGGATCCCCTTGTTTTGGGGTGGCTTTAGACTGTGCAGTTGGTGAAGAATACTCAGCAGAGCTGGATATCGCAAAATCTCCTTAACACAGGGCATTCCTATGTCACCCAACTTCCCCGTGATCTCTGCAGGGGACCTGAACAAATTTTGCCTGCCAGCTGTACCTGGCTCAGGAGTGAGCAGTACTTGGTGTTTGCTGACCTGGCTTAGCTTATTGGCATATACAAGGTAACACTAACAGCTGGTGAGCATGGAGGTGTCTTAAAATGGCCTTGTGTGTGTCTGCAGTGAAAGCTTAGGAAAAAACTGTCAACTTTACCACTTTGCTTTCCATGGGTTGTTTAAAGCTGAAAAACTGGAGAGTTTGTCTTTTCTACTGGTTTAGTGTCTCTGAACTCTTTATTTGTGCAGCCTCTCTTGGTGTTGCTATTACACACAGGATGGAAGAAACCTGGCTTTGTCCATCAGACCTCTGGTTGGTGTGAAAGAACAGCTTTCTAATTTTTACAGTTTTCCCTGAGGTGGCACATTGGAGATGATGTGAACATGGAGTCCTCTTAAAATCATATTGTAAATTCGCTTGTCAGAATAGAAGGATACATTGATCTTGACTGGAGAAAAAAAATCCATCACGCTATATATGTCTGAAGAAAACAAACCTTTTGAAGTGCAGTACTGACTCACTGAGGTTAGTGTTGAAGCTAACACCTAGGGATAATATGAGTCTTCCCTTGGGCTAAGAAATTGTCAGCCCACTTGGTGTGTTGGTTCCCTGCAGGGTCCCGTACCTCAGCTCTTGGGGCACTGTGAAGGCCACAAGCCCAAGGTCTGGGATCCGAGACTGGATAGTGTGGGCTGATTTTACTTGGGCTGTGACAGTTCGTCAGGGCTGTAGTAGCCCATGGCAGCTGACAGACATTGCTGCAGCCCTCAGGTTGCTCTGGTTAGCACGGGGAGACCTATGCAGTGAAATATTTCATGCTCTAGGAACTGAAGTGCTAAATGCAATCCACTTGGGAGCACAAGGCCAAGTAAAGCATTAACATCAGAGTTAAGACAAACCAATTCAGGAATAACTAATATTGTTGACTTTGCTTGCACAAAGTGTCACTTTCTTTGAGCTTTTATTTTCTCCCCCAAGAGCAGGTTTAAGGACAAACACAAATATTAGTCATCTTTTTCCTATTAATTATTGTTAAAGATTTAAGGGATCATAGACTCTGAAGTTAATGCCCCATTCAATGTGGGAAAAGGCAAAACGGTGCATCCCCAGTGGTGGTGTTCTTTCTGGCTGACTGGTTGATCGCAGACCAACTGTCCTACCTTGCAACATCAGCAGTACATGGCTTCACATAGGGGCAGTAATTGTGAGATGGAGCAGATTTCAGATGAAGAGAGCGAGCATGCCTGCATGTGTGCATTGCACATGTGTGTGTGTGCACTCGTGAATATGTAGATGAACGAATGTAGCAGTAGACCTGCTTCTAAATCCTGGTGTGGCAAGCCTGCTTTTTTGCCCTTGTGCAAGATTTTATCTTTGCTTATCCTGTACAGTGATCTCTTTCATGTCTTATAATCAAAAGAACTTCTGAAATCCTGGATTGACTTTGGAATAAAAGTTTTGATTTCCTCCAAATATGGGTGGCTTCCGTGGCCTGCTTTACTCTAAAAGTGACTCTCTCCAAATGGCATTGTAGGCCTCACAGATTCACATTTGTCAGTTCCAGATCATATTTCTTTGCTTTACAAAAGTGAAGATATGTTTGTTAACCCTCTGCACTCTTTCTTGGATCAAGACGAGCAGAATTCTTCCTTTCTTAGGAATCTTTTCTGCGGGCTGTGTGACTGCCTTTCATCAGCCCTACATAGATATTGCAAAGGATGGAGTTTGGACTTGCATTTAGAGTTATCGCAGGGAATATGTCTAGAGAAAAAGGACCCAACCCTGCAAATGAGCTTTGAAGAAGATCTGAAGAATGAAACAGTTGTTGTAAACTTTAGTATGTTACACAGCATTGAATGCAGTATTGAAGCTAAAGAAATATATTGAAAGACAAAATATTTGTCTAAAAAAATGAATTAGTTATATTTACCTAATCCGTTTCATTTCCCCCAAATGCAGTTCTGAAGCAATTAAAGCCAACTATTAATTTGGATCGGATAGTTTTAGCTTTAAGGGTTGACATATTTTGTATTATATCCATATAGCTACACCTGTGTCAAAACCCTTTGCTTTGCACTTCTGAAAGTATTTTAGTGATGATTCAAGCTTACAAACTCAAATTTAGGAATGAATGTATTGTTTCTATTTTGTCTAGACCAAAGGAAGGACAGTATTTTGAAAGTGTTTGGGTTTTTTTTTTAACCTAGGCGATTTTTCTGAAAATGTTGAAGAATGATAAATATTTTTCAGCAAGAGCAGACCTTCTTAAGTGTCCTCCTTTTTATTGTAAAAATTAATTTTATTTTTTTTTAGGATTTCTGCTGAGCCGCTGGACCCCAAACTCCATTGTTTGCACAGCTCTATCTGTAGTTAAAGCTGGGGAATTGACTGCCTAGAAGTGGGATTTGCACCCACATTGCCTGCCTTCCTGCCTGCCCTAGTTAACACTCTCCAGGGCACTCTAGGGTGTTTGGTGCTCCACCTGGCCGAGAGATGATTGAATACTATAAGAATGAAAGGAAGGGTACTGACTCTGTAACCTGATCCTATTTTCCCATACATGGGAGTCCCCGATGCAAGTACTTACCTTTACTGAAAAAAAAATCTTAGAAACAAACGACAGCAACAAAACTCACGCAGTTTGAATTGATTCCTACAATCCTGTTCTGTGCAGCAATGTTTGTAAGAATGTAACAGCACTGCTCACTCCTTTCTGAACTCATCTGCCTCTTCTGTGGCAGTGGCAGCCTTGGAAATGACTGCTGATTGTGACAGGTGAAAGTCATGAATACGGAGGGACTGGGAGGAAAATTGCATCGCAATCTGCCATCCACCCTGGAAACCAGAAGGGAGATGGTGCTGTGCCAGCATGTCCTCCTTACACACTGTTTAAGGGCAGAGGGGGAGCTGGACTCTCCCAGGGATCGACGCTGAGCTTTAGCACGTTTCAGAAATCAGCTCTTTAAGCAGATGAGAGAATATCCTGGTGGCAGCACTGGTTCCGCAGCGGGGGTGGGGGCAGCAGGAGACCATCACCTGGCAGTCGGCAGGTTGAGGCAACACTGGAGAGAATCACTTGGCAATGGGCAGGTGGACCAGACAGCAGGAGTGCGGCACCATTTGCTCCACGACTTGGCATTAATGAGACACCTATTGGAATTCTGCACACTCTTTAAAGACCTTCTGTGCGGAAAATCGTTACGTTTACTGTAATCCTTTGCAAGTGAAAACCCACACTGGAATCTTCCCTGCTGTACTAATTTGTGGGCTTCCTAGGAGGCTTTTGGAGCTGTGCAAGTCCTGTTGCTTTCTGGATGGAGATGCTGAGAGGTAGACAGCTCCTGTGTGCACTGCACAAACTGGAGAGTCTTGTGCACGAAGTGGGCAGGGTTCAGCATGAAGGGCTGTTATCTGACTTGACAGTCAGGATTGGGCTTTTCCAAGCGGTTTTCCTCTGTGTGTGCACACTCTTAAAAGCACTGTTGCTGCACATGCAGGAGAGAGCTAACATGCTATGGATGGAAGCACACAATAGAGAACATCTTAGAAATGTG
This sequence comes from Rhynochetos jubatus, assembly GCA_027574665.1. NCBI lineage: Eukaryota > Metazoa > Chordata > Aves > Eurypygiformes > Rhynochetidae > Rhynochetos > Rhynochetos jubatus. Next base: position 13,859,523 of record CM050654.1, on the reverse strand, counting down.
GCCCGCAAGACCAGGGCTATATTTTTAAGGAGAGTAATTATCCAGAATGCTGAGCTCTTCCTAAAAGACTGTCTGTAGGATTAGCAGGGAAGGGATAGACTGTGGACCATCCAGGCTGTGTTTGAAAGTGTCTTTTCTTAGACCAGCTTAAAAGCTCTTGGCTTCCTCAGTGACATTGACATGCAGTTTGTGGAAGGAGGTTGGTTCCATGATAGGCTAAAAGCAGCCCACAGTGCTCTCTGGCTTATGACGCAGCCTGACAGTGAGGAAGGGAAGGTGCCTTTTTCATTTCGTGATGCTGATGATCACTTACAGGCCCTCATTGTTTCCTTCCCAAAGACACCTCCACTTCCTGTGTGTTTTGAAGAAGTGTCCTACTGCCCCAGCCCTTTCCCTGCACTAGGACTGCATAAACACAGCACTGATCTACAGGCCCTGTTGATTCAAATTTGTAACTCTGGCTCAGCAGCTGGTGTGTTCGAGTGGTGCTCCTGGAGGTCTGTCCTGGAGAGCTGGCCTGAACTGGTGCAGAACTGGGAGCTGCTGGTTCACAAATTCACAGCATGTTAGAGGTTGGAAGGGACCTCTAGGGACCATCTAGTCCAACCCCCACTTCCTGCAGTTCATAGCACTGCAGGAAGTGACTCTGCAACCACTGCAGGTCAGCCTCTGCACCCCTCTCTGACCTACCTAGAGAGAAGGATAGGGAGAAGAGAGGAAAAACAGAAAGGCAGAAGAACTATTCTTTTGAGGTGGGACTGGGGATGCTCTGCCACTTACTGTAGCTGAGAACATGGATATCATCTCCTGTAGTACCAGAGCCAGGGCGCAGCAAGAAAAATGTATAAGCTTGTGCCTGGTGTGGTAGGGGGGAGGGGAAAATGTCTTTTAAAGTGTAATAACACCTAGGTTTTATAATCCTGCCCAGCTCAGGCTTGACAATTCTTCCGATAGCCCAAATACTATAAATTTAGTTGAAGATAACAGAACAGATGGGAAAAACATATGGTTTGTAGGTAGTGTGTGGTGGTTGATATTTGTGGTACATTAGGGGAATTTATTTTATTCTCTCTCTTTTCCTGTATAACTTTTTGGATACTTTCTTGAGTTCTTTGTGCCTTTAGGTGAGCTTAGGACTTTGCAAATGTCTGATAACTTGAGTTCGTTCAACCAAATTATCTGTTGCTTTGTAAATCTCCTTTAGAGTTAGTGAGTTTATTGTCTGTATATGTTATCTTCAAGCTCCAGTTTGAGCCAGCAGAAGCTGGATCACTTAGAGTCCAATCACTTATTCCATCTGTCCCATTAATATCTGTGGAGAGCTTGAATGGACAAGTGATACTGTACTGAGCCTTCCCTTTGTTCAGTTGCTTTGCGAGTCCTCACCATGTGCACTGGATGCCCAGAGATGCAGCACATGCAGGAGTGTGCCACGGATGCAAAGAGCGTACCTGTACACAGGGGCTGGAAGCAGCATGGCACCTGCTGGGCAGAGGCCACTTCCCACCAGTGCTGGCCTTACGCTGCTGTGGTATGGTTCCCCACCATTGCTGTCTGCAGCGGAATGGGAGGGCGCTTCCAGAGCTGTGTGCTGTTGCCAGCAGCATGGTCTGTTTCCCTCTTGGTTTTGGTTAGAGAAAGCCTGCCTGTTCTGCAGGGGGTTACTGGAAAAGCACCAGAATATTAACCCCCTGATTTACGTGCCAATCTCCTCCCCAACAAATTTGTGTGTTGTGCTAAAGCTAGATCCAATGCTCAGCTTTTTATATGATGCTAAGCCTAGGCAAGTCAGACTGGATTTAGAACACAAATACACAGATGCTTCAAATATTTGCTTATGGATACCTGAGAAATCTGCGTAAGAATACAAGTCACAGTTACAGCACAGGTTTATATTTAAGGGAAAGGATCTTTAGATAAATATACAAGAGGTGATACATTAGGCTATAACTTTTAAGACATTTGAGAAGAACCCTCTTTTCCCTTGGAAAAGACATCTGACAGCTGTCTTTCCATGTGGCCATAGTTTGAATAGAAAGGAGTGTGTCTTTGCCATAGTAAATGGATGGGATAAAGTCCAGCTTCTGATAAAGGATGAGGTCAGGCTTTGAACCAAACCCAGCCTCAACCCTCAGAATTTTCTGTCCCTGAATCCCACCTAAGTGCTGCAAGTTCTGAGATAGACTGCTGACTGACCCAGCAGTGTCCACCTTGTGTCTTGAATGTATTGTTGTGATGCAGGGATGTTGTACTTGGACCAGAGCTCCTGAATATGTGTAAGGCTTTGTCTGTTATCCACTGATCCACCTTGATTCATCACCTGCACACCTGCCTACCTGCATGCTCAGAAAGTACATGTATCTGTGCTCCTTCTCACACTCAGTAACAAAATTATGTGCAGTAATATTCTTAATGTAGTGCTGACCTAATGTGTCCCACTTTGGTGAATTTATCTGAAAACTACTTGTAGGTTTTTGACCTCAGCTTGAGCCAAGGCTCGTCCATATTATCTCAGGCTCCTCAAAGCAGCCTGATGGTGCATGATCTGTTATTAGAGATGTGGAGTATGTGAACACCCTGATGAAATGGACGCTGGAAATATTTTCTGTTTTGTAAACACTATAAATATGTTGCCCTGTGGGACAGATGCCATGAAGTGCACGGCACTAAGCTTATCCTGATGAGAAAGCCAAATGTGCCATGAGAACCAGTCGCAAGAAGCAGTAAAGAGTTTAGGTCAGTTCAGGTGAGACAGGCTTGGGTTGATGTCCATGCTGATGAAAGCGTGATACCAAATTACTATATTTTTATCTGATCTGTGGCAAATTGAGCAGGAGATTACTATTTTAGCTGTGTCTGGAAAGATGTGCTGCAAATTAATAGAAACCAAGGATATGATCCTGCAAAGTATTTGGCATTCCTGTAATCGGTGTGTCCTTGATGCAAAAATCTGACCCAGTCAACAAGATCAGTTTTGGGCTCCCACTGTGACAAGGATGGGTTTCAGATTTGTCTTGTGGAATTGACTGGGACAAATTCAAACCCGTGAATTTTCAGGAGCAATGGTCCAGTTTCAGCTGGCAGAAAGTCACAGGGTTGTCACTGAAAGCACAGCTCAATGGCTAAGTGAAATTGTAGGAGAAGGATTATCTTGGCAATGCAATTTGGGACTACCAGAATTTTAAGGCTGTTACAACGTGGACATGCAGATCAATGAAAATCCGTAACTCTGGCATCTCCCCCTTGAGGCCGGACTTTAAAATTGCAAAACTCTGAGGATCAAAAGAAACTGTTCTGAACAGTGTTGAAGACCCAAAGCTGCAGTTCCTAGTAGAAGGGCGTATGACTTCCATGTTAGCTGGGTACATTATGTCTGCCTGGGTAGTCTAGGAAATAAGGGAGTCAAGTTGTGGAGAAGGGGGCTTTTCATTAGTATCTATTGATGCTAGCATGAGCAGAAATGGGATCCAGAACTTTGAAAGGTGAAGGCTAAATAATGGGCCTGATATCAGTGGAAGATATATGTTGTGCCATGGTGCGTAGTCCATCTCTGAAGGCCCACAGAGAGATGCTGCAGACAGGATGACTGTTCCTGAGGAGCTCAAAGGATTGGTCTTGCTTTTTTGCTTGCCTGGAGAACACTTCTGTTTCAACACACAGCCTTTGTATGAGCATAATGTGTTTACAAAGTGATTTTTCACACTTAGAGGACATTTTCAGGAAGGGAATGCTCTATGGGTCAGAAGTTTTAAAAAACTGTTACTGAGTTTCTGGTGGTATTTTATGCATATATTCCACCTTAGAAATGTTTCCTTTGGAAGGAAGCAGGATGTATAACTATTCACTTGGTGTTCAAGTGAGGTGTTTTTTCAGCTGTAATTGTGTCTTTTACTCTTAACCTTATAATTAAAAGGATATGGCAAGCTTTTGCATTCCTAAACCCTGACCCTTTTAATATGATTGGTTGTGATTGGTTGTGATTGATGTCTTTTCTCCATTTTTGTCTTTTCTGACTCCCAGGTAACTAAAAGTATTTGTTTGCAACTAATAGTTTTTCCACCCACTTGCCACACCTTGTTAGTGGTTCAGAAATGCAGTACTTCAAAATTAGTCAGAACCTGATTCTGCTTTGGTTTTCACGGACTCTCTATGGCTGTAGCTCCAACAGGGAGAAGGGAATCAATCTATAAACATTTTTCCTCTGAAATATTTGGCAGTGGCTTCTTTTAACCTTATTGCAGAAATTTCCTTTGCAGGACCATGCAAAATGTATTTTACATCTGATAGGCATTTAATAATCCTTGGTTCCCTCAGAGTTTCAATAAATGTGTCTTGCTGAAAACTTTATAGACAGCCTGATTGGCAAGGGAATGGGACAGAGCAGAGCTGCAGCCTTTAAAGGCTGGGGACTGGAATCCCCATTGCACTGCATCTGGCTGAAGGGGACTGGTTGCCCACAGTGGAATAAACAGGTAGCAAATGCCATCCTGATCCTAACAAGGTTTCCATCTGCTCTGTGCTGGTATAAATGACTGCATGTAGCCTGTGAGGCTGAGCTTGGCATACTTTTCTGGGTGCCAGAGAAAATCACAACTGAGTAGAGATACATTGGCATCAAATGATACAAAGAGGAAACAAAATTAATGCTTCTTGGCATTGAGTGTTTTGTAGCAAAGGTACCCAGGACTGCAGCTGTCCCCGATGTGCTTTGACTGAGTCCACCCTCTCCCTGAAATCTTTAATGCAGCTGCCACCTCGCAGAGCTGAAGACTTGTAGGCCAGTTTGCTTGTTCCCTTCCTTGGATGTGGTGTCTGTGATTAGCTATTAAAAGGGGCTCCATTGTAAGACAAATGCAAGCTAGTGAATGAAAGGAAAATGTTGACTTTCAATTCCATAGCACTTATAATCTGTTCAAGACCAAAAATGTCATTTATTACTAAAGACTTGTGTTTTTGCTGTTCTTTGTATTGTTGCAAAGACAGTCTAATTATGTCTCTGTTTGGATGTATTTATACTGCTTGTACATGGGCCTCTCTTTTTCCCTGCCCTTTAAAAAACAGGGAAAGGCTGGGAGAATCTGGTAGCAGAGTAAGGCTGTCTCCGTCTTTGGGGAGGTAGCACATGAGACAGCATGTGCCAGCAACACCATTCCCTCTATACTAGGAGGAGCATGTGCCTGGCCCAAAGCGAGGACGTGCCTTGTTTGCTGTCAAAGCTGTCCTGGCTTCATTTTGGTCCGCAACGTATTTTCTTCCCAGTATTTTCTTCTTCTCATAAATTCATCCTATAGCTTCAATTTAGCCAGCTGAAAGGACAGACAGAAAGGGCATCCACGAAAGGGAGGAGAAATGAGAAGCTTACAGAGGTATGGGGAAAATGTGGCTGATGTCTGGCACTCAGAGTAAGTGGAAATGAGGTGAACAAAGCAAATTGTACAAGTAGGTTTTCATCTGCCTGATGCAGCATTCACGGCATGCAAATTAATGTTTGGAGAAGGATCCCTGGTCTGGCCGGGGCACATGGTAACTCACTGTGGCCATCCTTGTGTTCTCGTAGCATTAGCAGAGGGAACTGTAGTTCCCCTGCTGCTGCTGGATTTGTGTATAAAAGTGAGTATAAACAGAGTGTTTCTCTCTACCCTAGGTAAAATGAAGGCATAATAAATAAGTCAAAATATTTCTTAAGAAGGAAGTAAAACAGCCACTTTGTGTACTTACATGCCAACGCCCAAAGCACTCTCGTAAAAAAGAAGCGGCAGCTCTTCTTCCAGTCTCTTCCTGGTGTAAATGTGACAGTGGGCGTGATCTGCATCGGGCGTTTCTGCTCACACAGAGCATGAGAAGAATTACAGCAAAGAATCAAATACTCCTGAAAGTGAAGAGGCAGCAGAAGCTTGACATCTGCTTTGAGAAAGAAGAAAATATGAGTAAATATTTGAGGGGAACAACTGTTTTAGTCTTTTCATTCAGGGGTCCAATCTATTGGGTTTTGCTGAGGCCAGAAGGATGAAGCCCTGTATTTGTCATTAGGACTAGGTACACACAGGTCTGTGGATTTTGTACTTTTATGGCTGCTCTGTGATAATGTAAGAGAAAAAATAATCCTTTATAGTCCCTGATTATCGGGTTACAGTTTATTAGAGATGTAAATGCCAGCAATTTAGATGACTCTCTATTAGGTTGTCCTTGGAAAAACAGAATTTGTGTCTAAAAGGGGACAATGCAAGGAACTCTTTATGAAATAATAATGCCTTTTAGTTGGAACAAGCATTGTATATTTAGAAAATTTAAGTCATTGGGTACTTCTAAGGAAAATGCATGTGCAGTGGTTATCTTCCTTCTCTATGGACAAAAATATTTTATTGCTGGCTATTATGAACTCCACAATCTCTAGGCAGAGATTATAATTGACTAGATACAGGGCACTATCAATAATCTTAGTTAACGTTTCAATTCTATTGGTTCACTGATAGCATTCATTGTGGACTGAATGACAATCAAAAGTATACCACGAGGATAACTGGACAACATTTACCTGTATGAAGAATTATTTTAAGGGCTGTATATCACACTGATTTCTGAAAGTATTATTCTTCATATTGCAGTTTGCTACTGCTGTTTCGCTGTGCAAATGATTGCAAAACTAGAAGGTTACAGGAGGATGCCTGTGTGAAGCTGTGTTGAATGCCGGCTGTAGTGGCTTGTCTGTACTTGGTTGTCTTCCAGATCTCTGGGGTTGGTTCCACCTGTGCCAAAGAAGTGTGTCGTCTAGTGGTTCCCATCCTTTTTGGAGCCAAGCCTCATGTTCGAACCCTGGCAGTGTCCCATGCTTCCTTAGATTGAGCTCCAACTGGATCAGGGCTTGGAGTCCTGGTTTGCTGCTTGTGCATGTATGCGTGCACCTGCTTTTTGATGTGAAGTGTTAGCAAGTACAGTTTGGCGTGTTAATGCAAAATCTGTCAGAGCAGGTTGCCCACCTGAAGCCGGTTTCTTAAATGTATAGCAGCCACATTTCTGCTGTGATTTCTGTGATTCTGGAAACCCTGTTGCAGTTTAGAAGGGAAAGCTTGTACCGTCTCCAGCTCTTTCCTTCCCTTTAGACTGGTAACTGGACTGGTTTGTAAACATCATCCTCTATACCCTGACTCCATTCATGAATGTATGGGGTGTACATTAGAATAGCCTGGGGCTTCTGTGCTCTTACCACTGTCCTCAGAGGTGTTCTGGTCAAACCCTCTGTCCCTGAGATCCCTGTGCAGGAGAAAGGTTTATATATTGTGAGCAGCTGCAGCATGAGGTGTTAGTTGAAGGCCTTCCTATGGAAAGCAAGGTTGAACTCTGGTTTCTAGGCAGTGCTGACAGGGGAGCTGTGATGTGTAGCTGGACTTCTAGCAGAATAATACAGGTTTACGGTCTCACTTTTACTCTACTGTCCAAAGGAGCGTAGAAGATACTACCATGCAAATCAGGAATATTCATATTTCCTTCACACTTGCTTTATTGGCATTGTTTACTTTGCCAAATTCTAGCTTGAGTTGGAACCATGCTGCAGAAAGGCAAATTATGTTGTGTTTGCTTTAGCCCAAAAGAGTACACAAAGCACTAGAGCTCTCCAAACCCACATCAAAGGTGAGTGTACCCTGTGCTGCTCCATGCACGTTTGTCAAAAAGGGTAAGCATTTGCTGCTGCATGGAAAGATACTTAATGTGCCTGCTAGTGTAGCAAATTACTTCTGCCCCTCTGGCTTGGAAAAGACACTTGAAAATTAAAGCTATGTAGTCTGGACAAAATGCAGAACAAACTCAGGTGGCAAACCATTCCACAGAACATATCAGAGCAAACAGATGTAAGAGAAACAAGAAATGTTCTGATCTATTTGGTAGCAGTGTCTTCAAATCTGCAATAAAAGAGGAACTCCTCAACAGAGAACTTGCTCTGCTGCTGCTTACTGTACCTGGGTAGGAACAAACTGTGGAGGCCTTCCACGTACAGCACAAAGTAGGAACTTGTGCCTGCAATCTGTCCCACTCAGTTACTGTCAGGCTGAGAACTGGACCTGCTCAGTTTGTACAGCTAGCCTCAGGCTCCTGTAAATTACTTTGATCTACATAGATCCCTGTGGATCTCTTCACTTTTGAGTTGGGCTTTGCAGCCTGTTCTATGAAATGGGAAATCGTGTCTTACTGGCAGGGGTCCTGCTGCAAAGTTACATTCCCTCCACCCCTTCTGATAGCAGCAGCCTGCTTCACACTCATAATCATAGGACCTGGTGCTTCTCTGAAAAGTGGCTTTCCAACAGGGTAACTACAATTAACAATGCACTGTAAATGCCATAGATGAAACCACATCATCTGTTTAAATTAAAAATGGATATTATTACTTTGTAAGTATCTGTGTTCTTTCTAAAATCATCACCCCAGTTGAGGGCTATGGTATTTCCTGCAAATGATGACCAGCTGGGATTAATAGCCATTCATTGTACCAGAGGTTATCATCTCTCAGCAGGGCTTTTATTTTTTTCCCTAGGAAATTTCCCGTTCTTAGGTCTGTATTGCTTAAATGATACTACTGCCTTAAATGTCAGCTGGCATACAGCGATGCTCTTCTGGCTTACTCTGTTTTGTCTGTGAGCAGGGTGGGAAATTCCTTATCAGTTTTGTTTCTTATGGAAAATACACTTTTCACAACATAGATTTGCTTCTGTTTGGAAATTTTTGCTTTAAAGGTTGGGGGTTTTTTTTGTTGTTGTTGTTGGTTTTGTGTGTTTGTTTTTTAGTTAGGTTAAAGCTTAGAGACGAAAGCTCACATTTTTTTCCTGTGTGGGAAATACCAGTTATTCTGATGGTTCCCCACCTCTCAGTTTTGCAACAGGAAAATATTATGTTGTAAAAAATATGTGGGGAAAGGGTAGATTAGCAAAACCCAATGTTTTCTACAGAGAAATAGTATTTTTTTCTGCAGCTAAAATATGTATTTTCTTTTTTGTTTGGCTGGACCATTTTTGCTAGTGGAACTGAACTGTTTTCCTTTGGGAAAGTGGGAGCTTGCCTTGGGCCCAAGGGAGCTCTTGGTGCCTCCTGGGACATTGGGTCTGCATGTCCAGCATGTGCCAGCATGTCCAAGGCTGGCACTCACCCTGGGGTTTCCCTGCCCAGACAGACAGCTTCCACCCCCAGCAGTCTTATTCCATGGCGATGTGTTACAGGGTCTAGTGGGAAACCCAGGTGAGCCAAGAAGACACGTGAGGTTCTTTGGCCCCTGGAGCAGCTCCAAAAATGAACTGGTTTTAATGACAAATTTTTGTTTTTCTTAACAGAGTCATTTTGATGCCTGTTTTTCCACAGGTGTTTTCTGTAGACTAACTAGCAAAATCTAAGTGATTTCTATATCCCAGCGTAGCAAAATACGTGTTGAATAATGGCACTTGGCTCAGGATTGAAACTGTGCTTTTCAGCTAAGAGCAGAGACCAGGTTTAGATGGTGTAGTATTTGGGTTTAGCTTCCTAGTTCCACTGTTGAGGATTTACAGTACTGTAAATCTAGACTAACATCATGTAAATCCATAGTAATGTAACTATATTTATTTCCCTCCGTGAAGCTGTCTAGGTTTACACCAGTGAGAATAAGAACAGTATTTGGCCCTTTAATATCTATCTCCAGATAATAAAAGTCATATGAGGGTTTCACTAAATATTTGGCAAACCTACTAAAACAAGCCCAACAAACTACGCAGGACGTAGATTAATTTCCTCTACCAGCATCTGGGTTCAGCAATATAATTAGCAGCAGATCTTCTAGTGATATGCCAAACAAAGATGTTTATGTCAAATAGCTATTTCTTAGAAGAAAAAAAAAAAAAAGCAGCAAACCACCAGAGGGGGGGGGGGGGGGGGGCTTAAATTAGTCGAATACCATGAAATCAGTCCACATTGCTAGCCTCGGTGATAAGCACTTAGTGCCAGGGGTGTTTAGAGATTGCAGTTAACAACATTTTCAGTTACATTATGCAGTTGAGTTCATGATTGTATAGGCATCGCAGGGGTGTGTGGAACTTCAATCTGTCTTTACTTTCTTACCTCTCCTAATGACTGCTCTTCCCACTTGAAACTTCTTTTGATCTCTTGACATGTGAATCACACTTGTTCACTTGGACTCACTTAAGCTTTGGCTTTAAATCAATTCTGCGTGTTGAGTGCACCTCATACGAGTGACAGGCAATGCTTCGAAAAGTTGGCATGGGAGCTTCCTCCCAACAGCCAAAGCAGGCATATCCACAGCTCAGTGAAGTCTCTGCACCTCCTGAACTGCCACAGTGGGGCTGTGTGTATGATAAGGACGAAGTTCCTGTTGGTATTTTCGAATATGGAGATCCCAGTCACTGCCAGGAACCTGGGGAGGGGGAAAAGAATGAATTATTCAGACCTCTGAAGAAGTTTGAATTGAGCTTTGCTGCTAGAAACAGATACAGATCAATGTGTGGGCCTGGTAAAGGAAAACCTGATCTTCCCGAGATTAGGCGGTCACTCTGTAACATAAACAGAACTACAAAGGGTTAATTGTGGAAGACTTCTATGAATTTCTGGAAAGACCAAATGAAATCATCATCCAAAGTGATCAACAGTAGTCCAAGGACAGATTTGCCATCTCTTCTAGACTGCTTTGCCACAGAATTACCTTGGACTTATAGCAGTGTCACACTAATGTTTGAACCTTCAGTTTGTGTGCTAGAGGGCTGTACTCTGCCAGTGGCAAAGGATGCTTTCACTCATTTATAACCTAGAGATATTAGACATCATAAAAAGTTCAATATACCAGTGTGATGATAATATATCTGTTGTCTGCACTGCAAACTTCCCGGGTAGCATTCCAGGATTATTTGTCAGGCAGTAATTAGAATGATGCATTTTAATCTTCTGAAATGGTGCCAGGAAGAGAATTGCTTTCCATTTTGAACAGTGTTAGTGGTACAGCTGGAAATACTACCTAATGAAAATACTTTTAAACATCTCTTAGTCTGCGTTTGTTCCAACCTGCCCAAGGAACACACGCAATCTTATGTCCACCTTGCTGGGTTGCAGAAGAATTGTTTAACAGGCTGACAATGCTGATGACACACATGGAAGAGTCCAGGTTTTAATGCCACTGAACCCTACTGCAAAGAACTCAATATGTTACCAAACACACAAAATGTTCAGGGGTGTTCGTAGTTTTGCCTGAGTGTCAGGGTAACACACCTTCCCCTGCAGTCATCGTGACCTCGTGAGACACCCAGTGGATTCGAGCCCTGGTTCTGGATCCTAATTTGGAGAACAGCCATACTAATCAGGATGTATGTCATCAGGATTTTAGTTCAGCATTGTAAAAAGTGGGAAGCTGTCATTTTAGATCTATGATTTCTAAGTATTAATGCAGAGATATGTCCAGAAGATTGGTAGACTTGTCTGGACTCAAACTCTGGCAGAATAGGGATGTATTTCTACAAGTACTGAAATTTGAAATAAAGCTTAAAAATGTAAATTTCAAAACATTGTTTACTAGACTTTACACAAGGAACTTCAGTCATTTGTGATCAAAACTGCTGTGTCTATAATGAAAGAAAATTCTATTTCATTTGTTTATAACCTACACCCAGGAATAAAGACTCTGAATCAGATCATGTTGCTGTGATTGGAGCGTTAAGTTACAACGAAGTCTGACTTTATCTGTCAGATGCCTACATGGCCTCTTTCCTGCCCAAATCGGTAAGACAAGCTCTTGGTAAAGTAGAATAGTAATAATTTGACCATTTAAAATATTCAGTTGTTATCTTTTGGTCACACTAGCATTTCTCACAGTGCAAGTCAAATAAGCGTGCAGGAAAAAAAGTGTGTGCCTGTGTTTTTCACAGGACTAATCTTGAGATTCCTGCCTTTCCAATGACAAGTCTTCCCTGACTCTCCCACTTTTACTTTGGGTTACATAATCTCTACAATAGCTACAATTGTTTCCATGCCTCTCCACTTCTTTCCAACCACTTCTACAGGGATCTGTGTGGAATCACAGCAAGGATGCCCATGTGTGTTTTGTCTTCAGACTATGAGAAAGGAACAGGAGGCACAGCTAGAGTGGAGGCTGTTTGATGAATGAAGGTCCCCTCTCAGTGCTGCTGCATATCCAGCACTGATTTTCAAACTCCCATCTTGGCAGTGCCCTCAGCCTGGCAGGGCACCTCTCCCTGAGCTGGTCAAGCTCCACAGCGAAGCCTCCTCTTGGCCTGGGGAAATGGAGGCCAACTGAGGGGTGGCTGTGTTGACAGCTCTCATCAGAAAGTGGTTGGGTAGACAATGAAAAAACCCACATAATTTCTTCCAAGGAAATGGAGAAAATGCAGTCTGTCTGTCTGTCTATCTATCGACTGTCTCTCATGGCAGAGCACAGGGGGACCACGGCAGCATAAGCAGCGAAGAGGCTGAATGTGACTAGTTCTTTGATGGCAAAATGTCCTGGCCCTGGTTTCTCTCGCCCTGCTTTGAGATCTGCCGCATTCCTAGCACAGCCCAAGTGTCACTATACTGTAGCTGCTGAGCCTCAGAGGCCAGTGGTACCTGCTGGGGGTGAGGAGGGGCAGTTCAGATATGGCTCCTCAGGAGCATGACCAGCAACAGGATTGCTGGCAGCTCAGGATGGTGTTCATCCCTGTGCTCAGAAAGAGAGACCCTGTCCCTGTGCATTTGCAAGATAAAGGGGAAAGGTGGCTCTTTGGTGTTTTCTTTTCTACAGCTCAAGGTAAGCCCCCGTTTGGCAGCTGGCACACAACTTCATTCCTCCTGCTTTCTTTTCCTCTCATTTTCTCGCTGTAGTGCAAAAATAGTATCAGCAACACATTTATATCCTGCAGGAAAGGTAACATGTGGACAATGTTGCAAAACTCCAGGTGGGAGCTGTGGCTGTCGTACAGAAATGACATATGTAAAAGTTACCAAATATATGCAGAAGCTTTGAAGGAGAAAGGTGTGATTTCAGAGAAAATTATCTCGTGCTTCCTGAGACAAATGGGAAACCAGGTTGCTTGCCCCTCATGGGAGCTTTCATGGCACTGGATTACTTATGGTTAGCCCTGGAAGTCCTTATGTGAAGTGAAGGCACCTTGCCTATGCCTGGCAGTAGGTATTGATATCGCTCTGTATCTAGGTGCAGTTGAAGATTAAGATTAGGTCTAGTGGTGGCACAGGAAAAAGGAGAGACTGTGGGAGGACAGACCTCTCTGGGGGCTTGCCATGCTCCCAGTCCATGGGATGGCTCTGAGCTATCTCCTGTCCCCCAGGACTGTTCCTTCTGACCCGAGAGCCACAGTTTCTGACCTGCGTGGCTCAGCCCTGTTCACTGCTGAGCCTACTAGTCCCTGTCAGCTCTTGCCTTCAATATCTGGTGTACAAGGGGCAGGGAGTATCCATGGCTGAAGTGATGTGACACATCACTCTGGCACACCAGGACTCTTGCTAGCTGTATGCGCTCTTTGATTCCTTGCAGGCAGGGGCAGCTGCATGAGACAGCAAGGAGCTTGGCTTCCCAGTGCCACCTTCCTGCAGAGTTCAAGTGGCAGCCAAAAGCCTTCAAATCCTACCCACAATGAGCCTCGTCTCTTTGTCTATAGCTCTGAGCACATCCCTTACTAGTGCCTTGGTTTGGAGACATGAATTCAGGGGTGGGTTTGGGTCAGGACAGGGCAGTTTACACTTCAGCTCATTTAAGTTATCTGTATGTGGAATTGCATATGGGGGAGTCGGTTGCTCTGCAGATTATTGTGAACATTGCTCCGTTGCTTCTGAGATACTCAGGCTTGCACTGAGGCTTCTAAGAAATGTCATCTCCTTTCCAGCCTTCTGAAAAGCCATTATTTACGGGGGCTGGGCAGACTTGCCTATGTCCAGTGCTGGGTAGCAACGTTTTGGAGCTGGCCTGATGAGAAAATGCAAATGTTTTTTGTGAAAAGCATTTTTTTTGTGCGGAAAGCTGAGTTTTTAATACAAGTGATTTACATGGACAGAAAATTCTAAGTATTTTTAAATACTCACAGATAAAACCTTTATTCCTAAAATATAAATATTCTCATTAAAGCCAGCATCCTGTCTACTTCGTGGGAACCATAGCTGCGTTCCCATTCTCTTCTGTGGGCAGGACTTGGTAGCTGGTCTACACCTTCCCCAGTGTACCACAGCCAGGGCACTCTAGCAGTGATGAGCTCCTGTTTTTCACAGACAGGACTGTATGATGAAGCATGACACCTGGGCAGCTAACCCATGAAAGAGGGTGGTATATCCAAACCCCAGTGACTATGTGGCTCTGCTGCTCTGGTGTGAATGAAAAAAATTCCCTCTTTTATTTTTTTTCCTCCCTGCTTCCCCCAGTCTGGAAAAAATCCATTTCAATAAACATCGAAATTTTCTCCAGAAGAGAAGAAAACGGTTGATAAGGGGGAAACATAGTAACTATACAGAGCCAGTTATACATATTGTCCATCTGTTGACTCTTGTTCTGTGAGTGGCTCCCTGGTAGTGTCCATCACTTGTCTGTCATTCAACAGAGAAAACCCCACTTTCACAAACCGTGGCAGTGATTTTCAGGCTCACAGCAGGAACCTGTGAATCTTCACTTCAGCAAGAACAGGGCCCAGCCCTGCACTCATCCCACTCAGCCAGATACTCTCCAAAAGTTGTGATCTTTTCAGCACAGATTTTGTCTTCTTTCAGCTCATTCTGCATATAGACATTGGAGCATAAGCTAGCTCCTTAAATAAAAATCAAAGCAAAGCACTTGACTTCAGAAGAATAGGAGACCCAAAAGGAAAGAAAAAAAAAAAAAAGGCTGCTTAGGTAGAGGGTTGAACAGATGCCGTAGGTTGTTATAGCAACTTGAATTCTAAAACCAGGAGAGAATACCCACATGCTGCCACATCTACTGAAGAACCCACACTCCAGATTTCACATTTCAGGCGCTGAGGAAACACCTATTTCCTATTATTAAAAAAAAAAAAAAATACCCAAACAACCAAAAACAGTGCTTAAGGCATCCTCAGAAAATTCCATATACATTATCCTATGAAAGAAGGGATCTCTTTAAGATGCTTTGAAAAGTCTTGTGGTATCATTTGTTTATGATATTTAAAGCAGTGTGTGTGCATGCCTGTATGCCTGTGTATGATGTGGATTTCAACTCGCAAAGAGAACTTGAAAGCCTTCCAGGAAAAACACAAGTACTCTGACAAAGAGTTTGTGGCGTGAATAACTGGTAGCAGCAGATAGCAAGGTGACAGTGAGCTGTTGTAACATCAAACCTGAAACACTTACCAGTTTTATGTACTTGTATGAGAAATAATGACTCCTCAGACACTGTCAGTCAGTGCAGGGAAAAAGCACTGATTAGTAGTAAACCTAGGAGATAAAGCTTCAGGCAGGTATATTAGAAGGTTTACATAGCAAAATGTGTTATATGTGAAAATGTGTAAATCAGACTCTGTGTTCTGGCAAAAGCATGCTTACTGTGGCCTAGGGAAGTGAATGGGTGTCTTTCTCTTGACTCGTCTGAGCACTGGATCAGGCCTCATACTTGCACCATGAAATATTGCTTGGTTTTGGATTTTTATCTGTTCCTATTTTATCTGAGTAACTTCCGTGGGAGTGTAACAGCCTGAGATACTCCCCTGGAAAAGGCAGGGGACTTTAAATGCCACATTTGGTTATTATTCCATAGTTTTATTTTGTGGATTTTTTTGTGTCAGACTATTTGCGCTGAAAGTCATCTGTGAATTCATGCCTTGAGTAACTCATCCTCCAGCTGGCTTCACGTAGAGAAAGTGGAGCAGCTCTCAGCACCGCACTGAGATCAAAGTCAGTGCTTAAATAAAGGCCGGCTGCTGGGAAAGGGGGAAAGTGAGCACAGGACTGCCCTTGACACTCAGAGATCTACATCTGGACAGGCAGGAATTTTTCCAACAGAAATGCAATAGAAAGAATGGACACAACTGTCCCTCTCCACACCATGGAGACAGTAGCCCCACTCCATGCTGGGCCAGCCAGCTGGTCACCCGAGGGTGGCAGCCTTGGGGCACTTGCATGGGTTCTCTTGCCCCCTCAGCTGGCATGGGGAAATGCTTAGGAGGCCTGAGGAGCAAGCCTCAAGACATACCCCAACACCTTCTCTAGCAGGCACGAGACCGCACAGGCGAGTATTGAGCATAGATTTAACAAAGCAAAATGTACAAGTTGCTCAGGTATGGCAGTGAAGCTCATATGTGTATGGCAGTGAAGCTCATATGTGTGTGTCAGTGAGAAACTTCACCATTAACACCCATGGGAGTCCCCGTAGGTAAAGGGTTTTGCCTGCATAGAACGCCTTTGAGAGAGAGTGCTGTACTGAATTTAAAGCATGGAAAGGTTCTCCTCTTACCCTGCCATCCAGCTTCATCCTGCCTGCCAGTTCATGCTGCAAAGGAAGCATTTGAGGCAGAGATCTGTGTGTGCCAGCAAGGAATGACTATCTCAGAGTGCTATGGTATTTGTGGCAAGAATGACAAGTCACAAAATCAGTGCTTTTGCCTGTGATGTTTTTTCCTGTAGTTCCTAATGATGATATTCTACTGTATTGTATTTTACTGTGGTCTTTGATGAATGCTGGTATGCCCCTTTCCCTGACAGAGCTATAATCCCACTGCACAGCCTGCCCCAAGTACTCTTCCGTCCGCTGTGCGAGTACAGCTGAGTGATGGGGCTAGCACAAACCTGAAAAGGGCTGAGGCCTTGTTGGGCTGCAAGAGACTCAGTGGCTCCTGCACCAGGCCCAAAAGTCACTCCTCAATGTCTTTGAACTTTTCTCTCCTACCTTACTCTTTCGCAGAGATGTAGTTTTCAGTAGAAGCTACCTCAGGCCAGCTGGATTTTTGTACTCGTCTTCTAAAAATAGTGCATATGGTCAGAATTTTTCTTCTCTCTCCCTTTCTTTCAAATAGACCTCAAAGACATTGCCCAAACGTACCTCCAGTAGTAATAATATTTAATGATACATCTTCAGACAGAAAAGAATATGGAAGCTATTAAACCCAGAGGCAAATATTTTCTGAGTTATGAGTGTGCGAAAATTGAGTTATAGGTAGAATGTGAATGGTTTTACAATATTTAAAGCAGGTGTTAAAACTGATCTGCTAAAATTATTATTTATTTATCTTAAAGTGTAACCTTGGATTTTTAAGGCTATCTTAGAAGGAACGTAGAGGAATATGTTTTAATCTGTGAATAAATTTGCGCAGGAGTTTCAGGAGATGGGGTGTGAAGGAATTTTAATAGTTAGTAGCGGGAGGGACTGTGGTTTAAAAAATTTTAATTAAAAAAACCCCAACAACAAGAAAATCAAATTCTGTTAGAATTTTTCTCATTTGTTGATGAATGCCCAGCCACTGGTGGAGAGCAGTCCATGGTACAAACTCAGGTAGAAGACTAACATTGATATGTTGTCATTGATATGACAACAGTGGAACTGTTGTCAGATTTAGTTCTGAGAGATTTGAGACAAATTAGGCTTTAGAGAGATTTCTCCCAGTGAACTAGCACTAGTGCTGCGTTAGACATGGTGCAGTTACTGTGTGAGCTAACTCACAGCTGCTGCAAAGTCCGTAAGTGAAAAATACCATGTAGTGTTTGCTCTTGTATTCTGTAATGGATTTGTCAGAGAAGCTTTTCTTAATGGTCATGTCTGTCACACCGGATGAGAAACACAGGGTTGTTTTTCCTCTCCGCAGAATTAAACATTAGGAATTCAAATGAGAATAAAAGAAACAGGGGCTGATGCTTATACAAATGCAGCACAGCACAAGGAAGGTGTCAGCAGCCAGGGATATACCTAGAGGAGCAAGTACAGCTGCTGGCCGAGTGAGCAATCTGAACTCACTGTGTCTCAGCAGAACACCTCTTTTGGTGTGGGGGCACGTGGTCCCATGGCCTGAGACAAGAAGGTCCCACTGTGCACCCAGGAGGGAAGTTGCAGAGTGGGCCCCCTTGGGCATGGGCCTCTGGGGTAGCAGAAGCTGCCGCAGGTGCCTGAGCAGCAGCACTGCTCTCTGTGGCATGAGAGCCCCCATAGCCAAGTGTAAATGCTCTGGCAGTAGAGATCTAAGCAGTGCTAGGTGGGGAGATGAACATTTCCATCTCAAGAAATGTTTCTGAGATGGACAAAATGGAGACCAGTGAAAGTTTCTTTCCAGGAAAACCAGGTCAGACCAAAGGGTACTCGTGTAAAGGCAATCCCTGCTCTGCCTGATGAAGCCTTGAGGCTTTTCTGATGAACTGTCCATAGTGTCCCCCTGAAGATTTCCTTTAGACAACCTCACTGGGGCTGAGGAATAATGTGGGAAGGAGGGTTTATCTGCCTAGTAACCAAAGAGGTCCAGGCTCCCATTTCACCTCCAGTGGACGCAAGAATCTAATTGTTGATTTTTCAACTAGAAAATGGGATGCAGTCTTCATTCTCGTGTTGGGTGGTAGAGTGGTGAAGGAATAAAAGACCAGATTTTGTCCTTGAGCGTAGTAAAAACCCTTCTGAGCCTTCTTTGAAAATAATTCCTGGCACAGCTTTAAACCTAAGTTTGACTTTTTTTTCCTCTCCTTGTACCAAACATGATTAGAACATAGTATGGATTAATTGCTCTGCCAAATGTCATTCCTATAAATCAAATCTGTTTTCTGACATATGAGTGAGTGTCTGAATACTCCAAAGCCATTAAAAATATCTGCATAATTTTAAAACCTGCTAAATGTTGTTGTTTTCTCTCTCTCTCTCTCTCTCTCTCTTTTCATTCTTGGTACAGTATGGTATTTTACTCTGATGATGAGAAGTTGAATGGCAAGTTTCAGTCAAATGATTTTTTTTTTTTTTTTTTTTTGCAATCCAATCCTAAAATCTTGACAATGGCACTTACAGTGGAAATGCCACCAACTGTAAATTTACACACGGACAAATCTTGGCATCCCTAATCAGCTCTTCTTTAGGCATAACTTGTGGGATCCCTGCCCACATTCTCTCTGCAGGAACTGGTGTTATCCCACTGCCGAAGTATTCATGTGCTCCAGGTGTATAACAGCATGCAGGACAAAGTCTCTAGCACTCACCCTACTAGCCTGTACTGTGTTTCCTGTGTAATGTGGCAGAAGTGCCTATGGTAATAATGACCACCCCACCACCTGATTAACTGTATCATGCAACTAGAGCTGGTGAAAAATTACAGAGCATTTTTTTCATTGGTAAGGGCTAATTCAACAGATCCAAAACAGTTTGTGGGACTTCACCATTTCTGCCACTCCTTGAAAGGAACCAGCCATGCTGCTAGACAAATCTGTTCCTGGGAACCTGTATGACTGCCCTGCTCCTGATACCCATACATTTTTTGGCCAGGTGCTGGGAAATGAAGTTTGTAAGTGACTCTTTTCCTACCTCTGTCCATGGCCCCTGGCAGTCTGTTCACCTTGGCTTGGCAACATTGTCAGCCTGGAGTGACTGGCAGCCTGTGTGACAGACAGCAGAAACTGCCTGCCTCTGAAATGGGCTCTCCTGGCTTCCCCTGGTGCCTTCTCCTTCAAGGTGAATGTTCCTTCTGCTTTATGCCATCAGCATGTATATCTGTGGGGTGCTGGGGCAGCTGTGTCTCCTGGAGAGAAGGGACACCCATCCTCTGTGTGCAATGGGGAGCGATTCAACAGCACGTGAACCTGACCCTGTAAGTGTGTTGTACTGGATGAACTACTAATTATCATGGGAGGCTCATTGTGGAATTTTGGTTTTTGGTGGGGGACACTCCAGATCGTCAGATAACGATCAGATGCTACAGTTCAAGAAGTCTTCCATGCTCACTGTTCTAGGATTTTGTCACTAAACATGATGCTGTGATACAGAAAATGAGGTTCTGGTCCTTTTACCCTCTGTGACAAGTTATTTCTCTGAACTGAAGCAGCACACTGGGAGACTGTGTTTCTCACTTTCAGAATTTGACTAAACCTTAAGTCTGTTGACACCAAGATCTAAACAAAAGGAGTAGAAAAGTAGAGATATCTGAAGGAACAAGTTATTTTGTGTGGTTATTAATGCTACAAGACAGTGTGAGAGTGTTAAAATAGGCAAAGGCCTATTTTTGGCACACATACCCATATCTTATTCTTGCCAGTGGTGGGTTTCACCTTTAAAGATTGACTTCTGCTGGTTTTAAACCTTAGAAGGGAACAAAACTATTTCAGGAGGCCAGAAGGCCTGCTAAGATTAATGTGAAGGGCCCAAAATAATCACTGTCTTCCAGTTCTATTTGGCTTCATTAAAACTGTAGCAATTAAAGCAGCGCAAGATAGTGTGATCCAGTGAAAGGTGGTGGGGAGTGAGAATGGAATGGGTTTTGTATCATCATTGATCTTGGGCAAGAGGTTTCACCTTTCTTTTGTGTTCCCGTATCTTGATTTGTCTAATCTGTGTATTTAGACTGTGAACTCTGTAGCTGAAACTATTCTGTGTTACATAAGAAACACATGTGTGTACAGTTTCTGGGGTAATAAGAACAGGACTGTTTCTATGGAATATATATAAGGGGACCCACTGATTTTGAGAGCTTCTGGTGAAAAATGCTTGTGTGAGTGCAAAAGTACTAAGTGAGGGTATTATTATTCTGTTTCCATATGGGTGGTCTAAAATATTTTGGTCTGGGCTTATGCAGCTACTAAACCAGAGTTCATGTTATGGGCAGATGGAACAGGCAGAGGATGTAATAACCCATAGAAATCTGGCCTGTTGCTGGCTGAACCTCACTGGGTTAGGTCTCTCCTTCCACCTCTGAGCTGCTCCCAGGATGCTGAGGAGGATGTGCTGGCAGCTGTCACCCTGCCATTCTGCTCTGAGAGCCAGATAAGAGCCAGTAAAAATTTTGCTAAATATTCTTGTCTCAGGTACAAGATACATTTACAGCCTGCATGTGAGCTCAAAGAGGTGAGTGATTTGCCTGGAAATGAAAATGCAAACCACATCTAAAATTGGACCTGGTGAATCAGTGTTCCTCCCTGTCTATCCTGTGGAGAAGCCTTGGGATACAGCTAAGCCTGAAACCTTCACTAGCGCAACCCAACACCTCCTGGGTGGAGGTTACAGGCCAAAAGCCTCTTTGTGCACAACTGATCTTCTTTCAATTGCCCTCTCCTGTGGAGCCAGAACAAGGCAATAGAAGAAGTCCTGAGAAAGGCTTTATTAGCATAAGCAGTCAAAACCACTTGCATTTGTTACCCAACAGTGTATTTTCCTCATTACCATTCTTTGTTTCATAAAGCATACTCTTCCCACATCTTTTCAGCTCAATTTCCCAGCAAAAGTCTGGGACACCAAAGCAGGTAGAATAACTTTTTAAGTAAAATGCCTTCTTTTGTTCAAGAATGCAGCTTTGTCCAAGCAAAGGTGATTAAGATGGAAATTAATGCTTTCTTAGCTTTTTGTCTCAAACTGAAAAATGCTCTGTTATTCTACAACCTGCTTCCAACATCTGGAATCATAAGAGAAGGTAAGTTTCAACTTGAAACAAAAGTAAATGCTTTCCGCACCCCACTCTGCATAGCCAGCACTTTAAAAAATATATATTATAAAAAACAAGCAAGCTTGCTTGGAACACAGTTGTACTAAGCTGCATGGTTGTTGTTGCTGGGGGGGGGGGGGGGGGGGGGGGGGGGGGGGATGTTCCAGACAGCAGCTTGGGAAAAATGAAGGTCAAATACAGAAATGCCCAGAATGTTGTAGTCAGCTGAGAGAGAGAAAAGCTTAGTTTGAATAAAGCGTTTCACCTCTTGCCTGAAGTGAACCTTTCCCCCACTGCAGGGGTTTGTCACACCAAGATACCCAGAGTACCCTGCTACTTCTCATTTTAGCACCTGTGAACTTTTAAATTGGCTGCTAATGGGCTGGCTGGAGCCTGCTGGGAGTTAGAGCAGGAGAGAAGCAACCTGTTTGGGGCACAGCACAGTGATGCTTATTTTTCTTCCTGAGCCAAGACCTTTTGCCTTACTCTGGAAATTCTGGTTTGGTTTGTTTGTGGTTTTTTATTTCTCTATTCATTGTCTATTCTGGATCTCAGTAGTGCTCCTTCGGGAAAGAAGTCGTGGATTTTTTTTGTGCTCTGGATGAGGTTGGAGAATCTGGAAGACTGCATTACATGAGAAGAGGAATTGTATGCTAATAGCTTTACCCATGTGTGACATGAAAAGGAGTCCTTTTGCAGAAAAGCAGAGGTAGTGATTTGGACATAGGAGTGGTTTGTTGCATATAGAAAGAAACTTGAATTTTGTGTGGAGTAGATGCAAGCTTGTTTTTGTAGTGCCTCTTTATAGCCAGCCTTTTTTTTTTTTTTTGGTCTGCAGAAGAGATGAGGCCATGTATGAACCAGAAAAGCTGTGCATGAAGTGTCTGGTTTGCTCTGCTAGAGTCAGAGCTGCTGCTTCTGTCTGTTCAGACAAGTGAAGCAGAAAAAAGCTTTTGTGTGCTGGGTGGCGCAGATATAGATGTTACTCTGTTTATTTTCAAGCTGCCTAGGACAAATGCTCTGTCTGTGATGGGGGAACCCTTCTGAGGCTCATAAGGAGTACATGGGTTCAGGCAGTTTCTACATGGTGCCAGTCCTGTTGGCTTTCGGCTCCCCAGCACGTACAGATAAGGACAAGGAAGTGTAGTGCTCTCTAATGGCTGAACTTGGCTAAGGGCCAGATCTAATTTAAATTTCTCAACAAACTACTGTAGATAAGTTTATTTTTTGCTAGTCCATCTCAAACCTAAGAAATGGCTCAACAGACCTGGATATTTGAATGTTAAAATTTCTTTGGCCTTTAAATAAGGTAGTCTGTAGTGTGGGGAGACCATGTAGATACAGTTGGCTTGCTGCTCCCTGCAAGCAGGTCTGCACAGCTCCTGGGCATTGCTGTTGTTAGCATGTGGTTGTTGTGGACTTGTTACAGCTCTGTGAAAGCAAGGGTGTCCTTATTTCTTGTCTCAAGGTGGCCCAGAGCTGTGTGTTGAGAAGCCTGAGAGGAGTACTGATGATGAGGTCTATAGGAAGATGAGACAAAATCTAGGCATTTTAAACAGATATTCTTTCTCCTGTCTAATCCAGGCTCTCTTTTCTGCCAGGAGGCTGGCTTTTGACCCCCAAATTCTCTCTGTTGGAAAATAGATCTGAAGTCCTCCTATGGCTTCCACTAGTGCCTTGGAGGAGGAGAAGGGTCTGTGTGTGCGAGCTGGAGTTCTGCAGATGGCAAAGGGGGACCTAGCATGAAGAGCAGAGAGAGAGAACAAGATGGTCAAAAATTGTCAGCTTGGAAATAAGAAAGCTTGAAGCATTTTGGGGCAGCTGTTCAGATGATGGAAGAACTGTTGATGATTTAATATCGAAAGAGAAATCGGGGAGGCTGTGTGGTGGACTAGGGCATGAGGAGTAGCCAGTGCGAATGTCTACTCCATCCAGCACTACCCTGAGTGTGTCTTAAATTGATGGATGGGAATCTGCTGCTTCTCTGTGTCTCAGTGGTGGTGAGAACTGCAGTGATGTTTGGAGAAGAAGGAATCTCTCCAGAAGGTTGAAAGACGGCACAGTGACTAAGCAGATAGTGGGGGAATGTGTGTGATCCATGCAACTGTGTGAAGGCACAGAAGTGTAAGGTGGGAAACATATATTTAGGTTTTTTTGCTGGGGACCTGGGGAAAATTCAGTACTTTAAAACCTCAGGTATTTTACTTTTAGAAAATTGTGTAAATTGGGAAACTTTCTCTCTTGAGCTGAAAAGTAGCAAAGTCTCTGCAGTGTATATCTGTAAGTTTTAAATGAAGTGGCACTGACTCTGTGACA